>OX336390.1:788984982-793984982 GCA_946902985.2 Meconema thalassinum
GTACATATTAAAAGAAGGCCGTTTCTGCGCTGCTCTAACGCTGTGAATGTTACCCTAGTAAAAATGAAGCTGACTGCCAATTTAAAATACAAAATCACTGCTGAAGGAATCGAAACGTCAGAAATATTTTAGATAAAATGTTAACGATTGTCGAGACGCTTATATATAGACCAGTAGAGAGAAAATCGATATGTCCAGAAGAAGTAGGATATAGCATTTTTCATTTTCCCCCTGTGCATGTATATATGTACAGTATGTATGTATGTAGCCTATGTGCGCGTATCGTGTGAAAACGGCTGTCCACGAAACTTAGTATTTAGAACATTTTTTCTAGGTTTTGTGCCGTGTCTTGTGTGGGGTTTCACCTAGGACACCATCATGGCTCATCAGCGGGCTCTTGATGTCCCCGCCCGGACCCCCACAGGAGTAGCAAACTGCGCGCTACCTCCCATTATATATATATTATATTTATTAAACACAATGTGTACTGAGAGAAAAAATAAAATAAAAATGAAAAGTTACATTGTCGTGATTTCACCAATCTTTAGATAGCTCAATTAGTGAAACAGTCCAATTTTTACACTCCTGCAGGTGATATTTCGGGCACCGTTCATTACATAGCTTACAGATGCAGCTGTCCTTAGGATCATGGTAGGTGCTTTCTGTGCAAATCTTTCCGTGAAAGCCGTGTACTGCAAATCGTGTGTACAGGTGTCGGAGTTGGAAGTTTGGTCCTTTCCAGCAGTCTGATGTCATTGCGTCGGTTTCTCTAATCCCCTCCGGTATCTGTCTTGCTTTGCTGCTCCTCTCTTCGATGAAGGTTGCATATGCTTGTGTCTCCGATAAACTAAAGCAGTGTTTTATGTCATCCACAAAGAGAGATTCCTGTGCAAGGATATAAGCATAACTATTTCTTGTGAATTTTGAGATGGATAACACTCTTTTGAGGAAGCTAGATTTAACGCTTTCCAGCTTTCTTAGATTTCCGACCGTCAGGTAGTTCCAGATTAGTTGTATTCCATAGGTGGCCATCGGCATGACTTTGATCTTGAATAGTGCCATTGCTGTTGAAACTGACAGTAGTTGTAATTTGGGTATGTCATATATTGCTTTTGCTGCAGCTGCTGTTCGTTCTTGTATGTGTAGTGAAAACGTAATTCCCGTAGTTTGGAGGGTGACCCCCAAGTATTTGAAATTTGTTACGAATTCTAAGGGAGAGTTGCCACAAGTGAAATGATCCCCCTTTGCAAGTTTGCCTCCTCTCCTGAATTTCATTGCTTTGGTTTTCGAGCCATTTATTTCCATAGAGTTGTATGTTGCCCAGTTCCTGATGTCGTCTAATGCCGTTTGTAAATGTTTAGGGCTTTTGGAGAGAATGGCCATGTCATCCGCGTACATCAGTAGTTTTACATTGACGTTTATAGCGTTGCCAATATCCGCTGTCATGACGTTGAATAAGACCTGCCGTGAAAGCCAATATACCATCTTTTCTTAGTATTTAGATTTAAGAGAAATTATTTTACGAAAGGTTGATGCCTTTCAGTCGGTCAACACGATTATAATCAAATGAGGTAGGTTATTCCCTATAATCCTGAAGAAAAAAACACACGAGATTAATAAATACACTTCATTTGTATTTGTAATTATTAATCTCTTCTTTTTTTTTTTCAGGGTTAGGGAACAACCCACCTCATTTATGTACAATCGTGTAAACCTTTCGTTTACTAAGGCAACACTAAAAATGGCTTCAAACACCATAAAGAAATGATTTTATTATTGCAGCATGGAGTGGGAGTTTATTGGAAACACAAAATCTCGAATATCTCTGTTGCAGTGAAAATTTCCCTGACTATTGTGTGAAACCCTGTCGAAACTTATTTTTTTCGCGCATTTATTAACGAATACTCCAACTGAGCGTACTGAAGGTATATTTTCCCGCTGGTATTTCTGCTTGTAAATTCTATGAATTTCGGACCCTCAAAGTCTGCATGCGATCATACCAGACTCGCTGTATTGTTGAAATTCTCTGAATATATGGAAATCGTGTTTGTGAGTCCCGGATGCCTTGCAATGGTATGTAGGTTACCATTAGTTTGATAATGGCTACGCTTTGGATTGGCAAGTCCGATCATACGAGCTAAAATTCGAATTACTTTTGTATCTGGTCTTTGATACAACACCATGTCGATAATACTGATGCTGGTTCCTAGGTGAAACCCCGCAACCAGTGGTGTAACCAGGGTTTGCTCCTGGAGGGAGATGAGTCATAATAATTACTTTGAGGGGTGAGGTTTCGGACATAATGAAAAATGAAAACAAATATCCGATCCCGAAGTTTCAAAACCACCTACAGTATGTTTTTTTTCTGTTGGATTTAATTAGCCTTTAATATTTGGTATTTGCACTTATCAATGTGAAAATGCTCGAGAATCAACAATATTGTTGATATCTCTTCTATACTTAGTATATAGGGGCGAGGAGGCGCAGCGGTCAAGCTGTTGCCCTCTCACCAAGGTGGACCGGGTTCGATTCCCGGTCAATGCATGTGAGATTTTCGAAGTGAAATGCCATGTCCTGTGGTTCGGATGCCACGTAAAAAGGAGGTCCCGTGGCTCATGATCTTGAGATTAACGGTCACGTAAAACTACAAGCTTCCTTCCTTGTCTACTTAGTATAAAACAAAGTCCCCGATTCTTGGATTTCACGGGAAATCTAAAGAACCACTGGATGGATTTTGATGCGGGTTTCACCATTCTGTAAAGGATATCTTGAGGAAGTTTTCTGTACAAATTAATTTATTTATGATCAAAGGAAGCCAAGCAGTAACGATTTCAGTGAAAATGTAGAAAAAAGCCTGGCGTCCGTGCGTTTTTTATGCTTACGCTGGTCAAACCGTTAAAGATATCAATATACCATGAGTGTAAGAATTGTCAGCATGAAAAGTTCTACAAAAAAAAGTCCGGGAGATCATATTTCTATCTCCAACACATCTCCCACTGTAAGTGTTTTTACGTTTTCATTTCTTCCAACAATCTCCATTCAAAAGAAACACTGCGGTTTTTCAATTCCATGACGACCAAGGTTGCATGTGAACCCATATTTAATATATTCATCACTGTACTTCCTTTTCTTTGACAATCTTTTCCTTACACACACAACCCTCCGTGTAACTTATACTTTTGATAGTAGTGGAGATAATAATGAAACAACTTCCTACTTTAAGTAGTAAAGACAAACTGAAGATGATAATTGTTGTTTTAAGGGGCCTAACATCTAGATTATCGGTCCTAAAGACAAACTGTTGTTGTGTAAATTTAAAGAATTAAAAACGGTCTTGTAAAAATGCATCGTTACACTCATGTAGATTGTGCATTTCAATATAGAGAAATACTAAGCATTCTTTCTTGAAGAAGTCCATTGTTGTAACTATTCAAACAATGTACTTATCTCATTAGATCTATTTTTGTGGTCAGAATAATTTGAACAACTATGTTTTACGTTCTTACTGGTGTAAATTCTGAAAAGCAATATTACAATATTATAGAGGACAAGGACAGTCTCACCTCCCGACTGTAGAAAGTAAGTTAATGTATTTGTAAAATTTCACAGAATTTGAACGGAAAATGTGAGAGAGTTATCATGTTTTTGTGGGATACTACCATATAAAATTGGATACTAGATTTTTGAAAACATTTTCACTGTATATATAGAAGCAATTTTCTTGAACAAGGGGCAGATGACCTCGCTGTTCCACCCCTTAAACAACAATACTTCCAAAATAAGAAAAGGAAAATAAGGGTGTCTTCCCGCCCCTTCCTTCCCAATGAACTATTTCCGAACTTCCATACTCAGATAATTTATATTGGCCCTCCAGAACATGAGATATTTGTAAAATTACAGTTAGTGCCTCCTCACAAATTTAATTGAAAAGAAGAAGAGGGGAGGGGGAGGTAAGAAGGTGCAGTACCACACTTTTTAAACACCCTATAGGAACAAATTTTCCCACCTAGCAGGTTAACAATTCCACTCAGCGACGATGGCTAACATTAATACCTGTAAGTGGCTGATTGATGAGAGAGCACTGTTGCATACATCAGGTGATAGGGTGGGAACTTCTAGGCAGGAAATAGTAAATGGAGGGAATCAGCGCGAACACGCCAGGGAAAGAAGCCAAACACGCTTTCCCATTTGTTCTACCTTCTCAAAGCGTAAGCTACGATGCGCCGCAAGATTCCGCTCTTCTCCGTCGAACCGCCCGACAGACACGGGCGAGGGGTTGTTCATTTGAAGGGGCTTAGACATCGTGTAATTTTGTCTGAGGACCTGTGTTATTGTGATTCATGTGTGTATTTATAATTCTGATAAGGATTGGAAAGTAGATGTGCCCACCCTAGCCTATCACCTGATGTTTGTTACGAACCATCTCGACATTTGCCTGGAATAGAAGTGGGAAACCACGGAAAACACCCTTCCAGGATGGCTGAGGTGGGAATCTTCTGAGTTTCACCGCACTAGGCTGAGTGTACCCCGATCCATCCCTCAGACCAGAATTATTTTTTTCCGGGACGACAGCCAAGAATGCTAGCTGCTACACCACGAGGTACTCCAGCAAGAGCTGGCTGGCTAACTAGATGGAATGAGACGAGAATATTATGCAGCAGAGTTGTGCCCAGTGAAAGATCTCAAAGTGTTCGTCACAGAATAGTAGTGTAATTTACTGTAACATTTCCCTTTGCTATTACTTTATTAGATTATCTTATTATATAATACGCTAAGGTGTATGTTTCACAAAACTCAGGCTCTTAAACCAGTAGAAGGTGTGGTTTGTACCAAAATCTTCCAAATCGTCTCAATAGTACAGTAAAATCTTGCATTTCTTGATAAATCAACGGAAATATATTTATTTGTTTATAAAGTGCTTTTAAACAAATAAACAAGACGATAGCCCCTGGCAGCACTGTGTCGCGTACAGCCCGCATAGCACTAGAGCCAGGCGGGTAGTGTGTACACATTGGGTGCACACAACCCAGAAACCCCCTGACAGAACTGTGTCGCGTACAGCCCGCACAGCACTATAGCCGGGCGGGTAGTCTGTACACATGGGGCGCACACAACCCCATTATGCGAGAGTGCTCGCTCGGGTCCGCTAGTTTCTTTTATGTCTTCAGTATTCTCTTTTCTTCTAAATATTATGGTGAAAGAGGGATGACAGATACGTTACAACATATTCCGGTATACTGAATCATATTCAACAAGGAGTCAGAAAGTTAGCACAGTTTGCAATTCATCCTCAGTTCTCGTATGTTGTTTCAATTATTGCAAGTATTAATAGAAACAGCGTACGATATGGCATCTGGTTGAATTCATGTGGAATATAAATTGTGTTGTTAGAGTCTTCAGTGTTTTGACTGGTTTGATGGAGCCCTTCATGCTTCCCTAATCGTTTCATCTCTGCATAGCTACCACACCCTACATCCGAAGCAATCTGTCTAACATATTATTCTAAACTTGATCACAGTCTACAGTTCTTATCCTAGACCCTTCCTTCCATAACTAAGCTTGTTATTCCTGTGCGTCTTAGTATGCGTCCTACCAACCTATCTCTTCTCTTCATTAGCAGTCGCCACAAACATCTCTCCTCTCCCAATCGTCTTAATATCTCTTCATTTGTAACCCTATCTACCCATCTGATCTTCTTCATTCTCCTGTAACACCACATTTCAAACGCTTCTATTCTCCTCTTTTCTGCTGCTCCAACAATCCAAGTTTCACTTCCATAGAGTGCCACGCTCCAGACAAAGGCTTTCAAAAATGACTTCCTAATACCCAAATCTATATTCGATGTCAAAATATTCCTTTTCTGTAAATTGTGAAGTGTACCGTACTCAAAGAGCTTGTTCTTTTTGGATCTTCAGGTTTTTGTATTCAGTATTTTTTTTCTTATAATAACTACTGTATTAATTTTATTTTTGTTTTATTATTATTATTATTATTATTATTATTATTATTTCAGGCCACAGACCAGAATTAAATTTCTTGCAGAATCTGGATTTGCACCCATGCTGACAGCTTTAACTACTAGTCACTAGTTGGACGTATAAAATATTAGCATAGCTGCCAACTTTCCAAATGCGGTAACAGTAAAAATGAAACAAACACGCCATAAAATACGCGGAAAACCGATTGCATGACAAAATGTCTGTTATTTTCTTCCCTTTGGCATTAAAAACAATGTTCATTTCTGTACAGACGGAAATTCCAAGGAAGATATTTTCCTAAAGCCCTGATAGTAGACTACTATTTTTCCGAATACCTATAATACAAAATAAACCACGGACATAGTTCACGTTATTTCATAACCCCAGCTTCACAACTCGTGGTGGGGAACAAACGAACGGAAACGACTATCGAACGAATCAATCTTTCAACCACAGAGAGAGAATAAATAAATTAAACACCATCATCAAACGACTAAGGTTCAAAAGCAATATCAAGGTGCACCGCATTCATGATCGAAGACCGCTCGGAAAAAATACAAATCAGGGCGAGGTATCGAATATTAGCCTGTCACATCTATCCACGATCTGCAAAGGGCTCGTCTTGGCGCTATTTTTCTTTTTTTTATGTAACTTTTTTGACACATTACAACGGGAAGGAGACTAGGGTCGCGTTTGAAACCTATTAATCGAAAACGAATGACAGATCTAATCTCACAAGCGGCGGGATTTTCAATGAAATTCGCCATTCTAAAGTGTAAACAATAGACAGCGATCTCAAATTGCATCATCTGCTTTTCCATGACTCGATCGCAGCGATGCCAGGGTAACGTATAAAACGGAACTTACTTTCTGGACGTGCCTATTATAATATATGCCTGCATCTCGATACAATAAACCTGAGTTCGTTTCAACCATGACTTTTTATATGCAAATTTGGACCATTGCACGTGTTATAAACAACCGCGGGCTATCCCCAGAATAGTGAGACAGTCCTGACCTACCAGACACTACCACTATCCCGGCCGGGCTGCAGAAGCGCCAATGTATTTATACTTTTATTACTAAACCCAGCAGAAATACGCAACATTCGGAGGATGAACAGAACTCCTCAAGTACCCCCTGCACATAATATTTTCCGTATCTCAGTACAGGATTGTTTATGTCTTTAAAGATAAGGAACTGAGATGCAAGCTTATCAACATCTCCACTCTGTCTTGTCAGCATCTTGTGTACACTCTGATAGGCCGATATGCGTTATTTTCTATGATGGAACCTCGCAGGATATTTTAGATCGAGCCCTAGTCTCAATTGCAATTGTACGATTTTGTGAATGTGTATACATTCACATTGTCATAATAATACAGTAGTAGTTAATTAATTTTAGGAGCTTGGGATATCTTTGGTCATCAGCCCCGTGTAGCTGGGTGTGTAATTAATTTGTGTGATAAGCTGTATTTATGTGATGACTGTAGAAGTGCGTGTAACTGCATTAGGGACAGACATGGTGTAGGTGCCCCGGGACTTGAAGTAAGGTAATACTTCGGCATTTGCCTGGAGAAAGTGTGAAAAAATCTGACCGCTTCGGCCGGGTTTGACGTGGGATGAATACAGTTGTTTTAAAATAATAATCTAAATAAACAAATGATTTACGGCGCAAAAAGAACGGTACTGTAACTCTTGTCGTTTTTTAACAACAAGCTCATTATTCTCTAACAAAAGCTGGATATTCCTTCTCCCAATTCCTAATAGTTCTTTCACATGGAATATGTGAGTATTTTCATTGAACTGTCCGCTTTCCTTTAGCGTAAAAGTTTTGAAATACGACGTAGATTATCTTCAATACCCACGTAAATCTCTGTGGACAAGGATATTTTCACTATGAAATAGTCCTTTACACTTGATTCTCTCGCACAAGGTAGAACATGAATTACACTACGACTATACATGGTGCGATATTTCTCTTATGTCATCTGTTCCCATATATCTTATCGCAGGAGTATGACCTTACAAGCTAGAAATGACTCAGCCAGCAATTAATAATCGTAACTTCGCAATGGGTACGCGGGCTGCATTCGCATGTACCCGAGACCGAATTGCTATCAGGATCAATCTATAAATAATTAAGAAATAAATTATCAGTCATATTGAGTAGACAAGAAAGCTACAGCTGTAGATTATCAGAGCGCAAAAGCAAACAAACATGCCTTGTGACAAAGTAAAGAGGCTGGTTTATGTCTGTTTTTTTCCCAAGCAGATTTATTTCACATGCATAATGGTTTCAGTGGCGGTCGGTCAAGGGGACTGTCCTTTTGGTTGAATTATTATGACTTAAATTTCAACGGGATTTCTAAAAATGTGAACTTATTATTAACCCCTACTATTTTGAGTCCTAATGCTTTTCCTGTATTACACACCTGACATCTATTGTCTGCGCGCCAGGAGATGTCAGTTCGACAAGCTGCGACGACGCGGAACGTGGAGCGAGGGTTTCACTGTACGCATGCGCGGCTGCTTATTCCTGACCTAAATATATCGACGGTCAGTTACTGCATTGTGCTTGTTGTTCATCCTGCTTTAAGTGTGTAGTTTGCCACTAAAGGCCCCTTTCCACTTTTCCCATTAGCAGAGTAGAAAATGCAAATAAGGTGAAAAATCCATAGTTATAGTTCTTGAGGCAAGCAACTCAATGTTCAAAATAGACTATGTGGAGATTTGAAGCCATTCTTTTTCAGTGTTGCCTGTACAATTGTTCTTTGCTGCTTTTCAGTCGGTAAACACGATTGTGCCCAATGAATTCAAGTGTAGACTAATAATTAACTAATACATGTAAAATTTCCAGGAGTGGGTTTACATATTTATAACTTGTACCCCGCCCAACTCATTGGGCACAATCGTGTTGACCGACTGAAAAGCAGCTAAAGATAATGTCATAGACTAGGGGACATGGCCTTGGGAATTTACGTACCATCAACCTCTAGGGAAATGAGCTAGGAATTTGAGGTAAATAAAATAAAGTATGAGAATACATTCTATACTTATTCCTAAAAAATACAATCCTTTTCTTAATCATCGAATTCATGGAATGTGCAATTAGGCATTTTGAATCCAGTCGATTAGATTAGCAGTTTGCCTTTTCTACCACTACGAGCGCTAGTGTGAGTCAATGCAGAGTTTCACCTAATAATAATAATCATTCATCATTTCCGTGTCCGGTCAGCATTTCTAAAAAACTGCAGCTGCGATGGCCTTGTTGCTTCCTCTAAAAACATCTTCTATTTTGCCTAGGTTGTCCAGGAGGGGGCAGATAAGTAGGTGGCTTGGGTCTTGTTCAGTTCCACATTCACAAGAGGTGTCTACCTCTGCTGGAAGAATCCCCCATTTCTGCAGGTTGGTCTTGCATCGAGGGACACCCACTCTTAAGCGGCTGAGGAACCTCCACACAGGATAAGGTAGGTCAGCGCCAGGAGCCAGTTCTTCCTTTGGTGACATGTCTGTGGGCAGTGAGCTCCTCCATCTGTTAAGACGAGTTGTCCAGCGGCCGTGTCCTAGCAAGGAAACTCTTGCGGGATCTACAATAATGATAATAATGTTATTTGTTTTACGTCTCTTATAACATCTGCCGCTTTTAGAGACGCCGGGGTGCCGGAATTTTGCCCCAAAGGGGATCTTTAACGTGTCAGTAAATGTACTGACACGGTTCTCTCGCATCTGCGCACCCTCAAATGCCAGCTGACAGCGCCAGGATTCAATCCTGCAACCTTGGGCAGAGCAAACGAGAACGTTACCGCTGAGCCACGCAGCCAGCCAGTTTTACTTAAGCCCTTTCAGTGTGAAGATTTTTCAAAAATAAAAAAGCCGGAGGGTATTGCACCAAGGAACACATTAAGGAAAGAATTATGTAAATTAATTTGGTTACTATTTGAATCTAAAATAAAACGAGTAAAGATACAAGCGATTTTAGGTTGTATTTCCGGAACTGCATTTATGCCGGAAGTGATTTTCCAAATTTGGGCTTTTAGTTTGATAGAGCTCTTCAAGACTCACAATTTGAAACCTTTCCCGGCCCTTTAGCCCTTCAACGTTCGGCACAATTGAGGACATTGCTTAAGGGACACTAGGACTGAATTTTTCAACTTCCACATTTGTTTTATCAGAATGAGTTGAAATTTAAACTGCATACTTAGAATAGTACCACTAAGTCACATACCAAATTTGAAAACAATTGGATGAAATGAAATTGATTTTTTACTAATTATATTATTAAATATACCGTGTGATCAAAATGATCCATGCGCATTAGCAATTGTGTAAAACGCTTGATATTTTCACTACATATAACTTACATAAAACTATTCTAAATATTATAATATTGAGACAATTCATGAAAGTGATACATGTAAGCTGTCAGATTATTTTTTTCTTGATGTGCAATCATGTTTTAAGAATTTTGATAATTTTTCATATTTTATTTTATTTTTTGGTGTGTAATTTACAACGTGTCTGGAGATATTGCAATGTTATCGTACAACACATGTGTTTCTGAAAATTCAGTGTTTTTTTAAAGTAAAATTGGTGAATATCTCATACACATCGAGCATTTTGATTACCTAAAAATGCTGTTTGGAGATAAAAGCATTTTTATAAAACCGCATGCTATATTAACCAGTTTGGCTCACCCAATGAAACTTTTTTGGAAAAAAATCTGAAAAACACAATGTTTTGTTGTAGAGATAAAGAGCATCGAGACCTTTCGTTTGAGTTAACCTACGACTTTCTAGGATTTCTAGTTTGAAAAGTATAGCCTACTTTCTATGATTTGCCTTCCATCATCTTTTTCTACGCAGAAGATATTTTAAAATGTCGCTGAGCCTTGAAAAATGGCAGTGCATGAAAACTTTTTGACTGAAATGATCCACAAGGGTCCATAAGATATATATATATATATATGGGGGAAAAAACACAGTTATTTTTGTAATTTTTACCTAAAAACTCAGTCCTAGTGTCCCTAAATGTTACGTTCCTGCCAAGATAGGGACCCCTACTTTGTCAGCTAAGAAAAGTTTTCACCATTAAAAGAATGCGTGAATGAGTGAAGCTGGCGGTGACCGAATGCGCGGGAAGACCCTGCTGTTCAAACCCAGCTGCGCAGGCAATAGGGACTGTCGCTCGCCCCCCAACTCGCCTGCGACACCACTCATAGCGGTATCACTTATTGCCTATCCTCAGGCTGAGGACCACTTGCTCTCGGCTGGTATACTGTAGTTCACTCACTTTCCTCGTTAACGACCGGCGACTCAAACATTAGGCAGTAGCACGCGCAGACAATAACAATTGTTCGCTGCTGAACAATAGCTGATGGTTCTTGACCAATAGCATGCTTGCTCTATCTCTCCACGTGAAGTGCTAACTCCAGTTCTGTACACCTGCTCGCGTGTCAGGTCTCCAGCAGGGTATTCTTTGTTTCCAGTGTTGCACAGTTTCACGCAGTTCTGTCCAGTCTCACTGCCTGCTCCCAGTGGCTACTGTGGAGAGTTGACAACTCCCTGCCTCGAGCTGGGAAAGCCCTTGTTCCCCACATACATGGAATGTAATATGTCCGCCCTCCAAGCCAGTCCTTAACGAGAAAAGTGAGAGAACTATATGCGTTTAGGGGCTTTACGACATCGTAGTCATTTATCCCCATATAATTGGATGTAGACAGTGATAACTGGTAGTGGTGGTGGTGGTGGTGGTGGTGGTGTAGAGTAGAGTAGAGTAGGAAACCAGGGAAAACCACTTCCAGGACGGCTGAGGATGAAATCAAACCCACCTCTTCTCAGTTTTGCATCATGAGGCTGAGTGTACCGCATTTCATTCATAAGATCAGAATTAAATTTCTTGACATAGTCGGGAATTGAGTCCAGACCTCCGAGACGACAACCAGGAATGCTAGCCGCCACACCAGGCGTTGATCGAAACAAAACAAAAGTTTTCAGTTGGCTGTATTGGTCGTATAAAATAAAATGTACCTACATGTTTCACTGCGGACTTTGTAACCTTAATTTCTGATCACCCCTCGTAGTTCACCTTTGAAAGTTGCAGGTTCGTATCCTGGCGCAGGCATTTGAGGGTGCGCAAATGGGAGGTAAAATTCCGAAACCCCGGCGTCTCTAAAAGCCAGAGTAGTTAAAGGGATGTAAAACTAATAACATTATTATTATTCACTTTTGAAGGTGTTAAGCTATAGCTAGAGCATTCCGAGCACGATAAGTGAAGCTGTTCCGTGAAAAGAACTGTTATAAAATGCTTCTTCAAATTAAAATATATTTCTCTCTCTTCCTATCTGTAGCGGCATAGCTCCCTGTCTGCATTGTCGCAGTTACAAACGTCACAAGCAGTCCTCAAATGGAAACAAATTTCTGACACTTGCGGCATATAGTACAGCGTTTGAAACAAAACATTGATTTCTAGCCAACCCCACGAGCGGAATTTGAGCCCTCGGCACCACCAGCAGATGAGGGGGAACGACAGTCAACCCTTTGCTACATCACTGATTGGAATAGAGTAAGATTCTCATTACAAAATGTACATACAGTAACGCCTGAAAGGATACAAACCGCCACACTCTTCGCTTGAACATAGACCCTGTATGTAAAGGATCTGATCTATACTGTATACGACAAATGAAGCTACAGGCGGTTATAGAAAATAAAAAGTGTGTGTATGCTAAGTAGTCACCCCGGAGGTTGGTCGGACCCTCAAAGAGTACCGCCATAGATTATGAGGGTAGAAGCTAACAATAACCCAAGGCAGTACCACAATGGCGAACTTGGCAAAGTGAGGAGTGATGTAGGCTACAAGCCGGATGTTTGCTTTAGACGATTGCCCTTGACCTTGAAGCTTGCGGGTGAGCATGTACACAGTCTCTTGCCCTCTCGCGCTTCATATTTGTCACCACCGGTCTGATGTAATGGAATTCCAGAACACGTGACGACACCGCCGTGCAGACAGTACAGTCCACGTCGAAGTATTGTGTGACGCGGAAGTAGGCCTACTGCTCGGGTCTAAGCTGCGTGGACCTGAGAGGAATGTGCATCGCAGACTATGAGTAGTGGTGGTGACGTGTCATGAGGTTTCTCAGTCCTTGCGTAGTAACAGAAGTAAATACATTCGTCAGTGACTCACTCACTCATACCCAACGCCACACTGGTTTCAGAAAATACCCTATGTTAGTAGTTTTGGAATAGACGAGAATGTCAGGTAACACGGAGGGCTGTCGACAGACTTGTCATTTCTCGCCTGCTCCTACCATGCCTCTGCCCTTCATCCCGCAAGTTCACAGAGCTTAGACGCGAGCAGTACAAGTTACATAGTTACGAACAGAACGCCATTATATTTACCAATGGCTGTACTTCAGCAGTAGCGTGAGATAGCTTTGTCAATCATCTGACTACATAGGACAGCTGACAACAACACACACACTCGCCTCCAGGCTTTCATTATTTAAGATTTTCCACTCGTCCAAAACAAACGTCCGACCTGTAGTACTGTAGTTTGTCACTGCTTTTCCCAATTTAGTCAGTGCAAGGGTACTAACCCTATGACTAGAAGCTTTTACAGCATCCACAGGTGTGCCTCGAATACCATTTATTACTCAGCACAACTCATATCTCAGTACCTTCCATATTTGAGGGGCGTGGTGGAACAGCGGTCAAGCTGTTGGCCTCTCACCAAGGTGGACAGGGTTCGATTCCCGGTCAATGCATGCGAGATTTTCGAAGTGAAATGCCATGTCCGGAGGTTCGAATTCCACGTAAAAAGGAGGTCCCGTATCTCGTGATCACATGCTTAACGGTCACATAAAAATAAAAACGTACTTCCTTCCTTTTCCTTAGCTTCCATATAACCACAGCCATGAATGAGACAATTGTTGCTGTGCTTATTTAAGAAGCTGCGACATAGTGGACATATAGATCCGTGTATTTGGGTGTGTGTGGAATTTGTATGATAACCTGTGTTATTGTGATGGCTGTACTAGTGTGTGTATTTGTAAATTGGGGATAGGATACGGACGGAGGTCTTCAGATACGAACCATCCCTGGAGTAGAAGTACGTAAACCACGGAAAACTACTTCCAGACTGACTGAGGTGAGAATCAAACTCTCCTCTTCCCAGATTTGCCTCACGAGCCTGAGTGTACCCCGTTCCAGTCCTCACACCAGAGCAGAGCCGGGATTCGAACCTGGACATCTTGGGTGACAGCCAAGAATGCTACACCACAAGTAGGCGAATAAAAATGTATCCATGATTCGATGCATTTCAGTGTAGTGGAGGGACATTATTGAGACAGGGGGTTAAATTACTACATTTTAGACGTCATTTTAAAACGTCCGAGTTCTCTTCAAACATAAATTTTAATAATAGAGCACACCTTTCAAAATCAGAGTTCTTTCCACTTCCTGTTCACCCAGAGCGTGAGAGTAATCATGGGACGTAAGTTCATGTTTGAAGGTCTCACTAGGTAATGGTGGCGGAGGAACGCGCTCTGTCATCGTTATTAGACACCATTTTACAAGTTGATTACTTGACTTGAGAAGGAAGACGTTAGAACATTAGTAAATTATAGGGCTTTACTTTGTACAATGCAGTGATTGCAGTTTCCTGTACTTCTAAGACAGGGAACCCAGACTACGACCTGTGGACGTGGACAGCAATCTGTCTAGTGGATACAATATGAGCATTGTGCTTGCTGACAGGACAGATGAAACAAGAGTTTCAATTTACCAATGTTAAATTCAAGTACAGTGAACCCTCACTAATTCTCGCTTCACTAATTCGGACAGGTTTGCATGGCCGCAGTAATGCACCAGACATCATTTGCACCAAGGCCATCTATTGTAAAATGTCGATCGCATCCCCCTCTCTTTCCGTTCACTCCATTCGTGGCAAATAATAAATACCGTATGTATCGATACGTACTGCTGAGAATGCCAAGTCTTTCATTGAACAGGCTGTTGAGGTGAAAAGTAATTAAGTTAGCTTACTACCGATACTCTTAATTACCAAGGGATGTAGGGCCTATAAGATCAGAAAGCTTGTGATTTCATTACACTGTTTTGATGATTATGTCCCTGATATATTTGTAAGTAAAGCCGATAACTTGTCACTCGCCCCATTCGACAAGATGAGTAAATAATTTCCTTTAGTTTGATCCAGAAATAGCTACGTCTACACCACAGATTTAGAGTGAAGATATCTACCGTCCGTATTTAACTTTGGAAATATATGGGTTTTTCTCTTGCAGGACATGCAAGTTAAAGAGTTCCAACAGGGAGTCTCATTTGCAACAACAACAACAACAAGTGGCCTTACCGTTCCTTTTAACGAATGCAGCTTTTGAGACGCCAGGGTGCCGGAATTGTCTCAAAGGAGTATATTTAACTAAATTTACCAACACGGGTCTCTCCCAT
This sequence comes from Meconema thalassinum, assembly GCA_946902985.2. NCBI lineage: Eukaryota > Metazoa > Arthropoda > Insecta > Orthoptera > Tettigoniidae > Meconema > Meconema thalassinum. The sequence continues at coordinate 789,000,431 of OX336390.1, forward strand.
TTAAGCACTCTCAAATGTCAAACGGCTACACCGGGATTCAATCCCGCAACTTTGGACACAACAGGCGGGTTAATAAATTGGTGAAATCTGGTTGGATGTCAATTTTTACGTACATGATAAAAGCCTCAAAGTCCATACCATCCCCCTAGTCTAAACCATACATTAAAAAGTTGGTTGATTGCTTGTTATAGGTGCTGCGACATCTTGATCATATAGCCCCATGTCCTTGTGTGTGTGTGTGTGGAATTTGTGTGATGGCCTGGGTTATTCTGATTGTTGTACTAGTGTGTGTATTTGTAAATTGGCGATAGGATTGGGAAGGAGACGCCCGTGGTCTGAAGTTATGAACCATCCCAGAATTGCCTGGAGTAGAAGTGGAGAAACCTCGGATAGCTGAGGTGGGAATCGAACCCTCCTCTTTACAGTTTGGCCTCACGAGGCTGAGTGACCCCGTTCCAGCAGACCAGCGTTAAAATTTCTTGGTAGAGCCGGGATTCGAATCCATACCGGAGCGTCAGTCAAGAACGCTAGCCGCTACACCACCAGGTGAAAGTTCATGTGAGTTAATATAGGGCAAAAAGCAATGTCGTTAAACGCAATTATGTGATCCTGCTATGTAAGCTCTTGAAATACACCCTTATTTGGTGAATGTATTAAATCACTCTGAGAAAGCTATTATGTAACCTGAACATTTGAATAAGCAGAACGAATGCGAGAAGTTGTAGTAACCAGAGGTGAACTATGAGATATAAACCCACAATTACAGCCTACACCACCAGTTCTATTCATTCAGGGAACGAAGCCAACTGTTGCTCCACGCAGGTGGCGGTTATCAGTAACACGTATGTGTATAGAATTTATTAGATAACTAGCAACCAGCCTCGGCTTCGCCCAGTATTTTAACGGTTTACTCAGCGTAAGCTTAAATGGGCGAACGGATGGCAGGTCCCAGCTGCAATTCAGAAAAGCCGAGGTGAACAGCGAAATTCCAAACACATTTACTCTTCTCTGAAGAGTTAACTCGACACGATTCAACATTTTGGTTTGATGCGGGTCGAAGACGGGGTGATTGGTTTGCTCGCTAGCTCGTTAACTCGCTCCGAAGCTAGTAATTTAAATTTCCATTGAATGGAGATTGTTGGAAGAAATGAAAACGTAAAAACACTTACAGTGGGCGATGTATTAAAGATAGAGATATGCTGTCATGGACCTTTTTGTAAAAAAGGCACACGGACGGGTTTTCTTAGACTCGATTCGCTGAAATAGTTACTGCCCGGCTTCCTTTGGTCATAAATGAATGTTTTTTTACATAAATCTTTCTCGAGAAATCCTTCACAGAGTGGTGTAAACCACATCAAAATCCATCCAGTGGTTCTCGAGATTACCCGTGACGTCCAAGAATCGTGGACTTAATTTTATACTATGTAGAGAAATACTGTATGTATACACACATTTGCCCATTTAATTGTGAATAGTAAGTAATACATGTAATTTTTGCCAGGCGTGTATTTATATATTTGTATGTTGTACCCCACCCATTCATTGGACACCATCGTGTTGACCGACTGAAAAGCTACAAAGTACACCCAAGTACACGGGGATGAAATGGTCCACGATATCAATCCTGTGAATGAAACAATAATGAACTTTTCAACGTTAGGTATTTCTTTCAAGGTGAGCAATGCAAATGGTAAATTTGCATTAAACTGACAAGTTGTATGTACTGTACTATTATGGTGTAAATTTGTATATTTCAATAGCTTTCTATAATATTTTGTAAATAATATGTAATTTTATATTATTGAAGTACAGTGAGGGTCTACCCTATCGAACCGAGACTCACAGAGGCCGCTGCGAGACATTGTGGCTAGCCGCGTGTCGAGCAAGGCGCTAGCAGCAGAGTAGCGCCCAACTAGTGTAACACATTTACACTTTTTAACGTATTTAATGATCATAATTACTTAAATGAATTTCAGAGTAGTTGCTGGAAATGCTGTTCTTCATTTTCTAAACGCACATTGCACCGACCTAGGAAGTTTTGGTACACTCGCTGTAATTCATCCTCACTGATATTTTGTATCTGTGCAGTTATTTCGTTCTCGAGAGCCTCCAGAGTACGCGGATTGTATCTGTATACCTTTTGTTTGAGATTCCCCCACAAGTAAAAATCACACGGTGCTGAAACTTACGAACACTTTTACTGTAAGACTTCTTCTTGAGAAGATAAGTTTCCACTAGAAAAATTCGATGTTCTCGGGATACGAGATAGCCTACACCTACTTCACCACCTACTTCTTAATTATATCAAGTAAAGTATCTCTCCAGCTCTGTATGCTGTTGTGTAACGGTAGATGCTAATCAAGTGGCGCTGACTCAACGCGCTTCCCATGGCACAGGGAATTTACGAATGGCTTTTACGAATCGTGATCTCTGTGAATTTGTTATCTCTATGGACTGTTTGTTCTGAGTTCTGAGGAATAAGAAACTGTCATGGGGCAATGAAGTTGTTGCTCTTGTCTTGTTAATATTTTTGAAGGTGGATGATAATATAGTTTGGATTGAGGAAAATAAAGTATTTTCAAAGTAAAATATGGAGTCAGATAAAGAATTTTCGTAATATTCCGTTCTATATGGAAGGCTCTCACTGATAACATTTTAGTTCTTACTGTTAACTTACATAATACTACACAAAAATCTGATTTGTGACATATTTGCTACAAAATGCTTAGAGTGAAAAATTTGGAGTTTTTTTAATGCCTATTCATGATATCACTGATCACCGGCTGAAATTAAAACATCCACCAATCAATTACGCTCAGAGTCTCATGGAGGACCATTTCGACCAGAATGCCCTGTGGATAGAAGATTGGACAGCTCTAAAGTCTCATCAGTTCCTAACAGCAAGAGCTTTGTAGGTACCTGGTTTCGATTTACAAGCCGGACGTTTGTTTTAGACGATTGCCCTTGACCTTCAAGGTTGCGGGTGAGCCTGTACACAGTCACTATCTAGCCCTCTCGCTTCATATTCGTCACCAATGGTCTGATGTAATGGAATTCCAGACTTGAGCACGTGACGACACCACCGGGCAGACAGTACAGACCACGTCGAAGTATTGTGTGACGCGGAAGTACACGTAGCGTAGCGTGAGATAGTTTTGTCAATCATCTGACAGTATGCGGCACCTGAGAACAACACATGTACTGTAGCAACTCGCATCCAGGCTTCCAATAAGATTTTTCACTCGTCTAAAACAAACGTCCGACCTGTACCCAGGAAAACATGAACTTCTTTCAATAGGATTAAGACCAACCATAGTATCTGTGCTGAATCGCACCCCCCTGTGTGACTGTGGTGCTCCCGCATAAACTATTGCACACATTGTCTCTGGATGTGAAAAGAGGAAATATCAAGGCAACATGTCTGATTTCTTGTTGACAACCCCTGCAGCTGTACAACTCACTAGACCTGAGGGTGTAACTCCACCGTGTTATGTAATAATAAGTATTGTAAATAATATGTTTATATTGACCCGTTATCTTAATGGCATACGATATTTGTTTAAAAAAATCGCTTATCCTCCAAGCTCGGAAGGACTCTGCGAGGGATCATTTCTCTACCGCCGGTCTTGGAGCTGAACACACTTTGTCAGCAGATACAACTGAGGATGGTGACATGCCCAGACTTGAGTCTAATTAAGAAAGGGTCAGGGAAGGGATTTTGGAAGGAAGTCGCTCGTGGATCTTTTCAAAGGAACCGTCCCGGCATTTGCCCGGTGGTGAAAATGGGAAACTACGAAAACCATTTTCAGGACGGCCAAGGTGTGAATAGAACCCACGCTCTCCCAGCAAGGCACGAGCTAGCGCGTCAGCGTGGCTGGTCATACGATAAATAATAATTTTGAATCCTAATCACCACATAAATATGTTTATTCTCTCTAAAATTATTAACTAGGGTATCTTCCAGAGATAATGGCACTTGAGAAAAGCACTTACACATCATGTCTACTATCGCAAACATACTCGCCGAGATGTCTTGCTACAGATTTTAAAGCGTCACATCAAATGCGTTGAAGAGAGCACTGAGATAAACAAGACAAAGTTCAGTCCGAGCACATTCATCATTCTCCATACAAAAGAAGAACTGAGCCATGCTAATGCAGCTGATACTGCCACAGCTGATAAAATGCATCAGTTAGCTTCACACTTATCAACATTACTGCGACCAATCACATCAACTGAACAGGATTGATGAACACACGTATACTTCTGGTATACATCCGCTTTGCACAAATAAAAAGATCATCAGAAATACGGGGACACCTCTCAAAAACAAATTATTGTACCCTGTCCATTGTATGTGCAGGATGCTCAGGGCAGAACAACCAGGCTTTTTAGGAGAGCGTAACATGGCCAAGGTTGTCATTATTGTTGTTTGAGTCTACAGTCTTCTGACTGGTTTGATGCAGCTTTCCATGCTTCTCTGTCCTGAGCTAATCGTTTCATCTCTACATAGCTACCACACCCTACATCTGAGACAATCTGTTTGATATATTCTAAGACTACAGTTCTTGTCCTCGACCCTTCCTTCCATTACTAAGCTTGGTATTCCTGGGTGTCTTAGTATGTGTCCTACCAACCTATCTCTTCTCTTCATTAGCAGTCGCCAGAAACATCTCTCCTCTCCCACTCGTCTTAATAACTCTTCATTTGTTACCCTATCTACCCATCTGATCTTCATCATTCTCCTGTAACACCACATTTCAAACGCATCAATTCTCCTATTTTCTGCTGCACCAATACTCCAAGTTTCATTTCCATAGAGTGCCACGCTCCAGATAAAGGCTTTTAAAAATGACTTCCTAATACCTAAATCTATATAATATGTAATTATACAAATTCCTTTTCTGTAGAAATGCTTTCCTTGCCAGAGCCAACCTACTTTTTATATCTTCTTTGCTTCGTCAATAACTGGTTATGTTGCTTCCTAAGTAACAGAAGACTCCTACTTCCTTTAGCTTTTCACTTGCCAATCTGATGTCCATAGAAGTTTCTGATTTATTTCTCCTAGGAAAAAATATCTTGATACTTTTAGGGTGGCATACAAATTGATCTCACATTTATAATCTGAACTACATCTGTATTTCAAAATAATCATTAGGCCTAAGCATAATTCATTTAGTCAAGCTTGCCCTTCGGAAAAATAAATACTTCAACATGTTCGCTGTGACGAATTTCAGTAGATAATCTCCAATACTAATGCTCCTGATGATGATGGTGGTTGTTTTAAGGGACGTAACAGGAAGGTCATCTGCCCCCGCCACTCATATGCTCGTGACGACCCTGCGACAAGATCTTTCTATCGTTTCATCAGATAACTAATTAATTAATTAATTAATCAGATAACTGAAACGATCTGCGTAAGTATTAGACTGTTAATGTTTCAATTCGATGCTAAGATATCGTGGTCATTTCAACCCCGTGTACTTGTGTATGTGTTGAACTTGTCTAATAACCTGTATTTCTGTGATGTCTGTTGTAGTATGGGGAGGGGCGCGGTGGCTCAGCGGTCAAGCTGCCTGCCTCTCACCAAGGCCGATCGGATTCGATTCCCGGTCAATGCATGTGAGATTTTCGAAGTGAAATGCCATGTCCTGTGGTTCGGATTCCACGTAAAATGGAGGACCCGTGGCTCATGATCGCGCGATTAACGGTCACTTTAAACTACAAGCTTCCATTTTGTAGTATGGATACCTATATTAGGGGCAGGGATGGGATAGACGACCCGGAACTTGAAGGTAATATTCCGGAATTTTCCTGGAGAGTATAGAAAACCCGGGGGAAAACCTCACTGCAAGTGACGGGATTCAAACCTGCGATTTAACGAGCACGCTACTCCGCGGGGTCTTTCTGTTTCTGTTTTGCGACATGCCATGTCTTTCTTATTGTGCTTTATGGGTTGTTAAGGTAGGTTTGTGTTTCTTTCTTACTATGTTTTAACCAAGCCAATACCGGGTGAGTTAGCCGTGGTCGTTATGGCGTGTCTGCAGGCAGTCGCTCACATCCGGGAGACGAGGAGGTTCGAATCCCCGCACCGGCAACCTTTGTGGTTTCCCATCTTCCTTCCAGGCAAATGCCGGCGTTACTCCCTAACTATAGGTCACAGCCGTTACATTCCAATTCCTCGTCCTTACATTCATACTTTCCTCCCCAGACAACACTCCACACGCAATGGTACTTGTAGCCCACCCCATGGGTGTCCGCATAGAAGTAGCTACAAACTTTGGCGAGCCGAACTTGTCCTCGGACACCCCCGGCACTAAAAGCCATACACTACAAAAGAAAGAGAAAAAAACAATGTATGCTCTTCATAAAAATATTCATTAGCCTCAGTGGCAGGTCTCCGACCAATAATTTATAATCAATTACGTCCTGCTGCCTCCAAGTATTTCGGAGCGAGTAAACAGGCAGGTCAAGTTCGAGAAAATAAATATGCAGAAAATTCCACCTGCCAGCCTAAGAAGTTGTACTACATATCTTTTGAATTCCAAAACTGTAACCATTCCACCAGTCTCGTGTCTGTGAGAGTACGATTATTCAGCCCGCCATGGATTTGGTCCAGCTGTCTGCAAAGCTCTCGACTGGAGTGCTATTCCCCATCTGCCCAAGGATGCTGAGAGTATGTATGTGTTTTAAGATGGATCCTCAGAATGACTCGGGACGACACGGAAGAGCCATCCTACCTTTTCCCTGGAGGCAAAGAGAGAGAGAGAGAGAATGAAACACTTTCAGAGAGGATACAATAAGGGATTGTCCCCTGTGTAACAACTCCAGCCTCGCATCAACAGCTTACACGTGGCGAAGACTAATTACGACCGACGACAGTTCTACCATATCAATCATGTAGACCTGACATTGCCATCTGTTTGACCTACCGACAAAGTTGTCGACAAAACACAGTAATTATACAAATACTTACAGTGCGGAATTAGTCCGTTACGGAATATAATAATAATAATAATCTACTGAATCGATCCAGCATATCACTGGGAGATGTCAAACGCTTGCTCCAAAACAATACGGTACTTGGAGCGGCATAACAACGTAACAACGTAGCGAAAGTAGTACATCAAGCTATTGCGCGGCGATACGGTTTTGTTGAGAAGGAAGTTCCATATTACAAATGCAGACCTGATCAGGTTCTGAACAGTGATAAAGCCAAGATCTTATGGGATTCCACTATAATAACTGATCGTACTGTAGAAACCAACAGGCCAGACCTTGTGATATTCGATAAACAAACACACAAGGCTACCATCGTCGATGTTACTGTTCCACTCGATGAAAACCTACAGGACACAGTGGCAAAGAAAAGGCGCAAACACCAGCCACTTGCCGCTGAGCTCAGCCACATATACGGCCTAAAGGAAGTTTTCGTCATCCCAGTTGTTGTCTCTGTCAATGGTTTCGTCACAAAGGACTGGGAAAATGCAAAGGAGAACCTTGACTTGAAGGGAAACCACATGCAGGTAATGGAAAAGGCTGCCCCTCCTTGGTCCTGCAAATTCTGTAGAGTAGCCTACGTAAGGTTTTGTCTCTGCCGTGACTCTGAACATCTTGAGACCCAGTGCTATCATCAGTGTCTTTTGTTCGCCTCGCAAGGAGTCCGACGGTGATGGTTTTGTATTTGTATGTACATTTCATATATCCCTATAATAATGTATATAAAATTGTACTTTTGCCCTTCTGTCTGTCTGTTCCTCCTCAATTGAAAACGGATCAACAGATTTCGTTCAAAATGGCTATAAGAACATCCCGGAATCACTTTAGGATGTAAATTTCAACAAAAAATGTAATGCGCTTAAGGACACCACGTACTCTTGCAAGATGAAAAAATCGATTTTTTGATTTTGGCGCCATAAAATTCTTCATTCTTTTCTGAATCCGAATATATATAGTTTGTTGGGGTTTTGATGTCTACAACTACATTCAATTCGTTTTTTTTTTTAATTAGCGTCCCATGCTCTGAATAATACACTTTTAACTTTGCCGGCTGTTTTCCGTTAATACTCATTTGTCATGTTTAGGTACCAATAACTAGGAAACTATTTAAGATAAAGGGCTATTTTTTTACATTAACTTGCCTAATGGGGTACTTGAATGTTAACCTATTTTCACTTCCAAAACATAGTAGGCATGTTGTTGTTGTTGTTGTTTGAGTCTTCAGTCTTTTGACTGGTTTGATGCAGCTCTCCATGCCTCCCTGTCCTGAGCTAATCGTTTCATCTCTACATAGCTCCGACACCCTACATCGGAGGCAATCTGTTTAACATATTCTAACCTTGGTCTACCCCTACAGTTTTTGTCCTCGACCCTTCCTTCCATAACTAAGCTTGCTATTCCTGGGTGTCTTAGTATGTGTCCTACCAACCTATCTCTTCTCTTCATTAGCAGTCGCCAGAAACATCTCTCCTCTCCCACTCGTCTTAATACCTCTTTGTTTGTAACCCTATCTACCCATCTGATCTTCATCATTCTCCTGTAACACCACATTTCAAATGCTTCAATTCTCCTCTTTTCTGCTGCACCAATAGTCCAAGTTTCACTTCCATAGAGCGCCACGCTCCAGACAAAGGCTTTCAAAAATGACTTCCTAATACCTAAATCTATATTCGATGTCAGCAGATTCCTTTTTTGTAGAAATGCTTTCTTTGCCTGAGCCAACCTACTTTTAATATCCTCTTTGCTTCGTCCATCACTGGTTATTCTGCTTCCTAAGTAACAAAAGTCTCCTACTTCCTTCAGCTTTTCACCTGCCAATTTGATCTCCATAGAGGTTTCTGATTTATTTCGGCTGCATTCCAGTATTTTTGTTTTACATTTATTTATTTTCATCATGAATTCTTTCCGGAAGACGGAGTCCATACCATTCAAAAACTCATTCAAATCCTCAGGCTTGTCGGCCAAGATGACGATGTCATCAGCAAATCTCAGAGTTGAAATTATTTCTCCTTGAATCTTCACTCCCACCTTAATTTTTTCTCTAATTTCCTTCATTGCTTGTTCAATGTAAAGATTGAAAAGTATGGGTGATAAGTTGCAGCCTTGCCTTACACCTTTCTGAATACCAGCTTCTCTCTCATGTCCTTCAACTCGAATGACTGCTGTCTGGTTTCTGTACAGATTGTATATCACCCTCCTATCCCTGTACTTTATTCCAATTGATTTCAAAATGTCAAACAATTTAGTCCAATCAACGTTATCAAAAGCCTTTTCTAAGTCTACAAAAGCCATGAACGTTCTCTTATCTTTCCTTATTCTACCTTCTAAAATCAGCCTAAGACTTAGTACAGCTTCCCTTGTTCCTACATTTCTCCTGAAACCAAACTGGTCTTCACCCAACTCCGTTTCTATCTGGCTTTCAATCCTCTTGTAAATTATTCTAGACAGGATCTTTGAAGCATGAGTAATCAAGCTGATTGTACGGTAATCTTCACATCTGTCAGCTCCCACTTTCTTTGGTATAGGGATGATTACATTCTTCTTGAAATCAGGGGGTACCTCACCTGTCTCATAAATCCTACACACCAAGTGAAATAACCTGATCAGACCTTCATCTCCTATGCAGCGTAGCAACTCAATCGGTATATCATCTATGCCTGGTGCTTTGTTCCTGCTTAAGTCTTCCAAAGCTCTATCAAATTCTGATCTCAATATTAAATCTCCTTTCGCATCCTCATCAATTTCCTCCTCCCTTTCCATTACATGATTCTCAATCTCCTTTCCCTTATACAAACTCTCTATGTAAGCTTTCCATCTCTCAACCTTTTCTTCCCTATCTGTTAGAGGCTTTCCATTTGTGTCCTTAATATTACAGCACTTGGTCATCTTTTCCCCAAAAGTATTCTTCATCCTTCGATAAGCTGTGTCTACTTTTCCTAATTTCAGACAATTTTCTATACCTGCACATTTCTCTTTCAACTATTCTTCTTTCGCTTCCTTGCACTTCTAGTTAACCTCATTTCTCAGACGTCTGTATTCTGCTTTCCCCTTTTCATCTCTTAGATTCTTGTGTTTCCGCCTTTCATCCATCAATTCTAGAATATCCTGAGTGATCCACGGTTTTCTACCTATTCTTTCTTTCCTACCAATGTTTTCTTCTGCGGATTTTCTTATTTCATTCTTCAAAAGTGCCCATTCGTCTGCAATTGAAGTTTGTTTAGGGTTTTTCATTAGTCCTTCCTTTATACTCTTCTTGAATCTTTCGTTTACATCCTTCTCTTTCAGTCTGTCTATTGCCCACCTTTTTGGCTTTTGACTTTTCTTCAGTTTCTTCAACTTTAATCTGCATTTTATTACAACCATATTGTGATCAGAGTTTATGTCAGCACCAGGATATGTTTTACAATCCAAAATCTGGTTTCGAAACCTCTGCTTGACCATAATGAAGTCGATTTGGTAACGCCCTGTATCTCCTGGTCTCATCCATGTGTATATTCTTCTATTGTGGTTATTGAATAAGGTGTTAGCTATGACCAATTCATGCTCGGTGCAGAATTCTACCAGCCTGCTTCCTCGATCATTCCTTTCACCTAATCCAAAATCTCCTACTATCTTCCCTTCTCTCCCTTTTCCTACCACAGCATTCCAATCTCCCATTACTATAACATTTTCATCACCCTTGATATACCTCAGAATTTCGTCTATTTCTTCGTAGACCTTTTCAACATCCTCATCATCAGCTTGACTGGTAGGCATATAGACTTGTACCACTGTAGTACAGGTAGGTTTAGTATTGATTTTTGCTACAATAATCCGTTCACTATATTGCTCATGGATTGGGGAGAGAAAAATTGATACATATTTTTGAATAAATTTAAAAAGAAAGAGTTCGGATTTTATTTTCTTGCATTCTGTCCCAATAATAATGAAACAAAGTAGTTACACATCTGCCATGATCCATACCAAGTATGTGAACAAAATTTGAGAGTATTTGATTGAAAACGAACTGAGAAATGTACCTGAAGCCACTTATACAACATTTCTTTGAAAATGTATCTGTCTAAATTTGTATTCATTTCACACATCCTATAAAAGCAAAGTAGCACTACATGGTCAAAAACAGCTCAGAATATACCGCTTCTTATATGTTACAAGAATCATAGCTGTAACTTTAGCATAAACCCAGAAAATACTTAGTAAAGTGATGCCACAAAAATTGATTTTTCATCGTGCAAGAGTACGTGGTGTCCTTAAGGGGACCAGGGCATGCCCTATTATATTTACCTTCGATTTACTCGTGTGATATGTAGTACGAAAGGTCTTTTATGTTCGACCCTGACTATTATATGTCAGAAAACTGTATCATAATGATGGTCATTATAACACTATTTTTCATTATAAAACAGTTTCTCCCACCAATCACAGCTCAAGAAACAGTTGTTTGACCAATTAGATAACGATAGCATCGCACCTGCGTTGAGTTCCAAGGCCTTCTAATTAAAATTTCACTGCGTTGCCTAAGTGTCATAGTGGGGTAATCGAGGAGGCCATGGGGTAAATACAGGGCATTCTCTGCGTCGCATACGCTTTGTTCAGTACATAAAACTGGCGAAATCTCGACAGATATTTATGAATGTGTATGTTCGAACATAATAGTTATAATAATTATCGTCGAACATAAACAATCGTATGCAACTCGCCTATAATGGTAATTAAGACACGAGTATGTTTATAAAACGAGCGTATGCGAGTTTTATAATTTCCATTATAGGCTCGTTACATAATGTACTATTATAGCTCTGTACAGCAAGATTATTCTCATTACTTCCTGTAACGAAAAAGTATTTATTTTCCAATTAATTACAAAAGTTGTCAATAGGAGGCTAAGACACTGAATTTGCATGCCCCACAAGGTATATAATTAAATTTAAGGGCGTTATCATGGGAATGGGGACTTGCATTATCGGTGAGGCATCATTATGTACATGATGAGATGAAAAAATGGTATTTTTCTTGGTTTTATCCATACTTGATCTCATTTTTCTGTTTTGCGGACAGAATCAATACCATATTTTAGGGTCTTTTCTTCTTTACAGATGGTGGCACTGTTCGTACGAAAGTCTCTACACTGACGTCTATCTGTTTAACAGTCTGTTATTCCTTCATGCAAATATTATCTCTTCAGAGACAGAATGGAAGCAGAATGAGACCTCATGAAATGGCGTTGCCATGACAACGTTTATCAATTTCGCAGAGCGGGGATAGTTTCTTGCAATATCTCGAACTAGTAGTATTCATTATCATCCATAAAACAAATAAATCCACCGGGCGAAGCCGGGCACTACTGCTAGTATAAAATACCTCGAAATGCCATGCACTAAAATGGCTCAAATACGCACATCATAAGATGATAATATCATGTTAAATAAAAAGAAATACTCTCAATTTGCTACAGAATTTAATTCTGATGCACTAAATTACCACCCTATGCAATAAGTCATGCGGACTGAGTGCGTTGCTCGCGTGCAAGATGTTACGCGGATTCGTTTTAGCTCGCCACCGCACTGTCCTGCGATTTCAGCAGAGCTGACAGTTTCTGACTAGATTGTTTCTTCCCTGAGGCAAAGCGTAGGAGAATCATGTACGACCACCTTCCCACCTCAATGTGGTATGTGTGTCTATTGATCTCCAAAAACAACACACACACAATATGAATCCGATAGCTATCACTAGCCTACAAAAAACAGAAGCTAGAGATTGTTCACACATCCCCCCCTCTGTTACGAATTCGTGGTCAAACAGCGTTTGATGCAAATGAAAGAAATGAATCTGCGGCGAAATCATATGTTACGAGTATAATAGAATATATTATGATAAATCTCCAATGTGTTATGTTAAGAGGCAAATCAAGAAACAGGCTATACTTTACCAACAGAACAATATCTGGACCTCAGGTTTAAAAGTATCTGTTATACCAAGAGCCAGTTCTCGCAGATAAGAGGCACAGGTGCGCTTCATAAAAAGGAGGTAGCACGCAGTTCGCTACTCCTGGAAGGGGGGGGGGTCGTGCGTGGACACCAAGAGCCCGCTGATGAGCCAACTTTGGTGTCCTAGGCGAAACCCCACACAAGACACGGCACACACATAGAAAAAATGCTGAGTTTTAATTCACTGTCCGTGAAAGCCAAAGGTATACTTATTTTCCACAAAAATCCATTTTTCGCACACTTTTGGTCAATGGTTGATGCTATCGAAAAACTTTAATGAGATAAGTTTTTGGCCCTTAACCGAAGAATAGTACGAGCTTTGAATTGATTCCATTTAATTCACATCCTAAGAAGGTTATAGCTACGATATATTTCACTTTTTCGAAAAAGACCCTCATTTCTGGGGGATGTAAAATCTACCTAAAACCGCGAACCTTACATATGCACCATCTAACGGCGGTCGCACACTAAAGCACGCTTCAGCCCTGGCAGAAAATTCAAACAAGACAGGAATATGCCATCCATTACCGTATTTTCTGAAAATACCTTGTAAAATGTTAAATGTTGTACCAGCCTCGTCTCTCAGAGAAGCCAACATTGTTCAGAGCCAGGTGGCGGCAAGCTCTTGCATGATTCATGTTCTCGCCTTTGTGATTTACAAACAGATTGTTTCTCTCTTCCGGGCTTCCATTTACTGCTGCTCGGCGAATCACCAGTTAAGAGCACATAATACAACGAAATGCATAAACTGAGCCACGGAAAGCCTCCCAGCTATTTGTTAACAAATCAGGAATAAATGCCCCGGCAATTGTTTCCTCGCTGTACCATCAGTCGCGAGGCGTGACATTCTCAGAATATGCATATCTACAGATAAATAACTGACTAGCTTGCCACGGTGGGTGAGTGGTTATCGTGTCGGATTACTAACCCCCCAAGCTTGTAGGTTCGCTCCTGGCCGTGGTATGTGATATTTTTTTTGAAAGGCGGCAAAAATTGCGACACCATGTCATACGATGTAGGCATGTCAAAGAACCCATTTGAATTCAGTAGGCCGTGTTCATAATGGCAAAATTAATCTCGGGATTTTTCGCCAACACAAAGTTCCTCATTTCTCTACTAGAAAGCGCTATAGTGTTAAGGAGCTTAGATATCTAACCTCCTTGACTTTTATAGTGCTTCAAGGAACAACAAAATTCTACATGCAAGCTGCCGTCTGGGTGTCAAATAACAAAGCTTGCACCCGGCCCCCAAGGCCATACAATATTATTATTATAATAACTGACCCATCATTTTCAGTCGGTCAACACGAATTTATGGCCAATTATACTGGGAGAGAAATATGAGGTTATATTTGATATTTTATTTTACATGTGATTAATTATTTGCACACATTATGAATGAGTCCGCCTCGTTTCGTAGTGGTTAGCATTCTTGGCTGTAACCGTGGAGGCCCGTGTTCAATTCTCGACTCTGCCAAAATGTTTAATTCTGGTCTGAGGCCTGGAACAGGGTACACTCAGCCTCGTCAGGCAAAACTATGCAAATGAGCCATCCTCGAAATGGTCTTCTGTAGTTTCCCATTTCTGCTCCAGGCAAATGCTGGGATGGTTCCTAACTTAAGACCACGGCCGTCTCCTTCCCAATCATATCCCCACGTTACAACTCACACGCAAGTACAGACATCACAGCAACACAAATTCCCCACACACTTAAATACACGGGGCCTTATGATTACGATGTCTCATCCTAAAATAAGCAACAATAACAAGCTACCTTTGTCGGAAATTCGGCTAGGAATTTTCGTCGTTGTCTATCAACAGTTCTTCTAATAATGTCAAGTCACAAATATGTACTAGTACTTCCGGTTGTTGTTGATTAAATTAGGGGTTTTGCGACATGGTGGTCAGTAGCCCCATGTACTTGGGTGTGAGTGGATAACCTGTGTCTTTGTGATGACTGCACTGGTGTGTTTGTAATTGCGGTTAGGATCTGGGCAAGAGGCAGCAGCCAACCCGATTATTCCCTTGGAATAGAAATGGGAAACAGCGGAAAACCACTTAAATGTCTTTGACAGGGCCGGGAATCGAACCCGGACCTTCGCGGTTATAGCCAAGAATACTAGACACTACACCATGAGGTGAATATTGCTGGCTGTATGTCGAGAGAATTCGTTGGTAGGTTGGTTCCTCAGTTTAGGGGCTGCGACAACGCGGTCATGTAGCCCCGTATACTTGGGTGGGTGAAGAATCTGTCTGGTAACCGGTGTTAATTGTGATGACTGTATTAGTGTGTGTTACCTGTAATTCAGGTAAGGACTGAAGACGATCAATTTAAAGTAGTTCCTACTTTTGCTACCAAATTCTACCGTCAACGACACCTAGCCGCGAACTTGGATACTAGATGCCACCGCAATCGGCACCTGGCGACGAACTTTGGGACTGATATAGCGTTATCAAATAATCTAACATACAAATTTAGCTTCACACAAGTGTAGTAGTGGAAGGTTCTTTTACATGCCATAAATCTATGACATGGGCCCGCCAGCTTTACTACTCCTCCGAAGGAAGGCGTACTGAGGAATTTTAAACGCTCTTAAAAATCAAACGACTTCAACCGGATTTGAACCCGCGATTTGGGCATAGAAACTCAGCATGCTACCGACTACGCCACCGAAGCCGCTCCAGAGAATTATCTACGGCTCTAACAGGAGACTCTCGTAAATCACAGACTGATTCCATTTACACGACACACGATCTTTTGGTTTGCAAATGTCTGTCACTCATTTCATGGCTGTGGTTACTTACATATTGCAGTATTTCATTCCATTTTAATTTAAGAGCCATATAATATTTTAGTAACTAGGTAATAAATGTCACATTTGTGCACTTACACTTTTCAAAACTTGAAACCATCTTTCCTACCACCAGCTAAGACTTCCATGACATATACTACCACCTCGTGGTGTAGTGGCTAGGTTCTTTGGCTGGCTGTCACCCCTGAGGTTAGTTTCCGATTCCCAGCTCTGCCAAGTACAGTACTTTAAATCTGATCCGAGATCTGGAACGCGATCTTACTGAGGCAAAACTGAGAAGAGGTGTGTTGGATTTCTGCCTTAGCTATCCCAGAAGTGGTTTTCTGTGGTTTCACACATTTACTCCAGGCAACCTCACCATAATTACAAAAAAAAAAAGTTATCAGGCAAATTCTGCACACATCCAAGCACACGGGTTGAAATGACCCCGATGACAAACTGGGCGATCAAACGAGACCAATCTAAGTAAGACCACACAGCCAAGTGAAGGTGTGACTCAATCTTCTTCTTCTCTAGTGGTCAATCCGAGGGTTGGTTTGCAGCAAATCTCCACTCTTCGCGTCTTTCCGCTTCCTTTTTCATTTCTCGGCAGGTGATGCATCCCACGTCATCCTTAATTTGATCCATATACCTCAGGCGTGGTCTTCCTCTAGATATTTTTTCATCAACATACCCCTTTATGATTATCTTCAGGATTCCTTCGTCTCAATAGATGGCCTGTAGGTTGTACTCTTCTTTTAACAATAATTGATTTCCACAAACTTCTCTTCTCACCCACTCTTATCAAGGCCTCATTTGTAACCTTGGCAATCCATTTTATTTGAGCAAGCGCCTATAGCACCAAATCTCAAAAGAATGTAGCTTCTTCTCTTCCACAGTCGCCAGAGTCCAGGTTTCATAGCCACACTCCAGACATATGCTACCAGAAACCTTTTCCTGATTTCAAGGCTGATGATGTTCTTAGAAGTTAAGATCTTTTTTTTTTTTTTTTTTTTTTTTTGTTAAAGGCAGCTTTTGCTTTGACTCAATACGTTGTAATTATTGCTGCCACCTTAATTATTGGTATCAAATTTGACAACAAACATACCTGTTTCGAAAAAGATGGTATATTGACTTTCACGGCCGGTGAATTAAGAAACCCCACACAAGACACGACACAAACCTAGAAGAATTGCTGAGTTTTAATACCTGTTTCGATTTAAGTTAAAATGGTACAAAATCAAATTTAATAATTTTATTAATTCAGCCAAGACCATTTATTTTATTTTCAGGACGGGTCATTGGCCATTGGCTGCATTAATAAAATTACAAAAGCAAATATCAACAATAATTTTGGCGCAAATTCATGACGCCCTTTGAAACAAATTCATGAAATACTCACACTGGGTAGACTATCATTGTCATATTCATCCCCTCTAAGCCATAAATACAAGCCCGTCCTGTTGAATGCATTATTGCCGTGGGGAGGGTTTAGGACACTGGAATTGGCGTGGAAGTCTACTGACATGCTATTGAAGTACGTCCCTGCAACTACCCAACGTATTTGAACAAATACTGTTGGCAGACCTGGAAGAGGTGGGGTATTGCACATGAATCACTGCATTTATCGGCCAATCTTTGAGGCAAGATTTCATTCTTTAAAGCAATTCGTTTCGTTCCTAGAGGAATATATAGCAGAACATTGACACACCGAGGCTAACCTACTCCCAACCACGCAGTCATTCCTAACACTAGAAAAAGAAACCTCACCACGACCCAGATGGGAAGCTGCAGCAAGTCCGGAGATTGGAGGTTCGAATTCCGGAGCAGACAACGGCTCTCCTGCGTATGGTCATCCCAGGGTTTTTCACTCTCCCTCCAGGCAAATGCCGGCAAAAGACCTTATTTTAAGTCTTGCGGTACCTGCCCCAACCCTGTCCCTAATACAGCTAAACACACACTACACCAGTCATTACAAAAAACACAGGTTATTAAACAAGTTCAACACACACCCAAATACACTGGGCCGATGAACCGAACCCTAAAATGAATTAACTACTAAAATTAGATTTTTTTAAAATGCGTCTACGATTCCGTAATTATTTCCTGTCAACATTTCTTCTGAAAATGTTCCACTAGGCAAGCTCAATGATCAAGGAGTGATTTTGTTGTGAAAGTAGGCTACATTATATGAAAAAAAAAAACAGGGTTACCATCGTAACCTGCTTCTTGCCCAATCTGATGTTTTCATATTGTATGTACTGTAGAGGGTGAAAATTTGACATCTAGAGGGTAAGTTGGATTTTGGGGGGATTAGCCTGACTAGTGGAGAGAAATATAATGCCTTTTTTGGCAACAATGATAAAAAAAAGTCCACTCTACATCGACGGCTAACTGAGAACTCTTCCTGCGGGCGACCTTAACTGTTGGATTGATTTTGAGTAGGCCGTACTTTGTTAGAGTACAAGGATAGGAATCATTGGAGGAACGAAGTTATTTTATTCAAGTGAATATTATTTTACCACAAATGTCCAAATTCTCGAGTAGAAATAACTTTTTTTTTCAGCCGCTGTCTACAGTGGTCGCTAAAAAGTCAGAAACAGAAGAGGTTTACCAAGCCAGACAAGGGTTACAAAATAAATTAATGCCTTTCAACGAGCCATTAGCAGTTATTCAACTTGTTTTCTAATATAAATCGAGTGAACATGTCCTAACCGAAGGGGAGGGGCTATAAAAACAGAAACATGTAATAAGGGTTGTGGTGGGCTAGGGGGAAGGGACGGGGTAGTGCTCGTATTTCATTGCGTTTCCAACACAACGAGCATTTCCAAGAGGGGTAGAACAAAAATATGTACAGTACACCTAAATGTTTGTGTAATTGCATTATGGTACGCTTTAATCCCTCGGTTTGTTTTAAATACATTCACAGCCGCAATTTTCAGGGACAAAAGGAAGACCTGAAATGCATTTGGGAACTTACACAATGAGCTGTACGTATTACGGTAGTGACATAATAGCAGCAGAGAAGAAACACACCACTTAAAGCCCATTCAATGTACAGTCAACTCTCGATAATTTGAAACTCAAGGGACCAGAGGATAAGTTCAATTTATCGAGAGTTCAAAATAATAAAAGTTCAAATAACCAAGAGGGAAGGAGGGAAACATTCAAATAAACAAGAGTTTGATTTTCGTTATTTTATCACTGTACTTAGACTTACTTACTTACTGAGTTTTATTTCACAAATTTGTACAATAATATTCATTTTGAAAAGAAGTCCGTAATTTTCTTTTGTTTTTCGAAATCATCGACAATGTCGATGGTAAAATGCCGAACTGTTTGGCGAAATCTTTTTTAATTGCCCATCCTCCACAGCTTGACACTTGCTTTTTCTCTCTTATAGAAAGACGCTTGTTCTTTCTTGAACTCATTTTGATACTAAAAAATTACACAAATCAAACATTAAACTGTAACACACTTCAACGTTTGAAAGAAGACTCAAGACTGCGAACTCACTCATATACAGTATATATATATGGGCAGATGACCTCGTAGTTCCGCGCCTTAAAACAACAATAACTCACTCACTCATACATATCATTATTGATGTAAACAAACGACAAGTCTGTGAATAATAACAATACTGTGATCACCGACTTCAAATTATAGAAAGTCGGCGAGCAAGATGCCATTCCTTTAACTTCAAATTACCGAGGGGACCAAATCACATTGAACTTTTTCCACTTCAAATTATCAAGATATTAAAATTTAACAACTGAAATTCTAGTTGACAAAATATAAGTTTGTTGACTACTGCATGTAGTCTCTGTTCTGTACACGATCAGTGATCAATATAGCATTCGTCCGCCTCGTGGCAAAGTGGCTATGATTCTTGGTTGTCACCACGGAGACTCGAGTTCGATTTCTGGCTCAGACAATAAATTTAATTCTAGTATGAGGGGTGGAAAGGGTTATAGTCAGGCTACTGAGGCTGAACTGAGAAGAGGCGGGTTCGATTCCTACCTTAGGCATCCTGGAAGTGATGTATTTTCCGTTACCAAGCATTAAGAATTCAATTAATAAATGCTTTAGTATTCACTCTTTCTAAAACAATAGGTATAAATCTATGATTTGTTCCACAAATTTCTGAACATGGTCCATAGTATAGACCAGGACGATTAATGAAGAAACTTGATTATATTTATTATATTTTCAAAACAATATCCGAGCTGCTTTCTTTAGGCTGCATAAATTTCGTACGTAAATAAGGTTATTGTTTTGTTGGCTCTAACGTAATAAAAATTAAATTGGTTTTTAAAAAGTTTCAATAATTCTACCCTACTTTTAACAAGACCCGGTTTTTAACTGCGAGTGCGACCAAATAAGGTATTTTCGCGCACCCATACTAGGGTTAAATAAATATTCTCAAAAGCTACGTCAAAAATGAACAGAACAAATTAAAATTGCACCGCATGCCAAGTAACAGTTAGCAAAATTTCCAAAAACTTCCAATATCAGACTAATTCATTTTTGCGAACAAGTAAACCTACAGGTAAAATCAGATAAGAGGTGTCCAGGATGGCCAAAAAAGACTACATATCGGTATTCTGAATAATGTGGCGGACTACGGTGCAGGTCAAGTTTGGCTAACTTGTGCCACGTCCTTTACAATGTTATAGCAAGCGATGAAAAATCATACAAATGCATATTCTTCAAGACATTATAATTACTATAAGATGTTAAAGAAGACGCCAATCAATACTTTTTGAAACATAACTAATTTAAGTATTAATGATGATACATGCTTCGACCTACGTTGAGGTCATCTTCAGTCAGTAATACAAATAGAAAATTGTTGATAAACTATGTTCTAATATGAATGTGGGTAAGAAAAACTATATAATAAATTTGTAATTGAAATAAATAATCAATCGAAATGGATATCCTTACAAACAGATCCTACATTCATATTAGAACATAGTTTTTCAACAATCTTCTATCTTTGTTACTGACTGACGAAGACCTCAACGTAGGTCGAAACATGTACGGTATCATATTTAATACTTAAATTAGATATGTTTCAAAAAGTATTGATTGGCGTATTCTTTAACATCTTATAATTCTTCTATCAATGTAAATGTAATTGGGATTCTGCCCCAAGGCAGGTCCGAGCCTCCGAAGAAGCTATCCTCAGCCGGAGTTTACTTGCGGTATGGTGGCCAGGGCCTTTCCGCTCCTCCTTATGTTGGCCAACAGCGCGCAGTACCTAGAACCGGCATACCATCCAAGTTGCGACCACGCCCAATGCTGCTTAACTGCGGAGTTCTCATGGGATCCGGTGTTTCAACATGGCCAGAACGTAGGCCTTTTATCACTAAGGATCTCTAATTAATAATTTACTATCATGGCAAATATCTATTATAATTATTATATATTGAAACTTTGCAATTACATGTTTCATGAATAATTACGATGAATGGCGTAAAATAATAAGAACAATGCAAACTACCCACTCGTACATGGCCACTATTTGTAGTATGGTAAGTCAGCCTTGTATGCTCACAAAGCCAGTAATAGCGCTCAACTGAGTCGCTCATATAATCCCCTATCTGCGTCCTTGCAGCATTGATTGCGCTAATGGGTGGAGTGTCCTGTTTGTCTCTCGCTACCATCTCCCACAAAGACACACAACCACTTTCCTCTTAAGTGCCACACAACATCTGTGAGTGTTTTATGATATTGATAGAGGATGAATTTCTAAAAAATATATTATCACAACAATCCATCGCAAGTTAAAGAATAGCAAGAAAATATCCATAGACAAGAGGAGAAATAGTTAACAGTATGGTTATCGTACGATTGAGATGAGGAGAATGAGATTAAAGATGATGATGATGATGGAGATAGGTATAATGCTCCTTTTATGCTTATTCCAAAAGCATAGGCCTAATACACACTTCGTGTCATCAAAAGATCACGAGATTAGAAAGAGAAACGTCAAACCATCAAATCTTACCCACCTCTTCTCAGTTTTCCTCACGAGGCCTAGTGAACCCATTCTAACCTTGAGACCAGAATTTAAATTCTTGGCAGAGCTGGGAATCAAACGCAGAACTCAGCGGCGACAGTCAACAATGCTAGCCGCTACATCACGAGGTGATCGCGTGAAATTGTATCTTGAAGAGGTGGTTTCATGTGATAATTAATGTATAAGCAGTTGCATTATCGTAATGCCATTTGACGATGGTTGTAGCTAATAAAAAAAGTGATACTACAATAGGCTGTATTTGAAAATTAGCTGCTAAAAGATGAGAAAAAGACATACTCAGTATCTTTGAACCTGTAGAATTTCCACAAATATCCTGAAACTATGCTATTGATTGATTGATTCATTGGATCATCCAAACAAAACTTTTTCGCCTTGAAATTCCTATAATCAAGAGTACAAAATCGTATTTATAAACTGTATAATGTTCTTGGGCCAGCCCCCGTGGTGTTGGGGTAGCGCGTCTGCCTCACGCCCAGAGGCCACGGGTTCGATTCCCGGCTCCATCAGGGATTTAGCTTACCACGGTGGGTAAGTGGATAGCGTGTCGGTCTACCAACCCCAAGATTGCAGGTTCACTCCTGGCCGTGGTAAGTGATTTTTGAAAGGCGGCAAAAATACGACACGCATGTCATGCGATATTGGCATGTCAAAGAACCCATTTGAATTCAGTAGGCCGTGTTCATAGTGGCAAAATTAATCTTGGGAGTTTCCGCCAACGCAGAGTTCCTCATTTCTCTACTAGAAAGCGCTATAGTGTTCAAGGAGCTTAGATATCTAAACTCATTGACTTTCATAGTGATTCAAGGAACAACAAAATTCGACATGTAAGCTACTCTCTGGGTGCCAAATTACAAAGCTTGCACCTGGCACCCGAGGCTATACGATATTATTATTATTATTATTATCAGGGATTTTAGAAACAGACGTGAGGATGGGAACGGGGTTCACTCAGCCTCGTGAGGACAATTGAGTAGCTGTCTGACAGTGCTGACAGTGAGGCAGCGCCCCGGTCACGGAGACGAAGATTAACGACCGAGGGGATCCGACGCGCTGACCACGCGTCACCTTATAATCTGCAGGCCTAGGCCTTCCATAGGCTGTACCGCCACGGGGTTGGTTGTATAATGTTCTTGGATATCACGTACTGGGATTCTATTCCTTGTAGAGGAATAGCACACATCATCGCATACGACTGGCATCCTCACTGCGCTCCAGAAAGTGGAAATATTTTTAAGATAATGATATTTCTTAGTTTACGTCCCTTTTAGCTACTATGGCTTTTAGAAACGCTAGGGTGGCAGAATTTTGCCCTAAAGGGGATCTTTAATGTGCCAGTAACCGACAGCAGTGACTACGCTTGCTAAAGCACAGCGTTAGGTCAAGGGGCCAAGCTCCCTTCTGACTAGGTCGACGCGTGGGTTCGAGCCCCACCGTCGGCCATCCTTGAAATGGTTTTCCGTGGTTTCCCCATTTTCAACACCAGGCAAATGCTGGGACGGTACCTTCTGACAGACCACGGTCGCTTCCTTCCACATCCTTGCCAGTTGCATTCATCTCCATCATTCCATCTCTCATCCCGACGCACAGGTCCCCCACGGAGGCCACACGATTTAAAAAAAAAGTGCCAGTAAATGTAATTACACGGCTCCCTCGCATTTGCGCATCCTCAAATGTCAACTGATTGCGCCATGGAACGTTGGGCAGAGCAAGCGAAGAGGTGTACTCGTGTCATTCTGTGGCTCCAACAGAAGAGCGGATATCGTGGCAATAAACCAAAATTTGCACATGCCGTATGTGTCAGACCCAACTGTCCGGTTCGAGAACTCCATCCAGCAGACAAACGTAGTTGATTTAGAGAAAAGAGAATTCTATGAGTCATGTCATCCATACCTAGCAAGGGAAGTATCAGGTAAGACAGGTCGAAACCTATATTGAAACTTTATGGACGCAATCGTACTATAAGAGGACAACGTGCTGAAAATCAGCCGCCCGATTGAACTGCAAGGCTTCGAAATCATGTGGCGAATCTCTTATATAAATCAATGGGAGTTAGCGAGTGCCGTACATGTTGTAAGGGACAGCCCTGACGGCCCAGGCACTCAAGGCCGGTGGGAAGGAGCCACACGCTCCAGTCAGCATACACGCCCCGCCACGCGACTACTCCGAGTGTCGCAGAGATGTCCAGCTCCGCCAGCCGTCATGTCTGCGTACCAGGATGTCAGGTATGATTTCGGAGCCTTGCAATCCAATCTAGAGGCCTATTTTCCGCACGTTATCCTCTTTATAGTACAACGATTACGACCACGAAGTTTCAAGATAGGTTTCGACCTGTCTTACCTGATGTTTCCCTTTAACTATATATTACAATATCCCATCATTAAAATGGAAGGTAAACTGATTACCCTTGAGAGCAAGAGGCGGGTGTGTGGCACCCTGTCAGAACGTGGTTACTCTTCAGATTTCTGCGTGATGTTGTCGTGTCTCTGATAAATGCGAAATAAACATATAACACCCTACGAATCTACCAGGCAACCTCCTATTAACTAAGATGTAGTAGGCCTACTCCACGAATTATCTCCATCCCACATACTGCGCGCTCTGTTACTGCTCAATCGACGAACACACACTGGAGAGTTCTTTACCTGTTAAGGAACATAAATTTCTTCCGGCCATTCTCCTTTCTCCGCTATAATCGTCAAAGTGAAGTTTATGTTTCTAAGGGCACCTCTATTTGTAACCATTAAATATTAAGGAAACATTTCCAGAGCTACTGTAGCATCGTTATTTATTTTCCTCACAGACACTCCCGTGTCTCGACAAAAGCGCTCTTTCTTTCAAATATAGTTAAGAATTCAACGGCATTGTTATTCCTCTGACATACCTGTGTCCCGAGGAACCAGCTGAATATTCACTTACTCAAGACCTCCCCTAGGCGAATCCGTGCTTCCTCTCAGTGAAGACTACATTTGTAAAGACAACGCTGTGAGTGCACAGTGCTGAAATGTTGCAAACATTGAGCAATTACTGAAATTCGAAACTTGTTATTAAACAAGTTGCAAACTGCAACTGAAAAGTTTCGAACAATACGTAGGTAGGGCCGTTTTCAACAACGTCAATTAGACTATCTTTTAATTCATCATTAAAGGTTATTTAACTATGCACGTTCGTTAACTTACCACTAATAAGGAATTACGTTAAATGGCCAAATTTGGCCACTCAACTGTCTAAAGCATTGTTAAAGTGGAGGGAAACAGCTCAACTCTACCTCACGCATCTCGCAATGGCGGTTTGTTTCTGAGTTTCACACGAACTTTCATCCATATGGCATTTCACCGATGTCTCAGTCTCACTCATGGCTGTGATTATATGGGAGCAACTGGGGTATGGGTGGTGCTTAGTAATGACATTCAGGGCACAGTCAGTGCCTGTGGATGCTGTGAAAGGTTCTACTCATAGGGTTAGTACTGCTGTTCTGATTGCGTGAGGTAAGCAATGGCAAACTACCTCACTCCTCTTCTTGCCTAGTATGCCTCAATATAGCGCTGCCTTGAGATCTTGTGGGTATCTACCCACATAACCTAACAGCGGTACATTTTGAGGATCCACCAGCCTTCAGGCTGACTACCTACCAGACAGACAGACAGACAGACAGACAGAATATAAAATATGTTTATGACAAAGAAATTATAAAAGATCATTCATGTTACTAAGTTTTAACTTAATACCAAGAAATAAGAATACGAAAAAAAAAAAACCAAGCATATCCGAAGTGCGATTCTAGCTCTGCATTATGAACTAGGGTCTACACCGCAACCACTTACGCTACGAAGACAACTGGGAGAGCGCGTCCTATTAAGCTAAGTGTAAACTATGTAAACACACAACTGCCAGTTCTCCTAAATACTTTGTACATATCATTTTAAGTTTTTGCCACGAATAAGGTGTTCTGTACTTCCCTTCCTTTATAATAATGTTCCAGAAATTCTCAGGGAAGCATCGCAAACAATCAGAGCTACACGTTCCTTGATCTGTCCGCCATGTTTCTCCAAGATGAAACCTAGCCTATCTACGCATGCGCGAGAGCCGAAAGCTTATTTAAATAATATTGAGAACCCGAATGGCCTCGTGAAATGCAGCAACGATAGTCACGCATTAACTCTCGTATTTAAGTTAAATAGGAATTAACTAATAGTTAGTCGAGTTGGTGAAAACGGCCCTTTACTGCATTTTCAGTCTTAATTAATTGAAGATAAATACTTGCCCCGCGACGTAGCCCTGCTCAGTAAATCGTGCACCCTGGCCGCGAGGGCAGCTGTAGCAAGTCCGGAGATCGCAGGTTCAAATCCTGGCGCTGACAGCGGTTATCCTAGAGTCTGGGTTTCGCCGGATTTATTCACACTCCCTCCAGGCAAATGCCTTGCCCTTTTTCACTAGGCCTTCCATACTTCCAGTATGATAAATAAAATAAAAACAAGTAGTTCCGAGAAGAACTATACAGCCTATTTTCATATATCCTACTTATGTTAATTGCCACTATGAACATACACAATTTCAGTTTAATTGCTGTAATAGATTCGTAGATATTGAGAACCGACTAAATATTTCGGATGGTCGCCATGTTGGATTTTATAAATGTAGATCCTAGAGTTATGTACTGTTACATGCAGATTATTGTATACGTGTAGTATTCAAACTTTAATCGCATAATTAGGACACAAGAAGTAACAAGGAGATTTTAAAATTTCTCACAGCTGCCATCTTTTGGTTATGGAAACAATTGAAATAAATTATATGCCACTGGATTAACATTCGTATAAGGATTTACTGTATCAAGTTTCACTGCACTTGTATGGTTACATTGCGAGAAACGTCCATGTGAATATGTATCGTTCGCGTCGCCGCCATGTTGGATTTGTGATCACCTGGTTATTTTAAGTCCTATAGGTGCACTTAAGTTTATAGCCCCTATGAACATAAAAAAATTCAGTTTGCTTGCTATAATAGATTCGTAGATATTCAGAGCCGTCTAAATATTTCGGATGGTCGCCATGTTGGATTGTTAAATGTATAGGCAATAGAGGCATGTACCCTTAAAAGAAAATTATTCCGTAGGTTCAATATTCAAACTTTCACTTGGATCGCATGACTACATCACAAGAAATAAAAACTTAATTTTAAAATTCGCACAGCCGCCATCTTGAGGTTATGTAAACAATTGAACTAAATTAGATACCAGTGCATTACAATGTGTATAAATATTCCCTGTACCAGATTTCAGTGCGTTTGGAACATTAAATCGCGAGAAAGGACTATTTAAAATTTTCAAATTCGCTTGGCCGCCATGTTTGTTATGTAGTTAACCGGTTTTTGAAAGTCTTATAGATGGACTTCTAGTAGTGCCCTTTATCCCCGTACAAAATTTCAGGAGATACCGCTAATAGTTACAGAGATATAGAATGCCAGTGAAATATTTCGCACATCCGCCATCTTGTGGTTATGTAAACAATTGAACGAAGTTAGATGTCGGTGCATTACAATGTATATAAACATATACTGTACCAAGTTTCATTGCGTTTGGTTGGTTAAATCACGAGAAACGTCTATTTAAAGTCGCAACTTCGCTTGGCCGCCAAGTTGGTTTTGTAGTTACCAGGTTTTCAAGGGTCACATAAGTGATCTTATAGTAGTTCCCTTTATCACCATACGAAATGTCAGGGTAATATCGGTAATAGTTTCGTAGATATTGAATGCTGGTGAAATATTTCGCACAGCCGCCATGTTGGATTGGTGAGACGTAACAAAATTTGAAGGGCTCGGTCGGGGTCGCCGGAAATAGTGGTATGAACTTACCGAGTTTCATTGAAATCGCTCCAGCCGTTTAGATTTTATTAGGGGGGGGGGACACACACACACGAATCACACACACACGCACACGCACACACACACGGACAAAAGGTGATCTCATAAGCCTATTTTCAAAATTGAAAATAGGCTAATAATACCTTATTTCAAATCTCGGGGCACCTATAGTTTACGCCACGGTTCTTTGCCGGTCAGTCACGGTTACGCAGTCGTACAGAGGGCAGTCGGTGAACCTCAGGAATGTGCAATTAATATGTGAGTTGCTTTCCGCAAAACTAAAACTCACAAATCAGTTGCACATTCCTGACAAGGGAAGTATCAGGTAAGACAGGTCGAAACCTATCTTGAAACTTTGTGGGCGGAATCTATGTACTATAAGAGGACAACGCGCAGAAAAACAGCCGCCCAATTGAACTGCAAGGCTCCGAAATCATGTGGCGAATCTCTCATATAAATCAATGGGAGGTAGCGAGTACCGTACATGTTGGAAGGGACAGACCTGACGGTCAGGCACTCAAGGCCGTTGGGAAGCAGCCACACGCTCCAGTTAGCATATACGCCCCGCCACGCAACTACTCCGAGAGCCAGGGATGTCCAGCTCCGCCAGCCATCATGCCTGCGTACCAAGATGTCAGGTACGATTTCAGAGCACTGCAGTTCAATCTGGCGGCTGATTTTCCACACGTTGCCCTCTTATAGTGCAACGATTGCGTCCACAAAGTTTCAAGAGAGGTTTCGATCTTTCTTACCTTGTGAGATTCACCGACTGTCCTCTGTGCGACTGCGCAACCGGGCCTGACCGGCCAAAAACCGTAACGTTAACTGTACCTCATCCCCGTCCCTAATACAGTTACACAAACTACTACAGCCATAACATAAATACAAGTTAAAAGACACGTTCAACACATCCAACTACACGGGCCTGATGACAAGATGTCGCAAGCTCCTACAATGAATTAACAACAAACTCAAACATAAATTACCCGAATTACAATTATTCACTAAAATACTTGTTTTTTGTTAAACAGGCGAAAATGTCCGCGGAGACCCACTGAAAAATTATTATCAATTATTGAATATCGTTTTTACACAACAAAATAGGGCACTGACAAGTGACAGAAAAATAGCAGTTTGGTTCCTTTTTGCGTATTTTACTTAGTCTATATTTTATGAGCACAAGGCTGCCTATTGGTACGAAGGGCATACTATATTGTTTTACACTTTATTTGTTTCTACCCAAATGAAGTACATTACACATCAGCTGTTACGTCCACCTTCTCAACATTATCTCCTTATAACTTGATGCACTTTTGCCATCGATGTGTCAGTCTCTCCAGACCTTCCTGAAACCATTCTTTCGGGGTGCTGCGTACCCATGCCTTTACAGCTGTGTCCAGTTCTGCAAAGTCCGCAAAACGGCGACCAAGCAATGGAAGCAGAGGCGCAGTCCACCGCCAAAGAAATGTCTAACAGTGACATCAGTTGGCAAGCAAATGGCAACAGTGTTCTGGGACACAAAGGGCATCATCCTCATTGACTGGCTGGAATTGGGGACCACGATTAACAGAGCAGCCAATGTGGCAACCCTTAAGCGCTTACGTCGTGCCATGCAAACTACTGTCGACCAAAATATTATGTGCACTCGAGTTTGAAGGTTGTTAGTGAATTAACCAATAGACCTACATAAAATCCAATAACATCCTCATTTTCGTCGTACTATTTTACGTTAGTTCATGTAGGTTTGGAATTTTTAATTTATATTTTAATATTTTATATCGCAGTTGGAACACAAAAGGTGCCCGTTTTTAAGCGTGTTTCAACCATGCGTCACATTTAAGAATTATTATCTCAACAACCCGTCATCAGATCAAATCCAAATTTTAACACAATATAGGCTACATTGGAATCTTGTATAACTGATTCATTAATTTCAACATTTTTTTTTGTCCAAGAAACAAAGTTATCAATTTTGTAAGGTAACTTTTTCTTGGCTCGGGGTGGTTGGAAAATGTAGTTCTTGGTCGCGGTGTAATCCTTATACATCAAAATGTTATGCTGTTATGACTGTGAAATACGTAAATTAATTCACTTATTTTATATCGGTTTGTATTTGTACGGGGAAATAAGACATGGTTCACCAGCTAGCCGCTCCGGGGGAAAGCAGTACAGCGTTGCCGAGATGGAGCCCATCACGCGTCATGGCGCGTCTCGCTCCACGGGATTCACGGTGCTGCCAAACCCACCATACTCTCCCGGATTGGCACCAAGTGATTATCACCTGTTCGGGAACATGAAGAAACCTCTGGACTCCGAAAGAATGGTTTCAAAGAGGTCTGGAGAGACAGACACATCGATGGCAAAAGAGCATAACGTTACAAGGAGATTATGTTGAGAAGGTGGACGTAACAACTAATGTGTAATATACTTCATTTGGGTAGAAAAAAAATAAAGCGTAAGACAATATAGTACGCTCCTCGTATAATGAAAAGTTGCGCCGACTTGAATTATCCAGCCAAAAACTATGCAGTACCTCAAGAATGCGTGGCGCAATTAATCAATGCTACTATGAGACTTTATTCCAGTCCGTGCGGAGGTTTCTGTAATTGGTCATATCCTGTTTACCAGCAATTGTGTATGTAGTCTCCAAGATCTTGGAGTAAAGCAGCTACCCTGTACAAACTGAGCAGATAGAAGCTATTGCCCGATCAGGACAGACGGTTCAACAATGGTGCCCCCTCTGTCCTTCTATCCCTCAACTCGCAAGACGTCTACTTCGTGATGTAACGGGGAACATTCTTGGTTGTCACCCCGGAGGTCCAGGTTCGATTCCTGGCTCTGTCAAGAAATTTACTTCTGATCTGAGGGCTGGACTGGGGTACACTCAGCTTCTTTAGGCAAAACTGTGAAGAGGTGGGTTCGATTCCCACCTCAGCCATCCTGGAAGTGGTTTTCCGTGGTTTCTCACTTCACCAGGCAAATGCCAGGAGGGTTTCTAACTTAATGCCAAGGCCACCTCCATCCCAATCCTCGCCTGAATTATAAATACAAACACCACAATAACACAGATTATCAGATAAATTCTACACACTCATGTACTGTACACGGGGCTAAATGACCACGAAGTACGAGTCCCTCAAATGAAACAACAACACCAACTGGCAAGACAATACACACGCTGAAGAAGACGTAAGAAATTGTTAATTCGTCAGCCTGACCCCACCAGTAAATTTAACATGAACCTTGCTTATATAAAAAAAGAAAGTTTTAAATGACAAGGCAACCCATGCATCTTTATGAAAAGTTTGTTGAAATGGAATCTATATTAAAGCATCCTCCCGAAAATCACAATTAGCATAGGCCTACATCACTACTAAAATTTAAATCAAATAAAGAAACTCACCATTTATACGAAAGGAACTTCGAAACAAATTATGGATAGTCTACCGGTAGTCATAATAATAACTATCCATTTACCATTTTTAATATCCCGAATCATAAAAAAATACTATTACATTCACTAAGGAGGTGCGAATATTGGCCCAAGAATGTTCTGAGAATAAGTAAGGTTCATGATAAACTGTAAACAGGTTTTCTAAATTTGCATTTTTTTTTTTTTAGATGAAGGCACACTTTTTCCAGAACCTGCTGAAGATACTTAGCTGTTATTATTGTGCATTATTATCTACCGTATAAATTAACTAACAAAAATTACATATTTGTTATTTAGTGACTTACGGCCGAGTAAAGAGTTTATTCAATTTTCAGAGATCAGAATTTAAAATGGCTGTAGAAAGCAAAAGAGAAATTCTATTCAAAATAGTAGTATACTTCATCAAATCAAACATTTTAAACACAGATTTTAGCTTTTCCTAAACCTTAGCTGTTAGTGAGAAAAGTTTACCTGAAACTCAGAATGCGTATTAAAAAAAACCTCTATATTATTTTTAGCCTACTTTTCACATTTTGCAAAAATTAGGAAGAAGTAGACTTATGAGATCGGGCAAATGTGTGTCTGTCCTTCCGTCTGTCTGGCTGTGTGTGTGCCCCCCCCCCCCTTATCAACTCCTCAACGGCTGCAGCAATCAAAACAAAATTTGGTAGGAATAAAGACCTATACCTGAATATCTCACGGCCATATTTGAAAATGATGTCAGTGCTACCAACTGCTGAAAAAACGCAATTGAAATTTGAGCTCCATGTTGGATATCTTGGAAGGTATGAATAGGAGCTATTTCAAAATTGGCACACGTATAGATAATAATATTGCAGTTTAATTTCCAGGAGGCCATACATGGCAGTGTTGCCAAAATGATTATAAGCCTGCTGATAGGTCCAAATTTTAAATGCATATAACGTCTACACTATCCATTAGATTTCAACCAAATTTCGTATGTGCTATGTGTACATAAACAGATATGACTGAGCGTATTCTTAAGAGCCACCAGGGCTGCCAACTGTTAATAAATGCTCTCAATTTTTTAAAATCCAAATACCCATATATCAGAAACTATGCAAGCTGACAGCTTTAAACTATGCACACGTAAAGTACCTGACATTCTATATTATTTTGGAGTAACGTATATACAGTACGTCAGTGCTACCAACATGATTCTAAGCCTGCTAAGAGGTCCAATTTTAAATACATGTAACTTCTATACTATCATTTGGATTTCAACCAAATTTTGTGTGTGCTTTGCGTACCATAACAGATATGACTATGCCGATTCTTAATAGTAACCAGGGCTGCCAACTGTTAATAAAACTGTCTCTATTTTTGTTACCTTAATATCAATATATCAGAAAGTATGCAAGCCAATAGCTCTAAACTATGCACACGTATAGTACCTGGCATTCTAGATTAATTTGGAGTAACTAATATAGGCCTACGCCAGTGCTGCCAGCATGATTATAAGCCTGCTGATAGGTCCAATTTTAAAATGGATGTAACTTCTATACTAACTAATGGATTTCATTCAAAATTGACACAACAATAGATCATATTATTTCAGTTTATTTCTGACCAATACATGTATGTCGTTGCCAACATGATTTTACGCTCGCTGTTAGATCCAATGTTTAACTGCATGTAACGTCCATGGTATCCATTGGACTTCAACCAAATTTTGTATTCTGTACCTTAAGAGATGGAACTAAGAATATATTCAGTCACCAGGGCTGTCAACTGTAGTTCTCTATTAGGCTACATTATGCCAGGTATACAGTATTTCGAACTAATTAGAAATTTCGATATTACCAACTTAATTTCGTCATTATTCTAGATAGATCCATATAGATTAATTATTGGCATGCATCTTAAGTTTTAAGAAAAGTAGGCTCTTTAGTTCGTCACGGAACTTCTTGTTTCACAATAGAATAACTCTAATATCTAGAAATATACAAGACTTTAAATAAGCTTAAAATTAAAGGGAATAGCTAGTTTACCAAATCTGCGAGTTTAGAAATTGTATTAGAAACAATGAGTGAGGCATTATGAGTTTAAAACAGTCATTTTTAACGAGATTGTTCCTTGTAATGTCACCATCTTTCCTCAAACAAGAACAAGACCACATAATTCTACAACAAAAACTGTTTATCTGAGCCGCAATAACTATTTGTATTATTTGTTAAGCAGCCGTGTATTAATACTTTGCAGCAGGAGATCTCAACTCAAGGATACCCAGTGAATATTCATCTAGCCATTTCGAGGTTCGGCTGTCTAGGAAATGTCATATTTTTTTCCTTGACTATATTTTCATTAAAAACTGTAATTAAGCAGTAGTTCAATGTTCCTGATTCTTTTTAGGTGGATTTGGGTCATTTTCATAGTTATTGTCCTATTTCTTCAATATTAATGTTTTAAGGTCATATTTTGGTAAAATTTTAGGGGTAGATGGTGGAAAAATATGGTATCCGCTGGCCGCTGCAAGGTTTCTGTGCGTTAGCGGCGCTAAAAAATTAAAAGCTTGCCAACTGCTGCAGACTATCAGAAAATATGTAACTGTAACTAAACTCAGTAGTACGGTATTCTTAACTTAGAACATTTTCTTTCTCTTTTACAGGAAATGTGATTTGTGTCGCAGTTTTTAACGCGAGAAAAGGTGAAGAATATCCTGCTTTCCGAGAGTCTCTTGAAACATTCTGCGATACAAATTTGAGGAAAATCATTTCTATCGTAGGTCTATTCATGAAAACAGCGTAGTTTTTTTTTTTTTTTTTTTTTAAGGTTTGAATGTAGAATTAATAATTACAATAACATTTCACTACATTATTAACAATTGATTTTAGAAAGCATGTAAATACATTGTATTAGGTCATATTGTACCCTTTTATGGCACATATTTCAGTACTTTTAGGGATTATTTCTCTCTTCTTTAAGTCCTAAACTTCCTAACCTTATTTATCAGTATTTCACAGAACCTGCGGAAATTACATCACCTGTTTCGTAACCTCTTCCTCAGGTTCATCCTAAATGCACTAGTAAATTAGGCTATTCAAAAAGTGCCTGGAGGTAATGATACGAGAGGGTAAGGACATTCCAAAATTTGGAGGGAATGTCTAAGATCCAGTAAAAAAAATGCTTTTTATTCGGTCAACAAGTCAATGATTCCAATTCAATTGGGAAGGGAATGACTATCTACTCACACCTACTAAAGTGGAAATAATTACGTACAGTAGGTAAATCTTACATTTTTCGAGAAGTTCAACCGTACGAAGTTCGTGTCCGTTTCTATTCCTCCATGAGCAGATGATGAGCCTTGGATATTACGTCACTGTACCTCCGTCCTCCATTCGTGGAGATACGAGAATAGAACAGCCTCACCGTATGGTATCATCATGTTCAACATTATTTCTGGGACTCCCTATCCAAGACGAGTTTGAAGGTTCAGCTCGACTGCTGATTATTCTTTAGTCATTACTGTACTGGGTTTACATTATTCTTTACCGAACATTTCCTCGTCTTGATAGCAACCAGTGACCATACATTGAAGATAACGTTTTTTTTTAGTTTTTTTTTAGCGTAACTTATGGCTCTTAGTGCCGGGAGTGTCCGAGGACATGTTCGGCTCGCCAGTTTTGTAGCTGCTTCGAGACGGACACCCAATGGGTGAGCTACAAGTACCGATGGGGAGGAAAGTTGGAAGTTAGCGGCTGTGGCCTATAGTTAGGGACCAACCCCATCATTTGCCTGGAAGGAAGATGGGAAACCGCAGAAGACCATCTTCAAGGTTGCCGGCGGGGGGATTCGAACCTCCTCGCCTCCCGGATGTGAGCGACTGCCAGCAGTAATGCCGTAACCACCACGGCTAACTCACCCGGTAGAACAGGCTATAGTTTTGTGCTACTATACAATCATGCGTCTTTCAACTGTTTTTTCTTTTCTTTTTTCGAATTTGGCCAACTATGGACCGCAAAGAACCTAAGACTTTTTGGCTTTTCTTCTTTTCTCCTCCCAGAACCTCTTCATGCGTTCGCTTGTTTCCTTTCTCTCCTCATAAGAAATGATCCGTTTGGCCCTCCTTATTGTTGTTTTCTCCTGAAATGCTTTTATACTGTCTACTCACCTTCTAAACTCTCTTGTGTTGTGGACCATCTGTAGTGTGATTCCAACTTCTGCCGCATCCCTTTTCACCTCATCTACCCATTTAGATGTGGCCTATAACCCCATGATGTAGTTGAAGATCCTTTTGGTCAGTCTGCATTCATCCATTCTTAGTAGGTGTCCGTAGAACTTCAACCTCCGCTTCCTCATTGTGTCCGTGATGGTTCTCAATGAATGTGTAGAGTTCTTTGTTTTTCCTCATCCTCCAAGTCCCCTCAGCAGTTTTCTGTGGTCCGAGTATTTTCCGCAGAATCCCCCTTTCTTTCTTTCTTTCTTTCTTTCTTTCTTTCTTTCTTTTCTTTCTATTAAAAATAATACTCTGAAGCGTACAAGCCTCCGTGGCTTAGGCGGCAGCACGCCGGCCTCTCACCGCTGGGTCCGTGGTTCAAATCCCGGTCACTCCATGTGAGATCTGTACTGGACAAAACGGAGGCAGACAGGTTTTTCTCCGGGTACTCCGGTTTTCCCTGTCAAAATTTCATTCCAGCAACACTCTCCACTATCATTGCATTTCATCTGTCATTCATCTATTCATTGCCCCAGAGGTGTGCGTCAGGCCTCGGCAGCCGGCACAGTCCCTATCCTCGCCGCTAGCTAGGGGCTTCATTCATTCCATTCCTAACCCGGTCGGAGACTGGAAGCAGGCTGTGGATTTTCATTTCACTCTGAAGCGTACAATCCTTCAGGTTGTACTACCGATCTATAGTGTCTGATTTTGGCCTTTTAGGATAATGCCCGTTTGTTAGCCTATTTTCATTTATGGAAAAAAAAAAAGGCTTTGAGATCACCTTTTGTCGGTGTGTCTGTCTGTGTGTGTGTGTATATTTTTGTGTGTCCCCCTAATAACTTCTAAGCGGCTGGAGCGATTTCAATGAAACTCGGTAAGTTCATAGCACTATTCCAGGCGACCCCGACCGTGCCCTTCTAATTTTGTTATTTCTCACCATTCCAACATGGCGGCTGTGCGAAATATTTCACCAGCATTCAATATCTCCGAAACTATTACCGATATCACCCTCGAATTTCGTACGGTGATAAAGGGAGCTATTAGAAGTTCACCTATGTGACGTTAGAAAACCTGGTAAATACAAAACCAACATGGCGGCCAAGCGAAGTTGCGACTTTTAAATAGACGTTTCTCACGATTTATCCAACCAAACACAATGAAACTAGGTACAGTATATGTTTATACACATTGTAATGCACCGACATCTAACGTAATTCAATTGTTTACATAACCGCGACTGTGCGAAATATTTCACTGGCATTCTATATCTCTGAAACTATTACCGGTATCACCATGAAATTTTGTACGGAGATAAAGGGCACTACTGGTAGTTCATCTATGCGACTTTCGAATACCGGTTAACTACAAAACGAACATGGCGGCCAAGCGAAGTAGAAAGTTTTAAATAGACTTTTCTCGCGATTTAATGATCCAAACGCAATGAAACTTCGTACAGAAAATGTTTATAAACAATGTAATGCACTGGTATCTAATTTAGTTCAATTGTTTACGTAACCTCAAGATGGCGGCTGTACGAATTTCAAAAATTAAGTTTTTATTCCTTGTGTTCTAATCATGCGATCGAAATCAACATTTGCATAATGAACGTACACAATAATCATCATTTAACAGTACATAACTCTATGGCATACATATATTAAAATCCAACATGGCAACCATCCGAAATATTTAGACGGTTCTCAATATCTATTAATCTACTACAGCAATCAAACAAATTTTGTAAGTGGATAGAGGCTATAAGCATAAGTTCACCTATGGACGTTCAATAACCTGGCGAGCACACATACAACATGGCGGCGACGCAAAATTTAAATATTCAAATGGACATTTCTTGCGTTTTAACCATCCGAGCGCAGTGAAACTTGATACGGTATATGCTTATACAAATTTTAATCGACTGGCATATAATTCATTTAAATTATTTTCATAACCACAAGATGGTGGCTGAGCGAAATTTTAAAATCCCGCTTTTATTTCTTGTATCCTAATCATGCGACTGAAGTTTGTATAAAACATCTACACAATAATCTTCATGTAATAGTACATAAATCTAAGGCCTATAGTATAAAAATCCAACATGGTGACCATCCAAAATATTTAGACGGTTCTCAATATCTACGAATCTATTACAGCAATCAAACTGACAATTTGTATGTTGATAGAGGCAATTAATATTAGTAGGATATATGAAAATAGGCTATTTAGTAATTCACGGAACTACTGGTTGTACTTGTTCTGGGTAAGCTTGTAGGCCAAGTCTAGTTTCCTGGCTCTTCCTTTATTATTATTATTATTATTATTATTATTACTAATGATTTTAAATTGTTAAATGTTGAAATGTGTACTAGCGATGAATGAAAACATTTTACGAAATGGTTTATACTACAATTTACGCGTAACAATATAGTGTTTGGACACCAATAATACAACTTGAAAATAGTAAATCGACGCCATTATGAGTCAAATTCAGTCGGCCATCATTATGGTAATTAGGAGCTCACAAGATATTCATTCGTTGATAAAACGTTTACCTTCCGGCTCCCG
Organism: Meconema thalassinum; assembly: GCA_946902985.2. Lineage (NCBI taxonomy): Eukaryota > Metazoa > Arthropoda > Insecta > Orthoptera > Tettigoniidae > Meconema > Meconema thalassinum. The sequence goes on from OX336390.1 coordinate 789,038,291, forward strand.
AATTCAATTTCATCAAGGGGGCGTGGTGGCGCAGCGGTCAAGCTGTTGGCCTCTCACCAAGTTGGACCGGGTTCGATTCCCGGTCAATGCATGTGAGCTTTTCGAAGTGAAATGCCATGTTCTGTGGTTCGGATTCCACGTAAAAAGGAGATGTCGTGGCTCATGATCTCATGGTTAACGGTCACGTAAAACTAAAAGCTTCATTTTAATTTCACCATTTTTCAGCGTATCCTAACACCTTACTTACGAAATTAGCCTCGGGTATGTGCTCCTGATTAAATTGTATTTAAACTGGCTTTTAATACAATACTATACAGGTTCTTGAGCCAAGTGACGAAACATCAAGATTTAGATGCAGGTTTATGCCTCTAAAATCTAAGACTAGTTGCGGAGTAATTTGCAAATTAAAGCCTTGCTCCTCAAGGGGAAGGGGCGTTTAGCTTCAACAGCTTGTACATGCCAGCACTACTCTAGTTCCTTCCTTCATAATTAAACAAAACTAAAACAAAACAACACAACACAAAAAATTAAAAAACGCGCAATTAGGCTAGACTCTCCTTCTTTGATGATTGACAAATGACTGCTGATTAAAACAAGTAGTTCCGAGACAAACTAAAGAGCCTACTTTTCTTAAAATTTAAGATTCATGCCAATGATTAATCTATGCAGACCTGTCTAGAATAACGGTGAAATTAAGTTGGTAATACTAACATTTCTAATTAGTATGAAAGAGTGTAGCCTAAAAGAGCAATATAGTTGGCAGCCTTTGTGACTGAATATATTATTTTTGTTGTTGTTAATTCATTTTAGGGGCTTGGGACATCTTGGCCATCAGCCCCGTGAATATATTCTTAGTTCCATCTCTTTAGGTACAGAATGCACGTACAAAATTTGGTTGAAGTCCAATGGATAGTAAGGACGTCACATGCTGTTAGATATCGGATCATTCAGTGCGCATAAAATCATATTGGGAACAATGTCATGCATGTGTTCCTCAGAATTAATCTGAAATATTACGATCTATTATAGCCTAGTGCCAATTTTGGATAAAATCCATTTGTTAACAATAAAATCCATTTGTTAATATAGAAGTGACATGCATTTAAAAATTGGACATATCTGCAGGTTTAGAATCATGTTGGCAGCACTGACGTATATTAGTTACTCCAAATTATTCTAGAATGTCAGGTACTATACGTGTGCAAAGTTTAGAGCTGTTGGCCTGCATACTTTCTGAATTGCGTACGTTGCGAGTAAATGTAAATAGCATTATTAAACTTATAAGTCTTTTTTTTTCTTTTTTCTCTGCGGGAATTTTGCGAGTCCCAAATTTACAAAGCTTGAAGCAATCAACTAATTTTCCTCACTACCAACCAGCATACCTCTTGGCATACTCGTTACTTAGACAATTCAGTAATCCAACAAAACACAATATACAAAATTAGTACCAGTCTCAACCCAGTTATTAGATCACTAATTGTCTACCTCATCTTTAACACCAGATGGTAACGTTATAAAATATTAGTATGGTAATTTTGAAGGAAATATAGACTACAAATAAAATTAATGTATCGGTATATGAATACATTTACTTCTTGTTTAAGCAAGCACGTACCAGTATAATTTACAAACTGCCAACTACACGTTGTGAATCGAGCTTTACCTAGCAGAATCGGTAGGAAACTTTTGCAGTGATAGACTTCTTGCTGCTCATATTATTGCTGCACCAAACAGCAACGTAGTGAACACTTTCACTATTTCCTTTCTGCCATTTCTCAGCGTTTTATAAAACAAAAAAGTAATTTTGAAAGAATAAAGGATCCAACGGCTTGATGCTGTCGATTAATAATACTGATAATTCACCAATAATTGTTCAAGTAAGGAGGTACGATACGGTACTTGATTACATATTTCGTAGCACAACCATAAAAGAAAAACAGAAGACAGAAAAGCACGCAGTCAAATAAGTGATCACCAACTGTCACACGGTACTTAACTGACAATTAATTAGAAAGATACTCTAAAATTAACTGTGCGAATTATTTTGTAATTTATGACCATGCATCCTGAGGTACAACAATAAAAACGTTGCTTCCCAGTTCACTCGTGGAGAGAGTGTAGAGGTGGGTCTGTAGTGCCGCTATTGTTACCGGGACTTGGGTTTGAAACCAACAATACTGATAAACACGCCAGCCCGCTCCGCATTATTCAGATCGCTTCGCTTTACTATGAAACTTCAACAACATAGGCCTACTGATAAAAATAGAGCGAGGCATACAGGTGACACCGACTAACTACAGTAGAATTGATTTCATCAAAGTTTTGCCTTTATCTACATGAAAGGAATAATTGCATCCTCATTCATTTCGTCTACCAGAAAGGCGTCCATGTCCACCAGTTTAATTTCCGGGTATGTAAATATTAAATAGTAACAATAATATTAAACATTACTTTGGGTCCCTGTGGATCGAACAAATTGAGAGGGATCTTATATTCAGCAAGACACAATGAATGAATGATAGGAGTCGCTACTGTTACAGAAGCTCACCACAACGCGTCCAGTAAATTGTCCGGACACGTAAGATAGAGTTCATCAAGAAAATGAAAGAACACTGGGCCAAGAGAAATGCTCAAGATTTCAGTACGAAAGCAGTAGGCTACGTCAAACAATCCACCAAGAACAACTACTGCCAAAACAGAAGCACCGTGGTCCATACGTGGCCCAAACGACCAAAGAAGAAACATTTCAGACTATATTGGGATCGGACTGTGTTAACAAAAAGGAGAGTGAAACATAAAGGGCTGACATATAGATCTTCAACAAAAGATTGAAGAAAGTCACGCTAATTGATGTACGGTAGTCATTCCGAATACGCACAACCTGCCAACTAAACATGCCGAGAAAGTGTCCAAATACGGTAATTGTAATTGGTGGACCCTATCAGGAGTGTTTAAATTAAGGTAATGATTTAATTCAATGTAATCTGTATAATTGCTTTGTATGATACTCATCGTTTGTTGACTATACCCACAGCCCTGCGCGGATAAACAAAACGTTATCCACATGCACGACTGTTATCCGCATCCGCACGACTTTTTCCGCATTCCCACATTTGTTATCCGAATCTACTGGCATTAAAGTAATATTTTTAATTCGATAAAGCATAAATTACTAAAGCAACATATTTAGACATTTGAGGACAACGTCGTTCCATTAGGATTTGTATGTCATGTGCTATGTTTAAAATGAGTGTTGCACAGCCAGAATTGCAACCCTTTCCTGTTCGGAGTGTTAATTATGCTTAATGACATAATTTGAGATTAGCTTAAATTATCATCTTACATTTGTCATGAAAAAAACATAACGTAAAAATAAACATCCTGGTCTTAAACAAGTTCGTATTGTATTCTAAAAACTATCCGCAAATTTTCTCCAAACATTATCCGCAGCTTATCCGCTATCCGCACAGCCATGCGAACTATATCCGCATTCGCGCTGGACTTTAACTATACCGTAGCGTGAAATAATGTAAGTTTAATATAGAGACTCAACCTGTACGTAGTTCAGCTGTTGAAATCTCAACAGCGGGCGTTCAAGCCACTATTCTTTACAACACACAGTACGAAGACAGTTTAAAAAGTTAACGATGCATTTAAACATGAATATCCTCGCAAGAGACATTGACGAGCCACTGATGTACACAGACCAAACAAGCAATAAAATTCACTCAAACGAGGGGACAATAAACTGTAGAAGCAGGAGAAAGGTAATACTACAGCAGCACATATTTCCTCCCGCTGTACGTTGGTTGGAAACAAATTCGCCATCAGTTCTATACAGGGTCATTATCTTTGTGAACACGGTAGGCTAAGCCGGCGTTGACTGGCGCTGATCGCGGGCGCGCGTCCACGGTTCAATCGGTGGTTTGCTCGCACTTTTACACTTTTACCAAACATGTTCAATAATGTGTACTTCCAGTGCTCATAGTCGATACGGAAAATGTCCTCCCTCTCTTGTAACACACACCTGCCATCTTCTGATGAAAGAATGGACAACATTCTTATCTATTTTTTGTTCTGTAAGAACAAAACGTTGTCTGTTAACATTTTTTATTATTTACAGAGCCTGTTTTCTTCAATCGTTTAGCGAGCCACCTAATTGTACTGGCATTAGGCACAGGTCTTCCCGGAAACTTGATTCGAAATTTTCGTCTTGTTTCAGAACAAGACTCTGTTTTTCATATACAAATTATGGATACACACACATTCGCGCAATGCGAATTGGTGTCTAGGCATGACCAACAATCACAGGAATCACAATACTCACTAAGCGTGTAACACTAACGTCTAAGCTTTGCAGATATACGTCCATATGAATGTCAAAACACATGTGAACTAACGATATGAATCAGCGGAGCGGGGTATTGCTAGGTCCACTCGCTCCGCACCTGACCAGCCAAATGACGCCATGGTTTGCCGCGATTAATAGGGCGCACTAATAATGACCCTGTATGTGAAACCAGTTTGATACCAAGTGCTACTCCGCCTGAGTAGGCCTAGTGCAGGGTTGTTAAGTTGTTTCTTAAAAGTAAGCTGTTACTTTCCAAACATAAAAATTGCTTTGACACCTGTTAATACTAAACATGTTTTCTTCTTTATTTAAACATATTTTCGACCCTTCAGTGGGTGGGGCCTTCTTCGGTATGGTTGCTTAGCTTCACACTACATTTGGTATTTTAGGAAAAGAATGACAATAACACTTATTTGAAATGGACGTCCTTACATTTTAATTATGGAAAATATTTCTGGTATTCAAATCAGGAAGCAAATTGTATAAAGTTGTTATTCAAGTGTCTTGATTTCCAAGAACTCGATAACGAATTGGATCTTGTGGAGGTCACGTTTCAAGTATTTGGAAACTGTTACTATAGAATGAATAATGTTTACAAAGGACATACAATACTACAAGAATATCTGCCAACCTTACAAAACAAAAAAATAGGAGATTTTGATAGGAAAATCAGGAGCTGCAAATAGTGCATATCAGCTCAATTAATTGGCAAATTTATGCTTCAAAATGAATTATGTAAATAGGCATTCGGCATTTATTGTCCCATCACTTTCACTTTTAACTACACAATCTTTTTTTAAATTTATTTTTTATTTTTGTTACACTTAACATTTTCTTGGTGCTTCTTTGCTCCCAAGTGTTTCGAAATATAACTTTTTCCACCATGTGATTACATCGACAAACAGTACAAAATGCAAAATAGTTAACCTTTGCTGGTGCACGGAAATTGTTCCGAAAACTATTTCAAATAAACAGAAATGTATTTTTTGGCCATAGTGAAGAATTAAACACAGAGCAAAAACACAAGAAAAAAGTCAATATGCAACCGCTTACAATGAAACAGAACTCTTTTACGAATTCAGGTATTCAAATAACATTCATTAGGCCTACTTGCCCACTATAAATACCATACTTCAAAAAAAAAAATGGAAAATGTTAAGTTCGCCAATAATTTACAACAAAATCGGGAGGATAACTTGAGTAATCTTGAGGCGGAAAAAACTATGGAAAATCGGGTGTCTCCCGCCTAAATCGGGAAAGTTGGCAGCTATGTACAAGGCATTTAACAAAAAGACTAAATTAAAATTAACACTTCTTGAATCCAGGATTATAAAGCTTAATAAATGAAATAAATAAACAACTCCAAATCCAATAATACTTAATAATAGGCAATGGCCTACATTTGTATTAATAAACTGAAAAACGCGGGAAAGAAAATACAAAGGAAAGAAAGCAAACATGTGACTTTGGCTTTAAATTCGTCGATCTTAATATACCGAACTTCTTTTAATCTAAACCACTCTTCATGCTTCTATTTAGATAATCATACTAATATATAAAAATGAGATGGTGTGTGTCTGTCTTTCTGTCTGTCTGTCTGTCTGTCTGTCTGTCTGTTACCTAATAACGCAAGAACCACTGGTCCGATTTAAATGAAATTTTGCATGGATGTAGCTGAAATACCAGGTTTACATATAGGATACTTTTAATTTCGATATTTTGCACTATTAAGAAATGGCGACCATTTTAGTGACGTCACTACACCCTTTGGTTTCAAAATTTCATAATTCCATATCAAATAAAAAGAGAACGGTAGGAAATAGCAAACTTTTGATGGCACATACGAGCTTCAAAATTTAATTTTCTATCCGAAAGGTCCTTATCACTTTTCGTGTATCTCCAACGGTTAGCGAGTAAAACCTACTTTTGTGACGTCACTACACCCTTTGGTTTCAAAATTTCATATTTCCATTTCAAATAAAAAGAGAAAGCTAAGAAATAGCAAACTTTTGATGGTATACACGAGCTTTAGCATTTAATTTTCTATCCAAAAGGTTCTTATCACTTTTCGTGTATCTACGACGGTTAGCGAGTAAAACCTAAATTCGTGCAATAAAACACGGTCACATCGAGCGGTGAAGCACCCTGTATATAAAAAAGAAAATTTGTCTGTTTGTTTCTGAATTTCTACGGAAATTTGAGTTATTTACACGTTTCAGACTGTTTTATGATAGATGCGCGCGAAAATAATGTTTTGGTCTGTCTGTCTGTCTGTCTGCTTGATAGTCTGTGGACAACTTTGTTCCCTTATAACTCGAGAACGGCTGGGTGAATCAACGTAAAATTTGGTACAGATATCCATCAGAGGCACGACACTAATCATTGATGTAACTCTTCTCTATACCTCTCATAAAAGGGGGCATATCCCCTTAAAATTCATGCTGAAATAGGAGTAGAAGGACGAGACAAAGCTCATTTTCAGCCCCTCAATGTGAGAGACAAAACTCGGGGGCCCTAAAAGCACATTTTAAGGTCCTACGTCCAACCGTTTTTGATATATTCCCAGAAAACTAATTTAATTTAATAAACTATGAACGAATGCAAGCCGATAACCATGGCAACAGATTCTCAGAGATCCATCTATTGCTGTAAGACGCAATATAATTCCATTAATCACATTAGTGTGAAAGTTTGCAAATGGTTAGATGGTTATTATGGAACCAAATTAAGCTGTAAATTTCATCAATACGTAAAATGCGCTTAAGGGGATCAAGGGGTAGTCTAGATTTTTTCACGCGATTTACATCTGCGGGTGTGGTATGGCAGGTCTATTATATTCCTCTCCCTATGTTATATTATTATTATTAGTATTATATTATGGCGTACAACAACGAGACAAAGCCCCTCGGTGCCAGAAATAAAACTCGAGGGTCCTCGAAAACTACATTATAAGGCTCTAAAACCAACAGTTTCTGAAACATTCCCAGAAAACTAATTAAATTAAATTTAACAAACTAATGAAGGAATGCAAATCGGTAACCATGACAACATTATCTCAAGGGGTGGCATCCAACTTTCCATCTATTTCTGTAAGAAGCAATGTCACTCCATTTATTACATTTCTGTGAAAGTTTGCAAATATAAGGTTATCACGGAACCAACGTAGACTGTATAATTCATCAATGCAATTAAGGGGGTCAAGGGGTAACCTAGGATTTTTTCATGCAATTTTCACGTGCGACATATAGTGCAGAAGGTATATTATATCTCCAAACAACAACATTATTTTCAAAAATTCCTGAATTGAATCAGCATTTTTTGCGGCTTTTAGGAATTTGGGCCAATTGAGACTAAAGAACCTGAATTTTCATGCACCACAAGCTTTTAAAATTTATGAAAGAGGTCTTCCTGTGTATGGGGACCCAACACAACGTAGAGTCTCAGTTTTTATGTGACGTGTATTGCGTTTCATCAACAAGGCTTTCAATTCTATTTCATGTCAGGAAGTACACGTCAGGTGAATTTAGTTTGAGAGCACATTTCAACTAATCATTTTTTTTTCGACATACGGGTTCATCGTAAGGATGATTTTCTTTGATACTGTGTGGTAGATATACCCATATTTGGATTTCTGGGTGATATGTTGTAGACAATAGTATTGTCTGTCTGTCTGCCTTTCTGTGTATCCTTATGCACGCCTATAACTCATGTTCGGATGCTTGGTGCATCGTAAAATTAGGTATGGTAAACATGAGGCAATACACCAATCATTTATAAAACTCTTCACCGTTCATTTCATACAGTAGAGGGGTGGATATAGGGAAAAACTTCTCAAAATACTTGCTAAAATAGGCGAAATATAAAAATTATCCTAGAAGGACGACCAAAGCATATGTTGCACTTCTCAATGTGAGACACAAAATTCGCGAGTCTATAAAGGGTCTCCGAAAACCACATTATAAGGCCCTTAAATGAACAGTGTGTGATATTCCTAGAAAACTAACTTCGTTTTGATAAACTTATGAAGGAATGACAAGCCGCTAACCATTGCAATAGTAGCTTAATTGATAATGTCTGGTGCGTCTCTAAAAGCAACAGAACTTAAAAGGGACATAACACCAATAACATTATTATTATAATGTCTGGTGTTAACACCGAACACCGTTCGAAGAACGGGTACTTCTGCTAGTCTTACATAAATTATCGGGCGTCTTGGTGAGAAGCTAGATCGCTAAGCTATTACGCGTCCTAAACGGGGACATTACACTCGTGATGTTCAGTATGAGCACCCACGCAAAAAAAAAAAGTACGGCACGTCAGTAGATGAGGTGCATTAATAGGCCATCAAGTGTTAACTACTTTTTTCACGCAGCAAGCCTTTAAAGGCAAGTTCTATCCTGGTATTTAAATGGGAAAATATAATCTAAAAGAGATTCCAGAGGGCACGGACTTTTATGGAAACTTGTATGAAAGAGGTAGCTTAGCTATCGCTCTGCTAAGTATACTGTATGTCTTATATGTTAGCTAATAGTTAAGAGGCTCAACCATGGACATCAGTGAATGCGGCATGGTCAGTTACACTTTGGGCGTACGAGAATAGCTAATATTGAGATGTTATGTACTGTATTTGATACCATGGCAGAAACAGCCCTTAAAGGATCCATTAGTATTTTGAGAAATCACCTATATTCGTAAATTATGTGTATTTTAAGGCCGAATAGCTATTTTAATTATTTATTTTTAGTTGCGGTTTGCCCGCTCTTCAGGTGTTTTATTCAAATTTATATGTGTGTCATACATTTCATAGTTCATTAGTCGTACTTTGTTAACCTTCTAATTTTTCTTCTCTCACCTCATTATGATAGTTAAGCTTTGTATATTAGCAGCCTTGTAAGTGGAGGAAGCATACGAAATAAAACAATTCTCCTTTTCCGAGACAAGTGATGAATGAAATGTGCTACTATTTCATTGATACTCAAATCCTCTTGCCGCGCCAACAAGACGATGAAGGGGAAGGGAGGGCTCTTGCCGCGCTAATATCACTGACGTCTTGTCAACTGAAATATTATGATAATGCTGATTGGCAACTACATGACCAATACACTTTTATTAAAGTGCTAGTAATAGTTCAGGGTAGCACAACAACGTAAGGATCAGCATTGTATGTATGTATGTCTGTCTACCCCTTATTATTCTCGTTTTCCAACGGGGTCGGGGATGAGATGCGATGGAAGTCTTTGGGGGCGGATTGTTTTTACGGACGGATGCCCTTCCTGACGCCAACCTCATGAAGGAGTTAATGAGAGATGAAATTAATGATGGTGAATGAAACTGGGCAAGGATGTGGAAGGAAGCGGCCGTGGCCTGTAAGAAGGTACCGTTCCAGCAAGGATTAGCAATAAAGAATTCTAAAAAATACCAGCGCAAAACATATAAAGAGTTTCACAGTGTAAAAATATAATTATCAATTACCAACTGCCCATGAAACATTCCTTCTTAAATTAATCAAACAAGAGAGTATCATATGGTACTCACAAGTAGTGAGCAACTTGCTTCCATCATCAGCCGTGTGGCACCAGCACTTACCTAAAATCAAGAGAAAAACAAGAATAGTATTACACCCAAAGGAAAGTTACTTTTTAAAATGCAATCTACAGTCAACAGTCCACACTCAACAAACCGTACTTCAACCGATATTTTTGACATATTTAATTTCAACACATAATGGCACTTTTTTCATGTCCCATAAAAGTTGCCTCTAGGCAAGTAAGAGTTTAAATTAAAATGCCATATATCGAATATATTGTACCCTACCCAGGTGCCTGTAATGATGCATATTGATTGTTGTATCCAATGTTCAATAGCTTATCAATCGAGATAACATGCAAACGCACACATACACAGGACGGACTGTTTAAGACGTTAATGTGAAATGTCTGAAAAAACACGATTCGATTGTGAATGAAACGCTTACGGTAATATAAAAAGAAAGTGTTAGGGTAGCGCACCTGCCTCTTACCCAGAGGCCCCGGGTTCGATTCCCGGCTCCGTCAGAGATTTTAGAAACTGACGTGAGGGCTGGAAACGGGGTGCACTCAGCCTCGTGAGGACAATATTGAGTAGCTGTCTGACAGTGAGACAGCGCCCCGATCACGATCACGAAAACCAAGATTAACGGCCGAGGGGACCCGATGCGCTGATCACGTGTCATCCCAATATCTGCAGCTGGGCAGCGGTCGCTTGGTAGGCCTAGGCCCTTCATGGACTGTAGTGCAAGGGGGGGATAGGCAGTACGAGGGAGATCTAACTAACTACATTATGTAGTATTTATGTTTTATTTGAGAAGGTTTTCTAGTTAATTTGAATAATAATAAGGTGGGGGCAAAATCCACAAAACGGAGGGCACCTCTTTCAGAAGATCAGAAGAAAGCACTGAGTGATGGGCTCATGAGATACTGGCAGGACATCAAAGCTGGCAGAAAAACAAGAGCAAGGCACAGAAAATGATATTGATTAGCTCGTAGTCATTAGTAGCTCAATTGGAAAGTAACGATAATGATCGTGTGGCCTCCGGAGAGGCCTAGTGCAGGTCTTTCTAGTTGACGCCCGTGGGCGACCTGCGCGTCGTAATGAAGATGAAGTGATGATGAAGACGGCACATACACCCAGTCGCCGAGCAACGGGAATTAACCTCAGGAGATTAATATCCCTGATGGCTCGGCCGGGAATCGAACCCGGGGCACTTTGGGCCAAAGCCTAGCGCGTTAACCATTTAGCCATAGAGCCGGACAATTGGAAAGTAAAGGACAAATAAACACATGTCGTTATTGAAGCGTCGAACAAATGACTAAGCCATTGGATCTGCTTAAAGAGACTGCAGGTTTCTTCATAGCGATACAAAATCAGGCATCACAACCAAAAACGATTGGAAACATATTCACAAGGAGCAAGGAGTAGACGATCTGTGCAGAAGTGCCAAGATAATCCAGAGACGATTCGGCATATGACATCAGGATACAAGATTTTAGCTCCAACATACTATCTTGAAAGGCATCATCTAGTGGCAAAAATTATTCACCCGATTGTCGGTACACACCGACCAAGCAATGTATTGGAGAACCAGAGATTCAAATCATAATTGAACAGGATCAACTTAACACACAAAACAGTAGCCCTCGAAAGACCTGTGATCACCACTAAAGATAAAACTGAGAAAAGTTATCTTTCTGGTAGATTTAACAGTTTCGAACACCCACAACCTGATGGATACTTGCAACGTTAAGACATCAGGAGGAGGAGCTCAAAGTTGCATGGAAGCAGTAGCCTACTCAGTAGTCAGTCAAGACCATTCCAGTGCTCATATCAAACACAGGAGAGATTCCGAAACAACTTGCAGAACGTCTCAAAACACTTTTTCCCATTCTCATACATACACAGAAAGCATTAGTCTTGAGCACATGCTTTATTGTCCATCGAACAATGAACACCGAATTACAATAGAGCTGTTATGACTTGCTAATTCCGCCGTCTCGCTGGAACTCCATTATCTGCGAAGTGAAATAGAAATACTAATACTAATAATAATAGTACTGGATACAGAGTACAGAGATCGGATCCAAAAGATCAAGAAGTTCTTGTACCATACATGAGAATCAACTAGAAGTCGAAGTGGGAGATCGTATCTAAAAATGAAATAAACTATAAGAAGTGCTCATTCTGGAATGCTAAAATAAAACACTACAACTCGCGGTCAAAACAGAATGTATGTAAGCCAGTGAATGCCTGACCATGAACTGCAGTTCATACTGAATGCGGATGGAAACTTCAGAGCAAAAAAAAAGGTGGTTTACCAGAAGATGGAAAGAATCTCGCAGATCATGAAGAAGAGGAGACTGACGTTCCAGGGACACCTCTACACAAGGAACGAAAATAGACATATATTTGGATACTTCAGGAGAAAACAGACCACTATAGCTTAGATTATGGGAAGAAGGAAACAAGTATATGGGAAGATTCAACATATCAGAGGTCTAGTTAATTGTCAGACAGAAAAACATTAAGGAACATAGTGAAAAATTTGGAAAATTTGGAAGGAGTTCAAGCCGACGGAAGAACTAAGAACTGGGCAGAACAACAACAAAACAGGCCAGCGAATGCATGAAGAAGTATTGGACACAGAGAAAACTCCACACGAAGAAAAAGAAACGATGTTGTAACGTGATCATACGTGGTCTGTAATAATAATAATAATAACAATAATAATAATAATAATAATGGTTTATCATCCCTTTAAACTGTTATGATGCCAGAGTTTTGCACCAGAATAGAATTAACGACTTTAGCTAATCGCACATTCAACACGGACTTCAATAAACCAATGGGATAGTCACAATAGCTCCAGCACGTAATTAATGATGATGTTGAAGGTGTGTGCCGACATCGTGCTGTGAATACACCAGCATGATAATGGTAAGCAAGCAACAAACAAGGCGCACCACTAAATATAGAGCACCAAGTGTTCAGCTCCTCGTCCTGCTGGGCGCAACGCCGCAATCCACACACCTACCAACTGGATTGGCCGCTTCGCGACCGACAGCTGCCCCGGCGGGCACCTCTATTTTTAACAAAAAAAAATATATATCACTACAAATATTAACTATTAGAAATTCAAATTTAGCCTTCCCATCAAACTTAAAACCCAGGCTGAGGAGCGTATTGTCGCACCGATACCTGGCCCACAGGCCGCCTGGTCGAGACAAAATGAGCTCATATTTCTGCAGGCACATGCTGATGAGGAGTCCATCGGGTACGTTTTACATGCCTCTGACATACGGATAAGATGACGGAGTACTTCTTTACATCATACAGGTAAAAGAGTAGAGAACAAAGAAATAAAAAACAGAAAAAAGCAAATAAAAATGCAAACAAAACAGTGAGACATGTGGAAAAAAAATCACAAATTGAAATCAACGTACTCAAAAACCTGAAGTGATCGCAAATTTTAAAAGGCAGATTCGGATTGTTCACACAAAACTACGTAGGTGATTGGCATACCGTGTTGGAAGCCGTTTTTCAGTGTTGCCTTAGTTAACGAAATGTGCCTTTCAATCTGTGAACACGATTATACCCAATTGCATTGTGTTTTACCCTAACCCTGAAACAATTACATAATAAATTCCTAAATAAATCTCATGTAATTGAATCGGGTACAATCGTGTTGACCGACTGAAAAGTATAAATTTCGTCATAAAACGTACCAGATGCTAACCTGTCTTAATTTCTTTTTATGAATACAGCCAATGCAATTTATTTTATTTTCAGTACGGGTCAGGGAAGGGATTTTGGAAGCAAATCGGCCGAGGATCCATTGAAAACCATTTTCAGGACGGTCGGGGTGGGATTCGAACCCTCGCACTCCGGATGCCAGCGAGGCACGACTTAGCGCTCTCAGCCACCGTGGCCGGTAACCTGTCTTAATTGTAACTAGATTATGGCCCCCAGTCCCTCCATGACAACTGCAGAAATTGATAATATACTTTTCCGTATAAAACTCGTATATACCTTTCAAATGACAACTCATTTTTCTATTGCTTATCACTGAACTATTCAATTTCATTAACCGCCACAAATATTTTCATAGAAATATAGTCTTGCCTGTGCCATGAAAAATAGTACAACCATGGCTACGTTTTCATTAACAACGAAGCAGCTGTTAGTACGCCAATCCCGGTCGGAGAGTTGCATTTCTATTTGAAAATCGCGAGTTACGAGGAGAATGGGTCGTTCGAAAGTGTGGCGGGCAGGCAACCACATTAAGTAACAGTCACTTTTGACGGTAACGCAGGGTAACGACGTTATTAATTAACTTAAGCAACTGTTACAGTAATGCCGTTCCTTTTAACTAACAAAGAGTAATGAAAAATTTCGTTGGTTCTACTTTAGTTTGAGTTTTGTACTTTAGTCACAATCATTCTTTATACACACTTCATGTTGAATAATCTTAAGAATGGATATGAAAATCCCCAATCCCAAAGAATAGGGAAAATAATGAACCTTAAAAACAATTAGCACGGTAATATTAATCGAAAATAGCATGTTAAAGCTCACAACTGAAGGGTTCCTTGACATTCACTCTGGTCGATATGCTATTCCACTGGCACTTCCTACTCCTCTTCGAAACTAAAGTCAGATACCTTATACTGCCATGTGTCTATATTTTATGCACATTTTATCATCAGAGCAACCTTACATAATAAGTACGGTATACTACTACTACTACTACTAATAATAATAATAATATCGTATGGCCTCGGGTGTCGGGTGGAAGCTTCGTTTTTGACACCCTAAGGGTAGCTTGCATGTCGAATTTCGTTGTTCCTTGAAGCACTATGAAAGTCAAGGAGGTTAGATATCTACGCTCCTTGAACACTATAGCGCTTTCTAGTAGAGAAATGAGGAACTTTGTGTTGGCGGAAAAACAGAGATTAATTTTGCCATTATGAACACGGCCTACTGAATTCAAATGGGTTCTTTGACATGCCAACATCGTATGACATGGTGTCGAAATTTTTGCCACCTTTCAAAAATCACTTACCACAGCCAGGAGCGAACCTGCAAGCTTGGGGTTAGTAGACTGACACGTTGACCACTCACCCACCGTGGCAAGAATAAGTACGGTAATTGTGCACTTTATTTTCACTGTTCACGAACGTACAAAGAATCACCGTGCGCTGATACACCATTGCGCACGTAAATTGTACCGGGCTACAAGAAACGGCCCATGGATACTTTATAAACATTTCATACTTTCACATTACTAGTATCACTCTTCCCCTTCAAACAGACTAATTGTAGTTGTGAGGCGTTATCACAAAATAATTCTAATAAAATTAACACTGAAAGTAAGTTGAGTTACTTCACAATATTTTCAGCAAGTAAGGGAGACTGTAACTAAGTTACTTTTGAAACGTAACTTACCCAACCCTGGTGGCCGGCCATATCAGCCCGCGGCGCGTTCTACCCCATAAACGGTTTTTATTTAACCTAATATCGATAAAGTTTTAGTGAACAGAATTCTATGTGTTGGCAATATTGAAGCGAATTGGTGGCAGTCTTTTGAAGGAGATGGTCAGCCGCATTAACAACCAATAAGCTTCGAATAAATTCCTTGAACTGGGCTGGTTGTAACTCATGCACCGCTCAGAAAATGGGCCTCGTGCGCATTCGGAGCTCCCTTTAAAACTCACGATATGTGTATAATTAAAACTTTTATGTCTCTCACACAAAGCAGAACGAAAGTTATAAAAGTAACATCAAAAGTATAAGTCATTACGTCTGCCGTGGGAGGAAAACAAAAGAAATAAAAGTTATTTTTGTGAAAGAAGAAAAAAGTTTAAACCAAAGTGGTTAGACGATCACCCTAAAAATGCAGAGCGTTTACTTACTTTTGCATTGTTCGTAAAAAGTTTAGGAATACCTTCAGGAAACACGAAGGGAAACCGTAACCACGATTCTCTGCATGCAATAACACATGAACAAACACTTTATCAAAAGCAGTTACAAGGGCAATCCACAACAAATGTTGGACCGGATGGAAAGACCTATAATGAAGAGTTATAATAAAATGATGATGTTGTTGCATATTTTAGGGGCTGCACGTCGTGGTCATATAGCCCAAAGTATGCATGGGTGGGTGGGTGTAATTTTGTGTGATAACCTGTGCTATTGCGATGGCTGTATAGGGTGTGTATTTGTGAATTGAGGGTTAGGATTGGGAAGGAGGCGGCCGTGGCCTAACGTTAGGAATCTTCACATCATTTAGCCTGGACTTAAAGTAGGGGGGAAGGGGGGGGGGGAGAAGGGAATACCAAGGAAAACCACTTTCCGGATGGCTAAAGTGGGAATCGAACCCTCCGTCTCAGTTTTGCCTCCCGAAGCAAAGTGTACCCCCCGTCCCAGCCCTCACATTAGAATTAAAATTTCTTGGCAGAGTCGGGAATCTAACTCGTATCCAAAGACACCTACACTACAGAGGTACCTTAATAAAAAGTACTACAGTCATTCAACCTTGTTGGTAACTTAATTAATTGAGAACGAAAAACAATTGTTCTAAATTTTAAGGATGCCAGAGAAAGAAAGAAAGAAAGAAAGAAAGAAAGAAAGAAAGAAAGAAAGAAAGAAATGGTAATTATATTTATACGCCACGCCATACTATTTTTGCAAATCAACGTGCTCGAAGATTACTGTCAAGGAGACACAAACGTAGACATTATCAACAAATTAACAAATTTAATGCTGCTAACGGCCACAAATATTAAAACACATATATTATGTCACTTCACAATTGGGTATTACAAATATTGTGTCAAGGATATGTTTCTTTTCTTGCATTTTTCCACATGATACCTATCGCAAGCCCCACACAAAGAGAACAAAATTGCATTCCTCGTTTGGTGTGTGGAAATGCAAAAATTGGCTCATCACTTAACATTAGATATTTCACGCGAAGGTAAATAGAGGCACTTAAAATGTAAAACCCGAGGGGAATACTCATGTACCGTAATCAAAAATCAATGTATATTTATTTCTTAGAACGACAAAGAATTCCGTTTAATTTCAAGAGAATGCAAGAGATGTCGCAAGTAGTGTGTCTTCACGCACATCACTTGACAACAAGCAATCAATATAAAACAGTTTTCATAACTTAATTCAAATATTATCTAACCTAGCATACATCGCGTGCCTGGCTCAAAAACTTTGGGAGGGTCCTAAAGTCATTCTTTCAGTGACTCGTTACCGATATCCATCACCCTCTCTTCAACCTTAGATTGTGATGAGATTATCTTTCATGGAAACTGGAAATACTCTGATGAATTATACCCTTCTTATACGAACCTTTTTTTTTTAACTCGTGAGACTGTAAAGATGCCGGTGGACTGGCGTTTTTCCCTGGAACGGATCTTTAACTCGCTAGTACATGCACGATAACTAACTTACAGTAGTACATGCCATAGGACTGAGCCGGGATCCAATCCGCAATTTTAGGTTTTGGAGGTCAGATTTTAATCAACTGTGCCACTCACTAGAAAACACCTAACAAGAGTTCAGAAACAAAACCATCTGACGTCTGGAATGCTCAAGGTGATAAAATAATTAACATGTAACAGCTGTCTCCTAACAGCTGACTTAAATCAAGTGGTTAACCGCACAGTTTTAAAAAATTCATATAAAGCGCTCGCAACCCGGCCAGCGTGGCGGACGTCATACAAAACTGTGAGTGGTCAGAACGATGGGACACGAAATCTCGACACATGGCGCTCCCCGTCTCATGAGTCACGACTGTTTATAAGAGGAGAACATCGAGGTTACCTGTGCTGTGACAATGTTTCGAATCCTATGACACAACATAGCATTTTCTTGTTCAAGGTGTTTGGAAAGGTAAATAGACCACAAATAAGACCACGGGAAGAGATAATCTCGAGATTATTTGAAACGCGTCCAAAATTATTCCAACTATTTTGGGGCAAATTCATTGTCCATTTGGTGTTATATTTTAAAAGGAAGTATCAAATTTTTCAATAGTTAAGTGAATTATATTATTTCTTAGCCTTTAACCATAGATTTTCCTCCTTCACTGCACTATAAAGACACGCATGACTATTATTATCATTGTTAAATGCCTAAACTGTTATCTACAATCTACTTTGTAAATATTGTATAGTCCATATTTTAATTTATCAATTCTTTACCGCAATGTATACGGTACTCATTTTGCCATATGAAATAAATTAATTAATAAGTAAATTATTATTAGTATTATTACACCAGGCGAATTTCCTTTTCATTCCCATAAGTAAAGCGATATACGCGATACCCCCAAATGGATACCGCAAACCCAATTGTATAGTTCCATGCTTTGTCAACAACAAGCCACGTGCGGCGTGGAATACCTCGAACAAGTATTACCCATTCAACATTTGACTGCCGATGAGCGTGGATGCACCAGCGCTTGTTGTTTATTGCAGCATGAGCCCGGCGGGGCGAAGCGGAGAACACAGCGATGACAGGATGCAGACTGCACACAAGTCAAGCAGCATTGCGTCGGTTAAGCGTCACAGGAGCTCATGTTACTAAGGACAATTCAACGATGACTGAGGCTACTGGACCTGAGTCATATCCTACTCGCGCAACTGTACCTGTCAACGAAGCAGGCTGACGTGTGACACAAGTAAACAAATAATAGTTCCCATCTCGACCTCCGGCACTTAATTCGTGAAAGGGTAATACCATCACTATCAAATGAATATAGCGTAAATATGACAACGAATGGTGGTAGAGAACACTTAAAATCCGCACAATAGAGTATTAGACAACAATGCATTTTTGAAGATAACAGGGAAAGGAATATATTGGGGGGGGGGGGGGGGGGGGGAATCTTGAAAACAAAATATTGCCCGAAACAAAAATTAACCAGTGCCGAACGGTTTGACTTCCCCAACTAAACAGCAGGAGTGTCATCCCCTTTAACGGCGGCCACGTTGTGCTGGCGGGGTTCTTGGAGGGTATCGACCGGCAGCACGGCGCCTAGCGTCCGCGACATCAGTGAGCTCAGTCCATCACTCTCCATCTCCGCAACATACCGCCACGCACATCTTCCGACATTAACATTTCAATACACACTTAACATACTGCTTACCCTTGCAAGTACAGACACGTGCGGAGTCTCAAGAGCATGGGGTAGCAATGCGTAACACGGATAGTCTTATGTTCCTCGTCAGGTAGACTAGGACTACCAACCGTTCAAAATATTATACCGAGAATAAAAAGCCCTTGCACGTCCCAAAATTTACTATTAAATGGTATTATATCCTTGGCTTAAGAGGCTTGGACATCATGGTCACCAGTACCTGGATATGTATAGAAAAAAAGGTGCTAAAACGTGGGGAAGAGGTAAATTTCAAACGTAACATTTTACTCGTATTACAAACCGTACCAAATTACGTGTATGAACTTGTACTAGGCAATGTCATTTTATTTTACAGCAACGAGAGTAAATGTATTGTCACGCGACTGGTTGCGTGGCACAGCGGTAACGTTCTCGCCTGCTGTGTCCAAGGTTGCAGGATCGAATCCTGGCGCAGTCAACTGGCATTTGAGGGTGCGCAAATGCAAGGGAGCCATGTCAGTAGATTTACTGGCACGTTAAATATCCCCTTCGGGACGAAATTCCGTCACCCCGGCGCCTCTAAAACCCGTAATAGTTAAAAGGGTTAAATAGGCGTAAATCCAACAACATTATTTATTATACAGTATTGTACTAGCTGAACCCGGCCACGCTTCGCTGTGGATCAGTCTGATGTGAAATGGGTAAGTAAATGGAAGTATTGTAGTGAACATAGATTCATCAAGAAAACACGTCATTCAATGCAATATCCTCCCTTGCGTTGCTGTGTCTGTGCTGTGGAAGAAAGGAAAGGAAGAAAACTATGTTTTTCACATTAAATCATTTGTTATTGAAAAGCTAGAGGATTGACTACATTCCTTGTTTGTCAGTTTTCTCCATAAACATAGAGATCAGATAGATGGTTTACCGACTCTGGAGCATGCGACGTATATTCGCCCATGAGAGAAACAATCTTTCGTTCTGAAAGGAGTTATAGGTGTATTTTCTTGGATTAACAGCTGTAAGTCATTTATGTTGTATGATTGTTCCCAGTCGAATGTTGCATTGATGGACCGATTTGGCGCTGTGATTCCCAAAAACTTCCCGCACATTACAAGACAGAGATCCTCAATGCAGATTAGAGCTTTATTGTATACTAGCAGGTACCCGGCTTCGCCCGCGATCAAGACAATGGGGACGATGCATTATTGCTGATAATTGGTCTATTCTATTACAGCAATCGCGGCTACAGGTGGCTCCATTTTAATTCTGTATACTGATACATAGAGTATATTGATATGAGCAGCAAAGTGGGAATTTTATAGAGTTGTGAAAGTCTGCAGGGTTCGATGTTACATTATGCTAACACATTTTAAAATTACGTCTTCTGCTGAGACATAACGATTTTGTTGTCCGGATGCTCGCGAGTACGCCACTTACAGTTGCCCATGGCAAAAAAAAAAAAGGTTTTGTCTAAATGTACACGTGCTACTGTTAAGTGTATGTCATTGCGCTTTCTTAAAGAAATTGCGAATATTGTTTGAAGAGGGAACTGCACTCTTGCACACTGGAATGGCAAATCTATCGGAATATGGGGAATTAAAAGTATTCTTACTTAAGCTATTCTGGATGTAATTTGGCCATACTTATTGATGATTTGAACGTCAACATATCGCTATTAATAGACCTATAGTTAAGTATCTCTCACCTTGGCCGCTGATGTACATTATGCAGTCTCTTCCAGTGTTACATCCCAGGGATTGAATCTCCAACCACCCTTTTGCCTCACATGCCTCTCTGAGTAATTAAAATTCCTGATTGTTGTTGTTTGAGTCTTCAGTTTTTTAACTGGTTTGATGCAGCCCTCCATGTCTCCCTCTCCTGAGCTAATTGTTTCATCTCTACATAGATACCACACCCTACATCCGAGGCAATCTCTTTAACACTGGTTTACCCCTACAGTTCTTGTCCTCGACCCTCCCATCCATAACTAAGCTTGCTATTCCTGGGTGTCTTAATATGTGTCCTACCCTCCTATCTCTTCTCTTCATTAGCAGTCGCCAGAAACATCTCTCCTCTCCCACTCGTCTTAATACCTCTTCATTTGTTACCCTATCTACCCATCTGATCATCATTCTCCTGTATCACCACATTTTAAAAGCTTCAATTCTCCTCTTTTCTGCTCCACCATTAGTCCATTAGTCCAAATCAGCAACTTTTCTAGGTTTAAGCCGTGCCTTGTGCGGGGATTCAATGGCCGTGAAAGACAAAATACCAACTATATTGAAATAAGTTTGCCCAATTCCTCAGTAAGAATAATTAAGAAAAATAATAATTAACGTGACAGCCGGTAGAATACGACACATTCGACTGTGAATATGGGTTGCTGATCATGGTAAAAAAAACGAAAAAGAGCAGATCAAAATTGGCAAACAAAAATATTCAGTTAACAAAAAACAAATTTATAAAGAAAATGAAAGCATACCGTGCAAAATAGAAAGCATCTTAACATTGTAAATTAGAGAAAAGATCTGAAAGCTCGCTTACAATAACCAGCATAAAGGGTATAAAATTAGACTCAAAATCACGATCGTATCCGACGTCCGACCCAAAAAGCCACCTCTATAAATAAGATATCACATTTTACGCGTATCAATGCGAGGAGCAATGTTCTTGGTTAGAAGTGGGAACCGAACCCCGCGTTTTAAGGCCCTAAAACGAATGGTTTTGGAGATATTGCCAGAAAACTATCCCCGGTCTGCGAAATTTCAGCGGTTGCCATAGTAACGTTGATCTCTTCCTCAGAGGGAACACAGTGGGAATATCTCCGAAACCGTTCATTTTAGGAACTTAAAAAGTGTGTTTCGGGGTCCCTACAGGACCTCCGAGTATTGTTTCTCGTATATCGCGGCTTAAAATGAGCTAAATCCGGACTTTGTACCCACTGTCCTTGCTTAGTGCCAAAGGGCCGAAAAAAGTCACTTACAAATTGAATTTTCAAAAACCGTTTCTTAGTGGGCCTCTACATACTCGGATCAACCAACATGCAAAATTTCAGCTTTCTAGGTCTAGTGGTTTGAGCCCTGCGTCGATGAGTCAATTTTGGATTATATATAATAGATTTCTTCTGTGAAATCCAAGCCATGATTTTGTGTTTACTTGACGCGTTCTGCGCAGAATATCTTCGGCCATGTAGTCTTTGTAATTGCCAACAGCGTACGTATTTGAAATGGATAAGAAGTGGTCGCTGAATCTACGATGAATATGTGCACTCATGGCCTGTTTGCCATCTCTTGATGAATACAGTACATTTGCATTTGTCAGTTGGCACAGGCTAGAGTAAAAGGTGGCTTTTCACCGATGTCTCAGTCTCACTCATGGCTGTGATTATATGGAAGCTACTGAGGTATGGGTGGTGCTTAGTAATGGCATTCGGGGCACAGTCCGTGCCTGTGAATGCTGTGAAAGGTTCTACTCATAGGGTTAGGACTACTGTTCTGACAAAGTGAGGAAAGCAATGGCAAACTACCCCACTCCTCTTCTTGCCTAAAACGCCTCAAAATAGCGCTGCCTTGGGTTTTTGTGGGTATCTACTCACATAACGTAACGGCGGTACTTTTTCAGGATCCAACCAGCCTTCGGGCTGACTACCTAACAGACAGACAGGCTTTCTCACGGCGTTGCCTAGGTCAACCATCTTTAAGATGGGCCGTCCTTCAGCAATTTTTACCGGGCTATCATGATACTTGTAAGTCGCTGTCACCTAACGACAATCTTTAAGACGGTCAAGTATGGCGGTTCTGTTCAGGTCATTATGTCGCTAAAGCAAATCAATTCCTCCCGTAAACTGTTCATGTTTAAGAGAAGCACAGCATGCGTCAGATGGGTAGATAGAGTAACAAGTTATGAGGTATTAAGGTGAGTGTGAGAGGAGAGATGTTTCTGGCGACTGCTAATGAAGAGAAGAGATAGGTTGGTAAGACACTTAAGACACCCAGGAATAGCAGACTTAGTTATGGAAGTAGGGTCCAAGGTTAGAATATGTTAAACAGATTGCGTCGGATGTAGGGTGTGGTAGCTATGTAGAGATGAAACGATTAGCTCAGGACAGGGAGGCATGAAGTGCTGCATCAAACCAGTCAAGAAACTGAAGACTCAAACAATAACAATCAGTAAACTAACTCAATATGAAATATATAAATTCAGAGATGTCAGTCAGTCACATAACGAGGTCAGTTAGTACACAACACATGTTTACCTATAGTTAAAGCCCTGCGCGGATGCGGATATCCGCAACATTTTCGCCATGCGGATATACTTTGCATGGCTTTGCGGATAGCGGATAAACTGCGGATAATGCTTGGAGTTAATTTGCGGATAGTTTTTAGAATACAATCCGAACTTGTTAAATATCTTGGGGAAAGTTGAGTAATGTGCGCAGCGGGTAATCGTGCGCACCTATGTTTTTCGAGTTGGTAGTACAACTAGCAACTCAGTTTACTCTTACCCTCAAGCTGTCGTCGTACCTATCAGATAGGGATAGTCAGCATGATGCCAGTTGCTATGTGATAACCGTGAAGCTTGGATGAAGAAACTTAACACGTTGCATGTTACAGGCCAGACGTTTGTTTTAGACGATTGCCCTTGACCTTGAAGCCTGCGGGTGAGCCTACACACACTCACTCTCTCACCCTATCGCTTCACACTTGTCACCACCGATCTGATGTAATGGAATTCCAGACTTGAGCAGACAGTACAGTCCACAACGAAGTATTGTGTGACGCGGAAGTACACGTTACGTAGTTACGAACAGAACGTCATTATATTTGCCAATGAGTGTACTCCTAGCAGTAGTGTGAAACAGTTTTGTCAATCATCGGACCGCTTGGGGCAGCTGATAACATCACAGGTACTGTAGTAACTCGCCTCCAGGCTTCCATTAAGATTTTTCACTCGTCTAAAACAAACGTCCGGCCTGTATTTTCTGTAGCCAGCAAATAAGAACGTAAGCCTACAGTTGTGATTCAATTATTTAAAATTAAATTTAGTTTTAAATACCATTGTTTACAGTGGTTTTGCATGTATTTATTTTTCAATATAATAGATTAGTTTGCCGGGATTCAGTGAGTTACGTTTTAAAAGAAGAGTGGGGTAATGGTGTGCCGATCATATATGATACAAGTAGGCCTACTACAAATACAAATACAACGCGACATTAATGGCAAAATATTTCGTGTTTCTTCTCCAGATGCCAAGAAATTACACGCAGAAAACGGTGAAAAACTCCTACCCAGCAGACAATGTGCAGAAAGCTCTACGTGCAATTAGGGATGATGGGAGGAAAATAAGGAAGTGGGGAGAAATTTCAACATTCCAGAGTCAACTCTACGAAAGCAGTTGCTGCAAAATTGTCTTTCTCCACCTCGTCTACTCCGTAAAGCTTTTTTTTTTTACCAACGAAATGGAGTCATAATTATCCGAATACCTTTTGACATTGGCAAAATTATTTTACGGCTTAACGCCCACCAAGCTTGTCAGACGGTTAGAGTTCAAGTTTGCAGAGGAGAATAAGATTCCCCATAATTTCCATAAAGTTAAAAGTCTAGCAGGTAAATATTGGTTGTATGAGTTCTTGAAGAGATATCCTGCATTAACGTTGAGACGACCTGAAGGAACACGCCTAAAGAGGATTGCCTCCTTTAATGCTGACGAAACAAAGATATTTTATTCTAATATCCAAAACTGCAGAATTTTTGTATAATTGCATTGTTATGCTATTATAAAATGCATTTGAATTTTCTAATATTAATGCTCAGTGCAAGTTTCAGCCAATTCACATTATATTATTATGGCTTTTCAACACTCATCCCATGCGCATAATTTCCCAACCCGTGCGCATGATTACCCTGCAGGGTGGGTAATCGTGCGCAAATGCATATTTGCGAGATTTCGAATTATAGTTCACCAAATTTAATTTTGAATTAAATTTGTTTCTGCACATCGAATATAGAGTTACTAAGGCTCCCTTATTCATAACTGCAGCTGTATTATCTATTATGAGACCATCACAAGACCGATTCTTGCTCAAGTGCGCACAATTCCCCCACTCTCCCTTACTAGGGCCCGGATGTTTATGACATATCATGTTTCTCCGTTATGTTTTTTTCATGACAAATGTAAGATGATGATTTACACTAATCGCATTCAAATTATGTCACTAAGCACAATCAACCCTCCGAACTGAAAGGGGTTGCAATTCTGGCAGCATAACATTCATTTTAGACATAGCACATGACACACATAGCCGAAGGGTTCAACTTTCTGCTCAAATGTCTAAAAGATAAAGTATAAAGCAACACATTGGAAACATTATTGTAATGCCAGTAGATTCGGATAACAAACGTGTGGATCAAAGTCGCGTGGATGCGGGGCGGATAAAAGTCGTGCGGATGCGGGGCGGATGCGGATAACGTTTTGTCTATCTACAGATCCCTATAAATTGAGTACGGGGCAGATGACCTCGTAGTTCCGCCCCTTAAAACCTCAATAACTAATTAAATTGAGTGACAGATATTTCTTTTTTTATGAAGAAGAAACCTTCCTCTCCAAGCAATATTTTGGAAAACAGTAATCGAAATTAACTTTCAGAGAAATATACAAGGAAACACGTTCACGAGAATAGAGAGTTGACATTTATGTTAGTCACGGAACATTTGGAACCAAGTATTTAGTATATTTTTATTCTTAGGCCATGATTTATATGTCACTAACAACCCAACCTGGCTTCGCCCAGGAACAGTTACGAATGCATTACGTGATAAGCGCTTTTTTTTTCAATGTCAATGAACAACGACCAATATCCGTTTTACGTCTCGGCATGATGGGTTAAAATCACTGACTGGACTATTAATTATATTATCATGGAGATGCATGTGCAACAAATTCTTGTCAGACGTAATTTAAGAATGGCGAGGTGCATGAAACACAAATCCCCCTTCCGTCCAATCTTAACCTGACTGTGAATTTTGCGGAACGAAAAGTTCACAGGCGAAATGAAGAAAAGCCGACTTGCACTTCCAGGGAAACTCTAAACACAACCACTCTTCTCTGAAGTCTTAACTCAACAATAATAATAATGTTATTGGTTTTACGTCCCTTTTAGCTACACTGGCTTTTAGAGACGCCGGGGTGCCGGAATTTGGCCCCGAAGGGGATCTTTAACGTGCCAGTAAATCTACTGACACGGCTCCCTCGCATTTGCGCACCCTCAAATGCCAGCTGACTGCGCCAGGTTTCGAACCTGCAACCTTAACTCAACAAGACTCGACAGTTTGCTGCTGGCTGTATCTGGGGCAATAAGATCGTCCGCTAGCTAAGCTGTAACTGGGGTGATAGACACGCCCCTAGCTAGCTCGTAAACTGTCACCTCAGGAACTGAATTGAGATTGTTGGAAGAAATGAAAACGTAAAAACACTTATAGTAGGCGATGTATTGAAGATAGAGATATGCTCTCCCGGGCTTTTTTGTAGAATTTTTAATGCTGAACAATTCTTACACTCATAGTACCGGTATATAGATATTTTTAACGGTTTGCCCAGCGTAAGCTTAAAAAGGGCACGGACGCCAGTTTTATTCTACCTTTTCACTGAAATCGTTTGTGCTTGACTTCCTTTGGTCATAAATACATTATTTTCTACAGAAACCTTCCTCGAGATATCCTTTGCAGAATGGTGAAAACCGCATCAAAATCCATCCAGTGGTTCTCGAGTTTACCTGTAACATCCAAGAATCGGGGACTTTGTTTTATACTAAGTAGAGATTGTAATTGCCCAGTGTTCCTGTAGCCTATCGTGTAATTAGTAGTTTCAATTTACACACCACAACGTTTATATAGACATTTTCTTGCTGAGGTGTAAAGGAAGGTGGGAGGGAGGGAATGAAGGAAGGAAGGAAGGAAGGGCGGGGGGTAGGGAGGGAATGAAGGGAGGGAAACAATGAAGGAAGGGAGGGAAGGAAGGAAGAGAAGTGAAGGAAGGAGATAAGGAAGTGATGGCGGGATGGAAGGAGGGGGAAGGAAGGAAGGAAGGGGGGAAGGAGGGAAGAAAGGAAGGGGAGAAAGGAAGGGATGGAATGAAGGGAAGGAAGGGAAGGAAGGAGGAAGGGAAAGAAGGAAAAGGAAGGAAGGAGGGAGATAGGGAAAGAAAAGGAAAGAAGGCACGAAAGAAAAGGAAGGAACTTTCTCTTTTTACGTGATCGTTAATCCTGCATTCATAAGTCACGGGACTTCCATTTTACGTTGATTCCGAACCACCAGACCTGAGATTTCACTTCGAAAATCCCACTTGCAATAACCGGGAATCAAACCCGGTCAGCCTTGGTGCAGGCAAGCAGCTTGATCGCTACGATATCACGCCTCTCTTAATACTACGACTGCCACTGGCCAGGACGCTGGTCCGAAATTCAGGTATAGATTTAGAAATTTTAATTAACCAGTTGAATGCATTACTATTAATCATTTAAATAAATGTCATCAACATCTCAAATCACATCAATCAAAACCTCAAGTAGGTTGCTCGTCTCCGCATCAACCTCTGCTGTGTACACCAACAGTTCTGCGAATGGAGAGGAAGATGGGTGCGGCTGTCTGGAAGACTTCTGCACACGTGCAGGACAACGAGCTGACGATATATGATAATAAATGAACTTCTTCCACTCACGACGCACTTGTTTTGACAATTTGCGCGACGCTTCCAGGTGTTATTTACAACCAATTAAGTAAACTACGCAACAGAATGAATAAATAAATACATAGGCTTGTCTTCGAGACACCTGTCGTTGAACCTGGCACATCGCTTAGATCTATGCTTCAGTTCAGTTATGCCCATTACTATAGAGCATCCAGCGTTTAGAAAAGACTGTGGGCCTTATGGGCTTTTACTTTTAACGGAAATCCCCCCTACACTGGTTTTGTTGCCTCACCTTTTATCATGAAGGAACTCGGAACATATATTTTTTTCGTCATAATAGCTTCCTACAATTATCTGCCAACTGATTACCTTTGTTATTGCGTACAAGTATCGCTTATATTACGTCTTAGTAATTTAAAAATTTTCGAGGTTAGCACGCTGGAAAGAAGAGCCTCGTCCTGTGCTGCATGCTCTCCCGGAGTGGAACACGTGCTCAGTTCCGTCGGCAACATAACTTCTGAAGCACTATCCGTCATTGGTGTTACTGCTGTGTGTCTGTTTTATTTTCTGTTCGATCGAATCATGGCTGCCGACAGTTGGGTTCGAACCCACTATCTCCCTATGCAAGATCACAGCTGCGCGTCCCTAACCGCACGGCTAACTCACTACAACATTACAAATATTAATCTAAACAAAACAACAAGAATAAAATTGAAAGAAACTAAATTACAGCCTAACTAATAACTAAAGAGGTGATGATCAACAGGATTGCTGACTTAAAAATTGTTAACATCGTCTGCATACATCCGAGAAGGAAGGAAGGAAGGAAGGGTTGTGCTCTCGACATCTGTCAATCAGTAATGCGTCATATCACAAGGAAATGAATGTCGTTATTGGTTCTCTTCGCATACAGTATCCTTAATACTGGTCCAATCCGTTAACACCTGCAAAACTGGTCCTTCCTGGGCGTGTTCTATTTCAGGTAGCTGCTGGGGTTGTGATTGTCGCGCTAACTTATGAAAGCGCAGTACTCGAAGCGGGTGAACATAACGTATGACGTCAGCGCTACCTCGGCCTAGAGTTAGCAACACTGTCGCCATAAGGCTCCACAGTCTTTTTTAAACGCTGGATGCTCTATAGTACGAGGCGCGTCCAGAGAGTAAGTTTCCCTATTTTCTTTTCTTGTAAAGGAAACGTGTTTAGGCGAGACATTTGCGCATGCGTAACAGATCTATGACGTAGCAAGCATAATGCTAGTCGGATAGGTCCTGCCTGGTGCCCGTAGCGGCCCGAAATAGCGGCTCTTAAAAGGCCTTGGCACACAGAATGCGCGGCTTTGGTGGCGTAGTTGGTAGCATTCTGAGCTTCAATGCCCTAGATCGCGGGTTCAAATCCGATCGAAGTCGTCGGATTTTTTATGAGCGTTAAAAATCCCTCAGCATCAGTATCCCTTCCTACGGAGGGGAAGTAAAGCTGGCGGGCCCATGTCATATGTTTATGTCATGCAAAAGAACCTTCCACTAACTACACTTGTGTGAAGCTAAATTTGTAGGTTAGATTTCATTAACGCTCTGTGAGTCCCAACGATCGCCACCAGGTGCCGGTTGCGGTGACATCTAGTAGCCAAGTTCGCGGCTAAGTGTCGTTGACGGTAGCATTTGGTAGCAAAAGTAGGAACTACTTGAAATTGATCGTCTGCAGTCCTTACCTGAATTACAGATAACACACACTAATACAGCCATCACAATTAACACCGGTTATCAGACAGATTATGCACACACGCGAATACACGGGGCTACATGACCGTGTTGCCGCAGCCCTTAAACTGAGGAACCAACCACACAGAATGCGCCCCAAGGCTGAAAGGCTAAACACACGAGTCTAGTCTAATGCGGGCTGCGGTTACGGGCAGGAAGTCGTGAAAATCAAAGCGGGCTGCGATCTGGGCAAGTCACATACATTACAGAATGATAGGGAGCGCGGGCAGGTACTATACTAAGGTCACTTTGTGTCGGCAGAAGAGAAACAATAGAAATATGTGGTGTTCTTCCGGAAAGGATGTTAGTTTATTTGTTCTCTTGAAAAATAACAATGTGGGTCCACGAAATAAATTTTCAACGAGAACAATTAGGGAAACATCACGGATTGTGTCGAGAATTAGAGATTTTTGAAGATAGATTTTCCATTTACTTTCGAATGTACGACGAGTGTTTCGAAGAATTATATAATCTACTGGAGGTGACTATAAAGTAGGCTAATTCACAATATGTCCTCGTTCATACAAAAATGGGTGGTTTCTCACCTCTTCAATGAATTTCAAGAAAGAACACTCCACATGTGCGGGCAACAGACTCGAAACACGACCGATCGCTGCCCGTTACGTCCTGGTTGAGATCGTGATCGCAGACCGGTGTGTGTTTGACAGAGGCGATGCAATAGTAAGAAACACAGATTTGCGTTAAATTCGCTGCGGGTGGAGAACGCAGAACGTGATCGTAGGCCGCATTCTGTGTGCCAAGCCCTAATTTATTCCTTCTCTCGCCACGTGTGAAACACTGCGGAAATTGCGACGTGTCATTTAAAACACGGGGGCGTGGAATTCTTACTGCCGGTATTGTGCTGCTCCTTGACAATGCTCGTCCACATATGGCTTGGCACACAACCACCATGTTTTGCAGGAGTTAGGCTGAGAGGTCTTTGACCACCACCATACAGTCCTGATCTTGCTCCCAGCGATTTTCATCTGTCCCTGCACCTCAAGAAATTCCTGTCCTCCGGGGAGCGTTTACACGACGACGAAGAGCTGAAGACGACAGTCACACGATGGTTGCATTCGCAGGCGGCAGACTTCTACGACAAAGGACTACAAAAGTTGATACCGTACCACGCTATGTCGAAAAATTGCTGACACATTGCCGTACCTGTTGTCAATAACGTTTTGCAACTACAACCCGGACGTTTGTTTTAGACGATTGTTCTTGACCTTGAAGTTGCGGGTGAGCCTGAACACAGTCACTCTCTCGCTTCACAGTTGTCACCACCGGTTTGATGAAATGGAATTCGTGACACCACCACCGTGCAGACAGTACATTCCACGTCGAAGTATTGTGTGACGCGGAAGTACACGTTACATAGTTACGAACAGAACGCCATTATATTTGCCAATGACTGTACTTCAGCAGTAGTGAGAGATAGCTTTGCCTATCATCTGACCGCATGGGGCAGGTGACAACAACACAGGTACTGCAGTAACTCGCCTCCAGGCTTTCATTAGATCTTTCACTCGTCTAAATCAAACGTCCGGCCTGTAATAAGGTTCTCTTTTTTTTCTATAGGGAAACTTACTTTCTGGATGCACCTCGTACATCATTGTAAACTGACTTAATATTTGATGCGTGAAATTAATTTTGGAATAATTACATTGTTGAGGCCTGCTAAGGACCACGTGCCAACTTTAATGTCTCATCCTTTGTAATTTCTTTCCAGTATTCATTCATTATCTCATGGTGTTTCTTCTCTACTCGAAATTTTGACCAGTTTTCATTTCCCTTCTGCCATGCAGTCCTTCCAATTTCAACTACTTTCTGAAAATTTCCCTTTCCATAACTTCTCTCGTACTTCGTACTAATTATTTCTAAAGTTCATGAATCCAACCATTGTTGATTACTTCTTCCAAAGGTATTTGGGTATCTTTTTCTGTTAATCGACCGCCTCGTGGCGCAGAGGCTATCATTTTTGGTTGTCACCCCTAAGGTCAGGGTTCGATTCCCGGCACTGGCTGCCGATTAGCTGGAGGATGTCTGTTTAGGCATGCAGCACAAATGTCAACATAAATAGGAAGAGCTTCAATTAATAGTTAAATTAGGCAACGCTGAAAATGGCGTCAAAGCTTCCTGTTATCTTAAATATAATTACAATTCGAAATACAGCAACAGCCCACCGGTTGAAGTCCACTAAACTAAACGATGCCTGTCAAAAGAGTTTAAAAAAATCGTTCCTGATTTTTGACTACCGATATTGAATCCATGATTATTCGTAGGCCGAGCTGTCTAAACACACCACTACATAAGAGAACGATAGTCAGTTCTACAACACCACCAATAGTACTCTTCTTCTTTCGTTCTCGCGGTCATATCATCCAGGTTCCACAACCGTACAATGCCACAGTTCATACGAACCACTGAATGGACTTCTTTTTACTGACAGAGAGCAGGTCTCTTTCACGATGAAAGGTTTTCTTTGCGTGAGACAACTCGTTAACACATTCTATTTTCGTTGTCTCTTCATCTGCCCTGCCTCCGCTCTAACTGAGTAGTATTATAATACTCTCTCATGTTTCTGCCCACCTTGCACGCGCTACCAAGCATTCTACTGCACTGCTCTTTCAGTATATGACCACTTTCATCAGTATGGCTTCTAATGATTCACAATTCAATTCAAATTTCGCCATTATACCTGATCTTAAGTTTCTCCTGGGTAATCCTTTCCAGAAGGGAAACAGGGAAAGTTTGCCAGGAAACTCAAACAATTCTGATGAGAAATCTCGCAGACGAGAATTACAAACAATTAGCCTATCATTCGCTGTCGAACGCTCATATCGGACACCTGCAACAGTCCCCTGCTGAGCGCTTATGTCGAACTCCTCTAACAGTACCCTGCTAAACGCTAATATCGAACTCTTCCACCAGTCCCATGCTGAGCGCTAATATCGACTCTTCCACCAGTCCCCTGCAGAGCGCTAATGTCGAACTCCTCTAACAGTCCCCTGCTGAACGCTAATATCGAACTCTTCCACCAAACCCATGCTAAGCGCTGATATCGACTCCTCCACCAGTCCCCTGCAGATCGCTAATGTCGGACACTTCCTACAGTCCCGTGCTGAACGCTAATATCGAACTCTTCCACCAGTCCCGTGCTGAGAACTAATATCGCCTCTTCCACCAGTCCCCTGCTGAGCGCTAATGTCTAACTCCTCTAACACTCCCATACTGAGCGCTAATGTCGAACACCTCTAACACTCCCATGCTGAGCGCTAATATCGAACTCTTCCACCAGACCCGTGCTAAGCGCTAATATCGACTCTTCCACCAGTCCCCTGCAGAGCGCTAATGTCGAACTCCTCTAACAGTCCCATGCTGAGCGCTAATATCGAACTCTTCCACCAGTCCCGTGCTGAGCGCTAATATAGACTCTTCCACCAGTCCCCTGCAGAGCGCTAATGTCGAACTCCTCTAACAGTCCCCTGCTGAACGCTAATATCGGACTCTTCCTACAGTCCCGTAATGAGCGCTAATATAGAATCTTCCAACTGTCCCCTGTAAAACGCTAATATCGAACTCTTCCTACAGTCTCCTGCTGATCGCTAATATCGAACCCTTCCAACAGTCTCTTGCTGATCGCTATTATCGAACTCGGAGCGCTGAGCGCTAACATCGAACCAAGAAAAGCCGGGTCGAGTTGAACTAGCGAATGGTAACGATCTGAAGCAAGATGCGGAATTATATGAGCCATAAACACCAATGTTTATAGCAGTGTGTGAACACCGCACACTACCATACCGCCTATAAACTCGCAATAGGGCGGCACAGCTGCTTCACATTGGCGTCGCAAGTTTACTTCCCCAAGATCCTGTACATTAACTCTGACATCATAATCACATTCAACCGAGCTAGAACTACTCTACCTGACTTTTACGGTGCATTGCCAAGAATAGGGTAAAACGTATTCACTAACAATCCTCCACAGCGCAAATCCTTTGTATGGCTCAAAAATGTAGTTGTTTCATTTGAGGGGGCTTGGACAGGTTGGTCATTTAGCCCCCATGTACTTGAGTGTGTATGTGTGTAATTTTATCCGCTAACCTGTGTTATCGTGATGACTGAATTAGTGTGTGTATTTACAATTCAAATGAGGACTGGGAAGAAGGCGGTCGGCGTTTGCCTGGAGTAGTAGTGTTAAACCACAGAAAAGCATTTCCAGAAAGGAATTGAACCCACCTCTTCTTAGTTTTGCCTTGTGATGATGAGTGTACCCCGTTCCAGCCCTCAGACGGGGCTGTATGAGCACGATGTCGCAGCCCCTAAAATAAGCAGCAACAACAACAACAACAACAACAACAACAACTCGACATCACCCAAAGTCGGAGAGAGGGGAATACTGACTTCCTTCCTCTCATGGGATATGGGTCTGTTACTATTACCACAACTATAGCCGATTCAGCAGTGGATTTGAATGAGCTTCTAATAGCCCGGTAAAATTAGACAAATCGAAGGAAAAAAATCCCGGAGTTTTGACAATTTGTACAATTGTTCCTTGGTATCCAAATTTCAAGAAAATAAAAAGTCCTTGTGGGTAGGGAGCGAGCTCTTTAAGTTTTTTTTTCGAACTTGTCGCTACGAGTGATAGTTACTGAGATACAAGCGAAAAACTAAAATAGGGCCCATATAAAAGGCCCCCCTCCCTCGATCTCGCCCCCTACCCATAAGGACGTTTTATTTTCTTGAAACTTAGATACCAAGGAACAATTGTACCAATTTTCAAAACTCTGGGATTTTTTCCCCTTCGATTGGCCTCTATTTGTATAATTTTACTGGGCTATAAATGGTATCGTTGTTAATTCATGTTATCGACACAGCCTTAGGAAAATATTGAATGATAACTTTCAGTCGGTCGGCACGAATTGTATTGTGCGTGATGTGACATTCCACCTGAAAATAGTTTGAGACCACTAGCTTATTTTCAACAAAACCTTCCTAGTCTTATGTTATCCATTATTAGCCTACTTTTCACATTTTGCAAAAATGAGGAAAAAGTAGACTTATGAGATCGGGCAAATGTGTGTCTGTCTGTCCTTCTGTCTGTGTGTGTGTGTGTGTGTGTGTGTGTGTGTGTGTGTCCCTATCAACTCCTAAACGGCTGCAGCAATCAAAACAAAATTTGGTAGGAGTAAAGATCTATACCTGAATATCTCACGGCCATATTTGAAAATGATGTCAGTGCTACCAACTGCTGAAAAATCGCAATTGAAATTTGAGCTCAATGTTGGATATCTTGGAAGGTACACGTATAGATAATAATATTGTGGTTTAATTTCCAGGAGGCCATACATGGCAGTGTTACCAAAATGATTATAAGCCTGCTGATAGGTCCAAATTTTAAATGCATATAACTTCTACACTATCAATTGGATTTCAACCAAATTTCGTATGTGCTATGTGTACATAAACAGATATAACTGAGGGTATTCTTAAGAGCCACCAGTGCTGCCAACTGTTAATAAATGCTCTCAACTTTTTTAAAATCCAAATACCCATATATCAGAAAGTATGCAAGCCGACAGCTTTAAACTATGCACACGTATAGTACCTGACATTCTATATTAATTTGGAGTAACTTATATACGTCAGTGCTACCAACATGATTCTAAGCCTGCTGATAGGACCAATGTTTAAATACATGTAACTTCTATACTATCAGTTGGATTTCAACCTAATTTCGTATGTGCTATGTGTAACATAACAGATATGACTATAAGTATTCTTAAGAGCAATCAGGGTTGCCAACTGTTAATAAATGCTGTATATATTTTTTTTAACCCTAATATCAATATATCAGGAAGTATGCAAGCCAACAGCCCTATACTTTGCACACGTATAGCAGCTGACATTCTAGATTAATTTGGAATAAGTCAGTGCTGCCAACATGATTCTATGCCTGCTGATAGGACAAATTTTAAAATACATGTAACTTCTATACTAACAAATGGATTTCATCCAAAATTGGCACACAAGATATCATATTATTTCCGATTATTTCTAACCAGCACACGCATGACATTGTTGCCAACATGCTTTTACGCGTGCTGATAGATCCAATGTCTAAGTGCATGTAACGTCCATTGGACTTCAACCAAATTTTGTATTCTGTACCTTAAGAGATGGAACTAAGAATATATTCAGTCACCAGGGCTGCCAACTGTAGTGCTCTATTAGGCTACATTATACCAGGAATATTTCGAACTAATTAGACATTTCAACATTACCAACTTAATTTCGTCATTATTCTAGATAGGTTCATATACAGTAGATTAATCATTGGCATGAATCTTAATTTTAAGAAAAGTAGGCTGTTTAGTTCGTCACCGAACTTCTTGTTTTATTATAATAAGTTAGTCATGTAGAATTTCACCAAAAACATTATGATATGACTTTCAGTTTTTTGAGTTTAAATCTTTTGAATACGTTTGCGGTATTGAGAAAAACACAATTTCTAACCACGGATTAATTTATGGACACTACATCAAAGTTTTGTAGAAGGTATAAAAACGTTTTGTTACTTGAAAAAGAAATCTCATGAATTACCCTGCCATTTGGTAGGTTTTTTCTTTTACTTTTAGACAATTGTGACGAATTGAAGCTAAGACTGAAAGTGTTCACTGGTTAATACCTTCTACTATAGCGTTGAGCTAGCGTAGACCGTATGTTGGCGAAATGCTGTGTTAGCTCAACCCTCACAGATGCTATTAACCAGTGGACGCTCATCAGTCTTGCCAGTCTTATCGGTCTTGTTACCATTGAAATAAAGAAAAAAAAATATACAAAAATCACTACCAAATGGCAAGAACTCTTTCTTTCATATACTGTACAGTACCAAAACGTTTGTATACATTCTACAAAAGTTGAATAAAAAAAGCACATAAATAAGATAAGGCAATTCGTTGAGTGTCCACAAATTAATCTGTAGTTAGAAATGGTGTTTCTCTCCTATACCGCAAATGTATACAAAAAATTGAAACTCTAACACCTAAAGTCATATCAGAAAGTTTTTTTTATATAGGTGGAATGTCAAAATGACCAAGTTATTTAAATAAAATATTTGGTACAATTTGTAGCAAAATTATAAGACCAGGAAGCCTTTGTTGAAAATTATCTCGAGGTCTTACACTTTTGTATTGGTAGGCACTGTACAGTACACCTGCTGTGGCCAAGCTTGCAGGATCAAATCCTGGCGCAGTCAGTTGACACTTGAGAGTGCGCAAATGCCAGGGAGCCGTGTCAGTAGATGAAATGGCACTTTTAATATCTCTTTCGTCTCTAAACGCCACAGTGATTAAAAGGGACGTAAAATTGATAAATTATTAATTATAGAGGACTGTATATTTTACGCGTGGCGAGAATAAAATTGGTCTTTAATTGTTGAAATTGTTTAGAATACAGTAACATACATCATATCAGGATCATCTAGACAAAGCACCACACATATGTTGCATTGCAAGACGAACATGGTCAGGTAGGAATGAGGGAAAAGCCCTAGGAGGGAAATGAGAAAACGAGGTGCCAGCCAGCACAAGGAAATTCCGTCCAGGTTAGTGTAGCTAATGGAAGTATGGAAGTGGTAGCAGTTGAACGAGGACGGATTCCATATCGCCCAAACAATAAGCCAAGTTTACATTAAAATTTCAACCTGATCAGTCACTAACAATCACCGATATCATACTTAACAAGAAAAATTGAAGGTCAATAACCACTGACAAAATCTTAACAAAAAATCACATATAACTAACAAATCTAGACAAGTTGCGCAAATAATAATTGATGTAACTAAATAAATGTACAGGTACATATTGTACATACCATCACCCACATACTTTTAGACAGATTTAACGCCCAAGTGTAAAGGATGAGATGATCGCTTGGCGATCGAAACTGGTCTTCCAAGTGAATTAATTTAATAATTTCATGTAAATATCTTTCAGGTTTAGGGAAATACCCATTACAATTGGTCACTACAATTACACCGACTGAAAAGCTTTTTTAATTTCGTTTACGAAGTCAATACATATAAATGTCTTCCAACACGATAACAGGCGGCCTCGGAGGTAGGGTGTGGTAGCTATGTAGAGATAATAGGATAGATCAGGACAGAGAGGCACAGAATCTAAACACTGAATACTCACACAGGGACTAATTATTGGGGCGGAGGTTCGTCCGTTAAATCGCGAATTTAGAAAGTAATCTTTTATTTCAAAAAATAAAAATAATATTTAAAAAAAGCAACGCGATTCATCTTACCAAATCCACCGGCCCGCGCTTTGAGATGCGCATCCTCAATTACGCAGCTCTCGTGCGATAAAGATATCGACGTTGCATTAACAAATAATCGATTTGTGAATTATTAGATGTGTTCTATTTCCAAAATGGCTGTATGTTGGTCTTGCATCCACAATTATGAACAATAAAACTATGTTTTGGGGGAAGTTATTTCGTAGTTTCATTTGCTTGTGCTAATAAGCAGGGATGTTCTACGCGGTTTCATTTATTCCTTTTACTGTAAGAGCAGTAAGGTTATGTTTATATTGTGTCGGCCACTATTTAACGAGGTTTTACAGTAATTAATATGTATTGTATTTTTTTAAATAAGAAGAGTTTGGAAAGCACGTGCAATAGATAACACTTCCGTTTCGTTATAAATGTGCGTACATGGGCACGCGAAACTTAAAAAATCTCGGTTGGCCTAATTCTGTGTGTTAAATCCGAAGTTCGTTGAATCGAGGTACTCTAAATCGAGGGCTTACTGTACATAGCGAATCTCGGTGCTCAGCTCGCAATTAAATGCCAGTTGCAGCTTCCCTCCTAATTATTTCGAGTAGGAAACGTTTTCCAGACATGACATGTTGTGATGTGTGAAGTATTATGGAGTACAAAGTAACGTGTATACACGAAACAAACTGGGGAAACCTGCCAGCTGCCAACAGCATCCACTTTCACCTTCAGCGGTCTCACCTCGACACAAACCAAATGTCGGATTAATTGACCAAATAAAAGAATTAAACAGCATGAATTCAGAGCTTTTGACGAGATAACCGCTGAACTTCCGTAAACACATCATATTAGTAAAAAGCAAGGCAAGTTATTCAGCAGAACAGGTGGAACTCGTCACTTGACTTGACTCGGCCCACATCTGTATTTATGAATGCTATTTCTGTTTGTGCTCAAGTTTCCCACAACTGCCAACGTAACAGGCGCATCGCATCGCATCAGTATTCAACATGATGCAACAACTAGCAAAATAAATCTGCACGACCAGTCCTTATGTTTGAACTGCTGTTGATGTCAGAGGATTTATCGGTCAGCAAGCTACAGTTATTTCTGTCGTATACATCAGACTCTCACTCGAGCTATCTCCATCTTCCTGGTTTAAACAACACAACGCACTTTCGCTGAACATCATGTCTTTCGTCGTGGAGGAACAGTAACAAAATAATGGCAAACGCTCTGCTTCTAGTAATGGAACCATAGCAAAAAGAAAACTATGACAAGTAAAGCAAAATAAAAAGTACACAACAAATGAAAAATTCAGTTTTTGAAAACGTACATAGTTATTATGGTCAGCCAAATTCTCTTGTAAAACTTTTTACGCTTTTTTGTTCAGCCGTAGAATAAATTGAAGTTTAATCAGACTGTCTTCGGGATTTTTGATTCCTCTTTTCCTTAACTAAAGTGTCTCGTATGCTAAAGACTAGCAGAAGCACCCATTCTTCGAACGGTCTTCAGTATTAATAACCAGACGTAATCAATTGAGCTACTGTTGCAATGGTTAGAGGCTTGGAACTTATTTACCTGACGTGTACTTCCTGACGTGAAAATAAAATTGAAAACCTCGTAGACGAAACGCAATACACTTCACATAAAACTGACCCTCACTGTTGTGTCAAGTCTGCATCCAGAGGAAGGCCCTTTAATAAATTTTAAAGGCTTGTGGTGCATGAAAATTCAGGTTTTTTAGCCTCCAATGGCCCAAATTCCTAGAAGCAAAAAAAAATAAAATAAAAAATAAACTATTTCAATTCAGGAATTTTTGAAAATAATGTTGCTGTTTGAAGATATAATAGACCTTCTGTGCGACATATCGCACGTGTAAGTTTTGTGAAAAAATCTAGGGTACCCTTTGACCCCCTTAAGCGCATTGATGAATTTTACAGTTTTGTGTTGGTTCCGTGATAACCTTATAGCCATTTGCAAACTTTCACTGAAATTTAATAAATGGAGTGGCATTACTTCTTGCAGAAATAGATGGAAAGTTGGATGTAACTTTTTGAGACACTGTTGTTATGGTTACTGGCTTGCAATACTACCTTCGTTTATTAAATGAAATTAGTTTTCTGGGAATATCTCAGAAACTCTTGGTTTTAGAGCCTTAAAATGTAGTTTTCGGGGACCCTTTACGGCTGCTTAGGGGCCCCGAGGTTTTTTTCCGACACCAAGTAGCTGAAAATAAGCTTTGTCTCGTCGTTGTAGGCCGTAGTATAATAATAATAATTATAATAACAACATAACAATATAGGGATAGGGATATAATAGACCTGCCGTACCACACCAGCACGTGTAAATAGCGTGAAAAAAAATCTAAGAGTACCCCTTGTCCCCCTTAAGCGCATTATAGACTAAGCCATTGATGAATTGTACAGCTTAATTTGGTTCCGTTATAACCTAATAGCCATTTGCAAACTATCTCAGTAATGTAATAA
This sequence comes from Meconema thalassinum, assembly GCA_946902985.2. NCBI lineage: Eukaryota > Metazoa > Arthropoda > Insecta > Orthoptera > Tettigoniidae > Meconema > Meconema thalassinum. Next base: position 789,078,518 of record OX336390.1, read on the forward strand.
ATGGAATTGTATTGCGTCTTACAGCAATAGATGGACCTGTGAGTTTCTGTTGCCATGGTTACCGGCTTGCATTCCTTCATTATAGTAACATGAAATTAGTTTTCTGGGAATATCTCAAAAACTGTTGGTTTTAGGGCCTCGTTTCTCACATTGAGGGGCTGAAAATGAGCTTTGTCTCGCCCTTCTACGCCTATTTCAGCAAGTATTTTAAGGAGGTAGGCCCCCTTTTATGAGAGGTACAGAGAAAGTTACATCAATGATTAGTGTCGTGCCTCTGAAGGATATCTGTACCAAATTTGACGTTGATCCACCCAGCCGTTCTGGAGTTATAAGGGAACAAAATTGTCCACAGACAGACAGACAAAACAAATTATTTTCGCGCGCATCCGTCATAAAACAGTCTGAAACGCGTAAATAACACAAATTTCCGTAGAAATTCAGAAAAAACAGACAGACTTTCATTCTTATATAGAGAGAGAAGAGATGGAGATACTATGTGGTATTCAATCTCAGACTGGGTATCAAGTTATTGTCTGACAAACTATATTTTAAAATGTGTTGATTTCATTAGTTTTGCACCTTTACCTCGATTATAACATACGCGGCATACGTCGTCAAATCTAAACGACCTTGACAGCAACATCTAAAGCTGCCCTTAGCTGACGTCACAGGCTGTGCAAAACTTACTACCCTACCAGCGAATTGTTACCGGTGGCGAAAATCGGGACTAATGCTCTCCACCCAGCCACACGCCTGCGATAGACTTGCAGTAGCCGCCAGCGAAACCACTTCGCATTTCATTTGTGTGCAAGATTCATGCTGGGTCGTGCGCTGTGCGATGTGTTCTCATTGTATGACTGTACATGCATTCCCAGGGTGTCTACTGTAAGGATGAAGTAAAAATTAGTTACTTTTTAGGTACCTTTTAGTTACCTTTTAGTTAATTTTAGTTACCTTCGAATTCAAGATATGTCTGCGGTCTGCAAGCATAGGCGCTCATCACGCGGTGAAGAAAAACAACAATGAACTGTTTTTCAAGAGGTTTTTTTATTTATCGTATGGCTTTTAGTGCCGGGAGTGTCCAAGGACATGTTCAGCTTGCCTGAGTCTGTAGCTGCTTCCAGCGGACACCCTTAGGTTGAGCTACAAGTTCCATTCAATTTCAAGTTGCTACCAGATATCAATGATACCTAGTGGTGAACGTTGGAACTTGAATAGAGCGTTCCGACGAAATCTAACCCAACAATTTAGCTTCACACAAGTTTAGTCTGTGGAAGAATCTTTTACATGCTATAAATCTATGACATGGGACCGCCGGCTTTACTTCCCCTCCGAAGGAAGGCATACTGAAGGATTTTTAACACTTAAAAAAAATCCGACGACTTCGGCCGGGTTTGAACCCGCTATCTTGGGCACAGCAGTTCAGCATGCTACCAACTACGCCACCGAACCGCTTTAAATGAAATTCACATGATGTTATAAAAATGTAAAAAGTAATAAATATATACTAGATATTTAATATCCAATGAGTTGATTCAGCTAATATGTCGTCACGTGCACAATATGTTGTTATAATTACGGTACCAAGAGGTTGCTCTGCTCTTGACCATTTGGCGAGATTTCCTTCGTCCCCGCGGTAGGTCGCGAAGAAATATATGCGATGTTACGCGATCGTCACCGAATTCTGCCTTCGCAGTCAAATACGGAGAAATATCGAGTTGTTACACGATCGGCGCTGGTCTCAGTTGTTTGATGAGCTTCCCGTAGTTTTCACGATAGAACACGGAGAAAAATCGCGATTTAGATAATCAGTGACACTTTAAGTCATTCGACGAGATTTCCATTGTCCTTGAGGTCGGGCAAAAGAAAATATAGCATTATTACGCAATCGGCGCCACTTGCTGTCCGTTTGATAAGAATACAGTAGGCCTAGTCCTCGTCATTGAATGCGGAGAAATATCGCGATGTATCGCAATCGCTGCCGCTCTCGGCCGTTTTACGTTGTCCTCGAGATATTATGCAATCGTCGCCGCACCCGGCCGTTCAACGATTGTCTGCCTGTCTATATGTCCTGACAGAATGGCGGAGGCAAGCTCAAGGTTGGGCATGGTTAAAATTCACGAGTAGTTATGAACATGTTGTTCGGTCGGCGCCGTGATTCCCTTTGTCCCTATGCTGTGGTTGGGAGTTCATCAGTTCAGGATGGATCACGAGGAGGATTTAGTATTTCGATGCTACGTAGGCTGTCATTTTTAAGTGGGTTGATGCACTTCTTGCTCCCCGCACGCTTTTAAGTATACGGTCATGGGAAAAGTGGCAAGTAGGTTTCGTGATGAGTGTCCCGTTTGGGTGCCCCGTGAAGGGTGCCCAATCCCCTTTGACAGGATTCCCGCAGTCCTCGTGGTCACAAGTTCACGATAGGGGACGGGTTTTATGATTTTACCCAACTTACGTCGATCTCGGTCCGTTTGACGAGATTCCCGCAGGCAAGTCGTGCGGTCTGCCGGCCGTCTTGAGGATGCGATTTTGGAGGACGAACGTTCGAAGTAGGTACGGTATCGAATATTACGAATTATTCTGAGAGGATTGCACGAATAATACGACATGAGGGCAAGTTTTATTTCGACCGAGAACCACGAATTATCTACAAGTTATCGAACTAATCGGTTAGATTATATATCCGATGAAACGAAAGTTCGAAGGAAAAATCGACTTATAACAGAATTTCGAATTAACCATACTGGATGTCGCAAATTTACTACACATTTTTTAAAAATAAGTTACGGTATATGTATTTCGAAGATTTTTCGCTTTTTTTTTCGAAACAGTAATATTTCGCAAGATCGCGACATTAAATTGTTTCGCGTTATTTCTGGACTTCAATTTGACATAGTTTCCAAATAACAAAATTCAGAGATTTCTTTTTAGATTACGAAGTATTCGCGAATAAACGTCCCGCGCAAAGTCAGGTTTCCTAATACAGTAACACTGAAAAATATTTCACACGGAACTTAACTCTTCTTGATGCCGAAAATATACGTTGAACCGATGTATACCACTCAAGGTATCCTCAGTATGTATTTCCTTGAGGTCGGGCACGGGGGCACGGCGCCGCTTGCGTGAAACTCGCTCCATCGCAATCTCTGAGCCTAGCGGCGCGAGTTTAAATGATTCAACACGCCTTCAGAAAATTTTCGTTACCCGTTTGTAAAATTCGTTACTTTTTCGTTATTTTCGTTACCCATTTGTAAAATTCGTTACTTTTTCGTTACTTTCGTTACCGGTAGACACCCTGATTCCCCTCTTGCCCCGCAACCGCTCGCTGCAGCCATAACGAGGCTAGATGACGTCATGTATACACTACAGGCCCGCTCCATGTCTAGCGGTAACAATTCCCTGGTAGTACTCTTCATGTACACTCGTCATAGATGGTGTCAGTTGCCGCGGGCTGATCCACACCATGTCCATACAATAATGATGATGATGGTGATGATAGGAATACCAATAATTGCTCAAAAAGATGGTACCGGTATATTGGCTTTCACGGCCAAGGAATTAAAACTCACAATCAACTATATTCCTAGGTTTATGCCGTGTCTTGTGCGGGGTTTCGCCTAGGATCACCAAGATGGCTCATCAGCGGACTCCCTATAAAGGCTGCTTGAGTTTTAGCTCTCGCAGTGAAGTGCAGGTGCGCTTCATAATAAGGAAGGTAGTGCACAGTTCGCTACTCCAGTGGGGGTCCAGGCACGGACACCAAGAGCCCACTGATGAGCCAGCCTGGTGTTCCTAGGCGAAACCCCACACAAGACACGGCATAAACCTAGAAAAATTGCTCAGTTTTAATAATTGCTCAGTTAGCCATTTAATGCTTATTGTGTAGCAATACTAAACCGAATACTAATAATCGTGATGAAAATCAACAGATATATAAAATAAAAATGTATTAAAAAAGGAATGCGGCCGGAATGAATAGAATACCGACATAGAACTGGCAGGTGAAAGGCTAAAGAAAGTAGGGGACTTCCACTTCCTGGGAAGCAAAAATAGCTGGGATGGACGAAGAGGTCGGTTAGGACAGGCATTGAAATATTTTGTACAGAAAAGACATCTGTGTACACCAAAATAGATGTAGGGAAAATGTAAATGCTTTTCGGTCGGTCAACACGATTGTACCCAAACTGTCTTAAAAAAAAATTGCTAATCCGCTCGGTTTCGCCCACGGACTCTGCGAGGGATAATAAATGTCGCAAGGACAGTGTATGGGAGCTGAACACACTTAGTCACCAGATACAACTGGGGATGGTGACGGGCTGATCGCCCAGATCTACGAATATGTGGGTTAAGATACATACAATATATACACTATTTAAGTTACAGAAGTTTACTGTAAACTTGCGTAACTTGACAGGTTTGTTAGTATTAATTGTTTTTTGTTTTGATAATACTGTATTATTGGTTATGGTCCTTCAAGTTTAATAGAGGGACAGCTGACCTCGTAGTTCCGCCCTTTAACACCTCAATAACTAACTAACACGGTTTAATAGTTTAGTGTGATAATATGTCATGTTTAGTAAATGGTCAGGTTGGTGTTCTAACTTGAATATGGATTAAAGTACTTAGCTGGTTATTTGGGAGATGTGGTGTTCATACTCGTTCAGCTTCCATCACAATTCACTGTTCAATATAAACTGGATTTAGATATATTTAGGTATTAGAATGTAATTTTTGAAAGCCTTTGTCTGGAGCGTGGCGCTCTAAGGAAGTGAAACTTGGTCTGTTGGTGCAGTAGAAACGAAGAGGATAGATGTATTTGAAAAGTGATACAGGAGAATGGTGAAGATTAGATGGGTAGATAGAGTAAAAATTGAAGAGGCATTACGACGAGTGGGCGAGGAAAAATGTTTCTGGCACGAATTAATGACGAGAAGAGATAGGATGGTAGGGCACACACTAAGGCACACAGGAATAGCAAACTTAGATATGGAAGGGAGAGTCGAGGTCGAGGTAAACCAAGGTTAGAATAAGTTAACAGATTGTCTTGGACGTAGGGTGTGATAGCTGAGTACAGACGAAACGATTATCTCAGAACAAGGAGCCATAGAGCTGCATCGAAGCAACTGAAGACTAACATAATAAAAATTATTATTAATTTATTATATAATGAATTCCTGATCATTTTGAAGGTACAGGTATTAAAATTTGACTGCGTCTTATACTTGCTCATTTTATTTTTCCAAGCGATCTCTACAGAACAGTAATAAAGTTAATATGTCTTGGGTAAACAAGGATTTCAAAATGAAACGAATGTCGGAGGCAACAATATGATTTATTGTGAAGTAACTGCGGCTGACGCCAGTTCGTGTCGGTTCATTTATCACTGTAAATTACAGTAAGGGCGAGCGAACTCCCTTAAAGTACGGAGCAGGCAGAACGATGGAAGATTACATTGTTACTGTAAAACGCAAAGCTGAGTTGTGGTGAGATTGGTTCACTGCACCGTACAAGCAATCAAGTGCAAGAGTTGGGAGGCGACTTGTCGGTTACAGTCACTAATTAAAGTGTAACTTTGTACAGGTTTCATTAGAAGAGCAGCTGCAGCAGACACGATTAATACATTCTTCAAAGTTTAAGTCCACATTGCTTACCAAGAAAGCCAGTATACTGTACTCGTAAGGCGCAATTCAATTCCCATTAAGCATCTTTAATTGCCGTGCAGGCACGCCGGAAAGCGAAGGCCGACTTCACCGGGCAAATAAAAATATTTCTTATTTACTAAATTTGTATATTGAAACTGAAGAAGATTTAAAAAATCTCTTACTGAAAGTGAAAGAGGAAAGTTCAAAGGCTGGACTAATGTTGAATGTCAAGAAAACAAAAATGATGACAACTACAACTGACAATTCATGGCGTTTAGGAGGAGAAACAAGTAGTTCCGTGAAGAACTAAAGCCTATTTTCATATATCCTACATATGTTAATTACCACTATCAACATACAAAATTTCAGTTTGATTCGTAGATATTGAGAACTGACTAAATATTGCGGATGGTCGCCATGTTGGATTTTTATATATGTAGGTCTTAGAGTTATGTACTGCTACATGAATATTATTGTGTAGGTGTAGTATTCAAACTTCAATCGCATGATTAGGACACAATAAGTAAAAAGGAGATTTTAAATTTTCGCACAGCTGCCATCTTGTGGTTATGGAAACAATTGAAATAAATTAGATGCCGGTGGATTAACATTTGTATAAGGATTTACTGTACCAAGTTCCACTGCACTCGGATGGTTAAATTGCGAGAAACGTCCATGTGAATATTTATACTTCGCGTCACCGCCATGTTAGATTTATGATCACCAGGTTATTGATAGTCCTATAGGTGAACTTATGTTCATAGACCATATGAACATTTAAAAAAATTCAGTTTGATTCCTGTAATAGATTCGCAGATATTGAGAACCGTCTAAATATTTCGGATGGTCGCCATGTTGGATTGTTATATGTGTAGGCCATAGAGTCATGTACCATTAAAGGAAAATTATTGCGTAGGTTCATTATTCAAACTTTCACTTCGATCGCATGAATACGACACAAAAAATAAAACCTTGAGGTTACGTAAACAATTGAACTAAATTAGATACCAGTGCATTACAATGTGCATGAACATTTGCTGTGGCAAGTTTCATTGCGTTTGGATCATTAAATCGCGAGAAAAGTCTATTTCAAACTTTCAACTTCGCTTGGCCGCCATGTTCGTTTTGTAGTTAACCGGGGTTTGAAAGTCTCATAGATGAACTTCCGGTAGTGCCCTTCATCTCCGTAAAAAAAAATTGAGGGTGATACCGGTAACAGTTTCAGAGATATAGAATGCCGGTGAAATATTTCGCACAGCCGCCATCTTGAGGTTATGTAAACAATTGAACGAAGTTAGATGTCTGTGCATTACAATGTGTATAAACATATACTGTACCAAGTTTCATTTCGATTGGTTGGTTAAATCGCGAGAAACGTCTATTTAAATGTCGTAACTTCGCTTGGCCGCCATGTTGGTTTTGTAGTTACCAGGTTTTCAAAAGTCACATAGGTAAACTTCTAGTAGTTCTATCATCGTACAAAATTCCAGGGTGATATCGGTAATTGTTTCGGAGATATTGAACGCTGGTGAAATATTTCGCACAGCCGCCATGTTGGATTGGTGAGATGTAACGAAATTTGAAGGGCACGGTCGGGGTCGTGCGGAATAGTGCTATGAACTTACCGAGTTTCATTGAAATCGCTCCAGGCGTTTAGATTTTATTTGGGGGGGGGGGCACACACGAATCACACACGCAGATACAGACACACGGACAAAAGGTGATCTCATAAGCCCATTTTTTTTTTCATAAATGAAAATAGGCTAAAAATGGAGATAGTCTCGGTTTTTAACTATCTTGGCTCACAGATTTCTGTTGATGGTGACTGCAGCCATGAAATCAAAAGACGATTGCTACTTGGTAGACAGGCATTTTCAAATCTGGACAATATCTTGGAAGGTGTAGAGACATAACATTAACAACAAAGATCCGTGTAGTAAGGGCTATGGTTTTTCCAGTTGTGATGTACGGATGTGAGACCTGGACCATAAGAGTTCCATGGACTGCGAAGAGAACAAATATAAGTCAGTTTTACAGCAAATTAAACCAGAGTGTTCCTTGGAAGGCTTAATGAAACAAAAACTGAGCTACTTTGGACACATCATGAGAAGACATAATTCATTAGAGAAGACCTTAATGCTGGGGAAGATAGAAGGCACAAGGAGAAGAGGGAGGGAAAGAATGAGATGGATGGATGGCATCACAGAAGCACTAAATTCCAGCTTGGAAAATCTTGGGGAGGCAGTGCAGGACAAGAAATTGGCGTAGTTTAGTACATGGGGTCACGAGAGTCGGAATCGACTAAACGAATACAGAGAAAAGATACCTACAAACGGTTGCACATGTTTAGCATACGAGAAGCTCCATCTTGTAATTCCAAAAGCATTCTCTTCATCCCTTGGCGTAAGAGTGGAACATATCAAAAATTAATTCAGACAAAACTTTTAGGAAATTTTTAGATGACTGACTATCATTCTGGGGATTAAAGACATTTTTCAGTATTGCCTTAGTAAACAAAAGTTTGGTGCTTTTCAGTCGGACAACACGAATGTACCAAATCAGTTGGGTTATACCCTAATCCTGAAAAAAATTACATGAGATTAATAAATATACTTGGAAGACCAGTTTCGATCGTCGAGCGATCATCATCAGATCCATTACACTTAGACTATAAAATCTATGTTTGAAAATACGGATGAAAATATTTACAATATGTACACTTTTTCACCCGTATATTCAGACATAGATGTTATAGCCCAAGTGTAATGGATCTGATGATGATCGCTTGACGATCGAAACTATCATCCAAGTGTATTTATTAATCTCATGTAATTTTTTTCAGGATTAGGGTATAACCCAACTCATTTGGGTACATTCGTGTTGACCGACTGAAAAGCACCATACTTTTGTTTTGACTGACCATTTTAAACGGTTTTGATATTGTGCCTATTAAAGGAAGTAAGTATCTATTTTCTCTAAAGACCCAATTTTTCCTACCCCTTTGGTTAATGGTTAGTGCTATCAAAAAACTTTACTGACTCGGGAAGTATCAGGTAAGACAGGTCGAAACCTATCTTGAAACTTTGTGGACGCAATCGTTGTACTATAAGAAGACAACGTGCGAAAAATCAGCTGCCAGATTGAACTGCAAGGCTCCGGAATCGTACCAGACATCCTGGTTCGCAAGCTTGATGGCTGGAGGAGCTGGACATCCCTGCGGCACTCGGAGTAGTAGCGAGGTGGGGCCTATATGCTGACTGGAGCGTGTCACTCCTTCCCACCGGCCTTGAGTGCTTGGGCGGTCAGGGCTGTCCATTCCAACATGTACGGTACTCTCTACCTCCCATTGATTTTTATGAGAGATTCGCCACATGATTTCGGAGCCTTGTAGTTCAATCTGGCAACTGATTTTCCGCACGTTGTCCTCTTATAGTACAACGATTGCGTCCATCAAGTTTCAAGATAGGTTTTGACCTGTCTTACCTCATACTTCCCTTGTGACATAATTTCCATGCCACCCCCTTGGTCCAATTTTGCCCATTAACGAACTAGACCGAAATTTTAAATTGGTTTCCATATTTTATGTATAAATTGGAAAGTGATTGGCGCAAAATGACGGCAGTTATAGCGTCCACAAGAAAGTGAACTGACGGTGGTTTTGAGGTCTGTGAAATGTAAAACGCGAAATGTCAAAATTTTCCCCAAGTTGCAACATGGTACCCATAACAATAGATGGTGTTACGGCTGTGAGTTTGTTTCATCGCTCGCCGCATGAGTCACAACTGCCCCAGGGCTGGGCTGCTCTGCCTCAGTGTATTGCGTGCGCCTTATGCAACAGGACTACTAGGACAAAGGGATAGTCCAGAATATTCGTGACCCAGCCAGCGATGGAAACCTCGAGAAGCCGTGAACCCTGGGTGGGTCTAGAAGCATTTATTGAGTCACCGGCCTGCTATATAAGAGCGACCTGTCAAGCAGTGTGTGTGTGTTTTACGAGCTAGTGCGAGCGTTTATCCTGAGCGACAGAAGTGTGGTGACTTGCGAAACCCCTAGTGAAGCCGATTCTCTTGACAGCGAGGGAGTGAGAAGCATACAGGGGACTGCTTGTGTTTTGAGCGAGTGTGATTTCACTGAGCGACAGAGGTATTGTGCCGTGCGAGTTACGAAATCCAGTGACATTGTTTCCCAGCTCGTGGACAGCGAAGCAGCGTGTAGCAGGTTATCGTAAGTAACTAGTTTGTGTACATGAAGAAGAGGTGCAGGTAGTTTCTGTCAAGGCCACCGGACTCATTGGGACGGATTAACTTCTGTGGTTTGTTGACAAGTGAAAGGGGGCAAGAGCTCTCCATAAGGAAGAGACTTGAGGAAACTGGAGTAAGGTTCTAATTGCTTGTATTTGCTGATGAGTAGTGTATCTTTCTGGCCGCAATAAAGTTAATTAATTCTTTAAAGGAACAATCTGTATTGTGCTTCAACCCACCGTAATCCAGTTAACAAAAGTGTCACTAGGGGGGGGGGGGGGGTGGCACGTAACAATAGCTTTCTAATGTTGGCGTAGTTGGTAGCATGCAGAGCTTCTATGCCCAAGATCGCGGGTTCAAACGCGGCGAAGTCGTCGGATTTAAGAACATTAAAAATCCCTCAGTATGTCTTCCATCGGAGGGGAAGTAAAGCCAGCGGTCCCATGTCATAGATTTATGGGATGAAAAAGAACCTTTCACTAACTAAACTTGTGGAAGCTAAAATCTGTAGGTTACTTTGATAACGCTATATTAGTTCCAACGTTCGCCGTCAGGTGCTGACTGCGATGGCACTTAGTAGACACGTCCGCAGCTAGGTGTCGTGGACGGTAGCATTTGGTAGCAAAAGTAGGAACTACTTGAAAAAATTATTCGTCTGCAGTCCTTCTACCTGAATCACAGATAACACACACTAATACAGCCATCAGAATTAACATCGGTTATCAGACAAATTCTACACACACCCAAAGTACATGGGCCTACATGACCGCGTTGTCGCAGTCCCTAAAATAGGAACCAAACAACTAACCAGCTTTCTAATGTAATCCACCTAAAATCAGAAGCATGCATACATTGTGAAAATTGTGATCCAGATGGATTTTTGAATCCCACAATAAAAATATAATATTTTAATGAAAGAATAAATGATGTTTTAAGTACAACATTTAAAAAACTGGTTGCGAGGCGCAGCGGTAACATTCTCGCCTGCTGGGCTCAAGGTTGCAAGATCGAATCCTCGCGCAGCCAGTTGGAATTTGAGGGTGCTTAAATTGTAGAGGGATCCGCTTCAGTAGTTTATTGGCACGTTAAAAAGAAACGTTCGGAGCAAAATTTCGGCACACCGGCGTCTCTAATCGTGACCTCAAGTTAGGAGCATGGGATAAAAGTGGTAAACCACGGAAAAAACACTTCTAGGATGGCTGAGTTGGGAATCAAACCCACCTATTCCCAGTTTTAACTCACGAGGCTGAGTGTACCCGTTCCATACCGCAGACCAGAATCGAACCCGGCTCCTCATAGGAAGGAGACAAGCTGGTTACATCTACATCACGAGGACGGCTAACAAACATCATCAGCATCATGATAATGGCCTCAACGAGAAGTCAAGCATGTTTGGTAATTACAAAACAAAATAAACTGATTCTCGGCCATAGATCGCTCGATAGAGTAATGGTCTCACAGTGACTTCCTGACCTGAAGAATTATATTCTCGGCTGCCATGTTATACTACACCCACCCTGCATAAGAAAGAGATTCCTAGGTCGATTTTCTGTATAATGATCCAGAAGTTTAAGTATATTAGAATACCGTGAATGATACTTTTGCTAGAAAGGAAAGCTGTATGATATGATACAATCGATGAAAGGGCAGCTTTGGTTTAAATCTTTTTTAAGTTCAGTGGCGCCATAACCAAAGTTGAAGAGAGAACACAATGTTTAAATTCAAGCTTTCCATCACTAGCTTGTCAACAAAAATTCCCATGAACAAATTGTAAGGTGATAGAGTGGAACGCCGCAGGAACGAGCTGGAGATAAGAAGGAAGTGCTGTTTGACCTAAAGTGAACTGCCAACAGTGAAAGGAGAGACATCGCTGATGGCCCATTACAGTGTTTACACAACAATGAGGCGGACCACACAGAAGAGCTCTTTCCAACAAAATTAGAAGTTGAAAAGACAATCGGAAAAAGAATGTTTATTAATTCAAATCCAAAACGTTAGGTAGCCGCGCAATAATAAACAAAGAAATTAGAAAGTTGCTTGTGTTGAACGATAGCCTATTAAAGAATAAGTTCCTTGACTTGCAGTATCGTAACTTTCAGTATCGCTTTCATTTTCCAAAATCGGAGGAATAGTGCCGTCAACATAATCAAAATGTAGACACATTTCAGCAAAAATATGCTTTCAAGATGTGACTTTTAAATTTCAGGACATTTTGAGTATATTAAAACATAAGGAAATACATTCTTTTCTTTGCCTAAAATCGGGACAAGTCCCGCTTTTTCTGGACGTATGGCAATCCTAGTTATGATGCATACTTTCACATTCTAAAACTTTGGATATGTTAACACCTCGTTGGCCTAATGAAATGGCTGCCGTAAACAAAAGACTTATCAAATGTTTAATTAAGTCAGCAAGCATTAGTACGTGACAGGCTATAGAGAATTACACACCCATACATGTTGGGTGTGGTAATGGCAGGGCGTGACGAGTAAAATGCCATTTTTCTGAACCATGGAAATGGTAGACCTTGACCACTGCCCCTCCTCGGCCCGCCTGCAGACCTATCGCTATTACTAGTTTGGAGCAGTCATATATGTTTATCCAGATCTAATAATAGATTTATTGCAGCCAATGGCCAGTATCCATAGAATGAAAACAAACTGCTGCAAAAGCATCCTGCGTGATTTTTTTCCTTAGGGCATGTTAAGGCGACCAACATTCTTTTCGGGGTAAATAACTGAAATGTTCTATTTATCTGACATTTCCTTCATATCATTAAAACCTCAAAGAAGCAAGTTTCAGGGGACAAATTTTCTATAAAAAAAACACCTCTTGCTTTCTAGTAGTTAAAGTAAGATGCTGCTAGTTTAAGGCGCTTGGGACATCTTTGTCACCAGACCCGTGTAGTTGGGAGTGTGTGGTACTGTCTGATCCTGTATTGCTGTGATGACTGTGGTATTGTGTGTAACTGTATTAGGGACAGGGATAATGTAGGTGCCCTGGGATTTGAAGTAAGGGTTGCCTGAGGGAATGCGGAAAAAAAACACGGGAACAACCACACTCAGGATAGCTGCTGTCAGAGCCGGAATTTGAACCTACGATCTTTTGACTTGCTGCGGATACCCTCGCGACCGCATGATATACGACCACAGTGCCGCGGAGAACCGCAATTTCCTAGGATCAGAATGAAGGTAACAAGTCGTTCACTACGCCCATTAATGGAAACTATTCCTGGTAAGCCAACTACTGACTCAGAACTGTGGTTTGAGCGGCGATCAGGTCACATGCCGTTAATCTGTAGACCCGGCTTGAGACGTGAGATGCATGCGAGTTTCATGAATCACGCTGCATACATGGAACTGTGACATCAGCATGCATCAGAAACTCACCTTAGTCATCTGACTGGTTACTCGTGACGTACCTCGCCACTCCTACTCCCTCCTCAATACACTTGAGGATGGTAAAACTCAAGCTGAGAAACTACCTTTCATTACCAGTCGTTCACGGGCAAGGCAGTTATTGACAACTACTAGGCCATACGCCCTTCACTGAATAAAAGATGATGATAATTGTTGTTTTAAGGGGCCTAACATCGAGGTTATCGGCCACCTGAAGGAAAGAAACAAAAGTCCTATAACAAAATACTGTACATGGAGGATATTTTTGCCCTCTAAATCGCCAATAATGGTGTAACCTAAATTACACTAGTACAATGTTTCTTGAAGAATAACATCAAACCTCGATATGTCGAACCTCCATTACTGATTTTCGATAACTCGTAATCGAACAAACTTCCTATCATTTACATGTATTTTTTTCTCTCTAATTCGAATGTATATAAATCAATTTTTCGATATTTCGAGGCTTAAAATATATCGCTGGCACTTAAACTTGTTCTTTATCTCGACCATTCACGTATTTTTACAGTGCACCTTGTTTCATAAATCACTGGATGTGGTTGAGAACTAGCAGCTCGTGCAGAGAAAATGAAGTAAAAGAAGATGACTGAATTCTTCAAGTCATGAAGAAGTAAATAAAAGGCCCGTCAGCACCTCGATAAAAGACATAAAAGACTCCACAGGCCTCGGATACAAGACAGTTGACAGAACAGCCCGGCACTAGTAAGTGGAAGCAATGCCGGACCAAGCTGGGGCCCTGTGATCGCCAACCCACGTCCCACTAGTTGTGAGCCCTTGAGGGACCTTATCAGAGATGTAACACAATAATGATGATGATGATGATGATGATTGATGTTTTAAGGGGCGCAACATCTAGGTTATCGGCCCCTAATGGTCTGGGTGATAGCGAAAATGTCGATGAAGTGGAAACCAGAACGAAAATTAAGTGAGAAGGAAAATACTTACAAAAGGGAACTCAGATTGAAACTATTCACAAAATGGAGAGCGATAATACTTACAAAAAGGAATTTAGAACGAAAATACTCACAAAAGGAATAGATTGAAAAATACGCACAAAATGTAGGTTAAGTTAAAAAATACGTACAAAATGCAATGTGCAGTCGAAATACGTGACTTACAAAATGCAAGTGAAATTCAAAATACATACAAAATGCAAATGAGATTGAAAATACGTACAAAATGCAATTGAGGTTCAAAATACTTACAAAATGCAATTGAAATTGAAAATACACGTAATGCAATTTAGAATGAAAAATGCCCATTCCAGATTCCCCAAAGTGCAATTGATATTCAAAATACTTACAAAATGCAATTGAAATTGAAAATGCTTACAAAATGCAATTTAGATTGAACATACTTACAAAAAGCGGTTTAGGTTGAAAATACAAAATGCAATTGAAATTCAAAATACTCACAAAAGTCCCACCCTATATTGAAAGACTTACTAAAAAGCAATTTAGATTGTCAATCCTTACAAAATGCAATTGAGGTTGAAAACACTCATAAAATGCAATTTAGATCGAAAAGACTTTTAAAATGCAACGGAGATGAAAACACCTACAAAATGGAGTGTATATGAAGAAAAAAAACTACTTGGAATTTAGATACTCGGGGAGCCAATTAACAAAAACAGTGCGGGAATCTTAAAGAGAAAAGGAAATATAATGAAAAGAAAACAAGAGGTCTGACCCCTCGAAGAAGGAGGGAGCAGGAAAGATGAGACAAGGGCCAATTAAGGCAGGCAAGTGAAAGACTCCCTAGGCCTCGGATACCCCAATACCGTCGGGGTCGGAAAAGAACAAGAGTTGACCAAGGGAGGTCGACAGAAAAGAAGACGGAGGGGAGCCCGCCACAAGTAAGTGGAAGCAATACCGGACTCAGCTGGGGGTCCCGTGGTCGCCAACCCACGTCCCACAAGATGTGAGCCCCTGGGGGATATAACACAATAAAAAAGAGAATTATCGGTTTTTAATTATCCATTATTTAGGGCATAACTTCGATATGCGAGTTACGTAGTCAATCACTCGATATAAGCACACAATCTTATGTTGCCCTCTTCTTCATTTACAGATCATAACAAGAAGACGTGCTTCAATTGATAGTTCAAACAGAGGTCATGCTCAACAGTGCGGGAGTCACATTACCAACTTGTGGATATCAAGTGGAGTTTATTTCCTTTCCGAACACGAGCCTCATAAAATTCATGTTTAACGTCGCGTTCCTTGTTTTAAGAGACCGCCCACAAGGACGGGTCATTTAACTCCACGCGTACACAAACATGGCACGCCTTCACGAACTGACTTACAGACTTCCGGAGTATGTGTCCTTTCAGGCCCGCAGTTTGTCTATCTATAGACAGGTACCTTTAATCTCAAATAAGGACATAGTCCCAGGTGGAAGAAATATAATTGAAGTACAATTTGAAATTGTAAAAATGAGAAACAGATACATTTTCTGCAGACAAAATAAATTATATAAAATGAAAAATGTAAAAATACTAATCTAATCCCTTCCATCCAACACGCAAGAACTGTCAATTTATACTTTTCAGTCTGTCAACACGCTTTTGTCCAAGTTAATTCGGCGAGGTTACACTATGTATCACTGATTCTGAAAAATATTACATGTAAGCTTATTAATAGTATATACTGGTATTATTCTCCTTGTTTATCAGTGAATAATATCAATACGGCACATGTAATATTTTTCATGACCGGTGTATACAGGATGAACCAGAACTCCACCGACAAACTCTCAGAGGATGGTCAGGAACGCCACTGCTCCGAGTGTATTGATGTGGGGGACAAGAAATCTCCGGTAGCTCGTTACAGAGTGAAAAAATCCACAGCCTGCTTCAAGTCGACCGACCGGGTCAGAGAATGGAATGAATGAAGCCCCCATCTAGCGGCGAGGATATGAACTGAGCCGGCTGCTGAAGCCTGTCGCACTCCCCTGGGGCAATGATTAAATGAATGACAGATGAAATTAAATGATAGTAGAGAGTGTTGCTGGAATTAAATTTTGACAGGGAAAACCGGAGTACCCGGAGAGAAACATGTCTGCCTCCGCTTTGGCCAGCACAAATCTCACATGGAGTGACCGGGATTTGAACCACGAATCCAGCGGTGAGAGGCCGGCATGTTGCCGCCTAAGCCACGGAGGCTCTAGCTCGTTACAGAGTAATAATGTATTTATGATTTATTCGGTTTCTTGCCCCAGTCATTCTTTTTCTGTGTAAATACATTCGCAACAGTGACGTGCTGTTGTGTAACGGCAGATGCTAGTGAACTGGCCCTGACAACGTGCTTCTTCCGTCACACGGCGCAGGCGATCTCCATTCTATAGGGAAGGCTCTCACTGTACAATATCTATGCAAGCAATGTCGGAGTAACCTAAGGAACAACGACCTCCAACCAACGTGGCAAATGTGTTAGCCCTTGGGTGGAAGTTAACCCTTAAGTGCTGAGTTAGCTGTTTGCAACCTCAGTGCTGAATATTTTCATTCGCTCATTAAAAATACAGTATGTAGAAGTCGTAATGTTTTAACATATCAGGAGGGGGCGGGTGTCTTAAAATTTCTGCAGGTTTTGCGTCTTTATTAATCAAAATGCAAATTCAAAATCTTATTTTGAGACAAATCAAAATTTTTGTGTCCATGCTTGCATCATATTCACACCAGGTGATGGGCTCTAATAAAATTATTCCCTAAAATCAATAGACAAATGATACATGTTGCTCCTTACTAGTATAAAAATTCATTATAGTGCTTGAAGCCAATTTTCAGCATTGCCTTAGTAAACAAAAGTTTGATGCTTTTCAGTCGGTCAATACGATTGTACCAATCCTGAAAAAGTACATGAGATTAATAAATAAATAAATTGATAAAATTTATAAATTTAAATAAATAAATAAAATTACATGAGAGTAATAAATAAATGTATTAATCTCATGAAACTTTTTCAGGATTAGGGAATAACCCATCTCATTTTGGTACAAACGTGTTGACCGACTGAAAAGCATCAAACTTTTGTTTTATAAAAATTCATATGCTTTGATCCAAATTCGTAACAGGTGAAGAAACCATACATGTTTACATCACAGATGAACTTCAGCTGTAGAGGACAGACTTGAGATTAGTGTATTCTGTTAGTTGCTTCTGGAAGAAAAATTCCAAACTCAAGTAGTACTACATAATGCCCAACAGATGGCAGAACATGCCAGGGATCAACTCGGCACTTAAGAGCGAACGGGGAGTATAAAAATAATGAAGTTCTCGCTCAGCGTCTATACACGGACGTAGCAATCAACGGGTTAATGAAGGGAGCACATGACCGATGACTAGTAAACCGTATAGGGTAGGGAAGGGTAAGTCGAGTTGACCGCAATGCAATGTTATAACCAACAACAAGGAATTTGTTATTCACCCTACTCCAATATTCATTATAAGATCTGCAGATACCACCACAAAAATTTCAATCAATGCGTTGCGACGATTATTGAATCAACAACCACATTACAGTGTATAACTCAATTAAAACGACCAATTTCTCGCTCCAAACTGTGATTAAATTCGTCCCGAGTGGGATATCGAAACAAAATTAAAACGGCAACCACGTGGTAATTAAATTAAATTTGTTTTTATCAAATTGTGTGTCAGATTCCACTTTCTCTGCAACAAATTTCCCTGGTTCTAAGAATTGGATTTTCATGACTGCAATGATGACGAAGGCTTTAAGCTATTACGTCGAATAATGTACAAATAGTACAAGTCACGTAGATTGAAGATAATTAAAATGTATGATCCATGTGGAATTCAAACCCACGGACTCCAGCGAATGCTCGTGACCACAGAACTCATGGGAGACACTTCAATAGAATCGCGTTTTAGTCAGTCAACACAAGTGTGCCAATTAGATTGGGTGGGGAATTACAATTAATATCCTAGTGCCTGAAATAAATGCATGAATTATTATACACTTAATTAAACAAATGGGGGTCTAATTGGATTAATTTCATTCGACAAGCGAACATCATCAGACCTAGACGGACCGGGATCAATTCTCGGTGAAATAATAAATATCGTATGGCCTCGGGTGCCGGGTGCAAGCTTTGTTGATTGACCCCCAGAGGGCAACATGCATGTCGAACTTTCTTGTTCCTTGGAGCGCTCTGAAAGTCAAGGAGGTTAGATATCTAAGCTCCTTGACACTATAGCGCTTTCTAGTAGAGAAAGGAGCAACTTTTTGTGTTGGCAGAGAATCCAGAGATTAATTTTGCCATTATGAACACGGCCTTCTGAATTCAAATGGGTTCTTTAACATGCCAACAACGTATGACATGCGTGTCGTGATTTTTGTCGCCTTTCAAAAAATCACTTACCATGGCCAGGAGCGAACCTGGAAGCTTGGGGTTGGTAGACCGACACGATAATGCATGTAGAATATTCGAAGTGAAATGTCATGACGGTGATTCGGATCCCACGTAAAAAGACAGTTCCGGGGTTAAATATAGCAAGATTAAATGTCACGTAAACCTACAAGATTATTTTTCTTCTAACCAGCGTTGCGGCTTATTGATGTCCATAGAACGCTAAAAATATGGGTAAATTACTGTTCAATACTGGGTG
The DNA here is from genome assembly GCA_946902985.2 of Meconema thalassinum. Lineage (NCBI taxonomy): Eukaryota > Metazoa > Arthropoda > Insecta > Orthoptera > Tettigoniidae > Meconema > Meconema thalassinum. Next base: position 789,097,443 of record OX336390.1, read on the forward strand.
TTTCTAAATTCCCATGACAGACTTTGAGTGCTTGTAGTGGGATCCAAGACGGTCAAGTTTAGCATAGGAACTTGTGTCCGGAAACGTACCGTCTTCTCGCTACCCGCAAAAAAAAAAAACCACCACAGCACACGTTCAAATCTCCCGCATTGTCGGTGCTCTATCCGACTCCTGCTGCTGCTCGTCTGGGTCCAATTACAGGTGGGGCTCGACCTGACGACCACCAACGTGAACACAGACACGGTACCTCCGTGGCATGTTCTGGTACACACGATCACCAATCTCTGGTCCTCCAACATGCGCCGCAGCCAGAACCCACGCCTGTAGGTCTCCACAGGGGTCTCGTAAATCAAGGTTTTCACGTGACCCCACAGGTGTCAAGTCGGGTGAACGTGCAGGCCAAGCAATCGGGCCACCACGACCTATCCACTGTTGCCCAAATCTGTGGTGCAGATAATCTTGTACCACAAGTGAAAAATGAGGTGGTGCGCCATCGTATTGAAACCACATGCTTTGAAGCACCTGCAGTGGTACATCGTCTAAGAACTCATGAAGTACGTCTTCAAAGAATACCAAGTACGCGGCACCCGAAAGATTTCGTGGAAGATGGTAGGGGATATGAGACATCAAGTGATCGTTCAATAACGTACGTACTCTAGTCAGTGGCGCCGAAAATGAGGGAGATTTGAACGTGTGCTGTGGTGTTTTATTGCGGGTAGTGGGAAGACTGTACGTTTCCTATGCTTAACTAACCGTCTTGGTTCCCACTGCAAGCACACTTAGTCTGTAATGGGAATTTTGAAACACCCTGTATACAGTTCCCGGCGGCAGGCTCTGCACTTAACCTGGAGATCTCAGCTGTAGGAGAGGGGTGTAGAGCGGTGCGGGCAGCGTGCTGAATACTGTACTTCCCTGCCAGAGAACATTGACGCATGCGACAGTAGCATGCTCCCGTATTCAATTAGTGCCGCTTAGCGTGGCAAATGCCTAATGTTGCAGTATTGTGCACAGCTAGCAACCGGTAACGATACCTTGTGTGGTAATAGGGAGAAAAATTCGTCGTCTTATGCCAAGAAAATCTAATGGACATTTTACTAGTTTTGAGTTATGCGCAGTAGAAATTCTACACAGAGCTAACAATTTAATTGTGGAATAGTTTTACCAGTCATCATTTTACGACACCCCCACCCAAACTGTATTGACGTCAGAGCGGGCGCTCATCAAAATTACGCGCACACAACAAAAAGCCTTGTTAATATTTGAACCACCTTCGTATATCTTCTACTGTATAAGTAACCCATAAAAAAACAGTCTACCAACTAATTCACGCGAATAATTTTCAGAACTGTAAAAGCGAGTTAAAATGCAATGCTTATGCATTCGCCTATTTTTGAGAGACGGAAATAGTACAGCGAAACCCATCATTTTTAGGGGATGTAAGTTGCCCATACTGTAACTTACTGCCATTCGGTCCGACTATGCCTCTCCTAAGATTCCACGTCCTCGGGGGGGCTCCGACCTCATGTCACCGGGGCTGATGGAGTCCCATATATCAGGCCATCACGGCGAGTTATGCAAAGAGTACACTTCAGACATTCACGTCAAATGGCTAGAATATGTAAAGATATTATGAGAAAATGGCCAGAATATGCAAAGTCAGATAAGTGAAACTACAGTATATACAACTTTAGTTCAAAGTTCCCATTACTTAACACCCATATGGTGTGTTGAATTGTAATGTTTCAAAGTCCATTCACGGCGTATAACAATTCTCATGACATTAGGTAAATTTCATTAGAAAGCTACCTATAGCAATGGGTACCATGTTACGGCTTCAGGAAAATGTTTACCTATCTTCGAGTTTCACATTTCCCAGACCTCAAACCCACCGTTGGTTCCTCAGTTTAGGGGCTGCGACAACGCGGTCATGTAGCCCCGTGTACTTTGGGTGTGTGTGTAGAATCTGTCTGATAACCGGTGTTAATTGTGATATCTGTATTAGTGAGTGATATCTGTTTTTAATTCAAGTAAGGACTGCAGACGATTATTTCAAGTAGTTCCTACTTTTGCCACCAAATGCTACCGTCCACGACTCCTAGCTGTGGATTTGGCTACTACGAGAAACCATCGCAACCAGGGCCTGGTGACGAACGTTGGAACTTAAGAGGATTAATCAAACCTAACCTACACATTTTGCTTCACACAAGTTTAGTTACACGAGGGTTCTTTTACATGCCATAAATCTATGGCATGGGGCCAACGGCATTACTTCCCCTCCGAAGGAAGGCATACTGAGGGATTTTTAACGCTCTTAAAAAATCCAACGACTTCGGCCGGGTTTGAACCCGCAACCTTGGGCATAGAAGCTCAGCATGCTACCAACTACGCCACCGAAGCCGCTTCAAAACCCACCATCAGTTCAAAAGTTTGTTAATGGACAAAATCAGATCAACGGGTGAATTTTTATTTTATTTTCGAAAAAGTGAAATATCGCTATAACTTTCTTTTAGTAGCCTATATGAAAAAAAAAACCGAACCCATTCAAAGTTCATTACTATTCTTCGAATAAGGGCCAAAACCTTATCGCAGTCAAGTTTTTTGATAGCACCAACCATTGACCAAAAGGGTGGGAGAATGAAGTTTTGTGATAATCATACCTCCCTTTAGGCACAATATCCAAACAGTTTAAAATGGTCAATACTCGTATAAAAATTACTTAAAACATTTGACAAAGTAATTTTGATATGACCCACCCTTACGCCAAGGGATGAGCAAAAGGGTTTTCGGAATTATAAGAGGATGGGGCTTCTCGTATGCTCAACAGGTAGAACTTTTGTGCTGTAGGTATACAATAATGGCATATTTAGTGAATTCGAAACATTTTTCTTTGTCCGGTGAAATCTACCTCCGCCTTCTGGCGTGCAGAGAGGGGATTTTTTTTATACATTACTGTACAATACCGAGCAGCGTTCTCTATTGGTACGAGATCGAGTGAACAAACGTCAAAATCTACCGGACTCGGAATTCTCAAATTATAGCTCTTGGTCTATGAAACTTTAGAATGTTTTCAAAAGGAAGGAAAAAATAATAATCCACTGTATATTTTTATTTTTACTATTAACCCTAGAGTGGTAACGCGGGGTGTTGACACTGTCAGTTAAGAGAGAGAGAGAGAGAGAGAGGTATTCTATCTGAAGTCTAAATAAAAGCCAATTTGAATGATCGGTATCTTTTAAATATTCATATTTAAACATTTCTTAATGATTCCTTCAGTATTAATAAAATACTTTCTTCTTCGGAATAAAATGTGAATAATATTCCAAATAAAATGAGAAAAACCAGTAACATTGATTACTCCATCTATTGGCGTGGGTGGCAAATAATATATAAGGTGGATAGATAGAAAACATTTTAAATCATTCGTTTTCAAATAGTAACAATCTTATCCTGGAGGACATATTCACGTCATTCCGGAAGCCATCGCAACAGCGCCCCTCTATCTAAGACTAGAAAATTTGCCGCGATCTCTGCCTGACCGCATTGGTTTAAATGGCTAAACGCATCTGTCAGCAGGAGATTCGGGTTTGAATCCCTACTGCGGTCACATTTTCAACAGATACTCACATTTTTCACAAAAAGTGAAATCATTAGATCTAGCGACAAAATCGCCAAAATGGCAACGCTCAGACAGAAAATCTTCATCGTACATTCACTGCAACGCTCTCATTAGCATAACAACGAAAGACAGCCTGTTTACGTACAAATGGTGAGCAAGTTATTATCATTATTATCGTCACAATGTGTTTATGGGTCAGGGACAATATGGTTATCAATTCTAAGCATATATGCTAGTGAAAGTTGTTTGACAATCTCCTTTGTCACCCCTAAAACTGAAGCCGAAATTATGCCAAAAATCATGTAATTGAGGGCAGATGACCTGGCTGTTCCACCCCTTAATACAACAATTAATCTTGTAATTTGCAATTGTTTTAAGGAGATACAATGATGCACCAGCAGAATGGTGTCTTCCATCAGCAACTGATGTGAGGTATTATTTTTAACTTCACCTTGCGCAATTCTTTGAAACACCCTTACAAGAATAAAATAGCACGGTGGAGTGGAGTGACGCACAAGAAGACGACACTAAGCTTCATAAAAGAGCTCCATCTAGGCTGCAGGCAGCAGAACAATGGTGACAGGAGTCCATGTGACGCACTGCAGACAAAAGGCTCCCGGACCTTATTACGTTGCAATCCTGTCCTCGCCAACAGTTTCAATTCGCGTATCAACGCACAGAGTCCATCCCTATTAAATAATTCCCCCCCTTTGTTTCCCAGAAGTAGGATGGCTAGTATCGTATCCCTTGCGACAAAGTGTAGCTTTCCGTAGAAGTGGAACTCATGCAGTTTAAGGGGCGAGTCGCCATGAAAATCGTAAAAATATTACTATAGTAACAGGTAATATGACAGAATCATAGGAATTGAATTGCTTGTCGCTAAGGAACGTGAATGCACTTTTTCCAGAGGTGTCAACCAGGTTACATTTGGCGCTAGATCGCAGAAATTGGCGATCAATTTGAAACATGGAGTCCCTTATGCCACTGTCAGTATTTTTTGGAAAGCAGTGATTTGGGTATGAATTTCAAGGGTATGAGGATAATAGCAAGCATAACCAGGCCTAACTCCTTATACTCCACTCGCTTCGCTCGCTCTACATATTCGATCTTTTTTTAAATATAGCGGCAACATGATTGGGTTTGGCGCGAGATTGAAAATGAAGTGAGGGTGAGTGCGGTGAAATGAAGTTGACAGCACTGAGTCAACATTGCATTTTCTAACATTCGTCAGTTTACTGCTCCAAAGTTAAAACTACGATAATGTCCTTATTAAAGTGCGAATATGGTGTTTCTTATATGCAATTAGCGTCTATAACCATGGCACAGTAAGTAGAAATAACTTTCAGAGATCAGCTTCGGTGGCGTAGTTGGTAGCATGCTGAGCTTCTATGCCCAAGGTCGCGGGTTCAAACCCGGCCGAAGTCATCGGATTTTTTAAGAGCCTTAAAAATCCCTCCGTATGCCTTCCTTCGGAGGGAAAGTAAAGCATGCCATAGATATATGGCATGTAAAATAACCTTCCACTAACAAACTCTGTAGGTTAGATTTGATTAATGCTCTTAAGTTCCAACGTTCGTCACCAGGCGCTGGTTGCGATGGCATCTAGTAGCAGCCAAGTTCACAGCTAGGTGTCGTGGTCGGTAGCGAGAGTAGGAACTACTTGAAATTATTGTCTGCAGTCCTTACAGATAAGACACACTAATACAGTCACACAATTAACACCGGTTATCAGACAGATTCTACACATACCCAAAGTACACGGGGCTACATGACCGCGTTGTCGCAGCCTCTAAACTAAGGAACCAACCAACTTTCCGAGTGATGCATACCATTACAACAAGTGCAAGCGACTAAAGCATAAGCGCTTGAAACTACGATGCAATGACGTGGATAGCGTACAAAACATCCAACTGGAGGAGTAAAGTAATCTACTAATTTACTGAATGGCTCTCACAATTTTAAATTATCTACCGTTCTATCCTTATAAAAATAAGGTGAAGTTATGGTCTTATAAATACCTCACACGCCTCGACAGAGTGGAAACTAACCGCTCTTGCACTTGTTGTCATGGTAACTTGGAGTCTGTAATTTGTCTCCCAAACACGCCTCGACTATTGGAAACTTAAGAGCGCTTGCACATGTTGTCATGGTAACTAGGAGTCGGTAATTTGTCTCCCAAACACGCCTCGACGATTGGAAACTAAGCGCGCTTGCACTTGTTGTCATGGTAACTAGGAGTCGGTAATTTGTCTCCCAAACACGCCTCGACGAGTGGAAACTAAGCGCACTTGCACTTGTTGTCATGGTAACTAGGAGTCGGTAATTTGTGCAGACTAAACTATCCACGCAAATCCACGTTGATTCTAGACAGACTCACAGAACAAATATATTTCCATGTTAAAAATCATAATTAACAGCCTTCTATTTTTTGAAAACTGAACATGACATTAAAGCGGTCTGTGACCTCCATAGAGGCCTGGTCGGTGAGTACAGGCCCTTAGGCGACACCTGCACGTCACGTCGTGATGAGGAAGAAATTAATTATGTAGATGTCACAAACCCCCAGACCTTGACCCAGGTGAATTAACCATCTGATATTTAAGACCAACGGCCCGACCGAGAATAAGGCCCAGGACACTTCAGAACAAAGGATAGCGGTCTATCCACATCACCACGAAGCAAAAGAACCATGAATTTAAGAAACATTTATGGTACCATGCGAGATAATACATTAGAAATATCGACTGGCTCCGTGGCAACGTTCTCGCCTGCTGCTCTCAAGATAGCAGGATCGAATCCTGGCACAGTCAGTTGGCACTTGAGGGTGTGCAAATGCGACTGTGCCGTGTCAGTAAGTTTACTGGCATTTTAAAGATCACCTACGGAGCAACATTTCGGCACCTCGGTATCTCAAAAAGACGTAGTAGTTAATAATAATGATGATAATTGTTGTTTTAAGGGGCCTAACATCGAGGTTATCTGCCCCTAATGATCTGGGTGATAGCGAAAATGATAATGAAACGGAAACCAGGACGAAAATTAAGTGAGACGGAAAATACTTACAAAAAGGAACTCAGATTGAAACAACTCACAAAATGTTCTTACAAAAGGGAATTTAGAAGGAAAAGATTCACAAAAGGAATAGATTGAAAAATACCCACAAAATGAAGGCTAGGTTCAAAATACGTACAAAATGCAATGTAGCATCGAAATACCTACAAAATGCAATTGAAATTCAAAATACTTACAAAATGCAAATGAGATCGAAATTACGTACAAAATGCAATTGAGGTTCAAAATACTTACAAAATGCAATTGAAATTGAAAATACACGATGCAATTCAGATTGAAATATCCCAGTTCCAATCCAAATCATTCACAAAGTGCAATTGAAATTCAAAATACTTACAAAATGCAATTGAAGTTGAAAATGCTTACAAAATATACGGTAGATTCAAACGACTCATGTGGATTGACAATACTTACAAAATGCAATTTAGATTGAAAATACTTGACAAAATGTAATTTAGATTCAAAATACCCACAAAATGCAATTAAGAATCAAAATATGTGCAAAATGCCCACCAAACAAAATGCAATTTAGATTCAAAATTCGTGCGAAATGCGGTTTTGGTTGAAAATACTTACAAAATGCAATTGAAATTCAAAATTCTCACAAAAAGGCCCTGCATTGAAAGACTTACCAAAAAGCAATTTAGATTGTCAATCTTTACAAAATGCAATTGAAGTTGAAAGCAATCGCGAGATGTAATTTAGATCGAAAAAAACTTACAAAATGCAACGTAGATTAAAAATACCTTAAAAATCGCTAAAGGGGAATTTAGATACACGGTGAACCAAGTAACAAAAACAGTGCGGGAATCTTAAAGAGAAAGGAAATATAATGAAAAGAGGAGAGGAGAGGGGAGAGAGGAGAGGGTCCGCCCCAAAGGTAAGGGACAAAAGGGGAAAACGGACCCAGCTCAGGAATCCCTCGGGGTCGCCAACTCCCGAACTCGCCAGCCGTGAGCCCCTGAGGGTGTAGCATTATCTAGGGTGCACCAGAAGTGGTGGGGCTACATACACCCTGCCTCCTTAAGGGCCTTGAGCACAAGGCAGGAGGTAAAAGGAAAAGAAAAAGAAGGCTGACTCCTCACAGAAGGAGGGTGTCAGGAAAGATGAGACAAGGGCCAATTAAGGCGGGAAAGGAAGAGACGCCATAGGCCTCGGATACCCTAATACCGTCGGGGTCGGAAGAGAACAAGAGTTGACCAAGTGAGGTCGACAGGAAAGAAGACGGAGAGGAGCCCGGCACAAGTAAGTGGAAGCAATGCCAGACTCAGCTGGGGCCCCGTGGTCGCCAACCCACGCCCACTAGAAGTGAGCCCCTGGGGGTACGTAGTAGTTAAAAGGGAACGTAAAACCAATAATATTTATTTTTACAACTCTGTACACAATTAAGGAGCGCGATTGAACCTATTTAACTGATGAATATGAATTTGCTTTCTCTCCCCAATATCTCTTAACTCTCTCACTATGATTTTTTCTTCCTTTCTTCTGTTCATGAAGTGGGGGCTTGCAGCAAAATGATGTTTGCTCGCTAACGTTCTGAAGCTAGGACTTTCCCATAAAATGTCGTCTGTTACGTAGATTTCTTGAAGGTCATCTCTACTTAGTATAAAAGAAAGTCCCCGATTCTGGGATGTTCCAGGTAATCTCGAGAACCACTGGATGGATGTTTTTGCGGTTTTCACCATTCTGTAAAGGTATTCTCGAGGAAGGTTTCTGTAGAAAATTATATATTTAAGACCAAAGAAAACCGAGCAGTAACAATTTCAGTGATTCGAGTCGAAAAAAACCTACCGCCGGGCGCCATTTAAGTTTACGCTGGGTAAACCGATAAAAATATCTATGTACTATGAGTGTAAGAATTGTTCAGCATGAAAGGTTCTACAAAAAAGTCCGCGACAGCATATCTCAATCTTCAATTACGTTTCCATTTCTTCCAACAATCGCCATTCAATTACTAGCTTCCTAGCGAACGAGCCTATCACCCCAGTTTCAGCCTTCGTTCCGCAGAAGACACAGTCAAGTTTAGATTGGACGGAAGGGGGATTTGTGTTGCATGCACCTCGCCATTCCTAAATTACGTATGACAAGAATTCGTTGCACTTACTATCTCCGTGATAGTATAATTAATAGTCCAGTCAGGGATTTTAACCCAACATGCAGAGGCTGAAAACGGATATAGGTCGTAGTTCATTGAAATCGAAAAACAATACGCCTTTCAAGCTTATGCTGGGTAAACCGTTTAAGATGCCGGGCGAAGCCGGGGAGGGTTGCTAGTTTTCAATAAAATTTCCCTTCGTCAGAATTTGGCTGTCAATTCAAATACAATTCATCAATAACGTTCATAATAACTTTTTGCGGAAATAACGCTCGCGATCTCATAATATACCGGTAGATCGTGACCAACGAGTTTCCGGCCTTTGCTCTCAGGCGTTCTCGAAATACAAGTCTCAGTCACAGCTGCGACGTAGCTCATGTAGTATTTATAGTTCAAATCCAACATCATATATAAATTTTCACATCGATATGAAGCTTAAATGCTTAAATACAGGCTGTGTACCACACGCAAGCCGTAAAACACCGCTGTTATTTTTGTGCACTGCCATACGGTCGGATTGAAGTCGCTTAGGTCATTCGCCATTCCGCAGTGTTGAAAGACGTTTACGAACGACAGGGGTATATAGTGATTCCATCGTTACTTCCGAATTGACATTTCAGTTCTACGCTAGAGCTAACTAGCGGTCAGAAATGCAATCACTTTAACCAGCCAATCACAGGCAGTAATTCAAATCGATATAGTCAGGGTGGGAGAGAAAGGCGTTACAATGTACCGACGTTATTAATTAAATTCACTAACGCTGTTACTATAACAGTAACGAAGTAATGAAATCGCAACGTTCCAGTTTGTAGAAAATAAGAAAAGAATTATTCAAATTATTTTGAAATGAAATGTTATTAAAGTAGCTTCTCTTTCCGATGAAAATATTAACAGGCATTTAACTAATATGAGGGTAGCACGAATGATCGCTGGGACAAACAGATGGGACCAATGTCAGGAGGGTACGCGTAATGAATGATGATATTTGTTGATTTAAGGGGTCTATCATCAGGGTTATCGGCCGCTAATGACACGAATGAGAATGGAAATGAAAAGTACGTATATCTAACTTACAGACAAAAGAAGAATGGACAAAAAAAAGAACAGTTGAAATAAAAGAAAGCAAACAGAAATTCCCTCAACTCTAGACAAATGAGGATTGAGGGGCTTAGAAGAAGGACATAGGGGAGAGAAAGAGGGCAGGACACTGGAAAAAGGAGAAAAACCGGACCCAGCTCAGGAATCCCTCGGGACCGCCAATTCACGAGCTCACCAGCCGTTGTTCGAACGTAAATATTCGTAAATATCTGTCGAGATATCGCCAGTTTTATGTACTGAACAGAGCGCATGGGACGCAGAGAATACCTCCGAGAATACTCCACTATGACACTAGAAGCCACGCAGTGAAATTTAAAATAGAAGGCCGTGGAAGTCAGCGCAGGTGCGATGCTATCCTTACCTAACTGGTCACACAACTGTTTCTTGAGCTCTGATTGGTGGGAGAAACTGTTTCATAGTGAAAAATAGTGTTATAATGACCCTCATTATGACACAGTTTTCTGGCATATAATATTTATATTTCGACATCGTCGAAGATAAACAAACTGTTCCTCCAATACGTTGGTTGTCCGACACATCTATATTGTGTTTCGCGCGTTTCTCCGCGTACCGGTTCTTAAGATTACGTGCTTAGCATTAATACAGTCAGGAATATTGATAAGGTAACAAGGAACTACAAATTCCATTAATCTTAAAACCAGAAAACGATGATTAAAAGCGTATGTTTGGAGTATTGCCCTATATGGTTGCGAAACGTGGACGATTGAAAAAAAAAGAAAAAAGGAGGTTAAATTCTTTTGAACAATGGTGTTATAGAAGAATGCTAAAACTTAGCTGGACAGAAAAAATAACGAATGCTAAAGTATTTAAAAAGGTGGAGGAAAAGTACACCTTATGAAAAAGCATAAAGAGGAGGAAGATTAGACTGATAGGACATATTTTGAGACACGATAGCCTGCTGAAAACGGTATTGGAGGGAATGGTTGAAGGCAAAAGATGTCGAGGAAGACCACGCCTACAATGTGTACAGCAAATCATGTCTGATGTAGGATGCAGAAACTAAGAAGAGATGAAGAGGAAAGCAATAAATAGAGCCGACTGGAGAACTGCCGCAGACCAATCCATGGATTGAATACTTAAGAAGAACAAGGAACTCATTCAAGGCATTGCAATTTCGGTCACATTATTGTTTTTTTTTTCTCATTGTTTTCGTTTTGTTTCTATTTATTTCCATATTTACAACACATACCGTCTGACGTTCGATCGATCAAACACAACACAGCGAAGGCAGTACTGGAGGGAGTGAGACGGGAAATGGACATCTCTGATCTACGGTATATTGCACTGTGGCACTCTGTGGGTAGATTAAAGCACATGTGATAGTTTTAACATTCTATCCACATCCACTTCGTATTTCAAAGACGTTTCATTTCCATACCAGATCATTTAGAGAGCGCACTCGTGATTTCCAATATTTAACACTCAATTGGTCGCGCGAAGAAATGCCTCGCCAGTGGTCGCTCGGATCACAATATCCATTATTCGTTTGTGATTTGAGGAACTTCTGTGCTATTCCTTCAATTAATACGTCTATATATATGATCTCCCTCAAGACTGGGAACATTATCACTGTCCACGTCTGGATACATTTCTACGTGGTCTTCAATTTTGTCTTCATCCTCAACACCAAGCACATCATTATCGTCTCATTCTCGATCGATTTATATCCTCATAGTCATTCAACTTAAAATTTCCTGTCAATAGTCACTCTATACCCATAAAACAGAGGAAACACATCCACAAGAATTGAGATTACACAGTGTAATAACAACACGAACAGAGTAAAACAAATGTCACGCTAGTCGTCGCGCGGATAACAGTTGTGATCCACGACGATAGATTGTGTAATAACACAACAACACTCGGCCTAGGTTAGGAGGCGAATCATCTGTCCAATAGCGAAGGGTGCACGAGGAAGGTACACAAAAGTTAAAGGGCGACAGTCATACCAATGCACGGAAAGGACAAAAAATAAACGGCTGGATCGCTATTGTGTCAATCGCGACCACTGGATTGTTAATCATCTGCGAATAACTGTCTCCTATATTTGTGTAGGCCGTAAATACAAAGACGTATGTTTTCCTGAGCGTATCGGAAGGACAGATATTGTTTTTATTTTTAAAAATAAGGACGTATACTAAACTGCGGGTTGTATAAAACAAGTATTGGCAGAGGTAGCTGATTCGCCTGTTATTTTGCAGTCGTTGTTCAGGACTGCCGTATTCCCACATTTTATTACTCTGTATACATTCCGTAGTTAGGGGCTTTGAGAACAGCGGAAGCTATAATATGGTCATTAAACTGACATTCCTGCAGAGCAGTTTTTCGCCAGAATGTTTCAGCGTTTTCTTGGAGAATGAAAAATAAATGAAAGAAAATATCCTTAAATATCTCTAAATGGGCAGCTACCGAAAGTCACCGTAGCCAGAGAAGTTAGGCTACCGGGTCCTCAGTAGGAACAGATAACCGCCCCTTAAAACAACAATCACCTGCGCCTCGAGGTCTATGAGGCAATCAGGTCTACAATATAGCCTTAAGCTGATAATAATGACGCAGTAAACAATGAGGTCATGTGCCTAGAAAAGTACCAATATCCGTTTAACACATTAGCACGCGTTAGAAATATTACCACATGTGCACTTAACCAGTGGCGTACCGACGGGGGGGGTGTTAGGGTTTAACCCCCCCCCCCTCCCCCCCAGAGACATTAGTTTACATGACTCCTTATATTGTCCCATCTATCACCTGGGAAATGTTTTGAATTGCTGCCAGTGAGGCTTCTTTAGGCTACTCCTTTGTAATATATTTTTAATATGAACACGTTCTTCACGTGGTAAATGACCTCCACTCAACTCGCAACGACACTTTGGCGCTAGCTACTGGTTATGGCCTGGGGTTAACACCCTTAAACTACATGTTAAACGGAGCAAGAGGGGCAGATGACCTCGCTGTTTTTCCACTTAAAGCAATAATAACTAACTGTTGTTGTTTGAGTCTTCAGTCTTTTGACTGGTTTGATGCAGCTCTCCATGCCTCCCTGTCCTGAGCTAATCGTTTCATCTCTACATAGCTACCACACCCTACATGCGAGGCAATCTGTTTAATATATTCTAACCTTGGTCTACCCCTACAGTTCTTGTCCTCGACCCTTCCTTCCATAACTAAGCTTGCTATTCCTGGGTGTCTTAGTATGTGTCCTACTAACCTATCTCTTCTCTTCATTAGCAGTCGCCAGAAACACCTCTCCTCTCCCACTTGTCTTAATACCCCTTCGTTTGTAACCCTACCTACCCATCTGATCTTCATCATTCTCAAAATAACTAACTACACTAGGCGAAATATCAAAATTGTCGTTTTACTGTTAAAGTGTGCGATTGGTAACTATCGTAACGCAGCTTCGTGCTGCTTTAATCGTGCATATCTGTGAACTGCCAGATCGTGAGTCGCACTTTTTTTCCGAGTTCATTTGTAATGCGTAATGGATCGATTTATTATTAAAAAACCAAGAGTAGATGTTACATGCAACACTGCCATTGCAAGTAGTTCATCTTTAAGAATTGAAAATGAACTTGAAGAATTATCGGCTACTACCAAGCCGGCTACCGACCAAATACATCGAACAGACTTAAGAGGTTATGCTGGCCAACAGGTGTGTTTACAATATGATTCATGATAATCGCTATTTCTGTAACTGATTTGCATTTCGATGCTATTATGCTATACCGGTATTTGTATGGCCTTGGCCCACGTATGTGTCGGTATATGTTAATTATTTCAATGTTGTGATTTACTTTTTTCTTTAGATTGATGATTATCTGAAAAATGAACTGTTGGAAAATGCCTGGACACCTGGAAGCAATTTTAATTTCCCTTTATCGGGTCCAAGGAATCTGAAATTTCAGTTGAACTGGTTATCAGAGTGGAAATGGCTAGTTTATTCTCCTTCAAAGAACGGAGCCTTTTGTAAATATTGTTCGTTGTTTTGCACCGTTGTTGGGAAACAATCTTCATCGCCAGGTAAACTAGTAAAATTTCCTTACATGAACTGGAAAAATGCGAAGGAGGATTTCAAAAAACACCAAGAAACCAAGTATCATATGGCATGTACGGAAAAGGCTGCGAACTTTCTCGCCATATACAAAGGTACAAAACCTGCTGTTGACGTAAGCTTGGATAGGGGTGTTCAATCCAACATATTATGCAACAGGGAGAAACTCATACCAATAATTAAATCTGTGATTTTCCTTGCTCGAATGGGCATTGCTTTCCGTGGTCACAGGGATTCGGGACCTGTAAATTTAGATGAGCCTCTCAAGAAAGGGGAGGGAAATTTCAGGTCTCTTCTCAAGTTTCGAGCAGAAGCTGGTGATACAATACTAAAGGAACATTTGATGACAACATCCTTAAATGCAACATACGTAAGCCCACGGATTCAGAATGAAATTATTTCATCTTTGAATGACATTATTTTGAAAAGGTTAGTCGATCAGGTGAAAAAAAGCTAAATACTTTTCTGTTCTTGCTGACGAGACCACAGACATCAGCGGTGTGCAGCAAATGTCACGATGTGTCCGTTTCGTTCAAGATAATTCCGTACATGAGGAGTTTCTGCAATTTATTGCTATCAATGATGCTTCTGGGTTAGGCCTTGCGAATAGCATATTGTCTGGTTTGAAAAGTGTGGGACTGGATGCAGAATATCTCGTAGGCCAAGGTTATGATGGAGCTAGTGCCATGAGTGGATCCTACATAGGTGTTCAGGCCATTGTACGAAAACAGTTTCCCAAAGCCCAGTATGTTCACTGCAGTGCTCACTGTTTAAACCTGGCCATTTCTGAAGGGTGTAGTGTTGCAGAGATTAGGAACTGTATGGGTACAATTGAAAGAGCTTATGCCTTTTTTAGTACTTCACCAAAGAGGCAGGCTGTGTTGACAAATGAAGTTGAAAGTATGGAAGAGAAACCCCGAGTGAGTAAACTCAAGAAGTTATGTGCAACGAGATGGATTGAAAAGCACGAGTCTGTTCGTTCATTCATTGAACTTCTGAAACCGTTATTGTTGGCATTAGAAAAAATAGCAGCATGGGTTGATAAGAAGGCAGCTACATATGCGCAACTTCTTCTGTGCGCTATGAGCAAATTTGAGTTCTTGATAAGTGTATTTGTCATTCATGAAGCATTTCAAATCACACTTCCTCTCAGCAAATACCTTCAAACTGAAAATTTGGATCTCAGTCAAGCAATCAACGCCTCCATGAATGTTAAGAGGTCTCTTGAAGAAATGAGGGCAGATGCAGACGCAAGGTTTTTGTGTGCATATAATTCGGTTTAAGAGTTCTGCAAATAATTTGGAGTGCCTGTAGTTCAGTCTCGAACTGTTGTTCGACAAATGATGAGGAACAACGTTTCATCTAACGATCCGGAAGAATATTATAGGCGGGTTATTTTCATCCCATTTCTTGAAGAAACTATTTCATCACTTGATGATAAATTTGTCTCCCATAAAGAAACTCTTCAGCCATTGCAAACGCTAGTTACCACAACTGAAGACGAACTATCCAACCAAAGCATAGCTGAAGTAGAAAATGTAGCTGAATTTTATGGACTTCCCCTTAATATTAGAGGCGTACTTCTCTGGAAACAAACTCTGAAATCTATTGAAAAGAAGCCCAAGAGTGCTATAGATGCTTTGTCAATATGCAATAAGAACATGTTTCCAGTTGTGTATAACCTGCTTGTCATCATGGCTACCTTACCTGTCACAACCTGCTCGTGTGAAAGATCGTTTTCGTCCTTAAAATTCTTGAAGAACTATTTAAGGAATTCAACTAGTGAAGAACGCCTTAATGGATTAGCTTTGATGTTCATTCATGATACTGTTGATGTTTCAATTGAGGAAGTACTGAATGACTTGTCTGTCAAACCTAGAAGGCTTGATATACGATTGAAGTAGACTTGTCTAAGTCCTTCAACAAATTCCAGGGCAATTATCTACTTAATCAGATTCTTTGGTTTAGCCCGATTGACAATTTAGACATTTCTTTTTGTCCGTTTGTATCTAGTGCAATATCTATATTGGGCTAAACTAGAGATGGGCAGCAGTCGACTAAAAACAGTCGAATTAGTCGATAGTTAAAACAATCGACTTATTCGACTGCTTTTAAAAAACAGTCGAATGAATTCAACGACTACTCACCGTATCATAAACAAGTCGTTTGCAAACGACTGATCCCTAAGCTATCGTTGGAAATCATTCGAATGAAACAAGTCGATGGCAAACGACTACTTCCAAGCGAATGGAATCATTCGAATAAAAGTAGTCGTTGTAAACGACTGATCCCAAAGCAATCGTTGGAAATCATTCGAATGAAACAAGTCGTTGGCAAACGACTACTTCCAAGCGAATGGAATCATTCGAATAAAAGTAGTCGTTGTAAACGTCTGATCCTAAAGCAATCGTTGGAAATCATTCGAATGAAACAAGTCGTTGGCAAACGACTAATTCCAAGCGAATGGAATCATTCGAATTTAAGTAGTCGTTCTAATCAAACGACTTCTTCAGGATAACTTCATGCTACTATTCATTGTGCTGTATGTTTATTGTAGAGCTTTAATTAATAAGTTAAGTATACCTGTAGGTGCCTATAGTTTTATACAGTTCGTTGATTCTTTCAATGAAATAGCCTAAATCCAATTGTCCAAGTTATTGGACAATTCAATATTGTCATTCAATATTTAGGTTATGTTTGAACTCCAGATATCGGTTTTGTGGCACATCATCCCAGGCAAGCCGGTAAATACCTTTGCCCCCCAGTCAGATGGATCATTTAGTCGTAATTTTGAATTAGAGTAAGGTTGTAGTATGCGTGGTCAGATTTAGACAATAGCCTACTCCATGAAGGGGTCATGGCTACGCCTTCTATGTTTGTTTAATGAATCGAGTAACTGAAATGAGGGATGTATACTGATTTTAAGATTTGTGGAATGAGTTTATGATTTTTTTAATAGAATTTAATGAAGTCTTCAGTAAAGTTGAAGGAGACATGATCGTGTTTAGACAATAGCCTACTCCATGAAGGGGTCATGACTATGCCTTCTATGTCTGTTTAAGGTGTAGTGTGGCTGAAATGAGGGAGGTTTACTGATTTAGGTTTTTGTGGAGTAGTCTTTTCGTTTATAATTTAGGTTTTTGTGAAGCTTGTTGCGGAGTTGTTTAAGGTTGCGGAGTTGTTTTATGGATTTTCTTTCATTGCTCTGCAAATGAAGTGTATTAGGGGGTTCTGGGTTTGGTTTAGCTGTAGTTTACAGGGTTATGGCTGAGAGTTGTTGTAGCAGGCCTAACAACTGTGTCAGAGCAGTGGCGTGCTGTGTGGGAGGGGGGAAGGGGTTAGTGGCAAAGACATGAGGGCAGGGATGGAAAAGTTGTAGCGTTGTCTGTGGTTAAACTGCCGTTGCCTTATGGCTGATTTTATGTACTGACATCCATCATAAGATAGAGTGGTGATGTGAATCTCTACATCTATTGCAGCGGGTACTGTGAGGACAGCTTGACCGTACGCACAAATTGATTCCGGTCGTCAATTGTTTGGAGATGGGCAGCACCGCAGCAGTCGACTGAAAAATGTTAAATTCATCGACTAGTTTGACTGCTTTTAAAAAACAGTCGAATGAATTCAACGACTACTCACCGTAACATAAACAAGTCGTTTGCAAACGACATATCCCAATTGTGTTTTAACTTTTAACATGTAGAACGCGCTCGGATAGTTTCACGTTCTGGTCGTCAATTGTTTCAGCACATGGATAGCGCGCGCATTAAAAAAAACTTAGTATTTACATTGTTGCCAACATCTCCACTGAAAGTTCGCCCTCGTTGCTGTTCTAAAGTGTTCTATTTTCGTGTGTATTTACTGAAGGCCGTAATTTTCTTGTTCAAGTCGTATTTCAGCTCTACGTTCTTAGTACTTCAGAGAGGATTAAATTAGTGAACACATAGCCTAACTTGTTTATGACTCTATGGACATATTTTACATTTACTATTCTTTTGCATTAAAATATGAAGTGTGATTATTTCAATGTTGGCTATGGAATTGTTCCCGGTACTTAAGAACTCCCTCTCAGTAATAGTGATTTAATTTACTCTTAGGTTAATTACGTATTGGTCTATTACTTCACTTATCCACAGTACATACAGGTAATGTGCCCTGTATCAATACCGGTATCGGGGAACATTTACTCACACATTTTGCAATAAATGAAATGTGCTACATTGCAAATAATGGCTGCACTCTACACGACGTAAACCACCATTTCGAAGCACAGTAAAAATAAATAAATAACTTTGACCAATTGCATGTTGCCGAGCGTCGAGTAGTCCAAACTAACGTCTGCAAAAATAGGTGGGTTAAGGAGAAGCTTGATTTTCATCTGTTGGTACGACTCAACTCAGCCGGTAACGGCTTGGAGTGCTTTGTACGCTGCCTAAAAGCGACTACTTTCAGTCGAATACATGAAACAACACGCTTAGGAGCTATGCGAATTCAGGTAACCATTCGACTGAAAGTAGTCGACTATCTAGTCGATAGTTTCTACCAATGAATGACTAGTCAGTCGATGGTTAAAAGTAGTCGATAGTCCCATCTCTAGGCTAAACTCTTTTCCGTATTTTTTAAAATTAATCTTTTATGTTTTCAATTGTGTTTGTAATATTGTTTAAAGTGCTGAAAAATATAGTTAAAATAGTTTTCATGCAAAGAGAATCATCATATATATATTCTTTCATTAGTATAGATCCCTCCTGTGGCGCTCACAAGCGACCGATCGTGCCAAATGAGCATTCAAATGAAAGAGAATAGACATTAGCAGTGACGAATTCCACTCTAATTTCATAAATATCAATAATTTCTTTAAAAAATGTACGAAGTGTGAGATACTGTTGCTGTAGGAAAATATGCTCCGTAATTGCTGTCCACTTCACATTTTGGACGCTGTGACGCCTGTTTCGTGTCATTTTAACATTATGAGGTTTTTCCTTTATCATTTTGCATGGATTTCAGAAACAGTAAGTCAAAAGAATGAGTACTCGAATCGTATAATTTCAAAAATATCGAATAACTGGTGAGTGTTACAGCAAAGATAAATCAATGGACTCAGCACACAAATGACATTAGCAGTGACGAATTCCATTCTAATTTCATAAATATCAATTTTTGTTAGAAGTGTGCGATTTGCAAATACTGGAGCTCTAACATGCTGCAATTAATTCTCTCGTTATAAACCTATCGGGGAAGGGTGGTTTATGAACATGCGAGATTTCTCGCTTGGGTCCGGTAGTGTTTATTTAACTGAGTTGTTGCTTTTTATGAATTATATTCGAATCATCATTTTTATTATAGGACATTACTATGAATGAAACCCCCCCAGAAGGAAATCCTGCGTACGCCACTGCACTTAACCCTCAACTTGTGACGTGCAGTCACACAGACCGCGGTAACATTTCAAGTTTTCTTAAAATACCCTTCGGTAGTTAGTTCCCGCCTTTTCTGTCTTCTACCTTTAGCTTGCGACCTTGAGTCACTACACAGCTCAGTGTTGCTCTAGCTCAGGCCCATCCAGAAATTGCGCTCGGGGAGCACTGGACAGTCAGACTAGCGCTCCTTCCCCTATCACCACTTACACTGTGGCAGCGAGGAGACCTGAGACAGACGGACGATGTTCGGACCGCACTGACCAGATACGTACGTACAGACATGCTGCCGATGGCTTTTGTGGGATTGTTGACATCATATTGATAGGATTGTTTTGCCATTAACATACGCCGCTTATACAAATCGAATGGTACTCCGATGTATGGAATGTGAAGGAAACTAACGCAAGTGTTAACAATATGAATAAATAGTACATACCTTGAGTGACTTATGCGCCTTTATAAGCTGTACAGAAAAAATGAAATTTCCCATTCTATTTTAAAGAATGCTGCTTCACCACTCCATCTATTGTTTTGTATGATGTTCAGGTATGACCACTGTGAAACTGATTCACATACACACTGTCAACAAAGCGCATTGGACTAAAATAGTGACGGATGATCGGCAGCTCACTTCAGCGCGATCAGCCAGCCAAGCTCCTCCCACCACTTCCGAGACTATCTTCCACAAAAGCGCTCGGAGCATTGGCTTAGAGCGCGGCTGGAGAGCTGTGTGGATGGCCCTGCTCTAGCTGTTGACACGTGTGGTTGATTGCGTAGTCAAGTTCTTCAGGGGTATCACAGCCCGCACCTCACCGTTTACGTTACATATTGGCCATGCAGTCGGATGGGGGACCTTCTCCATTCATTCGTGTAGGAGACCGTGAATTAGAAAGCACTGTACAATCATGGCTTGAGGAGGAAGCAAGTGACACTGAAACAGACTGTGAGGTAGATTTCCATATTACAGTACAAACAGTGACAGTACTTTGGAAAGTGAACTTTCTGAAAGTGGCGTTGGTGATGGTACAGAAAAGGAAGAAGCAGAAGAAGAAGAAGAAGTTGAAAAAGAGGCTTTTAGTAGAGCATACTACGGAATGAAAGATATAAATGGTCACGTGAGCCATTCGTGAAAAGAAGCAGGACACAAAAACATAACATAGTGATTCATTTACCTGGGCATAGATATATCTGTGTTTTACATACTGTGATTTTTGACAAAATGATCTACTTTACCATATTTTACTGTATTACTCTATTAGGCACATGTGTATTCCTGTGTAATAGATGTATATTGATATTTTGTTCAGGTTTCGTTTTTTAAATCAATTTGAACTGACGATCAGTGAAGAGATTCAACCGTTTTCCATTAGAGGTGAATATGAATGTAATAGACGTACTCTTTGATTTTAGGAAATATTTGTGTTTTGAAACCTGCTAGATGAATGGAAGTACCAAAGCAAGCTATTTTAAGTTAATCGTTAGATTAGGTGTGGCTGTGGGTAACTTAAGATACGTCGGCGGTTTCTGATACCACGCCTCACAATGTACAGTACGTCCCAAAAATACCACCTCACAAGTCGATCCATTGCATCTCACTGCCAGCCTGCCCGAGTGCCGTGACGTCATACTCCCTATACGTCACAGGCATCAGGCCGATGGTTTACGAAGGCCACGGACAATTAGAATAATGTTCACGTTTGCCACAACACAAAGTAACCAGAGGCAAATACATAAGACATCCAGTTTCCTTTAAAAAGCAATTAGGCTCGGATTCAACTCCAAATCTCTGCACTGTACATGTGAAGTAGATACAGTAGTGTGAGGTCTAGATGAAGAGGCGTACAAGAAACAATATCAGCGTATTGTCGATGATCTCTGTTGCTGTTTCATTCTAGGTCTTGGGTAACGTGGTTATCAGGCCGGTATATTCGTGCGTGTGTCTTATGTGTATACTAATCCGTGTTATTTTGCTGTCTGAACTTGTATTTATGGATAGGATTGGAAAGGTGATAGTTAAGTTAAGTACAGTAGACTCTCGGCTATCCGGCCTAATGTGGCGGAAGGTCAAGACGGATTGGCCGGAGTTCTATATTCTTTCTTCCTCAACTTCTTTATGCTCACCTTTCAACAACGTTTTTCTTACTTTCTTTCCACTTCTTTGGGCAGCACACCACTTTTCAATTTCTGCTCGATTTTTCTTCCAGTCTCCAACTGTACTTTTTCCTACCCCTAACTCCAAAGCAATAGTCTTTGCCATTACCCCAGAATCTAGTCCCTTAATAGCACGTAGTTTCTCATCTATAATCGCTAAACCTTTTATTTCGTTTATTACCCATTCCGCAATCTTTCATTAAAATACTGTACTGTACAGCGGAGCGCATAAAACAACAATTTACGAACGTACGCAATTTGAACTTCCGATAAACAACTGACGGAACAAAGAACACCGAGTAATTAACAGAGATGCTCTCTAGGTGTGTTCATTGTTGTTTGTGAGCGCTGAAAGAGGACTTCTACGTCCCGTTTGTTATAAAGAGGTTTTTTTTCCGACAACGTATTCAATACATACGTAGCCCAATAACTGTACTGTAACTTATAATTGTGGCTCCAAGTGCCAGAAGTACAAGATATGCATAAAATATTTTGAAATACCGCATAGGGTTCTAGCAGGAGCCCGCTTTTTAAAGATTTGGAAAAGTATTGGTACAGTATTAACTAGACCGGATAGTACAGAGGCCGAACAGTCACGAGCCGGATAGCCGAGAGTCTACTGTATATGGCATTTGCCTGAGTAGAAGTTAAAAACCACAGAAAAGTACAATAATTCTAGGATGACGGTATACCTCGTTCCAGTTGCCAAGACCAGAATTTCATTTCATGCAAGAGCTAGGAATCGAAACCAGCACATTTGAGATGTAAGTCTCAATACCGCTGACGTTTCTTAAGTTACCCACAGCCACACCTAATCAAACGATAAACTTAAAATAGCTTGGTACTTCCATTCATCTAGTGTTCGGAAGGCGGTGGTTAACCGAGTGCAGATTTTCAAAATGAAAAGAGACTGCATAATTGTCACATTTTAATATAAACCTACGTAAAATTACAAGGCTGTTTTGCTTACGAAGAGTTATAACGATTTTTTTTTCCGTGTAGCCTCCTGAGAGGCCGAGTGCAGGTCTTTCTAGTCGACGCCCGTGGGCGACCTGCGCGTCGAGATGAGATGAATGGATGAAAGTGGGCAGGGATGTGGAAGGAAGCGGCCGTGGCCTGTCAGAAGGTACTGTCCCAGCATTTGCCTGGTGTTGAAAATGGGAAACCACGAAAAACCATTTCAAGGACAGCCGACGGTGGGGCTCGAACCCACGCGTCTACCGAGTCAGCAGAGAGCTTGGCCCCATGACCTAACGCCGCGCTTTAGCCAGCGTAGCCACTACTGTCGGTAGTTATAACGATGGGGACTCGTTTTTGCGGACGCGCATGACAGATCGAGCTGGGAACTCCTTATCTGCAGATTAGCAAGTTCAATCTCCCCTCCGTCCTCATCCAATACACATGTGGTTCCCCCAACTTCATATTCAAGTTTCTTCAAGAACCCTCCTCGAGGATGCTGAATATAATCTTCACGTGCCTGTCAGGTGTCCTCGACAGAGTTTGCACATTCAGGAGTCTTCGGTACAAACAAGCAAAGATCATTTTTAACACTTCCAGCTTCGTCGACAGGAAAAGGATAAGTGCGTACTGGGGTTGGGGTATTAGGCCTGATGAAATTGCAGGCAGAAGTAGATGAACTTGATTTTACTCCACTTGAAACAATAACCACCACCACCACCACCACCACCACCACCACTCCTTTGTTCTGAATATGTACCTGCAGTGGAGTCCAAAATTCTTGACGATTGCATTTTTAATACATTACTGTAGCCTATGTACGATCGCATTTTAATTATAATATGAAGTTACATAATACCTATTTAAAACCTAAGTCAAGAAACAGACGTGAAGTTGAGAATTACTTAATACTGAAGTTATCAGACATTAAACCAAACATCGCTGAGCAGCTTCACTGTTCACATTAAACTAGCTGTAATGTATTTTTCAAGTTTGATTCTTTTGATTATAAATACATTTTTATTATTTAATACTCAATTAAATAAATACTTAATTAAATGAGTGATTAATATTATATTAATTCAATAAATAATTATATGTTGAGTACTTTCCGTACAGTACTCATTTTTAAGAGAATCATAAAGTCATTGTGATATTTTGGAGTCCAACATAAGGTTTATTAATTTCTTTAATCTCAAGGGATCCGTGAAAATATTTAAATTTTCGAGGAGGTCCGTAGTTTGAAAAGATTGGGAACCTCTAGTCTATCGGAATGCCCTTACCATTTTGGGGTATATATTGAAGAGTTTACTCGTATTTGGTGTTATGATTAAAGAGAAAGCTTCTAGTTTTACGTGGCTGTAGTCTCGTAATCATGCCACGGGATCTATTTCTTTTTACGTGGAATCCGAACCACATGACGTGACATATTACTTCGAAAATCTCATATGCATTAACCGGGAATCTAACTCGATGCGCCTTAGTGAGAGGCAGGCAGCTTGAACACTGAGCCAGAAAGTCCCCTTTGGGATTATTAGGAAGCAGCCTTGGCCGCAAGTTAGACACAAACACGCATAAGTAGCTGAAGTAGGAGTCAATATTAATAATCCCTTTTGGAATGACCGCAGGTATAGTTTTAACCCATATCTGGGTGCTGGGATCAATTGATACAGGTTTGCCACGCTTAATTCCAACTGCCCTGTGTTCTGAAGAGTGGAAAATTAACGTCACCTGGCTACTCCATCTCTCTTCACGGCAGTCTTCATGAGGGTGAGTGCACCCTGTTCTGAGATCCATACCAGTATTCAAATAGACCACATCCTGGTGCAGCGGCTAGCATTCTTGGGTGTGGCTCCTGAGGTCCGGGTTCGATTCCCAGCTCAGTTAGTTATTGTTGTTTTAAGGGGAAGAACTACGAGGTCATCTGCCCCTCTTAACACAGATTAAAGAATACAAATTTAGAATTGAATTTAAAATTTAGAGGTGGACACCTAAATTTGAAAAGACCGAAAATTAATAAAACAAAAAATTAAATAAAAATAATAGGCCTAATTATAAAAATTAACACAAATTACGGAAAAACAAAAACATTATCATTCAAAAACGAACAAGTCGTCGAGTCAATGTACACTGGAAAATTTAGATTGCTGGTCCTAACCCACTATCACAAAATGTAATTCTGGTTTGAGGGCTGAAACAGGATCCACTAGGCAGAACTGAAGTGGTTTACGGTGGTTTACTCGAGGCAAATGCCGGGATGGTTCCTAACTTAAGGCCACGCCCGCCTCCTTCCCAATCGTCACCCAAATTACAAATACACACACTAATACAGCCATCACAATAACACAGGTTATCAGACACCCAAGTGCACAGGGCTAAATGACCACGACCAAGCCCCACAAATGAAACAACAGTATTAAAATACTTCATGGAAAAGTTGGGGAACAAAATGACTTGCTTCCCGCTAGAGCATGACTGAAGTCAGCAGTAGCAAAACTTTCAACACCGCGTATTTGACAATGCTTTCTCCTTTCGGTTATGGTCACACCTCCCTACCGTATGTGGATGTGCCGTCTAAAATAATAATTCAAGTTAGGTTCATTTTCCTATGTACAGTATACCTAAAGGAAAATGAGCCTTAAATACGCCTCCGTAGCATTCCCTAAGCTACAGGTGTCCCCTATTTAAATAATAATAACCCCTGGCACTAAAGCCACTGCCATCGTAATTACGATGGCAGTGCTACAGCCCATGAAGGGCCTAGGCCTACCAAGCGACCGCCATTTGGCCTGCAGATATTGGGGTGACGCGTGATCAGCGCATCGGATCCCCTCGGCCATTAATCTTGGTTTTCGTGATAGGGGCGCTGTATCACTGTCAGACTGTCGATTGTCCTCGCGAGGCTGAGTGCAGCCCATTCCAGCCCTCACGTCAGCTTTTAAAATACCTGACGGAGCCGGGAATCGAACACGGGGCCTCCGGGTGAGAGGCAGGCACGCTACCCCAATACCACGGGGCCGGCTACAGGTGTCCCCTGGGTGATGCTAAAGAAAGGTCACTCCGTGGGAAACTTCTACACCAAGAGTTTAGGCAGTCGGACAATCCCAGTGATCTCCTGGCTCAAAATATTGCTTGATGTCACAAAACGTGAATACAAACGGCCCTTCTCAGGGTCTTCCAGCTAAGAACCATAGAAGGCATAAGTAGATCGAAATGTCAAGTACTACAAAAAATCCTATTACAAAATGAAATCGAATATTTGTATATAATACTTTTATTGCAGCCAAATGGGCATAAAGAAAAAAAAACATAATTACAATACAAATTATTCAAGTAATTTCAAGTTTGTAATCTGGTGCCTTGGTTTGCATATTCTGTAATTGACTGGGTTCTTCTTTTGCACAATTCTATATGGTAGCGTTCACATGCTTGTCCGCATAAGTTTATGTAGATAGTTATACTTTGATACGAAAGCTGTTTTAAGGGCCGTTTTTTTTCTTAAAAAGCCCGTAGTTAGTGCGCACGCCACAACAAGCCTGCGCGCTACCTCCCGGCATCCTTTGCGAACAACCAGGCGTCAGTTACAGCTGTGTAGCTAACCTGTACGCTGAACTGTGCATTTTTACAATGTTCAAAATGATTGATTCGCCCGCCGCGTGTGAGGTACGATCTGTGATACTTTTTTTTGAGTGGAAGAAACATGTCGGCTGCAGACATTCATCGTCAGCTTTGTGAGGTGTATGGTGATAATGCAATGACGGAAGGTAAAGTGCGAAAATGGTTACGCGAGTTCAAAAGCGGCTGTGAAAATGTTCATGACGATGAACGCTCAGGTCGACCATCTGTGATCACTGATTTCCACCTCTTTTCGCAGCTGTAACGTCATCTTGGTGGGAAGCGCTTCGCCGACGATGAAGAAGTGAAAACAGCCGTGAGTTCTTGGTTGTCAGAGCAGGCGGCAAACATTTATGCAGAGGGATTTCAAAACTTAGTTTTAAGGTATGACAAGTGCCTAAATAAACAAGGAAACTGTGTAAAATAAACAGAGGAAGGTATGTAAAACCTAAAAATAAATGTGGTTTAAAATAAAATGTTCGGTTAATTTAAAAAAAACGGTCCTTACTTAAAAAACAGACCTCGTAGCTGGAATTTGTTTCAAATTTCATGTATGTGATAATTTAATGTTTTAATGTACCATACGCTAAATAAATAACTGTAATGTAGGAGTGCACGACTTAACAGAAATATACTTCCCTACAGTATAATGCATTTAAAGCTCAATTTCCTTTAGTTTTACTCACAGGAAAATGAACTTAGTGTGAATTGTCCTGTTGGACGGAACATTCACATACGGCTGGGAGACGTTACCACTCATAAGGAAAATATTGAAAATGAAGAGCGGTATTAAAGTTCAGCAACGATATGATCTCGTGCATATTCAAGGCCTAACATGCGAATTTTGAGCCGAAGTCTGCAGCACCAGTAGGCTATCAGTGGTATCGCGGCACGATCTGAAGATAAGACTTATCTGGACATGACAAACACTGGCACGAGCAGGCCGCTGAGTCACACAAAATCTCTCTCTGGCTGAAAGTTACAGCATGGTTACAGTATAATAAGGGAGATAGTTCCTCGCGCTGCGCCGTACCGCCCAGCTGCGATGACAGTCATGTTCTCTCACGTCCAATCTGATGCTCGTAATACTGTACCGCGACGGGTCATACAGTGAAGTGTTCGTAAACACGTCTATTGCGGGGAGGATGCCGGTGAGAACATCGAAAATACAATGTACAGATATAAAATGGATTCGAACTCGAACGATTCCCGGACTCTCATGCTAAAAGTCAGGAATGATCGAAAGTCTGTCACCAGACCCCATCCGTCATCAAGTACACGACATCGGACGCGTCCTATGCAATGTTAAATCTATTATTACTCTATTACTCTTCTATTTATCTTGATATCTACCTCAAGTCTTTCCAATCACGTGGTGCGTAAATTAGCTTTCACGGTTGTTCTTTTTTCACCTATGTCTAAAGGCTACTTAACATAATTAATGAGTAGCATGCGGTTGCTATTGTTCACTTGAAGGAACAGTTAGCTTGGAATTATCTCAAATAAAATTTCTTGGTCTATAGAAGTGGAGAACGTCTTAAAATAAGAGAAATATTGATTTAAATTATTGAAGAAAATTATAGCGTTCTCAATGTCGATGACGGGCTAACATCGTCACTATACGATCTGAACACGGCCCACTGGTCATTAACTGCTTCATAACTAGCCACGCGTAGCACTATCATTGGCATAGCTGTATTCGAGCTCCTGGTGAGCTAGTATTAAATCCCAAATGCCAGACCTCTCCAGCACACAAAATTGATGCCGTCGCAATGTTTGAACTGGCAGAAATCCCGTGACAAATATTTTATTCCACACGGCTGACGTACCCTAGACCAGAATTTCTAAAAGTCCTGGACAACCACGGACCCCCACCATAAGGTATAGCACGGCGTTCTTCGCGTAGCACTATCATTGGCATAGCTGTATTCGAGCTCCTGGTGAGCTAGTATTAAATCCCAAATGCCAGACCTCTCCAGCACACAAAATTGATGCCGTCGCAATGTTTGAACTGGCAGAAATCCCGTGACAAATATTTTATTCCACACGGCTGACGTACCCTAGACCAGAATTTCTAAAAGTCCTGGACAACCACGGACCCCCACCATAAGGTATAGCACGGCGTTCTTAAGTTAACAGGCGGGAGCGGTACCCCCACTCTGCCACCGGCGAGTGACGTCAGAGGTCTCAGCTGGCCGACGGGCAGCATGCTGGTCATACGGCAGAGAGAAACATTCATTAATTAAATCGGTTTTGTTTACAGAAGAAATTGGGATGGACTTCCGAATTTCACCACAGTCCTTCCTTAGTGATCGATGAATTGTGTGAGACGTTTTCCGCTGTCACTAGGGGCGATTAAATCAAATGACTGCGATACAAGTCAGCCCAGAGCGGTATACAAAAAGAGCATGCTGGAAACTAATGTTTGATTGCACTACAAGTAGGTGGTTTTTGTATCTTCTACAGAACACAATAATTAGTTGAATATATTTAAGTGAGAACTTAAGGGAAGAAGTCAATCTTTGTAAATGTTTAGAATGAGGAAGGGATAGAAATTTGTTCCGCCTGATAGTATGATAACACTTCGCGGATTGCATGTACAATATGTAAGAGCAAAGTATCATGTTGAGAGAATACCTTTTTTTTGGTCTTAAATATAAGAGAATTGCTCGGATAAAAAATTAACTTGCTGAGAAATTCCCTCTTCTCCACTATCCAATAAAGTTTCTTGAATGACATCCAGCTATTTTAAGACATTGGCCACGTAATTTTCCAAGCTGGTTTGGAATCTCTTCTCAGTAAGATACTGTAACAAACTGAACAGTGTTCTCCAACTCTTCGCAGCTATTTCACTTCCCAACACTGAAGAAAGTTCTGTAGAAGAAAATTGCAAATTGTTATAGAAAGCCGAAACCAGTAAATGAATATCTACATTAATATAAAAATCAAAAATCATAGACTCAAAATTGATTCTATATATAACCACTCTATCGTCAAAAATTTTGAAATTAATAGCTGAGTCCCCTTTCACTTTAGTGCTATTATCTGCAAATCGTTTCTCCAGGGAATTGCATAAACTCTCGAAACTGATTATAACATCGCCCCATTCTGCAGCAGCAACAGCACTTTCTTGAGCATGTTTCTTCCTCACTTCGATTTCTCTTCTCCTCTCTTCTGGATGTTTCCGCTTAATTTCACTTTCCTTTGTCAAGTATTTCGGCAAACCTTCAAAAATAGGACAAGGACCTTTAACTAGGTTAGGATGATCGTATTTATACACTTGTTTCTGTCCATTAGAATCACAGTATTCATTCTGTAAAATAATGCAGTCCGGTTGAAAATGTTTAATACACACAACACTGTTCTCCGAAGGTGTCCAGTCCTTCCTCGGGATATTTCTCACCATCTATTTCTCAAGTTTACTTCCTTGGGAAAAGAGAAACAGTTCACGTGGGCGGTTTCAACTCCACGGACCTGAAAATTAATCCTACATCCTGGTACAAAGCACCTTCGTGGCATTGTAATATGCTTTTAAAATATACCACGTGTGGCACGGGTATATTTAACACTTGTCACTGGACAACAGGAACAGCAATATATTGTGAAATGTCACCCTGGAAAAATGGAAACAATGACCACATCACAGCGCGCTAGCAAGACTGAGTATCTGTTTGTTGTCGGAAGTAAGACCCATGACGTCACAGCCCCGCCGGCAGTGTTCCCGCCTGTTAACTTAAGAACGCCGTGGGTATAGCCATCGCTTTCATGGTGTTCTTGGTGGTCTTTCCCTTTCGACATTGACATGAAAAATCATACCTTTAAAGTTATACTCCAGTCGCCGAACTACCTGTCGAAAGTATAGTAGATTCACTGGAAACAAATTCTTGTAGGGTCGAGATATTACTTTGTTTGCCCATCCATGATATTCGTACCATCATGTTGTATATCCAATCCGTATCACAAATTCTCTTGTGATCCTGTGATTTTCAAAGGTTCAGCTCCATGAAGGAACTCCGGATACAAAAAAGCCTTGACCACACTAGCCTGACTCGAGTTATTCTTCGTGTTATTTCCGGTGCAGAGCCTACATCTTTCAACCACGGAGCTCAGGTAAATAGTGTTCGACATCATCACATGCGGGCAGTAAAATAACCGGTATTTCAGCAATATTCTTGAGTTGGCAACACACCATCTCCCACCCGACCATCATACAGTACTAATTCCATTAGGTGAGCACACATTCGATCATCAATACTACATCCTCCAAAAATGTCGTACGTTCTCGTTAGATTACTAAGCAGGAGCGAAAACTGCACATTCATTTTCGTTTTTCCGTTTCGCATATTTACCATTCACATTATATTTCATGATTACCATCAAAGTACACGAGGAAGTTAATTTAAGTCGGATGACGCACCTTGTAATTTGTTATATATCTTTGTTCGTGGATCTGAGGATTAGCAAATTAAAGTCAACATACAATTGCACAACAACGCACTACCATGCCTCTATACTTGCTACCAGCAGATGAAAAGTAATACATAAAATACAGTTCTGGTGTTAGAACCAGGGATATGTTTTGCTTCGTCAATAGTTTCGTGTATTATAAACTAGCTGTACCCGGCATGCGTTGCAATGCCAATCAAAGAAGTGTTGGCGTTGTAATCTTGTTTGTTGGAATGCCTTTGAATACACAATATATTTTTTTCTTTTTCCGTTAACTGCCTCTAAACTATTGTAAAATGGATTTACTAATTCAGAAACATCTGTGGGAGCATGCACAATAACTCACCAAAGTTTCAACGCAATCGGATGAATGGTATAAGAACGCATAAGGGACTTTGTTGAAACGATTCGCACGCCGTCATTCATTTGTTGAATCTACTCGTGCGTTAACAACTGTATAATGGATTCCCAAGTCAGAAATCTTCACGGGAGTGTAAATACCAACTCATCAAAGTTTCATCGCAAACGGATGAATGGTATATGAACGTATACGGGATTTTGTTGAACCTACTCGTGCGCTACCTATTGTAAAATGGATTTACTAAGTCCGAAATCGTCACGGGAGTGTACATAACTCACCAAAGTTTCATCGCAATAGGATTAATGGTATATGAACGCGTAAATGACAGACACACAGTCAAACTATCACGTACATTCATTTTTATATATAGAGAAGACAAGAGAAGAAGAAGATATCGCACACATTTCAACGAGTGGGATCTACTTTAAGTGCGCTACCACTTAACGCCATGGTAACTAGGAGTCGAAAATTCAAGAATATGATGATGATAACTGTTGATTTAAGGGGCCTTACATCTAGGTTATCGGCCCATAATGGTCTGGGTGAAAGCGAAAGTAACAATGCAATGGAAATCATAACGAAAATTAAGTGAGATTGAAAACAAAAGTTTGGTGCTTTTGTTTACTTAGGTAACACTGAAAAATGGCTTCAAACCTCACAATGAGACTGAAAATACTTACAAAATTGAACTCAGATTGAAACGACTCACAAAAGGGAGAGTGGAAATACGTACAAAAGGGAATTTAGAAGAAAAAAACTCACAAAAGGAATGGATTGAAAAGCATGCAAAAAATGTAGGTTAGGTTCAAAATACGTACAAAATGCAATGTAGAGTCGAAATACTTGCAAAATGCAATAGAAATTCAAAATACTTACAAATTGCAAATGAGATCGAAAATACGTACAAAATGCAATTGAGATCCAAAATACTTATAAAATGCAATTGAAATTGAAAATACACAATGCTATTTAGATTGAAAAAGGCCGGTTCAGATCCAAAATACTTACAAAGTGCAATTGAAATTCAAAATACTTACAAGATGCAATTGAAATTGAAAATGCTTACAAAATGTATGGTAGATTCTAACTAATCATTTGGATTGACAATACTTACAAAATGCAATTTAGATTGAAAATACTTACAAAATATAATTCAGATTCAATATACTCACAAAATGCAATTGACAATCAAAATACTTACAAAATGCCCAACATACAAAATGCAATTTAGATTGAAAATGCTTGCAAAATGCGGTTTAGGTTGAAAATACTTACAAAATGCAATTGAAATTCAAAATACACAGTGCAATTTAGATTGAAAAAGGCCGGTTCAGATTCAAAATACTTACAAAGTGCAATTGAAATTCAAAATACTTACAAAATGCAATTGAAATTGAAAATGCTTACAAAATGTATGGTAGATTCTAACTACTCATTTGGATTGACAATACTTACAAAATGCAATTGAGGTTCAAAATACTTACAAAATGCAATTGAAATTGAAAATACACAATGCAAGTTAGATTGAAAAAAAAAGCCGGTTCAGATTCAAAATACTCACAAAGTGCAATTGGAATTCAAAATACTTACAAAAGGCAATTGAAATTGAAAATGCTTACAAAATGTACGATAGATTCAAACGACTCATGTGGATTGACAATACTTACAAAATGCAATTTAGATTGCAAATACTTGACAAAATGTAATTTAGATTCAAAATACCCACAAAATGCAATTGAGAATCAAAATATGTGCAAAATGCCCGCCAATCAAAATGCAATATAGATTCAAAATTCGTGCGAAATGCGGTTTTGGTTGAAAATACTTACAAAATGCAATTGAAATTCAAAATACTCAGAAAGGTCGCTCCGCCATATTGAAAGACTTACTAAAAAGCAATTTAGATTGTCAATCTTCACAAAATGCAATTGAGGTTGAAAACAATCGCGAGATGTAATTTAGATCGAAAAAAACATACGAAAAGCAACGTAGATTAAAAATGCCTTAAAAATCACTAGAAGGGAATTTAGATACACGGTGAACCAAGTAACAAAAACAGTGCGGGAATCTTAAAGAGAAAAGTAAATATAATGAAAAGAGGAGAGGAGAGGAGAGGGGAGAGAGGAGAAGGTCCGCCCCAAAGGTAAGGGACAAAAGAGGAAAACGGACCCAGCTCAGGAATCCCTCGGGGTCGCTAACTCCCGAACTCACCAGCCGTGAGCCCCTGAGGGCGTAGCATTATCTAGGGTACATCAGAAGTTGTGGGGCTACTTACACCCTGCCTTGAGCACAAGGCAGAAGGTAAAAGGAAAAGAAAAAGAAGGCTGACCCCTCACAAAAGGAGGGAATCAGGAAAGATGAGACAAGGGCCAGTTAAGGCGGGAAAGTGAAAGACTCCCTAGGCCTCGGATACCCTAATACCGTCGGGGTCGGAAGAAGGAAGGAAGGAAGGAAGGAAGATTGTAGTTTTACGTGACCGTGAATCTTGTGATTATGAGCCACGGGACCTCCTTTTTACGTGGAATCCGAACCACAGGACATGGCATTTCACTTCGAAAGGGGTCGGAAGAGAACAAGACTTGACCAAGGGAGGTCGACAGGAAAGAAGACATAGAGGAGCCCGGCACAAGTAAGGGGAAGCAATGCCAGACTCAGCTGGGGTCCCGCGGTCGCCAACCCACGTCCCACTAGATGTGAGCCCCTGGGGGGTAATTTAAGATAGACCTCCAGCCCAAAATTATATCCATGTTACAATTCAGCTACCTCTAACGTTCGTACCAAATAAATAATAATACCGGTAAGTTATATCGGTTTCATATAGGGGTCCCAGACGTCCCCACTTCAACTTTTTCCGTGCCTTGTCCCGATAAACTCCTTTCGGGACGGCAATATGCAATTTGTACGTTTCTAGTTATGAATAAAATCCATCTTCGGATTGATGACAAATTATTGGATTATCTAAGTTCATACTTACTAATTTGAAAGCAATTAGCTTTTTGATTTGTGTGTTTTTTTTTCGTTACCCTAAGTAACAACACATTACTGAATGAACAAAAAGGGTGGCAGCGAGATGGATGTGGCACTCTCTTGAGAGATGAAATGAATGAAGATGAAAGGAAGGGGACGAGGCCTATTAAAAGGTACCGTCGCAGAGTTTGCCTGGAGTTGAAAATGGGAAAACCACGGTGGGGTTCCAACCCACCGCAGGGCCGTCGCGAGAGCGGCAGATGTGCGGTCGCGCCAGGCCCCGCGCTTCACGCCAGATTTTTTTTTCATAAATGAAAAAATAAAAATAAAGATAGTGTGTTTGATTCAGTCCAGCCCAAATTAACATAAACCAACAATGTAAAATATGCTGTGTTTGTATGGGGGACCCACCCCCCTTCCCCCCATACATCCAAGTAATCAATACCTCCCGGGGGGTATTAATTACTTGGATCTGGATCGTCTGAATTAAAGTCAGTTTGTTGACAAAACTTGGGTCGGTCCTGGATCTCCCAAACAAAAGTGACTTCACATCTTCCTGGAATATGAGTAACAGTTTCTATGTTTAACTTCTCCAATGGTTTGTCTTTGATAATAAAGGGCTTGTGGCGACCGAACGGCCACACAAAATCAGAAAAAGGAGTAGCGACAGCGCAGATACTCCTCGCACAAAGGGGCCGTTCAGCTCATATTTGTCGGTGAAAGTGGACTTATAGCACTTTTAGTAGTTTAGTTTCTGAAAAACTGTATAGCCGTCGAAATGTTGAAATATGTAAACGTGATTGCGTATTATTATTAATTATGTGTGTTTGGGTAAGGAAGTACATCAAGCACATGCTTCGTTTTCCATAATATATTATTTATGCCAAAAAAAAAATCACCTGTGTTAGCTCATTTATCAGGTTTCCATTGATATTTTGCTAGTTGCCTTTATCTGATCAGGTGCTTCCAGTATCCAATTTTATGCTTATCCTATTTGTTGAGGTTTGTTTAGAAAGTAGAAAAATGACTTTTAACTAGCCTAAAATTGTAATTTCTTTTAAAACATTACTCTCCATACAACACAGCCACTTACAGTCTACCCCCACCCCCAACTCATGCCTACTAGGCCCCGCGCACATTCTCGCGCCGGCCCTGAACCCACGTCCGCAGATAGCTTCGCTCCATGGCCTAGCGCTACGCGTTATCAAGCGTAGCTACCGGTACTGCTGGTGTGTATTTATATTATAACATGTCTCGCGAGCACAAATTCCTATGCATTTTTCGTGCACAGTCGGAATACTACGGCATCGCTCGGGATTCCTACAGCAGCAAAGAGCAACAGACACGATACACTCCACATTGAAGTTCTGTACTAACTTGCGCATTGAAAGAGGCAGGTCAGGATTTTGGGCCAATACTGTATTAGCCAGAAATTGGGAAGGTTCCACGCTGAATACAACTTGTATGTCTGCCATAAGAAAGAAGAAAACTTGAACTCGAGGCCCTTAGGTTACTGAACAGACTCGATACCACTGGTACATTTAACCTACGAAATAGTGAGGTTATTGCCACATGATTTCAATTAGGTTAGATCTTAAATACCAATTGGAATACATTCATTCTGCACCTGGTATATTTTTAACTTTACTTAAAGCAAGTTTAAAGATCATTTTCCGTTAATAATGTGAATCATTAGCAAATTTTAACCTCAACAACCCTCATCCATATTTGGTTCCTCGGGATCCAAATATGTTACAGAACTTGGATGTGGAGTCTCTCTTGTCTGTTGCTCTTTGCTCCTCTAGGATTCCCGAGCGATTCCGAAATATTCAGACTGTGCACGAAAAATGCACAGGAGTTTGTGCTTGCGAGACGCAAGTATTTATATACAGTGAGGGTCGTCTCTATAGAACGGAACCTCGCCGGGGCCATGTGACGGGCGGAGAGCGGTGAGTCAGCGCCAGATGACTAGCATTTGCAGCTTACACAAGGGCGGGTCGGGAAGCACCGGATGCTGTCATACCATTCATTACATATAGAGCTGACACGATACCTTAGTTGAGTAATTAATACTTGTGGTAGAGTACTGTATCCTATATCGTATCCCGTGAACATGGTTAGGCATATGACAAAACATCGATTTTTTCTAGTGGAAACCTGCCTATCTTCAAGAAGAAGTTTTCCAGTAAATATGTCCGAAAGCGGTCGATTCTAGGGTCTTAAAACGTGGTTTTCGGGGTCCCCTTGAGACCTGCCGAGTTTTGTTTCTCGAATCATAAGATTAAAATGAGTTTCGTCTGGCCCTTTTATGACAAATTTGATATTTCGCTTGTATTAGCCTAGGCTTATGTGCCAAAGAACCTCAATCTAGTGAATGGAAACTGTCCAAATTTCAAATAAACAGTGTAACCCGCAGGGTTCCAAAAGGTAAGTATGCAATATTTGGTACAGATCGGGGAAATGGTGTTGATTTGTATAACGAACATACACAGTTATTAACGCTCCAAGGTAATAGGGCTTTACTATAGGTGTTGACCGAAAAAGAGCATTTTACATAGAATCTAAAACGGTCCCAAATTGTGATCTACAGTCATCATCATCATCTTCATTTCCCCTTTTCCAGTTGACACTGGGTGGGGGCAAATATGGATCCTCTACACTTTGCTCTGTCGTTCCACCATTCCTCCTCCGACACAGTGTTCCAATCCAGGTTCCGTCTTCTAATACTATTTTCCACCAAGTCCATTCAACGCATTCTTGGTCTTCCTCGTCCTCTATTCCCAGTCATCCGTCGTTCCAGTGCTCCAGCCTTACTTCATTCATCCGTTTGACATGTCCAAACCATCTCAATCTGTTTTGCTCCAGTTTGTCATTTAGTTTCTGTACTCCCAGTTCTTTCCGTATATCTTCATTTCTCACTCTGTCCCTCCTCGTTTTCTGGACCATACTTCTCAGGAATCTCATCTCAGCTGCTTGTACTCTGCTCTCATCCCTCTTAGTCATTGTCCAAGTTTCCGCTGCATATGCCATTATAGGAACATAATATGCTTTGTACATAACTTATTTAGCCTTAATTGGTATATCCTTGTTCCATACTAGTCCCCGTACCTGTTGGTAGAAAGCACTCCCGAGTTTTGATCTACAGTATTCTACAGAAAGAAGTTAGGGTAGCGACGAAACTCTCCCTACATTGCTGTATGGAAGAGAGAGCTGGGTAGATTCAGGATATCTGATACATAAGCTAGAGGCTTAACTTATATAAGGGTAGAACGAATGATTGCTGGGACAAACAGATGGCAGCAAAGCCGCAGTGCTAACTGCTAATAGGGGATCATGGAGGCGACTTGTTCGCAAACAGATGCTTGCAGACTAGACGGGACGCTAAAAGGCAAAACATATGATGATGATTATTTTAAGGGGCCTAACATCGAGGTTATCGGCCCCTAATGAAATGAAATGAAAGGATGAAGATAAAAATAGCTCACTGCCATGGATGAAACGAAAATGGTTTATATAAAACAGACAGTGATCCCCAACAATTATGCCTTATTAGAATAAAAAATAGTAAAACGGGGATGGTAAAAACAATAAAACAAATAAGGCATAGTGAATAGATAAACGCAATAAAAACATAAAACAGACTTAACCTAAATTAAAAGTCTTAACTCACACTAAAACATAAGAAAGTAACCACTCTCCCTCATGAACAGGATGACGAGGTCAAAAGGCAAAACAGTCTGTAATGAATATGTATGTAACATATGTCAAAAACGGTACCACTGAAGAAGTGTCCTCGAGTTTTCTACAAAATATCTTCTTACTCATACTCAAAACACACATGACGGTAACTTTGGAAACTTTGATTTAACAGCCATGTTGCTAAGTATCTGCGATCTTTCCACAACGAAAGCATAGTATATATTAACGACTGTACATCTCTTGACAACTAACAACGGGAAATTAAAAATTAAGGCTGTTAAATTGAAGTTCGTTTCCCCCAGAACTAACTCACTGAGGTAGTAATTACTAAGTCCTCTTCTCTACAAGGACCATCACAATACAAACTATAATCATTAACTAGCAGCATCGGAAACGCAGTCCTCAAGGATGTCTTTAAGAATAGAATTACAAAGTCACAGACAGGTGCACACCCGATGCATGCAACAGGACGCCGAGTTATGAGGTTCGAGTTAACAGTGGTTCCGAGGTCCTCTCAAGGTAACTCCTTATAAACATACTAGCTATCATACCCGTCAATAATAGGGTCATAGAGTTTACGGCAATATCTAGGTCATATCCCAGTCAATGAAGAAACGTTTGTTGTTTTGCTTATTTTAGGGGCTGCGTGTATTTTGGTGTGTGATAAACTTTGCGATAGCTGTACTAGTGTGTGTATTTGTAAATTGACCTTACGTTAGGAACCATCCCAGCATTAACCTGGAGTAGAAGTGGGGAAACCACGGAAAACCACTTTCAGGATGGCTGACCTGGGAATCGAAGCCTCCTCTTCTCAGTCTTGCCTCACAAAGCTGACTGAACTCTGTTCCAGTCCTCACACCAGAATTAAATACCTTGGCAGAGTCGGGAATCGAACCTGAACCTTCGCGGTGACAGCCAAGACTGCTAGTCATTACGCAACAAAGCGGGCTGAAGTAAATGCACATTAAGATAAAGTTATGGTGTAGTAGAACCAAAACGTACTGTAGAATCATGGGCATGATTTTATTCGTCAATTCGTATCACAAGTATCGCGCACGTTTCAACGAGTGGGAAATAAGTGCGCTTGGAGCATACATGACGGTAACTTGAGAAACTTGGATATAAGTACCTGCGATCTTCCCACAACGAAAGCATAGTAGATCTTTTCTTTTTAGATATTAACGACGGTGCTCTTACATCTCCTGGAGGCTTCGCCAGGTGATCCGAGTTTATTTGTTTTGAATTTCTTCACTTTTATTATCATCACTTATTCGCTGAATAGTCAAAATACGAATGGCGAATCAAAATGTGAGTTACACTTCCAAGTCATGGCCCTTTATTAAGGACACCACGTACTGGGCATACGAATTGTGCACATTATACTATGCATTTTCTGGGTTTATGGTTAATGTAGGCTACAGCTATGTTTCTTGTAACATATAAAAAGCGTGGCTTAGGCGGCAGCACGCCGGCCTCTCACCGCTGGGTCCGTGGTTCAAATCCCGGTCACTCCATGTGAGATCTGTGCTGGACAAAACGGAGGCAGACAGGTTTTTCTCCGGGTACTCCGGTTTTCCCTGTCACAATTTCATTCCAGCAACACTCTCCACTATCATTTCATTTGTCATTCATTTAATCATTGCCCCAGAGGAGTGCGTCAGGCCTCGGCAGCCGGCACATTCCATATCCTCGCCGCTAGATGGAGGCTTCATTCATTCCATTCCTGACCCGGTCGGTGACTGAAAGCAGGCTGTGGATTTTAATTTCATTTTCATATTCTGAGCTGATTATGGCCATGAAATGCTACTTTGATCTTATAGAATGTGTGAAATGATTACGAATTGTAACATAGAAATTTTCAGGGGAAAAAATGTGTTAGTTATTTCAGGTACATATTTCTCAGTCGTTTACCGATTAAATACTGCCAAATTTTGTTCACAAACTGGGAATGGATAATGAGAGACAAGTAACCACTTTTTTAAAATAATTATTATTGGGTTAGAATGTAAGAAACAAATCCCAACAAACATTATGATTTTTTATAAATTTTAAAATGTGTTTGTTCGGATTTGTTTTCCTGAAGTAACAACAGGTAATACATGTTTTTTCTGAAAATTTCTGTCAAAATTCGTACTCATTTCATAATACATTCTATAAGAGCAAAGTGGCATATCATGACCATAATCAGCTCAGAATATTCTGTTTTTTACATGTTACAAGAATCATAGCCGTGCCTTTACCATAAATCCAGAAAATGCATCGAATAATCATAATGATGCCAGCTAATGTGCACAACTCGTATGCTTAAGAGCACGTGGTGTCCTTAAACCACATATACATAGGCAACACGGCTATGACAACATACAATGTAAATTCACTTTTCCACACAATCCCCAAGAGACTTAACATTTCTCAGAACGGGCAACCAACTTTTCGATTCCGGGTGCGTAGAAATCACTTCCAGTGCTATGTAACCACCACCTGGATGCAGCTGCTTTCACCTCACCATCGTCCACCACTTCACCCGCGAAACAAAGAGAACATCTATGGAATGGGTGCACACCACAACGAACGAAGGCCATGATCCAACCTTCAGCAGGAAAGGTAATAGCGACAGTGTTCTTTGACATAAAGGGTGTGGTGCACGTGGAATTTATGCCGAAAGGCACGACAATCAACTCTGCCTCGTATTGTCAAACGCTGAACCGGTGAAAGCAGCTGGATCCAGGTGGTTACATAGCTCTGGAGGTGATTTACGCATCTGGAATCGAACAGTTGGTTGCCCGTTCCGAGAAATGTTTACAGTCTCTTGGGATCATGTGGAAAAGTGAACGTACAATATATGTTGTCATAGACGTGTTGCCTATGTGTATATGGTTTAATAAAGGGCCATAACTGGGAAGTGTAACTTACTTTTAGATTCGCCTTCGTACACACAATTCGAACTTCAGAATCCTTCAAGATAAATTCTGGAGCTATTGCTACCGGTAACATCCAACTACTGTAGATTAATAGCGGATCCATAACTTACACGTAGCGAATAGCACATGAGTCACAAGAGCCCATTCCCGGACAAGGCAGGCAAGCTACAGCATCAGTGAATGTGGTTGGCTGAACTGATATGAAGCTGTCAATGTTACAAGACAACACATCCCGCTGTCGCTTATTACTCCAATCTGCCTTGCGAACTTGACGGCACCTGACGTGTTCTTTAACACGAGGGGAGTAAGGACTTACGAAACAAAATTAACTTCGTCAACAGAAGAAAATACGAGGGTCGATTAATTTTTACATCTCACGTTAGCTGGGTCTCTAAGAACTGTAAGCTAAATTCAATCAAAATATCATTTAGAGCTTCGGGTTATAGTTATCAGCCCCATATTGAACATCGCTGTGTGTATTCATAGTTTAAATATCGTTATCCGCCTGAGACGTCATCCACGTCTTCCCCCTCCTCTTTAGAAATATATTGCCCTTCCCGAGAAAAACATCTGCCATGGTCTCTTTTTCATCACATACTTAATAGCCTATTTAGCAACCAATTCATTTAAATAAATACTTCCTTCGTTTAAAGGCTGCAAATATCAGAGAATATCCGTTTAAAATGAAACGCAAATGTTTAACATTAATGGCATTCCATAACAACCATGTCTCAGTCAACAATAATTCGAACAGAGAAATAATAAATTTATAAAATCTATTATCTCTTGCGCTATTTGCTTGGTGTTATCGTGGACTAGTGCTCTAGAGATGGTTATATTTCGAGCGGAAATATCAATATTCCTACTACCGTAGTTTCAGAACTCCATGTTCGTCAGAAGCCTGCGAATTCCGCCTCTTACTCTCACCATTAGTC
The DNA here is from genome assembly GCA_946902985.2 of Meconema thalassinum. Lineage (NCBI taxonomy): Eukaryota > Metazoa > Arthropoda > Insecta > Orthoptera > Tettigoniidae > Meconema > Meconema thalassinum. The sequence goes on from OX336390.1 coordinate 789,138,865, forward strand.
CAATTACTGGGATGTGGTTCAAAGAATCCATTTGCCTGTAGTAAGTGGCTCTCTTTACACTATCAAATCTCGGACTGGGCGCTACGGGATGGCTAGAGTCTTGCTGCCATCATTGAGATTGCAACATCGTAATCATTCGCCCCGTGTACGTGTTGAATCTATCTGATAACCTGTTAATGTTGTGTTTGTACCAGTGGCGGATCCAGGGGGGGGGGGGAGGGGGGGGGCACCAGGGGCAAGTGCCCCCCCCGAAAGACCAGTTGTCTGCTACATTGATGTTGCCGTAAAAATGATTGTTTCTGCAAACTGCACTGCAAGTAAAATCTTTGCTCTATTGCCTGCATTCATGAATGTGTTCAATGTTTGTTATCATATAGTATGTAATGGCAACACTGTTAATATAATCGCTAGATCGACATAATTTTTATGTTTAGGACAGGTAGAAGTAGAAATATATTTCATAATCCTTTGTGCCATGGAGCGCCTTCCTATACTACTTGACTATTTGACCGGCCGTGGCCGGCCTGTCAGCTCTCCTAAAATTGCAAGGCAGCCGTGGAATGTACGGGTGAAATGGGTTAAGGGGAAGAAGGGGTACACCAACTACGTCACTGGAGCGGAGGTTTATCCCTTCCACCAGGCTACCTGTTTACACGTCTCGACAATCCGCAACGGCGCGACATTGTTGAAGCGGACTTGCAGCCTTGTGTGAGTTCTCTACGCCTGTGCTTCGTTTAGACATGTTGTGACGTATTAAGTGAAATTATTTCTGGAGAGATTATGGTACGTAATTAGAATTCATATGTATTAGTTCTTTTATTTTGTTTATGCTTACTTAGTTCCTTATTTAATAAAATAAGTTCAGAGCCAGGGATTTCTAGCTACATGTAATGTAAATGAAAATGAAGTAAGTTATATGTTGATAGCGCTAGTGCATGGACCTATAGCCATTTTGATACTTTATCCATAATGTGTATTACTGTATTGTGTGACACGTTTTTTTATAGGATTTCCGAAAAAACAAGCGGACGAACATAAATAAGATCGACTCGTACTTTCAACTGATTCCAAAAAAGAGTATACGACATCAGTCACAAGACGACAAATCTCAGCATCATCATGATGAATGCCTTCATGCTGTCACTAACAAAGGTAATAACGAAAATACAAGTTTGTATAATTCTATCTTAAGGCTCTGCATTCATAAAGCCAATGAACTCTCACACCACCATAACTTATAGTAATTATTTTCCTTTGACAGTTTAACAAACTGTACATATTTAAACAATGATTAATAATGCAGGGACGCTGTAAGAATTTAAATTAACATTCCAATATGGCCTAACGCCACTCATTTCTAAAAAAACAACAAATTTGTACATAATAATTGTTTAATTAATTATTTCTTAGGACCAGTTACGAGTGAAACAGTCCTCTGTGAGCCTTCTACATCTAAGGATCTTACGACAGACAGCAGTTCACACGGTGAGTCCACAACCTTCGAAGCACGTCCAAAGGATGTTCTTACAGAGTCAGCACCAATGAACCTGAATGATATAGGACTCCATGTTGGGGAAAAAAGTAGATGATTTCACCAAGTGTCTGCTCCTTGAAAAGCCATGGCATCCGACGGATAACTATTCCTACCCGTACGCAACACACTCAAAAGGTGAGGGGAAAACTGTTAAACGGTATCTTTCTAAATCGCACATTGATAAACAGCATTGGCTGGTATACTCTGATGTCAGTAAAGGTTTATTTTGTAAATACTGTGCTCTTTTCGCACAAGAGAAAGTAGGACACAACGAAAGATGGATACTTAGAAACGCACGAAAGAAGTAACTACCACCAAATTTGTGTTGCATCAGCCAAGGATTTCTTCAGGACATACAAAGCTCCTGAAAAAGAAATTCTAAATCAAATTAGTTCTCAGAGACTACTGTTAGTTGAAGAAAATCGTGCCAGGCTACGCCCAATAATAGAGACGGTTATATTTATGGGGCGTCAAAATATCTCTTTTAGAGGTCACAAGGACGATGGGGAACTGTGTTTAGATTCCGAATCGACAGCTGTAAACAACGAAGGTAATTTTAGGTCGTTGCTTAACTTTCGAATTCAGGCTGGGGACACAAAACTAAAGGAACATTTACAGAATGCTTCTTCTCGTGCTACTTACATCAGTAAGACTACACAAAATGTCCTAATTAATTGCTGTGCAGAAGAAATTTCTAATGTGATTATTGAAAGAATTAAGAATGCTAAGTACTGGTCAATAATTTTTGACGAAACAACAGACAGAGCACATTGTAACGTTTTCGCTCCACGTTGAGCGCACAAATGTAACGTTTCGTTACCAACCTTGCAGGTAAACATACATATATCAAAATCTCCACAGTTGGGCGTCAAATGTAACGTTCCCGGTCCTTCTAAGTGACCAAAGGTTACGTTCCTGGCGGGGCTCCAATATTGCGTTCTCCTGGAGTACAGTAGAAGAATCGCAACAAGAACAAGCACCGCTTTACTCACACCACCAATAGCATACTTACCTCTTACCTGTTCATTAGCAATGATTATAATCAGCTCGTGTGGGCGCCAGGACACCTAACATTTACTTTAGATGTGCCAAAGTATTTAATTAAAATAGTGATAGAGCACTCGAAATGTCTTTCTCTCAAGCCGTGGTATAGCTGAGCCATTAACCAATTGTCTTATCGCTACTGGGAGAAGGTATGCATTATGTCTAAAGCTAGCTACTGGAAATGAAAGTCCTACCATTACTTAAGAACAAAATTTAATTGATCAAAATTTAAAGCAGCAAAAGACGTAAAAAGAGAAACAAATGAATTTAAAAAAAATCTGGAAGTTATATTAAATTGGCGAGAGTTACAAAATGGAATATGAATTAAATTTAAACAAAAGCTGGATTCTAATTTGCCATAAACAGAATTACAGAGACTTGATTGGATTTAGTAAAGGAACTCACGGCCGTCTTCTTCTTAGTGGTAGTCTGGTTTTCCCTCTGATCTTGCTGGCGGATGTTGTTTGGTTCTGCCTCAATATTGTATAGATCCTTATCTTGATACGGGCAGGGAACCAATTTGTCCCGTCTCCCGACTGACATATGTGAATGGCTTTGCTCCAAAATTCACTTTTGTGAATATGATCAAGGACACGATCATATTCACGTCAGTAGTATTAATTTTAAAACTTCTTGAACTGATAAGTTGCGATCTCGCAGCGAAGATGTCTGATAGACGTGAAGATTCAGAAAATCTGAGAAGATTGGGGCTTGAGAGTAGATGACCATCGGTTTTTATGGAAGAAGAACTTCCCCACTCTGCAGTATTTCTCGACCAATCAATTAGGTATCCTGATGACGTAGCTCCCCACTCCAGATCCCTAAGTTCTGATCATGCCTCTTCATTAGTTGGGTTAACCACGTGGGGTTGCTTCTGAAGTAATTTTAAATCAGCGTCCTGATGCGATGTTCTTCCGAGAATTCGTGACGTCAGCGCTAACTGACCAACTTGCTTTGTCTAGAAGCCTCGCGTCCCCCGAATGTTTTTACATATATCTCGAAAGTCAAGTCTATTTTTGGCGGACTACCCGTGGCGAAACTGACGACACGTTGAACGACATATTTCCCAATCAAGTCTTGTATAAAATATAACCTATAACGAATCTAACTAAAATCTCCATTTTATAACTTCCGCCAAACAATAATTAAACCCCTTCTATATATATAAAGAAATTATGGAATAAATCTAGAATCGATATGATAATTAAAATATACATAATAATAATAATAATAATAATAATAATAATTAATTTTGCTGCTTATAAAACATATAAATTAAGGGGAAGTATTCGGACTGTTACATCGCCCTTAGAATTTTTTGTCCAATCTTAGATTTGGGCGAACAAATTATATACACATTTAACCTAACAATTAACAGCATCATACAAAATTATACCCTTCAACATTAAAAATATACATATATACCCTTCAATATTTACAACAATGAATACTTTGTTGTTGCTTTAAAGCGTCATTGTTCATTTCTTTCTTCCTGATATGTATGATTTCATTCATACTAACACTCGTTTGTTAGGCAGATATTCTGAGAGACTTGTATCGTTTTAATTCAAATCGTTATTTTTCTTGTCTCCAGAATAATTATAATAAATATTGCCTTCACTAATTCATCACACGCATGTGATAATCCTGCATACTTGATTCCTCGCAAGTACTCTGTAATGAATTTACAAAATTTTACCTACATCACATAAAACAAGAAAGCATAGTTTTATACATAGGCATAATATTTGAGTGCAAGTTACCCCATTAATTCCAGTATATGTGTCAACAGTCGGATATGCCTCTTGTAAACTTAGTTACCTATCTCTTTAAAACTACTAATTGTATACCAGGGCATTGACACATGTTGTTCCGTTACACACGAGTCCTTACCTGACTCATTCCACGTATTTTCTTAAAGGGTGTACTCATCTTTAGGTACGGTACTTAAGGAGTTAGCATATGGGCTTAAGGATGGTTCAATGATCTTATCTCTTAACATGTCGTCAATCTGCTGTTGTACTGCCTCTTGGTATTTAAATGGGATAGGGTATCTATTACCTACAAAGACTTTGCGATCAATTACATTTAATGAGTGTGTGTAGCAATTGGCCTCGCCAATCCGATTCTCAAAAACTCTACTATTCCTTACTAAAACATCCAATAATTGATCCCTCTGATCAATGCCTAAAGAACTTTCTTCCACAGCCTGACATAATGCATCCTCTAGATTGTCATTAGTCAGCAAACTGCCAATAAAATTAAAACCATCGTCACTACTTCCCACCTTATTGTCACCTGACAAAATCACTTTAATAACGCACACTCTTTGAGAATAATCACTCTTACCTGGCTCATTAAATGCAATAATCACAGCTTTCTTCCCCCATTTCATTCTAATACACCTCTCATCGTAACACACCTGAACCTGATTAGCAGACAACCAATCAGTACCCAATATCAAGGAAACCACAAGGTTTGGGATCACCAAACATACCTGCATACCTATTACATTATTAATACAAATTTCCACCAGAACCTGCTTAGAAATGACATGAGACTTTTTACCTACAGCTGTTATTACAAAAGTTGATTTGATAGGGATTTCTTGAAATATTACACCTTCGTCTCTCATCCTATTATAAAATGACAAGCTAATGCAACTCTTGACACACCCTGTATCTATAAGCGTATCTATACGCGCCCTCAACACATTTATGCTAATGACGGAATTTAAATTTTCAATATCACTAGGTTTTGTCACCTTTTCATCATAATCGCACAAGAGATCATCTCTTACATTTAGGTCATAACCACTAAATAGAGTATTGGCTGGGAATATCAACGACTGGAAATCTGACCTCGCATTACATGAATGCCCTACCGTGCCTTCCTAACTTTTTATCATCCTCCTCTTTTTCTTTCTCTCGTTTCACTGTAATTATTTCTTCTCTTCTAAGAACGATAGTTTCTCCCTCCTCAGTACTACTCTTATCAACCACAAAACTACACTTCCCCTCTCCCCTAGTTTCACCTACCGTAGCCACTACTGTAAGCCATTGCATTCTATATTCTTTATCTCTTTCTTTCAATCTTCCTTCCATTTCTTCTAGCATCGTAATCTGTTTCTCTACTTCCTTTCTACTCCTAGGACTTCTAACTTCGATAATCTGCTCGTTACTTACCTCTAAACTCCTCTTTCCTACATCCAGCATTTCTTCATCCTCTACACGATTTTTCTCTAACGTCTTCGTTAACTGCTTCTCTTTTTCTCTACTCTCATCTATTTCCTGCCCTTCCTCAACATCTATTCTATTTTCAACTAATGTCTTCTCTACCGTAATATTCTGCTTTTTCTCCTTCCTTCCCTTCCTGGCCTTCCCCCCTTCCACCTTCTGTTTTTCGTGCTTGTCTGAGACTCCTTGTTGCATTCGATCCAACATACGTTTCTCCATCCCAGCTAATTTAATGTTCATTCTTTCATCTACCATTCTCTGAAAGCTCTTCCTCATCTCCTGCTGTGATTCCTTTATGCTAACATTGAATTCTTCTTTCATCCGTCTATTTTCTTCATCAATGGCTTTCTGCATTTTCATCTCCTGAGTATTTACTACTTTCCTTATCCTCGTTATTTCTACTCTTATCTTTTCATTAATTCTCTTCTCCTCTCTCTTACTATGCTCTTTTATCTCAACCGTTACTTCCTTAACTTTCTCCCCTATCTGCTGGTTAAGCTCCCTAATTTCATTTCCTACCACCTGTAACTTTTGTTCAATTTCTACCATTATTTGACCTGCTTCCACCTTCATGTACCTCTGAATGTCTTCCTTCACTGTTTCTTTAAATGTTATAATATCTACTTCAAGCTGCTCATACATCTTACCTAACCTCTCTGTCTCTTTGACGACCTTATCTACTTTCTGACTATTATGCTTTAGTCCCTGATTTAATTTCGTCATCTCCTGTTTTAATTCTTTATTTAATTTTTGATTATTACTTTCCATTTCCTGTTTTAATTCTTTATTTAACTTCTGACCATTATTTTCCATCTCCTGTTTTAATTCTTTATTTAATTTTTGATTATTACTTTCCATCTCCTGTTTTAATTCTTTATTTAATTTTTGATTATTACTTTCCATTTCATGTTTTAATTCTTTATTTAATTTTTGATTATTACTTTCCATTTCATGTTTTAATTCTTTATTTAATTTTTGATTATTACTTTCCATTTCATGTTTTAATTCTTTATTTAGTTGCTCAAATTTATTATTATTTTCCTGTCTCATTTGAACTAATATACTCAAAATGCTATCCTGTGCTGACATCTCCGATGAACTACCCTCTACACTAGTCGCATTAGAATTTACCTCCGCTAAATTCCTAGCTTCGTCTATCTCCATCTCCAGATTCACGCTACTACCATTCTCTTCACCATCTCCCGTCACCTCTATACCACTTCGCAGCTTCATCTTATCTTTATCCGCCATACCGACACACACAAAAAAACTTATTATCACCCCCAAAAATACTTGCACTGAAATATATCCTTTTCCCTTCACGACAAACAATTGGTTTTCGGGCCTACGCTTGTGGCGCCAAATGTTACGTTTTCGCTCCACGTTGAGCGCACAAATGTAACGTTTCGTTACCAACCTTGCAGGTAAACATACATATATCAAAATCTCCACAGTTGGGCGTCAAATGTAACGTTCCCGGTCCTTCTAAGTGACCAAAGGTTACGTTCCTGGCGGGGCTCCAATATTGCGTTCTCCTGGAGTACAGTAGAAGAATCGCAACAAGAACAAGCACCGCTTTACTCACACCACCAATAGCATACTTACCTCTTACCTGTTCATTAGCAATGATTATAATCAGCTCGTGTGGGCGCCAGGACACCTAACATTTACTTTAGATGTGCCAAAGTATTTAATTAAAATAGTGATAGAGCACTCGAAATGTCTTTCTCTCAAGCCGTGGTATAGCTGAGCCATTAACCAATTGTCTTATCGCTACTGGGAGAAGGTATGCATTATGTCTAAAGCTAGCTACTGGAAATGAAAGTCCTACCATTACTTAAGAACAAAATTTAATTGATCAAAATTTAAAGCAGCAAAAGACGTAAAAAGAGAAACAAATGAATTTAAAAAAAATCTGGAAGTTATATTAAATTGGCGAGAGTTACAAAATGGAATATGAATTAAATTTAAACAAAAGCTGGATTCTAATTTGCCATAAACAGAATTACAGAGACTTGATTGGATTTAGTAAAGGAACTCACGGCCGTCTTCTTCTTAGTGGTAGTCTGGTTTTCCCTCTGATCTTGCTGGCGGATGTTGTTTGGTTCTGCCTCAATATTGTATAGATCCTTATCTTGATACGGGCAGGGAACCAATTTGTCCCGTCTCCCGACTGACATATGTGAATGGCTTTGCTCCAAAATTCACTTTTGTGAATATGATCAAGGACACGATCATATTCACGTCAGTAGTATTAATTTTAAAACTTCTTGAACTGATAAGTTGCGATCTCGCAGCGAAGATGTCTGATAGACGTGAAGATTCAGAAAATCTGAGAAGATTGGGGCTTGAGAGTAGATGACCATCGGTTTTTATGGAAGAAGAACTTCCCCACTCTGCAGTATTTCTCGACCAATCAATTAGGTATCCTGATGACGTAGCTCCCCACTCCAGATCCCTAAGTTCTGATCATGCCTCTTCATTAGTTGGGTTAACCACGTGGGGTTGCTTCTGAAGTAATTTTAAATCAGCGTCCTGATGCGATGTTCTTCCGAGAATTCGTGACGTCAGCGCTAACTGACCAACTTGCTTTGTCTAGAAGCCTCGCGTCCCCGGAATGTTTGTACATATATCTCGAAAGTCAAGTCTATTTTTGGCGGACTACCCGTGGCGAAACTGACGACACGTTGAACGACATATTTCCCAATCAAGTCTTGTATAAAATATAACCTATAACGAATCTAACTAAAATCTCCATTTTATAACTTCCGCCAAACAATAATTAAACCCCTTCTATATATATAAAGAAATTATGGAATAAATCTAGAATCGATATGATAATTAAAATATACATAATAATAATAATAATAATAATAATAATTAATTTTGCTGCTTATAAAACATATAAATTAAGGGGAAGTATTCGGACTGTTACAACATGTCGAGCAAATGACACTTATAGTTAGATATGTATATAACAGCACTGTAAGGGAAGATTTCCTATTCTTTGTAGATGCATTTCAATCATTGCGGAATGCAGATAATCAAGGTCAAGATGTAGTTCGAAAAGAAGTAAGGTTAACAGGAAATGCTTTAGCCCGGATAGTTATTGACTACACAAAGGACCTTGGTCTTGATCTCAACTACTGTGTTGGTGTAGGTACAGACGGATGTGCAGTTATGACTTCCGAGAAATGTGGTGCTGTGTCAGAAATTCTCCGGGTTGCTATGAACGCCAAGCATGCATCGTGCTACAATCATGCATTAAATAATTCTATCTCAAAATCATCAAAGGTTCAGAGTGTAAGGAATGCTACAGCTGTTATGAAAGAAGTTATTGCTTTCTTCAGTCAGTCTGCTAAGAAAAATGCTGTCTTGAAAGCTCATGTAGGCTCCCAACTTATACGCTTGTGTGAAACTCGCTGGGTTGAAAGGCATGATGCTGTTATCTTTTTTTTAATGCCTTGCCAAAAATTGTAGAAGCCTTGGCAGAAATCAGCGAGTGGTCCGAATCTGAGTCTGCAAAAAAAGCTGTGCTCTATACCAACTCTGTATGCAGCACAGAATTCATTTTTTCATTAATTAGCTTGATCGATGTACTTAAGCGTACTCTGCCACTTAGTCGTCATTTACAGTCCCCTTCGCTTGATTTGAGAGGAGCCTCTGTTGCTGTACAGGATACACTGGCTACATTGCGTGCACTGAGACAGGATAGTGATAAATATTTTTCAGTATTGCACAAAGATGCCACATGTACAGCTACTCAGCTAGGAGTTGACCTCACAATGCCACGCCTTGCTGCAAGACAAATGCACAGAGCAAACTACAACACCAACAGCACCGAGGAATTCTACAGGAAATCCATTTACATTCCATTGTTGGACAATGTCATAACTGACCTGGAGCAACGATTCTCACAGAATTCATTACAGTGTTATGATTTGCGCCTTTTTTTTGCCTATTTTCATATTGAAGAATGGTGACGGTGGCTTCGAGACAAGGATAAAAGCTCTTGTTGATTGTTACAGCCCTCTTCTTCAAGAAGGTGTCCAAGATGGCAGAACTGTTGCTACTGTTCTAGATGGTGAAATGTGTATTTGGAAGGAAAAGTGGAAGAGAGAGAGTAAACAAGGCCACCCATTTCCAGAAAATGTGCTTGATGTGATTGATTCTTGCGACATTGATTTATTTCCAACTATTCGACGCTTCTTGGAAATACTTCTCACTTTGCCTGTCAGTTTTGCAAGTGCAGAGAGATCTTTCAGCAGCCTGCAACTTGTTAAATCATGGCTACGAACGCGAATGACAGAGGAAAGGTTGAATGGCTTGTGTCTGTTATTTGTTCACCGTGATATAAATGTTGACGTTGAAAAAGTTCTAGAACGTTTCTCTAAAGGAGGTAAACGAAGGATCGCCCTGGATTTTATTTTGTAATAGGCAGGTATTTTGCCTAGGATGGTCACCAAATAGAATCCCAATCAGTATTCATACAATTGTTTTTCTTATTTATATGTATGTGACTAGTAGTGACTCAGTGACTGACAATGTTGATACTATGTACATATTTTGTAATATTTGTGTAGTAGATTTGTATATTGTCTTCAGATTGTCACTATGATTGCAAATGTTTTAATAGATATTAGACTGTGTAATGTGCATTAAAATGTGGAAATGTACATATTCTGTAGAATTAAAAAGTTTTTTTTACGTAATGACAATGACTTGTCTTATTGAAACTGAAACCAATAAACCATTTTAATATAATGAATTTCTTGTAGAATTATAAAATCTGATGGCTGGATGTTATGTGTAGTGTGTGTAGATTAAATACAAATTTAGTAATTTTATTACATATTTTCTCTAGCTACTCTGAAATCTTAGAGTGCCCCCTCCGAGGTGAACCTCTGGATCCGCCACTGGTTTGTACTAGTGTTTATTTTATTTGTTGTTTCATTTCAGGGGCTTGGACATTGTGTACTTGGGATGGGCGTGGAATTTGTTAATAACTTGCGTTATTGTGGTGTGTGTATTTATAATTGAGGTGCAGATTGGGATGGAGGCAGCCGTGCCTGAAGTTAGGAACTATCCCAGCATTTGACTGGAGTATAAGTGGTAAACCACGAAAAACCACTTCCAGGATGCTGAGATGTGAATCGAACCCAGCTCTTTTCAGTTTTGCCTCATGATGAGTGTACCTTGTTCCAACCCTGAGACCAGAATTAAATTCCTTGGTAGAGCCGGGAATCGAACCCGGACCTCCGAGCGACAGTCTAGAATGCTGTGAGTATTTTCGGATCTTCGTAAATTTCTTTGTTTCAGACGGCAAAAGACCAAAGCCTCAATCAATTGTGTGTTAAGCATAAGGAGCAGATGACATCGATGTTGCGCCCACCTTAAAACAATAATATTATTAATAATAATCATCATCATCTTGCGAGTAGGATGAAAAGGATCCAGTTGTTGGGTATTGAGTTAATTTCTGAACTGTATACACAGTCATATATTTAAGTAATCAAAATTTGTTAACGAGGGAGACGAACGTAATGGCACAGTGGTCAAGCTGCTGGGCTCTCAAGGCGGACAGGGGTCGATTCCCGGTTAATGAATGTGAGATTTTCGAAGTGTAGTGTCACGTTGTGTGGCTCAGATTCCACGTAGAAAAAAAGGAGGTCATGTAGCTTTATTTAGGGACTTGACAACATCGTAGTCTGTAGGCCCGTGTGTGTTTAATTTGTCTGATAACCTGTCCTAATGTGATGGCTGTATTCGTGTAAATCAGGTGAGGATTGGGAAGTAGTCGGCCGTGGTCGTAAGTTAGGTACCATCCTGACATTTGCTGGGAACAGAATTAGGAAATACGGAAATGCGTACAATCAGATCTTCCACACTAGCATGTTTAGCCAGTAAAACACACACAATTTTAACCACAAATCCTGAAACTCATGTTAGAAAAAGAAATCACGAATCAAGAACTTAAAAATCAGATACAAGCATTTACGTCCAGAATGCAGTATCAAAGAAAAAACAGACCGTATTTGAGGTCTATTTAATACAATGTTCCTGTAAGAATGAAATATGAATCCACAAAGCAAGATAGGCTACTGCTTGTTGCCGTATAGATCTGGAGGAAAGACGCGAATGCGGAACTTACCACCACTATTTGTATTTCCTTGATACATGTTTTCAGGCACGGACATACCCAGACCTCAAAGGTAAATACGATTATCAGTCGTTCTTCGGCGACCGACAGTAAGCATCCCTCAGCGACAGAATGTAGGAAGTATTCGTGATTGTTGATGAAATTCATTGAGATGTTCCTGCTTTCCATGGTGTTCAAACTTTTTTTGAGTCTGTTTATCATCTCTTGATGAATGCAGTACCTACATTTGCATTTGTACCGACAGCAGTGGCTAAGCTGGGTAAAGCGCAGCGTTAGGCTATGGGGCCAAGCTCTCTGCTGACTCGGTAGACGCGTGGGTTCGAGCCCCACCGCCGGCCGTCCTTGAAATGGTTTTCCGTGGTTTCCCCATTTTCAACACCAGGCAAATGCTGGGACGGTACCTTCTGACAGGCCACGGCCGCTTCCTTCCATATCCTAGCCCAGTTTCATTCATCTTCATCATTCCATCTCTCATCCCGACGCGCAGGTCGCCCACGGGCGTCGACTAGAAAGACCTGCACTCGGCCTCTCAGGAGGCTACGCGACTAAAAAAATAAAATAAAAATGCATTTGTCTGTTAGCACAGACTAGAGTAAAATGTGGCCTTTCACCGTTGTCTCACAAGGAGAGGTCACCATGTGGTGTTCAAATTAGGTGGGTTTGCTCTTCATAAAAACATATTTTACCCCTGTTCGAGCGTTTTTGCCAATGGCCCTTAGTGTGCTCAAAATTGAACGTTTAAAATCAATCCTCAAGCTTTCGTAGCCTTATTCCCACACACGTTCCCGGCTTGTCTCCATGGCGTAGACTAGTCGCTACCGCGCTGGCGTTGGACATGGAAGACACCGTGATCGGAACCTACCTTGATCTTTTTAAATTATTTTCTTTATCTTTCTTTGACATACTTTCTTTAATTGTATGTTTGTGGTACAATATTTAAGTTGGCAGATTATCAAGTACTTTATTATTTGCTGTCGCTTTTTCTATTTACAACATTAATAAATTAATATTTACGTTATTGCTTACATACAGAAAGTTTAGCTTGATGGTGAAGCACAGTTAAGTTAATTGCAGAGGGAAGGGCTCTTGCGTTTCTGCACTTTAGACTCGGTGCAGTGCGAATGAACGCAGCGTCGCCGGCCACGCTGCAGTTAAATTCTAACGAATAAAACTTACAACACGTTCTAGCGTCACGGACGAATAATGATGTTAAAATATTGTACATAGCTCCAAAACCGAAGAGACCACAGCAAATACATTATAGAAAACACAGAAGACAATAAGGGATGTATCAGTAAAAGAAAGAAAAGTGGTATCCAAGGTTTGACTCGAACTCGAAACCTTCAATTCCCCACGCCAACGCGCTAGTGACTAAGCCACGGAGACGAGCCGGGAACGTGTGCGGGAATAGGACTACAAAAGTTGAGGATTGATTTTAAACGTTCAATTTTGAGCACAATTTTGAGATTGGAAGAAAGGATTAATTGTCCCAATATTTAAGAAAGGAAGCAGAAAGGAGTGCAGAAATTACAGGGGAGTTACACTCATACCTCACTGTGCCAAGATATATGAAAAGATATTAGAAAGTAGAATACGAACCAAAGTGGAGAGAAAATTGAGAGAGGAGCAGTATGGATTCAGACCTGGGAGATCAACAGTGGATCTCATATTTTCAGTGAGACAGCTCCAGGAACACCACTACGAATTTGGAGAGGATCTGCTGATGGCCTTCCTGGACATCGAAAAGGCCTATGATAGTGTGTGTAGGGAGAAGGTTTGGAAAGCAATGGAAAACATGGGAGTGGAAAAAGAGACTGTAGGCAGAGTGAAGGAGATGTATTGTGGAAGTGTGAGTTGTGTGAAAGTTGGAGGGGAAAGAACAGACTGGTTCAGACAAATGAGTGGCCTGAAACAGGGTAGTGCGCTGTCACCCCTTCTCTTTATTGTGGTTATGGACGAGGCAATGACACGGGTAGCAGGAAAGATAGGAGAAGATAAGATGAAAGCAATGGTGTTTGCAGATGATCTCATGGTCTGGGGAAACGAGGAGGAGGAAATTCAGGAGCAACTGAAGGCTTGGGAAGAAACAGTGGGAGAGTACGGATGGAAGTTCAACATCAGTAAATGTGAGATCCTGTTAACGACCAGGAAAAAGGACAGACCAATGAGTGGGATAACACTTGGAGGTGGACAGCTGAAGAAGGTGGAAAGTCTCAAGTACTTGGGAAGTATAGTGGAGGAAAATGGGAGAAATGACAAAGAGATTACGGAACGTGGCAGACAGGCAGAAGCATTTCTGAGAAGCATTAGGAGCTTAGTGTGGAATAAAGATGTCCCACAAAAAAGCAAGGAAGTGTTATACAGAAGCTACTATATCCCGATACTGACCTATGCTTCAGAAACGTGGACAATGAAGAAAAGAGACATAAGCAGAATACAGGCAGGTGAAATGAAGTTCCTGCGAAGTAGGATCGGAGTAACAAGAAGAGACAGGGTGAGGAATGAAAAGGTCAGGGAAATGGTGAAAGAGGAGCCCTTGCAAGGTAGGATTGAGACATCAAGACTGAGGTGGTATGGACACTTAAAGAGAATGGATGAGAAGAAGATTCCCAAGAGGATACATGAGATGCAGATGCAGAAGAAACGACCAAGGGGAAGACCAAGAGATAGATGGCTGAAAGGAGTGGAGGAATGTGTCAAGAAGAGAGGCGAGGACTGGACCAGAGTGACAGCGGAGAGGTGGTGGGAAGAAAGAACTAAGTGGCGAGGCTTATGTTCCAAACAGACCCAGCCTGGGGCTGGAAACTGTACAAGATGATGATGATGATGATGAATTTTGAGCACACGAAGGGCTATTGGGACCACACTAAGGCCTATTGGCAAAACGCTCGAACAGGGGTAAAATATTATTTTATGAAGAGGAAACTCTCCAAATTTCAACACTTTTCTAGTAACCCTCATGGCGACCTCTCCTAGTCAGTCTCATTCATGGCTGTGATCAGTGGCGGATCCAGGCCTTGCGGGGCCCTGGGCGATATGATAAGGTGGGGCCCACAACAATAGGAAATAAAAAAATAGCATATCAAATGGAAAATAGTTTGGTAATAATAATAAAATAAAGAATAGTTACAATATTTTGAATACACTACAGTAGGCTACATTTCTTTAATAATATGAAAGAACCCTTTAGGCCCCCTTGAAGAAGATTATGTTAACTATGAAATATTAAAATATTACTTTGCGACTTTATTCCCGGCTGAAGTCTTCTATTATAAGGTGCGTTCAAAAAGTAACGAGCCGGAGGCATAATTACAGAAACCAGTACCTGTATGTTAGAGGTATTGGCCCTGGCTGTTGAGGCACTTGTCCCACTGTGACACGAGGCGGTGAATGGCTGTCTCATAAAATTCCCTGGGCTGCGATGTGAACCAGTTCCGCACGTACACCTGGACGTCGGCGTCCAAGGTGAATCGTTGGCCCCGCAGAGCCCTTTTCAGGGGACCAAACATGGCGTAATCACAGGGAGAGAGGTCTGGACTGTATGGAGGGTGGCCGAGAACCTCCCATTTGAATTTCTGCAGGGGTGCCGCGACTGTGTTGGCCGTATGAGGTCGTCCATTGTCGTGGAGCGACCACGGCGTTTCACTGTCACTCCGCGGTCCTGGGTAATGAGTGCATCAACCAGCTGGAAATTGTCTTCGGTAATGCAGTGGGGTGCCCCAGAACGGGCATCATCGGCTAACGACATCCGTCCATCCCTGAAGCGCTTGTGCCACGCCTTGACCCTTGCAAGGGATATGCAGTGTTCGCCGTCCACTTTTGACATTCTACGATGAATGTGGGTTCCCCCTACTCCTTCCGCTGTCAGAAACCGAACAACACCTCTTTGCTCATCGGTTGACGCCTTCATGTCACAGTTTACAATGCGACTGGCAGCGTTGGACGATTCATGCATGTTGCTGCTCGCTTTGCATCGTCACGTGACGTGCACGCGTGCCCTCTAGCGACGGGCTGTGACCTTCGACGCTCTAGTCGGAACCACGCCTCGTTACACATGTCACGATTAGCCGATGTAGTCACCGGTTTGCGCATTCCAGCCTCCGGCTCGTTACTTTTTGAACGCACCTTATATTTTACTGAAATCTGAATTTGCTAAACGGTCACGGGAGGTCATAACTGCACTGAAAAAAAAAAGAATATGAATTATAAATTAGTTTGAAAAGTATAATTAATTAATTAATTAAATTTTTAAAAATCCATGGCGCGGGCCCAGGGCGGTCGCCCTCCCCTGGATCCGCCCCTGGCTGTGATTATATGGAAGCTATTGAGGTATGAGTGGTGCTGAGTAATGGCCTTCAGGTTACAAAGAGTGCCTGAGTATAATGTGAAAGGTACTACTCATAGGATCAGTGGTATTGTTCGGACTCAGTGAGGAAAGCAATGGAAAACTACCTCACACATCATTATAGTGCTGCCTTTGGCGGTAATTTTTGAGGATCCAATCAACCTCTGGGCTGACTAGCTAACAGACAGACGTACGTCCAAAACATATTTTTTCCACCTTTGTACCCTGAAATTACGCAATGAATGCATCAGAAATAATATCATGCACAGTAATACAAATAATAATAATAATAATACCTTTAACAAAAACATTCTAAAACTAATGAACTTTGTGGCTTATTTATCTGAATACAAAATTCAGACAGAACACTGAAACACGTGATTCAATCGATGTGGCTACTCGACTCATACATATGGAACAAGACTAGACTTAATATATGATCGTCAGTTATTATGTCGCGCAACAATAATTCGGGAATATTTACAACAAATTTAGGAAGAGGGTTGTTTGAAATATTTAATGCAGAGTACCACGACAGCAAAATGTGTTCGTTGTAAAAAATAAAAAATAAAAGTTTTGACACAGACATACAATCCGTGTCAATAAATATAGGCTACTCAGATCCCCACTGAGCATCAAACCGTAGTTCACATGGCGCTTTGCTTATTAGAGGCAGTTATACACCTTTTGTCTAAATCTATCATCTTGACCGGGTAAAATGTCAATACCAGCGGCAGACTAATACGTCAAAGAGGAACAGCGTGGGAGGACAGAACAGAGAGCACCGTATCGATTTCACACAAATTATACAACATACTGCAATGGAGTGTCCGGGGTCAAGCAAAGACTTCCGCAGTGATCTTTGGATAAGATCCAGTAGCCAAAACCCCAGCTCTGGCTCGCCGGTTGAATTATGTCGCACGCACACAGAGACTGACTTATAACATGAAGACAGTTTCTAGACAATACAGCCCATGAAACAATTCTCGCCGTTGGCCTTATTTAAGGCACTGGCCTCGTTCAACCAGATAACCGGGTGAGTTAGCCGTGGTCGTTACGGCGTGGTTGCAGGCAGTCGCTCACATCCGGAAGGCGAGGAGGTTGGAATACCCCCACCGGCAACCTTGAAGATGGTTTTCTGTGGTTTCCCATCTTCCTTCCAGGCAAATGCCGGGACTGGTCCCTACCACAGCCGCTACCTTCCAATTCATCGTCCTTACATTAACACTCTCCTCGCCAGACAACACTCCACACGCGACGGTACTTGTAGCTCACCCAAAGGGTGTCCGTATAGAAGCTGCTACATAATTCCGGCGAGCCGAACATGTCCTCGGACACTCCCGGCACTAAAATCCATACGCTAAATAAAACCTGCCATGATCATTAATGTTGTAAAAAGACGATAACAGGAGGTATACAGTTTAAATCGAGAGGGAACAATAGTGCCAGGCATCGTGAAGGATTGTTGTTGCTTCATTTGTGACTATAGGACAACTTGGCCATTAGCCGCATATACTTGTGTATGGAATTGCCTACTAACATGTGTTATTGCAAGGAGCTGCTCCCCAGGGTAGACAAAGCCTATCTGGACTATTTGTAAAAAGAAAATCACCGTCAACTATATGTATAGCCTATATAATATTCTTAGCCTCCTTTTCACATTTTGCAAAAATAATGAAAAAGTAGTCTTATGAGATCACCCGGGCAGATGTGCATCTGTCTGTCCTTCAGTCTGTGTGCCCCCTCCCCCATCAATTCCTAAAGAGCTGCAGCTATCGAAACCAAATTTGGTATGAGTAAAAATCTATACCTGAATATCTCACGGCCATATTAAAAAAACGTCAGTGCTACCAACTGCTGAAAAATCGCAACTGAAATTTGAGCTGAACGTTGAATATCTCAGAAGTTATGCATGCGAAATGTTCCAAACTTGGCACACATATAGACAATAACATTCCAGATTAATTTTCAGGAGCCCAACAATGACAGATACCAATATGTTTCTAAGCCTGCTGATAGGTCCAATTTTTAATGCATTTAACTTCTATACTATCAATAGAATTTCAACCAAATTTCGTATATGCTATGTGTACCATAACAGATATGACTGTGTATTCTTAAGAGCAACCAGGGCTGCCAACTATTAATAAATGCTCTCTATATCCTTTTTACCCTAATATCAATATATCAGAAAGCAAGTCAACAGCCCTAAACTTTGCACATGTATAGTACCTGGCATTCTAGATTGATTTGGTGTAACTAATATACGTCAGTGCTGCCAAAATTATTCTAAGCCTGCTGATGGGTAAAATTTTTAAACACATGTAACTTCTATACTAACAAATTGATTCCATCCAAAATTGGCACAATAATAGATCATAATAGTTTTACGAGCGCTGGGTTGCTTCACTGCCTCGCATATAACTCCAGCTCGCCCCAGGCTACCCCTGGGCTCTTGTGTCACCCAGCAGTTTACGCAACGAGCAGCGAGGACAAAAGACCCCCGTCTCGAAGGTTCGTGGCCCGCCCAAAATCGGAAATCTCGAGAAGGTGTGAACCCTGGTCTACTCTAGAAACACCCATTGAGTCACCAGCCCTACTATATATAAAGCGACCTGGCCAGCGAGGGACGGACTGTGTTTTTGAGCGAGTGTGTTTTCCAGTGCGACAGAGGTTAGTGTGGTGAATTGCGAAACGCAGTGGACTTCTTCCTAACCTGCGGACGGCGAGACAGCGTACATTCAAGAACAAGTGAGTGTCAGACTGTGGCTTGTTTACATGAGGAAGAGTGCAGTTACTTCTAGCCAGGACACGGGTCTACCTCATTAGTGAGGGATTAACTTCTGTGAGTGAGTGAAAGGGGTGAGTGAACTCCGTAAGGGAGGAACTTGACTGAGACTGCTAATTGGTTACCAAGTGTTTATTGTGTGGTGTAACTTTCTAGACCTGCAATAAAGCTATATTTTTAAAGGACCACTTGTGCTGTGCTTTTACCCACTGTAATCCAATTAACGAACGTGCTACTAGGGGTAACACGTAGCAATATTTTAGATTAATTCTGAACAACACATACATGACACTGTTGCCAACATGATTTTACGCGCACTGATAGATACAATGTCTAACTGCCTGTAACGTCCATACTATCAATTGAACTTCAACCAAATTTTGTATGTGCATTCTGTACCTTAAGAGATGGAACTAAGAATATATTCTGTCACCAGGGCTGCCAACTGTAGTGCAGATGACCTCGTATTTTCGCCCCTTAAAGCAACAATAACTAACTAAATAACAACTGTAGTGCTCTATTAGGCTACACCATTTAAGGTACATTTCAAACTAATTAGAAATGTTAGCATTACCAAATTAATTTCGTCATTATTCTATATATGATTACCGTATATAATTAATCACTGGCTTCAATCTTAAATTTTAAGAAAAGTCACGCAACTACTTGTTTCATTATATGGGGCCGATAACCTAGATGTTAGGCCCCTTAAAACAACAATTATCATCATCATCATGTTTCATTATATGTACATTAATGAAATACATGACAGTAATGTATTTATAGTATCTCAAACTACACTTTGTTCAAACTGTCCGGTCTCAATACTTAGTGTAGCTTCCCCGCCTTTCAAAACTGCGCCAAACTATCCAAAACAACTCGACAAGATATCTTCGCAAGGCAAGCAAGCTCAGAGCTGGCCTACTAAAGGCACTCAGCTTCATTGTGCCGGGCCCATCAATGAGCATTAATACGATCACCATAGTCCTTGTCCAGACTCAGCGCATGCGTACAACATTTGGGTAGACATGTTTAAATCTTGTCGACCCTTCAGATCGGTTACGATAATTAAGTTACCTAGAAAAAGATCCTCCGCGGTGAGTGTTCTAGTTCCTTTCCACGTGCTGACAAGCAATTGGCGTCAAGAGTCAAATTACTTCTAAATTGTTATGTATTTTGTGACTTATTTCTAAGTGTGATTTGTATTCTGCGAGTCTAAGTAACATGTTTGGTCTAAAGTGCGTATTTTAAGAATATTTGGGTAATAACATAATAAGCGTACTGTGGCCTAAGAACGTAGCACGAGCCGCTACTGGTTATTGCACCAGCAATGTAATTGTAATTATTTGGCTCGGGACCGAAGACAGATGCCACGGGATCAGAAAAAAGGTACCATTAGCCTGGAATGAGTATGGAAAACCGAAAGGAAAAACCGCATTAACGATGGCTGTTGTCAACGTCAGGATACAAACCTCACCGAACTCGTGATGTACCCTTCTCCTCCCAATTAAAACTATATTTTTGTAAAATTAAAAAAAGAATTGAAACTTATTATGATAGAAACCTGATATTTTAGTTGAAAATTCGTTTCAGGGACTTGGGACATATTGGACATCAGCCCTGTGTACTTGGATGTGAGTTCAATTTGTCGGATAACCTGTGTTTAGGTGGATATTGTAGTAGTAGCTGGTGAACTGTAATTATTGGGGTCGGGAATGGTTTTTTTTTCTCTTGGACTTGAAATAAGGCACAGGGTCATTATCTATGTGCGCCCCGATAATCACGGTAAGCTAAGCCGGCTGTGACTGGCGCAGATCGCGGGCGCGCGTACCCTGCTCAGCCAGTGGAATTTGATTGGAGGCAGTGTGGATAAAAAACGATAAAATATAGACCACACTAGCGTTGACCGGCTGAAAAGCTTCTAATAATAGATTTCTTAAACATCACTGAAAAATGGGTTCTAATATTTCAACATCCAATGTGCTTTTGTAAAATATTTCAATACTGCATTAAGGCGACGATTATCATGAACATCTCTACTTAGTATAAAACGAAGTTCCCTATTCTTGGATGTTCCGGGGAATCTCGAGAACCACTGGATGGATTTTGATCCGGTTTTCGCCATTCTGCAAAGGATTTCTCGAGGAAGGTTTCTGTATAAAATAATTTATTTATGACCAAAGGAAGCCGAGCAGTAACGATTTGAGTGAATCAAGTCGAATAAAAACCTACCGTCCGTGCGCCTTTTAAGCCCACGCTGGGTAACCCGTTAAAAATATCTATAGATTTATTCAGATTTATTCAGTATTAAAAGTTCTACAAATACGTCCATGACAGCATATCTCTTATCTTCAATACATCATCCACTATACTGTATGTGTATTTACGTTTTCATTTCTCCCAACAATCTCCATTCAATTACTAGCTTCGGAGACAGTTTACGAGCTAGCTAGCGAGCCAATCACCCCAGTGTCAGCCTTCGTTCCGCAGAATACGCTGTCAAGTTTAGATTGGACGGAAGGGGGATTTGTGTTTCATGTACCTCGCCATAATTCAATTACGTTTGACAAGAATTCGTTGCACCTGCTATCTCCATGATAACATCCAGTCAGTGATTTTAACCGATCGTGCCGAGACAGAAAACTGTTAAGTTATAGGTCGTAATTAATTTTTAAAAAAACTTTTAAGATTACGCTGGGTAAATCGTTACAGATACCGGGGGAAGCTAGTTACATACCACATCGCACAAATAACCAGCTAAGGTCTTTATTCCATTCCAAGTTACAAAACATCAACCTGACCATTTACTAACCATCACAAATGGCATACTATACAAGTAAATCCACAGGTTAATAGCCACTAACAAAACAGCAAAAATCACACAAAACTAACAATCTTGACAAGTTGCGCAAATTTACAATAATAATAAAAATAATAATGTTATTAGTATTACGTCCCTTTTAATTACTGCGGCTTTTGGAGAAGGCGGGGTACCGGAAGTTTGCCCCGAAGGGGAACTTTAACGTGCCAGTAAATCTACTGACACGGCTCCCTAGCATTTTAGCACCCTCAAATGCCAACTGACTGGGCCAGGATTCGATCCTGCAACCTTGTAGTTTACAATAAACTTTTGTACCTAAATAAATGTATATATCGTAAACAGCTTCATCGACATATTATTAGATAGAGATTTAATAGCCTGAGTATAAGGCTTGACGATCGAAACTAGTCATCCAAGTGAATTTATTTAGATCATGTAACTTTCTTTCAGGTTTAGGCCATAACACCAATACAATTGGTTATAAACTTGTTGACCGACTGAAAAGCATACATTTCGTACATAGAATAAGGTGGTATTTTTATACACACCAATATTGCAATTACATCAAGAACACAATATAATTGGAAACAGCTCACACACTACACAAGTGTTTAACGGATTTAATGTGAGTTATTAATTCAGTTCTTCCTCCGTAAGCAATGTTTACAGTATTTCAAAAGAACACATGGAACAGAATGCGAATGTTTCACCTTTCCGTGATGGCTTAATACAAGGAAATTCTGCAGAATATGCCTCCCTGAAACACTGATGATATCGTTTCTTACTTGAATTCATCACGAAAACACTAAATCACACAAACATTCGTCACACGATTGCACGAATACCAGAACTACAGCAAACACCGCTTAAAACCAAGCATAAACAAAGCTTTCCCGCTAACAAACAGACGAAGCGATAATCTGCGAGATGTGATTGATAGACAGTTCGATCGACTTTCAGCGTATGTAAAACCCATGGAATTAATAACAAAACCGCAGCGATAATCTCCGAGACGGGATTATCGATAAACATATCGATAGACAATCAGTCTAGCAGCTATTATCGAAAATCAAAACTGAAATGCGATTCGGATGCAGAGAACGGAAAGAAGCTAGGGAGTTGAAAATCCGGAAGAAAACTATGTTCATCTGGACAACCGGAAAACACCCCCAACAATCCGGAAATCTTCCGGGAAACCGGAAATCTTGGCAGGTATGCATTTGGGTACAATCGTGTTGACCGACTGAAAGGCATCAAACTTTTGTTTACTAAGGCAACACTGAAAATGGCTTCAAACACCATAATGAGGATAAAGAGGGCTGTAACCAGGGAGGGGCTGCGACAGCCAGGTACAAGGTACTTAGAATACTCAATAGGTAAGCCATTCCGGTGTATGCGCTGTCATTGGTCAGCGCTCCGTGACGCAGCCAGGCAGGCAGAACGCTCTCTATCGTTGAGTTACCCACAGAAATATGAATACTGTTTCACTCTTATTTTACTTCTGTCCGCATTAAAGGACAACACCGATGGACTGTATTGTATTTTAAATCTTTTGCTTTCGATAGAAAGACATTGAATAACAATCAGGCAGATAAACTGGCAATAAACTACGTTATATTTGCTGCCAGCCTTGCAGTAAACTTTAATTATGCATGTCAGCTGTCAGCTTGGGAGTCCTACACCAGGGCTCTACGGAAGCCACACATCATTATCATTTTAACTAAACAATATTATAATAATACTATAAACGCGCTTCTGTTACCCTTTCAATATGTACACCTCCACAAAAGTTAATCAGAGATATTCCGTACCCTTGTGTTTCGTAATTTATTTGATATACCTCCTGGTGAAGCGGCTAGCATTCTTACCTGTCACTCTGGAGGTCCGGGTTCGATTCCCAGCTCTGACAAGAAATTTAATTCATGTATGTGGGCTGCAACGGGGTACACTGAGCCTCGTGAGGCAAAACTGTGAAGAGGAGGGATCGGCTCCACCTCAGCCATACCGGAAATGGTTTTCCGTGGTTTCTCACTTCTACCTCAGGTCGCGGACACCTCCTTCCCAATTCTCACCTGAATTACAAATATGTGGA
The DNA here is from genome assembly GCA_946902985.2 of Meconema thalassinum. Taxonomy (NCBI): domain Eukaryota; kingdom Metazoa; phylum Arthropoda; class Insecta; order Orthoptera; family Tettigoniidae; genus Meconema; species Meconema thalassinum. The sequence continues at coordinate 789,162,885 of OX336390.1, forward strand.
CTATATTATATCAGACTATATCAGACACCACAATAAAACAGATTATCAGACAAATTCTGCAAACACCTTAGTAGCCTACACGGGGCTAAATGACCACGATGTCCAAGCCTTTCAAATGAATCAATTGTAGGCCTAATTGTCCATGTAACTGTACCAATTTTAGTGTATTGAAAAGTCTGACCTAAATCATTTCTTTTATCATGTAACTTACTGTTTTACCGTATGTCATGTAATTATCTTAATTGTTGGACTGCGAATAATGTTTACATTTTCCATGCTTCTCGTACAAACAGTACTGGGCTAATATTTATGCAATCAATTCGTTTCATTTCAAACTTTTACTGAACAGACGTTAATCAAAAAAGACTAACAACTTACGTTATAACGTGGCTGAACGTCTAAACCTTCAGTCCTGAAGATGATGCCATCCAGAGCAGGTTCTTCCTTGCTGCATTTTTCTTCATTATCTCCAACTTCGACGTTTTGTTCAAGTGCCTTATGCGAATAAAAGTCCTTGTTCGCACATGCAAGGCAATAATTTTCCTGTTGATTTCAGGAAATTTAGTCTGTATGATAGATTTTAGGGTTCCCATCACCTTGTTGGACTTAGAATATTGCTGCCCGTGGAAGGAAGCGAAAATTACTTCAAACTGCGTTATTGCAATCATCCATTCTGGTGTTGGAGAAGTGAGCCCTCCTTTAGAAATGATAGTGATCCAGTCGTGTTCAGCAGTTACTTTTTCAACAATAGGACATGTTTCAGCTACATTTCCTAAAGAACTGTCAATGTTTTTGCATTTGAAAGCAATAAAACCTGCGATGTATTTTAAGGCATCGTGAGTCACATCCTCATTGCGACATGTTGAATTGCCATGGTCGAGGTTGATATCTTGAAGCAATTGTTCTTCTCTTCCATCGCCTGAATACTCACGAAGTACATGGGATGAGGTGCCTATCACTGAGATGCACAGTTCACTTGAGAGGAACTTCTCGAATTCTTCTGTTGTTTCTTCTACTATGCAGTCAGAAGAGCAACCAGTTTGACTTGCATCCTCAGAAACAGAGACACCATCGGACAAAGGTATCTCGTTCGCATTCCCTGTTAATATTAGGACGCGCATTCGGTTCTTTACTTCGAATGGTGTAGGGTTATTATAGAATACACCAAGGCCGCGAAGACGAGAAAATAAATTTTCGAGGCAATCTTGGTTTAGTCTGGAGGTCAAAATATAGGTCACACCAATGCTTTTGAGATCTAGAAAAAGTCCAAAAAGAGAGTTTATTGATATTACGAACCCTTTCTGAAATGGAAGAAGGCCGCTTCTCTTCCCTAGACGCATGCCTGAACAAATGTCTAGGAACCTTCTTAAGGCGTTCTCCTGGCTTATGTGATTCAGTCCATAACCACTTCTAAGGGGAGCCTTCTCATCCTTGGGGAATTAAGAATTTAGTACATCAAATACATCGTTAATTAATTCAATAATAAATCCTTCCTGATCTTGGTTTAGAATGTACTTCACAGCTTGGGCAGTGCGGCGGGAAAAGAGCAGTGCAGCCATTCTTACATTTTGTCGAGCACGTCCACTAACAGTCAGGTGGGCTTGAGAAATATGGTGTGTGATTGTTAGATCACCTCTCTGATGTTCCAGGAGATCTTCTATCATTTTTTTTCGTGACAGTTGTTCCGTCGGGTAGAGTAATTCCTTCATCTAGAAAGTGATTTCGAAAAAGTTTTAACAAGTGAGGGACGTCACAAAAAAAAAACACTTTCTTATTAACTTAGTGTCTTGCTAGAGGATACCCCCAGTTCTTTCCACACCTTCGCATTTTTACCCCCCTTATCACAAGTGACAGCCACAACACGCACTCCAGCTCCTTCTACCTCCCGGATTATGGATTGTAACAGTGTGCTCGTCATCGTGACATCAATGTCATAGTACACAGGTTGTCTCCATGGCGAAAATAAGCTGCGAATCATCGCCACCTGAACGTTCTTATGAGGCCCAAGTATCACATCATCAGACGAATCGTAACTCACGTGACCGTCGATGTTCATTTCATCGAAACTTAGAACAGCCAGTGCTTCGAAAGGTTTGAAAGTTTCTGACCTAGATTTAATTAAACTAAGAACTTCGGTTAAAATGCCCGGTCTACACTTGAACTGTCTTGCCCATTTTTGGAGAGTTGAGCGGCAAGGCAATGGGTACTTCCTTTTCCTCAAGTACGCATAGGCCTTGGGAGAAAGAGCTCTTAAAGTGAGAGCATTCGCGATGACTCTAGGACCCCATCTAACGCGTTTTTTCCATTCTCAGTAAACAGCGAATTTGGCCAGATGTAAAGCATTGCAACAAAATACCTTTTACTTCTTTGTCTATCACGTGCTTTATGCTCCAATGTGATCTTCTGTAGGATACCACATGTCCTTTAAGTTTAACTTTCTTGAAAGCAGCATTCTTCTGCACCAGGATAGCATTCTTTTTCACCAGGGCAGCATTTTTCCTCTTCAAGAACTCTATTTCTTTCAATAATTCTTTAATTTCTTGCTCTTTCATTAATAGGACAGGGTCGGTGATTACGTCTGTGTTGGTTTCCTTATCGAGTTTTCTTTTCTTTGGGGATGACGAATACAATGTTGTTAAAACCCTCTTCCGCACTGATCTTGTGTCACAGCGGAGTTCCCGATCTGTTACAACCTATAGAGAGAAAGAACTTTAGAACAACAGTTCATGCAAGATATATACTCATGAATTGACAGCTTTCATCAATAACGCTCTTATTTAAAGGTGATTTTCTTCAATGCTCTAACGCTACTTACATCTGAAAGTTCATTACAACAGATCCGCACCTAATATACTGTATTTCCCCGTTCCTACAGAACAATAGGTTAAAGGAATGTCAAGACACTACTCCTACTGCACAAACGTGAAGTTGCACTACCACTTTAACTTCAATTCGTAGATTAATTATAAAAAGTAATGCCATTTTAAAACTCTCAAACGTGCCCAATGATGCAGGCCTGATAAAAAAGGAAAACATAGAAGTACGGTAACGAAGACTGTAAAGAAGACTGTGTTTAACATCAATAATAAATTATATCGTACCTTAACTCCTGTATTGCTGGCCCCTGCTACAGGACATTCAATTTATCTCCATGCCAGTTGGGTATTTTTTGAGATGGAACAGCGTCTGATTTCAGTATCTTCCTTAAGGGCAGACCCAATAATTCATTTTTCAAATCCCGCTCGTAGTCCTCGGGAAGGAAATGTACTGAACATATTCGTGCATTGAGCACATTTATGAAGTCCGCTCGCTTGCAACGCGATACCCACTTACGTTGAAATTCCAGGTTTTTGGGGAAACGATGGTAAACTACGTTTAGAGTCTTGTAAGCAATATTATTGCATTGCGCAACGGCACAATTAGATTTATTTTTACTCATTTCACCATAAACGCAAGTGAAATAATACGGTAATTAAATAAAGTATGACCTGGTACCTTAACTTCTCCAGTAAATACGTTTCGTATACTATAAACAATAACAATACCGCTCATAAACAGACAATGATTACACAGGGAATGCCACGCGTGGAGACTAGATGCCTGCCCAGTGACGTAGTTGCTCCCTGGCTGGCTGTATGGCGGGAAGCCGGAATACACCTACCTGAGCCAGGTATGTATATTAGCAAGGCCGCGGCGTGCTTGACGTAAACGGCCTTGGTAAACTAGGATGAGTCAGTCTTACAAAGCTAGCGAGCCACTGAGGTCATGGGCACTTTTAATCATCGCACAGGAATATTAAACATCACGCCACGAGATGGCAGTTGGGTTTGAACTGCACATGTCTTCCCACTCACTGCGTATCACGCATTCCAAAAACATTAAGTTGGTCACTACTTGCTTCATCACTCAGCACATTCCTTCCTTCACTGGCTGCGTGTCGTCTGCTGCGATAACCACCACTGAAATGCGCGAAGCCGATATATTTAGGTTTGGAATAGGTGGACCGCGCACCCCGACGCAGCGTGTTGAACTGCCATATCCTGGCGCGATGACATAACATGCTGTGTTGACAGTGATATGCTAAGCATGCCACTCTAGTGCAACACACACTGCAGGGTAGTTAATGTCTAATTAACCACCTTCACCATATTTAGCCAAAAGTCGAGTGATACTGACGTATGTTTTGGAGATAAAACATGATGAAATAAGTAGGCCTAATCGAAGTCCCTTTATTGTGATAAAAATGTGCTTACTCTTTGGACAACATGAGAATCTAGCAACTTTTGACAAATTACCTGGCGATTTTCAGCGTATAGGAATTTGGCAACACTGTCTTCTAACAGTAGCGTCAACAGAATATTATTAGGGCTGGGATTTTTAGGTAAATAAATATTTTTATGTAAATGCATATTTTAAGCATTTTTTATATGGATACATAAATTCCTGCCTTTCACTCATTAGCACAATACTTAAATACATAATATTTAGCCTACATTAAAAGAAATCAGTAGGCCTATGCTAGATCTTTCAGTCTATTGCATTTATGTTCTGTGTTACTTCAAGGGGGAAGAACCTGTGAGCTATCTAATGTCAGCTTGCAACTGGGTTATTCCTGACTAGTCGCCCAGCGCCACTCACTGTGGATGCCGGGGATTTCCTGGTCCATATTGCACTACGTGCTAGACCTTTGCCCCAGCTACCTGGAACCAGTGTCACTCACATGCAGTTCATTTCTGTCATTGTGAAGTAAAAGTAAAGTAAAAGCAACTACAACTTATCGCCTGCAGCAGTACGTTAGAGAATTTGAAGATAATTTTACTTCTGATGGGGACGTGTTATTCTGCCAATTATGTGGGAAAGCAACCAAGGCTGAACAGATATCTCAAGTTACACAATACCTCAAAGGTAAGAAATTCGCAAATTCGCGCCTTCAGAAGTGTTTCTCGATAATCGTCGGTCATTTGTGGTGGACAACCTGAAGATGTACCTCGTTGTGTATTGCAATTCTTCAGCAGTCAGTGAGGAATAGCATAAATTGCATTCGTAAGTGCTGCATATTGTTTATATTCACATTAATAAACTAAATTATAATTAAACTAGCGGACCCGTGCAATAAATCTCGCATGTTCATATACCACCCTTCCCCGAAAGGTTTATAACGAGAGAATTAATTGCAGCATGTTTGAGCATCAGTATTTGCAAATCGCACACTTCTTACAAAAATTGATATTTATGAAATTAGAATACAATTCGTCACTGCAAATGTCATTTGTGTGCCGAGTCCGTTGATTGACAGGTTAGCTGTAACACTCACCGATTATTCGATAATTATGAAATTATACGATTTGAGTAGTCTACTCATTCCTTTGATTTACTGTTGCTGAAACCCATGCAAAATGACGAAGGAAAGGCCTCAGAATGTTAAAAATAACACAAAATGTAAAATGGACAGCAATTATGGAGCGTATTTTCCTACAGCAACAGTATCCACAATAGCACACTTCGTACATTTTTTAAAAGTCAGTTTTTAAAAACATTTATAGATATTTATGAAATTAGAGTGCAATTCGTCACTGCTAATGTCTATTCTCTTTCATTTGAATGCTCATTTGTAACGATCGGTCCCTTGTGAGCGCCGCAGGAGGGATCTATACTACTGAAATAATATATATATGATATCTCTACTTCTTTGACACATATTTCAGGTATTTTTAATACATAAAAATTAAATATTCTCCCGATTTCTAGCACCTAAATACCCCATCCCTAAATATTATACTTACGGGGACGGGGGCACTTGGCGTGGCATGTAATAGGGCGGGGGCAGAGATTTAAGGATTACTAGTCGTTGAAATCTTTTGTAAATAGAGGAATATTTACTTGTGTGGCAAAAGGAAATCCAAAACAATTCTAAATCCTTAGTTAAATCAGGGTGTCTACCACTCTGGAAAACAGGGAATACTCAGGGAATTTCAAATCCAGGAAAACTCATGGAAATATCAGGGTATTTAAATGACACTCAAGGAATTTTAGTTTTACACGGCCCAACCTTGAATAATTGGAAATTAAGCATTTATATTTTGATGCGGGAAAAGTATATTCTGGTGATGATTGATGTAGATGTATGTTCGTACTGACGTTAAATCGGCAAGCTCTCATTTCTTGCAAGATAGAGCACACACATTACTTGTGTAGACTCTGATTTACAAAAGATGAACGGCGCAAGCTGTCATCCGCTTGACGGGTGAGGTGAAGAGTGGAGACGAGAGGGGTAATGGTCTCCATAGCAACAGCGAGCAGTGTTGCAATGTATGCAGACACAGCAGTGAGCACATGGTTTGACTCAGTGTTCTACTGTGCCTTCACTCGTCACGGTCATTAGACCGCCAGGCAGGGGGGTCGGCTAACTGCCGAATATTTGTATCATCCTGCAGCCTCTTGGAATGTTAGGAGTCATGATCTGCCTCAGGGGCATCGCAGCATTTCCCCACCTGCTAGCTTTGACAGCTGTCACCGTTCATTATTGGTAGATCAGAGTATCGACATGGTGGCGACGGAACCTGGAAATCAGGGAAATTTGTCTCTCTGGAAATATCAGGAAAATTTGAAGAAACTTGAAAATTAATATCGGGGAATTTTGTGGCAACATCAGGAAAATTTGTCAGGCAAAGTCCGTCGCTACCATGTTAAATAATAGACAAATTAGTATATACCATCGCTAAAATGAATTTAAAGTCACTAGGCATAAATTAAACGAAAAGGTCGCTTAATTGACAATTGATTCTAACACCACCACCAAAGACATAAAATAAATAGATCATAAATAACATAGGAGAGAAATTTAAAGTGGGAGTGAAGAATCAAGGAGAAATAATTTCAACTCTGAGATTTGCTGATGACATCGTCATCTTGGCCGACACGCCAGAGGATTTTAATGAGTTTTTGAATGGTATGGACCGTCTTGAGGAAAGAATTCATGATGAAAATTAATAAATGTAAAACACAAATATTGGAATGCAGCCGAAAAAAAATCAGAAACCTCTATGGACATCAAATTGGGAGGTGAAAAGCTGAAAGTAGGAGACTTCTGTTACTTAGGAAGCAAAATAACCAGTGATGGACGAAGCAAGGAAAGCATTTCTACAAAAAAGGTATCTGTTGACATCGAATATAGATTTAGGTATTAGGAGGCCATTTCTAAACCCTTTGTCTGGATCGTGGCACTCTATGGAAGTGCATCTTGGATTGTTGGAGCAGCAGAAAAGAGGAGAATTGAAGCGTTTGAAATGTGGTGTTACAGAAGAATGATGAAGATCAGATGGGTAGATAGGGTTACAAACGAAGAGGTACTAAGACGAGTAGGAGAGGAGAGATGTTTCTGGCGACTGCTAATTAAGAGAAGAGATAGGTTGGTAGGACACATACTAAGACACCCAAGAATAGCAAGCTTAGTTATATGGAAGGAAGGGTCGAGGACAAGAACTATAGGGGTAGACCAAGGTTAGAATATGTTAAACAGATTGCCTCGGATGTAGGGTGTGGTAGCTATGTAGAGATGAAACGATTAGCTCAGGACAGGGAGGCATGGAAAGCTGCATCAAACCAGTCGAAAGACTGAAGACTCTAACAACAACAACAAATGCTTTCTTGGCTGTCACCCCGGAGGTTCGATTCCCGACTCTGTCAAAGAATTTATACTTCTGGTCTGAGGGCCAGAACGGGGTACACGCAGAGCGGCAAAACTAACCAAGAGATGGGTTCTATTCCCACCGCAGCCATCCTAGAAATGGTTTCCCCATTTCTACTCCTGGGTAATGCCGTTCACCTCCTTCCCAATCCTCACCTGAATTACAAATACACACCCTAATAGAGTCATCACAATAACACAGGTTATCAGACAAAAATTCCTCACACATCAAAGTACTCGGGGCTAAGTGACCACGATGGCCAAGTCCATCAAATGAAACATCACAAAATAAATAAATAAATAAATACAAATTCGTTTCTTTCATAGGTTAGTGGAGAATTTGCATTAGATATTACTGCTGGCAGCAATGCAGAGTGTACTTAACATTATTTATGATAATCTTATTTCTCATACTTTAGCAGGGGCGTATATAAGGGGAGTGCTGAGGGGGCTCCAGCCCCCCCCCCCGAAAAAGCCAACTTGAGTACAAAATACAATGTATTTCACAGTACTTTTAAGAAATGCTTATCAATTTGTAAAATTTGCTGAATAAATTAACAAGTAATCCATTTAGATACTTGCCATTCATACTCCACAGGCTATAATAGAACATTCATTAAGTACTCACAATTTTCTAGGATAGTCAGCACCCCCCCCCCCCCCCCCGAAAAAATTGTATATACGCCCCTGTACTTTAGATAATCAGGAAAGGGGGCAAAGCGTATTGCAATGCAGCTGGGAACATATTATTTACAAGAATCAGGAAGTTAATCCCCGGAACACGTGAATAACGTATAATGAAAGGTGCATCGTTACGGTATTTAAACATGCCTTGCGTCCTATTGACGTCAGAAAAGTTGGATGGCGCAGCCACGCGGCAGAATGTTGAAGCTGTAACATTGTGACTGGTGAGGTTTATTTAGATGAAGCATTGACGTCATGATGGAAACAGAAAGAAATTTGTCAAATTCGAGGAGGTACTGCTCTGTATACGGTTGCAAATCGTATAAAACGGCTACGAAATATCTTCACTACTTTCCTGTCCAAAAGTTCAGAGAGAAAGATGGGCTTCGGCGCTGTAAATTGGAAAACGTGTTACATGTTACATGACAGTGTGCAGTCTGCATTTTTGTGAAGACGACTTCTTTCCACCGGCACTGTTGATTATTGATAGTTATTGTCTCTAATTTGCATTCACATGGATTTAGCTACATCATACTGATAAACTTATAGCCTATTACTTCTGTGCCGTACAAAGAATGTAATCCGCTCTTCCTAAACTTATTTTAGGAGTTCTTCCGATTGACAATAGCCGAATGGTTAGAAAACTTAAGAAAAATGCTGTTCCTAGCCTTAATTTGCCAGAGAATTTATATTCTGGCCTTTGAACAGCAAGTATGTAGGTCATTGAAGTATGATTTGGCTTAAATTGTGTTTTTGGCTATGATCTCCCTACTGTTGAATTTAGTTAATTAAAATGTAAAATCTTAGTGTTAAGTACCGGTTTGGTGACCCATCATCCCAGGCAGGCCGGCAACACCTATACTACTCAGGCAGATAGGTCACTTAGCCGTAATTTTTAAGTTATAGTGAATGTTTATTGTTTATTTATTTATTTATCAATATGAAGGAACACAGGAGTTAAGTATACATATGCGGTAATGTAGCAGGAGACCGGATCGGCCTAGGCTATTCTAACTTTAATTAGTTCCCATTTCAGGGTTTTACAGTTTTGAGTGCGAATAGTTAGTTTGAAAGTTGTACAACAGTAAGGAGAGTATGTTTTGTATAGGTTTTAATTGGTATTATGGTTTATGTCGAGCTGAGGAGTGAATTTGGTTTGGCTTAAAGTGTAGTTTTTGATCTGTTCCGTTTGCTTATGCCAAGTTCAAATGGAGACTCCAGCTTTGTTAAATATCTGTATTTTAAATATTTAATTATATATATTGATAAAGAGGATGTCTCCATTTTAACTTGCCTGTGGCAAGAGATTAATAAATTAATATTCTTGCCTTTGAACAGCAAGTATGTAGGTGAATATTTGCAATATTGAAGTATGATTTGAGCATCCCAAGTAACGCTTCTTTGAACCCAAAACATTCATGCAAATTCAGGGTTGCTTGATTCAATTTATTATCACGGAGTCGTCCTTTGTGTTATGTAAGATATATATATTGTGAAATTAATAAAAACATCGATACCGCTAGGCTCCCAAGTACAGGCTTCATATATGTAACAGCAGACAGTAAATTAACTATCTACATGTGGGTAATATTTTTAACTGGTAGTAATTAGGCACTGCATTTAAATTGTTTATAAAAGTATTTCTATCAAGGAAATATGTAGTATTTTGCCATCACAAATTAGAAGCCATAACAAACGAACACCCAATTATTTCACGTCACTATATCGCCTCCATATTGCAAACAGCTGACCGTAAGCTCCTCCCCCGTTTCGGACGTCATGGCGGATAAGCGTACAGCGGCCGAGTGGTCAACGTGTCTGTCTATTAACCCCAAGCTTGCAGGTTCGCTTCTGACTGTGGTAAGTGATTTTTGAAAGGCGACAAAAATGACGACACCATGTCATACGATGTTGGCATGTTAAAGAACCCATTTGAATTCAGTAGGCCGTGTTCATAATGGCAAAATTAATCTCGAGATTTTCCGCCAACACAAAGTTCCTCATCTCTCTACTAGAAAGCGCTCTAGTGTTCAAGGAGCTTAGATATCTTAACCTCCTTGACTTTCATAGTGGTTCAAGGAACAACGAAATTCGACATGCAAGCTAGCTACCCTTTGGGTGTCAAATAACAAAGCTTGCACCCGGCATCCAAGGCCATACGATATTATTATTATTATACTACAAACACTTAGTGCAGGCGTTCTCAATCTTTGACTGTGAGCACCACCCTCATGCCATTCAAAGTGCTCGAGCACCATTAAACCGAAGCGGACCCGTGCGAAATGTCTCGCATAATGGGTTGTGTGCGCCCCATGTTTACAGACTACCCACCCGGCTATAGTGCTATGCGGGCTGTACGGAACACAGTTCTGCCTGGGACTATCGTCTTGTTTATTTGTTTAATTAAGCTCAAGAAATGGAAGATTTTTCCTGTAGACTACTATTGAGACGGTTTGGAAGATATTGGTATAAACCGCACCTTCTAACTCCCTCTGGTTTAGGAGCTTGAGTTTTGCGAAACTTACACCTTAGCGTATTATATAATAAGATAACAATAATAATAATAATAATAATAATACAACAAGCATGCGCCTCTCTTTCCTTTCCCTTTCTCCCTCAGGAGTGCTGAAATAGCTAAGGATTCACCGCTAACCAGACATGCTGCAACTTCTTGCATGGCTCATGCAGATAATATACATTTACGTAAGGACAGTCCAGTCGAATCAGCAACATTCGTGTTATTCATAAAACTGGGATGTCCAATTATTTTTATTGTAGATTAAAAATACTATTTCTCAAAATGATAAAAATTTCGGACTATCAAAACTTGTAATGAAAACACTATTATTCCGGTTCGTGGAACAGAATTTTAATTGAAGAATAGATCTCAGGGGAGCTGATGCTCACGAGCAAATTTTTGGATCGTATGACGAGAGCACCACATTTCATTTAAAGAACACCAGGTTGAGAACGCCTGACTTATTGTTAGCCTATGGCTTGGCAAGTTCAACTGAAGGTCTGAGTGAGGGCGCTGTCGGCGCGAGCGAGCGAGGGAGGAAAGCACGTGGTGGGCGGGAGGAGAGAATGAGAGGGCGATAAGAAAGCGCCGATGCCAAATCAACATGTAACTACATCGACTGTGTCCGTGTCGGATAATGTCTGTTGTTTAAAATAATAGCACACACCTAACAGGGGAAGTATCAGGTAAGACAGGTCGAAACCTATCTTGTAGACGCAATCGTTGTACTTTCTATATGAGGACAACGCGCGGAAAATCAGCTGCCAGATTGAACTGCAAGGCTCCGAAATCATGTGGCGAATCTCCCATATAAATCAATGGGAGGTAGCGATTACCGTACATGTTGGAATGGACAGCCCTGACCGCCCAAGCACTCAAGGCCGGTGGGAAAGAGCTGCACGCTCCAGTTCGTATATGCGCACCGCCTCGCTACTACTTCGAGTGTTACAGGGATGTCCAGCTCTTTGGTAAGATTTCGGAGCCTTGTAGTTCAATCTGGCAGCTAATTTTCCGCACGTTGTCCTCTTATATTCGTAGTAAAATAGGTGTTGGAATGGCGTGATTTAAAGTGTTACATTTATTATTGGAAATAAAACAATAACAGTTTAGCTCTAAATTAACACAAAATATTGTTTATAAAATATAATCCTGCGAAATGGAAAATAATGACAACCTACGCCTAGCACACATTGCTTAAAAGGTCTCAGAAGTTTTTAAATAAATAAATAAATAAATATGTTGAACTGCTATGCCCAAGATTGCGGGTTCAAACCCAGCCAAAGTCGTTAGATTTTGTAGAATTCACCCCCGGGTATTTGGGTGTGTATGCGTATGTAGAATTTGTCTGATAACCTGACTTCCGGAGGGGGATGAGCTGAGTCAGAATTGCATTGGGGGGAGAAGAGGTTTCCGACATAATGAAACATAATCAATGAAAGCAAATATACGATCCCGAAATTTCAAATCCTAGTTTTCTTTCTCAATTGATTTCATTAGCATTTGATACATTGTATTTGCACTTATAAATGTGCAAATGCGCGAAAATTAAGCAATTTTGTTGTTATCTCTAAATAGTAAAAAGAAAGAAATAAAGCAAAGCCAACTCCGTACAGGCCATGGAGGCCCTGGGAGTAATGGAAGGTAGATTCTTCCACTTTCTGTGATATCGGCACTAGATGGGATGGAGTTGTCAGCTCCATGCCCGGCCGTCTTGGCTCCCAGAAATTACCCTGGTACTCATTTCTGCTGTAAGCTGAGTGAAGCCCAGGGCCATTTGCGTTTTCCGAAAGTGGTAGTTTTGTTTCTTAAATCCACTACCTGGATGGGGATCGAACCCACTCCCTTTCAGTTAGAAGATCAGCGCCTCTACCGACTGCGCCACGCAGCCCCCTATCTACATAGTACAGTATAAAACCATGTCCCCGATCCTTGGATGTAACGGGTAATCTCGAGAACCACTGGATGGATTTTGATGCGGCTTTCACCATTCTGTAGAAAAACATTAATTTATGACCAAAGCAGAAACGATTTCAGTGAATCGAGTCGAAGAAAAACCTGCTATCCGTGCGCCTTTTTAGCTTAGGGGGCATCCATTAATTACGTGAGGCAATTTTGGCGATTTTTCGACACCCCCCTCCTCACCCCTTGGTGAGATTTTGCTCAAAACCCTCCCCTAATCTCACATGAGATTTTTCAAAATGCATATTTTTAATGTAGGCTAAATAAGTTAATCTGTGCTTGATTGCGTTGGAATTATTTTAAAAACAATTTGGTGGTTCCATTTTTATTTAAGACTAGTTAAGACTAGTATTTAAGATTTCTAAGAACGTAGTCTAGAATCACAGTGAGAAAATTGCTGAACGTGCAGCACCAAGACTTTCTTTTTCGGAAACCTCTGCTTCGCTCCGTTCCATAACTTAAGTCACTTCTTCCTGGCAGCACTTCTTTTCAGCTATGCTTTATTCTGAATGAGTAACAAAGTTGACTGAGCCGTCGAGTAAGGAAACATTTACGGGCGTAAGTAAACACAGCAAGTCGGACCTGTCCATGCGCCGCTGCTACTCGGTTCGTACTCCACAGTTTAATGATCATGTGCATAACCGCGATAAATATTATTATATAAGATTTAGCCATATGTTAATAAAGAAACATTTTTACTTAATTTAACCCAGTTTTCTCTCGCAATTTTACACTGTTTCTTGCGGGGGAAAACATGTAATATTCAAACGCCTCACGTAATTAATGGACACCCCCTTACGGTGGGTAAACAGTTAAATATATATATATATATATATAGGCTATCATAAGGGTAAGAATTGTTCAGCATAAGAAGTTCTACCAAAAAAAAAAAGTCCACGACAGAATATTTCTATCTTTCATTGCCCACTATAAGTGTTTTTGCGTTTTCATTTCTTCCAACAATCTCCAATCAGTGGGAATTTAAATTACTACCTTCGGAGCGAGTTTACGAGCTAGCCTGTCACCCTAGCTTCGGCCAGCATCAAACTGTTGAGTCGTGTCGAGTTAAGACTTCAGAGAAGAGTATATGTGTTTGGATTTTCACTGTTCACCTCGGCTTTTCTGAATTGCGTCTGGGACCTGCCGTCCGTGCACCTTTTAAGCTTACGCAGTGTAAACCGATAATATACCGGGCGAAGCCGGGGCGGGTTGCTAGTTAAATTATTAAGTCCAGTTTTATTCGCGGAATATGAATGAATACGGTATGTATTAATAAAGTACAGTTCCCAACTTAAGTTTAACTTAATACAGCAATACAACTTAATACAATAGGCTACTATTCACTTTCCATAACGACATTAAGACTCGAATACCGGTACTAACAGAATGGCAACTGACAAGTGGTGTATTTTTGGAAAGGGACGAGGAAAGGTAGTACCACACCCATTTTACTAACTGAACAGCTGACTATTTTACTCATTCAATGAATGTTAAGTTAGGCTCACGCTAAAAGTTTTACATGAGTAAAAAGAATGCTTTCAAATTAGTATGTATAAACTTACATAATCCAATCATTTGTTATCAATCCCACGATTGGTTTTTCTAAAAATTAGAAATTTCAAATTTCGACTCTGGGGTGGGAGATTGATCCCCATGATCACCCCGCGTAGTAGTTACGCTACACTGACCTGTGTTACTGTGGTGTCTGTAGTAGTGTGTGTATTTGTAATTCAGTTGAGGATTGGAAAGGAGGCGGCCGTGGCCTAAAGTTTGGAATTATCCCGGCTTAGTCCGGAGAAGAAGTGGGAAACCATGGAGAACCACTTCCAGGATGACTGAGGTGTGAGTGTGCCCCATTTCAGCCCTCAGACCGGAATTAAATTTCTTGGAAGAGCCAGGACCTCCGGGACGACAGCCTTAAATGCTAGCCCCTACACCAGAAAGTGCACCAGAAAGTGGACCTAGTGATGATCAAAGCTTCTGACTCATTAGATCTGAGTGAGATCAGTTATCACCAGTGCTTAATTTCTACAATATTTTAGGTACCGGAACGTATACCAACACATTTTGCCCCCTTTCCAATCATACACCCCCCTTAAAACTCCAGCGAGTTCCGGTAACTGAAACTCTACTAGGCACAGTTTCATTACGGGGATTGCTTAAGTCTAGAGTCTCGGAGTTAGTATCTTTTTAATTTATATGTTTAAAATATTAAGTTAATAGGCTATTTAGCTAAGGTAACCTAGTAGCGGCCAATGGTTTCGCCGTCGTTTAATCTAGTAGCGACCAATGGCTTCGTCTCGCCATGACTTTAGAAGAGTGCAATGCAACATATTTTTTTTAATATTACATCTAATGACGACATGACTAACATATGAAGTCAATATGTGGCCAAGCCTCAAAATCGCCCTTCATTTGTCTATAACAGCGGCACAAAGACATGCTTGTCTGAAGCACGACATCCTTACGTTATTGAGAACACATTATGTCATTTGAACATTAAAGCAGCTATGCAAGCAATTCGGAGTGGAGACAAAATAGCCCTTAAACTCTCAGACACTGAATCAATAGGCCTACAACTTAAGTTAAATGGAGGCAGGGAAAGCAGCAGCTTAGTTATCTCACATTCCATAAAAGTCTTATAAAAAAAATAAGAAGAGCACTTAGTACCAGTGGCTTTTCTCAGTCCTTCCTATTGTATGCATATAGAGAGGAGCACGACTTTTGAAGTAGGAAACCTAACCTATGACTAGTTTTCCAACTATCCACTGTCCGTTCCTCCTCCCAGAAACAGTGAAAAATGAGGCGTACCCTTCGAACACCTAGCATAGGCCTTCCTAATTTCTTATGTTACTTAGGAAACGTACCACAAGAGGCATGAGATTTAATTGTCTCTTTGAATTTCAATTCGTAGGCCTTCTGAAACTGTTATGTTACAAACAAAGTTATCTTCAAAGTATTATAGCACAAAGACAAAATCAAAACCATGCCCGGTGAATATATTAGGTGAGTTCAAAAAGTAACGAGCCGGAGGCTGGAATGCGCAAACCGGTGACGACATCGGCTAATCGTGGCGTGTGTAACGAGGTGTGGTTCCGATCAGAGCGTGGAAGGTCACAGCCCGTCGCTAGAGGGCACGGGTGCACGTCACGTGACGATACAAAGCGAGCAACAGGATTCATCAATCGCCCAATGCTGCCAGTAGCATTGCAAACAGTGACATGAAGGCGTCAAACGAAGAGCAAAGAGGTGTTGTTCGGTTTCTGACAGCGGAAGGAGTAGGGGGAACGGACATTCATCGCCGAATGTCAGAAGTGGACGGCGAACACTGCATGTCCCTTGCTAGGGTCAAGGCGTGCCCGGTCTGCCCCCCTCCCCGCATTACCGATGACAGCGACCAGCTGGTTGATGCACTCATTACCCAGGACCGCCGAGTGACAGTGAACGCCATAGTCGCCGTGGTCGGATTGAGCGTCGGAAGTGTGCACACCATCATGAAGGAACGACTGCACTTGCGCAAAGAGTGTGCCCAACAGTATTCAACCACACCAGGAAGCATGTCGAATGGCCCACTGTCTTGGTCAGCGCTATGCGAGGGAAGGGAATGGGTTCCTGGCACGAATGGTGGCTGGAGATGAGTCATGGTGTCATCACTTCGAACCAAACGACAAAGCCTCCAGTGGAAGCATCCAGGGTCGTCACCACCAACCAAAAAAGGCAAGGCCATCCACACGAGTGCAGGAAAGGTAATGCTGACCTTCTTTGTCCAAGATGGCCCCCTTCTGATACACTTCATGTCGCACGGGACAACAATGAATGCCTAGCGTTACTCACAAACCTTGACCACCCTTCGCCAAGCGATCAAAACAAAACGACCAGGCAATATAACTCGTGGGGTCATTCTGCTCCACGACCTCATACGGCCAACACAGCCGCGGCACTCCTGCAGAAATTCAAATGGGAGGTTCTCGGCCACCCAGGGTTGATACGCTTTCAGGATTTCAAATTTCCCTGACTTTTCCCGGTTTTCCAGACCAAAATTTAAAAAATACCCTGACCGCAGAGTCGTTTATTTCCCTGACTTTTCCCGATTTTCCAGAGCAAAGAATATAGAATGCATTAACCACAGGGACGACATTTACCTCGCTTTTCCTTAGGTTTTCCAAACCTAGCAAAAGTGCATTTACCTTTAGGAAACGTTCTTCTGTATGATCGATTAAGATTAAGTTAGAAAAACTGATTTTAGTCTAATTATTTGTGCAAGGCTATTCATAGACGCGAGGAGAAATGTTGTAGTAGATGAAAATAATAGTGATAAAAATATCCGAGCAAAGTTTCATTATATAAGTATAAGTTAACGCGTTTCTTTAAAAGTATAAAAACAAATAACAAACAAAAAACAGTTCCTTACTGTAATAAATAACATTTATAAGAACAGGACACATTTTTACAATAAATGTTAATTTGCTAACATCAATTGAAAAACAATAACTGAGGAGAAAGCAATCAATCACCAATTCTTACTTTCTAGTCAATCACGATAAAAGTATCTAGAAACTGTCAACTGATACATTTTATTCTAACATTAGATAATTAATATCAAATGAGTTGTTTCAGTTAATATGCCGCCTTGTGTACAAGAAGTTATGATTACTAAGAAGTTGCTCTGATCTTGGCCGTTTGGGGAGATTTCCCTTGTCCCAGCGGTAGATCACGAAATATATGCGGCGTTACGCGATCGTCACCGAATCATGTCTTCGCAGTCAAGTACGGAGAAATATCGATACGTTACACGATCAGCGCTGGTCTCAGCCGTTAGACGCGATTTGTCGTTTTCACGATCGAACACGGAGAAAAACCGCTATTTGCATAATCGGTGTCACTTTTAGTCGTTCGACGAGATTTCTATTGTCCTTGAGGTCGGGCACGGGAAAAATAGAGTATTATTACGCAATCGGCGCCGCTTGCTGTCCGTTTGACAAGAATCCAGTTGTATTCGTCATCGAATGCGGATAAATATCGCGATGTATCGCAATCGCTGCCGCTCTCGGTCGTTTTACGAGATTCACGTTGTCGTCGTGGTTGGACACTGAGAACGCGATATTATGCATCCGGCCGTTCAACGATTGTCTGCCAGTCTATCTGTCCTGGTAGAATGGCGGAGGCAAGCTCGAGGTTGGGCATGGTTAAAATTCACGAGCAGTTATGGACATGGTCGGCGCCGTGATTCCCGCTGTCCCTATGCTGTGGTTGGAAGTTCACGGTGGATCACGAGAAGAAATGAGTATCGCGATGCTACGTAGTCTGTTATTTTTAAGTGGGTTGATGCACTTCTCGCTCCCCGTACAATTTTAAGTATACGGGAATGGGAAAAGTGGCGAGTAGGGTTCGGTATGTTTCGTGATGGGTGCCCAACCACCTTTGACAGGATTCCCGCAGTCCTCGTGGAAACAAGTTCGCGACCGGGCAAGGGTTTTATGACTTTTACGCAACTGGCGTCGATCTCGGTCCGTTTGACGAGATTCCCGCAGGCAAGTCGTCCGGTCAGCCGGCCGTCTTGAGGATGTGATTTTGGAGTATGAACGTTCGAAGTAGGTATCGGATATTACGAATGGTTCAGAGAGGATTGCACGAATAATACGACAAGAGGCACATTTTCTTTCGAATTCAAATTATACAAGTTTTCAAGATAACCGGTTAGATTATATATCCAATAGAACCAAAGTTCGAAGGAAAAATAGACATATAACGGAGTTTCGAATTAACCAAAATGGATGTCGCAAATTTACGAGACGGATAGATTTTTAAAATATACCGGCGTCTATGTATTTCGGAGCATTTTTGCGTCTTTTTTTCAAAACTGTATCATTTCACAAGATTGCGACAATAAATGATATCGCATTATTTCTGGACTTCAATTTGAGATATCCAAATTTAGAGGTCAATATCAGAAATGAGAGGTTTCTGTTGAGTTTCGGAAGTTATCGCGAATAAAAGTCTCGCAAAAAGTCAGGTTTCCGAATAATACGGAAAACCTTTCACACAAAATTAAACCCCCTTCTTGACGCCGAAAATATACGTTGAGCCGATGTATACAGTACCACTGAAGGTATCCCCAGTATGCATTTCTTTGAGGTCGTGCACGGGGAAGACTATGCAATCGGCGCCGCTTGCGTGAAACTCACTTCATCACAATCTGTGAGCCTAGCGGCGCGGATTTAAATGATTTAAACCGACCTCAGCGAATTTCCGTTACCTCCAGCTATCCAGACATAAAAAGTAGCTACTTTTCGTTACTCGTTTGTAAAATTAGTTACTTTTTCGTTACTTTCGTTACCAGTAGACATCCTGGTATACCAACCAAAAAATAACTGTCAAACCTTAATAATTCTTTTTCTTCTTCTTTCTCTCTCTCTTTCGTTATTTTTACAAAATTCCCTGACTTTTCCCGGTTTTCCCTGACCGCAACAAAAATCCCTGACTTTTCCCGGTTCTCCCGGTCGCGTATCAACCCTGCACCCTCCATACAGTCCAGACCTCTCTCCCTGTGATTACGCCATGTTTGGTCCCCTGAAAAGGGCTCTGCGGGGCCAACGATTCACCTCGGCCGCCGACGTCCAGCTGTACGTGCGGAACTGGTTCACATCGCAGCCCAGGGAATTTTATGCGACAGCCATTCACCGCCTTGTGTCACAGTGGGACAAGTGCATCAACAGCCAGGACCAATACTTCTAACATACAGGTACTGGATTCTGAAATTATGCCTCCGGCTCGTTACTTTTTGAACGCACCTTATACCCTAGGTCTTCTCAATAGGTGGCCTGGCCCGTAGAGGTATCGCCTATCGATGGTCCAGCATGATAAATACCACTCGAAAAAAAACCGTATAGGCTATATATCCTCCGCTACACTCAATAACATTGGATCATGGATATGCTTTACAGATCCAGATGAACACCTGTTAACCTCTCTAACAAAGTTATATTACAGGCGAGCACGTGTTTACACCAGTCACAATTTTTCGTGAGGTTAGGTCTGTAAACCACTTTCTTGATAACGTTGCTGACCCACAAAGTTAGTTATTTTTGCAATGAAGTTGCAGGGGACAAGTACAAATCTAGAACAAGATAAACTATCGAAGTGCTTTTGCAATGAAGTTGCAGGGACGAGTACAAATCAAGTACTATATTATATACTGCACAACTGCTTCTCCCGTGGGAAAGGCAACAATTAGATGCGGGTAGTATCTGGGGGCGCCACTTAGGGGCAAAGTACGCGGTAGACAGTCACACCTGTTTTTTTTTTAAGCAAATTGTATTACGCAAAGTTTGGATTGACCCCCAGCCCAAAAACATATCCATGTTAAAAATAATTAACAGAGAAAGGAAATAAAGGCGATCGGGGGGGTACGGTCCCAAAACAAAAGATTTATCACATGTGCAAATTTTAATGTCGTATGACTTCCTGGGAGGCCAAGTGCAGGTCTTTTTAGGGGCTGCGACAACGCGGTCATGTAGCCCCGTGTACTTTGGGTGTGTGTAGAATCTGTCTAGATAACCGGTGTTAATTGTGATGGCGGTATTAGTGTGTGTTATCTGTTTTAATTCAAGTAAGGACTGCAGACGATAATTTCAAGCAGTTCCTACTTTTGCTAGCAAATGCTACCATCCACGACACCTAGCTGCAAACTTGGCTACTAGATGCCATCACAGCGAGCACATGGCGACGAACGTTGGAACTAGACCATTAATCAAATTAACCTACAAATTTAGTTTCACACAATTGAAGTTAGTGGAAGGTTCTTTTATGTGCCATAAATCTATGACATGGGCCCGCCGGCTTTACTTTCCCTCCAAAGGAAGGCATATTGAGGGATGCAGGTCTTTCTAGTTGACGCCCGTGGGCGACCTGCGCGTCCTAATGAGGATGGAGTGGTGATGAAGAAGGCACATACACCCATTTCCCGAGCAAGGGGAATTAACCCCAGGAAATTAAAATCCCCAATAGCCCGGCCGGGAATCGAACCCGGGACCCTTCGGGCCACGGGGCCGGACAGTTATGTGCTTAAACACGGAGAGCTATTGAATATATACTTCTGCTTCTTTTGATACCCAGTAGCTGATAGGGGATGTTCTTCAAGATAGGCTACCTGTAGATATAAAATAAACTTACGGTAGTTTCGACTTCTGCCAACCTTACTGTAATGCTTCATGATCATACGTGAAAACAGATAATTCTCCAGACCGCCTTGAGGTGTCGAGGCTAGCGGGCTCAGGGTGAGATTCCCGGCTCTGCCAAGAAATTTAACTTTGGTCTGAGGAATACCTAGCCTCATGAGACAAAACTGAAAAGAGGAGGGTTCGATTCCCACCTCACCCCAGTACACGGGGCTAAATGACCACTATGTCGAAGGCCCTCAAATAAAACAAAAGATAATTCTCAATTCTGGTGGGAGGTATCTCGGTCACCAGCCCCCTGTACTTAGGTAAGTTGTGTGTTGAATGTGTCTATGTAGCCTAATGGGTGGGTCTTACGCTCGTATGCCCTTCCTGACGTAAACCACTTGACAGGCGTTAGTGAGATATTAAACTGGACAAGGAAACGGCTTTGACATATTAGACGTTATCGTCCCGGCATTTGCCTGCAATTGAAAACGCGACCTTGCGAAAAGCAGTTTGTAATACAGTAATGAAAATCCACAGCCTGCTTCCAGTCTCCGACCGGGTCAGGAATGGAATAAATGAAGCCCCTATCTAGCGGCGAGGATATGAACTGTGCCGGCTGCCGAGGCCTGACGCACTCCTCTGGGGCAATGATTAAATGAATGACAGATGAAATGAAATGATAGTGGAGTGTTGCTGGAATGAAATGTTGACAGGGAAAACCGGAGTACCCGGAGAAAAACCTGTCTGTCTCCGTTCTGTCCAGCACAGATCTCACATGGAGTGACCGGGATTTGAACCACGGACTCAGCGGTGAGAGGCCGGCGTGCTGCCGCCTAAGCCACGGAGGCTTGGGGTTTGTATTATTGCTTTATCAAAATGCAGTTTTTAGAGAGACGTCGAGGTGTCGCAATTTTGCACCGAAAGGGATCTTTAACACGTGCCAGTAAATTACTGACACGGCTTCCTCGCAATGCCAACTGACTGCGTCAGGATTCGATCCTGTAATCTTGAGCACAGCAGGGCCATTTAAAGGAAGTCGGAGAGGCGCGAACCAACTCATCTACATAACTTTCAGCTTTAGACGCTTGGTATAAATCCAGAAATTTAAGTTAATTAAGGAAGGGTGTGCTATACCTATTTTCACACTGCACATTTAATACCCTAGGAGTTTCCTTTGTCGATAGGAGGAATATGTTTAGTAAAAGGCTAAATGTGTTTCTGAAACAATCCTTCATAAAGGCACACCAACGCATTGGAAACGAGGTGCATCGATCTTCTAGTCAACGGCGCTAGTCGACCTTCAGCGTCTGTATGCAGCGTGAACACAGGATGACACCGGCCAGCGGGTATCTGAAACCACGTGCGCCTCCGTCTATGACAGGTGCAACAGCTAAGTCAACACTAATATTGTCAGTTTTTAATTTTCGTTCCGGAATTATAAGCATTTGTAAGTTGCTAATTATATAATATAAACGGCTTGATTTGTGGAACGATGAATGAGAAGTCCAATGCCACTAACAACAAAGTTTCGTACGGTATCACAAAAAAATATTCATTGGCATAAGCATTTTGAAATGACACTGCGATAGATGAGGACTATAAAAAACAAATAGTACTGTTCAGACAGAAGAAACCACACCAGAAATAATTAAATAAATTGAATCAGCAGCGAGGTAATTTGCCTTTTACAGTTGTCACTTGGCAGATCTGGGCTAACACTGCCAATGATGCGAGTTAACTGAAGTGGAATTAAAGCGATATCTTTCAAAAATCGAAAGAAGAAAACACGTGTATGTCAAATAACTTACATAATTCATTGTGTGTTGGCAACGCGTTTACATCGAACAAACTACATCGTAATATGATATGCAACAGTTTGCACACATAATTTGGCAAGCTTAATTCCAATTTAAAGTATCGAAAATCGGTAATTTTCAAATGACTAGGATTGTTGAAAGAAATCAGAGAGAAAAAAAAACAGACGATATCGTAAATTGTTCACTCGGCAGGTGCGGCCAACAATGAGAAGGTTAGTACACTGGTAGACCTAAACAAATGCCCACTACCCTCCTGTCATATGAACTTGGAAGTATCGTGAAGCTCAGCTGGTCAACGAAAACATTGGTTATAATACTGTATTACGTTCAGTTTCGCCGGCGTGTACGATTCTGTACTAATGACATTGCGGGGGTACAAGTATGACTTTTTTTTACCGTCTCGGTTTATTACATGTGATATCTGACAAATAAAATAGCATGCTCACTATATTTTAGCAGCAACAAAACTTAGGTGAGTTATGAAGGACGCATCATTTAATTAATGATCCAAACAAAGTAGCCTATTCTTCAAGTGACATCTAATTTTCACCGTCAAATCATTTTTTTTCATGGCCGTCTGAATCCAGTAAAAAAAGAAATCACCTAGTATTATAAAAGCGGGCCGGTAATTAGGTTTGAAATGCGATACATAATTACATCAACTAACTTAATGTTGCGGGCCATTTTACAATCGCATAAAAATGTAATGAAAGGAAAGCCATTTGAGATATTCTGTAACAACTCATTTTCAATAATTCGCAAACACATAAACAAGTAGTATTTTCATTACGAACAACGGAAGCTGGCGAACACATGTACCTATGTTCCACATTGCTGTAACGACACTGTACATTCCTCTTCATTTGGTAGGGTTCGTCTTTACCAATTAATGTGTTTGCAAAGTACTATTTTATTCAAAACTTTTCTCCACAGTGTTCAGAGAGTATTTCTTTGACAAATGTGTTACAATAGAGAGTACTGAATATAGTAATATTGATATATTATTGATTGATAGTGCATGACTTTTGAGCTCAACAGTCGTCAAAATATTTAGAAAATGGCTTACCTTCTGAAAGTTCTAAATCCAATTCTGCTAATTTGTCCCTCACGTCCTCGGGAAGTTTTGATACGTCGATGTTAAACTCCGCCATGGTCAATCCATTCAAATTCACACATAAACAACTCAGACCATCTCACCACTAACAGCGACACCTCTGGCCCATGGCCATCTTGTATTTACAATTCAGTATGAAACTCGCCAGATGTCACTACTATACACGAGTGACGCACTATATCGACCACATTCTATCGACTAAGAAGGCAATGGTCATGAATGCAGTATTTCTTCGTACCTTCAATATCTTCCGATATCATGATTTGCGTCAGGAAACGCTTATTTTAGAAATGATATCATTTGTGCATCTGCAATTATTTCGTCCATGTTTTATTTGATTACCCCTTTAAGAGTATCTTTAGGCCTGTATAGTTGGCATTTCTGTGCAGCTTTGCGAAATTTGAATTATAAAAATGGAAGTTCCATTTTCGTTTTTGAATATTACAAATAGATTACATGTCGCACACAGGACTAGGATTTCCTTTTATAAAATGGTAGAACGTTCTGTTTTCGTTCTTAGTCTTTGCGGCTGTTTCAACCATTTAAAAAATCAAATAAACATCATATTGTTCTATTTTATTTCATACCGTACCGGTACCTTTAGTTCCTGTAGCTTGGTGAGAAGATGCATCCCCCCCCTACCTACGGAACATCATCCTTGGAACCTTTGAATGGTACAGAATGCTATAGAGACGAATGAACTTTTCCTCACCATACCATCAATCCCTTAAGACTTCAAATAAGGAAACACTAGCTTGTTAACCATAGCAGATGGTGCAGGTAGCAGGCAAATCATCAGTAGGCCTACTGGTACTTCTTATGATATACCGGTAACCTTCAATCGGGATGGAAAGATGCTAGTGTCATTTGGAAGCATAAATATTTCACTCTTAATTATGCTTTACAGTAGACCTATAGAAAAGAATTAGGTATTATATTATGTCATGTGGCATCAGGAAGGGCATCCGGCCTTAAATCCCCGGCCAAAACCAAAATGAGCCTGGTTGGCTCCGGCGACCCCAATTAATTGGGAAAAAGCCGAAGAAGAAGATTATGTCATATGTTATCGCTTTTAATTTGAATCAACATCCGATGCTTGTTAGCATTTGGTGAAATGCGTAACTACCTGTACCGATATCCAAAAGTATTTTTTAACATTTCTTTGTAAATTTTTATCTGTCTGACAATTAAAAATTCTTACATTCACGCTTCTTGACTAATAGGTGTTGTGACGGTGCAGTGGTCAAGCTGCTTGCCTTTCATCAAGGTGATCTGGGTTGGATTTCCAGTCATCATCATCATCATTATCATCTTGCACAGTTTCCAGCCACTGGCCGGGTCTGTTTGGAACACAAGCCTCTCCAACGTCTTCTGTCTTCCCACCATCTCTCAGCCTCCACCCTTGTCCAGTCTTCCCCTCTCTTCTTCACGCTTTCTTCCACCCCCTTCAGCCACCTGTCTCTCGGTCTCTTTCCTTCCCACTTCGTCTCGTGTACCCTCCTGGATATCCTCTTCTCCTCCATTCGTTTTACATGTCCATACCATCTAAGTCTAGATTTCTCTATATCATCCTGTAATGGTTCCTCCTTCATTAATTCTCTGGTCCTCTCATTTCTTATTCTGTCCATCTTTGTAGCTCCAATACTGCTTCTCAAGAACCTAATCTCACTGGCCTGTATTTTGCTCTTCTCCCTTCTTTTCATAACCCAGGTCTCCGAGGCATACGTCAGGATAGGGACATAGTACGTCCGATATATGATCTTTTTGCTGTTTTGAGGGACATCCTTGCTCCATAACATGCTTCTCACACTCCTCCGGAATGCTTCTGCCTGTCTCCCCCGCTCATTTATTTCTCTATCGTTTCTTCCATTATCTTGTATCAGGCTTCCCAGATACTTGAAACTCTCTACTTTCTTCAGCTGTTCCCCACCAATTGTTATTCCCGTTGTGGTTCTTTCCTTCTTCTTTGTTGTGATCACCATCTCACTCTTATTTATGCTAAATTTCATCCCATATCCTTGTATTATTCCTTCCCACACGTCCAACTGTTCCTGTACCTCCTCCTCCCTGTTTCCCCAAATCATCAAATCATCTGCCATCACCATTGCTTTCATCTTTCCTTTCCCAATTACTTGTGCCACTCGGGTCATTATGTCATCCATCGCCACAATGAAAAGTAACGGTGACAGTGCACTTCCTTGTTTCAGGCCATTTCTCTGTTCCAACCAGTCCGATCTCTCTCCTCCCACCTTCACACAGCTCACGTTTCCCTTGTACATCTCCTTTATCCTCTTTATAGTCCATTTTTCTACTCCTCTATCCTCCAGGGACTTCCATACTTTGTTTCTGCATACACTGTCATATGCTTTCTCAATGTCCAGGAAGGCCATCAGTAGATCTGTTCCATACTCATAGTCAGGGACGGTGCGTCATTAAGGGCCGAAAGGGCCCTGCCCACCCAAGACCATTAGGCAGCATTGCAAAGAATGTGTTTAATTAATGATTTTTAAAATTACTTTATATTGCAGATACTCAACTTAAAATAAGTGTTTTACCCTTCTAGAATCTCTAAAAAGAATTCATTATAAATAACGCATCCCTAGGTTAAGATCCTGACAGTCTCGTACGGTGTATCGTCATAGCGAGGGCCGGTCCACAGAAAGTCCCATGTAAAGTATATGGCTTAATGGGCCAGGTGAGGAAACAGTGGACATAGCACTGTCTTGCACGCAAATTCTTCAGTGCTATGAAGGGAATTTTCTCTCTCTTCAAGGGCCAGCAGATTGGGCCCATAGCGTTGCTTTGAAGCAAAACAGAAGATCTCTTCATTCCAATTCCTGCTTCTGTCTCTGTTAAATACGGGAGAAAGGTCCACCCCACCCCACACCCTTAAACATGTATTCAGCCATTGTTTGCAGCTTTCTGACATTAGACAAAACTATATTTATACATTTTCAGTTGTATGTATATGTATGTCTACCCCTTATTATTCCTGTTTTCCAATGGGGTCGGGGATGAGATGCGATGGAAGTCTTTGTGGCGATGGTTTTTACGGCCGGATGCTCTTCCTGACGCCAACCTCATGAGAGGAGTTAATGAGAGATGAAATGAATGGTGGTGAATGAAACTGGCCAAGGATGTGGAAGGAAGCGGCCGTGGCCTGTCAGAAGGTACCGTCCCAGCATTTGCCTGGTGTTGAAAATGGGAAACCACGGAAAACCATTTCAAGGACGGCCGACGGTGGGGCTCGAACCCACGCGTCTACCGAGTCAGCAGAGAGCTTGGCCCCATGACCTAATGCTGCGCTTTAGCCAGCGTAGCCACTACTGTCGGTGCATTTTCAGTTGTCTGAAGTTAATTTCTACTGTATAAATGTGTTTTTAACTTTTGTGGCACGGTACGTAGTTATTTAATATGTCGATTGTATGCAACATAGGAAAATGAAAGTGGAATTTTTATTAACAAATCCATTTTCTTCCATAGCTCTGAACACAAAGTTAGAAATTAAATAATTATGACCTCATCAACCAAGCTGATATATAAATTTGCTTCATCCAAGCACAGGAGAGAATATATTTACAAATAAGGAGCCATGTGAGTCCAGTTTTTAATGCATCGTTGTTGTTTGAGTCTTCAGTCTTTTGACTGGTTTGATGCAGCACTCCATGCCTCCCTGTCCAGAGCTAATCGCCCAACTATTTATTAAAACTTGTTTCAAATGTTGTGTTGTGAGGAATTATGATAATGGCAATATTGGCAACAATGAATGCCAAATATAAAACAATATTTAATATGAAACAACAATAGTAACATCTGGCCCACCCTAAAATTTTAATCAGGAGCCGCCCCTGCTCATAGTGCGTTTCTTGTAACTGCCTTACAGCAAAAATCAAATCCACTGTGGACCTTCCTGCTCTGAAGCCATGTTGTTCTTCCCTCATCCCTCCTTCTCCTAATCCTCCTTTCCAAAACTTTCTCCAAGATCTTTGCACAATGACTCATCGGTGTTATTCCCCGATAGTTTCTGCATTCTGTTCTGCTACCTTTCTTGAAGATCGGGACAATTATTCCCTTTTTCCAGTCCTCTGGGGTCTTTCTTTCCTCCCATGCTGTCCTCATCACTCGGTACAACCATTGTATCCCCACCTCTCTTGCTGCTCTCACCATCTCCACACTCAACTCATCCACACCCGGTGCCTTCCCTCCTTTCATCTTCCTCACTGCATCTTCCACTTCTTTCCATGTTAAGTCCTTTTCTGTTTGCAGTTCATCTTCCTCTTCCCCGATTTCTTCCTCCTCGCCGTGGTTTCCATTTGGGTTCAGAAGTTC
Source organism: Meconema thalassinum (assembly GCA_946902985.2). Taxonomy (NCBI): domain Eukaryota; kingdom Metazoa; phylum Arthropoda; class Insecta; order Orthoptera; family Tettigoniidae; genus Meconema; species Meconema thalassinum. The sequence continues at coordinate 789,191,158 of OX336390.1, forward strand.
CTCAAAATATTCTTTCCACATTTTCTTCAGTTCTTCCCTATTTTCTATCTCTTGTCCCCTTTTGTTCACCATTCTAACATCATCCGTAGGATCCTTCCACCTCTTATTTTTTACCATCCCATATACAGGACCTTTTTTGTACCTTCACTATCCTCCTTCATCATCTTTGTCCACTCTTCCATCCACTTTCTTCTCTCCTCAGCCACTATTCTCTTCGCCTCCTTCTTTCTTTCCTGGTACTCTTCCCTTGTCTCTACCGTCCTATTTTGATACCACCATTAAGAATCCCCTCTGAGGCAAAATTCCTGCATCCTGGCATCTCTAAAAGCCACAGTAGTTATAAGGATGTAAACCAATAACATTACTGCATATTATTATTGGATTTCCAGTTAGACATGTAAGATTTTGGTATATTGGCTTTCAAGGCCAGTGAATTAAAACTCAGCAATCTTTTTTCTAGGTTTGTGCTGTATCTTGTGTGGGGTTTTGCCTAGGACAACAAGCTGGGTCATCAACGGGCTCTTGGTGTCCCCGCCCGGGCCCCCACAGGAGTAGCGAACGGTGAGCTACCTCCCTTTTTATGAAGCGCACCTGCGCCTCTTTACTGCGAGAACAAAAAGCTCAAGCAGCCATAACCTCCCTATGAAGGCTTCCAAAAAGCTGGTATATTGGCTAACACGGCCAGAGAGTTAAAACTCAGCATTTTTTTTTTTTTTTAGGTTTGTGCCGTGTCTTGTGTGGGGTTTCGCCTAGGACATCAAGCTGGCTCTTGTTGTCCCCACCTGCTGATGAACCAGGTTGGTGTCCTAGACAAAATCCCACACAAGACATGACACAAACCTAGGGGGGAAAAAAAATTGCTGATGTAAGATTTTGTTACGTAAAACTGAAAGCTTCCTTCACTCCTTCTTAACGAACACCCCAATATTACTCTTTATTCTTAATGCAATGTTTTATAAGGTAATAAGTGGTCTAACATTCAAACAGTGGTTCTCACCTCTGATTTGTTTTCTTCCTTACATCAGTCATCAGGTTCTTACCCAACACAACACTATTTGATTTATTGAACAATCTCCGCCAATCAATACATTGATTATGTGCGACAACGCACTAGTTGTGGGACATGTTTCGAACCCTGGAACGGTCCTTCATCAGCCACAAAATTGACGCTGTTAAAACATTATACATAAAACACTGAACAAGGTAAAAAGAACAACATCATGCACATACAGTCACTCATAAAAACACGATACAGTCTTGAACAAATTAAACATAATACACATTAAAAACTTTAAAATATTTTTGTATAGTTCATTCTCTTCCTGTCTTCAGTTGATCAGACTATTGTCATGAAATCCTGTCCATTTCAAGAGTCCTTTGCTTGGCACGGTATAAGATGGGAAGTTGTTCTTATGGTCAAAAGGTGCCATTACTTGTATGAGGACGAAAAATCATACAAACATTCCCATTGAGCGGCTAGAAATGAGAACTTAATGTTCCAGAAAACAAAATCCTATTACATGTGCCTGCAATGGCCTGCTGGCTAGGGCCAGGTGATGCAGTTGCAGTTTTCTGCTATTTTGTGTGCAGATACTGAAAGTGAGCACAAAATTTGCTGTCAAAGGGTGTAAAGCAAATTGTCTCTAATGAAATTTATCAGATCACATTTATTTTAATTTTAAGGGGCATTATTTCTAAGTTACTGACTGGTTTTTAATAATAAATTGGCAAAATGTGTTTTCTTTGAGGATTCATTCTCCAAGTGACACACAGCTGAATAGGTAATAGCAGTACATAAAATAACTGCTCAATCCATCTTTCTTGATCGGATGCTTCCCTCTTGAAACATTAGTCAATACTGTATTATTTTGCTTCAATGGTAGCTTTAGTAACAAAAATATATTAGGTAATTATAGCATTAGGTTAGAGGTTTTTTTTTTCATTTTTCGAGTGACCTCCTGAGAGGCCGAGTGCAGGTCTTTCTAAGTGACGCCCGTGGGCGACCTGCGCGTCGGGATGAGAGATGGAATTGATGAAGGCGAATGAAACTGGGCAAGGATGTGGAAGGAAGCGGCCGTGGCCTGTCAGTAGGTACCGTCCCAGCATTTGCCTGGTGTTGAAAATGGGAAACCACGGAAAACCATTTCAAGGACGGCCGACGGTGGGGCTCGAACCCACGCGTCTACCGAGTCAGCAGAGAGCTTGGCCCCATGACCTAACGCTGCGCTTTAGCGCGCGTAGCCAATACTGTCGGTAGGTTCGAGGATAATTAATAATAGATCAATAGATATTTGATGAACTATTAAGGGGAGTGAAGAACACAGAACTATGGTACCAGTACCGGTAAGTAAAATAATAGTAGTTATTTATAAGAAATGTATAGTTATGGTTACAGACCTATACAGTTGTAATACTCAAAGTTGAAGTCTGACAGTTCTTAGAGGGAGGTCCTTTTACTGCCTACCGGGGTGGGACGAAGAGAGGTGGGGGTATGGTTGTCATGGAAACGGGGTGGGGCGACTGCGGTTGCCATGGAGATAAGCTCTCTGGCCAGTTCGTGTTGAGGAGGAGTTTGTAGGAGTTGCCAAACCTCGCACTTCTGAGTTAGATCTTGTCACAAGCAGTTCAGTGTGAGTGTTATTCTATTAGTGTTTCTGTTTGGAGGCCGTCATTAAGTATCTAACGGTATTTTAAATACTAAATACGTAGACCTACAATTATTGTATTGCAATATATAATTCGAGCATTATGAATACTCCTCGAGAGAGAGGGAGGCCCAGAACTCGTCCACCTCATGAAAAAAGTACCGCCGTGACAATTCATCACCAAGGAAGAGAAATGATATGTGCCGCAAGGGAATTCTTTGAAGAGGAGGCTAAGAGTTTTTCGGAAAGGAATGTTCCTTTAATTCCATTCCAGAGAGTTCAAGAACGCACTGCGAAAGCTCTTAGAGTTAGTAAAAGTACTGTGACAAGAGTTACGATGGAGAAATATAACAACTCAAAAGAGGGTTCATCTAAACTGTCCACACCTGGAAAGAAGCGGCCTAGAACCTCCAGAATTACAAATCTGGATCCGTTTAAAGACGATGCTATTCGCCGGCTCATATATTCTTACTACACCAGGAGGGAACATCCAACAATTCAAAAACTGTTATTTACACTTCCGAACGACATATTTAGAGGCAGTTACTCTTCCTTACTGAAAGTGGTTCATAACCTTGGTTTTGAATATAAAGCTATCAACAGTAGGAAGCTGCTGTTGGAGAGAGGTGACGGACTGAGCCAGGATCGAACCTGCCAAGTTGAGCTCAGAAAGCCAGCGCTCTACTGTCAGAGCTTTTCAGCCCGACCTCTGTTAAAGAAAACCGAACATAAGACCAAGACAGTCATGGTCTGGCCAGGTAGTCCACAAGAAAACACAGCGGTCAGAATGAACGAACGAACAAGCCAGTCGGAAGTAAGAAGGGTAGGGTATGGAATGCAGGAATGTGGCAACCGCGTGAAATGGCACGTGCAATGCTCCTCCCTCCAGCACTAGCTGTCAGACGTCAACTCTAAATATTACGACCATAGTAGCTATCATTGATTCTGAAAGTTAAATTTCCTCAGCACTGCTTGGTTGTGTTAGTGTGGGCAGGGCCACGGAGAGCGAGCGCGGGCCCTAGGATTAAGACTTACGGGCCCCTCCTCATTTGTTCGTCCTGTGGCATCCAGGAAATATCAAATTTGCGTGTTTACTCTTAAAGCCCACTAAAATGAACTCTGTGCATTTATTTGCATTTTTTGAAACGTATTAATTTTGTTCAGTGTAAATTTGCTATGTCGTTTCCATTGTATCTGACCGAAAATTGTACTCTCTCTCATCACAAGAACAAGTTCAACGCCTTTGACAATCCTATGTACTAAAATTCGAATTTTGCAAAGGTTCATAATGTAGCTTAGTGGCTATTAGGTCGAATTAAAAGGTTATTTAGAAACATTCCTCTCTGTAAACAGTGGAAGCTGTACTATTTCTATGGCTGTGAAGATTATAAAGATGATGGTTATTTACAAAATATATTTCTTATGTTCTCTTTATAATATTTTGTAGCATATTCACTCGTCAGATATATTGAATATCATAAAATGTAAAATTTGTTGGCAAATAAAATTGAGTAAATTTGTCTAGTCAGGACTTCTCTACTTTTGCGGGCCTCTCAGAAATTCCGGGCTCCAGGGCTACAGCCTTCTTGTGGGGGACTTTGTGTGGGAAGGAGATAAACATTGTGTGATCCGGAGAGAAGAATGCTAGCATTTGCTCATTTCAAATTACACATTGTGGTGGGCGGTATGACCTGCCTCTGCACTTCAAATCAGCTACTCATGAACCTCCGATCCACCAACAAGTAAGGAAACCTAGAGTACTCCATTCATATTAAGGAAAGAAGAAGCTGCCTCTCGAAAGCTATGTAGCCTACAAGATACCAAAACCCCACCAGTTATCAATCAACACTGCAATGGCTCTTTTCAAACTGGAAGTTACCCCGGTAGCAACATACAGCATCCAACTCATTTGGAAAAAACTCAGCATCCCCAACATGAGAAAACTTGAAAACCTAAAAGCCAGATACCTGAAACGCATCCTCCAGATCTCCCAATTCACCGAAAACAGGCTAGCATACATAATAGCCAATGAATCATTCTTCCTGGATGACATCAAATCCACCTTCAACCTACAAGACACACCCGCCTCCACCTTCGTCCTCGAAGAGGGAAGAGAAGAAGTACGGCCGATTCGAGCGGATATTCACTTCATGGAAGCACTACATTAATGTGTTTTCAATCCGTAGATTGGTCGGCAGCAATCCTCCTCTTCCATTCTTCCCTGTCACCAGTCAATCTCTTCATGTCTCTGTATGAATGGACATTAACATCTGTTATGATCTGTTTGATATATTGCAGTCTCGCTCGCCCTCTTCCTCTCTTGCCCTGAATTAAGCTATCCAACACAGTTACCATAAAGTCATTGTGGCGATAGACATGTCCTATCAATTGGTCTCGTCGTTTCCGTATTGTTTTGAGAAATGCTCTCTTTTCATTAATGTTTTTGAGCACTTCGTCATTCGTCACTGTTGCGGTCCATGGAATTTTTCCCATCCACCGTAAACACCACATTTCAAAAGCTGCCCGTCTTCTTTTATCAGCACATCCCATTGTCCAAGCTTCTGAGCCAGACAAGGCTATACTGCACACATAAAATTTTATACCTTTAATCCTGGTCTCAATAGATATATTCTTTGAAGTCAGAAGGGACTTTTTGCTGTTAAATGCAATTTTGGCTTGGGCAATTCTCGCTTGAATATCTGCTGAACTTTCTCCAGTGGAAGTAATTTTACTCCCTAGATAGATGAAAGTGTTAACTTGCTTAAGTGGAGCACCAGTTATGTGAATAGCTGCATTAAGTTGTTCTCTAGCTCAGCGTTTCCCAAACTGTGGTAAGCTTACCACTGGTGGTACGCTCGTACTGCTGCAGAGGTGATGTTACGAAAATACAAAAATTAAAATATAAAATTTAAAAATAAAAAAACATTGATATGTTGCCGGAGGACTTTAAGGCCAAAGATAAGGAGCAGTTTTATGAATTGAATTAATAAGTAAGGCAAACTTCTTCTTCAAAAATGGCTCTTGTGAACTTTTGGGTGGAGAGGCGTGCAGACTATGAAGACATAGCTGACAAAGCAGTTAGATTTTTACTATCTTTCACTACTTCGTACTTGTGTGAGACTGTATTTTCTTCACTTGTTTATCTCACGAATAAATATTGGAATAGGCTCACTATAGTGGGAAACGATCTTCGTTTGTGGCTCAGCAATCTCAAACCAGACATTCCTAAGTTGGCTTCTAATCTTCAAGCTCACCCTTCACATTGAAGTTGTTAGTTGAACTTTGTTTTATTGTTTAATTATTAATAGTTGTTTTTATTAATATTATTTGCACAGTGTCATTCCTAATGTTTGAATTGAATACTTACTGTAATAAATAATAAAACAACTGGACACACTTTTTATTATTTGAACTTTAACTCTAACGAACACCATTTACAATCCATATTTTAGTCTGCTACATAGGGGTGGAGGTGGGGGACTATATTACTATATCTCCCAACCATTAGGTGGTACGTGAGAGATTCTCGTATCTTCAAGTGGTACACACACACAAAAGTTTGGGAAACACTGCTCTAGTGCATACCATTATTTCCGTCTTTTTAATATTGATTTTCATATTATATTTTTCATATAGAATCCTGTTCATTTCCGTGATTGCATGTTGCAGTTTCTCTTCACTGGTTTCCAGGACTGCTATGTCGTCTGCAAACCTTATTGTCTTGACTGCTGCTCTGTTGATCTCGACTCCTCTCATAACTGTCTTACATTCCTCAATGCCTTTCTCAATATATAAGTTGAAAAGTGCAGGCGATGAGCTGCATTCCTGTCTAACTCCTTTATGAATACAAGCTTCTTGCACTACTCCGCATATGTCCACAATGCTTTTTTGGTTTTTATAAAGTTCATAGATTATCCGTCTATCTCTGCAATCCAAGCCAACATTAGTCATAATTTCCATGAGAATATTCCAATCCACGTTATCGAATGCTTTTTCAAGGTCCACAAAGGCAATGTAAAGTGGTTTCCTTATATCCATCATTTTATCAATTATTTCTCGAAGTAGTAATATGACTTCCCTTGTTCCTCTGTTCTGCCTCAAGCCAAATTGATCTTCATTCAGGTTTTGTTATATTTTGCTTTTTATTTGTCTGTAAATTATTTTAGTCAATATTTTTGATGCATGTGATAAGATGCTAAGGGTACGATGTTCCTCACATTTCAGTGTTCCCTGTTTCTTTGGTATCACGAGACTCTTTGTAAAGTCATCTGGGACTTCTCCATTTTTATATATTTCACTGATCAACCCAAACAGATATTTGTGTGTCTCAGAATTCAATGCTTGTAACATTTCTGCAGTTATTTTATCATATCCTGGAGCTTTATGTGATTCCAGTTCATTCACGGCATGAAAATATTCTGATTCAAGAATGGATGGTCCTAAGTTATCATGCAAAATAGTATCTCCATTTTCCAGCTCAGTCAATTGTGTGGGGTCTGCATACAGATTTTCCAAATAATTCTTCCACCTCATAACTTCGTCCTTGCTCTCAATCATTAGCTTCCCATATTCATCCACTCTATGCCCCTTTCTCCTTTTAAATTATTTATTAATCAAGTCGTAAGCTTTTTCTACTTGTCCATTTTTACAAACTATCTTCAATTTCTAAGCATTGTCTCATTATATAATCCTCTATTACCTTCTTAGCTTCCCTATTTACGATATTTTGGAGGCTATTGTAACGATGAATTCCTTCATCACTTCTAGTGTTTTTATACTTTCTTCTCTCTTCTATAAGCTCAAGTAGTTGATCAGTGATCCAGGGTTTCTGAGGTGATGCTTTCATCTTTCCAACTGTTTTATCAGCCACTTCAAGAATTGTTTGTTTGAAGCCAATCCATTTTTCATTCACTGTACGGTACTAGTAGATATATCCTTTTTCCTTTCTTGTATCTGGTCTTGGAATTGCAACTTTATGCTGGCATGTTTAAACTTGCCGACATTGAACATTTTACGGCCTTGAATAATCGGTCTCTTCTTTTTGAGGAGACTTCATTAAAACAAGGTTGTGGTCACTCGCAACATACGCCCCAGGATAGCTTTTACATTGTTTGACTTGGTTGCAGTATCTTCTTCTTGTTATTATATAATCTAATTGGTAACGTGCTGTATCGCCACGGGCAGTCCACGTATACCGTCGCCTCGCGGGATGTTCAAACAATGTATTAGCAACTACGAGATCATTTTGTTTACAGAAGTCTACTAACATTTGGATAAAATTAATAAAATGGGAAAATTTCATCAATTTTTTTTCTGTTCATGAAAAAACAAAGCATTGCAATGTTACTCAATAATGTACCACAACAGTAACAAGAATGTCAAACGACATTTATACAGGGTAGAAATTTTGTAAAATAAGCAATGGAGTAACTTTAAATTCTATTATGCATGTTGTTTGTTTTTAATTTTTAACAATATTTAAGTGTGTTTAGTATATTATAATTCTGTGTTTTTCACCTTCGATGGGGAATGTGATGTGTATATTTTACCGATGTGGCCTAATATTAAGTTGAGTGGGCTGAGGAAGGAATTGTGGTAAATTCCAAAACATGTACCCAGAATAATGCTAGTAATAAATTGTGTTGAATAAGGCAGAAAATTAAAAACTTTAAGTTTTCATAATAAAATGAGGTTTTCATTATCTTTTAGTTGATCCAATAGCTCTTCTATTTGTTGATACACCTGATCCACCTCCTCATCAGTATGTCGTGAAGTTGGCATGTGTACCTGAAGTAACACTCTATCTACTGGGTCATTTTCTAACCAGACCATTATTATTCTGTCGCTATATTGCAGATAGCTTTTTACCTTATTAGCCACATGTCGTTGGAGGATGATGCCTACACCTGCATATCTTCCTTTTTCTCCAGAATGTATAACTCTCTTATCACCACTCCAAAAATCCCCACTTTCTGGCCATCGTAATTCACTCACCCCTAAGATGTCGATCTTGAGCTTAGTCATTTCATACTTTACATTCTCTAGTTTTCCGCAGATCATGAGCGATCGTATGTTCCAAGTTCCTAATCTGAGTGGTCATATTGGAATTCTTAGCTTCGATACTGTCCTCCACCGGAGATCCGAATGGAGGACTATGTTACCTCTGGGATTGAATTTAGTTACAAAGCCTGTCATATTTGCTGTGTAACAAAGGATATCCAAAGGATCTTTAATGAATTGTTTTCTTCTTGCCTTTTTCATCCTATGCCGTTGGCCTTTCCGGTAGGCTCATCCGCCTTTAGGAGTAATTTCTTACTCCAAGGGCAAGAGAGTGCCCTTCTTTTACCCGCTCATTCACCCCGAAGGCTGTTGGCACTTGGTAAAAGGTGTCTCCTTATCCCGGGAGATAATCGGAGCTGACATCTGTCCAAGTGTGCAGATGCCTTTTTACCTATTAATCCCGATAACTGGGCTGCCTTCCCCGCCATTTACGCTGATCTGAAGCACAACTTCTCCACCGAAATTGCCATTAAGGTCTTCACCGTAATCCTGGCAAGGGACCCTTACATGTTACTACCAGCCGGGTCAGCTGGACCAAGGCTTTTTATTAGAGGTGTTACTCCTCTATCACTCCCCATTTTGTCCTGACTTGTGACAGGCAGAGCCTGGCTTCCCAATTATTGGGCCCAGGTTGGTAGGGTTCAAACTTCGAGCTCAGTCATGTCTACAGAAGATTCGCTTTCACTGGAAGATCTGCACCACTGACGACCACGACACACCGGATGACAACTGTGTGAAATGAAATATACGCATTACCACCTGAGGAATTGCTATAAAAGGGCTATTACACTCGTTAATGACACCAAAGACCTGTAAATTCACATAAACACACCTTATGTGTACATTGTGCTTTGTATGAAAATGAAAATCCACAGCCTGCTTCCAGTCTCCGACCGGGTCAGGAATGGAATGAATGAAGCCCCCATCGAGCGGCGAGGATATGAACTGTGCCAGCTGCCGAGGCCTGACGCACTCCTCTGGGGCAATGATTAAATGAATGACAGATGAAATGAAATGATAGTGGATAGTGTTGCTGGAATGAAATTTTGACAGGGAAAACCGGAGTACACGGAGAAAAACCTGTCTGCCTCCGTTTTGTCCAGCACAGATCTCACAAGGATTGACCGGGATTTGAACCACGGACCCAGCGGTGAGAGGCCGGCGTGCTGCCGCCTAAGCCACGGAGGCTTCTTGTGCTTTGTATATAATAAATAAAATAAATACTCCACATACAGTGATCTGGAAATGTTTGGGTTACTGAATAGATATTACAGAATGTATTTAAACAATATTCCATCAAACAAACATTTTTAAAAAGCCCTAGAAAATGAATGTAATTATACAGGGCATTTCAGAATTTCTATCACACACATCTAGGGGTTGTCAAAGAATGTAGGGAGAGAACGGTTACCGAGGCTTTAAATCCAATTTCGATTACGACTGCTAGGATTACGTCATCCTCCAGTTTGGTTAGCTATCTACTGAGTGTACAGCATTCTAAATTTTAAGCATGGGCGATTTGAACTGTGCATAACACATTTTCAGCTGCCTCCACGTTGTCTCTATACGAGGATCTCAAATGTTGATAGCAACATTAGGAACCAGATTGATTACACCACAGTCAATAAGCGTTTCAGAAACTCCATCAAATGTGTGAAAACTTATCCTGGAGCTGATATCAACTCAGATCATAACCTCCTGTTTGCATTTATGAATATCAGACTGAAGAAATGCAATTACAAGAGAAGAACTAATTGGATTGAGATTCAGAAACTTCAAAACCTTGAACTGAAGAATGAAGTACAGACAGAACTGTGTGTAAAACTTGTGGACATTCAGAACAGTACCGGTATGAATGTAAATGATATCGAAGAGACTTGGAATCATATTAAATCTGCAATTAATGAAATAGGTCAAGCAAAATTAAAAGATGCCAGAAGAAAGAAAAACAAGCCCTGGATGACAGATGAAATTCTGCAGCTGATGGCTCAACAGAGAGCATTTAAGAATAAAGATCCCACGAATTACACAATATTTCAGAAATTAATAAGGCAGAAAATAAGGTTTGCAAAAGAACAACAACTTTCTCAGGAATGTGAGGAAATAGAATTTCTGAATTCAAAACATGACTAATCCAACATGTACAAGAAAGTGAGACAGGCAACAGGTATTTACAAAAATAAGAAAAGTGGAATCCTCTTCAACAAAGATGGTGATATCTTATCTAGCACAGAAGAGAAATTGAAGGAATGGAAGAAATATATTCAGAATCTCTTCATGGACTGCAGAAATGCTGATCATGTGCATGGGAAGGCGATGGTGTGGATATCACACGTACAGAAGTGGAATATGCTATAAGAACCACGAAGACTGGAAGGGCTCCAGGCCCCGATGAGATTTACACCGAGATACTGAAACTACTTGTGAAAGAAAAATCCCTTTCATTACTGGTCGACTTGTTCAACAGTATCTACTGGAGTGGTATCATTCCCAATGACTGGCTCAAATCAACTTTTGTAACTTTACCTAAGAAAGCTAATGCAAAATACTACAATGAATATAGAACCATTAGTTTGCAAGTTCTGAAAGTCTTCCTTAAAGTATTGCATTCAAGAATTTACCTAAAGTGTGAGGAAAATATCGGAACTCTCGAGAAACCGTGAAACCTGGTCCGCTCCAGAAACATCCATTGAGTCAACAGCCCCGCTATATAAGCGACCTGGCCAGCAAGGGGAGCGAGTTTTTGAGGACTGTGTTTTCTGAGCGAATGAGTGTGTTCCACTGTGCGACCGAGGATTATTGCAGTGCTGTGAGGATTGCGAAACCCAGCGAACTGTTCCCTAGCCTGCGGACAGCAAAACAGTGTGTACTCAAGGAAGTGTGCAGGTAGAGCAAGTGAGTGTCATACTGTAGCTTATTGAGAAGAGGAAGAGTTGTGGTATTTCTAGCCGAGAACACGGACCTCATTACGGTAGGATTAACTGCACGACTGAGTGAAAGGGAAGTGTTCCCAACAAGAGGGAATCTAGAGTGAGATACTAATTGCTTGTATCTGTTTATTGTGTGGTGCACTGTAACTTGCTAGACCTGCAATAAAACTTATATTTCTTTAAAGGGCCAAACTGTGTTGAGCTTTTAACCACTGTAGTCCAATTAACGAACATGCTACCAGGGCTAACACGTAACAACAGGTGTCAGAAGTGGGATCACGGACCCAAGCACAACACCTGAAGAGGACCTTCAGGTCAAAACCCGTGCAGGTCATTTTACCACAGTTCACTAATTCTCCTGTGAGTGCATGCCCATTACTAGACAAACAACTAAAATGGAAGCGCAATTGCAAGCACTGCTAGAAAAGTTAAGTGGCATAGAAACCAAGATGGAGGCGGGGCAGAAGAATTTAGAGGACGGCCAGAAGGAGATGGAAGACGGTCAGAATAAGTTAGCAGAGGACCTTAAGAAGATGGAAGACGGTCGAAAGAATTTAGCTGCGGAGCTGAAGAAGATGGAAGACGGTCAGAAGAATTTAGCAGAGGACCTAACTTCCAAATTAGAAAACGGTCAGAAGAATTTAGCCAAGGATCTGAAGAAATTAGAACAGGGTCTGCGGGAGGAAGTCAACACCGTCTGCCAGGGCCTACGTGAGGAAGTCACGGCAGTGGAAAATAAGTTTGCCGTCTTACAGGAGTAATTCGCCGAGCTGCGTCGACGGGGCTGGAAGAGAGATTCAACGCTCTACAAGAGGAAGTTGCCGAGCAGCGCCGACGCCCGCTGACGGGGGAAGAAGAGAAATTCAACGCCCTACTGAGGAAGTTAGTTAGTTAGTTATTGTTGTTTTAAGGGGCGGAACTACGAGGTCATCTGCCCCTCTTAACACAGATTAAAGAATACAAATTTTGAATTGAATTTAAAATTTTGAGGTGGACATCTAAATTTAAAAAGACCAAAGATTAATAAAACAAAAACAAACAATTAAAAAAAAAAAAAAAAAAAAAAAATATATATATATATATATATATATATATATATAAACATAAACAAAAATTACGGAAAAAACAAAACATTATCATTCAAAAACGAACAAGTCGTTGAGTCAAAGTTCACTGGAAAATTTAGATTGCTGGCCCTAACCCACTCTCACTTATAAAGCGGATAACGCGATCAGCAGCCACCGCGTCATCGGCTAATATAAGTTTGAGTGTCGTCTGCAAACCAAGGTTTCTTCGTAAGTCAGCAAGATCCACACACTCGGTGAAAATGTGGGCCACGGTGAAAACGGCTCCACAGGTACAAAGTGGGGGGTCTTCCCTTCTCATTAGGTACGAGTGGGTGGATCTTGTATGACCTATCCTTAGCCTACACAAAATGACGGACTCTCTCCGGGCCCGGAAGGAGCTCCGCCACACGCGAGTTGTTCCCTTAATCGCTCTCAGTTTACTGGGCAGTGGGTCAGCTAGCCACTGACTCTCCCAAAAAGCCAGAACTAGTAGGCGTAACTGAGAGCGAATATCTCTAGCGGGTACCTCCATTGGTCGAGGTGGTAGTGATACCGCCTCTTTTGCAGCTTGATCTGCTAACTCATTTCCCACAATTCCCATGTGGCTTGGAAGCCACAGAAAGGTGATTCGAGTGTCAGCGTGGCACAGCCCGGCTAGTAGGTCGTGGATTCGCTGCACTAGGGGGTGTTGCGGGAAACATGTAGCAATTGACTGCAACGAACTCAAAGAGTCGGTACACACGAGAAAGTGGATTCGTGCATCCTGTAGTGCAAACTGCAGAGCTTCATAGATAGCAACGAGCTCCGCAGTAAACACACTACAGGCCTCAGGCAAAGAGATCTTGGTATTTGCACCATCAATAACGTAAGCACAACCCACTTTCTTGTCCACCTTCGAACCATCCGTGTATAGAATGCCAGCGTCCGGAAATTGGTGAACTATGCTGTGGAACTGCCTCCGGTAAACGGAGGCATCCGTGTTCACCTTAGGACCTCGGTGCAGATCTAACCGAATTTCCGGACGCGGGACTTGCCACGGAGGCACCTCGCTAGATGTCCGGATCATACAGGGACCTACAGCCACTCCTATTTCAGTACACGAGCTATCAAGTCTAATACCAACCGGCCGAGTGGCACGAGGCCGGTTGGCGTAACCCTGGTGGTTTTGGGTACCGAAGAGAGCTTGATAGGTCGGATGATGCGGCATTTGACGCACATTGGCAGCATATGCTAAAAGCATATGTTGGCGTCTATAATTTAAAGGTGGAACACCCGATTCGGCGAGTAGGCTGGGTATCGGGCTGGTCCGGAAGGCACCGGTAGCCAGCCTAACGCCACTATGGTGGATACTGTCCAGCATTTTCAAGGTTGCCGGCCTTGCTGAACCGTATGCCGCAGAACCATAGTCTAGCCGGGACAGGACGAGGGCTTGGTAGAACCGTAGCAGCACCGCACGGTCAGCCCCCCACGTAGTGCCACTAAGAAATCTGAGCATGTTCAGTTTCCTGAGACATGTCATTTTCAATTGCCGTATATGGTGCTGCCACGTTAACTTGCTGTCAAAATGGAGCCCCAGGAAGCGATAAGTGTCAACCAACGGCAACGCAGCATCCCTGAGATGTAGTTCAGGGTGTAAATGTAGCCTCCGGAGCCGACAAAAATGGACGACGGAGGTTTTCGCTGCTGAAAAACGAAAACCCCGGTCGTGAGCCCACCTGTCGACCCGGTTGATAGCTAGCTGCAATTGCCGTTCCACGACTGCCATACTTCCAGAGCTGTAATGCAGAGCTAAATCGTCTACATACAGCGATGGAACTACCGCGGACCCGGCGGCGGCAACAATGCCATTAATGGCAATCGCGAACAAGGTGACACTCAGCACTGAACCCTGAGGAACTCCATTTTCTTGGGTGTAGTATTGCGACAATGTCCTACCGACCCTTACACGGAAGAGTCGGACGGACATGAAATTCGCAATGAAAGTCGGTAAGTTACCACGGAGTCCCCACTTGTGAAGGGTGGAAAGGATCCCGTAGCGCCATGTGGTGTCGTAGGCTTTCTCGAGGTCAAAGAAAACCGTGACTAGGTGCTGCTTTCGGAAAAAAGCCTCCTGTATGGCGCTCTCAAGTCGCACCAGATGGTCAGTGGTGGACCTAAGAGAGCGAAATCCACATTGGTACTCAGACAGGAGACCTTTATCCTCCAAGAACCACACCAGTCGACGGTTCACCATCTTTTCGAGCAGCTTACATAGGCCATTTGTCAAACAAATGGGCCTATAGCTGCTTACAAACTTGGGATCCTTTCCAGCCTTAGGAATCGGTATCACGATCCCCTCTCGCCATTGAGATGGAAACTCCCCTTCAATCCATATACGATTGAAGAGGATCAACAGTTTTTTAATACTGGATTCGCACAGATGTTTTAACATTTGATTATGTATGTTATCCGGTCCAGGAGCCGTATCCCTGCACAGTGCAAGCGCACTGCGCAGTTCCCATTCAGAGAATGGTACATTATAGGACTCCGAAGCAGCAGTGGCAAAGGACAAGGGGTGAGTCTCTGCCTCCCGCTTCAGAGTCAGAAATGTAGGATCGTAACTCCCGGAGGAGGATACATCGGAGAAGTGCGAGCCAATGCTGTTGGCAATGGCGAGATGGTCCGTGATGATGTCTCCATTGATGGACACTCCGGGTATCGATAGTGATGTCGGGTGTCCGGAGATCCGACGAAGCTTAGTCCACACTTGTGATGAAGGAGTATGCGCCGTCATGGACGACACATACTTTTCCCATGTCGTTTTCTTACTCTCCCGAATCAGATATCGGGCTCTAGCACGCATCCTTCTGAAGGTGATAAGGTTGGCCATAGTGTTTTGCCTCCGATAGCATTTGAAAGCACGTCGACGATCTTTAATGGCTGCTGCAATCTCGGCTGTCCACCAAGGGACAAGCTTCCGGCGTGAGTTTCCGGATGAGGAAGGTATTGTTTCCTCAGCAGCAGCCAAAATACCATTCGTTATGTGAATGGTATGATCGTCGACACTCTCAAAGGTATCTTCGGCAAACACCGCACGTGCCGTGAAAGTTGGCCAATCAGCCCGACGGAGAAGCCATCGACTTGGTAACTCGATGGCTCTCTGGTTCGGAAGAGTAACGATAATTGGAAAATGGTCACTATTACAAAGGTCATCGTGTACACCCCACTGTAGCAGGGGAACCAGCGCACGACTGCACAGGGTAATATCGATACTTGAATAAGTACCGTGTGCAATAGAGAAGTGCGTAGGCTCCCCTGTGTTCAACAGACACAGGTCCAGCCGCCTGATCAGCCTCTCAAAATCTCTCCCTTTACCGCTAGTGGTAGCGGAGCCCCAGATGGTGTTGTGGGCGTTAACATCTCCCAGAAGGAGAAAAGGAGGGGGGAGCTGAGAGACTAGATCCACCAGCTGGTCGTAATCCGGCTGAGAATCAGGCGGGATATACACGTTACATACTGTTGCCATTACTGGCAACGAAGTACGAACTGCAACTGCCTCTAGCTGAGTACGCAACGGCACCTCTTCACTAAAGAGGCTAGAGTGGACGAGAGTGCAGACGCCACCAGCGGCCACAGCTCCGTCCATCCGGTCTTTAGAGAAGAGTTTGAAGTGACGCATTGTTGTCTCATGTCCAGGACGAAACCTGGATTCCTGAAGACAGACAATGGTAGCCGAAAACGAAGATATTAATTGTCGTAACTCAGCGAGATGAACAGAATAGCTATTACAGTTCCATTGTAATAGTGCCATGGTGTGGACTTAAGTAGAAGTTGGTCTTCTACTTATGCTTGACCGTTTGCCACCCTTCCCCATCTCTAGTTGGAGATGATGGGGCAGGAGAGCACACCTCAATCTCCACATCTCCGTCCGAAGACGAAGAAAATGGAGCGGGCGCTCTCTTGGGTTGCGCGCGGTCGTCGTCGGACCTCACGAGTCTCGCTCTTGGGGAAGAGCGAGAGCGGTGTCGAGGGACTTTCTCCCGGTCCGAAGACTGGGTGTCTGTCCCCGACACGCCCCGAAGAGATTTCTTCTTGGATCGGCGCCGACGTGTGTTTGGGGAAGTAGATGGTCCCTTCCCCACAGACGCCGGGTCCTTATAAAACAAGGTCGCTCCTGCTGGCACCGCTCCACTGGTAGTGGTGGGAGCGGGATGGCCAGCAGATACGTGAGCAGCCCTGCCTTTAGGAGAGGAAGAGAAACGGCGCTGAACCGTTCCCCTCTCCTCCGCCGATCTATTTTCTTTTCTATAGGGGAGTTCCTCCATACGGACGGGCTTGGCTTCAGCAGGCTTCGCCCCCTTGGTGGTAGTGGGAGCAGAAAGGCCAGCAGAGACAGTAGCCACCCCGTCAGCAGGAGGACGAGAGAGACGGCGACGAACCGTCTCCCTCTTCTCCCCTATATTTTTCGTATTAGGTGGGCTGGAAGAAGGACCAGCCCTGGTCGGCAAAGTCTTCTTTCCCCCTTTAGCTGGGGAAGACTTGTTCGCCGACCGTTTCAGAGAAGAAGAGGACTTCTTCTCCGAATTCGCCGGTTTAGGTGTTAAAACCGGCGCCTTCTTAACCGTGGCCGAAGAAGGTTTTGGGACCTCCTTCGGGCTGACAGTGCTCGCTGGTACAGCGAGGGGAGATTTCAAACTCGTACTAAAAGAGGACATCGAGGGTACTGCACTGGAAACTTTAACGGCAGGGGTGATTGAGGGCGTCGCTGCAGCTGCAAACGATACCCGAAATTCGGGGGCATTCATATCACGGTACCTCTTGCGAGCGTCGTGATATGAAAGCCTGTCAAGAGTCCTGATTTCCTGGATCTTGGCTTCCATAATGAATTCAGGGCACTGTTTTGACCGTGGAGAGTGACTTCCTTGGCAGTTGGGACATATCGGGGGAGGCGTACACCTCTCGTCACCCTCATGTGTCCCCTTGCCACACTCTCTACATACGGCCTTCGCAGTACACCTGGCGGAAACATGCCCGAATCTCTGGCACTGGTAGCAGCGCATAGGTGGAGGGATGTACGGTCGCACATCGCAGTTGTACGATGTGACCTTCACCTGCTTAGGTACAACATCACCTTCAAAATGGAGAATAAAAGCGCCGGTATCGACGCTCCTTTCCCCAATCTTTCGGGTGATGCGCCTAATCTTTGTGACGCCTCTCTTCCCCAGATCCCGCAACAGTTCAGCATCGCTATTCAAAATGAGGTCACGATGGAAAATAACTCCACGGACCTCATTCAGCGTTTCGTGCTTTGTGATCTTAACGGGGATTTCGCCGAATTGCGTGCATTCCAGCAACGCTTCGGTTTGCTGCCGGCTAACGGTATGCAGCAAGAGCTGCCCGTTCCGGAGCTTGGAAATCCCGTTAAGATCACCAAATTTCCCCTCGATTTCCTCAGCAAAAATGATCGATTTTACGAGCTTGAAATCATCCCCGTCTGTCCTGGTAGCTACCAGGTAGCGAGGTGATCTGTCTGTCGCAAATCGTTTATTAAAGGCTTCATCCCAAGGCGTATACACCTTGGGATTAGCTCGACACTCCAGAGACGGCTTTTTAAGGGTGCCACCCTGTACAGGTGTCCGTGATCGCTTTGATGGCATCCCGGACGAAATCCTCCCCGAATACTGCCCACTCCGAACGGGGGCTATCACTGTGGGCGCCACCCAGCCAAGGCAATACCTACCTGGCATAGCAGATATTGCCCGGGGTCCCAGTGCCTCGAACAGGCACTTCCCCCTCGGCATGCACAGGATTTATTCAGCTCCAGTATTCGGCCATGCAGGGACCTTCGTTGTAAGGCGGATACTACTGTAGGGTACATGGCGCACCCACCTGACGGGATGGGGCATACCGTCTAGGCTTTCTGGCCAGATGGCCAAGCTGGTGGCCCTTCCCCTAACAGCATGCATGTTTGTTTCTATTGGTCAAACCAGAGCTGGGACCAGAAAACCAAAATCGACCTTTATAAGGCCCCCTCTAAGTCGCCTTTTACGACAGGCAGGGGATACCGTGGATGAATTCTGCCCTCCCCATCCACAGGGGGTCTGAACAAATCAAAACTGGCAAGTTATTCGGCCATGTCGGCCCTATTAGTCGCCTCCTACGACAGGCAGGGCATACCGTGGGTGTATTCTAACCCGCACCCACACGGGGGACTGAGGAAGTTGCCGAGCTGCGCCGACGCCCGCCCCCAGTTACACTGGGAACGTCAGGGACGGGACAGAGCAGAGTGACACCTCCAACCTTCGACGGAAAGGTCCCGTGGAGCACCTACTTACGTCAATTCGAGGCAGCCTGTTCCATAAACAACTGGAACAACACGGAAAAGGCTACAGCTCTCATTGTAGTGCTGAAAGGGGACGCCCTTAACGCCCTTCAGGCCATCCCGACTGGATCCCAGGACTTCGCTTCACTAATCGCCCCCATGGAGTCCCGATATGGAGATAGCCAGCTTCAGCAGGCCTACCAGATGCAGCTCCGGACCCGGGTACAAAAGAACGCGGAAACCCTGCAGGAGTTCGAGACGGACATCGCACACCTCGTAAGGCTCTCATATCCAACAGCGCCGACTTTCTTGAACAGATTGCGACACAGACCTTCATTGACGGACTACAGGACTCGGATACTCAACTGGCACTACGACTTGCCCGCAATAAGACACTTGCAGATGCGCTGAGCCACGCACTTGAGTTTGAGACGGCAAAGCAGGTATCTAGAATGCACGCGCGGATGCGTTAAGTGGACGCCGACGAACCAGCCAAAGCCCCTGGCCGATGAACTGATGGAGGCGCTCGGCCGGTTCTTCAAGAGTCGCAGTACCAACAACAACGACGTAGCCGAAGGACATCCGGAGAGGCGGCCCGGAAGAGGACTACCGACCTGCTGGACCTGCCGTAAGAGAGGCCACCTGGGCGAGGACTGGGTGATCGCCGCCGCTGAGGGTTTCAGTCAGGAAAGTCAGTCATTGGGAAACCGCGCGGCCCAGGAAAACGAGTATCAGCCAGCCTGGGGGGGCAAAGGTCGGCTTGTGACAGTCGACAAGTCCCGGCAGTCCAATTTCGTGTGACGAAGTTACGGAGGGACAATAGCAGCCTGATGATCGACGGAGTGAGCTGGCCCATGCAGATCGACACGGGAGCACCGAAGAACATCGTCAATCCCACCGTGATCCCCAAGTGGAGAGTGCAACCCACACAAAGGAACCTCCAACTAATAACCTCGACTGGAGAGACAGCACCGGTACATGGCAAAGCATAATTGGAGTTCGTCATTGGTCGACGGGCGGTGAAGCATCCAGTGCTCGTGGCTGATGTATCAAACGAAGTGATCATCGGACTGGACTTCCTGAACCAGAACATCATCATCTTGGACCTGCGTACCAACACTCTCCACTACGGAGGTGAAGAACTTGCTTTGCAACCAGCACACGAGTCCATCACCGCACGACGAGTAAGACTGAGAGAGGATGTCATCGTTCCCGCCAGGACAGAGGTCAGCGCTGCCGTAATTGTCGACGGAACTGCTGAGGGAGTGGCGGCTGTCATCGAGTCAAAATATCAGGACATCCAGACAAAAGGATTGCTAATTGCCAAGACCCTCATCAGCACGAAGTCTCGGCCGTACGTCCGCCTGTCCAACCTGAACGACTACGACATTACGGTTCACGACACCACCCTAGCAGTCTGCGAGCCCGTTACCTGGATTTCCCGCATCACAGACACGACGGACAGACCCCTGCAGATGGGCATTCGAAGAAGACGCGCCCTGCCAGAAGAACTACAGAAGCTGTACCAAGGATCCCAGGACCATTTAGACGAGGAGCAATCACGCCAACTTCGGGACCTGCTACGTGAATTCCAGGACGTTTTCTCCGTGGGGAGCAATGACTTTGGCAGGACAAGCCTGGTCCAGCGCAGAATCGACGTTGGGGACAGTGCACCGATTAGAACCCCATTCCGACGTGTCCCGCTCGCCCAGCAAGCTGAAGTCGACCGGATGGTGGAAGAAATGAAGGAGCAGAAGGTGATCGAGCCATCACATACTCCTTGGAGCTCTCTGGTCTTGCTAGTGAAGAAAGACGGTTCCACCAGATTCTGCGAGGATTACAGGCGGGTGAAAGACGTCACGAAGAAGGTCAGCTTCCCTCTACCCCGGATCCACGACACCCTGGACACCATATGAGGGTCAAGATGGTTCTCCACCTTAGATTTGAAGAGTGGCTACTGGCAGGTGGAGGTCCACGCTAAGGACCGCGAGAAAACGGCGCTCTCTGTGGGCAGCAGGCTCTGGCAGTTCACCGTCAGGCCCCTGCGACCTTCGAAAGGCTAATGGAGTCCATTCTGAGGGGACTACAATGGAAGACTTGCCTGGTCTACCTAGACGACGTCATCGTTCTGGGGAGAAGTTCGAGGAGCACTACAGCAACCTGAAAGAGATCTTGATGAACCTACGGGCTGCCCAGCTGAAGTTGAGCCCCAAGAAGTGTCAGCTCTTCCAGAAGCAGGTCCAGTACCTTGGGCATATCGTGTCCGAGGAAGGGGTGCGCACCGACCCAGAGAAAACCGCAGCTGTGAGGGAGTGGCCAGTTCCGAAGGACAAGTCCCAACTACGAAGCTTCCTGGGACTCTGCACTTATTACCGTCGCTTCGTGAGAGGATTCGCCGACATCGCCAAACCTTTACATCGACTGACTGAGAAGGACCAACTCTTCACGTGGACAGCAGAATGCCACAGTGCCTTCGAACAACTCAAGCAGGCTCTGTGCACCGCGCCTATTCTGGCCTACCCCAGACCTGGAACAAGGTTCATCGTCGATACCGATGCCAGCGACTTTGGCATAGGGGGAATCCTGTCGCAAGTAGTGGACGGCGAGGAGAGAGTAGTGGCCTACTTCAGCAAGGCCTTGTCAAAGCCAGAAAGGAACTACTGCGTCACAAGGAAGGAGCTGCTCGCCATCGTGAAGACCATTGAACACTTCCACAAGTACCTGTACGGGCAAGAATTTCTCATCAGGACCGACCATGCATCCCTGCGGTGGCTCCTGACCTTCAAGCAGCCCGAGGGTCAACTCGCGCGGTGGTTAGAGAGGCTTCAACAGTACAACTTTGAGATCCAGCACAGGAAAGGCCAACTGCATTCTAACGCCGACACCCTGTCACGAAGACTGCACCTTCTGTGTCAGAAGGGAGGAGAACACCGGGATACAGTGCCGAAGGACTACCGTGGAACGTCAAGGGAGCTGGAGCCGCGAATCTTTCACGCGGGCACAAGCGGAAGATGATGACCTGGGACTGATAGCCGAATGGAAGAGGGCTGTGTTCCCAGACCCGGGTGGAACATTGTGAGCGACTGCAGTCCAAAGTTCAAGTCCTACTGGGTGCAATGGGATTCGCTGATTGTAAGGGATGGCCTCATCTGCCGTACCTGGGAGAGCACCGACGGGAAGACATCTCGGGATCAAGTCGTCGTTCCAAAGGCTATGACGGAGGAAGTCCTGAAGAAGTCCATGGAGGATCATTTGGTGGACACCTAGGGATAAGGAAGACCCCGGAGAAGCTGAGAGAGCGGTTCTACTGGATCAGATGCCGAGCAGACGTGGAGAAACACTGCGCGAGGTGCCACGATTGGGCAGCCAGAAAGGGCCCAGGACGAAGACGACGGGGCCCACTGAAGACCTACAACGTTGGCGGCCCCATGGAGAGAGTGGCCATCGATGTTGCTGGGCCATTCCCGTTGAGCGAGGCAGGGAACCGTTACATATTGGTCGTCAGCGACTACTTCACCAAATGGCCGCGACGATCGCAGAGACCCTGGTGAAGGAATTCGTCAGCCGGTACAAAGTACCCTTGGAGCTGCATTCTGACCAAGGGAGGAACTTCGAGACGCAGGTGTTCCAGAACCTATGCCAGCTGCTGGGAATCCGGAAGACAAGGACGAGGCCGCTACACCCCCAGTCCGACTATATTACAAACTAGCAATGTGCTGGCTTAGAACCCGAATAGCGTATCATAATAGGATTACCAGTATAGATATGCTATTCTGGTCCTAAGCCACCGAATGCTTCATGAACAAAGAATATTATTTTCATAAGACTTGTCTATATTAAGTAAACTCATCGTTCTCGATGGTGCGATTGAACGTTCTACCATTCCGGCTGCGAGGTTGCTTCATTCCCTTGCGCGTGATTCACAGCCTTCCGAGGCTACCCCCGGCCGGCCGCTTGCGCAGCGGGAACAAAAGGGATGGACCAGAATGTTCGTGACCCAACTAATGATGGAACTCTCGAGGAACCGTGAAACCTGGTCCACTCCAGAAACATCCATTGAGTCACCAGCCCCGCTATATAAGCGCCCTGGCCAGCAAGGGGAGTGAGTTTTTGAGGACTGTGTTTTCTGAGCGAATGAATGTGTTCCACTGTGCGACCGAGGATTATTGCAGTGCTGTGAGGATTGTAAAACCCAGTGAACTGTTCCATAGCCTGCGGACAGCGAAACTGTGTTCTCAAGGAAGTGTGCAGGTAGAACAAGTGAGTGTCAGACTGTGGCTTATTGAGAAGAGGAAGAGTTGTGGTATTTCTAGCCGAGGACACAGACCTCATTACGGTAGGATTAACTGCATGACTGAGTGAAAGGGAAGTGTTCCCAACAAGAGGGGATCTAGAGTGAGATACTAATTGCTTGTATCTGTTTATTGTGTGGTGCACTGTAACTTGCTAGTCCTGCAATAAAACTTATACAGGGTGTCTATAAAAGAACTCCGGGGTTTTGAGGCAAAATATTGTAATGAAGTAAAAAAGTTATATTAATGTTTAATACATGATTGGAAAGGTTGCATTTTCAAGTTTTTTTAACAATTTAATAAAGTTCAATATGAGCCCCGTTAGTGGCACGGCACACATCGTAACGGTATTCCACCTCCTCCCATGTCCTGGCCAGCATGTCTGGGGGGACGGTTGCCACACAATTGATTATTCGTTCCCTGAGATGGCCAACATCATGAATTTTCTCCGCATACACAAGATTCTTGATATGCCCCCAGAAGAAAAAGTCCAACGGAGTCATATCAGGGCTCCTTGGAGGCCATGGGATAGGTCCTTCCCTTCCAATCCATCTGTTGCCGAGTCGAGCATCAAGTGCCTCACGCACACGCAAACTGAAGTGTGGCGGTGCCCCATCTTGTTGGAAGTGGACTAAACCCTTCTCAGCCTCAATGTCATCTAACTGAGGAAAAACATATTCCTCTAACATGTCACAATAGACATCACCATTGATATTTCTTTCAACAAAAATGAAGGGACCTATTACTCTATCATGCATAAGACCACACCAAACATTCACTTTTGGCGTGTCACGTTCATACTCTATGAACTCATGGGGCGGCTCTGATCCCCAAATTCTGCAATTATGTCTGTTTACAGACCCGTTCACATGAAAAGTCGCTTCATCACTAAAAATAACATTTTTTAAAAAATCGTTATTTTCATCGATTTCGTTTAGCATGGAAACAGAAAAGTCTAATCTCTTAATCTTGTCTGCCGGTTTAATATGGTGTAACAGTTGAATTTTGTAAGCAGTTAAACGAAGCCTTTTATGAACTACCTTATGAACTGTTGATCTTGGTAACCCCAACTCCAGACTGCGTCTTGTCAGTGATTTCTTAGGGCTTCGAAGGTATGAAGCTCGGATTCTGTCCACATTCTTCTGTGACACACGCGGCCTACCCGGCGACTTTTGTTTTAAAACACTTCCTGTTTGTTTGAAAGCACTTAACCATTGGCGAATGGTTTTATCCGTAGGCGGGTCAACACCATAATTACGTCGAAAGTTTCTTTGTACCGTAACAACAGAATTAGTTTCTATTAGCCAAATAACGCATTGAGCCTTTTGTTGCGGCGTCACCATAGCGCGGCAATCCAGACAGCACTGACTGCCGCTACGTTTTTCAAGGCCAACGCTCCGCAGCGCTGCCAACTGGTGAAGAAAATATTCCCGATTGGTATGAGTAAAACTTGATGAGTTACTCGTCACAGAGAAATTAACTACATTTTGCTATCTTCTACAGTTATTAAGATATGAATTTTTAAAACCCCGGAGTTCTTTTATGGAAACCCTGTATTTCTTTGAAGGGCCAAACTGTGTTGTGCTTTTAACCGCTGTAGTCCAATTAACGTGCTACTAGGGCTAACACGTAACAATACTCTGTAAGCTAGGAGATTGCGATTGACAGTTCTTGTCTCGCCATGTGATCTGAGAACGTAGTTGCCAAACTGTAAAAGCCAGAGATACAGCTGATCAGGCACTGAAGCACGTGGGCTGCAAGATTGCAACGCAGATTATTATGACGTCAACTATGCGAACATGGATTGGTCAAGAGGCAAAGTGGAGATGACTGACGTGGAATTTCCGGCCAAATGTCACTCCCTTTCTCAAGGCGTACAAAGTATATGCGGAAGATTTGTTGATCATTTACTTATGTATTATATTGTGTAGGTATTGCTTCTAGTGGAGTGTTACAGTGTGGTGCAATAGCTCCTAGTGTAGTGTTATACAGTGTTGGTATTGCTACTTGTGGAGTGACACAGTGTGGTGCAATAGCACCTAGTGTAGTGTTATACAGTGTTGGTATTGCTACTAGTGGAGTGACACAGTGTGGTGCAATAGCACCTAGTGTAGTGTTATACAGTGTAGGCATTGCTTCTAGTGGAGTGTTACAGTGTGGTGCAATGGCTCCTAGTGTAGTGTTGTACAGTGTTGGTATTGCTACTAGTGGAGTGTTACAGTGTGGTGCAATAGCACCTAGTGTAGTGTTATACAGTGTTGGTATTGCTACCAGTGGAGTGTCACAGTGTGGTGCAATAGCTCCTAGTGTAGTGTTATACAGTGTTACGGTATATATATATATAGTATGATCAAGTAGGGAGTGATAGAGGAGTAACACCTCTTTAAAAAACCTTGGTCCAGCTGGCCCGGCTGGTAGTACCTTGTTAGGGTCCCTTGCCAGGGTTACGGTGAAGTCCTCAACGGTACCTGCAGTGAAAGAGGTGAACTCTGGCACAGTGTGGTTGGCGGAAGGGGCAGCCTATTGCTCAGGTTTAATAGGGCAAACTATTGTCCATAGTTATGATGGGCAGGCTTTGGCCCAAAGGCAAAATGAGCGGATGAGGAGCCAATCACTCTCATGGCTCCCAACGGTCATAGAGGCGGAAGAGGCCACGCCAGACGGACTGGCTGTAAAGGCGCACCTCAGTAGTACTTGAGTATGCGGCAGTTCGTTGCAGTCTCTGCGTTCGGTCCTGCATGTCTCAATCTTTGTGAGCCGCAGGATAAGGCTCAGAGATCATAGTGTGTGGGTCTTGTCCTGGCAAGCTGAGATCCACCCTAAACAAATTCACGCCAGTGGCACTTCTTCCGAACGTCACTTTTCCAAGTCCAACGGCGATGGGATATGGACGGTGGGGGCAGGTTATGGGTGTAACTGGAAGCCCCTAGTTCGGACCTGCACGTTGGCAGCAGATGTGTGAAGGTCGCCTTCCGGAGACTCTGTGACTACTCAGGAATTCGGTCCTGCATCTGTGTTTGGGCAGGCCTATTTAGGATCACCGCTGCCCACCCCACATGGGGAAGGCCCTAGAAAAGGTGGGCTAAACATCGGAAGTCACAATCTTGGTCCGGCTGGGCAACCGCACTCAGCAGGTCACCCCTCATGCGGTCGAAACTCAAAAACAGTAAAGAATCACAATTTGATTATTGGATCATGGAACATCAGAACCTTGCTTGATTTGGACAATAACATTAGACCTGAGAGAAGGTCAGCTCTCGTAACCCATGAGTTATTAAGACTCAACGTTGACATTGCTGCTCTCAGTGAAACTAGGCTGTCTGCTGAAGGCAAGATTACTGAATCTGGAACAGGATATACCATCTTCTGGAAAGGAAAGGAGGAGGGTGAATGTCGTACTCATGGTGTGGGCTTCGCTGTGAAGACCAAACTGGTAAATTATCACCAACTTACGCCCATTGCAATCAGCGAAAGGCTCATGACTCTCCGCATACCACTCTCAGGAGGTTCCTTTATGACACTCATCCCTGCCTATGCTCCTACCTTAGATTCTGATGATGAAGTAAAGGCTCAGTTCTATAATCAGCTAAGTGAAATCATCTCCAAGGTACCATCTGCAGATAAACTCTTGCTCCTCGGTGACTTCAATGCCAGAGTTGGGAAAGATCACAGGCTATGGAATAATGTGATGGGCAAACAGGGACTTGGAAAATGTAATCCCAATGGACTGTTGCTTCTTGGTCTTTGTGCAGAACACGAACTTTTCATTACCAACACGCAGTTCCGGCTACCTGACCGCTTCAAAACCACGTGGATGCATCCTCGTTCCAAACATTGGCACATTCTTGATTATATCATTACCCGGCAATGTGATAAGAAGGACACTCTTATTACCAGAACAGCAAGGAATATAGACGATTGTTGGACAGATCATAAACTCCTTATATGTAAGCTCAGGATATCCATCAGACCTAAACCACCTAGGAACATCAAAAATTTGCCAAGAAAGAAGTTTAATACATCCAAACTTCAAGATGAATCCATGTACAAACATTTTGGAAACAGGATCGTCACCCAGTTATCAGAAAACCCAGTAACAAATGATATTCAGCAAGAATGGGCCACATTACAGAAGATTATCACACAGTCAGCTGAGGAAACCATTGGTTTTATAGTGCGGAAAAGACAAGACTGGTTTGATGACAACAATGAGGAAATTCTGTCTCTCATCAATGCCAAAAGGAATGCCTATCTTGCCCATCTTCAAGACCCAACTTCCAACACAAAGAGAGATAAACTACTGGAACTCAAGGGTAAATGTCAGACGCAGATAAGGCAGATTAAAAATACTTGGTGGCAACAGAATGCTCAGGAACTGCAGAGACTATCGGATGCACGAGACTTGAGGAACTTCTATGCCGTACTCAAGGAAATATATGGACCATCTCGCTCATCATCAGGTACACTGAAAAGCGCTGATAATTCTACTACCTTTACTGATAGTCAAGAAATCTTGGAACGCTGGAAGGACCACTTCTCCAATCGTCCATCAGAAGCTGCTGAAGACTTCCTCTGTGATGTGCCGCAACAACCTGAACAACTGTGGTTGGCAGTACCTCCTACTTATCATGAATTCAGTGTAGCTCTCACCCAATTGAAACCCAGAAAAGCACCTTGCCCAGATAACATCCCTCTGGAACCTAAAGAATGCCACTATCGTCACTATCTTTAAAAAGGGTGATCGCAGTGTTTGTGGCAACTACCGTGGTATATCACTGCTATCAATTGTGGGGAAGATTCTTGCAAGAATTCTACTTAACCGCCTCAAGGTTATCTCTGAGAGGATCCTCCCAGAGTCACAATGCGGATTTAGAACTTCCAGAAGCACAATTGACTTGATTTTCTGTGTGAGACAGCTACAAGAAAAATGTAGAGAACAACAGAATCCACTCTTCTTAGTCTTTTATGACTTGGAAAAGGCATTTGATTCGGTTCCAAGACCAGCCATGTGGGCAGTGCTGAAGCGGTTTGGTTGCCCTCAGCGTTTTGTAGATCTAATCAAAGCTCTCCATGATGGCATGACAGGTCAGGTTTGCCATCAGAATAAGATGTCCGATGAATTTCCCATTACCCATGGACTGAAACAAGGATGTGTACTGGCTCCAACGCTTTTTGCGCTGTACTTGGCTGCAATGCTTTATGATTCACCCACAAACATCCCAGGTGTGGAGATCAAGTATCGTTTTGATGGAGGGCTTTTCAACCTAACTCGCCTCCGCTCCTTGAGGAAAACTCAGGTTACTAACATGTTGTATGCAGATGATGCTGCGTCGCCAACTCTCACACCAGAAGAGCTGCAAGAGTCAGTTAACTGTTACAAAAGTGCATGTGATCGCTTTGGTCTTACCATAAATGTCAATAAGACTAAAGTCTTGGCACAACCTTCACCAGGCACACCTCTTCCTCAGTTCAATGACTCCATTTCAAATTTGCCATTAGAACAGGTTGACCACTTCTCGTACCTGGGCAGTACCATTTCTGTGAGCTGTACCTGTGAGCAGGATGTGGATAAGAGAATTGGCGCAGCCCATGCAGCATATGGACGATTAGCGCACCGGGTCTTCATGAATAAAGATCTGTCCATGAGTACAAAGCTTATGGTGTACAAAGCAGTAGTCATTTCTACATTGTTGTATGGCTGTGAAACGTGGACCCTTTACCGACGTGATCTTAGGAAGCTTGAGCGTTTCCACCTACAAAAACTTCGATCAATTCTGAGGATTAAATGGGAAGACCGCATTACCAATATTGCTGTTCTGGAAAAGGCTCAAATCAACAGCATAGAATCATCCATAATAGGTCACCAATTTAGATGGATTGGTCATGTCCATCGGATGGATGATGTGAGATTACCTCGTCAAATGCTATATGGTGAGTTATGCTATGGCACCAGACCTCATGGTGGTCCTAAGAGGCACTACAAGGACCAATTTAAGCAGACCCTGAAATTGACAGATCTTGATTCACAAACCTGGGACATGCTGGCTGAAGAACCCGTCAACTTGGCGCCGTACCATCTCGGATACTGTAAAGACGTTTGAAAGGGATCGACGCATACATGAAGAGGCCAAGCGTCAAGCTAGGAAACTTCGAGCAGCCCAACCACGTCCTCCTCCAGCAATACTATGCGACTTGTGTGGTCGCTTGTTCCATGCCAGGATTGGACTCTTTAGTCACCGTAAACACATCCACAAACTGGACTGAAGGAAGAAGATTTATACTCGGATTCGAGTTAAAGCCGATGATGATGATATTGTGAGTCAATATACACTGACCTGCAAAAAAAGTGGAACATTTAAAAAATATAAATAGTATAAAATTAGCCATGAAAAAAATGTTATCACATTTTAAAAGCTTTTCACGCATTAGAACAGACATCTGAAACATCCATGAATAGAAATGGATAATATGACATTTCTTAGGGTGGTTTATTACCACCAATCTTTGATGAGGCTATCTTAATGGTTTTATGACGGGAAGCTGTAAGCGTTTAAGGTTTATGAGTTTTGTTAGTTAGTTATTGTTGTTTTAAGGGGTGGAACTACGAGGTCATCTGCCCCTCTTAACAGATTAAAGAATACAAATTTTGAATTGAATTTAACATTTTGAGGTGGACATCTAAATTCAAAAAGACCAAAAATTAATAAAACAAAAACAAACAATTAAATAAAAAATAAAAATTATAAAAATAAACAAAAATTACGGAAAAAACAAAACATTATCATTCAAAAACGAACAAGTCGTTGAGTCAATGTTCACTGGAAAATTTAGATTGCTGGCCCTAACCCACTCTCACTTATAAAGCGGATAACGCGATCAGCAGCCACCGCGTCATCGGCTAATATAAGTTTGAGTGTCGTCTGCAAACCAAGGTTTCTTCGTAAGTCAGCAAGATCCACACACTCGGTAAAAATGTGGGCCACGGTGAATACGGCTCCACAGGTACAAAGTGGGGGTCTTCCCTTCTCATTAGGTACGAGTGGGTGGATCTTGTATGACCTATCCTTAGCCTACACAAAATGACGGACTCTCTCCGGGGCCGGAAGGAGCTCCGCCACACGTGAGTAGTTCCCTTGATCGCTCTCAGTTTACTGGGCAGTGGGTCAGCTAGCCACTGACTCTCCCAAAAAGCCAGAACTTGTAGGCATAACTGAGAGCGAATATCTCTAGCGGGTACCTCCATTGGTCGAGGTGGTAGTGATACCGCCTCTTTTGCAGCTTTATCTGCTAACTCATTTCCCGCAATTCCCATGTGACTTGGAAGCCACAGAAAGGTGATTCGAGTGTCAGCGTGGCACAGCCCGGCTAGTAAGTCGTGGATTCGCTGCACTAGGGGGTGTTGCGGGAAACATGTAGCAATTGACTGCAACGAACTCAAAGAGTCGGTACACACGAGAAAGTGGATTCGAGCATCCTGTAGTGCAAACTGCAGAGCTTCATAGATGGCAACGAGCTCCGCAGTAAACACACTACAGGCCTCAGGCAAAGAGATCTTGGTATTTGCACCATCAATAACGTAAGCACAACCCACCTTCTCGTCCACCTTCGAACCATCCGTGTATAGAATGCCAGCGTCCGGAAATTGGTGAACTATGCTGTGGAACTGCCTCCGGTAAACGGAGGCATCCGTGTTCACCTTAGGACCTCGGTGCAGATCTAACCGAATTTCCGGACGCGGGACTTGCCACGGAGGCACCTCGCTAGATGTCCGGATCATACAGGGACCTACAGCCACTCCTATTTCAGTACACGAGCTATCAAGTCTAATACCAACCGGCCGAGTGGCACGAGGCAGGTTGGCGTAACCCTGGTGGTTTTGGGAGCCGAAGAGAGCTTGATAGGTCGGGTGTTGCGGCATTTGACGCACATTGGCAGCATATGCTAAAAGCATATGTTGGCGTCTATAATTTAAAGGTGGAACACCCGATTTGGCGAGTAGGCTGGGTATCGGGCTGGTCCGGAAGGCACCGGTAGCCAGCCTAACACCACTATGGTGGATACTGTCCAGCATTTTCAAGGTTGCCGGCCTTGCTGAACCGTATGCCGCAGAACCATAGTCTAGCCAGGGACAACACGAGGGCTTGGTAGAACCGTAGCAGCACCGCACGGTCAGCCCCCCACGTAGTGCCACTAAGAAACCTGAGCATGTTCAGTTTCCTGAGACATGTCATTTTCAATTGCCGTATATGGTGCTGCCACGTTAACTTGCTGTCAAAATGGAGCCCCAGGAAGCGATAAGTGTCAACCAACGGCAACGCAGCATCCCTGAGATGTAGTTCAGGGTGTAAATGTAGCCTCCGGAGCCGACAAAAATGGACGACGGAGGTTTTCGCTGCTGAAAAACGAAAACCCCGGTCGTGAGCCCACCTGTCGACCCGGTTGATAGCTATCTGCAATTGCCGTTCCACGACTGCCATACTTCCAGAGCTGTAATGCAGAGCTAAATCGTCTACATACAGCGATGGAACTACCGCGGACCCGGCGGCGGCAACAATGCCATTAATGGCAATCGCGAACAAGGTGACGCTCAGCACTGAACCCTGAGGAACTCCATTTTTTTGGGTATAGTATTGCGATAATGTCCTACCGACCCTTACACGGAAGAGTCGGACGGACATGAAATTCGCAATGAAAGTCGGTAAGTTACCACGGAGTCCCCACTTGTGAAGGGTGGAAAGGATCCCGTAGCGCCATGTGGTGTCGTAGGCTTTCTCGAGGTCAAAGAAAACCGTGACTAGGTGCTGCTTTCGGAAAAAAGCCTCCTGTATGGTGCTCTCAAGTCGCACCAGATGGTCAGTGGTGGACCTATGAGAGCGAAATCCACATTGGTACTTAGACAGGAGACCTTTATCCTCCAAGAACCACACCAGTCGACGGTTCACCATCTTTTCGAGCAGCTTACATAGGCCATTTGTCAAACAAATGGGCCTATAGCTGCTTACAAACTTGGGATCCTTTCCAGCCTTAGGAATCGGTATCACGATCCCTTCTCGCCATTGAGATGGAATCTCCCCTTCAATCCATATACGATTAAAGAGGATCAACAGTTGTTTTATACTGGATTCGCACAGATGCTTTAACATTTGATTATGTATGTTATCCGGTCCAGGAGCCGTATCCCTGCACAGTGCAAGCGCACTGCGCAGTTCCCATTCAGAGAATGGTACATTATAGGACTCCGAAGCAGCAGTGGCAAAGGACAAGGGGTGAGTCTCTGCCTCCCGCTTCAGAGTCAGAAATGTAGGATCGTAACTCCCGGAGCAGGATACATCGGAGAAGTGCGAGCCAATGCTGTTGGCAATGGCGAGATGGTCCGTGATGATGTCTCCATTGATGGACACTCCGGGTATCGACAGTGATGTCGGGAGTCCGGAGATCCGACGAAGCTTAGTCCACACTTGAGATGAAGGAGTATGCGCCGTCATGGACGACACATACTTTTCCTACGTCGTTTTCTTACTCTCCCGAATCAGATATCGGGCTCTGGCACGCATCCTTCTGAAGGTGATAAGGTTGGCCATGGTGTTTTGCCTCCGATAGCATTTGAAAGCACGTCGACGATCTTTAATGGCTGCTGCAATCTCGGCTGTCCACCAAGGGACAAGCTTCCGGCGTGAGTTGCCGGATGAGGAAGGTATTGTTTCCTCAGCAGCAGCCAAAATACCATTCGTTATGTGAATGGTATGATCGTCGACACTCTCAAAGGTATCTTCGGCAAACACCGCACGTGCCGTGAAAGTTGGCCAATCAGCCCGACGGAGAAGCCATCGACTTGGTAACTCGATGGCTCTTTGGTTCGGAAGAGTAACGATAATTGGAAAATGGTCACTATTACAAAGGTCATCGTGTACACCCCACTGTAGCAGGGGAACCAGCGCACGACTGCACAGGGTAATATCGATACTTGAATAAGTACCGTGTTTTATGAGTTTTGCCACTCGCTTATTGGTGTTCTAGGGATAACTGGCATTTGTTGAACACGTGTGAACCATTGTCACACATTTTAGCAAGTTATCCATGTACAATTCTTAGCCGTGAAGGAGCTGCACAGGCAGTTGCATTGGTGGAGGATGGCCACAGCTTCCGTTACGTTGCTGAGGTCATTGGATCATCTCTCGGTAGCATTCACCGTGCAGTGCAACGATACAGAGAACTTCAAACATATGACAGGTGACGAGGGTCGGGCCGTAAAAGAAGCACAAGTGCCAGGTATGGCAGATATCTCACCCTGCAAGTTCTGAGTGATTGCCATACCACAGCAGTCTAGGCACGAAATCAACTGAAAAATGTCAGAAATGTGAGAGTAGTGAGCGAACAGTAAGAAGAAGCTTATCTTTCATCCAGGAGACCTGCACGTGGACCCGCACTCGAACGACATCACAGAGAGGCGCGTCTTCCCTTCGCAAGGCAGCATCTGGGATGGACCCACAAGCAGTGTCCTCTGTTCTCTTCACTGACCGGGTTCGATTCCCGGTCAATGCATGTGAGATTTTCGAAGTGAAATGCCATGTCCTGTGGTTCGGATTCCACGTAAAAAGGAGGTCCCGTGGCTCATAATCACAAGATTCACGGTCACGTAAAACTACAATCTTCCTTTTTTTCTCTTCACTGACGAGAGTCGCTTTAATCTTAGATCTCTTGATGGAAGAGAAAGAGTGTGGAGAAGGCGCGGGGAGGTGTACAGCCCTGTTGCTTTCTCCTCCAGGACTCGATTTGGAGGTGGCTCGGTTATGGTGTCGGGTGGCATCAACGTTATGGCCCGCTCAATTCCCAAAGGTACATCGAAGAGATCCTGATGAACCATGTGATGCCCTTTGCGCCTTTCATTGGTCAGAATTTCATGCTAATGCAGGATAATGCCCGCCCTCATACTGCTCGCTGTGTTGTACATATCTGCAGGGAGTGGAGATTCAAACCCTGGACTGTCCAGCTCGTAGTCCTGACTTGAACCTCATAGAACATGTATGGGATATGCTTGGAAGGAACGTCAGATAGCGTGACCACACCACCTTGGCACAACTGAGAACATCGCTGCTGGAGGAATGGGATCGCATCCTGGCAGATGACATTCGACAAATTGTGAACAGTATGCCCGAGCGTTTACAAGCTGTCATAGACGCTAAGGGTGGAAACACTCGTTTTTAGTGACCAGTATTCTCGTGCAGTACAGTGCAAACATTAACACTGTTTTGTTTGGCAATAAGTTTGATAAAAACCAGCCCAAAAGAACATTTCTAAAAAACAGAAATTTGTAAGATTTGCAAAATGTAACGAAATTTATGAGTTAAAGCATGTTGTAAAACATGTTTCAGTATTTTCTGTAGCCAACAATCTAAAATTTACATGAATAATACAAATATTGGAAAACCGATACATTTTAGTGGAATAAATTAAGAAATTACATAAAAAAATAAAGTGTTCCTCTTTTGCCGGACAGGGGTGGAACCAATAGTGATTCATAATGAGTCATATACAATCAATGAAAAATGTGATGACCGTTCCATTTGGGAGGTTCAAAGAGGAAGCAGTGTTAATGTGTGGCATTCATTGTCTATTAATCTACTTCGTTATAAAGATGGCTAAAGGTGGGCCTTTGTTTCACTTTCACCCTTCACAGTACAGTACAATGGACAAAATCCTCTCTGGGGAATTAATGTAAAATTAAGAAAACATAGGTCATTAATATTTTCATTTAGGGGTGAGCAATCAATCCCATCTACCCGGTTAAGTATCAGTTAGCAGAGAATGGGATATGACAGAAATATTGAAGTTCTACGGGTGAATGCTGCAAACACTTGGCACCACCATGAGGAAGCTATCAGGAATTGATGAGTAGGTTACAGTGCTGCCAACATTAACATGCTTTTGCATCGCAGTTATAGATTTAATGTAGTACACACATTATTACTAATTCAATTCCATATTAAAAATAAAAATGTTATTGTTTTAACATCCCTTTCAACTACTGTGAGTTTTACAGACACTGGGATGCCAGAACTTGCCCTGAAGGAGATCTTTAATGTGCCAGTAAATCTACTGACACGACTCCCTCACATTTGCTCACCCTCAAATGCCAACTGACTGCACCAGGATTAGATCCTAGAACCTAGGTCAGAGCAAGCGAGAACGTTACTGCTGCACCACAGAGCCATTCAAGATAAATATTCAGAGCATTCGACATGCACATAATGTAGACCTACATCTCAATTTTCAATAAAGATGATGATGATGATAATTGTTGTTTTAAGGGGCCTAACATCTAGGCTATCGGCCCCTGATGGTTTGGGTGATCGTGAAGATGAAAATGAAATGTATACTTAAAACTAAAACTAACCTACAAACTAGAAGAAGAAATGGAGAACTAAAGGAGAATAAGTCAAATAAAGGACAGGAGGAAAAGAAATGCCCTCAACCCACGAAGAATGCGGATTGAGGGACTTGGAAGGAAGGAGAGCCATGAAAGGCAGATAGGAAAGTGAAAGAGGAGAGGGTCCGCCCCGAAGGAAAGGGACAAAAGGGGAAAACGGACCCAGCTCAGGAATCCCTCGGGGTCGCCAACTCCCGAACTCACCAGCCGTGAGCCCCTGAGGGTGTAGCATTATCTAGGGTGCACCAGAAGTGGTGGGGGGGGCTACATACACCCTGCCTCCTTAAGGGCCTAGAGCACAAGGCAGGAGGTAAAAGGAAGAGAAAAATAAGGCTGACCCCTCGCAGAAGGAGGGTATCAGAAAAGATGAGACAAGGGCCAATTACGGCGGGAAAGGAAGAGACTCCCTAGGCCTCGGATACCCTAATACCGTCGGGGTCAGAAGAGAACAAGAGTTGACCAAGTGAGGTCGACAGGATTTCAATAAAGAACAAGATGATGATCGCTCTGGTTGGTTCCTCAGTTCAGGGGCTGCGACATCGCGGTCATGTAGCCCCGTGTACTTTGGGTGTGTGTAGA
Organism: Meconema thalassinum; assembly: GCA_946902985.2. NCBI lineage: Eukaryota > Metazoa > Arthropoda > Insecta > Orthoptera > Tettigoniidae > Meconema > Meconema thalassinum. Next base: position 789,227,459 of record OX336390.1, read on the forward strand.
ATCTGTCTGATAACCGGATTGTGATGGATGTGTTAGTGTGTGTTATCAGCTATTAATTCAAGGAAGGACTGCAGACATTCGATTTTCAAGTAAATCCAACTTTTGCTACCAAACGCCACCATAAACAACCAACTAGTTCTGAACCTTGTTACTAGATGCCAACGCAGTCGGCTCCTGGAGATGAACTTTTGGAACCTAAGAGCGTAAGTCAAATATAACCTATAATTTAGCTTCACAGAAGTGTAATTAGTGGAAGGTTCTTATCATGCCATAAATCTATGACATGGAACCGCCGGCTTTACTTAACCCTCCGAAGGAAGGCATACTGAGGGATTTTTAACGCTCTTAAAAATCCGACGACTTTGACCGGGTTTCAACCCGCGACCTTGGGCACTGAAGCTGAGCATGCTACCAACTACACCACCGAAGCTGCCTGATGATCACTCTATAACAGACAAATGATGGGTTTACTGAATATAGGCAAGTCTTATGAAAATAATATTCTTTGATCATGAAACATTCGGTGGCTTAGGACCAGAATAGCGTATCTATACTGGTAATCCTATTATTATACGCTATTCTGGTTCTAAGCCAGCACATTGCTAGTTTGTAATATGCAAATTAATATTGAAAAAGTTGAGTTTTTGTAAGGACAGTGTTGTGAGTATTAAGTACATGATCTGTCAGCATGTGGATAAAAAGTTAGGCTTGTATGGTACTGCATATTTAAAAATTGAATTTATTGTGTTCTGGAGTATTTGTAATGGTTACTGCATGCCACTGATTTCATTAATCCCTTAGGTATTATAGGTAATTTTGAAAGTTTGTGTGTGTATGTGTTTGTTACCTCTTCACACTGAAATGACTAGACGGACTTGGATGCAATTTGAAATGGAGATAGCTTATACCCTGGATTAACTATTCGCAGATGATACAAGTGTTTTGATGAGGGGTGAAAATGACACTGAACTTCAAAAATCAGTAGAGGAAGTAACAGGTCAGCTGTCCTTATGGTTCAACAATAATGGATTCCTTATCAACACTAGTAAAACAGTGGTTCTTAACTTTCACACAGCTCAGAATAAAAGTATTAATTCTCCCTCCATAATCTTAAATGACCTTAAAATTGGTAACGCCTCTTCTACTAAATTCTTAGGCCTTTGGTTGCAGGATGACCTAAAATGGAACTCTCATACCACTAAACTTGCCAAGAAACTAAGCTCAAGTTGTTATGCATTAAGAGTATTAAGACAATCGACTAGCTGGAGAACTGTTCTTAGTACTTATTTTGCTTATTGCTATTCGCTTATGAAATATGGAATCATATTTTGGGGAAATTCACCTGCTGCTCACCAAATCTTTATTATCCAGAAAAGAATAATTAGAACAATGAAAGGGACTACTAGATTGCATACATGTAAGCCTCTGTTTTAACAACTGAAAATTTTACCTTTGCCATGTATTTACATCTTTGAACTTCTATTATTTGTCAAACTAAGCTTAGGAAATGAGGATATCTTTGAGATGAATTCAAATATACATAACTACCAGACCAGGCAAAAGAACAATCTTCATGTACATGCTGCAAATACAACACTATGTAAAAATGGTGTATTCCATGCAGCTATAACGCTGTATAATCATTTGCCAAATAATATTAAAAGTACAGCAAATTACATAAAGTTCAAAATAAAAACTAAAGAGTTCTTGCTGGAGCACTGCTTCTACTCAGTTAAAGAGTTTTTAGAATATCAATAGTTATGTTTATGTATTCATAGGACTAAATGATGTAAGGTTATCCTTGTGTAGGCCTATATTATTATTGTGATTGTAAATTAGTATAATTTGTGAATTGACGTGTCCTATATCATTGTACATTATATGATTGAATGGATGAATAAAAAATACAATACAACATCTAGTCTGCCCTTCATCCATATATATAAAGCTCAATGTTCGTAGTTAGGTCCTTTGACACAGATCTACACAGTTTCACCGATCTGGACAAAATTTTACATACTTACCCTCTGACAAGTAACACTGTCCACTTCAAATTACAAACAGCTCTCTCCATTCCCTGCATTTAGGCCCTTTGGCACAAATCTACAGTGTTTCACCAATCTGACCCAAAATTCACTTTGGAACCGAGGAGTAACATTGTCCACTTGAAATTTCGGACAGCCCACTACATTCCCTATATTTAGGCCCTTTAAAATATACCGGTAAATATAAATAAATGAAGGTATCGATCAAGCTATGTTCAATTTATAAACTCAGACTCGCAAATCCCATATAGTAAGTACAAACATATCAATATGGTCGTTATGTCAGTAGCAAAGAGGCTGTATGATGGCTATTAGTGTTTCCGTAAAACTAAAGGCATCCTGCCGACACATACTTCTATGTGCACTTACAGAATTGTAAATCAGTTTTACGGAAAATGATTTCCACGAGCGAGTATCCACTCCGGAAAATCCCACACTCGCCGCCTTTTTAAAAATTTACACAAGACACGATTTTCAAAGCACTCTTCTGTATGTTGAGGTACAGAGATATTGAACATAGAAGAAGTTACCGTTACATCTGGAAACTATTTCAGTCCGTGTGTCATGCATATTAGGAAGACTGTTTGTTACATCTACATGCCACCAAACCGGCCCCTTGATATTAATCCAGTCTTTGATCTTGTAGATCAACTTCCAACCCCTTTCTTACCAGTGGGTGATCTCAACGAGTATAACTCTCCATGCCCCAGAGGAACGGAAGTGGAAGGATTAATTCAAGGGCGGGATTTATCGTTATTAAACACAGGGGAAGAAACTTGTTTAGCTTAGCCAGGGTGTCTACCAACTCATCTTAAAAGAATTCCCTGAGTAACGACTGCTACACATTTGCCCGGGAACAGTTAGTGTGATGAAATGCACACTATTATTGGGTTCGTTTTAAGCACTCTCCAGGAACAAGAAGCAAAATTTAATCCAGGAAAGCAAATGGAAAATAGGATTAAGTTTTATGTTTCCTGTTCTCAGAAATTCCAGGAGCCAAACAGATGTGAGCAATGGCGGCACAAGGGAAACTGTTGTGAAAATAAATTTATTTAAATAGAATATTATAAGTGAATTTATTGTCCAGTAACATAAGCAAGGTTTACAAGTCATGCTGCTTTCACTACGGTAAATCCCCCCAATAAAAGGGACAATGGGAGGTTGAATACACACATCAAGGTGTGATCATCTTGGACCAATATTTAATTTGTAAAACCATTCATTACCATTGAAATCACCGATCCTACGTCGCAGGAATAATGCTTTTCGGTAGCATAAGTCTGAATATAGGCCTACACAGTAATTTACACATATCCAAGGGACGAAGGGAGGCATATTCCAAGTTCTCACCCTCAATTAGGTCCACCTCGTCATGACAGTAGTAATTGAGTTAAATCAATTTATAAATACATTTAAATGAAGGAAATCATTATGAATGATGTTTCAACAGGCCAGAAAACACTATTATCAGTCTAAAATAATTTAGGTTGGTTCCTCAGTTCAAGGGATGCGACAACGCGGTCGTGTAGCCCCGTCTACTTTGGGTGTGTGTAGAATCTGTCTGATAACCGGTGTTGTGATGACTGTATTAGTGGGCGTTTCTGTTTCTTAATTCAAGTAAGGACTGCATACTTTGAATTTTATCAAGTAGTTCCTACTTATGCCGCCAAACGCCGTCAACTAGTCGGCTCCTGGCGACGAACGTAGGAACCTGAGCGTCGTTTATATTTTTAACCTAATTTAGCTTCACACAGGTGAATTAGTGGAAGGTTCTTTAACATGCCATAAATCTATGACATGGGACCGCCGGCTTTACTTCCCCTCCAAAGGAAGGGATACCGAGGGATTTTCAAAGCTCATCCTGGTTTGAACCCGGGATCTTGGGCATAGAAGCTCAGCATGCTACCAACTACGCCACCGAAGCCGCTAAAAATAATTTAACCATGTCTGCTTGATAATACAAGGTAGAGTTTGAATGGTGTTGCAAAAAACATTTCCTGGGCACAATTAAAAACAAAATTGGACATAAGTTCCAGCCTAGCTCAGGAACGTAGGAGCAGACAAAAGAATCAAAGAATACCGGGATGGAAAAGCCACGTAAACAGTATTGTCAACCCAGGTCTAACACATTGTTACCCGGGCGCGCGCTACTCTATTCCTTACTGCGGACTGGGCAACTGAAGTACACCTAGCATGAGAAGTTAGGATGGAACATAAATGTTATTTTACTTGTCCATCCATCAACCTCATCGTCACTACTTGCACTGCTATCATTGTCAATTTCGCTCGTATTACTATCGTGAACAGACTCATCTGAACTGATTATCGCACCGTCAGTTCCGCGCGTGCCATGCTAACACTACTTGACAATACACGCGGTAACTGAGTGTCATAAAACCTCACTTCCAGTACCGAAAGCATTATCAAGACAACAATATACCTATCTGCATTTCATTGAACCAAGACCTTAGTTCGTAAATAACACGTAGAATTTTGACTAATGAACGGCGTATGGGAAAAGAATGAAGCACTGTAAGAAAACGTTAATTTACGTAGCTGATTGTCCGCGCACCGTTACAAAACTATGTAGCCCGTCGTCACCCAGTAGTAGTCAAAATTTGATCCTTAACGGGAGTTTAAATAGTCCCTAAATCTCTACTTAGTATAAAAAGAAAATATTTATTTATGTTCAAATGAAGCCAAGCAGTAACGATATCAGTGAAAAAGTTTGGAAAAAAAACAGGCGTCCGTGCGCTTTTTAAGCTTACGCTGGGCTAACCGTTAAAATAACAATATACTATGAGGGTAAGAATTGTTCAGCATGAAAAGTTCTACAAAAAAAAAGTCCGCGAGAGCATATCTCTATCTTCAATACATCGCCCAATATACACGTTTTTAGATTGGACGGGAGGGGGATGTGTGTTGCATGCACCTCACCTTCTTAAATTACGTCTGAGAATAATTCTTTGCTCATGCTATCTCCATGATAATATAACGGATAGTCCAGTCAGTGATTTTAACCCATCATGCCGAGACGTAAAATGGATATAGGCCTAGGTCGTAGTTCATTGACATCGGGGGAAAAAAGAGCTTGTCACGAAATGGACTCGACTGTTTCCAATCGAAGCTAGTATAAACAATACAAAATTTAAAATATTTTGTAGCCAAAGTTGCTACATCTACCGACAAAATCGCTAAATTGACAATAGTGATCGCAACGAACAAAATGCTCAAGGCCCAATAAAATGGCGTAGTTGGCTCCTGCGCAGAAAGGTTGCCACATCATGCGTTCAGTTGAGCTTGAGAAGGCACTGCTCATTGGCTGAGCACTGTCATCAGTAGCGAGCGATAACTTCCCGAGAAATTCGAAGTATTGCTTCCACTTTTACGGGATATAGCCAAACTGAGAAAAATCCCTGATTAACAAAGAAATTCCCTGATTTTTCCAGAAATTCATAATTCCCTGAGAATTCCCGGGTCGTAGACACCCTGTTAGCGCATGGCACGTACTCACATATCGATACGAGCCGTAGCCTTGTTCCCGTTTGGCGATTAGTTGCTGGAAAAAGAAAAACTACCACCACACCAGCTCTCGGAGATCTGCGAAGCAAATGATCGGGATTACACTATCCAGTACAGGTAATGAAACTTGGTCTTTATATTTTTATTTTACACAAGTAGTACAGAATAAGGATTAAATTATTCATTCTCTTCACTGCGAAGACGTGCGTTGGCGTTTGTTACCCTTATCGACAACTGTTGGGCACGCTCGACTATGGATTTCCGTTTCTTTGATGAGACGCCATGCGCAATCTCTGCACAGTATTTACGGTTCTGCATCATGAGTACTTCCAATTCCTGAAACAGAATGTATAATATTTAGAAATAAAGCATATCTTGGCAGACCAGAACAGATAAGGTATTCATTCAAGCACTACAAGTAGGTAATGTTTCCTACGTTCTAATTTCTCCCATCAGAGGTATATGGCGACATACGACTAGAATGGGGATTAACAAGGGCAACAAATCTCTCTATATGAAAATGACTGTTTCATGATTGTTAGTCCTGTTCACTGCCTTTCGAATGTCTTCATTTCTCACTCTCTCTCTTCTAGTCTTCTGTACCTTACTCCTCAGGAATCTCATTTCGACTGCCTGTATTCTACTTTCATCTCTCCTCGTCATCGGCCAAGTTTCCACTCCATGTCAGGCCTCGGCAGCCGGCACAGTCCATATCCTCGCCACTAGATGGGGGCTTCATTCATTCCATTCCTGACCCGGTCGGAGACTGGAAGCAGGCTGTAGATTTTCATTTTTCATGTCATTATTGGGAAGTAATAGGACTTGTACATCACTTCTTTAGCCTTCAGTCTTTATCACAAATTAAACTCCGAACCTGATGATATAAAACACTACCACAATGAATTCTCTTGTTGATCTCTGTATCCAATCTTGCACTTTCCATCAATTCACTTCCTAAATATTTCAAGTGCTCTAATACTTCCAGATCTACATCTCCAATTTTAACCATCCCTTCCCCTTCTTTCTTTCCTTTAGTCATTACCATTGCCCTACTTTTTTCCACACTGATTTTCATTTCCCATTACTCAATAGTTTCCTTCAGTACATCCAGCTGTTCTTGGACCACATTCTCATTCTCTTCCCAAATCAGAACATCAGCAAAGAGGATTATGTTCAATCTTGTACCTGTGTACGCTTCCTTTGTTGCCTTTAGTATATCATCCATCACCAGAATAAATAGCAATGGTGAGAGTACACTCCCAACTGAGCACGTGCTCCACTCCGGGCAAGCATGCAGCACAGGACAAGGCTCTTCTTTCCAACATGCTAACCTCGAAAAATTTTAAATTACTAAGACGTAATATAAAGGATACTTCTATGCAATAACAAAGGTAATCAATTGGCAGATAATTGTATGAAGCTATTATGAAAACAGGATAGCAATAGATAGTGGAATAGGCCTACCGGGGAAACTATGTAACAAAAAAAGCGCCAAGTACACTACCTCACAGGATGTGGCATGGAAACGTGTGCATATTATGAAGAATACAACCTTTTAGACTTTTTGAATCGTTATATCTGAAAAACGGTGACTCTTAGGAGAAAAAGTGAGAATTTTTATAGATAATTGCATGATAAACAATTTTAGTCTAATCTATTTTTATGATAAAACTTACCGTTTGGCTGAAAAACGCAAATCCCATATTTGCGAACTTTGACCTTGATACATTTTTTGCCATTGTCGGACCGATGGGGACTTTTCACATTTCATTTATAATGGTGTTTTGATCATTAGTACAAATTTTCAGCTCTATGCGAATTTTGGTAATCTTTTGGGATAACTTGACCGCGCTACCATCACGTGCAATATTAAATGAATATAAACTGTATTGAACTCATTAATGAACAAAAGTATGATCTTATGCAAAGTTAATGAAATAGATTGAACATTATGATCCTTACATCTTACCATGTGCACTTCTTTTAACTGAGCTCAAAAGCATCAGTGTTACCAATATACCGTATATACCCGAATGTAAGACGACCCTGAATGTAAGACGACCCTGAATATAAGACGAGGCCTAGTTATCAACTGCCTCTTACAGATTTTCTCAAAAAAAATACTCGCTAACTCATAACTTGCACAATATATGTCCCCAAGGTCGTGCTTTCATTTTTATAACGTCTCGTGTTATCGGAAATCCCTCTGCCCGCTTTTCCAAGACATACTCTATAATTTATTTGTTCAAGAATGGGAGACGTTATTAAATTAAGATACGTTGATCATTCAATTACTGCGCGTAAAACTGACGGGTTGTTCTTGTAAAGATTGTTTTAAACAATTTTTCCGTATGCTTTCGAACATATAATTTATCCGCTTAAAATGACGTGTATGCGTAAATCCTAACCTCAAAATGTACGCTGTTCGTATATGCATGGTAATTAAACATAACAAACCATATTTTAATCTTCATCAAAGCATTGATTTGTTGCGAGTTACAAGATGTCAACACCACATACTACTTTGCAAATAACAATAAAAAAAAATTTTTAAATTTTTATACCCTGAAGATAAGACGACCCCAAATTTTTATAACACAAAAAGTGGGAAAAAACCTCGTTTTACATTCGGGTATATACGGTACTTTCTAGTTATGCAATGATAGGAATTCAGACAACTGCTAACTTTTTTATAATTTTTGTGACCATTAACAAGTCATCACAAACAACAGAGCACTTATCGGTAATAATGTTACAAGAATAGCAACCAATCATGATTGTTTCTTTCACGAAACCTAAGATCTGAGCAAGAAAATTACAAAAACATATGCCTACCTTAACATTATGAACTAAGACTTTCCTGAAACCTGTGGGTAACATGTGTTTAGTCTTACGGTTGCTGCCATAACCAATAGATGGCATCAGGTACTGGCCCTTGAACCTGCGTCGAACTCTGTTGTCAATACCCTTCGGCTTTCTCCATGATCGCTATAACAAAGAATACTAATAAATAACTATATTCACAAATTAACTAGTAAGGCAGCACAACAGGTAAATGCCTATCAGGGTTGGGGATGTTCTACAAGCCTGGTAAGAAATATATTCATGCACAGGAAATGCCTGGACAGACACACTTACCAAAGAAAAAATATGCTATACGGTAGCTGAGCCGCAACTCAACTTTTATCTGTTATGTACCAATGGTCTGTCACTAAACAGGATAAACCAATTACAGACCAATAATTTATAACTCACCAGAACATGTCACAGCCAATAGTAATAATTTGATAGGCACACACGAACAAAGCCTTAGTGTGATATACAGTAGCCTACCTTCTAAAGTGAGAGCCTTTCCTATAGAACGGAGCTCAGTCTGCGCCGTGTGACTAGCATCTACCGTTACAGAACAGTATGTCGGGAAGCCCAGCATGTGGTCATAGTTTGATTACATTCCCAGCTGGCTAGATACTTTAGTTGAGAGAGTTTAAGACTTGTGGAATGCTGTATCCTGCCAACAGGGTCAGGTATGGAAAAACAAACATTGAATTTTCCTACTGAAAACTATCTTCCCAAGAATAAGTCTGCCTGTAAATGTGTTTGTACGTTTTAGCGCCGTGCAATGTTTACTTGAGGGGGAACTTCAAATAAAGGTATACAGAAACAATCCGCACACTCTGGAGGATCTCAAGAACTAAATAACTGCACTGATACAAAATATCAGTAAGGATGAAATACAGGAAGTGTACCAAACTTCATAAGTTGATGCAATGGGACAGCATTTCCAGCAATGATGATTACTTAACATGTTGAGCTAGTTGGGCTTTACGCTGCTGGTAGCGCCAGTGCCTTGCGCGACTGGCCGTCACACGGCACATCCGAAGCTACGTTCCAAAGGGAGGGGTCTCACTGTGGGTCATATATAATAATAAACATCAAAATATCATGGTCACTACGGAATACCCATTCATTTTATGGCAGCAATTAACCATGTGGTCATAGACACTATGCCATAGAAGTGAAGAAGACAAATAATGATATCAATATCACATGTTTTGACCCAGAGAGTAGCGATTAGAATTGATGCCGTACAGGAATACCCAAATACCAGCAAGTTTACATAACCTTACTCATTTCTAGTACATGTAGTAGTTGTGTACTTGCAGTATTAACCTAACTATAGTAAAGCCATGGTTATTTCAGACTTCACTTTTCAGTGAAATTACATTTAACTAGCCCAATCACAGGCAGCCATTCAAATCGATATATCACGACAAATAAAGAGTTTCGTTCACTAAATTGCGCCATTGCTGAAAAATGCAAAAACACCCTCTAGAAAATTTTCCTGTTTGGGAGAGGGGGAATTAACACGGATTTCCTGCTTGTTTATTCCGCTTTCACAGCATAAATATCTCGGGTCTCAACAGAAAATTGTTTTGTGTTGGTATCTTCTCACCCCGTTTGCGTTTAGATCACGACTTATATAGTGAAATTCCAGCTGTGTCCACCATAACAAGCGTGAATTATGACACAAATGCAATATTGCCAATCCCGCACATACGGCACCACTCATCAATAATCCTTTCTCAGACCTAAGGTTTTTGCCTAGACCTATAACTATTGCTATGGTCCAGCCGCCGAGTGACCATCTCGGACATTTCTCATAAGGGAGGGAGATAGCATTGCCGGTTCTGTACCGCGAAATATAAAACAATGTGAACCACAACAAATATTTCTGACAAACCGCTGACCATATTACTAAAGTAATATACTAACACACAGTTAACCGGTAAGTGTGCACACACAAGACAGTAAAACAAACCTGCACTAAACACACAGAGCAACTGGACCACAGAAGAGAGCCTTGGCAACATCGAACTAAATTTAAAGACTGGTTTACTGGGAAAACCGCTGATTGGTACAGGTGACAACATTCTTCATGGTAGTAAGAGACTTTGCCAACATAGGCGGAATTCCACTGTGATCGAAGAACAGGTTTTGTAATCGCAAAATGTAGGAATAATAAAATCATGCATAACATTGCAAATGGGGTGTGGGACTTTCACGTTCCATGGGGAAGAAGCTAGAGAAGATGATGATAATTGTTGTTTTAAGTGGCCTAACATCTAGGCTATCGGCCCCTAATGATCAACACATTCAACGTACTAAAGGGGCACAGTGGACAAATAAAACATTGATCTGGACGTGATAGGCTGTAACATATTAGATTTGACAAAACGAAGGTTAAAATAGTCAAGCGTAGGAGCAGCCTTGACAGTGCAGTTAGCAGGACACAGTTGATGCAAAGCTATTGATATGGACGAGTTAGGCTGTAACCATTGGATTGGACAAAACCAAGGTCAGAACGGTAGGGTGTTGGTGCGGCATAGTACCGTAAGGGTGAGGTTGGCAGTACTGTTTCAAAGATTGATGTGGACAATGGCACCCACAGGTTGAAATCTGCTTATATAAGTTGTGATCCTATTTGGGATGGCTGGGTGGGTCACAGACAGCAGAGGAAACATCATTAAAAGTGCAAAGTAGTGCAATGTCCCTTTTCATAACTTTTGACAAGGTAGATTATTGAAAATATATCATTTATGATTAACATACCTTTCTGGTAGTCCTTCAAGGCTAGTCCACACCAAAGTTAATGAAAACATTTCTCAACATGTTTACTAAACATTTGTTAACAAACTTCTTCAACATTATATCCACACCAAACATCTTCAACATTAAATAAACTGTTTGTGAGGTTGGATAGGGTTAAGAAGAAGAAAGTACTTACAGCTGCAGCTTTCATTATTTTAGTGAGTACAATTATTAGAGAAAAGCGCAGACGCAAGGTGTGGCAGAGAAAAAGAATGGAAAGGCGTTTAGAATTAAGTTTGGAGAGAACACTTATGTCAGAACTATAAATTCATGATGCAGCAGGCTTTCAAAACTTTCTGAAAATGTCTCCACATGACTTTCAGTTCTTGTTGACAGTAATTGGGCCTGAAATTGCAAGAAATGATACAAATTATCGGCAAGCCATCTCCATTAATGGCAGGCTAAGTATAGCATTAAAATTCCTAGCAACTGGTGACTCCTACACTTCACTTATGTACTTGTCTCGAGTATCAAAACAAGCAATTTCAGTTACGGTGCCTGAGGTATGTGAAGCTTTATACAACAATCTCAAGGAATTGGTAAAGGTAAGCAACAAAGATAATATTTACGTAATCTATTTAGGCTAGTATTCATCATCATCGGCTTTAACTCGAATCCGAGTATAAATCTTCTTCCTTCAGTCCAGTTTGTGGATGTGTTTATGGTGACTAAAGAATCCAATCCTGGCATGGAACAAGCGACCACACAAGTCGCGTAGTATTGCTGGAGGACGTGGTTGGGCTGCTCGAAGTTTCCTAGCTTAACACTTGGCCTCTTCATGCCTGCGTCGATCCCTTTCAAACGTCTTTACAGTATCCGAGATGGTTCGGCGCCAAGTTGAGCGGTCTTCAGCCAGCATGTCCCAGGTTTATGAATCAAGACCTGTCAATTTCAGGGTCTGCTTAAATTGGTCCTTGTAGCGCCTCTTACGACCACCATGAGGTCTGGTGCCATAGCATAACTCACCCTATAGCATTTGACGAGGAAATCTCACATCATCCATCCGATGGACATGACCAATCCATCTAAATTGGTGACCTATTAGGGATGATTCTATGCTGTTGATTTGAGCCTTTTCCAGAACAGCAATATTGGTAATGCGGTCTTCCCATTTAATCCTCAGGATTGATCGAAGTTTTTGTAGGTGGAAACACTCAAGCTTCCTGAGATCACATCGGTAAAGGGTCCACGTTTCACAACCATACAACAATGTAGAGTTATAGTTAGTTATTGTTGTTTTAAGGGGCGGAACTACGAGGTCATCTGCCCCTCTTAACACAGATTAAAGAATACAAATTTTGAATTGAATTTAAAATTTTGAGGTGGACATCTAAATTTAAAAAGACCAAAAATTAATAAAAAAAAAACAACAATTAATTAAAAAATAAAAATTATAAAAATAAACAAAAATTACGGAAAAACAAAACATTATCATTCAAAAACGAAAAAGTCGTTGAGTCAAAGTTCACTGGAAATGACTACTGCTTCGTACACCATAAGCTCTGTACCCATGGACAGATCTTTATTCATGAAGACCCGGTGTGCTAATCGTTCATATGCTGCATGGGCTGCGCCAATTCTCTTATCCACATCCTGCTCACAGAAATGGTACTGCCCAGGTACGAGAAGTGGTCTACCTGTTCTGATGGCAAATTTGAGAAGGAGATATTGAACTGAGGAAGAGGTGTGCCTGGTGAAGGTTGTGCCAAGACTTTAGTCTTATTGACATTTATGGTAAGACCAAAGCGATCACATGCACTTTTTCAACAATTAACTGACTCTTGCAGCTCTTCTGGTGTGAGAGTTGGCGACGCAGCATCATCTGCATACAACATGTTAGTAACCTGAGTTTTCCTCAAGGAAAAACGAGTTAGGTTGAAAAGCCCTCCATCAAAACGATACTTGACCTCCACACCTGGGATGATTGTGGGTGAATCATAAAGCATTGCAGCCAAGTACAGCGCGAAAAGCGTTGGAGCCAGTACACATCCTTGTTTCAGTCCATGGGTAATAGGAAATTCATCGGACATCTTATTCTGATGGCAAACCTGACCTGTAATGCCATCATGGAGAGCCTCGATTAGATCTACAAATCGCTGAGGGCAACCAAACCGCTTCAGCACCGCCCACATGGCTGGTCTTGGAACCGAATCAAATGCCTTTTCCAAGTCATAAAAGACTAAGAAGAGTGGATTCTGTTGTTCTCTACATTTTTCTTGTAGCTAGTATTATTCTGATGATATATAGTACAATTGGTTATGGAAGGATAGGTTATTCAGCAAGGAGCGAAGCTGGAAATTACTTAATTATTTTTACCAAAATCCACATTTTAAATAAGTTTCATTAAACAAGAAGAATTACAATACCAATATAAAACTAGGTAGCTTAGAACATAGCTAAAAATACAAAATACTTCATAATAGAACTTAGAATGTTACACATATAGTAAAGGATTAGAATATAATTTTTTTAAACATTACTAGAATAAAACTATACTAAAACATAGCAAACAGAATTACAATTTAAAAACATTAGAATATAGCTAAAATATATTTCCTGCATTTTACAAACTGGTTTCACTCGGAATTTATAACAATAGTTTCACCACCTTCTGTATCAAATTGCTGCATCGGCGCTTTAAAGATAATGTTGTTAATATCAAATTTAGTTTCGGCTAGAAGGAGCCGATTGTTCTTGAATTGCCACAATTCATTTCCAATGAAGCGCCCATACACGTTGAAATCATCCTCTGGTGTCACTGGTGTTTGTGCCACTTGCTGGAATGCACTGTATGCCTCTGCTATAATATCTTCAGTGGTTTTACCAGTCCTTTTCCTTTAGGTTGAATTTCTTTTGAGTGACTGGTTCCTGGAATACTCCCATCAACTTCCATTACAGGAGGAAATTGACTGTCAGTGCCAACACTACATATATCTTCAGGGTCGAATTCCATTTGTGTATCATCAATCTGAAATAAACGTTTAGCTATAGTAAATCTTGAAACATGATAAATTTTGGCATTTTAATATTTTGTTTGGGTTTAATTTAAATTATTAAAAGGGCCCTCAACCATACCTTTTGGGCGTAAGCTAAGATACTATGGAGCCTTTATTTGTTTGCTTATTTCAAGTCCCACAAGTTGACAGACTGGTTGAGAATAGAGAGAGGATTTTTAGAAGTATGGAATTTCAGTCACTGTATTGGGACAATAGATGGAAAACATGTGGCACTACAAGCACCTCCAAATAGTGGTAGCCACTATTACAACTACAAAGGCACCCACAACATCGTCCTTTTGACTGCAGTAGATGCAAATTACATGTTTACTTATTTTGATGTGGGATCTAATGGGAGACTATCGGATGGAGGAGTGTATGTCAATTCTAGTCTTTATCCAGCAATTTCAAACAACCTATTAGATATTTATGAAAACCCAGCCCACTTTCTGATAGAGAAATTGATACTCTGTATGTATTTGTAGCCGATAAAGCATTTCCATTGTGCACAAATATTATAAAACCATTCCATGGTAGTTTTGAAAAAGGATCACCTGAAAGGACCTACAACTATCGGCTTAGCAAGGCTCGGCGGGTAGTTGAAAATGTGTTTGGAATCATGACAACAAAATTCTGAGTTTTCAGAAAACCAATAATGCCTGTTCCAGATAAAGCAAGGATTATTGTAACTGCATGTATTGTACTTCACAACTTTTTGCATAGAAATAAAGCTGCAAGAAATACATATTCTCCTCCAGGTTCATTTAATAATGAAGATACTGAAAATGGGGCAGTCACTCCAGGATTATGGAGACAGGAAGAATTTGAACTGCAACCTATACAGGAAGGACATGGCAGGCCAACGCAAGATGCTAAGAATGTGCGCCTTGAATTTACAAATTATTTTTTGAGTGAGGAAGATGGCAAGATAAATGTGCATAAATGTGAAGTTTTGGTTATATGATTGCGATGGTATTGCTATTCTTCTGTGGTATATTTGTTCACATAACCTATTAGTATAATAATGTAATCACAATACTGTTCTTATGATACTCCAATTTTGACTCTTGCATGCTAATAGAAAAAATAAATATGTTACTATGTTGTGAACTCTTTTCAAACCAAGGGGTTCACCTACATATTGAGTCCCCTTACTGTAATCTGTATATATTTATGTAGGGATAATCTCTATGTTAAGAATTATAACTGTGAAAAATAATAAATAGGCTACATGTTTACTTACCTCTACTTGTAAAGTGCTGACAGTGGTCTCGCTATCTTGTTCCCTCACCATAAATGTTAATAGGGCCTCGTAAGCAAACCATTTAGGTGAGTATACGTTGTCTGGACTGGTTCCACTTTTCCTTCAGGAATTCCCTATGGAACTGGCCTCTGAGTTTGTTTATTTTTTGCTCAATATCATTTTGAGTGCAATTAAACTCGGAGGCAAGTTCTGAGTAGGCATCCTTGCGAGCATTCCTGTCTTTGTGACTGGGATGCCGACTGTCCCACAAAACGAGATGATTTTGATACCTATCGATAAGAGCCAAAACGTTTTCGTTCGACCACTCCAGGATCCTAGACTCCTTATCAACAAAATTAATATTCTCATGTGCTTCCAGGTATTTCATAATTCCGCGCAATATACGAGTCGCTTGCGATTCGATAGTCTTAATGAGAAGTTTCATTCACAAAAGTTAAAGAGATTTAGTTCACGAACACGCTATTTTGTTTATGAACAGTCAAAAATGTTCATGAACATTGTTCATTAACAAAGTTAACGAAAACATCTTGGTGTGGACGTACCGGTACCTTAAGAGTTCATATTCATTCAATTCCCACTGCCTGCACCGGATATAATTGCTTTTCACGTAAATAAAGCATTTTTGGTCGTGTTTATTTTAAGACTCCCGCCATATTACATCGACGTAGGACACTACATCATACTTCATGTGACTGTTGCCAACATGCCGACACACAAAGGTTCCAACACACGTACAGTTTGAAATTGAGTTCAAACACCCAGTTTTAATGAAATGTTTCTCTCGTTCTACTTTCATTCAGTGCTACCGAGCTGGGATCTGTACGGGGTGTATTTTGTATGTCATATGTTAGTGAAGCTCTACCCACAATGCGCTGTCGGCAGACGGTAGTGGGCAGATGGCAGATGAAGTTCACAACCTAGCCACCCACAATGCACAGTAGTTAAAATGCTAGGAGTAAATAATAACTTGACTTTCATTTTATTCCTTGAGAAAGTTGTCAATTGTCGATACCCTAACCTAAAATTTGCAAGGATGGACGACTTAGAGCTGTATGGTTAATTTTTATTGCTGCTAACTGGTACAGCATGGTTAAAATTGAGGAAAAATACTCGTACATCCAGTATCCCCTCTTGTAAATAATTAATAACAAATCCAACTCTGAATTAGGCTAATTGATTTTTGAACAGAATTATTTTTGGGTTCATCTATATCTTGCGATGTACCGGTGTTTAGGGAATTTTTAAGGGACCTCTGTGACGTCACGGCTGACGTATTGCTATTGCTTGGAGTTGTTTGTCACCTGATTACTATGTCAGTTCCGTGGCCAGTTTGGCGCGGGAATTCGCTGAAGTCTCTAAGCCAGTTTTGTCCCTTGTATAACCTATTGAACAAGATTTTGATATTAGCAGTGACGTGTTCGCGGGTTGTTTTGGTGATTTGTAAGAAAATTGTTGATTTCCGTAAGTTGTCGCATTCAAGTGACGAAAGTGTTATGTGAGGCATTGTGTGGACGATAATTACTGCTTCTTACTCTTCTACATGGGGAATAATACGGCCTGTGGGATCCATTGGTGAGTGTTAATAAAGTTGTTCATATATTTCTTTTGGTTGTTGCAGTTAATTGAAAAGTTGCACAGTGTGGGGGGATACGCCTGGTAAAATAGGAAAGGGTGGGTAAAATATAGGCAGAAATTGGCAAGAACCTATATACAGTAGATAATTTTTTAAGTTTCATACAGTATGTCTGTGAGGCGTTATTAAACAGCATGTGAAGGATAGTGATTTCTAATTGAGATACAAGTACTTGCAGACAATATTGGAAAACATAAAAATACCGAACTAGCGGGAGGGGGGTGTAGCCCCCCCAGTAAGAACAATATTATTGACAACTTTGGAAAAAAAAAAACGAAACTACACAAAACCATTTATTGCTATGTGGTGGGGTCAATAACATTATTGACCACAATGTTTTAATGTGTTAGCGATAGGTTGTATTTGTGGTTTTGATGGAAATTAATGAGTCTGCCAGCAGCTAGGTTAGGTTTGTGTATGCGTGGGAAATGTGTTAATGTACCGTCTTGATGCTAATTGGCGATTATTACAGACCGCGATCGTTTGTGCATAACTTTTTTTATAAAAACAAATTGGCTGCTTTTGTGATGTTATCAACCACTTGACGAAATGCTTCTCTGGCAAGATTATGGGAAAATCCTTGGTTCTAGGTTATTTTGTGTGGTGACAACTCAATAACAGAAATGAGCATTAAAACCTTCGAAATTATTGTGTTTCGTCATCTGTAATTGATTTATTGGCCTACCTCAATTTGATAAGCCGTACATACGAAAATGTTTTAATTTAGGGTTACATTTATAAGATTTTGTATTGGAATGGGTAATTGGTCTACTTAGCTGAGCCTCCGTGGCTTAGGCGGCAGCACGCCGGCCTCTCACCGCTGGGTCCGTGGTTCAAATCCCGGTCACTCCATGTGAGATCTGTGCTGGACAAAACGGAGTCAGACAGGTTTTTCTCCGGGTACTCCGGTTTTCCCTGTCAAAATTTCATTCCAGCAACACTCTCCACTATCATTTCATTTGTCATTCATTTAATCATTACCCCAGAGGAGTGCGTCAGGCCTCGGCAGCCGGCACAGTTCCTATCCTCGCCGCTAGATGGGGGCTTCATTCATTCCTGACCCGGTCGGAGACTGGAAGCAGGCTGTGGATTTTCATTTCAATTGGTCTACTTAGCTAAATTATTGTCGGCGATACTTAAGAAAATAATCCGATATAAGGTTATATTTTTAAGATTTTGTATCTGTAATTTGCCTATATAGCTGAATTTTAGATGCCGATAAACATCGTAATTTAATTTTATAACTATAAAACACTGTATCAAAATCTGTAATTGACCTATATAGCTCAATTACATATTTCTATTCATACGAAAATTACGCAATTTAAGGTTATATGGTTAAAATTCCGTTTCGGGATCTATAATTCGCCTATATAGTTGGATTACAGATGACTTTTCACGTCGTAATTAATTTAATTTTATATTTATAAGACATTGTATCGAAAGCTGTAATTGACCTATATAGCTCAATTAAAGATGATGATGATGATGATAATTGTTGTTTTAAGGGGCCTAACATCTAGGTTATCGGCCCCTAATGATCTGGGTGATAGCGAAGATGATAATGAAACGGAAACCAGAACGAAAATTAAGTGAGACGGAAAATACTTACAAAAAGGAACTCGGATTGAAACGACTCACAAAATGTTCTTACAAAAGGGAATTTAGAACGAAAAGATTCACAAAAGGAATAGATTGAAAAATACCCACAAAATGAAGGCTAGGTTCAAAATACGTACAAAATGCAAAGTAGCGCCGAAATACTTACAAAATGCAACTGAAATTCAAAATACTTACAAAATGCAAATGAGATCGAAAGTACGTACAAAATGCAATTGAGGTTCAAAATACTTACAAAATGCAATTGAAATTGAAAATACACAATGCAATTCAGATTGAAATATCCCAGTTCCAATCCAAATTATTCACAAAGTGCAATTGAAATTCAAAATACTTACAAAATGCAATTGAAATTGAAAATGCTTACAAAATGTACGGTAGATTCAAACGACTCATGTGGATTGACAATACTTACAAAAAGCAATTTAGATTGAAAATACTTGACAAATGTAATTTAGATTCAAAATACCCACAAAATGCAATTGAGAATCAAAATATGTGCAAAATGCCCACCAAACAAAATGCAATTTAGATTCAAAATTCGTGCGAAATGCGGTTTTGGTTGAAAATACTTACAAAATGCAATTGAAATTCAAAATACTCACTAAAATGCCCTGACGCCTGCATTGAAAGACTTACTAAAAAGCAATTTAGATTGTCAATCTTTACAAAATGCAATTGAGGTTGAAAACAATCGCGAGATGTAATTTAGATCGAAGAGACTTACAAAATGCAACATAGATCAAAAATGCCTTAAAAAAATGGTAAAAGGGAATTTAGATACACGGTGATTCGAGTAACAAAAACAGTGCGGGAATCTTAAAGAGAAAAGGAAATAGAAGGAAAAGAGGAGAGGAGAGGAGAGGGGAGAGAGGAGAGGGTCCGCCCCAAAGGTAAGGGACAAAAGGGGAAAACGGACCCAGCTCAGGAATCCCTCGGGGTCGCCAACTCCCGAACTCACCAGCCGTGAGCCCCTGAGGGTGTAGCATTATCTAGGGTGCACCAGAAGTGGTGGGGCTACATACACCCTGACTCCTTAAGGGCCTAGAGCACAAGGCAGGAGGTAAAAGGAAGAGAAAAAGAAGGCTGACCCCTCGCAGAAGGAGGGTATCAGAAAAGATGAGACGAGGGCCAATTAAGGCGGGAAAGGAAGAGACTCCCTAGGCCTCGGATACCCTAATACCGTCGGGGTCAGAAGAGAACAAGAGTTGACCAAGTGAGGTCGACAGGAAAGAAGACAGAGAGGAGCCCGGCACAAGTAAGTGGAAGCAATGCCGGACTCAGCTGGGGCCCCGTGGTCGCCAACCCACGCCCACAAGATGTGAGCCCCTGGGGGTCAATTAAAGATTTCAATGCAATGTTTTATTATGAAATTAAAATAATTACGATGTGTATCGGAATCTGTAATCCAATTACAGATTTCGATACGAAAATTTAAAAATATCACCTAAAATTGTGAAATTTTTATATGTATCGGAATCTTTAATTGAGCTATGTAGGTCAATTACAAATTTCGATGCACACTTCGTTACGAAGGTTTTTGTTTAATGCAGCTTCGTTGTTTGGCGTTTTCCCACCCAAAAACCCCTAATACCCAGGCTTTCCCCCTAAGCTTGCTAGAGGAGTATTTCGCGACGATGATGTAGCCCTCGGACGTTCAATCAAAAATGACCAGCTACACAAAACCAGGGACTACAGTGGAATCTCGTTAGTACGTTTTTCAAGGGACTGAAAAATTTGGACGTCATATGCGGGAAAACGTAATACCGAAAAACGCCATACTGCATTTACAACGTATAAGAAAGAACGCGGCGTATATATGGACGTCAAATCGCCGACCTTAGTAAGTGATTGTATGCACTACTACAGTCACAACATAAACATAGGTTATCAGTAACTTACACGGAATAAATAGCTTGCCACAGTGGGTGAGTGGTTATAGTGTCGGACTACCAACCCCAAGATTGCAGGTTCGCCCCTGGCCATGGTAAGTGATTTTTGAAGGCGACAAAAATCACGATACTCATGTCATACGTTGTTGGCATGTTAAAGAACCCATTTGAATTCAGTAGGCCGTGTTCAATGGCAAAATTAATCTCGGGATTTTCCGCCAACACAAAGTTCCTCCATTCTCTACTTGAAAGCTCTGTAGTGTCAAGGAGTTTAGATATCTAACCTCCTTGACTTTCATAGTGTTCAAAGGAACGACGAAATTCGACATGCAAGCTACCCTCTGGGTGTCAATTAACAAAGCTTGCACCAGGCACCCGAGGCCATACGATATTATTATTATTATTATTACGGAATAAATAACATAAAAACGAATTACTGTACCTCTACACTACAGTATATTACAGGGTTTGCTTAGCAAGGACATTCTCGCTCTCACCAGTGACGGCTCAGTTGCCGGCGACCGCGCATGCATATGTAGGCCTACGGCAGAATACGGTGCTTAAAATCAGTAGCCTACCATGCAGTTTTACTGGCCATGATTTACAGTAGATGCTGAAAATGTTCCCCATCCGCTTCCAATCACATATAATACAGGGTCTTTCTTTATAATTGATCAGCAAGGATATTCTCGCTGTCGCGCTCCGCCAGAGACGGCTCTGTTGCCGACGACCGCGCACGCATATATTTGAAGCACGGGCTTGCTTGAACCACTTCAATAAAGAGCTTTCTAGCTGAGGAAACTGTCCCTCTCGCACAAGTATCCTTTTGCCGCTCATCCCTTCTTCAAATGCACGTTCGATTTCCTTCCTTTTGCCGAGAATTGTGTTCAGTGTAGACAGAGGAATGTTCCACTTTCGCGCTATATCCACACGCTTGACGTGAGGATTGCATTCCACGTCTCGAATGTATTTAATCTTCTCATCATTACTTATCTGCCGTACTTTCTTCTTATCCATTATGAAACACGCAATAAAATCGGTCATAACTGGACGTGAACACTAAGAATTTGAAGACAATAGTGCGGAATATGAAGACAATAATGCGCCTACGTGAGAAATAAAGGGAAGGGGGTGAAAGGCAGCGGGAGAGAGACACACACGTCACCTGTGTTGCGTCATAGCTATAGCCACTTCTACGCCGTCAAACACAGTAAAATCATCTACACTAAGAAGAATAATTCTTCATAATTACTGTCAATACGGAACCTGAAATGAATAATATTTTTAATAATCATCTACAGTGTCAATAACTATCAGAGATGATGAGGCAATATCGGGTCGTGTTTTCCAAAAGCCGATTTTTTTTATGAAATAAGAATAAAATACGGTTCACTCACAAATAGTTCAACGGAAATTTGATCGTTGTAAGCGGGAATAGAGAACGTATTAAGGGGATATATCAACATGAATTTAGTAGGAAAGGGACTTGAGAAAGTAGGGAAAGGGCAGCGGGAGAGAGACACGTCACCTGTGTTGCGTCATAGCTATAGCCGCTTCTACGCCGTCAAACACAATGAAATCATCTACACTGTCAATAACTATCAGAGATGAGGCAATATCACGTCGTGTTTTCCAGAAGCCGAATTTTATAATGTAATAAGAATAAAATCCGGTTCGCTTACAAATAGTACAGCGGAAATTTGATCGTCGTAAGCGGGAATAGAGAACGTATTAAGGGGATATATCAACATGTATTTTGTAGAATTGGGACTGGGACTTAGGAAAATCATCGTGCTAAACGGGGAAACGTCGTAACCGAGAACGTGCTAACGAGATTCCACTGTACTATACATTGCGATGCATCCGCGTATAAAATTCCCTTAAAACAAAATGGCGACAGTGGCGCTACAGAACAGGAAAAAAAGTGTTTAAAAAATTGTAAGTAATGAAATTGGCCAAAATAATTGTAGTAATGGTATCTGGAGACGATATAGTAATAGATGATCACTCGTCCGCTGCCGTAGACCCACCATCCCGCCCTAATAGGAGCAAGACTTATATAGCTGAAATTGCTACCCTGTCGTCCATCTTTGTGAAGGAGTCCATTATGCCAACCCCACGCATTCGGTACCAATGGTTTTGACTAGACCAATATATTCATCCAGACCAATGGAAGATTGATAGCGCAGCCCGCCCCTGGTTTTTGTCACGCACAGTGGGGGAAGACACACATCAATAATCTTTGTCCAGGCCAATGGTTTTGCCTTTTATTTCCTTTTTCATGTTGGCAACGTGTCACGTGGGTATGACGTAGTGTACGGTGAGATTTTAAAATGGCTGACCTTGTTGAAATGAACACGACCAATAATGCTTTATTTACGTTAAAAGTAATTATTTCCGGTGCAGCAGTGGCAGGGGCAACATCTCCGAGAAAGGTTTGTAAATCATAAATACTATATTTCCAGTAATATACCTTGTTGAAAGTTACCAAGGCTTGGTCTCCTGTTCTGTAGTTTTAATAGAAAGGTGGAAATGTTATCGTACGATGAGCTCTCATTCAGCATTACCATCAACTGCATTACATTTGCTACAAAGGAAAACATTATAATCAATGAACTGAAAATGAAATGAAAATCCACAGCCTGCTTCCAGTCTCCGACCGGGTCAGGAATGGAATGAATGAAGCCCCTATCTAGCGGCGAGGATATGAACTGTGCCGGCTGCCGAGGCCTGACGCACTCCTCTGGGGCAATGATTAAATGAATGACAGATGAAATGAAATGATAGTGGAGAGTGTTGCTGGAATGAAATGTTGACAGGGAAAACCGGAGTACCCGGAGAAAAACCTGTCTGTTTCCTTTTAAATACTTGGGCTCACACATGTCATATATCCAACGGCGTTCCCTCACAAGATCAATGAACAAAACTTCTATACCAAGGTCAGTACATTAAGTAATCATCATTTTATATACTGTAATTATGCGAAGAATATAGGCCTACTGCGAATACAACTACAAAGCTGATGACAAACGGGAAAACGACCAAGTGACGTCAGCTTGTGATCTTTTCTGATTGGCTCTTAAATATGCAGTTGGCCGTCAAAGATAAAATTGGCGACAGCCGACCACACGCTGCCGATTGTCAACTATCATCTACCGACATACAACTTCACATTGTGAATGACGCCATAAGAGTGCATGGGTCCGGCTTCAACTGCCGTATGCCAACAGCGCACTGTGGGTACAGCTTGACAGTAATGCGACGTCAATGTGTGTGCATCGGTAACGTTGAAAAGGCCTAATGCGCTAAACAAACATTTGCAATATTGTTATTGAATGACCAAGAACACATTTTTATAATTTAACACAATTTCCAGTGCTGTAGTGATAATAGCCAGTAATTTCAAATGGTAATGACTCCCATAGTATGAAAATGACAATCAAATGCAAGTGTAGAATCCAGGTTCCACTCCCAACAATTACATGCTAATCCTGGTAGTGCGACTTCCAGCCCTTACCTATCCAACTTGCTCATTTCACCAGCACTATTACATTCATTATGAAGAATAAATAAACAAAATTGCAATTTACTTACCCTGAGCTTTTTATAACGATCACTCTGGTGACGAACGAAGTGCTTGTTGCGTTTCTTGACGATAGTCGGCCTATAAACTGGTCGAATAGTCATTTTTCTGCAAAAAGTAAAATGAATGGATTTAGCAGATATTCAGTACATAAAATACATTACTTCAAGTTATTATCACCTCCAAACACACACAAAAAATACTAACACACCACACAAACGACAATATTTGCCACACCGAGCGATTTATTTCGCAAATAAGCTAAAACCACAGGCTTAGAATACGGTAATCTTGGAATATATCCAACAGAAAAATATTAAATGACAAGAGAATTCACATGTGGAGATGAATGAAGAGGTTAGTTATATAATTTTATTCACCGAAGGATTTAAATCTTGCCTCCCAAGAAATATTCCACTAAATCGCAAGAATTACACACCCACTTGATACCAATGCTTACTATTTCTCAATATTTTTGCATTAACACTAGAGATGGATAAAGATATATTTTTATACGCGATTTACCAGAAATATCTTGTCGACGACAACAAACCAAAGAATATTTATCATGGGAAGAGACTATGGCTTACAAAACATAATTATATTTCGTCTAGGCCACCAAATCAAGGAATATTTATTATGCCGAGACCACGGAATAAATATAAATTCTGTAATTATATCACTGTATTTAATAATAAGTCATTGCAGCCAAAATAATATAAAGCTACAGTATATGTGTACATGTTCCATTTATGATGAGGAATTTATGTTCTACTTTAATTATCAATTAGAATAACAGTTACTCGTCTTTACTATTGGCAACTCAAACTATAACTTGGGGCGCTGCGGTTGGTCCAACATGGCAGTGATAAGTGTGTGTGTTTGTATCTTCAGTCATCCGACTGGTTTGATGCAGATCTCCATGCTTCCGAGTCCTGAGCTATTCGTTTCATCTCTACATAACTACCACAACCTACATCCGAGGCAATCTGTTTAACATATAATGACCTTGGTCTACCCCTACTGTTCTCATCCTCGACCGTTCCTTCTACAACTAAGTTTGTTATTCCTGGGTGTCTTAGTAGGTGTCCTACCAGCCCATCTCTTCTCTTCATTATCAGTTGCCAGAACAATCTTTCCACTCCCACTGGTCTTACTACCTCCTCATTCGTAACCCTATCTACCCATCTGATCTTTATCATTCTCCTGTAACACCACATTTCAACGCTTCAATTCTCTTCCCTTCTGCTGCACCAATAGACCAAGTTTCACTTCCATAGAGCGCCATGCTCCAGACAAAGGCTTTCAAAAATGACTTCCAATGCATGAATCTATATTCGATGTCAACAGATCCTTTTCTCTAGAAATGCTTTCCTTGCCTGTGCTAACCTACTTTTTATATCCTCTTTGCTTCGTCCATCACTGGTTATTTTGCTTCCCAGGTAACAGAAGTCACCTACTTCCTTTAGCTGTTAACCTGCCAATTCGACGTCCATAGGGGTTTCTGATTTCTTTCGACTGCATTCCAATATTTTTGTTTTACATTTATTAATTCTCATCATGAATTCTTTCCTTAAGACAGAATCCATAACATTTAAAAACTCATTCAACTCCTCTGGTGTGTCGGCTAAGATGACGATGTCATCAGCAAATCCGAGAGTTGAAATTATTTCTCTTTGTATCATTACTCCTACTTAGAAATTTTCTCCAATTTCCTTCATTGCTTGTTCAATGTATAGATTGAAAAGTATTGGTGATAAGTTGTAGCCTTGCCTTACACCTTTCTGAATACCAACTTCTCTCTCATATCCCTCGGCTCGAATAACTGCTGTCTGGTTTCTATATAGATTGTAGAGCACCCTCCTATCCATGTACTTTATTCCAATAGTCTTCAAAATGTCCAACAACTTACTCCAATCAAAGTTATCAAAAGCTTTTGCTAAGTCTACAAATGCCATAAACATTCTCTTATCATTCGTAATTCTAGCTTCCAATATCAGCCTAAGACAAAGTATACCTTCCCTTCCTCCTACGTTTCTCCCGAAGCCAAACTGGTCTTCACCCAACTCTCTTTCTATCTGTCTTTCCATCCTCTTGTACATTAATTTAGTCAGGATCTTTGAAGCATGAGTGATCAAGCTGACGGTACGGTAATCTTTACATCTGTCAGCTCCTGTTTTCTTTGGTACAGGGATGATAACATATTAACATTCTTCTTGAGATCAGAGGCTACCTCACCTGTCTCATAAATCCTACACACCAAGTGAAATAACCTTGTCAGACCTTCATAACATTATGCAGCTTAGCAACTCAATCGGTATATCATCTATGCCTGGTGCTTTGTTCGTGCTTGAGTCTTCCAATGCTCTGTCAAATTCTGATCTCAATATTAAATCTCCTTTCTCATCCTCATCAATTTCCTCTTCCCTTTCCATGACATGATTCTCAATATCCTTTCCCTTATACAAAGACACTATGTAAGCTTTCCATCTCTCCACCTTTTCTTCCCTATCTATTAGAGGTTTTCCAACTGAATCCTTAATATTACAGCCCTTAGACTTCCTTTCCCCGAAAGTACTCTTAATCCTTCGATAAGATGTATCTACCTTTCCTAATTTCAGACAATTTTATATGCCTGCACATTTTTCTTTGATCCGTTTTTTTTTTTTTTTTTTTGCTTTTTGCACTTCTTGTTAATCTCATTTCTCAGACGTTTGTATTCTGCTTTTCCCCTTTCATCTCTTTCATTCTTGTGATTCCGCCGTTCATGCATTAATTCTCGTATACCCTGCGTGATCCACGGTTTTCTACCTATTCTTTCTTTCCTATCAATATTTTCTTCTGCGGATTTTGTTATTTCATTCTTTAAAAGTGCCCATTCCTCAACAATTGTAGCTTTTTTTCATTTTTTTCAATAGTACTTCCTCTATACTCGCCTTGAATCGTTTGTTCACGTCCTTCTCTTTTATACTGTCTATTGCCCACCTTCTTGGCTTTTGACTTTTATTCAATTTCTTCAACTTAGGTATGCATTTCATAACAACAAGATTGTGGTCTGAGTTTATGTCAGCACCGGGTTACGTTTTGGAATCCAAACTCTGGTTTTGAAATCTCTGCTTGACCATAATGAAGTCGATTTGGTAACGCCCTGTATCTCCTGGTCTCATCCATGTGTATATTCTGCTATTATGGGTTTGAATAAGGAGTTAGCTAAGATCAAATAATGCTCGGTGCAGAATTCCATCAGCCTGATTCCTCGATCATTCCTTTCACCAAATCTGAATTCTCCTACTATTTTCCCGTCTCTTCCTTTTCCTACCACAGCATTCCAATCTCCCATTACTAGAACATTTTCATCACCCTTGACATTGTAATAGTTAGAACAGTACTCGTTCCACTTGGGCGTACCAATGTAATAATTTGAAAAGCCGTATGTGCTAATCATTTCAACAACAACAAATCCACCTGTTGAGCGGACAAATGTAACTGTGTTTACCTGGAGTACTCTAGACAAACCACAGTAAATTTCATATTTGTTGGGCGCCATCGGGTTCAATGCCATCTGAACACCGAAATAAACACATAATCACCATATTACCTCGGCTATGTAGACACTTTTTAACTCAGTCCGTAGGGAGACTAAGTTTCCAACCAGCGTAGTATTTGCAATGAAAAGATAGGTTCGTCTTATAGCTAATTCTAACTTTAAGGAGGAAACTCGGAGAATGAATTTAAAGAATGAATTTTAATGATATTAAAAAACAATCATGGAAGACTTTATGATGGAAGAATTATGGAATTTACAATCAACGTGGCGGCTAAAAACAAATGAATACGAAGATATGAAGGTAAGTTAAATTATTCCAGAAGCTAAATGAATTTAAATTTACTGTGCCCAAAGAAAAGATTTACTAATTGAAAAACAGAGAAATATGTGATGTTGCCAAGGCGCTCACCGTTGATGCCTTCATAAGATTGGTTTTGCTCGTCCCAGAGCAAATCTGTAGCCTGCAGCAGAATATCGCCGTCATCTTCCTGTTGTCTTCGATGTTTTAAATTAGGCTACACAGTTGCCTTGTGATGAAGTACTAGCTTCATAAATCACATGTATGATGATAGCCTTAAGACACAACTATCACCATTAATATGTGTGGACGGTATGTGTCCCAACATATTGTTGTACCCCTACGGTACGCCACCATCATCCCCTAACACTAATACCCCCGAAAAAACAAATGACACACACCTACTTCAAAAACCTACAAATACATTTACATAATTATACATCCAATAAATTATCACCTCCATGAACTCAGGTAGCCTCGTGTCCCAGCCCAACGACCCCAGAGAGGGCTATGACATGGGAGAAATGTGCGAATTCCGCAAACGCAGCGCGACGCTTCTATAAAAACTCCGGGAGGTCATGCCTCCGGATCAGTCTGTCTCAGTGTTACCTACGTGCCGAATCGCTGCTGGAAGCCGAAGGGTAAGTGTCTTAAGCCATCACTACACACACATTCAACTACACTCCCATCCCCCTGTGCTTGGATTGTAATCATTATTTATTTTTATTAACTGCACTGCTAATTACCAGAGTACTTCAAATTCGAAGTACTCATTAAACTCCAACATAATAGAAGCCACTGGTCTTTTCCTTTATTTAATTAGCTGGTAAGATCCTACCCTCTTAGCTTCCCCGATAGGTAGGATCTAGTATTAGCACTATTATTTAATTGTTTCGTGACGTCAGCAGAGCGTCACAGCACAGCGCTGACACTAGCAGGCTCGCTCCTAGCTCGCCTGCTTCCGATTTACTTTAGACAGCTTGGCATCGATATCGCGCATAGAGTACCAATTAAACTACCCTTCCTTCCACACTCACACCCTGAACTACCCCGCCAAGCAGTACATTGGGGAGTTCTCCTTGCAGCTCGTACAGACGACCTCAAGCCACTAGCTAATCACCACCTCTTACACGTACTTGCCAAGCTTTCCCCCTAAACACACTTATTTCATCCCTTAGGTTAATTCTTTGTAGAGGCTACCCTCCCAGGTACCTTACAAATGGTGGAGGCGCCGGGTACCGCGACGTTGTCATAAGACAACGCCTAAAGGAGTACATACAACGTATTCCGCGGAAAAGATCCATAAAACTTAACCTCTTACTAGCCAAGCGAACGCCACCCAAAATTGGGAAATTTTTTTGAAGTAAGGGTCCAATAATATTTTAGTACCCAACCCAAGCCCGCCCCGATAGATAGTACATTTTTAAACGCCACCCTTTCCTAGCCATACGCAATTTACTTCCCCATAGACACGCCCTTACAGTAGGACGTACAGTAGAGATCCATGCTCAAATACCAACATATTGGTAAGGTCAAGCGTGCATTTAGAGATACAGCCCACAACCTCGCCGTTACCACCAAACCACTACGCCCTAAGATCCTAGTTAAAACCCCCGACTTAATAACAGAACACAACGCAGGCCAATTACTTGCCGAACTTGAGGACGCAGTTATAGATCTCAATCTCAAATACCCTCAGATAGCGTTGATAGTGAGGAATTAACCCCCACATTACCGTACGCTATATTACAACACATCAGTGACACGCAACAAACCTACAACGGGTTGCAGGTCCTGTTACAACAGTTAGACTAAATTCCACACAATTCTTCGAACGGGGGACTAATCGCAGATATACACGCCATCGCCTTAACTCTAGGCGACCATATTAACAAGGCGCTTTCCACACTACAGGTGGATAACATTGAACATAACTTGTCGCTGGATAATATCCAGGGTACTGAGAAATTCAACCCTCAGGACGCTCCACACTCGACCCCTAACCACCCAGGCACCTCCCAAAGCGGAAACACCTATATAACACCAGTCGCGGTTCACCAGCAACCCCTAAGCCACGCACACTCTAGCGTTGCCTTAAATAACAGCGACCTAGCTTCCCCAGTTGAGCGCACCCCATGAACTACCCCCAACACTTCCTACAACGCGGACATGGCCATACCTACAAAGTATCCAATGATACAACCTGCTAAATACCCAGGTGACAAGCAGGACCCCGAGGAATATTTGAGAGCCTTCAATTGAACGGCTAAAATTAACGGCTGGACAGTTGAGGATAAGAAACGCCTCTTACCGGCATACCTCACTAAATCGGCCCTCACGTGGTACGAACTCCATGAAGCCACCTTGGCCGATGCCACGTGGGAACAATTCTCAGCCGCCCTCGTCAATACATTTCAACTCACCCCTGATGAGGATGACTTGTATGACAAAATCCGCGCTCGCACACAAGGTCCCACGGAAGGCACACAGGCATACATTAATGCCAAATTATTAATGTGTGAGAGGTATAATAGGGAGATTCCAGACAGGCAGAAAGCACGTCTCCTTATGCAGGGATTGCGCCCTACCTTGGTGGACAAGCTCTGCACCTTGCAAAGCAACACCTTACTAGAGTTACAGGCAAACATTAAATTTATCGAAGAGGGCAATAAAATGACTCAAAAAGCCGTGGACCAGCACATCCACACGGATAACGGTGATCTGCATCAGCAAATCCGCGATCTGACCAAACAGATGCAGGAGATGCAAATTACGGCCTACCACGCTAGCACTAAAACCCGCCCTCGTAGGGATGATCCTCGGGATACATGGCGATCACCAAGGGGCTATCAACAGGATCTTAGTACACCTAACCACCCCCATTGGCGCAATTCACCCCCGGTAAGAGGGGCGAACTATTATTCGAAAGACCAGGAGGAAGTGCCACGCCGTAACGAATCCCATCCCTTCCGTCAGACACAGTATCTGGCAGATACTCGCCCACGTGGCAATCCACCTCAGATCATACACCAAACCGTCATCCCCGATATAGGGTCGACCGAACTTGGCACCGTGACCAAAACACCAGATACACACGCCCAGTCAATACCCCTCCAAACCGTCGGCTGAACACTCCCCCGCAGCAGGAACGATATGAGCCTCAATACGAAAGGCCTCCCCCAGCATACCCTCAATACGCCCCTGTCCAACGAGAAAGAGGACCGGAGGATTATCCACTGCCCGACCACCCTCCACGGGATTCACGAAGGCATTCACCCCCACGAGATAGACGGGTATTACTCCCCAACCCCCAATATCAGCCCCGGCCAAACAATTGGCGAGAAAAGGCGCCCAGGGGACAGCCTTGCTACACAGACAACCGAGGTTATGCCCAGCCAAAAAACTATTAGCTAGGGAAGGGCCAGCACCCACTCAATCAGATAACCCTTCCCCGGTAACCACTAAGCGTTCCACTCAACCCCCACAGGACAACTGCCCTGACCGATCCAGTAAGCCGCAAATCCCCCCAACTCCCGCCCGCCAGAATACAGCACAGGAAATACCTCCCCGATCGCAGCTCCAGGCACATATGGTCAAGGGGATGGTAATTGCCTCTTTCGGGCACTCAGTTTCCTGCTCCATAGAGATGAGGACCAGCATAAGGAACTCAGAACACAACTGGTCATGTATATCATGGCACACTGGGACGAGTATAAATATTTCCTCGCCGACGGGAACGATGCCTTATTCCCCAATAAATATGCATATGGGGATTACATGCATCGAAATGGTACATACGCTGGAGCGAAGGAGGTTACCGCTCTAGGCCATGTCCTTAAAACTAATATCTATGTTTATACACTGGACAAGATGGCACGCGCTTTTTCTACAGTAGGGTACGATAAGCATCTGTACCTTTTGTTCACGGGCAATCCGAATGCGGGTCATTACAACCCTCTCTCTATCAAATCGCCTCACAAACCTCAACCCTCCGCCCCTCAGGTTGGAAAAGGGGACAATATAGGCACATTAACAACTGGCAACAACAGTACAACCCCTAAGGACGTTTCCAGAACGAGCGTAGTTAGACTACCCGTGATACGCCCACGCACATTGATTCCACCCGCGGACCCAAGCGGCCCGACCACTAAACCAGGCGCGGCGAAGCCGGTAACGTGTATCGCTACTGTCGCGAATAAGTTACCTCCACCGAAAGCCAGCTGCAAACCCACAACCACTCAGACACACCGGCCCTTTAGAGCACCCCTGCCGAGACCAGGATTCACATCCCGGGACAGCAAACATCATTCTAAATATTTATCCATTTGTAACGTGTTTTTCGAGGGGTTTTTATGCCACTGGCATAAGTCAGTAGGAAGCCATTCTATATTTATTTACGCGGCAAATTGTTCAGCCAAGAGAATTTTTCATGTTAATTTATTATTATTATTAATTTATTATAATTATTATTTAGATATTTTCGGAGCATTTTATAAAAATTATTAGCATTCAGATAGGTTTTCTATGTATTAGAAAACGCTATCAAGCAAATTATTACGAACGACGATATCATAGAAAATTATATGATTACGGAATTTTACGGAGTTTTGTCAGTTAGGGTATATCGAGAGACGTGACTCACTGGGATTTCAAATACAAGCTGATTCCTGTCGAGAAGCATGACGCAATCTTGGGTCGCAAGGTCTAGAAGAGGCGAATTGTTGGAACGGAAAACGACTTCTCCCTCTCGCCCGCGGAGTGTAATGAACCAGAGGAGGGGAAGATAGCGGCGTGCTCAGCCAATCAGCGGAGACAACGTAAGCTGGAAGACGGTACCATGGTGGGGGAGCCAACGTGTGGATATATCGTTCGACGCGCCGTGAAACGTGGACTATCTGTGTAGAACTTGCGGAGTGCGGTTGCAAGTGCGTGTCGCTCCGATGTTCAGTGGAGTTGAAGACTAACTTTTGCAAAACTTAACCAGTGCGGTTGTACGAGTGTTTGGGTCCGAGGTACGGACCATAGAATTATTTAATCTACTAGAACCTCATCAAACATCGACGGAGATGACGACGTCCAGGAGACTGTGGGAAGCTCACAGCATCATCAAGTACGAGGGAAATGCTTCGGCCATTTCCAGTGGTAAGCGCTAATGACGCAGAAATACGCAATCTCTCATTTTTCTTTGTTTTATATTTCATATTTCAGTAACTTCATAGCTTGGAAATAAGAGTAAAATCAATTTATCAGACTCCATTTTCACGTAATTTTCTATCGGTAATATTCAAATCACAACGCTCCAATTTAAATTTTGTACTTATTATTATTATTAATTTTGCTATACTTGTTTTATATAATAAATTCATTTCTTTTACAATGCAATCTTTGCTTTCAGTAGGTAGCAATAGATATAGACCAATTCCTTCTCCTGATACAATTGTTTGTTGGGTTAATGATCAAATCATACCACGATCTGAGTGAATAGATTCTTGACGGTGTTCTACCAGAGCTAGACGTTGTTAAATACAAATTTAGATTTCAGCATTGCATTGAGGTCTTGGCGCCCATTAAAACAACATAGCTTAGGCAAAGGGAAACAATTACATTTTCTCCCAACAGTGTGGGCTAGCGAAACTGTTACATTTATCGCTACCAACATGGGGCATTAAGAATCAGTTACACATTCACGGACAGCTCAAGAGAAAGCTACACATAGCAGACGGGAATGACACAGCTGAATTGCGACTCCCAGTTTCACGGGACTCAGCAAAGCGTGTCAGGTTCAGTGATCAGACCGCAACTCCGCGTTTGCTCAACACAAATAACAGACCGGAGAACACACAGTATCGCAGGCTGCGATACATAACGATAAACATAATTCACCGTTCCAAGATCCCACAGCACCGATCATTACGTATACTCTTAACAACATGCATACTGCACAGGACGGACACAATATTACAGCCCTCTCTATCCCGGCCAAAATTAACGGGTATAAAATTCAGATCTTATTAGACACGGGATCAGCTATTTGTTGTGTCCGCAGTAAGTACATTAACGACGAGCGCATACACAGGATGCGTTATGGGACTACAACATATAGCTCTCAATTCCACACCACAGCATGCCCGGTAAATGTAGCCCATTATGCTACTCCACGGACAGTCTAACATTGCGGAATACAATATACACTCTGGATATACATATTACTGCGCCCCGCATTATTTTTTCATTTTCCAGAAGTAAGTGGGATCAAACTACGGAAACACTTTTCTACAGAGTGACACCCAACATTGTTACATCCACATTGAATCGCTACATGCTTCCACACATTCACGGTACAGTATAATACACCGTAAATTAGGTACAAAATTTAATAATAATAATAATAATAATAATAATAATGTTATTGGTTTTACGTCCCTTTTAACTACCCTGGCTTTTAGAGACGCCGGGGTGCTGGAATTTTGACCCGACGGGGATCTTTAACGTGCCAGTAAATGTACTGACACGGCTCCCTCGCATTTGCGCCCCCTCAAATGCCAGCTGACTGCGCCAGGTTTCGAACCTGCAGCCTTGGGCTCAGCAAGCGAGAACGTTACCCCTGAGCCACGGTACAAAAAACTAAGTATTTTTATATATATATATATATATATATATATATATATCATTTTGCATTTTCCCTAAGTGAGTGGAAGTAAACCACAGAAACACTTATCTACAGATTGACACCCAGCATATTACTGCGCCCCACATTATTTTTACATTTTCCCGAAGTAAGTGGGATCAAATCACAGAAACACTTTTCTACAGAGTGGCAACCAGCATTTTTACATCCACAAGGAGTCGCCATATGCTTCCATACATTCACACTACACTCCAATATACTCCATAAATTGTATACAAGAGAAACAGTATTTTTATATATATCATTTGCCCCATATGAGTACGCTATGATGACAGCGTAATCCCACCATTGTTCCCCACCAGAGGGACATGCTTTGTTTCCCGATACACAGACGAGAAATCACTGACTTATACCCGATTTATATCATACACAGGTTGTATAGCATGCAACAATGCATATATGATAAACAATCCAGTCGACACCCAACACGTGCTTTTGACAGTTCATTTACTGTTTGGCAACAAATCGCCATGCTTTAAACCCACTCTTAGCGCTGAGGTCCAATCAGCGTAGCGCGCCGATAAACATGACCCACAGCAATACGCTAGCCAATAAGCACTTTAGGTCCCGCCTTGCAGTAGCCGATATCTGATACCTTCCGTACACACACGTTATCTCAAGACACACCTCTCACGTGACAAGTAACCCGCAGGCAACCATTATTTATTACTAACCATTCACACTCTCGCGCGCTGAATTCAAATGACAATGCGGTCGAGACATATGATTCTCGGAGTATACCATACCCACCAGGGTAACCAGACATTTCTCTTTCAGCTCAGCCCCTTCATCCCTCACTACTTAACACCGGGACAGCATATTTCACGGCAAGGAGCCATTGTTATCGGTGCTATACATACAGCGCCTCATCACACAAATACACCTTATTTTATCTTTCATCGGGCTTTAGTAAACATTTGCCCTCGAATACACCCTTATATAGACACACCCTCTGACATATGAAAACGCGGGCATGTCCCCGTGACCATACAAATAAATGGATCTAATTCCCAATTAGGAGGTTTTAATTTATTTCATTCGCGGCACAGCATATTGGACAAAATATTCTCTTCCAGGCTCGGACGAGCAAACTCATCTACAACGGTGGCGCATTAATATTCCCGCCACGCGCATTTTACCCCTCTTAAAATCCCCAATTAAAACACCACATCTAGTGGAATTTCTAGCCCCGCTTACCACAAAGCTGGCATTCATAAGGGATTAGGTTATTTAATGATCCTAGATGACCAGTTTTAGAATATAGGCTTCCTAGTATATAAGTCTAAAGTATATGTTGTACGAGTGCAGACAGCAGTCTATTATTAGTATGGCCACAGATACCATACATTGCGACTAATGCATCCAAGCTTAATAGCACATCTCCCTCCCACCATACATTATTAACAATCTACAATTACACATTTGTACACTTGTTCGCTATTAATGCACGGCACTTGGTAATCATGCAATTACCAGGATTTACGACATGCTATATCGCTCATGGCTAAATGTTAATAAACATTCGGAACAATAAAGCTAACAGCTTAGCGTCCCAGGCATCACCTGCTAACACCAGTGCATGAATTGTTTTATTTTTTACCCAGCATTTTTACCCTGCATGCCACTTTAGAGCATAAATGTCTCCCTACCTCCTTCAGTACGGTATCTAACAACCACACTGAACACCCAGTTCCTAACCAATAAGATCCTGACCCGCACCGGTCGAGAGATCCTGCCATTTAACGTTTCCCGACATCCCCATAGGACCACGATTCCTTGGACCTATCTCACCATCCATTTACCCGCTACTTACAAAATATAACATGATTACAACTTCCCAATAACACCGGAACACCCTTCCACATCCTTGACTTACCAACTAACATGCGAGAAGGGATTATACGCAGCTCAAATTAGCTAGATATCCGACAGTCAGGCGCAAGGAAAGTGCACTGTGCAACCACAGTCATCCCCCCCCGTATAACTATAATACCCCACACAACACAATACCGCTTGACACTATCTTTTAATGGTTTGTGCACGAAGGTGCACTATGATGGATATGACCCTATTTTCCGGGGTAAAATAGGAATTGGTAAGTTGTAACCAGAATAGAGGGCAAGCATAGCCCTGGACCTGCCATGATATGACTTCGACGTTGACGACCGACGGGAGGTCATAGCGGTGACGTGTTAGGGTGGGCAAGCGCCCGTGCTCAAGGATGTACCTAGCCTGTCTCCCACAGCACGGGGTCCGTTATACCCATTTTATGCCCTAACGTCGTCTAAGCTATACCTGCGGATGGAGGCTTGATGGTTCGATGAGGGAATTAACTACCCCCGCGTCGGACAGGATACATCCTCCTTCCCAAGACGACCCACTTGACTTGACGTTAGTTAGTCTGTAATAATAATAATAATAATAATAATAATAATAATAATAATAATAATAATAATAATAATGCATTTTATTAATCCCTTAACGAGTCAAGGACTCATATACAAAGGAATCATACATTTTTATCTTGTTGGCGACAAATTACAATTCAATGTTTAGTTTGCAAGTTTTCAGTATGAAAATATATACAACATTTTGTAGCTTTCATAAGTTTTTGTACACAATGTAGACTTCTTTTGTCTTCTCAGATTTTGGAATTTCTTAAACTGACATTTTATAATCATTCCACATAAACTGTTTTAGCCTCCTTTTAAAGATTGGTAGGCTAGGTGCAATTTTTATATTTTCTGGTAGTCTATTGAACTTTACAAAGGCACTATACTTAATGCTATTACTGCCATATTGTTTGGAATTGATATGGAAAAGTGATATGTCATCTGCATGTCTAGTTTTGTAAGCGTGTAAATCAGATTGTTTAGTGAAGTTTAAATTTGTGTGGATACCTTTGTGTAGGATTTGGTACATCAGGACATTTGATTTGATTTCTGCATTTAGGGCTACTGGTTGAATTTTACTCGTAATATAAAGGTGTTTGGTAGGTGTTAAAAAAGGGTAGTTATACATATTTCTTATGGCTCTATTCTGAATTACCTCAATTTCCTTTTTTAGGTAATTTGAGCATTTTATCCAAATTGTATTCAAATATTGTAAGTGGCTATGGATTAAGGAAAAATACACTTTCCTGAGTAGATATTTTGGGATATAGTAGCTCAATTTTTTATCATCCCAGCAGCAGGTGATATTTTTTTAACTAATGCATCAATGTGCTTTTGCCAGGAGAGATTTTCATCCATTATCAGGCCTAGGTATTTGACAGATGAGACCCTTTTAACTGCCTTTCCATTCAGCATTATATTCTGAGTGATGTCTAACTTTGTTCTACGCTTAGATATTATTAAATTATTTGTTTTACCTTCATTTATTGTTAATTTATTTGACTGGGTCCAGCCAAGTATTGTATTCATGTCCTCCTGCATGTGTGTAATCAGCGTGTTGGTGGTGTACGCATTGTAAAAGATGCTTATGTCATCTGCAAACAACGTTGTATTACCATGAAAACTGAGTGTTGCTATGTCATTAATATATACTAAGAAGAGGGAAGGACCCAGTATTGATCCTTGGGGCACACCATGGGTAACATTTACCTCCTCACTTCTGTAGCCATTTATTTCAACATACTGCTTACGATTAGACAGGTAATTTTTAAACCATGTCCAAGCTACTCCTCGGATACCTCCTTTATCAAGTTTCCCTAAAAGAATTTCATGGTCAACAGTATCAAACGCCTTTTTCAGGTCTATGAAAAGGCCACTCGCTGTCATCTTATTGTCTATGACATCCTGCAAGTTAGAGATTATATCAATTGTGGCTATTTCTGTGCTTGAGTTTTCTCGGAATCCATACTGCCCTTTGTAGAAGTAATCATTTTTATTTAAAAAATTAACAATTCTGTTTTTTACTACTGTTTCGAGTACCTTGGATATGGGTGGGAGGATGGAAATGGGTCTGTAATTGTCTGGATTGCTTTTGTCACCTCCTTTATAGACTGGTATGACTCGTGCTATTTTTAGATCATCAGGTACCAGGCCAGTCTCTAACGATAAATTAATTAAAGTAGTTAGTGGGCTACTTAGCATGTCAATGGAGTTTTTTTTAACAATTTTACTGACATACCATCTTTGTCTTGGCTACTTTTCATTTTAAGGCTTAATATAATATTGCGAATTTCCATCTCATTAGTCGGGGTCATAAATATGGAATCTGAGTTGACATTAATTTCATTAACTTTCTTCCCTGGGAGGATGTTTTTGGCTAACTTGTGTGCTATGTTTATAAAGTGAGTGTTTAGAGCATTGCAAACATTTTCTTTTCCTGTGAAAGATTTACCGTCAATTATTATCTCACTGGGACCATCTTTGTTTTCAGTTGTGCAGTTGTAGATCATTTCATTGATTACTCTCCAAGTATCTTTTATGCTATTGGCGTTCAATGTTAATTTATGTTCATAGTATGAGGATTTCAGTTTCCGTTTTAAAGCTGTCACTTTGTTCCTACATATTATGTGCTCTTCCTTTAAGAGGTTGTTGTTTCTGTGAATGTTAGTTTTAAGTTTAGCATGTAGTAGGTCCCTTCGTTTTATTAGCTGAATTAATTCTGTTGTTATCCATGGGTTATTGTGGTTCTGGTGTATTTCCTTCAAAGGTGTGTCAGTGTTCTCTTTGTTGGGTGTCTGTGTCAAGATTTTGTGTTTCATGGCGATGTAAGTTTCATTTACATAATCTAAACAGTCTATTTGATTGAGATCATTGGAGAATATGTTTTTGTTCACGTACCGGTAATTTTTATTTACGTTTTTTGAGCTAGACCTTTGCTTGTTGTGGGGGTATTTAAATGTCATGTTCGAGATTGGGCTTTTGCCTGGATAGTAATTTGACCAGAAAATCTCAGTTACAAGAATATTATGATCACTAATATCACTATTTATATTGCTTATCCTATAGGTATATTTACAGTTATTAGTGGCTACCTGATCAAGGAGTGTACTTGTTGATTCACATATTCTTGTTGGATACCGAGTATTGCATTGTGTGAAACCATAGCTTGATAGTAGATTGAGGTATGATTTGGCTACATTATTTTTGTTTAGTAAGTTAATATTTGTATCACCAATGCATAAGCAAAGATTGGCATTATTTTTCGAAAGAATGTGCTCTAGAGATTGCATGAAATTTGTTGCGTTATTTATGTTAGGATTATATACTGCAATTATATTAATAGTATGCAGGTTGTTGAAACGAACAGTATCACTTCTTATAAGCTCTAACTGGATCAAGCTATGGTTACTCTCAACTAGGTTAAGAACTTTTATATTCCATTTTTTGTGGACATAAACTCCCACACCTCCACCGTCCTGATTGTCTCTGTGTACAAAAGCAACAGAATAGTTGTTTAGGTTGAAGTATTTAGCTTCATTACTTTTTACCCAAGTCTCGGTTACCACTATGACATCTAGATTAAGATTAAGTAAATGCTCCGTAGCGGGAGCAAGTCCTGCAGCGGCAGGTGAAGATGAATAACAATGAATAATACTGAATAATAATGAAATGAAATAAGGAATTAAGGGAATAGTGAAATAATGAAGTAAGGAAATAGTGGAATAATGTAATAATGAAATGGAATAATGAAGTAAGGGAATAATGAAATAAGGAAGGAATGAAATAATGAAATAATGAAATGAAATAATGAAATAATGGACATATGATCTCCCGGGCCGAGGTATGTAACACCGATGTTCTCCTCTGTTCATACCTCCGGAGGGTATTACCTATGATTTGAGACTTGTGATATACGACGAACCTATGGTTCTCTCCCTGGCCGAGGTTACAACTACCGTTGATCGCTCTGGTTGTGCCCCAGGGGGAAGTTGCCGAATGCGGTCTTACGCAGACGCGTAAGCCCGAATGGAACGGTCCATACCGTTCACGTTAGTGCCTTTCACTGGAAGGTCCGACAGCATAAAGAAACACAAAGGTATAGGCAATAATAAATAAAGAATAAAGAAACACGAAGGTATAGGAAATAATGATTAAGGAATAAAGAAACACAACGGTATATGCAATCAGGAATAAGAATAAAGTAGCACAAAGATATAGGAAATAATGATTAAAGAATGAAGAAACGCGAAGGTATAGGAAATAATGATTAAGGAATAAAGAAACACAAAGGTATATGCAATAATGAATAAAGAATGAAGTAGCACGAAGCTATAGGAACATGATGATTAAGAATAAAGAAACGCGAAGGTATAGGAAATAAGGATTAATGAATAAACAAAAATGAAGTTATATGAAATCATAAAGTAACGAATGGCCATAATTAATTTTAAGTCTATATTTTATATATATATTTGTGTCTTAATTTTTTAGCACAGGTTGCAAACCTGAGGCGCCAACTAACGACACAGCGCATATAGTGGTGCATACTTTGCGCATATGCATCGGGAGTAGCTCCATTTTGGGCACTCGCCGAGGTGCCCGAATGCAGTG
Source organism: Meconema thalassinum (assembly GCA_946902985.2). NCBI lineage: Eukaryota > Metazoa > Arthropoda > Insecta > Orthoptera > Tettigoniidae > Meconema > Meconema thalassinum. The sequence continues at coordinate 789,268,699 of OX336390.1, forward strand.
AATTCACATGGTATATTTTCATGATAACATGTTTTCTTGTATACATCCACAGGTTCACCCCGCAGATGCCGAGGGTGGACACCCTATATTGTGATTTTATGTGTATTTTTTATCCCAACAGATGGCGACATTACATATCCACTAATGTATGTATCTTTTAATACACAAATTTCCCTCCCCAAATTTCACACTCACACGGCCCATACACAATTCCCCCCCCCCACCCACATGATATACGTTTTCAGGTGTACATCCGAACCACGGTGGAGATATACCTGTGGGATATCCCCCCACTGGAGGTCGGATCAACGATGACAATTTGCCACCAGCAATGAGAGGTGCACTACGGCCACACAACTCGCGCCTATTTTTGTGAAGGACGAGTTGTGCTGCCAAGATGATTTCGCGTTCCCACAGGGAGCGAATCATATCATAGACATATTGTTAAATAGCCTGCAGGTCCTAAATAGTAGTTTATATATATATATATATATATATATATATATATTGTGCCCTTTTAGCAAGAAATATGCCAATCACAGTATACCAGCGTAGCTCAATTCGGGATTTTCGGGGTAGCGGTAAGTTCACCCACTCTGTGACTCACATATTTTGGATTAATTAGAGGATACACTTGCAAAAATAACAACAAAATCAACTCCTATTTTAACACATTTAATTAATAAAAATTATGGCGCTACAAACAATTAAACAATTAAATTACTGACCCATAATCATCTACTTGTTCCAAATGAACAAGGAATAATATAAGAATAAAATAAATATTGTATTAAAACATATGGTTTCCATATAAACCAACGATTCCTAATTATTTTTACTTCCATAAAGCATCAACTGTAAGTTTCATATAACTCCGAGCTCTTTTGGCTCAATGCTTTCTATAATAATGGTGTCATTCTTTGTACACCTCAAATACTACTTTTTTATATTTTCTTAATCATCAAAACAAAGGTATAATTACATTTAAAATTACATGTTAATTATCTAACTCAATATTTGGGCATTTCACATGTGTTCAGCTTTTATCATCTCTCTCTAGTTTTACAAATACATAAAGGTAATCAGGAAATTATTTGTGTACTCCAGAGTATGAAGATACTTGACACAGTCAAAAAACTATGGTCACTCCCGGAACCTAGTTGCCTTCAATTAACTCGTGGAATCCTACTTCATACAACATTACAATAGGGATTGTTATTTATCTCATATGTCTTATAAGACCATTATCACATAAAAAACTACGATCTGAACAGGCAAGCGGAAATATCAATCTACAAGGACCTCGGTTCAACGCCCGGGTCGTTAACAACTTTAAACACTCCTGGTGTATTCATTACTCCTTACAAGACGGCCTTCAGACACCCCTCCTGCTACAAGGGTCTGACCGTGCTACTCGAGCGTTATTTATGACTATGCGGGAACCCTCCCGTCTCGTCTATAGCTAGAGCTCTCTTTAATACTTTTACAAACAGCTTTTCGTTCATTCTCAATTCTTTGGGGAGACCTGGCATTCTACTCCTCGTTTAAATTCAACGATATTATTGGGCTCATAAACCACATTCGTAATCTTGGCATTTATTAATTATGAAAGGTCCTCATTGATTGGGGAAGAGTAAAACACATTATACGACGAATAATAAAGGGGCTTTCACAATAAGAGGATTCTGAGTTCGAATCTCTTCACATGCCTCGGGAACCATTCCCATATAGAGGGCTATACAAAATGCGATTTAGGGTCAGCCTAATAGCTTATAAGACCTACGCTCAATACCATACATTTGCTCCCTTTCAATACAACATACACAATGGCCTCGTGATACTACGTCACAAATAGAGGACTTACACCAATTCTCAATTCGCTACAATCAACTACCTCTCATAAGTAATTTACCAAGTACATTAACTTTTACGCGTTCCTGGCGTGACATTTTATTTTAATTGCGCTCTTTTGCGCTATACTTTATTTTAAGCCTAGCGTCATCCAAAGAACTGATAATATCATATTAACAATTGATCCACATCTCAATTTTTATATTATTCTTTTCCTTTGACAATAACTTTCTCTCTTTTAAGAACATGCATTTGAACATCATGTCTATACTTTTTATTAAGGCTCTAACGCTCTTATGTTCACATCAATTAATTTGATCTTTATTTAATATTTCCTTACTTGGTTATTATTGTTATTCATTTCATATCTTCATTCTTTACAAAAAGCTCAAAAGCTATTTCTTTCATATAACTCAAATTTACTTTTATTTAAATATCTTTCATGATAATTATTAATATTTCGCTTGCTCTTATGACATTCGTCAAATACACTGACATTTTATTCCTATATTTCCTCTACTAGATTTATTCTTTTACATAATTATTTATAGTTTCTCAAATTTCTATTATTGTTCAGACCGCGTTTTCTCTATTCAGTATTTATTTATTTAAACACATCCCTTTTACTCAAAAACTCCGGTGGATTTGTACACAATCATTTCCCGACACCAAAATATAATGAAATTCATTACTCACATGTTTTTAAGGTCGTCTCATGACCTTTATCCTTGTGCGGTGTTTCATTTTGGCCCACTTTTTAACTTACTCCATATTGTAGAAATTCATCTCATGTACAAACACTTCTTGACACATATTCAATACACTTAACATTGACAACATTTTTAATACACTGGTGTATCCATTTAGAACACACAATAAACACTAAAAAATATTATTTTAACACACAATCTTGATAGATTTACACTTCACAACTTTTGATCACTAGGCCGTATTTTCCTAGCCTATCACACGTGACCTCTTAATCTCCCGTTTCCAAGGGTGAAATTTATTCAATGTCGGCTTCCTATCCTGCAGAATACGAAAGTCTCGAATCATCTACTTTTCCCTGGAATCCCAATTCTTCGAATCCTATTCTGGATGACCGGCTATTTCTCTAGCTTGAACGGCTTCTTTTTTAGATCTAGTTTATCGATCCTAGTAAAAGTCTGTTCGGATCGAGGTCCCCTCGATAACCTATCGATGATCGATGGATTTATTTTATAGCAGCTAGTACTTCTCGAGTCTAGTGCTTTAGAATAGTTCGTCTGCTTTCTGGAGATAATGTCTATAGTCTCCGTTCTTCTTTGTTTATTCGGTTCTCGCACTCCTACTTTTTCTGAAATACGTTGCGAACCTTACTCTGTTTTTCCCTATTTGGGTTCTTTAAATTAGATAACTGTTTATCTTTCTATTACGGTACTTCCGTACGTTATGATATTTTCGGTCGTTTATTTAAAGACCTATCGCCTTAAGTCCAACGTTCGCAGCCTGCTCTGACTATATTTTACGAACTTTTCACTGTAAACTTGTGTACTGTCGGACCTAAAATCCAATAACTAGGATTTTCCTAATTTTTCAACACGGCGATACTTTAATATTTCTTCTTTACAACTCCTTATGAAGGCACGCAAGTTATTAATACTGCGACGCCTGTGGCCATCAGATATTAATTCTGCGGTGTAATACAGCGTTTCTCCCTCAAGGAGTACTGGTAAACTGTCTTCGGTGTGAAGCAGAGTAACGCCCCACACGGCTGTCTGAATACTGATGCGTAGCAACGCCCCCCTCGGGCTGTTTGGAACTGCTTGTACTGATGCGTAGTAACACCCCCTCACGGGCTGTCAGAATAACTGCATATTTGGCTTGGTGATGCCAGGAGTTTTATACTCTTTCGCTACAAAAAATAAGACTCTAGCCCTTTCCGTGCCCAACTTTTAAAATAATGGTTGCACCATTATAAAAATTATACCTTCAAAAAGCTCGTCTTCTCAATGTTAAATAATCTCATTGCGCATAAGAATCGATCGTGCAATTCGGAGATATTAATTTATTTCTCGTCCTCAACTGTGTGGGTGTTGCTGTTCATTTGCATTCTCCCCTCCCCACAGGCCTTGGTAAATCCCCTATGACGTCTACTTGCGTTTGCAGTATTCTCCTGTGCAATTATTTAAGGGTTTTTCTTTACACAAAAATCTCTAATTCGAAATGATTCACCGTACTGTAATTGTTTACTTATTTTTATACTCGTAAACGGGCTAAATTTAATTATTCCTCTTCTGGCGCATAGGCGGTGTTGTCGTTTTCAAGCAAGCTCAGCTCGATTTCCGAGTCAGGCTTCCTTGTCTAACAGCCGAAATTTTCCACTCGGTTATTAATACTCATGACCAGCTCCTTCTGAATGTCAAGAGGCGTGATCTCATCTCTCGAACACCTGGCTCGAGCTGCTTGCACAATGTTAGGCTAGAATCCTGGCTTAATCTTTCTCTATGTTACATTAGAAACTGTACGTTTCTTTCATTTCTTCCCTAAATACTTGTATTCGACCTTCTTGGACCCTATGGCACATGGGTTCATCTCTCCCCTCCTTAGGTAAATAAATTTTCGAAAAATTTTGAGGAAATTTATTTCAATTAATCTTATCTTTCTTTATTCGTCGAAGCCATCATAACGTTGTCCGTATCTTCTGTTGTTTTTATTTCTTTAAAGTCGTATCCGGTGATTGTGTAGGTCGGGTATGCTCTGTCCCTACCCTTTCTTTCTTTTTCCTTTATTCGTCTGGGCTTTAAGTCCCCAGAACCTCATTCTTCTTTACGGGTGTGGTCTATCCCTACCCGTTTCCTTATTTCATCATTCTCCTTTCTTAAATTGAAATTTTCTTCTTCAATAAACTCAATTATTTCTTTGATTTCCCAATACAATTTTTCCAATTCGCATTCGCACTCGAATGCTTGAGCTCTATTATCTTTTTCTATCTCCTTTTCGTTCCTATCAAAAGTGGATTTTTCATCTCTAACTGTTTCCATAACCAGGGCTTGTTCATTTGCTTCATCGAAATCTTCGGGTGGGTAATATAATTTCAAATTTGCTGAATTCATGGTCACTTCGTGATCCGTTTCACAGTGCCGAATTCTATATGCGTTATTCCTCAAATCTCTGATTATTTGATACGGTCCGTGGTACATTTTCTGGAACTTCTTGTACACACGGTTCCCTGGATCCGAAATGGCTGGTCTTTTTACTAACACCATTTCTCCTGCTAATAATGGTCGATGATACCTCTTATGCCTATTTCTTCTTTGCCTCCTGTCGGCTGGAGCTTTTAGATGCTCAAAAGCTCTTCTAATACGTACATCTCTTCCAGGCTGAGCGTCTGCTGGCCTAGGAATTACCAGACTCCAAGGTCTCTCTGGTTGCTCATTCCGATGTAACGTTATGGGTATCTCTCCCGTGGATTCATGGATTGTATTATTTATACAAAATTCGATAATATCCAAGATATCTATCCACTTCCAATTTTCTTCGGCATAGTATATTCTACAGTACTTGGCCGTCTCCCTCATCACTCTTTCTACAGGATTTGCCTCAGGATGGCGAATACTTGACAATATCTGACGTATTCCAAGTCTTTCTAATTCTTGTCTGAACTCTACACTGGTGAAACAACTGCCGTGATCCGACAACAAATTCTCAGGTTTTCCCAGAATCGGTATCACTTTTTCTTTTAGTCGTTTTAACACCTGTTTGGTTCTAGTCTTCTGTATGGGAGCAAGGACAACCATTTTAGTGAAGACATCCATAGCCACCATTATGTGTCGATTTCCTCTTCTTGCCTTGGGCAAAGGTCCAAAGTTATCAATAGATATGATTTGACCTGGCCTTTCGGGCAACAATGGTCTAGGCTTTTGCCTCATCAGAAATGCATTAGGTTTGATCCTTTGACATAAATCACATGTCTTTAGCGTGTCCCTTACAGTTTCTCACAGTCTCGGCCATACAAATGCTTCTTTCAGCATCGAGACTGTTTTGTCGACTCCCATATGTCCGAACGATCTATGGGCTAACCATACTATTTTCCTCTGCAAAATTGCAGGTACAACAATCCTTAATTTTGTATGGTCAGAGTCTACAAACTTATATAATAATCCATTATAGAACGTGTAGTCTTGAGCTATCTTATTAGCTTCCGTGTACGCTGGCGTTCCCCTTATCAAGCTTCCCTAAAGGAAAGATATGAGCATGTTCATCCATGGATCCTCCCGTTGCCTTTGACTAATGCTTCTTAACTCATTAAGAGTACGCTGATCCCTGTCTTCCAAATCAATAGCCATTACTTCCTCTTCTATGGACTCTGGCTGTCTACTTAAGTAGTCTGGAACTATATTTTCTTTTCCTGGACAGTATTCTATCTTGACATCAAACTGTTGAATGTATAAAGCCCAACGCATCAACCTTTGACTGGATAAGTCAGTCTTCATCAAAAAGGTTAAGGCTTTATGATCTGTCCTTAGAATGACCTGAAACCCATATACAATCTTCCGCCAATATTGCAGCGCGTGCAATATCGCTAACAGCTCGATTTCGCTGATCGTATAATTTTTCTCGTGTGGTTTCAGTCTCCGACTTGTGAATGCTAGATAGTTTTTCTTATCAGGGTTTTCCGGGTTTTCCTGATATAGCATTGCCCCTATTCCAATCTGGGACGCGTCTGTTTGAATGATAAATCTCTGATTAAAATCAGGATACCCTAGCTTCACGTAATTTAAGAGCATTTCCTTGGCCTCCACGAACGCTTTTTCTGTTTCCTCCGTCCATTTCCACTTGCCCCCCTTCTTCAAAAGGTCCTGTAGTGGTGCAACAGTTTTGGTGTATGATGGACAATGTCCTGAGAAGAAACCAATCAATCCCAAAAACTGGCGAACGTTCTTCACCTTCAAAGACCTTGGAAAATCCCTTATCGATTCCAATTTGCATGGATTTGGTTTAACACCATCCTTATCAATCACATGCCCTAAAAATGTTACTTGCCTTTGACAAAAATTTGACTTCTTTAAATTGATTTTAAAATTTGCCCTTCTTAAGTCTTCCAATAATTTCTTCAATTTTTCTAAATGTTCCTCAATATTCTCCGAGGTAAGCAAAATATCATCCACGTATCGGATAGTGCAATCTTTCACTTCCTCTGACAGGTTTCGATCAAGCGCTCTTATTAATGCAGATCCTGCGGTCTTCAATCCAAACGGACATCTTCTAAAACAATAGGTTTGTTGGTCGAACTGAAATCCAGTCAACAAACTGGTTTTCTCTTCCAGTTCGAGATGATGATACGAAGAAGTCATGTCAATATTTGTGAAAATCTTCTTGCCTTTGAACTTCCTCAGTATTTCTTTTATGGGTGGTGCCGAATCATTTTCTGGTATGATTTTTGCATTTAAATTTCTGGCATCTAGACACACCCTTACTCCGCAACCGGGTATGGTTTTTGTCTGAACGGTGCCCAATCATTGACTTGGAACGCATATTTAAAATTTTCAATCTTCCCTGGCTTGGAATCAAATACGTCCCTAAAATTCAATAATAATTTCTTTAACTGTTCCTTATTTTCGAGGTTAACTTTAGCTTCCTCTACTTTTCCTGACAGGTTGGTCTCGAACTCAGTTTCCAAATTATCTTCGAGTTCTATGTTGAGGACTTCAAATATCCTTTCTATGTCCTTACAACCTTCTTCCGTTACTTCTTCCACATGCCATACCTGTTCTCCTATTTTCACATCCTGTTCCTGTAGGTTAATGTTTTGTTCATCCACCTCCTCTCTTTGGATTCTAATGCAGTTTTGCGCTAGGTCTATAATGACCTTGTTCTCACGGATAAAATCAATACCTAATATGACATTATACGGTAATTGATTTACCAGCAAAAAGCACTGCGAAATTTCAGCGTTACCCATGATCATATCGATATATACCTGAAATTTATATGTTAAAGATTTTTCAGGGATAATCCCCTTAATCTTTACACTTGATGTGGGAATCTTTAATACTCGGCCCCTTGTTTCCAGTTCATTTAGAAGGATTTGTGTAATTAGACTTATTGTGGATCCGGTATCAATTAATGCTCTGACCAGTAATCCTTCTATCCTTAGCATAATTATAGGTAGTTCTCTTTTAACAGGTGGGATTCCTTCCACATCCTCGTTAATTAGCTCATCTGGTCTGGCTATCCAATTCACAATTTCTACCTCCTCCCAGCTCCTGGTATGTTTCCACTTTTGACAATTTAAATTTGGAGTTTTTTTTAATCCTGAGGGCTTCCCTTCCCCTCATTCTTTAATTGAGCTTGTAGTTCCAAGCTTTGAGCTCCGTCTAGTCGGTCGGGTGATTTCCGGTTCTTGATTGCCTTACTCCAACGGACTTTTTGCCTATCAGGTTCATCTGGTCGTTCGTTCATATAACGAAGACTTTTCTGATATCTTTCTTCTATTTCGGCCCGATATTCATCATCCCTATCCTCTGGCCTTACGTTCCTTCGGGGATAATTCTCCCATTTCTTTCTGTTTTCTTGCCTTTGATGGTTATTGTTATAGGGTCGGCTCTCTTGTTGCCTATAACCTGTATTCCTAGGATTTCTTCCTCGATATCCTCCTCTGTAATATGGCTGTATTCCTCTTGGTGCCCTTACTCTCGACCCAGTCCCTGAGTATCAGTGCTAGTGGACTGATTTCTGGTCGATGGTTTTTCTCTGGTTTCCTGACTGCTGGCCATATGTACTTGCTCAGTCTGTCTTTGATGCCTAGGAGTTACGTGCGAAGTTGTCATATCTAATTGACGTAATACACTCTCCACTTCCACAGCACTTCTGGCTTTGGATGAGATTAACAGCCTCTGAATCTCATACGGAAGTTGTCTTGCAATGGCGGCACACAGGTCGTTCTCTGCCGGAGCAATGTCGAGTTCGCGGAATTTACACAGCTGAGCGGTGAAAAATTCCGAGTACTTAGTAGGTGCATTTGTGCTGTACTTCCTAGAGTACAGATCTAGCCTTAAATTCTCTTGGACGTCTGCTGCCCAATATCGTTTTAAAAATGCTTCCCTAAAGCCTTCCACCGTATCAAAGGTGTACCTGAAGCTTCTGAACCAGGTGAGACAATCACCTGCCAACAGCTTTTCAATATCTCTCAGTCTCCGATCCTGAGGAACTTTCATTTCGTTTAAATACTCTGCAACTTCCTTTAGCCAGTATTTTGGAGTAATAGACATGTTATTACCCGTAAACTTTACTGGTCTGTCCTCATTCGATTTAATAATGTTTATTATCTGGCCATTTGTCTGATTCATGTACGGGGTTGACATCGCCATCGGATATCCTGGGTTCTTATAAGGGCTCTCCCCTCCTAAGTCCCTCTCCGTATCTGTGCCTTGTTCACGGGAATCTACCCATCCTGTCTTTGGAAACTCCTCCTGATTCTCAAATTCTAACTTCCTTTCCCTTCGGGCACTTTCTTCATTAGCCATGAGTTGGATTTCCATTTGACTATTCTTATGTTCAGTCCTCTCCAGTCGGGATCTTAATTCATTCTGAATTCTTTCTTGATTCCTTTTACTATCTTCCTCTGCCTTTTTGAGTTGGAATTTCTCCTCCCTGTAACTATCCCTGAACTCATTTAGTTGGTCTTCTACCTCTTTCTTAATGACCATGGCCTGTTGATTGATAATTTCTGGTTTAACGTCACCTATGGTCTCCAGGCCCTCTCGTATCTCCTTTATTTGCTTCTCCACTTCTTTTCGTCCTTTGACCATATCTAATTCAATCCCTTCCAACTTTCCTTCTGTCTTCTTAGACACTTCCGTTAATTCATCTTTGATCAGTTTCACTTCATTATTTGTTTTTTCTACTTGCCCCTCTAAGGTTTCCACGTTTTCCTTAACCTCATTTATACCCTTACTTATTTCATCTATCTTCTGGGTATTTTCCTTATTTTCTTTATTTCGTTGTTCTCTTTCTTTCTGGATATGCTTCTCGTATCTACCGAATTTTTTATCTATTTCCCCCTCGTACTTCTTCAGGTTCTCATCTACCTGCCCGGTAAAATGATCAATCTGATCTTTCATACCCTGAACATCCTTTTTATTTTGATTTTTCATCTCAGTTACTTCGGTTTGAACTCCATCGATTTTTCCTTCAAGATTTCCTACTTTGTCCTTTACCCCTTTAAATTCTTCTCCTAATTTCTTAAAACTTTCTTTTATCTCATCCCGGGATTTTTCACAAATATTGCTGTTAGATTCTATCTGAGTTTTTAATTCGTTGTACACCCCTTGGATCTGGTTCACAAGTTCATTTCTATATCCGTCTACATTATCTTTACAAGCTTTTTCCATATCAACTAATTTGGTTTCTATGGTTCAAAATTATCCTCTAAAATTTTAAAATTTTCTCGGCATTCATTTTGTGATTCTCCCATATTTTTGTTCATAGTATTTATTTGTGCTTGCAATCCTGAATGAAATCCTTTATTTTCCTCTTTTAACTCAGTTAACTTACTCTCAAACTTAGTGTCAAAACCTTGAAATTTATTATTCATTGTTTCCTCCAAAACCTTGGATTGTGCTGAAAAATGGTTTGAATTTTCTGTTTTTATACTATCGAATTTGCTTTCTATCTCAGCCGTCAGTACATCGTTATTTGCTTTACTGTCGGCTCTTATAAACTTTAACGTCTCATCTTTTATACCTTTCAGCTGTTCTGCCATGTTATCCCCACTTTCTGTTTTAATCTTTTCTATCTCAGCCTTCAGTTCCTTATTCATTTTTATACCGTCGGCCTCGATAGCTTCTAATTTAGTTCCCATATTAGCACTATCATTTTTAGTGACTCTAAACTTTGATTCATGGATCCTAACTTTTGGTTATTTTCCTCCTGTTGGCTGTCCAACTTATTCAAACTCTCATTTATGGATTCGAACACTTTGTTATTTTCATCCTTTTGGAGGCCCAATGTATTGCTTATAGCCTCCAACTTCTCATTGCTATCGGCTTTTATAGCCTCCAAAAGCCGTTGCATCTCTTCACTCAATGCCATCTTATCAGAATATAGTGGGCTACTCATGCCACCACACTAGTACATGATTGAGAGATGATACTCTGAACCATTGTGTCCCAATTTGTTTAAAAATTTACTTTGGTACGGGTTTTTACTACAACGTACCCTTTTGATACTTTTATTCAATTTCATAAACCTTTATGGAAGTATTTAAAATTCAAAATTTCGAAAAACCATTTTTTTTTCAAAAAATGAAAATTTTGATTTTTCGAGAAAACTCGGGTTTTCCATAGGAAAACTCAGCCCTGCGTACTGGGCGCCAAAAATCTACGATAGGGGGGTTAATGATATAATTCAGGGCTGCTCGGTATGAGTTTCCAGGGACCCCTGCGGTCAGTTAATATTTTACGTTGTAGCTATTCCTGTCATTACTTTAATTTACATGATATGACCGACTTAAGTGTTCCTCTTTTTATTAATCCAGCACATTACTTATATGCCCCCCATGTGCCCTTTTAGCAAGAAATATGCCAATCACAGTATACCAGCGTAGCTCAATTCGGGATTTTCGGGGTAGCGGTAAGATCACCCACTCTGTGACTCACATATTTTGGATTAATTAGAGGATACACTTGCAAAAATAACAACAAAATCAACTCCTATTTTAACACATTTAATTAATAAAAATTATGGCGCTACAAACAATTAAACAATTAAATTACTGACCCATAATCATCTACTTGTTCCAAATGAACAAGGAATAATATAAGAATAAAACAAATATTGTATTAAACATATGGTTTCCATATAAACCAACGATTCCTAATTATTTTTACTTCCATAAAGCATCAACTGTAAGTTTCATATAACTCCGAGCTCTTTTGGCTCAATGCTTTCTATAATAATGGTGTCATTCTTTGTACACCTCAAATACTACTTTTTTATATTTTCTTAATCATCAAAACAAAGGTATAATTACATTTAAAATTACATGTTAATTATCTAACTCAATATTTGGGCATTTCACATGTGTTCAGCTTTTATCATCTCTCTCTAGTTTTACAAATACATAAAGGTAATCAGGAAATTATTTGTGTACTCCAGAGTATGAAGATACTTGACACAGTCAAAAAACTATGGTCACTCCCGGAACCTAGTTGCCTTCAATTAACTCGTGGAATCCTACTTCATACAACATTACAATAGGGATTGTTATTTATCTCATATGTCTAATAAGACCATTATCACATAAAAAACTACGATCTGAACAGGCAAGCGGAAATATCAATCTACAAGGACCTCGGTTCAACGCCCGGGTCGTTAACAACTTTAAACACTCCTGGTGTATTCATTACTCCTTACAAGACGGCCTTCAGACACCCCTCCTGCTACAAGGGTCTGACCGTGCTACTCGAGCGTTATTTATGACTATGCGGGAACCCTCCCGTCTCGTCTATAGCTAGAGCTCTCTTTAATACTTTTACAAACAGCTTTTCGTTCATTCTCAATTCTTTGGGGAGACCTGGCATTCTACTCCTCGTTTAAATTCAACGATATTATTGGGCTCATAAACCACATTCGTAATCTTGGCATTTATTAATTATGAAAGGTCCTCATTGATTGGGGAAGAGTAAAACACATTATACGACGAATAATAAAGGGGCTTTCACAATAAGAGGATTCTGAGTTCGAATCTCTTCACATGCCTCGGGAACCATTCCCATATAGAGGACTATACAAAATGCGATTTAGGGTCAGCCTAATAGCTTATAAGACCTACGCTCAATACCATACATTTGCTCCCTTTCAATACAACATACACAATGGCCTCGTGATACTACGTCACAAATAGAGGACTTACACCAATTCTCAATTCGCTACAATCAACTACCTCTCATAAGTAATTTACCAAGTACATTAACTTTTACGCGTTCCTGGCGTGACATTTTATTTTAATTGCGCTCTTTTGCGCTATACTTTATTTTAAGCCTAGCGTCATCCAAAGAACTGATAATATCATATTAACAATTGATCCACATCTCAATTTTTATATTATTCTTTTCCTTTGACAATAACTTTCTCTCTTTTAAGAACATGCATTTGAACATCATGTCTATACTTTTTATTAAGGCTCTAACGCTCTTATGTTCACATCAAATAATTTGATCTTTATTTAATATTTCCTTACTTGGTTATTATTATTATTCATTTCATATCTTCATTCTTTACAAAAAGCTCAAAAGCTATTTCTTTCATATAACTCAAATTTACTTTTATTTAAATATCTTTCATGATAATTATTAATATTTCGCTTGCTCTTATGACATTTGTCAAATACACTGACATTTTATTCCTATATTTCCTCTACTAGATTTATTCTTTTACATAATTATTTATAGTTTCTCAAATTTCTATTATTGTTCAGACCGCGTTTTCTCTATTCAGTATTTATTTATTTAAACACATCCCTTTTACTCAAAAACTCCGGTGGATTTGTACACAATCATTTCCCGACACCAAAATATAATGAAATTCATTACTCACATGTTTTTAAGGTCGTCTCATGACCTTTATCCTTGTGCGGTGTTTCATTTTGGCCCACTTTTTAACTTACTCCATATTGTAGAAATTCATCTCATGTACAAACACTTCTTGACACATATTCAATACACTTAACATTGACAACATTTTTAATACACTGGTGTATCCATTTAGAACACACAATAAACACTAAAAAATATTATTTTAACACACAATCTTGATAGATTTACACTTCACAACTTTTGATCACTAGGCCGTATTTTCCTAGCCTATCACACGTGACCTCTTAATCTCCCGTTTCCAAGGGTGAAATTTATTCAATGTCGGCTTCCTATCCTGCAGAATACGAAAGTCTCGAATCATCTACTTTTCCCTGGAATCCCAATTCTTCGAATCCTATTCTGGATGACCGGCTATTTCTCTAGCTTGAACGGCTTCTTTTTTAGATCTAGTTTATCGATCCTAGTAAAAGTCTGTTCGGATCGAGGTCCCCTCGATAACCTATCGATGATCGATGGATTTATTTTATAGCAGCTAGTACTTCTCGAGTCTAGTGCTTTAGAATAGTTCGTCTGCTTTCTGGAGATAATGTCTATAGTCTCCGTTCTTCTTTGTTTATTCGGTTCTCGCACTCCTACTTTTTCTGAAATACGTTGCGAACCTTACTCTGTTTTTCCCTATTTGGGTTCTTTAAATTAGATAACTGTTTATCTTTCTATTACGGTACTTCCGTACGTTATGATATTTTCGGTCGTTTATTTAAAGACCTATCGCCTTAAGTCCAACGTTCGCAGCCTGCTCTGACTATATTTTACGAACTTTTCACTGTAAACTTGTGTACTGTCGGACCTAAAATCCAATAACTAGGATTTTCCTAATTTTTCAACACGGCGATACTTTAATATTTCTTCTTTACAACTCCTTATGAAGGCACGCAAGTTATTAATACTGCGACGCCTGTGGCCATCAGATATTAATTCTGCGGTGTAATACAGCGTTTCTCCCTCAAGGAGTACTGGTAAACTGTCTTCGGTGTGAAGCAGAGTAACGCCCCACACGGCTGTCTGAATACTGATGCGTAGCAACGCCCCCCTCGGGCTGTTTGGAACTGCTTGTACTGATGCGTAGTAACACCCCCTCACGGGCTGTCAGAATAACTGCATATTTGGCTTGGTGATGCCAGGAGTTTTATACTCTTTCGCTACAAAAAAATAAGACTCTAGCCCTTTCCGTGCCCAACTTTTAAAATAATGGTTGCACCATTATAAAAATTATACCTTCAAAAAGCTCGTCTTCTCAATGTTAAATAATCTCATTGCGCATAAGAATCGATCGTGCAATTCGGAGATATTAATTTATTTCTCGTCCTCAACTGTGTGGGTGTTGCTGTTCATTTGCATTCTCCCCTCCCCACAGGCCTTGGTAAATCCCCTATGACGTCTACTTGCGTTTGCAGTTTTCTCCTGTGCAATTATTAAAGGGTTTTTCTTTACACAAAAATCTCTAATTCGAAATTATTCACCGTACTGTAATTGTTTACTTATTTTTATACTCGTAAACGGGTTAAATTTAATTATTCCTCTTCTGGCGCATAGGCGGTGTTGTCGTTTTCAAGCAAGCTCAGCTCGATTTCCGAGTCAGGCTTCCTTGTCTAACAGTCGAAATTTTCCACTCGGTTATTAATACTCATGACCAGCTCCTTCTGAATGTCAAGAGGCGTGATCTCATCTCTCGAACACCTGGCTCGAGCTGCTTGCACAATGTTAGGCTAGAATCCTGGCTTAATCTTTCTCTATGTTACATTAGAAACTGTACGTTTCTTTCATTTCTTCCCTAAATACTTGTATTCGACCTTCTTGGACCCTATGGCACATGGGTTCAATATATAAATTTAATAGTAGTATTGTAGTTGAGAGAGTATGGTATTTTTGTAGCTGAGAGCGTATGATATTATTATAGTTGAGAAATTTTGGTATTGTTATAGTATTGTTGTCGTTAAGAGAGTATGATAGTGTTCTAATTGAGTAAATATGGTAATGTTATTGTTGCGAGAGTATGATATTGTTATAATTGAATGAATACACACAGTTTTTCCTTTCTGTTCTTTTAAACTCCCAGTTGTACAAATGTCGCATTTCTTCCCCACAAATAAACCAGTTATAAATATATTCCCTTAAATTACACCCTGCGACATTTCTTTGTTTCTATCTCTCCACCCTATCTCCTTTACGCACGTGCAGGGCACACGAGGGCAGTTTTTCATCCGCACCAGAGGTACGTTGATTGTATATCCTCCCCCACCCCTAGGTTGTTTTTTCCTCTCGTTGTGTTCCTGCACCCCATCAGATGAATTGACGATTTTGAATGTTCTAATGTTTTTAATGTTTTTAATGTTTTTAATGTTTTCATTATGTATGTATTTTATATTTTGTTCTACGTTGCATTAGGGATACATGTTGTCTCCCGAGAGTATACTCATATTATCGTCAGGATGACTCTTGATAGTGTATATATGTTAAGCTTCACACCCTAATGTTTGCATTTTTTGACACCACATTGTAAGGAAATATTGTTCCCCTCACTTTATACAGCTACACATGATCGCTGGACACTACCCGGAGGCGCACAATATACAAGGCACTTCTACGCAGCCACAACCTTCAACGATCACTTCCATAATACACATTCTATATCTGCCCCATTACTCACCCCTATACACGTTATCTACCACGAGGCTACCCACACACCCCCGACGATGCCACCAACACATTTCCGGACGGAAATCACAGAAGAGAAGAAAAGAAGAAAGAAGACATACAAGTAAGAAGAAGATGCCCTATTTTTCAAAAACCACCCCCACGTCTTCGTACAGTTATCGAGAACGATAACTAACCCAACAAAAGGGGTTGTTGTACCCCCTAGGGTACGCCACCATCATCCCCTAACACTAATAGCCCCGAAAAAACCAAATGACACACACCTACTTCAAAAACCTACAAATACATTTACATAATTATACATCCAATAAATTATCACCTCCATGAACTCAGGTAGCCTCGTGCCCCAGCCCAACGACCCCAGAGAGGGCTATGACATGGGAGAAATGTGCGAATTCCGCAAACGCAGCGCGACGCTTCTATAAAAACTCCGGGAGGTCATGCCTCCGGATCAGTCTGTCTCAGTGTTACCTACGTGCCGAATCGCTGCTGGAAGCCGAAGGGTAAGTGTCTTAAGCGATCACCACACACACATTCAACTACACTCCCACCCCCCTGTGCTTGGATTGTAATCATTATTTATTTTTATTAACTGCACTGCTAATTACCAGAGTACTTCAAATTCGAAGTACTCATTAAACTCCAACATAATAGAAGCCACTGGTCTTTTCCTTTATTTAATTAGCTGGTAAGGTCCTACCCTCTTAGCTTCCCCGATAGGTAGGATCTAGTATTAGCACTATTATTTAATTGTTTCGTGACGTCAGCAGAGCGTCACAGCACAGCGCTGACACTAGCAGGCTCGCTCCTAGCTCGCCTGCTTACGATTTACTTTAGACCGCTTGGCACCGATATCGCGCATAGAGTACCAATTAAACTACCCTTCCTTCCACACTCACACCCTAAACTACCCCGCCAAGCAGTACATTGGGGAGTTCTCCTTGCAGCTCGTACAGACGACCTCAAGCCACTAGCTAATCACCACCTCTTACACGTACTTGCCAAGCTTTCCCCCTAAACACACTTATTTCATCCCTTAGGTTAATTCTTTGTAGAGGCTACCATCCCAGGTACCTTACAATATTTCCAACTTTAACTGTGAGAAACGCAGATTGTTATTGGCGATTCAAAAGTAATGTAGAATATCGAATGTAGAATTGTATCAGACTAATAATCAGAATCTGAATCAGAAGGGAACAGCTCTCGAGCCTCGGGTAACGTCTTTTATAACTTTTCTTAATCCCTCTCCTCTGTACTCTTCACCCGTGACCGCCAGCCAATCAAATCTTGTGTTTCATCGTAGCCATCTTCTTCTCCTCCAGCATATGTTGGCGTCCACCTCTGATTCGTTCAGCCATGGCGTGGTGTGAAATTCTTGTAGCCAAAATAAGATATCCCGGTCCTGGCACGAGGCTTGATTCCCTTGTTCTTGTGGATATGACCTCTGATGAACCGTCTTCTCAGAAAAGCGAGCTTCAGGAGCGTCCTTCGTTGTTGCCTCAATTTCCACGAAAGTGTCCCGCAGCGCGTCCGGCCAAGTTTAAATCAAGTTGCAACATATCCCTTCCCCCTGCTACCTGACAGAAAAGTCTTTGTACTTGCTTGCTTGCTTGCTTGAACTCACCCTGACGTTAAAATTATTAAATATTCAAATTGAAAACTACCGACCGACTGTTGACCGACTGAAAAGCACTAAACTCTTGAAAATCTTCCATTAAATAGTAACTAATTAAATTAATTATAGACATATAGTGAAACACTCTTCTCCTTCCATATTAAACTGTTGCGAAAAATAATTACAATTATAAGTTAAAAGAAATTATGTGGGTGGCTATTGTTCCCCAACGTTATGCCTGTCGATAATTATTAATAATAATAAGACATCATCTTTGCCAATATTACAACATACCCCAAAACTTCAACTATTTCTTCGTAGACCGTTTCAACATCTTCATCATCAGCTTGACTAGTAGGCATATAGACTTGTACCACTCTGGTGCACTTAGGTTTTCTGTTGATTTTTGCTACAATAATCTGTTCACTATATTGCTGATAGTATTCCACCCGCTGTCTTAGATTCCTAGTCAATATGAGACCAACCCCCGCTTGGCCATTGTTTTATTTAGTGCTAATGATCATATAGTCTCCTGACCAAAAGCCCTGATCTTCCTGCCAGCGCATTTCGCTGATCCCAACCAAATCCAACTTCAACCTATCCATTAAATAGTAACTAATTAAATTAATTATAGACATATAGTGAAACACTCTTCTCCTTCCATATTAAACTGTTGCGAAAAATAATTACAATTATAAGTTAAAAGAAATTATGTGGGTGGCTATTGTTCCCCAACATTATGCCTGTCGATTATTATTAATAATAATTTTGCCGATCAGACTTCTAACATTCCACGCTCCGATCCGTAGAATGTCAGATTTCCTCTTTGTCACTTCTGTGATGTTAACCACCCTCGAGTAGTCCCCACCCGGAGATCCGAACGGGGGACTAGTTTACCTCCGGATTGAAATTTTACAAGACAGGAGGCCATCAACACAAATGATTATGCATAGAGAGGTGCATATCCTCGGGATAAGTAAAATGTGGTATATTGGCTTAACGGCCAGTGAATTAAAAGTCGGCAATCTTTCTAGGTTTATGCTATGTATTGTGTGGGGATTCGCCTAGGAAACCCAAGCTGGCTCATCAGCGGGCTCTTGGTCACCGTGCCCGGACCCCCACAGGAGCAGCGAACTGCGCGTTACCTCTCTTTTTATGAAGCGCCCCTGCGCCTCTTTATTGCGAGAGCATGAATCTCAAACAGTCTTATCCTCCCTATGAAGGCTTCCAAAAAGATGGTATATTGGCTTTCACGGCCACTCAGCAATTTTTCTAGGTTTATGCCGTGTCAATAACTGTTGAGAGTGCTTATCCTATTTGATTGTGTGCCTTTTTTGCCACTGGCTGCAATAAAAGTTTATTAATACTACCATAGCAATACTACTTTTAAATGGCGTATTTTCTGCATATGGCCATACAGTAGCGGCAGTTAGCCGTCTGGTGACGAACTGAGGAACTTCTATGATTCTTTTGTAAGTACATTGACGTACAATTTGGTCACATTGTTTTGTTCTATAATAATAACGGAATATCGCACAATGTGCATACATAAAAATCCTTGTGTTGAGTACACAGGTCCAAAAGAGTTATTGTTCTTTTGACGCATATCTCCGCGTGATAGCGTTCACACTTTTTCCCGCACAGTACACATATACAGTTTGCGTCTGGTTCATGGAACGCCCTCATGTAGCACAGCTTGTGGTGGAATCCATGAACTGCGAAGCGTGTCATGGTATGGCGCAGATCATAGCTTGAATTCATCCATTCTTGGTTGATCATGGCGTTAGTACGATAGAAGTCTGGCCATATTGTGCCCAATTCTAGGAATGGGTATTCCAAGATTCAGACACCTAGGTATCAAGGGAAAGGCTACAGCCGCTTTTGAAAGTTGAGATATTTGAATATCGCGCTCCTTTCCTTCTAGATTGAAATGGAAACTTTATGCAGCCAAGAAGATGTTAAGTGACGTGGAAAATAGTAGCAGAGGTCGAGACTATTTGGTGATTAAATACTTAGCCATGGAGTAGAGACTTGATACTTGGATCAGATTACTGGCACGGCCAAATAAAAGAGGATGCACTTAGTCTCAAGTGAATCAGACCAGAGACACCGGAGATATGAGGATTTACAGATTTCAGCGTGATCCGGCGTGGAGCCGACTGTTTTGTAAAAATCCGCTCGGCCCAAGCATAAGCAGCTCACTTCAAACCAAGCTCTTGTAGGACAAGGTGCTGCTGCTACGTCGAGCCAAGGCACATGGTTGCCGAATCTACGCAGAAGATATCTTTGAATTGTGATAGTCACAAAAGTGCTACGATACGTGGGGAACGTAGTAAGTTTCCGGTAGAGGGAATCACTAAGGTGATTGTTATTTTCTACGGACATTGGTGAAACACTTTGTTTCTATATGGACATATGCTAGACTTTGTCTAGATATTATTCTGTCACAGTCCAGTAACAATAATTCAATACTTGGATGTTTTAATCCAACTTGTCAGTTTCACAAATTGTAACTTAATAACCACTCAGATCTTTCAGTATATTAAAGGCCAGTCTATCACGGTGCTGTTCATTAGCCGACAATGGGAAACTATATGTTGCTTCGCGCATGATAGATGGTGTGAAGCCATGCCCAGGGAACGATCTTCAGAACAACCGTTGATTGTTTTAGACTATCAGTGTTTTCCTGTACTGAAAAGATTACCGTGAGTTATGTTACAACTGACGCTTTTGAGAAGAGATCATTTGGATCTGACCCCATTTAAGCAAACTGCTATGGATTTAATTGAAGTCAATATTAAAATGGATCAGCAGTTACTTCGAACTTCAAGAAATATTTCCACTATGTCGTGCTAGACAGATTGTGGGTATATAATGGCGGCCGATACAAGGATTAGACGTGCGTGTCCAGTAGGGCATGTATCTGGATAAATCTGGTACAGACCAGGTTCACTACGCTCCAAGACCAACGAGAAATGTAAGCCACATTTGACTTTTATATTATGCCTAGTTAATTGGAACAAACTCATTTTCTGCAGATGACCAACACATTTATTTTTCTTCGTATTTAAATCTTGCATTGATTTACGCAAGACACATTAGGGTTATTCTGAGTATTTTCAGCACTCAGAACAGTTTAGGATCGATGACCGAGCATACCGAGCATTTATTTGAATGTTCATTTTGTTTGAGAATCATGGTAATCAGCCGATATAACTGTAGAAGTTAATATTTATTTTTGTGGAGGAATGGATATTTTATCCATATTCGAAGAGTCGAACATGTGGTTTTTCACATAAGGAAATAATAATTAAACATATTTAAGGAAATAATAACAATAATAATCCAATAATAATAATAGTAATTTTCATAATTTTTCTAAATAATTCTTGGATCTTACATTTACTAATAATCACATTCATTGAGAGAGAGCTTAAGGATTAGTTTAATCATTCCTAGTTTGGAACAGGTGATTTTCCGAAAGCTAGTGGATAGCACAAGCCCGTATTCCACCAACATTATAGTTCTGGTTGAACAGTTAATATTTGCATTGAGCAAAGTATATTTTTCAGATAACACGGAAAGGCATGAAACAGGAATCCAATGATATTTGTATCAATTAGGATTTTTTTGTGTTTATATAAAATCATGACGTAGGCACACATTCGAAAGTGAAATAGAGAATATCACAAGCGTGGTAACTTCACGGTTTGAACTGAATGGTAAAATAAAATAAACTTGTAAGTTTATAGATCTTCCAGTTTTGATAGCAAGCAGAGGCTTGATTTATTGTATACATTTTGGGAAGAAAATTTATGTGTGTAGAGTAGTTGAAATGCCATTCCCAGGTGCGCATGTTTAAGTCGCAGGAATGAGGAGTTTTTTTGAGCATCAATCAAAAAGCAGGTTCGATGGCTCAGGTTTATAGGAGTAGTATTGGAACCACACATTTCGTCGAATGAATGACCAAACCATCAGTAATTATTTCTAACTTGTTTACGTATTCCATTAATACTTTGGATTTGCTAGAACCCGGTTTTGTCATGATAAAATTTTATTCTTCTTCAGAGAAAGACCTTTGCCGTTGTTGTCGGGATATTGTGTTCTTACACAAATAATTGAATGGGCCACTGCCAATTGAAAAAATAATTCTGTATCCACGAATTACTTAAAGGATGTTTTCAATCCTATTGTCATGAACTAAATGAATTTATTATAAAGCTACAATTCTTATTTCCGCATTCTGTTCAAGAATTGCAAGTTGTGAAAGTTACTAAAATAGCAACAAATATAATTTTTTTAAAATAATAATTCCAAGTGGAAAATCGAATAGTTGAATGGTTCAACAATTTATTGATCCAGTTGATGATTCAGAAATCATATTTCTTTGGAATTTGAAGTTCATAATCGAGTCACTTCTCGAAATGTTTAATTTTGGAAGAACAATAAATTTTGATGTGCTTCGCACAGTTCTTCGATGCTATGCTCAAGGGTCAAATACTTTTCAGATGTTGTTATTAATATGTGTACATAATTAGTGTTGGGTCAAAGATAATATTTTTTACAATATTTTTGAAACTGGAAAAATAAGTGGAAGTTAAAAATTTTATAAACAATTATAAACAGTGAGAATTTCTACGAGTGTTAATATCATGTTAGAAATTCAACCAGTGAACTACAATATTTCCAGTAAAGACAATTTAATTTGAACTGGATTTAATCGTAAATAATTGATATAATTTTGGAACACAGTCTACAGGACTGATAATCAGACTTGTGTCTCCAAAGACAATTGTTCAATGTGTTGGAAAATTTCTGTACATTGTGTAAATAGTAGTGTGTGCCGTCGCACTGGAATGATGTTACATTGAACATCATTTTGCAGTCAATTTTAAAATTTAGAATAAAATGAGATAATTTTACATGTTGTGTTATGCCCAGTTGAATCTCCTTCTATCCTTATTGTTGCATTGAGCCAAAAATCAGTAAAGCATTTTTTTTATTTGATGTCGTTTTTTTGCGATTAGCTTTAACCCATCTGGCGCCCCGGGATATTTTGACTCTCGTGCTGACTGATTCTTGGTAAAATGCATATGTGGTCGTGCGGACTCCGGTCTAAACGGGCACAATATATTTGCTTTCTTCTCGTACAGCTCGTGAAGCAAGGCTTGATATTGAGGTGTAGAAGGCACTGACACTCTCAGGCGTAGTTCCTCTATGTAGAACGGCTGTCGTGTGAGTTCGTATATTAATCGCGATGGAGTGTTTTAGGCTACACATAGAACCTTTTTGAGGTACGTCGCTTTCACACTTTCCACCAAAGCTAGATCACTCTTTGAGAGATGCTCCCAAATAATGTCTATTGCGTAAGTCATGATGGGAGAGATCTTGATGTGGAAAAGGGCTATGGCCGTCTCTAAGGACAGCTCACGAATGCTTTTAATTTGGTTCATCGCCATGATCGCTGCTGATGCTCTTTCTCTAATGTGTTTGGTGAAAACTTTCCCATTCGTTTGCAGGGTCACGCCAAGATATTTGTAGGAGTTGACCCTAACAAGCTCCTTGTCCCGGTATTTGATGAGTGCTGCCACAGGAGGCTGCCCTCCTCTGCGAAATGTCATCTGGACTGTTTTCTGTGCATTCAGACACAGGCTGTTCCTGTCCGCCCAGGTGATGAGTTTGTCAAACGCTTCCTGAAGCTGTTGGTACGATTGTGAAGCTAATGTCATGTCATCAGCATACATGTAAATGAAGATTTCCTTATTTGCTATGGTTTCGACAACGTCCCTTGTAGCGACATTGAATAGCATTGGACTTAGAGGATCTCATTGTAACACCCCAGTCGTCTGATGTATTGCCTCTGATCTTGAGAGGTTGTCATCAATGTAGACAAAGTTTCTCGACAGTATGGCCTGAATCATCTTGCTCAGGCATTGCTCTCTACCTATAAGTTGATTTAGTTTCTCTAACAATATAGACTGGTCCACTGAATCAAAAGCTTTGGCATAGTCAATGAACAGTACGTATAGCTTTCCTCTGGGGACGCGAAGAGCTTCGGTTATGTTTTCCATTAAGCACTGAATAACCTGAATGTTTGAGCGCCCTTTCTGGAAGACAAATTGCTCTTCAGGTATCATTGAGTCTGTCAAGGTCTAGTCTTCTCAGTAACAGGGTGGAGAACACTTTGAGGCCGACATTCTCTAGGGCTATTCCTCGATAAGAGTTAGGATCTTCAGTCCTGCCCTTGCCCTTATACAACAATTTGATAATGGAATATCTCAATTTCTCTGGTATCGTGCCTTTCTGAAGGCACTGGTTGAATAAAGTTGTCCAGGCTTCTGTGAGGAGTGGACTGCTCTCTTTCAGGTGTTCGTTGCAGATGCCATCTGGGCCGCAGGCCTTGCCGTTTTTTATACGTTTTATTGCCTCCTGGACTTCATCGGCTGTGAAAGGTTCTATTCCTACTGTGTCACCCGTTATGGGGAGGTCCATTAAGGGCATGTCCTTAGCCTGTAATATGGTCGTGAAGTGTGTTGTCCATCTTTCCATTGGTATTTCCCTCGAGAATTTGGATATTCTCGGGTTAAGGGCCTTGTACGGGTTTTCCTTAGCTTGTTCCACCAGCGCCGCCTCCTGTGCCTTGATATACTTGACCCTCTCCTCCCGGAGTATTTCTTTATATGTCCTTTTCTTTGCTGCGTAATCCGCTCTTGATTCTTCTGTGCTGAACTTTAAGGTTTCATGTAGTGCTTACAATGCTAATTTTCTGGCCTTATAGCAGATTGAATTGAACCATGGTTTTGATCTTCTCATATTGGGTTTAGCGGGTTCTATAGCGTCATGTAGGATTGTCTCTATTTGGAGGAGCGTTCCGTCTGGGTTTGGGTCGGTGTGATTCCCGATATTTTGGATATCCATCCTCCTTCTTTCCATACTTGCGACATTCAATCTCCTGAATAACATAGTTTGTGGTGGTGTGGGGATTTCTGACTGACCAAATATCTTGAAGGCAGTTTCCACCGGCAGGTGTATCCTTACGGGTAGGTTGTCCCTCACGGTGGATCGTGATACCTCTATGTTGTTGCGATTCGTAAATACCAGGTCGATTGCGCTTGCCCCATTGTGGGCAATGTAAGTCATTTCTGTGGCTTTATTTGCGAGTGTAAGAACCTCGCTTTCTAAGTATTCAAGAACTATCCTAGATTTGAGTTCCCCTTTATCGACCCTGCAGTTCAGATCACCAGCCAGGACGAATGGAGCATTTGTGTTTATTGCCTCGAGTGCATTGCTTAATTCGTCTATAATGTCAATTTCTGTGAATTCTGGTTGAAAATATGTTGCTGCAATGGTGAGCTGCTTCAATTTCAATACTAATATGTTTGTCTTCACTATAACTTTATAGGGGCAAAGAGTTGGTTTGAACAGGCATGAGATGCCACCCTTCGGTCTTCCACGAGGTCCTTGAGATGCAAACATATGTACGCCATAGAAGTCTTTGTGTTGCCATTCTTCAGTGAGAAAAGTTTCCACCAGAATTATTATATCGTATTCCTTCATAAAGTCAGTTGGATTATGAGTTACAACCGTCTTAAGTCCTTCTATATTCCAAGACATTAATTTAAAGATTTTGTCCTTGGTCGAATGAGACAGTCCCGAGTCTCCGCTGAGCTCGGGTGAAGTTAAATCGCCGTACCACTACTCCTCCTGGCCAGAAATCTGGTGTCGAAATGACGTTTAAGGCATTGAAAGGCCATGCAACCTTGAATGCCTTCGCGTCTCCTTGTGTTGCGACCTCCTCACAATCAATATTCCCTGTGATACCCTTTTTTACTAGGAATCTTTTCACGGTTTCAGTCGATGCTGTGTCATTTGCCTTTCCTACGTATTGTACCCGATACTTAGTTTAGGCTATCGGCTACGCCAGCAGACATTAAGCCGTAGTTGAGGTTTTGGGAAGAGTTAGGAAAAGATAGCGCATCGATCGAGTCAAGAAGAATGTCAAGATGACGTAGGAGGTCTAGGATCAAGGAGGCACTGACATCTGTAAGAAGATGGAATTATGGATAGAAATGTGAAGTTTTATTAAGATATGTATGGAATATGGTATTTAAACATCTTAGAAGAGAAGATATATAACATACATTATATGTGGAAATAATTTTAAGGAAGTTAGATAACCCTTAAGTTATTTTATAACGGAATAGCCGAGATGATGAGGGTTCGAGACTAAAATCGTGACGCGAGAGCATAGTGGTGGGGGTGAACACCACGT
Source organism: Meconema thalassinum (assembly GCA_946902985.2). Taxonomy (NCBI): domain Eukaryota; kingdom Metazoa; phylum Arthropoda; class Insecta; order Orthoptera; family Tettigoniidae; genus Meconema; species Meconema thalassinum. The sequence goes on from OX336390.1 coordinate 789,294,731, forward strand.
GTCTGCGCCAGGCAGATAAGTGTGAAGACAGTGCCAGCACATGCAGTGGAGCTCTGTCAGTCGAGCCAGCAGGATCGAGCTCTGTAGCGCTAGCCAGACGCTTGGTGAAGGTCGCGTAGCGTACCGAAACTGTCACGGCAGAGTGTAGGCGACAGTTTCAGCATCGCCGGGCAGCGAACGCCAAGCAGGTCATTGATCCAGGCGGACTTGCCGAGCAAGCAATCACAGACGGCCGGGATATGTTAGAACAGCACTGCAAGTAGTTGGAGACTTTATTACAAGCTACATTTCAACGCAGTTTGAACACAGTTTTTCTGAATAACATTATGACTATGCTTTTCCATAACGCATTCAAAGTTACTTTAACAATTTCAAGCAAACGGAATGTCGTAAGCATAGGCACTGATGAACATTAGATCGTGCATTAATGAAATGTATTTCTTATGCAGTTTCATGAATTACCAAATACAGACAACTACAGGGTGTTTCATAAACTTGAACACTCTCTTGTAAAATTTTATTTTACGAAAGTGAGGCTTAGCAGTTGTTGGAGATTGATCTTTCAATTCTCAAACTGAACATTTAATGGAACAGTGGCGTAACTTAGAAGAGGAATAGGGGGTCCGCTGTTTCCATGAACTTTTTCGAGAGGAGTTGGACAATATCCGCTATGGGTAATCAGAAGTTCAACATGTCAGAGTAGACGCAGACAGAGACAAGATGGCACCGCAGAGCGATGGATTCGATTCCTGACGAGAGGAGTCCACCAGCTGATTCACTTGGGATTTCGAAGGCAATCGTCATTTCATGGATGGAATGATATTCACGCCGATCTTTCGAGAAATTCATTATGTAGGGAAAATCGACGATCTTGGAAATTTAATAACAGCTGATTTTGAAAAGGTACTGTAAGAGTTATAACTACCTGATACGATTATTTTCATGAATACTGGGCACACATGTATATTTTTCTAATAGGAGTGATACGATTATTTAAACATGGTTCGACTTTATATGCTTCGAATTTGCTAGAATATGGCGTGACCATATGATATGGCAGGCATCATTATACGAAATTCTCACCATTGATTGGCTTTATTAAGCAGATGTTTGGTCTTTTAGACATTTTTCCAGCTAGGATATTTTTCATGAATAGTTTTTTTTGTATAACGAGTATTTCGAACTCGTGATCTGCAATTGATTATCTAAAATTACTTCGTCAGTTCATTGCATACTAGCGAGTGTGTATTATTCATCAGTAGGGATTTTTTTCCATTGGATTGTTTGGAGATATTAAGAAGTTATTCACTTTAGTGAATGAACATCGCTTTTATATGACAACTAGAAACTTGTTGATTCCATATCTGGTACATTCACTCATATAGTCTACGAGATGGGGTCTTTCGTATTTATACGATTGTATGGTGGCTACTCATCTTACCCATCGTTCAGGGCAATATCATCTAAGTCGACGGGGCGAGGTCTTTCGTATTTATACGACTGTACGGTGGTTACACATCTTACTCGCCATAGAAGGACTCATTTTTATCATCCGCATGCACATGAGATTGTAAGTGAATCAAACAAAAGTAACGATAAATATCAGCAAAATTGCGCTTAGTAATTCTTGTTTGCCAATCCAATATTTTGTTGCTATACTCTTTTGAGAGTAATTTCAGTTTAACAGCTGTTATAGCTGATGCTTTGATGAGTTTTATAATTGTGTTTGATACCTTTGAGAAGGATTTAAAGTAATTGAATCTTGTAAGATTAATCATTAATGGTCAGAATTATTTTAAGGCAGATCAGTATTGCAGATTTTGATATAAGAGATTATAGCACATTGGTGTTTTTCTGTGATGTGAATTATGAAAATTGTAAGAGAATTTATACTATTTGAAAGCAGATCTTAAATTACTGAAGTAATATATTTTTTTCCAATTGTTTAAGAAGTTGTCTAGATGTCATCAGAGTAATTACAGTTATTGGAGATTGTGTGCGTTGATAATTTGAAGCCAGTTATATATTTTTTGTAGATCATGCAACATGGTTAAGTGGAGTTTGTGATAGGCATTTTGTGGAAGTTGCCAAGTGATAGTTGCAATATTGCTAATGTATTTTGAGGCAGACATGAGGTCGTCGTACCCAGTCTAGCGTAATTGGTGAGATTCATGCTGTATGTGCTGAATATTTATGGAGTTTTGTGGAATAATTGTTGTATTCAAATGTGATATTTGAAGTATTGAGGAAATGTAATGTCGTTGTGGATAATTAGATCCAACGTGATGTCGTGGAGGCAATAATATTTTTTGGCATGATAATTAAATACGAGATATAACTTGGAAGTAATAAAACTGTAAGACAACGTTCTATAAACCATATTAAACAATTTGTTAGGAAATTAAACAAATAAATAAAGTTGATAATACAAGATTTTCTGAAAATAATAATTAATGAAATAATAATCTGAGATTTAAGCATATTAACGATCTGACCTAATGAAATAAAAATCAGAATGACTAGATGAAATAATGAAAATCTAAATAACCAGATGATTGAAATTTAAATAATTTGATAAATTAAATTTTGGAATAAATCAATGAATTAAATAAGTGGATGAATTAAAGATTGGATAAATTAAACTGATTGAAATAAATTAATAGACGATTGTAATGATGATGAATAACTGAATTAGAAGGTGATAATTAATTAAAGAAGCTGATGATTAATGAATTTATATGGAATTAGATAAATTTAATTGAGAGATAATTTGAGGAATTGCAACTTGAGTTGAGAATTTAAATGATTAAATGGTGACGAATTAACGATTCTGACAGGAATGTGTAGAATTTTGAAGTGAGAATGAATGTGAGGAATGTTTAATTTTGATGATGACGATAACGATGACCAATGTGCCGTGAATTTTCTGTAATTCACAGATAAGCAATTGTGAATGACAATGTAAATAGTGTAAATTAATTATTCGATGTTTAGGAGCATTTGACTAACATGTTCAACATTTAAATTATGCCATGCAAGCCATAAATTATGTGATGTTTAATATATGTGATTATGATATGTGTATGTTTAGACAGATTAATAACTTTTTCAAATCCACATTTATGACGTTAAATTAAAGATAAATTAGGTCTCAGGTTTCACAAATGTCAGTGACGAAAGACATAGTGCTACAGTGATCCTGAGAACCCAAGAGAACTTTAGAGATTTTTCTTGTTATGTGGATGAAATAATGTTTGATTAGAAAAGAGATGGTTCGATTTTTGGACAATGACAATTTAACGTTGGCATTCGACCATACTCTCAGGTAGGAGTTTTATTTAAAATGTCTTTCTGACTATCAAAGTGAAATAAATTTGTTTTTATCTTAGTTGTGATCTGATGATGGTGTGATGTTCCTTTTTCTTTCCTTGTCTTGAGTAAGGCTTATCCGGAAAGGAAGTGGTTTGCTAGGAATTCAGTTGATGGCGCCCATTTATATTTGCATTATTTCTATTAACCTTAAGCCCGTAACGACCCTAGAGATACTTTGTCTCGTGATACCCACTGCTTTTTCGATAACTCAGCAGAATTTCCGACACATTCCTTATTTGACTAGAGGTTCATTTAACTCCGCTCTGTCCCGGTACTCCAGGAATGCGATGTTATAGCAGATGGGTCATCGCATCCCCAGGACGAACGGGTACAGAGAGAGAGAGGGAGAATTGGCTTTATCCAACTTGTGGGGCTTCGATTTTGTTTATTCTATGGAATCACATCAGATTTAGATTACTGAGAGATTGATCTCAAGTTCATTTAATTGTGTTACAAAATTTATTAAACTTAGTCAGACAATGTACTTGTGTGCCCATTCCAGTGTTCATGTTAATCGTATTAGTAATATCATGTTAGTTATAAGACATTTTTCCTATACCCAAGTGAATGCAGGAATTGAGACATTGTGATGTGTTGTTGTCTAACGTCTCTGTATAAAACGTATATTGAAAATATAATTATGTTGCCGGAAGATTTAGCTAAGGTGTTAGGAGAGTTACAGACGGGTATGTCTGGTATTGCAGAAACTATTTCTAAAATGGAAACGGAACTTAAAGAACAGATTAATAGTTCAGAAGCTAGGCTAGAAGCTAAATGCAAAGAAAATGTGCAAGCATTACAGACTAGTACTGAAGAAAATTTAAAATCATTACAGATTAGTAACGAAGCTAATGTAAAATTATTACAGTCAACTAGTGAAGAAAATTTAAAATTATTACAGTCAAATAGCAAAGATGAGTTGATGTTATTGGAGACTAGGTTACAGTTAAATAGTGAAGACAATTTTAAGTCATTAGAAGAAAAATTACAATCAAATAGTGAGGATAATTTTAAGTAATTGGAAGAGAAATTACAAGCTCGTAGTGAAGAAACTAACACTGAATTAGAAAACAAGTTAACTAGATTAGAGAATAGCTTAACTTTAAAGAATAATGAAATGCTGAAGACTTTACAATTAGACATAATTGCAGTAAATATGAAAGGAGAGGAAAATGTTCAAATGTTAAGAAAAAATATTATTGAATTAGAAAGTAGAGGAGAAGAAAATATTTTTACTTTAAGAACAGACGTTATGTCCATACAGAAATACATTAAATCAGATGTATCGAAGTTAAGATTCGACATCGATGGTTTAGTGGCAGATGTAGGCAAAATTCAAGAGTGGTCTACCGAAGTATCTTTCGAGACTAAGATTAAAGGTCTAGAAATGAATCTAGGTAATGAGATTAAAGATTTAAAGACAGTAATTGGGACCATTAAAGAGGAAGTCTTAGGAGAGGTTAATTCTAATTTAAAATCATTAGAAAATCAATTGCAGAAAGATATTAGGAAGATGGATGACGATATAGAGCAAAAGGTTAATGAAAACTTAGCTTTATTCAAAAATAGAGTCGGTGCAATTGTGGAAGAACGGTATAGTGAGGTCGATGCCGAAGCAAAAGAGAAACGTGAAGGATTAGATGAAAAATTAATCGCAGGTATGGCAAACTTAGAAGCGAGGTTTACGGAGAACAAGGAAGCGATGAAGATAGATTCAACTCTATTTAGAACAGATGTTGATCTGTTAAAGGAACAAGTCGCGTCAGTAAAGAATACGTGCGAAGGCAAGATTGACAAGTTGAAAAACGAGTTAGACGAAAGTAACAAAACGCAGAATGTTACATCGTTAGATGAGTTGAAGACTCAGGTCAAGAAATTAGCAGAAGACAGGATAACTAAACTAGAATCCATGATTAACAGTTTCACCAGTCAGAATATAACATCAGGGGAAACATTGATAAATCAGACAGCGATAGACCGCAGTATGACTAATCAAGAAGCTAGCATGGGAGAAGACCGTCAAATGCAACCGAATGTGACTTTCGAAAGGGCCAGTTCAACCCCTCAGTATAATCCAAGTTCGAATAGGAGTACGTTGGGTACAAGCGAACGATACTCAGGTCCAGTCACCATTATTAGAAATCTGGATGACAAGCCGAGGAAGTTTTCGGGAAATACAGGAGTCACACCAGTCGGATTTCTGCGAGATATTCGAGACTACATGGCGGAACATAGGGTAGCCAAAGAAAGAGAGCTAAGGATAGTCGAACGCGCCTTAGATGGGTCTGCGCTAACTTGGTTTAGAGCGTTCAGAAGCAATTTTGCGAACATGGAGCAATTTGCCATAGCTTTCTTGAGGAGATTTTGGAGTGCCGAGGATCAACTTAACGTAAGAGCGGAAATGTACTCAAAGCGCTATTCTACGTCACATCCGACGCATTATGCCAATTATTTCACGTCACAGCTGGCTAAATTACAGTTTCTGATTCCTCCATTGCCAGAAGAAGAGCTTTTGCAAGCTATAGCGAGACAGTTACCTATTGAGGTACAGCGATCACTAATAGCGTCGGGAGCCAACACACTTCAGCACTATGACGACATTTTACGGCGATTGGACTATACAAGCGCTCAAGTTACGCCTAGAAACACGCAAGAGGTGAATGCGGTAGTCGTAGACAATGCAGCTCAAACGGACAGAAGAGATTCCTGGGAAAACCGACGGAACGAAGGGAATCGAGGAAACATCCGTAACGCTCGAGGAAATGATCGATATAGAGGACCATATGAGAGGCCATACGATCAAGAAGCAAGAGATAGCCGATATAGAAATTATAACCAGAATTCCAGATATCAAGACAGGAATCGATATAACAATAGATATCGGGGCAGAAATAAGCCAAGGTCAACAGTATAATGGGAACGACAGGCAGGATGGCCGAAGAAACGATCCTAACGACAGACGAGATAATCGTGGACATGAGAGGTCGAGGCAAGAAGATAGACAGCCTAGTGCACCACTCGAGGAGACAGTGAGAGATGTCAATCGAGCAAGCACGAGTGGCGAAGGAAAAAAAAAAACGTCAAATTAACTCTAGAGAAAAATGCTAATCATTGGGAATCGATCATCATTGTGGAAACGTATCAGGTCAAGGACGAGGATTTAATCGAGGAGGAAGACATAGTACACCGAGGAAATAGACATGAATTGCCAGTTATTAGTGTGGAAGTCATGGGAAAAGAAATAAAGACACTTGTAGACACGGGGGCTATGGTGAGCTTGATATCCATAGGTTGCCTGGATGAATTGAAATTATTAGGAGAAATTACTATGTTGCCAACTGTTGTTAGCAAAATTCAAGGGGTGATCCCAGACAGGAGTATGAAATGTAAAAGTCAGGTACTTTTAGATGTTGGGATTGGAACCAGAAGTTTTGAACAGATGTTCCTAGTAGTGGGTCAACTACATTTTGACATGATCCTAGGAGTGGATTTCTTAAGTGAGAGTGGCCTGATCATAGATATGCAGAGTAGGCGCATGTACTTTCAAGAAGGGGTCATGGAAAATCAGGAATCGGAGATGACATTCTTTAGAGAGGATATATTGGATGAGATTGTATGCAGCGTTAAAAGGTCTATAGAAGATAAAACTGGCATGACAAGTAAAATAAATCCAGAAATTAAGGAGCAGTTTGATCAAGTAATTTCAGAATATGAGGACATATTCAATGACAAACCAGGTCTCATAGAAAATTTTACCTACAGCATCAAGTTGATGGATGACAAACCATACCATAAAAATTTATATCCCATTCCGGATAAATGGAAGGAGGAAGTTAGCATAATGATAAGCGATATGGAGAAAGATGGAATAATTAAGAAAATGCCAACTGCTTATTTGAATCCTTTAGCTGTTGTCAAGAAACCTAATGGTAAGCTGAGGATATGTCTAGATGCTAGAGCCCTTAATGAAAGAGTTCTTCCTGAACATGACAGACCACCTGTTACTCGTGAATTGTTACGCAGATTCAGAGGAAAGAGTTTCTTTTCGACAATCGATCTGACTAGTTCTTATTATCATGTTGAGCTAGCAGAAGACTGCAAACAATACACAGGGTTCTTGTTTGACCATAAAACATATGTATTCAATAGGTTACCTTTTGGAGTGAAAAATAGTGGTCCGGTGATGATCCGAGCACTAGATGAAAATTTGTCAGATGCAGTTAAGGAGCATGTGGTAAGCTATATTGATGACCTGATTATAGCGTCTGAGACAGCGGAAGAACATATCAGGCACCTTCAAATGCTTTTTGAAGATCTTAGGAGGACGAACTTCAAGGTGAATTTCAATAAATGTCAGTTCTTTCATGAAGAAATTGAATTTCTTGGACATAGAATCGATGGAGATGGTTATAGGCCCAATCCAAAGAAGATCATGACAATTTCAGAGTTTCCAACCCCACGAAAGATTAAAGAGGTACGGCAGTTTTTAGGCATGTGTCAGTTCTTTTCAACACATTGTCCTGAATATACTGAGACGATGGCACCTCTGCAGGATTTACTAAGAAAGGGAAATCGATGGAAATGGGACGATAGATGCAATCAAGCGTTTTTAGCGGCCAAGAAAATATTGATCCAAAATATCAAGCTTGAGTACCCTGATTTTACAAGAAGATTTTTTGTAGAGACAGACGCATCCAAAATAGGTATTAGTGGGATCCTATATCAGTTGGATGATGACAAGAAACATAGGTATTTAGCTTTCACCAGTCGCAAGCTTAGGAATTGTGAGAAGAATTACTATGCAACTGAGTTAGAGGCATTAGCAGTGGTTCATGCTCTTAAAACGTGGAAGAAGGTGTTGTTTGGACACGACATAACAGTGATCACAGATCATAAAGCCCTCCAATTTATTATGAAGACAGACTTAGCGAGTGACCGCATCACCAGATGGGCTCTGTTCTTACAGCAATTTAACCCAACTGTTGTACATAGACCTGGGAAATTAAATCTGTTAGCAGATGCGTTGAGCAGAAACCCTTGTGAGGAAGTAATTGTCAATCATATAAATTTAATTCAAGAGGATAATGGTACTCTAGAAAAGTTGAAGTTGTTAGCGCAAACTCAGAAGAGATATGCACCTTTGCGAAGAATTTACCGTTTTTGACACGCAGGATGGACAAGGCTGATCCGGATTTTCAAAGAACTGAGATAGAGGCTAGAAAATATCATATTATGGGAGGTGTTATATGCCAATATATCGACCAGGATCATACTAAACTTAGAGTAGTGATCCCACCCAAGCTTGTCAAACCAGTTATTTGGATGATACACCGAACTGCAGCTCATGTAGGTGTAGACAAGACTTTGGCTCTCGCTCAAGAAACTTTCGTTTGGAGACAAATGGGACAAACGATTCGCGACGTCATAAAGACCTGTGACAGTTGTCAGCGAAGTAAATACTCATCTAAGTTAATGAAAGAAGTTCCTAGATCAATATTACCCAGCAAGCCAAGATAACTTTTCGCGACGGACATTTTCGGTCCGATTCCTCGTTCGACGAAAGGAAATCAGTTCGTTTTGGTAACAGTTGACGTATTTTCAAAATACGTATCTCTATGCCCTATACAGAAAGCTACATCCAAGTACGTGATAAACAGACTTGAGAAAACAGTTATTCCGAGCATGGGGAAACCTGAAGTTTTGTTGAGTGACCATGGATCGCAATTTACTAGTATGGAATTTTCTACTGCTATGGAACGTTTAGGAATAAGGCATGTGTTTAATTCTGTACGGTATCCAGAGGGAAATCCAGCCGAAAGAATTATGCCGGAGATCAGTAAGATGTGTCGCTTATATGTGTCAAGGCAACACCATAGATGGATGGAAGTGATACCCATCATTAGCCAATGCTTGAATTCCACAGTACATGAAAGCACAGGACAGATTCCGTCCATGCTTCATCATGGATTGAAACCGGATAGACCATGGGACCGAGTCGTGAGTGCACCAGTAGATCCTCAACCCACACAAGAAAGAAGAGTCCAGATGGCAGGAGAGAGACTCAGAAGACAGGCGGAGAAGAGAGCCAGGAGACAGGCAGGAAGGAGGTTCCACGAGCCATTTCAAGAAAATGATGAGGTGCTGATTAGGAAGCCAGTCACTTCGAACCTTCAGCTGAAGATCTACCATAAATTCGCTCCATTGTACGCTGGTCCGTTCCGTATTGAACAAACATACCAGAATAATAGCTACAAGATTGTCAGAATGGATACTGATGAAGTTGTAGGAACTTTTAATGCAGCTAGCATTAGGAAATACCATCATGCTGAGTAAGGGAATTGTAGAGCTATCGTGTACATGTATTATGTATAGAATGCCTGAGAGTGTATTTTTTTCTCAATCCTGATAAAAAAGGAGATGTACGGGAGAGATGTACCCGATACCTAGTTTAGGCTATCGGCTACGCCAGCAGACATTAAGCCGTAGTTGAGGTTTTGGGAAGAGTTAGGAAAAGATAGCGCATCGATCGAGTCAAGAAGAATGTCAAGATGACGTAGGAGGTCTAGGATCAAGGAGGCACTGACATCTGTAAGAAGATGGAATTATGGATAGAAATGTGAAGTTTTATTAAGATATGTATGGAATATGGTATTTAAACATCTTAGAAGAGAAGATATATAACATACATTATATGTGGAAATAATTTTAAGTAAGTTAGATAACCCTTAAGTTATTTTATAACGGAATAGCCGAGATGATGAGGGTTCGAGACTAAAATCGTGACGCGAGAGCATAGTGGTGGGGGTGAACACCACGTGTCTGCGCCAGGCAGATAAGTGTAAAGACAGTGCCAGCACATGCAGTGGAGCTCTTTCAGTCGAGCCAGCAGGATCGAGCTCTGTAGCGCTAGCCAGACGCTTGGTGAAGGTTGCGTAGCGTACCGAAACTGTCACGGCAGAGTGTAGGCGACAGTTTCAGCATCGCCGGGCAGCGAACGCCAAGCAGGTCATTGATCCAGGCGGACTTGCCGAGCAAGCAATCACAGACGGCCGGGATATGTTAGAACAGCACTGCAAGTAGTTGGAGACTTTATTACAAGCTACATGTCAACGCAGTTTGAACACAGTTTTTCTGAATAACATTATGACTATGCTTTTCCATAACGTATTCAAAGTTACTTTAACAATTTCAAGCAAACGGAATGTCGTAAGCATAGGCACTGATGAACATTAGATCGTGCATTAATGAAATGTATTTCTTATGCAGTTTCATGAATTACCAAATACAGACAACTACAGGGTGTTTCATAAACTTGGACACTCTCATGTAAAATTTTATTTTACGAAAGTGAGGCTTAGCAGTTGTTGGAGATTGATCTTTCAATACTCAAACTGAACATTTAATGGAACAGTGGCGTAACTTAGAAGAGGAATAGGGGGTCCGCTGTTTCCATGAACTTTTTCGAGAGGAGTTGGACAATATCCGCTATGGGTAATCAGAAGTTCAACATGTCAGAGTAGACGCAGACAGAGACAAGATGGCACCGCAGAGCGATGGATTCGATTCCTGACGAGAGGAGTCCACCAGCTGATTCACTTGGGATTTCGAAGGCAATCGTCATTTCATGGATGGAATGATATTCACGCCGATCTTTCGAGAAATTCATTATGTAGGGAAAATCGACGATCTTGGAAATTTAATAACAGCTGATTTTGAAAAGGTACTGTAAGAGTTATAACTACCTGATACGAATATTTTCATGAATACTGGGCACACATGTATATTTTTCTAATAGGAGTGATACGATTATTTAAACATGGTTCGACTTTATATGCTTCGAATTTGCTAGAATATGGCGTGACCATATGATATGGCAGGCATCATTATACGAAATTCTCACCATTGATTGGCTTTATTAAGCAGATGTTTGGTCTTTTAGACATTTTTCCAGCTAGGATATTTTTCATGAATAGTTTTTTTTTGTATAACGAGTATTTCGAACTCGTGATCTGCAATTGATTATCTAAAATTACTTCGTCAGTTCATTGCATACTAGCGAGTGTGTATTATTCATCAGTAGGGATTTTTTTCCATTGGATTGTTTGGAGATATTAAGAAGTTATTCACTTTAGTGAATGAACATCGCTTTTATATGACAACTAGAAACTTGTTGATTCCATATCTGGTACATTCACTCATATAGTCTACGAGATGGGGTCTTTCGTATTTATACGATTGTATGGTGGCTACTCATCTTACCCATCGTTCAGGGCAATATCATCTAAGTCGACGGGGCGAGGTCTTTCGTATTTATACGACTGTACGGTGGTTACACATCTTACTCGCCATAGAAGGACTCATTTTTATCATCCGCATGCACATGAGATTGTAAGTGAATCAAACAAAAGTAACGATAAATGTCAGCAAAATTGCGCTTAGTAATTCTTGTTTGCCAATCCAATATATTGTTGCTATACTCTTTTGAGAGTAATTTCAGTTTAACAGCTGTTATAGCTGATGCTTTGATGAGTTTTATAATTGTGTTTGATACCTTTGAGAAGGATTTAAAGTAATTGAATCTTGTAAGATTAATCATTAATGGTCAGAATTATTTTAAGGCAGATCAGTATTGCAGATTTTGATATAAGAGATTATAGCACATTGGTGTTTTTCTGTGATGTGAATTATGAAAATTGTAAGAGAATTTATACTATTTGAAAGCAGATCTAAAATTACTGAAGTAATATATTTTTTTCCAATTGTTTAAGAAGTTGTCTAGATGTCATCAGAGTAATTACAGTTATTGGAGATTGTGTGCGTTGATAATTTGAAGCCAGTTATATATTTTTTGTAGATCATGCAACATGGTTAAGTGGAGTTTGTGATAGGCATTTTGTGGAAGTTGCCAAGTGATAGTTGCAATATTGCTAATGTATTTTGAGGCAGACATGAGGTCGTCGTACCCAGTCTAGCGTAATTGTTGAGATTCATGCTGTATGTGCTGAATATTTATGGAGTTTTGTGGAATAATTGTTGTATTCAAATGTGATATTTGAAGTATTGAGGAAATGTAATGTCGTTGTGGATAATTAGATCCAACGTGATGTCGTGGAGGCAATAATATTTTTTGGCATGATAATTAAATACGAGATATAACTTGGAAGTGATAAAACTGTAAGACAACGTTCTATAAACCATATTAAACAATTTGTTAGGAAATTAAACAAATAAATAAAGTTGATAATACAAGATTTTCTGAAAATAATAATTAATGAAATAATAATCTGAGATTTAAGCATATTAACGATCTGACCTAATGAAATAAAAATCAGAATGACTAGATGAAATAATGAAAATCTAAATAACCAGATGATTGAAATTTAAATAATTTGATAAATTAAATTTTGGAATAAATCAATGAATTAAATAAGTGGATGAATTAAAGATTGGATAAATTAAACTGATTGAAATAAATTAATAGACGATTGTAATGATGATGAATAACTGAATTAGAAGGTGATAATTAATTAAAGAAGCTGATGATTAATGAATTTATATGGAATTAGATAAATTTAATTGAGAGATAATTTGAGGAATTGCAACTTGAGTTGAGAATTTAAATGATTAAATGGTGACGAATTAACGATTCTGACAGGAATGTGTAGAATTTTGAAGTGAGAATGAATGTGAGGAATGTTTAATTTTGATGATGACGATAACGATGACCAATGTGCCGTGAATTTTCTGTAATTCACAGATAAGCAATTGTGAATGACAATGTAAATAGTGTAAATTAATTATTCGATGTTTAGGAGCATTTGACTAACGTGTTCAACATTTAAATTATGCCATGCAAGCCATAAATTATGTGATGTTTAATATATGTGATTATGATATGTGTATGTTTAGACAGATTAATAACTTTTTCAAATCCACATTTATGACGTTAAATTAAAGAGAAATTAGGTCTCAGGTTTCACAAATGTCAGTGACGAAAGACAGAGTGCTACAGTGATCCTTAGAACCCAAGAGAACTTTAGAGATTTTTCTTGTTATGTGGATGAAATAATGTTTGATTAGAAAAGAGATGGTTCGATTTTTGGACAATGACAATTTAACGTTGGCATTCGACCTTACTCTCAGGAGTTTTATTCAAAATGTCTGTCTATCAAAGTGAAATAAATTTGTTTTTATCTTAGTTGTGATCTGATGATGGTGTGATGTTCCTTTTTCTTTCCTTGTCTTGAGTAAAGCTTATCCGGAAAGGAAGTGGTTTGCTAGGAATTCAGTTGATGGCGCCCATTTATATTTGCATTATTTCTATTAAACTTAAGCCCGTAACGACCCGAGAGATACTTTGTCTCGTGATACCCACTGCTTTTTCGATAACTCAGCTGAATTTCCGACACATTCCTTATTTGACTAGAGGTTCATTTAACTCCGCTCTGTCGCGGAACTCCAGGAATGCGATGTTATAGCAGATTGGTCATCGCATCCCCAGGACGAACGGGTACAGTATAACCAAGCTCTTTTATCAGCTGCTCCTAGGTCATCGTAATTTCCATTGGTGCCTATCAGCAATTCTTTTTCTCGTCTCCTTCTTTTATGCACAACTTGTCTCCATCCTTGGTTGTCATGTCCCTCTCCTTCGGCTCTTCCGTTTTGCTGATAATTTCCTTCGGTATCTGGATATTTTTGGTTTTGATGTCATACCGTCGTATGCTCTGGTGGTTGGCGGTTGTTCAACGTATTTTCTTTCCAAGCGACGACTTTATTTCTCCATGTCGTTCCCTCCTTTGTTAACCCTTTTCCCTTTTCCTCCGATGTGGTAGGTTGGGGCGTGCTCCCGTCCTGATCTGTGTTGCACGGCGTTCCTAATACCCTTGTTCTATTAAAAACAAATTTTAAACCTGCGTAGCAGTGCACACAACATATCAATCACCGAAGTTTCATCGTAACGGATGAATGGTATAGACATCGTTTGAATGGCAATATTTTAGCTGCTGGCGCCCCTAGCTGCTACACATTCACCGATCGGTATGAGCAGTGTGCGCGATGGCTCTTGCTGGAGAACCGAGTAAGACAGTAAAATAAGTTATTATTATTATTAATGGTGAAATGTCGTCATCCATGGAGATTTATCTGGGTTTAGGGAATATTTCCATGGTTACTTTGTATTTCACAGCATATGAAAGGTGGACAACTCAACTATGACAGTAAGCACATACTTCTCGTGAAATCAAGATTGGAAGAAGGCACGTTGTGATTGAGAGAAATCAGCATTAATCAACCACCTCATGCTGTTAAATTTGAGTTACTTGTTGCACTGTAAATTATATAAATATAAATTTAGAATATTTTATAAACATCGAACAGTAACTTTAGGCTACTGTCATTTACATGAATTTTCTCGTACCCATTCTTGGGTGAGCGCCATCTCTGGGAAGAAGTCCGCAACAGCCTCGCCGCCATCTTGGTGTGAAACATTTGTAAACAAAGCGTTGTGGTGTATGGGGCCTCATCTTTTTTTTTATCGGAAATTAAGGCGTTTTTGGAGGTTTACATCAAGAAAAGCCAACAAAAAGGACATACAGCGTGGTAATGATTTTGAAGGTACAGCTAGTAATGATTACATGGCCAGCCAGGGGAAAGGGAAAAGTCACAGGCAGCTCTCAGTCACTTTAAGCGGCCTTGCACTGCATTCTGAATACCTTTTCACTGGTGCTTCACCTGGTAGTCGTGTCTCTTGCGAGTGTTGCCCAGGCTTTGGTGTTTTGGAAATTAAATGCCCTAGGATAGACAATCTCACAAAATGCCTTTATGAGGATGGCCAGCTGCACAAAGATGACAAGTGGTACTTTCAGGCTAAAACTCACATGCTCGTGACAGGAGCGAGCTATTGGGACCTGTACTTGTACTTGTGGGTTCAAGACAAGGACCGCCCTGAAATTAAGCCTAGCCAAGACCGACTACAATATCTAAGAGGCCTCGCTTGAAATCAAGCGCCCTCCCAAATTTGTTCTATGTCTAGCATTGTAATTCTGCGTAAACTTCTCCTTCTCCCAAATACCTTTACTAACTCAATTAATTTAAACTTCAACCCTTTACTGCATGAATTATTTTTCATTTGCGTTTGGTGTACAAAATTTCAAGCTTCAATATTCAATTGGCGTTTAGTGTCATAGATTTACCAACACTTTTCAATTGGTGCTAAAACCTTAACACTCGTATGTGATGTGGAATGCCATAATGGAATATATATATATGATCTTTTGCGATTACTACGCTAAGCTCTTAACTCTCGAAGACCGAACATTACTGCCTACTGGCCATGGGTACGTATTGCACGTTTACTTGCACGATCGTAGGTCGGTAATGTCTTTGAGGTTGAGCCAAAGGTACTCCAGAAGCCTGTGGTTATATCTAAGATAGTGTAGTCGGTCTTGGCCTAGCCTATAACATTACGAGCCCTGCCTGATTATGACCTGCACAAAAACATGGTGAAAAAATGCAAGGACTTCTTTCTGTATGTAGTAGACTACTTCCAGTGATGGTGAGCTGTTGGTTCACCAGGGCATCTGAAGCAAGACCAACTACAATACTCAGACCTTAATGCAGGTATCGAAAGTGTGAAAATGGTGTATGCGGAAGCCCGAGATATTGTTTGTTTACATTCGTTGCTGGGATACAATATTAGCTTTGATTAGCTTCGTTTGATGAAAGTTGGGATAAACTATTGTTCACCTGTAATTTGTAGTGTCTACAATATGTCTGTAAAGTCCATTTGCGTTAATAAACTGACGTGATAATACGCTTAATATGGACTGGTTCGTTTGTGTGATGATTGTTCAGTCGACCGATGGCATTGTGTCATTTACTGCAGGTGTTGAAGTACCTAAGACTAAAGCATTAATAGAAGTGTCTCAAGAATATACACCGCAATGATTTGCTAGTTAGTGACAATATAATAATAGCTTAGTACACTTCAGTACCGGTAGTGTCGAACTTAAGTACGTAAAGGGAAAACGCAATGAGCATCTACGGCTAGACCAGACCGTTGACCTTATCTTGAACGCTCATCTTCATGTGCCTCCGTAAATCCTTACCAGTCTGGCAGATGTTCTACACTGCCTTGTATACACGCCAAATACTACAGTGAACTTCTGTTTTATTGGTTAAGGAAGATGTTTCCCCTGTGCCAAACAGTGAACTCATTGTATTCCGTCATTATTCATACTTTTGTGATTCTTACAGCTTGCAAGTTATTTTTTTTATTATGATGAGTGTAATAAAGTGCTGTGAGTAACTTGCCAATTATGTACTTATATTGCGAAATGGTGTGCCGCTATAATTCGTTGAGAGGGAGATGGTGCTTTCCTACCTACGTTACTTTACTAAATCAACAATTTCCAGCGTACAACTATTCCAAACGGTAACAGCGAATGCTTGATAGGTTAGATGGTAACATATCGTGCCCTTTGTGTGTCGTAATCTCCATAATATTATGTTCATATATCCACACGACGACTTCTTTGCATATTTCAATCAACTAATTTGGTGTGATGCTTTAGCCGAGATTTTAGACAATTCTACGAGAGGTCTTAAGTTAATTGAATTTTATCTCGATAGCGTTGGTTCGATTATTTCGGGCAACTATTCTCATTCCGATTGTGTACACAAATACTCTGCATGTGCTGGGACAGCACTTCAGTAACCGGGTACTTTCTTCTCTCCTACTTCAGAATCTGTTTGATTTTATGCTAATAATATTAATCTATAATTACTGAACTTAAATACAAATCGAGATAACTCGCCAAAAAGCTTCTTATTCAACCACAGAAACAGTGAGACTATTGTAGCTTCCCCTTGGGTGAAGACGAAGGAACCTATAATTCGAGGCCAGCACTATATAGATAAATTAATTCAGGTAAGTCTAAATTATTGATGCATGTTTCTTCGGAACCTAGTCTCGTCTTTTGATATCTTTTATGCTCTTAGGTGAGTAAAAATAATAATTTACACGAACTGTGACAAGCCCGTTGACATGATTGGTAGGGCAACCATCGCCGCCATGTTTTTTCTACATTAAGGTCTGAGGATTGTATTTGGTCTTGTCTGAAGAACGGCAACCTCTGCAGCCACGGTCAGACAATGCTGTAATGATGGCCAAGATTTGCACATGTCAAATGCCACGCCACGTGGTGCTATTAGAGATGTAGCTGGAGAAAGTTCGCGCCAGATAGCGCTCGTGTAATACTGGGTAATCGCAAGGAATGTATAAATTGTGACCGAGTATACTGTGGCTAAATTATATCTTCTCTAATTTTACTCCAGGACTACCTGTATTTTAATTCTATAGGTATATCCCCTGGTATATTATAGACGATTTTCAGCTTTTAAGCGTTAAACATCCGAAAAATGAGTTACGAACCAGAGGCGCTAAAACTAACGGGAGGAAGGAAGAATTAATACAGCGGTAAGAATAAAATTCTAACACGCTTTAGTATCCAAATAACGAATAGGAGTCAGCATGCTTTCTCCTAAAGATTACAATTGCTTGAGTATTATACAATGATAAATATATCTCCATTAGACTTAAATCATGAATAGAGATTTAAATATTCACTTGCTCCCCTTGCCTGTAGACTTCGATTCATGTCCTTTTTTTAGGTTGATGGCTTACATGAAACTGCAGATACAGCCTTGTCTACCACCAAAGGCATGTGAGTTTCTTGAGATTCCCTGTGCTGGTTCCTTCGAAGATTTGACCATCAGCCATAAGGTGAAGATCAGTATAATAATAATAATAATAATAATAATAACCCCTGGCACTACAGCCCGTGAAGAGCCTAGACATACCAAGTGACCGCTGCCAAGTCATTTGGCTTGCAGATATTGGGGTGACGTGTAATCAACGCATCGGGTCCCCTCGGCAATTAGTCTTGGTTTTCTTGTTCGGGGCGCTGCCTCACTGTCAGACAGCTACTTAATTGTCTTCACGAGGCCTTCACGTCAGTTTCTAAAATCTCAGACGGAGCCGGGAATCAAACCTGGGCCTTCGGGTGAGAGGCAGGTACGCTACCCGAACACCACGGGGCCGGCCAAAGATAAGTATCAAAAATGTGCATTTGATGGATTATTTCGTATTTAGAAAATCGGAAATAGATGGAGCACCTGCTTCCAACTACAAATAATTGTGTGATGCTGGATACAGACTTTTCACTGAAAAGTTTGTTTTGTTTATAACATGTTTAATTCAATCGGGTGAAATTCTAATATGCAGTGCTGTAAGATCTGAGTACACAAAGCATAAGACCTATAATGTGAAGCTTATTTTAGGAGTACCAGGTGTCATTATAGGAGGGGAACGTGAATGTGTTGCTGGAGCAGGCCCCAAGGCATGTTGTAAGCATATTGCAGCTGTAAGCTATGCATTATAGCACTTCTCCAAGACTGGTATTATTCAGTGTTCAGAAAAATGCACCCAAAAGTTACAAACTTTTCACCGTCCCCCTACCAAACGGTTGAGGCCAGTTAGCCTTATGAAAGTGGAATGTTTGCCTTTGGAACAAGTTTTCCAGGAACCCTTCCATGGCGTTAGGCCATTGTTAGGAGTTAATCAGCCTGGATATCAGCAATTGTGTTCAGCAAGGTTGTAGAATCTGTGTGAAGGATACCAACGTATCCTAAATTCTGTGGCAGATACAAGGGCAATTTTGTATAATAATCTGCAAAGTGTCGAGCCAGTGAATCTATTGATAAAAACGACGCAGATTAGAATCAGTGAAACCACATATTTTCCACCATACTGTACCCAACTGAGTTGGTACAGGATATGAACTTCTGATCTTTAAGATGAAAAGAGGTCCAGCTATGAGCTAGCAGTGAGGAAATAAGGAAGTGAGTCAGGCCATGACGCAGAACATTGACAGCTTTATCTGAAGATACGTGGTGCAAGCGATATATGAATCACGAGAGCAGTCACGCTGGGATGAATCAGCCAGAGCAGATTAGCAGGGAAATCACCATTGAATGCTTAGATCGGCACTTTTCTGGCAACATTGGATTGCGAATCAACACCGCAAAGTTGTGAAATAAGCCGTTTTCGCGGAAACGATGCAAAATTACAACAATAGGCCTACGGGGATCAGAATAATCCAGGAAATTATGAATTAAGCGAGGTTAAGAATGAATAATTTAGGCCCAGGAAAAAGTACTTAGTCAGCAGTTACGTCATTAGGCGGAGCCAAGCGAAGGCAGTGGGAAGAAGAGAAAAAAACTCAATCGCCCACACAGCCGAGGAGCCTTGTAGATTTTATTTAAATTAATTAGACGATCGATTTTCAGGAAACGAAATGGTAATGAGACGTTTGAATTATAGGGAACATAATGATGTACTTTTCAAAAACGTGCGACGTCTATTTCAGAAGTTAGCTCCAAGAAGAAGGCAAAAGTAGTTTATTTTTGCAAGTTCAGAATAAATAGCCCAGGTTTTAACCACAGAGCATGCAGTATTCCTACAGCCCGAGAGGGGGCGTCAGGCTGTATCAAACGCAGTTGCAGTCTTTGGTCAGCCGAGAGGGGTGTGACGCTGGAGCATCAAGTACGGTCTACCACAGACCTCGTATGGAGGTGTTACATCGAATGCAGTATCCGTCAGCCAAGTGAGGCTATAGGCTGTGTCAGAAGAAGTTCGCCAGAAGTAAGCGGGGAGAGGCTCCACGCTGTCTCATAAAATGCAGAAACGCTGCATTATACCTGTCGCAGTTCAGTTAAGGTATTCATATACGTTTACTGAAAAATCCATAATTCTTAACCAATCACCTTATATTCTTTCTGGTGGTTCACTGCTGAGTAAATTAAGACGGTTATACCTTCAGAATGCTTAATTTACACTTCCAGGGGTGTCCAAAATAAAATTATTAAGGAAATTGGTACTTTTTTCAAATCCCCTTCCAACTACAAAAATGCATCTATTTTATTTATTCTTTCACATACGTATTGCTATTAGAGTCCATCATGTCACCTACCAGACTTGTTAATTTATCAGCATTGTGTCTAAAATTATGATATTTTTTTTCAAAAAAGATGCAAAATTTCAATAATATTTTTCCTTTCTTCACATCCAGTTCTTGAATGGAGCCATATGTCATCTCGGTTGTGGTACCGAACATGCCCTATTTCATAGTCTTTAATTTGAAACCTTGTTGAGATAGATAGCTGAATTAGAACTTGCCGTTTTCTTGTTTGAACCTGTAAGAGAAGCACGATTTTTAGTTTTTGAGTAAATTAGGTTGGAAGTTTCACATTATGATTGAACCTCTTTGTTCTTACATGACAACATTAGAATTCTCCTGCTGCATATGTGGGACCTTCCTTTTCAATTTTCTTGTCTTATTTCAGTTTTCTTCCTCTCCTGAGGTACCTTCCTTACCTTCTGTACCTTTCTTTTCCTGAATTTCTAGGGCAGCAGTCTTCATGCATTCTTCTGCATAGGTAGATACAACAGAAGATAAAGCTTTCACATGTTCACTATAAGCCCTTGGCAAGGCTGGTGGTGGGAGGTTCATAATGCAAGTAAACATTTTGGCATCACTCTAACCACAATCTATTGACCTCATGCCATATACAACGCATCTGTTTACCGCAAGAAAGCGTTACTGCCTTTTTGAAGAGCAAAATTTGTTGCTTTCATAAACATATAATTCACACAACAAACCGAGAACTACAGCCCATCCAAATCTTTGATTTGAAAGTTTTGAACTTTCAGTGAAGAGCTTTTGAAGAAACTGGGACTTGCTACCACATTTATTAAATTCTGAAGGCAATTGTGTCAAATATAATGTTCAAATTACCACCAGATAAATCACAATCATCTGAAACACTATTATCAGCTGTAGGCAGAATCTTGGAATGTGATGCACCACACGGTTCAGTATTTATATTTTCATCGATTTTGCTTTCACTGGGTTTCATATGCTGGTTACCACGATAACTATGTTTCTTTTCTCTCACTTGCCGATGTTTAGAGCCCATGATCGAAAATTTACGCGTAAAATAATGAAGGGACTATAAAATATTTTCACTGCAAATACGTAACCACGGAAGCTGTCATTACTGGCTTGTAAACAATGTGCATGTAGAGCTATCTGTGGAAGACAGGCTGTACTAAGAGCTATTCAAATCCTGCAACATCGAGCGCCAAAATTGAATAATAATTTCGAAAAGAATCATGAAATACAATATGCAGCGCGGTTCCCCGCCCAACCCAGACTAAGATGGCGTACACTAGTCCCTTTAAATCAATTTTATAAGCACATTTATGCAAGCAACATGTTAAAACCATATATTTACTGAAAGTAGAAGTATTAGGCTTTCATATGAAATAAAAAACGCAAAAACAAAAATTTCGTCCAAATGCGTCATTTTAAACGTATATGAATACCTTAAGCCCGGAGAGGCTCATCGCAATTCCGCACAGTATATAAGTATACCGTACGCAGTATTATCAAGCTGTTTGGACGGAAGTCCATCCTCACACTAGTGAAGACTCATTGTACTCCTGTATGGAGAAGTCACAGGTAGTAACGCAGTTCGTTACCAACCGCAAAAAGTGGATCGGGTTAAGACGAATCAACGATCATCAGTATCCGCGGTAATAACAAAAAGTTGTATGTGCGTGGTAAATTAAATCCGCCACGGTTGTTATCAGTGATCACTAAAGCACTTGTGCTAGATCAAAATTATTATACGCTACTCGATAACCGTGACGAAGTAAAATTGCGCCGCGACAAATTCTAGAACAGTAATAAGCTAGAATACAGCAGTCCAGATCAATAGAGACATTACGCTGGAGGTCATCGTTTCGAAATATACAGACAGGTCTCCGTGAAAGTTAAGTGAAAGACTACAGTATTGAGGGACCGATATTGGAACGAAATCCAATAACTCAAGTAAATGGACACGGGTTCGAGACCCAAGAACAAATATAGTGAGCTTTAGCGAACCTAGAGTGTGTCAAATAAGAACGTAGCAATAAAGACATTCTCGAAGGAGAAATAAAGGAAAACTTCTTGCAGATAAGGACAAATACGATCATGAAGTAAGCGGACCATAGGTTCGATAGACCCCTACGTAAACGTAGAACAAGTACGAATTGAAAGTCGCTAATAAAAGACGATAATAGAAGTCAAAATAGACTATCTAAAGGACAGGGCAAAGACTAGATCCAGTGAAGAATTAGGAGCCGTTCGAGTTTGCATCACGTCCAATGCAGGGTCCGGGGATCTCATCAGGGCGTTGAACACCGATAAAACGTGCCAAGAGTCACTGAGAGGTGGTGAAAATTTGTGCAGTGTAAATAAGCTACAAGATACATGTATTTTAGTGTTAATATAATATTTTACAAATTAGTGATGTGTTTAAATTTAAGTGAAGGTCGATTGGACCTAAGTGAGGTGTCGCTCACAAAAGAAAGTGCCATGGAAGAGTACTAATTATGTCATTAGGTGGGTGAAATCCTTCCCAAGGATGGATCAGAAGACGGATCACGATGGTGAGTCATGAGTTTTCATTAAAATTGCAAATGTACGATTTACTGGCTGGATGGGATCGGTCGTAACTGGGGAGTTTAACGATCGAACACATCGGGTAGTTGAATGCACTTATATAACTGGAATGTTGAAATAATAATAATAAATAATTGCGAGAATGACCTCCCAAAATAATTATATGAATGGGATCAGTAATGTAAAGTAATAAAAAAACAAGAAATGAAATAATAAATAATAAATGATTTGGAGTAAGGAACCGAAAATAATAATTTAAATGGCTTAAAATTTTCGCCATAGTAAAAGCAGATAATGAAACAAATATGCATCATAATAAAGGTTATTAATATAAATAATGGAAAGGAAGAAATATAAAATAGTGTGATCTTATAATTAAATGGCAAATAAGACAAAAGTTGAAATGAAAATTAATTGAAAGTTCGAAGTGAAAATAATAAAAATAAATATTATCGAGTGGTTATGCACTAAAAATAAAGTGATAATGAAATTTGTAATAAGGAACTCATGTAATAAACAGAACATAATAAATTAAAATGTCTTGACGCATTGTTGTCAAATGATCAATTTTATAAATCTTTAAAGGTGATTGGTGAATAAAAACACATAACGAAATGTATTATCACCGGCTAGCGAGCCAGAATTATGAAAATTAAACGATAGGAAGGCCGAGGTCTTACCGCTATAAATGAAATATTAATTTGAGATATTAAATAAACCGCGAATAACCAAGCAAGAAATCGTTGTTGCCAAAAGGGCCGAATAATAAATAAATGAAGCTAAAAGCTAATAAATATGCGTTAATCAGGATAAAAATTACTCGGGAGATGGAGAGTCTCATCGAAATGCTGTGGGTGTAAGGTTCCCCTTTCTGTATTGTTGTTGTATGTAAACGTCGTATTGTATTGGGTAGGTGAAATTCCCATAAATTGTATTGCCATATTGAATCGTTAAAAATAATTACATTGTAAGTTCGATCAGGCTGTGTTAAAATAATATTGTAGGCCAAAAATCGTCGAATGAAATATACATGTAAGACCATGAGAGCATTGTTATAATTATTATAGGCCATAAGTAGTCGAAATAACGCGTTGTAAGTGAATATACATGTGAGACCATGAGGCATTGTTATATCTAATTGTTGTAGGCAATAAATCGTCGAATAAAATTTGCAAGTAAGACCGATTAACGGCGTTGTTATAAAATAATATTGATAGAAGGCGTCATACAAATTGTTATTATATTAGGCATCCTCTCCGGAATAAGTTATAAATATCCTGTAAAAACGAAATATAAATAATGATAATAATAATAACTAAAAGCACGAACAAATAGCTGTTTTAGAAGTGAAACGAAAGTCTTGGTAAAATCATATGGTGAGAGAGATAAATCAAGTGTAAGCGTGGTGGCAGGCGAGACGCAATAAATCAAGCAATGTGTCATCACAGGGGCAAAGTAACTGTTAGCGCCCGACCTACCGCAATGAATGAGTGAGACAGAAGTAAATGGGTTCCGATGTAAAAGCAAGGGTCTGTCAAACGATTAATAATAAAAAGGCCATTATGTAAAAGTTTTTATTAAAAGATGCAAGCTGAAATTAACTTATAAAATCACAATGCTGGGATGGAGACATTTCTCCAGTATATAAGTTTGAAGCATATACATGAATTTTGAAGAGTTTTGTCAAACACCTTCATTGCAAATAAAAAGGATTCCTTCCTCAAAAGAATGAAATAACGGGCTGTGAAAAATACGGTTTAGAGATGAATAAAGATCCCACAAAAATAAATAACACAGTGCATGGTACGCTGCAAAGAAGGATCGTCTGATGCATGAGAATGAAACTGGTAGAACAAGGGTTCGATTCACAGACATGGCATGTTTCTTGTACAGTATTTTAAATGTGTAAAATCTACGGCTTTTTGGAGAAATACTAGTAAGGTCCAAAGGACTAAATAAGTGATAGATAAATAAATATTATGTAACGTTAAAGAAACCCTGAAGGTTAAAGGTTTGAAATGAATATAAATATCCAAAGCCTTGGAAAGTTGTATGACTTGAGTGATAGGCGCGCTTGACGTCTTAGTAAAATATATTACAAATAATTATAATTAGATTTAAGCAAGACAAAGTGATTACAAAGTGGTTATAAAGTTCGTAAAATAATGAAATGACATTATAGTGATCTTGATAAAATTTTGCAAAGTGATTTTCTTAAACGGCTCTTGAAGAGACTATGCCAAGTGATTAATTTTTAGTTTTGAAGGTCACTTGAAGAGATTATGCCAAGTGATTGATTTCTTTTAATATATTTTGAGTAACACTTGAAGGAACTATGCCAAGTGATTGATTTTTCTTACATGTTTTTGAGTGAAAATATTTTTCTTTTATGAATTAAATTTTGTAATAGTTAAAATGTTGTGATTTTCCTTAATATCCTTGTGAACCTTACGTATTCCATATCAGTTGTTTAATCAGCGGTTGAGGGAACGTACCATACCCCGAAACCGCAAGAGCAAAAGCCGAGTGCTGATTAATCATCATTCGTGTATACGGGCACATAGGGGAAGCATATAATGCGTGCTGGATATGGATACTAGGTCACATGGAAATTAGGTCAAATTAAAGATAAAGTAAATATTAACGCAGTAAAGGTAGGATGACCGCAACCCGCAACCCTACATATAAATATTGAACAATGATATGACCCCTATAAATCATTTTTATGGCGCCCACCTTTAGGGGAGTTTTTTTCCAGGAAAAAACCACAGAAAAACTCGAGTTGTCCGAAAGTTTTTATTTGGAAAATTAGAAAAATCAGATTACAATGTCATAATGTCGTGCTTAAAGTTGTTGAAGTTTTTGAAGGAGGGACGTGTTGACGGGTTTGTGCGCCTGCACACCCGTTAAAACACTTCACCTCAAAAGAAAGAAAGGAAGAAAGAAAGAAAGAAAGAAAGAGTACAAGCATGTCGGGTCGAGCCCAGATTCACTTCGTTTGCATGATCCATTCTGTGGGGGGGGGGGGGGGGGGTAGTAGCCCATCTTTTCTCAAAATAAATTGGAAAAATAATGGCTATAATGGAAGAGATGAAAAGTCCCTTGGAAGGTATAAGTAGTGAAATCCAAGAGAGTAAAAAGATCTTACAAGTTTCAAACAATAAACTTCAAGAAAAGATGGAAGTTTTAAATAATAAATTCCAAGAAAATAGGGATGATATCAGTAAGGGTAGTATTGAATGTCAACAGAATTTTGAAACAACGAACAATAGATTAGGTGAATTAAATAATAAGGTTGGTGCCGTACAGGCAAATGTAAATGAAGGTATGTTAAAAATCCAGGGAAGTATTGATATTATTAAAGATGATGTAAACCATATCTCAGGCAAACAGGCAGAGGTTAAATCACGCTTGAATGAGATCAGTGCGATACTCAGAGAAATCAAAACCGAAACAAAAGAGCAAATAGATAGGAATTTTCATGGGATAGAGAAATCGTTAGAAGATAGGTTAGATCTTAAATTAGAAGTAAATAAGTTCGAGTTCCATGAATTTAAGAAAGATGTAACTAAGCAATTAGCGAAAAATGGACAACAACGCGAAAATTCCGCACAGGAGTTAATAGGGAAATAAGTAATCTATCAAAACAAATCCGAGAAAGTAATGAACAAAGAAAGTTCGATAGGGATAAAATAAGTCAAAGAATGGATAAGCCTATACAAGAAAAGGAAGATGTTGAAATTTTCAAAGAAGACTTGGAAGAAAACTTAGAAAACGCGAAAGAGGAAATAGAAACAAGAGCACAGGTGAAATTTTTAGAAAAAGAACAACAGATCCTCGAAACTAAAAAGGAAATAAAGGAAGAGTTTGAAATATTCAAGGAAAACTGGAAGGGAAAGGAAGAAGAGATAGGGAGAAGAACTGAGGACAATGAGGATCGAATGAATAAGATAGAACATGAATCATTTGCCAGGTTAGAGGGACTCGAAGGAAGAGTAAATCAGAGCGAAACAAGAATGATTGCTATAGAAGGAATTAGTGGGGGAGATCATAAGTCAAACCGGGAAAGCACAGAGGATTTGAGAGATAAGTGGGGAGAAACGAAACCCCAAAACATATTCAAGAATTACCCAGAAAGGGAAAGTCAATTTAAAACACCGGGGCCACCTGTATTCACGTCTACCCCTTTTAATAATAACAATAATAATGAAGTCCAGAATCAGGTGATAACCATTATTAGAACAGACTCTGATAAACCTAGAAAGTTTTCAGGAAACGTGTCTTCTCTAACGCCTAAATACTGGTTAAAGGAGGTATTTGAGTACCTAAAGGACACACGAGTTGCACCTGAGCGTCAATTAAGATCGATCGAAAAATTAATGGATGGCGATTGTTTAACATGTTTTAGAAGTTTTAGGTATACTTTCGACACCGTGGACGAATTTAAAGACGCTTTCTTAAAGAGATATTGGGCAGCGGACCTCCAACAAAATTTAAGGCTTGATCTCTAATCCAAAAAGTATAGTACGAGTACGCCCACGCGCTATTCCGAATATTTCACTGCACAGCTGTGAAAATTTAGAGAATTAGACTGCGCACCGTCAGACAATGACTCATGTCTGGAAATAACAAAGCAGTTAACGTTTGAAATACAAAGATTCATAATCTCATCGAATGCGAAGACAGCGATTGAAGTAGAAAGCGTCTTGCGCCAATTAGACATGACTACTGCACATATGTCGCCACGACAACACAGAACAGTAGAGCATGCGCACGTGACTGAAACCCAGACGGGAAATTTGGATAGGTCAAGAAACGATAAAGCAACGGGTACGGAGGAAATTAGAATGGGACAAAATAACCTAGGATATAACCCGAGAGATCAGAACACACCTTATAGAAGAAACTATAAAGGGAACTATAGGGGCAACTATAAAGGAAATTATAGCCCAGGTAATAGCAAGAACAGAGGATATTATGGATCAAAACCAGGAAATCAGAGGGGATCGCCGAATGAGAGGCCATATCAGGCAAGAAAATGGAACCCAAACTACAATAGAAACAATCAGCAAAGAGATAATGACATTGATTATCAGGCTAAAATTGAAGAACGTAGAGTAATAACCCAGTGGTATTACGACGAAAGAGGAGATGGATACAATCAACCTCCTAAAGTGAAATGGAGCAATGCGATGGAAAAAAGAACCTCGCCAGATATTCATGACATGAGAGGAGCACATAGTTTGGAACTCCAAGAACATAATCAGAGATCCCAGCGTGAGGATCCTGAGGAAAAAAACAAAACGCCAACATTTGAAGGATTAGAAAGAGATGGAAATGGAGGATGGAATACTATCCAAGTGGTAAATTGGATTGAGAGGCCCGAAGAACTAATAGGGGAAATAAAAGAAGGTCCAGTCGCTATTAAAAGAGTACCAATAATATTAATAAGAATCGAGGGTACTCTAGTTCGAAGCTTGTTAGATACAGCATCCACGGTCTGCTTAGTAACTCAAGCACTAGTGAATGAGTTAGAAAGAAAGGGAAACGTACTAAAGATACCTATATCAGTGATTAAAATAAAAGGAATAATTCCAGAAAAGAGTTTAGTTTGCAAATATCAAGTGTTCTTAGAATTGCAAATAGGAAACTTATTGTTGTCTCAAAGCTTTTTGTTAGTTAACAAGCTACCGTACAACATAATTTTGGGCATTGATTTTATAAGAGAACATAAAGTAGTGATCGACTTGTCCCAGAATTGCATTAAATTCAAAAATGATGAACAGGACTCTGAAATTGATATCTCATCTCAGAAGGCAGAACCTAGAGAGGGCGAACAAATTTGGAATATAGAAGAAGAGAATTACAGGACTGTAACGGAAGAGGAAATACTATTTTTAGAAAGGGAATTAAGTACACTGGCTGCAGATATTTAAAAGGAAGAAGAAGTCAAATCCGAAGAATGCCTTAAAGAAAAATTAGAAGAAGCAAAGATGTCAGCAGAAGACAAAGAGATTTTGAAGAAAATAATTCTAGACAAGAAAAATGCATTCGACTCCAAGCCAGGGAAAATTAAAAATTTCAAGTATGCCTTCCAAGTAAATGACTGGACGCCATTTCGCCAAAAACCTTATCCAGTAGCCGAAAAACACTTCAAACAAACCATGGAAGTACTTCAAAAGATGATGGAAGATGGGGTAATAGAAAAAGTAGCTACGCCTTATGTAAGCCCATTGGTCGTGGTAAATAAACCAGACGGATCAGTAAGAGTATGCTTGGATGCCAGGAATTTAAACTCAAGGATAATTCCAGAAAATGATGCAGATCCTCCAATTAAAGAAATTTTGAGAAAATTTAAAGGGAAAAATTATTTACAAATATTGATTTAACAAGTTCGTACCACCATTTGGAGTTGGAAGACAAAACAAGCCTACTAACAGGATTTCAATTTGGACAACAAACTATGTGTTTTCGAAGGTTGCCGTTCGGATTTAAAACGGCAGGGTCAGCGTTAATTAGAGCGTTAGACAGGAACCTCTCTGAAGATGTAAAGAAATGTACAATTAGATATGTCGATGACATTTCATTAACATCAGAATCTATGGAAGAACATTTGGAAAATTTGAATAAATTATTAAAGGATCTGGAACAAGCAAATTTTAAAGTAAACTTCAAGAAATCAAATTTTTGTCAGAGGCAAGTGACGTTTTTGGGTCACGTGATCGACCAACATGGAGTCATGCCGAACCCATGTAAATTAGAATCAATCAAAAATTTTCCAAGGCCAACCAAAGTCAAGAATGAAAGACAGTTCTTGGGACTGATAGGGTTCTTTAACAGCCATTGTCCTGCGTACACAAGTACTGTTTCACCTTTGTAAGACTTGCTTAAGAAAGGGGGAAAGTGGAAATGGACCGAGGAATGTGAAGAAGCCTTTATGAAGGCAAAAGATATGTTCAGACATATGCTTCTCAGATAGGCGTAGGAGCCACGTTGTATCAAGAAAGTAAAGAGCAGACACACCAAAGACATTATTTAGCATTTGTCTCAAGAAGATTGAAGCTCCATGAGAAGAATTACACTATTAGTGAGATTTAACTTCTCGCAATATTGTACGCGCTACAATATTGGCATAATATAGTGTATGGATTTCCGATTATATTACGGACAGACCATAAGGCGCTGACATTTCTGATGAAAACGGACTTATCAAGTCAGCGGTTAATGCGATGGGCGCTATATATACAACAATATGATGTCGACATTGAATACTGTCCTGGAAAGGAGAATATTATTCCGGACTCTTTAAGTAGGAATCCAGGCAACAATGAGGAGGCATGCACAATTCAAATAGGTACCAAAGATCAAGAAACAATTGAGGTATTAAAAAGAATTGAGGAAAAACAGAAACAAGACCCATGGATGAGGATGTTGATAAGCTACTTCGAGGGAAGTCTTGACAGAGCATCACCCGCGTTCATTGACGCAGAAAGAATTTCTACTGATTACAGTTATTTTAATGGGAACCTACACAAATTTGCAGATGCAGACCACACTCGTTTAAGAATTATTGTGCCTGCAGACATGCAGAGAAAATTAGTTTTGCTATTGCATAGATCATTCGGATATATGGGAGTTGACAAGACAGTCAACATGTTACAGGAAGCGTTTACATGGCCACGGTTGAGAGATACATTGAGTTACACTATAAAAACTTGCGACACATGTCAGAGAATAAAGCCAAATTCTTTCCTAATGAGGCAAAAACCCATTCCACTTTTGCCGGAAAGACCATGTCAGATTTTGTCAGTGGACAACTTCAGTCCACTACCAAAGGCCAGAAGAGGCAACAGACATAACATGGTATCCATGGACGTTTTCACAAAGATGGTCGTGTTTTGTCCGATACAGAAAATATCGACAAAGCAGATTGTCAAGAGGTTAAAGGAACGAGTAATCCCTGTGCTAGGCAAGCCAGAAAACCTACTTTCAGACCATGGAAGTTGTTTTACGAGTATAGAGTTTCGCAGAGAATTAGAACATATGGAAATTCAGCAGATCTTATCAAGCATAAGACATCCAGAGGCAAACCCCGTCGAAAGAGCGATGAGGGAAGTGCAAAAGTATTGTAAAATTTACTGTTCAGAGGAGAACTGGAAATGGATTGATATTATGCCAACCATTGAATTTTGCATCAATAATACAGTTCACGACGCAACAGGGGAGGTACCCGTTAGGTTGCATTTGGATAAGAAGCCAGAAAGGCTCTGGGACCAGATTTTACCAACCTTTACTGATGCTCAAGTAGGAAGGGAACTAAGAATCAGGAGGACATATGAACATTTGAAGGCACAAGCTGATAAAAGGCAGAAAAGAAATCGAAATAAAAGGTATCATAGGCCGTTGGTTGAAGGAGAATTAGTACTGGTGAAGCGACCGGCGATATCAGATCCTGAAAATCGCCTATACAAAAAGTTCAGAAAAAATTATCATGGGCCATACCGAATAATTAAGGACCTTAAAACAACGCATATAAGGTACTGTACCCGATAATCCGGAAAGGATCCTGTTGGAATATCCATTGCCCCCGCTGGATTGCCTATTTCTAATTGCTCCGGCAACTACAACATTAGAAATCGCTTCCAACATGGTCTTTAGGGATTTACAGACAGCAGTTACAAGAATATTGTGGATCAACAACCAACTACACGGGGCACTCACCTTTACTTACCTCGGGGACTGGGACTTCAGCTTCGCCTACACTACATCCACAATACTCTGCTCCTAATATTTAAAATGAATCAAACTCCAACAACAATGGAAAACAATCTGAACAAATTTATTAACAAAAAGGGTAAACTAATCTACTATAAACAAAATAACAACAAATGAATTTAACAATAGACATTAAAATTAAAAAACACGCAATCATTCACATCTCCTTTCAATTCTACATCTTGCTACCATGCTGTATTAATATTATGAGTATAAATCTTGGCTTGTTCTAAGCCCACACTGCGTAAAAATAAAAACGTTTAGTGAAGCCTCTTAATGGCATTCCATACACATGTTTTCATTCACAAGCCTGCATAGTAGAACGCACGTGCCGTGGCTTTGTTTCATCAATGAAATATTGGCACCATGCCGAACTCGAAACTGTTTTATACAATAAATAGAAGGCAGTTGGTCTACACCTGCTCACATGTTATGTCATCGCTCTCCAATGCTAACGCTGAATCATTCTCGCTAGCCCACAGAGACTGCGTGTGTGGCATTTGTAAAACACGAAAAAATTAACATTTAGTTCTTACAAAAGTTCATATAACTGCTCTGTTTCTTAACCAATCATTCTAAAATTTGTATACACTCCTTCATTCGCACTCCGTTATTGTTCTAGACCAATACGGTTCCACATATGCTCTTAACAATGAATAATCATTCACACCAAAAACATCCGCTCAAAGACACACACTGTTCCAAAACAATTGATTAATAAATCCTACTAAAATAATTAACTAATTAAATCATTTCCACAAAAATTATTTACATGTAATATGTTTATAATAATCTCCATTATCTAGTGTTGCTAACGCGACACTTTCGAGATTCTAACTTCTCGGTTACAATATAATTCTTAACTAAATATACACACCGGGTTTTCACATAACCATCCTTTTCTAACGTTCTATAGTTTTAATATACTGCATACACATCGTCTTATATAGGTTTCAGTACACTGTCAGGATAATACAGTCGACTGATTAAGGTGAACTGTACTTAATTACATAAATTCGTGTTTAATAAAAATTTAATAATTGTATTACAGACGTGAGTAGACAATCTTTCTCAAGTTGTATTTCCGCTGAAACCCTCCTGTTAACACAGGTAAATCGTTAATTCACAAGAACTGAACTACTTGTATACAACGGCTCTTATCATGATACATGCCTTTTATCAAAGAACAACAATACTTTGACTTCCTTAAAATGCGGAATTCCCTCGCTTGAGCACTCCATAGCTCTACAAAACATCATATAACAGTATATATGGCATAAACAATTATCATCTACTATGTTAAACAATAATCAAAAGGGATTAATTGTTATTAACATATCTTATGTAGGAACTTCTCTCAAACAATGGCATGACCCTCAGTATCATTGCAAATGACTACTGGACTACAATTATACATACGTAAGTTCTTCAAACGAAACTTCCAATTGTAAAGAACGATATTAGACAGTCGTGATAAACCTCCTAAAGTTTACTCCACAACAAGATAATTAACTGTTAACTCGTCTGTAGCAAATACATGTAATAAAAATAAAACTCCTGTTTCATCTCACTTGTCAATCTATAAATTGTTTATCGTTGTAATATCATGTCGACAAAATGACTTGATGTTACACAAATAGGATAAAATAACACACATGTTATTTATAATGTCAGATAGAATTCAATCTTGACCGGGATAAACTAGCTTTGAATTCCTAGCCAAAGATTTGAATAATCTTCTATCAAAAGGTATTTCCTCTAACATATTAAATGAACAAAGCTCTTAGCTTTACAGATAATAATAAGGGTTTGTCAATGTCGTAATGTTTTTCCACTCTACACAAAGAATGTTCATAGGGATAAAGACTTCGGTCTTATCAAACGACTAGTATTTCTTAGATCGTCGATAGTTTATGTACAATAATGATATGACAATAGCATTCGATGTTTCTTCTTTTCTTGAAGTAATATGTTGTTACATTAAAGTGCTCAAATTAAATTTAATAAGAATTTAATTTGAAGCTATGACACAATGTCAGAATACTTGGTTTAAATGAAATTATAAAATTCGAGAGTCGAACCGACTAGTCTCCTATGAGGCAATATGATTCCTCAAACAAAAATTTTTAATGTCGTTTCCACAACTGATCCGTAGAATAAAATTGAAAAATAGATGAAATGCAATCATCTTCTAAATAATCTTGTAGCATAAAAATCTCAACACACATCTGATGTGTAAACTACATAAAAGCACTGAAATACATGAAATGTGAAAATATAGAAATATGTAATAAAATCACCGAACATATGGAATAAGATCGCTGGCTCAGAATGTCACTAATCAAGCTCTATATAACAATTGAGATACACTAACACCTTATTTAGACGAAAACTCGAAGATCAATGTAAGTATTGCCACAATACTTAAGATGTTTCCTCAGTACAAGACACTGATATGGATCTGCATTCGAACTTCGGATCTGCGACCTCAGAGATAAGAAACGTCACTCTCTGGAATTCACCAACATTCAGCTGGGCTCAAACGACATCCTACTGACAAATTCTTCTGTGTTACTGGGCTACCTTTCCCTAGCATCTTGACAAATCTCTTCTGTAAAGTCTCCATTCTCCGTCGTAAATATGCATCTGCTTCATCATTGGAATATAATTATGGAAATATTCATATAAATGGTGAATGAAATGTTTCCATTGCTAATTGATGTTATATTAGTGTTCGTAGACTGACGAAAATGCACAAGATGGACCGTACACTACGTCTGTATTCAAGAATACGTTGTCTAACGAAGCTCCATCGTTGTATCTTAACTCCTGTTATTGAATATGTCTCCGGCGCATGACTGTTTAGTCCATCATATCAACAATATTAATTAAGTTGAATGATAATGTTTGTAAAATAATAATAATAATAGTCATTCTGTTAATGTTTATGTGTTGCGCCAATACTAAAAGTTCTCCGCCACTGTTCACTTGAACTGCGTTCGTCAACTTCACTTTGCAATTTATAATAATCGTCAGCTCTATTTCCAACACATTTGGAAATCTAACTTGGCAGGCTGATATCGTCGAAACGGTGAATATTTAAGCGCTCGACTTTCCACAATATCTAGTAGGCGACCTGTTATTGATAAATGTTCGCTTATTTCACTTCAAATCTCAATTATATATGAGATATAATCGATACTATGTTCCTCGCAACTTCACACAGAATGGAAGTACGGCGATCTCTACCGTTCCACCTAGCTATACTCGCGTTTCCACAAGTCGACAGTCGTCGCACTCGGACTAAGCCTTGGGATCTCCGTTAACCCAGTAAAAACACTTCCTCACTCTTCAAAGTCTGCTGGAATAAGAACCTCGATCCTTGGATCTCCCTCTCCAAGTCGAATTTTTGGCGGCCATATCAATCTCCCACCATAATTATAGCGCGTAGATTACCAATGCTTATTACTGCGTAGATAAACCGATCTGTGTTTTTTAAAGTATCAGACATAATTTCTCTTAATATTCTCTTCATTACCAAATAAGAAAATCTTCTTCTAAGGGCCTAAATGCATAATTTCCTCATGTTGTGTAATTAAAGTTGATCCCGTCTTCAATAAGATCTCTCCTCATTGGCTCTGAGCTGGGATCCAATAGCATAATTTATAACAATATTTATAATATTAATTCCCAAACTCGCTGTTGCTATGCTAAATATAGCCTTCTAGAAGCTCTCCCACAGTCTCGAGCTTGTAACACGACCCTCTTGTGTCACACTGCCAGAAATTATATTTGCTAGTTAAATTTTATTATGGGGACGGAAAATACTCTCATTTTGTCTCTAAAAATTCAATTTACGGGGGCAGTACAACACACTGAAACTGATCATAAAATGATCATGAATGCGGCAAATTTAAAAGTTTACCATCCTCCAGAAAAATACGAGAAGGAAATCCAAGCATTGCTAACCCGAGTAGAAGATAACAGTGAAAATGAAAGAGAAAGGAGATGGAATAAATTAAAGTGCACATGTGATCTGAAGGAAACATATGAAGAAATGAAGGAATTGATCAGATACATCGAGAAAGAAAATGTGAGTTGAGAGAAAGGGGTGAGAGGCTCAGAAACCTCATGGAAATGACAAAATTAAACTGAAACGGGTAAGGATGGGCCTAACCCGATGACAAATTGATAATATGTGTAGTATAAAACTGGAGCGAAAAAAGAACCAGAAAGGAAAGTAAGGTTGAAACGGGCAAGGATAGATCATACCCAGGTGATAACGGAACTGAAAATCTGATGATGATGATGAATAATAATATTAAATTAATGAAACGGGCAGGGAGAGTCCTTCCCCATTCAAGGAATTAAAATAATAATTAAAGGAAGTTCATATAAGTGAAATATTTTTTTGGATTTTGATAAATAAATTTCCGCAAGCTCTTCGAAAATGTATTTACCTTTGAAGGAGTGATTCTGTACCCAACTGAGTTGGTACAGGATATGAACTTCTGATCATTAAGATGAAAAGAGGTCCAGCTATGAGCTAGCAGTGAGGAAATAAAGAAGTCAGTCAGGCCATGACGTAGAACATTGACACTTTATCTGAAGAAACGTAGTGCAAGCGATATGTGAATCACGAGAGCAGTCACGCTGGGATGAATCAGCCAGAGCAGATTAGCAGGGAAATCACCACTGAATGCTTAGATCGGCACTTTTCTGGCAAAATTGGATTACGAATCAACACCGCAAAGTTGTGAAATAAGCCGTTTTCGCGGAAACGATGCAAAATTACAACAATAGGCCTACGGGGATCAGAATAATCCAGGAAATTATGAGTTAAGCGAGGTTAAGAATGAATAATTTAGGCCCAGGAAAAAAGTACTTAGTCAGCAGTTACGTCATTAGGTGGAGCCAAGCGAAGGCAGTGGGAAGAAGAGAAAAAAACTCAATCACCCACACAGCCGAGGAGCCTTGTAGATTTTATTTAAATTAATTAGACGATCGATTTTCAGGAAAGGAAATGGTAATGAGACGTTTGAATTATAGGGAACATAATGAAGTACTTTTCAAAAACGTGCGACGTCTATTTCAGAAGTTAGCTCCAAGAAGAAGGCAAAAGTAGTTTATTTTTGCAAGTTCCCAATAAATAGCCCAGGTTTCAACCACAGAGCATGCAGTATTCCGACAGCCCGAGAGGGGGGGGGGGGTCCGGCTGTATCAAACGCAGTTGCAGTCTTTGGTCAGTCGAGAGGGATGTGACGCTGGAGCATCAAGTACAGTCTACCGCAGACCTCGTATGGAGTTATTACATCGAATGCAGTATCCGTCAGCCAAGTGAGGCTATAGGCTGTGTCAGAAGCAGTTCGCCAGAAGTAAGCGGGGAGAGGCTCCACGCTGTCTCATAAAATGCAGAAACGCTGCATTATACTTGTCGCAGTTCAGTTAAGCCCGGGGAGGCTCAGCGCAATTCCGCACATTATATAAGTATACCGTACGCAGTATTATCAAGCTGTTTGGACGGAAGTCCGTCCTCACACTAGAAAAGGCTCATTGTACTCCTGTATGGAGAAGTCACAGCTAGTAACGCAGTTCGTTACCAACCGCAAAAGTGGATCGTGTTAAGACGAATCAACGATCATCAGAATCCGCGGTAATAACAAAAAGTTGTATGTCCGTGGTAAATTAAATCCGCTACGGTTGTTATCAGTGATCACTAAAGCACTTGTGCTAGATCAAAATTATTATACGCTACTCGAAAACCGTGACGAAGTAAATTGCGCCGCGACAAATTCTAGAACAGTAATAAGCTAGAATACATCAGTCAAGATCAATAGAGACATTACGCTGGAGGTCATCGTTGCGAAATATACAGACAAGTCTCCGTGAAAGTTAAGTGAAAGACTACAGTATTGAGGGACCGATATTGGAACGAAATCCAATAACTCAAGTAAATGGACACGGGTTCGAGACCCAAGAACAAATATAGTGAACTTTAGCGAAGCTACAATGTGTCAAATAAGAACGTAACAATAAAGACATTCTCGTAGGAGAAATAAAGGAAAACCTGTCACAGATAAGGACAAATACGGTCACGAAGTAAGTGGGCCATAGGTTCGATAGACCGCTACGTAAACGTAGAACAAGTACGAATTGAAAGTCGCTAATAAAAGACGATAATAGAAGTCAAAATAGACTATCTAAAGGACAGGGCAAAGACTAGATCCAGTGAAGAATTAGGAGCCGTTCGAGTTTGCATCACGTCCAATGCAGGGTCCGGGGATCTCATCAGGGCGTTGAACACCGTTAAAACGTGCCAAGAGTCACTGAGAGGTGGTGAAAATTTGTGCAGTGTAAATAAGCTACAAGATACATGTATTTTAGTGTTAATATAATATTTTACAAATTAGTGATGTGTTTAAATTTAAGTGAAGGTCGATTGGACCTAAGTGAGGTGTCGCTCACAAAAGAAAGTGCCATGGCAGAGTACTAATTATGTCGTTAGGTGGGTGAAATCCGTCCCAAGGATGGATCAGAAGACGGATCACGATGGTGAGTCATGATTTTTCATTAAAATTTCAGATGTACGATGTACTGGCTGGATGGGATCGGTCGTAACTGGGGAGTTTAACGATCGTACTCATCGGGTTGTTGAATGCACTTATATAACTGGAATGTTGAAATAATAATAATAAATAATTGCGAGAATGACCTCGCAAAATAATTATATGAATGGGATCAGTAATGTAAAGTAATAAAAAAAACAAGAAATGAAATAATAAATAATAAATGATTTGGAGTAAGGAACCGAAAATAATAATTTAAATGGCTTAAAATTTTCGCCATAGTAAAAGCAGATAATGAAACAAATATGCATCATAATAAAGGTTATTAATATAAATAATGGAAAGGAAGAAATATAAAATAGTTTGATCTTATAATTAAATGGAAAATAAGACAAAAGTTGAAATGAAAAATAATTGAAAGTTCGAAGTGAAAATAATAAAAATAAATATTATCGAGTGGTTATGCACTAAAAATAAAGTGATAATGAAATTTGTAATAAGGAACTCAAGTAATAAACAGAACGAAATAAATTAAAATGTCTTGACGCATTGTTGTCAAATGATCAATTTTATAAATCTTTAAAGGTGATTGGTGAATAAAAACACCTAACGAAATGTATTATCACCTGCTAGCGAGCCAGAATTATGAAAATTAAACGATAGGAAGGCCGAGGTCTTACCGCTATAAATGAAATATTAATTTGAGATATTAAATAAACCGCGAATAACCAAGCAAGAAATCGTTGTTGCCAAAAGGGCCGAATAATAAATAATTGAAGCTAAAAGCTAATAAATATGCGTTAATCAGGATAAAAATTACTCGGGAGATGGAGAGTCTCATCGAAATGTTGTGGGTGAAAGGTTCCCCTTTCTGTATTGTTGTTGTATGTAAACGTCGTATTGTATTGGGTAGGTGAAATTCCCATAAATTGTATTGCCATATTGAAGCGTTAAAATAATAATTACATTGTAAGTTCGATCAGGCTGTGTTAAAATAATATTGTAGGCCAAAAATCGTCGAATGAAATATACATGTAAGACCATGAGAGCATTGTTATAATTATTATAGGCCATAAGTCGTCGAAATAACGCGTTGTAAGTGAATATACATGTGAGACCATGAGGCATTGTTATATCTAATTGTTGTAGGCAATAAATCGTCGAATAAAATTTGCAAGTAAGACCGATTAACGGCGTTGTTATAAAATAATATTGATAGAAGGCGTCATACAAATTGTTATTATATTAGGCATCCTCTCCGGAATAAGTTATAAATATCCTGTTAAAACGAAATATAAATAATGATAATAATAATATCTAAAAGCAGGAACAAATAGCTGTTTTAGAAGTGAAACGAAAGTCTTGGTAAAATCATATGGTGAGAGAGATAAAGAAAGTGTAAGCGTGGTGGCTGGCGAGACGCAATAAATCAAGCAAAGTGTCACCACAGAGGCAAGGCAGCTGTGAGCGCCCAACCTACCGCAATGAATGAGTGAGACAGAAGTAAATGGGTTCCGATGTAAAAGCAAGGGTCTGTCAAAAGACTAATAATAAAAAGGCCATTATGTAAAAGTTTTTATTAAAAGATGCAAGCTGAAATTAACTTATAAAATCACAATGCTGGGATGGAGACATTTCTCCAGAATATAAGTTTGAAGCATATACATGAATTTTGACGAGTTTTGTCAAACACCTTCATTGCAAATAAAAAGGATTCCTTCCTCAAAAGAATGAAATAACGGGCTGTGAAAAATACGGTTTAGAGATGAATAAAGATCCCACAAAAATAAATAACACAGTGCATGGTACGCTGCAAAGAAGGATCGTCTGATGCATGAGAATGAAACTGGTAGGACAAGGGTTCGATTCACAGACATGGCATGTTTCTTGTACAGTATTTTAAATGTGTAAAATCTACGGCTTTGTGGAGAAATACTAGTAAGGTCCAAAGGACTAAATAAGTGATATATAAGTGAATATTATGTAACGTTAAAGAAACCCAGAAGGGCAAAGATTTGAAATGAATATAAATGTCCAAAGCCTTGGAAAGTTGTATGACATGAGTGATAGGCGCGCTTGACGTCTTAGTAAAATATATTACAAATAATTATAATTAGATTTAAGCAAGACAAAGTGATTACAAAGTGGTTATAAAGTTCGTAAAATAATGAAATAACATTATAGTGATCTTGATAAAATTTTGAAAAGTGATTTTTTTAATGGCACTTGAAGAGACTATGCCATGTGATTAATTTTTAGTTTTGAATTACACTTGAAGAGATTATGCCAAGTGATTGATTTCTTTTAACATATTTTGAGTAACACTTGAAGGAACTATGCCAAGTGATTGATTTTTCTTACATGTTTTTGAGTGAAAATATTTTTCTTTTGTGAATTAAATTTTGTAATATTTTAAATGTTGTGTTTTTCCTTAATATCCTTGTGAACCTTAAGTATTCCATATCAGATGTTTAAACAGCGGTGGAGGGAGCGTACCATACCCCGAAACTGCAAGAGCAAAAGCCGAGTGCTGATTTCCGTAATCATCATCCGTGTATACGGGCACAATGCAAGTTCCCAACATAAGCTTGCCTTTTCTTTCGTTCAAGAAAATAACAGGCCAGCTGCTTTCATGTCATTCATGACCACGATTTTGGTGTTGATCCATGTGCGACTCAAGCTGAAAATCTTGTAAGAGTCAATGATGAGGAAAGGAAAAAAATTGAAATACCTATTAATACCTTTGTTGTGTTTGAATTTTTGTATGTAGAAAATGTAGCTTGCTGTAGGGTTCTTGGGTTTAGCCATTATAATCTCACTTGCATCAATTTTACTGTAGTCGAGGGGTATTTCTGTCTAAAGGGAAGGGGGCTGTTTTCAAGGACATTTTCTCGATCAGGCCTAATGTTCAACTCTTTAAATTGGCAGTACATGAAATTAATCCTAACAATAAATATTCTCCCAACAGTACGGTAGTTTTATGGATTCCGAAATTAAGGCCGAGTTTCTGATCAGATTTGTTGTTCCTTAGCTTCATAACTGTCAAGAGAATACACAGTCTGGGTTCAAGAGGGAATATCTGTCAATTGTATCTGTTTTCTCCCAGAACAGCAAACACCAAATTAAAATGTTCGACGTCTACAAACCCTGTATAAAGCAATATGGCATCAGGATTATCCATTATTTGCTTAACAACCAAATTACCTGCAGTATTTGTCTGAGTACTGAGGTCTTTGAAAATGGGAGTCACAGTTGTTACATTCACTTCTTCGGGTATATTGACGATTTCTTCTCGTACTTCAATGGAGATGATTTCTGCAGATTCCGATATTGTAGGCTTATCATAGTAATCCGGCGATTTTCTAGTGTATGGCCTCTTCCTTATTTTTGTTGTGTTCGTGGTCCACGGAAAAAGCGGTGGAACAGCGCCCGGTTTTAATCTTGCTCTCTCAACTTCAAATATAAACGCATAAATTCAGTGGTTGTTTCCGAAATGTCTAATCAGTTTATAGGTACAAAATAGGAATTATTTCCCTTTGTAAATCACACTTACCCAACACAGTTTTCGTGAAGTCATCGGGTTGAAAATGATCGGACCACACTTTTATATTTTCGGTCAGATTTCTCTCACCGAAATATTTCCTTCTAATAACATGTAACCATTTCTTTATTTTGTGGAAATTGGTGAAACGAAAACGGGCTTCCCTGATTTTTGCAAAGAGGAACACTGCAATAGCTCGGCATAGTCACGAAAATAACAATTTAAGCAACTTACATTCGTGGATATTAGCGGCATGAGAACACAGGACATAAATGAAGAGCGCCTTGCGGTTACCCAGTACAACAGCAGTGCGCTCTATCGGTACTAGTTCTATACATCCCTATTGCAGGCCATTATATTTTTAAAAAATATGTATTAAGAGATTAATTGCAATAAGAATTCTCATACACCTGTGCATGAATGTAAACCAAGATTTTCAAAAATAATTCTTATGTAGGTTTCAAGGTATTTTAAACTTATTGCTGGGATATGTATCCTACTGAACACATTATGAGATTCTTCGAAGTCTTCCTTCCTGCAACGATGAAAAAAAAAACTAATAAGAACGTGGCCACGGAATACTGTAAAGGAGAGGGTCTGTGGGTTGGAACAGAATACACTGACTTGTGAGGCAAAACTGGGAGAAGGATGGTTCGATTCCCACCACAGGTATCCTATAATTATGCTAAGTAGTTTTTCATGGTTTTCCACTTCCACCCCAGGAAAGACCACCGCGATCCCAATCCTAGCCTTAAATACAAATTTATACGCATGTTACTACAGACACAAAACACCAGAGTAAAATAGCATATGTTACTGTAGTGTCTGTACTAACATAAATAATTTCTATACACACGCAATTACACGGGTAGAAATAATGAGCAGGGAACATCAGCAGTTAAATTTATGGCGTGAATGCTGCGTAACGATTCTGAATTTGCTTATAAAAGAACAGCCTTGATTTTACTGCAACCCGGACTGAATATCGCAAGGACAGGACTGTCTAACTCTGTGGAGGTTGTGTGCCCTTGACTCATGTTGTGATTCATGACTACCGTAATCGAGTACTGCTCGATTCCAAGCTCCGTGAACCTGAGAGGAACATGAATCGTCGACGATGAGTAGAGATGTGGGGAGTTCACCCTACGTGCGTAGTAACAGAACCAAATACATTAGTCGGTCACTCACTCACTCATTCCCAACACAATGCTCATGACCAAGTTTGCACGGCTTATTTATGAAGCCCAGAAAAAAATGTGATAAGACAATTTTACTTTTGAATAACAATAAATGTTACTTATCTCTTCCTGAAGGTAATTTGTAGGTTAAACAACCTATGGATAGCACTACTATACACATGACAGGTGACACGATGAATGCTCAAGTAGTAACATACTTGATGTGAGCAGAAATTTAGACATGAAATGCACTGTAACTAGTCGTAAGTGCCACCTCAGGTGGATATGTAATGTGGAAAGTGTGCTACCCAGTGTTTTCCCAGAGGTTATTTTTAAGGGACGATACCCAGCATAAAGTCTAAGCAATAGAAAACACCAGAGTCTTATAACGTTATAATATATTTTAGAAATATTAAAACATACAATGACATTGAAGATCTTACCATCCAGAATAAACAAATAATATTTAGAAATGAGGAAACTAAATTACAAATAATTACCCTTATGACGATGTATCATATATCAGCTTTAGCAGAACAAATCTGTCAAAGTCTTCCATAAGAACGTAGAAGAAAAATAATAGACGTCTAAGACAAGACCAACCATAATGGTCATCAGGTACTATAAGTGAAACACGAAGACATATTACATTATTTGCAATATGAAAGAGCTAGGAGTTAACACGTATTATGACGACCGTGTACTAAGATGGAGTACCAAATTCAAATGTTTTAGACAAATTTATAGTCCAATAATCAAATTAGGTGAACAATGGATTAAAGGTTACCAGTCCAACCGGTGACAATAAATTAAAATAAATACACCATCGTAGATGTTGAAACAGTTCCATAAGGGGGTATACTAATGAACGAGAGCAAGGGGAAACATAAATTAAGCAAGGAAAATTAAAAATGAAGTGATATAAACTGCTTCGAACATGACCAAAGAAGATCACCGTAACGCGACGAATGAGAATCCGGATCGGCTTTTAAGATATATGAAACTCTTGAAAACAAACACAAGTCACACTTGGAAGACGAACCAGCTATTTTCGTGATCTGCATATCAAATGAAACACACACATAAACCACACAGCCATTCGCATCAACAGTCGAACATATGTTTAGGACCAAAACAAATTAGGTAGCAGTCAGTGCCAGATTAAGACTCACAGTGGCCCTAGGCAGTTGTTAATTTGAGGCCCCTTGTTCCCTATTTCTTCAACCCCCCCCCCCTCTTCATAAAAGTCAATCATAAGTTTGAAAGAGGTTTTATTTACAAATTTACAATGAATAATTAATACAATTTAGATCATATGTACATTTAAGAAAAAACTTTTTTCTGAATTTTGTTTCGCAGAAAGTTTCAATAACATCATCGAAGTTGATTTTCCTTAAAATGTCTGATTCTGTGCGGAGAAGACTTAACATGTCCAGTCGTTCCTGTCGCATAGTAGCTCTTCGATGCGCTTTAATTCGTTTCAACTGTGAAAAAGAACGTTCCGCAGTACAGTTCGTTATCATTAAATATATTAAGTTAAAATAATTCGGAGAGCTATTTCTACATTCGGAAATACATTTGCCAATTGGTCTTTCATTAAACTCTCATACACCTGACTATGAGATTTTTCGGCAGCGGTGTATGTGTTGTTTATATAAGAATGAAAATGTTT
Source organism: Meconema thalassinum (assembly GCA_946902985.2). Lineage (NCBI taxonomy): Eukaryota > Metazoa > Arthropoda > Insecta > Orthoptera > Tettigoniidae > Meconema > Meconema thalassinum. Next base: position 789,339,403 of record OX336390.1, read on the forward strand.
CAGTTCAGCTTAAAATTCTTCCAAATCTTTATCATAAAAGCCAACCAAATTGTTTACCGCTTCACAGAGTTCTTCATCGCTCATTGAAAAATTATTCAAAAATGCAAATTTCTTGGAAACGTCCATATAAACTTCTGCCCTTTTTTATTTCGACGTTGAGTTTATCGGTGATTTCGAGTAAACCCGTTATTCTGAAATTCTCACGAGCCGAAAATTCGACTTCAGGAGCACCTCCATCGTTAGGTTGTTTATTTCTTCTACGCGACGATTTTTTAGAATACGATACATTAGATAACAATTTCTTAGCTTTTTCCTCGAAAATATCGAACTTATCACGAAACTTGCCTCACTTTTCGTCTAAAGTTTTATACAAGGCAGCACCCGTTTGTAAGTCGATCTGTTCAGCTTGTAATGATTTGCTAGTTGCACGCATAGAAGCCAAAATTGAATCCCACAAAATTAACATAAACCCAAATTCGAATTTTTGCAATCTGTTTGCGATGCACCCCACTTCATGCCGAGTGTCATTACTTTCCCACTCGTCATCTTCAATGCTTTCTAAAGCGTCGACTATTTTATGAAACGAATCATAAACCGCGTTCGTTGCATTAGCATGTGCTTCCCAGCGCGTATGTGACAATGATTTCAAAGTTTTTGCGTTTTTTATATAATTTTTCAACACGCTCCAACGGTGAGGGTTTGCAGAAAAAAGTTATACAATGATTGCATTATCGAAAAAAAACAACTGCGAAAAACAGCATTTAACAGCAGGTTGTTCATCTAAATCGAGGGAATGTGTACCGCAAGGAACATAAATCGCATATTTATTCAGTTCTAATACTTTGGCTTGCAGACCCTGATACTTTCCAGACATGTTTGGTGCGTTGTCATATGACTGTTCTCTACAATCTTGAATTTCCAAACCGCAATCTCCAGTGACGAAGTTCAAGTTTGAGTTTTCAAACTTTCGCCAGTATGACTTTCTGTTTCAAGAAAAGATATAAACCTTTCAACTGGTTTGTGATCTTTTGGTGAAACATACCGGAGCACAACTGACAATTGATCTACAGTATATGCGATACATCGGGAGTTGAATCAACGGAAAGGCTGTAATATAGAGCTATAGACACCTCTTCTAAAAAATATGATCTAACTTTTTTGCCCATGATGTTTATTAACTCTTCGCAGATCGTTTTGGATAAATACGAAGGAACACATTTTCCAGCATTTCCGTATCGTACAATATGATCCCGCAAAAATGGATCAAACTGCCTGGGTAGATTATTGGCTGAGGAATGACCTAACCACCAAGGGAAGATGATTAAGAAAAGAAGGTAGGTTTCGGACTGGAGAAAAATGATAGAAAAATAGGAGGAGAGTCCCACAAAAGTTATGAATTTAACTTTAAATGCACTTAGAGGCGGTTGCCACTGCAAATCCGTTCTCTTATACCTAAAGTGGGTAAGGACTTGGTCGAAGCTGACGGGAACCGCAGCTAAGCCTTGGGCGGTTTGCCAGAGAAAGGCTTTAGTGTATTCCCTCTCAAGCATGCATATGCCTACTATGGGGAAGGGTGTTGGTCTGACAAGACAAATAGTAACAGATTTATTGCGTATTAACGAGGGCATGAACCTAGGAAGAGTTAGGAAAGCCAGGATCTTGCCTAACTGTAGTATTTGCGAAATGATAAATCCAAAAACAAATATTTAATTTATATAACAAGGCAAAAGAGCGTAATGAGTTTAACAAGCATATAGTTTCAATTTTTAGTAACAATTTTGGGGTCGCAGACCTCAGAAAACATTAAACGGTTGCGCCAGGCAATTAACAATTCTTTAGGTTTCAAACCTTATATATGTACTAAAATCTTTATAAGATTTAAACAAGACAAATGAAGTGATTAAAGTTAAAACATAAATAGAGTACAAGGTGTGTACTATAAGAAATCTCTGCGTACCTATCTTAGAAATAGTTACAACTTCAAAATAACAAAGAAAGAGAACAGGCAGAATGAAAGAGAAGTTCATATAACTTCTTATATATATGCAGAATTACTTTTATGATAGCTATGCAAAATAGAGCAGGTCACTTACTGTGAAACCTGAAGAGAAAGTCAAAAGGAAGGTTCTAGACTTCCTATGTTAAAATAGGAATCACGTGACAAATGGGGCAAGTTTCCCTTTCGTGAGACCTAGAAATAACTTTATTAATATGGTTTGTTAGTAGAAGGTTTAGGAAAGATCAATTGGGATTTAGGATCAATGTTCATGGCCTTATTTAATGTAAACGGACGATCGCGACGCGGTAGAAAAGTGGAACAAGCAATAGTTATCACTATAGTCTGTAAAATGAATGAAAAGTTCACTGTAGTAACACAAAAGTTTATGGGAAAGAAAGTTATTGCAATGATGAAAGATAACTGGTTGCACTAGATAGGCGAAAGTCTATTGCTTGAGAAAGTTGTGAATTACAATTAAATGCGCCATAAAACATTCCAACGGTGGAAGAAAATTCGCTATTGAGCTTTAATTCAGAAGGAAGATTCTTCAATTTTCAATAGTATTCTCACAAGTGAGTGAAAAATACATGACGGCAAGACTTGTAGATAAAGTACAGGATCTGGAAGGTTCCAGAACGATCTTAATAGAAGAATGGGGCCAAAGTTAATCCAGCGGAGGAACTAGCTTGGTAATTTATAGACAGCGGGTATTAGATAATATCCCACGTGGTGAGAAGATCTCTCATTTAAATAGCTTAAGAAAAGCTACTTTCGATTAAGGATGGCTTAAACAGACAAAAGCTCAACATAGTAAATCCCGCGAAGGATGATTTTTGCCCCAAATAGCAATCTCACACTGTCTATAAAACGATCAATAAAAACATGTAGATAATAAAACTTATGAAGATGAGGTTAAAACCTTAAGTCTGTACTTATCTTGGTTGTATGTCGAAGGTGAAGTTCCCTTTGACGGATACCTAATGTGCCAACATGGCGTAGAACGTAGAGAGTGCCTCTTGGTTTGAGGAGACTGGCTCTTGTTGAGCCTTGACTGACCGAGTCAACTGCCGACTTACAAGTGAGACCCACACAGCGAAGAGCGGAGGGTCCAAGGAAGGGAAAAGAGTGGGGGTAGGAGACAAAAAGGAATACATATAAGCATGACCAATATTGTAAACTTAAATTCTCTTGAGGAAATGGTCTTCAAAGAGTTGATAGCAGGCGATACTAGCACAGTCTGGTGGGTGAAGAAGTAGACGAAGTTCTCTTGATCACGGAGATAATAGCTGGCGATGGCAACGAGATATGATGGTCAGATGGATAAGGAAGTCCTCTTGCACCAGGAAGAATCGAGGAGCTTCAGAGATACGTTGCTAGATGACGCTAGGTGGGTCATGGAAGATATATATCTAGAACAGACTCACAATGACATAAGAGATATGACCATCAAAGAGAAAATAGAAGATCGCTGTTGGTGTTTGATAAAGAGGAAGGAATGAACATGCAAAGAGCATTAAACTTTATATTCTCTCTTACCGTGTATTCCAAGAATACACCACTGCCCAAGAAGTTCAAGTAGGCCTATACCTAAATAATTCCCATTATTCGGCTTTCCAAAGTGCTCGTTCGTACCACGGAATGGCAATCCTCGTACCAGAGTGATGATAACAGCAACTACTCGTTTTATAACATCGCTCCAATAGTTCTTTTCTTCAAGTAGTCCATTTCTGAATAGATCTGTCAAAGTTTCATGTTTCCGTTTTTCCAATTAAATTAGCACACTCTCCTGATGATTCAAATTCTTCTCATGTTGTTGTGAATGAATCCCGACGTTCTTACTATCATCATACCCTTCACGCGCAAGTCTGTTTGATTTTCTGTCGGCAAAAATAACTTGCAAAAAAGCAATAGACTCAGCCTGAAAATAAAACAAAAATTATTATTATTATTATTATTATTATTATTATTATTATAATTTGAGAACAAAAATTAATTAAACGGTATTCAAGACCTAAAACCCGTAACTGAAATGTTAACCCTTTTATTCTGGAGATTAAAAAGTAGCATCGTACCTCTCCAAAAACGATGTATTTTCGATCATTTATTGATCATAAAAATTTCGATCATTTATTAAATATCAATGAAATTAACTAATAGTTTTATTTTTATTTTTGCGTTGCGCTTAAAGTTTAATGAATAAGTTTATTATTTTTTTTATTCACTTTTGACTTTTTTGTAATAAAAACATAATTACGGTAACAATCTTTTTTAAAATAAATATAGCATAACATTTCAAAAACTGTCATTGTATCATAAATACACGAAGGGCTCAATTGTTAATCAAAGCTTACCTTTCGCAGGTGAATAAATGAGCCAATCTCGTTTTGTATTCTCTCCATTCGGTTTCTTTCCAAAGAATACATTTTGGGAGCAATATCTTGACGTTGATTCCTTATCATATCGACGCTTGGACGATTCAAACGGTCCAGTCAAATTTTGACAATTTGGCGGACCGGTGTGTAACCCAAAACTGTATGTCTTCACTGGTTAATTTTCCCCAATGTACTGGATCAGTGAAACGGTTCAAATTTTCGGCACCTTCTTTTTCATTCTCGGAAGAAGAACTGGATGTTAAAGACCTTGAAATGACCGGATCAATATTCGGGTCGTCTGCGTGACCAGTGTTCGTTTTGTTTTGCTCCTTTGATCCATCGCTAGTGGCAGATCCTTGATTTTCCGAGGAATTTGAAGAGGTTTAATTCCGAAGGAAAAATTTAGTCACTTTTGGCACTTTCTCTAACACCACACTTTCTCGGTAATTTTTATCTTTGGCAAGTTACATTTTTGTGCGCCACTCAAATATGTACGTGAAGACATTTTTGAGTTGGGGTTTTAATAAAACCCGATACACATATAAAACTGTACATCGAACAGAAACGACATTGTGGGGTTTAAAGCCATTTTTCAGTGTTGCCTAAGTAAACAAAAGTTTAGTGCTTTTCAGTCGGTCAACACGAACGTACCCAAAAAGAGCTGGGTTATGCCATAATCCTGAAATAAATTACATGAGATTAATAAATACACTAGGATGACCACAACTGGTGCTAGAGTGAACACGAAACTGCTCGAAGTTCCAGCCAGGAAGACAACCGGATAAGTATCAGCCTGTATTATTACAGTATAACCATAGTTCATTTTCTACAAACATATATTCACCCCAAACAGACAAACTCCGGTTTTCTATCACCATTTTAGCATTTCACCTAACATCAGATATACTACATTTAGCATACACCGACATTTGCGTTACCAATACTGCAACTAAATAATTGTACATATTGTAAATATTTTTCTCCTGTATTCTCAAACATAGATGTTATAGCCTAAGTGTAATGGATCTGATGATGATCGCTTGACGATCGAAACTGGTCATCCTAGTGTATTTATTAATAGCATGTAATTTATTTCAGGATTAGGGCATAACCCAGCTCTTTTTGGGTACATTCGTGTTGACCGACTAAAAAGCAACAAACTTTTGAACACTAATGAATTAAAATTATCGATCATCAAACCGTCGATTTGAAGTCTGAATTCAACAAGCGGAAGCTCATTACTTGTTTCCGAAATTACTCTACAGACCAGAATGCCAGAGAATTTGGAAAAACTCTTTCCGAGCTTATCTATGGCTAATAAAGTGGAGGGGATGGTGGAGGAGGGGGTGAGGGGGGGACTTATCAGTTAATTCAAATAGTCATGGCATATTGGGAATTTTGGGACCCGACCGTGGGAGTATCAGTTAATTGCTTCCAATCCTTAAACAATAGAGCGAACAGAAAGTTGAAATTTCGATTGACTTGGAATGTGTCAAACAATAGTTAAGTTATTTATGTATTGGAAGTATAATAAGAAGATAAACTTTATGGGAAAAATCCGGGCAGAGTGAATTTACGAACAGCACTTTACGAAGTAACTTATAAACCAAGAAATTAAACTGTAAAATTAGAACTGTAATTCTAAGTTTCACATTTTTTGTTTTCTTCTGTACCTAATTTGTTTGGCTTTTTTTTTCTTCAAAAAAATCTATTTTTTTCCATTTTTATGGTGGGATTTTTTCATTTTGGGGAGGGGGGCTTAGGCAATTGCCTATTGTACCTTGTGGTTAATCCAGCACTGGTAGCAGTGTACCAACCTACGAAAGGTATAAATGTTAGGCCTAAAACACATCTCACATATTCTACCAAACACAGGCACATCGCACGAAATATAAAGGATCTCGACGCAATTGAAATATCAACAAACTAAAACAATAGTAAGAGCAAGACCCGATTATAAAACCAGTCACATACCAAGCTCGACACACAGACAATACATACCGGTAACCAAACTTCCAAAACAACGTTCATGCAACATTTCACCCATACAGATCATTTCCAATAACTAATTTGCCGACCGTCACCCTTCTGCCGTCATCAGATTTTCGAATAAAAAAACATATAAAATGTTAAAATATGACTTTCATTGGCCTCTTCTTCTTGAGTTTCCATTAGATGTTAAATGGCAGTTAGGCAGTTACGGGCGTGGTCAATTAAGACTAGCCTAAGCCTTTTTAGATCTCGGCAATATATAATTACACGCTTCTTCTTCGAAGGTCAATCAGGTAATCATTATTTCCAACAAAGGATCTTGTTTAGTTGCTATGACGACATCATCATAGATGAACTTGATTCCGAAACGAAGTAGCTGGATAAGTAAATGACACAGCACTGTTAAGAAATAATTATGTTGGTAACAACAAAATCTTTATTGATACTCTATTCACATGTTGGCATTACTGCATATTGTAATTTGTTCATCAATAAATTCATTACTCATTGCAAATGGCGTACCAGCTGATTGTCCCATATCACCTGTACGATAAAAACATAAAACTTTAACAGGTTATGAGCCCAGGTGACTCTAAAATACAAGTAAAAGTGAAAACAGGTGACAGTAAAAACATTTAAAAAGTAAACTCAGTGAGGTGAAGTCCAAAAAATGGCCACAAAACCCGAGGACGTAGCACATGTCGAGAAACTCAAGGGAGTCGACACATATCCTATGTGGGTGTTTGAATTAAAAATTCTGCTTGCCGCAAAAGAACTGATCAAGATTGTCGACGGGACAGACGTGTTGGTGACCAATCCACCCAGAAATCAAGCTTCAACAGACCAGTGGAAGACTCGAGATGCAAGAGCCCAATACTATATTGTCACATCCATTGACAAACAAGTTAGGCCACATATCCTAACCTGTACAACTTCTAAAGAAATGTTTGATACTCTTCGAAACATATATCAGAGAGACTCGAGCCAACAAAAATGTTTGCTGCTACGAGACTTTTACAACTTCCAATTTGATGCGAAGAAGGACATGATGAGCAACATTAGTGATCTCCTTCAAACTGAACAAACTCGACCAGAAAGTTGACGAGATTATGCTAATTACCAAGATCCTGTCCGTGCTGCCTGAAGAATATACCCATTTTAGCACAGCATGGGACTCTACTCCAGAGGCGTCCAGGACCATAGAGAACCTGTGTTCGAGGTTACAGATGGAAGAAAACAAGCTGAGGCGCACTTCAGCAGAAGAGCAAAATGTATCCTTTAAAGCAGAGTTAAAAAATAAACAAGGTAGATCTAAATCTAAAAACAAATGTATGGGCAGTAAAAAGTGTAATATATGTAAAAAGACAAACCATGAAACCAAAAATTGTTTTCTCAAAGACAAGCATCAATGCTCAATATGTAAAAAGTTCATTCATGAAGAGAAAGACTGCTATGGATATAAATAATTCTAAGGTGGAAAATAAAGTGTCATTTCTTGCAGCTGATTGGAAGGGCTCACATAACGCTATACAAAAAGGAACCAGGCGTCTAGTAGTAGACAGTGGATGTTCAACTCACATGGTAAGTGATGAAAATTTGCTAACAGGTGTTGTGAGCTGTAATGAACACATATTAGTGGCTAAGAAAAATCAGGCTATGTCTGTAGTAGGTAAGGGAACCTTCACTTCTGAGCAGTGTGTTCTCAATGATGTTCACTGTGTGCCTGATTTGTCTAAGAACTTGATGTCAGTAAGTAAGATAACAGAAAATAATGGCATTGTTGTGTTCACAAAAGATGATGTTAATATATACCATGACAACAAAGTGGTACTAAAAGGGAAGAAAAATGCAGTAGGACTGTATACTGTTGACCTTGATGTTAATATGCAAAATGAGGCGCTGTGTGCACAAGGTAATGATGTAGGTAAAGAGTGGCACAGAAAACTGGGTCATTTAAGTTACAGCGATCTTAATAAACTGCCTAATATTTGTGATGGTGTGTCCCCCATTGTCGCACATACTAAAATAGATGAAGTGTGTGAGAAATGTGTAAAAGCAAAACAGATCCGGTTACCATTTAATACAGAAAGGACTAGGGCAACAAGACTGTTAGAAATAATACACACAGATGTTTGTGGACCTCTAGATCCACCCACCCATGACGGCTACAAGTACATTCTGTGCTGTATAGATGACTACTCACATTTCAGTGTTATCTATCTGTTGTTAAATAAAAGTCAAGTTCCTATGTACTTAAAACAGTATGTGACAATGGCCGAAACCAAATTTGATCTGAGAGTAACCAAGATAAGGTGTGATAATGGAGGAGAGTATTCCTCACATGATCTGAAAGATTGGTGTAAAAACAAAGGTATTATGCTGGACTATACAATTCCATATACACCCCAATTAAATGGAACAGCAGAACGGTTCAATCGTACTCTTATGGAAAGAACAAGAGCTATGCTTTGTGATTCTAACCTAGATAAAGAGATGTGGGGGGAAGCAGCACAAACAGCTACATACCTGATTAATAGAAGCCCCACTAGTACTGTTGACACAACCCCAGCTGAAAAATGGACATACAAGAAACCAAATCTGTCTAACCTACAGATTTTTGGTTGTGTTGCCTATGCCAAAAATTTGGGTTATCTCAAGAAGCTTGACAGCCGAAGCAAGAAGTGCATTTTTGTAGGCTATGCACCAAACGGATACCGACTATGGGATGAAGAAAACAGAAAGATATTCATCTCAAGAGATGTGGTGTTCGAGAGAAATATAATAAAATTAGATCAACATACCCCTAAAACTGAAATCTACCAAGCAAATGTTGAAGAAACCCAAGATGAAAGAAATGAAAATCCAGATGACAGAGATGAAAATCAAGATAGAACAGATGAAGAAACAGATCATGAACCACAAGGAGTAGAAGAAGAAGATGTTGACTTCGTAGATTCAGATCAAGAACAGAGAGAAGAAAGATGCCATGAACTTGGTTTACGACCAAGAAGAACATTAAAGAGACCTAATAAATATGATGACTATCAACTAGATATCGGAGAAGATGAAGAAGCAATGATGACATACAGGGAGTCGCAAACAAATTAAGACAAAGAAAAATGGAAAATAGCCGTTAATGAAGAAAAAGACTCTTTGAAGAAAAATAAAACTTGGAAATTAGTAAGCCCTGAGGCAGCAAGAGGAAAAGAAGTTTTGTCAAGCCGGTGGGTGTTCAAAGTTAAGGAAGACGGTAGATATAAAGCTAGACTTGTAGTACGAGGATGTGAACAAAGAAGTGGAAATATAAATTATGAAGAAATCTTCAGTCCAGTTGTAGACACAACTTCACTAAGAGTCCTTTTTGCTATCGCAGCACACTATAACCTGCACATTAAAACATTTGATGTCAAGACGGCCTTTTTGTATGGAACCCTAGATGAGGACATCTACATGAAAATACCAGAAGGTTACAAAGAAGAAGGGAAAATATGCAAACTGCAGGAAGCCTTATACGGACTGAAGCAAGCCCCCTGTAGGTGGAATAAAACTCTCACAGAGTTCCTGAAACAAGAAGGCATGACACAAACTAAGTCAGACCCCTGCATCTTCAAGAATTCTGAGAACAGTTTGTTTCTAGCAATTCATGTAGACGATGGCATTATCATGGGCAAAGACATTCAGAAAATGACACTGCTACTCTCTAAACTTGAGAGAAATTTTGAAATGAAGACAACTCATGAACCCAAAACTTATTTGGGGATAGATATAAACAGAACAGAAGATGGTATCTTGATTTCTCAAGAGAAATATGCTCATAATGTGCTGCAACGTTACAACATGCAAGAATGCAAAGAAGTTAAAACCCCAATAATCCAAAATGAAGAAACAGGTGCAGCAGAGGACAGCGTGAAGACAGATTACCCCTATAGACAAGCTGTTGGGAGTCTGTTATATTTGTCTTGTAAAACCAGACCAGACCTGGCTTATAGTGTGAATTATGAAAGCAGGTCTATGGAGAAACCAACAGATCAGGATATACAGAATGTTAAACGAACACTTCGATATCTGAAAGGAAGCACAAAAATGGGAATACACTATGCATCAAAAATGAATGATGATCTGAAAATAATTGCATACAGTGATTCAGATTTTGCTGGTGATCATAAGAAAAGAAAGAGTACTATAGGCTATGTCATAATGCTGGCAGATGGACCGGTGGCATGGCGGTCACGAAAGCAGAAAATTGTGGCACTGTCATCCACAGCAGCCGAATACATTGCTGCAGCAGATTGCTGTAAGGAGTTAGAGTATCTGAAATACCTGATACAAGAACTAACTGGAAAGACTGTTCCCATTGTTCTTAACATAGACAATCAAAGTACATTAAAGTTGGTGAAATCAGGTCAAATGAGAGGAGAGTCAAAGCACATTCAAGTGAGGTATCACTATCTGCAGGAGAACTATAAAAAAGAATTGTTTTCTCTTCAATTCTGTCCGACCCATGACCAGGTAGCTGACATTTTCACAAAGCCTTTATTGTCTACTAAATTTGAAAAATTTAAACATGTTCTGTTGAGGAGTGGAGTAGAATAGGTCCAAAGAAAGTATTTGATTTTAAATATGTCAATGACAATTAAGACTATTTTTAAATTGTGACATTTCATGTTTTATTGTAGAAATATCAACGAGTATGTTATCCAATATATAGTCATATTGTAGTTTAAGTCAAATGTTGTTTGTACAACTTTTCATAATTTGAATTATGATAAAGATTTTGTTCTTACGGGGGGATGTTAAGAAATAATTATGTTGGTAACAACAAAATCTTTATTGATACTCTATTCACATGTTGGCATTACTGCATATTGTAATTTGTTCATCAATAAATTCATTACTCATTGCAAATGGCGTACCAGCTGATTGTCCCATATCACCTGTACGATAAAAACATAAAACTTTAACAAGCACGAGCCATCTCGCGGAATACTAGAATAACCCAAAAGACCGTTCCAGGTTACCCATAATATGGGGTGCAAGTAACGACAAAACTCCATAAGTTCCTAAACTGTCACATAGATGAAGTAAGGTTTTACTTATTAAAAATCAGAGTAGCACAGACAAGAAAGTATGCAAATGAGGTTAAATATAACCGCAAATAGTCAAATATAATAGTAACAACTCTCCCCGCTCGCAAATGTGATCATTGGGTCACAAAATGAACACTAAGCTCAATGCAGGAGAGAAGTACTGAAGAATTGAAGTTTTCTTTTAACATGGAAACATAATTAACAGTTTTTTCATGCACACAATGTCACTTCAAAAGGTGATTAGCACAAGAAAAACAATACAGTTCAGATTCCCCATGCTTAGAATTTGTTTGTTTTACATAACAGGTCTTCTGAACATCCCAAAATTGAGTACAGGACGAGACGTTTTCTTCTTACTTCGGGAGACAGGCATGTTTCAATGAGTGTAGGACTGACTATGACACCCAGGCGCCCATGGACGACAAGGACAAGTCGACACGACAGCAAATGATGCACTGGTTCCAGAAAATATTTCTGAAATAAACGTCGAGCTGCGAACAGATTTTTGTTCCTTGTTTCTTCTATATCACAGCTGACATATTCAGCTACGAGTCATATCTTTTACAATCCAGAGGTTTTGTAACCATTTTCGTTACAGAGTTTACTTTGTAGGTTAAGGGTCGAGGCATGGCCACCTTTTGCTGATGGGCCATTGCATTGCAGTCCTTAGCGCTTGAGCAAAAGGGATTTCTTGTAATTGTCCAGCAGTAAGGTAGGAGGGGCCATGCTCAATTGAGTTCCACATGTGTATGGATATTTCTTTTTTTGATGGTGTGTTTTTTATCTATTAGCTCTGTGAAGATATTATAGTGTTCGTTCTGTGATGGATGATTATTGTCTTACTTGGGAGATGAAAATGATATATGGTGAGGCACAGTCTGTATGAATGGAGAAGTTTAGAAGATCTTGTTGCAAATAGAAATAATAGCTTATGAAATGTGTTTCCTTATGGTATTTAACACCACCACCCCCGAATAAATAGAATTGAAAGGTTTCAAATTTCGTACCAACGTGGAGCTCGAAAAAGGAAGTAGATTAAATATGATCAGTAGGCTAGAGTGTAAGTACAGTGTAATAAAGTTAAGAAAAGTGTGGTTAAATTTGTTGTGATAGCAGTAGATGATGTTAAGATTAAAGATGATTATGACTTGTTGGTAGAAGTACGAACAAGGAAATGGAGAATATGGGGTCTAGTTTGATTGGCATGCTACTGAGCGCAGAAAGAACCCAAGTTTGCTTCAAAGGCTACGGAACGAAATCGACGCAGAAATTAAGAAGTTTGGAAAGCATTTGAAGGAGTATTTAAGTAAGAAAATAGAAGAAAGTAACAGGGCCGCCAACACAAGAATAGACGAACTGATCAAAGAGATTCAAGAAGATAAGATGGAAATGGGCAGCAGGATAGAGAAGGTGGAGGAGATATGTGAAGTATGTGATACTAAAGAAGCTGAAAAAGGGCATAAGAAGCAGGAAAGTTATCAGAGATGTGGGGGCGTAAGAAAGCAGGTGATATGGAAGAAACTGAAGGAGAGGAAGCTGGTGAAAGAAAGGAAATGGTAGAAGAGAAAGGAGAAACGGATAAGGGAGGAGGGGAAACGGAAGAGCGTAAAGAAGATGGTAATGGAGAGGAAGAAAATGAAGAAGAAATGAAAGATGGACAAGAGGGAGAACAAGGTGAAGGAAAACAAGGTCAAATGGAGGAGGATGAAAATTAAGACAAGGAAGAGGATGAGATAGAAGTCAAGGTGAGGAAAAAGAGAAAGGAGTTGTTGAATAGTATGAGACAGACAAGAAAGAAAGGAGAAAAATGAGGAAGGGAAGAAGAGAGAATCGGTGGAGGTGGAAGATGAGGAATGGCATGGTGGATGAAGAAAAAGACGAGATGGAAGGCAGCGGAAGGAGGAGGAAGACTAAAAAAAGAACAAAAGGAAAGGAAGAACGAGGAAGAGGTAAATAAAGAAGATGATATGGAAGAAGCTAAAGGAGAGGATGTAGATGAAGGAAGGGAAAAGATAGTAGAGATAGGAGAAAACGAAAGAGAGAGAAGATGCATTTTAGAAGAGGCTTTTCGGGAACACCAGTCAGACGTGGACAAGTTAACAACAGTGAAGATTTATTCAAACCTTGGCATCTTTTTGGTCAGCGTAAGACTGGAAAGTTTCTTGCTTCACGAGTGGAAGAATCAGTTGTGAATTGTTTGGGCAAACGACATTGGTCGACTATCGAATCAGATGGCCCTTATGAAGTGTTGTGAATTCGAACCCTCAGAAATGTATGTTTTAAAGAAATTTCATCCTCAACAGTTGGTAACACATACACACCACCAGAGACTCAGTAATCGATTACTCGATCGGACTCGAGCCGTTATTGCGGTGCACTGATCTGTATTGTTCAGTATATATTGTTTGGCTTCCTCATAATAAATGGTCAATCTTAGAAAACACAAAAGTGGTGTCAGAAGTAGGATTGATGAATAACGTGTACGGTGCCGAAGGTCAACTCCACGCCGTGAAACTTGTGCGAAACGTGCTACCGAACGAAATTCAACTCCACGCATGTTAGTGTATCAGTGAAGCATCTCCCTTCAGCATGGCAGAAGGAATATCCACAGAACTTCTTCTGACTCTTTCTGGGATTATTGCTAGCGCTATCAGGGAATCCACCACGCGAGGCGGCATTGGGAATGAGCCGATGTCACCGGGACGGCCTAGACCACCACAATTCTCAATGTCAGCATACCACGCTGCCGATGGGACCACCATAAGAGACTATTTCACGCGGTTCACATGGGCGCTCGGTCTGAGTAAGGTCCTGGAAAACGAACACGCGCAGTACGCACGTGTCTACATGGGCGCTGAACTTAACGAAGTTTTGAAGATTCTAGTAAGTTTCGTCGACCCGGAAACTCTCTCATACAGCGAAATCCAGTCAAGATTGTCCAACCATTTCGACGCCAGCCGTAACAAATATGCAGAGAGCATAACATTCCGGAACGTCATGCAGAGAGCAGGGGAGACGATCACCAGCTTCTCTCTCAGATTAAGACAAGCAGCAACACACTGTGAGTACGGATAATTTTTAGACCGCATGCTAATTGAGCAACTGCTGAAAGGTTTGGAATCGAGGGACACGTGTGACGAAATTATTGCCAAGAAACCGGAGAGCTTCACTGCTGCGTACGAGATATCCTGCGCACTCGAAGCCACCCGGAACACTGCTGGTTAAGAATTCGAATATAACCTCAAAATCCGATTCAACCAATCGGATAGGCTTCGAAAAGCCTCAGTCGCAGAGGGGTGGCAACCATTGGCAACGTGGGATATCGACCAATTGTCAACAGAAATCCGACCAATCAAGGCCTCAACAAGGATTGCATCCAGAAAATCAGGGAACATCAAGTAACCAATCGTTGTGTGCTGGGTGAGGTGGGGAACATCCACACAGTCAGTGCAGGTTCCTCAACGCTGAATGCCGGATATGTGGCAAGAAAGGTCACATTGCTAAAGTTTGTAGGTCCGAACCAAAGCAGCGGAATACAAATCACGTGACCGAAGGAGTACAACCAGCTGACAGCGTTGATGTCATACATAATTTCAACAAAGTTGAGGTCATCGGAACAATGCAGCCTCCAGGGTAGCAGTTGATATATGTTATCATAGAGAGAACCACCGTCAAGATGGAACTCGACACCGGCGCCCCCTGTTCGATGATGAGTAAACTGAGGTTAGGTATGATCAAACCAAATTGTGTTTTACAGAAGGTTGATCGTATTTTTGCGAGCTACTCTGGCCACCGTATTAACTGCATCGGGAAGACACCAGTCACCGCCACCATTGGCACCATTTCCAGGAACCTCGACCTCTATATCGTGGACGATGAATTCGAGACACTCCTTGGTCGAGAGTGGATCTCTGAGTTTGTGCGAGAGATCAATTTTGAGCAGCTTTTTGGAAAACCAGAACCGTTCCACCAACTCTCCGTCAAACAGTCTCTGTCCCTGCACCAGCAAAAGGAACTTGACGCCACCCTCAACCGCTACCATGATGTCTTCAGTGATACCCCCGGGAAACTGTCAGGCCCACCAGTGAAGATGCACCTGAAGGATGGCGTCACCCCAAGCTTCTCCCGAGCACGTGACATTCCTGTAGCCCTGTGAGATGCCTATGCCAAAGAAATCGACGCGAAAATCGCATCTGGTTTCTACAAGAGGACTACTCAGAGTGGGCGTCAACAACTCATGTCGTTGTGAAGAAGAACGGCAAGTTGAGAATCACGGGAAACTACAAACCTACTCTCTACCCGCGGATCATCATTGACGAACACCCGATTCCGAAAGTGGAATACTTGTTCAACCAATTGCGTGGTGCCACCCTCTTCTGTCACCTGGACGTCACAGACGCATACACTCATCTCGAGGTCGATGATAAGTTTAGCCAAGTCCTCACGCTCAACACTCCAACCCATGGTCTGATCCGTCCAACTCGTGCTGTCTACGGAGCAGCCAACATCCCCGCTATCTGGCAACGGCGAATGGACACGGTTTTGCAGAAACTCCCAAATGTTGTGAGTTTCTTTGACGACACCATTGTTTTTGCCGATAGTTTTGGCAATCTGATGGAGGCCCTCACCGTGGTACTAGAGCGCTTTCGCCAACACGGTCTCAAGCTCAACCGAGCAAAATGCAGCTTTGCAGAACCTGTCCTGGAAGCTCTTGGCCACAAGATCGATGCTTCAGGCATTCATAAGTCTGATGCGCACATCCAAGCCGTACGGGACGCGCCGAAGCCAACGACTCCAGAGGAACTCCAGCTGTTTTTGGGTAAAGCGACATACTACAGTGCCTTCATCCATAACCTTTCAACGAGAGATCGGCCACTCAGAGACATGCTGTTGAAGGATCCTCTCATATGGACACCAGACGGCGACAGAGCCTACCAGGACATAAAGGACGCTCTAACCTCACCGCAGGTCCTTTTGCAGTACGATCCTACACTACCAATTTTGCTGGTAACGGACGCCAGCAAAACCGGTCTCGGCGCAGTGCTGTCTCACCGGCTCAGCAACGGACTAGAACGGCCTATCGCATATGCTAGTCGGACAATGTCATGTACGGAGCAAAGGTACCCCCAGATCGACAAGGAAGCGCTCGCCATCGTTTGGGCAGTACAAAATTTTTCATCTATCTGTACGCTCGACACTTCACGCTAATCACGGATCACAAGCCCCTGACGCAGATCCTACATCCAGAGAAGTCACTACCAGTCCTGTGTATTAGTCGCATGGCCAATTATGCCGACTACCTAGCACACTTTAACTACACTGTGGTTTTTAAAACATCGAAGCAAAACGCCAACGCTGACTACTGCTCTAGAGCAACCGTTACCATCGACCGTCAACAAGATCCAAAACTCAATCTCGCAACAGAGGGAGGAAACTGAGGATTACGACGACTTTGATTTTTTTACAGTTCACCAGACGCAGCAGTTACCCGTCAAACCCGAAGCCATTGCACGAGAGACGAGGAAGGACCCTGATCTCGGTAGAATTGTCAAACTTCTGGAAGGAGGCCAAGATCTCACCCGCCACGACTTCAAGGCACCCGAGGTAAAATACACGCTCGCCGCCAACTGCTTGATGTTCGAGCACAGAGTAGTGGTTCCACCTGCACTGCGAGATGCTATCCTCAACGACCTCCATGCAGCTCACCTGGGGATCGTCAAAATTAAGGGAATGGCACGTTCCTTTGTGTTTTGGCCAGGCATCGACTCCGACATCGAGAAGCTCGCAAAGTCCTGCACCACATGCGCAACCCATGCGCACGCTCCACCCAAGTTCCGCGAGCATCACTGGGAGTACCCAAAGGCACTGTGGGAACGCATTCACATCGACTACGCGGGCCCAGTAGCTGAAAGCATGCTTCTTATTGTTGTAGACGCCTACAGTAAGTGGCTCGAGGTCAAGGCAACAACCACCACGACAGCTGCAGCAACAATCTCCCTGATGGATGACCTGTTCACAGCGCACGTCACCCCAGTCACCGTCGTTTCAGACAATGGCAGGAAGTTCATCTCAGAAGAAATCAAGGCCTTCCTGCAGAACAGTGGTGTGAAGTACCCAGGGGCGGTTCGACCTTGTACATCTAGGGGGCGTTGAGAATTTAAAAAATGCCGACTGGCTGTTTAACATTGCCGACTATACGCTAAAAAACTGAGCAACGGGAGGGAAAGAGGGGGGAGGAGGGGGGGGGGGAGGAGGGGGGGGGGCTAGGAGGGGGGGGGGGAGGGCGGCGGTGGCAAACGGTACACAGGACAAATATACTTAATTAACGGCTTTCATTTAAAATGTATTTTATTAGTTCCAGAATTTTGAATCGCAGGAAAATTTGATAAATTAACAAAATAAGTGCTTAAATATTACAAGAATAAAAAGAAATCTAGTAATTCTTTCTAAATCCCTACTCTACGATGTTTTAACAAGGACCACTTCTCCACTATCTCCGTAATTTCAATGTCGACGACCTTATCTTTCATTGAAAACAACATCATGAGGGAGTCTAAGCGGTCGTCACCCATCGATGTCCGCAAATGATTGAAAATGAGCTTCAACTTGCTGAAGGACCGTTCGGAAGAAGCAGAAGACACTGGGGATATTAAAATCAGTCGAACTACTTGATAACCACACGGGATAATCCGCTTTAATTATACAGCAACTTTTTCGATTTAATTAAAAGATGAGCACTGTTTACTGGCATCAAGCAGGATTTCAAGCTCATCAGCACAAGCTCTTCATCTTGAAGGATGATTTTCGAGTGTGATTGCTTTATTGACCGGACGCGCTCGATGGTGCATTTTTTTCTGTCAGCGGGTATCTTGAAAATTATGTGGAATGGCTCTAGCAAAGAAATTAGTTTTGCGAGATTGTCTTGCACGCTTGTAGTAAATACATCCACAAGTATTCGGAACTCCTTTCTGTAGAATGTATGAGAAGAAATTTCTGCTGTCGTTTCAGCGTGCGCGTCATACTTCTTTTCTAAGACACATACCCCATAACCGCGGAAAGTGAAAGTAGGTTTAGAGCTGTATGTAAAAGGGGAAAAATATTTGTGGTGCTTTAAGAAGTCTGCCTCCGCATTTACTTGCATACTTTTCGCAAATGACGATGCACTCTTTATTAAAGCGTTCATCTTGCCGTCATCGTCGAAATCTTCAAAAGATTTCAAAGTGCTCTGAATCCACTTCATCGCGTCTACTGCATTCAGCTCCTCCGCTTCTAAAAGCTCGGTGACGTTCTTAATTTTAAACATGATCTTTTTGGTAAAGTACATGCCGCAGATAAAATCAAAGTCTAGAAACTTTTTGTGCAAGCCTGACGCAAAAGTTCGGTTTTACTGTCAAATTCAGAATCCTATGAGGCTTTCATTGTTCCCAATCCTGTGACTATCGTTTCATAAGACGAAGAAACAGCCCCCACCGATTCGGCGCGCGCAGTCCACCTTGTATTTGATAAATTCTTAAGTTGAAGTGAATTTTCAATTTTATCCAGCTCTTTCTGCAAGCTTAAATGTCGTTTCGTGCTACCCGAATAAAAAACGTACAATGCTTCAAGAGTGTCAAAAATCTCTCGGATAAGCGCGCTAGCATTACAAGCTGTCTCTACGAAAATGTTTAACCTGTGAGCTTGGCATGGAACGTACAGAATATCTATTTTGCACTTCTCTGATAGCTTTTTCTGAATGCCGTTGCATATGCCAGACATGTTTCTAGCAAAGTCGTGCGATTGAAACGCTAGTTTATCGAGTGGAAGTAAAAGTTATTCTGAATTTAAAATTTAAAATATTTTTTCAGGTAACTTCTCTCTAGTCTTTTTCTGTTAAATCAGCGTCTATTAAAAAAAACGCTCTACAGGAACGAGCTCTTCATCATTTTCGACGACGCATCGGATACTCAATGCGAGGCGGTCTTAATGTGACATATCGGGAGTAGTATCAGTAGGATATAAAGGCCGAAGCTGGCGCAGGGGCTAATGCGCAAGATGGCCGCCACGCGCAATCAGCCCTATGTTATTCTTATGGAGGGGTCAGTCAGAGCTGACGCAGTGGCTAATGGGCAAGATGGCCGCCATACACTGAGACCGTGCATGACGTCACAGGGGGAGTTCGACCGTGTAGTCGCTAAATGGAATATTTATTATTATTATTATTATTATTATTATTATTAATATTATTATTAGGTAATTACTGATTGATTGTATACAATCAAGACAAGCCTTATATTGTCCACTTCTTGGTGTAGTGGCAAGCATTCTTGGCAGTCATTCCTGAGGTTCCAATCCCGGCTCTGCCAAGAAATTTAATTTCTGGTCTCAAGAGTGGAACGGGGTACACTCAGCCTTGTGAGGCAAATCTGACATGAGCTGGCTTTTGATTCATACCTCAACCATTCTGCCTAACCCAACTTCACCTAACCTAACCTAACCTAACTTAACCTAACCTAACCTAACCTAACTTCAAAGTCAGAGCAAATATGAGAGCACACATAATAAACTAAGTTGTAACCTAACCTAACCTAACTTAACCTAACATAACCTCACAAAGTATATAAGGGCACATGCAACTATCCTTATGCTAGTCTTATAGGCTACTGTACAACATGATCACTACCCCAACCGGGGTATTTTTTTCTTTATTTTGTTGTTTTCTCATTTATCAATTTTCCAATTTCCCATTTTCAATTTTTTTTAAATGTTAGTTTTAAGTTTTTCAATTTAATAATATGGAGACATGGATTTTGCATTTCATTGTTTACACATTTGCCAATTTTCCAATTTCCCATTTTCGTTGTTTTTTTAATGTCAGTTTTAAGTTTTTCAATTTCATAATATGGAAACATGGATTTTGCATTTTGTTGTTTACACATTTATTAATTTCACAATTTCCCATGTACAGTTTTTAAAATGTCAGTTTAAAGTATTTCAATATCATGATATAGAAACATGGATTTTCCAATTTGTTGTTATACATTATTTTGTCAATTTACCAAATTCCCATTTACAGTTTTTAAAATTTCAGTTTAATGTTTTTTTCTATTTTGTCAATATGAAAACATTGGATTTTCCAATTTGTGTTTTACATGTTCATTTTGCATTAGGAGTGGAGAGAGGTAGGTAGTAATTAAAAATGTACAAGCAGTGTCCATACAATATTTTTTATTTTAAATACATGTACATTATTTACACATAATACATTTTTATATATATTCTTTTTTGTTATAAATTGTACAGTTGTTTATTATTTTGTTTTCTATTTATATTTTTTGTTATTATGAATACAATTTTTTTATTTTTGTAGTGTTATTGTTTTATTTCCTAAATTGTTTTATGTATTTGCTAGTTGCAGGCAGAAGATTTTGAAATTCATAACTTAACTCTTTAAGCATGGTCAATGATTGAGTAATGACCATAGGCATGTGTACCTATACCATCAGCATTAATCACTCTTTTATCATCACCAGGACACAAAGCAATTTTGTTTAGTCTTATAGATGATATGTCATGTTGTTTAGAAGCGATAATGTTCATGGGTATTCTTTTTACATTGTTTTTCATGACACAATCCTTATAATCTAGAAAGCTTATACAATTTTTGACACCTCTGTTAATACCTTTAATCTTTTTGATTTCTTTACCATTTATGTCTAAAGCATACATTTTAGCTCTAAGTCCAACAAATGCTTTTATAATTTGTCCACAAGCCTCGTCTTTAAATTTCCCCAACGTTTTCTTGTTTGATGTAGAGTAACATATGTGATTAGTAGGATAATCTGATGTGTCCAGGTGTTCTAGGAAATCCAACTTGTCTTGATATACATTTTGGGTGTTAACCAAATAAATGAACGAGTCGGTATCCATATACATGAGTTTAAGATTGTTCATTCCATAATAGGGTAGCAGGACATCATAGTGGTGGGAATACATGAGAGTTTTTGAAATATCCAGTATACACATTCCAATATATATAGGTTTATTGAATACAATGTTACGTTTAGCCATGTGGAAAGCAGCTAGGTTAGGACCATAAATTGTTCTGTCGATAAATGTCGGCTTTGCTATTAGCTTTTCTGCCTTTTTGCTGTCAGTCACAAGACGTATGTCTATTCTTTTACGGATATTTTCCATTGTTTTTCCAAAAATGGCATTGTTGAATAATTTGTACAGATTTTTCTCAAAATCATTTTTGGCTTGTTTTCGAAGGTTGTTATTAAAATCAACGTATGCCTTTAACCAAGGTCTTTGCTTAAACTTTAACACACGATGAATTTTTATCAATTTTATTCCATGATCTAAAGCCTGTTTTAATGCCATGTAGTGAACAACATATCGCCTTCGATTTCCAAGATGAGGAATTAGTTTTTTCAGAGACGAATCCTTAGGTTGTGTACACTCTGGTAGGAAAGGTAAATCGTTGTGTAGATCATGAAGGTCAGATGGGTAATCAACATCAACGTCTAGAATGTATCCCACAGGATCGTCTTTCTTTAGTTTTTCTAGATCAACAGTATCTGGAGAAACCCACTGAAATCCACCATAAGGAAGGGAGTGGCACATAGCCCACCTGTATTGGTTGTTGGCATCATCATAGGTAATAAACTGCGATGGTTTCTCAGAATCATAGGTTTCCATGTATTTATTGTTAGCTTCAGCATACCGATGAGACACCTGGCATATGCCTCCACGTATTCCAGACTCGATTAGAAGAATCTGATCGTAATCCTGTATCAATTCCAGTTCAATTCCTGTGTAAAGGAGCATTGCCTCGAAACTTAAACCAGGCGAAGTAAAAAAGTGTGCAGCATTCACTCGGTGTGTTTCTAGTGTTTTGTTTCTAAACGTTTCAAAGCTGTCTGCAAGAAGGAGTACATCTGATGTTAGGTAGAGGTCACTATATTCCCCTAGAGTTTTAATGTTGAACTGTTTCCAGACATTTTTGGCATGTTCATAGTCTTCTTGACTAACATCTTCTTGACTTAATTTGTTAAAGAATGCCTCTTTTGGAGGTAAACACGTTTCACTTAACTTTTCCCATGAGTCAATGTAGTCATAACAAAATACCCCTTTACGAGTCATGAGCATTGCATTTTCTTTTCCAAAGTACTTGTCTGTTTCAGGGTATGATGTTAAGTTGGAAACTAAGTTTTCCAAACTACTTGGCATTAACCGAAACGTGTCCACAAATCTAAGCTTAACATTTCCTACATATTTGGTAAAGGAAATGTACTTTTCTTTGGAGTTAGCGATAACATCCACTCTCTCAGTAGTACATCCTAATTGCTTTACAATGAAATTTGCGTCGTAGCCACTCATATTATGTAGAAACACAGGAACGGGGTTACGCGTTTTACACCTCAAATTACAGTTATTGTGAGCACTTCCACGGTACTCCCCTGTAATGTGGCAGTGGTCTCGAACTTTCCAGTCCTCTTTGGTAAATGGTTTTTGACACAAATAACAGGTTTCAGAACATTGGAACTCTGATTCTTGATCCTGAGTTAAGGCCTTTGGAACATTTAAGCTGTAAAGTCGATCAATTTCATTAGCTATTGAGATCAAACAGTCCATAAACTTTTCTGCAGCGTCAGGTCCACGATAAATAACAGGTTGGCTTGGAAGGTTTGTCTTTATGTGTTCCACAGCAGGTGAGGGTTTAACGTATATACCAAAGCTCATAGGAACATGACTCTGGTATGGCACTGTATAACTTGCTTCAGGATTGGGTAAACATGTTTGATATGGTAAGAGTATACTTTCAAAATCTGCATAGATAACGTAAGGTATTCTCAGCATTTTTTCAACATTTAAGAATTTGACAATGGGGTTTTTAATAGGCATTTCAACCCTAGCAATGTCATGCTGGACACACAAAGCTCTATGTTCTTTCAATTTTTCCATTCCTTGTTGACCATATCGATTATCGAAGTGAGTAAAACACCGTTTACATGTATATATCTTATGTCCATGGTGAGTAATCTGACGTCCTACTAGTTTATCAAAATCTTTGATAAAGACGTAGTAGTTCTGGCCGGATGATGAACTTAGCAGAAGGAGGTCGCGATGGTCTTGCAGCTCTTGATCCACAACCTTCAGAGGGAACAATTTGTTGTCTTGTTCCAATCCAAATACATTAATGGATATATCGTTGGCTTTTTCAAATTTGGGAATGTCAGCTAATAATGTAGGAAATGATATTACAGAAAAATCATACTTGTTTTCCAGGTTCTTGTATTTACTAATGCGTTGAGCATCCTTTTTAACCAGTTTTGCTAAAATGGCATACATAAAACACTTTTCATCATTCAAATTTTCAGGATTAATGCAGGCTTTTCTTGCTTTTATAGCTGCTGGTAATGGAATATATGTGCTGCCACGCAAGGGATTGTACTTATTTATTTTCAATCGAACTCCTTCCACTGCTAACAAAGCCCAATTACTGCCTTTTAGCTCAGATTCTTCAATTTCCGTAGTTAACTTTGTAAATTGTGTTTCCAAGAAACTACTCAAGTCTGTTTCAAAAAATAGGGCCTGATTTCGTGTTTTAAAAGCACGATCTGTAATTTCGTTGGTGGACATATGAATGAATCTACATTCAGCCACAAGATTAACTTTTATTGACTTGTGCATTGCTAGTTCTTTCTGCATAGCTTGTATTATTTGCTGTTTGGACTCTTGAAGGTATGAATTTAAATCCTTACACGTATCACAACGTATAAAATACGATTTAAGACGACCTTGAAAAGACGTTTCATATTCAGTAAGTCCATTATTATCAGGAACCATTGAGAGGAGGTAATGTTTTGTAGGCTCAGTTTTTTGTCTTTTAGCTGCTGACACAACATTACAACATTCTTCATGGCGACGTCCATTGTAGGCATTGTTAAATTTACTGCCACAAGTTTTGCACTCATAAAATTTACCACACGATACTTCGTGACGCTTTCTATCATAGTCCCGAAGAAAAGTCTTTCCACACTCTTTACACATATAGCTAGGCATGGTTTCTTCCATTATGGATGTTGATTTTCTGCAAACAGCTGCTTACTGCGTATCACAAGGCTGTAGGCTGGTCAGTGAGACGGACTTTCACGATGTGAACACTGCAAAAGGTAGTAATCAACTGATTGTATTCCTGCTAAGAGACCTCTTATATAACCTAATAAAGACCAACAGCTACTTACCACGTAGTACACGGCTAGAGCCTACTGGGTGAGACGATCTTTCACGATGTGATCGCTGTTAAATGTAGTAGTCAACTGAAAATATTCTTACACCCTACTGAAGGTTATTAGGTACTTACTGCATATCAAAAGGCTGTACACTCATTTGTTATACACTCTCTCTTGCTAAGGACCCCTATATTCCATATAAATGGCAATACATGTTAGTTCTAAACACTTAATGGTTATTTGTATATTAAATTTATGTACACAGCTTATACGAGCACGTTTTCACGCAATAAAACTTTGTCAAATAGCCACATGCGACACGCAAAGTATGTTTCCGCTATCTAGCGGTGACTATGAGAACTACCTGAACGACTGCATGGCACCTAGCGCTCTGTATCATTACTGAACGATCAGCATGCTATCTAGCGGTCGATATCAAAAATTAGTCAACTACCAGCATGCTACCTACCGGTCGATATGACAACCCACTCAACTACTAGTATACATTCCAATAATGAACACATTTGCTCATATCCACTAACAATACACACAGCGGGTTTGCTTTATCGTTTAGTACAAATATATCTTGTTTAAATAATGTAACAAAAAGTTACATGGCACAATTGTATGGGAATGTTGCATTACCTAAAATGTAATAGTATGTAAGTGTTTAACATTTACAATAGGCTTATAATGAAGGATTATGGTGGTGGCATATCGTGGTGGCTTAAGATGGTGGCTTATGGTGGCTTATGGTGGTGGCTTATGGTGGCTTATGGTGGTGGCTTATAGTGGTGGTATATGTTGGTGGCTTATTTTTGGTGGTTTACGTTAATACCTTATTTGTAATGGCTTATTTGACAAGTTATTTTTGTCAATGTATTTAGATGATTTTTCTCTTGGTCTTGGAAAGTATTTCAACCCTTTTTTATGGTAGCATAATGCTTACCGCCATGTTTGTAAGCAACAACAACACACTAAAATTCCAAGAATCCAAAGTACTCTAAAATTAATGATTGTCTCCCAACTCCATTCAATGCCTAGTCAAAAACATTATATATTTTCAAATTTTTCAAAAAAAGGTAAATTGGGAAAGTAGGCTATATGTTTAAACTAAAAATCATATCAAATCATATGCTAACTCCAACACCTACGACTATCCCACTCTCAGTCAAAAAATTTAATATTCTTCTAATATTTTTCTAAAACAATATTTGGAAAGTAGGCCATATTTTGAGAACTATTCATCCTATAAAGTCATATATAGACTCAAACCAATGGCTTTTATATCCTTAATCGTAAGAACAAAATATGGAATCGTTGACATTTTTTCCAAAAAATGTTCTTTTTAAAACGGGGGGGGGGGGGGGGGGGGGGGGGGGGGGGGGGGGGGGCTATATTTTGAAAACTAGGAATTTTACAAAAAAGTTTGTTTAACGTAAATGACAGGTATTTACCCCAACTACCCACAAACCAAGTCCCAGGTCTCTGGGACAAAATCCAAAAAAGTTCAATTTGGAAAGTAGGCGATATTTTGAAAACTAATCATCCTAAAAAGTCATATATAGACTCAAACCAAATGGCTTTTATGTCCTTAATTGGTAGAACAAAACTTAACATTTTTTTCAGTTTTTCCAAAAAAGTCCAATTTTCAAAATTGTTTATATTTTGGGAACTAAGAATTTTACAAAAAAGTTTGTTTAACGTAAATGAAAGGTCTTTACCCCCTCTACCCCAAAAAATACATATCAGGTCCCTAGGACAAAAACTGTGCAGTAGTGGTTTTGTGAGAGTTCCGCAGCCTCCACCTCCACACCCTCCACACAAGATGGCGGCCGTAGCTTAACTTAACCTAGCCTAACCTAACAAGATGGCGGCCGTAGCTTAACTTAACCTAGCCTAACCTAACAAGATGGCGGCTGTAGCTTAACTTAACCTAGCCTAACCTAACCTAACCTACGAGGTGTGATCAAAAAGTTCCAAAATTTTGGCTGCAACTTAACCAAACCTAGCCTAGCCTAACCTAACCTAACCTACAAGGTGTGATCAAAAAGTTCCAAAATGGCGGCCGTAGCTTCACTTAACCTAACCTAACTTAACCTAAACCTACGAGGTGTGATCAAAAAATTTTCAAAATAGTGGTCATAGCTTAACTGAACCTTGCCTAACCTAACCTAACCTAAACCTACGAAGTGTGGTCATAAAGTTCCAAGATGGAGGTCGTAGCTTAACTCAACCTAACCTAACCCTACGAGGTGTGATCAAAAAGTTCCAAAAATGGCTGCCGTAGCTTAACTTAACCTTTGAGTCATTTTTTTAACGAGTCCCGGGGGACGGGTCCTTGTTGACGGGTCCCTGTGGCGGGTCCCCTTTGACATAATTTGGATAAAATGCAAGGGCCAGTCCATAGGGATCAGTCCAAAGGACCCGCCCACAGGGACCCGTCAACAAGGACCCGTCCCCCGGGACCCGTTAAAAAAATGACTCAAAGGTTAAGTTAAGCTACGGCAGCCATTTTTGGAACTTTTTGATCACACCTCGTAGGGTTAGGTTAGGTTGAGTTAAGCTACGACCTCCATCTTGGAACTTTATGACCACACTTCGTAGGTTTAGGTTAGGTTAGGTTAGGCAAGGTTCAGTTAAGCTATGACCACTATTTTGAAAATTTTTTGATCACACCTCGTAGGTTTAGGTTAAGTTAGGTTAGGTTAAGTGAAGCTACGGCCGCCATTTTGGAACTTTTTGATCACACCTTGTAGGTTAGGTTAGGTTAGGCTAGGCTAGGTTTGGTTAAGTTGCAGCCAAAATTTTGGAACTTTTTGATCACACCTCGTAGGTTAGGTTAGGTTAGGCTAGGTTAAGTTAAGCTACAGCCGCCATCTTGTTAGGTTAGGCTAGGTTAAGTTAAGCTACGGCCGCCATCTTGTTAGGTTAGGATAGGTTAAGTTAAGCTACGGCCGCCATCTTGTGTGGAGGGTGTGGAGGTGGAGGCTGCGGAACTCTCACAAAACCACTACTGCACAGTTTTTGTCCTAGGGACCTGATATGTATTTTTTGGGGGTAGAGGGGGTAAAGACCTTTCATTTACGTTAAACAAACTTTTTTGTAAAATTCTTAGTTCCCAAAATATAAACAATTTTGAAAATTGGACTTTTTTGGAAAAACTGAAAAAAATGTTAAGTTTTGTTCTACCAATTAAGGACATAAAAGCCATTTGGTTTGAGTCTATATATGACTTTTTCGGATGATTAGTTTTCAAAATATCGCCTACTTTCCAAATTGAACTTTTTTGGATTTTGTCCCAGAGACCTGGGACTTGGTTTGTGGGTAGTTGGGGTAAATACCTGTCATTTACGTTAAACAAACTTTTTTGTAAAATTCCTAGTTTTCAAAATATAGCCCCCCCCGTTTTAAAAAGAACATTTTTTGGAAAAAATGTCAACGATTCCATATTTTGTTCTTACGATTAAGGATATAAAAGCCATTGGTTTGAGTCTATATATGACTTTATAGGATGAATAGTTCTCAAAATATGGCCTACTTTCCAAATATTGTTTTAGAAAAATATTAGAAGAATATTAAATTTTTTGACTGAGAGTGGGATAGTCGTAGGTGTTGGAGTTAGCATATGATTTGATATGATTTTTAGTTTAAACATATAGCCTACTTTCCCAATTTACCTTTTTTTGAAAAATTTGAAAATATATAATGTTTTTGACTAGGCATTGAATGGAGTTGGGAGACAATCATTAATTTTAGAGTACTTTGGATTCTTGGAATTTTAGTGTGTTGTTGTTGCTTACAAACATGGCGGTAAGCATTATGCTACCATAAAAAAGGGTTGAAATACTTTCCAAGACCAAGAGAAAAATCATCTAAATACATTGACAAAAATAACTTGTCAAATAAGCCATTACAAATAAGGTATTAACGTAAACCACCAAAAATAAGCCACCAACATATACCACCACTATAAGCCACCACCATAAGCCACCATAAGCTACCATAAGCCACCATCTTAAGCCACCACGATATGCCACCACCATAATCCTTCATTATAAGCCTATTGTAAATGTTAAACACTTACATACTATTACATTTTAGGTAATGCAACATTCCCATACAATTGTGCCATGTAACTTTTTGTTACATTATTTAAACAAGATATATTTGTATTAAACGATAAAGCAAACCCGCTGTGTGTATTGTTAGTGGATATGAGCAAATGTGTTCATTATTGGAATGTATACTAGTAGTTGAGTGGGTTGTCATATCGACCGGTAGGTAGCATACTGGTAGTTGACTAATTTTTGATATCGACCGCTAGATAGCATGCTGATCGTTCAGTAATGATACAGAGCGCTAGGTGCCATGCAGTCGTTCAGGTAGTTCTCATAGTCACCGCTAGATAGCGGAAACATACTTTGCGTGTCGCATGTGGCTATTTGACAAAGTTTTATTGCGTGAAAACGTGCTCGTATAAGCTGTGTACATAAATTTAATATACAACTAACCATTAAGTGTTTAGAACTAACATGTATTGCCATTTATATGGAATATAGAGGTCCTTAGCAAGAGAGAGTGTCTAACAAATGAGTGTACAGCCTTTTGATATGCAGTAAGTACCTAATAACCTTCAGTAGGGTGTAAGAATATTTTTTTCGACAGCGAGGCCTCGCCACGTGTTGCAGTCTGTTCGCCGACATTTTGTGTGCTACAAATTCACCAACGCAGCTTTACTATATTGAAACCATCTTCACCACGTTTCATCACCTGTAACAGGATATCATCGCTACATCTATTCATCGCTAGAGCCTGGCATATCAACTCCTAACAGATACTTCACGCTGCGCAGCATACTGTTACTTCTCAATACCAGCTTTTGTACAGTCATTCACCAGGCTCTTGTGTTCTCACACACTCCACGTACATTTTCATAGTGCTTATAGTATTCTATCTATAAGCATTTCATTCCATCTCTACATTTCACGCTATCAGTGAACACTCCGCGTCATTTTATTCATCCCTTTACCTCACGCTCGCAGAGGTTTTTCTCATCTCGCCTTCCTTTGTACCCTGTTGCCAGATCCTCGCCCGAGACATTCTCAACATTTCCATACTTCTCACCCATCTACTACCCTACCCATTCCCTTGCCCCATTTCATCCCATTCCTGCGCTGTCCCTTGATACCTACCCTGCTGCTCTAGCGTCCTGCTGTGCCCAATCTCGTATACCTCCGACACTACCCATCTTTTTCCAACTCACTACAATCATCATTCCAGGCATTTCATCCACATTCATCTTTATATAATTCTTCGTTTCGAACCCTTTTCCTCTTTCTCCTTTTTTAGGGACTTAGTGCCCTAGTCCTGCAATTCCTTTCGCGATCTTTGCATTCGCATCCCCCTGCCCTGGTGAACTTGGCCTCATCCTATACTCGTTAATA
Organism: Meconema thalassinum; assembly: GCA_946902985.2. NCBI lineage: Eukaryota > Metazoa > Arthropoda > Insecta > Orthoptera > Tettigoniidae > Meconema > Meconema thalassinum. The sequence continues at coordinate 789,369,514 of OX336390.1, forward strand.
CCTTCCATATATTTGTCATGGGTCGTGGCAAAGGTCGTGGATCCCCAAACCGTGATCCGCGTAACGCTAAGGGGACCAACAAGGAGGCACCGCCGCGCACTAACTCTCAAGGCGCCATCCCTAAAAACCTAACCACGGCTACTACCGTGTCTACCGCTACACCCTCCACCTCTGGCCTTCACCCCAACCTCCCACCAGTAATCCCACAAAACTCCATCCTGTCCGCGAAACGCAAAGTTCCTGACCCCGCGGACTCTGAACTTACCCAGCGCTCCCGTTTGCGTGTCCATGATGGGATGGAGGAGGGTGGTCATCCTTCCATTCCCCTACTGGATGCCCCATTGAGCACGAACCCCACTCCCTCCATCTTTGATCTCCCACCCCTCCCTCGCCCCACGGGGACCCTACCCTTCCAGGTGGGAACGACCCCCTCCCCAATTCCCCCAATCATCCGTCTCCTATGCAGCCAAGGCTGCTCAGCCCGCCTATAAGCATTCTTACCTTATCTCCGGTCTCCAACACCTGTCCAGACAGGAAATCTCGGGAGCTTTGGAGACGCTCATCCCCCCCCTCTTTACCTTTCATCCTGGTCTCCGTCTCCAATGGTGTGATCCTCAAAACCGACGATGACATTGTCGCCACCACCCTTGAGGACGCCAATTCACCCGCCCGACTTGGTCCCACAGTGACGATCGGTCCTCTTACATCGCGCCAAACACCCACCACGGCACCCCCTCCCACCCGTACACCACTCTTCTCGTGCGTGATCCGAGGCGTTGACCCTGATCTTCCTGAGGAGGTCGTCATAACGGAACTTGAGCGCGAACAAATCCAGGTGAAAAAGGCTTTCCGTATAAAGTGCCCCACAGGACCAACCTGGATGGTCAGGATTCTCCTGGCCACCCAGGCAGAAGTCGATCGCCTACTCCAGCTCGGCGTTTACATCTTTCGATATCACCACCGAGTAGAACCCTCTAAAGCTCCACCTCCCATGGCTCTCCGTTGCAATAGGTGTCTGGCTTACAACCAGCACTCTACTGAACAGTGCCGCCAACCGCGCATCTGCCCCCACTGTTCCCAACCTGACCACCCCCTGCAACAATGTCCAAACCTCGCCCAACCTCCCAAATGCCACCAGTGCTCGGGCCAGCACCCTACACACTCCTACAAGTGTAAGGGGAAACCCGCACCTCCCCCAGATCATCCGGAGCTTGTCGCACCCGTAAAGACAATCGACCCCCCAACCCCTACCGCAAACACCCAATTTCCCCCCCTAACGGTGGAAAATCTCCTCCGCTTCCTCACCATCTCCCTTCAAAACCTCATGCCCTTCCAGCGGCCTCTGGTTCTCACACAACTCCAGCAGGCGGCCCTCCAAATTTTTAATGTTCGCTTCTTCCCTTCATACGCCGGCCCCTTAACACATTTCACCTTCTCCCCACTGATATCGACACAACATGGCAACTAAGACCATCCACACTGGGCCTCCCAAAACCATCTCTCTAATATACAGCAATGTTTGCTCCTTCCACAAGAAGCGTCCCTTACTTCAGTACACCATAGCCGCACATTCCGCAGACGCCGTTCTACTAAACGAAACGTTTCTTCGTCCCCACCAGTCAGCCAGTCTCCCCGGCTACACCATCCACAGAGCGGACCACCCTCGTGAGATTGGGCGTGAGGGTGTCGCCCTCTTACATAAGAACCGCATCCCACTACGCATTCACGTCCCTCCTCCCCCCTCTCTTTCCCTGAGAGCCTCATCGCGACTCTCTACTTCCCCTCCCGCGTACTTCATGTCGCAACTATATACACCCGTCCCCGCCGTCCCTTCCCCCGGGAGTTCCTAACCCATCTCCATACCACCTTCCCACATTTTCTCGTACTTGCGGACCTAAACATGCACTCCCGATCGGCAACGGAACTGGCTGACTTCCATAACTATCTACAGGCGAAAAACTCCACCCTCGTAGCCATCCCCAAACATACTCGCCCTATCTCCAACACCACACCGGATGCAATTATTGCACATAATCGCCTCGCTCACCTTCTAACTGTGGACGTCCTCCTCAGCATAGGAAGCGACCATCTCCCCGTTCTGGTCACCATACCAACACGACCCACCACTGTCACCCCTCCTCCGCCGATTCTTCGCCAGAACTTTAAACAGGCAAACTGGCCTGCCTACAGAGATCACATCATCAACTCTCTCACCCCTCCCCTCCCGCATCTTGACTCTGCGGCCTCGGTCGACTCATACACCCGAGTTCTAGAATCCTCCCTAACAGACGCCTCATCCGTTCACATCCCCATCACCCCGTACTCACCCTCCCGCCCCCCGTTACCCCCCAAAGCCCTCCCTCTCCTCCGGCTCTCCCACAGATATCTAGCCCACTATAAAAGGTCACGCGATCGCTATTTCCTCACCCTTCACCGTCAGACTATCCGCCAGGTGCATTTCTACATCCGCGCCTTTCACCGCCGCAACTGGGTCTCAGTCTGCAACTCCTTGCAAGGCCAACGCTCCTCCCTTGGCTCTTACTGGAAACGCTTAAACACCCTCACTGGACGCTCCCCCACACCCATCTATCCCATCATCCACCAGGGCACTGCCCCACCGGATCTGCCCTCCAAGCTGGAGATCTTTGCCCGTCGCTTCGAACGGGTCTTTAACGGTCATTTCGGCCTCACCTTCGATGACACCGATAACGACGCCGTCAACTCCATCTCCGATCGACCCTATCTCCAGCCCAATCATCAACACCCCCATATCCCACACCCTATCAACGACCCCATCACGCCCATCGATATTCACCTCGCCCTTTCCCGTACCAAAAATACTGCCCCCGGTCCCGATCAACTCCGCTATCTCCACATCAAAGAGGCACCCCCTATCTTCTTCCAGCTCCTCGCCACCCTCTATACCTACCTCCTCAAAACCGGATTCTACCCAACGGCATGGCGCGCTGCCACCATGCTCCTCTTCCCCAAACCCAACAAACCACTCTCCGACCCCTCCTCCTATCGTCCCATCTGCCTCACAGCCGTCCTCTCCAAACTCCTCGAAAAAATCCTAGTCCGCCGCACCTACCTCCATCTCAATCGACATCAGCTACTCCCCCTCTCCCAATGTGGCTTCCGGCCTGCCCTCTCCACCCATGACCAACTACTCCGCCTCACCACCCTCACAGCCGATAACATGAACCGCTTCCGCCCCACTCTCCTCCTCACCTTCGATTTTCAGAGTGCCTTCGACACCGTCTGGCACTCAGCTCTCCTTCTCAAACTCCACTACTACCACCTCCCTCATAATTTCATCCGCCTGATTGGAAACTTCCTCAGTCCCCGCACCGCCCGCATTTCTATCAATCGCACCCTCTCACGCTCCTTCTCTCTAACCCAAGGCGTACCCCAAGGGTCAGTACTATCCCCTCTCCTCTACATCCTTTTTGTCGGAGATATCCCCCAACCTCCGGCTCCCCTCCACCTCCTTCAGTTCGCAGACGACACTGCAATACTCGCTCCTTGCCCTTCCGTCGCAGCCATCAACAGACTGGTCCAACCATATCTCGACCGATTCACGGCCTGGTGTGATCGCTGGCATCTCAGTCTAAATACGGACAAGACTAAAGCCGTACTCTTCCGTCCCCGTCGCCATGCCAACTCGGCCACCCGCAACCCCAATCTTCTGACCCTACGCATCCATGTTCACCGCCTTCACACTTCACCATCGCTACGCTACCTGGGCGTCATCTTTGACGAGCACTTCACCCTTCGTCCACATCTACGCGCACTTACGGCCACTGCTCAGAAGCGCTCTCGCCTCATCACCAGGCTGATCGGAACCTCTTGGGGGCTGCATGCCTCAACGCTATTCTACACTTACAAGACCCTCATCCGCTCTTACATTACATATGGGCATGTTGTCTGGGCCGGCTGCGCCGCCAGCTACTTGCACCCCCTGGTAACTATGGAACGACGCATTGCCCGCATAGCCCTTCGCCTTCCCCCAATACACCCAAGTGAGGATCTGTACCGTCTAATGCCGTTGCCCCCCGTTACGACGTGCATACACCTTCTCCAACTGCGCTACTTGAAGCGCGCTAGAAAAACGCAGAATCCTATTCTACGACAGCTTGAGGCACTCCAACTACGCAATCCAGTATACACTAAGCTAGGCCTACTCCACCTCAAGAGCCTCACCCCTGCCCCGGACTAATAGTCCTCTACAAAAAAAAAAAAAAATCTTACATCAACAGCTTATATTTCTTTTCTATCTCTTTTCCTTCTATTTTGTTTCGACTCTTTTCTCTTCTCTCTCTTTTCTACAATAACGCTTCAATTCTCATCTCAACCAAAGTCATCCATCACCTTCATCTCAGCAAACAAACTCATCCATTTCTATTATCGCATTCATTACCGAATAGTTCCAACAACAATTACCATATCTCATCACCCACACTCCCCCCAACGCACCTTTTTCATCTCATCCCATACCATCTCATAATACATAATCATCCACTTAAAAAAAAAAAAAAAAAAAAAAAACATCCCTCCATCCATACATACTCACATCTTACATCAACAGCTTATATTTCTTTTCTTTTGTTTCTTTTCCTTTCTATTTCTTTTCCTTCTATTTTATTTCGACTCTTTTCTCTTCTCTCTCTTTTCTACAATAACGCTTCAATTCTCATCTCAACCAAAGTCATCCGTCACCTTCATCTCAGCATACAAACTCATCCATTTCTATTATCGCTTTCATTACCGAATAGTTCAAACAACAATTACCATATCTCATCCCATACCATCTCATAATACATAATCATCCACATAAAAAAAAAAAAAAAAAAAAAACAACCAACTCCCCCTATCAAAGCTCATCACCCACTCTAACTTCTAGCTCCGGAAACACCAAATTTTAACTCTCTTACAACACCCTTAAACTCAAACTCTAAAAATTCAACATCTAACGCCTTCACCTACAATAGTTCAATGCATTTAAGAGCAATTTTTCGTCAACATCAAATTTTTGAAACTTCAATCTTAGCCAAGAGGTCAAATCATTTCCCCTTCTCCAACTTCCGCAATTCACCACCACCCTTCTCCTATAACTCTCCACCTTCCATTAAATCCCCTCCTCTGGCCCAAGAGATGGTGCGGCCATCTATAGGGGCCCGCCCACCCTCGTTGGGTGGGAATGAAATGACCTTTATTATTTAAGAATATTTTCAGTTGACTACTACATTTAACAGCGATCACATCGTGAAAGATCGTCTCACCCAGTAGGCTCTAGCCGTGTACTACGTGGTAAGTAGCTGTTGGTCTTTATTAGGTTATATAAGAGGTCTCTTAGCAGGAATACAATCAGTTGATTACTACCTTTTGCAGTGTTCACATCGTGAAAGTCCGTCTCACTGACCAGCCTACAGCCTTGTGATATGCAGTAAGCAGCTGTTTGCAGAAAATCAACATCCATAATGGAAGAAACCATGCCTAGCTATATGTGTAAAGAGTGTGGAAAGACTTTTCTTCGGGACTATGATAGAAAGCGTCACGAAGTATCGTGTGGTAAATTTTATGAGTGCAAAACTTGTGGCAGTAAATTTAACAATGCCTACAATGGACGTCGCCATGAAGAATGTTGTAATGTTGTGTCAGCAGCTAAAAGACAAAAAACTGAGCCTACAAAACATTACCTCCTCTCAATGGTTCCTGATAATAATGGACTTACTGAATATGAAACGTCTTTTCAAGGTCGTCTTAAATCGTATTTTATACGTTGTGATACGTGTAAGGATTTAAATTCATACCTTCAAGAGTCCAAACAGCAAATAATACAAGCTATGCAGAAAGAACTAGCAATGCACAAGTCAATAAAAGTTAATCTTGTGGCTGAATGTAGATTCATTCATATGTCCACCAACGAAATTACAGATCGTGCTTTTAAAACACGAAATCAGGCCCTATTTTTTGAAACAGACTTGAGTAGTTTCTTGGAAACACAATTTACAAAGTTAACTACGGAAATGGAAGAATCTGAGCTAAAAGGCAGTAATTGGGCTTTGTTAGCAGTGGAAGGAGTTCGATTGAAAATAAATAAGTACAATCCCTTGCGTGGCAGCACATATATTCCATTACCAGCAGCTATAAAAGCAAGAAAAGCCTGCATTAATCCTGAAAATTTGAATGATGAAAAGTGTTTTATGTATGCCATTTTAGCAAAACTGGTTAAAAAGGATGCTCAACGCATTAGTAAATACAAGAACCTGGAAAACAAGTATGATTTTTCTGTAATATCATTTCCTACATTATTAGCTGACATTCCCAAATTTGAAAAAGCCAACGATATATCCATTAATGTATTTGGATTGGAACAAGACAACAAATTGTTCCCTCTGAAGGTTGTGGATCAAGAGCTGCAAGACCATCGCGACCTCCTTCTGCTAAGTTCATCATCCGGCCAGAACCACTACGTCTTTATCAAAGATTTTGATAAACTAGTAGGACGTCAGATTACTCACCATGGACATAAGATATATACATGTAAACGGTGTTTTACTCACTTCGATAATCGATATGGTCAACAAGGAATGGAAAAATTGAAAGAACATAGAGCTTTGTGTGTCCAGCATGACATTGCTAGGGTTGAAATGCCTATTAAAAACCCCATTGTCAAATTCTTAAATGTTGAAAAAATGCTGAGAATACCTTACGTTATCTATGCAGATTTTGAAAGTATACTCTTACCATATCAAACATGTTTACCCAATCCTGAAGCAAGTTATACAGTGCCATACCAGAGTCATGTTCCTATGAGCTTTGGTATATACGTTAAACCCTCACCTGCTGTGGAACACATAAAGACAAACCTTCCAAGCCAACCTGTTATTTATCGTGGACCTGACGCTGCAGAAAAGTTTATGGACTGTTTGATCTCAATAGCTAATGAAATTGATCGACTTTACAGCTTAAATGTTCCAAAGGCCTTAACTCAGGATCAAGAATCAGAGTTCCAATGTTCTGAAACCTGTTATTTGTGTCAAAAACCATTTACCAAAGAGGACTGGAAAGTTCGAGACCACTGCCACATTACAGGGGAGTACCGTGGAAGTGCTCACAATAACTGTAATTTGAGGTGTAAAACACGTAACCCCGTTCCTGTGTTTCTACATAATATGAGTGGCTACGACGCAAATTTCATTGTAAAGCAATTAGGATGTACTACTGAGAGAGTGGATGTTATCGCTAACTCCAAAGAAAAGTACATTTCCTTTACCAAATATGCAGGAAATGTTAAGCTTAGATTTGTGGACACGTTTCGGTTAATGCCAAGTAGTTTGGAAAACTTAGTTTCCAACTTAACATCATACCCTGAAACAGACAAGTACTTTGGAAAAGAAAATGCAATGCTCATGACTCGTAAAGGGGTATTTTGTTATGACTACATTGACTCATGGGAAAAGTTAAGTGAAACGTGTTTACCTCCAAAAGAGGCATTCTTTAACAAATTAAGTCAAGAAGATGTTAGTCAAGAAGACTATGAACATGCCAAAAATGTCTGGAAACAGTTCAACATTAAAACTCTAGGGGAATATAGTGACCTCTACCTAACATCAGATGTACTCCTTCTTGCAGACAGCTTTGAAACGTTTAGAAACAAAACACTAGAAACACACCGAGTGAATGCTGCACACTTTTTTACTTCGCCTGGTTTAAGTTTCGAGGCAATGCTCCTTTACACAGGAATTGAACTGGAATTGATACAGGATTACGATCAGATTCTTCTAATCGAGTCTGGAATACGTGGAGGCATATGCCAGGTGTCTCATCGGTATGCTGAAGCTAACAATAAATACATGGAAACCTATGATTCTGAGAAACCATCGCAGTTTATTACCTATGATGATGCCAACAACCAATACGGGTGGGCTATGTGCCACTCCCTTCCTTATGGTGGATTTCAGTGGGTTTCTCCAGATACTGTTGATCTAGAAAAACTAAAGAAAGACGATCCTGTGGGATACATTCTAGACATTGATGTTGATTACCCATCTGACCTTCATGATCTACACAACGATTTACCTTTCCTACCAGAGTGTACACAACCTAAGGATTCGTCTCTGAAAAAACTAATTCCTCATCTTGGAAATCGAAGGCGATATGTTGTTCACTACATGGCATTAAAACAGGCTTTAGTTCATGGAATAAAATTGATAAAAATTCATCGTGTGTTAAAGTTTAAGCAAAGACCTTGGTTAAAGGCATACGTTGATTTTAATAACAACCTTCGAAAACAAGCCAAAAATGATTTTGAGAAAAATCTGTACAAATTATTCAACAATGCCATTTTTGGAAAAACAATGGAAAATATCCGTAAAAGAATAGACATACGTCTTGTGACTGACAGCAAAAAGGCAGAAAAGCTAATAGCAAAGCCGACATTTATCGACAGAACAATTTATGGTCCTAACCTAGCTGCTTTCCACATGGCTAAACGTAACATTGTATTCAATAAACCTATATATATTGGAATGTGTATACTGGATATTTCAAAAACTCTCATGTATTCCCACCACTATGATGTCCTGCTACCCTATTATGGAATGAACAATCTTAAACTCATGTATATGGATACCGACTCGTTCATTTATTTGGTTAACACCCAAAATGTATATCAAGACAAGTTGGATTTCCTAGAACACCTGGACACATCAGATTATCCTACTAATCACATATGTTACTCTACATCAAACAAGAAAACGTTGGGGAAATTTAAAGACGAGGCTTGTGGACAAATTATAAAAGCATTTGTTGGACTTAGAGCTAAAATGTATGCTTTAGACATAAATGGTAAAGAAATCAAAAAGATTAAAGGTATTAACAGAGGTGTTGTCAAAAATTGTATAAGCTTTCTAGATTATAAGGATTGTGTCATGAAAAACAATGTAAAAAGAATACCCATGAACATTATCGCTTCTAAACAACATGACATATCATCTATAAGACTAAACAAAATTGCTTTGTGTCCTGGTGATGATAAAAGAGTGATTAATGCTGATGGTATAGGTACACATGCCTATGGTCATTACTCAATCATTGACCATGCTTAAAGAGTTAAGTTATGAATTTCAAAATCTTCTGCCTGCAACTAGCAAATACATAAAACAATTTAGGAAATAAAACAATAACACTACAAAAATAAAAAAAAATTGTATTCATAATAATAAAAAATATAAATAGAAAACCAAATAATAAACAACTGTACAATTTATAACAAAAAAGAATATATATAAAAATGTATTATGTGTAAATAATGTACATGTATTTAAAATAAAAAAATATTGTATGGACACTGCTTGTACATTTTTAATTACTACCTACCTCTCTCCACTCCTAATGCAAAATGAACATGTAAAACACAAATTGGAAAATCCAATGTTTTCATATTGACAAAATAGAAAAAAACATTAAACTGAAATTTTAAAAACTGTAAATGGGAATTTGGTAAATTGACAAAATAATGTATAACAACAAATTGGAAAATCCATGTTTCTATATCATGATATTGAAATACTTTAAACTGACATTTTAAAAACTGTACATGGGAAATTGTGAAATTAATAAATGTGTAAACAACAAAATGCAAAATCCATGTTTCCATATTATGAAATTGAAAAACTTAAAACTGACATTAAAAAAACAACGAAAATGGGAAATTGGAAAATTGGCAAATGTGTAAACAATTAAATGCAAAATCCATGTCTCCATATTATTAAATTGAAAAACTTAAAACTAACATTAAAAAAAACTGAAAATGGGAAATTGGAAAATTGATAAATGAGAAAACAACAAAATAAAGAAAAAAAAATACCCCGGTTGGGGTAGTGATCATGTTGTACAGTAGCCTATAAGACTAGCATAAGGATAGTTGCATGTGCCCTTATATACTTTGTGAGGTTATGTTAGGTTAAGTTAGGTTAGGTTAGGTTACAACTTAGTTTATTATGTGTGCTCTCATATTTGCTCTGACTTTGAAGTTAGGTTAGGTTAGGTTAGGTTAAGTTAGGTTAGGTTAGGTTAGGTGAAGTTGGGTTAGGCAGAATGGTTGAGGTATGAATCAAAAGCCAGCTCATGTCAGATTTGCCTCACAAGGCTGAGTGTACCCCGTTCCACTCTTGAGACCAGAAATTAAATTTCTTGGCAGAGCCGGGATTGGAACCTCAGGAATGACTGCCAAGAATGCTTGCCACTACACCAAGAAGTGGACAATATAAGGCTTGTCTTGATTGTATACAATCAATCAGTAATTACCTAATAATAATATTAATAATAATAATAATAATAATAAATATTCCATTTAGCGACTACACGGTCGAACTCCCCCTGTGACGTCATGCACGGTCTCAGTGTATGGCGGCCATCTTGCCCATTAGCCACTGCGTCAGCTCTGACTGACCCCTCCATAAGAATAACATAGGGCTGATAGCGCGTGGCGGCCATCTTGCGCATTAGCCCCTGCGCCAGCTTCGGCCTTTATATCCTACTAGTATCTGCTATAACGGAGAACATACCGGCGTTCTTGATCTCTTCTGCAATTATTTCACGAGTTTTCTCTCCAAGTAGATGGTTGAATTCATTTTGAGAGTATTTGGTCATATACGTAACGTTCTGCTTCCGCGTATTCACTTCTTCCAGCCACCTATTCATGACTGGACTATGTCGTGAAAGTAGCTTCACAATTTTCGTGAAGTTTACATTATCTTGAGTGATTCCATCCTCGTGACCTCGGAAAGCCAAACCTTGCCGACAAAGGGTACTTGCTGTGTCAGTAAGTATCTGGATAACTTTCTCTGTGGAACTTTTTTTCTTGTTCTTAGTCAATTCTGATCGTCCGTAAATGTTTATCAAGGAGAATGTGTACGTGGCCTTTTCCATTGTCAAAGTGGCACAAATCTGCCATCACTCCTTGATGAGCTTCTGAAGTGAAGTGTTCTTGTAATTTGCCGTTTTTCTTCTTTTCGCGACTTTTCAATTTGTGCCACTTACGTACTCCAGCGTGCAACCATTCTTCACTTGCCGACGCCCTTCCTCGTCCGTTTGGGAATAAGCCACAGGCAAAACAAAACATCGCGTCTTTTGCAATGCTGTACTCCAACAGTATACAGTACAGTAATATCGAACGATATTTTTAAAAATATTATGCAAGAGCTGCCTATATTCCAAGTGGGATGCGTAGAAATAAGCAATGCGAGTAGAGCGAATTTGTTCGTTGAATTGACTATTTGTTATTATTTCTAAGACACATACCCCATAACCGCGGAAAGTGAAAGTAGGTTTAGAGCTGTATGTAAAGGGGGAAAAGTATATAAAAATAACTAAACTTTTTGACAGGGAAAAAGTTTACTACAGAGAAAGCTTAGTAATACGCCACTTAGTTGTACGACGATCCTGTTTATACGACGTTTTTAGCCAGTCCCTTCAGCAAGAAAAGCTCACTTATACGACGCCTATCAGAGAAGTGCTGCTTTTGCAAGCCGTTTCCCAGACCTAAACCGCATTACGAGTGAGAATGAATGCCTTATGATAAAGACAGGTCAAAGTAAGCACACATTAACTTATGCGACGCTCTCAATGACGGTTTTGGCCATTAGCCTCCATTGGGCGTCGTATAACCGAGCTTTCGCCGCAATAAAGCACGAAAAATGAATGGCAAAGGGTAAGAATCGACCGGACCGGTATAAGAGTGCTGACTTAGATTTGATAGTTTTTAAGGTATACGCGCTCAATAACGCATTTGAAAGAAAGGAGGAGGTAAGACATGAACATATATAACACGTGCAACACACTAAAATAACGATATATAACAGATCGAAAAATAAATGCACACTATACGAGGATGCAAGGCAAAATAGCTCTCATATTAAGGTAGTCCGATTGGTACAGTCTGGTTTGAAAACTGTTAATTTTACACATTGCTTTGAAGTACGCAAACTTTATGTAGGGTGTTTACAGATGTCTAATCTACAATTCATCAACATCAGTAAAGAGCAGGCCTGAGTTTGGCCGAATAGTTTTGGAGAGTACCGTATAAAGGGTGTTTCAAAACTCAGTGAAAAGAAAACCGGGTCAGGGTGGAGGAGAAAATTCTAAGTCACTTAGTCTAAAAAGGAAGGTCCAGAAATGCTCCCCTACGACGTTGGACTTTGTCAAAGTAGGCAGATGGCTTAATTTGGTATCTGTCGGATAGCTTAATTACTCATCAGATCAGATTAAATCTTAGCGGAAGGGATATAGTACATAAATATGTGTAAACTTCATACGGAGAGATTTTCTGGTAACGTTTTCAGGTTTATGCGCTAGTCACCAAAAATGAGGTGTGTGAATTATTGCCTACTATACAGGGTAAAGGCATTTTCTTTAGAGATTTTAAGCACCTAAACCTAACGAGTTACAGGAAAAGTCGCCATAACGAAATTTACCCATGTTACCCTATCAGTAGTATAGGCGTAGGTATGGGACAGCCAATTAAGTGTGGTCCAAAAGTGACCATTAAAATTCTATTAAAAATAATGGATAAAGTAACCATTAAAATTTTATTTAAAAAAATAATGGATAAAGTGACCATTAAAATTCTATTAAAAAATAATGGATAAAGTGACCTTAAACATCATTAAAAAATTATCGATCAAACATATGGTTACAAGTAACCATTACAAATCTTCCAAACAATTATGGTTACAAGTAACCATAAAATTCAACCATAATATTATGGTTGAAATTAACCATAAAAGGTAAACAATATTTCGTATTACTTTATGGCAGAACGTAACCATAAAAAACAATTACAATTATGGTTAAAAATAACCTCTAACTTGCCAGAATTTTTTTCAAAATTCTGGTTAAAAGTAACCATTAAACTTAACAAAAAATTAACCATGATAATTATGGTTAAAGGTAACCATAAAACACAATTAAAAGAATTGCCAGAATTTTTTTCTAAATTCTGGTTAAAAGTAACCATTAAACTTAACAAAAAAATTAACCAAGATAATTATGGTTAAAGGTAACCATAAAACACAATTAAAAGAATTGCCAGAATTTTTTTTCTAAATTCTGGTTAAAAGTAACCATTAAACTTAACAAAAAAATTAACCAAGATAATTATGGTTAAAGGTAACCATAAAACAAAATCAAAAGTTATGGTTATTCTATCTATAAAATCAGCCGTAAAAAGTTATGGTTAATGTATCCATAAAATTACCAATGTTATTTTTAATAAAATATGGTTAAAAGTAACCATAAAAGTGACTCTAAAATGTAAATGACACAATTATGCTTACCTCCACCTATAAAACGTAACACAAATTTATCCTACTGACACCTAAAATAATGGCTAAAATTACCAGTAACTTTTTAAAAGAATTAAGGATAGAATAATGGTTAAAATTACCAATAACTTTTTAAAGAATTAAGGATAAAATAAGGGTTAATACAAGGGTGTAAATAGCTATAAAATAATATATACACTATTATATTTAGTATCCCCAAGGAAGTGTATCAATTATGTTGTCTACTTCTTTCTGGATCATACGCTTGTCGTAGTCGACTTTAAATTCTTTGGCAATATTTTTATTTACAAGGCTTTTTGTTTTCTTATCTCTTGTTATCATGTTATTGCTTATAACAACTTTATCTTTAAAACCTCCTATTAATTCTTTCATTGTGTTTATGTTGAGTTTTTTAGCATTCGTGTGGTTGAGAGTAAATCCTTTAATTTTGGTAACCTGTTTGTCTTTATATGTTTCGTACGCATACCTCTTAGGACCTGTGCTTATCCAATCAGTACCATGATCATCTTTGCCAAATACGTCAGTCCATTCGCCGAGCATACATCCGGTCTCTACAGTATTTGTTCCATCATCTATGTAAACAATACTATCAGTGTCGTAATAAACTACTTCCTTACCTAATCTATCAAGCATGTTGTATAACCTTATTCTCGCATTGGAAGTGGTGAAGGCTGATATAAATATGTTGGTATTTGTGCTGTTTTCCACGTAGAAATCATTGTAGTGGTATGTTACCTCAATTACTTCATCATTGATATAAACCACATTAGTTATTTCTATCTTATCATCTAATAACAATTTGTACCACCCCTCAGGGTCATCAATGAACTCTGTTTGTGACATGTTTTGCCTCTGACCGAACTTTCCCCAAAGAGAATTTAAGCATATTTTAGCAACAGCTCGCTTACCTGAATTAGGAGTTATATTATATATATCAAGCTTGATGCCTTGCTTTTTCTTGATAACCCTTGCGTATTCTTTTTTGGACTTGTAATCATCATCCCAAGGACTAGTTTCTAGCTTAATTTTCATAAACGTTTTAATGTAGTCCCTGAAAAGCTTATTACTTTTCTTTTTAAAATTCCATACTTCATAAACTTCTAATATTTTGTAGCCTTTCTCTAGAGCTTTATTAAGTTCGATTGTAGTCCAAGTTCCAAGAAGCGCCCTTTCTTTATCACTGTGGTTACAAGGTCCTACCTTTTCTTTCGCACATTTCCCACACAGAGAGAACATCAGCTTATCTAACTTTACAGGAAGGACTGGATGATAAAGACCTTTTGGAGGGAGAACTTTACATTTAACTAAACCAAACCAGTCGGTATTGTATTTTTCTGGCTTAAATATTTTAGTAGGGTGCCCTACAGGGTACATGTCGTAAAACATGACTGTTGGGTATAAACTGCATATATCTATATATCTCAGCTTTTTTCCAGAAACTTTTAACTTTGAGGCGTTTGTCCTACCACCGAAGAATGCGTCTCTGGGGTTTAAAGGTTCCACAACATCTATGGTTTTATCTAGTCTCCTTTCGTAGTCTTTAGAATTTTTCCATTTACAGCTCCACATTTCAACAACCTTGTACCCGGCATTTTTAAGAGCTTGTGTTCGCTCTATAGTTTTTGTAAGCAAGTCATCCATAGTTTCATTGTTGACATTGTTGATAGTATCACCTGAGTAGCATTCGGGACAACCATGTCAGAAACAACCGTGATACTGGTACACAGTTTTAGTCTTATAGTTGTACCCATCGACTTTGGCTCTACAAATTGTGACCTCGCCACCATTTAATGCGTGTTGAACATTAGGGAACGAACTTAACCATGCTATAGGCTCCTTACTGAACATTTCCTTTTTTAGCCCTTTGACTACAGCAATCGTGTCTTCCTTAAGGAATTTTGACCTGTAAATGGCCATACAAACACTGGCAATAGTTATGTATTGGAAAGGGTCTATATTTGCTATTTCTAAAAATGAATGTCTAAAGGCAAGGCAACCTCGCCGTAATATATCGACATCTGAATGACAATATTCGGCTAATTCCTTCTTAAAGTCAAACACGTAATTTTCCTTTACTTTCTCAGCGTGCCATTCCAGGAATGCTTTTCTGCTATCAGGTTTCATTGTATCAACACCATAGTATTTCGTCGCTGGAATCGGCCCTACGTAATTCGGATTTTCTTTCTTGTTGAAAAAGTGTGGAAAATACCCCTTTTTTAGTTCTTTTAGTCCAAATGTTTTGGGAAAGGATGCAAGGCCTCCTTGGATAAAGTTTATGCTGTCAATTATTCTAAGCCTTAGGGTGGGTATATTGAGCTCCATAATCTTAGACCCTTGGTAAATGGTTTTAATTTTAATGCCATTATTGACGCAATATTGTAAAATAAAATACGCATCATAACCTTTTGCATTGTGTGCTATACACGTAAAACCTTTGTGGTTGTCTGATATTAGCCACTGACAAAATTTGTTATTTTTTAGGAAAGCCCGCCTAACACCATTAAAGTCATAAACGGATACAAAGTTTGGCGTGTGTACGCCGGTGTCTTGTTCAGCTTCGTAATCGAAAAAGTAGTATTTTTCCGTGTAAGTGCATTTTTTATGTTGCTTTTCTGCCCTTCCATTACAAATACAATCTTTCATACAGTATCCCCCACGGTTTTTCCTTTCTTGCATATAACATTGGTGCTGAGCTGACTTTACGTACTGTTGGCAATTCAAACACTTAGAGTACCCACACCTGTGGTTGTATATTTTTCCTCATTTACCATTGCATGTTAGACACTTGAGTTTTATTGAACAGGCAACTTTCTTTGCACATTTCTCACATTCAGTAAGTACAGTTTCGTGTAGGTTGTTGTAGTAAAACGTGTTTTCATTTTCTTTTTTGCACTCGCTTTTACATTCTGTGCACTTCAATTCGACCGCGTATTTTACAAATGTTTCACATTTCCTACACTGGGCGAAGGAGCCACCTAAATCCTAGGGCATATTTTGTTGCAGATATTGCACTTGTAAGCTGCCTCACACACTCTCTCATTGTTATCAACGCAATCTTTACCAAAACAATATCTATTGCACTTTTTACAGTATACTCGGGGTCGCATACCTTCTGGGAAATCATGTTTTGGGCACAAACACAAATTACACACATTTTTATCTTTTTTACACGAGTGTTTGTCCTGATGATCGTAAGGTATATCACATTTTTTGCAGTAATATGAACTTCCATAAAAACCTCGTATATTATTAATGGAATCATAATGGTCGTTATGCAAGTACAAATAAATTGTTATCGCGTCATTTACACCTGAGGCCTGGATTACCTTGTTAAAATGGGCAGCCGAAACAACTTTAATCCGAACACCCATGAGATATGCAACACTTCTAATATCGTCTAAACTAAACCCATCTTCACAGTTCATTCCGAATCTTGTGCATAACTCTTTTGCTAATTCTTCCTGCAGGCCACGTCCTTTCCTAATGTAGGTAATTTCATTATCAGTTAATTTCCTGTCAAGTATATTTCTAGTTTCATAGGTTAGGGCTGTGATTATTGCTCTTGGCCCGCACAGGTTATCGGTGTTGGTTATTTTGTTTATGCTTCTTTTAGCCATAACATCTTTAGCAATATTGACTATTTTCTTACCCTTTGCTCCTTTTCCTCTGGGTATTTTGTAAACCTCGAAGTGAAAAGTGGTATTGTTGATATCTACATTTTCATTAGATGTTATTATTCTTTCAATCTGGTCAAGTAGATGTGAAGCATTAACTTTTCTTTTTCTTTTTGATGAAATCATATGGTTAAAATCATTATTTTCTGCAACTACTTTCATCTGATCACCTTGCTTGAAATCAGTTAGTTTTCTTACTTCTTTTATAGCTGCATGCACACCTTTTCTTACCGCTTTCATTTGTTCTATTGGTTTTCCTTGCAAATCTTTTATGTGTATAGTATGAGCTGTCTGCCATACGTTAAACTTTTTGATCAGCACAGTACGAACACCTTGCTGAATTTCGAAAGGTGACTTTTTAGCTACTGTTTCATTAAATATATTTTTCTTAAAAGGAAAAATTTGGCCCAATTTTTGCTTCACAATTTTCAAGTCCTTAGATTGAACAGGTTTTGGTTCCTTTTTAATTTCAAAGAGGTCTTGATCAAATCCAAAATGCCTGATTTTGTCCAAACGTTCCTTTTCTTCCGCTATCAAATTTAGCAACCCTTTCTTTGAATGAATTACTGAGTAGCCCTTAAATTTGTTTTCTCTGGCGACTTGTTTTAGTTCACGAACGGTCTTCTTAGGCAGCTCTGATTCTTGATACGTAAACAAAGCACTATCTCCGGCATTACTCCAAGCACTGCTTACAGCTTCAAGAAGAGCCGCCTTCTTCATCTTGTATAGTCCTTTTAGTTTGAGTTCCTTTGCTAGAACCCTTAGTTCTTGTACAGTTGCACCTGTTTGGCGCTTAATATTTCGTTTTAAATCCATTTATTAAATATCTTTTTTAATTAAAAATTTCATTTTTTTAAGTAAAATCATTATAAGACATCACTTTTTTGGCAAGTCGTTGTTGGAAACCAGTCTACCCTAATTAATTGGTAGACTGGTGTTAGAATGGCAGGGTGCATTTGGAATTGTTTGGATATGAAGGTGAATACTTTAAACAGCGTAAATTTTTTTGTATGAATAAATGAACAGAATAATTACATTTTGCATTATAATTGTTACCCTAACAAAGGTTCAATTAGAAATAATATCTCATGAAAATCAGAATCAATTTGCTATCAACTATCTGCGTAATTTTGGATACTTGTTTTTTTATAGGTAATAAATGGAAGTAAATCAATTTCTCAAGACGCTCAACAGCATCAACGAACAAAAGACGTTTAAAAAGCTCAGTGAGTTAGAAATAGGGAACGAATACCTTATAACGAATGTAGACGGTATAAATACAAAATATGGAAATAAAACTTTCCTAGGACTTGATAGTGAATTTAAGGTTATATTGCCTGACAAATACAACAAGGTGCTAAGTTGTGGAAAGGAAAAAAAGAAAATGATAGGCCTGAAAATGATATATAAAGGCAGAAAAGAAGTCTATGGTGGTTGCAAAGCGCACAATCTTGAATTCTTTTAAACATTTTCTTAAATTTTCGTAACACCCCGACAAATTTTTAGTAGAAAATGTATGGTTTTAATGGTTACTAACCATTAAAATCAAATACCAAAATTAACGTAAAATTAAGAATTCCTTCGTAGCTTTATGAAAATTGTAACAGCTATCTATGTCATCACCATTAAGTTCAAAAAGATAATCTATACTATCCTCAGACAACTGATTTATAAATACTTCTACATCTTCAGTAGGATGTAGTAAACGCAGGAAGAAAGAAAGGGTTATTCGCTTTACTCGGGCGTCCATTTATATATACAGAAATATTATAATATAACATTTTCTTTATTAACCCAGCTATTGTGAGAATTATCAAAACCCAACCATTTGACATATACCCGATTTCCTTTCTTTCTTAAAACTTTTTCAACAATGTATGCCTCTGGATACTTTGTTTTCTGTAACTCTTGCTCATAAAAGTTCCCCTTTATTTCTTCCGCATTTACATCTTTCAATTTGTACGTAATAGGGTCGGAATAAACGATATCTTTTATTTCAAATATTTCAGTCGACCAATTTCCTGTGTATCCTTTTTCGAATATACCTTTTAGTTTACTAATTCTGACTTGATCACCAACTTTAAATTTCGCTTTTTCTTCCGCTCCTACGCTTACAGTGTAAACAGTTTTCAACAAATGTTCTTCATTAGCTTTGTCTACGTTTTTTGGCTTCATATTTATAGTTGTGTGCGTCGTATTATTGCAGCCATTAATTAACTTTGGTAAAATGCCAACCCAGCAGTAGTTTCCTTGAATATCAAACTGCTTCCACATTTTCTCTTTTAAGGTCCTATTGAATCGTTCTACAACTGAAGCTTTTACTTCAGTAAAAGTCGAATAATGATTGATATTAAATGTTTTCATCAATTTTGAAAATTCTTTACCGTTGTCTGTTTGAAGATTTTTGGGATTTCTGTTTTTAAAAATACCATCAAACGCTTCAGCAACACTTTTACCCGTTTTATCTTTGACTGGTACACCCCAGGCATACTTTGAAAATACATCAATGACTGTTAACAAATACTTGTAGCCTTTATTAAGTTTCGATATCCCCTTTATTTTTCCAGAGTCCATTTCTACCAAATCCGCTTGCCAAATGTCATCAATGCCGTGAGTTGTAACCCTCCTTCTCGGAAAATTCTTCCTCATGGGTTTATGAATTTCGTTTATAATTTCCTCCCGAATGCTAACGGGTGGTTCTCTAATTTGGATAGAACCCCCTATTTCTACACTCTCATTAACTTTTTTTTTCGAACCGGCTTTTCTTACTCCCACACTCGGAACATAAACCTTCGATTCTAGTTCGACCATTTTTTGTCGAAAGCGTGTGAGGATGCAGTGTTTGAGTAAACGTTTTGCACTTTAAACACCAAATGTGATTATTCATTTATTAACTAATTAATTAATTAAAATTAATTATAAAATAAGCATTGGTTTACTCAGACACCCAACATTGAAGAACGCAAACTAACTTACAAGAAACAAGGGTCTACCCATTGTTGAGGAAATTAACTTTTTTATATTTATATTTTATATATAATAAATGGAATCAATTACCGATATTCTGAACAGCAAACTTGTCTATAAAAGCAAACAAGTGGTTATCGCTCTTGATGAAAATAACGATTCATGGTTTAAAGCTAAAGATATTGCTTTAATATTGGAGTATAGAGATACAGATAAAGCAATTCGAAAACACGTTGCTATTGAAGACAAAGGTACATTCGATACCTTAAATAACCCCACCGTTTTGGCGGGGTTAAAAAATACACATCCTCAAACCATATTTATTAATGAATCTGGGTTGTATTCGCTTATTTTATCATCTAAAAAAGAGGAAGCTAAAAAATTTAAGAAATGGGTAACGAAAGAAGTCCTTCCATCAATTCGAAAGTACGGAGAATACAAAATTAAAGAAGAATATAAGAACCAACTAGTGGGGTTAATGCAGAAACTTCAAATAAAGGAAGCAGAAAACGAATCTCTTACCCCATTAGCCACACCTCTTGCACTTAAAACTAGTAAGAATAATTGTCTGCTTATTATAGATAAGCATGAACCAAACGAAAAGTACAGGTACTATGCAATAAGGGCGCAGAGACAACAGGTGAATCAAGCAATCAAAAAAATATGCAGGCGGTACCCCGATTGTGAGATAGTTTATGAAAAATATAATGATCCTAATAGCGTAAGGTTGTATGTGCTTATGAAAGAACAAATAAAAATTAGCTATTCGGGAAACCGTTTCAATATTCCATTTACTCCTGATCTTCTTAAAGGAACAATAGAGATGTTGTATAAAAACCTGTTACATTAGACTGTTTTTAATGGATATTTTCTCCATTAAAAACTAAAACATTTTAACATTAGTGTTATTCGACCGATTCATCAGGATGAGGCTCATATGCATCAAGTATTACTTCACCAAACATCGTCACACTAACATTTATTGGAAGTTTTAAAATTATGCTGTCCATTTTATTTTTGAAGCATAAAGTATCACCGGATTTAACGTTGAAGGGCTTACTAGTATCTACCATATTTTTTTCTTCTTTGGAACGTGAAATATAAACGTCTAATACTGTTTTAATAGCGTCATCTGTATATGAAGTAAATACTTTATCTGGGTCTACGATACGGACAAATATTTTCCTAATCGTTGCGTTGTATGTAAAAATATGCTTAATTTTATCTTTCTCTGCAAAAAGGTCATTTTGTAATATTATCCTATCAAACACCTTTCTTTCTAAGTTGTCAACCTTTTCTGTTAATGTTGATACTGGTGCAAGACAAGTAGTGGCATATTCCGAGAACAATTTTTCTATTTCTTCTTTCGTGAAGTAGTTATCTTTAGGAAAATCCCCTTCAGTAGTAAGTGGTTTGAGCTTTTCTAAGAGATATTGCTTATTAACGACATCTTTATTGTTGATTGGATCTTCAATATTCGCTATCCTTTTACCTTGAAAATCAATCCATGTTTTTGAAACAAAAAAGCTCACTAAGGCGTTTATTTAGAGCCGTAACTAGCCTTGAAAATCGTTTTTCTAAATCATCCTTTGTGATAGCTTTAATATTTAATGAACTACTCTCTCCGTTTATAATTTTATTTCCAAATATGTCCATTTATTAAATCTATAATTTCGTTAAAATGAGCGGGATTAGGGGAACCCAAATTCGAAAACAACTTTAAAACAAGGACACATAAATGACCACATATATATTCATCAAACATTTGAATTCTTTCGGCGTTATAAAATAGGTTGCTAGCTCCCAAATAATTTACTAGTTTTTCAGGAACATCTCCACCAAATGAGTCAAAGACGAATTTTTGATTACCCTGTTTAAAGTAACAAATCCAATGAGTACCTGCATGATCCGACGTATCCAAGTTTACAATTCCTGATTCACAATCATTAGGTTTTGTAGGCAGTTCATCAATCATAAAAACATTTCGAAAATGCTTTATGTTCATTTCGTGTATTATTTTAAGTATATCGAAATTACTTAAAGGGTGCTTATAGTTGGAAAGTATATCACTCAATATCGATGAAATTTCTCTCTTTTTTTTTTTAATTTTAGTTATTCCCAAACAACCTTGTCCAGTCTTTTTTTCGATCACCAGATTATGTCTAATTTGTTCAGCCAATTCCGCATCTTCTTTTTGCTTTTTATGAACAGCGCTTGTAATGGCTGCAGCGCCACCTGCCAGCGAACCAATGGCACCCAATGCAGCTAATATTAATGGCAAAAATCCTCCTTGGTGTTCATTAATTCCAGAACCTTCTTTCTTCCTACTGAGATATTCGAATATTTTCTTTACAATTGGAATGGACAAACTTATAAGTAAGCTACCACCTTTTTGAAATTTTCTTGCTTTCTGCTTCTTTTGTGTATCTGTCAAGTACTCATCTAGATAGTCATGCTTTTTCAGATCTTCGTTGGAGAGTTTTATTTTAATAGCTTTGGGTTTTAGTTTCCCTTTTTGGGAAACGTTGTAATCAATACTAAATCCTTTCATTTATTTAATGAAAAAAATTATAAACAAAAATTTTACAAATTTATACTCAGACGCCCCAACCATTTTCATCTAACCCCATTCCCATTTTTCTTTTTCCATACATTATTCCAGTAACGGCTGTATCTGCTAGTCTCTCACTCAAGTTAGCATCTTTACTGAATATTCTCTCTTTTGCAGCCTTTTGTAATTCTTTATCTGCTTGATGTCTGTGCTCTAATTTTGTATGGTCGCGGTATGCTATATCATGTAATTTACATGCTTCGTCTAATGGGTTGGAACCCTGAACACCTTCGGCTAGTTGCTTGTCTAATGGATTACCAGGACCACAAAATTTATATCCCGGGAGTGTTAAGTCAATATTATTTTCACCTATTTTATTAATCATCCAATTAACTAATCCTTTTCCATGTTTTTCAGATTCCCAGAATGTATGGGGAATGTTATTTAAAAACCTAATTAGATATGGAATACCTTTAGGATTATTAACAATGAGGTCATTAAACTTACTCGTAAGCATCTTCGTTATTCCAACCTTTTCATTGTGATAGACGTTGTTTCCAGCATTTTCTTCGCCATGAATTACCATTAATCTGTCTATTAATTCCCTTACATCATCCATCCACACATATTCAATCGGTGCTTTTGAATATTTTTTTACAAAACCAAATCCTGATTTAGGAGGAGTGGTTAGAGATGCAGTTCTTTCTTTTCTACTAACTTTTTCTGAAAGCCATATATCCTTTATCAACGTATTATATTTTTTGCCAACACTGCTTTTAGGTTTAGTGCTATTTGGGTCATTGTTTTGATACATAGCATTTGTAATTTTTAAAATAGTCTTATATGTGCTGCGGTCTTCGTCTGTATACTCATCATCGTTAGGTATATCATTTAAGGTTAAAAATAGCATTAAACCCTTTGTAGCTTTAAAATTCTTACCCTTAATTATAATATCGTCATTACTGAATTCAACTTTTGAGTCACCTATATAATAACCCTGATAGTTCTTATCATACCTTATTCCAAATTTAGGGTCACTAATTATAGGTAAATATTTTGAAATTATTACCCCTAAGTGGACCGTAGAATAATCAGTTATGCCTTTCCTCTTAACATTTTCTTCACTTTTATCATACTCTTCATCGGCCTCTTGAAATAAACTCCTCCCCTTTTCTTTCTGAAGTTGCGACTCTAAATTCTTTCTGACCTTTCTTTCCGATTTTAAAGCTTCTTTTTGCTCATCAGTGACATCATATTCATCCAAGAAATAGGAACCTTCGGAATCTGAAGGAAAGTCTTCTTTATAGTCAATTCTGTAAGGAATTAATTGCTTCTCCACTTCTCTATTTTCTTCTATAGCTTTAATAACATTTTCACCGATGTCATTTAACTTGTTGCCTAAAACATTAACAGCATCGATAACAGGTTGATCTTCTTTTTTATACTTCTCGTATTCCGTTATAGGCTGCTTTTTCCATATTCGAAATTCGTCTTTTAATTCTTCAAATTTCTTCCTATTCCTTTTTGCTTGTTGAACTACCTTTTGATCGTATTTCGCAAACATCTTTATTATAGGTGAAATTTAAAAAAAAATGACGTTTGATGCTAACATTGACGTTTGACATTTGACGCTGACATTGACGCTGTACGTTGTACGCTGTACGTTGTACGCTGACGTTGAACGTTAACGCTGACGTTGTACGCTGTACGTTAACGCTGTACGTTAACGTTGTACGTTGACGCTGACGTTGTACGCTAACGATGTTGGTGTTTGAATACTCAACCCAAAACCTGCCAATACCCCTGGAGTAGTTACCCAACATTTAGAAACGTTTTAATTTTATTCCTATATTTACCATCGTTAGCTTTGCGATTCATATCAATAGTAATAAAACCAAACTCCTCATTCCAACATTTGCTGCAAATATTCTTAAAGTCTTCAAATTTCATATCGCCACCCACAAATTCTTGATAGATATGATTTAAATTGGTATTATCTTGCCTAAATATGTTTAAGAAATTTAAGTTATCACGAACTAATTGTTTTAGTATTTTTGAATACGTTTGAGCTAAGTAAAAACAGTCAATCCCTTTATGTCTTCCTCGTGTAAAATATTCTCGAACTATGTCTTGGTTTTCCAGTATGAAATCGTCGAAAATTACAACTGACCTATCTTCACATTTATCCAGGGGAATTATGCTTTCATCGTCACGAATAAATTGTGCAATGGACTTTCCTAACTTCTCTTCTATTTTATTACATTTTTCCATAAACTGTTGATACTTAGATTGATCTAAACTTTTAGAGAAGATGTAAAGGTTGTTTATTTTTTCCCAGTTTAACCATCCAGGTGCCAAAATATAATTGTCAATCATTAAGGTTGTTTTACCACAATTACTGGGGCCTATTATAGCACAACGAATGGAATTCGGTAATAATTTGCCATGTTTGTTCTTTACTTGCTTTTCTACAAGTCTTACTTGTGGGTCCCAATCTACAACATTTCGTTTACTCATTTTCGTTTATTTTATTAATTAATGAATGAATTAATAAATGAAGAGAATTTTTGAACTAAGTGGTAAAACTTCGGTTTTAGAGAAAAGGTTAAATGTTCCATTGCGAGATGAATTTAGAAAAGTTGGATTAATAGGGTTTTACTCAACCTTCCTAACACCAAATATTACAACAAAAAACAATAAAGTACACTATGAAAAAGTATCAGGTACGATAACTGAAATGTTTATTCCACCAGGTCAATATAATGTAGAAAATTTACAATAAGCTATTCAAAGTCAAGAACCTAAGATTAGTATTGAACAAAATAAAATTCTAAACAGATTGGAAATAATTAGTGATTATAAAATATATTTTGACCAAGAAGAAAGTATTGGTTCAGTTTTAGGTTTTAATAATCAAATTGTAGAACCAAAATCCAAAACACTTGCTCGGAACTTACCTAAAATAATTCCGTTCGAAAATATCCGCGATCATTTCAATTTAGCGGATGGAATGTTTGTAAAAGACTCTGAGCATTTTCACCGTGAAACGAATATTATTGCATCATTTAAACCAGCCCTAGAATTTAGTGCTCCAATAATTTATGAGCCGAATTATCCTGTATTTTGCCCAGTTTTCGATAAAATTCAGAATTTAAAAATTACTGTGACCAATGAGAATGACGAAGTAATAGATTTCAACGGCGCAACAGTTACTGTAATTTTAGAGATGAGTTAATTATTTCCTCTTCATTTAATTTTCTATTATTTTTCTTATAATAAATGAACAAAGTAGAAAGTTACCAGTGGCAGTCTTTTCCTGTAAATGAAAAGACTAAAAACAATTTAAATTTGCCAAACAAGGACGTGGAAATAGATATTAAAGTTGGTGATGGTTGGATTGATAATAATGCGCACCTGTATATTACTTTCGATGTAACTCATGCTGATGGAACTGATTTCACTAACTATGAAGGAAAATCAAATGTAAAGCTAATTGACAATTACCCCCACTCAATTTTGGAGCACTGTAACCGTGAAAAAACGAGGACACACTATCTATCGAATTGACCATCCAAATATATCTTCAACGGTTCTGTTTAATTTAACAGCCTCTTATAGTGATAAAATGATATATTCAGGTAATTTTCTTAATAATGGTAAATTGCAGAAAAAAACAAATGAGTTAAGGTACCCTTTAAGTCTTCTTGGCTGATTTTTTAAGGATTTTAAAGAGATTATGTGGGAAGGAGATTTAACTGTTACATTTACATGGAGTCAAAATGCGAAGGATGCTTTGTATAGATGGTGGACTAAGAATCCCGATGGGGGCAATGCACCTGGAACTCTCCCGGAGGAAGGAAAAGTTACCGTAAAGTCAATGGAGATAAAAATTCCTGTTGTTAAATACGAACCAAATTATGAGCTTGAACTGAGAGAAAAAATACTGCAAGAACCACGAATACCTATATCATTCTTTGACCTTCAAACTCAAGAAATTTCAGGCCTAAGTGGGAAAAGGAATTTTGAAATAGATATTACTAATTACTACAATTCAATGGAGTTTGATCTGCCATATTTTATTTTTGTTGTGTTTCAAACTAATAGAAAAGGTAACCAAGATATGAATAGTTCCAAATTTGATCATGTTCAGCTTCAAAATATTTACATGAAAAACGGAAGAAACGAAATGTTTCCGGAAGAAATGTGGAATATCAATCCTCCTAATACTTATCTAAATGCCCATTATGCTTTTAGGGACTTTAAGCGTATAACTGAGCTGAAGTATGATGTTGTTATAACCCCCACAGAGTTCATTGCTTCTTATCCTATTTATGTTATCAATATAAGTCGGCGTAGAAATGTAGTGACACCTCAGAAAACCAGTATGAAATTGGTAGCAACATTTAATGCCAATATACCTGAAAATACGCTTGCTTATGTAATTATGTACGGTAAAAAGAATTTAACCTATGATGCTAAGCATGGAATAGTTACTGAAAACTTTTAAATATGAAAGTAGTTGTTATTCATTTTAATAAATTAGTAAGAGTTTAGTTTTTAAGTTCAATTGAACTTAAAAACTAAGAATAAAAAAGAGTTAGTTTAAATTTGTTGAATTTGAAAGGGCAATTAAGTTTGCAGTATTTTCTTATTTAAAGATAAAAAAAGCAGTTAATAAATATGGAACCCGAATATAATATAATGCCTTGCAGCCTGACAAATATTTTAAAAGGGGGTTGTGTTTCAAATACACCCACCAAAGTAAATAATGTGCCTGAGTGTATTAAAAAGATAGTCTTCCATTACTACGGCAAGCTGCAAAATTTGCAACTGACAATCTTAGAACGCGTTAGTAATGACAGTGATTTCATGGAAATTGGTGATGCCTTGGAGGAATTAGAAGAACAAGTGGAGAAACTAATAGTTTCGGTTAAATAACTATTGTTATTATTTAATTAGTAAGAGTTTAGTTTTTAAGTTTAATTGAACTTAAAAACTAAGAATTAAGAAAATGATATTTTAGGTGAAAAGGCAATTAAGTCTGCAAAATTTTGTTATTTATAGATATAAAAAACAATTAATAAATATGGAACCTGAATACGCCGTTATCGTCCGTTGCGTCGACGTAAATAATGTGCCTGAGTGTATTAAGAAAATAGTCTTCGATTACTACCTCAAGCTGCAAAATTTGCAACTAACGATCTTAGCACGCGTTAGTGATGAAAGTGACTGTGTAGAAATTGGTGAGGCATTAATGGAATTAGAAGAGCAAGTAGAGAAACTAATAGTTTCGGCTGAGCACAGTGCGAAAAAAGAAGGAAGAAGTTAAAAATAAGTTATCAGTGAACTTGACCAGGAAACTCCGTTAGCCTTGATACGCTCTTAGTCGATAAGATAACCTTGTCAGCATGCACTCTCTCTCTGTGCCATCCGCTCACTCGCATGGAAGTGATGTGCTAAATTAAATATTACTTAGAACCCAGCTGTTAGTCTTGTTACACCGGAAGTACTAGTAGCAAAGCAAGAAACTACGTAGTATGTGCAGCGCGATCTATTAGCAAACAATGAATGCTCTTCGTAGTGCACTTCTCGTAAGAAATTGCACCACATAAGGCCGCATACACGCTTTTTAATCGCTTTCCTCGTAGCTCAGGAGGATAAGTGTCTGGTTTGTTGAGATTTGTTCGCTTAGAAACGGAGGCGCCCCGTTTTCTATGGTTCGAATCCCACTCAATCCTTTCAAAAAAATAACTGAGTTAATGAAAGAGAGAAGGAAGAAGCAAATGCTCTCCAGGGTCTGTTAGAGGCATTCTGAGAGATGCAAAGTAGATGGGAGTGGCCACTCAAAAGGAAAGGAAAGAAAAGTTGAAAGGAGAAGCTGAAAAAGGAGAAAAAAATCCCTAGGGGTGTCGACGAAGAGAAATTAGAAAACCAGCGCTGGCTTCGAAACACCCCTGGGGGTTTCTCTGAAATGTCGGAGTTTTGAAAAAATTTTGTTAACTGTAATTTTCACCATTTTTTTCTATAATTCTTTAAAAAGTCACTAGTTATTTTAACCATTATTCTATCCATTGTTTCTAAAAAATTCGTCAGAATTATTAGCCTTGTTTTTACCATTATTCTTCCCCTAATTTCTAAAAAAGTAACTGATAATTTTAGCCTTGTTTTAACCATTATTCTATCCTTAATTCTTTTAAAAAGTTACTGGTAATTTTAGCCATTATTTTAGGTGTCTGTAGGATAAATTTGTGTTACGTTTTATAGGTGGAGGTAAGCATAATTTTGTCATTTACATTTTAGAGTCACTTTTATGGTTACTTTTAACCATATTTTATTAAAAATAACATTGGTAATTTTATGGATACGTTAACCATAACTTTTTACGGCTGATTTTATAGATATAATAACCATAACTTTTGATTTTGTTTTATGGTTACCTTTAACCATAATTATCTTGGTTATTTTTTTTGTTAAGTTTAATGGTTACTTTTAACCAGAATTTAGAAAAAAATTCTGGCAATTCTTTTAATTGTGTTTTATGGTTACCTTTAACCATAATTATCATGGTTAATTTTTTGTTAAGTTTAATGGTTACTTTTAACCAGAATTTGGAAAAAATTCTGGCAAGTTAGAGGTTATTTTAACCATAATTTTAATTGTTTTTTATGGTTACGTTCTGCCATAAAGTAATACGAAATATTGTTTACCTTTTATGGTTAATTTCAACCATAATATTATGGTTGAATTTTATGGTTACTTGTAACCATAATTGTTTGGAAGATTTGTAATGGTTACTTGTAACCATATGTTTGATCGATAATTTTTTAATGATGTTTAAGGTCACTTTATCCATTATTTTTTTTAATAGAATTTTAATGGTCACTTTATCCATTATTTTTTTAAATAAAATTTTAATGGCTACTTTATTCATTATTTTTAATAGAATTTTAATGGTCACTTTTGGACCACACTTAATTGGCTGTCCCATACCTACGCCTATACTACTCCTATCCATTCCGCGAACGCTAAGCTACTACGAGAACATCAATCTATCCTCCAACGTTGGACAGACTACTTTTTTTGCATCTGAAATGAAGAATTTCCACACCCACCAATTGCAAGGCCTGATCCTACCTTAGGACCCATTCCTCCAATTGCATCCGAGGAAGTAATGCTTGCCATTAGCAAGATGAAGAGTGGGAAAGCAACTGGCCCAGATGACTTACCGACGGAAATATGGAAAATTCTAGGAAAGCCTGCCTCAGAATTCCTTGCCACACTCTTTAACCGGATCATTGCTGAGAACCAACTTCCCCATGCATGGACAACTAGCATAACAGTTCCAATATGGAAGGGAAAAGGTGATGTGGGTGACTGCTCAACTTATCGCACTATTCGACTCCTCTGTCATACGTTTAAAATATTTGAGCGTGTGCTTGATTGTAGACTCAGAAATATTGTCACTGTAACACCAAACCAGTGTGGGTTTGTTAAGGGATGCAGTACCATCGATACTGTCCATGCCACACGCCTTTTAATGGAAAAGCACAGAGAGAGGCAGCGGAGTGTACACCTGGCATTTCTCGATTTAGAGAAAGCTTTTGACCGTATCCCTCATGATCTTATTTGGCGAGCTCTTGGTTGCCATGGAGTCCCTGAGGAATATGTAAGCTGGGTGCAATTTCTTTATCGCAATGCCACTAGTGTAGTTCGGAGTCCACCTGGAGTCTCCCCACCTTTTGAAATCACTGTGGGTGTTCATCAGGGTTCAACTCTATCACCACTGTTATTCATCCTCTGCATGGATAGAGGAACGGCAGACATACAGACCTGACATCCCTGGACCCTTCTCTATACGGATGATGTGGTACTTGCCCAAAAAACCGGCCCTGAACTCCAGCACAGGGTTCAAACGTGGAACGACAGACTGGCTGAAAATGGACTGCACCTCAATATCCAGAAGACAGAATACCTGGAATGTGGCCCCAAAACTAGAGGTACCATCAGTATCAGCACAGAAAATCTGCAGAAGACTATGCATTTTAAGTACTTAGGGTCCACTGTCACTTCAAATTGTGACGCCCCTCCTGATACTCGGATGAGGGTAAACGCAGCCTGGCTCAAGTGGAGACAAGTCAATGGAGTTCTCTGTGATAAAAAGATGCCTCTGCATTTAAAGGCAAAGGTCTATAAGTCTGTGGTACGCCCAGCAGCCATCTATGGGACTGAATGTCGCCCTATGACCAAACGACATGAGCAAATTTTGAATACAATGGAAATGAAGATGCTCCGATGGTCGATGGGGCTGACCCGATTTCACCACGCAAGGAACACAGACGTCCGGCGAAGATTTGGTGTTGCACCAATTGTCGAGAAGGTGAGGGAGGCTCGTCTACGCTGGTACTTGTCACGTCATGAGAAGACAGAACAACTTAGTTGTCAAAACAGCACTCCACATTAACCCAGGTGGAACAAGACCACGTGGAAGACCTGCAAAGCGGTGGACAGGCAACATCAGGGCTGACATGCACGCTGTTGGTCTAACACCAGAAGATGTCAACGATCGAAAGAAGTGGAGGAGATATAGCCAAATAGCAGACCCCGCAAGGGATTAATGCTAGGAAGAAGAAGAAGAAGAAGAAGAAGAAGAAGAAGAAGAAGAAGTATCTATCCATTCCGCTAAGGTTTAATCAAGTTCAACGTTTTGAAGACGTCGTGCGTCGCAGGGGTGCTTCTCCGGATATTCGTACCTTCGACAAAGTTACTTAGAGTTGTCTCCTCCACCCCGCCCCGGTTCTCTTGTCACTGAGTTCTAAAACACTCTATAAGTTTTATTTAAATAAAAAATGATGGTTCAAGAGAGAACAATTCCCCCCCCCCCCAAAAGGTCGACTTATATGGATTTATCGGGCATTTTTTCTTGCTAACACCATTAAACATAAACATGGCTGTATATACGCATGTATTTATTGTATTATTATTACTTACGTTTGATGAGTACGCAATGCTCCATGGAAATGTTCCGTGCCGGCGAAAACTCACGTCCCACAGCCCACTGCCACTGTATTTGCACCTAGTTATCACTGTAAAAGTTGCTGGTTCAGAAACGACTGCTTTCGCTCATTCTCGGTGACCACTGCACTGACCATAGTGAGCACCCCACCCCTTGAGGAACCTTGGAACCATAAACCTGTCAATTTTGTTACAATAGCGCGGATATCTGAGGACGCGCTGAAACAAGCGGTAGCAGGTCATAACATTCCTCCGACAACATCTCAATGAGTTGGCTTGACCTGAAGTCATCAATGCGCTCACCAACACCTTTTGTCAGGGCCGGTCTTAGGGATTTCAGCGCCCTGTGCGAAATTCGATTTTGCGCCCCTCCGTGCGAGGCGGGTTGCCTAACTCTGGCAAATATTATGCGGTATCATAACGAGGAATCATGAAAATATAAAGATAATGCAGGCAAAGGCAAGGCACCGAGTTATCGGATGAAATTAAATTAAATAAACCTAAAGTACATTTACCCATTTAGCCTACTATATTTCTTGAACATGCCTTACTTGCGTTGTAGTAAGGGGATAGTCAAGGTAACATACAAAATATCAGCTGTACGCTCGCATGATGCAAAAATACTGGACTTTCTTACTTAATAGGTGATGCGTAACATATTACAATAACTATTTTTTCAGTTGTGATGCAGAATGTCAACATAACAAAATCACTGGGGAAATACACTTATAGGAATCAAGCTTTACAAATGCAAACGACTGCGACTCACGGGAAATATCACACTAAAACCCAAAACCTTATGAGAAGGGAGCTTTCCGTGCTTCGACTGAAGCGAACTCTTTTACTAACTGGGCTAAATCACGTGAACGCGCAACATCGTTCTCTATTGAAATTAAAACAAGTTTTAACAGTCTTTCTGGCCCATTCTAGCACGCAGGTAGGTTTTAATCAACTTCAATTTTGAAAAGCTACGTTCAGCTGAAGCGACAGTTACCGGCAAGGTTAAGAGAATTCGCAAAGCTACCTCGACGTTTGGAAATACGTCAATCATATGCGTGCTGTAAATGTACTGCAACGCAGCGCGAGGGTTTTTTACGCTTGGTGGTACGCAAGGGCTCAAATGTTGCAGCTCAGAACATAGATCCATCCCACTTATGTCAGACTCATTATTTCTACTGGAAAGCTGCTTTTGCAAGTCCAAGCAATGATCCATGAGTGGACTACTATCTTTAATAGACCCAGGCAGTGCCTTTAGATCGTACAAAAATCCCCATGTATCGGAATGCTCTTTAAAGGAAAAGAATCTCATCCTTACAGACTTTAAAGCTACCGTTAGAAGTTTGTCAAAGAAACTTTTTTTGAAGAGTCGTTGTAGCTTCACTTGTTTGCGCTTAACCTTAGCCTAAGCTTCAGCCTCTGTCAGCTCCGGCTCCGACTCTGACTCAGAACTGTCACTCTCAGTGCCTGACTCGATGACTTGGTCATGAGTCATCTTCCTCATTCAACCGTTTAGGGGGTCTAGTCTTCCTTTTCCGTCTACCTTCTTCGAACTCAAGAGACACAGACGCAATGACTTATTTAGCCGAAGTTACAGCGCTTTCATAGCCTTCTTGGGAATATTTTTCAAGGTACGCGATACAACCTTACGCGAAAGAAGATGCCTTTTGTATATCAATTGCTTCTGCTTGCATGGCTTTGCTAACTATGTTTACTTGAAACAAAATGTCGAGCCATACTAGAACAGCAACGACAAATGCGAACGTCACAATTTTTTTCGCCAAGTATTCAGCTTCATGGCGTAGCCATGAATCAAAAGTAGGGATCCCCTTAATGGCCTTTAAGGCTGCCACTACCCCATTCGTATCGTATCTAAAAGGCCTCACTACACCTACGCGACACTCCCAGCGAGTGTCGCTCAAATCTTTTAGAGTCAAATTACAAATGTGAGCCAACAAAATAGACCACCGGCCAGGATACGACGAAAGTAAAACATATATGCGTTGAATAATGCCAAATAGAGTAACGCAGTAAGGACAGCATTCGGCTGAGTCAGATAAAATTAGGTTTAAGGAATGGCTACCATATGGAACATATTTTGCGCGCGGAACTGTTTTACAAAGCGAGCTTGAAATCCTTTATGTTTACCTTTCATATTCGCGCCGTTGTCAAAGCCTTGACCTCTAAGGTCTTCTAGCTTTAACCTCATTTCTGTCAACGTATTAATGATCAGATAGGCAAGCGCCTCACCATCAGTTTTTTCGGCCACCTCAAAACCGTCTTCAGATTTTTGAACGAACCTTAAAGTGATCGATATTTGTTCTTTTTTTTAGAAAGGTCTGGTGTGCAATCGGCAATAACGGATAAATATTTAGCTTTAGACACTTGAGCTAAAATATCCGACAAAATCGCATCACCTAGCAAATTTATGAGCTCGTTCTGGATTCTTTTACTTCAGTAGTGATCACTTGTATAGAAACCATCACCCTTCGTAAGTGCTCCTTCATAACCGGACCGTATTTGCCCAAAAGTTCAACAAGTTGAAGGAAATTACCATTGTTTTTCTCGAAAAATTTGTCAGATGAACCCCTGAATGACAAATTGTTTTTACTTAGAAACATCGTTATCGATAACAATCGTTCGAGTACGGACCTCCAATGTTCTACCTCAGCACACACAATTGTGTTGTTATGATTTCTTTTTCTTTGCCTCTGTCTCCAGTTCGTGCCACACCCGCACCCCTTTCTCCAACCTCACTCCCCTATCTCCCCGCCATCCTCATTTTCTTTCCCCCTCCTCCACCTTGCCACAGCTCTGCTACAACAGCGAACGGAACCGAAATATCACGGAAATGCCTGAGCGCTGCCGAAGAGCGATTTGGTTGGTCCCGGGCCCGGGAGTCGAGCCGGGATGCGTTTCCGCAATAGTGAAAAGGCAAGGGAGAAAAAGATATACTGTAGTGTTTGCTAATCACTATTTCACTGAGTTTAACTTCGGTCCGTCACGCTCTAAGGAGCACGTAGGGTTTTCAGTCATCAGAGATAACACCGGTTGAACTTTTTTTTTTAAACTGATTCTCTTATTTGTTTGACGAACTCGCATTTACCTATCTTGCCATTTGTTCAATAGGAAATAAATCAAAATTTGCCTATCACTCTGGGACGCCTTTGGCGCCCCCCAAACCTTTGGTGCCCTGTGCGACCGCACATGTCGCACACCCCTAAGACCGGCCCTGGTTACACCCACCCAGGAACGTGCCATTGAGTTCATTCCTTGTCCTTAGTCCCATATTGCTCATATGTCATTCTTTCTTCAGTTTCCATACAAAGAAACGAAATGGCAAGTGGCAGTCGGTGCACCGAGGACTGGAAGTGAAACTTTCGAAATGGTTGTTTTGCCGACTCTTCCTCTTGCCGCACTGGGCTATTGCCTGGATGAACGAAATTATAATAGCGTCGTTTGTGCCGACTGTCAGTTTAATGTTTTTTTTTTTTAAATCAGACCAAATCGTATATGGCCTGCCCCGTTTTGCTTTTTTAAATGCTGTTTTGGGAAAATACCTGAGCGCGGGGGGGGGGGGGGGGGGGGTGAGACACCCCCAAACCTCCCACTCGAACCGCCCCTGGAAGTATCACAAGCTTACAGCACCATACCATCCATCAACTAATGGCCAAGCAGAACGGTATGTCCAAACGGTGAAGGATGCCCTCTACGCGATGAAAACAACCAAAGGAACTCTGCAGACAAACCTGAACGAGTTCCTTCGCCAATTTAGAAGAGCGCCGCACTCTACCACCGGACAATCTCCATCTCAACTATTCCTGGGACGAGAACTTCGGGCACGTCTCAACCTGGCGAGACCCGTAGACGTTCGCACTAGAGTCTGCGAGAAACAGAAAGCAGAAATGGAGTCTACATTCCGCACCTTCGAAGCGGGTCAATCAGTCTACTTCCTCTCTGGCAACCCGAACCTGGACAAATGGCTCCCCGGTACCATCGCAGCCCACATTGGAGATCTCCACTATGATATCAACTACCTGGAGAAACGAATAAAACGCCTCATCGACCAAATTAGGCCATTTCCAGGAATACGGCCAAACACAGAGAACCAGGAACCGACCAGCGATGAACCTACCGAAATTCCACCTAGGCCACGACGTGTTTGGTTCTTCCCAGCACCAGCTACCGCAGTACCAGCCGAGAGGATGCCACAAGTGATCCGTGGAAACCGAACACCAACACCAGCTACTCCAGTTATACCGCGCATGTCTACACGCAAACGCCGCCCAACATTAAGATTTTCACCATAGACATAACAAGTTCAATTTAAAAGAGAGAGGACATGTTGTGTATTCGAACCCTCAGAAATGTATGTTTTAAAGAAATTTCATCCTCAACAGTTGGTAACACATACACACCACCAGAGACTCAGTTATCGATTACTTGAGCGGACTAGAGCCGTTATTGCGGCGCACTGATCTGTATTGTTCTGTATAATTGTTTGGCTTCCTCATAATAAATGATCAATCTTATAAAACACAAAATAAAGATTATGTTTTATAATGTGTTTTACTTTGTGTGTGATATTTTAGTGTATGTTTGTGTATTATTTTTCATTATGTATTTTTATGTATGTGATCCTCACGTGCTTCTCACGTGAGAATCACATAGAGGGGCGATTGTAACCATTTTGGTTACAGAGTTTACGTTTATGGGTTAAGGTTCGAGGCATGGCCACCTTTTGTGATGGGGCATTGCATTGCAGACCTTAGCGCCTGAGCAAAAGGGATTCCTTGTAATGGTCCAGCAGTAAGGTAGGAAGGGGCCATGCTTAACTGAGTTCCACATGTGTATGGATATTTCTTTGTTTGATGGTGTGTTAGGTAGATTTCATTAGAAAGCTAACTATTGCAATGGGTCCCATGTTTCGACTTCCGGAAAATTTCGACATATCTTCGCGTTTCACATCCCCCAGACCCCAAAACCACCGTCAGTTCAAAAGTTTATATATAATTTATGTATATATATATATATATACTAGCTGACCCGGCAGACGTTGTCCTGCCAATCAAAGAAAGTGATGTAACTTTGTTTCTTGAAGTGCTTTTGGATACACAATATTTTTTTTTCAATTTCTGTTAACTGCCTCTAAACTATCATGAATTGAATAAACTAATTTAGAAACATTCGTTGGAGCGTGCACAACAACTCCCCAAAGTTTCATAGCAAACGGATAAATGGCATTTAACGCATACGGGATTTGGTTTAAATGATTCGTGCGCTGTCACTCATTTGTTGAATCTAATCGTGCTCTACCAACTGTGAAATTCATTTACTAAGTTAGAAAGCATCACGTAAGTGTACACAACAACTCATCAAAGTTTCATCGCAATCGATGAATAGTATATGAACGCATACAGGATTTTGTTGGAACGCTTCGCGCGTCGTCACTCATTTGTTACATCTACTCGTGTGCTACCAATATTGTAAAATGGATTTACCAAGTTGAACACCTTCCCTGGCGTGTACACAACAACTCATCAAAGTTTCATCGGAATCGGATGAATGACATATGGACGCATAAGTGATTTTCTTTAAACGATTCGCGTGCCGTCACTCATTTGTTGAATCTAATCATTCGCTACCTATTGTAAAATAGATTTACTAAGCCTGAAACCTTCTCTGGCGTGTACTCAATGATTCACCAAGGTTTGATCGCAATCGGATGAATGATATATGACCGCATACGGGACATTGTGGAAACGATTCGCGCGCCATCGCTCATTTGTTGAATCTACTCGTGCGCTACTTATTAAAAACTGGATTTACTAAGACAAACATTTCCTGGAGTGTACACAACAATTCACCAAAGTTTCATCGCAATCGGATAAATGGTATATGGACGCATACGGTACTTTGTTGAAATGATTCGCATGCCGTCACACATTTGTTGAATCTACTCGTGCACTACCTATTGTAAAATGGATTTATTAAGCCAGAAACCTTCCGTAGGGTGTACACAACATCTCACCCAAGTTTCATCGTAATCGGACGAATGGTATTTGAACGCATACGGGACCTTATTGAAGCGCTTCGCGCGTCGTCGCTCATTGTTGAATCTACTCGTGCGAAACCTCCTGTGAAATGGATTTACTAAGTTAGAAACCCTCACGTAAGTGTACACAACATCTCACCCAAGTTTCATTGGAATCGGATGAATTGTATATGAACGCATACGGGACTTGATTAAAAGTTCGCGCGTCGTTGCTCATTTGTTGAATCTACTCGTGAGCTACTTATTGTAAAATGGATTTACTAAGTTAGAAACCCTCACGTAAGTGTACACAACATCTCACCCAAGTTTCATCGCTATCGGACGAATGATATTTGAACGCATACGGGACCTTTTTGAAACGCTTCGTGCGTCGTCGCTCATTTGTTGAATCTATTCCTGCGCTATCTATTGTAAAATGGATTTACTAAGCCAAACACCTTCCCTGGAGCTCACTCAACATGTCACCCAAGTTTCATGGCAATCGGATGAATGGTATATGAACGCATACGGGACTTTGAAACGCTCTAACGTGCAGAGACAAACAGTTGAATTCGACATCACTGCCACCTTTGGTATAAAACACAACTTTTCGCCACGGGCAGAGTGTATGTAATGGCGGTAGTTGCACAGGTTGCGACCAGGTGGCTCTAACGTGCAAAGACAAACCGTCCAAAGACATCAGCTTTCACGAAGGCCAAGGCTAGTGGTTTCCATGACGACTGTTTTTGACTATATATTGAGGTTCTAAAATTGTGTGTAAATTGTGGCTCTAAAATTGTGTTCATTCCGCCTACCGGGTCAGATTGTGAATCTAAACCATACATGGACCCACCCTAATATACATACCAAATTCCATCAAAATCGGTTCAGTCGTTTAGGAGGAGTTCAGTCACATACACACGTGTCGAAGAATTATATATATAAAGATATATATATATATATCAGTTTCTTGTGGACACGATAACTGCCGTAATTTTGTACCAATCACTTTTGAATTTTTTACATAATATGTATCCCTATAAAATCTCGGTCGAGTTCGTTAATGGGCAATATCGGTCGAAGGGGGTGAAAATGGGGGGCTTTTTTCGAAAAAGTGAAATTTCGCTATAACTCTCTTAATACGTGCAATATCGAATCCATTCAAAGTTCATAATATGTGTCGGATAAGTGCCAAAAATGTATGTCAAACAAGTTTTTTGATAGCACCAACCATTGACCAAAGGGGTGGAAAAAAGTGGGTTTTTCGGGAAACATTAATCATATCTCTCTTAATAGGCACAATATCAAAACCGTACAAAATGGACAATATTCCTCCAATAATTACCTAAAACTTTTGTCTGAAAGAATTTTTGATATGACCCACCATTACGCCACGGGGTGAGCAAAATGATTTAAATGATAAGAAAATGCCGAGTGCCAAGAGAGGTTGCCATGACAACTTTACTTTTAATTGATAAGGGATGAGCCATCGTAGTTGCTATGACAACGCCACTGCACGAGATAACATTCAGTTTTCCATCTGTCTGTGGGAAGCGACTTCGGTATCCGAACTGGTAGCATGCTGAACTTCTATGTCCAAGGTCGCGGGTTCAAACCCGGCTGAAGTCGTCGGGTTTACTAAGAGCGCTAAAATACCTGAGTTTGCTTTCCTTCGGAGGGGAAGTTCCAACGTTCGTTGCGAGTTGATGGTTCCGGTGGCATCTAGTAGCCAAGTTCACAGCTAGGTGTCGTTGATGGTAGTATTTTAGGTAGATTTCATTAGAAAGCTAACTATTGCAATGGGTACCATGTTTCGACTTCCGGAAAATTTCGACATATCATCGCGTTTCACATCCCCCAGACACCAAAACCACCGTCAGTTCAAAAGTTTATATATAATTTATGTATATATATATGTATATATATGTATATATATATGTATATCAGTTTCTTGTGGACACGATAACTGCCGTAATTGTGCACCAATCACTTTGAATTTTTTACCGAATATGTATACCCATAAAATCTCGGTCGAGTTCGTTACTGGGCTAAATCGGTCGAAGGGGATGAAAATGGGGGACTTTTTTCGAAAAAATGAAATATTGCTATAACTCTCTTAATATGTGAAATATCGAATCCGTTCGAAGTTCATACTATGTGTCGGATAAAACCCAAAAAGTTATGTTTGAAGAGTGTTTTTATAGCACCAACCATTGACCAAAGGGGTGGGAAAAAGTGGGTTTTTCGGGAAACATTAATCATATCTCTCTTAATAGGCACAATATCAAAACCGTACAAAATAGACAATATTCCCCTAATAATTACCTAAAACTTTTGTCTGAAAGATTTTTTGATATCACCCATCATTACGCCAAGGGATGAGAAAAATGATTTCGGAATTATAAAAAAATGCCAAGAGCTATCAGTGGTTGCCATGGCAACACTACTAAATTGATGAGGGATGAGCCATCAGACGTTGCCATGACAACGCACTTGCGCGAGATCAGATTCAGATTTCCATCTGACTAACTGTGAAGCGGCTTCGGTGACGTAACTGGTAGCATACTGAACTTCTATGCCCATGGTCGCGGGTTCAAAGCCGGCCGAAGTCGTCGGATTTTCTAAGAGCGCTAAAATCCCTCAGTATGCTTTCCTTTGGATGGGAGGTTCCAACATTCGTTGCGAGTAACTGATTGCGGTGGCATCTAGTAGCCAAGTTCACAGCTAGGTGTCGTTGACGGTAGTATCTGGTAGCAACATTAGGAACTACTGCTTGAAATTGAGCGTCTGC
This sequence comes from Meconema thalassinum, assembly GCA_946902985.2. NCBI lineage: Eukaryota > Metazoa > Arthropoda > Insecta > Orthoptera > Tettigoniidae > Meconema > Meconema thalassinum. The sequence continues at coordinate 789,409,892 of OX336390.1, forward strand.
ATTCCTTACCTGAATTACAGACTAATACAGCCATCACAATTCACACCGTTTATCAGACAGATTCTACACTCACCCAAAGTACACGGGGTTACTTGACCGCGTTGTCGCAGCCCCTAAACTGAGGAACCAACCAACATCTCTGCGGGAGATATAATTTTGCGTGAAGAAGTAACAGACCGTTACATAGTTACACATCAGTGTCGAAACCTTGTATAAGGACAGTGTGACCACAAGTATAAAAATGCACTCCAACTGACAAGAAGGTTACCGTCATCATAAGACAATAAAATGTTTAAAATATGCATAAAATGACGAAAAACAAAGTTAATTAATCTCCAATTATAAAATACTTTCACGCAACAAATGAGGTCTGATCCTTCTACGAAAACCTGCAAATTCTGCCTATTTTCGCCTATCCCCAAGTTTGTCCGGTGAAATCTACCTCCGCCTTCCGGCGTGCCGAGAGGACTTTTTTTTTCTATCTTTTAGCTCTGTGAAGATATTATAGTGTTAGTTCTGTGATGGATGATTATTGTCTTACTTGGGAGATGAAAATGATATATGGTGAGGCACTGTATGTATGAATGGAGAAGATTAGAAGATCTTGTTGCAAATAGAAATATTAGTTTATGAAATGTGTTTCTTTATGGTATTTAATACCACCACCCCCGAATAAATAGAAATGAAAGGTTACAGTTAAAAATAATAACAATAACCGGCAGAAAATACAACATAACCCTAAAGTTAAATAAGAATAGCCCCCTAAGTTTCCTCGTTTCTTTACAACATAATTATTACAATATTTTTTCTAACAATTCTTTCCTGAACCTTCACCTCCTCTTTTAACTTGATATAGGTGAACATGGGATATTCTTTTCCGTTGAGGATCGCTTACTAGAACAGTAACAGGGGTGATAATACTATTCAACTTACATGGACCATGACATTTTGTGAGCAGCTTACTAGACTGATAAGGACCAGATTCCTTTAAGGAAAGATTCTTAATATAAACTTCATCACCATTTTGAAGTGATGTGGGACGGCGTCCTCTGTAGTATATGTCTCTTAATCTGTCATGTGCAACTTTCATGTTGGTTTTAGCTTTATTCGAAACAGCACGAACGTTAAGAGAAGATGCATTATCGGGCAATAACTCTTTTAGAGACCACAAGTTCGATATGGGAGAATTAGGCAAGAAGGAGAACATTAAATTAAATGGAGTTGCTCGATGAGCTTCACGAACCGCCGTATTAAAGGCATAAGTAAGCCAAGCTATGCAATTATCCCATAGTCTATGGTCGTTGTGGTGAAAAGCTATCAACGCTGCTTTGCGATTCCTGTTAACTCTCTCTGCGTATGAACCTTTCGGATAATACGCAGTTGAGGTCACATGCGCAACAGACAGTTCGAAAAGAAATTTCCTGAAAACATTTTGCATTGTCAGTGAGGTCTTACTTATTCGAAATCAGAGTAGCACATACATGAAAGTATGTAAATGATGTTAAATATAACGGTAAATAGTCAAATATAATCGTAACAGTAAGCATTTTCGTAGATTTAATCACTGGAAGGTAGCAAGCCGTTGAACACATCTCAAAGACTGTAGAAGATCTACTGATTGGAACTTAGAACTCATTTATACAGGCACCAGGCCTATGCACATGTAGAGAATGCATGGTGCATTTTTATAACTATTAAGAGTTACACTGTAGAAATTGATGTTTGCTTAGCAAACATAATGAAGGTTTTGTTTTGACAAAACATGTCGTTGAGTAAGCCACGGAGTAACCAAGTATGGTTATGAAGAATTCTTTTCTTTAAGACATGACGAAAAATGAAGCGAAGCTTCCAAATACTGAAGTACTTAGACGTAGTTCCACATGGCGAGAGAAGTCTCGGTACACAGGAGACTGGTGCACGAGACGGTGCTCGAAGTAATCACTCACGACAAGAAGTCGTGTAAGTAAGAATGACTTGTCATTTTGAAGAAGTACCGGACGAGATGTTGCAGGTGCGGCAAGGTTTGCCAATGATGAACAGACGACTTGTGCTTGAGCAGGCACTCGAAGTATTCACACGACAGATTCACAAAGTGCAGAAGAAGTTGGCCGCTTAAATAGCAACCCAGCTGATGATCTCGAATCTTCTGTGACGAAAAGTGCAATGATTGGCCGAGGCAGGAAGTTCGTCCAATGAGGGCGAAGCAATGGTTGTCAGTTTTGCAGAGTCATGCGTGATGAGAAGTAATTGATATATCACTGAAGCAGTACTAGAAAATGTGTCTTACAATCGAGGTTGTATAAACAGAAAATATGTAAGTAACAAACATAATATTTAATTTAGAATAGAAGAACAAATAAATTACGAAATAGGTTACCAGAACGTGGCAATTTTTAGGTTATGAAAAACCTAATAACATTTGTTATTCTCGAATTTTTCTCTCGTAAAATTAGAAATATTACATTACTGATTACAGGCTTTGTTGCCTTTCGCAAATACGAACATACTGCCAGAGGGGTAACAACAAGAAAAACAAAGAGAGTATGAGAGAATGAAGAGAATCTCAAAAAAGAAGCAAAATTCGAGTGGCAAAGGAGCAATGCATGAAATAGGACGTATACAATGTCCAGAAGAAGTAATTAATTTTACCATTTGTACTCTACCATCACGACCGGTGAAACATTTCTCGATTCTTCCGGTGTGCCAAACTAGAGGAGGACTAGAGTCTCGTAAGAGAATCAAATCACCCTTTTTAAGGTTAGGATGAGAGAGCTGCCACTTTTCCCTCCTCTGCAACGAGTTTAAATACTCCAGTCTCCACCTCTTCCAAAATTGATTTCTTTTCCAAAGAATGGGAAAAGAAAGGTCAAGCCTTTGATGAATTACCTATCAAAAATGACCAGGAGAGAGAGGAAGTAAATCAGAAGGGTCGTTGGACAAAGGGGATAAATTTCGGGAGATGACAGTAGCCTACCCTCAATAAGAATTATAAGAGAATCAAACTCTTCAAAAGATAGGATAGATTTTCCCCAGATTTTCTTTTAATGAGTTTTGGTTAATTTAACGCAGGATTCCCAGTGACCTCCGTGATGGGGTGCGTAAGGGGGAATAAAGTGCCATTTAATTTTTATTTGAATGAGCATAGTATGAATTTTGTCATTAGCAGAAGAAGAACGGAAAGCTTTATTCCATTACTCAGAAGCACCAAAAATATGTTTGCCGTTGTCAGAAAAAAACTCTGAAGGAATACCTCTTCTTGCTACGAATCGAGAGAAAGCAGAAAGAAAATAGGAGGTAGAAGCATTGGTAACCAATTCTAGGTGAATATCACCAGTGATCTTACACACAAAGAGCACAATGTGCAATTTGCCAAGAATTTTACGTTTGGCTTTGAGATTGTTTGTTTGATAAACTAACGGATCGGCATAATTGATACCAGTGAGTAGAAAAGGTCTGCTAGGAGCAGAACGAAAAGAAGGAAGATCAGCCATGAGTTGTTGAGAAAGTTTAGGTTTAGAATTGAAACAGGGAATACTCTTTCTTACAACAGAAATGACTTCGTGCATCCCATTGATGTGCCAGTACTGTTCTCGAATCAAACATAAGAGAGTTCTTGTCCCAGCGTGTAGGTGTTGGTAATGAAACTGGTGAATTATAAGTTTAGTAACGTGATGTTTGGAAGGAAGCATTATAGGGTGCTTCTTATCTTCAGAACAGTCGGCTTGGGATAGCCTACCACCTACTCATAATAACCAACTGTTATCAAGAAAAGGACAAAGGGCAAAGAGCCTGTTATGTTTTTTGGGGAACAGACCTTTAGACAAAGTATTGATTTCCTCAGAGAAAATTTCATGCTGAGTAAGCCATAAAACTTTAGTGGTAGCAGTTTGTAGTTCAAGCGTAGAAAAGAAGGTTTGAGGAATCAATGGTTTATCCAATGCAAAGAATTTCCATCGAAGCAGGTAGGCTACAATACGAATTAGCCTTTGAAATGAGGAACAACGTTCAAGTAACGATGGGGTAACAGTAGTTACGAGAGAAAAAGCCATTTTACGAGTTTCAGGGATACTCGTTAAAGTAGAAGAAGGGAAAGCTGGCCAATGGGAAGGTTCCTTTAACAACCATTTAGGACCATGCCAGTATAAACTAGATTTAGCTAATTGTTGAGGAAAACATCCACGAGAGATGATATCAACTGGGTTTTCTTTACCAGAGACATGTTTCCATTGGGAAGAATTTGAAATCTCTTGAATTTTTCCCACTCTGTTAGCAACAAAAGACTGCCTATGAGAGGGAGCTTTCATAATCCAAGCTAACGTAAAAGCAGAATCAGTCCGGTAATAAGTATTAGCAAATTGACAATTAAGATTTAAGATAAGTTTTTTAGCCAATTCGGCTGCGAGAAGGTCAGCACATAATTCTAAACGAAGCAAGGAAATAGTTTTTAAAGGAGCTACCTTGGATTTAGCACAAATTAAGTTAGAAAAGGAAAGAGAAGTACAGCGATTTACAACATAGGCGCAGCATCCGTATGCGTTAATAGAGCTATCAGCAAAAAAGATGTAACTCTAAGTTAGAAGAAAGTGAAGTAGGAATCAAAACCCTTGGGATGTCTATAATAGACAATTCACAAAGACGAGTTTGAAAGGGAAGCCATCATTCCAAAAGAGAAGGAGGGATAGGGTCATCCCATTCAGCTTTTAAAGACCACAATTCTTGCATATTTTTTTGCAACAACTATAACAGGGGCTATGAATTGAAGAGGGTCGTAATTTTAGCCATCTCAGAAAGAACTTGTCGTTTAGTTTGAGGAAGCGAAGCAAAAGGAAGAAAAAGGAATCCGAAATCGGATACCAATGAAGTCCTAACACTTTAGTGGAATTATCCATTTGTAGGAGAAAACCTCCTCCGTGAAGCAAAGCTTTGAGATTTTGAGAGTGCTCTAGAGCTTCAGAAGTGGATTTGAAAGAATGAAGAAAATCGTCCAAGTAGAAAGAATTCTTTAGGGGATTTGAAATTACTGGGGCGAAAAGGTTATAATCTTGGTCGGCGGGATGCTTTAATGTGCGTATAGCTAAGAAAGCAGATGGTTTAAGACCATAAGTGACGGTTTTCAAATTAAAGATTTTAATAGGCTTTGAAGGACTGTCACGCCATAATATTTGCTGTAAATTTTGTTGTTCTGAGCCAATTATTATTTGCCTGTACATTTGTTTGATGTCTGCTATAACACCAACAGGAAATAAACGAAAGTTGAGTAGGACAGAAGAAATATCAGACTGAATAGCTGGACCTGCTAATAAAGTATCGTTCAAAGAAATACCATTAGAGGAACGGGCGGATCCGTTGAAAGCTACTCTGATGTGTTCCCTAGTAAAGGGGTTTTTCCACACAGGATGGTGGTTTAAATAAATACTATTGTCAAGGAAGGTTTGATTATTAATGACTTCCATGTGGCCAGAGGCTTCATAGTGTTCCATGAATTCTATGTACTGAGCTTTGGCAGAGGGATCTTGTTTTAACTGATTTTCAACGGCAAACACGGCTTTAATAGCACGAGGATGTGAATTTACTATGGTAGGAGGAGACTGAATGTGAGGCATAGTTACAATAAACCTACCATCTGAATTGCGAGTGGTGGTTGAGAGATAGAGTTGTTCGCTAAATTCATCCTCTGAAGAAGACAAAGGTGAAGATTTGATGGATTCAATGGGCCAAAATTTTTCTAAATTTTGATTTAACTCGGTGTGCGTTAAATGACTTTGTGAAGAAGATTGTACAGTAGCAAGTGGAATGTGACCTGTGACAAGCCAACCAAATCTTGTATGATGGGCGTAAATGCTTTGCGCAGTGGCAATATCGTAACCAATGAGGTCTATCCGAGGTGCGATTATTGCTAGTTGAAAACTTAACTCGGGAAGGTAGCAAGTTTTGCCAAAATACATTTGCACCAAGAAGAATGTCAACTGGGGAACTTTGGTAAAAGTAGGGATCAGCTAATTTTAAATCAGAAGGAAAGTGTCAAGTGTCAATTGAAAGAGAATGGCTAGGAGTCAGAGCCCCTATAACAGGAATAGACAGACAATTAAGGTGAAAATTGGTGCCTGATTGTACTGAATCCTTATTATAAAGTCTTACAAATTGCAAAGAAATGGATTAGCAATTATTAATTCCGGATATTTCTATAGAGGTGTTGTGAGGTTGTATGCCTATTTTTTTTTACAAGAGAAGAGGTTATGAAATCATGAGAAACAGCATTGTCGATGAGGTCTGGAGTCCTGAACTTGAAGTTGCACAGTAGATAAAAGAATTTGGTACTGCGCCAGGAGTTAGTGTTTTGACTATAAGACTGAGCGTTCAAATCAGAATTAGTACCAGAGGTTAGGTATGATTAACTGCTGGAAGCTACGTTTGTTTGAGGGTTTGAAGCAACAGCATTTTCTGAAGGTTTATTTAGAGAAGGTTTAAATATCGGTTTTTCAAACCAATGTAATGAAGAGTGATGACGTGATTTGCAATGCATGCAGACACCTTTAGAAGGACAATCTGATCCTACATGTTTTTCAGAAAGACAGTTAAAGCAACAGTTATGCTGAGAGATAGTTTTTCTGCGATCATCAACCTATAAGGATTTGAACGTAGAACATGACTAAAGAGGGTGCAAATTATTGCAAAGTGTGCAAATTTGCGAAGTACTTTGCACTAAAAATACTTGAGAATGTGAAGTTTTTTTTGTGAAATGTCGTTTTACTGAGTGCACTTTTGCTAGAACTTGATGGCAGTTCAGCTTGTTGGGCTACTGCAGAAAGCAAATGACAACGATTTTTATGAACGTAATTTACGTTTGAAATGTGGGTTCAGGTTGATCAATTAAGTCAGAGTCCCATGCTTTCAAAGTTTGGGAGTCAAATTTAGAGGTAGTAAGGTAAATAAAAAATATTCCAATGCTGTACAGGCTGCTTTAAGTGCTCCAAGGCACGTACGTGGAGTTCAACGGTATCACCTAAATTGAGTAGCGTTGAAAGGTTATCATTGCGACAAGAAGGGCGGTTAAACATGCAGTAATATGTCTGTGGATCCGCAACTTGTGATTACTATATCTCTGCTGCAACAGGTTAAAGGCAACTGAATCATTTTCCGAAGTTAGAGGAAGTGCCTCTATAATTTAGATACTTCATGACCTAGGCAATGCATATAATCTAGAAGCCTTAGATCCAAGGTATCTAAGCAACTAGATGAAGCAATAATGGGGCCATGAAGTAATTTTAATAAAGACAAGAAGCAGAGATGAGGCTTTGGTTGGAAAAATAGGGTTGGAGATTCTGTGAATTAGATCAACAAAGAAAATGGTTTTAGTTGGTCTAAGTAAAGGATGTTTTTTCCACTCTTGGACGTCTCCTCATCATGATGATGTATTTCATTACATGACAATCAGTGTTTTCCCTCTAATAAGAGACTATAAGCTCAGAAGCCCCAGCTTGAACAGCACGTTTCAGTCAACAGCATTGTAAACAATCATTGTAAAGTGAAGTGATTTTCACACCCACAAACATTAGAACAGTGCTATATAAGTGTTAATTCACAAGAATTTAGCACTACCAATGGTGTTACATTTTACTGATGCGCACTCATGTTACTTCTCATGGTTAATATGTTCTTTTTCACCTCATTTCATCCATTCACTCATCATTTTATGTATTTTTTATGATATCTTTAATTATGCTGGATTTTACATCTTAATTTATGGCTGAAGAAGGGACCAGTAATAGAGGCCCCGAAACATGTACCATATAATAACAAGTTTATAACTTGTTGTAAATAAATGTATTGACTAGGCGGAACAGTTTCTCCTTTGTTATATAATTAAAGCAATGTTAAAGAAAGCAATTGCATATGAGAAATTGTATATTAAGTACCATTAGTGGTATCAAAAGGCAAGTTAGATGCCTGATGAAAACATATTTTCACAGAAATACCTGGAGCAGAAATGCTCATTATCAAGTTTGTACGGCTTATTTATATGAATATTACTTTTATTGCAGCCAAATAGCAATTGAAAAAAATAAATTAAAAAAAACGTACACTGAAATTGCACTCTGACACTTTGAGTTGCATAGTCTTTGATTGATTTTGTCCTTTTCCTACAGAGCTCTAAGTGGTAGCGATCACATGCTTGTCCTCATAGTTGACATACACACGTCACTGTAGGTTCATGGAAATATTTGCTAACACAAATAAGGTGGTGAAAACCATGGACAGCCAGACGTGTAAACACATGCCTCAACTCAAAGTTGGCTGTTGTCCACGTCCGGTCAATCATGGCTCCGGTTCCATAAAATTCTTGAGGTATGTCTTCTCGTTTTTTCTTCAATGATGTTAGTAGCTGTTCCGAGGCTCTGGTATTTGGTAGAGGTAAATAGTTTCTAAGGTCTTCTATAAGAAATTATTCTCGTGCCAGGAGGTAGACAAATCGTAATCTAGTAGTTTTTGACACTCCGATTGCTTTTTTAAAATGAATAATGCCTTCACACTTTCTAGTGAGGAAAGGTTATTTTCTGTTAGGTGTTGCCAAATGACTTCAATGCCATATATTAGAATAGGCATGATTATATTTCTGAACAGAGCCATTGCTGTCTCTTAAGCTGAGGATTTTCAAGTATCTAATTTCATGCATTGCCCGTACTGCTTGCGTTGATTTCTCTATCACATGATATGTGAAACATGTAGCACTTGTTTGGAGTGTGATACCCAAATATTTGAGCTCGTTTACGATGTTTAGTTTCCTCCTCTTGATGAAAATTTCTGTCGCTGCTGGAACCTTCCCTCCTTTTCTAAACACCATCATTACTGTTTTTGAAACGTTGATTTTAAACTTGTGATCGGAGAACTTGAGAACGTGAAGATTTTTTGTGAAATGTCGTTTTACTGAGTGCACTTTTGCTAGAACTGTTCCATTTCGGTTAATGTGTTTTGGAGTTTTGTGACGTCTTTAGAGCCAATTACTATGTCATCAGCGTACGCGTATGACACTGCGTCCTCTCTTTGAGCTATTCTCATGATTTCCTCTGTTGCCAGAATGTAAAGTAAAGGGCTAATTGGATAACCCTGAAGTATTCCGTCTGTTTGCAATAATGGTTCTGATAATGAAATATTGTCTGAAATTATTAGTTTGTTCCATAAGAGTATTGATTTTATAGTTTGTGTCCATACATTTTGTCTACCTAGGGTTTCTTCTAGTTTCTGTATCACAAGTTCTCGGTTTATGAGAACAAATGCTTTGGTAAAATCTATGAAGACTGTAAAACATTTCGTTTCCTTCTAAGGCTTCCCATATATTAGTTAGTAGTAGTTTTGTTGCGGCCATAGTTGATCTTCCCTTCCTGAACCCGAATTGAGTGTCTGGGAGATGTTCATCTATTTCATCTTTTATTCTCTCTGTAATTGTTTTTGTGAGTAATTTGAAAGGAATATTTTCAAGAGCAATGCCTCTGTATGGGTTAGTGTCATTTGGGTCTCCTTTTCCTTTGAACAGTACTTTTATTATTGAATGTCTCCACCTCTCGGGTATGGAGGCCGTCTCTATGCATTTGTTAAACAGATTTGTCCATGTCGGCAATAGGAGGTGAACTGTGTCCTTTATGTACTCACTATATATGTTGTCTGGTCCAGCAGCTTTCTTTTTCTTTGTGCTGTCAATGATGTTTTGAACCTCGTTTGTGGTCAGTGGGGTCCAATCTTTTGTTGACTGAGGCCGATTTCTTGGGTGTTTTCCTGTACCGGTAGGTCCTTTATTTCATCTTTGTTTAGTATACTGCTAAAGTGTGACGTCCATGCTTCCATATTTATATAGAAGGTCTGCGTTTGCTTCCTGGGACGAAGAGCAAAATACGGGTCCTCCCTAGCTTCTTCTACTATTCTTTTGCCTTCTTCTCTCTTATGAATTTCTTGTAGAGATTTATCTTCATTCATGTTGTAAATCTTAAGAAGAGTAGGACTCTCTATGTTCAATTTTAGCTGATGAAGGATTTCCAACACCTCTTTCCTTAGCAGATAGCAGTTCTGGTCAAACTATGGTTGTGCCTTTCGATTTTTCTTGAACTTGTGGCTTGTGTTAGTAGTTCCTCAAGCATTTGTATCGCTTCCTCCAATTTTGAGTGCTCTATTAAGGTTTCTATTTTCTTTATCCATTCGATTCTTCTTCTACTTTTTTGACTTCAATTTCTGTCGAGAATAAGTGCTGTGTTGGTTTTTTTGGTTCATGCCATTCTCCTGTAACTGTAATTTCCATTGGGATATGTTTGCGAATTGGTGTGTGAGTCGCTGTCCAGAGGGGGTTATTTTCCCTTGTATTGGGCCTCGTATTTGCCATTATGGCATATACATGTGCAATCCTTCTTCTTGCAGATTTTCCATTACTAGTTTTGTTTTGAAACTTGGTATGTCCAGTCTACAATTTAGGTCTCCTGCAATTATTACAGGATTATCTTGTACATTCTGTGTGATTAAATGGCCTAATTCATTTATTATCTCCAAGGCCGTTACATTCGGCTGGAAGTAGGCTGCTATGATAGTGATATATTTCTTTTTCTATTAGTAGCGTGCGATCTTGCTGTGTTGTCGAGATTATTGGGGTCAGCCATGGCTTTAAAAGGACTGTAATTCCTCCTATAGGTCTTCCACTTTCCCCTTGTTCTGCTTTTAAATGGATGCAATAATAACCTGTATGTTGCCATTGGTCTAAAAGAAATGTTTCTGTTAATATTAATACGTCGTATCCTTCTATGCAGTCGGTGGATGTCATGTTGAATGCGCTCTTTAAACCTTCAATGTTCCATAACATTATCCTTATATTGTCTCTTTCCTTATTTCCTCTGTGTATAGTCTTTTCCGGTAGTCTTATTTGTGTTTTATTCGGGAAATGTCCCTGTGTTCCTGCGAATGAACTGGAAACGTCTGACTGTTATTTCTGCTGGCCAAAATTCTGGCTCATTTACTTTCTCTAGGTACGTATATGAAACTCCTATTTTGAAATATTTTGTGTTGTATTTCGTTGAAAATTCTTCGCATATTATGTTTTCTACAATTTCCTTCCTGGTAAGGAATTTTCTGATAGATTCTGTCGTGCATTCCTGTTTCAGTCTTCCTACAAAGAGCCAGGCCATTTTTTCTGCTGCTTGTAAGTCTTCGTCCTTCGACCCATTGCCTAGCAAAGGAGGTTTAGTTCGTGTTGGTTGACTTTTCCCTTTGTGCGTTACCGTTGTCCATTTCTCTATAGCTGTCGCATCCTGCGGCGTTTCCTGTTCTTGGATATGGGGGTCGTCCCTTCTTAACGGTGGGAATTCATCTTCATATGTTTTGTAATCCTCAACTATTTCGTTGATCATAGTAGTGGGATAAATTCCTTTGGGCGAGTTGAATTTCGGCTCGTTCCTGTCGAATTGGTATATTATATCCGATTTCGATTGTCCTTGTTCAGAAACTAGGTTGTGTTGATTTTTAATGTTCAATTCCTCTCGGATCATCTTTTTGATGTTGCTGGAGATGTTTCCCATTAAGTTAGCAATATTGTATTTGTTGGGAAACCTTTTCTGTTATTTTGTTTTCCAGCGCGCTGCCTGTTTCTGCGCTAGTGTTTCTTGACGCTTCCTCAGTAGGTGTCGTTATGTACTGGAAGTTGGTTGTTTTCTCTAGGATGCCGGTAGGTGGTACCTTTTGTGCTACAGAGCAGCTGCTTCCTCTCTCAGACGTGCTTTGATCGTTAAGAGTTTCCGCGATAGGTGTCGTTACCGTTCTTTGTTGGGTGCTGCATGTTTCCTTTGCACGTCCGGTTGGTAGAGCCCCCTTTATCACAGGGCATCTGTCTTTTCCCTCTGATGTGGTATCTCTTTGGTTTCTTTTGACCACAGTTTGATGTGACGATTGTACCTCGTCTGTATTATTTACATTTACATTATTTACATCTGTTTGTAATGCAGTAATATAGGTTTTTATATCACTCACCGCATTTAGAATAACCTCATTTACATCCCTTTTCATTTATCCTCCTGTTTCCGTGATTTTAATCAAATTTTGAAGAGCATCTTCTGCACGTTTGTCCATATCACCCGCCATCTTGATACAGGTTTCTTCGCTCAACCCCGACAGAAATAACTAGTACTTTCGTCTGTAGACAGCACAAATACAAATGCCAATGCTCTTGCACATTGGTCGTAAGAGAACGGCGTTCAATGCCTTGTTACTATTGATGCAGGTACATGCTCACAGAGAAAACTTACAGAAGCGAATATTAATGCTTTCGCGCATGGCACGCATGAGAGCTCCCCAACTCTGGAGTGACGATTTCTTCCTTGGCCGCTTCCAGCACACAGCGCTAAGCTTCGATGATGAACTGAGCGTGTTGTAATTTTATACTTATCCTATTTCCCTTAACCTCAAAGTAATATCAATTATGGCATATATTCATCACACTAAAACTTGTTGGCTAAATTTACTTAAGTTAATACTTGTGGCACATATTCATCACACTAAAAACTTGTTGATTAAATTTACTTAAGATAATAGTTGTGGCACATATTCATCACACTACCGGTATACACTTGTTAGCTAAATTTGCTTAAGTTAATACTTGTGGCACATATTCATCACACTAAACACCTGTTGGCTAAATTTACTTAAGTTAATACTTGTGGCACATATTCATCATATTATACACTTGTTGACTAAATTTAGCCTACTTAAGTTAATACTTGTGGCACATATTCATCACACTAAACACTTGTTGGCTAAATTTACTTAGGTTAATACTTGTGGCACATATTCATCACACTAAACATTTGTTGGCTAAATTTACTTAAGTTAATACTTGTGGCACATATTCATCCCACTATATACTTGTTGGCTAGATTTGAAAGAAAATCCACAGCCTGCTTGCAGTCTCCAACCGGGTCAGGAATGGAATGAATGAAGCCCCCATCTAGCGGCGAGGATATGAACTTTGCCGGCTGCCGAAGCCTGTCGCACTCCTCTGGGGCAATGATTAAATGAATGACAGATAAAATGAAATGATAGTGGAGAGTGTTGCTGGAATGAAATATTGACAGGGAAAACCGGAGTACCCGGAGAAAAACCTGTCTGCCTCCGTTTTGTCCAGCACAGATCTCACATGGAGTGACCGGGATTTGAACCACGGACCGAGTGGTGAGAGGCCGGCGTGCTGCCGCCTAAGCCACGGAGGCTCTATTGTTGGCTAGATTTACTTAAGTTAATACTTGTGGCACGTATTCATCACACTAAACACTTGTTGGCTAAATTTACTCAAGTTTTCCTTCGCACATTAATGACAGGGAAACGTTCGCGCTCTCGAATGATCCGCCCGGCACGGAAAGTGCTGAGAGAGGATTCTTTGTTAAGTGGGTGATGTGTAAGAAGTTGGACTTAACCTCTCTTCCAACGCGCTATGAGCTTGTTTAATTAACATGTCATTTTGGCTTGATAAACTCTTTATATCACTTTCCCCACAATTCCACGGCTTGTTCTTCTTACCCGCAATCCGCAACACTTGATAGAGCAGCCTATACGCACACGGCATTCGTTCTACATATAACTTCGTGATTTATTAGAACATTACACTTAGCACTTTGCCACCATTTGCCGCCATCAACGGCTTATTTATGAAACCCAGAAAAAAATGTGATAAGACAGTTTTACTTTTGAAAAACAATAAATGTTAGTTATCTCTTCCTGAAGGTACCTTGTAGGTTAAACAACCTATAGATAGCACTGCCACACACATGACAGGTGACACGATGAATGCTCAAGTAGTAACATACTTGAAGTGAGCAGAAATTTAGACAAGAAAGGCACTGTAACAAGTCGTAAGCACTTTCGTAGATTTAATCACTGGAAGGTAGCAAGCCGTTGAACACATCTTAAAAACTGTAAAATTTCTACTGATTGAAACTTAGAACACATTTATACAGGCACCACGGTGGGTGAGTGGATAGCGTGTCGGTTTACTAACCCCCAAGATTGCAGGTTCGCTCCTGGCCGTGGTAAGTGATTTTTGAAAGGCGGCAGAAATACGACACGCATGTCATACGATGTTGGTATGTCAAAGAACCCATTTGAATTCAGTAGGCCGTGTTCACAATGGCAAAATTAATATCTGGGGGTTCCGCGTACACAAAATTCCTCGTTTCTCTACTAGAAAGCGCTATAGAGTTCAAGGAGCTTAGATATATAACCTCCTTGACTTTCATAGTGATTCAAGGAACAACGAAATTCGACATGGAAGCTACCCTCTGGGTGTCAAATTACAAAGCTTGCACCCGGCACCCGAGGCCATACGATATTATATTATTTTATTACAGGCACCAGGCCTATGCACTTGTAGAGAATGCATGATGCATTTTTATAACTACTAAGAGTTGCACTGTAGAAATTGATGTTTGCTTAGCAAACATAATGAAGGTTTTGTTTTGACAAAACATATCGTTGAGTAAGCGGCGAAGTAACCAAGTATGGTTATGAAGAGTTCTTTTCTTTAAGACATGACGAGAAAATGAAGCGAAGCTCCCAAATACTGAAGTACTTAGACGTAGTTCCACATGGCGAGAGAAGTCCCGGTATACAGGAGACTGGTGCCCGAGACGGTGCTCGAAGTAATCACTCACGACAAGAAGTCGTGTAAGTAAGAATGACTTGTTGTCATTTTGAAGAAGTCCCGGACGAGATGTCGCAGGTGCAGTGATGAACAGACGACTTCTGCTTGAGCAGGCACTCGAAGTATTCACACGACAGATTCACAAAGTGCAGAAGAAGTTGGCCGCTTAAATAGCAACCCAGCTGATGTTCTCGAATCTTCTGTGACGAAAAGTGCAGTGATTGGCCGAGGCAGGAAGGTCGACCAATGAGGGTGAAGCAATGGCTGTCAGTTTAGCAGAGTCATGCGTGATGAGAAGTAATTGATATATCACTAAAACAGTACTAGAAAATGTGTCTTACAATCGAGGTTGTATGAACAGGAAATATGTAAGTAACAAACATAATATTTAATTTAGAATAGAGGAACAAATAAATTACGAAATAGGTTACCAGCACGTGGCAATTTTTAGGTTATGAAAAAAAAAACGAATAACATCTGATATTCTCGAATATTTCTCTCGTAAAATTAGAAATATTAAATTACTGATTACAGGCTTTGTAGTCCTTCGCAAATGCTAATACATGGAAAAAAATGAGCCTAGTTTCAAACAAATCGCCTAGATTGTTTGTCTCGAATCACATGAAGTATTGAAAACTAAAGTCTGAGTACCGAAATTCTGAGGCCAAAACGGTAAATTTGTTGTACGACGAATACTAGTAAAATATGCTATGTCTTATTAAACTCTTGGTCGAAATAGTTGCGATAATCTAACACACGGATTTAAAGTATTATCATACAATCAGATCCACGAAGCTATATAAATCGTTGGATTCTGACCACCAATATAATACTGTACGTAATGTTCATAGTTGAGAAGCATGCGTGTGAAATAACTAGTAACTATGCTGCGAGTAATTAGGACTGATTCTCTGGGAGCATCAACTCCAGAATCAGTGCAGTTAGTCATCACAACTGAGATTAACGCCTGTAAGTGCCAGTCATCATTACTTCCGAGGGTCATCAATGTATGTCATAAGTGTGCCTGTGTAAATATGATAGGGAGTGTTAGGTAGTCTGTACGACGAGGATCCTGCAAAGTGTGTTATTATGTCTGGTATCAGAATATATATTAATTTTTACCAGATATCTAGTGTTTTTATTTTGTGCGGTAACCAGTGTAGTTAAGTGTGAATGTTTATTGTTGCTGTTCATATCGTACAGGTGTTTAACCCGCACGCACCCCGTGTTGGTGTAATTAGAACACCATTGGATCGACCAATTAAAAGTCTCCATTTTCAGAAAGAATTCTGAGTGAGTTCAGAAACAGTAAAGATTGAGAGTTAAAGTGCATGGGATAGTGAATATGAAAAAAGCAAAGACAAAAAGAGAGCAAGTAGCTTTAACGTATATATATTCAATATAACATATTCAAACAAGTTAACAGTTTTCTTTACAAAATTATAATTGCGTCTAGCAATCAACATTGAGACAAGGTTAGTGCTTTAAACACAACTAAATTAAATTGATCTTCTGATTGAAAAGAAAAATGTAATTTATAAAGATTTGTGAAGGCTGACAGGGAGAAAATCCTGTCGTACCCTTGAAAGAGAATGATTGGCGAGTTGCCAAGATGAAACAGAATAACTTACAAAATAAATGCGATGGCAGACACAGAATGCGTGAACTGCATGCACGATTTACTGAGAAGTTGAGATGGCAGAAACAGGTAGGCAAGTAGGCCTATAACCTGAACTTGAACCATAAAATAAGTAGTGCACAAGAAAAGTGCAATGGCAGATGCAGGTCTGCTTTAGAATTAACATAACCAAATATGAAATACATAATACATCTTAGTACTTAATTTGAAAAAGTGTGGTTAACATCCCACACGAGTGCGTAGAACACTTGATAAGAAATAGTTCATGTCCAGTTGTAGTTGCTTTCACAAAAGTACTTGACGGAGTTATAGAAGTCACGTAGAACACTTGTGGAATAGTAAGGCTGACCTTAGCTATCGCAAAGATGAAGTGATAATATTCACTGAATAGGATTAATAATAATAATAATAATAATAATAATGTTATTGGTTTTACGTCCCTTTTAACTACACTGGCTTTTAGAGACGCCGGGGTGCCAGAATTTTGCCCCGAAGGGGATCTTTAACGTGCCCGTAAATGTACTGACACGGCTCCCTCGCATTAGCGCACCCTCAAATGCCAGCTGACTGCGCCAGGTTTCGAACCTGCAACCTTGGGCTCAGCAAGCGAGACATTACCCCTGAGCCACGCAGCCAGACTGAATAGGATTAGATTTCCGTAGCACACAAAGATGTATACTTGACATCTTGATGTCGTGTTGCAGGAACACGTTGAAGTTTGATCCAAGTTGGATTATTTGAAAAATGTCTTTGACGACATGGCGAAGGTTATATTAAAACACTTCTTGATGCAGAATTTACAGATGAGAAGTTTTCCAAGTTTGAAGTTTATCGTCCGATGTTCAGGACGGGTGGCTAGCGTAATGCTAACGAAGAAATCACATCGAAGATGAGTCTGCCGGCAGCTTAAATAGCAGTCAGAACAAGCTTCTCGAAAAATCGATGTCCGGCCATTGGAGCGTCCCAAACACGTTAGCAGGAAGGAGCGCGGTGAGTGTCTGGAGAGAGGCTACGTCATGGAGACGGCCAATGAGAGCGTAGCTACTGAGACCAGCTGGACAGGCCAGAATGCCACGATGTATGAGTATAATGACCTATGAACACCTGGAAAAATGTCTTAAAGGCGAGATATATATTGTAACACAACAGGTGAGTACGTAAATAATTTTAAATATGTTTAAATTAAACAGGAAGGTGTCACGAACACATGGTGACGAAAAATGAGGTTAGAAATCAAATTCTGGTCTGACTTTTGACATAACCAAAACCTACAAAATTAACAAGTTAATCATTCGCAAATGCGAACACGTGTAGTAGGTGAGAAGTTACAATTGGTCGCCCAAGTGGGGCAGAACAGTTACAGATTATATATTACTAGTAGCATGTTTATTATTTTTGTTAATATTTGAAAGAAAAATAGCACAGTAGCGCCACCTGGTGAAATCGACATGTACAATAAAGAATAGAACAAAATACGAGTCAGTGCAAAGTCTGTGCGTGTTCGCGTGACATGTGACAAGCATCTCAAAAGATGATTTGTATTTTGTATTGTATTTCTCACTTGATAAATAAAGGTTTACATTAAAACTAACAGGTTATGGACCCAGGCCACGTGTAAATGGTATTATCTCGTGAGTGAATCCGAAGCTGAGCGCCTGTGGAACACGTGCTGTATTTTTTGTGAGTTAAGGATAACCTCAAAATGGCAACCGGCAGTGACTACAAAGTTCAAGTGGATAAACTTGAAGGACCTGAAGACTGGGCAAAGTGGAAATGGCATGTGTTGATGGTTTTGTGGTCATATGAACTGGAAAATATTGTTGATGGTTCGAAAAAGTGTCCTGTGTTGCCGGCAGATGCAACTGCGCAACAAAAAGCGGCATATAAGCAGTGGTTGAAAGAAGACGCGAAAGCGGCCAGTTTGCTAGCAGGTGCGCTAGGAAAATCTGTTGCAGAGCTCGTGTTGACGTGCACCAATGCCAGTGAAATTCGGACAAAATTGAGCGCACGGTTCGAACGAAGCAGCACGCAGCGACTGAAAATGTTGATCGAGTCATTCTTCCGAGTGACACGTGACGACAAGGAGGACATCAGCACCCATGTCGCGAAGTTACAGAAGCTTTATCAGGATCTGAACGACGAACTCCAAAAGCACAACGAAAACATGTTATCTGAAAGGATTTTGAACGGTCGAATTTTATCCTCGCTGGGAAAAGAATATGATAATTTCAAGGATGTGTGGGACACGATTCCGACGGAAAATCAAACTGTGAACTTGTTGATTGAAAAATTGTGCACGATTGAACTGCGTGACCAAGGAAACGTGGAATCGACTGCGTTTGTGGTACGTAGTGCTCCCAAGAAGCATTCCCAGTATGGCAGTGGTAAAGGCAGCACTGATGACAAGTCGAAGAAAAATGTTCAACGCGTAAAGCAGAAGTTTCCATGTTTCAAAAGTAAGGAATTGGGCCATTGGGCAAGTGAATGTCCAGTGAAGAAGAAAAAGGGTGACACTAGAAACAAAAATAAGGAGAACAATGCTTCGTTTCTGACACATGCTATGAGTGCGTTAGACGGCGACTTTGTTCAAGCCGACGAGTGGTACTGCGACAGTGACGCCATAAATCACATCACCGCGAACAAACAGTATTTTACAACATACGTCAAGTTTGCTGCTCCAGAGAAGATTTTGCTAGGAAAACGAGGTGTGAGCATGCTAGCTCACGGCAAAGGAACTGTAAACATTCAAGTGCGGCTGAACAACGCTTGGTTGAGTGCTGAGATGACTGAAGTTTTGTATGTTCCCGATGCAATGGCTCATCTGTTTTCTGTGAAAGCTGCTGCAAGGAAAGGTTTTTGTGCAAGACTTGACGACCTAACTGTTAGAATTGAAGACAAGGTTACTGGAAAGGCGATGATGGCTGGACGTGTGAGTCATGGTCTGTATGTACTTGACATGCGCGTCGTGAAACCGGCGCAACCCATTCAAGTGAATTTAGCTACATCGTCGGACAAACTGCAGATCTACCATGAACGATTTGGTCATCAACACAAAGCGCATGTCAAGAATGTACTGAAGCAGATGAACATCAATGTAGACATGTGTAAAGAGGATTTCTGCGATGGATGTGCACTGGGAAAAATGCATCAACTGCCATTCAAGACACGAATGAATCGACCAAGAACCACCGGTGAACAAATCCACGCCGATGTGAATGGACCAATGTCTACTGAATCTCTTGGAAAGGCACCCTACTACGTATGTTTTAAGGATGATTTCAGCAAGTTTCGACGAGTTTTCTTTTTGAAGCACAAAAGTGAAGTGTACACCGTTCTGGAACAGTTCCTGAATGAAGCCAAAACATTTGCCACGTCGTGAAGCCGTTCAGGTGTGATGGAGGAAAAGAATTTGATAACAAGAAGGTTTCTGAACTACTCGCAAGCAGAGGCATAGAACACAGCATTACTACGCCGAAAACACCACAACAAAACGGAGTTGCGGAACGTGAACATCGGACGATTGTGGAGTGCGCAAAATCTATGCTGAATCCCAGCAAGTTAACGAAACAACTTTGGGCTGAAGCCTGCAACACTGCGGTGTACCTCCTGAATCGCACTGGGAAGTCATCCATTGAAAACAAATCTCCCTATGAATTGTGGTATGGACGACCAGTGGGAAGTCTCAGTCATCTGAAGATCTTCGGAACAGAATGCTACGTGCATATCGACAAGAATTTTCGCTCAAAGTTCGACGACAAAGCTGTTTTTGGACATCTGGTTGGGTACGTGAACGACAGGGATGGATTTAGAGTCTGGATTCCAACCCGGGGAAAGGTTGTTCTAAGCCATGATGTGAAATTCAAACCTGAAGTTGTCTGCAATCTGCGCGCCAACGCCGGAAAGGTTGAAGTCACGCTTGAAGAACGTGTGGAGAGGAATAAGTCTAATTCATCGCCTGATGTAGGCCTACAGAGGAGGTCAGAGTCAAATGAGAACTTAAGCGAAATTGAAGATTTTGCTTCGGCATCCAGTTCCGGAGGAAGCGAAGATGAGGAAGAAGGAGAGACTGAAGAAAGAAGGAAAATCAAACGTGAAAGTAAGAAGCCATCGTGGATGATCAGTGGAAATTACATGTACATGGCTGGACCATCTATCGTTGATAAGAATCCTGACTCATACTCTGAAGCGCTGCAGTCTAGTGATAAAAATCAGTGGCTGAAAGCAATTAATGAAGAATTGGAGTCCTTAAAGGAAAATGATACCTGGAAATTGGTTGAGCGTCCAAATGGTGCACGGGTCCTGAAAAATCGGTGGGTTCTTCGACAGAAGACAACGGACAGTGGAGAAGTTCGCTTCAAGGCACGATTGGTAGCCAAAGGCTATGTGCAACAGCAAGGAATCGATTATGAAGAAACATTCAGCCCTGTTGCACGGTATGATACCATTCGAGCTCTGTTGGCAGTAGCTGTTGAAAAGGAGATGAAACTTGGTCAATTTGATGTCAAGACGGCCTTCTTGAACGGCGAGCTTGAAGAAGATGTGTTCATGGAACAGCCAGAAGGTCATCAGGACGGTACTGGCCGAGTGTGTCATCTAAAAAGAAGCTTATATGGTTTAAAACAGGCTCCACGCTGCTGGAACAATCGTTTCAAGAAATTCATGGAGAAAGCTGGATTCAAAAACAGCAAAGCTGATCCTTGTCTCTTTTACAGCAACAAAAATGGAAAGTGGTTGGCTGTTGTAATCTTTGTGGATGATGGTATGGTAATTGGCAACGGAGAAGACATCGAGCAGTTCATGGTAAAACTTCAGCAGGAATTTCACACGACCAGAGGATCTCTCAACAATTTCCTGGGCATGAAGATACAACAAAACCATGATGGATCAATTGCAATCAGTCAAGAGGATTACACGAGGAAATTCCTAGAAAAATTTGGGATGGCCGAGTCAAATGGAGTGTCTACCCCAGTTGGACGCGAAGAAAGTGAAGATGGAGAAAACGTGTCAGCCAGTGTTCCTTATCGTGAGGCGGTGGGATCCTTGATGTACCTGACTACAGCTACACGTCCAGATATCGCATTCGCGGTCAACAAATCTGCTCGAGCCATGGAGAATCCTACAGTTCAAGACTGGAGTCAAGTGAAACGGATATTTCGATATTTAAAGAGCACAGTGAATCATGGAATCGTCTATAGAAAAGAGGACGTTTTGAAGGTCTACAGTGATGCTGACTACGCCGGTGACAAGAGGACGAGACGTTCAACGACGGGTGTCGTTTCGACCTACAATCATGGAGCTGTATCGCGGAGAAGTCAGTTACAGAAGTCTGTGTCAACATCGACAACTGAAGCTGAAATTGTGTCTGCAAGTGAAGGAGCAAAGGAGTTGATTTGGCTGAAAAGACTGTTTTCTGAATTACTGGGAACTGCTGACAAACCTCCTACGCTTTACACCGACAATGCTGGTGCAGTTAAATTGGCTAAAAATCCAGAGTACCATCGAAAATCCAAGCATATTGAGGTACGTCATTTCTATGTGAGGGAAAGATTTTTGGACGGAGACCTTGAGCTGGAGCACATCGACGGGACCAATCAATTAGCTGATCTTCTAACTAAACCTTGGAGAGGGTCAGATTCGAGATGCTGCGTGAGAGGATTGACGTGCAGAAGATGACATCTTAGAGGCTAAAAAGTGTTCAATAGTTCATCTTGTTTATTTTTTTATTTGTATTTGATTTTTCTTTGGAGGAAATGTTAATATTTGAAAGAAAAATAGCACAGTAGCGCCACCTGGTGAAATCGACATGTACAATAAAGAAGAGAACAAAAGACGAGTCAGTGCAAAGTCTGTGCGTGTTCGCGTGACATGAGACAAGCATCTCAAAAGATGATTTGTATTTTGTATTGTATTTCTCACTTGATAAATAAAGGTTTATATTAAAACTAACAATTTTAATGTTAACTTACAGTAGGTCTCATAATAGAAAATAATAATAATAATGTTATTGGTTTTACGTCCCTGTTAACTACTCTGGCTTTTAGAGACGCCGGGGTGCCGGAATTTCGCTCCGAAGGGGATCTTTGACGTGCCAGTAAATGTACTGACACTGCTCCCTCGCATTTGCGCACCCTCAAATGTCGACTGACAGCGACGGGATTCGATACCGCCCGTCAAATGATACACGTTAAGAAAAGCTCGCCAACCCTGTTGTTGAATAATTTACTCCGCACTTAATGTATAGGTACAGTACATCGATTGGCATGCCTGAAATTGAAAAGGGAAAAATGAGCTGTGCTGTATTTAATTTTTATTTTTTTAAATGTGAAAGACTTATAATTATGTGTGTAGAGTAATTGTTGATACTTCAGACATTAACCTCTACATTGACAAGGGCGTAGCTGGAACCGGGTGCTGAAGTTGCTTTATGGTGTAAGCCTATTCTTTGAGTCTTGTACACAGCTTACCCTCGAAAAAATTCCACGTCACGCTACTGCACTGTAAACGTAGCACTTCACAAATACAATTAACAGTACTTAATAGTTAAAAAAGTACTCCTGTTTAACAGCCATACCGGTACTAACACGAAGAACTCAGATACTCAATATTTCAGTCCTCCGGCCCAACAGCCAAAAAACAATTCAGGAAATAAGTCTTCCGATCTAACAGCCGCACAAACACGTAGCATTTCCAAATACAAAGTAATTAAGTCCCTGAGTTTGCCTGACAACGTCATATATAGCCAAAGAAATCTTTCCTTCCTCAACAGTCCAAAACATGGTTCCTACGCCGAAACCAACCAATCGTGACTCGGGCTACAGTCACAGAGGCCCCACTATCTGTCCACCAATTATATAGTTCGTAAAAAAAACTTTCATTACTCCCTTCTCATCGCCATCATTCATTACAAAATAAATTTAAAAAAACTTATGATCTGGACATAATTACAGCCCCCCTTTTCTTTTTCTCCACCAAACTTACTTCGTTAGAAATTTACACAAATCTCAGAGCAATAGAAGTTACTTAGTCTACTTTGGCACTTGCAACAGTTGTTTCCATGTTTTCCGCGTTTTCTTGGTCTGGAAAAAATTTCCGACATTTCAAAATTATCCTTACACACAATGAAGCAGTCACCCTTCTCTCCCACATCCCCATTCCTGCACCTAACTCTTCCTGCTCGAAATAATACTTCGCCCCCCCGCGCCCTTCTCCAAATCTCCCCACAATGCCTCCACTAACAATCCCCACACACTTTCTTCCAAATCCAAAAAACAAACTCCCCCACCATCAAAATTCCCACCTCTCCCAAACACCTTAACCCACTGGCCCGAAGAGACGGCGAAACCGTCTGAGGGGGCCCACCGCCGCAGGGGCAATAGCCATGTGGCGGAATGAAACGACTGCCATATATATATATTAGTTCGTCTTCACTCCAGACCCAAAATGATGTCCTCCAATCACAGAGATACACATTCACGTGGTGGTACCTTGTTCAAGACAGCGTTGCCATTTCGCTTGAGCGATGAGTCATGGCCGTAGAGACGATAATTATAGGCACTAAAGAAAGTTAAAATAGGCAGGCATATAGGCTCTTAAAATAGCCAAAATAGGCATGTAAATAGCCACTAACGTGTAAAATAGGCAACAAAATAGGAATGAAAATATTTCTTATAATTTAATAACATATTTAATTACTATAATAAGAATTAACAACAAGCAACTTTTCAATGTTTTCAGGTAATAAGTTTGTTCTCCTGTCATGAAGAATGTTTTTATATTGAGAGAAAGATCTCTCAACATCACATTAAGTGATTGGGCAAAACTTTAACGAAGCCACTGCATCTGGTTTTAGGTCATTTGCTTCATCTACCTCACGTCGTAGCACACTGGCTACCTTTACCACTGCTTCCCATCCTGGATTCCTCTGCAGGACCCTATCAAACTTTTCCCTGACAGCGGCTATCTTCCCAGAGGTTCCTTCCAAACTTCCCCTGACTACTTCAACAATCCTACATGACTCCACCAGGGGTATTCCACTCATCTTTATTTTCTGTTTCCTACATGATGTGTACCCACAAGCCTGCAATCCTCGTTGAAAATTAGAAAACCACGTAATTTGAAATTGTGGCATTCGCCCACAACCTTACGTTTTGCCACAATTTAGCAAGACTCTAGAGGGGATGCTAGAGGCTTGTTGGCAGCTTCGCGGCCCTAACCTGGGAGCTTAACGCTCCCCCAGACTAGAGCCCCACATAGCGCTGGTGAAAGTTACTCGCGACTTTTTCAAAAAAATTGCATTTACGTTGTAAATCTCTATTTTCACAGGAAATGAGTCAGAGTTCAAAATACCGATTTTTAATTTCCATCCACTCTGGGACAAGAGACCACCAGCGTTCTAACTCCTCGTTCAGTAATTAAATGATTATTTACATTTTATATATACATTATTGAGAGTTAAATGTCTAATACAGCATTGCAACAAAACAACTTGCCGCAATACATAAATTAATAGGCCTATAAATGCTACAATGAAATGCGATCGTACTTCTCAATCACCAAAACATAAAAGAAACAAACGAATTAACTCTTTACAGCAAGCTTGGCAGACGACTACTCTTCCATCGGAAGTGAAATTGGTATCCCCTGTGATCCACTGCTTCAGCCAGTAAGACTTCGATAATTTATCTTTCGGCATTGCCACGGACACACTTCTTCTTCGCAATAAGTCACACAAAGTTCTGAATCTGAAGTGAAGATAAAGCGTACGCTTACACAGTTCGCATCGAGAGGGAGGTACGGGAACATAATTCGACGTTGATTGGTTCTCGCATGTGTCTTGCGAGGTTGGAGGGGTTGAAGGCTTCGAGGTTAAATTGCTCCTTGTTTCTTCTGATGGAAATTTCCCAAGCGCTATTTCTGGTGACTTCCGAGAATTCCCATTCTTGTTCGTGGGGTAAACACATATTGAGAAATGAGAATATAATTCTGTCGAGCACACCAGCTGCAATATAATGCAATTTAAAATACAGTCAAAAGGCATCAAATAGGCAATTATACTCCAAATAGGCACAAATCCTTGAAATAGGCATTTATAGGCACAATAAAACCAACGAAATCTAGCCTAAAAGAACCTGAAACGGATTTATATCTCGAAAGCCTACGTTTCTAAACTCAGGAATAAAATAGGCAAATAGGCAAATTCCCGTCTCTAGTCATGGGACATTTAGAATAACCCAAGCTCTGAATTTCACCTAGGAATAATACAGTACACTTGCAATTAGGTATATCCTGCACTTTAACATATAAAACCTATACAAACTGAATATAATACATACTATGCAACACAGAAATAAACCAAGCTTCAGAATTTTGTCAAATACTACTACATACATAATACCCCAGATTAAAATATGAGCGTAAATAAATATAATAGTACCTAATAGTAATAATAATAATAATAATAATAATAATAATAATAATAATAATAATAAGTTTAATAATAATTTGATAACATATTGAAACCGCGTCTACTGCGAACGAACAAATGCAATAAAGTATAGCGGGTTCAAACGCGGCCGAAGTCGTCGGATTTTTTTAAGAGCGTTAAAAATCCTTCAGTAAGCCTTCCTTAGGAGGGGAAGTAAAGCCGGAGGTCCCATGTCATAGCTTTATGGCATGTAAAAGATCCTTCCACAGACTAAACAGGTGTGAAGCTAAATTGTTAGGTTAGATTTCGTCGGAACGCTCTATCAAAGTTCCAACGTTCACCACTAGGTATAATTGATATAATGGTAGCGAAAGTTGGGACTACTTGAAATTGAACGGAACTTGTAGCTCTCCCTAAGGGTGTCCGCTGGAAGTTGCTACAGACTCAGGCGAGCCGAACATGTCCTCGGACACTCCCGGCACTAACAGCCATACGATAAATAAATAAATAAATAAATAAATAAATAAATAAATAAATAAATAAATAAATAAATAAATAAATAAATATATAAAATAATTAATAATATCAATGGCCTAGATCAAACAGACATGGGGGACTCATAAAAATATTATTTACACCATCGCCGTCTAGGTGGCATTGCTGTAATTCTCAAGATAGTAGAATTGGTAACACTGTGGCGAGACCATAAGGTGCTAACGTTTGTTGACAGATACTGTTTATTTTAATAAGACAGCATTTAAAATCAGTTGTTATTTTCTCATTTAACTCCCGTTCAATTCCTCGTGGTAAATCAGACCTGTTGAAAGTTGTAGACGTGAGTGCTTCCCGTAAGAAGATGTACTGTATGTATAACCAATGCCTGGTAATTAATTTAATAAACAAAATCATCATTAATATTTCATAAAAATATTTCAAGATGCCTAGGAACACTGGCGGCTGTCGGGTAATTGTTATGGGTGTTACACGATTTTCACTAGGGAGGAGGGAGGGGGGGTATGATAAAAGACTGCTTGATACCGTACCAGAGAAGACAGTATACACGTGCGCGGTATAACTGATGTTGCTCAATCATCACGAATGTCGCAGTCCAGAAATCATGATATGAACTGACAAAGGACTACAGGCTGACCTCACTGCTAAGAAGTTTCCTTGAGAACAGAAGATTTTACGTGTCTCTCCTTGAGAAAAAAAATAGTCGTTGGCGACTCCAGAAGAATGGACTACCTCAAGGTAGCGTCTTAGCACCACTGCTTTACAATGTATACACCAATGACCAGCCCAGAACAGAAGGCACCAGGCGATTTATCTACGCAGATGACACTGCAGTAGCCGTGCAAGGTCGTAGCTTTGAAGAAGTAGAACATTCTTTGTCCTGTGCTTTGGAAAAACTTGGTCGATACTATCACAGAAATAATTTGAAGCCAGATCCAGCCAAAACGCAAGTTTGTGCTTTCCACTTGCGAAATAAAGAAGCAAATAGGACACTGAACATTAAGTGGCAATGTGAAACAATCCTTCATTGTTTTACACCAAAATATCTTGGTGTCACCCTCGATCGGACTCTGTCTTTCAAGCAACATTGCTTGAACACCAAAAGTAAAGTATCTGCACGAAATAACATACTAAGATGCATAACAGGAAGGACATGGGGTGCTCACCCCACCACTCTCAGAACTTCAGCCCTTGGACTGAACTTCTCAGCTGCTGAATATGTAGCACCAGTTTGGCTTTTTTCTCCACATTCCAAAGAGGTGGATGTAGCTCTGAATGAGACTTCCAGGATTGTATCTGGGTGTCTTAGACCAACACCACTTCAGAAGATCTACCCTCTTATTGGAATTTCTCCACCTCATGTCCGAAGAATGGTAGCAGCAGCATCTGAGAAGAAACGGCAAGAAACCGATTCAAGACATGCACTTTTCGGCCAACAACCAGCTCGACAGAGACTTAAGTCCAGAAACAGCTTTTTGAGGGGAATAACAGCTCTCGAAGGCTAACAAGAAGCTGCCCGTGTGAAGATATGGAAGACAGAGATCACAGACCCAACTATTCCTCTATCAGAAGAAATGGCACCTGGTCACAACTTGCCATATGGAATTTAGAAAGCATTGAACAGGCTGAGGACGGGAGTTTCACGCTGCAAGAACAATCTCAAGAAATGGAACATGCTCGTCAACAATGATGAGTTCAGTGGCTGCAGCATGTTACAAGATCCAGAAGAATGTTCACGAGGTTCGTGCTGCCGTAGTTACATCTCATTTGGAGAGGTTTTTGGATATCACATTGGAGTGCGAATCGTATATCAAAGTATTCTAGATACCTACAACACTTTTGTAAGTATTATTCCTAATATTTGTGAACCTTACCGTAAGTTACGTGAAGTGGAAAATACACAACCTAAAACTCTGTTACATCAGGGGCCGATAACCTAGATGTTAGGCCCCTTAAAACAACAATTATCATCATC
This sequence comes from Meconema thalassinum, assembly GCA_946902985.2. NCBI lineage: Eukaryota > Metazoa > Arthropoda > Insecta > Orthoptera > Tettigoniidae > Meconema > Meconema thalassinum. The sequence continues at coordinate 789,438,105 of OX336390.1, forward strand.
ATCATAAAACTCTGTTCTGATCAACCCAACATGGCCGCCGCCTCTGTTGATAGAGGTCGGCGTCTCTTAACGAACACAACGAATGATAAAACTTCTGACGTATCAACCCACCAAGTACCAAACCAACCAATGAATTATTATAATACTGTAAATAACCCTGATTTTAACAACAGTACATCTGGCACCCAAATGACAACTACAATAACTACCAGTACCAAAGAAACAAATCCAAGGTCAAGCTATTCTGCTATAGCTCAATCTCTCCCCTCCAAAGAACAAGCTATCGTAATTGAATCCCAAGATGGAATCAGTATCAAAGATTATGTGCTAGCTGTAGGAAAACTCACTAGCCCTAGCAACATTCGTTTTGTTTCACGAATATCGAATGGACGAATATGCATTTTTCTTTCTAGCAAGAAAGTTGTTGAAGAGTTAATATTAGCAAACCCCAAGATCTTAATAAACAATGTATCTTTGGAAATACGACCACCCTTAACAACAACAAAAAACCAAGCGTATTATATTATCAAACGTTTGTCCTGTAATACCCAACTATGTAATTGAAGAGGAATTGTTAAACATTGGTGTGAAAATCATGTCTAAAATTACCCCTATCAGAGCAGGCTTATCCATCCCAGGTTTTTCTCATCTTTTGAGCTTTCGAAGACAAATGTACATCCAAAATGAAGACTTCGATAAACTCCCTGCATCTCTCCAAATTGAATACGATGGCACTAACTACTGGATTTACTTATCATCTGACTCACCCACCTGCTTTATTTGTAAAACTGAGGGACATTTGGCCAAAGACTGTCCTACTAACAACTCAGTTCCAAATGATCAACCAACCTCTCAGCACGGCATTCATGAAATTGACAAACCTAACCTCTCCAAATTTCCTAAACTACAAGAGAAACCACAAACAACATAGATAAATCCCAAAAATGCAACCAGTACCTTCCTCCAACAAATTCACATGATGAAACTTCATAAGCTATCCTAAACTTAACTCAAAACCAAGATTGTAATGGTATTTCTCTCTCCAAAATTCCAATAGAAGGAGCAGTGCCTGGACATAGTGAAACATGTCCTGCCTCAACAACTGGACATTTCCCTGGATTTAAAAGACGAATGTCACACGCCAGCAGTGAAAGAACTGACCAAAATATTTCTAATAGCAACAGACCCAAAATCAACTCTTCGGAACAAATTGAGAATCACAAGGTAAATCACACTTCTAAGAAACCCAAGAAAGAACCACAAAAACCGACAATCAGCGATATGCTCCTTCCTGTGAAACATGTTTTGGAAGCTGATCCATCACTAGCTCCTCTCAGTTACACACAACTCCAATCTTTTCTCGAAAATTCCCAAGGTGTCAAGGACGTGGTGGCAATTGCTTTCAATTACACCCAAGACATAGAAGGACTCGCTAAAGCCCTACAGGAACTATACCCCTACTACACCGATAAACGCATTAAAACAGAAGCTCTCGGATAGTGAAGAAATTACTGAAGTTCGTCAACCTAAGCGAAGACCAAATGGATAACAATGATTCTCTAGACTATTCTAGCGATGACTAATCTCTCCCTCTATAATAATGGAAATGGATCTTTTGCTATTCCTTATCATACTTATGGCAACAACACTACTCCAATGGAATATCAACAGCTATCGAACCCAGTTAGAATTCCTACAACTCCTAATAAATAAACACCAACCACCCACTATCTGTCTCCAAGAGGCCAACTTCCGGAACGATGTTGCTGCTAATCTAAGATTTTACAATGTGTATTATAAAAACAGAACGAATGCAAGTCATGCAAGTGGAGGAGTAGCTACCTATGTCAAAAACAATATATACCTTAAAGAAATGTCTTTAAACTCCAATTTGGAAGCTGTAGCCGTCTCATTGCATCTACCTCCCTCTCTGTGTATCTGCAATATTTATATACCAAACAGTTATCTATTTCATGGAGATGATCTACGAAATCTTATCCGTCACCTACCTAAACCATTCATTCTAGTAGGCGACTTCAACAGCCATAACACGTTATGGGGCAGTCATCACTCCGATGCAAGAGGGAAGGAGATAGAAAAGATACTAATTAGATGAATTTGACCTAATTCTAATGAATTCAACTGCTCCAACTCGTTTCAATATTGCTCATGGAACCTATAGTAGCATAGACCTAACTATCTGCACTCCAGAGATAGCAACAGGTTTTGACTGGTCTGTCTATTCGACGCTCCAAGGAAATAGTGACCACTTCCCCATACTGATCAATAACGACAACGCTTCAATCAACGCCCCGATACCCCAAACCCTTAAATAGAACTTAAATAAAGCAAATTGGACGCAGTTCAATCATATAGTCAACAACCATTTAATTGGCCTAACCCATCCACATGACTTCCCTTCCAAACACATTAATGATATTGTTCAAGATTTTACAGAAGCAATAGTTAAATCTGCAAACCTTAGTGTTCCGAAAATAAAGATAAACCCGTGTAAGAAGACAGTACCTTGGTGGAACGACGCATGCAAGGAAGCTCTAAAGAATAAAAACCATGCTTTCTATGTCTTTAAGAGAAAACCAACTCCTGAAAATATAGCCCAATTTCAGATATGTAGAGCAATCGCCCGAAAAGAAATTAAAGATAGCAAAAAGAACTCGTGGCTGATTTTTGTTTCCTCACTAAATTCTCAAACTCCACAAAAAGAAGTATGGAATAAACTCAAACGTGTAAATGGTAAATATAACCAGTTTCACATTACTTCTCTCAGAAACCCGAATGATGGATCCTTCATAACCAACCCTGAAAACATTGCTGATAAATTAGCTGACACATTCTCCGAGATTTCTAGTGACCACAATTATGACCAACATTTTCTCCATATAAAGAAAACCAGCGAACCTTTTGATCTAAAAAGAACCTCCTACGACTCCAATTCTAATTTAAATGAACCTTTTCAATTACAGGACATGATTATTGAACTTGACAAATGTGGCAAATCCAGCCCTGGCCCAGATACGGTCCCTTATGAGTTCCTAAGACAGCTCCCACTAAACGCATTAAATTATCTTCTGGCTATTTTCAACTACATATGGACCTCTCAGACGTTCCCTGATCAATGGCGCAGAGCCATTGTTGTTCCAATACTCAAGCCAGGGAAGGATAACTCAATTGCAGAAAATTACCGTCAAATCGCTTTAACAAATGCAATGTGCAAATTAATGGAGAAAATTGTTAACAGGAGATTACGATGGTATCTTGAACATATAAACTTTTTTAGTGATGTACAAAGTGGATTTCGTAAAGGACGTTCAACTGTCGATACTCTCATAAGTTTGGAATCTGAAATTAGGGAAGCTTTCCTAAACAACCATCACCTCATAGCAGTTAGTCTAGATATTGAAAAGGCATATGACATGGTGTTCAAAGACCATGTACTTAAATCATTGATGGAATATAACATTTCAGGAAATATGCTCTATTTCATCTACAACTTCCTCAAAGATCGTAGAATTCAAGTTAAGACAAATGGCATTTTGTCACAGGAAGTTACAATCGACAATGGAGTCCCTCAAGGATCAGTTATCAGTGTTACTTTATTCCTGGTCGCAATAAACGGAATTGTATCTAACATCCACTTGCCAGTAAAGTCTTGTCTTTTTGCCGACGATTTGACCATATTCTGTGCTGGAAGAAATAGTTCAACTACTCAACAACTACTTCAAGAATCACTTGAAAATATTCAACAATGGGCCAAGATTACTGGATTCAAGTTCTCCAAAACAAAGTCCAAATGCATAGTATTCTCTAAAAACAAACACTCTGTACCAGATCCCGAGCTCAACATAAACAATCATAAAATTGAGACAGTATCTACTCTTAAGATCCTGGGAATTCTGTTTGATAGTAAATTAAGTTGGAATCCTTACCTGAAAAATCTCAAGGATGAGAGTCTACGACGGATTAATTTAATGAAGATTCTCGCAGCAAATAACTGTGGAACAGGCTATCAAGTTCTCATGAATACTTATAGATCAATTATTAGGGCCAAATTAGATTATGGCAGTATAGTATACAACTCTGCAACAGCGTCTTCCCTCAAGATCCTTGATTCTATCCAGTCAGCTGCTCTTCGAATTTCTCTGGGAACTCTCCGCACCAGTCCAGTAACCAGTATGCAAATAGAAGCCAATGAACCACCTCTTGCAATTAGACGTCAACAACTAAGTTTATCATATGCACTCAAAGTATCAACTATGACTAAATCACGCATTAAGTCGTATGTTTTCCCTACTAACAGCCACACAAGAACAAACACTGAATCAAGACGACAACCTTCGCCCTTCAATGTCAGAATATCCAAGTTCCTTGAAGAATTAAACCTAAATATTCCTCCCATACTACTCTCAGACCATTCTCTTGATATCCCACCATGGACAATTACCTTACCAACAGTCAACTTCGAACTGAACAACTTGGGTTAAAAACCAAACTGACAGATCACAGTACCATCGATTATTTCTTGAAATCTCCAATAGATACCCAATGCACAGTGCTATTTATACTGATGGTTCGAAATATGACGAAAGACACGGTTGTGGGATAATTTATCCTGACCATACCATGCTTTTTCGACTTCCTGAATCTTTCACTGTCTATTCTAATGAATTCTTTGCCCTTAAACAGGCCATTAAATACATTTTGAATACAGCCAGCTGCAACAACTCATTTATTATTTACTCCGATTCACGAAGTGCATTAAACGCAATAGAGAATCTATCTTCGACAAACGTCCTTGTACAAGAAATTCAACTGATATTCCATAAAGTGGTGAAGCAAGTTAAACAAGTCATATTTGTGTGGGTACCCTCTCACAGAGGCATTCATGGCAATGAATCTGCCGATCAAGCAGCTGAAGAAGCCACACTTGTACCTTTATGTGATCCTACAATAGCTACACCTCATACTGACATCATTTCCTACGTCAAAAGAAAAGTATTCCAACAGTGGAAGAATCATTGGCTTAGAACTTCTACCAGTAAACTCCATGAAATAACATCAGGAACCACAGAACAATATCTCCATCATAAACTTTCCAGGCAAGATCAAGTTCTAATATCACGAATAAGAATAGGTCATACCAACATCAACCACAGCTATCTCCTCGAGAAGAAACAACCCCCTATCTGCTCAACATGTAACAGCGTACTGACTGTGCAGCACATAATCTCAGACTGTGCTCTCTACAACCACTGGCGCCAGCACAACAGCATTCCCAAGAAGATATGTGAGGCCTTCTCATCTCTTTCACAGCCCAAAAAATTCATCAAGTTCTTCAAAGACTCGGAACTCTATTTCAAAATCTGATTGATCAACTCATAGTAGTGGGACTTTTCTTTATTTCTAGTGTTCATTTTATGATTTTATAGTGTATTCAATTCAATGTATTGTATGTATTGTATTGTATAATGTAAATCTGCAGTGAAAGTCGCGATAAGACTTTCCAAGTTAAAGCGACTATAAATTAATCTAATAATAAAAAAAAAAAAGAAGATCCAGAACACCTGCTGATCTGTCCCTTGATGGAGGACATATGTTCAAAATACGATCTTTTGGCTGCATATGCTAATGTTATAACTGTGGCTACTAACTGGCAAAATATAATTTGATTTGGACACGGAAAATAAATAAATCATATTGTAAATTATTTGAAAATTCACGAGAACAAAGCAGCGTAAGCTATACACGAGAGCGAGGAAGAACCGCGAGTGTTTCACTTATTAGTTATTACATTGCGAGACAATGGTATCGGCAGTACACGGAACAAATCGGATGTCTTCGTCCGCTCTTCTCCTCCCTTGTTGCAATGAGCGGGCAACGACCAGCCGAGTTAACTGTTGTGATAGGACTTACACTGTCTAGCATCCCTGCCATACCCTCCACTATTGAAATCTAGTCGGTGCTTGACCCTGGCAACAACCACATGACGCACTTCGCTTTTTCAAACAGTTCACAGTTGCCTACTACAATTTGTCCTGGATTATTAAAGCACTAAACTATGAATTCCTATGCTAAAGGTTACTATTACAGTATTATTATTATTATATTTTTTGTATTGAAAATATCTAGTCGTTGTGCAACACCACAACCTTATTACCGGCCACCACTGCCTAGGAAGTATTTCGTGCCTTGCTGTGAGGCAAATATTATGTGCAATTAAATGGCACGTTACTACTTTTTCCATCCATAAAGGCGAGGTAAGAAATAGGCTTGGATTCGTGCCAATATCAAGTGTTTGTGCTCACCACTTTGAAGGAAAGGACGTAATAGCTTTTGAAGATTGGATACAACCATATGGCACAGTTACAAAACTGGCTCTGAGATCACCCAAATTAACAGAAGATGCAGTGCCCTGGAAGTTTCCGAATATCCCTTCCTACTGTTTCATACAGTTTTAAATTCTCATATTTGTACTGGTTTGTTGATAAAGGGAAAGAGAATGGAAGTTGGTGATGTATATTTTGATAATTTACAGCATGGATGACTTTTAGTGCCTAGTAATTTAGTTTCGGGTATATATATCTTCAAATGAACTTTGTATTCCAGTATATTATGAACTCTACTCAGTTGGCAAGTGCATTTTTCAAATTAGGCCTAAGTGACCAGTGGACGTGGAACATTATTGTTAGATTGTCAACAGGAAGCTTGGCGATCAAATTATGCCTATTGTGACTATGATAAGTGCATCCGTGGACAAAATGTGAATGATTTAATATCAAAGACAGTCTCAAAGTTTGTTAGAATATTTTTAAATTATTTTTCTGAGCGCGTCAAATACGGCAGTACGCAAAGCAATAAGACGAGGAACTTTCAGACACCGGGGTATTGAGATACCGGTACAATAAAACATTCTAATATTACCTTATCGGGAATTGACAGTACATAGCATGATGATATTTATCCTTCATTTGTGATATTTATGGAGTTAGCGGACGTTATGATCTGTTGTGTTTTCGGGAACGTTTCGCGTCAAAATTTGTGTGTTTACTACTTGGTGTTAGCAATTACTTTTCGCTTGCTCTAGATCAGTGGTTCTTAACTGGTGGTCCGCGAGTGCCTCGGGAGTGGTCCGCGGGAGAAAAGGCTCCACCAGCACGTATAAAGAAGTGGCCAATAAAAGGGTTGGTTGGTTCTTAAGTTTAGGGGCTGCGACAACGCGGTCATGTAGCCCCGTGTACTTTGGGTGTGTGTAGAATCTGTCTGATAACCGGTGTTAATTGTGATGACTGTATTAGTGTGTGTTATCTGTTTTTTAATTTAAGTACTGCAACTTAGAATTTCTCAAATAGTTCCTAATTTTGCCGCCAAGCACCACCGTCAACGACTACCAGGCCAAATTCAGAACTTAGCTACTAGACGCCACCGCAGTTGGCTCTTGGCAACGAACGTAGAAACCTAAGAGCGTTGTTTACATTCTTAACCTATCCAATTTTAGCTTCACTCAGGTGCAATTAGTGGAAGGTTCTTTAACATGCCATAAATCTATGGCATGGGACCGCCGGCTTTACTTCCCCTCCAAAGGAAGGCATACTGAGGGATTTTTAACGCTCTTAAAAATCCGACGACTTCGGCCGGGTTTGAACCCGCTATCTTGGGCATAGAAGCTCAGCATGCTACCGACTACGCCACCGATTTCGAAAACGGTGTGCGTTGAACGAGAATCGTCCGAATGTATTCGCGGCGATGACTATCAGATTTTGAATTGAAATATCTTTAAAATAAGTGTTATTGAGGAAGGGTTACAACTGATTAGGTGTATTGGAGGGAGGGAGTGGTCCGTACATGATTCAATTTCAGGCTGAGCGATCCGCAGACTTCTACGGGTTCAGAACCACTGCTCTAGACCCACCAGATGACAGGAGGGTGGCATTGCTAAGCGTAATGCCAGGGCTTGTAAGTGTAGAAGGCGATTGTTACACCCTTGGGCTGGACAAAATCAGTAACTGTCCCAATTCATATACAAGGCAACAAGAAAGATTGTAACAATTACTAGAAGACCCGTGCTGCTCCGCAGCATTCACTTCAACAATCCTACAGCACTTCTGTCCATATGACATTTGCATGTCATCATGCTAGTGACCTGAACAGACATTTACGGTACCGTCGCTTTTGGGTAAATGATGAAGTAGACTTATGAGATCATATGTGTGGGTGTCTGCCTGCCCTCTGTGCGTGTGTCCCACTATTAACCCTGCGTAAGCTTAAAAGGCGCACGGACGTCAGGCCGAGGTGAACAGCTAACTCCAAACACATAAGCTATACTCTTCTCTGAAGAATTAACTCGACACGACTCGGCAGTTTGATGCTGGCTGAAGATAGGGTGATAGGTCGCTCGTCAGCTCGTAAACTCACTCTGAAGCTAGTAATTTAAATTTCCACTGAATGGAGATTGCTGGAAGAAATCAAAACGTAAAAACACTTACAGTGGTCGATGTGGGAGCTGTCGCGGACTTTCTTGCGGAACTCTTCATGCTGAACAATTCTCAGAGAATATCGATTTTTTTAAGGACACATGGACGTTAGGTTCAACTCAATTCACTGAAATCGTAAATGCTCGGCTTCTTTTGGTCATAAATAAATGTTTTTCTACCTAATCCTTCATCGAGAAATCCTTTACAGAATGGTGAAAACCGCATCAAAATCCATCAAGGTGCTCTCGAGATTACCCGCTACATCCAAGAATTGGGAACTTTGTTTTATACTAAGTAGATAGAGATATACACATAATTTCAGGCTACAGCGGTACAATTTGGTGTTTTGTCTACTTATGAACAATGGTATAAATTTAAATTAAAAGATGGGTCTCTTATATTTGAATTTAGAGATGTAACTCTTGGTTAACATATAGAGGTGTGCAAATTAATATAATTAAATAAATAATTTTTAATTAGTCGTAATTACTTTTATTCAAAATCATTTTATTGGCCAACTTCTTTTGTTGTCCTACTGTGCCCAATCGGTCACGGTAGACTGGCATCGAACTCAGGTCTTATCTGAGAAGACCAGGCACATGATTCTAACTAGAATCGGACCATTGATCTCTGAGGGGGAACAGTTTTAGGGAACCCGAAGAGCAATGTGTTAAATAATGAGACATAATAATGTAGCATGATTTCACGACCAATATGTGAATATCATAGCAATTTAAGGTGAAGAATTGTAAGCAAATGCAAGAAAATATACGTTTTCGAAGCATATAAGAACGAGAGCAGGCCAGTTGACGTTTTACTAATTGCTGTTGGCAAGTGGGTGGAGATCGTAGACGCCAAGGGACCTACTTTCGTCTGGAGCGAGGAGACAGCTTAAAATTAATGACTCGGGTATTCACCGCTTGACAACGATGGAACCTAGGGTAGGGATGACTGCCCACGGAAATTAATTAATTACCGCCAAGTGGAGCATTGAAATGGAGTGAAATGTACACCCAGGTGAATATATTCAAGGAGAGGTAATTTAGGGATGATCTTACACCTAAATGAACGTGTTACCACCGAGCCTACGCTCGAGAGGAGTAATTTGGTGACCAGTTAGAGGGGAATCACCATGGTGGCGTCCTGACGCGCTGAACTAAGGCAATTAATTGTAATTAATTGGCCGAAGCGATCGCCGGCACGCGAACGTTTATGAAACCTCCACACTTAAATAAACAAAGCGTATATGTCAGTTCGGCTGAAAATGTATTATTTCAAGGAAGGAGTCGCACCCATGTGTCCGGTGGACTAGTTTTTACGAGAAACCTTTGTAAGGAGGAGTGAGGCAGACCAAGCCAGAGTTGTCGAGAGTTGTCTTCAGTCCGTTCTCAAGTCTACACGTAACTCATACGCTGCCAGTAAGCGCGCGAAATGTTAAAGTATCGACGCTCAGCCGTTGAAGAACAATAGAAGCAAGTCATACAGCTTCATAAGTATAATCATGAAGTGCGTCGAAGTTAATTTAATACAGATATTTATCTATTATCTGACGCAAATATAAATTCGCTACAGCGAAAGAGTAACTTATAATGTTTTTGAACATTACATATACCAGGAGGTATTGTCAGAGTTGTATATGACATTATCATCAGGATCACTACAATGATGGGAGCTTGGGAAGCATCGCCAATTAATCTTGACAGTGAGCTGAACGATATTGCAGGTGACGAGGATCGAACGTCCGTAAACGCTGTTATACTTTCACGGAGACCAGCGGTTGGCGTAATTGCATCGCATCTCTGAGATCAGGCGTAGGAGGAGGAGTCCAATTAAGGATCAACCTGTGAAATAGTGAATAAGTGTACATAAATTGTGTTATAGTGATTTAAAAAGTGTTCATGTGTATAGTGATTAATATGTATTGTGTAAAAGTGAAAGAGGCCACTGATAAGAGTATGTTTATCATGTGGGAAATGTGTGAAATTAAGTGTTGTGTAAAATATAACATGATGGCTTAAATCAAGCATCATGGTAGGCCTGAAGCTGAGGTGCTGGTACCATCCAGCGAAAATAAAAAAGTGAGTACCAATTTACAATGTTATTATAACTAAATAGTTCACCATATAACGATGCATCACTTTGAGACTAAGATGTAATAGTCACTTATTGAACGAGTTTTCACCACTCGTCTTGAATAGAATATGGCTTGGAAGGTGATTTGTTTAGGGCCATTCAGGCCGAAAATAGTGATGAATGTAACGATAACGTTAAATGATAATAATAATAATCTGGGGTCGGCAACAGTAAAGTAATAGGCATTTTTGGCCTAAATAATGTTCAAGTGTGTCATGTCTAATATAAAGATACTGTATTTTGGTAAACAGTAAGAAGTAATGTGGAATATAACGAGATACGAGAGTTTTTCAGTGTCAGTGAAATGTTGAATGAATATTTGATATGGTCAATCCTTAGGATTATATTTGAGGACCATTAAAGTAAAGTAAGCCAGTAAATTTATACCTTGTTATTAGGAGCTAGTTAAAGCTTTGGCTTAAGTGTGATTACAGAGAGAACGCGGGTGTCTTAATAATTGAGTCATCTATGTGAAGTATTGTTTGAAGCCGCATAGAGCGTGCAGAAGCAACGTAGAATCCAGTGATTTACGTAAGTAAATATTGCGGGGACCAAACTAGTACAGCTTGCGCGTTATGTGAGAAGTTGGCTGATCTACGAGTTAGTATCGCCCTTGTGCATACTTTTTATTATTCGCAGCGAATTGGACAGAGCCTGTCTGTATCCATCGCTTGCATGAATTATGGCCACGAATGGCGTCCGTCGAGACTCCGTGAGCATGTGTATAAATGATCTACCCTGAGAGGTAAGGATCATATTCGTCGTTTAGGAAACGCAGATTTCCTCATGTTATTATTGTGACAGCTGCTGGTGAGAATCCTGTGTTCTCATTATGATGCGCGTCCAAAAGCCACTAGTATTCATCATAGAACGGCAAGGCTATCACCGGAATCATCCCCAGCCATGAATGTTAATAAGGAGCCGAGTTGAGCCCAATGCACTAATTATAGGTGTTAATTAATTAAATGACTCAATTACTTAGGAACAACACTTAGCGTATCTCTGCTGTACTGCAATTGTAAACAAACCTGACCTTGCCAGCAGATGAGGGAAGTGGGTTGGCCCACTGAGACGAGCGGCCATCTTGTGCAGCTTGCCGGAACTAATTTTATTGCCTGCTAGGAAGAGGGGACATCGGTCCGCCAGTCCTTTAAATTAGGGTCACAGTAGGACACTGAAGAATCTCGATATTTCAATATGCAATTAAGATATGAGTGTTATGATGATGCCAATTGAATTAAATGATGTGTTCCAACACACATACATTGTTGAATCAAAGAAATCGGATAATATTTGGCCCAGTTATTCTCTGAAGAGGAACACTGAACCAAATAAAGTGTTAGGCATCTTATTAGAATGCATTTTGCCAGTTCACGCTAATTTATGCAGACGGGTATGTGATTTCTAAGAACATGACACATTTGTAACGATAATAATCCCGACAAGACCCAGAGAATCGTTGTATGGTGAAACTATAAATATTTCTATCCATGTCTATTTTGGAAGGGAAAAGTACCACCTTTTAAGCGTTTCATATTGATGGAAAGAAGGAAGATGATTCACACGACACAACAAATAATTGTTAATTAAAGCAGAAAAATAATGAATGTATGCTAATCAAAGTAAATGCCATAAGAAACGGAGTAATGTTTTATTAATGTCATTTTGATGTGATATGTGACTTTTGTGTTGTGATACTCCAGTTAAGTAAAAATTGGGTCACATGATGAACACTATGGAAACCCATGGAAGTTTGAAAATATCATTGATAGGATGCTAGAATTAGATTTGAGTGCACTGTAGCACTATTTTAAGAAGAAAACTCACAAAATAACCCTATCTTTATTTGTGGGAATTAAATATAATTTGTCCTTTATTTGTATTTGTTGTATAGCCATGATTTTATACCAGTAAATATTTTATTTTAGGAATATGTTGTGTATTTCATGTAGAGTAGTTACCTGGTAGACTCAAATCCTGAGCATGTGGTCGTATGGTGGGCAGGAACGTCCCATACCTCGAAAGACCGTGAGTTAGCTGGGATACGAACACATGTTCCACATGATGACAGTTGGGTATACTACGTAGTAGTGTTTCCTCTCCCGTGGAATTACACCTTTTCCCATATGGAATTGCGTCTGGAAACTTTCATATAATTGGATTCCGAGGGATATCTGAGCTGGGTTTATTTTCAATTTTTCATTGACTTTAGAATTCAAGTCAGGTGATTTCAATGCATATTTCATGAATCTTTGAATAGTTCAATAGCGTTCATCAGTTAAAAGACCATCCCTCCGCTCTAAATTCACACATAAAGTAGAGTGAAGTAATAAAAACGAAACGTGTGGCATTTTGCATTTGCAAGGCCCCTCTGTTAGTGGAAATTCTAAAAAATCATTTTAATTTGAGTTTCTTAAATGAAAATATAATTAGGAGCCTTGGTTAAACATTTGAAGTAATTTCATCGCCTTGCAAACATACTTAGCGCATTAAACCGTGAAAAGTAAAAATGCTATTTTGGAAAACTGACATCGAATCTAATAATTTGCACATCTCTGTAAAGACAGCTATTGATGAGAAATGAGAAGATAACTCACACAGAAGGAATTAATATTTATTAAGCTGTAAATTTGATTGAGTATATCGTTGTTATAGAACTGAGGGAATGAAATAACAGGATGTTGGATAGTAATCACCGATGTAGGACAATAGTAATTTTTTTACTATTACCACAGGACAGTTATCGTATTAGGGATGCGGACGTCCTTGTATAATTGTTATTTAATCTGTGCCCCGTTTGGTGAGGTCTGTGCTCCTCCGCAACATTCGTTTCAAAATTCTAATAGTACTTCCTTCTATCCGACATTTTCTGTTCGCTTGACTTTTGGTTCTATTTGAACTTTGACGTCATGAAAGGATTTTGCTCGCGATAATGCGGCATACAGTAAAGTTGTCCGTGGCTAAACACCAGTTGAGGTAAATACCTGGGTAAATGCCTACTTGATCTAGTGTTTGACCTTGAGCTTTATTGATAGTTATACAAAAAGCCGAACGTACTGGAAACTGCCTCCTTTTGAAGGGAAATGGCATAGATGTATCTGATGGCGTAAGGTCAAGGCGAGGTAGTAGAACATTGTTAGCAACATTTACGCCAGTAATAATTTCCAGGTGTAAGCAATTGCCATGCATCTTCCAAACCAACAGTCTAGTACCGTTCAACAGACCTTGGGTAACATTAATATTTCTCAACAAAATCACAATTGAGCCTTCTTTTAGTCGAAGGATATGAGGTGGCAATCCACTTATGCCTATGCTGTCTAAAAATTCTATTGGGAATTGTAGAAGTTCACTCTCATCTTTAGTAATCAAATTATTCACACTGATGTAAGTTCTCGATGATCCTGGGATTAGGTCTAAAAATTTGTTGTTGATTTCTTTACCATGTTCATTTTTAGGTGCTAAAATCGCTATTTTTGAAAAGCGTGAAATATTTTTCAGCGTGGGACTAATTCTGAATTTTCTCCATCGACGTGAGGGTATTCACCGTTACCAATTTGTATGAAGAAGTTTGCAAAGTCACGTTGATCTGTATCCGCTCGCATATTTTTGTTGAGTTTAAAAATTTTGAATAGTGGCCACAAAGGAGAGAACCTTACTGAGATTTGGACTGATGCTGCTTTAGATGCGTGAGGCACAACAGGCAATACATGCCTAAAATCTCCACCTAATATGATAATTTTTCCTCCGAAATACACGTCGTTATTCATGATGTCCTTGAGCAACCGATTTACACACATCAACGCGTGCTTATTAGCCATAGAGGCTTCATCCCAGATGATAAGTTTTGCTGAACGAATATAAAAAGCTTCCTTGTTGTTAACTTTTATTCCTGATACAGAACTTTCATCTAAATGTAGAGCTTGAACTCGCTGGGTACAGTAGTAACATTGCTGCAATACCAGTCCATGCAACAGAAACTACATTTAACCCCAAATTTGTGCAACTGTGAATCAAGCATTGGTAAAGAAATGTTTTCCCGGTGCTCCCTGGACCGTCAATGAAATATGCATTACTCATCCTTTCATTGCTGTTTTGTACTAAACCCAACATTTCTGTAATTATAGCCGTTTGGTTTCCATTTGCTTGGTTTATCATCCGACTTAATTGATCCTCATTAAGTTTTGGATAATTCATTGGTAAATTTGTCTGAGGGAAATTATCAATAATAGTTGGCAATTCGAGAGAAGTAATGGGAAGACCATGGAGCTTCAATGTATTAGAAATATGTATAAGAGTGAACTGATATGCAATGTTAGGTTCGTAAAACTGCAGATAATCTTCTGATAATGAATTCTTGAAAATGTCCCATAACTCTCTTACATTTGAAGGGGTCTGAAACATACATATGTAAGAAAACAGTTGTCGTAACTGAGAAGGCATCTGAAATTATGACGCTTCTGCCAAACAACGCTGCCATTCAGAATCGTCAATCAGCAAGCTTCACTCCTTAGCTGTTTCTTTAAAAGTAGAATAGACAACTGCTTTGTATGTTCCTAGATCCTGGAAGCTGGTAGCACCTATGACGTGAAGCAATAACAGGCGTAAATAATAACTTTCTGTTTCTGTAGGCGAAACATTATACATTCTGCCTATAGTTTTTTCTTTTTTCCACTGGCAGTTGCGCTTATTCCAGAGGTAATGTACTGGTGTTTCAGGATATATATACGGACTTCTGGCTTGCGAATCTTGATTTAACTTGAACCACGCTTGTAATTCCATGTTGCGCAACTGTGCTTGAAGTAAAATATCAGGAGCGTTATCATTTTTAAAATAGATATTTTGCAAGTTTGGCAAGTGAACTGGTAATCGCATGATATAATGTGACTGTTCATGCATGTGAAATGAAAATATCCTGAATTCGGCTTCTGTTGGACCAACATATCTAGCATTTAGGAAAGAAGTAATTTAATCGTAGTTCACCGTTTCGCCTTCAGGACATATTTTAACAATGCACAGCTCGGCATTCTAGCATCTTTTAACACCATTCACAGAAGCTAGGCCTAAACACAAGAACACACATCACTCACGCACGAGTTCAGAGGTTGTAAAACATTCTGATAACATGAAAATAAACATTCACCTGACCTACAAACCGATAGTAATACACCGAACTTCACTACTCTTGACTGGTTACCGTGGGAAACAGTACGTACGAGACCCAGCGTTGGAGCCCAATGACATCATCTACGCGGCAAACTACTGCGCATCTCGCTCGTGACACATAACGTCTCTTCTAGTTACCGTGGTTTGTAGCTGGTGAGACCAAATACTATATAACAGAAAGATCGGATACACTATACAAAATGGCGGTTCCAACATTCGACTGTAGCGGCATCTTCGTGAAATTAGTTGTCTTTCGTATACAGTATTTTTTGTCATTCAAACAGATGTTGACATCACAGTGTCATTAGCAAAATGACTTCTGATTGTGCATGAGCATTTCAGTCTCAAAGTCCATTCTTTGAGAAGTTTTAATAAAATTATGTGCACAGAATCCCCTTCTACTTATTGTATGGATACATGCGACATTAGCGCCCGAGTGGAACAGGTAGAAGTTAACGATATCATGTATGGATACATGCGACATTAGCACCCGAGTGGAGCAGGTAGAAGTTAACGATATCATGACGTAATTGGGGAACTCTCTGTTAATATCAAGTTAGATTTATTATTGGGGCGGCGTTGAATATCATGACACGGTGTTAGTCGTTGTCGCCTAGCGACAATATTTCCGTCAAGTCATTCGATATTCTATTTTCGTGAGTCCTTGAAGGAAGTAATATTCGCAATTATTTTAATACTCGAATGATATAATCAAGTAAGGTGGGTATCAATCTACGGTGCTTGACGGGCATTACATTTTAAGAGAACAAACGTCGTCGTAGCGCAAAAACTTCCCGAGATATTTCAGTTTTAGTAAAGGGTGAATTTTTTTGAAAACTATTTTAAAATATAAGATAGAGGCATTTTTTTAAATAAGTTTCCCGGGCAAAGTGTACTCAGGCATTGTAGAAAGAAGAGTTCGATCATTAGCCGAGAGTAGGGTTGCAGTACGGTATGCGCCAAGTTATTGAGAAATGCTACGCAAGGAACAGACCGTTGTTTTCGTATTTTGTTCATCTAGAGAAGGGAAAAGAGTACAAAGGGAAAATATGCTGAGCCCTATAAGGGATTATGGTATCAAAGGAAGGCCGCCACAGGCAATCAAATATATTTTGTTGGTAATCACACTGTAGTGCGAGTTGGTTGGGAGGTTGGAGACATGGCTCTAAGTCGTCACCGGAAAGGCAAGATTGTAATATTTAATCACTACAATTTATATATATATATAACATTTTCTGAAGGGCATAAACTGGCTGGGTTGGATTCACTTCAATGGAAACAAAAAATTCAGCCTGGGTTAACCTGATGTACTATTTATTTATTTATTTAATAATTATTAGATACAACCATGAAAAGGTCAATTTACACTAATATTTTAACAATTTCAAATAATATTAACAAAAACAACAATGACAGGTAACAAATATCAGTGATGGCAGCAAAGGATAAATCTCGGGAAAGACGCAGGGAATGATTGGGGTAGTGGGTGATCAGGAGGGTGAGGGGGTAGGAATTGAGGATGAAAGGGATCTTCTAATGTTATGTTTGAATGTTCTATAAGGAGAGAATATATCAATATTTGGATGGGAGTTGCTAAGGGTAGGTAGACGCAGGAAAATTGAGCGCTTCTGTACTTTAAGACGTGGGCAAGGTACATGGTGTAAGTGGTGCTGACGTGTTGAACGGGAGGGAACGTGGAGTGGGAAATAGCTTAGTAGCATGTTACATTTTGTGTAACCATTAATATTTTTGTGTATGAAAAACAGGTCAGTAAATTGTAGGTGGCTTCTCAGGTCGAGTACATTGAGCTGATTTAGAATGTCGGCTTTGACAAAGTGCCTTAGTGAAGGATTGCGAGCTTTGACTATTGATATGAAGAAATTAAAGACACTGTTCAATTTAGAAATATTGGTTATAGCCGAAATAGACCAAATTGGAGAAGATAAATCTAGGATAGGGAGAACATATGTGGTGAAGTATAATTTAAGTGCAGTGAGGTCTTTAATTTCTGTGAATCTATATAGAATGCCGAGACTGCGCATTGCGCGAGATTTGATATGGTCAATGTGGGGTGAGAATGTCAGTTTATCATCGTGAATAGTACCTAAATCTCTTACCTGAGAAATTCCGGCACCCCGGCGTCTCTAAAAGCCATGGTTGTTAAAAGGGACGTAAAACCAATAACATTAATCTTACCTGAGAAGCCGTATCCAATTTATTTCCACATATTTTATAGTCCGCCTGATTTCCAGAATTCAGTAGTGAAAAAGACACATTGAAGCACGTTTTGGGATTTGGAGATAACCTCCATTTGTTGAACCAATCAGTACTTGTATTCACTGCTTCCAGGAGCTCAGCGCGGTCGTCAGAACTGGAAATTTTTCGGAATATCTTGAGGTCATCAGCGTACAGAAGAAGAGAACACGGAGCATTTTACACACATGTGTTTAAATCGTCTATATACAGTACGAAGAAAAGGGGTCCCAGGCTACTGCCCTGAGTTACTCCTGATAAGACTGGGAGCCAGGACGATACACGCCCTGGAAGCACTACCCGTTGTTGGCTATTGGACAGGAAGCTTTGTATTAGGGACAGGAAGGATCCATGTACAGTATGTTGTATCGTGAAGGAAGCTTGTGGAGGAGAAGGAAATAGCTCACGGAATCAAATGCTTTGGCCAGGTCAACATAGATTACATCTAGCTGAAATTTTTGATCTATTACAGAAATTATCTGATGGTTCAGAACAGTCAGGTTTGTTAAACATGATTTTCCAGGGACGAAGCCATGTTGTTCTTCTGAGAGGTGTGGTTTGGCGAAAGTGAGGAGACGGCAATGTATTATTCTTTCGAAGACTGAAGAGAGTATAGGGACGATAGATATAGGTCTGTATGTGGAAATTTCGTGCTTGCTGCCTGATTTAAAGACAGGTGTGACATCAGCTCTTTTCCATGAGTCAGGAAAAGTGCCGGAAGTCATGCACCAGGACAAGAGGATGCTGAGAGATGCAGAGGTGTTGGAGGTGTTTTTGAGGAATATCGGTGGGATGCATGAGCCGTGGGGTTGCCTACTTTTACTCCTGCGGAGCTAAAGCCGTCTATGCGCCGTACTCAGAAACAGCCTGTCCGCCATCTTGTTGTAAAGGCCAGTTGGTAAACAATAGGGAGGTACATGTATTTTGGGTGATAAAACGTAGAAAGTAGCCCTTCTCATCGTTGAATTCGAGATGGTATGCTGTGCAATTGTTGCTTGTCACACGAGGACCAACAAGGATAGAGCTGATCACAAGGAGGGTGTACGTTTCTTCAGCATACCGTCAGTGATAAAGAACCAATGCGAACTCACGAAGAAACGAAGCGAGAGACGAGGAGCACTGTGACTTTCTCGTATAAATCGGTAAGACCTGAGAGATCGTGGTCATCAGCCCCATGTATTTGGGTGTATGTTGAATTTGTCTGATAAAATGTGTCACTGTGGTAACTGCAGAAATGTGCAGTTAGATTCCCTCCTCAGCATTCCTGGAAGTGTTTTTTCGTAGTTTCCTCACTTCTACTCCAGGAAAATGCTGGGATGATTCCTCACTCAAGGCCACGCACACCTCCTTCCTGATCCTATTCCCAATTTACAAATACAGTCACTAATACAGCCATCACAATAACACAGGTTATCTCACAAATTCCACACGCACACACCCAAATGACCACGATGTCACAGCCCTTATGCAACAACAGCAAAGAAGCGAGAAAGCGCTACGCTCCAGCTTTTAAACTTGCCTCCGAGGGATGTTGACAAACCCAGCACAAGGTCAAACATATTGACCTAGGTATGACTCGTGTGGTATTTTTGAGGCAGTAGTAGGTCAGAACGCGAGGTGACCTGTTTTGGTATTGCAGGACGGTCGACGGGAACACGAGTTCTTCTTTCGTATCGGGACGCTGTAGCGATTCGCGGCAAAGTGTTATTCTGAGGAGGTGTAATAAGTCATTCTATGAGTGGAAATATTATTTTATACTGTGTGTTAACTGACCTGATGACTAATCGACCGCACGAGGGCCATAATAAAATTGGTAACAGTTCAGAAGTGATGAACATTCTACAAAACTACTTAAATTAGCCGAAATGCTTCTTTTTATGGATAATAATATTGTAGAAATGCTGTGAAAATAGATGTTTTCTCCTCCGTTGTCTATAACACGCCCACCATCTCCTTTTTAGATCACGACTTACATAGTAAAATTCCAGTTGTGTCCGCCATAATACACGTGTATTATGGGACAAATACAATAGTGCCAACCCCGCACATACGGTACTACTCATCAATAATCTTTATCCGAATCAATGATTTTTGCCGCGTTAGCTAGTACACTGACTTAGGAAATGCCACGGGGTAGTCACCTAATAGCATGTGGGTCATCTGGCAGCACAACATATCGCAGAACATCAAAGTCTCTTCCAGAACAGCTAGGGGGCCCATTCCATACTAGGAGCATGCACCCCAGACCATAACACAGACACCACTTCCCTGGACCACACCTTCGAGGCAGGCGGGATCCATCGATTCATGTGGTCTGCGCCATACTCGATGCCTCCCATCGGCATGGTGCAATTTAAATCATAATTCGTCCGACCATATCACGTTACGCCATTGTTCCATTCATTATCGACCCCTGGTGATTGGCGACAAATGCGCGTCGTTGTGTCGATTGCATTGGGTTAACAGTGGCACCCGTGTGCGGCGCTGGCTCCCATACCCCATGGAATCCATGTTCCTACGGATAGTCCACTGAGAAACGCGTCTGCCACGGCCTGTGTTGAATTGAGCCGTGATTTGTTGCCCTTCTGTCACTATTGACAATCCGTCTCAGATGTCGCCAGTCACGGTCATCGAGGGTAGCTGGACGGCCAGTGACATCCACATTCAACCATTCATCATACACCCTGGACACGGTTGACTGTGTCAGGGGCACGTATAAGGGGGGTGCTGAGGGGGCTCCAGCCCCCCTCCCGAAAAAAGCCAATAAAAATTAAGAAAGTGTTGCTTTGGTAAGTGCATAAAATAATTGTAAATTCGGTTGTACCCTAATCTTAACTTATTGGCTAAGTTATAAACAATATTAAGTTTGAAATTAGATTAACTTGTGGTGTAGTGGCTAGCATTCTTGGCTGCCGCCCCGGAGGTCCAAATTCGATTCCCGGCTCCCCCAAGAAATTTTAATTCTAGTCTGAGGGCTGGAACGGGGTACACTCAGACTTGTGAGGCAAAACTGGGAATTCCACAGTATGGTACTTTTGAGAAATAAATTATCAACTTGTAAATAAAACTGTTTACCTTTCTGCACAGTAAATTGACAAATATTTAGATACTAGCTGAAGTACCCGTGCTTCGCTACGCGTCATAAATAAATTAAAATGTGAAGGTGACAGTTAAAACAGGGGATGGGCGAGGTGCTGCGCAGAGGGAGATTAAGGATGGAACATTTTGTCCAAGTCACCTTCGTAGCGTAGCGGTCAGCATGGTTAGCTGCCGCCCCGGAGGTTCTGGGTTCGATTCCCGGCTCTGCCACGACATTTGAAAAGTGGTATGAGGACTGGAACGGGGTCTACTCAGCCTCGGGTAATCCAAATGAGTAGAGGGGGTTCGATTCCCACCTCAGCCATCCTCGAAGTGGTTTTCCGTGGTTTCCCACTTCGACTTCGGGCAAATGCCGGGATGGTACCTCCTGCAAGGCCACGGCCGCCTCCTTCCCTCTTCCTTGCCTATCCATCCTAACCTTCCAAACCCTCCCCTCATGAGGCCCCTGTTCGCTTTGCAGGTGAGGCCGCCTGGGCGACGTGCTGATCACACCTCCCCAGTTGTATCCCTCCCGACCAGATGTTTCAAGCTCCAGGACACTGCCCGTAGAGGCGGTAGTGGTGAGTTCCCTCGCTGAGTCCGTGGGAACCACCAACCTAGAGGGTAAATCGACTAAATTAAAAAAAAAAACATTTTGTCCAACTGCACTGCTCGGCGTTGACCGTGTTTTATAGCACAAATTTAGGTTTTACTTGCTAACCGTTGGAGATACCTTTCGGATAGAAAATGTTATTTTAAACCTCGTATATGCCATCAAAAGTTTGCTATTTCTTAGCGTTCTCTTTTTGTTTGAAACCGAAGGGTGTAGTGACGTCACTAAAATGGTCGCCATCTTTAAATAGTGCAAAGTATTGAAATCAAAAGTAACCTATATGTTATCCAGGTAAATCAGCTACTTCCATGTAAAATTCATGTAAATCGGACCAGTGGTACATGCGTGATTGAGTAATACACAGACACACACCATCTCATTTTTAGCATCGCTTCGTTCGCGTCATAGTCGTGTCATATTGTTATTCAATGAAATGCAGGTTTAACCCCGTTAACACCCCTTTAGAACCTGAATATCCAGAAATCCCTCCTTAGTAGACGTTTTCGACACACAACAAACATATCCCCAAAATATCATTCTTCTAACTTTAATAGTTTTGGTTGGTCGACGAGAGTGAACATCCAAAAATCCATCCTTAGTGGACGTCTTTCTTCCAGAGTTTCCCCCCCCCCCCCCCCCATAGGCCCCTTAAATTGGATTTAAAAAACGGCCGAACACCTATTTATTTTAATTATTTATTTATTTATTTATTTATATATTTTTAAGCTGATTGATATCCTCCGAGTTTCAAACTCCTCGCCTAAGTCGTTTAAGAGATACACGCTCCGTTAGGAATCATTCAACCCCCACTTTTCATCCCTTTCACCTCACAAGATACACCACATCGATAAACCATTAGACATGTGTCAGCTTATTTTTAATGACTAGTATATATGCCAAGTATCACATCCCCAAATGAAACCACTCGTGAGATATTGTTATTCAATGAAATGCACGTTTACCCCCTTAACACTTCTTTAGAACCTGAATAACCAAAACTCTTTCTATAGTGGACGTTTTCGACATAGCCTACAACGAACATATCCCCAAAATTTCATGTTTCTAACTTCAATAATTTTGGCTGGGCGATGATGAGTGAGTGAGTCAGTCAGGACATTTACTGTACTTTCATTTATTTTTGAGAATTTCACCCCTCCCCATGAACTCCATAAATTGGATTTATGAAAAAAAAAAACGGTCGAACACCTATTTACTTATTAAAGGCTGTTTTTCCCCCTGAATTTGATGAGTGAGTAAGTGAGTCAATCAGTTAGGACACTTTCTTTCCTGTTTTTCCCCGGAATTTCACCCCTCCCCATGGGCCCCTTAAATTGGATTTATGAAGAAACGGTCGAACACCTATTTACTTATTTTTTAAGCTGCTTTTTCTGCTGAATTTCAAACTTATCGCCTATGTTGAATAAGAGATACAGTACATGCTCCGTTACGAATCCTTCAACCCCCAATTTTCACCCCTTTCACCTCATAATATACGCCATATCGATAAACCCTTAGACATATGTCTACTTATTTTGAATGATTAGTTTATATGCCGAATATCACATCCCCAAATGAAACAACTCGTGAGATATTGTTATTCAATGAAATGCAAGTTTAACCCCTTTAACACCCCTTCAGAACATGAATATCCAAAAATCTATCCTTGGCGGACTTTTTCGACATACAACGGACATATCCCAAAAATTTAAAGTTTCTAACTGCAATAGGTTTGCTGGGGGATGATGAGTGAAAATCCAAAAACCTTCCTTAGTGGACTTCTTTCCCCAGAATTTCTCCCCTCCCCATGGGCACCTTAAATTGGATTTATGAAAAAAACGATCGAACACCTATTTACTATTTTTTCAAGCTGATTTTTCTCCCTGAGATTCATACTTTTTGCCTCTGTCTTTTAAGAGATACTTTCTCCGTTAGGAATCCGTCAACCCCCACTTTTCACACATACACCTCATAATATAAACCACATCGAAAAACCCTCAGACATGTGTCTTCTTATTCTTAATGATGAGTTTATATGCCGAGTATCCCATCCCCAAGGAAAGCAATCGGGAGACATTGTTATTCAATTAAATGCAAGTCTACCCCCTTAACACCCCTTTAGAATCTGAATATCCAAAAATCCTTCCTTAGTGGACGTTTACGATATACAACGAACATAGCCCCAAAACGGCATGTTTCTAACTTCGATAATTTTGGCTGAGCGATGATGAATGAGTGAGTAAGTCAGGACATTTTCTTTCATTTATTTTTCAGAATATCACCCCTCTCGTGAACCCCTTAAATTGGATTTATGAAAAAAAAACGGTCGAACACCTATTTACTTATTTTTGAGCTGTTCTTCCCCCCTGAGTTTGTTGAGTGAGTGAGTTAGGACACTTTCTTTCCTGCATTTCCCCCCAGAATTTCACCCCTCTCCAAGGGCCCCTTAAATTGGATTTATGAAAAAACAGTCGAACACCTATTTACTTATATTTTAAGCTTTTTTTCCCGCCGAATTTCACACTTCTCCCCTATGTCGTTTAAGAGATACACGCTCCGTTAAGAATCCCTCAACCCCCAATTTTCACCCCTGTCACCTCATAATATACACCACATGGATAAACCCTTAGACATATGTCTGATTATTATTAATGATTAGTTTATATACCGAATCTCACATCCCCTAAGAAACAACTCATGAGATATCGTTATTCAATGAAATGCACGTTTACCCCCTTAACACCTCTTTAAAACTCGAATAAAAAAGTCATTTCTTAGTTGACGTTTTCGACATACAGCGAACATATTCCCAAAATTTCATGCTTCCAACTTTAATAGTTTTCGCTGGGCGTGATGAGTGAGTGAGTGAGTCAGGACATTTTCTTTAATTTTTTTTCTTCCGGTTTTCACCCCTCCCGATGAACCCCTTAAATTTGATTTATCATAAAAAATTGTCGAACACATATTTACTTATTTTTAAGCAGGTTTTCCCCCTGAGTTTGAAGAGTGAGTGAGTCAATCGGGTAGGACACTTTCTTTCCTGTTTTTTTTCCCCCCAGAATTTCACCCCTCCCCATGGGCTCCTTAAATTGGATTTATGAAAAAAGAAACGGTCGAACACCTATTTACTTATTTTTAAGCTAATTTTTTTCCGCTGAGTTTCAAACTCCTCGCCTATGTCGTTAAAGAGATACACGCTCCTTTAGGAATCCTTAAATCCCCACCTTTCATCCCTTTCACCTCATAATATACACCACATCGAAAAACCCTCAGACACGTGTCTTGTTATTTTTTAATGATGAGTTTATATGCCGTGTATCACATCCCCCATAGAAACCAATCGGGAGATATTGTTATTGAACGAAATGAAGGTTTAACCCCCTTAAGACCCCTTTAGAACCTGAATATCCGAAAATCCTCTTAGTAGACGGTTTTGACATACAATGAACATATCCCCAAACTGTCAGGTTTCTAACTTCAATAATTTTGGCTGGGCGATGATGAGTGTGTAAGTGAGTGAGTCAAGACATTTTCTTTCATTTTTTTTTTCAGAATTTCACCCCTCCCCATGAACCCCTTAAATTTGATTTATGAAAGAAAAACTGTCGAACACCTATTTACTTATTTTTTAAGCTGATTTTTTTCCGCTGAGTTTCAAACTCCTCACCTATGTCTTTTAAGAGATACACGCTCCGTTAGGAATCTTTCAACCCCTTTTCACCCCATTCACCTCATAATATACACCACATCGGAAAACTCTCAGACACGTGTCTCCTTATTAGTCTACTTTCGATTTTTGCAAAAAATGAAAGTAGACTTATGAGATCAACACAGGGCGAAAAAAAGTGTGTCTGTGTGTGTGTATGTGTGTGTGTGAGTCTCTGTGTGTGTGTGTGTGTGAGTGTGTGTACTCTGAATGTCTGTCCCCCCCTATCAATTCGAACACGGTGAATGCGAATTGAACGAAATTTGGTACAAAGGTAGCACTAGCAAAGGACACCTCAGTGTCATGTTTTATATCACCGCCATCTTTACTAAAACTGAATGGCGGCCACTCAAACGTTCAAAACGTAAAATCAAATAACGACTAACCAAATCATCCGATCTCTACCAAATTTGGTAACAACATACCTTCGTATAGGATGCGTCTTGTGACCAAACTACAAGGTCGTCCGCCATACCATTTCAGGATGGCGGCCGTGCGAATTATGCAAACTTTATAATCCATATCATGGGACCCACCAGTTCCGATTATCGAGCCGAGAATCGTTTTAACTGTTCTAAAGGAAGAGGCACGTTCGAAATTAAAAGTTTATTTTGTAATACTATAGTGCAGACGTGATTTTAAAAAGCTGAGCTGATTTAGTAATAAGACAAGATGGCAGCGGATATCTTGTAAAAAAATCCACAGCCTGCTTCCAGTCTCCGACCGGGTCAGGAATGGAATGAATGAAGCCCCCATCTAGCGGCGAGGATATGAACTGTGCCGGCTGCCGAGGCCTGACGCACTCCTCTGGGGCAATGATTAAATGAATGACAGATGAAATGAAATGATAGTGGAGAGTGTTGCTGGAATGAAGTTGTGACAGGGAAAACCGGAGTACCCGGAGAATAACCTGTCTGCCTCCGTTTTGTCCAGCACAGATCTCACATGGAGTGACCGGGATTTGAACCACGGACCCAGCGGTGAGAGGCCGGCGTGCTGCCGCCTAAGCCACGGAGGCTTCGGATATCTTGTGCCTGACTTATATTTCACTAATTTGAGTATTGCATGCAATATAGCGTACTGATATAAAGTAAATAAACTTTGTATGAAATGCTTTATATATAAATAATATACTCCAGTGATGAAATCGTTTAGTATAAATCACTATTTGCTAACAAGTTCTATGTAAGTCATTTTATATAGAACGATATTCGTTGACACAATTAGCTCAGTGGTAGAGCGTTAGCCTATCGCTCAAATGCCTATGGTTCAAACCCGATCAGAGCTAGTTTTTTTGCTTGAAATTTTATATGTTTATTGTTTTGTAATGACTCAGATGTTTTAAAATTAAGCGTTATATTGTGCATATTATGGTGTAAAATATATATTTAATTAAAACATAATTCGCCAGCAGATTTACTCGAGACATCTAGCTGCCAAAAAGGTAACTGCACGCCGACCAGATTTTATTGAAAAGTTTCTTCTTCTGGCCGCTAGAATGCACTCGCTCTGTTAGGATTATATTGTTAGATATTTCACCACTAGATATCACGACTAGTCTACGTGGGGCTCCATTGATTACTATACCATTTGCATTCTATGCGCATCGAATTTGAAGAATGACAAGATGATACTACGATACATTTTTACTTTCTATTTTAAAGGGTTTGTAACAGCCTATTGTGCGTTATTTGAAAATGTTAATTGAAGTAAAGAACAAAACGATTTCACATAGTATCTGAACTCTACCGTTGGTGCTAGTTCAGGATATTAATTAATACTTCTATTTCAGCCAAATAGCAATCGAAAATATCCACATAGTTGGTATACACACGTCTCTGTAGGGTCATGGAAAGATTTGTTAATTCAATTAGGGTTGTGAAAGTCATACGCAGCCAGACGTGTAAAGACATGCCTCAACTCAAAGTTGGATGTTGCCCGCGTCAGGCCGATTATGTAATAATAATAATAATAATAATAATAATAATAATAATAATAATAATGTTATTGGTTTTACGTCCCTTTTAACTACTGTTGCTTTTAGAGACGCCGGGGTGCCAGAATTTTGTCCCGAAGGGGATCTTTAACGTGCCAGTAAATCTACTAACACGGCTCCCTCGCATTTGTGCACCCTCAAATGCCAGCTGACTGCGCCAGGATACGAACCTGAAACATACGGTCCAGCAAGCGAGAACGTTACCGCTGAGCCACGCCGCCAGTCCGGTCGATTATGTCTCCAGATCCATAACATTCTTTAGATACTTCTTATCTTTCTTTCTTCAATGATGGTAGCAGTTTTTATCTAGGTTGTGGCGTTTGGTAGAGGTAAATCGTTTCTAAGGTCTTCAACAAAGAATAGTTCTATTATACTCTTTGATAATAACAACGAGTTATAACTATACTCATACATTTAGGAGAAAGTAGGCTATATGTTCTTTACTGAACATCTTGTTTTTAATGATGAGTTTATATGCCGAGTATCACATCCCGAATGAAACCAATCGGGAGATATTGCTATTCAGTGAAATGCAGGTCTACCCCCTTAACACCCCTTTAGAACCTGAATATCAAAAAATCCTTTCTTAGTGGGCGTTTGCGGCCCTTGAGTAAGCTGCATACCAAATTTCATTCCAATCCGTTCGGTGGTTTCTGAGATTTCGTGATGAATGGTGAGTGAGTGAGTGAGTGAGTGGTGTCAGACAAATATATAGTAGATAGTGTCAAGTCTTTGTTATGCTATACTCGGTAGACAGTGCTGTGTGAGCATTATTAGAGTAACTAACGGGATTTCAAGTAAAGATCCTCATTTTCTATACCGGTAGTGCAGAGCGCAACCCGTGTCTCGACATGAGCTATGTTGCCATGGAAACGTTCTGCCTTGCCATTCCTTCATGAGTAAATTTTTAGCCTACTTTCGATTTTTGCAAAAAATGAAAGTAGACTTATGAGATCACTACAGGGCCAAAAATTGTGTGTCTGTCTGTGTGTGTGTATGTGTGTGTGTGAGTCTCTCTCTCTGTGTGTGTGTACTCTGAATGTCTGCCCCCCCCCTATCAATTCGAACACGGTGAAACCGAATTGAACGAAATTTGGTACAGAGGTAGAACAAGCAAAGGGCACCTCAGTGTCATGTTTTATATCGCCGCCATCTTTACCAAAACTGAATGGCGGCCACTCAAACGTTCAAAACGTAAAATCAAATAGCGACTAACCGAATTATCCGATCTCTACCAAATTTGGTAATAACATACCTTCATATAGGACGCGTCTTGTGGCCAAACTACAAGGTCATCCGCCGTACCATTTCAGGATGGCGGCCGTGCGAATTATGCAAACTTTATAATCCATATCATGGGACCCACCAGTTCCGATTATCGAGCCGAGAATCGATTTAACTGTTCTAAAGGTAGAGGCACGTTCGAAATTATAAGTTTATTTTGTAATACTATAGTGCAGAAGTGATTTTAAAAAGCTGAGCCGTCTCGGTAAGAAGACAAGATGGCAGCGGATATCTTGTGCCTGACTTATATTTCACTAATTTGAGTATTGCATGCAATATAGCGTACTGATACAAAATAAATAAACGTTGAAATGCTTTATATATAAATAATATACTCCAATGATGAAATCGTTAGGTCTAAATCATTATTTGCTAACAAGTTCGATGTAAGTCATTTTATATAGATCAATGTTCGTTGGCTCAAATGGCTCCGTGGTAAAGCGTTGGTCTATCATTCATATGACTATGGTTCAAACTCCATCAGTGTTAGGTTTTTCGCTTGAAATTTTACATATTTGTTGCTTTGTAATGACTCATTTTTTTATTTTTTTATGTATTTAGTCAATTTACCCTCTAGGTTGGTGGATCCCACGGACTCAGCGAGGGAACTCACCACTACCGCCTCTATGGGCAGTGTCCTGGAGCTTGGAACATCTGGTCAGGATGGATACAACTGGGGAGGTGTGATCAGCACTTCGCCCAGGCGGCCTCACCTGCAAAGCGAACAGGGGCCTCATGAGGGATGGGAACGGATGGAAGATTGGGATGGATAGGCTAGGGAGAGGGAAGGAGGTGGCCGTGGCCTTACAGTAGGTACCATCCCGGCATTTGCCCGAAGACGAAGTGGGAAACCACGGAAAACCACTTCGAGGATGGCTGAGGGGGAATCGAACCCCCTCTACTCATTTGGGCCACCCGAGGCTGAGTAGACCCCGTTCCAGTCCTCGTACCACTTTTCAAATTTCGTGGCAGAGCCGGGAATCGAACCCAGGACCTCCGGGGCGGCAGCTAACCATGCTGACCGCTACGCTACGGAGGCGACTGTAATGACTCAGACGTTTTAAAATTAAGCGTTATATTGTGCATATTACGGTGCAAAACATATATTTAATTAAAACATAATTCGCCAGCAGATTTGCTCGAGACATCTAGCAGCCAAAAAGGTAACTGCACGCCGGCCTACTTATTAACTTCCAGATTTTATTGAAAAGTTTCTTCTTATTGCCGCTAGAATGCACTCGCCCTGTTAGGATTATATTGTTCGATACTTCACCACTAGATTTCACGACTGGTCTACATGGGACTCCATTGATAGTATACCATTGGCATTCTATGCGCATCGAATTTGAAGAATGACAAGATGATACCATGATACATTTTTACTTCTTATTTTAAAGGGTTTGTAACAGCCTATTGTGCGTTATTTGAAAATGTTATTTGAAGTAAAGAACAAAACGATTTCACATAGTAACTGAATTCTAGCCGCTGGTGCTAGTTCAGGTTATTAATACTTTTATTTCAGGCAAATAGCAATCGAAAATATCCACATAGTTTGTATACACACGTCTCTGAAGGGTCATGGAAAGATTTATTAATTCAATTAAGGTTGTGAAAGCCATGCACAACCAGACGTGTAAAGACATGCCTCAACTCAAAGTTGGATGTTGGCCACGGCAGGTCGATTATGTAATAATAACAATAATAATAATGTTATTTGTTTTATGTCCCTTTTAACTACTGCTGCTTTTAGATACGCCGGGGTGCCGGAATTTTGGCCCGAAGGGGATCTTTAACGTGCCAGTAAATCTATTGACACGGCTCCCTCGCATTTGTGCACCCTCAAATGCCAGCTGACTGCGCCAGGATACGAACCTGCAACCTAGGGCCCAAGCGAGAACGTTACCGCTGAGCCACGCAGCCAGTCCGGTTGATTATGTCTCCAGATCCATAACATTCTTGAGATACTTCTTATCTATCTTTCTTCAATGATGGTTGAAGTTTTTTCTAGGTTGTGGCGTTTGGTAGAGGTAAATAGTTTCTAAGATCTTCAACCAAGAAATGATTCTATTATACTCTTTGATAATAACAACGAGTTATAACCATACTCATACATTTAGGAGAAAGTAGGCTATATGTTCTTTACTGAACATCTTGTTTGATTTGATAAGCCTGTGCTTGAATGCAAAAGGGCCGAAATCAGAAGAATGAGAAAGACTATCGAAAATTCATGTAGCCAGCGGTTCCTTCTGGGTCCTAAACTATGTGTATGCAAAATTTGGTTGAGATTGGTGGAACGGTTTAGATTTGTATACGGAACAGACCCACACACCCACATACCCACCCACATGCAGACTTAAGATTTGCCATTCATACTCCATAGATCATAATGGAAAATTCATTGAGTATAAAATTTTATTTGTGTGTTGTGTTGCATTTTACTTTTCTTTTTTGTATTGCCAGTAATTGTAGGCTATATAAACTTTGAATCTTATCTAAAATAATTACACAAAGTTATATGCTCCAAGATATTGGTTGATATTTCTGGGTATTTTGCGGTAAGAATCCCCTGAAAATACTCACAATTTTCCAGGATATCCAGCCCCCCCGCCCGAAACAAAATTGTATATACACCCCTGGAGTGTGTGAATCCGAATTCCCGCACTACTGCCGAAATCGCACTTCACATCCTCGGGTACTGAACTTGAATTCAGCCCAGCTTAGGACCTTTGACTGAGCCGAGGTTCGAACGACTTGTGCACCATTGGAATGAAAAATTGGAAATTTGGAATTAAAATAATTTAATAAATATACATGTAATATGGGATGCAAATGATGCATAATGAAAGTATTTTGGAGAATTTTGAAGCATTTTGAGGAATTTATTATTTGGAAATATTCTGGTGAATGAGATTTTAACTAAGGAAGAGTTCAATCTTTCGAAGCTGGAAATTGTACAAAGCTTCATGTTTGGCACCAGAAAACCAGTTTTGGTTAGCAAGGCGATCATAACAAAGCGATGCACACGACCCGTGGATAAGAGGCTAGATCCAGGAACCTTTATCAGAATATTTCAACAGCCAATCAAATAATAGCACATATTTTTTGAGGGAATCGCTTTTATATAAATTTGGCAGATATTAAGTGAAATAAGCACATCTACAAGTGTAGAATACAATATGAAATTTATTTGGTTGAAAAGAAATATAAATTATTGAATAATAGAGCAACTATGAGTATATTTAAAATGCATGAGTGTGAGGCTAGCTGAGGAAGGCTAGCAGTGACACGCGCCGCCGAGCAGGGAAGCGTGGCGTGACTCTCTCGCAGCTACTTGACACGAGCGGACGCGTTCGACGCACGCGCACAGAAGAGAAGCATTTATTGCACGCAACATAAGCCCGGTCGACAAGCACTGTTGTTCTGTCGAATGACCGAGGAATCGCCGAGGAAGTTTAGAAGAGGAAAAGGAAGCTTGTAGTTTAACGTGACCGTTAATCTTGAGATCATGAGCCACGGGACCTCCTTTTTACGTGGAATCCGAACCACAGGACATGGCATTTCACTTCGAAAATCTCACATGCATTGACCGGGAATCGAACCCGGACCGCATTGGTGAGAGGCATACAGCTAGACCGCTGAGCCACCACGCCCCCATAGTTTAGAAGAGGAGACGGCAAAGTGAAATTACATTATATTGGAGAGACCAGCGTTTATGAAAGTATAACATCATCAGAACAAGACTTCGCTTATAAAACAGCACTTTACAGAGAAGCAATAACTAACAGTATTGCCTATTTTAAAGCTACAATATTGCTACAACGAATTCAACTATATAATTCAACAGTATTACATCACAGTCTACATTATAGTCTACATGATGACAGCGAATTTAAGTCGGGGAGGAAAAGCTTATTCTACGTATACTGAAGAGAATATTATGGAGAACTAAATAAATGACAGGAGGTTAATCTATACCATGGATTGGGAAGTCAGAGTGACTTGGAAAATCAAGGATCGACACAGCTACAACTGCGCAACAACTTGCAGTATTCCAATATGAGTTTCTACACTACAAGCAAGATGTCCAACAACACCAGGATGAGATGTCAACTCAGGATGTTGTGTTGGCAGCAAGCACAAGAGTGTAGTGCAGTATCTTTGACATAGTCTTTGATATCAGTGAAGTTCAGTGTCAAAAACAATATGGTGTGTATCGTGTGAATTGTGAACCTTTCCACAACAAATAATAAAATATGCATTCTAGAGGAGTCTATGTGATTTATTGAGAAGTGAACCTAACATTTTATGGCGACCGTGACAGGACTCATTCATAGTAAAAGGCTCCCGTGAAGAAAGAAGATGGAAAGACTCGCTAAAGAAAGAACCGTAAAGCGGCGGTTATTTACGCGCTCACACAACCAACTAATGGCGTTGTTAGAAGATGATCAAACTGAAACGGAAAAAGTGCAAGTGCAACTTGAAATCCTTCAAGAAAAGTATGATGATATCTCTAATTTAGATGGATTAATATTTCAACAGATGATAGACGACGAGTGTGAGGATGACGAAATAGAAACGGAATGTGAATCAGCTGATGATTACAAACACAAATTCCTTAGCTGTAGAACAAAAGCAACACGTTTTATGAATCCCGTTGTTTCCATTACCCCTCCACAAAGTGTAGTGAATGACAATGTTTGTGATAAAAAGAAATATAGACTTCCAAGAATAGAATTTAAGAAATTTTCTGGTGAAATAATTGATTGGTTATATTTTTGGAGCCAGTTCCGTAAAATTCACGAGGATGAGGACATTGGGAAGGAAGATAAATTCCAATATTTAATTCAGGCTATGACAGAAGGTTCCAGAGCATATGAATTAGTTACTAGTTTTCCACCCACTGCCAAGAATTATGACAAAGCTATAGAGAGTCTTCAAGCTCGATTTGGTAGAGAGGACTTGCAGGTGGAAGTTTATGTTCGTGAATTGCTCAAACTAGTATTGACGAATGCAGTCAATTCCAAAGAAAGGCCAACACTGAGTAGCTTGTATGATAAATTAGAGTCACATCTCAGATCGCTGGAAAGTTTAGGCGTTACTACAGAAAAATGTACTGCAATGCTGTATCCCCTAATTGAATCATCTTTGCCAGAAGACCTATTAAGAGCATGGCAGAGGAATACTTCCTTCAGGTGTGATTCCGTATCCAAAGATCGTTTGCAGCAGCTCATGGCTTTTCTTCAAAATGAAGTAGTAAGTGAAGAAAGAATTTCATTGGCTATGAAAGGGTTTAGTATTAGCACATCCCAAGGATCTAAGATTAAGGGAGACAAGCAACCAAGGGATGTCATTGAACCAAATATACCTACTGCTTCTGCTTTGTTTGCTGATGTTTCTAAGAGACAGGAGTGTGTTTTTTGTCTTAAACCTCATTCGAGCCCAGAGTGCATTAAAGCTCAAAAAATGACTGTAGGGGAGAAAAGATAAATCTTAACTGATAAACACTGTTGCTTCAATTGTTTAAAGAAGGGCCATGCAAGTAGAACTTGTAAGTCGATTGTCAGGTGCATTGTTTGTGGTGGTAAACATGTGGTATTAATGTGTTATAAGCTCCGTGACAAAGAAAATGAAAGTGTGTCCAAACAGAATTACGAGGGAGACAGGAATTTGGTTCTCCAGGATGTCAATGATGTGGATAAGGCTTTAGCTAATGTGTCTTGTTCTCCTGAGGTGTACTTGCAAACCCTGGCAGTTGTCGTTAAAGGAAAGGATAAACAAAAAACTGTACGAGCTGTCATTGATACTGGGTCTACTAAATCCTACATTGCACGTGACCTAGCCGAAGAAATGGGGTATCAGTCAATCAGGAAGGAAACGTTAATACATTCCTTGTTTGGTGGAGTACGTTCTCGAGAAGCAAAACACGACTGTTACAGAATAAGTTTAAAGCGATTGGAGGGAAACTATTCCAAGGAGCTGGAAGTTTTAAGCCAAGAGATAATTTGTGAAGATGTCCCATATATTAAGAATGGTTCTTGGAGTGAGGAGATAAGGGATCTGAAAATATGTTTAACTGATGTACGAGAGAGAGGGCCTGTGCAGATTCTGATTGGGGCCGATAAGGCGGGTGAACTGCTCACTGGGAGGAAACATCAACTAAAATGTGGCCTAGTTTTGGTGGAGACTTCCCTAGGGTGGACACTAATGGGAAAAGTCATAGGTAACAAGGCCCAAAGGGATTCGGCATCATTATTAGTGTCATCATTGTTTTCCCAACATACAAGAATTTCTGATCTCTGGGACTTAGAAATTCTTGGAATTACTGACCCTGTTGTGAAAGAATCTATCGTCGAGAGGAATGAGCGTGTTAGAAATAACTTCCTTGAGACTGCACGACTGAATGAAGATAACAGATATGAAGTGTGTCTGCCTTGGAGTGAACAACATCCACCTCTCCCTGACAACAGAGAAATTGCTCAGCACAGATTAGAAATCACTACAAAGAAACTACAAGCTGAACAACATTATCAGGAGTATGATAATGTCTTACGAAGTTGGTTGGAGCAAGGAATCATCGAGAGGGTACCTGAAGAAGAACTGAAGAATAGTGGACACTATCTACCTCACCGACCTGTCTTCAAAGAAAACAGCACCACCAAGATCAGGCCTGTTTTTGATGCCTCGGCGAAGCAGAGAAACGCTCCATCTCTGAACGAATGTATTGAAAAAGGGCCTAACTTCATAGAGTTGATCCCTAGTTCGCTACTGAAGTTCAGAGAAAATGAGATCGGTGTGACGGCTGATGTAGAAAAAGCATTTCTTCAAATAAGTGTCAATCCTAGAGACCGTGATTTTCTGAGATTCCTTTGGTGGGAGGAGGAAAGTACAGGGAAGGTAGAAGTGTTCCGTCACAATAGAGTTGTCTTTGGACTTGCATGTTCTCCGTTCCTATTGTCGGCAACCATCAAACTCCACTTGAACGAGTTGAAGAGTCAAACAGTCGATAATAGTTCCTACTCAACTTCAACAATAGAAAGATTGGAAGAATGTTTTTATGTGGATAACTGTGCTATTAGTGTTAACAACAGAAATGACCTTCATTCATTCATGCGAGAGGCAAGCATAATAATGGATAAGGCATCTTTCAATCTCCGAGGGTGGGAGTATTCTCAGGATGGTACAGCTGAAAATCTTACTCATGTGCTAGGGCTCATTTGGAATAAAGGAGAAGATACCATTGAACTGAATCTAACTCATGTTAACGATTTCAAATATGATGTAATCACTAAAAGAGCTATACTAGGAGCTGCACATAAGGTGTTTGACCCTATTGGCTTCGCATGTCCGGTATTTCTCTGTCCAAAATTAATCTTGCAAGAACTATGGGCCACTGACTTGGGTTGGGACACCAGAGTAGACGAAACAACAAAGAGAAGATTCATGAAGTGGTTGGCAGAACTACCTCAGCTGTCTGAGATTAAGATTCCTAGATGTTTGATCGGTAGTGTCCAGTCGGTTGAAGATATATCTCTTCACGTGTTCTGCGACGCCAGTCAAACTGCGTATGCTGCAGTCATATTCTTACGAATACAGAGGGTTGACAATATAGAGCTACGATTTGTACAAGCCAAGACAAGAGTGGCACCCAAGAAGAGTATCACCATACCACGCCTGGAATTATTAGCAGCTACAATAGGGGTTCGACTAGTGACGTCAGTACTGCCAGCATTAACTGCAAAAGAAATCATTACTTATTATTGGAGTGACTCGTCGACTGTGTTGTCCTG
This sequence comes from Meconema thalassinum, assembly GCA_946902985.2. Lineage (NCBI taxonomy): Eukaryota > Metazoa > Arthropoda > Insecta > Orthoptera > Tettigoniidae > Meconema > Meconema thalassinum. The sequence goes on from OX336390.1 coordinate 789,474,604, forward strand.
GATCAAGTTAGACGAACCTTGGGGGACCTTCGTGTGGAACAGAGTGCAAGAAATTCGAAGACTGTCCAGAATAGAACAGTGGCGGCATGTTCCAGGAACCATGAATCCGGCTGACCTGGCATCAAGGGGATGTAGCACAAAACAGTTACTTCAACAGAGATGGTGGGAAGGGCCAAAATGGCTAAAACAATCCACTACACAATGGCCTAGCCCCGAAATTTCAACAAACGATGATGAAGTCTTCCAAGAAAGAAAAAAGAAAGTCAACACTATGACGGTGTTAGAAGACAAGTCCAATACCCAAGAATGGCACCTTGACTATTTCTCAAGTTTCCGTAGAACAGTTCGTATGATAGGATGGATCTTGAGGTTTCTGTATAATTGTCGACAGAAAAATAATAGAAGAACTACCGAACTATCCATTGAAGAAACCACAGAAGCAGAAAAAGTCGTGATGAAGTTCATACAAAAGGAGTGTTTTGTTGGTGAAAAGGATGAAAGATTCAACTCACTATGTGTTTTCATGGATGATGAGGGAGTGATGAGACTGAAAACAAAAATTATATCGCGCAAAGATGATTATGCTTTCCGTTGTCCTGCTATCCTTCCTGCGAAGCATACGGCAGTTCACGCTCTCATTAGGGAGAAGCACAAAGACTTATGTCATGCTGGAACCCAGATTCTGCTGAGTGGACTCAGACAGAAATATTGGATCCTTGGAGGAAGGAGAACGGTGAAGGGTGCAATTAAAACATGTGTTGTCTGCAGGAGGTACCATGGAAAACATCTTGAAGCAGAACAAACTCATCTCCCCATAGACAGAGTAAGAGAAGCCTCAATTTTTGAAATAACAGGGGTCGACTTTGCAGGGCCTCTGATTTTGAAAGGTGGAGAGAAAGCCTGGGTCTGTCTATTCACGTGTGCGGTTTTTCGTGCAGTACACCTGGAGCTAGTAACATCTTTGGCTACTGCAACATTCCTCGAAGCTTTTCGGCGCTTCGTGTCCAGACGTGGAAGGCCAATGATTGTCTATAGTGACAATGGGACAAACTTTCAAGGCACCTGCAATATGTTGGAGACAATTCAGTGGGATAAAATTGCTGAATATAGTTCTGTACACCAAATAAAATGGAAATTCAATCCTCCCACTGCAGCATGGTGGGGAGGATGGTGGGAGAGGCTGATTGGTGTCCTCAAACAAATGCTCAGGAAAGTTCTGGGAAAGTCATGTCTGTCGTACCAAGAAATGATGACTGTTCTGTGTGACATTGAAGCTGTCATGAATTCACGACCACTTACTTACCTGTCCAATGATGGAGAAGACTTGATGGCTATCACCCCTGCAATGTTCCTACAGGAAGTCAAGGAGATTGGAATGCCCGATATCGACATGATAGAGGACATAAAACTTGACAGAAGATTCAGGTACAGACAGAAAGTAAAGGAAACATTAAGGGTAAGATTCAGGAATGAATATCTTGGACAGCTAATACAGAAGAACCACATTAGGAAAAGTCATCACAAACCCTGCGTAGGTGAAGTAGTACTGGTAGCCAGTGACAACACGAAGAGACTAGACTGGCCGCTGGCAAGAGTGACGGAGGTCATCCCTGGCAAAGGTGGTGTCGTGAGAGTTGTTCGCTTGGCGACTACAAAAGGAGAGCTACTGAGGCCAGTACAGAGGGTGTATCCACTTGAAGTGACATCTGGAGAGGATTATGCTTTAAGACTGCAAGTTGAGCGGAATGAAAATGAGAAGAAGGAGAAAAATCCAAAGACGGTTAAACCATCTACTAATACTTCTGATCTCATCAAAACCAGTAGTGGGAGAGTTGTGGTTAAACCAAAGAGATATTTTGAGTGACTTATTTATTTCTGTGTTCTTTTATTTTGTGAAAATATATGTGTTATGTTATTTTATTGTTTTGTTGAGTTGTTTCCACAACTCAAGGTGGGAGAATGTTGTGTTGGCAGCAAGCACAAGAGTGTAGTGCAGTATCTTTGACATAGTCTTTGATATCAGTGAAGTTCAGTGTCAAAAACAATATGGTGTGTATCGTGTGAATTGTGAACCTTTCCACAACAAATAATAAAATATGCATTCTAGAGGAGTCTATGTGATTTATTGAGAAGTGAACCTAACACAGGACTTGCGGATCTACGATGGCGAGACCACTCTGCAGTTGAGAGATAAGAAGCAGAAGACCGTTTGCAGCCAATCGAACCAAGAAATGCAGTTCCCAGGTCGCTGACCATGAAAATGGAAGATCCACCGTTAGCAGCTCCAGCCGAGACGCAGAGCAGGTGATTGCAGCCCTACTGAGATGGGGTCGCTCACAGCTGATTTGCACGTGCTTGGCAGTGACTGGTTTCACGAGGAGGCGAGCGATTGCAGCTTTGACGGAATATCAAGAGCAGCTGATAGAGGTATTTCTTGGCTGTAGAAGACATCTCAAGGTAGAACAACCGTTTGCTCTAATATCTGTAGTTTTGTTGTAATAGTAGAAATCCATTTTTGGAGTGACCAACTTCATTTGTAGAAATTCTTATATTTATTCTTTGTTTTTAATAGCTAAAATTTTAGAGTTTCATTGTTATTTTTGATACGTCTTCGTGTGTCGTATAAGACGTTATTTCATGCATATTTAACTTTGATTTGCGTTTCACGTATTTTTTATTTTGAAGGAAACGTTGCAAGATACTCACTTTCGAACGATACTCGTTTTATAAAAGGAAAGCTTCGGTAATATTGTATCTCGGAGAGAAGGCTTCGATTACATTGTATTTTGGTCAGGAGAGCGTCAATAATGACAAATTGTAAGAACATTTAAACATTATAATTGTTACTAACAATTTCTATGCGTAACAGCGAAAGTATACATTTATATGTCTATAATGCATAGTTATCAAGTAAAGCATTATTGTGAGATGCTGTAATATTATTTAACAAACATTATGATGTTGATATACATCTGAAATAATTATTTATAACAATTTGAATGTTATAAAATTCCAACAGCGGAATACAACTTATTAGACAACTAAATAGTCTTGGACTATTGATACTACGAATATATACTATAAAATAGGATCATGGTAGTGACAATTGAGGTCAAATGATGCCTATATTTTGTGCCCTTTCAGCAAGAAATATGCAAATCACAGTATGCCAGCATTGCTCAATTCGGGATTTTCGGGGTTGCAGTATGTTCTCCCACTCTGTGACTTACACATTTTGGATTAAATAGAGGATACACTTGCAAAAATAACAACAAAATCAACTCCTATTTTAACACATTTAATTAACCAAAATTATGGCGCTACAAACAAATGAAACCAATAAACTACTGACCAAAATCCTTCTACTCGTTCAAAGTGAACAAGGAATAATCTAAGAATTAAACAAATATTATATTAAAATACATGGCTTCCTTTAAACCAACAACTCATAATTATTTTCACTTCCATAAAGTATCTATCTTAAGGTTCCATATAACCACGAGCTCCTTTGGCTCGATACTTTCCACTAATAACGGTGTCATTCTTTTGTACACCTCAATAACTATTGTTATATTTTCTTATCATCAAAACAAATATATAATTACATTTAAAGTACATGTTAATTCTCTACTTAAATATTTGGGCACTTCACATGTTCTCAACATTTACCATCTCTCTCAAGTTTTACAAATTCACTATAGTGATCGGGAAAATACTTGTGTACCCCAGAGTTATAAAGATTACTTGACAAAGTCAAAAACTATGATTACTCCCAGAATCTAGTTATCTTCATTAAACTCATGGAATCCTACGTCCATACAACATTACTATAGGGATTTTTATTTATTTATTTGTCTTATAAGACCATTATCACATAAGAAAACTACGATCTGAACTGGCAAGCGATAATTTCATCTACAAGGACCTCGGTTCAAAGCCCGGGTCATTAACAACTTTTAAACACTCACGGTGTATTTATTACTTCTTACAGACGGCCTTCACCGACCCTCCTCCTACTAGGGTCTGACCGTACACTTGAGCGAGATTTATGACTGTGAGGGTAACTTCCCGTCTAGTCTGCGTGTGGGAGCTATACTCAATGCTTTTAAAACAGATCTTTCTTTCTTTTCAGTTCTCTGGGGAGACCTGGCATTTTACTTCTCTTATTTACTTTCAACAACATTATTAGGCTCATAAACCACTTTCGTAACCTTGGCATTTATTAATTATGAAGGGTCCTCATTGATTGGGAAGAGTAATACACATTTTACGACGAATACTTAGGAGCTTCAACAACAAGACGATTCTAGGTTCGAATCTCTTAACATTCCTCGGGAACCATTCCCACATTGGAGGACTTATACAAAATGCGATTTAGGGTCGGCCGTGGCCTACATGACCTACGCTCATAATACCATACATTTGCTCCCTATTACAATATAATAACACACACATGGCCTCGTGATCTACGTCACTATTGGAGGACTTACAACATAGCTCAATTTACCGCAATCAACTACCCCTCATAAGTAATTTACCAAGTCCATTTAGATTCTACGCATTCCTAGCATGACATTTTATTTTAATTGCGCTCCATTGCGCTATACATTATTTTAAAGCCTAGCGTCTTCCAAAGAACTGATAAATTCCATATTAACAATTGATACATATCTCAATTTTTATATTAATCTTCTCCCTTGACAATAATCGCTCTATTTTAAGAACATGCATTAACATCATGTCTTATACTTTTATTAAGGCTCCAACGCTCTTATTTTCATATCATTCAATTTGATCTTTATTTATATTTCCTTTATTATTATTATTATTATTATTATTATTTATTTATTAGCACGCTTGCTTTTATAACATTCGTCAAATACATTGACATTTTATTCCATACATTTCCTCTACAGGATTTATTCTTTCTCATAATTATTTATAATTTCTCAAATTTTATTTGTTCAGACCGCGTTCTTATTCTGTTATTAGTTATTTAGAAACATCCCTTTTCTCAAAACTCCGGTGGATTTGTACACAAATACATCCCCGACACCAAAACATAATGAAAATCTTTACTCACATGTTTTAGGTCGTTCCCTGACCTTCCTTCTCGTGCGATGTGTCATTTTGCCCACTCTTTTAAATTACTCCATCTTGTACAAATTCATTGCATGTACAGACATATCTTGACACATATTTAACACGTATACATTTAACACTGATAACATTTTAAATACACTGGTGTATCCGTTTAGAATACACAATAAAAACACTGAACATATATTACTTTTAACACAAAATCTTGATATATTTACACTTCACAAATTCTGATCACTAGGCTGCTATTAAGCCTATCACACGTGACTTCTTAACCTCCCGTCTCCAAGGGTGAAATTTAGTAATGTCGGCTTCCTATCCTCTCCGAATATGAAAGTCTCGAACCATCTACTTTCTCCCTGCAATAGCACTCCTTCAAATCCCGTTCCTGACGATCTGCTATTTCTCTGACTCGAACGGCTCCCTTTTAGATCCTATTGATTGATCTTAGCGAAAGTCTGTTCTGTTCACGGTCCCCTCGATAATCTATCGGTGACCTATGGATTTTTAGCAACTAATACTTCTCGTAACTTAGTGCCTTTTAATAGTTCATCTGCTTCCTTGAAACAATGTCTATAGTTTCCTTCTCTTCTTCGCTTATTCGGTTCTCGAACTTCTAATCTTCTAGAATACTTTGCGAATCTTATTCTGTCTGTCCCTGCTCGGGTTCTTTAAATTTGATAAAATGTTTATCTCGCTGTTACGGTACTTCGGTACGTTATGATACTTTTGGTCGTTTACTTAAAGACCTATCGCCCTGAGTTCTAAGTTCGCAGCCTGCTTTGACTGTATTTAATGGACTTTTCACGGTAAACTTTCTACTGTCGGACCTAAATCCTGTAACTAGGATTTTGCTAATTCTCAACACGGCGATACTGTAATATTACTTCTTTGCAACTCCTTACGGATGCACGTAAGTTATTGATACCGCGACGTCGGATATTGTCTATGCGATGTATCTGACACAGTGTCACGCCCGCAGGCTGACAATAACTGCATTCACTGTCTGATGTAGCCTGACGCCCCCCTCGGGCTATCGGAAACTGCATGATTGGTCTGGCTGGGCCTGGACTTTTATACTATTTAGTCAAAAATAAATAAAATCCTAGTCCTTTTCGTGACCAACTTTTGAAATAATTGTCGTACAATTATAAAAATTATATCTCCAGAAAGCTCATCTTCCAAACGTCAAATGATCTCACTGCGCATAAGAATCGATCGTGCATTTCTGAGATATTAATTAATTTTTAGTCTTCAGCTGCGTGGGTGGTGCTGTTCATTTTTAAATTCCCCACTCCTCGGGTCTCAGTGAATCCCCGATGACGTATGCTGCGTTTGCATTTCTTTCCTGGGCAATTATTAAAAGCTTTTTCTTTACACAAAAATCTCTAATCCGAAATGATTCACAGTACTGTATTTATTTACTTATTTTTATTCCTGCAAATGGGTTAAATTTAATTCTTCTTCTTCTGGCACAGCGGCGCTGTTGCCGTTTTACTGCAAGGTAAGCTTGATTTCCGAGTCGTGCTTCTCTGTCTTACAGCCAAAACTTTCCACTCAGTCTATTAATACTTGTGACCGGCTCCTTATCAATGAGTCATGGGGAATGATCTCATTTCCTGAACACCTGGGTCCAGCTTCTTGCGCAACGTTATGCTAGAATCCTTGCTTGAAATCTCTCTATGTTTCATTAGAGACTGTATGTTTCTTTCATTCCTTTCACAAAATACATGGATTCGACCCCTTTTGAGCCAATGGTACATGGGTTCAATTTATCAACAATAAAGTAGAAACATTGTTTAACTGAGATGAATAGACCAGGAGATATGTTCGTCTACCTGCGGTCTAGTATGTTAAAAACAACTTAAATATGAATTGTTCATATATTTAAATGTACACCAGAAACGTGAGGATATGTATTTATTTTTATTAACAACTAAAAGACGAGCGAACTACAAATTAACATTGTTAACGTTTGGTAACGTGAAAGAACAAGTTTGTTATGGATCAAAGAGAACGAATAGCGATAATGAAAGGAATAAGAAGTACTTTGTGAAATGCATTATTGTGAACGAACACGTAATTGTTGTAATTGATGCACGAGGTTTAATAATTTAGAGTAGAGTTGGGAGTTAGGAGTGCATTCTGAACGGTAATATACTCTAGCGTAGTTACCTAGTAAAATCACTAATTCTTCTACAAGTGTGAAGCAAGATGGGTTTTTCATGGAAGTAATGCCGTGCGGAGCTTTGAAAATTGTCTGTAGAGAGGAAAGGAAGGAAGTATGACATGTTTGGAGCATAGTAAGACGCCATTGATAAGTATTGTTCACTGTATTGCGGAAGGAAGGAATATATTGCTATGTGGAGCAACGAATTGTTACAGGATAAGTGAGAAGCGCTAACACAAAGGTTAATGTTTGAATTGTTTATGTCTGAGAATATTTGTATATGATCCACGTAATGTATAGAGTTTTTAAGTAGTTTCGCATCGCTCTTTATCCTATTGTTTTATTTATTGACACAACATTCTAAGCTGTATTTAACTTAAGTGTTTGATATTTAAAGCTTATTTATTATGACATACCACTAGAATTACTTGAGAATTTGATCGTTGGTTGAAACATTGTTCAAAGAACTGTTTATGAAACAGAGACACTATGAAGCTGTCAGATCGCGACTGATAGTGTTAATAGTATATTTTAAACCGTGTGAAGCGCGAGAACTGTAGATAATGCAAATATTTAAACCATATATAATTTATAACAGTATTATTAGAGTAGACAGTAACATTTTACGGACGCCCGTGTATAATGTAGGGTTATTAATGTTAACTTCATTTTTATGAGTGAACAGCTGATTTTAATCAGACTATTTCAGTGACATAGCCACAGGGTGACTGTCAATTACGTAAATATTTTATGAATCTTAATATATTTACATTGTTGTAACGAGAATGTTCAAAAACATTTATTCCACAGATAGTAGAAATATCTGACGTGTGTAACAGTTAATTTTAACTTGTTTGTTTAAATTAATGGTGATAGGGATTATTTTTATTATTTGTAATTTGTTTGGAAATAAATCCCAGGCACTATTTTTTGTTTGCCTGTTCGTTTTTATAAATCTGATCATCATTTCATTCTTGCAATCGACATGCGATAATACTGCGAATTAGTTACTAGAATTCATGTTAGTCTCAACTTTCACCGTTCACACCCGAGATCCGAGATTCTCGTCCTACCATTTTGTGTTTAGGATAGTTTATTTTTCTTTGTAAATGTGTAACTAATCGGTAGTGTTGTTGTATGGCCGGTATGCATCGAGGGTTCCCTAGTCATTAACCTAGTAGGGTAGTGTTGGTTAACCTGGCTGGGTATCAACCTCCCTACAATCCTTTTCTATCTTTGCGGATATAGGCTATGACTATGCGGGATTCGGGTGCAGTACCGACCACCATACCTCGTTCGTACAGTGTCAGCTCAATATATAATCTCAGGCAGTGAACAAAAATCCAACCATTTGGTCGGATGTTTGAAGTTTGACAAATACTTCTCCACAAAAGGCTTTTTTACCACTAAAAGTTGATGTTCCCACGCTTCTCACCACACGTATTTACTCCTGCTTTTACAACAATATGGCGGAAGCTTTGTTTCTCAGGAGAGGCAATAGATGGCGCTCGCATCGGCCCGCCTCACCCCCGACTCGTGCAACCCACCTATAGGGATTATGTCTGATGGTCCGGTAGATCGGTTTGCGGGCAGACTTTTTAAAATACTTTGGATTTCATCGGAGATCGTTGAAATTTGAGACAGTGAATCAGAACAGACGCTAGTAAGTTGAGGGGGACTCAAAATTGGTACGGGAACTGAAAAGGTTGAGTGAAAATATTCATTGAAATGTGTGGACCTCAATTCAAATGGGATTTCTTCACTATGGGGGTTTAGGTTAAGTGGAATTCTAGGAGTCTTTCTACGGGATGATATAAGTGTCCAGAACTTTTTCGGGTTATCCTTGAGATTTCCTGTCATGGAAGAAATGTAGCGGTTGTAATCTTCTGTCATATGAACTCTGGAAATTTTCCGTAGGTGAATAAATACATTGCGTGTATGAGAATTAGGAACTGATTTCCACAGTGACCATGCTCGAGTTTTGTTTGGAGAAGGAGTTTGGTGTTTTAACTTAGCCAGTGCGGGTATTTGTTGGATTTGGGTACGGAGAAAGGCACGTGTTGTTTAATGGCAGAGTAAAGGAAATCGTAGAACAAGGCCACTGCGCTATTTACGTCTCTCTCAGCTGTTAGCAGGCGCCAGGGAAGAGATGATCAATCCTGATTAACAGCTTGCCAGTCGACCTTCTTCCAAATAGAGAAAGTTTTCTTCTCGGCGGTTGGGATGTTTTTATGTCTGTTGGCTGGGACAGAGATGGTGGCTTCTATTGAACTGTGGTCGGTGTTCAGGATATTTCTTCCAACGGCCACGGTGGCATTACGCAGTGTTGAAAATATGAGGTCTAGTGTTTGGGATTTCCTTGTAGGGTGTAGATTGAACAGTTTCAGATGCAGACCGTTTATAAAATTTGATAAGATGAATGTATCGATTGGGGGAGAGTTTATGGTACCATTGTCTATTGATGTCCAGGAGATATGCGATTTAAAATTAACTAGCAACACTATTTCATTTTCTTGGTTGATGGCAAGAACAGTAGAGTTGAAACATTCTTCTAAGGTGTCAATTGTGCTGGTAGGTGGACGGTAGAAGCAACCTACGAGTAAATTCTTCCTTTTTATATATTATTTCGCTGGAAGTCTCTAAGTCAGGCCGATGTTTTACCTTCAGTTTGTTATGAACTGCGATTGCAACACCACCATCCCTTGAGGACTTATCGCGCCGAAACACATTGAACTCAGATGAAAACGGAAGTTCCCCATATGATACAAAGTCTGACAACCATGTTTCTGAGAGGCAGAGGATATCGAATTGATTAATTTCGGTTACATTTCTGTTACAGTCGGTTAGTTTATTTTTGATGCTCTGTGCGATCTGATAGTAGAGGTAAAGCTGTTAAGTAGTCCTGGGTTTAGATGAATGTCACCTGATAGTAGTATTAGTATCGAGTACACTGCACTGGATGAAGCACGGCAACCTTGTACTGGTCCACGAGGTGTGGTGGAAACATGTGCACTGGGAGGTTACAGGCTGCCGCGGTCGAGAAAGTAAAGTGCTGGTTGTAATGCCAGACTGTTGAAAGCCTACCAGTTATCATGTTAAAACTCGACCGGAAATGTAAGAAATAAGGTATGAAAATCATGATGTCTAAAATGAAGGTGATGCTGGTAGGGAAAAACACAAGAGTACCAGGTAGGAGGAACAGGTGTGCCATTTTAATTACTTGGACTATGTTTTCTCTCAGCATGGTAGTTGTTATTTAAGTCTTCAGTCTTTTGACTGGTTTGATTCAGATCTCCATGCCTCCCTGTGCTGAGCTAATCGTTTTATCTCTACATAGCTACCACACCCTACGTCCGAGGCAATCTGTTTAACATATTCTAACCTTGGTCTACCCCTACAGTTCTTGTCCTGGACCCTTCCTTCCATAACTAGTATAATGAAAGAAATAGAGTCGAGGTGTAGAAAAACCAATGCAGTGAGTTCTCAGTTGTGATCCTGATACCATCCTCATTTACCGCTTGCAAGTTTTGGAAGTATTCTTGCCATCTTCCCAGTGCTTCCTTAGAATCTAACAATGTGTTTCTAGACTTATCCAAAACACGACTAATTTCTCCTTTTCATCTATTTCTAAGATACTTGATGACTTCGCTATTCTGCACCAATCAATTCAAAATTCATCTTCTCTCTTTGAACTCTAGTATATTTGTCTTTTTTAATGTTTAACACCGTATACCTTAGATATATCTTATATGTATTTCCTTTCATTTCCTCTACGGTATTGTTTGAGTGTAACCTTGGACGGTATATCACTCTTACATAATCTGAATTTTTTCAATAGCTAACTGCTTTTATAAAAGCTCATCAAATTCAAAGTATTGATCTTCAGACTAATAATTTGGAAGTGTTTCTACATACAGATCTTATTTACATTAGAAAAGAAGTTGTCTCAGCAGCCTGTAGACATTCCACAGTTTCAGATAAGTATGCACATCACATCTTTCAACACATTATTAGTAGACAAACACTGTTTTGTATGTTGCAGTTCTAGCTTTTTACCATCATCACAGCAGAGTACTGTACTCGTAGGTATTTTTGGGCTGCTTTAAATGTGCAAATCTGTGTCAGTGTGTGTCCGTTTCACAAAATATAATTCGATACATGAGGAGTTTCTGCAATTTATTCCTATCAATGATGCAGATAAAGCCATGGGGAGCAAAACTTTATTTTTCTCATACATAACATCAAGCAGTCACGTATGGACGTGTTCGTACCACTGCATCATTTCAGGTTTAATATTTAGTTACTGTTTTTCCATATTTTGTTTTGAATTTTTTCATAATTGTAATGCAAAACTATATTAAAATAGTTGTTATAAAAAGAGATAGTTTATTTAATTATTGCTTTTGATTTTATTCGTACTACTACTACTACTACTACTACTACTACTACTACTACTACTACTACTACTACTACTACTACTACTACTAATAATAATAATAATCGAAATATAATTTTAATAATGTACACAACTACTGCAAGAAACCCACCAGAAAGAAACCCTGCGTCCACCACTGGTAACGCATAATTACTTTTAAACTTTCATTTCTGCTTTGTAGCTTTAAAATGTTCATTTGTTTATTGAACATTTTCTCCACTGTTGGCAGCCCGTACAAACGGGGTGTTATTTCTCTCTAATAGACTATTTTTTCATTTTTTATTTTTATTTTTTCGAGGGAAACCACGGGGAAATCTTCAAAAGACAGATTGCAAGCTTCCGTATTTACAACTGTGCAGGATTCTTACCTACTAAAACCCCACAAACCCTATACTTGGCTTAAGGCCACCCAGGAACTGCCTGTTCGGCCTTACCTCAGGGTGGAGCCACTGTTACGACCAGAGGTCTCAGTCAATTTCATTTAACGTGATGATAAAGAAATTACTCATCACTAGGGCTCGGATTCGAGCATATTTGCATATTTTTTTCCTGAATAGTACACATTGAAAGATGCCTTTCGGTGGTATTTTCACCTCTCTGGGACCAACAGAATTGAAATTTATCGAGCATATAAATGCATAAAACCGTGGGTTTTCAGAATAGAAGCATATAAATGCATATTCTAGTGGGTTTCGTCTAAATAGTTTGTTTTTCTTCGAATTCTCCCCCAAATTCGGGTCCTGACCATCCTTAAGGTTCGAAAACAGAAATAATTGTTGAAAAGCCTATCTGGTGCGAATAATAGAACCGCAGGTTTTTAACCTTTAGTGAGGTCGTTCTCGTCATTGAAACTTTTATTGACTGATTGAAGAAAATCATTCAAAACTGAAAACATAGAAAATTTCTTGTTGTACAGACCAATGCAGATCTACTTCATTGACTCACCTAATTCTGAAGATTTTGTAAATGAACTTTTAAACTGTAACTTTTATAAGAACACTTCTCTTATAGACTATATATTTGAAAAACTTGAATGCGAGTATGTTATTGGTTTTTTCGTTTCACTTTCCTTTCTATAGTATTTAACGGTGTTTTTCGAGCATATTCTGCATATTTAACCGCATATAATGGGGGTTTCGAGCATATATATCGAGCATATAATGGGTTTTTCGAGCATATAATGGGTTTTCGAGCATATCTATCCAGCATAAAACACATGGTTTTCGAGCATATCTGGAGATTTTATCGAGCATATCGATCCGAGCCGTACTCATCACCATCCTCACGGTCACCAGTCTTCTCGGTTCCTCTTCTTTTTTTGTTTTTAGCAGCTCAGATATGTAGATAGCAATCTGTGCCCAACTCTCTATGCTGCTTAGCATTTTATCCACCACATTGTCTGGTCTAATGACTCCAAATTTTGTCTCCAGAAGCCTTCGAAGATTTCTCCACCTCAAGCATGCAAAGAACGTGTGCTGAACGTCATCCCATTGATGTGCCAGTACTCTTCATTTGCATTTTACTAAAATTTGTTTCTCTCTGAGTTTAAGGCTTTGAAGTGTTTCCTACATCTCCAAAGAAAGGTGCTATTTCTTGTATTACAACACATCCAAGGGACTCAGCTCCGAGGTGAACAGTCCAAGATATCAGTTAGTACGTCGCATCGTTGAAATTCGACGCATTACGTATTGTATTCAATTTTAATTACCTTTTGGGGTTATGTTTACTATTTTAATGTGATAGAAATTGTTTGTTTTCCCTCTTTTGTTTATTTCATTCTTTGTCAGTATAATGGACGACTTATTTTACCTCCTGTTAAGAAGGAAATTAATTTTTCTCAAGGGGTTGAGTCTTGTAATAAACAGTCGTTTAGTTAACTGTGATATTTCCCAGAACTCGCTTTACCCCCTCATATGTCTCAGTCTCGAACAGCTGCTGATCGGTTTCTTGTCATTACTGTGCAGCCTAAACACCTCCTTTCGCTCCATTGGTTTCCTCAATGAAGACGGACCCACTTCTGGATTCCGTCCTTTAAACCCTCCGTTCGCCTCCGCCTCGCCGCGAGCCTCGCGTAATTATACTAATGTGATGTGTTAGTAACGTATTTGTTGTTTAAGTTATGAATGATCTGCTGAATTATAATGTGTATTATGATTGGAATTTAGGTTTGTTTCGTAATTAGGGAGGGTGATTGTTTTATTTTTGCCATGGGATTTTCAGTTTAGGTTTTCATTTAAATTTGATTAATAAGCTTGATGTTACTATGTGTTCAGTATGGTAGTGTGTATTTCGTTGGGAAACCTGCTAGGGAGGTCTCCGTTGGGTAATCTAGTATGGGATGAGGATTGTCACGATGACCTGTAGTTCGTTATTTGCGTTTCCATGGTGTTCTGACGACTCAGATTAGCATATTGGTATAATGGGGAAATATAGATTTGTTTAAGGGAGGGAGTATGTACGTAGTGTTGTTGTTGGCTGTTTCTTGAGATGAATGTGTGTGTCAATGAGTTTAATGAATTTTATTGTACTAGTATTTGTGGGTGGTTTCAAATTTAGTTTTTTTATATTTTATATTCAATTTAATCAAGATATTTATTACGTACGAATTATTTATTCGTTTTATTGGCAAGCCAAATATACGATAAGTATTGCTCAGAGATTCCATCCACTCTGCTGCATTTAGTGGTATGGGACATCGGTGTTCGTGTGAACTAATGTGGCGTACATTACCCGATTTTCTTGGATTCTAGTACATTACCCGATTTTCTTGGATTCTAGTACATTACCCGATTTCCTTGGATTCTAGTATGGGATAGGCCATTTGATGAAGGTTTTGTGCTTTTAATTCGCATGATTCTTTTCTAGTACCCTCTGTGTCTTTAATTTTTTAATGTGGTACCTCTGATGTCTACGGCCCGTATATTGGTGCAGTAATCATTTTATTTGTGTGGGTTGGTTATATTTATTATTGGGTTTCGTGCTTGGTTGATTTGTGTGTCTGGTGTTGATTGAGGTTATGTTGAGGTTCCAGTCCGGTTTTTAAAAGGTATTTTGTAACGCAATTCTTTGGTTTTCCGTTCTCTGGATGGTATTTTTTTGTTTCGATACTTCTTCTGAGTTATTTCCCTTTTAGTTGTTGCTACCTAATGTCTTATCAATTGAAGAAGTTTGTGTGATGTACAGTATATGTGGTTTTATTTTTCAGCTGGTGAAGAAATGTGCTTTCCCTTTTTAAAGTCATTGTGACGCCATCCCAAATTCCTTATTGGCGTAACGTTCTACAGGGTGTCCCCCTTGTATATTTTTTTTTATTGTGCGATCTCGATTTTATTTTATTTTTCTCATCATAGGGTGGAGAAATTAGCAGTCACGATGTAATCTCCGTCTTGAAGATTTCTAACCTTCGCGGCATCGTGGACCCTCTGGACTCGGAAAAAACAATCACAACTATAACATTTTTTTTTATTTTCATTGGTATTCTGCCCAAGGCAGGTTCGAGCATCCGAAGAGGCTACCCCCATCCGGAGTTTACTTGCGGTAGGGTGGCCAGGGCCTTTCCGCTCCTCCTTATGTTGGCCAACAGCGCACAGTGCCTAGAACCGGCATACCAACCAAGTTCCGACTGCGCCCAATGTTGCTTAACTGCGGAGTTCTCATGGAATCCGGTGTTTCAACACGACTAGGCCGTTGGCAATTATAACATATGTACTATTATTCTTTTTGGACGCAGTACTGCTTGACTTTGGTGACTAGTGTTGACGTGTAGTGGAGCGGGTACCACTTTCACTTCGCGATCAATTTAGTCCGCCGTTCATTTTTGTGTAATCTTCTGGAGGTCTATTGTACCTATTTTTATACTTTTTATACTATTTTTTCCCCATTATGTTTTTTTCTGTCTCTCAAAAGAGAAAAGACATATTCCACTGCAGGGATTCTTTTGTGGGAGAGTAGGGGCATTTTAGCCATTTGTTGTTGTTGTGAGCTTCACTATTATTATTATTGTTATCATTAATTATGTCGCATGATTGTGACATCGTTTCTCTGTCACTCATACTGCGTCCTAAACATAAATTTCTTGGTAACATATCACCAGTTGGTACTAGAAAGACCTGCACTAGGCCTCTCCGGAGGCCACACGATCATTCATTCATACCAGTTGGTGAAATAATTCACCACACCTAATCTATTTTGTCAAATCAAATATCTCATTGGCCAATACATTGCTATATTGTCAAACCTTGTCCTCGTCATTGGTGCCCCTCCATGATCTTGGAGAGGGGATGTTTTTCATAGCTACGCATCTGGTTTTTGCGTGAGCTTTTCAACGCTCTGTGAGAGAAGCGTTTCGTCTTCCAATAACTGCAGCCATGTAGGGTGGTTGAGTGTTCAACGGGCCCTGTGCCCGCGTCTAACGCGACAGATCGTAAGAACGACTCAGTCACTTAAATTATCTGGCATGCTGTCGTTTTAATTTTGTGTTCCCTTTTAATCCCTCCCTATATTATTCTGCTAAGGTCCCATTCCAGTTTTGTACCGAAAATAAGGTCCTATTAACACCAACCTACACATATGGGGTACCTACAGGTTCCGCATAACCCAATGTGTGCGCGAAACACACTCACTTACTCCTTAAATGACTCACAATTAAATAAATACCATTTTGCACTCGAAAAAAGGCTTATAAAGTCATAAAATAAACGCATGAAGGAATGGCAAGTCATGTCGTTTCCAGGCAACAGTAGCTCTTGACAAGACACGGCCGACTGGATGCGAGTAGCGCTCTCCACTTCTGGTATAGAAAATGCGGCTCTTTACATGAAATCCCGTTAGTTACTCTACTGCTCATACAGCACTGTCAACCCAGTATAGCTTAACAAAGACTTGACACGATTTGTTCCACGGCGTACTGCTAGGCGAACCTGCCGCTAGAGCGCAGGGCAGCGCGGCGGCATTGGCAAGATACCTAACCTATATGTCTTTCTGTATTTCCAGACTGTATTTATGCTTTGCATTTCTTGCATTGCATTGGCATGATTACTTCTCATGTGCCTGAACATAAATGTGAACAAGGTAAGACCTACAATAGACTACCTAATCTCAGATTTCTGTACAATACGTTTACTCATTCATTTCCCTTGCAGTGACCTATACGCTGCGTGAAATATGCCAAGGAAAAAGCCATTAAACTATCGTACTGCAAGAGATAAACGCAACCTGCAGAAACATGGTGAAACAACAGGTACTAAAACTGTGGCCTCATCACAACCAAGCCCGAAGCCAACTGCATTGGTGACAGGCAGTGTTCTCCAACAACAACTGCACATCCATCAACTTCGGGACTTAAACATGCCAACAGCATCCCTTCTACGTCAACCCATCAAACAGCTCCAAACAATCCAATCCATTCACCACATCCTGTCGAGCTACTTTCAGGTGTCACATCAGCAACAAGGAGGCTTAGAAGTATTCAATCCATTCAACCTCAACCAACCAGGTCTTCGACAAGAATTAGTGTTCGTCCACCAATTTTTTACCACACACAAGTGCCAACTTAGGACGAACAACAAAATTTGCCTGTGACTGTGCCGCCACAAGATCTGATTGTCTTGGCAATTAACCACAGGAGGATTGAAGAATACCTACCAATAACTTATTGCGCTGCAAGATTATGTGACAGCATTGTGCCTGGCAGTGACATTGGCACTATGAGCAAAGTTTGTATGGATTGCAGTGCATTGCTATTCAAATCAGAGGTTATGGAAACATCGTCTAAGATTTGCTGCCATAAGGGTAAGATACATTTGCCACCTTTAGATGTACCTCCCGTGTTAAAGAACCTCATAGAAAGAAATGGCACGCAAACACAAGAATATTTTGCTAATGTTAGGCAATATAACAGTGCATTATCCTTTGCATGTGTTCAGGCGCAAGCAATACATTTTCCACAAAGGGGTCCATATTGCTACAAAATTCATGGGAAAATTTATAATTCAGTCGGCACATTGAATGTACCTCAGGGATCTGTCCCAGTGTATGCTTCATTACTCATTATTGATTCTGACGAAGCATTACAAATACGTATGGCTCATGCAGCAAACACAGACTGCTGTCCTGTCGTAATGAATACTTTACAGACAATGTTACAGGAATGCAATCCATACGCACAGCTGTTCACGTCTGTAGGAGCAATGGTAAGAGACTCCCAAGACATTCAATTACATTTCTCTTTCTTTTCCTTTCTTAGTCGTTTACCCTCCAGGTTGGTGGAACCCACGGACTCAGCGAGGGAACTCACCACTACCGCCTCTACGGGCAGTGTCCTAGAGCTGGGAACATCTAATCGGAGTGGATACAACTGGTGAGGCGTGATTGGCACCTCGCCCAGGCGGCCTCACCTGCAGAACGAACAGGGGCCTCATGAGGGAAGGTAATGGAGGGTCAGGATGGATAGGCAAGGAAGAGGGAAGGAGGCGGCCGTGGCCTTGAAGAAGGTACTGTCCCCGTTTACCCGGATAGTAGGCTGTCAGATATCCGCCCCCTCAATCGGATTGCCAATAATCAACCGCACCGGCTCAGCTACACCAATGAAAATGGCACTGACAGATACTACCGAGATTTGAGCACAGAAGTTAACAAGGAATTATTGTGGAACACACCAAAATAGGCGGGGGTTCATACTTACCTCTTAAAAATATCTCGGGGATTGGGTTGACAACAGGATCTCTAAAGTATGCTCCCACAATAACCTTCACCATGACATTTAAAAATGAACCAGAACGAAGACGAGAACTTTGAACTGTACAAAAGCTTTATTTCAAATAAAGGGTATGATTTTAACACACTCAACAAAATAAATGTGGCTATCAGTAGCCCATGTCAATCTGACTATGTCCTCCTATAGGACTTGCAAAGTTAATCATACAACATGTTAGCTCCCACGAGCTCAAAATAACGTAACATTCATAGCACACTTGGACTGGAAAAGGAAGTCAGGACGAGACACATATAGAGCAATTGTTTTCTTTTAATAAACATGACACTGATATATATAGGCACAAGGCCAGAATGTAGACGACCTTGCCCGCTGATAACCAGTTGTCTGGCCAGCTGCGGTTTACCCTTCAACCTGACGCACACCTGTCAAATGGACTCACTTGTCATGCTATGTTGCGTGAGAATCCAGCTCCCTCTCAAAAGGTTTAAATGTCCACAAGACAACTCATATTGTTACGCACATCTTTCAAATGCTTTACTCACATACCACTGGATTATTCTGACAATCCCTAAACTTGTTAAATTATCATCCAAATGTTTAATAAGCAGAGTATAAAACACTCTTAAATGTTTATAATAAAAACTCATAAATAATTTATAACAATTAGAAATTGTTTATAATATTGTTGAAGACAATTACAAAAATTTTAAACACGCCTCTAACATTACTTTCGTTCCACATTATTGTCAAAGATATTTACATCATTATTTACAATATTAACATTTAAATTATTCAAATTATTAATTTTAAGAAATACATTTAACCACATGTTCATCCGGTTGGTAATTTCATAATCGTGTCAATATAATCGACCAATGAAGGTTAGTTATACATGTTTAATGTCACAATCTGGTTTAATAAAGGCTGTAATAATTATTATTATTATTTGTGACGGTAATCTTCATTCAAAATCTTATCTCAAATTCTTTCAATACTCTTGTTAATTATAACAGTAAATTCACTTGATTAATTTTCAAAGGACAAATACAATACACTCCATCGGAAAATACTTCGCTTACAAAATAATGCACAAAACTGCATTAAAATAGGCCAAAAATTCATCATATATTAATATATACGGCATCAAAATCTTCCACAGAACTTACAAAAACCTCCACTAACAAATTCTTCAACATCATTAATTACTGTGGGAACCTGCTTCATTAATTCAAGGGCATTATACATCAGCGACTATCAACACGTCCGCTGCACTAGCGATTATACATTCATAGTTCCACTTCAAAAATTCTTATAATCATTACTTGTTTCAAAACTGTTGTCATTAAACTTTCGTGGATTTCATTCATGAATCGAAATGAAGTAAAAATTTGCCAATCACAAACAAATTTAATAGTGAATACGCTTATATACGCCTCTCTGGTCTATCAAAATTTAAGATTATCATCTTCAAGGTATTGTAGTATAAAAATACTATCATCAAACAAAGTGCGACTAAACTGCAAAATAGTCGAATAGAATCCAATTCGACTGTGGAATGCAAACATCATTATATAAATCTCTAATTGAGAAAAAACTCCTAACAAAAGTTCATGACTTTAATGCATTCAATAATTCATAATTAAAGTTCATCTTTCACAAAATTGTCTATGATGCAATGGTCGTTCATAACTGACGATAAATGTCTGTGTTGCAATCAATTCAAACAACGACTAGTATTTCCAAGATCGTCGACAACGTAATGGATTTTAACGCTCTAAAATCATTTAAATGTTCTTCCTTCTTGATGATGACAGAAAATTGGTCAAAGTAATTAAACTGGGGTAGAATTACTTTAATAAAGTGACACGCTGTCTGAATTTAAATCTGCCATGAAAATCATTAACTTACAGTCAAATCGTGACTACAAAAATAAGCAAATTACTGAAAAATCTAAATATCAGTCTGAACTGATCCAAAATCATTTAACTATGCCCATGACATAACAATGTCTTAATAAATCGTCGAAAAAGGCTTAACTCATCAAGGTGTACTGAGAATAGGAATCTCAAACAAGAATATAGGGCAAAATACATGAGGACAGAAAATATGGGACAAAGAGTTGCTCAGATATCGCTAAAAAACTCAAATACAATAAACGTTCACGACTACCTTATCTGCCGATTGAAGTTCCAGAGGAAAATTCCCCAAAGAAGACTGCTGATGGATCCATTTCACCAAGTTAAAGCTGAGCTACATCCTCGAAACAGGAAACAGCACCCTCGGAGAATCGAACTGCTTCCTCCTCCGGAAATTGCACTGCTCCGTGTAGACGAAAGACATCCTTCCGGCAAAACTCTTCTTTGTGAGTCGGGACTACCCTGACCTCTCTTGAAAAATCCCTGAAGATCTTGTAGAAAATCGCCATGAAGTTTTTGTAGTAATTTCCATTGAAATATTCATATTCAGTGAGTATGAAATCGTTGCTGTTGGATAGTATTCAGCGTTGAACCACGAAACATGGGTGTAGATGGTTGTTCACCACATGTTCGCTTGTGTGGAATAGCAATTAGCGAAGTTCCATGCTGCTATCTTACTCCGTCGATGTATGTCCCAATTGCATTAAAGTCCTTTAGCCTTCCATCTTCTCTTCGGTTATAGTGATAGAAGAACAAACTGCCATATTAAACTGCTCCATAATACTGTAGCGGTCACAATTCAATCTTAAGTCTCCCTGTTATACTAGCAGTGTCAGCCGTGTCGTAGAATCTGACGATACAAAGTGCTTCTCAGATGGCGAGAAAATCACTTTTGTCAGTCGTCTAAAATTGCCAATATCTTCCAAAATAACTCCGCGAAATTGTTCAAATTTTCTACACTCCTTAATGTAGCACTACACAATAGAATTAGCTTATAGGCGACTGCTAACTGTTCATAGCTATTCTTGTAGACGCGTTATAATGTGCGTTTTAACTTCACCTAGTTTTACTCACAGTAAACTTGCACTGCCTGTCTGCTTGAATCTCGTTTAATGCGGTGGCTTCACCACGCGTTATAAAGACGACTCTTTCTACTAATATCACTCGACGTCTCACCAAAACGACTATATAAGCACTGAAGATCTGACGATTTGAATATCAGAGGTATCAGCTATGACGATTTGAGACATGAGATATGAGACTCCTCTCTTCTGCGCAAGGCCTTTTATAAACTTCATAAGGGGCGTATCCATCCCTTCCATAGCGTGTTACTGCGTCATCGCTAGAAGTTCCAACTTCGTCAATACATGACGGATTTTCAAAATTCAAAAACAGAAAATAAATTTCACCAAAATTCCAGATCAATGCCACTACTGCAAATGGATTTCCACAATTCCGCATTCCAAAAAGTAATAAAAATACCATAGTTTCAGCAATCTCCGTCTTTCTTCAAACAATCGTTCATTGGTTCGAGCCTCCCCTCCAATAGCATAATTTCTTCCTCAGCAGAATTCCACGTTTCCTGCGACTGCGTCGTAAATCTCGGATCTTTCTCGAATAAATGCTGACGTCACTGAGAATCTCAGCTCAAGTAGCCTGCTCGCATAACGTCTGCTTCATCCGTGCTTACGTCATGACTACCCACGTCATAACTATGACAGCCATAACTTTCTTCATAATTTTCAATATAGCCACCGTGGTCTCACTATAATTCAATTACGGGGGCATTCTCCCCTCACCACGTTTTAAAAACAGTTGCAAATTGTTTTTAAACTCAGTGTTACAAGTATCTCAACTTTCTTGAACACGAAATTGAATTATTACTGGCTTACTCTAGTATGATATTTCCTCTATGTTCCTTAATCATAAATCTCTTCTACTCTGGGTTGTGTGTGGTTAAATGCATTCTCTCCTCTCTACTTTCTCTTCTGTCCAGTATTTCTATTTTCTAAGTTCTGCTGGCTTGTCGAAGGTCCAGGATCGATCACAACATCCTGCCTTTTCTTTTGGTTTTCGGCTTCTTTTTCCCGTAATTCTTTCAGGTATTGCTGGCTTTCCTTCTCTCTTTCCTGATACTGATCGGGTGTCATAACCTGACTTTGAGGATTCTGATTGCTATTTTGGTTCTGGTTATTTCTATTATAATTTCTGTTATAACCATTATTGTTGTAATATCTGCCTCTTCCATTGTTGTAATTGCCTCGATTATAGTTCCAGCCTCTTCTCTGTTGATACGGACGGTAACCTTGCGATCTGTTATTTCTAAACTGATTATTCCTGTGAGGACCTACATTGTCAGTTTTCTCTTCATCCGGCTTGTCAGTTTGTTGGACTTGGTCCATATATACAGTATTTATTTCTTTGAAGTCATGCCTTTGACCTTTCTGTACCACGTTAGGCATTGGACTTGTGTAGTCTAACCTCCTCAGTAATTCATCCATGCTGGTCAAATCCCTTATGTTTGACGAAATGATTAGTCTCCTCACCTCCACAGGCAGCATACGAGAAATCGCATCAATTAATTGCTCCGTTGACAATGGGGGTTGCAAAAATCTCAAGCGGGACAGTTGGCTCGTAAAGAAATCAGCGTACCGCGTTGGAAGAGTACCTGAGTATTTTCTTGAATAAACCTCCGCTCTTAACGAATTCTGCGCTTCTATGGACCAAAATCGTTTGATTAATGCCTCTGCAAACTCGTCAAAGTTACTGAATGTGTATCTAAAAGCGCGAAACCATTCAAGGGGTCCTCCAATCAAAAATCTTTCCACAATCTTCATATCCCTCTCTCTGGGAATGTGAGCTTCGATGAAATAATCTTTGAGGTTCCTGACATATTCTATAGGCGTCAAACTGTCAGTGTTGCTGAACTTTTGCGGTTTATCTTCAAAATTCCTGATGACCGTCACGTTCCTCGGATATGCATCCGGGTAGTTTTTCCCACTATCTCGATAGTTCCACTCAGGTTCCATATTCCTCTCGTCATCTTCCTCCCTGAATCTGGATATACGTTCTTCAGGAGTCACGTCTCTCTCTTCTGGATCTAGGTTATATCTTCTGGCATAATTCCTATTGGTTTCGCAAGCCAAGCCTACTGTATCCTTGTCAGTAATCTCTGTTATGACTTTCTTGATTAACTCTTCTTTATAGGTCTCCATCAAACTAGCTTCTCCTAGCTTCAAATCTTGCAGTTTACTCGTCGTTTCATTCACATCAGAGACAACTTTATGAATCTGTTCCTCTAATGCAGATTTTAATGCTTGCACATCCTGTCCTATTTGTGTTCTATCTTCAACTTGTCTTTCGGATAGCGAATCCATCCTGACGCTTAAATCTTTCCTAATCTGTACTACTTCATTGTTAATATCTATTTGAGTACTGGCAAGTTTTCTTTCAATACGTTCCTGAATTTGGGTTACATGTTCCCCACTTGACCTATTCCACTCGTCTTTCCATACTGCTACATTTGCCGTTAACATTTCTGCTATGTCTACTTCGATATCTTCTTTCAGTAATCTATTATGGTCTAATACCTGGGTTCTCATAACCTCTACATCATACTTTACACCTGCTAAAGACGCTGTCGTTCTAACTGACTCGTCAACTAATCTAGTCGTTAATGCACTCATATTACGCGTACAAAGGGTTTTCGAATTTTCTATTTCTTCCCTTACCTTATTTACATCAGTTTGGACTTTAGCAATATCTACGAAAACTGTGTTGACTTCTACTTGAATTTTATTTATGTCACTTTGCATCTCATTTACATCCGAATGAATGTTATTAATATCAACCTGAACATTGGACACATCAGTTCTAACATTTTGGATTTCTCTTTGGACTTCCTCAACCTTGTCTTGGACAGCCGCAACATTATTTTTAACAACAACTACTTCAGCCCTAGCACAAGAAATATCCCCTCGGACATTAGCCACATCTAGATTCAACATTGTAAGATCTTTCTGTACCTTAGAAACATCAATTTTAACATCAGCAACATCTTTATGCACATTAGACACATCTTTATGGACATTAGACAAATCTTTATGGACATTGGACACGTCTGTGCGGATGTTAGTTACAGCATTCTCGATTCCTTGGGTATTAATCTGTAAACGCGACATATTATCCTCTAAGTTAGCAGAACTGGTCTGGAGAACTTTCATATTCTCCTCCATTCGACTAGTATTCCTAGCTTCCATCTCCTTCATACTACTATTCATGCTAGCAGACATATTACTAGCATTTTCCTCCATCATCTGCTTCATACTGCTATTCATGCTAGCTTTCATCTCTTCTAACATCATTCTAAGAATTTCATCTGCCATTACAATATTATTCAAAAATAGACTGCTGTAGGGACATACATCAATAGAGCAAAATAACAACATCTGAGCAACACTTTTCACCATATATAAATTTGATCAATTTTCTGACTTAAATCTAACTTATAACTACCTTAGAATTAACCTTCGAAGACACTTCATGTTGAAACAAACTCAAGCACATGTTCAAATTTCCCTGGCTCATTTTAAAATATCCTAACACAAATAATTTACATTTACAATCCAAATAATTTAATTTTATCTTTAATATGACTAAAACATGTCATAAGCCGGTCAAATAAAATAAGATTCCAGATCATAGGCGATTTTTCTAAGTTTCCAGCCTATTTAACCTTTCTCAAGTTGTATAAGATCTGATCTTTTCTGAGTGTAATTTTCCTACTACAATACAACATTTAATTCCTATATAATCACACTCTTAAATACTACAATTGGCCAAGATATCTAACAAAGAATCAACCTCTTTATTTGAGTCTAATCGAGCCACACGTTTTAGGTTTGCCAATCCTACTGGCGTTCAACCTGGTGATCCACTTATGTTGAACAAGCCCCATACGTTGACTGCGCCAATCCTTCTGGCGTTCAACCTGGTGATCCAGTTATGTTGAACCAGCCCCACGTTTTAGGGTCGCCAATCCTTCTGTCCCCGTTTACCCGGATAGTAGGCTGTCTGATATCCGCCCCCTCAATCGGATTGCCAATAATCAACCGCACCGGCTCAGCTACACCAATGAAAATGGCACTGACAGATACTACCGAGATTTGAGCACAGAAGTTAACAAGGAATTATTGTGGAACACACCAAAATAGGCGGGGGTTCATACTTACCTCTTAAAAATATCTCGGGGATTGGGTTGACAACAGGATCTCTAAAGTATGCTCCCACAATAACCTTCACCATGACATTTAAAAATGAACCAGAACGAAGACGAGAACTTTGAACTGTACAAAAGCTTTATTTCAAATAAAGGGTATGATTTTAACACACTCAACAAAATAAATGTGGCTATCAGTAGCCCATGTCAATCTGACTATGTCCTCCTATAGGACTTGCAAAGTTAATCATACAACATGTTAGCTCCCACGAGCTCAAAATAACGTAACATTCATAGCACACTTGGACTGGAAAAGGAAGTCAGGACGAGACACATATAGAGCAATTGTTTTCTTTTAATAAACATGACACTGATATATATAGGCACAAGGCCAGAATGTAGACGACCTTGCCCGCTGATAACCAGTTGTCTGGCCAGCTGCGGTCTACCCTTCAACCTGACGCACACCTGTCAAATGGACTCACTTGTCATGCTATGTTGCGTGAGAATCCAGCTCCCTCTCAAAAGGTTTAAATGTCCGCAAGACAACTCATATTGTTACGCACATCTTTCAAATGCTTTACTCACATACCACTGGATTATTCTGACAATCCCTAAACTTGTTAAATTATCATCCAAATGTTTAATAAGCAGAGTATAAAACAAACTCTTAAATGTGTATAATAAAAACTCATAAATAATTTATAACAATTAGAAATTGTTTATAATATTGTTGAAGACAATTACAAAAATTTTAAACACGCCTCTAACATTACTTTCGTTCCACATTATTGTCAAAGATATTTACATCATTATTTACAATATTAACATTTAAATTATTCAAATTATTAATTTTAAGAAATACATTTAACCACATGTTCATCCGGTTGGTAATTTCATAATCGTGTCAATATAATCGACCAATGAAGGTTAGTTATACATGTTTAATGTCACAATCTGGTTTAATAAAGGTTGTAATAATTATTATTATTATTTGTGACGGTAATCTTCATTCAAAATCTTATCTCAAATTCTTTCAATACTCTTGTTAATTATAACAGTAAATTCACTTGATTAATTTTCAAAGGACAAATACAATACACTCCATCGGAAAATACTTCGCTTACAAAATAATGCACAAAACTGCATTAAAATAGGCCAAAAATTCATCATATATTAATATATACGGCATCAAAATCTTCCACAGAACTTACAAAAACCTCCACTAACAAATTCTTCAACATCATTAATTACTGTGGGAACCTGCTTCATTAATTCAAGGGCATTATACATCAGCGACTTTCAACACGTCCGCTGCACTAGCGATTATACATTCATAGTTCCACTTCAAAAATTCTTATAATCATTACTTGTTTCAAAACTGTTGTCATTAAACTTTCGTGGATTTCATTCATGAATCGAAATGAAGTAAAAATTTGCCAATCACAAACAAATTTAATAGTGAATACGCTTATATATGCTTCTCTGGTCTATCAAAATTTAAGATTATCATCTTCAAAGTATTGTAGTATAAAAATACTATCATCAAACAAAGTGCGACTAAACTGCAAAATAGTCGAATAGAATCCAATTCGACTGTGGAATGCAAACATCATTATATAAATCTCTAATTGAGAAAAAACTCCTAACAAAAGTTCATGACTTTAATGCATTCAATAATTCATAATTAAAGTTCATCTTTCACAAAATTGTCTATGATGCAATGGTCGTTCATAACTGACGATAAATGTCTGTGTTGCAATCAATTCAAATAACGACTAGTATTTCCAAGATCGTCGACAACGTAATGGATTTTAACGCTCTAAAATCATTTAAATGTTCTTCCTTCTTGATGATGACAGAAAATTGGTCAAAGTAATTAAACTGGGGTAGAATTACTTTAATAAAGTGACACGCTGTCTGAATTTAAATCTGCCATGAAAATCATTAACTTACAGTCAAATCGTGACTACAAAAATAAGCAAATTACTGAAAAATCTAAATATCAGTCTGAACTGATCCAAAATCATTTAACTATGCCCATGACATAACAATGTCTTAATAAATCGTCGAAAAAGGCTTAACTCATCAAGGTGTACTGAGAATAGGAATCTCAAACAAGAATATAGGGCAAAATACATGAGGACAGAAAATATGGGACAAAGAGTTGCTCAGATATCGCTAAAAAACTCAAATACAATAAACGTTCACGACTACCTTATCTGCCGATTGAAGTTCCAGAGGAAAATTCCCCAAAGAAGACTGCTGATGGATCCATTTCACCAAGTTAAAGCTGAGCTACATCCTCGAAACAGGAAACAGCACCCTCGGAGAATCGAACTGCTTCCTCCTCCGGAAATTGCACTGCTCCGTGTAGACGAAAGACATCCTTCCGGCAAAACTCTTCTTTGTGAGTCGAGACTACCCTGACCTCTCTTGAAAAATCCCTGAAGATCTTGTAGAAAATCGCCATGAAGTTTTTGTAGTAATTTCCATTGAAATATTCATATTCAGTGAGTATGAAATCGTTGCTGTTGGATAGTATTCAGCGTTGAACCACGAAACATGGGTGTAGATGGTTGTTCACCACATGTTCGCTTGTGTGGAATAGCAATTAGCGAAGTTCCATGCTGCTATCTTACTCCGTCGATGTATGTCCCAATTGCATTAAAGTCCTTTAGCCTTCCATCTTCTCTTCGGTTATAGTGATAGAAGAACAAACTGCCATATTAAACTGCTCCATAATACTGTAGCGGTCACAATTCAATCTTAAGTCTCCCTGTTATACTAGCAGTGTCAGCCGTGTCGTAGAATCTGACGATACAAAGTGCTTCTCAGATGGCGAGAAAATCACTTTTGTCAGTCGTCTAAAATTGCCAATATCTTCCAAAATAACTCCGCGAAATTGTTCAAATTTTCTACACTCCTTAATGTAGCACTACACAATAGAATTAGCTTATAGGCGACTGCTAACTGTTCATAGCTATTCTTGTAGACGCGTTATAATGTGCGTTTTAACTTCACCTAGTTTTACTCACAGTAAACTTGCACTGCCTGTCTGCTTGAATCTCGTTTAATGCGGTGGCTTCACCACGCGTTATAAAGACGACTCTTTCTACTAATATCACTCGACGTCTCACCAAAACGACTATATAAGCACTGAAGATCTGACGATTTGAATATCAGAGGTATCAGCTATGACGATTTGAGACATGAGATATGAGACTCCTCTCTTCTGCGCAAGGCCTTTTATAAACTTCATAAGGGGCGTATCCATCCCTTCCATAGCGTGTTACTGCGTCATCGCTAGAAGTTCCAACTTCGTCAATACATGACGGATTTTCAAAATTCAAAAACAGAAAATAAATTTCACCAAAATTCCAGATCAATGCCACTACTGCAAATGGATTTCCACAATTCTGCATTCCAAAAAGTAATAAAAATACCATAGTTTCAGCAATCTCCGTCTTTCTTCAAACAATCGTTCATTGGTTCGAGCCTCCCCTCCAATAGCATAATTTCTTCCTCAGCAGAATTCCACGTTTCCTGCGACTGCGTCGTAAATCTCGGATCTTTCTCGAATAAATGCTGACGTCACTGAGAATCTCAGCTCAAGTAGCCTGCTCGCATAACGTCTGCGTCATCCGTGCTTACGTCATGACTACCCACGTCATAACTATGACAGCCATAACTTTCTTCATAATTTTCAATATAGCCACCGTGGTCTCACTATAATTCAATTACGGGGGCAGTACCATCCCGGCATTTGCCCGAAGACGAAGTGGGAAACCACGGAAAACCACTTCGAGGATGGCTGAGGTGGGAATCGAACCAACTCTACTCATTTGGAACACCCGAGGCTGAGTAGACCCCGTTCCAGTCCTCATACCACTTTTCAAATTTCGTGGCAGAGCCGGGAATCGAACCCAGGACCTCCGGGGCGGCAGCTAACCATGCTGACCGCTACACTACGGAGGCGACTCAATTACATTTCACTGTGTATAATGCCTTTGATAGGAGGAGATACAATGCTCACACAGCACCGGGTGAAATTGCTGCAGTATTTACCTCATTGGATGGTGCACCACCAGGTAAATTTAAATTCACTGTATATCACAAAGCAACGACGACTTTCCACCATCAACAACCTCAATCCCCATTCAGATCCCATGTGTTATCCACTTCTGTTTTCCTGTGGTGATGCTGGATGGAACCTGGTATTCCTCATGTCAGTGGCGGATCCAGGCCTTGCGGGGCCCTGGGCGATATAAGGTGGGGCCCACACCAATAGGAAATAATAAAAAATAAATAAAATAATGGAAAAGAGTTTTGTAATAATAATAAAATAAAGAATAGTTACAATATTTTGAATAAACTACAGTTCATTTTTTTAATAATATGAACGAAATCTTTAAGTCCCCTTGAAGAAGATTATGTAAACTATGAAATATTAAAATATTACTTTGCGACTTTTTTCCCGACTGAAGTCTTCTATCATTTCACTGAAATCTAAACTTGCTAAACGGTCACGGGAGGTCATAACTGCACTGAAAAAAGAATATTATGAATTATAAATTAGTTTGAAAAATATAATTAATTAATCAATTAATTTTAAAACAATCCATGGCGCGGGGCTGCCCGGACCTCGGGGCCCTGGGCGGTCGCCCTCCTCGCCCTCCCCTAGATCCGCCCCTGCCTCACGTTCAAGTACGTAGCACAATGGTTCGAAACACAACGACTCAGTTGCATTATTACTGCTTGAGGTTAGCTGTCCGTGATGGTTTCAATTTATTGCACTATTCAGGTAAATTGTTTCAGCAATATGTTGTTGATTGCTATTTTAAAGTAGAGGGGGCAAGAATTGAGTATATTATTATTATTATTATTATTATTATTAAATCGTTACAAATACATACGTTTTACAAAATTCATAATATCTGTACACATTTTATGAATTTTCTTGCACTTCCTACTCATTATTTAACCTGTAAATTTACAATTATTAAATTATATTGTTACAATATGATAAAGACAGGTCGAAATAGGATATCAAATTCATACAGAGCAGGAAGAGATATCACATATTCCACTAAAAGGTGCAACCTTGAGTGTGGCATGCATATCGTTGATTACTATTTCTAACAAGTAGTTCCGTGAAGAACTATACAGCCTATTTTCATATATCCTACTTATGTTAATTGCCACTACCAACATACACAATTTCTGTTTGATTGCTGTAATAGATTCGTAGATATTAAGAACCAACTAAATATTTCGGATGGTCGCCATGTTGGATTTTATATATGTAGGTCCTAGAGTTATGTACTGTTACATGCAGATTATTGTGAACGTGTAGTATTCAAACTTCAATCGCATAATTAGGACACAAGAAAAAACAAGGAGATTTTAAATTTTTTCACAGCTGCCATCTTGAGGTTATGGAAACAATTGAAATAAATTAGATGCCAGTGGATTAACATTCGTATAAGGATTTACTGTACCAAGTTTCACTGCACTCGGATGGTTAAATTGCGAGAAACGTCCATGTGAATATTTATAATTCGCGTCACCGCCATGTTGGATTTGTGATCACCAGGTTATTTAAAGTCCTATAGGTGAACTTAAGTTCATAGTGAGTATGAACATTAAAAAATGCAGTTTGATTGATAAAATAGATTCGTAGATATTCAGTATCGTCTAAATATTTCGGATGGTCGCCATCTTGGATTGTTAAATGTATAGGCCACAGAGTCATGTACCATTAAAGGAAAATTATTGCGTAGGTTCATTATTCAAACTTTCACTTCGATCGCATGACTACATTACAAGAAATAAAAACTTAATTTTAAAATTCACACTGCCGCCATCTTGAGGTTATGTAAACAATTGAACTAAATTAGATACCAGTGGATTACAATGTGTATAAATATTTCCTGTACCAGGTTTCAGTGCGCTTGGAACATTAAATCGCGAGAAAGGTCTATTTAAAATTTTCAAATTCGCTTGGCCGCCATGTTCGTTTTGTAGTTAATCGGTTTTTGAAAGTCTTATAGATGGACTTCCAGTAGTGCCCTTTATCTCCGTACAAAATTTTAGGGAGATACCGCTAATAGTTTCAGAGATATAGAATGCCGGTGAAATATTTCGCACATCCGCCATCTTGTGATTATGTAAACAATTGAACGAAGTTATATGTCGGTGCATTACAATGTATATAAACATATACTGTACCAAGTTTCATTGCGTTTGGTTGGTCAAAACATGAGAAACGTCTATTTGAAAGTCGCAAATTCGCTTGGCCTCCATGTTGGTTTTGTAGTTACCAGGATTTCAAAAGTCACATAAGTGAACTTATAGTAGTTCCCTCTATCACCTTAGAAAATGTCAGGGTAATATCGGTAAGAGTTTCGGAGATATTGAATGCTGGTGAAATATTTCGCACAGCCGCCATGTTGGATTGGTGAGTCGTAACAAAATTTGAAGGGCACGATCGAGGTCGCCGGGAATAGTGCTATGAACTTACCGAGTTTCATTGAAATCGCTCCTGCCGTTTAGATTTTATTAGGGGGGGACACACACACGAATCACACACACACACACACACACGCACACACACACGGACAAAAGGTGATCTCATAAGCCTATTTTTTCAAAATTGAAAATAGGCTAAAAATTGTATAATGGCTTAGCCGAATAACACGTTCTATGTAAATGGTGTATACACAAAAAAAATGAATAAGAAGGAAAATTGAATTTGTGTTTTATAAACTTGTAAGCTCAACTAATTATATTTTCAATTTTAATTTTGTTTTCTCTGAGAAAATGTTTTATTTGCATCTTCAGGTTTGCATGATTTCCTTTAAATTCTTTTAATTTAATTGGGAGAATGTTATATAATTTTGGTGATAAATACAGAAAGTTACGTTTGGCTATACCTAACTTAGGTTGATATAAAATACAGTGATTCTCTGTAATACTTCTGGTTTCATACTCGTGGCTAACAACTTGAATTCTATTTCTATCTTTAAAAATGTATTTATATATTTCAAAAGCATACAATTGTTTAATGTTGAAGACCCTTGTCTCAGCATACAGTCTCATAGTCGGATATAATCTATCTTTCTTCAACATTATTCGTAATATGAGATTCTGCACTATTTGAACACTTTTTAGTACATTTTCATAGGCACCTCCCCAGGCAAGAATACCATATGTAAGAACTGACTGGACTAGAGCATGGTAGATGTCTCTTATTAATTTGTAATTGACAATATGTTTTAAATTGTGAAATATATAGATTGTTCTTCTTATTTTACTTGTAAGGTGTTTGCATTGGCTTTTCCATTTCATGTCACTATCTATAAATAATCCCAGATATTTAACTGTATCCACTTTAGCTATTTTAGGACAGTCACAGTTCTGATTACAGTTCAAAGTGTGTATTTTTAGTTCATTAAAATCATCTTCAACTGCTTTTAAACTGAATCTTACGAACTTTGATTTATTTACATTTAAAAATAGTTCGTTACCATCTAACCATACCTTTAACATTTTCAATGCCGCAGTTGCAATTTGTTTTACATTTCCCCATGTTCTACCTTCAACACAAACTACCGTATCATCTGCGTATGATATGACATTAACATTTTCAATTCCATGTATAGATGATTCAATATCGTTGATAAAAATCAAAAATATTAATGGACGCAACACTGTGCCTTGTGGTATTCCTCTTTTCACTCTTAAAGGTAGACTTGTAGTTCCATTTATTCTAACGTATTGAATCCTTTCAGTCAAATAGCTTTCTATCAATTTCAGTGCTATGCCTCTGATGCCATATCTTTCCATCTTCTGAAGGAGAATATGGTGAGGTATGGTGTCAAAAGCCTTTTCTAAGTCGAGAAATATGCCCAAGGTCGGTTTCATACTGTTCATATTTTCATAAATTCGCCTAGTTAATTCCCCAATAGCATCAGTAGTGCTGACATTTTTTATAAAGCCAAATTGTCTAGTTGATAGTAGATTGTGTTTCTTCAAAAACTGATAAATATGATTTTTTATACATTTTTCAAATAATTTTGATATGACTGTCGTTAACGATATCGGTCGATAGTTCTTTAGTTCTGAAGGATTGCCTGCTTTATGTAGCGGTTTTACAATTGTAATTTTTAATTGCTTTGGGAAGTATCCAACTGAAAGTGACTCGTTTGTTATTGTTAGTAAAGGATTCTTTAAAGAATTAAAATTCTGCTTAATAATTCGAGCTGAGATGTTATCTATTCCCATTGCTTTAGTGTCGCATATTTCGTGTAGGTACTTATGTAAATCCGCTTCGGTAATCGGAATAAAAAACAGGAATATGTGTTTCTGTTGATTTTCAAGGAAAAATCTGGATTGTTCTTAATATTTTTAGACATGTCAGTAGTTTTGTTAATAAAATAATCATTGAATCTATTAGCTATAGTGAAATCATCATCGTAAACATGATTTTGAGATTTTATTTTTGTTATTTTTTCTTTATGACTTATTCTTTGTGTTATTTCATTGACAATGCCCCATACTTTTCTTGGATTATTAGAATTGGAATTTATTAATTGTTTATAGTGGTCAGTTTTAGCTTTATTAAGCAATTCGTTTAATTTATTTCTATACCGCTTATATTTCTCCTTCATGGCATTGTTCTCTTTATTTGCTATACATTCCTGATACAACCTATCTCTGGTGTGAATGGACTTAATTAGCGCGTGCGTGATCCACTCCTTTCTCTTTCGTTGCTTTGAATTTAATTGTATTGAAGAATTTTTTATGCAATTTTGGATAGTTTGTATAAATTTATCTACTTCAGAATCCAAGTGGTTGTTCCCTAATACTGTATCCCAATTAATATTGCTCAATTTATTTTTAAGCATCTCACTATCAAACTTAAATCTATGTTCACGTATGTTACACTGAGCTGCTTCTAAGTCACGGCCATTTTCAAGATTTATACTAACTAATATAGGATAGTGATCTGTAATTCTGCTCTGTGATATAATGGGTAAGATGTTATCATTAGAAATACCGCTACGAATAAGTGCATGATCAATACAGGTTTTACTCGTTGAAGTTTCTCTAGTGGTGCCATATATCAACGATCTAAAATTATGCTCATGCAGTAAGTTTAAATATTCATTAGAGTCATACTCATCAAATAGATCTATGTTAGTGTCGCCTAGAACCACCTCGGTTTCTAGTGTACATTTTTGCTGGACATAATCATGGAGATTATTAATAAATAGTTGTTTATTGTATTTTGACGAACGGTATATGCCTGTCAATGCAATTCTATTGTTCCCATAATTTATTTTGAGCCTAAGTAGTTTGAAATCATTGTAATTCACAGTTTCTACCTCGTGGTCAATAGAATTCTTCACCATAAAAACAACTCCATCACATTTATTAAAGCATCCTTCGTTATAGTATGTTTTATAGTTGGGATGCTTGCATATATTAAAGTTACCTAATTTCCAAGTTTCTGTGAGTATAACGACATCAAATATATGGTTATATGCTTCTAACTCGGCATCTAAATTTATTTTATTTTTAGATAGACTTCTAATATTTGTGTGAAATATGCTTAAGTTATTTACCTTCTTAAATTTAAGTATTTGAGACACACATTGATCAATACCTCTACCTACTTCTGTATGAATTTGATATCTTACAAAGTCATCATTAAATAAAGTCATACACAGAAATATTTGACAGAAACAGGATATTTACAATTAGTCAGCTGTTGAGATCTGTTAGTAAGGTATACTAATTAGTAATTACTGTATTGGATGTTTCCTCAGAAGTGTTCATACAATTGAATGAGGAAAAGTGTTAAGTGTTAGCGGTCAAGTTATTGTGAGATATCTTGGAGGGAGGGGTGGAGTGGAATTCAGCTGTTGAGGGGAGGAAAGTGAAAGGTCAGTTTGAAATAGCACCAGCAACACGGCAGGGGAGGTATGCAATGAACAGTTATGCGGGAGAGAGACAGACAGATTGTGGTGTGTGTTATCTTGGAGGGTGTACCAACTTTTGCTTACTAAAACAATCTATTGCTATATGTTAAGTGGCCTTACTTTAAGCTTTGGGTAACTCACACATCTTTGTAACACGGTGCTTGCTGCCATCTGTTTTCTTCACGTAAATTACGCCATCGTAAGTCCATACGTTGGATTGCTGAAATCTTGCAATTCCCGCCTTCAAAATCGCTAGTCTTGTGGCTGTGAGATCTTCCCTGATTGTCACCGGGGTACCTTTGAGCTGTTTCTTGTTTTTAAACAATTCATGCCTAGCACGATACGTCGCCAATTTTACTATAATTGGCCTGGGTTTGGTCCCAATCTTGGGGCCTAACCTATGGCTTCTGTCTATGTCCGCAAGAGAGACGTTTGCCTTAATGTCTCCGGCAACTTTCAGCACTAAATTATCTGTGTCCTCATTAGGATGCTCTGGCACACCGAAGATACGGAGATTTTGCCTCCTTTGGTATTGCTCCAGTTCATCGTGTTTGGAGTTGCTTTCCGATTTGAGATCTTCGATCTCTTTATCCCGTTTCTTTATCTGAACTTTGAGGTCCTCACAAAGATTCACGTTGAATTGGATCGTTTCCTCAAGTTTACTTAATACACATTCCGTGATCTTATCCACTACAGTACTTACAATTAGGTCCACAAATGATTTTGACTGCAAGGAATCCTCCATCACACGCCGTACTACTTCCTCTATGGAGTTGGTAGAACTGGAACTGTCGTTACCTGTCTGATGCTTCTGCTGTTGCTGTTGTTGCTGCTTGCTCTTCTTAGAAGACATTTCACTTTTTAGTTTTTACGATTTATGTAAATTAAAGGATGATGAGTGTGAAATAATCTCACCAGCTAAAACTTATATACTGAATTGATTCACACTATACTTCTTTTTCCTCTCTACACTGCGTTTACACCTGCCAAGTACACAATTTCCACGAGCCGATCCTTAGTCGTGTTACTCACTCTGCGCCATGTCTTGGGATATAAAATCACATCAGAAAGAATTGCGCGTTGAAAGCTATAAGGGCCTTCTTGATTATATGCTGAACGACAACCAAGGCTTCCAAACAGGTATCCCTGTCATATTGCCATCAACGTTTATAGGTAGCCCAAGAAATATGATTCAAAATTACCAGGACGCCATGTCAATTGTCAGTAGATTTGGAAAACCTGATCTCTTCGTTACCGTTACATGCAATCCCAAGTGGAAATAAATTACTGACAATCCTCAGCCATTTGAACAAGTATCTAACAGGCCTGATTTGGTCACAAGAGTTTTCCACGCTAAACTCAGACTCATTTTAGACGATCTCCTAGAAGGACACGTTCTCGGAGTTGCCATTGCAAATGTTCACGTGATCAAATTCCAAAAACGCGGACTGCCCCATGCGCATGTTTTACTCATTTTACGAGAGGCCGATAAAATTAGGGATTCCGAAGCTGCTGATTCTATAGTTTGCGCTGAAATTCCTGACCCAAATGAAGACCCGCAATTACATGCCGTAGTTTCTCAATCCATGATACGTGGACCCTGTCGTCATTTAAATTTACAGGCACCTTGCATGGATGGCGACAAATGTACTAAAGGTTTCCCCAAAGAATTCGCATCAGAGACAGTCATGGACGTTAACGGTTATCCTCTGTACCGTAGGAGGAATGACGGTCGTACAGTTCTAAAAGGTAATTGCGCCCTAGAGAATATGTGGGTTGTACCTTACCACAAATGGTTTTCGAAAAATATAAAGCTCACATTAATGTAGAAATATGTTCAACGATCACTTCCGTTAAATACCTGTACAAATACGTGTACAAAGGCCACGATTGCGCGGCCATGCGTTTGGCAGCAGCACAGGATCTAGGGGAACAGCTGAATCATGACGAGGCCGAAAGATTTATCAACTGTCGCTACGTGAGTCCTCCCGAGGCAATGTGGCGCCTCCACGAACGTCCTTTGTACCAAAAATCGCACACAATAGAGCGGCTTCCTGTCCACTTACAACAGGAACAGTTAGTGTACTTCCATGTCGGCGATGATCCTACACCTGACTTGGGAAATGAGCGAAACACAAAGTTGACTGCATTCTTTCAACTGTGCCAAGACAATGTTTGCGCGAGGGAGTACTTCTACTCGGAGATACCACAACACTTTGCTTGGGGAAATACCAGTGGAAGCCAAGGCAAAGGTTCACCAAAACTCAGGGTAGAATCTACACAGTCAATCCAGCCGATAAACAGCGCTTCAGCTTGCGCCTTCTTCTCCTTCATGTCAAGGGACCCACCAGTTACGAATCTCTCCGGACCGTCGAAGGTGCGGTCTTTCAAACTTTCTCCGAGGCGGCAACTCGATTAAACTCGCTGCAGAATGACAGAGTGGTTTCAATGTCTTGTGGAAGCTTCGACGTTTCAAATACCGAGGCAACTACGGGATCTCTTCGGTACCATTCGCGTGTTCTGTTCACCGGTAGACGCTCTGCAACTTTGGGACACTTTCAAAGGATATCTGGCGGAAGATTACTTGAGGGACTGTGAACCTGACGTTGCGCATGACCTGGCTATGCTCCAAATTGAGCAATTCTTCCAGGTTCAAGGACGCTCTTGTCAAGACTACGGCTTACCAGTGTCCAATCTTCAAGAGCTCCCCAATCCAGACCCAATCAACCGTCAAGCCGACGCAGAAAAGGGACACAGCATGTACAACCAATTAAACGACCAGCAACGAGCAATTGTCGATGAGGTTCTAGCGAGTGTTCATTGCGACGCACACAATTCATTCTTCGTCGATGGTGCAGGCGGAACTGGCAAAACATTTGTCTACCAGACCCTCATATACACACTTCGTGGCCAGGGAAGAACTGTTCTGTCTGTGGCTTGGACTGGAATAGCGGCGAGGTTGCTTGAAGATGGCCGCACTGCCCATTCCGTCTTCAAATTTCCCGTTCCCATTACGGACACGTCTGTCTCCTCAATCAGACCTAATTCCATTGAGGCGCAGACAATTAGAGACGCAGCAGTCATAATATGGGACGAAGTTTCAATGGTCACTAAAGAAGCGCTGTCTTCATTGCATCGACTCCTGACGGACATCACAGGGCTAAACATTCTTTTCGGAGGAATATTTGTCTTTTTTGAAGGGAATTTCCGGCAGGTCCTTCTAGTTGTGAGGCGCGGAAATAAAACCACCATCGTAGAGGCGTGTGTCAAGTCCTCGCCACTGTGGTCGCAAGTAGCACTTCGCCGCCTCACCACCAACATGCGAGCAGCCGGTGACCAAGAATTATCTCATTGGTTACCCCAGATGGGAAATGGAACCTTGCCACCACATGACTCCGTCAACTCCACCAGTATTCGAATACCCAAGCAATGCTATTGCTCCCCTCAGGACTTAGTACAACACACTTTCGGAAGCCAAATCAATGCGGACAACATCCACACCTTATTACGTACAGCAATCCTCTGCGCTAAAAATGAAGATCGCGGAAAAATCAATGATCAGATCGTTCAGGACTTACTTACCGCCGAAAGCAAAACCTACCTCAGCTTGGATTCAGTTCAAACACAGGATCCACTAGATGTTCAAATATATCCGACCGAGTTCCTAACCAGCATTGACCCCTCAGGACTGCCTCCACACAAATTGACTCTTAAGATTAATACCATAATTATGCTCATAAGAAACCTCAACTCCAAATGCGGATTAGTAAACAGATTACGTCTAATCGTCACACAGTTGAATGATCACAATATTATCGCAAAACCAGTAGGTTCCAATGAATTACTTATAATTCCTCGAATTAAATTGACGCCATCCGATCCAACTATACCATTCAAACTATGTAGATAACAGTTCCCTGTAAAGATTGCCTTCGCAATGACAATATACTAGACCCAGGGTCAAACTCTAGATAAAGCAGGCATTTACCTACCAAATCCAGTATTCTCACGCGGACAATTATATGTCGCTTTCTCTAGGGTTCAATCCTTTGAAAATGTAAAAATTGCTGTAAAAGAAACTCTCGAACAAACAATAACCGATGAATTCGTTGTATCATCGAATATTGTCTGCAAAGAGGTGCAGTAACAAGTACAAAACACTGTTATACATATTTCTTTGTGTTCTTCTCATGTACATATGCCGTTTAACAACAATGAATACATTTCTTCAATATTTAAAACTTCCTTCTCCCACATTCTCCCCTACTACCTCATAAACCTACATTCGCGTTGCGAAAGCTTGCACGGGCGCACTAGTTTGTTTATATTTCCTTTTTTTGATGTTGTGAATCCGATCCACAAACCCAAATCCTTTTGCATTTGTTTGTGCCAGCTTAGCGAAGTCTTTGTGTTTGGTTGCTTTCCCCTCCCTTTTTGTGTATGTGATTTTATTAGCCTATTTTCAATTTTGAAAAAAAAAAAAAAAGGCTTATGAGATCACCTTTTGTCCGTGTGTGTGTGCGTGTGTGTGTGGGTGAGGTGTGTGTGTGTCCCCTAATAACTTCTAAACGGCTGGAGCGATTACAATGAAACTCGGTAAGATCATAGTATTATTCCGGCCGACCCCGACCGTGCCATTCAAATTTTATTGTGTATCACCAATCCAACATGGCGGCTGTGCGAAATCTTTCACTAGCATTCAGTATCTCCAAAACTATTACCGACATCGCCCTGAAATTGTGTACGGTGATAAAGGGCACTATTGGAAGTTCACCTATGAGACTTTCAAAAACCTGGTGACTACAAAACCAACATGGCGGCCAAGCGAAGTTGAGACTTTTAAATATACTTTTCTCGCGATTTAACTATCCAAACGTAATGAAACTTGGTACAGCAAATGTTTATACGCACTGTAATGCACTGGAGTCTAATTTAGTTCAATTGTTTACATAACCTCAAAATGGTGGCTGTGTGAAATATTTCACTGACATTCTATATCTCAAGCAAAAATATTTGCCATAATAGCAAATTGTTTTGATCCGTGTTGACAGAATAACTAGGAAAACACTTAAGTTAATTATACGCCAAATCAATACTAATAATAACACACTTAAATGTCTACAATTTATAGATCATTTGAATTGTACATGTTTCGAAACAACAATGGTTACTTCTTCAGCATAATTGAGAGAGAAAAACGTATTATTAGGAAAAACTTAAATTAAAGATGGATATCCTTACAATACGTCTTAAAAGAATAATTTTGAAAAACATTTATAAATCCTTAAAATTATCCATGAAAATTTAGGCAATTATATGGTTAATCTTCTGAAAAATATTGTAAAAATTCCTCTTTTGAGAGAGGGAGAGGGAATGCCATGTGAGGTTTAGGATGGTTTTAAAAATTGTTCTTTCAAGCTCCAACACTAGTATACAACTAACATTTTGTTTGAACTTCCTAGATTGAGATGCCACCACGTATCGAAATAGTTGGCATGCAGAACAGAAGGCATATAAGAACTAAATGAACATCGAAAGTTAGACCTGATGCTATTAGTAGGGTCCAAGATTGTATCATTTCCAGAGATATGACTACATGTGTTATTTCAACTTAATGGTACAGTGCTTTAAAGCTTTGCTAGCTTCTTTTTTAAGATACTGTTTATGTTCAGAGAGCCATATTAACTAATACATTTAATAGACTTTTCTCGTTATTTAACTCTCTGAGCGCAGTGAAATGTGGTACAGTAAATAATTTTACATATTGTAATGCACTGGCATAATTTAGTTCAATTGTTTACATAACCTCAAGATGGCGGCTGTGCGAAATTTTAAAATTAAATTTCTTATTTCTTGAGTCGTAATCATGTGATCGAAGTGAAAGTTTGAATAATGAACCTAGGCAATAATTGTCCTTGAATAGTACATAACTCTATGGCCTATACATGTAACAATCCAAAATGGCGAGCATCCGAAATATTTAGACAATTCTCAATATCTATGAATCTTTTACAGCAATCAAACTGAATTTTTATTGTTGTTCATAGAGGCTATGAACATATGTTCATCTATAGGACTTTCAGTAACCTGGTGAGCACAAATACCACATGGCGGCGACGCGAAGTATAAATATTTAAATGGACGTTTCTCACGAATTAACTATCCGAGTGCAGTGAAACGTTGCACGTTAAATGCTTTTACAAATGTTAATCCACTGGCATCTAATTTATTTCAATTGTTTGCATAATCACAAGATGGCAGTTGTGCGAAATTTTAAAATCTCGTTTTTACTTCTTGTGTTCTAATCATGCGATTGAAGTTTGAATACCACACGTACACAATAATCTTAATGTAGTAGTACAAAAATAAAAATCCAACCTGGCGACCATCTGAAATATTTAGACGGTTCTCAATATCTATGAATCTATCACAACCT
Source organism: Meconema thalassinum (assembly GCA_946902985.2). NCBI lineage: Eukaryota > Metazoa > Arthropoda > Insecta > Orthoptera > Tettigoniidae > Meconema > Meconema thalassinum. The sequence goes on from OX336390.1 coordinate 789,516,580, forward strand.
TCAAACTGAAATTTTGTGTGTTGATAGAGGCAATTAACATGAGTAGGATATATGAAAATAGGCTGTATAGTTCTTCACGGAACTACTTGTTTTAGGTAGATTTCATTAGAAAGCTAACTATTGCAATGGGTCCCATGTTTCGACTTCCGGAAAATTTCGACATAACTTCGCGTTTCATATCCCCCAGACCCCAAAACCACCGTCAGTTCAAAAGTTTATATATATATATATGTATATCAGTTTCTTGTGGACACGATAACTGCCGTAATTTTTCCCCAATCACTTTGAATTTTTTACATAATAAGTATCCCATTAAATTCTCGGTCGAGTTCGTTAATGGGAAAAATAGGTCAAAGGGGGTGAAAATGGGGGGCTTTTTTCGAAAACGAGAAATATCACTATACCTCTCTTAATACATGAAATATCGAATCCATTCAAAGTTCATAATATGTGTCGGATAAGTGCCAAAAATTTATGTCAAATAAGTTTTTTGATAGCACCAACCATTGACCAAAGGGGTGGAAAAAAGTGGGGTTTTCGGGAAACATTAATCATATCTCTCTTAATAGGCACAATATCAAAACCGTACAAAATGGAAAATATTCCCCTAATAATTACCTAAAACTTTTGTCTGAAAGAAATTTTGATATGACCCACCATTACGCCAACGGATGAGAAAAACGATTTCGGAATTAAAGAAAATGCCAAGTGCCATCAGAGGTTACCATGACAACGCTTCTAAATTGATCAGGGATGAGCTATCAGAGGTTGCCAAGACAACGCCATTGACGAGATCACATTCATTTTTAGCCTACTTTTCACACTTTGCAAAAATGAGGAAAAAGTAGACTTATGAGATCGATCCGGGAAAATGTGTCTGTCTGTCTGTCTGTCTGTCTTTCTGCCTGGCTGGCTGTGTGTGTGTGTGTGTGTGTGTGTGTGTGTCCCCTTATCAACTCCTAAACGGCTGCAGCAATCGAAACCAAATTTAGTATGAGTAAAGATGAATACCGGAATATCTCAAGCCCATATTTGAAAAAGATGTCAGTGCTACCAACTGTTAAAAAAACGCATTAGAAATTTGAGCTCCATGTTGGATATCATGGAAGGCATACATGGGAGCAATTCCAAAATTGGCACACATGAAGATAATACTATTTCAGTTTAATTTCCAGGAGGCCATACATGACAGTGTTGCCAAAATAATTTTAAGCCTTCTGATAGGTCCAATTTTTAAATGCACATAACTTCTACACTATCAATTGGATTTCAACCAAATTATGTATGTAATATAAGCACATAAGCAGGTTTGACTGAGCGTATTATTAAGAGCCACCAGGGCTGCCAACTGTTAATAATTGTTCTCTCTACTTTTTATCCAAATACCAATATATCAGAAAGTATGCAAGCCGACAGCTTTAAACTATGCACGCGTATAGTAACTGACATTTTACATTAATTTGGAGTATCTTATATACGTCAGTTCTACCGACATGATTCTAAGCCTGCTGATAGGACCAATTTTTAAATACATGTAACTTCTATACTGACAGTTGGATTTCAACCAAATTTCGTATGTGCTATGTGTAATATAACAGATATGACTATAAGTATTCTTATGAGCAATTAGGGCTGCCAACTGTTAATAAATGGTGTCTATATTTTTTACCCTAATATCAATATATCAGAAAGTATGCAAGCCAATAGGTCTATACTTTGCATACGTATAGCACCTGACATTCTAGATTAATTTGGAGTAATTAACATAAGTCAGTGATGCCAACATGATTCTATGCCTGATGATAGCTCCAATTTTAAAATACATATAACTTCTATACTAAAAAATGGATTTCATCCAAAATTGGCACAACAATATATAATAATATTTCCGATTATTTCTGACCAGCATACGCATGACATTGTTGCCAACGTGCTTTTACGTGTGCTGATAGATCCAATGTATAACTCCATGTAACATCCTTTGGACTTTTTGTATTCTGTACCTTAAGAGATGGAATTAAGAATATATTCAGTCACCAGGGCTGCCAACTGTATTGCTGTATTAGGCTACATTATGCCTAGTATACAGTATTTCGAACTAATCAAGACATTCCGATATTACCAACTTAATTTCGTCATTATTCTAGATAGGTTCATATACTGTAGATTAATCATTGGCATGAATCTTAATTTTAAGAAAAGTAGGCTCTTTAGTTCCGCACGGAACTTCTTGTTCCATCTGACTATGAGGGAAGCGGCTAACTGGTAGCATGCTGAACTTCTATGCCCAAGGTCGCTGGTTCAAAACCGGCCAAAGTCGTCGGATTTTCTAAGAGCGCTAAAAATCCCTCAGCATGCTTTCCTTCGGAGGGGAAGTTCCAACGTTCATTGCAAGTTGCTGGTTGCGGTGGAATCTAGCAGCCAAGTTCACAGTAGGTGTCGTTGATGGTAGTATTTGGTACAAAATTAGGTACTACTACTTAAAATTGACCTTCTGCAGACCTTAACTGAATTAGAGACTAATACAGTCATCACAATTAACACCGTTTATCAGACAGACTCTACACACACCCAATGTACACGGGGTTACATGACCACGTTGTCGCAGCCCCTAAACTGAGGAACCAACCAACATCTCTGCGGGAGATAAAATTTTGCGCGAAGAAGTAACAGACTGTTAGATAGTTACACATCAGTTCCAAACCTTGCATAAGGACATTGTGATCAAAAGTATTAAAATGAACCCCAAATATGACAAGAAAGTTACCATCCCCATAAGACAATAAAATGTTAAAATATGCATAGAAAGACGAAAAAAAGGTTAATTAACCTCCAATTGTAAAATACATTCTCGCAATAAATGAGGTCTGATCCACCTACGAATACCTGCATATTTCGCCTATTTTAGCCTATCCTCTAGACTGCCCGGTGAAATCTACCTCCGCCTTCCGGCGTGCCGAGAGGATTTTTTATTATTTTTTATCTGAATCTCTCAGATCTGAAATATATGCTAATTTCTACGAGGCTTACTTATGCTCTGTGTTACGTCACAAATTGAATTGCACTTTTTTGAGGCAACCCGTTTGATTGATCGTATCAGAGCCTGTTTTATGTGAACTGAATTGGCAACTCCAGCTATCTGATATGACATCTGGCGGTAAAAATGAGAAACTTACCAAGTAGGGTACATTTGTCACCTGGTGACTGTTTGTATATAGTTTCTTGTATTGGTAAGCAGATCGTGGTAAATTCTTCGTGTCTTTATACATAAGTAATAAGTTTTACTCGTTGATAGAGTGCAAAATGAGTAAAAGCAAAGTATATTGCTCAGTTTACGGCTGTAAGTCGATATATAAGAGGGCTGCGGATATAAGTTTACATCACTTTCCAAAAGATGCAAATAGCAATAGCCGAAAGGTGACGATACCAAATAAATATGGGCAACAGGAGAGGGTTGGACCACTCACTGACGACAGGGCGGGTTGTTCACTGTTACGCCGAGCCAAGCCGCACCTAGACAGCCAAGCACAGTCTCGCCAAGCCTACACCAGCCGAGGACAGCCAAGCTTCAGTCAGGCATCCTTCCCCGCTCCCTAGTTCATTTCCAATAACCCTACCAACCGCAATCACCTCGCTCTGCGATATCCGAGCCATTCCACTACGAGTCATATAGGCCTAATTTGACTTCGCAGAGAAAATATGTAATCTGCGAGATCCTGCTACCAGTCCGATATTGAACACCAAACCCACCTGCTAACCATCCAAATCAAGCAATTCCTGTATCCCCCGAGTTTTAATACAAGTTAAACTCATCCCTTCGCCCTACCAAGCAGCAAATAATTTCTCGAGTCTATGGTACAGTGAGCAAACTCAATATAGCTTTTAAACGTAACAGCGCCATAACTCGAACTGCTCAAAAACAAATACCAGCAGACAACTGATGCTTGATAATATACAATTGACTCATAAAATCCAGTGGAACACACAAATTAGATCACGTGTATCGCACAGTTATACATACATACAATTAAAAATAACACTGCCATTATTTTAGGGACCACATTTACTGAGTATAACGGAAAAATAAAAAGTGTTCCATATCAAGCGCGTGTTATTGAGTATTTTTACCCTACTTATCCAGACCGACCGCAGCGCCCCAAGTGTTAGTTTGAGTTGCCAATAGACCTCGTGCGAATTGCGATATTTTAGCTGCTGGCGCCCCTAGCGGCAACTCGCTCACTGAGTTAGTTAGTTATTGTTGTTTTAAGGGGCGGAACTACAAGGCCATCTGCCCCTGAATCGCTCACTGAGTCCGTGGGAGTAGTGTGTGTGATGGCTCGTCCTGTTGAACCGAGTAGGGCAGTAAAATATGTTATTTAATGATGAAATGTCGTCCTCCATGGAAATTTATCAGAGTTTAGGGAATATTCGGAGGGATACGTCGTATTTCACAGCCTCTCAGCTTAGGAAGGCGGAAAGCTCATCTTGAAATCAAAGTTGGGAGAAGACATAATATTATACAGTTTGTGTTTGCGAGAAACTAGCATTAATCAACCATCCAACGCTGTTAAATTTGAGTTGCAGTGCCTTACGTTTTGCACTGTTAATCATATATATTAATTTAGAAGAGTACCGGTATTTATTTTTCTCTTTCCCATATTTTAAAATATTTATTTAACAGATTAATTGCAATAATAAATCTCGATTCCCTGAGTGTGATATAAACCATGTATTTCAAAAATTAATCCTTTGTACGTCAAAAAAAAAAAAAAAAATACGAGAGAGATTATTTGAAGTCATCCATCCTGCAACAATGGGAAAAACCTAGGAACGTTGCCGTGGAATATTGTAAACACGGTACACTAAGACTTGTGAGGTTACATGTAATGCCGTTTGACTGCAATAAAAAAAAAACAAGAAGTTCCGTGACGAACTAAAGAGCCTACTTTTCTTAAAATTTAAGATTCATGCCAATGATTAATCTATATGAATCTATCTAGAATAAGGACGAAATTATGTTGCTGATATAGACATTTCTAATTAGTTCGAAATACTGTATACCTGGCATAATGTAGCCTAATAGAGCACTACAGTTGGCAGCCCTGGTGACTGAATATATTCTTAGTTCCATCTCTTAAGGTACAGAATACAACATTTGGTTGAAGTCCAATGAATAGCATGGATGTTACATGCAGTTAAACATTGGATCTAATAGCGTGCGTAAAATCATGTTGGCAACAATGTCATGCATGTAATGGTCAGAAATAATCTGAAATAATATGATCTATTGTTGTGCCAATTTTGAATGAAATCCATTAGTTAGTATAGAAGTTACATGCATTTTAAAATTGGACCTATCAGCAGGCTTAGAATCATGTTGGCAGCACTGATGTATATTAGTTATTCCAAATTCATCTAGAATGCCAGGTACTACACGTGTGCAAAGTTTAGAGCTATTGGCTTGCATACTTTCTGATATATTGATATTAGGGTTACAAAAATAGAGACAGTACGTCTGGCTGCGTGGCTCAGGGGTAACGTTCTCGCTTGCTGAGCCCAAGGTTGCAGGTTCGAAACCTGTCGCAGTCAGCTGACATTTGAGGGTGCGCAAATGTGAGGGAGCCGTGTCAGTAGATTTACTGGCACGTTAAAGATCCCCTTCTGGGCAAAATTCCGGCACCCCGGCGTCTCTAAAAGCCAGTGTAGTTAAAAGGGACGTAAAACCAATAACATTATTATTAGAGACAGTACATATTAACAGTTGGCTCTTAAGAATACACATAGTCATATCTGTTATGGTACAAATAGCACATACGAAATGTGGTTGAAATCCAAATAATAATGCCTCTCACCAAGGCGATCCGGGTTCGATTCCTGGTCAATGCATGTGAGATTTTCGAAGTGAAATGCCATGTCCTGTGGTTCGGATTCCACGTAAAAAGGAGGTCCCGTGGCTCATAATCACAAGATTCACGGTCACGTAAAACTACAATCTTCCTTCCTTCCTTCCTTCCAAATAATAGTATGGAAGTTACATGTATTTAAAGTTGGACCTCTCAGCAGGCTTAGAATCATGTTGGTAGCACTGACGTATATAAGTTACTCCAAATTAATATAGAATGACAGGTACTATACGTGTGCATAGTTAAAAGCTGTCGACTTGCATACTTTCTGATATATTGGTATTTGGATAAAAGAAATTAAGAACATTTATTAACAGTTGGTAGCCCTGGTGGGTCTTAAGAATACGCTCAGTCATATCTGGTTATGTACACATACAACATACGAAATTTGGTTGAATTCCAATTGATAGTGTAGAAGTTATATCCATTTAAAAATTGGACCTATCAGCAGGCTTATAATCATTTTGGCAACACTGCCATGTATGGCCTCCTGGAAATTAAACTGCAATATTATTATATATAAGTGTGCTAATTTTGAAATAGCTCCCATTCATACCTTCCAAGATATCCAACATGGAGCTCAAATTTCAATTGCGATTTTTTAGCAGTTGGTAGCACTGACATCATTTTCAAATATGGCCGTGAGATATTCAGGTATAGATTTTTACTCCTACCAAATTTTGTTTCGATTGCTCCAGCCGTTTAGGAGTTGATAGGGTGGGACACACACACAGCCAGACAGACCGACAGACAGAAGGACAGACAGACAGACATTTGCCCGATCTCATAAATCTACTTTTTCCTCATTTTTGCAAAATGTGAAAAGTATGCTAATAAAAAAATAAAGCTGAGAGGACAGGTTATATACCCCTGCCTGTAATCGTTCCGGTTGATACCCTCACCCCAAAATTACTAACTTTTTATTTAAATAAATTAATTAAATAAATAAATACTTTAAATAAATTTATTTAAATAAATCCTATAGGCCAATTTGTTTTTCTTGGTTTCCCCAGGAAAATGCCGGGATGATTCCTAGTAACATAGGATTTTAAACAATTTCTACACACACGCAATTACATGGGGACAATTAATGAGCAGGGCACTTCAGGAGTTGTTTATTGCACGAATACTGCGTAGGGGTGCTGGATTTCTAAAAGAACAACCTTGAAGGTACTGCAACCCAGACAGAATATTGCTAGGTCTGGACTGTCTCACTCTTACGTGATTGGGTGCCCTTATCCATGTTGTGATTGATGACAACACGTTCAAGGTTAACTGTGGTGGTGACATCAAGCTCACCTCAGTCTTATCGCTATTTATGGTCATGATTAGGGCTCGGATTTTTAGGTGCTAAAAATAGAGAAAATATTTATTTTTTATGTATTAAAAATACCTGAAATATGTGACAAAAAAGTAAAAATATTTAATTATAATTTAGTTTATTAATGTGAATATAAACAATATGCAGCACTCACGAATGCAATTCATTCTATGTCTCACTGACGGCTGAAGCATTACAATACACAACGAGATACATCTTCAGGTTGTCCATCGTAAATGACCAACGATTATCGCGCAACTCTTATTCTGAAAGCGCGAAAATGCGGCAATATGTGTCTTACCCTCGAGGTGTTGTGTAACTTGAGAGCGCTGTTCAGTTTAGATTGCTTTACCACATGGTTGGCAGAACAGAACGCCCCCATAAGAAGTAAAATTATCCTTAATTTCTGCAAGAGACGCGAGACGATACGATAACTTGTAGTTGCTTTTACTTAAGGCATAGTAGAACAGCGTTACACTTCACCGTGCCAGAAATGAACTGCATGTGAGTGACACAGGTTCCAAGTAGCTGAGGGAGGGGTGCAATATGGCTCTGGACAAGGAAATTCCCGGCTTCCACAGTGAGTGGCACGGGGCGACAAGTTAAGAATAACACAGTTGCAAGCTGACATATGCTCTGCATGAAGATTAGTTAGTTCACGGGTTCCTCCCCTTTGAAGAAACACGGAACAAAAATTCAATAAACTGAAAGATCTAGCATACTGATTTAAAAATGTAAATAGTATGTCTTTTATGTGCTAATAAGTGAAAAGCTGGAATTTATGTATTTATAGAAAACATTCTTAAAGTATGTATTTACATAAAACATAATAATTTACCTAAAAATCCGAGCCCTAGTCATGATATTTGTCGATACACTCGCGTTACATAATATTTCATATTTAAACACATTTCCTTCACATCCCTCATTTTTATGAAACAGTGAATCTTCCCCAGCGGCTCACAAATAGTAGGACGTGGATTGGTGAGCACGGGACTCCAGCTGAGCATGGCATTACTTCCACTTGTGCTGGGCTACTTTCTGTCATCTTTCATTTCAACTTCTCTTTGCGCAGTTAATCTGCCACCCTCCCCTCGTTCACGCTGATCTGATTAGTTTCGCTTCATATACAGTAAGACAGTGCCTGGGTCTGTCAGGACTCTTGTCGGTGTTCTATTTATAAAATTGCCGACTGCAAATACCACAATTACGGAGACGTTCCTTCTACGAATGTACTGGTTTTGGTTTCTGAATACGAAGAATTACGTTCCAGGTGGATATTCATATTCATATTCATTCATTTATTTGCAATGGGGGGGGGGGGGGGGTGTCCCCCGGTGGCAAATTGTATATACATAACAAATAAATAATTATACATAACAATTCAATAACAATTATACAACAATTAAACTGGAGTATTTACACAAATAGTCAGTCTTTTCTTAAACACACCTATATGTTTGGGAAAAGGCTCTAAGACTGCGGCAGGTAGAGAGTTCCAGTTATCAATGGCATGGTTTACAAAAGAATATTTACCATAATTTGTTCGCTGTGGTCGGCCCTTAATTTTGAAAGGATGATCGCTCCTACCCATGTAAGTGGGCTTTCCCAATCGTTTGCTAAGCTCACCCCATGCTGGTTGATTTGTATACGTGTTGTACATAGCGCAGAGTCTAGATTTCATCCTCCTGGCCTCCAGTGATTCCCACCCAAGTTTCTTTAACATACGGCTCACACTGCTCCTGGGATTAAAGTCACTGAGCACAAATCTAGCGGCCTTTCTTTGTACCATTTCCAACTCATTGATGAGCCCTACTTGATATGGATCCCAAACCGCCGAGGCATATTCCAGAATAGGTCTTACAAGTGACAAATAGCCTAATTCTTTAGCAGAGGTACTACTTCCTTTTAATACCCTCATTACAAAGTGCAGGGATTTGTAAGCTTTTGAAACTACACATCCTACATGACTACTCCATTTCATATCATTCCTTACGTGAACGCCCAAATATTTGCAAGAATCTTCTTCTACAAGTATTTCCGAGCCAATGTTATATTGAAAATCCTGCCTTCGCACTTTCCCTATTTTAAGAGACTACATTTTCTTGTGTTTATTTTCATTTTATTTACAATCGCCCACTTATAGACCAGGTTCAGGTCCTCTTGAAGCACTGCATTGTCTTGTGAGTCATGTATCTTTCGATATATTACACAATCATCCGCAAACAATCGACAGTCACTGCGAATCCCATTTGGTAAGTCATTTGTAAACGCCAAAAATAACAAAGTTCCGATTACGCTGCCCTGAGGGATACCCGACGTTACGGTAATTTCATCCGAGAATATGCCTTCGACTTTAACTTTCTGGGAACGACCCGTCAAAAATTCTTGGATCCATAAAATTACTCTTCTATCAATCTTCGTCGAAGCTAATTTATGGAGTAGCATGTCATGCGGAACGACATCAAATGCCTTCGCAAAATCTATAACCACGGCGTCCACTGAAACTCCATGGTCTAACGATTCGCTAATGTCTTGAAAAAGTGATAGCATCTGACTCTCGCATGAGTAACCTTTCCGAAATCCATGTTGTCTATCATTAAACCATGATAATGTTTCCCACTGTTCCCTCAAGTAGTCGCAAATGAGATGTTCCATCTGTTTACAAACGACGGACGTAAGGCTAACCGGCCTGTAGTTGCCCAATTCAAGTCTGCTCCCTCCCTTAAATATTGGGACTACCGTAGCTCTTTTCCAGTCATCTGGGATTTGCGCATTGTTTATGGACACATTAAACATCGCCTCCAAGTATCGTGCCACGGCCCTACCTCCTAGTTTAAGTACTTCACTAACAATATTATCAGGACCCTTTGATACATTGAAACGTAGTTTTTGTATTAGCTTTACAATTGCTGACTGGTTTATTTGGAACAGGGGAGCCCCTGATTCGTCCTTAAGGTTCAACACACAGCTATTGGATTTATTGAACACACTACCGTAAAAGACATTTAATTCATTAGCAATGGCCTGTTTCTCAGTAATTAATTTACCGTCACCGGACATTATCATCGACAAATTATTTGAATTTCCCATTCTTCTCCCAACATAACTGTAAAATTGTTTCCACCCATCACCTCCCGAACCAAGTAAACCTTGCATATAACTGTCATGAGCAGCCCTCTTTTTTAAGACGAGCTCTCTTGATAAGGACTTAAATTTCAACATATACTTGTCACTATCATGTCTTTTATTGTATAATTTCCTAATTTTCCGTTTCAGACTCCTAATTTCTCGTGTGTAATACTCAGGATCTGGGTTTTGTTTCAGCAATTTAAATGGGACAAATTTATCAACAGCGCTATTTAAAATTTTCAAAAAGTTAGTCCACAGGATATTAATGTGATTTCCTTCCGATGCCCATCCTACAAATAGCTCATTCAAATACCCCTGAAACTTGCCCTGATCCGCCCTGCGATACTGGAATATGATATTTTTTGCTACATCAGAGTCTAATTTTGTAATGTCACCATATCTAATATTTAATTCAACCCCAGAATGGTCACTAATTCCTGGTACTTTCAGACAGTTAATATACAGCTCTACAGGCCTTACGAGATAAACATCTAAGGTATTATTGTCTCTAGTTGGGAAGTCAACTACTTGGGAAAATCCCCCCTCCCTTAAGAATTTATTTGCAGCGCTCTGAGCCTGACCACAGCTAGTTGACTCACCAGACCAGTCTACTTTGGGGAGGTTTAAATCTCCAGCAATTATTATGCTCTTTTTCATAGCATTACCCGTACAAGTTTTATCATACAGTGTTTCGAGAAGAGAAAGGTTATCTTTCGGTGCTCTATACGCCCCTATCACCTGAAGAGGGAATTTATTTCCCTTATCCGAAATTTGTACACATAACATTTCATGATCCATATCAGCCCACTTTAAGAAACTAGCTATATTTTTGCGCACACAAATAAATAGCCCACCACCTCGCTTCCCCCGATCCCTTCTGTACATCTCGTAGGTCCCTTGAATTATTTCGCTACTATTTATGCCCTCATATAACCAGGATTCAGTTGCAATGACAATGTCCGGAGAATACGTCTCTACAAGATTCCAAAATTCAATTAATTTATTTCCTAAACTCTGACAATTAACCTGCAGTAATCTTAGAGTCTTACCTCCGCAGCAAATATCTCGAAATAGCTCCTTCTGTTCCCATCGGCTGGCAACCTCTGGACCTGCTCCTCCTCACAAAAGCCGGCACGAACCGATGACCCTGTCATGTAGGCTCCCTAGATTGAAAGCGCCCCGTCGATTTAGATGCAGCCCGTCTCGGGCGAAGTCACGGCCACCAATCCAGCAGTCAGCTTCTACGTACACTAATCCCAGTTGTGCACATACCCAGTCCATGCGGTCATTTACAGTCTTAACTCGCCTCAACGGAACATCTCCCCGCCGAACAATGCCACTCATTATAATTTTTGCATTTCTAAACTTGATTTTAGCTTTTCTGCCTAGTTCGTAGAGCTCCCCCATGATGTAATCAGCTGTAGCCCTCTTCTTCAAATCGTTCGTCCCAACATGGAGCAACAACACTTTAACTTTGTCACAGTCCTCTACATTTGCTTCTTCCACTGGTTGGGCAAGCTGGTCAATCTTAATCCCCGGGTAACACCGCACTTTCGCACCTGATTTCCTCGAGATATTCGCACTCCATCGTATCATAGAATCACCCATTATGATAACGTCATCCTCAGTTTGCTCCTGCACGCCCTCTTCCACACTGATCCCAGTAGAAAGCCGTTCAGTCACATCCTTCACCGTTTCTTCTGATTCACGAAGCTTTGCTCTAAGTTCCTGTATTATTTGATCCCTTGCTTTGATTTGCACCCTCAAACTGTCCGACGTATCACATACTTTACAAAACCAATTTCCGACATCACAATCCTCCTTCTTGACCTTAATACAGCCGAAGTGAAACCATTTCTCACATAGTCCACACTCAACACCATTCTTCAATGTTTTACTGCACGTCGAACACTTTAAAGATGCCACTGGATCATTTGCCTGATTCACATTTGGAGTAACAGGCCCTGGATTCACTTCCACTCCACCAATAACTAACAACGCAGCTATCACTAGGGCTATAAACCACAAGTTACTAGGTCCCGTACGCACACACAAACACCGAAAATCCCGACTACCCTTCGCATACCACAGCCCGATCCTCGCCCGATAACACTCCAGAGAACAACCCATTTCAGCACACCTGAGAGCTCGGGAAAAACACGACCTTTCACTTTGACTGCCAACTGATAAGTGATATTTCTGTATGTGTACAGTAGTTACATTCAACCACATGACGATTTGCTCTACTCTCTGTAGAACTTTTACCATCTTGAACTTGAAATCTTTCCGCCTGTCTGTTAGGTAGTCAGACCGAAGGCTGGTTGGATCCTCAAAAAGTACCGCCGTTGGGTTATGTGGGTGGATACCAACAAAAACCCAAGGCAGCGCTATATTGAGGCGTACTAGGCAAGAAGAGTGAGATAGTTTGCCATTGCTTTCCTCACTGAGTCAGAACAGCAGTAAGTTACTAACCCTATGAGTAGAACCTTTCAGTGCATCTATAGGCACTGACCGTGGCCTGAATGGCATTACTCAGCACCGCCCATAACTCAGTATTATAATCTTTCCGCAACATGATCTACTTTTTTTTAGTAATCACGTTGCTCTATTCACACACAAGTCCTACGGAATATTTGAGCGGCTTGCCGCCAGAGCGCTGCAACGTTCATTTGCACGAGGTCTATAAGCGGAGTTACGGAGCTGTGTCTCACGTCTCCAGCTTGTGCGTTCCTTCTTTCATGAAATAATAGCAGGTACCCGCGGCTTCGCTCGCGTCATATTCATGTCATATTGTTATTCAATGAAATTCAGGCTTAACTCCGTTAACACCCCTTTAGAACCTGAATATCCAAAAATCCCTCCTTAGTGGACGTCTTCGACACACAACAAACAAATCCCCAAAATATCATTCTTCTAACTGTAATCGTTTAGGTTGGTCGATGAGAGTGAACATCCAAAAATCCTTCCTTAGTGGACGTTTTTCTTCCAGAATTTCACCCCTCCCCATAGGCCCCTTAAATTGGATTTATGCAAAAACGGTCGAACACCTATTTATTTTGTTTATTTATCTATTTATTTATTTATTTATTTATTTTTAAGCTGATTGATTTCTCCGAGTTTCAAACTCCTCGCCTATGTCGTTTAAGAGATACACGCTCCGTTAGGAATCCTTTAACCCCCACTTTTCACCCCTTTCACCTCATTATATACACCACATCGAAAAACTCTCAGACATGTGTCTTCTTATTTTTTAATGATGAGTTTATATGCCGAGTATCACATCCCCCAATGAAACCAATCGGGAAATACAGGTATACCCCCTTAACACCCCTTTAGAACCTGAATATCCAAAAATCCTTTCTTAGTGGCCGTTTGCGGCCCTTGAGGAAGCTACATACCAAATTTCATTCCAATCCGTTCGGTGGTTTCTGAGATTTCGTGATGAATGAATGAGTGGTATTTGAGCTTTATATAATAGACAAGCTGACCCGGCAGACGTTGTCCTGCCAATCAAATAAAGTGTTGTAACTTTGTTTCTTGAAGTGCTTTTGGATACACAATATTTTTTTGAATTTCTGTTCACTGCCTCTAAACTATCGTGAAATGAATTAACCAATCTAGAAACATTCGTGGGAGCGTGCACAACAACTCTCCAAAGTTTCATCGCAATCGGATAAGTAGCATATATCGCATACGGGATTCAGTTGGAACGCTCCGCACGTCGACATTCTTTTGTTGAATCTACTCGTGCTCTACCAACTGTGAAATGGATTTACTAAGTTGAACACCTTCCCTGGCGTGTAAACAACAACTCATCAATCAGATGAATGCCATATGAACGCTTACGGGATTTTCTTTAAACGATTCGCGTGCCGTCACTCATTTGTTGAATCTACTCATGCGCTACCTATTGTAAAATAGATTTACTAAGCCTGAAACCTTCTCTGGAGTGTACTCAATGATTCACCAAGGTTTCATCGCAATCGGATGAATGATATATGACCGCATACGGAACATTGTGGAAACGATTCGCGCGCCGTCGCTCATTTGTTGAATCTACTCGTGCGCTACTTATCAAAACTGGGTTTACTAAGAAAGAAACCTTTCCTGGAGTGTACACAACAATACACCAACTTTGTTGAAATGATTCGCGTGCCGTCACTCATTTGTTGAATCTACTCGTGCGCTACCAATTGTAAAATGGATTTATTAAGCCAGAAACTTTCCGTAGGGTGTACACAATATCTCACCCAAATTGCATCGTAATCGGACAAATGGTATTTGAACGCATACGGGACCTCTTTGAAACGCTTCGCACGTCGTCGCTCATTTGTTGAATCAACTCGTGCCCAACCTCCTGTGAAATGGATTTACTAAGTTAGAAACCCTCACGTAAGTGTACACAACATCTCACCCAAGTTTCATTGCAATCTGATGAATGGTATATGAACGCATACGCGACTTTGTTTAAACGTTCGCGCGTCGTCGCTCATTTGTTGAATCTATTCGTGCACTACCTATTGTAAAATGGATTTACAAATCCAGAAGCCACCCGTGGAGGGTACACAACATCTCACCTAAGTTTCATCGCTATCGGACGAATGGTATTTGAACGCATACGGGACCTTTTTGAAACGCTTCGCGCTTCGTCGCTCATTTGTTGAATCTATTCGTGCGCTATCTATTGTAAAATGGATTTACTAAGCCAAACACCTTCCCTGGAGCTCACTCGATATATCACCCAAGTTTCATCGCAATCGGATGGATGGTATATGAACGCATACGGGACTTTGAAACGCTCTATCGTGCAGAGACAAACAGTAGAATTCGACATCACTGCCACCTTTGGTATAAAACACAACTTTCCGTCACGGGCGGAGTGTATGTAATGGCGGTAGTTGCACAGGTTGCGACCAGGTGGCTCTAATGTGCAGTGACAAACCGTCCAAAGACATCAGCTTTCACCAAGACCAAAACTAATGGTTTCCATGACGACTGTTTTTGACTGTATATTGTGGTTCTAAAATTGTGTGTAAATTGTGGTTCTAAAATTGTGTTCATTCCACCTACCGGGTCAGATTGTGAATCTAAACCATACATGGACCCACCCTAATATGCATACCAAATGCCATCAAAATCGGTCCAGTCGTTTAGGAGGAGTTCAGTCACATACACACGTGTCGAAGAATTATATATATAAAGATAGATAAGCATGGGACCTAGTGTAATTGTTTCTTTAATGTGATATAAATATAAGTTTCCGGGAGGGCGCCAATTCATAGATAGAATAGTCTACTATGAATGAATATTCTTTTAATACAGACACGAGAACTCATTCATCTCAGGAATGGTGTGTTTATAACACCAACCAGGACACTACAGTAAACAAGGCAGCTTAATATTATACTGCAACATAACAATAAATCATTGGAATGCTACTTACTATTTAGTGGTATTATGGGATGTATATTTAAATGGTTCCTGTAATGTAGTCACAATGATATAATTTCCAAGTTATATCATTAGTCTTTATATCCTATATTATTTTTTACTGCCGTGGAAGAGCTATAGATGAAGCCGTAAAATATAACTAATACGACGTATTAAATAAGACAGATGAAACAAGTATATTCTCCTTCGCGTTTTTGTTTATACAAAAACATTTCTTTTATAATCGGCAATAACCTCCAATCACTTTTTATTTATCAAAGTTCAACTCTCCTTGTCTAAACTCATCTCTGCTATCGTCAGAGTTGACACTCTCGTTTCACTAGTTCAAGTTTCCTCCACTCAAGCGCACCAACGCCACCTCCAAAGAACAATAAGCATTTTTATATAAATGAATCACGGCCTATGTGGTCTCAGTAAACATTACAATCGCCCCCAGAAAGCCTGACAACTATGTCATATTGAAGGGCTTTCTGATACACATACAACACAAAAAAAATACATAAGAGCGTGATACACGGAGATCTGGACTTCCCTCTTCTTCATGTGATTATACTATCATCTTGTCCAAATCAAGCTGCACAACACACCATCTTCCAACCGTAATCCGCCTCTTCAACCAATTCTGTAGTCTCCTCTCCATACCTCAAGCTCACCCTGATTAACTTGAAATGTTCTTGAAGAAAAACATCCACAATTGGATATCAAGATACCAAATCACCATCTCCACCTCCTCTGCCGCTAGCACAAGGTGGCTTAGTCGTAACTACCACATTTTCCTAAGCATGGTACACACTGAGAAGGCTATTGCAAAACTGGTTATAGGTCGGCCGTTCATTTTTGTAGTGAATATATATATATATATATTGGTACTATATCCTCTGATATTGGTTCAGCATCCATTTTTAGGCGATCCATGGTTCTTTGCAGTAGATCACACGATACAATTCCCAATTGCTTATAGCTGATTGTGAACATTGCTCCACCATCAAAAGCTTGTCAAATCTGTCCACATTAGAATGCAGTGTAGGACATTCCTTGAAGTATTCTGTACAAAGTTCCAACTTTAATTCGATGACTTAGAAAACTTGGAAATTATATTTTAATTGTTCAGAATTACTACACAAAATCAAGTAAAAAAAAAAAAGCTGCAATAATATGAATGGGCAAAAGGTTAAATAGAAGATAACGAAAAATATCCACAGCATAACTCAAAATTAAGAAAGATACTAGGTAACACACACAATGAAAAACATATATATTACAGCATACAAACGAATACATATACATTGTGCAACTGTATCAAAAATTAAGAAAATAGACATATACTGTATATGTCTCCAATACTGAATTCATAACTAGAACAACAAATAGCGGCACGCGCCCCCAACACATTAATTTTACGTCCAGATAAAAAATGATCTTGACAACTTCCAATAACCAAATTTACGTTACATAACCGACTATATATATTTCAATAATATAACCTTTTCTTCTCGTTCTCTTAATTCAGTGTCTCTATGGATTTTCTTCCCAGCTTTAACTTCCAAGTTAACTCTTTTCTTGACATCAACTTTATCAAAATTTTCAATACATTTAGGCTCATTATCATCATCATTAGATTCATTATAGCATTGGCCTGTATGTCTTGTCCATGCTCTAATATAGCGAACTCCTACTGCTCTTCTGGACCTATCTGTATCATTTATTCTAAAACGAGACGTATCCCCAGTACCATTTTCATCGTTATCACGCCTACAATATCCATCCCCTCTATTTCCATTAAAGCGTCCTCCTCTGCTGTGTCGGCGGCGACCTCTACGTCTACCTCTACAACCTTTCTTTCTTCTTTGCCTATTATGGCCTATCCCACGTCTACCTCTATAACCTAAGCGATTTCGACCTATACAACCGTGGCGTCTACCTCCACATCTGATTCCTCTTTGACGCCTACTACGTCCTCTCCAATATATGCCTTTACAACATCGCCTTATCTTATATCGTAATTTTACTTCAAGCTCAACTATCTTCCTCTCATCCACTCTATTCTCCTCTACAATTTCCTCTAACTCTATGCTACTTTCGCGTAACGTCTCCTCTAACAAATTCTTCCTCTCCTCTACTCTATACTCATGTACAATTTCCTCTAACTCTATGCTACTTTCATCTACCATCTCCTTTAACTCCAAACTACTTTCACCTACAGTCTTTTCTTCCTTTATAATACTTTTAGCCTCTTCTTCTAACATATTCTTAATTTCACATCTGAACTCCTGTTTCACCCCCTGAATACTCTCCTGCAGAGTCCCATACTTCCTATTTAATTCTTCATTTTCCTTGACCACATTGTCTAACCTTTGATGATGAATTTCCTTATTATTTTTATCTATCGTCTCTCTCATCTTCTGATTTTGCCTACTTATTTCCTCTCTCATATCCTGATTTTGCCTACTTATTTCCTCTCGCATCTCCTGATTTTGCCTACTTATTTCCTCTCGCATCTCCTGATTTTGCCTACTTATTTCCTGATTTTGCCTACTTATTTCCTCTCGCATCTCCTGATTTTGCCTACTTATTTCCTGATTTTGCCTACTTATTTCCTCTCGCATCTCCTGATTATCTTTCTTACTTTCATCAAATCTTTCACTCAGCATTCTCATGATCGCAGCTAATGAATCTTCCGAAATTCCTTTCTCTTTACTAGTATTCGGGTTACTCTCTGACATCATAGTATTATCATCTACGCTCTCTTCACTATCAAGACCACTTCTTAGCTTCATATCTTTCTCCGACATACTGAATTACACTTCTAAACACAAGCCCCAAAATCACTCGCACAATATATAAGCATTCCTACCCCTACACTGATGTGTCCTGGTTCTCGTGCCCTACGTTGAGGTGTCATTTGTAATTGTTTCTTTAATGTGATATAAATATAAGTTTCCGGGAGGGCGCCAATTCATAGATAGAATAGTCTACTATGAATGAATATTCTTTTAATACAGACACGAGAACTCATTCATCTCAGGAATGGTGTGTTTATAACACCAACCAGGACACTACAGTAAACAAGGCAGCTTAATATTATACTGCAACATAACAATAAATCATTGGAATGCTACTTACTATTTAGTGGTATTATGGGATGTATATTTAAATGGTTCCTGTAATGTAGTCACAATGATATAATTTCCAAGTTATATCATTAGTCTTTATATCCTATATTATTTTTTACTGCCGTGGAAGAGCTATAGATGAAGCCGTAAAACTATAACTAATACGACGTATTAAATAAGACAGATGAAACAAGTATATTCTCCTTCGCGTTTTTGTTTATACAAAAACATTTCTTTTATAATCGGCAATAACCTCCAATCACTTTTTATTTATCAAAGTTCAACTCTCCTTGTCTAAACTCATCTCTGCTATCGTCAGAGTTGACACTCTCGTTTCACTAGTTCAAGTTTCCTCCACTCAAGCGCACCAACGCCACCTCCAAAGAACAATAAGCATTTTTATATAAATGAATCACGGCCTAAGTGGTCTCAGTAAACATTACACTAGTGGAAAATAATTCTATCACCTGAAACCAAAAATGCATGGAACGAAAAAAAAAACCATCAAAATATCATGTTGGTTTCAGACCCTAAAAGACGTGAAAATATAATAAAAGTATTAAAAAAACTATTTTTTGAAATTTCATTCGAATCAATTTTTATGTCATTCCTGGGACTATTAGAAAATTCCGTCCAGAAAGTACAAAATCATTAATAACTCCCTAAGTATTCGTCGTATGATGAAATAGCAAGAGACAAAAAAGATGTAATGTGTTATTTTCTACAACATAGGCCATGTACAATTTTTCACTCAGACATATTACCTGTTTTTCCCCCCAGAATTTCACCCCTCCCCATGGGCCCCTTAAATTGGAATAATGAAAAAAAAAACGGTCAAACACCTATTTACTTTTTTTTTTGCCGATTTTTTCCCGCTGAGTTTCAAACTCCTCGCCTATGTCGTTTAAGAGATACACGCTCCGTTAGGAATCCTTCAACCCCCACTTTTCACCCCTTTCTCCTCATAATATACACCACATCGAAAAACCCTCAGACACGTGTCTTCTTATTTTGAATGATGAGTTTATATGCCGAGTATCACATCCCCCAATGAAACCAATCGGGAAATGCAGGTCTACACCCTTAACACCCCTTTAGAACCTTAATATCCAAAAATCCTTTCTTAGTGGGCGTTTGCGGCCCTTGGGGAAGCTGCATACCAAATTTCATTCCAATCCGTTCGGTGGTTTCTGAGATTTCGTGATGAATGAATGAGTGGTATTTGAGCTTTATATAATCTATACTATTATCATGCTATTATAATAAAGCTGAAGGGTTTGTGTGTTTATGTGTTTAAACGTGCTAATCTCTGGAACTACCAGTCCGATTCGAAAATTTCTTTTTTTTTTAAATCGACACTAATATAATAAAGCTGAAGGGTTTGTGTGTTTGTGTGTTTATGTGTTTAAACGCGCTAATCGCTGGAACTACCAGTCCGATTCGAAAAATTCTTTTTTTATTTGATAGCCAGATTCAAGGGGAATACTTTAGGCTATGCAGTATTAGGCTACACCTCTCAGATAACCTAAAAGATTGATTTTTGTTCAGTAAGTCGGTAGAACAAGCGCTCCCAAACTGCTCTGTTCACATGCGCTGGCGTTATGGTTAGTGATACGTACAACGTTTCACCGATCTGAACCAAAATGTGTATACTTACCCAGGCGCGGATTCAAGGGTGGGGGGTCACGGGGGTCATGACCCCCCCCCCCCCCCAAACGGAGAATTTTTTTTTTGCAAACTCAAAAAACGAAAACACAATTACCAGACAAATAAAACTTAATGAATTTTAACTGAAAAACAGGTTTTTTTTTCATTTTATTCAATACTGAATTATCTTTATTGGAATTATTATGTTCTGTTACAACTGTACATATTTACAACTTCAAGCATCTTGTATAAAAACTATTAGTTATATAACAAAATCAACTCATCTATTTTGTTTAGCAAACCTTGTGATTACCGAATAGATGTTTATAGTGATGTCACGATGAACGTGCAGCAATGCACGGATAGGAAACTGGGGCTTTTTTCGCACCAAAAATTTTTGCCGACGTCCAAACTGCAAGCTTGGTTGGCTGTGACTTTCTCCCTTTGTCGGTATCAACTCGACTTGCCGAAACTGTAACGTACCTTGATCCTTTTCTCGAAGCTCGATGTAAAAGTCGCAAAACATGCCGTTGCAATTTGTACGAATATTTTTGGTGCGCTAAACTTATCAAATTTCTATCCATGAAGCTTGCAAAAAAATTGGTCTGGTTTTGTACGTTTGGTTATTTTGTGATTGCGTTTTTAGTGATACCATTTTTCTTAACAATTTCGATTCTCTGACCCCCCCTCCCCAAGCCAAACTCTAGATCGAATCTCTGACCCCCCCCCCCCCCCCAAACCAAACTCTAGATCCGCGCCTGTACTTACCCTATGTAACCCTGCGAGTAACACTGTCTACGTGAAATTTATGACAGACCAGTCCATTCCCTGCATTTAGGCCCTTTGGCACGAATCTACACCTTTTCACCGATTTGAACCAACATTTGTATACATACCCTTTGGAACCCTGCGAGTAACACTGTTTACATGAAATTTCGGACAGAACCCTCCATTCCATGCATTTGGGCCCTTTGGCACAAATCTATACCATGTCACCGATCTGAACCAAAATTTGTATACTTGCCCTTTAGAACCCTGCGAGTAACACTGCCTACATGAAAATTATGACAGACCAGTCCATTCTCTGCATTTAGGCCCTTTTTTCACAAATCTACACCTCTTCACCAATCTGAACCAACATTTGCATACTTACACTTTGGAACCCTGAGAGTAACACTGTCTGCTTGAAATTTTGGACAGACCACTCCATTCCCTGCATTTAGGCCGTTTGGCACAAATCTACACCATTTCACCGATCTGAACCAAAATTTGTATACTTACCCTTTGGAACCCTGGGAGTAACACTGTCTGCATGAAATTTTGGACAGACCACTCTATTCCCTGTATTTAGGCCCTTTGGCATAAATATAGCCTACACAGTTTGGCACAAATATACACCGTTTCACCGATCTGAACCACATTTTGTATGCTTACCCTTTGGAACCCTGCGGGTGACACTGTCCACTTTAAATTTAGGACAGACCACTTCATTCCCTGCATTTGGGCCCTTTATTACCAATCTACACTGTTTCTCCTAATTGAACCAAATTTTACGTACAGTTTGAAACCCTGCTGGTAACACTATCCACTTGATATTTTGGACAACGCTCTCCATTTCCTACATTTAGAATGACAGACAAAATAAACTTGAAAACCACGTATTAAGGCCCTAGAACTATTCATGTCCGTAGTAGTGTAACTGTAAGAGTATTTTAATAAGTCTATTGTTGACGGACAGTTCGGGCTGCATCACGTCTCCCCTACCAGCATTCTGGTGCAGAATTGCGAAAATAGTTGCATCTTGCACTGTTTATAAATTGCAGACACGGGGAGCGATTAGTGCAAAAAGATCTACTAGGCACCTTAAAACAGTTATGATCATGAAAATATTATGCCTCGGTATAAGTGCAATGGTGTTGGTGCAGTACATTGAGCTTACCAGCTACAATAAGTGTTGGTGCTTTCAAATTTAACTTCAATTATTCCGAAACTTATCGTTGAGCGCTATGTGGCGATAAATGATACTATTGCTACCTCAGTAGCTTGCACCGCCCTCCTATTGAAATAAACACATTCTTGGCGTGCCTCCTAGCTGCATCACTGGAACCAACTAGAAAAGAAAGGAGTACGCAGTGGAAATGGATGTTAATTTCTGACCTGTGCTGGGCCCGTACTTGCAGGCCAGATGTGCCGAGCGACTCCAGACTCCGTGAAGGTGGTCCCACGACGAGTGGTAGGAATACCCTCCTGGTGCTAGAAAGCTAGAATAAGTTAGGCCTAGGTTTGAAGAGAGAGAGAGAGAGAGAGCAGCCCGATCGCCAAACACTACTAAATAAGACACATGGATAAAGAAATGGAAATTTAATGAATTGAAACCGAACACACAAAGAAACCCGGCCAGAATTACACACACAAAAAAGAATACCCTTCACCTAGGGGTCAAATAAAGTCACTTTCAAACGGGGAAGATAAATATAAATAACAATAAATAACTTACGATAGTAAATAACGTTAAAAAATTAAATTCATACCTGTGCTCACTTCCGTGAAAACGATGTAAAAAGGGAGGTAGTAAATGATCAAGAGGCAATCGAGCCGGTCGCTGGTCAACAACAATCACTTCTCAGCCTAGAGAAGCATGGTTGTCATGACGACCACAAATAACAAGCATAGCAAAGATAAAACAAGAGGCTGTGTGCGTGTCGCAGAGGCTGTGGCGAGCAATGGGGATGCGATCGAGCTGGCAGTCCCCAGAGAAAAGAAATGCAAAAACCAAAGATACTACAAGGAGAAACAAATGACGTCAAGTGTCCGTGAAATATATCATGATACATACACGCAATCAAACACACAAAATGCCAGCCGACGATGCAGAAATAAAACACAAAGCAACTCGTGCTTGTAGGTAGCCTAGCAAAATATGCTAAACCTATATGGTCCCCAACTTACGTTCCGAGTTCGAGCTGAATACGGTAAGGCCTACTTAAAGTTACCGCCGTGATCCAGTTGCCCGAAGCAGGGAATGAAGGGAAAACGTAAGGGCTAAAATATATGGTGTCATGCCTCGTGTTGGGAGAATGGTCGAAACGCCAACGTCCACAGACCACGGGAGACCCATTCGAAGATATGCCCAATCAAAACAGCATCAATGCACCTGGCAGCAAGAAAAACATACACTCACAAAATCACTCGCAGATATATTTCACGGCACAAATAAAAGGTTAAACGAAGACTCAAACAAAATAAAACAGGAGACCGCCATTACGATTGGTTCCACAGCAAATCCAAGCACACGACGAAGATCAAAAAGAAAGGTTAAATTTAGGAAATGAGCATAGTGGACACAAGGTTAGATGTATTACTTACATGAGTAAATGGAAGGCTTCGGCATAATAACAATGTTAAATAAAAAGGAAAACATTACATTTTAAATAATAAGGCGGAGAGCCTCAAGGCACGTCCGGACAGAAAGTATCTCACATGGCGTCTGAGTCTACCGGGACGGCCGCCAAAGAAAATAAAGAAATGAGAGATGTTAAACATGGCTCAGGATCCACACCACCCCCCAAAAGAAAAATTATTTATAATAATAAAAGATTTTTCTTTTTACTTCACTAAGCACCACCGCTTTGAAATCAATCATGTCCCAAGTGTTCCAAAATACACAACATCCTTATCACACAGGTGGTTTGTCAACAACTATAACAGTACACAAAATATGAGGGGGGAGGGTGATCGATATAACAGTCACTTAAGCAATTGAGCCATATCAGAAAGAATACAGTTATAAAATGAAGTAATATATAAAAATAATCAGATCGCTTCGGCGATCGCAATATCAGGACAGAACTCCTTCGGGGTCCCCAAAGGCGCGCGTTCCTTTGACGATCCCTGGGCTTGTCATAATGGTATTACGGTTCGCCTGCGCGTTACAATGACAAGAAAGGTAGATAGAGACACGGACGAAAATCATAAACAAAAGACTTTCGCCCTTTGACGCCGAAGTCTGCCATTCTCCTTATACCCATCATGAAAGTGACGTATTAAAATAACAAAGAAGCGATATAATGTGTCCATTATTTATAGAATATAAATCCTCTACTGGCCGAATTCGCAAAAATACATATTTTTACAATAAATATTAAGTTACACAGAGTATGTAGGCCTATTTCTTCTTGTATTATTTTCTTTCTTGAGCTCGTAAATTTGTACTTGACTCTGCCTCGGTCAAAAATGGTTCAATAATAGGCAGGTCAAGGAGACGCCATATGAATACTAGCTTCCTTGGATAACATAAGCAAATTATGATTGGCTAACCTACGCAGAAAAAGGACAACATTAATCACAGAAAATAAGAAGGTTACACAATAAATGGTTTCAATTGAGATATGTGAGCTCTGGATACGTCGGTGGGATTCTCCTTGGAGATCAATTCAACAGTGACAGGTGTTAAAAATCTAGTTATAGTTTTGGGCGTGCTCCAGCGAAGCATTAACTTAGCTGACTCCTTATTCTTGGCCGAACTCTGTGGGTGCAGGCGCACTAGCACGTCGTCATTCACCTGAAAACAAACAGGTTGCCTACCCTTGTTATAGCGAGACGCCACGCGATCTCGTGCCCTTTTCAGATGCCGTACAGCAACTTCCCATTTTTCTTTGACTGAGGTACGGCGGGATGGCGCAGCCAGATAATCTATTTTCCACTGAAGCTGAAGTGGATCAACAATACGCCTTCCTAAAAACAATTCCGAAGGGGTAGAATTCGTCGATTCATGAAGAGCAGTGTTAAATCCTAAGGAGAAAAACTGAAGATTTGCGTCCCAACGTGACTGATCTGCGTTGTGGAACGCACTCAAGCAAGCCTTCAAGTTACGATGAAACCTTTCAACGTGATTTGGCTGAGGGTGGTAGGGTGCCAAAAAGACATGATCAATTCCCCAAGAAAAACACATTGATCTAAAAGACTTGGACCGGAAAACGCTCGCGTTATCGGACACTAAAAACTTTGGAGGACCAAAAACACCAAAAATATGATTGGTCAAAAGCCTAACAGTGGTATGTGTCGTGATTTCCCTGACAGGAAATAACCATACAAATTTTGAAAATCCATCAACGACAGTAAGTATAGCTTGATGACCAGAAGATGACCTAACTAGGGGACCAAAATAATCTATAAACAGGCGCTCATTAGGATATGACATCGTGTCAGCGTGGTGAAGTCCAATGCGAGAATTCTTTGCTGGCTTAGAACGTTGACACGTAACACATTTTCGGACGAAAGCAAAAGCATCCGCTTTCAAATGAGGCCAGAAGAATTCCTGAGAGATTTTATGGAAAGTCTTCGTCATACCTAAATGTAATCCAAAACAGGATTCATGGAAATACGCCAAGAGCATACTTCGTATATTCTCTGGCACGAAAATCCTACATTTCGAAGATCGAGGAGCGGTATGCACTATAACATCATTGCGCAATGAAAACTCAGATACACCAGGATCTTTCCCGAGAATTTTTTCACGCAATGTGACACAAAATGGGTCATCTGCTTGGTACGTACGGATGTCAGTAAAAGACCATGGAATGTGTTGGAGAAGATTCACTGGCTCGGGGATCTCAACAATGGGAGGAGGTTCCTCAAACATGCGTGACAAACAATCCGCTACAACATTTTCACTGCCTCTGACGTGAATGATGTCAAAGCTGAAAGAGGATAAACGAAGAATCCAACGATTTATACGTCCCAATTTTTTGACATGCGAGCGCATCCAGGACAGAGCTTCATTGTCGGTATACACTATGAAATGCCGATGTTCTAGAAAAGATCTGAAACGTTCACAGCCGAATACGACAGCCAGACTTTCTTTCTCGAAAGTGGAATACCGGCGTTCGCAATCATTAAGCATCCGACTGGCAAAAGCGATGGGTGACAAATTACCATTCACCTGCTGACTAAGCACACAAGAAACTGCGACATCACTCGCATCACAATGTAACATAAAATCTTTCCCAAAATCCGGAGTTCGAAGGACGGGAGCAGAAGAAAGACATTCTTTCAATTTCTCAAAGGCGAGACACTGGTCGGGGCCCCACACGAATCGTACATTCTTCTTCTTCAAATAATTCAGGGGCGCTGAAATGTCCGAAAAGCCCTTAATGAACCTACTGTAAAAGCCTGCCATTCCCAAAAAACGTCGGACTGCTTTCACATTCGTGGGAGTAGGGAACTCTTGGATACATTGCACACGCTCAGGGTTCACTTCTATGCCCACATCCGAAAGAATGTGACCTAAAAATTTGATTTGCTCCGAAGCCAAAGAGATTTTGTCCGGGTTAACAGTGAGTCCGGCTCTGCGAAGACGACATAGGACTTCACGTAAATGGATCAGGTGATCCTCAAAAGACTGACTGTAAATCACGAGGTCATCTAGATAGTTAAACACAGATGAATACTTTAAATCTCCGAATAACTCGTCCAAAACCCTACTCAATACTTGTCCGCCGATAGAAATGCCCATGGGTAACTTATTGAACTCAACAAGGCCGAACGGAGTGGAGAACGCAGTTACCTTACGGCTCTCGGGATCGAGAGGAATTTGATAATATGCACAATTCAAATCTAGGACGGAATAGTACTTCGCCCCGTGAAAATGCTGAAAAGCGCTCTCCAGAGTTGGAAGGGGAAAGTTGTCGAACACCACCTTAGAATTGAGTCGACGATAATCAACTACTAAACGAAAAGTACCCTCTTTCTTAGGCACCAGGAATGCTGGACTACCATAAGAAGACTTAGAAGGACTCACAACACCGCGTGCCTTAAGATCATCAATATATTCTCTCATGGCAATGAGTTTGGGTGGAGAGCACGAAAATGGCGCCGACCTAACTGGAACCTCATCAGTTAAATCAATATGACACTCGTAGCCGATAGCGGAACCCAGTTCCGACGTGAGAACATCTGGAAATTCATTCACCAAATCAGATAAAGCGTCACGTTGACTCGTGAATAAAGTAGGAGGGATTAAAACAGCAGAGATACCAGAAAAATTACAAGGAACACTCGCTTCACAAGTATTAAAATGAAACCGCTCCTTGGATTTAAACAAAAAACTGAAGGAATGATCCGAAAAATCAAGCCTCAACCCTGCTTTGTGCATAAAATCAGAACCTAAGATCATAGGCGTAGATAAGTCATCCACCACATGGAAGTTCCAATCCCAAGAATAACCACATATCTTAATATGACATGTTACAACGCTAGAAACAGAAATAGATGACTTCACCGCAGAATAAAATTTCAAACCCCCATCTTGTGGACAAATCTGAGTAACAGGAAGTTGTTCCGCGATGGAGCGCTGAATAAATGAACGTGAAGCACCAGAATCCAGTAAAGCGGGTATCGACAATTTCTTAACACTTACAGGGACCCAAGGACAGAAGTTTCCAGTCGTGGAAATGTTCATTTCCCGGCGAACTTCATTGCATGGCCACTCCGGCGGGTCTAAACCGGGGAGCCATGCTCGTTTCCCTGACGCGAAGCACATCTAGGACAGGCTATGTGCGTCACGTCACGAAGACCACATGTGTGACAAAACACACGAGAGGGCGCACGGCAGGAATTAAAATGATGCCCCAAACGATCACAATTCCAACATTTTATACGGTTATACATGTTCGGGTTTCGATGTAACTGTTGATCCTGAGGAGCGGGATTCGCAGAAGAAGTAGCATTGGGAATACTCCCGACAATATGCGAGTGGGGACGGTTAACTGCCCGGTCCTCCTGACGAGATATTGAAGATGGGTGCGCAGTCCTCTGAATCTGGGATTGCGCGCATGCAGTCTCTGGAAACAAACTGTCAGAGGGGAGGGGTGGGGGTACATATGACTTGCGCAGGCGCCGATTGAACTCGCATTCACGTCCTTGATCAACAATGTCAGCCACATTATACACACTGGACCGGCGTATGAAAGACTTGTACTCAGGTGCCAGATTTCTATACACAATATCAACAGTTTCAATAAGGGGAAGGGGCTGCGACAACCTACTTATTAAAGTCATTAGCCCAGTAACAAAATCGTCTACAGGCTCCTCCAAACCCTGGGTACGGCGATGAATTTCAGCCTTCAAGTCATGTTCAAAATCATAAGTCGTAAACCGCTCCTTTATTGACTTACAGAAATCAACCCACGAGATGAAAGATCTGTTGGTAAGTCGATACCATTTTAAAGCTAAACCACTCAACAATAACGGTAGGCAGACAACAATGTCGTCTGGTTCGAGGTCATAACAATGGCAGAGTTCACTGACCCTGTCTAAGAACTCAAATACAGACGAAACTCCCAGTTCACCAGAAAATGAAATTCCCCACTTGGACACTATATTGGCTACGCCTCCCTTGCGATGGCCTTTCACCTCAGTCAATGGATTAGTGTCTTTCCCACAGACACTTTCAAACGATAGCAGATCATCGTCAGACTGGATGAGCTCCTTCTTCACGTTACAACCTGGGAGAGAATACATGGCTAAACTACAGAAGTACTGCTAGCTACAATTCAAAACAATAACTACAAATGTCTTGCCTCCGTCCTGCGCCTGAAATGAGTACGAAACAAGAAGTAGGGTTGGTTAGTACATTACCAATGCTGGGGTTCGTTGATAGGGTCCAACTCATTGCACTCTCCTTACAGTTTGTTATTTTTATGGTCCATAATCCTTGGAAGTTCACATTGACTCTCAATATTTGTTTGCATAGTATCCAATAGGGAACATGAAACAGAATAAAAACAACATTGAAAAATATGCAGCGAAATATTAAAATCCAATGGATATGGCTAAGCGACCAGGAGACTTAACCACGCTCTGCTACCATCTGCACCGCCCTCCTATTGAAATAAACACATTCTTGGCGTGCCTCCTAGCTGCATCACTGGAACCAACTAGAAAAGAAAGGAGTACGCAGTGGAAATGGATGTTAATTTCTGACCTGTGCTGGGCCCGTACTTGCAGGCCAGATGTGCCGAGCGACTCCAGACTCCGTGAAGGTGGTCCCACGACGAGTGGTAGGAATACCCTCCTGGTGCTAGAAAGCTAGAATAAGTTAGGCCTAGGTTTGAAGAGAGAGAGAGAGAGAGCAGCCCGATCGCCAAACACTACTAAATAAGACACATGGATAAAGAAATGGAAATTTAATGAATTGAAACCGAACACACAAAGAAACCCGGCCAGAATTACACACACAAAAAAGAATACCCTTCACCTAGGGGTCAAATAAAGTCACTTTCAAACGGGGAAGATAAATATAAATAACAATAAATAACTTACGATAGTAAATAACGTTAACAAATTAAATTCATACCTGTGCTCACTTCCGTGAAAACGATGTAAAAAGGGAGGTAGTAAATGATCAAGAGGCAATCGAGCCGGTCGCTGGTCAACAACAATCACTTCTCAGCCTAGAGAAGCATGGTTGTCATGACGACCACAAATAACAAGCATAGCAAAGATAAAACAAGAGGCTGTGTGCGTGTCGCAGAGGCTGTGGCGAGCAATGGGGATGCGATCGAGCTGGCAGTCCCCAGAGAAAAGAAATGCAAAAACCAAAGATACTACAAGGAGAAACAAATGACGTCAAGTGTCCGTGAAATATATCATGATACATACACGCAATCAAACACACAAAATGCCAGCCGACGATGCAGAAATAAAACACAAAGCAACTCGTGCTTGTAGGTAGCCTAGCAAAATATGCTAAACCTATATGGTCCCCAACTTACGTTCCGAGTTCGAGCTGAATACGGTAAGGCCTACTTAAAGTTACCGCCGTGATCCAGTTGCCCGAAGCAGGGAATGAAGGGAAAACGTAAGGGCTAAAATATATGGTGTCATGCCTCGTGTTGGGAGAATGGTCGAAACGCCAACGTCCACAAACCACGGGAGACCCATTCGAAGATATGCCCAATCAAAACAGCATCAATGCACCTGGCAGCAAGAAAAACATACACTCACAAAATCACTCGCAGATATATTTCACGGCACAAATAAAAGGTTAAACGAAGACTCAAACAAAATAAAACAGGAGACCGCCATTACGATTGGTTCCACAGCAAATCCAAGCACACGACGAAGATCAAAAAGAAAGGTTAAATTTAGGAAATGAGCATAGTGGACACAAGGTTAGATGTATTACTTACATGAGTAAATGGAAGGCTTCGGCATAATAACAATGTTAAATAAAAAGGAAAACATTACATTTTAAATAATAAGGCGGAGAGCCTCAAGGCACGTCCGGACAGAAAGTATCTCACATGGCGTCTGAGTCTACCGGGACGGCCGCCAAAGAAAATAAAGAAATGAGAGATGTTAAACATGGCTCAAGCTCGGGACAGCCGAAGTTTTCCAAAGTGTTCTGATTATTTTCCTACGGCGCTATGCGACAAACGACGACACTATTGGTCTCTACATTTCCAACAGCCAAAGAGATATAGGCCCTAGGCAGTGTCTTTTCTTTCACTTATTCCTCTTTCTAATCATTTCTTTAAAATGTGTTTTGTAAATAACATGTGTCGTGAGTTAGCCGTGGTGGTTACGGCATGACTGATGGCAGTCGCTCACATCCGGGAGGCGAGGAGGTTCGAATCCCCCCGCCGGCAACCTTGAAGATGGTCTTCTGTGGTTTCCCATCTTCCTTCCAGGCAAATGCCGGGGTTGGTCCCTAACTATAGGCCACAGCCGCTACCTTCCAACTCCTCGTCCTTACATTCCAACTTCCCTCCTTCCCTCACCAACGGTACTTGTAGCTCACCCATTGGGTGTCCGTCTCGAAGCAGCTACAAAACTGGCGAGCCGAACATGTCCTCGGACACTCCCGGCACTAAAAGCCATACGCTAAAAAAAAAAGTGCCGCAGTTAGAAAATAGGCGTTTCCTCATTCATTATTATCATTATTATCATATCTGGAAAATGACCTGAATGTTACGTCCATTATACTGTACTACTTATCACCCCCACTACAACCACCGCTACCACCACCACCACCACCACCACCACCACCACCACCACCACAAAATGTTATATTTTTAAAATATTTTTTCTGTTAGTTTAAGTATCATGTGCCAGTTCTGTAGTAGTATTCATTATCATCCTTAAAACAAATAAATCCACCGGGCGAAGCCGGGCACTACTGCTAGTAGATAGATAAGCATGGGTCCTAGTGGAAAATAATTCTATCACCTGAAACCAAAAATGCATGGGACGAAACAAAAAACATCAAAATATCATGTTGGTTTCGGACCCTAAAAGACGTGAAAAATATATTAAAAGTATTAAAAAAACTATTTTTTGAAATTTCATTCGAATCAATTTTTATGTCATTCCTGGGACTTAGAAAATTCCGGCCAAAAAGTACAAAATCGTTAATAACTCCCAAAGTATTCGTCATATGATGAAATAGCAAGAGACAAAAAGGATGTAATGTGTTATTTTCTAAAATATGGGCCATGTATAATTTTTCACTCAGACATATTACCTGTTCTTTCCCCCCAGAATTTCACCCCTCCCCATGGGCCCCTTATATTGGAATAATGAAAAAAAACGGTCAAACACCTATTTACTTATTTTTTATGCTGATTTTTTCCGCTGAGTTTCAAACCCCTCGCCTATGTCGTTTAAGAGATACACGCTCCGTTAGGAATCCTTCAACCCCCACTTTTCACCCCTTTCACCTCATAATATACACCACATCGAAAAACCCTCAGACACGTGTCTTCTTATTAGCCTACTTTCGATTTATGCAAAAAATGAAAGTAGACTTATGAGATCACTACAGGGCGAAAAAAAGTGTGTCTGTCTGTGTGTGTGTGAGTCTGTGTGTACTCTGAGTGTCTGCCCCCCCCCTATCAATTCGAACACGGTGAGCGCAAATTGAACGAAATTTGGTACAAAGGTAGCACTAGCAAAGGACACCTTAGTGTCATGTTTTATATCGCCGCCATCTTGACGGAAACGTATTGCGGCCACACAAATGTTCAAAGCTTAAATCAAATTACGACTAACCTAATCATCCGATCTCTACCAAATTTTGCAACAACATACCTTTATGGGGGCAGCATCCTTTGACCAAACTAATAGGTCATCAGCCTAATAGTTTGCGGATGGCGGCCATCTTTGTGTGAAAATCGATTGCCCCTATTAATTCGAATACGGTGAAACCGAATGGAACGAAATTTGGTACAGAGGTAGTACTAGCAAAGGGCACCCCAGTGTCATGTTTTATATCGCCGCCATCTTGACGGAAACGTAATGGCGGCCACACAAATGTTCAAAGCTTAAATCAAATTACGACTAACCTAATCATCCGATCTCCACCAAATTTTGCAACAACATACCTTTATGGAGGAAGCATCCTTTGACAAATCTAATAGGTCATTAGCCTAATAGTTTGCGGATGGCGGCCATCTTTGTGTCAAAATCGATTACCCCTATTAATTCGAACACGGTGAAACCGAATGGAATGAAATTTGGTACAGAGGTAGCACTAGCAAAGGGCACCTCAGTGTCATGTTTTATTTCGCCGCCATCTTGACGGAAACGTAATGGCGGCCACACAAATATTCAAAGCTTAAATCAAATTACGATTAACCTAATCATCCGATCTCTACCAAATTTTGCATCAACATACCATTATGGAGGGAGCATCCTTTGACCAAACTAATAGGTCATTAGCCTAATATTTTGCGGATGGCGGCCATCTTTGTGTCAAAATCGATTCCCCCTATTAATTCGAACACGGTGAAACCGAATGGAACGAAATTTGGTACAGTGGTAGCAGTAGAAAAGGCCACCTCAGTGTCATGTTTTATATCACCGCCATCTTGACGGAAACGTAATCGCGGCCACCCAAATGTTAAAGGCTAAAATGTAATTACGACCAACCTAATAATCTAGTCTCTACCAAATTTTGCAACAACAAATCTCTATGTGGGAAGCATATTCTGACCAAACTGCTAGATCATCAGCTCAATAGTTTGCAGATGGTGGCCAAGTATGTGTGCAAATCGATTCCCCCTATCAATTCAAACACGGTGAAATTGAACGAAATTTGGTACAGAGGTAGCACTAGCAAAAGGCACCTCAGTGTCATGTTTTATATCGCCGCCATCTTGACGGAAACGGAATGACGGCCACCCAAATGTTAAAAGCTTAAATCAAATTTCGACCATCCTAATAATTTGATCTCTACCGGATTTTGCAACAACATGCCTTTTTGTAAACAAGAGTTTAGTGCTTTTCAGTCGGTCAACACGAATGTACCCAAAAGAGATGGGTTATGCCCTAATCCTGAAATAAATTACATGAGATTAAAATATGGCTTCAAACACCACAATGCCTTTTTGTGGAAAGCATCTTATGACTGACTACAAGGTCATCAGCCCAATAGTTTGCAAATAGCGGCCATGTATGTGTGCAAATCCATTCCCCAGATCAATTCAAACACGGTGAAACCGAATTGAATGATTTTTTTTACAGAGGTAGCACTAGCAAAGGGCACCTTATATTCATGTTTAATATCCCTATAGCACGTTGTATTTCAACAAGCTACTACAACCAACATTCAATTATACTCCTTGAAAAGGACAAAGAGTTATAACAATACCCATGCATTTAGGAGAAAGTAGGCTATATGTTCTTTACTGAACATCTTGTTTTTAATGATGAGTTTATATGCCGAGTATCACATCCCCCAATGAAACCAATCGGGAAATGCAGGTCTACCCCCTTAACACCCCTTTAGAACCTGAATATCCAAAAATCCTTTCTTACTGGGCGTTTGCGGCCCTTGGGGAAGCTGCATACCAAATTTCATTCCAATCCGTTCGGTGGTTTCTGAGATTTCGTGATGAATGAATGAGTGGTATTTGAGCTTTATATAATAGACTAGCTACTTTAACCGGCGTTGCCCGAGAGGTGTATTTACATATTATAGAAAGATACATGCCAATATATTACGCAAGGTATATTTACTTTGCCCCTAAGTGAGTTTAAAACATAGTTCTCCGGGGCTCTGAAGTTAATCAAGTGCAACATTAACTCACTGTAAATCTAGGCGAAAGGTACTGTGGAGAACAATAACGTAGTAGAGAATGCATCAATAACAAAAAGGGCTGTATATGCACAATCTCAAGGACCTAGTCTCACAATTACAGTACTTTCCTGATAGTCTTTATTTCTCTTGTAATGGGTGTAATTTAGACATCTTGTTCACATAGTTCTCTTTCATTAGCCTACTTTTCACATTTTGCAAAAATGAGGAAAAAGTAGACTTATGGGATCGATCCGGGAAAATGTGTGTGTGTCTGTCTGTCTGTCCTTCTGTCTGTCTGGCTGGCTGGCTGCGTGTGTGTGTCCCCCTATCAACTCCTAAACCGCTGCAGCAATCAAAACCAAATTTAGTATGAGTAAAGATGTGCACCAGAATATCTCACGTCCATATTTGAAAATGATGTCAGTGCTACCAACTGCTGAAAAAACGCACTAGAAATTTGAGCTCCATGTTGGATATCTTGCAAGTTATGCATGGGAGCTATTCCAAAATTGGCACACATGTAGACAAGACTATTTCAGTTTAATTTCCAGGAGGCCAACCATGACAGTATTGCCAAAATAATTTTAAGCCTTCTGATAGGTCCAATGTTTAAATGCATATAACGTCTACACTATCAATTGGATTTCAACCAAATTTTATATGTAATATCTGTACATAAACAGATATGACTGAGCGTATTCATTAGAGCCACCAGGGCTGCCAACTATTAATAATTGCTCTCTCTATTTTTTTAAATCCAAATACCAATATATCAGAAAGTATGCAAGCCAACAGCTTTAAACTATGCACACGTATATTCTGATATTTTAGATTAATTTGGAGTAACTTATATACGTCAGTTCTACCAACATGATTATAAGCCTGCTGATAGTACCAATTTTTAAATACATGTAACTTCTATACTATCAGTTGGATTTCAACCGAATTTCGTATGTGCTATGAGTACCATAACAGATATGACTATAAGTATTGTTAAGAGCAATCAGGGCTGCCAACTGTTAATAAATGCTGTCTATATATTTTTTACCCTAATATCAATATATCAGAAAGTATGCAAGCCAGCAGCTCTATACTTTGCACACGTATAGCACCTGACATTCTAGATTAATTTGGAGTAATTAATACAAGGCAGTGCTGCCAACATGATTCTATGCCTGCTGATGTGTCCAATTTTAAAATACATGTAACTTCTATACTAACAAATGGATTTCATCCAAAATTCGCACAAAAATATATAATATTTCAGATTATTTCTGACCAGCACACGCATGACATTGTTGGCAACATGCTTTTACGCGTGCTGATAGATCCAGTGTCTAACTGCATGTAACGTCAATTGGACTTCAACCAAATTTTGTATTCTGTACCTTAAGAGATGGAACTAAGAATATATTCAGTCACCAGGGCTACCAACTGTACTGCTCTATTAGGCTACATTATACCAGGTATATTTTGAACTAATTAGATATTTCGATATTACCAACTTAATTTCGTCATTATTCTAGATAGGTTCATATACTGTAGAATAATCATTGGCATGAAAAGTAGGCTGTATAGTTCTTCACGGAACTTCTTGTTTTTAAATTGTTGTATCAACCTTTTTTGAAAGGAAACAATATTTAAATTATTCAATATTTGGAATATAAAGTCATCATTCTGGAGTCAAATATACTTACGATTTTTAACCCCGCACAAATGGTGTGATTAAAAGAGAAATGACTTATTCATGTACATAAGGCAGTGTGTAGGCTACTATAGCTGCAAATTAGGGAATAGTATTGATGTATTTACATGCCTATTATCTCATATTGGGCGGCTTTGGTGGCGTATTAGGTAGTGTACCCGATTGTCACCATGTGGACCATGTGTTCGTATCCCAACTAGCTCACGGTCTTTCGAGGTATGGGACGTTCCTGCCCACAATACGACCACATGCTCAGGATTTGAGTCTACCAGGTAACTACTCTACAGGAAATACACAACATTCCTATGAATAAAATATTTACTGGTCTAAAATCATGGCTGTACAACAAATACAAAACAAAGGACAAATTACAATTAATTCCCACAAATAAATAGGGTTATTCTGTGAGCTTTCTCCTTAAAAATAGCGCTACAATGCACTCAAACCTACTTCTAATATCCTGTCAATAATAATAGTTCAGATTACAAGGTTTTCATAGTGTTCGTCATGTGACACAAATTTTATTTAATGGAAATATCTTAACACAAAAACCACATGTCGCATAAACATGATATTACTAAGACATTATTCCGTCTCCTACGGCATTTACTTTAATTAGCATTACTTCAATGTTTCCTACATTTATTAGCAAATATTTGTTGTGTCGTGCGAATCATCTTCCTTCTTTCCATCCCTATGAACGCTCTAGGAAAATGAGTCATGCTTCTTAATCATAAAATAAACATAAACATGGATAGAATATTTATAGTTTCACCATATAACGATTATCTGGGTCTTGTCGGACTTATCATAGATACAACTGTGTCATGTTCTGGGAAAAACACATACCCGTTTTTCCTAAATTAGCATAAACTGGCAAAATGCACTTTAAAGAAGATGCCTACATTATTTTGGTTCAGCTTTCCCCCTCAGAGGATAACTTCGCCAAATATCATCTGATTTCTATGGTTCAACCACGTATGTGAGTTGCCATATACCATTTTTCCATTTGCATCACTAAAATACTTATATTTTAATTGCATATTGAATACCGAGATCTCTCAGTGTCCTATTGTGACTGTAATTTACAAGGGATCGGTCGAGCAACCTCCCCTTCCCTCAGCAGGTCATAAAATTCGTTCCAGACGGCTCTCCAAGATGGCTGCCACGGAAATGGTCTACATTCCCTGTCTCTCTCTACCGTCAAGGCCAAACTTGTTTACAATTATATAACAGTAAAGATCCGCTAGGCATAGTCCTAAGTAATTGAGTCATTTAATTAATTAACACCTAACTTTACAGTGTATTTGGGCTCAAATGGCTCCTATTAAACATTCATGGCAGGGGTGAAATTCCAATGATAGCATTGCCGTTCTAAGGTGATTACTTGTGGCTTTTAAGACGCGCATCATAATGAAACCCCATGGTTATCATCAGCAGCTGTCATTAACATATATTTTTGGGAACCACGTTCCTCGTCGACGAATATGATTCTACCTCTCGGGCAGACCATAAGTATAAATGCACACCGCGCCTCGCTGGGCGTCCATAGTGGCTATAATTCAATGCAAGCGTTGGCAATAGACAGAATCTATCCAAATCGCTGCGTAACAAATACAGTATGCACAAAGGCGATACTTCTCGAAGATTAAGCCAATTTTCACCTCACGCGCAAGCTATACTAGTCTTTCCCGTGCTTATCTTACGTAAATCACTGGATTCTACGTTAATCTGCACGCTATATGCGGCTAAACAATATTTCACATATATGACTCCATTATCAAGGTACCTGCGTTCTTCCTGTTATACTATTTAAGCCAAAGCTTTACATAGCTCCTAACACAAATGTATAAATATACTGGCTTACTTTAATTTCAAATATTCATTCAAAATTTCACTGACACTGAGAAAAGCTCCCGTATTTCGCTATATTCCACACTACATTCTTAACTGTTTACCAAATGACAGTATCTTAAATTAGACATGACACTATTTGAACATTACTTAGGCCAACTTTGCCCTTACTTTATGGTTGCCGACCCCAGTTATTATTATTATTATTATTATTATTTTAACGTTTAGATCCATCACTATTTTTGACCTAAATGGTCCTAAGCAAATCACCTTCCAAGTCATACTTTATTCAAGACGAGTGGTGAAAACTCGTTCAGTAAGTGACTATTACATCTTTAATTTCAAAGTGATTAATCGTTACATGGTGAACTATGCCATTATAATGCTATTATTTGCATGTGTACTCACGTTTCCTTCTGGCTGGAAAGTACCAGTATCTTCGCCTGAGCTCTACCATGATGATTGACTTAATCCATCATGATATCCAATACACAACACTGAGATTCACACTTTTTACACATGATACACATATTATCACAAGTGGCCTTTACCACTGATAAACACTGAATATTAATCATTAAACACATTAACACTTTAAATTATTATTTCACAATTTATACACACTTCCTCTATCATTTCACATGTTGATCCTTAATCTGGATTTCACCTACGCTTGACCTCAGAGATGCGATGAACTTATGATAATCGCTGGTCTCCGTGAAATCTAGTAGCGTTTTTATAGATGTTCGATCCTAGTTCCCTGCACTCCCGTTCACCTCACTGTCCTGGTTAGGTGGCAATAACTTCCACTCTCCCATCACTGGAGTGCTCCTGATGCTGATGTCATATAATTGACAATACCTTCCGGTATACGAACTGTTCCAAACATTATCAGTTCCTATTCGCTGTAGCGAATTTATATCTGTGTCAGATAATAAAGAAATATCTGCATTGAGTTACTTTGATGCACTTCATTATTACAGATGAAGCTTACAATTTGCTTCCATTGTCTTCAACGGCGGTACGCTGATATTTTAATAATTGGCGTGCTTACTGCAGAGCGCTTGTAGACAAAGGACTAACTTCCAACTCGAGCGACCGTCTGACGTCTCCAACTGCCTTCAACTCTACATCACTGACTTCGACTGACTTCCAACTGCCCTGCAACTGCACTGACCCTTGGCGTAGGCTGCTCTCCCTTATATTTGTTTCTTGCACAAAATAGTTCACGGGACACGTGAGAGCGACTCCCTTCTTGAAATACTCCGTCTTCAGCCGAAATAACATCTGCATCTTGTTTATTTAGGCGTGGAGGTTTTAAAAACACTCGCGTGCCGGCGATCGCTTCGGCCAATTAATTACAATTAATTGCCTTAGTTCAGCGCGTGGGACGCCACGGTGGGGATTTCCCGCTGGTTGGTTAAAGTATTCGTGCTCTCGAGCGTGAGTTAGGTTGTAATGCGGTCATTTTGAGAAATAGGCGTAATTTTAGGTGAAAAACCACTCCTAAATTACTCCTCCGTGAATACATTCATCTGTGTGTATGTTCCATTGCATTACAATGCTCCATTTATCTGTAATTAATTAATTTCTTGTGGGCTTGGTTCCGCCAAAGCTTTGCTCGTT
Source organism: Meconema thalassinum (assembly GCA_946902985.2). Lineage (NCBI taxonomy): Eukaryota > Metazoa > Arthropoda > Insecta > Orthoptera > Tettigoniidae > Meconema > Meconema thalassinum. The sequence goes on from OX336390.1 coordinate 789,556,412, forward strand.
GTCGACTGGTGAATTCCCGGGTCATTAATTTTGAGCTGTCTGACCGCCCTAGACGGAAATAGTTCTACTGGCGCCGAGCCTACCCCGCCTACTTGCTAAAGTAATTTGTCAGACTTCAAACTAGCCTTCTTTCGACTTCGTATGCACTGAAAACGTACATTCCCTTGCATTTTGCTTATAATTTTTCCTTTAAATTGCTATGATTTGCACCTAAATAATCGTGAAATCACGCTAGACTATTATGTGTCAGTAGACCTCTCATTGCTCTGTGGGTTCCATATAATGGCTCCCCCTTAGAGACCACTGGTTCGACCTTAGGCATAACCATTTGCCTGGTCTTCTCTGCTGAGGCCTGAGTTCGATGCCAGACTGCCGTGACCAGTTGGGCACACTAGCATGCTGAGCTTCTATGCCCAGGGTCGCGGGTTCAAATTCGGCCGAAGTCATCGGAGTTATGAAGAGCGTTAAAATCTCTCAGTATGCCTTCCTTCGGAGGGGAAGTAAAGCCGGTGGGCCCATGTCATACGACATAGATTTATGTGATGTAAAAGAACATTCCACTAACTACACTCGTGTGAAAGTAAAATTTGATTAACGCTATTAAGTTCCAAAGGTCACCGTCTGGTTGCGGGAGTATCTATTAGCCAAGTTTGCAGCTAGGTGTCGTTGACGGTAGCATTTGGTAGAAAAAGTAGGAACTACTTAAAACTGACTGTCTGTAGTCCTTACCTGAATTACATATAACACACAATAATACAGCCTTCACAATTAACACCGGTTATCAGGCAGATTCTGTACACATCCAAAGTACACGGGGCTGCATGTGGGTAGATTATTAGCTTGGGAATAACCTAACCCCCAAGGGAAGATGATGAAGAAAAATAAGTGGGTTTCGGACTGGAGAAAAAGGATGGAGAAATAGGACGAGAGTCCAACAGAAGTTATAATTTTAACTTTAAGTATACTCAAAGGCAGCTGCCACTGCAAATCCGCTTTCCGATACCTAAAGTGGGTCGAGACCTGGGCGAAGCTAACAGGAAACGCAGCTGGAACTTGGGCTATTCGCAAGAAAGCTGCTATAGCGTATTCCCTCTCAAGCATAAATATACCTACTATGGGGAAGGGTGGTGGTCTGGCAAGACAAAGAGTAACAGATTTATTGTGTATCTGTTCAAAGGAGTTTGTTTCTAAACAAGTATTTTGAAGAGTACAAATAATTTGAATCAGCCTTGATATTTTAGTTCTTGAAATTGTAGAATTTCTAAAGAGCGACGGAATGCTTCCAAGAAGGATAGGGATATAGCAATTATACCCTTGGGAATAATTTTGGTAAGAATACCAATATTTGCATTTAGAAATGACTAAGCTTTTACCCAGCAAGGCGCCGACTAAAAGTTTAGACAATGAGAAACACTTAAATTTTGAAAAACCAACCATAAGTAGTAGAGAGAATCTCCACAAGCAGGAAGCTGGCGTAGCGAGCTTTGCTTGCCTTACTGGCCAGTTAGAATTAGCTATTAAAGCTAAGAGAGACTTTACTAAGTTAATAACTAAGAGTCCTTGCTCAAATGCAACAAGTGGTGAAAACCCTATCAATGGATTTATTTTTATTAAAGAGGGCATAAACCTAGGAAGAGTCAAGGAAGACAGGATCTTACCTAACCGTTATATTTGAGAAATGATAAATCAAAAGAACAAATCTTAATTTATTTAACAATGTAAAAAGAAGTAGTTTATGTAACAAATATATAATTTTGATTTTGTAAACAATTGGGGTCGCAGACCTCCGAAAACATCTAAAGCTTGCGCCAGGCAATTGACAATTCTTTTGGTTTTAAACCTTTTATATGCTTTAAAATCTTCGTAAGATTTTGAAATGTTGTTAAGATTAACAAATGGGAAATTTAAAGATAATTGACGTAATTAAGGTTAAACAATAAATCAAGTACAAGATGTGTACTTTAAGGATTTCTAGATAGGTATCTTAGAAATATGAACAAATAACAACTTCGAAAGTAACAACAACAAAAAACAGGAAGAAATGAAATAGAAGTTTCTATAACTTCTTGTATTAATACAGAGCTACATTTGGCGATTATACAAATAGGGCAGGTCACTTATTGTGAAACCTGAAGAGAAAAATTGAAAGGAAGTTTCTAGAACTAGAACTCCTATGTGGGTAGGGATCACGAGAAAAATAGGGCAAATTTCCCTTTCGTGAAACCTAGAGATAACTCACTTTTGAGTAGAAAGAATTGGATTCCCTCATTAGAAGGGAGAAACAATATAATTTAAGGCGTGTACTAGACACGAAGTTTTACAGACATTAATTCGTTGTACGTGGAGCAAGTAAGGGAGGGCACTTATTGAGAGTGACACCTCATTGAAAAAAGACCTAAAGTAACAATTTTATTATTTTAGTTTGTTAGTAAAGGGTTTGTGAAAGATCAAATGGGATTGTGGAAAGAGTGTTCATGGCCGTATTTATTGTACTCGGACGATCGCGACGCGGATGAAAAAGTTGAACAGGCACTGTTTTCACTATAGTCTGTTGATATAGTTGAAAGTTCATTGTAGTAGCACAAAACGTTTATGGAAAGAAAAGTTATTGCAATGGTGGAAAATAACTAGTTACACTAGATTTGCGAGAGTCTATTGCTTGAAAAACTTAGTTGAATGCAGCAGAAAAATTCCAACGGAGGAAGAAAAATTACATTTTGATTAGCAGTTCATAAGGAAGATTCCTTAGTTTGAAAAAGTAGTCCCATATGTGAGTGGAAAGTACTAGAAGGTTTAACTCGTAGATAAATTGTTCGTCATGGAAAATTCCAGAACAATCATGACTGAAGAATAGGGCAAAAGTTAGTCCAGCTGTGGAACGAGCTAAGTATTTTATAGACAGTGGGTAATTTAATGGTTTCCCACGTTGTGAGAAATTCTCTCATTTAATAAGCATAAGAAATGCTGCTTCATGTTAAGATTGGCTTAGATAGACAATAGCTCAACGTAGAAAATCCCGCGAAGGATGATTATTGCCCCACATAAGAAATCCCTCACTGCCTATAAAATGATAATTAAAAAGCTTGTAGCTATTTAAAAACAATTAAAATAAGTTGAAGATCGTTGAAGTAGTACTTAGCTCATTTCTGATGAACGGCGAATCCTTAGGTGACCGTTAGTCAGGAATTCACAACATGGCGAAGATTTGAAAGTTTGTCTCTCGAGGTGAGGAGACGAGCTTTAGTAAAGCTCCGGCTGACTAGTTTGACTTCAGACGCACAAGTGAGGCCAGCTCAACGAAGCGCGGAGGGACCAGGGAAGGGAAAAAGGTGGAGGTAGGAGACAAAAGGAATACATCAGTGGTGGCTGGTGACATTGTTGCAGCGTTGCACAACTCCCAATAATTTTACACCTAATTCGTAGTTTCTTTTCCTTTAATGTTTTAGTTTTATAGAATTAATGCACTCAAAAATGTGTTAAAATCATCTATATTTTGATATTATTTATCCTAATGCTTCACACTGTACCTATAAAAGCTGCCGCCTTCAAATCAAACTCCAGGGGGTTAGCTCTCTTGTGGCGACTCCCAAGCAGACAGCGCGGCGTACAGGACGAGGCTGGACGAGGCCAAGCTTGTGCACAGCATGCCGACCAGCATGGGTAGTAGGGAGTTGCAGACGAGCTGCCAGCCCCCTGGCAACACTCAGTTCCAAATGGCCCCGTTAGACTGCACCACCCTTTGGAAATGACAACACCCTCGATTTCTCTTACCCCACGAAGGGTAGTTTAGTTAGTTAGTTATTTAGTTAGTTAGTTATTGAAGTTTTAAGGGGCGGAACTACGAGGTCATCTGCCCCTGAAGGGTAGTTTCTTTCCCACACCACTAGAGAATGCTACACCACCCACAACGGTACAAATATCGGAATTTCATAGGGAGACATTAGTTGGTTCACACCCAATTATTTTTAGATGTTTTCTCATCATAACTTCATTTAATATTTTTGTCAATTGTTCTGTGAAGCGAGCCTAAGAACGCCACCGTGCTATAAGTACAGTAGATAAGTGGCTGAACTATTTTGCGACCTATTGTTGGTGTTACTGTAGCGGTTTATGTTTGCTTTTACCACTCTTGTTCTTGCGGGATTTGAGTTGCGATTAGCTCTGTATTTAGTTAATTGAGTATTTTGGTTCCAGTCAGATACTTAACTGTGCATTATTATTATTATTATTATAATTGTTTGGTTGATTGTGAGTAGACCTATGCATTCACTACGAAATTTCTTGGCTAGCAAAATTCAGTGTTTTGTTAGTTTGCTTTTCGCGCCACTTTTCGATGTAGCACCCAGATTTATCATCTGTGCATCTTTTAAGTTACCGTAGTATTTTATTTTAACGGAATGTTTAGTTTGAAACATTAATTGTATTGTGGAGTGTGAGTGAAAATGAATAGAGTAAGTAATTTGCTAGTCAGCCAATTTTTACAGCTTCCTGATGACGATAAACTTACAGTAAAAACACTCGGTACACCATTACCGGATAAGTATTGTCCAAAATATAAGTATACGAGGGCGTTTAAAGGAGATATTTAAGGCAATAATAATTGGATATGTGAATGCGATATTTAAAAACGCTTTATTCTGTTTTACATGTTTGTTGGTGGAGAATTCGCGTGGACCAAAATAGGAGTTACGGAAAATAATCCCTACAATAAAGAAACATGAATCTTCAGCTGAGCGGCTTCGGTGCCGTAGTTGGTAGCATGCTGAGCCTCTATGCCCAAGATCGCGGGTTCAAACCCGGCCGAAGTCATCGGATTTTTTAAGAGCGTTAAAAATCCCTCAGTAAGCATTCCTTCGGAGGGGAAGTAAAGCCGGCGGTCCCATGTCATAGATTTATGGCATGTTAAAGAACCTTCCACTTATTACACCTGTGTGAAGCTAAATTATAGGTAAAAAAATTGAACAACGCTCTTAGGTTCCAACGTTCGTCGCCAGGAGCCGACTGCGGTGGCGTGTAGTAACCAAGTTCTGAACTAGTAGTCGTTTACGGTGGCCTTTGGCGGCAAAAGTAGGAACTGCTTGAAATTCAATGTCTGTAGTCCTCACTTGAATTAAAAACAGATAACACTCACTAATACAGCCATCACAATTAACACCGGTGATCAGACAGATTCTCCACACACCCAAAGTACACGCGGCTACATGACTGCGTTGTCGCAGCTCCTAAACTGAGGAACCAACCAACCAATCTTCAGCTGTTTGAAATTGACACTTTTTGGAACTGTTAACGAAGCTGCACAATTGGACAGTGCCTATAGAAGGTAAATTGCGGAATATAACGAAGATGTTAGGCACAATAGATATGTGTTAAATATTGTAATAAACTGTATTCGTTTCTGTGGTTCTTTCGGACTGGCCTTGCGTGATCATGATGAAATTGTAACATCAACAAATCCAGGTGTTTTGAGAGAACTAATTAATTTTACCGCTGAGTTGGATGCTGTGTTAAAGGTCATTTGGTAAGGGCAACTGTTTTCAAAGGAACGTCCAAAACAATTCAAAATTAATTTTTACAGATTATGTTGGAGGTTTGCCAAGAAGAAAAATCAAAGCAAATAAAGGAATCGGAAATTTTTGCCATTATAGCATTATATTTCAAACATATTTCAGATGGCTGTTGTGTACTGATACGTAGTAAGAGGTAAACAAAACATGATGCACACACATTAGCAGCGTGTTTACTGGATGAATTAAAGAAGCAGAAATTGAACGAAACTCCGCAAAAATGAATTGCGCCGACGTATGACAGAGCGCACTTCATGGCTGGTTCCTCTGATGGGGTTCAAGCTATAGTAAAAAAAAGACTGATAGTCAGTCTGAAAGACTAGACTTTATATCATTTTAAATGCTACAAATGCTGCGTGAACTCAAAGTCCGTTAGCAAGTGCAAACCAAGGTCAAAGGAGGTAGCTGGCTGGATGACGTCACGCTCACCGGAGCGCGCGGGGAAAGGAGGAAGCTCAAGCAGTATTATGACGTCACACACCTCAGTGCATGCTCGGTACATTTCGTCCCGTCACCGTAACGTAACGCCAGACCCCAGCGTAACTACGAAGTCGACAAGATCATTTAAAATGATAAAAATCCTATCCCTATGCAGAATATGTGCCCGTCTTTGTTAGTAATAACATTTTTCATTAACGTACAAACTTTTCGGTTGCCATGTTTTTATGTTGAGAATGTTTATTATCCCGGAGATTGAGACCCAACCTTAGACAACCTGCTGTGTTTAAAATTCTTCCCATGAACTCAGGCATAGGGCTTAAATACATAAATCTGATTTTTTTAATGAATTCCTATAGGAAGAAGCCCAAAAGAGCCATTAAAATTTGTCTATTTGTCGAACGTACAGTTATTTTGGAAAACCCATGTATTTCAGTTTTTATACAACTGTAGTTTATCTAACGTTAATTAATTTTTGTTACATGTGTAAAATTCCCATATAAAATTGCGACATCAGAAATTTTGGTGCAACACCCTGCTTTACTTACCACCGGCCGCCACTGGAATACATATAAGAATAGCCAAAATAACAGAAATAAATTTTCTGTTGATGAAATGGTCTTCAAAGAGTTGATAGTAGGCGTCACTAGCGCAGCCTGGTGGGTGAAAAAGTAGACGAAGTTCTCTTGATCACAGAGATGATAGCTGGCGATAGCGACGAGATCTGGTGGCTAGATTGGTAAAGAAGTCCTCTTGTACAGGGAAGAATTGAGGAACTTCAGAGATTCGCTGCAAAATGACGCTAGGTGGGTCATGGAAGATATATATCTAGAACAGGCTTACAGGTAGTGTAAGAAACATATACCAACAAAGAGAAATCAGGAGATCACTGTTGGTGATTGCGAAAAAAGGAAAGGATGAACTAAAGCAAAGAGAAGCAAAAGCTTACTCTGTCTTACCTTGTATTTAAAGAATACACCAAGCTGGGAGGGGCATACACCAACAGAGAACTAAAGACATGAAATTAAGTAATTAAAGGTAAAGGAGCAATTAAAGAAAGTGGTCTTATAATATGCCCATTAGTGGTCAAGATCTTGGCTAGCCTAACTCTCCCATCCCTTCCAGGATAACACTCGGTCACTCTACCAGAAATCCAGACCAAGGGAGGAGAAACATCCCTAACCAGGACCAAGTCCCCTACTTTAATGTCGGGATTGGAAAGAAACCACTTCTGTCTCCGTTGCAAGGAAGTTAAGTATTCCAAATTCCACCTCTTCCAGAAAGAATTACGAAGGGCTTCAAGTTTACGCCAAACAATAGGTAAATTAGAATCTCTGTAAGAGTTGGGAAGGGGAGGAGGGGCAGAAAGAGAAGTGCATATAAGAAAGTGACCAGGTGTAAGTGGAAGCAGGTCATCAGGGTCATTGTAAAGCGGAGTTAAAGGGCGAGAATTAACAACACCTTCAATCAGAACTGACAGCGAATTAAATTCTTCATAAGTCAGAATGCGATTACCTAAAACTTCATCTACTTTTTCACCCACCAGGCTGCGCTAGTGACGCCTACTATCAACTCTTTGAAGACCATTTCATCAAGAGAAAATTTAAAATCTAAAAACGTTTAGTGAGCTTTACGCAGGATTCCCACCTACCACAGTGATGAGGAGCGTAGGGAGGTATAAAACGCCATTTTAATCCCTTTGAGTAGGAAAAATTAGAAATCTGTTCCATGGCAGGAGAAGATGTGAGAGCTTTCTTCCACAAGGAAGCTGCGCCTTGAAAAGTGAAAGCGTTATCAGAGAACATCTCCGAAGGAACACCACGCCTAGCAGCGAAGCGAGAGACAGCTGATAAAAAGTAAGAAGTAGAGGCATTCGTTACTAGTTCCAAATGGATCGCGCCAGTAATCATGCAAACAAAGAGAGAAACCTAGAGCTTACCAAACAATTTGCGTTTAGCTTCAGGGGTATTGCGTTGATATTGGAACGGACCCATATAGTCCACACCAGTTAGAGCAAATGGACGTATAGGAGAAGAGCGAAAGGAGGGCAGATCGCTCATTAATTGAGTATTGACTTTAGGTTTCGCTTTGAAGCAAGGAATGCATTTGTGAATTACAGAGGAAACTTCATGAATTCCATTTATAATCCAGTACTTTTCCCTTAAGTGGCAAAGCAGTGTGCGTGTACCAACATGCAGATTACGATAATGAAAGTCACGTATAATTAAAGAAGTTACGTGATGTTTAGAAGGCAAAATAACAGGATGCTTTTTGTCCTCAGAAAGCAAAGATTGCGAGAGCCTACCACCTACCCTGAGTAACCTATTGTCATCAAGGAACGGGGCTAAGGCACGAAGACGACTGGATTTGGGAAGATCCTTTTTAGAAGAAAGTAAAGACAATTCGGAAGAAAAGGCTTCTTGCTGTGTTAGTTGCAAAACCTTAATGGTAGCGAGATTCAATTCATGATTGCTAAGGTGTGGTTTGGGGAGAAGAGGTTGATCAACCAAAAGATATTTCCATCTGAGAAGATAGGCAACAATTCGAATTAATTTGTGAAAGGAAGAATAGCGGGACAACAAGGGATGAGAAACGTTGGAAACAAGACACGAAGCAGTAGATTTAGATACTTTAGCGTCAGGCAAGTTGGAGTTTGTAGCTGGAGGTTTAGAAGGCCAACAAGAAGAGTCTTCGATTAACCACGAGGGCCGATGCCAGTACAACTGAGAAGCTGCCAACTGAGGGGGTAAACATCCACGAGAAATGATGTCGGCGGGATTGTCAGCACTGGGCACATGCCTCCATTGACATCCCGGAGAAAGAGTTTGAATTTTGGAAACCCTGTTTGCAACAAAAGTTTGCCAATGAGCGGGTTTTTTGGCGATCCAAGAAAGAGTGATCATGGAATCGCTCCAGAGATAGGTTTGCGAAAATTCGACCTTTAAAACTTCCCGTAATTTCTTAACAAGTTCTGCGGCCATGAGTGCAGCACACAATTCAAGCCTAGGCAAAGTGATAGTTTTAAGAGGAGCCACCTTCGATTTGGCACAAACAAGGTTGGAAACTGAAGATCCATTTATCGAACCGCGATAAACCAAATATGCACAGCAACCGTAAGCTTTTTCGGAACTGTCCGCAAACACATGAAGGAAAAAAGATGCACTAGGATGAGCGTTAATTAAATTCCTGGGAATTTCAATAAGGGAAAGATCAAGCAAATTGCTGCGAAAAGAGAGCCATCTGTTAAGAAAAGAAAGGGGAACAGTGTCGTCCCATTCACATTTGAGCGACCATAGCTCTTGCATGAAAAGTTTGGCTATAACAATAACTGGGGCAAGGAATTGAAGCGGATCAAATTTTTTTGCAATTTCAGAGAGAATTTGTCTTTTTGTGTTAGGGAGCTCTTCTGCAAGCGAAACGTTATAGATAAGAGTGTCAATGTTAGTGCACTAATGAACTCCAAGAGTTATTATGGACTCGGAGTCTCCACAAATTTCGACGGAGGAGGGGTCTACATCTTCAATAGGAAACTGGGCGAGAAACTCATGGGAGTTGGAATTCCACTTATGAAGTGGGAATCCTCCATTCTTTAACAATGCTTGAAGTTCTAGTGACACGAAAGAAGCTTCCTCCAGAGTGGGGAAGGACTGCAAGTAATCGTCAACATAGAATGATGTAGTTAGTGCTTTGGAAGCTTTAGAATAAAATAAATGACCATCTTGAGAGGCTAACAAATGTAGGGATCGGATAGCAAGGAAAGCGGAAGGTTTTAAGCCATAAGTAACCGTCTTTAAGCGAAATACCTTAATGGGCTTGCTGATTTCGTCGCGCCACAAGATTCTTTGGAGATCTCGTTGTTCAGGCTGAATTAAAACCTGACGGTGCATCTGTTTTATATCTGTTTTATAACAGCTATGGGAAATAATTGAAAGTTTAAGAGTATAGCAGATAAATCTGACTGAATAGCAGGACCAGAGTAAAGAGTATCGTTAAGACTGTTGCCATTAACGTCAGGTGATGAACCATTGAAAACGACTCGGATTTTATCCTTTACAAGAGTGTTTTTCCACACGGGATGATGATTTAAGAAAACCATTTCAATTGGGGGGTGCAATTCGCCATCAGATTTGCTAACAACTTCCATATGATCTAAGCTTTCATACTCATCCATGAAATCAGTATACTGCTGTTTAACGAGAGGTTCTTTGTTGAATTTGCTCTCGATAGCAAAGAGAGCTTTTCGAGCTTTGGGTTGAGAATTAATAAGTTTAGGGGGATTATGTAATCTTGGCACCTGAACAATGAACCGGCCATCAGGAGAACGAGTGGTGGTGTTCAGAAAAAGTTGCTCACAGAATTCGTTTTCTGAAGAGGTCACGTTAGGAGAATCAACGCTTTCAAGCCTCCAGAACTGTTCCAAGTCAGTATTAGCGAAATAACTTTGCGTTGCGGGTTGGGGAGACTAATGAGGAAGTTGACCGGTGACGATCCATCCAAAATTAGTGTCTCTGGCAACCACGTTTGAGGATAACTTGCGAACCTGTTTACGAAGGCAATTCCAGAAAACATTGGCACTAAAGAGTATGTCAATGGGGTTTTGTACATTGAACAGAGGATCGGCTAGCCTTAATTGCGAGGGAATGCTTAAACCTGAAATATCAACAGAGTGACTTGGAGTATCTTCTCCTATGCTATTGAGAATGAGACAATTCAGTTTGAGAAAGTTATTTTTGTGACAAATGTCTCTTATGGTTAGCTTTGAAAACTGTAAAGCTTGCGATTTTGAGCTGTTAATACCCGATACGTTAATAGAAGTGGGGTTTAAAGGTTGGCCTAGTTTTTTGATTAATGAATTAGAAACAAAATCGTGGGTTGCCGCCGAATCAAGAAGACCGCGTGCACGGACCCAGTTGACAAAGTTATCCTGAACTTCGATTTGGACAGTGGGCAATAGTACTTGGGCACTACGTATGGACTTGGCATTTTGAATGTAAGATGAAGCATTGGAACTGTTAGCATTGTCACTTTTCTGAGAAGTAGATGCGGTCGATGACCTTGCTTGATCATGACGATGTAGTAAAGTGTGATGAGCTTTTTCACAATGGAAGCAAAGTCTGGTGGACTTGCAATTTGAAGCAGAATGCGTGGGTGCTAGGCAGTTGAAGCAATGTTTATTCTGGGAAACTAATTTTCTTCTGTCGTCGACTGACAGTTCTTTAAAAGATTTACATAGATATAAGGGGTGGGAATCTTTACAAAGTATGCACTTTAATGGTTCATTTAAACTCTTACGGGGTTCGCTTTGAGTGTTTAAAACGAGAGAACTAGCAATACGGCGTTCACTAGACCTAGTTGGGTAACCAGTGGCGTTTGACTTGAGTTTAGATGCGCTGGACCCAGGTTTTTGGGTACTAGACGCTAAGCGTTCGCTTTTAGGTTTAAGAGACATTGATTCAAATTTAGAACTAGGGGGTGAGGGTTCACTTTGATTAGCTAAAGCAGTTAAGAGTTGGCATCTAGCATTTATGAAAGTGATTAAATGCTCGTAAGAGTAATCGTCTTCTCTGGAAAGTTCAATCTCCCAAGCTTTGAGGGTAGCAACATCGACTTTAGAAACCACTAAGTGTATTAAGAAAGTGTCCCAGTGTTCAGTGGGTTGATCTAATTGGGATAGAGCTTTAACGTGAAGTTGTGTTGTATCAATGAGAGTACGCAAACTAGTGACGTCATTGTGCTGTGACGCAGGTAAGTTAAATAGAGCCTTCATATGGCGTTGAATACGTAACCGTGAATTACCGTATCTTTCTTTCAACAAGTTAAAGGCAATGGGGTAGTTTTCGGCACTTAATGGGAGTGCTTCAACTAACTGCAGAGCTTGACCTCGGAGGATAGATCTCAAATAATAATAATAATAATAATAGCCTTTACTGCAGCCAGTTGGCCATATTACATGTTACAGATATGTACACTTACTAGATACTATGGTTCGCTTCTAGTCCTTACTATAAGCCACTATTGATAAAGTTCTGTTGGGGCATGTCGTGATATGGTACCTGCCGCATTCGTTCCTACACAGCTCACAAATACACCTCTCATCCGGGTCATGAAATGTCTTTCGTGAGCAGACCTTATGGTGGAACCCATGAACTGCGAGTCTCGTCACGACGTGTCTCATTTCGGATATGGGTTGCATCCATCTTTTGTCCACCATGGCATCAGTCGCGTAGAATTCCTTCGGAATGTCAAGCCTTTTGCTTTGCAGATCCTGGAGTAATTTTCTGAAGCTTTCTGTGGAAGGCAACAGTAAAAGTGACCGAAGGTCCTCTATTAGGAACGTTTCTCTCGCCAGTTCATATACCAGCCGAGATTTGGCTGACTTGGGGACTCCGAGGGCTCTTTTGAGGAACCTAGATTTCACCTTTTCGAGTTCCTCCAGCTGTTTGTAGTTGAGAAACTCCCATGTTAGCTCCAGACCGTATGTTAGTACGGGTATGACCTTGGCTCGGAAGAGCATCATTGCTGTTTCCAGCGATATTTGGGTAATATGGCTTATGTCGCTTATGGCCTTCATTGCTGCGGCCGCTTTCGCTCTTGTATGTATTCTGAAGCTTCGGCCTGTTACCTGGAGCGTGAGGCCGAGGTATTTGAAATTGTTTACTTTCTTCAGTTCCTTGCCGTTGCATAGCACTTGGTCTGATTCCGCTGACCTGCCCCCGTTCCGGAAGACGACCATCTCAGTCTTGTCCTCGTTGATTGTTAGTTCGTTTTCCTGGTCCCATTCGCTTAGTATGTTAATTGCATCTTGCAAATCCTTTATCTGCTCTGAGGCGATTGCCATGTCGTCTGCGTATATATACAGTTTGGACTCAGTCGATTCCTTCATTTTGTCTCCTGCATCGTGTGAGAGCGCATTGAATAGAATGGGACTGAGGGGGGCCCCTTGAAGTACTCCATTCGTTTGTATCATCCATTTGGTTTGTCCAACTCCGTCCTGCACTTGTATATAGTTTTCTGCCAATATGTTCGATATAAGGGTCGTCAGCCTTGACCTACCTATGAGTGTTTCCAACTTATGTATCAGCAGCTTTCTGTTTACCAGGTCAAAAGCCTTCGTAAAGTCAACAAAGACTACATAGAGTTTGCTCTTGGGTTTCTCTAGTGTTGTTGTTCTGTGCCGTAATAGGCTTCCTGCAGCCATAGTTGTCGATCTATGCTTCCTGAATCCACATTGCTCTTCTGGTAGTATTGGGTCTATTTTTTCGTATATTCTCGCTGTCAATATTCCTGTTAGTAGCTTTAGGGCTGCGGATTCCAGCGCTACTCCCCGGTATGAATTTGGGTCGTCAGTACTCCCTTTTCCTTTGTATAGTAGCTTGATGGTTGATTTCTTCCATTCGTTTGGTATTTGCCCGAGTTCTAAGCATTTGTTTAGTAGGGCCGTCCATATCGGTGCCAGTCCCTCAGTAGTTTGTTTTAGATGCTCATTCCTTAGTCCATCTGGACCGGGGGATCTATTATTTCTTTTCTTCTGTATGGCCATGGTGATCTCTTCTTCTTTGATGGATTCTGACACATCGCGTTCTTCTGGGGGCCTGGTTTCGGGTCTAGTCTCCTTTGCACAGGTGACGTTCTTGATATACTCCTCCCATGTCTCCAATGATATGTTTGGTTGGAAGCTATGGATCTTTGGCCTCAGGGCACGGTATGGGTCTGTTTCTGCTTCTGCAATGACCGCTCTTTGCGTCTCTTCTATGAAGTCCCTTTTTTATTTTTAATCAGTTCTTTGTAGGTTTTCCTGTGTTGTCGGTATTCTTCCAGTGCTTTGTTGTCTTTTGTGACTCTTATTTTGTGGAGTTTGCCTAGGGTTTCCTTCCTTTGAATAAAACACGACTCATCGACCCAAGGTTTAGCCTTTCTCCCGTGTGAAGGCGTGGTAGCTGCGCCGGTGATGCAGTCTTGTATCCAAGCTGCCGCCTCGTCGATTCCTCCCTCTTGGATGCTTTCCATCATCTTGTCTATGTCTTCCAACTTTTCTCTAATAATGAAATAATGAAACTTGTAGATGACTTGAATGTCTTCATTGTCATGAACAAGAGAACAAAATAGTTCATGGAAAGAATCCCAAGTAGATTCGTCTCCAGAGAAGTTGGGTAAATCAATATTAGGTAGGATTGGTTTGGGCTTGTGAGTGCCCTCACGAGAAGAGGTTTGTTGTTCGTGAACGGAACCAAGAACAGAACCGTCTTTTTTCTGTTCTTCTTCGAGTTGGCGTATTATTTTACAAGCAGAACCTATACCTTCGTAATAATGATTTTCTACTTCGACTCGATCATCAGTTTGATTGAGCATACAAGTTTCGATTTCAGTTTGGATGTTACAATAATTTTCATATGAACGTTCAAAATCCTTTACGCGATGTTTTAACAAATCTAATTGAGCTTCTGAGGGATCTAGCTCTTTGATGTATTTTCTAAATCGGGTAATTTGCCCTTTATAGGATGCTCGATTAGAAGTAAGTCTTTCTTCCTTATCCTCTTCTGTAGGAGCCATGACAAAATAGGTAAACTAAAGTATAACTTACGAAACTGTGGAACCTTGAAAATGCTGTCATACTGGCAGCAGCAAATAAGTTGAAAGAAAGGGACACACCAAAGGAGACAGGATCGGCTTCTTTCTCCTTCACAGGCTTTGCACGGTGAAGCTATAGCTGAAAAATTCAAAGAAGATATTAATGATTTGCAAAATATTGTCGAATAACCCTTGACAAATAAAGTCTGATAAGTAAAGTGTCATAAATGGACTCTCCCGGGTTTCTGGGACCAAATTTTGGGTAGACTATTAGCTTGGGAATAACCTAACCCCCAAGGGAAGATGATGAAGAAAAAGAAGTGGGTTTCGGACTGGAGAAAAAAGGATGGAGAAATAGGACGAGAGTCCAACAGAAGTTATAATTTTAACTTTAAGTATACTCAAAGACAGCTGCCACTGCAAATCCGCTTTCCGATACCTAAAGTGGGTAGGGACCTGGGCGAAGCTAACAGGAAACGCAGCTGGAACTTGGGCTGTTCGTAAGAAAGCTGCTATAGCGTATTCCCTCTCAACCATAAATATACCTACTATGGGGAAGGGTGGTGGTCTGGCAAGACAAAGAGTAAGAGATTTATTGTGTATCTGTTCAAAGGAGTTTGTTTCTAAACAAGTATTTTGAAGAGTACAAATAATTTGAATCAGCCTTGATATTTTAGTTCTTGAAATTGTAGAATTTCTAAAGAGCGACCGAATACTTCCAAGAAGGATAGGGATAAAGCAATTATACCCTTGGGAATAATTTTCGTAAGAATACCAATAGTTGCATTTAGAAATGACTAAGCTTTTACCCAGCAAGGCGCCGACTAAAAGTTTAGACAATGAGAAACACTTAAATTTTGAAAAACCAACCATAAGTAGTAGAGAGAATCTCCACAAGCAGGAAGCTGGCGTAGCGAGCTATGCTTGCCTTACTGGACAGTTAGAATTAGCTATTAAAGCTAAGAGAGACTTTAATAAGTTAATAACTAAGAGTTCTTGCTCAAATGCAACAAGTGGTGAAGACCCTATCAATGGATTTATTTTTATTAAAGAGGGCATAAACCTAGGAAGAGTCAAGGAAGACAGGATCTTGCCTAACCGTTATATTTGAGAAATGATAAATCAAAAGAACAAATCTTAATTTATTTAACAATGTAAAAAGAAGTAGTTTATGTAACAAATATATAATTTTGATTTTGTAAACAATTGGGGTCGCAGACCTCCGAAAACATCTAAAGCTTGCGCCAGGCAATTGACAATTCTTTTGGTTTTAAACCTTTTATATGCTTTAGAATCTTCGTAAGATTTTGAAATGTTGTTAAGATTAACAAAAATGGAAATTTAAAGATAATTGACGTAATTAAGGTTAAACAATAAATCAAGTACAAGATGTGTACTTTAAGGATTTCTAGATAGGTATCTTAGAAATATGAACAAATAACAACTTCGAAAGTAACAACAACAAAAAACAGGAAGAAATGAAATAGAAGTTTCTATAACTTCTTGTATTAATACAGAGCTACATTTGGCGATTATACAAATAGGGCAGGTCACTTATTGTGAAACCTGAAGAGAAAAATTGAAAGGAAGTTTCTAGAACTAGAACTCCTATGTGGGTAGGGATCACGAGAAAAATAGGGCAAATTTCCCTTTCGTGAAACCTAGAGATAACTCACTTTTGAGTAGAAAGAATTGGATTCCCTCATTAGAAGGGAGAAACAATATAATTTAAGGCGTGTACTAGACACGAAGTTTTACAGACATTAATTCGTTGTACGTGGAGCAAGTAAGGGAGGGCACTTATTGAGAGTGACACCTCATTGAAAAAAGACCTAAAGTAACAATTTTTTTATTTTAGTTTGTTAGTAAAGGGTTTGTGAAAGATCAAATGGGATTGTGGAAAGAGTGTTCATGGCCGTATTTATTGTACTCGGACGATCACGACGCGGATGAAAAAGTTGAACAGGCACTGTTTTCACTATAGTCTGTTGATATAGTTGAAAGTTCACTGTAGTAGCACAAAAAGTTTATGGAAAGAAAAGTTATTGCAATGGTGGAAAATAACTAGTTACACTAGATTTGCGAGGGTCTATTGCTTGAAAAACTTAGTTGAATGCAGCAGAAAAATTCCAACGGAGGAATAAAAATTAGATTTTGATTAGCAGTTCATAAGGAAGATTCCTTAGTTTGAAAAAGTATTCCCATATGCAGCAGAAAAATTCCAACGGAGGAAGAAAAATTAGATTTTGATTAGCAGTTCATAAGGAAGATTCCTTAGTTTGAAAAAGTAGTCCCATATGTGAGTGGAAAGTACTAGAAGGTTTAACTCGTAGATAAATTGTTCGTCATGGAAAATTCCAGAACAATCATGACTGAAGAATAGGGCAAAAGTTAGTCCAGCGGTGGAACGAGCTAAGTATTTTATAGACAGTGGGTAATTTAATGGTGGCCCACGTTGTGAGAAAATCTCTCATTTAATAAGCATAAGAAATGCTGCTTCATGTTAAGATTTGCTTAGATAGACAAATGCTCAACATAGAAAATCCCGTGAAGGATGATTATTACCCCACATAAGAAATCTCACACTGCCTATAAAATGATCATTAAAAGCATGTAGCTATTTAAAATCAATTAAAATAAGTTGAAGATCGTTGAAGTAGTACTTAGCTCATTTCTGATGAACGGCGAATCCTTAGGTGACCATTAGTCAGGAATTCACAACATGGCGAAGATTTGAAAGTTTGTCTCTCGAGGTGAGGAGACGAGTTTTAGTAAAGCTCCGACTGACTAGTTTGACTTCAGACGCACAAGTGAGGTCAGCTCAATGAAGCGCGGAGGGACCAGGGAAGGGAAAAAGGTGGGGGGTAGGAGACAAAAGGAATACATATAAGAATAGCCAACATAACAGAAATAAATTTTCTCTTGATGAAATGGTCTTCAAGGAGTTGATAGTAGGCGTCACTAGCGCAGCCTGGTGGGTGAAAAATTAGACGAAGTTCTCTTGATCACGGAGATGATAGCTGGCGATAGCGACGAGATCTGGTGGCTAGATTGGTAAAGAAGTCCTCTTGTACAGGGAAGAATTGAGGAACTTCAGAGATTCGCTGCTAGATGACGCTAGGTGGGTCATAGAAGATATATATCTAGAACAGACTTACAGGTAGTGTATGAAACATATACCAACAAAGAGAAATCAGGAGATCACTGTTGGTGTTTGCGAAAAAAGGATGGGATGAACTAAAGCAAAGAGAAGCAAAAGCTTACTCTGTCTTACCGTGTATTCCAAAGAATACACCAGCACGACTGCGATGTCGCAGCCCCTAAACAGAGGAACCAACTAATCTATCTCACCTTGTTAAAGTAAATAAATTAATAGTATAATTGCACACGAAATTGCATTTGGAATAAATACATCATAATATCACAAACACTGACAGATGAGAAGTTAAATAAATAGACCGGCTTCCACCACAAACCGCGCTCGAGACCCGGATCCCACCAACCCACCGACCAGTGCGCGCCCCATATTACATGATCCTTGGTCTGTGCAATGCAGCAACGTATAATCCCAGTATAATGTCAAATGAGATGCATTGATTGAGAACACATTGGGCTTCTTCTTTAGCCCCTAAAGTATTTCGTAAGATAGGTCAAAAGCTTGAAATGGCAGCCATGGAATATCAATACTTCACCAATCCGTGTATAATTAATGAAGAGACTGTATGCTTAAAGATCCATAAGCCTTTTCTAATCAAAGCGGCTGCAAGTAACACGGCGTGGTGGAAAGTAAAGAGGTTAGGTCAAAGTATATGGTGTCTAAAAATAAAGCAATGGAAAACAGAAATATAATTATAAATGTGATTAAGATTAAAAAATGTATTAAAATCATTATGCAATTCTATTTTAAACGACATTGAATGAATATAAATTTAATAAATGCGATAACTTACTTCAGGTTAAGGCAATGTTTCATTTAGAAAATGATTTGTCTATTGTTTAATATTTTATGGGTGTAGCAAAGTCCTACAACTCAAATAGACGGTAGTAAGAAATGAAATAACGTCAGTGCTAGTTCTGAAAAAAAAAAAAAAAAAGACGTAAATACGAATGAAGCGCTACTGTGAAAAGGTCCTGTACGCGTCTGTGTGTTGAATGGGCAGGCCGTTTAAAGAAGCCAGGTGGGATGCGATCCAGCTGGCAGTGAAAATGGTGCTGCAACCTATCTTGTCTTGTGTTAAATGATGATGATGATGATAATTGTTGTTTTAAGGGGCCTAACATCGAGGTTATCGGCCCCTAATGATCTGGGTGATAGTGAAAATGATAATGAAATGGAAACCAGAACAAAATTATCGAAGACGGAAAATACGTACAAAAAGGAACTCACATGGAAACAACTCACAATATGGTCCTACAAAAGGGAATTTAGAACGAAAAGTTGCACAAAAAGAATAGATTGAAAAAAGACCCACAAAACGTAGGCTAGATTCAAAATACGTACAAAATGCAAAGTAGAGCCGAAATACTTACAAAATGCAACTGAAATTCAAAATACTTACAAAATGCAAATGAGATCGAAATTACGTACAAAATGCAATTGAGGTTCAAAATACTTACAAAATGCAATTGAAATTGAAAATACACAATGCAATTCAGATTGAAATATCCCAGTTCCAATCCAAATTATTCACAAAGTGCAATTGAAATTCAAAATACTTACAAAATGCAATTGAAATTGAAAATGCTTACAAAATGTACGGTAGATTCAAACGACTCATGTGGATTGACAATACTTACAAAAAGCAATTTAGATTGAAAATACTTGACAAATGTAATTTAGATTCAAAATACCCACAAAATGCAATTGAGAATCAAAATATGTGCAAAATGCCCACCAAACAAAATGCAATTTAGATTCAAAATTCGTGCGAAATGCGGTTTTGGTTGAAAATACTTACAAAATGCAATTGAAATTCAAAATACTCACTAAAAGGCCCCGCAACCTGCATTGAAAGACTTACTAAAAAGCAATTTAGATTGTCAATCTTTACAAAATGCAATTGAGGTTGAAAACAATCGCGAGATGTAATTTAGATCGAAAAAACTTACAAAATGCAACATAGATCAAAAATGCCTTAAAAAATCGCTAAAAGGGAATTTAGATACACGGTGATTCGAGTAACAAAAACAGTGCGGGAATCTTAAAGAGAAAAGGAAATAGAAGGAAAAGAGGAGAGGAGAGGGGAGAGAGGAGAAGGTCCGCCCCAAAGGGAAGGGACAAAAAGGGGAAAACGGACCCATCTCAGGAATCCCTCGGGGTCGCCAACGCCCGAACTCACCAGCCGTGAGCCCCTGAGGGTGTAGCATTATCGACGGTGCACCAGAAGTGGTGGGGCTACATACACCCTGCCTCCTTAAGGGCCTTGAGCACAAGGCAGGAGGTAAAAGGAAAATAACAAGAAGGCTGACCCCCCACAGAAGGAGGGTATCAGGAAAGATGAGACAAGGGCCAATTAAGGCGGGAAAGTGAAAGACTCCCTAGGCCTCGGATAACCTAATACCGTTGGGGTCGGAAGAGAACAAGAGTTGACCAAGGAAGGTCGACAGGAAAGAAGAAAGAGAGGAGCCCGGCACAAGTAAGTGGAAGCAATGCCGGACTCAGCTGGGGCCCCGTGGTCGCCAACCCACAACCCACTAGATGTGAACCCCTGGGGGGTTGTGTTAAATGAACAGGAAGTTTAAAGCTATTATCAAAGAGAGCCAAATGTATCTACAATGGCATTACATATGCCAGTTGCAAGTACCGATGGTAGATGTCGCATTCAACACTACTCTTGGTCTTCCACAGAAGGTGTGCTTTCATTTCCCGAGTTTACGTGAGACAAAGTTAGGTGAGATGATTGTCTTACGTGATTTACGGCGATAATTTTGTTCCAGACACAATCACTCCTTCGTCTGTTGTGTGTAGTCGTCATTTTGAGAGTCCCGCACCGTAGTTGTAATCGTTTAATCGTGCACCACGGTTGCGAGGGCAGCTGTAGCACGTCAAGACATCGTAGGTTCGAACCTATCCCGAGTGTGGTTTTTCTACACTCTGTCCAGGCAAATGCCGGGATAGTACTTGACTAATGTTAGTAACGCACATGATAGGGATTTCTTTGCCTCTGATACCTACCATGATATCCAATTAACTACGGAATCAACCGTCCGGTGCATCTTTTCATCATATCTCCTCCTTTCTGCACGAGGTCATAAAGGAGCCAGGGTGTGTGTAGCCCCATCACTGGAGGTGCTACACCCTGAAGGGCTCACGGCCGTTGAGATTGGGAGAATACCTGAGCTGGATCTGTTTTTTTTCCTTTTTCCAGTGATTCTGGGGCGGTCTCTCTCCTATTTCCCTTCCTATCTGCCTTTCATGGCACACCTTACAAAATCCGTCAATTCTCATTTTTTGAGGGTTGAGAGCATTTCATTTACCCGCATTTTATTTCCCTTGTTCTACT
This sequence comes from Meconema thalassinum, assembly GCA_946902985.2. Lineage (NCBI taxonomy): Eukaryota > Metazoa > Arthropoda > Insecta > Orthoptera > Tettigoniidae > Meconema > Meconema thalassinum. The sequence continues at coordinate 789,577,485 of OX336390.1, forward strand.
AATCCGTAATTTGGTTGTAAGTTGTAGTTATTTTTAGTTCTAGTGTTCATTTTATCATCATTCTTCATTTTCATCCCAAATAATTAAGAGGCCTATAGCCTTCATGTTAGGCCCTTTAACATCAACTATCATCATCAAATTACAATTTCAGCAATATCTTTTTCGACAATGAAAACTGAAAGTCTGGTTTAAGTTGTATTCATAGTGGAAAGAATTTATTGTATGAAATGTTTGGATTGCATTTTTCAGAACTGTAATCCCCTGCACTCATTAGCCTGACCCCAGCGTCATTGCAGAGAAATTGGTATCTACGAATACTATTGCGGAAGCCGAAATATCGGTTGCTTCCAAATAACTTCTGTACAAACCACTCAGCTGGAAAGTTCATTAAGTTTTATATAAATCGACTGAACCTAATGGAATTCAATTTTAATAAGGTGTAAAGGTATGTTTAGTTTCGGTCATTTATTATCACGCTATTGGATTTTAAGGCCGGTCACACGGTGATGGGGTAGCGTGCCTACCTCTCACCCAGAGGCCCCCTGTTCGATTTCCGGCTCCGTCAAGGATTTTAGAAACTGACATGAGGGCTGGAACGGGGTGCACTCAGCCTCGTGAGGACAATTGAGTAGCTGTCTGACAGTGAGGCAACGCCCCAATCACGAAAACCAAGATTAACGGCCGAGGGAATCAGATGCGCTGATCACGTATCCACCCAATATCTGAAGGCTAAATGGCTGGGCAGCGGTCGCTTGGTAGGCCTAAGTCCTTCATGGGCTGTAGTGCCAGGGGTTATTATTATTACTAGCGGACCCGTGAGAGAACAATCGCATAATGGATTGTGTGCGTCCCCATGTGTACAGACTACCCGCTCGGTTTAGTGCTCTGCGGGCTGTAGGAGACAGATTTATCGCAGGGGCTATCGTCTTGTTCATTTGTTTAAAAGCACATTATAAACAAATAAATTATTTCCGTTGACGTTTCAAGAAATGCAAGATTTTTCCTGTACTAATGAGACAATTTGGAAGATTTTGGTACAAACCACACCTTCTAACTCCCTCTGGTTTAGGAGCTTGAGTTTTGTGATACATACACCATAGTCTTAGCGTATTATATAATAAGATATTATTTTGTGATATAATTTGCATTTTGATATTGCGGAAATTATATTTAGAAATAGTGTGAAGTTTTTGTTATGCTATACTGTGTTGACAGTGCTGTGTGAGCATTTGAGTAACTAACGGGATTTGATGTAAAGTACCTCATTTTCTATACCGGTAGTGCAGAACGCAACTGGCATCCAGTCGGCCGTGTCTCGACTTGAGCTATGTTGCCATGGAAACGATTTGCCTTGCCATTCCTTCATGAGTATCTTTTATGAATTTATTAGCCTTTGCTCGAGTGCAAAAGGGCCGAAATCAGAAGAATGAGAAAGACTATCGAAAATTCATGCAGGCAGCCGTTCCTTCTGGGTCCTAAACTATGTGTATGCAAGATTTGGTTGAGATTAGTGGAACGGTGTGGATTTGTATAGGGAACAAATATACATACCCACATACATACATACATACATACATACATACATACATACATACATACATACAGACTTTCACTTTTATATCTAAGATACTAGCTGAAGTACCCGTGCTTCGCTACTGGTCATAAATAAATTGAAATGTGAAGGTGACAGTTAAAACAGGGGATAGGCGAGGTGCTGCGCGGAGGGAGAGTTAGGATGGAACATTTTGTCCAGCTACACCGCTTGGCAGTGACCTTGTTTTATAGCACACAATTAGGTTTTACTCGCTAACAGTTGGAGATACACGATAAGTGATAAGGACCATTCTGATAGAAATTTAAATTTTAAACCTCATATATGCTATCAAAAGTCTGCTACTTTTTAGCGTTCTCTTTTTATTTGAAATGGAAATATGAATGTTTGAAACCAAATGGTGTAGTGACGTCACTTAAATAGCCGCCTTCTTTAAATAGTGCAAAGTATTGAAATCAAAAGTAGCCTATATATTAACCAGACAAATCAGCTACTTCCATGTAAAATTTCATGTAAATCGGACCAGTGCTTCTTTGGTGATCGAGTAATACACAGACACACAGACACATACCATCTCAATTTCATATATTAGTATGGATGTAGTTTTTTGATGTACGAAAAACTTAATTTGAAAGCACCCATGTTTAAGTACAAAAGGAGCCTGGTCATGGTTTCTAATGATTACTATGAGAATTATTGGTGGCGTCAGTTACCTGTAGGTTTGCTACGGTACTGTATCTGTTGTGGGCAGTGAAGGAGGTAATTTTCTGTACAAATTATTTACTCTTATAGTCATGTCTTAAGTAGAAAAGAGGGAGTGTTCACTGCGTGGTTAATCATTTTAGGTTACTGTTTCATTTTGATTGCTACAAATTATTCTGGTTCTGTTAGTCTTAGTGAAGTCTTATCACAGTTACTGTATTCCTGATTTGTAATACAAAAGATAGCCGGTACAGGTTAACAATCTCAACAATTAAAACAATGCAGCATAAAAACATTAGGATTAATAAAATATAAACGTAAACATATTAGTAGTAGAACACACCTTAACGGAGAGTTTAACACAAAAATACAATATATTGCGCGTGATACCTTCCGTCATAAGGTAAAGATTCAAAATCTCCCGTAACAGCAGCGGCATCAAGAGTATGACATTAGACCCAAAATGTTACATTTAGACGACCACGTGGATTAGCGGCTAACATTCTCAGCTGTCGCCTTGGAAGTCCGAGTTTGAATCCGGCTCTGCCAAGAAATTTTAATTCTGGTCTGAGAGCTGGAAAGGGGTACACTGTGCCTCCCGTGGCAAAACTGGGAAGATGTTTTCAGTGGTTTCCCACTTCTCCTCGAAGCAAATACAGGGATAGTTTCTAACTGAAGGCAACAGCAACCTCATTTTTAATCCTCACCTGAATTACAAATACATACACTACTACAGCCACACAGTAACACTGGTTATCAGAAAAAAATCATATACACTTGAGTTCAAGGGGCTACATGGCCATGATGTCGCAAAGCCTCTAAATCAAACAACAATAACAGAATCATTTAAGCTCATTTAATCTTAATACTAAGTTTCGTGATGATATCTATAGCCGTTGTTACGTTAGGTCGCGTGCAGGGTTAGCCGATGTATTTGTTTTTATTATTATTTTAATTCCCTACATCGACCCATGTTAATAAAATTTAAAAAACTACGTATTCAGATTTTTAGGCGTTCAGATTCCTAATATTCTTATCGTGGTTTGGATAGAAAATGGAGGCCCATGACCTGGTGTTTACGTCTTGACTGTAGTCATGGAGAAAATGGAGTAGCATGGCCCCTTACAGAGACAGATGGAAACCTGGTGATCACTTCTTGAGGTAGTGTTGCCGTTGAGAAAATTGAGTGGCATGGCCTCTTAAGGTACGGTTTGGCTACAGCGATGACCGCCGGCGCACAAAGTCAGAAAAGCGGTTTCCCTAGCCAGCGATCATCGTCCTTCGTCCACTGCCTCCTACAACAAGATCACTTTCACTTCTCAACAGCTACGTGGGGTAAATACTAATCAGCTGATCATAGTCTGAAATAATATAACGTTGCCAGAATGACCTTAAGCAGAATTACATCAGCGTTAATATTGCTTCTTTTAAAAGAGGAAGAAGAGATGCTGATCGAATTAGGTATATGTACATGGAGCGAAAAAAGACTCCAAACTAATAGTGGTGAGCGACGTTTGTAACGGGTAGTCCCCCCTTGAGCTTACAATCTGTACGGTACCCAATAAATAATAACATGTAAAAAACTAGGCGTACAGAAGCATGTTTTAATGCCCTGATTCATAGACACCTGCTTAATGACTAAATATAATTTAAGGAATACTCAAGGCCAGTGGCGTAACTTCAGGGGGTGATCAGAACCAATTAATGAAAATATTAAATATTAAACTTATGAAGTTTTTAAGTTTGAATAGAACCAACCTTTGGATTGATGACATCTTTGAGTAAGGGCTATGAAATCATCATACCATGTGTTACATGATAACTTATGTTACCGTGTGTCTGTCCTGTATTAAAATACAGGTGAACAAATAAGCACACTTACTACCGCGTTTCTGTGACAAGCAACATAATTTATTAAAAGATTAAAAATCATCAGTTTGTTTTGAGAAATTACAAAATACTGTCTCTATGGAAGCAGTTGTTTCCCAAAGAGATGAGAACTTTATCGTTATTCTTTTGTTCACGAAATGGCCAGCGATCTTCACTGCCGAAATACAATGAATTGACGCCAGCGCAGATCGCTGTAGGGAAACCAGTCCCATTTGTTTACATGCGTTCATAAAGCAACGAAGATCGCCAGCGATGTGCGCCCGGCGATCATCGCCGTAGCCAAACCGTACCTTTACCGAGATAGAATAAAACTTGGTGGACCCGTCTTGTGCTACTGTTGCCATAGAGATGGCCGGCCTTGCCGTTCCTTCATAAGTTAATTTTCGGAATTCATTAGCCTTTGCTCGAGTGCAAATAGGCCGATATCAGAAGAATGAGAAAGACTATCGAAAATGCATGTAGGCAGCCGTTCCTTCTGGGTCCTAAACTATGTGTATGCAAAATGTGGTTGAGATTGGTGGAACGGTGTAGATTTGTATACGGAACAAACCCACCCACATACAGACTTTCACTTTTATATATAAGATGTGGACGATGGTCTCTAGTGTTTGTCACTGCCCATCTGTCGCATTATTTTTTATTTTCGTCGTACGTTTGGTGAATCGACATTTTTGCCTTTGTGTGAGCCTATTTTCTTCGAAGCGTATTTTCATATCTGATTGATTTCTTTCATTCTCGTGTCCCCTGTAATGTGACGTAATTTTATGTATTTTTCATTTTCTTTACTTTGTTAATTTTTTCGCGTTACTTCCTCAGACTTCGCCATGTTGCATAATTCAATGTCACTCCTCCCCCGCTCCCCCCTCCCCCTTGTTCCTCCTCTTGCTTCCTACCCGCGTCCACCCCCACTTCCTGCTTCCTTCACACCTTTATTGTTGACCGCGGCCTCTGGATGTGATAACATCATATCGAGTCGTAGATCTGTTTTTACTCTGGGCATTCCATGTTCAGTCAACCTCGTAAGTAGACGTTCTTTTTATTCGATTGCGTGAGTTTCTTCGAACCCTTTTTTTTTCTTTTAATCTTTGTTCTTGAGTCGAGCTTAAAATTTAATTGCACTTTATTATTTAAGTTTATCTTTCTCTTATTTTTATATTTACTTTTGTTTTATTTCTACTTTTGATTTGTTTTATTTGTGCACACAGTTGATTTCTTTTCAATATATCTATTTCATAAGTACTTTGCTGTGCTTCGTTCTTGTAATTTTTAATATTTAAGTTCCTCTTTATTATTACCTTCGATTTTGTCGGTCTTGGCTCCGTACTGTAACGAAGTAACGACCCACACGCCTCTGGGATCTTCGATGAATTATTTGAATTCAATTCATTTTCTTTTGATTTTGCCCTAAGCAATTTTATTCATGTTGATTCAGTTTTAATTTAAGGAAATCTTCCTCTCTTTTGGTTTGCAAACCAGGGCCCAGCGGTAAACCAAAATAGATCCTGATTTACCCACTTACCTATCTCCCTACCATCGGTCATCTTCCACTGCGATCCGTTTCATTAACTTTGCTTCCTATCGTCTTAAGTAGTACAGTGTAAAAGCGCATTCGGCGCAGCATGTCCTTATTATAATAAATTTTAATAAATTCCATTATTATGTATGAGAAAATACGTACGAACTCAAGAATGAGAATTGTGAGGGGTACTTTTTGTTTGCGGGGTGGGAGCAAATATAGCAGCATTTTTGAACAACAGGTTGAAAAGTAGTCTCGGGCACTCACTGGACAACTGAAAGAAACTCAAGTCTAGCCGCTGAGTCGCCGGCAGGGTTTGACGTGAATTCCCATCCCCTTAATCTCCACTAATATCTTTCTTGGAACTCTTCCCTGGCCCTTTCTCAGCAACTTATGAATTGCTTGGAAAAACTGTTTCATGTACCTGAGTTTCTAGTGAACAAATATTGTCTTACAGACTGTTTTGAATTGCCGTATATTTCACTTGCAAACATATACTTCTTCTTTTTACCGTAAGACACAGAAAGTCACTACATGCAGATGACACCGAGCTATACAGGTGCATTAAAAGCGAAGAAGATTCCCTCTCTCTTAAATCAGATCTGCACAACTTATCGCTGTGGTGTTCTGTGAATAATTTAAACATAAATGTAAAAAAAAAATGTAAATACATAAGAATAACTAGGTCATAAAATCCCATTGAGGATGAATACAAAATTATGAACAGTGTCATCCCACAGTGCACAAACTTAAAGTTATTAGGGGTAACAATCTCCGACACCCTGAATTGGAACATTCAAAGTGAAGAGGCAAGATGTAAGGAAAACATGAACAAGCTGCAGCGTGTACAGCGTCGCGCAGAGAGGCTAATAGCTCGTTATTCCCCTGCCCCTTTGTCAAAATTTCCATCTATACAGCCAAACAAATTGATCTATTTTTTCTCAAAAATCTCTCACAGGTTCCATTAATATTGATCCCTTTTGCCGACTGTCATTGGCATATCGCTCAGTTCGGAGAGGACGAGGTGTAACTCTCGTTCCGCCCTTCGCTCGTAGCAATGCTTACATGACCGGTTTCTACGGCCGCTCTGCGCGGTTGTGGAACGCGCTGCCAGGGGATGCCAAGATCTTGCATCTTCAGAAATTCAGGCCGTACATAAAAAGTATAAAGAAACGTCTGTATGAGTGATTAATTGTCTCGCTGAATGAATGAGTATCTGAATGGAATGAATTAATGTATGGAGTGATTGAGGTTATGAAAGTACGTGCGTGAAAGAGTGAGTGAACAGGAAAAATGTACTATGTCAATATTCTAAATATGTAAATACTGCAAATATATTTGTATAACATCTAAATATTGTAAAAAAAAAAAAAGATGTAAATGTGCCTGTGAAGCATGAAATATGTATGTGGGGCTTGCCCTTTTTCACTAGGCCTTCCATACTTCTTATAATATTTATGGTAAATAAATGATAATAATAATAATAATAATAATAATAATAATAATAATAATAATAATGTATTTAGGAACATACTGAGTAATTTGGAAGGGATTCAAGCCGCAAGAAGACCTAAGAAGACCGGAAGAGCCACTCCATTTGAGATCTGTGCTGGTCAAAACGGAGGCAGACAGGTTTTTCTCCGGGTACTCCGGTTTTCCCTGTCAAAATTTCATTCCAGCAACACTCTCCACCATCATTTAATAATTGCCCCAGAGGAGTGCGTCAGGCCTCGGCAGCCGGCAAGGTTCATATCCTCGCCGCTAGATGGGGGCTTCATTCATTCCATTCCTGACCCGGTCGGAGACTGGAAGCAGGCTGTGGATTTTCATTTCATAGGCAAAGGGAAAGAATATGTATTTACATGAAAATCCTAGCCCTAGTGATGACTAGTGGACGTCAGTACAGGAACGTCTCTAAATTATCCACTCAGTTGGCCTGCATTTAAGCATTTAAGTGATTAACCTAACTAACCAACTTCAAAACCTAACTACGATAGAAGTTAACGCTTCAAAAATAAATAAAGAAATAAAGAAGTCATATGTTTACATAAAAGGTACAAACAACAAAGAATGCAACCTTATAGAATTGCAATAGTAATAAAAACAACTAGTGGACCCATGCGAGATCTCTCGCGTGTGTATAAACCACCCGCCCGGCTTTACTGTTATGCGGGATCGAAGCGACACAGTCCTGGCAGGGGCTATCGTGTTGTTTAGCTGTCTCAATGCACATTTTAAACAAATTGTTAATATTTATGAAATCAGGGTGCAATTCCTCCCTGCTGCGGGTAATTCTATATACAGTCTTCTTCTCCTTCCTCGCCTTTTCCCGTTACGCGGGGGTCGTCTTTCTAATAATAGGGCTGAGGCCAAGCTTGCGACTTTGTAGTGCGTCAGAGTCGCTCGGTTTGGGTTCTTCCCACTGGCGACATTTGTCACTGGCCAAGCTAGAGTGACTGTTGCCGACTTCATGGCCTCCTATTTTAAATGTCACTGCGTGACCAGTGTCATGGTGGGGTATTCGAGGAGGCCGTGGTTGAATGCAAGATATTCTTTGCCTCGTAACTATCCATTTATGTAGTGGGGACGGCTACGTCATAGCATGAGGAGGCCATGGCGGAAACATAAGTTTTGTTTTCTTTGACGTTAACACACTGTAAAAAAAACTGTGCAATGTTCTATTATTTTGCTTGAAATGACCTTCTCTAACAACTGCTGGCGTTCAAAATGAGCTAAAGAAACATGTGATATGGTTTGCTATCTCCTTTCCTGCTCTTAATAAAATTAAACAGCATTACCCCTCTCCTCCCAAGAATTAACTGAACACGTTAAACAGTGAGTCCTTGCTTTATTTGAGAAAATATAACGTGAGATCTTGTTGCTTTATATGGTGTCTGTGTTTCAAATTCATCAATACCTTTTTATAAATAATATTATTTGTTACTCCTGTGGGGCACTGACACCAAGCGCCCGCTGATGAGCCTAGCTTGGTGTTCCTAGGCGGAACCCCGCACAAAACACGACATAAATCTAGAAAAGTTGCTGAGTTTTAATATTATTATTGTTCCTATCATTGACACATTTTCCTAATAGTGACACACTTTTATGATAAAACCAATATTTAGAATGAACGTCGTTTTGTCCAATGGCTAAAGCTTCAAATAATTATCTAAAATCGTTTGATGTAAGTAATATTTGTAAGTTAGAACATGACCTACTGGTTAAACTCGGTACTTAATTTCCGATTTATTTAACCAGTAAATAATAATAACTTAATAAATATTGTATATTTAATTACCAAATATTCTCTGAAAAAGAAGAATTTGGTCCGAATGAACCCGGAAAGATCGACAAAATAAATATTCAACCATGCTGACAAAATCCCAAAATGCAAATTAGTTGGTTCATCGAAGTGAAAAGGGATTGAACAGAAATGAACATTACAAAACAAGATAATCTAGACAGGCTTACATTTAGAAAAGATATTGGAAAATTCGGGGTTTTTGGGAAAAACAATATAGTGCAGAACTGTTTCGACAGATTAAAGAAGAGAAGAACACAGAAAAAGGATGAACAATTAGCCCATTGGAAATAAACTAAAATCAAGGAAGGAGATATAATCATGAGAATTTTATTTCATGTGGCCCGTAGAACTCCGAAGTCGAAGAAAGAAGAAGAAATGTATTACAGTGCGAAGTTTTAAGACCTATATATGAGTTTTGTAATTTTATTTACATGTTAACATTTTCAGAATTGTTGTAGTTGTTGTCTACCGTGTATTTTCACTGTGTGTGGCATCTGTCTAATGCTAATAATACAGGGTGAGTTAGCCGTGGTCGTTACGGCATGACTGCTGGCAGTCGCTCACATCCGGGAGGCGAGGAGGTTCGAATCCCCCCGCCGGCAACCTTGAAGAGGGTCTTCTGTGGTTTCCCATCTTCCTTCCAGGCAAGTGCCGGGGTTGGTCCCTAACTATAGGCCACAGCCGCTACCTTCCAACTCCTCGTCTTTACATTCCCTCTTCCCTCCCCAACGGTACTTGTAGCTCACCCATTGGGTGTCCGTCTCGAAGCAGCTACAAAACTGGCGAGGCGAACATGTCCTCGGACACTCCCGGCACTAAAAAGCCATACAAAAAAAAAAATGTGTGTACTTGCAATTGGGGACGGAAAAGGTGGTTGTAGCCTTAAATTAGGGTCAATCGCAGCATTTGTTTGGAGTAGAGTTCTATGATTGCGGAGTGTGCTCCTTTTCAACCTTTGAAATTCTTGATAGATCGGCAATTCAATCCTTTGATGTAGCTTCAATACGTATCCCGAGACAACTGAGGGTCCAGTACCAGTACCTACGTATACGTGGAAAGCCCCATAAATTACCAGGCACATTTCATATGGCTGTTTATGGAACCATGAACTGAGACTCAAGAAGGCTGTGGCCCAACGCGAAGATATTGTGAATTATCTAATGTCGCAAGCAAATGGATCACTTTTCGTCCATTCGTCCTATCGATGCGTGGCCGTGAAGAATATGATAATTTTATGTTATCTATAGTCATTACATATTGCTTAAAAAATAAGCAAAGGAAATTAAATACAGCGTTCATCCGATCAACGAGCAAAGACACACTAGTGGACAGTTTCACACTTTATTTAATATCCTACCGAACCACGATGCCATCATTTTTCAAAATTTAGAATGAGTGTAAATTTGTATGACGAACTTTGTGAGTATCTCAAGAAAGGAATTGAAAAGCAACTTAACAATGCAATCTCAGCAGAAAAATGACTTGCAGGTACGTCGAGGAAAGATAAAATTCACACCTAGTTTATAAAACTATGTATTAGAGTTTCTTAGAGTTTCATTATAGTAACAATATATGATTTATTCATTCATTTATTAATTTATTCATTCAATCATTGATTTATTATTTAATTAAGTTAGTTATTCATTTATTTATTTATTGATTATGGAGCACGTCAGTCGCCCAGAGCCTAGCATGCTAGAGCGACTCTGTCTATGAGCAATGCTATGAGCCCAGTGTCGCGTTTGCATGGCCACATTGATAAGACACTACGCAGAGTATCTTTGTCGCTGCGCCGAGAAAACGCTCTGCCGCGTCTTAGTCGCCATGTCGACCAAGCATGGCCACCTACATTTGAATCAATGTAACTCACTAAGGCGACCGTGCCGTGGCAGTTTTGACGCGGGTACAAGCTTGGCCTCAGCCTAAATTCTGAGGTGCCAGTCATTTGGTTGTAAAGCATCATCCGCAGATAGGCCCAATACCCTCATGTCCCTGTGGACATACGTCATCCATGTTGTTTCAGGTCTGCCGCTCCCTCTCTTTTGTGTAGCCATGGAAAGGCACTTCTTCACTACATGATTTTCCGGTCTTCTCATAACATGTCCATACCACGTTAGCCTGGTTTCTAAAAGTTTCTCAGTTATAGGTGCTACTTTGAAACTGCCTCGCACATGTTCATTACGGATTTTATCTTTGAGGGTAACTCCACCTGTCCAATGTAACATACGCATTTCAGTGGTATGTAGCTTTTGCTCATGTGCCTTTGTAGCAGCCCATGTTTCACTTCCATAGAGTAGGATTGGTCTTACGGCAGTTTTATAAACTTTACCCTTCGTTCTTATGGGTGTTTTCGGATCACATAAAACTCCTGTTAGTTCGCGCCATTTGTTCCACCCAGACGTGGCCCTATGGATTATATCGGTGGTTATCGTGCCATCTTCAGCAATGACAGAACCTAGATATTTAAATTTTGTTACTCTTGGTAAGGTTTCACCATCTAGTTTAAGTATATACAGTATTTTAATCATTTTATTAATGCACTCAATGACTATGTATGCTCATTTGTTACGATTTGTTCCTAGTGAGCGCCCCATGTGTACAGACTACCCGCACGGCTCTAGTGCTATGCGGGCAGTACGCGACACAGTTCTGGCAGTGTCTATCGTCTTGTTTATTTGTTTAAAATCACTTTATAAACAAATACATTTATTTCCGTTGACTTTTCAAGAAATGCAAGATTTTGCCCTGTACTATTGAGACGGTTTGGAAGATTTTGGTAGAAACCACACCTTCTAACTCCCTCTGGATCTGGTTTAGGAGCTTGAGTTTCGTGAAACATACACCTTAGTGTATTATATAATAAGATAATATGATGATTGGTAAAACATCTGACTCATTGTTGTTGTTGTTGTTTGAGTCTTCAGTCCTTTGACTGGTTTGATGCAGCTCTCTATTTCTCCCTGTCCTGAGCTAGTCTTTTCATCTCTACATAGCTACCACGCCTTACATCCGAGGCAATCTGTTTAAAATATTCCAACCTTGGTCTACCCCTACAGTTCTTGCCCTCGACCCTTCCTTCCATAACTAACTAACTAACTTTGCTATTCTTTAGTGTCTTAGTAAGTGTCCTACCAACCTATCTCTTCTCTTCATTAGCAGTCGCCAGGAACATCTCTCCTCGCCCACTCTTCTTAATACCTCTTCATTTATAACCCTATCTACCCATCTGATCTTCATCATTCTCCTGTAACATCACATTTCAGACGCTTCAATTCTCCTCTTTTCTACTGCACCAACAGTCGAAGTTTCACTTCCATAGAGTGCCACGCTCCAGACAAACGCTTTCGAAAATGAGTTCCTTTTACCTTAATATATATTCGATGTCAACAGATTCTTTTTATGTAGAAATGCTTTCCTTTCCTGATCCAACCTACTATTCATACAAATGTGAGAATTCTCACAACATGTAGACTATATAAACCCCCCGCATTACAAAGTTTTATAAACGTTTGTAGTAGGCCTAAAATAATTATAAATATTGTGACACGTAAGTGTCCGTACATGCCCATTGAAACTAAATTAAGCCTAAGTGAGGCGGATCTGATGATGTTCGCTTGACGAACGAAACTAGCAGGGGCGTATATAAAATTTTCTTTCGGGGGGGGGGGGGGGGGGGGGAGGGCTGACTATCCTGGAAAATTGTGAGTATTCTCAGGGGATTGTCACCGCAAAATACCCAGAAATATCAACCAATATCTTAGAGCATATAACTTAGTGTAATTATTTTAGATAAGATTCAAAGTTTATATAACCTACAATCACTGGCAATACAAAAATGTTGTAAAATACAACACAACACACACATAATAATACATTATGCAACGAGCCTATAATGGCAATAATTAAGACACGAGTATGTTTATAAAAACGAGCGTATGCGAGTTTTATAATTTCCATACGAGAGTCTTAATTACCATAGGCGAGTTGCATACGACTGTTTATGTTCGACGATAATTATTATAACTATTTTATATTCGAACAAAAATATTCATAAATATCTGTCGAGATTTCGCCAGTTTTATGTACTGAACAGAGCGCATGGGACGCAGACAATGCCTTGTATTTGACCACGGCCTCTTCGATTACCCTACTATGACACTAGGCAACGCAGTGAAATTTAAATTAGAAGGCCTTGGAACTCAGTGCAGGTGCGATGCTATCCTTTATCTAATTGGTCAAACAACTGTTTCTTGAGCTGTGATTGGTGGGAGAAACTGTTTCATAATGAAAAATAGTGTTATAATGACCATCATTATGATACAGTTTTCTGACATATAATAGTCAGGGTCGAACATAAATTTTTATACTTAATGAATTTTCTATTATGATCTATGATGGAGTATGAATGGCAAATATCTAAATATTTGTAAATTTACTAAGCAGAAAGGTAAACAGTCTTTTTGGTCTGTTTTTTTACAAGTTGTTAATTTCTTTCTCAAAAGTACCGTACTGTGGAATTCACAGTTTTGCTTCACAAGGCTGAGTGTACCCCGTTTCAGCCCTCAGACTAGAATTAAAATTTCTTGGCAGAGCCGGGAATCGAATTCGGACCTCCGGGGCGGCAGCCAAGAATGCTAACCACTACACCACGAGTTAGTATAATTTCAATCTTAATATTGTTTATAACTTAGCCAATAAGTTAAGATTAGGGTACAACCAAATTTACAATTATGGTATTATGCTCTTATCAAAGTAACACTTTCTTAATTTTTATTGGCTTTTTTCGGGGGCGGGGGGAGCTGGATCCCCCTCAGCATCCCCCTTATATATGCCCCTGGAAACTAGTCATTCATTTAACCCCCCCATTTGTGCGAGAAGTGTTTGACTATGTGTGTAAATAATTAATATATTTATTTCAGGCAATTCCTCGCCCAATTTAATTAGGCACGCTCGTGGTGACAGACTGAAAAGCTTCTACTAATTGACTGCAGATGACCTCACTGTTCCGCCCCTTAAAACCTCAATAACTAACTAGACTGTAGTAGTATGTTTAGAGCAGGGAATTGGGGTAGGTGGCCCTGGACTTGAAAATTGGTTACTATTTGCCAGAGGGGAGTGTGGCAAAACGACACTCAGGATGGAACTAGTGCAACTGCCCATTGCAGTTTTGGTGCGCGAATGACGTGCTGGGTGGTTAAGTGAACAATAGCCTTGAGGCAGGCCGGAGCGCTTATAGGCCAGCTGTAGCTAGTTCCAATGTGACAGTGTTACGTGAGGTTCTGGGCTGTGCATACACGGGGAACCACTGGACAGCCAGCGCAACAATGTTCACGGTAGGCCACCTACAAATCACATAGTTATTATTATTACATAGATTCATAAATTCCTCATTTTACAATGGTACAAAGACTGAAAATACGGACTATATCAAGCACGTTCAGAGTTCATTCTTCATTTAAGAATCATCGCACTGTATGGCAAGTGTCCAATATCACCGACTTTTGGATCTGTCCCAGCTTGTGCGCCATTACGAGAGACTGCAGTCTTGAAGGTACAATTCCAGTTGCAGACAGAATGAGAGGGTGGATGTACACCTGCTCTAGCTTCTAATTTGTTTTACTTCAATGGTCAGTTCGGTGTATTTATTGAATTTTTGGGCATAGGCTGTTTGAAGTTTGTGGTTGAGTGGTACGGATATATCCATTATCACTGCTTCTTTCTTCTGCGGATCAAGGAGTAGAATATCAGGTCGGTTGGTTTTGATAGTTTAATTATTATTATTACACAGAAGCTCGTTAATCCAGATTTTTGGTTTATCCAGATTGATTTTTTTAAATTTACTGTATTATTATTTTTTCATCACGAAAATATACGCGCTCTTCGAATAATACTGTACACTTAACCATCAACATTCCTATAAGGAAGGTAACTACACAGGTAAGAAGCGTTTCCAGGTTTCAATATTTATATCTACAATTTGAAACAAAAGCAACTTCCATTCTATTTCAATAAATACAGTATGTATTGAGTTTGTGTGCCAAAACTTTTTCTTTCAAATTCTTGGTACAGTAGAGTCTCGCAAACTCGGCACTCGGTAACCCGGCACTCCGGATTTCTCGGCCACCCTGACAGGAGAAATATAAATCATGATTTTGTTCGTTTTTGTGTTTCCGCACAGAGCGTTATTATGTTTTCTTTCGTCTTCTCAGTCTTCTCCGCTATGGACATTCAGTTTCTTCGCCGTCTTTGTGATGAGGCTTCAAGAAACAGGTTTTTGCAAAAAGTAAATTGTAATTTTCATTAAGTTAAAAAAACTATTTGCGTATGGGAATTGTTTTGTACATATACTGTACAGTGTACATATTATAAAAATAATTTGTAGGCCTAGTTTTTCTAAGTTTTATTTTATAATTTAATTGTTTCCCTCGATTTTTATGCAGTACAGTTGTACAGTACTGAACTATATATTCAAGTACTTTAATTTTATTGTAGTGGCTTAATCGTTTTAACACTTGTGTTTCGGTTAAAACAAATAAATGTCCTGCATTGCATTCCTTTTAAACAAAAACAAACGGCTTATTTCGTCTTTTTAACACATTTCCCGATAACCCGGCATTTTCGCGAACTCGGCCACCCTTCGGTCCACATTAGGCCGAGTTTGCAAGACTCTACTGTATTGTTAAAATAAAGGTTTGTGTAGATTAGGAAAGAGGCGGCTTCGGTGGCGTAGTCGGTAGCATGCTGAGCTTCTATGCCCAAAATCGCGGGTTCAAATCCGGCCGAAGTCGTCGGATCTTTTAAGAGCGTTAAACATCCTTCAGTATGCCTTCCTCCGGAGGGGAAGTAAAGCCGGCGGTCCCATGTCATAGATTTATGGCATGTTAAAGAACCTTCCACTAATTACACCTGTGTGAAGCTAAATTGTATAGGTTAAGAATGTAAACAACGCTCTTAGGTTCCTTCGTTCGTTGCCAAGAGCCGACTGCGGTGGCATCTGGTAGCTAAGTTCTGAACTAGCTGTCGTTGACGGTGGCGTTTGGCAGCAAAAGTAGGAACTATTTGAAAAATTCAAAAGTCTGCAGTCCTTACTTGAATTTAAAAAAAAACAGATAACACACACTAATACAGTCATCACAATTAACATCGGTTATCAGACAGATTCTACACACACCCAAAGTACACGGGGCTACATGACCGAGTTGTCGCAGCCCCTAAACTTAAGAACCAACCAGATTATGAAGGAAGGAAGGAAGGAAGGAAGGAAGATTTTAGTTTTACGTGACAGTTTATCTCGTGATCATGAGCCACGGGACCTCCTTTTTACGTGGAATCCGAAGCAAAGGACCTGACATTTCACTTTGAAAATCTCACATGCAATGACCGGGAATCAAACCCGGTCTGCCGAGGTGAGAGGCCAACAGATTGACCGTTGTGCCACCACGCCCCTTGTGTAGATTAGTAGCTTATATTCATTTAATAGTTTGTTTCCGGGTTATCCGGATTTTCGATCATCCGGATTACCTCCGGTCCCACCCAGTCCGGATAATCGAGTTTTTTTTTTTTTTTTTTGCCCAACTAAAGAGCGCATTAGAGCTTTAGCACAATGATTCCTCTTTTCTTCCCAATATCTCTTCATTCGTTCACTGTGCTCTCTTTTGAGTTCTTCTGCCCATCCTGCATTCTTCCGCTTAGGTTCTCGGTAAATTTGCGTCCGTTAATTGGGGTTATAAATGATGGTCTATTGTGTATGATTTCTTCATTGATACCAATTTCTTGTAGTTCTTGTGTTATTCCTACCAGCCTTTTTTTTTTTTTTCAGAGACAATGCTAGGTTGAAATTGTCTTTTTAGATTATTGTGATCCATTCCGTCTATGTGACAATAACATTTCAGTCTCCTTTTTGTTTTTGTTCTTATGGAATCTGTGATTTTTTAAATACTTTGATAGATTCCACTGGCTTCTTTCTAATCCAAACCCCGTTTACATATTTTGATCCTAAGATTTTTCTGATGATTTTTCTCTCTTGTTAGTCGATGATTTTGACTTGTGATCTGCCCCCTAATTAACACAGTTTCAGGTGCGCAAAGTGCTTCTGGTTTGACGACAGCATTAAAGTGCCGTAATTTTGCGTTTTGTGATATGTTTTTTTTATTATATCTGTTCCAGATAGTTTTATATGCTTTATGTGTTTTTGCAACCCTTGCTTGTTTGCTTCTTGATTTCACCCTGCTGGCTGAATGAACGAATGAACTATGGAGCAAGTCTCTAAAATAACTGCTTTTTGGATACTGATGTGCATATTATTGTGGAAGCCCAGCTTGTCGAGGTATGATCCTAGTGGAAGAAATTGTTATAGGCAATAAAGAAACAAATTCCTGTCGTCACATATGTCGGAACTCTTCAGCTGGAGGCATGTATTTGGTCACTTTCTCAACTTAAATGTGTGGGATATTATGCGATTTAGGAAAACGATGTCGATTAGAAGAGCTCTCTTTTCCAGTTTATTAATAAGAACTAGCGGATCCGTGCAAGAATTCTCGCATATTCTAATGGGTTGTGTGTGCCCCATGTGTACAGACTACCCGCCTGGCGTTAGTGCTATGCGGACTGTACGCGCGACAGTTCTGCCAGGGGCTATCGTCTTGTTAATATGTTTAATTACACTTTATAAACAAATAAATATACTTCCGTTGACTTTTCAATAAATACAAGATTTTCCTGTACTATTGAGACGATTCGGAAGATTTTGGTACAAACCACTCCTAACTCCCTCTAGTTTGGGAGCTTGAGTTTTGTGAGACGTACATCTTAGCGTATTATATAATAAGACTAGAAACCCAACCCGGCTTCGCCCGGGAACAGTTATGAATGCATTACGTGATAAGCGCTTTTTTCCCTATCTAGCTCGTAAACTGTCGCCTCAGTAATTGAATGGAGATTGTTGGAAGAAATTAAAACTTAAAAACACTTGTAGTGGGCGATGTATTGAACATAGATATATGCTCTCACGAACGTTTTTGTAGAACTTTTCATGCTGAACAATTCTCACAGTCTTAGTATATTGATACTTTTAACAGTTTGCCCAGCGTAAGCTTAAAAAGTGCACGGACGGCAGGTCCTTTTTTTTTTTCGACTTTTTCACTGAAATCGTTACTGCTTGGCTTCCTTTGATCACAAATAAATTATTTTCTACATAAACCTTTCTCGAGATATCCTTTACAGATTGGTGAAAACCGCATCAAATTCCATCCAGTGGTTCTCGAGATTACCTGTGACATCCAAGAATCTGGGACTTTGTTTTATACTAAGTAGAGATGATCTCCGGCCTGTTTGCTGTTAGGCTATAAGTCGATGTGATCACTAACCTCTCCCAGAGTATAGATTACCGTATGTGTTTCGTACTCCAGAACAGCAACATATAATATATTTATACTAGGGCAGAACATTATTACATAAGCAATACTGTATATAAGAATAAAAGTTTATCTGTTTTTGTTTTTATAGAATCTCCCTAGAGTTTTGCGTTATGTAGCCTACGTGTTTGAGACTGTTTCTGACGAATGCCCGTAAATATAGGCTACATATTTTCTGTCCGTTTGCACGCTTATAAATCAAGAACCAGACAATATAATATTGAAGTATTAAAAGCTATTTTATGTTTCAGTGTTACCGAGTTCTATTATAAAAAGCTTTCCAGTCGGCAAACACAAATTTTGTCCTATAACATTAGGCAGGAAAACAAGTATTTGAACGCCCTAACCTGGAAAATATACTGTATTACTTGAGATCCTTAGCACAGAATTATTTATTTATCGTATGGCTTTTAGTGCCGGGAGTGTCCGAGGACATGTTCGGCTCGCCAGAGTCTGTAGCTGCTTCCAACGGACACCCTTAGGGTGAGCTACAAGTTCCGTTCAATTTCAAGTAGTTCCCACTTTCGCCACCAGATATCAATGGTACCTAGTGGTGAACGATGGAACTTTGATAGAGCGTTCCGACAAAATCTGACCTAACAATTTAGCTTCACACATGTTTAGTCTGTGGAAGGATCTTTTAAATCTATGACATGGGACCGCCGGCTTTACTACCCCTCCGAAGGAAGGCATACTGAAGGATTTTTAACGCTCTTAAAAAATCCGACGACTTCGGCCGGGTTTGAACCCGCTATCTTGGGCACAGCAGTTCATCAGGCTACCGAAGCCGCTTTTATGTACAAAATACTGAGATACACTTAATTGGATGATATGTTTCGATCGTCACGCTCACTTAGGCTTATATCATTTACGATGTTTATGTTTTGCACTTATGCACAATCTGTAGATTGCAAAAGTTTTTAAATACTTGTGTTACGTGTCAATCTTATTTACAGATATTATTGCACAGTTGGTTTGAAGAACTTCGTTACTATTAATGTAGTTCAAGTATGTTGACCTGTGAGACATTGACTTATTATTGTGACGAACTTGAAGTTCCTCGTTTGAATATTGTGGTGCTATCCACTGGTTATTCTGTGGACTGTATTACTAATGGTACGTCTAAGTGCAGTACGCGCCATCTGTTGTTGTTTCTTAAAACCTTGCTTGGTTTAATTAGTTTGTGTCTTGAGCCGGCAATGTCCTAACTTGTGCTGATGTATACTAATGACATAGCGTATAATAGAAGAGGAAGTGTAGGATCTTCACGAGTTATTGTGTTGTAGACCGCCGCACAGATGGCACTTGTATCGCCTGTGTCGCAAGCTCGTGTCGCCGAGTCCCGCGATCAACCAGTACCAACTAACTGGTTCTGGCTACGTAAGAAACCGAAGCATACAACTCACGTTGAAAGATGATTTCAGCAACTGGACACTTTGGAGTATTTTCTAGATGATTTTGCTGACTTGAGCGTAAGTATCTCCTTTGTGCGGAAGTAGAAGTAGACATTTCAAGTAGTGGAATACAGTGCAAGTTAATTTAGGTAACATAAACAACACAATGATCGCACGACTTTCACTCTAATAGATTCTGAACTATCTAAACCAGGGGTTCCCAAACTGGGGGGCGTGGAACATTAACAAGGTAGGTGGGGCGTGAAGTGATTTCCGAATTAAGTTTTTTTAAACTCGAATATTACAATTTTGTAAAATATACATTTTTCGAATCTCTCCAAGTGATTGTCGCACCAAGTCAATCGTTCAAAAGCACTGGTAATTGCCAACTGTCGGCACAAACCTCTGCGGAGCCGCGAGGTTGCAGGTGAAATAAGGAATTTGCTGTGTTGTAAGGAGCAAAACCATGCCAATTTTATCGTCTCGTTGGCATATCTTTGTGATTTCTTTGAAACTTTGAACAGTTTGAACTTAAAGCTCCAAGACAAAAAATTCAAATATTATGCATTCCTGGAAAAAAAAAATACAGTAATGGAAACGCCGGCTTCAGTTGAACAACTTCTCATCCTTTCACCGCCTTAATGAAATTTTGCCGGAAAATGAACGTGATCGTAATAAACTTAGGTGCAAATTCAGTCACATTTGGATTCCCTGGCACAAGAATTCAACTTCTACTTTCCTTATATCTCGTCGGAAGAATGGTCCTGGATGTTAACAAGAAATTCGTTTGCCATTGAGACTGAAGCACTGCCAGCACAAGAAGAAGCCATAGATTTGAAGTGTGAATCAAAGCTAAAAGATGAGTCTATTAGGGTGACTTGGGTAAACTGTCTTGCAGTGTATCCTGTAATAGCCAAATTTGCACTGCTTGTCATTGTCCCATTTTCAAAGACATATTTATGCGAGTCAGGATTTTCAACGCTGAGTGTCGTAGAAACAAAGCAGCGCTGTCGGCTTGATGTTACAGGTGATCTCCGCTGTGCTCTGTCTAATGTCAAACCAAACATACCGAATCTTACCAAGAGAAAACAGTGTCAACCCTCTCACTGACATTTGTTGACTAATTTAAGGATTTGTTGTAAAAGTGTGTTATTTGTATTGCGCTAAAATGAAGTTAGTATGTAGTAAGAGGCCTATTCCATTATGTAGTGTTATTAGGTTAGTTATATATCCTCCGCGTCAATCGAAGAGGTTATAGAAGTGATGAATGGAGGGGAAATTTCTTTTTTTTAATGTGGGTGTTAAGCCTTCTGCTACAAAATGAATCTCACACAAAACCGTTGAGGCTTTAATTAGTATTTCTATGAAACTTTAACATTTTTTTTGAGTTTTCTCAGAATAAAAATGGAAATAATGACGCTTAATTATTTAATAATGTGAAAATATGCGAGATTCATTTTGTAACAGAAAGTTAAACACCCACTCCAAAAATCCCTATAAACACGGGAGATATCAGGGAAACGGTGAAGGTCAGCACAAAACAAGAACCAATTTTGAAAAAATTGATAAAAATAATTATCATTTGAATTTTGAAAATTTTTAACATTGCTTCTATTTTTTTTTTGTCGTGTAGCCTCCTGAGAGGCCGAGTGCAGGTCTTTCTAGTCGACGCCCGTGGGCGACCTGCGCGTCGGGATGAGAGATGAGATGAATGGATGAAAGTGGGCAAGGATGTGGAAGGAAGCGGCCGTGGCCTGTTAGAAGGTACTGTCCCAGCATTTGCCTGGTGTTGAAAATGGGAAACCACGGAAAACCATTTCAAGGACAGCTGTCGGTGGGGCTCGAACCCATGCGTCTACCGAGTCAGCAGAGAGCTTGGCCCCATGACCTAACGCCGCGCTTTAGCCAGCGTAGTCCCTACTGTCGGTACTTTGCTTCTAATAGCAAGGTGTGTGTGTTTCCTTGGAAATGTATATCATTGTTGTACAAGAGTTGTGGCAGGCACAGTTTTAATATTAAAATCGTTATTGGTGTGGCTCCTTGAGCTGTATGTGCCCCCTTAAGGGGACCAAGGGGTGCCCTATTATATTTACCTTCGATTTACTTCCTCCTTTGGGGTGGGTTTGGTCGTGGCAGAGGTCGAGGTTTTATTGTAGGAGCTATAATCAGCTTTAAAACCTCCGGGTACAATATGCCCGCCTTCCTTTTAGGAACCTTTCGGAGGCCATTGATCAGAGGATCAGATGTTATATTCAACATGGAAAGTAAGTCTCTATTCGTGGCAATACGTGAACGCCGTCTGGTGTTTTGCCCCCGGAACCCTAGCGGAGACCGCTCTTAGCTCTAGCTAGGGCCGGCTGACTCTACGGTGTAAACAGTATTTGGGTGCCCTAGCAAGACCAGTCTAGCTCTATTCGTTCGGTTGAATATTGGAAAGTGCTCTATGTAGAGTCAGTGGTGGATTGTTGGGGTTATTTGTTTGTTGTTAATTATAGTGTTTGAATATGGCTGAATTTGTGTGGAGTCGTGAAAAAAAAACATTAATTGAACATCCAGAAACTTGGAATTGTACTCTGAAAGAATAATCAATTTTGCTCATTCTTAAAAGTTCTTGTACGCTTCAGAATCTTCTGAACATAACTCTTGCAATCATTTAGCGTGCATTCCCTCGTATTTTCTTTTTAGCCTATTTTCAATTTTGAAAAAATAGGCTTATGAGATCACCCTTTGTCCGTGTGTGTGTGCGTGTGTGTGTGTGTGTGTGTGTGTGATTCGTGTGTGTGTCCCCCCCTAATAAAATCTAAACGGCTGGAGCGATTTCAATGAAACTCGGTATGTTCATAGCACTATTCCCGGCGACCTCGACCGTGCCCTTCAAATTTTGTTACGTCTCACCAATGCAAAATGGCGGCTGTGCGAAATATTTCACTAGCATTCAATATCTCCGAAACTATTACCGATATCGCCCTGAAATTGTGTACGGTGATAAAGGGTACTACTAGAAGTTCACCTATGAGACTTTCAAAACCTGGTGACTACAAAACCAACATGGCGGTCAAGCGAAGTTGAGACTTTTAAATAGACTTTTCTCGCGATTTAACTATCCACACGTAATGAAACTTGGTACAGCAAATGTTTATACACATAGTAATGCACTGGAGTCTAATTTAGTTCAATTGTTTACATAACTTCAAAATGGCGGCTGTGCAAAATATTTCACTGACATTCTATATCTCCGAAACTATTACAGATATCACCCTGCAATTTAGTACGGTGATAAAGGGTACTGATATAAGTTTACCTATGTATATTTCATAAACTTGTAAAGTAGAAAACGAACATGGCGACCAAGCGAAGTTGAGACTTTTAAATAGACTTTTCTCACGATTTAACCATCCAAACGTAATGAAACTAGGTACAGCAAGTGTTTATACACATAGTAATGCACTGGAGTCTAATTTAGTTGAATTGTTTACATAACCTCAAAATGGCGGCTGTGCAAATTATTTCACTGACATTCTATATCTCCGAAACTATTACAGATATTACCCTGAAATTTTGTACGGTGATAAAGGGTACTGGTACAAGTTTATCTATGTATATTTCATAAACTTGTAAAGTAAAAAACGAACATGGCGACCAAGCGAATTTGAAATATTTTAATAGACTTTTCTCGTGATTTAACTCTCTGAGCGCAGTGAAATGTGGTACGGTAAATGATTTTGCAGATTGTAATGCACTGCCATCTAATTTAAATCAATTGTTTAAATAACCTCAATATGGCGGCTGTGCGAAATTTTAAAATTAAGTTTTTATTTCTTGTGTCGTAATCATGCGATCGAAGTGAAAGTTTGAATAATGAACCTAGGCAATAATTGTCCTTGAATGGTACATAATTCTATGGCCTATACATATAACAATCCTAAATGGCGAGCTTCCGAAATATTTAGACGGTTCTCAATATCTATGAATCTTTTACAGCAACCAAACTGATTTTTTTAATATTCATAGAGACTATGAACATATGTTCACCTATAGGACTTTCATTAACCTGGTGAGCACAAATCCAACATGGCGGCGACGCGAAGTATAAATATTTAAATGGACTTTTCTCGCGAATTAACTATCCGAGTGCTGTGAAACGTTGCACGTTAAATGCTTATACAAATGTTGATCCACTGGCATCTAATTTATTTCAATTGTTTGCATAATCACAAGATGGCTGCTGTGCGTAATTTTAACATCTCGTTTTTACTTCTTGTGTTCTAATCATGCGATTGAAGTTTGAATACCACACGTACACAATAATCTTAATGTAATAGTACAAAAATAAAAATCCAACCTGGCGACAATCTCAAATATTTAGACGGTTCTCAATATCTACGAATCTGTTACAGCAATTAAACTGAAATTTTGTATGTTGTTAGAAGAAATTAACATGAGCAGGATATATGAAAATAGGCTGTATAGTTCTTTACGGAACTACTTGTTTGATATCCAATTCCTCACCCACAACCTTTTTTCCTCTTCATAGTTTTCTTTTTGACAAGGCACACACAACCACCTCAGATGCTAAAAGCTCTCTTGAAGACATTTTAACTTCACAACACAGCGCAATAAAACCTAGACTCAGACTGCTCTCAGAATGTTTTAGCGCTGCTCTACCTAGTGCATTTACGTTTGACAGTGTACACAGGTTCAGAGAGTGCTCTAGGTAGATTTGTCTATCTCCGCTCTACGAATGCTCTACCTAGGGGAAATTACTCTACAGTGTACACGCACTCAGTTTAGCTAGAGCGGTCTAGCTAGACTTGCTCTATGAAAATCACTCTCCAGTGTACAGGCACCTTAATCCTTATTTCTAGCTTTTTGGGTTTCTTCCGAAACCTGGCCAATTGGTACAATTGAGGCGCTGGGTGCAATAACCACTTAAGTCGACTTAAGTTGTTTTTCCGGCGAATGCAGTTTTGTAATCCCCAATGTGTTCTTAATCTATCCTCCAAATATTATTTTTTTATGTCAACTCTAGATGGCAGGAGCTTGCATTATATACAGCTGTGTAGCAAGTCGTTCTTCCGGCGAACAGCTGGGCCGACTTAGGCGCTTCGAGCGCCGGTATCGCACACGCGCGGGAATCAGTGAGTTGTCTTGTGACTGTTGCGTGTGGTTTTGTTATTGTTATTCTCTAAAGATGTGTGGTCAGTCAGATGATAGTAAACATGAGAAGTTAAATGAAGGATCGGATTTGGAAATGCAGAATAAAGGAAAGAAGAGATTACTTTAGCGAGACTCTTGGAAACGCGTGCAGAACAAAGCCAAGAGGAATCGTGGTGATAGCTATGTGTGTTCTAGTGGCAAGAAGGTTTCCAAGAAAGTATTTAGTTACACTGAAAATTGTTGCAAGAGAAACTGCCACTCATTTTTCCCCAAAGAAAATCACCGGAGAATGCAGATGCACTTAAGCACATATTAGAGAAAGAGACTGTTGTGGAAGAAAGTGAACTGCAAAGTGAAATCATTGAGGCTGAGGAAACCATTGAATGTCCATAAACTCCTGTTTTATTATTATTATTTAAATACAGTTTTACTTCACTTAGTCTATCCTATCAAGGAAATGCCCATGTATATATATGCATTTAATCATTATTTTCTGATTGAAATTGGGTAAACAGAACCAGAGTTCATGCATGAATTTAACCATTCTAAGCCTTATCTGCAGATCCGTTTGCATTTAAATGTACTAATTACACAGGATTATAAAAAATGGCTGTGTTTGGACACCTTTTTATTTCTTTTTTAAGTAAAATAATTGCAGTGATACTTTCAAAAGTGCCTTATTAAAAGAATAGTTTCAAAATTACGTTTTTGGTGTTAATTTTATATATACTATATATATTATAATTTTATTATAAAATATACTTATTGTGCAGTACACGGTAGCTATTTTTTCGAATTAAATTAATTTGAATGAATCTACTATCCAGAAATGGTAATTTAAGATGCTGATTGTCAGTCTCTGCAATAACGACTTAAGTCAATCCATATTTAAATTAAAATATTTAAGAACTGGTTAAGTATAAATTCACAGTGGCATTGATATATTGTTAAGGACTATCTTTAAATGGTGTGTATAAATCAACGTATCCATAAATGAAAAACTCTGACATTTACAGTGTTTCAAAACTTTAGGAGTGATTTTCTCAAAACAGTGTTTTCAGACTTAAGTTGTTATTGCACCCATCGCCTCAATTGCAGTTTTGATTACCTCCGTACTATGGATCAGTATTTTATGTACAGTAGCAGGCATATACTACCACGAATAGAGACTAAGATCCATCCTGGGAATGGTTTTCCCGAGGTTCCCCACTTCTACACCAGTTATAATACAAGTTACAGCCAGCAGACGCGAGTGCAACTATTGATTTATTTGTTTTTTGCAGTTTTGTTCTATAAAAAAAAAAGAGTTTTTGCAAAAATGGCTCAAACATGAAATGGACGATAGAAACGTTCGTCTTTTCGAGTTTCTTTCGACTGAACTTCATTTCAGTGCTGTTACTGATGACTATACAAAAGAAATCAGAATGGAGATGGCCAGCTATTCGTCAAAATTTTCTGCTAAATGTGTTGCTTTGGGAAAGCCAAAGGATCGTTTCTTTACCAAGAATAATATCTGGTTGGAAGCTCAGGACATAAAATTCCATGTGCGTACTGCCGTTCCGGCACTTATTATAAGACGCTACTCCTTCAAGAAGGCATCGAAATAATTCTAGGAGTCATCATTCAAAACGAAGAAACGTCGCGTTGAAGACCTCGTTCGACCACATAGTGTTGGGGGGAGTTTATGACTGCTGCAGAAGTACCTACGCGTTCGACAGGCAATAGGAACATTACCAAAGAGATAGGAAAACTTAGTGAAAGTCCAGACTCTGCAATTGCTTTCGTCAGGTTTATGAATACAAGTTATTTGGAGAGCGCTAGACAATTTACTGGTGGTAAGGCATTAGCCCAGGGGTTCTTAACCTCTTTACTCTCACACCTCCCCTAAAAGTAAACTTAAACATTTACCCCCCGCCTCCTCTTTCACAGCCACAGGCTTCAAGCAGAGGCTTTTGGGAAGATATAAAACCTGACTTCGGTGACGTACAGTACCTGATGGTTGGAATCGAGCTCTCTTCTGCTTAAGTGACTCCAGCGACTCTCCAGAGCTCCCCGGGTGTACTTTACGGAAATGTTCCTGGAGTGTGGCAGGCCTCATCATTGCAAAGAATGTTGGCACATAAGAAACGCTGCTGTTTTTCAATTCCATGTTAACCAAGGTTGCATGTGAACCCATATTTATTTTAACATATTCGTCACTGTACTTCATTTTCTTTTGACATACCTTTTAGTAAAGACAAACTGTTGTTGTGTAAATTTAAAGAATTATAAACGGTATTATAAAAATTCATTGTTACATTCATGCAGATTGTGCATTTCAATATAGAGAAATACTAAGCATTCTTACTTGAAGAAATCCATTGTTGTAACTATTCAAACTATGTATCTATCTATCTCATTAGATCTATTGTTGTGATCAGAATAATTTGTATAGAGAAGAAACTCTTATAACTTTATGTTTTACGTTCAGACTGGCGTAAATTCAGAAAAAGCAATATTACTAAATTATTGAGAACAATCACATCTCCCCACTAACCTCTTTGCACCTTCCCAGGGCTGACACGCCTCAAATGTTAATAACTCCTGCATTAGCCTATTACATAGACTCTAAACATACTCATACAAGGAGACTAGAAAGTTTTGCACAGCAGGGGTATTTTCCTTTGTGTTGTACCCCCTGATTCTATCGTATCATTGTCTGAGTATGTCAAAACAGGCATAATGCTGCTAGTTGCCCCCACGAGACCCGCTGTAATCGGTGTGGCGATAATCATCATCACACAACTTGCAAGGTCGCTAGAGACACACCTCGGTGTGTCAATTGTGGCGGTGCACATGCGGCCTCTTATTCCGGTTGCAATTACATCAAAACAGCCATAAGGCGACGGCAGTTGAAACACAGACAAAGCGAACACGCTAACATTCCATCCCGCATGTCCCTCAAAGTCCCTCCACCTTCAACAAACACAAATTCAGCCCTTACACAGCTACTACAGCTCATCTCCCAACTCTCAGCCATCACACTGTCATAGACACTCAGCCACGATCGAACACAGGACTCTGGAACCCCTGGGTGCCTGCCTGGGGACTGGGTCCGAACCCATTCGCCCGGGATGGCATTTGGCGGACCGGAGAGCGCACTACAAGCCCATAATCTCAATAACTCAGTAAACCATAGCATAAAACAGCACTCAACAGTACAATATTCACTATTGAAAATGAAAATCCACAGCCTGCTTCCAGTCTCCGACCGGGTCAGGAATGGAATGAATGAAGCCCCCAACTAGCGGCGAGGATATGAAATGTGCCGGTTGCCGAGGCCTGACGCACTCCTCTGGGGCAATGATTAAATGAATGACAGATGAAATTAAATGATAGTGGAGAGTGTTGCTGGAATGAAATTTTGACAGGGAAAACCGGAGTACCCGGAGAAAAACC
Organism: Meconema thalassinum; assembly: GCA_946902985.2. Classification (NCBI taxonomy): domain Eukaryota; kingdom Metazoa; phylum Arthropoda; class Insecta; order Orthoptera; family Tettigoniidae; genus Meconema; species Meconema thalassinum. Next base: position 789,605,851 of record OX336390.1, read on the forward strand.
TGTCTGCCTCCGTTTTGTCCAGCACAGATCTCACATGGAGTGACCGGGATTTGAACCACGGACCCAGCGGTGAGAGGCCGGCGTGCTGCCGCCTAAGCCACGGAGGCTTGAAAACAACAATATTCCCATCTACAAGTGCATTCAAACTATAAAACCAAATAGTCATTTACTACAGTCGAACACAGGACCCGCGGACTAGTGGCGCGCCTGCCTGGAGATTAGGCGAAAGCCAGCTCATCTGGGATGGCGCACTGCGGGCTGACGGGCCACATACAGTTCATAGGCACCCTACTCAACCAGTTCCGAAACTCAAAATTAAACTATTAGCTCCGAACATACCAAATTACTCATTTTCAACTCCCATTAGAAGCACAAATTAGAATATTCACAAGCGAGAAACAGCTCAGATCCACAGAACCCAGGTAGCCAATCACAGGCCCTCATTGGAACTTGGAACGTCCGACCAACTTTTACACCAATATCACAACGGATTAGGCAAACCAAAACTACTCTACAACGTAGCTACATCCCTAAATTACACATTCGCAATTAAAAACCACAAATTTACAACCCGGAAATACTCTAAATAGGCCAAACCCCAACCACCAATCACAGCCCAGTACAGCTACCCGCTCAGCCAACACGTTCAAATACAGCCAATCACAGCCCAGTTCAACACACAGTTCATATATCCCATTGAAATCATTTAAATTCATCGTTATCCCCAAAAGCGAAGCTTATTATTATTATCATTTTTTTAACAAACATACCTACTACAGGTCTATCTATCATTTCATACTATCAAACGCCAACCCACTAGAGGTCTTCCTTCCTAAAGCTTATAACTTAATTTTCAACTCAAAATTTATTATTATTATTACTAAGCTGAAGCTATTGCAACGCCGGCCATGGCGCACGTTACATACCAGAGCCAGAACATCAGGCTATCAGAGGCTAACAGAGCTCGTCTGCTATGATAACTGTTTATTCCCGAAACCTAGAAATAATTAAATCTTTTTACTATACTACAACTTATTCCATACTGACAATTTAAAACCATTTAATAATTTATACTAATATAATGTTATTGGTTTTACGTCCCTTATAACTACCCTGGCTTTTAGAGACGCCGGGGTGCCGGAATTTTGCCCCGAAGGGGATCTTTAACGTGCCAGTAAATGTACTGACACGGTTCCCTCGCATTTGCGCACCCTCAAATGCCAGCTGACTGCGCCAGGTTTCGAACCTGCAACCAATAATTTATACACGCAGCCGCCGACAATCGCTTGCGGCGGAAAAACTTTATTATTATATTAAAGAACCATTCATATTTATAAAATAAATCAAAATTCACGTCCCATTAAATAAAATACACCAGGTAGACTAGCGCATAGTCGCAGCGGTACCTGGTCTCCTAGCGCCGCTGGCCTGCTCGCTTCGCTCGCGGCTTTAAAAACAGATTAGCAGCCTACTATCTTCCTGAGGAGCATATTGCAGTGCCAAAACTCGTTCTAAAGTAGTTTCAAGCTGTGTTAGATAAAACCGTTGAAAACACTGCCGTGAAAAATTTCACAACAAGATAGTTGAAGCCACATAACATAAATCAAGAACACTTTACCAATCTTGTGGCCAGCAGGGCAACACGTTGCAGAACATGCATCGCTGTCCGTGGTGATCAGCACACACCCTTTTAAGAACCATGTCCCCTACCTTTGTGATGTCCAGGGGACCATCACGGGTTGCAGGGACTTACGTGTAATGTATTGTCTCTGTATATAAGTGGCATTTCTGTTCGTCACATCGAATATAGCCTACCTTTCAGTTGCCTTCCGTACCTTACTGTAGCAGGTCTTCCCATGTATGGTTTGAGGTACAACGAGCTTTGTTACTGGCAGTCACACACATGCTGTAACGGTTTCCTGCACGGTTATATTTACCTATTATATGTGATTGTTCACGACCTTTCAGGCTATAGTTGGACTGTCGTAAATTTCCCGATGTTGCAAACCTCTCCATAGATCCTAACTTAATAAAACATCGTACCTCCGATTTTCTAATAATTTACATTAAAAAAAAAGTGTGATGCTTTTCAGTCGAAAGCACCAAACTTTTGTTTACTTAGGCAACACTGAAAAATGGCTTCAAACCTCACAAAATAATTTACATGTTGCTCGGTATATGGAATAATCCGATAGATAGTGCCCTTCATAAAATAGGTTACAATGCGACAGTTCGTCCTTAAGTTTTGCACAGCAGGGGTATTCCTTTGTACCCCTTGTATATCTCTTTCAAGACTTACAATTAATTTCCTTCGTACGATTTGTGGCACAGGTGATTCTCGGATGTCTGTCAATCATACACGGCACGCGTGTCGTACGTTGTTGGCATGTTAAAGAACCCATTTGAATTCAGTAGGCCGTGTTCATAATAGCAAAATTAATCTCGGGATTTTCCTCCAACACAAAGTTCCTCCTTTCACTACTAGAAAGCGCTATAGTGTCAAGGAGCTTAGGTATAATTATAACCTCCTTGACTTTCATAGCGTTCCAAGGAACAACAAAATTCGACATGCAAGCTGCCCTCGGGTGTCAAATAACAAAGCTTGCACCCAGCACCCGAGGCCATATGATATTATTCTTATTTTTTATACACTTCTGCTGACAATGACTGATGAAAAAGTGTTCAATGCCTTGATCGAAACACTCTTCTCACAGAAATGTTTCATTTATGGTGCTTCTCCCAAAATGATGATTGATGCGTCAAGGCATTTCGATAACAACCAAGAACATTTTGGCTTTAGTTTGTCAACACTTTATGAATGGATTCGTTGTATCGAATGTTCTTACACATTAGCTACAAGTTAGACTAGAAGTGCTGAAGATAAGTCAAAACAACAATCCGAGGAAATTAAGCAATGATTCAAGCCTGAAATGGGACTGATGTGAACAAACCAAAGCCAGGGTTTGGTTCGACAAATGACGGAAACACTGCTCGCCCTGAATATTATTGAGTGCTAAGATCACATGATTGGATGTTACACTCATCAAACAATTTATTACTCAGAACATTGTCCGCTGATTTCGAGATAAGTTTAGTTGAATTTTACAAGCTCTGTCTTGACTCCAAAAAAATGTTGTTGTTGTTGTTGTTGTTACATTTCAGGGGCTTGGACATCCTGGTCATTTAGCTCCGTATACTTGGGTGTGTGTGAAATTTTGCCTGATAATCTGTGTCATAGTGCATATATTTTCAATTCTCAGTCGCGTTTACACCGGAGTTGACAACAGTGTTGACAACATTTACAAAAATCGTACTAATGTTTTTGTCAACATTGCTGCCAACAATGCTGTCAACACCGAAAAAGTGTTGGCAACATTACCCACCAGCAGTCGGTAAAGATCAAACAGTGTTGTTAACATTTGTTGGCAGCAATGTTGGTGGGTTAGTTAGCTATTGTTGTTTTAAGGGGAGGAACTACGAGGTCATCTGCCCCTTAAAAAAGGGGGACTTCAAGTGACTCGCAACAATGTTGGCAACAATTCCCCTTCAACTGTCCAGCGCTCGTGGTTGACCGACGCGGCTTCACTCTAGTCACGGCTGTTGCTGGTAGTACTGGACTTCAGTTTGTGGTGTCGAACTGTCGAAGTGCAAGTCGATATGGGCAACCTTTTAAGTAATTTTGATTGGTCGCGGGATAATGTCCTAAATTTGATCGAGCTTTATCGTGAGCAACCAGTTCTCTGGAACCCGATGGACCCAGACTTTAAAAACATAAACCTGAAGAACTGTGCCTGGAATGACTTTTCGCGGGAAATGAAAACCACCAATTCTGAACTTCAAGCAAACGTTAGATCTTTAGTCACACAGTTCCAAAGGGAGCTTAAGAAGAAGAAAAGTGGTTCGAGGGCTGAAGTGTACAACAGCAAGTGGTATTATTTTAACGCCATGCAGTTTTTAAAGGATAAAACAACCGCACGAAAAACCAAGAAAGCTGGGATTGCCGTTGTCAAAAGGAAGAAAGCAACTGGCGAAACGCGCCAAAAATGAGCTAAATTGTTGTCAACAAATCTTACCATTCTCGATATTCGCCAACATTGTTGCTAACTTTTGTTGTCAACATGTTGTCAACGAAAGTTGGCAACAATTGGTGTAATCGCGGCTTTTAAGTTAGGAATTATCCCGACATTTGCCTGGAGTACAAGTGGAAAAAACACTTATCGGATGGCTGAGGTGGGAACGAACCCATCTCTTCTCAGGCTTGCTTCACAAGGCTGAATGTACCCCGTTCCAGTTCTCAGACCAGAATCAAATTTCTTGGCAAAGCCGAGAATCGGATCCGGACCTCCAGAGCGACGGCTAGCCGCTACACCACGAGGTGGTCAATAATAACCAGGCCTGCTAGAATTGGCAATGAAGCTAGTAATGTTTATAGTGTCGTTAAACAACAATGTCCCATAAAGTTACAAGACTAATTTAACGTTTACGATTGGTTTATATCTTTCTGTGAATTTGTGCTCATTGTTGGTGCTCAGCGCGCTGTATCAGAAATCAACAGTGAACATCTACTAAGTAAACCGTAACTGTTCTGCTCAAATGAATGTTGTTGTTGTTGTTGTTGTTGTTGTAGGAACTTTGCGGGTGTGTTTGTGGAATATATCTGATAACCTTTGCAGTGGCGTAACTACGGGGAGCAGGGGCGTATATAGAAAACAAATCGGGGGGGGGGGGGGGGGGGGGCTGACCATCCTGGAAAATTGTGAGTATTCTCAGGGGATTGTCACCGCAAAACACCCAGAAATATCAACCAATACCTTAGAGCATATAACTTAGTGTAATTATTTTAGATAAGATTCAAAGTTTATACAGCCTACAATTACTGGCAATGCAAAAAAAGTTGTAAAATACAACACAACACACAAATAAAATTTTATAATTAATGAACTTTCTATTATGATCTATGGAGTATAAATGGCAAATATCTAAATAGGCTAGTTGTCAATTAAGCAGAAAGGTAAACAGTTTTTTTACATGTATTTCTCAAAAGTACCGTAAGTTACTGTGGAATTCACAGCTTTACCCCACAAAGCTGAGTACACGCCGTTCCAGACCTCAGACCAGAATTAAAATTTCTTGGCTGAGCCGAGAATCGAATTCGGATCTCCGAGGCGGCAGCGAAGAATGCTACCCACTACACCACCAGTTAGTATAATTTTAATATTGTTTATAACTTAGCCGATAAGTTAAGATTAGGGTACAACCAAATTTACTATTATTTTATGCTCTTGCCAAAGCAACACTTTCTTAATTTTTATTGGCTTTTTTCGGGGGGGGGGGGCTGGAGTCCCCTCATCACCCCCCTTATATACGCCCTTACTGGGGAGGTGGTGATCAGGGGGATCAATCCTCCGCAGAGCCAAATAATGAAAATATGAATTTTGATTGTTTTTAATTTTGAATCAAAACAAGAAGCAAGAATGGCTGTTCACTTAGCCAGAGGAATGACATTGGGATAGGTGTGGTTTATCCTCATTCTGTTAGTATCCGAGTATAAGAGCCATTTTGGAAAGTCAATAATGTTGTGTTTATTTGTAGGATACTGTATTGCTGTTTAAACTTAAACTTTATTTTGGAAACTGTACTTTATTACTATTTATACAATGTCAGGGAATGGAAAGGGTCAGATGATTTCGCGAAGAACACTGGACTTTATTTAATACCAGGAAGAAAGGAAAGGAAGAATGGAAAGAAAGGAAGGAAGGGAGAATGGAAAGGAAGGAAGGAAGAATGGAAAGGGAGGAAGGAAGAATGGAAAGGGAGGAAGGAACAATGGAAAGGAAGGGAGAATGGAAAGGAAGGAAGGCAGCATGGAGAGGAAGGAACAATGGAAAGGAAGGAAGGGAGAATGGAAAGGAAGGAAGGCAGAATGGAAAGGAAGGAAGGGAGAATGGAAAGGAAGGAAGGAAGGCAGAATGGAAAGGGAGGAAGGGAGAATGGAAAGGAAGGAAGGCAGAATGGAAAGGAAGGGAGAATGGAAAGGAAGGAAGGAAGGGAGGGAGAATGGAAAGGAAGGAAGGCAGAATGGAAAGGGAGGAAGGGAGAATGGAAAGGAAGGAAGGAAGGGAGAATGGAAAGGAAGGAAGGAAGGGAGAATGGAAAGGAAGGAAGGCAGAATGGAGAGGAAGGAAGAATGGAAAGGAAGGAAGGCAGAATGGAAAGGAAGGAAGGGAGAATGGAAAGGAAGGAAGGAAGGGAGAATGGAAAGGGAGGAAGGGAGAATGGAAATGAAGGAAGGCAGAATGGAAAGGAAGGAAGGGAGAATAGAAAGGAAGGAAGAATGGAAAGGAAGGAAGGGAGAATGGAAAGGAAGGCAGAATGGACAGGAAGGAAGGAAGAATGGAAAGAAAGGAAGGCAGAATGGACAGGAAGGAAGGCAGAATGGAAAGGAAGGAAGGAAGGGAGAATGGAAAGGAAGGAAGTCAGAATGGAAAGGAAGGAAGGCAGAATGGAAAGCGAGGAAGGGAGAATGGAAAGGAAGGAAGGCAGAATGGAAAGGAAGGAAGGCAGAATGGAAAGGAAGGAAGGGAGAATGGAAAGGAAGGAAGGCAGAATGGAAAGGAAGGAAGGCAGAATGGAAAGGAAGGAAGGGAGAATGGAAAGGAAGGAAGGCAGAATGGAAAGGAAAGAAGGCAGAATGGAAAGGGAGGAAGGGAGAATGGAAAGGAAGGAAGGGAGAATGGAAAGGAAGGAAGGCAGAATGGAAAGGAAGGAAGGGAGAATGGAAAGGAAGGAAGGCAGAATGGAAAGGAAGGAAGGGAGAATGGAAAGGAAGGAAGCCAGAATGGAAAGGGAGGAAGGGAGAATGGAAAGGAAGGAAGGCAGAATGGAAAGGAAGGAAGGAAGGGAGAATGGAAAGGAAGGAAGGCAGAATGGAAAGGAAGGAAGGCAGAATGGAAAGGAAGGAAGGGAGAATGGAAAGGAAGGAAAAGAAGGAAGTTTGTAGTTTAACGTGACCGTTAATCTCGCATTCATGAGCCCCGGGACCTCCTTTTTACGTGGAATCCGAACCACAGAACATGACACTTAACTTCAAAAATCTCACATGCATTGACCGGGAATCAAACCTGGTCCGCCGTGGTGAGAGCACAACAGCTTAACCACGGTGCCACTCCCCCCCCCCCCTGAAATTTAATATCAACAATAAATTTTGGAGCATTAAATACAATTTATCAAATGCTAATGAAACGAAACACGAAAAAAATATAAATAGAATGTTTTGAAACTTCGGGACCGTACATTAGCTTTCATTTATTATGTTTCATTATGACCGAGACCCCCACCAGCTCATCCCCCTCCAGAAGCAAACTCTAGTTACGCCATTGAACCTGTGTTATTGTTATGGCTGTATTAGTGTGTGTATTTGCAATTCAGATGAAAATTGGGGAGGAGGCGGTCGTGGCCTTTAAGTTAGGAACCATCCCGGCATTTGCCTGGACCAGAAGTGGGAAAACCACTACCAACATGGCTAAGATTGGTATAGATCCCGCCTCTTCTCAGTTTTGCCTCATGAGGCTGAGTGTACCCTGTTCCAGCCCGTTCGGACATGAATTAAATTTTTGGCTGAGCCGGGAATCGATCCCGGACCTCTGGGGGCGACAGACAAGAATGCTAGCCGCTAAACCACGAGGTGTGCATTGAAATGAATGAATATAATAGGAAGAAATCACCCGGAAACGATCCGTAATGGTTATGAGTGGTTATGACATAGATGCTATTTAGTTATTTTGGTTTCAAGGGGTGGAACTACGAGGTCATCTGCCCTGACATAGATGTTGTCAGTTTGAAGTGTACTATTTAGTGGTAAAATGATCTAAGTCCTAGAATGGACGAAGTTTCCGTTAAGTTACTTGGTGCTCAAGAGGCATGATGGCGAAGTGGTAAAGTTGCTTGCCTCTCACCAGGTCGGACCGGGTTCGATTCCTGGTCAATGCATGTGATATTTTCGAAGTGGTTCTTAAACATGGAGGTCCCGTGGCTCATGATCAAGACATTAACGGTCATGTAAACCTACAAGCTTCCATCCTTTTTTCTTCTTCAAAAAACTTCTTTAAAGAAAACACTGACCACCTCGTGGTGTAGCGATAAGCATTTTTGGTTGTTGCCCCCAGAGGTCCGGGTTCGATTCCCGGCTCTACCAAGAAATGTAATTCTAATCTGAGGGGTGGAAGAAGGTACACTCACCCCAGAGGCGTATATACAATTTTTCGGGGGAGGGGGGGGAGGTGACAATCCTGGAAAATTGTGAGTATTCTCAGGGGATTGTCACCGCAAAATACCCAGAAATATCAACCAATACCTTAGAGCATAAAACTTTGTGTAATTATTTTAGAAAAGATTCAAAGTTTATACAGCCTACAATTATTACTGGCAATACAAAAAAAAAGTTGTAAAATACAACACAACACACAAATAAAATCTTATACTTAATGAATTTTCTATTATGATCTATGGAGTATAAATGGAAAATATATAAATATTTGTCAATTTACTAAGCAGAAAAGTAAACAGTTTTTTTTTTCAAGTTGATAGACTAATTTATTTATCAAAAGTACCATACTGTGGAATTTACAGTTTAGCCTCACAAGGTTGGGTGTACCCCGTTCCAGCCCTCAGACTAGAATTAAAATTTCTTGATAGAGCCGGGAATCGAATTCGGACCTCCGTGGTGGCAGCCTAGAATGCTAGCCACTACACCACGAGTTAGTATAATTTCAATCTTAATATTGTTTATAACTTAACCAATAAGTTAAGATTAGGGTACAACCAAATTTACGATTATTTTATGCTCTTACCAAAGCAACACTTTTTTTGTTATTGGCTTTTTTCGGGGATAGGGGGGGGGGGCTGGAGCCCCCTCATCAGCACCCCCTTTATATACGCCCCTGACTCACCCACGTGTATTCTTGTTCCATGCTTCTACATCCATTGAAGACTCTACTCATAGAGACCAATCGACTGTTGTAAGCTAGCGATAGGAAGTGTAAACCGAGATTCTTTAGGTATTCTATTATTTGAGCAATCAACACGTAATGAGAGCAGTACGAACCTTTTATACGTTTTTTTAATTCATGCGAGCCTCATGTTGCAATTAATGATAATAGGAGATAGCTGATAGCATGTAAAACACGAAAATGACAATACTTCAACATAACGACATTGGGTGTACTGAACTACATTGTAGGCCATTAGGACAGAGTAAGGACTTCTTTTTGAAATTAATTAATAACGGAATATCGCACAATGTGCATTCATAAAAATCTTAGTAGCCCAGGAATTTTAGGTTTTAACCTTGAAAAAAATTTAGTAAAGCTGAAAATTGGTACAGTTGTCCTATTTGATGTTCTTAACAACATATTAAAAGTCCCCGGTCTTCCCGTGTCGGCTTCCTGGATTTCCAGCCGTTTGAACTCCTGGAATGCTGGAGAAGTAGGTGATGTCGCGAATGCGCATTGTAAGCGAACGATTTGGCTTACAGTGCGCTAACATGGCTTAAATTAAAGGAGAAAAAAATAAGCTATAAGTTAATTCATGGATTGGCATGTTAGCGATACTTCCGGTCTAACAGGAAACGAAAAAATGCCGCGAAATTCAAAAAAGGAAGTGCCACGTTTTTCTATTTTTGACGTTTGTTGGCAAACTATCACGAATATCGTACACAAGTCTGGTATAAAAGTTCTTGGCGACAAAATAAGCTTTCATTTGATGTATTTATAATCGATGTCCGAATAATACTGTAGTTGCCGAGCTATAGCGGTGTAAACAAAAGATTGTTACGTCATTCTCTTCTCCGTCTGCGCTACACACACACACTGCGACCGGGACGCGCTCTGATTTTGCATTGTTACATCCGACAGGAGCTTCCTTTCTCTATGATAAATGAAGTGCATCCCCTCTTTTCAAAATATTTCGCGCTTAAACCCACCCCTCTCAAAAAATCCCCCCCCCCAAAGTTTTTTTTTTCAATTTTCTTTGAGTGATTTTAATGAAAAGCACCCTTTTTGTACATCCGCTCCTAATAGTTAAAATAATTCAATTTCGCATTTTGAGTCCACCCCCCCCCCCCTCCCTTCCCCATCGACATCTCTTCATTCTATAAGGTGTTCTAGGTGCGGTTTTTTACGTTCTTTATTGAGCTAGGTAAACAAAATTAATGTTTTAATATGTAAAATATGTAACCGTTTGTGACTTGGCGATCATAAATTATTATTTCAATGCCATTTTTAGGAGAGCAAATATCTTAAGTAAAAAGTAGTGCGAATATCGGAGTAGATATTTCTGCTTAAAACTAATACAGTTTATAATGTATTATTTATCAAATAATTCAAATATTTTTTGTTAGAAACCAATTTGTAAACAAAAGAGAATGTTAATTTTATCACAGCAAAGTAAAATGGTGTAACAACATACTGAAAATAATATATACCTGCAAATATGTACGCAGTGAATGCTGCCGGCATGCGTCGGACGTTGGCGGCAAAGTGGCCAAATCGAACGAAGCAGTAACTGTCTGTCTTGCGATAGTCCTTCCATACAGATGCACATGAAGCTCGTTTAGAGAATTGAAGCCCTTTCCGTTGAACAACTCCAGAACAAATTTTTCTCCAGCTATCTTGATATCTTCCTTGGATGCGCCAGGCTGATTGGAAACTTCGACAGTTTTCCGAAGATCTTCGTTGTTTTTGAGAATGCCCCATGGACGCTCCTTCCCTTTGCTAGAAATAGCCGAAGTTGTGTCACATCCGTTCACGGCATGTGCAAATAGCACACAACTTTTGATCTCGCCGATATCTTCCTGAAGGTTTGTGATAGGGAAAATCTTTCCAAGAGATTATGAGTTTCCAGGACTGTAAAAATGGATGTTGTTGTTCTCTCTTGCTTTTCCCAACAACATGCATAGGGCATCAATGCCTGACGTTATAGCAGTAACAGCATGATCTTCGGCATCTAGAGACAACGCTACGTCGACAATTAGTGTATCTGCGTCCCCTGTCGCCTGACGAACAGCAACTCCAGCATTTCTAAGCTCCTGTGTCAACGTAGAGATGAACCGTCCCTTGTTTTTGATGTTACTTAGAAAGTCTGCCTGAGAAGTGGAAACCATTGTGTTGGAATCGAAAACGATGTCTATGGACGTCCGCTTCCCCGCACGGCGTGTCTGCTCCTGGTTCTTCGTGCTTGGAGTCTGATCGTAGTTGCCAAACACAATGGTAACGTTTGAAGGATAGTGCTTGCTTATGTACAACTTGTAGGACTGGATTATGTCACCAAAAGTTGCAGGTCTTGGCCATACAACGGTATGCAAAAGCAGACCTCCATCAACGACTACTTTGCGTTGTTCTTCAAAATCTTTGGGAGCTGCTGAAGATTTAAAAAGGTGTTGAAGTACTGACTTGGCTGTTTTTCTCAATAAGGATGAATCGAAGAGAGCTGGAGGCGTCGGTGCAAGCTCGTACTTCAAGAACTCCACGATATCCGCTTCCGATTTCATCACACATATGATTCGCATAAAAAGTTAGTGCGGATTGATCGGGACGATGTCATCACGAATTTTTAGTTGGCACCCAACAGCTGACAAAGGGACTACGCGGCTTTTTCTTGCGAGCTTGAGACCCTCAAGACTTTTCCCCACCATTTGTTGTATTGCTTCCTCACCAACTTCTCGAGCCTTGTCGCAGTTGATGCTGTTGTCTGCAACTACGCCAGTGGAAAGTGATTGAAGACTTTCTTTATTTAAATCCCACGGAGAGCGATCTTCTACCCACGAGCGAAGCACTTCTGCGTGGCGGTTCTCCAGCTTCCGCCGCGAGTCTCTCAACTCAACGTGCTGTTCCGAGGATTTTGTCTCTATACCAGACACATTTTCTACAACTTCACAGATCGGGATGCACAGTGGAAACGCCGAGATAAAGTGAGCCAGCGCGCTATCGTCCACTCGTCGTCCTCTTGTTAAACCTTCACGTGATTTCATAGGCCGTATAAGATCCTGTTCTATGGCCATATCTGACCATATTCCAGCCCAAAAATCATGCGAGCTTCGGATGGAAAAGTACCCGTTCTTCAAGAAGTTGATGTACTCGTCCACGGGCATCTTCTGATCTAACTTAAGCATTTGATGCAGGTACAAGTTGGCTGACTTAGCGTAGTGAATATGCCCTGCAGCGTGTAGGTATGGCAGTACGCAGTACAAATGAAGGTTCCAATTTGATGTTCTTTCTGCCCGAATAAACAGCCGAACGATTTCCACTTGCCTGTAGTACTCCGCCCACAGCTTCGCTGTCCGACTAGCTTCTGACAGAGTCTTCATCCTGTCTTCCATGTACTCCATGACCCGAGTTACAACTTGATATTCGCATACTTCTTACGGTGTTAGTTTTCCTTCTAAAACCTTTTAAAACACAAACAACGCCCTTCGGATCGTCGAGTGGCTTCTTACACAAAATGCAGTCTTCAAAACTCATTTTTATGACAACACAATAAATAACACTTATACGGCATAACACACATCGGCCAACAACCAGCTGTTTAAAATTTAGAAACAAAAGAAAACAAGAAGCTCCGCCAATTCGACGCATCAATGCTGCGGGCGAACGCGTCAGTCGGCCGGTGAGAAACAACGCAAACACGGGCTGATTCAGGTCGCGCGCCATTGTTTAAATCTCTGTAGCTCGGCAACTATTACTTGCACATCAATTATCAATACATCAAATGAAAGCTTATTTTGTCGCCAACAACTTTTATACCAGACTTGTATGCAATATTCGTGATAGTTTGCCAAGAAACGTCAAAGAAAGAAAAACGTGGCACTTCTTTTTTTGAATTTCGCGGCATTTTTTCGTTTTCTGTTAGACCGGAAGTATCGCTAACATGCCAACCCATGAATTAACTTATAGCTTATTTGTTCTCCTTTAATTTAATCCATGTTAGAGCACTGTAAGCCGAATCGTTCGCTTACAATGCGCATTCCAGCGACACCACCTACTTCTCCAGCATTCCAGGAGTTCAAACGGATGGAAATCCAGGAAGCCGACACGGGAAGACTGGGAACTTTTAATATGTTGTTAAGAACATCAAATAGGACAACTGTACCAATTTTCAGCTTTACTAATTTTTTTTTCAAGGTTTTGACCGTTTTTAGACTAAAATTCCTGGGCTATAGTGTTGAGTACACAGGTCCAAGAGAGTTATTGTTCTTTTGACGTATATCTCCGCGTGATAGCGTTCACACTTTTTCCCGCATAGTCCACATATACAGTTTGCGTCTGGTTCATGGAAAGTCTGCGAAGCGTGTCATGCATGGTATGACGCAGTTCGTAGCTTGCATTCATCCATTATTGGTTGATCATGGCGTCAGTACGATAGAAGTCTGGCCATATATTTGCTTTCTTCTCGTACAGCTCGTGAAGCAAGGCTTGATATTGAGGTGTAGAAGGCACTGTCACTCTCAGGCGTAGTTCCTCTATGTAGAACGTCTGTCGTAGATCTTGGCTCTCGTGTAGTATCTGTTGCCCTTTTCAAAAGTGAGTTTTGTTTCTAGTAGAGCTCTGAAAATGGTTTGTACTTACTGTGCCACGTTATTACAGCCAACTGCCATTAGCAAACACCATGGTCACACTTTCAAAATAAGGAAATTGTCAACAATAACTTTCAAGTAATAAACTTATCAAAAAGCACGTCGCCATGTTTGCTACCAACTTACTGATTGTACTACTAGGCAAAACCATTGGCCTGGATAAAGATTATTGATGCGTGACTACCCCCACTGTGCGTGACAAAAACCAGGGGTGTTTATATTAGCCTAACGCGGCCCGCAGGGCCGTGCTACCTAACCTTTATTGGTCTAGGCGAAATCCATTAGTCTGGATGAAAATATTGGTCTGGAAACAATAATGTTGGCACTCTGAAAAAAAAAATCAGTAACACCCTCTAGCGATAAAATATTCAACTCCTGTATATTAGTAACATTGGCCATTTCTATAGAAATTTTTTCGGATTTCAATGGCGGCGGGGAATGGATACTACACGAGTTCAATAATAATAATAATAATAAAAACAGTAGAAGCCCGATACACCGCGGTCCGATATACTGTATAACGCGGATGAACTACGTCTCCCAAAATAAAATACTGTATCATTTATGAATGTACTCTCAGTGGTATTTTATAAACTTAAAAATACTTAATACAGTCTGCATGTAGCATTTCTGCAGTATAATTTACTGCTGCAAACTTCAAGGACTCTATACAATAACCAAAAGAGATGGACGTAATTAAACTCAGCCTTTGGTTTGTCTTATCAACATAACATACTGTATCAAGATTGTTGCTAGATAGAAGCAGCAGTGCTTGGCAATAATCGAAATGAGCACAACCATCATGTAGATCATAAATTATTCATTCATTGTCTAGAATTCTGTGTGCTTGTTGCGATGCTGTGCACCAGGTGTGTCCAACTCGCGGCCCGCAGTGATATTTGCTCTATCACATCGCTTGCGGCGCGCAGTGATATTTGTAAGTTATAATATTATTTATGAAATAAGTTATTCTATTTGGAATAAGATAAACTTGAAAGAGTAAGATTTTTCCGTTCACAACAGATGTGTTTGTGAAAGTTCATCTTACTCAAAACATGGAGAAATATATCCATTTTAAGAAATACCAAGCCCAGAGTTTTATTTATGATCCTACCTACCGCGCATCGCTTTGAAGTCTCCGTACATTGTTGACCGTGCAGTAACGTCACTACTTTCAAAGGCGAGTGTGTGCCAGATGTTTTATTGTCGTTACATTGTAGAACTTTCAAGTTAGTTTTCTGCTCTTCTATGCCCACGATCGCGGGTTCAAACCCGGCCGAAGTCATCGGATTTTTAAGAGCGTTAAAGATCCCTCAGTATGCCTTCCTTTGGAGGGGAAGCAAAGCCGGCGGTCCCATGTCTTAGATTTATGGCATGTTAAAGAACCTTCCACCAATTACACCTGTGTGAAGCTAAATTATATAGGTTAAGAATGTAAACAACGCTCTTAGGTTCCTACGTTCGTTGCCAGAGCCGACTAGGGTGGCGTCTAGTAGCTAAGTTCTGAACTAGTAGTAGTTGACGGTGGCGTTTGGCGGCAAAAGTAGGAACTATTTGAAAAATTCAAAGTCTGCAGTCCTTACTTGAATGAAAAAAAAAAAAAAAAACAGAAAACACACACTAATACAGTCATCACAATTAACACCGGTTATCAGACAGATTCTACACACACCCAAAGTACACGGGGCTACATGACCACATTGTCGCAGCCCCTAAAACAGAGGAACCAACCAACCAACCAACCAACCATCCTTACAATGTAGTATTAATTGTAAATAAATAAAATAAAATTTAATATTGGACTTAACTTTTTTCAAAATGTAGTTAGAAAAATTAGACTTTTTTAATAGTGAGTGTAAATAAATATTGGGCTTTATAATAAAATTTCAAATATAGACAAATACATAATTTGTAAAATCAAGTGCCGAATATCAACAAATACTTCAACTCAGCGCTTGAAATGCGTAAGATGAATCTTCTTCCAAATACGGAGTTTGAATTTTAATCAAGTGCCAACCAGTTAGTGCGTCGTATGAATTAACCTAATATATTGGAAAATAATACGTCAGAGAAAATTTTATTTATATGAAAGAAAATAACTAGCCTGCATAATGAAATGAGATAAATATCTACTTAATATAATTTAGTATCACCTACCGTAGAATGCAAATAATACCGTATAACTCAGTATAATTCATATAAGAAACTTGAGTGAATGCCCATGTATACACATATATAAATGGGTGGCAATTCTAAATTCATCAAAGTGTTTAGAACAATGAAACGGGACCCTTGCAGTAGAATGTTGGCATCAATAGCTCCTCGTAGGTATAATTTAAACTTTTAATTCTCGTACATACCTTATTCAGTTCATGAACATCAACAAGCATAACTTAAATACCGTACTCTTCTAACAAATACATATTCATTACCTTTATAATATGAGGATCATACATTTCAAACTTAAAATATGCTATGTCTTTCGACTTGTCAGCCGATAATTAGCCTATGTATTAATGTACAGAAAGTTCAATACACCGGGTGAATCAGCTGCCCCTAATAATATTGTTTTATGCAGTCCAACTAACGCTTGTTATCAGGAAGGTAGATATTTCTCTGTTTGCAGCCCGTATGGTACTAATGCACTGCAAGCATATCCCGCGAACTATACTGAACACTTATTTTTCCCTCGTATTAGTCTGTAGTCACATCGAGGGAAATATAATAGTGTTCAGTATCGTTTGCAGGATATGCTTGCAGTGCATTAGTACCATACGGGCTGCAAACAGAGAAATATCTACCTTCCTGTTATCAACGCTAGTTGGGCTGCATAAAACAATGTTATCAGGGGCAGCTGATTCACCTGGTATAATTTTGAAAGTGATACTCATTATTTAATAATTTAAGTCATCACAATCATTAATCAGCCTGTTTTAGCCTACTTTCGATTTTTGCAAAAAATTAAAGTAGACTTATGAGATCAACACAGGGCGAAAAAAGTGTGTCTGTCTGTGTGTGTGTGAGTCTGTGTGTGTGTGAGTGTGTGTGCTCTGAATGTCTGTCCCCCCCTATCGATTCGAACACGGTGAAACCGAATTGAACGAAATTTGGTACAGAGATAGCACTAGCTGGTGGAGTTTGCCCCAGAAAAACTCCAACTCATAGAGGGAGAACAGCAACAAGCATTAGCTGAAGGAGTTCACAATTAAACATAATAGTGTTGCGTGTTGCCGCGGGCCGGCAGGAGGCTTCCGGGGGGGAGGGGCAGTGTGACAGTCTAGTGGCCTTGGACAAACCCCGCAGGGGGAGGGAGAGAGTGCCCACACCCTCTCGGTTCCTCCCACGGCCATACATTAACAAAGCACCTGTGAGTCAGTGCGAGCCGGCCAGAGAATACGCGAAAATTCTGGATGTGGAACCAACCAGAACAGACTCAATGCGGCAATGGGTTGTGACATTCTGAACTTTCCAGGCCAGGGACTGATCCCATATAAACCAGCGAGCCGCGGCGAGGAAGCAGTGTATTGGACAGTATTGGTCAGTGCTAGGAAGTGTGGCCGAGTGAGTGAGTGCGCAGCAGTACAGCGATTATTACTGGACGTCTACGGTAACAGATTGGAAGCCTGTCTTCCAGGGTGCAACTTTGAGTCAGGACTGTTAGTGCTTGGAGGTGTCGCGGTGCTTCGTGGAAGACGTGGTCGTGGGATCGACACGGGACGAGCAACAGCGCACAAGGAGCAGCAAGAGGACTCTGGAAGTAAGTGAAGTGGCAGGGGCAAGGCTGTAGAGAACCTGTGTAGACTGTACGTGTGAGTGTAAGCTGGAACACTGTAACGCCTCACGGACAGAGAGAACATAAATAGCGAGGACAGTGATGTGAGGGTAAATGTGGAAACTAATAGTGACCAGTAGTGTTTCCTGAAGTTAGACTCAGTGTGTGTGTGTGTGTGTGTGTGTGCACTGTGTATGTTTGATAAAATTATATTTCGTTAAAGGAACAATTGTGTTTGTGCTTAAACCCACCGTAATCCAGTTAACAAAAGTGCCACTAGGGGGTGGCACGTAACAATAGGTAACAAATATGCAATTTATTAATATACTGTTTAAGTAAACACAACATCAATTAATAACCACCGAAGAAAATACTTGAGATTCTTATTAAGAAGTTCATGGCAAAGATCAACTTTGTCTTCTTAAAATAGAAGAGGCAATAAAAATGTTCTATAAATGAGTGCTAAAAAATTTATCTTATCTTTGGCGACACTTTAGTGGAGGGTATGTCCGGAGTGAATCATCCCTCAAGCGAAGAAATGTATGCAAACACAATCACGTATAACCATTTTGCAGCCCCAGTAGGCAACCCACTCCACTTATTAGAGAGGTATCACTGCGGTTGTTGTGCACTGGAGAGATTGGAGTACGTTTACGAACTTGGTTGGTCCTGGCTGACCACGGCGCGTAGCAACTACTGTTGACATCTCTTCCTTGTGCCTTTCCTCACTGCGAGATAGTGCACCATGAAGATTATTATTATTGGTCATAGATGATGACTCTCGCTGCGGTACTTGAAAAGTCTTGGCGAGAATATTTGAAGATTATTGGTCTCAGAGTGGTGACCAAAAAGCAGATTGTCACATGTTGATAGTAGAAAGTTGGCCGTAGAGTAAGCCCGAAGAAAAGCGGCCCAGAGTGGCCCGTAAAGTCGTGGCCGAAGAATGGATGAAGAGTGGAACATCACCCAGAAGATGACTCGAGGTTTTATAGCGGCGAAAACCCGCCGAGGAAGGCAGCTGACCAGAAACACCCCTGCTATTGGTTGGCCAAGGAAATGACGTCACGAGCTCGAGGCGACAGCAGGCACGCAGCAGACTAGCTCAGTGTGGTGGTTATAGTGATGAGTTGGCGAAGCCTTAAACACTTAGGTGAGTAACTATAATATCTATGAATTAGGTGGTTAACAACAAGGTTATGCATATAGGTTATGCAATTAATACATTTCCAAAGAAATAATTATCATTCGAGGATCTCGGTAACAAGAAACAAAATTTGACCGACAAATGGGCCAAGCTAAACATTGCAAGTTTCACGAAATTTTGTACAGAGGTAGCACTAGCAAAGGGCACCTCATATTCATGTTTAATATCCGTATAACACGTTGTAATTCAACAAGCTACTACAACTCCTTGAAAAGGACAAAGAGTTATATCAATACCCATGCATTTAGGAGAAAGTAAGCTAATGTTCTTTACTGAACATCTTGTTTAATTCTATTTTTAAACTTCTCTACCATTGTGCAAATACAGGGTGAGCACAAGTGATTGGAGCGGTTTTGTCAATCATTTCTAGGCATTTTATTAGAGCTATGGTGATGGTGTTTGATGTTGTAAGGCAGGTAGCCCTCAAAGTTTTGTTTTGTTTTGTTTTGTTTGAATAGCCTCCATACATTGTGCTTCCCTTAACGCCCGCGAGAGCGCAACAGTTGCAACATCCGGCAGACATGATGCGTCTTCTACTCGTGACTCCCAAGCTCAATGTTTTCTGTGCCATCTCGAAATTTAAAGTTTACGGTCCCTTCTTCTACGCTAAAAAAATCCATTACAGGGCACATCTACCTGGATATGCTGGAGAATTGGCTCATGCCACATTTGGAGACCGATAGCATGAACTTCATCTACCAACAGGAGGGTGCTCCACCTCATTTTCATGGTGATATTCGTGATTTTCTGAACAGCAGACTTCCAGAAAGATGGATTGGTCGTATCGGGAATGAAGATCACGCCCTCATGTCATGGCCTCCACGATCTCCAGACCTCACCCCTTGCGACTTCTTCGTATGGGATTATGTGAAAGACGCAGTTTTTACGCCTCCATTACCGGCTGATCTAACACAACTGCGGGCCCACATCATCAACGCCTTTGGTCAAATTGACAGCGACATGCTGCGTTGGGTGTGGGACGAACTTGAGTTGATGTGTGTAGAGTCACTCATGGGGCACATATCGAGCACATTGTAGGCGCATAAAAAAGACTTAGTGAGTTCTTCTGTCTGTCTGTCTATAATATTTTGTAATGTTACAACAAATAATAAACAAACAGGAATATTTTGAAACCACTTCAATCATTTGTGCGCACCTGTATTTTGAATGTATTGGTAGCATATTAAAATATTTTTGATTTGTTGCAACCAGTGTTCTAGTCCATACTTGTTAGTATGAGAATAATGTACCATTTATACTTTCTTACTCTCGTTTTGTGTTCATGAGAAATTTCTTGTTTATTTGCATCAGGATAATAATGGGAACTAAGAATACTAGGGGACCTGTGCGAGAAATCTCGCATGCTCATTAACCTCCCTCCCAGCTTAACTGTTATGCGGGCTTCTATAAATATGTTTATTTGTTTAAACGCACTTTTTAAACATATTGTCGATATTTATGTAATCAGAGTGCAATTCATCACTGCTGCTGGTTGCACAATGGGTTGTGTGCGTCCCATGTGTACAGACTACCCGCCCGGCTGTAGTGTTTTGCGGGCTGGACGCAATACAGTTCTGTCAGGGGCTATCGTCTTGTTTATTTGTTTAAACTCACTATTTAAGTTAAAAAATATATTTCCATTGACTTTTCAGGAAATGCAAGATTTTTCCTGTACTACTGAGACGATTTGGAAGGTTTTGGCATAAACCGCACCTTGTAACCCCTTCTGGTTCATGAGCTTGAGTTTTTTGTCGGATGAACTTAGTGTATTCTATACTGTTAAATGGAATGCAGTTAGTTTTTAACATTTAGAATGCTATATTTTTTGCAGATGTCATTAACATTATTAATTGTATCATTTTCTTTATAGAGAAGTCTAATTGCTTGGTTTTGCACATATTGTAGCACTGCTAGTAATCTATCGGAGGCATTGTCGAGGTGCATGCATCATAACTTTCAACAGGAAGAGCCTGATATATCATTAACATGACGTTTTTGTGCAGAATATATTTAAAATTTACCCTCCTACTAACTATCGACTACTTTGTAATTTTTAGCACATTTAATTTTTCCATTCCAAAGAAAATGGTTAATTACTACAAGATATTTAATAATACACTGCTGACAATTGCTAAAGAACAAGTGATTTTTGCCCAGGAACGATGGACAAATGCGAAGGAACAACCGACCAATGAGAGTAAAAGGCACTGAAGAGGGCGGGACGTGTTATCTGCAGGGAAAAGGAACAGCCATCTCATTTCTCGTCAGATAGCTGCAGACCTTGCAACCGCTACCGGTACATGTGTATCTGCCAGAACCATTCCGCGGCATTTACAACAGGGTGGTTTGTATGCTCGGAAGCCTGTTAAATGTTTCCCAGAGGTCCAGAGTGATGTTCTCCGACAAATCCCGCTTCACCGTGACAAGTGATTCTCGATAAAAATATTGCAATTTTAGATACTGTTACCATCCTATTCGCAAAGAAATTTATTTTTATTTTTAACAAACAATTATCGCTTTTATCGCGGCTGCGACAATCTGTGGTCTCAAAATATAACCTACAAAGTAATTCCTATTGAAGAACAGTGATACATTATCATTTCAGGTAGATTGCATATTCTACCAATTAATTATCTCTATTATTAGCCTACTTTTCACATTTTGCAAAAATGAGGAAAAAGTAGACTTATGAGATCGGGCAAAAGTGTGTCTGTGCTTCTGTCTGTCTGTCTGGCTGTGTGTGTGTCCCCCCCCCCCCCCCTATCAACTCCTAAACAGCAATCGAAACAAAATTTGGTAGGAGTAAAGATATATACCTGAATATCTCACGTCCATATTTGAAAATGATGTCAGAGCTACCAACTGCTGAAAATCGCAATTGAAATTTGAGCTCCATGTTGGATATCTTGGAAGGTATGAATGGGAGCTATTTCAAAATTGGCACACGTATAGATAATAATATTGCAGTTTCATTTCCATGAGGCCATACATGGCAGTGTTGCCAAAATGATTATAAGCCTGCTGATAAGTCCAAACTTTAAATGCATATAACTTCTTCACTATCAATTGGATTTCAACCAAATTTCGTATGTGCTATGTGTACATAAACAGATATTACTGAGCTTATTCTTAAGAGCCACCAGGGCTGCCAACTGTTAATAAATGCTCTCAATTTTTTAAATCCAAATACCTATATATCAGAAAGTATGCAAGCCGACAGCTCTAAACTATGCACACGTATAGTACCTGACATTCTATATTAATTTGGAGTAACTTATATACGTCAGTGCTACCAACATGATTCTAAGCCTACTGAGAGATCCAACTTTAAATACATGTAACTTCTATACTATCATTTGGATTTCAACCAAATTTTGTGTGTGCTAAGTGTACCATAACATATATGACTATGCCGATTCTTAAGAGTAACCAGGGCTGCCAACTGTTAATAAATACTGTCTCTATTTTTGTTACCCTAATATCAATATATCAGAAAGGATGCAAGCCAATGGCTCTAAACTTTGCACACATATAGTACCTGGCATTCTAGATTAATTTGAAGTAACTTACACTGACCGGCAAAAAAAGTGGAACAGTTAAAAAAGTAATATAAATAGTATAAATCTAGCCTTGAAAAAGATTTAATCACATTTTAAAAGCTTCTCATGCATTAGAACAAACTTCTGAAACATCCGTGAATAGAAATTGATAATATGACATTTCTTAGGGTGGTTTATTACCACCAATTACCCCCAATCCTCGATGAGCCTATCTTAATGGTTTTATGGCGGGAAGCGGACTGGAAGCGTTTAAGGTTTATGAGTGTTGCAGCTCGCTTATTGTTGTTCTAGGGATAACAACTGGCACTTGTTGAACACGTGTGAACCATTGTCACACATTTTAGCAAGTTATCCATTTGCAGTTCACACTAAAACATGCCTCTTAGCCGTGAAGAAGCTGCACAGGCAGTTGCATTGGTGGAGGATGGCCGCAGCTTCCGTTATGTTGCTGAGGTCATTGGATCATCTCTCGGTAGCATACATCGTGCAGTGCGACGTTACAGAGAGCTCCGAACATACGACAGGAGACGAGGGTCAGGCCGTAGAAGAAGCACAAGTGCCAGGGATGACAGATTTCTCACCCTCCAAGTTCTGCGTGATCGGCATACCACAGCAGTTCAGGCACGAAATCAACTGGAAAATGTCAGAAATGTGAGAGTGAGTGAGCGAACAGTAAGAAGAAGGTTTGAAGATGCTCATCTTTCGTCCAGGAGACCTGCACGTGGACCCGCACTCGAACGGCATCACAGAGAGGCGCGTCTTCGCTTCGCAAGGCAGCATCTGGGATGGACCCACGAGCAGTGGGCCTCTGTTCTCTTCACTGACGAGAGTCGCTTTAACCTTAGATCTCCTGATGGAAGAGAAAGAGTGTGGAGAAGGCGCGGGGAGAGGTACAGCCCTGTTGCTTTCTTCTCCAGGACTCCATTTGGAGATGGCTCGGTTATGGTGTGGGGTGGCATCAACGTTATGGCCCGCACTGAGTTGGTGTGCATCGATCACGGGACGCTCAATTCCCAAAGGTACATCGAAGAGATCCTGATGAACCATGTGATGCCCTTTGCGCCTTTCATTGGTCAGAATTTCATACTGATGCAGGATAATGCCCGCCCTCATACTGCTCGCTGTGTTGTACACTATCTGCAGGAAGTGGAGATTCAAACCCTGGACTGGCCAGCTCGTAGTCCTGACTTGAACCCCATCGAACATGTATGGGATACGCTTGGAAGGAACGTCAGACAGCATGACCACACCACCTTGGCACAACTGAGAACATCGCCGCTGGAGGAATGGGATCGCATCCCGGCAGATGCCATTCGACGAGTTGTGAACAGTATGCCTGAGTGTTTACAAGCTGTCATAGACGCTAAAGGTGGAAACGCCCGTTTTTAGTGACCAGTGTTCTCTTGCAGTGCAGTGCAAACATTAATACTGTTTTGTTTGGCAATACGTTTGATAAAAACCAGCCCAAAAGAGCATTACTAAAGAATAGAAAATTGTATGATTTGCAAAATGTAACGAAATTTGTGAGTTGAAGCGTGTTGTAAAACATGATTCGGTATTTTCTGTAGCCAACCATCTAAATTTACATGAATAATGCAAATATAGGAAAACCGATACATTTTAGTGGAATAAATTAAGAAATTACACAAAAAATTAAAGTGTTCCACTTTTTTTGCCGATCAGTGTATATAGACCTACGTCAGTGTTGCCAACATGATTCTAAGCCTGCTGATAGGTCAAATTTTAAAATGCATGTAACTTCTATACTAACTAATGGATTTCATTCAAAATTGACACAACAATAGATCATATTATTTCAGATTATTTCTGACCAATACATGTATGTCGTTGCCAACATGATTTTACGCGCGCTGTTAGATCCAATGTTTACCTTCATATAACCTCCATGCTATCCATTGGACTTCAACCACATTTTGTATTCTGTACCTTAAGAGATGGAACTAAGAATATATTCAGTCACCAGGGCTGCCAACTGTAGTTCTCTATTAGGCTACGTTATGCCAGGTATACAGTATTTCGCACTAATTAGAAATTTCGATATTACCAACTTAATTTCGTCATTATTCTAGATAGATTCATAATATAGATTAATCATTGGCATGATTCTTAAATTTTAAGAAAAGTAGGCTCTTTAGTTCGTCGCGGAACTTCTTGTTTTTCAAGATATTATTATAATTTGTCTTTCATTACCCACCCAAGCCGGACACGCTGTTTATACTCGACACTAGATTATGCAGCTTGCCATGGTGTGTGAGTGGTTATCGTGTAGGACGACCAACCCCAAGCTTGCAGTTTCGCTCCTGGCCATGGTAAGTGATTTTTGAAAGGCGACAAAAATCACGGCATGCATGGTATACGTTGTTGGCATGTTAGAGAACCATTTTAATCCAGTGGACATGCAAGCTGCCCTCTGGGAGTCAAATAACAAAGCTTGCACCCGGCACCCGAGGCCATACGATATTATTACTAGATGATGTCATCTATCATTGGCCAACTGTTAACGTAATTTATGGCGGTTTGGACAGTAAACATCTATGTTGGCAGCATTGTCTTGGACAAGAAATTTTCTTCGAACAATTAATTACTTTTTAGTGGTATATTGGCTTTCACGGCGAAGGGATTAAAACACAGCAAGATAGGCTCATCATCGGGCTCTTGGTGTACATGCATGGACCCCCACAGGAGTAGCGAACTGTGCACTACCTCCCTTCTTATGAAACGCACATGCGCTTCTTTACTGCGAGAGCTATAAGCTCAAGCAGTCTTTTCTACTTTTCAATACACTATTTCACTTCTACTACTTTACATCAAAGATTCATATTTCGGCCTTCTTCAGTCTTGACGAAATACGAGGGATGTTCTTTTTTTCTTCTTTTTTTTTTTCGAGTTCCGATAGAAATGAAAATCCACAGCCTGCTTCCAGTCTCCGACCGGGTCAGGAATGGAATGAATGAAGCCCCCATCTAGCGGCGAGGATATGAATTGTGCCGGCTGCCGAGGCCTGACGCACTCCTCTGGGGCAATGATTAAATGAATGACAGATGAAATGAAATGATAGTGGAGAGTGTTGCTGGAATGAAATTTGACAGGGAAAACCGGAGTACCCGGAGAAAAACCTGTCTGCCACCGTTCTGTCCAGCACAGATCTCACATGGAGTGACCGGGATTTGAACCACGGACCCAGCGGTGAGAGGCCGGCGTGCTGCCGCCTAAGCCACGGAGGCTTACCGAGTTCCGATAGACTGTATAAAAATAACAGATTGACATACCAAACTGATTTTACTACTAAATGTTTGCTTGTTTTATTCTTATGTCTCAACATATTCGCCAAAACGATTGAAACATTTGACGTATCGTTACACCAGCTTTCCAATGCCCTCCAGAAAAATTCTGCCGCCACTGAGGTGGGTGCGTCAGGACAGTCTCCTGAAGTGTTTCCTTTTTGACCAGGCGTTGCCGGGCAACCATACCCTCAATTCTCGAAAAAGGTGAAAATCATTCAGTGCAGGTTTGGACTAAACGGCAGATGCTGCAAAACTTCACACTTGAATTCTTTGAAAATGACTATCGTTGTTGGCCCAGAGTTAAGAGTGGTACAAGGGTTACCGAGTGCAGCGGTACAGTTAAGGTACAGCACGCAACACGAGGAACTATGAAACTGATAACAGCAATAATTATAAACTTGCCAGCTACAAAACAGTATACATCATCAACTTGCATAGAAAAATATTATCGAGTTGGAAGCCATTTTAATGTTTTTCAATCGATTAACAACACGATTGTACCTATTTGTAATAGGTGGTTCCCTAATCCAGAAAAAATTACATGAGATTATTAAATATTAATAATAAAAGTATTAATAAAATGTTAATAAAAATGTATTTATTAATCTCATGTTTTTTTTTTTTTTCAGGATTAGGGAACCACCCATTGCAATAAATTGGGTACAATCGTGTTGATCGACTGTTGTTTGAGTCTTCAGTCTTTCGACTGGTTTGATGCAGCCTTCCAGGGCTTCCAGCGACTCACTGTTCTCACTATTATTCACTATTTTCAAAGCAGCCTCACTTTTCTCACTATTTGATAAAAATTACTCACTATTCTCACTTTATTTTACAAAACTGGTCATATTTTGCGTTAAAAATGGTCTCGTGCACAATCATACTGCTAGAAACGACCCAAAATATACCCATGAATGGTAGTTCATTTTTCTGCCACCTGTGCCTGAGTGCGTTGCCGGCGGCCAAAAAGCATAAAAATCTTCCATAGTGCAATATCACAGCCGGAGCCGTGCAGGGATCACCGAAAATTTTAACAAAACGTTTTTTTTACAAAAGTTCACATTTATATTTTTGTTTTACGATTTAAATTTCTTGAGTGTTGCATTGATTTTCCTATCCAATATTTCCAAGTGTCATCTAACTACATGAAAAATCACAAACAGTACTCAGAGATATTAACATAGACACAATTTGGTTGACTTTTTGGGGGGGCTAATTTGTTTTTCATATACACATTCTTAAAATTTTTGTCTATTTCAATACAGTTTTGTCACATTTCTGGAGGGCTATGGTTGGGTTTGGGGAGCTGAGCGACCCAAGCCCCTCCCCTAATTGCGACTACAGATATCAACAAAAGTTAAAATTATGAACCAGATATACGGCCATAAATGCGAATAATACTTTACTTACTATTTAAGCTACTCACTTTAGCATACAAAAACTCACTTTTTTCCACTTTTTTTAAGAAGATAAAAACACTCACTATTTCACTATTTTTGGACGAGTGAGTGGATGGAAGCTCTGAGCCTTCCATGCTTCCCTGTCCTGAGCTAATCGTTTCATCTCTAACTAGCTACCATACCTTACATCCGAGGCAATGTGTTTAACACATTCTAAACTTGGCCTACCCCTACAATTCTTATCCTCGACCCTTTCTTCTATAACAAAGTTTGCTACTCCTGTGTGCCTTAGTACGTGTCCTACCAACCTATCTCTTCTCTTCATTAGCAGTCGCCAGAAACATCTCTCCTCTCCCACTCGTCTTAGTACTTCTTCATCCGTAACTCTATCTACCCATCTGATCTTCATCATTCTCCTGTATCACCACATTTCAAACGCTTCAATTCTCATCTTTTCTGCTGCGCCAACAGTCCAAGTTTCACTTCCATAGAGCGCCACGCTCCAGACATAGGCTTTCAAAAAGACTTCTTAATACCAAATCTATATTCGATGTCAACAGATTCCTTTTCTGTAGAAATGCTTTCCTTACCTGTGCAATTCTACTTTTTATATCCTCTTTGCTTCGTCCATCACTGGTTATTTGGCTTCCTAAGTAACAGACTGAAAAAACATTAAATTTCGAATGCATGGAAACCCAAGAGGAACATCAGACGTGTTCATTAATACCACGTACCTCAATGTAATTGTTTTATTTCACAAAACACTCACTACTCTTGAACTTCTTTACACATTGTTTGAAATATCTTGGAGAGATCTGCCCTCGTGTTTTGGGTGGAGCTCGAAACCAAGTGAGGACCGTTCCATCCAGCACGCGAACACAACTGTACTGTCAGATGAATAACAAAATTACGTTGTATATTGAGACTGTATTAATTACGTATCACGAAATGAGCGTCCAACATCGAGTACTATCCACTCATGACCAATAAGTTATTGTATAAGACAGAAGAAATACATTTTTTAAGGACTTCGAAGT
Source organism: Meconema thalassinum (assembly GCA_946902985.2). Taxonomy (NCBI): domain Eukaryota; kingdom Metazoa; phylum Arthropoda; class Insecta; order Orthoptera; family Tettigoniidae; genus Meconema; species Meconema thalassinum. Next base: position 789,633,753 of record OX336390.1, read on the forward strand.
CATCAATTTTGGGGGAGTCCGCTAAATGTAAAAGCCCATAAGCACCCGTAGTCCATTCTTAATGCTGGCTGGACAATAGTTGCCTTACAAGCGGTGTTGCCAAATTCACTGTCGGAAATTTCCCCCCGCTAACACGTCGGCGCTTATTCTATATAGACCCCCAGCCTATCCATGTTAAAACATTAAGTACGTTAATAGTCATTTCTTGTTAGGTTGTGTAGGAGAGTGCGTCTTGGCTCCATCCACACGATCGGCACTGTCTTGAAGTTTTCTTTTTTTTTACATTTCTACTGTCAAGGGTGTCGCACGCTTAAGTAGAATTCAATTCTGCAACCTTGGCCACATGAAGCTACACCTGACTGAGTAAAAAAACAAGCAATAAATCACACACAAAGGAACATAAAAGAGTGTTTGTTGTTCTTTCATTTGAGGGGCTTGGAAATTGTGTTCATTTAGCTCCGTGTACATACATACATACAAACATACATAGAGAGAGAAAAGGGGGAGAGAGAGAGTGCCCGATAACCTGTGCTATTGTAGTGTCTGTAGTAGTAGTAGTAGTAGTAGTAGTAGTAGTAGTAGTAGTAGTAGTTGTAGTAGTTGTTGTAGTAGTAGTAGTAGTAGTGTGTGTACTTGTGATTCAGGTGAGAATTGGGAAGGAGGCAGCCGTGGCCTTAAGTTAGGAATCATCTCAGCATTTGCCTGGAGTAGAAATGAGAAAACCACGGAAAACCACTTCCGGGATGGCAGAAGTGGGAATCGAACACACCGCTTCTCAATTTTCCCTCACGAGGCTGAGTGTACCCCGTTCTAGCCTTCTGACTAGATTTTGTTTTTGGCAGAGGTGGGATTCAAAACCCGGACCTCAGGGGTGACAGTCAAGAATGCTAGTTACTGCGCCACGAGGCGAACTAACTTTGGTTAGTATCGTGTCTAATCTTTAGTGCAAATCAATCTAATGATTCTACTGACCTATCATGTTACAGAGCAGAATAATAATTCCATCAGTGATACATTTTAATGGAAAACAGGGGCAGATGACCTCGTAGTTCCGCCCCTTAATACCTCAATAAATAACTAACTAATGGATAACATCAGTGGACAATTTACACCCCATTCAGGAAATAAAGAGGTCCCTCGAATAATCTTGTAAGCGCCACGTAGCAAATTGTTTAGAAATGAAGGAAAACTGTTTATATCAAATTTAAAAGAACTTGGGGATCATAGCCACAGTGAATTTTAGAACACACATTGTATTGTCTCCCAAATAAACATAATGTAAAGAGAAATTAATGGAATCATTTTCAATGTCCATGCGCATTATTACTTAGAAAAATGTATGCAATTAGTACACAATTACATTAATTAATTTTCACCCAGAGAATATGAATAACTACGGTTTAAAGAAAAAAAAATCTATAGAAAATACAGGATTACAAAGAAAACCGTCAGTTCTTTTATTATCCTTCCATTTATTAAAATTTGCATGTCTTCTTTTACGTTTGTTTATCTACTGTAAGTATGCAAACCCCGTCTTCACCTCAGCAAGAGAAAATTAAAAGGGAAACAAGAAACGCCTGGGAAGTGGAAAGCGAGCACTGGGGGAAGATACAGCATATTTAATCAGATCTTGTTCTCAAGGTGATTATTCAGTCAAAATAAGTAGTATAATATCCAATCAGTACAACGGTTAAATCGTTAGAGCCTTTCAATTTTCTATCACAAGGTCATTCAGAATCAGTGTGGGTAACTGGAACCCTTGTAGTGAATTCTACAATATTTATGCTTGGTAATATAATTAAATACTCAGTACAGCTGCCACCATGTTGTATTACGTATCTAGTCTTATTCAATTCATTTTTATGACTATAGTTACAATAATTTTTACAATAAATTTAACTAGTCGCCTCCGTAGCGTAGCGGTCAGCATGGTTAGCTGCCGCCCCGGAGGTCCTGGGTTCGATTCCCGTCTCTGCCACGAAATTTGAAAAGTGGTACGAGGACTGGAACGGGGTCTACTCAGCCTCGGGTGGCCCAAATGAGTAGAGGTGGTTCGATTCCCCCTCAGCCATCCTCGAAGTGGTTTTCCGTGGTTTCCCACTTCGTCTTCGGGCAAATTCCGGGGCAAATGCCCCTTTTCGCTTTGCAGGTGAGGCCGCCTGGGCGAGGTGCCAATCCCACCTCACCAGTTGTATCCCTTCCGATTCGATGTTCCCAGTTCTAGGACACTGCCCGTAGAGGCGGTAGTGGTGAGTTCCCCCGCTGAGTCCGTGGGTTCCACCAACCAGGAGGGTAAACGACAAAAAAAAAAAAAAAAAAAAAAACTCCAGGAGAAACTCTCGTAAAATATAAGTTGCCCAAAATTATGCTAAGGGTCGAAGGCCATGCATATAAGCTGCATTTAAACATTATAACATAGACAAAATACGTAATGATATGAAATTAATCATAATGAAAAGTTTTCCTATTGCCGTTATAATAGAAGTGATATACTGTAAGTATTTATTATATTGGTCCTCAAGTCAATAATATGTGTATGTTATACAAGTTTCGGACACATTATAGCCTTCTTCAGTAACTGTCTAAAGTTAATTAAAACTAATAGAAATACGAGCAAAGATGATTCTTATCAATTAAAGCAAATAGAAGTACGCAAAGTTCATTTGATGATAAGGAACACTAGCCTGCAAATTTAAACGTTTTGTTTGTTGCCTAAAGTAAAAAATGTAATTTTAATGTCAATATGCTGAATACGAATTTTCAATCCGTTTACTTCTATCACGTAAGATTCTCTTACGAAATTACTTTACATGTATTATATAAATTACGCGAATTTCATCACAAAAATTTTCATAATACTCTTTTATTTTAAAGAGAAAACGACATTTAATACACACAACTTGCTGAAATTAATGTATATGGATGTTAATACATGTCACTAAAGTGTTTTTACTTTGTTTTCTCTTGTTTACTTCACTATTGGAAAGTTACACACAAATTGTACACCCGTTGCTTCTTACTTAAGAAAGTCCTCCGTTCTTTTCTTTCTTTCTTTCTTTCTTTCTTTCTTTCTTTCTTTATGTTTGTCTTCGTGTATTTTGCGCTTTAATATCCAACAATAGTCTGCATGCATACTGATGCTCCAGCGTCCCTGGTACCTCCTATCGAACTCCAGCACATCCTTGTGAAATCGTTCGCTTTGTTCTTCACTCAAAAATCCTGGATTTTCAGGGAAATAATCTAGTTGAGAAAACAGGAAATGCATTTTCATACTCATGTTACAACCAAGTTCCTTGTATGTTTCAAGCTTGTTAGCCACAATGTTTTGGTAATTGGGATCCTTGTTGTTACCAAGAAATTTTGATCCTTAATGTTTTTAAATGCTGCATCTGACATCAATTTTCTTATATCAGGACCATTAAATATACCTTATTTTAGTTTTGCTTCAGATAGTATAGGGAATTTCTCACATATGTCCTTGAAGCAGTCTCCTTCCTTATTTAAAGTCTTTACGAATTGTTTCATTAAGCCAAGCTTAATGTGGAGAGGTGGCAGCAAAATTTACGAAGGACTCGGAAGGCTTTGGCGCACAACATTCTTGCAACAGACTTCCAAACTTTCTCGAGGTGACTAGCCTTTGCTAGTCCAGTGATCAACTCGTGCCACAGGCAAATAAAGCATGGCACTTTGGTTAAACCAGATTGTTGACCCAGCAGCATAGTAAAAACTTTGAAATCGCCACAAACTTGCCAGTTGTGTTCACTCACTTGCAATAACATCAGTTGCAAATTTGCATATGATTCTTTCATGATCACTGAATAGGCAACATGCACTGAAGCAAAAACGTTTCCATTATGAAGGAAACACCCTTTAAACTTCGTTTGGAAGCATCAATGAACAATCTCCATTCACTTGGATCGTAGTTTGGAAGTCCAGGTTTTAGCATTAGTTCTTTCACATTATTGCAATATACAAGATATCCATCTTTTGCGAAAAAGGATTTCAATTCTATCTATCGTTGTCTGTACCAATAGAATTATGTTTTTCGACAAAGCACACATTTTCTTGGAGTCCAGAACCCAACAACTCAGCTAACTCTTTAGAGAGGGGAAGATCCCTCACTAAGTCATTTAATTCACTGGTTAAACACCCACGTTCTGCAGCAGACAATACTGGTAGGTAGTCATTGTCACTCGTCTCAATTTCCATCATTCTTCATCAGATTCGGATGAAAACTGTTCCAAGATTTTCTGGTCGCACAGGGATTGGCACATCAGGCCCATGGGGGACAGGTAAAATGGCTGACCGAACAACTGGATACACAAATAGCTTTTTATTATTAGAATTGTGCCCCTTCATATCACACGAACAATGGTAGCAGTCATTACTATGGCTTGACTGCTCTCTCTAAGCCATATGTATTCCATAAGATAGCGACGATCGTTTGCAGTTGACTCAATGACGAAGATCTTCAATGCATACTCTACATACTTTGTGCGGTGCCCAAGGTTTACTTTGGTCTCCAAGTTTGATTCCAAAATAGGCAAGATATGATATTTTTTACAAAATATTTAATATCACGCCTCTGCTTAGATGACGCATGCTAATGCAATATGACAGAAACTAAGATAAACACATTAAAAGAATTCTAAATACATTTGGTTTTCAAATCCTGACATCATAGAACTAATCATGGTCAAGTATTATAGTTAATATAATTACTCTTTGGGCATACGAAAATAACGCTATAAGGAAAATTAAGTTCAATTTTTTTTAATGGTAGGTGATAGGAACTGGAACTTTCTGGCTTTGAATTTGATTTCAGCATGCTAAAACTATCCCCAAAACATTCAAACTTCGGAGGCAGCAATTTCATCGCAGACTAGGGTAATTTTTCATTAAAAATTATTCAAAATAGGCAGATCTGTTAACAAAGTGTGCTTTAAATTGAAGATATAGTAGGCTACTATTTTTGTTTTTTGAAAAATATGTTTTATAAAGGAAGATTTTTTTAAATATCTTGCGAATAATTTTCGTAGGAGTAATGGTGATCTTTGCTGAGGGGAGCATGCATGAGGATGAAGAAAAATCAGGAGTATGGTTATGGAAATCTGTTGTAATTATTCCCTACTTAATTAAAATATCTGTATATGGTGTGGATGGTCCTTGATCGATAAAAATGCGTGGATATATATTGTGAAGATCGATTGCATGGTGTTGATGTTGCGTTGGTTTTAAGATGCAACATATGGCCAGGCTCGAAAGCCGTAGAAATGTTAACAAAATTAGGAACTGACATGGACAAATTTACAGTATCCTAGTAATAAAGCAAACGCACAATGTGACCTTAGAATCCGGTCCTTAATCTTGAGATGCTCTTGATGGAGAAAGCATTAAGAAGCCATTTAATTTGCAACAATAAATACTACCTCTTGCAATTAATTATTCAAGGGAGGATTGATGGCATTAGGGGTTCAGGACGTAGAAGAATATCCTTAAGCCAGTGGTTTGGACAGAGTAAAGTGTCGCTGTTCAGAAACATTACGGACAAACAACAGGCCATGCTACTGATCGCCAATGTTCTTGGAGGACGAGGCACTTGAAGGAGGATAAGAAGAAGAAGAATATGGCACACATCTAACAGTATATTACCCTAACTGCACAATTCTAAGGACCCTACACATAACAAGACAGGACATAATTACTGTAGGAAGGAATGGGGTAGGAATTGAGATTGAACGATAAGCGATCATACGCATTTATTGAGATGACTAATTAGGTACCGTATTCTATATGCACTGTTGTAAACGTAGTTACTTGCAGCATGCTGGTACGGGTTAGAAAATTAACAGGAACATCTTGGGTGGTTAACTCCGTACTCATCAAACATAAACATACTAGCGGACCCGTGCGAGAAATCTCCCATGTTCATAAACCAAACTTTCCCCAATAGGTTTATAATGAGAGACTTAAGGAGAAAGGTTATGTTTCTATTTCAACCAAATGATTATAGAACACTATTTACATTTCAGGACAAAGGAAAGACCTCAGAATGTTAATATGGTATGAAACAGGCGTCACAGCGTCCCTGGACAGCAATTATGGAGCGTATTTTCCTACATCAACGGTGTTTGCAAATAGCACACTTCGTACAATTTGTTTAATGTCATTTTTTTAAAGAAATTATAGATATTTATGAAATAATAGTGCAATAAGTCACTGCTAATGTCTATTCTCTTTCATTTGAATGCTCATTTTTCACGATCGGTCGCTTGTGAGCGCCGCAGGAGGGATCTATACTACAGCAGTAATATATATGATGATGATGTGCAGTTTATCCACCAATGTCTAATATTTATGGTTAGGTAGTAAGTGCTTTGTTTAAATCATGGCATTCTTATAGCTAGGAGCATTAGACTCACGATTGTAGGCATTCACCGCCAACGATTCAGGCCCTAATAGATGCTGCCGTCCAAGAGTGAAACCGTTTACTTCAAGAAATCTTCAATGATTTGGTACTGATCATGCCCCGTCGCATTCCAGAGTACCTCAGGTATCGTGGAGAATCGTTGAGGGCCAACACGTTAAAGACTCATGTGACTGCATTGAAAACTGTTCTAACTGAGAAAGCTCCTTGATATGTTTGGTTTCTTTATAATTTTTATCCAAAGTTCCCGAAAAGTATTCGTTTTTGTTGTATTTACTATTCTGAGTTTAACATTAAATAACATGATATCGGTCCTACCCCAACACAACAGAATCTAGTGTTTGCTTAACTCTTTTATGTTCGTCCCTGACTATTATATGTCAGAAAACTGTATCATAATGAGGCTCATTATAACACTATTTTTCATTATGAAACAGTTTCTCCCACCAATCAGAGCTCAAGAAACAGTTGTTTTGACCAATTAGATTAGGATAGCATCGCATCTGCGCTGAATTCCACAGCCTTCTAATTTAAATTTCACTGCGTGGCCTAATGTCATAGTAGGGTAATCGAGGATGCCATGGTCAAATACAAGACATTCTCTGCGTCTCATGCGCTCTGTTCAGTACATAAAACTGGCGAAATCTTGACAGATATTTATGAATATTTATGTTCGAACATAAAATAGTTATATTAATTATCGTCGAACATAAAGAGTCGTATGCAACTCGCCTATAATGGTAATTAAGACACTTGTATGGAATTGATAAAACTCGCATACGCTCGTTTTATAAACATACTCGTGTCTTAATTATTGCCATTATAGGCTCGGTGCATAATGTACTATAATGAGTTAATAGCCCATATTAACGTTGTTTATTTACGTAGCGAGGTGAACTGTAGTGAAATTGCGGTTGTACTGGTTGGTGACACTGCAATTCGCCATTGCCACACTTATTCATTTGTGGATTATGGGCAATGCATATTGCTGGAATTGATTGAAAGTTCTTAAATTGGTTACACATTAACTCAAATATTTGAACGGATATTACGGTTTTGTCGTTATTAAATGGATTCTATGTGTACATATACAGCTTATTTCAATTAATTGCATTCAGGTCGATTCATCAGAGGTTTTGAAAGAGTTCCGAAATGGTATGGACTCAGTTTTAAACAAAGAATTCATGATGAAAATCAGTAAGTGTAAAACAACAATCATGGGATGCAGCCGCAAAAGATCACAAATCCCTCGTCATCGAATTGGCAGGTGAAAAGCTAAAGAAAGTAGAAGATTTCTGCTACTTGAGAAGCAAAATAAGCAGTGATGAACGAAGCAAAGTGGATATACAAAGTAGGTTGGCTCAGGCAAGAAAAGGTTTTCTACAGAAATGAAATCTGTTGATATCAAATATAGTTTTAGATGCGGCTTCGGTGGCGTAGTTGGTAGCATGCTGAGCTTCTATGCCCAAGATCGCGGGATCAAACCGGGGCCGAAGTCGTCGTATTTTTTAAGAGCGTTAAAATCCTTCAGCATGCCTTCCTTCGGAGGAGTAGTAAAGCCGGTGGTCCCATGTCATAGAATTATCCCGTATAAAAGATCCTTCCACTAACTAAACTTGTGTGAAGCTAAATATCTAGGTTAGATTTCGTTGAAACGCTCTATCAAAGTTCCAACGTTCACCACTAGGTGTCAGTGACATCTGGTAACGAAAGTTGGAACTACTTGAAATTGAATGGAACTTGTAGCTCACCCCATCGGTGTCCGCTTGAAGCAGCTACAGCCTCTGGCGAGCCGAACATGTCTTCGGACACTCCCGGCACTAAACGCCATACGCTAAATAAATAAATAAATAAATAAATAAATAAATAAATAAATAAATAAATATTTAGATATTAGACAGTAATTTTTGAAGCCTATGAGTGGAGCATGTCATTCTATGGAACTGGCGAGTCTCCAATTGACGTTCTCTACCTTTCCTTATTCTACCTTCAATGATATGCCTGAGACATAGTACAGCCTCCATTGCCCCTACGTTTCTTCCGAAGCCAAACTGGTTTTCACCCAACTCGATTTCAATCTGTCGTTACATTCCCTCGTAAATTATTTTTGTCAGGAATTTTGAAGTATGAGAGATCAAACTGTTTGTAGGATAATTTTAACACCTGTGAGCTCCTGATTTCTTAGGTATAGGGACGATAATGTTCTTCTTAAAAACAGAGGGCAACTCATGTGTTAATAAATCCTACATACTGCGACATGGGCGCCGTGGCTTTGGGTCGCCAGACCACCTTCCAGTGGATGTAGCTGGAGGCAACTGCGCGAAGAGAAAGAGGGTTAGGGCCAGATGTCCTCGCTGTTTTTCCCCTTAAAACCTCAAAAATTAACTAAGTAACTAACTAGAGAGAGAGGGATAGAGGGGCCGTGGACGGAGTCGTAGGTATTTCAGGCAAGTCAACCACTGAGCCTGCGAATGAAGCGATCGGGGTAGTCTGAATCAGACATCAGACGGATAACGTTCCAGGCATTCTGTCAACATATATGTAAGCGAGAACGGTTCTGACAGCTTTCAAGTAGTGCAGTTATGTTAGCACTTGGGGCACACATCTGCCAGAGAGGTCACAGTGAGTAGGGTACCGGTAATATGAAAGCTTGGATGCGGCGGTGTCCATGGAAGACGCGTTACGGGTAGATGCGCATTTAGGAGCTATCTCAGCGGGATTCTGGTGGAACCTGAAGCGGCAAGTGCGAACTGTGGAGACTGTATGGGCTACGCTCACAATACTGAGGTGACTTGCAAGTTGAGTGAATACAGTGTAAATTAGCATCCTGTAACCGGATGAGCTAGCCGTGGTCGTTACGGCGTGGCTGCAGGCAGTCGCTCACATCCGGGAGGCGAGGAGGTTTGAATCCCCCCACCGGCAACCTTAAAGATTGTCTTCTGTGGTTTCCCATCTTCCTTCCAGGCAAATGCCGGGGTTGGACCCTAACTATAAGCCACAGACGTTACCCTCCAATTCCACGTCCTTACATTCACACTTTCCTCCCCAGACAACACACCACACGCGACGGTACTTGTAGCTCACTCCATGGGTGTCCACATAGACGCAGGTACAAACTCTGGAGAGCCGAACATGTCCTCGGACACTCCCGGCACTAAAATACATACGCTAAAGAAAAAAAATCCTCTCGGCACGCCGGAAGGCGGAGGTAGATTTCACCGGGCAAACTAAGGGATAGGCTATAATAGGTAAAATATGCAGGTTTTCGTAGGAGGATCAGACCTCATTGATTGCAAGAAAGTATTTTACATTTAGAGGTTAATTAACTTTTTTTCCCGTTTTTGTATGCATAATTTTTTATTATTTTCTTTTCTTATGGGGATGATAACCTCTTGTCATTTGGGGTTCATTTTTAGCCTATTTTCAATTTTGAAAAAATAGGCTTATGAGATCACCTTTTGTCCGTGTGTGTGTGCGTGTGTGTGTGTGTGTGTTTTAGGGGTGTGTGTGTGTGTGTCCTAATAAAATCTAAACGGCACGAGCGATTTCAATGAAACTCGGTAAGTTCTTAGCACTATTTCGGAAGACCTCGACCGTGCCCTTCAAATTTTGTTACGTCTCACCAATCCAACATTGCGGCTGTGCGAAATATTTCACCAGTTTTCAATATCTCCGAAACTATTCCCGATATCACCCTGGAATTTTGTACGGTGATAAAGGGAACTACTAGAAGTTCACCTATGTGACTTTTGAAAAACTGGTAGCTACAAAACCAACATGGCGGCCAAGCGAATTTGCGACTTTTAAATACGCGTTTCTCGCGATTTAACCAACCAAACGCAATGAAACTTGGTACAGTATATGTCCATACACATTGCAATGCACCGACATCTAACTTCGTTCAATTGTTTATATAACCCCAAGATGGCGGCTGTGCAAAATATTTCTCCAGCATTCTATATCTCTGAAACTATTACCGGTATCACCCTGAAATTTTGTACGGAGATAAAGGGTACTGCTGGAAGTTCATCTATGAGACTTTCAAAAACCGGTTAACTACAAAATGAACATGGCGACCCAGCGAAGTTGAAAGTTTAAAATAGACTTTTCTCGCGATTCAATAACCCAAACGCAGTGAAACTTGGTACAGCGAATGTTTATACACATAGTAATGCAATGGTATCTAATTTAGTTCAATTGTTTTCATAACCTCAAGATGGCGGCTGAGTGAATTTTAAAATTAAGTTTGTATTTCTTGTGTCGTAATCATGCGATCGAAGTGAAAGTTTAAATAATGAACCTACGCAATAATTTTCCTTTAATGGTACATGACTATGGCCTATACATATAACAATCCAACATGGCGACCATCCGAAATATTAAGACGGATCTCAATATCTACGAATCTATTACAGCAAACTCAATGTTTTTATGTTCATAGGGGCTATAAACATAAGTTCACCCATAGAACTTTCAATAACCTGGTGACCACAAATCCAACATGGCGGCGACGCGAATTATAAATATTCACATGGACGTTTCTCGCAATTTAACCATCCGAATGCAGTGAAACTTGGTACAGTAAATCCTTATACAAATGTTAATCCACTGGCATCTAATTTATTTCAATTGTTTCCATAACCACAAGATGGCAGCTGTGCGAAATTTTAAAATCTCTTTTTTACTTCTTGTGGCCTAATCATGCGATTGAATTTTGAATACTACACGTACACAATAATCTTCAAGTAAGAGTACATAACTCTAAGACCTAATGTACATATATAGATATGCAACATGGCGACCATCCGTAATATTAGACGGTTCTCAATATCTACGGATCTATTACAGTAATCAAACTGAAATTTTGTATGTTGATAGAGTCAGTTAACATAAGTAGGATATATGAAAATAGGCTGTATAGTTCTTCACGGAACTACTTGTTATACTTGTGATCACACTGTCCTTATGCAAGGTTTGGAACTGATGTGTAACTATCTGACAGTCTGTTACTTCTTCAAGCAAAATTTTATCTCCCGCAGAGATTTTTGTTGGTTCCTCAGTTTAAGGGCTGCGACAACGTGGTCATGTAACCCCGTGTACATTAGGTGTGTGTAGAATCTGATAAACGGTGTTAATTGTGATAACTGTATTAGTCTGTAATTCAGGTAAGGTCTGCAGACGGTCAATTTTAAGTAGTAGTTCCTAATTTTGTACCATATATTAACGTCAACGACACCTAGCTGTGAACTTGGCTACTAGATGCCACCGCAACCAGCAACTTGCAACGAACGTTGGAACTTCTCCAAAGGAAAGCATGCTGAGGGATTTTTAGCGCTCTTAGAAAATCCGACGACTTTGGCCGGCTTTGAACCAGCGACCTTGGGCATATAAGTTCAGCATGCTACCAGTTAGCCGCTTCCCACAGTCAGATGGAAAAATGAATGTGATCTCGTGCAATGGCGTTGTCTTGGCAACCTCTGATAGCTCATCCCTCATCAATTTAGAAGCGTTGTCATGGTAACCTCTGATGGCACTTGGCATGTTCTTTAATTCCGAAATAATTTTTCTCATCCCTTGGCGTAATGGTAGGTCAGATCAAAAATTCTTTCAGACAAAGTTTTAGGTAATTATTAGGGGAATATTTTCCATTTTGTACGGTTTTGATATTGTGCCTATTAAGAGAGATATGATTAATGTTTTCCGAAAAAAAAAAACACACTTATTTCCACTCCTTTGGTCAATGTTTGGTGCCATCAGAAACTTTTCAAACATACATTTCTGGCACTTATCCGACACATATTATGAACTTTGAATGGATTCGATATTTCACATATTAAGAGAGTTATAGTGATACTTCACTTTTTCGAAAAAAAAAGCCCCCTATTTTCACCCCCTTCAACCGATTTTGCCCATTAACGAACTCGACCGATATTTTAAGGGGTTACATATTATGTAAAACATTCAAAGTGATAGGTGCAAAATTACGGCAGTTATCGTGTCCATAAGAAACTGATATATATGCATATATATATACACACACATACATATAAACTTATGAACTGACGGTAGTTTGGGGGTCTGGGGGATGTGAAACGCGAAGATATGTCGAAATTTTCCGGAAGTCGAAACATGGCACCCATTGCAATAGTTAGCTTTCTGATGAAATCTACCTAAAATAGGCTACATAATTAAAAATACTACCATCAACGACACCTAGCTGTGAACTTGGCTACTAGATGCCACCGGAACCAGCAACTCGTAACGAACGTTGGAACTTCCCCTCCGAAGGAAAGCATACTCAGGTTTTTAGCGCTCTTAGTAAATCCGACGACTTCAGCCGGGTTTGAACCCGCGACCTTAGGCATAGAAGTTCAGCATGCTACCAGTTCCGATACCGAAGTCGCTTCCCACAGACATATGAAAACTGAATGTGATCTCGTGCAGTGGCGTTGTCATAGCAACTGCTGATGGCTCATCCCTTATCAATTAAAAGTCAAGTTGTCATGGCAACCTCTCTTGGCACTTGGCATTTTCTTATAATTTAAATCATTTTGCTCACCCCGTGGCGAAATGGTGGGTCATATCGAAAATTCTTTCAGACAAAAGTTTTAGATAAATATTGGAGGAATATTGTCCATTTTGTACGGTTTTGATATTGTGCCTATTAACAGAGATATGATTAATGTTTCCCGAAAACCCCACTTTTTCCCACCCCTTTGGTCAATGGTTGGTGCTATAAAAAAAACTTTTCAAACATAAATTTTGGGGCCTTATCCGACACATAGTATGAACTTGGAATGGATTCAATATTTCAGATATTAAGAGAGTTATAGCGATATTTCAATATTTCGAAAAAAGCCTCCCGTATTCACCCCCTTTGACCGATTTAGCCCATTAACGAACTTGACCGAGATTTTAAGGGGATACATATTATGCAAAAAATTCAAAGTGATTGGTGCAAAATTAAGGCAGTTATCGTGTCCACAAGAAACTGATATCTATACATATATATGCATATTGTTACGGCTGTGAGTTTGTTTCATCGCTCGCCGCATGAGTCACAACTGCCCCAGGGCTGGGCTGCTCTGCCTCAGTGTATTGCGTGCGCCTTATTCAACAGGACTACTAGGACAAAGGGATGGTCCTGAATATTCGTGACCCAGCCAGCGCTGGAAGCCTCGAGAAGCCGTGAACCCTGGATGGGTCTAGAAGCATTTATTGAGTCACCGGCCTGCTATATAAGAGCGACCTGTCAAGCAGTGAGTGTTGTGTGTTTTACGAGCTAGTGAAGCTGATTCTCTTGACAGTGAAGGAGTGTGAATCATACGGAGAGGCTGGGTATTGAAGAGTGTGTGCTTACCTAGTGCGACAGAGGTCATTGTGGTGAGTTGCAAAACAATGAGTGACAGACTTAGTGCAGCTATCTCCAGCCAGCGCACGGGACCGGACTCATTAGCGAGAGGATTAACTGCAAGGCCGAGTGAAAGGGTGAGTCGAGCTCCATACAGGAGGGAGCTTCTGTAAGACAGCTAATTGTTTCTATCTGCTTATTGTACGGTGTATATTTCTGACCTGCAAGCAATAAAGCTAACTTCTCTTTAAAGCAGTAATTGGTGTTGTGCTTTCTACCCACCGTAATCCAGTTAACGGAATTGCCACTAGGGGGTGGCACGTAACAACTGGTGTCAGAAGCCGGATTACGAACTCAAACACAAGCACAACACCTGACGGTCCTGGTTTCAAAACCCGAGCAGGTCATTTTTTTTTTTAAATTTTCCTGTGAGTGAATACCCTATACAAGACAAGCATCTAAAATGGAAGCGCAATTGGCAGCATTGCTAGAAAAGTTAAGTGGCATGGAAACCAAGATGGAAGACGGCCAGAAGACGTTAGCAGAGGACCTGAAGGACGGGCAGAATAAGTTAGCAGAGGACCTGAAGGACGGCCAGAATAAGTTAGCAGAGGACCTAACCGCCAAATTTCTGGATGGCCAGAAAAATCTGGAAGAGGGTCTGCTGACGAAACTAGAGGAGAGCCAAAGGAAATTAGAACAGGGCCTACGTGAGGAAGTCGCAGCAGTGGAAAAGAAGTTCGACGCCTTACAAGAGGAAGTTGCCGAACTGCGCCAACGCCCACTGACGGGGACAGAAGATAAATTCAACGCTTTAAAAAAGGAAATTGCTGAGCTGAGCCAACACCCGCCGACGGGGATGGAAGCGAGATTCAACGCTCTACAAGAGGAAGTTGCGAACTGCGCCAACGCCCACTGACGGGGGTGGAAGAGAAATTCAACGCTTTCCAAAGGAAATTGCTGAGCTGAACCAACGCCCGCCGACGGGGATGGAACCGAGATTTAACGCTCTTCAAGAGGAAGTTGCCGAGCTGCGCCGACGCCCGCCCACAGGTACACCGGGAATATCATGAACGGGACAGAGCAGAGTGATGCCCCCAACCTTCGACGGAAAGGTCCCGTGGAGCACCTATTTACGTCAGTTCGAGGCAGCCTGTTCCATAAACAACTGGAACAAGACGGAAAAGGCAACAGCTCTCATTATAGCGCTGAGAGGGGACGCTCTTAACGTCCTTCAGGCCATCCCGACTGGATCCCAGGACTACGCTTCACTAATCGCCCATATGGAGTCCCAATATGGAGATAGCCATCTTCAGCAGGCCTATCAGATGCAGCTCCGGACCCGGGTACAAAAGAACGCGGAAACCCTGCAGGAGTTCGAGATGGACATCGCACGCCTCGTAAGGCTCACCTATCCAACAGCGCCGGCCGACTTTCTGGAGCAGATAGCGACGCAGACCTTCACCGACGGGCTACGAAACTCGGACACTCAACAGGCGCTGCGACTCGCGCGCAATAAGACCCTGGCAGATGCGCTGAGCCTCGCACTTGAGTTCGAGACGGCAAAACAGGCATCTAGAATGCACGCGCGGGTGCGTCAAGTGGACGTCGACGAACCAGTAAAAACCAACGAGATCATGCCCCTGGCCGACGAATTGATGGAGGCGCTAAGCCGTTTCTTTGATAGTCGCGGCGCCACCAGCAACGACACCGCTGGAAGACAACCGGAGAGGCGGCCCGGAAGAGGATTGCCGACCTGCTGGACCTGCGGTAAGAAAGGCCACCTGAGCAAGGACTGCGGTGATCGCCGCCGCCGAGGGTATCCGACGGGAAATAAGTCGTCTGAAAACCGCGCGGCCCAGGGAAACGAGTATTAGCCAGCCTTGGGGGGCGAAGGTTGGCTTGTGACAGTCGTCAAGCCCCGGCAGTCCAAGTTCGTGTGACGAAGTTACGGAGAGACAATAGCAGCCTGATGGTCGATGGAGTCGTCAACGGAGTGAGCTGGCCCATGCTGATCGACACGGGAGCGTCGAGGACCATCGTCAATCCCACCGTGATCCCGAGGTGGAGAGTGCAACCCACACAAAGAAACCTCCAACTAATAACGGCGACTAGAGAGACTGCACCGGTACATGGCGAAGCATCACTGGAGTTCGTCATTGGTCGACGGGCGGTGAAGCATCCAGTGCTTGTGGCTGACGTATCAAACGAAGTGATCATCGGACTGGACTTTCTGGACCAGAACGACATCATCTTGGACCTGAGTACCAACGCTCTGCACTTCGGAGGTGAGGAACTTGCTTTGCAACCAGCGCACGAATCCATCACCGCACGACGAGTAAGGCTGAGAGAAGACGTCATCGTTCCCGCCAGGACGGAGGTCAGCGCTGCCGTAATTGTCGACGGAACTGCTGAGGGAGTGGCGGCTGTCATCGAGCCAAAATATGAGGGCATCCAGACTAAAGGATTGCTAGTTGCCAAGACCCTCATCAACACGACGTCTCGGCCGTACGTCCGCCTGTCCAACCTGAACGACTACGACATTACGGTTCACCGGGACACCAGCCTAGGAGTCTGCGAGCCCGTTACCTGGATTGCCCGCATCACAGATATGACGGACGGACACCTGCAGACGGACAACCGAAGAAGACGCGCACTAACAGAAGAACTACAGAAGCTGTACCAAGGATCCCAGGACCATTTAGACGAGGAACAATCACGCCAACTTCAGGACCTGCTACCCGAATTCCAGGACGTCTTCTCCGTGGGGAGCAAAGACTTCGGCAGGACAAGCTTGGTCCAGCACAGAATCGACGTTGGGGACAGCGCACCGATTAGGGCCCCATTCCGACGTGTCCCGCTAGCCAAGCAAGCCGAAGTCGACCGGATGGTAGAAGAGATGAAGGAGCAAGGGGTGATCGAGCCATCACATAGTCCTTGGAATTCTCCGGTCGTGCTAGTGAAGAAGAAGGACGGTTCCACCAGGTTCTGCGTGGATTACAGGCGGGTGAATGACGTCACGAAGAAGGACAGCTACCCTCTACCCCGGATCGACGACACCCTGGACACCATATCAGGGTCAAGATGGTTCTCCACCTTGGATTTGAAGAGTGGCTACTGGCAGGTGGATGTCCACCCTAAGGACCGCGAGAAAACTGCGTTCTCTGTGGGCAGTGGGCTCTGGCGGTTCACCGTCATGCCATTCGGTCTGTGCAACGCCCCTGCGACCTTCGAAAGGCTAATGGAGTCCATTCTGAGGGGACTACACTGGAAGAACTGCCTGGTCTACCTAGACGACGTCATCGTTCTGGGAAGAAGCTTCGAGGAGCACTACAGCAACCTGAAGGAGATCTTGTTGAAGCTACGGGCTGCCCAGCTGAAGTTGAGCCCCAAGAAGTGTCAGCTCTTCCAGAAGCAGGTCCAGTACCTTGGGCATATCGTCTCCGAGGAAGGGGTGCGCACCGACCCAGAGAAGACCGCAGCTGTGAGGGAATGGCCAGTTCCGAAGGACAAGTCCCAACTACGAAGCTTCCTGGGACTCTGCACTTATTATCGTCGCTTCGTGAGAGGATTCACCGACATCGCCAAACCACTGCATGGACTGACTGAGAAGGACCAACTCTTCACGTGGACAGCAGTATGCCACAGTGCCTTCGAACAACTCAAGCAGGCTCTGTGCACCGCGCCTATTCTGGCCTACCCCAGACCTGGAACAAGGTTCATCGTCGATACCGATGCCAGCGACTTTGGTATAGGGGGAATCCTGTCGCAAATAGTGGACGGTGAGGAGAGAGTAGTGGCCTACTTCAGCAAAGCCTTGTCAAAGCCAGAGAGGAACTACTGCGTCACCAGGAAGGAACTGCTCGCCATCGTGAAGACCATCGAACACTTCCACAAGTACCTGTACGGGCAAGAATTTCTCATCAGGACCGACCATGCATCCCTGCGGTGGCTCCTGAACTTCAAACAGCCCGAGGGTCAACTCGCGCGGTGGATAGAGAGGCTTCAACAGTACAACTTTGAGATCCAGCACAGGAAAGGCCAACTGCATTCTAACGCCGACGCCCTGTCACGAAGACCGTGCCCCGAAGACTGCGCCTTCTGTACCATAAGAGAGGAGAACACCGGGATACAGTGCCGAAGGACTACCGTGGAACTTCATGGGAGCTGGAACCGCGAATCTTTCACGCGGGCACAAGCAGAAGATGATGACCTGGGACTGATAGCCGAATGGAAGAGGGCCTGTGTTCCCAGACCCGGGTGGAACATTGTGAGCGACTGCAGTCCAAAGTTTAAGTCCTACTGGGCGCAGTGGGACTCGCTGATTGTAAGGGATGGCCTCATCTGCCGGACCTGGGAGAGCACCGACGGGAAAACATCTCGGGAACAAGTCGTCGTACCAAAGGCTATGGCGGAGTAAGTCCTGAAGGAAGTCCATGGAGGATCATCTGGTGGACACCTAGGGATAAAGAAGACCCTGGAGAAGCTGAGAGAGCGGTTCTACTGGATCGGATGCCGAACTGACGTGGAGAACCACTGCGCGAGGTGCCACGATTGCGTAGCCAGCAAGGGCCCAGGACGAAGACGACGGGGTCCACTGAAGACCTACATCGTGGGCGGCCCCATGGACAGAGTGGCCATCGATGTTGCTGGGCCATTCTCGTTAAGCGAGGCAGGGAACCGCTACATATTGGTCGTCAGCGACTACTTTACCAAATGGCCGGAGGCGTATGCGCTCCCTAACCAAGAAGACGCGACGATCGCTGAGACCCTGGTGAAAGAATTCGTCAGCGGGTACGGAGTACCCCTGGAGCTGCACTCCGACCAAGGGAGGAACTTCGCGTCGCAGGTGTTCCAGAACCTATGCCAGCTGCTGGGAATCCGGAAGACAAGGACAACGCCGCTACACCCTCAGTCCGACGGGATGGTAGAGCGATTCAATCGCACCATCGAGAACTATCTCCGAATAGTCGTCAGCGAGCACCAGAGAGATTGGGACAAACATCTTCCACTATTTCTCCTGGCCTACCGCGCCGCCGTGCATGAAGCCACCGGGTACACACCAGCCCGGGCCATGTTTGGGAGAGAGCTCCGTCTACCTGTCGATCTTGCCTTCGGCCGACCTGGGAATGATCCGGTCCCGGTAAGCCAGTATTGTCAAGAACTGGGTGACCAACTGGAGGACGTGCACGCGTTCGCGAGGAGGAAACTGCGGATCGAGACCGACCGAATGAAGACCCGATACGACCAACAGACGGATGCCGGCGGATTCCACGAGGACGACCTGGTCTGGCTTTTCAACCCATTACGGAAGAAAGGCCTGTCACCCAAACTGCAGAAGTCCTGGGAGAGCCCGTACCGAGTCGTGAAACGGATCAACGATGTCGTCTACAGGATCCAGTGGAGCCCGAGGGCGAAGATGAAGATCGTGCATCGAGATCGCCTGGCAGCCTACGGGGGGACACAGACGGACCAATGATTGATTGGGACGATCAGCTTTTTAGGAAGGGGGTGGTGTTACGGCTGTGAGTTTGTTTCATCGCTCGCCACATGAGTTCAGTGTATTGCGTGCACCTTATGCAACAGGACTACTAGGACAAAGGGATGGTCCAGAATATTCGTGACCCAGCCAGCGATGGAAGCCTCGAGAAGCCGTGAACCCTGGATGGGTCTAGAAGCATTTATTGAGTCACCGGCCTGCTATATAAGAGCGACCTGTCAAGCAGTGAGTGTTGTGTGTTTTACGAGCTAGTGCGTGCGTTTATCCTGAGCGACAGAAGTGTGGTGACTTGCGAAACCCATAGTGAAGCTGATTCTCTTGACAGTGAAGGAGTGTGAATTATACAGAGAGGCTGGGTATTGAAGAGTGTGTGCTTACCTAGTGCGACAGAGGTCATTGTGGTGAGTTGCAAAACAGTGAGAGACAGACTTAGTGCAGCTATCTCCAGCCAGCCCACGGGATCGGACTCATTAGCGAGAGGATTAACTGCAAGGCCGAGTGAAAGAGTGAGTCGAGCTCCATACAGGAGGGAGCTTCTGTAAGACAGCTAATTGTTTCTATCTGCTTATTGTACGGTGTATATTTCTGACCTGCAAGCAATAAAGCTAACTTCTCTTCAAAGCAGTAATTGGTGTTGTGCTTTCTACCCAATTAATCCAGTTAACGGAATTGCCACTAGGGGGTGGCACGTAATGTAAAAATTTCAAAGTGATTGGTTCAAAATTACGGCAGTTATCTTGTCCACAAGAAACTGATATCTATACATATATATATACATACATAAAGTATGTTTAAACTTTTGAACTGACGGTGGATTTGGGGTCTGGGGGATGTGAAGCGCGAAGATATGTCGAAATTTTCCGGAAGTCGAAACATGGGACCCATTGCAATAATTAGCTTTCCAATGAAATCTACCTAAAAGAAAAAAATCATCCTGTAAATGCTAATGTAAATTGTCGTTAAATAAGTTAAGTGGGAGTCATACACTCTACCAGTTGTGTGAGTGTTATTCACGTGTGATCCCCGTCACTGTACCAAGTGGATCCGACCTCCATACCCTATGCAACGTAGCAACTCAGTCTGTAGATCATAATATACGCCTGGTGTTTTGTTCCTACTTAGGTCTTCCAGTATCCTATTCAATTCTGATCTCAACGTTAAATCTCCTTTCTCATCCTCATCAATTTCTTCTTCCCTTTCCACTATCTCCTTCCCACCCCTATTTAAACTCACTATGTAGGCCTATGACCTCGCTGTTCCGTCCCTTAAAACAACAATAATTAACTAACCTATGTGTTTCATTCCACTGCCTTTTCTTGTCTATTTATTAAATTTTCCCACCTAAGACCCTAATATTGTAGCGCTTAGCCTTCCTTTCCCCGAAAGTCCTCTTAATGCTTCGATAAGCTGCATCTTGTCCTGCTTTCAAACAATCTTCTATACATGTGCATTTCTACTTCAACCCTTCTTCTTTCGCTTTTCTTCTTGCATCTCTTGTTTACCTCGTTTTTCAGACGTCTGTATTCTGTTTTTCCCCTTTCATCTCTTGCATTCTTTTGCTTCCGCGTTTTTAATAATTATATCCTGGGTGATCCAAGGTTTTTATGTGTTCTTGCTTTCTGTCGATGTATTCGTCTATGGCTTTTGTTATTTCATTCTTGAAAGGTGCCCATTCTTTTGCACTGGAAGCGCGTTTCGAATTATTAAGTAGTTCTAGCATTATACTCCTCTTGTAACTTTCCTTCACACACTTTTCTCTCAGTTTCTCCACTGCCTATCTTTTGACTTTTCTCCACTTTTTTCTAGCTTTAATCTGCATTTGATAACAAACCTATTATAGTCATAGTTTGTCAGCCACAGGAAATTTTCTGCAATCCAAAGTATGGTTTCGAAATCTCTGCTTGACCATGATGAAGTCAATTTGGAATCTTCATGTACCTCTTAGTATATCATCTATGCGTTGGCCCTATATTCTTCTTTTGTGGTTGTTGAATAATGGACTAACTTGTACTCGGTGCAGAATTCTATTAGCCTTCTTCCTCGCTTGTTACTTTCATGCTGATCATATTCTCATGCTATCTTTTCTTCTCTTCCTACAACAACATTCCAGTCCATTCTATAACATTTTCGCATATATTTATACAATTCAGAAGTTCAACTATTTCTTCTTGGAATATTTCAACTTTGTATTGCTCATAATATTTTATTCGCTATTCTAGTTTCCTCGTCAATGAAGGTATAACAAGTAGTTGCGTGAAGAATTACAGTATATAGCCTATTTTCACATATCCTACTTATGTTAATTGCCTCGTTCAATATACAAAATTTCAGTTTGATTGCTGTAATAGATTCGTAGATATTG
This sequence comes from Meconema thalassinum, assembly GCA_946902985.2. NCBI lineage: Eukaryota > Metazoa > Arthropoda > Insecta > Orthoptera > Tettigoniidae > Meconema > Meconema thalassinum. Next base: position 789,655,393 of record OX336390.1, read on the forward strand.
AGAACCGTCTAAATATTTCGGATGGTCGCCATGTTGGATTTTTATATATGTAGACCTTAGAGTTATGCACTATTAAATGAGAATTATTTCGTAGGGTCATTATTCAAACGTTGACTTCGATCGCATGAATAGGACACAATAAATAAAAACTTAATTTTAAAATATCGCACAGCCGCCATCTTGAGGTTATGTAAACAATTGAACTAAATTAGATGTCAGTGCATTACATTGTGCATAAACATTTGCTGTATCAAGTTTCACTGTATTTGCATGGTTATATCGCGAGAAAAGTCTATATAAATGTTTCAACTTCGCTTGGCCGCCATGTTTGTTTTTTAGTTAACAGGTTTTTGAAAATTACATGTCATATGTGAACGTATAGTAGTGCCCTTTATCACTGTACTAAATTCCAGGGTGATATTAGTAATAGTTTCGGTGATATAGAATGCCGGTGAAATATTTCGCACAGTCGCCATGTTCGATTGGTGAATCGTAATAAAATTTGAAGAGTACGATCGGGTACTATAACCTTACCGAGTATCATTGAAATCTCTGCAGCGGTTTAGATTTTATTAGTGGGGAGACAAAGACACGGACGCACACACACACACACGGACAAAAGGTGATCTCATACGTAGGGACCAGATTTTTCGAAAATGTATATACGCATATGCAAATGCATATTTTGTGTGTTTATGGGATTTATAGCATATTCTGAACATAACAGCATATTTTAGCATTTACATTTGAAATTAAGTATAATTTAAAACATCTTGAACAAAATTGGTTTTACCTGCGTGTTCAACATCCCTTGTGAGAAACTTTCTGAGCAACAGATAACGAGATATTAGTATTTTAAGCCTGATTAATTCAAGAAGGGAATGGAGTGGGACATTACTTTCACCATCCCGGCAGCCAGTAGCCCGGGGTTAGTTTTGTGGGGAGTTTCTTCAGGTAAAGTGTTACTTTATTCTTAGTCTCCACAGAAAGTATTCATTAAATCAGTGGGTGTCAGATAATAGTGATTATTCGACTGATGGCGTTGTCGTGTATTGTCAAATATGCTCAAGAGAAGTGAAATGTGAAAAGAAATTTCAACTTGAACAACATGCAAAAGCGACAGCACATATTACGGCAAATGAGGGAAAGAAGAGTGGATAAAGGCCACCACACACAGAAAGCTAGGCTAAGCTAAGCTAAGCTACGCGGTGTTATGAAAAATATCGCTCTCAATGCAGTACAGTGACACACACAGGCCGCTATACTAAGCTATACTATGCGAAGCGATGCTAAGCTAAGCTAGACAGATCGCTAGCCAGGCGATTTTCTTGGCTGTAGCTGGCCTGGCGCATGCGCTTTTCATTCCGGAATAGTTGATCTGGCGGGCTGTCGCAGACCTTGAGTTGTGTGCGTAGCCGTGTCGTGTGAGTATAGTGTAGTGATTCAGGTAGTACCGTACTTCGTTTTATTACAATGGGTGACAGGCCAAAAGAACAACTTTGTTCATTCCCCAGCCCTACAAAACTGTGATAATCAAAATTCTCAAAAGTACGCAGAAATTATATCAGAATTAAGAACCGAATTCCGCATTAGATTTCAAGACTTCATGGAGAATGTTATAAGTTTCAATATGTTTTCTTCCCCTTTCTCCATTAAAGTATTTAGTGTATCCACTGCAGAAGAGGAATATTTAGCTTTAAGAAATAATAATCGTCTTGTATTATCTTCACATTACACCCATACTGGTCCATCTAGCCTCCAACAACAAAATGTAATTATAACTAACGAACAAGACGGAGGCAATTAATTAATTAATTAAGTATTTAGTTTCAATTTGTATTAGAGACGTAGTCAGAGGAGGGGGGCAGGTCCGGATTCTCTCCGAAATTAAACAAAGAGGCAAACTTATCGTTTGACAATTGTGATATTATCGTATTATTCTTATTTTCTTGTTAGTAGTGCCGGTATTATTACCGTTTTAAATTCATTTTGTCAAATACCGTAACCCTTATAGTATTGAATATAGTTGATAACGCGAATAATCTAATAATATCATTTTTAAATGAAGACATATGCTATTCAAATACGGTAATATAGAAGTATCTACTCTATTGCTATGTTATATACATATAGGCAAATTTGAATAGTTTTAGAAAAAAAACACGTATCTTATACATAGCTATAGTGGGCAACAATTTTACTTAATAAAATAGTAACACCTGGACCCCCACCAAAACAGAATCCTGGCTACGTTCCTATTTTTATGTTACATATACAGTATTACACAAAAATTAATTTAGAAAGCAGTATTAAAATAATAATATTATTAATCTAATTTAATCCTGTAGGATCTCTTCCAATAAAGATACTATACATTTTCATTAGTAGGAAAGCATGTAATAAGAAATATGCTGCCTAGCTTAGTTTAGCTTAGCTTTCTGTTCGTGTCATAGCACACCATAGCTTGGCATTGCTTAGCATAGCATAGCGTAGCGTAGCTTAGCTTAGCTTTCTGTGTGTGGTGACCTTAAGATTGGCTTTTTGTTAAGTGCATATTTCTTAAGGTCACCACACACAGAAAGCTAAGCTACGCTACGCTATGCTATGCTATGCAATGCCAAGCTATGGTGTGCTATGACACGAGCAAAAAGCTAAGCTAAACTAAGCTACGCAGCATATTTCTTATTACGGTACATGCTTTCCTACTAATGAAAATGTATAGTATCTTTATTGGAAGAGATCCTACAGGATTAAATTAGATTAATAATATTATTTTAATACTGCTTTCTAAATTAATTTTTGTGTAATACTGTATATGTAATTTAAAAAATAGGAACGTAGCCAGGATTCTGTTTAGGTGGGGGTCCAGGTGTTGCAATTTTATTAATTAAAATTGTGGCCCACTATAGCTCTGTATAAGATACGTGTTTTTTCTAAAACTATTCAAATTTGCCTATACGTATATAAAATATCAATAGAGTAGATACTTCTATATTACCGTATATGAATAGCCTATGTCTTCATTTAAAAATGATATTATTAGATTCTTTGCGTTATCAACTATATTCAATACTATAAGGGTTACGGTATTTGACAAAATGAATTTAAAACGGTAATAATACCGGCACTACTAACAAGAAAATAAGAATAATACGATAATATCACAATTGTCAAACGATAAGTTTGCCTCTTGGTTCAATTTCGGAGAGAATTCGGACCTGCCCCCCTCCTCTGACTACGTCTCTACTACAAATTAAAACTAAACACTTAATTAATTAATTGCCTCCGTCTTATTCGTTAGTTATAATATTACATTTTGTTGTTGGAGGCTGGATGGACCAGTATGGGTAGCCTATTATGTGAAGATAATACAAGAAGATTATTATTTCTTAAGGCGAAATATTCCTCTTCCGCAGAGGATACACTAAATACTTTAATGCAGAAAGGGGAAGAAAACATATTGAAACTTTTAACATTCTCCATGAAGTCTTGAAATCTAATGCGGAATTCGGTTCCTAATTCTGGTATAATTTCTGCGTACTTTTGAGAATTTTTATTATCACAGTTTTGTAGGGCTGGGAAATGAACAAAGATGTTATTTTGGCCTGTCACCCATTGTATAAATAAAACGAAGTACGGTACTACCTGAATCACTACACTACACTCACAAGACACAGCTACGCACACAACTCCAAGGTCTGCGACAGCCCGCCAGATCAACTGTTCCGGAATGAAAAGCGCATGCGCCAGGCCAGCTACAGCTAAGAAAATCGCCTGCCTAGCGATCTGACTAGCTTAGCTTAGCATCGCTTCGCATAGTATAGCTTAGTATAGCGGCCTGTGTGTGTCACTGTACTGCATTGAGAGCGATATTTTTCATAACACCGCGTAGCTTAGCTTAGCTTAGCCTAGCTTTCTGTGTGTGGTGGCCTTTAATCTTTAATGTATATTTTCTACATTTTTAGAGCATAATTGTATGCATATTTTGATCATGTTTAGTGCATAAATATCCGGTCCCTACTCATAAACCTATTTTCTCATAAATGAAAATATGCTAAAAATTCCGGTGTCGGTAGGCAATACTACAGGGTCTTTTACTCAAAGTGGGGCCTCGCGGTGAGTGGAAGGTCGGACGAGCACATGGCAACTCACTGAGCTTGGGGTCGAGAGAGCGCCCGTACGAATCGCATGTAAATAACAAGCACGCATAATTTATTTACTTGTGTCAGGAACAAAAAAATATTACATAAGAAATTATGTACAAAATGGGCAACAAAAATGACAAAACTTGAACATTTAAGGTTCTAAATATTGCATGACCAATATTTTGCCATGCCACGTCCATTTGGTGTAGCCTTCACCAGATCCTTCATTGTGCACAGTATAGGACACAGACTGCTCTGAAGCAGATGACCCATATTCTATTCTTCACTGCATTCACAAAGGACCGAGTCGCAGCAAAAAAAACCATTTATGAATGTTAGACTTGGATCTGCCAACCCCAGATCGCAATCTGTTGAGAGACTTCCAAGTTGTCCAAGCCTCTGTATGTCCTGCTGGGAGCCTTTCAGACGGAGCCATCCACTGAGTAATGTGGGGGCTTCTGGTCAACCAAGATGTAATCCTCAAAACCTGAGGTTTGTCAGTTAGGCACTCAGTTGTGTGAAGAAAGCTTCTTCTGGACTTCAGTCTAGAGTGGGCTGGTTGAAGGCTATACAATGGATGTGCTTGAGACACATCAACCCTAGATCTCTCACATTTAGCTGCAACTTCTCTTCTGATATCTGGGGGTACAATGCCTGCTAAACAATACAGTTTATCACATGGCGTGGGTCTCAGGCAGCCAGTGATGAGCCTACACGTTTCATTTAATGCAGTATCAACCTGCTTGGTATGACACGACCTATACCACACAGGACATGCATATTCTGCTGTAGAGTAACAGAGTGCTAAAGCAGTGGTTCTTATTGTTTGCGCTTGAGTCCCCCAGCTGGTACCAGATGTTTTGCGAAGGAGGCAGTTCCTTGCGGATACCTTATTTTTTGGTGTTTAGACAATGTCTTTCATACGTGAGTGCACGGTCCAATGTAATCCCTAAATATTTGAGATTCACGCAGTGATCCAACAGCATGCCTTCCCACGTTACATGCAGTTTCCTCTTTGCCTGTCTGTTCTTGAGATGGAAAAGCGCAGACTTGTGTTTTCAAAGGGTTTGGTTTCAATTGGTTTGCTCTATAATAATCACTTAGTTCCTCTAGAGCTTCAGATAGACGTCTTTCCACAACTTCAAATTGATCCGCCTGGACGGTAATGGCACGATCATCCACATAAATAAAGCTTCGAGTACCTACTGGTATTGGCTGGTCATTTGTATATATGTTAAAGAGGATAGGAGCCAGAACACTACCTTGAGGCAGTCCATTTCTTTGATTCCTCCAACGGCTGTGCTGCCCTTGAAAGTCTACAAAGAGTCTGCGATTTTGAAGAAGACACCTGACTATTTCAGTTAATTTATAGTCCTTGTCATCAAGTAGAGTTTATTCAGTAGTAAGCGATGATTGACTGTGTCATAAGCAGCTGTTAAGTCAATGAAGACTGCCCCTGTGATCTTCCGGTTCTGGAATCCATCTTCAATATGCTGAGTAAGATGTAGGATTTGTGAAGTGCAGCTTTTACCAGTTCTGAAGCCAGCTTGTTCAGGGATTAGGAAAGGTTCAGTTACCTTTGTGAGCCTACTTAGAATCATTCGCTCCAGTATCTTGAAAAGTGGGAGAGCAATGAAATAAGCCTATAATTCTTAGGATCATATGCATCTGTCCCGGGTTTGAGAATCGCTATTACTCTGCTCTTCCTCCATATTTTGGGTATTTTACAGGTAGTAATGCAGTTATTAAACAATTCTAGCAGCCATTCTTTAGCCCCAGGTCCAAAATGTTTGATTTGATCCACACAAATTCCGTCCAGACCAGCCGCCTTTCCATTCTTACAGTAATTAATAGCTATATTCAGTTATGAAAGCACAAAGGGTTTAAGGAACATGTTACCTTCCTGTTCATGTTCCCTTACCAACTTCAATTTAGGTTTCTGGATTGTCTTCATAGAATTACCATTTCGAATAAGTTGATTAACAAAGTAAAGTAAAATAATCACTCAACTTGTCACAGAAGGTGTTGAAAATGTCCTCCACCTGTATCTGCACATTTCTGGCGTCTTCTAAGGGCATTTTCATTCAAACGCATTAGTTCATCTACCGAGATATCCTCAATTTCTCCCGTGATATTTTGTTTGAGTTCATCCAGTGTGAGGGTTTGTTACATACATCTTATTTTTCAATTTCCCCACAGATAAAAATTGAAACAATAGGCTTTAACACTTAGCAATAACACATTATAAAATTTTGAAACACAATAACAATTAAACAATAACAACGTACACACGTTATAAACTTATAACACTTATAACTTAAAATAGGCTATAAAAAATAACGAAGTCAACTTTACTCGTCAAATTCTGCGTCACAAATGTCTCAGCTCCGTGTTGCAATGTGCTCGTCTGACCTTCAGCTCTACCTTCTACCTGCAGAGAGCGCAGGCCGTGTGGCCGGCCCCACTTTGAGTGAAAAACAAAATCTTAGCAGCTATTTATATGTTAATAGACAGATATTAGACTGGAGCAGCCACAAGAGCAATATCAGCCATAAAGAACCTTCCAGCTCTGTCCCTAGATACAGCAATGAGACTTTTTAACACTGCCATATCCCCTATAGTAACGTACGGCTTAGAACTGATTTGGGAACGTCTAAAACTCAGTGACTCGGAAAAAAAAATAGAACGGGTTAAAGATCGGTTCCTCAAAAATGCACTGAGAATGGGCTAGCAAAGGAGACCTTCTACGCAGAGAGCCCAACTGCTTCTGCCAGCTACAGTTCAATATAGAAAACATCTGGAGAGAAGAAAATATATGAGTGAAGAGATAGATTTGGACTTCTACGCTTTAAGCGCCATGGTGGAGAGGAACTGGATGAAAGAAAATCAGGAACTAAGGCATGTAGTGACGATATACGCCATCCACAGAATATGTGCAAATAAATCGTGCATCGTGTATGTGAGCTATGTAACCAAGAATGCGACAAATACCAAAGTGCTCCAAAACAACAATATCATTAATTGAGTACAGTAAGATGCAATTTCTTTCTTTTTGGCCTTTTGGCTGCAATAAATTCTTTTTAATAGACACATACTCATCGTCCAACGATTGATTGCAGAATCCTAATTTTGACGCTTTTTTATGTATTAGGTTAAAAATACGTCAAAAGATTTGCAATTATTCTAAGTGTTTTCTTTTCCTGCTCACGACAAATAAAAACAAATAATTTGTAAGATTTGATTTAGAGACGCTTTGCTGACATTTTACTAGGGAATTGCTAACTTTGAGGTGGGCGTAACAGCTGTTGGCAACACTATTTCCATTGTGACATTTTATTACCTCAGAGCTTTATGAATCATTAAATTCCCACAAAATGCAATCTCATTCAAAAGGAAAGTTTATAAATAATCAGTAGCTTATGTGATAATACGGACGCGATGTTGACAAAGTCCGCAACGAACGAGATGGAACTACAAAATATCCTTTGAGTTCGCGTTCGAGAGATCAGGAGCTTGGACATCGTGGTCATCAATCCCCTGTATGTGTCATCTATATGATGATCTGTGCTGTTATGGTGCCTTGAAATAGAATTAGAATACACTCTGCTCCTAATTTCGGATTGCCAGATATTGGGACGAGAATAGTATTTATTGCAACCGTCACTTGATATATGTATTAATTTATTACAGCAATTCCCAACTAGCCTGGTACAAAAATCATCTGATATATTTTTAATAGGTAAAATTCACTTATAAACCCCACTACATTAATTTAAAGAAATAAGTTTAAGAAAAATAAAATGGGATGGGCAATAAGCCGCAAAAGGCGTTCCCATCTGAATCCCCATTTGTTTCTTCTATTAACTACATGTCGGAGGCGGCGTTACCTATGTAAAAACAGAAAACAAAAACAAAATACTTCCCTAGCCTCTACCTACTGTACTTCCCCGTTGCTCACTCCTGTCGATGCGGTTCTCAAATGAGCAAACCTTAACTACAGAACCTGTGACTGATATGCTACTGAGGTTCTAATTTAGGTATCTCTGAGTAAAGCATTCCCACTGAAGTCGTCAATCAGGTCGCGCACTTTCACCTGAAAATATTTATATATTTAAGTAATTGGAAATGGAGAACCAACGTTCTAAAGTGTGTATTTTTTAGCCTATTTTCATTTATGAAAAAATAGTCTTTTGAGATCACCTTTTGTCCGCGCGTGGGTGTGTATGTGTAGGCCTGTGTGTGTGTCCCTCATGAAATCTAAACAGTTGATGCGATTTCACTGAAACTCTGTAAGACCATAGTACTATTTCGTCCGACCTCGACCGTACCCTTAACATTTTACTACGTCTCACCAATCCAACATGGCGGCGGTGCGAAATATTTCACCGGAATTCTATATCTGATATCACCCTGAAATTTTATATGGTGATAAAGAGGACTACTACACGTTCAACTATGTGACTATCAAAAATCTGTTAAGTAAAAAACGAACATTGTGGCCAAGTGAAGTTCAAGCATTTAAATGTACTTTTCTCGTGATTTAACCATCCGAGTGCAGTGGAACATGGTACAGCAAATGTTTATACACATTGTAATGCACTGACATCTAAATTAGTTCATTTTTAATATAACCTCAAGATGGCGGCGAAGTAAAACTTTAAAATTAAGTTTTTATTTCTTGTTGCCCAATCATGCGATCGATGTCAACGTTTGAATAATTAACCCACGCAATATTCATCATCTGATAGTACATAACTCTATAGCCTACATATATAAAAATCCAACATGGCCACCATCCGAAATATTTAGACGATTTTCAATATCTACTAATCTATGACAGCTATCCTACTGAAATTTTGTATGTTGATAAAGGCTATAAAAATAAGTTCCCCTTTGGGGCTTTGAATAACCTGGTGAGCACAAATCCGACATGGCGGCAACGCGAAATTTAAATATTTAAATGGACGTTTCTCGCGATTTAAACATCCGAGCGCAGTGAAACTTGGTACGGTGAATGCTTATACAAATTTTAATCCACTGACATCTAATTTATTTAAATTGTTTTCATAACCTTAAGATGGTGGCTGTGCGAAATTTTAAAATCTCGTTTTAATTTCTCGTGTCTTAATCATGCGATTGAAGTTGGAATAATAAACTTCCGCTACAATCTTCATCTAGTAGTACTTAACTCTATGGCATACATGGCGACCATCCGAAATATTTAGACGGTTCTCAATATTTACGAATCTATCACAGCAATCAAACTGTTATTTTGTATGTTTATAGAGGCAATTAACATAAGCAAGATCAGGGCCGTCGCGAGGATGCGCGGGGCCTGGCGCGAAAATGTGCGCGAGGCCTAGTACTGCTCGGTTCCAAGCTCTGTGAACTTGCGGGATGAAGGGCAGAGGCAGGGTAGGAGAAGGCGAGAATTGAGAAGCCTGTCGACAGCCCGTCGTGTTACCTGACATTGTCGTCTATTCCAATACTGCTAACATGGGTTTTTTCTGAAACCAGTGTGGCGTTGGGAATGAGTGACCGAGTCACCGACTATTGTATTTGCTTCTGTTACTACGCAAGGACCGAGAAACCTCATCACTCGTCACCACCACTACTAACAGTCTGCGATACACATTCCTCTCAGGTCCACGCAGCTTAGACCCGAGCAGTAGGCATAAGTTCGCGGGAGGGGGGTGTAGTACATGAACATTTTAGACTGTAAGTGGCTGTGTTGTACGGAGAGTGATGTTTTAAAATAAATTACAATTTTAGGCTACTTAAAACTCATTTTATTACCTTTCTAGTTATAAACAAACCTCAACAAATAGGATAAGCATAAAATTGGATACAGGAAGCACCTGATCATATAAAAGCAACAAGCAATATCAATGGAAACCTGATATAATGAGCTAACATAGGTGATTTTTTTGGATAAATAATATATTATGGAAACCGAAGGATGTGCTTGATGTACTTTCTTACACAAACGCACATAATTAATAATAATACGCAATCACGTTAACATATTTCAACATTTCTATGGCTATACAGTTTTTCATAAACGACACAACTAAAAGTGCTATAAGTCCACTTTCACCGATAAATATGAGCTGAGAAATAACATGGTTTACAAGGCAAGCTTTTTTTTTCTAAAAATAATAATTTCTGTTTTTTGCTTAGAATTTAGAGCTTTTTATTCATGTAAAAGGCGCTTTGCGGGCCATTGCTAGGGCAAAAGTGCTGATTAAATCATTCATTTCTAATTTTTTGGCTGTTTCACATTCGATTGACAGAGTAGCCAAACCGTTCAGACGCTCCTGTGCCATCGTTGATCGCAAATAGTTTTTGATTAGTTTCAAAATGGAAAAACTCCTTTCCCCCGAAGCACCCGTTATAGGAATTGTAAGCATAATTCGATAGGCCGTCGTTAAATTAGGATAGGACTCCTTTATCGGGGCTAAGTACTGTAGTGCACCTAAAGGACTTTTTACAGATGACGGAACAGCGTACCTAAATAATTGTAGCTCCAGAAAAGGTTCTTCTGCATTCAAATCGTCAAGTAATTAATACCCCCCTGGGGGTATTGATTACTTGGATGTAGGGGGGGGGGGCATACAAACACAGCATATTTTACATTGCTGGCTTATTTTAATTTGGGCTGGACTGTATCAGACAACTATCTTTATTTTTTTTCATTTATGAAAAATAAAATGGCGTGAAGCTCGGGGCCTGGCGCGGCCGCACCTCTCGCGTCGCCCCTGAGTACTGTAGGATATATGAAAATAAGCTGTCAGTTCTTCACGGAACTACAGGAACTTTCATTAGTAGCGTGACCTCATAGCAGCAACGTACGTCCAGCTCATAGCTAGAGCACTGCGCGGATGGACAAAACGTTATCCGCATCCGCCCCGCATCCGCACGGCTGTTATCCGCATCCGCCACGCATCCACGCGACTGTTATCCGCATCCGCCCCGCATCCGCACGACTTTTACCCACACGTTTGTTATCCGAATCTACTGGCATTACAATAATATTTTCAATGTGTTGCTTATACTTTATCTTTTAGACATTTGAGGAGCAAGTCAAACCCTTAGGCAATGTACTGTAGAGTACGTTATGTGCTACGTCTAAAATGAATGTTACACAGTACTGGCGCAGTCGGCATTTGAGGGCAAAATTCCGGCACCCCGGCGTCTTTAAAAGCCGCAGTAGTTAAAAAGGGGACGTACAACCAATAACATCATTATTCAATTGATTTTAAAAATATATGATTTTCTATTACAGTAGTTTGTAAGTTTGATGTGTCAGTTCAGTAGTAGTTTTTATGTCGAAATGTAAACATTATATGTCAGAAAACTGTATCATAATGAGGCTCATTATAGAGCCCTGCGCGGATAGACAAAACGTTATCCGCATCCGCACGGCTGTTATCCGCATCCGCCCCACATCCGCACGACTGTTATCCGCATCCGCCCCGCATCCGCACGACTGTTATCCGCATCCGCCCCGCATCCACGCGACTTTTATCCACACGTTTGTTATCCGAATCTACTGGCAGTACAATGATATATTCAATGTGTTGCTTATACTTTATCTTTTAGACATTTGAGAAGAAAGTCGAACCCATAGGCTATGTACTGTATGTCATGTGCTATGTCAAAAATGAATGTTATACAGCCATAATTGCAACCCTTTTCAGTTCGGAGGGTTGATTATGCTTAATGACATTATTTGAATGGGATTAGCGTAAGTCATCATCTTACATTTGTCATGAAAAACCATAACGGAAAAATATGATATGTCATAAACATCCGGGCCCTAGTAAGGGGGTGTGGGGGAATTGTGTGCACTTAAGCAAGAATCGGTCTTGTGATGATGAAATAATAGATAACACAACTGCAGTTATGAATAAGGGAGCCTTAGAAACTCTATATTCGACGTGCAGAAACAAATTTAATTCAAATATAAATTTGGCGGACTATAATTCGAAATCTCGCAAATATGCATTTGCGCACGATACCCACCCTGCAGGGTAATCATGCGCATTGGTTGGGAAATTGTGCGCATGGGATGAGTGTTGGAAAGCCTTACTAATACAGTGTGAATTGGCAGAAACTTGCACTGTGCATGAACATTAGAATATTCCAATGCGTTTTACAAAAGCATAACAATGCAATGATACTAAAATTCTGCAGTTTTGGATATTAGAATAAAATATCTTCGTTTCGTCAGCATTAAAGGAGGCAATCCAATGTAGGCTTGTTCTTTCAGGCTGTCTCAACGTTAATGCAGGATATCTCTTCAGGAACTCATACAACCAATATTTGCCGGCTAGACTTTTAACTTTATGGAAATTATGGGGAATCTTATTCTCTTCTGCAAACATGAACTCGAACCGTTTGACAAGCTTTGTGGGCGTTAAGCCATAAAATGATGTTGCCAATGTCAAGAGGTATTCTGATAACTGTGACTCCATTTCGTTGGTAAAACAGCTTTACGGACTAGACGAGGTGGAGCAAGACAATTTTGCAGCATCTGCTTTGGTAGGATTGACTGGGGAATGTTGAAACTTCTCCCCACGTCCCTTATTTTCCTTCCATCATCCCTAATTGCACGTCGAGATTTCTGCACATTGTCTGCTGGGTAGGAGTTTTTCTCCGTTTTCCGTGTATAATTTCTTGGCATCTGGAGAACAAACACTAAATATTTTGCCATTAATGTTGCGTTGTGTTTGTATTTGTAGTACTTGTATCATATATGATCTGCGCACCATACCCCACTCTGCTTTTAAAACGTAACTCACTGTATCCCGGTAAACTAATCTATTATATTGAAAAATAAATACATTCAAAACCACTGTACACACTGGCATTTAAAACTACATTTAATTTTAAATAATTGAATCACAACTGTAGGCTTACCTTCTTATTTGCTGGCTACAGAAAATAACATGCAACGTACTAAGTTTCTTCATCCAAGCCTCCGGTTATCACATAGCGACTGGCATCATGCTGACTGTCCATATCTGATAGGTACGATGACAGCTTGAGGGTAGGAGTGAACTGAGTTGCTAGTTGTACTACCAACTCGAAAAACATAGGTGCGCACGACAATTACCCAACTTTCCCCATGATATTCAACAAGTTCGGTTTGCATTCTAAAAACTATCCGCAAATTGACTCCAAACATTATCCGCAGCTTATCCGCTATCCGCAAAGACATGGAAAGTATATCCGCATGGTGAAAAATGTTGCAGATATCCGCGGGTTTATCCGCACAGGGCTTTACTCATAGCACCAACGTCCAGCTCGACCGCTGCGTTGCGCAGCAGTAACGTTCTCGCCTGCTGTTCCCAAGGTTGAAGGATCTAACCCGGACGCAGTCAGTTGGCATTTGAGTGTGCGCAAATGCGGAGGAGCCGTGTCAGTAGATTTACTGGCACGCTAAAAATCCTCTTCGGGGCAATATTCTGGTAACCCAGCGTCTCTAAAATCTCAGTAGTTAAAAGGGACGTAAATCCAAATGAAACCGCCTAGTTCATAGCAACAGTTTACACCTCATAACTCAGAGAAATTGAGGAGCTTGTTTCAAAACTGAATATCTCCAAACATTAAAACAAATATTTTTGGGTTGATTCGGTAACATTTGCCTCAGCTGTATTGGATGGTAAAATATTTTTTGATCAAATGTTAATATTTCCCATTGTGAGAAAACATGCCTTTCATTCAAAACTGAATATATATATATATATATATCACGTATAATATGTTGAGTCGCCCCCGTAGCATAGCGGTCAGCATGGTTAGCTGCCGCCCCGGAGGTCCTGGGTTCGATTCCCGGCTCTGCCACGAAATTTGAAAAGTGGTACGAGGACTGGAACGGGGTCTACTCAGCCTCGGGTGGCCCAAATGAGTAGAGGGGGGTTCGATTCCCCCTCAGCCATCCTCGAAGTGGTTTTCCGGGGTTTCCCACTTCGTCTTCGGGCAAATGCCGGGATGGTCCCTTCTTCAAGGCCACGGCCGCCTCCTTCCCTCTTCCTTGCCTATCCATCCTAACCATCCCTTACCTTCCCTCATGAGGCCCCTGTTCGCTTTGCAGGTGAGGCCGCCTGGGCGATGTGCCAATCCCACCTCACCAGTTGTATTCCTTCCGATTCGATGTTCCCCGCTCTAGGACACTGCCCGTAGAGGCGGTAGGGTGGGTTCCCTCGCTGAGTCCGTGGGTTCCACCAACCTAGAGGGTAAACGACTAAAAATAAATTTAAAAAAATACAATATATATAGGTATATTGAACTAAATGTTTTTTTTTTAATTTTGGCATTTAATTTCAAATCTATTAATATTATGTTCAAAATAAATATCATGAATTAGGATAAATATTTGAGATTATGTGAAATATCCTGATTTCCATAGCTAAATACAACAACCATTTATTTTTCAAAACTAAATATGCATTCATTTTTATCAATCTTTAATCTTTCTTTCTTTCTTTCTTTCTTTCTTTCTTTCTTTCTTTCTTTCTTTATGTACTATATATAATTTGGTGCAATTTTGGTGATAGTATGTTGCTCTTTCTAGCTACCGCTGAGTCCGTGGTTCAAATCCCGGTCACTCCATGTGAGATCTGTGCTGGAGAGAACGGAGGCAGACAGGTTTTTCTCCGGGTACTCCGGTTTTCCCTGTCAAAATTTCATTCCAGCAACACTCTCCACTATCATTTCATTTCATCTCTCATTCATTTAATCATTGCCCCAGAGGAGTGCGTCAGGCCTCGGCAGCCGGCACAGTTCATATCCTCGCCGCTAGATAGGGGCTTCATTCATTCCATTCCTGACCCGGTCGGAGACTGGAAGCAGGCTGTGGATTTTTTCATGTTGCTCTTTCTAGCTATCGTTATGAGTCGTCCAGTTGCAAAACTCGTTTATTCCTCTTGTGAATAAGGATCATGTCGTAAAATTATTTATTTAATTATTTTATTTTACTTTATTTTACTTAACTGCGGTGCTGTTTTGTTTAATTTTATTTTATTTTGTTTTATTTTGATTTTGTTTTGTTTATTTTGTTTTGTTTTATTTCGTTTTATTTTCTTTTAAATTGTTTTGTTTGATTTTTTGTTTTGTTTTATTAAATTGTTTATTTCTTGTAGGCCTATTTTTAATTTCATTTTGTTTTATTTTGATTTTGTTTTGTTTATTTTGTTTTGTTTTATTTTGTTATGTCTTATTTTGATTTTCCAGAAATCAAACACAAAAACCAAAAACATGAAGCAAAAAGCAAAATTCAAAAATAAAAGCAAAAGCAGAAAACAAAAAAAAAGAAACAAAAAGCAAAAAGAAAATTAAAAAAAGCAAAAGCAGAAAACAAACACAAAACAAAAACCAAGAAAGAAAAGCAAAAAGTAAAATTCAAAAGCAAAAGCACAAAGCAAACACAAAACCAATAACACAAAGCAAAGCGTAGAAAACAACAAATACAAAAGATACGTGAGGCAAAGTCCAGGGAAACGTTTCTCATGAAAATGATTCTTGTTCACTAGTGAATTAAACGAGTTTTGCAACTGGACAACTCATTTAAACTATAGATTATATTACCCGTTTTGATAATCCTATCTGAAGATATACGTTTTTCCTCTCTCCTGTAAAATTTATGATTGTGGAGATATTCAGTTTTGAAAACAAGCTCCTCAATTGTTCAAATTGTGCCTGAATTGGAACTATAGCCTACCGTACTATAGATGTCCGCCCATTGGTGCCCTACTCCCAAAATACTCTCTTTAGCGTCCGCTACCATTATGTATAGGCTACTTTTGACCCAAACAGTTTTGAGGCATCCTGTATACAGGCGCACATAATTATATTCTGGAGGACAAGGTCGGAAGGAAAGAGCACAACGTTTGAAACTCTTATGCCAACCTGTTGCGCAACACACAGGACAATGCAGCTGCCGTAACAATGTTATAAGCACTTCCCTTTTTCTATCAGCGGTACAGTGCACAGTCCGGCACGTGACGTCATTCCACACCGGATGTATGGATCATTCAAATAAAAACTTAGCGTATTTTTGCCGGGTATTTAAATATCGTAATATAATATAATATAGGAATAAAAACTCAGCAGTTTTTCTAGGTTTGCACCGTGTCGTGTGGAGTTTCGCCTAGAACACCAAGCTGGCTCATCAGCGGACACCCCACACAAGACACGGCACAAACCTAGAAAAGGCGGCTTCGGTGGCGTAGTCGGTAGCATGCTGACCTTCTATGCCCAATATAGCGGGTTCAAACCCGGCCGAAGCCGTCGGTTTTTTTAAGAGCGTTAAAAATCTCTCAGTATGCCTTCCTTCGGAGGGGAAGTAAAGCCGGCGGTCCCATGTCATAGATTTATGGCATGTTAAAGAACCTTCCACTAATTACACCTGTATAAATAATAATATCGTATGGCCTCGGGTGCCGGATGCAAGCTTTGTTATTTGACACCCAGAGGGTAGCTTGCATGTCGAATTTCGTCGTTCCTTGACTATGAAAGTCAAGGAGGTTAGATGTTAGATATCTAAGCTCCTTGAACACTATAGCGTTTTCTAGTAGATAAATGAGGAACTTTGTGTTGGCGGAAACTCCCGAGATTAATTTTGCCATTATGTACTCGGCCTACTGAATTCAAATGGGTTCTTTGACATGCCAACATCGTATGACATGCGTATCGTATTTTTGTTGCCTTTCAAAAATCACTTACCACGGCCAGGAGCGAACCTGCAATCTTGGGGTTAGTAGACCGACACGATATCCACTCACCCACCATGGCAACCTATTGCACCCGTGTGAAGCTAAATTGGATAGGTTAAGAAGGTAAACAACGCTCTTAGGTTTCTACGTTCGTTGTCAAGAGCCGACTGCGGTGGCGTCTAGTAGCTAAGTTCTGAACTTGGCCTAGTAGTCGTTGACGGTGGCGCTTGGCAGCAAAAGTAGGAACTATTTGAAAAATTCTAAGTTGCAGCACTTAAATTAAAAGACAGATAACACACACTAATACAGTCATCACAATTAACACCGGTTATCAAACAGATTCTACACACACCAAAGTACACGGGGCTACATGACCGCGTTGTCGCAGTCCCTATACTCAGGAACCAACCAACCAACCAAACCTAGAAAAATTGCTGAGTTTTTATTCACTGGTCGTGATAGCCAATATACCATAATATAGGAATGTTGCTAAATGCAGTTTTTTACTGTATGCCTACCGAAAGCCTCCATTATCAATACAGTAGAGTTTCGCAAACTCGTCCTAATGTGGACCGAAGGGTGGCCGAGTTCGCGAAAATGCCGGGTTATCGGGAAATGTGTTAAAATGAAGAAATAAGCTGTTTGTTTTGGTTTAAAAGTAATGCAATGCAGTACATTTATTTGTTTTTAACAGCAACACAAGTTTGTCAACGATTAAGCCACTACAATTACAGTACTTGAATATATAGTTCAAGGAAAACAATTACTGCCGGTCCCAAGTCCGCGGCCTCATCATGCAAGAGGTGAGGAAGGAGGAGGGGGAGGAGTAATAACCTCGTTAAAAAACCTGGGTTCATCTGGCTCCGGATGGTAGTACTCAGTAAGGGCCCCTGCCTAGGGTTACTAGGTGAAACCTGGTCAACGGTCTCAAAGGCGGATGAAGAATTTCAATTCTCAACGGCGGCGAGAGCGGAGGAACCTAGTGGAGTAAACCACGAAAAAACAATAATTTCGGACTAACAATCCGATCTTACTTTGGAATATAATTCCTACCCTTTACTATCACAATTTCATTTGCAGAATGGAAAGGTCGCTGAAAGAAAGCACTACCCCAGGTGGTAACTTGAAAGGGAAATCCACCATTGCATTATGCAATGCATCGGGACATTGGACTCCGGCGAGTCCCAACATCTGCACAACAGACGAGTCGGAGCGTCTGGACACACCTTCCAAATTGTATTCAAGAAGAAGTATTTCATCGGAACTATTAATGTCAGCTCTCTTCTCCGAGTAGGCAAACAGAAAGAAATGGGAAAGCTCTTGGACAAACACCCAATCCAGATTCTAGCTGTACAAGAGACAAGAATTCTTGACGACCACATAACAGAAACTCAAAACTACAGGGTATTCGAATGAAAGCCGGCGGTAAAGATAATGCCTAACCTGCCCCTGCTCGGGACCGCCTTCTACGTACATAAGAAGATTGTTAACAGCGTCGTAGACTTCACATCTAAATCTGAAAGATTGTCTTTACTAACTATTCAGTGCAAGAATAAGAAGTATACTTTTATCAACTGCCACGCTCCCATCAACGAAGACAACAAGTAAAACCCCCAGAAAGAGGCTGATTTTTGGAATCTTCTGGAAACTGAAATCGCCAGGATACCAGAAAATCTCATAAATATTCTTCTGGGATATTTCAAGGCACAGGTAGGGACAGAGAGAAAATACAGAACCATAGTAGGAGACTACCCAGCACATACGATGACTAACAAGAACGGGGAAAGACTCCTTGGACTCTGCAAATCGTTCCAGTTGAGACTAATGTCCACACACTTCCGGAAACTTCCTAGAAAAGCTAAGACCTGGATATCTCCAAATTCCACCCTAGGAGAATTCCAACTGGACCACATAGCGATAACCAGAACAAGCACCAGAGAGGTGATGAACGTCAAAGTGATCAGAAATGGTGAATTCGATTCGGACCACTACCTCTCCAAAGTTAAAATCCGCTTTCTCCCATCCAACCAAAGGAACCGCCCATCCAGAATGACCAGATACAACATTAACCGAATAAACATCACAGAAAATATCATTAAGTACTTTAGGGAAGAAATCCACACCCTTAACACGAAGAGCTGGCAAGACCTCAGCACGAGGATTAATGGTGCCGCGAAGAAGACACCAGGGCAGGCAAAAAGGAAACGAGCAATCTGGTGGAACGAAGCATGCGAGGAAGCACTCGAGGAAAGATCTGAGTAATGGAGAATATGGAAATGTTCCGGAAAGACGGTACACGTGGAACAATTCAGGCGTCAAAGGATGGAAACATCCATGGTATTTCGACGGTCAAAACGATCATTTGAGAAGGCACAGTTGGAAGACCTTAAAACTAATTTCACTAAATATAATTCCAGAGATTTCTATCAAACCTTTAAGAACAAACTCAGAGGATACCAATCACCAAGTATGAGCTTCAGAAAT
The DNA here is from genome assembly GCA_946902985.2 of Meconema thalassinum. Taxonomy (NCBI): domain Eukaryota; kingdom Metazoa; phylum Arthropoda; class Insecta; order Orthoptera; family Tettigoniidae; genus Meconema; species Meconema thalassinum. The sequence continues at coordinate 789,674,741 of OX336390.1, forward strand.
GAACATGGAAATATCGGTTTGAACAACCAAGGAAACAGCGAGATAATTGCAAGGTATTTTGATAATCTCTTGAACTGCCCACCACCGACCTCCAAACTAGAACTTCTGCCGCCACTGGAGGACCAAGGAGAAGACTTACCACCAGCGAAGGAAGAAATCAAGAATGCCTTACGAAGTCTGAAAAACAACAAGGCTAGTGGCGAAGACTCGATAACGGCAGAAATGTTGAAATGGGCGAAACCGGAAATCCTGGACGACTTACATCAAATATTTCATCAAATATTTCAGACAATATGGGAGACAGAGAAGATACCATAACAATGGAAAACAGCGTTGATTCACCCTCTCCATAAGAAAGGGGACAAAAATACGTCAATAACTATAGAGGTGTTTCCTTACTTCCGGTCGCATATAAAATCCTTTCAAAGATACTCCTGAATAGAATAGAGGAGACCCTTGATAAACAACTTGGGGAGTACCAAGGAGGGTTCCGAAAAGGTCGCTCCTGCGCAGAGCAGATCTTCAACTTGAAATCAATAATCCGGCATAGAATGCTGAACTTAAAAAAAAATTGCAGTATCTTTCATAGATTTCAAAAAGGCATTTGACTCGGTGGACAGAGAAACCCTGGACGGTATCATTCGAGAATTCGGGGTGAAACCCAAGTTGGCCAACATAATCAAAGATACATTAACAGGCACGAAATCCAAAGTGAAGTTCAAGGGAGAACTGTCCCGGTCGTTTGAAATCAAGACGGGTGTAAGACAAGGTGACGGACTTTCACCAATACCATTCAACTGCATCCTGGAAAAGATCGTACGAATGTGGAACTCAGAGCTTATAAATGAAGGAATAAGCCCGGTCTGCTTAGGGAGGAAATCAGGAGAGATTAAAGTCAACTGTTTGGCCTTTGCAGATGATTTTGCGATACTCTCGGAAAGCCCAAGGAAAGCGATCATTCAGATTAACCTCTTAGAAAAGGTCGCCAGTAAGACGGGACTCAGGATCTCGATAGAGAAAACAAAATTCATGATAATGACGCACAAGGACCGAAATTCCTTGAAACCGAGATAGGGCGGATTCAGAGAGTAATGAAATGTAAATATCTCGGTGAAACGATACAGGACAATGGTCTAGAGAAAGCTACGGTAGGCGATAGGATCTCAAAAATGGAGAGACCGTATTTAACTGTCGATAATTCCATTGATGGAGAAGACGAAAGAAAACATAATAGCGCTCTGTGCGTAAACACAAAAACAAACAAAAATCATGATTTTTAGCCTATTTTCAATTTTGAAAAAATAGGCTTATGAGATCACCTTTTGTCCGTGTGTCTGTGTGTGCGTGTGTGTGTGTTTGTGTGTATGTGTCATGGTGTGTGTCCCCCTAATAACATCTAAACGGCTGGAGCGATTTCAATGAAACTCGGTAATTTCATAGCACTATTCAGGGCGACCCCGACCGTGCCCTTCAAATTTTGTTACGTCTCACCAATCCAACATGGCAGCTGTGCAAAATATTTCACCAGCATTCAATATCTCCGAAACTATTACCGATATCACCCTGGAATTCTTTACGGTGATAAAGGGAAATACTAGAAGTTCACCTATGTGACTTTTGAAAAACTGGTAACTACAAAACCATCATGGCGGCCAAGCGAAGTTGCAACTTTTAAATAGAAGTTTCTCGCGATTTAACCAACCAAACGCAATACACCTTGGTACAGTATATGTTTATACACATTGTAATGCACCGACATCTAACTTCGTTGAATTGTTTACATAACCACAAGATGGCGGCTGTGCGAAATATTTCACCGGCATTCTATATCTCTGAAACAATTAGCGGTATCACCCTGAAATTTTGTATGGAGATAAAGGGCACTACTGGAAGTTCATCTATAGGACTTTTAAAAACTGGTTAACTACAAAACGAACATGGCGGCCAAGCGAATTTGAAAATTTTAAATAGACCTTTCTCGCGATTTAATGTTCCAAACGCAATGAAACTTGGTACAGGGAATGTTTATACACATTGTAATGCACTGGTGTCTAATTTAGTTCAATTGTTTACATAACCTCAAGATGGCGGCTGTGCGAATTTTAAAATTAAGTTTTTATTTCTTGTGTCGTAATCATGCGATCGAAGTGAAAGTTTGAATAATGAACCTACGCAATAATTTTCCTTTAATGGCACATGACCCGATGGCCTATACATATAACATTCCAACATGGCGACCATCCGAAATATTTAGACGGCTCTGACTATCTAAGAATTTATTATAGCAATCAAACTGATTTTTTTATGATCATAGGGGCTATGAACATACGTTAACCTAGAGGACTTTCAATAACCTGGTGGTCACAAATCCAACAAGGCGGCGACGCGAAATATAAATATTCACATGGACGTTTCTCGCAATTTAACCATCCAAGTGCAGTGAAACTTGGTACAGTAAATCCTTATACAAATGTTAATCCACTGGCATCTAATTTATTTCAATTGTTTCCATAACCACAAGATGGCAGCTGTGCGAAATTTTAAAATCTCGGTTTTACTTCTTGTGTCCTAATCATGCGATTGAAGTTTGAATGCTACACGTACACAATAATCTTCATGTAATAATACATAACTTTAGGACCTACATATATAAAAAACCAACATGGCGACCATCCGAAATATTTAGTCGGTTCTCAATATCTACGAATCTATTACAGCAATCAAACTGAAATTTTGTATGTTGATAGTGGCAATTAACATAAGTAGGATATATGAAAATAGGCTGTATAGTTCTTCACGGAACTAGGCTACTTGTTTTCTCCTGTCAGGGTGGCCGAGAAATCCGGAGTGCCGGGTTACCGAGTTTGCGAGACTCTACTGTAATGCGGTCGTTAAATCTAATTCTTTGAACTTGAATAATGGGTGTAGTTACGAATCCACGGCTGGAGCACAGAGGGCAACCCTATTGAACATATTTGAATTATGCTGGAGAAATGTGCAGCATGGACCGAGCTACTGCACAGGGCAATGAATAAGGTCAACATATTGAGGAATTTCTTCAGCGAAGTCTGCAGTCGCCCTATAAACTAACCCGTCGTTAGATACTTACTCTTAATCCAATGAGCGTTGATTGTAAATGAAGTGTACGTGAGATAGTCGCTTTGTGCGTCAGACTCCGAATGCAATCAGTCAAGTGTTTTTACGCTGCTGAATAGATCAATTTAGGTCACTGTGTTACGCCAAGGCGGTTGGGAACCTACCTTGACTTGTAGTGCAGTTCATTGCCGGCGGGCAATATTACAAGAGCAGTTATGAAATGCCCTGTGATTTGAAAGGTATAATCTTAACACTTGTTAGTAACTTGTAAGAGAAAATTGTTCCCTATGTATTACAGTAAGCACTCGTAATGGTCACTGACGTCACCAAGTGTCTTGTGGTCCTGCAACGGCCGCCTTCTGTGGGGTATGTATCGATACTTTTTTTAAATCGATTTTACCCTCCAGGTTGGTGTTTCCCACGGACTCAGCGAGGGAACTCACCACTACCGCCTCTACAGGCAGTGTCCTAGAGCTGGGAACATCTGGTCGGAGTGGATACAACTGAGGAGGTGTGATAAGCACCTCGCCCAGGCGGCCTCACCTGCAAAGCGAACAGGGGGCTCATGAGGGATGAAAAGGGAGGGGAAGATGGGGATGGATAGGCAAGGAGGCGGCCGTGGCCTAACTGTAGGTACCATCACGGCATCTGCCCGAAGACGAAGTGGGAAACCACGGCAAACCACTTCGAGAATGGCTGAGGTGGGAATCGAATCCCCTCTACTCATTTGGGCCACCCGAGGATGAGTAGACCCCGTTTCAGTCCTCATAACACTTTTCAAATTTCGTGGCAGAGCCGGGAATCGAACCCAGGACCTCCGGGGTGACCGCTACGCTACGGAGGCGACATGTATTGATACACCGGATCCAAATGTCTTGGGTTTGATCCCCGGCTCTGCCACGAAATTTATTTTTGGCCTGAGGGTTGGAACGTGATACACTCAGCCTGGTGAGGCAAAACTGAGAAGAGGGGGATTCGTTTCCCACCTCAGCCGTCCTGGAAGTGGTTTTGCGTAGTTTCCCACTTCCACTCCAGGCAAATGCCAGATGGTTCCTAATTTAAGGCTACGACTCCCTCCCTCCCAATCCTCGCCTGAATTACAAATGCACGTGCTAGTACAGCCATGACAATAACACAAATTATCACAGAAACTTACACACACACACAGGCCCGGACTTAGAGATCCAAGGCCCCTGGGCACTTGACATTTGGGTCCCCCCACCATCTCGAAGCTATTTTGGAAATGTAGCAAATTAAATGCACTAGTACAGAACATATAATTTTTAATCGACTTTAATGACTTTTATGTTCGACGATGTCGAAATGTAAACATTACGGTATGTGTTCGAAAACTGTATCATAATGAGGCTCATTATAACACTATTTTTCATTATGAAACAGTTTCTCCCACCAATCAGAGCTCAAGAAACAGTTGTGTGACCTATTAGGTAAGGATACCTTCGCGCATGCGCTCAAAATCCAACATGTCTATATAAATTACCGACATGGAAAGTGGTCCATATGTTCGCGTAAATAAACTGGCGAATATGAGACAAGAAATAGCACTGTACCTTAATAACTCCAAATCCAATTTCTACACAGCGCATTGCTTTCAAATGACTTCGGTGAAAATATTAGTGAATGCTAGAACGGGCGGCAGGCTGTAAACAATAGGTGTTCTGTGTTGGCAAGCAAAGTGAATGGTCTCTGCTTTCGGAGTGCCTTGACCCTCGTATGCGCTCTGTCTAGTCAGCAAAGCCAGCGCGCCCTGTTCACTAACTGAATTAACTGAATCCCTCAGATATTTATGAATATTTATGTTAAAACATATAATAAAGTTCTAATTATCGTCGAACATTAACAGTCGTATGCAACTCGCCTATAATGGTAATTAAGACACTCGTATGTAAATTATAAAACTCGCTTACGCTCGTTTTATAAACATACTCGTCCCAAGGTTGCAGGTTCGAAACCTGTCGCAGTCAGCTGGCATTTGAGGGTGCGCAAATGCGAGGGAGCCGTGTCAGTACATTTACTGGCACGTTAAAGATCCCCTTCGGGGCAAAATTCCGGCACCCCGGCGTCTCTAAAATCCAGGGTAGTTAAAAGGGACGTAAAACCAATAACATTATTATTATTATTATTATTTTAAACATACTCGTGTCTTAATTATTGCCATTATAGGCTCGTTGCATAATGTACTATAATAAACATCAGAATAATACAGTCTATGTTACTATAGTTACGATATTCTATAAAATGTATAGAATCATACGACGAACTTTCTTCCGTGCTAAAGAATGAATGACGTCATCATAGTCAATTGACTGCATTATTTCTGACTCTATGTACATTACAGAGAGTGAATTGAGCCCGTTATCTCCTATGTTAAATCTTAATTCTTTACTCATTTTAGCGCTGAAAACGACCGTTCTGCTGAACAATTTGACGCTGGTGTACACAACAGCTTTCGGAGCGCAATTCCTACGTTTGGATAAATGTCCAAAAAGCCTATTTCCGATAAGTATTTCTATAGCTTCAGGGACAATAACTCCATAACTGCATCATTCGACGACAAATGAGCTTGCAGGTGCAGACACTCGTTTTCCAAAGTCCTATCCAAGTACCCCGGATAAAAAGTTATACATAAGGTTTCTGGCTCCTCCACGGATGTCTTAAGATTCCAAACGATGTAGCCTACCGGTAGTTTCGTAAGAAAGTCGAACTTTTTACTTAACTTCTCATAAGCAGATCCGCGTCTCCGTAGTTCTGTAATTACTGTCGACCAAAGTATTATGTGCACTCGAGTTTGAAGGTTGTTTGTGAAGTAACCAATAGACGTACATGATATCCAATAACATCATCATTTTCGTCGTTCTATTTTACGTTAGGTCATGTAGGTTTAGAATTTTTAATTTATATTTTAATATTTTTTATCGCAGTTGGAACACAGAAAGTGCACGTTTTTAAGCGTGTTTCAACCATGCGTCACATATACGAATTATTATCTCAAAAACCCGTCATCAGATCGAATCCAAATCTTAACACAATATACATTGGAATGTTGTATAACTGGTTTATTAATTTCAAAATTTTGTGTGTCCAAGAAACAAAGTTGTTATCATTTTTGTAAGGTAACTTTTTCTCGGCTCGGGGTGGTTGGAAAATGTAGTTCTTGGTTGCATTGTAATCCTTATACATCGAAAAGTTATGCTGTATGATTGTGAAATACGTAAATTTATTCACTTATTTTATATCGGTTTGTATTTCTACGGGGAAATAACACATGTTTCACCTGCTAGCCGTTCCGGCAATAGCTGTACAGCGTTGCCGTAATGGTGCCCACACGCATCATGGCGCGTCTCGCTCGGAAGTGATGGGCTCCATCTCAGCAACGCTGTACAGTGTTTGCCGGACCGGCTAGCAGGTGAAACATGTGTTATTTCCCCATAGAAATACAAACCGATATAAAATAAGTGAATTAATTTACGTATTTCACAGTCATACAGCATAACTTTTTGATGTATACCGATTACAACGCAACCAAGAACTACATTTTCCAACCACCCCGAGCCGAGAAAAAGTTACCTTCAACAATGATAACAACTTTGTTTCTTGGACACACACAATTGTGAAATTAATAAACCAGTTATACAACATTCCAATGTATATTGTGTTAAAATTTGGATTCGATCTGATGACGGGCTTTTGAGATAATAATTCTTAAATGTGACGCATGGTTGAAACACGCTTAAAAACGTGCACTTTTTGTGTTCCAACTGCGATAAAAAATATTAAAATATAAATTAAAAAATCCAAACCTACATGAACTAACGTAGAATAGAACGACGAAAATGTTGATGGTATTGGATTTTATGTAGGTCTATTGGCTACTTAACAAACAACCTTCAAACTCGACCACACATAATACTTTGGTCGACAGCCAGAGAGTTCGGTCTCGTTTCCTTTTACTTCGTCGAACTGGACTTGACGCTTACGTTTCCTCTGCATGTCATATGCAAAGCTATTTTCACCGGATTTTTCAATAACTTTCGACTCATAATGATCAAAGGTACTGGGTTTCCTTAAGTGTTCTAGGTAAGTTACCAAAGACTGATAGAATTTAACGATCGTACCCAGGCCGATGTTAACTGATTGGAGAGGTTTGATTAATTTTTTGAACCTTTCCAAGATGTAATTCCAAGCGTGGATACTGCAGGCGTGAGAGACGGGGAACGAAGAGGCCTAATTCTAGCTTTGTTGCCTGCAGGGCTGTAAGTTTTGGAAAAATGTAGTAAAAATATTTATTATAATATTATTTTCGGTAAAGCTTTTTGATAAGGCAAGCCAGGCTTTTGAGCTTATGTAAATATTCCGCCACCGGGGCCCCTAGGCTGGCTGGGCCCCTAGGCCGGGGCCTTGTAGGCCTAGGCAGAAATCCGGCACTGCACACACAATTACACGAGGGTAAATAACCACGATGTCCAAGCTACTCAATTATGAAACAATAACAACAACAAAGAAGATACTGTCCACTAGACCAGGGGTTCTCAAAGTGGGGGTAGCAATATTTATATTTCATATTCTGTAACAAATATTACTATCCTCATATTCATGAACCTATCATAGGCAGATAGCTCTCAAGACCATTCAAGAATAATAAACTCGTACCTTTGCTGTCTTATTTCACAAGAACTGACCAGTAGATCCTGCCAGCAGGAATTCTGGGAAAAGGTGGCGAGTAACATTTCCCACACAGCTCCCTTTCCCTCGCCACCCGCAGAGACATCTCCATACCAAACACTTAATGACAATAAGCCGCTTGACAATGTGACCGCCACTTCCTTTCAAGAATGGATTCCAAGAATTGATTCTTCTATTTCTGCCGTTCCCGATTCGAATTCAGCTAGGCCTTTCCAGTCAGTTCAAAGCCAATGAGTGAACAGGTGAATTATAGTGCGTGGTTAGCCAACTTTACAATAAACTGATACGAGTGACGCCATTACCCATGGATAAGTGGCTTATTAGAAGTGGTAAAAAGAGACCCCATGAAAGTGATAGTACTTGCCCTCCTTATGAAAAAGAAAGGTTTCGTGGATTCAGTTATGCTGAAATACCCTAGAATAGATTGTCCTTACGTCCTTATGACCGACGCCAGTATATTAGGAATTTCAGGGGTGCTGTGCCAGTATGCTGACGAATGTAATTTAGGTATAGTCTCATTAGCTAGTAGGGGTTTGAGTATGGCTGAGAAGCGTTACACTATCACTGAGATAGAGTTGTTGACTATTGTGTACTCGCTTGGTAAGTTTCGGAGCTATAATCTGGGAGCAAATTGAAGGTGCTCACGACCATAATGCTCTGGTATTTATGGGTTCTTGTAAGTTGACCTCTAACAGGATGTCGAGATGGATCTTGGCAATAAGTGAGTACGATCTAGAGATTACACATATCAAAAGTAAGGGGAATATCGTGGCTGACTTCCTGAGCAGGAATATAGGTAATGATGATCACCGGGTGGTGAACATCAAACAGGGTGTTGTTTTATGTGTCACAAAGAATACAGATTGTGATGAGAAGATTGGTAAGCTCCGGAATATGTTGGCCGAACAGGAGAAAGACGAGAGCATGGCTCAGATCTTGGGGGAGTTGAGAGAGAAGGAGGTTGGAGCTAGACTCCAAGTGGGTAAGTTCACCTATAAGCTAGAATGCGGCTTATTGGCGAGGTTATGCCACCTAGGTGAGAGGAAGGTATGCGTACATAGTGTTCGGCATGAGACTATGATCTGGTATCACCATAAAGCTTTTGGGCATTTTGGAGCAGCTAAAGTTCTTTTCGCTGTTCAACACAATTTTATTTGGCGTAACATGGGAAGGAATATCAGGAAAGTTCTTGCGAGTTGTGATTCTTGTCAACGTTGTAAAGCCCCGACCTCGTCAGGCGGTAATCACTGAAAACCGCGGGGGTTACCATGTTGTGATTTGTATGGGCCTTTAGTCAAATCTCGGTACGGATATCAGTATATCTTTGTGACTGTTGACTCTTTTAGGAAGTTTGTCAAGCTGAATCCCCTGAGGAAAGCGACTGGGAAGGGTTGCGTCCTACAAAAGGTCGATAAATACATCCCTGAGTTCGGGAAGCCCATCAGAGTATTGACTGACCACGGCAGCCAGTTCACCTCAAAAATCTGGAAGACCAAGTTGGGTGAAGTGGGTGTCGAGCATATTTTCTCTTCTATAAGATACCTGCAAGGAAACATATCAGAAAGAATTATGAAAGATCTTGGGAGGGTATTCCGTACTTATGTGAGCGATCGCCATAATGCATGGTTCTCCAAAATAGGAGATATTGAACAATGGTTCAATAATACGCTACATGAGAGCAAGAAATGCACCTCCAATCAGCCTACTAATGGCATCTCAAGAATGCTAGGATTGGAAACTGGAGAGGAGATAGACAGGGATATCAGCATCCGGCTGGCTAGGGTTAACTTAGAAAAAGCAGGAAATAAACGTAGGCGCCGGCAAAAGAGAGTGAAGTTTGATTTTTTTAAATGTTGGTGACCCGGTTTTACTCAGTGTCATGTCCTTCTTCCGCTGTTGACAAAGAAATGTCCAAGTTTTTCCAGTTGTTCAAGGGACCCTTTAGAGTGACCAAGCGTATTGGCGAGTGTGCGTACAGCTTAACAGACCATCAAGGAACCATTGTAAGGTCTTATAATGTGTTTAATCTTAAGAAATATGTTAGTTTGTGATGTTAGGGCAGATCCTCTGAGACAGATTGAGTCTATATAGTGATATATTGCACTGGCACACTTGAAGAAATGACGACGAGGCTACAATTGGCCGAGTGATAAATAGCAGAGCATATGAGTTCACATGCATCTTAGAATGCATTTTGCAAGTGCAACGTGGCCGTGTGCCAATTTGGTCAATTATGACATGTGGCAAATAAAGGACACGTGAGGAATTTCCGCGTGAGGTAGAATGCATAGGACACTTGAGATATCGGTGTGAGTTAGAATTACGAAACTAACAAAGACATTTGAAAGAATGAATGTTAACATTAAGACGTCAAGAAAATGAAAATGTATTGAAGGGTAATATTTTTGAAATGTGAAGGGTAAATTTGTGTATGTTTTTCAGTAGAGTATTATTGTATGTGTTTCAAGGGTTATATATGTATCCCAGTGTTTTTGTGAATAGATGGAGCCCCATTCTTGTACATTCATAGGAACTCCATGGAGGGGAATTGTAACCTTCCCAGGTCACAAGAGATCGAACCCTTATTTTCGGGACGTACGATTTTCATTATCGTCCATATATTTGTATTTGATGCCTTTTTATGTTTTATAATTATTTAATGCAGTGTATAATATAATGTGATTGATTCCCGATTAATTTGTTTAGGTTTTAAGATAATGTAATTGGCAGGATCTGAGTCAATTTAGATATGAATATTTTAACATTGTAATAATCTTCAGTCTGAGAGTCTGGAATTGTGTGCATGAACCAGGAAGTAGGCTTGTTGTCGCCTGGGTTTTTCTCCCGCATGCTCAAGTGCATGATGACTCATGCAGGTAGGAGGATTGGCAACCCTGTGCTAGGGGTGTGTCTAGGGTATTTTGAAGACCAAGAAGGCGCTCCTTATATGGTCATGTTTTGTTTTGAATGGCTAGACCCGTGAGGAAAGCCAGGTAATCCAGTGATTTGTGGAGGGGAGATGAATGATATTGGGAATTGACGAAGCTGTGAGGGCGACTCATTTTTAGGACTCCGTGTGGAGTAGGACTCATCTTGTGAACCGCGTGTAGTGCGGTGTACTCATCGTTTGCACTCCGTGTGGAGTGGTTCGTATTCGTGCTAGGACTCCGTGAGGGAGTGGAACTTGTATTTTGGACTTGTATGTTTTTGGTGGAGAAGGAAGGTATTTCAGACGATCACAAGTTCGTGTTCGAGGTGCAATTACTGAGTTGCTGGCTATACATTCTCAAGGGAATAATGAGCATAGTTTCAAACAAGTCGCCTAGATTGTTTGTCTCGAATCGCATGAAGTATTGTAAACTAACGTCTGTGTACCGAAATTCTGAGACAATAGCGGTAAATTGTTGTACGGCGAATACTAGTAAAATATGATATGTATTAGTAAATTCAGGAGCGAACTAGTTGCGATAATCCAACACACGGATTTAAAGCATCTTTTTATAATCAGATCCACGAAGCTATATAAATCGTTGGATTCTGACCATCAATAATACTGTACATAATGTTCATAGTCGAGAAGATTGCGTGTGAAATATATAGTAATTGTGCTGCGAGTAAGTAGGACTGATTCTCTGGGAGCACTAACCCAAGAATCAGTAGATTTAAGTCGTCACAGCTGAAATCAACGCCTGTAAGTACCAGTCATCATTACTCCCAAGGGTCATCAATATGTCATAAGTGTGCCTGTGTAAATATGATAGGGAGTGTTAGATAGTCTGTGCGACGAGGATCCTGCGAAGTGTATTTTATGTCTGGTATCAGAATAGATTGTAATTTTTACCAGATCTCTAGTGTCTTTATTTATGAGGTAACCAGTGTAGTTAAGAATGAATGTTTATTGCTGTTGCTCATATCGTACAGGTGTTTAACCGCCACGCACCCCGTGTAGTAGCAGGACAGTTACAGTACGGAAGAAGAAGTGTAGGATCTCCACGAGTTTTCGTGGACCGCTGCACAGATGGCACTAGTAACGCCTGCGCCGCTGAAGCTCGTGTCGCCGAGTCCCGCGATCAACAGATACATGTTACTAACCAGTAGTATCTACGTTGAATTAGGATTCCAGCAACTGGACAATTTGGAGTATTTTCTAGATTATTTTGAAGACTTGGACGTATCTCTCTGCGAAAGCAGAATAGACATTCAAGTAGTGGAGTACAAGTTTAGGTAACATAAACAACACATGATCTCACGTCTTCACTATAATAGATTCTAAACTATCTAAACACTCAAAAATACATCTCCCCATAAACTACTCTTAGCACACGATAGTTTTTCTGTTACAACCTTTTCCACTCGCAACAATACGTTATAAACACTCTCTGATGCATACGTTAGGTATGTTGTTGAATCATGTAGGTTGTCTGATAACCTGTGTTATTGTCATGGCTGCATTAGTGTGTGTAGTTGTAATTCTGATGAGGATTAGAAGGAGGAGGCCGTGGCCTTAATTTAGGAACCATCCCGGCATTCTCCTGGAGTAGAAGTGAGAAACTAAGGAAAACCACTTCCAGGATGGCTGAGTTGGAAATCGATCCTGCCTCTTCTTTGTTTTGCCTCACGAGGCTGAGTGTAGGCTACCCCGTTCCAGCCCACACACCAGAATTAAATTTCTTGGCAAAGCCGGGAATCGAACCCGGGCCTCTGTGGTTAGATAGGTGCCTCCTTGTGTAGAACCGTAATATTTAAGAAGTGTTAGCGAAGCAGTTACATTATCAGTTGATTTTCCGTGGATGAAAGGTGGGCATAATTAACACTGCGTCACTTTTGAAATATTTCACACGATGTTTCCGGCTAAATTATACACTAAACATTATTTGCCTACCCTACCTGAAGACGATCGATATCCAGATCTACAGCCGATTACGAAATACGTGGGCATATTTCGCGCGCTGAAAAACGCTGTCTCAAGGAACAATAGCTACGTAACAAGTAGACGGTAAGACATCAACGACTCACACTACTCATTCATGAACACTTCAATGTTAACTGCCGAACAGTGACAATGGAGAACAATAAAAATTCCGATAACTTGACGTAAATGAAACGCGCTCTAATGACAAGTAACGTCTGTTGCAGTCTCAAGCGATGGTGCTGCTGCGGGTGGAAAGTTGGGTTATGGGTGAAAAGAGAAGAGCGTACATTTCCTCTTCCATACGCTTGTATTATGTTCACCTCTATGCTGTCGGGAGTGGCCTATTCGTGGGGTTCGAAATAAAAGTTTTCTCACCATCCATTCAGTGTTGTTCACGCCCTGTTATCTGCTAGAGACGAAAGGAACTAGGACGTGTTGGAAACTGGAAACGAGATGATGCATGCTTCAGTTCAACCAGCTGGAATACAAGGCAGAGCTTTACGGGTGTAGGACATAGTAGGAGTACACGCTATATCTTCTCTGTGTAACCTCGAGCGCAAGCTGAAACTGAGATTCTAGTCGTGGACGAGAGGAAAACTGAGCGCTCATACAAGACGAAATGTGGTAATAACTAATATAAAATAGACGAATTTAAGGGGAATTTCGGGCACCGAAGCAGTGCTTCCCTTGCTTCATCCCAATGCACGCCACTGCAGTATACATCCAAGTACACGAGGCTGTGACCCTGAATAACTTAACAAGACACAATTGTTCGCATGTTAGAGACGCTACAACACCATCAGTCGTGACACATTACAAGGGCCATTAAGTGAGTGCCTTCTACATCAAACCTTGGCACACTTGTATAACAGGACATCTTTAGCTGCGTGGTAGAGAAGACCATTGAGTGGCTGGTGGTTATTGTTAATTCAGGGACATCTTGGTCATCAGCCCCGTGTACTCATGCGCTAATGAGGTTTCTCCACGGGAGTCGAATAGGAAAATATAAACAGGCATGTTACACTGCCCTCCACTGCAAACAGGCATTGACGGTAAATAGTGCGAAGATAGGTCAAGTGGAGCTGCTGGGTCTATATTTATGGTTAATTAAAACTGAAAGTTGCTCTTCCTCTCAGAGACGTGTTCAGTCCAACTGAATATGATAGTGATGAACAACTTGTACGACGTAATATACAGATTATAGCAGGAAAATATTTACATAACAATAAGTCAGTGTTTCCCGAAACACGAATGTGTTGACCGACTGAAAAGCACCGAACTTTCGTTTACTAAGGCAACACTGAAAAATGGCTTGAAACCCCATAATGTCCTGCAAGGGCTAAAAGAGCTTGATCTACTGTAAACACTAACTTGTATAAATTAATACAAAAAGCAGTGATGTTGGCTACAACTAGGATAGTTCGTAATTTCATTGGCAGTGAGTAGGGTCCGGATGTTGATGCAGTAAAAACGTTTAAAAATTGCACTTAACATTTTCAAAAATGTCTGTAATAAATGACCAAAATACGAAAAATGCACTATAAAATGGAGAAAAAGATCTTATAATAATAAACTCACCAATATTTCGAAAATGATATCTGAAGCTTAAACTGAAAAGTCAATCAAAATAGATTTCTAGCACTTAACAAAAGGTTCATAGCTACGAGCTTCTTCTTAACTCTGAGGCGACGTAAGTCCCTCATATAAAGCTGTGACATGACTAAATTGGAAAAAAAAATACCTTAAAAGGCCGATTTCACTAAAATATGACCAACAAAATCTACCAAACTTAAAAAATGCTCTTAAAATGGAAAAATGACATATTTGAAGACGGGGTGGCCCGCCCGGAGTTTCTATGTACTTGAGCATTGTTTTAGACATGTCATCAACATCCGGGCCCTAGTGATAAGTATGCTTTGATTCAATGTAATCTACATACTTGCTTTGTATTTTACCAGACAATGATCTAAGAATAACGGTGATAGTAATAATAATATGTATATTTTTACGAGGGAAGTGGAAAATCTTACATAGGACACTTGAGAAAGTTCCGCACCCCTCAAGCGTATGGGATTCTTACCCACTAAGAACCACACCCAATCCTCTTGATAAAATCCATCCCGGGACTACTTACATATTACTTCAGGATGGTATCGTTTTTTATGCTCCTCGAACACCTTCTTACTTTTCTATTCATACGCAATCAATAGATCGCAGCCTTACTCCCTTAAATCATGTAAGTCTCCCTCTTTCTTCTAATGATGGAGAACCGTTTCGACAAAGAAGGTGACCTTGTCCCAGCTGTACTGGTTCCTTAGCATAATTTCGACGATGTTGTCTGGAGTTATTGAACCAACGTTGGTTTCAAGTTGTTGTCTTTCTGTCGACTGTCGAACGCAGACGAAGAACGTTTGATATACATTATCTGGATTGTTTTCGCAGTAAATACATACTTTGGTCACCCGATAGAGCTATCTCTTAAAGTAGCCATGGCCAGTCAACATCTGAGTCAGATAGTAATTGATCTCACCATGTCTTCTGGTCGTTCACTCAACCAAACTCGGTATCAGGCGAGCCGTCCATCTTCCTCTGAGATCAGCATTCCATCTCTGCTGCCAAAATTCCATCTTGCGGGCCAAGGCTTCCTTCCGGCCTTGTACCTTGCCCAGTTCTTCTTGTCTGAAACATACGTCCTGACGTTCTTGCTCTAGTAAGTCCACTGAGAACCAGTACTGGGGGCTCCGAAACAGTACGATAAGCGCACGCCACCCTCAGAGCTCTTCTCCTCTGAATTGCAGCCATGTTGTTGTTGTTGTTGTTTGGGTCTTCAGTCGTTTGACTGGTTTGATGCAGCCCTCCATGCCTCCCTGTCTTGAGCTAATCGTTTCATCTCTACATAGCTACCACACCCTACATCCGAAGCAATCTGTTTAACATATTCTAACCTTGGTCTGCCCCTACAGTTCTTGTCCTCAACCCTTCCTTCCATAACTAAGCTTGCTATTCCTGGGTGTCTTAGTATGTGTCCTACTAACCTATCTCTTCTCTTCATTAGCAGTCGCCAGAAACATCTCTCCTCTCCCACTCGTCTTAATACCTCTTCGTTCGTCACCCTATCTACCCATCTGATCTTCATCATTCTCCTGTAACACCACATTTCGTTTTCGATATTTCTCCTTCCTCAGCTAACACGTAGGCAGACCAAATCTCCGCACCACACAGGATAATAATTGACTGCGCGGTGGACATCAGAAGTCGCCGCTTGCGTTGTGTGCGGACCATGTACCTATTGACGTCAGAAAAGTTGGATGGCGCAGCCACGCGGCAGAATGTTGAAGCTGTAACATTGTGACTGGTGAGATTTATTTAGATGGTGAGGCATTGACGTCGTGATGGAAACAGAAATAAATTTGTCAAATTCGAGGAGGTACTGCTCTGTATACGGTTGCAAATCGTATAAAACGGCTACGAAATATCTTCACTACTTTCCTGTACAAAAAGTTCAGAGAGAAAGATGGGCTTCGGCGCTGTCAA
This sequence comes from Meconema thalassinum, assembly GCA_946902985.2. NCBI lineage: Eukaryota > Metazoa > Arthropoda > Insecta > Orthoptera > Tettigoniidae > Meconema > Meconema thalassinum. Next base: position 789,690,987 of record OX336390.1, read on the forward strand.
TTGGAAAACGTGTTGCATGTTACATGACAGTGTGCAGTCTGCATTTTTGTGAAGACAACTTCTTTTCACCGGTACTGTTGATTATTGATAGTTATTGTCTCTAATTTGTATTCACATGGATTTAGCTACATCAAAAATACTGATAAACTTATAGCCTATTACTTCTGTGCCGAACAAAGAATGTAATCCGCTCTTCGTAAACTTATTTTAGGGGTTCTTCCGATTGGCAATAGCCGAATGGTTAGAAAACTTAAGAGAAATGCTGTTCCTAGCCTTAATTTGCCAGAGAATTTATATTCTTGCCTTTGAACAGCAAGTATGTAGGTCATTGAAGTATGATTTGGCTTGATTTGTGTTTTTGGCTATGATCTCCCTACTGTTGAATTTAGTTAATTAAAATGTAAAATCTTAGTTTTAAGTACCGGTTTGGTGACCCATCATGCCAGGCAGGCCGGCAACACCTATACTACTCAGGCAGATAGGTCACTTAGCCGTAATTTTGAAGTTATAGTGATGTTAAGTATATATATGCGGTAATGTAGGAGACCGGATCGGCCTAGGCTATTCTAACTTTAATTAGTTCCCATTTCAGGGTTTTACAGTTTTGAGTGCGAATAGTTGGTTTGAAAGTTGTACAACAGTAAGGAGAGTATGTTTTGTATAGGTTTTATTTGGTATTATGGTTTATGTCGAGCTGAGGAGTGAATTTGGTTTGGCTTATAGTGTAGTTTTTGATCTGTTGCGTTTGCTTATGACAAGTTCAAATGGAGACTCCAGCTTTGTTAAATATCTGTATTTTAAATATTTAATTAAATATATTGATAAAGAGGATGTCTCCATTTTAACTTGCCTGTGGCAAGAGATTAATAAATGAACATTCTTGCCTTTGAACAGCAAGTATGTAGGTCAATATTTGTAATATTGAAGTATGATTTGAGCATCCCAAGTAACGCTTCTTTGAACCCAAAACATTCATGCAAATTCAGGGTCGCTTGATTCAATTTATTATCAGGGAGTCGTCCTTTGTGTTATGTGAGATATATATATATTGTGAAATTAATAAAAACATCGATATTGCTAGGCTCCCAAGTACAGGCTTCATATATGTAACAGCAGACAGTAAATTAACTATCTACATGTGGGTAATATTTTTAACTGGTAGTAATTAGGCACTGCATTTAAATTGATTATAAAAATATTTCTATCAATGAAAGGAAATATGTAGTATTTTGCCATCATAAATTAGAAGCCATAACATACGCACACCCAATTACTTCACGTCACTATATCGCCGCCATATTGCAAACAGCTGACCGTAAGCTCCTCCCCCGTTTCGGACGTCAATACATTAGCCATGAGTCGACTCAAGGCGGCTGTCACTACTTCTGCGTTGTCTGCTGCCTTATTTATATGAGACCAGTATGTCAGTTTCGTGTCAAGAGTAATTTCTAGATACTCTGCAGTGTCTCCAGTTCGAACGACCACCTCTCCAACTTTCATGGGAATTATAGTGCACAATCTCCTCCTAGTTAGCAAAACTATTTCAGTTTTCGCCATAGCTAAATTCAGCCCATGAGCGTTCACCCGTCGCATTTACTGATTGAGTTTCCACTGAGCCAGAACCGCATGTCGGGCTACAATCACCGCTGCAATATAATATAATAATATTAATAATAATAATAATAGTGGCTTTGGTGGCGTAGTCGGTAGCACGCTGAGCTTCTATGTTCAAGATCTCGGGTTCAAATCCGGCCGAAGTCGTCGGATTTTTTAAGAGCGTTAAAACCCTTCAGTGCGCCTTCCTCCGGAGGGGAAGTAAAGCCGGTGGTCCCATGTCATAGATTTATGGCATGTAATAGAACCTTCCACTAATTAAACTAGTGTGAAGCAAAATTTGCTGGTTAGATTTCGTTGAAACGCTCTATCATAGTTCCAGCGTTCGCCATTAGGTGTCAGTGACATAAGGTAGCGAAAGTTTGAACTACTTGAAATTGAACGGAACTTGTAGCTCACCCCATGGGTATCCGCATTGAAGGAGCTACAGTCTCTGGCGAGCCGAACATGTCCTCGGACGCTGCTGGCACTAAAAGCCATATGCTAAATAAATAAATAAATAAATAAATAAATAAATAAATAAATAAATAAATAAATAAATAAATAAATAAATAAATAAATAAATAAATAAATAAATAAATAAATAAATAAATAAATAAATAAATAAATAATAATAATAATAATAATAATAATAATAATAATAATGCAATTTAACCTGGATATAGAAAAACAGGAAAGAAAAATTCTCAGAAAGATTTACGGGGCAGTTAATAATAACGGTATTTGGATGAAGAGACCTCAAAGCTGACTCTACCAAAAGATCCACACGATAACGGAAGTAATCAGAAAACGCCGAGTACAGTTTTATACACACATTTACAGGATGGAAAATTTAAGAACACCGAAGAAATTGCTCAACGTTATAACACGGAGTAAGTGTGGCACGGAGTGGCTGACAGAGGTTCAGAGGGACCTACAACAGGTCAACATAGAAAATTTTGAGGACCGCACCGAGTGCAGGAATAAAATCAAAAATGTTAAGTTTGATCATAGACCATCACGACAGCCTGGAAGAAAGTGGACAGCTGAGCGGAAGAAGGAGCACTCTGAGAGGATGAAGAGGTTTTGGGAACAGAAGCGGGAAAACGCCAGAAGATGAAATCATGTATTCAAGTTCAATCGCTCTCCTAAAGGGGAACAATCGATTAAATAAATAAATAAATAAATAAATAAATGCAATTCAACCTGAAGCATTATACGCATCAGAAACCCCGATCGTTGGAGGCAGATAACTAACTAAAAATTTAGAAAAACAAGAAATCCTTAGGAAAATATTTGGCCCAGTGCGCATAAAGGGAACGTGGATGAAAAGGAGGTCTCACGAGTTACATCAACATTCCGAAGAAAATATGACAATATGACAACTGATATTTTGTGGACATATTTAGAGAATGGACAATGAAAGACTCACTAAAAGTCTAGAATAACTGGATGATCGAAATTAAAAATTACCTTCAAGAAATCAACGCAGCAGACGAAATTTTATGGGGGCGGTTTCAGAACGTTGGTGAACAACATCACTTTGCTGCAAACCCCAGGATGAAAGACACCACTGCATGGACAGAACAATGGAAGAAAAATCAATCTCTCTATTAATCTCATGTAATTTCTTTCAGGATTAGGGTATAACCCAACTCTTTTGGGCAATTTCATGTTGACCGACTGAAAAGCACCAAACTTTTGTTTACTAAGGCAACACTGAAAAATGGCTTCAAAACCCATAAAGGAAGAAAAATCATAGTGAGAGAATGAAAAGAAGAAAACAAATTCATATTCTTCTGTTAGATAAGTTCAATCACGCGCCTTAATTAGATTTGCCGATGACATAGTCATCTTGGCCGACACGCCTGAGGAGTTTTTGAATGGTATGGACTCCGTCTTGAGGAAAGAATTCATGATGAAAATTAATAAATGTAAAACATAAATATTGGAATGCAGCCGAAATAAATCAGAAACCTCTATGGACATCAAATTGCCAGGTGAAAAACTAAAGGAAGTAGGAGACTTCTGTTACTTAGGAAGCAAAATAACCAGTGATGGACGAAGCAAAGAGGATATAAAAAGTAAGTTAGCTCAGGCAAGGAAAGTATTTCTACAGAAAAGGAATCTGTTGACATCGAATATAGATTTAGGTATTAGGAAGTAATTTTTGAAGGCCTTTGTCTGGAGCGTGGCACTCTATGGAAGTGAAACTTGGACTATAGCTGCAGCAGAAAATAGGAGAATTGAAGCGTTTGAAATGTGGTGTTACAGGAGAATGATGAAGATCAGATAGGTAGATAGGGTTACGAATAAAGAAGGAAGATTGTAGTTTTACGTGACCGTGAATCTAGCGATTATGAGCCACGGGACCTCCTTTTTACGTGGAATTCGAACCACAGGACATGGCATTTCACTTCGAAAATCTCACATGCATTGACCGGGAATCGAACCCGGACCGCCTTGGTGAGAGGCATACAGCTAGACCGCTGAGCAACCATGCCCCCCCCCCTCCCCCGGTTACGAATGAAGAGGTATTAAGACTAGTGGGAGAGGAGAGATGTTTCTTGCGACTGCTAATGAAAGGAAGAAATAGGTTGGTAGGACACATACTATGACACTCAGGAATAGCAAGCTTAGTTATGGAAAGAAGGGTCGAGGACAAGAACTGTAGGGGTAAACCAAGATTAGAATATGTAAAGCAGATTGCCTCGGATGTAGGGTGTGATAGCTATGTAGAGATGAAACGATTAGCTCAGGACAGGGAGGCATGGACTGCTGCACCAAACTGTCAAAAGACTGAAGATTCAAACAATAACAGCGTTGTAAACAAAAAAGGTCCTTTTTTAACTACCGCGGCTTTCAGATACGCCGTGCCGGTGTGCCGGAATTTTGTCTCGAAGAGGTTTCCACTATAATTTACTATCTTGAATTAACTGCATGTCGGCTATGAGTCGGCCGTCATGTGGAAGGTCGAGTACTCTCCCCCCACCGAAAATCACGACATGCTACATGAAGAAGTCATTGACCGAATAAGGTCTCGCAGCCTTGTCGTGTTACTGGAGCATACCATCGTCCTTGACCAGTGGGAGAAAGTTTTACCCATTACTTCCTCAAGAGCGGGTTTTATGAGCTGATGTATAGGAGGTCTGTGTTTCGAGCCCAATTCTGACAATTGTCAGTCGTTCCAAGGGGTCCAACGTCCTGATTATCTATGCTGCGTTAGGGTGTGTGTATTTGTAATTGATGCTCGGATTCTGTTGAAAAAATCCGTGACATTCCTCAGCATTTACCTTGAGTTGAAACGAAAAACCAGAAGAGAAACAATTTCAAGGATGGCTGGTGTTGGGATTCAAACGCACTTGTCTTACGAATTCAGGAAACTTGGTCGCTCTGGCCGGCGCACAATATTGCGATCAATGGAAAGCAAAACTAATTCTCTCCCCCCCACACACACAAAAAAAAAAAGTCTTTCAAAAATGGTTTATTAGTACATTATGCATCGAGCCTATAATGGCAATAATTAAGACACGAGTAAGTTTATAAAACGAGTGTATGCGAGTTTTATAATTTCCATACGAGTGTCTTAATTACCATTATAGGCGAGTTGCTTACGACTGTTTATGTTCGACGATAATTATTATAACTATTTTATGTTCGAACATAAATATTCATAAATATCTGTCGAGATTTCGCCAGTTTCATGTACTGAACAGAGCGCATGAGACGCAGAGAATGCCTTGTATTTGACCATGGCCTCCTCGATTAACCCACTATGACACTAGGCTAGGCAGTGAAATGTAAATTAGAAGGCGGTGGAACTCGTTATCTAATTGGTCAAATAACTGTTTCTTGAGCTCTGATTGGTGGGAGAAACTGTTTCATAATGAAAAATAGTTTTATAATGATCATCATTATGATACAGTTTTCTGACATATAATAGTCAGGGTCGAACATAAAATAATAATGTTATTGGTTTTACGTCCGTTTTAACTACTGAGGCTTTTATGGACGCCGCGGTGCCAGAATTTTGTCCCGAAAGGGATCTTTAACGAGCCATGGCTCCCTCACATTCGCGCACCATCAAATGCCAGCTGACTGTGTCGGGATTAGATCCTGCAACCTTGGGCACAGCTTCGAGAACGTTACCTCTGAGCCACGCAGCCAGACACAAATGGTTTAAATATAGGCTACATGTAGGTCAGGCGTTCTTAATCATTTTGATACTGGGAGCACTTCCCTCATGTCACACCAAGTACCCGAGCACCATTAAATCGATAATAATAATAATAATAATGCGACAAACCGCAACACCAAATGAAGCACTACCAAACGGTCATCTGCCCTGAAGCTTTATATGCGTCCGAATGCCTGATATTAAACAGGAAAGGACTCGCGGACAAACTAGAAATCCAAGAGAGGAAGATAATGAGGAAGATATTGGGACTAATCAAGGGAGGGAGTAAATACAAAATACGACCCTGCCAGGAGCTCTATAGTTACTCGGAAAGAATTACAGACGTGGCCAAGAAGAGACGTGTAGCATTTTATGGACACGTCTCCAGGATGCATCCAACCAGGCTGACCAACCAGCTTCTCACATACTGGCAAAGAGGGAAGACCAAGTCACCATGACTGACAGAAGTGCACAAAGATCTGCTGGAATTGGGAGTTACGGAAAAAGACATATAAGATCGAACGTCTCTTAGTAGTAAATTAAAGCAAATGAAGTTCCAGGAAGAACCCCCATGGAATAAGACAGGTGCCCTCTGGACAGGGACAGATGACCTCGTAGTTCCGCCCCTTAAAACAACAATAACTAACTAACTAACTGGACAAAGGAGAGAAAGTAACAACACGGCCAGAGTATGCGTGTGCGTGACTACTGGGCAAACATTAAGACCCACTCCAAACAAAATAGTTGAATATCGTTGTTCGTAGTTGGCCCATACGGAACAAGATGAAGAATGCGACAAACACACTCCTCTCTTTTATTTTCCTATCACTGTCTCCCTCAGAAGTGCTGAAATAGCTACGAAATCACCGCTCACCAGGCATGCAGTAACTGCTTGCATGACTCATGCAGATAAGATACATTTACGTGTGGACAGTCCAGTCGAATCAGCATTTTTCGTATCTTCTAATATATAAAAGTGAAAGTCTGTATGTATGTATGTATGTATGTATGTATGTATGTATGTATGTATGTATGTATGTATATATGTTGGTTCCGTATACAAATCTACACCGTTCCACCAATCTCAACCATATTTTGCATACACATAGTTTAGGACCCAGAAGGAACCGCTGGCTACATGAATTTTCGATAGTCTTTCTCATTCTTCTGATTTCGGCCCTTTTTCACTCAAAAACAGGCTAATCAAATCATAAAATATACTCATGAAGGAATGGCAAGGCAGATAGTTTCCATGGCAACATAGCTCAAGTCGAGACACGGCCGTCTGGATGCCAATTGCGCTCTGCACTACCGGTATAGAAAATGAGGATCTTTACTTGAAATCCCGTTAGTTACTCAACTGCTCACACAGCGCTGTCAACCGAGTATAGCATAACAAAGACTTGACACTATCTACTAGATATTTGTCAAATACAGGTACCACTCACTCACTCACTCACTCACACATTCATCACGAAATCTCAGAAGCCACCCAACGGATTGGAATGAAATTTGGTATGCAGCTTACTCAAGGGCCGCAAACGCCCACTAAGAAAGGATTTTTGGATATTCAGGTTCTAAAGGGGTGTTAAGGGGGTAGACCTGCATTTCATCGAATAGCAATATCTCCCGATTGGTTTCACTGGGGGATGTGATACTCGGCATATAAACTCATCATTAAAAATAAGAAGACATGTGTCTGAGGGTTTTTCGATGTGGTGTATATTATGAGGTGAAAGGGGTGAAAAGTGGGGGTTGAAAGATTCCTACCGAATCTGCATCTCATAAACGACATAGGCGAGGAGTTTGAAACTCAGCGGGAAAAAATCAGCGTAAAAAATAAGTAAATAGGTGTTTGACCGGTATTTTTTTTTCATAAATCCAATTTAAGGGGCCTATGGCGAGGGGTGAAATTCTGTGTAAAAAAAAACAGGAAAGAAAGTGTCCTAACCGATTGACTCACTCGCTCTTCAAACTCAGGGGGAATAACTGCTTAACAATAAGTATAACTTATATGAGTTCGACAGTTTTTTTGATAAACCAAATTAAGGGGTTCATCGGGAGGGGTGACATTCTGAAGAACAAAATTGAAAGAAAATGTCCTGACTCACTCACCCACTCATCATCGCCCAGCCAAAAATATTGAAGTTGGCAACATGTCATTTTCGGGATATGTTCGTTGTATGTCAAAACCATACACTAAGGGAGGATTTTTGAATATTCAGGCTCTAAAGGGGTCTTAAGGGGGTTAAACCTGCATTTTATTGAATAACAAAATCTCACGAGTGGTTTCATTTGTGGATGTGATACTCGGCATATAAACTAATCATTAAAAATAAGCAGACATGTGTCTAAGGGTTTTTCGATGTGATGTATTATTATGAGGTGAAAGGGGTGAAAATTGGGGGTTGAAGGATTCCTAACGAAGCGTGTAGGCCTATCTCCTAAACGACATAGGCGAGAAATTTGAAACTCGGCGAAAAGAAATCAGCTTAAAAAATAAGTAAGTCGGTGTTCCACCGTTTTTTCATAAATTAATTTAAGGAGCCAATGGGGTGGGGTGAAATTCTGGGGGGAAAAGGAGAGAAAGTGTCCTAACTGACTGACTAACTCACTCAATCATCAAACTCAGGGGAAAAAGACAGCTTAAAAAATAAGTTAATAGGTGTTAAAGCGTTTTTTCATCAATCCAATTTAAGGGGCCCATGGGGAGGGGTGATATTCTGGTAAAAATAATTGAAAGAAAATGTCCTGTCTGACTCACTCACTCGTCACGCCCAGCCAAAACTATTAAAGTTAGAAACATGAAATTTTGGGAATATGTTCGTTGTATATCGAAAACGTCAACTAATGAATGATTTTTGTTATTCGGGTTTTAAAGAGGTGTTAAGGGGGTAAACGTGCATTTCATTGAATAACGATATCTCATGAGTTGTTTCTTTGGGGATGTGATATTCGGTATATAAGCTAATCATTAAAAGAATCAGACATATGTCTAAGGGTTTATCGATGAGGTGTATATTACGAGGTGAAAGGGGAGAAAATTGGGGGTTTAGGGATTCTTAACGGAGCGTGTATCTCTTAAACGACATAGGCGAGAAGTTTGAAATTCGGCGGGAAAAAACAGCTTAAAATATAAGTAAATAGGTGTTCGACCGTTTTTTTCATAAATCCAATTTAAGGGGCCCTTGGAGAGAGGTGAAATTCTGGGGGGAAAACAGAAAAGAAAGTGTCCTAACTCACTCACTCATCAAACTCAGGGGGGAAGAACAGCTCAAAAATAAGTAAATAGGTGTTCGATAAATAGGTGTTCGACCGTTTTTTTTTTCATAAATCCAATTTAAGGGGTTCATGAGAGGGGTGAAATTCTGAAAAATAATTGAAAGAAAATGTCCTGACTTACTCACTCATCATCCCCCAGCCAAAATTATTGAAGTTAGAAACATGACATTAAGGGGCTATGTTCGTTGTATGTTGAAAACGTCCACTAAGGAAGGAATTTTGGATATTCAGGCTCTAAAGGGGTGTTAAGGGGGTAGACTTGCATTTAATTGAATAACAATATCTCCCGAATGATTTCCTTTGGGATGGGATACTAGGCATATAAACTCATCATTAAGAATAAGAAGACACATGTCTGAGGGTTTTTCGATGAGGTGTATATTATGAGGTGTATGTGTGAAAAGTGAGTGTTGAAGGATTCTTAACGGAGCAAGTATCTCTTAAAAGACAGAGGCAAAAAGTAAGAATCTCAGGGAGAAAAATCAGATTGAAAAAGTAGTAGATAGGTGTTCGATCGTTTTTTCATAATCCAATTTAAGGGGCTCATGGAGAGGGATGAAATTCTGGGGAAAGAAGTCCACAAAGGAAGGATTTTTGGATATTCACTCATCATCCCCCAGCAAACCTATTGCAGTTAGAAACTTGAAATTTTGGGGATATGTTCGTTGTTTGTCGAAAAAGTCCACTAAGGATGGATTTATGGATATTCATGTTCTGAAGGGGTGTTAAGGGGGTTAAACTTGCATTTCATTGAATAACAATATCTCACGAGTTGTTTCATTTGGGGATGTGATATTCGGCATACAAACTAATCATTTAAAATAAGCAGACATATGTCTAAGGGTTCATCGATATGGTGTATATTATGAGGTGAAAGGGGAGAAAATTGGGGGTTGAAGGATTCTTAACGGAGCGTGTACTGTATCTCTTATTCAACATAAGTTTGAAATTCAGCAGAAAAAGCAGCTTAAAAATAAGTAAATAGGTGTTCGACCATTTCTTCATAAATCCAATTTAAGGGGCCCATGGGGAGGAGTGAAATTCGGGGGGGGGGGGGAAACAGGAAAGAAGGTGTCCTAACTGATTGACTTACTTACTCACTTATCAAACTCAGGGGGAAAACAGCTTTAAATAAGTAAATAGGCGTTCGACCGTTTTTTTCTTCATAAATCCAATTTAAGGGGTTCTTGGGGAGGGGTGAAATTCTCAAATATTAATGAAAGAAAATGTCCTGACTGACTCACTCACTCATCATCGCCCAGCAAAAATTATTGAAGTTAGAAACATGAAATTTTGGGGATAAGTTCGTGGTATGTCGAAAACGTCCACTAAGGAAAGAGTTTTGGATATTCAGGTTCTAATGAGGTGTTAAGGGGGTAAACGTGCATTTCATTGAATAACAATATCTCATGAGTGGTTTCATTTGGGGATGTGATACTTGGCATATATACTAATCATTTAAAATAAGCTGACACATGTCTAATGGTTTTTCGATGTGGTGTATATTATGAGGTGAAAGGGATGAAAAGTGGGGGTTGAAAGATTCCGAACGGAGCGTGTATCTCTTAAACGACATAGAAGAGGAGTTTGATTTTCTCCGAGTTCCAATCACCTTAAAAATTAATAAATGAATAAATAATTAAAATAAGTAGATGTTCGACCGTTTTTTTTTCATAAATCCAATTTAAGGGGCATATGGGGAGGGGTGAAATTCTGGAATAAAAACGTCCACTAAGGAAGGATTTTTGGATGTTCACTCTCATCGACCAATCAAAACTATTGAAGTTAGAAGAAGGGGATATGTTTGTTGTGTCGAAAATGTCTACTAAGGAGGGATTTTTGGATATTCAGGTTCTAAAGGGGTGTTAACGGGGTTAAACCTGCATGTCATTGAATAACAATATGACACGACTCTGACGCGAGCGAAGCGAGGCTAAAAATAAGATGGTGTGTGTCTGTATTACTCAATCACGCAAGAACCACTGGTCCGACTTACATGAATTTTACATGAAAGTAGCTGATTTAACTGGTTAACATATAGGCTACTTTTGATTTCAATACTTTGCACTATGGCGACCATTTTAGTGACGTCACTACACCCTTTGGTTTCAAACTTTCATATTTCCATTTCAAATAAAAAGTGAACGCTAAGAAATAGCAAACTTTTGATGGCATATACGAGGTTTAAAATTACATTTTCTATCCGAAAGGTATCTCCAACGGTTAGCGAGTAAAACCTAAATTTGTGCTATAAAACACGGTCAACGCCGAACGGTGTAGTTGGACAAAATGTTCCATCCTTAATCTCCCTCTGCGCAGCACCTCGCCTATCCCCTGTTTTAACTGTCACTTTCACATTTTAATTTATTTATGACGCGTAGCGAAGCACGGGTACTTCAGCTAGTTACTCATAAAACAGAGATGTTCAATTATTGTTACTCTAGATTTAAATATATATAATAACTAGCATGTACCCGCGGCTTCGCTCGCGTCATAGTCATGTCATATTGTTATTCAATGAAATGCAGGCTTAACCCCGTTAACACCCCTTTAGAACCTGAATATCCAAAAATCCCTCCTTAGTAGACGTTTTCGACACACAACAAACATATCCCCAAAATATCCTTTTTCTAACTTTAATAGTTTTGGTTGGTCGATGAGAGTGAACATCCAAAAATCCTTCCTTAGTGGACGTTTTTCTTCCAGAATTTCACCCCTCCCCATACGCCCCTTAAATTGGATTTATGAAAAAACGGTCGAACACCTATTTATTTTAATTATTTATTTATTTTTAAGCTGATTGATTTCTCCGAGTTTTAAACTCCTCGCCTATGTCGTTTATGAGATACACGCTCCGTTAGGAATCTTTCAACCCCCACTTTCATAATATACACCACATCGAAAAACCATTAGACATGTGTCAGCTTATTTTTAATGATTAGTATATATGCCAAGCATCACATCCCCAAATGAAACCACTCGTGAGATATTGTTATTCAATGAAATGCACGTTTACCCCCTTAACACCTCTTTAGAACCTGAATATCCAAAACTCTTTCCTTAGTGGAAGTTTTCGACATACAACGAACATGTCCCCAAAATTTCATGTTTCTAACTTCAATAATTTTGGCTGGGCGATGAGTGAGTGAGTCAGTCAGGACATTTTCTTTCATTTATTTTTGAGAATTTCACCCCTCCCCATGAACCCCTTAAATTGGATTTATGAAAAAAAAACGGTCGAACACCTATTTAGTTATCTTAATCTGTTCTTCCCCCTGAGTTTGATGAGTGATAAGTGAGTCACTCAGTTAGGACACTTTCTTTCTTGTTTTTTCCCCCAGAATTTCACCCCTCCCCATGGGCCCATTAAATTGGATTTATGAAGAAACGGTCGAAGACCTATTTACTTATTTTTTAAGCTGCTTTTTCCGCTGAATTTCAAACTTATCGCCTATGTCGAATAAGAGATACATGCTCCGTTAAGAATCCTTCAACCCCCAATTTTCACCCCTTTCACCTCATAATATACACCATATCGATAAACCCTTATACATATGTCTGCTTATTTTTAATGATTAGTATATATGCCGAATATCACATCCCCAAATGAAACAACTCGTGAGATATTGTTATTCAATGAAATGCAAGTTTAACCCCCTTAATACCCCTTCAGAACATGAATATCCAAAAATCCATCCTTAGTGGACTTTTTCGACATACAACGAACATATCCCCAAAATTTCAAGTTTCTAACTGCAATAGGTTTGCTGGGGGATGATGAGTGAATATCCAAAAATCCTTCCTTAGTGGACTTCTTTCCCCAGAATTTCACCCCTCCCAATGGGCCCCTTAAATTGGATTTATGAAAAAACGATCGAACACCTATTTACTATTTTTTCAAGCTGATTTTTCTCCCTGAGATTCATACTTTTTGCCTCTGTCTTTTAAGAGATACTTGCTCCGTTAGGAATCCTTCAACCCCCACTTTTCACACATACACCTCATAATATACACCACATCGAAAAACCCTCAGACTTGTGTCTTCTTATTCTTAATGATGAGTTTATATGCCGAGTATCCCATTCCCAAGGAAACCAATCGGGAGATATTGTTATTCAATTAAATGCAAGTCTACCCCGTTAACACCCCTTTAGAACCTGAATATCCAAAAATCCTTCCTTAGTGGACGTTTTCGAAATACAACGAACATAACCTTTTTCAGAATTTCACCCCTCTCATGAACCCCTTAAATTGGATTTATGAAAAAAAAAAACGGTAGAACACCTATTTACTTATTTTTAAGCTGTTCTTCCCCCCTGAGTTTGATGAGTGAGTGAGTTAGGACACTTTCTCCCCCCCCCCCCCCAGAATTTCACCCCTCTCCAAGGGCCCCTTAAATTGGATTTATGAAAAAACGGTCGAACACCTATTTATTTATATTTTAAGCTGTTTTTCCCCGCTGAATTTCAAACTTCTCGCCTATGTTGTTTAAGAGATGCACGCTCCGTTAAGAATCCCTCAACCTCCAATTTTCATCTCTTTCACCTCATAATATACACCACATCGATAAACCCTTATACATATGTCTGATTATTTTTAGTGATTAGTTTATATACCAAATATCACATCCCCAAAGAAACAACTCATGTGATATCGTTATTCAATGAAATGCACGTTTGCCCCCCTTAACACCTCTTTAAAACCAGAATAAACAAAAATCCTTCCTTAGTTGACATTTTCGACATACAGCGAACATATTCCCAAAATAGCATGTTTCCACTTTAATAGTTTTCGCTGGGCGTGATGAGTGAGTGAGTCAGTCAGGACATTTTCTTTCAATTATTTTTACCAGAATTTCACCCCTCCCCAGGGGCCCCTTAAATTGGATTTATGAAAAAACGCTTCTACACCTATTAACTTATTTTTAAGCTGTATTTTCACGCTGAGTTTGATGAGTGAGTGAGTTAGTCAGTCAGTTAGGACACTTTCTCTACTTTTTCCCCCCAGAATTTAACCCCACCCCATTGGCCCCTTAATTTGAATTTATGAAAAAACGGTCGAACACCGATTTACTTATTGTTAAGCTGATTTTTTTTTCGCTGAGTTTCAAACTTCTCGCCTATGTCGTTGAAGAGATGCACGCTCCGTTAAGAATCCTTCAACCCCCACCTTTCACCCCTTTCACCTCATAATATACACCACATCGAAAAACCCTCAGACACGTGTCTTCTTATTTTTAGCCTACTTATGATTTTTGCAAAAAATGAAAGTAGACTTATGAGATCAACACAGGGCGAAAAAAGTGTGTCTGTCTGTGCGTGTGTATGTGTGTGTGTGTGTATGTGTGTGTGTGTGTGTGTGTGTGTGTGTGTGTGTGTGTCTGTGTGTGTGTGAGTGTGTGTACTCTGAATGTCTGTCCCCCCCTATCAATTCGAACACGGTGAATGCGAATTGAACGAAATTTGGTGCAAAGGTAGCACTAGCAAAGGACACCTCAGTGTCATGTTTTATATCGCCGCCATCTTGACGGAAACGTAATGGCGGCCACTCAAATGTTCAAAGCTTAAATCAAATTACGACTAACCTAATCATCCGATCTCTACCAAATTTTGCAACAACATACCTTTTTGGGGGGAGCATCCTTTGACCAAACCAATAGGCCATCAGCGTAATAGTTTGCGGATGGCGGCCATCTTTGTGTGAAAATCGATTCCCCCTATTAATTCGAACACGGTGCAACCGAATGGAACGAAATTTGGTACAGAGGTAGTACTAACAAAAGGCACCTCAGTGCCATGTTTTATATCGCCGCCATCTTGACGGAAACGTAATGGCGGCCACACAAATGTTCAAAGCTTAAATCAAATTACGACTAACCTAATCATCCGATCTCTACCAAAGTTTGCAACAACATACCTTTATGTGGGGAGCATCCTTTGACCAAACTAATAGGTCATCAGCGTAACAGTTTGCGGATGGCGGCCATCTTTGTGTGAAAATCGATTCCCCCTATTAATTCGAACACGGTGCAACCGAATGGAACGAAATTTGGTACAGAGGTAGTACTAACAAAATGCACCTCAGTGTCATGTTTTATATCGCCGCCATCTTGACGGAAACGTAATGGCGGCCACACAAATGTTCAAAGCTTAAATCAAATTACGATTGACCTAATCATCCGATCTCGACCAAATTTTGCAACAACATACCTTTATAGAGGAAGCATTTCTTGACCAAATGACTTGGTCATTAGCCTAATAGTTTGCGGATGGCGGCCATCTTTGTGTGAAAATCAATTCCCCCTATTAATTCAAACACGGTGAAACCGAATGGAACGAAATTTGGTACAGAGGTAGTACTAACAAAAGGCACCTCAGTGTCATGTTTTATATCGCCGCCATCTTGACGGAAACGGAATGGCGGCCACACAAATGTTCAAAGCTTAAATCAAATTACGATTAACCTAATCATCCGATCTCTACCAAATTTTGCAACAACATACCTTTATAGAGGAAGCATTTTTTGACCAAATCACTAGGTCATTAGCCTAATAGTTTGCGGATGGCGGCCATCTTTGTGTGAAAATCAATTCCCCCTATTAATTCAAACACGGTGAAACCGAATGGAACGAAGTTGGGTACAGAGGTAGCACTAGCAAAGGGCATCTCAGTGTCATGTTTTATATCGCCGCCATATTGACAGAAACGTAATGGCGGCCACACAAATGTTCAAAGCTTAAGTTAAATTACGACTAACATAACCATCCGATCTCTAACAAACTTTGCAACAACATTCCTTTATGGAGGGAGCATCCTTTGACCAATCAATTAGGTTATTAGCCTAATAGTTTGCGGGTGGCGGCCATCTTTATGTCAAAATTGATTCCCCCTATTAATTCGAACACGGTGGAACCGAATGGACCGAAATTTATGTACAGAGGTAGCACTAGCAAAGGGCACCTTAGTGTCATGTTTTATATCGCCGCCATCTTGACTGAAACGTAATGGCGGCCACACGAATGTTCAAAGCTTAAATCAAATTACGATTAACCTAATCATCCGATCTCTACCAAATTTTGCAACTGCATACCTTTATGGAGGGAGCATCCTTTGACCAATCTAATGGGTCATTCGCCTAATAGTTTGCGGATGGCGGCCATCTTTGTGTCAAAATCGATTCCCCCTATTAATTCATACACGGTGAAACCGAATGGAACGAAATTTGATACAGAGATAGCACTAGCAAAGGGCATCTCAGTGTCATGATTTATATCACCGCCATATTGACAGAAACGTAATGGCGGCCACACAAATGTTTAAAGCTTAAATCAAATTACGACTAACATAACCATCCGATCTCTACCAAACCTTGCAACAACATACATTTATGGAGGGAGCAAAGCATGTGGTTTAACGTGACTGTTAATCTCGCGATCATGAGCCACGGGACCTCCTTTTTACGTGGAATCCGAACCACAGGATATGGCATTTCACGTGGAAAATCTCACATGCATTGACCGGGAATCGAACCCGGTCAGCCTTGGAAGGGAGCATCCTTTGACCAATCTAATAGGCCATTAGCCTAATAGTTTGCGGATGGCGGCCATCTTTATGTCAAAATTGATTCCCCCTATTAATTCGAACACGGTGGAACCGAATGAACGAAATTTGGTACAGAGGTAGCACTAGCAAAGGGCACCTCAGTGTCATGTTTTATATCGCCGCCATCTTGACGGAAACGTAATGGCGGCCACACAAATGTTCAAAGCTTAAATCAAATTACGATTAGCCTAATCATCCGATCTCTAGCAAATTTAGCAACAACATACCTTTATGGAGGGAGCATCCTTTGACCAAACTAATAGGTCATCAGCCTAATAGTTTGCGGATGGCGGCCATCTTTGTGTGAAAATCGATTCCCCATATCAATTCGAACACGGTGAAACCGAATGGAACGAAATTTGGTGCAGAGGTAGCACTAGCAAAGGGCACCTCATATTCATGTTTAATATCCCTATAGCACGTTGTATTTCAACAAGCTACTACAACCAACATTCAATCATACTCCTTGAAAAGGACAAAGAGTTATAACAATACCCATGCATTTAGGAGAAAGTAGGCTATATGTTCTTTACTGAACATCTTGTTTAATGCATACGACTGTTTATGTTCGAAGATAATTATAACTATATTGTTACGTGCCACCCCCTAGTGGCACTTTTGTTAACTGGATTACGATGGGGGTACAAAGCACAACACCAATTACTGCTTAAAGAAATAATTAACTTTATTGTGGCCAGAAAATTACACTAGTCAGCAAATACAAGCAATTAGGAGCCTTACTCCAGTTTCCTCAAGTCTCTTCCTTGAGCGCTCTTGGCCCTTCCACTTGTCAACAGATCACAGAAGTTAATCCATCCTAATGAGTACGGTGGCCTTGACAGAAACTACCTGCTCCTCTCCTTTATGTTCTCCGACCACAATTACTTACGATCACTTGCTGCAGGCTATTTCGCTGTCCACAAGCTGGAGAAACAATGTCACTGGATTTCGTAACTCGCACAGCACTTCGTCACCACACTTCTGTCGCACAAGATAATCGCTCGCCCTAGCTCGTAAAACACAACAACAACAACTGCTAGACAGGTCGCACTTATATAGCAGGCCGGTGACTCAATAAATGCTTCTAGATCCATCCAGGGTTCACGGCTTCTCGAGGTTTCCATCGCTGGTCCAGACACGAATATTCTGGACTATCCCTTTGTCTTAGTAGCCCTGTTGCATAAGGCGCGCGCAATACAGGAGGCAGGACACAGCCCAGCCCCTGGGGCAGTTGTGACTCATGCGGCGAGTGATGACACAAACTCACAGCCGTAACAATATTATGTTCCAACATAAATATTCATAAATATCTGTCGAGATTTCGCCAGTTTTATGTATTTATTTATTTATTTATATTTATTTATTTATTTATTTATTTATCGTAGGTGGCTTTTGGTGCCGCGAGTGTCCGGGGACATGTTGGGCTCGCCTGAGTCTGTAACTGCTTCCAGCGGCCCCCCTTAGGGTGAGCTACGAGTTCCGTTCAATTTCAAGTAGTTCCAACTTTCGCTACCAGATATCAATGATACCTAGTGCTGAACGTTGGAACTTTGATAGAGCGTTCCGAAGAAATCTAACCTAACAATTTAGCTTCACACAAGTACTGAACAGAGCGCATGGGACGCAGAGAATACCTTGTATTCGACCATGGACTCCTCGAATACCCCACTATGACACTAGCCACGTAGTGAAATTTAAAATAGAAGGCCGTGGAAGTCAGCGCAGATGCGATACTAACCTTACCTAATTGGTTTCTTGAGCTCTGATTGGTGGGAGAAACTGTTTCATAATGAAAAATACTGTTATAATGCCCCTCATTATGGTATAGTTTTCTGACATATAATATTTACATTTCGACATAAAAATATTATTGTAATGCCAGTAGAGTCGGATAACAAACGTGTGGATGCGTGGCGCATGCGGATAACGTCTTATTATCCGCGCAGGGCTCTAATAGTCACGGATATGAAATGCAGACATTCAGCACGTCCTTGTCCCTGAGACACTTCGCGTCGCGTCGTATTGCCACTGCTGATGGCACAGTTCGATTATTTTTTAATCATGGTTATGTTTCACACAACTATGGCGTGCAGGTGGTGGTGGTGGGTGAGGTCTTCTGCCTCGGATGTGCATTTTGAAATTTGAGGGCCATCCCGCAACTCAAATTTCTTGGTCTGCTTGATATTGATATACGAGGAGCGTACTACATTATTTTACACTTTATTTGTTTCTACCCAAATGAAGTACATTACACATCAGCTGTTACGTCCACCTTCTCAACATTATCTCCTTATAACTTGATGCACTTTTGCCATCGATGTGTCAGTCTCTCCAGACCTTCCTGAAACCATTCTTTCGGGGTGCTGCGTACCCATGCCTTTACAGCTGTGTCCAGTTCTGCAAAGTCCGCAAAACGGCGACCAAGCAATGGAAGCAGAGGCGCAGTCCACCGCCAAAGAAATGTCTAACAGTGACATCAGTTGGCAAGCAAATGGCAACAGTGTTCTGGGACACAAAGGGCATCATCTTCATTGACTGGCTGGAATTGGGGACCACGATTAACAGTGCAGCATATGTGGCAACCCTTAAGTGCTTACGTCGTGCCATGCAAACTACTGTCGACCAAAATATTATGTGCACTCGAGTTTGAAGGTTGTTAGTGAATTAACCAATAGACCTACATAAAATCCAATAACATCATCATTTTCGTCGTACTATTTTACGTTAGTTCATGTAGGTTTGGAATTTTTAATTTATATTTTAATATTTTATATCGCAGTTGGAACACAAAAGGTGCCCGTTTTTAAGCGTGTTTCAACCATGCGTCACATTTAAGAATTATTATCTCAACAACCCGTCATCAGATCAAATCCAAATTTTAACACAATATACATTGGAATCTTGTATAACTGATTCATTAATTTCAACATTTTTTGTGTCCAAGAAACAATGTTGTTATCAATTTTGTAAGTATTTTTTCTTGGCTCGGGGTGGTTGGAAAATGTAGTTCTTGGTCGCGGTGTAATCCTTATACATCAAAATGTTATGCTGTTATGACTGTGAAATACGTAAATTAATTCACTTATTTTATATCGGTTTGTATTTGTACGGGGAAATAAGACATGGTTCACCAGCTAGCCGCTCCGGGGGAAAGCAGTACAGCGTTGCCGAGATGGAGCCCATCACGCGTCATGGCGCGTCTCGCTCCACGGGATTCACGGTGCTGCCAAACCCACCATACTCTTCCGGATTGGCACCAAGTGATTATCACCTGTTCGGGAACATGAAGAAACCTCTGGACTCCGAAAGAATGGTTTCAAGGAGGTCTGGAGAGACAGACACATCGATGGCAAAAGAGCATAACGTTACAAGGAGATTATGTTGAGAAGGTGGACGTAAGAACTAATGTGTAATATACTTCATTTGGGTAGAAAAAAAATAAAGCGTAAGACAATATAGTACGCTCCTCGTATAATGAAAAAGTTGCGCCGACTTGAATTATCCAGCCAAAAACTATGCAGTACCTCAAGAATGTGTGGCGCAATTAATCAATGCTACTATGAGACTTTATTCCAGTCCGTGCGGAGGTTTCTGTAATTGGTCATATCCTGTTTACCAGCAATTGTGTATGTAGTCTCCAAGATCTAGGAGTAAAGCAGCTACCCTGTTCAAACTGAGCAGATAGAAGCTATTGCCCGATCACGACAGACGGTTCAACAATGGTGCCCCCTCTGTCCTTCTATCCCTCAACTCGCAAGACGTCTACTTCGTGATGTAACGGGGAACATTCTTGGTTGTAACCCCGGAGGTCCAGGTTCGATTCCTGGCTCTGTCAAGATATTTACTTCTGATCTGAGGGCTGGAACGGGGTACACTCAGCTTCATGAGGCAAAACTGCGAAGAGGTGGGTTCGATTCCCACCTCAGCCATTCTGGAAGTGGTTTTCCGTGGTTTCTCACTTCACCAGGCAAATGCCAGGAGGGTTTCTAACTTAATGCCAAGGCCACCTCCATCCCAATCCTCACCTGAATTATAAATACAAACACCACAATAACACAGATTATCAGATAAATTCTACACACTCATGTACACGGGGCTAAATGACCACGAAGTACGAGTCCCTCAAATGAAACAACAACAACAACACCAACTGGCAAGACATAATACACACGCTGAAGAAATTGTTAATTCGTCAGCCTGACCCCACCAGTAAATTTAACATGAACCTTGCTTATATATAAAAAAAAAAAGTTTTAAATGACAAGGCAACCCATGCATCTTTATGAAAAGTTTGTTGAAATGGAATCTATATTAAACCATCCTCCCGAAAATCACAATGAGAACTAAATTAGCATACATCACTACTAAAATATAAAGCAAATAAAGAAACTCATCATTTAAACGAAAGAAACTTCAAAACAAATTATGGATAGTCTACCGATAGTCATAATAATAACTATCCATTTACCATTTTTAGCCTATTTTCAATTTTGAAAAAAAAATAGGCTTATGAGATCACCTTTTGTCCGTGTGTGTGCGCGTGCGTGTGCGTGTGTGTGTGTGTTTGTGTGTGAGGTGTGTGTGTGTGTCCCCCTAATAAAATCTAACGGCTGCAGCGATTTCAATGAAACTCGGTAAGTTCATAACGCTATTCCCGGCGACCTCGACCGTGCCCTTCAAATTTTGTTACGTCTCACCAATCCAACATGGCGGCTGTGCGAAATATTTCACTAGCATTCAATATCTCCGAAACTATTACCGATATCGCCCTGACATTGTGTACTGTGATAAAGAGCACTACTAGAAGTTCACATATGAGACTTTCAAAAACCTGGTGACTACAAAACCAACATGGCGGCCAAGCGAATTTGAGATTTTTAAATAGACCTTTCTCGCGATTTAACTATCCAAACGTAATGAAACTTGGTACAGCGATTGTTTATACACATTGTAATGCACTGGAGTCTAATTTAGTTCAATTGTTTACATAACCTCAAAGTGGCGGCTGTGCGAAATATTTCACTGACATTCTATATCTCCGAAACTATTACAGATATCACCCTGCAATTTTGTACGGTGATAAAGGGTACTAATACAAGTTTACGTATGTATATTTCATATACCTGTAAAGTACAAAACGAACATGGCGACCAAGCGAATTTGAAATATTTGAATAGACTTTTCTCGTGATTTTACTGCTCATTAAATCGTGCACCACGGCCGCGAGGGCAGCTGTAGCAAGTCCGGAGATCGCAGGTTCAAATCCTGGCGCTGACAGCGGTTATCCTGAGTCTGGGTTTCGCCGGATTTATTCACACTCCCTCCAGGAAAATGCCTTGCCCTTTTTCACTAGGCCTTCCATACTTCCAGTATGATAAATAAGATTAAAATAATACATTATTTCAAATCCCTGGGCACCTGTAGTTCACGCCACGGTTTTTGGCCGGTCAGTCACGGTTACGCAGTCGTACAGAGGGCAGTCGGTGAACCTCAGGAATGTTCAATTAATATGTGAGTTGCTTTCCGCAAAACTAAAACTCACAAATCAGTTGCACATTCCTGACAAGGGAAGTATCAGATAAGACAGGTCGAAACCTATCTTGAAACTTTGTGGACGCAATCGTTGTACTATAAGAGGACAACGCGCAGAAAAACAGCCGCCCAATTGAACTACAAGGCTCCGAAATCATGTGGCGAAGCTCTCATATAAATCAATGGGAGGTAGCGAGTACCGTACATGTTGGAAGGGACAGACCTGACGGTCCAGGCACTCAAGGCCGTTGGGAAGCAGCCACACGCTCCAGTTAGCATATACGCCCCACCACGCAACTACTCCGAGAGCCAGGGATGTCCAGCTCCGCCAGCCATCATGCCTGCGTACCAAGATGTCAGGTACGATTTCAGAGCACTGCAGTTTAATCTGGCGGCTGATTTTCCACACGTTGTCCTCTTATAGTGCAACGATTGCGTCCACAAAGTTTCAAGAGAGGTTTCGATCTTTCTTACCTTGTGAGATTCACCGACTGTCCTCTGTGCGACTGCGCAACCGGGCCTGACCGGCCAAAAACCGTAACGTTAACTGTACCTCATCCCCGTCCCTAATACAGTTACACAAACTTCTACAGCCATAACATAAATACAAGTTAAAAGACACGTTCAACACATCCAACTACACGGGCCTGATGACAGATGTCGCAAGCTCCTACAATGAATTAACAACAAACTCAAACATAAATTACCCGAATTACAATTATACACTAAAATACTTGTTTTTTGTTAAACAGGCGAAAATGTCCGCGGAGACCCACTGAAAAATTATTATCAATTATTGAATATCGTTTTTACACAACAAAATAGGGCACTGCCAAGTGACAGAAAAATAGCAGTTTGGTTCCTTTTTGCGTATTTTACTTAGTCTATATTTTATGAGCACAAGGCTGCCTATTGGTACGAAGGGCATACTATATTGTTTTACACTTTATTTGTTTCTACCCAAATGAAGTACATTACACATCAGCTGTTACGTCCACCTTCTCAACATTATCTCCTTATAACTTGATGCACTTTTGCCATCGATGTGTCAGTCTCTCCAGACCTTCCTGAAACCATTCTTTCGGGGTGCTGCGTACCCATGCCTTTACAGCTGTGTCCAGTTCTGCAAAGTCCGCAAAACGGCGACCAAGCAATGGAAGCAGAGGCGCAGTCCACCGCCAAAGAAATGTCTAACAGTGACATCAGTTGGCAAGCAAATAGCAACAGTGTTCTGGGACACAAAGGGCATCATCTTCATTGACTGGCTGGAATTGGGGGCCACGATTAACAGTGCAGCATATGTGGCAACCCTTAAGTGCTTACGTCGTGCCATTCAAACTAAGTGTCCAGGAAAATGGGCTAAAGGTGTGCTTCTGCAACATGACAATGCCCGCCCTCACACTAGCCGAGAGGCCACCGCTGCCATTGATCAAATGGGATTCACGGTGCTGCTCCCCCGACTTCGCACCAAGTGGTTGTCACCTGTTCGGGAACATGAAGTATCCTCTACGTGGTCGCTGTCAAGGCGTGGGTACTCAGGAAGGTCTGGAGAGACTGGCAAAAGTGCATCAAGTTATAAGGACATTATGTTGAGAAGGTGGACGTAACAACTGATGTGTAATATACTTCATTTGGGTAGAAAAATAATAAAGTGTAAAACAATATTGCACGCCCCTCGTAGTAGAAGCAATTATTCAGTGTTGCCTAACAGCCGACACTTGTGATTGAAAAGTTTCCACTAATACATGGCCAGCTTGATCCACTCTAATCCATAAACCAACAATGAATTTCCACGACCACATGGACGAGGTAAGGACGCTTGTAGTATTACGTGATCGTTAATCTCGCGATCATGAGCCATGGGAACTCCGCTTTTACATGGAATCCGAACCATAGGACGTTATATTTCACTTCGAAAATACCGACAGCAGTGGCTACGTTCGCGAAAGCGCAGCGTTAGGTCATGGGGCCAACCTCCCTGCTGACTCGGTAGACGCGTGGGTTCGGGCCCCACCGTCGGCCGTCCTTGAAATGGTTTTCCGTGGTTTCCCCATTTTCAACACCAGGCAAATGCTGGGACGGCACCTTCTGACAGGCCACGGCTGCTTCCTTCCACATCCTAGCCCAGTTTCATTCATTTTCATCAATTCCATCCCTCATCTCAGTGCGCAGGTCGCCCAAGGGAGTCGAATAGAAAGACTTGCATTCGACCTCTCAGGAGGCCACACGACAAAAAAAAATCGAAAATTTCACATGCATTGACCGGAAATTGAACTCTGTTATCCTTGGTGAGTGGCAAGCAACCTGACCACTGCTGTTAGATCGTGTAATGTACTGAGTATAAACCATATATCCTACAGTAGATGGAAGGTAGAGGAGTGGAACCCGCGATCACAGAGCTAATCCATGAGAAGCTTTTAAAATCTGAACACTTCGTGGCGTAGTGGCTAGCATTCTTGGCTGTCATTCCTTGAGATCCGGGTTCGATTTGGCGTTGCCATGAAATTAAAATTTGGGCTGAGTGTTAGAACGGGGAACACTCAGCCTCGTGAAACAAAACTGAGAAGAGGTGATTTCGATTCCCACCTCAGCCATCCTAGAAGTGGTTTTCCGTGGTTTCCCCACGTCTAATCCAGGCAAATGGCGGGATG
Organism: Meconema thalassinum; assembly: GCA_946902985.2. Taxonomy (NCBI): domain Eukaryota; kingdom Metazoa; phylum Arthropoda; class Insecta; order Orthoptera; family Tettigoniidae; genus Meconema; species Meconema thalassinum. The sequence goes on from OX336390.1 coordinate 789,715,823, forward strand.
GTACCTAAAGTAAGGCCAAGGCCGCCTCCTTCCCAATCCTCAGCTAAATACGCACACACTACCACAATAACACAGCTTATCAGACAAATTATATCTCTCTATATACAGTATAATTATACACACACACACACATACATTCACACACCCAAGTACACGGGGCTAAGTGACCATGATGTCCAAGCCCCTAAAATGAAACAATATTTAATATTTATTAACAGATTTCACGCACGCAAATGTACACGGGACTAATGACCACAGTGAGCCAACGCTTTCAATGAAACAATAGATTGACATTGCGGATCTAAATAGCTCACCACCCATGCTTACTCATTATTCCACTACATTAAGTACATTAGCAAGGTCATTTAGTTTTACGTGCCGAAGGCTTTCTGCATAGTTGTGAAAGAAATATAACTGTGCACAATGTATTCTTAGCTTACCTGGGCACACTGGCTGTCGTATCTTTTGTGTGTTTAAATACGACGACGACAAATACGACGACGATGATGATGAAGATGATAACCTAGATGTTATGCAAAATGCCTTTTTACTGTGTTGATTATGAAGGGTTTATTTACAGATAAATACGGATATACTGTGGTCCACCTCATTTCGCCTATATTATTGCCCATTTTAAGGTTTGTATTATAACTCTATTAGAGTAGCACCAGACATTGTGAGGTTTGAAGCCATTTTTCAGTGTTGCCTAAGTAAACAAAAGTTTCGTGTTGACCGACTGAAAAGCACCAAACTTTTGTTTAGTAGCACCAGAGTAGCGCCATCTATCGGGATATCTCTGATAGCACCATAGTAGCGCCATCTATCGGGATCACTGTGATAGCACCATAGTAGCGCCATCTATCGGGATATCTCTGATAGCACCATAGTAGCGCCATCTATCGGGATCTCTCTGATAGCACCATAGTAGCGCCATATATCGGGATCTCTCTGATAGCACCATAGTAGCGCCATCTATCGGGATCTCTCTGATAGCACCATAGTAGCGCCATATATCGGGATCTCTGTGATAGCACCATAGTAGCGCCATCTATCGGGATCTCTCTGATAGCACCATAGTAGCGCCATCTATCGGGATCTCTGTGATAGCACCATAGTAGCGCCATCTATCGGGATCTCTCTGATAGCACCATAGTAGCGCCATATATCGGGATCTCTGTGATAGCACCATAGTAGCGCCATCTATCGGGATCTCTCTGATAGCACCATAGTAGCGCCATCTATCGGGATCTCTCTGATAGCACCATAGTAGCGCTACCTATCGGGATCTCCCTGATAGCACCATAGTAGCGCCATCTATCGGGATCTCTGTGATAGCAACATAGTAGTGCTATCTATCGGGATCTCTGTGTTAGAACCATAGTAGTGCCATCTATCGGGATCTCTGTGTTAGAACCATAGTAGCTCCGTCTATCGGGATCTCTGTGATAGCACCATAGTAGCTCCGTCTATCGGGATCTCTGTGATAGCACCATAGTAGCTCCGTTTATAGGGATCTCTGTGATAGCACCATATTAGCTGCTTGGGTGATGAGCGGTCCGGTTCCATGCAGCTTCTATCATCACTGCCTGCAATGCACGCGGTCCGCACATCATTCAAGCAGCTAAGGTCACAATACACTCCAACCTGACCACACAATCTCACTAAGCAAGCAATCTTGAAGGTCAAACACCACTTTCAGTTCTCAACAAAATTCACATTTAACTAGCAAATCTTGACTAGTGCTCGTTTAACTACTGCTGCAACTAAATAAGTTAGCCTATATATTGTAAATACCTTCACCCATACTTTTGTTTTTGTTTCGAGATTAGGGAAACACCCATTACAAACGTTTGGTCGTGTCTGTAGTAATGGTAGTAGTGTATTTGTAATTCAGGTGTGAATTGAGGAGACGGCCGAGGCTTTAAGTTGCGGACTATCCTGACATTTTCCTGGAGTTGAAGTTGAGAAACTATGTCCAGGATGGCTGAGATGGGAATCGAACCCTCCACCTCTTCTCAGTTTTGCCTCACGAGGCTGAGTGTACCTCGCTTTAGCACTCAGACCAGAAGTAAGTTTCTTGGCAGACCTGGGAACCGAACCTGGACCTTCGCGGTGACAGCCAAGAATGCTAGTCACTACACCACGAGTTAGTTAGTTATTGTTGTTTTTGGGGGTGGAACTGCACCACGAGAGCGGCTTCGGTGGCGTAGTCGGTAGCATGCTGAGCTTCTATGCCCAAGATAGCGGGTTCAAAACCAGCCGAAGCCGTCGGATTTTTAAGAGCGTTAAAAATCCCTCAGTATGCCTTCCTTCGGAGGGGAAGTAAAGCCGGCGGTCCCGTGTCATAGATTTATGGCAATGTTGAAGAACCTTCCACTAATTGCACCTGTGTGAAGCTAAATTGGATAGGTTAAGAATGTAAACAACGCTCTTAGGTTTCTACGTTCGTTGCCAAGAGCCGACTGCGGTGACGTCTAGTAGCTAAGTTCTGAGCTTGGCATAGTAGTCGTTGACGGTGGCGCTTGGCGGCAAAAGTAGGAACTATTTGAAAAATTCTAAGTTGCAGTACTTCAATTAAAAAACAGATAACACACACTATGACAGTCATCACAATGTATCACTGTATTAGTGTGTGTATCTGTTTTTTTAAATTCAAGTAAGGACTGCAACTTTGAATTTTTCAAATAGTTCCTACTTTTGCCGCCAAACGCCACCGTCAACGACTACTAGGCCTAGTTCTGAACTTAGCTACTAGACGCCACCGCAGTCGGCTCTTGGCAACGAACGTAGGAACCTAAGAGCGTTGTTTACATTCCTAACTTATACAATTTAGCTTCACACAGGTGTAATTAGTGGAAGGTTCTTTAACATGCCATAAATCCCTTCACTTCCCCTCCGAAGGAAGGCATACTGATATTTATTTATTAATCCCTGTATTTTTTCAGGATTAGGGAATAACCCATCTCATTTGGGTACAATCGTGTTGTAACGTGTTTTTCGAGGGGTTTTTATGCCACTGGCATAAGTCAGTAGGAAGCCATTCTATATTTATTTACGCGGCAAATTGTTCAGCCAAGAGATTTTTTTCATGTTAATTTATTATTATTATTATTAATTATTATTAATTTATTATAATTATTATTTAGATATTTTCGGAGCATTTTTATAAAAATTATAAGCATACAGATAGGTTTTCTATGTCTTAGAAAACGCTATCATGCAAATTATTACGAACGACGATATCATAGAAAATTATCTGATTACGGGATTTTACGGAGTTTTCGTCAGTTAGGGTATTTGAGAGACATGACTCACTGGGAATTCAAATACAAGCTGATTCCTGTCGGGAAGCATGACGCAATCTTGGGTCGCAGCGTCGAGAAAAGGCGAATTGTTGGAACGGAAAACGACTTCTCCCTCTCGCGCGCCGTGTGTAATGAACCAGAGGAGGGGAAGTAGCGGCGTGCTCAGCCAATCAGTGGAGACGACGTAAGCTGGAAGACGGCTCCGGAGAGGGGATGTGACGAGTGAATATATCGTTCGACGCGCCGTGGAAGGAGAACAATCTGTATAGAACTTCCCGAGTATGGTTCACGCGGGAGTCGCTCCGATGTTCCGTGGATTGGAGGACTAACTTTTGTAAAACTTAACCAGTGTGGTTGTACGTGTGTTTGGGTCCGATGTACGGATCATAGAATTATCTAATCTACCAGAATATCATCAACTAACGAAGAAGATGGCGACGTCCAGGAGACTGTGGGAAGCACACAGCATCATCAAGTACGAGGGAAGTGCTTTGGCAATTTCCAGTGGTAAGCGCAAATGACGCAGAAATACGCAATCTCTCATTTCTCTTTGTTTTACATCTCATATTTCAGTAACTTCATAGCTTGGAAATAAGAGTAAAATCAATTTATCAAACTCCGTTTTCACGTAATTTTCTATCGGTAATATTAAAATCGCAACGCTCCAATTTAAATTTTATACTTATTATTATTAATTTTGCAATTCTTGTTTTATATAATAAATTCATTTCTTTTACAATGCAATCTTTGCTTTCAGTAGGTAGCATTAGATATAGACCAATTCCTTCTCCTGATACAATTGTTTGTTGGGTTAATGATCAAATCATACCACGATCTGAGTGAATAGATTCTTGACGGTGTTCTACCAGAGCTAGACGTTGTTAAATACAAATTTAGATTTCAGCATTGCATTGAGGTCTTGGCGCCCATTAAAACAACATAGCTTAGGCAAAGGTAAACCAATTACATTTTCTCCCAACAGTGTGGGCTAGCGAAACTGTTACATTTGTCGCCGACAACTTGGGGCTGAAAACCTAATAACATTTGTGGAAGGAGAAGGGTATATATTTCTGTGCCTGTATTTTGGGGGTTATTTGTCTTTATCAGTGTATATCATTATGGGGGATGAGAAAGAAAGACAGATGAGGTTACGTAGTGGTCATCAACTGGAGAGTGATGATACGAGCAGTATGTCGAGTGATGGTAGTACCGGGGTAGCGGAGGAAAATCCCGATACTGAAACAGGGAGTGTAGGCGGCCAACCAGAATTAAAAACTTTACTTCTCGAGTTCATGTATCAGAACAAAGTTAGTAGTGATGCCTTAAATGCAAAATTAGAACAGAATAATGCAAAATTAGAACAAAACAATAGGGAAAATAAAGAAAGTACAGAAGCCTTAAATGCAAAATTAGAACAGAATAATGCAAAATTAGAACAGAATAATGCAAAATTAGAACAAAACAGTAGGGAAAATAAAGAAAGTACAGACGCTTTAAACGCAAAACTGGAACAAAACAACGCTAAATTAGAACAAAACAGTAGGGAAAATAGAGAGAGTAATGAAACTTTAAACGCCAGATTAGAACAAAACAGTAAGGAAAATAGAGAGAGTACTGAAACTTTAAATGCTAAATTAGAACAAAACAGTAGGGAAATGAGTGACAAATTCGAACTGATTAGAGGCGAGATCAGGGGGGTGATGGAAGAAAAGGCTAAAGAGATTATTGCAGATGTAGACAGAAAATTAGGAAAAGTACACGAGGAGTTGGAAATTAGAATCAGTACACAGGCTGAAAATTTAAAAGAACTAGTGCAACTGGAAACACAGCAGGTCAAAAAGCAATTGGGGGGAGAAATTGACAAAATTCAGGTAGCTACTAAAAAGGTTAAGGAACAGCTGGGGGGTAGAATTGAGAAAGTCCACTCACAAATAGTTGCAGAAGTAAATGATTTAAGAGAGAGTAATAGAGAGAGCATTAGCAAGATTGAGGAGAAACAAGCAAAGCTATATGATAAAGTAGAAGAATCAGAAGGAAACATTAAATTAACAGTAAACAGTATTGAGAGGAAGGCTGAGGAGAAAATCGCAGAATTAGAGTTAAAATTAAAAGCTAGGATCAGGCAAGAAAATAGTCAGAATAGGCCAGTTTTTGTGAATAGCACACACAGGGAGGTAGAACTGGGTAAGTTCAGCAATCGACAGGGGTGCCCAATGGAGTTCATGAACACTATAGAAAATAAATTCGGGGAGAGGTTGGAAAATGGTAGTATTGAGTGGTGCCAGGTAGTTGAAATTTTAGAACAAGTGTTTGTGGGGGAAACGAGGAATTGGTTTGCTGTCTACAGAGACAAGTTTACTGATATCAATGATTTTAAAATGAAATTCTGTGAAAAGTTCTGGAATGAGGTTATTCAGTCGCAGCATCGTGAGGGAGTAGTGTGTGGTAAATATAACCCTAAAGGAAGCTCCACCATGACCGAATACTTTTTAGGGCAGGTATTAGTGTGTAAATATCTTGATGGCTTGAAGGACGAAAGTGATGTGGTGAGGTTGCTACTTAGGCACTTTCCCTATAGGATCAAGGAGGCTGCTTGTATCCAGAATGTAAAGACTATATCACAAGTAGAAAATTTGTTAAGCACATTTGATGCACTAGGGAGAGGGGGTTATGAGGACAATTTCAATAGGAACCAGGGTAATAATAATAGTAGACCTAACGAAGCCAGGCATCAGGAAGTTCAAGGGAACGGTGGCGAAGGGGCCAACGCTCAAAATAGAAATAATAGTAATCAGCTAAATCAGAACAGAGGAAATGGCTATGGTAATCAGTATCAAGGGAGGAATAATGATTTCAGGGGAAATCAAGGGAGGAACAATGATTACAGGGGAAATCAAGGGAGAAACAATGATTTCAGGGGAAATCAAGTGAGAAATTATAATGACAATAATTACAACCAGAATAGGGGTCAAGGAAGAGGACAGCCTAGTGGTAGTAATATACAGACAAACAATGACAACATAGCCCAGAACAACCAGACCAGTTTAGTAGTTATTAGTACTACGACCAGCTGTAGCGGTTCTTTAAACGCGAACCAGGCTGCGAAGTAAGGTCAGAATCTCAGTCTGTAGCATTCCCTGTCCATACAATTATACAGGAACCCTATGACCTAAATGTAAGAAATGAATTATTACATGAACTAAATGATGAAGGTATTATTCAGGAAGTGGTTAGTAAGAGCCCCATAGTTAAATTTAACGTGTCCGAGGCGTACACAGATGTTTTAATTGATAGTGGTTGTATGAAGAGTTGCATAAGTAGTGCATTTTATGATAAAATGAAAGGAACTGGAGTAAATTTTGAGGAGATGCCAATTAAAAGCACTTTTGTTATCACAGCTGTTGGGAAGAGGTCTAAAGTAATTTCTAAGCAAGTTTTAGTAGACATTAAAATTAATAATCATGTAGAGAAGCAGATTTGTCTTGTAATTCCAAATTTAGTATTCAGTGTTATCTTGGGTTCAGAGTGGCTAAGTAGAGTGTCTGGTAACTTATGTTATGATGTAGGGAGTTTGAAATTTAAATGGGGAGATTCTGAAGTAGAAGTAGCGTTCAATGACCATATTCAGAGGAGTAGTATTGTAGGTGTGATTTGTACTTTAAATGAGATATCGCCAGCCGTAGAGCGGGGTTCTCCATGTTTTGTGGGCAGTGTGATTATGAACGGAAGTCTAGAGGACTCGTTACGTGATGCTGCATTTCAGGGAAATATAGAGGTGGAACAGTGTGTTCGGCTCTATGATGTGTTATTGTGTAATAGGAGAGTTTTTGAGGATCGCATTGGTATGGCCAATTGCTATACACATTCATTGAACGTTATTGATAGGTCAGTATTCACAGGACATAGATATCCTGTACCTTTCGCTTATCAGAGTGCAGTTGAGGCACAAAATAACCAGATGCTTGAAGATGGGATTATTGAGCACTCTAACAGTCCGTATGTTAATTCTTTGATCACGGTACCCAAAACCGACGGCACGGTTCGTATTTGTTTAGACGCTCGTTTGGTTAACAGTAGAATTAGTTCAGATCAGCTGAAATCTATGTCAATAGAGGAATTAATGCAAACATTTGAGGGGAAGAAGTATTTCACTTGTGTAGATTTGAGTTCCAGTTTTTGGCAAGTGCCACTTATGTACGAAGATAGACCATTTACAGCTTTTAGTCATAAATATAACCTTTATCAATTTTGTAGAACACCTTATGGGTTAAAGAGTAGTTCAGCAGCTTTAATTAGGGCTTTAAACATCGCATTAGGGGATGACACAGGAGAGTTTGTAACCATTTACATAGATGATATGGTAATTAGTTCACGCAGTTTTGAGGAGCATCTACGTCATTTAAATATAGTTTTTCAGAAGTTAGATCAGGCAGGGTTCACTTTGAAGCTGTCTAAGTCGTCATTCTGTCAGTCAGAAGTGACATTTTTAGGTCATAGAATGTCGAGTAGAGGTGTAACACCAGAAGAAAGTAGGGTTAATAAGATACTTAACGCAGAGGTGCCACAGAATGTTAAACAGTTAAAAACTTACCTGGGAATTTGCAACTTTTTCAGGAGGTTCGTTCTTAAATACTCAGGGTTGGTAGAACCATTCAGGGAATTGCTTAAAAGTGGGACTCGGTGGAGAAGGGAGTCCAAGCATGATCAGGCTTTTAGAGCGCTGAAGGAAGGTTTTGAGAAAGCTGTAGTGCTGAAATATCCGTTAAAAGATAAGGAATATGTGGTTATGACAGATGCTTCACATATAGGCATTGCTGGAGTATTATGTCAGAAAGATGATGAGGGTAATCTGTGCATTGTATCTTTAGCCTCGCGAGGACTGACAGCAGCAGAGAAAAGATACACGATTACTGAGTTAGAGCTTTTAGGTATTGTTTTCAGTTTAGGGAAATTTAGAATGTATTTAGTAGGGGGGAAATTTGAGATCCATACAGATCACCACGCACTATTGTATATGAGAACTTGTAAACTCAGTTCTAACAGAGTTAGTAGGTGGATTCTTGCTCTGCAGGAATACGAATTCACAGTAAAATATATTAAAGGTAAAGATAACATTCTTGCAGACATGCTATCGAGGGACACTAATTTATGTAGGGATTATCCTGTGGTTAAAGCAGAGGACGGTATTTTAATATGTGCATGTGTGGACAGTAGCAACAGGGCATCGTTACAGACACTGAGAAATATGCTAGTGGAGCAACGTGATGACGTTAAGTTAAAGGAGCCACTGGCTAGGTTGGAAATAGGCATACCTGCCAACTTTTGAAAAGGGCTATCAGTAAAACTCACGCGCGACAAAAAATCGAACGATTTTCGATATACCCCCGGCTTGACGAAAATAATAATACTTCTGGGCTACAAAATACAATAATTCATGCTTTAAACAGGATACTTCAATGAAATCATATCTACTTACATAATTTGTAGATGAACATAACAATCCAGAAGAAATCCATGTTAATCAGCAGCAGGCGTGGTGAATATTGGTTTGGAGCACACATAACAGGACTTCCTTGATAGATTAAGCTGATATACGATAATTGAAAAAGGCTTTACACAATAAAACTTGTTTAACGTAACACAGGCAAGAAATAATATAATACACACTGCAAATCACATGCTAGTTCGACTTTAAAGTCATGGTTGTGGTCTTTTTAGCTTCCTGCAAAAAGTCATGAGAAAATGTTTTGTCATAACAGCGACCAGAACTCCTGGTCTTCAAAATAGAAATAGACTCCAGAGATTCATTGGACATGGATGACCTGAACTGTGTTCTATTTTTCTTCACACGGCTAAAAACACGTTGACATTCTGCATTGCTATGGGGTATGGTGAGAACAGAGAGCATTACTCTAGAAATTCGGTTATACTTAAGAAGTCTATCGGCTCCACGAATTCTTGATATTTGTGCCCAACTGGAATCACTTGCAGCATCTTGATGTGCAGCCGAAGTGTCATCTACCTGAAGAGCTGTGAACTGCCTCTGAAGCTCATTCACCACCTCATCTGTAGTTTCATTCTCTTCCTTGCATAACATGATAGGAAACTTTTCCAAGAAAAAACGAATGGAAGAAAACTGTGCATCTTCAATTTTGTCTAACCTAGCAACTTGAGCATTCTTTAACACGTCATCCTTGAGTGGAAACTTGTTGATGATGTAGTCACAGGCAGTACAAAAGTAGTTTCTCACTGATGGAAAGAAAAGGGATTTATCTGTATCCGGTCCGTTCTGAAGGCACTTAACAACTTCAGATGATGCATTTTTTGCCATTTTATTTACAAAGCATGTCGTTTTCGTGCGACCACAACTATATTTCTTTGCAACTTCTGATATAAAGCACCAGCATGATCAGCCGCACTTAAGGGCACATTGTGTTCCACCAAAAAGGAAGTAAACAGACACTCGGCCCTAATTACGTCACTGTCAACGTGAAGAAAGAATATGCATATGGTAGAAATAAAAAACACACACACACGTGGAACGAATGTAATTAGTCCAAGGAATACAGGAAACTGCGAAGCACGAAGTTATAGCACAAAAACTCGAACGCTTCATTAAAATATGCCATAACCTTAAAAGACGAAAACATTCAAGGAACGCCAACTTCGCGAACAATGAACAACTCACGTGGTCAAAGAATATGGTTTAAATCGCAACGAGCGAACGGAGCGGAACAAAGAATATGCGAAGAACATGGAAGAACGGTTATCCCGGCTTCAAATTCAATTACAATGAAGACACAAACATCACACGGTTAAAAGTACGAATCATATCAAAGAACGAGTTATCGACTATCGTGGACTTGCCTTCGACCCACGCAAACAATCGATTGTACGGAAGTGGGCGGTATTATCGAATGTAAATTATCTTTTCAAATTTTTGTCCGCGAAATCGTAAAATGACACCGTTCATCCGTAAAACCGTAAAATGCTGCAATTTCCGTAAATTTTACGGATAAACCGTAAAAGTTGGCAGGTATGAATAGGTGAAGAAGAGTATGTGAAAGTAGGACGGTTCACGTACAAGATGCAGGATGGGCTTCTTGCAAGGAAATGTAGGAATAATCGGTGGGCAATATGTGTTCCTGCCACTTTGCGGGAGGAGCTAATTTGGTTCATTCATAGGGAATTAGGACACTTTGGTGCTGCCAAGGTCTTCTATGAAATTGGTCGTGACTTCATTTGGAGTAAAGTGGGAAGGGACGTTAGGAGGATTTTAGCTAAGTGTGACACCTGTCAAAGGAGTAAATATCCAGTTAAATATTTAGTGGGGGAGAGATCTGCAGTTCTCACCAGTAGTCCCGGCGAACTACTGTGTGTGGATTTATTTGGCCCGATCGTTAAAGGACAGAACGGCTACGAGTACATTTTTATAGTTATTGACGCTTTTAGTAAGTATGCCAAGCTATATCCGCTAAGGAAAGCCACGGGACTAGCGTGTAGCCGTCTGATCATTAATAAGTATGTACCTGAGTTTGGCATTCCTCTCAGGATACTATCTGACAGTGGACCACAGTTTACTGCAAAGAAATGGAGAACCAGTATGCAGGAAGCTGGTATAACACACGTTCATTCCTCTGTAAGGTACCCTCAGGGTAATTCTGCAGAGCGTCCATTAAGGGAAGAGGCTCGTCTTTTTCGGACTCTAGTGCATGACAAGCATGCGGCTTGGGTTGGACATCTTCCCAAGGTCGAGACTTGGCTGAATTCTGTCCAGCATGAGAGCACGAAATTGACGCCATACGAAGTTCACTTCGGAAAAAGACCACAAAATGAACTAGCGAGGGTGTTGGGATTAAATGAGGGTAAGCAACCGGGGATGGATTACATTGTCCAGTTGGCGAAACAGAATTTATCTAAGTCAGCACAAAAGAGAATTCGCCAACAAAAAGAAACTAAATTTGACCTATTCGAGCCGGGAGACAGAGTCTTACTTAGAGTGCCGAAACAGTCAAATAAGCTAGAGAAAGTCATGTCCAAGTTCTTTTTATCTCTACGAGGGCCCATTTATAGTTTCCAAACGTATTGGGAAAACAGCATATGTGCTGGAGAATAGTGAGGGAAACAGATTATACGGGACGTATAATATACATAGTCTCCGAAAGTATGTGTCATAAAGTGAGGATGTTTAGCTGGCGAGCCAGCCTATCAAATGAGTAAGTGTGGTATTTGGTGCGTGGGAGGAGATGGTCTTCCAGGCAGGCGTATCAGAAGTCACACAGGGGGGTAGTATGTAAGTAAATGAGAGTTTTTAAGGTGCAGGGAAATATGACGGGATTGTCGGATGCTGTTGAGCACTAAATTGTCTCGATGCACCAAGGCCATTTTGGCAGCGCTGATGGGTTCCCATTTATCTCCAAGAGATGGGGGAGCGCTTGTATAGGGCTTGTTAGCTTAAGACGTCCACGAGATAAAAGATGGGCCATCAGAATGCGAGACAGTCCTTCATGAAACTCATACATAACAGCACACGTGATTTCTGTTTACGGCCTCGCCATGTAAGATTTGTAAGTGTGTAATTTAAGGTAATTTGTACAAAGGTATTATTTGTGTGAGGAGAAATGGTCTGTGTTGAGAACTAGTATTAAGTAGAATATGGTCTACGGGAACTTAACAAGACAGGGCGATTACGGCACAGAAATATTTGGTGTTATATGTAATGCGCATTTACTGTTTTTTTTTTCAGAAGTCAATATTAATTTAATCTACTTTAAAGAGAGATTAAGTATTATGGTCACGAGGCGCTGCCACAATAGTGTGATCGTGTGCTCAGTGATAAGTGAGATTAACTTTCACAATAAGGAAGGAACCTCCAGTGAAATTAGGAAGTTCTATGGTGATATAAATATATCAGAACACCTTCAATGCGTGTGATATGACATCATATATACTGTACCCGTTCGTCCTGGGGATGCGATGACCCATCTGCTATAACATCGCATTCCTGGAGTTCCGGGACAGAGCGGAGTTAAATGAACCTCTAGTCAAATAAGGAATGTGTCGGAAATTCAGCTGAGTTCTCGAAAAAGCAGTGGGTATCACGAGACAAAGTATCTCTAGGGTCGTTACGGGCTTAAGTTTAATAGAAATAATGCAAATATAAATGGGCGCCATCAACTGAATTCCTAGCAAACCACTTCCTTTCCGGATAAGCCTTACTCAAGACAAGGAAAGAAAAAGGAACATCACACCATCATCAGATCACAACTAAGATAAAAACAAATCTATTTCACTTTGATAGTCAGACAGACATTTTAAATAAATCTCCTACCTGAGAGTATGGCCGAATGCCAACGTTAAATTGTCATTGTCCAAAAATCGAACCATCTCTTTTCTAATCCAAAATTATTTCATCCACATAACAAGAAAAATCTCTAAAGTTCTCTTGGGTTCTCAGGATCACTGTAGCACTATGTCTTTCGTCACTGACATTTGTGAAACCTGAGACCTAATTTCTCTTTAATTTAACATCATCAATGTGGATTTGATAAAGTTATTAATCTGTCTAAACATACACATATTTTAATCACATATATTAAACATCACGTAATTTATGGTTTGCATGGCATAATTTAAATGTTGAACATGTTAGTCAAATGCTCCTAAACATCGAATAATTAATTTACACTATTTACATTGTCATTCACAATTACTTATCTGTGAATTACAGAAAAATTCATGGCTCATTGGTCATCGTTATCGTCATCATCAAAATTAAATATTTCTCACATTAATTCTTATCTCAAAATTCTACATATTCCTGTCAGAATCATTAATTCATCACCATTACATCATTTAAATTCTCAATTCAAGTTGCAATTCCTTCAAATTATATTTCAATTAAATTTATTTAATTCCATATTAATTCATTAATCATCAGCTTCTTTAGTTAATTATCACCTTCTAATTCAGTTATTCATCGTCATTACAATCGTCTATTAATTTATTTCAATCAGTTTAATTTATCCAATCTTTAATTCATCCACTTATTTAATTCATCCATTTATTTAATTCATTGATTTATTCCAAAATTTAATTTATCAAATTATTTAAATTTCAATCATCCTGGTTATTTAGATTTTCATTATTTCATCTAGTCATTCTGATTTTTATTTCATTAGGTCAGATCGTTAATATGCTTAAATTTCAGATTATTATTTCATTAATTATTATTTTCAGAAAATCTTGTATTATCAACTTTATTTATTTGTTTAATTTCCTAACAAATTGTTTAATATGGTTTATAGAACGTTGTCTTACAGTTTTATCACTTCCAAGTTATATCTCGTATTTAATTTTCATGCCAAAAAAATATGATTGCCTCCACGACATCACGTTGGATCTAACTATCCACAGCGACATTACATTTCCTCAATACTTCAAATATCACATTTGAATACAACAATTATTCCACAAAACTCCATAAATATTCAGCACATACAGCATGAATCTCAACAAATACGCTAGACTGGGTACGACGACCTCATGTCTGCCTCAAAATACATTAGCAACATTGCTACTATCACTTGGCAACTTCCACAAAATGCCTATCACAAACTTCACTTAACCATGTTGCATGATCTACAAAATATATATAACTGGCTTCAAATTATCAACGCACACAATCTCCAATAACTGTAATTACTCTGATCACATCTAGACAACTTCTTAAACAATTGGAAAAAATATAACTTATTACCTCAGTAATTTAAGATCTGCTTTCAAATAGCATAAATTCTCTTACAATTTTCATAACTCACATCGCAGAAAAACACCAATGTGCTATAATTTCTCATATCAAAATCTGCAATACTGATCTGCCTTAAAATAAATCTGACCATTAATGATTCATCTTACAAGATTCAATTACTTTAAATCCTTCTCAAAGGTATCAAACACAATTATAAAACTCATCGAAAGCATCAGCTGTAACAGCTGTTAAATTGAAATTACTCTCAAAAGAGTATAGCAACAAAATATTGGATTGGCAAACAAGAATTACTAAACGTAATCCTGCTGACATTTATCGTTACTGTATTTAACAAAATTTCGACTGATATGTGACTAGTAGTTCCTTGTTTGATTCACTTACAATCTCATGTACACTCGGATGATAAAAATGAGTCCCTCAATGGCGAGTAAGATGTGTAACCACCGTACAGTCGTATAAATACGAAAGACCTCGCCCCGTCGACTTAGATGATATTGCCCTGAACGATGGGTAAGATGAGTAGCCACCATACAATCGTATAAATACGAAAGACCCCATCTCGTATACTATATGAGTGAATGTACCAGATAGGAATCAACAAGTTTCTAGTTGTCATATAAAAGCGATGTTCATTCACTAAAGTGAATAACTTCTTAATATCTCCAAACAATCCAATGGAAAAAATCCCTACTGATGAATAATACACACTCGCTAGTATGCAATGAACTGACGAAGTAATTTTAGATAATCAATTGCAGATCACGAGTTCGAAATACTCGTTACACAAAAAAAAACTATTCATGAAAAATATCCTTGCTGGAAAAATGTCTAAAAGACCAAACTTCCGCTTAATAAAGCCAACCAATGGTGAGAATTTCATATAATGATGCCTGCCATATCATATGGTCACTCCATATTCTATCAAATTCGAAGCATATAAAGTCAAACCATGTCTAAATAATCGTATCACTCCTATTAGAAAAATATACATGTGTGCCCAGTATTCATGAAAATAATCGTATCAGGTAGTTATAACTCTTACAGTACCTTTCATAATCAGCTGTTATTAAATTTCCAAGATCGTCGATTTTCCCTACATAATGAATTTCTCGAAAGATCGTCGATTTTCCCTACATAATGAATTTCTCGAAAGATCGGCGTGAATATCATTCCATCCATGAAATGACGATTGCCTTCGAAATCCCAAGTGAATCAGCTGGTGGACTCCTCTCGTCAGGAATCGAATCCATCGCTCTGCGGTGCCATCTTGTCTCTGTCTGCGTCTACTCTGACATGTTGAACTTCGGATTACCCATAGCGGATATTGTCCAACTCCTCTCGAAAGTTCATGGAAACAGCGGACCCCCTATTCCTCTTCTAAGTTACGCCACTGTTCCATTAAATATTCAGTTTGAGTATTGAAAGATCAATCTCCAATAACTGCTAAGTCTCACTTTCGTAAAAATAAAATTTTACATGAGAGTGTCCAAGTTTATGAAACACCCTGTAGTTGTCTGTATTTGGTAATTCATGAAACTGCATAAGAAATAAATTTCATTAATGCACGATCTAATGTTCATCAGTGCCTATGCTTACGACATTCCGTTTGCTTGAAATTGTTAAAGTAACTTTGACATGCATTAAGAAAAGCATAGTCGTAATATTATTCAGAAGAACCGTGTTCAAACTGCGTTGAAATGTAGCTTGTAATAAAGTCTCCAACTACTTGCAGTGCTGTTCTAACATATCCCGGCCGTCTGTGATTGCTTGCTCGGCGAGTCCGCCTGGATCAATGACCTGCTTGGCGTTCGCTGCCCGGCGATGCTGAAACTGTCGCCTACACTCTGCCGTGACAGTTTCGGTACGCTACGCGACCTTCACCATGCGTCTGGCTTGCGCTACAGAGCTCGATCCTACTTGCTCGACTGACAGAGCTCCACTGAATGTGCTGGCACTGTCTTCTCTCCTATCTGCCTGGCGCAGACACGTGGTGTTGTCCCCCACCACTGTGCTCTCGCGTCACGATTATAGTCTCGAACCCACATCATCTCGGCTATTCCGTTATAAAATAACTTAAGGGTTATCTGACTTCCTTAAAATTATTTTCACATATAATGCATGTTATATATCCTCTTCTAAGATGTTTAAATACCATATTCCATACATATCTCAATAAAGCTTCACATTTCTATCCATAATTCCATCTTCTTACAGATGTCAGTGCCTCCTTGATCCTAGACCTCCTACGTCATCTTGACATTCTTCTTGACTCGATCGGTGCGCTATCTTTTCCTAACTCTTCCCAAAACCTCAACTACGGCTTAATGTCTGCTGGCGTAGCCGATAGCCTAAACTAGGTATCGGGTACAATACATAGTGCTCACACATTAATTATATCTATTTCTCCAACATAGAGAAATTTGAGAGGCGGAAATATCCGTGGAACACTATTCTATATGTAAAACATTGGACTGGTTGCAAAGTGCAATCCATAGTGACAACAAACTTTGACGCAAAGTGCGTGAAGAAATATTATGAGTGTATATATCTGTAATTTAGGGTGATCTCATTTATGTAATATGTATTTTGGATGGGGTTTATTAACGTGTCTGGGATAATCGGATAATGGACCGTCGTCACGGTAAATCATCCGATGATCCGAGGCGAATATGTAACGTGTTTTTCGAGGGTTTTTTATGCCACTGGCATAAGTCAGTAGGAAGCCATTCTATATTTATTTACGCGGCAAATTGTTCAGCCAAGAGAATTTTTTCATGTTAATTTATTATTATTAATGTATTATTATTATTAATTTATTATAATTATTATTTAGATATTTTCGGAGCATTTTATAAAAAATATAAGCATACAGATAGGTTTTCTATGTCTTAGAAAACGCTATCATGCAAATTATTACGAACGACGATATCATAGAAAATTATCTGATTACGGGATTTTACGGAGTTTTCGTCAGTTAGGGTATTTGAGAGACATGACTCACTGGGAATTCAAATACAAGCTGATTCCTGTCGAGAAGCATGACGCAATCTTGGGTCGCAGCGTCGAGAAAAGGCGAATTGTTGGAACGGAAAACGACTTCTCCCTCTCGCGCGCCGTGTGTAATGAACCAGAGGAGGGGAAGTAGCGGCGTGCTCAGCCAATCAGTGGAGACGACGTAAGCTGGAAGACGGCTCCGGAGAGGGGATGTGACGAGTGCATATATCGTTCGACGCGCCGTGGAAGGAGAACAATCTGTATAGAACTTCCCGAGTATGGTTCACGCGGGAGTCGCTCCGATGTTCCGTGGATTGGAGGACTAACTTTTGTAAAACTTAACCAGTGTGGTTGTACGTGTGTTTGGGTCCGATGTACGGATCATAGAATTATCTAATCTACCAGAATATCATCAAATAACGAAGAAGATGGCGACGTCCAGGAGACTGTGGGAAGCACACAGCATCATCAAGTACGAGGGAAATGCTTTGGCAATTTCCAGTGGTAAGCGCAAATGACGCAGAAATACGCAATCTCTCATTTCTCTTTGTTTTACATCTCATATTTCAGTAACTTCATAGCTTGGAAATAAGAGTAAAATCAATTTATCAAACTCCGTTTTCACGTAATTTTCTATCGGTAATATTAAAATCGCAACGCTCCAATTTAAATTTTATACTTATTATTATTAATTTTGCAATTCTTGTTTTATATAATAAATTCATTTCTTTTACAATGCAATCTTTGCTTTCAGTAGGTAGCATTAGATATAGACCAATTCCTTCTCCTGATACAATTGTTTGTTGGGTTAATGATCAAATCATACCACGATCTGAGTGAATAGATTCTTGACGGTGTTCTACCAGAGCTAGACGTTGTTAAATACAAATTTAGATTTCAGCATTGCATTGAGGTCTTGGCGCCCATTAAAACAACATAGCTTAGGCAAAGGTAAACAATTACATTTTCTCCCAACAGTGTGGGCTAACGAAACTGTTACAGTGTTGACCGACTGAAAAGCATCAAACTTTAATTTACTAAGGCAACACTGAAAATAGCTTCAAACACCATAATGAATAGTATACAAAACATTACAAGGAGAACTGTATGAAGTGCACAGTGGAATTCTTCAGAGATTGAATTAGAAGTTGACCGAGCGCCTTATAAATATAATCTTCAACTTCCGTGCGTTATAAATTAAATGAACAACTCGACTGAGAAGCAAAAGACACAATGGCTATTCGTAAAATTCATAATATCGTTTCCTGAACGCAGTTAGCCTCAATAACCTGGCACAGTTAAGTACAAACAACTTTCAGAGTGATATATACACAATTGCTAATTATTGAAACGTAGCTACTTAAAGCGATCGACTACCATCGATGGATTACCCTACGTTATCATACGGAAGCACACGAAATTACTGGATTCTGCTGGCACAAACTGGCTCGCCGAAGAACTGTGTGGTTGGCACACACTCCAATTTGGCTGTTTGACGAAGTCTACATCACAGTACTTGTCCATATCATAGCAACGATAATATTATTGCCTTATGCTCGTTGAGGTTGCCTAGAGATTTTAAAACGATCCACGCGCAAATGCAAGCTTTAGGGTTGTTTATAAAAGAAAATACCACTAGCTTTGGTTCTATTCCAACTTGTGGCTTCCTCCCGAGCAACAAAATGGTTAATAGAAAGGTAAAACCAGAAATAGTCCTATGCCACATTTTGGCTGGAGTTCCTTGTGTTCCTAATCTCTCTCTGTTGTCACCAGCCCTTCTTTGGTTTCCTGCCTCACTCCTGGAGTAATTCTCAGACCAGCGAAACTGCCCCACATGATGCTGAATCGGCCTCGCCGCTATTGGGTGAAGGCGCCGTGGAAAAGCAAGATTCGGTGAGTACAGTTCACTCCATCGTTTTCTGCCGGTGTGCCCTGGATGCACAACGCGATACCACACATTCTACGAGCCTTGGGCATGCGCGCTAGTCGAGCAGAGAGCGGCTGGGTCAAAAGCAGCGCTTTCAGTAAGCTGTTATTAGACTCCTAGACTCTCTTGAATGTGTGAGCTCTCAAGAACACCGGCAGAAATCTTTCGAGTAAACTGTAGTGAGTTTTGTGCTGATTAAAATTTTCACTACAAACAGGTTTAGGGAATCAGCCCACTTTTTAAAATAAGTAACTGTATCGTCGTTACTTTTAAGTAGGGGCAGATGACATCGTAGTTCCGCCCCTTAAAACAACAATAACTAACTTACTTTTAAGAGTAACAAAGTAACGAAAATGCTCGTTTCTTTTTTTGTTTTGTTTTATTAATTTTCGGTCTTTTCAAGTGTAGGTGTCCACCTCTATATTCTTAGTTCCATTCCAAATTTGTATACTTTAATCTGTGTTAAGAGGAGCAGATGACCTCGCTGTTCCGTCCCTTAAATCTTCAATAACTAACTGGTTATGGTTTCAAGATAGAGCAATCAGTTGCCAATAGCACGTGGGAAATGAACTAACAACCTTCCATTATGAACCAGCCCATCTCTATATTCAACACAAACAATAACCATAAACGATCTATGAATTTATGATGAATTTGAAAGGTTTTGAGTACCTGCGCCTATCTAAAGCCTAGAGGCAGTTGACCTCGCTGTTCCGCCCCTTAAAGCAACAATAACTATCTGCCGTTACGTACGCCGGCACTGGTGCCATAAACGTTCCAATTGCTCTTTGAGCCGCAATAATTCTGACGTGTCTTTATGTAGACCATTTACTTGGTGACTTGGGAATACAAAACTTCCCACAATCTTTTGTGATGCATTTCCGGCCTAGGTCCGACCCTCAATTACGGTTTATGAACCATTCTCGAATCAAAACGTGCGAAGTAGCTCCTGTAGCAGATATATTTCGCATATGTTTCTGTATTCAATTCTGAGAAACACATTTTATAATGCAGAGCCTGAGAATACAAAACAACATTTTATTACTTCCGACCTGTTTAAAGGTTTGGGGAGGGTAGGGATTGAAACCGAACCTCTGACCTTTATGATGTAGCCTACGCTAAATGTTTGGTTAAGATCAACCGTAAGGTATTACTTCGCTGGTGAGATTGAAGTTAATACAAATTAGGTAGAGTTCATTAGAATCGACTTCCGGAAAATTTAGACATATCTTCGCGTTTCACATTCCCTAGACCCCAGAACCACCGTCAGTTCAAAAGTTTATATATAATTTATTTTATGCACTAGCAACCTGTCCCGGCTTCGCCCGGAAACTGAAGCATCATTTATATACAGTAGTTTATGGAGGAATCATAATTCATAGCAGAATTCTCTTTATCGGACCACAAACCATGAAAATTTCTTCCCTGTGTCATAGGAACTTTGGGGATGACCCCCTTTGTCTTTGTGAATTATTTCTTTCTCTCTCTTGTGACAATCGATAAATTATTTAAAACTCAGCAATTTTTCTAGGTTTGTGCCGTGTCTTGTGTGTCCTAGGCGGAACCCCACACAAGACACGATACAAACCTAGAAGCATTGCTGAGTTTTAATTCACTGGCCGTGAAAGCCAATATACTGTACCATCTTTTTGGAAGCCTTCATAGGGAGTTTAAGGCTGCTTGAGCTTTTAGTTCTCACAGTAAAGAGTTGCAGTTGCACTCTATATAAAGAGAGGTACCGCGCTGTTCGCTACCCCTTTGGGGGTCCAGGCGGGGACACCAAGAGCCTGCTGATGAGCCAGCTTGGTGTCCTAGGCGAAACCCCACACAAGACACGGCACAAACCTAGAAGAATTGCCGAATTTTAATTCCCTGGCCGTGAAAGCCAATATACCATCATTTTGAGAACATATTTGTTGCTCAGTTTCATTGTTACGTGATAAGCGTATTTTTTCCGATTTCAATGAACTACGGCCTATATCCTGTTTCCGTCTCGGCATGACGGGTTAAAATCACTGACAGGACTATTAATTATATTATCATGAAGATAGCATGTGCAACGAATTCTTGTCAGACGTCAGAAGTAATTTAAGAAGGTGTATGAATCACAATTCCTCCTTCCGTCCAATCTAAACTTGACTGTGTATTCTGCGGAACGAAAAGTTCACAGGCGTAGTAAAGAAAAGCCGAGTTGCACTTCCCGGGAAACTCCAAACACATCCACTCTTCTCTGAAGTCTTAACTCGACACGACTCTACAGTATCTGGGGTGATAGGCTCGCTTACAAGCCAGCTAGCTCGTAAACTGTCTCGAAGCTAGTAATTGAATGGAGATAGTTGGAATAAATGAAATAATAAAAACACTTATAGTGGGAGATCTATTGAAGATAAGAGATAAGCTGTCGTGGACATTTTTTAGAACTTTTCATGTTGAATAATACTTATACTCATAGACTAGTATATAGATATTTTCGACGGTTTGCCCAGCGTAAGCTTAAAAAGCGCACGGATGCCAGGTTTTTTCGACCTTTTCACTGAAATTATTACTGCTTGACTCCCTTTGATCAAAAATAAATAATTTTCTACAGAAATCTTCCTCGAGATATCCTTTGCAGAATGGTGAAAACCGCATCAAAATCCTTCCAGTGGTTCTCGAGATTACACGTAACATCCAAGAATCTGGGACTTTGTTTTATTCTAAGTAGAGATGTATCAATCTACCTAGGTATGTATACTGGGTGAATTTTAAGTTCACCAACAAACTGCAGGGAGGGCTTCCTGACTGGAAATGGAGCAAAAGAGTCCATATCAACATATGTCCGAAAATGCATCGTTGCCACTATTGCTTGATAAAGTGCCTTTGGCAACACGACATGTGATGTTGCTACTGCACGATGAAGCGCCACCCCACTTCCGCATTACTGTTCGCCGACACCTTGGCAATACCTTCCCCAGACGGCGGATAGTACGCGGATGCCCTGTTGCATGGCCAGCTCAATCACCGGATCTAAACCCTCTGGATTTTTACTTGTGGGGACATCTAAAAAGCGTTGTGAATGGTGCGCCCGTTCCCGATGTGCAGAGCCTTCAACAGCGTGTCCACGAAGTCCATGATGCTGTTCAGGTACAGGCCGGAACATTCGAAAGAGTGCCATAATCTATGATGCGCCGTGTGAACTCTTGCATGGCATCAAATGGAGGCCACTTTGAACACCTGTTGTGACATGGATGAGCTTCAGATCGTGTACAGTGTGCAGGGACTACTTGCTGTCGTTGCACACGCCGTCATTTCAGTATATAAGTTGATAAGGTTGTTTTTTCTCCAATTCCAGTCAGGAAGTCCACCCTGTAGTTTGTCGGCATAATTAAAATTCACCCAGTATACAGTAGAACGTTGTTTATCCGGACTAATAAATTGAGACTGAAAGAGTTCCAGATAACGATTTTTCGGGCGTTTACTGTATTTCATTGGGGAACCACCAAGCTTCTCATTTAGCTTCAATGTTTTCTCACATAACAAAGGTCCAGAAATGGGATCTCCCTTCTTGTCTGAACAAACCATAAGTACGCCACTTCTTCCAATTTTTCATCCGTAGCTGATCTCATGGTATTTCTCTTATTAGACCCTTGTTCACTATCTAACATCGATGCTAAATTAAGAATTTCACCTTTTCGGTTCTTCAAATCAGAAATTGTGGATTTTCCAATACTGTGAGTTTTAATTAGACACTGCACACTCTCTCCTTTATCCAGTTCATTAATGATCTCCACCTTCTTCTCAATCGATAAAACATTGTGATTTCGATTTTCCTTTTTGCCACTCGTAGAAGTCATTTTCACAACGCAATACGGTACAGTACGCACACTCACATACTGTAACACGTTGAAATATTATAGAGTAGACAAACGGTAGGAGACTAGAGAGACAACAAGACGTTCCGTGACGAACTAAAGAGCCTACTTTTCTTAAAATTTAAAATTCCTATCAATGATTAATCTACTGTATATGGATCTATCTAGAATAATGAAGAAATTAAGTTGGTAATATCGAAATTTCTAATTAGTTCGAAATACTGTATACTTGGCATAATGTAGCCTAATAGTGCACTAAAGTTGGCAGCTCTGGTGGCTGAATATATTATTAGTTCCATCTCTTAGGGTACAGAATACAACATTTGGTTGAAGTCCAATAGATAGCATGGACGTTACATGCAGTTAAACATTGGATCTAACAGCGCGCGTAAAATTATGTTGGCAACAATGTCATGCATGTATTGGTCAGAAATAATTTGAAATATGATCTATTGTTGTGCCAATTTTCAATGAAATCCATTAGTTAGTATAGAAGTTACATGCATTTTAAAATTGGACCTATCAGCAGGCATAGAATCAATTTGGCAACACTGACGTATATTAGTTACTCCAAATTAATCTAGAATGCCAGGTACTATACGTGTGCAAAATTTAGAGCAATTGGCTTGCATACTTTCTGATATATTGATATTAGGGTAACAAAGATAGAGACAGTATTTATTAACAGTTGGCAGCCCTGGTTACTCTTAAGAATCGGCATAGTCATATCTGTTATGGTACACATAGCACACACGAAATTTGGTTGAAATCCAAATGATTTTATAGAAGTTACATGTATTTAAAGTTGGACCTCTCAACAGGCTTAGAATCATGTTGGTAGCACTGACGTATATGAATTACTCCAAATTAATATAGAATGTCAGGTACTATACGTGTGCATAGTTTAAAGCTGTAGGCTTGCATACTTTCTGATGTATGGGTATTTGGATTTTAAAAAATGAGAGCATTTATTAACAGTTGGCAGCCCTGGTGGCTCTTAACAATACTCTCAGTCATATCTGTTTATGTACACATAGCACATACGATATTTGGTTGAAATCCAATTGATAGTGTAGAAGTTATATGCATTTAAAATTTGGATCTATCAGCAGGCTTTTAATCATTTTGGCAACACTGCCATGTATGGCCTCCTGGAAATTAAACTGCAATATTATTATCTATACGTGTGCCAATTTTGAAATAGCTCCCATTCATACCTTCCACGATATCCAACATGGAGCTCAAATTTCAATTGCGATTTTTCAGCAGTTGGTAGCACTGTCATCATGGGCTTCAGATATTCAGGTATAGATCTTTACTCCTACCAAATTTTGTTTCGATTGCAGCAGCCGTTTAGGAGTTGATAGGGGGGGACACACACACAGCCAGACAGACAGACAGACAGACAGAAGGACAGACAGACAGAAGGACAGACAGACAGACACACATTTGCCCGATCTCATAAGTCTACTTTTTCCTCATTTTTGCAAAATGTGAAAAGTAGGCTAAAAATTGAAAACGAGAACCGACTCACTACTGGAGGCAGCACGCACTTCCGCATAACAACAGTAAGCGCGCGCTGCTCCGTCTTTCTTTTCTTTTCTTTCTTTTCCCGTCCGGATAATTGACGTTCCGTTTGTTTGACGTCCGCATAAACGACGTTCTACTGTATATCACTTTCTTTTGGACACGAGAACTACCGCAATTTTGCATCAATCACTTTCAACTTTATACATAACTAGCTATTGTGCCCGGCGTTGCCTGGGAGGTGTATTTATATGTTGTAGAAAGATACATGGCAATATATTACGCCGAGTATATTCATTCTGCCCCTAAATGAGTTTAGAGCACAGTTCTCCTCGACTATCATGTTACTCAAGTGCAATATTAACTCACTGTAAACCTAGTCGAAAAGTACAGTGGAATACAATAACGTAGCAGAGCATGCAACAATAGTAAAACGGGATGTATATACACAATTCCTCGAGAACTCAGTCTCACAATTACTTTCCTGATAGTGTTTATTTTTGATTTAATGGGGAAAGTAAGACGTCTTATAGCAGTATTCGCATAGATATCTCTATTATTTTTCAAATGTAGCAACTAACTTCTTGTTAGGAAATAATATTTAAATTATTCAATGATTGGAAGATAAAGTCATCATTGTGGAGTCAAATATACGTCTTATGATTTTGAACCCCGCACAAATTACGTGAATAATGACAAATGACTTGTTCCTGTACGTAGGTCAGTGTGTACTATACCGGTAACAGCATATTAAGGAACATTATTGCTGTAAGAATAATTTATATGCATATAATCTCATCCATATTAAGTTAAAGTAAATTAATCAAAGTATAATCCCAGTATATTGTCAAATAGGATGCTTAGATTCTGCACACATTGGACTTCCTTAGCCTCTAAAGTATTTCGTAAGATAAGAAATACATTCTCTAAACTCAATCCTTAATAATCTCTAAAATGCTATAGTGGGATCCAGTGTGATTAGAACTCATAACAATTATAACATTAGGCTATTCAATAACCTTTGTCAGTAAGCACTAAAATGGCTAATATAAATACATAAAGATAGGAAAAACATTGTGAAAGTTTAGTAGTTTAATTATGTTATTAACATGTTATCAACTAAATTAATAATTTAACATCCGGTTCCATTACAAATTAGCATAGTCATAGAGCAGGGTAATTACCAATTACAATATAACCCGAATAAGAAAGGCATATACTATTCATAGAACAATCTGCAATATCACGCAAAAGTTACTGTTTTTCTGATTTGTAATACAAAAGACAGCCTGTAGAGGTAAGCACTGTCAAGAATTAAAAAAAATGCAGCATAAAGACATTATGATTAATAAAATATAAACGTCAACTTATCAGTTGTAGAACACATCTTAACGGTGTGTATGACACTTCAATTCTAGTAGATATTGCATACAATATATTTCGCGTGATACCTTTCGTCATAAGGTAAAAATTCAAAGTCTTCTGTAACAGCAGCGGTATCAAGAGTGTAAAATTAGACTCAAAATGTCACATAGTTTTCGGTGCCCTAAAGACTAAAAATTAAATAAAATTATACATAAAATGCAAAACTCATTCAAACGACCACGTGTATTGGCGGCTAACATTCTCAGCTTTCGCCTTGGAGGTCCGAGTTTGAATCCCGGCTAAGACAAGAAATTTTAATTCTGGTCTGAGAGCTGGAATGCGCTACAGTGTGCCTCCCGAGGCAAAATTTGGTATTTGTTTTCCGTGGTTTCCCCCTTTTTTCGAAGCAAATACGGGGATAGTTCCTAACTGATGGCCACAGCAACCTCCTTTCCAATCCTCATTTGAATTACAAATACACACACTACTACAGCCAGCACAGTAACACACGTTATCAGAAAAATTCCATACACACTCAAGTTCATGGGGCTATATGACCATGTCGTCACAAAGCCTCTAAATTAATAAACAACAACAGAATCGGTAATTGTTTTCCGTGGTTTCCCACTTCTACTCGAAGCAAATACCGGGATAGTTCCTAACTGAAGGCCACAGCAACCTCATTTCCAATCCTTATTTGCATTGCAAATACACACACCACTACAGCCATCACAGTAACATATGTTATCAGAAATATTCCATACACACTCAAGTTTATTGGGCTATATGACTGATGTCGCAAAGCCTCTAAATTAATCAACAACAATCATTTAGGTTCATTTAATCTTAATACTAAGTTTCGTGATGAAATCTCCAGCCGTTGTAACGTTACGCCACATGCAGGGTTAGCCAATGTATTTCTTTTTTAATTTTAACTCTCTACAACGACGCCTGTTAATAACATTTAAAAAAATACGTATTCAGATTTTTATGGCGTTCATATTCCTAATGTTCTTATCGTGGTTTGGATAGCAAATGGATTGCCATGACCTCTTACCGAGATAGATAGAAACCTGGTGTTAATGTCTTGATCTACTGTTGCCATGGAGAATATCATGATATGGACTTCTTAGTCTCTTAGACCTACGATGATAGGCTATCCAATTAACTACGGAATCAACTGTCCAGTGCATACCCATAAGTTATCTTCTGAAAAAAAAATGGGTATCATAATGTTTTCTTGCGATTCTGTTGAATCATTCTTCAGTACATACCCCAGGAGCTCACAACTAATGGAATATGGGTTTGGTGACCACGGGACCCCAGCTGGGTGCAGTATTGCTTCCACTTACTTGTGCCGAGCTCCCTTCTGTCATCTTTCCTGTCGACCACCCTTGGTCACCTCTCGTTTACTTACGACATTACCACACTCCCCCTCCTTCAGGGGCTTACAACATGTGGGACGCTGGTTAGCGATCAGGGGGCCCGAGACAGGTTCGCGATTGCTCCAACTTAATTGTGCCAGGGTCCTCTCTGGCATATTTACTGTCGGCCTCCCTGATCAACTCCTGTTCTCTTCCTACCCTGACGGTATTAAGATATCCGAGGTCTAAGGAGTCTTTCAAATTCCCGCCTTAATTGGACCTTGTTTCATCTTTCCTGATACCCTCATTCTTCAAAGGGTCAGATCTCTTGTTTTTCTTTTCATCATATTTCCTGCCTTCTACACAAGGTCATAAAGGAGGCAGGGTGTGTGTAGCCCCACCACTGGAGGTGCTACACCCTCAAGGGCTCACGACTGTTGAGTTTGGGATGATACCTGAGCTGGATCTGTTAGGTAGATTTCATTAGAAAGCTAACTATTGCAATGGGTACCATGTTTCGACTTCCGGAAAATTTCGACATTTCTTCGCGTTTCACATTCCCTAGACCCCAAAACCACCGTCAGTTCAAAAGTTTATATATAATTTATGTATGCATATATGTATATATGTATTATTATTGATTTAAGCCCACTACGGAGCGCTTATGACTAGTTCTTCGATGCTGTTTTCCGTTCCTAATATCTCTTGAGCCCTGCTGATAATTTCTCCTTTCTCTCCTGCGAAAGGGGCTTCCGACATTTAGAGACTCTAGGTGGTGGGGTCCAAGATTCTACCATAGCACAAAATTTAGAACGATCTTCAACATCAAGGTCAGCAATTCCAGCCGAATCCAAGTCCTTTAGTACTTCATTAAGCCACAGGCTTCCAGTCTTGTAGCTTTTAACCAAGGAGAAGATCTTCTTGGTAAGCCTGTTGCTGTTCATTCGTTGTAGGTGCCCATAGAACTTTAGCCTCCTACGTCGCATACTGGTATTGGCTGATTCTAACTGTCGATACAGGTCAGAATTAGATTTCAAACGGTAGGTTCCATCTGGGAGCAATCTCGGGCCATGGATTTTCCTGAGGATACGTCTTTCGGCTTTCTCCAGGTCATCCATGGTGCCTTTTCTGTTCATCAAGAGGGTCTCTGCGGCATACAGAAACTGTGGTCTGACAGCAGTTCTGTAGGGACAGATCTTAGCATTCCTATGTATATATGTATAGATATCAGTTTCTTGTGGACACGATAACTGCCGTAATTTTGCACCAATCACTTTGAATTTTTTACATAATATGTTGTTGTTGTTCGAGTCTTCAGTCTTTTGACTGGTTTGATGCAGCTCTCCATGCCTCCCTGTCCTGAGCTAATCGTTTCATCTCTACATAGCTACCACACCCTACATCTGAGGCAATCTGTTTAATATATTCTAACCTTGGTCTACCCCTACAGTTCTTGTCCTCGACCCTTCCTTCCATAACTAAGCTTGCTATTCCTGGGTGTCTTAGTATGTGTCCTACCAACCTATCTCTTCTCTTCATTAGCAGTCGCCAGAAACATCTCTCCTCTCCCACTCGTCTTAATACCTCTTTGTTTGTAACCCTATCTACCCATCTGATCTTCATCATTCTCCTGTAACACCACATTTCAAATGCTTCAATTCTCCTCTTTTCTGCTGCACCAATAGTCCAAGTTTCACTTCCATAGAGCGCCACGCTCCAGACAAAGGCTTTCAAAAATGACTTCCTAATACCTAAATCTATATTCGATGTCAACAGATTCCTTTTCTGTAGAAATGATTTCCTTGCCTGAGCTAACCTACTTTTTATATCCTCTTTGCTTCGTCCATCACTGGTTATTCTGCTTCCTAAGTAACAGAAGTCTCCTACTTCCTTCAGCTTTTCACCTGTCAATTTGATCTCCATAGAGGTTTCTGATTTATTTCGGCTGCATTCCAGTATTTTTGTTTTACATTTATTAATTTTCATCATGAATTCTTTCCGTAAGACGGAGTCCATACCATTCAAAAACTCATTCAAATCCTCAGGCTTGTCGGCCAAGATGACGATGTCATCAGCAAATCTCAGAGTTGAAATTATTTCTCCTTGAATCTTCACTCCCACTTTAAATTTTTCTCTAATTTCCTTCATTGCTTGTTCAATGTAAAGATTGAAAAGTATGGGTGATAAGTTGCAGCCTTGCCTTACACCTTTCTGAATACCAGCTTCTCTCTCATGTCCTTCAACTCGAATGATTGCTGTCTGTATAGATTGTATATCACCCTCCTATCCCTGTACTTTATTCCAATCGATTTCAAAATGTCAAACAATTTAGTCCAATCAACGTTATCAAAAGCCTTTTCTAAGTCTACAAAAGCCATGAACGTTCTCTTATCTTTCCTTATTCTACCTTCTAAAATCAGCCTAAGACTTAGTACAGCTTCCCTTGTTCCTACATTTCTCCTGAAACCAAACAGGTCTTCACCCAACTCCGTTTCTATCTGGCTTTCAATCCTCTTGTAAATTATTCTAGACAGGATCTTTGAAGCATGAGTAATCAAGCTGATTGTACGGTAATCTTCACATCTGTCAGCTCCCACTTTCTTTGGTATAGGGATGATTACATTCTTCTTGAAATCAAGGGGTACCTCACCTGTCTCATAAATCCTACACACCAACTGAAATAACCTGATCAGACCTTCATCTCCTATGCAGCGTAGCAACTCAATCGGTATATCATCTATGCCTGGTGCTTTGTTCCTGCTTAAGTCTTCCAAAGCTCTATCAAATTCTGATCTCAATATTAAATCTCCTTTCGCATCCTCATCAATTTCCTCCTCCCTTTCCATTACATGATTCTCAATCTCATTTCCCTTATACAAACTCTCTATGTAAGCTTTCCATCTCTCAACCTTCTCTTCCCTATCTGTTAGAGGCTTTCCATTTGTGTCCTTAATATTACAGCACTTAGTCTTCTTTTCCCCAAAAGTATTCTTAATCCTTCGATAAGCTGTGTCTACTTTTCCTAATTTCAGACAATACATAATATGTATCCCCTTAAAATCTCGGTCGAGTTCGTTAATGGGCTAAATCGGTCGAAGGGGGTGAAAATGGGGGGCTTTTTTCGAAAAAGTGAAATATCGCTATAACTCTCTTAATACGAGAAATATCGAATCCATTCAAAGTTCATAATATGTGTCAGATAAGTGCCAAAAATTAATGTTTGAAAAGTTTTTTTATAGTACCAGCCATTGACCAAAGGGGTAAAAAGTGGGTTTTTCGGGAATCATTAATCATATCTCTCTTAATAGGCACAATATCAAAACCGTACAAAATGGAAAATATTCCCCTAATAATTACCTAAAACTTTTGTCTGAAAGGATTTTTGATAAGACCCACCATTACGCCAAGGGATGAGCAAAATGATTTCGGAATTAAAGAAAATGCCAAGTGCTATCAGAGGTTATTATGACAACGCTTCTAAATTGATGAGCGATGAGCCATCAGCAGTTGCTATGACAACGCCACTGCACGAGATCACATTCGGTTTTCAATCTGTCTGTGGGAAGCGACTTCGGTATCGGAACTGGTAGCATGCTGAACTCCTATGCCCAAGGTCGCGGGTTCAAACTCGGCTGAAGTCGTCGGATTTTCTAAGAGCGCTAAAAATCCCTGAGTATGCTTTCCTTCGGAGGGGAAGTTCCAACGTTCGTTGCGAGTTGCTGGTTCCGGTGGAATCTAGTAGACAAGTTCACAGCTAGGTGTCGTTGATGGTAGTATTTTTTTAATTATGTAGCCTACTTTAGGTAGATTTCATTAGAAAGCTAACTATTGCAATGGGTCTACCACGTTTCGACTTCCGGAAAATTTCGACATATCTTTGCGTTTCACTTAAGCTCTCACCACTAATTCCGGGTGGTGGCTTCGGAGGCGTAGTCGGTAGCATGCTGAGCTTTCATTAGAAAGCTAACTATTGCAATGGGTACCATGTTTCGACTTCCGGAAAATTTCGACATATCTTCGCGTTTCACATCCCCCAGACCCCAAAACCACCGTCAGTCAAAAGTTTATATATAATTTATGTATGTATGTATATACAGTGTGGTCCACCAGCCCCTTATTTTTTTTTTGGAGGAAGGCAACCCAACTAACGCGTATATCACAGTCATCCTAAAAACATTAGTACATGCTCCTTCACGGCCACTGTACAACTTTACCGTTGAGTACATACTCGCGAATATAGTAGAAATCAATAGTGGCAGTGTTCTCTCAATGACCTAAAATATAATGCATGATTGAAACGATCAGAGCTCCGAATAACACCTTCTTACGTTTGGATAGGAAGTGTCTACGAACAGATTCAATACGTGCCAGCAATTCAGCATGGTTCTCGGTAGCTATGGTGACTAAATCAAGAATTAGTAGAGTAGCGTCGACGAAGTCGCATTGTAGTAGGTTCGAGCCTTGAACTAATACTTCTTTTTTTTTTTTGCTTAATGTCGTTTATTGTGGATGTATTATGGACGCATATCTATCTGTTCCAACGAGTTTTTTTTTATTTGGTCCTCAAAAGGACCGTACTTATCCGATGGTACGCAGCCAGATTGGACGACGACATAATGATCTGTAGAACGAAAGCAAGCTATCCTGTATATTCAAGGTAGAAAGTGTTCGATTGGGGCCGATAGCCTAGATGTTAGGCCCCTTAAAACAACAATTATCATCATCATCAAGTGTTCGAAATTTTGACCACCTTTGTTTAAAGGAAAACTCCGACTCACTCAGACGACCCACATAACAAATAGATTTGTTATGTGGGTAGGCTCACGAATAAATACATCAGACCGAAACTATAATTTCTTTCAACGGCGTCTGTGCGAAAAACGCTTGCTATACACTTACAGTAATAGTTAGTTAGTGAGGTTTTACGGGAGGAACTACGATGGCATCTGCCCCAAACATACAGTAAATACAGATAATTATAACGTTGTTGCTTTTACGTCCCTTTTAACTGCTCCAGCTTTTAGATGCGCCGGGGTGCCGGAATTTTGCTCCGCAGGGGATTTTCAACGTGCCACTAAATCTACTGACACGGCTCCCTCGCATTTGCGCACCCTCAAATGCCAGCTGACTGCGCCAGGATACGAACCTGCAACCTAGGGCACAGCAAGCGAGAACGTTACCGCTGAGCCTCGCAGCAAGCCAGTAATTACAGAATGTGTCATTATATTATAAATATTGAACTATTAAAATTCTAATTATCACGAATAGAGTCGCCTCCATTGCGTAGTGCTCAGCGTGATTAGCTGCTACCCCGGACGTCCTGGGTTCGATTCCCGGCTCTGCCACTAAATTTGAAAAGTGGTATGAGGACTGGGACGGGGTCTACTCAGCCCCGGGTGGTCCAAATGAGTAGAGAGGATTCGATTCCCACCTCAGCCATCCTCAAAGTGGTTTTCCGTGGTTTCCCACTTCGCCTTCGGGCAAATGCCGATTACCTACCGTAGGGCAGCGGCCGCCTCCTTCCCTCTTCCTTGCCTATCCCTCCCGATCTTCCCCTCCCTTCCCTACCCTCAAGACGCCCCTGTTCGCTTTGCAAGTGAGGCCGCCTGGGGAGGTGCTGATTCCACCTCCGCAGTTGTATCCCCCAGACGAGATGTTTCAAGCTCCAGGACACTGCCCGTAGAGGCGGTATTGATGGGATCCCTCACTGAGTCCGTGGGAAAACCTAACCTGGAGGGTAAAATCGACTAACAAATAATAATTAAAACGAATAGTATCCATCCATGGTTTTGAACAGTATTTAGGGAAAATAACCATTTAAATGAGACAAGAAAATAACTTTCCTTATCGTCTTCGTAGATGATGTGAACAAAACCAAGTTGAAATCTTGCTGTACGAGGTAGGGAGGGTATAATAAAAGAGTTAAAATGAATTTAAAGTCTGCCGTTAGATAGTCTTGATCCCGGGATCTTCGAAAGAGCGAGCGGGCGCAATAACACTTGCACACATTTACAACACACGCTGGAGGTTTTGTTGCGCTTCTTATTAACGCGTATGGTAAAATATTCAATTATTACAGTTAGATCTTGAACATTGATTGGAATGCATTCATTCAATACCTGGCATGTTTTCTAATTTACTTAAAGCAAGTTTCGCGACCGGGGGGCTGCGTGGCGCAGTCGGTAGAGGCGCTGCGCTTCTAACTGAAAGAGCGTGGGTTCGATCCCCACCCAGGTAGTGGATTTTAGAAACAAAACTACCACTTTCGGAAACGCAAAAAGCCCTGGGGTTCACTCAACCTACACCGGAAATGAGTACCAGGGTAATTCCTGGGAGCAAAGGCGGCCGGGCGTGGAGCTGACAGCTCCATCCCATCTAGTGCCGATGTCACAAAAAAGTGGAAGCCTCTACCTTCCACTACTCCCAGGGCCTCCATGACCTGTACGGAGTTGGCATTGACAAGTTTCGCGACCCCTTTTCGTTAAAAAGGCGAAAGAACTGCAAATAATGCCCTCAAACGACAGCCCTTCGGTTTTATTTCATACAACATAGTGTACAAAATGCTAGCGTGTGATACACTTCGGTCATACAAGTAGGTGTACAGACGAAGAGAACAGAATCATATGGGATTTTGTACCAGCGATCACAGTAGCTTCCTTGCCAGCGAGTGTCGTGTGATACGGGCCTTAAGATATGCTAAGACTTTTTGTTAAAATTTAATTACAAAACAAGATGTTCGGTAAAGAACGTATAGCCTACTTTCTCCTAAATACATGGTTATAGTTATAACTCTTTGTCCTTTTCAAGTAGTATAATTGAATGTTGGTAGTAGTAGCTTCTTGAAATACAACGTGCTATACGGATATTATACATGAATATGATGTGCCATTTGCTAGTGCTACCTCTGTAAAAACATTCATTCAATTCGGTTTCACCGTGTTTGAATTGATATGGGGAATCGATTTGCACCCATACATGGCCGCTATCTGCAAACTAATGGGCTGATGACCTTGTAGTTCAGTCAAAAGATGCTTCCCACAAAAAGGTATGTTGTTGAAAAATATGGTAGAGATCAAATGATTTGGTTGGTCGTAATTTGATTTAAGATTTTAACATTTGGGTGGCCGCCATTCCATTTCCGTCAAGTTGGTGGCGATATAAAACATGACACTGAGGTGGCCTTTGCTAGTGCTACCTCTGTACCAAACTTCGTTCCATTCGGTTTCACCGTGTTTGAAAAGATAGGGGGAATCTATTTGCACAAACACATGGCCGCTATCCGCACATTATTGTCCTAATGACCTTGTAGTGTGGTCAAAAAAATCTCTATACATAAAGGTATGTTGTTGCAAAATTTGGTAGAGATCAGATTATTAGGTTGGTCGTAATTTGATTCAAGCTTTTAACATTAGGATGGCCGCCATTACGTTTTCGTCAAGATGGCGGCGATAAAAATATAACACTGGAGTGCCCTTTGCCAGTGCTACCTCTGTACAAAATTTTGTTCAATTCGCTTTCACCGTATTTGAATTGATAGGGGGAATCGATTTGCACACAAACATGGCCGCTATCTGCAAACTATTGGGCTGATAACCTTGTAGTTTATTCAAGAAACGCTCGCCATATGAATATATTTTGTTGCAAACTTTGGTAGAGATCGGATGATTAAGTTAGTCGTAATTTGATTTAAGCTTTGAACATTTGCGTGGCCACCATTACATTTCCGTCAATATGGTGGCGATATAAAACATGACACTGAGGTGACCTTTGCTAGTGCTACCTCTGTATCAAATATAGTTCAATTCGGTTTCACCGTGTTTGAATCGATAGGGGGATTCCATTTGCACACATACATGGCCGCCATCTACAAACTATTGGTCTGATTACCTTGTAGTTTAGTAAAAAGACGCTCGCCATATAAATATATGTTGTTGCAAAATTTGGTAGTGATCGGATGATTAGGTTATTCGTAATTTGATTTAAGCTTTGAACATTTGGGTGACTGCCATTACGTTTCCGTCAAGATGGTTGCGATATAAAACATGACACTGAGGTGCCCTTTGCTAGTTCTACCTCTGTACCAAATTTCGTTCAATTCGGTTTCACCGTATTCGAATTGATAAGTGGGGGGGGGGGGGGGGGGGGAGGGAAGACATTCAGAGTACACACACTCACACACACAGACACACAGCCACACACACAATTTTTGGCCCTATGTAGGTCTCATAAGTCTACTTTCATTTTTTGCAAAGATCGAAAGTAGGCTAATAATACCATGGGAATTTCTAAGGAATACGTATACTTCGATGCAAGCACTGGCGATCAGAATATCCTTCGGTATGTTGTTGTTTTGTTTCATTTGAGGGGCTAGAACAACGCAGTCATTTAGCCCCGCGTACTTGGGTGTGTGTGTAGAATTTGTCTGATAACCTGAGTTATTGCGGGCTTGTAATGATGTGTGTATTTGCAATTAAGGATTGGGAAGGAGGCGGCCGTGGCCTTAAGATAGAATCCGTCCCGGAATTTGGCCGGAGTAGAAGTGGGAAACCACGGAAAACCATTTCCAGGGTGGCTGAGGTGGGAATCGAACCCACTTCTTCTCATATTTGCTTCACGAGGCTACGTGTACCCAATTTCAGCCCTCAGACAAGTATTACATTTCTTGGCAGAGCTGGGAATCGAACCCGGACCTCCGGAGCAACACTTTGATATGTTATGTTAATATTCATGCCAGTTTTTTTTAATTTTCTGCTATTACAGGTCACGTGGCATAACGTACCAATTCGATCATATTCTCTTTATAAATCATCAAAATTCAACGTACTCTTCACAAAAATACGTCGTAAGGCAATAAATGTGGCAATGTAGTTACATCCCGACTAAAATGGAATGTGGGCTTTCGTTCAAAAAAAGTATGCCTACCACCGGATTCGAAGCAGCATTCTACCCGCTCGCGCCCACCACGTACGGTCAGGCATTAACCCTCTCAGCCACCAGCACATGGTAGACAACGCACGCCAAACGTGCTGTAGTTACTGTAGCTGTCCCACCTCAAACGTTTAAGTCCATCTCAAAGTCTTCAATCACGGTTTATGGTGTTGATTTAACTTTCTACTATTACAGATCACGTGGCGTAAGCCATTAATTCGATCGTATCGCGTGCATGTGTGTTATTTCAAGGAGCAGTAAGTCATATGTTAGTAGAATGGGCCATATTATTTGGCGGAGAAAAGTTTAAGGTCGGTTTTTCTTTGCTAGACCCATGACCCGATTGCATTGCTGTCACACAGTCAGACCGCAGAGCAACATCGACCATCGGGAGAAATGAGATGTTAGTTGGGTTTCATAAAACTAAATAATAAGGGGCGGGTGGACCACACTGTATATGTATATGTATATCAGTTTCTTGTGGACACGATAACTGCTGTAATTTTGCACCAATTTTTTATTTTATTTAGTCAATTTACCCTCTAGGTTGGTGGTTCCCACGGACTCAGCGAGGGAACTCACCACTACCGCCTCTATGGGCAGTGTCCTGGAGCTGGGAAACATCTGGTCGGGATGGATACAACTGGGGAGGTGTGATCAGCACTTCGCCCAGGCGGCCTCACCTGCAAAGTGAACAGGGGCCTCATGAGGGATGGGAAGGGATGGAAGATTGGGATGGATAGGCTAGGAAGAGGGAAGGAGGCGGCCGTGGCCTTACAGTAGGTACCATTCCGGCATTTGCCCGAAGACGAAGTGGGAAACCACGGAAAACCACTTCGAGGATGGCTGAGGTGGGAATCGAACCCCCTCTACTCATTTGGACCACCCGAGGCTGAGTAGACCCCGTTCCAGTCCTCTTACCACTTTTCAAACTTCGTGGCAGAGCCGGTAATCGAACCCAGGACCTCCGGGGCGGCAGCTAAGCACGCTGACCGCTACGCTACGGAGGCGACTTAATTTGCACCAATCACTTTGAAATTTTTACCGAATATGTATACCTATAAAATCTCGGTCGAGTTCGTTACTGGGCTAAATGGGTCGAGGGGGGTGAAAATGGGGGTCTTTTTTCGAAAAAGCGAAATATTGCTCTAACAGCTCTATCCCCCCTTACCCTTTAAATAAACCAAAATAATAATAATAATAATAATAATAATAATGAAATTAGCATACCAGAAATATAATTTAGAACACACAGAAACTGCCCTAATTTAAGTGACTCGGTAGGTCAGCTGAGTTTACAGCAAAAAACCCTAGGAGAGAATTTTTCGTGATATTCAAGAACACCCTGATTTTATTTAGAATGAGAGATCAGGCGGGACGAAGCTAATTCAAGACAAGCCTGTTGAGAGGAAGGCCTGAGGCGTACCCAGTAGGCCGATAATTTTTTATCTTGCCACACATGGTGAAGGAGAAGGAATAAGGTATAATCTACCTACCAACTGCATGCATTTAAATGAGATAATCAAGTCCCAATAAACAATATATTATAAAAAGATAATGATGCTACATTACTATACATACCCTCACCATATACAGCACTAACAAATCTGAACAATATAGTGATTTAACCTATATACTGTACAGGGCTATTACAAATGATTGAAGCGATTTCATAAATTCACTGTAGCTCCATTCATTGACATATGGTCACGACTCACTACAGATACGTAGAAAAACTCATAAAGTTTTGTTTGGTTGAAGCCGCACTGCAGGTTTCTGCCGCCAGAGCGCTCGAGAGCGCAGTGAGACAAAATGGCGACAGGAGCCGAGAAAGCGTTTGTCGTGCTTGAAATGCACTCACATCAGTCAGTCATAACAGTGCAACGACACTTCAGGACGAAGTTCAACAAAGATCCACCAACTGCTAACTCCATTCGGCGATGGTATGCGCAGTTTAAAGCTTCTGGATGCCTCTGTAAGGGGAAATCAACGGGTCGGCCTGCAGTGAGCGAAGAAACGGTTGACCGCGTGCGGGCAAGTTTCACGCGTAGCCCGCGGAAGTCGACGAATAAAGCAAGCCGGGAGCTAAACGTACCACAGCCGACGGTTTGGAAAATCTTACGGAAAAGGCTAAAGCAGAAGCCTTAAGCTTTACCGTTTACAATTGCTACAAGCCCTGACACCCGATGACAAAGTCAAACGCTTTGAATTTTCGGCGCGGTTGCTACAGCTCATGGAAGAGGATGCGTTCTGTGCGAAACTTGTTTTCAGTGATGAAGCAACATTTTTTCTTAATGGTGAAGTGAACAGACACAATGTGCGAATCTGGGCGGTAGAGAATCCTCACGCATTCGTGCAGCACATTCGCAATTCACCAAAAGTTAACGTGTTTTGTGCAATCTCACGGTTTAAAGTTTACGGCCCCTTTTTCTTCTGCGAAAAAACCGTTACAGGACACGTGTATCTGGACATGCTGGAAAATTGGCTCATGCCACAACTGGAGACCGACAGCACCGACTTCATCTTTCAACAGGATGGTGCTCCACCGCACTTCCATCATGATGTTCGGCATTTTTTAAACAGGAGATTGGAAAACCGATGGATCGGTCGTGGTGGAGATCATGATCAGCAATTCATGTCATGGCCTCCACGCTCTCCCGACTTAACCCCATGCGATTTCTTTCTGTGGGGTTATGTGAAAGATTCAGTGTTTAAACCTCCTCTACCAAGAAACGTGCCAGAACTGCGAGCTCGCATCAACGATGCTTTCGAACTCATTGATGGGGACATGCTGCGCCGAGTGTGGGAGGAACTTGATTATCGGCTTGATGTCTGCCGAATCACTAAAGGGGCACATATCGAACATTTGTGAATGCCTAAAAAAAACTTTTTGAGTTTTTGTATGTGTGTGCAAAGCATTGTTAAAATATCTCAAATAATAAAGTTATTTTAGAGCTGTGAAATCGCTTCAATCATTTGTAATAACCCTGTACTTCTTAGTCTAACATATAAATATGAACACGATGATTCCCCGAATTTAGTAGCCTACAAGGGCTAAATAATCTGTCGTTTGCCCGCATGGCAATCTAGGCAATTACATTTGAGGTTAAAACATGAATTTGAACAGGTACCCAGAAGAAGAAAACCAAAACAACATGAAAAGAGGCACACTGCCTTCTCAAAAAACAATGCTGCATTAGCAACCGAAAACGCCTTAGTGGTGCGAGTATGTCTGACAAACTTCACAGTGCAGCGCTCACTGTCTTGTAAAGCCTGTCTGACCCAAAATTAAGTCCACGAGGTTCCCACCCCAGTTAACAGGAAATAGGACAATGAATAACCCACCCTGCAGTAAACTACATATAACAGTATGACCAAATTATACAACCCCTTCCAAAATATTATATACTAATATACTAAATAAAAAGGTCAGTCCGTATCTAGCTCAAACTATGGTCCACCGACACATGGCCTTAACGACATACCAAACGACACAGTTTAATGTTCCATCGAACGGTTGCCCATTCTAACAAATTGAGTTCATACCACCTGGTGTCTTTCAGCCCTCCGAGGAAACTGCCCAATGAGTTTCCCCGGAGGCAATTGCTTGTGAGTCTGGTTGTCAGCAAGGTTCTTCACACACTGTCTCTCCAGTCACAGGCCGCAACCCTCGAGCCCAATGCACCCCCACCACACTACTTCAGTCATACCAACGTGACTAGTGGTGCAAACGTGCCAAAACAAAGCCAGAGTCCAAGATTTACAATTGGTACCTCGAATATCACCCTACACAGTTAGTGCGTAGAATCTTCCCAGGAGTTGAGATGTTTCACAAGGTTCTTGCAAAATATTTTCTTAGAACAAGGGTTTGGCCAAATGTAGCTGACAGGGAGTGTTCACATCTCCAATGTTCACAGATACAAAGCTTGATATGTCTCCCTCGCCAAGTTTCCATTAGCGATAATACTTTAAGTGGCAGGACACACAAAGGGTAGAATTCCTGGCAGAAAAGGGCTTGGCGAACCCACTTCACCAACAGATCATAGTCAGGTGCAGGGACAAGGGCGAAAGGAATTCCCAGAAGAGGCTTGGTGTACGCTCCCATGGTAGTTTGTCCGGCCACACCTGGAGTCCTTACTGCGTCTCGAAGATAAAGATGTATATGTACTGATTTACAAAATCGGTACAATTGCTATAACTCTCTTAATATGTGAAATATCGAATCCGTTCAAAGTTCATACTATGTGTCGGATAAAGCCCAAATGTTTATGTTTGAAGAGTTTTTTATAGCACCAACCATTGACCAAAGGGGTGGGAAAAAGTTTTTTTTTTTCGGGAAACATTAATCATATCTCTCTTAATAGGCACAATATCAAAACCGTACAAAATGAACAATATTCCCCTAATAATTACCTAAAACTTTTGTCTGAAAGAATTTTTCATATGACCCACCATTACGCCAAGGGATGAGAAAAATGATTTCGGAATTATAAGAAAATGCCAAGAGCTATCAGAGGTTGGCATGGCAACACTACTAAATTGATGAGGGATGAGCCATCAGACGTTGCCATGACAACGCACTTGCACGAGATCAGATTCAGATTTCCATCTGACTAAGTGAGAAGCAGCTTCGGTGACGTAACTGGTAGCATGCTGAATTTATATGCCCAAGGTCGCGGGTTCAAAGCCGGCCGAAGTCGTCGGATTTTCTAAGAGCGCTAAAAATCCCTCAGTATGCTTTCATTTGGAGGGGATGTTCCAACGTTCGTTGCGAGTTGCTGGTTGCGGTGGCATCTAATAGCCAAGTTCACAGCTAGGTGTCGTTGACGGTAGTATCTGGTAGCAACGTTAGGAACTACTGCTTGAAATTGACCGTCTGCAGTCCTTACCTGAATTACAGACTAATACAGCCATCACAATTCACGCCGTTTATAAGACAGATTCTACACTCACCCAAAGTGCACGGGGTTACATGACCGCGTTGTCGCTGCCCCTATACTGAGGAACCAACCAAAATCTCTGCGGGAGATATAATTTTGCGTGAAGAAGTAACAGACCGTTACATAGTTACACATCAGTGTCGAAACCTTGCATAAGGACAGTGTGACCACAAGTATAAAAATGGACCCCAAATGACAAGAAGGTTACCGTCCCCATAAGACAATAAAATGTTTAAAATATGCATAAAATGACGAAAAACGAAGTTAATTAAGCTCTAATTATAAAATACTTTCTCGCAATAAATGAGGTCTGATCCTTCTACGAAAACCTGCATAT
Source organism: Meconema thalassinum (assembly GCA_946902985.2). Classification (NCBI taxonomy): domain Eukaryota; kingdom Metazoa; phylum Arthropoda; class Insecta; order Orthoptera; family Tettigoniidae; genus Meconema; species Meconema thalassinum. The sequence goes on from OX336390.1 coordinate 789,757,132, forward strand.
TCTGCCTATTTTCGCCTATCCCCAAGTTTGTCCGGTGAAATCTACCTCCGCCTTCCGGCGTGCCGAGAGGACTTTTTTTTCCTTTATCCAGTGAATCTGGGGCGGACTCTATCCTATTTCCCTTTCTATCAGCCTTTCATGGCACACCTTTCAAAAACGTCAATTCTCATTTTTTGAGGATTGAGAACATTTCCATTACCTGCATTTTATTTCCCTTATTCCTTCCTTTTTGTCCTTTTGTTCTCCTAATCCGTAATTTGGTTGTAAGTTGTAGTTATTTTTAGTTCTAGTGTTCATTTTATCATCATTTTTCATTTTCACCTCAAAGAATTAGAGGTCTATAACCTCAATGTTAGGCACTTTAACATCAACTATCATCATCAAATTACAATTTCAGCAATATCTTTTCCAACAATGAAAACTGAAAGTCTGGTTTAAGTTGTATTCACAGTGGAAAGAATTTCTTTTATGAGATGTTTGTATGCATTTCTCAGATCTCTCATCCTCTCTACCCATTAACCTGACCGCATCAGCGGTCCTGCCAGCGTTATTGCAGAGAAATTGGTATCACCGATTACGAATATTATTGCGGAAGCCAAAATACCGGTGGCTTCCAAATAACTTCTGTACTAACCAGTCAGCAGGAAAGTTCATGAAGTTTTATAAAAATCGAGTGAACCTAATGAAATTCTATTTTAATAAGGTGCAAAGGTATGTTTAGTGTCTGTCATTTAATATCACGCTATTGTATTTTGTGATATAGTTTGCATTTTGATATTGCGGAAATTATATTGACAATTAGTGTCAAGTCTTTGTTATGCTATACTGGGTTGACAGTGCTGTGTGAGCAGTTGAGTAACTAACGTGATTTCATGTAAAGAGCCTCATTTTCTATACCGGTAGAGAAGATCGCAACTCGCATCCAGTTGGCCGTGCCTCGCCTTGAGCTACTATTGCCATGGAAACGACCGGCCTTGCCATTCTTGCATGAGTTTATTTTCTGATTTAATTAGCCTTTGCTGGAGTGCTAAAAGGCCTAAATCAAAAGAAAGAGAAAGACTATCGAAAATTCATATGGCCAGTGATTTCTTCTGGGTTCTGAACTATGTGTATGCAAAATTTGGTTGTGATTGGTGGAACGGTGTAGATTTGTATACGGAACAGATATACCCACATACATACCCACATACAGACATTCACTTTTATATATAAGATATAATCCCTTCAAAATCTCGATCGAGTTTTATTAGGTTCGTTAATGGGCAAAATCGGACGATGGGGATGAATATGGGGGGGCCATTTTGAAAAAGTGAAATAGCCAGGACGAATCATTTCCCGTGGGACTGAGTTCCCTTACCCATCACATTCCCCCGATCTGACACCTGATGCTTACGTATGGGGAGTGTTAAAAGAGGAAGCTTTCAGCTGTCCAGATCCACCCAAAACTGTGCCTGCATTACGTCGGAAGAATCTGAAGCAACCCATGTTCCAGAATATGTTTGAAAATCTGCGTAATCGTTATGAACACGGTCTACAGCCGCATTGGAGCACATTTTGAACATTTGATAACTAAATAATAACAATAACAGTAACATAATATTCCAGTACTATATATAAAACAACCCCTGGCACTATCCAGCCCATGACGGGCTAAGGCCGACCAAGCGACCGCTGCCCAGCCATTTGGCCTGCAGATATTGGGGTGACGCGTGATCAGCGCGTCGGGTCCCCTCGGCCGTTAATCTTGGTATTCGTGATCGGGGCGCTGTCTCACTGTCAGACAGCTACTCAAGTGTCCTCACGAGGCTGAGTGCACCCCGTTCCAACCCTCACGTCAGTTTTAAAATTCCTGACGGAGCCGGCGATCGAACCCGCGGCCTCCGGGTGAGAGGCAGGCGCGCTACCCCAACACCACGGGGCCGGCAGTACTATATATGTTGGCGCATTCTGTACTTATAACGCTACATATTTCAACACTCGAATACAGCGATCGATATTCGTTGAACTTGATCCGCGGTAGAGTCTATTGTTGTTTTTGTTGTTGATTCTTTAGGGGTTTTGTGGCATCATGGTCTTGTAGCCCAGTTTACTTGGGTGTGTGTAGAAGTTGTCTGAAAACCTGTGTCACTGTGATGTCTGTAGGCTTACTAGTGTGTGTACTTATATACGAGGAAGGATTTGGGTAGGAAGCTGTTGTTGTTTCATTTGAAATGCATGGACATCATGGTCATTTAGCGCCGTGTACTTGGGTGAGTGTTGAATTTTGTCTGATAACCTGTGTTATTGTGATGGCTGTATTAGTCTGTGTATTGTCACGTGCTACAACTAGTAGCAAGTTCATTAATTGGATCACAGTAGGTAGAAAGCACAACACAAATTGGCCCTTTGAAGAAATATAAGTTTTATTGCAGGTCTAGCACGTTACAGAACACTACACAATAAACACTCAGAAACCAATTAGCGGTCTTAGTCAAGTTCGCTCCCTTATGGAGTATCACTCTTTCACTTGGTCATGCAGTTAATCCTCGCTAATGAGACCGGTGGCCTTGGTAGAAAAAACTGCAACACTTCCTCTTGTAAACAAGCCACAGTCTGATACTCACTTGTTCTCGAATTCACACTGTCTCGCCGTCTGCTACTTGGAAACAGTCCACTACGTTTCGCAATACACCACAATACTGTCGCACAGATAAAACACACGCACTCGCTCAAAAACTCAGTCCGTCCCTCGCTGGTGAGGCCGCTTTATATAGCGGGCTGGTGACTCAATGAATGCTTCTAGAACAGTCCAGGATTCACAGCTTCTCGGGATTTCCATCACTAGCTGGGTCACGAACATTCTGGCCCATCCCTTTTGTCCTCACAGCCCCGTTGCGTAAGGCGCTGGGAACACACAGAGGCAGGGGATAGGCCGGGATGGCTGTGACTCACGCGGCGAGGCGACGAAACAACCTCGCAGCCGTAACACCACCCCCTTCCTAAAAGGCTGATCGTCCCGATCAATCATTGGTCCGTCTGTGTCCCTCCGTAGGCTGCCAGGCGATCTCGATGCACGATTTTCATCTTCGCCCTCGGGCTCCGCTGGATCCTGTAGACGACATCGTTGATCCGTTTCACGACTCGGTACGGGCCCTCCCAGGACTTCTGCAGTTAGGGTGGCAAGCCTTTCCTCCGTAACGGGTTGAAGAGTCAGACCAGGTCGTCCTCGTGGAATCCGCCGGCATCTGTCTGCTGGTCGTATCGGGTCTTCATTCGGTCGGTCTCGATCCGCAGTCTCCTCCTTGCGAACGCGTGCACGTCTTCCAGTCAGGCGACCAGTTCTTAACAATACTGGCCTACCGGGACCGGATCGTCCCCAGGTCGGCAGAAGGCAAGGTCGACAGGTAGACCGAGTTCCCTCCCAAACATGGCCCGGGCTGGTGTGCACCCGGTGGCTTCATGCACGGCGGCGCGGTAGGCAAGGAGTAATAGTGGAAGGTGTCTCTGGTGCTCGCTGACGACTAACCGGAGATGGTTCTCGATGGTGCGATTGAATCGCTCTACCATTCCGTCGGACATGGGGTGTAGCGGCGTCGTCCTTGTCTTCCGGATTCCCAGCAGCTGGCATAGGTTCTGGAACACCTGCGACTCGAAGTTCTTCCTTTGGTCGGAGTGCATCTCCATGGATACTCCGTACCGGCTGACGAATTCCTTCACCAGGGTCTCTGCGATCGTCGCGGCTTCTTGGTTAGGGAGTGCATACGCCTCTGGCCATTTGGTGAAGTAGTCGCTGACGACCAATATGTAACGGTTCCCTGCCTCGCTCAACGGGAATGGCCCAGCAACATCGATGGCCACTCTCTCCATGGGGCCGCCCACGTTGTAGGTCTTCAGTGGGCCCCGTCGTCTTCGTCTTGGGCCCTTGCTGGCTGCGCCATCGTGGCAACTCGCGCAGTGGTTCTCCATGTCTGCTCGGTATCCGATCCAGTAGAACCACTCTCTCAGCCTCTCCAGGGTCTTCTTTATCCCTAGGTGTCCGGCAGATGATCCTCCATGGACCTCTTTCAGGACTTCCTTCGTCATAGCCTTCGGAACGACGACTTGGGAGTTCCCGAGATGTCTTCCCGTCGGCGCTCTCCCAGGTACGGTAGATGAGGCCATCCCTGACAATCAGCGAGTCCCACTGCGCCCAGTAGGACTTGAACCTTGGACTGCAGTCGCTCACAATGTTCCACCCGGGTCTGGGAACACAGGCCCTCTTCCATTCAGCTATCAGTCCCAGGTCATCATCTTCCACTTGTGCCCGCTTGAAAGATTCACGGCTCCAGCTCCCTTGAAGTTCCACGGTAGTCCTTCGGCACTGTACCCCGGTGTTCTCCTCCCTCCTGGCACAGAAGGTGCACTCTTCGGGGCATGGTCTTCGTGACAGGACGTCAGCGTTAGAATACAGTTGGCCTTTCCTGTGTTGGATCTCGAAGTTGTACTGTTGGAGCCTCTCTAACCACCGCGCAAGTTGTCCTTCGGGCTGCTTGAAGTTCAGGAGCCACCGCAGGGATGCATGGTCGGTCCTGATGAGAAATTCTTGCCCATACAGGTACTTGGGGAAGTGTTCAATGGTCTCCACGATGGCGAGCAGTTCCTTCCTGGTGTCGCAGTAGTTCCTCTCTGGCTTTGACAAGGCCTTGCTGAAATATGCCACCACTCTCTCCTCGCCGTCCACTACTTGGGACAGGACTCCCCCTATACCAAAGTCGCTGGCATCGGTATCGACGACGAACCTCGTTCCAGGTCTGGGGTAGGCCAGAATAGGTGCGGTGCACAGAGCCCGCTTGAGTTGTTCGAAGGTACTGTGGCATACTGCTGTCCACGTGAAGAGTTGGTCCTTCTCAGTCAGTCGATGCAGTGGTTTGGCGATGTCGGCGAATCCTCTCACGAAGCGACGGTAATAAGTGCAGAGTCCCAGGAAGCTTCGTAGTTGGGACTTGTCCTTCGGAACTGGCCACTCCTTCACAGCTGCGGTCTTCTCTGGGTCGGTGCGCACCCCTTCCTCGGAGACGATATGCCCAAGGTACTGGACCTGCTTCTGGAAGAGCTGACACTTCTTGGGGCTCAACTTCAGCTGGGCGGCCCGTAGCTTCATCAAGATCTTCTTCAGGTTGCTGTAGTGCTCCTCGAAGCTTCTCCCCAGAACGATGACGTCGTCTAGGTAGACCAGGCAGGTCTTCCAGTGTAGTCCCCTCAGAATGGACTCCATTAGCCTTTCGAAGGTCGCAGGGGCGTTGCACAGACGGAATGGCATGACGGTGAACTGCCCGAGTCCGCTGCCCACAGAGAATGCCGTTTTCTCGCGGTCCTTAGGGTGGACCTCCACCTGCCAGTAGCCACTTTTCAAATCTAAGGTGGAGAACCATCTTGACGCTGATATGGTGTCCTGGGTGTCGTCAATCCGGGGTAGAGGGTAGCTGTCCTTCTTCGTGACGTCATTCACCCGCCTGTAATCCACGCAGAACCTGGTGGAACCGTCCTTCTTCTTCACTAGCACGAACGGAGAGCTCCAAGAACTATGTGATGGCTCGATCACCCTCTGCTCCTTCATTTCTTCCACCATCCGGTCGACTTCAGCTTGCTTGGCGAGCGGGACACGTCGGAATGGGGCCCTAATCGGTGCATTGTCCCCAACGTCGATTCTGTGCTGGGCCAGGCTTGTCCTGCCGAAGTCATTGTTCCTTACGGAGAAGAAGTCCTGGAATTCGCGTAGCAGGTCCCGAAGTTGGCGTGATTGCTCCTCGTCTAGATGGTCCTGGGATCCTTGGTACAGCTTCTGTAGTTCTTCTGGCAGGGCGCGTCTTCTTGGGATGTCCGTCTGCAGGGGTCCGTCTTACGTGTCTGTGATGCGGGCAATCCAGGTAACGGGCTCGCAGACTCCTAGGGTGGTGTCCCGGTGAACCGTAATGTCGTAGTCGTTCAGGTTGGACAGGCGGACGTACGGCCAAGACGTCGTGTTGATGAGGGTCTTGGCAATTAGCAATCCTTTTGTCTGGATGTCCTCATACTTTGGCTCGATGACAGCCGGCACTCCCTCAGCAGTTCTGTCAACAATTACGGCAGCGCTGACCTCCGTCCTGGCGGGAACGGTGACGTCCTCTCTCAGCCCTACTCGTCGTGCGGTGATGGCCTCGTGAGCTGGCTGCAAAGCAAGTTCCTCAGCTCCTTAGTGGAGAGTGTTAGTACTCAGGTCCAGGATGATGTTTTTCTGGTCCAGAAAGTCCAGTCCGATGATAACTTCGTTTGCTACATCAGCCACGAGTACTGGATACTTCACCGCCCGTCGACCAGTGACGAACTCCAGTGATGCTTCGCCATGTCCCGGTGCCGTCTCTCCAGTCGCGGTTATTAGTTAGAGGTTCCTTTGTGTGGCTTGCACTCTCCACTTCGGGATCACGGTGGGATTGACGATGGTCCTCGTTGCTCCCGTGTCGATCAGCATAGGCCAGCCCTCTCCGTTGACGACTCCGTCGACCATTAGGCTGCTATTGTCCCTCCGTAACTTCGTCACACGAACTTGGACTGCCATGGCTTGACGACTGTCACAAGTCAACCTTTGCTCCCCCCCCCCCAAGGCTGGCTAATACTCGTTTCCCTGGGCCGCGCGGTTTCCAGACGACTGATTTCCCACCGGATACACTCGGTGGCGGCGATCACCGCAGTCCTTGCTCAGATGGCCTTTCTTACCGCAGGCCCAGCAGGTCGGTAGTCCTATTCCGGACCGCCTCTCCGGGAGTCTATCGGCTGTGTCGTTGTTGGTGGCGCCGCGACTATTGAAGAAACGGCCTAGCGCCTCCATCAATTCATCGGCCAGGGGCTTAGTCTCGTTGGTTTTGGCCGGTTCGTCGACGTCCACTTGACGCACCCGCGCGTGCATTCTAGATGCCTGTTTTGCCGTCTCGAACTCAAGTGCGTGGCTCAGCGCATCTGCAAGGGTCTTATTGCGCGCGAGTCGCAGCGCCTGTTGAGTGTCTGAGTCCCGTAGCCCGTCGGTGAATGTCTGCGTCGCAATCTGTTCCAGAAAGTCGGCCGGCGCTGTTGGATAGGCGAGCCTTACGAGAAGTGCGATGTCCATCTCGAACTCCTGCAGGGTTTCCGCGTTCTTTTGTACCCGGGTCCGGAACTGCATCTGGTAGGCCTGCTGAAGATGGCTATCTCCATATCGGGACTCCATATGGGCGATTAGTAAACAAGAGTTTAGTGCTTTTCAGTCGGTCAACACGAATGTACACAAAAGAGATGGGTTATGCCCTAATCCTGAAATAAATTACATGAGATTAATAAAACACTAGGATGACCAGTTTCGATCGTCAAGCGATCATCATCAGATCCATTACACTTAGGCTACAAAATCTATGTTTGAAATACAGGTGAAAATATTTACAATGTGTACAATTATTTAGTTGCAGTATTGGTACTGCAACTGTCAGTGTATGCTAAATGCAGTATATATGGTAGGTGAAATGCTAAATGGTGGTAGCTATCCGGAGATTGTACTTTAGAGAGATTATATGGTTGTAAACTATGGTTAAACTATAAAATTTTAGGCTAACTACTTATCTGATTGTCTTCCGTACTACAGCTACTCGCAGTTTTCGTGCTCACTGGAACTCACTGTGCGGTCGACTGCGGTGGTTATCTTAACGACTGGTTTTTCCCTGCCTTCTCCCCCCTGTCCCTACGTGCTGTGGGGAGTGATAGCGATGTGTTTATGTGAGGTGTTGCCAACCTAGATAAGATGTATGTTATTGAATGAGGTGGGTCTACAACTATTAAAACCGTGGATTAGCCCTCGCCACGCGTGGAGCATAACCCATTCGAACTAAGCGTTGACGGTCTTATGAGGACGTCCCGGCACCTTTAATACTGCCGCGAATATGGGCCTTGGTTTATTGCACAAGAAAAGTGCATCGTACACCAGTAGTGGTTTTGTGGGGGTTCAGATACCTCCTCCTCCTCCCCTCCTCACAAGATGGCGGCAGCCCGATAACTCCCGAACCCGTGGTCGGATTTTGACGAATGAGGCGTCATTGAACTCGGGCTGACACTCTCTTTCCAATGGACAATATATTTCAACCCCAAAAATAAAACCTACCCCTACTAGGGGTGAAATTGAATTTTTTAGAGAATCTCTCTTTCCAATTGCAACATGTGAGAGTTTGAATGCCGATATGGATTTAAACGTTGTTCTACATAAAGTGCATGTGTTCGGTCGATAGCCACTATGAATTAACATGCTTGTTTTTTGTTTTTTACGCATGCCCACTCTTGGCTTTTGTAAGAGGGTGGGGGAGTGGATCCCTATGGATGGGTTATTGTTGACGGGTCATTGTTGTCGGGCCCTTGTGGACGAGTCCTTGTGGACTGGTCATTGTTGACGAGTCCTTGTGGACGAGTCCTTGTCCCTTTGGACTGATCCCTTTGGACGGGTCCCTTTGGCCTGGTTCCTACGGACTAGCCCATGAATTTATTTAAATTATGTCAAAGGGCCTAACTACATTTGTGTGTGTTGAATTGACGTTGTTCACTAATCCCCCACTACTATAATGTAATAACGATATGAAAGGAAAGTGATGAAATACATGTGAACACGTGTGAGATGTCATTATTAGCATTCTCCTTGTAAAACAAGTCACATCCTGTTTTGATTCATACGTGAGAAAATGCGAGTTCATTTGTAATATGATCTAACACACAGGTGTTCACATGTGCACGTGCACGATAAGAGCTAACAAGTCACAACCTGTTTTGGCAGTGGTGGGAATAAGGCTAGAGACATGTACGAGTAGTCAAATTACTCCGGCAGACAACCCCTTTCCTATGGATAGCTTATTTCCACTCAAAAATAAAATCTACCCCTACTAGGGGGTGAAATAATAATTTTTAGGTAAAAGTCGCTTTCCATGTGCAACATGTGGGAGTTTGTATGCCAATATGAAATTAAACTCGTTCCACATAAAGTGCATGCATACAACTGAATGCCGCTATGATTTATCATTTTTGTTTTTTGTTTTACGAATGCGCAATTGGGGTTTTTGTAAGAGGGCGGGCTTTTTGAATAATGATTTATAGATACGTTTTTTTTTACAAATTAACCAAAGATCCAAAAACTAATAGGTCATCGGCTTTTTAATATCTTATGAACTAAGAAAGCTAGGAACTTGTATGAGGGGTCGTTGGACTTGTGGTGACGCTCTGTTTTTGAATGTATTATTCATTTTTTGTCAAAAGGGCCTAACTGCACTTTTGTTAATATCTCGCTAACTAATAATCACAGAGGGTCGAGTGAGGTGTCATAGGACTTAAAATGGCCAACCCCTCCCCATGACCAATGAATTTACCAAAAAAAAAACCAGCAAGGTCATTAACCTAAGATTGTATCAACTAATAATCAGAGAGGGACAAGTGAGGTGTCACAAGACTCAGGATGGCCAACCCTTTTCCATGACCAACGAATTTACCCAAAATACCCAAAACAGCAAGGTCATTGACCTAAGATTTTATAAACTTATCAGTAGAGAGGGTCAAGTGAGGTGTCATAGGACTACGAATGGTTAACCCTTTCCCATGACCAATGAATTTACCTCAAAAATTCAAAACAGCAAGGTCATTGACCTGAGATTTTATAAACTAATAATCGGATATCAACATGTGAGGTGTCATAGGACTTAGAATGGTCAACCCTTTCCCATGGCTAATGAATTTACCCAAAAATACCCAATACATCAAGGTCATCGACCTGAGATTTTATAAACTTATAATCGGATATGGACATGTGAAATGTTTACAGTGAGTGATGAAACATAGCTAGGTAGTGAAAGAATTATTGTAGGCTACATGTATGGTGACTGACAAATCTTTCACCATTGGAACTTGTTTTCAGATCTAACTGCAGTACAGAGAGAGTATAGGTTGTAGGTATGGGATAATAAATGACAAATGGTGTATACAAAATCTGATTAATCGATTCAAGAAATAAGAGTAGTCAATCTTTAATTGATTGGTTAAATAGGATAGCTAAAATCCAAAATGGTGACTACATTGAACTAAACTGAACCAAGCTGAATCAAATCCAACCAAACCGAACCAAACTTAATCAAAAACAAGCCAATGGTTTAAGTGTAAAACTTGTGGTTGAATGTGGGCATTGGTAATGTCAGAAAGGAAAGGGATAACGCTCTACCTATAGAGGGTAAGGTAAAGCTAGTGCATGATGCTAATGCACACACACACAAGTACATGAACCACACACAACCATCCTATGCAGTTATTATGGGTTGACTGTTAAAACTTGCTCAGTGGTTACTGGGACAAGATGGTCGCTACACACAACAAGCTTTAAATACCTGAGGCTAATAATCTATACACACACTCACACACACGTGTTCTAAACTAAACTGTCTTGCTGGCAGAGCTCACACAGTAGGTAAATGACAGAAATGCTTGGCTAACAGAAATACAATCATTTTCGGTTGTCTAATGTTATCAGCTAAACATTACGTGCTATAGTGGTGAGCACATGTGCCTCTTTCACTAGAGATCTTAACTCGATTTCTAGCTCTAAGGCCTAGAACGAATCAAACTTAGAAAAAAGGGTATGGTGACGCAGTGGTTAAACTGTTAGCCTTTCACTAAGGTAGACTAGGGTTTGATTTTTGGTTAATATGCATGTCATAAACAATCAAATAAAAGCAGAGATAATGTTTAAAACTGATTACACTTGTCTCTTTTCAAATTATTACTTAGATTACAAATACAAACGTGGACTGGGTTTGACATACAGTTAATGCTTCCTATCACATACCAGACTGCAAGAAAGCCAAACAAGCAAAAGCAGTGGTAAAATCGCTATGTGTAGAGAAATACCTAACGGTTTTATGAACTGGCAAAGGTATGTCGCATAAACAGTGCAGGATACAATCCAGCAACCATAATTTTTATCTCGTGGACAAGAGAAAACATATATATAGAGAGAGATAGAAAGCTTGGGTGTGTGTGTGGGTAGCATTGGTTGTTTGACCAGAGAAAATACGGTGAGGTAGGGTGGGGAGAGGGAGAATTAGCACTTATATATATGAATGGAAAATAGATTTTTTTCAATCGTTTTTGTTTTTCAAATGTAGTAGTAGATAGTCGTTTTTTGTAAAACATTCTTACTTGCAGTAGTAATAAGCCTCTATGGTTCCGCTAACATATAGATAGACTGTATTATTGCCATGGTCAAGCACTCACATTAAGATCATTTACAAAATCATAAAATGAAAAATAAAAATCTTGTTTTGGAAATATCGTTTTTCAACATACACACAAAATAAATATATAAAAAATTTGTAAACAGCAAATTGGAAAATCCATGTTTCCATATAGACAAAATTTAAAAACCTTAAACGGACATTTAAGAAAATATATGCAAATGGGAAATTGACAAATGTGTAAATATGAAAATGGAAAAATCCATGTTTCCATATCATGAAATTGAAAAACATCAAACTGTCATTTTAAAAAATGCAAATGGAAAATTGACAAATTGCAATGTGTGAAATGTGAAATTGAACAAATGACTATCATTATATTAAAAAAAGAACATGGTGCTCTATGGTTGAGGTGTGAATCAAACCCTCTCTACTTATTTGGACCACTCGAGACTGAGTAGACTAGTTTTTGTTGTCATACCACTTTTAAAAGTTTTTGTTAAATCTCGGAATTGAACCCAAGAGCTTGTAGGGGGGATCCAAGGTTATAATATGTTAAACAGATAGCCTTGAATGTAGGGTGTGGTAGTTATATAGAGATGAGACGTTTCGCTCGGGGCAGGGAGGCATGGAGATCTGCATCAAACCAGTCAAAAGACTGACGACTCAAACAACAACATGTAGAGCTCACCAAAATAATGTTGTGTAACGGTAAATGTTAGTCAACGAACAGTAATGCATTACTAAAACCCATGACACGATACCTAAGAGCTTTTCTAAAATTATTTTAAAATGCCTTTAACCCTATATTAAACACTCAGTTCACAAGACTCATAACTGCAATGTTATGGTCAAACAAAACAAAATTTATATTTCAAAACAAACAAGTGGTTTAGTCAATGTATACTGGAAAAAGTTTTATAAACACTCAAGTCCACAAAAATAATTAAATTAGTAACTGTCAGGTTGACCGAGTGGTTATGGTGTTTGACTTAAGTTCAAATTTTCTGTACAAGAAAGCAAGGGTTCGAATACCTTACCTGATATAACTATTGCCTCAACATGACTTGACCACACTGTATTATTGTGTACTCGGTACACAAACCATAGATAGAGTGTATTGTTTAAGGTCACTCTCTTTGCGAACATAGTCAGAGACTGTTGATGGTTAACAATTGCATTAATAGTGGGACATAGGGATAGCAATGAAGAAAAACAGACAATACCCATACACTTTTTTATTTATTTAATGTAAGTACTTGTACAATAGTTATATACAAACTACAACTCTCTTTTGTCTATTACTATCTAGTCCTTTTCGATCCACTTGCATAACAAGGCAGATGACTTTGTAGTTCAGCCCCTTAAAACAACAACAACACTACCTCTTGCATAGTCTGTGATGTTGATGACTCTTGAGGCGTGGAAGATGGATACAACATAACTTTTACAACAGGGGTTAAACGTTGCTCAACAATCAATGCACTATTTTGAGTAGCAACATCTTTCTCTTGTACTAACTTATTAGCATTCTGATGATTTTTTGCCAACACCATCAGTGTTTTGTCTGGAGCACTACATTGATGATCACTCACACTTAAAACCACACCATTTCTACTTTTCATATTGCCTAGACATCTTGTTGACCTCTGTTTTGAGCATCGCCAGAATATTATTCCTTTTACATTTTGTCGTCTATAGTTATAAGAGTAGCCTTTATAGAGTACACGTTGTTTACCTCGATTAGTTGTAGTAAGTTCCATAGTAGTAACTAACCTGTTAGTATGATTTGCACACTACAAAGGTTATCTCTGTTCTGGTAATAGAATTATTTAGCGTTGGCTTTTATATTTAATATGTACAGTTAAAAGTGATAGAAAAGTGGTAGAAACGTGGTAGCAAAGTGGTAGACAAGTGGTAGACAATTGGTAACATAGTGGTAGAAAAGTGGCAGCAAAGTGGTAGCAAAGTGGTAGAAAAGTGGTAGAAAAGTAGTAGAAAAGTGGTAGCAAAGTGGTAGAAAAGTGGTAGAAAAGTGGTAGCAAACTAGAAAAGTGGTAGAAAAGTGGTAGAAAAGTGGTAGCAAAGTGGTAGAAAATATTACATGTATTGTTAAGAAATAGATTAAGCGGTTACATGGATTCATTACACTATAATTTTAGCATCACGAAGCTCATTTTCTATATCCAAAAGTTCTTCCTCATATTTAGTATGACCAGCCTGTATACAGGTATGCAAGTACTGAAGCCGCTGGATTAGCTTATTGGGATTGTTCCAGTAAATAAATTTAACAAATGATTTTTTTGGGTGTAAACCATTATCATCCTCATCATCATCATCATCATCATAATCATCATCATCATCATGGTTATCATCATCAATATAATTATCATCAATATAATCATCATCACTATTACTATCTAATCCTTTTTGTTCATCTTGCAATGCAACAACCTTTGGCATAGTTTGTGTTGTCTTTGATAGTGTTAGAGGTTTCTTAGACGTTAACGACTGTCCTAACATGTCTTTTTCAGGAGATAATAAATGCTCTTTAACAAACAAAGCACTATCTTGAGCCACACTATTTTTTCTTGGTCTTGCTTTTTACCTTGGTTAGAGTATTTTGTCCATTTAAATGAGTATTATTTTGAGATTTACAATTATGATCGATTGAAATAAGTATGTTGGAGCCTTTTGTTTTAATCATTCCTCGACACTTTTTAGATCGTTGTTTCGAACAGCACCAAATAACAGTTCCATTTTTATTAGTTCGTTTTACAATATATGCATATCCTTTATAGTAAGCACATGGCTTACCATAGCTAGTCGTTGATACTTCCATGTCGACTGTTGAGCATAAACTAATCTCTAGTCAAGTTAACTCGATAATAAAAATGATAGTTTGTAGTATGTGCAGTTTAAAGTAAGAGCAAAAGTGAGAGTCAAATGGTAGAAAAGTGTTAACAAAGTGGTGGAAGAGTGGTAGCAGTTTATAGTAGTCATGATCTTTCTTGCCAGAATGTGATTTGAGTAAATGTAATTTCTAAACCTTAGCAGTGAGTAGTCAGTTAGTCTTGGTTCAGACAAGCGTAAACAGTTCTCCAATGAATCAGAGATCAAGATTTTCATTATGAAACAGTTGTGTGTAACCAATTAGGTATCGGTACTTGATAGCTTCACACATGAACAAAAATTCCAACATATCTGACATTAGATTTTCATTATGAAACAGTTGTGTGTAACCAATTAGGTATCGGTACTTGATAGCTTCACACATGAACAAAAATTCCAACATATCTGACATGAAATACATGATTTGAAAGTTGACAAAGAATATCCAATCAACCATTGTAGTTGCAATGTCAGTAGTAGGGTTTGCTTCCCTTTGGATATTGCATCATCATGACCAGAAATTGCGTAATCCTGATGACGTCATGGGATGACGTCATGGGTCCTTAGAGCGAGCACGTGGTCCAGGAGCGAGCATGTGCACTGCACGTGTTAGCGTGGGAAGGGGTTGACCTTTTGGCTTGTTTATGTGATGGTGATAAAAAGTTAATGGGTGTTGACGTCATGGGGGTTGTTTATTAGGATGCTAACTGTCATCTGACACCCGTGCGAGTGTGAGCATGTGTGCCAGTGCCAGCGATCCGCACATGTGGTGTGCAGCTGTTATGTTTTTTTGCCCGCGCTGGGTGGGCTGAGCGGAGAGGCGGCTCCTATCCACACATGTGGTGTGCAGCTGTTATTGTTTTTGCTTAGGATGCTAACCGTCATTTGACACCCGTGCAAGTTTGACCATGTGCAGCAGTGTGATTTATCTCGTCTGCTGTGTTCGCGTGAGACAGAGTTGACCTTTAACGTCATTGGCTAAGAATGTAATCTTTGACTTCTTTAAGCAATAGTGGAAAAAAAGAAATAATTGCGTTAGAAGCTAGTTTGCAGCATATGGTTTCTGAGTGTGGGTGGGGGTGAAGGATATATAAATGGATGAGTGCATGGAAGAGTTTAACTTTTACTTTTGCGCGAAGAGTGTGTGTGTGTGTGTGAAAGAAATAAAGAAAGTCAACGACGAGGAACAAATTGTGTGATGGAAGCTCTAACGAAGTTCAATAACTTATCATCTTGTACTGAGTATTCTAATAAGAAACTAGCAGAACTAGTCATTGATTTACCATATGCGGTCCAAATTATTCGCCCCGTACAGACGAGGTTTGGAAGAAAAATAGTGGTGGATATTAACATTGAAGATGAAGTAACAAGTGTATTTCTACCAGCAGTATTTTCAAAATTAAGCGCATCAGAGATCGATGAACTAAACTCAATGGGAGGCACACTGATGCTGGTGTATTTGGGGGTGAAGAACCGCTCACATCAAGTCATTTTGAAACAGTACTCGAAGGCAAACTGATGACGGTGTATTTTGGGTTGAAGAACCGCTCACATCGACATGTTTTGGTGAGTATTGGATTATATATATTTTATGTATTGATTGATATAACGATTGATATATTTAGTTGCTAATTATTTCTTAATTTGTTTAATTTTTCAGATTATCTAAAAAACTAATAAAACAACCAGCATAATGAAGTGGAAAACTGTTAATTTCCTGAGTGGAACTGAACATCGAACGCACCCGCTAATAGAGTATCATCGTGTATGCTTTCAACAACCGGAAGAAGAGGAAGAAGATGATAACGAGGTGAGTCGTAATGAGAAAGAAGCTTGTTTTAACTAATGGACATCTTCGAGTGGAATTTCAACATTTTCAGTCTACGTTACCAATGTTAGCAAATCAGATGATAGTCAGCGAGAGGTGACAGAAACAGTTCTAAGATATCTATTGAAAGAATTATGTGAAGATGAACATTTTATTTGTTTCTTCGGATACAATACATTTGATGAAGTTTTCAAAATCGAATTTTCCATGACTTGTTACGATGTAACAAAATTGAATGTGTATAGAAACAATTTGCTTGGTAAACTTCAGGATGAATTTCCTTTTGAGGCTGTTCATTGTTCATTGGAGATTACAGGCAGTAATTTATCACAATGGCTTGAATATACTTTAAAAGATTATAGGTTTATGGTAAACCGATGTTACAGCAACTGCTGGTGGTGTATTAACAATAGTGCAAATTGGACGTATGCTTAGACATCAGTGATGGTACACCAACTGTTGGTGGTGTATTAACTTTAGTGCAAATTGGACAATTGCTTAGACAACACCAACAATGACCTCGCCTCCTAGCAAACGTAGAAAGGTCGATATTGTAATACATAATAACAGTGAAAATATAAGAAACCAATTGGACAATGCATTTGAAAGTGTTTCTAATTTTCGAAGTGAACTAAACGGTGCTATTTCAGTATCATACCAAATCGGGGAAAACACTCAAACCGAGTTGATTGAGAACAGTGATGAGTTGATTGAATGTTGGAGAGTTATTAGTGAGCACATATTGCAACAAGCTGTGAATTTCGAAGAAATTACAATTCAAATAAAGAATGAATCTTTCTTGAGCTGTGAGTTAATTGAAACGGCATTCAATTCTAGAGTGTACACACTTGCAGTATCAAATGTTAAGAATGAGTTTTTGGATCCTCGCGAATTTTTAGCGAATGCTAATATTTGGTTTACAAAGTATGTTAAGAAAGCGTTAACTGTACAAGCTTTAACGGTGAACTCAGTTTTGTGTGCACAATATGTGCTTCGCGACATATCAGAAACAAAATATTTTGCTATCAAAAATGAGGTAGTTTTCGAGTATACTGATTTAAATGAATTTTATAATAAGAATATCATTGAAGGTACATTGACAAAAATGAGCGAATTTGAAGCAAATGGTTCCGGGTGGGCTTTAGAAAAAATTCATAGTTTGAGAATTAATATAAATAAATATGTTGGATTTCGAGTAGGAATGTCCAATACTAGTAGATTGCCTGATGTAATAGTCAATAAACATGCAGTGCTAAATTTGTATGATACAAAGGAAGCTTGTTTTGCGTGGAGTGTGGTTGCTGGTTTGTATCCAAAAACTCGAAACGTGAATCATCTTTCTTCCTATCCTAATTACAGAGATGTTTTAAATTTAGATGGTATTCCAATTCCGATGGAAATGAAATATTTAAACAAGTTTGAAAACCAAAACAATATTTCTGTAAATGTGTATGGAGCACAATATGATGAAAACAATTGGGTATGTATGGGAACAAACGAAGTAAAAGGAAAAAAACTTTTACTATTGTACCTTTGTATGTATCGGATAAACTATATGAAAGGAGTGTAGACTTATTGATGTTGCAGATTGGAAACAGTGAAAGTTATCACTTTTGTTTAATTAGAAATCTTGCTCGCCTTGTGCGTTCAAGCGTCACTAGCACTCGCAGAAGGATTTATATATGTAGACGTTGTTTGTCATATTATTTTCTTGAGGATGAGTTAAATGTTCACTTTGCAGACTGTAAACAGTTTCCTGTTGCAAAAAGCATAATGCCGACTGATGAACAAAGATTTGTTAATTTTACAGAATTCCGAGTTAAAGATACAGTTCCATTTATAATATATGCAGACACTGAATGCGTCTTGTCTCCAATTTCCTCCTGTTTTCCAAATAGTGACATTCATAACTCTACTTTAACACATAAACATATTCCTTACAGCATTTCTTTATACCTTCATTGTAATTTCGATAGTGAATTGTGCAGTTTCAAACTCTTTAGGGGAAATAATTGCATTGAATTGTTTGTAAAGGAACTTTATAGTATTGTGGATAAACTTCAAACATATTACTTATCGGTTAAGCCAATGTTAAAGATGACCGAAAATGAAGAAAGATTATTTTTGTCAAGTAAAATGTGTCACATTTGCGAGAAACCGATTGCAGTTAATGAACTCAAAGTACGCGATCATTGTCACTTAACTGGAAAATATAGAGGAAGCGCACACAATAGTTGTAATTTAAATTACAAAGTAACAAAGGTTTTGCCTATAGCATTTCATAATCTAACGGCCTATGATGGACATTTTATAATTAAAGAAATTTGTGAGAAACAAGATGGCGAGGTGTTACATAATCCTGGTCATATAAGTTTGTTAGCGGTGAATATGGAACGTTATAAAGGGTTTACAAAGTATGTACGGGCTAAGAATGGATTCATTCAGTTAAGATTTTTCGATACATATAATTTCTTGTCCTGTTCACTAGATCAATGTTCATCTTCGTTAAGCGAAGATTCAAAGCAAATAACACGACGTTATTTTAATGATGATGCACAGTTTCGACTTACTGCGAGAAAAGGTGTGTTTCCCTATGAATACGTCACGAGTATGGATGTACTTAACGAAACTAAATTACCCGAAATATCCAAGTTTTATAGCAGCCTTAATGATCAAACAATATCGAATGAAGAGTATGAGTTTGCTCAATCGGTGTGGGAAACGTTTTCCTGTCAAACATTAGGAGAATACGCCGATTTGTATTTAAAGGTTGACACACTTCTTTTGGCGGATGTCTTTGAAAATTTTAGATCGAATGGCATGGAAACTTATGGCATTGATGCAGCTCATTTTTACACTGCTCCATCTATGTCTTGGTGTGCTATGAAAAAGATAACCAATGTTCAACTTGAATTGCTTCAAGATATTGATATGTTACACTTTTTGAACGATCTATTCGAGGAGGAAATGTTCAGTGTATAACACGACATGCGATTGCTAATAATAAGTATATGAAAACTTATGATGCGAAAAAGCAAGACTCCTACATAATGTACTTTGACGTTAATAATTTATATGGATATGCGATTATGGAATATCTTCCAACGGGTGGCTTTAAATGGGTTGCAAATGTTGAAGGCTTTGATGTTTTAACTATTGATGATACTTCAGAAATTGGATATATTTTGGAAGTAGATTTGACTTATCCTCAAGAGTTACATGACAAACATTCAGATTACCCTCTATGCCCCGAAAAGTTGACAAAGCTAATGGCTACCCTAGATAATAAAGAACGTTATGTTTTGCATTATAGATTGTTAAAGCAATGTATTCAACTAGGAATGAAATTAGATCGTATTCACAGAATAATTGAATTCAATCAGAGCCAATGGCTAAAACCATATATTGATGTGAACACAGAGAAACGAAAACATGCCAAAAATGATTTTGAAAAGAATTTTTATAAATTGATGAATAATGCAATTTTTGGTCGTTCACTGATGAATGTGAGGAAGTTAAGGGACATCAAATGGGTCACCAAATGGCATGGAGCTAGTGGTGCTAGGTCTTTAATAGCTAAGGCTAATTTTAAACATAGAATTATATTCGATGAACAATGTATGGTCATCGAGATGAGTAGACTAAAGATTTTTCACAATCAACCAGTATATGTTGGTGCATCTATATTAGATTTGTCTAAATGTAAAATGAATGACTTTCATTACAATGTTATTTTAGCAAATCCTGAATCAAATGTGAGGTTGTTATACACAGACACCGATAGTTTTATGTATATATTCTATGATGATGATATTTATGAGTTCATGAAACAGCATTCAAATTTGTTTGATACTGGAAACTATGAAACAAACAATCCTTTTGGCATTGTGAGACAAAATAAAGGTGAAATTGGTTTAATGAAAGATGAAAATGCTGGAAGGATTGTTGAAGAATTTGTGGGGTTACGACCCAAAATGTATGCAATAAAATTGTGTGATGAAATGAATAGCTTGTGTAAGGCTAAAGGCATTAAGAAGAGTGTGAGTAAAAGTATGAATATTGATGAGTATCGAAAGTGTCTTTATAACAGAGATAAAGTCAACATAGTTCAAGTTTGTATAATTTCAAAATCTCATTCTGTATTTACTGTTCGGCAAAATAAGTTGGCAATTTCATCAAACGAAGATAAAAGACACATAACTGAAAACGGAATTGATACTTTACCGTTTGGTCATTTTTCTCTGAAAAAATGATTAGAAACAAATTGAGATTAAAGCAGTTCATCTCACTTACTTTATTTCTTTCACACACACACACACTTTTATGCTGTTAATATTACTAATTTTTTGTGTGTTCCTATGCTTATGAAAAAAGAATAAATAATAACCCAAATTTTGTGTGTATTATTAAAAAAAACACCTCCCCCACCATTCCCATTTTCCAGAAATATATATATGTATAATTACTTTATATTACATATCATTTAGTAATGGTGCGTTGTAAGAGGAGCAACTCTACCACTCAATATAAACGAACAGGAAGTGGATCATTAATTAGTCGTGTACTTAATAAAACTATTGATAATTTACCCGTGGAATTACACATCCCGGGATATGAATATTGTGGACCAGGAACAAAATTAGAAAAGCGATTGAGCCGTGGTGATCCAGGAATAAATATATTAGATAAAGCGTGCAAAGAGCACGACATTGCTTACGCAAAGCATAAAGATTCAAACAAAAGAAGAGAGGCTGATGAAATTTTAGCTTCAAAAGCTTGGTCTCGTGTAAAATCCCGTGACGCATCATTTGGAGAGAGAGCGGCTGCACTAACAGTGGGTGGCATAATGAAAGCTAAGTCTAAAATTGGAGGAGGTAAGCGAAACTTATATAATAATAAAAAAACAAGAAAATATTAAAAAAAAGAAGAACATCGAAAAAGCAAGGTGGTATTTTACCCCTACTTCCGATATTTGCAGCCTTGTCGGGCTTGGGGGGGGGGGGGTCTAGCAGGCGTAGCAGCAGGGGTGGCGTCTGCTATAAACAAGGCGAAAGCTGCTCAAGAAGAACTAAAAGAAATGAAAAGACACAATCGAATGATAGAAGCAATGCGAGGAAAAGGAGGTCAAGGCATTTATTTAAATCCTCCTGCATACAAAAGATAATTAACCAAATACCAAATAAAGCATTAAGTAATTTCGATTTAGCTAAATACGCACATCAATTAAAGATTCCAAATTTTAGAGGAGTCTTTATGCGATATACGTTACCAAGATATCCTCGAAAAAATGAAAACTGTATTGTTAACCTTGAACCGATGGATAAATCCGGTTCACATTGGGTAGCTTTCAGTAAACGTGGTAAATATGTGCATTATTTTGATAGTATTGGTAATTTAAGACCACCATTAGAAATTTTAACATATCTTAAAAATTGCTATCTACAATATAATTTTCATTCATATCAATCGATTACTTCTTCGATTTGTGGACATTTATGTTTAGTCTTCTTGTATTGTATAAATAAGGGAAACACAGACCGTCTTTAAACATTTCAAAGATGGCTTTCGAAAGACGGATAACTCTTGAAGGTAAAGGCTCGAAGATTGATGTTACATTGGAGAACCCGATTCATCTTGTAGGAGCAGAGTTTTTTGAAATAGGACTTGCAGGATTGTATACATCTAATTCTATTCGAAATGTTACCAACAGAGATAATAAATTTCGCATTCATTTTACTAATTTTTTATCAATTGATTTAGTGGTACCACCGGGTATTTATGAATTTGAAGATCTAGCCTCAACTTTTGATGATTTACTTAGTTATCACTCATTGTCGAAACTTATACCAAAACATTTAGAAAAAACAAAAATGTATTTGGAAGAGGATATAGATGGAAAAAGAGACAACCGCCTCGTTTTGTCTTCTCCGTTTAATATTGATTTCACTGTAGCCAACAGTGTAGCAGGGCCTTTAGGTATTGAAAAGAAAGTTTACCCTAAAGAGAATAAAAGAGAAATTGAAATTGATCGAAATAGAATCGATAATGAAGTAGCAATTAACGAGAATAATAACGTTTTGGCTATAAAGTTGAACGAATCGGATAGAGCGAATTTAATAATACCCAATGCTAGCTATACGTTAAAACAATTAAGTGAAAAGATTAATGAATTATTAGTTGAACATTTATTAGGTGACAAAGACAAATTCCCATCATTTTATATTAATTATGATAAAGTCTTTTATCATTGTAAACTACATTCGAAAGTGTTTGCTATAGATTTTGGTGTTGCAGATTCTATTGCAGATTTGTTAGGATTTTCTCATAGAAAGTTCAAGGCAAACACAACTCATCATTCTGAATATATGATTAAAATTAACACTGTTAATAGTATTCGAGTATGTTGCAACCTTGTGCTTGGTACGAGTTCTTATTTGAACCATAAACCAACACACTCTTTATATAATTTTAAAGCTCATGTTCCTGCTGGTTACCCGATTGTTGTACAACCAACAACAATTAATTTTTTGCCTATGAACACCAAGGTTATTCAACATGTATCTGTGCAACTTGAAGATCATCTTCAACAGCTCATTGATTTGCAAGATGAAGATTTAACTGTAGAATTAATTATTCGTCCAGCACGATATCTTGCTATATAAAGTAATGAAATACTGTTATGTTTTCATTCTACTTGAGTAAGCTTACTAGAAAACAATCACAAATATGGTTATACTATATAATACTCAAAGTTTGAAAAAAAAGAAGTCGACTCTGATTCGAAAAAATAATATAAATCAATCAGCTAAAATTTGTAAAAAAAAAAAAAACAACGACATCGCACCTTGAAATCTAAGAAACAGTTATCGAGTAACAACAAACAATTCTTACAGTCTTTAGGCTATCGCGTACTTTAATTTCAATATAAATATATATGCAATTTTTAATCTTATTTAGTTTCTATCTATAGTTGAAGCTGTTAACATGTTTAGCATGTTTAACATAACAGATAAAAGAGAGGTTGACAACAGAGTTGTGCGACGAGAAGAAAGAGTTTATCAACCTTATTCAGCTAATAAATTCGAAAATAATGATGAAATTCGAATACCGATTCAAAATGAAGAAAACATAGTTTTATTATCAGAAGGTGTTCTTCACTTAGAAGGTCAAATTATTACTTCTAACATAAATCCGGCTGCTTCTACTACAGCACATCCTGACCAAAATTTTGGGGCTAATCTTTTTAGCGAAATACGCATCACGTTAAATGGTAAAGAAATTGATCGTACACGCCATCTAGGTATAACAAGTTCTATAAAAACCTTTGCATCATATTCAAAAAACGAATATACAGCTTTACAAAATGCTGGTTATTTTCCCTCTTTAACAACGCCAGCAAGTGAAGCAAATATTGTTGATAGTAACACAAAACGTTTTCATATAATACTTCCTTTAAGCAACCTGTTAGGAATAGCAGAGGATTACAGAAAGCCGAGTTTAAACTGCAAGCATGAGGTAATACTTCTCCGATCGTCAAGTGACGCACGTGCGTTGCAATCGACAACCGAAAACGATCTTTCTAAGGTCAAGTTATTTAAAGTTTATCTAAAAATTCCCGTTGTATTATTATCGGACGAAGAACAAATTAAAAGATTAAAACTAATGCAGAAAAATATTCCCATTCAGGTTGGTTTTCGATCGTGGGATGTTCATGTCTTGCCTTCTCTTCCTAGAACAACTAAATATAGTTGGACTGTAATGACAACTTCTGAAACTCAAAAACCGCGTCAATTTTTATTAGGTTTTCAAACTAGAAGAAATTTACTAAACACATGCTCTTCCTATTTTGACCATTGTAACATTAAATCTATAAGAGTTTTTTTAAATTCAATTTTTTATCCTTATGAAATGCCAACTTCTGAAATTGCCATAAATGACTACAGCGAGTTATATGACATGTTTGTTAAATTTCGTAATGTATATTATCAGATCGATGATGTTCGTTCAGAGACTCTGGTTTCACGAGATGAATTTAAGTCTCATTGTCCGATTATTGTAATTAATTGTCTCGAACAAGTGGAAGCAGTGAAGACATCTTCAGTCGATGTGCGAATTGAAATCGAGACAAGTGAGAATATACCTGAAGATACAACTCTTTATTGTGTTCTTATTCATGATCGTCAAATATCTTACAGACCATTAACGAATGAAGTAATTATCTAAACCAATATTTGCTAAGTTATAAGCAAGCAAGTAAACAAGTATTCTCACTTTAGTTGCAATCATGGAATTGACAACAACAAACTCTCCTTCTACTGATGCTGGCACGTGGAATAAGAAGCAACCAATAGTTGCAGACATTCGCAAGCTACCAAACGGCAGTTTGGAACTTGCTTACTGTATGTTAAATAACGGCAATATACCTTCATTCAGCCTCGTGATCACATGGGTTGCAGCATATTGTGAAAAAACTCTTTCTTCTTTTTTTGAGTCTATTAAGAATAAATATGATTATTTAGTTGTATATAATTTGCCACAGGAATTTTCTTTGTTTGCAATAAAAGCACATTCCCCAGACTCATTATTCGATCTTAATACGATTGATGGAATGTCAGACCTAATGTTGAGGCATAGCCATCGTTTACCTACAGATTGTCCAAAACATTTACCATCTCTAGCAATGGGAAGCAATAGTTGTGCTAAATTCAATGTCAATGCTGTTCAACATTGGTTAAATTCTTCTGATGGCATCATGAAAATCGTGTGTTCGATAATAAACAAGTTTCGAAACAATGGACTTCGAGGTTTTAATAAGTTTGATTGGAACTACTTTCCTATAAACGTACTGACTATATATGAACCACAACGAATTCGTCTAGAGTGGGAACATCTACCAGATCATCTAAAGAGGAAATTTCAACTGTTTCATCTTCGCTGCAAATGTGACAACTGTAATCGCTATCTATAAAAGGTGATTAATTTAAATCTACTAGTGTCGTTGACAGCTATACATATTTTGTTTTTAGTTTGCTTTTTAACACAGTGTATATTTTTTGTCTACAGAAAATAATCATCTGGACAACTAAAAAGAAGAAGATCATCTCAACACACCCACACTCATCTGGACAACTAAAAAAAGAATGAGATTACTTCAAGAGAAATAAAATTGTATTAATTGTAATTCTAAATGAATAAAGAAGAAAAAAGGTCTTTTGTACCATTTCATATTAAAGTTCTTATTAATGATCAATTACCTCCTCACTCTACATGTAAATAAAATAATAATATTGTCAGGTGAGGGATTCGAACCCTCGCTTTCAATTTCTGAAAATTAGATCTTAAGTCTAACGCCTTAGACCGCTCGGCCAACCCAACACATGCATATTAGCCAACGTGTTTTGTTGATTCATCTCAGTTCGCATTTAGCTTTGTGTGGTGAACATCTTTTCTTTGTGAAGTAAACCAGCATCATGAAGTATTTTAATTGTGTAAAGTATTCCAAAAAACAGTTAATGCAAATGATATTGAGTCAAAAAGAAATGAATTTAAAATCTGAAAGAGATCGGCTAAAAACATTTAAGACCTGGTCTTCAGACAGTTTTACGAACACTGCATGGTTAGCAGCTGCAGGATTTTTCTATTTTGGATATAAGGATATGGTTAGGTGTGCTTTCTGTAATCTGCAACTTAGTTATTGGGAAGAAGATGATGATCCGTTTGAAGAGCATAAGAAATGGGCTTTTTCTTGCCCCTACGTAAACAATATTTCTCCTAGCATAGAATTGAAATGCGAATATGAAAGACTTAAAACTTTTCAAAATTGGCCTCTTCCCTGTCCAAACGAATTTTGTTTAGCATCAGCAGGATTTTATTATACTGGTCATGGTGATAAGGTGAAATGTATATTCTGTAAGATTGAAATTGAAAATTGGAGGGAAAACGATAATCCTTTAAATGATCATGAAAAATGGGCGCCATATTGTCCATATATAAGAGGGTTTTACGTCGGCAACGTTGATTTAAATCCTGAAAATCCTACTATTATTCCATATAATACAAGTTATGATACGTGTGGAAGCAATATATGTTGATGTGATGTGATTTTTTGTGCAGTGTGCATTCTCAGACGTAAACGTAGACATGTTGAAGTTTGTTAAGCAGTCAAACACTCTACCAGTAATTTCATTTACTAATGCTGAAAACCAGAGTAAAAGTGAAAAAAGAAAGCATGGTGTTTTACTACCGAACACAATTCGATGTATCATTTGCGGTCCATCGAACTGCGGCAAAACAAACGTAATGCTAAATTTATTGTGTCATAAAAATGGAGTTCGTTTTGAAAACGTTTATATTTATTCTAAATCACTTGCTCAAAGTAAATATGTTGAATTAAAAAAGTTTTTGGACTCCATAAAAGAAATAAAAAGTGATTTTTTTCCGATAATGATGAAGTAATGCCTCCAGAAATGGCTAGAAAAAACTCTATATTTGTTTTGGATGATGTAGCCAGCAATAAACAACAACACATGAAAGATTATTTCAGTAGAGGTCGTCATCACAACGTTGACGTATTTTATCTTTGTCAAACATATTCTTGTATACCTAAACATCTAATTAGAGATAACGCTAATTTTTTAATTCTTTTTAAACAAGACGGAACAAACTTGCGTCACGTATATAACGATCATGTAAATACAGATATGAGCTATGAACAGTTCTTTGATATTTGTTCGTATTGTTGGCAAAACTCTAAGTTTGGTTTTTTGGTTATCGATAAAGATAGCGATTTACAAAATGGTCGATATCGCAATGGATTTGATGTTTATTTTCAGTTATAAATATGACTTCAAAAAGGGGTAAATGGCCATTCGTGTTATAGCTTTTGCGTGGTTAACAACTTAACTATGACATCGTTTAACAAAACCAATAATGTGTCTATCGGACGACCGACTTCACGACATGATATTGCAACTAAATCATATGTTGATGATAAGCTAGTGCAATATGGAAATCAACTAACAACAACAACAAGCGACGGACATCTAAGTATTAACGGCAAACGGTTAAAAAATGTTGGAACGCCAATACATGTTGAAGATGCATGCAACAAAGGTTATGTAGTGAAGTTATTAAATGAGCTAAATAAAATCGAGTCTAAAGAAGACATACAACGAAACTTTAACGAGCTTAAAGGTTTAATTTTTTCAATTTGTAAAATAGAGAAAAAAGAACTTGACTTTCAAAACAAACGTCTCGCAGGCTTAGCTTTACCATCATCTGCAAATGATGCAGTAAACCTTATTGCAATGCAGCAACATACATCGAATATAAAAAAATATCTTGAGACCCGAATAACCGAAGTGTTACAACGAGTAGAATTCATTCATGGTTTAGTGCGAGAATTTTCAGAAGATCACTTTCCGTATGATCAAGATACTCTCGACTTGGGTAACAAAAGAATAAGAAATGTTAAAGATCCAATTCAAAATCAAGATGCGGTAACGTATTCTTTTCTTAAAACTCATGTAACAAATGAACTCGATGAAATTAAAAAATCTCTTTTGAATATAAACAGAGATGATGAAACTGTAGATATGTTAAATAGAAGAATAACAAACATATCTCAACCAATCGATTCGTTAGATGCAATAAACAAATATTACTTAGAAAACTTTGCTGCCTCTCGAAAAGATCTAGAAGACTTAATCACTAAATTTAATAAACAAAACTTTTTAAACGTAGACGATGGTGGAACTTTAAATATGATGAGTAAACGAATTACTCACGTAAACAATCCCATATACGATAACGATGTTGCAAATAAGACGTTTGTTGAACAATATGCCGCTTCCCAACGTGAATTTGATCAATTGAAACAAACTGTAAACAATCTACATCATCAAAAACAAACAAATGTTGAGTTTCCTGTTAACGACCAAGACGTGACAAATAAACGGTTTGTAGAACACTATGCTGCTTCACGAACTGAAGTTAATCAACTAAAAGAAATTTTAAGCAATTTACAAACTCGTATTGAGGGTGTTGCTAACAATCTCAATATTGTTAAAAAAGAAGATCTTGAAAGTTATGCTGCTGAATCCAAGTTAAAAACTGAACTGGAAAAAATTGAGCAAATGGTTAACAAAGAACCACTCGAAAGTTTTACTGCATCCAAAGAAGAATATGGTATATTAAAAGATGAAGTAAAGAAAAAGAACTTATCGAAATTTATTCTGAAATTCTCCAACACACCATCAATCCATTCACCAGTATACACGCTTCATAATCATAACATACAGTACCAACTTCCCTACAAAGGCGTATTAAAACCAATTTTTGTTTCACCTAGATCTCCAATTGTGTATGCAATTTTAAATATACGTCAAGAGATTGAACTGGATGGCAGTGATATTGTCGTTGAAGAGCAAGATGAAATTCAGTTTCGACTTAGAGACCCTAAAAAACATAAAACTGATGATCTTCCTCTTCAAATCGATTTTGAATATACTATAAATAAGTAAAACAACCACAATTTCCGTTTAGTCATGGAGAAGAGCTCGAAGATTAAAGCTGAAAGTCGAGTAAAGGATAAACTTTCTCGCTTAAAAAAAAAATGTTAAAGACAAGTATCTTTCACTTCAAGATGATGTTAGACGAAAAGAATTAGATATAGAGACTAACTTTAAACCAGTAACAAGTTCATTAAATCAACTTGTAGCTATTGCTAATACGTCAACTCAAAATAAAGAAAATCGAAAAAGAAAAGGAAAATATGATGATTCTGAATCCACTGCTACTTCAGACGAAGAAGATGGAGATAGCATCAAAATAATATCACTACTTAACCGCTACTTTGATCCGTTCATTAAACAAAACGTGGATAGAACATATGGTATAACGATAAGAAATGATAAACAATACTTGGGGCGCGAACGAGTTTTCTTTGATAAAAAGTGGATAAAAGTTGGTGGTGAAAAATTTCCTATTACAGAAGGTCTACTTGAATTGATTCAAAGGAAAGTACCAGACCCCACTCTAATAGATAGGAGTGATTTAAGTTCATATTTGAAATTATTAAATGTTTCAAACGTGCACAAAAGAAATTATACAAGCAATGCAGCTCCAAGAGGAACGCAATCTTATAAGTATAGACATATAATTGAACCCCTTCTCACTGAAGACATAGATAGAATTATAAAAACAGCAGATGAAAATGAAGAAGAAGCAAATACTACGATGCATACTGGATATGGTCAAAAAAAAACACATCGCGCCACAAGCCATTTGGAAATTTGAAGGCGGAAACAATATTGAATTCGTTCACTGGAATGAACCAAACAAATTGGTATCAAGACTTAAAAAATTAATTGCATCGAAAGCTGCAGGTCACACAGGACTCGACAGCGAAATCTTTGCAATTGAAGAAGAACTAAGAAATGCAGGATATATTGAATAAAAATTCAAACGTTTGTAAAACAATGCACAGTATGTTATAAAACATTGTTTGGAAAATAACTATGAACGAAATCAGACGAGAAATTGCAAAAGAACTTCACGCACCGCTTAGAAAAAAGTTTAAAAGACGTCATGTTATTAGCAAAGGAATCGATGACCTCCATGAAGCTGACCTTGTGGACATGTCCAAACTTGCAAAATGGAATAATGGATTTAAATATTTATTAACCATTATTGACGTTTACTCGAAATATGCATGGGCAATTCCTCTTAAAACCAAAAAAGGAAGTGAGATTGTAAAAAGCTTAAAATTTGTTTATTCTCAAAGTAAAAGATTGCCGAATTATTTTCACACCGATCGAGGAACGGAATTTTATAACAGTGAATTCAAAACATGGTCTCAGAAACAAAATCTAAAGCATTATTCCACTGGCAGCTCCATTAAAGCGAGTCTGGTAGAAAGATTTAATCGAACTCTTAAGGAATCGATGTGGAAAGAATTCACAACACGAGGTTCTTACCGATGGGTACATATTTTGCCTGAGTTACTAGTAAAGTATAATCACAAAATACATCGCAGCATCGGCATGAAACCTATTGATGTGAAAAGAAACAATCCACCCAGCTTGCCAACACAATATAATGAAACTTTAAGAAAACCAAAATATAAAATCGGTGACATTGTAAGAATATCAAAAATCAAGAAACACTTCACTAAGGGGTACGAGGCTAATTGGACAACAGAATTATTTACAATTTATAAAGTTCAAAATACTAATCCACGAACATATCTTTTAAAAGATAATAAAAATTTGCAGATATTCGGAGCGTTCTATGAAGCAGAGTTACAACGAACAAAATATCCTAATATTTACTTAGTCGACAAAGTACTACGTAGAAAAGGAACCCGAGCCTTCGTATCTTGGCTTGGATTCGATTCAACTCACAACTCATGGATCCCCAACAAAAATATCTTCTAATTACAACAGTGTAAGTTTTTTTTATACCTCGCAAAAATATTATTATTATTATTATTATTATTATTATTATTATTATTATTATTATTATTAATGAGTCTCTATATATTTTACAGCTCACTAAAACCAACACACGCAAGAAAGAAAAGAATGATTGTACTTACCCGTGCACAAGACCAGCATATTTCAACTCTGCAAACAACACAGCATCTTCAATTCTCCGCAGCTTGTTGGAAAAAGAACTACTTACCACTTTAAGAACGAAGATCATATCATTTTTCACTATTTCATATTATATAATTAATGTAAACCACAAATGATCAAATAAATATATTTAAAAAAAATTACACTGCACATTTCAATCCACTGTCCACCGTCCATTGAATTTAATTTAAAATTTGAACATCATCATCATCATCATCATCATCTTCTTCTTCTTCTTCTTCTTCTTCTTTGTCTTCTTCTTCTTCTCCTTCCACTCGATGTTCTTCTTCTTCCATTCGAAGTTCTTCTTCTTCTTCCACTTCTTCCATATGCTCTTCCTCTAATGGCCGTTCAAACACGGCCATTAGCTCTTCCGCCAATGTAGGATCAAACGCGTTGGGAGGAAGATCATGCAGGTTGAGCGAGCTTAACCCAATCGCTCTGAGTTTTTCAATTATTATATTTAAATTATGTTCCGTCACCCCGTTAAAAGTAATCTCTTCAACGTGGCGCGGGTCTCTCACCAAATCTAAAATCTCGCAACTAAAAATCTCTTTTTCAGTTGCTGACAGCGTATCATACCACGCTACCTCCTCCACTTTCGTGGCACTGACAACGAAATTCAATCCTTGGATTCTGGCGCTATTTGCCAATGACTTGATTCCTTGCAGTTTCCTCAACTTTTGTACTAGGCTCTCACACAGACTCATGTTGATTGTGATATCTAACTACTGCTCCACAGCAATCTCCTCTTATATATTAAGAAGTTAGAGCGTCAAAAAAGCTCTTTAAAACATTTCACATGAAGCTCTGGGAACCGACATCCAATCTCGTTCTCGCATTAAAAATTACAGACTTGACTAATGACGTCTGGGAATCTAAAAACAAACAGATCGAAATTCATTTCACACACTCAAAGTTATACATGCCATATAAAACACTTTAACCAGATTGAGATCATGAAGCAAGACAGAACACAAGAAATGTTAACATCATTTAAATTAAACAGACATAACATAGCGACAACGAGTAACACAT
This sequence comes from Meconema thalassinum, assembly GCA_946902985.2. NCBI lineage: Eukaryota > Metazoa > Arthropoda > Insecta > Orthoptera > Tettigoniidae > Meconema > Meconema thalassinum. The sequence goes on from OX336390.1 coordinate 789,788,742, forward strand.
GTCCTATCCCACGCTCTGGTGATATATATACTGTACTTAAACAGAGTCTAGCTTAACAACAACACTTCACTTATTTAGCGAGGGCGAGCAAAAAACTTTAACTACCATGCGTCACATGTGCAGAGTGAGCTGGCTGGTCTCACGGCTCGCCCACATGGCGCGAGCAATAAAAAACGGAACATATGCTTGCCACATGTCTGGTAGCGAGCCGGCTATGTCGACCGCCTCGTCGCACACTCTCATTCAAAAGTTATGACACCCAAGACTCTCTCCACTTCCTTGAACAATTACCAAAATATAATTCAATAATCAATCAATAATTAATAGCCATGATACACATTGACCTCTGCTGTCCTCTCCATGCGAACACAAGGCATGGTGGTCATCCTAACCATTAGCCATTCACCTGATCCCACCTGGACCACGTGCTCGCTCTAAGGACCCATGACGTCATCAGGATTACGCAATTTCTGGTCATGATGATGCAATATCCAAAGGGAAGCAAACCCTACTACTAATGTCAAACACAAAGACAAAATCAGCATGAACTTTTAAGTTAGAGGAAAATTCTATGAAATAGACTATGCATGAAATTTGGAAATACACATTAGAAGTTTGCAACACCATCCTTCTAGCCTATATAAATTATCGACATGGAAAGTGTACACTTCCCCTAACATTAAACCAACTTATCAATAACGCAAGTCAACAATCAAAACATTTTGTCTTGAGTCTATCATTTAATGCATATATTCTGTCTACATTGAACAGTAACAAAAAACGCCAATCATAATTAATTAAGTTTGCTTTAATTCGTTATGTAATGATAAATACATATTTAAAGTTTTGGCTGACTGTTCAGAGTGAATCGCCTTTGAACACATAAGAGAGGGAATATTTTAAGACTTAACCTCTGCTCACCTAACATAACCTAAATTTACCTAACCTAACCTTGTCATATAGGTAAGAAACGGGTCAAGCTATGCTTTCGACTACCGAGTTTCAGCTACTTTTCAAGGTTACTCTCCCGAACATTGCCGGAGACTGCTGATAAACACCTATGTTCCCACGGCGGCGGCGCGCAACGACTTGCATGATGCGCTTCCCCCCTTTTCATTGATCCCTGTTGATTTGTCCCTTTGGACTGGTCCCTGTTGACTAGCCCCTTTGGAAGGGCCCTTTTTGAATGGAGTCATTTTTGACGGTTCCCTGTGGACAGGTCCTTTTGGCTGATCCCTTTGGACCGGTCCCTTTGGACTGGTACCTATGGACTGGCCCATGCAATTATCCAAATTATGTCAAAGGGTCCGGTCCAAAGGGATCAGCCAAAAGGACCTGTCCACAGGGACCCGTCAAAAATGACTCCATTCAAAAAGGGCCCTTCCAAAGGGGCTAGTCAACAGGGACCAGTCCAAAGGGACAAATCAACAGGGATCAATGAAAAGGGGGGAAGCGCATCATGTAAGTCGTTGCGCGCCACCGCCGTGGGAACATAGGTGTTTATCAGCAGTCTCCGGCAATGTTCGGGAGAGTAACCTTGAAAAGTAGCTGAAACTCGGTAGTCGAAAGCATAGCTTGACCCGTTTCTTACCTATATGACAAGGTTAGGTTAGGTAAATTTAGGTTATGTTAGGTGAGCAGAGGTTAAGTCTTAAAATATTCCCTCTCTTATGTGTTCAAAGGCGATTCACTCTGAACAGTCAGCCAAAACTTTAAATATGTATTTATCATTACATAACGAATTAAAGCAAACTTAATTAATTATGATTGGCGTTTTTTGTTACTGTTCAATGTAGACAGAATATTTGCATTAAATGATAGACTCAAGACAAAATGTTTTGATTGTTGACTTGCGTTATTGATAAGTTGGTTTAATGTTAGGGGCAGTGTACACTTTCCATGTCGATAATTTATATAGGCTAGAAGGATAGTGTTGCAAACTTCTAATGTGTATTTCCAAATTTCATGCATAGTCTATTTCATAGAATTTTCCTCTAACTTAAAAGTTCATGCTGATTTTGTCTTTGTGTTTGACATTGCAACTACAATGGTTGATTGGATATTCTTTGTCAACTTTCAAATCATGTATTTCATGTCAGATATGTTGGAATTTTTGTTCATGTGTGAAGCTATCAAGTACCGATACCTAATTGGTTACACACAACTGTTTCATAATGAAAATCTAATGTCAGATATGTTGGAATTTTTGTTCATGTGTGAAGCTATCAAGTACCGATACCTAATTGGTTACACACAACTGTTTCATAATGAAAATCTTGATCTCTGATTCATTGGAGAACTGTTTACGCTTGTCTGAACCAAGACTAACTGACTACTCACTGCTAAGGTTTAGAAATTACATTTACTCAAATCACATTCTGGTAAAAAAGATCATGACTACTATAAACTGCTACCACTCTTCCACCACTTTGTTAACACTTTTCTACCATTTGACTCTCACTTTTGCTCTTACTTTAAACTGCACATACTACAAACTATCATTTTTATTATCGAGTTAACTTGACTAGAGATTAGTTTATGCTCAACAGTCGACATGGAAGTATCAACGACTAGCTATGGTAAGCCATGTGCTTACTATAAAGGATATGCATATATTGTAAAACGAACTAATAAAAATGGAACTGTTATTTGGTGCTGTTCGAAACAACGATCTAAAAAGTGTCGAGGAATGATTAAAACAAAAGGCTCCAACATACTTATTTCAATCGATCATCATTGTAAATCTCAAAATAATACTCATTTAAATGGACAAAATACTCTAACCAAGGTAAAAAAGCAAGACCAAGAAAAAAATAGTGTGGCTCAAGATAGTGCTTTGTTTGTTAAAGAGCATTTATTATCTCCTGAAAAAGACATGTTAGGACAGTCGTTAACGTCTAAGAAACCTCTAACACTATCAAAGACAACACAAACTATGCCAAAGGTTGTTGCATTGCAAGATGAACAAAAAGGATTAGATAGTAATAGTGATGATGATTATATTGATGGTAATTATATTGATGATGATAACCATGATGATGATGATGATTATGATGATGATGATGAGGAGGAGGATGATAATGGTTTACACCCAAAAAAATCATTTGTTAAATTTGTTTACTGGAACAATCCCAATAAGCTAATCCAGCGGCTTCAGTACTTGCATACCTGTATACAGGCTGGTCATACTAAATATGAGGAAGAACTTTTGGATATAGAAAATGAGCTTCGTGATGTTAAAATTATAGTGTAATGAATCCATGTAACCGCTTAATCTATTTCTTAACAATACATGTAATATTTTCTACCACTTTGCTACCACTTTTCTACCACTTTTCTAGTTTGCTACCACTTTTCTACCACTTTTCTACCACTTTGCTACCACTTTTCTACTACTTTTCTACCACTTTTCTACCACTTTGCTACCACTTTGCTGCCACTTTTCTACCACTATGTTACCAATTGTCTACCACTTGTCTACCACTTTGCTACCACGTTTCTACCACTTTTCTATCACTTTTAACTGTACATATTAAATATAAAAGCCAACGCTAAATAATTCTATTACCAGAACAGAGATAACCTTTGTAGTGTGCAAATCATACTAACAGGTTAGTTACTACTATGGAACTTACTACAACTAATCGAGGTAAACAACGTGTACTCTATAAAGGCTACTCTTATAACTATAGACGACAAAATGTAAAAGGAATAATATTCTGGCGATGCTCAAAACAGAGGTCAACAAGATGTCTAGGCAATATGAAAAGTAGAAATGGTGTGGTTTTAAGTGTGAGTGATCATCAATGTAGTGCTCCAGACAAAACACTGATGGTGTTGGCAAAAAATCATCAGAATGCTAATAAGTTAGTACAAGAGAAAGATGTTGCTACTCAAAATAGTGCATTGATTGTTGAGCAACGTTTAACCCCTGTTGTAAAAGTTATGTTGTATCCATCTTCCACGCCTCAAGAGTCATCAACATCACAGACTATGCAAGAGGTAGTGTTGTTGTTGTTTTAAGGGGCTGAACTACAAAGTCATCTGCCTTGTTATGCAAGTGGATCGAAAAGGACTAGATAGTAATAGACAAAAGAGAGTTGTAGTTTGTATATAACTATTGTACAAGTACTTACATTAAATAAATAAAAAAGTGTATGGGTATTGTCTGTTTTTCTTCATTGCTATCCCTATGTCCCACTATTAATGCAATTGTTAACCATCAACAGTCTCTGACTATGTTCGCAAAGAGAGTGACCTTAAACAATACACTCTATCTATGGTTTGTGTACCGAGTACACAATAATACAGTGTGGTCAAGTCATGTTGAGGCAATAGTTATATCAGGTAATGTATTCGAACCCTTGCTTTCTTGTACAGAAAATTTGAACTTAAGTCAAACACCATAACCACTCGGTCAACCTGACAGTTACTAATTTAATTATTTTTGTGGACTTGAGTGTTTATAAAACTTTTTCCAGTATACATTGACTAAACCACTTGTTTGTTTTGAAATATAAATTTTGTTTTGTTTGACCATAACATTGCAGTTATGAGTCTTGTGAACTGAGTGTTTAATATAGGGTTAAAGGCATTTTAAAATAATTTTAGAAAAGCTCTTAGGTATCGTGTCATGGGTTTTAGTAATGCATTACTGTTCGTTGACTAACATTTACCGTTACACAACATTATTTTGGTGAGCTCTACATGTTGTTGTTTGAGTCGTCAGTCTTTTGACTGGTTTGATGCAGATCTCCATGCCTCCCTGCCCCGAGCGAAACGTCTCATCTCTATATAACTACCACACCCTACATTCAAGGCTATCTGTTTAACATATTATAACCTTGGATCCCCCCTACAAGCTCTTGGGTTCAATTCCGAGATTTAACAAAAACTTTTAAAAGTGGTATGACAACAAAAACTAGTCTACTCAGTCTCGAGTGGTCCAAATAAGTAGAGAGGGTTTGATTCACACCTCAACCATAGAGCACCATGTTCTTTTTTTAATATAATGATACTCATTTGTTCAATTTCACATTTCACACATTGCAATTTGTCAATTTTCCATTTGCATTTTTTAAAATGACAGTTTGATGTTTTTCAATTTCATGATATGGAAACATGGATTTTTCCATTTTCATATTTACACATTTGTCAATTTCCCATTTGCATATATTTTCTTAAATGTCCGTTTAAGGTTTTTAAATTTTGTCTATATGGAAACATGGATTTTCCAATTTGCTGTTTACAAATTTTTTATATATTTATTTTGTGTGTATGTTGAAAAACGATATTTCCAAAACAAGATTTTTATTTTTCATTTTATGATTTTGTAAATGATCTTAATGTGAGTGCTTGACCATGGCAATAATACAGTCTATCTATATGTTAGCGGAACCATAGAGGCTTATTACTACTGCAAGTAAGAATGTTTTACAAAAAACGACTATCTACTACTACATTTGAAAAACAAAAACGATTGAAAAAAATCTAATTTCCATTCATATATATAAGTGCTAATTCTCCCTCTCCCCACCCTACCTCACCGTATTTTCTCTGGTCAAACAACCAATGCTACCCACACACACACCCAAGCTTTCTATCTCTCTCTATATATATGTTTTCTCTTGTCCACGAGATAAAAATTATGGTTGCTGGATTGTATCCTGCACTGTTTATGCGACATACCTTTGCCAGTTCATAAAACCGTTAGGTATTTCTCTACACATAGCGATTTTACCACTGCTTTTGCTTGTTTGGCTTTCTTGCAGTCTGGTATGTGATAGGAAGCATTAACTGTATGTCAAACCCAGTCCACGTTTGTATTTGTAATCTAAGTAATAATTTGAAAAGAGACAAGTGTAATCAGTTTTAAACATTATCTCTGCTTTTATTTGATTGTTTATGACATGCATATTAACCAAAAATCAAACCCTAGTCTACCTTAGTGAAAGGCTAACAGTTTAACCACTGCGTCACCATACCCTTTTTTCTAAGTTTGATTCGTTCTAGGCCTTAGAGCTAGAAATCGAGTTAAGATCTCTAGTGAAAGAGGCACATGTGCTCACCACTATAGCACGTAATGTTTAGCTGATAACATTAGACAACCGAAAATGATTGTATTTCTGTTAGCCAAGCATTTCTGTCATTTACCTACTGTGTGAGCTCTGCCAGCAAGACAGTTTAGTTTAGAACACGTGTGTGTGAGTGTGTGTATAGATTATTAGCCTCAGGTATTTAAAGCTTGTTGTGTGTAGCGACCATCTTGTCCCAGTAACCACTGAGCAAGTTTTAACAGTCAACCCATAATAACTGCATAGGATGGTTGTGTGTGGTTCATGTACTTGTGTGTGTGTGCATTAGCATCATGCACTAGCTTTACCTTACCCTCTATAGGTAGAGCGTTATCCCTTTCCTTTCTGACATTACCAATGCCCACATTCAACCACAAGTTTTACACTTAAACCATTGGCTTGTTTTTGATTAAGTTTGGTTCGGTTTGGTTGGATTTGATTCAGCTTGGTTCAGTTTAGTTCAATGTAGTCACCATTTTGGATTTTAGCTATCCTATTTAACCAATCAATTAAAGATTGACTACTCTTATTTCTTGAATCGATTAATCAGATTTTGTATACACCATTTGTCATTTATTATCCCATACCTACAACCTATACTCTCTCTGTACTGCAGTTTGATCTGAAAACAAGTTCCAATGGTGAAAGATTTGTCAGTCACCATACATGTAGCCTACAATAATTCTTTCACTACCTAGCTATGTTTCATCACTCACTGTAAACATTTCACATGTCCATATCCGATTATAAGTTTATAAAATCTCAGGTCGATGACCTTGATGTATTGGGTATTTTTGGGTAAATTCATTAGCCATGGGAAAGGGTTGACCATTCTAAGTCCTATGACACCTCACATGTTGATATCCGATTATTAGTTTATAAAATCTCAGGTCAATGACCTTGCTGTTTTGAATTTTTGAGGTAAATTCATTGGTCATGGGAAAGGGTTAACCATTCGTAGTCCTATGACACCTCACTTGACCCTCTCTACTGATAAGTTTATAAAATCGTAGGTCAATGACCTTGCTGTTTTGGGTATTTTGGGTAAATTCGTTGGTCATGGAAAAGGGTTGGCCATCCTGAGTCTTGTGACACCTCACTTGTCCCTCTCTGATTATTAGTTGATACAATCTTAGGTTAATGACCTTGCTGTTTTTTGTTGGTAAATTCATTGGTCATGGGGAGGGGTTGGCCATTTTAAGTCCTATGACACCTCACTCGACCCTCTGTGATTATTAGTTAGCGAGATATTAACAAAAGTGCAGTTAGGCCCTTTTGACAAAAAATGAATAATACATTCAAAAACAGAGCGTCACCACAAGTCCAACGACCCCTCATACAAGTTCCTAGCTTTCTTAGTTCATAAGATATTAAAAAGCCGATGACCTATTAGTTTTTGGATCTTTGGTTAATTTGTAAAAAAAAAACGTATCTATAAATCATTATTCAAAAAGCCCGCCCTCTTACAAAAAACCCAATTGCGCATTCGTAAAACAAAAAACAAAAATGATAAATCATAGCGGCATTCAGTTGTATGCATGCACTTTATGTGGAACGAGTTTAATTTCATATTGGCATATAAACTCCCACATGTTGCACATGGAAAGCGACTTTTACCTAAAAATTATTATTTCAACCCCTAGTAGGGGTAGATTTTATTTTTGAGTGGAAATAAGCTATCCATTGGAAAGGGGTTGTCTGCCGGAGTAATTTGACTACTCGTACATGTCTCTAGCCTTATTCCCACCACTGCCAAAACAGGTTGTGACTTGTTAGCTCTTATCGTGCACGTGCACATGTGAACACCTGTGTGTTAGATCATATTACAAATGAACTCGCATTTTCTCACGTATGAATCAAAACAGGATGTGACTTGTTTCACAAGGAGAATGCTAATAATGACATCTCACACGTGTTCACATGTATTTCATCACTTTCCTTTCATATCGTTATTACATTATAGTAGTGGGGGATTAGTGAACAACGTCAATTCAACACACACAAATGTAGTTAGGCCCTTTGACATAATTTAAATAAATTCATGGGCTAGTCCGTAGGAACCAGGCCAAAGGGACCCGTCCAAAGGGATCAGTCGAAAGGGACAAGGACTCGTCCACAAGGACTCGTCAACAATGACCAGTCCACAAGGACTTGTCCACAAGGACTCGTTCACAAGGGCCCGACAACAATGACCCGTCAACAATAACCCATCCATAGGGATCCACTCCCTCACCCTCTTACAAAAGCCATGAGTGGGCATGCGTAAAAAACAAAAACAAGCATGTTAATTCATAGTGGCTATCGACCGAACACATGCACTTTATGTAGAACAACGTTTAAATCCATATCGGCATTCAAACTCTCACATGTTGCAATTGGAAAGAGAGATTCTCTAAAAATTTCAATTTCACCCCTAGTAGGGGTAGGTTTTATTTTTGGGGTTGAAATATATTGTCCATTGGAAAGAGAGTGTCAGCCCGAGTTCAATGACACCTCACTCGTCAAAATCCGACCACGGGTTCGGGAGTTATCGGGCTGCCGCCATCTTGTGAGGAGGGGAGGAGGAGGAGGTATCTGAACCCCCACAAAACCACTACTTACACCTGATCCAGATAACATTTACCTATTAAAAAACCCCTAATTTCCCCCCTTTTTTATCTAGCTTGGCTGTGTCGCTAAATTGTGTTTTGTTTCCGACAGGGTGTGTTTTTTAGTAGCGTGAAGAGGAGTGAGCTCTCCATGAACGTGTGTTCATTTAGATTGTTGGGATTGTTTCGTTTGGCTAGGTGTATCACGATTGCTTCCTTTATGTCAAGAGCTCTGCCTTTCGATTCGTGATGGATTATTTTAAGGTCCGACTCTATGTTGGTAAAGCTGTGCCCTGCGTCACACATATGTTCGCACACGGCTGAATGTGTTTCGTATCTTATCGCATTCCTCTGTTCATTATAACGTGTGTCTACTCGCTTTCCACTCTGCCCGATGTAATTAGCTTGACAATCGGTGTCTTGGCACGTTATAGAATATACCCCTGACCTTGAATACGGGTCACGTTTATTTAGATTACTATTTAGGAGGTGCCTAGCGGTTGTGTTTTTCGTCGTGAAAGCTATCTTTATGCCTTGTTTTTTGAATAGGTTAGTGATTTTATATGTATTCGCATTCACATAGTTGAAACGCGCAAATTTTTTCTCATTACTGTCCGGTTTGGGAATCGTTTTATCTTTATTTTTATGTTTGGCTATAATTTGATTTATTTTGCTTGGCGAGAAGTTGTTTTCCTTTGCTATTTGCATAATAGTTCTTATTTCCTTATTATAGTTGTCTTTTGACATGGGTATGTTTAATGCCCTGTGCATCATTGAATTGAAACCCGCTAGTTTGTGCGTACTGGGGTGATTAGACTGATTGTCGATTGCATGCGAGGTTTGTGTTGCTTTCCGGAATATGGAATATGAAAGGTCGTTGTCTTTACGTTCAATAGTTATATCGAGATAATTTATTTTCCGGTCTATTTCGGATTCCTTAGTGAATTTGATAGAGTGGTGAAGGCTATTAATGGATTGGAGAATTGTTTCTTCGCTTGTTAGTTCAGTATCGTAGATGCAAATTACATCATCTACGTATCTTTTCCATATTACTATTCCCTTTGTTGAAGTCTTTTCTAAGAACGCATTTTCTAGTGCATTGATGAAGATGTCAGCGATTAACCCACTTAGTGGCGATCCCATTGCTAGGCCTTCTCTCTGTGTGTATATTTTATTGTCGAATTGAAACACGTTTGGGGTGAGAACGACCCTCAGTAATCTCACAATCTCTTCTATTTCTTTTACCGAATTGTTGGATTTTAAGTTGTTTTCGATAGTGTTGATTGCTTCAATAATCGGAATATTGGTGTACATGTTAGTTACGTCGAAGGATACTAGCCTGAAGCTAGGTTTCATTTGTAGGGTGTTCAATGCTGTTACTAGTTCTGTTGTGTTCTTTACAGAGTTGTTTTTGTCGTTGGAAAGACGGCATTTTAAGATTTTTAGTAACTCTTTGCTGATTTTGTAATTAGGGGCATTCCTGCAATTGACTATTGGTCTCATTGGGCATTCCTTTTTGTGTATTTTTGGTTGTCCCCTCAATGACGGTATTTTCGGGTTCATGTTTATTAGTTTTGATTTTTCGGCTTTGGTCAGTATGTATTCTGTTTCTTTTAGCGCACTTTTTATTTGTTTTTGGAATTTGTTGGTGGGGTCTTTTGTTAATTCCTTGATTTCGTTGTTGTTTAGGAATTCGACTGTTTTTTCAATGTATTCTGTTTTGTTCAAAATTACTGTAGTGTTTCCCTTATCTGCTTTTGTGATGATTAAGTCATGTTCTTTTATTTTTTGTTTCAACGACTTTATTTCTTTGAGTTGTTTGTTGTTTTGAATGTTATTGCTATCGCCCTCTCGTTTGAGGATTTTTTTGGCTTCGTTGGTGGCGAGATTTTTGGTTAATTCCCTGTCTTCTGCTGGGAGCTTGTGACTGGCTATCTCAATATTTGTGATTAACTGTTTTATATTGTGGTTCGTGTGTGCGTCTGTGCTGTTGTATTTCAAACCTTTGTCTAACATATTCATTTCACCTTGAGAAAAGGTTACGTTCGTTCTGTTGTTTCTTCTGCTGTGGAAATTGAATTCATTGTTATTCGTGTGTTGTTCGTTAGATTGATGGTTCTGTGTTTCTCCTAGTTTTCTTAATTTATTTTCTAGCGTTTCATGCTTCCTCGTTGCTCTGATTTTGATGGTGTCATGTAGGTGCTCGGTGAAGCTGTCCCATTGGGCTGCGTGCCAGAAATTACTTAGTTGCAATTGAATGTCGTATAATTGTTGGTTAATTTTTTGCTTTCTTATGTATGCAAATCTTAATTCGTTTTTTATCCAAAGCGCTTTGGCTTGTTTGGTTGAAAAGATCGAGGCTGGTGTGTTCGGTACGGTTTTAATTGGTACGTATTTAGGGGTGAGGTTTAGTTCTATACATTTTTTGTTGAACCAAATTGACTTGTCTAAATTCATGAGTTTAAGCCTGAGTGATTTGAATTTCTTGGCTTCACGATTTGCCTGACTAGCCGTGAACATTGTGGTGTTTGAAGCCATATATTCAGTGTTGCCTTAGTAAACAAGAGTTTAGTGCTTTTCAGTCGGTCAACACGAATGTACCCAAAAGAGATGGGTTATGCCCTAATCCTGAAATAAATTACATGAGATTAATAAAACACTAGGATGACCAGTTTCGATCGTCAAGCGATCATCATCAGATCCATTACACTTAGGCTACAAAATCTATGTTTGAAATACAGGTGAAAATATTTACAATGTGTACAATTATTTAGTTGCAGTATTGGTACTGCAACTGTCAGTGTATGCTAAATGCAGTATATATGTTAGGTGAAATGCTAAATGGTGATAGTTATCCGGAGATTGTACTTTAGAGAGATTATATGGTTGTAAACTATGGTTAAACTATAAAATTGTAGGCTAACTACTTATCTGATTGTCTTCCGTACTACAGCTACTCGCAGTTCTCGTGCTCACTGGAACTCACTGTGCGGTCGACTGCGGTGGTTATCTTAACGACTGGTTTTTCCCTGCCTTCTCCCCCCTGTCCCTACGTGCTGTGGGGAGTGATAGCGATGTGTTTATGTGAGGTGTTGCCAACCTAGATAAGATGTATGTTATTGAATGAGGTGGGTCTACAACTATTAAAGACCGTGGATTAGCCCTCGCCACGCGTGGAGCATAACCCATTCGAACTAAGCGTTGACGGTCTTATGAGGACGTCCCGGCACCTTTAATACTGCCGCGAATATGGGCCTTGGTTTATTGCAGAAGAAAAGTACATCGTACACCTCATCCAGATAACATTTGCCTATTAAAAAACCCCTAATTTCCCCGTTCACACGTTATAATGAACATAGGAATGCGATAAGATACGGAACACATTCAGCCGTGTGCGAACATATGTGTGACGCAGGGCACAGCTTTACCAACATAGAGTCGGACCTTAAAATAATCCATCACGAATCGAAAGGCAGAGCTCTTGACATAAAGGAAGCAATCGAGATACACCTAGCCAAACGAAACAATCCCAACAATCTAAATGAACACACGTTCATGGAGAGCTCACTCCTCTTCACGCTACAAAAAAAACACACCCTGTCGGAAACAAAACACAATTTAGCGACACAGCCAAGCTAGATAAAAAAGGGGGAAATTAGGGGTTTTTTAATAGGTAAATGTTATCTGGATCAGGTGTACGATGTACTTTTCTTCTGCAATAAACCAAGGCCCATATTCGCGGCAGTATTAAAGGTGCCGGGACGTCCTCATAAGACCGTCAACGCTTAGTTCGAATGGGTTATGCTCCACGCGTGGCGAGGGCTAATCCACGGTCTTTAATAGTTGTAGACCCACCTCATTCAATAACATACATCTTATCTAGGTTGGCAACACCTCACATAAACACATCGCTATCACTCCCCACAGCACGTAGGGACAGGGGGAGAAGGCAGGGAAAAACCAGTCGTTAAGATAACCACCGCAGTCGACCGCACAGTGAGTTCCAGTGAGCACGAGAACTGCGAGTAGCTGTAGTACGGAAGACAATCAGATAAGTAGTTAGCCTAAAATGTTATAGTTTAACCATAGTTTACAACCATGTAATCTCTCTAAAGTACAATCTCCGGATAGCTATCACCATTTAGCATTTCACCTAACATATATACTGCATTTAGCATACACTGACAGTTGCAGTACCAATACTGCAACTAAATAATTGTACACATTGTAAATATTTTCACCTGTATTTCAAACATAGATTTTGTAGCCTAAGTGTAATGGATCTGATGATGATCGCTTGACGATCGAAACTGGTCATCCTAGTGTTTTATTAATCTCATGTAATTTATTTCAGGATTAGGGCATAACCCATCTCTTTTGGGTACATTCGTGCTGACCGACTGAAAAGCACTAAACTCTTGTTTACTAAGGCAACACTGAAAATATGGCTTCAAACACCACAATGGGCGATTAGTGAAGCGTAGTCCTGAGATTCGGACGGAATGGCCTGAAGGACATTAAGGGCGTCCCCTCTCAGCGCTACAATGAGAGCTGTAGCCTTTTCCGTGTTGTTCCAGTTGTTTACGGAACAGGCCGCCTCGAACTGATGCAAGTAAGTGCTCCACGGTACCTTTCCGTCGAAGGTTGGGGGCGTCACTCTGCTCTGTCCCATCCCTGATATTCCCGGTGTACCTGTGGGCGGGCGTCGGCGCAGCCTGGCAACTTCCTTTTGTAGAGCGTTGAATTTCTCTTCCATCCCCGTCGGCGGGCGTTGGCACAGCTCAGCAAATTCCTTTTGTAAAGCGTTGAATTTCTCTTCCACCCCCGTCTGCGGGCGTTGGCGCAGCTCGGCAGCTTCCTTTTGTAAGGCGTCAAACTTCTTTTCTACTGCTGTGACTTCCTCACGTAGGCCCTGGCAGACGGTGTTGACTTCCTGCCGCAGACCCTGTTCCAATTTCTTCAGATCCTGTGCTAACTTATTCTAACCGTCTTCCATCTTCCTCTGACCGCCCTCTTATTTGGAAGTTAGGTCCTCGGTTAAATTATTCTGGCCGTCTTCCATTTTCTTCAGGTCCTCCACTAACTTATTTCGACCGTCTTCCATCTTCTTCTGTCCGTCCTCTAATTTGGAAGTTAGGTCCTCTGCTAACTTCTTTTGGCCATCCTCCATCTTGGTTTCCATGCCACGTAACTTTTCTAGCAGTGCTTGTACTTGCGCTTCCATTTTAGTTGTTTGTCTAGTAATGGGCATGCACTCACAGGAGAATTAGTGAACTATGGTAAAATGGCCTGCACGGGTTTTGAAACCAGGACCCTCAGGTGTTGTGCTTGGGTTCGTAATCCAGCTTCTGACACCAGTTGTTGCGTGCTACAACTAGTAACAAGTTCATTAATTGGATCACAGTAGGTAGAAATCACAACACAAATTGGCCCTTTGAAGAAATATAAGTTTTATTGCAGTTCTAGCATGTTACAGAACACCACACAATAAACACTCAGAAACCAATTAGCGGTCTTAGTCAAGTTCGCTCCCTTATGGAGTATCACTCTTTCACTTGGTCATGCAGTTAATCCTCGCTAATGAGACCGGTGGCCTTGGTAGAAAAACCTGCAACACTTCCTCTTGTAAACAAGCCACAGTCTGATACTCACTTGTTCTCGAATTCATACTCTCTCGCCGTCTGCTACTTGGAAACAGTCCACTACGTTTTGCAATACACCACAATACTGTCGCACAGATAAAACACACGCACTCGCTCAAAAACTCAGTCCGTCCCTCGCTGGTGAGGCCGCTTTATATAGTGGGCTGGTGACTCAATGAATGCTTCTAGAACAGTCCAGGATTCACAGCTTCTCGGGATTTCCATCACTAGCTGGGTCACGAACATTCTGGCCCATCCCTTTTGTCCTCACAGCCCCGTTGCGTAAGGCGCTGGGAACACACAGAGGCAGGGGATAGGCCGGGATGGCTGTGACTCACGCGGCGAGGCGACGAAACAACCTCGCAGCCTTAACAGTATATATAATTCAGGTGAGGATTCAATCAATCAAGGTTTAATGTCCGTATAGCCCGCTGTATTTCAACAAGCTACTACAACTAGCATTCAATCAAGACCAACTACAATCCTGTGACCTTAATGTAGAAAAAACATGGCGGCGATGGTTGCCCTACCAATAGCTTTTTTTTTTTTGTCGTGTAGCCTCCTGAGAGGCCGAGTGCAGGTCTTTCTAGTCGACGCCCGTGGGCGACCTGCGCGCCGGGATGAGAGATGGAATTGATGAAGATGAATGAAACTGGGCAAGAATGTGGAAGGAAGCGACCGTGGCCTGTCAGAAGGTACTGTCCCAGCATTTGCCTGGTGTTGAAAATGGGAAACCACGGAAAACCATTTCAAGGACAGCCGACGGTGGGGCTCGAACCCACGCGTCTACCGAGTCAGCAGAGAGCCTGGCCCCTTGACCTAACGCAGCGCTTTAGCCCGCGCAGCCACTAGCTAAGATCATGTCATCGGGCGTGTCACAGTTCGTGTAAATTATTATTTTTACTCGCCTACGAGCATAAATGATATTACAAGACGAGACTAGGTTCCGAAGAAATATGCATCAATAATTTAGACTTACCGGAATTAATTTATCTATATAGTGCTGGCCTCGAATTATAGGTTTCTCCGTCTTCACCCAAGGGGCAGCTACAATAGTCTCACTGTTTCTGTGGTTGATTAAGAAGTTTTTTGGCGAGTTATCACGATTTGTATTTAATTCGGTGGATTATATATTAATATTATTAGCAAAAAATCAAACAGATTCTGAAGTAGGAGAGAAGAAAGTACCCGGTTACTGAAGTGCTGTCCCAGCACATGCAGAGTATTTGTGTACTCAATCGGTATGAGAATAGTTGCCTGAAATAATCGATCCAACGCCATAGAGATACAATTCAATTAAGAGCTCTCGTGGAATTGTCTAAAATCTCGGGTAAAACATCACACCGAATTAGTTGATTGAAACATGCAAAGAAGTCGTGTGGATATCAGAACATAATTATGGAGAATACTGCACACAAGGGACACGATAATATGTTACCAACGAACCTATTAAACATTCGCTGTTACCGTTTGGAATAGTTGTACGCTGTAAATAGTTCATTTAGTAAAGTACTATAGGTTGGAAAGCACCATCTCCCTCTTACGGAATTATCGCGGCACACCATCTCGCAATATAAGTACATAATTGGCAAGGTACTCACTACACTTTATTACACACATCATAATAAAAAATAACTTGCAAGCTGTAAGCATCACAAAAGTATGAATAATGACGGAACACATTGAGTTCACTGTTTGACACAGGGGGAACATCTTCATTAACCAATAAAACAGAAGTTCACTGTATTATTTGGCGTGTATACAAGGCAGTGTCGAACATCTGCCAGACTGGTAAGGATTTACGGAGGCGCATATTGCTGAGCGTTAAGATAACGTCAATGGTTTGGTCTAGCCGTAGATGCTCATTGCGTTTTCCCTTTACGTACTTAAGGTCGACACTTCTGAAGTGTACTAAGCTATTATTATATTGTCACTAACTAGCAAATCATTGCGGTGTATATTCTTGACACACTTCTATTATGCTTTAGTCGTAGGTACTTCAACATCCGAAGTAAATGATACAATGCCATCGGTTGACTGGACAATCATCACACAAACGAACCAGTCCATATTAAGCGTATTATCACATATTTACATACGATTGCCGTACATTAACGCGAACTGGACTTTACAGACATACAGAAGACACTAAAAATTACAGATGAGCGACAGTTTATCCCAACTTTCATCAAATGAAGCTAATCAAAGCTAAATAGTGTATCCCAGCAACGAATGTAAACAAACAATATGCCGGGGCTTCAGCATACGCCATTTTCACACTTTCGAGACCTGCATTAAGGACTGAGTATTGTAGTTGGTCTTGATTCAATTATACACCTTGAAAAGGACAAAGAGTTATAACTATACCCATGCATTTAGGAGAAAGTAGGCTGTGTTGACTGCGATGGCATTTAGTAGCCACGTCCGCAGCTAGGTGTCGTGGATGGTAATATTTGGTGGCAAAAGTAGGAACTACTTGAAAAAATTAATCGTCTGTAGTCCTTCTACCTGAATCACCTGCCACGGTGGGTGAGTGGTTATCATGTCGGATTACTAACCCCAAGCTTGCAGGTTCACTCCTGGCCGTGGTAAGTGATTTTTGAAAGGCGGCAAAAATCCCGATACTCGTGTCATACGATTTTGGCATGTTAAAAACCCATATGAATTCAGTAGGCCGTGTTCATATGGCAAAATTATCTCGTGATTTTCCGCCAACACAAAGTTCCTAATTTCTCTACTAGAAAGCGCTTTAATGTCAAGGAGTTTAGATATCTAACCTCCTTGACTTTCATAGTGCTCAAGGAACAACAGAATTCGACATGCAAGCTGCCCTCCGGGTGTCAAATTACAAAGCTTGCACTCGGCACCCGAGGCCATACCATATTATTATTATTATTATTATTATTATTACAGATAACACACGCTAATACAGCGATCACAATTAACACCGGTTATCAGACAAATTCTACACACATCCAAAGTACACGGGGCTACATGACCGCGTTGTCGCAGCCCGTAAACTAAGGAACCAACCATCCTATGTGTTCTTTACTGAACATCTTGTTTTGTAACGTGTGCGCTTTCTTTTTCTGTTAGGTACATAAACATTTTAGTTTTGGGAGAAGCAAAAATTGATGTAAGTGTTGTGATATGATTGCCGATGGCCAGGTTAAAAACGAAGAGTTGTTTACAGCCAATTTAGAACTTGCATTGGCGCAGTGGTACCCCCTTGTTCCTGCTTGCAATATGATAAACAAATTGCAGCGCAACCTCGCTCAGAGGCAACATTTGTACATTATATAGGAATTGTAATGAAGTGTTACACACTTTTAGGAAAGCACTCAACTCCAAACACAATGAAATGCCAAATAGAATTCGATTTTCACGACTGCAATTATGAGCCAAAACATTTCAGCTTTTGAGTTAGGTTGTGTACATTGAGTACAAGCCATATGGATGTAAGATAGTTTAAATGTCTTGAAACTTGTGGGGATCAAACTCATAACTTTTGGCATTAGAGGAGTGGTTTCAACTACTTTGATAAAACATGACCAACCGCCACGTGACTGATGGACACCCTGACATCATTTAACTTCAGCCACTGGAGAATAAGCAGCATGTGTCTGAGGAGATCGGTTGTGACCACAGATTACCTTACTACAGATGGCCGACATCAATGCTAATTCTTGCACCTAAGACTTCAGCGCTGTCTGGTGTATGACCGCCGTACTAGTAGACGTGTAACACGGCCGTGCGTGTAGCCTTTCCCATCCCTACCCCTCATTCCGCTAAATTCTCGTCCTAAATGCTCTGTCCTCTTCAATGTTCCGAAAATCACAATCTTCTCAATACTTATAGCACACTTTTAGGTGAGAAGATAATAATATGATCTATAAGAAATAATCACATTCAAAATACCAATAACAGAAAAATTAATAAAAATAATACAAAAGTGGGAAATTGTGAATCCCAGAACTTTGAAATGAACAATCACAGCACTTATGACATAACCTAATCAATAATATACATGTTTAAATTTCTTTCAGTTGCAATTGGAACATATTGCATTGGTGACAAGAATTAGGCTACTACAAGGCCTGCAGCATATTATTACTCAGCATAAAATATGGTCCCTTCCAATAAACCACAGTAGGCCCAATTAGGCCTATAACCAAATAGTTATTAGAATAAACTACCAAGGAAAAGTACTGGGAAGGGAGAATATCCATATTTTAAAACGCTTGATGCTGTTAGCAATAACAGTAACATTTTATGAGAAACAGGAAACAGGTGGTGTAACCAGATCCTCATCACACTAAAATTGTTAGTGTAATTAGTAGGGCTCGGATTTTTAGGTGCTAAAAATCGGGGAAATATTTATTTTTTATGTATTAAAAATACCTGAAATATGTGACAAAAACTAAAAATATGTAATTATAATTTAGGTTGTTATTGTGAATATAAACGATATGCAGTACTCACGAATGCAATTTATGCTATGCCTCACTGACTACTGAATAATTACAATACACAACGAGATACATCTTCATGTTGTCCATCACAAATGACCGACGTTTATCGCGAAACTCTTATTCTGAAGGCGCGAAACTGCGGCAATATGTTTCTTGCCCTTGAGGTATTGTGTAACTTGAGATCACTGTTCAGCCTTGATTGCTTTCCCACATGGTTGGAAGAACAGAATGCCCCCATCACAAGTACAATTATCTTTAAATTCTGCAACAGACGATAACTTGTAGTTGTTTCTACTTTAGGCATCGTAGAACTGACTTACACTTCTCAGTGCCAGAAATGAACTGCATGTGAGTGACACTGGTTCCAGGTAGCTGTGGGAGGGGTGCAATATGGCTATGGACAAGGAAATCCCTGGCTTCCACAGTGAGTGGCACGGGGCGACAAGTTAAGAATAACACAGTTGCAAGCTGACATAGGATCTGCATGAAGATCTAGCATACTGATTTAAAAAATGAATATTATGTTTTTATGTGCTAACAAGTGAAAAGCAGGAATTTATGTATCTAGAGAAAAAATGCTTAAAATATGTATTTACATGTAAAAATATTTATTTACCGAAAAATCCGAGCCCCAGTAATTAGTGCCATAGGGGACTGAAATTTCAGAAAAATAATTGGAAAAGACTAAAGAGTTTCGAAGGTACACCTTTGATTACATGTGCTAACATAGAACATACCTGTGGGGACCAGTTAAAATACCTGAATTAGAACGATCTCAGAGAGTGTTGGTAGGTAAAGCCTAAGCTTAAACACTACCGGGGCGGGGGGGGGGGGGGGGGAAGATGATATGAAAAAGGAAAGGGCTTGGGAATAGAATCAAATTTTGGCAAAAAGAAGCGAATCCAAAAAAATAGCAACCTTTATCTTAGAAAATAAAAAACTAGTATCAAATAGTGGGTGGATCAAATCTGGCGAGTGCAAGATGGGAAAGCAAATACCCGTCTTAAAAATTGAAAAGATAATGTGGCATTTTTCAAAGATGGATTGATTATGGAAAAACTACTAAAACTTGATAAATGAAACTAATAAAGAGAACACAGTCTTGCATATGCATAGAGCAACCAAGAGTGTGTACAACCAAGTAGGCGAGCAAAGCTAGCTGTGATTACCGGCCAGCAGTCGCTAAGTGCACTATCCCTCCCGAGCAGGAAATCGGGTACTATGTAGGGACACAGTTCACCGGCGAAAAAATGCAACCAAGGGGCAATTGAATTATTTATTTTCCTTGCTAAAAGGAAATGTTTTAGGAAACATTCTAAAATGCTGAAGAGGTGGCAATTAACAGGGATAGTTTTATTCCCCACCAAGGATGGATCTCTGAGCGAGAGACTGATCGCATTCAGTGTATACAGAGATAGAAAGCCCTCTAAGCTTTTAGTAAGAATATTGTAATTAGTGGAAATTACTTGAAGAAAACAATCTATACAGAAACCAGACAACAATCATTCGAGCTGAAGGACATGAGAGAGAAGCTGGTATTCAGAAAGGTGTAAGGCAAGGCTGCAACTTATCACCCATACTTTTCAATCTTTACATTGAACAAGCAATGAAGGAAATTGGAGAAAAATTTAAAGTGGGAGTGAAGATTCAAGGAGAAATAATTTCAACTCTGAGATTTGCTGATGACATCGTCATCTTGGCCGACACGCCTAAAGGATTTGAATGAGTTTTTGAATGGTATGGACTCCGTCTTACGGAATGAATACATGATGAAAATTAATAAATGTAAAACAAAAATACTGGAATGCAGCCGAAATAAATCAGAAACCTCTATGGACATCAAATTGGCAGGTGAAAAGCTGAAGGAAGTAGGAGACTTCTGTTATTTAGGAAGCAAAATAACCAGTGATGGACGAAGCAAAGAGGATATTAAAAGTAGGTTGGCTCAGGCAAAGAAAGCATTTCTACAAAAAAGGAATCTGTTGACATCGAATATAGATTTAGGTATTAGGAAATCATTTTGAAAGCCCTTGTCTGCAGCGTGGCGCTCTATGGAAGTGAAACTTGGACTATTGGTGCAGCAGAAAAGAGGAAAAATGAAGCATTTGAAATGTGGTGTTACAGGAGAATGATGAAGATCAGATGGGTAGATAGGGTTACAAACGAAGAGGAATTAAGACTAGTGGGAGAGGAGAGATGTTTCTGGCGACTGCTAATGAAGAGAAGAGATAGGTTAGTAGGACACATGCTAAGACACCCAGGAATAGCAAGCTTAGTTATGGAAGGAAGGGTCGAGGACAAGAACTGTAGGGGTAGACCAAGGTTAGAATATGTTAAACAGATTGCCTCGGATGTAGGGTGTGGTAGCTATGTAGAGATGAAACGATTAGCTCAGGACAGGGAGGCATGGAGAGCTGCATCAAACCAGTCAAAAGACTGAAGACTCAAACAACAACAACAAGGTAGGCTAAACTTTCATCCAGCAGAGTGCCGACTAGAAGTTGAGCAGGGGTATGAAACCCAAACCTAACTTAGACAAAACTACAATTCAATGGAGTAAATTATAGGACAAGGCAGGAATCGCCTCGAGTAAGAAGTTGGCTGAGCAAACTACCTCGCCTTTAATCATTTACAAGAAATAACTAAAGTAAACTTTATGTGCAATATTAGCAGAAGTTTTGCCATAAACACAACAAATGCCAAATTAATTTTGAAATTAACTTGCAGTGTCTGTAATCATTTCTGCAAGTACAGAAAATAGTACCTGAATAATGGGAAAGGGAACGTCGCGGTTCGAATGCTCTTAGAGCAATAGAATGTACTCGAACAAAGAAGAGAAACGTTTAAGTGAGGAAACTCGAAAGTGGTTTAAACAATTAAGGTCTTAGACCTAGGCCTATAACACAATTAATAGGAAACTCTTACAAAGGGTGTAGATGCTTTGTTTAACACATTAAGGTCTGCGCACACCGGCGCGGGATGCGGGAACGGGAGCGGGAGCGGGAATGTCGCGAGCATTTGCGCACTTGGCGGGATATGCATCCACTCACGGCCGACTGAATATGAGCTGCGCTCTATACCGGCCTTGACATTCCCAGTCAGAACCCATGTATAACATGTAATTGGAAAGTTTCTACTCGTTGCCGGTAGAGCGCACTCCCCTCCCATTATAGGCGCGATAAGGAATCAGCTGTACAGTACGTATATTAAATGTGTAATCTCAAGAACCACTGGATGGATTTTGATGCTGCTTTCACCATTCTGTAAAGGTGATCTCGAGGAAGATTTGTGTAGAAAATAATTTATTTATGACCAAAGGGAGCCAAGCAGTAACGATTTCAGTGAAAAGGTCGAAAAAATAGCCTGGCGTCCGTGCGCTTTTTAAGCTTACGCTGGGCGAACCGTTAAAAATATCATTATATTATGAGTGTAAGAATTGTTCAGCGTGAGAAATTCTACAAAAAAGTCCGCGAGAGCATATCTCTATCTTCGATACATCGCCCACTATAAGTGTTTTTAGTTTGGACGGGAGGGCATTTGGCTTGCACCTCGCCATTCTTAAATTACGTCTGACAGGAATTCCTTGCACATTCATAACTGTTCCCGGGCGAAGCCGGGGCGGGTTGCTAATGACACTATATAATTATTATCATTATAATTTCCGCATTATCAAAATTAAAATTATATCACAAAATAAAATAGCGTGCTAATAAATCTAAGAGAAATTAGACATACCTTGCACCTTCTTCGGGTACAAGGACACTACTCCAGCACCGTCTCATTAAAAGGAAAGAGAGGATCAAAATTACAGCCGGGAACAAGTAGCAGCTAATCGTGTGTTGTGTTTTGTGCTAAGAGATCTTTCGACAAATTATCAGATACCGTGTGCCTTCTTTTTCACGAAGCAGCTGTCAGGACGGGACTTACATAAACTCCTGCTGGACGTTATTCTTGAGTTTGAACAATGCGGTTTCATAATTATAATAACTGTCTCTGATAATCACAAAACTAACACTACAATGATGAGGCATTTAGGGGGAGGGAATTTGCAACCAATGGTCAATCACCCATACGACGAGTCTAGGAATGTATTCCCTAGTTTTGATCATTGTCACATTCTTAAAAAAAACACATTAGAACGCAGTTTCTGTAACGAGAGATGACTGATGGTACTGGAATAATTTCAGGGAAATACTTGTCATTACTATACACAATGCAAAAGGGTGAGATCGTCAAACCGGTCAGACACCTCACTAAAAACACATCGAACCCACTAAATTTGAAAAAATGAATGTTCGCCGTGCCAAGGAAGTGTTCTCGTCAGAAGTTATTGGTGCCATTAGTACACTGAAAGAAAATATAGGCATGCACCCGGAAGCGTACACATTCATGGACGCAGAAGCAACCATTTTTTTTTGAAAAACGTTAATAAATGGTTCGCTATGCATGACGTAAGCATCACATATCATATTCAGTCTAGAAATCCAGATAAAGGGCATTTTTTCTCATTAAATGTCAGTCGACTAAACTGGCTAGAGGAATATTTTCTTTCTTACCTTGAAACTTTGAAAGCTGCTAGTAACGCTGCTAGAAAGGACTTCCTGAGTTCTGAGACTTACGAAGCTACCTATACAATTAATCACGGATTCAGCTGTCCAGTGCATAAGGTATCTTCTAAAAATGGGTAGAGGAAAGTCGCCAAATATGGGGAGTTTTTTTTTATAGGGCTCACATTAGACATAAGAAGGAACGGAATAATTTTGGTTTTCTCACCAATGTAAACCTCAGGCGATATACTATGTATATTACAAATATGGGCACGTTTGATGTTGTAATACCCTCTGATATTATTAACTTTAAAAGTGCACTTTCCCCGTATTAGGCAACCGGGTTTCGTAATATGGGGAGGTGAGAAACCTCACGGTTTTTATTTATAATAGGTACACTGAATAGTATACCCTACTAATTAAAGCATTAATTCTGACATTTTTTTCGTGTGGCCTCCTGAGAGGCCGAGTGCAGGTCTTTCTAGTCGACGCCCGTGGGCGACCTGCGCGTCAGGATGAGAGATGGAATGGATGAAGATGAATGAAACTGGGCAAGGATGTGGAAGGAAGCGGCCGTGGCCTGTTAGAAGGTACCGTCCCAGCATTTGCCTGGTGTTGAAAAATGGGAAACCACGGAAAATCATTTCAAGGACGGCCGACGGTGGGGCTCGAACACACGCGTCTACCGAGTCAGCAGAGAGCTTGGCCCCATGGCCTAACGCTGCGCTTTAGCCAGCGTAGCCACTACTGTCGGTAATTCTGACAATGTAATGAAATCATGAACACAAATAGTACAAAAATACAAAAATGAATTTTTAAAGTAAATAACAGTCCTAGTTTTCTGTTGCCGAACTTCCAAACCGTTCAGCAGAAAAATGCATAAACTTTAATGAAAACCGAGTGATTCTGATCGAATTCAACTGTAACGAGGTGCAAGGTATGTCTAATTTCCCTTAGATTTATTAGCACGCTATTTTATTTTGTGATATATGATATTGTGGGAATTATAATGATAATATAATAGTGTCACTGGCAACCCTCCCCGGCTTCGCCCGGGAACAGTTATGAATGTGCAAGGAATTCCTGTCAGACGTAATTTAAGAATGGCGAGGTGCAAGCCAAACCCCCTCCCGTCCAAACTAAAAACACTTATAGTGGGCGATGTATCGAAGATAGAGATATGCTCACGCGGACTTTTTTGTACAATTTTTCATGCTGAACAATTCTTACACTCATAGTATATTGATATTTTTAACGGTTTGTCCAGCGTAAGCTTAAGAAGCGCACGGACGTCAAGTTCTTTCTTCGACCTATTCACTGAAATCTAAAATCGTTACTGCTTGGCTCCCTTTGCTCATAAATAAATTATTTTCTACAGAAATCTTCCTCGATATTACCTGTACAGAATGGTGAAAGCCGCATCAAAATCTATCCAGTGGTTCTCGAGATTACCCGTGATATCCAAGAATCGGGGACTTTGTTTTACACTAAGTAGAGATAAGTCTTAGTCGTGCAATGCTTGGTGAACAGCGCTGTGTGAGCAGATGAGTAACTAACAAGATTTCATGAAAAATGTCTCATTGTCTAGGCCGGTATGAGCGCATTCAGTCGGCCGTGATCCACTCAGACTGCTGCGTCACAATCCCGCACAGATGGCGGGATTGCTGCGTTACTGCAGGAGTACGCAGCTTGCTGCGTTTTCCCGCGTCCCGCATCCATTTAGCAATGGCGACGGAACTGTTAATAGAGTGTGTCAGGAAATATCCTGCCTTATATCAATAACATGAGTAATGAAGATTAAGGAATAAAGATAAGCTCAGGGACGAATTTAGGAAAGGAACTGCAAGTACCTGGTTAGCATCAATTTAAATAATATCACTCTTTGTTTCTGTGTTCATTTGTCACGTGGTGATTACCGGTAACCTAAAGAAAACCGAACTGAACTACCCTAAAACTAAATATAAACTGCACTATCGCATCGTATCGCAGATAGCTTGGCAAACCTTTCTCACTATAGCTCCAACAGTTGTGAATCCAACACGAAAACTGTGGCCAATTGTCGAGAAAGAATCCCCAGTAGCCAAAAATCTAATAGCAATAGCAAGGCGAGATAGGTTCCCGATAATTGGTATATATTTTCCTTATGTTGCATTTCATCAGACGAATTCATTTCGGAACTTTTTCCCGCACTGGTCAGAATACAAAGACGATTTCGCAGCGACTGCGGGTATCGTGTCAATCCCGCTCCCGTTCCCGCATCCCGCGCCGGTGTGCGTAGACCTTATTGTTTTATAAATTCTTGACTAGCGTGCTTTCACAGTAAAGCGACAAAAGCTTTAGGTAAATGTCAAGTTACTATCTGAAATTCCTGGGCGCAGCAGGAAAATATAAGAAAAAGATTTAAAAGGTGGATTTATAACCACCTGGAGTATTGAAGCAGAAGTGAAATAATGAAATGAATGAAAATCCACAGCCTGCTTCCAGTCTCCTACCGGGCCAGGAAAAGTGAAATAGTGATAAATACAAAATGGGATCCTCGCCGCTAGTTTCATTCATTCCTTTCCTGACCCGGTCGGAGACTGGAAGCAGGCTGTGGATTTTCATTTTTTTTCACAAAATGGGAGGGAGCCTATTAATAGACAAAGCCTCATAGCAAAAATTACAAGAAAATTATTTAAATTATTCAAAATTGTTAGTAGTAGGAAAATGGGGATAGAGGAAATGGGGAATTAAAGTTTCACACGCAACGCAACGCGGAAGACAGTTCAACGAACACTGTTTTTGTAGCACTAAAAGTATTTGTTGAGCATTAGTAGATTGTCACTATTGCAGTTTATGTAGTACATGTTTGTTTGAGTCTTCAGTCTTTTGACTGGTTTGATGCAGCTCTCCATGCCTCCCTGTCCTGAGCTAATCGTTTCATCTCTACATAGCTCCGACACCCTACATCCAAGGCAATTTGTTTAACATATTCTAACCTTGGTCTACCCCTACAGTTTTTGTCCTCGACCCTTCCTTCCATAACTAAGCTTGCTATTCCTGGGTGTCTTAGTATGTGTCCTACCAACCTATCTCTTCTATTCATTAGCAGTCGCCAGAAGCATCTCTCCTCTCCCACTCGTCTTAATACCTCTTTGTTTGTAACCCTATCTACCCATCTGATCTTCATCATTCTCCTGTAACACCACATTTCAAATGCTTCAATTCTCCTCTTTTCTGCTGCACCAATAGTCCAAGTTTCACTTCCATAGAGCGCCACGCTCCAGACAAAGGCTTTCAAAAATGACTTCCTAATACCTAAATCTATATTCGATGTCAGCAGATTCCGTTTTTGTAGAAATGCTTTCTTTGCCTGAGCCAACCTACTTTTAATATCCTCTTTGCTTCGTCCATCACTGGTTATTCTGCTTCCTAAGTAACAGAAGTCTCCTACTTCCTTCAGCTTTTCACCTGTCAATTTGATCTCCATAGAGGTTTCTGATTTATTTCGGCTGCATTCCAGTATTTTTGTTTTACATTTATTAATTTTCATCATGAATTCTTTCCGTAAGACGGAGTCCATACCATTCAAAAACTCATTCAAATCCTCAGGCTTGTCGGCCAAGATGACGATGTCATCAGCAAATCTCAGAGTTGAAATTATTTCTCCTTGAATCTTCACTCCCACTTTACATTTTTCTCTAATTTCCTTCATTGCTTGTTCAATGTAAAGATTGAAAAGTATGGGTGATAAGTTGCAGCCTTGCCTTACACCTTTCTGAATACCAGCTTCTCTCTCATGTCCTTCAACTCGAATGACTGCTGTCTGGTTTCTGTACAGATTGTATATCACCCTCCTATCCCTGTACTTTATTCCAATCGATTTCAAAATGTCAAACAATTTAGTCCAATCAACGTTATCAAAAGCCTTTTCTAAGTCTACAAAAGCCATGAACGTTCTTTTATCTTTCCTTATTCTACCTTCCAAAATCAGCCTAAGACTTAGTACAGCTTCCCTTGTTCCTACATTTCTCCTGAAACCAAACTGGTCTTCACCCAACTCCGTTTCTATCTGGCTTTCAATCCTCTTGTAAATTATTCTAGACAGGATCTTTGAAGCATGAGTAATCAAGCTGATTGTACGGTAATCTTCACATCTGTCAGCTCCCACTTTCTTTGGTATAGGGATGATTACATTCTTCTTGAAATCAGGGGGTACCTCACCTGTCTCATAAATCCTACACACCAAGTGAAATAACCTGATCAGACCTTCATCTCCTATGCAGCGTAGCAACTCAATCGGTATATCATCTATGCCTGGTGCTTTGTTCCTGCTTAAGTCTTTCAAAGCTCTATCAAATTCTGATCTCAATATTAAATCTCCTTTCGCATCCTCATCAATTTCCTCCTCCCTTTCCATTACATGATTCTCAATCTCCTTTCCCTTATACAAACTCTCTATGTAAGCTTTCCATCTCTCAACCTTTTCTTCCCTATCTGTTAGAGGCTTTCCATTTGTGTCCTTAATATTACAGCACTTAGTCTTCTTTTCCCCAAAAGTATTCTTAATCCTTCGATAAGCTGTGTCTACTTTTCCTAATTTCAGACAATTTTCTATACCTGCACATTTCTCTTTCAACCATTCTTCTTTTGCTTCCTTGCACTTCTTGTTAACCTCATTCCTCAGACGTCTGTATTCTGCTTTCCCCTTTTCATCTCTTAGATTCTTGTGTTTCCGCCTTTCATCCATCAATTCTAGTATATCCTGAGTGATCCACGGTTTTCTACCTATTCTTTCTTTCCTACCAATGTTTTCTTCTGCGGATTTTGTTATTTCATTCTTCAAAAGTGCCCATTCGTTTGTAATTGAAGTTTGTTTTGGGTTTTTCATTAGTCCTTCCTTTATACTCTTCTTGAATCTTTCGTTTACATCCTTCTCTTTCAGTCTGTCTATTGCCCACCTTTTTGGCTTTTGACTTTTCTTCAGTTTCTTCAACTTTAATCTGCATTTCATTACAACCAGATTGTGATCAGAGTTTATGTCAGCACCAGGATATGTTTTACAATCCAAAATCTGGTTTCGAAACCTCTGCTTGACCAAACTGAGTTGAAAGTTAGCAGTAATTTGACGTTATAGAGTTTTGAGGTGGTAGCTGGTATAGTTTATCAATATATAGAGTCTATTCTTGATTTGAAGTTTCACAAGTTGAAGGTAACATAAAATGGGACAAGAAGCGAAATCCCACGATGAAATTGGAGAATAACTTGGTACAGTTTCAACGATCCCTCGAAGAAGAAGAAAGCATGATATTCAAAAGCTGTAAGTTTAGCAAAATTCCCACGCTGGAGAGAAAGTATCCCCCTTTTTTTCATACAAGAAGTGCTTGGTCGTTTGCATGCCATTCAGTGGCAAGCTTAGTTAAGCTAAAGCAAAGCAAGTACTATCCCTCGCAGGAAGCCGTTAGCAAGTTGCATAAATATAAAAGTTCAGATTTTGCCGAAAGTGTTCATTAGAATGTTTTGAAGAGAATGTCTATAGGCCCCATAAAATTTGATGATAAAACCACATAGTTGTGTACTTATCTTTGCATTGTAGAGAAGTTGTGATCACCGGCCAGCCGTTAAAACTTTTTTAAAACATGGCGTCTATTTGAAATTTTACCACATAGTAGAGAGTAGACCGTCTCCGAGGAGGAGAGCTTGCAGTCGACGGAGCACTTAGCACGGAATGAACGAGAGAGTCAAGCGTGCAGGTGAACGAAAGCGGAGAGGGGAAGGGAAGGGGGAAAGTAGTGGGAATACAGTATGAGAAACATAAGAAAAATAAATTGTACATTTTTCACAGAATAGATTTTAGGTAAAGCGAATTTTTCATGGTGAATGCAGACAGCGATGTAGATGCCATCTACTTGAAGTTTGTAGAACCAGGTTTTAAAAGGACTGAAGTTCAAGGTTTCAGCGGGTTGCAGCATGGAGTGCTGCAGTGGAATCTTATACAAAGAAAATGCACATCTGAAACAGACTTTCAAAACTTATAAGAGTATGCACAGAGAAAGCAGGAAACAAGAACGTCTCTGTTGGTGTTTACGAAAAAGGGGATGTTAAAGAAATAATGTAAATAAAGGAAGAAAAATCAAAGAGTAGTGATTATTAAAGCTAACATAAAGTGTATATTCCAGAGAATATACCAAGTGTACCGTTTCTGTTCCAGGCCCCTTTCATGGCGCAGTATGGCACTGCCATCAGCTGTGTCAATGCTGGAATGGTTCTGTTCTTCTACCTGCTGTCTTACTTCCTGTCTTCCGTGATGGAGAACCAGTTCTACCTGGACAAGGTGTGCCGGGCGAACCGTCACTACAACGCGTCTCTGTGCGCCGTCATAGGGGATGGGAGCCACATGGATGTGCAGGTCGATGTTCAGCGGCAGGTGTCCAACTTCCTTATCTATAACAACCTAGTACGCCAGGTGAGAACATTTCACAAGGTTCGAACTGGTTCATTCATTCATTTTCATTTGAGATCGTTTTGCCTTTCAGTGTCCAGTCTTGTCTGCAAGCCTGTGTTTGCGAACAAGTCGCCTCCATGATCCCCTATTAGCAGTTAGCACTGCGGTCTCTTCTTCTTCTTCTGTGTGGCTCAGCGGTAACGTTCTCACCTGCTACGTTCAAGGTTGCAGGATCTAATCCTGGCATAGTCAGCTGCCATTTGAGGGTGCGCAAATGTGAGGGAGCCGTATCAGTAGATACTGCCACGTTAAAGAACCCCTTTGGGGCAAAATTCCGGCACCCCGGCGTCTCTAAAAGTCTGAGTAGTTAAAAGGGACGTAAAATAAATAGCATTATTATTATTATTATCATCTTCTGATTCTACACCTCTCAAATTGAAATCGTTAAACAATGAATCTAACCATCGCCTCCTACCCTCCTATGTCTAACTCTGCTCCTCTTACCCTCAAATCAAATAAAATCAAATTCAAATAAAAAATAATTTATTGCAAGTGGGGCTATTGCCCTGGTGGCAAATATATACAGTAGGCTACATGTAAGCATACAAAATAGTAAAATTAGGCTATACTGCAAACAACTTGATTAACAACACATATCACTCAATAATATACGTCAAATATACAGGTGTTTAGAAAAAAAAAGTGTCCGATATTGTAACAGGGGTTGGGATTGGTCAAAACGATTAGAAATATTCCTATAAACATTATGTCCGGAAACAAATACCTGTTGAGATATGCACCATTTTACCCGCGTGGAGGAGGCGTTGAGTTCGGTGGCGCAGGCGTCTTTCCGTTGATGGTCTTTGCATGAGTTGGATGTTCAGTCATAGTATGCGACTGTGCGGTTCACCGGACAGTAATCCATTGTATTTCTGGCTATGGGGACATTTAAAGACATTGGTGTATGCCACATCCATGGACAATTTGCAGATGTTACAAGAGCGTGTGACCAATGAGAGGGCCCACATCCGCGAGCAGCCAGGCGTGATTGGACGAGTTGGGAATACCTTGTGAAGAAGAGCCGAAGCATGTGGTAACCATGTGAAGCATCTCTTGTAACGTGCAGATAGTATCCGCGACAGACCGGCTGCAATCATCACAGCTCCTGGTTGGTGGTGTTGATGGATGTTTGCCCAACGCGTGTTCTGTTAAACGTGTGTGACAGTCAAGTTTTCATTAGCTGGTAAGATGACGTCCATTGGCTGAAGTGTAAATACATCTGTCTGTTAGGTAGTCAGCCCGAAGGCTGGTTGGATCCTCAAAAAGTACCGCCGTTACGTTATGTGAGTAGATACCCACAAAATCCCAAGGCAGCGCTATTTTGAGGCGTTCTAGGCAAGAAGAGGAGTGAGGTAGTTTGCCATTGCTTTCCTCACTGTAAATACATAACACAAGTAAAATGGCTCATATCTTAACAGGTATTTGTTTCCGGATATATTGTATGTTTATAGGAACATTTCTTCTCGTTTTGATCTATCCCAACCTCTGTTGCAATATCGGAAACTTTTATCTAAACACCCTGTATACCTACTGTATGCATGCCCAGAGCTTAATGAGCCACAAAAGACATCTCCACGTCTGATATTTATTGCAATATTGAAGAATTGTAGGAGAGAAATGAATACTCGCTAAACGAAGAAAGTCATACTCAAAATGGCCGGTGTCATAAAATCACGCTTCAACAAGCGAGAACAAAGTGCGTCTGAATTTGTTACCATCTATTGTCCGTCCAGAGTTAAGAGTGGGCTACAGCCATTGCTGGATTACCCATTAGGCCCGACTAGGCCCAGGCCTAGGGCCCCCAATTATCTCCCCCCCCCCCCCAAAATTTTATTCCGAAGATTTAGAAAAAAATATCCTGAACTCAGACAGTTTCAGCATTATATTAAATTACAATGTACTTTAAAAACTGAGTTCACTCATTCTCAACTTTACGAACTTCTTATTCGAGACAAGCTTGAGTCTGTTTTTCCGAACGCATTTTCGCATTTTCCTGACTCTCATGAAAACGAATTGTTCTGCGGAGCGCTCGTTTTCAAAATTGAAACGGATCAAAAGTGCGCAACGAAGTATCATGTCACAAGAACGATTAGACATGCTCAGTTTAATGTACATCGAGTCAGATGTTCTGCGGGAAATTGATTTTGATGACATTGTAGAAGATTTCTTTGACCGAAAAAAAATAAAGAAAAATTGATTACATTTTACAGAAGTAAAAAATAGTATGATTTGTGAAATTGTTCATCAAATCATCTGAAATGTTTTCAAATAACGATGATCGTTACAATTGAAATGTATGTATATATGTAACTGATATGATTTAATGAAAAGTGTATTATTCATCTTGAGAAAAACTCTTGTATATACTTGATTAAATGTGCAGGTGCTAAAACATAAAAAATATTTGAATAAAAAAGAGGCCCCAAAAATCTGAGGGACTTGGGCCTCATTTTACCTTAATCCGGCACTGGCTACATCTCTTATGGTACAAGTGTTGATGTGTGTAGTGGCGCAGCTAAGGTACAGCACGCAACACGAGGAACTACGACACTAATAACAGCTACAACACACAATACATCATCAACTTGCATAGAAAGCACAAACGGAACATCAGATGTATTCATAAATACCAGGTACCTCAATGCAATTACAGTAGAGGGTCATCGAAAAAGGTGGCCTTAATTTTGATTTGTTAATAGCTCAGGCTGTAATAAAGATAATTTAATTATTTTTACACCATAAGATAGAGTTGGTTGGTTCTTAAGTTTAGGGGCAGCGACAACATGGTCATGTAGCCCCGTGCACTTTAAATTTAGTTTGAGAACACATTTTAACTAATCATTTTTCTTTGTCGACAAACAGGTTCCAAGCCCTAACCATTGTAACAGTAGCTCAATTGATAACGTCCGGTTATTAATACCGAAGACCGTTCGAAGAATGGGTACCTCTGCTAGTACAGTATATCTTCGTAATTATTTCTTACAAAGTTGGACATGACATACATGTAATGTATCACGGTTCTTCTTTATTTGTTTCACCCAAATTAAATCAATCACTTTTTATTGTTTGAGCCCAGTATTGCCTCATCCTTTGAGATCTTACTTCCCTTTCTTCGGCAGAGATGTGGATCGAACGCTTTTGTTTGAGTTTCACTTGGAACCGTTGTTTCTTACCCTTGGTGACGGTTTTGGCTGTTTTGTCCATGAGCATAGTGTCTGTAATTTGGAATTCCACGAGGTCTTTCTCGGTTTCCTTAAACCAAAGAGGTTTTGTTTTTCTTATTTCGAAAGTGGTCGAAGAACTTTTTTGGTTAGTATATTTGAATTCATTCGGAGGATGTGCCCATAAAAATCAATTCTCCGTTTTCTTATTATGTCCGAAAGTTTTTCAGTCTTTTGGTAAAGAGTTTTGTCCCTGGCATGGATTAATTTGTTGTTATGAAATTTGGGGCCTAAGATTTTGCGTATTATCTTTCTTTCCTTGACCTCCGGCCTTTCAAGCGGTCCCTGGGTGGTGAGAGACAATGTTTCGGCTGCATATAAGGCTTCTGGGTTAATTACCGTGTTATAATGTCTTATCTTGGTATTCCAGGAGAGAGACTTCTTGTTATAAGTGTCCTTCGTAAATTGGAAGGCCAATTCAACTTGATTTCTCCTAGATTCCAGTGCCTTTTTCTCTAGCGCATTCCAGACGATCCATTCCCCAAATTATTTAAATTCTTTGACGATGTCTATGTATTGTTTGCCCACTTGAAGCTTTTTTGGTGGATTCTTTATGTTCGTCATTATTTTGGTCTTAACTGAGATTTTGAGACCCATTTTTAACGCTTGCCTCTGGAGTTCGAGGATCTGTTCCTTGGCTTCTTCCCATGTCTCAGCTAATAAGGCCATGTCATCAGCAAAAGCTAAAAATTGACCTTAATGCCTTTGTTTTTAGATCCTATTCTGATTCCACTGAGGGTCTTCACATTCCACTCTCTGACTACTTTTTCTAGGGCACAGTTAAATGGCAGTGGAGAAAGACCATCTCCTTGCCGTACACCTGTTTTAATCTCAAAAGGGGTGGAGAGTTCCCCCATGAATTTAACTTTGGAGAATTTATTAGTTAGTGTTTCTCTGATTAGGTTTGTAGTTTTGTTATCGAGGTCTAGTTCTTTCAGGACCGAGAATAAGGATTCCCTATCTATAGAGCCGTGTGCCTTTTGGAAGTAAATGAAAATTGAAAGTGATATCATACGATTTAGCCCGTGATTTTTGGTAGTTCATGATGTGTTTGAGATTGATAATTTGTTCCGGACAGGATCTCCCTTTCCTGAAACCCGCCTGGTAATCCCCAAGTTGATGGTCTAGTTGAGGTTCTGCCCTGTGTAGTAGGACTGTGGAGAATATCTTGTATGTTACATCAAGGAGAGATATCCCTCTGTGGTTGTTAGGGGCTGTTTTCCAGTCGTCTGGGATTCTTTCATGTACCCAAATTTCTTCAAAGATATTTCTGAGAGACTGTATAGCATTTTGCTTAACATTCTTCCAAAGTTCAGCTGTGGTTTGATTTTCTCTCCAAGCCTTATAATTCTTAAGATTCGATATTATTGAATGGTGTTCTTCAATGGTTGGAGGTTCTGAGTCAGGATTGGTTGATGGGGATATATGAAAGTCCATCTTTTCTATGGGTTCCTCACAGTTAAGAAGATTTTCGAAATATTCTGCTAATACTTTGCAGTTGTCTTTGTTGTTATGAGCAACATTTCCTTCTTTATCTTGGAGTTGTAGATTTGGGGGACTGCACTTAATCAATTTCTTCTTAAAATTCTTATAAAAGATTCGTACATTGTTTCTGTGAAAGTCTTCATTAATTTGCATAAGTATGTGATCATCTCGAGTTTTTATTCTCTTAAGATTTTTAGTCACGCATTTTCTAACATTTAAGAACTTTTGTCTGTGATGGTCGTTTTTCTGTGATTGCCACAGGTGCCATGCTTTCCTTCTTAGTTCAATGAGACTATCACACTCTTCCGTCCACCACGCATGTTATTATTATTTATTTATTTATTATTCGCTAATCGGCCAACTAGGGACCACGATAAGTTCCACTATACATTCTGGCGTTTATTCAATTTACGATTGATGCAGTAGATTTGCATTAGCTTGCTGTGTTGAGCACGGCGTTCATCCGACCATTTTGCACCGGTTGTCCATTTCTCATCTCGGAAAGTCCCAAAAGTCAGGATGCGGAAAAGATCTCGTTTGTACGCGTCATCTGGTCGCAGACCCATTTCCTGGAAGACTTTCTTGACGTTAACGTACCAGGGAACTGTTGTTTTTGGTTTTGAGTCGAAATTGTTAAACATACGTTTTGTCCATCTAGAGTCGTTCATCCGTAGCAAGTGACCGTAGAAGCGAGCCCTGCGTTTGCGCATTGTGTCTGTAATCTTCTCTAAGAATAGATTTCTTGCCTGGATTTTCTTACGTAGATCCCGTTTTTTGTAGTTTGGATGTGGAGAATCTTGCTCTCTTTTTGCTCTAACGTAGCAAGCGCACATTTCTGAGGGAGGATAAGGCATTCTGACGCATATAGGAATACCGACTTGACGACTGATTTAGTGATGAATTTTGATATTTATAGAAAAGCACCTTTTGCTATAATTATATGTTCCGGGTGGTTTGAAAAGCTAACTCCAGTTTTTTTCTTCTTTTTTTCGGCCGCTATGGCCTCTGTATCTAGTCCGTTTGATTAGATCCTCTCACCAAGGTATTTAAACTTATGCACACGGTTTACTGTTACATATTCGGTGTTCAGTTGGGTCGTGTTGACTTTGATGTTTGGCATTACTTCCGTCTTTTCGAAGGATATCCGCAAGCCTGTTTGTTCTGCCACCTCCTTCAGCACATTGATTTCGTCTGTTGCAATTTTAAAACTTTCTGTCAGTATTGCTATATCAGCCGCAAAAGCCAAGCAGTCGATTTCTACTCCGTTCTTCTTCGTCCCAATCCTAAACGGTCGGAACAAGTTTCTGTCTTGTAGCATCTGACGCCACTGCTGTATTACTTTTTCCAGTACGCAGTTGAACAAGAGGGGTGAAAGTCTATCTCCCTGTCTAACACCCGTTTTAATTTCAAAGGGTGCAGAGTAGCAACCTTGGAATTCTATTTTGGAGATGGTATTTGTCAGGGCTGCTCGTATTAGCCTACCTCTAGTAGTTTTTCGTCAACTCCCATTTCTGAAATTATTTGAAGCAACACATCGCGTTCAATGGAGTGGTATGTCTTTCTGAAGTCTACAAACGGCCTCTCAGCATCTTATTATAGTTTTAAGATTGTGGATCTGCTCTGCTGCTGATCGTCCTTGCCGAAAATCTCCTTGGTATTCTCCAAACGAACGTTCAACTTCTTGTTCTAGTCGTTCTAGGATGGATAACGATAGAATCTTGTATGCTACTGGGAGTAATGAGATACCACGATAGTTGTTTACTTCTTTAATATTTCCTTTCTTATGTAAACGATGAATTATAGCTACCATCCAGTCCTCCGGTAGTTGTTCTTTCTCCCATATGCAGGGCCGTGGAGAGCGGCGACGGGCCCTGGGGCTGGAATCTCCCGGGCCCCCCTCTATAACCAAACTCTGTAAAATTAATTTATAATCCTCGTAAATTTGCACAAACTGATTTTACGCAATTTTTTTTGCACATAATGGTCCTTACGATATCAATTACAAGAACATAAAAATCAGCAAATAATAATAATAATTGTAGCATGCTGAACTGCTATGCCCAAGATCTCGGGTTTTAAGTCCGGCCGAAATCGTCGGATTTTTAAGATAAGTGTTTTGGTTGAACGGCGATCACACATCACTGTACATTAAACAAAGCAAAATATATTTTCATATTAACCACAGGTATACTCATAAGTAAGTCAAGTTGTTTATTATGTGCTATTAGTAGATTGCAGCTGATCAGTGATTGTTTTCACAAAAGAAGAAAATGTGAATTTGAACTATATTTTGTAATTTGCAGTCAGGGGACTTCTTTTAACTTAATATTGCTTTGCAGTAAGCAAACCTACAGCCAGGTTCTCCTAAAAATCCCCAATCCTATCTATGACTGGTGACCATCGGGGACGGATTTAAGCCAAGATTATGGGGGAGTAGACACACCGGGGATCTGGGGGTATGAAATATCACCAAGCTCCGAGTGGGGTCCGGGGATCCTCCTCCGGAAAATATTGCAAAAATTAGGTCCAAATTATTGAGTTATAGGCCATTTGGGTGATTATTTTTTTGATATTTTGGAGTAAGAATTTGGTGACCTTTGACATTTAGTGGCTATAGAAAATACTCTCCGATATTGAAGTAAAAGCTATCGCACCTTCAAGTAAGACCCCACGATGTAGCTCACCAAGTCTGCAGATCAGAGGTTTGAATCCCGGTGCTGACAGAAGCTACATTGAGTGTGGTTTTCCACACTCCCTCCAGACGAATGCTGGGATAGTACCTTCTTTCAAGTCCAGGGACACCTACCCTACTCTTAGCCCTAATAATGACAGTAATAGTCGCGACGGGCAACGCATTCCCACTTTTCCCAGTCAGCAACTAAGAATACGGCATGTGATTGATCATGTCACAGAGGCCATAGCACAGCACAGTGTATACCCTGCTTTCGTCCAGCAGTGGGTGGTTTTAAGAGGGTCTACGTTTCTACTCTCCAACACAAATAGTTACAGCAATGTTGCCAATACACCTCTCTAATTATACAACTACCACTAACCTCCCCTTCAGTCTACACAATTCGCACGTTCCTTGGTTTTCTATTTTGTTCGCTGTTTGAGAATCTTATAATATTTACTTCACATTTGTAAAAACTACTGCTTCACAGTCAACTTCATTCAATCATGTGGAGGCCTTCAGAAACAAACCGAAGAATTAACGCGTGAGCAAATACTGAATTATATCTACAGTACTAGTTAATGCAAACGATTCCCAACCGAGCGCCAATGGTTCATTGCCCGCCAGTGGCACGAGACCTACTAGCTACCAAGTACACGGGTTAAATGTCGAAGGCCCCTAAATGAATTAACAACTGTAACGACAAATAGGCCTATTATTAACTGTTGAGCAAGACTACGAATGACACCGCAGTCGGGAAGCCGAATTCTGCATTCCTGCCGCGGCTTCGTCAGGACCCTTTATAGATAAAGAGAGCAACTCATTTTTTGTTAAACGGTACTGGGACGTTAAAGCATATCGTGAAAGGGCTGATTCGCAAAGGAAAATATCTCTTCGCGTCCTGAAAAATAAGTACTTTGCAGATCGATGCCGCTCTTTGGAATAAACGGCGTAGAAATGTCCAATAATAACATCCACTGCACCACCTCAAAACAAAATTGTATTTATATTAATATTCGACAATACTTCGTCTTAATTTTCTTCTAAATAAAGCAGAGTTCAAATATTTGGCATTAGGAAAATCTGCGCGGTTGCCTACATGCAATATATTAATTTCTCGGTCGCCATGCACACCACTGACGTTACTTATTGTTGTTTTAAGGGGCGGAACAGCTAGACCGTCTACCCCTACCACTGAAGTTACTTATTGTTGTTTTAAGGGGTGGAACAGCTCCGGTAGGTCACCTGCCCTTACCACTGACGTTCCATGAGAATTGGAAAACAAAGTTGAGTGGTTCAGTGTCCTAGCTTAATTGTCATTTTTCTCCTGGTTAATTAAACACTCAGTCCAGAAAAATACTGGAATGTTACCTTAGTTTAAGTCTTTGGATACATTCCCCATCTCTAGTGCAAATAGTAATATAGATTTTCAATAAGTCCCTTAATCAGAAGTGATTTGGCACACGAATCCAAGTGCCTAGGAATGTTGATCGTATTGAATAGACCAGTTATAATAATGATACTGCTCCTAAACATACTGAACCGTTGCAAAGAAGCTTATGAGACTCAGTTTCGGGGGGTGTAACAGTCCATTTCGTAAGTTGTTGTTAAAGCGCTTCATTAACATGCAGGGTAACACATAACAAAATAGCATGCAGGAAGAAGTGAATACCAGGGTTATAACAAATGAATTTAATAACAGATCAACTATTTACAAGTAAAACATAAACGAAACAAATCTCCCAAATGACTCCCAACTGAATAAATTACTTGCCATAACTAAGCTTTATCTCAGGAGAGATTATAAATTGGACCAAATGTCCCAAATCCTTCAATGACATTGTGTACGTGTGCGGCTGTTTTACATGCTTAACGATGAGTACAAATAAATGCGAGATTCGTCACCATCCGGTAAACTTTCAAAGGACGAA
This sequence comes from Meconema thalassinum, assembly GCA_946902985.2. Classification (NCBI taxonomy): domain Eukaryota; kingdom Metazoa; phylum Arthropoda; class Insecta; order Orthoptera; family Tettigoniidae; genus Meconema; species Meconema thalassinum. Next base: position 789,827,857 of record OX336390.1, read on the forward strand.
TCTGCATTGTTTAGAGCTAGACAGACGCGGGGAACCAACTATACACTACTTAAATTAAACCGACACTTCCTACACTAAATAAACAACAAATAATTTCCGCTTGAAATTGGAATCAAGAACTGCCGTAGCAAAAAACATGAATGCCTAAAATTAGGACTTTTCAAAATCAACACAAGTATATTAACACGTGACCAACAAAAGAAATACACATATGACCGCCTGACATTTTTACAAGTAAATACAACTGCACCACACGGGTGTCACAACAGACAAACTAACATGACCTGAGTCATAGAAAATCACTAGGCTCAAAGCCAACATTTACATCATTAAAACAAAATTCCATTCATACGATATGCGATAATTCGTAACAGACATGGCGAACTCCCCAATTAATTACGGTCCAAATGACCATCACAAAAGAACAGGTTTGCTAATGATAGCTTATAGGGGTCAGTCGGTCAACAGGACTGCCTAACAATGAGTCACCGAACCTAGACGGGCGCTAAGTGGAAATCTGCACATCTGTCAACCCACGTGTCAATAACCTCGACCTCCCGTGGCACGGGATCGAGTCTCGAAGAAGCGTGCTCCCAAAGCACAATATACGTGTGTGTGTCAGAATAAAATATCTCAGCATTTCCCCTAGGAAATCCAAGAAATCAACACCGGACAAGATACAGTAGCCTCCACGGAGCGCTCTGCCTTTCCATCAAAAAGAATACCACAACAACAACAATATGAGGGCGGTAGCACCACCTACCCCTCATCACGAAGAATCAATACACACACCTGACACATGAACACACACAGAATCACACGTATGGGTTTGACAGAAACCTGAAATAAATGACATAGATATTTTTCCACCAGTTTGCGCTTCCGTTCTAGTCCGTGACTAACGAACCTGAAAAGGACTCAAAAAAATGCTAAAAAATTAGAACTAAGGTGTTCTACAGTTACATCTTAATTTGTTGCGGTCGGCAACCCTAGTATGAGTAATAACCTGTTCATAAAACATCTTACAATATTTACCTCCCTTTCCTATAACAAAAAAATGAACTTTAATAAAGCGCCATTTATCGAATGTAACGAGTTTCGCATTCGCATGGATAAAATCAAATACACGCGCCGTGTACACTAAATATGACTCCAAAGAAAAATATACCACAAACAAATTTGGCCACGCGCCAACGTACATTTAAAGATGATAGTGTCAGCACAAAAAAATCTAAACACAAGAAAAAGAAATGAAAGAATTTGCAATGTTCCCGCGCCTTATCTAACTACATATTGAGTAAATCAATTTTTGTACATCACCGCTTCAGCTTGCAGAACATTAACCTCCGTCCCGGTGCATTTCCCTACGGGAAATTTAACTCTCCATCGTCGACGTCGTTGTAGAAGCGATGCACATCAATCCATCACATGACCAAACGTTGGATATCTTGGCGAAGTTTCTTGGACAGAAATGTTCAATGTTAATAATATTGCCTAGCTATAATGGCTGTGAGCTACTACTTTCACTCACGAATATGTCCTAATACGATTACTGATCGTAGACTTGCCCTATCTTAGCATTTGCTTAACACACGCACAAATATCACTCAAAAATAATATACACAAATTTACATAAAATTACACACTTCAAACTCATCGCCACTGGCTTGAAAACAAGTCTTAAACATGTCTATCTTGCAGTCCTTATCTCGCCTAGAGATCTCCACTGCTATACATGAACCTTGCTCACTTGAGCACAAAGTAAAATGTTAGTAAAGTACGCTCATTAGCGTTTGAAAATCGTGACGCAGAGTGACGTGAACCTTGCTCACCAGAGCTCAATAAAGTTGTCCTCGAAACAGCTTCCTACCGATCAATTTATTGGAAACTGACAGAATGTGGTAGAGTGGGGAGAATTTATAAAAATAATCTGGAGTTTTCATCACACAAACTTGGGACTACTATCAATCTTCACCATTTTATCCAAACGTCTCAGTACACAATTGCGGAATTAATTTGGATCGGCGGATCTTTAGATATACTTTTTCCAGGGTACGCAACTTGCCGCGTGGCTTTGGCGTGGTCTCTTCTGATTGGGTGATTCAATCCTGGGTCGGTTGAAACTTTACTCATGACACTCCCTCAATGACTCTAATTTAGGTGCGCGCTGTTACAAAATTTGTCCTTGAACTCGGCTTAACCGGTCGTCTTCAGGAATAACTACCAAGCTAGCTTCTGTTGTAATCATTGCAACACACTACCTTGGCTCCCCCTTTGTCAATTTCAACATGTACTGCCTGGGCATCAGTAATAATAACAATAAAATCATGAATACTTATTCATCGATCGATTAATAAGGGTTCATTTATCCTCAGCAAGGTTTTGAAATTCGAAGCATGTGATTGATTTGGATTTTAAAAACAATATCCACAGTAGTAAAGATAACCTCTCTTAAGTACCTCACTCGTCTGCCTGTGTGTACATTCCACTGACCCAATTAGCGTGCGCGCTCCACGCTGCAATGTCATTCAAACGTCCCGCCAGACCTCCCCTCTCTCTCGCACGATTACAACTCCTGCCGGACCAGCTGTCTTGTTTACAAACAAAGCTCGCTCTACCCAGGTACTACATGGCCACGTATATTTGAGTGTTGGCTCTCAATAAAATTCTGCAATAATGATCTGCATTCATAGTTCTGATTATTCGTCAAATGGTTCCCTTCTGTAATACGGCTTGAGATTAGCGCTATTGAAGACAGATTTTGCGCCAGTGCTCAATTCTTCAAGTCTGTAAGCATTGTTACCCAAATTCTTAATGATGCGGAACGGGCCAATAAATTTTGGACAGAACTTGGCAAATACTTTGTTTTTAGGATCAGATATCTGTGGTCTTCGAACAAGCACTAGTTCCTGTTCCTGTAATTCACGATGAAATTTCTTTCCTCTGTATCTCCTCAGTCTTCGGTCCGCTTGGTTCCTCATGTGCTCTCTTGTTCGCTGAATTCGCAGCTCATGTGCTAATAACGGATCCCTTGGGCATGGTATAATCTTGTCCCAAGATCTCTCAGGCAACCTGTTGTGGTGTACAACTAGTGGGACTTGACCTGTCGACTCGTGTTTTGTAGTGTTCATGCACTTCTCAATATCTCCTACTTTGTCAACCCACTTATTATGATCATAAGGAATCATGACTCGGTAATACTTGGCAACACAGCGAATCGTTCTACGCTCGGATTTCCACAAGGATGGCGAATGCTCGACAGAACATGCTTTATCCCTAGGCTCTCTAGACCTTGCCTAAAAACATTGCTCGTAAAATAAGTACCATGGTCCGATAAGATGAATTCCGGCTTCCCAAGCATCGGAATGACTTTGTTCTGAATTCTGCTGAGGACTTGCTTTGATGTCGTCTTCTGGATTGGACATAATACTACCATCTTGGAAAACACATCGACACATACAAGAAGGTGTCGGCATCCTCGTTTTCCCTTTACTAGAGGGCCAAAACAGTCAATAGCGACCAGCTCGCATGGTTTTTGAGGTAATAATGGTTTTGGAGGTTGTTTCAACATGAAGTTATTTGGTTTAGTGCGCTGACACGCGTCACAAGTTCTGATTACTTCCACAATGGTGTATCGCATCTTAGGCCAAGTAAAAGTTTCCCCTATTGTCGCTTCTGTTTTGTCCGTGCCGATATGTGCTAGGCTTTCGTAGACATGCCACGTCAATCCTCTCTGTAATGACGCTGGAACTAGAATTCGCAGTTTGGTGTGACCCTCATCCACGTACTTATGCAAAAGGTTATTCAAGTAGTGAAATTTCGCTTCCTTGGCACGGGCTTCTCGATATTCATGCGAATCTGGCTGTAGTTCCTTCTTGTAAAACTTGATCATCATCATCATCCATGGGTCCTTTACTTGTTCCTTCTGAATTTCTTTCAGCTTGTCCAAAAATCCACGATCCTTAGGTGTTAGTGCTATGTGGTGAACATCCGCTGCTATCTCGTTCTCATCTTCAGGATTCCTGCTTAGAGCATCTGGTATGATGTTCATCCTTCCAGGGCAATGTTCTATGGTAATGTCGAACTGCTCTATGTAAATGGACCAACGCGTAACTCTTTCACTTGCCATCGTCGTCTTGAATAAGAACGTCAGTGCATGGTGGTCAGTTCTGACAACAATGGAATATCCGAAGACCATCTTGCGCCATTGTTGAAGTGAGTACGAAATCGCTAGCAACTCAAGCTCTGTCACAGTGTAGTTCCTCTCGTGCTTCCTTAATTTACGACTCGTAAATGCCAAATATGATCGTTTCCTGGGTTCATCAGCGTCCTCTTGGTACAGCATGTCACCGATTCCAATCAATGAAGCGTCTGCCTGAATTATACATTTCTTCTCGAAGTCTGGATACCCTAGCTTCACACAGTTCTCCAGTAGGTCTTTCGTGGCTCTAAAGGACCTGTCGCACTCCTCATTCCATGACCATCGATTTGATTTCTTTAGCATCTCTTGCATCGGTGCTACTGTTTCCGTGTATCCAGGACAATTCTCCTTAAAGAAACCTGTCATTCCCAAGAATGCTCTCACGTGTTTTACTTTAGTTGGTGTGGGGAATTTCTTAATTGCGTCAATTTTCGCCGGATTAGGTCTCAGGCCTTCAACATCAATTATATGACCCAAATACAGAATCTCGCTCTGGCAAAAGTGCGATTTCTTCAAATTAATTTTGAAATTCATGGTTCTCAAGTTGTCCAATAGTTTGTTTAGGTTTACCAAGTGTTCCTCCATTGTTTCTGATGCAATAAGTATGTCGTCAACATATCTCGTAGTGAAGCCCTTGACCTCCTCAGTCAGATTCCTGTCTAGTGCTCTTATCAATGCACATCCAGCTGTTTTTACGCCAAAGGGCGTGCGAGACCAGATATAGCTTTGGTTATAAAAAAAACCGTCAATAGTTGGGATTTTTCCTCAAGTTCGAGATGGTGGAAACTATTCGTTAGGTCGACGCTAGAATATATCTTCTTCCCACGGAAGCCCTTCAATACATCCTTGATCCTTGGTGCTTGGTCATGCTCAACTAGCAGTTTACTGTTTAAAACCCAACCGTCTAGACATAATCTAATTGATCCATTTGGCTTGGCCACAGCCAACATTGCATTTAAGTATGGGGTTGCTGCTTTTCTTATCATGCCGGAATCTAATAAGTTACTAATAATGTCCTTCACCTGAGCAAAATGCTTCTTTGGGATCGGGTACAATTTACTCTTAAATGGGGTCCAGTCGGTAACTTGCATGGCATACTGGAAATTTAAAACTTTCCCAGGAATCGTGTCGAAAGCTCCCTTATGATGTCTCAAAATTTCTTCTAACTTTCTTCTGTCAGGTTCCCCTACTATTGCCTCCTTAAGTCGCTCCTGAAGTAAAATTTCAAATTTGGACCCGCTAATTTCTTCTTCCGCCAAATGTACCCAAAGTTCCTGCGAAATATCTAGACTGTCAATTTCAACCACTGCTGTCTGGTTTACTTGTCCCTCCGTCAAGTTCTTATCTTCGATCGCCTCATTAGTGCATTCTTCAATGACCCAAGTATTCGCCTCTCTCTCTAGTGGACTCTCTTCCATGTTCAGACCCACATGACTCAACCCCTCGACTTGTTTGAAACTCACAGTGTTATTATGGAAGTCAATTATAGCATGAAAATCACAGATGAAGTTGGCTCCCAGAATGACATTATAATTCATCTTTGGTATCACGATGAAAGTTTGCGAAAATGTATGGTTTAATATCTCCAGGTCTAAATATGCTTGTTGCTTGCAAACTATGGTCTTGTCAGGAATGACCCCTCGGACTTTCATTAATGGTACAGGCATAATTGGAACGGTTTGTTTATTTCCAATTTCTTTCAACAATACTTCCGTGACTAAGCTCACCTGGCTACCCGTGTCGATCAGGCACCTCACTCTAATACCTCCAATACGTGCATAAATAATCGGTAATTGTCTGATTACATTGTCTCGGTCCTTCACCACTTCCTCCAGGCAATCGTCCGGGAATGCTACCCACTCTTTGCAACAATCAACTCCTCCCGTTCCCTGGTGTCCTCCGTTCTCAGGCTAGCTGATTTTGGTTCAATCGTGATTTTTTTAATCCTGGGACCCGTTCGTTGAGTTCCGCCGGTTGTCATCGCGTCTCTCCTGATGCCGTAATAAGCTTTCCGCCCCCGCTCCTTGGTGATTATCTGGGCTTTGCCTATTCGCCATCGCACGCCCCCACTCCTCTTTCTCTGTTTCTTCGGCATTTAACTCGTCCAAATATTTCTGTGATTCAGCGTACCGCTCGTTCCAATCATTGCGATAGTCCCCTTGATTATCTTGCCGATAATTCCTTGTATTGTTCCACCTGCCTTCTCCGTTCTTTGGTAAGGTCTACCCTGCCTTGGATTTCCCCTCCAGTTGGTATACTCTCGCTGGTACTTCCACTGATTGTGATTGTTCTGATTATTATTATTATAATTATCACGGCGATTCTGGAAGTTCCTATTGTTGTTATGGTATTAGTTTCGGCCATCGAACTCCTGCCGTCTGGGCGTAAATTGCGTTCCGGTAGACTGTGTCTTGGTTTGATTATTTTGATTGTGATTAGTTTGATGCCCTTGAACAACTTCAGCTGTGTTTACACACTCCATGTTCCGTCTCCCTGTCTGCGGACTGACCATACTCGTCTCATCCAAATGGCGGAGTATCTCCTCGGCCTGAACTGCGGTCTTGATATTACCGGCCACTAAAAACTGCTGAATATTCATTGGAAGCTGCTTACTGATGATTAAAACCATGTTTTCTTCTGTAGGCGGGTCGTCAAAATCACGGGATTTAACCAGCTGTTGGCTAAAGAACTCGGAAAACCTGGTGGGATGTGTACTGTGATATTTCCTGGTGTATAGATCCATCCTCAACCCCTGCTGCAAAGAAGGACTCCATAACTTTCTCAAGAATGCCTCTCTAAACTGGGCCATGTCATTAAATGTGTATTTGAAACTCTGGAACCAAATTAAACTTGGGCCCTCCAAAAATTTCTCAACCATCCGCAGCTGTTTTGCGGGACTGACGTGTTGATCGTTAAAGTAGTCATCCAGCTGAGGTAAAAATGCTTTAGGAGTGGATCCTGAGTTCTCCCTGAATTTGTCGGGTTTAAAGTCGTTCCCCCTAATTATTTGTATCACTTGGGCAGGTGCCAAGCCGGGTTGTGGAGTTGATGTCTCCCCTCTGTAGTGTTGGAATGTGTCGCACGTTATCTTTGGACTCTGACCTCGGCCTGTATCCTTAGCCAGCTTCGAGCCCACCGGACTTCCAATACTTCCCTGTTTGCCTACTGTGTTTTCTGCAGAGAATAAAGTAGCGTTTTCTAAGGACCTTATTTCGTTCTTAATTATGAAGTCTGTGTGTTCTTGGAGTTTGGACTTCATATTTTCCTCCAAAGCCTGCATCCTAGAATTGTACTCGCCTAGCCGCTTTAAGATCGTCAGCCTATCTCCTTTAGTTTCGTTCACCTGCTGTTCCCAATCTTTCCGGATCCTGTTCTTCAAACTACTAATTTTTTCTTCACTCCTTTCCTGATTCTTCTCAAGCTCTTCTCGTATTTGCTCCTGTATCACCTGCTGGGTTTTAATTAATTGTTCCCTTACCTCTTCACGTATTTGCTCTTGGGTCTTAGTTAATTGTTCTCCTACCTCTTGTATCTGCTCTTGGTTTTTAGTTAATTGGTCTTCCAAGTTTTCCTGATTTTTATATAGCTGGTCTTCTAGGTTTTCGCGCAAGTGCATCCGTTCCTTCTCCGTTTTGATTTCAAGCTTGTCGAGTTCCTTTATTAATTCGAGTACATTATTATCGACTGAATTAATCTGCTCCTGTATGTTTTCGTTCCTGGCCTCTAGTCTCTCAAATTGCCCCTGTAATTCATCCTGCGTGCTTTTTATTCCAGCCGTGTTGTTTACGCATGCTGTCTCAATCTGTTTTAATTTTTCGGCTACCATTTCATTTAATTGTACAAGTTTATTGTCGAATTTAGATTCCAACTTCTTAATTTCTCCTAATTGCTTTGAGTTATTTTCCGCTACCTCACCTGCCAGTTTCTCTAATTCTACCCTAGTACTTTGGTTTATTTCCTGGGTGATCTTTTCTAACTGCACTGTTTGTATTGTTGCCTGCTCTGATAGTTTATGGTTTAATTCATTCAACTGTTTATTATTATTCTCCCGCAACTCGTGTAACTGTTTATCGGTATCCAATTTCTGGACCTGCAATTGGACCGTAATGCTACTGTTCACGTCCTGTAATTGTTTGTCACTGTGCTCCCGTAATTCGTGTAACTGTTTATCACTGTCTAATTTCTGGGTTTGCAATTGCACCGTAATGTTACTGTTCATGTCCTGTAACTGTTCTTCCGTTTTTGCAGACAATTGCACGGACATCTGCTCCAACAACATTTTGATCTCTTCGATGCTAGCCATCGCACAACACACAAATATATACTCAGAGAAAAACAGGGTCATGCACCTGGGATTTCAGTCATACACACGCACACATGTCTTGATATTTAAATACTACTGATTCTAATTTAATGAAATTTTCAGTAATCAAAATTTTACTGAATAAAGACTCTTATTTCCAAACAATAAAATAACTCACTTGTGATCTGCTTTTAAATTCCTAACCAACAGAATTTACGAACAACACCAATTAACCGAAGTTAATTAAATGTAAAATAAGGCAACACCTTCCTGCTTTGACTGAGTTCAATAATATGCAAATTTTCTAATTTTATGCCGGGCCCAGAACAAGTTAACAACAAATGCAATGTCAACTTCTAACCTTGTTCAATATTTCTAACTTTAAGAACTCAGTGATTTTACTAACGCACATGGCGGTACAACATTGCCTCAATTTACTGAATTTAAACTTGCCCGCTTGACCTGGCATCATTTCTCAGCGAAATAAGTATGAGATCAGCAATGCAACAACAACAACAGTCCCACTTGGGCAGCCATTTATGATATATGAACCCTTGCAAAGAAGCTTATGAGTCTCAGTTTCGGGGGGTGTAACAGTCCATTTCGTAAGTTGTTGTTAAAGCGCTTCATTAACATGCAGGGTAACACATAACAAAATAACATGCAGGAAGAAGTGAATACCAGGGTTATAACAAATGAATTTAATAACAGATCAACTATTTACAAGTAAAAAATAAACAAAACAAATCTCCCAAGTGACTCCCAACTGAATAAATTACTTGCCATAACTAAGCTTAATCTCAGGAGAGATTATAAATTGGACCAAATGTCCCAAATCCTTCAATGACATTGTGTACGTGTGCGGCTGTTCTACATGCTTAACGATGAGTACAAATAAATGCGAGATTCGTCACCATCCGGTAAACCTTCAAAGGACGAATCTGCATTGTTTAGAGCTAGACAGACGCGGGGAACCAACTATACACTACTTAAATTAAACCGACACTTCCTACACTAAATAAACAACAAATAATTTCCGCTTGAAATTGGAATCAAGAACTGCCGTAGCAAAAAATATGAATGCCTAAAATTAGGACTTTTCAAAATCAACACAAGTATATTAACACGTGACCAACAAAAGAAATACACATATGACCGCCTGTCATTTTTACAAGTAAATACAACTACACCACACGGGTGTCACAACAGACAAACTAACATGACCTGAGTCATAGAAAATCACTAGGCTCAAAGCCAACATTTACATCATTAAAACAAAATTCCATTCATACGATATGCGATAATTCGTAACAGACATGGCGAACTCCCCAATTAATTACGGTCCAAATGACCATCACAAAAGAACAGGTTTGCTAATGATAGCTTATAGGGGTCAGTCGGTCAACAGGACTGCCTAACAATGAGTCACCGAACCTAGACGGGCGCTAAGTGGAAATCTGCACATCTGTCAACCCACGTGTCAATAACCTCGACCTCCCGTGGCACGGGATCGAGTCTCGAAGAAGCGTGCTCCCAAAGCACAATATACGTGTGTGTGTCAGAATAAAATATCTCAGCATTTCCCCTAGGAAATCCAAGAAATCAACACCGGACAAGGTACAGTAGCCTCCACGGAGCGCTCTGCCTTTCCATCAAAAAGAATACCACAACAACAACAATATGAGGGCGGTAGCACCACCTACCCGTCATCACGAAGAATCAATACACACACCTGACACATGAACACACACAGAATCACACATATGGGTTTGACAGAAACCTGAAATAAATGACATGGATATTTTCCCACCAGTTTGCGCTTCCGTTCTAGTCCGTGACTAACGAACCTGAAAAGGACTCAAAAAAATGCTAAAAAATTAGAACTAAGGTGTTCTACAGTTACATCTTAATTTGTTGCGCTCGGAAACCCTAGTATGAGTAATAACCTGTTCATAAAACATCTTACAATATTTACCTCCCTTTCCTATAACAAAAAAATGAACTTTAATAAAGCGCCACTTATCGAATGTAGCGAGTTTCGCATTCGCATGGATAAAATCAAATACACGCGCCGTGTACACTAAATATGACTCCAAAGAAAAATATACCACAAACAAATTTGGCCACGCGCCAACGTACATTTAAAGATGATAGTGTCAGCACAAAAAATCTAAACACAAGAAAAAGAAATGAAAGAACTATTTGCAATGTTCCCGCGCCTTATCTGACAACATATTGAGTAAATCAATTTTTGTACATCACCGCTTCAGCTTGCAGAACATTAAACTCCGTCCCGGGGTTTTCCCTACGGGAAATTTAGCTCTCCATCGTCGACGTCGTTGTAGAAGCGATGCACATCAATCCATCACATGACCAAACGTCGGATATCTTGGCGAAGTTTCTTGGACAGAAATGTTCAATGTTAATAATATTGCCTAGCTATAATGGCTGTGAGCTACTACTTTCACTCACGAATATGTCCTAATGCGATTACTGATCGTAGACTTGCCCTATCTTAGCATTTGCTTAACACACGCACAAATATCACTCAAAAATAATATACACAAATTTACATAAAATTACACACTTCAAACTCATCGCCACTGGCTTGAATACAAGTCTTAAACATGTCTATCTTGCAGTCCTTATCTTGCCTAGAGATCTCCACTGCTATACGTGAACCTTGCTCACTTGAGCACAAAGTAAAATGTTAGTAAAGTACGCTCATTAGCGTTTGAAAATCGTGACGCAGAGTGACGTGAACCTTGCTCACCAGAGCTCAATAAAGTTGTCCTCGAAACAGCTTCTCACCGATCAATTTATTGGAAACTGACAGAATGAGGTAGAGTGGGGAGAATTTATAAAAATAATCTGGAGTTTTCATCACACAAACTTGGGACTAGTATCAATCTTCATCATTTTAACCAAACGTCTCAGTACACAATTGCGGAATTAATTCGGATCGGCGGATCTTTAGATATACTTTTTCGCGCGTTTTTCCAGGGTACGCAACTTGCCGCGTGGCTTTGGCGAGGTCTCTTCTGATTGGGTGATTCAATCCTGGGTCGGTTGAAACTTTACTCATGACACTCCCTCAATGACTCTAATTTAGGTGCGCGCTGTTACAAAATTTGTCCTTGAACTCGGCTTAACCGGTCGTCTTCAGGAATAACTACCAAGCTTTCTTCTGTTGTAATCATTGCAACACACTACCTTGGCTCCCCCTTTGTTAATTTCAACATGTACTGCCTGGGCATCAGTAATAATAATAATAAAATCATGAATACTTATTCATCGATCGATTAATAAGGGTTCAATACATATTATTCAAATGTTAGCATTGTTTTCTCAATTCAGTATACGAGAAGATGAACAATTTGGCATGCATTTCTTTTATTTACGTTTGATCAACAGAATCATCCCACCCTTTCACAAGATATTTAGCCAGCAATGATAAGTTTCCACATAGTGCGATAGTGAATTACTAGGGGTAGATGACCTTGCTGTTCCGCCTCTTAAACCAACAATAACTATAAAGTGAATTACTGTGTGGACGCTACTTGAACATTTATTTTACTTTCCTTCCTGCACGGCATACGATATGTCTAGCCAGACAATATATTCATTTCTGACACTACCACCTCTAAATATCTAAGCTCGACGTGACGCACCAAACTTGAAACTCTTGAGCTAGCTGACCAAACACAGGACAGCCCAGGCTCTCGTGGCCTTGGCGAAATAAGTGAAGAGAAGAGAAAGTTATTTGAAGGATTGGTGCATAAGCCGAATAAGCTAAATTTAGAATAATGGAATGCTCTCTCTCTGTCATCATCATCATCAAGTTTCCACTCCAGTTTCCCGCGTATGGTTTACGAACGTTCTCCATTTTAGTCGGTTCATGTACCACTGCTCCTTCAAGACTTCATCCCAGTTGATTCCCTTGGATGGGACTTCTTCCTTCACTTTGTCCAGCCATCTCCTCCTAGGTCTTCCAACAGGTCTCTTTCCAGTAATCTCAGAATGTAACCATTGTTTTGCAAATCTCCTTCTGTCATACGTTTGACGTGACCAAACCATCGCAAACGTGCCCTAGTTATGGTCTCCTTCAGGGACTGATTTATTCCAGCTTGTTCTCTTATCTTCTCATTTCTTACTTTGCCCTTTCTAGTTTTTTGAAGCATGCTTCTTGGAAACTTCATTTCTGAAGTCTGCTGTCATCTTTTTTGGTAGTTGTGCATGTTTCCAACCCATAAGTCAATATAGGGACGAAGTATGTTTGAAACAGACTTTGTTTCGATATTAGTGGCACTTGCTTATTCCAGAGTAGATATCGAACTTGCTGATATAATTGACTTGATTTCTGAATACGGTTATGCTGTCTCTGTCTTCAGGTATATTCAGACAGCAATACATTGCGGAGCCCCATCGTCTAAGTTGACCACTTTGAGACAGTTGTTCTTCCCACAAGCGCTTTGTAATGGAAAATATTTTCCACTTGACAGAATAAGTTTTTCAATCCCTGTAACATTATTCACAGACAGTTCATTGCACTCACTAAATGATTGCCAGCAGCAAATTCAAGTCACATAAAGGCAATAATGAATCAATGTCAGATCGGGCCCATTGTCCTAGAACGCCGGGCCCCTCTGGGAGGGTCGGGCCCCGGGGCACCAGCCCTGCCTGTCCCCCCCCCCCCCCTCTCGTCGGGCCTGTCCATATGTCAATTATGGTCTTATGCAAGACGTCTATTGCTTCATCCGGGACATTATTTTCATAGGTCCGCTATCATGGAGTCTTTGCCACAGGCCTTGTTGTTTTTCAGCCTCCCTATGTGTCGTTTGATCTCATCACGGTCCGGGAGAGAAAATGGCAGGTCTTGACATGTTGATTTGTTGGTTCTGATCATCTGATGGGGTGAACTGGTTATTCATTCTCAAAGCATTCGGCAAGTAGCTCACAGTTTCCTTCGTTTGAGATTGCTCAAGTTCCATCATTCCTTTGAAAGCAGAGGGAGGGAGGCATATACCCTTGTATTTTCTTTTTAAAACCTCTGTAATATGCTCGGGACTCACTTCGCTGGAATTCTTCCTCAATCTTGTTCATTTGTTCCTTTTCGTACTTGCGTTTCTTACTCCGCATTGTCCTTGCCGTTTGTGCCCGTTGGGTTTTGCAGATGTTCCAATCTTCCTCTCTGTTGGACGTGTAGTACAATTTCCAGGTATGTAAACGGTCCAGTAAGGCTTGTTCGCAACTTTCATACCACTAGGCATGTTTCTTCATCGTTTAAAACCTCTGCTACTTCTTTTGCAGCTTGAACCAACTGCATTCTTGTTATATTTTTTTGTTTTATTTATATAAGGCTGTTTTTTACTGAGAAATTCACACCAAAACTTTGAAGAAAATCAAATTTGTATTATACTGTATTACATTTATTTCCTCCCTTATAACTACGCAATCATAAGCTGGCTCTAGAAACACCGATAATATTTCTTTACTACATAAACGCCACCCAAGGGCTCACACCTTGTGGGGCGTGGGTTGGCGACCACGGGATCCCAGCTGAGTTCGGCATTACTTCCACTTACTTGTGCCGGGCTCCTCTCTGTCATCTTTCCTGTCAATTTCCCTTGGTCAACTCTTGTTCTTTGCTGACCCCGACGGTAATAGGATGTCCGAGTCCTAGGGAGTATTTTCCTTACCCGCCTTAATTGGACCTTGTCTCATCTTTCCTGATCCCTCATTCTTCGAGGGGGTCAGACCTCTTGTTTTCTTTTCATGTTATCTTCTGCCTTCTGCTCAAGTCCCTAAAGGAGGCAGGGTGTGTGTAGCCCCACCACTTATGGTGCACCCTAGATTGTGCTACACCCCCAAGGGCTCACGTCTGGTGAGTTCGGGAGTTGGCAACCCCGAGGGATTCCTGAGCTAAGTCCGGTTTCTCCCCTTCTTCCATTGCCTTTGGGGCGGTCCCTCTCTACTTTCGCTTTCCTCTCTATCGTTCGTGGCTCTCCTTTCTTCCAAGTCCCCTAATTCACATTCTTCGAGGGTTGGGGCCATTTCCTTTCCTTCTGTCTTTTGTTTCCCTTATTCTTAGTATTGTTTTCCATTTCCTCTTCTGGTATGTGGATATGTAGTTAGTTTTAGTTTCGTTTCATTTCATTTACATTTTCACGATCATCCAAACCATTAGGGGCCGATAACCCAGATGTTACGCCCCTTAAAACAACACTTATCCTCATCATCATCATCACTACATAAACGTCATGCTAAAAGCTTTCACCAATATGATAATTGATCACTGACATCACCGAGATCGGCTGAAAAAATCTTCATGTTGATATTGGAACACTGAAAACGGCTTCAAAGCTACGGTAGGTATATACAGGGCGCCAGGGAATGTTCTCCGCAGTGGCTACGTGCCGCTGCGAGTGGTTGCGTCACCAGTTCAGTTGGCAGCACAGTGTCCTTGATAGGGTGGAGGCCACATGTGTGGGCTGTCGAATTCGTCAGTGTGTATTGCAATAAGCGAGCGGGTGTGTCATCAGCACTTCTAGCATCAGTTATGAATGGCTGTGGTGAATATAAAGTTTACTGTTTGTTTGTTATGATACAAGCGACAGCCGTGCTGCCAACGTAACTGGTGACGTAATCTCTCGGAGCAGCTTGTAGGCACTGCGGAGAACATTCCCGGGCGCACTGTACATCTACATGTGGCAACTGCAGATTTTGTTTTGACAGTCGCTTTGTATTTACACTGCAAATTCTGCACGCTTTGTTTGTGGCCAGGAGACGTTTTCCTTCCTAGAAAAATCAGATAAACCGATCTAACTTCTTCCCAAGCTCTTACTTTGGTCTTGCTCAAAGTTTCATCGAATATTTGAATACGCAACAATTTACTTATCTACGACCAGACTAGGGCGCCTTATTTTAGTTTCACAGCTGATATTGTAGCGGTTGGTACATTTTGCTGTCCGAACCCCCTCTTCCACCCTCAAAATTTGAGGGGCATGCACGCGCCTGGAGACGAACTGGCGACCAGGACTGAAGTCAGGACGTCAACAGAGTAAGGATAGTGACTTACTAAAATTTGGAATCAGATCTCGAAACATATGATATTTATAACATTACATCTTGTGAAGCAATCAATTGTGCACTAAAACTTGGGTGGCAGGCTGTACTGCAACTGTTCGATCCCTTATGACCTGGGAAGGTTACAGTACTGCCAGAGGCGGCCCGTGATATTGGACTCAAGGACGCCGCCCTCCCACCCTCCTCCCTCCTCATCAGCCCTACTGTTCTCTCTCCTCGCACCTAATGTTTTGCCATCGTGACAAAATGTGTTTAGTTCCTCTCCGTGTCGGCAGAGCGCACCAGATGCTCGTGAGGACTCATGAAAAATCGCCCGCGTTGTAATTTACGTTGCCATGACAACGAATGCCTCCAGTTATCCCCTCTCCACCCTCTCACGCGCTACGTCACGAAGTGTGTGAACTCAGTCAGCTTGAGTCTGATACAGCCACTGCCCACTGGATAGCTTCCCTCCTGGTTGCTTTAAACTGCCTGCCCATTCAACGATTACGGCATTGGTTTGAGCGTACAACCTCGTTTCCAAATAAAGGCGCTAGGAAGCAGCACCATGGACTGTGGTAGACATAAGTTTTGTATTGATGTTAACGGCGAAGTTGGAATGTATTCTGAATGATTTTATAAAGGTGTACTGCTGCGTGCCCTTTTGTAAATCAGAACTGGGCAAGTTAGAATACCGGGGAATCTCATTTCATGAGATACAATCGGACAAATCATTGCGTGAGAAGTGGTTACGTGGGATTTCCAGAGAAGGTGACAAGAGAGCAAGCAAATGGTTACCTTCTGATCGCTCTGTTGCTTGTAGTCTTCATTTTCTTCCTGAGAGCTTTAGATCACATAAATTATTATCAAATTGGTTACAACTAGTGGAATGTGGGTTGGGGACTATGGGACCCCAGCTATGTTTCCTTGAGCTGAGCTCCTCTCTTATATCTTTCATGTCAACTCTTACCCCAACGTTATTAGGGTATCGGAGGCCTTAATTGCCTCTTGTCTTTTTCTTTCCTGATGCCCTAAATTTTGTAGGATCAGACCTAATGTTGTCCTTTTTTTCTGCCTTCGGTAAGAGGCCCTAAAGGAGGTAGGTGTGTGTTGTCCCACCATGCACGGTGCACCTTAGATATCGATACACCCTCAATGATGGAGATAATTGTTGTCTAAAGGGGTGAAATATCTACGTCATCTACCCTTAGTGGTTTAGGTGATGGTGAGAAATTATGATGAAATGAAATCTACAGCTAGGATTAACTAATTACTGACTTACAACTAACTTATGTACTAGAAGAAGAAAACGACAATAATAAAAGAAAGGAACGAACTAGGAAATAAATGACGGAAAAGAAATGCCCTCTATCTTCGAAGGGCAGATGACCTTGCTGTTCATCCCATTAAAACAAAAATCAATCTTCGAAGAATGAGTATTGAGGTACTTGGAAACTACTAGAGCCATTAACCCTTAACTTGACACCGTATCCATTTGAATACTCAAAATTATTTTATTTATTATATGTTGTGGAACCGGTATTGTAATATCTTTGATTATCTTGCAGTATTCTATGACCATTACAAATCTCTTAGAAACATATTTGAAACTCATTGGAAAAAGCAGGAAAACAATACAGATCAGTTTCCATGATGATGATGTTGCCTAGTCTACACAGCCGAGTGTTATTGTTGTTTCCAACACTGTATTGACAGCATTATTGAAGATAATTGGAGTTTCTTTTCTGGATAACATGGAACATAATGTTGTAAAGGTAAGTAAATTGTTCAAGTTAATTGTGTCAATTACTATGTGTGATGTGGACATAAATTCAAACGTATCCAATTGGATACACTGCCAAGTCAACAGATATAGGCTATTCTGTTTGAAAGTTATGTATCCGTATGTTCACATTGCCAACTTATCAAACATTATATAATTACTGTAACTTAATGAGATATACTTGCTCTATTTTACTTAGAGATACTGTTTATTATTTCCTGAATATGATAGTTACGTGCCTCTTACAGATTCTGATATAACAAAGAGTGATAGATTGATAATTTTCCATTACATAGTGTACGGTACTTATACAGTGTCTCTTTCTCTGCTTCAGAAATTTCCCACACGTTTGGATAGAATGATGGCAAACCTCCCGAAGGCCAAATCTACCTCACCGAGGTTTAAGTGTGGACTAAGAGCCAGAAGAAATGTGGTATCGGTGCATAGCAATCAGACTATCCGTATTATGGCTCTAGTGCCACCGTATGACTCAGGTTCAAGCAGTTCAGATGATGAGGAATTACGGATGCTGAAAGGCTGTGATGAAACTTTCAGTAGGCCAAGGTCCAATAAGCTACATCCCATTCCAAGAGATGATTTGCAAACTAATCTCTCTGATATTCATGATGAACTCTTTGCTCAAGAAATGAACATTGTATCAGCTCTGCCAGATGATTTAGTGACACTAAATGATCCAGGATTAGATGTTTTCGATAACGAAGTACATGTAGGACTTCATGAAGAAGTGAGCACATTAGCGGGACTCAATGCCGATCATGTAAATGCTCTACTAGGAAATGAACACAATATTGTTTCTGATGTAACAGAAAATGACAAATCTACTTTTCTCGCACCAACCTGCCTTCAATCACCAGTTCTACCAAGCTCTAGCATAGAATCATGTTTGCAGGGAAGTTCATATTCATATTCATTCATTTATTTGCAATGGGGGGTGTGTCCCCCGGTGGCAAATTGTATATACATAACAAATAAATAATTATACATAACAATTCAATAACAATTATACAACAATTAAACTGGAGTATTTACACAAATAGTCAGTCTTTTCTTAAACACACCTATATGTTTGGGAAAAGGCTCTAAGACTGCGGCAGGTAGAGAGTTCCAGTTATCAATGGCACGGTTTACAAAAGAATATTTACCATAATTTGTTCGCTGTGGTCGGCCCTTAACTTTGAAAGGATGATCGCTCCCACCCATGTAAGTGGGCTTTCCCAATCGTTTGCTAAGCTCACCCCATGCTGGTTGATTTGTATACGTGTTGTACATAGCGCAGAGTCTAGATTTCATCCTCCTAGCCTCCAGTGATTCCCACCCAAGTTTCTTTAACATACGGCTCACACTGCTCCTGGGATTAAAGTCACTGAGCACAAATCTAGCAGCCTTTCTTTGTACCATTTCCAACTCATTGATGAGCCCTACTTGATATGGATCCCAAACCGCCGAGGCATATTCCAGAATAGGTCTTACAAGTGACAAATAGCCTAATTCTTTAGCAGAGGTACTACTTCCTTTTAATACCCTCATTACAAAGTGCAGGGATTTGTAAGCTTTTGAAACTACACATCCTACATGACTACTCCATTTCATATCATTCCTTACGTGAACGCCCAAATATTTGCAAGAATCTTCTTCTACAAGTATTTCCGAGCCAATGTTATATTGAAAATCCTGCCTTCGCACTTTCCCTATTTTTAAGAGACTACATTTTCTTGTGTTTATTTTCATTTTATTTACAATCGCCCACTTATAGACCAGATTCAGGTCCTCTTGAAGCACTGCATTGTCTTGTGAGTCATGTAATACTGTTCATTCACCTATATTTGTTGAGTCACCTTTAGAGTCATCATGTAATCTTTCTTCGCCTTCTTTATCTGCCACTAGCCATTCAAGCATAACATCAAATTCTGTTGATCAAACAACTGCGTCAGTTTTCAACTCTAACCTTCCTTCGGCATCTAATGGTAAACCTAGAAAACAAGTGGTTCTTTCCCTGTCCCGTAAAGCAGCACTCCCCTCTGGCAAAGCTAGGAGAGTGAAAGTTACAAGAAATAAAAGACACTCTTCTGAATTTCAATGGAAAAAGGAACCTTTTCGTTACGTAGTAACAGATATTGACAGTAGTTTCAAGGACACACATTCATCTAAAAATATTAACGTTCGCAAGCCCCTTCAGTATTTTTCAGACTTTTCCTCTGACGATATTTGGGATCTGATGGTAGAACAAAGATGTAACAAAGCATGTTATATAGCGCCAGTTAGAGAAATAATCCCATTCAGATTACCAAGAACGATATTCAAAATTTCATTGAAATAACTATTACAATGGGGATTATAAAGATGCCTGCATACACTGATTATTGGTCTGAATCGTGCCGTTATGAAAATTGCTTCAGTTATGCCCTTGAAGAAATATCAGTTGATCCGTAGGTTTATGCACTTTGTTGATAACACTCTTCAAACTCAAGATAACGACAGGTAAGTTACTTCAAAATTCGCCCAATAGTGGATACTGTGAGAAAGAATTTTTAGCTGTGAAAGAAGAGGGACAGTATAGCATTGACGAAATGATGGTTCCTTACAAGGGAACCCGAACAGGGAGCAGACACTAATACATCAAGAACAAGCCTACTAAATGGGGGTTCAAGATTTTTGTGCGAGCAGGAATTACTGGTATAATTTATGACTTCTTACTGTATGGGGGTGAGAACACATTTCGTCATCATATGTAAGTTCAGCGATGCTGAGGAACTCCTTGGACTTGGCGGGAAAGTAGTTATAGCTTTATGTAACTCGAAACTGAAGAAACCCTGCTCTTTTGACTTCTTTGACAAGTTTTTTACCTCGCTTGAGCTCCTGGTTCTACTTCGTGAGAAATATGGTATTCTAGCGATGGGCACAATAAGAGGCAATCGTTTGAGGGGATGTCCACTGACTGATGACCAGAAGCTCACAAAGCAGGGCAGAGGCAGTTACGACATGAAAGTGTGCAATAACAGCAAGGTGTGAGCTGTCAAGTGGCAAGACAACAAAATTGTATGTCTTGCAAGTACATTCTGTGAAGTTGAACCTTTGGGAACAATTAAACGCAATGAAAAGAAGAAATTAGTGCCAAAGAAGAAAGTCTCTTCACAGGTCAATAACACACAGCAACAGACCACTGGTCCTCATGCGAAGATCAATGTAACTTGCCCCTGCATAGTCCTGAAGTACAATGCATTTATGGGTGGAGCAGATCTTGCAGTTATGTTGATAGCCTTGTATCGAACTGCATTACGTACTCATAGATGGTACCTTGCTATATTCTCGCAAATAATAGATATGTGTGTGTGCAATGCTTGGCTTATGTATAGACGTGACTGCAAGAAAGCAAACATCAAGAATGTCTCACTGAAACAATTTCGATAGGATATTGCACAGAAATTGATGGCTAAAGGAAGGCAGTATTCCGCAAACCATTCACCAACAGTACCGGGAATAAATCGTCCTAGGTATCAGGTCGATGAAGATTGTCGTTATGATCGTATCGACCACTTTGGACAATCCTGCGAGAAAGGGCGCTGTCGATACTGCAAGCCTGGACAAACACGCATGGAATGCATTTAGTGTCGGGCAAGATTGTGCATTACCAAAAGCAAGAACTGTTTCTACGACTTTCATCACAGAAAATGATTCCATGGTACTCATTGTAGGCCTATTGTTCTAACATTTCCGAACTGTATTTTGATCTCTTATGTCATTTGTCCACATATTGATGGTCACTGAAATCATAACATATGTAGATCATGTACTGTATATATATGTGAAATATATCAATATTTTTTCCATAACAGTTAATGCTCACTATCAGTGATATTTAATAGTTCATATGTTTTCTTAATTCTTGGTAAAGTATCCATTTGGATACATAATAATAGTTCATACGTTTTCTTAATTCTTGGTAAAGTATCCATTTGGATACATAACGAAATTCACTGTCACTCTCGTAATGTTTGGCACTGTATCCAAACGGATACGTAAATATTTTTTCTTAGATTGTGAGTCTACAAACCAATATTTCTTTTAACAATTTATTATATATCAGAGAGCACAAAGCATCAAAAAGAATATTTTTGGCCAAAAAAATTAGGATTAAAAATCTCACTTGCCAATTAAAGGGAAAGGGGCAGGTGGAAAAGGGAAAGGGGAGAGGGTCCACCCCAAAGTCAATGCAAAAAGGGGAAAATGGATCTCTCTCTGGAACCCATCACGGTCGCCAACTCCCGAGCTCAAAAGCTGAGCTCTTGAAGGTGTAGCTCTATCCAGGGTGCACCACGTGTGGTGGAGCTTCACACACCCTGCCCCCTTTAGGGCCTTGAGTAGAAGGCTTTAGATGTTATGAAACTAAAAGAATAGGGCTGATCCCTTGAAGAATGAGGGTATCAGGATAGAAGATATAAGGGTCAGTTACGGCAGGAAGATGAATGACTCCCTAGACTTTGGATGCTATAATGCTATCCGGGTTGGAAGAGAACAAGAGTTGACTACTGGAGGTCGACAGGTAGATGACAGAGAAGAGGCCGGCACAAGTGGAAATAATAACCGCCTCGGCTGGGGTCCAATGGTCTCCAACCCAAGTCCCACTAAGCCTAGTTGTGAACCCTGGTGGGGATACACCCTCAAGGGCTCATGGTTAGTGAGCTTGGGAATTGGCGACCCTGATGGATTCCTGAGCTTGGTCCGGTTTTCTTCTTTTTTCCAATGACGGGGAGCAAATATTTTTAATACCTTTGTTATTTCTTAAAAACAGTAGTGCCTAATCCAAACGAAATAAGGAAATCAAGCTACAAAAATATGTGAGAAGAAAAAATCAAATTCATGTATGAAATCATCTCTGTCAATTACTGGAAAAGCATCACAAAAACGGTTGAGTCCCCCCTCGGTAAAATTCACGAGCCGCCACTGAGTACTGCACATAGAAACTCGGTTTCGTGCAATTCAGCAGTTACACGGGAACCTTCCGAGCTGCTGTGTCATTGTGACAAACTTCCAAAAATAAAAATAATTGGAACTTGGACACGAAAATTTAAATTTGTCGCCATGTGCGGACACCACCGGCCTATGGCATGGGCTGAATATTGCGCCAACGAACATGAGTGTTTTTTTTTCTTTTCTTTTTATCTGAACCATCATAGAGAATGGCGTGCTCCGTGAAAGGATAGGGGCAGGTGACCTCGCTGTTCCGCCCCTTAAAACAACAATAACTAACTCCGTGAAAGGATAAGCCGTAAGGCTTGTACTGGATTTCCTCTCCGAATATCGAAGAAGACTTTTTGTAATTGGAAACGGACCTGGCTTTAATTAAAATTTATTGAAAACACTGAAAAGAAGAGAATTTTTTGAAATTGATATAAATTATGTAATGAATTGAGAAACCAAAATTAAGTTTCAGGATGTGCATTTGATTGGCAAATCTTACGTTATTAATATAAAATTATATATTTGTATGTGCTATTTCATTATATTTTGATTTGGTGTTGTTACTGTTTTGTTTTGGTAGCCTCATGATGTGTTATGGGCGGGGTATTCTTTGTCTACAAATGGGCACCTTGTCATCCGGTCACGTACGTGTCTCGGCGAAGACCACATTTCCTTTAATTTTCTGAATTTTTGATCCACGCAACTGACAACTCACGTATCAATTGCACATGCCTGAGGCTCGCCGACTATCCTCTGTACGACTGCGCAATCGTGTCTGACCGGCCAAAAACTGTGGCGCAAACTGCAAGACTGCCCAGCGTTTCAGTAAACGTGTACAGCAAAAGAGTGACAACCTGATGATTTAACAAGTATGAGTAACCATTCAGTCAATCAATGCAATATTTTTCCAACGAAAACACTCGACCAGCGCTATGTCTGTGAATTGCATGTGCGCAGGGACATGGAGAGTGAGCACGGTCCTGAAGACTAGGATTTGCGGGCCTCTCCGTCTTTGTTCTTCCCGTGACATCCTGGAATTATCAAGTTTACAATTATATTTTTAAGCCCCCCACATACACAAAATAACTCCTTGAAATATTTTTAATTTTTGTTTTTGTAGACTACTACCGTACCATATTTAATTTCTGTTCCATGTGGTTGGTTGGTCCTTAAGTTTACGGGCTGCGACAACGCGGTCATGTAGCCCAGTGTACTTTGGGTGTGTAGAATCTGTCTAATAACCGGTGTTAATTGTGATGACTGTATTAGTGTGTGTATCTGTTTTAATTCAACTAAGGACTGCAGACGATCAATTTTCAAGTAGTTCCTACTTTTGCCGCCAAATGTCACCGTCAATGACTACTAGTTCAGAACTTACCTACCAGACGTCACCGCAGTCGGCTCTTGGCAACGAACGTAGGAAACTAAGAGCGTTGTTTACATTCTTAACCTATCCAATTTAGCTTCACACAGGTGTAATTAGTGGAAGGTTTTTTAACATGCCATAAATCTATGACATGGGACCGCCGGCTTTACTTCCCCTCCGAAGGAAGGCATACTGAGGGATTTTTAACGCTCTCAAAAAATCCGACGACTTTGGCCGGATTTGAACCCGCGATCTTGGGCATAGAAGCTCAGCTTGCTACCGACTACGCCACCGAAGCCGCCACTCTGTTCCATGTGAATTTTAAATGTCGTTTTCGTTTTATCTGCCCGAATAATTTACTCTCGTCACGAAACAATCATATGAAGTAAAAGTAGAATTTTGTAGGTGTTATTAAGGAATTTTCCACCGACAGCGGTAGCTACGCTCGCTAAAGCGCAGCGCTAGGCCACGGAGTCAAACTCTCTGCAGACTTGGTAGACGTGGGTGCGAGCCCCACCGTCGGCGTTCTTGAGATAGTTTTCCGTGGTTTCCCCATTTTCAACACCAGGCAATTGCTGGGACGGTACCTTCTGACAGGCCGCGGCCGCTTTCTTCCACTTCCTTGGCCAGTTTCATTCATCTTCATTCACTTCATCTCTCATTTACTCCTCTCGTGAGGTTGGCGACAGGAAGGACATCCGGCCGTAGAAACCATCCGCCACATAGAATTCCATCGCATTTCATCCCCGACCCCGTTGGAAACGGGAATAATAGGGGGTAGACATACATACGTACATTTAGAAATTCTCCTCCCCCTTAAAGGGCTTGACAACTTTGCTATTTGTCTGTCAGTGAAGATATAATCATATTATTTAAAAAAATCATGTTATATTATCTTGATATTGTTTTATATTATATTCAATTGATTCTGTTATAATGAATATAGCCCTATCAGGAAATGTCAAATTTGTTTGATAATTCAGTTGAGTGAATGTGTCTACTTTGGACTCTTCTACCATCTCGTGCCCCAGGGCTGCACTAATGGACCATTGTATAACAAGCATTCTATCGTTCATCCACGGTGACGCACCGTAACGCTTGGCTGGATATCTTTCCCCATAGTTAAGTTACGTAAAGCAGATAAGTACAGTACCATATCTACTCGTTACATTTTTTTATTTATTAAACTAACCACAGTTTTGAAAACAATTTACTTGTAGTATGTGCCACTTAATAGTATTCTTAGCATAAAGCACCAATCACTATTATTATTTATTTAGCGTATGGCAACTGAAGAGCAACTAATAAACGGTACAGTACATAGTTTACAAATTGTATAAAATTAGAAATACTAAATCTACAAGTTAATATCTAAGTTTTACTGAAGGATTTTTACGCTCTTAAAAAATCCGACGATTTCGGCCGGGTTTGAACCCGCGATATTGGGCATAGAAGCTCAGCATGCTACCAACTACGCCACCGAAGCCGTCAACCAAAAACATATCCATGTTAACCATCACCCGTGGGTTTCACTCATTTCCACGCACGCGGTATGCGGCAAACGAAAGGGTACGGAAAGTGAAGCATTCGAGGTACGATGTTTCAGTGGCGTAGCCAGGGGAGTGTTACCGGGGGTTGAGGCTAGACACGTCTTCATGACAACGTATAATCACAGTCTACCTACACAGTCGCGAAGCTTGGCCCATATCTTTCTACCGCCACGCACAGCGCGACAATAATCGAACAATGCTTTCACGCAGCCAGCAAGCCTGTGACTGCACTGTGTTGGTGTATGATATTGTTGCTGGATTTACTGTATGTGAGCATTGTGTAACCATTATATATTTAATTTAACATGTGTTTTACAAGAGGAGGCATAGGGTATGGACGGACGAATCGGGTCAACAGATGAATCGGGTCAATTTTAAACATTTTCTCCTAGCCACCAAATGAAACACACTCATGGAAGTACTCCCATCTAGCGGCACGCATCTGTAAGCTGGTGACAAGTAGCTACTGTGAGTCGTATTTGTTTGTGTGTTATTATTGTGTTAAGTTCGTGCTGTTTCAGATAAGTTTCGATTTTTATTTTTGTTTTCAAAATAGTAGGCCTATTAACTTTATATTGAACTGGCTGCGATAATTGTATTATTAATAGATTGAATATTTGCCATAAAATAAACTGATATATTATTATGAAAGAGGTTATGTCGTTCCGCGTTTTTACTGTCTCGTGCAGGTTTGCCAACGTAGAAAATTAAATGCTGCATTTCGGGGGAATAGGGTCACTTAAATGCAGGTGAATAGGGTCAATATTTCGCACGTATTTTCCTTTCAATAATTTATTCTATTTTGCTTCAAATTACAGATGGGGAAATATAAAAGGAAAACCAGCTCTCAGTGGACCCAGGATGATATGCAAAGAGCAATTAAAGCTTTCCGTGGGGGTAGAAGCCAGTGCCATGCAGCAGAGTTCTTTGGAGTTCCGCATTCATGCCTTCAAAAGCGACTGTAAAGTGGTATGGATACTCCTGCAAAGACAAAGGGTGGTCAAAGTATATTTGATAAAGACCAAGAAAATTAGTTTGTTTCTCGAATCCTGAAACTGTCTGGTTGTGGGTTCCCGTTAGATTCAACGGATGTAAGAAACTGGAAAAGAGTCTGCAACTTACCAAAAAATTGCGTAAGGGTAATACACGATAATCATCATCATCATCATCATCAGAGTCATCTGAATCAGAGGAAGAAGTGGATGGCGAGGAAAATGACACCTCATGTGAACTCTGCAGCATCAAATACACGGATCCAATGTCAGTTAAACTTGGGGACTGGATTCAGTATCAATGCGAGGGGAGGGAATGGTACCATGAGAACTGCGTTGGTGCTAAAGGTAGAAACGTTTCATTTGTGGAAAATGTGTTGCTCATGAGTGTTATTTCAAATTTTGGATTGACCCTATTCGCCAGACACTGTTACCCGATTCACCTCACCCGAGAAAGGCGAACAGGGTCATGCAGGACTCTTTTAAAACTTATTTTTATAAACAGTGAACAATATTTATAAACTGTTATGTATTGATGTTTGTAGCTGAAAGGTGGCTCTTTAAAGATATTTGTAATAATCAGAGTTTATGGTGACGAGTTGACTGCAAATCATAGTTTTCCTATTTTTGACCCGATTCCCCCGACCTTACCATACAGTGCAATAAACAGATCAAATATTAAAAGCCATATTTCAGTGTTGCTAAGTAACGTACAGTATTATGATCGCTTTTCAGTCGCTCCACACGAGTGTACGGTATCCAATTAGATTGGGCGGGGAATGGCAATTTATCTCCTAGTGCCTTCAATAAAAATACATGAATTATTTAGGTATACACTTAATAAAACGCTTCTCGCATAAAGGGAGGGGGTTGTAAGAGAAACGTTTTATTAAGAGTATAAATAATTATTGTATTATGAATTGCACAGGGAAAATAATTGTTGCTCCTCGCCCAATCTAACTGGGTATATTTGTGTTGACCAACTGGGAAGTCATTCTATTAATGTAGACTGTTCAAATAACTAGAAGACACCCGAGTTTCCAAAGGACCCTGAAAGGTAAGACTTGAGCTATGGATTTTAGATTAGTGTTATAAAGCTTTTCAAACCAACAACGAAACTAGGCCTTTAACTAATTATAAGTCAAAAATAATGTTACAGGTTTTACGTACCTTTTAACTACTGCGGCTTGTAGAGACGCCGGGGTGCCGGAGTTTTGCCACGAAGGGGATCTTTAACCTGCTAGTAAATCTACAGACAAGGCTCCCTTGCAATTACGCACCCTTAAATGCCAGCTGACTGCGCCAGGATTAGATCCTGCAACCTTGGCCACAGCAGGCGAGAACGTTACCGCTCAGCCTCGCAGCTATGCCTTCTTTTGGAGGGGAAGAGAAGCCGGCGGGTTCATGTCATAGATGTATGGCATGTAAAAGAACCTACCACTACAATTGTAGTGTGTAGCCACAATTTGCACGCTATTTGGTTAGAAACGCTCTATCAAGTTCCAACGTTCGCCTCTGGGTGTCAGTGACAGTGGCGTCTGATAGCCAAAGTTGGAAATAATTGAAATCGGGGAGCCTACGGGCTATGGCCATTGGTTGCAATTCAAATAAAAACAAGTAGTTCCGTGAAGCCTATTTGCATATATCCTACTTATGTTAATTGCCACTATCAACATACAAAATTTCTGTTTTGTTGCTTTAATAGATTCGTAGATATTGAGAACCGACTAAATATTTCGGATGGTCGCCATGTTGGATTTGTATGTAGGTCTTAGAGATTATATACTGTTACATGAAGATTATTGTGTACGTGTAGTATTCAAACTTCAATCGCATGATTAGGACACAAGGAGTAAAAAGGAGATTTTAAAATTTCGCACAGCTGTCATCTTGTGGTTATGGAAACAATTGAAATAAATTAGATGCCAGTGGATTAACATTTGTATAAGGATATACTGTACCAAGTTTAACTGCAACGGATGGTTAAATTGCGAGAAACGTCCATTTGAATATTTATATTTCGCGTCGCCGCCATGTTGGATTTGTGATCACCAGGTTATCGAAAGTCCTATAGGTGAACTTACGTTCATAGCCCCTATGAACATTAAAAAATTCAGTTTGATTGCTGTAATAGATTCGTAAATATTGAGAACCGTCTAAATATTTCGGATGGTCGGCATGTTGGATTGTTATATGTATAGGCATAGATTCATGTACCATTAAAGGAAAATTATTGCGTGGCTTCATTATTCAAACTTTTGCTTCGATCGCGTTATTACGACACAAGAAATAAAAACTTAATTTTAAAATTTGCTCAGCCGCCATCTTGAGGTTATGTGAACAATTGAACTATATTAGATACCAGTGCATTACAATGTGTATAAACAATTGCAGTACCAAGTTTCATTGCGTTTGGATCATTCAATCGCGATAAAAGTCTATTAAAATTCGCTTGACCACCATGTTCGTTTTGTAGTTAACCGGTTTTTGAAAGTCTCATAGATAAACTTTCAGTAGTGCCCTTTATCTCCGTACAAAATTTCAGGGTGATACCGGTAATAGTTTCGGAAATATGGAATGTCGGTGAAATATTTCGCACAGCCGCCATCTTGAAGTTATGTAAACAATTGAACGAAGTTAGATGTCGGTGCATTACAATGTGTATAAGCATACACTGTACAGCGTTCCATTGCGTTTGGTTGATTAAATCGCGAGGAACGTCTATTTAAATGTCGCAAATTCGCCTGGCCGCCATGTTGGTTTTGTAGTTACTAAGTTTTCAAAGGTCATATAGGTGAACTTCTAGTGGTTCCCTTTATCACCGTAAAATTCCAGGGTGATATCAGTAATAGGTTCGGAGATATTGAAAGCTGGTTAAATATTTCGCACAGCCGCCATGTTGGATTGGTGAGACGTAACGAAATTTGAAGGACACAGTCAGGGTCGTCCGAAATAGTGCTATGAACTTACCGAGTTTCATTGAAATCGCTCCAGCCGTTTAGATTTTATTAGGGACGCGCACACACACACACACACACACACTACAGCCACACGGACAAAAGGTGATCTCATAAGCCTTTTTTATCAATGAAAATAGGCTAATAATATCAATGCACTTTGAAAATTAAGACTTAAGTAATTGTAAACGATGTAATCTCAAACACGTGCCGATATTTTAATTTTCAGGTGTAGAAAATGGCTTTCAAATACGGTAGTCAGAGAGTCGATTTAATGAATACAAATGAAGACTACGGTACATTGTACAATAATATAACATTTTTCTCGAATAATTTTGAAGTAAGCCCACGTATGACGACAGAATAATGCTCACAAACTTAGATGTGGTACACAGTTAATTCTCTTATGAAATATCTGGTCTCCCACATGACTGCTGTGAAGGTACGGTACACAATTGTTATTGCTGAAATTGTTTGTGAAATTGAAATTGTATTATATTGTCAAATTCAGGAATGAAAGGTTTCAAAATCACAGAAAAAATACGAAGTAGGCTACTTGCAATTGAGCCATTTAAGACCGTAAGATCTTTCTATACTCTTCGTTGCACAAATCATACGGTATTTTTCTAATTAATTATAATGTTACTCAATTTTACACAAGAACTAGCTTTTGATATGGTCAAGAATTTGATATTTCAGAGCTATTTACGATTATACCCATACTAGTAAAACGCCCCGGCTTTACCCGGTATCTTTAACGGTTTACCCAGCGTAAGCTTGATAGGTGCACGGACGGCAGGTTCCAGACGCAATTCAGAAAAGCCGAGGTGAACAGTGATACTACAAACGCATACACTCTTCTCTACACGACTCGAAAATTGATGATGGCCGAAGCTGGGGTGATAAACTTGCTCGCTACCTCGAAAACAAGTTCCGAAGCTAGTAATTTCTATTTCCACTGAATGGAGATTGTTGGAAGAAATGAAAACGTAAAATCACTTATAGCGGGTGATGTATTAAAGATAGAGATATGCTGCCACGGACCTTATGTAGAACTTTTCATGCTGACCAATTCTTACACTATAATTATAATAATAATATCGTATGGCTTCGGATGCCGGGGGCAAGCTTTGTAATTTGACACCCAGAGGGTAGCTTGCATGTCGAATTTCGTTGTTCCTTGAATCACTATGAAAGTCAAGGAGGTTAGATATCTAAGCTCCTTGAACACTAATAGCGCTTTCTAGTAGAGAAATTAGAAACTTTGTGTTGGAGGAAAGTCCCGAGATTAATTTTGCCATTATGAACACGGCCTACTGAATTCAAATGGGTTATTTGACATGCCAACATCGTAAGACATGCGTGTCGTATTTTTTCCGCCTTTCAAAAATCACTTACCACGGCCAGGAGCGAACCTGCAATCTTGGGGTTAGTAGACCGACACGCTATCCACTCACCCACCGCGGCAAGCTTATATACACTTATAGTTGGCCTATATAGATATTTTTAACGGTTTATAGACTCAATTCACTGAAATCGTTACTGCTCGGCTTCCTGTGGTCACAAATGAATGTTTTTCCTCAGAAACCCTTTACAGAAAGGTGAAAATCGCATCAAAATCCATCCAGTGGTTCTCGAGATTATCCGTTACATCCAAGAATCGAGGACTCTGTTCCATACTACAGATGCCCGCGACTTTCAGTGAAATAAATACATGAATTTATAACTACTGTGGGCTATTAATTCTACGTATGACTCGTCATACAACTGTACCTAGGGATACTTGTAGAGGATTGAACTAATAAAACACAGCATTTTTTATGTTCCTATGAATTAAAAGTGTACAGTATATCAACATTGTGATTTAACATGACTCATGTTTACAATTTAAATAATCACTCAGGTGATTTAAAATTCATAAAACCCCTACAAAAGTGAAATCATCAGTTCCGACAAAGACGCACTCAAGGCAGTTGCCAGCTTGCTGGCTGCTGCGAGCGCTAGTGTCGCTCCATCTACCAAGAGGATGCAATTTCGTAACGCAGCGAGCTTCGTAACTGTGTATTTTAGACTGTAGTCTGCCTATCTAACTTTTCCCCCGCGAAATATAGCTTATTTCAAACTGAGGCTAGCACCAAATAATATTGAATAATCCCACCTGGCGGGACAATATTAGCTTTTTTTTCTTTTCTTAGCGGGAGAGAAGTTATAAGTAAACTAATCTAGTTTTAATTAAAAATAACGCGTTTTAATAAGGACTTAGAAAATTCTATTGGTACATTAACGCTATTTGTGGGATCGTTATTAACCTCTCGAGCATGAGATCACCGTCACCCGAGTTGCTTCATATAACGTTAGTACAGTAAGTTATACTGTATGCCCAACAATAAATTCCCCCGAATTACGTTTATCTCCCAGCTACGAGTGAAATGTGTCGCATGTGTAGTGTAAGCAACTAAAACTTTTTCCGGCTGCATGTATAATACAGTAGCATTTGTAAGGTAAAAAGGATTTAGTATGTGACAAAAATCTTCGAAAATGATATTTTAGGCGTTCAGGGCTAATTGCAATATAAAGCATAGGATCTTGTTGAAAAAACTGAATATACATACATCGTGAGAGGACATGCCCACTTTTGCTGAGACTTCTGTAAATGTTTTCTCTTGTTGAGAGATACGCAGTCTTCATGCTGGTAGCGCAGATAAATTCAAGTTTATTTTGTTCCTGTCAGGGGAACAGGATTGTCCTAGATTTACCATTTCAGTCAAAAATTAACTTAATTTCTTAAAGAACTGTTTTTCTTTGTTGACTTTTGTGCATATTGTATTACTCGAAAACTTCTGGAGCAAAATACATGAAACTTTTCTTGTGTGATAATATCTCATTGTGGCCTGTTTGCCATGTCTTGATGAATACAGTACATTTGCATTTGTCAGTTGGCACAAGCTAGAGTAAAAGGTGGCTTTTCACCGATGTCTCAGTCTCACTCATGGCTGTGATTATATGGAAGCTACTGAGGTATGGGTGGTGCTTAGTAATGGCATTCAAGGCACAGTCAGTGCCTGTGAATGCTGTGAAAGTTTCTACTCATAGGGTTAGGACTACTGTTCTGACTCAGTGAGGAAAACAATGGCAAACTACCTCACTCCTCTTCTTGCCTAGAACGCCTCAATATAGCGCTGCCTTGGGTTTTTGTGGGTATCTACTCACATAACGTAACGGCGGTGCTTTTGAGGATCCAACCAGCCTTCGGGCTGACTACCTAACAGACAATACCAAGGTTGCAGGTTCGAAACCTGGCGCAGTCAGCTGGCATTTGAGGATGCGCAAATGCGAGGGAGCCGTGTCAGTACATTTACTGGCACATTAAAGATCCCCTTCGGGGCAAAATTCCGGCACCCCGGCGTCTCTAAAAGCCAGGGTAGTTAAAAGGGACGTAAAACCATTAACATTATTTATTAACAGACAATATCTCATTGAGAAATGGAAATAGCCTACGTGTAGGATTGTTGTTAATTCATTTGAAGGGCTGGATCATCTCTTGGTCATCAGCCCCGTATAGTTGGGTGTGTGTTGAAGTTGTCTGGCAAACCTGTATTGCTGTGATGACTGTAGTAATGTGTGTAAATGTATCAAGGACAAGAATGGGATAGACGCTCCGGGACTTGAAGTAAGGCTCTATGCCGGCAATTTCGTGTAAGAAGTGTGGAAAAACCACACTCAGGATAACCGCTGTCAGCACCGGGATTCGAACCTACGATATCCGTATTTAGTGCAGCTACCTTCGCAGCCATGGTGCACGTTTAACGAGCGCGGCTAGGCTGCGGGATGAAATGCTTGTAGAACTTGGCTTCGAGTAACTATAACCCCCCCATTGGTCGATCCTGGCTACGCTACTGCGATGTTTTCACTGTTTCTTTTTGATTTCGAATTCCATCATCGCCGTCAATGATTCCCAAGCCGTGCTGCTGGTAGAATTGGCAACACTGTGAGCAGACCGTAAGGTGTGTAAACATGCTAAGCTCACATGATAACTTTTGTTGATAAATAGCCTACAGTTTGTTTTAATAAGACAGCATTTAAAACCAGTGCGGTAGTTATTTACTCTTTCAACACCGGCGAAATTCCTCGTGGTGAATCGGACCTGCTGAAAGTTGTAGAAGTGAGTACGGTACGGTATTTCTCGTATGAAGTTCTATGTATAACCATTCCTTGGTAATGAAACCATGTAACTCATGTAAATGAGGCATTAACTCGGAACATTTGGAACGATGTAAAGAACCCTAGAGCCTGAAGGGCAAGTTCAACTAAAGAAAATAAAGGGTAGTAATGATTACTCAAGTTTGGGAATCATTAGGCCACAAATATCGAGAGAAATTAATATTTTACAGTATAATATGTTATGAATAAAGCTGCAGGTAAGAAATAGTGTCAAAAAAAAACTCAAGAAAGTGAACTCAAGTTGACAGCAAATGAACTTAGAAAGAGGGCGGTCGCCGGTGACGCCACGATACGTCAATGTCACACTCGAGGGAGCTACTTTCAGAGACGCAGAGAGCACTGAAACAAAAGAAAAGGATCGAATATCGAGTTTTATCGAATATTATCAGATCGGCTTGACCGATTTCGGAATAAAAGGACATGTAATAAAATAATAATTCAAGCCAGATGAGAGGGCCACTGGAGCAAACGCCCACGCGTAGAATTAAAACTGCAGTGTGGAAAGAACTAGAGCAAAGCGTCACTTGGCAAGATAAGGCGCGAAGTTCATAATTCATCAACGAGCGAACGGATCAGACTCCGGGATAGATATTTGGAATCTTCATGAAATTACAAGTCAGATGAGACTACAGTGGAAAATATAGTGGTCAGGAACAAAAAATCGGCTCCAGAATTAAGGGAGCCGGGAACTATTTCGCTCGAATGATTTAAATAGACGCTATAATTAGCAGAACACTAGAAAGTGTTCGAAGAGACCGCGTATTATTATTATAACCGCGAGTGAGAGTAAAGGTTCGTCACAATGCGAGGTAGGCTACGCTGTGGAAAATAAGATGGTCCTCGTGTCCGCTGCTTGGGTCGGCCTGCCCGCTCTACCGGCGGCAATGCCTTTGGATATAACGCCTCTCTCCTCCACTGTCCGTCTGTATATAACCGTCCCTTGACAATTTTACCTTTTTATTGTCTCATGTGGTCGGTCGTCATGGAATCCAATCCAATGAATATTTGTTGTAGAATGTTGGGTCTTCTTGCTGCTTGATTCCTATTCCAGGAATAAGGGGGATGTAACAATATCATTCACAATATTGATACCATTGGAATCTCAGCTGAAGCAGAATTTACCAAATATGATAAGAGAGGGGTCTTGCTAAAGAACTTCAATGTAATCCTATACTCAGCACAGTGTTTCCGAAATGTGGGTTGGCAGCCATGAAACCCCAGCCGGGTTGGGCATAGCATCCACTTACTTGTGTCAGGCTCCTCTCTTTCGTGATGACCTCCCTTTGTCAACTTCTGATCCCATGGAGGCCTAGGGTGTGCTTCATTTTCCTGACTTTCATAATGCTTTACTTTTCTTTGCCTGATACCTTATTTTTTGAGGGATTGGAATTCTTTCTTTTATTCCTTCTCAACAAAATATAGATGAAAGGGAAACATCACTTCGATGTTCCATCCCTTAAAACAACCGTCACTAGTACCTGTGCCCCAGGGTTGCTATCGGTGTTTCACCCATTGTGACCTCCTATACCTTGTTAGTGTAGAAGTACTTAACATTCTTTTTTTTTCTCTTATCCTCCCAGTTTGGCTTCACCCAGGGATCATTCCTCTACCATCGCAAGGACGGTGTCTGGGAGCTGAACACACTTTGTCAGCAGATACAACTGGGGATGGTGACAGGTCAATCGACCAGGCAACCGCTAACTTGGGTCTAATTAAGGAAGGGTCAGGAAAGGGAATTTGGAAGTAAATCAGCTGTGGACTGGTTGAAAGGATCTGCCCCAGCATTTGCTTGGTGGTGAAAATGGGAAACCAGGAAAACTGAGGTGGGACTCGGAAGTACGCTCTCCCGATGCCAGTGAGGCACAAGCTAGCATATTAGCGCTCTCGGCTACAGTCGCCGGCAGTACTTAACATACCGAGTATTATTCATCAGATTTGGTACAATTTTTGATAATTTGCAAATGAATTCTGGCTTCGACCTTGATTATTATGAGATTTACAAAATAATGTGATCAATAACATAGAAAAATGTGCCATAACCAACAATTTATAAGTCGGTAGGTATGAATGTTTCATCCCTAGTGAATTTTTAGCCTACTTTTCACATTTTGCAAAAATGAGAAAAAAGTAGACTTATGAGATCGGGCAAATGTGTGTCTGTCCCCCCCTATCAACTCCTAAACGGCTGCAGCAATCGAAACAAAATTTGGTAGGAGTAAAGATATACACCTGAATATCTCACGGCCATATTTGAAAATGATGTCAGTGCTACCAACTGCTAAAAAATCGCAATTGAAATTTGAGCTCCATGTTGGATATCTTGGAAAGTATGAATGGGAGCTATTTCAAAATTGGCACACGTACAGACCATAATATTTCAGTTTAATTTCCAGGAGGCCAAACATGGCAGTGTTGCCAAAATGATTATAAGCCTCCTGATAGGTCCAATTTTTAAATGCATATAACGTCTACACTATCAATTGGAATTCAACCAAATTTCGTATGTTGTATGTGTACATAACCAGATATGACTGAGCGTATTCTTAAGACCTACCAGGGCTGCCAACTGTTAATAAATGCTCCTAATTTATTTTATCCAAATACCAATATATCAGAAAGTATGCAAGCCGACAGCTTTAAACTATGCACACGTATAGTACCTGACATTCTATATTAATTTGGAGTAACTTATATACGTCAGTGCTACCAACATGATTCTAAGCCTGCTGACAGGTCCAACTTTAAATACATGCAACTTCCATACTATCATTTGGATTTCAACCAAATTTCGTATGTGTTATGTGTACCATAACAGATATGACTATGCGTATTCTAAGGAGCAACCAGAGCTGCCAACTGTTAATATGTGCTGTCCCTATTTTTGTTACCCTAATATCAATATATCAGAAAGTATGCAAGCCAATAGCTCTAAAATTTGCACACGTATAGTACCTGGCATTCTAGACGAATTTGGAGTAACTAATATACGTCAGTGCTGCCAACATGATTCTAAGCCTGCTGATAGGTCCAATTTTAAAATGCATGTAACTTCTATACTAACTAATGGATTTCATTCAAAATTGGCACAACAATAGATCATATTATTTCAGATTATTTCTGACCAATACATGCATGACATTGTTGCCAACATGATTTTACGCGCGCTGTTAGATCCAATGTTTAACTGCATGTAACGTCCATGCGATTCATTGGACTTCAACCAAATTTTGTATTTTGTACCTCAAGAGATGGAACTAAGAATATATTCAGTCATCAGGGCTGCCAACTGTAGTGCTCTATTAGGATACATTATGCCAGGTATACAGTATTTCGAACTAATTGGAAATTTCGATATTAGCAACTTAATTTCGTCATTATTCTAGATAGGTTCATATTCTGTAGAATAATCATTGGCATGAAAAGTAGGCTGTATAGTTCTTAACGGAACTTCTTGTTTTATTTCCATTGCACAAACAGGTGCCATGATATTTAGAAAATGAAATTTCATATTTTGTTTGCTAATACTAATTATAAATGGATACAAATTATTTGTTACTGATGAAATGTGCACACAGGTACTTCCAGTGATACCAGGCTTCCTAATGGCCATGTGGACTGACAAACATGGTGCTCGTACTGCCATTATAATTGGCATGATTGGCAAGACAGCATACTTCTTGGGCTATATGCTGAATGCACACTTCTTCACGGAATGGCCGGTGGAGTTTGTTCTATTAACAGCTGCATTACCACGAGCCCTCTGTGGTTATGATGTTGGCATATTCATGGCTGTTCAAAGCCATTTAGCGGAGGTAAGTTTCACTCGTTCACATTATGTATTCAGAATTATTCTTTATCTAGTTCACTGAATGTTTCTTGAGTTTAATCCTTTAAAAACCCAAGCTATGCTCACCACGAGAAGGAAACTGGGAAAACCAAAATTATGATGAATGGTCATATTTTAAGTTTGGACAATCAGTTACCATACTTGGGTGTCGTACTAGACAAACATTTGACTTTTAGAGCACACCTGAACAAACTGAAATCAAGCAAACACGTACAAGGTCTAACGTTTGCTTGCAGACCTTCTTGGAGGTTCTGCGAGTAATTTACTATACAGCCTATGTTCCATTAATTTTATACTATTTTTCTGCTTTTCGCAGTACAGTATTTCTTCTCAACAAAATATAGATGAAAGGGAAACATGACTTCGATGTTCCATCCCTTAAAGCAACCACCACCAGTACCGGTGCCCCAGGAAATGGACTCAGGTTAAGCTGTTACAGATTCAAAGGGGTTTTGTTCTTCGATTCTCTCGTGTCTACGACGCTGCTCTGGTAATTGCTGGAATCGAGTCTTTATTTTTTAAAACTGGAATTGGTATATTGTAGCTGACTGACTCTGTGTAAGAATAAAATCACCTCTACCAGTTTTTAACACTGTTGCTGAGAGAAAGTGTCACTTTTTGCAGTCTGGCCATCCTAGTTATTTTAAGAAACTTCTTTGCCACAATTCCTTACATCTTCATGACCGTATCATGTACACGGATGGCTCGCACACCCCTAATTCTGATGAAGAGTGCCTTTGTTGTTTTAACAGGATGGTGTTGAAATTTTCTCAGCGCAGTATAAGCTTTCATCTAACTGCTCCATTTTTCAGGCAGTACTCAGGGCCATAAAAAGTGCAGGGCAATGGTGTAAAACTAATAACAAGAACATAAAGATATTCAGTGACTCGCAGGCGTTGAGCTCCATAAACAAATACACTATGCATCCGATAGCCGCTAGTATAAAGGAAGATTGTAGTTTTACGTGACCGTGAATCTTGTGATTATGAGCCACGGGACCTCCTTTTTACGTGGAATCCGAACCACAGGACATGGCATTTCACTTCGAAAATCTCACATGCATTGACCGGGAATCGAACCCGGACCGCCTTGGTGAGAGGCATACAGCTAGACCGCTGAGCCACCACGCCCCCAACCGCTAGTATAAGAACAGAAGCTGAAGATTGTCCTCACATCTTTATGTCTTGGATTCGTGGTCATACATGGTTTGTTGGAAATAGAAGAGCAGATTCTTAAGCGAAATCAGCCGCTACATCAAACATCGACATTATATATGATAAATCTCCCATATGTTAAGCATCAGATCAAGAAATATACACTACATCGATGGAACAATAATCTGGACTTCTAGCTTGAGAGGATCTGTTACAAGAGAACTATTTTCCCCCAAAGTTCATGATCATCTCCAAAGTAAAGTAAAGTATTCGTGCCAAACTTTGTCCTAACGCAATTTCTATTGGGACATGGAAAATTTAAATCTTATCTTGAGACTTTTAAAATTCAAATTACAGATGGATATTTATGCTTTTGTGGAGTCTTCTCAGACAGTGGATCATTTAATATTCCCCTGCCCCTTGTTTGGAATGAAGAAATTTATATTTGAGTGCTCCCTGAACAGTTGCGATCTGGAATTCTCTACACCATTGAATGATATTTTCAAGAAGCTTTGTTTTTTTAAGCACTTCTTAACATTCATTCAGCACATCTTTAACAAATTGAACTATTAATCTTCTTTAATTTAATGTAATACTGTGATTATAAACTACAGCCCTAATATACTTTGTAAAATAGGGATCCATACTGTACTGGATATTCAATAATAATAATATATTGGCGTTCACGGCCCGTGAATTAAAACTCGGCAATTTTTCTAGGTTTATGCCATGTCCTTGTGGGGGTTTCACCTAGGAACACCAAGCTGGCTCATCAGCGGGCTCTTGGTGTCCACGCCCAGACCCCCACAGGAGTAGCGAACTGTGCACTACCTCCTTTCTTATTAAGCGCACATAAGCCTCTTAACTACGAGAGTTCAAGCAGTCTTTCATCTCCCTATAAAGTTAGTTGGAGTCCCAGACGGGCACAGTATATAAATTAAACAGGTAAGGTGAGAGTATCCAATCCTGTTTTACCCTCTTACTGATGAACCATTCTGAGCCACCACGCTCAGTCCTAACAGTGGCTTTTTGTCCCAAATAAAGATTGTGCAGTAAAGCAATGAGATGTTCTGGTATGCCCATCTGTCTAACCACATTCCACATCTTCCTGTGGTTAACTAAGTCAAAGGCCATTTATAATCTATGAAGCACATCTTTCTGAAGCTTTCTCTACCATCCAGCAAATGTCACTAATGTCTCCAGTTCCCTTCTGAAACCAGCTTGGGTGTTGGACAGTACACGCTCCCTGTATGGCTCCAATCTTCTCTGTATAATCTTCAGCATCATCTTACTGGAAAGTGATA
The DNA here is from genome assembly GCA_946902985.2 of Meconema thalassinum. Taxonomy (NCBI): domain Eukaryota; kingdom Metazoa; phylum Arthropoda; class Insecta; order Orthoptera; family Tettigoniidae; genus Meconema; species Meconema thalassinum. The sequence continues at coordinate 789,867,580 of OX336390.1, forward strand.
TAAGTCCTATTGTATAACTGTGCACTCCATCGGATCTTTTTTTTGTATTGGAATAAAAACAGATGATTTCTAATCAATGGGCTATGTTTTTGTTTCCCGGATCTGCTGGAATAGTGCTTTAAGAACTTGGAAAGATCCTTCGTTTGTTGCTTGCCATATTTCAGCTGGAATTCTATCAGTTCCCATGGCCTTTTGCTGGGCTAATGACTCAAGAGCAGATTAAACAACTGAGGTTCCATGCCAAATTTGACCACTTCCGTTGACTTATGTTTACATCTCAATTGCATACCCCTACCCCTTATTCTTCCTAGGGACAATTTGAGATGAGTTGTGGACAGATGCTGACACCAATCTTATCAGAGGAGTTATGAAAATGGAATTGGGCAAGGAGTTCAAAGGAAGCGGCCTAATGAAAGGTACCATCACAGCATTTGCCTGGAGTTGAAAATCATTTCAAGAATGCCCAACAAGGGGAATCGAACCCTCTCGTCTTCTGAGTCTGGAAATAGTATAGCTTTGCATCTTCTCGTATAACTAACCTGTACGGCAACAATCTAGAAAATGTATGTAGCTTTAAAAAGATTGCATTATTTAATACAGATCCTCATGCAATGAGTCTTAGAACTGCTGTCATACTGGATAAGGTTCGATTCCCAGCTCTGCCAAGAAATTTAATGTAAAATTGGAAAAGGAGAAATTTGCTGTTTCATTTGGTGGCAAGTTAGGTTTTAAACACCTATACACACCTATATATGCGCGCGCACGCCTTCTACCAGCCAACCGAACTCGGATCACAGATTGTGGGGAGGTAGAAACCATAACTGAGTACATTCACTTCAACCTAACGAGGCGAGCTAACCAGGGTCACTAAACTTTAATCAACGAGGGTTTAAGTGTCAGCACACAGATAATAAGGTAACATAAACAACAGCTTCCTGCAAGATTTAATTAAAGAAGCACAGATGTTTTTTATTTCTTAGGAGTCTGGATGACCTCATGTCACCAGTTCAAGGTTAGAACTTACCTTTTAACAGAAGATGCTGATAATGTTCTCCTTCAGCTGACTGACAGTAACTTTGGAAGTTACATTGTTACATTATGTAGCTACTCCTGTACCACCGTGTACCACCCTGTAAGTAATTGTTTGATGTTTAATTGTGGGGTAATTTAAAATACAAAGTGTACCTTTATAGCGGAGCTGGAGAACAATGTACGGCAGCATAATCCCTCACAGCAGAAGGGAATTACAACGTGTAAATGCTAATTTATTTACACGGTACAACGCCTGTCTGTCATCTGAAGGAGAACATTTTCAGCATCTTCTGTGAAAAGGTAAGTTCTTTAATCATGATTTGCTGGTGAATTTACCATTAATTAATGTAGTCTGTTACGGATTCTACATGCGTGCAATCTGCGACCCGAGTTCGGTTGGCTGGTGGAAGGCGTGCGAGCGCCTGGAAGCTGGTTCCATTCCAGCAAAAGAATCACCCTGTATAATATGGTATGTGTGTTGCTTTACTGATTGGGTCACAGTTTACTTGATCCACCCTGGAGGACTCTGAGCCCACAATAAACAAATCATACATCCAGTGTACGTGTCACCAAATAATGTTTTCCTGCAGTCAATGAACATAGGATATCAGCCTAGCTATGCAGATGGCTGTAGGGCCACAGGCCATCGACTCTGGGATTTTCCCATGTCTAGTCATGTGCCATCATTTGATGAATCTAATGGGAACTCTTCATTTTTCTAATCAGATTTACTTTGTTTAAGGCTACTCCTCCCGAGAAACTGACAATGCGCCTGGCAGCATTGGAGACAGTCAACCAGATAGCAGCACCAGTAGGATTTAGCTTGGGGTCTCTCATCTTCAATGCCAGTGGTAGGAACTACACCACTACATACCTTGTCTCCTCTGTAGTGTCAGCCTTTGGACTCTTATATGCAATTCTCTTTCTACGCAACTTGGACCGGCACCGCAATAGCAAAAAAAGTATTAGCTGTGATGACATACACCTCCTGGGCGCAATGAAGACCACGTGCCAGCCTAGGGCCGATCACAGTCACAGGATCATCTTCCTACTTCTTGCCATGATCTTCTTTCAGAGCATGATGTGTATGTAATATGGTATCTATCTTCTAAGTTAAGAATAAAATAGTACGGTAGCTATTCAACTCAGTGGAACCTGCCCACAAAGCTCTGCTTGTTGTGATACATACAATAAGATAGTACAAATCCAAATTTAAGTGGTTCAATCCTGGGCTATGGCTTTCACCATCTAATTTGAATGAAAATTTTCCCAGGAAGTTTGCACTCACTCCGGGCAAATGCAGGGATTGTACCTTATTTAAAGTCATAGAGTACCTTTCCCAATCCTAGCTCAAATTAATTATAGGCCTACACTCTCCAATACAGACACAGCAAAAACAAAGGTTACCAGACTGGATTTACACGCACAGTGAGGCTGATATTTTGATTGGTTCTCTCGCTCTCACCATAAATATGCTATCCATGACCATTGGTCATGTAAATGATGAAAGAATACTATGATATGAGTAAAGAGAGCTAAAATAGCTTGGAATAAAGACTGGCCAGCATGGAGCTATGATTTCTCATAACACTCTGACTAGACCAGTGAGAAGGGACAATGGAATAGATGTGTGGTAGCATAGGTCTTATGCAATCGAGTAGGCAACCCACCAGATTAGTCATTGGTAGAAAGAAGAGAATGCAATGGTTAAGCCAACTCCCTTCACACCAAGCTCCACAACATTATAAATTAAGTTCTCCTCCTCCTTTATCTTTGAAAATGCTATAATCCAATAAACTTGATTTAATAAATGAACCTCTATGAATAAAATAAAAAATACATTTAAAAACCTAGTAAACTTACATGATAATTTAATGTCTGTCCGTATATTTGGTATGTGGGAAATGCAAATGCAGAAAGCCTGCCTGAAATAAACTGCGACATAAGATTAATTTCTACTATAAGCAAATGAGCCATTTCTAACTAATACGAAAATATCCTACAGAAAATTAATTCAGAATCAGGCTATGCATTTTCCTAGATGCACTGGGAAAGATGGGAAATACCATTTTAATCAGACTCTTTCTGTAAAAAGTAATATGTGAGGGCAATGCTACATTAGCTATAACTTCCTCAGGCATTGCTGCTACAGTACATTTGTGGAGGGAAAACTGCACATTCTATGTTTAACATTTCCATCAGTGGGTAACACTTGGGAGTCTCAAAATGTGTCATATCAGAGGGAAAAGGTTGTACGATAGAGCTCGTATTTTAGGGAATAGGTACGATGGCAAATAAGGAAATCGTAGAGGCTTTTCATCGAACACTACAAGATTTCAGAAAAATAATTTAATGGGAGGAGTGGAGTGACATTTTGTTTTCTAAGAAGATTCCAAATAAATGCACTTAGTGATTATAAGAGGTACAAGTACAGATGAGGCCAATGCAAGTGAACTGGAACAAAGGGAAACTCTAAAATAATATATTCTTAAAAGTTTGGTAAAAAATTGAATCACCCTTACGTGATAGAGGACTTAATTATATAGTAAGCCTAAATGTATTTATATTTTATTTTTTGCACCCAAGGAGAATGAGGACCAACATATTGACAATATATAGGCCTATTTTGGATATGTTTCCTGGATGGAAGGTGGACAAGATTCACATGATGCAGTTTAATACCCAGTCAAATTTTCAGTTTCAGTACTCTTTTAACTCAACAATAATCTTGAAATTGGTGTTCCAATCATAGTATCAAAGAGTTTAAACTCATTACATTTGTGTGGTTGGACACAGTTGAAGGTTAAGACCATTCCTAACAATGTTATCAAGGTCATTATGCTGATGCCACCTCATGGTGTAGCAGCTAGCATTCTTGGCTGTCACCCCCAAGGTCTGGGTTTGATTCCTGGCTCTGCCAAGAAACATAATTATGATCTGAGGGCTGGAACGGGGTACACTCAGCCACATGAGGCCAAATTAAGATAAGGTGGGGTTCGATTCCCACCTTAGCCATCCTGGATGGAGTTTCCCGTGGTTTTCCCACTTCCACTTCAGATAACTGCTGGGATGGTTCCTCACCTGAATTGCAAATACTCACACTGACACACCCGTCGCAGCACACAGGTTATCAGGCAAAATATCAACACACAGGGCTAAATGACCATGATGCCATAGTCTCGCAAACAAAACAACGACATTAAATTGATGGGCTCTAGAGTAATAGGCAGCTGAACGGAGTTATTTGTTCATCTTCTTTTATGACTGCAAAGTATCACTTTAGTCAAACAATTATTGAGTCAGTCTCTTCAAAGAAACTGTTTGAGCCTTGCAGTCCTCCCAGTACTTTTTCATATGCTCAACTCAAGCAGTTGTCTGTGGTGGGCGCAATTGGTGATACCTTTATTGATTCTTGTGTTATTTGGGTCGACAACGTAATATTGTCGAATGGTTACTAACAATGCAGCTGAACTAAATATAATGTGTCTTTATGCCGTTTTTACATTTACACTTATTTATCTCAATGGCTGTTTTGGGTTCTTTGTATGTACATTAGTACATAATTTTAGTCCAGCTCATGGTATAGTGACTAGCATCTTGACTGTTGCCCTGGAGGTCTGGGTTCAATTCCCACCTTTGCCATCCTGGGAGTGGTTTACCGTGGTTTCCCATTTCTACTCCAGGTGAACACCAGGATAGTTCCTAAATTAAGGCTGCAGCTGCCTCCTTCCCAATCCTCACCAGAATTACAAATACACACAGTAAACCAGTTGACAGACATCATTCCACACACACACCCCAGTACATGGGGCAGAAAGACAATTATGTCCAAACCCCTCTAATGAAACAACACCAATTTTATGGATTGATTTGATTATGTTGTCTTATAAAATTAGGTTCTTATGAAACATTTTAATGCAATATTTTCTGTGTACCAACAATAAGTTTGCTATATTTTGTAAACACATCAAATGATTTAATATTTTTGTATTTAGATTCATGTTTGGTTTATATGACTATAAGTTACGAACTCCAAAATCTTACCAAAACTTAGCTATTATGTAGAAAATTAACAATTCTAAGTTGAAGCAGTCAAAATTTATGAATAGTAATGATGTGTGGTAAAAGAGGGTTATTGTTCTAGGGTTAACCTAGAATTAATTGGAGAACTAGGCCTCTTTAGTAATATTACAGCAACTCCCCATATTTGAAGGGGTAGTAAATGCCTTACCCACCCCTCTCCCCCTTCCACATCCACTATAAGTTGTATTTATTTACTTTGTCTTTTCAGATGATTCACCACTATTATATCTGTACAGTCAACTTAAATTCCAATGGGATACTACAAATTTCAGCCATTTTATGACACTGGAATCATGTGCTGGAATAATTGGTGAGTATACTTTAATAATTCCATGGCTCATAATTCTAAGATTAAGAATAGACCACATCTGGAGCTGACGATTCACGAGTTAGTCGTTGCTTCTATTTACTAGAGCCAGGCTCCTCTCAACGTTCCTGACCATTAACCCATGGTCAGCCGTTACTTTCTTGTGACCCACATGATACATTTATTTTAAAATATTAGTAATGTAATGGGTTTTAAGTGGGTGGTAACTAATAATAACAAGTCCCATGTTGTGGCAACAAATGTAACGGTTTTCCTGGTGGGAGTAAGGATAAACCACGCCAAGTTCCACTCTGTAGTGGGTAATGAACTGTGTAATATGTAAGTGAACTTATTAATTTATTAATTAATAACTACGGTGTCGTAGCAGGCGGAGAGGTGATACTCCGACGTGGCGCGTCCCAGGTGGCGGACTTGAGCAAAATAAAATAGCTCTCGCGGACCAAACACACAACAACCTCTACGGTTAACAACCGCAGTTGTAACTCGGATCTTGCTCCATACAAGGTTGACTACCTTTGAAAGTCAAACATGGAAGGAAATCTTTTAAGGAATATTCCACCGCCTTGCAATTGCCAAGGCAGACTGCATTCGGATACGGTGGGCAGTCACCTGAAAGATACCCTAGATGAGTCGGAGCATCTAAATATACCACCGACCGATAGAAAACCCAAATTTAGACTGAAGACAGGACAGATAAACTATATAGCAACACACAATATAAATTCCATCATACAGCCAGGGAAACTCAAAATTTTGACAGACGAAATGGATCAGATATGGATTCTAATAACTGAGCTTCAAGAAATGAGAAACACCGATCAGGAATCAATAGAATCACAAGGGTATAGAATTTACAAGGGAATACCAGGAAAAAGAGTAATGAAGCAATGCCCACAATTCGGAACAGGATTTGTAGTCCATCTCAAAATAATTGAGTCCATCATAGAATTTAAAGCATTATCCCCAAGGCTCTCGACACTAACTCTAAAAGCAGCAAATAGAACATACACCGTACTAAATGCCCATGCCCCAACTAATGATAAAAAGAATAAGAAAGAACACAAAGATGATGTGGAGGGATTTTGGGAGCTTTTGGATCAGACAACAACAAACATAAATAAAAGTCACACCAAAATTTTAATTGAGACTTCAATGCCCAGTTAGGAAGGGAAAAACAATATAGAGACATAATAGGAAAATGGCCAGCACAGAGAAGAACAAACAGGAATGACATAAGACTGGTGGAATTTTGCAGGAACCATCGACTCTCCAAATCGACTTACTTCAAGAGAAGACCAAATAAACTCAAAACTTGGGAACATCCAGATTGGAAAAAAGGTGAATGGCAACTAGATCAAGTTTGTATGGATAAGAACTATCACAGGGAGATCTACAATGTGAAAGTTCTGAGAGGAACAGATACTGGATCGGATCATTACATGATAAAGATTAAAATTAAATTCACCCCGTTGACAAAGAAAGAAACTCACATAAAAAAAGAGAACATACGACCCTCATAAACTAATAAATAACAAGGGATACAAAGAACGAACTAGATATACCGGTATTAAAATAACAGATGATCTAGAGGAAATAGTTCCCCAATTGAAACAAATAGCTGAACAAGTAGCTCCAATAAATCCAAGGAAGAAACACCAATGGTGGAACGACGAGTATGATAAAACAGTGGAAGATAGACATCAAGCCTGGTTACGGTATCAGAGTAAAAAAACAGATAAATCACACTTGGAACTCATAAAACAAAGGAAGATAACTCCAAAAATAATACGAAGGGTTAAACGGCAATACCAAAAGGATATACTTTTGATGATGGAAACAAATAGCGTGAAAACAAACTCAAGAGATTACTACAAAATTTTTAGCAAACAACTACAAAGATATGAACCTCCATCATTAATGTTAAAAGACAAAAATGGCGAGTTAGCTCATAGTAATGAAAAAAACTACAGAAATATTAGCAGAAACATTGAACAAGTTGCTAAATTGCGAAGATCCACCAGAACTGCTTCAAATAAATACAGACACCACTATTAGAACACCATCAGGAAACGCAATCCACCCACAATCCAAGAAGTCTACAAGGCTCTGAGAGAGCTCAAAAACTACAAAGCGAGTGGAGAAGATCAAACATTTGCAGAATTGTGGAAATATGCAGCAGAACCAGTAAAGATTTCATTACACCAATGCATAGTGAACATTTGGATCAAAGAAAAACTGCCAGACCATTGGACTACAGCTATAATACATCCATTACAAAGGAGAAAAATTAAATCCTGACAACTATCGAGGAATTTCCCTTTTGGATATCACATATAAAATGTCACGAATTCTATATAATCATTGTAAAGATCAATTAGAACTGGAAATAGGAGAATACCAAGGTGGATTTCGGCCATGGCGTAGCTGCCCTGAACAGATAATTAGGAATGGACTACTACAATCGTAGACAAAAACCTCCGTAGACTTCAAAAAAGCTTATGATTGTATACATAGATCTTCATTATTATTATTATTGCTGAAAATACTAAGGAATTTTGGACTTCATCCCAAATTAATAAGAATTATAAAACTAACTCTAACTAACACCAAATCTAAAGTAAAATTCAGAGGAGAAATATCTGAGCCGTTTACGATTAAAACAGGATTAAGACAAGGAGATGGTTTATCGCCTTTACTTTTCAATTGTGCTTTGGAATATGTGATGAGGGAATGGTACAGGGAAAATCCTAGGAACATAAGAATTGGAACCAAGAATGATCAAATAGACTTAAAATTGCTTGGGATTTTCAGATGACTTAGCGTTACTGGCTAATAATATTCAAGAAGCCAGAAATCAAATAATAAGCCTACAAAATATAGCACAAAAAATTGGACTTCAGATATCATTTGAAAAGACGGAGATCATGGAAGCAAATCCACTTGTAATCAATCACATAACAGTAAATAACAAGAAAGTTAAAATAGTGAAACAATTTAAATACTTAGGAGAAATTATAGCTTACAACTTGATTGAAAAACCTGCATGGCAAGAAAGAACTAATAAAATGATAAAAAGCCCCAAAATTAACATGGTCTACATATAAAATAAAATGTCCATCAATCGCAACAAAATTAAAACATTACAAGACGGTGGTTCAACCAGAGGTGACATATGGAAGCGAAACTCTTTTTAAAGTTACTCAGAAAAACAGAATCGACAAAATTTTAAAAGTAGAAAGAAGAATAGCTAGAACATGCACAAATAAAAAATATCAGAAAGATGGACAGTGGCGGATAGTCAGGCCTTCCATCCACTCACTCGTCCAAAAATAGTGAAATAGTGAGTGTTTTACCTTCAAAAAAGTGAAGAAAAGGTGAGTTTTTGCATTAAAAAGTGAGTAAATTCATAGCATTATTCGCATTTATGGCCGTATATCTGGTTCATAATTTTAACATTTGTTGAGATCTGTAGGCACAATTAGGAGGATGGGGGTGGCATGGGTGGCTAAGCTCCCCAAAACCAACCATAGCCCCCCTCCCAAATGTGACAAAACTGTATTGAAAGATACAACATTTTTAAGAATGTATATCTGAAAAAATAATTACGCCCCCCAAAATGTCAACCAAATTGCACCTATGTTAATATCTCCGAGTATTGTTCGTGATTTTTCATGTAGTTAGTGAGGACACTTGGAAATAATGGATTGGAAAATCAATGCAACACTCAAGAAATTTAAATCGTAAAACAAAAATATAAATGTGGAAAACAAAACAATGTTTATGTTATAATTGACTCTTTACTAGAAATAAAAACTAAAACAAATAATACTGTCATACTGCCACATAAAAAGAAAAGTAGATGTCATCAGTCTTAAGATAAAATTCACAAGTTGTCATCAGTCTTAAAAATAAATTCAAGTGTCGGGGTCATCTGGATCGTCGCTGTTTTCAGCGCGCCGTCATTTCCCATGATTCTTGAAGAGCTATTCAAGTAGGGTGGAGGTGCGTTCCTCGACTTTCTTAGTGGCTCTGCCTGCTTTTTGCAGAGATCTTCGGCCCGGGATCACATGCTGCGGGTACCTTCTAGCATACCTTGGCAATTTTTGCACTTTTCAGATCATCCTTTACCAAAGCGCTTTTAGCTTTTGGTTGGCCTCATCAATTAGGTAATCAGAAGCTTGTCTCTTCTCTTCTTCCGCTTTTTTTGCCTTCCTGAACTCTTCCCGTAATTTTCCTATCTCCTTTCTTTAACTTGAGTTTTTTCCTGCACTTCTTGCTTGCGCCGAATGTCCTCTGCTTCTTCCTTTTTCCTTTGCTCTTCCTCTGCCTCCTTGCGCTTAGCCTCTAAATAGTTTTCATATTTGCTGTGAGTGCCAGCTGCTGCTTTCAGAAGCACCTTTGTGATGGGAACCGCTTCAGCCCACCACCGAACTCCCTCATACCGTCACGAATGTTCAGTGTGCGTTCTTCTATTGCGGCTCTATCTGCCGGAAGTTGATTTCTTGATTCCGAAAATCCACGTTCCACATCTGAGCTTCCATGAGCTGCTGGTAGGATGGCTTTCACGACCTTGCTCACAAGCTGATATTTTGCCTGCCCAGTAAAGTCGGAAATGTCAAAAATGGTCAATCGTTGGACTTTCCTCAAAATGTGGGAGATTTTCTGGCTGTAACAGCTTCCATTCATCGCGAAGCTTCTCTTTGTACACTTCTTTGAAAGGCAGCTGCAACATTTTGTAAACAAAGACAATGTTCATCAGAGACTTACTTTCTTTGATGGCCTGAGGCTGCAAGCATTTCAAGTGCTTGGCATCCTTTGGACTTGTGAAGCACATGCTTCGCCGCCTCTTGATGAAACTTCAATACTTGCAGTTCACTACAGCTCTTATCGATCAGGAGACGTTCAGCAACCTTCCAAATGTCAACATTTATCAATTCCATAAAATTCTTGCCATCCATGATGAAAGATTCTTTTAAAAATTCACTGGTACTCTTCAATGCTTCTTTCTGCCTGGCAGCACATACTCAAGAGCAATATGAATAAATTTGACACTTCTTCATAGAGATCATGTATCATAGGTTGCTGTAATTTAAATTATTTTGAAAATCTTTCGAAAAGACTTTCACTATATACTACAAACGCAATCTGAGTGGGGAAAGTACCATCTTTTAGAGCAATAGCCTGATAACATTTTGATTGCAGTAATTTTTCAGCATCCATTCCCTTTTTAAGTGGCAGAAAAAGTTTTTTACCGTGACAGTCCAGATCGGCGGGGTCTATATGTCATTCTAAAACCGACGGAAAATTCGTCAGTGTAAGACCAACTATTGACTTACCTTTGATAAATTATGAAATACTAGAATGTACAGCGATGCCATGCTCCTTTCTGTCACAACACTTTTGTTAAAAAACGCTTTGTTAAAATTTTCGGCGATCGCTGCACGTCTCCGGCTGTGGTATTACACCATGGAAGCTTTTTATGCTTTCTGGCCGCCTGGCTCGCTGCCGGCAGCGTGCTCAGGCATCGGTGGCAGAAAAACGAACTACCCATTCATGGGTATATTTTGGGTCGTTTCTAGCAATCTGATTGTGCACGAGACCATTTTTAACGCAGAATGAGACCAGTTTTGTTAAAAAAAGTGTGAATAGTGAGTAATTTTATAAAATAGTGAGAAAAGTGAGTCTGCTTTGAAAATAGTGAATAATAGTGAGAAAAGTGAGTCGCTGGAAGCCCTGCGGATAGTACCAAATGAAGTGGTATACAGAGAACTGGAGCTTATCACTGATACTATTCGGTTGAAACGGATTTCTTTTTTTGGTCACATCATGAGGACACCAGAAAAATTGTAGTGAAACTTTGAAATATGAAACAACAAGTAGGATGGATTAAGGAATTTAGAGAAGATATGAAAGAATTAGAAATAACCTTGGATGACTTGCAAAACAAAACAAAACAAAACAAAACAAAAAATTTAAATAAACTGAAAGATATAAAAATAAGATTTCAGGCAAAAATAGACAAACGTAATACAATAAAAAGGGTATTTACAGAAAAGGAACGCCTGAGAAGATCAGAGCGAATTAAAATCTACTGGGCAACTCGGAAAGGAAACTTACTGAAGCAGAGGACCAAGAAATGATTGACTGAAGTGGTCCAATGAGGCCGCAAAAGAAGAAGACGAAGAAGAAGAAGAAGAAATTGTTTTAAACATGATTAAATGACTAAAGTTTGGTGTTTTTTAATCGGTCAACACGATTGTACCCACATGAGATGGGTATTCCCTAATCCTGAAAAAGATCGTGTTGACCGACTGAAAAGCACCAAACTATTGTTTACTAAAGCAACAATGAAAAATAGCTTCAAACACCATAATGATTAAATGAATTGATTGTTGGGCACCATGGTCATGATATAGATGACCAAAAATATAATCACTTACACTTTCTTTAGAGCACCAGAGATCTCTTCTTCTCAAGGCATGGTGAGACTTCGTCATCTAACCAGGATGGTACTTGTTTAAGGAATCAGAGGTAACTTAAAGCTATTTCTAACTACTAGAAATGATAGGGAGTGCATCTGATAAATATAGGATTTAATCAATTTAAAGAGACAAAGTACTAAGCAAATAATAATAATAATAAGTTTGCTGAATTTACTGAGGTTCTAAAGGCTCGGCATCGATACAAAGGTGAATGGTGTTTCTAAGAAAAGTTATGTTAGTTAAAGAAACTTGAAGTTACGTTCTGTTAATTTCTGAAAATGAGACTTTGAGTTAGTCGATCAGCTGGCTCACCGGTCTTGAATGTAGGATCCCTTTTGTCCTCATGGCGATGTTGTGCTGGTCCGCTGAGCTGAGCTGAGCTACATCCTTCCACGTGCTGGCGATGAAGTTGATGTTCGTTGATAATTTATCAAACAGAGACAGAATGTGTCCCCTGTTAGGAATTGGCTGAGATGGAAATCTGTTTCCTGAAATCTCAGTTTGTGGATAATGACCAGATCAAGACATTATCACTGTGGATTCAGACAAGATGGTGTCTTTCATCCGTATCCAATGTATAGCAATCGGTGTCATGAATGAGCACCGTGCCGACGTTGGCTAACTTACTAATTTTTTAAGAAGAATAATGGGGGCTTGAGATCACTCAGTATCAGTTTTATAGCATATTCAAAGTTCCCACCATGTGCGACAGGATATCTTGATGGGACCCAATCACGGTCCATCTCCCTCCTTCTCGTCTGTTCCAGCTGATCTACCTGCCTTTCAGTTGGCTCCAACAGATCACATGGATCCGCGAGTTCTCCAGCACCAAGTTCAATATCACAGGTTTCAAATCTCCCGACTCGAGCTCTGACGTCAGCGACCTTTGTGTTCAGGTCCAAGTCGCGTGGCAGTTGATCCAGACCGGTGGATTCCCCCAACCTATTTCTTCGAACTCGGTCAACGGTTGATGTTTCCCCAACTTGTTTCCTCCCCGCTGTGTTTGCTTGCTACAGCTCGCCAGACTGTCACCTACCAGTTTCGTTCAAATAACGAAATTATATCCCCATCACCAATGTATTACCTCGAGCCATCGTAATGATTACCTCTTTAATATACAATAAGATACTATATGATCATTGAATCAGGACTAATAATAATAATGTTCTTATATAACGATATCTCTTTTGATATGAGTTTATGTATAGATTTCTTTAATAATTATAAACAAATATAATATATTAATAATAATAATCATGTGCAGAATAATAAATTGTATATCAGGTCACCTGAGATGCTACATCCCACTGAATCCGAGCTTAATACATGGTGCCTGGATGAAGCGGTTACAGTAACAATATGCATTTACATGTTTGGTTTAGAACTTGTAATAATAACTCTTGTTTTGTTTATACTAAGACACAATTCTGATATTACTAATTTCTTTTTCCAGTGGTTGCTCTGGTTGTCCCAATGTTGAAGAAAAAGCCTCAGATTCCTGACATCTGTGTTCTCACTTGTGGTGTTCTAATGACAATATTGTCAAGGTTATGTTATGCCCTTGCTAGACAAGAATGGATAATGTACTTTGGTAAGTATTTCAATAACAAATGCAAACATCTAAATTAAAAAAAAAAAAAAAAATCTGCCCAACGAAAGAAGGTTGGTTGGTTCCTTAGTTTAGGAGCTGCGACAACGGGGTCATGTATCCCCGTGTACTTTGGGTGTGTGTAGAATCTGTCTGATCATCATCATCATGTTTTTCAGTCAAGCGACTGGTCTGCCCCTACAATGAGTCTTCTCCACGTTGTTCGGTCTTGTGCTGTCCTTTTGACCATTTCATAATTTCGTAGGCCAGAGCTATGTAGGAAAGATCTCATGAAAGTGTTCCGTGGCCTCCCGCGAGGGCGTTTCCTGGGTATTTTGCCTTCTAGAATGTCGATCATCAGGCCACCATGTCGTAACCTGTGGCCAAGCCAGGTGGATCTCCTTCTATATATCTGGCGGATCATTTGCCGTTTTTCCTTTATTCGATCCAGCACCGTTATGTTCGTCATTTTCTCTACCCAGCTGATCTTTTCCATTCGGCGCCAACACCACATCTCAAACGCTTCTAGTCGTTTAATGTCACCTCTATTCATTGACCAGGTCTCACTGCAGTACATTGCAACTGGCCATATGTAGGTCTTAACCAGTTGTTTTCTAAGGCTGAGGGACATCGAGCGTTGACAAATTAGAGAATGCTTTTCACGGAATGCCTGCTTGGCCATGGCTATACGGCTCCTGATTTCAACTTCACATCGTAGGTCTTCTGTGAAGATCTGGCCAAGGTATTTAAAACGATTGACCTGTTGTACTGGTTCTTTATTTATGGTAATATTTAGTTCGTGTTGATGCTTACTTATCACGAGAATCTTGGTCTTCTTAAAATTGATTTTCATTCCATATTCTGTAGCTGTATCATTTAAACATTGCAACAAGTTTGTTAATGTCTGCGGATTTACTGCAAGTAATGCCAGATCATCAGCAAATTTAATATTCTGGATAAGTCTTCCACCAACTTTCACTCCCATATTAGAACCTTTAAAAGCCCACTTAGTTATAGCTTCAGCGAAGGCATTGAACAGTCCAGGGGACAGCAAACACCCTTGTCGCACACCTTTGCGGATCTTAGCGGGTTCTGATACGTCATTTCCAAGCCGAACAACAGCAGTTTGATTTATATACAGATCAAATATTAATCTGATTAATCGATGGGGACAACCTATTTGATTCAGAAGAGGATACAGCTTGTGCCAGCTGACTTTATCAAATGCTTTTTCGAAGTCCACAAAGCACACGTAAAGGTTTCTGTTTACACTTAACATCTTTTCTCCAAGACATCGCAAGGACCCGATAGCATCACGTGTAGACATATTCTTTCGAAAGCCAAATTGAGAGTTGTCTAGATACTGTTCGATGTATATTTCCATCCTTTTCCTTAAAATCTGCAGAAGTACCTTTGATGCATGAGGGATGAGACTAATGGTCCGATAGTCACTACATTCAACTGGTACAGTCTTCTTTGGAATTGGAATGATGATGCTGGTGTAAAACTCCTGAGGCCATTTACCTTCTTCGAAAATTCTTGCTACCAATTTGAATATCCATTCAAGTGTACTATCCCCACTATTCTTGATTAGTTCGGCAGGAACATTGTCAATACCTGGTGTTTTACCCATGGATATTGATTTCAGAGCTTCATCGAACTCGGATCTAATAATTCTATCTTCTGCAATTGGCCTGTCTTCCTCGCCACGTGTTGGCAAAAGGAATGGAATTGGTTCTGCGTATAGATCTTCAACATACATCCTCCAGTGTTTCTTCTTGTAATTCAGGTCTGATATAGGATTCCCATGTGTATCACGGAACTGTCTAGTGCGGAATCCTTTTTGTTTCTTAGTAGTTTCCCTGATCTTTTGGTAGGCTAAATCTGTCTGATAACCAGTGTTAATTGTGATGACTGTACTAGTGTGTGTATCTGTTTTAATTCAAGTAAGGACTGCAGACATTAAATTCTTCCAAGTAGTTCCTACTTTTGCTGCCAAACGCCACCGTCAACGACCAACTAGTTCAGAAGTTAGTTACCAGATGCCACCACAGTCGGCTCTGGACGACGAACGCAGGAACCTAAGAACGTTAGTCAAATGTTTAACCTATATATAATTTAGCTTCACACAGGTGTAATTAGTGGAAGGTTCTTTAACATGCCATAAATCTATGACATGGGACCACCAGCTTTACTTCCCCTCCAAAGGAAGGCATACTGAAGGATTTTTAACGTTCTTAAAAAATCCGATGACTTCGGCCGGGTTTGAACCCGCGACCTTGGGCATAGAAGCTTAGCATGCTACCAACTATGCCGCTGAAGCCGCTAAACAAAAGAATGGTTCAGCAAGAAGGCACCAGTCTCTGAACAGTCGACTATTCCTATTCGAGAGTGGCCTGTTGCTATGGTAACATGCACCAAGTTGCCAAATCTGCTGATGCCATTAACACGTGCTCCCTATGCTGGCCCAGTTGCTATCGTGTGCACTGTGTTAGTTGCGCTCTGAATCATTTTCATATCTTGTTGTTAGCTGACCCACTGCCCAGTAAACTGAGAGCGATCAAGGGAACTACTCGCGTGTGGCGGAGCTCTTTCCGGTCACAGAGAGAGTCCGTCATTTTGTGTAGGCTAAGGATAGGTCATACAAGATCCACCCACTCATACCTAATGAGAAGGGATGAACCCCCACTTAGTACCTGTGGAGCCGTTTTCACCATGGCCCACATTTTAACCGAGTGTGTGGATCTTGCTGACTTACGAAGAAACCTTGGTTTGCAGATGACACTCAAACTTACATTAGCCGATGACGCGGTGGCTGCTCATCACATTATCCGCTTTATAAGTGAGAGTGGGTTAGGGCCAGCAATCTAAATTTTCCAGTGAACATTGACTCAACGACTTGTTCGTTTTTGAATGATTTTTTCCCCCCGTAATTTTTGTTTATTTTTATAATTATTATTTTTATTTAATTTTTTGTTTTATTAATTTTAGGTCTTTTCAAAATTAGGTGTCCACCTCTAAATTTTAATTCAATTCCAAATTTGTATTCTTTAATCTATGTTAAGAGGGGCAGATGACCTCGTAGTTCCGCCCCCACACAAGACACGGCACAAACCTAGAAGAATTGCTGAGTTTTGATTCACTGGCCGTGAAAGCCAATATACCATCTTTTTGGAAGCCTTCATAGGGAGGTTAAGGCTGCTTGAGCTTTTAGTTCTCGCAGTCAAGCAGTGCACTGCATATAAAGGGAGGTAGCGCGTAGTTCGATACTCCAGTAAGGGTCTGGGCGGGGACACCAAGAGCCTGCCGATGAGCCAGCTTGGTATCCTAGGCGAAACCCCACACAAGACACGGCACAAACCTAGAAGAATTGCTGAGTTTTAATTCACTGGCCGTGAAAGCCAATATACCATCTTTTTGGAAGCCTTCATAGGGAGGTTAAGGCTGCTTGAGCTTTCAGTTCTCGCAGTCAAGCAGTGCAGTTGCACTGCATATAAAGGGAGGTAGCGCGCAGTTCGTTACTCCAGTGGGTGTCCGGGCGGGGACACCAAGAGCCCACCGATGAGCCAGCTTGGTGTCCTAGGCGAAACCCCACACAAGACATGGCACAAACCTAGAAGAATTGCTGAGTTATAATATTTTGTTGTTTGACCGTGATCAAAACCAAAGTTTACTATCCCAGTGGGGTCCAGGCAAGGTGTACCTAAAGCCTGCCTACCAGCCTAACTTGGTACACCTAGCCAAAACTCCACAACAGACACAGCAAACACCTAGAAGAATTGCTAGGGTTTAATGGCTCTGAGTCTACCAAATGAGAACCTTAAGATAATAAACATTATTCTTTAAACCTTGAGAAGTAATCAAATGGAGATAAACTATTATACAAAGCTATTAAATTAGTCCTCTCACCGCTGGGTCCGTGGTTCAAATCCCGGTCACTCCATGTGAGATCTGTGCTGGACAAAACGGAGGCAGACAGGTTTTTCTCCGGGTACTCCGGTTTTCCCTGTCAAAATTTCATTCCAGCAACACTCTCCACTATCATTTCATTTCATCTGTAATTCATTTAATCATTGCCCCAGAGGAGTGCGTCAGGCCTCGGCAGCCGGCACAGTTCATATCCTCGCCGCTAGATGGGGGCTTCATTCATTCCATTCCTGACCCAGTCGGAGACTGGAAGCAGGCTGTGGATTTTCATTTTCATTAAATTAGTATCAATTATATACTGTATCTGTTTTGCCATGTGGTTGCCTATTAAGCCTTAATATCTGAATCATTTCAGGGACAATCGCCTCATGTTTCCAGAGTATTATACTTGTCAGCATTCGTTCAATGGCTTCCAAGATTACAACAGTGGATGACAGAGGTAAGTTTCATGAACACAGCAAGCTTGCAAATTTAATAAAATAAAAAGTGCTTTGTTCTGCCATATTTTCAACTGAATTTATTTCAGTTCCTTCCTGTCCCTTCTTACTACTGTTATTAGGCCTATACAAGCACCCTAAACATATGGGTACAAGGTTTGCTGATCTCAGTTCACCATTTTTTTTCCAGTGTGTGGAGGTTCATAAACCAAGTCCATGAAAAACTTAATCTTCCTTCAGGTTGGACAATAGTTGTTCGGTTCGCCATCAAATTTTTAGTATGCACCAAGTTATTGAGAAATGCTACGAGATGAATAGACAGTTGTGTTTGTCTTCTGTAGATCTAGAAAAGGCACACAATAGAGTACCCAGGGAGAAGTTGCTGACCATCCTGAGTGATAATGGTATCAAGGGAAGGCTGCTATTATACAGGCAATCAAAAGTATTTATGTTGATAATCAGGCTGCAGTGAGAGTTGATGGTAGGACGAGTTCTTGGTTCAAGGTTGTTACATGAGTGTAGCATGGCTGTAACCTCTCACCACTACAATTTATTTTATATATGGACCATTTGAAGGGCATAAACTGACTGGGTGCGTTTCAATTAGGTGGAAACCAGGTAAACAGTCTGGCCTATGCTGATGACCTGGTTGTAATGACAGACTCCGTCGATGGCTTACAAGCCAACATGTTAGAACTTTAACAGAAATGTAGGGAATGTGGTAAGAAAATTAGCATTTCAAGAACAAAGGTTATGTCAGCAGCGAAGAAACACTAGAAAATAGAATGCCAGATTGGAGGAACTAAACTGGAGCAGGTGGAACATTTTAAGTACTTAGGCTGGGTATTCTCTCAGGATGGTTGTATGGAGAAAAAGTGAGAGCTGGGTAGATTCAATATATCTGATACATAAGCTAGAGGCAAGTGATATAAGGGTAGCATGAATGATTGCTGAGACAAATAGATGGGAGCAATGGCAGGAAGTTATTCATAATGAAGATTTAAAGGCTAAGTTAGAAATTAATATGCTAGATGAAGCTGTTCGTAAGAGCTGATTCAGATGGTGGGGTCATATGGAGAGAATGGGTGAGAAGAGATTACCTAACAAGGGGAGGATACGATGTATGGGTCACCGATTCGAACCATCTTTAGTACACTTGTAATGTGCCCAAATCTAGGAATGGGTATTCCAAGTTTCAGACACCTAGATATCAAGGGAAAGGCTGTAGCCGCTTTTGAAAGTTCAGATATTTGAATATCGCGCTACATTGCTTCTCGAAGCATTTAGAAGGATTTTACCGATAGTTGGATGGCAAGTGACGTAGCGAGTCATAGCAGAGGTGGAGGCTATTTATTGATTAAATAGTTAACTATGGAGTAGAGACTTGAGACTGGGATCAGATTACTGGCACGGCCAAATGAAAGAGAACGCAATTAGTATCAAGTAAATCGGACCAGGGATTCAAGAGATATGAGAATTTCTAGATATCAGGCGATGACGCGTGACCCTGACCGTTTTGAATAAAAGCCAGCTGGGCGAGGCATGGTCAGCTCACTTCAACACAAGCACTTGGAGAGCAAGTTGCGTCTACGCTGAGCCAAGGCACATGGTTGCCGCATCTACGCAGAAGTTCTGTTCAAATCGTGATAGTCACGAGAAGTGCTGCGCAAACGAGTTGGAACTTAGTAAGTTTCTGGTGAGGAGAATCACTGAGGTGATTGTTTTTCGACAGACATTGGTGGAAATATTTATATTTCTAAAAGGACATATGCTAGACTTGGTCTAGAAAATAGTATTTTGTCACAGTCCAATAGTAACTTAATACTTGGATGTTTAAATCCATATTCAAGTCAGTTTTCATTTTTGTAACTATTTAACCACTTCGATCTGTCAGTACACTGAAGACTAGTCTATAACGGTGGCGTTCATTAGTCTACGCAAGGGAAACTGCAAGTTGTCTAGCGCATGGCAGATGGTGATTTTAATAAACCATGCCCAGGGAACGATCTTCAGAACAGCCGTTAACTGCTTAGACTGTCAATGTTTTTCTTGTACTGATGAGATTATAGTGAGTTATGTTACAACTGACATATTTAAGAAGAGATCACTTAGATCTGACCCTATTTCAACAAATTGTTATGGCTTGGATAGAAGCTCATATTAAAATGGAACCACAGTTTATTCAAACGTCGAAAGATACTACCACTATGTCTGACTAGACGATTTGTGGGTCTACAATGGCGGCCGATACAAGGATTATACGTGCTTGTCCGATAGGGCATGTCTATGGATAAATCTGGTACAGACCAGGTTTACTACACTTCAAGACCATCAAGAAATGTAAGCCACATTTGAATTATATTATGCCTAGCTAATTGGAACAAACTATTTTTCTGCAGATGACCAACACATTTTTTTCGTCGTATTTAAAGCTTGTAATGATTTACGCAAGACTTGTTAGAGTTATTCTGAGCATTTTCAGCACTCAGAACAGTTTAGGATCGATGACCGAGCATTTCGAGCATTTATTTAAATTTTTCATATTTTTGAAGGAAATCACGGTAATCAGCCGATGTAACTGTAAAAGTTAAATTTATTTTTGTTGAGGAATGGATATTTTTTCCATATTCGAAGGTTCGAACATGTGGATTCTCACATAATGAGATGATAATTAAACATATTTGAAATAATAATAATAATAACCCACTAATAATAATAATAATAATTTTCATAATTTTTCTAAATAATTCTTGGATATTATATTGTCTAATAATCATATGTATTGAGAAAGAGCCTATGAAGTAGTTTAAGCATTTCTAGTCTGGAACAGGAGATTTTCCGAAGGAGAGTGGTTAGCGCAAGCCCGCATTCAACCAACATTTCAGTTCTGGTTGAACAGTTGATATTTGCTTTGAGCAAAGTACATTTTTCAGATAACACGGAGAGGCATGAAACGGGAAGCAATTGATATTTGTATCAAATAGGATATTTTTGTATTTATATAAAATCATGACGTAAATACACTCGAAAGTGAAATAAAGCTTTTCATAAGTATGGTAAAGTCACGGGTTGAACTGAATGGTAAAATAAAATAAACTTGTAAGTTTATTAATCTTCCAGTGTTGATAACAAGCAGAGGCTTGATTTATTGTATAAATTTTGGGAAGATAATTTATGTGTGTGGAGTAGTTGAAATGCCATTCCCAGGTGCGCATGTTTAAGTCGCAGGAATGAAGGTTTTTTCGAGCATCAATCAAATAGCAGGTTCGATGGCTCAGGTTTATAGTTGGAGTATTGGAGCCACACATTTCGTCGGATGAATAACCCGAAGGTTATTTCTTTAAAACCATCAGTTCTTATTTCAACCTTGTTTACGAATTCCATTTAGACTTTGATTTTGCTAGAACCCGGATTTGTCATGATAGTAGTTTATTCTTCTTCTGAGGAAGACCTTTGCCGTTGTTGTTATTGTAATATTGTGTTCTAACACAAATAATAGAATGGGCCACTGCCAATTTAAATAATTCTTTAACCACGAATAATTTGAAGGATATTTTCAAATCCTAGTGCCATGAACTAAATGAATTCATTATAAAACTACAATTCTAATTTCCGCATTCTGTCGAAGAATTGCAAGTTGTGAAAGTTGCTAGAAATGGCCATAAATATAAATATTTTTTTTCATGATGATTCCAAGTGGAAAATCTAATAGTTGAATGGTTCAACCATTTATTGATCAAGTTAATGATTCAGAAATCATATGTTTTGTTTGGAACTTGAAGTTCATAATCGAGTCACTTCTCGAATGTTTAATGTCAGAAGAACAATTAATTGTTGTTGTGCTTCGCACAGTTCTTCGATGCTATGCTCAAGGTCAAATTCTTTTCAGATGTTATTTATATGTGTTAATAATTTGTGTTGCTTCAATGATGATAATATTTTCAACGATATATTTTTGAAAACTGGAAAACAATTGAAAGTTTAAGAAATTCTATAAACATTTATTCACGTGTGTTAATATCATGTAAATAGTCAAACAGTGATCTACGTTATTTCCAGTATGAACAATTAATTTTGACCTGGAATTATATGTTAATAATTTTGGAACACAGTCCACAGGACTAATAATCGGACTTGTGTTTCCAAAAAGATTGTCAAATGTGTTTGGAAGATTTCTGTATATTGTGTGTAAATAAGAGTGTGGATCGCCACACGTGGATGATGCTGCTTTGAGCATTCTTGCAGTCAGATTTTAACTTTAAATAAACTGAGATAATTTTACCAGATGTGTTTCACCCAATTAAATCTCCTTCTATCCTTATTGTTGCATTGAGCCAAAAATCAGTAAAGCATTTTTATAAATTTGATGTCGTTTTTGCGATTTGCTTTAACCCATCTGGCGCTCCGGGATATTTTGACTCTCGTGCTGACTGATTATTGGTAAAATGCATATGTGGTTGTGCGGACTCTGGTCTAAACGAGCACATAAAATAAGATAGAGAGAGAAATGGCTTCGAACGTGGGTCCCGATTTAGACATGGTCAATCGCATGCCGATTTGAAATTGTGATAATTTTTATAGAAATATTTTGGGAGTTGAGAGATGTCTGGTTTGGATGAATAAATTAATAGGAAACCCAATTAGTGGGGAAAATTAAAAATTTAACTGATTAATAATTAGAATGGGTTTGATATTTTTGATAATGGCTTAACCATTAGGGCGTCAAGTAAATTCAGTAGTAAACGTTCGATGACTGGATATACACATTATTAGAATCCAGGTGGAGGATATTTGAGAACTTGCATATTTTTCTTGTGATATTATGGTAAATGTAATTCGTAAAAGTAAAGAATTTTGTTTTTCCATCACGTCGATATTAGGACAAATCTCATTTTATTATAGTGTTCCAATTAGCTATTCATATTTCTTGTTCTAGTTATAAGCTTGTGTTTGCCACTGTTGTATACCCCTAAGTTTGAATAATAATTGAAATTATGGAAGAAATGATGAGGATGATGAGGAGTTTGGAGGAGAGTTCAAAAGAGGCTGGACGGCGTGTAGCCGCTATTATGAAAGAAAATACTGAGGCTTTGGAAAAGAAACTTAAAGAAAATTCTGATAGTTTGAAAGAAAGTTTAGATGATAAACTTAAAGAAAATTCTGATTCTTTAGAAAATAAACTTAAAAGAAAATTTGAATGATAAACTTAAAGAAAATTCTGATTCTTTAGAAAATAAACTTAAAGAAAATTCTGAGTCTTTGGAAAATAAACTTAAAGAAAGTTCTGACAAACTCAAAGAAAATTCCGACTTGTTAGAGAGCAGGTTAAAAGATAACTTAAAGGAAAATTTAAATAGTAAATTTAATTCAATGGAAAGTAAATTTAAAGAGAATTCTGAAATTTTGAAAATGACACTTGAAAGTAAAATGAATAAATTATGCGATAAAACACATGAGCTCGAAACTTCATTAGCTACTAACGCAAGTTTAATGGACGATAAATTTCGCGATGCCGATCTTCGATCCCAAAGCTTAGCTGATAGGATAGAACATGGTCTTAGGAAAGTTGGTGAAGACATGGTCAACCTGGAAGTCAGAGTGAAGAAGGAGAGTAACGAGATGGGAATTCTAGTTGTTCAACGTTTAACGGAACAATTCAAGGAACTTGTCATGGGAGAAATAAGAGAAGGTGTGATTAGTGAATTGCAAACTGAAATCAAGACCACAGTTGTCAATGAAATTAAAGACACACTCAAGCTGGAGAACCAAGAGGGAATCAAGGAGATTAGGGAATCTTTGTCATCCCACATTGAAGTAATTGCCAAGGATATCCAAGCAACTCAGAAGGACATATCAGATATGACAGGGTCATTGAAAAGTCATGAGGCTGTTATGAACCAGATATCCATTAATGTTAAAGACAATTGTAAAGAGACTGAAGCAATCAAGAAGATGGCAGAAGAAAACCAGAAGGAACTTGAGGCTATGAAAACTCAAATAAAGGATGAGAAACAGTCTGATCATCTGTTGAAAATGCCGAATGTAAGGGGAAAGGAACAGATACAGATAAATCTAGGAGGAGCTAGAGAGACTGATAGACAGGATGAGGTCAGGACAGTATTTCAATCCAACCCCATAACTGTATTTAAGAATATAGAAGATAAGCCTTCTAAATTTTCAGGGCGAGATTCTGTTACACCCGTGGAATTTTTGAGAGAAGCAGGTGATTACCTGAAAGATTCTAAGATCCCTAAAGAAAGACAGATCCGAGTGATAGGGAAGTTCTTGGAAGGTCCTGCACTTTTGTGGTTTAGAGCATTTAGATCCACTCTAAATACTTTTGAGGAGTTTTCTCGTGGGCTATTGAAGAAGTTTTGGTCCCCTGAAACCCAACAGCAAGTTAGAGCAGAGTTGTATTCGAAGCGATTCTCGACGTCACAATCTACTCGATACTCTACATACTTTTCTGGACAGCTGTCTAAACTCCAACATTTAGATCCGCCGATGCCAGATAACGAGTTGATTACTGCATTGATACGTCAATTTCCAGCAGACGTCCAGAGGACTTTGATCGCTGCTGATATCTACAATATGGAACAGTTTGATGAAGTATTACAGAAGCTGGATCATACAAACGCTCAATTCTTCCATCAGAAGGGAGCAAAGAATAATAACGCTGTGTATGCTGTTATGGCTGACAGTTATTCTCAGACACCTCGAGAGATTCGAGAGGAGCGAGAAGAGAAATCGCCGAGGGAAGATTCCAATAAACGAGGATGGAACCAGTACAGTAACAGATACAGTTACAAACCATATGCGAGACCGGATGGTGGTAATCGATACAACACTCGATGGAGAAGACCACGTGATACTCAAGGAAGGTACCAGGAAAGAAGATCCTATGGTAGAAATAACTATGATAACAGAGGGAATGTAGATACTCGTCAGTCCAATGAGGAGTTTAACAAGGAGACGAGGAAAAATTTGGAAGCAAGGCACCAAGATAACTTGCAATTTTTGGAGCAGAGGCCCAATGATCCAGGTCCATCGGGAACACAACAATCCCGGGGGAATGGTAATGAAAAAAAAAAAACTTCGAATTCACAGTAGAAGATAGAATTTTGAACACTTTCACTTCCAGAATTATTAAATGGCAAGCAGAGGATGATGACTTAATTCAACAGAATGACGAACGAAAAGAAATGGGTACCAGAATTAGAATGCCAATCATATCATGCGAAGTTTTCGGTATGCCTGTCGATACTTTGATCGATACTGGGGCTATGCTTTGTCTGGTGAGTGAGAAGCTTTATATTCTGTGGAAGCTCAAAGAGAATTTAGAGGAGATTCCAGTATCAGGAATTAAGATCCAAGGAATAATACCCAATAAAATATCTCTGTGCAAAACACAATTATACTTATGTATTAAGATTGGAGGACATGATTTTCGACATGTATTTGTTGTAATGAAGGACATGGCTTTTGACATGATATTGGGAGCAGATTTCATTCAGAAATATCAAGCAGTGATAGATATGAAGACAGAGACGATTAAATTCAAGAATACCGAAGAGATTAACTTCGAGGGAAAAGAAGAGGAAGACATCGAGGGAGATGCTCAATGGTCTCTGATTTTTCATGAAGCTGAAGGAAGAGAAGTCTACACTGAGAAGGAGTCCCCAGAGCTAGGGAAGATTTTGGAAGAGTATCAAGATATTTTTGACATTAAGCCTGGTGAAATTAAGGATTTTGAATATCATATTCGTGTAAATGATGATGCACCTTTTCATGCTAAATTGTATCCAGTAGCAGAAAAGCATCGAGAAAGAGTAAAAGTGCTTATCAAGGAAATGGAAAGCAACAATGTGATTGAAAAGTATACTACATCTTATGTCAATCCATTAGCAGTAGTGTCTAAGCAAGATGGAAGTCTGAGGCTATGTTTAGACGCACGAAATTTGAATTCAAGATTACTGCCAGAGTATGACAGACCACCAATCATTAGGGAACTGTTGAGGAAATTCCAAGGCAAGGTCTGGTTCTCTAATATTGATCTCACTTCGTCCTACCATCATATTAGGCTTAGTGAAGATTCTAAGAAGTTTACAGGATTTATGTTTGACCAGCAGACATATGTATTCCGCCGTCTACCATTTGGAGTTAAAACATCTGGATCCGTTTTGATCAGAGCCCTAGAACAAAATTTGAGTCCTGAAGTAAAAGAGATAGCAATTCGTTATATTGATGATATCTTAATTGCATCCGAGACTAAGGAGGAACATTTGCTACATCTTCAAATGTTATTCGCAGATTTGAGAAAAGCGAACTTCAAAGTAAACCTTCGAAAATGTCAGTTCTTTCGAAAGGAAATAAAATTTTTGGGTCACATTTTGGATGGAGAAGGATACCGTCCCAATGAGACGAAGATACAAGCAATTGCAAATTTCCCTAGACCTACTAGAGTGAAGAATGTCCGCAGTTTTCTCGGGACATGCCAATTCTTTGCAGGGCATTGTCCGAACTTCACCAAGACAGTTGCGCCATTGCAGGAGTTGTTAAAGAAAGGAAATAAATGGAAATGGGATAAAGATTGTGAACAGTCATTTCAAGATGCCAAGAGGTTATTGGTAAACAGTGTGAAATTGGAGTATCCTGACTTTACCAAGAATTTCATCATAGAATCTGATGCATCCACCGTAGGGATTGGAGCTATTCTACTTCAAGAAGATGAAGACCACAAGAGACATTACCTGGCGTTCATTAGCAGGAAACTTCGTCCATCAGAGAGAAATTATTACACCACAGAGTTAGAAGCACTTGCTGTAATATTCGCTTTGGAGTCGTGGAAGAAAATGTTGATTGGACATTCAGTCATTGTGAGGACTGATCACCACGCATTGGAGTTCATTTTGAGAACAAATTTTGCCAGCGATAGAATAACTAGATGGTCACTTTTTATTCAGCAATTCAACCTAGTTATTGAACACACTCCTGGAAAGTTGAATGTGGGAGCTGATTTGTTGAGTAGAGCAGTGGAGTCTACATCTAAGGTTTTTCAAGTTAACCTGACGCAGGAGGATGAAGATACCTTGAGAAGGTTAAGGTTATTGCATTTATCCCAGAGGAGAGACCGACGTCTTAGAAACATTTTTCGTTTTTTACAGGGAAACATGGATCCCAATGATGATGATTTTGTGGAAACTGAAAGAATTTCAAGAGATTTTATGATGTTAGATGGTTTAATCTACAAGTTTGCAGATCCCGACCATACGAAGCTGAGAGTAGTGATACCTCCACGATTGCAAAAACCCATTATTTGGATGGCACATAGAATCGCAGGTCATGCTGGAGTAGATAAGACAGTCAACATGATTCAAGAGAAATTTTCGTGGGAGCGAATGCGACAAACTGTCAGAAACACTATTCGATAATGCGACTTATGCCAAAGGAGTAAACATAATTCTAGATTACTGAGAGAATTACCAAGGCCTATTATTCCTTCTAAGCCTTGCGAAATCTTCGCGACTGATTTATATGGTCCTCTCCCAAAGTCTAAAAGAGGTAACCGATATATTTTGGTGACTATGGATGTTTTCAGTAAATACACCATGTTACATCCAATTCAGAAGGCAAACGCAAAGTATTGTGCGAAGAGAATAAGAGACAGCGTGATTCCGGAAGCAGGCAAACCGGAATTCCTTTTATCAGATCGTGGACCTCAATTTACATCATTGGAGTTTCGAACCATCATGAATAATCTTGGGATTAGACAATTGTTTTGTTCTATTAGACATCCAGAGAGCAATCCAGCGGGACGCGTGATGGCTGAGATAGCAAAATTTTGCCGCCTCTATTGTCCAAATGAGCATTGGAAATGGATGGATGTTCTTTCTTTAGCATCCGAATCCATCAACTCTACTATTCATGAGAGTACTGGACAGATTCCTATGTTGCTACATCATGGAATTAAACCAACACGATTATGGGATCGAATCATCTCTATTCCACCTGAGATTGAACCAAGTCGTCAGATGAGGGAAACTCTAGCTTTAGACAAGTTAAGGAGCCAAGCTGAGAAGAGGGAGCGCAGAGTGAGAGGAAAGCGTTTTCGCAGACCCTTGCGCGTAGGAACTCTTGTTTTAATGAAAAGACCTACACCCTTTGACGTGCAAAATCGAGTGTACTCGAAATTTGCAAGCCTTTTCGCTGGACCCTATCGTATTTTGGAAGTAAACAATAATGGAAGCTATGAAGTAGCTAATACACGAACTGGTAACATCGTGGGAACTTATAATGCATCGAATTTGAAGATCTATTATTCAAGAACCAGATGATTTAAAGTGTAGATAGGAAAAATAAAAATTTTTCAATTTTTATTTTTTGCTAGGTGTGGGGTGGATGTGCCCAAATCTAGGAATGGGTATTCCAAGTTTCAGACACCTAGATATCAAGGGAAAGGCTGTAGCCGCTTTTGAAAGTTCAGATATTTGAATATCGCGCTACATTGCTTCTCGAAGCATTTAGAAGGATTTTACCGATAGTTGGATGGCAAGTGACGTAGCGAGTCATAGCAGAGGTGGAGGCTATTTATTGATTAAATAGTTAACTATGGAGTAGAGACTTGAGACTGGGATCAGATTACTGGCACGGCCAAATGAAAGAGAACGCAATTAGTATCAAGTAAATCGGACCAGGGATTCAAGAGATATGAGAATTTCTAGATATTAGGCGATGACGCGTGACCCTGACCGTTTTGAATAAAAGCCAGCTGGGCGAGGCATGGTCAGCTCACTTCAACACAAGCACTTGGAGAGCAAGTTGCGTCTACGCTGAGCCAAGGCACATGGTTGCCGCATCTACGCAGAAGTTCTGTTCAAATCGTGATAGTCACGAGAAGTGCTGCGCAAACGAGTTGGAACTTAGTAAGTTTCTGGTGAGGAGAATCACTGAGGTGATTGTTTTTCGACAGACATTGGTGGAAATATTTATATTTCTAAAAGGACATATGCTAGACTTGGTCTAGAAAATAGTATTTTGTCACAGTACAATAGTAACTTAATACTTGGATGTTTAAATCCATATTCAAGTCAGTTTTCATTTTTGTAACTATTTAACCACTTCGATCTGTCAGTACACTGAAGACTAGTCTATAACGGTGGCGTTCATTAGTCTACGCAAGGGAAACTGCAAGTTGTCTAGCGCATGGCAGATGGTGATTTTAATAAACCATGCCCAGGGAACGATCTTCAGAACAGCCGTTAACTGCCTAGACTGTCAATGTTTTTCTTGTACTGATGAGATTACAGTGAGTTATGTTACAACTGACATATTTAAGAAGAGATCACTTAGATCTGACCCTATTTCAACAAATTGTTATGGCTTGGATAGAAGCTCATATTAAAATGGAACCACAGTTTATTCAAACGTCGAAAGATACTACCACTATGTCTGACTAGACGATTTGTGGGTCTACAATGGCGGCCGATACAAGGATTATACGTGCTTGTCCGATAGGGCATGTCTATGGATAAATCTGATACAGACCAGGTTTACTACACTTCAAGACCATCAAGAAATGTAAGCCACATTTGAATTATATTATGCCTAGCTAATTGGAACAAACTATTTTTCTGCAGATGACCAACACATTTTTTTCGTCGTATTTAAAGCTTGTAATGATTTACGCAAGACTTGTTAGAGTTATTCTGAGCATTTTCAGCACTCAGAACAGTTTAGGATCGATGACCGAGCATTTCGAGCATTTATTTAAATTTTTCATATTTTTGAAGGAAATCACGGTAATCAGCCGATGTAACTGTAAAAGTTAAATTTATTTTTGTTGAGGAATGGATATTTTTTCCATATTCGAAGGTTCGAACATGTGGATTCTCACATAATGAGATGATAATTAAACATATTTGAAATAATAATAATAATAACCCACTAATAATAATAATAATAATTTTCATAATTTTTCTAAATAATTCTTGGATATTATATTGTCTAATAATCATATGTATTGAGAAAGAGCCTATGAAGTAGTTTAAGCATTTCTAGTCTGGAACAGGAGATTTTCCGAAGGAGAGTGGTTAGCGCAAGCCCGCATTCAACCAACATTTCAGTTCTGGTTGAACAGTTGATATTTGCTTTGAGCAAAGTACATTTTTCAGATAACACGGAGAGGCATGAAACGGGAAGCAATTGATATTTGTATCAAATAGGATATTTTTGTATTTATATAAAATCATGACGTAAATACACTCGAAAGTGAAATAAAGCTTTTCATAAGTATGGTAAAGTCACGGGTTGAACTGAATGGTAAAATAAAATAAACTTGTAAGTTTATTAATCTTCCAGTGTTGATAACAAGCAGAGGCTTGATTTATTGTATAAATTTTGGGAAGATAATTTATGTGTGTGGAGTAGTTGAAATGCCATTCCCAGGTGCGCATGTTTAAGTCGCAGGAATGAAGGTTTTTTCGAGCATCAATCAAATAGCAGGTTCGATGGCTCAGGTTTATAGTTGGAGTATTGGAGCCACACATTTCGTCGGATGAATAACCCGAAGGTTATTTCTTTAAAACCATCAGTTCTTATTTCAACCTTGTTTACGAATTCCATTTAGACTTTGATTTTGCTAGAACCCGGATTTGTCATGATAGTAGTTTATTCTTCTTCTGAGGAAGACCTTTGCCGTTGTTGTTATTGTAATATTGTGTTCTAACACAAATAATAGAATGGGCCACTGCCAATTTAAATAATTCTTTAACCAAGAATAATTTGAAGGATATTTTCAAATCCTAGAGCCATGAACTAAATGACTTCATTATAAAACTACAATTCTAATTTCCGCATTCTGTCGAAGAATTGCAAGTTGTGAAAGTTGCTAGAAATGGCCATAAATATAAATATTTTTTTTCATAATGATTCCAAGTGGAAAATCTAATAGTTGAATGGTTCAACCATTTATTGATCAAGTTAATGATTCAGAAATCATATGTTTTGTTTGGAACTTGAAGTTCATAATCGAGTCACTTCTCGAATGTTTAATGTCAGAAGAACAATTAATTGTTGTTGTGCTTCGCACAGTTCTTCGATGCTATGCTCAAGGTCAAATTCTTTTCAGATGTTATTTATATGTGTTAATAATTTGTGTTGCTTCAATGATGATAATATTTTCAACGATATATTTTTGAAAACTGGAAAACAAGTGAAAGTTTAAGAAATTCTATAAACATTTATTCTACGTGTGTTAATATCATGTAAATAGTCAAACAGTGATCTACGTTATTTCCAGTATGAACAATTAATTTTGACCTGGAATTATATGTTAATAATTTTGGAACACAGTCCACAGGACTAATAATCGGACTTGCGTTTCCAAAAAGATTGTCAAATGTGTTTGGAAGATTTCTGTATATTGTGTGTAAATAAGAGTGTGGATCGCCACACGTGGATGATGCTGCTTTGAGCATTCTTGCAGTCAGATTTTAACTTTAAATAAACTGAGATAATTTTACCAGATGTGTTTCACCCAATTAAATCTCCTTCTATCCTTATTGTTGCATTGAGCCAAAAATCAGTAAAGCATTTTTATAAATTTGATGTCGTTTTTGCGATTTGCTTTAACCCATCTGGCGCTCCGGGATATTTTGACTCTCGTGCTGACTGATTATTGGTAAAATGCATATGTGGTCGTGCGGACTCCGGTCTAAACGGGCACAGTAAGGCATGACTAGGCATATACCAGGTGCAAATAGTAAGGTGCTCTTCTCAGCCGATTCCGAGAAATTAAATATAAATTATTCGTAATTGCTGTACAGCGTTCATGTGCGCTGTATGTTAACACGAAGGCAAAGAGTGCGTGGTGCAGTGGTAAGAGCCCTGCTTCGTGAGCGTGGGTTCACTGGATCAAATCCCACCGGTGAACCTTTTTTTTTTGTAAACATAGGCAATTCGTGCAATTGTAGGTGTCGTGAATAAGGTTCATTTTGCAGTCAATTGTAATAACGTGTTTTGTGAGCGGGAAAAGGGATATTGAAATCATCGTATGGGGGTCAACGTTTGTGACATTACATACTGTACAGTATCGGCATTGCAAATACATTCGTATTATACACGGTCAGGTGTATTCTATCATATGTATACATTTATACGTTGAACGCCCAGGCTGTTCCGTTCATTGCACGTCTGTAAACCATCAGACCACCCCGTAAGCAGTGACTCTTGCTATGGGTATTGGTTGGAAATTGACAATGGTTACAAAAAAAAAAGACACTCTGCAAAGGCTCACCAGTGGGATTCGAACCAGCGATCCCGTGCTTACGAAGCAGGGCTCTTACCGCTGCACCAAGCGTTCGTTGGATTTTTGCTAGTGTACAACGCACATAGACGCCGCACTGTAATTGCAATTAGCCTAATTAATTAATTACTCGGAAACGGCTGAGAAGCGCACCTTACTACTTGCACCTGGTATACGCCTGGTCATGCCCTACACGTGTACTAAAGATAGTTCGAATCGGTGATCCATGCATCGTATCTTCCCCTTGTAAGAGGTTGATGAGTTCTGTCGTAAAGGGTATGAGAAGCAGAGGTAAACCTAGAAGGCAATGGTTAGATTCAGTATTGAACGATTTAAAATGAGTGGTGTAGGAGCAGAGGAGGCCACAATGCTAACTGCTAATAGGGGATCATGGAGGCGGTTTGTTTGCAAACAGAGGCTTGCAGACTAGATTGGGCGCTGATAGGCAAAACAGTCTTAAATTAAAATGTATGTACAGTACAGCGTTAATAATACGAACTTTAAAAATCCGAACGTCCACTTTAAACATGTGAAATGTATTTTGCACTGCGCTGTGAGAGAACACTGACCTTGGGAGTGTTTGTTTTGAACCATCCACTCCCCTTCCCCCCCATTAGCAAGTTTTTCAAACAAAATATTTTAGTGATTTCGTACAGTTGTGTTTATTTCTTTGTGTATACATACGTACAGTACTTCCATAATATGTAAATTTGTAAATATGTAGTGAATTGTTTTTGTAAAATGAGTGAATTTTTCTGGATTTAAAGATACAAATAAAGCAAAGTACAATATGTATGTACATATGTAAGTATATAAAGTGTTTATTTTTATTTATCTTAACATTTTTAGTGTAACTGGGAATTTTTAGTTGCCTCCACTCTGTGATACGTTCGGCACCTACATTCAGCACATTTAATAAGATCACTTTCACTACAATATCTCTGATTCTGGCTTATTATACTGGCCCATTCTTCCCACTTGTAATTGGAAAGGCAACCTATTAATGGTACACCTGAATAAGGGCTGCCAAGGAATTTGTGAATTGTGATATTTCAAACAACATACACTTTCAAGATTTTATAACCATCAAGAATTTTAATTGACCACAGTTTGGACACAAAAGAAGTAGTTTTGGTGATCATGACATTAAGCAACTGCTTCAAGAAGAAACAGTGAATTTTAAATGCCACTTTTTATATAATTTTTAATGAACTGGGACAAGTTATCTTAGCATTCAGTGTTTTTTAATGTTTTTAATTCTGTTTTTGAGTGTACTGATATATGGTGTTTTTATATCATGCCCCTATGTTTTCGCACACCATTCATTTCATGCCATCGTCCCTATTTTAACATGTTTTCGCACAATGAAGCAATTATCTTGAATGTTGGGCCTCACTTTGTAAGCTGATGAAGAGATCATTTTATGTAGGATCTCGAAACATGTATTTGTAATTATATAATATATGATCTATGATTACATTTTAATAAAAGTATTGACTAGGCGGACCTGAATTATAAGGATAATTATTTATCTATTCACATATGTTCGAAAATTCGGACAAATCGGAAATCTGAACCACCCCTCCAGTCCCAATTAGTTCCGATTTTCGACGCTCTACTGTATTATAATTATTGATTTAAACCCACTAAGGAGCGTTTATGAATAGTTTTTCTTTGATGCTCTCCTCCGTTCCCAATATCTCTTGAGCCCAGATGCTAGTTTTTCCTTCCTCTCCTGCAAGAGGGGTTTCCTACACTTAGGCACTTTGGGAGGCGGGGACCAATAGTTAACGATATCAGCAAATTTGGAACATTGTTGGACATCAAGGTCAGAAAATGTATGTATATAGGATGCATTATTTTTATCTTAAGTATAGCTACCCTACTTATTGGTATACCTTTCAAAATGTACGATATGGCTGTGCATCTTCAAAAAAATTGTATTTCATAATGAAGTCAGGGAAAGCGCCTGGTGCAGATGATATACCTAGCCGAGGTATGGAATCTCCTGGAGGAACAAGGTGTAGTGTGGCTTACTGACTTCTTCAACAAAATTATTATGGAAGACACAGTACCAGAGGCCTGGATGACCAGTATCACAATTTCTATTTGAAAAGGAAAAGGAGATATACTGGAATGCTCAAATTATAGGCCAATCCGCCTCCTATGCCATACTATGAAAATATTTGAATGTGTTCTTGATGCGAGATTACGAAACATCATCACTGTTTCATCTAACCAGTGTGGCTTTGTTAAAAACAGCGGAACAACAGACGCTCTCCATGCACTTCGTCTATTGATTGAACGACACCATGAGAAAAGGAAGACAGTTCACTTAGCC
Organism: Meconema thalassinum; assembly: GCA_946902985.2. NCBI lineage: Eukaryota > Metazoa > Arthropoda > Insecta > Orthoptera > Tettigoniidae > Meconema > Meconema thalassinum. The sequence continues at coordinate 789,902,100 of OX336390.1, forward strand.
TTTCTTGATTTGGAAAAGGCGTTCGATAGAGTACCACATGATCTCATCTGGCTGGCACTGAGGCTACATAGTGTACCTGAAGCCTATGTAAACTGGGTGAAACTTCTGTACCGAAAGACAACAAGCTCCGTGCGGTGCGCAGCAGGTATGTCCGATACCTTCCAAATCACTGTTGGTGTCCATCAAGGATCAGCCTTGTCCCCCTTGCTCTTCATTCTCTGCATGAACGCCATCACAAATAACATCCAAACCAGGCATCCATGGACATGCAGATGATGTCATGTTAGCTAACGAGACCCGTGGGCGCCTCTAACATCAAGGACAAGAGTAGAAGATGCGTCTTGAAGAATTTGGGATGAAATTGAACCTGAAGAAGACTGAATACCTGGAATGCAGTGACCAAACTGATGTCACGATCACTGTTGGTGAGGTTCAACTTAATAAAGTGACCCAATTCAAATACCTTGGGTTATGCATCACCTCAGACTGCAGCACGATTCCTGATGTCAAAACAAGAGTCACGGCCGCATGGATGAAATGGCGCCAAGTTACTGGAGTCCTATGCGATAAGAAAATTCCATTGCATCTAAAGTATATCGCACAGTGATTAGATCGGTGGCTCTTTATGGATCTGAATGCTGGCCTACAATATCGAAGCACGAACAGGCGCTTCATGGAATGGAAATGAAGATGTTGCGGTGGTCCAATGGCTTCACTCGACTTGATCATATTAGGAAAATGCTGTGCGAAGGATTTCAAGGTTGCCCCAATCACAGAGAAAATGCGTGAATCACGTCTGCGGTGGTATGGGCATGTGCTCCGTAGCAGTGAAAACTCAGTTGCTTAGACTGCCCTTCAACTGAATGTGGAGGGTCGTCGACCTCAAACATGCTAGCTGGATAGGGTGAGAGATGACATGCGGCTCGCTAAACTCCGCCCCCGGGACGCTATGGATCGATTGAAGTGGAGGAATCATTGCAGGAAGGCAGACCCCACATAAATGGGAAAATGCGAAGAAGATGATGTTGATGAAGGTAACTGACGAAATCTGTTTCTATTTTTCAGGGAAGGTGCTCTCAATGTTCACATCAATTGAATCAGGGGCTGCTCTGCTTTCATCTCCTCTGTACAGTCAAGTTTATAACTCAACAATTGAAATATTCCCTTCAACAATATTCTTCGTTAGTATTATTCTACAGAGCTGCATCCTCACATTAATACCGTAAGTACTTCCACTCTGTTATTGACTGATCAATAACGCAACTATTATTTCCCTAACATGTAAGATAAATATTGGAAGACTAGAGTAAGATCAATAGTGTTGCCAAGTATAGTGAAATTTCTCTTAATTCTGTGATTTTTCCACTCAATTTATGGCTAGAAGAACTTTTCTTAAGTGAACTAAATTCAATGTATTTTTTGTTTCTTTCTCTCCCCCCATTTTGATGCACATAATTTATTTATTTATTTATTTATTTCAAAATGCACAATGTTTTTGATGCACATAAGCATTAGGCCTCAGACGGCCTACTAATGATATGATTCTTAGCATTAGCTAAGTGGTACAGTAAGGGCGACCAAACCCAGAGGTCAAAGGCTAGACTGCCACATGTGTCAAAACCATTTAATTTTTTACCTTTCATGCTTTTACTATTCGTGCAATACATAACCTGATAGCTGAAAGCTTCCATTTGTGTCATGAAAGTCAATGATTCAGTCTATTATTGTATTTGGTATCCCTCCCATACCAGTGAATATCTTTATGCTTAAAAAAGCTGTTGACTCTCATAACCACAATACTTTAGGAGCAGATGTCCTAGATGTTGTTCCCCTTAAAACCACCACCACCACATTCAAATATATATAAAGAAAATTTTACCTTTATATAAAAAACAATCCAAATTATGCATAATTTTATTAATGCAGCCAATGGCCATTTATTTTATTTTCAGGATGGGACAGACAAGGGATTTTGGAAGGAAATCAGCCATGGAGCTACTGAAAGGCACCGTCCCGGCATTTGCCCGGTAGTGAAAACGGGAAACCACGAAAGCCATTTTCAGGACGGCCGAGGTGGGATTCGAACAAATGCTCTCGCGATGCCATCAAGGCACAAGCTAGCGCATTAACGCTCTCGGCTACCGTGGCCAGTACAATCCAAATTATGAAACTGTCTAAAAATGTTGTAGTAACTGCAGATATTTATTTTCTTAAATATTTTGTGATACAGTACTTATAATTAAGTAAATGTTTTCAGTGTTCTAAAAAGAACGCAACTTCAAAAGTGTGGTTCCTCTACGGTCAGTACTGACGAATATTGTTGAACAATTCTTCTGTTATGCGGGCTCGACGCAATACAGTTCTGGCATGGGCTATCATCTTGTATATTTATTTAAACATTTGTTTATAAACAAATTTTTGATATTTATGAATTGAGTGCGCAATTGGTCACTACTCCGGGTAATTCTCTTTCATTGTAATGATCGGGTACTTGTGAGCTCACCAAAAGGGATCTACATATGAGGTTGGCTTCAGGAAGGGCATCCAGCCGTAAAAAACTTCCACCACATAGACTGTCATCGCACCTCATCCCTGCTCCGTTGAAAACAGGACTAATAAGGGGTAGACATACTAATGAAATAATTTATATGATGATTTTAAGGAATATAAACATCGCAGCCAGAGTCTTTATTGCAGTATATGCATTATATCTTGACATCTGTCTTACGGTATAACATTTAAATTCCAACAACCAGTCACAAAATGCGGTCTTGGGTTCGTGGTATCGACCTTGTATCCACGGTAAAGGTGACACTAAAATTACAATGATTTTGTTCCAAGACAGAAGCCTCACCATAAGTCTCATGGTACAGATATCGTGGACTGTGGAATAGCATGAAGAATTTGAAGAAAGGGCTACAACATGTCAACATGGCGTAAATTTAATTGCAAGCATTCTCACTGCATGCCACTGGTGAAAAGGACTGACCAAACCCTGAACAAGTTAGAGCAGTGGGATAGAATAGAGCCATTGCAATCGTGCTGTAAATACAGACATATGATAAAAATAAAATATGGATAAAAGGGGGATAAGAAGGACGTTAATAATTACAGGGGTATATCAATTGTATCTGTTCCCTACAAGATCCTATCCAAAGCACTCCTGAACAGAATTGAAGAACATCTTGATAATCAGATTGGTGAGTACCAAGCCGGTTTCAGAAAGGGACGTTCTTGTCCGGAACAGATTTTTAACCTGAAAAACATCATTAGGTATAAGACGATAGGCAGGTATGACTATGTGGTCGTATTCATTGATTTTAAGAAAGCGTATGACTCAATTGACCGCGAGTCGCTACTGAATATTCTGGAAGAATTTGGAGTGGATGACACGTCTCGAAATCTGATTAAACAGACTTTGACCGACACAGTGTCAAAAGTAAAATTCATTGGCGAGATCTCAGATCCCTTTGTAATCAAAACTGGTGTCAGACAAGGTGATGGATTATCTCCAATCCTTTTCAACTGTGTATTAGAAAAGGTCATTCGTGAATGGAGGAAGACACTGAGTCGGGAAGAAGGGAATGAAGAACGATTCAGGCTAGGGCCCAAACTGAAAGGGGTGCATGTTGATTGTTTGTCTTTTGCAGATGACCTAGCTATTTTTGCCAACAATATTAAGTCAGCCATTGTAAAGATTAATCGGTTGTCAGAGATGGCTGAGAAAGTAGGTTTACAGATTTCCTTTGAGAAGACAAAGTACATGACAAACATCAGTGATGGACCAGAATGGATGAAAACAAACCAAGGAAAGATTAAACGTCTAAAGAAATTTAAATACCTGGGTGAGGTAATCCAACAAAATGGCCTGGAACAGGAAGCAATTAATCTTAGAATCTGGAAATTAGACCGAGCCTATCACCTCAAGAAAAATCTCTACAATAAGAAGTCGCTGAGCATTGGAGCCAAATTAAGACACTACAGCACGGTTGTCAAACCTGAAGCATTATATGCTTCGGAGACTTTGACTATCAACAGGCGGGGACTAGTCGACCAGTTGGTCAAAAGAGAACGCAGGGTATTGAGAAAAATTTTAGGCAACAGATGGGTCGACGGGCACATACGTTTGAAGTCGAACGAAGAGTTATATAGAAAGATAGAACCAGTCACGTCAGCAATAAAAAGGAAAAGGTTGTTGTTCTATGGACACATGTTCAGAATGTCCAACGATCGTCTAACAAAGAAAATTTGGAATTTCGTGAAACCAAAGAAGAAAAAATTGGCATGGTTTGAAGAATGTAACAAAGACCTTCTAGAAATTGGTATTCCGGACTGCAAAATTATGAACAGGTGTGAATTCAGACACCTAATCAAAAATGACCAGGGATTTAAGGTAGGGGCAGAACCCAAAAGACGGAGGGGACCTCTTTCAGAAGATCGGAAGAAGGCGCTGAGTGATGGGCTCAAGAGATACTGGCAGGACATCAAAGCTGGCAGACGATCTAGAACGAAACATTGATTTTGATTGTTACTCTGTAGTCCATAGTGGCTCAATTCGAATGTAAAAAAAATATATATATATGGTACATTTGAAAATTATGAATATAATTTTTAAACTGGGAAAATATGAAACTTTAGCCAAAACATGAATACTTTTCTCTTGCTCATTGGAATCCATACATCACAAAAGTAAACATATTAATTTTTTCAACCTAGGGTTTAAATCATGAAATTCTATGAAAATCTGTTCTCCACTCATAAAATTTGTCTACATCATCTTGACCTGTCACCTCACATGGAACATACACTGAAATGATGTGAACATAATTTCAGAAATTTCTAATTTCACCCATGCCAATAACTATCAGTATTTCTTTGTTACTGGGAAGTACCGTAATTGGTTTGCCTCGTCAGTGCTAAATTTTTATGAGAGTCAATATGGAGCTTATATTTATAACCAATATGGTTAAGTTCATGACATTTTATAACTATGCTAGTCTCATTGACTTACAATTCCACTTCTCAATGTGCATTACCCATGATTTGGTAATTACGAACACTTGGTTCAAGAAACGTGATACCCACCTAATCACGTTCTACAGTGCCTCAAATGCAACTCCTTGTCAGATGGCGGAATCTCCAAGATGTGTTAGATACGAAAGTTATTCCATATGAAACTGTTGCCATGCAACATTGACCAGTCATCTGTAAACTGTGGATAAAGCCACCAAGAATCAAATGGAGGTGATTCAAGGAGAATGAGGCCAACGTTCTTGCAAAAAATCACAGTACCTCCAGTCACCACAGTTGAAGAGAGTTGGACTCGATTGAAAGATGCTACTTATGAAGCTGCACGTTCAGTTCTCGGATCAACGAAACCAGGTCGACAAAGGATAGATAAAGACACGTGGCTTTGGAATGATACCGTTAAAAGAGGCAGTACGCATGAAGCAACAATTATACCACGAGTTTCTTGAAGACCAAACACCGCCTTGCTGGAACGTCTACAAAGCTGCCCATAGTGAGGCGAAGAACGTAGCTGATCCAACAAAAGCAGATCGGTTCGCTGACCCTATGCAAAACTTGACACTCGCGTAGGAGAGCTTCACATTTATCGTCTGGTTAAATCAAGGCACCACAAAACGGAAGACATCCAACGTTTTATGGCATCAATAACGAAACAGGTGAGCTGCTCGCCGACTGGGAGAAGGCGAGAGAACACTGGCAGAGCTAGTTCGAGAAAATTTTGACCGAGGAATTTCCCCATCCACCTATAAAGGAAATCGACATCGCCGAAGTTGAGGCTGTTCTGAAGGAAATGAAATTGGGGAAAGCTACCGGCCCTGTTGATATTCCAGCAGAGCTTTGGCGTTCTCAACAGTGGGATGCAGCAAGATAGCTAACGGCAGTTTTTCAACCAAATCACCAAAGAAGGTCGGATACCAACAGACTGGCAGTGGAGCATCACTGTCCCCATCTTCAAGAAGAAAGGAAGCCCTGCTGAGTGTTCAAACTATCACCCAATCAGACTTCTGAGCAACGCGATGAAGATCTTCGAACGCATTCTCGACAAAAGGATTCGCGATATAGCAAAACTCAGAACTAAGCTGGTTTTGTGAGAAATTGCGGAACAACGGATGCAATCCACGCAGCGCGGTTGCAAATTGAGGAGCATCATGAAAGGAATAAGCCACTGCATCTCGCTTTTCTAGACCTGGAGAAGGCCCTCAATTGGGTACCTCACGATGTAATCTGGTTGGCGCTCCGAGAACATGGAATTCCAGAATATCTTGTTAACTGGGTGCAGCTTCTCTACAAAGAACCAAAGAGTTATGTTTAAGCTGCCGCTGGAGCAACCAATGATTTCAGCATCATGGTAGGAGTCCAGCAAGGCTCTGCCTTATCATCCCTACTGTTCATTCTTGTAATGGATACTGTTACATCAGACCTGCACAAGCCACTCCCATGGACACTTCTGTATGCTGATGATGTCATGTTAGCTGCAAACAGCAAATTTGAACACAAGTGGAGCGACCGACTAGCAGAATATGGTCTGTGACTCAACAAAAGGAAGACGGAATATATGACTTTAGATCCCCAAGAAGTTGGGACCATCAGCGTTGACGGAGAAGATCTCCCTTGTGTAACAAAATTCAAATATCTTGGGTCTATTGTCTCTGACAATGGAAGAATCATTAACGAGGTCAATGCAAGGACACAGGCATCTTGGCTGAAATGGCATATGACGACAGACATCACCTGCGATCGTCGGATGAAAGACCACCTTAAATCCAAGATCTGCCGCACTGTTATCTGTCCAGTTGCACTCTATGGTACCGTGTGTTGGCCCGCTACAAAGGAGGTGGAACGTTGGCTAAGCGTCATGGAGACATGGATGCTTAGGTGGACATGTGGCGTTACTAGAATGGATCATATTTCCAATGATGATATACGGAAACATATCGGAGTGGCGCCGATCCATCAGAAAATGCGGGAAGGCCGTTTAGGCTGGTTTGGCCATGTGCTGCGTACAGAAGACGACACAATAGCTAAGTCGGCATATACCCTGGCAGTCGCGGGAAAGACGCCCAAGTGACGACCAGGGCAGAGATAGGTTGATACGATCCATACTGACCTGAATACTGTACATCTTCACCCAGACATGGCTCAAGACCGAAAGAAACGGAGGCAACGAATCCTCACAGTGGACCCTGCCACCAGGCGGGACAAACGCTAAGAAGAAGAAGGAGAAGAAGAAGAAGAATGGTATTACCTTGCTTTACACCAAATGGAACACCTTATAATCCCCTACTCCCATCTTCTATTTTTGCACACTAACTGTGCAGGGAACAAGCAGAAGTATGATGTAGTAGCCAGCCAACAGGTACAGTTGGTCGGGTTCCTTCCACGATTGCAGTTCATGGTGTGGTGCCATATGTCTGGAGGCAGTCTGGCGACATTGCAGTGAATGACTCTGTCTCACTGTGCACAGAACTTATACTTAGGGCACTTTTAATTTCGACTTGACGTTTCAGTGCTACGCTAAAGCTACCTAGTGGTCAGAAGTGAAATCACTCTAACCAGCCAAACATATCAATACATCATGACAAATCGAGCTTTGTTCGTGATGTTGCTATATCTACATGATTAGAGTGATTTCCCTTCTGACCGCTAGGCAGCTCTATTGTAGCACTTAAACCTCAAAAGAATGATGCCCCAAGTATACGTGCTCACGACCACACAAATGGACACATTTTTTGGTCACCATCGTATTCATTAAACACCAAATCATAGGTCTGAAAACAATTTAGGGAAGAGGACGCCATTATAACGATCGTACACTGAAAACATGGGACTCGATGCTGACCGAAAAGACAAAAAGAGACCCAACATATGATAAAAATAATAAAATTTAGGAGACGGCTTACATGAATTGGATGACAAGGCTTCAGCATGGAATTTGGACTTTCAAAGGACTGTTAAAAAATGTTGGGCTGGAGGGTCTCTTAAAACATCCGAAGCGATAGCTGGTCACATGGCAATTGATGCTATCTAAACCACCTTCCAAAGAGTAAAAGTTATAGAAGGTGTGTTCAATTAAGACATACCAGTAACTCAACTACATACTACTATTATTGACTTATTTAGCCCAACTGTGTGCCACCTCAGGAGACCCAGAGTTGTCTGATAACATGTGTTATTGTAGTGTCTGGGGTAGTTTAGTCATTTACTGTTGTTTTAAGAGCTTGAACAGCGAGGCCATCTGCCCCTAACTCTGTGGTAGTTTGTGTACTTGTAATTGAGGCTAGGGTGGGCATTTACCTGAAGTAGAAGTGGGAAACCATGGAAAACCATTCCTCAGACAGTCCAGTAGTTCGGATTCCACATAAAACTACAAGCTTCTGCCATCTCAGGAGACCCAGAGTTGTCTGATAACATGTGTTATTATAGTGTCTGGGGTAGTTTAGTCATTTACTGTTGTTTTAAGAGCTTGAACAGCGAGGCCATCTGCCCCTAACTCTGTGGTAGTTTGTGTACTTGTAATTGAGGCTAGGGTGGGCATTTACCTGAAGTAGAAGTGGGAAACCATGGAAAACCATTCCTCAGACAGTCCAGTAGTTCGGATTCCACATAAAACTACAAGCTTCTGCTTTCGGAGTTGAGAAACAAACTTACTTCTTCTTACGAGGCTGAGTACTCATTCCAGCTCAAAGATCTGGTTTGCCTCATGAAGAAACCCTCAGACCTCAGTTAAACATTTTGGCAGAGCCATGAATTGAACCCGGACCTCAGGGGTTGAAACCAATTTCCCAATCTGAGGAACTGGGACAATGTTGTTGACATACAAGTGTACAATTTATCATTATTTATCTGCATTTAGGGCATACTGCTCAGGTAGCACACTTACTACTGCAGTAACTCAGAAAAAAAAGGTTCACACAAGACTTTCTCACGTTCTCTCATTGGGAGGATATACAGTAGAGCGTCGATAATCCAGATTAATTGAGACAGGACTCTGTCCGGATTATCAAAAAGAACCCCAACAAAGTTTAGTTATTGTTGTTTTAAAGGGCAGAACTACAAGGTCATCTGCCCCTAAAATGAAAACAGTCCTTTGAGTTTATAACAGAAAGAAAACTTGCTAAAACCGTTAATAATTCACTCTAGTGGTAATAATTGTAGCAGATAAGTAAAACCATTAATTAATATGAAGTTACAATGTATTTTAATGAAAGAATACACATCCATACTATACAGTTTATACATTGTCAGAGCTCTTAAAAAAATCTGTTATTGATTTTGGAACTGCAGTAGTGGTTTGCTTTATTGCGGCCAAGATTTGATTCCTAGCGGTAAGACGACCCTGCCCAGCATGTCGCATCAACGCTTTTGTTTGACAAATAAATATGTATTCACTTCAACTTTTCTTTTTCACTGGAATTGAATCCGGATTATTACGCTCAAATACGTATATTTTTCACTGGGATTAGTACTGAATATTTATTGCTGCACACCACATTTTGAAACTTTAATTTCTGTTTGTGATCAACCAGCTGATAAGCATCTACACAGGTGCTTTGGTGCTCAAACATCTCTTGGAAAATATTGACAAAGAATACATCCATATCATGTAGAAGAATGGTTTAAGTTTTAAAATAAACTCGCAACTGCTGCTACTGCCCAAGGGACAAGGGATATACTCCAACGCTTGATGTTTTTAAAAATCACCATTTGCATATTTTATTTTCAGTCATTCTGCTTATCTTGTGAGCACATGACTTCTGCAGACTAGCTCTTCACGTTACACTTACAAAACCATTCACGCCAGTTGCTACAGGAGTGATTTTCAGCCGAATGTAGCAATTGTTTACCTGAGTCACCTGGAGCCTCCTTACATTTCTGCCCACCTCGTGGCACAGTAGCTAGCATTCTTGGCTGTCACCCCTGAGGTCCAGGTTTGATTCCCAGCTCTGCCAAGAAACTTAATTCAGGTCTGAGGGCTGGAGTGGGGTACACTCAGACTTGTGAGGCAAAACTGAGAAGAGGTGGGTTAAATTCCTACCTTAACCATCCTAGAAGTGGTTTCCCACTTCTGTTCCAAGGAAATGCCAGAAGTCCACGATGTCCAAGGCCCTGAAATGAAACATCTTCAGATTTCTCTGGTTCTGCTTTACTCCAGACCAGGTTCCTCACTGTTAAGATGCATTTCCTTCCTGTCGCTAGCACCTGTGGCAAAAATAATGATTGTAGGTAGAATCAGTGGAGAAGCATCAGAAAACTACTGGAAGGCTGGGAGAGTACACACTATCAATTTAACAATGAATTTAGATTGACTATATTAGGGCAACTCATACTCCTCCCTGTTCCACCCCTTAAAACAATAGCTAACTAGATCGACTATCAATGAAAAATGAAAATCCACAGCCTGCTTCCAGTCTCCGACCGGGTCAGGAATGGAATGAATGAAGCGACTATCAATAGGTTTAAAAATTAAGGAAAATATTGTTTCGTAATTTGTCTGCGTACCGTAAGTATACTGTAGTTAACTTTATTTTGTGTATTTCAGAATCCTGAGAACATCAATGAACAAGAGAGCCCTCAATTCTAGCCAAGAAATGAAACTGAAGGAGAAACAGGAGAAACGCGAGGAAGAGGAGGAGGTTGCAAACACCGACCTTGAGAAATGAAGAGTGTTATGTTCTGTGAATGGAGTGTGACTAATACGATTAGGATAAGTGGAGTTTTCAGTGTATGGTATGAAGGTTAGCTGAAGCATGGTTTCTTCAGCCTTCATGAAGAAAGATGAGATACACATATTCAGAGAAGGATGTTGAAAACTAAAAGAACTCAACAAAACTACTCATGTAGTGCTTAAAACTTCTCTCATGGGTCTGAGATGAGATTACTGAATCTGCTGGTACGGGATCAGAAACAAGTTGGCAGTGTCTTTGATATGTACGGTAACTAATCTTTATAAAAGAAATGAACCTATAAAAGCACATCTTCCTTTTATTTTTTCTCCAAGTCTTGCAAACCTCATGAGTTGGATGTGGTGGAGCTCGTGCAGAGAGTAAACTGTGCCTGCGAGGCTATACATAAATATTGGGCAGGTTTTAAAGTGAATAATTTGAATTGGTACCAAGTACCTCATATGTTTGAAAACTCTATGGTCATAAAAGCAGTACCAGTGCTAATATCAAACACCTATATTTTTGAAACTACATAACAGAGGCCAATCAATTGGATATGGTCTAGTAGATGAGGTTTTTTTAAATAATGTCCACCCCTTTGAATGATGCTATAGATATTGACCAGTCAATTCTGTAGGTTTGTAGCACATTTCCATGAAATAAAGTTTAAATGCTTATCTAATCGAGGACCTCGACATGAATATACGGAGGTCGAGTCATGAGTCATGCCAACTATTTTTGTCTCGCGAACAGGAGACAACACGGAAAATCTACGATATGCATTTGGAAATATAGGGCATGTACATATGCATAGTGCCTGAAGATAAATTCTGACGTCAGGGGATGCTCGTTGGTAAGTGACAGAACACAGGCCATTGGTAAACATTGTTTTATTATAGTATAGACATCAAATACACAAAACTACGTACAAAGGGCAGGTCTCCACTGGTTACAGACCTTCGAAATAATCACCCAAGGTGTCTACTGTGCGTTGCCAGTGGTGGGGCAGACGATGAATACCATTCGCTGCATGTGTATCGCTAACGTGTAACACCTCCCTCCGAAATGCTGCTAAGATGTCTTTGTTAGCAAACCGTCGTCCACATAGTGGCTTCCTGGCTTTGAGGATTAGATCATAGTCACATGGGCTCAGATCAGGCGTATAAGGTGGGTGTGGAAGAACCTCCCAACCCCACCGTTGTAAGCGACGCTGAACGATACTTGCTGTGTGAGCTGTCGTGTTCTAGTGTAGGATTATGGCGTCGACCAAACGATCAGGACGTTTGGTTCGCACAGCACGGCACAATTGGTACAGCAAAAAGGAATTGTAATACACTGCACTGACAGTGTGCCCGTCACGCACTCGATGACACACAAGAACACCTTGAGCATCGTATGCCAGAATGATCATAACCTCATTGGGCGACGGGTTTTGTCGAACCTTGTGTCCCAGTGGTGACCCGTGACGATGCCATTCACTTGACTCTCTCTTCAGTTCAGGTTCATAAGCACGTGCCCATGTTCCATCGACTGCAATAATGCGATTCAACATGGCGTGTCCTTCCTGCTGAAATCTCTCCAGATTGATGCGACATGTTTCGTAACGAGTCCACTTCTGTACCTCCGTTAAGTGATGTGGCACCCACTTTGCACAAATTTTACGCATCTGTAGGTCCTTGTGTAAAATGCGCCGTATTGCTGTATGTTCTTGCAATTCCGCTATAGTCCAGCGCCTGTTCTCCTGTATAAACTGATCGATCACCATTATCCGTACATCTTTGGCCATGGACACTGGACGGCCTGGGCGAGGCAAATCGGCAGTTGATACTCTACCCCGTTTGAACGTCTCCACCCACCTCGCCACTGTTCTATTGGACATGAAATGCACATCTAATGCTTCCCGCAGCTCTGCATGGCATTGGCGTGCACTTCTGCCGTGGAGAATTGTGATTTTGATATACGATCATTGCTCCTGCTTGTTGACTTCCATTGTGTGACGCTCTCACTCAGACACTGAACTTGGGGGCAAGCTCAGACCCACACTGTTGTTTACATACACTATCTAGTGGCATACTACGCAAGTACATACCGTACATTTCCAAATGCATATAATAGATTTTCCGTGTTGTCTCCTGTTCGCGAGAAAAAAATAGTTGCCATGATTTATGACTCGACCCTCGTAATTCCACACTGTATGTATGTGTACCCCATATTATTCCAGTTTTCAACAGGGTCGGAGATGAGATGCAATGAAAGTCTGTGGTGGATAGTTTTTATGGCCGGATGCCCTTCCTGATGCCAACCTCTTGAGAGGAGTTGATGAGAGATGAAATGAATGCAGGTGGATGAAACTGGGCAAGGATGTGGAAGGAAGCAGCCGTAGCCTATTAGAAGGTACCGTCCCAGCATTTTCCTGAGGTTGAAAACGGGAAACCATGGAAAACCACTTCACGGATGGCCGACAGTGGGGCTCAAACCCATGTCTACCAAGTCCGCATAGAGCTTGGTCCCATTGCACGTTAACAAACGTAGCTACTGCTGTCGGTAATGTAATTCCAAACTAATTGAACTGAAATAGTGAAAAGTTATGACCTCATTTATGTTGCAATATACATAGGTGGCATTTTTAGTTTTGGCAACTATGTTATAAATTGATAAATAACACACCTACATGGTTCCAAGTTTCATAGGCCCTAGATGTAGTCTCCAGCACAGCATACGTGTTCCCAGCGACGCGGAAGCCGTTGGATTCCGTTGGCACTGCCCAATCTATCGATGGTGCGAAGAGAGTGCTCGGCAGCCTGCACAACATCTCCAATTTGTAGGGTAGCGGTTCCCGCACAGTGGCTCCTCCATCTTCGGGATGAGATCAAAGTCGCAGGGACTTAAGTCGGGAAGGTGGGGGGGAGGATGATAGAGTACCTCCCAGTTCCAGCGATTCAACAATGCAGACACAACTCCTGCTGTGTGTGCCCTAGCGTTGTCATGCAGGACGATGGGCGGAGTATCCACGTGGTGTCGCTGTTTCCTTCTCAGAGCTGCTAGGAGATGGTCTTGCAGAAACGAACAATAGTACGCCGCATTAACAGTTTGCCCTGGGAGAACGGTATGTTTTATGATCACACCATCCCAATCATAGGCAAGAATCAACATTACCTTCACATTGGTGGGGGTTAGTCGAACTGATTGTTTTCGTGGTGATCCGTGGTGCCGCCACTCATTCGATTGGCGTTTCAACTGTGGCTCATAAGATTTGGCCCACGTCTCGTCAATAGTTATGATACACCGTAAGAAGTCCTCTCCTCGCACTCATAACGCTGCAAGTGCGTACGAGATGCATCATATCGCAGCCATTTCTGCATGTCGGTTAATTCATGCGGAACCCATTTTGACGCAATTTTCCTAATTTTCAGGCAGTCCTTCAGGATGTGGAGAACAGTAAAATTCGCCAGTCCTTTATCTTGCGCTAATTCACGAAGCGTTACGTTCCGATCCGCCTCCACTAACGCGGACACCATCTGTACATTTTCATCACTTACTGGTGGGTGACTAGATTGAGGCATGTCCTCCACAAATTCGCGCCCATCTCGAAAGGCTGCAACCCATCTTGCTACCGTTCTGTAAGGTAACGTGGCTGCACTGCACGCCTCGTGCAGTCCTTGGTGGCACACTCGAGCCGTGCAACCCCTAGCATACTGAAGTTTTATCCACGTTCTCTGCTCCTGCTTCGAAAACATTGCGACCGTATTGCGCGAGCGCTTGCCCACAACTACTCATCTAACAGGCGCCACTGCATACGAATGGGGGAAGGGACGGACGAGGTCATGTGCTCTAAGGGAGGGGATACAGGTTAGTGACTTTTGGGCAACAAAAAGCAGCAGCATCGTTGCCAAAACTAAAAAAGCAACCCTCGTATGTAACAAAAGTACAAGTGGAAATTGATCTCATGGTCAAAATCATATAGATTGGACTGTAAGGAATCCAAAGATATGCCACCTAACCCATAAAAATCTGCAAGAGAACCAACATTGGAACATTAAGTCAAAATTCAGTATAATAATGTAATACAGTAAAAAGGGTATTTACAGATGAGGAACGTCTGAGAAGATCAGAGTGAAGCTGGGCAACTCGGAAAGAAAACTTACCGAAGAAGAGGAACAAGAAATGATTGACTGAAGCGGTCCAATGAGGCCGTAAAGCAGAAGAAGAAGAAGAATGTTATTGGTTTAACAACTCTGGCTTATAGTGACACCGGAGAGTTGGAATCTTGCCCCGAAGATGATCTTTCACATGCCAATAAATCTACTGACACGGCTCACTCACATTTGGGCACCCTGAAATGCCAACTGGCCGTGCCACGATTCGATCCTGCAACCTTGGGCACACCAGGTGAGAACATTACCGCTGAGCCACGCACCCAGCCCAAAATTCAACACTGTATAAGGGATGCACCAACACTAGGGTGTCCCTTATTTTTCAAAGTTTTAATTTTCCAACGCATAGGTTATTGTTTTATTCATTTGGGCCTAAAACACCCGAAAACATTTTTTTCCCTTATTTGGAACAGTGCAACCCGTGCCGACTCGGGCGCAGACATGTCCATACAAGTTGCGTCACAAGAGTGGCGCGCTCACATTGTTATTGTCACTTAGTTTTCGCTTATCGTGGAGCTAGCACGGATTGTTTTATATTTCGAAGATGTCAGTGGAACTAAGAAGCAATAAAAAAAGTATTTTCTTGGTTGGTGAAGTAAATCAACAAATAACAGGCGCAAAATTACCATCTAATCGTCAAGTTCTCGCAGTTCTATTTTTCAACATACGTGAGGTTAAGTTGACTGTTAGTGAAAGCGCAAATCTTGTCATTCGGGAGTGCAATATATTCTGGGAAAAGGCTAGAATACCTACCAGAGCTGTGCCTAATTGTGTTAAGAAGTTAGTGGACCTTTATCAGGTCTGGCGAGAACTGCAACAAAATAGCAAGAAGATTCAGGATTTCCATAGGCGCCGCGAGGAGAACTTTCAACTTGAATTAGATAATTTATTCGACATTGCACATGCTGATGCTCTTGAAAGAATAAAAATCGTAGAAGATAAAATATTTTTGCAAAAGCAAAAGGGGTGCCTAGCGGGTGTTGACAAAAAGTTGGCTGAAATTGAAGAAAGGGCTAGGCTGAGAAAATTCGCAGAAGATAAAAAGAGACTAAAGCAAATGCCTTCCGCGAGCTCATTGGAATCTGCAACTTGACAGACCTTTGATACACATGAAGACCTAGAAGAACAATCTACAAGCTCTGAAGAAAGTCTGGAAGGATCTCTGCCATCCACATCTTAATGTGTAAGTTCTTTAACTACGTCGACAAGAAGAGGAAGAAAAGATTTTATCACATCTAAATTAGTTGCAACTTTAGACAGATGTCAACTAAGCATCAGAGATTCTGTTTATATAATTCAGTCTGTAGTTGAAGCACTTAGTCTTAGTTCTGACAATTACCCTATCAACAAATCTTCTATTCAACTTATCCGAACACAAATTAGAAAGCGGGATCCATTAAATCCGATTTTCAGAATAACGTGCCCGAAGTAGTTAACTGTTCATTGGGATGGAAAATTATTACCTGCTCTGGACATAAGAAGTTCTAAAGAAGAACGCCTACCAATTATTATTTCATATGACGAGGAAGAACAACTTCTTGCTGTGCCGAAGTTAGACAACTCTCCCGGCAAAGAGCAAGCGAAAGCAGTATCAAATGCCCTTCATGACTGGAACTTGGATGATAAGGTACAAATAATGTGCTGTGATACAACAGCATCTAATACCGGATGCTTGAACGGAGCTTGTGTGCTTTTAGAGCAAAAACTAGAAAGAGAGTTGTTACTCTTTCCTTGCCGCCATCATATTTACGGACTGGTGCTCAAAAGTGTGTTTGAATCAAAGATCCAACAAATCACTAGCAGTCCTGATATTCCGCTGTTCAAAAAGTTTAGAGACAACTGGAAGAATATTAATCCTAGTGCCATCGAACCGTGCACTGATTTTGTCCAACATTTCTGTGAGGCAAATATTATTGAATTGGTGACATTTTTTAACAATGCGCGGGCAAAATCGACTGTACGAGATGATTATCTCGAGCGCATTGAGCTCGCTATTGTTTTTCTGGGTGATGACATTAAAAATAAAATAAAAATCAGACCTGGTGCATTGCATCAAGCACGATGGATGGCAAGAGCTATTTACTCCTTAAAAATTTGTTTACTGCAGTCCCAGTTTAAAATGAGCGCTAAGGACAAACAAGCTTTACAAGATGTTTGTTTATTCATTGTGGCAGTTTATGTGAAGCTCTGGCTTGAATGTAGTTTGGCGATAAAAGCGCCGAATCAAGATTTTTGTTTATTGAAGACCTTAAAAGATTACGAGAAAGTTGACATGTTGATTTCCAATGCGGCTTTAACAAGTTCAGTCAACACTTGTGGTACTTGTCAGAGGAAATAGCCATCCTTTCAATTTTTGATGATGAAGTTGATGAGCAGACCAAAGGAAACATTGTAGAAAACTTACAAAATGAAAGCTTTGGTGATTCCGGAGATATGTTCCTCTCTATATGGTACGTAGTAGACTAGTAGTGTTTAATCTGGTATTTAATTTAGAACTTATTTGTTTTATTTATAGGCACTACAATTATTTTTTATCTTGTTTCAGGGAAATCTTTGAGTGATTTTGTTTCTGTCAAAAGTAAAGATTTATTTTCACGACTGAAACTTGACAGTGGTTTCCTTCAAGAATTTGTATCTTCATGGAAAGACAACGTGGCGTTTGTGGAAGCTAAAATGAAGGTTTCTACCTTAAAAGCAGTTAATGACACAGCTGAAAGAGCTGTTAAACTAATGACAGACTTTCATGGTTTGATCACCGCAGATGAAGAACAGAAGCAGTTTTTATTACATTGTGTGCAAGAACATAGAAAAATTTACCCCGACTGTAAAAAAGAGACTATGAAGAGGAAATATCCAAATGAATAATTATAAAAAATGTATCTTTTTTGTTACTTACAAGAAGAGCTTTATATAAATGTCTGTTTTCATTTTTTGAGTCGTTTCGGCCATCAATGGACCACAATGTTCTTCACTCATATGATAACTGTAAAGCTTGTTTTCTTGTCTGCCAGTAGATCTTCATTCTTGACGAATGTTCAGCTCTCCTTTCTTCCGTCCATTTGCAGTGAGGGCGAGGCATCACAAATGTTAAAGGGTGCAGATTACTGGTTGATTTAACCGCCTTTCTGAACAGGTTCCTATCCCAAACCAGATCTTGATTGATTTGAGCTTCTGTTAGGTCCTTTTTAACTTGCATCGACCATTTACAATAGGAATTTTTTTTAGAGATTGATGAGTGTATTCGATATGAAAGTCGATTATGCTCCATCCGTTCCAAATGTCCAAAGAAAGACATTCTCCTTTTTCTCATCACACTCACCAAATCTTCTATATGTTCAAATAATTCATTGTTATGTCTTCTTCTGTAAGTACCATTGTCATTAACAGGTCCTAATATTTTCCTTAGAATTTTCCGATCCTTAATTTCTAATTTTCTCAATGGGCCTTTGTTTGTCATCTGTAAGCATTCTGCAGCATACAGTGCTGACGGCCTAATTACTGTGTTATAATGACAAAGTTTGACATTCCGGGACAAGCTTTTACTTTTGTAAATGTTTTTGCAGGTTTGAAAGGCACCTTCCAATTTGTTACATCTGCTCTCAATGGCAGCTATTTCTGAATTATTAGGGGTAATCCATTCGCCTAGGTATTAAAATTTTCGGACTTTTTTGATTTTTTGCAGACCAAT
This sequence comes from Meconema thalassinum, assembly GCA_946902985.2. Lineage (NCBI taxonomy): Eukaryota > Metazoa > Arthropoda > Insecta > Orthoptera > Tettigoniidae > Meconema > Meconema thalassinum. Next base: position 789,920,633 of record OX336390.1, read on the forward strand.
CGTGATGAATTTTGAGGCATCTTTGACATTTGTGATAAAATTAGTTTTATGGAAGGCCACTTTAAGTCCAGTTTTAGCAGCTATGATTTGTAGTTTATTAAGTTGGTCAGTGGCCTCTTCCATTGAATTAGCGAACAAAGCAATGTCATCTGCAAAAGCGAGACAGTTTATATTCAGGTCTTCTTTTTTATAACCAATTCGAATACCATAATTATTTGGTAAGATTGTTAACCATTCTCTTATAATTTTTTCCAAGACACAGTTGAACAGCATCGGTGATCCCAGATCACCTTGTCTACAGCCAGTCTTGATTGCAAAGGCTTCGGACAATTCACCATGAAATTTGACCTTAGAAATTGTGTTTTCTAAGCTTGCTTTGAACAAATTAATTGATTTATTGTCTAGGCCAAACTCACGTAAGGTGTTAATTATTGTGTCTCTATGAATGCAATCATAAGCCTATTGAAAGTCCACAAAAATCGCAACATAAGGTTTTGATCGTACGGTACAGTAGGAAATTATGGTCTTAATGTTATGAATTTGTTCAGGACAGGATCTTGATTTCCTGAACCCAGCTTGATATTCCCCTAACTGACGGTCTAATATCGGTTCTGCTCTGTTCAGAAGAGCCCTTGCAAATATTTTGTACGTTACCGATACCAGTGAAATACCTCTATAATTATTTGGGTCGGATTTATCCCCTTTCATATGTATAGGATTAATGATGGCAGAAGTCCAATCCTCCGGCAACTTTTCACTATGCCATATTTCTTCAATGGTTTTCTGGAGACAAATGATGGAGTCATTATCTGCATATTTCCATAATTCAGCCACAATACTATCTTCCCCAGAGGCCTTATTATTTTTTAGCGCCTTGATGATTTGTGTTATTTCTTCGACGGAGGGTGGTGAACTGTCGTGGTATGCAACGCTAGGATAGAAAGCAAGTTGTTCAGTAGGTATGTCCGTGTTCAAAAGGGTTTCAAAATATTCTCCAAAAGCTTTAGCACAGTCTTTATTATTGAGGTTAAGTTTACCATCAGATCCTCGGATGTGAAGAGTAGGGGCGACGTATTTGGACAGTTGGTGTTTAAAAGTTTGATAGAAATCCCTTGTTTTGTGCCTTTGAAAATCATCTTCAATTTGAATAATTTGTGATTTGTGGAAATTTCTTTTTGCCAATTTTAAAATTTTACAAGTTTCTTTCCTGATGCAGAGAAAGTTCCCAAGGTTCACATCGTCTTTCTTGTTATTCCACTTGATCCAAGCTTTTCTTCTTTCCTCTATTGCGTGATCACATTGACCGTTCCACCAAGGATGCTTGCGCGTTCTATCAAGAGGAATGGATTCCGAAGCCGCAGTAACAATGGCGTTCCTTAAAGTAAACCATGTTCCATCTTTTGGTTTGTTGTGGAGTGTTTCCGCAAAAGTGTTGTTATTTGACTTCAGACCACCGATGTTGTACTTTTGCGTTTTCATTTCCTTTTCAACATTCGCTCTCTTGTTCCTAAACGGAATACCTTTCATTTTAATAAGGGACAGATAATGATCTGAGTCTATATTTGCATTACGCAGGACCTTCACATTTTGGATTTCACGATCTGATTTTTTTGATATTGCCACATGACCCATAAGTGGATTTGGATGTCTCCATGTCTTTGCTTTCCGAGGAAGATGTTTAAACTCAGTAGATTTCAAAACTAGGTTGTTATTTTTGCAGGTGTCAATCAGCCGTTCGCCATTTTTGTTTGTTCGTTTATGTGCAGGATAGTTTCCAACTATATTCCTAAACTTTTTCTCTCTTCTTACTTGGGCGTTAAAATCACCGAGTAGGATGGTGGTGCGATGCGCTGGAATATTGTCAATCACGTCTTCTAATTGTTCCCATATTATATTAGTTTGCTCTCGGTCTTTCTTGTTTGACACGTTCGTCGGTGCATGAAAATTGACCACGGTGTAGGCTTTATTAAGTGATCTAAATGACAATGTGGATAGTCTTCCATTGAATGATGTAAAATCCAGCACTGAATCAACAGCTTTCTTGTGGACTATAAAACCTGTACCAAGATGAGGGATGTTCGGTGTAACTCTTGTGCCAGGTATTCCTTTATAAATTCTGAATCCTTGAGACTCAAAAGCTTCTTCATCACAAAATCGTGTTTCTTGCAATGCAGCGATGACAATGTTATGATTCTCAAGAACATCCAATGTTTGCTTTAGTTTTCCTATCTGAAGGAGTGAGTTTATGTTAATTGTTGCTGGGTAATTACCACCTGGGGTAGATAATCCAATACTTTGTGTTTCCATCATGAGTGAAGAAAAGAATTGAGAAAGGCTATCCCGAAGGATAGCGGGGTTATAACTGATGAGGTAGTAAGCCTCCCAGTATTAAAATCAGCCGCCCAATCTGGAACAGACGCTGTTTGTAGCCACTCAATCTGAGACAGACGCTACCCTGATATGTGTGGACCACATACCTTTTACTCCTAATCTCCCGAGCACAAGGAGGCCCCTTCCGCCATTATTACTGTACCGCAGTTCAACCGCTCCACCAACAATGCCGTTGAGGACTTCACCGTAACCCTGACAAGGGACCCTTACAAGATACTACCAGCCGGGTCAGCTGGACCTAGGTTTTTTAACAAGGTGTTACTCCTCCTTCCCCATTTCTTGCGAATAGGGCCCCGGACTTGCCACCGGTCTAGTGGAGTTGTCTGTTTTCATTTATATTTCTCTAAAATAATTGTTTTTTGTGATCATCTACAACTACATTTAAGAGACACTTTAAGCAGCTATTTTCTAAAACTTTTGAAATTCTGTACTTGGGTAACTAATTGACTAATAAACACAATAACGGGGTATGCGTTTCAATAAATGAAAAAAATATTTTTTTGTCCTTTTAAGGGACACCCTAACCAACACCATCTATGAGTTGAGTATGTTCACCATTGAACAGTACTAAACACAGTAGTTCGAGGAATCACGTGCAAGTATCAATCGTGGTCAAATATTGTTTTTCAAGTTCACCTTAAAATTCAGACCCATTTTTCTATTTCTTGAAAAATATAGCCTTCCACCATTCTTGTCCAGGAATCGCTACTACTGTATACCTGATGTAAAATTATCTACTGTAATTAATCGGTTTATTTTCACTCAAATTCGACATGCATAGGAAACCAGCCAACAGAAAATGAATGAATAGTCAAGTAATGAAATATTGTGTAAGATATCGCTATTGTTGAAGCTGAATTGCCAATAAATGCCAGTTTTGAAGTCAATGAAACAAATTCTACATGCAGGTAAGTCCAAAGGGAGGTTAGAAATAATGGCCAGTCAAGAACAATGATCCAAAGCTCTGTACTGGAAAAGACTGAAATGAATAGCCAGAGAATATAAATTCTACTGCCTTGTTTCGGTCCATAATCTGATCAAACAGTTATGGGACATGCCAAATACAAGTACGTAAGTTCATAGCCAACCTATAATGATATGACCTTTTTTTTTATAAAATGCCTATTCAGTTCATCACTGCCTGCCACAATTGTCTGAGGAAGGCACTTAAATTTCTCAACTTCATGATTGAGGGTTCAATACCCAGCTCTCTGACCACTATTTAGGCTGGTAGGCTGGAATGGGATAGACCCGGCATCATAAGTACATTTGATGTTGGTTAAACTATTGCAAGTACACTGATTCAGAAAAGTGTTCTTGGAGACTCAGTCAGGCCAACCTTTTGATTGATGAAGATGTTGATCATTATTTTGCACGCAAATAAAGTCTGATTTTCTCTTTCAAATGTGTTCAATGTCACATCTTCCCTGCAACCAAAGTATATTTTTTCATTCAAAACAAGAGAGAAATAATATAAACATTTGACTGTACTGTTCTCGCACCTAACCATTAAGTTCCAAAGTAGGCCAGAATTATCTGCTACTACATCTATACTCAGCCTTTAGAGTTGTAAGACATTTAGCTAATTTGTTCTCCAGTTCTGTGAGATCTTGTAGGTCTAGAGAGACATCCTGATCTGCCAGAAACACAAGTCTTACAGCTGATGATGAAATAAGTGCTACTAATTTTGCTATCCATTTAATGGGAAAGAACCTACACAAGTACAGTATTTACACATTTTAACTCGTGGAAAGGAAATTCATTTACAATTTACATAAGTTACCGGTATTGCTTTTTGTTGTAACTTGGGTGGTTTTATTCTTATTTATCAAGTATGCGGTTCTGTATATGTAAGGTGCTGCCACCTGCCCTTTTATGCTTCAGTTTGTCTAAGACCCGCGCCATGTTCGCACACCGTACGAATTGTGGACAGGAGAGATTCCTGACATCTCTCAATTCAGAACGTTTGGAAGCAAGGTTTACTTCCTGGATAGGGATCCCGGAAGAGGGAAACTGGATCAACGAGGCAGAGAAGGCGTGTTCATGGGTTACTCCGAAGAAACCAAGGGCTTTCGCATATACTCCCCTGACAAAGACAAAGTTTTGATTAGCTGAGATGTAAAATTCTTCGAGAATGAAAAGCCACTGGAAGAGACTAGGATGGAGCGCCCGGAAACCTCGAAGCAAGATATTTGTTGGGAGCTGTTCTTTGCAGAACCACCACCACAATCACCAAGAGAAAAAGATCAACCAGCTGTCGTGCAGGAACCAGTCTCTCAACCCGAAATCGGAGAAGATGATGAACCTTTCCTCGGTTTCGATGTGACGCCAGTGGATAATCATGATAGAACGACTGTCGAAACATCCGATACTACGCCTCAATTGATACAAGGATCTGGTCGACCCAAGATTCTGCGAACTGGAAAGAGGGGAAGACCGAAGAAACTTTATCAAACAAATCTCCGAGATGTGGAGGAGCAAGAAGAAGACGAGGAGATTTTTCTAGCAGAGATTCCATTCAAGGAGGCAATAACAGGACCAAACTCTAAACGAGTGGCATGGTGCCATGGTCATGGAAATGGAATCTATCCTGAGAAACAATACATGGGTGCTGGTGGATCCTCCCCGTGATGCCAAAGTCATCGGATGCCGAATGGTGCTGCGCGACAAACTAAAACCTGATGGAACACTTGAGAAGAGAAAGGCCAGGCTGGTGGCTCAAGGTTTCAACCAGGAGTATGGAATCAACTACTTTGACACCTTCGCACCGGTGGCGCGAATGGAATCAATTCGATTGATGGTTTGTCTCGCTGCCAAGCTCGGTGTAAAAATCAGACAGTACGATATCACAACGGCTTATCTGTATGGTGACCTAGACGAGGAAATATTCATGAAACAATTGAAGAACTTCATGGAGATGTTAGAGAGCATTGCGATGTCTGGAACTGACGACGAAACCAAGGAGAAGGCCAAGAACATGCTTCGCCAGTTGCAGTGGAAGAGTGCTGGGCCCATAACCTGTAAGAGGATATAAGGAAACCAGAGATATATAAGCATATATTGCCTCACTCTTTAGCCTCTTCCATTGGTCTCTGTTGCTAGCCATGTTCTCGTTGGCTCCCAGTGTCTCCAGGTCTTTCTTGACTCCATCCATCCACCTCAGTTTTGGTCTACCCAGGGGTCTCGTACCTTGTAGCTTCCCTTCTAGCACTGTCTTTACCATTTTCCATTCTCTTCTCAGGACATGTCCCAGCCATTCAATTCTTCTGCTCTTTATTACAGCTGTCACATCGGGTTCATTAAACAGCGTGTGTATTTCAATATTTTTTCTTCTTCTAAAGATTCCATTTTCAGATACTGGCCCAAAAACTTTTCTTAATACCTTGTTTTCAAAAGTTATAATTTTTCTCTCCATTTTCTTGCTCAGTGTCCATGTTTCCGCCCCATACATTAATACTGGTCGCACGATTGTCTTGTAAATGCGGAGTTTCGTTGTTTTCGTTAATAGCCTGCTGGTGAATAGTTTATTCATTGAAAAGAGACACCTCTCTGCAGATTTTAGCCGGTTCATTACTTCCTCCTCCATGTTGTTGTTGGCATTGACTGTACTCCCTAGGTATTTGAAAGACCTAGTCTTCCTAAATTCCATATCTTCTATTGCCAGTACTCGCTCTGTTTCCTCTTCATTGTTTCTGGTTACAATCATATACTCTGTCTTATCTTGATTGATCCTCAGACCCACTCTTTGTGCTTCTTCTATTAGAACTTTAGCTGTTATTTTTAGTTCCTCTTCCTCCTCCGCTAAAACCACAATGTCATCGGCAAACGCTAAGAGTTTCACTTCACCACCTACAATCGTACCTCTTCCAATCGAAGATGCTCTTTTTAGTGCTTTTTCCAAAACCAAGTTAAACAGGCTGGGCGATATGTAATCTCCCTGTTTGACACCCGTCTCCACAGTAAAACATTCAGATTCCCTGCCTTCAACTCTCACTTTACATAATGTTTTCTCAGTGCACATTCTTGTCAGCCCGATCAGTTTCGAAGGTATTCCCGATTCTTCCATTATCCTCCAGATGCTTTCTCTGTTGACACTATCATAGGCCTTTTTGAAGTCAATAAATAGGCAGTATACTTTCTTATCAAATTCCCACGTCTTTTCAATTATCTGTCTGAGTATGAATATTTGGTCTGTTGTTGACATGCCTTTCCGGAAACTGGCCTGGTGTTCTTCAAGATTTTCCTCTATGTATTGTTACGAGCCACCCCCCTAGTGGCACTTTTGTTAACTGGATTACGGTGGGGTACAAAGCACAACACCAATTACTGCTTAAAGAAATAATTAACTTTATTGTGGCCAGAAAATTACACTAATCAGCAAATACAAGCAATTAGGAGCCTTACTCCAGTTTCCTCAAGTCTCTTCCTTGAGTGCTCTTGCCCTTCCACTTGTCAACAGACCACAGAAGTTAATCCGTCCTAATGAGTACGGTGGCCTTGACAGAAACTACCTGCCCCTCTCTCTTATGTTCACCGACCACAATTACTTACGATCACTTGCTGCAGGCTATTTTGCTGTCCACAAGCTGGAGAAACAATGTCACTGGATTTCGTAACTCGCACAGCACTTCGTCACCACACTTTGTCGCACTCGCTCAAAAACACACACCCACAGAAAACTCGGTCCCCTCACTGTTGAAGCCGCTTATATAGCAGGCTGGTGACTCAATAAATTCTAGAATCGTCCAGGACACACGGCTTCTCGACATTTCCTTCGCTGGTGGTGTCACGAAGATTCTGGACCATCCCTTTCACTTCGCAGTCCGTTGCGTAACGCGCATGCAATACACTGAGGGAGAACAGTCCAGCCCTGGGGCAGTTTTGACTCATGCGGCGAGCGATGAAACGAACTCACAGCCGTAACACCACCCCCTTCCTAAAAGGCTGATCGTCCCGATCAATCATTGGTCCGTCTGTGTCCCTCCGTAGGCTGCCAGGCGATCTCGATGCACGATCTTCATCTTCGCCCTCGGGCTCCGCTGGATCCTGTAGACGACATCGTTGATCCGTTTCACGACTCGGTACGGGCCCTCCCAGGACTTCTGCAGTTTGGGTGACAGGCCTTTCTTCCGTAATGGGTTGAAGAGCCAGACCAGGTCGTCCTCGTGGAATCCGCCGGCATCCGTCTGCTGGTCGTATCGGGTCTTCATTCTGTCGGTCTCGATCCACAGTTTCCTCCTCGCGAACGCGTGCACGTCCTCCAGTTGGTCGACCAGTTCTTGACAATACTGGCTTACCGGGATCGGATCATTCCCAGGTCGGCCAAAGGCAAGATCGACAGGTAGACGGAGCTCCCTCCCAAACATGGCCCGGGCTGGTGTGCACCCGGTGGCTTCATGCACGGCAGCGCGGTAGGCCAGGAGAAATAGTGGAAGATGTTTGTCCCAATCCCTCTGGTGCTCGCTGACGACTATTCGAAGATGGTTCTCGATGGTGCGATTGAATCGCTCTACCATCCCGTCGGACTGAGGGTGTAGTGGCGTTGTCCTTGTCTTCCGGATTCCCAGCAGCTGGCATAGGTTCTGGAACACCTGCGACTCGAAGTTCTTCCCTTGGTCGGAGTGCAGCTCCAGGGGTACTCCGTACCGGCTGACGAATTCCTTCACCAGGGTCTCTGCAATCGTCGCGGCTTCTTGGTTAGGGAGCGCATACGCCTCCGGCCATTTGGTAAAGTAGTCGCTGACGACTAATATGTAGCGGTTCCCTGCCTCGCTTAACGGGAATGGCCCAGCAACATCGATGGCCACTCTCTCCATGGGGCCGCCCACGTTGTAGGTCTTCAGTGGACCCTGTCGTCTTCGTCCTGGGCCCTTGCTGGCTGCGCAATCGTGGCACCTCGCGCAGTGGTTCTCCACGTCTGTTCGGCATCCGATCCAGTAGAACCGCTCTCTCAGCTTCTCCAGGGTCTTCTTTATCCCTAGGTGTCCACCAGATGATCCTCCATGAACTTCCTTCAAGACTTCCTCCGTCATAGCCTTTGGAACGACGACTTGTTCCCGAGATGTCTTCCCGTCGGTGCTCTCCCAGGAACGGCAGATGAGGCCATCCCTTACAATCAGCGAGTCCCACTGCGCCCAGTAGGACTTAAACTTTGGGCTGCAGTCACTCACAATGTTCCACCCGGGTCTGGGGACACAGGCCCTCTTCCATTCGGCTATCAGTCCCAGGTCATCATCTTCTGCTTGCGCCCGCGTGAAAGATTCGCGGCTCCAGCCCCCTTGTAGTTCCACGGTAGTCCTTCGGCACTGTATCCCGGTGTTCTCCTCCCTTCGGGCACAGAAGGTGCAGTCTTCGGGGCACGGTCTTCGTGACAGGGCGTCGGCGTTAGAATGCAGTTGGCCTTTCCTGTGCTGGATCTCAAAGTTGTACTGTTGAAGCCTCTCTAACCACCGCGCGAGTTGACCCTCGGGCTGCTTGAAGTTCAGGAGCCACCGCAGGGATGCATGGTCGGTCCTGATGAGAAATTCTTGCCCGTACAGATACTTGTGGAAGTGTTCAATGGTCTTCACGATGGCGAGCAGCTCCTTCCTGGTGACGCAGTAGTTCCTTTCTGGCTTTGACAATGCCTTGCTGAAGTAGGCCACTACTCTCTCCTCGCCGTCCACTACTTGCGACAGGATTCCCCCTATGCCAAAGTCACTGGCATCGGTATCGACGATGAACCTTGTTCCCGGTCTGGGGTAGGCCAGAATAGGCGCGGTGCACAGAGCTTGCTTGAGTTGTTCGAAGGCACTGTGGCATTCTGCTGTCCACGTGAAGAGTTGGTCCTTCTCAGTCAGTCGATGTAAAGGTTTGGCGATGTCTGCGAATCCTCTCACGAAGCGACGGTAATAAGTACATAGTCCCAGGAAGCTTCGTAGTTGGGACTTGTCCTTCGGGACTGGCCACTCCCTCACAGCTGCGGTCTTCTCTGGGTCGGTGCGCACCCCTTCCTCGGAGACGATATGCCCAAGGTACTGGACCCGCTTCTGGAAGAGCTGACACTTCTTGGGGCTCAACTTCAGCTGGACAGCCCGTAGCTTCAACAAGATCTCCTTCAGGTTGCTGTAGTGCTCCTCGAAGCTCCTCCCCAGAACGATGACGTCGTCTAGGTAGACCAGGCAGGTCTTCCAGTGTAGTCCCCTCAGAATGGACTCCATTAGCCTTTCGAAGGTCGCAGGGGCGTTGCACAGACCGAATGGCATGACGGTGAACTGCCAGAGCCCGCTGCCCATAGAGAACGCAGTTTTCTCGCGGTCCTTAGGGTGGACCTCCACCTGCCAGTAGCCACTCTTCAAATCCAAGGTGGAGAACCATCTTGACCCTGATATGGTGTCCAGCGTGTCGTCGATCCGGGGTAGAGGGTAGCCGTCCTTCTTCGTGACGTCGTTCACCCGCCTGTAGTCCACGCAGAACCTGGTGGAACCGTCCTTCTTCTTCACAAGCACGACCGGAGAACTCCAAGGACTATGTGATGACTCGATCACTCCTTGCTCCTTCATCTCTTCTACCATCCGGTCGACTTCGGCTTGCTTGGCGAGCGGGACACGTCGGAATGGGGGCCTAATCGGTGCGCTGTCCCCAACGTCGATTCTGTGCTGGACCAAGCTTGTCCTGCCGAAGTCTTTGCTCCCCACGGAGAAGACATCCTGGAATTCGCGTAGCAGGTCCTGAAGTTGGCGTGATTGCTCTTCGTCTAAATGGTCCTGGGATCCTTGGTACAGCTTCTGTAGTTCTTCTGGCAGGGCGCGTCTTCTTCGGTTGTCCGTCTGCAGGTGTCCGTCCGTCGTTTCTGTGATGCGGGCAATCCAGGTAACGGGCTCGCAGACTCCTAGGTTGGTGTCCCGGTGAACCGTAATATCGTAGTCGTTCAGGTTGGACAGGCGGACGTACGGCCGAGGCGTCGTGTTGATGAGCGTCTTGGCAACTAGCAATCCTTTTGCCTGGATGTCCTCATATTTTGGCTCGATGACAGCAGCCACTCCCTCAGCAGTTCCGTCGACAATTACGGCGGCGCTGACCTCCGTCCTGGCAGGAACGATGACGTCCTCTCTCAGCCTTACTCGTCGTGCGGTGACGGCCTCGTGTGCTGGTTGCAAAGCAAGTTCCTCACCTCCGAAGTGCAGAGTGTTGGTACTCAAGTCCAAGATGATGTTGTTCTGGTCCAGGAAGTCCAGTCCGATGATCACTTCGTTTGATACGTCAGCCACAAGCACTGGATGCTTCACCACCCGTCGACCAATGACGAGCTCCAGTGATGCTTCGCCATGTACCGGTGCGGTCTCTCCGGTCGCGGTTATTAGCTGGAGGTTCCTTTGTGTGGGTTGAACTCTCCACTTCGGGATCACGGTGGGATTGACGATGGTCCTCGACGCTCCCGTGTCGATCAGCATGGGCCAGCTCACTCCGTTGACGACTCCGTCGACCATCAGGCTGGTATTGTCCCTCCGTAACTTCGTCACACGCACTTGGACCGCTGGGGCTTGACGACTGTCACAAGCCAACCTTTGCCCCCCAAGGCTGGCTAATACTCGTTTCCCTGGGCCGCGCGGTTTTCAGACGACTGATTTCCCGTCGGATACCCTCGGCGGCGGCGATCACCGCAGTCCTTGCTCAGGTGGCCTTTCTTACCGCAGGCCCAGCAAGTCGGTAGTCCTCTTCCGGGCCGCCTCTCCGGTTGTGTTGTTGCTGGTGGTACCGCGACTATCGAAGAAACGGCTTAGCGCCTCCATTAATTCGTCGGCCAGGGGCTTGGTCTCGTTGGTTTTTACTGGTTCATCGACGTCCACTTGACGCACCCGCGCGTGCATTCTGGATGCCTGTTTTGCCGTCTCGAACTCAAGTGCGTGGCTCAGCGCATCTGCCAGGGTCTTATTGCGCGCGAGTCGCAGCGCCTGTTGAGTGTCCGAGTCCCGTAGCCCGTCGGTGAAAGTCTGTGTCGCTATCTGCTCCAGAAAGTCGGCCGGCGCTGTTGGGTAGGCGAGCCTTACGAGACGTGCGATGTCCATCTCGAACTCCTGCAGGGTTTCCGCGTTCTTTTGTACCCGGGTCCGGAGCTGCATCTGGTAGGCCTGCAGAAGATGGCTATCTCCATATCGGGACTCCATATGGGCGATTAGTGAAGCGTAGTCCTGGGATCCAGTCGGGATGGCCTGAAGGACGTTAAGGGCGTCCCCTCTCAGCGCTACAATGAGGGCTGTAGCCTTTTCCGTGCTGTTCCAGTTGTTTATTGAACAGGCTGCCTCGAACTGACGTAAATAGGTGCTCCACGGGACCTTTCCGTCGAAGGTTGGGGGCGTCACTCTGCTCTGTCCCGTTCCTGATATTCCCGGTGTACCTGTGGGCGGGCGTCGGCGCAGCTCGGCAACTTCCTCTTGAAGAGCGTTGAATCTCGCTTCCATCCCCGTCAGTGGGCGTTGGCGCAGTTCGGCAACTTCCTCTTGTAAGGCGTCGAACTTCTTTTCTACTGCTGTGACTTCCTCACGTAGGCCCTGGCAGACGGTGTTGACTTCCTGACGCAGACCCTGTTCCAATTTCTTTTGACTTTCCTGTAATTTCGTCAGCAGACACTCTTCCAGATTTTTCTGGCCATCCAGAAATTTGGCGGTTAGGTCCTCGGCTAGCTTATTCTGACCGTCTTCTAATTTGGAAGTTAGGTCCTCGGCTAAACTTTTCTGGCTGTCTTCCATCTTCTTCAGGTCCGCCGCTAACTTATTTTGACCGTCTTCTAATTTGGCAGTTAGGTCCTTGGTTAAATTCTTCTGGCCGTCCTCCATCTTGGTTTCCATGCCATTTAACTTTTCTAGCAATGCTGCCAATTGCGCCTCCATTTTAGTTGTTTGTCTTGTAAAGGGCATGCACTCACAGGAAATTTAGAGAAAATGACCTGCTCGGGTTTTGAAACCAGGACCGTCAGGTGTTGTGCTTGAGTTCGTAATCCGGCTTCTGACACCAGTTGTTACGAGCCACCCCCCTAGTGGCACTTTTGTTAACTGGATTACGGTGGGGTACAAAGCACAACACCAATTACTGCTTAAAGAAATAATTAACTTTATTGTGGCCAGAAAATTACACTAATCAGCAAATACAAGCAATTAGGAGCCTTACTCCAGTTTCCTCAAGTCTCTTCCTTGAGTGCTCTTGGCCCTTCCACTTGTCAACAGACCACAGAAGTTAATCCGTCCTAATGAGTACGGTGGCCTGACAGAAACTACCTGCCCCTCTCTCTTATGTTCACCGACCACAATTACTTACGATCACTTGCCGCAGGCTATTTTGCTGTCCACAAGCTGGAGAAACAATGTCACTGGATTTCGTAACTCGCACAGCACTTCGTCACCACACTTTGTCGCACTCGCTCAAAAACACACACCCACAGAAAACTCGGTCCCCTCACTGTTGAAGCCGCTTATATAGCAGGCTGGTGACTCAATAAATTCTAGAATCGTCCAGGACACACGGCTTCTCGACATTTCCTTCGCTGGTGGTGTCACGAAGATTCTGGACCATCCCTTTCACTTCGCAGTCCGTTGCGTAACGCGCATGCAATACACTGAGGGAGAGCAGTCCAGCCCTGGGGCAGTTTTGACTCATGCGGCGAGCGATGAAACGAACTCACAACCGTAACAGTATGGTAGTAGCCTATGTAAGAGAATGCGCGCAAGAATCTTGTATGCGCTACATAATAATGATATGCCCCTGTAATTCTCACACTTGGTTCTTTTTCCTTTCTTATATATTGGGCATATTACTGCTTGTTGCCATTCATTGGGCATCTTTTCATTTCTCCATACTTGCAGTATCAATCGATACAGTGCTTTTCTGCATGCTTCTCCACTTTGTTTTAGCAGTTCTATTGCCAAGCCGTCAGTTCCTGGAGCTTTGCTGTTCTTCATTTGCATTAGAGCTTCATCCATTTCCTTCATTGTAGGCTCCTCCACATTTGGTTGGGGTCCTTCATATGCCTTTGTTTCCTCAGTCACTTCTTTTCCCTCAGGGACATTCAACAATTCTTCAAAATAGTCCTTCCATAACTTCAAGCCCTCTTCTTGACCAGCCACCAAATCACCTTCATTGTTTTCCATTGCTACGATTCTTGGTCTGTACCCCGTCTTGAAATACCTTGCATACCTATAGAATTCCCTTACATTGTTCTTGTTTCTGTCTTCTTCAGCTTTTTCCAGTTGCTTGTTGATGAACTGCCTCTTTTCTTTACGTATTACTTTCCCTCGCTGCCTCCACGTATTCTTCTCTGGATTGTGGGGTGTCTTTATCTAGCATCCTCTGTTTGTACTTCTTTCTCTTTTTAATCGCCTCTTTGCACTCCTCACTGAACCATATCTTGTCCTGTCCTTTATTTTCTTTACTCTTTAGGTGTTCCTTTGCAGTCTCAGTCACAATGGATTTGAATATTTCCAGCTGTTATCTTCCCCTTCCTCTTTCCTTTCTCCTTCTTCTAGCTCCTCCAGAACTTGAAAACGATTTTGTAGCTTTAGCCGGTACTCACTATTTCCTCCTTTTCCAGTAGGCTTACATCTATTTTGCCTTTTAGTGTGCCTGCTTTCGTCATCTTCTCTCGTGATATTCTTTGTTTCACTTTAATTAATACCAGATTGTGATCACTTCCCACTTCTGCTCCTCGTACTGCTCTGACATCCTCGATTCCACTTGCATGTCTTGAATCCACCAAAACGTGGTCAATCTGGTTGGTATATCGCCCTCCTGGAGTGTTCCATGTTCCTAGGTGAATCTTCTTGTGTGGGAACATTGTGCTGGCGATCTTCATGTCCTTTGCAGTTGCAAATGTTACCAGCCTTAATCCATTATCATTAGACTCTTTGTGAAGGGTGTGCGGCCCGCTCACACCTCTATTTGCAGTTTCAACACCAACTTTTGCGTTTGCGTCCCCTATCACCATTTTCATGTCGTATTGCGGCATCCCGTCGTATACTTGTTCAACCATTTCATAAAAGCAGTCCTTTTCCTCGTCGTCCTTTTCTTCTGTAGGGGCATGTACTGCGAGGATGGACATGCTCTGAAACCTTCCCTTCATTCTCACGTAGCATAGCCTTTCGCTGATTGCTTCATATTTAACCACAGCGTGCACTATTTTATTGTTGACTGCTATTCCTGTTCCAAGTTGCCCTTTTGTTCCTCCAGTCCCACTGTGAAATATAGTGTAGTTCTCTCCCTTCTGTATGCCTTCCTCTTTCCATCTGATCTCCTGTAAGGCAACCACATCCATATTATAATTGCACAACTCCTCATCCAATGCCTTCACTGCTCCTGATGCATTCAGCGTTCTGATATTCCACGTCCCCATCCGTAAATGTTTGTATCGTAGTCCTTGTCCTTTGCCATGTCCGTCAACATATGAATCCATCTCCGAGGCTTGTTTTGAATGTTTCGTAACAGTCGTTTTTTTTAACAGGGTGGGTTGTCGGCCCGACGCCCAACCCCCAACCTGGAGGGCCAGGATTTGTGTAGGGTCTACTCCCATAGAGAGACTGGCTTCACTTCGCTTTACAGAGCTCCCTCTACCCATGGTTTTCTGTTAGGGTTTGCCTTCCCTTAGCCTTTGGGGTGCGACCCTACCTGCAAGGCAGCACTTATTTACTGGCGGTGCTTACTCGCCATGTCACAGGATCAGCATTGAGCTCGTATGGTATTTGTTGAGTGTATTCCTGCCATAGAATATCCTCCCACGCTCTCTTATCCTGCCGCCTCGGTCCGGGACTGCTTATTAGGATTTCTCCGTATTCGCAGCTAACCCCCATATCTGAAAGCCATTCACTATCCGCCACCTGTGACCCGCCTGGTCGCTGAGGCTCGTCCCAGGACAGAGATGTAATACCACAGCATATGTAGTGTATTATTATAGAGTAAGGAAAGTCAGTTAAAATTGCTATGACAACATGTGTATAGCACAGAATAATGCTACAAGGCAGGATAGAGCACTAGTAACAACCATGTCTTTTCACCTGATGAAGTAAATTAACACTCAACAAAAGTAATAAGGTGCTCCGGGGTAACTGGGCCATAATTTTACAACACGACCTCCACTTACCTTCATAAAACTGTAATTTGGAACAAGTAATAAGCAATTGTTTACTGCAAAATATTCTATGAGTATTTAGCTATAAACAAACCAACATATTACATACCAATTAAGGCATATTTTTTACATTTTATATTTTTTCTCACTATATATAATTTTTATTATCCTAGTGGCCCAGTTACCCCTTGAAGTTGGGGTAACTGGACCACCCCAGGCTATATTCTAAAAAACCACTGCAGCAAATGCCTGAGGTAAGTGGATCTATTGTTACACATTCAATTGATTTAGAAAAAATATTAGTATGATTAATTGTTTGATATAAGTACACATTCCGGACCTTGTATCGGGACCCTAATAAAAAAAGGCAAAGAAAAAGGCATATAATAAGTAATATATTTATACATGTATTTAATTACACCTGTTTCTTGCAAAGAAATTACAATAAATTCAAAGAAATTACCATAATATCTTACCATGAAAATCCAAAATAAGACACACACACACACAAAAAAAAGGGAAAATTAAAATAATTTTTTGAGTTCAAACACTTAGTATATGAGTTCTTACAGGCCTACATTAAGGAAAACTTAGTAGATGTTAGTTAGATCACTCAGGACTGCTGTAAAACCAATCATATTATTAAATCGAGCAGAACTACTTGTTACCGGTTGTGGATGCTTCCGTACGATGTCAAACGCTCTAATTTGGATTCTTCATCGGTTTCTTTGAATGTCACCGTCTGAAAGTGCCGTTTGTAAAAAAGAACCATGTAGCCTTCATCCTCTTTTCGTAAAACCGTATAGTTATATTATTGGGAAAACTGGATGGCCCAGCTACCCCATCTTTGAAACTTTTTCGGTGTAACTGGGCCACCTCTACCAGGCAAATAACAACAAGCCTAGGGGTGGTAATAAGCATATTTATGTATAAAATCATTCATTATGTTTATACCTGACTAGTAATAAGGAAACAGGTACTTATCAAGCAACGACGGAAGCCCGTTAAACATGTGAAAACACGACGTTGTTTGAAAATATTTCAATAATAAACAAAGTTTTTATGGTTCCGCCTAGTCAATACTTGTTTTATTAGAGATTTTATCGTGACATAATCACTTGTCTTTACGTATGTTGGGACATGTTTCGGTGTCTAGTAACATTGACACCTTCATCAGCCATGTCCCAACATACGTAAAGACAAGTGATTATGTCACGATAAAATCTCTAATAAAACAAGTATTGACTAGGCGGAACCATAATAACTTTGTTTATTATTACATTCTGTCAATACGGAAAAATGTGTGACTTTAAAAGTCAAAAAGTGAAAATATTTCTTCTTACAAATTATTGAACCTCTCACAACTTCAAAATGGCTCCAAATGAAGTAATGCCTGTTGTTCTAGAGAGAAACAAGGAAGATGAAGGTGTGCCAACCAAATAACATAATTCTCCCAAATATGGATATGAATGACCCAGGGCCCAGTTACCCCATGGGCCCAGAAACCCCGGAACACCTTACAGATATGTTATATTTGTACCAAAGGAGTGTCTGAAGTTTAATACAACCTGAAAGTCGGGTATACCGTGTATAAATCTATATATTTTACATTTCAACTGAGACTGTAGATGGACTAAAAGTTAATAGCCAGTTCCCTTGGTGTCTGGATCTTGTTCGTCTACCAGCTATGACATCCGCCAGAAATTCTTGAGTCCATCGATCAATTCCTTCTTTCATGCTTCTGGCAAAGGCCCTCTCCATCTTTGGGGTTAGATAGCTGATATCTTTTAACCATTTTTCGAAAACTAATTTGCATTCGGTCTTTCACATAATCTTGGAACAATCTCTATTTGCTTTTGGCTTAAAATTAATCAACATCAAAGCTTTTTTATTTTAGACACAAGTTCAAAATGACAATTCATGCCATTTAGATGTACAGTCGAGACCAGCATCTTAGTGATGTAGTCAACTAACGAAGCACTGGAAACCAAAATCGGGATGAGACACACACAGAACCCTGCATTACATAATCAATCTTAGCTCAAATAAACCATGTTGCTGAATAAGAAATTATGCTTATTTGATAAACAAAATATACCCATCTTTCTTCCTTCGGCTTCTCCCAATTAATTGAGGTCGCTGGAGCCAACCAGGCTCATTTTGGTTTTGGCCGGGGATTTAAGACCGGATGCCCTTCCTGACGCCACGTGATTTTTCAGGTGAAAATTCCACCCCGCTGTCACCGGGATTCGAACCCCAGCTGTCCGGGTGAAAGACGAGCAGCTAAGCCACTGCGTCATCACGCTCCCCAAACAAAATATACCCATAAGTTAGTTTATTTCTCTCGGAAAATATGCAGTACTTCCATTTTACTACAAAGATTTGTTGCTAATATTATCACCACCATACGAACTGCGGTGGCGTTGGTAGCATGCTGAGCTTCTATGCCCGAGGTCGCAGGTTCAATCCCGGCCGAAGTCGGCGGATTTTTTAAGAGCTTTAAAAATCCCTCAGTATGCCTTTCTTCGGAGGGGAAGTAAAGCCGGTGGTCCCATGTCATAGATTTATGGCATGAAAGAGAACCTGCCACTAACAATACTTGTGTGAAGCCAATATTTGTAGGTTAGAATTTATAACCATCTATTACTTCCAACGCTCGCCGCCAGGTGCTGGCTGCAATGCCATCTGGTAGGCAAATCCGCAAGCTAGGTGTTGTGGACGGCAGCATTTGGCAGCAAAAGTAGAAACTACTTGAAATTACTGTCTGCAGTCCTTACTTGAATTTAAAAAAGTCCTCTCGGCACGCCGGAAAGCGGAGGTAGATTTCACCGGACAAACTAGGGGATAGGCGAAAATAGGCAGAATATGCAGGTTTTCGTAGAAGGCTCAGACCTCATTTATTGCGAGAAAGTATTTTATAATTGGAGCTTAATTAACTTCGTTTTTCGTCATTTTATGCATATTTTAAACATTTTATTGTCTTATGGGGACGGTAACCTTCTTGTCATTTGGGGTCCATTTTTATACTTGTGGTCACACTGTCCTTATGCAAGGTTTCCTTAGAATTCGCTCAATATTTATGGTCCAAGTGTTGACAGGGAAATTCAATCAAGACCCCTTGGAACGTCTATTCGGAATTTTAAGGTCCATAAAATGTGACGATCACGCATCAATTGTAGATTTTCTGCATTTACATACAGTACAGCGTGTGTATGTCCCAATTCATCATCATCTTGCACAGTTTCCAGCCACTGGCCGGGTCTGTTTGGAACACAAGCCTCTCCAACGTTTTCTGTCTTCCCACCATCTCTCAGCCTCCACTCTTCTCCTCTCTTCTTCACGCTTTCTTCCACCACCTGTCTCTCGGTCTCGTGTATCCTCTTCTCCTCCATTCGTTTTACATGTCCATACCATCTAAGTCTAGATTTCTCTATACCATCCTGTAATGGTTCCTCCTTCATTAATTCTCTGGTCCTCTCATTTCTTATTCTGTCCATCTTTGTAGCTCCAATACTGCTACTCAAGAACCTCATCTGACTGGCCTGTATTTTGCTCTTCTCCCTTCCTTTCATAACCCAGGTCTCCCAGGCATACGTCAGGATAGGGACATAGTACGTTCGATATATGATCTATTTGCTGTTCTGAGGGACATCCTTGCTCCATAACATGCTTCACACACTCCTCCGGAATGCTTCTGCCTGTCTCCCCCGCTCATTTATTTCTGTATGTCCCAATTAATGTGGCTATATCTCTGTCCGGGAACTGCGAACCTAAGTTAGAACCACCTCTCACGTCATTCGTTAATCAAATTCGATTATGTGTGTAGCAACCGAGGAACAACACAAATCTGTTAAGTTGTCTGCGAACGAGAAAATTAGAGACTAAGTGGTGATAACGGACTGGGAGAATGATCTTCCCCTTCCTTATTGTTCGCATTGGCGAATAAATTAATTTTTCAAGTTTACATAATTTGTGTCAGACAGAATTAATTTTTTCTCATTACCTCTATTCGGTCACCACATGTTCGTGACCTTTGATTTTGTAATAATTCTCCTATTTCAAATTAGGTATGTTGTAAATTACTTATGTATTATCTCATAAGCCATGCTCGCTTTTAAGACATTTCTCGAAGTGTTTTAGTGAAACAATACATTCAGTCTGCACGACAAGAAAGCTGAACAGAAACTGGCTACCATAGCTACGCTCCCATTGGTCGGCCTCCAAGCTTCGGCCAATCACACCACGTCTTCTCCAATTGCGTGCCACGGAAGGTCCTGGAACATTAGCTGGTCGCCTATTTAAACGGCTCGCTAGGCTGAATCGTCGTGATTTTCCTTGCAGACTTGGAGCTGCTCACCAGTCTTGACCACCGGACTTTAATTCATCTAATTGTAATCTATCATCTTAAATTCTGCATCAAGAAGTCGTAACTACACTTCGCAATGTCTTTAAGACATCTTAACTTCGTGATCTAAAATTGATCACAATCTTTGTGTTTCAAACGACATGTTTGAAAAATGAACATTCTTTATGTGTGAACTTCACATCATTCGTGCAACGAGAAACTGTTTCGTTATGCACCTTCTACAACGTGAATAGGTTTATTACCTATGTTTTCGTCTTCGATGGCTTTTCTAGAAAGCTATTCCTTTAGAGAATGCTACAACATTCTACAAGTGCTTCAACCTTCCTGCGTACTTAAGTGTACCACGTGTGACATATATCTAATGTCATCAGCTGTTCGGAATTCTTCAAAGGTTGCTAACCTTCAAAACTAAAGAAGTCCTCTCGGCACGCCGGAAAGCGGAGGTAGATTTCACCGGACAAACTTGGGGATAGGCGAAAATAGGCAGAATATGAAGGTTTTCGTAGAAGGATCAGACCTCATTTATCGCGAGAAAGTATTTTATAATTGGAGCTTATTTAACTTTGTTTTCCGTCATTTTATGCATATTTTAAACATTTTATTGTCTTATGGGACGGTAAACTTCTTGTCATTTGGGGTCCATTTTTATACTTGTGGTCACACTGTCCTTATGCAAGGTTTCGACACTGATGTGTAACTATCTAACCGTCTGTTACTTCTTCATGCAAAATTTTGTCCCGTAGAGATTTTGGTTGGTTCCTCAGTTTAGGGGATGCGACAACGCGGTCATGTAACCCCGTGTACTTTGGGTGAATGTAGAATCTGTCTGATAAACGGTGTGAATTGTGATGGCTGTATTAGTCTGTAATTCAAGTAAGGACTGCAGACGGTCAATTTCAAGCAGTAGTTCCTAATGTTGCTACCAAATACTACTACCATCAACGACACCTAGCTGTGAACTTGACTACTAGATGCCACCGCAACCAGCAACTCGCATTGGAACTTCCCCTCCAAAGGAAAGCATACAGAGTGATTTTTAGCGCTCTTAGAAAATCCGACGACTTCGGCGGGCTTTGAACCCGCGACCTTGGGCATAGAAGTTCAGCATGCTACCACCGACAGTAGTGGCTAGGCGGGCTAAAGCGCTGCGTTAGGTCAAGGGGCCAAGCTCTCTGCTGACTCGGTAGACGCGTGGGTTCGAGCCCCACCGTCGGCTGTCGAAATGGTTTTCCATTTTCAACACCAGGCAAATGCTGGGACAGCACCTTCTGACAGGCCATGGCCGCTTCCTTCCACATCCTTGCCCAGTTTCATTCATCTTCATCCATTCCATCTCTCATCCCGACGCGCAGGTCGCCCACGGGCGTCGACTAGAAAGACCTGCACTCGGCCTCTCAGGTGGCTACACGAAAAAAAAAAAAAAAAAAAAAAAAGCATGCTACCAGTTACGTCACCGATGCCGCTTCAGACTTAGTCAGATAGAAAACTGAATGTGATCTCGTGCAAGTGCGTTGTCATGGCAACGTCTGATGGGTCTTGGCATCTCTCTATATATAAAAGTCCTCTCGGCACGCCGGAAGGCGGAGGTATATTTCACCGGGCAAACTTGGGGATAAGCGAAAATAGGCAGAATATGCAGGTTTTCGTAGAAGGATCAGACCTCATTGATTGCGAGAAAGTTTTAAATAATTGGAGCTTAATTAACTTTGTTTTTCGTCATTTTATGCATATTTTAAACATTTTATTGTCTTATGGGGACGGTAACCTTCTTGTCATTTGGGGTCCATTTTTATACTTGTGGTCACACTGTCCTTATGCAAATCAACACTGATGCGTAACTATCGAACGGTCTGTTACGTCTTCACGCAAAATTTTATCTCCCGCAGAGATTTTGGTTGGTTCCTCAGTTTAGGGGCTTCGACAACGCGGTCATGTAACCCCGTGTACTTTGGGCGAGTGTAGAATCTGTCTGATCAACGGTGTGATTTGTGATGGCTGTATTAGTCTGTAATTCAGGTAAGGACTGCAGACGGTCAATTTCAAGCAGTAGTTCCTAATGTTGCTAACAGATACTACCGTCAACGACACCTGGCTGTGAACTTGGCTACTAGATGCCACCACAACCAGCAACTCGCAACGAACTTCCCCTCCAAAGGAAAGCATACTGAGTGATTTTTAGCGTTCTTAGAAAATCCGACGACTTTGAACCCGCGACCTTGGGCATAGAAGTTCAGCATGCTACCAGTTACATCACCAAAGTCGCTTCACACTTAGTCAGATGGAAATCTGAATCTGATCTCGTGCAAGTGCGTTTTCATGGCAACGTCTGATGGCTCACCCCTCATCAATTTAGTAGTGTTGCCATGGCAACCTCTGATAGCTCTTGGCATTTTCTTATAATTCCGAAATCATTTTTCTCATCCCTTGGCGTAATGATGGGTCATATCAAAAATTCTTTCCGACAAAAGTTTTAGGTAATTATTAGGGGAATATTGTCCATTTTGTACGGTTTTGATATTGTGCCTATTAAGAGAGATATGATTATTGTTTCCCGAAAAACCCACTTTTTCCCACCTCTTTGGTCAAAGGTTGGTGCTATAAAAAAACTCTTCAAACATACATTTTTGGCCTTTATCCGACACTTAGTATGAACTTTGAACGGATTCGATATTTCACATATTAAGAGAGTTATAGCAATATTTCACTTTTTCAAAAAAATCCCCCCATTTTAACCCCATACCTGCCAACTTTTGAAAAGGGCTATCAGTAAAACTCACGCGCGACAAAAAAAATTAACGATTTTCGACATACCCCGGCTTGACGAAAATAATAATACTTCTGGGCTACAAAATACAATAATTCATGCTTTAAACAAGATACTTCAATGAAATCATATCTACTTACATGATTTGTAGATGAACATAACAATCAAGAAGAAATCCATGTTAATCAGCAGCAGGCGTGGTGAATATTGGTTTGGAGCAGACATAACAGGACTTCCTTGATAGATTAAGCTGATATACGATAATTGAAAAAGGCTTTAAACAATAAAACTTGTTTAACGTAACACAGGCAAGAAATAATATAATACACACTGCAAATCACATGCTAGTTCGACTTTTAAGTCATGGTTGTGACCTTTTTAGCTTCCTGCAAACAGTCTTGAGAAAATGTTTTGTCATAACAGGGACCAGAACTCCTGGTCTTCAAAATAGAAATAGACTCCAGAGATTCATTGGACATGGATGACCTGAACTGTGTTCTATTTTTCTTCACAAGGCTAAAAAAAACGTTCACATTCTGCATTGCCATGGGATATGGTGAGAATAGAGAGCAATACTCTAGAAATTCAGTTATACTTAAGAAGTCCATCGGCTCCACGAATTCTTGATATTTGTGCCCAACTAAAATCACTTTCAGCATCTTGATGTGCAGCGAAAGTGTCATCTACCTGAAGAGCTGTGAACTGCCTCTGAAGCTCATTCACCACCTCATCTGTAGTTTCATTCTCTTCCTTGCATAACATGATAGGAAACTTTTCCAAGAAAAAACGAATGGAAGATAACTGTGCATCTTCAATTTTGTCTAACCTAGCAACTTGAGCATTCTTTAACACGTCATCCTTGAGTGGAAACTTGTTGATGATGTAGTCACAGGCAGTATAAAAGTAGTTTCTCACTGATGAAAAGAAAAGGGATTTATCTGTATCCGGTCCGTTCTGAAGGCCTTAACAACTTCAGATGATGCATCTTTTGCCATTTTATTTACAATACATGTCGTTTTCGTGCCACCACAACTATATTTCTTTGCAACTTCTGATGTGGGAAACATCTTCTTAAATAAAGCACCAGCATGATCAGCCGCACTTAAGGGCACATTGTGTTCCACCAAAAAGGAAGTAAACAGACACTCGGCCCTAATTACGTCACTGTCAACGTTTCCAGACTTAGCAAAAATGGTGTTGATTTTCTTGCTATCTTCCTTCGATTTAACATAACTAATGTGTTTACCGCACTTCACATGATTACTTAAATCGTTTTTTCCACCATGTGCAATATTAATATCACACCCACATACCGTGCAAAAGGCAAATTTTTCTCCCTTTCTTGATTTTAGTATGCACGGAAAATCAACCGAGTATGATTCATTAAATGTCTGGAAGTACTGTTTCTTGTTGGATTTGTTCATTCTCGATATCTACTAAAACATCGAAAGGAACCTGGATCACTGAACGTCACATAAAATTATAACATAAAACACTTAAGACAGCCAACACTTCATTAAAACATGCCAAGACACACAAAGCCATTAAATGAAAACGACGCCAACCTCGTGAAGAAAGAATATGCACATGGTAGAAAAACACACACACACGTGGAACGAATGTAATTAGTCCAAGGAATACAGGAAACTGCGAAGCACGAAGTTATAGCACAAAAACTCGAACGCTTCATTAAAATATGCCATAACCTTAAAAGACGAAAACATTCAAGGAACGCCAACTTCGCGAACAATGAACAACTAACGTGGTCAAAGAATATGGTTTAAATCGCAACGAGCGAACGGAGCGGAACAAAGAATATGCGAAGCAGAGCCTGTCGACACATGGAAGAACGGTTATCCCGGCTTCAAATTCAATTACAAATGACGACACAACCATCACACGGTTAAAAGTAGGAATCATATCAAAGAACGAGCTATCGACTATCGTGGACTTGCCTTCGACCCACGCAAAAAATCGATTGTACGGAAGTGGGCGGTATTATCGAATGTAAATTATCGTTTCAAATTTTTGTCCGCAAAATCGTAAAATGACACCGTTCATCCGTAAAACCGTAAAATGCTGCAATTTCCGTAAATTTTACGGATAAACCGTAAAAGTTGGCAGGTATGTAACCCCCTTCGACCGATTTAGCCCAGTAACGAACTCGACCGAGACTTTATAGGTATACATATTCGGTAAAAAATTCTAAGTGATTGGTGCAAAATTACAGCAGTTATCGTGTCCACAAGAAACTTATGTACATATACATACATAAATTATATATAAACTTTTGAACTGACGGTGGTTTTGGGGTCTGGGGGATTTTAAACGCGAAGATATGTCGAAATTTTCCAGAAGTCGAAACATGGTACCCATTGCAATAGTTAGCTATCTAATGAAATCTACCTAAAAGCTAAGTTAACTGTATTTCTACAAGCTATATACCGGTATTATGTCCAGCGTAATTTGTACTTTACAAGCATCATGGCATTTCTAAATCTACACGTTTTGCTACCTTTTCTGGATCATAGTTACTTTAATCTTCTTCATGCTGTCCGAGGCAAGATTTAACGGCTCGCTTTTGCCATTTTCCTTTTAGGGATATCAATTTGCTTGCTTTTGTTTAAAGCATGTGACTGCTTTCATAAGGTGTGGCAGGATTGAGTCCCTGACCGTCATAGCTCCTTCTATAGGCTATGCCTTTTCTTTGCAACTGCTTTCCCAGTTTTTCCTTTCTCTCTTTCATAAGGTGCGGCAGGATTGGGTCCCTGACCGTCATAGCTCCTTCTATAGGCTATGTTTCTATTCTTTTCTTTCATACCAAATGATCTGTGTAACTTTCACAAAGGTTTTCTTTATAGGAAAGTGTTTCACCTTTTTCCTTTCTCATGTTAAAACCACTTTGGGTTAAGAACTCAAAGTGTTCCATATGTATGGAAGTTAGCTACACCATTTCTTCTTTGCCATTTGTTATACTAATGGAGCAAAGCCTACTCAATGTAAAAAAATGTTTGTATTGTTCTGGGCTCAACACCCAAAGCACTGTCAAGAAAATGTTTAAAAATGATTTACTAAATTTATATAGGTTCATTTGTATCAAGAATTAAATATATTCAGATGTTTAAGCAAGCTGCTCTCTTTTTTTTCTCTTATTTTGCATATGCTAATATCTCCCTCATATTCCTTAACACTCAAATTAGGTTCGATTTTGAGCACACTCAGAATTCTGATAATGGAAACCTTTAATTGGTTGATCCAATGGTTCGTGGTAACTAATCACACCACTTATGAAGACAACATTCCGAAACAATGCTTGGTTTACTACCTAGCAGGGTGCATTGTCAAGCAACTAAAGAAAGGAATCAGCTGTGTGAAGTGTGCAACAACCCTTAGGCCGTCAGACACAACAGCTGCAACTTCCACTGACATAAAGGACTTGGCTCAAAAAATACTCTTACTTACC
This sequence comes from Meconema thalassinum, assembly GCA_946902985.2. NCBI lineage: Eukaryota > Metazoa > Arthropoda > Insecta > Orthoptera > Tettigoniidae > Meconema > Meconema thalassinum. Next base: position 789,946,710 of record OX336390.1, read on the forward strand.
TAACCTACCCATCCGACAGTGTCTTCAAACATTCTCTCACAGGTTGAAGTAGTCGTTGAAAAGAACTTCGAACTCGGGGGACGTGTCCATGGCATAAACCTGTCCTTAGTAATTGAAATCTATTACTCTACCCTCTCAAATTTGTGGGGCGATATATTTTATGAGTGTTTGGACAGCATTGATGAGATTGCTTTAGGGCCATGTGATTTAGGATATATTATGGAACATAAACTGGACCTTATTGGAAAACTAGTTTTTCATTTCATGAAGTGGCGCTTTATTTTTCGTACGAAATTAGGTAAGAACAGACATTTGCGCGGTCTGCAAAATCGTCCCGTAAGCTTTACAAAGTTTCGAACAACTGACAGCTACGAGTTACATGGGTGAGTTTAAATTATATTTATTGTATTTTTTCAGTTGTGAATGGTCTGTAGCTTATGATTTTTACACATTCAGTTACATTTTGATCCCCGCCAATATGTTTTATTTCCTTATTATATGAACCTACTGTACAACGTAAAATAATGTTTCATAATTAACTCAACGGACGTCAGCGTTTTATGTACTCAGTGTGGAGAATGTTATATTTGGGTTATCTTGTCTAATACATCGTAGTGGAAGCTGATAACTGGAACGTAACATTCAACCATATTCAACTGCTGGTAGGCTATTGATACCGTCCGCACTCAAGAGCTAGCCGACGCTAGAGCCGCCTAACGGCTGGACCATACAGACTCCACAAGTCCTTTCACTTTCTCTTCTATACGCTATGCTAAAACTGTGCCCTCATCACAACCAAGCCTGAAGCCAATTGCATTAGTGACTGGCAGTGTTACATCTTCTCCGACAACAACTGGAAATCCAGCAACTTCGGGACTTCAACATGCCAACAGCATCCTTTCTATGTCAACGCATCAAACAGCTCCGAACAATCCAATCCATTCACCACATCCTGTCGAGCTACTTTCAGGTGTCACATCACCAACCAGGAGGCGTAGAAGGATTCAATCCATTCAACCTCAAGCAACCAGGTCTTCGACAAGAATTAGTGTTCGTCCACCAATTTCTTACCACACACAAGTGCCAACTCAGGACGAACAACAAAATTTGCCTGCGACTGTGCTGCCACAAGATCTGATTGCCTTGGCAATTAACCACAAGAGGATTGAAGAACACCTACCAATAACTTATTGTGCTGCAAGATTATGTGACAGCATTGTGCCTGACAGTGACATTGTCAGTATGAGCAAAGTTTGTATGTATTGCGGTGCATTGCTATTCAAATCAGAGGTTAAGGAAACATCGTCTAAGATACATTTGCCACCTTTAGAGGTATCTCCCATGTTAAAGAACCTCATAGAAAGAAATGACATGCAAACACAAGAATATTTTGCTAATGCTAGGCAATATAACAGTGCATTAGCTTTTGCATGTGTTCAGGCACAAGCAGTACATTTTCCACCAAGGGGTCCATATTGCTATAAAATTCATGGGCAAATTTATAATTCAGTCGGCACATTGAATGTACCTCAGGGATCTGTCCCAATGTTTGCTTCATTATTGATTCTGAAGAAGCATTTGCTCATGCAGCAAACCAAGACTGCTGTCCTGTCGTAATGAATACTTTACAGACAATGTTACAGGAATGCAATCCATACGCACAGCTGTTCACGTCTGTAGGAACAATGGTAAGAGACTCCCAAGACATTCAATTACATTTCACTGTGAATAATGCCTTTGATAGGAGGAGATACAATGCTCCCACAGCACCGGGTGAAATTGCTGCAGTATTTACCTCATTGGATGGTGCACCACCAGGTAAATTTAACTTCACTGTATATCACAAAGCAACGGGACGACTTTCCACCATCAACAACCTCAATCCCCATGTGTTATCCACTTCTGTTTCCCTGTGGTGATGCTGGATGGAAACCTGGTATGCCTCATGTTCAAGTAAGTAGCACAGTGGCTCGAAACACAACGACTCAGTTGCAAAATTACTGCTTGAGGTTAGCTGTCCGTGATGGTTTCAATTTATTGCACTGTTCAGGTAAATTGTTTCAGCAATATGTTGTTGATTGCTATTGTAAAGTAGAGGGGGCAAGAATTGCGTATATAAAATCACATCAGAAGGAACTGCGTGCTGAAAGCTATAAGGGCCTTCTTGATTATATGCTGAACGACAACCAAGGCTTCCAAACAGGCATCCCTGTCATACTGCCATCAACATTTATAGGCAGCCCACGAAATATGATTCAAAATTACCAGGACGCCATGTCATTTGTCAGTAGATTTGGGAAACCTGATCTCTTCGTTACCGTTACATGCAATCCCAAGATGAAAGAAATTACTGACAATCTTCAGCCATTTGAACAAGTATCTAACAGGCTTGATTAGGTCACACGAGTTTTCCACGCTAAACTCAAGACTCGTTTTAGACGATCTCCTGAAAGGACACGTTCTCGGAGTTGCCATTGCAAATGTTCACGTGATCGAATTCCAAAAACGCGGACTGCCCCATGCGCATATTTTGCTAATTTTACGAGAGGCCGATAAAATTAGGGATCCCGAAGCTGCTGATTCTATATTTTGCGCTGAAATTCCTGACCCAAATGAAGACCCGCAATTACAATCCATGATACATGGACCCTGTGGTCATTTAAATTTACAGGCACCTTTCATGGATGGCGACAAATGTACTAAAGGTTTCCCTAAAGAATTCGCTTCAGTGACAGACATGAACGTGAACGGTTATCCTCTGTACCATAGGAGGAATGACTGTCGTACAGTTCTCAAAGGTAATTGCGCCCTAGACAATGCAGTAGGTGGGTTGTACCTTACAACAAATGGTTTTCGAAAAAATATAATGCTCACATTAATGTAGAATGTTCAACGATCACTTCCGTTAAATACATGTACAAAGGCCACGATTGCACAGCCATGCGTTTGGCAGCAGCACAGGATCCAGGGGAACAGCTGAATCATGACGAGGCCGAAGGATTTATCAACTGTTGCTACGTGAGTCCTCCCGAGGCAATGTGGCGCCTCCACGAACATCCTTTGTACCAAAAATTGCACACAATAGAGCAGCTGCCTGTCCACTTACAACAGGAACAGTTAGTGTACTTCCATGTCGGCGATGATCCTATACCTGACTTGGGAAATGAGCGAAACACAAAGCCGACTGCATTCTTTCAACTGTGCCAAGACAATGTTTGCGCGAGGGAGTACTTCTACTCGGAGATACCACAACACTTTGCTTGGGGAAATACCAGTGGAAGCCAAGGCAAAGGTTCACCAAAACTCAGGGTAGAATCTACAGTCAATCCAGCCGATAAAGAGCACTTCAGCTTGTGCCTTCTTCTCCTTCATGTCAAGGGACCCACCAGTTACGAATTTCTCCGGACCGTCGAAGGTGTGGTCTTTCAAACTTTCTCAGAGGCGGCAACTCGATTGAACTCGCTGCAGAATGACAGAGTGGTTTCAATGTCTTGTGGAAGCTTCGAAGTTTCAAATGCCGAGGCAACTAAGGGATCTCTTCGGTACCATTCGCGTGTTCTGTTCACAGGTAGACGCTCTGCAACTTAGGGATACTTTCAAAGGACATGTGGTAGAAGATTACTTGAGGGGCTGTGACCCTGACGTTGCGCATAACCTGGCTATGCTCCAAATTCAGCGATTCCTCCAGGTTCACGGACGCTCCTGTCAAGACTACGGCTTACCAGTGCCCCATCTTCAAGAGCTCCCCAAACCAGACCCAATCAACCGTCAAGCCGTCGCAGAAAAGGGACACATCATGTACAACCTGAGGTTCTAGCGAGCGTTCATTGTGACGCACAAAATTCATTCTTCGTCGATGGTCCAGGCGGAACTAGCAAAACATTTGTCTACCAGACCCTCATACACACACTTCGTGGCCAGGGAAAAACTGATCTGTCTGTGCCTTGGATTGGAATAGCTGCGAGGTTGCTTGAAGATGGCCACACTGCCCATTCCGTCTTCAAATTTCCCGTTCCCATTGCGGACACATCAGTCTCCTCAATCAGACCTAATTCCATTGAGGCGCAGACAATATTGCAAAACCAGTAGGTTCCAATGAATTAAGTTATAATTCCTCGAATTAAATTGATGCCATCCGATTTAACCATACCATTCAAACTATGTAGAAAACAGTTCCCTGTAAAGATTGCCTTCGCAATGACAATAAACAAGGCCCAGGGTCAAACTAGATAAAGCAGGCGTTTACCTACCAAATCCAGTATTCTCACACGGACAATTATATGTTGCTTTCTCTAGGGTTCAATCCTTTGCAAATGTAAAAATTGCTGTAGAAGAAACTCTCGAGCAAACAATAACCGATGAATTCGTTGTAACATCGAATATTGTCTACAAAGAGGTGCTGTAACAAGTACAAAACACTGTTATACATATTTCTTTGTGTTCTTCTCATGTACATATGCTGTTTAACAACAAGAAATACATTTCTTCAATATTTAAAACTTCCTTCTCCCACATTCTCCCCTACTACCCCATAAACCTACATTCACGTTGCGAAAGCTCGCACGGGCACACTAGTCCTAAATTAATGCAGTGAGATGGATTTCTGGGAAATTATTCGCCATACGCAGATCCATCCTGGGACACATGTCTGTTTTGGTATGCTGCAGAAAAATGGACAGTCTTTCCATCTAAAATGGTAATAATGAAGTAAATTACACTAACCCGATGTTTTATATTGCAACTTTTCACTCGGTCAACACAATATAATCCCAAATACTGAAGAGAGAGAAAACTATGGAATGACATGCTCCATTCGTCAAGTGAGCATCACCAGATCCAAATATACAAGAAAAAATAACTACAAAACACTACCAAACCTACAATGACACCCACGAATGCTCCCTACCCTACAGAAACAAAAAGCATATCTAAAAACTTAGCAAGTGTGGCAACCACTACTAATAAATCCTATGCATTAAGCACCCAAAAATAGAACTACAGTAAAACTTCACTTATACGTTTTCCAGGGGACCAAAGGTAAAAAACGTATAAGTGTGAAAACCGCATAAATGAAAGTCGGTAAATAAAAACTGCAAAATGTACCGTATTTCCTCGCGTCTCACTTTTCAGACACTAAAATAGGTTTATAAAATTTCATTGCATAATCGTCACGTAGCATATTCGTATTTGTGTGCCAGTCAGTTGCACATGCTGCCGGGACTTTGTCAGAAGAACAATATGTCTTCTTTATGCATGCGGGCTATGAACTGTGACGCGAATGGCCAGCGCACATTCCGCAAGCTTATAGTCCTAATCTGGCGTGATCTTGTCAGCAAAAAGTAATCTCGTCTTTATGCCTGCGGGCTATGAACAGTCGCGAGCGGCCAGTTTCATCACTTAGCACATTCCGCGAGCTTATAGGCCTAATCTGGCGTGATCTTGTCAGGAGAAAGTAATCTCGTCTTTATGCCTGCGGGCTATGAACCGCAACACGGCCAGCTTCGACAGCACATTTCGCGAGCTTTAACCTGTCGAGACCTTGTTAGAAGAAAGAAGCCTGTCTCTGACTGCAGGCTATGACTCACGGGCGAATGAGTGGCCGGTGCAGCAAATATACAGTATATTCTTTGAACTTAAATATTCTTCGCATAATCGTCACACCCCGCTTTTTTCCCACAAATTTTAGGCTAAAATATTGCGACGATTATGCGAGGAAATCCGTGGACCCATCCCTTCCGTGAATTGGCCTAGGAATGACGAGATTCAATAAGCTGCCGTACGAAGCGCTGCTAGTCCCAGTTCGCCGATTTTAAAACAGGCCCGACTGCTATTGGCGGAATCTTACGCAACGGACACCTCGTGCCAGTCTAGCCGATTCTATTTTTAGCATCAGCCACTTCCGTGAAAACATCGCACAAGACCTGTGCGTTATGATAGGACTTAAAATATGATCGTATTAGCGTGAAAAACTGATAAATGTAAAACGCATATAGGCCGGAAATAAACATGGAAATATAGGGACTTTGCCGGGACCAGGAAAAAGAACGTATAAGTCCGCACGACTGTTATCCGCATCCGCAGATAAAACATTACTATTTCGTTCACCTTTTCGTTTCCATTGAAAACATAACCAAATGTCTGCCATAATTTTTGACTTGAGCTTTGTTTCACGCGCTATTGAATATTCACCTTGTTTTATTTTAATAGATAGTTTATCCATGTTGGTGAAATGATGTTCATACTCACGGTCGCGGTAACATTCACTACGTGAACTTCTCTTTACGCTTGGAGAAAGGGATTGACATTTGGATGGAAATTCCAAGTCAGTCATTATCCTTCTGCTTCTGGACCCATCCATGTTCGCATAGTTGATGTTGCAATATCACAGCCAACGAGCTTCAGTGACAAGTTGGAAATAAATCTACAGATAAACCTGGATCCCGATCTTCCAGGATAGCTTAGATGGCGAAGTAGCTGACATGCAGAATGTTAATGATGTCACCACGATGAACTAACAAGCTTATTGACTGCATTATATCTCGTACGTATATTAATAATGGCAGTGAGAATTGATGATGATGAGATGTCAAGCCCATCTACTACAAACATACGGTACTTAATAAAATGCAGTTGAAAGCATACGAGTAAAATAATCTTCTCGTGTATAAGTGCAATACGTGCCTGAATATTTCGTACGCAATAGGCTATAGGAGTATTCCTCTTTTAAGCATGAAGCTGTAGATTGGCATATCAAATATGTAATATTAACGTTAGTTTGTATTCTAAAGACTATCCGCAAATTTACTAGAAACATTATCCGCAGCGTATCCGCACAGCAATGCAAACTATATCCGCGTGGCGAAAATATTTGCGGATAACCGCGGGTTTATCCGCATCCGCGCTGGGCTTTACGTATAAGTGTGAAACGTATAAAAGAAGTTTTACTGTATTTATATTTTAATATCTACAATGTTGCAAGACTGAGAAATGACTGCCATCAACAGTCTCCGTCCACCAACTACTGTAATCTATGTCGGTGTAGCTACTATTTCTACCTAAACTACAATTAATTGTAAACTAATAAGCAGAAATGACCAATAAGTACTCTTCTGAGATGATAAAAAGGTAGAACTGCAACATACAAAAAACAGTATGTGTTGAAAGATCTGATATTGATACTTATCTCAATTGTGGAATGTCTACAAGCTGCTCAGACCACCACTGTTCTGAGGTAAAAAAAAAAAAAAAACGTTTTCCACAAATCGTTTGCAAATGACCAATCTCAAGATAAACTTTTGTAATTTGTGGAGCCTTCATAAAAGTGGAATGATATTGCAACTTTTCAGGTTATGTAAGAATTCAGATTCTTGGTGATTTGCAAGTGGTTCCACACAGACTTTGTTACATTAGAACAGTGGTTGTCAGAGCATCCTGTAGACATTCCACAATTCAAATAATAAGTCTCTAAATCAGATGTTTCAATATACAGTAAAAACTCGATTAACCGTCATCGTCGGGACCGTGGTCGTGACGGTTGAGCGAATCGACTGATAACGGAAACACTGTATTATTCCTCCAAAACATGACCTCAATCAATTATATTATAGACTATCCTTTCGCTAATGAGTCCGGTCCCGTACGCTGGCTAGAAATAGCTGCACTAGGTCTGTCACTCACTGTTTTGCAACTCACCACAATGACCTCTCTCGCACTGAGTAAGCACACTCGCTCAAAACACAGGCAGTCCCTTGTAAGCTTCTCACTCCCTTCGCTGTCAAGAGAATCAGCTTCACTAGGGGTTTCGCAAGTCACCACACTTCTGTCGCTCAGGATAAGCGCTCGCCCTCGCTCGTAAAACACAACAACCACTGCTTGCTTGACAGGTCGCACTTCTATAGCAGGCCGGTGACAAATGCTTCTAGATCCATCCAGGGTGTCACGGCTTCCAGAGGTTTCCATCGCTGGCTCAGTCACGAATATTCTGGACTATCCCTTTGTCCTAGTAGCCCTGTTGCATAAGGCGTATGCAATACACGAGGCAGGGCACAGCCCAGCCCTGGGGCAGTTGTGACTCATGCGGCGAGCGATGATACAAACTCGCAGCCGTAACAGTAATATATTTCGGAGTGAAAAGAAATTAAACACAATTGTAATAGCAAATAAAACTATTTATTACATGATAAAAACATCCGTACAGTAACTACAAATGTGGCAAAATAATGTACAGTAAAGTAATATAAACTTACAGGTGAAATAGGTCATGTACCTTGAAAATGGCAGGCAGGTACACTCACTTCCCACTAAAATAAAGTAAACAAAGCGAACGCGTCACTGCACCTTAAAGCACTTTGTTATTGCAGTATTATTATGCTATTACAGCTATGACGGTTAACAGAAATTGACGGTTAAACGAAGTTTTACTGTACAGACAAACACTGCTTTCTTATGTTGCAGTTCTAGCATTTGACCATCTCAGCAGAATTATCGGTCATTAATAATTACCGTATTTACTCGAATACGACCCGCCCCCGAATAAGACCCGCACCCTGATTTTGAAGAACAAGAATTAAAAAAAAAAAAAAATATGTACAATCGTGACTAAATAAACAGAATAGCATTTATCCAAAATAGTTTCCAACAGTTTTGAAGTCGTCCTAAAATAACACACATCAAACGATTAAAAATACAAATAAAAGTACACAAACACTTCATTCATCGTCATCAGAAGTACCAACATCGGAACTTTTATCACCATCACATTCCCACTAAATGTCGTCATCACTGACATCCATAGCATTCGAAATACTACATTTCTTGAAGCTCTTCCGTATGAGATCTCCCGAGATATGATTCCATGCCGTCAAAATGCACGAACATAGCAGCTGAACTTCCGGGCGCTGAATACGACCAGTTGGAGTCAGTGTGTGCTTATCGGCCGCTATCTGCTCTGTGTACAGCTGTTTCAAGGCTGCTTTGAACGGGCGGTTCACGCAGACATCCAGTGGTTGTAGCATAGACGTCATCCCGCTCAATCACGAATACATGGCTCGTCAATATCATATTTCCTACCGGGCAAGATTTCCAATAACTTCAGCTTCCCTCACAACTTTCAGCTTCTCACTCACATTGAACGACAGCAAACTCTTCGTACAACTCATGTTTACACTCGGAAAACGTGCGCGGAAGAAGGCTAGCACCATCTAGCTGATACTCGATACCGCGCGTGGCGGGCAATTTAAATCTTTAAAATCAGGATGACTCAAATAAGACCCGCACCCCATTTTTCACATCCGTTTTTGTTTAAATATGTGCGGGTTGTATTCGAGTATATACGGTAATATATTTATTAATGCAGCCAGGAAGCCTCCGTGGCTTAGGCAGCAGCACGCCGGCCTCTCACCACTGGGTCCGTGGTTCAAATCCCGGTCACTCCACGTGAGATCTGTGATGGACAAAACGAAGGCAGACAGGTTTTTCTCCGGGTACTCCGGTTTTCCCTGTCAAAATTTCATTCCAGCAACACTCTCCACTATCATTTCATTTAATCATTGCCCCAGAGGAGTGCGTCAGGCCTCGGCAGCCGGCACAGTTCATATCCTCGCCGCTAGACGGGGGCTTCATTCATTCCATTCCTGACCCGGTCGGATGCTGGAGGCAGGCTGTGGATTTTCATTTTCATTAATGCAGCCAATGGCCAATTTTCTTTTCAGGACAGGTCAAGGAAGGGACTTGGAAGGAAATCGGCCGTGGGCCTATTGAAAGGAACAGTCCCGGCATTTGCCTGGTGGTGAAAATGGGAAACCACGAAAACCCTTTTCAGGATGGCCAAGGTGGGATTTTAACCCACTTCCGATGCCAGCGAAGCACGAGCTAGTGCATTAGCGCTCTCAGCTGGTTTGTAGTCATTCATGATTAGTTTACAATTCTAGTTCTTGGCTTATTGCTTAAGTTTATCACAGCAATAGTAGCTATACCTTCCTAGATTAGTTGGTGGAGGGAGACTGATTGTTGATGGGAGTCATTTCTATATCCTACAACTTTGTTGACATTAAAATAGTTCTTTATTCAGGCGCTTAATGCGTAGTAATACAGTAGTTGCCACACTAATTTTTTTGACAGGCTTTTTGAGCTCGGAGGGCAGAATGTTTGTGGGTGGCATTTTAAGTTTGGTAGAGGTAATCAGTCCTGTATATTTGAATCTGATGGGGGCAATTCGTAGTTCCGCTCCTTAAAACCTCAATAACTTGGATCTGATGATGCTCGCTTGACAAGCAAACATGTCATCCCACTATTTTCCTCCTCCTCTTAGGTCCATAACAAATATATTATTAATCAGACGTAATTTTTCTGAGGTTATTTGTTCGCATGTCTCAGTAATTGGGATTATATTGTGTTGACCAACTGAAGAGTTTCAATATCAATAGTCAGTAAGGCAATGCTGAAAAATGGCTTCAAAGCACTCTATACTATAACAAGCAACCTGCCCTGGCTTCGCCCGGTATCTTTTAACGGTTTACCCAGCGTAAGTTTAAAAGGTGCACGGACGGCAGGTTTCTCTTTGAATCGATTCACTGAAATCGTTACTGCTCGGCTTCCTTTGGTCATAAACGTATGTTTTTCTACAGAAACCTTCCTTGCGAAATCCTTTACAGAATGGTGAAAACTGCATCAAAATCCATCCAGTGGTTCTCGAGATTACTTGTTACATGCAAGAATCGGGGACTTCATTTTTTATACTATGTAGAGATTCTGAATCTGCGACTAAAAGCTGGTAGATTTGATCATTGTAATTACTAATATTATGCGTACTCACGGCTTCTCACTAGTGTGATAGATTGCTGACAGCCAGAGAGCAAAGGCAGGCGATACATAAATACAGTAAATGTAGGCGTAATATTCATGGCTTTATTCTCAAACAATTCTGAGTGCATACTAAAGATATGAGTACACATGCACACATTATTAATGGCCATTATGTTCACAAAGATGGCATGAGAAGTAGCGGGATACTGGCAAGTTAACCAAAATAACCTGCCGCAGCGCAGTACCTACGTTGTGAATCGACCAAAGATCAGTACCGCAGCCAAAGAGTTGAACTATCCTAAAGCTTCAAGGAATCACTAGCATACAAACCATAACACTAAAATAAAATATAAAAAATAAACAAATTACTGATTACTATTTGTGCTCTTGCCAAGCAAACCTTGCATTTACAAAGAGGGATAAAAGGATTAAGGCAGAGTTCTAAACAGTACAACTAGGAAAATTCACAGAGAAGAGTTTATTAAATGTATCATAATATAAACACCCATTTTTTAACGGTTAGACTTGGCCACTCTCTCCAGCTCATCCTTCTTCTTGATGGCATATGAATTGGATGACCCCTAAAAAAGAGATTAATTTGACTTCAATCTCATAAAAATGGAGGGAAAATCTTTCCTCAAGTACCTTGAGCAGGATACAGCACAATCAGTAATACATCACAGCACTATTAGAACACAAAAAGCCTTGCAATAATATTGTCCCTAGAAAGCCAGTGACAAGCAATAATCTGATGAATGCTAAATTGACAAGCTATAGATTGGATTGGTGGCATGAATATCCCACCTTAAACGGAAACAAAAAAGACAACAGTGGATAGATTAGATTCTATCAGTAATAGCCTTTAGCTGTAAAAATAAATATCAGCTACTTGCAAAATTGTACCTGCACTGTAAATGGCTCATATTGACGCAATAGAAACAAATTCCAATTTGTCCGACTTTCTAGGGATGACTATGAAGTGCAAAGAAAACCCAGACGAATCCTTGGAACTTTGCACTAATTTCAATATTGCTACAACTGCACATTTCAAATGAGGAAATATGCTCCAAATTGAAGGAAAAAGTAAACAACAGAAAACTGAAGTTATTTATCTAAATAATTGTGATATTAATGAGTACCAACCTTTGCCTAGTGGATTGATTTGTTTTATGGATGATAATGAATACTGAACTGACACATCCAACTTACGAACTAATAGAAAAAATTATTTTAAAATTAAGTCGAGGTGTTATGTGGTGATAAGTAATATAATCAGGGTGTCTACTGAAAGGATGAAGTAAAAATTAGTTACTTTTTAGCTACCTTTTAGTTAACTTTAGTTACCTTTGAATTCAAGATACGACTGCGGTCTGCGATCAAAGGGGCTCATCACACGATGAAGAAAAACAACAATAAACTGTGTTTAAAGCGGGAAATACAATTCACTTAGGGAGTTATAAAAAAAATTAAAATAATAAATAAATACTAGATATTTATTATCAAATGAATTGTTTCAGCTAATATGTCGTCTTGTGCACAAGGCGTTTTTATAATTGCCAAGAGGTTGCTCTGCTCTTGACCGTTTGGTGAAATTTCCTTTGTCCCCGCCGTAGACCACGAAGAAATTTATTGGACGTTACGTGATTGTAACCGAATTCCGTCTTCACAGTCAAGTGCGGAGAAATTTCGAGATGCTACACGATCGGCGCTGGTCTCACCCGTTTGTCGAGATTCCCGTAGTTTTCGCGATAGAACACTGATAAATATCGCGATTTAGATAATCGGTGTCAGTTTTAGTCGTTCGACGAGATTTCCATTGTCCTTGAGGTCGGGCACGAGAAAATATAGCATTAATACGCAATCGGCGCCACTTGCTGTCCGTTTGACAAGAATCCAGTTGTCCTCGTCATTGAATGCGGAGAAATATCGCAATGTATCGCAGTCGCTGCCGCTCTCGGCCGTTTTACGTGATTCACGTTGTCCTCGCGATGTTATGCATACCACGCCGCACCCGGCCGTTGAACAATTGTCTATCCGTCCTGACAGAATGGTGGAGGCAAGCTCAAGGTTGGGCATGGTTAAAATTCACGAGTAGTTATGGACAAGTTGTATGGCCGGCGCCGTGATTCCCACTGTCCCTATGCTGTGGTTGGGAGTTCATCAGTTCAGGGTGGATCACGAGGAGAAATTAGTATCGCAACGCTACATAGACTGTCATTTCAAAGTGGGTTGATGCACTTCTCGCTCCTCGTACGCTTTTAAGTATACGGTCATGGGAAAAGTAGCGGGATTCCCGCAGTTCTCATGGTCACAAGTTCACGATAGGGGACGGGTTTTATGTTTTTACGCAACTGACGTCGATCTCGGTCCATTTGACGAGATTCCCGCAGGCAGGTCGTGCGGTAGGCCGGCCGTCTTGAGTATGAATATTCGAAGTATCAAATATTAAGAATTATTCTGAGAGGATTGCACGAATAATACGACTAGAGGACACGTTTTCTTTCGAATGCGAATCACGAATTATACAAGTTATACAAGTTTTCGAAATAACCGGTTAGATTATAATATATCCGATGGAACCAAATTCGAAGGAAAAATCTACATATAACGGAATTTTGAATTAACCATATTGGGTGTCGCAAATTTACGAGACAGATTTTTAAAATAAGTTATAGCCTACGTATTTCTAAGCTTTTTCATAATTCTTTTTCGAAACGGTAACATTTCGCAAGATTGCGACATTACATTATTTCGCGTTATTTCTGAACTTCAATTTGACAGTCTCCAAATAAATGCGAGGTTTATGATTAGTCTCAGAAGCTTTCGCGAATAAACGTCTCGCGAAAAGTTAGGTTTCCTAATTCATCTTCATCTCCCGTTTCCAGCTTCCTGGGTCGGATTGTGAATTAAGGACCTCCAACGTTTCCTGTCTCTCCACCAATAACACACATAAATATTTCACACAAAACTAAAAAGTCATCTTGATGCCGAAAATATACGCTGAACGATGTATACCACTCAGGGTATTCTCAGTATGCAATTCCTCGAGGTCGGGCACGGAGAAATATAGCTTATGCAATCGGCGCCGCTTGCGTGAAACTCAATCCATCGCAATCTTTGAGCCTAGAGGCGCGAGTTTAAATGATTCAATCCGCCTTCAGAAAATTTTCGTTACCCGTACGTAAAATTCGTTACTTTTTCGTTACTAATTTGTAAAATTCGTTACTTTTTCTTACCGGTAGACACCCTGATAATGGACGTAACATCCAAGTCATTTTCCCCTATGTTAATGATAATAATGAACATGGAAATGGTTATTTACTGACTACTGATACATGTAATTAACTAACGAAATGAAAAAATTACTAGAAAGAGTAAGTGAGATAAAAGACTGCCAATAGCTCAATTGCTGTTAGAAAAGTACAGAGCAATAGTGTTGTCTTGCTGCATAGCACTGTAGGAAAATAATTAAGAGTACATCAAAGAAAATTTGAAAGCACCTTCACTTATTGCAGCTGATAACCTCAATGCACTGCACCAAAACCATCGCACTTATACAGAGGTCTAACATATACCGTAATTCCTCGCATAATCGTCGCAACCCTCTTTTCAAACACTAAAATAGGTTTATAAAATTTCCTCGCATAATCATCGCATGGCATATTTGTATTTGTGCGCCAGTCAGTCGCACATGCTGCCGCGACTTTATAACCTGCACATGCTGCCGCGACTTCATAACCTGGCGCGACTTTGTTGGAAGAAAAATATCTCTTCTTTATGCTTGCGGGCTATGACTGACGCGAGCGGCAAGCTTCATCACTTAGCAAATTCTGCGAGTGTATAATCTGGCGTGATCTTGTCAGGAGAAAGTAATCTCGTTATGCCTGCGGGCTATGAACCGCGACGAGAACGGCCAGCCCACATCCGCGAGCTTATAGGCCTAATCTGGCGTGATCTTGTCAGCAGAAAGAAGGCCTAAACTCGTCTTTATGCCTGCGGGCTATGAACTGTGACGTGAACGGCCAACGCACATCCCACGAGCTTATAGGCCTAATCTGGCGTGATCTTGTCAGCAGAAAGTAGGCCTAATCTCGTCTTTATGCCTCCGGGCTATGAACTGTGACGCAAGCGGCCAGCACACATTCTGCGATCTTATAGGCCTAATCTGGCGTGATCTTGTCAGCAGAAAGTAATCTCGTCTTTACGCGTGCGGGCCATGAACTGTGACGTGAGCGACCAGCCTCATCCCTTAGCACATTTCGCGAGCTTATAGGCCTAATCTCACGTGATCTTGTAGGGAGAAATTAAATCGAGTCTTTAAGCCTGCGGGCCATACACCGCGACGCGAACGGCCAGCTTCGTCAGCACATTCCGCGAGCTTTAACCTGTCGTGACCTTGTTAGAAGAAAGAAGCCTGTCTCCGACTGCAGGCTATGACTCACGCTACGCGAATGACTGGCCCATGCAGCACAGTATATTCTTTGAACTTAAATATTCTTCGCATAATCGTCACACCCTTCTTTTTTCCACGAATTTTAGGCTCAAAAAGTGTGACGATTATGCGAGGAAATACAGTAGTTTAACAGCTGTTATGCATGATATGGCATGCTCTCGAAGGGGATTCAGGAGGCCTACCTCAGTTAACTGAGACATCGCCCGAAGAACAGGAGCAATGGAAAAATTATGATCGAGGGGTAGATGGACGAGAAGAGACTAAAGGCAGGATGCCAATGAGATGGGTGACCAGCTGCAGCCCCTACATGGGAAGTCTCTATATGAGGCAACCTAAGTGGCTATTTCCATGTTTTCCCCCCATTTCTGTTGCTTGTTTCAAAAAAGGTTTAAGTTAATAGACTCAAGTTAACAGACAAAAGAACCAAGAACTGACCATAGTTTTACTAGAGAAGGGAATCATGCATACTAGTCAAATGGTAAGCATGGATTTTACAGTTAATTGAAGTTTTCAATTCCTCCCCTCAAACTTCAATACGAAGTCAACGTTTTACTAATATGAAAAACAGAAACAAGTTCAAACTAGGAATATTGGCGTATAAAACATACCTTAGCAGCATTGATAAGCTCATCTGCCACACATTCCGCAATGGTCTTGATGTTCCTGAAGGCAGCTTCTCGAGCACCAGTGCACAATAGCCAAATAGCCTAGAGGCAAGATTAATGCAAGATCAGTAGAAATTGTGTTTATAGTATTTGAAAATGTGAGAAATAACAAGGTACCTCTGGTCAATAAATATTATTGTTCTATAGAACCAGTTTCGGTCACATTAGGCCACTATTATTGCATTGTATATCAACCCATACGCCTCCATAAACGACGTCATTGAAACGCTCGCTAAAGTCATTTCAAGAACAACTGGAGAAGACAAAAATATTATCCTAGCCGGTGACCTCAACTGCCGAATTGATAAACCAAGCCGGAAAACAGAGTTAGTACTAGAAATGCTGACTGAGGAAGGATTTTCACTAGTGAACAAAAAGGAAGAAATGACCTACTTCTGCAACAACGGAGCGAGCGTAATTGATCTTGTATTTTACAAAGGCAATGGAATATACATCAAGAAACAGGAAGGACTCTGGAGATCTGGAGCAGCTCCCATAAGAAAACATATTCCAATAGTAACTGACATCATTATAATAGATCAGACATCGAAACAATGCAACAGAAGGCAAATATCCAGATTAATTGTCCAAAATCAGATCATCCCTGAAGATATTATCAGAGCAGAACGCCTCGCAAATGAAGGTCACATAAATGAAGCATTGAAAATAGTCACAGATTTAACACTCCTGTGGGCGCGCGCTTTGTCGTATCGCGAGTGGGCGCGTGGAGGACAGGTGTCCTCCACTTTGTTTTGCCATTTTACCCTATGAAATGCATATTTAGCGATCATGATTTTTTGTTTTGGGATAGGTAAGAATATATTAAACACATTTTTCATAAAAAGAGTGTGGGCTACAAAATAATAAGTAGGAATTACACAATTTGGTAAATAAATCAAAAACATGTATAAGTTTGATAAAGTTATGTTATAAACGTTACTAAAATGTGTATAAGTTTTATGTTATAAATGAAAAATTATAAAAATTAAGTGTTGTTAGTTCTTTCTAGTTTGAAAATACAAATTGGTTTCGTAGTATAAAAAATAAAAGTATATACGGTACATGATTTTCCATCTTATTGGAGCATATAAAACACAGCTTTTTTTGAAACCCAAACTAACTGCTTTTGACTTCTCTTGACTTATCAGGTAGAAAGTTTGGGGGAACTGCTGCTTTGGTATTTCTCATAATAGCAATCATAGTTATTTTTTCTTCTTCCCATAGCTTTATTGCCAAGGGCACAGATGCGAACCAATTGTCACAGGTAACATTTCTATTGGTTCCTGAAATAGGCTGCATCATTCTCAAACCAAGTCTTCTTCTTCTTCTTCTGAAAGGGCCGCTTTGTTGCTTCCCTAGATACACTTGAAGGTTTGTAGCATAGAAGGTTGTTTTGAAAACCATAGCAAACGATCTTTGTGCCATACTTTGCAGGTTTACCAGGCATATACACACGGAAGGGACAGTTTCCTCTAAATGAAACTAGATGTTCATCAATGGTAAGGTAGTCGGTTGGTTTTTATGCATTCTTGCAATTGAGCACGAACATCTCAAATATTGCTCGAAAAGCAGCTAGTTTGTCAACAATTTTTCTTTGATCTCTGTTGTGTACGTTATCAAATCTTAGACAACGTAAAAGAAATCAATACCGCTTTGCACTCATGGTTACATGCCGGCCCCGTGGTGTAGGGGTAGCGCGCCTGCCTCTCACCCGGAGGCCCCGGGTTCGATCCCCGGCTCCGTCAGGGATTTTAAAACTGACGTGAGGGTTGGAACGGGGTGCACTCAGCCTCGTGAGGACGATTGAGTAGCTGTCTGACAGTGAGACAGCGCCCCGATCACGAAAACCAAGATTAACGGCCGAGGGGACCCGACGCGCTGATCACGCGTCACCCCAATATCTGCAGGCCGAATGGCTGGGCAGCGGTCGCTTGGTCGGCCTTAGCCCGTCATGGGCTGGATAGTGCCAGGGGTTGACTTTTTTTTTTGTTTGACTCATGGTTACATAAACAGCCTCTATTCCCATGCTGTGTGAATTATCCCACATTTCAAATACGTTTCTTCTTCCAGCCTTCAAAAACCTAGCAAGATATAATATAGGTATACCAATCAATGCACGAATTTCTAGGGAAACAGTGGGCCTAGTATCCCTTTCTCTGACAAACTGAGGGCGAATTTTAGTTAAGTAAACGTTAGTACAATGAACTATTCTTTTTCACCACTTCATCATCAATATTACACTGTGACGCAGCTTCTGAAGTGACAGTATTTTTTGCAGAACCTTGAGGTCCTGGGTGATGAAAAACAGGTATAATGTTATGTCTGGGTGTACGAGAAGTCTGGGCGACTTGAGGTTCTATGTACCACCTTGATGTGCGAACCATACCCAAATAAAACTCTGGGTTGACGAAAGGGACAGGAGGGACTGCTTCTATTTCCTCGTATTCGTCTGGAACATCATCCGGGTCATCTTCTGCATTGATTTCATTTTCTCTACTCTCTGTGTGGTATTCCAAGTGGTCTTCTTCTCGTTCATCCTCATCCACTATACCTAGAACACTCTCGTTATCCTCAGTCTCATCTAGCCAACGGCGTACCTGTTAACGGGCACTTTCACTGGCCATTATTGTTTTCACACATAAACTACTTCAATTAAACTCTTGTGACTATCAAAACTATGAAATGAAATTACCACAGCAATATCCGAAAAAAAAAAGAAAAAAAAAAAGAAAAAAAAAAAACCTGTAACGCCAGTGGGTGCGCGGAGGACAAGTGTCCTCCACTTCTGCACAGAGCAAATAACATGAGATCACGGCGACAATAGGCGAGCATAAAAGCTGACGATGCACTGACGGGCAGAGGATGAGCGGCGAGAAAGGTATATGGCCGCTCAAGGTCACTAGTGTTGCCAACCCTTGTAGTCACACAAAACAAAATCACTGGAGGACACCTGTACTCCACGCGCCCACTGAAGTGTTAATACAATCAGCTAGTCTTCCTATGAAGAAAAGAAGGGCTCAAATGTGGTTTGATAAGAAATGTTATGCCAAGCGAAAAGAAACTCTACAAGCACTCTACAAGGCAAGGACTCAAGTCACGGACGAAAATCTCCAAATATATGCACAACATAGGAAATTCTATAAACAACTCCTACAAACAAAAAAATCAAAACACATTGAAAGAGAAGCAAAAAATCTAGCAAGGAAGGCCAAATCCGATCCCTTTCTTGCTCTACGAAGACCTGTAACACTCCGACCAAATGAAATTACCATGAGAGAATGGGAAGAACATTTTAAGTCCCTTCTAAATCAAGAATCCAAGAGATGTAATTTCTCATCAGATAGATCTTCTTCAGATGAGGATACGTTAATTATATCCTTGGAAGAAATCAAAGCAATAATAGATTGCGGAAAAAACAAGAAAGCTCCTGGACCAGACCTCATTAGCATGGAACTACTAAAGCAGTCACAGGACATACTCTTACCATTTTGGACCATTCTCTTTAATGCATGCATACGATTCGGGACCATTCCAGACAGCTGGAGAATTTCCACCATCAAAATTCTCTACAAGGGAAAAGGGGACACCAGTGATCCCAATTCATACAGAGGTATTGGACTTGAGAACGTCTTCAAGGTATTTATGAAGCTTCTCACAACGAAACTAACACCAATAGCAGAAATTCCAGATTGCCAATTTGGTTTTATGCAAGGAAGAAGCACAACACAGGCAGTAACTTATTTTTTAAGTGAAGTGCAAGAATCTTTAAGAAAACCTAAAGGAAAATAATATACAGTATTTGTGGATTATGCAAAAGCATTCGACTCATTACATCGGGAACTACTTATCCAGAAGATCAAAGGATTGACCAATGAATTAAGACCAATAACGACCTTACTGGAACATATACTGGCATACAACCTCTTAGAAATAGACGACGGTGTCACCACATCTCATTATATTAGACAGACGAACGGAGTTTTGCAGGGTGATCCTTTAAGCCCGCTTCTATTTAATATTACTACGGCAGACATTACCAGCATAATAAAGGACTCTCCCAATACCACACTCTTACTCTATGCGGATGACATGGTATTAGGGTCATCAAACAAATTAGAATTACAGAGTGTATTGTTTGAACTAGAAAAATGGGTCAATGAAAATCACCTTGATATTAACCTTCAAAAAACGGTTCAAATGACATTTCGAAAAGGAGGTAAACCTGCGCTCAAAGACACGCTCACATTGTACAACGAACCATTAAACGTAGTGAACAAGTTCAAATACCTGGGCACAACCCTGCAGACTACAGCCACATCCTTCAGGCATCATATACAAGAGAGGTCAGCAACAGCTATCAGAGCCATTTACAAGATTAAGAATCTACCAGCGTTATCGCTAGTTACAGCTCTGTCCCATTTCCATACGACCATCTCACCAGTTGTTACGTATGGTCTTGAAATAATATGGGATTTTCTCACATTTAGCGATCTAGAAAGAATAGAGAATGTTAAGTCAAGATTTTTAAAGTATATACTAAGAGTTGGAAAGATGGCTCCCACAAGATGAGTTAGCAAAGGAAACCTTCTTCATCGAAGACCTCAGATTGAAAGTTCCTTTGCCGGCTACAAGAGCCTCTACTGACTTTTTCGAGGCTAGAAGAGCAAAGAGACAAGAGACAGATCCCGACTTTTATATTACTGATGCCATGATGAACAGAACGTGGTCTAACGAGAATCAAGATCAAAGACACGTAATAACGAGACTCGCCATTCACGGATTCCATCATAAGATATGCTCCAACAGATCCTTCCATAGTCCGAATGATAATTGTGTTTGCATTTTATGCAATGAAAGGTGTACCAGATACCATATTACGACGTGCCACAAAAGATTAAAATCATTAAGTGATTATGGTAAAAATTAATGCCCATTCGGGTGATCCTTTTTCCTTTATTGTGTTTTCAGTTAGGATGTAACTTACAGTTCTTTGTTTCAATAAAGGAAATCTTTAAATTATGGCCACCAAGCAATGTGTAATGAACATTTTAAGCGGGAAACACGTATGCAGTTGAAAATCAATGAAAAATTACCTGATAGTTAAGAGATAAAACTAATCTTCTAAACACATTGTGAATAATTAGGACCATGCTTTTGAAGAAATTTCTTAGAGCTGTTGAGAGAAATTAATCAATAGGTAAAAATTAAACATATAATAAAATAATAATAATAATAATATATACCTAATAAAAGAAAAGAAGAAAAATAAGAAGCTGAATCATTAATATTGTTTTTTGAGATATGTATATACTTGTTTGGGTTAAGTACTCCAATGAGGGCGTAACATATGTAAATAAATAAATAAATACCTAATAAAAATGTTTTCTGTCCAAAATACAGTACTTAAAAATAATAAAATCAGATGTTACAAATTTTGATTAATTAATATGAAAAAATTCTCCAAAACAACTCGATGTGAGTAGGATTGCCATTGTTTTGGAACAGACATACTTGTACTGTACTGAGTTAACATTTGAAAGTTGGAAGAAGAGTCTATATGAATCCAT
This sequence comes from Meconema thalassinum, assembly GCA_946902985.2. Classification (NCBI taxonomy): domain Eukaryota; kingdom Metazoa; phylum Arthropoda; class Insecta; order Orthoptera; family Tettigoniidae; genus Meconema; species Meconema thalassinum. The sequence goes on from OX336390.1 coordinate 789,968,198, forward strand.
GATCATAATCAACTTCGTATCCTTCCAGTGAGCAGGGTAGGATGTTTATGAACGATTTGCCTCCATTTTGCTCTATCTTGGTACACTTGTTATTGTTTCCCAGTTTTCTCCTCTAGTTTCCAGATCCTCCTTAATCTGATCCAGCCATCTCTTCCCGGATCGTCCTATTGGTCTTTTCCCCTGCACATTTCTATCCAAGTATTGCTTTGATGATCATAATATTAATCAATAATACCATAATTATTTAAATAAGTAATTCCCCAGCAACGTGAATATATAAAGCATATACCAATATAATTCAATATACGTTCTTCCAACTTTCAAATGTGAACTAACACAGTACAAGTATGTCGGTTCAGCAACACAATATTCATTCACGCCAGTGGAGTTGCAACAGACTGTTAACTGCTACAAGAATGCATGTCATAGTTTTGGTCTCAACATTAATGTTTAGAAGACCAAGGTCCTGGCACAACCTTCACCAGGCACTTCCCTTCCTCACTTCAACAATTCTTTCTCAGATACTCCATAGGAGCAGGTAGACCACTTCTCATATGTGGGCAGTCTGCTATCTATACACGGTAAATGTGGGTAGGATGTTGAGAAGAGAATCAGTGCTGCCTATGCGGCATTTGGGCGACTATCGCACCGGGTCTTCTTGAATAAAGATCTGACCGTGAAGACGAAGCTCATGGTGTACCAAGCTGTAGTCATCTCAACATTGTTGTATGGCTGTGAAACCTGGACCATTGATCGACATGACTTCCGAAAGCTTGAGCGCTTCCATCAACAAACTTTGATCCATCCTTAAGATAAAGTGGGAAGACCACATCACCAACCTTGATGTTCTTGAGAAAGCGCATTCTAATAGTATAGAATCATCCATCATTGGTCATCAACTTGGATTGGACATGTCCATCGGATGGATGATACGAGACTACCACGCCAGGTTCTATATGGTGAACTCGGCTCTGACACCAGACCTCATGGGGGCCCTAAGAGACGTTACAAGGACCAATTTAAACAGAATATGAAGTTGACAGGTCTCAATCCACAAACCTGGGACCAGCTTGCTCAAGACCGTTCAACTTGGCGCCAGACCATCCCGGCTGCTGTCAATACGTTGGAAGAAGAACGTCGTAGACTTGTTAAGGTCAAGCGACAAGCACGAAAGCTCCGTGCAGCACAGCCACGCCCTCCACCAACAGTTCTGTGTGATCGGTGTGGAAGTTTGTTTCATGCACACATTGGGCTGTTCAGTCACAGCAAACATGCCCACAGACCTCAACCTTAGATTATATTAAGACAGTTTTGGAAGATGATCTATACACGGAAACGAGTTAAAGCCGACGACGATTCATTGACTAAAGGTATCTTATCAATTACCTCTCAAACTTTGTCAAAAAGGGTAATTTTGAAGACATGCTTATATTCTTATCTCTACGCATTTGAAAATGTACAAAAAATACATACACTGTATTTTGTAGCATACTGCTTGAAACTGCAAATTATCACCAATATTAAGCAAAATTTGTAGTTTGTTTTGAATGTATACTAGTTTTGTTTTTATTACCAAACAGAACACTCTTTGGACGTACGATAAACTAAACTTACTGTCTACCAAAGTATTATGTGTACTCGAGTTTGAAGGTTGTTTGTTAAGTAACCAATAGACCTACATAAAATCCAATACCATCTACATTTTCGTCGTTCTATTTTACGTTAGTTCATGTAGGTTTGGATTTTTAAATTTATATTTTAATATTTTTTTATCCCAGTTGGAACACAAAAAGTGCACGTTTTTATGAGTGTTTCAACCATGCGTCACATTTAAGATTTATTATCTCAAAAGCCCGTCATCAGATCGAATCCAAATTTTAACACAATATACATTGGAATGTTGTATAACTGGTTTATTAATTTCACAATTTTGTGTATCCAAGAAACAAAGTTGTTATCATTGTTGTAAGGTAACTTTTTCTCGGCTCGGGGTGGTTGGAAAATGTAGTTCTTGGTTGTGTTGTAATCGTTATACATCAAATAGTTATGCTGTATGACTGTGAAATACGTAAATTAATTCACTTATTTTATATTGGTTTTTATTTGTACGAGGAAATAACACATGGTTCTCCCGCTAGCCGCCCCAAGAAAAGCTGTACAGCGTTGCTGAGATGGAGCCCATCACTTCCGAGCGAGACGCGCCATGATGCGTGTGGGCACCATTTCGGCAACGCTGTATAGATTTTGCCGGAGCGGCTAGCTAGTGAAACATGTGTTATTTCCCCGTAGAAATACAAACCGATATAAAATAAGTGAAATAATTTACGTATTTCACAGTCATACAGCATAACTTTTCGATGTATAAGGATTACAATGCAACCAAGAACTACATTTTCCAACCACCCCAAGCCGAGAAAAAGTTACCTTTCAAAAATGATAACAACTTTGTTTCTTGGACACACACAATTTTGAAATTAATAAACCAGTTATACAACATTCCAATGTATATTGTGTTAAAATTTGGGTTCGATCTGATGACGGGTTTTTGATATAATAATTCTTAAATGTGACGCATGGATGAAACACGCTTAAAAACGTGCACTTTTTGTGTTCCCACTGCGATAAAAGATATTAGAATATAAATTTAAAATTCCAAACCTACATGAACTAACGTAAAATAGAACGATGAAAATGATGATGTTATTGGGTTTTATGTAGGTCTATTGGTTACTTCACAAACAACCTTCAAACTCGAGTGCACATAATACTTTGGTCGACAGTAGTTCGAAGGAAGAGGTCTCTACCAACGCTTGATTTTATTACACCCTTTGAAGGTTTTCGTACTGCAAACTGTCCACAGGAGGTACACTTTACACCTACCATATTTACCTGTGTATGCCACACAGATTTTTTTCTTCTTCAAATATCATGTGGGATGCCCATTCATAATCATAATCCATCATTTCCCCTTATCCAGCACCTGCCGGGTAGGGGTATTTATGGCACTTCTCCACTTTCCTCTTTCCTTCCACGATCTTGTCCCAGTCCAGATTTATTTTTCTTATGCTGTTCTTCACTGAATCAATCCACCTTGTTCTAGGTCTTCCTTTTGCTCTATTACCCTTGCACTTTGCCTCCAGCATCTGTCTTGGTATTCTATTTTCCTCCATCCTCTTTACATGTCCAAACCACCTTAGTTTATTCTTCTCAATTCTCTCATTTAGTTTTCCCATCCCAACTTCCTTCCTAACATCTTCATTCCTCACTCTGTCTTTCCTTGTCTTTCCTATCATACTTCTTAGGAATTTCATTTCACTGGCTTGGATTCTACTCTCTTGCCTGCTTGTCAGGGTCCAAGTCTCTGCTGCATAAGTTAATATGGGAATATAGTACACTTTATACTTTACCTCCTTGCTTTTCATTGGTACTTCCCTATCCCAAACAAGTTTTCTTACACTTTGATAGAATGCATTGCTCTGCTGTACTCTCCTGCCAATCTGCATGTCCAACCTACCAGTTTGCATCAATTCACTTCCTAGGTATTTGAACGTGACCACAATTTCCAAACTCTGACTTCCAATTTTCACAGTGCCTTTTCCTTGTCTTTCCCCTCTTGTCATCACCATGGTCTTGCTTTTCTCTATACTGATCTTCAGGCCGTACTTCTGAATATTTTCGTTCAGTGCACCTAGTTGTTTTTGCACTTCTTCGGTGTTCCTTCCCCAGACCACAATATCATCTGCAAATAACAGTAACTTCATTTCTTTTATGTCCCTATGCTTCCTTTGTTTCCTTTACAATTTCATCCATCACCATTACGAACAAGAGAGGTGACAGCACACTCCCCTGTCTTAGTCCAGTCTTGTTCCTAAACCAATCTCTCTTTCCAACTGGGGTCAGTACCCTGCTAACATAGTTGTTGTACATTGCTTGCACCATTTCCAACATTTCTCTTCCCAGTCTCTTCTTAACCATGGTTTTCCATACCTTCTCTCTGGGGACACTATCATATGCCTTTTCTAGATCTATGAAAGTCATGATCAAATCCTCTCCATATTCCCAGTTCTTTTCCATCACCTGCCTCAAGCTAAAGATTGGGTCCACTGTGGATCTTCCACTCCTGAAGCAAAACTGTTCCTCTTGCAACTCTCCTTCCACCTTTCTTCTCATTCTTCTTTCTAATATCCTTTCCAGTATTTTTACTGTGATATGAGGGTGATCCCTCTATAGTTATCACACACCTTCTTGTCCCCCTAGCCCTTTCTCCCAGTCTTCTGGTACACATTTCCGTTTCCACACACACTTTAGCAGTCGATACAGCCATTGCATACCAACAGGTCCAGCAGCCTTTATCATTTCTACACTGATTTCATCCACCCCTGTTGCTTTTCCCATCTTCATTTTCTGTACTGCTAATTCCACCTCCAGCATTGTTATATCATCTTCTGTTATAGAGTCGTCAGGTTGTGTCACTTCCATCTCACCAGTACCATTGCTCACATTCAAAAGCTTATCGAAATACTCCTTCCATCGTCCCTTTATCTCTTCTGGGTGTGTTAACAGCTCTCCATCTTCCTTTTTCACTAGCTTTGTAGTAACTCTTTCTTTCCTCTTACTTCTTAGAAGCCCATACAGCATCCTTTTACTGCCACTTACATCTGTTTCCATTCTTCGTGTAAATTCTTCCCAACTTTTCTTCTCCTACCACTTTCTTACACCTCCGTTTGCTGTCGTGATACTTCCTTTGCTTTCTTCCGTTTGATCTCGGTTCCATTCTTTCCATGCAGACTTCTTTTCATTCACTGCTTTCCTCACTTCCTCATTCCACCACGGTGTCTCCTTCTCTTTCACTCTTGTTGACGTCCTACCACAAGCACTCTCTGCTGCACCAACAAATGCCTTTTTAAAGTGGGACCATTCCTCTTCTATGTTTTCCACTTCAGTAACTGGGATTTGTTGCTTCAATCTCTCCTGAAAATCTTCCTGTACAGTTTTGTCTTTCAATTTCCATACTTTTATTTTACTTTCTCTGATCCCCTTTAGGTTTTCCAATTTTTCCCATCTAAATTTTGCCACCACAGCTCTATGGTCCCCATCAAATGCTTCTCCTGGTAAAGCTGTCACATCTATCAGCTTTCTGCAATTAGTCCTTTCCACCAGAAAGTAGTCAATTACTGATTTTGTTCTTCTATCGCCCCAACCATATCTCGTAATTTTCCTGCTGTTTTCTTCCGAAACCATGAATTACCCACTATCAGTCCATTCCTTTCACAAAATTTTACAAGTTCCTCTCCTTCCCGGTTCTTTTTCCCATATCCATATGGTCCAATGACTTCTTCTTTTCCTTGTCTCTCGTTTCCGACTTGTGCATTCATAGCTCCCATGATCACCACTTCTACATCTGAAATTACTCTTTCTACATCCTCCAGGAATACTTCAATATCTTCTTCTCTGTTTCCAGTCTGTGGTGCATACACTTGTATGAAGTCCATCACGTCATTTTTCATCTTCATTCTAATTTTCATTATTCTGTCACTCACACACTCGACCACTTCAACATACTCCTCCAGTTGTTTCGAGGTTATCAGTCCCAGGCCATTTTTTGCCTCTTGGCCACCACTCCAGTATAATGTATATCCTTTCCTCAATTTCTTCCTTCCTTTACCTTTCCATTTCACTCAGCCCCATCAATCCAACATTCTCCCTCCCCATGAAGTCTACCACCTCCTCCGCCTTGCCTGTCAGGGTCATGACATTCATGATTCCCACTAAACACGAGAAAATTGTATATGGACCACACAAAACAATGTTTGCTCTACAAGTGTATACGACTCATTACTTGACTAGTGTTGTTTAAATTAAGTTGTGAAGTGGCAAACGCAAGTCATAAAGGATTATTTAAATAATAATAAAATCTTTTTTCTTTTCACATCAGTGGCTTGCCCAATTATTCCCCTGATAAAATTGACGTGCAGATGTAAAATTCAAAATAATATTACACGATTATGGTAGACACTTCTGGTAGATAAGCACTGCTATATAGGTATGTTTTAATTTATTCTGACAGTATACTGGGGTATATACTTGTGCAAACCGTTCATACTTTAAATATTATTTCAAGTAATGACTAGGCGGAACAGTTTGTGTAAGTATACAGTATATTACCCCATGATAAGCATTGCTGTTTTGCCTCGCGTTGTTAACAGAAGCAACAGCGCGGTCTTGTGATGTAGGATTGGAGTCAATAAGTCTTGTGTTGACCGCGTGCTACGTTGGTGTTCAAAGCAAAGGAAGCATGTAGTTCTAAGTAACCATTAAACTTGCAACAGCCCTCTATTTTGGAGGGGAGGAAATAAAGTGGATGAGTTTGTTTGCAAGAACACATTGTTACAGAAGTGTGTTATTGTATTCAAGGATCTCCTGCATAACTCACCTGGTTGACACGTCTGAGAGGAGATACGTCAACAGCCTGTCTTCGGACAGTTCCAGCGCGACCAATACGGGTGGAATCTTCTCTGGGTCCGGAATTGATTATTGCAGTTACCAGAACCTGAAGAGGGTTCTACAACAAAAACTTAGCCTCAAATATTTGAAAGACAGAAAACCTACCAAACAAACAAAATGCAAAAAATTTAAGTTTCAAATTGAACACAAAACTTCCATCAAGAAGTAAAACAGGCAGATCCCGATCAAGAAATAAACATTACACTGAAAATCTCCAGCTTATCAAAGAACTTAATGCCACAGATAAGGTGAATACCATTCAAATTAGGCAAACATAATTTCTCACCCTATGTTGTCATGATGGCAAGAGCATACAATTCAATTCATCTCTGAAATAACATGCAGTGAAACCTCTACCATTCTTGGAAATATGGTTTCCTGCATTCATCATCCAAATTGTGCAGTCCTGACAATATCCCCACTCATCCTGGGTTAACAAAACCAGTCAATCTTTCTTCAAAGTGTCATTTTGTCATCCAGAAATCTTGGCCCCCAAAAAACCATGATCCCCAATCGATTGTTTTTAAGAGCGAGAGTATTAAAAATTCACATAGTAGCAATTCATACGCAACGTGATATATTTTTGGAGCATCCTGTATTCAAAGACATGTGTGTTTGCTTTATACCTTGTTGTACAATCGATACCTTATTCTTATCCAAACGTGTTTTTATGCGTATATATGGTTGAGAAAGTATACGAGGTCTGTTAGAAAAGCATCTGACTTTTTTTTTTGAAAACCTGATGTATTTGAATCAAGCGTGCTTGCATGAGCCGACCATGAATCTTCGTGCACATGCGTGAATTTATTACTGCCTGTCGATAGCGTCTGTTGCTGGCAAGCAGAATTTGAGTAGTGCTGTCGTCGGTTTTACATTGCAAGGACTGGGATTTGGTTTCCGGGTTGTATCCGTACACCCAGAACTCGTCACCAGTGATTATGGTGTTCATGAAATCAGGGTCACTATTTGGAGTCCAGCATGTCCTGGGAGACCAATACGAAATTCGCGCAGAAGCTGCTGACGGTGGAGCAAAAGCAACTGGAGCAAGGAATAACCAGTCTTGTGGTATACTTCTAAAAATTATGGCCGTTAATCTTGGTCTTCGTGACCGGGGCACTCTCAGATAGCTACTCAATTGTCCTCACGAGGCTGAGTGCACCCCGTTCCAGCCCTCACGACAGTTTCTAAAATCCCTGACGGAGCTGGGTGAGAGGCGGGCGTGCTACCCCAACACCACAGGGCCGGCCTAAATGGTGTGTACTTTGTGTTAATATATATTACCTAATAATTGAAACCTACCACGGGTCATCAATAATATTTATAAAAATAATAATAAAATTAGCCTATAGACATCCCGTAAGGGCAAAGGCCTCCTGTTTGCACAGGGACGTGCTCGTGATTAGGCTCCGAAGGTGAGCATCTTTGGGAGCTTTGACTTGTTGCACTCACTGTCATTCTGTCCTGTTAGGTGCGTGTCGATTCCTGTTTGGCTCCAGCTGTCTCCATGCTTCCCTGTCTCTTGCCACTCTCGACCATTGGTTTCCCGCTTTAGCTCTAAAGTGGTCTGACCCTCTGGTTTTTTGGCGTCCCACGTTTCTTCGTCCTTCCCTCGGGTCCCACATTGTGGTGCGATGCATCCATTTCTGGTGATCCATGCGTGATACGTGTCCTCCCCATTTCCATTTTAGGCTTTCTGCCCTTTCTACCACGTCGCGTATGTTTGTCCTTCTTCTTAGTTCCTCGTTCCTTATTCTGTCTCTTAGAGAAACGTTTAGGATCTTATGCTCCATTCTTCTTTGACATACCTGTAGCTGCTTTTTCAGTTTTTCTGTCAAAGACCATGTTTGACAACCATAAAGTAGTGTTGGCATAACACATTTGTCTAGGATTTCTGCTTTTGTGCTTACTTTTAGTCTCTTGTCTGTGAGTAAGAACTTAAGCGACCAAAATTTGTTCCACAATATGGTTATGTAATTCCTCCTCTGGAATTCAAGTACCCCAACGAGCAACCAATCCAATTCGACTATGCCAAGCACATGCTGGCTTTATATTATGTACCTTTCTCCGAAGATAATTATGATGTCTGCATACGTCAGACCTTTTATCTATCTGACATCTTCTCTAAATCACTTGTACATTCTGTACAATACACGACCTAAAGCTCAAAGCTGTTGTCTGTTTACCAACTAGTTTACTGTGGGCCATAACTGCTTTCTTGTATATCCAGCCCTGAAACCTAAACTCCCTTGAATACTTAAACCAACAATATGATCATGTGGATAGATACTTCATCTTCTATATGCCCTGCCCAGTCTCCCGGACGCTGACAATCAAAATGGATATCGTTCGTCTATCCTCAGCAACACAGTATAGTTGTTCAATCATTTTTGTGCAACTCCAGTCTTGAAGATTCCGCAGACAAGACGTCTTTCTCGTGACTGCTCTATGATGCCTGTCAATTTTGCCCTTTAAAGTGAGGTGTAGTATTGCATATTTTGCACCACGTAACACATGACCCAGGTATGCAATTTTCCTACATTTGATGGTAATCATGAACTCCCGCTTAGAGTCTGCTCTCCGCAGTACCCGTTCATGAGAGATGTGATTTATCCAAGGGATTTTAAACATCCTTTTATGGCACCATATTAGTCTCTTAATGGAGGTTGATTTTAACTCCATAAAGCAAGGTGGACTAAACATGACCTATAACATGCCACAATACACAGTCTTAGTTTTAAATTTAAGGCATCATCACATAATAAAGCTCTCATTTTTTAAAAGTTGACCTTGCAATTTCTATACGGGTCCTTATTTCAAGATCTGGATTAAAATCCTCTGAAAACCAATAACCAAGGTACTTGAATTTGTCAGCTTGTTGGATTTGCTGTCGTTTTAGAGTCATAATTACTTCAATGCCTCTATGACTGAAAACCTTTAATTTTGTTTTCTTTGTATCGATTGATAGACCCATTTCTTCAACTGTTCCGAAAATCCAAATGTAATGTTAATGTATAGCTGTAGGGTTTCAATACTACTGTCCAGAAGAACTGTGTCATCTGCATATCTAAGTGTACATATTAGTTCCCCGATGACCTTGAATCCCACTGCTGTATCTTCTACTGCCCGAAATACAGCTCCCGAATAAATGTTGAATAATAATGGAGGCAGAATACATCCTTGTCAAACTCCTCTTCTAATTTCCATAAAATCTGATGTACGAAGGTTGGAAATTAAGTAGTGGCAACACGGCGGAGGAGACGCTATGCACCTGCATTGCCTATTGTCCCGGAGAGTACGCGTTGGTGACATACCTACCTTACCTTTGAGAAAGAGGACTCTCCCTCCCCACAGCACCTGCGTGCCCACACTCGAGAGGAATACCGTCACTTGTGAGCTAGCGGTCTAACAGAACGTGGTCGCCATGTTTTCCAAACAGGACCAATGGTGTTGGATAAGATTGAATGTGCCCGAAGTCGTACAGCATGCCAGTGTCATCAGGGTCTGCAAAGGGCGTGCGAGGAGGCTGCATTGCCGTACAGAACAGTGGCACGTTGGGTCAAGGCCTTCAACGATGGTCGGCAAACTGTGGCAGACATGCATCGGGCAGGTCGTCCTACGAGCGTCTGTGAAGAAGACTTGCATACTCTTGCCGCGTTACTGAACTGTGATCGAAACCAGACAATTCGTGAGCTCGCCCATGAAACCCGATGGGTGCATACGACTATGCTGCACATCCTGAAGGAACACCGGTGCGTGAGGAAAATTGCATCACGATGGGTGCCGCATGAGTTTACTGAAATGAACAAATGGTTGCGCGACGTCGCAGCCAAGACTCACTTGGAGCGCTATGAGTGCGAAGGAGAGACGTTCCTACGCCGAATCGTCACCCTGGATGAGACATGGACGAGCCCAAACTGAAACGCCAATCGAACGAATGGCGGCATCATGGGTCACCCCGAAAGTCTAAAGTCCATCAGACCCCTAGTGTGGTGAAGGTGATTCTCGTGTACGACTGTGATGGAGTGATTCTAACCCATTACGTTCCTCCATGGCAGATCGTCAATGCACAGTATTACTGTTAGTTTTTGGAGCACCACCTGCGCCCCTCATTGCGAAAGAAGCGGCCACACTTCCTACGGCAACCACCCATCATGTTGCACGACAATGCTCGGGAGCATACAGCACGAGCTGTGGCAGATTTGTTCGGTCAATGGGGCTGGGAAGTACTGTACGATCCACCATACTCCCCTGACTTAAGTCCTTGTGACTTCGATTTAATCCTTAAGATGAAGGAACCACTTCGTGGCACTTGCTTCCGGACTGTTGCAGAGATTCGACCACTCCATGCAAACCATCGACAGAACGGGTTCTACACCACGCTGGTGACTACTTAGACGGACTGTAAAGGTTGCTAACAAGTACCACTTTTGTACCTCTTGATAATAAATAGTTGCCACTACTTAAGTTCCAACACTTGTAGAATCTGTTGTTGTTGTTTCCTATGGCTAGCCCGGATTCCAATCCATTAGCTTTCTTGCGTTCCAATAGAGTTGTGTGAGGTTTCCTGAAGTTCTAGCCGTCACATCAAGTTTGTTGCAATGTAGCAGATGCCCCTTATCCGTTTTACTTCCAGGTTCGTGACAAAGTGTGCATTCTTCAGATCTCAGGATGATGATTCGTTTCAGATGAGCTGCAAGGCAGTCGTGGCCAGTGTTAAGTCTGAAGAAGGCTACAGCTTGTAGAATCTTCACTACAGCTTTTTGATGCCAGTATAGGTTTTCAATGATTCTTATGTCTTTACTGTCAATTCCAATTTGTTGAATGAATTGCTCAGATACCAATATTGAAAATCCAAACACTGTTTCGCAGGAAATCATTTCACTTCTGAGCAATCTTCCAGATCCACTCAACTCTTTATTTAATCATCAGCTGCCAAGGGCCAAAATCAGAAAATGTACCGTACTCTGGAGAGATCAGCGACTCTGTATTACTATAGTTGTTCAATAATTGCTCGAGTTTTAGGAATTACATTTCAAAAGAGTAGGGACTTATCTTAAAACCCTAGTAACTACATTCAACCTACTGATGACAATGGGAAATTTTCAAACGTTACAGTCCATTTAAAATTACTGTAATATTGTATATTGTCACTGAACTCTCAATACCTCTAATCTGACAGTGCTATCTTTTCCATTATTTCCTTACGATTGGCGACACCTTCCAGCCATATACGGAATGTCCTATTTTTCCTAAGGGTAAATGAATCTTAAAAATACTATACTGTATGAGTGTATAACTACACGGAAATACAGTAGAACCTCGATGCATCGTTTTTCAAGGGGGAGGAGGAAAACGACGATGGATGCGGGAAAAGATAAATGCGGGTAACATTAAAAAAACAGTAAAAAAATGTTTTTTCCTGGTCCCTGCAAAATCCCTATACTTTCCATGTTAATTTATTTCCGATATACGTTTTTCACGCTTATACGATCATATTTTAAGTCCCTTGCAATATAAAGCGTCATTTATACGTTGCGTGTTCTGAGAAAGTACGTATGGTTGAATGCAAACTTTTGGTACAGCCAGTACTTCCGCTCGGAAGGATGCACCGCGTGCTATTATTTGTGTTACATTGGCCTTGAGCAATACCGGTGGTCACGGCGACACACTCTTGTCAGTGTCGCAACAAGGAAGAACAGCTTGCGTAATAAGCGAGCGCTATTTGTTAGCCAAGGTGTTGTTGACCTCTCAAAATAACAGGAAGCAGCCATAGAACACAGCATCTGAAGCTTCTTATCTTAAGATGAGCGGAAGAAAGCGGAAGTGTTTTACAATCACCGATATATTAAACATTTTATTATTTCTGCTTTTATAACTTTTGTTCGTGTTTTTTTAGGACTTCCTGCCAAACCATTAAAAATACGCGATTGATTCTGTGTTATAATAATCTTACGTCTTCAGACAAATGAAAATCCATAAATTAATTTAGGCCTACACTACGGTATTTTATTAATGACGATGACGAAAAGCCCCAGCATAATACAGTGGATTTTAATGATACTGTCAATGTTCTAAGGACTATCAAACATTTTGTGACTCGCCTCAACGTTTCTGAGGAAATAATGGGCGAATTATATCGGTTTGAAAATACTGTTCACGCCGTGGCCGCGGCCAACAAAAAACAAGTCAAGATAACAGACTACTTCGTAAAGTGACTCAATTTTCTTTGTTTTGTTGTGTCTGGGTGCATTTCTCTTGTAGTTGTTTTGTTACATATTGCCGATTATAGTTAAACAATCGTATTATTATTTCTTGTTTTTCACTTCTTAACGGGGACCCACGCTAGACCGCCCGCGTTGCGAGCCTGTCTCCCGCCGGTACTTTGCCGTGATGCGTAGCTCGCGCGGCCCTATAGTTCACAGCTGGTGCAGAAAATGTTCTCCATTCACTGCTACACATCCCTGGCACCTCTTTATGAAATTGTAATTTACGTTCTGAAGTTCCTCAGCACCGATTGACTGCATTTCAGCTGTAATACACTGCAGTCCAGCCTTATTGAACCTTGCTCAAGCCTAGGAACTTCTAATCGTTCCTACCTCGTACATTCTCGCGTAACAGATTGCCGCTATTCTAAGGCGCTTCGAATTCAAAAGAACGTTTACATATATTTTCTCATAAACGATCAATGCGGGAAAATTGTGGCCAAGGACTGGTGATTTTTTGACGATCCATGCGAAAAAACGATAGTTCGAGGAACGATAGATGCGGGGAAATTTAACATTAGTTTATATGGAAAAATTTCGGGACTAAATAAATTGAACGATACATACGGGAAAACGGCAGTTCCGGGAACGATGCATCGAGGTTCTACTGTATACTTTTCTACACTACAATGTATTTAAAGCTTTATTTCCTTTACCTTATACACATAGGAATATGAACCTAATGTGGATTGTTCTGATGGACAACACATCCACATACGACTGGGAGGAATGATCAATCATAAGGATATGTTGAAAAAGAAGAGCATTGTCAGATATAAGGTATTGCAAGTTCGGCGACTATATATTTCAATTTATATAACATCAGACACTGACTTGCAGAACTACGAGGTCATCTGCCCCTAAGCCAGACATAAAAAGCACGTAAGTTAACTTACCTCACCAGTCAGCAGATGGATGATCTCAAACGCATGTTTTACAATGCGAACAGCCATCAGCTTCTTTCCATTGTTGCGACCATGCATCATCAAAGAGTTTGTAAGTCGCTCAACGATCGGACACTGAGCTTTGCGGAACCGTTTTGCAGCATAACGACCAGCAGAATGAGGCAGGTACTTAGCGTGCTTCTCTTTCACAGCGATGTAATCCTGAAGTTGAAATTATCCATTGAAAAGAATTACAAAATTACTAACCTTACATCATATAAATAAATGCAGAACATGAAGGTCTGATTTTTGTGGCCAGTGTTTGCCTGTTGCACACCAAGTCTCTGGCCAGCCAGCAAGCCTTTTTATTGTGAGCATGTGCAGTAACAACTGCATGCACAAAAGGAAGTTGAAAAGTTAGCGGAGTGCATTGAGAAGTTTGTCGTGCCAACACGTTCCCTGAGGAAGGGTGGTGGACAGACAGAGTAAAGTGGAAGGTGTCATATTTGCTCCGATCCGGCTTAGGCTGGAAAATGGAAAGTGATGATGGAGACATGCTTTTATAAAAAGCTAAAATTCAGAAAATTCTGATTATTATTTAAACATTTTACTAAAGCCTAATCCAAAACTGGTTGTCTGAGCAGCCTGTAGACATTCCACAACTTCAGATAAGTATCAACACATTAGTAGTAAACAAAGAATTTCTTATGTTGTAGTTATAGCTTTTAATCATCACAACACAGTCCTTGTAGTTCATTTCCGCTTATTAGTTTACAATTCTACTGTAGTTTTAGGGCTTACTGCTTAATTGTAACACAGCAATAGTAGCTAAACATTCATAGATTAGTTCAGGGGAGGAAGACTGTTTTTGTTGATGGGATAGTCATTTCTAAGTTTTGCAACATTAAAATAAATAGTTCTTTTTTGGTGCTTAATGCTTTAATATTTATCAGTAATAATTAACACACTCAGTATGTTTTCAGATGGGTTTTCTTGTAGTTCATTTTTGGGGGGCAGAGACAGACTGGGTGTTACTGTAGGGTTGGTAGTGTTTTGTAGAGCTATTAGTCTTGCATATTTGGATCTGATAGTGCTCGCTTTACTAGCGAAACATGTCATCTCTTAGTTTTCTTCTTCCTCAATAATCCGTAACAATATACCGTATATACCCGAATGTAAGGCAAGGTTTTTTTTCCCACTTTTTGTGTTATAAACATTTGGGGTTGTCTTATATTCAGGGTATTTTTTTTTAATAGTTATTTTTATTATTTGCAAAGTAGTATGTGGTGTTGGTATCTTGTAACTCGCAACAAATCAATGCGTTAATGAAGATTAAAATATGGTTTGTTATGTTTAATTACCATGCATATACAAATAGCGTACATTTTGAGGTTAGAATTTACGCATAAACATCATTTTAAGCGGATAAATTATATGTTCGAAAGCATACGGAAATATGTTTTAAAACAATCTTTACAAGAACAACCAGTCAGTTTTACGAGCAGTAATTGAGTGATCAACGTATCATAATTTAGTAACGTCTCCCATTCTTGAACACAGAAATTATAGAGTATGTCTTGGAAAAGCGGGCAGAGGGATTTCCGATAACATGAGACGTTATAAAAGTGAAAGCATAACCTTAAGGGCATATATTGTGCAAGTTATGAGTTAGCGAGTATTTTTTTGAAAAAATCTATAAGAGGCAGTTGATAACTAGGCCTCGTCTTATATTCGGGGTCGTCTTACATTCGGGTATATACGGTATATAAATCTTAATCACATGTAATTTAATTCAGGTTATATTTTACCTAGTCCAGTAATTGGGATGTTTTTGTGTTGACAGACTATAATATTAATTGTTAATAAGACAACACTGAAAAATGGCTTCCAAGCTATCTTTCGAATAGTGAAAAGACATCAAGTACATCTCCGAACAAGCGAGCACAAGATAACTGTGTTATGGACCCTGCAGACAATCTGCACCCTAATGATGCGTGGTGGGATTTATGTTTTACACACTAGACTTATGGACACGATTAGCTCACGAGTGACACTAGTCTATCTCAGAATGGGCTTGTTCTGAAATATTGTGAAACCCACTTCCATAGCCAGTAAGAACCAACAATTTCTTTTAAAATCCTTAATGAAACTAAGGTGAGAGAGTTTATTCAATGGAAGGTTGTATTAGCAAATAGCAAATATACAGTAATTGATAATGGTCAAGTTAAATGGGCAGCACTTGCTAATTCGCCAAGGAAACTAATCTACTCTCATACTCACCGAATAACTGTAATGCCAATACGGAGCAATATGAGCAGCTATTTATTGGGCAACAACATGACGTTGAACACAAAAAAGCAAGACATAATACATAGTGAAAAGAGCTAACTGCATCTTTGAGCAAGTATGCACAATTATGGTATTATAACAAGTGCATACATTAGCCTTGGTGAAGGTAAAACCTAAGATGGAGCAGAGATCACATATAACGATATGGGTTTAATAGCTGTACAACGGCTATGGTTTTAGAGATGCAGAACTACCAACCAGTTTTGCCATAGAGGAGTTCAGTAAAGTGCTAGTAAAAATACAGCACTTAGGAATAATCATGAATTCAACTTCTTTGTTGCACACATTCTCGACTGTGTTCATAGCTACACAAGTTGTTACTTACCAATATTCCTCTCCATGTTCGCTTTCTTACTGGAGTGTTTATGATTTATTGTATGGCAAGATGTACTGTATTATAAAAGCGAGCAGAACAGTTATCATTAGAGCTCGGATCGATATGCTCGATAAAATCTCCAGATATGCTCGAAAACCATGTGTTTTATGCTCGATAGATATGCTCGAAAAAACATTATATGCGGTTAAATATGCAGAATATGCTCGAAAAATACAGTTGAAAACTATAAAAAGGAAAGTGAAACGAAAAAAACAAAAACATACCTTTATATATGAGCTTTATTTTCTAATTGTATGTATGATACACTGCAATATACTCGCATTCAAGTACAGTGCACTCTCGTTAATTTGCGGTAATTAAATCACGAACTTCCGCGAATTATCCGCAGTTATTTTTGTTAAGCCTAGGAAAAACAAAACTATTGGTTAAAATATTGAAATAGGCTTGAACACGCGAAATAATAATTTTAACTCCTGATTGTAGTGTCTTATAAGACATGCTAGGCTACTGGTAGGCCTACGTGGATTATGCCTACATTAATATTAAAAAAAAGCCGTATCACTTTTTGTTTCTTAGATCGTTTATTCTAATTTTCGATTGCACATTTCCAAAGAAAATATTATATGAGAACGAAAATTCATCTCGTTTTTCTATATAAGAGATAAGTGTGACTAGAGACACCAGCTTGACTGTGGGAAACTTTCGGGATTTCCGTTGCATCACTCCCGCACTCTAAATCTACTGGATCTCAGTTTTCCTCACCAACAGTCAAATTCCATGCTATTTCTTCTTTGCTTTTCTGTAGTAAATCATAATCGTCTTTATCGACGTCTAACTTGCCCGTTCGAAATATCGTTGTTACAAAAGTCGGCAAGCGCTTGCTTTTGTACGAGCGGAGTAGCGGTACTTTCCTCCCGACTAGTTGACTGCATGAAGAGCATCGAACAAAAACGCTCTCGGTGCCGTGCACGTTTGCGCCATTACGCAATAATCACTGTTTACAATACCCTGTCCGCGCATCCACCCTTCACAACTCGCAGATCAGCGACCTTGGAGCGTGGCTATTGGGAAAGGGAGGGTAGGTTCCGAGTGAAAGTGCATTCCTCTTGTATTGTTTGGGCTTCAAAGACAAAGGAAATCTGTGCTATACCACTCGCGGCAACATGCGCGTAAGTTTTGAAGATTGCGCAAGTAGGCCTACTGTTACCGTACATCTCAGAGAAACGCAGTTCAGTCTTCTTGAATCTCAATGATTTCGTCTTTACGCATTGCGTCGCATCAAAATTCTTTTAAACGACAGAGAGATTGCTTAACTTGGCGTGATGATTAGTTGCTGTGAGAATTCTCAATTTAAAAAATACTCATGGAGACCAGCGAATTAACCGCAAAACGAATTATCGGGAGTGCACTGTATATAATAAAAGTTACAGTTTAAAAGTTCATTTGCAGAATGTTCAGAATTAGGCGAGTCAATGAAGTAGATCTGCATTGGTCTGTACGACAAGAATTGTTTCTATGTTTTCAGTTGTGAATGATTTTCTTGAATCAATCAATAAAAAATTCAATGACGAGAACGACCTCACTAAAGGTTGAAAACCTGCGGTTCTGTTATTCGGACTCTTCAATAATTATTTCTGTTTTCAAACCTAGGATGGTCACGGCCCAAATTCGGGGGGATTCGAAGAAAACCAACTATTTAGAAGAAAACCTCAAGAATATGCATTTATATGCTTCTATTCTGAAAACCGCGGTTTTATGCATTTATATGCCCGATAAATTTCAATTCTGTTGGTCCCAGATGGCTCAAAATACCACCGAAAGGCTTCTTTCAATGGGTACTATTCAGGAAAAAAATATGCAAATATGCTCGAATCCGAGCCCTAGTTATCATTAAACTTCCGGCTTCTGATTTTAACATAGCAAGTAATGCATAAGATATATTCAACTTAGGCCTACTCCAATTACAGACTAGTGAAGACTAGTGATGTGGGCCGGGTAAATACCCAGTGGGAAGGTAAATATAAATTGGGTATTTACCTGGGTATATACCCGGTGGTCATTTAAATACCCAAAATGAGGGTATTTTCAGTTTTTGAGCTTTGCACTTTTTGATGTGTTAATGAAGTGTTGGACAAACAAGAACTGAAACACAGGTATTTGATGCCTTAAATTGAAATCAGGAACAATAAACTCAAAAAAAGGGAAAATGGACGTCGGGTATTTTTGGGTATTTATGTTTTGACACTGTAACCTTGTCAATAAGTGTGTTTTTCCTTAAACTAAAGTAAAATATTGGATAAAACATTTTGGTTGTTTAGTGATTTAAATACCAAGATATTGAGAAGGTAAAGTTTTATTACGGTACTGGAAATGAGCAACAAAGATGTGGGAGTGAAAAGCTACTTTTGTAGTAATTAGAGTAGGCTATATGCAAATTAATTGAAATTTATTTATTTATCTATTTATCGTATGGCTTTAATGCCGGGAGTGTCCGAGGACATGTTCGGCTCGCCTGAGTCTGTAGCTGCTTCCAACAGATACCTCAAGGGTGAGCTACAAGTTCCGTTCAATTTCAATTTAATTGAAATATGTGTGTGCCAAAACTCAAAAGGTAATAAAATATATTCAATAGAAAGGACATTTGAAAAGAAAAATGCTTAGTAAAAGTGCTTTCAGTTATTTTTCATTAAATTTTAAATATAAAAGAAACATTAATTTTTTAAATTATTATTATAAATGCATGTCAGAAAGTTTTTGTAGTATGTGGGCTCTATAATGGGTGAAGATGTACTGTATGCCAGCAAGCATATGGGTTGGCAACACTGCTCAGCTCATCCTACCCAGAACTCAAACTGACACTGTAATTTCCTCCCATTTTCTATTCTTTGTTTGATTTTCTATTTACTGGTCTTTTTGGTTATTTGATCATTTACTTTATATATGAATGATATTAGAAACTGTTCTGAAAAACAGTATATTACATCTTTTGTAGAACTGGCCAATGCTCCGAATAAATTTACCCCAACTTTTATCTCAATTAAAACTCGGCAAGTCTTCTAGGTTAGTGCTGTGTCTTGTGTGGGGTTTCGCCTAGGACACCAGCTGGCTCATCGACGGGCTCTTGGTGTCCCCGCCCACACCCCCACAGTAGTAACGAACTGCCCGCTACCTCCCTTTATATAGAGTGCAACTGCACTACTTGACTGCGAGAACTAAAAGCTCAAGCAGCCTTAACCTCTCCATGAAGGCTTCCAAAAGGATGGTATAATGGCTTTCACGGCCAGTGAATTAAAACTCAGCAAGTCTTCTAGGTAAGAGCCCGCCGATGAGCCAGCTTGGTGTCCTAGGCGAAACCCCACACAAGACACGGCACAGACCTAGAAGACTTGATGGGTTTTAATTCACCGGCCGTGAAAGCCTATATACCATCTTTTTATCTCAATGTTTGCTAAAAGGCCTAGTTCAATTCTAACCCTGAGTTTTTCAGGGTATAACTATTGAATTTTATCTCCTGATCCAATTCCCAATTCTAATTCTGTTTTTAAGTCCCAATTCTAATTAAATTTAATTTTATAAACTATCTAATGTTGTTACATTTCTAAAAAGTTAATGTAGAATAGTTTGCGTACCGGTACCCTTTTTAAGGTTCAACTTACCACGACACAGGATTTTTAATGAAAAATCTATAATACCCAGGTATTTACCCGAGTATATACCCTGGGTATTTACCCCGATTTATAAATACCTGGGTATTTTACATCACTAGTGAAGGAAAACAAATACCTGAAGAGACATATCCGACACCTGGACATCATCACAGCTCCAGCGTCCAAAGAGCTTTATTTCGGGCAACTCTGCTGGCTGAACCACAGGTAGAGTTGCCTCTGCCTCCAAACCCATCTCCATTTCCTCCAACTGTTCTTCAGCCATGACTGGAAGGAAGAAAATTATCCGTGAGTTTAAAAAATCATTACCGGTGACCTGATGAAATAGGCCTAAATTCCCTCATACTCTTGAAGCTTGGACAGTACAGAACAGACTACGCTTACCAGTACTACATTAGTCGAACCTAGCCTGGTTGGTAGATTTCTTATTGTCATCTGCAAAGTGAACCCTAATTATGAATGTGCATTAGCTTTAGCAGCAAAATTTACTCACAAAGAAAAACGACAATCATACACCGTAACTCTGCAATATATATCAGTGTATGGTAATACATGGACATGGGGGAACCTGTAACCTCTAGAGGGCGCATCCCCAGGTGGCGGATAGGGGGGCCCTACAGCACTGGTAGGGTTGGTTCAAATACCCTCCAATAGAACCCGCGGACCAACAGGTAGCCCAATTCCTGGGGGCTTCACAATGCTCAGGGGTCATAAATATGGAGGGCCCAGCTCGGGGTTATGAGTGAAGACCACAACGGTGCCTGCAGTGGAGAAGGGAGTCCTTCGGTACAGTGCTGTTGGCGGAAGTGGCACCCCAGTGCTCGGAAAATTGAGTAAAAGGTATCGCTCTCACTTCAGAGACTGATATCAACCATAGCGTCTGACCCGGAGCGGGCGGCTACAAACAGCGTCTGTTCCCCATGTGAGGGGCGGCTGATTTACTACCTGGCCGTAGGTATAAAAGGCTTGGCGTCAGCAAGGGCATGCGGCCGGAAAACTATGCCAAAACCAATATGACAGCGAATCTTAGTTTAGCCTCGGAAAATGCTAGGGCCAGGGTGTCGAGCGATGGCCTTTTTTCAAATTCCCGTATTTCCCGTACGAAAATCCACCAAATTCCCGTATATTTTAGAACCCTCTAAGACTCGAGTTCGCTTACTGAATGGCTGAAAAATGAATCTTAAAGCGCGAATCAAGATTTTCTGGCGTAAGTGTAACTGCATTTTTGGAGACACTTCCGCAGCTCACGGGTGATGGCGATATTTAAGCCTAACCCGTAGCCTGAGCAAAGCGCGCGCGCGCACGAATGAACTCTCTCGCAGATGGGATGGGATGCTACGAACACAAATAAAATACCGTTTACCTGAGGAGAGCTGATATAAATGACTGTTTTACTGAGGAGTAGTGATGTGCGCGAGTGACGCTTGGACTCGCGAGAATCGAGTCTAGCAGTTCCGAGTCGGAACGAGTAACCCGTGCGAAGGACTCGAGTCTCCCGGTGACGTCACGATCCGTACTTACGATATAGGACAGAATGCGGCCAAATTCCCAACACTCGCTAAACTTGCAAACTACTTTTCTACTAGTGATTTACAAGAGAAATCGTTTGCAAAATGCACACTATGCTTCATATTATAACGACTAGGTAATGATAAAGAAAGAAATGTATTTTAAAAAATCAAGTTAAAAAAACCTCCTCGCCGGGAATCGAACCCCCAGCAAGCTGCATGAAAGTTAGCACCGTTAACCACTCAACCAGAGATATCGATAAGACTACTGGCGTTATCAACAGCGATATATACTACTGCTTAGCAAATTATCACGTTGAAGGAAATTTCTCTTTACTGTATTGCGTTCTTTCTTTCTGTCATCAGTCCACTTCTTGCCGGTTTCCAATTTTGAATATTCTTTTGTATCACTGTGCATTGATGGGAAACGAATACAATACTTGGCCAAGGCGTACCGACATTACTATACATCGTGTAGT
This sequence comes from Meconema thalassinum, assembly GCA_946902985.2. Lineage (NCBI taxonomy): Eukaryota > Metazoa > Arthropoda > Insecta > Orthoptera > Tettigoniidae > Meconema > Meconema thalassinum. The sequence continues at coordinate 789,990,187 of OX336390.1, forward strand.
TTTCATATATGGCTCACAGATAACGCTGACAGCGTCCTCGGCCTCGATTCCGGACTCCAGTATCTCGAGTTTTACGGTTCCAGACTCGATTCTTCGCGAGTCCACTCGCAGCCCATCACTAACTGAGGAGGATTGAGAGAGTAGAGAATAGGAGTGTCACATCATATATATTATTTCTGTAGTATGCATCCCTCCTGCGGCGCTCACAAACGACCGATTGTGACAAATGAGCATTCAAATGAAAGAATAGACATTAGCAGTGACTTATTGCACTATAATTTCATAAATATCTATAATTTCTTTAAAAAAGGACTTTAAAAAAATTGTACGAAGTGTGGGATTTGCAATCACCGTTGATGTAGGATAATACGCTCCATACTTGCTGTCCACGGGCCACTGAGACGCCTGTTTCATGTCATATTAACATTCTGAGGTCTTTCCTTTATCCTGAAATGTTAATAGTGTTCTATAATCATTTGGTTGAAATAAAAACATAACCTTTCTCCTTAAGTGTCTCATTATAAACCTATTGGAGAAAGTGTGGTTTATGAACATGCGAGATTTCTCGCACGGGTGCACTAGTAATAAATATTTACGGGAAGTGACTGAATTGTATGGTACCGTAACCTTATAGAGCTTCCACGAGTTAAAATGGCATCGAAGCTTATTCATAACGAACTTCCGGTCCGCGAGTCTCCATTTGATTTTCATTGGCAGTGAATCGTTCGTTCGTGATTATCTTCGTTATTATTTCGGATTGTGGTTTTGTTTTTAGGCGTTCAACTTATGAAATAATAACTAGAGGGTTGGCCTTTCATGAATATTCCAAAGACAAGTGTCTCCAAAAAGAGTAATTAGTAGAACTTCGCATCAGAGACGACCATAACAAACAGCTTGCCTATAAAGTGCGCGATTTGCACATTTTAAACGGCATTGGTCTAACATATCTTAGACTACAATAATTAACTTGGTGCAAATTATATATGTTATATGTGAGAATATTATTATAATTTGCTATCCGGTTGTTATATTGGCATATTATGCATTAACGTGACCCGTTTAAATGCTAAATTGTGACGTAAGCTACGAGTTGTAGGCTATTCGCCGTACCGGTAGGCCTAATATTTACTAACAACGCATCGTTTCTTCTTTAATATTTATTTAATCATTATAATTATAATAGCCTATCTATTAACACTTATTTAACCAATAATCATTTTATAATTCTATACATATTCCAGGTATTGCAAGAAAGCGATTTGATAGCACATGCGGCTCTACCTTAAAATCCAACCATGCCCAGTTTTCATTACCTATGGATGATATTACCGCAAGTTAATAAAACCAAACAACTAGCAACATATTTTTTTAAATGCTCATTTACATCTTCACCCTAGTCTACGTAAAGTACCATACGGTAATCACTGAAAGGGTAGGGGGGTTATGACCCCAATTTCACAAACGAACGGACCTCATTTTGCATGAATTATGGAACTCGAATCCTAATGGAGGTATGGATTGTCTGCATTTAGAAATATGTTAGTCAATAATTTAAAACAAGATGGCAGAAAACTAAATACAAAAAGCTGCGTGCCTACTACGGTGTTTAGTTGTTCCGTGAAAAAAATACACTTCGTCAAGATTATACGACGTACATACAGTTAAATACAATCATCCAATTGGAGGAACACTTTCTTTGTCACGATCTTATAAGCAATTAAAACATAAACTGCTGCAATTTACGGGAAAATGTGCAACATTTAGAGACTAAGAGTGTTGTATGTGGCACAACGTTAGCCGACATTTCGCATCATTAATACATAAGGAATGAACACATGCAGAGCCTTCTCACTGCACACAGCTGAAGATCATATCATTCTTGGTGCATTTTACGTTTAAAAAAAAAAAGTTGCTTAGTTACATGCAAGGAAAATTGTAGTACACACTTCCCATTGCTTCCATTACCTGACTACTAAACCAGAAGCTGGTAATGCATAACCATACGCCAGTGGCGCGTCCTATGGCAAATGAAAGATCGAAAGAAAATGTAAGCTCTATAGGAGCCCGGAATAAGGCGATACAATCTTCTACACTACTGAAAATAGTCAAAATACCCTTTGTAATAATGAATAATAATTTTGGGGGTCATGTAGCAAAAAATGTTACCCACCCACTATCCCTTTTTAGATCACAACTTTTATAGTAAAATTGGAGGTGTGTCCGCTATTACCCCCAGCCGGCAGTGGCTATTACACGCGTAAATTATGGGACAAATACAGTATTGCTAACGCCACGCATTCGGTACTGACAGCCTTCCTGTCACTTTGCTCCGCTTTTCCTCTCCGCAACCTACGGTCGCCACATAACAAGACCCTACGTCCAACCGCCACACTGCAAGAATTCTGAGCATGCTTCTCACCTACACCCTGTATTTCGAAGGAAACAACGCAAAGGATATGCCGGGAGCTTGGAACAGCTGAGCTGTGTTACTAAGTTTTTAGAGTTGTTGTAAATCAACTGATTTGAATAATACGTAGCGCTATATACTTCAGACATTATTTCTGTACAATTATACGTAATATATTAAAAAGAACGGTCCTGAGTCAACGCCGAGGACATTCAAACAGAGAAATAAGATACTTTTAGATGAATAAATGAATTACACACCGAAGCTATGATACCTTTATCATCGGTATTCAATTCAATAAATACGACAAAGAGGGTAAATACTCTACAGCTAATGAATACAAAAACACTCACCATGCAATGATTATCCTTTAACATGAAACAAGAGTCTGAGTGGAGGTCGTTCACAGCTTACTGCAGTAGTTGACAGATAACACCACGCACACTCACTTAATCGCGACTCTCTACGTTTAATATTAGCTTTCGTGATAATACAAAAGTAAAGTTAGGTAAAGACATATTTAGCACTGAGCACTCAAACAAGCCCCTCTGTGGCGATATTATTGCCGTGGTTTTATATTTTCGAGTTGTAGGCTATTAAATGACGGACGGTATTTTGAACACTATGAAGGGAAAAAATAGCCTGTGGTCTATTATCGATTGACGCAAGCGAACTGACACCAATAAATAAATTATCCTCAGTCACTTGGCAAGGGTTTCTTTGACACCCTCCATTCCTTCACTGTCCCTATCACCACCACCATCATTGTCTTGGTCAGAGCTTGATGAATTGCCAATTCATGAATTCACTGTCCCTATCATCACCACCATCATTGTCTTGGTCGGAGCTTGATGAATTGCCAATTCATGAATTCATCCACCACGATATCCAGACCACCTTCAGTATTTCTTTCTGTACATGCTGTACGGGATGTGTCCAGTCCTCGGGTCGAACTTCGGCGAAGTAAAAGTAACGAAACAATGACAATGAAAGGAAATCCGACACAGACAGTGGTTAACAAGCGACTGAAACAATGCCTGCCCATACGAGGAGAATTATGTCACTCGTGTGGTGTATTTTGTAGGCACATGTTGGTACCGGGTGTTTGATAGTAAAATGTCGAGAGCTGTGAGATATTGTTTGTAGTTTTAGAAATGTATGCATGTGTAACGCATTTGCATTGAGTGTTTGCACGGACTTAAATAAGTCACTTTGACAAATACAAGAATGTTACTAGGAACTTCAGTTATACAAAGCAAAAAAATTAAATACTTTTGACAGTACATTTTTTTCCTTCCTGGAGACCTCTCGTGGCTTTTCTTTCGACTGCCACTTTAGCCGTCGCTTCGCACCGGGTTTGTTTCCTTGAAGACGGCGTAGAGTTTCATGCAGTATGGACTCTTGCTCATGGTTATCTTTTCTACTGCACCAGCTGCCATCACAGCGTCCTGAACAGTAGGCTATGCATGCCAATCAGACTTGCTTCTTTGAGATTGACGATCATGCACTCCTTGTTCAGGGAGAAACCTCTGTCTAGAGCTGCATTGTTGTGATACAAAATCAGTATCATCTTAACGAAGCTTGCGAGATCGTTTTTGGCAGGAACTGAGGAAGATGCTGAAGCCACTAGTTCAGGCCACAGCACGTCGAGCCGTGGCTCTTTACCGTCGAACTGCTTCAAACGCGCAGTAACGGAGGGCAGTCTCAGAAGTGCGGAGTAGCTGCTCTTGATGCGGTCAGCCATTGCACCAGAAAGCAAATTCTTCTGATTACAAAGAATTTCCAGGGCAATGACGATCGTAACTTCTTCCAACTTAGGAGTCTCAGCGACCCCTATAGTGTCTATGCAGGAAATAGCACGGGTCTCTCGTGAGCAAGAGTTGACCACTCTGATTTTTTCAGCCATAGGACACGAATGTACAATTTTCGTCAGTTGGTGCGAAATTGCAGCACATCCGCGTCTGGAATGTTCTGATACCTTGATCTGTTAGCTTCATTAAGGGCTGCTCTTGTCGAGAAACCCAGGTCTCCTCTGTGAATAGCAATGCGGACTGATTCCTGTATGTCATTGTCAGCAACGAGCGCGGCGCGCGTAGAGGGTACGACCGGCGGTCGGCCAGGCAAAGTATGCATTCGACGTTGGCTGGGTTCTCATCCCGCTTAGCGCTCTATCGGTGGCGCAAATTACGTGTGGCAGCGCGGTCTGCAGGCGAGATAGAAGATTGAGCGGGAGGATTCTACCGAGCGTTCGGGGGCTAAGAAGTCGGGCATTATGAGACTTGTCAAGATTTCCCGTATCAAGTGCGAATTTCCCGTATAATTCCCGGGTCACTAAAATTCCTGTATAATTCCCGTATCGCTCGGCACCCTGTAGGGCGTACCCCAGAAGCGACGTGCAGGGATTTCGCTCGACCCCTGTGAGAAATGGGCTAGGGCTACTGGGTCACGAGCGAACCCGGCTAAAGAGGCTAGCTCAAAAATATGGTGAGTTACGAAGAATAGGCACACTGAATGTAGGAACAATGACTGGGAAAGGAAGGGAGTTAGTGGATCTCATGGAAAGGAGGAAGGTGAAAATATTGTGTGTGCAAGAGACTAGATGGAAGGGAAATAGGGCTAGAGGGTTGGGTAGTGGCTATAAGCTACTATACAGTGGAGCAGACAAGGATGGGAGGAATGGAGTGGGAATAATCCTCTCCCGAGACATAAAGGAGACCATAGTCCAAGTTAAGAGAAGGAGTGACAGGATAATGAGCACCAAACTGTGTCTTGATGGACAATTGGTAAACATTGTGTGTGTTTATGCTCCGCAAGTGGGTTGCTATGAGGAAGAGAACATATCCTTCTGGGAAGATATGGATCGTGAGCTTGGAGATATACCAGCGAATGAAAGATTGATAGTGGGTGGTGACTTAAATGGACATGTCGGAAGGAGTCGAGATACAATCGAAAGAGTACATGGAGGCTGGGGAGTAGGAGTGAGGAATGATGAAGGACATAGAATCGTGGATTGTGCGATGACATATGATTTGGCGATTGTGAATATATGGTTCGAGAAAAACACAGGTCAATATATGACTTACAAGAGTGGGACCAGAGAAAGCCAGATTGACTTCTTAATGTGTAAAAGATCTCAATTAAGGGAAATACAAAACTGTAAAGTTTTTAATGGTGAAGCAGTGTCAGCACAGCATAGGACGGTAGTCATGGACTGGAAAATGAAGATTAGGAAGAAAGGCAGACCTATGCGAGTCTTAACAAAAATTAAGTGGTGGAGATTAAATGAAGAGGCGTTGAAGGACCAGTTTAAGGAGAAAGTACTCAATGGAGTGGTTCTTTGCAATGAAGTGCAGGAGTGGTGGGCACACAACAGCAGTTTGATAAGGAGGGTAGGAACTGAAGTGCTAGGGAGAACTTCTGGCAAGAAACCACTAGCTGACAAAGAAACATGGTGGTGGAATGAGGAGGTACAGAAGCTCGTGAAAGCCAAAAGTGATGCAAAGAAGTTATGGGATATGTCAGGTAGACAAGAGGATAAAGAGAACTACAAGAGATGTAATAAGGAAGCAAAGAAGGTAGTAGCACAGTCAAAGGCACAAATGATGGATCGGCTGTACGAAGAGTTGGAAACTACAGAAGGTGGAAGAAAAATGTTCAGAATAGCGCAGGCGAGAGATAAAGACAAGAAGAACTACACCCAAATAAAGCAGATCAAAGATGAAAATGGTCTAGTATTAACGGACCATTCCGACATCAAGTGCAGATGGAGAAACTACTATGGAAAACTTCTCAATGAAGAGAACCCAAGGGTATATTTAGGAGAAGGAGAAAAACACCAGGGTCTGACAATGGATATTAGAAAAGAAGTAACATTAGCACTTAGGAAAATGAAAAACGGAAAGGCAACAGGACCCGATGAAATACCAGTTGAAGAGTGGAAGTATCTAGAGAAAGATGGAATCGACATGTTGCTGGATTTAATGCAAAAAATGTACTCTCAGGAAACAATACCTGATGAATGGAGAGAAAGTATTTTAGTGCCTATATATAAAGAGAAGGGGAATATTCAGGACTGTGCCAACTACAGGGGCATTAAGTTAATGTCCCATACCATGAAAATCTGGGAAAGAGTGATAGACAAGAGGATTCGGGAGGAGACTAGCATTGGCGAGCAACAATTCGGCTTCATGCCAGGAAAAGGGACCACAGACGCAGTGTTTGCCCAGAGACAAGTAATGGAAAAGTATCGTGAAAGACAGAAGGGATTACACTTCGCATTCATGGACCTAGAGAAAGCATATGACCGGGTGCCCCGAGAAGAAGTCTGGAGATGTCTACGAGCGAAGGGAGTCCCAGAGAAGTACGTGCAGCTGGTTCAGGAAATGTACAAAGACGCAAGAACACAGGTTAGAAGCAGCGTTGGACCTACAGATTGGATTCCGGTTCGAGTAGGTTTACACCAAGGTTCGGCTTTAAGTCCATATCTGTTTGACCTAATTCTGGACGAAATGTCTTGTGGATTACGAGACCAAGCCCCCTGGTGGATGATTTGTGCGGACGATATTGTGTTGTGTAGTACCACCAAAGATGTCATAGAAGAAAAACTGGAACAGTGGAGGGCGGCCTTGGAAGACAGAGGACTCAGGATTAGCAGGAAGAAGACAGAGTATATGAGGTTCAATACAGACCAAGACTGTGAGATCAGAATGCAAGGGGAAACGTTAAATAGAGTGGATGAGTTCAAATACCTGGGTTCGGTGGTGACTGGAGATGGAAATCTAGATCTGGAAGTGTCACACAGGATTCAGGTAGGATGGATGAACTGGAGGAAAATGTCAGGAGTGCTCTGTGACCGCAGGATCAAGCCTAAGGTTAAGGGGAAAATATATAAAACTGTCGTAAGACCTGCATTGCTGTATGGCTCTGAAACATGGCCTGCACGCAAAACGCACACACACAGGCTTGACGTCACGGAAATGAAAATGATCAGGTGGATGAGTGGAGTGACTAAGCGTGATAGAGTGGAAAATGTCAAAATAAGAGGAACAATGAAGGTTGTGGAAATATCTAAGAAGATACAAGAAAAGAGACTTCAATGGTACAGGCATGTGAGAAGAAGGGAGGAATCCTACGTGGGGAGGAAGATGCTAGACATGCAAATACAGGGAGTGAGAATGCGAGGCAGACCTAAACAAAGATGGATGGATTGTGTACAGGAGGACCTCAGAGAAAAACAGTTGTCAGAAGAGGATGTGCATGACCGGGCTAAATGGAGGAGAGCTGTCAGAAACATCGACCCTACATAGGAGTGGGAATGATGTAAAGAGAAAGAAGAAGAAGAAGAGGTAATACATGGACAGAAAAAAAACTCTATTAATCATTACACTAATTCTACAGCACCTCTATTTCCTGCTCACTCAAGTGCTTATAGAATTTGGTAGTCTCTCATTAAGCAATACTTTTGGAGTTTTAAGGGGATCTCCAGAATCTCACTAAGAACGGCACAAACATATACAGATGTTCAAATGTGACGACAGTTGTAATGCATAAACCTCAATCAAGCATAAGAAATCGCAAGATATTATAATTCAATTCACATGGACTGTGGAGGAGTCTATACACAGGCTAAACTCCTTGTTCACATTTGCGAATAAATTAATTTATTATGTCAGCCTGACAAGAGTTGATTTTTTTCGTAACCTCTCATGATCACCATGTGGCAGTGACAGGGTTGATACTCTTTCAGGATTTCAAATTTCCCTGACTTTCCCAGGTTTTCCAGACCAAAATTTAAGAAATTCCCTGACCGCAGAGTCGTATATTTCCCTGACTTTTCCCGATTATCCCGAGCAAAGTATAGAACATTCATTAACCACAGGGACGACATTTACCTCGCTGTTCCTTAGGTTTTTCAAACCTAGCAAAAGTGCATTTACCTTTAGGAAACGTTCTTCTGTATGATCGATTAAGATTAAGTTAGAAAAACTTATTTTAGACCAATTATTTGTGCAAGGCTATTCTTAGACGCGAGGAGAAATGTTGTAGTAGATGAAAATAATAGTGATAAATATCCGAGCAATGTTTCATTATATAAACCGGACTTACATGTAGCTCTCTGTATAAATTAACGAGTTTCTTTAAAAGTATGAAAACACATAACAAAAAATAAACTTAAAAAAACAGTTCTTTACTGTAATAAATAACGTTGATTACGATAAGAACAGGAACATATTTTCACAATAAATGTTAATTTGCTAACTTCAATTAAAAAAACTGTGAAGAAAGGAATCAATCACCAATTCTCACTTTCTAGTCAATCACAATAAAATTATCTAGAAACTGTCAACTGATACATTTTATTCTAACATTAGATATTTAATATCAAATGAGTTGTTTCAGTTAACATGCCGTCTTATGTACAAGAAGTTATGATTACCAAGAAGTTGCACTGATCTTGACCGTTTGGGGAGATTTCCTTTGTCCCCGCGGAAGATCACGAAATATATGCGACGTTACGTGATTGTCACCGAATCATGTCTTCGCAGTCAAGTACGGAGAAATATCGAGACGTTACACGATCGGCGCTGGTCTCAGCCATTTGACGCGATTTGTAGTTTTCACGATCGAACACTGAGAAAAATTGAGATTTACATAATCGGTGTCACTTTTAGTCGTTCGACGAGATTTCTATTGTTCTTGAGGTCGGGCACGGAAAAATATAGTATTATTACGCAATCGGCGCCGCTTTCTGTCCGTTTGACAGGAATCCAGTTGTACTCGTCATCGAAAGCGGAGAAATATCGCGATGTATCGCAATCGCTGCCGCTCTCGGTCGTTTTACGAGATTCACGTTGTCCTCGCGGTTGGACACTGAGAACGCGATAGTATGCAATCGGCGTTCAACGATTGTCTGCCTGTCTATCTGTCCTGGTAGAATAGCGGAGGCAAGCTCGAGGTTGGGCATGGTAAAAATTCACGAGCAGTTATGGACATGGTCGGCGCCGTGATTCCCACTGTCCCTATACTGTGGTTGGAAGTTCACGGTGGATCACGAGAAGAAATGGGTATCGCGATGCTACGTAGTCTGTTATTTTTAAGTGGGTTGATGCACTTCTCGCTCCCCGTACACTTTTAAGTATACGGTAATGGGAAAAGTGGCTAGTAGGGTTCGGTATGTTTCGTGATGGGTGCCCAACCACCTTTGACAGGATTCCCGCAGTCCTCGTAGACAAGTTCGCGACCGGGCACGGGTTTTATGACTTACGCAACTGGGGTCGATCTCGGTCTGTTTGACGAGATTCCCGCAGGCAAGTCGTGCGGTCAGCCGGCCGTTTTGCAGATGTGATTTTGGAAGATGAACATTCGGAGTAGGTATCGGATATTACGAATTATTAAGAGAGGATAGCACGAATAATACGACAAGAGGCACATTTACTTTCGAATTCAAATTATACAAGTTTTCGAGATAACCGGTTAGATTATATATCCAATTGAACCAAAGTTCGAAGGAAAAATAGACATATAACGGAGTTTCGAATTAACCGAACAGGATGTCGCAAATTTACGAGACGGATAGATTTTTAAAATATACCTTCGTCTATGTATTTCGGAGCATTTTTGTGATTTTCTTTCGAAACTGTATCATTTCGCAAGATAACGACAATAAATTATATCGCATTATTTCTGGACTTCAATTTGAGATATCCAAACTTATAGGTCAATATCAGAAATGAGAGGTTTCTGTTGAGTTTCGGATGATATCATGAATAAACGTCTCGCAATAAGTCAGGTTTTCGAATGATACAGAAAAACATTTCACACAAAATTAATCAAAGTATTGAATAGGCGGAAAATTGAAAATTCTTATTCTTCATAATTACTGTCAATACGGAACCTGAAATGAATAATAGTTCTAAGACACAAAATTAAACTCTCTTCTTGATGCCGAAAATATACGTTGAACCGATGTAGACAGTACCACTGAAGGTATCCTCAGTATGCATTTCCTTGAGTTCGAGCACGGGGAAGCCTACGCAATCGGCGCCGCTTGCGTGAAACTCGCTTCATCACAATCTGTGAGCCTAGCGGTGCGGGTTTAAATGATTTAAACTGACCACAGCGAATTTTCGTTACCTCCAACTATCCAGACATAAAAATTAGCTACTTTTCGTAACTCGTTTGTACAATTAGCTACTTTTTCGTTACCGGTAATCATCCTGGTATAACAACCAAAAATTACTGTCCAACCTCAATAATTCTTTTTCTTTCTTCTTTTTTTCTTATTTCTATCTCTTTTTTTTTACAAAATTCCCCGACTTTTCCCGGTTTTCCCTGACCGCAACAAAAATCCCTGACTTTTCCCGGTATTCCCGGTCGCGTATCAACCCTGAGTGATCTTTTTGTCTTAGTGCTTCTATTTTAAATGAAGTATTTTGTAAATTACTTACGTATTATTTCATAAGCCATGCTCGCTTTTAAGACATTTCTCCAAGTGTTTTAGTGAAACATTACGTTCATTCCAAGCGCCGAGCATGCTGAAGAGGGACTGGCTGCCATAGCTGCGCTCTCATTGGTCGGCCTCCAAGCTTCGGCCCATCACAGCACGTCTTCTTCATTACGTGCCGCAGAAAGTACTGGAACATATTTAAACGGCCTATGGGGCTGTCTTCTTCGTGATTACTTGGAACTTCATCAGGACAACTAGTCTGTGATTTTCTCCACGAACTTCTGCTTCGGTCACCATTGACAAACCTGCCATACCTGAGACATGCCGTCCAGGACTTAAACTTTCTTCAATGACAACTAGTCATTCTTTAAGACAACATGTTTGAACCTTTCGCGATTTTTCGTGCAGACGCAGTGCTGTTCACCCGTCTTGAAACACCGGACTTCAAAATCATCTTGTTATAATGTAACATAATAGTTCTGCTTCAAGAAGCTTTGCTTCAAACTTTATAATGTCTCCAAGACATCTTCGCTTCGTGATCTATCACAATCTTCATGATCCAAACGACACGTTTGTGAAATGGACTTTCTTCACGTGCAAACTTCGCAGCGAAAATGGTTTCGTTGTGCACCTTCAACTGTAACAGGTTAATACCAATGTTGCTGCCTTCTACAGCTTCTACTAGGAAGCTATCTTTTTTGTGAATTCTACAATATTCGAATGCTTCAAACTGAAAGTGCTTCAACTTTTACGTACGTGTGTCACCTGCGTAATGTCTTCCACTATGTGCTTCAAGCTACTAAAGCTGATAATCTAAGCAACTTCTAAATTAAGTAACATTTAGTGTTTATAACCTCTATTTGCATTTCTCAAGTGTGTTCTTCAAGCATTATGTTTTTCATAAATCTACATGCCTTTAGTTACCTTTCTTGAACATAGTTACTCTATTCTTCATAATTTCCGAGGAAAGATTTACATGCCTACTGGCTTTTGCCTTTTTTGTATTAGGAGAAATGATTCTTCGTCTTGCCTTTGCATAAAAGCATACAATTGGTTTCATAAGGTGCGGCAGGATTGGATCCCTGACCATCATACCCCCTTCTATAGGCTATGCCTCTCTTTCAAAACTGTTTTCACAGCTTTTCTCTTTCATAAGGTGCGGCAGGATTGGATCCCTGACCGACATAGCCCCTTGTATAGGCTATACCTTTCTTTTCTCTTCTTATCTTTCATGGTCAATGCTTATTGTGTAACTTTCAAGAGTGTTTTCCCTTTTGAAGGTATTTCACATTTTGGCAAGGCCTTCTATAAATTCAAAGATGTTTGTAGTGTTATGGGCTCAACCCCAAGCACTGTAAAAACAACGTTTATTGGTTACGTAAATTCATTAAAGAATAATTTGTTAAGGATATATATATATATTTTGCAATTGTTCAACTGGTTTGCAAATAAATATATTTATATGTTAAATCAACATGCTCTCTCTCTCTTTTGTCTTGTATTTGTTCTTGTTGATACGTCCCTTATATACCCTAACGCTCAAATCTATTTCGACTCTGAATATATTGGAAGAGTCCTGTCGGATAGTAGAAATTTTTAATTGGTTGATCCAATGGTTCGTGGTAACTAATCACACCACTCCTTAACAGTTCAAGAGTGGTGAACTTAAATTAGCTGAAATACCTTTTGTAATGATGAATAATGATTGTGCAAATGCTGTAATAAGATATTTTCTCCTCCGCTGTGTCTAACCCACCCGGCATTCACTTTTTACAAAACGACTTGGAAAAACATTCGCAATGACGACAGCTAGATTTAGACTAAGGGCCGTTTTCACCAACGTCAACTATCTCTTAATTCATCATTAATGGTTATTTAACTCAGCACTAACAAGGAATTACGTTAAATGGCCAAATCAGGCAACTCAACTCTCTAAAGCATCTTTAAAGTGGCGGGAAACAGCTGAACTGTGCCTTACGCATATCACAATGGCGGTTTGCTTCAGAGTTTCACACGTACTTTCATCCATATGACAATGAAATTATAAAAGATCACACACATTACTAAGTTTTAATACCAAGAAAGACGAATTCAGTAAAGTTTATTATATTCCGCCCTATTCAATACAATTCAAAGACTTAGTTCATGGAAAACTATGATAAATGTTTGGGGAACGTATAGTCCCTTCTTCAGTCCTTAGTGACCTAATTTAACACTTTGAACATCATAAGACATCGATAAAATCTGGATAGATTAACCATTGAAATTCTAAAATTAATAATATTATCACAGAATTCGCTAAGTTATATGCCTAGGTGTAAAAAATACTTATTGTACTAAAAACATGTAGGTTATTATACTAAAACAACATTGATGTATATGGCCTTGTGTAGCCTAGTATGTACATATTGCACTGTGAATTAAAAAAGAGGACACACTAAAACATGATTAAAATGCCACAATATTATGTCATAGACTTTTTTGGTTTTGGGACTGCTATACGTCCGTTCATTTGCAAACTGTGAATAGTTCAAAAATGTGAGTTCCTCTCTGGAATGGCGTTCTTCCAACATACGCTGGCTCCATTTTATGATGTTCAAAGTGTTAAATTAGGTCACTATAAGGACTGAAGAAAGGACCATACGTTTCCGAAACATGTATCATCATAGTTTTCCATGAACTAAGTCTTTGAATTGTATTGAATAGGGCGGAATATAATAAACTTTACTGAATTCAATTTGCGTCAATACGGGCCAATATGAGCGAAATGACGAAGAAAGACGAATACGGAAATTTTATAAAAAGTATATCCAAAGTGAGATTTGAACTCCTTCCAGCGCTGCATAATAAATTGAGAGTCTGCATCTCAACCGCTTACGCTACGAAGGCCAATGAGTGAGAGCGTCCTTTTAAGCTACCTATTCATACAACTGCCAGTTCTCCTAAATACTTTGTTCATATCATTTTACGCTTTTGCCAGGAATAAAGTCTTCTGTATTTCCCTTCCTTTATAATTATGTTCCAGAAAATCTCAAGGAAGCATCGGAAACAACAATCAGTGCTACACGCTTCTTATTCTGTCCGCCATGCTTTCCAAGATGAAACCGGGTCTACGCATGCGCGAGATTCGTAAATCTTATTTAAGTAATTGCGAACCCGAATGGGCTCGTGAAATGCATCGAAGATAATCACGCATTAAATCGCGTATTTAAGTTAAATTGGAATTAACTAAATAATCGTTAGTGAAGAGTTGGTGAAAACGGCCCTAAGCCCGTAGCCTTGACAATGCGCATGCACTAGGAAGATACACTCTCTAGCAGATGGAATGAGAATTTACCAACACAAACTTGTGGAGATATTTATGAGGAAAGGAGGAATCTTGCGATTATGAGCCACGGGATGAGAGGAAATACGGTGTCAGCCCCCAACAAAATCCACAAAATTATCTGTAGGAATAGGTAGTGTGAAAGAGATACAAGAGTTAACATTTTATCGCCAGATGATGTTATTGCATTTTTTCAGCAGTGCCAACATTATTGTCTGGCATCGGTTTTGCCGCTAGTTCGAAAGTGGTGAACGCTGTATAAGGCTTTACATACAAAAACAAACCTGGGCCTTATGCCCTACACCCCCTTGCTTGTAATAAAAGCAGTAATTTTCATCCAGACAGTCTTGTAACCAAGTACTGACCAATGGTTTCATCCAGACCATCATCTAACCAAGTAGCGGCCCTTGGCTTTGTCTTGCCCAAATTTAGTATATCACTACACTTTATTTAGTACATCAGTAATTTTCGTCCAGACAGGGGAGTGGGGTAAAGTGCATTATCGCAGTCTGTTGAGAACTATGAGATATTGTTGGTATTGTGAAATTTTGCATCTGTGACATATGCAAAGTGCTTATCCTGTGTGCATATGCAGTTGAGCATATTACGGACTATTAATATAGTATAGTCATGCATAGTCTCTGCTAAAGACCTGTTTTTCCTCCTCCACTGTGTATAACCTACCCACCATTTCCTTTTACATCACTACTTATATAGTAATATTCCAGTTGTGTCTACCATAATACGCATGAATTATGGGGCAAATACAATACTTCCAACCATGTGCATACGGTACCACTAGTCAATCTTTATACAGACCAAGGAATATTTCCTGGACCAATATTGCTAGGTAGCCCAGAGCTAATATATACACCCCTGTTTTTTTTTTGCACTCATCAATAATCTTTATCCAGACAAATCGTTTTGCCAATTTACATATAATTACAAGGTGTAATTTTTTCCCATATGCTGACAACAGAAATGTGACATTGCATCGGTAACAGGAGAAGGGACCTGACGAACATGGCAATTGTCGTTGAATGAGCAAGAAGCAAAAATACACATTTACATAATTTAGCACATATTTACAGTGCATAGCGATAATGGACAGTAACGTCAATTGGTAATGATTCCCAGAATATGAAAATGACAATTTATTGAAGTGCAAGTGGAGAATCCAGGTTGATTACTTCTGAACAATTACTGAGGAAAGGAACAGGACCAAACAAATAAGTAATAGTCGAGTCCAAAAAGACAATAGGATGTAGGCTACCCATTGTCAAAAACCATTGATCTGGACAAGTTAGGCTGTAACCAATGTCAGGGAAGCTAGCAGGGCACTGTTGACGACATGTTAGGATGTAACCATTGTCGAAAACCATTAATCTGTACGAGTTAGGCTGTAAACATTGTCAAAAAAACATTGGATTGGGTGTGATAGGCTGTAACCATTGTCAAAAACCATTGGATTGGACGTGTTCGGCTGTAACCATTGTCAAAACCAACAGCCTTTTACTGAATTATATTCACAGTATTTCTTTCATATTTATTGATCACAATATTTACGGTACTATGAAGGGAGTCTCTGAAAAGAGCAAAGCCCCACTTCTCATTTGAGATGTGTCGAGAGCCCCCACTATATATACTGGGTTTTATTTACACATGTACACAAGATGGCAATGAAAACATTATTTACAATATAAATTTGGGGAATGATAAATGTACATTTACATAGGATAAGGGGTAGAACTTGACAAAGGCTACTCCTTGGGAAGAATCTTTCAACTACTGAAGTTAGCCAAAATACCTGAAGTGATAGTAGGAAAAAAATCAAGTAAAGATCGGGATACACATCACAAATTTGCCATTTCAGTTCATTTTCAAAGCCGCAATGTATCACGATCTATACTAAGTATAGACCGCGATACACATCGAAAATGTGCCATTTCAGCTCATTTTCAAAGACTCAATGTATCGCGATGTATAATAGGCCTAAGTAAAGACCGCGATACACATCCAAATTTTGCCATTTGAGCTCATTTTTGAAGCCACAATGTCTCGTGATGTATAGTAAGTAAAGCCCGCGATACACGTCGAAAAATTGCCATTTCTGCTCATTTTAAAAGCCGTAATGTATCGTGATGTGTAGTAAGCAAGACCGCGATGCACATCGAAAATTTGCCATTTCAGCGCATTTTCAAAGCCGCAATGTATCGGGGCTGTATACTAAGTAAAGACCGCGATACACATGAGAAATCTGCCATTTCTGTTCATTTACAAAGCCCAAATGTATGGCGATGTAAACGAAGTAAAGACCGCGATACACATCGAAAATTTTCCATTTCACCTCATTATCAAAGCCGCAAAGTATCGCGATGAATACTAAATAAAGACCGCGATACCCATAGAAAATTTGCCATTTCAGTTCATCTTCCAAGTTTCACACACACACGGTTTTTGACAATGCTTACAGCCTAACCCGCCTAGAACTATGGTTTTGGGTGAACCGTGCCCCACTAGCTGCTCAAGGTGGAAGGCCGCACCTACCCCTAAACTTCTAACCTTCGTTGTGTCCTATCCAATGGTTTTTGACAATGGTTACAGCCTAACCCGCCCAGACCAATGGTTTGGGGTGAACCGTGCCCCACTAGCTGCCCCCAAACTTCTAACCTTAGTTGTGTCTAGTGATGTAAAATGTCTAGGCATTTATAAGTAGGGGCAAATGTCTAGGATAAATGTCCGGGCAAATGCCCAAAACCCATAAATGCCCAGGCATTTTGGGCATTTACCACTTTTAAAAACATATTCATAATGCAAGGCTTATATAAATATTGTTTTAGCCATATATGTATCTACATACATGTATTCTATATATATATCCATAAAAACAGGAGTTGAGGCCAAAATAGGCTGTGGTAGTTGTAGGAATTCACTGAAAGAACTTAATTTTGGTTCTGAGGCTGAGCTTGTGCTTGATACTGCAGATTTGTTGTTGGAATCATCCACTTCAATTAATAAAGGTTCATAAGGTGGTTTTCTTTCGAAAAGGTTTTTCAACCACTGTAATTGTATCTAACTGAAGCACTTTTTTTAAAAAAATCCTGAGGGCACTTGAAACACTTCTTTATGTGCCTGTCCATTTTGTTAGAATGTGACTGTTAATAGTCCTTATTACAATATTTACAAGATACTCCTTTCCCTTTCAAATTAAAAAAGTTCCAAACAGGTCCTTTTTTCCTAAGCATTTTGTAATGATTTAATCTAACACTTAAAAATATAAATAGCCTAAGAAATCTCAGACTTGACCACTCAACAGACAGCTCTACTCCACAACTGGGGGCTGCTGGTGGTAGAATGCCTTGCCAATCTCAAGGTCACAATCACCCTACCCCCATTCCAAGATCATAGCACAATGGCTGCCCAGGGCCTAGCCCATCCACTCTGCCCCCAAAGCCACTATTCACACCATAATCCAACTCCTACCTAATTTTCCTAAATATAAATGAGTCGACCTGCAGACCTAACTAAGTAATACAATGTTTTATTCAAACCAGATATACATAATTCCCATTTAGATGTTATTGAAAACATTGACACAGGATAATTAAATTATTATTAGCAATATTCAGGCATTACTAGTTTATCCATGAAATGTACCTTTGATTAATGGTTTTTATTATGTTTTAGATGCTCTAGTAACAATCACAAGTAGTAAAAAGTTAAAAAAGAAGTTTTCTTAAATGCCCCGATTTTGGGCGCTTAAAATTGCTTTGGGCAAATGTCCATTTATAGATGTCCTGCCCACTGGGCATTTGCCCGGCCCACATCACTAGTTGTGTCCTATCCAATGGTTTTTGACAATGATTACAGCCTAACCCGCCCAGACCAATGATTTGATGTGAACCGTGCCCCACTAGCTGCCCGCAGCCAAAGGCCGCACCTACCCCCAAACTTCTTACCTTCGTTGTGTCCTATCCAACGGTTTTTGATAATGGTTATAGCCTAACCTGCCCAGACCAATGCACAGTGGGTCAAAATCGAAATCTAGGGGGACAAAATTATTGTTACGTTTTAATCATGAATTTAGAGTGAAAGCCACGTATATAATTTGTTTACTTCATAATAAACATCAGTTAAGACTTTTTATACTCTGTGAGCTGCCAGAATAGGATTGACAGTTCTCGTCTCGCCATGTGGTCAGGGAGCAAGGTTGCCAAACAGAATAGCAAGCGATCACCCTGTACAAGCCAGTGACAGTCTAATGACCATGACGAGTCGAGACACAGTAGAACACTGAGTCAACCCATGTGCTCAGAGCTGTGTCGGCATACATTGCAACATTGCTAGCTGTTGCTATGGAGACCATTACCCCGCTCGTCTCCACTCTTCACCTCACCTTTCAAGTGTATGACAGCTTTCACCGAGCATTTTTTGTAAATCAAGATTATAAGCTACTACCGTTATGTCTCCCTTCAAGCCTCTCGGAATGTCACTAGTCATGACACACCTCGCCCATGAGGTAAAACCATATAACAAGGCTGACAAATTTAGGCATATGGTCCCATGCACATTTTTTATAGTGTTTCATGCTCAATGTTCTTAGCTGAATATTTTTTGGATTTCTTTAACGGTTTCATCAAAGTAGACCAACAAGTGTTTGCAAGGCTCAAAATGTTAAATTATATTTCAGAAACCATTACTGCTTGGCTTTTCTTTATCACAGTTCAATACAAAAAATCCTTTCTCAGAAGGTCCTATAGGCAAGAATTAAACCGCATACGAATCGGTTCAGTGCTTCTCGAGTTGCAAGTACATAGAGCAACCGAGATAACCTGTCACATTGGTGGAGTTTAGGTGGTACGGATATTTTTTCTCGAAATGTGATTTTTTTTACATCAATTATGGTTAAATCGAGGGTGCTGATCACGAATATACTCTTAGTTTTGCACCCATACCTAACGCCCTTGAGAGACGAGGGTTCGATTCCCCTCACAGGTAACAAGTTATAAATTCGAATTTGCGATGAATGACTCGGAATGGTACGGTATTGCGTTGATATAAATTGTATGAAAACGTTTCCTACATAGGATATGCAAAAAGTCACCCGTAGCGCCCTTGAATGCCGGAGTTCGAATTCCCTCCCAAGTACTAAGTGGAATAATCGAATTCGCGATCTCTGGCCAGGATCGGAAATTCGGAATGACCCGGATTATCTACACAATACCGTTTCGATCCTGGCCAGAGATCGCGAATTCGATTATTCCACTTAGTACTAGGGAGGGAATTCGAACTCCGGCATTCAAGGGCGCTACGGGTGACTTTTTGCATATCCTATGTAGGAAACGTTTTCATACAATTTATATCAACGCAATACCGTACCATTCCGAGTCATTCATCGCAAATTCGAATTTATAACTTGTTACCTGTGAGGGGAATCGAACCCTCGTCTCTCAAGGGCGTTAGGTATGGGTGCAAAACTAAAGAGTATATTCGTGATCAGCACCCTCGATTTAACCATAATTGATGTAAAAAAATCACATTTCGAGAAAAAATATCCGTACCACCTAAACTCCATAAGTGCCTGGCAACGCAGCATTTCCCCATGTGCTGGCTTTGACAGACTTCAGAGTTCTTCATTCATAATACAGATCATAATGATAATGGAAGGTAATTTTAATTGGTTTTGTACTCTACAACAGTACGAAAATCATGAATTATCAGTAACGAAGATGTGATTGTCCAAAGCAGGTTCTCGTCTCCTTCACTGTACCTACTGTCCGCTACTAGGTTAGGCATTGTCTGGACGAAAATGAATGCGTGTACCACAACCAGGGGGGTCCAAAGCATCAGCCCCAGATTAGGTTTGTTATTGTTATTTTAAGGGGCGGAACTACGAGGTCATCTGCCCTAGGTTTGTTATTGTAGCCTATGTAATAAAACTGTATTGCAGTCGAACGACCATAGAGTATAACAGTTTAGATTACATGTGCATGTAAATGTCATTATTCTTTGCTGTATTCCTTCAGTGATTTTGTGCGCTTTTGGCACGCAGTGAAATGGTAGCACTCACAGGCCTTCCCACAGAGGATGCATACACACACTGGTGAGGGATCGTGAAAACTGTTTCTCGTGCATAACTTGTGATGGAAACCGTGCACTGAGAGACTAGTTATGGCGCTTCGTAGGTCCTTGTTTGCTCCCGTCCAGCATCGCGTCTGTTGTGTAGAACTCGAGCCAGATGTCTGATCTCTTGCTTTGTCTGTCCCGAAGTAGGTCTGACTCTTGTTTAAAGCCTTCTTATCATTGAAACACAGCAAATCAAGCGCAGCATAAAACAAACACCACACAGCCGAGCTTACCATATGCATGGGGTTGGCAATATTTTACATGCCCATAAATCACGCCCACAAAGGCAGATAACTGAAATTTCGCTATAGAAGTAATGTCATAAAAAAGATATGGCAGGTGGGTTATAGACAGCCAAGGAGAAAACGTCTATTACATCATATCCATAATTATACATCATTACACAAGGTGTTTTAGACTAATTTAAGTAGTTTTGTACTAGGTTCATCACTCACGAAGCGTTGCCGCAATCCTTTCCTACAATAGACTTTGAAATGCAACACGTATAACACAGTCTGACATTACTACAAATAAATTATACACATCTAGGTGTGAAATTCGACCTAACGAACGTACCATCTTTATCAATGGACAATGATATTTCAAATCGCAAATAGTTTAGCGCGAAAGACACCAAAGTACACCAAAAAAACCCAATTTAGGTTAGCTTTCTCCCGCCGCCATATGTCATCAATACAATTCATTACTTTAAAAATAATTATGGAACACAATCACATATACGTATATAACTCGCATTACCGATCTTACTAATAATATTATTCTTGCAACAAAATGTACTCCACAAAACGGGACATACCACGTGTCTCACAAAAATCTTATTCACTCGGAACACAGCCTTCAGGATAGTTTCCTCAATCGCTTAAAAGATATCAAACTGCCCCTTAACTACACAAACAAACTACGTTAGGCCAAATACAGTTAAATTCGTTAAATACATGCCTGATTACAGAATTTCTTCTTCAAGACACCACACTCTCAAACTAAAAGGCTCGCAAGGCAAAGGAAATCTATAAAAGCCACGAAGAAAATATGTATTCAAACTGATGTTTCTTCCGTGAAGGAAAAACGTTACTATTTATTCTTTGTATCCGAGAAGCTTTGAGGATAAATAATGGTCAAGTTTCATGTTTGACGATCTCGGAGCTTCCCGGAGCCAATCAGAAACGCTGTACGGGCACATGCGCAGAACGGAAGGAGTAGCCAGCGATGTAAACTTAACTTATGAATGTGCTTTCTGAACTTGCAAGATGGCGTCACAGTGAAAGTGTAGTGAAATAGCGGCTAGTGTAAATATTTGATAAAAGTGGTAAAATATTATAACAGAGGTTTAAAATCTATAAAGTTACTTTCCTTAGATTAAGTGTAATACGGAATTTTGATAGTATTTAGAAATTCTTATTGATAATTTAATAAACTTAAACTAAGTTGTGGGTACGTGTATCCAAAGATTCGGTGACTTCTTCAATCACTGTATGAACCAAGTAGAGCAGTGGTGCTTTTACGAGACTTCACCCGATTGGAAGATATACGTATTTCACATTCTCCTTTATTGGTAGGAAATTAGATTAATTCTATTAGGTAGTAATAATTAAAATAAATTTAGTGTAATTTGGTGTAAACATCTAGGCTAACATAGATCTCTAGTATGACGACAGTAAACAGTGTTAGTGTCTCGTCAGGTAGTGTAACCGTAACGGATTTATGCTCGTCGTGCAAAATAAAAGTAAAAAATGCAAATAAAATCATCACAAGATTTCAGGTAGATAGATAGATAGATTTTTATTAATTCCATTTGATCAAATACATGCATTCAATACATTTTTGATATAGGACACGTCAGAATTTACATGCATAAAATAAAAGAACTAACAGGTATATATTACTAAGATTATAACTATTTATAACTTATTATAATAGCAAATCTTAATAGATACAATCTTATTGCACAACTATTTACACCTCACTCTATTATCATAATATGAAAACTTAATTCTATAAATACAACAACATACAGCTAGGTATTAAAATTAAATTAAAAAAGTAAAATATAGTTATAGATTCCATCACTCCTATACGCTAAAATATTCAACTACTGAGTAAAAACAATGGCACTGCAGATAAGCTTTCAACATTCTATCAAAGGTTTTTATTTTTGGGGCCAGTTTTATATACTGGGGTAGTTTATTGTATAATTTAACTCCAGTGTGAAAAGTTCCTTTTTGATATATGCTTGTGTGTGTGTGTGAAATATGAATGTTTTGATTTTGTCTTGTGTTATGCCTATGAACATCATTGTTTGTTTTAAGTAAAACATCTTTATTCATTAAATTCTTTTTAAAAAACATAATACTTTCAAAGATATATATGCAGGGCAGTGGGAGAATGTTTAAATCTTTAAACAGAGGTCTACATGATTCTCTCGAGTTTACATTTGCCATAATTCTAATCGCTCTCTTTTGTATCCTAAACGTGCTTAGTACATCTGGCGACATACCCCAAAATATGATCCCATATCTTAAGTATGAATGGAAATAAGCAAAATAAGTATTTCTTAATGTGTGCATGCTAGTGCAGGTTTTCAAAATACGTAACGCAAAGCACATCGAGTTCAGTTTAGTATTCAGATATTGTATATGTTTATTCCATTTCAAGTCTTGTTGTATCCATAGTCCTAAAAACTTTGTTTCTGATGTATTTTCTATTTGATGACCATTTAATGTTATATTGGGCATCGCAGGATTCCTATTCTGTATAGTGTGGAAATTTAGACATACTGTCTTTTTATAGTTTATTATGAGGCGATTATCTTGTGACCATTTGGTTAACTCTCCTGTAACGGAGTCAGCAGACTGCTGTATGACCTGTTTAGTTTCACCTTTTATTACGAGTGTTGTATCGTCCGCAAACAAAATTTCCTTATGTGAATGAACGTTCTGTGTTATATCATTGATATATAGAAGAAAGAGTAGTGGGCCCAAAACCGATCCCTGGGGTACTCCAAATTCAATAATTCCCTCATTGGACAATGTTTCATTAAGTAATTTGGTTCCATCATCCTTGTGTCTCAAGCTTACTATTTGTTTACGCCTTGTTAAGTAAGACTCTATCCATTTATTAGCTAGACCTCTAACACCATATTGATTTAGTTTGGTAAGGAGGATTTTATGGTCAACTACATCAAATGCTTTCGATAAATCCAAGAATAGGCCAGTTACATGTTCCTTATTGTCAATTAATTTCAGTATACTATTACTACATTCGTAAATTGCTGTCTGTGTAGATTTTTCCGTTCTAAATCCATGTTGTGAGTTTGATAATATTTTATTTTTTTCTATGAAACTTATCAGTCTCTTATACATAATTTTTTCCACAATTTTTGCAATACCAGTTGGTAAGGTAATAGGACGATAGTTATCTAATTCATCTTTTGAACCGTTTTTGTGCACTGGAATTACTTTTGATAACTTCAAAATATCCGGGTAAGTTCCTGAGAGAATTGAACTGTTTATTAAGTGCGTAAGTGGATTTATTATATTTTCGGCACATTTCTTTAAAATTGCATCAGGGATGCCATCAATGCCAGCACAGAATTTATTTTTTAGCTCTTTTATAACTATTCTTACCTCTTCACTTGTGACATGATTTATAAATAAAGAATCACTGCATATATTTATTTTATTATTAGAATTTAGTGTATTTACCTGTGATTTATTTAATAATTTTTGCGGAATTTCCAGAAAATAGTCATTAAAAGTGTTTGCTATTTCCTCTGGATTATTAATCACTTTATTATTTCTGGTCAGTGTAATGTTCCTTTGTATTTTAGCATATTTTCCAGTTTCTTTCTTTATTACGGACCACATAGCCCTGTTTTTATTAGATGATTGGGAAATAAAATTATCATTATGCATTTTCTTTGCTAGTCTTATTACCTTATTTAATATGCTAGTGTATTTTTTGTAGTATAAATTGAATTCAGGTGTTGTGTGGTATTGTTTATATAATTTGTGTAGAAATTTCTTTCTTTGACATGAATTTATAATCCCTGTTGTTATCCAATTGCTAGTTTTGTTATTTTGAACAGTTCTTCGTTTAAAGGGGAATGCTATTTCAAAATAGTGTTTTAGGGTACTGTTAAATGCATTAAATTTATCATTTACATTTTCTAGTTCATAAATTTCTGACCATGTTTCCTTATTTAATAAGTCATTGAAATATGTAACATTTGCTTCAGTGAATGACCTGCACTTTGATTTTACTCCATTATCATTATTATTGATTACTTCGGATACTTCAAAACTCAGTATTTGTCCATGGTGGTCACTAAAACCCGGACAATAGACTTCTATTGAAAGGTGATATTTATCTGTATTTATAAAAATTTGATCAGGAGTGGTTTTACTAAATTTTGTTATTCTTGTTGGTGTATTTACTGTAGGTTTCAGTCCATAGGAAATTAGTAACTGGTTTAATAATTCACAATTTCTATCAAGTTTTAAGAAATCCAGATTTACATCCCCACAAATTATTATATCGAAATTTACTTTGCTCATGTTATTGAGTAACAATTCTAGTTTATCTATAAATAGAGGAAACTTTCCTGACGGAGAACGGTATACGCATACAATTATTAACTTAAACTGCTGAATTTTTACGGCAGAGAATTCAAAATCCTGTTCCATAATTAGATAATCATAAGCTGTTATCTGTTCATGATCTAAATTATTTCTTAAGAAGATGCAAAATTGAATGAGGAGAAAAGTGAAACCGATTGTCGTAATGTAGGCCTACCACTACCGTCATGAGAATGTCATAACCTGAGAAACGAACTGTCCTCAAAAGACGAAATTATAAAGCTGCTAAAGGAAGATATTGCTAAGTTAATGGAACAGATGAATAAATTAAAAGGAAACAGAGAGGAAAGCAAGGAACTTGGTCGACAGTGATTGCTGGTAAGGTAAGATTAAATAAGCCTAGGCCTATAAATGGAGTACATGTAACTGAAATTCCCGTCTCAAATTCATTTGGAGTGCTTGTCGAAGAAAATGATGACATTCCTCAAGAAGAAAAGAAGAAAGTGATAAAGAGAAAATCCAGGAAGATGCGGATATTTGCGGATAGCCACGGGCGAGATGTAGCAGCAAGCGTATTGGAGAGAAGCAGAGAAATGGAGGTCACTTCGACAGTAAAGCCAGGAGCTCAAATTGCAGAGGTCACGAACGGAATGATAGGAGAGTGTGCGTCCCTTACTGCAAAGGACTACGCAGTGATCATCGCTGGAGCAAACGACGTCTATAGAAATGAGAGTAAAAAGGTAATCAAAGATTTAAAGGGTACATTGCCATCCATGCAAAACACAAATGTCATTATTGTAAACATTCCGCGGAGATACGATTTAATTCCCAAATCATGTGTAAATGTAGAAATAGAGGCTACAAATGGAAAAATTCATAAAATTTGTAAGAATTTTCCAAATGTCCAAATTGTAGATGTAAGTAAATTAGACATGAAGTTCCACACTCGGCATGGCCTACACTTAAATAGATTAGGAAAAGTGTATCTTAGTGATGAAATCTGCAAAATTGTAAATTCAAATGGTAAGAATAATTCAACAGTAATCATTAGAGTGGAAGCAGGGAAACTGGTAGAAGAAGCCAAACGTGAGGTTTGGCAATCAGATCTTTTGAAGTCAAATTTAATGGAGTGTAACAATGGTCTTTCGGATTTGTCTAGCAACAATAATAATAACAATTATGATAATAATAATGTAAATAAATCACCAACACAAGCTTGCAAAAGTAACAAATTTACCACCAGAATGTCCAGTCTCTTTATAATAAAATTGATTACATAAATCTAATGCTTAAAAATGAACTTAATGACATCTCAGCACTATTTATTTCAGAACATTGGCTGAAAGGGGAACAACTCGAATTAATTCAATTCCCAGGGTTTATACAAGCTAGTAAATACTCTAGATCTAATATTAGCCATGGTGGTACTTGCATCTTCTTAAGAAATAATTTAGATCATGAACAGATAACAGCTTATGATTATCTAATTATGGAACAGGATTTTGAATTCTCTGCCGTAAAAATACAGCAGTTTAAGTTAATAATTGTATGCGTATACCGTTCTCCGTCAGGAAAGTTTCGTTTATTTATAGATAAATTAGAATTGTTACTCAATAACATGAGCAAAGTAAATTTCGATATAATAATTTGTGGGGATGTAAATGTAGATTTCTTAAAATTTGATAGAAATTGTGAATTATTAACACAGTTACTAATTTCCTATGGACTGAAACCTACAGTAAATACCCCAACAAGAATAACACAATTTAATAAAACCACTCCTGATCAAATTTTTATAAATACAGATAAATATCACCATTCAATAGAAGTCTATTGTCCGGGTTTTAGTGACCACCATGGACAAATACTGAGTTTTGAAGTATCCGAAACAATCAATAATAATGATAATGGAGTAAAATAAAAGTGCAGGTCATTCACTGAATCAAATGTTACATATTTCAATGACTTATTAAATAAGGAAACATGGTCAGAAATTTATGAACTAGAAAATGTAAATGATAAATTTAATGCATTTAACAGTACCTTAAAACACTATTTTGAAACAGCATTCCCCTTTAGACAAATAACTGTACAAAATAACAAAACTAGCAATTGGATAACAACAGGGATTATAAATTCATGTCAAAGAAAGAAATTTCTACACAAATTATATAAACAATACCACACAACACCTGAATTCAATTTATACTACAAAAATACACTAGCATATTAAATAAGGTAATAAGACTAGCAAAGAAAATGCATAATGATAATTTTATTTCCCAATCTTTGGAGTTCCTTGAACAAGACCATGTGTAGGTGTGCTGCGTGATATATCCGTCTATTTGGAACATCTGTACTTCAGTCGTGATTTCTAAGTGATATTTGTGACTTGTTTTTATATGCTGGCCTTGTGTTCGTATTGTCTAGGGTATCTGATATCTTTATTTGTTGCTATCAGGGTTATATTTACGAACATTTTTGTGCCCTAAGTGACGGCCATCTTGGTTTTGAAACAATCAGTCCACAGATAACACCAATTAGAAGGGCGGTTTATCATACCTGTCATAAGTTCTGTGCCCTAACTGTCATCCATTTTGTCGGTTGTAACAACATTGCCATAGAAACCACGAAACAGATATGAACTCTATAACTACACAGAGTATACATTGATCAATTCCATCTTCTGCCCTATCTATGTCAGCTATTTGTACACAGGGCAAAATGCTTATTTGGCATTATTATGATCATGTTAGGAAATGCCATCATGGTCCTAAACTCAATGACAAGAAATACCTGTTATTCACCTTCCCGCTGTAGAGAGGGGGCAACGTTTGGTGTATAATTACATACTCAAGCGGCTAACGAATACAGGGACCGAATATCTCCCGGTATAAGGAGATCCACTTCCAACCTATTCTAACAACCTCTTCGGAGGGTGGAAGAGTGGATGTAAGTTTGGGCACTCTCTTGTCCTAGGGGTGAGAAATTGCCCCTGAAGGCGGATGAGCTATTAGTTGGTCAACGGCATGAGAATGCAGAAAGCAATGAGAAACTACTGCATTCAAGATCCATATGGATTTCTCTAGTAACACATCATGGCTGTGTTCAAAACCAAATGTTCCGGAGTTTCAAGTCTCCCAATCGGATCTCCGGCTTCGGGAAAGTTGTCAGTGAAAGATGGTATAAAGATTAGCACGTGGAATGTGCAAACAATGGCGCAAGCTGGGAAAACCCATAATGCGATTCAAGAAATGGACAGAATGAAGATAGAAATTATGGGCGTAAGTGAAATGCGTTGGCCAGGATCAGGTTCTTGTGACATCAATGGACATGTAGTTTACTATTCAGGGACATCCAATGGATTATATCAACACGGAGTAGGAATTATAGTATCTAAATTGGTCGCAAAGTGTGTCACCAATTTTATACCTATCTCAGAGAGAGCATTGTTGCTCCAAATAAATACTGAGCCTGCGCATCTTAACATCATCCAGGTGTACGCCCCTACAACAGACCATAGTGATGAAGAAGTTGCAGAGTTTTACTCCCAAATCACAGGTGTTTTGCACCAGTTACCAAAGAAAAATGTAACAATAATTATGGGAGATTTCAATGCAAAAGTAGGACATGGATCTGAAGGCAGTATTGTAGGTCAATATGGGCTTGGTGAAAGGAATGAGAGAGGAGATCAACTTTGCGCGTCTGCAGGAGAATGGGAATTTGTAGTAACCAACACATTCTTCACATTACCACCACGACGTTTGTATACTTGGAAGTCTCCTAGGGATTCAGGTGAAAGAATTATAAGGAACCAAATTGACTATATTTTGATAAATCAAAGATATAGGAACAGCTGTGTCTCAATGAAAACATATGCCGGTGCGGACATTCATTCCGATCATATCCCTCTAGTTGGAGTTTTTAAAATCAAAATGAAAAAGATTCAAAATAGAAGAGCCATAAAGTATAATATGCGTAAATTAATTGAACCTTCAGTAAGACAAAATGTAGAAGAGAAGCTCAATGATGAACTTGGATCCCTATCTGATGCCTTATGTACCGATGAGAAAATTAAAACATTAACTAATACCGTTGAATCTATGAAGAAAGATCACTTAGTAACAGATATCACTAAAAAGAAACCATGGATGACTGAAGAGATTCTTAAAATGATGGATAAGAGAAGGAAAGCAAAGGGTAATCCTGATGAATATAAGAACATCAACAGGGAAATCAGGAAAGAAATAAGATTAGCTAAGGAAAGGGACATCCAAGAAAAATGTAATGAAATAGAGATGTTACAATTAAAACATGACAGCTTCAATGTTCATCGAAAAGTTAAAGATGAGACAGGGAATTATAGAACTAGACAAGGAAATAGATTGGTCAATATTGAAGGAAAACTAATTGTTGGAAAAGAAGAGTTTAAAGATACGTGGCAAAGATATATAGAACACTTGTTTTATGATACTCGACAGGAGCCACCTCGAATAAATGGTGAAACAGGACCCCAAATTCTGGTAGATGAAGTACAAACCGCGATAAAAGCCATGAAGGATGGTAAAGCCACTGGCCCTGACAATGTGAATGCTGAATTTTTAAAGCTTTTGAATGAAGATAATGTGAAATGGTTGACTAAAATATTCAACGACATTTACAATTCTGGGAACATTCCTCAGGAATGGCTTAAATCGGAATTCATCACACTACCAAAAAAAAACCCGGAGCTAAGTTTTGTAGTGAGTACCGAACAATCAGTCTCATGAATCACATCTTGAAGGTATTTCTGAAGATCATTCATCGCAGAATATACAAAATATGTGAAGAACAAGTTTCTTCTACACAATTTGGTTTTAGAAACGCATTTGGCACACGTGAAGCCCTATTTAGCATTCAAGTATTGTTTCAAAGGTGCCGTGATGTGAACTGCGTTATATATGCCTGCTTTATTGACTATCAAAAGGCTTTCGATAGAGTAAGACATCATAAGATGATAGAAATTTTACAAATGATTGGCTTAGATGATAAAGATTTACGAATAATTGTGAACTTGTACTGGAATCAATCTGCTTATGTGAGGTTGGGTAACGAGAATACGGAAGATATAGATATTCTAAGAGGTGTAAGACAAGGCTGTATATTGTCTCCATTGTTATTTAACATCTATTCGGAATATATCTTTAAAGAAGCTCTAGAGGATGTTGAGATGGGAGTGCTCTTAAATGGTAACTGGATAAATAACATTCGATATGCCGATGACACTGTGATTTTTGCGGATAGTCAAGAAAGCCTGCAACATATCATTGATAAAGTTATCCAAAAAAGCCATGAATATGGTTTAGATATAAACCCTCAGAAGACAAAATTGATGGTCATTAGTAAAAACAAAGTCTCTGCATGCAAACTAAATATAGACCAGAAACCCATTGCACAAGTGCATAAGTATATATACCTTGGCACTACCATAAATGACCAATGGGACCCTTCTGATGAGGTGAAGTCTCGAATTGGGAAAGCCCGGACAACTTTCAATAAGATGCGGAATTTGTTCAGACATTATGGGCTGACAATGACTACGAAAATCAGGCTTTTGCGTTGTTATGTGTTCTCTACTCTTTTTTACGGTGCTGAGACATGGACTCTGACAGAGTCTTTATGTAAACGGTTAGAGGCCTTTGAAATGTGGCTGTACAGAAGGATATTGCGGATACCATGGACAGACCATGTCACAAATGTTGAGGTTCTCCAAAAAATGAAAAAAAACTAAGGAGGTATTAACCACCGTGAAAATCAGGAAAATCCAATACCTAGGACACATCATGAGGAATACCACCAAGTACCATCTCCTACAGTCTATTCTTCAAGGAAAAATACCAGGGAAGAGAAGTGTTGGACGAAGAAGAATATCCTGGTTAAAAAATCTCACAGCCTGGACCTCAAAAACATCTACTGAATTATTCCGAGCTGCAAGTGATAGGAACAGCACAGTCAAGATGGTAGCCAACATCCGGAACGGATAGGAACCATAAGAAGAAGAAGAATCATCTAATAAAAACAGGGCTATGTGGTCCGTGATAAAGAAAGAAACTGGAAAATCTGCTAAAATACAAAGGAACATTACACTGACCAGAAATAATAAAGTGATTAATAATCCAGAGGAAATATCAAACACTTTTAATGACTATTTTCTGGAAATTCCACAAACATTATTTAAAAAATCACAGGTAAATAAACTAAATTCTAATAACAAAATAAATATATGCAGTGATTCTTTATTTATAAATCATGTGCGCCGATAAAGGTCTATTAATAATAATAATAATGCGCGTCAGAGTAGCAGTGGAAGAATAAAATCAACAAGGTCGCAAAATGGACAGGGGAAAAGACGTCTTGCTCGACCCGGTGCTGGGCCCAAGGTTTTCGGAGCGAGCAAAAGATGATTTCCAAAAAACCAAATGCAAACAAATAATTGCTTAATGGAATAATCAAAAGTGCAAAAACGAGATTCCCATAAAATTAATTAAAGAAATCCCAGAGCCGTGTTAATCGTGCCTTTGTTACGTCACAAAGACAAGATTGACGAAATCGAGATAAGGATAAGGATAAGGAAGGGGAACTTAAATGTAAGAAATGAAAAGACAAGGGAGCTATATTACTTAAAATATAAAAATGTATTAAGGATAAAAGAAAGAGCGTGTACACGAAATAAACATATTATTTAAAACAAAGAAAAAGGCAAGCTATGACAAGATCAGTAATACAAAAGAAACCCAATACCAAGAATAAAGAATTCAAAAACTTAAAAAAAACTGAAAAGCACGACAGAACCTGAGTACCGCTCAACAACATGAATCTAACGAAAAGATACAAACTTGAAAGAAAATAAAACGAAACTTACAAAAGTTAGAGAGAAACGACAAACTTGCAAAAAGTCAAACTTCGAACTGCTAAGACGCGAAGCTTTTCATGATGTTATGTAAACATACCGGAGGTAAGGGGGAGGAGTGAGGGGAGTAAAACAAAGGGGAGAGAGATCTCACGGAGATAGGAGGAAGGAGAAGACAAGGGGAATTATAATTAAGTTATGTAATACGGCGAAAATCGAAAGAGAAAAACAAAACAAAAGGAAAATGAGATATACGGAGATACATTACATTACAATTGACTTGGGACGAAAGAGACCGGTAAAAATCGAAAGCACGCTATAATAAAATAGGCTTATATTCCAACATAATGCCGCACCAACGCGACATATAAAAAAAAGAATAATATGACATCGGAGCTGGAGAAAATCCCAGTTAACCACCGTCACATATATTCTATAAACAAAAGGGACACGTATTAGTGGGACGTTGGACATCAGTCCCGTTACCTCACACATACTGTCCACAAACAAAGGTCCAATTGCTACCAATCAAATGAAACATTTGTGGTACAAAGAGACACCGACGCAAAAGACGAGCACTAAGGCCCGACAGGAAATATATATAAGCCAAGACGCAGAAACGCAATACTTTCGAATCTTACAGGTATTAACCAAAATAATAAAACTGTGAGAAGGGCACATAACAAAAGCAACAAAAAGAACTCCGCCGTATGACATTACGCAAGGTCCCGGAGATCTGGTTCAAGGATTAAAATACTAACAATAACATCTTGAAAAGGAAAGAGAATTAAGCAAAAGAAGGAACGTTTAACAAAAACAATTACATTGCGTTAGATAGAAATACATTGAGCCGTACTCACATTCCGCTGCGCCATGAGGGTGGGCCTCTGCCCGAATACACACGTTCGCCTTACATCTCGGCGCGTCTAAGACTGACTTAGCTTCTGTCCCCCCAGAGGGGAGAGAAGCCTCTCAGAAAAATCAAATGCGTAGTTTGGGAGTGGCCCCAAACTCGCGTCAAATATTGTCAGAGTCAATGGCAGAACGAATTGCACAACAAAATGCAAGGTAGCAACAACACTAGCCAATACGAGAGAACAAGGCAGTATGTAGCCAGGGGTTGCACAACGTTAGACAGAGAGATACATACAGACAAACTGCGCACTTTTAAACTCTCGAGGCGTAATATAGAGATGTCACAACACATGACAATAATAATAATAATAATCATGATGATAATAATAATAATTACAATAAATTCTGAAAAGTGGTTCACATGTCACAAGTGAAGAGGTAAGCATAGTTATAAAAGAGCTAAAAAATAAATTCTGTGCTGGCATTGATGGCATCCCTGATGCAATTTTAAAGAAATGTCCAGAAAATATAATAAGTCCCCTTACGCACTTAATAAACAGTTCAATTCTCTCAGGAACTTCCCCGGATATTTTGAAGTTATCAAAAGTAATTCCATTGCACAAAAACGTTTCAAAAGATGAATTAGATAACTATCGTCCTATTACCTTACCAACTGGTATTGCAAAAATTGCGGGAAAAATCATGTATAAGAGACTGATAAGTTTTATAGAAAAAAATAAAATATTATCAAACTCACAACATGGATTCAGAACGGAAAAATCTACAGACAGCAATTTACGAATGTAGTAATAGTATACTGAAATGAATTGACAATAAGGAACATGTAACTGGCCTATTCTTGGATTTATCGAAAGCATTTGATGTTTTTAACCATATTTATTTATTTAGCGTATGGCAATAACAAAACTGAATTACAACATAATAAGAATACAAAATTAATTTAACCAAGTCATTAAATTTATAATTTAATATCTAAATTCTCTATCCATTGAAGGGCTGCCTCTGTCACTTCATAGATATCGTAACGATTTCCAGGGTACGCTCGATGGCTGCAACTTGATATTATGTGTTGGATGGTCTGATGTTCACTGCCACAATCACATTGAGGAGATGGGACTTTTCCCCAGCGGTGAAGACCCTCTTCGCAGATGCCATGGCCTGTTCGAATCCTGTTAATTGTCTTCCATGCATGTCGCGGGAGTTCCATGCCTGGTGGCTTTGTGGTGGTTCTTATCATAGTCTGATGTTCGACGTTATTAGTTCTACTCCACATTTCCGACCACTTCTTGTTCAAGTTAAAGCCCATTTCTTGTAACGATTCTGCCAATATTATGGATGGCCGCCTAGATTTTAATCTACTCCTTTTAAGTATAGGAACGTCAGAGTGAATTGGGAGCTGTGGATTTTTAATCAATTTTTCATATTCCTTGAGGAGGGCATTCTGTCTTCGCTCATCTGGTGGAGCAATATGACTTATAGGAGGTAGCCAGTGTAGAGGAGTCGATTTAATGCATCCTGTTATTGTCCTCATTGCTGTATGTAGTTGAACATCAATTTTCCTCACATGAGGGCTATTAAGCCATACTGGGGCACAATATTCAGCAGCAGAGTAGACAAGACCTAAGGAAGAGCATCTTAAAGTTGTAGCTTTTGCACCCCATGAACTTCCACTCAACTTTTGTATGATGTTATTACGTGAGCTCAACTTTGCAGCGGTGGTTTCTATGTGTTTCTTGTAGGACAAAGTTCTATCAAGAGTAACACCTAAATATTTTGGGTAGACTTGGTGGTGAAGGACTTGACCGTTGAAGGTTACGTTGAGCTTTGCATTAGCCAGTGTATTGCTAAGATCAAAACAGCTAACTTCGGTCTTTGTTGGATTTGGTGTCAATCTCCATTTCTTGAAGTAATCATGCATAATATTTAGATCTGCAGTAAGTATCTCTTCACCAGCTTCAAGGCTTCTATGTTGTGTTAATAAAGCCAGATCGTCTGCATATATGAATTTCCTTGACTCTGTTGCAGGTAGGTCAGATGTATATAAGTTGAATAGAACTGGTGACAAAACTGAACCCTGAGGAAGACCATTGTTAAGTTTTTCTGTCTGCTTAATTGATTGCCAAGAACCACTTGAAAAAATCTCTGAGATAACATGTTGTTTAGAAGCCTTAAAATGGTTTGACAAGGAATAATACTTGCAAATTTGTACAGTAGCCCTTCTTTCCATACCGTATCGTAGGCAGCTGTAAGGTCAACGAAAGCCGCAGATGTTTTAAGTCGTTGTTGGAACCCAGCTTCTACATATGTAGCTAAGCTAAGTACTTGATCTGTACAGCTTCTGTTAGGCCTGAAACCTGCTTGCTCTATTGGTGTAACTTCACGGATCTTTGGACCAATTCCATTAAGGATTAACCTTTCTGAAAGCTTATAACAGCAGCTCAGAAGGGCAATTGGGCGATAGCTATCAGCTTTATTTGCAGGTTTACCAGGCTTCAATATTGCGATGATTTTTGTCCTTTTAAAAGATTTTGGTGAATCACCCGATGACATAATGTTAGTGAAGAAACCTGCAAGCCATTTACGTGTTCTGTTTCCACAATTGATGATGAACTCGGGGTGTATCCCATCAAATCCAGGGGCCTTGCCTGCTTTCATTTCTTTTAGCGCTGTATTGATCTCAGCTAAGGTGAAGTCAACAGAAAACTCTGATCGGCAGGGTACCGTCTGCTTAAGGTTGCTAAGTGATTTCCTAATCATTCTTGTATGTGGCTTATATGAGGGAGCTCTAGAAAGGAAAGATATTCTGTTTGCAATCTGATTCGGTGTTACTTCAGGATCTTTGCGGATAGGTGGTCGACTCCCTCCAAGTTTCCTTAAGAGACTCCAAGCCTCTCTGCTTGACCTCTTGAAATCCAAACCCCCTGTTTTTTGTTCCCAGCATACTTTACGGGCTTCATCAAGATGTTTTAACAAATCCTTTAAAGTTTCACTGTCATTGGTGGTTAAATAGGACTGGTATAGCTGTTCACAATCATTATTCCAGCCTGGAATAAACTCTTTCCTAAATCCCCTGGGCACCATAAAATCATCCTTACAAAACTAAATCAATATGGTATTAGAGGTCTAGCTAATAAATGGATAGAGTCTTACTTAACAAGGCGTAAACAAATAGTAAGCTTGAGACACAAGGATGATGGAACCAAATTACTTAATGAAACATTGCCCAATGAGGGAATTATTAAATTTGGAGTACCCCAGGGATCGGTTTTGGGCCCACTGCTCTTTCTTCTATATATCAATGATATAACACAGAACGTTCATTTACATAAGGAAATTTTGTTTGCGGACGATACAACACTCGTAATAAAAGGTGAAACTGAACAGGTCATACAGCAGTCTGCTGACTCCGTTACAGGAAAGATAACCAAATGGTCACAAGATAATCGCCTCATAATAAACTATAAAAAAAACAGTATGTCTAAATTTCCACACTATCCAGAATAGGAATCCTGCGAAGCCCAATATAACATTAAATGGTCATCAAATAGAAAATAAATCAGAAACAAAGTTTTTAGGACTATGGATACAAGACGACTTGAAATGGAATAAACATATACAATATCTGAATACTAAACTGAACTCGATGTGCTTTGCGTTACGTATTTTGAAAACCTGCACTAGCATGCACACATTAAGAAATACTTATTTTGCTTATTTCCATTCATACTTAAAATATGGGGTCATATTTTGGGGTAAGTCGCCAGATGTACTAAGCACGTTTAGGATACAAAAGAGGGCGATTAGAATTATGGCAAATGTAAACACTAGAGAATCATGTAGACCTCTGTTTAAAGATTTAAACATTCTCCCACTGCCCTGCATATATATCTTTGAAAGTATTATGTATTTTTAATTAATGAATAAAGATGTTTTTCTTAAAACAAACAATGATGTTCATAGGCATAACACAAGACAAAATCATAACATTCATATTTCACACACACACACACAAGCATATATCAAAAAGGAACTTTTCACACTGGAGTTAAATTATACAATAAACTACCCCAGTATATACAGCTGGCCCCAAAAATGAAAACCTTTGATAGAATGTTGAAAGCTTATCTGCAGTGCCATTGTTTTTACTCTGTAGTTGAATATCTTAGCGTATAGGAGCGATGAAATGTATAATTATATTTTACTTTTCTATTTTCATTGTAATACCTTGCTGTATGTTGTTGTATTTATAGAATTAAGTTTTCATATTATGATAATAGAGTAAGGTGT
Source organism: Meconema thalassinum (assembly GCA_946902985.2). Taxonomy (NCBI): domain Eukaryota; kingdom Metazoa; phylum Arthropoda; class Insecta; order Orthoptera; family Tettigoniidae; genus Meconema; species Meconema thalassinum. Next base: position 790,027,138 of record OX336390.1, read on the forward strand.
AAATAGTTGTGCAATAAGATCGTATCTCTTAAGATCTGTTATTATAATAAGTTATACATAGTTATAATATTAGTGGAGACTTCAACGCGAAGGTGGGCTCAAACAATGAGGGGTTGGAGCAGATCATGGGTAAACATGGCCTTGGTGAGGTGAATGACAATGGGGAGAAATTTACGGAATATTGCGCCAGTCAGGATTTGGTGATGGGTGGCACGGTATTTCCTCATAGGCGGTGCCACAAGATCACCTGGGTGTCTCCTGATCAAGTCACAGAAAATCAAATTGATCACATCGCGGTGAGCAGGAGGTTCAGAAGAAGCTTGGAAGATGTTAGGAACAAGAGAGGAGCGGACGTTGGTAGTGACCATCATCTTGTGGTTGCCAACTTCCGCATGAAGATCGTCGCAGTCCGCCGAAAGTTTAACACTCGGCACAACAAGTTTGATGTGGGCAAGCTTAAGAACCATCAGAAATTGGACCAATTTAAACTGGAGCTCAGAAATAAATTCCAGGTGTTGGACTCCGAGACAGAGAAGGACGTGGAGACTGTGTGGAGCGAGGTAAAGAATATCTACGTGGAAACCAGTGAGATGCAGCTCGGGTTTAAGAACTACCTGCGGAAAGAATGGATATCCGATCAGACATGGGACAAGATAAATTATAGGAAGGAGATTAAGGCCAAGCTCAACACCTGCAAGACTAGGCAGCAGAAGGCTCTCACACAAGCAAAGTATTCAACAGCAAACAGGGAGGTAAAGAGGAGTGTACGGAAGGATCATAGGAGGTGGATTGATGAGCAGGCGGAGAAAGCAGAAGAAGCGGCAAGAAGGGGGGACGTTAAGGAGCTCTATGGCATCACAAAGATGCTTTCAAAGAAAGGTTTTAATAAAACTAGGCCTGTGAAGAGCAAGACGGGCGAGATCCTCACGACGTGTGAAGAGCAGCTGACAAGATGGAGAGAACACTTTGCGGAGGTTCTTAATAGAGATAGAGGACCTGAAAGTAAGCAGCGAGGAGAAGATGAAGAGGAAGCAGAAAGTGACCCAAGCATCAGCCTCGACTCCCCAACTCGGAGCGAAATACGGACAGCGTTGAAGCAGATGAAATGCGGGAAGGCACCAGGTCTGGATAATATCCCAGCGGAAGTACTGATAGCAGACCTGGATATTACGATCGATCTGCTGCACCCGCTGTTGGAGAAGATCTGGAAGGAGGAGAAAATACCAACCGACTGGAAGAAGGGGTTGATAGTCAAGTTGCCGAAGAAAGGGGACACCACAAACTGTAACAACTGGAGGGGTATCACCTTGCTGTCCATTCCAAGCAAAGTGCTGGCGAGAGTCATCCTGAATCGTATAAAAGACTGCGTAAAAAAAGGCTTCGGAAGGAACAGGCTGGATTTCGACAACATCGCAGCTGTGTGGATCTCATCAACATCCTCCAAATCATCCTGGAGCAGAGTGTGGAGTGGCGGAATACCCTTTACCTCACATTTGTTGACTTCAAGAAAGCCTTCGACTCCGTAAATCAAAGAATCATGTGGAAGACCCTCGAAAAATATAAAATTCCAACAAAGATCATCAGAATCATGGAAGAGATTACGAAGGGTATGAGTGCCAGGTTCTTCACGAAGGCAAATTAACAGAAAAGATAAAGGTCAGTTCCGGAGTGAGACAGGGGTGTGTCCTTTCCCCCACTCTGTTCCTGTTGGTCCTGGATAGTGTGATGAAGAAGGTAATGGGATGACGGAAGAGGGGTATTCAATGGGGTATAAATGACAGGCTTGAAGATCTGGATTTTGCAGATGACATTTGTCTTATGGCACAACGGTACCGAGACATAGAAGATAAGCTGGGGAGGTTGCAGAGAGAAGCAGAACGTGCAGGACTGATGATCAACACCAACAAGGCCAAAGAGATGAGGATAAATTCTGACATCACGACTAGTTTGACAGTCAACGGAAAGGACATTGAGCGAGTTGAGTCCTTCCTCTACCTTGGAAGTATAGTCACAAATGATGGGGGAGCAGAGGAAGATGTTCGAAGCCGTATCAGGAATGCAAATGGTTCCTTTGTCCAGCTCTACCCCATCTGGAGAAATAGAAACATTTCCAGGAAGACCAAGCTCCGCCTTTTCAGTAGCAACGTAAAGTCGATTCTTCTCTACGGCTGTGAAACATGGAAAGTCACAAAACCGATCAACAACCAGCTACAGGTGTTCATTAACAGATGTCTGCGTCGCATCATGAATGTGAGGTGGCCGGACATAATCTCAAATGAAGATCTTTGGACCATCACCAATCAACAACCGATTAGCATCCAGATCAAGGAGAGGAAATGGCGCTGGATTGGTCACACACTAAGGAAGCCGGACGGAGCTATTGAGAGGGCGACGCTAGACTGGAATCCTCAAGGCGCCAGAAAGGAGGTTGACCTAAGAAGACCTGCAAGAGGACGATCGAAAATGAAATTGCAGAGGTGGACAAGAACTGGAGTCAAGTGAAGAGAATGGCCAGGAACCGTACTGCGTGGAGAAATTTCGCCAAGTCCCTATGCCCCGGATGGAGCGGCAGGAATTAAGGTAAGGTAATAATATTAGTAATATATACCTGTTAGTTCTTTTATCTTATAGATGTAAATTCTGACGTGTCCCATATCAAAAATATATTGAAAACATGTATTTGATCAAATGGAATTAATAAAAAATCTATCTATCTGAATACTTTACGTGCCTGGACTCAGTCTAATAAATTAACACTAAGTGAAGATAAAACAAATTATTTAATAATATCTAAGCGTAGAACAAAGTTAGACATCACTCAGAATATAATGCTGAATGGAAAGGCAGTTAAAAGGGTCTCATCTGTCAAATACCTAGGCCTAATAATAGATGAAAATCTCTCATGGCAAAAGCACATTGATGCATTAGCAAAAAAAAATATCACCTGCCGCTGGGATGATAAAAAAAATTGAGCTACTAATCCCAAAATATCTACTCAGGAAAGTGTATTTTTCCTTAATCCATAGCCATTTAAAATATTTGAATACAATTTGGATAAAATGATCAAATTACCTAAAAAGGAAATTGAGGTAATTCAGAATAGAGCCATAAGAAATATTTATAACTTCCCGTTTTTTAACACCAACCAAACACCTTTATATTACGAGTAAATTTCAACCTGTAGCCCTAAATGCAGGAATCAAATCAAATGTCCTGATGTACCAAATCCTACACAAAAGTATCCACACAAATTTAAACTTCATTAAACAATCTGATTTACATGCTTACAAAACTAGACATGGAGATGACATATCACTTTTCCAAATCAATTCCAAACAATATGGCAGTATTAGCATTAAAACAAGCCAAACAACGCACGTAAAGCGAAGTGAAATGTAGTGTTAGTGAAGTGTAGCAAGTGGAGTAAAAACTTGTACACAACTCCTTAGGACTTGCTCGTCTAACGTGTTTAAACCAGAGCACGTCCCTGTTCGCAGGAGGCATTTGCCCTTATGGGATTATCTAGGCTATATTTATTTATATTATTTATTTATTATAGTGCCTTTGTCAAGTTCAGTAGATTACAAGAAAATATATAAATTGCACCTAGCCTACCAATCTTTAAAAGGAGGCTAAAACAGTTTATGTTGAATGATTACCGTATAAAATGTCAGTTTGAAGAAATTCCAAAATCTGAGAAGACAGAAGAAGAAGAAGACCCCATTGTGTACACAACTTATGAAAACTACAAAATATTGTATATATTTTCGTACTGAAAACTTTGTAAACTAAACTTTGAATTGTAATTTGTCGCCAACAAGATAAAACTGTACGATTCCTTTGTATATGAGTCCTTGACTCATTAAGGGATTAATAAAATGCATTATTATTATTATACCACTGAAAAGAAAGGCTTCAAACCTCTACAAAATATTTTAAGGAGATGCTAACTTATAATAAACATAAATTGGTCACTCGTCTTTCTTTTTGCGTGGAACTATGTTGTGGCTTTCGACCTGATAGTAGTCTAGTAGTTGCTCCTAAGTGATGCCATTCTGCCTCTCCACTTTTATGGCATACTTTTTAATTTTTACACTGCTTACGCCTTTTGTAATGCATAGATTACATTCACACTTTACACAAACACTTCTTACACTGATTTTTATATCACTAGGCTTACGTCTTCGGTAATGCACAGATTACATTCACATTTTCACTTTTTACACATGGCTCGAGGTGTTCACAATTCTTACTACGGTAGGTCTCGAGTTACGTCTCCCACTTTTGACAAGACGTGGTACATTTCATATTACACTTCATCCCGGTAGAGGCTTATCTGTGGACCTATCTCTGATGTATAAGTCTACTCATCAGAACGCTACCCCTTTGTAGGTGATACAGCTATACAGTATTCAGTTTGTCTTGTTATGTTTTTAGGGTTCGTAAAACTACAAGTCAGGCATATAGCACACTAGTTCTTTATTTAGACTGTAACAATTTACACTAATCAACCACTAATCAACATCAATACAAATTAGGCCTACACACGCACTCACGCACATTTAGTCTCACTTCATACAAACATTAGTCACTGAATTTATTTGCACTGTACTTTGAGAGAAAGTGCCTCTTCAGTACTCGGTATTTATATTCACATTTATCTTCTCTCTGTCCTGAGTCGTCACTGTATCTCAGCTTACACTTGCGCGTACAATCTACACAGAGTCTCAACAGCCTCGCACCTACCGCTTCATTTCCTATTCGAGTCCCCCAGTTGCTTCTACTGCGCTTCTGTTCTTCTCGCCTCGAGCCCAGATCCTCGACCGCGACTTTCACGAAGCACTGCGACGTCTGGTACTATGTAGCTGCACAGTTTCGTATTCACTGACTGACTAGACAGTACCCCCTCTTGACTCGTCACTGTCTTAACTTAAGACTCCTCGCCTCGTGGGTCTTTTATACCTGTTGGCTTGTCCAGCAATTTCTCGCTCGCCCCAAAGCTGTTATGATGCATGTCTTCCGCGTTGCACCTACCGGCTTGGAGAAACAAAACAGTCTGGTAACCTGGCGTGTCAATTGGCAACTCCAGCTATCTGATATGACATCTAGCGGTAAAAATGAGAAACTTACCAAGTAGGGTACATTTGTCACGTGGTGACTGTGTATGGTTTCTTGTATTGGTAAGCAGATCGTGGTAAATTCTTCGTGTTTATACATAAGTAATATGTTTTACTCGTTGATAAGGGTGCAAAATGAGTAAAAGCAAAGTATATTGCTCAGTTTACGGCTGTAAGTCGATGTATAAGAGGGCTGCGGATATACGTTTTCATCACTTTCCAAAAGATGCAAATAGCAATAGCGATACCAAATAAATACGGGCAACAAAAGCGGGTTGGACCACTCACCACTACACTCACTGACGACAGGACGGGTTGTTCACTTACGCCGAACCAAGCCGCACCTAGACAGCCAAGCACAGTCTAGCCGAGCGAAGCCGTACCAAGACAGCCAATCCTACACCAGCCGAGGACAGCCAAGCTTCATCAGTCAGGTATCCTTCCCCGCACCCTAGTTCATTTCCAATAACCCTACCAACCGCCATCACCTCGCTCTGAAATATCCGAGCCATTCCACTACGAGTCATATAGGCCTAATTTGACTTCGCAGGGTTAATACCTACCATCCAAATCAAGCAATTCCTGTCTACCCCGAGTTTTAATACAAGTTAAACTCATCCCTTCGCTCTACCAAGCAGCAAATAATTTCTAGAGTCTACGGTACAGTGAGCAAACTCAAATATAGCTTTTAAACGTAACAGCGCAATGACTCGAACTGCACAAAAACAAATACCAACAGACAACCGATGCTTGATAATATGCAATTGACTCATAAAATCCAGTGGAACACACAAATTAGATCACGTGTATCGCACAGTTATACATATATACAATTGAAAATAACACTGTCATTACTTTAGGGACAACATTTACTGATTATAACCGAAAAATAAAAAGTGTTCCATATCAAACGCGTGTTATTGAGTATATTTTACCCTACTTATCCAGACCGACCGCAGCGCCCCAAGTGTTAGTTTGAGTTGCCAATAGCCTGCCTGACTCAAAGGGCTATTGTTGCGACAGCCCGCCCCAGTAGCAACTCGTGCTTAAATACTCAGGGTAGGCTAATAATGTTTTATTGTTTACTTTAGGGGCCGGGACATCGTGGTCGTATGGTCCCATGTGTTTAGGTGTGTGTGTGTGGACTTTGTGATACCTGTGTTATTGAGATGGCTGTACTAATATGTGCTAACAATAATGCTAATGTATTATATGCCAATCTTTCTTACGTGAGCACCGCTGGCCAAGGGCGTTCCCTCAAAGAAATCAATATTTAACTTGACTTATAATAAAATAATATCATAAATACAATCATTAGACAACCATTGGAATATGTCATTAAATTGCTCATCACCGAACATGAAGCATGAAAGACACTGTGTATCAGTGATTGACTAACACATGCAGATGAAAACAACTCGTGAATCACTTCCTGTATGAAATAGGAAACTGAACCTTAATAAATACGGTAGGCTATACGATCGGTTACTATCTGTTGCGGCGTTCCGAATCAGGTAATCCAGGAATTGAAAAATGCTGTTGCTACGGTCTCGGCTTTAATATTCCGTCCAACTGGTGAACCTATCTGTTGTGTTCAAACATTCTCTCTGGTAGCTCATAAGGGAATTCCACATTTACTTAATTACCACGTTTATTATCTTAAAACCACAGAACACCAAATATAATAGAAGTGAATGCCGCATGGTAAAGCTTGGAAACAAGAAACTACTGAAGCACGCCTAGTGGTGTGGCAGCCAACTACCAGTATGGAAATTTTAGCTCCCAAATATGTTTTCATTTTATGTTTTTATTTTATTTAACTGGGTCACTCCAGTCCGTATTTTATTTAAGGACACATTTCCATTTTAAAAAATCGCACCAATTTGAGACTTTGGACTGGATGGTTTTATTCAGAATTGTTCACGCCGATGTCGTATGACTCATATTCTTTGGCGCGAGCTACACCCGCATTTGACAAATACGGTTTACGAATGAAAAGTATGGAGTACCGTTATAAGCTGAAGAAATACGACAGTATCGTGTTACCCAGGAACAATATTTGCCATTGCGAGTAGTTTGAACGTATAAGTGACTTAAATATCTCTCAGAATCAGGATAATGAACAGTTACCGTAACGTGTTTAAAACATGTGGAGCCGCCATGTTATCAACAACACAGAACATCAAATATAACAAGGCAAAGCCAAAGCAACCAATCACAAGGCGGCCTTTTTCCTAGCAGCGCTCGTAGTGGGGTGGCGCTGAAGTACCCAGTGTTGTCAGTTACTCGTATCGTAGCTTCATCCCCGTGCTTAAAACTAACTGGAACATAAGAGGACATTATACAATAATATAAGACAAGGAGCTCATGAAGTCAAAGATATGGCATTACACGGAATGCGCAAGATACTCGACCGTGCTACGGGCGCTGCCGTAGGTGGGCACTGGGTGAACTACCGTTAATATAGGGAGCAGCACAGTACATGCCGCCCACCTAATTTGTCAAACAAATTACAAAATTTGTAGTAATTCATAGACACACTTCTCCAACGCAAGTCTCTAGCAACTAACAACAGAAACTGTACACATACAAATATAAGAAACAAACAGGAACACAGTACAGAGGTAGTCCTTTAAATAAGCTCGTCAGGTGAAAGACTGATCCTTGTCATTGGCCTTTTATATGACCCTTTGCTTGTACGCACAGTTACTACACGCACCAAACCATCAATCCCAGGATGAAGCTCTTCAATTATTCCGGTTGGCCATGTGAGGGGGGGGAGTAAGGAGATATGTGATGCCAACGAATTCCTTCTTCATCTGTGAAGTTCAATACGTTCGTTTGGTTCGGATGAAGCGTGACAATTCATCTAATTTCCTTCTTGCTCCGGTAAAGCACGTGCCTTTGTCACTGTACATGTGACTGCAACGGTCACGTCTTGAAATGAATCTTCTTAAGGCGGCAATAAACTCCTCCGTGGATAGATCACTGACGGCCTCAATGTGTACTGACTTGGTCGCCATGCACAAAATCAATGCTATATAGCATTTCTTCTGAGTTTTACTTCGTGGATTTCCATATTTCACATGCAGCGTACCTCCATAGTCCACACCGCAATGAGAGAATGGCTTGCTATGGGTCACTCTAGGCTTAGGCAATTGTCCCAAGAGTTGACTGGTGTCATTGGTCTTCGCTCGGAAGCATGTTACACAACTGCGGATCACCTGCCTGAGAGCAGATCGGCCATGGGTTATCCACCACCGTTGCCGCAACGAAGCTAAGATAAGTTGGCTTCCTGCGTGCAGAAGTCGTATGTGTTCATTCCAAATAAGCAATTTCGTGACATGATGCTTGGGTGGCAGTATCAAAGGATGCTTTTGTTCAAATGATGCTTCAGCATTCTCTAGCCTGCCGCCCACCCTCAATAGATTGTCATTATCTAGGAAAGGGTGCAGAGTGAGAAGTTTGCTCTGAAGTGACACTGCGTTCTTTTTATGTAAATTATGAATCTCCTGACTGTACGAACAATGCTGAACGATGCGAATGATTGCTGTCAGACTATCGCGAAGTTCGGCAGTAGTCAAAGGTCCATGCCGTCTTGCTGCTGCATCCTGCTTTAGATTGTGAAAAAACCTGAGAATGTAAGCAACTACTCTGTGTAGTTTAGTACAGCTGAAAAAAAAAACGGATAAAAATGTTATCTGCATTGTGATTACTCGCCACGAAACACAATCTTACTCCTCGTTGTTCAGGAATTTCGGTTGGACGAACAGTGGTAAGTTCAGGCCAGGTTGAAGGATCCGTAATCAGCCAAACGGGCTCCACCCACCATGCTCGATTGCTTCGAAGTCGATGTGGCTCAGTTCCCCTGGAGACAATATTTGCTGGATTGTCCTGTGATGAGACATGGTTCCAATCTTGCTGAGACGTCAGTTTGTGAATTTCCGACACCCTGTTGGCCACATATGTTTTCCAAGCTGAAGAACTGCCTGCAATCCAGGCTAGAACAACAGTGGAGTATATCCAATAATATCGTCGACATGAATGTAACTTAAGGGCCTCAATCACACTTTCCATTAGTGTGCTCAGAAGTAGTGCGCCATTCAACTCCAGTCTTGGAAGCGACACTTTCTTCAAAGGGGCTACTCTAGATTTTGAACAAAGTAAATGAACGGAGATTGTTCCATTGGAGTTGATGCAACGTAGATAAACGAATGCACCGTAGGCTCTTTCTGACGCTTCCGCAAACCCGTGAAGTTCAACATTGGCATTCATGCCGTCTGCTGTTACCCTACGTGGTACATGAATTTCATTTAGTTTAGGGAGCTGCTGATGTATCTGTTTCCATTGTGTCTCAAGTTCTGAGGGCAATTTGCCATCCCAATCCAGGTGTTGTTGCCAAAGAACTTGTATAAACAACTTGCATTGAACAATTATAGGCCCTATGAGTCCCAATGGATCCAATCTACACGCTACATTGGCCAACACTGATCTCTTTGTGCAAGTCACATTATTGCAGTTGAGGGCCCCACTGAGAATTCAAATGAGTCACGACTCGAATGCCACAACAATCCAAGAGTTTTTTCGGCGCCATCTTCAAATGGAAGACTGCATGACACCTGGCTCTCGCGAAGTGTTGATAGGATGGCTTCCAAAATATCAGGATTGTTGGATCGCCATTTACGGATGGGAAATCCTACGGTTTTCAGGAGCGATGTGAGGTCTTTGTATAATTTGATGGCTTCGTCAATGGTATCTGACCCTGTCAAAAGATCATCAACGTAGAAGTCTCTTTTGGTAGCTTTGGCTGCTGTAGGGTATATGTCTTGACCATCGAGTGCCACCTGCAATAAACAACGGGTAGCTAGATAAGGAGCCGCTGAAGTACCATAGGTTACTGTAGTCAATCGGTACATATCCGGTTGTTGATTCTGAGAACTGCGCCATAAGATTCTCTGGAAGTCTCGATCTGCTTCATGAATCTGGATCTGTCGGTACATCTTCTCGATATCTGCTGTTAGCGCATATTTGTGTGTACGGAAGCGAAGAACGATCGAGAACAGATCCTGCTGAACAGTTGGCCCAACCAACATCACGTCATTCAGGGAGATCGACGAAGTAGTTTTAGCCGACGCATTGTAGACAACTCTGACCTTGGTAGTGCTGCTCGTAGCCTTTATTACCACGTGATGAGGCATGTAATAAGCAGGTTTCTGCTGGTCACTAGGATCGACAAGTTCCATGTGTCCTAGATGTAAATAATCGTTCATGAATTTGATATACTCGTTCTTCAGGTCAGGTTGTCGATGTAATTTCCTCTCTTTAAAGCCAAAGCTCCTCCTGGCATTGTCAAAGGAGTCACCAAGTTCTCCTACTCCTTGCCGAAGTGGTAGTCTCACTACGAACCTGCCCGACTCATCGCGCGTGAAGAATTTCTGAAAATGTTCCTCGCATTGACTTTCTTCCTTGGAATGGCTACGAGTCGTAAGCTCTTCCTGTTCCCAAAAGCGTTCCACCTGTGTGTGCAAGGTTTCAGCCGTGGACAACAATGATGTTGTTCCATTCTTACGTTGTTGAACTGAGTGAGAGGGGATATATCCAGATAGCACCCAACCAAGTTGTGTATTTTGAAGAGTAGGGTAACCATCCCTAGATTGTTGTTCAGGTCTTAAGAGTTCAAAGAATATAGTAGCACCTAACAGAAGAGCTATCTCTTTGGGCTGGTAGAAATTCGGGTCAGCTAATGGAATGTTGACGGGCAGTTGCCAGTCCTCGTAATCTATTCTAGATGAAGGCAGTGGACCAGTAATCTGACGCAGGACAGACTATATGCCGACTATAAGTACTCACTCTCGACTCTAGTTGACAGAAGTAAGAGGATTGAGTCGCTTGCGTGTTGCTGATACAATTTATAGGTATCGAATGACGATTCAGTTTGTTACCCAAACGGTCTACTAAGTCTCGAGACACGAAGTTCATCCGTGATGCACTGTCTAATAGTGTTCGACATTGATGCATTTGCCCTTTACTATCCCTAATGTTAACATTGGCATTTGATAACAATACTTCATTGTGAGGACATGCGCTTCTGACAGAACAATATGCTTGCTGCTGGGATGCATTTAGTACCGGGGTAGCAACACTGTTCATATTCTGGTGTATATGTAACAATGTGTGGTGAGGTGTTCCGAGTATAGAAAGTCTCTTGTGTAATGGAGAAATCCTTCAATATTATAGACACGAACAACCATCATTGCTAAATATGCAGTGGGAGTAATAGTGGAAGACAATTTATATCCAACGATTGGAATATTTTCACCAGATTTAACAAACAGTGGCAGCATGGTGAGCGCATTATTAGGCCCCATGCTTACATGCACGAGTGTATCATAAATCTGTGAATTTTCTAAAACTGTGTTATTTATAAACTATCTCATGTTTTGCCGAAGTGATGAATTATTATTTTTGATTTACTGTAAATAATTATTTCCGACCACGTGCCAAGTTTGCGAGTGAGCGTTGCAAAAGCAATGATAACGCATGTGGCGGTGTGTATGGGCAATTTTATTTTACCGCACCAATAAAAGCAGTGAGCGCAGTAATATCAGTATCTACTATATAAAGCTCAAATACCACTCACTCACTCACTGACTGACTGACTGATTCATTCATCACGAAATCTCAGAAACTACCGAACGGATTGGAATGAAATTTGTTATGCAGCTTCCTCAAGGGCCGCAAACACCCAATAAGAAAGTATTTTTGGATATTCAGGTTCTAAAGGGGTGTTAAGGGGGTAGACCTGCATTTCATTGAATAGCAATATCTCCCGATTGGTTTCATTGGGGGCTGTGAAACTCGGCATATAAACTCATAATTAAAAAGAAAAAGACACGTGTCTGAGGGTCTTTCGATGTGGTGTATATTATGAGGTGAAAGGGGGTGAAAAGTGGGGGTTGAAGGATTCCTAACGGAGCGTGTATCCCTTAAACGACATAGTCCAGGAGTTTGGAACTCAGCGGGAAAAAATCAGCATAAAAAATAAGTAAATAGGTGTTTGACCGTTTTTTCATAAATCCAATTTAAGGGGCCCATGGGGAGGGGTGATATTATGGGGGGACGTAATATATCTGAGTGTAAAATTATACATGGCCTATGTTGTAGACAATAACACATTACATCTTTTTTGTCTCTTGCTATTTCATCATACGACGAATACTTACGGAGTTATTAATGATTTTGTACTTTTTGGTCGGAATTTTCTAAGTCCCAGGAATGACATAAAAATTGATTCGAATGAAATTTCAAAAATAATTTTTTTTAAATATTTTTATTATATTTTTCACGTCTTTTAGGGTCCGAAACCAACATGATATTTTGATGTTTTTTTTCGTCCCATGCATTTTTGGTTTCAGGTGATAGACCATGCTTATCTATCTATATAACTAATGTTATAACGGGATTCCAAATGTTATTGCGGGCGAAGCCGCGGGTAACAGCTAGTATTTAATACGAATGAAAACCATACCCCAACCTACAATATAGAACCAGTCAACCGTCTATATCTAATGGATCATAACGACCACGCTATTGAGTTGGAGATGGAGCACTAAACCACATGCGTGGGGAACTCGCAACGGATGATGGCTGAAACAAAGACAAGATGACCTAAGATCATTACGGAGACCGCTATATCTCACGGTGGGTCTCGAAGTCTTGACGCTCGACTCTGTTATTCAGAATATGTTTCAGTAGCTATATTCAATGGGTTGGAACAGTAGATTACTCATAAATGGTTTCACTAAGTGCACAACACAGGCAGTATTAATATAAGCTCACGTGTGGAAAGGTTTAGTTTTGTTAAATTTATTTAACGCCAGGAAGGCAAAGTTATAATGTCCATTTCATATCATATCCAATACAGTAACAGACTACTTTTATTTGTCAGGCTGATGACATAAAAACAAGTTCTTAACAGCTGGTGAATGAAGGCCAAGGTCGCTTGTATGCGAGCGCGCCATTCGTAGCACGATTCAAAGAATCTCAGGCATGGCATTAAATAATCGAGAAGGCTGTGACATTCCTAACATTATATAATCTGAATGCAAGACCCGTTATTTATGTGTTTGACAAATGAGCATCTGGAATTAAGCTTTATTTTGTTACGAGAAGCTAGAAGGACACTGGAAATGAACAGTATTTTGAATCCAGAGATCGTAGGTTCGACATTATTCTGGGAAGAGGCTACATGATAAATACACAATCTCACACACTATTTTCTATCAGAATCCTATTCGCTATTGAAGAGCATTCTTAATATATGTTTTCTACACACTTTATCATTGTAATTGACGTTTAAAATATGTATAATTCAGGGATCCACACTAATTGTTAACTAATGTTATTATTGGTAATTTTATTGAAGTCTGTCGTAGAAGGTGGATGAATACCTCCGACGTGATATTGTGATTATTTTATGGTATTTTATGCCGGCGGTAACGAGCTATTGAAGTCGTACCAGACCGATGAAGAAAGGATTGACGAATCCATGGTTTAAGAGAGACACAGGATATCTTATAATATTAATGGTATGTGGAGACACAGGGTGTCTATTAATGAAGTTATTCCTGAGTGGAATGTTATGAAGTTATTGAACATTAGTTGGATTTACACATCATACCTGATTACTCTAAACGCAATTAAAGGTCCATAAAACAGAACAAATACATTGTGAGGGATAAATAATTGTCTGTGAACTTTAATAATCAAAGATAGGATTTTGTGAATCTAAACAAATCTTATAATTCCCCCCTTGAACCTAAATCTAAATTAATGCTAAAAATAAAATATTTGCAGGACCAACAAACGACAATTAGTTGTTATTGGTTTATTTAGGATACATTTCGATACCTTTTGACACCATTAGTCAACAACCAATTGATGATTGAAAACTGAAGCACACACATCAGATTGGCAGCAATGTGAGTCGATGTTATTGTTTAATTACCATCGCGTTTGGAGGCTTTCCTATTTTTCTTATTTTCTTTACACATCATGACACTATGACCATTTGTTGCACAACAATAGGAGTGCTGGCTTATTGTACATATTTGTGTTGTACTAGCTTAATTCTTAATTCTTTTTTATTCAGCAACGTTGTGTACATATCTAGAATCTTTTCTTTGTAATAAACGCGTCTCGTTTATTAAGTAATGTTAGTTAGGACTAGATAAACACGTAAATTTAAAGATAAATGTTGGAGATGGCACCATCCTAGCTTAGGACAAATTCCCCTTTGATATTAAATGTAAATATTCCTAGTATTTGTAAACAAGTAAATGTCTTGCTTTGCAGTAAATTATTTTGATGTTGATCCTCCCGTAGTCATTTTCGATGTAATTGCCTAGGGTCGATCTTACGTGTCATACTCTTAGCTTGTTTGTTTTCATTTAAATTTTGTATTAGGACCATGAGAGTAACTTAAATTTGGATAGGACTTTTTTATATATTTTCTTTCAGGTCAGAATAGTATCGGACTAGCCGTTTGCAACTCTCATGCTAGGCGAGGGATATATTCTGAATAATATTTATCCATGATTTTAACATAAGACAGACCTCTATTTTCTTGCTTGGTTTTGACATCGATGCATTCCTCTGAGCTGGTTAAGAATCGAACCTCACCAATTCCCGATACCCCCGAGTGCAGACATTTGTGCGAAACCAGCCTATGAATGTGTCGTCCCCTGCAGTTGTGTGTTAACTGGAAGAGGGTCTCGGAAGGGTCATTTGAAACCGATGGCTCCCCGAAACCTTCGGCCAGCGGGCACAATATGGACGAATATTTTCAGTTGACACGTCACACTAGCGTTTTAATCCCCCAGGGGTAGTAAACTGCTTAAATTGCATTGAGGTGATGCAGCTTGACTTGACGATTGGAAGTTCTTCATCTGATTCTTGTGAAACAGCCATCCCATCGTAGTCTATTGTCGTTAATTCTTCCATTCTGGATAGATGATCAGCCACCACATTTTCCTTTCCAGATACATGGCGCAGATCAGTTGTAGATTGAGAAATGTACTGGAGATAGCGGAGTTGCAATGGTGAAGCTCTTTCATTTTTCTGTTTTAATGGGGCATGGTCCATGTAGAAAGTAAATATTCTTCCTTCAAGTAGGTATTTGAAACATTTTATCGCTAGATAGATACTGAGACGCTCGTGGTCATAGGTTGAGTAGTTCCTCTGAGCAAGGAGAAACTTTCTTGAAAAGAACCCAATAGGCTTCTACGTTCCATCTTGTTTCTGTTGTAGGGCTGCTCCTGCGGCGAAGTCTGATGCAACTAGAAATATGAAAGTTCATGCTCCACGCTTGGAAAAGTTAGAAGTGCAGCTTGAGCTAGATTTTCTTTACATTTCTCAAAATGTGCTGCTGCCTCTGGAGTTCAATCAATTTTCCTTTGATCATTTTTCTTACTCCCTTTCAGATATTCATTTAGAAGCGCTTGATGGTGTGCTGCATGTTCTAAATGACGACGATAAAAATTGAGTGTGCCAAGGAATGCTCGCAGTTGTTGTACATTTTCTGGACGAGGTGCATTAATAATAGCTGACACACTCTCTAAGTCCGGTTTGGTACCTACTGGTGTGATGGCGTATCCCAAAAAACTAATTTCCTGAGTGCGAAACAGAGATTTTCCGAGATTAATCCTGAGGCCATACTTATCGAAACGTTCGAAAAGGATGGTTAGATGGCGCAAGTGTTCTTCTTCGGAATCTGATGCAATCAGGATGTCATCTAAGTATGCGAAACAGATATCTAATCCTCTCAGTACTTCGTTAATGAATCTTTGAAAAATGTCGGGTGCATTACGTAGTACAAATGGCATGAAGTTGAATTCAATCCGAACTGGGTTATAATAGCTGATTTATGCTTATCTTCTTCTGCGAGTGGCACTTGATAATACCCCTTAATTAAATCACTTTAGAAAATATTTTCTTGCCATGGAGGATTAGGTTGACATCATCTGTTCGTGGAATTGGATAACGGTCTGGAAGGGTGCAGTCGTTCAGTCGGCGATAATCTCAACATACACACCATTGGCCATCTGATTTTGTAACCATGTGTAGAGGACTAGCCCATTGTGATTTAGATGGTCGATTAATATTGTGGTTTAACATGTACTGAAATTCTTGCTTAGCAATGAACAGTTTCTTAGGGTCAAACCTACGAGGTTTGCTGAAACAGGAGGTCCGCTAGCCGTCGTTATGTAATGTTAAACATCATGCTTTATTTCTTTTGGCAAGACACATGGTTTTGTTAACTCAGTAAATTTCTTTAACATTTCAGAAAATTTGCAGGTAATATGAAAAGAATTAACTATCTCAGTTGCTTCAATACTTGATATATTCCCTTTTGTTCTTGAAATCAATCAGAAGATGGAAATCAGTGTTGGATCCAGGCCTTGCGGGGCCCTGGGCGATATGATAACGTGGGGCCTGGGTAGGTTTTTGCTAGAAGTTAACCTTACCCTCAAGGGAAGATGAAGAGAAAAGTAAAGGGAGTGGGTTTCGGACTAAGGAACAAGTGTGGATAATAGGACGAGAGTCCAACACCAAACAAATACAATATTTAGAGACGAGTGTCACCGCAAAGCCCGTGAAACACCTAAAGTGGGTATGGACCTGGACGAAGCTAACGGGAATTGCGGCTGGAGCTTGGGCTATTTGCCGGCGAGAGTTGATAATACCTTCCCTTCCAAGCCAATATTCGGCTACTATGTGGAAGGGCGGTGGTCTGGCAAAGAAAGAAATGATGAGTTTTCTATGTATCCCTTCAAAGGAGTTTGTTTTAAACAAATATTTTGAAGAATGCAAATAATTTGAATTAGCCGTGATGTTCTAGTTCTTGAAATTGCAGAATTTCTAAGGAGCGACCGAATGTTTCCAAGAAGGGTAGTGATGAAGCAATTATACGCTTGGGAATGATTTTGGTAAGAGCACCAATAGTTGCATTTAAGAATGGCTAAGCTTTTACCCAGCATACGCCGACTAAACGTTTAGACAATTAGAAAAACTTAAATTTGGAATACCAACAATAAGTTATAGAGAAAGCCTCAACAAGCAGGAAGCTGGCGGAGCGAGCTATACTTGCCTTACTGGCTAGTTAGAATTAGCTATAAACGCTAAGAGAGGCTTCAATAAGTTTGAGACTAAGAGTTCTTGCTCAAATGCAACAAATAGTGGAACTATTGTTAATTTGATTTGTGAGTTTTTTTAATGTAAGCCTATAGGAAGAGTCGGGGAAGACAGGATCTTGCCTAATCGTTATTTTATAGAAAATGATGAAGCAAAAGGATATAGTTTGATTTATTTAACAATGCGTAGAATATGATCCATTTAACAAATGTATAATTTGATTTTTTAAACCATTGAGGTCTCAGACCTCCTAAATTATTTAAAGTTTGCACTAAGCAATTGACAATTTTTTGGTTTGGAACCTTTTATAAGCACTAAAATCTGCATAAGATTTTAAAATGGTGATAAGATTAACAAATTGAAAATTTAAAGATAATTAACGTAATCAAAGTTGAACAATAGGTCAGGTACAATGTGTGTACTTTAAGAATTCCTATATGGGCATCTTAAAAGTATGAACAAATAACAGCTTCGAAATTATAACAACAACAAAAAAGAGAGAGAAATTAAATATGAGTTTCTATAACTTCTTATATTTATGCGGAAATTACGATTATAATTTATACAAATAGGGCAGGTCACTTATTGTGAAACCTGAAGAGAAAAAAGAAGAAGAAGTTTCTAGAACTTCCATGTTCAAACAGGATCACGAGAAAAATGGGGCCAGTTACCGTTTCGTGAAACCTGGATCAACGAGATTAATGAAAAGTTAAGTACTTAGAACATGAATAATTCCTGTACTAGCAAGAAAAGAAAATAGATTAATAGGCAGTTTCTAACTGCTGATATTTAAACAGAGTGAATAAGTTATAAATGGAGAAAAGTTGGGGGGGGGGGGGGCGCCTATGGTTTGGCGAAGTCTCATTGAAATAGACATAAATTTAAGGATTAACCTAACTTGATAGTAATGAGTGGTTGTGGAAGAGGAAATAGGAACTTTGTAGAGAAAATTCTTGGCCTTATTTATTTTTCTCGGACGAGCGCGGTGCGGATGAGAAGTTGAACGAGCACTGGTTTCACTATAGTCAATTGACGTGGTTGAAAAGTTCACTATTGTAGCACAGAAAGTTTATAGAAAGGAAAGTTATTGCTGTGGTGTAAAATAACTGGTTGCATTTTGGTTTGCGAGAGTCTATTGCGTTGAAAAATTTGTAGGTTATAGTTGAATGCAGCGGACGAATTCCCACGAAGGAAGACAAATTAGGTGTTGATTAGCTATTCATAAAGACAATTCCTTGGTTAGAAAAAGTATTTCCATATGGGAGTGGAAAATACTAGAAGGTTTAGCTTGTGGATGAATTGTTTGGCGTAGGAAATTCCAGAACAATCATAACTGTTGAATTGGGTAAATAAAGTCCAGCGGTGGAACGAGCTAAGTTTTCTATAGACAGTATTTAGTTTAATAAGAATCCCACGGTGTGAGAGCTCGTTCTCAGTTAACATGCACAAGAAATGCTGCTTCGTTTTACATGATTAGCTGTCTTAGATAGACAAAGCCTGACATCGAAAATCCCGCGAAGATTGCAATTGTACAACATTTAGCAACTTCTCACTGTCTATAAAACGGTATTAAAAGCGTATAGCTAATTAAAAGCAATTAAAATATGTTGAAGAACATAGTACTTAGCTCATTTCTGTAGTAGGCGATCCAGGCGACCGTTAGTTAAGAACTGGACATGGCGTCCGATTCAAAAGTTTGTCTCTCGAGGAGAGGAGACGAGCCCTAGTTAGGCTCCAACTGGAGGTCTTGACGACTGAAGCACAAGTGAGACCAGCTCAACGAAGCGCGGAGGGACCATGGAAGGAAAAAAGTGGGGGTAGGAGACAAAGGAATATACATAAGAATGACAAACATTACAAAAATTAAGTATCTTGATGAAATTGTCTTCAAAGAGTTGATAGCAGGCGTCACTAGGGAAGCCTGGAGGATGGATATTTAGACCAAGTCCTCTTAATCACGGAGATGATAGCTGGTGATAGCGACGAGATCTGATGGCTAGATTGGTAAGGAAGTCCTCTTGTACATGGAAAAATTGAGGAACTTCAGAGATTCACTGCTAGATGACGCTAAGTTGGTCATGCAAGATATATATATAGAAGAGACTTACAGGTAATATAAGCAAAGTGCACAAACAAAGAAAAACCAGGAAATCACTGTTGGTGTTTGCGAAAAAGGAAGGAATGAAATAAAGCAAAGAGCAGCAAAAGCTCACTCTGACTTACCGTGTATTCCAAGGAATACACCAGGCGCCACAGCAATAGGAAATTAAAAAGATATCAAATCAATTGGAAAATAGTTTTGTAATAATAATAATACAATAAAGAATAGTTACAATATTTTGAATACACTACGGTACATTTTTAATGATATGAAAGAAACATTTAAGTCCCCACGAAGAAGATTATATAAACTAAGGAATATTAAAATATTACTTTGCAACTTTTTTCTGTGCTGAAGTCTTCCATCATTTCACTGAACTCTAAACTTGCTAAACGGTCACGGGAGGTCATATCTGCACTGAAAAAAGAAAATGAATTATGAATTCGTTTGATAAGTTTGATAAGTATAATTAATTAAAACAATTTAATTAATTTAAAACAACCCATGGAGCGGGGCCCGCGGGGCCCTGGGAGGTCGCCCTCCTCGCCCTCTCCTAGATCCGCCCCTGATGGAAATGATGAAGAAAATCAGTGCCTAATATGCCCTTTGAAGTTCCTGCTACAATAAATGGCCATTCGAAGCTACTTTTTAACCCTAGATCCACATTCAGTAATTTTGAGCCATTTGCTGCATACAGTTTATATTCAGCCAATTTTGTTTTATCATGTTTTGTTGCTGGTAGGACAGAGACGTCTGCTCCACTATCTACCAAAAACATCTGCACTGAATTATAATCCTTGACAAAAAGGTGATACCGGCGGCCTATGCTAATATCTGGGGCAGTGGTGTATTTTTCGAAATACACGGGAAGGCAGAGTTTGCTTTGGCTGCTCTTTATTATTTCACATTATTTCATTCATTGAAATTTCCTTCGCGCAAACACCAGGGACGTATTTCCCACTAGGCACACTAGGCACGTGCCTAGGAGCGGCACGGCCTAGGGGGCGGCACAGCCTGACGTCCGACGGGTGCCGCGGCATCGGGTGAATTGCCGTGCCAAGCGCCAGGCGCAGTGACCGAGAACGGCAGTCAAAGGGAGCTTGCTTTGCATTTTCTCACGTAAATTTGAAATCAAAATACAATTCATAAACTAAAAAAAAATCTCTTTTACAAGTCAAGTGTGAAGTTTTGTTTTATTTAATATGGGCATATTTTATGCCGGTAGTCAACAGACTGGCAACACTGCCAGTCAGTGGGGATACAGCAGACTGTCAAAGCTAGTGTATTATAAGTATGAATTACCAATAAAGCTCGCTGACAGCTGTCAAAGCTAGCACGTGGGGAAATGCTGCGTTGCCACTGAGGCAGATCATGACGCATAACATTCCAAGAGGCTTTCAGGAAGACACAAATACTGTGGAAGTTAGCCCCCCTGCCTGGCGGTCTAATGACCGTGACGAGTGAAGACACACTGAGTCAAACCATGTGCTTATTGCTGTGTCAGCATACATTGCAACATTGCTCACTGTTGGCGCCATGGAGACCGTTACCCCTCTCGTCTCCACTCCTCCCTCACCTCACCCATCAAGCGTATGACAGCTTTCACCGAGCATCTTTTGTAAACCAGATTATAGTCGTTCGCTTAACGTATTCACGTTCAGTTGTTATCCTTACCAAGTCGTTCACATTGCCACATTGCTTAGATAAAGTAAGTGTGTTATAATTTCAATTTTTTATAAAGTTGAACTAAAAAGTACCAATGAGTGAAAAACGTCGGAAGCTTAGTGGTTCAGGTTACCGCAAAATCGCAAGTGAAAAACGTGAAAAAGAAACTAACTTTTTGAAAAATATTAAGACGGTTGACAGTTTTTTTAAACCTCTTGAAAAATCCAACGAGAGTGGACTGAGTGGAGAAGGCTGCTCATCTTGGGAACAGTACAATTTCAACGAAAGTGGTTCAAACAATGAAAATAATGATCAAGCAACAAGTGCCCCTGAAACGGATAATTTTATATTAAGTGGTGATAAAGAACGTAGTTCCGACAGTACACAAATAAGTAAAAGTCCAAATGATTCAGTTTCACAACAAATTGATATAAATTTTACTGATTCCCGGTCAATGCATGTGAGATTTTCGAAGTGAAATGCCATGTCCTGTGGTTCGGATTCCACGTAAAAAGGAGGTCCCGTGGCTCATGATCTCAAGATTAACGGTCACGTTAAACTACAAGCTTCCTTCCTTCCTTTTATAAATTTTACTGTTAGTGACGACTCCATTGAGTGGAAAATAAAATCGAAGTATTATTACACAGAGGAATCAATCAGTATAAAGAGTGTGATTTTAAAAACTCTAAAAGGGATTTTGGCAATAAAACCAGATATTTAAATAAACAAATCTTTAGTAGGAAATTAGAAAATGGAGAACTCATTTCAAGAGATTATTTGGTGTATTCAAAAGGTACAGGTTCGGTATTTTGCGCTTCCTGCAGATTATTTGGCTTTCAGAAGACGTGTTCTAAACTAGCCAGTGAAGGTGTTTCGGATTGGAAAAATATTGGAGCGATTTTGTCTGCACATGAAAGCTCACAAGAACACATCAATTCTGAACTGGCACTTTTGACCCGCAAGAGAAGAATTGGAACGCTAGACAGTCAATACGATTCCATCGTCGAAACTGAAAGGAAGTATTGGAAACACGTTTTGGAAAAAGTGTTCGCTGTGGTGAAAAAGCTGGCAAGCCGAGGATGTCTGTTTCGAGGAGCTGATGAAACATTTGGGTCTCTACACAATGGGAAGTACATGATGTCACTGGAATTAGTAGGGGAATTCGATCCTTTTCTCGCTGAACACATACGTAAATTTGGTAATCCAGGTTCAGGGAAAACGTCCTATCTGTCTTCATTTATTTGCAATGAGGTAATTGTACTGTTAGCCTCTAAAGTTAGAGATATCATAATCAGTGAAGTGAAACAAGCGAAGTATTACTCCAAAATAGTGGATTCAACGCCTGACATAAGTCACACTGATCAGCTTTCATTTGTTTTGAGGTTTGTACAAGAAAATGGCAATCCTGTTGAACGCTTTCTCATGTTTTTGTCGAATACTGGGCACAAATCCGAAGACTTAGCCAATGCTGTTAAGGCTGTTTTAAGATCAAATGCCATCGATCTATCCGACTGTTGAGGTCAATCATTACGATAATCCTAGCAACATGTCAGGCGTGTATAGTGGCTTACAAGCTAGAATAAAGGATGAAAATCCCAAAGCACTGTTTGTTCCTTGTTCGGCACATTCAGTTAACCTTGCAGGTACGTGTGCTGCAAGCTTGTGCTTCCTTTAACCTTATATAAAACGTTTACAACTTTTTTGTTGCATCTACTAAGAGATGGGAAATTCTAGTTACCTTTAGTCAACCTGAAAGTAAAACTCTTAAGGGTTTGTCTCAAACAAGGTGGAGTGCTCGTGAAAGTGCATGTAAAGGGCTCTGTGAAAACTTAGACTGTGTTATGCTGGCTTTAAAGGACTATGAAGAGAACACTAATGAGAAGCCGTTGGTAAGAAGTGAAGCCACGGGACTTTTGAGATCATTGAATAGGCTGAAAACGGTATTCATGATGGAACTTTGGAGTGATATATTGGACAGGTTTGAACAAGTTAGCCAAACTCTTCAGAAAATAGAAACGTCCATAGAAAGAGTTGTGAGACTGTATGATTCTTTAGTCCTTTTTATTGATTCTCTCCGAGACATGTTTGCCGTATATGAAGAAAGGGCTAAAGAAACTATGTGATTTGGACTATAAGACTTGCTACAAACGTCAAAAAAGAGAAAATTCCAGGCTGACGAAAACAAAGAAACTGAAATACTTCTTGAAGGACGTGACAAATTTAGAGTTGAGACATTTTATGTAGTTCTCGACCAAATAAAAACTGAGTTGCAGAAGCGGAAAAACGCATATGGTGAAATAGCATGCAAGTTTTCAGTTTTTAACCATCTGTCCTCCTCAATTGAAACAATAATAGAGCGTGCAAACAAACTTCAGTCATTGTATGCCAATGATCTAGAAAAGTCATTTTCAAATGAATGTGTAAATTTTTCTTGTCTGTTGAAGAGTAGTGGAATTAGAAACAACCCACTCGTCATGATGAAATATATTAGAGAAGAACAACTCCAATCAACATTCCCCAACATTGATATAGCTCTTCGTACGTATATGTGCACAGCTGTTTCCAACTGCTCAGCGGAACGTTCATTTTCTGTCTTAAAAAGAATAAAGTCTTGTCTTAGATCAAGGATGAATGAAGACAAATTAAACTCGTTGGCTATTCTACACATCGAGGCTGAACTTTTGAACAGTGACAAGATGAAAGTTGAAGATCTAATAGAGGAGTTCTCAATTATGAAATCCAGGAGAAAATCTTTGTAAATAAAAAACGCCGCTGGTGCAGATGTACTGTATTGATGCATAAGATATGTTTTTTGATTTGCTAGTTTTAACATCTAATTTTGTTCTTAATTATGAACATTGAATTGTGTTTTTAAAAATTGTAAAATCCTTCATAGACTTGATGTATCATTTATTGTAGCTGATACAAAGACTTAACAATCACTTTAAAACTTTATCAAAGTGTAAAGGAAACTTTTCTAATGAGTAAATTTAGCCTACTGGAAATATGCCAGTTTGAAAGAATATTCTTAATTCTTAAGTAATTAAATCAATCTTAGATCAATAACTTTTAGTTTTTATCAACATCAACCCCACAATTTAGATTACGTTTTTTATAATCACTCTGCTTTATATAGGCTAATCAATAATGTCTAAAATTAAAATTACGTGCAAGATTTATCCTATACTCAGCCGTCCAGCGGGGCTTACCCTTACTCGGACACAAATAAAGCCAACCGGCCGATGAATTAGATGATTCATTAGCCGATCGGCTGCATTTGTGTGCGTACGTGAGTTTTAAGGATCACTCTCAGGTGCCACCCCCACCCCTGGACGACCAACGTGGGAGGGGGGGGCGGGGGGTCAGAATGTGCCTAGGGGCGGCAGATATGTAAATCCGTCCCTGGCAAACTCCAACATCGAACTCTTACATCCTGTTTGCCCCGTATATTTGTTCATTTGCGGTGTAAGTATGTTACAGAAACGTATATTCTTCGGAACCAGCTTGGCAGCGTCTTGCAGCTGCCCTGCAAACATCAATCGCCTCAAGTCATGAAGACTTCGTCATCAATCCGCCAGGCGTCGTGTTCTTCTCCAACCAACAACTACGTGAAGACACCGCTCCAAGAAGAATTTTGCTTTTGTAATGTTTTCTATGCTTGTGTAAACTCCGATGTTTCCTCCCCTTATCCGCTCGCTTCCCCCTCTCCTTGCCCGCTTACCTCTGGCGTGTGCGTTGTCGCTCTACTATCGGCGCGTCTCTCCACTCGCCCATTCAACTTCGTGTCTCCGTGCCGAGAGCAACTGCTCTCACTTTCACTTCTGGGTCAGTCGTCAAACCATACAGTTGGAGCCTACTTCAGGCTTGTCTCCTGTCTACTTGAGACATTTTTAAATCAGGACGCCATGTCTTAAATTTAATTTCAACCGTCATCCAGATCATCGTCGTTCTTCAAAATGAGCTAAGTACTACTTCAATGGTTTTCACCCAGTTTTAAATGTTTTAAATTGCTTATAGCATTTTATTTGATTTTATAGACAGTGTGAAATTGATAAATATGATGCAACATCTGCCTTCAAAAGATCTTCCTGATCTAGTTGTGGCTACTTCAGCTAACTTTTCAAAATGAAAAAGTACTTCTTGTACTGATTATCTGAGATACTGTCTCACACCGAGGGATAATTTAAAGTACCCACTGTCTATAGAATTCATATTTCCGCCGGGGGACTTGTTTTGCCCAATTCAACCGATATCAATGCTCTAGAACTTTCTACATCAAGTTATCTTTCTACAAGTAAAATAGCCTGGCATTTCTTTAAATATGGGAACACATTTTCCTCATTGAGAAATTCATGTTGTATAAACCTCTAATCAACATAATTTGTCTTCCTTCGTGGATTCTCCGTTGCATTCAGCTACAATCTACGGATTTCTAAAGAAATAAACTTTCTCAAACTAAAATTCAACTAGTGATCTCCACAATTGCAATAACTTTTCGACTTATAAACTTTCCGTGTTGCAATAGTGAACTTTTCAATGGACTACAGTGCATAACAGTGCTCGTTCAACAACCATCCGTGTCGCCTTCGAACGAAAGCAATAAATACGTTTCTCCTAAACTTCCTATTTCCTTTTCCCAAACACCTTACTAACTTTATTTAATTAAGCTTTACATTTAAGTCAACTGATGTACCGAGCTGTTTAAACTACAACTTTGTCAATTTCTAAGAGGCCTTGCTTGTTATCAAGTGCCCTCCCAACTTTGCTTCGCATTCCATAAATTAACTTCTGTTTATCTGTGGCAAGTCCACATTATAATTCTGTCCCTCTTCAATTGGGGAATTCTATTTTCTACTCATAAGTGAGTTTTCTAACTCTCCTTTTCCAGCTTTCACGAAAGGGTAACTGGCCCCATTTTTCTCGTGGTCCCTGCTTCAATACAAGAAGTTATAGAAACTTCTTCTTAATTCTCTCTTTTCTTGTTACAATTTCAAATTTAATATTTGTTCATACTTTGAGATCTCTAATAGGAATTCTTAAAGTGCCTAAATTGTACCTGATTCCTTGTTAAAGCTTTAATTTTTAGTAATTCTCGTTTTTTGCACAACCTTTAAAAATCTTATTCAGATTTCGTGCTCGAAGCAAGTTTTAAACTTGCGTCTTATCTAAAATTGTCAAACAAAAAAAGAAAATTTACAATTTGTTAGCAAATTCTCACACTTTTGTATGTTAAATTGTGTATTGTTATTTTGAATCCAAATCAATTTTATGTTGTTGCTACTTCAACTTTTCTTTATTGTTAAAATAAACAAAATTTCAACTTTTCGCTTTATACTTTACATCAGAATTACGATTAGGCAGGACCCTAGTTCCCAAAATCACTACAACTGTTTCACCACTACCTTTCCTGGGAGTATTCGATCAGTCATCGGAGATCCTACAGTTCCAAGGTCTAAAATTATCACGCCAAATTCAAATTATTTGCACCTTTCAAAACATTCATTCAAACTTAACTCCTTTGAAAGGATATACAGTAAATCTGTCATTATTTGTCCTGCCAGACTACCACCCTTCCCCATATTATCTAATTTTAGGCTGGGAAGGGAAAGCACAAACGCCGCTTGCTTGCAAGTAGCCCAAGCTCCAGCCGCATTTCCCATTAGCTACGGCCAGGTCCACACCCACTTTAGGTGTTTCACGGGCTTTGCAGTGACACTCGTTGGGTAGATTATTGGCTAAGGAATAACCTAACCACCAAGGGAAGATGATTAAGAAAAGTAGATGGGTTTCGGACTGGAGAAAAAAGATAGAGAAATAGGATGAGAGTCCCACAAAAGTTATAGATTTAACTTTCAATACACTTAGAGGCGGTTGCAACTGCAAATCCGCTCTCTGATACCTAAAGTGGGTACGGGCTTGGTCGAAGCTGACGGAAAACACAGCTAGAACTTGGGCGGTTTGCCAGAGAAAGGCTTTAGTGTATTTCCTCCCAGGCTTGCATAAGACTATTATGGGGAAGGGTGATAGTCTGGCAAGACAAATAGTAAAAGCTTTATTCTGTATTAACGATGGCATGAACTGAGGAAGAGTTAGGAAAGCCAGGATCTTGCCTAACAGTAGTATTAGAAAAATGATGAATCCAAAAACAAATATTTAATTTATTTAACAAGGCAAAAGAAGTTGATAACTTTAACAAACATATATTGAATCTGGTTAACAAATTTTGGGGTCACAGACCTCGGATAGCATTAAACATTTGCGCCAGGCAATTAAAAATTTATGAGGTTTTAAACCTTATGTCAGTTAGGTAGTCAGCCCGAAGGCTGGTTGGATCCTCAAAAGCACCACCGTTACGTTATGTGAGTAGATACCCACAAAAACCCAAGGCAGTGCTATATTGAGGCGTTCTAGGCAAGAAGAGGAGTGAGGTAGTTTGCCATTGCTTTCCTCACTGAGTCAGAACAGTACTCCAAACCCTATGAGTAGAACCTTTCACAGCATTCACAGGCACTGACTGTGCCCTGAATGCCATTACTAAGCACCACCCATACCTCAGTAGCTTCCATATAATCACAGCCATGAGTGAGACTGAGACATCGGTGAAAAGCCACCTATTACTCTAGCCTGTGCCAACTGACAAATGCAAATGTACTGTATTCATCAAGAGATGGCAAACAGGCCACTTAAACCTTATATATGCACTAAAATCTTTATAAGATTTAAAAAAGACAAATGAAATAATTATAAAGTTTAAACATTAGATTGAGTACAAGGAGTGTACTTGAAGAAATTTCTGAGAGAATATTCTAGAAAAAGTGACAACTTCAAGAATAACAATAAGAAAAACATGAAGATAAGATAGAAGTTCCTACAACTTCTTATATTTGTGCAGAATTACTTTATAACAATTATACAAAAAAGTGCAGGTCACTTACGGTGAAACCTGAAGAGAAAGTCAAAGGGAAAGTTCTAGACTTCCTATATTTAAGTAGGAATCACGAGCCAAATGGGGCAGTTTCCAATTCGTGAGACCTAGAAATAACTCACTCAAGAGTTGAAAGTATTGTTTTCCCTTATTATGGGGAAAAAACAATGTAAGCTTAAACCGTGTATAAAACACGTAGTTATACAGTAATTAACTAATGATAAACAAGCAAAAATGGAAGGGCACTTCGTGAGTGACACCTTATAGAAAAGTTACAATTTAATTAATATGGTTTGTTAGTAGAAGGTTGAGGAAAGATAATTGGGATTCAGGATCAATGTTCATGGCCTTATTTAAGGTAACCGGACGATCGCGACGCGGTAGAAAAGTGGGACAAGCACTGGTTATCACTATAGTCTTTTAAATAGATGAAAAGTTCACTGTAGAGACACGAAAGTTTATAGGAAAGAAAGTTATTGCAATGATGAAAATAACTGGTTGCACTAGGTAGGCGAGAGTCTATTTCTTGAGAAAGTTGGGAATTACAATTAAATGCGCCATAGAACATTCCAACGGTGGACGAAAGTTCGCTATTGCAGTAATTTATAAGGAAGATTCCTCATTTTAAATAGTATTTTCACAAGTGAGTGAAAAATACATGACTGCAGGACTTGTAAATAAAGTACAGGATCTGGAAGGTTCCAGAACGATCTTAATAGAAGTATGGGGCAAAGATGATCCTGCGGAGGAACTAGCTTGGTAATTTTATAGACAGCGGGTAATCAATAATCTCCCACGGTGTGAGAAGATTTCTCATTTGACAAGCATAAGAAATGCTGCCTTTCACAAAGATTGGCTTAAATAGACAGAAGTCCAACATGGAAAATCCCACGAAGAATGATTTTTGCCCCAAAATAAGTAATCTCACGCTGTCTATAAAATATTAGTTAAAAGCATGCAGAAGTTAAAACCATGAGGATGAGGTTAAAACTTGAAGTTTGTACTTAACTTGATTTCATGTCGAAGGTGAAGTTCCCCTTGACGATATCTAATGTGCCAACATGGCGTAGAACGTAGAGTATGCCTCTTGGTTTGAGGAGACTGGCTCGAGTTGAGCCTTAACTGAGTCGACGGCCGGCGCACAAGTGAGACCCACTCAGCAGAACGCGAAGGGACCAGGAAAGGGAAAAGAGTGGGGGTAGGAGACAAAAGGAGAACATATAAACATAGCCAACATTACAACAAAAAATTGATCTTCTCTTGCTGAGCCGGTCTTCAAAGAGTTGATAACAGATGATACTAGCGCAGCATGGTGAAAAAAAAGTAGACGTAGTTCTCTTGCTCACGGAGAAAATAGCTGGCGATGGTAGCAAATCTGGTGGCCAGATGGATAATTAAATCCTCTTGCACCAGGAAGAATTGAGGAGCTTCAGAGATTCGCTGCTAGATGACGCTAGGTGGATCATGGAAGATATATATCTAGAACAGACTCATAAAAGATATAAGCGAAGTGATCATCACAGAGAAAATAGAAGATCACTGTTGGTGTTTGACAAAGAGGAAGGAATGAACATGCAAAGAGCATTAAACATTATGTACTCTCGTACCGTGTATTCCAAGAATACACCATACTGGGAGTGGAAAACACCAACAGAGAACAAATAAGCAGTTAAACATTTAAAGGTGATAAAGCAATTGAAGAGAAGTGGTCTTATGATCTGACCATTAGTGGTTAAAACTCTGACCACCCTGACTCTCCCATCTCTTCCAGGATAACACTCGGTCACTCTACCAGAGATCCATACTAGGGGGGGTGAAACATCCCTAACTAAGACCAAGTTCCCCACTTTAATGTCGGGACTGGAAAGAAACCACTTCTGTCTCCGTTGCAAGGAAGTTAAATATTCCAAGGTCCACCTCTTCCAAAAGGAATTGCGGAGGGCTTCAAGTTTACGCCAAACAATAGGTAAATTAGAATCCCTGTAAGAATTGGGAAGGGGAGGAGGAGCAGAGAGAGAAGTGCGTGTAAGGAAGTGACCAGGTGTGAGTGGAAGCAGGTCATCAGGGTCATTGGAAAGCGGAGTTAAAAACAAGAATTAACGACACCTTCAATCACAAAATAGCTAGAAGCTGAGGGAAATAAAGCACTAGTAAAGATTGCGATACGATGCGAACGAAGAATTAACAAGTTTAAACAAAGCGTATAGAAACAAGTACATCTATTCAGGATAAGAATATACCAAATAAACAAAGGAACTATGCGAGTAGAAAGCAAGAACGCCATAGGTAACAACCTAGTAGCCATAAACAATGACCTCAAGTTATAATGAGTATCAAAGGGGTTACTCAGAAAAGTACTTAAGTCAGCGAGAAACTTGACGTGACAAGCATAAATACAAAAACACATCGAAGGCGACGACGAGAAAAAAAAAGTTTGTTCATCAATGAACATTAAGATTGCAAAATATGTAAGCAGAGTGCAATACATGAGCGCGTGAGAAATACGCAACGATATTGTGAAACAAGAATCGAAGCAGTTGTAGGATATGAGCGTGAGTAAGTGGGAGACGTAAGCATGAACGACCTTGACCCACATAGTACAACGAGATAAGGAATATAAATATCTGAAAGAGTCCTTAACCGGAACAAGTTTATTTTGGGAAGTAGGTGAGCGGCTTCCGAGCTTACAGAAGCAACTCGCAAGACGATGGTTGGCAGTCAGCCAGAGTTGAGATAAGAGAAACTTGCTTTGACCTTTGGCAAGCGTACAGGAAATAAACAACAACTTGGCGTTATCCAGGCTTGTATACAAACAAGTTTGACAAACAAGCAGTTTGAAGTAACCAAACAACACTAGTTGAATCAGCTGTAACTTAAAGCGGAACGAGTAACACGACATGCAGTCATTCGTGGCTTGGACGTGAAAAAACAATTTAAAGTCATATGAAATAAAGTAAGAAATCAATTTCGCATAATTTTGAGGATCACGGAATCCGACAATTTTCGAGAGAAAAAAGCTTGATTCTTCCGAAAAAGGAAGGGAAGCCGGGACATTGAGAAGGAGTTTATGCATAAGAATAGTTATTCTAGATGCTAGAGAATTCAGATTTTCAAGCGGTTTCAAAAGCGGCTTCCAATTGTGAGGAAGGAGGAGGGAGCCGGCCGTGGCCATCCTTCTAAATAGCGAAAGAAGTGAAACATAGCTTACAGCGAAGTGATG
Source organism: Meconema thalassinum (assembly GCA_946902985.2). Classification (NCBI taxonomy): domain Eukaryota; kingdom Metazoa; phylum Arthropoda; class Insecta; order Orthoptera; family Tettigoniidae; genus Meconema; species Meconema thalassinum. The sequence goes on from OX336390.1 coordinate 790,058,358, forward strand.
GAGACTGATAGCCATGGTTTTACACAAGGGGAAGATAGTTTTCGAGAGAGAGTTTAAGCAATTACCTGCTATAAAAATGACATGAGAAGGTACACGAAGTAACACAAGGCGAGGCGAACTTGAATTGCCATCTTGTGCGGGAAGAAGGCAAAACCATTTAAACAACTTACAAAGATGGCGTAATTGTTCACGATAAGACATCGTTTCGGCGAGTGTTTTTCAAAAGTGTCGAGATCGAAAACATGAGCGTTCTCTTTTTCAGAAATGGGATTTATGTCAGCTGTAACGAAATGACATTGCGCTTTGGTTTGAACACTGGGATGTTGGATTTCACCAGTAATAACCCAACCAAAATCGGTGTCTCTAGCGACCACGGTTGAAGATAACTTGCGAACCTGCTTACGGAGGCAATTCCAAAAAACGTTGGCACTGAAAAGTACATCAATGGGACCTTGAGCATTAAACTGAGGATCAGCTAACCTTAAGTGCGAAGGAATCTTTAAACTGGAAGTATTAATAGAGCTGCTAGGAGTGTCCTTGCCGATACTGGTAAGAATGAGACAGTTTAAGTTAAGATTGGTGTTTCTTTGACAAACATCTCTGATTTGAAATTTTGAAGACTGCAAGACTTGAGTTTTCAAATTGTCAATGCCGGTCACATTGATAGAAGTAGGCAGTAGGGGAGTAGTGCCGATTCTAACCAGTGTCATGGCCGCCGCGTGAGTCCAAGCCAATATTTCGCGAACCCATGGTCGAATGTTGACATATAAGGTGTCGTTGAACTCGAGCTGACGTCCTCTTTCCTATTGACCATGTATTATATTTTTCAAAAATTCTTTGTTTTTTTTTGTTTTCGAAAATAGGCGATAGTTTGAAAACCAAACAGGATAGAACGTTGTGCCATGGCTCAAACGAACAGTCTTTATGACCTTTATTTTTTGTAATAAAAAATTTTTATTTTTTATATTTTTTTGAAAACACTCGAATTTTGAAAATCCTATATTTTGGAAACTAGGAACTCTACAAAAAAAATTGTTTAACGTAAATCAATGGTCCCTACCCCCTCTACCCCCAAAATAAATTTCAAGTCTCTAGGATGAAAACCTGCAGTAGTGTGGTAAGGACAGAGCTGCTTATAAAAGCAAGTGGTGAGCCCCTGCGACCTTGGAATGGAAGGAGCCATGCTAGGAGGGCGTGCTTGGATTCGTTTTTTTCGTCTCGTTGCGCTCTTTACGGGAATGTCGGTGTCGAAAAGATGAAAATTTGGAAACACGGTCTTTTTGGGGTAAAAACGTGATTTTAGACTTTTTGCTATATCTCGCGAACCAAGTATGCTAGAGACATGAACGAGGGGTCCAAGGACTCGGGCTGACGTCCTCTTTGCTATGGACCACACGTTATATTTAAAAAAAAAATTTGGAAACTCGATTTTGGGGTAAACACATGCTTTTTGTGATTTTGCCGATATCTCACGAACCAATAACGTTAGAGACGTGTACGAGGTGTCCTAGGACTCGGGATAACGCCCCCCTTTCGAGTGTGGTAGATATTGTTTTCCAAAAAAAAAAAAATCGCAAAGGGACTAACGCCATACACATTGAAAAAAAACTGTTTTTTTTTTCTTTACCTGTTTATAATGTCCATGAAGCGTGGTGGTTGAGAGAGACGATACGGCTGGGTGTGTGTTTTTCAACGAACCTGTCGCTAACCACAAGGACCATGCTTAATAGAACAATCGCTATTTCGGCTGGTCGGTGTATGACAGAACGAGCATGCGGTTTCTGATATTTTACCTTTAACGTGTAAACGGTGATGAGAACTTGATTCTATGTTGGTCGAAGCGAGTACAGAAAACAAACTTACAGGAGGTGAAGGTCATTTGAGCTTATTGGAAGGCGTTGATCTGATTTGACAACAGGTGACGCTTAAAGGTGAAATAATCTGACCATTGTGCTGGCAGGGAAGTGCGAAAGGCATGCACACACATTTGTGAAACCACAGGCACGCTAAACCAGTGACATCCTGTCTTGCTTCGTACGTGACAAAATGCAAGTCCATGTGACATTTGATCTTCCACAGGTGTTCGCTTGGGTGTTATCTGTCCACGTGCATGATAACTGTTAACAAGTCACATCCTGTTTTGCTTCGTACGTGACAAAATGCAAGTTCAGGTGAAATTTGATTCGCCACAGGTGTTCGCCTGGGACGTTAGCTGTCCACGTGCACGATAAGAGAATGTTCAAAGCGTGGGAAAAAAGATTATACATGCAACGTAGCATATATAAAGACATGTCGCTGACATTTCCACTCGCACTTATGTGACTACTTTTGAACACGCTACAGCGTTGTGTGAAACACTTGGCCTTGTTTAACAGTTTTGGTGTTGGTGGAAAATACTTACCCTTGTTGTGGGGTAGGTATATATTTATTCATTTATATATTTATTGATTTTATATAAATACATGCAATTATTTATTGATTAGGTAATTAATGATTTTATTTATTTATTTGTTTGCAGATAACCGGTATAGCCTACTTATCGTGTGTGTGAACGATATTAAAGAAAGAGAGAAAAACGGACAACTAGAAAAGAAAACCATTTCCATACTAGTCCACGAGACGGGAATATAGAAAAGCATTACACGTCGAGGTGAGATTTGTTTTTTTTAATATATAACCTGTTTGATTTTGTTTTGTTTATGAAATGCATAAACTATATGGAATGGATATACTTATGGTGGTTTATTTTATTTCTTTTTAGAGTGTTGGAAAACGCTTGACCTCTGTGAATAACCAGGAACGTGTGTGTTTTTTGGATTATTGTCAGACAGTCTACATTTCTAAACTCAGGTGAGAGTGTTCTTTCAAAATAATGTCTTTTACTGCTGAGAATACGTTAACTTGGGAACCCATAAACAGTTGTTTCAAATCGCGTGTGTGCTCTGGCCGCGTGGTCAATGTTAGAAAAAGTTTGATTCCCAAAGAATTTTTAGAATCTTGTTTTGAAATTTTTAAAATTGAAATTTGTACAGCGCAAAGGTTGCATACGGCTTTAAAGGTGAATACAGAACTGGTGTGTGATTTCATATATAAAAAGAAGGACGTGGAGCATAAAGAGACATTTTATATTTGCAGTAAAATGCAAGAGCTATTCATAGCCCATAATTTGGAACAGTGGTATGAAACCCACGTGGTGAATGCCTTGCTATCAAAATTTGATAAACTGCAACAAGGACCGAGTGGTCTAGCCTTAGACAAAATTCATCATTTACAAATCAACATTTGTCAATTCAACCCGTTGAATGCTGGGTCTAGCTATATTAAAACACCACCAGCTATAGCTTCGAAAAAGGCTGTGGTCAATATAAAGAATCGTGACAATGATTGCTTTCTGTGGTCTGTGGCTGCCTTTTTGCAGCCGGTGCAACATCATGGTTGTTGGCCGGGAAAGTACAAGGCCAAGTTTAATGAATTAAAACAAACTTTAAATTTAACTCGAGTATCGTTCCCTATGGACTTAACCGAGATTCATAGGTTTGAACAAGATAACCAGGACTTTTCGTTCATGGTGTATGGCCTTAATGGTAATGAGATTGTGGGTCCTCTTTATGCCTCAAAAGAACCAAAACGTCACTACATTCATCTTTTATATCTGTCTGAGGGAGAGGTAAATCACTATTGCCTCATTAAAAGCCTGAGTAGATTGCTAAGCAGTCAAACGTCTAAGCATGGACATAAAACACATATTTGCGACCGTTGCTTGCAATATTTTACAACCCCTACGCTTTTGGAACGTCATAGGGTAGATTGTGTTACTCAGGAAGCGGTGAGATTGATATTGCCACAAGGGGACAAGGCTGTGTTAAAGTTTAAAGACATTCATAAGCGTGACACTGTCCCCTATGTGGTATATGCAGATTTTGAAGCTCTCACTACACCCATGGCGGGATGTGAACCAGATCCCTCCATGAGCTCAACCACACCCATTCAAAAACATGAACCCTTTGCCATAGGATTTAATGTGGTGTGTGCCCATGACCCCACACAATCCGTTTACAAATATCGTGAGGGGCCAGATTGTGCCAAATGGTTCTTGGATGAACTTGTCAAGTTGGCCGACCATGTACAGGAATTACTGGACCACCCAGTACCCATGAGCCTATCTCCAGAACAACAGCAGCAGTATGAGCATGCCACGACATGCCATATCTGCGAAAAGCCTATTTTAAGTGGAGAGGAAAAAGTCAGAGACCACTCGCATTTTACAGGGGAGTTTCGTGGAGCTGCGCATAGTAAATGCAACTTAAACTTTCCAGCTCCTCGCTTCATCAGTGTCTTTTTCCACAATCTGGCAAATTATGACATTCAGTTTTTGATTCGTGAATTGGGCCATGTCAACAAGGGCTCGTTTACCATTATTCCCCAAAACCATGAGCGTTTTACAGCCCTGACATGGTGGTTGGGCGACTTTAGCATTCGATTTTTGGATTCCTTTAAGTTTATGGCATCCTCGCTAGACAGCCTTGTGAATGGCTTGAATGAGGAGGAATTAAAAAATACTAGAATGCATTTTAATGATCCTGAGCAATTTCAGTTGTGCATTCGGAAAGGTATATTCCCGTATGATTTCTGCAACAGCTGGGACGTGTTAAAGCAAAGAAAACTCCCTCCACAAGAGAAATTTTACTCGAAACTAACACGCAGTACCGTTTCCGATGAAGACTATGCACATGCATGTCAAGTTTGGCGAGTGTTTGGCATGAACACGCTAAGTGAATATGCTTTGCATTACCTAAAACTGGATGTATTGCTGCTCACTGATGTGTTTGAAAAATTCCGTGAGTTGTGTCAACACATTTACGGTCTTGACCCGGCTCACTATTACACGAGTCCTGGACTCTCGTTCGATGCCGCTTTGAAATACACTCAAGTGGAATTGGATTTACTCACTGATGTAGACATGGTTCTATTTTTTGAAAAGGGCATTCGTGGCGGCTTTGTGTCGCTTAACCAACGCCATGCTGAAGCGAACAATGTCTACATGCCTGATTATTCACCAGACAAACCAGAATCGTACTTAATGTACTATGACGTGAATAATTTGTACGGTTACGCCATGAGTCAGCCTTTGCCCTATGGGAAGTTTGCTTGGCTGACAGAGAAACAAGTGTCAGAATTTGATGTGAACATGGCTAGCCAAGAAACAGGCCGTGGATATGTGCTAGAAGTGGATATTGAATATCCCTCAACCTTGTATGATGAACATGCCGATTTCCCATTCTGTCTTGAGCAAATGGTTCCCCCTGACAGTAAAGTGAAAACTGAAAAACTCATGGGCACACTTTACAACAAAAATCGGTATGTGCTACATATCCAAATGTTGGTGCAATGCCTCGCCCAAGGCTTGGTGTTGAAGAAAGTCCACAGGGGTATTTCTTTTGCTCAAAAAGCATGGCTTGAGCCATACATGCGACTCAACACAGAGCACCGACAAATGGCAACACAGCAGTTTGAAATTAATTTTTTTAAATTAATGAACAACTGCATCTATGGCAAGTCTATGGAGAATGTCCGCAAATACCGTGACATTAAATTGGTGAATGTCTGGGAGGGGCGGTGGGGTGCCCGGCGGTACATTGCCAAGCCAAATTTCAAATCGATCAAAATTATCGATGAGGATTTGGCTACTATTGAAATGAGTAAGACCAGCGTGACCATGGATAAGCCCATTTACTTGGGTCAAGTCATTTTAGACTTTTCTAAATCGGTCATGTATCGATTCCACTATGAGTTTGCGAAACGCCATTTTGAGGACGTCTCTCTTTTGTATATGGACACGGACTCATTCATTTACCACATTCGCCACTGCAACCCCTATGACGTCATGAGGCAACATAGTGACTGGTTCGACACTTCTTGCTATAGTGCTGACAACGTGTTTCAGCTGCCCATAAAAAACAAGAAGGAAATGGGCGTTTTAAAAGATGAATGCGGTGATTCCATTATGATGGAATTCGTAGGTTTGGCTTCGAAAATGTATGCTTATCGCACACTCGACTCTAAGGAAGCCAAAAGAGCAAAAGGTGTAGGTAGGGCAGTGGTAAAATCGCTACGTGTAGACGATTACTTAGCGGTTTTACGCACGGGCAAAGCTATGTCTCATACACAGTGCAGGATACAATCCAGCAACCATCATCTGTATCTTGTGGAACAGAGAAAACGCACCCTCGCCTCCATGGATAACAAACGTGTGTGGGCTGATGACCTGCTCACCAGCCTGCCCTGGGGTTATGATCGCAAGGAGGAGGAGGTGTGATTTCACTGTATAATCGTTTATGGGACATGGCTTTTTGTAACTTGTAGATTTAGTATTTTGTAAATATTGTTTTCTTGTCATTGTAAATAATAGATTTTGTAAAATAGTGGCAATCCACTTGGACCTTTTGCTCTTTAAAAAGTTCTATGCAACCTTATTTTTTTTAAATTTTTTGATTGGTAAATAGTGTGATTATTTTAACGCTGTACAAAGTTGAGTTTTTTGTAAATATGAAATAAGTAAGATTTTTAGTAACTTTAATAACTAGTATTTAATTATTTTTCGTAATGTAAATGATAAACTAAAAAGTTCTTTTGGGATGAGTGAGCATGTCGAGAATGTGCTTTTGGGAATAAATAAAGTGGTTGTGTTTGTTCCCAAAGACAGGTGTGAATGTATGAGTGGAAAGAGAAAGCTGATGTATATGATTGACCAGAGCAAACACAATGAGGTAGGGTGGGGGGGTGGGGAGGGGGTAAATGCTCACTTATATACTCATTTTGTTTTAAATAGTTTTGTTTTTTTTCATTGAAATGTGGCAGTCAAAAGACATTATTTTTGCAAAAACAGTCTTACCTGCAGTAGTCGTAGACCTCGACGTTTCTCCAAACACGCATCAGCACATTGCAGTATTATCAAGGTCATGCACTTGCATCAACATCATTATCAAATCTCAACATTCAACATACACCAAATGGAAAAAATATGAAAACAGCAAAATGGAAATTCCATGTTTCCATATCACCAAAACAGCAAAACTTAAAACGGGCATTTTTAAAAACTGGAAATGGCCATGTGTGAAATTTGAAAATTTAAAAACTTCAAACAGACATTGTTTAAAATGTGTCATCAACAAACTGGAAAAATCCATATCATCAAAAACGTTAAACTTGAAACGAATGTTTTCAAAAACTGTAAATTGCAAAATGATAAATGACAGTGTGTGGAATTCATCATGTGTGAAATGTGTAAAATGAAAAAATCAGCCATCAACATCACGATTTCTTAAAATTAAAAATAACAAAACATCGTGCTCTGGAAAACTTTTGTTTTTATTTCATAGTCATAGTGAATTGACAAAAGAAAAATAGAATACAAACAAATCCCAATTCCTCACTCCTCAATGTTTATGTCCATGCATCATCAACTTTCCTTTCATAGCACTCATGACAATCAGGGCTGCCATTCTTTCACCCACTGAGGCATCATTGGATGTGAAACGTTGTTTAGCTTTCTTCAATAACAATTTATCTGCCACATGTCTTAAACCAGGATGACTATGGCGATAAGAAAGGTCATGTTCCTTGCATGCTTGATCCAAAAGATTAATGGGTACTTCACCACGTTGTAAACGTTTTTCGAGACGAGTTCCAGGGCCACAAAAACGATAACCTGGAAGATGGATTTCGAAAGGTAAGTATTGAATCACTTTGTCAATGACGCCATTGCCAGTACAGGTCTGGCATATCCTTTTCCATCGATGGTAAAAAGGTTTGGTCTTCCTCCTCCTCTGTGGACGATGTTTGTGTTTGTTGTTGTTGTTGTTGCTTTTTCTCGCCATGACACCCGTGGAATGATTCAACAAAGTCTTTACATGGACTTTTATGACCGTGATACAGTTTCACTAGCTGGCAAGTCGCACACTGACGCATAGACGGTATTTTTGCCATGGCCACTTGCTTATGGTGATCGTAATCCGTACAGGGTTGCAATTCACTCAACACAGGATCTTGAGTCCATGATTTTGGTACATGTTGCCAGATTTCTTTGACCGCGTTGGCGGCCACATAATAAATGAACGACTTGGGCAGCGCCAAGAGTTCCTCTTTGGTAAAACTGTCTAGTTTCTTTTTGCACACAAAGAACTTGCCGATGGCTTTGTCCGTAGCATTGCCTTTCTCCATGGTATCACGTGCTGTATATGTTTACACGTCGCTTGTAGAAATCTCACTGACGTCATTCACAGGTAAATCTTGAGTTATAATTTTGTTCAACAACTCCCAGCAGGCATGAGTGGTTAACCAATGAAAGAGATGCCACGCATGTGACAGGGCTGTATGGGTAATGTTGCCACAGGAACAAGTATCCATGGGCGTTTGCAGGGAGGGGCAGCCCAACTCCATGAGGTCGATACATTGGCAGTAAGACGCCAAAAATGGTTGCAACCATTGACGTTTTTCATTACCTTTCACAAATACCACATTGGCCGAGGACAAGTGTGCTTTCATGACCACGTCCAAATATTTATAGGAAATGGTTCCCTGACTCCAGTCTAGTTGCCTATGATTTTCAATCCACTGGGTTTGTTTACGGTCTTTTTCACACAACAAATCAAAAGCATGGGGTGGTTTAAATAGCAAATGCGTAGCTTGTGATATCCAAAACGTGGTACAATCGATCATGGCCACTTGTTTAAATATAAATTTGTTGTCACCAATTTTAAACCCTTGGCAATCCACAATGAGTGTGCGCAACATGTTGACGCTTGCCTGGACCAAGTTCAACTGACGACTGACGGACGATCAGGTGTGATCATGCCATGGACTTACCTGCCATGCTAGTTTCAAAAAAGAAGGTTAGGGTAGGACAGGGGGACATGCAAAAATTAGAATTTAAGAATTACATCATTTTATTATCATAACACGTCTTACAGGCTTTTCTCATTTTAGGATAAGGACGATAGCAACTGATACAACAATATAGTCTCTTGTGTTTGTAACGTCCATAACACCGATGATGTCCCAATGTCTCTAAACTAGGTGTTTTTGATGGTGAGCTGCTCACCGAAGCACCATGGATACCATACGGCCCACATGTATCGTAACTTGTATTTTTTTCATCACCCAGAGACACAAGTGAGGGATAGCTTGAATGACAGGGTATATTTCCCACTTTCATTCTGCACAGGTAGGGGCAGGTGGGTGACCAGCGCTGATGTTCCTGCATGGGTTCATCGCCCTCCTGCCATTGGTCTATAATGATGGGACAAAAGGCACATTTCACTTCATCTCTTGTTTTTAAATAGTAGAATCCAGCGGCCGCCAAGGCTTGAGGGTTTATGAAAGGCACTGGCCATGTGGCAAAAGTCTTGAAACGTTGTTCCTCAGAGTTTAAATTCATGGATGTAACGTCTCTTGAGGCTTTAAAGCAAGACATGACTGAGCGGCTTGACGTGGGATGACCTGTTATTTATACACTCGTCACTTGGTTGGATAGTGGATAATAGTTGACTTGTTTGTGATGAATAATCAAACAGTAGGCCGTCGTATTGGCTGGTACATTGTCATGCGTTTCAAAATCTAGTCGAATGTCGATATTGGATGGCTTGACAGACTCTTCCAGGTATGAACAGTCGAAAACAATCAGTGGTGCTCTTGCCTTAAACGCTTGGGGTAGTAGCATGGGGCCGTTCTCTTTTTGATAATACGACCATCGAAATTTAGAAAACAAGTCGTACAGGGGCCCAAACTTATTTTTTGAAAAATCCAAATCCAGTCCTTCATAGGGAAACACAGCTCCGTTGAGGAAAAGACGTGCATTTCTCAATTGCAGGTGATCAAATTGCGAGGCATTTTTGGTTTGTTGATACTTGCGATTCGTTTGAAATCCCACGATCAGGTAGAGAGGTCTCTCTGTATAGCGAGCTGTTTTTACAGACCAACTGTGTGTGTTGGTGGTGGGCAATAGCGGATACTCATGGAGTGCCCAGCTTCTAAATTCCATGGGTAGAGGCATATCTCTCTTTACCATTTTGAGTACGTCCAGTTTTTTGCTATCTTCGAGGGTCACATGAGGCACTTTCCATAGCAAGCGTTGTAGTTGAACTTTTGAATCGATGGGGGCATTGTCGGCTCCCTTGAGTGCATTATTATCACTCCTGTCTCTCACCAGATAAAGCACTTGCCTTGCGTTGACCACAATGCGTTGGTGATCTTCGGCAAAGCCTAAAATCAGTTTAAGAGGTAAATATCCAGTAAAGGTCCCATCGGTGTGTACCATCCAGTCATTGGTCGAGTCAGGACACCAACCTGCCATGCAAAGTGTTTTACCTTCTTCCTCACTATAAGAGGGGTATAGTTTCATGACACTGGAAATGCCCACATTTCGAGTGCTATCCACCACGATATCGTTAATGACATACCGCACTTCAGAAAACAGAAAGGCTAAACCATGGTTGGCCAACTTGGATGTGGTAGGTGTAGAGCCATCGGCTTTGGTGAGCCGACCTTCAATTTGAATGACACTTTCATGCGGTAGGGTGTAAATATCTTGGTTGTTGATAACAAATTGAATTTCATCATTGTTATTGAGTCCAGGTGTTTGAGCTTGATAGGAATGGAGATCAATTCTTACCACTCCTGGTTGCTCTTCAATGTGGTTCGCTATCTCTAGGATAGAATTCATTATGAGGGTTGACGTGGTAACCCAAATGCTGTAAAATCTGCTTGTTCTGAGATGTTAACGTGTATTCACGTGGCAAACAACTAACACCATTCCTAGACGGTGTTGTTGTTTTATACACAAACTTCATAGTGGCTTTAGCACTAACTTGTAAGTCACTGGTGTGGTAGAATCTAGATCAATGAGTTGTTGATCTCTATTGATCAGTCTTAATGTTATATTACTAATACTATCAACAGCCACAGAATGAAAAAGCACCACTGGAGGGTTTTCACGAATAATATAGCCATTGGGCGATGTCACAATAAAGTCATAAAGTGAATGCGATGGTTCTTGATTGGTGTACACTTGGCTAATAATATTACACGTCACCGACACATGATGGTCTTCAATGAATTTCACTTCATGGTCTGATTCATGTTTTTTGTTGGGCTCCAACACACGTGGTTTAAATCCTAGTAATGGGCCAATGGAATCGGGGTGTGTTTTAAAGTCAATGTTGAATGAGGAGAAAATACTGCAGCGATGAGTGTTGGTATTTCCTACAAGTTCAAACTTGTGCGTTCCGTCGAGAAATGACTTTAAACCATATTGATTGATCAACACCACATAAATGTGTTCATAAATATCATCGATCGTGTATCCACCAGAGTTCAAGGTGAGCACAGAATCATCATAGTAAAACTTGTTGTTCACATTTTCACGTATGTTGTAAATTCGATTGTACGTTTCAAGAGAAACAAGTCCTAAACCATAGGGTTTTTCACTCAATTCGATAGGCGGGTAAAAGTCTAGGCTGACTTCAGGTCCACGTCCATGCACTGTAAACGTTTTACTTTCTGCCGACATACTGGTGGCGTTTTTGCTTATGCTGCGTCTTATATAAAAAAATTAAACACAAACGTCCACACTGTTGGCTGTTAAACGTTTGCTCTCGTTTCACATTATAATATAGCTTGATCCTGTTTCCAAAATAGGTCACTAGTTCCATGGGCGGGGGCAAATTCCCAAAACTGTCAAAGTACCATACCATGGATCCCTCTTTGACATAAGCTACATAATGCGTTCCTGGTCCTCGGTGATCATCCAAATTGACAACAGCACATTCCTTTTTCCAGGGTCGTGGGGGTAATTGGTTTCGCATAAACACACCTCGAAAATGAGAAAGCTTTAGTTGTTTAGCATAGCTTTCCACTTGTTGATGCGTCAGGGCATGTCTTGCTATGGCTGAGGTTAAATTTTTTTTTTTTTAATATTTCGAAATGGTGAAATCCCAAATCCTTGTTGATAAAAGGCTGGCTTTAAATTGGCATTTCTAGCCCCCATGGCAATCGCTTCCATCGTTTCATTATGTCGCTGACTTTCTTTGAGTTGTTGCTTGCCCTGCTGCGCGGCTTTAATGGTTTTCGCCACTGCACTGGCACCGCCCAAAAGTGAGCCCAGAGCAGCCAAACCAGCAAATAATGCAGGTAAAAATCCCGCTCGTTTTGGAACGGGAATCACTCGCCCTTGGTTTGAAACCTGTCGCCAACGTTTTGGAATAACCTGTCTCTGTGCTGCTCGAAGGGCTTTCCTTATGGTCAATACATTATTTTTTCTTTTTTTCTTTCGCAAGGGCTTGTCCTCGAATGTTGTAAGCCCAGGCTTTGCCAAGGACAAAGTCCTTTTTTTAGTCTTTCTCACTGCATACCTTTGTTTCACCATGATGATAATGACCAACAACCTTTCACAAGAAAGTTTAAATCACAACTAACGTCAGATGGTTATTTCATGGCTGTATATTCCAATTCCACATAAAGTGGGAAATCGTTTATGGTTTTTCCCGCTTGCTTTTCATCCCATGTCAACATGAGATGAAAAGATAATTCATCCCCTGCATTGACCATTTCATGGTTATGGATCAACATCCTATGACCATTTATCTTTATTTGTAAATGGTTCTCATCAGGTATGGCATATTTGATGTGAATGGTTCCATCATAGTGTAATCGATAGTGGCTTAAACCCGAAGCAAGCACATAGGTCGAGTGCTGATCATGGACTAGCGGTAAATGGTTTCTGTCATTCACAGGTTTTTCATTTGTCAGATACACTAAAAACACAGATGGGATAAATTTATAAAGCCTTTTCATTTCATGGGTCACGTAACGCTTGGTACAAACATCGTCTTCGTCTTGTGGGTCTTCCACGTGAATAATCCGATGGTGATTAGCGCTATAGCCATTCAGCATAAGCTGGGGCACTTTGTCATAAAACTCATACACTTTGTTATCCACATACTTTTTCGTAGTAACGTCTGTAGACACTTGAGGATGTTTTACACGGGTTAACCGCTTTCCCTTAAAGTCATAATCTCCCTGTTTTGTGCGTGGTACTACTGACCTATCCACATAGTGTTTATTAGCAGGATCTGTTTCCTGTTTAGGATCATGTATGGGGACAGGCCTAGCTTTGGCCATCAACGCACGTCCAAAGACATCCATCGTCAACCTGTAGTAGCAGTCTACTGTTTCTATGACAAGGCTCGGTGTCCTGTATATAGACAGCCGGCTAGCCTGTCTAAGCCTTAGTTGACATGAAGATTATTAAGCAGCAAGAGTCATTCCCCGTGGGGGACATGGTTTCCCATCTCTGTCCTACATCACGTGAACAACGCCATGGTTCACTGTTTCCATCTTCCATTCGCTGCATCATTGTGGGGCCTTCCGGCTGTGGAAAGACTAATCTTTTGCTAACGCTCATCACAGCGCCCAATGGTCTGCGTTTTCAAAATATTTATATTTTTGCAAAATCTCTCTACCAACCCCTCTACGTGTTTCTGGATCAAGTCATGTCTGGATTACAAAAAGAGAATATGGGTTATTTTACATTTTCCATGCAAGAAAATGTGATTTCACCGGATGAGGTAAAGCCTGATTCACTCATGATTTTCGATGATGTATCCACTGAACGTCAAGGCATCATTCAAAGCTATTTCAGCATGGGTCGACACAAACATATCGATTGCTTCTATCTTGGGCAAACGTATTCTAAAATGTCCAAACAGTTGATTCGTGACAATGCCAATGTCATTGTTTTATTTCGTCAGGACGAGAGGAACAGTCGTCACATTTATAATGAACATGTGAATCCGGATATGACCTTTCAAATGTTTACAGAATTGTGTGCCAAGTGCTGGAACACTCAACGTCATGCCTGTTTAGTGATTGACAAACAAAGTGAACTCAACCAAGGACGGTATCGCTTAGGGTTTGATCATTTTATTGCTATTTAAGGCCTTGTCTCATTCCCCGGCAAGTCATTTGTCAAGACACCATGGCGTTAGCAGAGAGTCAATTGAAAAAGCATATTATTAGAGCAAAAAATACTATTCGCCAAAAGTTTCGTCAATTGAAACAATCACGTGCCAATCATGCTTTGTTTATTCAGCAACATTTAGCACCTCCACTAAAAGCCATGTTGAAACCCTCTTTCAAGCCATCTGAAACGCTACCCACCGTTTCACAAGCCACGCAGACGCTGCACGAGGACCCTGAGGAAGAGGAAGTGGAAGATTTGACTAGTGATAGTGAAGTTGAGGATGAGGAGGAACAAGTGTTTACGCCTCAAAAAAAGGCCGCACCCCTTGCAGAGTTTTTGAGAAAAAAGAAATCCTTGGCCATGGTCGAAACACCTTGCCCTTCCAGAGCGTCTCCGTTTTCACAACTCTTGGCCACCCCTCAACATAAAGCTCAACTGAAAACCATTTTAATAAAATATTATGGATCAACATTGGAACCCTATTTCACCGATCTATTTATTGGAAACACAGATACCACGTATGGTGTTCGCTATGAGGATGATAGTTTTAAAATTGGCGATTCATCCATTAAATTTGCTCGTACTAAAGCTGTCATTAAAAACATCAACTATAAATTAACGCCAGGACTGTTAAAGCTGCTCTTTTCTCGGACCCCCTCTTCCCATGATTATACGTCAGAGGACCTTGACAAATATAAATCCATTTTATTGGATACCCATGCCCACAAAAGACAGTATGATCCCACGCAACAAGTGAATGCCAATATATCTCAAAAATATAAAACCATCATTGCAAAAATGTTTCCCACCAGTCAAAGTACTCGTCGTAAAGTGTCCGCTTCGGGAGTGACTTTTAAACCATTAAAACCCCTTGTGGATGTTACCTACTGGCACAATCCCAATAAGCTCGTCCAGCGGCTACAGTTGTTGCATGCCTCACGTCAAGCTGGCCATACCGGTCACGATTGGGAAATTCAAGAAATTGAACAAGAACTTCGAAATGCCAAAATTATTGTTTAAGCCCTCACCCATTAAAATGGGTATTGCTCACGAGTTGCATCGCCCAGCTAGGCGTCATTATCCACGACTCAAGGTGATTTCACGAGGTGTGGATGAACTTTGGCAGGCTGACTTGGTTGAAATGATACCCTATGCTGGCGTTAACGACGGTGTACGCTATATGTTGACCGTCATTGATGTCTATTCCAAAATGGCCTTTGTTGAACCTGTGCGTCGCAAGTCTGGTCCACTAGTTACCAAGGCCTTTCAACATATTATTCAACACTCCCAACGTCAACCTCAACTGCTACAAACTGACCAGGGGAAAGAATTTTTCAACAAGGATTTCTCCAGTTTTCTCAAATCTAAGGATATTCACCATTACACCACGTACAGCAATCTCAAAGCCAGTGTGGTCGAGCGGTTCAACCGAACATTGAAAACCCATATGTGGAAAGCGTTTACCGCTCAGGGCACGTATCGCTGGTTGGACATGTTACCTGAGCTAGTATCACGTTACAATGACACCAAACATAGAACGATTGGGACCAAGCCACGTCTCGTAACTAAAAATATTCAGCGATTGGATAAACTGTTTAACCCCATAAAAACAGCCGATCCTAAACGTCACCGACTGAACATTGGGGATTTTGTTCGTGTGAGCAAATTTAAGTCTGTCTTCAATAAGGGCTACACGCCTCAGTGGGGGACTGAACTATTTCGAATTCGTCGAGTCAACTTGGACACTCCAGTCACCTATTTACTCAAGGACCTCAACCATCAACCCATAAAAGGTAGATTTTATCTCCATGAACTTCAGAAAACAGCATTTCCTCAGCATTATCTTGTGGAAAAAGTGTTGAAACAAAAAGGAAATAAACTCTACGTCAAATGGTTAGGGTTTAACTCTACGTTTAATTCCTGGATCAATAAATTACATGTTGTGTGAACCTGTGTACTTTTTATTTATTCACACATGTTGTACACCACCTATAGCTCTATGTGTACAGCGCTCCGCGCTTCATGCATGTTCATACATGTTTGTCTTTCCCTTTCCTCCTGTGTTCTCTCATACATCACCCCCTCCCCTCTCCCTCCCTTCACCTCCCACCACTGCTGTTTGCAGCTCTTGCCTATCTATTGGTTGTGACATTATTCCGACAAGTTGCATTATACTTTTTACTGATTCAGCGATTCCCACGCTTTGAACATTCTCTTATCGTGCACGTGGACAGATAACACCCACGCGAACACCTGTGCCGGATCAAATTTCACCTGAACTTGCATTTTGTCACGTACGAAGCAAAACAGGATGTGACTTGTTAACAGTTATCATGCACGTGGACAGATAACACCCAAGCGAACACCTGTGGAAGATCAAATGTCACATGGACTTGCATTTTGTCACGTACGAAGCAAGACAGGATGTCACTGGTTTAGCGTGCCTGTGGTTTCACAAATGTGTGTGCATGCCTTTCGCACTTCCCTGCCAGCACAATGGTCAGATTATTTCACCTTTAAGCGTCACCTGTTGTCAAATCAGATCAACGCCTTCCAATAAGCTCAAATGACCTTCACCTCCTGTAAGTTTGTTTTCTGTACTCGCTTCGACCAACATAGAATCAAGTTCTCATCACCGTTTACACGTTAAAGGTAAAATATCAGAAACCGCATGCTCGTTCTGTCATACACCGACCAGCCGAAATAGCGATTGTTCTATTAAGCATGGTCCTTGTGGTTAGCGACAGGTTCGTTGAAAAACACACACCCAGCCGTATCGTCTCTCTCAACCACCACGCTTCATGGACATTATAAACAGGTAAAGAAAAAAAAACAGTTTTTTTTCAATGTGTATGGCGTTAGTCCCTTTGCGATTTTTTTTTTTTTGGAAAACAATATCTACCACACTCGAAAGGGGGGCGTTATCCCGAGTCCTAGGACACCTCGTACACGTCTCTAACGTTATTGGTTCGTGAGATATCGGCAAAATCACAAAAAGCATGTGTTTACCCCAAAATCAAGTTTCCAAATTTTTTTTTTAAATATAACGTGTGGTCCATAGCAAAGAGGACGTCAGCCCGAGTCCTTGGACCCCTCGTTCATGTCTCTAGCATACTTGGTTCGCGAGATATAGCAAAAAGTCTAAAATCACGTTTTTACCCCAAAAAGACCGTGTTTCCAAATTTTCATCTTTTCGACACCGACATTCCCGTAAAGAGCGCAACGAGACGAAAAAAACGAATCCAAGCACGCCCTCCTAGCATGGCTCCTTCCATTCCAAGGTCGCAGGGGCTCACCACTTGCTTTTATAAGCAGCTCTGTCCTTACCACACTACTGCAGGTTTTCATCCTAGAGACTTGAAATTTATTTTGGGGGTAGAGGGGGTAGGGACCATTGATTTACGTTAAACAATTTTTTTTGTAGAGTTCCTAGTTTCCAAAATATAGGATTTTCAAAATTCGAGTGTTTTCAAAAAAATATAAAAAATAAAAATTTTTTATTACAAAAAATAAAGGTCATAAAGACTGTTCGTTTGAGCCATGGCACAACGTTCTATCCTGTTTGGTTTTCAAACTATCGCCTATTTTCGAAAACAAAAAAAAACAAAGAATTTTTGAAAAATATAATACATGGTCAATAGGAAAGAGGACGTCAGCTCGAGTTCAACGACACCTTATATGTCAACATTCGACCATGGGTTCGCGAAATATTGGCTTGGACTCACGCGGCGGCCATGACACTGGTTAGAATCGGCACTACTCCCCTACCAAGGTGTGTAGGGGAGTTTTTTAATTAACGATTGCGAAACAAAGTTGTGCGTTGAAGCGGAATCGAGAAGACCGCGGGTTCCAAACCAATTTCCAAATTTATCTTGGATTTCGAATTGTACAGTGGTCAAAAGGGCTTGCGCACTGTGAGAAGTTTCGGCGTTAGAAATGCAGGAAGAAGCATTAGTTTTTTCGGAGCTGCTCTGCATGGAGCTTGAAGAGGCAGGTACTGATGGCCTCGATTTGTCATGAACGTGCAATAAAGAATGATGCGGTTTTTTGCAATGAAAACAGAGATTGGATGACGTACAGTTTGAAGAAGAATGCTTAGGTGACAAGCAATTGAAACAATGTTTGCTATTGAAGACAAACTTCCTCCGATCTTCGACAGACAATTCTTTAAAAGATTTGAACAAATACAATATGTGAAGCTTTTTACAGAGCGTGCATTTTAAAGATTTGTTGGGCGGCCTGATATGTTCTCTTGCATGATTAAAAGAAGCAGAACGGGTTTGCTTGTTCTCGACAGATGGGGGCTGATGACCCTTTGAAAAAGCAAGGTTTTTCTCAAAAATGTGACACTGATTACTCTTTTCGACATTTTCGCACTGAAATGAGAGTGCTGTAAGGACTTGGTATCGGCTGTTAAGAAACGAGATTAAGTGTTCGAACGAAAATTCCTCCTTGCGAGCGAGTTCAATTTCCCAAGCCTTTAAAGTTGAAAAATCGAATCTTGATGTAGCCAGATGAATAAGAATAGTGTCCCACGTTTGGACTGGTTGCTTGAGTTGATATAATGCTCTCACGTGCAATTGAATAGAGTCTAACAGGTTTCTTAAAGAGGTGACGTCATTAGGTTTGACGGCTGGCAGGTTAAATAGACAGCGGATATGGCGAGCGACACTCAAACGTAAATTGCCATATCTCTCTTTAAGGAGATTAAAGGCTATGTGTTAGTTATCTGCGCTTAAAGGCAGTGACTCCACCAAGGCCAAGGCCTCGCATTCCAAAGACGTACGTAAGAAGTAGAATTTATGAATGTCGGGAATTTCAGTATTTTCATGAATTAGGGAGCAGTAAAGTTCATAAAAAGAATACCATTCACCTTCCTGGCCTGAGAAGTGAGGTAGGCTTATCTTAGGAAGTAACGGTTTCGGTTTGTTCTTGTGAACTGAAGCGGGTGCGAACTGGGCTGGATTGATGACCCTAGTGTCCGGTTCTGAGATACTGCGGATCAGTTGGTGGGCCTTGGCAATCCCTTCAAAGTACAAGGGTTCGACCTCGTCCCGATCCGATTGAAGTTCTGGGCAAGCGGATTCAATCTCGGTTTGAGTTTGATCGTAATGATCATAGGACCGTTCATACAACTTAAGGCGTTGTGTCAGGATATCTAAATCACACTCGGCGGGATTTAATTTGTTGATGAAATTTCTGAATCTGGTGAGTTGCCCTTTATAGGAAGAACGTCTAGCAATGAGAGTTTCATCCCTTTCAGTAGGAGCCATGACAAGATAAATAAATTGAAATGTAACTCACGAAACTGTTGAACCTTGGAGATGCTGTCAAGTTGGCTGCAGCGAATAAGTAGAAAGAACGGGACACACCAAAGGAGACAGGAGCGGCCTCTTTCTCCTGCACAGGCTTTGCACGATGTGGTTATAGCTGAAAGATTCAAAGCAAATATTAATAATTTGCAAGGTGTTGTCAAATGACACTTGACAAGGAATAGAAATAGCAAATGGGCTCTCCCGGGTTTCTGGTACCAGGTTTTGGGTAGATTATTGGCTAAGGAATAACCTAACCACCAAGGGAAGATGATTAAGAAAAGTAGATGGGTTTCGGACTGGATAAAAAGGATAGAGAAATAGGATGAGAGTCCCACAAAAGTTATAGATTTAACTTTCAATACACTTAGAGGCGGTTGCAACTGCAAATCCGCTCTCTGATACCTAAAGTGGGTACGGGCTTGGTCGAATCTGACGGAAAACACAGCTAGAACTTGGGCGGTTTGCCAGAGAAAGGCTTTAGTGTATTTCCTCCCAGGCTTGCATAAGACTATTATGGGGAAGGGTGATAGTCTGGCAAGACAAATAGTAAAAGCTTTATTCTGTATTAACGATGGCATGAACTGAGGAAGAGTTAGGAAAGCCAGGATCTTGCCTAACAGTAGTATTAGAAAAATGATGAATCCAAAAACAAATATTTAATTTATTTAACAAGACAAAAGAAGTTGATAACTTTAACAAACATATATTGAATCTGGTTAACAAATTTTGGAGTCACAGACCTCGGATAGCATTAAACATTTGCGCCAGGCAATTAACAATTTATGAGGTTTTAAACCTTATATATGCACTAAAATCTTTATAAGATTTAAAAAAGACAAATGAAATAATTAGAAAGTTTAAACATTAGATTGAGTACAAGGAGTGTACTTTAAGAAATTTCTGAGAGAATATTCTAGAAAAAGTGACAACTTCAAGAATAACAATAAGAAAAACATGAAGATAAGATAGAAGTTCCTACAACTTCTTATATTTGTGCAGAATTACTTTATAACAATTATACAAAAAAGTGCAGGTCACTTACGGTGAAACCTGAAGAGAAAGTCAAAGGGAAAGTTCTAGACTTCCTATATTTAAGTAGGAATCACGAGCCAAATGGGGCAGTTTCCAATTCGTGAGACCTAGAAATAACTCACTCAAGAGTTGAAAGTATTGTTTTCCCTTATTATGGGGAAAAAACAATGTAAGCTTAAACCGTGTATAAAACACGTAGTTATACAGTAATTAACTAATGATAAACAAGCAAAAATGGAAGGGCACTTCGTGAGTGACACCTTATAGAAAAGCTACAATTTAATTAATATGGTTTGTTAGTAGAAGGTGGAGGAAAGATAATTGGGATTCAGGATCAATGTTCATGGCCTTATTTAAGGTAACCGGACGATCGCGACGCGGTAGAAAAGTGGGACAAGCACTGGTTATCACTATAGTCTTTTAAATAGATGAAAAGTTCACTGTAGAGACACGAAAGTTTATAGGAAAGAAAGTTATTGCAATGATGAAAATAACTGGTTGCACTAGGTAGGCGAGAGTCTATTTCTTGAGAAAGTTGGGAATTACAATTAAATGCGCCATAGAACATTCCAACGGTGGACGAAAGTTCGCTATTGCAGTAATTTATAAGGAAGATTCCTCATTTTAAATAGTATTTTCACAAGTGAGTGAAAAATACATGACTGCAGGACTTGTAAATAAAGTACAGGATCTGGAAGGTTCCAGAACGATCTTAATAGAAGTATGGGGCAAAGATGATCCTGCGGAGGAACTAGCTTGGTAATTTTATAGACAGCGGGTAATCAATAATCTCCCACGGTGTGAGAAGATTTCTCATTTGACAAGCATAAGAAATGCTGCCTTTCACAAAGATTGGCTTAAATAGACAGAAGTCCAACATGGAAAATCCCACGAAGAATGATTTTTGCCCCAAAATAAGTAATCTCACGCTGTCTATAAAATATTAGTTAAAAGCATGTAGAAGTTAAAACCATGAGGATGAGGTTAAAACTTGAAGTTTGTACTTAACTTGATTTCATGTCGAAGGTGAAGTTCCCCTTGACGATATCTAATGTGCCAACATGGCGTAGAACGTAGAGTATGCCTCTTGGTTTGAGGAGACTGGCTCGAGTTGAGCCTTAACTGAGTCGACGGCCGGCGCACAAGTGAGACCCACTCAGCAGAACGCGAAGGGACCAGGAAAGGGAAAAGAGTGGGGGTAGGAGACAAAAGGAGAACATATAAACATAGCCAACATTACAACAAAAAATTGATCTTCTCTTGCTGAGCCGGTCTTCAAAGAGTTGATAACAGATGATACTAGCGCAGCATGGTGAAAAAAAGTAGACGTAGTTCTCTTGCTCACGGAGAAAATAGCTGGCGATGGTAGCAAATCTGGTGGCCAGATGGATAATTAAATCCTCTTGCACCAGGAAGAATTGAGGAGCTTCAGAGATTCGCTGCTAGATGACGCTAGGTGGGTCATGGAAGATATATATCTAGAACAGACTCATAAAAGATATAAGCGAAGTGATCATCACAGAGAAAATAGAAGATCACTGTTGGTGTTTGACAAAGAGGAAGGAATGAACATGCAAAGAGCATTAAACATTATGTACTCTCGTACCGTGTATTCCAAGAATACACCACTCGTCACTAAATACTCATTCAAATTCATTTTGTTTACTTTGTGGTAGTTTATGATTTATATTGGACTCTCGTCCTATCTATCCATACTTTTTCTCCAGTTCGAAACCCATTTCTTCCCTTCCATTTTTTCATCATCTTCCCTTGGGGTAGGTTAATTCCTAGCTAAAACCTACCCAAACTTTGGTGCCGAAACCCGGGAGAGTCCATTTGTCAATAGGTTGCAAATTATTAATATCTACTTTGAATTTTTCAGCTATAACTTCACTGTGCTAAGCTGGTGAAGGTGATAGAGGTCGTTCCTGTCTTCTTTAGCCTGTCTCACTTGCAACCTGTCTTTTGCTGCCAACCTGACAGCATTTTCAAATTCTTTCTACAGTTCCGTAAGTTATACTTCAATTTACCCATTTCATCATGCCAACTGAAAAGGATAAAACTCTCATTGCTAGACGTTCTTCCTATAAAGGCCAACTCATCAGATTTAGAAATTTCATTAATAAAATAACTCCAGCCGATTGTGATCTAGACGTCTTGACTCAACGCTTAAAGTTGTACGAACGTTCTTACGACTACTATGATCAAATTCAAACCGATATTGAATCCGCTTGCCCGGAACTTCAATCCGATCGAGATGAAGTCGAACCCTTGTATTTTGATGGGATTGCAAAAGCCCACCAACTGATTCGCAGTATCTCAGAACCGGACACTAGAGTCATCCATCCGGCCCAGTTCGCACCCGCTGTATTCCGTGGAGACACGCATGAACCAAAACCTTCGCTTCCGAAGATAAGCCTGCCTGTTTTTTTTTTCAAGCCAAGAAATTGAATGGAAGTCTTTTTACGAGTTATTCAGCTCTCTCATACATAATAACAATGATATTCCCTCTATCCACAAGTTGTATTACTTGATATCATGTCTTAAAGAGCAAGCTGTTACGCTCGTGGAAACACTTCATTTGAGCGCAGACAACTGCAACATCGCCTTTAATCTCCTTAAAGAGAGATATGGCAATCTGCGTCTGTGTGTGGCACGCCACATTCACGCCTTGTTTGACTTGCCTCATGTAAAGCCTAATGACGTTTTCTCTTTAAGGAACTTGGTTGACACAATGCAACTACATGTCAGAGCCTTATATCAGCTTGAACAACCAGTTCAAATTTGGGACACAGTCTTAATTCATCTAGCTACATCCAGATTTGAGTATTCCACTCTTAAAGCCAGGGAGATATAATTATCTCACAAGGATGAGCATTACTTTGAGCATCTCATCGCGTTTCTTAACAGCCGGTGCCAATTCCTTACAGCACTCTCATTTGAGTGCGAAAGTGCTAAAATTAGTCCCCTGTGTCACAACATCTTGGATACCAAATCTGTTTCTTCAGATGGTCATAAGCCCCCATCTGTTGAGAACAAGCAAACTCGTTCCACCGCTTTCAACCGTCCAGGAATGAATACTAGGCCACTCAACAAGTTCGTAAAGTGCACATTCTGTAAGGTTTCTCACGCCTTATATTGATGTAAATCCTTTAAAGAATTGTCTGTTGAAGACAGAAGGAAGTTTGTCTCCAATAATTAATATTGCTTTAACTGCCTGTCATCAAAACATTCAGCTTCAAATTGTACGTCTTCCAACCTCTGTTTTCATTGCAAAAGACCGCATCACACTTTACTGCACCGCCATGATCAATCAAGGTCATTAGTACCCGCTTCTTCAAACTCCATGCAGAGCAGCTCCGAACAAACTAGTGCTTCTTCCTGAATTTCTAATGCCAGAACTTCTCACAGTGCGCAAGTCCTGTTGTCCACTGTACAATTCGAAATTCAGGATAAATTTGGAAATTGGATCCGAACCCGCGGTCTTCTCGACTCAGCTTCAACTCACAATTTTGTTTCGCAATTATTAATCAAAAACTAGGCCTACCTGTAAACCCTACTTCCATCAATGTATCCGGCATTGAAAATCTGAAAACTCAAGCTTTTCAGTCTTCAAAATTAAAAATTAGAGACATCTGTCAAAGAAACACCAATCTTAACTTAAACTGTCTCATTCTTAACAGTATTGGTGAAAACACCCCTAGCAACTCTATTAATAATTCCGGTTTAAAGATTCCTTCGTATTTAAGGTTAGCTGTTCCTCAGTTTAATGTTCAAAACACCATTGACATACTCCTCAGCGCCAATATTTTTTTGGAATTGCCTTCGTAAACAAGTTCGCAAACTATCTTCAAACGTGGTCGCCAGAGACACCGATTTTGGTTGGATCGTTACTGGTCAAATCCAACATCCCAGTCTTCAAACCAACTCGGAATGTAATTTTGTTAACGCTGATTCAAATTCCTTTTCTAGAAAAGGGAACACTTATGTTTCCGATCTCAGCACGTTTCAAAGCAGCTTGTCGAAACAATGTCTTGGTGCCAGCAACTATGCCACTGCCGTAAGCCACTCCAAGTGTTTTGTTTCATTCTCGCACAAAATGTCAATTCAAGTTCGCCTCGCCTTGAGTCGCGTGCTTTTTTCTTTTGTCATTTTTTGTAGCCGGTATTTGGTTAAACTTTCCATCGAAAACTATCTTCTCTTTGCGTCAAACCACGGCTATCAGTCACCAACACTTTGCTGTAAGCTGTGTTTCATTTCTCTCGCTGTTTAGTAGGATGGCCACGGCCGCCTCCTTCCCACTTCCTCACACGCGGAAGCAGTATTTGAAACCGCTTGTCAATCTGAATTCTCTAGCATCAAGAATAACAATTCTTACGCATAATTTCTACCTCAACATCCCAGCTTTTCTTCGTTGTTCAGAAGAATTAAGTTTTTCTGTTGGCAACTGTTGGCTTCCGTGATCCTCATAATTATCTAAAATTATTTAATTGCCTTGCCCTTAAATTGGGTATTCATGTCCAAGCTACGTATGACTGCATGACGTGTTACTGGAGTTCCTCTTAAATGATGAGCTGTTTGCGTCTACCCCTTGTAGTTATTTTCAATTACTTGTTTGGCAATCTCGTTTGTTGGCCTTGGACTCAAAATGTCAACAGAACAGTGAAGTGAATTCAAATATCCTAAGTATTTATTCTTTGTAAATAGACAAGGCATTTTGCCAAAGCCCTGTGGGCATCAGTTATGAAAATGGCTCGAGCAGAAAGCATGGTGTACTGTATTAAAAGTGAAAGAATAAATTATGTTTTACAAGTGGAAAGAATAAGACGGGTAGTCCTATTACAGTTCCTAAAATAGTGGTGAACCCGACGTGATTAATAACGCAGATATTGGTAAGTCTCGATCTGGTTACATTCATAAATTTTAACAATGGAAGTGCTTGTAAAGAGGCGAAAACCTGTGAGAACGAGGTTCACTAAGAATTATGATGACCTGTTGCAAGTATTAAATGATGAAGAAAATTGTAAAGAAGAAATTGTAAGAAGCAAATTAACAACTCTGGAACGGTTAACTACCGACTTACATAACCTCAATGAACAGGTGGCAGCATTAATGTTAGAAGGCAGTGATCAATCTGAAGGTGAATTTGAACGAGAATACGAGGGTGTAGAGAAGTTCAATGAGGACATGGATTGTGCACGTGTGATAGTAGAACAATTTATTGTGAGGCAACATACCGGTGTCCAAATCACAAACAATGGGCAGTCGGCCATTTCTTTCCCAAACTCAAGCAGACGAAAACTTAGGTTGCCCAAAATTGAATTAAAGAAGTTCAGTGGGGATATATAAGACTATCTTGGCTTTTGGAGCCAATTTAGGCGAATTCACGAGGACGGGGATTTGGAAAATGAGGACAAATTCCAGTACCTGATTCAGGCTACCACAGAAGGCTGAAGAACTCGGGAGATTGTTGATAGCTTCCCTTCCACTGCAGAGAACTATAATAAGGCTATAGAGAGCCTGAAGAATAGATTTGGTAAAGAAGAATTACTTATCGAATATTATGTAAGAGAACTACTGTCACTAGTGATAAAGAATGCCACTGAAGACAGAGAAAAGCGTGACACAGCTCGCCTCTATGATAACCTAGAATCTCACCTGCGTGCTTTAGAGTCAATTGGTATGACTTCAGACAAATATGCTGCCATGCTCTTTCCGCTCGTGGAGTCCTGCATCCCTGAAGATATTCTTAGGGTGTGGCTGAGAAGTCCAATGACAATTGATAATGAAGAGGGCGGAAGCAAAATCTATGGAGACCGGTTGAAGCACTTAATGCTATTTCTCAGGAAGGAAGTTGAAGGCGAAGAAAGAATATCTTTGGCGAAAGCGGGCTTCAGACTGTGTGAGGTTAGTCCACAAAAATATAAGAAGAAGCAGAACCTGATAAAATTGTACCTACTGCAACAGACTTGTTCTCCGGTGAGCAGAAGAAGTATAAATTGACGTGTGTGTTCTGCGGAAAACCACACGAGAGTAAGGAGTGTTTTCAAGCACAGAGGTTGTCTCTAAGTGAGAAGCAGGACATGTTAAAGAGAAACAAGGGATGTTTCGTCTGTCTGAAGCCAGGACAACGTGCTAAATATTGGAAAAGGTAAAGTGAGCAGCATTGTCTGTTCTAAGAAGCATTGCACCATCATGTGTCCACAGCTGGAGGTCAAGCAAAAGGACCAAAAATGTGAGGAAAAGACAGAACAAAACCAGAACACCTCGCTTTCAAGTCAGTGCCCCTCAGATGTAGTTCTTCAGACCCTGCTAGTGAATTTTGAGGCCTATGGGAGGAGACGGACCGTAAGAGCACTCATCGATACCGGTTCACAGCGGTCATATATATTTAAAAGTACTGCGCGGGAAATGGGTTATCAACCAGTCAAATCAGAAGTCGTGATACATGCCTTATTTGGAGGGGGTTCATCCAAGAAAATGGAGCATCAATGTTATGATGTTCTCTTGAAGAGTTTGGTAGATAACTATTCATGCATAATTCAAGTTTTAGACCAACCAATAATAAGTGGATCAATCTCACGGCCATATTTAAGTACTTGCATGGGAGAATTGAGGAGGAAGGGGATTCACCTCACAGGTGTCGGAGCTGGACAGCCACCAATTGAAATCCTGATAGGATCGGATGCACTAGGGAAGCTGTACACTGGAACTGTAAAAGAATTAGAGTGTGGACTCACTGCTGTGCAAACTAAATTAGGCTGGGTCGTAATGGGTAAAGTGATGGACAAGTCTGGCACAAATACACATGCTGCCATGATAACTACCCTTCTGCCTCACACTAGTCATCTGCCGGACCTATGGAAGTTGGATGCCCTGGGAATTTTGGATCCCTGTGAACGCCAAACAAATGAGGAAATCGAGACAGCTGTGCGTGATCACTTCAAGAGAACTGTGAAGAGGGATCTTGAGGGAAGGTATGAGGTTAGTTTTCCCTGGTTGGATGGTCGGGAAGAGCTACCTGATAACAGAGCGGTAGCTGAGAAGATGTTAATAGTTACAACCACGAAACTTGAAGTGGCAGAGAAGTTTGATGACTATGATGAAGTATTGAAAAACTAGTTGAATGATGACGTGGTAGAAGTGGTACAAGATGACGAGCAACAGAAACGTGGGCACTATCTTCCGCATCGGGGAGTCTTCAAAGACAATTCAACGACGAGTGTGAGGCCAGTCTTTGATGCGTCCTGCACGCAGAAAGGGGGCTGCTCTTTAAATGACTGTTTGGCAAAAGGACCGAACTTGCTGGATTTAATCCCCAAGAGTTTGCTCAAGTTTCAACAAGAGAAAATTGGTGTCAATTCCGATATCAAGCAGGCCTTTCTACAAATCTCTGTGGACGAACAAGACCGTGACTGTCTGCGATTTCTCTGGTGGGAAAATGTCAAGGAGAAGAAGGTAAAAATATTGAGAGATCGTAGAGTTGTTTTTGGAGTAAACTGCAGCCCATTCCTCCTGGGAGCAGTTATCCAGCATTACTTGAGTCAGTATGAACCGCCTTTAAAAGGAGTGGCTGAAACACTGAAGAACTCGTTTTATGTTGACAATTGTGTCACGTATGTCAATTCAGAAGAGGAGCTGCATACATTTGTTGGACAAGCTACTGAAATAATGGCTGAAGGGAAGTTTGACCTGAGAGGTTGGGAGCATACAGTCTTATGCGCCAAAGGTACTGCCAAACCGTCACCAGTTCTTGGATTACTGTGGGATAAGGTAGAAGATAAGTTTACTGCGATGTCAGTGTGATAAGCCACCCTCAAAGAGCAATCACAAGAAGAAATATCTTATCCACAGCGCAGAGAGTCTTCGATCCAATAGGCTTCACCTCTCCTGTTGCCCTTTGCCCTAAAATACTTCTCCAAGAAAGCTGGAAAAGCAATTTAGGCTGGTACACTGAACTTCCAGAAGAGATGTCCCACAAATTTATGAGATGGGTTGAGGACCTTCCAATTTTATCGGATGTAAGAATCCCAAGATGAACTTCAATGAAGGAGACAGACTCGTGTGCTCTACAGGTCTTTTGCGATGCAGCAAAGTCATCCTATGCAGCCGTGGTGTTCTTGAGATGTGAATACAGCAGGAGAGTGTCGGTTCAGTTGTTGCAAGCTAAATCTAGGATTGCACCTTTGAAAAAGATCACAATTCCAAGGTTAGAACTGCTCGCTTGTTGTATTGGGACTCGTTTAGCTACACATGTGAGGAAAGGTCTTGACATGAAGGACTTAAAGGAATATTACTGGACTGACTCTGCCACCGCATTACACTGGATTACCCAAGATGGACAGTGGGGAACATTTGTTAGAAATAGGGTGAAGGAAATTTGTAGTAGTTCCAATATTCAAGACTGGAGACACATTCCTGACCATGAAACCCCTGCTGATCTACCACCAAGAGGCTGTAGTGCGAAAAAACTGTTAGAATCCCGATGGTGGGAGGGACCGAGCTGGCTTAAGCTCTCAGTTAAGAACTGGCCAAAGTCTGAATCAATGGCAAAGGAGGACGACATAGATCAGGAAAGGGAATGATGCCATATCGTTAACTGTTGCTACACAAGAGGAGGCATGGTATTTGAAGTATTTCTCGTCTTATACGAAGATTGTACGAATGATGGCCTGGATGCTACGGTTCATTCATAATGTTCGGTTTGAAAAGGATAAGCATCTCGATTCTGAACTGTCCACCCACGAAGTAAAGCATGCAGAAAGATGCCTTTTGAAGCTTGTACAAAATGACATGTTTATGAAGAAAGAGATGATGGACTTCAAATCCTTGTGCACTCTAGAAGATGAGGACGGACTGCTGAGAATCAAGACAAAGATTGTGAGAAGAAAAGATGTTGCAGATTTCACATTCCCCATTCTGTTGCCATCAGATCATAAAGTAACACATCTGTTGGTTATGGAAGAACATATGAAAGCCTCTCATGCAGGAGTGCAAATTCTGCTATCTTATCATTAGAGAACGATTCTCGATTGTCAAAGGGCGGAAGACTCTGCGCAACATTCTTTCCAAATGTGTGAGGTGTAAACGGTTTGAAGCAAAACCTATTGAATCAGTACCTGTGGAACTTCCTGAAAATCGGGTGAGAGAAGCCAGTGCATTTGAAGTAGTAGGAATCGATCTAGTGTGTCCATTGCACTTGAAGGATAGTACCAAGTCTTGGATAGTGATCTTCACCTGTGCAGTCTTCAGAGCTGTTCATTTTGAACTGGTTACTTCTCTTTCGGTATCCAGCTTCATTTTGGCACTGAGAAGATTTATTTCCAGACGGGGTAGACCACATGTCGTCTACAGTGACAACGGGACAAATTTTCATGGAACGGAGAACTTGCTCAAAGCACTTGACTGGGATGAGATAGTAAAGGAAACTGCCATTTCAAGAATTGAATGGAGTTTCAATCCACCCACAGCAGCTTGGTGGGGTGTTGGGAGCGATTGATTCAAACACTTAAGAAGTTGGTGCGACGTGTACTTGGGCGTGCATGTGTGGAATAAGATGAAATGTTGACCAAATTTGATTGACTGTGAAGCTGTTGTTAATTCACGACCACTAACTTATCTGTCTGAAGATCAGAATGACTTGGCGCCTTTGACGCCTGCAATGTTTATACAAGACATTCCAAGGGTGGAAGTACCTGATCTTGATCTCATCGATAGTGTTAATCTGTCAAAGAGGTATAAGTACCAACAACGACTAAAGGAAGACCTGAGAAAGAGGTACAGAGTGGAGTATCTTGGTCAGCTCATCCAAAGAAGGAACGAGCTGGAGAATATGACGCTAGACCTTCAAGTAGGTGAGGTCGTGCTAATTGGTGGTGACGACAGGAAGAAGATGGACTGGCCGATGGGGAGAGTCGCAGCTGTATACCCAGGAAAGGACAACAAAATACGAGTGGTGAAGGTAAAAACTGCTACTGGTATGTTGATCCGACCAGTTCAAAGCATCTATCCTTTGGAGATTTGCTCCAAGACAACTAGTGCACTGATGGATGAGCCTGAGCCTGCCGTTACCTTGAGAGATGAGAAAGTGTACGTTACAAGGTCCGGTAGAAGAGTAAACATTCCATCACGCTTTCTTCAGTGATTTAATTGTGTATAGTGTATTTCCTAGTTCTTATCTCTCTTTATTGTTTACTATTTTAGTGGTTTTGATTCAACATTGTTAATCAAAAGGTGGGAGTATGTAGGAATGGACTCAAAATGTCAACAGAACAGTGAAGTGAATTCAAATATCCTAAGATATTTATTCTTTGTAAATAGACAAGGCATTTTGCCAAAGCCCTGTGGATACCAGTTATGAAAATGGCTCGAGCAGAAAGCATGGTGTACTGTATTAAAAGTGAAAAATAAAATATGTTTTATAAGTGGAAAGAATAAGACGGGTAGTCCTATTTCAGTTCCTAAAATTGTTTGTATACAAACTCGGGCAAGGCCAAGCCGTTGATTACTTCCTCTATATGTGGCAAAGGTCGTGACGGGTTCTTCTTATCTCAACTCGGGCTGTCTGCCAACTATTGTTATGCGGGTTGCTACCATAATTCAGGAAGTCGTTCGCTTCCCCCTCAGATAAACTGGTTCCGATCATTGACCTTTCCAGCTATTCATACTCGTTATCTTGCTGTACTATGTGGGTCAAGGATTTGTTTATTTACTCTCCTCACTTGCTCACATTCGCACGCTATGGTACTTTGATCCTCGTTTCATAACATCGTTACATATCTTTACTGCGCGCATGTATTGCAACTATTTCGCACTTTTGCGGTTTGTTGTTAAACAAACTTGTTTTTTCTCGTCGTTATATTCGATGTACCTTCATATAAATTCTTGTTACGGCACGTTTCTTGCTTATTTAAGTACTTTTCTAGTTAACCCTTTTGGTGCGCATTATAACTTAAGGCTACTAGATTGTTGTTACCTGTGGAGTTCTTGCCTTCTACTCGCATAGCTTTTTTGGTATATTATTATCTTTAATCAATGTACTTGCTCTTATACGCTTTGTTTATATTTGTTAAGTCTGTCTTCGCATCTTGTCGCGATATTTACTAGAGCTTTGCTTCTCGCAGCTTCTAGATACATTTTGATTGATGGCGTTGTTAATTCTCACCCGTTGCCCCCGCATTCCAACAATTCTGAGAATTCACTTTTCTTGAACCTTGGTCAGTCCCTTATAGGCACCTACCTTTTTTTCCTTTCTCCCTCTAGCGTGGATCTCCTGAGGAATGATTGATTGCTACCCGGGAAGGGATGGAAGAGTCAGCGTGGGGAAGATCTTGATAACAAATGGATATATTATAAGACCCCTTTCTCTCAGCATTATCTTTAATATCGTGTTCCTGTTCCTTGTTGGTTTTTGCCGCTGCCCCCGAACTTGGTGTATTTTTGGAAATACACGGGAAGGCAGAGTTTGCTTTGGCTGCTCTTTATTAATTCACATTATTTCATTCATTGAAATTTCCTTCCCGCAAACACCAACATCGAACTCTTACATCCCGTTTGCCCCGTATATTTGTTCATTTGCGGTGCAAGTCTGTTACAGAAACGCATATTCTTCGGAACCAGCTTGGCAGCGTCTTGCAGCTGTCCCCCAAATATCAATCGCCTCAAGTCATGATGACTTCGTCATCAATCCGCCAGGCGTCGTGTTCTTCTCCAATCAACAACTACTTGAAGACACCGCTCCAAGAAGAATTTTGCTTTTGTAATGTTTTCTATGCTTGTGTAAACTCCGATGTTTCCTCCCCTTATCCGCTCGCTTCCCCCTCTCCTCGCCCGCCTACCTCTGACGTGTGCATTGTCGCTCTACTATCGGCGCGTCACTCCGCTCGCCCACTCGACTTCTTGTCTCCGTGCCGAGAGCAACTGCTCTCACTTTCACTTCTGGGTCAGTCGTCAAACCATACAGTTGGAGCCTACTTCAGGCTTGTCTCCTGTCTACTTGAGACATTTTTAAATCAGGCCGCCATGTCTTAATTTTAACGTCAACCGTCATCCAGATCATCGTTGTTCTTCAAAATGATCTAAGTACTACTTCAATGGTTTTCACCAAGTTTTAAAAGTTTTAAATTGCTTATAGCATTTTATTTGATTTTATAGACAGTGTGAAATTGATAAATGTGATGCAATATCTGCCTTCAAAAGATCTTCCTGATCTAGTTGTGGCTACTTCAGCTAACTTTTCAAAATGAAAAAGTACTTCTTGTACTGATTATCTGAGATACTATCTCACACCGAGGGATAATTTAAAGTACCCACTATCTATAGAATTCAGATTTCCGCCGGGGGACCTGTTTTGCCCAATTCAACCGATATCAATGCTTTAGAACTTTCCACATCAAGTTATCTTTCTACAAGTAAAATATCCTGGCATTTCTTTAAATATGGGAACACATTTTCCTCATTGAGAAATTCATGTTGTATAAACCTCTAATCAACATAATTTGTCTTCCTTCGTGGGATTTTCCGTTGCATTCAGCTACAATCTACGGATTTCTAAAGAAATAAACTTTCTCAAACTAAAATTCAACTAGTGATCTCCACAATTGCAATAACTTTTTGACTTATAAACTTTCCGTGTTGCAATAGTGAACTTTTCAATGGACTACAGTGCATAGCAGTGCTCGTTCAACAACCATCCGTGTCGCCTTCGAACGAAAGCAATAAATACGTTTCTCCTAAACTTCCTATTTCCTTTTCCCAAACACCTTACTAACTTTATTTAATCAAGCTTTAAATTTAAGTCAACTGATGTACCTAGCTGTTTAAACTACAACTTATGTCAATTTTTAAGAGAACTCGCTTGTTATCAAGTGCCCTCCCAACTTTGCTTCGTATTCCATGAATTAACTTCTGTTTATCTGTGGCAAGTCCACATTATAATTCTTTCCCTCTTCAATTGGGGAATTCTATTTTCTACTCATAAGTGAGTTTTCTAACTCTCCTTTTCCAGGTTTCACGAAAGGGTAACTGGCCCCATTTTCTCGTGATCCCTGCTTCAATACAAGAAGTTATAGAAACTTCTTCTTAATTCTCTCTTTTCTTGTTACACTTTCAAATTTAATATTTGTTCATACTTTCAGATCTCTAATAGGAATTCTTAAAGTGCCTAAATTGTACCTAATTCCTTGTTAAAGCTTTAATTATTTGTAATTCTCGTTTTTTGCACAACCATTAAAAATCTTAAAACTCAGCAATTCTTCTAAGTTTCTTGTGTGGGGTTTCGCCTAGGACACCAAGCTAGGCTCATCGGCGGGCTCTTGGTGTCCCCGCCCGGACCCCCACAGGAGTGACGAACTGCGCGCCACCTCCCTTTATATAAGGTGCAACTGCACCACTTGACTACGAGAACTAAAAGCTCAAGCAGCCTTAACCTCCCTATGAAGGCTTCCAAAAAGATGGTATATTGGCTTTCACGGCCGGTGAATTAAAACTCAGCAATTCTTCTGTGGGGGTCCGGGCGGGGACACCAAGAGCCCGCCGATGAGCCTAGCTTGGTGTCCTAGGCGAAACCCCACACAAGACACGGCACAAAACCTAGAAGAATTGCTGAGTTTTAATTCACCGGCCGTGAAAGCCAATATACCATCTTTTTGGAAGCCTTCATAGGGAGGTTAAGGCTGCTTGAGCTTTTAGTTCTCGTAGTCAAGTGGTGCAGTTGCATCTTATATAAAGGGAGGTAGCGCGCAGTTCGTCACTCCTGTGGGGGTCCGGGCGGGGACACCAAGAGCCCGCCGATGAGCCTAGCTTGGTGTCCTAGGCGAAACCCCACACAAGACACGGCACAAAACCTAGAAGAATTGCTGAGTTTTAATTCACCGGCCGTGAAAGCCAATATACCATTAAAAATCTTATTCAAATTTCGTGCTCAAAGCAAGTTATAAACTTGCGTCTTATCTAACATTGTAAAAAAAATACAATTTGTTAGCATTAAGTCTCAGACTTTTGTATGTTAAATTGTTTATTGTTATTTTGAATCTAAATCAATTTTATGTTGTTGCTACTTCAACTTTTCTTTATTGTTAAAATAAACAAAATTTCAACTTTTCGCTTTATACTTTACAACAGAATTACGATTAGGCATGACCCTAGTTCCCAAAATCACTACAACTGTTTCACCACTACCTTCCCTGGGAGAATTCGATCAGTCGTCGGGGATCCTACAGTTCCAAGGACTAAAATTATCAAGGCAAATTCAAATTATTTGCGCCTTTCACAACATTCATTCAAACTTAACTCCTTTGAAAGGATATACAGTAAATCTGTCATTCTTTGTCCTGCCAGACTACCACCCTTCCCCATATTATCTAATTTTAGGCTGGGAAGGGACAGCACAAATGCCACTTGCTTGCAAATAGCCCAAGCTCCAGCCGCATTTCCCATTAGCTACGGCCAGGTCCACACCCACTTTAGGTGTTTCACGGGCTTTGCAGTGACACTCGTCACTAAATACTCATCCAAATTCATTCTGTTTACTTTATGGTAGTTTATGATTTATATTGGACTCTCGTCCTATCTATCCATACTTTTTCTCCAGTCCGAAACCCATTTCTTCCCTTTCCTTTTTTTTCATCATTTTCCCTTGGGGTAGGTTAATTCCTAGCAAAAACTTACCCAGGCAGAACATTCAGCCGCTAGTCTGTCTGCTCCTTTTCGTTTCGCTGTATCTGCCATGCACAGGGCTGAACACATTTTTCCGGCCTACAGTCAGCACCGAAACGAAAATGGTAGTAGCAGTACTTCCCCCTGTTGTTTATTATCTTGATCGACTACGGCTTCTACTGCGAGGACTTTGTTGGTTTTGATTCTTTTGTACCCTCAGCTGATGTTTAATTCTTCGATGCGCGCAGTTAATTCTTGTAATTGAATGGTAGGAAATACAGCAGTGATATCTTTGAAAGTATTATGTTTTTAAAAAGAATTTAATGAATAAAGACGTTGTTCCTAAAACAAACAATGATGTCCATAGGCATAACACAAGACAAAATCAAAACATTCATATTTCACACACACACACAAACATATATCAAAAAGGAACTTTTCACAGGAGTTAAATTATACAATAAACTACCCCAGTATATACAATTTGGCCCAAAAATAAAAACCTTTGTAAGAATGTTGCAGTGCCATTGTTTTTACTCTGTAGTGGGATATCTTAGCGTATAGGAGCGATGAAATCTATAATTATATTTTACTATTCTATTTTAATTGTAATACCTAGCTGTAAGTTTGTTTTATTTATAGAATTAAGTTTTCATATTGTGATAAAGGAGTACGGTGTAAATAGTTGTCCAATAAGATTGCATCTCTTAAGAGCTGTTATTATGATAAGTTATAAATAGTTATTGTAATAGTAATATATACGTGTAAGTTCTATTATTTTATAGGTGTGATTTCTGACGTGTCATATATCAAAATTGTATTGTATACATGTAATTGATCAAATGGACAGATAAAAATCTAATCGTTACAAACTTGCCAAGTCAATAACAATAAATATAATATAAGAAAGTGATCGATGGACTAAATTACGGCAAACCAAGCTAGTAAGTACTCCAGATCTATTATTAGCCATGGTGGTACTTGTATCTTCTTAACAAATAATTTACATCACGAACAGTTAACAGCTTATGATTATCTAATTATGGAACAGGATTTTGAATTCTCTGCTGTAAAATACTGCAGTTTAAGTTAATAATTGTATGCGTATACCGTTCTCCGTCAGGAAAGTTTCCTTTATTTATAGATAAATTAAAATTGTTACTCAATAACACGAGCAAAGTAAATTTCGATATAATAATTTGCGGGGATATAAATGTGTATTTCTTAAAATTTGATAGAAATTGTGAATTATTAAAACAGTTACTAATTTCCTATGGACTGAAACCTACAGTAAATACCCCAACAAGATTAACAAAATTTAGTAAAACCACTCCTGATCAAATTTTTTAAATACAGATAAATATCACCATTCAATAGAAGTCTATTGTCCGGGTTTTAGTGACCACCATGGACAAATACTGAGTTTTGAAGTACCCGAAACAATCAATAATAATGATAATGGAGTAAAATCAAAGTGCAGGTCATTCACTGAATCAAATGTTACATATTTCAATGACTTATTAAATAAGGAAACATGGTCAGAAATGTATAAACTAGAAAATGTAAATGATAAATTTAATGCATTTAACAGTACCCTAAAACACTATTTTGAAACAGCATTCCCCTTTAGACAAAGAACTGTACAAAATAACAAAATTAGCAATTGGATAACAACAGGGATTATAAATTCATGTCGAAGAAAGATATTTCTACACAAAATATATAAACAATACCACACAACACCTGAATTCAATTTATACTACAAAAAATACACTAGCATATTAAATAAGGTAATAAGTGTTGTAAGAGTAATATTTCCTGTGGGTTATATGTGGTGTAGAACCAAATAAAATGAACAGGCACAGATCTTTGCTAACGTCCTTTCGGCTCTACGATACCAACTACACTAGTATCGATTTACTTTTATAACGTCTGCATTGTCTTTGGTACATAGTTGCCAACATATGCCGGTGAAAGATCTTACAACATAAATAAGTAAATAAGAGTTAAATTGTCTTTCTTAACACTTCCCCTCAATTTAACATAGATAGTAATCTATTAAATGAGTTTAACAAACTAATGATCACAATACAAAAACAATCTTTCTCAGCTTTAACAGCTTACAAGTTGCTTACATACTAACAATGCCCAAGCCAGCTCGAAGAGTCTGGAAATGGTTACCAGTCAGTGGTTTGGTGAGAATATCTGCTTTCTGCTCACCTGAAGGAATATGAAGAACCTTGATAACATTCTTCCGATACATATCTTTCACAATATTATACTTGACATCAACGTGTTTTAGCCTTTTCTCTTCCCACTTATCTAGACAGAAAATAGTTGACTGATTGTCTTCAAAGATACAACTGGTCCACATAGTTCAACACCTATGTCCAAAACAATATTTCTCAACCAAATGAGTTCCATTACAGCACATCCGAAAACGTACTCCGATTCAGTTGATGACTGGGCAACAGCAGTTTGTTTCCTAGTCACCCAAAGTACATTAGCACCATAGACTTCGAACATGAAACCAGAAATTGATTTCCTATTCTTGGTATTACCCCCCAGTCTGCATCAGCATAGCCAACTAGGTTAGCACTAGTTCCTGATTGCCTTTGAAATAAGAGTCCCATCTCGCTTGTTCCCTTCAGATAACGTAAGACACGTTTAAACCCAACCCATTGCGGATCAGTAGCATTACTTTGAAACCTACTATAGAAATTCACTGCCATGCTTATATCCGGACGTGTTATCAACATGAGATACATTAAACATCCAACTAGTTCTTTGTAAGGTCTGACAGAAAGGATACATTCACCAACAGGCTCCTTTGCTGGATCTACCTCCATGGGAGATTTAGCTGGATTGCAGTCTTCCATTCCAAAACGTTTCAGAAGGTTTTGGATGTATTGGGGCTGACTTAAGAACATTCCTCTCTCTGAGCGATCAATTTTGATTCCCAGAAATTCCCTGAGATCTCCAAGATCAGTCATCTTGAATTCTGCCATGAGAGCCTTCTTACATTCATGCAGAGCTGCAGCTGAACTACCTGCTACAATAATATAATCAACATAAAGACGTAGGGTAATAGCAAGTGTGTCATGAAAATAAAGACATTTAACATATTCTGATTGCCTGAAACAATGGTTCTGAATGAAATCATTGAATCTACAGTTCCACTCCTTTGGGGCCTGCTTCAATCCGTAGAGTGTTTTGTTCAGCTTGCAAACCAGAGGTGGAGTTGACTCTTGCTCAAATCCCTCTGGTTGTCATGTAGATTTCTTCCTTGATACTGCCGTGAAGGAAGGCGTTCTTCACATCAAGTTGTTGAGTAAGCAATCCGTGATGATTAATTACTGACAAAAATACTCTCACAGTCACTAGGCGGGCCACTGGTGCATACGTCTCAAAATAGTCTAAGCTCCGTTTTTGCGAACAGCCTTTAATGACAAGGCGGGCTTTATACTTCTCAACTTTTCCGGATGCATCATGTTTGATTCGAAACACCCACCTGTTGTTGATTGCCTTCTTACCAGGTGGCAGCGTTGTCAGTGTCCAGGTTTTATTTTCCTTCAGTGCATTCATCTCTTCTTGAACTGCTTTCCGCCATTCTGTAGCGTCAGGTCGACCTTCAATGTCCTTGACAGATTCAGGCACATCATCTACTACTGCACCCATAGCTAGTTCACTTAGGGTAACCTCATAATCATCCAGATACTGCGGTCTCTTCCTCACACGAGTTCCACGCCTCCGTTCTTCTGTCGGAGTGTCATTGGCTTCCAGATCTTCCCCTGAATTTTTGCAATCTTCAGGAATTGGATCTTCCACGGTACCTTCTTCCTTTGAAATAGGCTTCTTATTAGTTTCAAAGTGTGATGGATCAATATCTATAAACCTTTCACCAGGAGAACGCTCATCAAAAATGACATCTTTCCCTTCAATAATTTCTTGGGTGTTAAGACACCACAATCTATAACCATTATGACAGTACCCAACCAAGTAAAGTTTCCTCTATCGACTGTCAAATTTTCCTCCACTCAGTTGTTTGGGACTATGAAGGTAAGCTGGAGAACCAAATACCCTGATCTTGCTGACATCAGGTTTATGCCCATACCAGAAAGTTGCTGGAACACAGCCTGATAAAGCATTTGTAGTACTCCTGTTGATAAGGTACTCTGCTGCGCTTACTGCTTCAGTCCAAAGATTCTTCTGTAGTCCTGAGCTCAGCAACATACATCTTGCTTTGTCCAGGATAGTTCTGTTGAACCTTTCAGCTACACCGTTTTGCTCAGGTGTGTAGCTCATGGTATATTCCAACTGTATTCCATTCTCTTGAAAGTAAGTCTTCAGCTCGTTTGAGGTGTACTCCCCACCTCGATCACACCTGAAGTGACTTATTTTGCTATTGAAATGAGCGGTTGTCATTGCTTCATAGATCTTGATGTAGTCTAATGCTTCACTCTTCTTTTCTAGAGGATATACAGCTGCAAAATGTGTGAAGTCATCTATTAGAGTTATAATCTTTTTCCATTATATGACTCCGGTGTAATTGGGACAAACAGGTCACTGTGGATTAGTTCCAGTGGCCTCTGTGCTCTTCTTCTTGTTTGGTTGTGTGGCAGTTTACACATTTTTCCTTGACAGCATATTTCACACACTTCCTTCACCTTAGTTTCTTTCATACCATCCACCAGGGTTTGCAGTTTCTGAAGCCCTGCCTTACTTGTGTGACCAAATCTTCTCTGCCACAAGTCCTCGCTTCCAAGTGTTAGGCATGCAATTTTCTTCCTGGTATGGAGTGTTAGCCTGTACAACTTGTTGATCCGATGTGCAACTGCAATCACATAATTTCCTTTCATTATTAGTGCCTTACCATCGTCAAAAATGATTGTGCATCCACTCATTTCCAGTCTTCTCACAGACAGTAAATTTATTTCCAAATCTGGAATGTACAACACGTCTGGAATGTTCAAAGTATTCCATGTTCCGTCCACCAATGCAAAAAGTTTCATGTTTCCCTTTAGTGGTGATGTGACTGAGTGCCCTGCTTTTGCTACTTTAATCTTCATAGGATTAATCTTTACACTTGTTTGAAAGAAATCAGATTGCTTAATCATGTGCTCTGAAGCTCCAGAATCAAGCCACCATATCACCACTTCCAGCCTTATTCATTCTTGAGTCTATTACTTCAGATAAAGCTGAGAAACAGAATTCCTCTTCCTCCTCTTGAGTGACATTGGCAGCACCAGTTTGCATCCCTGAAAACTTTGTAGGCTGCCAAGGAGTGTTACGTGGGCTAGGACAGTCTCTCCGTAAATGACCACTGCCCCCAGAGTAGTGGCACTTGTAAGAATGTGAAGCAGGCTTAGTATTACTGTTAGCTCCAAAAAAATACCTTGGACTGGTGCTGAGTGTATGCTGCTGCTGTAGGATTACGAGGCACACAGGCAATTGAAATGGAACACACGTTTAATGTACTTGACATTTACTAGAACAGAACTGAACGAACAAGGTGATACAACATTCTTTTTTACACACCAAAACAAAAGCATAAGATAAACTTATCTCTACGGAACAGGTTTACTGATTACCAGTGTGCCCAACACAAACCATGGTCAAATATGTGACCATGGTTTGTGTTGGTCACACTGGTAATCAGTAAACCTGTTCCGTAGAGATAAGTTTATCAAGACTTTGCATCATGTCCTCTACTCCAACAGGTTTAAGGAGGTGTGTTGGAATATGTGACCATGGTTTGTGTTGGTCACACTGGTAATCAGTAAACCTGTTCCGTAGAGATAAGTTTATCTTATGCTTTTGTTTTGGTGTGTATAAAAGAATGTTGTATCACCTTGTTCGTTCAGTTCTGTTCTAGTAAATGTCAAGTACATTAAACGTGTGTTCCATTTCAATTGCCTGTGTGCCTCGTAATCCTACAGCAGCAACATACACTCAGCACCAGTCCAAGGTATTTTCTGGAGCTAACAGTAATACTAAGCCTGCTTCACATTCTTACAAGTGCCACCAACACAAACCATGGTCATATATTCCAACACACCTCCTTAAACCTGTTGGAGTAGAGGACATGATGCAAGACCCAAGTCTTTACAAAAATTGTCATAAAATAATTAGTAAAAAGGGTTTACTAAATACAGTTCTAAACTCCAAATTGATGGGAGAAGAAACAAACAACGACATCCATTATTGGTCACAACCGGAAACAGACAGTTATATTCAAAAAGTGCATTTGACTTGTACGGTATACAAAAACAAAAGAAGAACACTATGAGAAATAAAAAACAAAAGAAACACACTATGAGAATTTGTGAATGCAAACTCACACTTCCCCCCATTCACAAATTGCAAAAAAAAACTTAAAACAAACAAAAAATACATAACTAGCCTTACACTAACAACAAACATTTGCATATCATTCCTTGTATGGTAGCAAAGGGCAACATGCAGACATGGATCACATTTGCTTTGATTTAAGCCAAGCTTGACAAGTTGTGCAATGATACAATTGTGCCAATCTTGACCAGCTTGACATAAACCGTAAATACTCTTGTTGAGTTTTAGCACATATTCTGGGTATTCTACACTGCGAAAACCTTCTGGTTGACTTCCAAATACAGTTTCCTTAATTTTGCTATTAAGGTATGCCGATACAATGTCCAAATGACAATTATCCCATTCACGCTCTACTCCTATGGCTACAAGGGTCCTAATAGTTTTCCTTTTTACCACAGGACTGTAGGATTCAAGGAAATCTGTACCCTTTATCTGACTGAAACCTTGAGCTACTAAACGTGCTCTATACCTAAGTACTTCACCTTCTTGGTTTCGTTTAGTTTTATACACCCATTTGGTGCCTATGACAGTCTTGCCACCTGAATCTTCTGCAAGTGCCCACACATTATGTTTTTCCAAGAGGGCAATCTCTTGGTTCATTGCTTCAAACCATTTATCTTTGTCATCTCGTGAGGTGGCTTCTTGAAAAGACACCGGATCGTTATATTCTGACCTCAACATGACAATGCGACATTTGACCTTGACTTCATTACAGCATACACACTTGCTGGGGAGTTTTCTCTCTCTACTCGACCTGCGTAATACTGTGTGTTCAGGCTGTAATGGAGCGTCTATTACGATATCAGAATCTGACAAAGAGGCATCACTATCACTTGTTACAGAATTTTCATTTCCTGATTCGGCTACTTCGTGTTCAAACACGTCACCTCCACAATCTTTCTGCTCGACAAACACTTCTGCAACTGTTCTAGGTTCACAATCTATCTGAGTTACAGGTTTTTCCTGGGCTTTTACAGAAAACGGAAATACATCTTCAACAAAATCTACATTCCTGGATTTAATGACACATTTCTTTTCGATGTCCCATACACGGTAGCCCCTCGAGTCATCGGGGTACCCTAGCATTGCACCAACATTTGCCCTTGGCACTAACTTTTCCACATTACGTTTATGGATCCAAACTTTACAACCAAATGATTTTAACATAAGCAATTCCTGGTCTGACAACTTTCTACTCGTCCACAGTTCAAATGGGATGTTCTTTACAGTTGATGACACACACCTATTCTTTATATAGCAGGCTGTGCTGATGGCTTCCCCCCAAAATTGAACTGGCATGCCTGAATGAATGAGCATGCACCTACTAGTGGTGAGAAGTTGCTGGTTGAGGCGTTCAGCAACGCCATTCTGTTGGGGAGAGTAAGCCATTGTTAACCTACGAACAATACCTTCCTTTTCAAGATAGTTACAAAACTCTGTACTTAAATACTCTCCACCATTGTCTGAATGGAAAGATTTCAACTTGGTCCCTTGTGCTGTCTCCATTAGGGCTTTAACCTTGAGAAACTCATTAAATGCATCACTCTTATGCTTAAGAAACCTTACATATGAGAATCTGGTACAATCATCAGTAAATGTAATAAAATATTTGCTACCTCCAATCGATGGGTGCTCTAGCTGGCATACATCAGAGAACACAACATCTAATGGCTTCTGAGATACATGATCTCTCTCATTAAATTTAAGTCTTTTCATTTTACCTTGTTTACAAGTATCACAATCAAGATTCTTTTCTTTGGGTATAAAATCACGATCTGGAATGTTCAGAGCATGGCCAAAACGCTGATGCCATATTCCGCTAGTTACAGCTTTGTTGCTCTTAGCATACACAAACTCCACCTCGTCATTACAAGCAAATTCTTTCCCTTGTTCTACCATAAAATAATCACAATTTACCTCATACATATTTCCAACGGCCTCACCCGTAAGGAATATACCCTCATGATCTGACAATACAACTTTGCTATCTTTAATGGTTACGACTGCACCTTTCCTGTCAAATTGACCTACAGATATTAAATTGTCTTGAAGACCTGGGACATACAACACTCTTTTCAGTTTCAGAAAAGAACCTCCACACTTGTCAGATAGCTTCATAAGCACACTTCCCATACCACATACACTAACTATGGATCCATCAGCTGTGTCTACACTACCAGAAACCTTTGGGGTGTAATCATACAGAATATCCTTATAAGGTGTAAGGTGCTCAGTGGCTCCTGAATCGACATACCACCTGCATACACAATCAGATGCATCATCCTTGCTTTCAGTTGTCACATAAGCCTTTACCTTAACACTACTAGCATTAACCTGAACACATTCGTTTGCCGCCTCATCGTCCTTTACCGTGGCAAAAACCTCATGATTCTTAACCTTAACATTTTCCTTGCGTCCATTACTACAATTCCGGGAAGTATGACCTATCTTGGCACAATTAAAACACAAAACTGAACCTTTCTTTCTTGCTTCATGAACTAAATCACAGAACTTCGCAATATGCCCCTGTTCTTGGCACTTGTAGCACATGAATCCACCACTACCTGTTGGCTTGTTGACACTTTTGCTGCTGTTGACGACCTCCTTGGAATTTAAGCGCATGGCTGCCACCATTGCCTTCACGCTTTCACCCTCAGATTCTTCCTTCTTCAGCCTTGCATAAGTCTCCTGTTCTCGCTCCATCTTTAGTTTGTCCAACTTGTTCTTTCTCTCCTCCAACAAAAGTTTGGCTCGCACTACCTTTACACTTAAGTTTTCTTCATTGCTTTCCAATGAACGTATCAAATTTTCGTACTCCCGCTTTTCCAGTCCTCTGAGAATAAAAGCAGCTTTGGCCTTATCCGTAAATTTTATACCTACATCGTCCAACCGTGCACACCAAGTAAGCACTTGATCAACAAATGTACGCATGCTAATGTCACTAGTTTTCTTAAAAAGACACAATTCTTCTAACATCGTCACAATTTGAAGGACTCCGGTATCGCAACATGAAGTCAGAAGATTCTGCCATGCTTCCTTAGCTGTCTCCGCTTCTTTGATATCACCTAGGAAAGGTTCGGTGACCAAACCTATGAGCAAGTTTTTCGCGTCTTGATCTTTGCCCAGTTGGGCCTCGGAGTACTCTTCAACGGGTGTATCTTCTACCTCTCCTGTATCAGTCTTTCGTGGGAAACCTTGAACCGCGTCCCACAGACGCCTTGTTTGAAGCAATGCCTTTGTTCGGGTGCTCCACGCTTCCCAATTGTCGTCCTGTAACCTCACTAT
Organism: Meconema thalassinum; assembly: GCA_946902985.2. Taxonomy (NCBI): domain Eukaryota; kingdom Metazoa; phylum Arthropoda; class Insecta; order Orthoptera; family Tettigoniidae; genus Meconema; species Meconema thalassinum. The sequence goes on from OX336390.1 coordinate 790,103,013, forward strand.
TGCAACTACTCGCTCGCTGCTTCCCGTAGCTGAATCCATGTTAGTATGTATACTTAAAATAAAACTTACAAATAGTCCTCACAATAGAAAATCGTCCACAAAATTCACCAAAAACTATCTTGAATGCACACTTAACTGCCGTCCACATGTGTGCCGCACATATCAACACCTTTTAACAACCGACATTCTCCCATCACAAAGTCCACACATTAACAGCAATAAGCGTTTAACTGGGCTCATAACCTGTCATAAAATAATTAGTAAAAAGGGTTTACTAAATACAGTTCTAAACTCCAAATTGATGGGAGAAGAAACAAACAACGACATCCATTATTGGTCACAACCGGAAACAGACAGTTATATTCAAAAAGTGCATTTGACTTGTACGGTATACAAAAACAAAAGAAGAACACTATGAGAAATACAAAAACAAAAGAAACACACTATGAGAATTTGTGAATGCAAACTCACAAAAATAAATATGCTTGGGCTTAGGAAGAGGCTTTGTTAGGATGTCTGCAGTCATTTTTGAAGTGTCCTCATATTTGATGTATATGACTTTAGAATCCAAAGCATCTCTAACATAGTGATATTTAGTGTCAATATGTTTGGCCCTATTATGGTGGACTGGATTTTTTGCCAGATTTTGAGCTGATCGACTATCACTCAATAATATGATGGGTGACTTGAGATCTATAAAGTTAGACAAAACACGTTTTAACCAAACAGCTTCTCTTACACCTTCACTCAGTGCAACATATTCTGCTTCAGTAGATGATAAGGAAATGCATTTTTGCTTTTGAGCCCCCCATGATATAGCACCACCTGCCATTTTGAACACAAAACCACTGTATGATTTTCGGTCAGTACTATCATTAGCCCAGTTAGCTTCAACAAATCCCATGAATTGACCTCCTTTCCTGACATACTTAGGTGACAAGTCTTTTGTGCAATTTAAATAACGCAGCACTCGCTTTGCAGCACATCAGTGAGATTCATTGTAACAATGATTAAATTGACTGAGATATGATATCGCATAGCTTATATCTGGACGCGTGCAAACACTTAAATACATGAGTGAATCTATGAGTTCTCTATAAGGAAGTTCACTAGTTTCTGTATCAGAAACACCAAGATTAGGTTTGGTTTCCAAAGGAGTACCAATGGGACGTGCATCATGCCTACCATATTTCTTTCCCATCTCACTAATGTACTGCTCTTAGCTAAGAAACATTGTACGATTCTTCGTATCTTGCCTTACTTTAATACCTAAAATATAAGAAATAGGTCCAAGATCTCGTACCTTAAATTCTTTATCAATACAGGTCTTCAATGACTTGATCTCATACTCATCATTATAAGCCATAATGAAATCATCCTAGGGGCGTGGTGGCTCAGCGGTCTAGTTGTATGCCTCTCACCAAGGCGGTCCGGGTTCGATTCCCGGTCAATGCATGTGAGATTTTCGAAGTGAAATGCCATGTCCTGTGGTTCGGATTCCACGTAAAAAGGAGGTCCCGTGGCTCATGATCTCAAGATTAACGGTCACGTTAAACTACAAGCTTCCTTTTTTGAAATCATCCACATATAATGCAATAATTACCATACCTTGGGCTTGTTTCTTAAAGTACACACAGGGTAGCACAATTTTTGTTACCCAATTTGACAAGAACAGAGTGAGCTCTCTCATTCCACAAACGAGAAGATTGTTTTAATCAATATATAGATTTTTTAACTTGCAAATTTTGTGCTCTGAACCTTTCTTGACAAAACTTTCTGGCTGATACATGTAGATCTCTTCATCTAACTTTCCATTGAGGTAAACAGATTCAGCATCCCAATGTACCACCTTCCGATCTGTTTGGACAGCCAAGGCAAGCAGCATCCTTAACGTGCTGTGTCGAACAACAGGAGAGAAAGTTTCTGTAAAATCTACTCCGTACCTTTGGGTGAAGCCCCTGGCCACAAGCCTGGCTTTATACCTTTGAATGTTACCATTAGAGTCTCTTTTTACTTTGAAAACCCGCTTACTACTGACAACATTCTTGCCCTGAGGTTTATCAACTAGATCCCAGGTGTCATTTTACTGAAGTATCTCCATTTCCCTTTTCATAGCCTGCTCCCACTTAACCCTATCAGGCATGGACAGTGCCTCCTTAACTGAAGTAGGTTCAGAGTCATCAGTGAGAGTCAAGTATGTCACATAGTCTGACATGTCAACAGGCTTTTGTTGGCGCCTAGGATACCTTTGATTACCTTCGGCATCCCCCTCCATTGGCTCATAGACGATGGTGGCAGAGCCCACAGAATCACAGCAGTCTGAATCTGTTCCACTAGGGACATAGCTTAAATCAGCTGAGTCAACAGTCCTCAGCCACACCAGCACTGCTAATGGGTGATACGCTTTCAAGTTCCGAAATGCACTCTGCCCCATCCTCTGAGTTGTCGGGTTCTGCCTCACTCAGTGGGAACTGAGATCTGCACCATTGCAGGTTCATTAATCTGCAAGGATGGGCCAACATTACCTGGAGACACATCAGACACCTCCTGGAACACATCTTCAAAGAACTGGGCATCCCTGGATTTAACAAGTTGATGAGTAACAGGATGCATGAATCTATAGGCCTTACTCTCCTCACAATAACCACAGAAAATGTGTTTTTCACTTTTAGGATCCAACTTGTTTCTCCTTTGATCAGGGACATGAACTTGTGCTACACAACCAAAAATTCTTGGATGCTCCATATTGACCTTGTTACCAGTCCAGGTCTCCTCTGGAACTTTACCTGGAAATTTTCTCGTTGGGGACCTGTTTACAAGATAGGCTGCTGTATTTATTGCTTCAGCCCACATGCGTTTATCTACTTTAGACTCGCTCATCATGGCTCTACATTTATGAAGCAATGTTCTATCCATGCGTTCAGCTACACCATTCTGCTGTGGAGAATAGCTAGTTGTAGTTTGATGCTGAATACCTTCTGATTTAAGTAGCCTCTAAAAAGCTTTGCTACAAAATTCACCACCATTATCAGTTCGTAGGACCTTAATAGATCTTTCACACTGATTTTCGACCTGTGCCTTGAAATCAATAAAGCAATCCAAAACATCACTTTTCTTAGCAAGGAAATACACAAAAACCTTTCTTGAATGATCATCAATGAAGGTCAAGAAATAACGAGCATTGCTCCAAGATGGAACTGGCATAGGCCCACATAAGTCGGAATGAATAAGATCTAGCTTATTTTTCATACAGTTTTACTCTTACTTGACATAAATGGTTGCCTAGCTTGTTTACCTTCAGCACATGAAAAACAGTTTTTTAAACCATTATCTGAGAAATTAATTCCATGAGTGAGACCAACTCTTAACAATTTCATGCTGTGGTTGTTAAGATGGCTTAGTCGTTTATGCCATAAATATTCTGAGTCCTCTGTACAAATATTAGCCTGAGCACTGAGAGCATTGACTTGGTAAACACCCCCCACATTACTCGCAGTCAGTGCTACATTACCTGTAGCAACCAAGTTTTCATTATCATAAACTTCACAAGTATTGTCGGTGAACACCACAACAAAACCCTTTTGAGTAGCAGCAGACACAGATAAAAGATTAGCAGTGAGACCAGGAACATAAGTAGTGTGTTTGTACGGGTTCAGATGCCACCGCCACCGCTCCACCACACAAGATGGCGGCGGCACGATATCTCTCGAACGCATGGTCGGATTTTGACAAAAGAGGTGTTTTTGAACTCGGGCTGACACCCCCTTTCCACCGAACAATATATTTCCACCCCAAAATAAAACCTACCCCTACTAGGAGGTGAAATTTTAAATTTTTAGAAAATCTCGCTTTCCAAGTGCGACATGTGGGAGTTTGTATGCTAATATGAAATTAAATGTTGTTCCGCAAACCAATAATCAAAGAGGGGCATATTAGGCCTTGAGGCGAGAGCCCCTGTCATTGTTGATGAGTCCCTGTGGACGGGTCCCTGTTGACAGGTCCCTGTGGACGGGTCCTTGTTGACGAGTCCCTGTTGACAGGTCATAGTTGCCTGGTCATTGTTGACGAGTCCTTGTTGACAGGTCCTTGTGGATGAGTCCCTTTGGACTGATCCCTTTGGACCGGTCCCTTTGGCCTGGTCCCTATGGACTGGACCATGAATTTATTTAAATTATGTCAAAGGGCCTAACTACATTTTGCGTGTAAAATAGTGTGTTGAACTGACGTTGTTCACTAATCCCCCACTACTATAATGTGATAACGATATGAAAGGAAAGTGATGAAATACATGTGAGCATACAAGGGATCTAACTTGGTGGATGGGTGTGTTCTAACGAGTCATTTGTAATTGAAAGAGAATAATACATGTTCTTAAGATGTTAAAACTGTGGAGATGGTACGTGCAGTAAGACGTCTTGTTATTTCCTGTGTCATATTACAGACATGGCAGAGAGCGCGCAGATCTGTTGCTATGACTAACGCTGCAGTAATTTGAAACCGCAAGAGTTCATGAAGACAATGGGTGATGATCAAGCAAAGTTAGCAGTTATTGGATATTACACAGGTGTTCCTTCCGGTGTCATGTTGCTGACATGGCAGAGAGCGCACACTGCTGTTGCTATGACTGACGCTGCAGTAATTTGAAACCCCAGGTGATGATCAAGACAATGGGTGATGATCATGCAACGTCAGCAGTAATTGGATACCACACAGGTGTTTCTAGTGTACTTTGGACTCTCAGCTGTATTGGGAAAAGGAATTGCAATGATCTGCAAAAAACTGCTGACACGAGCGATGAGGGTGTATATAAGAGAGGTGTCATATATTTCCCTACTGTCAGTCTTTATTACTCGCTTTGAGTGAACAGTGCTCTATTACTGCTCAAGAGTTGTAAAAAAGTCTTTTTGGTAGAAAATCATTAAATTATTTTTCAAAGTAAGTACTTATTATTAATGGATTGTAGTCTTTTATTACTAATTGAGTTTGAAGTTATTGATTGGAATGTATTTATTGATTGATTGATTGATTGATTTGTTTACAGATAATTGGGTTCCTGTAGGTTACCAGATTCCTACAATCTGTTCATTCAGTGACAGCAGTTGATAAATTATAAAAAGGTAATTGCCCCCTCTAATAACTTTTAAACAGTTAGAGTGATATTTTCCAATGTTCAACACTAAATGTTAGTGAAAATAGTATATTTGGCAGTCAAAAGTTAGAACTACTTGACCATGGTGTGTAAAGCTAATTTTGTAGGTTAGATTTTGATTACCGCTCGATTAAGTCTGAATGTTCATTGCTAGGTGTCAGTGACAAAGGGAATATTTAAAGACTTAACCTCAGTTCACCTAACATAACCTAACTTTACCTAACTTAACCTTGTCACGTGACATGTTTTACAAGTTTAGACTTGCTTTATGACTGACTATGACGTCACACTTAGCTCACTTAACTGGTGGCTGCTGGTTTCTATCACGTGACATTTCTACAAGTTTAGACTTGTTTTAAGACTGGCTATGACGTCACACTTAGCTCACTTAACTGGCGACCGCTGGTTTCTACCACTCTATCAAGTTCCAAAGTTCACCGCTAGGTGTCAGTGACAGTGGTATATAGTAACCCTCAGTTAGAACTACATGAAATTAGACTTGCTAGGAGTTCACAGATGATCGATTTAAATACCCTGCTATAACCATTGACTGGAATATAATTAAAATATTTATATTGTACTTTGTTTTAAGCCTCCGTGGCTTAGGCGGCAGCACGTCGGCCTCTCACCGCTGGATCCGTGGTTCAAATTCCGGTCACTCTATGTGAGATCTGTGCTGGACAAAACGGAGGCAGACAGGTTTTTCTCCGGGTACTCCGGTTTTCCCTGTCAAAATTTTATTCCAGCAACACTCTCCACTATCATTTCATTTCATCTGTCATTCATTTAATCATTGCCCCAGAGGAGTGCGTCAGGTCTCGACAGCCGGCACAGTTCATATCCTCGCCGCTAGATGGGGGCTTCATTCATTCCATTCCTGACCCGGTCGGAGACTGGAAGCAGGCTGTGTTTTTTTTAAATATTGTACTTTGTTTTATAATTTATTAACTTTTATGATTTCTTTCTTTTATAGATAATTTCGAAAGTGATCATCATGTTCAAGTTGGGTGAATGTAAGAAACAGTTCTCAAGACCTGACAGCCTTCAACGACATGCAAATGCTAAACATAACATTAAAATGTTTGTGTGCAGTCATTGTGCTATGCCATTTAACAGACAGGATAGTCATGGACGGCATGTACATTTAAAGTATGTCAGTTCAGCACCATTTTCGTGTTCAGTTTGCGAACTTGGTTTTTCTGCCTTAAAGCGATATCAATCCCACATGGTTGAAGTGCATGGAGAACAACAGGAATTGAAATCTGTAAAACCATCAACTAGCACGGAACCTTTAAATGAATGTGATGCTCAAAAGCGTAAACGTTCTCAAGATTGTGAAAATAGATGTGCAACAAAGAGAAAGAAGAATGGTGAACCTTCGATAACACATTGTAATGTATGTAATATTGATATACCTTCTTCAATCATTCATGGACATTTACGCAGTATTCATCATAAAAACAACGCTTTCCATGAAATAAATTCTGGAAATATTCAACAAATTGGTAGTGCATTTAAAAGTCAAATTGCTAGTTATAGACTTTATAGTAAAGAAAGAGCTCAAGTATTGAATCATTTTAAAAAATGTTCAACCTGCTGTGTTTGGGTTGGTAGAAAATGTTTTAGTAGAGCATAAAACAATTAAAATGAATTTTTAACTTTTTGGACTCTATGTAAAAACTGGGAGAGAAGGTGAAATTACAGATATCAAATCTTTTAATACAAAAACATAATTGTTAGCGATTCAACTAATATTAGTGATATATACCAAAATATTTCAAGTGCTATCATTGTGAAGAGTGAAGAGTTCCAGGAAAGGGAGTCAGGCTGGGCGTTGGTTGAAGTACTTTATTTAGAAACCAACATGAATAAATACAACCACCTTCGAGCATCATCATACATTGATTTGTCAGGATGGATCAAACGTAAGCATGCTTGTGTAAACGTTATGAATAATGATGACGCATGCTTTGCATGGGCTGTAACCTCAGCTCTCCATCCAGCAGTGAGGGACACGATGAGAACATCATCATATCCTCACTATTCTTCAGTGTTAGATTTAAAAGAAATGGAATTTCCTATGGCGGTAAAAGACATTCAACGTTTTGAAAAGCTGAACAATGTAAGTATTAATGTTTATGAAATTGAAAATAAGAGAATAGTAGGTCCTCTATATTATACTCAGGAAAAAAAGGATATTCATGTAAATCTACTGTACATAACTAAAGGTGAAAATGCCCACTATTGTTGGATAAAACATTTAAGTAGACTTGTCGGTAGTAAGATATCAAAAGATAAATCTAAAAGTGGTTGTGTGATGGTTGCTTGCTATATTTTAGAAAAGAGGATCAACTAACTCAACACCAAAAATGGGGATGTAATCATGTGTGTACGGTATTACCGAATCCTAAAAATAAAATTCTAAAATATAAGGATTATGAGAAACAGCTTCGAGTACCATTTGTTATATATTGTAAGGTTCCTGTTAGGGTGGCCTGTACAAATAATTAACCTAAGGGATGAAATTAGTCTAAATTAGGGGGCGAGCTTGGCAACTGCTGTAAGAGGTATGGAGTTTTAGTGAATTGAGATCGACAGCGCGATCAGCAAAGAGAACTCCCCAATGTGCTGCTTGACGAGGTAGTTATAGGTAAGGGGGTATTTGGGAAGGTAATTAAATTATTACTCTGTGCGCGCCTGCTGCGTCACGCGGTCTGCTGCGAGTCGTAGGCAGGCGAACTAACGGGGAATTCGCTAGTGTCAGCGTTGATCAATAGCGCTCGGCTAACATTAAGAAGCAATTAAACAATAAGCAGTAAGGCTAATTCTAGGTCGTACCTAAAGGGGAAGCTAATAGGGTAGGATCTTATTAGCTAAATAAATAAAAGAATAAGACCAGTGGCTTCTAGTACTTTTAAATTTAATGTGTACCTTGATTTTGAGGTACACTGGCAAATAGCAGTTCAAATGATAGCAAATAATAATAATAACAGTCCAAGCACAGGGGGATGTGAGTGTAGTGTTATGGTGGGTGTAGTGATCGCTTGAGACACTTACCCTTTCAGCCAACAGCAGGGGTTCGTCACGTCGGTAGCACTAAGACAGACTGAGTGATCGAATGATCCTGGGTGTATGACCTCCGGGGTTCTTATAGGTTTCTTGTGCTAGGTCGGCGGAATCCTCACATTCCTACCAAGTCGTAAACCTTTCCAGGGTCGTTGCCTGGGACATGAGGCTACCTGGGTTCATGTAGGTGCTAATTATTAGTCTTGTAATTTTGTAGTTGTAATTTGTAGGTTTTTAGATTAAATGTTTGGAATTTTGATTTGTTGGAGATTTTATTTAGGGGATGGGGGAGCGTACCCTAGGGGTACAACAACCCCCTCTGTAAGGTTAGTTATCGTCCTCGATAACTGGACGAAGACTTGGGGGTCGTTTTTGCAAAATAGGGCATCTTCTTCTCTCTTGTAATTCTTCTATCTTCTGTTCTTCACTTCTTTTCTTCTTTTAATTTATCTCGTCAATGTATAGGTGGCGTCGTAGGGGGTGTGTGGGTAGCCTCGTGGAAGATAGGGGTGAGTCAGGGGGTAGATATGAATTTATTAAGATAGTAGTAATCGTCGAAAGTTGAAGGCTGTATATAGGTGCCTCCTAATGATTGTTCGTCCGGGTGTGCTCAGCGATCATGTGTAAGTGTTTATGGTGAGGAGACAATATTTCTTTACATATATTTTCAAAAATGCAACAGTGGTTTGTGAAGCTTACTTGTTTGTTATGTAACATCTTTTATCTGGCGGGATACAACATTTATCCCTATTGGTATTTGTAACAAAATGATAAAACAAATTGCTAAACAAAACATAAACATATAACATATTCAATATCCATTTAACTAAAGGGGTGCAGGAACACAACGAGAGGAAAAAACATCCGAGCTTGGGGAGGATATATATAAGTAATGTACCTCCGGTGTGGATGAAAAACTGCCCTCGCGTGCCCTGCACGTGTGTAAAAGAGATAGAGTGGAGAGAAAGAATGAAAGAAATGTCGCAGGGTGTAATTTAAGGGTTAAAATTAGAAGTGTTTTATTGTGGGGAAGAAATACGACATTTTTACAATGGGGAGTTTAAAAGAATAGAAAGGAAAAACAATGTGTAAAATAAAACAAACCATATATCTTCATACATTCGCAATCTTATCTGAATAATATCAACAATCTTAAATACTTTCCACAAAAATTTCAATGCAATCATACCATGTGTAATCATTTAAAACAAAACAAAACTCTATTATTGATACCCATATTCTATAAAAACAAAACTCTATTAATTGTACCAATAATCGATATGTTAAAACCAAATTCTTATTAATTATATTAATATTCTATCAATACTAACGTTGCGCAACTATATCACTGTTAACCCTTTTCATTTACTACAATATTGTACTCTATGCATTTTAACACTACGGCGAGTGCACTCTAACTTAATATCTATGCGTAAACTATTGGCTATGACCTGCAGGTTATATACTATCCGTCTATATTATTGCTATTGTATGACTCGCTCCCTGTGGGCGAGCGAAGTCATCTTGGCTGCACAACTCGTCCTTTGCAGAAATAGGCGCGAGTTGTGTGGCCGTAGTGCACCTCTCATTATAGGTGTCAAATTGTTTGTTGATCCGACCTCCAGTAGGGGGATATCCCACAGGTATATCTCCACCGTGGTTCGGATGTGCGCCTGGAAATATGTATTATGTGGGGGGGGGGATTGTGTATTGGCCGTGTGAGTGTGAAATGTGGGGACGGGAAGTTTGTGTAGTACAAAAAAAACCTATTATTAATGCATATAGCTCGTCGCAATCTGTGTGGACCAATAAGACACATATAAAATCATCATATTAGAGGGTATCTACCGTCGGCATGTGTGGGGTGAACCTGTGGAGGTATATAGAGAAACATTTCATTTGGCAAATATATCACATTTGTCACTGTGATTATTAATATCGGGAAGTGCCCAAAATGGAGCTACTCCCGATGCATGTGCGCAGTGTATGCACCACTATGTGCGCTGTGTCCGGATTCAGCGTCTCAGGTTTTCAACCTGTGCTGAAAAATAAATACATAACTATAATCATAAAACAGAGATTTATAATTATTACTGGCCATTTGTTATTGTATACTTGCATATACCTTTCCCTTTGGTTTTATACCTTAATTCCTTATTTTCTATCTGCCCTTCCATTGAAGGATTATCACGCGAACGGTATGGACCGTTCCAATATACTATCGTCCCTTCCTTTGAAGGACAATTACGTGAACGGTATGGACCGTTCCAATATTCTATCATCCCTTCCTTTGAAGGACAACCACGTGAACGGTATGGACCGTTCCTATCGGGCTTACGCATTTGAGTAAGACCGCATTTGGCGCTCATATATTGCCACTTAGGCAATATCAATATATTCCTCTCCCTGGGGCACAATAATATCTGTAACCTCGGCCAGGGATAGAATCGTAGTTTCTTTGTATATATTCTTCTTTCTTGATGCTTTGGTCAACGGGGGTATGAGCAGAGAGGTCATCGGTGCTACATACCTCGGCCCGGGAAATTATATCCTCTTCTTTCTTGATGAATATTTCTACGGGGGTATGAGCAGAGTGGTCATCGTTGCTACATACCTCGGCCCGGGAAATTATATCCTCTTCTTTCTTGATGAATATGTCTAGGGGGTTTGAGCAGAGAGGTCATCGGTGCTACATACCTCGGCCCGGGAAATTATATCCTCTTCTTTCTTGATGAATATTTCTACGGGGGTATGAGCAGAGTGGTCATCGTTGCTACATACCTCGGCCCGGGAAATTATATCCTCTTCTTTCTTGATGAATATGTCTAGGGGGTATGAGCAGAGAGGTCATCGGTGCTACATACCTCGGCCAGGGAAATTATATCCTCTTCTTTCTTGATGAATATGTCTACGGGGGTATCAGCAGAGAGGTCATCGGTGCTACATACCTCGGCCCGGGAAATTATATCCTCTTCTTTCTTCACCTGTGTATAATAACCAGGTCTCTAGCTCCGCGCATTGAGCCGAAATTACTTAACCTTACATACTAACTATCGTCAAGTCATGTGGGTCGTTTTGGGAAGGAGGAAGTATCTTGTCCGATGTGGGGGTAGTTTATTCCCTCATCGAACCATCAAGCCTCCATCCGCAGGTATAGTTTAGACGACGTTAGGGCATAAAAAATGGGTATAACGGACCCTATGCTAGGGGAGACAGGCTAGGTACTTCCCTCTAACACAGGCGCTTGCCCGCCCTAACACGTCACCACTATGACCTCTCGTCGGTCGTCAACGTTGAAGTCCTATTATGTCAGGTCCTGGGCTTTCCTTGCCATCAGTCCTGGGTACAACTTATCAACTTAGCAATATCTATTTTTCATTGGAAAATAGGTTCACATCTATTAAAGTGCACCTCCGTGCACAAACCATGAAGAGCAAGTGTCAAGCGGTATTATGTTGTGTATGGTGTTATAGTTATACGGGGGGGGGATAACTGTGGTGGCACAGTGCACTTCAATTGCGCCTGGCTCGTCGGATATCCAGCTAATGTCAGCTGCATATTATTCCTTTTCACATGTTAGTAGGTAAGTGAATGATGTGAATGGTATTCCCGTGTTAATGGGCAGTTGTAGGTATGTTAACATTTGTAAGTATTGGTAACGGGATGGTAAGATAGGTCCAAGGAATCGTGGTCCTGTGGGGATGTATTGAAACGTTAAGAGGTAGGAATTCTCGACCGGTGTGGGTGAGGATTTTATTCGTTAGGATCTGGGTGTTCAGCGTGGCTGTTAGGTACCGTGCTGAAGGAGTTAGGGTAACATTTATGCTCTGAATTGGCATGCAGGGAAAAAAATGGTTGTTAAAATCAAACATTGCATGCACTGGTGTTAGCGGGTTAAGACTGGAACGCTAAGCTGTTAGCTCTAAGTTTCCGAATGTTGATTAACATATAGCCATGAGCGATAAATCATGGTGTACACCCTGGTAATTGCATGATTACCAAGTGCCGTGCATTAATAGGGGGGAATTGTTCAAGTGTTTATCTGTAGAGTGTTAATATGTATCTTGGGAGGGAGATGTGCTTTGAGGCTTGGACGCACTAGTCGCAATATATGGCATCTAGAGCCATAATAATAATATGAGACTGGTGTCCATACTCGTAATATATGTACTAGACTTATATACTATAAAGTCTAGATTGAAAAACTGGTCCTCTAGGATTATTATATAATATAATCCGTTAACTAGAGATATTGTCTAGAGATACTATGTATATATATTCTAAACCAGGTTAAATTGCAGCACACTATATGTGTGGCGTAAGTCCTTCCTATAAGGGGGCTGATCGCTGCAAAAGAATATTCTATCCGCCCTACGGAAATGTGGGGGATTCCTAAGTGTGTATTGCCATTCTATTAGTTGGGAGGATGGTATATGTGAATGCCATCTATATGTTAAACAAGGCTATAAATTCCACTACATGTGGTGTTTTTAATTATAGATTTCAAGAGGGGTAAAATGCACAGGGTAACGTGCTATCGCTTGAGATAACTCTGCTCGTCCAACTCTGGAAGAGAATATTTTGTATAATATCGCTGTACCGCGAATAAAATAAATTAAAACCTCCTAAGTGGGAAATAGGTTTATATATTTATATGGTCACGGAGACATGCTCGTGTTTTCCTAAGTTGGATGGCGTGTCTATATAAGGGTGTATTCGAGGGCAAAAGTGTATTAAAGCCCGCTAAGAGATAAAATACGGTGTATTTTGTGTGACGCGGCGCTGTGTGAATATCACCTAGAATACTGGCTTTTTGCCGTAAAATATGCTATCCCGGTGTTAAGTATTGAGGGACGAAGGGGGTGAACTAAAAGAAAAATATTTGGTTACCCTGCCGTGTATAGTGTATTCTGACAATTATATGTCTCGCTCCTATTGTTGTTTGAATCCAGCGCGTGAGATTAGACCTATATTCATTATGGCTGCTTGCTAGTTACCCGTCACGTGGGAGGCGTGTCTGGTGATAACGTATGTATATGGGAGACATCAACTATCGCTACTATGAGGCGTTACCCGTAGCATTGATTGGCTGGCGGGATGTAGTAGTTCCTGTTTATCGTGGCGCTATTCTGATTGGACCTGAACTTCAAGAGTGGGTGTCAAGCACGAGGCTTTGTTATTGTTCCGTAGATGAACTGTCATAAGCACGTGTTATGTGTCTAATGTATTGGTTATCATCTATACATCGTTTTAAGCTATACAGCCGATGTATTATGTAATCTGGGTGGAGGGTATTAATTGTCCGTCTGTATATTGGGAAGCTACGCATGTCCTTCTATTGAGGAATTCTAATGGGATTACGCTGTCATCATATCGTACCTAAATGTGGCAAAGGATATGTATATAATTATTGTGTTTTCGGTATACTATTTATGTAATATGCTGGAGTGTGTTATACATGTCCGGAAGCATATGGCGAATTCCTGTGGCTGTAAAAATTCTGGGTACTACTACGTAGAAAAGTGTTTCAGTGGTTTGCACTTGTCTACTCCGTGAAAATGAAAAATAATGCAGGGCGCGTTAATATGCTGGGTATCCATCTATAAACAAATGTATCTGTGTTTTATTTCCTTTTCCTGCGGGAAAATGGAAAATGGTGTCTATAAAATATATTTATTTATTCTGTATTTAATTCACAAATTGTATTAAATTGTACTGGGAATGTGTGGACGCGTGTAGCGATTTCATGTGAGTGTAGCAATGTTGGGTGTCACCCTGTAGGAAAAGTGTTTCCGTGGTTTACCCCTGTCTATTCCGGGAAAATGAAAAAATAAGGTGGGGTGTATTAATATGTATATTCACAGTAAATATTGCATTCCGCATGTTGGATTGTCCGTGGAGTAGCATAATGGGCTACCTTTATCGGGCATTCTGCTGTATGGCAGTGAGAATTATACTGTGTATTCTCCTAACCGGATGTGTTTTTGTGAAGATGATGTATTCCTATTTCGTATATGCTGTTTGTGAAATCAAGTGGATATTTAGTCGTTATATATTAAAGAAAATCATCGGGCCTTTATTAATCATTATCTATAAAATTCGGCATGATTATATCTATGGTCGATACTCAGTCCTTATCGTGATCCCAGGAGGGTTGGCTAACACCTGCTCTTGACTCGATTTACGCCTTAGGAAAACGTGGAATAGCTATGGATCATTAACATATTATTTGCCGAATATATTTACATCTATACGCTCACGGCTGATATCTATCCTATAGTGTTTTGACCCAGGAAAGTAGGACTGAACCTGCCTTTGACTTTCTGACGCTTTAGGTCTACTGTAGGACAGTTATGGGCCATGGCGTTATTGTGCTACTAATGGACACATATATATATATATATATATGTAAGTGCCATGTCGTATCACGTTGTCTCAAAACGAAAATATGTAAGTTTACTGTGGCCAACTGATGATCGTAATGCTAAGTGTTTATCTATTGTGTGGACGTAAATTAGAGGGTATCTATGTAAGGATTTGTGGTCCTGTTGGAGCCTTGTGGCATTTATGAAATTATGAAAGTATTTATAAAATTACGAATATAATTTCGTCATATAGTAGAGCATTATGAACAGCTTGTACTTAGCGTACGGATGATAAATGGGTTCCTGGGTCGACTGTTAGGGGGATAGCCCCAATCATCTAGAGTTGTCTAGATGTCCAATCGGTCGTCGGCTAGGATGAGATGATTATAATTATAACTGTAATTTAAATGAGGTCCCTAGATCGTTGTCTAAGATGAAGAGTCGCTTCATATGAAAACTGTTCATTTTGTCTGTCTTTATGACGGTACTTGGTGGTCAATTCCACTGTGATTTAGAAAATAATCTTTAAAAGATCCCCTGTGAGGATAAAAATATATGGAACGGAGTATGTGTTAACGTCATAAGTGCAGTGTATAACATGTGAGCCATGGAGTAGTGGCGTCTCGGGTGTCGGTAATCTGTGTGCGCAAGCATCCGGCGTTGCATGCAGAGCACGACTCATTGTCTGTGTGGAGTCTGCCTTACTTAGTAGCCTATGTGAAGTGAATTTATATGTATTAAAAAACATCTTGTGGAATACTGTGTATTGGATATGTATGATGTGTAAGTATACGTCAACCTTATTCCCAGTGTTACCTAACTGTGTGTTCAGCTGACCTATATATGCTGATGCTGTGATGGTATGATAACCTGTGTTATTGTGTCACCTCCTATTGGTTGTGGTGGTAATAATCCACCTGTGTGCTAGCGCAAATGTGTGCGGAATGATACTAAGTGTTGCTATATTTTGTTATGAGTATTAATCTACATTGGCCTATAGTGAAATTCGCTAACCAGTGTTGTTGTGTGTCCACTGCTATGCCTTGGCGAAAGGTCGTTAATCTGCATGAGTGTATAAGTATTGCGTTTGATTATAGAAATACCGCTAACCTGTGCTCCTGTATGTGTTAGGCCATTGTGTGTATGCACTGCGGCTAACCTGCGTTATTGTGATGTCTGTAATTCGGTATTTGCTTTCAATATTACGGGAATAATGGCGTTCGTTATAGAGATCGTATTATATGTTCCGTAATGTATTATATTTGGCCCTATGTAATAACTTATTTGCCTATTCTGTGATAATGTAGTGTATCGGCCTGTCATCCCGCCTTGATATGGGGTGACTGTTGGAATCCGTGCACTTTCTAAAGTTGTCCAAGTAAAATATTGTGTATTAATCTCTTAGAAGTGGTCATTATCCATGGGAGTGTTAGTTCCTCTAGTGTTATGGGGAATATATGTAATCGCCTATCATTTATCACATCTGTCGGAATTGGTCATCGGTCGCTGCCGAAGGTATATATATATATATATATATATATATATATATATATATATATATATATATAAACAATTAAGTTATATATTGGTGTACCTCCACTGTGTTCTGTGATTATATAAGTGGGGGAAGGGCACGTCACTGTATAGTCCCTTATGACAGGTGAGGTGATCTTCAATCGGCCGCCTAATGCTCGTGACCGTGTGTGGAAATTTAAATGCGATTAAGTAGGTAAAAATGTGCGCTATGTATAAGTTTGTATGAATGTGAAGTGTGTAGACATCTTCCTATGGTAAAGGAATCCTTCTGTGGTTTGCCATGTGGCCTCCATGTGTGTGATTGACGTTTGTATCGCACGGCCATGTATGAGTGTTGTAGTCTACGTGACTGGGCGGAAAAGACTGTTGCTAGGCAGGTATCGTGTATGGCTGACTGAGCAATACGTCTCTTGTTACTTCCGTGTGTTGGGTTAGAGGATTGACCTCGTTTGCCGTGCACTGTATATGACATGTGCAAGATCCTGTCTACAATATATTATCTGCAAAAACATTTATGCACTTTACATATTATGAATATAGAACTATTATTAAGAATGTTACGTCGGTATCTCCTATGTGGAATTTTACAATTGAAGACTAATTATGTTGTGGGGCCAAAACTGGTTTGGTATTGACCACTATTTCAGACTGTGGTTACTAGATGCCATAGTGCAATTGGCGTTTTTGTCAATGCTTATTTGGCGTACCTTGTCTATGGGGACCTATGGGAAATGTGAGGCATATGTACTACTAAATATATATCTAGCCGTGTTCTATCTGAAGCTAGTGTGTGTGAACAAAATTCATTATTCTATAAAGACATAGTACACAAGAAATATAACCTGGTATACATTATTATATCATTTATAACTAAACATGCAACATATAACTAAGCTTCGTATCATGCAGTGTTGGGTACTGTCGGTGATTGCCAGTTGTGAGCATGGCTACTAAATGGCATAGCGCGCAGGGCGCTGGTTTTAATTTATATGTTCCTGGGTTCGAACTATGTGTGGGAAAAATATATTTTTACTCCCTAATAATGGTGATTAAATGCTTTCGTTTCCTATGGCTCTGGGGACTGGCGAAATGTGGATATAGCCTATGTGGGACTGCTGCGAGCGGATCGTACCTCGACATTTCTTGTCTTCTACTTACACCTAAATATTGTGTGTGAAAGAAAAATTGGCTATGAAAGCGAGTTATGTTATGCGTAAGGCTATTACGTGGTCTGGTTTACTGTTATTATAATTGAGTGTGCTTTTAATTATGTAGAAATAATGTGTTCTGAATGGGCACTTTCGATTTTTATCTATCTCAAATAATGGCATCGTTTCCCTCGGATTGGCAAACGGCTTTCGCACCTGGTATCCACTCAAGGGATGCATTCTCCGTGCGAGGCGTTTGGAGAAGGGTGATCCTGGGTTTGTGTAGTCTACCTTCTATTTTGGGGATTGTGATCGGAATGGTGCGGTGAATTAATATGGCTTTTGGGCGTACCTTAGGACTGTTGCTAGCCGAAATAGGCGCTAAGGTCTTAGGGCCAAATGGAAGCGTGGGGATGGAAATGTTACTACGCGGCGTAGGGATTGTGTCTGCGTGTGTCTCGTTCCCCATAGCGAGCTTTGGATGTGGCATGGCCACGGTAGTCTACTTCCTAATAGGAGTGGGCATTAGGGGAATGGATGTGTTAGCTACTTTTGGTGCATTGTCTGTATTGATCGCTTCCATTGGGGTAGGTGGGTGGGTTAAGGGCTCAAATGCAAGAAAGTGTGCCTGGAGCTGATGGAAACGCTGCCATATCTCGGCGTATTGCCGGGTGAATGCCCTGGCCTTTTCCGTTACTGTCGCGGTGGCAGTATTCACCTTGAGGTGTGAGAAGGGGCAGTATAGCTGCGTGAATTTATTTATTTGTCCACAGGGGTGGAAATGTATGCAGGTATTGGTTTATACTGAGCATGTTATTGTGTGTGGCAAAAATTTTACTGATTATGCCCGCTGTATTTCCTACTGGGAAGTAAATTGGTATATCTGTAGCAACTGGGCGCTCAGCCGCCGATATTCGGCAATGAGCCGTGCGAAATGGTTATCCAGCCTCGCATATTGCGCCTTAATATGTTGAAGGTGTCCTGGGTAATTGAGGTGACCATAGACCCTATCCATTTTGGCATGTATCCTCATTGTTTTCGTATGTTTTTCCTGTATCGCCCTGTGGATCGCGTGTAGAATCCGATGTGCCCGGGCGAGGAGTGTTTTACGCCTATCGTTGGGGGTGCGGATGTATTTAATCTGTGCCGCACTTACCCTTGCCTGCATTGCTTGGATGCGGAATTGCACCTTTAGCATTCGGCGCTGCCGGCTTCGTAATAGAAAAAAGAATAACTCAGAACTTCTACTTGTATTACTATGGTGCACCCTCCCTTGTGAAGTAGGCGTTTCGGCATGAGGTGCCATGGTGTAAAAAGTGGGTAGTAAATGAAATATTATTATTACACTACTATATAAGGTACTGGGGATCGAACTGGGTGGGCAACTAACTAATGTGACCCTTTATGAACTATATAGTGTGGGCGTAGCAAATGTGGGGTTTCAAGTGGCTGATTATTTTATAAGGGTGGCGTTAATGAACGTATCTCTATTGGGGCGGGTTTGGGTGGGTATAAAAATCTTACTGGACCCATATTGCAAAAATATTTCCCAATTTTGGGTGGCGTTTGCTTGGCTAGTATGAGGTTTTAGGGATCTTTTCCGCAGAGGTGCGTTGTTTGAACCCCCTTAGGCGTTGTTTTAATACAACGACGGGTACCTTTGCCTCCACCATTTGTAAGGTTCCTGTTAGGGTGGCCTGTACAAATAATTAACCTAAGGGATGAAATTAGTCTAAATTAGGGGGCGAGCTTGGCAACTGCTGTAAGAGGTATGGAGTTTTTAGTGAATTGAGATCGACAGCGCGATCAGCAAAGAGAACTCCCCAATGTGCTGCTTGACGGGGTAGTTATAGGTAAGGGGGTATTTGGGAAGGTAATTAAATTATTACTCTGTGCGCGCCAGCTGCGTCACGCAGTCTGCTGCGAGTCGTAGGCAGGCGAGCTAACGGGGAATTCGCTAGTGTCAGCGTTGAGCAATACCGCTCAGCTAACGTTAAGAAGCAATTAAACAATAAACAGTAAGGCTAATTCTAGGTCCTACCTAAAGGGGAAGCTAATAGGGTAGGATCTTATTAGCTAAATAAATAAAAGAATAAGACCAGTGGCTTCTAGTACTTTTAAATTTAATGTGTACCTTGATTTTGAGGTACACTGGCAAATAGCAGTTCAAATGATAGCAAATAATAATAATAACAGTCCAAGCACAGGGGGATGTGAGTGTAGTGTGATGGTGAGTGTAGTCATCGCTTGAGACACTTACCCTTTCAGCCAACATCAGAGGTTCGTCACGTCGGTAGCACTAAGACAGACTGAGTGATCGAATGATCCTGGGTGTATGACCTCCGGGGTTCTTATAGGTTTCTTGTGCTAGGTCGGGGAATCCTCACATTCCTACCAAGTCGTAAACCTTTCCAGGGTCGTTGCCTGGGACATGAGGCTACCTGGGTTCATGTAGGTGCTAATTATTAGTCTTGTAATTTTGTAGTTGTAATTTGTAGGTTTTTAGATTAAATGTTTGGAATTTTGATTTGTTGGAGATTTTATTTAGAGGATGGGGGTAGCGTACCCTAGGGGTACAACAATATGCTGACTTTGAGGCTTTGCTAAAACCATTTAATACATGTTCATCGAATCCAGCCCAGCCTTTCACCAACACTACTCACATTCATGAACCTTTTAGCTTTGCATATTATATTAAATGTAGCTATGATGACTCTTTAAATAAGTTTGAGCTGTATAGAGGACCTGATGCACATAAAGTTTTTATGGAAAGGCTTGAGAAAAATGCCATCCGTATATCCTCTATTTTAAATACTATCATTCCAATTGAGTCACTTACATCATCACAGCAAACGCGTTTTGAAACTGAAACTAATTTTTTTATATGTGGTGATTGTTTATATACAGATAGGGTTCGCGATCATGACCATTTAACAGGAAAATATCGTGGTGCTGCTCACCAAGAATGTAATTTAAAGTATAGAGTAAGTAAATTCATTCCAGTCATTCTACATAACGGTAGCAAATACGATAACCACTTTATCGTTAAAGAATTTGGAGCTACAGATGTGAAAATTGATGTGATTGCAAATAATAAGGAACAATACATATCGTTCACAAAATACATCAAAACTGTCAATAAAAAGGCGATAAAACTGCGATGTTTAGATTCATTCCACTTTATGCCAAGTAGTCTTGATAAGCTGGCTATTAATTTAAAATCAGATCAGTTTCATGAAATTCAACGTGTCTTTCCTAAAGAAGATGATTTTAATTTGATTCGTCAAAGGGGTATATTCCCTTATGAATATATTAACTGTGTGGAACGTCTTGAGGAGTGTTCTTTACCACCAAAAGATGCATTTTACAGTTCCTTAAACACAAGTCATACCAGTGATCAGGAATATTTACATGCACAACGTGTATGGACACAGTTTGACATTGAAACTTTAGGTGAATTTTCAGACATATATTTGAAGACAGATGTGTATTTTTTTTTGTGAAATAAAAAATAAGGTTCACCAGATCACTATATCTTTTAATTTAAAAAAAATGGTGATAGCCATTTCATTTTTTCACACATGAATATTTACAGTTTCCACTTTACGTTTTTTACATTCCCCTTGTTTAGTTTACACATTCTGTACATTTTTTAAATCTATTTTGTAATATACAAAAGCAAACATTTTTCACTAAAATGTATTACTTATCTTATTTTTACTAAACTACCGTAGCCTAACATTATACATTATACTTACAGTTTTTTTTAAGAATATTACAATTTAAAACACACTACAGATATTACAATATAGTGATCATTAGACTTAAGTAAAGTAATAGTCGTCAATGCGACTGTTTCCCCAAGCAAAAGTATCAAATGTGTTGGGTATAATGAATCGTTTGTTGTCTTCATTACTTAAAGCAACTTTGTTCAGCAAATTGGTATGTAGCTGATGATTTTTACTTCTAAATACACAAATTTTCTTATATAATACAGGTGGGTTACTAACTATACTGTTTTCATAATCACTTATATCTAACTCTTTACTAACAACATTCTTTTTCACTCCTTTTAATTTTTTTACTACTACATCATCAATTGTCATATAGCTGTATGATTTAGATTTTGTGCCTACAAAGGTGTCTATAACAACACCGGCACATTCATCCTTAAATTTCCCTAGAACCTTTTTGTTAACTAGAGGTAAATGGTAAATATTATCCTCGGGATAGTCACTTGTATCAAACCTATTTAGCTCAGTTTTGATATCCTCATAAAAATCATCAGTTTTAAACTCATAAATAAAATAATCAGTGTCTGTGTACAGTAATTTAGCATTATCATGATGGATTTTCTTTACATAATCATAGTGAAATTCATACATAAGTGTTTTTGACAATTCCAGAATGGTGTAACCCGCATATATGGGTTTGTTGTAAGTTACTTAAAGACGATTCATTTGTATTACAACTAAATCCTCATGAATAATTGAACAGCTATGAAAGTTAGGCTTGCTTATTAAGTTGCTCGCACCATACCTTTTACCATCATTCTCCCACTTTGTTATCAGCTTTACATCAACTCGCTTATCAACATTCTCCATAGTCTTTCCAAAAACACTATTATTCATGAGTTTATAAAAATCTTTTTCAAACGCGTTTGTTGACTGTGTTCTTAAATTATTGTTTAGATCAATATATGGTTTGAGCCATGCTGACTGATGAAATTGTAATACGCGATGAATTTTAGTTTATTTCAATCCATGCTGTAGACACTGTTTCAAGTTTTGATAATGTATTACATATTTATATTTATCATTTACATTAGCAATTAACATTTTGTTCGTGATGTGATATATGGAGATTTCATATTCTCAGGACAAAATGGTAAATCATTATGATCATCATGTAACTCTTTAGAGTACTCAAGATTTACCTCTAAAATATATCCTTTTACACCGTTATCATTAAGAGTGTTAACATGTAAGACATCAATTTCAGGTTGTGTCAGCCAGCGAAAATCTTTCAGAGGTAGATATTGGCTGATAGCCCAACCGTATTGGTTATTTGCATCGAGGTAGACAATATATTTTGACTCTTCACAAGGGTTGTAGCTAGGCATGTATTTATTATTCGCTTTAGAGTACCGTCCACTACATTGGCTTAATCCACCTCGAATTGATGATTTTATAAAATTGATCATGTCTATATCAGTCATTAATTCTAAATTTACTTTCGTTTCTTTTCAACATTGAACTGAAACTTAACCCAGGAGCAGTGAAATACTGAAAAGGATCAAGGTCATAAGTTTTCATACAAAGATTCCGAAAATTTTCAAAAACATCTGCTAATAATAACAAATCTGTCTTCAAATATGTGTCTGAAAATTCACCTAAAGTTTGAATGTCAAACTGTGTCCATACACGTTGTGCATGTAAATATTCCTGATCACTGATATGACTTGTGTTTAAGGAACTGTAAAATGCATCTTTTGGTGGTAAAGAACACTCCTCAAGACGTTCCACACAGTTAATATATTCATAAGGGAACATACCCTTTTGACGAATCAAATTAAAATCATCTTCTTTAGGAAAGACACGTTGAATTTCATGAAACTGATCTGATTTTAAATTAATAGCCAGCTTATCAAGACTACTTGGCATAAAGCGGAATGAATCTAAACATCGCAGTTTTATCGTCTTTTTATTGACAGTTGTGATGTATTTTGTGAACGATATGTATTGTTCCTTATTATTCGTAATCACATCAATTTTCACATCTGTAGCTCCAAATTCTTTAACGATAAAGTGGTTATCGTATTTGCTACTGTTATGTAGAATGACTGGAATGAATTTACTTACTCTATACATTAAATTACATTCTTGGTGAGCAGCACCACGATATTTTCCTGTTAAATGGTCATGATCCCGAACCCTATCTGCATATAAACAATCACCACATATAAAACAATTAGTTTCAGTTTCAAAACGCGTTTGCTGTGATGATGTAAGTGACTCAATTGGAATGATAGTATTTAAAATAGAGGATATACGGATGGCATCTTTCTCAAGCCTTTCCATAAAAACTTAGGTGCATCAGGTCCTCTATACAGCTCAAACTCATTTAAAGAGTCACCATAGCTACATTTAATATAATATGCAAAGCTAAAAGGTTCATGAATGTGAGTAGTGTTGGTGAAAGGCTGGGCTGGATTCGATGAACATGTATTAAATGGTTTTAGCAAAGCATCAAAGTCAGCATATATAACAAATGGTACTCGAAGCTGTTTCTCATAATCCTTATATTTTAGAATGTTATTTTTAGGAGTCGGTAATACCATACACACATGATTACATCCCCATTTTTGGTGTTGAGTTAGTTGATCCTCTTTTCTAAAATATAGCAAGCAACCATCACACAACCACTTTTAGATTTATCTTTTGATATCTGACTACCGACAAGTCCA
This sequence comes from Meconema thalassinum, assembly GCA_946902985.2. Taxonomy (NCBI): domain Eukaryota; kingdom Metazoa; phylum Arthropoda; class Insecta; order Orthoptera; family Tettigoniidae; genus Meconema; species Meconema thalassinum. Next base: position 790,126,743 of record OX336390.1, read on the forward strand.
CTTAAATGTTTTATCCAACTATAGTGGGCATTTTCACCTTTAGTTATGTACAGTAAATTTACATGAATATCGTTTTTTTTTCTGAGTATAATATAGAGGACCTACTATTCCCTTATTTTCAATTTCATAAATATTAATACTTACATTGTTCAGCTTTTAAAAACGTTGAATGTCTTTTACCGCCATAGGAAATTCCATTTCTTTTAAATCTAACACTGAAGAATAGTGAGGATATGATGATGTTCTCATCGTGTCTCTCACTGCTGGATGGAGAGCTGAGGTTACAGCCCATGCAAAGCATGCGTCATCATTATTCATAACGTTTACACAAGCATGCTTACGTTTGATCCATCCTGACAAATCAATGTATGATGATGCTCGAAGGGGGTTGTATTTATTCATGTTGGTTTCTAAATAAAGTACTTCAACCAACGCCCAGCCTGACTCCCTTTCCTGGAACTCTTCACTCTTCACAATGATAGCACTTGAAATATTTTGGTGTATATCACTAATATTAGTTGATTCGCTAACAATTATGTTTTTGTATTAAAAGATTTGATATCTGTAATTTCACCTTCACTCCCAGTTTTTACATAGAGTCCAAAAAGTTAAAAATTCATTTTAATTGTTTTATGCTCTACTAAAACATTTTCTACCAAGCCAAATACAGTAAGTTGAACATTTTTTTAAATGATTCAATACTTTGAGTTTTTTCTTTACTATTAAGTCTATAACTAGCAATTTGACTTTTAAATGCACTACCAATTTATTGAATATCTCCAGAATTTCTTTCATGGCATGCGTTATTTTTATGATGAATACTGCGTAAATGTCCATGAATGATTGAAGACGGTATATCAATATTACATACATTACAATGTGTTATCGAAGGTTCACCATTCTTTTTGTTGCACAACTATTTTCACAATCTTGAGAACGTTTACGCTTTTGAGCATCACATTCATTTTAAGGTTCCGTGCTAGTAGATGGTTTTACAGATTTCAATTCCTGCTGTTCTCCATGCACTTCAACCATGTGGGATTGATATCGCTTTACAGCAGAAAAACCAAGTTCGCAGACTGAACACGAAAATGGTGCTGAACTAACATGCTTTAAATGTACATGCCGTCCAAGACTATCCTGTCTGTTAAATGGCATAGCACAATGACTGCACACAAACATTTTAATGTTATGTTTAGCATTTGCATGTTGTTGAAGGCTGTCAGGTCTTGAGAACTGTTTCTTACATTCACCACACTTGAACATGATGATCCCTTTCGAAATTACCTATAAAAGAAAGAAATCATAAATGTTAATAAATGATAAAACAAAGAACAATATAAATAGTTTAATTATATTCCAGTCAATAGTTATAGCAGGGTATTTAAATCGATCATCTGTGAACTCCTAGCAAGTCTAATTTCATGTAGTTCTAACTGGGGGTTACTATATACCACTGTCACTGACACCTAGCGGTGAACATTGGAACTTGATAGAGTGGTAGAAACCAGCGGTCGCCAGTTAAGTGAGCTAAGTGTGACGTCATAGCCAGTCTTAAAACAAGTCTAAACTTGTAGAACATGTCACGTGATAGAAACCAGCAGCCACCAGTTAAGTGAGCTATGTGTGATGTCATAGTCAGTCATAAAGCAAGTCCTAACTTCTAAAACCTGTCACGTAACAAGGTTAAGTTAGGTAAAGTTAGGTTATGTTAGGTGAACTGAGGTTAAGTCTTTAAATATTCCCTCTGTCACTGACACCTAGCAATGAACATTCAGACTTAATCGAGCGGTAATCAAAATCTAACCTACAAAATTAGCTTTACACACCATGGTCAAGTAGTTCTAACTTTTGACTGCCAAATATAACATTTTCACTAACATGTAGTGGTGAACATTGGAAAATATCACTCTAACTGTTTAAAAGTTTTTAGAGTGGGCAATTACCTTTTTATAATTTATCAAATGCTGTCACTGAATGAACAGATTGTAGGAATCTGGTAACCTACAGGAACCCAATTATCTGTAAACAAATCAATCAATCAATCAATAAATAAATACATTCCCATCAATAACTTCAACATCAATTAGTAATAAAAGACTACATTCCATTAATAATAAGTACTTACCTTGCAAAATAATTTAATGATTTTCTACCTAAAAGGCTTTTTTACAACTCTTGAGCAGTAATAGAGCACTGTTCACTCAAAGCGAGTAATAAAGTCTGACAGTAGGGAAATATATGACACCTCTCTTACATAAACTCTCATCGCTCGTGTCAGCAGTTTTTTGCAGATCATTGCAATTCCTTTTCCCAATACAGCTGAGAGTCCAAAGTACACTAGAAACACCTGTGTGGTATCCAATTACTTCTGACGTTGCATGATCATCACCCATTGTCTTGATCAACACCTGGGGTTTCAAATTACTGCAGCGTCAGTCATAGGAACAGCAGTGTGCGCTCTCTGGCATGTCAGCAACATGACACCGGAAGGAACACCTGTGCAATATCCAATAACTGCTAACTTTGCTTGATCATCACCCATTGTCTTCATGAACACTTGCGGTTTCAAATTACTGCAGCGTTAGTCATAGCAACAGATCTGCGCGCTCTCTGCCATGTCTGTAATATGACACAGGAAATAACAAGACGTCTTACTGCACGTACCATCTCCACAGTTTTAACATCTTAAGAACATGTATTATTCTCTTTCAACTACAAATGACTCGTTAGAACACATCCATCTACCAAGTTAGATCCCTTGTATGTTCACATGTATTTCGTCACTTTCCTTTCATATAGTTATCGCATTATAGTAGTGGGGGATTAGTGAACAACGTCAGTTCAACACACTGCTTTACATGCAAAATGTAGTTAGGCCCTTTGACATAATTTAAATAAATTCTTGGGCCAGTCCATAGGGACCAGGCCAAAGGGACCGGTCCAAAGGGATCAGTCCAACGGGACTCATCCACAAGGACTCGTCCACAAGAACCTGTCAACAAGGACTCGTCAACAATGACCCGTCCACAGGGACTCATCAACAATGACAGGGGCTCTCGCCTCAAGGCCTAACATGCCCCTCTTTGATTATTGGTTTGCGGAACAACATTTAATTTCATATTAGCATTCAAACTCCCACATGTCGCACTTGGAAAAAGAGATTTCCTAAAAATTTACAATTTCACCTCCTAGTAGGGGTAGGTTTTATTTTGGGGTGGAAATATGTTGTTCAGTGGAAAGGGGGTGTCAGCCCGAGTTCAACAAAACCTCATTTGTCAAAATCCGACCATGCGTTCGAGAGATATCGAGCTGCAGCCATCTTGTGTGGTGGAGCGGTGGCGGTGGCATCTGAACCTGTTCAAACACACTACTAACATATTCTACATTGGACAAGGTTTGTGAAATACCATTTTCTAATTGAACAGTAACATTACCAGATCCTTGGCCATACAATGTTTGATTGTTTGCTGTACTGATCTCCAGATTAGGACCAGCAGTGAAGTTCACCACCGCAGTCTTGCTTGAACTCATATGCCTAGTAGCACCAGAGTCAACGAACCAGGCCCCTGTAGAGGCCCTTGCACTTAATGCCTATCGGTCGCCAGCATAATCTTGTCTTTCTTCGACTTCTGTTGAGTTGAGCTCTGCATCTCCTCTTTCCTGCAATCCCGCTTCCAGTGTCCTGGCTTCTTGCATTTCCAGCAGATGGACTTCTTCTTCGTCTTATCTTCTCGTGTAAACAGAACAGAATCCTTGGATGGCTTGGAAATACTTTTCCCACTCCAAGTAGTATCTTGTAGCAACTTGGTTCGGACTGTGTCTGCAGTAAGGTCTGTTCCGGAACTTTCCAGAGCCATAATCATAGGCTGAAACTCATCTGGTAGACCTTTCAGCGTAAGAGCTGCCACAAACTAGTCGTCCAGTGCCTTATTCATAGACGCAAGTTGCTGAGCAAGTCCCATAACCTCACTGACATACTCTTCCATCGTCTTGTAGTGCTTTAATTTAACTTTGCATAATTTCTTCAAGATGACGATCCGGCGAATCACTTCTTTATCTGAGTAGGCCTTTTCAAGAGCTTCCCAGACTTCCTTCGCGGTCTTACAAGGCATGACGATTGGGAAAATTGATTTATCCACCATGAGGTTAAGTCTGGCCCTAGCCCGACTTTCGTCTTTCGCTTTCTTCGCAGATGTTGTAGTATCTCCATCCGGGTAGACAACTATACAGCTCCACAGATCTTCGAGTCTTAGGACGTTTTCCATCTCGAATCGCCAATCCACGTAATTTAGACTACCTCGCAGCTGATCTGTAGCCGGTAACGAGGCGCTGGTTGCAGACACGTTGATTTCGATACGTAACGAAATTCACAGTTCATATAACAAGCAGTCTATCATACGCACTTTATATTCGCACGGTGGATTCGTGGCTGGGCCCATAACCTGTAGGATTACGAGGCACACATGGAATTGAAATGGAACACGCGTTTAATATACTTGACATTTACTAGAACAGAACTGAACGGACAAGGTGATACAACATTCTTTTATACACACCGAAACAAAAGCAAAAGAGAAACTTATCTCTACGGAACAGGTGTACTGATTACCAGTGTGACCAACACAAACCATGGTCACATATTCCAACAGTTGCTGCAGTAGTCTTCGGCTGCTGGTACTGATGTTTCTGTTTTCCTCCATTCTTTACTTGTCCTGGTCGAGTAAAGAAAGCAGTTATTGATTCATTCCTCTGTGGTTTCTGTTTTCCTTGCAGATTCCTTTTAGATTCTTCATCCAAAAGTCTATTTTTGACAAAAGGAAGGGTTAAGTTCTCACCGTTTGCTGACATGGTTTCAATAGAGGTTACAACCATACTATAGTCAGTTGGCATGGTCAATAACAAATTACAAATCACATCTATCTCATCAGTATTTGCTCCAGCAGATTTAAGTCCTCGAATTTGTCTGTCAAACTTCAGAATGTGATTTTCCCAAGTTTCATTAGTAGGGTTATGTCGCATTGCAAGCAAAGCTTTCCTTGCCTGAAGTTGACTGGCAATTCCTTTCCTTTGAAAAGTGTCTGCTAAAGTTTTCCAGATCTTGAAGGCTGTATGATGTCCTCGGCAATATTTCAAATGACTATCAGCTATAGCACTCACAATAAGTCTAATGCAATACTTATCTTTTTGCCGGAGTATCTCATTAGCTGCTTCCCTGGCCGTTCGAGCTGCTGTTGTCTCGCCCGCCGGTGCTTCAGTATACTGAACTTCTTGTGTGATGTGGGACATCAGTTTCTTTTCGTCCAGTAGAACTTCAAGTCTGAATTTCCAATTGTCGTAGTTCTTACCGTCAAAAGTGGAATGTGGTATCTTTCATCATTGACTCTTTGTCTCTCCTCGTCGTTCATTTTTCCTTTTGTATCAAAGTAGGCCAACGCTAAAAAGTCACTATTCTTCCTCCGATATTCCGTTAACCTCACAGTATTGATTCCCGTTTCACTCACATAAACTATCCGTACGTTCTGGGCACCATAACCTGTCGAAAGAGTAATATTTCCTGTGGGTTATATGTGGTAGAAACAAATAAAATGAACAGGCACAGATCTTTGCTAACGTCCTTTTGGCTCTACCACGGTCGACTCTAGATAGGTCGGAAGGCTGAGACTTGGCAACATGTTCATCAGTCATACCCTTGCAAGCGGGAACACGAAAGGAACGTTCAGTCTGGCAGGTGTTCTTGTTTATCAAACAGGGATATTTCCTTCAATATTTGGTTTGTTACGCTTTTTACGTTTATACGCTTTACAGTAGCCTTTATTCTACCCTTCCAGTTGAGTTTTTAAAACTGTAATCCCTAAGCGAGAACACACTGACGAGTGTTCTTTATATCTGGCAAATATGGCAAATAGCCTATGCTACATGGTCCAGGTATGTTTCGGCACCGTAACAATGCCAGATAAATGTTGTGTCCCCAACTGTAACGCAAATTATCCAAGTAAGGGAGGCTACACGCCAGTGTTTAGGTTCCCAAGTGACGAAAATCTGCGCCAGGCCTGGATTAGGAAAATTCCTCGGAAGGACTGGAAACCTTCGAAATGGTCTGTAGTTTGCATAAACCATTTTCACGAACGTGATATTAAAGATTTCCAGATTTTGAGGAACCCAACACCATTTTGATAGCAAAGTTTTCAGACTTAAAACAAATATACCTCCGTGGTAAATTTGCCAGCCCACTGTTAAGACCAGCACATAAACTGAATCACAAAACGTTGCATTAGAGTAACTTAGAAAGACAGAAGGTTTCACTAGCTTGTAATATTTTCCATGAGTCAACTTTGTGTTGATTGTTTACTAGGAAAAGAGGCCTCTACCAATGATCCTTACTTTGACACCCTTAACAGAGGTGGTATCACTGCTAGCTGTGTCCTAAGTGCATTGATCTCCAATGATGATAATGAAGACAGGTCCTTAAAGTGTCAAAATCAAAAGAGGGTGCAAGTAGTTGTGTCTAAAACAATTTTGTTCGGTGATACCGGTACTGATTTTCCAAATGATGTGTGCCTTTGTGAAGTGAAAATTAGTCTACGGTACAAAGTGAAAAAATACTTTGTTATTGCCACTATATTGCTAAACAATTATTCACAGGCAAGGAATGTTGCTATTGATGTCAGCAAACTTGGTTATGGGAAGAGGAAGTTGCAGACACTTTAGGAAGGAAACAGAAGTAATCTGATAGATTTATGAAATACCAGCAGCAACAGAGAATTTCTATAATGGTAGTAATCTACATACTTGTGTGGCGTAATTGAGGGTTTATAGGCCTACAGTGTAAAGAAGTTATGGGAAATAGCCTACATTTTTGAATCACATAACCCTCAATTGCATCTACTTACTCCATATTATTATTATAACACCGCCAATTTATTTTATTACCGTACTTCATAGTAGTAAAATACGAAAAGAAGCCTAAAGGAATTTTCTTTATTTTGCTAAACAGATTTATGTTGGTAAATTATTTCCGTGTCATTCACGCCTAATATCAGCTGCCTGGCTCTTATAACAACTTTTCATGATCATGTGCACGTTATTCACTTATTTCCGATTGTAACACTGGTCATATGTAAATAAAAATAAACAGATGTTTTGCTAAACATATAAGTATGTTTGTCCAATACTGTATTAATTCAGTATCTTTTGTCACCTCCCTCGCTAGCAAACAGCTGTTCATGCGCTCGCGACGAAGTATGACTGACAACAACCGTAGCTACAGCAAGACCAACTACAATACTCAGACCTTAATGCAGGTCTCGAAAGTGTGAAAATGGCGTATGCTGAAGCCCCGGCATATTGTTTGTTTACATTCGTTGCTGGGATACACTATTTAGCTTTGATTAGCTTCGTTTGATGAAAGTTGGGATAAACTGTCGCTCATCTGTAATTTTTAGTGTCTTCTGTATGTCTGTAAAGTCCAGTTCGCGTTTATGTACTGCAATCGTATGTAAATATGTGATAATACGCTTAATATGGACTGGTTCGTTTGTGTGATGATTATCCAGTCAACCGATGGCATTGTGTCATTTACCTCGGATGTTGAAGTACCTAAGACCAAAGCATAATAGAGGTATCTCAGGAATATACACCGCAATGATTTGCTAGTTAGTGACAATATAATAATAGCTTAGTATACTTAAGTAGTGTCGAACTTAAGTACGTATAGGGAAAACACAATGACCATCTACAGCTAGACCAAACTGTTGACGTTATCTTGAACGCTCAGCAATATGTGCCTCCGTAAATCCTTACCAGTCTGGCAGATGTTCTACACTGGCTTGTATACACGCCAAATAATACAGTGAACTTCTGTTTTATTGGTTAAGGAAGATGTTCCCACGTGCCAAACAGTGAACTCATTGTGTTCCGTCATTATTCATACTGTTTGTGATTCTTACAGCTTGCAAATTATTTTTTATTATGATGTGTGTAATAAAGTGTTGTGAGTACCTTGCCAATTATGTACTTATATTGCGAGATGGTGTACCACGATAATTCCGTAAGAGGGAGATGGTGCTTTCCAGCCTATACGAGTAGTACTTTACTAAATCAACTATTTCCAGCGTAGGCTACAACTATTCCAAGCGGTAACAGCGAATGTTTAATAGGTTAGATGGTAGCATATTATCGTATCCCTTGTGTGTAGTATTCTCCATAATTATGTTCTGATATCCACACGACGACTTCTTTGCATATTTCAATCAACTAATTCGGTGCGTTGTTTTACCCGAGATTTTACGCAATTCCACGAGAGGTCTTAATTGAATTGTATTCTATGGCATTGGTTCGATTATTTCAGGCAAATATTCTCATTCCGATTTTGTACACAAATACTCTGCATGTGCTGGGTCAGCACTTCAGTAACCGGGTACTTTCTCTCTCCTACTTCAGAATCTGTTTGATTTTTTGCTAATAATATTATTCTATAATACTGAACTTAAATACAAATCGTGATAACTCGCCAAAAAGCTTCTTATTCAACCACAGAAACAGTGAGACTATTGTAGCTGCCCCTTGGGTGAAGACGAAGAAACCTGTAATTCGAGGCCAGCACTATATAAATAAATTAATTCAGGTAAGTATAAATTATTGATGCATATTTCTTGCTTATTTTATGCTCTTAGGTGAGTAAAAATAATAATTTACACGGCTGTGACAAGCCCGATGACATGATCTTAGCTATTGGTAGGGCAACCATCGCCGCCATATTTGTTCTACATTAAGGTCTGAGGATTGTAGTTGGTCTTGGTTACAGTGTTGTCAGGTTGAACCTTCCGATCTTTCTAGAGTCGACCGTGGCTCTACGATACCAACTACACTAGTATCGATTTACTTTTATTACGTCTGCATTGTCTTTGGTACATAGTTGCCAACATATGCCTGTGAAAGATCTTACAACATAAATAAGTAAATAAGAGTTAAAAGAGTAATATTGTCTTTCTTACCAATAAGACTAGCAAAGAAAATGCACAATGATAATTTTATTTCCCAATCATCTAATAAAAACAGGGCTATGTGGTCCGTGATAAAGAAAGAAACTGGAAAATCTGCTAAAATACAAAGGAACATTACACTGACCAGAAATAATAAAGTGATTAATAATCCAGAGGAAATAGCAAACACTTTTAATGACTATTTTCTGGAAATTCCACAAAAATTATTAAATAAATCACAGGTAAATACACTAATCTAAAATAAATATATGTCGTCATTCTTTATTTATAAATCATGTCACAAGTGAAGAGGTAAGAATAGTTCTAAAAGAGCTAAAATAAATTCTGTACTGGCGTTGATGGCATAAATCCACTTACACACTTAATAAACAGTTCAATTCTGTCAGGAACTTACCCGGATATTTTGAAGTTATCAAAAGTAATTCCAGTGCACAAAAACGGTTCAAAAGATGAATTAGATAACTATCGTCCTATTACCTTACCAACTGGTATTGCAAAAATTGTGGAAAAAATCATGTATAAGAGACTGACAAGTTTTATAGAAAAAAATAAAATATTATCAAACTCACAACATGGATTCAGAACGGAAAAATCTACACAGACAGCAATTTACGAATGTAGTCATAGTATACTGAAATTAATTGACAATTAGGAACATGTAACTGGCCTATTTTTGGATTTATCGAAAGCATTTGATGTTGTTGACCATAAAATCCTCCTTACAAAACTAAATCAATATGGTATTAGAGGTCTAGCTAATAAATGGATAGAGTCTTACTTAACAAGGCGTAAACAAATAGTAAGCTTGAGACACAAGGATGATGGAACCAAATTACTTAATGAAACATTGTCCTATGAGGGAATTATTAAATTTGGAGTACCCCAGGGATCGGTTTTGGGGCCACTACTCTTTCTTCTATATATCAATGATATAACACAGAACGTTCATTTACATAAGGAAATTTTGTTTGCGGACGATACAACACTCGTAATAAAAGGTGAAACTAAACAGGTCATACAGCAGTCTGCTGACTCCGTTACAGGAGAGTTAACCAAATGGTCACAAGATAATCGCCTCATAATAAAGTATTAAAAACAGTATGTCTAAATTTCCACACTATACAGAATAGGAATCCTGCGAAGCCCAATATAACATTAAATGGTCATCAAATAGAAAATAAATCAGAAGCAAAGTTTTTAGGACTATGGATACAATATAACTTGAAATGGAATAAACATATACAATATCTGAATACTAAACTGAACTCGATGTGCTTTGCGTTACGTATTTTGAAAACCTGCACTAGCATGCACACATTAAAAATACTTATTTTGCTTATTTCCATTCATACTTAAGATATGGGGTCATATTTTGGGGTATGTCGCCAGACGTACTAAGCACGTTTAGGATACAAAAGAGTGCGATTAGGATTATGGCAAATGTAAACACTAGATAATCATGTAGACCTCTGTTTAAAGATTTAAACATTCCCCCACTGTCCTGCATATATATCTTTGAAAGTATTAAGATTTAAAAAAAAAAATTTAATGAATAAGGATCTTTTTCTTAAAACAAACAATGATGTTCATAGGCATAACACAAGACAAAATCAAAACATTCATATTTCACACACACACACACACACACACAAAAGCATATATCAAAAAGGAACTTTTCACACAGGAGTTAAATTGTACAATAAACTGCCCCAGTATATAAAACTTGCCCCAAAAATAAAAACCTTTGATAGAATGTTGAAAGCTTATCTGCAGTGCCATTGTTTTTACTCTGTAGTTGAATATCTTAGTGTATAGGAGCGATGAAATGTATAATTATATTTTACTTTTCTATTTTAATTTTAATACCTGGCTGTAAGTTGTTGTATTTATAGAATTAAGTTTTCATATTATGATAATAGAGTAAGGTGTAAATAGTTGTCCAATAAGATTGTATCTCTTAAGATCTGTTATTATAATACGTTATAAATAGTTATAGTATTAGTATTATATACCTATTAGTACTTTTATTTTATAGATGTAAATTGCGACGTGTCCTATATCAAAAATGTATTTTATACAGGGGCGTATATAAGGGGGGCGGGGGAACCGCCCTCCCCCCCTCCCCCGAACTTTTTGTCACATATATTATTTGTTTATAAATTAAAACATTACAAACCAATATAATCATGTACTATTGTTACTAGTGACGTATGGCAACGTTGCAAAGCATGGTGAAGGTAGAGCGATGTAAACAGTGTGACAATCAGCTTGCTCTGATCTTATGTGTGACAATACAACCTATTATTACTCTCCAGTGCCTTCGCTCTTATGAACGAACCAAGAACAGCAACAAGTGCCCTTGAAGCGTGTGACCAAAGTTTTTTCCCTAACTTTTATACCCTTATCAAACATTTGGCAAATTTGCCTCTCTCTGTAGCTACTGGTACTGCCGAACGGAGTTTGAGTTGGTTGAAAACATACTTAAGAAATTCTACTTCTTAAGACAGACTCAACGGGAAAGGGAAGGGTGATTGAGAATCATGTAATGGAAAGGGAGGAGGAAATTGATGAGGATGCAAAAGGAGATTTAATATTGAGGTCAGAATTTGACAGAGCATTGGAGGACTTAAGCAGGAACAAAGCACCAGGCATAGATGATATACCGATTGAGTCGCTACGCTGCATAGGAGATGAAGGTCTGATCAGGTTATTTCACTTGGTGTGTAGGATTTATGAGACAGTTGAGGTACCCCCTGATTTCAAGAAGAATGTTACTATCCCTATACCAAATAAAGTGGGAGCTGACAGATGTGAAGATTACCGTACAATCAGCTTGATTGCTCATGCTTCAAAGATCCCGTCTAGAATAATTTACAAGAGGATGGAAAGCCAGATAGAAACGGAGTTGGGTGAAGACCAGTTTGTTTTCGGGAGAAATGTAGGGACAAGGGAAGCTGTACTAAGTCTTAGGCTGATTTTGGAAGGTAGAATAAGGAAAGATAAGAGAACGATCATGGCATTTGTAGACTTTTGATAAAGTTGATTGGACTAAATTGTTTGAAATTTTGAAATCTATTGGAATAAAGTAGGCTACAGGGATAGGAGGGTGATATACAATCTATACAGAAACCTGACAGCAGTCATTCGAGCTGAAGGAGATGAGAGAGAAGCTGGTATTCAGAAAGGTGTAAGGCAAGGCTGCAACTTATCACCCATACTTTTCAACTTTACATTGAACAAGCAATGAAGGAAATTGGAGAAAAATTTAAAGTGGGAGTGAAGATTCAAGGAGAAATAATTTCAACTCTGAGATTTGCTGATGACATCGTCATCTTGGCCGACACGCCTGCGGATTTGAATGAATTTTTGAATGGTATGGACTCCGTCTTACGGAAAGAATACATGATGAAAATTAATAGTTGTAAAACAAAAATACTGGAATGCAGCCGAAATAAATCAGAAACCTCTATGGACATCAAATTGGCAGGTAAAAAGCTGAAGGAAGTAGGAGACTTCTGTTACTTAGGAAGCAAAATAACCAGTGATGGACGAGGCAAAGAGGATATAAAAAGTAGGTTGGCTCAGGCAAGAAAAGTATTTTTACAAAAATGGAATCTGTTGACATCGAATATAGATTTAGGTATTAGGAAGTCATTTTTGAAAGCCTTTGTCTGGAGCGTGGCGCTCTATGGAAGTGAAACTTGGACTATTGGTGCAGCAGAAAAGAGGAGAATTGAATCATTTGAAATGTGGTGTTACAGGATGTTAGTTTTAATGTAAATCTTTATTTATCAAGTGAGAAATACAATGCAAAATACAAATCATCTTTTGAGACGCTTGTCACATGTCACGCGAACACGCACAGACTTTGCACTGACTCGTCTTTTGTTCTCTTCTTTACTGTACATGTCTATTTCACCAGGTGGCGCTACTGTGCTATTTTTCTTTCAAATATTAACACTTCCTCCAAAGAAAAATCAAATACAAATAAAAATAAACAAGATGAACTATTGAACACTTTTCAGCCTCTAAGATGTCATCTTCTGCACGCCAATCCTCTCACGCAGCATCTCGAATCTGACCCTCTCCAGAGGTTTAGTTAGAAGATCAGCTAATTGATTGGTCCCGTCGATGTGCTCCAGCTGAAGGTCTCCGTCCAAAAATCTTTCTCTCACATAGAAATGACGTACCTCAATACGCTTGGATTTTCGATGGTACTCCGGATTTTTAGCCAATTTAACTGCACCAGCATTGTCGATGTAAAGCGTAGGAGGTTTGTCAGCAGTTCCCAGTAATTCAGAAAACAGTCTTTTCAGCCAAATCAACTCCTTTGCTCCTTCACTTGCAGACACAATTTCAGCTTCAGTTGTCGATGTTGACACAGACTTCTGTAACTGACTTCTCCACGATACAGCTCCATGATTGTAGGTCGAAATGACACCCGTCGTTGAACGTCTCGTCCTCTTGTCACCGGCGTAGTCAGCATCACTGTAGACCTTCAAAACGTCCTTTTTCCTATAGACGATTCCATGGTTCACTGTGCTCTTTAAATATCGAAATAACCGTTTCACTTGACTCCAGTCTTGAACTGTAGGATTCTCCATGGCTCGAGCAGCTTTGTTGACCGCGAATGCGATATCTGAACGTGTAGCTGTAGTCAGGTACATAAAGGATCCCACCGCCTCACGATAAGGAACCCTGGCCGAAACCTTTCCTCCGTCTTCACTTTCTTCGCGTCCAACTGGGGTAGACACTCCATTTGACTCGGCCATCCCAAATTTTTCTAGGATTTTCCTCGTATAATCCTTTTGACTGATTGCAATTGATCCATCATGGTTTTGTTGTATCTTCATGCCCAGGAAATTGTTGAGAGATCCTCTGGTCGTGTGAAATTCCTGCTGAAGTTTTTCCATGAACTGCTCGATGTTTTCTTCGTTGCCAGTTACCAGACCATCATCCACAAAGATTACAACAGCCAACCACTTTCCATTTTTGTTGCTGTAAAAGAGACAAGGATCAGCTTTGCTGTTTTTGAATCCAGCTTTCTCCATGATTTTCTTGAAACGCTTGTTCCAGCAGCGTGGAGCATGTTTTAAACCATATAAGCTTCTTTTTAGATGACACACTCGGCCAGTACCGTCCTGATGATCTTCTGGCTGTTCCATGAACACATCTTCTTCAAGTTCGCCGTTCAAGAAGGCCGTCTTGACATAAAATTGACCAAGTTTCATCTCCTTTTCAACAGCTACTGCCAACAGAGCTCGAATGGTATCATACCGTGCAACAGGGCTGAATGTTTCTTCATAATCGATTCCTTGCTGTTGCACATAGCCTTTGGCTACCAATCGTGCCTTGAAGCGAACTTCTCCACTGTCCGTTGTTTTCTGTCGAAGAACCCACCGATTTTTCAGGACCCGGGCACCATTTGGACGCTCAACCAATTTCCAGGTATTATTTTCCTTTAAGGACTCCAATTCTTCATTAATTGCTTTCAGCCACTGATTTTTATCACTAGACTGCAGCGCTTCAGAGTATGAGTCAGGATTCTTTTCAACGATAGATGGTCCAGCCATGTACATGATATTTCCACTGATCATCCACGATGGCTTCTTACTTTCACGTTTGCTTTTCCTTCTTTCTTCAGTCTCTCCTTCTTCCTCATCTTCGGTTCCTCCGGAACTGGATGCCGAAGCAAAATCTTCAATTTCGCTTAAGTTCTCATCTGACTCTGACCTCCTCTGTAGGCCTGCATCAGACGATGAATTAGACTGATTCCTCTCCACACGTTCTTCAAGCGTGACTTCAACCTTTCCGCGCAGATTGCAGACAACTTCAGGTTTGAGTTTCACATCATGGCTTAGAACAACCTTTCCCTGAGTTGGAATCCAGACTCTAAATCCATCCCTATCGTTCACGTACCCAACCAGATGTCCAAAAACAGCTTTGTCGTCGAACTTTGAGCGAAAATTCTTGTCGATATGCACGTAGCATTTTGTTCCGAAGATCTTCAGATGACTGAGACTTCCCACTGGTCGTCCATACCACAATTCATAGGGAGATTTGATTTCAATGGATGACTTCCCAGTGCGATTCAGGAGGTACACCGCAGTGTTGCAGGCTTCAGCCCAAAGTTGTTTCGTTAACTTGCTGGGATTCAGCATAGAGTTTGCGCACTCCACAATCGTCCGATTTTTACGTTCCGCAACTCCGTTTTGTTGTGGTGTGTACGGCGTAGTAATGCTGTGTCCTATGCCTCTGCTTGCGAGTAGTTCATAAACCTTCTTGTTATCAAATTCTTTTCCTCCATCACACCTGAACGGCTTCACGACGTGTCCATTTGTTTTGGCTTCATTCAGGAACTGTTCCAGAATGGTGTACACTTCACTTTTGTGCTTTAAAAAGAAATCTCATCGAAACTTACTGAAATCATCCTTGAAACATACGTAGTAGCGTGCCTTTCCAAGAGATTCAGTAGACATTGGTCCATTCACATCGGCGTGGATTTGTTCACCGGTGGCTGTTGGTCGACTCATTCGTGTCTTGAATGACAGTCGATGCATTTTTCCCAGTGCACATCCATCGCAGAAATCCTCTTTACACATGTCTACATTGATGTTCATCTGATTCAGTACATTCTTGACATGCGCTTTGTGTTGATGACCAAATCGTTCATGGTAGATCTGCAGTTTGTCCGACGATGTAGCTAAATTCACTTGAATGGGTTGCGCCGGTTTCACGACGCGCATGTCAAGTACATACAGACCATGACTCACACGTCCAGCCATCATCGCCTTTCCAGTAACCTTGTCTTCAATTCTAACAGTTAGGTCGTCAAGTCTTGCACAAAAACCTTTCCGTGCAGCAGCTTTCACAGAAAACAGATGAGCCATTGCATCGGGAACATACAAAACTTCAGTCATCTCAGCACTCAACCAAGCGTTGTTCAGCCGCACTTGAATGTTTACAGTTCCTTTGCCGTGAGCTAGCATGCTCACACCTCGTTTTCCCAGCAAAATCTTCTCTGGAGCAGCAAACTTGACGTATGTTGTAAAATACTGTTTGTTCGCGGTGATGTGATTTGTGGCGCCACTGTCGCAGTACCACTCGTCGGCTTGAACAAAGTCGCCGTGTATCGCACTCATAGCATGTGTCAGAAACGAAGCATTGTTCTCCTTATTTTTGTTTCTAGTGTCACCCTCTTTCTTCTTCACTGGACAATCACTTGTCCAATGGCCCAATTCCTTACATTTGAAACATGGAAACTTCTGCTTTACTCGTAGAACATTTTTCTTCGACTTGTTATCAGCGCTGCCTTTGCCACTGCCATACTGGGAATGCTTCTTGGGAGCACTACTTACCACAAACGCAGTCGATTCCACGTTTCCTTGGTCACGCAGTTCAATCGTGCACAATTTTTCAATCAACAAGTTCACAGTTTGATTTTCCGTCGGAATCGTGTCCCACACATCCTTGAAATTATCATATTCTTTTCCCAGCGTGGATAAAATTCGACCGTTCAAAATCCTTTCAGATAACGTGTTTTCGTTGTGCTTTTGGAGTTCGTCGTTCAGATCCTGATAAAGCTTCTGTAACTTCGTGACATGGGTGCTGATGTCCTCCTTGTCGTCACGTGTCACTCGGAAGAATGACTCGATCAACATGTTCAGTCGCTGCGTACTGCTTCGTTCGAACCGTGCGCTCAATTTTGTCCAAATTTTACTGGCATTGGGGCACGTCAACACGAGCTCGGCAACAGATTGTCCTAGCGCACCTGCTAGCAAACTGGCCGCTTTCGCGTCTTCTTTCAACCACTGCTTATATGCCGCTGTGTGTTGCGCAGTTGCATCTTCCGGCAACACAGGACACTTTTCCGAACCATCAACAATATTTTCCAGTTCATACGACCGCAAAAACATCAACACATGCCATTTCCACTTTGCCCAGTCTTCAGGTCCTTCAAGTTTATCCACTTGAACTTTGTAGTCACTGCCGGTTGCCATTTTGAGGTTATCCTTACTCATAAAAAAAATACAGCACGTGTTCCACAGGTGGTCAGCTTCGGAACCACTCACGAGATAATACCATTTACACGTGGCCTGGGTCCATAACCTGTTAGTTTTAATGTAAATCTTTATTTATCAAGTGAGAAATACAATACAAAATTCAAAACATTTTTTGAGACGCTTGTCACATGTCACGCGAACACGCACAGACTTTGCACCGACTCGTCTTTTGTTCTCTTCTTTACTGTACATGTCTATTTCACCAGGTGGCGCTACTGTGCTATTTTTCTTTCAAATATTAACACAGGAGCAAGCCTCCGTGGCATAGGCGGCAGCACGCCAGTCTCTCACCGCTGGGTCCGTGGTTCAAATCCCGGTCACTCCATGTGAGATCTGTGCTGGACAAAACGGAGGCAGACAGGTTTTTCTCCGGGTACTCCGGTTTTCCCTGTCAAAATTTCATTCCAGCAACACTCTCCACTATCATTTCATCTGTCATTCATTTAATCATTGCCCCAGAGGAGTGCGTCAGGCCTCGGCAGCCGGCACAGTCCATATCCTCGCCGCTAGATGGGGGCTTCATTCATTCCATTCCTGACCCGGTTGGAGACTGGAAGCAGGCTGTGGATCTTCATTTCATTAACACAGGAGAATGATGAAGATCAGACGGGTAGATAGGGTTACAAACGAAGAGGTATTAAGACGAGTGGGAGAGGAGAGATGTTTCTGGCGACTGCTAATGAAGAGAAGAGATAGGTTAGTAGGAGACATACTAAGACACCCAGGAATAGCAAGCTTAGTTATGGAAGGAAGGTTTGAGGACAAGAACTGTAGGGGTAGACCAAGGTTAGAATATGTTAAACAGATTGCCTCGGATGTAGGGTGTGGTAGCTATGTAGAGATGAAACGATTAGCTCAGGACAGGGAGGCATGGATAGCTGCATCAAACCAGTCAAAAGACTGAAGACTCAAACAACAACAACAACGGTCTAGTATTGTCATCTATTCACACAGACATACATCTCACTGACGATGAAGTTATGAACCGATTTGACAATGCTTCAAGAAACCTTGACTTTATATTATAGTGTGAGTTGTAAATCAAAACAATAACATTAATTCTGTCCATGTAAATACTATCAAGAGAGCAAGATGATTGTATTAAGAAAAAGTATCATAAAATGGTCTTAGTTGTGTTTGACATTCACCAAACATAAAACATCACATCAAATTGGTTGAAAAAGTGAAGCCAGATAGCCTTAAAACTCATCATTTTGCACCAAATTATACAAAAGTTTCCCGGGGAGAACCCCGGACCCCCTATTCGTTGGGCCTATACCATGCCCCCTTACGCCCGGTTGGGCACCCCCCGAAATAAAATTCTATATACGCTCCTGATTGTATACTTGTATTTGATCAAATGGAATTAATAAATCTATCTACAAAGGAACAACTGAAGATGCCCTGTATCAAAATGAAGCCACCAGGATTTGATAAACACGGGAAGATTTGGACCACTCTGAATAGAATACGAACTAATTATGGTAGATGCGCCGATTCCCTACATAAATGGGGAATGACATCCTCCCAGCCCTGTGATTGTGGTGTTGAACGTCAAACGGTTCAGCACATTGTCCAGGCGTTCCCCTTATGAGCATTCCATGGTGACCCAGAGGAGTTCCTCTTCGCAACAAATAAGGCTATTGAATACATCACAAATCTGGATATCTGTTTATCAGTGTATATATTATTATGTAAATATGTATATAGACTATAATTATCTTTATGCAATGTGTTTCCAAAAGCTAAATAAATAAATAAATTATGCTAGCGGACCCGTGTGAGAACTCTCACATAATGGGTTGTGTGCGCCCCATGAGTATAGACTACCCGCCCTGTCCTAGTGCTATGCGGGTTGTACGCGATAGTCCTACCTTTCAGGCAGCGGCTATCGTTTTGTTTATTTGTTTAAAAGCTCGTTATAAACAAATACATATATTTCCGTTGACCTTACAAGAAATGCAAGATTTTTTCAATACTATTCAATACGATTTGGAAGATTTTGGTACAAACCACACCTTCTAACGCCATCTGGTTTAGGAGAGTGGGTTTTGTGAAAAATACACCTTGTATTATAAATTATTATATTATATTTATTAAACACAGTAGGCCTCCGTGGCTTAGGCGGCAGCACGCCGGCCTCTCACCGCTGGGTTCGTGGTTCAAATCCCGGGCACTCCATGTGAGATCTGTGCTGGACAAAACGGAGGCAGACAGGTTTTTCTCCGGGTACTCCGGTTTTCCCTGTCAAAATTTCATTCCAGCAACACTCTCCTCTATCATTTCATTTCATCTGTCATTCATTTAATCATTGCCCCAGAGGAGTGCGTCAGGCCTCGGCAGCCGGCACAGTTCATATCCTCGCCGCTAGTGGGGGGCTTCATTCATTCCATTCCTGACCCGGTCGGAGACTGGAAGCAGGCTGTGGATTTTCATTTCATTTATTAAACACAATGTGTACTGAGTGTTATAAATTATGTATCCTCTTTGATTATGATGGCGTGATGGTAGGTGACGGTGATTGGTGGATTCTGGATTGGTTGCTTGCAAAAGGATGCATGGCGCACATGGCGATTGATCTGGATCATATGTGAATTTGATGTAAGCCCGTAAGGAGGGATCTGCAAAATTGTGGGCACATCTTGTGTATGTGTTTTTAAATTTTAAAAATCTTGCTCTTTCTCAACTATCCATGTTAATTTGTTTTGAAGTGTAGCGAAGAGCGACGATTTTGAAATTCACTTGATTCGGTTCGTATGCGTTGTGTAATTTTGAACTTGACTGCATAGTAGAAATCAGACGGTCATGCGTCCTAATGAAAGAGTAAAGAAGTACTTTTTTTTATTACTGTAGCTAGTGGTTGGCGAATAGAATAGATGTATTTGCAAATAGGAATGTGGCAGTCACATTGCAATTTGTAATAGGCTATGTCGTGTATTGTACGGGGGCGAGTTTTTGTAATTTTTCAGATAATTTGCCTTGAATGAGGAACACTTTTTCTCTGGAGAATTTGGTTTCACTGCTTGGTGAATCCAAGAGTTGAATCCCTTTCATTCTAGGCGTGATCTTTCCGAGGGTTTTATATTCACTTCAGTTGATAGGTAGGTTATACTCCGCAGGGGTGTATATAAAGGGGGGGGGGGGGGGGAGCTCCAGCCCCGCCCCCCGAAAAAAAAAACAATTAAAAAATTAAGAAAGGGTTGCATTGACGTCATACCCCATGTGACACATTGCCAACATGTCCGATACAAAATTCACCACACGACACATGAATAATGAAATAAAAGGCAAAACCTTTGGCCTGGATAAAGATTATTGATGCGGGACTACCCCCACTGTGCATGACAAAAACCAGGGGTTTATATATGGCAGGCCGCGCTACCTAACCACCATTGGGGTTGGCATTATTGACTCCTTCACAGGGTCTCTAGACAGCGGAGGAGCGAACATCTATTATTACATCATCTCCAGATATTTTCCCCGACTATTCTTTCAGGTAATGTCGTTAATTTCAGTAGTTTAAACATTTTATAGAAGGGTATACCTCTTGTAAATTCCTACCAATTCTCACAATTTTCCAGGACTCAGCCCCCCACCCCGAAAAAAAAGAATGTATATACGCCCCTGATACTCCGGCTGTTATAACTTACAATTGGACAGTTCACTGATCAGCTCAGCAATGTTCCCAGCGTGCTGGCGGAGTACGGTCAGGAGCATTCCACTGTCACGTGCAGGACATTCACACTCATTTTACAATACATTTTTTGTTATTCTGCTTCAATAAAAAGAAATGTAACAATCAACTAGTGTGCAGCTGAAAAGTACTAAACCTACTCTGTTTATGTGGAGGAATACATATTTAAAATGTCTATGGGTACCTGAAATATTGAAGGGAACATAACCGTCACGTGCGGGACATCGTCAGTGGACATGGAAAAAATAATTTCCATTTCTTTTAAAAAAATCTGTGAATCTAAGAACATTTCACTGTAATACAGTATTTTATTAAAAGCTATATACTATTGCCTAAATAACCATCATATACATCAATTTTAAATAGTTAACAAATTTGACAAAAATTTTTTTTTCTAATGTCACGTGTGGGACACTGATGTCACGTGTGGGACATTGTATGATGTCTCATTCTTTTCTTGGTTTACCAAATGAAATAAAAACAAAATAGCAACTGATATGTTAATGTTACATAATTGCAACATTAGAAATGTCCGCAATTATTAACTAATTGTCATTAAATTTATACAGTCCCCTGTTGTTGGCAATTACTGGTCCAGGAATTATATTCACAATTTCAAAACGGCTGTAAGGTATCTCATCCTGTTCTTTTGGCCATCTGAAGAAACCAGGAACCTTTGACTCATGCATGACATTAACTTTTACACTGTCTTGGTCAATTTCAGTTATTTCTCCTCTGTAGTGTACACCCTGATAATTAACAATCACCCACTGGTTGTCAGCAAGATCCAACAAATCATACACCGGAGCTTCAGCACCAAAAGTTGTTTCATCTAAAGAGAGAGCATTATTTTTACACTGTAAGGCCAGTCCAGCTGATTTCATTATATGAAATGATGAAATTCCCGGGATTGATAGAACATCCGCCCAAGGATTTTCTCGTTCAATTTTCTTGTTGATGAACTCTTCGTCAACATAGAAGATTCTGGTACTAGTTACAGTTTTTGCAGCAAGATCAGCAAAGTCTTTTGCTCTCTGAACTACTGGGGCACCTTCTCATTGACTCCTAATTTTCTCACGAACAATCCGTTTGACGTTACCCCCTACTCCATCAACAACTCCCTTTCCATGGGATGTTGCAAAATACTTCCATGAAAAAGGTTTGCCATACTTCTCCGAGAGCAGGTTTAGAACTTTGGCCATGTACCTGTTTTTAAACTCTGAGGCAGGACCATCACTCCGGATTACTTCTTCAGTAGGATTTTCGCTGTTTGGTTGTTCTGCATTAAAGGTAATACTATACAAAAAATCAATGAAAGTAAATATTGTGTTTTTGTCCTTGTTCTTTGTGTTGGAACAAACAAGGAATGTTTGACATTCTCCTTTAAAGAACAACGCCGCTGTGAATAATAACCCACTTTGTCAGGACCACAGTGCACTCATAATTTCGTTCTGGTATTCACATGAGAAAGACATGGCAAAGTCAATCTGCAGAATGCGGATACCACTGGTTTCTTGTTTGTCATTCTCGAATGCTGCAGACTGTATTCGTTTGAGATTCACATGGGTCTTGAAGCCTGGCAGATCTTGTATTGTTGCTTCGAATAAATCACCAACCTGGCCTTCCTTAGCAGAAAGTTTTAATCCCTGGTCTGAATTTTCCCAACATTTCCAAGTAACTTCATCATCACTGTTTGCTGGTACTTGCAAAAGTTTGCCATCACAGCAGGCTTCACAAATGTTTTGCCAACAAGCAGAATTGATCGGCACATCACACAGTATTTTCTCCCAGAAAGAGTTTGAATAGCTGTATTTCAGGGCTTTGAGTTTGAGAATAAAATTCTCATGCACTCTGCACTTGCACTGATCAGATGGAGTGTTTTTCAAATGTAAAACATTCTTTGGACGCAAACTACAAAATTTGGAGAAACCAACTACCAGCAATGGATTTTCTTCCTTGAGAATAGAAAAAGCTTCCTTCAAGAACATTGTCATGTAGTGCTTCTGTAACTTTTCCTTGATTCCATTCTCCCAGACAGTGATACAGTCATTCATTCCTGGGCATGTATATACAATATCTGGCCTGAAGTAGAAATCCCTCACTTTTGAATAATCAATCTTGGAATTTGAATTGGAACGATTGGCTGGTGGAGATAAACCAGCACGTTCCGCTAAGCATGTCAAAACGGCGATTTTCTTCTTTGGCGATTTGGGCAATGCACGTGTCGTTCTCCATACGGCCTTTCCCAGTGACTGCGGACATTGATATGGACTCTTAGATCCTTGTGAGGAAGTAGAGGAAAATTGCTGAAGCTTATCACCCCTTTTCTTTGCCCTCTGGATTATTTTCCGGTCCCTCTCATACTTTCTAAGTTTCTCCTTCTCAGCTTCAGTCATACCTTGCTTCTTTTTCTTCTTCAATTCTGATATCCGCTTGTTTTCCTGTTTTTGGAAATCAGGATCTTCACGTATTAGTCGTTCACGCAGTTTTTGCATCCTACTTGCACTTGTACTAGCAATATTAGACATTGCCTACACCTAGAAAGAGAGAAAATAGTTGTTTCAGAAGTTACTAAGTCCAGAATGCATTTACTACTTTCTAAATAATCAACAATTATTTTTAATTACTACTTCAACAGGAAATTCTCATTAAAAATAAACCAAAAGGATCAGTTGTTAACATAACATAGGTCTAATTCTTAAACCACACATTTAAATGATGAAACCCATGAAAATCAGCTATGGAACTGAAAATCATATTACCATAATACACGCCATATCACACAAGCGATAACAATCCTCGTCACGTGTGGGACAAACTTCAATGCCTAACCTAACCTATAATTGACATGACAAAAATCTTTAAAAATTATGGTAGGTTTAGAACATAACACCAACTTATAAAATTAAAAAAACAGGTAAAATTATTGAAGCATATTCACAAGAGGCAAAAATAATTGTAATTTTCTGTCACGTGTGGGACAAAGATGTTCTCAACTAATCATGGCTTAATTACTGCTCATAATTATAAAAATTATTATACTGATTACTGAAAATGTGTTATTATGTACTTACTTTCTACAAAGAGCACAGTCAAATGTCTGAAGATCCTTTGTCTGCCCTGGCAAAGCCTCCAAAACCGACCAATTTTTTTTTCTGCTTCAGAACAAATCAGCAGGTTGCCATCTTAGATCAGAAATGCCAACTTAAAAGTGCAAATTTTAGCAAAATTTTATTAAATATATTAAATTTAAAACTTAAATACATAATACTAGCACTTTTTAATTCAACATTTGAATTTTTGACTTTTGGACTAAATGTCCTGTTTTCTGTGGAATGCTCCGTCAGCTGATTCGAACATGATACGTAACACACACTTAATACTCAAGCACAGAATTAAAATTCACCTGGAGCTACTGAACCATTAAGCCTACATTATTTTACATTTACATAAATGACTTCTATGTTACAGGCTCGACATAATGGAAATTACAATGTGCCGCGTGACGGCCGGAGCACTCTGGCTAGCTGCCTGTCGAGCAAGGCGCTAGCAGCAGCGTAGCGCCCATCTAGTTCAACACATTTGCACTTTTTAACGTATTTATTAATCATTACTTGCACGAATTTCAGAGTCGTTGCTGGAAATGCTGTCCTTTAATTTCTTAACACACATTGCACCAATGTAGGATGTTTTGGTACACTCGCTGATATTTCATACAGTTATTTCGTTCTCGAGAGCCTCCAGTGTACGCGAATTGTTTCTGTATACTTCCCAAGTAGCAGAATTCATCTACCCTTTTCTATGTTCACTCCCTCGAGGGTCAGGCTAGAATTGTTACAATGGTTAATGCGCATTTCCTTTGTCTTTTTGCTATTTATCTTTAAGCCTGCTTCATTTGCTTCTACTTTTAGGACGTTCAGTTTGATTTCCATGTCTCTAAAACTTTCTGCGAGAAGACAAAGCTCTGCAAAATCTAGTTGTTCCAGTCGGTTAGTCAGTCCCCACTGTATGCACCTTTTTCTGTTCTGTTCTGTTCGTCGCCTCTTTTAACATACAGTACAATCAAAAACTATAATAAACAAGATGGGTGACAGGAGGCATCCTTGTCTTACTCCAGTCTTTACCTCAAGAGGCTGAGACAGCTTCCTTCTGTGTTCTACTTGGCAAATATATCCATCATACATGGCCTGTGTCAGGCACACTATCTTTTGTGGGATTCCAAACTTTTCCATAGCCCTCCACATTTTCTTCCTATTAACAGAGTCAATGACCTTTTCAAAGTCAATAAAAAGTATATACAAAGATGTCTGATGCCCAGAAAACTGTTAGGCCTAAATGATAATTCGTAGTGTGTTAATCTAGTCCACAGTTGACAGGCCTTCTCTGAAACCTGCTTGTCCTTGGCGGAGTCTCCTATCTAGGCTATGGAGTTTCGTATCCTGTTCAGTATGACTAGACAAAACTTTTCCTCCCATACGAGAGCAATGTTATTCCTCTCCAATTATTGCAATCTGAGAGCTCTCCTTTCTTGGGTATCTTGACGAGAATTCCCTTTTTCTATTCCTCAGGAAGGCGTTCTTCATTCCATATTAATGTGAGGAGTGGTGCCATGACTTCTGCTGTGAGATCTGGATCAACTTTTAGTGCTTCCGGGATAACATTATCTAAGCCCGGTGCTTTGCCACTTTTCATTTGTCTCACAGCTTGTGCAATCTCCTGTCGTGTAGGTGGTTCTACTGAAATGTTTGGGTCGTCTGAACTGGTTTCCTCTTCTTCCATCCCTGATTCCTCACTGAGATTGTTAAGTACTTCAATGAAGTGCTGTCTCCATCTTTCCAACTGTTGTTCCTCAGATGTCAAAGCTATTCCATTAGCATCTTGGACTGGATTTTCCCCTGAAAAGTTATCTTGAGAGCTTTCTTGTAATGGCATTTACTTTACTATTTCTAGCTCTTACTGCTTCTTCTACTTGTGTTGCCAGTTGGTCTGTAAATGCTCATTTATCTCTCCGGACTTTCTCTTTTACTTACTTGTTGGCTTCCCTGTATTTCATCTTCGCTTCTGCTTTCTGGTTCCTTGTTCGACTGGAGTTAACTAGTGCCTTACACTCTCGTCGCTTCCTGATCGATTCCCAAGTATCTTCCGTTATCCAATCTTTCCTCCCTGGTTCTCTATATCCCACTACCTCTTTACATGTTTCTAGATAGCGTTCTTTGACAGTGTTCCATCTAGTATTTACCTCTTTATCTGGTTGTTTGCTGAGTGCCTCGATTCTATTCTTCAGTTGTATCTTAAAATCATTCTGGGTTTCTGTCTTACCAAATTTCACCGAATTGAAAAGTTTCATTCGCACCGCTTCCTGCTTTCTTGGTACTGCCACCTTCAATCGAATATTAGCAATCGTAAGATGGTGGTCACTACCTACGTCTGCTCCACGTTTATTCCTTACATCGAGGAGTGAGCGTCTCCATCTTCTACTTATTGCCAAGTGGTCAATTGGATTTTATGTATGGAGATCAGGTGAGACTCCCATGAAATTTTGTGGCAGTTCTTATGTGGAAACAGTGAACCACCTAGGACCAATCCAAAATCACTGCATAGGTCTACAAATCTCTGCCCATTATTATTTTCATTTCCCATTCCATGTTTACCCATGATTTCCTTTCCTTCAGTTTCACTGCCAATTTTTGCATTCAAATCGCCCATTAAATCCAGGATATATCTCTTCTTTATCCTTGACAGTGTTGCTGTCAGCCTATCATTGAACTCTTCCTTCTCTTCTTCATCTGCTAACTCCGTTGGAGAATAGCACTGCACTATAGTTGCAGGTCTAACTTTGGTTCTTATTCTAACAGTAATTAACCTCGAAAAGAACACTCAAGATTATTGATGAGCGACTACTCCACTGTGCATGAAAAAAAAAAAAACAGGGGTGTATGTATGGCTAACTCGGCCCACCTTCCCAACAATTATTGGTCTAGACCAGAGGTTCCCATTAGGTGGTCCACAGACCCCTGGGGTCCGCAAATGTTGTTCAGGGGGTCCGCTAAGAGTCTTCAACAATTAATGCAATAATGAAAATGGAAAACGGTGAAAGTATGAAGTGTTCCTAAAAAATAATAATTATGCGTTGCCACCCACAGCATAAGTAGCACACTCATATGTGGCTCAGCGTAATTTGAGCTTTTCAGGTTTCCCGCTAGAGAGCGTTCTGCTCCTTAATCTGTGAGTCTGCATGTTTACATATTTACAAGAGTTTTGAAAGTTGAAACTTTTGATTGTTTTAATTGTTAAAAGTCCATTGAATATGGATCGTTGGTTGAAGAGTGGATCTTAAAACCGAAGTAGGCCAACTGCTACAGATAGTGATGAAGAGGAATCTGTGGTAATAAATATAGAAGTGAATGAGCCGCCTGATGCCTCTCTTGAGCCTAGCCATTCAAAGAGTAAGCCCACTGCGAAAAGTAGGAAATACGACATAAAATATTCGGAAATTGGCTTTACGCATTGTGGACCTGAAGACTGTCCTAGGCCTCAATGCGTGATATGCTTTGAAACCCTTGCCAATGAAGTATGAAACCTGCAATCCTCCGGAGGCATCTAGATACCAAACCACAAAGGTTTTCGAACTGAAAATCTGCCAGAGAGTAATTACCATAAGTTCTGATGCAAATGTGACTGAAAATGCAACGCATGCATCATGCAAAGTATCTCGGCTTGTCGCATTGCTGAAGAGCTCATTCTACCTTCAGCAATTATTTTGTGCAAGAGAATGCTGCCGCAAAGCTTCTAAGTACCTTCCAGCTGTATAACAAAACTGTGTAAAGGCGAATTACAGATCTGTCAAGAAAAATTGAAGAGACGTTGTTGGCAAGGCTCCACATGTGTGACATGTTTGCTCTGCAGTTGGATGAGAGTACCGATATATCAAAAAACGGCGATAATGTCGGTTTTAGTACTTTTTATGTGATAACAAAATATATGCAAGATTTTCCTTTTTCCTGTGAGCTACTACACTCAACAGCAGAAGATATTTTCGCAGCTCTGAACGATTATTGTAAAAACATGATATCACATGGTAGAAATATGTGGGTCTGGCGCGAAATATGTCTGCATGCAAGAAGGGCCTTCAAGCTGAAGTGAACAAAGTAGCTCCAATTGTGAAATGGAAACTTTGCTATATTCACCGGGAAGCATTAGTAGCCAAAAGACTGCCTGAACCGCTGCAGAGCACGCTTAATGAAGTATTGAAAATAATAAACTATGTCAAAACCAGCTCTTTCAAATGCAGGTTATTTGCATTGCTCTGCAAAGACATGGGTAGCGAGCATGAGCAGCTTCTCATTCATACTGAAGTGCAATGGCTTTCAAGGGGCAGGATCTTAACTAGGTTTTACGAGCTGAAAGGTGAGGTACGAATCTTTCTTCTTGGGACGAAACATGACTATTTGCTCAATTACTTTTCTTGGCTTTGCAGAACTGCTTACTTAGCTGACGTGACCGATCACTCGAATGTTTTGAATTTGAGTTTGCAAGGTGCCTACGTTGATATCAGCACTGAAGACAAGATCAGTGCGATTGGGAAAACTGTAATATTTAGGCAGCAAGGGTTCAAAATGGCTCACATGACCATTGCCCCACACAATAAATGTTTCTGCAGTTATCTAGCGAAGGTTTGCCCTGCGAAGTTAAAGAAAATAGAACCGAAAATCTTCGTAGTCTTGCAACTACTTTTCGGGATTATTTTCCAGGGTCCGATGGCGATAACAGCTGGATTCGAGACCCATTCAGCTTCTGTCTCAAAATTAAAAATATTGAGCTACTATCAGAGGAGGAACAAGACCAACTCGTTGAATTGACCGCAAGTGGTAAAATGAAAGGAAAGCTAGCAGACTTCTGGTGACAGCTCGAAAGGGCTACATAGGAATTATCGATAATAACAATTATTATTCCATTTGCAACAACTTACTTGTGCAAACAACCCCTTTCCGCAATGTGGGTAATGAAAAGTAAATATAGAATAGATATGGGGCCTGATTTCAGGGTGAACATTTCGAAATTGCAACCAGACCTTCGAGAAGGAATTGCGGGAAAGAATGGGTTAGTTCGTCTCATTGAACGCAGGCCCCATTTACACATTAATGCTGTTAACAAAGTGATAATAAATAGGACTTGTTCCTTCTTTTTTCTCAAGCACTGCATTGTTATTTTTATGTAGCAGTACCTACCTTTGCGACTTAGAAATTTTATATGATGTAAAAGGATTAAATAAATATTAACATAAAAATAATACAGCACAGTATTCCAAGGCAGAGGTTCCCATTAGGAATTTAAATATTTTTAGCCTACTTTTCACATTTTGCAAAAATGAGGAAAAAGTAGACTTATGAGATTGATCCGGGCAAATGTGTGTCTGTCTGTCCTTCCGTCTGCCTGTGTGTGTGTGTGTGTGTGTGTGTGTCCCCTATCAACTCCTAAACGGCTGCAGCAATCGAAACCAAATTTGGTATGAGTAAAGGTCCATACCTGAATATCTCAATCCCATATTTGAAAATGATGTCAGTGCTACCAACTGCTAAAAAAACGAAATTGAAATTTGAGCTCCATGTTGGATATCTTAGAAAGTATGCACGGGAGCTATCCCAAAATTAGCACATATATAGATAATATTTCAGTTTAATTTCCAGGAGGCCATATATGACAGTGTTGCCGATATGATTCTAAGCCTGCTGATAGGTCCAATTTTCAAATGCATATAACTTCTACACTATCAATTGGATTTCAACCACATTTCGTATGTACTATGTGTACGTAAGCTAATATGACTGAGCGTATTCTTAAGAGCCACCAGGGCTTCCAACTGTTAGTAAATGTTCTCTCTAATTATTTTCTTATCCAAATACCAATGTATCAGAAAGTATTCAAGCCGACAGCTTTAAACTATGCACACGTTTAGTACCTGACATTCTAGATTAATTTGGAGTAACTAGTGTACGTCAGTGCTACCAACATGATTCTAAACCGGATGATAGGACCAACTTTTAAATACGTGTAACTTCTATACTATCAATTGGATTTCAACCAAATTTCATATGTGCTATGTCTACCATAACAGATATGACTATGCGTATTCTTAAGAGCAACCAGGGCTGTCAACTGTTAATAAAGTCCTGTATCTATATTTTTACCCAAATATCAATATATCAGAAAGTATGCAAGCCAACAGCTCTAAACTTTGCACACGTATAGTACCTGGTATTTTAGATTAATTTGGAGTTACTAATATACGCCAGTGCTGCCAACATGATTCTAAGCCTGCTGATAGGTCCAATTTTAAAATACATGTAACTTGTATACTAACAAATGGATTTCATCCGTATTTGGCAAAACAAGAGATCATAATATTTCAGATAATTTCTGACCAACACATGCATGACATTGTTGCCAACATGATTTTACGCACGCTGATAAATCCATTGTCTAACTGCATGTAACGCCCATGCTATCCATTGGACTTCAACCAAATTTTGTATTCTTTACCTTAAGAGATTTTTTTTTGTCGTGAGAGGCCGAGTGCAGGTCTTTCTAGTCGACGCCCGTGGGCGACCTGCGCGTCGGGATGAGAGATGGAATGGATGAAGATGATTGAAACTGGACAAGGATGTGGAAGGAAGCGGCCGTGGCCTGTCAGAAGGTACTGTCCCAGCATTTGCCTGGTGTTGAAAATGGGAAACCACGGAAAACCATTTCAAGGACAGCCGACGGTGGGGCTCGAACCCACGCGTCTACCGAGTCAGAAGAAAGCTTGGCCCCTTGACCTAACGCAG
Source organism: Meconema thalassinum (assembly GCA_946902985.2). Taxonomy (NCBI): domain Eukaryota; kingdom Metazoa; phylum Arthropoda; class Insecta; order Orthoptera; family Tettigoniidae; genus Meconema; species Meconema thalassinum. The sequence goes on from OX336390.1 coordinate 790,157,332, forward strand.
CGCTTTAGCCCGCGTAGCCACTACTGTCGGTACCTTAAGAGATGAACCTAAGAATATATTCAGTCACCAGGGCTGCCAACTGTAGTGCTCTGTTAGGCTACATTATATCCAGGTATATTTTCAACTAATTAGAAATTTCTATATTGCCAACTTAATTTCATCATTATTCCAGATAGGTCCATATAGATTAATCATTGGCATGAATCTTAAATTTTAAGGAAAGTAGGCTTTTTAGTTCGTCACAGAACTTCTTGTTAGTCTTGACTTAAAAGATTTTGGAGCAGGGGGTCCAAAAAACACACATTCATTGTAAAAAAAATAATTACAGCAGTGAAAATAATACAGTCAGTCTGAGAGACTAGACTTTATATCATTTCAAATGATGCATTCTACAAATGCTACACATGTTAGAAAGGCTCAGGACTCTTTCAACAGACTCCATTACCCATTAACTTAGGCTTCCCATGCGGGCACCTCTTTAAGGGTCACCCTGTATTTGAATCTGATATCTTGCAAACATCTTTAAGGGTCACCCTGTATTTGAATTGAATCTAACATACTGTACACCTCGTTAAGTGTCACCCTGTATTTTGCTCTGACATCCTGCACACCTCTTTAGGGGGTACCCTGTATTCTTATCTGGCCTCTTGTATATCTCTTTAGAAGTCACCCTGTATCCTTGTGTGACATCTTGTATACCTCTTTAGGAGTCACGCTGTATTCTTGTCTGACATCTTGTACACCTCTTTAGGAGTCACCCTGTATTCTTGTCTGACATCTTGTGCACGTCTTTAGGAGTCACCCTGTATTCTTATCTGACATCTTGTGCACCTCTTTAGGAGTCGCCCTGTATTCTTATCTGATGTCTTGTATATATCTTTAGGAGTCACCCTGTATTCTTGTCTGACATCTTGTACATCTCGTTAAGGGTCACCCTGTATTCTTATCTGACATCTTGTATGCCTCTTTAGGAGTCACCCTGTATTCTTGTCTGACATCTTGTGTACCTCTTTAGGAGTCACCCTGTATTCTTGTCTGACATCTTGTGCACCTCTTTAGGAGTCACCCTGTATTCTTGTCTGACATCTTGTGTACCTCTTTAAGAGTCACCTTGTATTCTTATCTGGCATCTTGTACATCCCTTTGGGAGTTTCCCTGTATTCTTATCTGACATCTTGTATATCCCTTTGGGAGTTACCCTGTATTCTTATCTGACGTCGTGTACACCTCTTTAGGAGTCGCCCTGTATTTCTGTCTGACATCGTGTACACCTCTTTAGGAGTCACCCTGTATTCTTGTCTGACATCTTGTACATCTTGTTAAAGGTCACCTTGTTTTCTTATCTGACATCGTGTACATCTCTTTAGAAGTCACCCTGTATTCCTGTCTGAAGTCACGCACTCGCCGTCTCCGTATCGCATAACGCCAGACCCCAGGAGTAAACTCAGACTCGGTGCATATGCACTGTAAAACATGATGACGTCATACAAGCCGTAACCGTAACGCATAACGTTAGTCCCAAGCATAACGACAAAGTCGACAAGATCATTTGAAATGATGAAAATTGCACATGTGCATAATATTACAAAAAAAAAAAACCACTAATTTGAGTGGTATAAAGAAAATCACTAATTATTATTATTAACTTTATTGGCCACATTGGACCACTTGAGTCTTCCATGTACACTTTTTCTTTGAAGGTTGTATTGTTTGATTCTTATCTGCGCAGTACTTCTTCATTCGTTAAATCACTAATTACTGTACAGTGGTGCAAAAAAATTCACATATTCTCGGCACACAGTGACGTGAACTGGGCACTACTTTGTTTTACACTACCGCATATATACACAGTAGTAGCCTACCGTAAGCCTGGGGTTGGCAATACTGTGTTTGATGATAACTCACGTGTGTATTGACAGACACAACTGGATTTTTACTATGTAAGTCGTGATCTAAATAAGGGATGGTGGGTGGGTTATGGACTGCGGAGTAGTAAATATTTATTACTACATCATTCCCTGACGAAAGTTTGATGCTTTTCAGTCAGTTAACACTATTTTACCCAAATGAGATGGATTATTCCCTAATCCTGTAAAGAAAATAAATGAGATTGTTGTTGCTTTTAAAGGGCGGAACTACGAGGTCATCTGCATTACATGAGATTAACCTCCAGATGCTCGTGCACGAGCCATTTGGACCGCACATTTATAATTTTCGATCCTGCTGCTTCACGGCGGGTGGGAGACCTACGAGACCCACTGCTTATCCTCAACTATGATGTGGGCTGACAGATGGCACTAGCAGCGAATCTCTATATTTACAGCAATCGGTGTGAATGTTAGTGAACTCACGAGTGGACATTAGGTTCGGTCCGGAAACCTCTGCCCGAGTAAAATTGTTTTACAAACAGCAGTGCGAGCGACAATGTATGTAGGTATCTCTTGCTTACTAATTCCTTTTTCCTCAGGACTTTAGTGCAGAGTTTATTGTTTAGATGATAAGTACATTAATGGTGAGGGCAGGGAGAGCTGTGTGGAGTTTAGGATTGGTATGTTAGAATGAAAACATTTTTTATAATATAGCTTTCAATCGCCGTAAAACAAGAGACTATTATAGGGTGTTTAAACAATACCAATCAAAATGTTCTCCCCCTACTTTTTTTATGAAGGATACGAACCACAGGTGGCCCATAATGATTATGACAATGCAATAATTTTGGCTGATTACTTCATAAAATTACTCAATAGTGATGAACCTGAAGATTCTTTTGAATTCGACCCCTATCCTAGAAATAAAACACCCCTGGAAAAGATCATACCGCCGGTTTACGTTGAAGTGTACAGAAAAATTGCCTGAAGAGTGGAATATTGCAATTATACACCCCATACACCAAAAGGGCGATAGATCAGATCCTAGCAATTATCGAGGAATATCGTTGCTGGATGTCACGTATAAGATTTTTTCAAAGATTTTATATTCCAGAATTCACGAACAACTTGATAATGAACTTAAAGTGCTGCTAATACAATATAAGGCTGATGATGACGCCAATATATGTAGGCGTTGAAACATGTACCATTAGGAGAGTGTGACATGTGATTATTTCATGAAGTTTAAAATATATTGTATTGACAAGGCGGAACTGATAAATTTTGTTTGGTATATTAAGACTCTGAGTCAAAAAGATGATAATGAACTTGGTGAATATCAGGGTGATTTCCATCCAGGATGAAGCTGTCAAGATCAAATTATCAGTCTCAAATGGATTATAAAACATCACAGGATTAGGAGCAAAGATTTAGTGATCACATTCGTTGATTTTCAAAAAGCTTATGATAGTATCCATCATGAATCTCTATTAAATGTCCTTACTGAATTTGGTTTACATCGAAAACTTGTTAACCTTATTGCGGTCACTCTTAAGAATACTAAATCTATACTGGTCTTCGGCTGGGAGATGGATTATCTCCATTGTTGTTTAATTGTGTGCTGGAAAAAGTTATGCGTCAATGGGATAAGGTTTGTCCACCGAATGTTAAGATTGGAAAAAATATTCGCCTTTGCAGATGATCTAGCATTATTAGCAACTAGTATCAAAGAAGCTAAATTTCAGGTAGAGGAATTGGAACGATTAGCAGCAAAGGTTGGGTTGAAAATTTCTTTTGAGAAAACTGAAATGATGCCATCTTTTCAAGCTTACACATCACATATTGTACTGCATAATGCCCAGAAAATAAGGATTGTGAAAAAATTTAAATTTCTTGGTGAAATCATCACTTGGAATGCCAATGAAAGAGCATCAATAGATAGAAGAACACTAAAATTGCGACGAGCACAACAGATTACCTGCCCAACATAAAAGAAACAGTCTCTTTCGATTAATGCTAAACTTCGACATAATTTTCCGTCGTTAAGCCAGAAGTAACATATGCAAGTGAAACTTGATTTAAACTAAACACCCGATCAACAACTGAGAAACTACTGAAGGTTGATAGACGGATTCTTCGGACAATAATCAATAAAAAACACCAGGTTGAGGGCCAGTGGAGACTTTTGCCCAATTCAATACTTTACAAGGTAAATGAACCTATCATTGACACGATGCGAAAACGAAGGATTGCCTTTTTTGGACACATATCCCGCTTGCCAAATACTAGACTCCTGAAACAACTTTTTGACTTATTTTGGAACAGTAAAACAAAAAGGACATTGTTTAAAGAAATACAAAATGTATTTAGACCAATTGAAAATTACTAAGCATCATATTGAACATAGAGAGGAGAAACGGCTTCTGAATAACAAATACACTCGACTAACATTCAAAATTTCACAGCGTAAGCAATGTGTTATATCAGCAGAAGAACGAGCTGCAAGATCTTCCAGAATGAAGAAGTATTGGGAAAGGAAAAAATTATCAAGAATTAAGAACTGAACTTAGTATTTGAAGACTTTGTATATAAGATTTGATTTTGGTGCTCCAATGTGGGTGTAAACAGTGTAAATAAATAAATATAGCCTAAATTTAAGTTTCAAATGAATAGCTTTACTTCATTTTTATAGGGAAAGATTATTATATTCTGATGAAATTTTTCGGATACTCAATGATTTGTCAGAAGAAGAGAGGGAAGAGGAAATATTGGACGATCCTCATGACATTGACTATGAACCAGAAGCAGTCGAAGAAGACATCCACAGTAGTTCTGATCTTTCTGTGGAAAGCGTATTGGTGAAGTGTGTCTGTACCAACTGACGAGCCCAACGGTACACTGGGGCGAAACGCTGGCATTTTATGTTTGAGTTGACCAGACCAATTTTATCATATTAATTGATAATTTATCTGCTCAAACAGAAATAACATAATTTTCCAATCGGGAATATTCATAACCTATCATACAATATATGCCGAAGAAACCAGCTAAATAAGGCAATGTGTGATAGCCGAATGTTTTACACGTATAATCTGGAGATATACTGAGGGAAACAGACTGTAGGGCCATACATCTCTTCAAACAAACCTTTCGATGTTGTTGACAGATTGACTGAGCCAATTAAAAGATCGAACAGAAACGTGACTACTGATAACTACTTCAGCAGCTATCCTTTGTCCGAACACCTTATGAAAAACGGATTGACCTTCTCGGGTACCTTGAAGAAAAACAAAAAAGAGATACCACCCGAATTCCTTCATGAAAATAACATGGAGTTGGTTCTAGTATGTTTGGCTTTCAGAATGATAAAAGCTTAGTGTCTTTCATCACCAAGAAGAAGAAGGCTATACTTTTATTATCTTCAATGCATGACACTAATGAGCTGGACCATGACAGAAGCAAACCCTTGCAGATCACCAACTACAATTCAACAAAGGGAGGTGTTGACAGTGTCGAACTGCTTCGTGCAACGTATAACACCTCTAGGAAAACAAGAAGATGGCCAATGGCACTTTTCTTCCAGGAACTTGATATCGCAGCCATCAATTCCTACAAGATTTTTCTTGCAAATTGCCCACACGACTCCTGTCGGAGAAGGGAATACATCTATAAATTAGCTATGATCCTGATGGAGGAAAACTTGAAGAATACGGCAAAAATATCCAGTCTTCCTAAGGAAATTTTTGTTTTTCTTTCAAAATTCAAGGAAGAGTCGAATCCTCAAATTCCAGCTCCCAGCAAAAAATGTTGTTACCTATGTGGAAGCCACAAAAACAATAAGACTGCAGTCACGTGTGGTACATGCCTGAAACACGTATGCAAAAATCACAGCCAACACTGTGTTACGTGAGAAGTTCAACAGTAATGCGGAGGAAGAATCTGATTAAATAGAATCAGAAACCATAGTTTCTTTTTGACATTGTTGTCAGTTAGGAATGAGAAGTTTCAGTGCTGTGTTAATGTTAATTTGCTACAAATTGTTATATTTCAATAGTTTCTTGTGAAACTTAATCAGGTTTATATCTTTGTACGGTACTCCCGAACTATTTATTCTTGTTTTATTTTTTTCTCTTTTGCTATTTCTTGTCCAATAATGAATTAAAGAATTTTTCATATCTGTCTAATACACGTGCATTTTAAAATTATCCAATTTACACAATAATGAAATGTTAAATACAGAAAAAATCAAGTTTTCTTGAGCGGTCCGGTTGCCGCAGCACGAGCGCTAACGAGAAATTTACAGGCCCAAGCCCCTGGAGGTTAATAAATGCACTTGGATGACCAGTTTCGATCGTCAAGCGATCATCAGATCCATTACACTTAGGCTACAAAATTTTTATATCTGAAATCATTCCCTGATTTCTTCTGTATCATTAGAAAAGGTATTTTGGCTAATTTCAGTACTTGGAAAATTTTATCATACAAGTGATGTTTCATCCAGTGTTACTGGAATTCAACCAGTTAAAACAAGAAGTCCAACTACATCTTTTGTACTCACGCCCATTTTCTTTAGAAGAGATACAAAAGGGTTTAGATGGTCTTCAGACTGGCAAAGCAGCAAGATTTGATGGTGTGTACCCAGAGTTCCTTAAGAAATGTGGCCCAGCAACCAAGCGATGGCTTGCCACCTTCTTCAGCTCCATTCTGTATTCAGGACGCCTGCCTCCATCTTTCAAGCAGACCAAAATTATTGCAATATTGAAACCAGGGAAGGATCCTAAGCTACCTCAAAGCTACAGACCTATTTCCTTACTTAGTGTCACCTACAAACTACTTGAAAGGCTTTTACTGAATAGGATTGCTCCTGATTCCTGTTGAACAAGCTGGATTTCGCCCAAAACGAGACTGCTGCGATCAAGTCCTTGCCCTATCTTCCTATCTAGAAGCTGGTTTTGAGAAGAAGTTCAAAAGTGTTTCTGTCTTCCTGGATCTCTCAGCAGCCTATGATACTGTCTAGAGGAAAGGACTTCTCCTCAAACTTATAAAGGCAGTTCCTTGCCTTAAAATAGTCACTCTGATTGGCAATATGCTGAGTAACAGGCTATTCTAAGTGTTCACTGAAAATGTTAGAAGCAGGTTCCACACTATTAATAATGGTCTGCCACAGGGATCAGTTCTATCCCCTCTGCTATTCAACTTGTATACCCATGATCTGCCCGAAACTCTATCCCAAAAATTCATCTATGCGAACAATATAAATCTTACAGTCCAAAATACCACCTTTAATGAAGCAGAGGATATAATGAATGCTGATCTTCAGAAGACGGATGAGTACTTCAAGAAGTGGAGCCTCCAGCCTCAAAGTGCCTCGAAATCTGAAGTTGCCACATTCCACCTTAACAACCTAGAGGCAAACTACCAAGTTTAGGAATCAATACCTAAAGTACAACAGATGTCTTAAGTACTTAGGCATAACATTGGACAGGATACTGACTTATCAACAACATACAGAAAAAACTGCTGCAAAACTAAAAAGTCGCAATAGCTTACTTACTTAGGTTAGCTGGAACATCATGGGGCGCTGACGCCAGCACACTCAGGACTACCGCTCTGGCTGTCGTATATTCTCCAGCTGAATATTGTGCAGACGTGTGGTTGAACAGCTCTCACTGCCAACTCGTAGATATACAACTCCGCCAGGCAATGCGCATCATCTCTGACGTACTCTACGTTGCACCCCTACCCAGTGGCTACCTGTGCTTTGTAATATCGCTCCACCCCTAATAAGAAGACAGCAAGCTCTTGTTTGCTTGTGGTACAGGATCAAAGAAAATGCTGAGCTTCCTATTCATCAGGATGTCATACGGCTCTCTACAAAGAGGTTGAAATTCCGAAAGCCAGCATGCAAAACAGCTATTGATCATTCGTCCACTGAGTTCAACCTCCGAAATGCCTGGAGAGATGAATGGCGAAACTCCTCACCTCGCGGCCTACTTCAAATCAGTGACCCCACCACAAGACTTGCTGGTTTTAATCTTCCTGGGGCAGTTTGGTCAAGGCTCAACGGTATCCGATGTGGTACTGGTCGAACAGGTGCAGCCCTACACCAGTGGGGTTGGATAGATTCCCCCCGATGTGACTGTGGTTTTGAAATGCAGACTATCGAGCATATTGTGCAGGAGTGCCCTCTGCATTCATATCCCGGCACCTTGGATGATCTCCACTCAGCAACTCCTGATGCAATTGCGTGTATTACAGACCTTCCTGTCCAAATTGAAAGAGATGGTCCTAATGCTGTGAATAGTGTTTATTGTAAATAGTGTATATAATTATTTTCTGTCTTGTAAGCATAATACGCTAAATAAAACAATCTTTTACAGTTAGTACAGTTTGGATAAGACACTTGCTTTCAAGAAGGGAATGAGCCTTGGACAGGACGGATACAATGGACGACGACCAAGCTGAGATCATGGACTGTGATTCGGAATGCTGAATGTTCAAACATTGACTGGGAAGGTGGAGGAGATGGTGGATATGTTGGAAAGAAGGAAGTTGGATCTGCTGGGGCTGGCAGAAACAAGGGAGAAGGAAGGAGAGAATTCAGAAAAGGCTGTAGACTATATTGGAGTGGGAATGAAGATGGAAAGACGAATGGAGTGGGGTTAGTAGTGAGAGATGGGTTAAAAGAAGAAGTGGTGAGGAGAAGTGACAGGATGATGAAGGTAAAAAATACCACTGAAAGGAAAGTCTGTAGAGGTACTAATAGTGTATGCCCCACAGGTAGGCTGCACTACTGAAGAGAAACAAGAGTTTGCAGAGGAAATGCAGAAACAGGTGGGAGGAAATATTGTGATTATAATGGGACATTTAAATGTGCATGTTGGAAGGGCAAGACAAGTGTATGAAAATGTGCTTGAACCAGAGGGTTGGGGCAATCGAAATAAGGAAGGTGAATGATTGTTTGATTTTAGTAAAAGGAATAGCTTGTTGGTTGGGAACTCCTGGTTCAAGGAGAGAGAGAGCCACAAGATCACCTGATAGCAATAACCTGACTAGAAGTCAGTAGTTGACTATATCCTGTACGATAGTAAAATGAATAGAAACATCTTAGACAATAAGGTAATTCCATTAGAGGCCTTGGATAGCGACCACCGACTGCGGGAAATTAACCTGAGAGGGTCCAAGGATAAGAAAGGGACAAAAAATCAGGATAGACGGATAAGGGAATGGAAGTTGAAAGGTGAAGAAAACAGGGTAGAGTACCTAAGGGTGCTAAGGATAGTGAAGAAAAGCATTCCAAATGATGAACTGAAGACAGTAGAAGAGGAATGGGGTAGCTTCAAGAGGACACTAGTAAGGGCGGCAGAAGCAGTATGTGGAAGGACATGCAACAGAAACTTCATGGTGGAATCAGGAAACAAAAGATATTGTGCAGAAGAAGAATAGAGCCTTTAGGGTATGGTTCCAAAATAGGACAGTAGAGACAAGAAAAGAGTATCAAATATGAAAGAAGGAAGTGAAATGAGTGGTGGGTGAGGAGAGAAGAAAATGGATGGAAGAGTGGACAAGGATCATGAAGGAGGATAGTGAAGGTACAAAAAAGATCCTATATGGGATGGTTAACCCTAGAACTGCGGCAGGTTTATCTGTCAAATGCTGCAGTAAATTCCCATAAATTACACACTAAAGGAATTTGGTATCTGTAAGCATACTGTGTTCATGAATATGACTTATCATTCAACAGAAAGCTGAAAGACTGTTCTATATTATTTTGATAGAGGTGAATCATTCAGAATCGTCAGTTTGAATTAATCATAAAAAGTATTTAATAAAAAAATAAAAATTATTGACTTTTCTGCTCTAGAAAACCATATTGCCAAGTTAAATGTTTGTCAGAGACATCATAAATGAAAAGTTCACAGTTTTAGTTACTAATTCAAGAACCAGTTTTAAATAATTTCTGTTATTTACTAAAAAAGAAAGTTATTTTTACAATATGACATTTCTCGATTTTGAAGTACATAATCGGCGCGCAATTACGGGGAGGCAAGTTCACAGGCCCAGGATGATGAACGATAAAACAGTACATTTTTATCTGGAAAGTCACTTTCTTCGGGTTGAATATCAGTCTAGTTCACACTTACCCCTTCACGGCTAACATTAGGCATGTTTACATGGTCTGTAGGATCATGATCAACATCGCTTGCATTGATGGGGAAATCCATAACTTGCGTGACATCCTGTTCACCGGTATCACTGCCACAACTTTCACCATATTCATTTTCATACGAATCCACAAAATTATCACTGTCATCGTCCGTACTATGAATGATATTTATTCAATTAATTCCAAAGAGCCATAGGCTCGTACAGAGGAATTGTACAGTAATATGTGTGTTTACACACCAGGAAGAAAATTCTGAAGGTAACACAAATTGATGAATAAGGGCATAGGCCTATTAGTAAAGTTGATACTATATCTAAGATTGTTTAGACCAAGGTCTCTTAAAATGATAAGCACAGGATTTTTAAGCTTATTTGCTATCACACAAATCGTCAAAAAACAAGCGCTACATTTCTGAATCATCAACATAATTGGCGGCCATTTTGCTCAATGCAGCTTCAATGTCAACATGGAAGTACTTCCACTTCTGCAGGCAAATAATAGCTTGCATATTGTCATTTGTTTGCCAAAGATTTACACTACGAAAGTTAAAAGCATCGGGAACCAGCATGACTTGAAATTAGTGCCATCTGATGGCTAACAGAAGTACTATATTTGAATTCCAAGACCGTCTTTCAGAGAGACGATCGCACTTGATTAAACAACACACCGTCTTCCTGGAAGACAATCCGCAGTTCTAGGGTTAAAAATAAGAGGAGGAATGATATGACGGACTGCATTCGAATGGTGAACAAAAGTGGTCAAGAAGTAGGGAATAAGGATGAACTCAAGATCTTGTGGAGGGAGTACTTTGAAGAACCCTTGAAACCGAATGTTGATCCTGATGAAGAAATAGAGGAACTGGGAACAGAAGAGGACTTAACATGGAGGGAAGAGGAGGGGAGTCACCAGGAACAGAAAAGGACTTAACATGGAGGGAAGTGAAGGACGCAGTGAGGATGCTGAAAGGAGGGAAGGCGCTAGGTTTGGACGAGATAAGTGTAGAGATGCTGAGAGCCGCAGGAGAGGTGGGGGATACAATGGCCATATCAAGTAATGAGGGCTGTATGGAAAGAAGGAGGGCCCCTGAGGACTGGAAGAAGGGAATAATTGTCCCAATCTTCAAGAAAGGTAGCAGAAAGGAGTGCAAGTATTATCGGGGGATTACTTTGATGTGCCATTGTGCAAAGAACTTTGAGAAAAAATTTTAGAAAAGAGAATTCGGGCATAAATAGAAGGAAGGATGAGAGAAGTACAACATGGCTTCAGAGCAGGAAGGTCCACAGTAGATTTATATTTGCTGTAAGACAGTTACAGGAACAATTTTATGAATATGGAATAGATCTACTGATGGCCTTCCTGGACATTGATAAAGCATATGATATTGTACGTAGAAGTAAGGTATGGAAGGCTTTGGGGAAGAGAGGAGTAGGAAAGCAGACTATATGGTGGATAAGCAAATGTAAAAGGAAGTATAAGCTGTGTGAAAGTAGGAGGAGAGAGATGAGATTGGTTGGAACAGAAGAATGGCTTGAGGCAAGAAATTGCACTTTCACCATTACTCTTCATTGTAGTGATGGATGATATAATGACCAGAGTGGCAGAAGTGATGGGTGAAAGAAGGATGAAAGTAATGGTGTTTGCAGATGATTTGTTGATCTGGGGAAACAAGGAGGGGGTACAGGAGCAGCTGGATGTATGGGGAGAAATAGTACATGGATATGGGATGAAGTTTAGCATAAGCAAAAGCGAGTTGATGATCACAACCAGGAAGGAGAGAGTCATAATGGGAATAACAATTAGTGGGGAAGAATTGAGGAAAGTAGAGAGTTTCAAGTATCTGGGAAGCATGATACAAGAAAATGGAAGAAACTACTGAGAAATAAATGAGCGGGGGAGGCAAGCAGAATTATTCAGGAAAAGTGTTAGAGCCTGGTATTATGGAGTAATGATGTCCCTCAAAACAGCAAAAGAGTTATATATAGGTCATACTACGTTCCAATCCTGACTTATGCCTCAGAGACGTGGGTTATGAAAGGAAGGGAGCGAAGCAAAATACAGGCTAGTGAGATGAAATTCTTGAGAAACAGTATTGGAGTGACAAAGGTGAACAGGTTAAGAAATGAGAAGATCAGAGAATTAGTTAAGGAGGTAGCATTACAGGTTAGGATAGAGGAATCAAGGCTTAAATGGTATGGGCATGTTAAGCGAATGGATGGGAGGAGGATACCCCTAAAGATACACGAGATGAAACTAGAGGGAAAAAGACCAAGAGGAAGGCCAAGAAATAAGTGGCTGAAAGGTGTGGAGGACTGCGTGCGAAAGAAAGGAGAAGACTGGACCAACGTGGAGATGGTGGGAGGACAGAAGACGATGGAGAGGCTTATGTTCCAAACAGACCCGGACAGTGGCTGGAAACTGTGCAAGATGATGACAAAGATTCCAAGGAGTGCCTTTACTTCTTCCATCCAAGTGTGGTTTTGCGTGTGTGTTGGAGACTAGTATCTCAACTTCTTTCTATTTTTCTTCATTTGTATGAACCACTATAGGCACCGTGCAGATAGCTCGAAATGCTGCTACTAGCGCTATGTAGGGCCCGTTCTGAAACAAGAGGTGAGGCGTATTGCGTGAGTCTCAGTACAGCATGTGTGATGTTCGAACAAGTTGCTGGTTTAGAGAGATTCAATTCGGGGAACTAAGTGAATCATCGTGGAAGAAAGGAAAAACCTAGTTGTCTGTGGCCACGTGAACGACGTGGAAGAGTTAATTTCGAATGCTTTCGGATATATCACAGGAAAAGTCACCCGGCAAACATCTGTGACTTTGCCGCCTTATATCGTGAAACTTGAGGTAGGCATGGTGTAGTTAGGTCACAATTTATAAAGTTTATTTAGGAAGTATTACTTAATGTATCTCAATACGTAGACTTTCACGACCACTAAATGACATTGTAATATTTAATTTGGGGGTATTAAGTCGCCTATAATATATATACAGCTGACGCGTTTGCATATTAGCTATGCATTAATAACTTGTAACCATTTTTATTTTGTGTTTAGGTTGACCAGAATCGTAATGTCTCGAGCAGTGAATGTTCCTGTCCTGCAGGCGCCAGAGGAACTTGCAAACATGTAGCTGCGGTAGTGTATTTTGTAAATAATGAAAGTGTTGTCTCGAAAACAGACCATCCGCAACAATAGGGAAAACAGAGTCCAAAAACAGTGTCAAAAGAAAAATATAGGAAAGGCAAACACGTAGAAGCACTGTTTGGCAAAAAGACTTTAGAGACATCTCTTCCTCCCTTTGAATTAATTGAGGATATTTTAAAACACATCCCTTGCAGTCTTCGTGCAATACTTCGAGCAGAAGCAAGAACTGAAATCGAACAATCGTGCAGGGCCGTAGTCAGCTCGTTGATGGACAGGGTAGTGAATGATGTGGAGAGAGAAGAATGTGAGGAAATTGTGACACAGCTAGTACATTTACAAGCCTCTAGCACCGTGCGCTCACCGGTCAAATACACCTTTCACACTGTGAGTGACGAAATATTTTTACCAGCAAAGTTCAGGTTGATACAGATCATATAGTTAAAATCTCCCTGGAAACTGTATCTCAATCATGAAGCCCTCGATGGTTTCAAGAAAGATACGAATATCTGCTAGCACGAAAGCACATCGGATCAAAACTAGGAGACATAACTTTGATACTTTAGCTCTCGCATTTGTAACTGATTCACCAATTGGGGGAGCTGCTTTGAACAGTCTTTCTTACGGATGTGAAATGGAAAGTGAGGCAATAGAATGTTATGCAAGTTCATTCAGTGTTCGTGTTATTCGATGTGGGTTAATAATCCACCAAAAACAACCTTGGATTTGTGGCTCTCCAGATGGCATAGTTCTCAAGGGGAATGTAGCTGACAGAGTGTTAGAACTTAAGTGTCCATCTTCCTGTAAAGATAAACCAATAGTTGATGAGGCAGGGAATGTGAGAGTACGTTATCTTTATGCTGACTGGCAAAAAAAACACATTTAAAGACAAGCCATATGTATTACACACAAATACAAATACTAATGTACATAACTGGCTTAGAAAAATGTGATCTGTATGTATATAGCAAAGCACGACAGTTGACAATACCTGTTTATAAGGACAATAAGTATGTCGAGGAATGTGTCGCCAAAATTTCAAAGTTCTATTTCAGTAATTACTTGCCTAAATTTAGCGGTATTCCTAATGATAATTAAGTAATCATTTGTGCTTGGTAAACACTGAACAGTTCAATGTTGTTTGAGTCTTCAGTCTTTTGACTGGTTTGATGCAGCTTCCATGCCTCCCTGTCTTGAGCTAATCGTTTCATCTCTACATAGCTACCACACCCTACATCCGAAGCAATCTGTTGAACATATTCTAACCTTGGTCTACCCCTACAGTTCTTGTCCTCAACCCTTCCTTCCATAACTAAGCTTGCTATTCCAGGGTGTGTTAGTATGTGTCCTACTAACCTATCTCTTCTCTTCATTAGCAGTCGCCAGAAACATCTCTCCTCTCCCACTCGTCTTAATACCTCTTCGTTTGTCACCCTATCTACCCATCTGATTTTCATCATTCTCCTGTAACACCACATTTCAAATGCTTCAATTCTCCTCTTTTCTGCTGCACCAATAGTCCCAAGTTTCACTTCCATAGAGCACCACGCTCCAGACAAAGGCTTTCAAAAATGACTTCCTAATACCTAAATCTATATTCGATGTCAACAGATTCCTTTTTTGTAGAAAGGCTTTCCTTGCCTGAGCCAACCTACTTTTTATATCCTCTTTGCTTCGTCCATCACTGGTTATTTTGCTTCCTAAGTAACAGAAGTCTCCTACTTCCTTCAGCCAATTTGATGTCCATAGAGGTTTCTGATTTATTTCGGCTGCATTCCAGTATTTTTGTTTTACATTTATTAATTTTCATCATGTATTCATTCCGAAAGACGGAGTCCATACCATTCAAAAACTCATTCAAATCCTCAGGCGTGTCGGCCAAGATGACGATGTCATCAGCAAATCTCAGAGTTGAAATTATTTCTCCTTGAATCTTCACTCCCACTTTAAATTTTTTCTCCAATTTCCTTCATTGCTTGGGGGGCGTGGTGGCTCAGCGGTCTAGCTGTATGCCTCTCACCAAGGCGGTCCGGGTTCGATTCCCGGTCAATGCATGTGAGATTTTCGAAGTGAAATGCCATGTCCTGTGGTTCGGATTCCACGTAAAATGGAGGTCCCGTGGCTCATGATCTCGAGATTAACGGTCACGTTAAACTACAAGCTTGCTTGCTTTTTGCCTTCATTGCTTGTTCAATCTAAAGATTGAAAAAATATGGGTGATAAGTTGCAGCCTTGCCTTACACCTTTCTGAATACCAGCTTCTCTCTCCTGTCCTTCAGCTCGAATGACTGCTGTCTGGTTTCTGTATAGATTGTAGATCACCCTCCTATCCGCTCCTTTCCTTGGTCAGCAATGGAGCAGTGGAATGACCACTGCTGACCAAGGAAAGGAGCGGAACCCTTGATAATGCCGGACGCAGTTTCCGGTGAAACGTCGGGAGATATCCTGTCTGGACCACGGCCTACAAGCCCGAAAAACTTGTACATAATTATGAACGCCGGTCGTGAAAGCCTATGCTCTCCTATCCCTGTACTTTATTCCAATAGATTTCAAAATTTCAAACAATTTAGTCCAATCAACGTTATCAAAAGCCTTTTCTAAGTCTACAAATGCCATGAACGTTCTCTTATTTTTCCTTATTCTACCTTCCAAAATCAGCCTAAGACTTAGTACAGCTTCCCTTGTTCCTACATTTCTCCTGAAACTAAACTGGTCTTCACTCAACT
Organism: Meconema thalassinum; assembly: GCA_946902985.2. Lineage (NCBI taxonomy): Eukaryota > Metazoa > Arthropoda > Insecta > Orthoptera > Tettigoniidae > Meconema > Meconema thalassinum. Next base: position 790,173,236 of record OX336390.1, read on the forward strand.
CCTTTTCTATCTGGCTGTTCAATAGAAAATGAAAACAAAGAATATATAAAACAAACTGATGGTAGAAACATTCTCGAACTATTCTTTAATTATTGGAGTTTGCAAATTTACTAAAACGCAACACATATGCACAATGTCATCTATGTACGGAAACAGTTCTGTTGGCAATTTCTGTAATATATTGTATATTTTCATTCTTTGAATTCACCTTTCTACATGAATTCTAACACTCGCAATATTGTAATTACTCTCAACCTCCTCAACTGTTAATCTCCCGTCATGTAAGAACGGTGGCGTCACTATTACGACACCACGGCCAGATAAGTTAGTTCTGATGCCAGGAAATCCTTTATCAGCCATGACCTCATCGCCAGGTTGAAGTAAGGTTAATAAACCACTGTCAGTTGTTATGAATGAGTCGCTAGCTCCCCCACCATAACATTTCGATTTAAAGGCGATCATACCACTAGGCGTGATAGCAATTAAAAGTTTTGCAGTGTAGCAACCCTTGTATTGAGAATAGAAATACACTCTCTGATCTACTTGGGGAGGCTGTTCAACCCTAAATTCCGTGCAGTCAATAATGCCTCGACAATTATTTTCTTGAACACTTTCCTTACTAGGCCAGAATATGAAATTTTTCGTACGCTGCGCGAGTTGCATAAGAACGGTCGTAAAAATACGTAAAAATGTAGTCGTGTGAACACCGAATAGCACTCTCAAAGCAGAATAGGACAGTCCAGTTTTCATTTTCATTAGGAAAATTAATAATCTGGTTTCTTTACATACTTTGGAAACGTTACAGTTTGGTAATAACGCAATAAGTAAGGCAAAGACGTGGAAGTTTACACCTGTTAAATCACTCATTTGTGTATTGTTCCTTATGGAATTGTAACCTTGGAAACCTGGGCTCGTGACGTCTGCATGATCGTCTTCCGTTCCACACATTTGATCATGTTTCGAAATGTTCCTTCCCAGACCGAAATTAAGTGGAATACATGCTTGTGTATTTACGTCGTTTACATTTACAGAACAAGTAAACATGAAGTCTGAACAATGAAAATCAGATGTGTCTGTTCCCATGGATGCATCCTTGGTTATGTTACTTGCGCAAACTGTAGCTGAAACTTTTCCGCCTGGTTCTTCCTTTTTTAATCGTTTGAGTTGTCTGTGAAAGCGCTGTAAGCTATGACCCGGCGAAACATTCCTCTTCTTGTATTCATCAGGAAATATTATCGGAACATAGGCTGGACTTAGTGGGTGTCCAGATCTTCTGTTTCCGATGAAATGTGCACTGCATATTCTTGAGTAAGTCGTAGGTTGCAAAAGTGATCCATCAATGCTAAAAATTAACACCAAAATGAAATTAAATCGGGTCAGTTGAACTTAATGCAAATTTGTGCAGTATGTACGTGTACTTACTTCCTTCGGTTAACTGCTTGTATCCATCACCTCCTTCGGTCCAATTATAGCGCTCGTTTTGGAAAACAATAAAATTGTATTTCACTTCCCGTATTTGCATAAGTATTGGAACAACCGACAACACAACAATTGCGTTTACATGATCTTCGTTTCTCTGCCATTATCGTCGGAGTGACTACACGCTCATACCAGAACGGAGACTGCGAGCGTAAGGTAATCTGTGCTGCGAGCCTGGAGTCTGCCTCTCACCTATAGTTCTCCACCCGGCCGCTAGAGCGACATGCACGGTGCCTATAGTGTTTATCATATCATCTGAGAGGAACATAGAAAATGAGCTCTGCGGACTTGTTGCTTCCTTGGCATTTCCGATAGGGGTCTGAACGAGGTGTATTATGTTTCTGCTTGGTGTGTGGCTTCTTAACCAACTGGCAGGTTTTGTAGACCAACGGTGATAATTCCTTCCTCTTAAAATGATTTTGAGGGCAATCACAATATTACATTTCTCAGTGGGGAGGAAACGTATTGGTCGTCTTCCCTTTTCGATAGTTAACTTATGCCCCTTAAAAGAACCACAAACAATCTAATAATATTCCTGTTGATGCAGTGTTTCTAAGGGCTGAAATATTCTATTAGTACCTCAAGCAGTTGTAATACAACACTGTGTTTTAAAAATCCTGCATGGTATTCATTGACAGCACACCCTGTGCACAATGGTGGTCAGCCTTACGTAGCTTGCCGCTACCCACATCTACTTCCCCTACCTTCATGGCTAAGCTAAGCTTAATAAAACCCTGTGTTTTAAAAAGCCTGCATGGTTTTGTATGACATTTTGTGTAGGTGAAGGATAGATCATGCAAGATCCACTCACTCGTACCTGATGAAAAGGGAAGACCCCCACTTTGTACCTGTGGTTCTTTATTCACCTTGCCCACATTTTAACAGTATGTGTGGATCTTGCTATCTACGAAGAAACCTTGGTTTGCAGAATACACTCTATCTTATATTAGCCAATGACGTGGTGGCTGCTAGTCTCGTCATCTGCTTTATAAGTGAGAGTGGGTTAGGTCCAGCAAGTGTACATTTACTCTGGAAAAACTTGTTCTTTTTTGAAATCCTGATTTTGTGTTTTCCATAAATTTTTGTTTGTTTTTATAATTATTATTTAAGTTTTTGTTTTATTAATTTTTAGGCCTTTTTCATATTTAGGCTTCCATCTAAAATTTTAATGTATTCCATATTTGTATAATTTTCCTCTGTGTTAGGAGGAGCAGATTACCTCGCTGTTCCACCCCTTAAAACAACTAACTATCTACGTCTGCTCTGTATCCGCATTGTTAATTTGTATTAATATCAGCCTTCACGGATATTGTCATTATTCTTACCATTTTACTAGTAAGAGAATGGAACACAGTTACAGAACTTAATAATAACAATCGGACCCACGCAAGAACTCTTGCATAAACCAGCCGCCTGGCTTTATTGGAATGCAGCACAGATGGAGTCGGAGAGCAATTCGGCATGGCTGTGGGTAATTTTCTTCCTTTTGAATGCTCATTTGTTAGAATCGGTTACTTGTGAGCACCCCCATGTGTATATACCACCCGCCCGGCTTTACTGCTTCCATTGACTTTTCAAGAAATACAGGATTTGTCCTGTACTATTGAGACAATTTGGAAGATTTTGATACAAACCATGCCTACTAACTCGTCTGGTTTAAGAGCTTGCGTTTTATGAAACATACACCTTAACGCTTTATATAATAAGTGATGGTTATATATTATGCGATTGTCATGTATTTTAGCTACTGTTTCATTAGAAATGCAGAGGTGACAGGAAATTTGCTTTGAATTTTGCCAAATGAGTGTGACAAACTAAAGGAAGGGCATGTTAGTAGGTAATAAAACTGTATATCAATATATCTCTTCCATACTACCACATACCTGCCAACTTTCAAAAATTGAAATCCAGAAGATGCCAAACCGCAAAAATTTTACATGCGTCGCAAGATCTTAAAAAATAGCGAGAAACGACTAGAGGGAAAGAGATTACAAACTCTTAATGATGTGAGACTATCTAATTCGTTGTGCCAATTTCCAAAAATTCTGAAGAATATGCCTTTCTGAAAGACTGATGATATCATTTCTTACTTGAATTCATCACGAAAACATTAAATCCCACAAAAATTTGTCACACAATTGCACGAATACCAGAACTACGGGAAACACCTCTTAAAACCAAGCTTTCCCGCTAAAAAAACGTCGAAGCACAAAGAGTAATATACATTCGGCGATAATCTGCGAGATGTGATTATCGATAGACAGTTCGATCGACTTTCATCGTAATGTCAAACGTAAGAAATTAATGGTAAAAGCGCAGCGATAATCTGTGAGACGGGATTATCGATAAACTTATCGGTTAATTTTCAGTCGAATTTCAAACACCCTCATCTCAGAATAGCAGCTATTATCGAAAATCAAAACTGAAGTACGATTTGGATGCAGAAAACGGAAACAAGCTAGTGAGTTGAAAATCCGGAAAAAAACTATGTTAATCCAGACAAATGGGAAACACCCCAAAAATCCGGAAATCTTCCAGAAAAAAAGGAAAACTTGGCAGGTATGCTACCATAGCAAAGTCATTTGCAGCTCAGGCATGTAACGTACAGTAGGTACTTCGGTGGCTTCGGTGGCATAGTTGGTACCATTCTGAGCTTCTATGCCCAAGATCACGTGTTCAAACCCGGCCGAAGTTGTCGGATCTTTTAAGATCGTTACAAATTCCTCAGTATGCCTTCCTTCGGAGGGGAAGTTAAGCACGCGGACCCATGTCATAGATTTATGTAATGTAAAAGAACCTTCCACTAGCTACAATTGTGTGGATCTAAATTTGTAGATAGTTTTGATTTTCGCTCTATTAAGTTCCAACGTTCACCACCAGGTGCCGGTTGTGGTGGCATCTATAGCCAAGTTCACAGCTAGGTGTCGATGGTAGCAAAAGTAGGAACTATTTGAAACTGATCGTCTGCAGTCCTTACCTGAATTACAGGTAACACTCACTAATACAACCATCACAATTAACACCGGTTATCAGACAGATTCTACACACACCCAAAGTAGACGGGGCTACATGACCACGTTGTCGCACACCCTATACTGGGGAATCAACGTAGGTACATCAAATTGTATATTTCCAAGTTTTTGTATTTATAAATGGACTACTAGAGATTTGAACTACTAAAATGATTGCAAATTTATCTGCTATCCCCTTTCCCACATATTTTGTTATCTATATCCGTCCTAGGCTCTACAGTACACGGTGCCCCTATCTAATTGCATTTCCTAGCCCAGGAATAGAATGCAGACTGATGTTGAATTTTATTTACAGGTATGTCATCTTCTGAGTTCGATGGCTTTCAGCAGTTTCCTGGAAGATACACTCTTAATCGATCTGCATCCTTCTCTGAGATGCCAGTTAGGAAGCGGATCATCATCGAAGAATGTGTAATACCAAGCTCTGCAGGAACTACTATTTTTCGACAGTTCAGTTGTGAGGAAGTAAGACATAGCCCAGCTAAATATGAGCCTGAGATTGGTCTATCCATCTTTCGACATTGTACGAGTGAACTGTATATTCCCAAGTACACCAAAGAAGAGTCACGCATAAAGAATCTCTCAATTAAACCTCATCATATTGTTGCTCCTAAACTGCTTGCCCTAAAAGGAAATAAAGCAAATATTACAAATCCACAGTCCGCTAAGCAGAGTGAAGATAAGGCAGTAGTTGGTTCCGAGCTTATGCCAGATAGAACTATTGAAGTACAAGATAAAGAAACATTGGTTAGGTCTAAACTTCAAAGAATTAATAAAATGAAGGATTCATTGGTAAAACAATCAAATATTTGGATGTTTTTTACCGTTCTAGCATTTTGCATGCTTCTCTTTTTGTTCTTCATTCTGGAAGTCTCATATGACAATTATTGCCATTTACCATTTAAGATAAATGAAATGAAAACAATTATGAATTCAAAATTGTTTGGTCAAGCAGCTGCAGTGAAAGATGTTGTATCTGCACTAGAGACCTTTTTTTACTCTGATGAAACTGGACTGAAGCTGTTGGTTCTAGCAGGGACAACAGGAGTCGGCAAATCATACCTGGTGTCTTTACTGGAGGAGCAGTTTCCGTGGAAAACTAATATCCATCACTGGGTCATGCCAATCACCTCTGAAGATTTGGAGCTTCGAACTCGCAGCCGGTTTACTACCTGTGGATCTAACCTAGTGGTGGTGGATAGTTTGTCCAAAGAGGATGTTAGTGAAGCCATTCAGTTAGCTAAATTTCTCACTGTCATTGGGAAACAAAAGCGAATTCTCGCCATATTTGCCTTCAGTCTACCTTTATCATTGACTGAAGAGTTGAACACTAATGTGACAGAGGAAAGTTTGCTTTTAAATAGTAAATTTGATAGAGCTGGTATTGATACTTCCCCAATAACATTCCAACCATTAGAGAAACAGCATGTGATTTCTTGTATAGAAGCAGCCTTGGCTAGAAGTAGATACCCATATTCAAATCGACGTGTTGATAGAATTTTAGAAGAATTGAATCACCTTCAAGATGGATGTAAAAGAGTTCAAAGCAAAGTACCTCTCCACGTAGAAATTCATAAGACTGATCTGTAATCGAGTCGAAAAAATCATGTTGGTATTTATGGAATGAAGTTTAAAATTGTATATTAATATTTTAACTCTTGTTTTGAGATTTCAGGACCAAAGTTTACATACAAATTGTTTACTTTTAGTCCTGCTTCAAACCATTACCAGAAGATGTGGGCCTATATAAACAAAAGAAAGAACTATTTGAGGGTTTTAAAAATGTAACAGATTTGCTTTTTACCAGGTGAATCAGTTATCCCTATCAATATTGTTTTAAGCAAATAGTGGTTTCATATACATTGTGAAAACGTCTGTCCTTCCAGTAAATACAGACCAATAAAACTGATATATTTTGTATTTACAGCCTACACTGTTATGCCATACAATAGAACCTATGATAGTACTCTCAGAATTATCTGATATTTAAATGAACTATTTGAGAAACATCAAGTTGACTTTCCAACCATGTTAAAATTATCACATGAGCAGTAATCTACATGCATTGTGCTGCATTACAGTTTATTGTAGATAGTAAGAGCAAGCCGTACGCTATGGCGCACCATACTTACATGTGATAAGTTGAATCCAAGCCACAGACACTATTTTATGTTTTTATATAGTTTCTACCATCTTTTAATGTACATGAAATATCCTATTTTATACACATTATCAGTGAATGGAAGTGTATTTGGCTCTGAAAAGGGCCATGTCATCAAGATTGAACCAAGACAGGATAGGTAGTGGGGGGCAATCAAGCTGTACTAACGTTAGCAAGTGCTTGATGAAGTGATAACCTACTTCATTTAAGCGCTTCTGGGCACACCGCTGAATGGATGTTCTTGTGCGCTGTAGAATAGGCAGATTTTGGTGATAAGTTGTTAAAGGCACTCAGGATTTTCTGGCTCCTAGGGGTAAACTGTTTTGAACACATCCACAGGAAAACGTCTTATGGCGTTCAATCAGGTGACTTGGCAGGCCAAGAGACGAGTCCTCTTCTTCCTACCCATTTTCCTGGTTGTGTTGTCTCAAATCAGTTGGTTATGGGCTGTGGTCTCCATCTTGTTGAAATCAGATAGTTAAATGTTCTCCAGAAGACACATCCACCAGCAAAAGTGGGAGTTCAAGGTGTAGTAAATGCAGATACGTGCTCCTGTTAAATGTTCTCAAAGAACTACTGTCCAATAAGGTGATCATCCAAGTTTCCACACCATATATTCACTCCCCATTGCACATGATGGGATGCCTGTCACATCCAGTGGGAGTAGTCAACACTCCAATAGTGTATGTTGTGGTGACTAACGGTACCATTATTGAGGAATCGCAATTTGTCCAAGAATAGGATTTTCTAGAGGAATGCTGCATTATTTTCCAGGTTTCATAATAGCCACTGACAAATTCATTCAAGTTTTGAAATCCCACCTGTGAAGCTGTAGATGGTAAGGGCGATATTTATCTGCATGCAGTAGTGGTAGTACAGAAGTTTGACTGATGTGCAATTGCCCCCGTACTTGAGTGTGGGTACAGTCTCATCATAAGTCTTCTCTCGAACAGGTGGTATCGTCCCAAATACTTTTGTTATTTGTAAATGTCTTTCAACACTGCAGAAAGTCTGTGCAGTCGGGTGTCGCCTGTTGAAGATACATTTCATGACACAGTGCCTGCAACGGGGTCCCCTTCAGTGAGGAGCGTGCCAATATATTTGTCAGTGGAATTGATAGCAAATGACGGACACAATTTCAATTTGACTGTATAGCAGTGCAGAATGTTGAGCACACAGAAACAATAATCGACCTCACATACTTGCCAGGCTGCAGAACATAATATTGGTAGGGGCAGCTGATTCACCTCGTACATGCATCATTCCAAAGTTATCATTCAATATTGTAGGGCACTTACTGTGAAATTTTGATGGAAAGATATAGTTGGAAAATCAGAAACTACCTGAGTGCTAGTGAAATTACTGCTAAATGATTGAAATAAGAAAGTGAAAATGTTAAGAAATTTCCTTCAAACAATGTGGTGAAGTATAAAATTTATATATTTACTTTGAAGTCCTTGGTAGAGATATTGTACTACTGCTGGAAGACTGAAGCATAATTACTGTTCCTAATTACAAGTCAGAATCTGTAGTTTTTGCAATGAAATAAAAAAATGTTATTCATAATGTTGAATTTTGGGCTTATGCCGTGTTTTATTATATTGCAATTCGACGCGTTTCGAAAGAAACCATGTCTTTCATCGTCAGGAATAATCTGGAATACGACAATGTTGCTAAGAGAAAGCAACGAAGAACATATAGAAGGTGCCCAAAGATGGACGCCATTATAGCCCCATGTTAGGGACAACGGAAAGCAGCAGTGAATTACTTTCTCAGGGTTCTGATAATAGGTAGCCAGGATTCACTGAGATTGTAGCCGGTGTCGCGGTTGAAATTATCAGGGTGTTTACGTATTTCAACCGCCTCCCTGATGATTCTGGGACGATATTGCTTTATACGGGCAAGAACATCCACCCCTTGGAACATGACATCATGGCCAGGTGTTAAAGCATGATCGGCAACAGCTGATTTATCAGGTTGAATAAGCCTGATACATCTATTATGTTCCTTAATGCGAGTGCATATTGTTCTCGAAGTCTGCCCGATGTAAACCTTGCCACAAGTACAGGGAACTCTGTAGATACCCGGTTGTTGCAATTTAGGCAAACTGTCCTTAGTTGGTCGCAGGAGTTGCCTAATCTTAACAGAAGTTCCAAATACAGTCCGTATGTTGTATCGACGTAGGATTTTAGCAATACGATCCGTTGTGTTATGTATGTACGGAAGGTAAGCAGTTCCTCTTACATCTCTTTTCTCAACTGACGTCCTATTATTATTTGTTGGTTTAAGGAACATAATAGATGTATCAGGCTTATTCAACCTGATAAATCAGCTGTTGCCGATCATGCTTTAACACCTGGCCATGATGTCATGTTCCAAGGGGTGGATGTTCTTGCCCGTATAAAGCAATATCGTCCTAGAATCATCAGGGAGGCGGTTGAAATACGTAAACACCCTGATAATTTCAACCGCAACACCGGCTACAATCTCAGTGAATCCTGGCTACCTATTATCAGAACCCTGAGAAAGTAATTCACTGCTGCTTTCCGTTGTCCCTAACATGGGGCTATAATGGCGTCCATCTTTGGGCACCTTCTATATGTTCTTCGTTGCTTTCTCTTAGCAACATTGTCGTATTCCAGATTATTCCTGACGATGAAAGACATGGTTTCTTTCGAAACGCGTCGAATTGCAATATAATAAAACACGGCATAAGCCCAAAATTCAACATTATGAATAATAACACGGGCCGTGAAAGTCTAAATGACAATAAAAAAAATGTTCCAAGTATTAGTGAAAGGGGAGGGTGTGAAATTTGTATGGAACACAAGAACAATTAACTTAACCTGCTTTTATCAGTGCATGGTCTTCCCCATTTTTAGTAATCTAGAACTGATTGTAGTTTGATTACCATACTATGAAGAAGACTGAAAAAGGAGAAAAGATAAAAAGACATAGAGGCTGCTTATGAAATAATTTAAAATGTGTGTGTGAAATATTTTCCTAATTATGACATAAACTGAACTTCTTAATGAAATTCCTCTATGTAACATTCCTTTCATTGATGTATTTATTTTTTTCATTTTCAATAACACACATAAATTAGGTAATATTTGCTCAAGTGACCAAATGAATCGCTTGATGTTGAATGGGGACTTCTGACACTTTCTGGATTTTACAGGAGAAGGAAAAAACTGTCTAGGTGATGGAAAATGTCGATCTGTGTTTTACACTTCTGCCAGTGCATGACACCTATACTAATGCACACTTCAGTGCACGAAAATACAAAATACAAATCATAGATTATGAATAAAAACAGATGTTAATATCGCAGAAGTCCCCTTGATACATCAAATGGAATGGACTTTGAATGCCAACTTCCACATAATCCCCACAACTAATTACAAAATGTATTGTTATTGCTGTAGATCTGACTGTAGAATGTAATATATTCTTTTGTTTCATGTGTTCAGGAATGTAAGTTGCATAAACTATTTTTATATACTGGTTTCAGTATCTTTTATCAATTGAATTGTGTATATGGTTTTTGAACTTGACTGCTTTCTCTGTTTGTTCTGATGGTATATTGTAATGTAATTATGTAAACTGTTAATTTCTATCACCATCAGAGTTATTTGCTCAAGACATAAATGGGTTGTTTTGGGATATTCAGGTGTTGGTTATACAACTGTAGCCATTCTTATAGCTCCTTTCACTCATATTAAGATAGTTTTCCTATTATGTAACTTACACTTTTATTCCCTCAACTTGGATTTTAATATAAACAAAGGAATTTTAAGAAATAATCATGAGAACATCGAAAGTTAAAATTATATTATATTCAAATGTTTATACCTTATAAAATATCTAGACTATATCATATGCATACAAAGTACCAGTCCAATAACTTATATAATTTTGAGAAATCTCAACACCAAAAATACAACAGTTATGTATAGACATCACGCAAACTTACTCACCACTGTCTTCTTGGACACGAAAGCACTCTCTATAAACAACTTTGTTGTATGCAGATTGGATGTTTACAAGAACCACATCAATTATTTGTGAACCTGTTCTGTCTCGTAGGACGGTAAGCACACCTTGGTTTACCTGCTATTATAGAGAGGTTTTTACCATGTCTGTGTGAGGAACATCTTTTCCAGTGATGTTTTTGATTTTCTGTTGCAGAGTTATTAATAAATTTGTGAGTGAAGCACATTTCATCAAATGAGGTGTGGCGAGTATCTTGGCCAGTTCCTATAGAATGCCTCCGTTGAAATCATATTGCCAGTGTTGGTTTTATGTATAATCTGTGCATTTATTGCCCCAACATTGAGTAGTCCAAAGAAGACAGTCATCTGTTGCTGATGACTCGAAACAGAATACTGTACTCGGATTTCAATCTGCCCACGACATCCACTCCACGTTTTGGTAGATTATAAAACATAATAATTTCAGATTTCTCGGCTTCCCCACTCAAAGCATCAATGGCATCATCGTTATACATGGTTCAGATGAGCAAAAGTTTTTCTTTTTCTTGGAAACTTATGAAAGTAGCAAGCAATGGTTGGGATTTTTCCCATATCCAAAGAGGCCACTTGGTGCTTTTCTTCCTCTTATGTTGAGATATTGCTGTGGTAGATGAGGTTTGTTTTTACGTACAGTTCCTACTATTATTGTACAATGATTTACATACAGTATAAATCATTAGCATGTGGTTCCGATGTGAAGTAATTGTCCATTGTTATATTTCTACCAGTTTTGCCAATAGGTTGCATTATTCTCTTCACAACACTGCTTGCATCATTTGGCAATTGGTGGGGACATCATAAGTAAAAATGTATACTACAGCCATGAAAAGTCTTAAAAAACACTCGCGATCTCGCTCAGTAAAATATATGGCCAGTCCTCTCAGTTTGACGATCTCTATCCTCACTGCCTCACCGAACCACTCAAACAGATGCAGGCTTGGGCAGTTAGTGAGTTAGGTAGGAATAGGAATAGTAATTTGCTGAAACGTGTCAGGAAACAAGAGAAATTGTGACATGATGGACTGATATCAACATAACTTCAAATTTTAAGGAATATTACCTTTTTCTATAAACTGAATTATTCTGCCATAGTGTTTAAGAAAGGGGACAAGAAAGTGTGTGATAACTATAGAGGGATCACCCTCATATCACAGATAGTAAAAATACTGGAAAGGATATTAGAAAGAAGAATGAGAAGAAAGGTGGAAGGAGAGTTGCAAGAGGAACAGTATGGCTTCAGGAGTGGAAGATCCACAGTGGACCCAATCTTTAGCTTGAGGAAGGTGATGGAAAAGAACTGGGAATATGGAAAGGATTTGATCATGACTTTCCTAGATCTAGAAAAGGCATATGATAGTGTCCCCAGAGAGAAGGTATGGGAAACCATGGTTAAGAAGAGACTGGGAAGAGAAATGTTGGAAATGGTGCAAGCAATGTACAACAACTGTGTTAGCAGGGTACTGACCCCAGTTGGAAAGACAGATTGGTTTAGGAACAAGACTGGACTAAGACAGGGGAGTGTGCTGTCACCTCTTTTATTCATAATGGTAATGGATGAAATTGTAAAGGAAACAAAGGAAGTATATGGACATAAAGAAATGAAGTTACTATTATTTGCAGACGATATTGTGGTCTGGGGAAGGAACACCGAAGAAGTGCAAAAACAACTAGATGAACTGAACGAAAATATTCAGAAGTATGGCCTGAAAATCAGTATAGAGAAAAGCAAGACCATGGTGATGACAAGAGGGGAAAGACAAGGAAAGGGCACTGTGAAAATTGGTAGTCAGAGTTCGGAAATTGTGGACACGTTCAAATACCTAGGAAGTGAATTGATGCAAACTGGTAGGTTGGACATGGAGATTGGCAGGAGGGTACAGCAGAGCAATGCATTCTATCAAAGTGTAAGAAAACTTGTTTGGGATAAGGAAGTACCAAGGAAAAGCAAGGAGGTAATGTATAAAATGTACTATGTACCCATATTAACTTATGCAGCTGAGACTTGGACCCTGACGAGCAGGCAAGAGAGTAGAATCCAAGCCAGTGAAATGAAATTCCTAAGAAGTATGATAGGTAAGACGAGGAAAGACAGAGTGAGGAATGAAGATGTTAGGAAGGAAGTTGGGATGGGAAAACTAAATGAGAGAATGGAGAAGAATAAACTAAGGTGGTTTGGACATGTAAAGAGGATGGAGGAAAATAGAATACCAAGTCAGATGCTGGAGGCCAAGTGCAAGGGTAAGAGAGCAAGGGGAAGACCTAGAACAAGGTGGATCGATTCAGTGAAGAACAGCGTGAGAAAAAGAAATCTGGACTGGGACAAGATCGTGGAAGGAAAGAGGAAAGTGGAGAAGTGCCATAAATACCCCGACCCGGCAGGAGCTGGATAAGGGGACATGATGATGAGTATTGAGTACAACAAAATCTAGAGACATCACAATCATCATGGGCGATTTCAACGCAAAAATTGGCAAGGGACGTGAAGGTGACTTAATAGGAGATTTTGGTCTGGGATCACGAAATGAACGGGGAGAAATCCTGACACAGTATTGTGAGGACAACGAGTTAGTTGTTACAAACACTTTCTATAAGCCACCTGGAAAGCACCTGGAGATAACGTTAACAACATTATCCGGAATCAAATTGATTACATCCTAATCAATAAACGCTATAGGAATGCCATCAAGGCAGTGAAAACTTATCCGGGAGCAGATGTGGCATCAGACCACAATCCACTTGTGGCTAGATTCGAAATATAGCTTAAGAAAATATTACCAAAACCAAATAAGGATATGCTATGCATCTCACAACTTCAAGATCCTATAGTGAGAGAACAAATTACAGAACGAATCAATGAAGAGCTCTTTAACGAAGAGAAAAAATTCTTCAGTGATGTTAATGACAAATGGAAATCCTTCAAGGGACTACTCCAGCATACGTCAAGAGATGCTGAAAGATGGTAAAACAGTGCATAAAAAGACTTGGATGACTGATGAAATAATACAATTGATGGAAAAGAGGAGGCTCTGTAAAAACAGAGATGAAGATCTTTACAGGAGTACACTTGCAGAAATAAGAAGGAAGATATGGTTAGCAAAGGACATATGGTACACAGAAAGATGCACAGAGATTGAAGACTTATTTTCAAAAAAACGACAATTTCAATATCCATAAGAAAGTCAAAGAACTAACTGGTATCAATAAGATACGGAAAGGGAGTATATTGCTTGTCAAAAATGGTGACAACATTATTGGTAATAAAGAAAAACTTGAGAGATGGAAGGAAAATATAGAAGAACTGTTTGAAGATGATAGGAAAGATATAGATGTCAAAAATGGACCAGATATAACCAAAGAAGAAGAAATACATGCTATAAAGTTGTCCAAAAATAATAAAGCCCCTGGTCCTGATCTCATAACAGCTGACATACTGAAACTCATTAATGAAGAACATTTAGATGTCTTAGTAGATTTGTATAATTTAATCTACTACACAGGAGTCATTCCTCATGAATGGCTAGTCTATTATTGTTGCATTGCCGAAAAAGGCAAATGCCCGTCAATGCAGCGATCATAGAACAATCAGTCTCATGAGTCATACTCTAAATATATTCCTAAAAGTTATCCATCGAAGGATCTTCAAAAAATTGGAACAGGATATCAGTGAAACACAATTTGGTTTCAGAAATGCACTAGGAACAAGAGAAGCCCTGTTTACCTTCAATGTGCTGGCACAGAGATGTTTAGATGTGAATCAATCTATGTATGTCTGCTTTTTGGATTATAATAAAGCTTTCGACAAAGTTCGTCATGATTGCCTATCCAAATGCTCCAGTAGAAGAACTTGGATGTGAAGGACATTAGAATCATCAGCAATATTTATTACAAACAGACTGCGGTCATAAAGGAAGGTAGGGAGCTATCTGAAGAGGTGGAAATAAAACGTGGTGTTAGACAAAGTTGTGTCTTGTCTCCTATGCTGTTTAATCAATACTCAGAAGAAATATTACAAACAGCTTTAGAGGAAGAAACAGCAGGAATTAAAGTTAATGGAAAAATAATAAACAACTTAAGATTTGCAGATGACACGTTGTTATTCGCGGAAGGTCTACAAGATTTACAGCGACTGACTAACAAAGTCGTGGAGGCAAGTGACCAATGGGGATTAACACTTAATGTCAGTAAGACACATTTTATGGTAGTATCACAAACACAACATCAAGAGAGCTTGATAATCAATGGGGAGACAGTACAGCAAGTGACAAAGTACAAGTATTTAGGAACAAATGTGAACCGTTACATTGACTGTACTAAGGAGATAAAGTCCAGGATCGGTCAAGCCAGAAATGCATTCAATAAAATGAGGAGAGTGTTCTGTAGCAGAGACCTTAATTTACATCTAAAAATTAGACTCCTGAGATGTTATATCTTCTCCACCTTGTTCTATGGAGTTGAGACCTGGACCATAAGGAAACTAGAAATGGACAGATTGGAGGCATTTGAGCTATGGACGTACAGAAGGATACTGAGGCTGAGTTGGAAAAAAAAAGGTCACCAACGATGAGGTGATGAGGCGGATGGGAAAGAGAAGGGAAGTATTAAATACTGTCAAAATTAGAAAACTGCAGTATCTGGGTCATGTGATTAGAGGAGAAAAATATCATCTGCTGCAGCTGGTCATTCAAAGGAAGCTACAAGGCAAAAGAAGACCAGGAAGAAGACGCATTTCTTGGATCGATAATCTGAAAACTTGGTTCAATTGTTCCACTATTGAGCTGTTTCGTGCTGCATCATCTAAAGCAAGAGTCTCTATGATGGATGCCAACCTCCTGAGAGGAGATGGCACATAAAG
This sequence comes from Meconema thalassinum, assembly GCA_946902985.2. Classification (NCBI taxonomy): domain Eukaryota; kingdom Metazoa; phylum Arthropoda; class Insecta; order Orthoptera; family Tettigoniidae; genus Meconema; species Meconema thalassinum. The sequence goes on from OX336390.1 coordinate 790,188,794, forward strand.
AAGAAGAAGAAGTTATTGTGTGTGTATATGAAGAAAATATTTCCTTCCTTGGAAATTTATTATTCTCACAATGAATAGTCAATGAAAAGGTCCACTTAGTCAATACATTGCTTTTACATAATCAAATGTTGTTATTATTTTCTGGATATTCTTTATAACTCCAAAAATGTATGCAAATGTAGATTATTGTTCACTGCCAGTTGTCATTATCATACCAAGAGAAACAACCCTCTCTTCTATTTAGCACACAGTAGCCTCAGTGGCGTACGCAGGATTTCCTTCTGGGGGGGGGGGGGGGTTCATTAATATAGAAGGGTAATTGTGTAGTCCTACACTATAAAAGGGGCATATGACCTTGTAGTTTTTCCCCTTAAAATGACAGTCATCATCAACAATAATGAGATAAACATTCTCTTTGGATGAAAACTATTTTAAGCCTCATTATTTTTTTTAGCACAATAAAAAAAAATGAAAAAATGTGTATTTATTAAATATGGAATACAGGTTGGTTGGTTGGTTCTTAAGTTTAGGGCAACGCGGTCATGTAGCCCCATGTACTTTGGGTGTGCGTAGAATCTGTCTGATAACCGGTGTTAATTGTGATGACTGTATCAGTGTGTGTTATCCGTTTTTAATTCAAGTACGCCTGCAGACTTTTTGAATTTTTCAAATAGTTCCTACTTTTGCCACCGTCAACGACTACTAGTTCAGAACTTAGCTACTAGACGCCACCGAAGTCGGCTCTTGGCATCGAACGTAGGAACCTAAGAGTGTTGTTTACATTCTTAACCTATACAATTTAGCTTCACACAGGTGTAATTAGTGGAAGGTTCTTTAACATGCCATAAATCTATGACATAGGACCACCATCTTTACTTTCCCTGCGACGTCTTCGGCCGGATTTGAACCCGCGATCTTGGGCATAGAAGCTCAGCATGCTACCAACTACGCCGCCGAAGCCGCCTATGGAAAACGGTAACTAAATATTAAAACTGAAATGATACAGAGGTATCATCACATCCATACTTGACTGCTTATAATATCGATATTATGTGAGAGAAAAATCATGTTTTCCACTCCGTGTTCTCACTGCCATTACTATTGGCTCTCAAAATATGCCTATCTTAATGGCTTTATCTGCATCATTGATAGGAATAAATTGCAGAAATTCCTCATGAACCGAATTATCTTGAACAAAACGGACACACAAAATTAAAGCGATGTGATGAAAGTTGCCGATCGTACACTTCAACAGCAAAACTGATCCATGGCTAACTCCAACGCTAAAGGAGGAGTCACGCTGCGAGTAGAGTGCAGGAAATTTACCAAGTGACGAACATGATCACATTTAAAATATATACAGGAATAAAGAAGGTGGTAATGTAAAACAGGTAATAGTTGGGACAGTATATGGATTCAAAAAAACAAATGTCTCGGAGGAGGGGGGTTTAAACCCTAAACCCCCCGTCGGTATGCCACTGAGTAGCCTTTTCTCCACAGTTGTATTACAAAAGACCTGAATCGCCCTACTGTAGATTTTTACTTCGGTAGTTTTTACATGATGTATTGAAATGACCGGTAACAATGTGATTTTTGGTTGATGACTAGATCAAGACTGTTGTTATTTACAAAGCATGCATTGTTAATTGTGTTGTTTACTCTTTTTATACAATGTTGAATAAATAGGAATGTTGATACTTGTTGAAGAAGCTGATTTTATTTGCTGTGTCTGGTATTCTTTTTTTTTTAAACCATCAATCTCCTGATCCTTCTTCCAATAACACCTCTCTGGCTAATGAATGAGGCAAATGTGTAATGTATAGATTCTACCTAGGCGTTGATTCTGATGCCATATTTATCCAGTTTGTTAACCATATACTGTACTCGTCATTTGGTCAACATGAATTTGCCCGGTGACTGGGCTGGGTGCAATGTATATAATATATGAATAACAAGTATAGGTCTAACATTTGTTTTTGGCCGGTGGCCGTGAAATCCGCGCATCCACTGTGCTAACCGTTCAACCTCCTTCGTTCCTTCTGATCGTGCGTGCATGCAGTTGTTACTGCACATGCTCACAATAAGAAGGCTTCCTGGCTGGTCGGAGACCTCTATGCAAGAAGCAAGCACCGGCCAAAAACAAACATCTGACCTGTAAATAACTCTCCTGGAGAAAATTTACATGTATTAGTTTTGATTTACACATAAAGGATCCTAAAATTGCCCCCATTTTAATAGTGATCAATTTTTCCAGGAGTGTTACTTTTTTTTTTTAGGATCCTATGATTTTAATAGTGATCATAATTAATACATGTAAATTTTTTCCAGAAGTATTATTTACTTATTGTTCATAATGTTTTGCATTGTATCCCGCAGTCATTGGTCAAATTTGTGTTGACCAACTGAAGAGTTACAACTGACAGTTTGTATGGGCAACACTGAAGTAATGTCTTCAAAACTTTACATAAGGTCTTCCTTCTTCCTTTCTGCTTTAATTCTTCTCATCAAAACTTACTTCCCACATCAAGATGTGGAATCTTCCTTCAGACATAACAGCAGATAAAAATTCCAGTGCTGTTCCATCTGTTGCACACATTTTATAGTGTTCAAGTGTTTTGCCTTTCTCACTCCTAGCATGTATAGCACTCAAAAAAATGCTGCCATTTTTTTGGTATTTGTGAGTCCAGGTCTCTAATCCCATTAACTATGAATTAGCCATTATCTGTAGTGGTATGTGGCAAAAAATGACACTATTGCTCCTTTAGGAGCTTGGGACAGCCAAAGTTTTCCTACAACGCAACACTATTGCTCCTCACTTTTCTAACAGCCAATGAGATATGGGTAGCGTCTTTTACTTCACTTATTCCTTTATCTTGTCAATTTTTTTCTATTCGTTGGTAAATTACGTGTGCCAGTAGTTAGTAGTTTCCATTATCATTATCGTAAGAGGCCATGACCTGGATGTTGCATCCATTTTACTACTAATCACATATAATCTTCCTCAACTGTGATTTTAAAAATAATTTTTTATTAGTTTGTCAACATCATTTACTAAGGATGGGAGATAAAGGTCTTACAAATCTTTAAAGAACAGGAAAGAGGGCAGTAGGAAGACCATGAAGTTCCTGGAAAAATGAAATCTCCAAACTTTGCAGACATCTGAATGTGGACAGCCGGCACAAACTCTCCCAGTGGAGGCATTATCTGGGATCGGCACGGGATCTTCGTGTTCCATAGAAGATTGTGGCGTTTGAAGCCATATTTTCAGTGTTGCCTTAGTAAACAAGAGTCTAGTGCTTTTCAGTCGGTCAACACGAATGTACCCAAAAGAGATGGGTTAAACCCTAATCCAGAAATAAATTACTTGTGATTAATAAATACACTAGGATGACCAGTTTCGATCGTCAAGCGATCATCGTCAGATCTATTACACTTAGGCTATAAAATCTATGTTTGAAATACAGGTGAAAATATTTACAATATGTACAATTATTTAGTTGCAGTATTGGTACTGCAACTGTCGGTGTATGCTAAATGCAGTATATATGATGATAGGTGAAATGCTAAATGGTGATAGATATCCGGAGTTTGTACTTTGGAGAGATTATATGGTTGTAAAAATCAACTAGGGTTAAACTATAATATTATAGGCTAACTACTTATCTGATAGTCTTCCTTACTAGAGCTACTCGCAGTTTTCGTGCTCACTGTAACTCACGGTGCGGTCGACTGCGGTGGTTGTTATCTTAACGACTGGTTTTTCCCTGCCTTCTCCCCCCTGTCCATATTTGCTGTGCGGAATCATAGCGAAGTGTTTTGAGGTGGGTCTACAACTATTAAAGACCGTGGATTAGGCCTCGCCACGCGTGGACCATAAGCCATTCAATTAAGCGCTGCCCGGTCTTATGAGGACGTCCCGCACCTTTAATACTGCCGCGAATATGGGCCTTGGTTTATTGCAGAAGAAAAGTACATCGTACACCTGATCCAGATAACATTTACCTATTAAAAAACCCTAATTTCCCCCCTTTTTTATCTAGCTTGGCTGTGTTGCTAAATTGGGTCTTGTTTCCGACAGGGTGTGTGTTTTAGTAGCGTGAAGAGGGGTGAGCTTTCTATGAACGTGTGTTCATTTAGATTGTTGGGATTGTTTCGTTTGGCTAGGTGTATCTCGATTGCTTCCTTTATGTCAAGTGCTCTGCCTTTCGATTCGTGATGGATTATTTTAAGGTCCGACTCTATGTTGGTAAAGCTGTGCCCCGCGTCACACATATGTTCACATACGGCTGAATGTGTTCCGTATCTTTTTGCATTCCTATGTTCATTATAACGTGTGTCTACTCGTCTTCCACTCTGCCCGATTTAATTAGCTTGACAACCGGTGTCTTGGCACGTTATAGAATATACCCCTGACCTTGAATACGGGTCACGTTTATTTAGATTACTATTTAGGAGGTGCCTACCGGTTGTTTTTTTCGTTGTGAAAGCTATCTTTATGCCTTGCTTTTTGAATAGGTTAGTGATTTTATATGTATTCGTATTCACATAGTTGAAACCTGCAAATTTTTTCTTATTACTGTCCGGTTTGGGAATTGTTTTATCTTTATTTTTATGTTTGGCTATAATTTGGTTTATTTTGCTTGGCGGAAGTTGTTTTCCTTTGCTATTTGCTTAATAGTTCTTATTTCCTTATTATAGTTGTCTTTTGACATGGGTATGTTTAAAGCCCTGTGCATCATTGAATTGAAACCCTCTAGTTTGTGCATACTGGGGTGATTAGACTGATTGTCGATTGTATGCGAGGTTTGTGTTGCTTTCCGGAATATGGAATATGAAAGGTCGTTGTCTTTATGTTCAATAGTTATATCGAGATAATTTATTTTTCGGTCTATTTCGGATTCCTTAGTGAATTTGATTGAGTGGTGTAGGCTATTAATGGATTGGAGAATTGTTTCTTCGCTTGTTAGTTCATCTACGATCTAGTGCATCTACGATACGGAACTAACAAGCGAAGAAACAATTCTCCAATCCATTAATAGCCTACACCACTCAATCAAATTCACTAAGGAATCCGAAATAGACCGAAAAATAAATTATCTCGATATAACTATTGAACATAAAGACAACGACCTTTCATATTCCGGAAAGCAACACAAACCTCGCATGCAATCGACAATCAGTCTAATCACCCCAGTATGCACAAACTAGAGGGTTTCAATTCAATGATGCACAGGGCTTTAAACATACCCATGTCAAAAGACAACTATAATAAGGAAATAAGAACTATTAAACAAATAGCAAAGGAAAACAACTTCCGCCAAGCAAAATAAACCAAATTATAGCCAAACATAAAAATAAAGATAAAACAATTCCCAAACCGGACAGTAATGAGAAAAAATTTGCGGGTTTCAACTATGTGAATACGAATACATATAAAATCACTAACCTATTCAAAAAGCAAGGTATAAAGATAGCTTTCACAACGAAAAACACAACCGGTAGGCACCTCCTAAATAGTAATCTAAATAAACGTGACCCGTATTCAGGTCAGGGGTATATTCTATAACGTGCCAAGACACCGGTTGTCAAGCTAATTAAATCGGGCAGAGTGGAAGACGAGTAGACACACGTTATAATGAACATAGCAATGCGATAAGATACGGAACACATTCAGCCGTATGCGAACATATGTGTGACGTGGGGCACAGCTTTACCAACATAGAGTCGGACCTTAAAATAATCCATCACGAATCGAAAGGCACTCTTGACATAAAGGAAGCAATCGAGATACACCTAGCCAAACGAAACAATCCCAACAATCTAAATGAACACACGTTCATGGAGAGCTCACCCCTCTTCACGCTACTAAGAAACACACCCTGTCGGAAACAAGACCCAATTTAGCGACACAGCCAAGCTAGATAAAAAAGGGGGGGAAATTAGGGGGTTTTTAATAGGTAAATGTTATCTGGATCAGGTGTACAATGTACTTTTCTTCTGCAATAAACCAAGGCCCATATTCGCGGCAGTATTAAAGGTGCCGGGACGTCCTCATAAGACCGGGCAGCGCTTAATTGAATGGCTTATGGTCCACGCGTGGCGAGGGCTAATCCACGGTCTTTAATAGTTGTAGACCCACCTCATTCAATAACATACATCTTATCTAGGTTGGCAAGACCTCACAAAAACACATCACTATGATTCCGCACAGCAAATATGGACAAGGGAGAGAAGGCAGGGAAAAACCAGTCGTTAAGATAACAACCACCGCAGTCGACTGCACCGTGAGTTACAGTGAGCACGAAAACTGCGAGTAGCTCTAGTAAGGAAGACTATCAGATAAGTAGTTAGCCTATAATATTATAGTTTAACCCTAGTTGATTTTTACAACCATATAATCTCTCCAAAGTACAAACTCCGGATATCTATCACCATTTTGCAGTACCAATCATCATCATCATCATCATCATCTTGTACAGTTTCCAGCCCCAGGCTGGGTCTGTTTGGAACATAAGCCTCGCCACTTAGTTCTTTCTTCCCACCACCTCTCCGCTCTCACTCTGGTCCAGTCCTCGCCTCTCTTCTTGACACATTCCTCCACTCCTTTCAGCCATCTATCTCTTGGTCTTCCCCTTGGTCGTTTCTTCTGCATCTGCATCTCATGTATCCTCTTGGGAATCTTCTTCTCTTCCATTCTCTTTAAGTGTCCATACCACCTCAGTCTTGATGTCTCAATCCTACCTTGCAAGGGCTCCTCTTTCACCATTTCCCTGACCTTTTCATTCCTCACCCTGTCTCTTCTTGTTATTCCGATTCTACTTCGCAGGAACTTCATTTCACCTGCCTGTATTCTGCTTATATCTCCTTTCTTCATTGTCCACGTTTCTGAAGCATAGGTCAGTATCGGGATATAGTAGCTTCTGTATAACACTTCCTTGCTTTTTTGTGGGACATCTTTATTCCACACTAAGCTCCTAATGCTTCTGCCTGTCTGCCACGTTCCGTAATCTCTTTGTCATTTCTCCCATTTTCCAAGTGTTATCCCACTCATTGGTCTGTCCTTTTTCCTGGTCGTTAACAGGATCTCACATTTACTGATGTTGAACTTCCATCCGTACTCTCCCACTGTTTCTTCCCAAGCCTTCAGTTGCTCCTGAATTTCCTCCTCCTTTTCCCCAGACCATGAGATCATCTGCAAACACCATTGCTTTCATCTTATCTTCTCCTATCTTTCCTGCTATCCGTGTCATTACCTCGTCCATAACCACAATAAAGAGAAGGGGTGACAGCGCACTACCCTGTTTCAGGCCACTCATTTGTCTGAACCAGTCTGTTCTTTCCCCTCCAACTTTCACACAACTCACACTTCCACAATACATCTCCTTCACTCTGCCTACAGTCTCTTTTTCCACTCCCATGTTTTCCATTGCTTTCCAAACCTTCTCCCTACACACACTATCATAGGCCTTTTCGATGTCCAGGAAGGCCATCAACAGATCCTCTCCAAATTCGTAGTGGTGTTCCTGGAGCTGTCTCACTGAAAATATGAGATCCACCGTTGATCTCCCAGGTCTGAATCCATACTGTTCCTCTCTCAATTTTCTCTCCACTTTGGCTCGTATTCTACTTTCTAATATCTTTTCATATATCTTGGCACAGTGAGGTATGAGTGTGATACCCCTGTAATTTCTGCACTCCTTTCTTAAATATTGGGACAATTAATCCTTTCTTCCAATCTTCTGGGGTCTTTCTCTCCTTCTATATCACCCTCATCACACGGTACAGCCACAGCCAACCTCCCCTGCTGCCTTCACCATTTCAACACTCACTTCATCCACACCTGGTGCCCTTCCTCCTTTCATCTTGTCTATAGCCATTTCCAGTTCTCTCCAAGTCAGGTCCTTTTCCATTCCTGTGTTGTCTTCTCTATCTTCCAATACATTGTCTTCCTCCCTATGACCATTTGGATTCAGCAAATCCTCAAAGTACTCTTTCCACACTGTCTTGAGTGTCTCTTTGTTACCTCATTTCCGTTTTTGTCCATCATTACCACATCCTCTCGCAGACCTCTTCTCTTACTTTTGACCATCCCATAAAGAACTATCTTATTTCCTCTGCTGTCTTCCTCCATCATCTCCGTCCACTTTACCATCCATTTCTTCCTCTGCTCTGCGACAATCTTGTTTGCTTCTTTCTTCTTTATCTTATAATCTTCCCTTGCCAGATCAGTTCTTTCCTGGAACCACACTCTGAAAGCCTTGTTCTTCCTTCCCACAGCTTCTTTTACTCTCTCATTCCACCATGGTGTCTCTTTACACCGCTTTCTGTTGCTTGCTCTTCCACATACTGCCACTGCAGCTTCTACCATTGTGTTTTTGAATTGCTTCCATTCCTCTTCCCCTGTTTGAGGATTGTCTGTTGGCATCCTTTCCCTTATTATCTTCTGGAATTCTTCCTTGACTTCCTTTTCCTTGAGTTTCCATACTTTGATTCTCCTTTCCTGGTACTCTGTCCTCTTGCTATCCTTAACAACTCCCAGGTTCATTACAAGTATTCTGTGGTCGCTATCTAAGGCCTCTGATGGTATTACCTTTATATCTCTGACACTTCTCTTCATTTCCCAGTCATACAGCATGTAATCTACCAAAGATTTCTTTGTTAAATCACTGCTGTACCACGTTACCTTGTGGCTTTCTTTCTTCCGGAACCAGGAGTTGCCTACCACTAAACCGTTTCTCTTGCAAAAATCCAGCAACTTTCTCCCTTCTTCATTCCTGCTACCCCATCCTTCTGCTCCCAATACATTTTCATATCCTTGCCTTTCACTTCCTACATGTGCATTCAAATCTCCCATGACAATGATGCTCTGACCATTCAACTGCTGTTGTAGCTCCTCCTCAAAGTCTTCCTTCTCTTGAGCTGTACATCCAACTTGAGGGGCATATACCCAGGCTATCTCCAGGCTTCTTCCCTTTACAGTTACTCTGATCTTCATGATCCTGTCACTTATTCCCTTTACCTCTTCCTTCATTCCATCTCTCACAACTACTCCTACTCCGCTGCTCCTTCCTTCACTGTTCCCACTCCAGTACAACCGGTACCCTTTCCTCAGTTCTCTGCGACCTTCTCCTTTCCATCTTGTTTCTGCCAAGCCCAGTACATCCAGTTTTCTTCTCTCCATCACATCTACAATCTCCTCCACTTTTCCTGTCAGTGTCTGTATGTTTGATGTCCCAACTCGTAGTCCATTAGCATATCCGGGTCGTCGTCGTTTGCATCCGTCCTTTCCGAGGCCTGTTCCTGGTTTGAAAGCTAATATGATATCCACTACTGGCTTGCTAGGCCTATCGTAGCTTCACCAGAGCCCCGTCAGCCTGTAATGGTTTCTATCGCCCTCACGTTGGGCGACAAGTGTAACGTAATTTAATTTGCTCCACGTTGAGCGTAACAAGTGTAACGTTAATTAGTGCCCCATGTTGGTAGCGACAAGTGTAGCAGTTTAGCTAGCCCCTAACTGTTGGGTGATAAATGTAACTGTTTACCTTTGCCTAAGCTATGTTGTTTTAATGGGCGCCAAGACTTCAACGCAATGCTGAAATCTAAATTTGTATTTAACAACGTCTAGCTCTGGTAGAACACCTTCAAGAATCTATTCACTCAGATCGTGGTATGATTTGATCATTAACCCAACAAACAATTGTATCAGGAGAAGGAATTGGTCTATATCTAATGCTACCTACTGAAAGCAAAGATTGCATTGTAAAAGAATTGAATTTATTATATCAAACAAGTATAGCAAAATTAATAATAATAATAATAAGTTTAAAATTTAAATTGGAGCGTTGCGATTTTAATATTACCGATAGAAAATTACGTGAAAACGGAGTCTGATAAATTGATTTTACTCTTATTTCCAAGCTATGAAGTTACTGAAATATGAAATGTAAAACAAAGAGAAATGAGAGATTGCGTATTTCTGCGTCATTTGCGCTTACCACTGGAAATTGCCAAAGCATTTCCCTCGTACTGGATGATGCTGTGAGCTTTCCACAGTCTCCTGGACGTCGTCATCTCGGTCGGTATTTGATGATATTCTGGTAGATTAGATAATTCTATGGTCCGTACATCGGACCCAAACACTCGTACAACCACACTGGTTAAGTTTTACAAAAGTTAGTCCCCCACTCCACGGAACATCGGAGCGACTCCCGTGTGTACCATACTCGGCAAGTTCTACACAGATTCTTCCCCGTTACACGGCGCGTCGAACGATATATCCACACGTTGGCTCCCCCACCACGGTACCGTCTTCCAGCTTACGTGGTCTCCACTGATTGGCTGAGCACGCCGCTACTTCCCCTCCTCTGGCTCATTACACACGGCGCGCGAATGAAGAAGTCGATTTCCGTTCCTTATATTCGCCTTTTCTTGACGCTGCGACCCAGCCTTGCGTAATACTTCCTGACAAGATTAAGCTTGTATTTGAATTCCCCGTGACTCATCTCTCTCAAATACCCTAACTGACAAAACTCCGTAAAATTCCGTAATCAGATAATTTTCTATGATATCGTCGTTCGTAATAATTTGCTTGATAGTGTTTTCTAAGACATAGAAAACCTATCTGTATGCTTATAATTTTTATAAAATGCTCCGAAATATCTTAATAATAATTATAATAAATTAATAATAATAATAAATTAACATGAAAAATTCTCTTGGCTGAACAATTTGCCGCGTAAATAATTATAGAATGGCTTCCTACTGACTTATGCCAGTGTACCATACTCGGCAAGTTCTACACAGATTCTTCCCCGTTACACGGCGCGTCGAACGATATATCCACACGTTGGCTCCCCCCACGAAAAACACGTTACATATTCGCCTCGGATCATCGGATGATTTACCGTGACGACGGTCCATTATCCGATTATCCCAGACACGTTAATAAACCCCATCCAAAATACATATTACATAAATGAAATCACCCTAAATTACAGATATATACACTCATAATTTTTCTTCACGCACTTTGTGTCAAAGTTTGTTGTCACTATGGATTGCACTTTGCAATCAGTCCAATGTTTTATATATAGAATAGTGTTCCACGGATATTTCCGCCTCTCAAATTTCTCTATGTTGGAAAAATAGACATAATTAATGTGTGAGCACTATGTATTTATGATGTCATATCACACACATTGAAGGTGTTCTGATATATTTATATCACCATAGATCTTCCTAATTTCACTGGAGGTTCCTTCCTTATTGTGAAATTAATTCCACTTATCACTGAGCACACGATCACACTATTGTGGCAGCGCCTCGTGACCATAATACTTGATCTCTCTTTATAAAAGATGAAATTAATATTGACTTCTGAAAAAAAAAACAGTAAATGCGCATTACATGTAACACCAAATATTTCTGTGCCGTAATCGCCCTGTCTTGTTAAGTTCCCATAGACCATATTCTACATAATACTAGTTCTTAACACAGACCAGTTCTTCTCACACAAATAATACCTTTGTACAAATTATCTTAAATTACACACTTACAAATCTTACATGGCGAGGCCATAAACAGAAATCACGTGTGCTGTTATGTATGAGTTTCATGAAGGACTGTCTCGCCTTCTGATGGCCCATCTTTTGCCTCGTGGACGCCTTAAGCAAAAATACCCTGTTCAAGCGCTCACCCATCTCTTGGAGGCAAATGGGAATTCACCAGCGCTACCAAATTCTGGCTTTGGTGTATCGAGACATTTTAGTGCTCAAGAGCATCCGACAATCCCGTCATATTTCCCTGTACCTTAAAAACTCTCATTTACTTACATACTACCCCCCTGTGTGACTTCTGATACGCCTGCCTGGAAGACCAGATCCTCCCACGCACCAAATACCACACTTACTCATTTGATAGGCTGGCTCGCCAGCTGAACACACTCACTTTATGACACATATTTTCGTAGACTATGTATATTATACGTCCCGTATAATCTGTTTCCCTCACTATTCTCCAGCACATATGCTGTTTTACCAATACGTTTGGAAACTATAAATGGGCCCTCGTAGAGATAAAAGAACTTGGACATGACTTTCTCTAGCTTATTTGACTGTTTCGGCACTCTAAGTAAGACTGTGTCTCCCGGCTCGAATAGGTTAAATTTAGTTTCTTTTTGTTGGCGAATTATCTTTTGTGCTGACTTAGATAAATTCTGTTTCGCCAACTGGACAATGTAATCCATCCCCGGTTGCTTACCCTCATTTAATCCCAACACCCTCGCTAGTTCATTTTGTGGTCTTTTTCCGAAGTGAACTTCGTATGGCGTCAATTTCGTGCTCTCATGCTGGACAGAATTCAGCCAAGTCTCGACCTTGGGAAGATGTCCAACCCAGGCCGCATGCTTGTCATGCACTAGAGTCCGAAAAAGACGAGCCACTTCCCTTAATGGACGCTCTGCAGAATTACCCTGAGGGTACCTTACAGAGGAATGAACGTGTGTTATACCAGCTTCCTGCATACTGGTTCTCCATTTCTTTGCAGTAAACTGTGGTCCACTGTCAGATAGTATCCTGAGAGGAATGCCAAACTCAGGTACATACTTATTAATGATCAGACGGCTACACGCTGGTCCCGTGGCTTTCCTTAGCGGATATAGCTTGACATACTTACTAAAAGCGTCAATAACTATAAAAATGTACTCGTAGCCGTACTGTCCTTGAACGATCGGGTCAAATAAATCCACACACAGTAATTCGCCGGGACTACTGGTGAGAACTGCCGATCTCTCCCCCACTAAATATTTAACTGGATATTTACTCCTTTGACAGGTGTCACACTTAGCTAAAATCCTCCTAACATCCCTTCCCATTTTACTCCAAATGAAGTCACGACCAATTTCATAGAAGACCTTGGCAGCACCAAAGTGTCCTAATTCCCTATGAATGAACCAAATTAGCTCCTCCCGCAAAGTGGCAGGAACACATATTGCCCACCGATTATTCCTACATTTCCTTGCAAGAAGCCCATCCTGCATCTTGTACGTGAACCGTCCTACTTTCACATACTCTTCTTCACCTATTTCCAACCTAGCCAGTGGCTCCTTTAACTTAACGTCATCACGTTGCTCCGCTAGCATATTTCTCAGTGTCTGTAACGATGCCCTGTTGCTACTGTCCACACATGCACATATTAAAATACCATCCTCTGCTTTAACCACAGGATAATCCCTACATAAATTAGTGTCCCTCGATAGCATGTCTGCAAGAATGTTATCTTTACCTTTAATATATTTTACTGTGAATTCGTATTCCTGCAGAGCAAGAATCCACCTACTAACTCTGTTAGAACTGAGTTTACAAGTCCTCATATACAGTAATGCATGGTGATCTGTGTGGATCTCAAATTTCCCCCCTACTAAATATATTCTAAATTTCCCTAAACTGAAAACAATACCTAAAAGCTCTAACTCAGTAATCGTGTATCTTTTCTCTGCTGCTGTCAGTCCTCGCGAGGCTAAAGATACAATGCACAGATTACCCTCATCATCTTTCTGACATAATACTCCAGCAATGCCTATATGTGAAGCATCTGTCATAACCACATATTCCTTATCTTTTAACGGATATTTCAGCACTACAGCTTTCTCAAAACCTTCCTTCAGCGCTCTAAAGGCCTGATAATGCTTGGACTCCCATCTCCACCGAGTCCCACTTTTAAGCAATTCCCTGAATGGTTCTACCAACCCTGAGTATTTAAGAACGAACCTCCTGAAAAAGTTGCAAATTCCCAGGTAAGTTTTTAACTGTTTAACATTCTGTGGTACCTCTGCGTTAAGTATCTTATTAACCCTTCTTTCTTCTGGTGTTACACCTCTACTCGACACTCTATGACCTAAAAATGTCACTTCTGACTGACAGAATGACGACTTAGACAGCTTCAAAGTGAACCCTGCCTGATCTAACTTCTGAAAAACTATATCTAAATGACGTGGATGCTCCTCAAAACAGCGTGAACTAATTACCATATCATCTATGTAAATGGTTACAAACTCTCCTGTGTCATCCCCTAATGCGATGTTTAAAGCCCTAATTAAAGCTGCTGAACTACTCTTTAACCCATAAGGTGTTCTACAAAATTGATAAAGGTTATATTTATGACTAAAAGCTGTAAATGGTCTATCTTCGTACATAAGTGGCACTTGCCAAAAACTGGAACTCAAATCTACACAAGTGAAATACTTCTTCCCCTCAAATGTTTGCATTAATTCCTCTATTGACATAGATTTCAGCTGATCTGAACTAATTCTACTGTTAACCAAACGAGCGTCTAAACAAATACGAACCGTGCCGTCGGTTTTGGGTACCGTGATCAAAGAATTAACATACGGACTGTTAGAGTGCTCAATAATCCCATCTTCAAGCATCTGGTTAATTTGTGCCTCAACTGCACTCTGATAAGCGAAAGGTACAGGATATCTATGTCCTGTGAATACTGACCTATCAATAACGTTCAATGAATGTGTATAGCAATTGGCCATACCAATGCGATCCTCAAAAACTCTCCTATTACACAATAACACATCATAGAGCCGAACACATTGTTCATCCTCTATATTTCCCTGAATTGCAGCATCACGTAACGAGTCCTCTAGACTACCGTTCGTAATCACACTGCCCACAAAACATGGAGAACCCCGCTCTACGGCTGGCGATATCTCATTTAAAGTACAAATCACACCTACAATACTACTCCTCTGAATATGGTCATTGAACGCTACTTCTACTTCAGAATCTCCCCATTTAAATTTCAAACTCCCTGCATCATAACATAAGTTACCAGACACTCTACTTAGCCACTCTGAACCCAAGATAACACTGAATACTAAATTTGGAATTACAAGGCAAATCTGCTTCTCTACATGATTATTAATTTTAATGTCTACTAAAACTTGCTTAGAAATTACTTTAGACCTCTTCCCAACAGCTGTGATAACAAAAGTGCTTTTAATTGGCATCTCCTCAAAATTTACTCCAGTTCCTTTCATTTTATCATAAAATGCACTACTTATGCAACTCTTCATACAACCACTATCAATTAAAACATCTGTGAACGCCTCGGACACGTTAAATTTAACTATGGGGCTCTTACTAACCACTTCCTGAATAATACCTTCATCATTTAGTTCATGTAATAATTCATTTCTTACATTTAGGTCATAGGGTTCCTGTATAATTGTATGGACAGGGCATGCTACAGACTGAGTTTCTGACCTTACTTCGCAGCCTGGTTCGCGTTTAAAGAACCGCTACAACTGGCCGTAGTACTACTAACTACTGAACTGGTCTGGTTGTTCTGGGCTATGTTGTCATTGTTTGGCTGTATATTACTACCACTAGGCTGTCCTCTTCCTTGACCCCTATTCTGGTTGTAATTATTGTCATTATAATTTCTCCCTTGATTTCCCCTGAAATCATTGTTTCTCCCTTGATTTCCCCTGTAATCATTGTTCCTCCCTTGATTTCCCCTGAAATCATTGTTCCTCCCTTGATACTGATTACCATAGCCATTTCCTCTGTTCTGATTTAGCTGATTATTATTATTTCTATTTTGAGCGTTGGCCCCTTCGCCACTGTTCCCTTGAACTTCTTGTTGCCTGGCTTCATTAGGTCTATTATTATTATTATTACCCTGGTTCCGATTGAAATTGTCCTCTAAACCCCCTCTCCCTAGTGCATCAAATGTGCTTAACAAATTTTCTACTTGTGATATAGTCTTTACATTCTGGATACAAGCAGCCTCCTTGATCCTATAGGGAAAGTGCCTAAGTAGCAACCTCACCACATCACTTTCCTCCTTCAAGCCATCCAGATATTTACACACTAATACCTGCCCTAAAAAGTATTCGGTCATGGTGGAGCTTCCTTTAGGGTTATATTTACCACACACTACTCCCTCACGATGCTGCGACTGAATAACCTCATTCCAGAACTTTTCACAGAATTTCATTTTAAAATCATTAATATCAATAAACTTGTCTCTGTAGACAGCAAACCAATTCCTCGTTTCCCCCACAAACACTTGTTCTAAAATTTCAACTACCTGGCACCACTCAATACTACCATTTTCCAACCTCTCCCCGAATTTATTTTCTATAGTGTTCATGAACTCCATTGGGCACCCCTGTCGATTGCTGAACTTACCCAGTTCTACCTCCCTGTTTGTGCTATTCACAAAAACTGGCCTATTCTGACTATTTTCTTGCCTGATCCTAGCATTTAATTTTAACTCTAATTCTGCGATTTTCTCCTCAGCCTTCCTCTCAATACTGTTTACTGTTAATTTAATGTTTCCTTCTGATTCTTCTACTTTATCATATAGCTTTGCTTGTTTCTCCTCAATCTTGCTAATGCTCTCTCTATTACTCTCTCTTAAATCATTTACTTCTGCAACTATTTGTGAGTGGACTTTCTCAATTCTACCCCCCAGCTGTTCCTTAACCTCTTTAGTAGCTACCTGAATTTTGTCAATTTCTCCCCCCAATTGCTTTTTGACCTGCTGTGTTTCCAGTTGCACTAGTTCTTTTAAATTTTCAGCCTGTGTACTGATTCTAATTTCCAACTCCTCGTGTACTTTTCCTAATTTTCTGTCTACATCTGCAATAATCTCTTTAGCCTTTTCTTCCATCACCCCCCTGATCTCACCTCTAATCAGTTCGAATTTGTCACTCATTTCCCTACTGTTTTGTTCTAATTTAGCATTTAAAGTTTCAGTACTCTCTCTATTTTCCTTACTGTTTTGTTCTAATCTGGCGTTTAAAGTTTCATTACTCTCTCTATTTTCCCTAATGTTTTGTTCTAATCTGGCGTTTAAGGCATCTGTACTTTCTTTATTTTCCCTACTGTTTTGTTCTAATCTGGCATTTAAGGCATCTGTACTTTCTTTATTTTCCCTAATGTTTTGTTCTAATTTAGCGTTGTTTTGTTCTAATTTAGCATTTAAGGCATCACTACTAACTTTGTTCTGATACATGAACTCGAGAAGTAAAGTTTTTAATTCTGGTTGGCCGCCTACACTCCCTGTTTCAGTATCGGGATTTACCTCCGCTACCCCGGTACTACCATCACTCGACATACTGCTCGTATCATCACTCTCCCGTTGATGACCACTACGTAACCTCATCTGTCTTTCTTTCTCATCCCCCATAATGATATACACTGATACAGACAAATAACCCCCAAAATACAGGCACAGAAATATATACCCTTCTCCTTCCACAAATGTTATTAGGTTTTCAGCCCCAAGTTGTCGGCGACAAGTGTAATGGTTTCTATCGCCCTCACGTTGGGCGACAAGTGTAACGTTATTTAATTTGCTCCACGTTGAGCGTAACAAGTGTAACATTAATTAGTGCCCCATGTTGGTAGCGACAAGTGTAGCAGTTTAGCTAGCCCCTAACTGTTGGGTGATAAATGTAACTGTTTACCTTTGCCTAAGCTATGTTGTTTTAATGGGCGCCAAGACTTCAACGCAATGCTGAAATCTAAATTTGTATTTAACAACGTCTAGCTCTGGTAGAACACCTTCAAGAATCTATTCACTCAGATCGTGGTATGATTTGATCATTAACCCAACAAACAATTGTATCAGGAGAAGGAATTGGTCTATGTCTAATGCTACCTACTGTAACGTGTTTTTCGAGGGGTTTGATGCAACTGGCATAAGTCAGTAGGAAGCCATTCTATATTTATTTATGCGGCAAATTGTTCAGCCAAGATAATTTTTCATATTAATTTATTATAATTATTATTTAGATATTTTCGAAGCATTTTATAAAAATTATTAGCATTCAGATAGGTTTTCTATGTCTTAGAAAACGCTATCAAGCAAATTATTACGAACGACAATATCATAGAAAATTATGTGATTACGGAATTTTACGGAGTTTTCGTCAGTTAGGGTATAACGAGAGACGTGACTCACTGGGATTTCAAGTACAAGCTGATTCCTGTCGAGAAGTATTACGCAAGGCTGGGTCGCAAGGTCTAGAAAAGGCGAATTGTTGGAGCGGAAAACGACTTCTCCCTCCCGCGCGCCGAGTGTAATGAGGCAGAGTGGGGATCTAGCGGCGTGCTCAGCCAATCAGGGGAGACAACGTAAGCTGGAAGACGGTACCATGGTGGGGGAGCCAACGTGTGGATATATCGTTCGACGCGCCGTGAAACGTGAACAATCTGTGAAATACTTGAGGAGTATGGGTGCGCGTGCGAGTGGCTCCGATGTTCGGTGGAGTTAGCGACAATCTGTGTAGAACTTGCGGAGTACGGTTGCAAGTGCGTGTCGCTCCGATGTTCAGTGGAGTTGAAGACTAACTTTTGCAAAACTTAACCAGTGCGGTTGTACGAGTGTTTGGGTCCGAGGTACGGACCATAGAATTATCTAATCTACTAGAATCTCATCATACATCGACGAAGATGGCGACGTCCAGGAGACTGTGGGAAGCTCACAGCATCATCAAGTACGAGGGAAATGCTTCGGGCATTTCCTGTGGTAAGCGCTAATGACGCAGAAATACGCAATCTCTTATTTTTCTTTGTTTTATATTTCATAATTCAGTAACTTCATAGCTTGGAAATAAGAGTAAAATCAATTTATCAGACTCCGTTTTCACGTAATTTTCTATCGGTAATATTCAAATCACAACGCTCCAATTTAAATTTTGTACTTATTATTATTATTAATTTTGCTATACTTGTAATATATAATAAATTCATTTCTTTTACAATGCTATCTTTGCTTTCAGTAGGTAGCATTAGATATAGACCAATTCCTTCTCCTGATACAATTGTTTGTTGGGTTAATGATCAAATCATACCACGATCTGAGTGAGTAGAGTCTTGAAGGTGTTCTGCCAGAGCTAGACGTTGTTAAATACAAATTTAGATTTCAACATTGGGTTGAGGTCTTGGCGCCCATTAAAACAACATAGCTTAGGCAAAGGTAAACAATTACATTTTCTCCCAACAGTGTGGGCTAGCGAAACTGTTACATTTATCGCTACCAACATGGGGCATTAAGAATCCATTACATTTGTCGCGACAACATGGGGCACTAATTCCTGTTACATTGTCGCCGACAACTTGGGGCTGAAAACCTAATAACATTTGTGGAAGGAGAAGGGTATATATTTCTGTGCCTGTATTTTGGGGGTTATTTGTCTTTATCAGTGTATATCATTATGGGGGATGAGAAAGAAAGACAGATGAGGTTACGTAGTGGTCATCAACTGGAGAGTGATGATACGAGCAGTATGTCGAGTGATGGTAGTACCGGGGTAGCGGAGGTAAATCCCGATACTGAAACAGGGAGTGTAGGCGGCCAACCAGAATTAAAAACTTTACTTCTCGAGTTCATGTATCAGAACAAAGTTAGTAGTGATGCCTTAAATGCAAAATTAGAACAGAATAATGCAAAATTAGAACAAAACAGTAGGGAAAATAGAGAGAGTAATGAAACTTTAAACGCCAGATTAGAACAAAACAGTAAGGAAAATAGAGAGAGTACTGAAACTTTAAATGCTAAACTGGAACAAAACAACGCCAGATTAGACCAAAACAGTAAGGAATATAGAGAGAGTACTGAAACTTTAAATGCTAAATTAGAACAAAACAGCAGGGAAATGAGTGACAAATTCGAACTGATTAGAGGTGAGATCAGGGGGGTGATGGAAGAAAAGGCTAAAGAGATTATTGCAGATGTAGACAGAAAATTAGGAAAAGTACAGGAGGAGTTGGAAATTAGAATCAGTACACAGGCTGAAAATTTAAAAGAACTAGTGCAACTGGAAACACAGCAGGTCAAAAAGCAATTAGGGGGAGAAATTGACAAAATTCAGGTAGCTACTAAAGAGGTTAAGGAACAGCTGGGGAGTAGAATTGAGAAAGTCCACTCACAAATAGTTGCAGAAGTAAATGATTTAAGAGAGAGTAATAGGGAGAGCATTAGCAAGATTGAGGAGAAACAAGCAAAGCTATATGATAAAGTAGAAGAATCAGAAGGAAACATTAAATTAACAGTAAACAGTATTGAGAGGAAGGCTGAGGAGAAAATCGCAGAATTAGAATTAAAATTAAAAGCTAGGATCAGGCAAGAAAATAGTCAGAATAGGCCAGTTTTTGTGAATAGCACACACAGGGAGGTAGAACTGGGTAAGTTCAGCAATCGACAGGGGTGCCCAATGGAGTTCATGAACACTATAGAAAATAAATTCGGGGAGAGGTTGGAAAATGGTAGTATTGAGTGGTGCCAGGTAGTTGAAATTTTAGAACAAGTGTTTGTGGGGGAAACGAGGAATTGGTTTGCTGTCTACAGAGACAAGTTTACTGATATTAATGATTTTAAAATGAAATTCTGTGAAAAGTTCTGGAATGAGGTTATTCAGTCGCAGCATCGTGAGGGAGTAGTGTGTGGTAAATATAACCCTAAAGGAAGCTCCACCATGACCGAATACTTTTTAGGGCAGGTATTAGTGTGTAAATATCTTGATGGCTTGAAGGAGGAAAGTGATGTGGTGAGGTTGCTACTTAGGCACTTTCCCTATAGGATCAAGGAGGCTGCTTGTATCCAGAATGTAAAGACTATATCACAAGTAGAAAATTTGTTAAGCACATTTGATGCACTAGGGAGAGGGGATTATGAGGACAATTTCAATCGGAACCAGGGTAATAATAATAATAGACCTAACGAAGCCAGGCATCAGGAAGTTCAAGGGAACGGTGGCGAAGGGGCCAACGCTCAAAATAGAAATAATAGTAATCAGCTAAATCAGAACAGAGGAAATGGCTATGGTAATCAGTATCAAGGGAGGAATAATGATTTCAGGGGAAATCAAGGGAGAAACAATGATTACAGGGGAAATCAAGGGAGAAACAATGATTTCAGGGGAAATCAAGGGAGAAATTATAATGACAATAATTACAACCAGAATAGGGGTCAAGGAAGAGGACAGCCTAGTGGTAGTAATATACAGCCAAACAATGACAACATAGCCCAGAACAACCAGACCAGTTTAGTAGTTAGTAGTACTACGGCCAGCTGTAGCGGTTCTTTAAACGCGAACCAGGCTGCGAAGTAAGGTCAGAATCTCAGTCTGTAGCATGCCCTGTCCATACAATTATACAGGAACCCTATGACCTAAATGTAAGAAATGAATTATTACATGAACTAAATGATGAAGGTATTATTCAGGAAGTGGTTAGTAAGAGCCCCATAGTTAAATTTAACGTGTCCGAGGCGTACACAGATGTTTTAATTGATAGTGGTTGTATGAAGAGTTGCATAAGTAGTGCATTTTATGATAAAATGAAAGGAACTGGAGTAAATTTTGAGGAGATGCCAATTAAAAGCACTTTTGTTATCACAGCTGTTGGGAAGACGTCTAAAGTAATTTCTAAGCAAGTTTTAGTAGACATTAAAATTAATAATCATGTAGAGAAGCAGATTTGTCTTGTAATTCCAAATTTAGTATTCAGTGTTATCTTGGGTTCAGAGTGGCTAAGTAGAGTGTCTGGTAACTTATGTTATGATGTAGGGAGTTTGAAATTTAAATGGGGAGATTCTGAAGTAGAAGTAGCGTTCAATGACCATATTCAGAGGAGTAGTATTGTAGGTGTGATTTGTACTTTAAATGAGATATCGCCAGCCGTAGAGCGGGGTTCTCCATGTTTTGTGGGCAGTGTGATTACGAACGGAAGTCTAGAGGACTCGTTACGTGAGGCTGCATTTCAGGGAAATATAGAGGTGGAACAATGTGTTCGGCTCTATGATGTGTTATGGTGTAATAGGAGAGTTTTTGAGGATCGCATTGGTATGGCCAATTGCTATACACATTCATTGAACGTTATTGATAGGTCAGTATTCACAGGACATAGATATCCTGTACCTTTCGCTTATCAGAGTGCAGTTGAGGCACAAATTAACCAGATGCTTGAAGATGGGATTATTGAGCACTCTAACAGTCCGTATGTTAATTCTTTGATCACGGTACCCAAAACCGACGGCACAGTTCGTATTTGTTTAGACGCTCGTTTGGTTAACAGTAGAATTAGTTCAGATCAGCTGAAATCGATGTCAATAGAGGAATTAATGCAAACATTTGAGGGGAAGAAGTATTTCACTTGTGTAGATTTGAGTTCCAGTTTTTGGCAAGTGCCACTTATGTACGAAGATAGACCATTTACAGCTTTTAGTCATAAATATAACCTTTATCAATTTTGTAGAACACCTTATGGGTTAAAGAGTAGTTCAGCAGCTTTAATTAGGGCTTTAAACATCGCATTAGGGGATGACACAGGAGAGTTTGTTACCATTTACATAGATGATATGGTAATTAGTTCACGCAGTTTTGAGGAGCATCTACGTCATTTAGATATAGTTTTTCAGAAGTTAGATCAGGCAGGGTTCACTTTGAAGCTGTCTAAGTCGTCATTCTGTCAGTCAGAAGTGACATTTTTAGGTCATAGAGTGTCGAGTAGAGGTGTGACACCATAGGAAGGTAGGATTAGCATGTGTGGACAGTAGCAACAGGGCATCGTTACAGACACTGAGAAATATGCTAGGTAGAGCAACGTGAAGACGTTAAATTTAAGGGAGCCACTTGCAAGGTAGGAAGCAGGTGACGCAGAAACATTAAAGTTTCCAAACATATTGGAAAAACAGCATATGTGCTGGAGAATAGTGAGGGAAACAGATTATACGGGACGTATAATATACATAGTCTACGAAAATATGTGTCATAAAGTGAGTGTGTTTAGCTGGCGAGCCAGCCTATCAAATGAGTAAGTGTGGTATTTGGTGCGTGGAAGATCTGGTCTTAAGGCAGGCGTATCAGAAGTCACACAGGGGGGTAGTATGTAAGTAAATGAGAGTTTTTAAGGTACAGGGAAATATGACGGGATTGTCGGATGCTGTTGAGCACTAAATTGTCTCGTTGCACCAAGGCCATTTTGGCAGGGCTGATGGGTTCCCATTTATCTCCAAGAGATGGGGGAGCGCTTGTATAGGGCTTGTTAGCTTAAGGCGTCCACGAGATAAAAGATGGGCCATCAGAATGCGAGACAGTCCTTCATGAAACTCATACATATCAGCACACGTGATTTCTGTTTACGGACTCGCCATGTAAGATTTGTAAGTGTGTAATTTAAGGTAATTTGTACAAAGGTATTATTTGTGTGAGGAGAAATGGTCTGTGTTGAGAACTAGTATTAAGTAGAATATGGTCTACGGGAACTTAAGAAGACAG
The DNA here is from genome assembly GCA_946902985.2 of Meconema thalassinum. Classification (NCBI taxonomy): domain Eukaryota; kingdom Metazoa; phylum Arthropoda; class Insecta; order Orthoptera; family Tettigoniidae; genus Meconema; species Meconema thalassinum. The sequence continues at coordinate 790,212,093 of OX336390.1, forward strand.
GGCGATTACGGCACAGAAATATTTGGTGTTATATGTAATGCGCATTTACTGTTTTTTTTTTCAGAAGTCAATATTAATTTAATCTACTTTAAAGAGAGATTAAGTATTATGGTCACGAGGCGCTGCCACAATAGTGTGATCGTGTGCTCGGTGATAAGTGGAATTAAATGTCACCATAAGGAGGGGACCTCCAGTGAAATTAGGAAGTTCTATGGTGATATAAATATATCAGAACACCTTCAATGCGTGTGATATGACATCATAAATACATAGTGCTCACACATTAATTATGTCTATTTCTCCAACATAGAGAAATTTGAGAGGCGGAAATATCCGTGGAACACTATTCCATATGTAAAACATTGGACTGGTTGCAAAGTGCAATCCATAGTGACAACAAACTTTGACGCAAAGTGCGTGAAGAAAAATATGAGTGTATATATCTGTAATTTAGGGTGATTTCATTTATGTAATATGTATTTTGGATGGGGTTTATTAACGTGTCTGGGATAATCGGATAATGGACCGTCGTCACGGTAAATCATCCGATGATCCGAGGCGAATATGTAACGTGTTTTTCGAGGGGTTTTATGCAACTGGCATAAGTCAGTAGGAAGCCATTCTATATTTATTTACGCGGCAAATTGTTCAGCCAAGATAATTTTTTCATGTTAATTTATTATTATTATTAATTTCTTCTTCTTCTTTCGAATAACCCATTTGGAGGGTACGATGAATCAACGTTGGCTATTGTCCATTGTATTCAATTTCCGTTGTTTCCAAATTTCTTTCATCGTTCTAGAGTGACGATCTTTCTCCTCCTGAGTCCACTTTCTGCCAGTTCTTTGTTTCTTCCTTTCTTGAAATTTTGCGTTTTGAATAGCTTCTCTGAAGAGTGATCTGTTTGCTATTGTGTCTGTCTGAATTTTGGCGTTTGTCAAATCTTTGTCAATTTCAATGAACCATGTGGGTTTGGACTTGTAACTAGTCAGTAAGTTGAAGATCTGTTTAGTTAGTCTACTATTCTCCATTCTATAGATGTGCCCAAAAAACTGTAATCTTCTCTTTCTCATTACATCAGTTAATTTTTCACATTTCAAATATAACTCTCTATTTGGTCGTAACCTATATTCTGCGTTATTATTTCGTTTAGCTCCCAGTATTTTTCTCAGAATTCGTCTTTCAGTCTTCTCTAATTTGTCTAAATCACCAAATCTTGTTAATTTAAGTGTTTCTGCTGCATACAGAGTTTCAGGTCTGACTACTGTTTGATAATGCCTTAATTTAGTGTTCCAGGATAAGCTTTTTTTATTATATATATCTTTTGTCATATGAAAACACCTTTGTAATTTATGCATACGTGTTTCTATTGCTGTCTTTTCCTGTGAGTCATTCATTATCCACTCTCCTAGGTATTTAAAGGAATTTGTTTTACATACTGAACTGTCATGAATTGTGATACTTTTGGGGGCATCAGTGATGTTTGTCATGAACTTAGTTTTTTCAAATGATATTTGTAGTCCGACTTTGGCTGCCTGTTTTTGCAACTCTCTAATTTGTTCTTGGGCAGTATCCAGTGAGTCAGTAAGTAATGCAATGTCATCCGCAAAAGCTAAACAATCTACAGTGATTTTATTTGGATGTCTTCCTAGTTGAACGCCTTTAGTATTGATGGCTTTCCTCCACTCTCGAATTACCTTTTCCAATGCACAATTAATTTATTATAATTATTATTTAGATATTTTCGGAGCATTTTATAAAAATTATTAGCATTCAGATAGGTTTTCTATGTCTTAGAAAACGCTATCAAGCAAATTATTACGAACGACAATATCATAGAAAATTATGTGATTACGGAGTTTTCGTCAGTTAGGGTATAACGAGAGACGTGACTCACTGGGATTTCAAGTACAAGCTGATTCCTGTCGAGAAGTATTACGCAAGGCTGGGTCGCAAGGTCTAGAAAAGGCGAATTGTTGGAGCGGAAAACGACTTCTCCCTCCCGCGCGCCGAGTGTAATGAGGCAGAGTGGGGATCTAGCGGCGTGCTCAGCCAATCAGGGGAGACAACGTAAGCTGGAAGACGGTACCATGGTGGGGGAGCCAACGTGTGGATATATCGTTCGACGCGCCGTGAAACGTGAACAATCTGTGAAATACTTGAGGAGTATGGGTGCGCGTTTGAGTGGCTCCGATGTTCGGTGGAGTTAGCGACAATCTGTGTAGAACTTGCGGAGTACGGTTGCAAGTGCGTGTCGCTCCGATGTTCAGTGGAGTTGAAGACTAACTTTTGCAAAACTTAACCAGTGCGGTTGTACGAGTGTTTGGGTCCGAGGTACGGACCATAGAATTATCTAATCTACTAGAATCTCATCATACATCGACGAAGATGGCGACGTCCAGGAGACTGTGGGAAGCTCACAGCATCATCAAGTACGAGGGAAATGCTTCGGGTATTTCCTGTGGTAAGCGCTAATGACGCAGAAATATGCAATCTCTCATTTTTCTTTGTTTTATATTTCATAATTCAGTAACTTCATAGCTTGGAAATAAGAGTAAAATCAATTTATCAGACTCCGTTTTCACGTAATTTTCTATCGGTAATATTCAAATCACAACGCTCCAATTTAAATTTTGTACTTATTATTATTATTAATTTTGCTATACTTGTAATATATAATAAATTCATTTCTTTTACAATGCAATCTTTGCTTTCAGTAGGTAGCATTAGATATAGACCAATTCCTTCTCCTGATACAATTGTTTGTTGGGTTAATGATCAAATCATACCACGATCTGAGTGAATAGAGTCTTGAAGGTGTTCTGCCAGAGCTAGACGTTGTTAAATACAAATTTAGATTTCAACATTGGGTTGAGGTCTTGGCGCCCATTAAAACAACATAGCTTAGGCAAAGGTAAACAATTACATTTTCTCCCAACAGTGTGGGCTAGCGAAACTGTTACATTTATCGCTACCAACATGGGGCATTAAGAATCTGATACATTTGTACGCTCAACGTGGAGCAAAGTAAATACCGTTTCACTTGTCATCCCAGCCTAAGCAAAAACCATTACACTACTGAAAGCAAAGATTGCATTGTAAAAGAATTGACTTTATTATATAAAACAAGTATAGCAAAATTAATAATAATAATAAGTTTAAAATTTAAATTGGAGCGTTGCGATTTTAATATTACCGATAGAAAATTACGTGAAAACGGAGTCTGATAAATTGGTTTTACTCTTATTTCCAAGCTATGAAGTTACTGAAATATGAAATGTAAAACAAAGAGAAATGAGAGATTGCGTATTTCTGCGTCATTTGCGCTTACCACTGGAAATTGCCAAAGCATTTCCCTCGTACTGGATGATGCTGTGAGCTTCCCACAGTCTCCTGGACGTCGTCATCTCGGTCGGTATTTGATGATATTCTGGTAGATTAGATAATTCTATGGTCCGTATATCGGACCCAAACTCGTACAACCACACTGGTTAAGTTTTACAAAAGTTAGTCCCCCACTCCACGGAACATCGGAGCGACTCCCGTGTGAACCATACTCGGCAAGTTCTACACAGATTCTTCCCCGTTCCACGGCGCGTCGAACGATATATCCACACGTTGGCTCCCCCACCACGGTACCGTCTTCCAGCTTACCTGGTCTCCACTGATTGGCTGAGCACGCCGCTACTTCCCCTCCTCTGGCTCATTACACACGGCGCGCGAATGAAGAAGTCGATTTCCGTTCCTTATATTCGCCTTTTCTTGACGCTGCGACCCAGCCTTGCGTAATACTTCCTGACAAGATTAAGCTTGTATTTGAATTCCCCGTGACTCATCTCTCTCAAATACCCTAACTGACAAAACTCCGTAAAATTCCGTAATCAGATAATTTTCTATGATATCGTCGTTCGTAATAATTTGCTTGATAATGTTTTCTAAGACACAGAAAACCTATCTGTATGCTTATAATTTTTATAAAATGCTCCGAAATATCTTAATAATAATTATAATAAATTAATAATAATAATAAATTAACATGAAAAATTCTCTTGGCTGATCAATTTGCCGCGTATATAATTATAGAATGGCTTCCTACTGACTTATGCCAGTGGCATAAAAACCCCACGAAAAACACGTTACAAGCCGTCACTTTTCAGGGTTCTCATAGAGCCTTCACAGCTACCGTAGCGGTCCCGGGGCACACAAAGTCCCCACTGCACTTCACCCCTACAGGCAATCCCCTACTTCATGCCGTTGCCCGTCTCCCACCACGTGGAGGAGGGGTTGGACTTGTGGGAGACAGTTGCAGTACCAATACTGCAACTAAATAATTGTACATATTGTAAATATTTTCACCTGTATTTCAAACATAGGTTTTATAGCCTAAGTGTAATGGATCTGATGATGATCGCTTGACGATCGAAACTGGTCATCCTAGTGTATTTATTAATCTCATGTAATTTATTTCTGTATTAGGGTTTAACCCATCTCTTTTGGGTACATTCGTGTTGACCGACTGAAAAGCACTAAACTCTTGTTCCATAGAAGACTTGTGAGCGAGTTTGATGTGACAGTTCAGCAGTAGTTTTTACTATCACCCTTAAAATAAATATATGTAGAAGACTTCCATGCTCATTCCACTAGGCAAAGTCAGGTACTATTCCTAGTTGTTATTAATAATAATGTTTAGTCACATACTTTTTATAAGAACTTTTTGTTTCATTAGTCTATTGCATTTTGGTAAATGCATTTTTTTTCTTTGTTTGTTCCGTATTATGGTTAAGTAAGCAAAACCTTTGAATTCGTTAACGTATATTGTGGTGAGCTTTTGATAAGATTGCTATCTAAGGTATTTTTTCAATGTACATTTCTGTATAAAACTCGTGATCTTTTATACAATAGTAAGTTGGATTACATATGACATGCACACAATAATCATGCAACAGAAATAACATATGGATGTGTAAATTGTGGTTCCTGGGTAATCCTGTGTCTGCGTCCATTACAAATCACACCTCACCTAATCTTGATGCTTGTGGGACTGGCGGGGCAGGGCACTATAGCAAAGTTGACTGTTGAACAGTTGCTCAAACCAAAAATTAGCACACCTTTGTTAACCTGAAGAAGAAAATTCTTTAATGCTGATAGAATTGTGCACACTTCTCTGAAGTTTCTGCATCTAAAAAATTACTTAAGTTAAAAAAAAAAAACCTTTTAGAATATGACCCTATGAAAAGACCTGCTAACATGAAGATCTGGCAGATCAAAATAGTTATCAGCATCAATGACCTTTTAATGTAGGCTACTAGATGGCCATGGATTCCACTGTGCTGAACCAGAGGGCTTTTCACCTCTACGGATACAGAACCATCATCATAATTCAATGATTCTTGATTGTTTAAATTTTTTTTTTACTGTAGATTCATTTACTTGGAATCCATTCATATGGTGTAAACCGATGATGTCCAACAGCTAGATCTCTAGTTCATACGTCTGGGCGTGGCTCAGCAGTTACGTTCTCGCCTGCTGTTCTCAAGGTAAATGCAAGGGAGCCATGTCAGATTTACTGGCACATTAAATCTCCCCTTGGGGGTAAAATTCCTGCACTCAGGCGTCTCTAAATGTCGCAGTTGCTAAAATACAATAACATTATTATTATATTATCTAGTTCATAGTCCTACCTTGGCAAGTCCAATATGCGAAATAAGGTAGCCATAGCTGTTAGCCAACGACTACGGGACTATGTCACCGATGTGGTACGAATTTCTGACCGCCTCATATCCATTAAGATTGAAATTGGTGATAATATCTTGAGAAGTGTTTCGTGTTATGCACTGCAGACCGGCTGCCAAGATGAGGAGAAAGAGCAGTTTTGGGCTAACCTTGAGGATCATCTACGTGCCATTGATCCAAGAGAAACCCTATTTGTTGGTGGTGATCTGAATGGACATGTTGGAGAGATGAGTAATGATATTGAGCGCGTCCATGGAGGAAATGGATTTGGCACGCGAAATGAGGAGGGGGTCAGGATCTTAGAATGTGCAGAGGCATAAGATCTAGCCATTGTAAATACATTTTTTGAAAGAGGCCTTCCCACCTCATCACTTACAGCAGTGGTGGGCATACAACACAAATTGACTACAGGATGGTGCACAGATGCGATTTAAAGATGGTACATGATGCAAAAGTTATTTCATCTGATAACATTGCTCCCCAGCATAGACTATTAGTACTTGATTCAGTACTCTCAGCCCCAATATCTCAGAAACTGCCAAGGACAAATTCTAAACGCATCAAGTGGTGGAGACCAAGGCTGAGGCCAAGCTTGAGACTTTGTAGCCACGTCAGAAATGCCAAGGCATGATCGCCTTAGTGAGTTACATTGATTCAAATGCTTGGTCGACACGGCGACAAATTCTCGGCGCAGCGACAAAGATGCTCTGGGTAGATTCTTATCGATGTGGCCATGCTGCGCGACACTGGACACATAGACTATAGGGGACGACCGGGCAAAGCGAATATGTAAAAGTTAAGGAAAATCACAACAGATGTCACAGAGTTGCTTCTGCAGGAAGTGCTGCCATCTACTGGAGATATAAGAATCAGTAGTACAAAGACTATAGTGGTTGACAGTGTGAGACTAGAAGCGTTTGCAGATTTTTATAGCATTTCTTAAAATTTTATCAAGGTAAGAAACACAATATTATTCATAGATTGGTATAACTATTTTGAAAGTGATTACATTGTGATTTAGTGTTGTTCCAACCCTCTTACTTACACACTTTGTTTGCTTTCTTGCTACACTACTTTTAAGCGATCAGTCACGATTTCCATTATGGCGCGCAGCTGGGCAAAGTGGATATTTATTCACTTTGCCCGTTTGGGTTAATGTTGTTGAATACTTCGTTCACTAATTACTTAATGGTGACTAAGTGTTATACAGTGTTGGTATTGCTACCAGGTGAGTGTTACAGTGTGGTGCAATAGCACCTAGTGTAGTGTTATACAGTGTTGGTATTGCTACTAGTGGAGTGGCAGTGTGGTGCAATAGCACCTAGTGTAGTGTTATACAGTGTTGGTATTGCTACCAGGTGAGTGACACAGTGTGGTGCAATAGCACCTAGTGTAGTGTTATACAGTGTTGGTATTGCTACTAGTGGAGTGACACAGTGTGGTGCAATAGCACCTAGTGTAGTGTTATACAGTGTTGGTATTGCTACTAGTGGAGTGACACAGTGTGGTGCAATAGCACCTAGTGTAGTGTTATACAGTGTTGGTATTGCTACTAGTGGAGTGACACAGTGTGGTGCAATAGCACCTAGTGTAGTGTTATACAGTGTTGGTATTGCTACTAGTGGAGTGACACAGTGTGGTGCAATAGCACCTAGTGTAGTGTTATACAGTGTAGGTATTGCTACTAATGGAGTGACACAGTGTGGTGCAATAGCACCTAGTGTAGTGTTATACAGTGTTGGTATTGCTACTAGTGGAGTGATACAGTGTGGTGCAATAGCACATAGTGTAGTGTTATACAGTGTTGGTATTGCTACTAGTGGAGTGACACAGTGTGGTGCAATAGCACCTAGTGTAGTGTTATACAGTGTTGGTATTGCTACTAGTGGAGTGATACAGTGTGGTGCAATAGCACATAGTGTAGTGTTATACAGTGTTGGTATTGCTACTAGTGGAGTGACACAGTGTGGTGCAATAGCACCTAGTGTAGTGTTATACAGTGTTGGTATTGCTACCAGGTGAGTGTTACAGTGTGGTGCAATAGCACCTAGTGTAGTGTTATACAGTGTTACAGTATATATATATAGTATGATCAAGTAGGGAGTGATAGAGGAGTAACACCTCTTTAAAAAACCTTGGTCCAGCTGGCCCGGCTGGTAGTACCTTGTTAGGGTCCCTTGCCAGGGTTACGGTGAAGTCCTCAACGGTACCTGCAGTGAAAGAGGTGAACTCTGGCACAGTGTGGTTGGCGGAAGGGGCAGCCTATTGCTCAGGTTTAATAGGGCAAACTATTGTCCATAGTTATGATGGGCAGGTTTTGGCCCAACGGCAAAATGAGCGGATGAGGAGCCAATCACTCTCATGGCTCCCAACGGTCATAGAGGCGGAAGAGGCCACGCCAGACGGACTGGCTGTAAAGGCGCACGTCAGTAATACTTGAGTATGCGGCAGTTCGTTGCAGTCTCTGTGTTCGGTCCTGCATGTCTCATTCTTTGTGAGCCGCAGGATAAGGCTCAGAGATCATAGTGTGTGGGTCTCGTCCTGGCAAGCTGAGATCCACCCTAAACAAATTCACGCCAGTGGCACTTCTTCCGAACGTCACTTTTCAAAGTCCAACGGCGATGGGATATGGACGGTGGGGGCAGGTTATGGGTGTAACTGGAAGCCCCTAGTTCGGACCTGCACGTTGGCAGCAGATGTGTGATGGTCGTCTTCCGGAGACTCTGTGACTACTCAGGAATTCGGTCCTGCATCTGTGTTCGGGCAGGCCTATTTAGGATCACCGCTGCCCACCCCACATGGGGAAGGCCCTAGAAAAGGTGGGCTAAACATCGGAAGTCACAATCTTGGTCCGGCTGGGCAACCGCACTCAGCAGGTCACCCCTCATGCGGTCGAAACTCAAAAACAGTAAAGAATCACAATTTGATTATTGGATCATGGAACATCAGAACCTTGCTTGATTTTGACAATAACATTAGACCTGAGAGAAGGTCAGCTCTCGTAACCCATGAGTTATCAAGACTCAACGTTGACATTGCTGCTCTCAGTGAAACTAGGCTGTCTGCTGAAGGCAAGATTACTGAATCTGGAACAGGATATACCATCTTCTGGAAAGGAAAGGATGAGGGTGAATGTCGTATTCATGGTGTGGGCTTCGCTGTGAAGACCAAACTGGTAAATTATCACCAACTTACGCCCATTGCAATCAGCGAAAGGCTCATGACTCTCCGCATACCACTCTCAGGAGGTTCCTTTATGACACTCATCTCTGCCTATGCTCCTACCTTAGATTCTGATGATGAAGTAAAGGCTCAGTTCTATAATCAGCTAAGTGAAATCATCTCCAAGGTACCATCTGCAGATAAACTCTTGCTCCTCGGTGACTTCAATGCCAGAGTTGGGAAAGATCACAGGCTATGGAATAATGTGATGGGCAAACAGGGACTTGGAAAATGTAATCCCAATGGACTGTTGCTTCTTGGTCTTTGTGCAGAACACAAACTTTTCATTACCAACACGCAGTTCCGGCTACCTGACCGCTTCAAAACCACGTGGATGCATCCTCGTTCCAAACATTGGCACATTCTTGATTATATCATTACCCGGCAATGTGATAAGAAGGACACTCTTATTACCAGAACAGCAAGGAATATAGACGATTGTTGGACAGATCATAAACTTCTTATATGTAAGCTCAGGATATCCATCAGACCTAAACCACCTAGGAACATCAAAAATTTGCCAAGAAAGAAGTTTAATACATCCAAACTTCAGGATGAATCCATGTACAAACATTTTGGAAACTGGATCGTCACCCAGTTATCAGAAAACCCAGTAACAAATGATATTCAGCAAGAATGGGCCACATTACAGAAGATTATCACACAGTCAGCTGAGGAAACCATTGGTTTTATAGTGCGGAAAAGACAAGACTGGTTTGATGACAACAATGAGGAAATTCTGTCTCTCATCAATGCCAAAAGGAATGCCTATCTTGCCCATCTTCAAGACCCAACTTCCAACACAAAGAGAGATAAACTACTGGAACTCAGGGGTAAATGCCAGACGCAGATAAGGCAGATTAAAAATACTTGGTGGCAACAGAAGGCTCAGGAACTGCAGAGACTATCGGATGCTCGAGACTTGAGGAACTTCTATGCCGTACTCCAGGAAATATATGGACCATCTCGCTCATCATCAGATACACTGAAAAGCGCTGATAATTCTACTACCTTTACTGATAGTCAAGAAATCTTGGAACGCTGGAAGGAGCACTTCTCCAATCTCCTAAATCGTCCATCAGAAGCTGCTGAAGACTTCCTCTGTGATGTGCCGCAACAACCTGAACAACTGTGGTTGGCAGTACCTCCTACTTATCATGAATTCAGTGCAGCTCTCACCCAATTGAAACCCAGAAAAGCACCTGGCCCAGATAACATCCCTCTGGAACTAATTCAAGCCGGAGGTCATTCCCTCAAAACAAGAATTTTCATCCTTATCCTCAGAATTTGGGAATCAAGAAAGGTACCTGGAGACCTAAAGAATGCCACTATCGTCACTATCTTTAAAAAGGGTGATCGCAGTGTTTGTGGCAACTACCGTGGTATATCACTGCTATCAATTGTGGGGAAGATTCTTGCAAGAATTCTACTTAACCGCCTCAAGGTTATCTCTGAGAGGATCCTCCCCGAGTCACAATGCGGATTTAGAACTTCCAGAAGCACAATTGACTTGATTTTCTGTGTGAGACAGCTACAAGAAAAATGTAGAGAACAACAGAATCCACTCTTCTTAGTCTTTTATGACTTGGAAAAGGCATTTGATTCGGTTCCAAGACCAGCCATGTGGGCAGTGCTGAAGCGGTTTGGTTGCCCTCAGCGTTTTGTAGATCTAATCAAAGCTCTCCATGATGGCATGACAGGTCAGGTTTGCCATCAGAATAAGATGTCCGATGAATTTCCCATTACCCATGGACTGAAACAAGGATGTGTACTGGCTCCAACGCTTTTTGCGCTGTACTTGGCTGCAATGCTTTATGATTCACCCACAAACATCCCAGGTGTGGAGATCAAGTATCGTTTTGATGGAGGGCTTTTCAACCTAACTCGTCTCCGCTCCTTGAGGAAAACTCAGGTTACTAAGGTTACTAACATGTTGTATGCAGATGATGCTGCGTCACCAACTCTCACACCAGAAGAGCTGCAAGAGTCGGTTAACTGTTACAAAAGTGCATGTGATCTTACCATAAATGTCAATAAGACTAAAGTCTTGGCACAACCTTCACCAGGCACACCTCTTCCTCAGTTCAATATCTCCATTTCAAATTTGCCATTAGAACAGGTTGACCACTTCTCGTACCTGGGCAGTACCATTTCTGTGAGCTGTACCTGTGAGCAGGATATGGATAAGAGAATTGGCGCAGCCCATGCAGCATATGGACGATTAGCGCACCGGGTCTTCATGAATAAAGATCTATCCATGAGTACAAAGCTTATGGTGTACAAAGCAGTAGTCATTTCTACATTGTTGTATGGCTGTGAAACGTGGACCCTGTACCGACGTGATCTGAGGAAGCTTGAGCGTTTCCACCTACAAAAACTTCGATCAATCCTGAGGATTAAATGGGAAGACCGCATTACCAATATTGCTGTTCTGCAAAAGGCTCAAATCAACAGCATAGAATCATCCATAATAGGTCACCAATTTAGATGGATTGGTCATGTCCATCGGATGGATGATGTGAGATTACCTCGTCAAATGCTATATGGTGAGTTATGCTATGGCACCAGACCTCATGGTGGTCCTAAGAGGCGCTACAAGGACCAATTTAAGCAGACCCTGAAATTGACAGGTCTTGATTCACAAACCTGGGACATGCTGGTGTAACGTGTTTTTCGAGGGGTTTTTATGCCACTGGCATAAGTCAGTAGGAAGCCATTCTATATTTATTTACGCGGCAAATTGTTCAGCCAAGAGAATTTTTCATGTTAATTTATTATTATTATTATTAATTTATTATAATTATTATTAAGATATTTTCGGAGCATTTTATAAAAATTATAAGCATACAGATAGGTTTTCTATGTCTTAGAAAACGCTATCAAGCAAATTATTACGAACGACGATATCATAGAAAATTATCTGATTACGGAATTTTACGGAGTTTTGTCAGTTAGGGTATTTGAGAGAGATGACTCACTGGGAATTCAAATACAAGCTGATTCCTGTCGAGAAGTATGACGCAAGCTTGGGTCGCATCGTCAAGAAAAGGCGAATTGTTGGGACGGAAATCGACTTCTCCCTCTCGCGCGCCGAGTGTAATGAGGCAGAGGAGGGGAACTAGCGGCGTGCTCAGCCAATCAGTGGAGACAACGTAAGCTGGAAGACGGTACCATGGTGGGGGAGCCAACGTGTGGATATATCGTTCGACGCGCCGTGAAAGGAGGACAATCTGTGAAATACTTGACGAGTATGGGTGCGCGTGCGAGTGGCTCCGATGTTCGGTGGAGTTAAGGACAATCTGTATAGTTCTTGCCGAGTGTGGTTATACGCGGGGAGTCGCTCCGATGTTCCGTGGATTGGAGGACTAACTTTTGTAAAACTTAACCAGTGTGGTTATACGAGTGTTTGGGTCCGAGGTACGGACCATAGAATTATCTAATCTACCAGAATATCATCAAATTTCGACGGAGATGACGACGTCCAGGAGACTGTGGGAAGCACACAGCATCAGCAAGTACGAGGGAAATGCCTTGGCAATTTCCAATGGTAAGCGCAAATGACGCAGAAATACGCAATCTCTCATTTTTCTTTGTTTTACATTTCATATTTCAGTAACTTCATAGCTTGCAAATAAGAGTAAAATCAATTTATCAGACTCCGTTTTCACATAATTTTCTATCGGTAATATTAAAATCGCAACGCTCCAATTTAAATTTTAAACTTATTATGATTATTAATTTTGCTATACTTGTTTTATATAATAAATTCTTTTCTTTTACAATGCAATCTTTGCTTTCAGTAAGTAGCATTAGATATAGACCAATTCCTTCTCCTGATACAATTGTTTGTTGGGTTAATGATCAAATCATACCACGATCTGAGTGAATAGATTCTTGAAGGTGTTCTACCAGAGCCAGACGTTGTTAAATACAAATTTAGATTTCAGCATTGCGTTGAAGTCTTGGCGCCCATTAAAACAACATAGCTTAGGCAGAGGTAAACAGTTACATTTATCACCCAACAGTAGGGGCAGCCAAAACGTTTCATTTGTCGCTACCAACATGGGGCACTAAGAACCGTTTCATTTGTCGCCGACAACTTGGGGCTGAAAACCTAATAACATTTGTGGAAGGAGAAGGGTATATATTTCTGTGCCTGTATTTTGGGGGTTATTTGTCTGTATCAGTGTATATCATTATGGGGGATGAGAAAGAAAGACAGATGAGGTTACGTAGTGGTCATCAACTGGAGAGTGATGATACGAGCAGTATGTCGAGTGATGGTAGTACCGGGGTAGCGGAGGTAAATCCCGATACTGAAACAGGGAGTGTAGGCGGCCAACCAGAATTAAAAACATTACTTCTCGAGTTCATGTATCAGAACAAAGTTAGTAGTGATGCCTTAAATGCAAAATTAGAACAAAACAGTAGGGAAAATAAAGAAAGTACAGACGCTTTAAATGCTAAACTGGAACAAAACAACGCTAAATTAGAACAAAACAGTAGGGAAAATAAAGAAAGTACAGATGCCTTAAACGCCAGATTAGAACAGTAGGGAAAATAAAGAAAGTACAGATGCCTTAAACGCCAGATTAGAACAAAACAGTAGGGAAAATAAAGAAAGTACAGATGCCTTAAACGCCAGATTAGAACAAAACAGTAGGGAAAATAGAGAGAGTAATGAAACTTTAAACGCCAGATTAGAACAAAACAGTAAGGAAAATAGAGAGAGTACTGAAACTTTAAATGCTAAATTAGAACAAAACAGTAGGGAAATGAGTGACAAATTCGAACTGATTAGAGGTGAGATCAGGGGGGTGATGGAAGAAAAGGCTAAAGAGATTATTGCAGATGTAGACAGAAAATTAGGAAAAGTACACGAGGAGTTGGAAATTAGAATCAGTACACAGGCTGAAAATTGAAAAGAACTAGTGCAACTGGAAACACAGCAGGTCAAAAAGCAATTGGGGGGAGAAATTGACAAAATTCAGGTAGCAACTAAAGAGGTTAAGGAACAGCTGGGGGGTAGAATTGAGAAAGTCCACTCGCAAATAGTTGCAGAAGTAAATGATTTAAGAGAGAGTAATAGAGAGAGCATTAGCAAGATTGAGGAGAAACAAGCAAAGCTATATGATAAAGTAGAAGAATCAGAAGGAAACATTAAATTGACAGTAAACAGTATTGAGAGGAAGGCTGAGGAGAAAATCGCAGAATTAGAGTTAAAATTAAAAGCTAGGATCAGGCAAGAAAATAGTCAGAATAGGCCAGTTTTTGTGAATAGCACACACAGGGAGGTAGAACTGGGTAAGTTCAGCAATCGACAGGGGTGCCCAATGGAGTTCATGAACACTATAGAAAATAAATTCGGGGAGAGGTTGGAAAATGGTAGTATTGAGTGGTGCCAGGTAGTTGAAATTTTAGAACAAGTGTTTGTGGGGGAAACGAGGAATTGGTTTGCTGTCTACAGAGACAAGTTTACTGATATCAATGATTTTAAAATGAAATTCTGTGAAAAGTTCTGGAATGAGGTTATTCAGTCGCAGCATCGTGAGGGAGTAGTTTGTGGTAAATATAACCCTAAAGGAAGCTCCACCATGACCGAATACTTTTTAGGGCAGGTATTAGTGTGTAAATATCTGGATGGCTTGAAGGAGGAAAGTGATGTGGTGAGATTGCTACTTAGGCACTTTCCCTATAGGATCAAGGAGGCTGCTTGTATCCAGAATGTAAAGACTATATCACAAGTAGAAAATTTGTTAAGCACATTTGATGCACTAGGGAGAGGGGGTTATGAGGACAATTTCAATCGGAACCAGGGTAATAATAATAATAGACCTAATGAAGCCAGGCATCAGGAAGTTCAAGGGAACGGTGGCGAAGGGGCCAACGCTCAAAATAGGAATAATAATAATCAGCTAAATCAGAACAGAGGAAATGGCTATGGGAATCAGTATCAAGGGAGGAACAATGATTTCAGGGGAAATCAAGGGAGGAACAATGATTACAGGGGAAATCAAGGGAGAAACAATGATTTCAGGGGAAATCAAGGGAGAAATTATAATGACAATAATTACAACCAGAATAGGGGTCAAGGAAGAGGACAGCCTAGTGGTAGTAATATACAGCCAAACAATGACAACACAGCCCAGAACAACCAGACCAGTTTAGTAGTTAGTAGTACTACGGCCAGCTGTAGCGGTTCTTTAAACGCGAACCAGGCTGCGAAGTAAGGTCAGAATCTCAGTCTGTAGCATGCCCTGTCCATACAATTATACAGGAACCCTATGACCTAAATGTAAGAAATGAATTATTACATGAACTAAATGATGAAGGTATTATTCAGGAAGTGGTTAGTAAGAGCCCCATAGTTAAATTTAACGTGTCCGAGGCGTACACAGATGTTTTAATAGATAGTGGTTGTATGAAGAGTTGCATAAGTAGTGCATTTTATGATAAAATAAAAGGAACTGGAGTAAATTTTGAGGAGATGCCAATTAAAAGCACTTTTGTTATCACAGCTGTTGGGAAGAGGTCTAAAGTAATTTCTAAGCAAGTTTTAGTAGACATTAAAATTAATAATCATGTAGAGAAGCAGATTTGTCTTGTAATTCCAAATTTAGTATTCAGTGTTATCTTGGGTTCAGAGTGGCTAAGTAGAGTGTCTGGTAACTTATGTTATGATGTAGGGAGTTTGAAATTTAAATGGGGAGATTCTGAAGTAGAAGTAGCGTTCAATGACCAAATTCAGAGAAGTAGTGTTGTAGGGGTGATTTGTACTTTAAATGAGATATCGCCAGCCGTAGAGCGGGATTCTCCATGTTTTGTGGGCAGTGTGATTACGAACGGAAGTCTAGAGGACTCGTTACGTGAGGCTGCATTTCAGGGAAATATAGAGGATGAACAGTGTGTTCGGCTCTATGATGTGTTATGGTGTAATAGGAGAGTTTTTGAGGATCGCATTGGTATGGCCAATTGCTATACACATTCATTGAACGTTATTGATAGGTCAGTATTCACAGGACATAGATATCCTGTACCTTTCGCTTATCAGAGTGCAGTTGAGGCACAAATTAATCAGATGCTTGAAGATGGGATTATTGAGCACTCTAACAGTCCATATGTTAATTCTTTGATCACGGTACCCAAGACCGACGGCACTGTTCCTATTTGTTTAGACGCTCGTTTGGTTAACAGTAGAATTAGTTCAGATCAGCTGAAATCTATGTCAATAGAGGAATTAATGCAAACATTTGAGGGGAAGAAGTATTTCACTTGAGTAGATTTGAGTTCCAGTTTTTGGCAAGTGCCACTTATGTACGAAGATAGACCATTTACAGCTTTTAGTCATAAATATAACCTTTATCAATTTTGTAGAACACCTTATGGGTTAAAGAGTAGTTCAGCAGCTTTAATTAGGGCTTTAAACATCGCATTAGGGGATGACACAGGAGAGTTTGTAACCATTTACATAGATGATATGGTAATTAGTTCACGCAGTTTTGAGGAGCATCTACGTCATTTAGATATAGTTTTTCAGAAGTTAGATCAGGCAGGGTTCACTTTGAAGCTATCTAAGTCGTCATTCTGTCAGTCAGAAGTGACATTTTTAGGTCATAGAGTGTCGAGTAGAGGTGTAACACCAGAAGAAAGTAGGGTTAATAAGATACTTAACGCAGAGGTGCCACAGAATGTTAAACAGTTAAAAACTTACCTGGGAATTTGCAACTTTTTCAGGAGGTTCGTTCTTAAATACTCAGGGTTGGTAGAACCATTCAGGGAATTGCTTAAAAGTGGGACTCGGTGGAGATGGGAGTCCAAGCATGATCAACCTTTTAGAGCGCTGAAGGAAGGTTTTGAGAAAGCTGTAGTGCTGAAATATCCGTTAAAAGATAAGGAATATGTGGTTATGACAGATGCTTCACATATAGGCATTGCTGGAGTATTATGTCAGAAAGATGATGAGGGTAATCTGTGCATTGTATCTTTAGCCTCGCGAGGACTGACAGCAGCAGAGAAAAGATACACGATTACTGAGTTAGAGCTTTTAGGTATTGTTTTCAGTTTAGGGAAATTTAGAATGTATTTAGTAGGGGGGAAATTTGAGATCCACACAGATCACCATGCATTACTGTATATGAGGACTTGTAAACTCAGTTCTAACAAAGTTAGTAGGTGGATTCTTGCTCTTCAGGAATACGAATACACAGTAAAATATATTAAAGGTAAAGATAACATTCTTGCAGACATGCTATCGAGGGACACTAATTTATGTAGGGATTATCCTGTGGTTAAAGCAGAGGACGGTATTTTAATATGTGCATGTGTGGACAGTAGCAACAGGGCATCGTTACAGACACTGAGAAAAATAGGTAGGTAGTGCAACGTGATGACGTTCATTTAAGGGAGCCACTGGCAAGGTTGGAAGCAGGTGACGCAGAAACATTTATAGTTTCCAAACGTATTGGGAAAACAGCATATGTGCTGGAGAATAGTGAGGGAAACAGATTATACGGGACGTATAATATACATAGTCTCCGAAAGTATGTGTCATAAAGTGAGGATGTTTAGCTGGCGAGCCAGACTATCAAATGAGTAAGTGTGGTATTTGGTGCGTGGGAGGAGATGGTCTTCCAGGCAGGCGTATCAGAAGTCACACAGGGGGGTAGTATGTAAGTAAATGAGAGTTTTTAAGGTACAGGGAAATATGACGGGATTGTCGGATGCTCTTGAGCACTAAATTGTCTCGATGCACCAAGGCCATTTTGGCAGCGCTGATGGGTTCCCATTTATCTCCAAGAGATGGGGGAGCGCTTGTATAGGGCTTGTTAGCTTAAGGCGTCCACGAGATAAAAGATGGGCCATCAGAATGCGAGACAGTCCTTCATGAAACTCATACATATCAGCACACGTGATTTCTGTTTACGGCCTCGCCATGTAAGATTTGTAAGTGTGTAATTTAAGATAATTTGTACAATGGTATTATTTGTGTGAGGAGAAATGGTCTGTGTTGAGAACTAGTATTAAGTAGAATATGGTCTACGGGAACTTAACAAGACAGGGCGATTACGGCACAGAAATATTTGGTGTTATATGTAATGCGCACTTACTGTTTTTTTTTTCAGAAGTCAATATTAAATTAATCTACTTTAAAGAGAGATTAAGTATTATGGTCATGAGGCGCTGCCACAATAGTGTGATCGTGTGCTCAGTGATAAGTGGAATTAAATGTCACCATAAGGAGGGGACCTCCAGTGAAATTAGGAAGTTCTATGGTGATATAAATATATCAGAACACCTTCAATGCGTGTGATATGACATCATAAATACATAGTGCTCACACATTAATTATGTCTATTTCTCCAACATAGAGAAATTTGAGAGGCGGAAATATCCGTGGAACACTATTCCATATGTAAAACATTGGACTGGTTGCAAAGTGCAATCCATAGTGACAACAAACTTTGACGCAAAGTGCGTGAAGAAAAATTATGAGTGTATATATCTGTAATTTAGGGTGATTTCATTTATGTAATATGTATTTTGGATGGGGATTATTAACGTGTCTGGGATAATCGGATAATGGACCGTCGTCACGGTAAATCATCCGATGATCCGAGGCGGATATGTAACGTTTTTTTTTCGAGGGGTTTTTATGCCACTGGCATAAGTCAGTAGGAAGCCATTCTATATTTATTTACGCGGCAAATTGTTCAGCCAAGAGAATTTTTCATGTTAATTTATTATTATTATTAATTTATTATAATTATTATTAAGATATTTTCGGAGCATTTTATAAAAATTATAAGCATACAGATAGGTTTTCTATGTCTTAGAAAACGCTATCAAGCAAATTATTACGAACGACGATATCATAGAAAATTATCTGATTACGGAATTTTACGGAGTTTTGTCAGTTAGGGTATTTGAGAGAGATGACTCACTGGGAATTCAAATACAAGCTGATTCCTGTCGAGAAGTATGACGCAAGCTTGGGTCGCATCGTCAAGAAAAGGCGAATTGTTGGGACGGAAATCGACTTCTCCCTCTCGCGCGCCGAGTGTAATGAGGCAGAGGAGGGGAACTAGCGGCGTGCTCAGCCAATCAGTGGAGACAACGTAAGCTGGAAGACGGTACCATGGTGGGGGAGTCAACGTGTGGATATATCGTTCGACGCGCCGTGAAAGGAGGACTATCTGTGAAATACTTGACGAGTATGGGTGCGCGTGCGAGTGGCTCCGATGTTCGGTGGAGTTAAGGACAATCTGTATAGTTCTTGCCGAGTGTGGTTATATGCGGGGAGTCGCTCCGATGTTCCGTGGATTGGAGGACTAACTTTTGTAAAACTTAACCAGTGTGGTTATACGAGTGTTTGGGTCCGAGGTACGGACCATAGAATTATCTAATCTACCAGAATATCATCAAATTTCGACGGAGATGACGACGTCCAGGAGACTGTGGGAAGCACACAGCATCAGCAAGTACGAGGGAAATGCCTTGGCAATTTCCAATGGTAAGCGCAAATGACGCAGAAATACGCAATCTCTCATTTTTCTTTGTTTTACATTTCATATTTCAGTAACTTCATAGCTTGGAAATAAGAGTAAAATCAATTTATCAGACTCCGTTTTCACATAATTTTCTATCGGTAATATTAAAATCGCAACGCTCCAATTTAAATTTTAAACTTATTATGATTATTAATTTTGCTATACTTGTTTTATATAATAAATTCTTTTCTTTTACAATGCAATCTTTGCTTTCAGTAGGTAGCATTAGATATAGACCAATTCCTTCTCCTGATACAATTGTTTGTTGGGTTAATGATCAAATCATACCACGATCTGAGTGAATAGATTCTTGAAGGTGTTCTACCAGAGCTAGACGTTGTTAAATACAAATTTAGATTTCAGCATTGCGTTGAAGTCTTGGCACCCATTAAAACAACATAGCTTAGGCAGAGGTAAACAGTTACATTTATCACCCAACAGTAGGGGCAGCCAAAACGTTTCACTGGCTGAAAACCGCTCAACTTGGCGCCGTACCATCTCGGATACTGTAAAGACGTTTGAAAGGGATCGACGCATACATGAAGAGGCCAAGCGTCAAGCTAGGAAACTTCGAGCAGCCCAACCACGTCCTCCTCCAGCAATACTATGCGACTTGTGTGGTCTCTTGTTCCATGCCAGGATTGGACTCTTTAGTCACCGTAAACACATCCACAAACTGGACTGAAGGAAGAAGATTTATACTCGGATTCGAGTTAAAGCCGATGAATGGTGACTAATAATTTATTATATTGTTAGGAATAGTTATCAAAGATTATGCGTTCCCACATGGTAAAATGTTACACAATTGGTGACGTGTCTACGAAGCCACTTAAGAATGTGTCTACCTCGTGAGAAGAGAACGATAAGACTGAAGGTGACGAAATGTGGCTGAGCAGATGTGTAGACAGAGATGAGAAGGTATTGCAAACAAGTCTCATTTCGGAATGAATCCTTAGGGGTGTACAATTATCTCTCTCTCAGAGTCTCAGAAACCATGTCACCAGTTGAGGGTTAAATACCCTGAAATAGGTACTGAAGTATATCAATAAAATCAGAATATTGTAAAATTGCTTACAGATGGTTTACAATTTCAAACGAAGCAGTGATCAGGGCAGCTGGTGCGAAGAAACAATGAAGCAAGTTCTGGAGGATTGTAGGACAAATCCTATTAACTCTGTTGCTTTAGTTATATCAGGTGAACTGTGAACGTTATAAAACCTATTGAAAAACATAAGTGGATCCCATTTATATGCAATGTTGAGTTTCTGTCAAATGTATACTTGCTTAGTATTAATATTCTCATGTCTTAAACATTGCATTCCGTTATTCACTTTGCCCGGCTATACAGGCAAAGTGAAGAATTGGACATAATTACTTAATACTAAATTCTAATTAAGAATAGTTTCACAATTGATTCTGTTTTATACAGCAATTAAATGGGAAGATAACAATGAACAACTACAGTAAATTGCATGTCATTGTCGTACGTAATTACATAGATACACTCATATGAAGTGAGTTTATTCACTTTGCCCGGTCTTCCCCTATAGCATTGCTCATAAGCTCTGGGCGACTGACACGCTACATAAATCATAATCAATAAATAAATAAAAGAATAACTAACTTAATTAATAAATCAATGATTGAATGAATAAATCGTATATTGTTACTGCAATGAAACACTAAGAATCTCGAATACATAGTTTTATAAACTAGGTGTGAATTTTATCTTACCTCAACGTACCTGCAAGTCTTTCTTCTACTGAGATTGCATTGTTAATAGTTGCTTTTCAATTCCTTTCTTGACACAAAGTTACCCTCATTCTAAAATTTGAATAATTATGGCATCGTGGGTCCATAGGATATTCGTCGTCGGCTTTAACTCGTTTCCAAGTATAGATTTTCTTCCAAAACACTCTAAAATAATCTAAGGTTGAGGTCTGTGGGCATGTTTGCGGTGACTGAACAGCCCAATGCGTGCATGAAACAAACGTCCACACACAACTGTTGGTGGAGGGCGTGGCTGTGCTGCACGGAGCTTTCGTGCTTGTCGCTTGGCCTTAACAAGTCTACGACGTTCTTCTTCTAACATTGTAACGTGTTTTTCGAGGGGTTTTATGCAACTGGCATAAGTCAGTAGGAAGCCATTCTATATTTATTTACGCGGCAAATTGTTCTGCCAAGACAATTTTTCATGGTAATTTATTATTATTATTAATTTATTGTAATTATTATTAAGGTATTTTCGGAGCATTTTATAAAAATTATTAGCATTCAGATAGGTTTTCTATGTCTTAGAAAACGCTATCAAGCAAATTATTACGAACGACGATATCATAGAAAATTATCTGATTACGGAATTTTACGGAGTTTTTGTCAGTTAGGGTATTTGAGAGAGACGTGACTCATTGGGAATTCTAATACAAGCTGATTCCTGTCGAGGAGCATGACGCAATCTTGGGTCGCATCGTCAAGAAGAGGCGAATTGTTGAAACGGAACCCTGTCGCCGAGTGTAATGACCCGGAGGAGGAGAAGATCGCGTGGTGGTTCAGCCAATCAGGGGAGACGACGTAAGCTAGTTGAGACTAGAGTGGGGGGGCCGACGTGTGCATATATCGTTCAGCGCGCCGTCGAACGAGGACTATCTGTGAAATACTTGACGAGTATGGATGCGCGTGCGAGTGGCTCCGATGTTCAGTGGAGTTAGTGACTATCTGTGTAGAACTTGCGGTGTACGGTCGCAAGTGCGTGTCGCTCCGATGTTCAATGGAGTTAGCGACAAACTTTTGTAGAACGTAACCAGTGCGGTTTTACGCGAGTTTGGGTCCGAGGTACGGACCATAGAATTATATAATCTACCAGGATATCATCAAATTTCGACGGAGATGACGACGTCCAGGAGACTGTGGGAAGCACACAGCATCATCAAGAACGAGGGAGATGCTTTGGCAATTTCCAATGGTAAGCGCACATGACGCAGAAATACGCAATCTCTCATTTTCTTTGTTTTATATTTCATATTTCAGTAACTTCATAGCTTGGAAATAAGAGTAAAATCAATTTATCAGACTCCGTTTTCACGTAATTTTCTATCGGTAATATTCAAATCACAACGCTCCAATTTAAATTTTAAACTTATTATTATTATTAATTTTGCTATACTTGTTTTATATAATAAATTCATTTCTTTTACAATGCAATCTTTGCTTTCAGTAGGTAGCATTAGATATAGACCAATTCCTTCTCCTGATACAATTGTTTGTTGGGTTAATGATCAAATCATACCACGATCTGAGTGAATAGAGTCTTGAATGTGTTCTGCCAGAGCTAGACGTTGTTAAATACAAATTTAGATTTCAACATTGCATTGAGGTCTTGGCGCCCATTAAAACAACATAGCTTAGGCAAAGGTAAACAGTTACATTTCTCTCCCAACAGTGTGGGCTAGCGAAATCCATTACATTTGTCGCCGACAACTTGGGGCTGAAAACCTAATAACATTTGTGGAAGGAGAAGGGTATATATTTCTGTGCCTGTATTTTGGGGGTTATTTGTCTTTATCAGTGTATATCATTATGGGGGATGAGAAAGAAAGACAGATGAGGTTACGTAGTGGTCATCAACTGGAGAATGATGATACGAGCAGTATGTCGAGTGATGGTAGTACCGGGGTAGCGGAGGTAAATCCCGATACTGAAACAGGGAGTGTAGGCGGCCAACCAGAATTAAAAACTTTACTTCTCGAGTTCATGTATCAGAACAAAGTTAGTAGTGATGCTTTAAATGCAAAATTAGAACAGAATAATGCAAAATTAGAACAAAACAGTAGGGAAAATAAAGAAAGTACAGATGCTTTAAATGCAAAATTAGAACAGAATAATGCAAAATTAGAACAAAACAGTAGGGAAAATAAAGAAAGTACAGAAGCTTTAAATGCAAAATTAGAACAGAATAATGCAAAATTAGAACAAAACAGTAGGGAAAATAGAGAGAGTAATGAAACTTTAAACGCCAGATTAGAACAAAACAGTAAGGAAAATAGAGAGAGTACTGAAACTTTAAATGCTAAATTAGAACAAAACAGTAGGGAAATGAGTGACAAATTCGAACTGATTAGAGGTGAGATCAGGGGGGTGATGGAAGAAAAGGCTAAAGAGATTATTGCAGACGTAGACAGAAAATTAGGAAAAGTACAGGAGGAGTTGGAAATTAGAATCAGTACACAGGCTGAAAATTTAAAAGAACTAGTGCAACTGGAAACACAGCAGGTCAAAAAGCAATTGGGGGGAGAAATTGACAAAATTCAGGTAGCTACTAAAGAGGTTAAGGAACAGCTGGGGGGTAGAATTGAGAAAGTCCACTCACAAGTAGTTGCAGAAGTAAATGATTTAAGAGAGAGTAATAGGGAAAGCATTAGCAAGATTGAGGAGAAACAAGCAAAGCTATATGATAAAGTAGAAGAATCAGAAGGAAACATTAAATTAACAGTAAACAGTATTGAGAGGAAGGCTGAGGAGAAAATCGCAGAATTAGAATTAAAATTAAAAGCTAGGATCAGGCAAGAAAATAGTCAGAATAGGCCAGTTTTGGTGAATAGCACACACAGGGAGGTAGAACTGGGTAAGTTCAGCAATCGACAGGGGTGCCCAATGGAGTTCATGAACACTATAGAAAATAAATTCGGGGAGAGGTTGGAAAATGGTAGTATTGAGTGGTGCCAGGTAGTTGAAATTTTAGAACAAGTGTTTGTGGGGGAAACGAGGAATTGGTTTGCTGTCTACAGAGACAAGTTTACTGATATCAATGATTTTAAAATGAAATTCTGTGAAAAGTTCTGGAATGAGGTTATTCAGTCGCAGCATCGTGAGGGAGTAGTGTGTGGTAAATATAACCCTAAAGGAAGCTCCACCATGACCGAATACTTTTTAGGGCAGGTATTAGTGTGTAAATATCTGGATGGCTTGAAGGAGGAAAGTGATGTGGTAAGGTTGCTACTTAGGCACTTTCCCTATAGAATCAAGGAGGCTGCTTGTATCCAGAATGTAAAGACTATATCACAAGTAGAAAATTTGTTAAGCACATTTGATGCACTAGGGAGAGGGGGTTATGATGACAATTTCAATCGGAACCAGGGTAATAATAATAATAGACCTAATGAAGCCAGGCATCAAGAAGTTCAAGGGAACGGTGGCGAAGGGGCCAACGCTCAAAATAGAAATAATAATAATCATCAGCTAAATCAGAACAGAGGAAATGGCTATGGTAATCAGTATCAAGGGAGGAACAATGATTACAGGGGAAATCAAGGGAGAAACAATGATTTCAGGGGAAATCAAGGGAGAAATTATAATGACAATAATTACAACCAGAATAGGGGTCAAGGAAGAGGACAGCCTAGTGGTAGTAATATACAGCCAAACAATGACAACACAGCCCAGAACAACCAGACTAGTTCAGTAGTTAGTAGTACTACGGCCAGCTGTAGCGGTTCTTTAAACGCGAACCAGGCTGCGAAGTAAGGTCAGAATCTCAGTCTGTAGCATGCCCTGTCCATACAATTATACAGGAACCCTATGACCTAAATGTAAGAAATGAATTATTACATGAACTAAATGATGAAGGTATTATTCAGGAAGTGGTTAGTAAGACCCCCATAGTTAAATTTAACGTGTCCGAGGCGTACACAGATGTTTTAATTGATAGTGGTTGTATGAAGAGTTGCATAAGTAGTGCATTTTATGATAAAATGAAAGGAACTGGAGTAAATTTTGAGGAGATGCCAATTAAAAGCACTTTTGTTATCACAGCTGTTGGGAAGAGGTCTAAAGTAATTTCTAAGCAAGTTTTAGTAGACATTAAAATTAATAATCATGTAGAGAAGCAGATTTGCCTTGTAATTCCAAATTTAGTATTCAGTGTTATCTTGGGTTCAGAGTGGCTAAGTAGAGTGTCTGGTAACTTATGTTATGATGTAGGGAGTTTGAAATTTAAATGGGGAGATTCTGAAGTAGAAGTAGCGTTCAATGACCAAATTCAGAGAAGTAGTGTTGTAGGTGTGATTTGTACTTTAAATGAGATATCGCCAGCCGTAGAGCGGGGTTCTCCATGTTTTGTGGGCAGTGTGATTACGAACGGAAGTCTAGAGGACTCGTTACGTGAGGCTGCATTTCAGGGAAATATAGAGGATGAACAGTGTGTTCGGCTCTATGATGTGTTATGGTGTAATAGGAGAGTTTTTGAGGATCGCATTGGTATGACCAATTGCTATACACATTCATTGAACGTTATTGATAGGTCAGTATTCACAGGACATAGATATCCTGTACCTTTCGCTTATCAGAGTGCAGTTGAGGCACAAATTAATCAGATGCTTGAAGATGGGAGTATTGAGCACTCGAACAGTCCATATGTTAATTCTTTGATCACGGTACCCAAGACCGACGGCACTGTTCGTATTTGTTTAGACGCTCGTTTGGTTAACAGTAGAATTAGTTCAGATCAGCTGAAATCTATGTCAATAGAGGAATTAATGCAAACATTTGAGGGGAAGAAGTATTTCACTTGTGTAGATTTGAGTTCCAGTTTTTGGCAAGTGCCACTTATGTACGAAGATAGACCATTTACAGCTTTTAGTCATAAATATAATCTTTATCAATTTTGTAGAACACCTTATGGGTTAAAGAGTAGTTCAGCTGCTTTAATTAGGGCTTTAAACATCGCATTAGGGGATGACACAGGAGAGTTTGTAACCATTTACATAGATGATATGGTAATTAGTTCACGCAGTTTTGAGGAGCATCTACTTCATTTAGATATAGTTTTTCAGAAGTTAGATCAGGCAGGGTTCACTTTGAAGCTGTCTAAGTCGTCATTCTGTCAGTCAGAAGTGACATTTTTAGGTCATAGAGTGTCGAGTAGAGGTGTAACACCAGAAGAAAGTAGGGTTAATAAGATACTTAACGCAGAGGTGCCACAGAATGTTAAACAGTTAAAAACTTACCTGGGAATTTGCAACTTTTTCAGGAGGTTCGTTCTTAAATACTCAGGGTTGGTAGAACCATTCAAGGAATTGCTTAAAAGTGGGACTCGGTGGAGATGGGAGTCCAAGCATGATCAGGCTTTTAGAGCGCTGAAGGAAGGTTTTGAGAAAGCTGTAGTGCTGAAATATCCGTTAAAAGATAAGGAATATGTGGTTATGACAGATGCTTCACATATAGGCATTGCTGGAGTATTATGTCAGAAAGATGATGAGGGTAATCTGTGCATTGTATCTTTAGCCTCGCGAGGACTGACAGCAGCGGAGAAAAGATACACGATTACTGAGTTAGAGCTTTTAGGTATTGTTTTCAGTTTAGGGAAATTTAGAATGTATTTAGTAGGGGGGAAATTTGAGATCCACACAGATCACCATGCATTACTGTATATGAGGACTTGTAAACTCAGTTCTAACAGAGTTAGTAGGTGGATTCTTGCTCTGCAGGAATACGAATTCACAGTAAAATATATTAAAGGTAAAGATAACATTCTTGCAGACATGCTATCGAGGGACACTAATTTATGTAGGGATTATCCTGTGGTTAAAGCAGAGGATGGTATTTTAATATGTGCATGTGTGGACAGTAGCAACAGGGCATCGTTACAGACACTGAGAAATATGCTAGTAGAGCAACGTGATGACGTTCATTTAAAGGGAGCCACTTGCAAGGTTGGAAGCAGGTGACGCAGAAACATTTATAGTTTCCAAACGTATTGGGAAAACAGCATATGTGCTGGAGAATAGTGAGGGAAACAGATTATACGGGACGTATAATATACATAGTCTACGAAAATATGTGTCATAAAGTGAGTGTGTTTAGCTGGCGAGCCAGCCTATCAAATGAGGAAGTGTGGTATTTGGTGCGTGGGAGGAGATGGTCTTCCAGGCAGGCGTATCAGGAGTCACACAGGGGGGTAGTATGTAAGTAAATGAGAGTTTTTAAGGTACAGGGAAATATGACGGGATTGTCGGATGCTGTTGAGCACTAAATTGTCTCGATGCACCAAGGCCATTTTGGCAGCGCTGATGGGTTCCCATTTATCTCCAAGAGATGGGGGAGCGCTTGTATAGGGCTTGTTAGCTTAAGGCGTCCACGAGATAAAAGATGGGCCATCAGAATGCGAGACAGTCCTTCATGAAACTCATACGTATCAGCACACGTGATTTCTGTTTACGGCCTCGCCATGTAAGATTTGTAAGTGTGTAATTTAAGATAATTTGTACAATGGTATTATTTGTGTGAGGAGAAATGGTCTGTGTTGAGAACTAGTAGTAAGTAGAATATGGTTAACGGGAACTTAACAAGACAGGGCGATTACGGCACAGAAATATTTGGTGTTATATGTAATGCGCATTTACTGTTTTTTTTTCAGAAGTCAATATTAATTTAATCTACGTTAAAGAGAGATTAAGTATTATGGTCACGAGGCGCTGCCACAATAGTGTGATCGAGTGCTGAGTGATAAGTGGAATTAAATGTCACCATAAGGAGGGGACCTCCAGTGAAATTAGGAAGTTCTATGGTGATATAAATATATCAGAACACCTTAAATGCGTGTGATATGACATCATAAATACATAGTGCTCACACATTAATTATGTCTATTTCTCCAACATAGAGGAATTTGAGAGGCGGAAATATCCGTGGAACACTATTTTATATGAGAAACATTGGACTGGTTGCAAAGTGCAATCCATAGTGACAACAAACTTTGACGCAAAGTGCGTGAAGAAAAAATATGAGTGTATATATCTGTAATTTAGGGTGATTTCGTTTATGTAATATGTATTTTGGATGGGGTTTATTAACGTGTCTGGGATAATCGGATAATGGACCGTCGTCACGGTAAATCATCCGATGATCCGAGGCGAATATGTAACGTGTTTTTCGAGGGGTTTTATGCAACTGGCATAAGTCAGTAGGAAGCCATTCTATATTTATTTACGCGGCAAATTGTTCTGCCAAGACAATTTTTCATGGTAATTTATTATTATTATTAATTTATTGTAATTATTATTAAGGTATTTTCGGAGCATTTTATAAAAATTATTAGCATTCAGATAGGTTTTCTATGTCTTAGAAAACGCTATCAAGCAAATTATTACGAACGACGATATCATAGAAAATTATCTGATTACGGAATTTTACGGAGTTTTTGTCAGTTAGGGTATTTGAGAGAGACGTGACTCATTGGGAATTCTAATACAAGCTGATTCCTGTCGAGGAGCATGACGCAATCTTGGGTCGCATCGTCAAGAAGAGGCGAATTGTTGAAACGGAACCCTGTCGCCGAGTGTAATGACCCGGAGGAGGAGAAGATCGCGTGGTGGTTCAGCCAATCAGGGGAGACGACGTAAGCTAGTTGAGACTAGAGTGGGGGGGCCGACGTGTGCATATATCGTTCAGCGCGCCGTCGAACGAGGACTATCTGTGAAATACTTGACGAGTATGGATGCGCGTGCGAGTGGCTCCGATGTTCAGTGGAGTTAGTGACTATCTGTGTAGAACTTGCGGTGTACGGTCGCAAGTGCGTGTCGCTCCGATGTTCAGTGGAGTTAGCGACAAACTTTTGTAAAACGTAACCAGTGCGGTTTTACGCGAGTTTGGGTCCGAGGTACGGACCATAGAATTATATAATCTACCAGGATATCATCAAATTTCGACGGAGATGACGACGTCCAGGAGACTGTGGGAAGCACACAGCATCATCAAGAACGAGGGAGATGCTTTGGCAATTTCCAATGGTAAGCGCACATGACGCAGAAATACGCAATCTCTCATTTTCTTTGTTTTATATTTCATATTTCAGTAACTTCATAGCTTGGAAATAAGAGTAAAATCAATTTATCAGACTCCGTTTTCACGTAATTTTCTATCGGTAATATTCAAATCACAACGCTCCAATTTAAATTTTAAACTTATTATTATTATTAATTTTGCTATACTTGTTTTATATAATAAATTCATTTCTTTTACAATGCAATCTTTGCTTTCAGTAGGTAGCATTAGATATAGACCAATTCCTTCTCCTGATACAATTGTTTGTTGGGTTAATGATCAAATCATACCACGATCTGAGTGAATAGAGTCTTGAATGTGTTCTGCCAGAGCTAGACGTTGTTAAATACAAATTTAGATTTCAACATTGCATTGAGGTCTTGGCGCCCATTAAAACAACATAGCTTAGGCAAAGGTAAACAGTTACATTTCTCTCCCAACAGTGTGGGCTAGCGAAATCCATTACAACATTTTGACAGCAGCCGGGATGGTCTGGCGCCAAGTTGAACGGTCTTTAGCAAGCTGGTTCCAGGTTTCTGGATTGAGACCTGTCAACTTCATATTCTGTTTAAATTGGTCCTTGTAACGTCTCTTAGGGCCTCCATGAGGTCTGATGCCGGAGGTGAGTTCACCATACAGAACCTGGCGTGGTAGTCTCCTATCATCCATCCGATTGACATGTCCAATCCATCTAAGTTGATGACCAATGATGGATGAATCTATACTATTAGCATGCGCTTTCTCAAGAACATCAAGATTGGTGATGTGGTCTTCCCACTTTATCTTAAGGATGGATCGATGTTTCAGTTGATGGAAGCGCTCAAGCTTTCGGAAGTCACGTCGATAAAGAGTCCAGGTTTCACAGCCATACAACAATGTTGAGATGACAACAGCTTGGTACACCATGAGCTTCGTCTTCACAGTCAGATCTTTATTCAAGAAGACCTGGTGCGATAGTCGCCCAAATGCCGCATGGGCAGCACCGATTCTCTTCTCAACATCCTGCCCACAATTGCCGTGTACAGATAGCAGACTGCCCAGATATGAGAAGTGGTGCCCACTTGTGTGTCTTTGCTCGTTGATCGGATGAACGCTGTATTTTCTTTTCCTTTGCTTCTTTTTTAAGTAAAGTGCAATGACGTACGTTGTTGTTTGAGTCTTCAGTCTTTAGACTGGTTTGATGCAGCCGTCCATGCCTCCCTGTCCTGAGCTAATCGTTTCATCTCTACGTAGCTACCACACCCTACATCCGAGGCAATCTGTTTAACATATTCTAACCTTGGTCTACCCCTACAGTTCTTGTCCTCGACCCTTCCTTCCATAACTAAGCTTGCAATGACTATAGCTAACATAAAATTATCATCTTCATGGCCATACATAGATTGGACGAAAAGTTACCCATTTGCTTGCGACATTAGATAAATCACAATATCTTCGCGTTAGGCCACAGCCTTCTTGAGTCTCAGTTCATGGTTCCATAAACAGCCATATGAAATGTGCCTGGTAATTTATGGGACTCTCCACGTGTACGTAGGTAATGGGCCCTCAGTTGTCTAGGGGTACGTATTGAAGCTACTGTACGTCACAGGATTGAATTGCCGATCTACCAAGAATTTCAAGGGTTGAAACGGGGCACATTCCACAATCATAGAACCACAGATTACCTACTACTACAGATGGCCAACAGCCATGCTAATTCTTGGTACCTAAGACTTCAGCGCTGTCTGGTGGTTGACTGATGTACTAGCAACACGTCGACCGGTAGCGCCACCTTTGAGCAGATCTCGTAAACACTAACCCTCCCGCCCCCTCCCATCCCTCCACCCTGCCCCTTCCCCTCGTTCCGCTAAATATTCTCGTCCTAAATGCTCTGCCCACTTCAATGTTCCGAAAATCACAATCTCCCAATACTTATGGCACGTTTTTAATTGTGGATATAATAATATGATCTACAAGAAATAAATCACATTCAAAATACCAATAACAGAAAAAATTAATAAAAATAATAACAAAGTGGGAAATTGTGAATTCCAGAACTTTGAAATGAACAATCACAGCATTTAGAACATAACCTCATCACTAATATACATGCATGTTTAAATTTCTTTCAGTTGCAATTGGAGCATATTGCATTGGTGACAAAAATTAGGCTACTACAAGGCCTGCAGCATATTATTACTCAGCTTGAAAATGGCCCAAGTAGGCCTATAACCAATTAGTTATTAGAAAAAACTACAAAGAAAAAGTACTGGGAAGGGAGAAAATTCATATTTTAAAATGCTTGATGCTGTTAGCAATAACAGTAAAATTTTAAGAGAGAATGCTAAGGAATCAGGTGGTGTAACCAGATCCTCATCACACTAAAATTGTTAGTGTAATTAGTGCCAAATACATTAGGGGACAGAAAAAGAATTGGATATCACAAAATATCTATACAGTAGTTCATTTCATATGCCCTTTAAAATATATCCAGTTAAAAATTTTGAAGGGTGAAATGCAGTAAGTAGGCTACACTAAAAATTATCATCACACACTAATACAGTGCATTCCATGACGTGCTGTTAAGGGGAAAGGAGAAATAGGACTTTCAATGAAACAAAAGAAAAACACTCAATACTGCTAGAATTCATCATGTTTTATTTAAAAAGTTGTCAATGAAGAGAAGATAACAGCAAGAGCCAAGATCAAACTTAGCAAAAATACAGTAATCAAATCTGGTCCTCCTAAAAGTATGTGTTGAGGCATGTTCCTTTCCTTCCTTCTTGCCAAAGTATAACAGTAGGGTCCAGCACATAATAATGGACCTAGTTCCTCCTTGATGTAATGGCTGACACCGATGAACCGCAAATTCCTACAACACATACCAGTGTGTATGTTGAAACAGTAAACTTAATAGATGTGTAACTTAATGCTTGAAACGGGGAACTTGAATTTGCTGACATGTGTATGTTTGCACCTACTATAAGTTAACTACATTTTAAAAGAATCATTGTGTTTTTGATATTAATTCATTTAGGGCTTTCGATAACATATTCATTTAGCCCCATGTATTTGGAAGTGTGTATGATTTGTTAATATTTGTTGTTTTAACGGGCCTAACATCTTGGTTATCGGCCCCTAATGGTTTGGGTGATCGTGAAGATGAAAATCAAATGTAAACTATAAATGAAACTAACTACCAACTTACGAGGGCAATTCAGAAACTAACCTCCGATTGGTCACAGGGCGGGTAGTGGGGGGAGTAGCGCGCCATCTGTGCATTCACGCGCTCAGCAGGTCAGTCGGCAGCAAGCCGTAGTCGAGTGAACATCGTACCTGCGCTAGTTTAGTTTTTGTGGCAGTTTGAAATGTGTGCTGCAATAGAAAATCCCGCCAAATGTGAAGTGCGTGCTGTTATACGGTTTTTTACAGCCAAAGGATACTCTGCAGCAGCTATTCATCTTGAGCTTTGTGCCGTGTACGGACCAAAAGTTATGAGTGAAGGAGTTGTCCGTGAATGGGTACGTTTATTTAAAAGTGGACGAGAAAACGTTCATGATGAAGAGAGGAGTGGTAGGCCATCCTTGGTGACTGACGAACTCGTTCAGACAGTTGATGCAAAAGTTCGTGAATATCGACGTTTCACAATGGCGGAGTTGTCTACTAATTTTCCACAGATTTCTAAGACTCTTTTGTACGAGATAGTGACAGCAAGATTGGGTTACCGTAAGTTCTGTGCACGATGGGTGCCCAAAATTCTTACCGACCACCACAAAACTCAAAGAATGGCCTCTGCATTAGACTTTCTGTCACGTTATGCGGACGAAGGAGAACCATTGTTAAACAGAATCGTGACCGGTGACGAAACCTGGATTTCGTACGTGAACCCTGAGACAAAAGAACAATCAAAGATGTGGGCACATTCAGATTCGCCTACCAAACCAAAAAAAGCCCGGCAAGATTTTTCTGCCAGAAAACTGATGGCAACGGTGTTTTGGGATGCCAAAGGGGTGTTGTTGGTTGAATTCATGGAACGTGGGACGACCATTAATCAAGACGTGTACTGTGAAACACTAAAAACATTACGACGGGCTATACAGAACAAACGCCGTGGTATGCTGACTTCCGGTATCGTTTTTTTGCACGATAACGCCCGTCCGCACTCTGCTCGCAGAACAACAGCCCTTCTTGAGTCCTTCAAGTGGGACGTTTTCAACCATCCACTTTACAGCCCAGATCTGGCGCCAAGCGATTATTACCTCTTCATGCATATGAAGAAATGGCTCGGGTCCCAGCGGTTTGATGACGACGAAGAGCTCAAAGATGCGGTCACAGGCTGGCTCAAGGCACAAGCGGGTGATTTTTATGCAGAAGGAATTTCAAAGCTTGTGAAGAGATACGATAAGTGCCTCAATCGTTATGGAGACTATGTCGAAAAATAGTGCAAAGATGTAGTTGTAAGATGTATATATTAAAATATTTTTACTTAACTTGGTGTATTTTTTTCAATCAACCGGAGGTTAGTTTCTGAATTGCCCTCGTATATAGGCTACTAGAAGAAGAAATGGAAAACAAAAGGAGAATAAGGCAAACAAAGGACAGGAGGAAAAGAAATGCCCTCAAACCCTCGAAGAATGAGGATCGAGACACTCGGAAGGAAGGAGAGCCACGAAAGGCCCCAGAGGCAATGGGAAAAGGGGGGAAAACCGACCCAGCTCAGGAATCCCTCGGGGTCGCCATCTCCCGAACTCACCAGCCGTGAGCCCCTGAGGGTGTAGCAATATCCAGGGTGCACCAAAGGTGGTGGGGCTACATACACCCTGCCCCTTGAGGGCCTTGAGCAGAAGGCAGGAGATAACAAGAAAAGAAAAAGAAGGCTGACCCCTCGCAGGAGGAGGGCATCAGAAAAGAGGAGACAAGGGCCAATTATGGCGGGAAAGGAATAGACTCCCTAGGCCTCGGATACCCTAATACCTTCGGGGTCGGAAGAGAACAAGAGTTGACCAAGTGAGGTCGACAGGCAAGAAGACAGAGAGGAGCCCGGCACAAGTAAGTGGAAGCAATGCGGGACTCAGCTGGGGCCCCGTGGTCGCCAACCCACGTCCCACTAGATGTGAGCCCCTGGGGGAGTGTATGATTTGTATGATAATCTGTGTTATTGTGTATCTGTAGTAGTGTGTATACTTCCTGTAGTTCAGGTGAGGACTGGAAAGGAGGCAGCCGTAGCCTTAAGTTGGGAACCATCCCAGCGTTAGCCTGGGGAGGAAGTGGGGAAACCTTGGAAAACCACTTCTTGGATGGCCGAGGTGAGAATCGAACCTACCTCTTCTCAGTTCTGCCTCACAAAGATGAGTGTGCGCCGTTCCAACAGTCAGAACAGAATTAAATTGCTTAATCAAGCTTGGAAACTAGCCCAGGACCTCAGGAGTGGCAGCAACCACACCACAAGGTGGTCTTATTACAGAATCAATTGATGAAAAAATCCCTCCATGTAAACTTAGACATTGGCACGGCAGCCCAACCACGTCCTCCTCCAGCAATACTATGCGACTTGTGTGGTCGCTTGTTCCATGCCAGGATTGGACTCTTTAGTCACCGTAAACACATCCACAAACTGGACTGAAGGAAGAAGATTTATACTCGGATTCGAGTTAAAGCCGATGATGATGAGACATTGGCATCCTACGTGTTGAAAAATATTGTAAATAACGTGTGGGAATAAAATACTACCTATAGGTATATCAACCATTACATTGGCATACAATAAATCAATTATATTTGTCTTGTATCTATCTTGCGGTTACAGAATATCATCGACAGAACCTAACACTTATTAACTTACCAAGAGTATAAAATAAAAATTGGCAGATAAGGGTGGGGTTATCGGGCCAATGGTTCCATGGTTTTATTGGATTTTCACGTTGGACTTAGTTCCACAGGACATGACGTCCAAAACGGGGGAGGAGCTTACGGTCAGCTGTTTGCAATATGGCGGCGAGATAGTGACGAGACGTAAGCAAGACAGTGATAGGGTGTGCGTTTGTTATGGATTCTAATTTATGATGGCAAAATACTGTAACGTGTTTTTCGAGGGGTTTTATGCAACTGGCATAAGTCAGTAGGAAGCCATTCTATATTTATTTACGCGGCAAATTGTTCAGCCAAGATAATTTTTCATGTTAATTTATTATTATTATTAATTTATTATAATTATTATTTAGATATTTTCGGAGCATTTTATAAAAATTATAAGCATACAGATAGGTTTTCTATGTCTTAGAAAACGCTATCAAGCAAATTATTACGAACGACGATATCATAGAAAATTATCTGATTACGGAATTTTACGGAGTTTTGTCAGTTAGGGTATTTGAGAGACTTGACTCACAGGGAATTCAAATGCAAGCTGATTCCTGTCGAGAAGCATGACGCAATCTTGGGTCGCAAGGTCTAGAAAAGACGAATTGTCGAAACGGAACTCTCGCGCGCCGAGTGTAGTGAGGCAAAGGAGGGGAACTAGCGGCGTGCTCAACCAATCAGCGGAGACAACGTAAGCTGAAGCCGGCTGAAGAGTGGGGGAGCCGACAGGTGAATATAACGTTCGATGCGCCGTGAGACGAGGACAATCTGTGAAATACTTGCGGAGGATGGTTATACGCGGGAGTCGCTCCGATGTTCCGTGGAACGAGGACAATCTGTGTAGAACTTGCAGTGTACGGTCGCAAGTGCGTGTCGCTCCGATGCTCAGTGGAGTTAGCGACGAACTTTTGTAAAACGTAACCAGTGCGGTTTTACGAGAGTTTGGGTCCGATGTACGGACCATAGGATTATCTAATCTACCAGAATATCATCAAATTTCGACGGAGATGACGACGTCCAGGAGACTGTGGGAAGCACACAGCATCATCAAGAACGAGGGAAATGCTTTGGCAATTTCCAGGGGTAAGCGCTAATGACGCAGAAATACGCAATCTCTCATTTTTCTTTGTTTTATATTTCATAATTCAGTAACTTCATAGCTTGGAAATAAGAGTAAAATCAATTTATCAGACTCCGTTTTCACGTAATTTTCTATCGGTAATATTAAAATCACAACGCTCCAATTTAAATTTTATAGTTATTATTATTATTAATTTTGCTATACTTGTTTTATATAATAAACTCATTTCTTTTACAATGCAATCTTTGCTTTCAGTAGGTAGCATTAGATATAGACCAATTCCTTCTCCTGATACAATTGTTTGTTGGGTTAATGATCAAATCATACCACGATCTGAGTGAATAGAGTCTTGAATGTGTTCTGCCAGAGCTAGACGTTGTTAAATACAAATTTAGATTTCAACATTGCATTGAGGTCTTGGCGCCCATTAAAACAACATAGCTTAGGCAAAGATAAACAGTTACATTTCTCACCCAACAGTGTGGGCTAGCAAAAACGTTTCATTTCGCTACCAACATGGGGCACTAATTACAGTTTCATTTGTACGCTCAACGTGGAGCAAAGTAAATACCGTTTCACTTGTCATCCCAGCCTAAGTAGATAACGTTTCAATTGTCGCCGACAACTTGGGGCTGAAAACCTAATAACATTTGTGGAAGGAGAAGGGTATATATTTCTGTGCCTGTATTTTGGGGGTTATTTGTCTGTATCAGTGTATATCATTATGGGGGATGAGAAAGAAAGACAGATGAGGTTACGTAGTGGTCATCAACGGGAGAGTGATGATACGAGCAGTATGTCGAGTGATGGTAGTACCGGGGTAGCGGAGGTAAATCCCGATACTGAAACAGGGAGTGTAGGCGGCCAACCAGAATTAAAAACTTTATTTCTCGAGTTTATGTATCAGAACAAAGTTAGTAGTGATGCCTTAAATGCTAAATTAGAACAAAATAGTAGGGAAAATAAAGAAAACACAGAAGCTTTAAATGCAAAGTTAGAACAGAATAACGCTAAACTAGAACAAAACAGTAGGGAAAATAAAGAGAGTAATAGGGAATTGAGCGATAGTTTAAACGCCAGATTAGAACAAAACAGTAAGGAAAATAGAGAGAGTACTG
Source organism: Meconema thalassinum (assembly GCA_946902985.2). NCBI lineage: Eukaryota > Metazoa > Arthropoda > Insecta > Orthoptera > Tettigoniidae > Meconema > Meconema thalassinum. The sequence continues at coordinate 790,249,448 of OX336390.1, forward strand.
AAACTTTAAATGCTAAATTAGAACAAAACAGTAGGGAAAATAGAGAGAGTAATGAAACTTTAAATGCTAAATTAGAACAAAACAGTAGGGAAATGAGTGACAAATTCGAACTGATTAGAGGTGAGATCAGGGGGGTGATGGAAGAAAAGGCTAAAGAGATTATTGCAGATGTAGACAGAAAATTAGGAAAAGTACAGGAGGAGTTGGAAATTAGAATCAGTACACAGGCTGAAAATTTAAAAGAACTAGTGCAACTGGAAACACAGCAGGTCAAAAAGCAATTGGGGGGAGAAATTGACAAAATTCAGGTAGCTACTAAAGAGGTTAAGGAACAGCTGGGGGGTAGAATTGAGAAAGTTCACTCACAAATAGTTGCAGAAGTAAATGATCTAAGAGAGAGTAATAGGGAGAGCATTAGCAAGATTGAGGAGAAACAAGCAAAGCTATATGATAAAGTAGAAGAATCAGAAGGAAACATTAAATTAACAGTAAACAGTATTGAGAGGAAGGCTGAGGAGAAAATCGCAGAATTAGAATTAAAATTAAAAGCTAGGATCAGGCAAGAAAATAGTCAGAATAGGCCAGTTTTTGTGAATAGCACACACAGGGAGGTAGAACTGGGTAAGTTCAGCAATCGACAGGGGTGCCCAATGGAGTTCATGAACACTATAGAAAATAAATTCGGGGAAAGGTTGGAAAATGGTAGTATTGAGTGGTGCCAGGTAGTTGAAATTTTAGAACAAGTGTTTGTGGGGGAAACGAGGAATTGGTTTGCTGTCTACAGAGACAAGTTTACTGATATTAATGATTTTAAAATGAAATTCTGTGAAAAGTTCTGGAATGAGGTTATTCAGTCGCAGCATCGTGAGGGAGTAGTGTGTGGTAAATATCACCCTAAAGGAAGCTCCACCATGACCGAATACTTTTTAGGGCAGGTATTAGTGTGTAAATATCTGGATGGCTTGAAGGAGGAAAGTGATGTGGTGAGGTTGCTACTTAGGCACTTTCCCTATAGGATCAAGGAGGCTGCTTGTATCCAGAATGTAAAGACTATATCACAAGTAGAAAATTTGTTAAGCACATTTGATGCACTAGGGAGAGGGGGTTATGAGGACAATTTCAATCGGAACCAGGGTAATAATAATAATAGACCTAATGAAGCCAGGCATCAGGAAGTTCAAGGGAACGGTGGCGAAGGGGCCAACGCTCAAAATAGAAATAATAATAATCAGCTAAATCAGAACAGAGGAAATGGCTATGGTAGTCAGTATCAAGGGAGGAACAATGATTTCAGGGGAAATCAAGGGAGGAACAATGATTTCAGGGGAAATCAAGGGAGAAATTATAATGACAATAATTACAACCAGAATAGGGGTCAAGGAAGAGGACAGCCTAGTGGTAGTAATATACAGCCAAACAATAACAACACAGCCCGGAACATCCAGACCAGTTCAGTAGTTAGTAGTACTACGGCCAGCTGTAGCGGTTCTTTAAACGCGAACCAGGCTGCGAAGTAAGGTCAGAATCTCAGTCTGTAGCATGCCCTGTCCATACAATTATACAGGAACCCTATGACCTAAATGTAAGAAATGAATTATTACATGAACTAAATGATGAAGGTATTATTCAGGAAGTGGTTAGTAAGAGCCCCATAGTTAAATTTAACGTGTCCGAGGCGTACACAGATGTTTTAATTGATAGTGGTTGTATGAAGAGTTGCATAAGTAGTGCATTTTATGATAAAATGAAAGGAACTGGAGTAAATTTTGAGGAGATGCCAATTAAAAGCACTTTTGTTATCACAGCTGTTGGGAAGAGGTCTAAAGTAATTTCTAAGCAAGTTTTAGTAGACATTAAAATTAATAATCATGTAGAGAAGCAGATTTGTCTTGTAATTCCAAATTTAGTATTCAGTGTTATCTTGGGTTCAGAGTGGCTAAGTAGAGTGTCTGGTAACTTATGTTATGATGTAGGGAGTTTGAAATTTAAAGGGGGAGATTCTGAAGTAGAAGTAGCGTTCAATGACCATATTCAGAGGAGTAGTATTGTAGGTGTGATTTGTACTTTAAATGAGATATCGCCAGCCGTAGAGCGGGGTTCTCCATGTTTTGTGGGCAGTGTGATTACGAACGGAAGTCTAGAGGACTCGTTACGTGAGGCTGCATTTCAGGGAAATATAGAGGATGAACAGTGTGTTCGGCTCTATGATGTGTTATGGTGTAATAGGAGAGTTTTTGAGGATCGCATTGGTATGGCCAATTGCTATACACATTCATTGAACGTTATTGATAGGTCAGTATTCACAGGACATAGATATCCTGTACCTTTCGCTTATCAGAGTGCAGTTGAGGCACAAATTAACCAGATGCTTGAAGATGGGATTATTGAGCACTCGAACAGTCCATATGTTAATTCTTTGATAACGGTACCCAAGACCGACAGCACAGTTCGTATTTGTTTAGACGCTCGTTTGGTTAACAGTAGAATTAGTTCAGATCAGCTGAAATCTATGTCAATAGAGGAATTAATGCAAACATTTGAGGGGAAGAAGTATTTCACTTGTGTAGATTTGAGTTCCAGTTTTTGGCAAGTGCCACTTATGTACGAAGATAGACCATTTACAGCTTTTAGTCATAAATATAACCTTTATCAATTTTGTAGAACACCTTATGGGTTAAAGAGTAGTTCAGCAGCTTTAATTAGGGCTTTAAACATCGCATTAGGGGATGACACAGGAGAGTTTGTAACCATTTACATAGATGATATGGTAATTAGTTCACGCAGTTTTGAGGAGCATCTATGTCATTTAGATATAGTTTTTCAGAAGTTAGATCAGGCAGGGTTCACTTTGAAGCTGTCTAAGTCGTCATTCTGTCAGTCAGAAGTGACATTTTTAGGTCATAGAGTGTCGAGTAGAGGTGTAACACCAGAAGAAAGTAGGGTTAATAAGATACTTAACGCAGAGGTGCCACAGAATGTTAAACAGTTAAAAACTTACCTGGGAATTTGCAACTTTTTCAGGAGGTTCGTTCTTAAATACTCAGGGTTGGTAGAACCATTCAGGGAATTGCTTAAAAGTGGGACTCGGTGGAGATGGGAGTCCAAGCATGATCAGGCTTTTAGAGCGCTAAAGGAAGGTTTTGAGAAAGCTGTAGTGCTGAAATATCCTTTAAAAGATAAGGAATATGTGGTTATGACAGATGCTTCACATATAGGCATTGCTGGAGTATTATGTCAGAGAGATGATGAGGGTAATCTGTGCATTGTATCTTTAGCCTCGCGAGGACTGACAGCAGCAGAGAAAAGATACACGATTACTGAGTTAGAGCTTTTAGGTATTGTTTTCAGTTTAGGGAAATTTAGAATGTATTTAGTAGGGGGGAAATTTGAGATCCACACAGATCACCATGCATTACTGTATATGAGAACTTGTAAACTCAGTTCTAACAGAGTTAGTAGGTGGATTCTTGCTCTGCAGGAATACGAATTCACAGTAAAATATATTAAAGGTAAAGATAACATTCTTGCAGACATGCTATCGAGGGACACTAATTTATGTAGGGATTATCCTGTGGTTAAAGCAGAGGACGGTATTTTAATATGTGCATGTGTGGACAGTAGCAACAGGGCATCGTTACAGACACTGAGAAATATGCTAGTGGAGCAACGTGATGACGTTAAGCTAAAGGAGCCACTGGCTAGGTTGGAAATAGGTGAAGAAGAGTATGTGAAAGTAGGACGGTTCACGTACAAGATGCAGGATGGGCTTCTTGCAAGGAAATGTAGGAATAATCGGTGGGCAATATGTGTTCCTGCCACTTTGCGGGAGGAGCTAATTTGGTTCATTCATAGGGAATTAGGACACTTTGGTGCTGCCAAGCTCTTCTATGAAATTGGTCGTGACTTCATTTGGAGTAAAATGGGAAGGGACGTTAGGAGGATTTTAGCTAAGTGTGACACCTGTCAAAGGAGTAAATATCCAGTTAAATATTTAGTGGGGGAGAGATCTGCAGTTCTCTCCAGTAGTCCCGGCGAACTACTGTGTGTGGATTTATTTGGCCCGATCGTTAAAGGACAGTACGGCTACGAGTATATTTTTATAGTTATTGACGCTTTTAGTAAGTATGTCAAGCTATATCCGCTAAGGAAAGCCACGGGACTAGCGTGTAGCCGTCTGATCATTAATAAGTATGTACCTGAGTTTGGCATTCCTCTCAGGATACTATCTGACAGTGGACCACAGTTTACTGCAAAGAAATGGAGAACCAGTATGCAGGAAGCTGGTATAACACACGTTCATTCCTCTGTAAGGTACCCTCAGGGTAATTCTGCAGAGCGTCCATTAAGGGAAGTGGCTCGTCTTTTTCGGACTCTAGTGCATGACAAGCATGCGGCCTGGGTTGGACATCTTCCCAAGGTCGAGACTTGGCTGAATTCTGTCCAGCATGAGAGCACGAAATTGACGCCATACGAAGTTCACTTCGGAAAAAGACCACAAAATGAACTAGCGAGGGTGTTGGGATTAAATGAGGGTAGGCAACCGGGGATGGATTACATTGTCCAGTTGGCGAAACATAATTTATCTAAGTCAGCACAAAAGAGAATTCGCCAACAAAAAGAAACTAAATTTGACCTATTCGAGCCGGGAGACAGAGTCTTACTTAGATTGCCGAAACAGTCAAATAAGCTAGAGAAAGTCATGTCCAAGTTCTTTTATCTCTACGAGGGCCCATTTATAGTTTCCAAACGTATTGGGAAAACAGCATATGTGCTGGAGAATAGTGAGGGAAACAGATTATACGGGACGTATAATATACATAGCCTACGAAAATATGTGTCATAAAGTGAGTGTGTTTAGCTGGCGAGCCAGCCTATTAAATGAGTAAGTGTGGTATTTGGTGCGTGGGAGGAGATGGTCTTCCAGGCAGGCGTATCAGAAGTCACACAGGGGGGTAGTATGTAAGTAAATGAGAGTTTTTAAGGTACAGGGAAATATGACGGGATTGTCGGATGCTGTTGAGCACTAAATTGTCTCGATGCACCAAGGCCATTTTGGCAGCGCTGATGGGTTCCCATTTATCTCCAAGAGATGGGGGAGCGCTTGAATAGGGCTTGTTAGCTTAAGGCGTCCACGAGATAAAAGATGGGCCATCAGAATGCGAGACAGTCCTTCATGAAACTCATACATATCAGCACACGTGATTTCTGTTTACGGCCTCGCCATGTAAGATTTGTAAGTGTGTAATTTAAGATAATTTGTATAATGGTATTATTTGTGTGAGGAGAAATGGTCTGTGTTGAGAACTAGTATGAAGTAGAATATGGTCTACGGGAACTTAACAAGACAGGGCGATTACGGCACAGAAATATTTGGTGTTATATGTAATGCGCATTTACTGTATTTTTTTCAGAAGTCAATATTAATTTAATCTACTTTAAAGAGAGATTAAGTATTATGGTCACGAGGCGCTGCCACAATAGTGTGATCGTGTGCTCAGTGATAAGTGGAATTAAATGTCACCATAAGGAGGGGACCTCCAGTGAAATTAGGAAGTTCTATGGTGATATAAATATATCAGAACACCTTCAATGCGTGTGATATGACATCATAAATACATAGTGCTCACACATTAATTATGTCTATTTCTCCAACATAGAGAAATTTGAGAGGCGGAAATATCCGTGGAACACTATTCCATATGTAAAACATTGGACTGGTTGCAAAGTGCAATCCATAGTGACAACAAACTTTGACGCAAAGTGCGTGAAGAAAAAATATGAGTGTATATATCTGTAATTTAGGGTGATTTCATTTATGTAATATGTATTTTGGATGGGGTTTATTAACGTGTCTGGGATAATCGGATAATGGACCGTCGTCACGGTAAATCATCCGATGATCCGAGGCGAATATGTAACGTGTTTTTCGAGGGGTTTTATGCAACTGGCATAAGTCAGTAGGAAGCCATTCTATATTTATTTACGCGGCAAATTGTTCAGCCAAGATAATTTTTCATGTTAATTTATTATTATTATTAATTTATTATAATTATTATTTAGATATTTTCGGAGCATTTTATAAAAATTATAAGCATACAGATAGGTTTTCTATGTCTTAGAAAACGCTATCAAGCAAATTATTACGAACGACGATATCATAGAAAATTATCTGATTACGGAATTTTACGGAGTTTTGTCAGTTAGGGTATTTGAGAGACTTGACTCACAGGGAATTCAAATGCAAGCTTGATTCCTGTCGAGAAGCATGACGCAATCTTGGGTCGCAAGGTCTAGAAAAGACGAATTGTCGAAACGGAACTCTCGCGCGCCGAGTGTAGTGAGGCAAAGGAGGGGAACTAGCGGCGTGCTCAACCAATCAGCGGAGACAACGTAAGCTGAAGCCGGCTGAAGAGTGGGGGAGCCGACAGGTGAATATAACGTTCGACGCGCCGTGAGACGAGGACAATCTGTGAAATACTTGCGGAGGATGGTTATACGCGGGAGTCGCTCCGATGTTCCGTGGAACGAGGACAATCTGTGTAGAACTTGCAGTGTACGGTCGCAAGTGCGTGTCGCTCCGATGCTCAGTGGAGTTAGCGACGAACTTTTGTAAAACGTAACCAGTGCGGTTTTACGAGAGTTTGGGTCCGATGTACGGACCATAGAATTATCTAATCTACCAGAATATCATCAAATTTCGACGGAGATGACGACGTCCAGGAGACTGTGGGAAGCACACAGCATCATCAAGAACGGGGGAAATGCTTTGGCAATTTCCAGGGGTAAGCGCTAATGACGCAGAAATACGCAATCTCTCATTTTTCTTTGTTTTATATTTCATAATTCAGTAACTTCATAGCTTGGAAATAAGAGTAAAATCAATTTATCAGACTCCGTTTTCACGTAATTTTCTATCGGTAATATTAAAATCACAACGCTCCAATTTAAATTTTATAGTTATTATTATTATTAATTTTGCTATACTTGTGTTATATAATAAACTCATTTCTTTTACAATGCAATCTTTGCTTTCAGTAGGTAGCATTAGATATAGACCAATTCCTTCTCCTGATACAATTGTTTGTTGGGTTAATGATCAAATCATACCACGATCTGAGTGAATAGAGTCTTGAATGTGTTCTGCCAGAGCTAGACGTTGTTAAATACAAATTTAGATTTCAACATTGCATTGAGGTCTTGGCGCCCATTAAAACAACATAGCTTAGGCAAAGATAAACAGTTACATTTCTCACCCAACAGTGTGGGCTAGCAAAAACGTTTCATTTCGCTACCAACATGGGGCACTAATTACCGTTTCATTTGTACGCTCAACGTGGAGCAAAGTAAATACCGTTTCACTTGTCATCCCAGCCTAAGTAGATAACGTTTCAATACTACATATTTTCTTTTATTGATAGAAATATTTTTATAATCAATTTAAATGCAGTGCTTAATTACTACCAGTTAAAAATATTACCCACCTGTAGATAGTTAATTTACTGTCTGCCGTTACATTTATGAAGCCTGTACTTGGGAGCCTAGCGGTGTCGATGTTTTTCTTAATTTCACAATATATATGTCCAGGGGCGGAACTAGGGGAGGGCGATCGCCCAGGGCTCCGCGGTCTGGGGGCCCCGCGCCAAGGATTTTTAAAATTTAATTAATTAATAAATTATACGTTTCAATCTTTTCAAACTAAGTTATAATTCATAGTCTTCTTTTCAGTGCAGCTATGCCCTCCCGTGACCGTTTAGCAAGTTTAGATTTCAGTGAAATAATATAAGACTTCAGCCGGGAAAAGAAGTCGCAAAGTGATATTTTAATATTTCATAGTTTACATAATCTTCATCAAGGGGACATAAAGGTTTCTTTCATTTTCTTAAAATAATGTACTGTAGTGTATTCAAAGTATGGTAACTATTCTTTATTTTATTATTATAGCAAAACTATTTTCCATTTGATTTGATTTTTTTATTATTACCTATTGTTGTGGGCCCCACCTTATCATATCGCCCAGGGCCCCGCAAGGCCTGGATCCGCCACTGTATATATCTCACATAACACAAAGGACGACTCCCTGATAATAAATTGAATCCAGCAACCCTGAATTTGCATGAATGTTTTGGGCTCAAAGAACCGTTACTTGGGATGCTCAAATCATACTTCAATATTGCTAATATTGACCTACATACTTGCTGTTCAAAGGCAAGAATATAAATTTATTAATCTCTTGCCACAGACAAGTTAAAATGGAGGCATCCTCTTTATCAATATATTTAATTAAATATTTAAAATACAGATATTTAACAAAGCTGGAGTCTCCATTTGAACTTGTCATAAGCAAGCGGAACAGATCTAAAACTACACTTTAAGCGAAATCAAATTCACTCCCCAGCTCGACATAAACCATAATACCAATTAAAACCTATACAAAATATACTCTCCTTACTGTTGTACAACTTTCAAACCAACTATTCGCACTCAAAACTGAAAAACCTTGAAATGGAAACTAATTAAAGTTAGAATAGCCTAGGCCGATCAGGTCTCCTGCTACATTACCGCATATGTATACTTAAAATCACTACAACTTCTAAATTACGGCTAAGTGACCTATCTGCCTGAGTAGTATAGGTGTTACCGGCCTGCCTGGGATGATGGGTTTCCAAACCGGTACTTAAAACTAAGATTTTACACATTAATTAACTAAATTCAACAGTAAGGAGATCATAGACAAAAACACAATTTAAGCCAAATAATACTTCAATATTGCAAATATTGAGCTACATAGGCCTACTTGCTGTTTAAAGGCAAGAATATAAATTCTCTGGCAAATTAAGGCTAGGGACAGCATTTTTCTTAAGTTTTCTAACCATTCGACTATTGTCAATCGGAAGAACCCCTAAAATAAGTTTGCGAAGAACGGATTACATTCTATTGAACCCTTGCAAAGAAGCATATGAGACTCAGATTCGGGGGGTAACGGGTCATATTCGTAAGTTGCTGTCAGGGCGCTTCATTAACTTGCAGGGTAACATATAACAAAATAACATGCAGGAAAGAGTGAAGCCAGGGTTAAAAACAACTGAATTTAATAACAAATCACCATATTTACACATAAACAATTAACAACAAAATCTCCCAACTGACTCCCATTTAATAAAAATGCCAAAAACTAGGCGATATCTCTGGAGAGATTAATTACTTGGACCAAGTGTCCTTAAATAAAAGATGCAAAAGTGACCATATAAATGCGTATGCAGTTCTACATGCATCGCGATGTGTACTTTGAATGCGTGATTCGTTATCATCCGGGATGACCCTTCAAACACCGAATCCGCATTTCCTAGAGCTAGACCGACACGGGGGAACACAACTACACTACTTAAATTAAACCGACACTTCCTAAACCTACTATAAACAGACACAAAATTTCCGAGTGAAATTGGACTTAAATTGCCGTAGCAACATTTACTGCCTAAAAACTTAGGTCTTCTCACACAAATCAACACAAGTACATTAACACGTGACCAATAGAAAAATACTCAAATGACCGCTGTCAAAATTTACAAATACTCTACAACTACACCACACGGGTGTGACACACAAAATATTACATGAATCGAGTCATCAACAAAGCAATAGGCAAACAGCCAACATTTACGTTAATCACAATATTTTATCCATACAAGGTACAACAATCCGTTACACACATGGCGAACTCCCCAATTAATTATGGCTTAAAATTTAACCATCACAATGAACAGGTTTGCTATATGAAAGCTTACAGGGTTCAGTCGGACAAAAGGACTGCCTATCAAAATAAGTCACAGGCAAAACGGGCGGTTTGTGGAACTCTGCATGTCTGTCAACCCACGTGTCAAAATACCTCGACCTCCCAGAACATGGGGTCGAACCTCGAAGAAATGTGCCCCAAAGCACAATAATACATGTGTGTGTCAGAATAACCATATGGACAAGAATCAGCAGCCTCCCAAGAGCACTCTGTCTTTCCATCTCAAAAAATACAATAGCAGCAAAAATATATAAGGGCGGTAGGACAACTACCCCCTCCTCACGTAGAATCAACACACACTAGACACATCAACACACACTGAATCACACGTATGGGTTTTGACAGACCCTGAAATAAAATACACAAATAATATCCACATGCTGGCGCCATCGTTTTATGCCGTGACTAGTCACCTGAAAAGGACTCAAGAAAATCTATCAAAATTAGAACGAAGGTGTTCTACAATTACTTTTAAGTTGGTGCACTCGGCTACCCTAACATGAATAATAACCTGTTCAGCAAAATGTTTTACACTCGTTTCCTCCCATTCCTATTTCAAATATTAACGTTAATAAAGCACCATTTATCGAATGTAACGGGTTCCGCAATTGCAAGGATAAAATCACGCACGCACGCCGCGTACATTACACTTGACTCAAGAAAGAAAAACAAAATATCAACAAACACTTTGGCCACGCGCCAACGGACATTTAAACATACAGTGTCGGTACAAGAAAAAAACTCTAAAACAACAAGAAAGAAAAACATGACTATATACAAAGTTCCCCGGCCAAATCTAACTACATAATTGAAATAAATCCAATTTTAGTACATCACCGCTTCTGCATGTAGACCAAGGACATCCTCCTCAACCCATTGCCCTATGGACAATTTAGCTCTCCATAGTAGTCGTCTGTGCTGATTTCTTGAAGCTCATCCCAACTTCAAACCACGTGCCGTTCATCTTGGTCTGGACTCCTTGGCAGAAAAGTTCAATATTAAATATTTGCCTATCTATAATCGCTTGCAGGCTACTCAGTTCACCCACAATTGTCCTATTGCGATTAATAGCGAAGACTGGCCCTAATTATATCAGACACACGCACTATAAAAACATACATAAAATACACACAATTTATACATAAAATATACAATCTCGAGTCCGCGCCACTGGCTCGTTAACAAGTTCACAATCCTGGCTGCACTAGCAGTCGCTATCTCGTCCGGTATTTCCGTCTATACTATGGACTTCGGTTCTGGTAAGCGCTAATTAGGGTGGTACGATACTTCCCTCTTAAAGTTGAACTCGTCGTCTTGAAATGAATGTTACTGTTCATCACGCGCTACCGTGAAATATTTAGATCACACAACAAAGTTGATTTTACAATAAAATGTATTATAGCTTTTTAAAATTTGATACTGCGATCGCTGCGACTTCAGTTCCTCAAAGCTCACAAAATGAATTAGCTTTACTGAGTTAGAGCGTAAAAATCATATTTTACACCGAATAATGACTTAGATAAATTCGAGCGTCAAAATCACAATCCAAAATGACGTGGAGTATGCCTCTCAAGGCTCCACAAGGTAAGACTTTAAAATTCACACTTCGAACTGGCGTGGAGTATGCCTCTGAAGGCTCCAAAAGAATAGACTTTAATTGGCGTCAGGCCAAGCTATTTATGAGAAACTGACAAGGGCGGTGGAGTGGGGCAAAGTCGGATAAAAACTTCCGGAGTTTTTGTCTCACAAAGATGTAGCTAGTGTCATTCTTCTCCAAATAAATCCAACGTCTCAAATTACTCGAGCGGAAATTAATCCGTTCGGCGGTTCCTTAGATACACACTTCCGCGGGCTTTTTACTACTGACGCCGTCCACCTCGTGGTCACGGCTTGGTCTCTTGCGATTGGCTGATTCAATCGTATGTTCGTTGAGAAGACCTCGTGATTCTTCCTTTATGTCTCCAATTTTGGTACAGTAGTTGCACAATTTAGCCTTGAACTCGACTAATTCTGGCCGTCCCCCAGGAATAGCTACTGGCTCAACTTCTGTTGCAATCGTTACGAAATGCTGGCCTCCCTAATATCCAAGTCGACTTCCTTATGTGCTGCCTGGGCCGTAGTAATAATAATAATAAATATGAATACTTATTTATCGAAGATCAATAAGGGTTCATTTGTCCTCAGCAAGGTTTTGAAATTCGAAACAATTTATTGGTTTGGATTTCAAAAACAAAATCCACTGTAGGAACAACACATCTCTTTAAATCTCACTCAGCTGCTCGAGTGTATGCCCCTCTGACTCAATTAGTGTGCTCCCTTCTCGCTGGAATGTCATTCATATTTTCACTAGGTTTCCCCTTCTCCTCAAGTAGTTGCCACTCCCGTCGTCTCAGCTGCTCGTTGTTTACAAACAAAGTGCGTACTCAGGCGCTCCCCGTGGATTTGAGTGTTTGTTCTCAAAAATAAAATTTTGCAATACAGATTCTGCACATATCATCTTCCTTAATCATCAAATGGTTCCCTTCTGTAGTACGGTTTCAAATTGGCACTATTAAAAACAGATTTTGCACCAGTGCTCACTTCTTCTAATCTGTAGGCATTGTTACCCAGATTCTTAATTACCCGGAACGGACCAATGAACCTTGGACAGAACTTGGCGAAGACTTTGTTCTTAGGGTCGGAGATCGGTGGTCTACGAACCAGCACTAATTCTTGTTCTTGTAACTCTCGGTGAAACTTCTTTCCTCGGTACCGTCTCAGCCTTCGGTCCGCTTGGTTCCTCATGTGCTCCCTCGTTCGCTGGATTCGCAAATCATGCGCTAATAATGGATCCCTTGGGCAAGGAATGATCTTATCCCAAGTTCTTTCTGGCAATCTGTTGTGGTGTACAATCAGTGGGACTTGACCCGTCGACTCGTGCTTAGTAGTGTTCATGCATATCTCAATTTCCCCTACTTTGTCTACCCATTTGTTGTGTTCGTTAGGAATCATTACTCTGTAGTATTTAGCGACACAGCGAATTGTTCTTTCGCTCGGATTTCCACAAGGATGACGAATACTTGAAAATATGTGTTTTATTCCTAGGCTCTCCAAACCTTGCCTAAAAACATTGCTTGTGAAATAGGTACCGTGATCTGATAGAATGGATTCCGGCTTCCCAAGCATCGGAATGACTTTGTTCTTAATTCTACTGAGGACTTGTCTTGATGTCGTCTTCTGAATAGGACATAGCACGACCATCTTCGAAAATACATCGACACACACCAGGAGGTGTCGGCATCCACGCTTTCCTTTTACTAAAGGACCAAAGCAATCAATCGCGAGCATCTCGCATGGTTTCTGCGGTAATAGTGGTCTTGGAGGTTGTTTCAGAACAAAGTTGTTCGGCTTTGTGCGCTGACAAGCGTCACACGTTCTAATTACTTCAACAATGGTGAATCTCATCTTGGGCCAAGTAAAGGTCTCCCCTATCGTAGCTTCAGTCTTATCCGTGCCGATATGTGCTAGGCTCTCGTGAACGTGCCAAGTTAATCCCCTCTGTAGTGATGCTGGGACTAAGATCCGCAGTTTAGTATGATGCTCATCCACGTACTTATGTAACAAGTTATTCAAGTAGTGAAATCTCGCTTGTTTAGCACTAGCTTCCCGGTACTCTGGTGAATTTGGTTGTAACTCCTTCCTATAGAATTTTATCATCATCATCATCCATGGGTCAGCTTCTTGCTCCTTCCGAATATCCTTCAATCTTGCCAAAAACTCACGAGCCTTAGGTGTCAAGGTAATATTGTGAACTTCCGCTATTACTTCGTTTCCGTCCTCAGGGTTTCTACTCAAGGCGTCTGGTATGACGTTCAATTTCCCAGGACAATGCTCTATTGTGATGTCAAACTGTTGTATGTAGATGGACCAGCGCGTTACTCTCTCACTTGCTATTGTCATCTTAAATAAAAATGTCAGTGCATGGTGGTCGGTTCTAACAATGATGGAATAACCATAGATCATCTTGCGCCACTGTTGGAGAGAATATAGAATTGCTAGTAGCTCAAGTTCCGTAACTGTGTAGTTTCTCTCATGTTTCCGTAATTTACGACTCGTGAATGCCAAATAGGATTTCTTCTTGGGTTCTTCAGCGTCCTCTTGGTACAGCATAGCACCAATCCCAATTAACGAAGCATCTGCTTGAATGATAAATTGTTTCTCAAAATCCGGATATCCAAGTTTCACACAGTTTTCCAATAAATCCTTCGTTGCTCTAAAAGACCTGTCGCACTCCTCGTTCCACGACCATCGATTCGCTTTCTTCAACATCTCCTGCATAGGCGCTACTGTTTCTGTGTAACCAGGGCAATTTTCTTTGAAGAAACCTGTCACTCCCAAAAATGCTCTAACATGTTTCACTTTGGTAGGTGTGGGAAATTTCTTAATAGCATCAATCTTGGCTGGATTAGGCCGCACGCCCTCGACATCAATTATATGTCCCAAATATAAAATTTCGCTCTGGCAAAAATGTGATTTTTTTAAGTTGATCTTGAAGTTCATGGTTCTCAGGTTATCCAACAGTTTATTTAAATTTACCAAGTGTTCTTCCATTGTCTCAGAAGCGATTAATATGTCATCGACATATCTCGTGGTGAAGTTCTTGACCTCCTCAGTCAGATTTCTGTCGAGTGCTCTAATGAGTGCACATCCCGCAGTTTTCACGCCAAAGGGCATTCGACACCAGATATAACTTTGATTGTCGAATAAAAATCCCGTCAACAGTTGAGATTTTTCTTCAAGTTCAAGATGGTGGAAACTATTCGTCAAATCAACACTTGAGTATATCTTCTTCCCACGGAAGCCTTTCAAAACATCTTTGATCCTCGGTGCTTGGTCGTGCTCAACTAGCAGTTTACTATTTAAAACTCGCGCGTCTAGGCATAGCCTAATTGATCCGTTTGGCTTGGTCACAGCCAATATTGCGTTCAGATAAGGAGTTGCAGCTTTCCTTATCATACCAGAATCTAATAAGTTAGAAATAATGTCCTTCACCTGAGAAAAATGCTTCTCTGGGATCGGGTACAATTTACTTTTAAATGGGGTCCAATCTGTCACCTGCATAGCATATTGAAAATTCAAAACTTTCCCAGGTACGGTGTCAAAAGCTTCTTTATGTAGTCTTAAAATTTCTTCCAGTCTTCTTCTATCAGATTCCCCTACGATGGCTTCCTTAAGTCGCTCCTGAAGTAGAATTTCGAATTTGGTTCCGCCCATTTCTTCTTCCGCCAAATGCACCCAAAGTTCCTGCGAAATATCTCGGCTGTCCATTTCTAGCACTGCTGTCTGGTTGACTTGCTCTCCCCTCAAGATCTTATCTCCGGCCTCATTAGTGCATTCCTCAACAACCCAAGTATTGGCCTCTCTCTCCAGCGGATTCTCTTCCATATTTAAACCCACATGATCCAATCCTTCTACTTGTTTGAAGCTTACGGTGTTGTTATGTAAATCAATTACAGCATGAAAATCGCAGATGAAGTTGGCTCCTAAAATTATATTGTAGTTCATCTTTGGAATAACGATGAATGTTTGTGAAAAAGTATGGTTCAATATTTCCAGATCTAGGAATGCTTGCTGCTTACAATTCATAGTTTTGTCAGGAATGACACCTCTGACTTTCATTAGCGGTACCGGCATAATAGGAACAGTCTGTTTTCTTGCTATTTCTTTTATCAAAATTTCAGTGACTAAGCTCACCTGGCTACCTGTATCAATCAAACATCTCACCCTCATACCTCCAATATGCGCGTAAATAATTGGTAGCTGTCTGATAACGTTTTCACGGTTCTTCACCACTTCCTCCAGGCAGTCGTCTGGGAATGCTACCCACTCTTCTATGTTGGCCACTATCATCTCTTCTTGCTCCCTGGCGATCTCCGTTTCTAGCCTATCTCCTTTCAATTCATTTGGGTTTTTTTTTATCCCGGGCCCCATTAGATGTGTTTCGCCGGTTATCATTCTGTCGCTCCTGTTGCCTCAGTAAACTCTCTGCCCCCTCTCCTTGATGATTGTCTGGGCTCTGTCTGTTCGCCATGGCACGCCCCCACTTTTCCTTCTCCGCTTCTTCATTACTTAATTGATCCAGGTATTTACGGGATTCAATATATCGCTCGTCCCAGTTGTTCCTATAATCTCCTCTGTTTTCTTGGCGATAGTCCCTGCCGTTACTCCATCTACCATCTCCATTTCTTTGGTAGGGTCTACCTTGTCTCTGGTTTCCCCTCCAATTTGTGTACTCCCGCTGGTACGTCCACTGATTATTGTGATTCTGGTTATTCTGATGATATCTCCCGCGGTTATTCTGATAGTTATGATTGTCGTGATGGAACTGGTTTCGGCCGTCAAAATCTCGTCTTCTTGGGGTGAACTGTGTTCCCGTGGACTGTGTCTTACTTTGGTTTCCCTGGCCGTGGTTATTTTGGAGTCCCTGAACTACCTCTGCCGTGTTTACACATTCCAAATTCCTTCTTCCTGTCTGTGGGCTCACCATACTCGTCTCATCTAAGTGTCTAAGTAATTCTTCTGCTTGGACTGCGGTCTGAATGTTTCCTGCGACTAACAATTGTTGGATATGCATTGGGAGTTGTTTCCCGATGGTTAGAACCATATTCGGCTCGCTAGGCGGGTCATCAAAATCCCTGAATTTTACCAATTGCTGACTAAAGAATTCTGAAAAACGGGTTGGATGGGTACTATGGTATTTGCGTGTGTACAGGTCCATTCTTAACCCCTGTTGTAACGAAGGACTCCAAAACTTCTTCAAAAACGCCTCGCGGAATTGATCCATGTCTGTAAATGTGTACTTGAAACTTAAGAACCAGGTCAGGCTAGGTCCTTCCAAAAATTTCTCCACCAGTCTTAATTGTTTCTCAGGGCCGATGTGTTGGTCATTAAAGTAATCCGTTAATTGCCGTAAGAATGCTTTGGGAGTGGTTCCTGAATTTTCTTTGAACTTATCGGGCTTAAAATCATTACCCCGAATGACTTGGATGACTTGGGCTGGTGCCAAGTTCGGTTGCGGAGTTGAAGTCTCCCCCTGTACTGCTGGAATGCATTAGTCGTTAGTCTGGGACTTTGACCCCGACTCGTGTCCTCAGCCAACTTCGAACCTGCCGGACTTCCAATACTTGTTTGCTTTTCCTGTATGTTTTCATTTGAAAATAATGTCGCATTCTCTAATGATCTAATCTCGTTCTTTATGATTAATTCTGATTGTTCCTGCAATTTCGACTTCATATTTTCCTCCAGTGCCTGCATTCGCTTTAAAACTGCCAGCCTGTCTTCCTTATTCGCCTGAGCCTGCTGGTCCCAATCTCGCCGGATCCTACTTTTCAAGCTATTTATTTTCTCCTCGTTCCTCTCCTGATTTTTCTCTAGCTCTTCACGTATCCGTTCCTGCGTTTTCACTAGTTGTTCCTCCAAATTATCCTGAGTTTTGACGAGCTGCTCCCCTACTTCTTGTCTTATGACCTCTTGTGTGTTTATTAGCTGGCCTTCCATCTCTTTCCTTATGATCTCTTGTGTTCTGCCTAATTGCTCCTCTAAATTTTCCCGCAAGTGTATCCGCTCAGTTTCAGCCTTAACTTCGACTTTATCTATTTCCTTTATTAATTCCAGCACGTTGTTATCTACCGAATTAATTTGCTGTTGTAGTTTCTCTTGGGTCTTCTTCACTCCCGCGGTGTTACTGACACATGCTGCCTCTATCTGCTTAAGTTTATCCGCCACCATCTCGTCAAATTGTATTAATTTGTTATCAAATTTTGCCTCCAATTTCTTCATTTCGCCTAACTGTCTGATGTTGTTTTCCGCAACCTCGCCTGCCAGTTTCTCTACTTTTTGAACGCTCTGGTTAATATCATTTGTGATTTTTCCTAACTGTTCGGTTTGTGTTACCGCCTGTTGTGACAATTTGTGGTTTAGTTCATTGAGTTGTTTGTCAGTGTCTAATTTCTGGACTTCTAACTGGACCGAAATGTTACCGCTCATATCAAGTAATTGTTTTTCACAGTCTATCTTCTGCGCTTGTAACTGAACCGTAATATCACTTAATTGTTTATCGTTATGCTCCCGCTGAGCTTCTAATTGTTCTTTTAATTGTTTATTATTGTCTTCGCTTATTTCCTCCTTCATGTTCTTTAATTGTTCTTCCGTTTTCGCGGACATTTGGATCGACATCTGTTCTAACAATGCCTTTATCTCATCAACAAGCGCCATATCACACACAAAAATATATTCAGAGAAAAACAGGGTTATGGGCTAAGGTTTCAGCCCTATACGCACATATATGTCACACATTTAAATATTACTGGCTCTAATTTAATGAAAATTTCAGTAACAAAATTTACTGAATACAATGACACTTATTCCCAAACAATAAAATAACCCCTGGTGATCTGCTTTTAAATTCCTAACCAACAGAATTTACGAAACACCAATTAACCGAAGTCAATTAAATGTCAAATATAAGGCAACATCTTCCTGCTTGACTGAGTTCATTAATAATGCAAATTTCTAATTTTAATGTGGGCGCCAGAACAAGTTTATAACAAATACAAAATCAAATTCTAACCTTGTTCAATATTTCTAACCTTAGGAACTCAGTGATTTTACTAATGCACATGGCGGTACAACATCGCCTCCATTTACTGAATTTACATGTCCGCTTGATCTGGCATCATTTCTCAACGAAATAAATATGAGATCAGCGAAGCAACAACAACAATAATCCCCACTTGGGCAGCCATTTTTGTTTTATGAACCCTTGCAAAGAAGCATATGAGACTCAGATTCAGGGGGTAACGGGTCATATTCGTAAGTTGCTGTCAGGGCGCTTCATTAACTTGCAGGGTAACATATAACAAAATAACATGCAGGAAAGAGTGAAGCCAGGGTTAAAAACAACTGAATTTAATAACAAATCACCATATTTACACATAAACAATTAACAACAAAATCTCCCAACTGACTCCCATTTAATAAAAATGCCAAAAACTAGGCGATATCTCTGGAGAGATTAATTACTTGGACCAAGTGTCCTTAAATAAAAGATGCAAAAGTGACCATATAAATGCGTATGCAGTTCTACATGCATCGCGATGTGTACTTTGAATGCGTGATTCGTTATCATCCGGGATGACCCTTCAAACACCGAATCCGCATTTCCTAGAGCTAGACCGACACGGGGGAACACAACTACACTACTTAAATTAAACCGACACTTCCTAAACCTACTATAAACAGACACAAAATTTCCGAGTGAAATTGGACTTAAATTGCCGTAGCAACATTTACTGCCTAAAAACTTAGGTCTTCTCACACAAATCAACACAAGTACATTAACACGTGACCAATAGAAAAATACTCAAATGACCGCTGTCAAAATTTACAAATACTCTACAACTACACCACACGGGTGTGACACACAAAATATTACATGAATCGAGTCATCAACAAAGCAATAGGCAAACAGCCAACATTTACGTTAATCACAATATTTTATCCATACAAGGTACAACAATCCGTTACACACATGGCGAACTCCCCAATTAATTATGGCTTAAAATTTAACCATCACAATGAACAGGTTTGCTATATGAAAGCTTACAGGGTTCAGTCGGACAAAAGGACTGCCTATCAAAATAAGTCACAGGCAAAACGGGCGGTTTGTGGAACTCTGCATGTCTGTCAACCCACGTGTCAAAATACCTCGACCTCCCAGAACATGGGGTCGAACCTCGAAGAAATGTGCCCCAAAGCACAATAATACATGTGTGTGTCAGAATAACCATATGGACAAGAATCAGCAGCCTCCCAAGAGCACTCTGTCTTTCCATCTCAAAAAATACAATAGCAGCAAAAATATATAAGGGCGGTAGGACAACTACCCCCTCCTCACGTAGAATCAACACACACTAGACACATCAACACACACTGAATCACACGTATGGGTTTTGACAGACCCTGAAATAAAATACACAAATAATATCCACATGCTGGCGCCATCGTTTTATGCCGTGACTAGTCACCTGAAAAGGACTCAAGAAAATCTATCAAAATTAGAACGAAGGTGTTCTACAATTACTTTTAAGTTGGTGCACTCGGCTACCCTAACATGAATAATAACCTGTTCAGCAAAATGTTTTACACTCGTTTCCTCCCATTCCTATTTCAAATATTAACGTTAATAAAGCACCATTTATCGAATGTAACGGGTTCCGCAATTGCAAGGATAAAATCACGCACGCACGCCGCGTACATTACACTTGACTCAAGAAAGAAAAACAAAATATCAACAAACACTTTGGCCACGCGCCAACGGACATTTAAACATACAGTGTCGGTACAAGAAAAAAACTCTAAAACAACAAGAAAGAAAAACATGACTATATACAAAGTTCCCCGGCCAAATCTAACTACATAATTGAAATAAATCCAATTTTAGTACATCACCGCTTCTGCATGTAGACCAAGGACATCCTCCTCAACCCATTGCCCTATGGACAATTTAGCTCTCCATAGTAGTCGTCTGTGCTGATTTCTTGAAGCTCATCCCAACTTCAAACCACGTGCCGTTCATCTTGGTCTGGACTCCTTGGCAGAAAAGTTCAATATTAAATATTTGCCTATCTATAATCGCTTGCAGGCTACTCAGTTCACCCACAATTGTCCTATTGCGATTAATAGCGAAGACTGGCCCTAATTATATCAGACACACGCACTATAAAAACATACATAAAATACACACAATTTATACATAAAATATACAATCTCGAGTCCGCGCCACTGGCTCGTTAACAAGTTCACAATCCTGGCTGCACTAGCAGTCGCTATCTCGTCCGGTATTTCCGTCTATACTATGGACTTCGGTTCTGGTAAGCGCTAATTAGGGTGGTACGATACTTCCCTCTTAAAGTTGAACTCGTCGTCTTGAAATGAATGTTACTGTTCATCACGCGCTACCGTGAAATATTTAGATCACACAACAAAGTTGATTTTACAATAAAATGTATTATAGCTTTTTAAAATTTGATACTGCGATCGCTGCGACTTCAGTTCCTCAAAGCTCACAAAATGAATTAGCTTTACTGAGTTAGAGCGTAAAAATCATATTTTACACCGAATAATGACTTAGATAAATTCGAGCGTCAAAATCACAATCCAAAATGACGTGGAGTATGCCTCTCAAGGCTCCACAAGGTAAGACTTTAAAATTCACACTTCGAACTGGCGTGGAGTATGCCTCTGAAGGCTCCAAAAGAATAGACTTTAATTGGCGTCAGGCCAAGCTATTTATGAGAAACTGACAAGGGCGGTGGAGTGGGGCAAAGTCGGATAAAAACTTCCGGAGTTTTTGTCTCACAAAGATGTAGCTAGTGTCATTCTTCTCCAAATAAATCCAACGTCTCAAATTACTCGAGCGGAAATTAATCCGTTCGGCGGTTCCTTAGATACACACTTCCGCGGGCTTTTTACTACTGACGCCGTCCACCTCGTGGTCACGGCTTGGTCTCTTGCGATTGGCTGATTCAATCGTATGTTCGTTGAGAAGACCTCGTGATTCTTCCTTTATGTCTCCAATTTTGGTACAGTAGTTGCACAATTTAGCCTTGAACTCGACTAATTCTGGCCGTCCCCCAGGAATAGCTACTGGCTCAACTTCTGTTGCAATCGTTACGAAATGCTGGCCTCCCTAATATCCAAGTCGACTTCCTTATGTGCTGCCTGGGCCGTAGTAATAATAATAATAAATATGAATACTTATTTATCGAAGATCAATAAGGGTTCACTATGTACGACACAGAAGTATTAGGCTACAAGTTTATCAGTATTTTTGATGTAGCTAAATCCATGTGAGTACAATTAGAGACAATAACTATCAATAATCAACAGTATCGGTGCTTACGCTGTGGAAAGAAGTCGTCTTCACAAAAATTCAGACTGCACACTGTCATGTAACGTGTAACACGTTTTCCAATTGACAGCGCCGTATCCCATCTTTCTCTCTGAACTTTTTGTACAGGAAAGTAGTGAAGAGATTTCGTACCCATTTTATACGATTTGCAACCGTATACAGAGCAGTACCTCCTCGAATTTGACAAATTCCTTTCTGTTTCCATCACGACATCAATGTTTCACCATGAAAATAAACCTCACCAGTCACAATGTTACAGCTTCAACATTCTACCGCGTGGCTGCGCCATCCAACTTTTCTGACGTCAATAGTTACACATTGGTAAGACTATAGAGCTTACACTTTCTTTCGTTCTTTCACTTGCCATAGGACGCGCCACCGGCGTATGGTTATGCATTACCAGCTTCCGGTTTAGTAGTCAGGTAATGAAAGCAATGGGAACTGTGTACTACAATTTTCCTTGCAAATATCTAAGCAAATTATTGTTGATAGGAGAAATAAAAGTTGTAAAATGCATCAAGAGCGAAATGATCTTCCGCTGTGTGCAATGAGAAAGCTCTGCATGTGTTTATTTCTCATGTATTAATGATGCGAAATGTCGGCTAACGTTGTGCCGCTTACGACACTCGCAGTCTCTAAATGTTGCACATTTTCCCGTCAATTTACAACAGATTATGTTTGATTTTTTTGTTAAGATCTTGACGAAGAAAGTGTCTCTCCAATTGAATGATTATATTTAACTGTATGCACGTCGTATACTCTCGGCAAGGTTGTTTTTCTCACAGAGCAACTTTACATTGTAGTAGGCACGTAGCTCCTTGTATTTAGTTTTCTGGCAACTTGTTTTAAATTATTGACTAAACTATTTCTAAAGACAGACAATCCATGCCTCCATTCGAAGGTTTAGGGTTGAATAATTCATGCAAATTGAAGTTCATTCGTTTGTGAAATTGACCCTTTCAATGATTACCGTTTGGTACTGTTCCGTACTTTACGTAGACATTTCTTTAAAACGTTTGTCGCCAGTTGTTTGCTCTATTAACTTACAGTAATATTTTCCATAATATTGCAAACTAGGCACAGTTGGATTTTAAGGTGCAACCGAATGTGCTATCAAATATCGCTTTCTTGCAATAGGCCTAAGTACGTAGAATATGTATGTACTGTAATTATAAAATGATTATTGGTTAAATAAGTGTTAATGGGTAGGCTACTATAATTATAATGATTAAGTAAATGTTAAAGAAGAAACAACGAGTTGTTAGTAAATATTAGGCCTACCGGTACGGTGAATAGCCTATCACTAGTTTCGTCACGTTTTAACATTTAATCGGGTCAAGTTAATACATAATATACCAATATAACAACCGGATAGCAAATTATTATAATATTCTCACATATAACATATTTCATTGGCACCAATTTAATACGATTGTAGTCTAAGATATGTTACACTACTGCCGTTTGACATGCGCAGATCGCACACTTTGTAACCAAGCTGTTTGTTATGGTCGTTTCTGTTGCGAATTTTTACTAATTACTCTTTTAGGAGACACTTGTTCTTGGAATATTCAAGAAATGCTAACCCTCTAGTGTATATTTAATAAGTTGAACACCTAAAAACAAAACCACAATTCGAAATAATAATTAAAATAATCACGGACGATTCATTGCCAATGAAAATCAAATGGAGATTCACGGACCGGAAGTTCGCTATGCATAAGCTTCGGTGCCATTTTAACTCGTGGAAGCTCTATAATATGATCCTAGGCCATTAAAACTATTAGACCATGGGGGTGTATGTTAAGTTTTAATAACCTGTAATTACAGTCCTACATCAGTATTGCCATTACTACCAATTCGACCAACTGAACACCCAGCCCAAACACTGCATTCCTACCATAACATAAACCGTACAGCTTATTTTCCTGTGTATCTACAAAAATAAATACAAAGTGCCCATAGCATGAATATGCAAGGAAACACATCTACACATTTGTTTGTTCTTGGCTTATTAGAGGAGGACAGGTGCATTTGAATGGTATTTGGGTCGCAGAACATTACACGAGTCGACTACTTTAGCACCATGACTTAGCATAAGTATATTCACGTTGGACTTCGTTCCACAGGACAAGAACACATTAATGTATATAGTTACACATTGGTAAGACTATATGATATAGGCCATTAGACTTATTAGACCATGGGGTGTGTGTGTTAAGTTTTAATAGCCTGTAATTACAGTCCTACATGGTATTACTACCTATTCTAACTGAACTGATCTGTTTTGAATACTGTAATAATTTGAAATTCAAGGAAGGGGAAAAATTAAAGCTTAGACATGTTGTCATGAATCATGAGATTTATATTCTATTGCAATGTGAAATTAATTAATTGATTATTCACACTCCTCAAGATCTTCAGTACACACATGCAATAGGCTCATTTAAATATTTTTGCGAGTTGTAATCAAGTTGTTGCAATGGTTTATGGAACCCAACCTTATTCATCTTGTACTCTACCGTAGGTCTACATTATAGGCCTATTAAAAAAATCCATTACGAGAACCCACAGTACCTAGTTCCACTACCCACTGCCAAAACATTACGGTAACACAGACTTCTTACCTGGTCATAGACTGGATCATTTCTTAGGAGAGTAATTGCCATATATTCCTCTGCTATTTCGAGAACAGCGATTTACGATTTGTTTTTTTCCTTCTTCCGGTGATAGGCACAGTTCACAGAATTTGGTAGGTCTACCTATGGGATAAATAATAGTGAAAGTTAATTGATATGTCAAGTAGAATGTCACCTGCGTCTAATATCAATTCAAAACTAGGTCTATATTTTTCACAGCCACTACAGAAACACAAAACTTAAAATAAGCGTACTTACTAGCCGTAGCAGAAGAAGAACTGTTCACTTCTCATTACCACGAAGACAATTTGATATAAGAAAGATGAGATAGAACACAACATTAGCTTATTTGTATACGGCCAATATTATTACATCATCATCATCATCATTTCCCCTTATCCAGCTCCTGCCGGGTCGGGGTATTTATGGCACTTCTCCACTTTCCTTCCACCATTCTTCTTCCACGATCTTGTCCCAGTCCAGATTTCTTTTTCTTACGCCGTTCTTCACTGAATCCATCCACCTTGTTCTAGGTCTTCCTCTTGGTCTCTTACCCTTGCACTTCGCCTCCGCAATGATATTAGTGATCACAGTATATTAATTCTTGATATTTCCAAGACCAATTATAGCACGTACACTCAGTCACATAACTCGACAAAATCAACAACACACGAGGACTCTTGGGATAGGCAACACACTCCTGAAACTAATATATCTATAAACGCTGATTCCCATAATGATGCAAACAGTACTGTTAACTCTCTATATAACTCTTTCATCAAACAATTGAATCTAAGGAACAGGCATAGTCAAAGAAAAATAACAAACAAAACTAACAATAAAAGACAGACTACTAACTTACCATGGGTCACAGCTGAACTCCTTACACTTATAAAACAACGAGACACTCTGCATGCAAAGCTCAAAAATCCCCTTCACAAAAATAATAATGATATGAACCAAGAATACTGTAGATGCAGGAATAGTGTAACAAACTTAAAAAGAAGACTAAAGTCAAATTACTACTCAGAAAAATTCAGAACATATGGAAACAATTCCAAAAAAACTTGGGAGACTATCAAAGAAATCATACACAACAAAAAACCAACAGTTGAGACATGCACTTCACTTGAAATAGACAACAAAATTATCACAGACAATCAAGAGCTATGCGAATCATTCAACTTGTTCTTCACAAACATTGCTGGAAGTCTAGCAAAAGCTATTCCTGAACAGAAGGAAATCCTCAGTAAGGACCACAAGCAGTCAAATTCCCTCTACTTATATCCAACAGATGAAGCAGAGGTCAAGTCCATCATCACAAATTTAAAGAATAAAAAGAGCTGTGGCTTAGATAGGATCAAGACAAATTTCATTAAAAACAATATGCAATCATTTATTAAAATCTTGGTTGAAATGATTACTGAGTCCTTAGTTACTGGCATGATACCAGATGACTTAAAAATGGCCAAAGTAGTTCCTATATTTAAGGGTGGTGACAAAAGAAATCCAAATAATTATAGACCTGTTTCTATTTTATCGGTAGTTTCAAAAATTCTGGAAGAAGTGGTAAAAACAAGATTGCTTTCATTTCTGAACAAGAATACATTCTTTCATAATATGCAATACGGATTCAGGGAAAAATCTAGTACTGAGGCAGCAACTATTGACCTAATAACAATGCTACAAGAAACTATTGACAAAAATAATATGGCAGTTGGGTTATTTATTGATCTCACAAAAGCCTTTGATACAGTAGATCATAAAATACTGTTGTCAAAATTAGAAAATGCTGGTGTCCGAGGTATAGCTCTAAAATGGTTCCAAAGCTACCTTATTGGAAGAAAGCAGCATGTAGCTTTGAATAAATGCATAAGTTCAGGAAAATATATAACTCATGGCGTTCCACAAGGATCTATACTTGGACCTACATTATTCTTAATGTATATAAATGATATTGTGGAATGTAATTTGAGAGGGCATATCAAACTGTATGCAGATGATACAAATATCTTCTACACTGGGAAAGACATAATTGAAATCATACAAAATGTGCAACAAGATATAAATACTCTCTCACAATGGTTCCAGGCCAATAAATTAACAATGAACCTACAGAAGACCAATTACATGGTAATTTCAAAACAAAGCATGAAAGAAATCACACATGACAAAATATATATAAATAATATTGAAATAAAAGAGGTTAATCAGGCAAAGTATTTAGGTCTAATCATCGACAAACACCTGACCTGGATTGAACACGTTGAACGAATTGCTAAGAAACTCTCACCTGTAGTAGGGATCCTAAGGAAACTTCGGTATCTTATTCCCCTAAACCTTGTAAAACAAATCTACTATTCACTTGTACATAGCAAGCTCCAATATTTAAATGTTATTTGGGCTCACTGCAGGAAATCCACACTGAATGATTTAATGACTATTCAGAATAGGGCCATTAGAAACATATTTAACTTTCCTTACTGCACTCCAGTAAAAGATCTGTACATCAAAAGTAAAATTCTACCCCTCAGCATAAGTGCAGAACTCCGAGCAGCTATGCTAATATACAAGATTAAACACAACACAATACTCTATAGCTCTCCCTACATCTTGAACTCAGACAATCATTCTTATGGAACTAGGCATGCGAAGGACGTAGCCTTATATATCATTCACTCTTCTAAATATGGTAGAAATAGTTTCAAGTTCTCTGCATCACAGTCATATAATAAACTTCCTGATGAAGTAAAAAGTGCACCAACTTTGTCGGTATTTAAGAGGAAAACTATGGAAGTATTGTGGGAAAAATTCGATGCATCTTAATACATCAAATAAGTTAAGTTATGTATAAGATTAAAAATCCTAAGTGCTTATCATTTTAAGGGACCTTGGTCTAAACAATCTTAGATATGGTATCAACCTTATAATAGGCCTATGTCCTTATTCATCAATTTGTGTTACCTTCAGAATTTTCTTCCTTGGTGTGTAAACACACATATTACTGTACAATTCCTCTGTACGAGCCTATGGCTCTTTGGAATTAATTGAATAAAATATCTAACATCTGTCTTGGGATTCTATTTTCCTCCATCCTCTTTACATGTCCAAACCACCTTAGTTTATTCTTCTCTATTCTCTCATTTAGTTTTCCCATCCCAACTTCCTTCCTAACATCTTCATTCCTCACTCTGTCTTTCCTTGTCTTTCCTATCATACTTCTTAGGAATTTCATTTCACTGGCTTGGATTCTACTCTCTTGCCTGCTTGTCAGGGTCCAAGTCTCAGCTGCATAAGTTAATATGGGTACATAGTACACTTTATACATTACCTCCTTGCTTTTCCTTGGTACTTCCTTATCCCAAACAAGTTTTCTTACACTTTGATAGAATGCATTGCTCTGCTGTACCCTCCTGCCAATCTCCATGTCCAACCTACCAGTTTGCATCAATTCACTTCCTAGGTATTTGAACGTGTCCACAATTTCCAAGCTCTGACTTCCAATTTTCACAGTGCCCTTTCCTTGTCTTTCCCCTCTTGTCATCACCATGGTCTTGCTTTTCTCTATACTGATTTTCAGGCCATACTTCTGAATATTTTCGTTCAGTGCATCTAGTTGTTTTTGCACTTCTTCGGTGTTCCTTCCCCAGACCACAATATCATCTGAAAATAACAGTAACTTCATTTCTTTATGTTCATATGCTTCCTTTGTTTCCTTTACAATTTCATCCATCACCATTATGAACAAGAGAGGTGACAGCACACTCCGCTGTCTTAGTCCAGTCTTGTTCCTAAACCAATCTGTCTTTCCAACTGGGTTCAGTACCCTGCTAACACAGTTGTTGTACATTGCTTGCACCATTTCCAACATTTCTCTTCCCAGTCTCTTCTTAACCATGGTTTCCCATACCTTCTCTCTGGGGACACTATCATATGCCTTTTCTAGATCTATGAAAGTCATGATCAAATCCACTCCATATTCCCAGTTCTTTTCCATCACCTGCCTCAAGCTAAAGATTGGGTCCACTGTGGATCTTCCACTCCTGAAGCCATACTGTTCCTCTTGCAACTCTCCTTCCACCTTTCTTCTCATTCTTCTTTCTAATATCCTTTCCAGTATTTTTACTATCTGTGATATGAGGGTGATCCCTCTATAGTTATCACACACCTTCTTGTCCCCCTTCTTAAACACTGGTATTATTAGCCCTTTCTTCCAGTCTTCTGGTACACATTTCCATTTCCACACACACTTTAGCAGTCGATACAGCCATTGCATACCAACAGGTGCAGCAGCCTTTATCATTTCTACACTGATTTCATCCACCCCTGTTGCTTTTCCCATCTTCATTTTCTGTACTGCTAATTCCACCTCCAGCATTGTTATATCATCTTCTGTTATAGAGTCGTCAGGTTGTGTCACTTCCATCTCACCAGCACCATTGCTCACATTCAAAAGCTTATCGAAATACTCCTTCCATCGTCCCTTTATCTCTTCTGGGTGTGTTAACAACTCTCCATCTTCCTTTTTCACCAGCTTTGTAGTAACTCTTTCTTTCCTCTTACTTCTTATAAGCCCATACAGCATCCTTTTACTGCCACTTACATCTGTTTCCATTCTTCGTGTAAATTCTTCCCAACTTTTCTTCTTTTCTTCTCCTACCACTTTCTTACACCTCCGTTTGCTGTCGTGATACTTCCTTTTGCTTTCTTCTGTTTGATCTCGGTTCCATTCTTTCCATGCAGACTTCTTTTCTTTCACTGCTTATTACATACAACACATAAACAGAGCCGCCATGGCATGGTCAGTGCCGCCAACCCAGTAGAAATAATGTTTATTTAATGATACGTGCCGTAATTATCGTCTGTGAGCAAGATAATTGCAAGGAAATGTCAATTAGGAATTATGTGTATATTTATTGACTAAATATAGTGATATGTTTGCAATTTAATTACAACGTTGTATCATGCATATGTTGGCAACACGATATACACGATATACAGCGCTCCATACGACTGGCACGTGCTACTACACCGATGGTGTCAAATGATCCCTATCTGGTTGACACCCCCTGCATAGAACTCGACTCCAAACAAATACTCCGATTGATCCTAACTTAAGGCCACAACCACCTCTCTTCCATCCCCAATTGCAAGTACGCACATTATTACATTAGACAGATGCCACACACACTGAAAATGCACGGTAGACAACAAAAACAATTCCGAAAATGTTAACCAGTATCTACATAAAATTACAAAACTCATCTATAGGCCTTAAAATTTCGCACTGTATATATATTTCTCCTTCCTCTTCGATTTTGGTCATCTATGAACCAGATGAAATAAAATTCTCATGATTTTATCTCCTTTCTTGATTTTAGTTTATTTCCACTGGGCTAATTCTTCATCCTTTTTCTGTGTTCTTTCCTTCTTTAATTTGCCTAAACAGTTGAGCACTATATTGTTTTTCTTAAAAAACCC
The DNA here is from genome assembly GCA_946902985.2 of Meconema thalassinum. Taxonomy (NCBI): domain Eukaryota; kingdom Metazoa; phylum Arthropoda; class Insecta; order Orthoptera; family Tettigoniidae; genus Meconema; species Meconema thalassinum. Next base: position 790,279,311 of record OX336390.1, read on the forward strand.
CGAATTTTCTAATCTCTTTTCTAATTGTAAGTCTGTCTAGAATGTCTTGTTTTGTACTGTTCATTTCTGTTCAATCCTTTTTCACTTCGATGAAGCAACTGATTTGCATTTCGGGATTTTTGTCAGTAGGCCTATAGTCGAATATTTATTTTGTCAATCTTTCCGGGTTCATTCGGACCAAGTGGTCATAAAAACAAATTCTTCTCCTTCATAGAATATTTGATAATTAAATATATTATTATTTACTGGTTAAATAAATTGGAAATTAAGTACCGAGTTTAACCAGTAGGCCTTGTTCTGGCTTACAAATATTACTTACGTCAAACCATTTTAGATAATTATTTGAAGTTTTAGTCATTGGACAAAACGACGTTTGTACTTATATATAAGACATCATTGTAAATATAGGTTTTATCTTAAAAGTGTGTCACTATTAGGAAATTGTGTCAATAGTAGGAACAATAATAATACTTAAAACACAGCAATTCACTCTAGGTGTATGCCGTGTATTTTGCGGAGTTCCGCCTAGGAACACCAAGATAGACTCATCAGCGGGTTCTTGGTGTCCGTGCCCCCACAGGAGTAGCAAATAATATTATTTATAAAAAAGTATTGATGAATTTGAACCACAGACACCATATAAAGCAACAAGATCTCACGTTTTATTTTCTCAAATAAAGCAATAATTCTCTGTTCAACGTGTTCAGTTAATTCTTGGGAGGAGAGGGGTAATGCTGTTTAATTTTATTAAGAGCAGGAAAGGAGATAGCAAATCATAGCACATGTTTCTTTAGCTCATTTATGAACACCAGCAGTTTGTAGAGAAGGCCATTTCAAGCAAAATTTTAGAACATTGCACGGTTTTTTTTTTACAGTGTATTAATGTCAAAGAAAACAAAACTCATGTTTCTGCCATGGCCGCCTCATGCTATGACGTAGCTGTCCCCACTACATAAATGGATAGTTACGAGGCAAAGAACATGTTGCATTCCACCACGGCCTTCTCGAATACCCCACCATGACACTGGCCACGCAGTGACATTTAAAATCGGAGGCCATGAAGTCAGCAACAGTCGCTCTAGTTTGGCCAGTAAGAAATGTCGCCAGTGGGGAAAACCCAAACCGAGCGACTCTGACGTGCTACAAATTCGCAAGCTTGGCCTCAGCCTAAGGGAATGTGGTAAGCGTCTGGGGAGCAGTTAGCTACAGCTGACTGGAGTGACCATATGCTGTCACCTACCACCATGTGGGATAACATGTCTAATATTATCAAGAAATGCGCTTGCAACACCCTTGGTACTACAAAGCCAGGCAGACAGTTTATAGACAAACAAATATGGTGGTGGAACGAAGAGGTCCAGGACGCAGTACGAGCGAAGAAATCAGTTTTTAAAAAGTGGTGACAGACCTGGGATCCCAGCAACCTTCAACACTACAAAGCGCATAAGTCTACTGCAAAATCGGCAGTAGCAAGTGCAAAGGCAGCCCACTATCAGGAGCTGTATGACCAACTTGACTTGCCAGAGGCGGGTAACACAGTCTACAAATTAGCCAAATCAAGGCATTTGGCAAGCCAAGATGTTGGACACGTCCATCCCTGAGTAGACATATTAAAATCACTATAGATTCCGTCCCCAGCTTAGAATCCTAATTAAACAGTAGCAGCTCAGCTGCTTCCGTCGTCTCCCTGGCTCAATGACCTCATCCCCCTCCCCTTGACCACTCCCCTACCTCTCCTCTTCCCCTCACGCGTTGCTATTTCCCCGCCTCGGGACCACACATTTTACGAGCCATAGCTTTCACAGTATTCCTCTAGTGACCTCCTTACAGACCACATCAGGTAACGATGTTTTCGCTACTCACACCACACTTTATTTTTCTTGTTTTATACATCATCATCTTGTACAGTTTCCAGCCCCAGGCTGGGTCTGTTTGGAACATAAGCCTCGCCACTTAGTTCTTTCTTCCCACCACCTCTCCGCTGTCACTCTGGTCCAATCCTCGCCTCTCTTCTTGACACATTCCTCCACTCCTTTCAGCCATCTATCTCTTGGTCTTCCCCTTGGTCGTTTCTTCTGCATCTGCATCTCATGTATCCTCTTGGGAATCTTCTTCTCATCCATTCTCTTTAAGTGTCCATACCACCTGAGTCTTGATGTCTCAATCCTACCTTGCAAGGGCTCCTCTTTCACCATTTCCCTGACCTTTTCATTCCTCACCCTGTCTCTTCTTGTTACTCCGATCCTACTTCGCAGGAACTTCATTTCACCTGCCTGTATTCTGCTTATGTCTCTTTTCTTCATTGTCCACGTTTCTGAAGCATAGGTCAGTATCGGGATATAGTAGCTTCTGTATAACACTTCCTTGCTTATACAATTAGTTTTTATTCCATCGTGAAGTTCCCCCTTTTTTCTTATTTAAAGTTAATTTGTTTCATTCGCAGTTAACTTCAAAGACAGACAGGCCAGGTTATCGGCCCACTCTCCTTCCTTTCCGACAAGGTAAGTCATGTTGCATTTTGTCGATCTCATGTTTTAAGATTTTCGTTAATAATACATTTTTAATTTTTCACAAACTTGTTTCTATGAACTTAATCAAATTAATTGTCATTTCTTTTCTTTCTTTTTGGATAGACTCTGCAACGCTGCATAGGAGATGAAGGTCTGATCAGGTTATTTCACTTGGTGTGTAGGATTTATGAGACAGGTGAGGTACCCCCTGATTTCAAGAAGAATGTTATCAACCCTATACCAAAGAAAGTGGGAGCTGACAGATGTGAAGATTACCGTACAATCAGCTTGATTACTCATGCTTCAAAGATCCTGTCTAGAGTAATTTACAAGAGGATTGAAAGCCAGATAGAAACGGAGTTGGGTGAAGACCAGTTTGGTTTCAGGAGAAATGTAGGAACAAGGGAAGCTGTACTAAGTCTTAGGCTGATTTTGGAAGGTAGAATAAGGAAAGGTAAGAGAACGTTCATGGCATTTGTAGACTTAGAAAAGGCTTTTGATAACGTTGATTGGACTAAATTGTTTGACATTTTGAAATCTATTGGAATAAAGTACAGGGATAGGAGGGTGATATACAATCTATACAGAAACCAGACAGCAGTCATTCGAGCTGAAGGACATGAGAGAGAAGCTGGTATTCAGAAAGGTGTAAGGCAAGGCTGCAACTTATCACCCATACTTTTCAATCTTTACATTGAACAAGCAATGAAGGAAATTGGAGAAAAATTTAAAGTGGGAGTGAAGATTCAAGGAGAAATAATTTCAACTCTGAGATTTGCTGATGACATCGTCATCTTGGCCGACACGCCTGAGGATTTGAATCAGTTTTTGAATGGTATGGACTCCGTCTTACAGAATGAATACATGATGAAAATGAATAAATGTGAAACAAAAATACTGGAATGCAGCCGAAATAAATCAGAAACTTCTATGGAGATCAAATTGGCAGGTGAAAAGCTGATGGAAGTTGGAGATTTCTGTTACTTAGGAAGCAGAATAACCAGTGATGGACGAAGCAAAGAGGATATAAAAAGTAGGTTGGCTCAGGCAAGGAAAGCCTTTCTACAAAAAAGGAATCTGTTGACATCGAATATAGATTTAGGTATTAGGAAGTCATTTTTGAAAGCCTTTGTCTGGAGCGTTGTAATGGATTCTTAATGCCCCATGTTGGTAGCGATAAATGTAACAGTCTTGCTTAGGCTGGGATGACAAGTGAAACGGTATTTACTTTGCTCCACGTTGAGCGTACAAATGTAACAGTTTCGCTAGCCCACACTGTTGGGAGAAAATGTAATTGTTTACCTTTGCCTAAGCTATGTTGTTTTAATGGGCGCCAAGACCTCAATGCAATGCTGAAATCTAAATTTGTATTTAACAACGTCTAGCTCTGGTAGAACACCGTCAAGAATCTATTCACTCAGATCGTGGTATGATTTGATCATTAACCCAACAAACAATTGTATCAGGAGAAGGAATTGGTCTATATCTATTGCTACCTACTGAAAGCAAAGATTGCATTGTAAAAGAAATGAATTTATTATATAAAACAAGTATAGCAAAATTAATAATAATAATAAGTACAAAATTTAAATTGGAGCGTTGTGATTTGAATATTACCGATAGAAAATTACGTGAAAACGGAGTCTGATAAATTGATTGTACTCTTATTTCCAAGCTATGAAGTTACTGAAATATGAAATATAAAACAAAGAAAAATGAGAGATTGCGTATTTCTGCGTCATTAGCGCTTACCACTGGAAATGCCCGAAGCATTTCCCTCGTACTTGATGATGCTGTGAGCTTCCCACAGTCTCCTGGACGTCGCCATCTTCGTCGATGTATGATGAGATTCTGGTAGATTAGATAATTCTATGGTCCGTACCTCGGACCCAAACACTCGTACAACCGCACTGGTTAAGTTTTGCAAAAGTTAGTCTTCAACTCCACTGAACATCGGAGCGACACGCACTTGCAACCGTTCTCGGCAAGTTCTACACAGATAGTCCTCGTTTCACGGTGCGTCGAACGATATATCCACACGTTGGCTCCTCCACCATGGTACTGTCTTCCAGCTTACGTTGTCTCAACTGATTGGCTGAGCACGCCGCTAGTTCCCCTCCTCTGCCTCATTACACTCGGCGCGCGAGAGGGAGAAGTCGTTTTCCTTTCCAACAATTCACCTTTTCTAGACCTTGCGACCCTGCCTTGCGTAATACTTCTCGACAGGAATCTGCTTGTACTTGAAATCCCAGTGAGTCACGTCTCTCGATATACCCTAACTGACGAAAACTCCGTAAAATTCCGTAATCACATATTTTCTATGATATTGTCGTTCGTAATAATTTGCTTGATAGCGTTTTCTAAGACATAGAAAACCTATCTGTATGCTTATAATTTTTATAAAATGCTCCGAAAATATCTAAATAATAATTATAATAAATTAATAATAATAATAAATTAACATGAAAAATTATCTTGGCTGAACAATTTGTCGCGTAAATATATATAGAATGGCTTCCTACTGACTTATGCCAGTTGCATAAAACCCCTCGAAAAACACGTTACATATTCGCCTCGGATCATCGGATGATTTACCGTGACGACGGTCCATTATCCGATTATCCCAGACACGTTAATAAACCCCATCCAAAATACATATTACATAAATGAAATCACCCTAAATTACAGATATATACACTCATATTTTTTCTTCACGCACTTTGCGTCAAAGTTTGTTGTCACTATGGATTGCACTTTGCAACCAGTCCAATGTTTTACATATGGAATAGTGTTCCACGGATATTTCCGCCTCTCAAATTTCTCTATGTTGGAGAAATAGACATAATTAATGTGTGAGCACTATGTATTTATGATGTCATATCACACGCATTGAAGGTGTTCTGATATATTTATATCACCATAGAACTTCCTAATTTCACTGGAGGTCCCCTCCTTATGGTGACATTTAATTCCACTTATCACCGAGCACACGATCACACTATTGTGGCAGCGCCTCGTGACCATAATACTTAATCTCTCTTTAAAGTAGATTAAATTAATATTGACTTCTGAAAAAAAAAACAGTAAATGCGCATTACATATAACACCAAATATTTCTGTGCCGTAATCGCCCTGTCTTGTTAAGTTCCCGTAGACCATATTCTACTTAATACTAGTTCTCAACACAGACCATTTCTCCTCACACAAATAATACCAGTGTACAAATTATCTTAAATTACACACTTACAAATCTTACATGTCGAGACCGTAAACAGAAATCACGTGTGCTGATATGTATGAGTTTCATGAAGGACTGTCTCGCATTCTGATGGCCCATCTTTTATCTCGTGGACGCCTTAAGCTAACAAGCCCTATACAAGCGCTCCCCCATCTCTTGGAGATAAATGGGAACCCATCAGCGCTGCCAAAATGGCCTTGGTGCATCGAGACAATTTAGTGCTCAACAGCATCCGACAATCCCGTCATATTTCCCTGTACCTTGAAAACTCTCATTTACTTACATACTACCCCCCTGTGTGACTTCTGATACGCCTGCCTGGAAGACCATCTCCTCCCAAGCACCAAATACCACACTTACTCATTTGATAGGCTGGCTCGCCAGCTAAACACACTCACTTTATGACACATATTTTCGTAGACTATGTATATTATACGTCCCGTATAATCTGTTTCCCTCACTATTCTCCAGCACATATGCTGTTTTCCCAATACGTTTGGAAACTTTAATGTTTCTGCGTCACCTGCTTCCGACCTTCCAAGTGGCTCCCTTTAAATGAACGTCATCACGTTGCTCCACTAGCATATTTCTCAGTCTGTAACGATGCCCTGTTGCTACTGTCCACACATGCACATATTAAAATCCCGTCCTCTGCTTTAACCACAGGATAATCCCTACATAAATTAGTGTCCCTCGATAGCATGTCTGCTAGAATGTTATCTTTACCTTTAATATATTTTACTGTGAATTCGTATTCCTGCAGAGCAAGAATCCACCTACTAACTCTGTTAGAACTGAGTTTACAAGTCCTCATATACAGTAATGCATGGTGATCTGTGTGGATCTCAAATTTCCCCCCTACTAAATACATTCTAAATTTCCCTAAACTGAAAACAATACCTAAAAGCTCTAACTCAGTAATCGTGTATCTTTTCTCCGCTGCTGTCAGTACTCGCGAGGCTAAAGATACAATGCACAGATTACCCTCATCATCTTTCTGACATAATACTCCAGCAATGCCTATATGTGAAGCATCTGTCATAACCACATATTCCTTATCTTTTAACGGATATTTCAGCACTACAGCTTTCTCAAAACCTTCCTTCAGCGCTCTAAAAGCCTGATCATGCTTGGACTTCCATCTCCACCGAGTCCCACTTTTAAGCAATTCCCTGAATGGTTCTACCAACCCTGAGTATTTAAGAACGAACCTCCTGTAAAAGTTGCAAATTCCCAGGTACGTTTTTAACTGTTTAACATTCTGTGGCACCTCTGCGTTAAGTATCTTATTAACCCTACTTTCTTCTGGTGTTACACCTCTACTCGACACTCTATGACCTAAAAATGTCACTTCTGACTGACAGAATGACGACTTAGACAGCTTCAAAGTGAACCCTGCCTGATCTAACTTCTGAAAAACTATATCTAAATGACCTAGATGCTCCTCAAAACTGCGTGAACTAATTACCATATCATCTATGTAAATGGTAACAAACTCTCCTGTGTCATCCCCTAATGCGATGTTTAAAGCCCTAATTAAAGCTGCTGAACTACTCTTTAACCCATAAGGTGTTCTACAAAATTGATAAAGGTTATATTTATGACTAAAAGCTGTAAATGGTCTATCTTCGTACATAAGTGGCACTTGCCAAAAACTGGAACTCAAATCTACACAAGTGAAATACTTCTTCCCCTCAAATGTTTGCATTAATTCCTCTATTGACATCGATTTCAGCTGATCTGAACTAATTCTACTGTTAACCAAACGAGCGTCTAAACAAATACGAACTGTGCCGTCGGTTTTGGGTACCGTGATCAAAGAATTAACATACGGACTGTTAGAGTGCTCAATAATCCCATCTTCAAGCATCTGATTAATTTGTGCCTCAACTGCACTCTGATAAGCGAAAGGTACAGGATATCTATGTCCTGTGAATACTGACCTATCAATAACGTTCAATGAATGGGTATAGCAATTGGCCATACCAATGCGATCCTCAAACACTCTCCTATTACACAATAACACATCATAGAGCCGAACACATTGTTCCACCTCTATATTACCCTGAAATGCAGCATCCCGTAACGAGTCCTCTAGACTTCCGTTCGTAATCACACTGCCCACAAAACATGGAGAACCCCGCTCTACGGCTGGCGATATCTCATTTAAAGTACAAATCACACCTACAATACTACTCCTCTGAATATGGTCATTGAACGCTACTTCTACTTCAGAATCTCCCCATTTAAATTTCAAACTCCCTACATCATAACATAAGTTACCAGACACTCTACTTAGCCACTCTGAACCCAAGATAACACTGAATACTAAATTTGGAATTACAAGACAAATCTGCTTCTCTACATGATTATTAATTTTAATGTCTACTAAAACTTGCTTAGAAATTACTTTAGACCTCTTCCCAACAGCTGTGATAACAAAAGTGCTTTTAATTGGCATCTCCTCAAAATTTACTCCAGTTCCTTTCTTCTTCTTCTTGTTTCGAATGGGCCTACTTTGGACCACGCTTGTTCAACTGTTGAGCTTTGATCTTTGCCCAGTGTTGTCGCATTTTCTGCCGGTGTAACTCCTTCCTTTCATCTGTCCAAGGGGTACCTTTCTTCCGGGGTTTTTCCTGAAATCCATGGACTTCCTTCAGGGCATGTCTCACAGATTGCCTGTCTTGAAGATCTGATATTCCCAGTTCATTAATGTCTTTCTCAGTTTCTGTCAGCCAAGTGGTACGAACCTTCTTGTTCTGCCAGAAAGTGAACAGCCTATTGGTCAGTCTTTTGGGAGGCAATCTTGCCACATGACCATAGAATGCTACTCTCCTTTTCCTAGCACAGTCAGAGAGCCTTTCTATATGTTCGTAGAGCTCGGAATTGTGCCGCCTACGGTATTCCTCATCTTCCTTTACCGGACCTAGGATCTTCCTGAGAATTCTCCTCTCTCTGACTTCCATTTTCTCCATCAGACCACTTCGGTTCAATGAGAGACACTCCATGGCATACAGGGCTTCTGGTCGTATGACTGAGGTGTAGTGCTTCAGTTTCAGGTTGTGTGACAGGCATTTCTTGTTGTAGATGTTCTTTGTCAGTCGATAAGCCAGTTCCAGCTTGTTGACTCTCATGGATAATGATGCTCTTTCTGATAAGTTGGGTTCAATCCATTCGCCGAGATACTTAAATTTCTCAATCCTCTTGATTTTTCCCTGTTCTAGTAGCATCTCTCTGTTAGCTTCTTTGATGTTGGTGAAGAATTCTGTTTTTTCCAGCGACACTTGAAGACCCACTTTGGCTGCCTGTCTTCTGAGGCAATTGACCTGCATTGTTGCTGTATCCAGAGAATCGGCAATAAGTGCCATGTCGTCAGCAAAGGCCAGGCAATCTACAACCAGTCCTTCCTTCCTACGCCCCAGGTATATCCCACTCTGGACACCCATATTGGTCAGTTCCTTGCGCCATTCTCTCACAACCTTTCCAGTTCCTTTCATTTTATCATAAAATGCACTACTTATGCAACTCTTCATACAACCACTATCAATTAAAACATCTGTGTACGCCTCGGACACGTTAAATTTAACTATGGGGCTCTTACTAACCACTTCCTGAATAATACCTTCATCATTTAGTTCATGTAATAATTCATTTCTTACATTTAGGTCATAGGGTTCCTGTATAATTGTATGGACAGGGCATGCTACAGACTGAGATTCTGACCTTACTTTGCAGCCTGGTTCGCGTTTAAAGAACCGCTACAGCTGGCCGTAGTACTACTAACTACTAAACTGGTCTGGTTGTTCTGGGCTATGTTGTCATTGTTTGGCTGTATATTACTACCACTAGGCTGTCCTCTTCCTTGACCCCTATTCTGGTTGTAATTATTGTCATTATAATTTCTCCCTTGATTTCCCCTGAAATCATTGTTTCTCCCTTGATTTCCCCTGTAATCATTGTTCCTCCCTTGATTTCCCCTGAAATCATTAGTCCTCCCTTGATACTGATTACCATAGCCATTTCCTCTGTTCTGATTTAGCTGATTACTATTATTTCTATTTTGAGCGTTGGCCCCTTCGCCACCGTTCCCTTGAACTTCCTGATGCCTGGCTTCGTTAGGTCTATTATTATTATTACCCTGGTTCCGATTGAAATTGTCCTCATAACCCCCTCTCCCTAGTGCATCAAATGTGCTTAACAAATTTTCTACTTGTGATATAGTCTTTACATTCTGGATACAAGCAGCCTCCTTGATCCTATAGGGAAAGTGCCTAAGTAGCAACCTCACCACATCACTTTCCTCCTTCAAGCCATCAAGATATTTACACACTAATACCTGCACTAAAAGTATTCGGTCATGGTGGAGCTTCCTTTAGGGTTATACTTACCACACACTACTCCCTCACGATGCTGCGACTGAATAACCTCATTCCAGAACTTTTCACAGAATTTCATTTTAAAATCATTAATATCAGTAAACTTGTCTCTGTAGACAGCAAACCAATTCCTCGTTTCCCCCACAAACACTTGTTCTAAAATTTCAACTACCTGGCACCACTCAATACTACCATTTTCCAACCTCTCCCCGAATTTATTTTCTATAGTGTTCATGAACTCCATTGGGCACCCCTGTCGATTGCTGAACTTACCCAGTTCTACCTCCCTGTGTGTGCTATTCACAAAAACTGGCCTATTCTGACTATTTTCTTGCCTGATCCTAGCTTTTAATTTTAACTCTAATTCTGCGATTTTCTCCTCAGCCTTCCTCTCAATACTGTTTACTGTTAATTTAATGTTTCCTTCTGATTCTTCTACTTTATCATATAGCTTTGCTTGTTTCTCCTCAATCTTGCTAATGCTCTCTCTATTACTCTCTCTTAAATCATTTACTTCTGCAACTATTTGCGAGTGGACTTTCTCAATTCTACCCCCCAGCTGTTCCTTAACCTCTTTAGTTGCTACCTGAATTTTGTCAATTTCTCCCCCCAATTGCTTTTTGACCTGCTGTGTTTCCAGTTGCACTAGTTCTTTTAAATTTTCAGCCTGTGTACTGATTCTAATTTCCAACTCCTCCTGTACTTTTCCTAATTTTCTGTCTACATCTGCAATAATCTCTTTAGCCTTTTCTTCCATCACCCCCCTGATCTCACCTCTAATCAGTTCGAATTTGTCACTCATTTCCCTACTGCTTTGTTCTAATTTAGCATTTAAAGTTTCAGTACTCTCTCTATTTTCCTTACTGTTTTGTTCTAATCTGGCGTTTAAAGTTTCATTACTCTCTCTATTTTCCCTACTGTTTTGTTCTAATCTGGCGTTTAAGGCATCTGTACTTTCTTTATTTTCCCTACTGTTTTGTTCTAATCTGGCGTTTAAGGCATCTGTACTTTCTTTATTTTCCCTACTGTTTTGTTCTAATTTTGCATTATTCTGTTCTAATTTTGCATTTAAGGCATCACTACTAACTTTGTTCTGATACATGAACTCGAGAAGTAAAGTTTTTAATTCTGGTTGGCCGCCTACACTCCCTGTTTCAGTATCGGGATTTACCTCCGCTACCCCGGTACTACCATCACTCGACATACTGCTCGTATCATCACTCTCCAGTTGATGACCACTACGTAACCTCATCTGTCTTTCTTTCTCATCCCCCATAATGATATACACTGATAAAGACAAATAACTCCCAAAATACAGGCACAGAAATATATACCCTTCTCCTTGCACAAATGTTATTAGTTTTTCAGCCCCAAGTTGTCGGCGACAATTGTAATGGATTCTTAATGCCCCATGTTGGTAGCGATAAATGTAACAGTCTTGCTTAGGCTGGGATGACAAGTGAAACGGTATTTACTTTGCTCCACGTTGAGCGTACAAATGTAACAGTTTCGCTAGCCCACACTGTTGGGAGAAAATGTAATTGTTTACCTTTGCCTAAGCTATGTTGTTTTAATGGGCGCCAAGACCTCAATGCAATGCTGAAATCTAAATTTGTATTTAACAACGTCTAGCTCTGGTAGAACACCGTCAAGAATCTATTCACTCAGATCGTGGTATGATTTGATCATTAACCCAACAAACAATTGTATCAGGAGAAGGAATTGGTCTATATCTATTGCTACCTACTGAAAGCAAAGATTGCATTGTAAAAGAAATGAATTTATTATATAAAACAAGTATAGCAAAATTAATAATAATAATAAGTACAAAATTTAAATTGGAGCGTTGTGATTTGAATATTACCGATAGAAAATTACGTGAAAACGGAGTCTGATAAATTGATTTTACTCTTATTTCCAAGCTATGAAGTTACTGAAATATGAAATATAAAACAAAGAAAAATGAGAGATTGCGTATTTCTGCGTCATTAGCGCTTACCACTGGAAATGCCCGAAGCATTTCCCTCGTACTTGATGATGCTGTGAGCTTCCCACAGTCTCCTGGACGTCGCCATCTTCGTCGATGTATGATGAGATTCTGGTAGATTAGATAATTCTATGGTCCGTACCTCGGACCCAAACACTCGTACAACCGCACTGGTTAAGTTTTGCAAAAGTTAGTCTTCAACTCCACTGAACATCGGAGCGACACGCACTTGCAACCGTTCTCGGCAAGTTCTACACAGATAGTCCTCGTTTCACGGCGCGTCGAACGATATATCCACACGTTGGCTCCCCCACCATGGTACCGTCTTCCAGCTTACGTTGTCTCAACTGATTGGCTGAGCACGCCGCTAGTTCCCCTCCTCTGCCTCATTACACTCGGCGCGCGAGAGGGAGAAGTCGTTTTCCGTTCCAACAATTCGCCTTTTCTAGACCTTGCGACCCAGCCTTGCGTAATACTTCTCGACAGGAATCAGCTTGTACTTGAAATCCCAGTGAGTCACGTCTCTCGATATACCCTAACTGACGAAAACTCCGTAAAATTCCGTAATCACATATTTTCTATGATATTGTCGTTCGTAATAATTTGCTTGATAGCGTTTTCTAAGACATAGAAAACCTATCTGTATGCTTATAATTTTTATAAAATGCTCCAAAAATATCTAAATAATAATTCTAATAAATTAATAATAATAATAAATTAACATGAAAAATTATCTTGGCTGAACAATTTGCCGCGTAAATAAATATAGAATGGCTTCCTACTGACTTATGCCAGTTGCATAAAACCCCTCGAAAAACACGTTACAGCGTGGCGCTCTATGGAAGTGAAACTTGGACTATTGGTGCAGCAGAAAAGAGGAGAATTGAAGCATTTGAAATGTGGTGTTACAGGAGAATGATGAAGATCAGATGGGTAGATAGGGTTACAAATGAAGAGGTATTAAGGCGAGTGGGAGAGGAGAGATGTTTCTGGTGACTGCTAATGAAGAGAAGAGATAGGTTGGTAGGACACATACTAAGACACCCAGGAATAGCAAGCTTAGTTATGGAAGGAAGGGTCGAGGACAAGAACTGTAGGGGTAGACCAAGGTTAGAATATGTTAAACAGATTGCCTCGGATGTAGGGTGTGGTAGCTATGTAGAGATTAAACGATTAGCTCAGGACAGGGAGGCATGGAGAGCTGCATCAAACCAGTCAATAGACTGAAGACTCAAACAACAACTGCACAATGAGATCAATTCATGAATCTCTTCTAAGATTTTACATAGAAGAAGCCTCCGTCAATTGTCGCATGGGACATACCCATTAGATTATTCAACATGACTCATCACAGCCCACAGTGCAACTTGAATTCAACTCGTTCAATAAAAACTTTATGTGGTCAATCATCCAAATTCAACTGGACTAAGTCGTCACACTACAACGCAACAAACATTAGTTCAATTTTAACAGTGTTTTAATGTGTTTTCATGTATTTTAGCTTGTGTCTTTTCAGGATTTAATTATGTCTGTATGTATAGTATGCTTTACAAGTATCATGTTGATGTTAGTTGTATCATGATTTATTGCAAAATTTGTTGAAGTTCAGGGCTGAAGAAGGACCTATTAGGTTCGAAACATGTACCCGATGTAAATATGTTTTAATACATAAGTATTGATTGACGGAGTTTTCCTCTTAAATTGGTTTATTAGTTATTTGTCAATACGGACCTAACAAATTCCATTATGGATTTGAATGAAACAAAGATACATATACATATGAAAGACGAGAATCCCCAATTATTGCATGAACCAAGTATAATCCTGCAATGTTGGAAGGAATACTTTGAAAAGATCAGTAATAAGGAGAACCCACACCCACCCATACCCATTCACCAGCCAATACTAGGGCCTATACCATTGATCTCAACTGAGGAGGTGAGGAGGTAGAGAGTGCAGTGCACCAGATGATAAATGGACTGGACCAGACGACATACCTGCTGAAGTCTGGAAGCCAATGGAGCAGAGGGGCACAACATTTCTTACAGCACTTTTCAACAAGATCATCACAACTTGCGAGGTGCCCAAAACTTGGCTCACAAGTATCACTGTCCCGCTTTGGAAGCACAAAGGTGATGTCAACAAGTGTGTAAATTACAGGCCAATTCGATTGATATGTCACACAATGAAAATTTTTGAACGTGTATTGGACGTGCTCCTTTGTGAAATTGCCTCGGTAACTAAAAACCAGTGTGGTTTTGTCAAAGGCTGCGGAACAGTGGACGCCATCCATGCAGCCAGATTGCTCATAGAACGCCATCTTGAGAAGAGAAAATCATTGCTTCTGGCATTCTTGGAAATAAAAAGGCCAGACAGAGTGCTCCATGACCTTATATGGCAATCCTTATGAGCTCATGGAGTGCCCGAAGTATATGTTGAATGTGTACAATCTCTTTACCACAACGTTACCAGTAGGGTAAGGTGTGCAGCAGGGACTTCACCTTCTTTCAACATCAACGTTGGTTTTCATCGAGGCTCAGCATTGTCATTTTGTGTATGAACATGGCAACTGTAGATATCCAGACCAAACATCCCTGGAATCTTCTGTATGCCGATGATGTCTTGCTGGCAAGTGCGACACGCCAGGCCTAGAGCAGCAAACACAAATTTGGAAAGACCACCTTGATGCATATGGACTGAAATTAAACATTTCCAAAACTGAATGTGTGGAGAGCAAACTGATGTCTCTATATCTATTGATGGAAAACAAGTCAACAAGATCACTGGATTTCGATATTTGGGCTCATACATAACATCAGATGGAGACACTTTGAGAGAAGTACAAATGCGAACAAATACAGCATGGGCTAAATGGCGACTGGTGACAGGAGTTTTATGTGATCGTAAGATTCCTGTACAGCTGAAGTCAAAAGTATATCGCACTGTGATCAGACCTGTAGCATTGTATGGAACCGAGTGTTGGCCATTAACCAACAGATGTGAGCAAGTGCTGGAGGTGAGAATGCTGCGCTGGTCCATTGGCCTAACAAGACTGGATCATGTCACCAATGTCCATGTAAGAGGCACCCTTGATGACGCACCGATCCCTGACATGATGCTGGAAGATCGCCTGCGTTGGCACGGACATGTACTATGGAGTTGCGAGGACACAGTGGCAAAAAGAGCATTACAACTAGATGTAGTAGGCAAGCGACCACAAGGAAGACCCGAGAAGCGGTGGCTTGACCAAATAAAGGAGGACATGAGAGCAGCCAACGTTGAAGAGAAAAAACGCTGCAGACCGTGCAAGATTGGAGGCAATTGTGCAGAAGAGCCGACCCTGCTCTGCAGGACAAAGGCTAGGAGAAGATCTAGTTCATAGCCACACCACTGATTAAGATGGTGCTGTGGTATGATGACGAGCCCATATTACAAGTGAGTTGTATGTCCTTTCCCTGTTGGGACAGCAAAGAATAGAGAGAAAGTACACTAGTCCTGATCCAGATGGTGTTGGTGAAGTGGCAATGATGATCAAATGTTTTCTTTTTCTGTAATAATTTAAAAATTCAACAAGCAACTTCACATCTACTAAGAGCTTTAATTTGAGATTGTGTTCGCCTGACAGGTTAAGTCTTACTGCAGCGATTTGAAGCCATTCTTTTTTCAGTGTTGCCTATACAAATTGACTTTTTATAGCTTTTCTGTCAGTCAACACGATTGTACCCAAGGTATGGGTAATGTAAATTCACTATCGTTGTACGATAGTATTGTTACGTGTGTTATAATCTGATTCGCTTGAATGTCGTCGTACATTTGGTTTTTGTGAATTATGTTAGTAACGGTGTATATGCACGTGTATACAATTTAGAATAACACACTGTAACAATAATAGACAATTAAAAAGTTTTGGCATGCACTAGACAAACATAATCACTCATCTTGGTGTTGGTAATCCTCACTACGATGTTGACTTGGTGCCTCCACACCGCTCAGGATCTGATGATACCACTTGAGGGTCGAAATGTGTAATCCTAAATTGCCCCATTTAATTGTGAATATCAACTAATACATGTAATTTTCTCCAGGAGTGTATTTATATTATTTGTATCTTGTACCCCGCCCATTCATTGGGCACAATCGTGTTGACCGACTGAAAAGCTACAAAAAGTCAATAAGCCTTACTGTACTTTCAGATGAACTTGGACAAAAATTGATGCTCCATATCAAAGCTTAGCTTAATGTGTTATTAGAAATTTAGGCTCCAGTTGCCATGTCTTCTTACTGTAAGAATAGGTACTGTTCTTTTTCTAAAATATCACTGGATTTATCTTCGGCATTTTGGTTCATGTATTACTGTTAGTATTTTACTAATTGAACTACTGAAGACTTCCAACTGTACTTGTCCTCTGCAAAGGCCAAATAGACATTTGTTGTTGCTTATTTTAAGGGCTGCGGCATCGTGGTCATATAGGCCCGTATATTTGTGTGTGTGTGTGTAATTTTGTGTGATAATCTCTGTTATTGTGATGGCAGTACTATTGTGCATTTTTAATTGGGCTAGGTCTGGGTAGGTGGCGACCATGGCCATAGTTTGGTACTATGCCAGCATTTTTTGCCTACTTTTCTCATTTTGCAAAAATGAGGAAAAAGTAGACTTATGAGATCGATCCGGGAAAATGTGTCCCCCTATCAACTCCTAAACAGATGCAGCTATGGAAACCAAATTTGGTATGAGTAAAGATCTATGCTGGAATATCTTAAGGCCATATTTGAAAGTGATGTCAGAGCTACCAACTGCTGAAAAATCGCAATTGAAATTTGAACTCAATGTTGGATATCCTGGAAGATATGCAAATATGGCACTCATATAGATAATAATATTTCAGTTTAATTTCCAGGAGACCATATATGACAGTGTTACCAACATGATTCTAAGCCAGGTGATAAGTCTCGTTTTTAAATGCATGTTACTTCTACACTATCAATTGGATTTCAACCAAATTTCATATATACTACTGTATGTGTACAATAACAAATATGACTAATGTGTATTATTAAGAGCAACCAGGGCTGCCAACTGTTAATAAATGCTCTCTCTATTATTTTATCCTAATACCAATATATCAGAAAGTATGCAAACCAAGAGCTGGAAACTTTGCACACGTATAGTACATGACCTTCTACATTAATTTGGAGTACCTAGTAGGCCTATATGTCAGTACTGCCAACATGATTCTAAGCTTGTTGATAGGTCCAAATTTTAAATGCATGTAACTACTATACTAACAAATGGATTTCAACCAAATTTTGTATGTGACTTTTGTACCATAACTCATATGAATATGCATATTCTTAAGATCCAGCAGGGCTGCCAACTGTAAATAAATGCTCTCTCTCTATCTATTTACCCTAATATCTATAAATCAGAATTATGCAGGCCAACAGCCCTAAACTTTGCACACATATAGTACCTAACATTCAAAATTAATTTGGGGTCACTAATGTACGTTAGTGCTGCCAACATTATATAATCCTTCTGATAAGTCCAATTTTTAAATGCATGTAACTTCTATGCTAACAAATGGATTTCATCCAAAATTGGCAAAGTAATAGCTCATAACATTTTAGATTAATTTGTAAATTCTAAGAAAAGTAGGCTCTTTAGTTCATCACGGAACTACTTGTTTTGTCTGGAGTAGAAGTGGGGAAAATCACATGTAGGGTGGCCGAGGTGGAAATCGAACCCATGCCTCATAAAATATGCATGGTTTAGCAGGAAAAGAATGTTTTCATCACAGTATGTCTAACAGGTTAATCGTTCGTTCTATAGACTTTGTGTTTGCCCTAGGTGGTGAAGCATAACAAAACAAAGAAATGTGGCTCAGGGTGGCTCTGCGTACGGCGAGTGGTTCTCCTAGAAATCCATGTTAAAGGATACATTCAACAGCCTCCCACAAAGACTCCAAGAACATCTGGGCTTCTTAATTAAATCTTAAGGGCTTCGGTGGCGTAGTTGGTAGCATGCTGAACTGCTGTGCCCAAGATAACGGGTTCAAATACGGCCGAAGTAGTCGGATTTTTTAAGAGCGTTAAATATCCTTCAGTATGCCTTCCTTCGGAGGGGAAGTAAAGCCGGCGGTCCCATGTCATAGATTTATGACATGTAAAAGATCCTTCCACAGACTAAACTTGTGTGAAGCTAAATTGTTAGGTTAGATTTCGTCGGAACGCTCTATCAAATTTCCAGCGTTCACTACTAGGTGTCATTGATATCTGGCGGCGAAAGTTGGAAGTACTTGAAATTGAACGGAACTTGTAGCTCACCCTAAGGGTGTTCGCTGGAAGCAGCTACAGACTCAGGCAAGCCGAACATGTCCTCGGACACTCCCGACACTAAAAGCCATACGACAAATAATTAAATAAATAATAATTAAATCTTGCCGGGAGCTGTTATTTATACCTTCTTATCTGTGTGTAGACACTTCGCATCCTCACTCAGGAATGTTTAGTGTCCTTTATTTAAATTCTCAAGTGGTGTGCCAGACCACGCATCTTGCTTGTCCAATGCACTTATTAAGTTTTACAGATCCTAAGTTTGAGGAGGATATTAGTGAATTGTTTAATGAAGAGAGTAGTTATTTATTTATTTACATAGTTTACGCCCACATTGGAGCACTTAAATCAATCCATATACACTACAGTCTTTACATTATTAGAGTTGTAATGGCTTCTCAACTTCCTCTTCTCCCAGAGCTTCTTTAATCTCTCCGACCTGGCCGCCCTCTCTTCATTTGTAATGGTGTACTGTTTTCGTTTGACTGTTTTTAATTTCAATCTTGTATCCCTACTTCTCAGAATCCTCTTCTCTTTTCTCTCTGCAATTTGTTTCATTGTAATATTTAGCTCGTCTAAATCATTCTGGACCTCAACGAACCAGTTGTTCTTGGTTTTACTTTTCCAAAAGAAATTGAATAATTGTTTCAGTAGTCTGGTGTCTGGTAGTCTTACTATGTGGCTGAAAAAAGCAAGTCTCCTTTTTCGCATTGTATCCACAATTGATTCATTTTCCCGATAGACTATTTCATTAGGCAGCAGTCTCCATTGTCCATTTACTTGATGTTTTTTATTGATAATTGTCCTGATGATCCTTCTGTCTATTTTTTGGATTTTATCTGTTGTTGCTTTGGTATTCATCTTAAACAGGGTTTCACTTGCATAAGTTGCTTCAGGTTTAACTACTGAACCATAATGTTTGAATTTGGCATTCATCGAGAGAGATTTCTTCTTATAAGTTGACCATGTGACCCGTTGTGCTTGTCTCAGTTTTGTTGTTCTGTACTCTATTGCGGCTTTCTCATTTAGGTTCCAAGTTATAGTTTCCCCAAGGTACTTGAACTTTTTTACAACCTTAATTTGTTTATTATCATTTAGTTGAAGGACAGGAGTGTCCACCTCGAAGGTTGGCATAATCTCTGTCTTTTCAAATGAAATTTGTAATCCCACTTTTTCTGCAATGTTTTCCAGTTGTTCAATTTGGACTTTAGCCTCTTCCACACCATTTGCCAGTAGTGCAAGATCGTCTGCAAATGCCAGGCAGTTTAGTTTAATATTTCTACCAATCTTGATGTTTGGTTGGCATTTCTTTCTCCATTCTCTCATGACCTTCTCCAGTACACAATTAAACAAAATAGGTGAGAGACCATCCCCCTGCCGAAGGCCGGTTGTGATTGTAAATGGTTTTGACAATTCTCCTCTAAATTTAACTTTTGCTTTAGTGTTCTTGAGAGTCATTCCAATAAGGTTGATCAATTTCCTGTGAACACCAAATTCTTGAAGAGTATTTAGTAATGACTTCCGATGAATACTGTCATAAGCTTTTTTGAAGTCAACAAAAGTGATGACTAGGTTCTTACTTCGAGCTCTGTGATGCTTCATAATCCATTTAAGACTGATGATTTGATCTGGACAACTTCTGCCTGGCCGAAATCCTCCTTGGTACTCTCCAAGTTCTTGGTCCAGTTGTTCCTGTATTCTTGAGTGAAGAATTTTTGAAAAGATCTTATATGTGACATCAACAAGGGATATTCCTCTATAATTATTGGGATCTGACCTATCACCTTTCTTGTGTAGGGGGTGGATTATTGCAGTGTTCCATTCCTCTGGCATTTTTTCAGAGTTCCATATGTCAATAATACGTTTATGTAGGTTTCGTAGAGTTTGATCATTTGCATTCTTCCATAATTCTGCAACCAACTGATTTTCTCCTGCTGCTTTATAGTTCTTGAGCAAGTTAACGGCTTTGATCACTTCCTCATATGTTGGTGGAATAACCTTTTCTAGTGGTGTTTTGTTTTTAGGTTTTGGGTCAAATTCCAGATTTTCTCTTGGGTCTTCGCAGTTGAGTAATTTTTTGAAGTGGACTGCCAAGATATTTGCATTGTCTTGGTTGTTATGTGCCATTTTCCCATTTTCATTTCTCAGCATAAGTGTAGGTGGGGTATACTTAGACTGATACTGTTTAAACGACTTGTAATAATCCCTTGTTTTATGTTGCTTGAATGATTCATCTATTGTTCTGAGCATTTCATTCTGATGATTCCTTTTAATTCTTCGAATTTCTTTAGCTGCTTGTCTTCTAGCATTAGTTAGTTCTGTTCTGGATTCGTCGGTTTTCCTTTGTTGATCATTTAACCATGCTTTGTGCCTCATTTGAATTGCTTTATCGCACTCCTCGTTCCACCAAGCATGTTTCTTCCTCCTTTTAATGGGAGCAAGTTCTTCAGCTACTGATTTCAATTTATTAATTATCACCTCTAAGTCATCACTTAGTTGTGTTTTAGATCTCTCCAAGTATACTTTATTGTTCATTAAATATGTGGGGTCATAATTTTTCTTCCTATTGGATTGGGCAGGCTTACGCTTTCTCTTAGGTGTTAGCTTTATTTTTATTTTGGATATGTAATGATCTGAATCGATGTCCACTCCACGGAGAACTTTGACATTATAAATAGTAGTTATATTGATATTTATTTATTTATTTATTTTATATTTTATGGCCAACATTGGACCACTGCAAACAATTATACATAGCCTTAGCCAATTTAGCTCTTCTATTTTACCAATGGGTTTTCATCCTCTCAGATGTTAACTTCTTGTTTGCAGTAGAAAACACCCTTCCTTTAGCTCTTTTTATTAATTTTGGTCGGCAGTCTAATATGCGAGTCTTGTAAAATGTTGATTCTGTCAGTTTTATTCTTCAGGTCATCGAGTGTTATTTGGAGTTCTTTAATATCATCCTTAAGATATATTTATATATATTATTTATATATATATATTTATTATTTACCGACAGCGGTAACTATGCTCGCTAAGGCACAGCATTAGTCCATTGGGGCAAGTTATCTAATACTGGATAGGCGTGGTTTCGAAATTATTTTCCGTGGTTTCTGTTTTCAACTCCAGGCAAATGCTGGGATGGTACCTTCTAACAGACCCTGGCAACCACCTTCCAACCCCTTGACCAGTTTAATTTATTTCATGTAACTGTTTCATATGTTTCTTTGTTTGATGTGCATTGCTATATTTATTTTTTATGTCCTGTATTATTCTAACTTAATTTCTAGTTTATGTATCTTATTCAATGGTAGTATTTGTGTATTTTATTGTAACTATGTGGTTAAGTGTAAGAGAGGGCCACGAACCCTAACTTTGCCACTGCAAAAGACATGAATAAATAAATAAAATTAACTTTTCTCATGAATGAGGTTGGCGTCAGGTAGGGCATCCGGTCGCAAAAAACACGCATCACATAACAATTCATCACTGACCTTGTTGGAAAGGGAACATTAAGGGGGTAGATATACGAACAGTTTGTACTTGAAAGTGAACACAACAGTGACCTACTGAGGAAGAATTAATTGAAGATCAATTATTGGCAAGCAACGATGATAGAGAAGATTAGGAAGGAACTTGGAGATACAATTTTGTCAACAACAAAAAAAATTGTTTAAACGGGCTTCAAATTAGCGTACAAGAAACGCAAGAAATGTCCAAAAACCCTGTTACAGTGAAAATTGAAGGCTTGATGCTATTAAGTTGTTTTTTTTTTTTTTTCGTGTGGCCTCCTTAGAGGCCGAGTGCAGGTCTTACTAGTCGACGCCCGTGGGCGACCTGCGTGTCGAGATGAGGGATGGAATGGATGAAGGTGAAAGAAACTGGGCAAGGAAGTGGAAGGAAGCGGCCGTGGCCTGTAAGAAGGTACCGTCCCAGCATTTGCCTGGTGTTGAAAATCGGAAACCACGGAAAACCATTTCAAGGACGGCCGACGGTGGGGCTCGAACCCTCGCGTCTACTGAGTCAGCAGAGAGCTTGGCCCCATGACCTAACGCTGCGCTTTAGCGAGCGGAGCTACTGCTGTCGGTTGCTATTAAGGTAAGACACAAATAGTGCAAGCCCAATAAATGGCAGAGAATTGAAATGACAGGGTCAAGTCCCTCTAATGTTAACAAAGTAAAAGACTCGTAATGTACAGTTGTCCTGAAATCCATGGATTTAGATAATTAGTACTTAATGGTGTCTCATAATTATACAGTATATTTCTGAGTGAAGAACCTACCAATGTCTATTTGTCTCTTTCTTCTTTCAGAAACAAATCACTAACAATTGAAATGCCGGGTTCAAGTCCCATTTGGGTCAAGCATTTTAACTCTCTAACTTCTATCTACATGGCTTGCACTATTAGGTCAATACGATACCCAGGAGAGTACACGAGACGAAGTGGGAAGGAAAGAGACCGAGAGGAAGACCGAGAGACAGGTGGCTGAAGGGGGTGGAAGAAAGCGTGAAGAAGAGAGGAGAAGACTGGACAAGGGTGGAGGCTGAGAGATGGTGGGAAGACAGAAGACGTTGGAGAGGCTTGTGTTCCAAACAGACCCGGCCAGTGGCTGGAAACTGTGCAAGATGATGATGATGACCTCAAAACCTTCTTATCTCAGCATCGTGGTCGTGAAACTACAGTGAGAACCTTGCTTGGGCCATGTGACTGGTGGAGAGCAATTAGTCAGTGCCAGTTGACTAGCATCTACAGTTACACAACAGCAGGACGGGAATTACCGCATGCGGTCATGGCTTGATTACATTCCCAGCTGGCAAAATAACTTAATTCAGAGAGTTAAGACTTGTGGTGAAGTACTGTAGCCTGTCTCATATCCCATGAACACAGTTAGGTATTGAACAAAACATCGAATTTTCCTAGCGAAAACTTATCTTCTCAAAAAGAAGTCTTCCAGTAAATGTGTTTGTACGTTTCAGCTCCGTGCGATTTTTACTTGTGGGGGAATCTAAAACAAAAGGTATACAGAAACAATCTGCGTACTCCGGAGGCTCTCGAGAACAAAATAACTGCACTGATACCAGTGGCGTAGCCAGAGAGGGGGGGGGGGGGGGGGGGCGGAGGGGCCGGCCCCCAAAATAAATCCAGAAATTGGGGTTGGCATGAAACTTCTTATTTTCTTACGGCTCAAACAAATTTAGAACCTACAACGAAATGTTAAATACAGTAAATGCGTTGACAAAGAATGTACGGGGGATTTTCCAAGAACAGTAGGTGCCTCAGTACTCGGGATACAACCAGGTGACGAAGACAAAAGTCTACCAAGAAATTAGGAGATTGCCAATTAGCAAGAGACCTCTCTGGAGCTTGTCAGCTTAACACTCTCTTGTCAGCTTTTAATTTCCATTTCCTGGAAATAGTAGTGTTAAAATGTCCCAGGGTACAATACTGGCGCAGCGTGGTTGATTGTCGCCACAGTCGGGATTTACGGTAGTTGTGTGTGTGTGCGAGGCGAGAGATACAGTTTGTAAGTGGTAGTATTGGGGAAGAGTTGTTTGATAGTTGCTTTTTTTTTCTTTTTGTCACATTAGCGAATGTTTAGAAGATCGACCGCTTTGTCATAAAGAACGCAACACTGGATACATCTTCGGTAAGTTATGAGAAGTTTTAATTGTAGGTGTAGAAAATTGAGGCCCCCATTTTATTATATAGACACAGCTTTTAAATAATGTTCTCTGCACGAGAAAGACGCATTGCTCACTAATCAAATGTAAAGTTATGCGATTTTTTTTAAAGGTTCGTATTCATTTATTATCATTTAAACAGTGTTACAGTTTCCTCTGAATAATAATAATAAACAAGAATGAGGTCCACGGCGACCGTTAGGTTTTCCTTAAAACAACACTGTATAAATTAGACGAACAATAATAGACCTGAATGTATTGCAATGCACCTTGTTTGTTTGATGCCTTTATGAGTGTCCCTTCTTCCTGTTATATACTCCTGATGGTCTTCTTTGGATTCATTCAACTGACTAAAACCATTTCTGGTAAATAAACTATTTAAAAATCACCAAGACATAGTGCGATATTAATGTATAGAACATTCTGAACTGAAACGTGTGAATATGCCATAATAGTAGTATTCTGATAACTGATAATTGAAAATCTGAGCGACAGAGACAAATATTGGCACTGACACAGCTGCGAGCTGCCTCAAAACAAAGCAACGAAGGGCAGAATTCAGATAGACATGAACAGACTGAAGATTTTTGTCCTAAGCTAAAAATGAACCTTAAAGTACTTATAATCAGAATAAGTAGTTCCGTGGAGAACTATATAGCCTATTTTCATATATCCTATTGGTCTTCTTTATTAAAAAAATCTCCTGCCTATGAAAAGGAACGCCATGTTGGATTGTTCTGTATGTAGGCCATAGAGTTATGCACCATCAGATGAAGATTATTGCATAGGTTCATTATTCAAATGATCACTTCAAACGCATGATTAGGACACAAGAAATAAAAGCTCAATTTTAAAATGTCGCCTTGCCGCCATCTTGGGGTTATGAAACAATTGAATTTAATTAGATGGCAGTAGATTTTGTATGAACATTTACCGTACCAAGTTTCACTGCGCTCGGATAATTAAATCGCAAGTCAATTCCATTTAACTGTTTAAGTTCGCTTGGCCTCCATGATGGTATTGTGCTCACCAGATCATTGAAAGTCCAATACCGGTAGTTGAACTTATATTAATAGCCTCTATCAGCATACAAAATTTCAGTTTGATTGCTGCAATAGATTCGTAGATATTGAGAACCGTCTAAATATTTTGGATGGTCGCCATGTTGGATTGTTAAATATGTAGGCCCCACAGTTATGTACCATTAGATGAAAATTATTGCGTAGGTTCATTATTCAAACTTTCAATTCGATCGCATGATTAGGACACAAGAAATAAAAACTTAATTTTAAAATTTCGCACTGCCGCCATCTTGAGGTTGTGTAAACAATTGAACTAAATTAGATGTCAGTAAATTAGAATTTGTATAAACATTTACCTTTTCAAGTTTCACTGCGCTCGGATGGTTAAATCGAGTGAAATATCCATTAAAATGTTTCAAATTCTCTTGGCCACCATGTACGTTTTGTACTTAACAGGTTTTATAAAGTCGCATCGCTAAACTTGTAGCAGAACCCTTTATCACTGTACAAAATTTCAGGGTGATATCTGTTACCGTTGAGGAGATACAGAATGCCAGTGAAATATTTCGCGTGGCCCGCATGTTGAATTGGTGAAACGTATCAAAATTTGAACAGCATGGTTGAGGTCGGACAAAGTAGTAGTATGTGCTTACCGAGTTTCATTGAAATCGCTCCGGCCATTAAATGTCATTAATTCACACACACACATGGATAAAAAGGTGATCTCATAAGCCTTTTTTTTTTTTTTTTTCATAAATGGAAATAGGCTAAAATATATGAACTCCGGCAGTAATAGATGAGGACCTAGTGGGCCCCCTCCAAACTAAAATCCTGGCTACGCTACTGACTGATACAAAATATCAGTGAGGATGAATTACAGCGAGTGTTCCAAAACTTCCTACGTTGTTAAAATGTGTGTTGAAAATGAGGGACAGCATTTCCAGTAACTACTATGAAATTTGTAAGTAATGATTATTGTTTGTTTGAGCCTTCAGTCTTTCGACTGGTTTGATGCCGCTCTCCATGCTTCCCTGTCCTGAGCTTATCGTTTCATCTCTACATAGCTACCACACCCTACATCCAAGGCAATCTGTTTAACATATTCTAACCTTGGTCTACCCCTACTGTTCTCATCCTTGACCCTTCCTTCTATAACTAAGTTTGCTATTCCTGGGTGTCTTTAGTATGTGTCCTACCAACCTATCTCTTCTCTTCTTTAGCAGTTGCCAGAAACATCTCTCCTCTCCCTCTCGTCTTAATACCTCTTCGTTCGTAATCTACCCATCTGATCTTCATCATTCTCCTGTAACACCACATTT
This sequence comes from Meconema thalassinum, assembly GCA_946902985.2. Taxonomy (NCBI): domain Eukaryota; kingdom Metazoa; phylum Arthropoda; class Insecta; order Orthoptera; family Tettigoniidae; genus Meconema; species Meconema thalassinum. The sequence goes on from OX336390.1 coordinate 790,305,778, forward strand.
CAAACACTTCAATTCTCTTCTTTTCTGCTGCAGCAATAGTCCAAGCTTCAATTCCATAGAGCGCCACGCTCCAGACAAAGGCTTTCAAAAATGACTTCCTAATACCTAAATCTATATTCAATGTCAACAGAATCCTTTTCTGTAGAAATGCTTTCCTTGCCTGTGCTAACCTACTTTTTATATCCTCTTTGCTTCATCCATCACTGGTTATTTTGCTTCCCAAGTAACAGAAGTCACCTACTTCCTTCAGCTGATCACCTGCCAATTCAACATCCATCGGGGTTTCTAATTTAATTCGGCTGTATTCGAATATTTTTTGTTTTACATTTATTAATTTTCATCATGAATTCTGTCTTCAAGACAGAATCCATACCATTTAAAAACTCATTCAACTCCTCGGGTGTGTCGGCTAAGATGACGATGTCATCAGCAAATCTCAGAGTTGAAATTATTTCTCCTTGAATCTTTACTCCTACTTTGAATTTTTCTCCAATTACTTTCATTGCTTGAAAAGTATTGGTGATAAGTTGCAGAATAGCCTTACACCTTTCTGAATACCAGCTTCTCTCATGTCCTTCGGCTCGAATAACTGCTGTCTGGTTTCTGTATAGATTGTAGAGCACCCTCCTATCCCTGTACTTTATTCCAATTACGTTAAAAAGTGTAAATGTGTTGAACTAGTTGGGTGCTACGCTGCTGCTAGCGTCAATTCTTTGCTCAAGAGGCGGCTAGCTACAGTGTCCCGGCCGTCACACGGTGCATGCGAGGCTCCATTTATATTCTATATTTCCATATTTAGCGCTTACGATTCCCAGCACCCTGTCCCCATGCTCGTGGCATAGTAATTCATCGACATACAGTGCAGACCCCACCTAAGTCAAAGAATATGGGTAAGAACAGTTACTCCGATAACGCCCACACGCGGCGGTGCTCGCTGGACAGTAGCACTTTTTAAGTATGTTAATAGAACTCAATTTTAAGCACAGGTAATTTGAACTGTAGAGCCTGCCCTGTGGTGTTGGGGTAGCGCACCTGCCTCTCACCCGGAGGCCCCAGGTTCGATTCCCAGCTCCGTCAGGGATTTTAGAAACTGACGTGAGGGCTGGAACGGGGTGCACTTAGCCTCATGAGGACAATAGAGTAGCTGTCTGACAGTGAGGCAGTGCTCCGGTCACGAAAACCACGATTAACGGCCGAGGGGACCCGATGCGCTGACCACGCGTTGCCCCAATATCCGAAGGCCAAATGGCTGGGCAGCGGTCGCTTGGTAGGCCTAGGCTCTTCAAGGGCTGTAGTGCCAGGGGTTTTAATTTGAACTGTAATGCGTGGCTAGTCGCCCCTCTATTCCAGACCTCCCCACCCTTGCCCTTTCTTTCTTTCCCTCATCCCTCTGTGTGCCGAAATTATTATGGGTTTCCTACAATGGAATTCATTCATATACAGTAGTATCAAACCAAGAATTCCAGTACTTGCAGTATGTAAGTAAGCGCCTCATTTAAATGGTTGGTTCTTAAGTTTAGGGGCTGCGACAACGCGGTCATGTAGCCCCGTATACTTTGGGTGTGTGTAGAATCTGTCTGATAACCGGTGTTAATTGTGATGACTGTATTAGTGTGCGTTATCTGTTTTTTAATTTAAGTACTGCAACTTAGAATTTTTCAAATAGTTCCCTCTTTTGCCACCATGTGCCACCGTCTACGACTACTAGGCCAAGTTAAGAACTTAGCTACTAGACGCCACTGCAATCGGCTCTTGGCAACGAACATTGAAACCTAAGAGCGTTGTTTACATTCTTAACCTATCCAATTTAGCTTCACACAGGTGCAATTAGTGAAAGGTTCTTTAACATGCCATAAATCTATGATATGGGACCGCCGGCTTTACTTCCCCACCGAAGGAAGGCATACTGAGGGATTTTTAATGCTCTTAAAAAATCTGACGGCTTCAGCCGGGTTTGAACCCGCTATCTTGGGCATAGAAGCTCAGCATGCTACCGACTACGCCACCGAAGCCGCCCTCATTTAAATAATCTTCCGTAATAGGTAATAATTTCAGAAGAGTGTAGTGTAACCAGACCACAACACACGATGCCATTGCCAATGCAAGATCAGCAAACACACAGAAATATTTATCTCACATTCAATGACGTATAAATATGGTAAAGGAACTGAAGACAAAGGCTGTGTGTAGGAATGATTTTCAAACATCAAGATGAAATCTAGATTTTTCAGATTTTTTATAGATTGTTCATAAATTACACATAACTTGTCATCTCAGCACTAGGGCAAGCAGATTTATAAAGTAAGGAAGGAAGCAGTAACTGCACTTATGGCTTTCTTACCAAATTATGAAATGTTGCATTATCAGTTTTAGTTTAATTTTTGTGAACCGAAGTCAGCAATGTCATGGTGGGCTACACAGTTTGAAAACATATAAAATAAATAAAATTAGGTGATACTGAAATGTGCTATACCCAAGGAGTCACTGTACATTTCTCCTAATGAAATATGCATTTGCTTGACAAGAACAGTGGAAGTATCCAATTACTGTCCTACAAAGGGGAAATAATAAGTGCAATACTTTATATAAAAGAAGCCTACCAATGCATAAAATGGAAAGTGAAAAAGGAAAATTAACTACTGGTACCATAAAATTATAATAATTATGAGGTAATTCTCATTCTGAATTTTTTGGACGTATCCTTATAGAAAAATTCATCGAGTGGTTTGATTTTCTTTTGACAAGGAAATGAGAATGCATACATGTGTAGGCCACATCCTCTGGAATTATTGTACATCAAATTAAATATAATAAGCATACAGGTACATGTGTACATAAATACATGCAGATAAGAAAAAATATATACAAGAAAAACACAACTCACATAATTCTGCACATAAGGCCATAGAAATTGAATTGCAGAAAAATTCAGATTGGTAATGGCAGTTGCACATGTAATGATATTCACCACTTGTTACTCAGGTAATCCTAATCATACACCAATGTAATCCAGTGCTTGTCTCAAGAGGATATGTGTAGGCCACATTGACATGCTTTATTTCTTACCTCACTCTCATTCATTGAGGCACAAAGGTACTTCGTAATCATTGGAGGCCTATAGCCATGACCACAGGCTTCTCATAAAATTGAATCACCCTAACATAACTAATTAAGGAGATACTATAAGAAAATGCAGCTGCAGCACCCTCTGCTGTCAGAGGTAGGGACCCTCCCTAGCAGCTAGGCCTTACCGTTACAGCCCGGTGATAATGCATTGCCTATGAGATTATATTATCTGGTAAGCAATGCACAATGGATCCTTTTAGCTGGCCGTAAACACATTGATTTTATTCCATGTTTTTAATCACTTCTATGAGCTTTATTTTCATGGAAGTATTGGCATACGTCTCACATTATTTTCTTCTGTAGCACTAATTTTCATAACAATATGAGTTTGTAGAAAACAAGAGTGATCTCTGTATGCGGCATTTAAGGCCTATCTGCTACACAGTCAAGGGGCAGATGACCTCGTAGTTCTGCCCCTTAAAACAACAAAAACTAACTTACTGCTACACAGTACCTCTCCAGGCTGCTGCTAGGCGACTACATGTTAAATCCAGTGAGTGTCTACTACAGTTATTTTACGGTAGATTCCTACATAGTTCAGTTGAAAATGAAAAGGTTTAGTTCTATCATTTACATTTTATTTACACAGAACATATACATACTTAAATATTTATAAATTGGTAAAGGAACTGGTATAGAATACGGGATGAAAATAATTTTAAATTACCTCAAAATCAATAGTTATTTAAATTACAAAACTCTAGACTAGAAAGATTTAACTGTACCATCCTACCAGCATAATTCATTGTTTCCTAACTAACCATCATATTGAAACATTTATAATGGTTGTAGTGGCTGCATGAAGTACTGTATTGACAATGTGTAGATAAATTTGTATATGAAATTTCATAGCTGGGAAGCCAGCCCCCTCAGTACATAAGTTCTAAATGGGGTGAATAGGCCTCTCATTAGTACATGTTATACAACTTGAGCATCCCTTCATCAGTTTGATACAATTGATACTTGGATACAGAATAGTACAATTAAAATGTTTAAACACACACTGTTTTTCTTAAGCATGTGTACATTTATCATACCAGTACGGTACTATTTTAAGTACCGTTAATTAAATTTCATTTGGTATAATCGAATCAATGTAAGTTGTATTAAGCTGTTGAAGGGCTACTTAAGCCCCAAAATATATACTAACTAGGGGTCTAGTCAGTCCATTCAACTATAAAATTTTATGAAACAATTCCACCTGTCCAGAGAACAGGATATTTGAGTTTGAATCCTGACTCTAATCACATTTTCAAGTCTTATTCAACAAACAAACAAACAAACAAAATTAATTTTTTATGTACCTATGTATTTTGAAAATTTCTCTATATATTTCATATTGAAACTCACAATGCTTTTTATGTCTTGTTTATCAAAATTTCAAGCAAGTGTAAATGCCAATTTAAAAAATTCAAAAAGTTACTGTCAATGAGGTACCGGTAATTTACAATTCTTTTCACAGAAGAATTCATCTTTTTCATCTTCTTTGCAGCAGGATCAAACCTATCAGGAGGTGCTGATCTACCTCCAGAGTGGTAGCGAAGAGATTCGTTCTTTCGCTTGCATAAGTGGTACACCCACGTCAAACAAATAAGTGCTACCAATTCTAAAACCACACTGGAGTCATGATCATCACATCCTAAACCAGTCCATTTATGCTGAGAGAATATGAATGCCTTCAACTTTTGTAGAATCTTAGAGCTTAGACAACAATATTTCGGACGCAATAGAAACATGGGTGGTAAGCATCGAAGAAAGCAACACCAGCTTAGGATCTTCCAGGACTTTTTCCTTCAACTGGATGAAACGGTGCACAGGAAGGGGCAAATTGGAAATCTGGGAGGATTTACAAGCAGGAGAGGGGAGTTTACGAAGCACTTTACGTGCAAGGTAGCCAGCAACATAGGCATCTGAACGATCCTGTCCACCCAGGATTTTCAGCCCCTTGGTTGGCAATTGTGGCATCCCATCTCAGCGTTTGTACACTGAGGTAAACACCGAGTCTACCTCAGCGTAAAACCACTGTGCATCCTCCTCTGAAGAAAAATATTGAGGATAGTGATATGGCCGTGGTCAAAAACTGAGTTAAATCAGAGAGTAAATGGCTATCATCGTCTTCACAATTCCCCCCTTCCCCACTCTTGGAACTGGTTTTTAAGACTGGTAGGCCTACAAACTGCCAGCATGTGGGGTTGCTATTCTGACATCCATCCTGTCAAATTACTCCAAAAAGGTTTTCTGTAGGATCTTGGTTGAGATTACGAACACAGTTCCCCTCAACTCCCCTCTGAGAAAGTTTTTTCCACAGCATTTGTACAGCTTGAATGTCATGAATCCAACCTTGAGCAACTTTAGTTAATGAACCAGGAAATTTCCCCCTTGATAGCTGTTCTATCATTCCTCTCCAAAATTCCAAATGGGCCAAAATGTTTTGTAAGCCAGCATCTCAATTTCTTGCCACATTTGGGAAATTTTGTGCAACCATTAAAACGGTCCATGAGCTGATCTACGATCCCACAGAATTCCCCGAAGTGCTTTGCCTCTGCATCCATAAAGGGGAAATCTGTGTGATTTCACTCGATTGGGCCTGGCGTTTCAACATGCATGTAATATTAGCTGCAACATGACTAGAGATCAGCAACTCCAAGTGAAACCCTGGAAAAAATGCGAACTACAAGCTCCCTGTCCTCTCTGTCACACTGGCCGATGGAGCTAGCACTCACACAGGGTCGCACTTCAAGTTGCTGAGCTCTACTGAATACTTGAGCTGCCAAGTTCACCCGCACCGCTCTATATCCGTTCAATATGATCTTTGGTCAATTTGGGACATGTGCGGAATGTCCGCTGGGATTCAATTTCAAACAATCGAACCACAGCCAACATACATTGTTTCGAGTAGTCTTCAGAAGGTGAGGGGGATCAAAGATTGTGACAATCTCCTTTCCTCCTACCTTGAAGAACAGGCCAGGATATTCAGTAAGGGTTTCACTGCACAGCTCTCGTATTGCCCTAACATTAGTGGGACCTTGATCACATACAGTTGCCACAACATCCAACCCAACTTTCTGCAAAGCACGGATGACTTCCTTTATCAGAACTTTGAGTTTCTCAGTGAGTACTGTGCCCTTACAGAAACAGTAAGTAACAGGCTGCTTCCATTTTCTGAGAAGACCACGGACCATGAACACCAGGGCATGATCAGCGACACAATTGGTACAACCTAGGTGTCCATAGTCCTCGTACCCATCAATTTGATCAGTGCCCCTGTTGTAATGCAGCCCAGTAGCCAGAGAACAAATGAACAAATTTTCTGAGTATCAACCATAGTTCTGACTCGGGTAGTCAACAGATTGAAGAAAGCCTTGCCGATACCAGCAGGAAAGGGAAAGGCATTGAGAAGTTCGATGGGAAGGCATATGGATCATCTTCTGCAGAAATCAATAGCAACTAGGGCTGTGTTTGAACAACCCCAGGGCAATCGCCTTAACTGTAGGACTCCAGCACCTACCTTTTCCCAACTTGGACACAATTTTAACAAGATCCCCAAGTAATGCTGCAAATGTAGGGTTTTGGGGGAGTACAATTCTCAAGGTGATTATCAACTTGTCAGTTACAATGGTGGTATCCTCCTCAACTTTCCTTATTCCCCTACATTTCTTGCAAAGCTGTTGCAGCATTGTTTTCTGATTAAGTATCCTCTTGCACAGTTGACGCTTCCGAGGAGTAATCTCTGTGTAGGTGCAAGTTCCTATCAAAGAGAGAGCCCCTGTTCTCTTAGGTGGCGTGGGCTGTGCAAGAGGAGTCCTAGCACTGATAGGTACTGAAGGTCCAGGCAAGGCTTCTGCTGCCAAGAATTGTTCTGGCAATTGAGAGAACTCTTCTGTGTGTGACATAGCATTATCCTTGTCAATTATGTGAGAAAGTGAAGAAATAGGAGGAGATATAGAAGTGTTAGAGGAATAAATAGCACTAGAGGTGCTGGTAGACGAAATCTGAATACTAATAGTAACAGCAGAAGTAGTAGTAGTAACCGCAGGAGCAGCAGTGGCTGTACTCTCAATTACTGCAGCAGGTCGCAGTAATGTGGCGGGCCAAGGAGCTGAAGCATGTGCTGACACACCTGTAAGGAAAGTTGTCATACTTAGACCTGCAAGCATTAGCATTCCTAAGCAATGTTGGATGACAAGATCATTCTTAAAATGGGGCATGGTTTAGGGGATAATATTGAGGACAGTAAATTATTTTAAGGCAAATAGAAGGGGGGAGGAATTCCTTCTCAACTATGATGGGTCTCATATGGCTGTACAACAGTAGGGGTTAGGGACATCTTTGGCCATCTGACGTGGAAGGCTTTTTTTCCACTTGTAGATCTAAGATTGTGATAGGTGCACTGGAACTTGAAATAACATACCGTATCATATCATACAAGTCTGTGGCTGCCAATGGATAAAACAATGCCAAATAAGCTGATTGCTTTTAGAGCATTATAAATATCTCAAAATTTGTCTGGGATGAGTAGGGAAGAAACCTTTCATATAATGACCACTATCAGGGATCTATAAAAAATTGCTCTTCAGTTAGTCAAAACTATACATCAACGTGCCTGATTAAACAGGGCTGGGGAATATATGATTTATTTTCCTATCCCAATATGATTGGACACCTTAATGTATAGGTCAACTGAAGAGCACTTACTAGATTAGTAAGACAATACTGAAAAATACTTTTCTACAGCCTATTTCTTGGGGATTCAAACCACAAATCCCAATGGTCTGGTATGCCTATCCAGGCCTCAATATGAAGCTAGTCTTGCTGTACATGGTTATGAAGGTGCATGTTAGACCTGGGCTTCATATTCTCCTTTTTGACAGGAGATCATATTACAAATAATAAACCATTACTTACTTCTATCTGGATATTTCGAAAAGGGTTCCGGATAACTTGTGGGCCAGAAGTGCCTCGAACACACAAATTGATCTCTTAGTTGTTTGGCAGTCAGCTTTCTCAGACTTTCCTTGCCCACAACCTCCAGCCATGGTCTGCTTGTATCTGGTTTGGAAGGAAAGTGGTGAAAAATTATCTTCTCCTGCTTCACAACGTCATCATTTCTATGAATGCCACAAATATTGCACTTGTGGCCTGGGTGGCTCATCTGTAAAATGAAAATAAATATTAAAATGACTTTTATTTAAAGACCACACAATCTGGGATAGCCTACCTACTGTTACTGCTAGATTATACTACTGTGGAAGATGATAGAAGGAACCTAATACTGTACTTATATAGGCCTATTCCTTGAAAAAATGTGCTTAGTGTACAACTATAGTGGTACCTCCAACTACAGTGAGAGCCTTCCCTATAGAACGGGGCTTCGCCTGGGTCATGTGACGGGTGAGGCACGTTGAGTTAGCGCTAGATGACCAGCATATGCCGATTACACAAGAGCCGGTCGGAAAGTACCGAATGTTTTCATGAAATGTATTACATACGGAGCTGGCAAGATACCTTAGTTGAGAAAATTAAGACTTGTGAAGTACTGTAGCTTGTCTCGTATCCCGCGAACATGGTTAGGTATAGAACAAAATATCGAATTTTCACCAACAGTTGAGACATGCACTTCACTTGAAATAGACAACAAAATTATCACAGACAATCAAGAGCTATGCGAATCATTCAACTTGTTCTTCACAAACATTGCTGGAAGTCTAGCAAAAGCTATTCCTGAACAGAAGGAAATCCTCAGTAAGGACCACAAGCAGTCAAATTCCCTCTACTTATATCCAACAGATGAAGCAGAGGTCAAGTCCATCATCACAAATTTAAAGAATAAAAAGAGCTGTGGCTTAGATAGGATCAAGACAAATTTCATTAAAAACAATATGCAATCATTTATTAAAATCTTGGTTGAAATGATTACTGAGTCCTTAGTTACTGGCATGATACCAGATGACTTAAAAATGGCCAAAGTAGTTCCTATATTTAAGGGTGGTGACAAAAGAAATCCAAATAATTATAGACCTGTTTCTATTTTATCGGTAGTTTCAAAAATTCTGGAAGAAGTGGTAAAAACAAGATTGCTTTCATTTCTGAACAAGAATACATTCTTTCATAATATGCAATACGGATTCAGGGAAAAATCTAGTACTGAGGCAGCAACTATTGACCTAATAACAATGCTACAAGAAACTATTGACAAAAATAATATGGCAGTTGGGTTATTTATTGATCTCACAAAAGCCTTTGATACAGTAGATCATAAAATACTGTTGTCAAAATTAGAAAATGCTGGTGTCCGAGGTATAGCTCTAAAATGGTTCCAAAGCTACCTTATTGGAAGAAAGCAGCATGTAGCTTTGAATAAATGCATAAGTTCAGGAAAATATATAACTCATGGCATTCCACAAGGATCTATACTTGGACCTACATTATTCTTAATGTATATAAATGATATTGTGGAATGTAATTTGAGAGGGCATATCAAACTGTATGCAGATGATACAAATATCTTCTACACTGGGAAAGACATAATTGAAATCATACAAAATGTGCAACAAGATATAAATACTCTCTCACAATGGTTCCAGGCCAATAAATTAACAATGAACCTACAGAAGACCAATTACATGGTAATTTCAAAACAAAGCATGAAAGAAATCACACATGACAAAATATATATAAATAATATTGAAATAAAAGAGGTTAATCAGGCAAAGTATTTAGGTCTAATCATCGACAAACACCTGACCTGGATTGAACACGTTGAACGAATTGCTAAGAAACTCTCACCTGTAGTAGGGATCCTAAGGAAACTTCGGTATCTTATTCCCCTAAACCTTGTAAAACAAATCTACTATTCACTTGTACATAGCAAGCTCCAATATTTAAATGTTATTTGGGCTCACTGCAGGAAATCCACACTGAATGATTTAATGACTATTCAGAATAGGGCCATTAGAAACATATTTAACTTTCCTTACTGCACTCCAGTAAAAGATCTGTACATCAAAAGTAAAATTCTACCCCTCAGCATAAGTGCAGAACTCCGAGCAGCTATGCTAATATACAAAATTAAACACAACACAATACTCTATAGCTCTCCCTACATCTTGAACTCAGACAATCATTCTTATGGAACTAGGCATGCGAAGGACGTAGCCTTATATATCATTCACTCTTCTAAATATGGTAGAAATAGTTTCAAGTTCTCTGCATCACAGTCATATAATAAACTTCCTGATGAAGTAAAAAGTGCACCAACTTTGTCGGTATTTAAGAGGAAAACAATGGAAGTATTGTGGGAAAAATTCGATGCATCTTAATACATCAAATAAGTTAAGTTATGTATAAGATTAAAAATCCTAAGTGCTTATCATTTTAAGGGACCTTGGTCTAAACAATCTTAGATATGGTATCAACCTTATAATAGGCCTATGTCCTTATTCATCAATTTGTGTTACCTTCAGAATTTTCTTCCTTGGTGTGTAAACACACATATTACTGTACAATTCCTCTGTACGAGCCTATGGCTCTTTGGAATTAATTGAATAAAATATCTATCTATCTATCTAGTGAAAACTTATCTTCTCAAGAAGAAGACTTCCAGTGAATGTGTTCGTACGTTTCAGCTCTGCAAAAGGTATACTATACAGAAACAATCCATGTACTCTGTAGGCTCTGGAGAACTAAATTACTGCACCGATACAAAATATCAGTGAGGATAACCAAAACATTATCCGCATCTGTCCCGCACCCGCACGACTGTTATCCTCATCCGCATGTTTATTATACCAATCTACTGACATTACAATAATATTTTAATTACCGGTAGATAAAGTATTAAAGCACTGACGGCAGCAGCCATGCTCGCTAAAGCGCAGCGCAATGCCATGGAGCAAGCTCTCTGCGGTCTCTGTAGACGTGGGTACTTGAAATGGTTTTCCGTGGTTTCCCATTTTCAAAATGCTGGGACGGAACCTTCTAATAGGCAACAACTGCTTCCTTCCACATCCTTGCCCAGTTTCATTCATTTCATCTCTCATTAACTCCTCTCATAAGGTTGGCGTCAGGAAGGGCATCTGGCCGTAAAATCCACTGGCACATTGACCTATCATCACATCTCATTTCCGACCCCGTTGGAAACGGGAATAATAAGGGGCAGACATACATACAAAGTATTAAAGCAACATATTTAGACATTTGAGGAGAAAGTTGTTCCCCTAGGCTATGTTCAGTTTATGCCACGGTTCTTAGGCGGTCAGTCCCAGTTTCACAGTCGTACAGAGGACAGTCTGCGAGTCTCAAGCATGTACAATTAATACGCGAGTTTTCAGTTGCGCGGGAAGCAACTTTTAGGTATCAATTTCACATGCCAGAGATTCGCCACCTGTTCTCTGTACGACTGTGAAATCGGGGCTCACCGCCCAAAAACCGTGGCATGAACTGTATGTCATGTCCATGTGCTATGTTTAAAATGAATGTTATACAGCCAGAATTGCAACCCTTGTGTTAATCCCTCCCTATATTATTCTGCTAAGGTCCCATTCCAGTTTTGTACCGAAAATAAGGTCCCATTAACACCAACCTACACATATGGGATACCTACAGGTTCAGCTTAACCCAAAGCGCAAGCGAAATGCACTCACTTACTCTTTAAAGGCCTCACAATTAAATAAATACCTTAAAACTTGTATATTTACAATGAAATAATGCAACACGGTAACCATGGTAACAGAATCTCACAGGTCCATCTTTTTCTGTAAGACGCAATGCAATTCTAATTATTGCATTACTGTGAAAGTTTCCAGACGGTTATAAGGTTATCACTAAACCAAATTAAGCTATAAAATTCATCAATACATACAGTATAATGCGCTTATGGGGGTCAAGGGGCACTCGAGAATTTTTTCATGCAATTTTCACGTGTGAGTGTGGTACGAAAGGTCTTGGTTGGTTCTTAAGTTTAGGGGCCGCGACAATGCGGTCATGTAGCCCCGTGTTAATTGTGATGACTGTATTAGTGTGTGTTACCTGTTTAATTCAAGAATGGACTGCAGACTTATGAATTTTTCAAATAGTTCCTACTTTTGCCGCCAAACACCACCGTCGACGACTACTAGTTCAGAACTTAGCTACCAGACACTTGTGTACTCTTTACAACTAGAATATTCGCGGGCGAAGCCGCGACGGGTAATGCTAGTTGTGCTTAATGACATAATTTGAATGAGATTAGCGTAAATCAACTTACATTTGTCATTTAAAAAAACGTAACGGAAAAATGTGATATGTCATAATCATCCGGGTCCTAGTAATGATATTTAACAAGTTCGGATTGTATACTGTACGAAAGTTTGATGATTTTCAGTCGGTCAACACGATTGTACAGGCCGGACGTTTGTTTTAGACGAGTGAAAAATCTTAATGGAAGCCTGGAGGCGAGTTACTGCAGTACCTGTGTTGTTATCAGCTGCCCCAAGCGGTCCGATGATTGACTAAGCTGTCTCACACTCCTACTGAAGTACAGTCATTGACAAATATATATAATGGCGTTCTGTTCGTAACTACGTAACGTGTACTTCCGTGTCACACAATACTTCGACGTGGACTGTACTGTCAGCGGGACGGTGTCACCAGGTGCTCAAGTCTGAAATTCCATTACATCAGATCGGTGGTGACAAGTTTGAAGCGATAGGGTGAGAGAGTGACTGTGTGCAGGCTCACCCGCTGGCTTCAAGGTCAAGGGCAATCGTCTAAAACAAACGTCCGGCCTGTACCCAAATGAGACGAGGGTTAGGGAATAACCCATCTCATTTGGATACAATCGTGTTGACCGACTGAAAGCATCAAACTTTCGTTTACTAAGGCAACGCTGAAAATGGCTTCAAACACCATAATGTTCGAATTGTATTATAAAAGCTATCCGCAAATTTACTCCAAATATTATCCGCAGCTTATCCGCTATCCGTACAGCCATGCAAACTATATCCGCATTCGCGCAGGGCTTTAATTATATAGCAAGTGTACCTAAACTTTCCATGTTGGTGCAATGCGTGTTTAGAAAATGAAGGGCAGCATTTCCAGCAACTACTATGAAATTCACAAATGTGTGTGTGTATGTCTACCCCTTATTATTCCCCGTGGTGGATGGTTTTTACGTCCGGATGCCCTTCCTGATGCCAACCTCATGAGAGGAGTTGATGAGAGATGAAATGAATGAAGATGAATGAAACTGGTCAAGGATGTGGGAGGAAGTGGCCGTGGCCTGTCAGAAGGTACTGCCCCAGCATTTGCCTGGAGTTAAACATGGGGAAACCACGGAAAACCATTTCAAGGACGGCCAACGGTAGGGCTCGAACCTACGTCTACCTAGTCCACAGAGAACTTGGCCCCATGACCTAGCTCTGCGCTTTAGTGAGCATAGCTACATACTGCTATAGGTAGTCTACTATGAAATTCACAAGTATTACCCATTTAAGATTTGATTGCCGCTGAGCATGGCTGCACCACCGTTTGTTGATTATTGTAGCAGGAGCTCCGCGGGGTAAAGAGGAGAACACAGTGATGACAAAGTGCAGTCTCACATAAGTCAAGCAGCATTGCGCGCGCTACCTGTCTTAGAAGCGCAAATAAGTGTCACAGGAGCTCATCTCACCACGGACAGTTACTGGAGATGAGTCACATCCTACTCGCCCAACTGTACCTGTCAACGAAGCAGAGTGACGTGTGACACAAGTAAACACAGAATAGTTCCCATCTCGACCACAGGCAATCAATTCGTGAAAGGGTAATAATGTTGATTATTAAATATGTTAAAAAGTGTAAATGTGTTGAACCAGTTGGGCGCTACTCTGCTGCTAGGCTCCGTTCTATAGGGAAGGCTCTCACTGTACAATCTTGCAGAGTTTATTGGTAAGCATAGAACACTGAACATTACAGTTGCATTTTTAAACACGAACTTTCTGACCTTCACCAAGGTTACAATCCCCCTATATGCATATCCTTGCCTCTGTGTAGAATTATGAATACCTATTTCGGCACTAACTGGAGATACCGGTACGAGGTTCTAAATATGTCAGTGACCTTTCTTTTAGCCTACAGCAATTTGAAACAAATTCAGAGATTTTACTTTTGATTTATTTGTTCTATACGGTACATTAATAATAAATGAAATAATAGCCTAATGCAAGTAGCACTCAATATTATGAACAATACTTTATTACATTGCTTCAATTGCTATTATTATTATTATTATAGATTTCTATCCTCGCCGCTAGATGGGGGCTTCATTCATTCCATTCCTGACCCGGTCGGAGACTGGACGCAGGCAGTGGATTTTTCATTATAGATTTCTAATACGGTGAGGGCGAACGGGGCTTTGCAGTTGCCGCATGAAGGACAGGCCACTGAGTATAGCCGCGTTTCGAGCAAGGCACTGGCGCTAGGAACAGCGCGCCGCGTAGCGTATTTAATAATCAAATGTGATACGAGACGAGCTACAGTACTTGTCCAGTGCTGGATTACCCATTAGGATCATCTAGGCCCAGGCCTAGGGCCCCCAAAATTTTATTCCGAAGATTTAGAAAAAAAATATCCAGAACTGAGACAGTTTCAGCATTATATTAAATTACAATGTCCTTTAAAAACTGAGTTCACTCGTTCTGAACTTCACGAAATTCTTATTCGAGACAAGCTTGAGTCTGTTTTTCGGAACGTTGAAATTGCTTTTCGCATTTTCCTGACGCTCATGATAACGAATTGTTCTGCGGAGCGCTCGTTTTCAAAATTGAAATGGATCAAAAGTGCGCAAAGAAGAATCATGTCACAAGCACGATTAGACATGCTAAGTTTAATGTATATCGAGTCAGATGTTCTGCGGGAAATTGATTTTGATGACATTGTAGAAGATTTCATTGACCGAAAAAAAAAAACAGAAAAAAAAATTGATTACATTTTACAGAAATAAAAAATAGTATGATTTGTTAAATTGTTCATCAAATCATCTGAAATGTTTTCAAATAACGATGATCGTTTCAATTGAAATGTATTGCACCCTTCAATAAAACATGGTTTTCTCAAGAGTCATCTACGGGGTCGTGTTCAGTCCTGACTGCGTTATACAGCAAAGTTCGCTTAAAAACAACATGCTCTAATGAATAGAAAGGTTCATGACAGAGGCTATACTAGAAATAAAATGAATAACAAGTAGAATAAAAGATATTTAATGACTGAAAATTATGTGCATAATAATAATAATAAATAAAAGAAATCCTCCCTGACTTTTACCCCCTAATAAATAATAATATTACTGAGCGGTATGAACTCGCTCGTCACAACAAAACAATGTGAATACAGCTTCACTCAAAATGATAAATCATAACATAAACTTTGAGCTGTAAGAACTCACTCGTCACAACATATGGATACAAGTCCATTTTTCCTGGTCAAGAAGTTATATAATGTGTGGTGTACTGCTCGTTAATAAGAAACTGAGTACTGATGCGAGTCCGTTTACAACTGAAACAGTCATGTTGCTTACGGAGTTGCATCTTTTAAATCACACTACGGCGGTGCCAGAGCACATAAATGAACAAAAAGAGCATGCCAGAAATAGGCCAAAACGCTCTCATCACAACATGGGAACATAGCCTCGCGCACCCTAAGTTGACACGGGTCATTGAACGCGTAAAATAAACACACAAAAATTGAACCAACAACAACAAAATACAAGCCTAACGGCTGAAAAACTATGTTTACATTTATATAAAACGCAGACAAACATGAGTTTCGGAAGCTACCTTACAACTATGGACAGCACCCATTTAATCAATCAATACTCATTATAACCGATCAGGTGTTGTGAATTTAAACAACGTCTTAAATTGAAGTACAGAATCCAGGCCTGTTACTAATGACAAGTCGCGTTATCTGATTTGAACGCGCCCTTCTTGTATGAGTCACGCTGCCTCAATTATCTCTCTCAGTCGCTCAAGCCAGGTGCAGTTTCCCTCTGGAAACGCAAACATATCTCACTCATCCCCTGGATGGCAAGAAAACACAAATATATACCACAAGTCCAGCCTCGCGAGGTCATGAACTGGGCTAATGTGGAGCAAGTCAGAATAATCACCATGATATATTCTCGCTAGCACATCATAAAAATCACACAACGCACCAAAAGCTTGGACTGACTCTCATACACATATCACTGGGTCGGCTCAAAACAGATCAACAATATTGTGTCCATTGACACGTTAAAAAAAATACACAACAAAAACTCGGGTGCAAAGTGCCATCCCGTTCAGATCTGCTGAAAAAGCAACTATCAAAATAATCCTGATCCGTCATAAAATTCTACTCACAAATAATCTTTACCCTCCAAATTCTATTTTTAATCTCAAAATTAATTCAGTTCCATTTCTGTTATAAGGCATACCTCCGAATAATAATGCTTGACCGCGATTTACGCAAGCGAAAGCGAGCACGAGCTGCGCGTCGCCCCGTAAAATTGAACAAATCACAATATTTACAAATTACACAACGCTCGGCTTGTCCCATATTTAACGTGTCAGTAAAACAAGAACTAAGAATCTACATTACCAAGCAAGCAAACAAATATCTACAAAAATATGTCCCATAATACCATAGCTGATTTAATAAATAAATAAATTCATTTGTACTCAATCCTTTAAAAACAGCGTCAAGGAAACGTCTGCAGCCATCTCCTTTAAGATGTTTATCTCGTCATCGACATCTTCTGGCAAATGTCCTGCTGGTTCCAAGATCCGGTCTCGTTCCTAGCCGTCATCTCAAGCTGAATTAAATAAAGTTTTGTCAGATACACACACGATATAATTCCTACTACATTCACCTATCAAGTACTAAATTCCTTGACAATCTATTTGGTGAATTATTTCGATGAACTAGTCCTACTGGTAGTGCTGGGACTACAAATAAATCACTGAAGTTACACTTATAACTTGACGAAACTGTTCCATTTTCAAATAAAAATCAACGTCACGTCCTCAGACGCACAAATGAAGAGTGTGAACGTTACGTCCTCAGACGCACAAAAATAAGTGAGTGAACGTTACGTCCTCAGACGCACAAAAATAAGTGAGTGAACGTTACGTCCCCAGACGCACGAAAAATAAGTCAGTGAACGTTACGTCCCCAGACGCACGAAAAATAAGTCAGTGAACGTTACGTCCTCAGACGCACGAAAATAAGTGGTCTCTCGAAGCTTTTTGGATCCTTATAAATGAAACTGACTAGGGTTGGTGTGGAAGGGGATTTTATGAGAAAATATTCCATAATAATTATCAGACTAGCATGCGATCGGTATCATTGAGTTCGTAGCGATGTGGAGGTTACGATTATGCTGTAGTTGGCTGGAATCGATCGTGGAATTAATCTGTAGATAACTCCCGCGTTAATTTACCAGGGTGCGTCACCAAACCGAGTTGCCGCTAAAACAAGGCGTCTTTATATTATTGGCCCAGACTCTTGTATGTCTTTGCGCGCTTTTACATATATTTCTGCAGTAGGGAGTGGTTAACATGATGATTGACCAATTGCCTCGTAGCATTTGATTTTCTTCTTGGCGCCAACCTTCATAGCAACAGGCCATAATGTGCGTGCCCAAGCCGTCTCCGCGCTAAAAGTTGCACCTGTCCTATGTGTCAAGAATATTTATGCTGCTTCCTAAAATACCACAGGAGCTTAAACCATTGTGTCCTCTCGGCCACTGATTTCTCAATATTTCCCAACACCGTCCGGCTCTCATATCTGCTGTCTGTAGAAATGTAACAAAAGATGATGAATAATTATTAGAATCCTTTATACAGCCTGTGGATAAAGGGTTCAGTATGTATATATGATTTAATAAAAAGTGTATTATTCATCTTGAGAAAAAAATCTCTTGCATATCCTTTATTAAATGTACAGGTGCTAAAAATAAAAATTATTTGAAAAAATAAAGGGGCCCCAAAAATCTGAGGGACTTGGGCCTCATTTTCCGGCACTGACTTGGTCACCACAAGTCTTAACTCTCTGAACCAAGGTTTCTTGCCAGCTGGGAATGTAATTAATGCTATGGCCAGTGGCCACATGCAGTGAATCACGTCCCGCTGATGTGTAACGGTAGATGCTAGTCAAGTGGCGCTGACTCAACGCTCTCCGCGCGTCACGCGGCCCAAGAAAAGCTTGGTGTTATAGGGAAGGCTCTCACTGAATAATATTAATACCTTTGATGCCTTAATGTGTCATTATTGATAATACTGAGTGAAAGGTGAGGATTTCATACCTTGAGTAGGCAAGATTCTCGCTTCTCGTGGATGATCTTCAGTTCTGTTAACAGTGTGATGTAGACCAAGATCAAACATGCACATTAAATCAGCTGTTGAAGTGCCTGTCAAGCTGTCAATTCGGCTCAAGTTCAGCCGGTCTGCCCCTTGCATAAGTTTCAACCTATAGCAGAGAGTATGGATAATGGCCAATAACAAGCCGGGCCTGCTATCACGTGGGCGAACTCGGGAGAACTAGTGTTATCAGCGCCTCTTAAGGCTATGAATTGAAGCTCCTCATTCCAAGTCAGCTGTCGGTAGCAACGGATCATGCAAGTTTCACCTCCCTGACCTAAGTATGCAAGAAAGGGATTAAGTTAGTTAAAAGTAACTTGTGCGTGGAGACCCTAGAAATGAATGATTTATAGCTGTCCTGCTACGTCATCGCGTGGTAGACTAGACGCTGAAAGGAAAAACTGACTCAAATGAATATTGTATGTACTATATGTATGGGCGTCACAACTTGCCTTGTCATGTCACTGATCTATTTGTGTAGAATCACAAATTCACCCAAATAAACTATCTAGTAAAGGGGCGTGAAGAGTTATTCTTTCTAGAGTCTGAGGTAAAAGCCAGACTTTGATAACCAGAAATGTTAAGAAAGTAAATTGTTGTTGTTGTTTTAGGGACTGCGATATCGCGGTCAATTAGCCCCATGAATATTTGGTTGTGTGTTGAATGTGTGTGATAACCTGTGTTATCGTGATGGCTGTAGTTGTTGTTGTATGAGTCTTCAGTCTTTTGACTGGTTTGATGCAGCTGACCATGCTTCCCTGTCCTGAGCTAATCGTTTCATCTCTACATAGCTACCACACCCTACATCCGAGACAATCTGTTTAACATATTCTAACCTTGGCCTACCCCTACAGGCTGTAGTAGTGTGTGTATTTGTAAATTGGGAATAGGATTGGGGCGGAGGCAGCCGTAAGTTTGGAACCACCCCACCATTTGCCTGGAGCGGAAGTGGGGGGAACTACGGAAAATCACTCCCAGGATGGCTGAGGTGGGAATCGAACCCGCCTCTTCGCAGATTGTTCTCATGAGACTGACTGTACCCCGTTCCAGCCCTAACACCAGAGTTAAAGTTTATTGGCAGGGTCGGGAATGGAACTCGTACCTCCGGGGCGTCAGCCTAGAACGGACAAATCGAGAGCAAGGCTGAAGAAGTCACATTCACGAGTCTCATCGTGAACATTACAGCATATCTCTCGACATTTCGTTAACTATTCTAACTCAAGTTGAGTCAAGGGATAGATGACCTAGCTGTTCCGCCCCTTAAAACTCCAATAAATAACTAAAAAGTAGTCAGAAAATTGTAACTTTTGAATGTCACTTTTTATGGGATTTGCATTTAGAAAATAATGCATCACATGCGCCAAAAAAAATCACTAACAGGAGAGCTCAGCGATTCACAGGCAACGTTAAAGTCTCTCAATGACAAATACAATGAGGTCCTTATCTAAACATCGGAACAGCCGCGTGATGGACAAGCCACTGTGTGTGTGTCGAACAAAGCACAGCCGCTAGCAGCAGCGTAGCTCCCAACTAACACATTTACAATTTTTAACGTATTTAATAGTCATCATTAGACTACTTACATGAATTTCAGAGTAGTGGCTGGAAATGCTGTCCTTCTGTTTCTAGCAGGGGCGTATATAAAGGGGGAGCTGTGGGAGCTCCAGCCCTCCTACCCGAAAAACAAATTAACCCTTTATAGGTCCTTGGGATACTATCTTCCCACCATGTATTTATAGAACGGTGTTAGGGAGAGATTCTTCCCACCCATTTCATTTTAAGAAGTTCCACATGCATCCACAAGCTAGATGCAGAGAAATAATGAATACCCATTAATTTGATGTATACTGTCAGCAGAAAGCAAAGGTGGGAAGCATATATCCCAGTGGTCTCCATAGTGCACGTGCTCGCCAGTTCGGTTGTGTTGAGTGATATAAATGCATTTTTTTTTCAGAAGAAGGTGTTTTTATTGAAGATAAGAGATTTGTAAACGTTGGTATATAACTGAAATACAATGTTAATAATGGTTTTGGTCACTTGAGTAAATAAATTTCAGCTAGATTGGAAATAATTATCTTGCTCAGGGTGTTTGCCATAGATTAGAAGATTTTTAAAAATATTTTTTTATGTTTTTAGTTAATACTATTTTGAAATTATTGAATTATATTCTAATATACTACCTTTGAACATTCCAAAATCACTGTTATATTTTTTGTGCAGTTTTCGGCAAAGATGATATAGGTCACTGACCTTGTGTTGCGTGGGAGTTACGTCTTTTTTTAAATTATAGAGCGTGATGGGTGTTTTTATATATTATATCCTGTTAAATAAACCTCATTATTGAGTGATAACCACAGTATCGTCATAATTTGGAGGTGGGAGATTATTACCCCATTGCTTATTTAAGGAAACATACTGTCGGGTGTGGGCAGTGGGATAATAATTCCCCACCCCGTATTTCATAAAATAGAATCCAACCCATAAAATTGTTGCATATCCCTACTCATCTATCACCCCCAATTACAAATGTGCAAAAAAAAATATATTTTATACCCCCAGTCTTTTGCCCTATAAAGCGTTGAATGTGTTGCTTTGGTAAAAGCATAAAATAATTTAAAGATATGAGCCTGCCTTGTCACGTGTCGCTGTAAATATGTATATATCAATGTTTATGTGTGTATATATTTATCTTGCATGCTTGTTGTCTGTATGTCATACGATAAATAATAAAAAATAATTGTAAATTAGGTTGTACCCTAATCGTAACTTATTGGCTAAGTTATAAACAATATTAAGATTGAAATAAGACTACCTCGTGGCGTAGTGGCTAGCATTCTTAGCTGCCACCCCGGAGGTCCGAATTCGATTCCCGGCTCTGCGAATAAATTTTTATTCTGGTCTGAGGGCTGGAACGGGGTACACCCAGCCTTGAGAGTCGAAACTGAGAATTCCACAGTACGGTAATTTCGAAAAATAAGTTATCATTTTGAAGAAAGAAAAAAAAGCTGTTTACTTTTCTGCTTACTCCATAGGCAATAATAGAAAATTCATTAAGTATAACATTTTATTTGTGTGTTGTGTTTTATTTTACAACTTTTTTGTATTGCCTCTAATTGTAGGCTAGAATTTTACAATTAACTCTCATCTAAAATAATTACACAAAGTTATTTGCTCTAAGATATTGATTGATATTTCTGGGTATTTTGCGGTGACAATTCCCCGAGAATACTCCCCGAACAAAGGCTAGCCTATATACGTCCCTGGTTTCTAGACACACGTATTAAAGCGTTGGTAGTTTTGGAACACTCGATGTAATTCATCCTGACTGATTTCATTTAGTTCTCGAGAGCCTCCAGATTACGCGGATTGTTTCTGTGTACCTTTTGTGTGAGATTTCCCCACAAGCAAAAATGTCATGGCACTGAAATTTACGAACACATTTAACTTACTGTAAGACTTCCTCTGACAATATTAGTTATGCTGAGCTTCTATGCCCAAGATAGAGAGTTCAAATCCGGCCGAAGTCGTCGGATTTTTTAAGAGCGTTAAAAATCCCTCAGCATGCCTTCCTTCGGAGGGGAAGTAAAGCCGGCGGTCCCATGTCATAGATTTATGGCATGTTAAAGAACCTTCCACTAATTACACATGTGTGAAGCTAAATTGGATAGGTTAAGAATGTAAACAACGCTCTTAGGTTCCTACGTTCGTTGCCAAGAGCCGACTACGGTGGCGTCTGGTAGCTAAGTTCTGAACTAGTAGTCGTTGACGGTGGCGTTTGGCGGCAAAAGTAAGAACTATTTGAAAAAAATCAAAAGTCTGCAGTCCTTACTTGAATTAAAAAACAGATAACACACACTAATACAATTACAATTAACAACGGTTATCAGACAGATTCTACATACACCCAAAGTACACGGGGCTACATGACCGCGTTGTCGCAGCCCCTAAACTTAAGAACCAACCAACAATATAATTTCCACTATTCTATGACTTACCATCTTCACGGGATACGAGATAGGTCACAGTACTTCACCACAAGTTTTAACTCTCTCAACTAAAGCCCAGCTGCGTGTGTAATCAATGCTATGACAGCATCCAGAGCTACCCGATCCACTCTTATCTAATGTACTTCGGTACATGCTAGTTATCTGACCGTAACTCATCACGAACCGAGCGCCGCCCCTGCGAGGTTTCGTGATTTAGAGGACTTCACGGTATATTGGAATTCTATAACAGTTTGGATCCCTCTTTATCAGTAGTTCAAGAACTAAATCATTTAGAATTTGGTTGCAAATGTAATGAAAGTAATTATTCCAAAACTCCGAAAGAGACAACTAAAAAGAGCCGCGTAATGAGTACACTATTGGTATATCCCACACCACTGAAATTGAACAGATCAAATTTTGTCGCGTCAGCGTCAACCATGGAAACCTTTTGTTGAATTAAATTTCTTGGCAGAGCCGGGAATCGACCTCCGGAGCGATAGCCAAGAATGCTTGCCGCTACACCACGAGGTGGTTTATTAATCGAAGAGTTCCTTCCTGTAACAATGGGAAGATCCAAATAACGTTGTTGCACAATAGAGAGCGGTTGAGGAGTAGAACAGGGTATACTCTGCCTCGAGAGGCAAAACTGAGAGGAGCTTGGTTCGATTCCCAACTCTAGCCTTAATTACAAATACAGTAAACACACTGCTAGACACCACATTAACTAGACAAATTCTACACACCCAATTAGACAGGGCAGATGATCACGATGCCCAAGCTCCTAAATGAAACATCAACTGAAGTGTGTAATTAAATACGATCGTGACACTCGGATATAAGCTGATATCTCAGTCGTTTGTTTCTATAGATACATGAAGTCCTGCAGTGAGATATGGCAGAGGTAATGAGCAGGACACTTCAGGGGGATTGTGTTTAATGTTGCTGGGTGGGGAAACTTACTTTTTTTTAAATAAAGAACAACCGTGGTTCTACTGTAATTAGGAAAGAATATTGCTAGGATAAGACTGACTCACTCATTCCTTCCGAGATTAGATACCCTTACTCATGGTGTGATTAATGGCTACACGTGCAACGTTTCATATTAAACTGTGAACATCGACATTAAATTACGTCAGTCTTAGCACTATTTACTGTCACGATATCTGTCAGCATGCTTTCGACACAGCCTCTTGAATCTTCCCCCAAGGGTTCTGAAAGAGCAGAACGCGGGTTGACAATCATGTGAACCCAGCTGAGTACGGCATTACTTCAACTTTTAGTTATGTCGGGTTCTCTGTCATCTTTCATTTCAACCTCCCTTGGTCAACTCTTGTTCTCTTACAACCGGCAGTATTAGCGTATCCACTCCTTAAAACAACAATCTCACCACCACCACCATCTTGTATCTCACAGTTAATCTACTACTCTCCCCTATTTTATGCTCATCCAATAAATTTGGCTTCATACAAGACTACGCCTGGTATTATGTGTTGTTACACTGCTGTCCCGCTTCAACCCAGCAAACCAGGATGTGTTCGTTATAGGAACGTGCTGCTTTTTGTTTGTAAATACGAAGAATTACGTTCCAGGTCGATATTTTTATAATTATTTGTTCTAGGCTACTCTCTGTAGAACATTTTACACCTTCAATTTGAAATATGTCCTCAACAAGAGTAGCGTAATCACGTTGCTCCACTGACACAAGTCACAGGGAATATTTGAACTAATCGGCGAAAAGCCAAAAATAATTTCTTAATCTGTTTTGATCATTGGATTTATTCTTTTGGTCTGTCGCACGTTAAATTTCTCATCTGCAAACATATTATAGATTCGCTCCAAAATAACATGACTTTTAAGTTAAGAAGCATAAATTACTTACATTAAAATAATGAAATATTTTTCTTGTGAAAGTGGGACGCAATTTATTGATACTGTACAGTAAATGTTTATTACTTTGTATACGGTACTTGAATAAAGTAGATACACGCATCAATAAATCATATGAGTGAGAATTGTGTTCTTTCTTTTAAGACAATAATAAAAGTGTATTCATTTTGTTTTAAAATACTGTAAGTCATAATAGAGTTTTACATTATTTACACTTTTCACTCACACTTCCATGATGTATTTCCGTAAGTATTAATCCTCAGAGGCAAAACATTTTACAAATAGTTGCTGGTTTATTCAGCAATTTTTTTCCTGTTTTTTACAGTTTTACATCTCGTAACTTACGGGGTTCCAAAAATAACCGATTCAATTGCAAGACATACGAGTGCGATTTGGAGGCAAATACATCTAATTCCAGACTGTCTTTTAACCCTTTATAGGTCCTTGAGATACTATCTTCCCACCATGTATTTATAGAACGGTGTTAGGGAGAGAATCTTCCCACCCCTTTCATTTCAAGCAGTTCCACATGCATCCACATGCTAGATGCAGAGAAATATTGAAAACCCATTAATTTGATGTATACTGTCATCAGAAACCAAAGGTGGGATGCATATATCCCAGTGGTCTCCATAGTGCACGTGCTCGCCAGTTCGGTTGTGTTGAGTGAATGAAATGCATTGTTTTACAGAATACAGTGTTTTTATTGAAGATAAGAGATTTGTAAACGTTGGTATATAACTGAAATACAATGTTAATAAAGGTTTTGGTCACTTGAGTAAATATATTTCAGCTAGAATGGAAATAATTATCCTGCTCAGGGTGTTTGCCATAGAATAGAAGATTTTTAAAATTAATTTTCTGTGTTTTAGTAAATACTATTTTGAAATTATTGAACTATACTCGAATATACTAACTTGTAACATTCCAAAATCACTTTTATATTTTTTGTGCAGTTTTCGGCAAAGATGTTATAGGTCACTGACCTTATGTTGTGTGGGAGTTATGTTTTTTTTTAATTATAGAGCGTGATGGGTGTTTTTATATATTATATCCTGTTAAATAAACCTCATTATTGAGTGATAAATACAATATCATCATAATTTGGAGGTGGGAGATTATTACCCCATTGTTCATTTAAGAAAACATACTGTGGGGTGTGGGCAGTGGGATAATAATGTCCCACCCCATATTTCATGAAATAGAACCCTCACCCATAAAATTGTTGCATATTCCTACTCATCTATCACCCCCAATTACAAATGTTCAAAAAAAGTATACCCCCAGTCTTTTGCCCTATAAAAGGTTAAAGTAGAGACGTGGATTCTATTCCCACTTCAGCTATCCAAAATTGGGGTCCATGACAATTCGTCATGAGCAACTTGTCCAACGACAATTGTGTTAAAGTTTTTGAGAATGAGGGAGGGTAGTGGCGCTTCTAACGCACTCATTTTATTTGTACCCGACTGTACATGTTAAAATAATTAATATCTCTCGAACGCATGGTCCGATTTTGACAAATGAGGTGTTGTTGGACTTGGGCTGACGCCCTCTTTCCAATGGACTACTCATTTCAACCCCTAAATAAAACCTACCCCTACTAGGGGGTGAAATTGTAATTTTTTTAGTGAAAGTCTCTTTTCAAATGCGACATGTATAAGGTGCGCTGCTAAAATGAACTTAAATGTTGTTGCTCATATAGCGCATGCGTTTTTCTGGCTGCCGCTATGGATTAACAGTTTTGTTTTTGTTTTTACGCATGCGCACTTGGGATTTTTGTAAGAGGGCGAGCTCTTTGAAAAAAAAATGATTGATAAGAAGGGATTTTGGTGGTGAGGAGAGAACCAGATAGTCGCCTACTTTCCTACGAAGTTTGCCGATATCTCTCGAACGCAAGGTCGGATTTGGACGTGTGACGTGTCAAATTGCTTGTCTCGAAACCCTATATATGTTATTAATAGGTTAAAGTTTTGAGAATGAGGGAAACAGGTTTTTTAGGATTAAAACCATGATTTTAGACTTTTTCCGATATTTCACGAATGCATGGTCGGATTTGGTCCTATGACGTGTCAAATGGCTTGTTTCGAAACCCTCTTTATTTTGGTAATAGGTTAAAGTTTTTGAGAATGAGGGAAACAGAATGTTTTGGGGTAAAACCGTGATTTTAAATTTTTTGCTATAGTTCGCGAACCAATTATGCTAGAGGCGTGTACGACGGGTCCAAGGACTCGGGGTGACATTCTCTTTGCTATGGACCACTCGTTATAATTTTTAAAAAATATTGGAATCTCGATTTTGGGGTAAACATGTGTTTTTTGTGATTTTTGCCGATATCTCATGAACCAATAACGCTAGAGACGTGTACGAGGTGTCATAGGACTCGCTATCACGCCCCCTTTTAGAAACTATGTTTGACATTTTGACAAAGGGCCTAACGCCATACATGTTGAAAAAAATCTTTACCGATACCTGTTTATAATGTTCATGAAGCGTGGTGGTTGAGAGAGACGATACTGCTGGATGTGTGTGTTTCAACGAAACTGTCGCTGACCACGGTGGCTGTGCTCAATAGATTAATCGCTATTTCGACAGGTCGGTTTATGACAGAGCGAGGGTGCGTTTTTTCTGATACTTTACCCCGAAGATGACCTTGAACGTGTAAACGGTGATGAGAACTTGGTTCTATGTTGGTCGAAGCGAGTACAGAAAACAAACTTGCAGAGGAGCAGGATGTGAATGTCATTTGAGCTTATTGGAATGCGCTGATCTGACTTGACAACAGGTGCAATGGAAAATGACAAAGACGCAGAGGACACTTGAAGGTGAAATAATCTGACCATTGTGGTGGCAGGGAAGAGCGAATACACGTGTGAGATGACATGTACGCTAAACAAGTTACATCCTGTTTGCTTCGTACGTGACAAAATGCAAGTTCATGTGAAATTTGATCCGGCACAGGTGTTCACTTTGGGCGTTAGCTGTCCACGTGACCGATAACAGGATGTTCAAAGCGTGGGAAAAAATGATTATACATGCAATGTAACATATATAAAGACATGTCGTTATCATTTCCACTCTCACTTAGGTGACTACCTTTGAACACATTGCGTTGCGTGAAACCCCTGGTCTTGTTTAACAGTTTTGGTGTTGGTGGAAAATACTTAACCTTGTTGTGGGGTAGGTATTTATTTATATATTTATTCATTTATGCATTTATTGATTTATATATATATTTACAAGCAATTATTTATTGATTAGGTAATTAATGATTTTATGTATTTATTTATTTGTTTGCAGATAACCGGTATACCTTACATGTCTGAGAGAGAAGAAACCATTGCACTTTTGAGCTCACTAGAAGGAAACAGGAACAAGCCACTGCAAGTAAAGGTGAGATGATTTTTTTTAAACTAACTTGTTTCATTTTGTTTTGTTTTATGTTTTATTTTATGAAATGCATGTATTAACCTGAATTTAGGTATTTATAGCGGTTTATTTTATTTATTTTTAGAAACTTGGAAAGAAAAGCCTTACCGCCGTAGCAGTTGCTGAAAAAAAACCGAAACGCATTAAAGCGAAACCACTGCCCAAGGGTGAACTGTTTAAAACTCAGGTAAGTCTAACTTAAAAATGCTATTCCATTTTACCACTACTGAAACTCGTAGACAAAAAAAAATCATTACCTGTACATGACTGGGACAATGATTGCTTTCTTGATTAATGGCTATGTTGTTGTTGTTGACTGGGAAAAGTACAAGGCCATGTTGGATTTTCTAAAAATAAAAAAAATAAAAATTAATTTATGGTTGGTTCCCTATGGACTCAACGAATATCCACAGGTTTGAACATGATAATGTGAACAAAGTGACATGACATTCATTTTTGTTTATATATTGGTTAAAGGGGCGGGGGGGGGGGGTGTAAATGACTGTAGATTTATAAAAAGAAAATAAGTACATGGGTTACTGTTAGTGCCAACATACAGTTTATTTTTAATGATGTTTTGATATATTAATGTCAATTAACGTTAAGGTTTTATTTACAAGTATTGATTGATTGATTGATTGATTGATTGAGTGAGTGATGGGTTATTTTGTTTGCTTTTAGGTGTCGTTATGTGCCATTAACATAATGAACAGACAGTGAAAAAGGCATACATTGTGCTTTAAAGTACTCTGTGCAACGTTAATAACTTACAATAAGAACAAGTTTTATTATAACACATGGCGTTAGTATGAAATACAACAAGTGAGCAAGTTGGTTTACCACGTGGGTTAAATTTAAAATCAGAACATGACCGTTGGTTAACATTTGAATCCTGGCCCGTAGGCTTTTTGTCGACACATGAACTTGCAAAAGCAGTTTTTTTTTACTTGAACCGAGAAGATGTGGTGCGCTGCGTGTTTTGTCGTATTGAACTTTCACACTGGGAAGAAGGGGATGATCCCTTTCCTCATTGTCCTTACATGCTTGGAAAGCAAGTGGGTAACCTACCCGTGCATTCATTTTACCGAACCACAAGACCATTGGCTACTACTTACGTTGCTGAATCACAAATAAATAATACTAATGATGTATTACCAGCCAACGATAATGTCGATATATGTGGTCCATATGCCATAGACAGTGTTGAATTGGCGTGTGCTTTTGAAAAATTGGGAGTTTGCAAGACTAAAGCACTAGCACACCCAGAGTACAGCTCTGTTGAAAAACGTTTAGAATCTTATAAAAATGTTTGGCCATTAATATTAAAACACGTTACCAAACAGCTAAATGAAGCTGTTTTTTTTTAATACTGGTGAAGGATATAAAACAATATGTTTTTATTGTGGATTTGCTTTAAAGGATTGGCAAATGACTGATGACCCTTTTGTGGAACACGCTCGTTGGTTACCTAACTGTAAATACATGGTGTTGCTTAAAGGTCAGGAATTTGTGAACACTATTCGTAAAGAAAACATGATTGCAGTACAAGAATTAAAAGTGCCTTTAGAGTTAGAACACGCGGAGCAAATACTCGAGGCTGAAAGAAAAGACTTGTCTCACGAACAGATACAAAAGTGTGACCAACAATTATGTAAAATTTGTTATCAAGATGAACTAGGTGTTGTATTTTTGCCTTGTGGACACATGATAGCCTGTGTCAAGTGTTCATTAGAACTTAACACTTGTGCTATATGCAGGAAAGTAGTATCTGCTACAGTTAGGGCATTTCTTGCATAACTAGTATAATTTATTCGCCATGCATAGTGAAAAATCCCTAATTGCACAATATTATTAAAGCTGTTTTAGAGTGTAATAGTTATGCTTTTCTTTTGTTTATAGACTACTACAATGAATGTTTTGAATGCTGTGAGACAATCATATGGCTTGGAGATAAAGAAGCTCAGCGAATTGCCAACGCATATTCCATTCCACATTATCAAGATTCGGAAATTGAAAACAGCATATGGTGATCGTGTACTTTGTGTATGTGAAAACTTTGAGACATTTCTGTCTATACGGTTTAATGATATGTCGGAAAGTGTTTTTGATTAAGTAAATAATGCTGTGCAACCTGTACACTTAATTTATGAAGGTTTTAAAAACAATAGGTGCATGATTCGTTTTAATTAAATAAAAAAAGTCAAATAATAATGGAAGATATAAGTCATGACAATGGACTGAAGGAAAAATATGTGTATAGAATAATAATGTCTTAGTGTTTAGTATTATCTTAATAAATATTATCATGAAACCAAAAAAAATGTATATAAAGTTTGTAAATAAATGAAAATAATGGTACAATGTTGTTTTATTTTCTATAGAAGTCAGAATATTTAACATTGCAGAGTATACATGATTATGACAATAAAAAGCACACTTAATACAAGTCTTTGCCATAGTGTGTTATAGTTTTAAAAACAAAGCTTGTTGTAGATCTTTTTTCTTCCACGGTAAACAATAGGCATGAAAACGTTATTGTCCTGTTTTGGATCATTATCACTATCATAATCATAAGCAGCATGATCTATATCACTATTATTATAATCACTATAATTATCCTCAACATTACTAAAACCAGTTAAATATTCCTGGTCCTCTTCCTGTTCCTCTTCCTCTTCCTCTACAGTCTCCTCATGTAGAGTCTGCGTGGCTTTTGATAATGTTAAGGGTTTTTTGAACATTGAATTATTTTCAATAGTTGTATTGTTTTGTAGCACTTGCTTTTTAACATTTTCATGATTTTCTGTTGACAGTAACAGTGTTTCATGCAGTACACTACATTGATGATCACTGACGCTTAAAACCAGACTATTTTTGCTTTTTAGCTCACTGCGACATTGTTTTGAACGTTGTTTTGTACAACGCCAAATAACAGTTCCATTTTTATTGGTTCGTTTCACAATATATGAATATCCTTTATAGAATGCATGAGGCTTACCATACCTAGTCACAGATACTTCCATATCAACTGTCAAGCTTAGACTAAGCTCTAGTAAAGACAACTTGGTAATAAGAACAATAGATTAATGTGCGAGCATATATGGGTGCAATGTGGGAGCAAAAAAAGGGGGAGCAAAAAGTGGGAGCAAATATGAGAGCAAAAAGTGTGAGCAAAACGTGGGAGCAAACAGTGGGAGCAAAAATTGGGAGCAAAAAGTGGGAGCAAAAAGTGGGAGCAAAAATTGGGAGAAAAAAGTGGGAGCAAAAAAAAGTAGGAGCAAGTATGGGAGCAAATGTGAAAGTAAAAGTGGGAGCAAGTATGGGAGCATATGTGAAAGCAAAAGTGGGAGCAAAAAAAGTGAGAGAAAAAAGTGGGAGCAAAAATTGGGAGCAAAAAGTGGGAGCAAAAAGTGGGAGCATATATGGGTGCAAATGTGGGAGTAAAAATTGGGAGCAAAAAGTGGGAGCAAAAATTGGGAGCAAAAAGTGGGAGCATATATGGGTGCAAATGTGGGAGCAAAAATTGGGAGCAAAAAGTGGGAGGTTAACTTAGGTTAGCTAGCTCTATCTCACTCCTAGCCAATCATTAACCTTAAATGCACTCTAGAGTTCTTGGAATCTGTTCATGTAATTATTATTCTTGACAGTACTTTGGAAATTACACCCTGAAAAATATCAATCCCTTGATTTTTTTTAAACTGTTAATATTATTATTATTAACCAAGTCACTTTACTAAAATTTAATATATGTGTATTAGTTGATATGAAAGTCTCTACAACCAGCCATGCTTGCACCCACTTTTTGCTTTCACTTTTGCTCCAATATTAATGCCAACTCTTATAACTATAAGCAACAGCAAAATGTAAATGGAATAATATTTCAGGTAATGTTCAAAACAAAAGTCCTGAGGTCTTGGGTTTGAATTCTCAACTATGGTTGTCAGCCAATGAGTTACACTACAGAAAACTTTTTATTTTCGTGTTGTGTTGCATGATAATTTGCCCATTTCGCGGTGTAGTGGCTAGTATACTTGGGTGTTATCCCAGAGGTTTTGGGTTCCAACTCGACTATGACCAGAATTTAATTTTTGATCTGAGAGTTGGAAGGTTAGGTTAGGTGAAGTTAGGTTAGGTGAAATTAGGTTGGGTGAAGTTAGGTTAGGTTAGGGGAGATTGTTTTAGTAAAACACTACATTTGCCCCCACTTTTTACTTACACATTTTGCTCCCACTTTGTGCACTCACTTTTGCTCGCTCTTTTTGCTCCCACTTTTGCTTTCACATTTGCTCCCACTTTCTGCTCCCATATTTGCTCACACTTGTTTGCTCCCACTTATGCTTACACGTTTTGCTCCCACTTTTTGCTCCCACATATTTGCTCCCACTTTTCTTTGCTCTCATATTTGCTCCCACTTTTGCTTTGCTATTACCTTACCAACTGGTATTGCAAAAATTGTGGAAAAAATTATGTATAAGAGACTGATAAGTTTCATAGAAAAAAATAAAATATTATCAAACTCACAACATGGATTTAGAACGGAAAAATCTACACAGACAGCAATTTACGAATGTAGTAATAGTATACTGAAATTAATTGACAATAAGGAACATGTAACTGGCCTATTCTTGGATTTATCGAAAGCATTTGATGTCGTTGACCATAAAATCCTCCTTACCAAACTAAATCAATACGGTGTTAGAGGTCTAGCTAATAAATGGATAGAGTCTTACTTAACAAGGCGTAAACAAATAGTAAGCTTGAGACACAAGGATGATGGAACCAAATTACTTAATGAAACATTGTCCAATGAGGGAATTATTGAATTTGGAGTACCCCAGGGATCGGTTTTGGGCCCACTACTCTTTCTTCTATATATCAATGATATAACACAGAACGTTCATTCACATAAGGAAATTTTATTTGCGGACGATACAACACTCGTAATAAAAGGTGAAACTAAACAGGTCATACAGCAGTCTGCTGACTCCGTTACAGGAGAGTTAACCAAATGGTCACAAGATAATCGCCTCATAATAAACTATAAAAAGACAGTATGTCTAAATTTCCACACTATACAGAATAGGAATCCTGCGATGCCCAATATAACATTAAATGGTCATCAAATAGAAAATAAATCAGAAATAAAGTTTTTAGGACTATGGATACAACAAGACTTGAAATGGAATAAACATATACAATATCTGAATACTAAACTGAACTCGATGTGCTTTGCGTTACGTATTTTGAAAACCTGCACTAGCATGCACACATTAAGAAATACTTATTTTGCTTATTTCCATTCATACTTAAGATATGGGATCATATTTTGGGGTATGTCGCCAGATGTACTAAGCACGTTTCGGATACAAAAGAGAGCGATTAGAATTATGGCAAATGTAAACTCTAGAGAATCATGTAGACCTCTGTTTAAAGATTTAAACATTCTCCCACTGCCCTGCATATATATCTTTGAAAGTATTATGTTTTTTAAAAAGAATTTAATGAATAAAGATGTTTTTCTTAAAACAAACAATGATGTTCATAGGCATAACACAAGACAAAATCAAAACATTCATATTTCACACACACACACAAGCATATATCAAAAAGGAACTTTTCACACTGGAGTTAAATTATACAATAAACTACCCCAGTATATAAAACTGGCCCCAAAAATAAAAACCTTCGATAGAATGTTGAAAGCTTATCTGCAGTGCCATTGTTTTTACTCAGTAGTTGAATATTTTAGCGTATAGGAGTGATGGAATCTATAACTATATTTTACTTTTTTAATTTAATTTTAATACCTAGCTGTATGTTGTTGTATTTATAGAATTAAGTTTTCATATTATGATAATAGAGTGAGGTGTAAATAGTTGTGCAATAAGATTGTATCTATTAAGATTTGCTATTATAATAAGTTATAAATAGTTATAATCTTAGTAATATATACCTGTTAGTTCTTTTATTTTATGCATGTAAATTCTGACGTGTCCTATATCAAAAATGTATTGAATGCATGTATTTGATCAAATGGAATTAATAAAAATCTATCTATCTATCTATCTTACACTTTTTGGACCCGCTTTTTTCTCTCACTTTTTCCTCCCACTTTTGCTTTCACATTTGCTCCCATACTTGCTCCTACTTTTTTTGCTCTCATATTTGCTCCCACTTTTGCTTACACTTTTTGCTCTCACTTTTTTCTCTCACTTTTTGCTCCCACTTTTGCTTTCACATTTGCTCCCATACTTGCTCCCACTTTTGCTTTCACATTTACTCTCATACTTGCTCCTACATTCTTTTGATCCCACTTTTTGCTCCCAATTTTTGCTCCCACTTTTTGCTCCCAATTTTTTTCACCCACTTTTGCTTACACTTTTAGCTCTCACTTTTTGCTCCCACATTTGCTCACACTTTTTTTTGCTCTCATATTTGCTCCCACTTTTGCTTACACTTTTTGCTAATACTTTTTTTTCTCTCACTTTTTGCTCCCATTTTTGCTTTCACATTTGCTCCCATACTTGCCCCTACTTTTTTTTGCTCTCATATTTGCTCCCACTTTTGCTTACACTTTTTGCTCCCACTTTTTTCTCTCACTTTTTTGCTCCCACTTTTGTTTTCACATATGCTCCCATACTTGCTCCCACTTTTGCTTTCACCTTTGCTCCCATACTTGCTCCTACTTTTTTTCTCCCACTATTTGCTCTCAATTTTTGCTCCCACTTTTTACTGCCACTTTTTGCTCTCAATTTTTGCTCCCACTTTTTGCTCCCAATTTTTGCTCCCACATTTGCACCCATATGTGCTCCCACTTTTTTCTCCCACTCTTTGCTCCCAATTTTTACTCCCACATTTGCACCCATATATGCTCCCACTTTTTGATCCCACTTTTTGCTCCCAATTTTTGCTCCCACTTTTTTCTTTCACTTTTTTTGCTCCCACTTTTGCTTTCACATATGCTCCCATACTTGCTCCCACTTTTGCTTTCACATTTGCTCCCACTTTTTGCTCCTAATTTTTGCTCCCACTTTTTTCTCTCACTTTTTTTGCTCCCACTTTTTGCTCCCAATTTTTGCTCCCAATTTTTGCACCCACTGTTTGCTCCCACTTTTTGCTCACACTTTTTGCTCTCATATTTGCTCCCACTTTTTGCTCCCACATTTGCACCCATATATGCTCGCACATTAATCTATTGTTCTTATTACCAAGTTGTCTTTACTAGAGCTTAGTCTAAGCTTGACAGTTGATATGGAAGTATCTGTGACTAGGTATGGTAAGCCTCATGCATTCTATAAAGGATATTCATATATTGTGAAACGAACCAATAAAAATGGAACTGTTAATTGGCGTTGTACAAAACAACGTTCAAAACAATGTCGCAGTGAGCTAAAAAGCAAAAATAGTCTGGTTTTAAGTGTCAGTGATCATCAATGTAGTGTACTGCATGAAACACTGTTACTGTCAACAGAAAATCATGAAAATGTTATAAAGCAAGTGCTACAAAACAATACTACTATTGAAAATAATTCAATGTTCAAAAAACCCTTAACATTATCAAAAGCCACGCAGACTCTACATGAGGAGACTGTAGAGGAAGAGAAAAAGGAAGAGGAACAGGAAGAGGACCAGGAAGAGGACCAGGAATATTTAACTGGTTTTAGTAATGTTGAGGATAATTATAGTGATTATAATAATAGTGATATAGATCATGCTGCTTATGATAAAGATCTAAAACAGGACAATAACGTTTTCATGCCTATTGTTTACCGTGGAAGAAAAAAGATCTACAACAAGCTTTGTTTTTAAAACTATAACACACTATCGTAAAGGCAAAGACTTGTATTAAGTGTGCTTTTTATTGTCATAATCATGTATACTCTGCAATGTTAAATATTCTGACTTCTATAGAAAATAAAACAACATTGTACCATTATTTTCATTTATTTACAAACTTTATATACATTTTTTGGTTTCATGATAATATATTAAGACAATACTAAACACTAAGACATTATTATTCTATGCACATATTTTTCTTTCAGTCCATTGTCATGACTTATATCTTCCATTATTATTTGACTTTTTTTATTTAATTAAAACGAATCATGCACCTATTGTTTTTAAAACCTTCATAAATTAAGTGTACAGGTTGCACAGCATTATTGACTTCATCAAAAACACTTTCCGACATATCATTAAACCGTATAGGCAGAAATGTCTCAAAGTTTTCACATACACAAAGTACACGATCACCATATAGTGTTTTCAATTTCCGAATCATGATAATGCGGAATGGAATATGCGTTGGCAATTCGCTGAGCTTCTTTGTCTCTAAGCCACATGATTGTCCCACAGCATTCAAAACATTCATTGTAGTAGTCTATAAACAAAAGAAAAGCATATCTATTACACTCTAAAAGAGCTTTAATAATATTGTGCAATTAGGGATTTTGCACTATGCATGGCGAATAAATTATACTAGTTATGCAAGAAATGCCCTAACTGTAGCAGATACTACTTTTCTGCATATAGCACAAGTGTTAAGTTCTAATGCACACTTGACACAGGCTATCATGTGTCCACAAGGCAAAAATACAACACGTAGTTCATCTTGATAACAAATTTTACATAATTGTTGGTCACACTTTTGTATCTGTTCGTGAGACAAGTCTTTTCTTTCAGCCTCGTGTATTT
Organism: Meconema thalassinum; assembly: GCA_946902985.2. Classification (NCBI taxonomy): domain Eukaryota; kingdom Metazoa; phylum Arthropoda; class Insecta; order Orthoptera; family Tettigoniidae; genus Meconema; species Meconema thalassinum. The sequence goes on from OX336390.1 coordinate 790,342,253, forward strand.
GCTCCGCGTGTTCTAACTCTAAAGGCACTTTTAAGTCTTGTACTGCAATCATGTTTTCTTTACGAATAGTGTTCACAAATTCCTGACCTTTAAGCAACCCCATGTATTTACAGTTAGGTAAGTAACGAGTGTGTTCCACAAAAGGGTCATCAGTCATTTGCCAATCCTTTAAAGCAAATCCACAATAAAAACATATTGGTTTATTCCCTTCACCAGTATAAAACAATCCAGCTTCACTTAGCTGTTTGGTAACGTTTTTTTAATATTAATGGCCAAACATTTTTATAAGATTCTAAACGTGTTTCAACAGAGCTGTACTCTGGGTGTGCTAGTGCTTTAGTCTTGCAAACTCCCAATTTTTCAAAAGCACACGCCAATTCAACACTGTCTATGGCATATGGACCACATATATCGACACTATCGTTGGCTGGTAATACATCATTATTATTATTTATTTGTGATTCGGCAACGTAAGTAGTAGCCAATGGCCTTGTGGTTCGGTAAAATGAATGCACGGGTAGGTTACCCACTTGCTTTCCAAGCATGTAAGGACAATGAGGAAAGGGATCATCCCCTTCTTCCCAGTGTGAAAGTTCAATACGACAAAACACGCAGCGCACCACATCTTCTCGGTTCAAGTAAAAAAAAAACTGCTTTTGCAAGTTCATGTGTCGACAAAAAGCCTACGGGCCAGGATTCAAATGTTAACCAACGGTCATGTTCTGATTTTAAATTTAACCCACGTGGTAAACCAACTTGCTCACTTGTTGTATTTCATACTAACGCCATGTGTTATAATAAAACTTGTTCTTATTGTAAGTTATTAACGTTGCACAGAGTACTTTAAAGCACAATGTATGCCTTTTTCACTGTCTGTTCATTATGTTAATGGCACATAACGACACCTAAAAGCAAACAAAATAACCCATCACTCACTCAATCAATCAATCAATCAATCAATCAATACTTGTAAATAAAACGTTAACGTTAATTGACATTAATATATCAAAACATCATTAAAAATAAACTGTATGTTGGCACTAACAGTAACCCATGTACTTATTTTCTTTTTATAAATCTACAGTCATTTACACCCCCCCTCCGCCCCTTTAACCAATATATAAACAAAAATGAATGTCATGTCACTTTGTTCACATTATCATGTTCAAACCTGTGGATATTCGTTGAGTCCATAGGGAACCAACCATAAATTAATTTTTATTTTTTTTATTTTTAGAAAATCCAACATGGCCTTGTACTTTTCCCAGTCAACAACAACAACATAGCCATTAATCAAGAAAGCAATCATTGTCCCAGTCATGTACAGGTAATGAATTTTTTTTGTCTACGAGTTTCAGTAGTGGTAAAATGGAATAGCATTTTTAAGTTAGACTTACCTGAGTTTTAAACAGTTCACCCTTGGGCAGTGGTTTCGCTTTAATGCGTTTCGGGTTTTTTTCAGCAACTGCTACGGCGGTAAGGCTTTTCTTTCCAAGTTTCTAAAAATAAATAAAATAAACCGCTATAAATACCTAAATTCAGGTTAATACATGCATTTCATAAAATAAAACATAAAACAAAACAAAATGAAACAAGTTAGTTTAAAAAAATCATCTCACCTTTACTTGCAGTGGCTTGTTCCTGTTTCCTTCTAGTGAGCTCAAAAGTGCAATGGTTTCTTCTCTCTCAGACATGTAAGGTATACCGGTTATCTGCAAACAAATAAATAAATAAATAAAATCATTAATTACCTAATCAATAAATAATTGCTTGTAAATATATATATAAATCAATAAATGTATAAATGAATAAATATATAAATAAATACCTACCCCACAACAAGGTTAAGTATTTTCCACCAACACCAAAACTGTTAAACAAGACCAGGGGTTTCACGCAACGCAATGTGTTCAAAGGTAGTCACCTAAGTGAGAGTGGAAATGATAACGACATGTCTTTATATATGTTACATTGCATGTATAATCATTTTTTCCCACGCTTTGAACATCCTGTTATCGGTCACGTGGACAGCTAACGCCCAAAGTGAACACCTGTGCCGGATCAAATTTCACATGAACTTGCATTTTGTCACGTACGAAGCAAACAGGATGTAACTTGTTTAGCGTACATGTCATCTCACACGTGTATTCGCTCTTCCCTGCCACCACAATGGTCAGATTATTTCACCTTCAAGTGTCCTCTGCGTCTTTGTCATTTTCCATTGCACCTGTTGTCAAGTCAGATCAGCGCATTCCAATAAGCTCAAATGACATTCACATCCTGCTCCTCTGCAAGTTTGTTTTCTGTACTCGCTTCGGCCAACATAGAACCAAGTTCTCATCACCGTTTACACGTTCAAGATCATCTTCGGGGTAAAGTATCAGAAAAAACGCACCCTCGCTCTGTCATAAACCGACCTGTCGAAATAGCGATTAATCTATTGAGCACAGCCACCGTGGTCAGCGACAGCTTCGTTGAAACACACACATCCAGCAGTATTGACTCTCTCAACCACCACGCTTCATGAACATTATAAACAGGTATCGGTAAAGAATTTTTTTCAACATGTATGGCGTTAGGCCCTTTGTCAAAAAGTCAAACATAGTCTCTAAAAGGGGGCGTATTCCCGAGTCCTAGGACACCTCGTACACGTCTCTAGCGTTATTGGTTCGTGTGATATTGGTTCGTGTGATATCGGCAAAAATCACAAAAAACACATGTTTACCCCAAAATCGAGTTTCCAATATTTTTTTTAAAATTATAACGAGTGATCCATAGCAAAGAGAATGTCACCCCGAGTCCTTGGACCCGTCGTACACGCCTCTAGCATAATTCGTTCGCGAGATAGAGCAAAAAGTTTAAAATCACGGTTTTACCCCCAAAACATTCTGTTTCCCTCATTCTCAAAAACTTTAACCTATTACCAAAATAAAGAGGGCTTCGAGACCAGCCATTTGGCACGTCATAGGACCAAATCCGACCATGCATTCGTGAAATATCGGAAAAAGTCTAAAATCATGGTTTTACCCCCAAAAAACCTGTTTCCCTCATTCTCAAAACTTTAACCTATTAATAACATATATAGGGTTTCGAGACAAGCAATTTGACACGTCACACGTCCAAATCTGACCTTGCGTTCGAGAGATATCGGCAAACTTCGTAGGAAAGTAGGCGACTATCTGGTTCTCTCCTCACCACCAAAATCCCTTCTTATCAATCATTTTTTTTTTCAAAGAGTTCGCCCTCTTACAAAAATCCCAAGTGCGCATGCGTAAAAACAAAAACAAAAATGTTAATCCATAGCGGCAGCCAGAAAAATCATGCGCTATATGAGCAACAACATTTAAGTTCATTTTATCAGCGCACCTTATACATGTCGCATTTGAAAAGAGACTTTCACTAAAAAAATACAATTTCACCCCCTAGTAGGGGTAGGTTTTATTTAGGGGTTGAAATGAGTAGTCCATTGGAAAGAGGGCGTCAGCCCGTGTCCAACGACACCTCATTTGTCAAAATCGGACCATGCGTTCGAGAGATATTAATTATATTAACATGTACAGTCGGGTACAAATAAAATGAGTGCGTTAGAAGCGCCACTACCCCCCTACTATTGTCCTCTGCTAATTGGTCCCAAAGGGTAATTCGTCATTGTATAGACTTGTATCGGGTAATATTTGTCAGGTCATAATTGGTCATTCGAAAAAAAAAGCGAGACAAAAAATTAGGACTTTGACATTGTTTATAAGGATGTTTATGTCACACTTACGTTAACACCAGGTAGGCTTACTAATGTAACTAGTGTTACTAATTTCCAGCTATATTGTTTCCAATTCTGTCTAAGTATTCAAGGACCTCATTGTCATCACGGTACTGTGGGTATCTTTCGACAACTCTTGCGATGCGTTTGTCCAAATCTTCGTAGACGAGCCGCTTCTTTTTCGGTGAATGCCCGCTCTCAAGTTTCGTGACTTCACGAGACACGACGTGCATCTCTCTTCGTAGGACGTCAAGGGCGCGAAAAAAGGGTTGGATAGTTTTGACCCATACACACTTTCAATCGACGATGCCACGCTTCGCAAGTATTTGTCGAACGAGGAAGCTCGCCGATTACTCGCTCAAAACAGTTCCAATACGGTGGTGGAAAGTTGGGTTGTCGCCGACGACGTCCTGGTCCGGGGAGGCTTCTTCCTTTCACCTAAACCTCTTCCAAAATGCTGCATTACTGGTCGCAAGATCAGCATGATGTCTTCCTCTACTTCTTCGAAAGCGCCTTCCACGTCGTTTACACACAACACAACAATGAGCTGGATGAATTGTTTGAATGACCAATCGTCGCGGGACGAAAATAATTGTAATGACCAATCGTCGCGGGACAAAATGATCGGGACGAATTGTCGTGATCCCTAAAATTGAGTCGGGAATGGGGAGAGATGGTTGATGTGGCAATGATTTTACGACCGGGTGCGCTTACTGGCGCCAACCTCATGAGAGGAGTTCGTGAGATATGAAATGAATGAGATAGAATGCAAGAAGTTGGAAAGAAGTGGCGATGGCCTGTAAGAAAGCAGCGTCTTGGCATTTTCCTCGAGTTAAAATTGGGAAACCGTTGAATACCATTTCAAGGAGGGCAAGATGTTGGAGATCGAACACAGTCGTCTCCTGAATCCGGAGATCCCCTTGCCTCATGGTGTTGCACGTTAAGGTAGCACTCCCGGTGAATATTATTATTTTTATTATAATTATTATTATTATTATTATTATGACCACCTCGTAGTGGAGCGGATAGCATTCTTGACTGTCATCCCGGAGGTCCGGGTTCGATTCCCGGCTTTGCCAAGAAAAATTAATTCTGGTCTGAGGGCTAGAACGAGGTACACTCAGCCTAGTGAGACAAAAACAGGGAAGAGGTAGGTTCAATTCCCACCTCAGCCATCTTGGAAGTGGTTTTCCATGGTCTCTCCAATTCTACTCCAGGTAAATACCAAAATGGTTTAAGGCCGCGGCCTCCTCCTTCTCAATCCTCACCTGTGTTACAAATACACTTATACAGCCATAAAAAACACAGGTTATCGAACGAATTCTACACACACCCAAGTACATGGGGCTGAATGACCACGATGTCCAAGCATCTCAATAATAGACTAATAATAATAATAATAATAATAATAATAATACTGTTATTGGTTTTACGTCCCTCTTAACTACTGTGGCTTTTACAGACGCCGGGGTGCCGGAATTTCGCCCCGAAGGGGATCTTTATCGTGCCAGTAAATCTACTGGCATGGTTCCCTCGCATTTGCGCACCCTCAAATGCCAGCTGTCTGCGCCAGGATTCGATCCTGCAACCTTGGGTACAGTGGGCGAGAACGTTACTGCTGAGCCACGTAGTCAGCCAAGCCCCTCAATTGAAACAACAACAACAATTATTATTATTTGGGCATACGCTTACACATTCTCAGCATATTTGCTGGAAAGAAAACACAACCCCAGTTTTTTTTAGGTCGCTCCTTAGCACCACGAGCACGGCACGACTGGCGCAATAGCACTCCGTCCCTAGCCGTATAATGCGCGCTTGGTTATCGCTACCGTACTGCATTAGGTCATCTTAGCCGTCATGACGGGATATGTCTCTCAGCAAATGAGTCACCCGGCCGGGCTATCGCCTTCCGTGCATGTTCCCCTGATACTCGGAGCGACCTAAAAGAAAGACCCTGTACGCCTCAATATAGCGCTATGGGTTTTTGTGGGTATAACCTAACGGCGGTGCTTTTTGAGGATCCAACCAGCTGACTACCAAACAGACAAGACATCACAAGGAGCAAATTCTCGGTGACTGCATTCCGAAGTAGATTTACACTTTTCCCTCACTCCTTCAGGTTTGATTGCCCAAGAACATTGTGAGCTTTGAAGCCATCTTTCAGTGTTGCCTAAGTAAACAAAAGCACCAAACTTTTGTTTTGCCCAAGAACTGTGCGACGCGTTGAAAGTATGACTGTCTTCTGCATAGGCTAATCTTAAAAAGGCCTGGGTCTAATTATATCAACTCTGTGAGAGATTCCTTTAAGTTGTTCGGAAACACGCCAGTGCTAGAGATAATAAGGAACTTTCCTGACTTGTGCCATGTGCCATTGCTTCCTGATCAGTTCTGAAAGATCTTTATGTTTTGACAGCTTTTCAACATGTTTTGTTATTATTATTATTATTATTATTATTACTATATGAAATGTACATAAAAATACAAAACCATCACCGTCGGACTCCTTGCGAGGCGAGCCAAAGACACTGATGATAGCACTGTGTCTCAAGATGTTCAGAGTCACTAAAGAGACAAAACCTTACGTAGGCTACTAGCCTATACAGTATTTGCAGTACCAAGGAGGGGCAGCCTTTTCCATTACCTGCTTGTGGTTTCCCTTCAAGTCAAGGTTCTCATTTGAATTTTCCCAGTCCTTTGTGACAGAGGCAACTACTGGGATGACGAAAACTTCCTTTAGGCCGTATAATTATGTGACAGCTCAGCGGCAAGTGGCTGGTATTTGCGCCTTTCTCAGCCTTTGTTATTATTATTAAGACTTCTTTTTGAGAAGTTAAGTTTCCACTAGGAAAATTCGATGTTTTCTTCTATCCCTAACCATGTTCATGGGATACGAGATAGGTTACAGTACTTCACCGCCACACTCCCAACTAAGATCTGACAGCATCCGGTGCTTCCCAACCCTTGTTGTGTAGTCGGTTAGTGGTAGTCATCTGGCCGTAACTCATCGCTCTCCGCCCATCACACGGTCCCGGCGAGGTACCGTTCTTTAGAGTAGGGCTTCACTGTATTGAATCATCGGCTTACGTTAGTTGGGACGATACGTTAAAATAGGTTATAGGACATAACGTACCACAGGACATAACGTACCACTTGGCCGGCTGATTACTTGCGAAAAGTCAGCTAATGACCTTAAAATATTTAGGAGAGGACATAACGTACCACTTGAAAGGGTGGGAAGTATTAAGGGTGCATGAAACCCTAAACGCATGGCCACTTGCTCGGTATTGCTCAATTAATCCTAGTAATAAATACGTGGGCAATAACATAACATAAACTAGTATAAAATATGATAAGTTTTTGGATTCCCATCAAACTTTATCCAGGCTTTGGACTGGCAAAATGTTTATAAACATTTCGGCGGGTTTAAAATGAGCTGTGGTTAAGCTCTGTTCATTTTTCGTTTCCTTTACTTTGTTTTTTATTAAAACGTGTTTTTTTTGGGGGGGGGGGGTTATATCCTAGCGAATAGCAAGTTTTGCGAATATGAGAGAGCTCTCAAGCAAGATTTCAAGTTTCCGTTTTCTTTATACCGCTTCATTATTCTGCCAAGCCGTTCATCATACTTGACATATTTCTTCTTTCTCTTTGAACTTTCAATGTACTTACTATTCGTACTTCATCCGTCGAAGTGCGCACATAAACCGCCCTTATTCGTTGTACACAACTCCATGTTACAATACCAAAATGTTTAAAGCCGCACAGTGTGATCGCCACTGATGTGTATGTGGTAATGGACCTGTAACTGGAATGCCCGTCTGACATCAAGTGGTACGTTATTTCCTAGCGTAAATATTTGGGGATTACGGGAAAACCGTTCTTAGGTTGATAACGACCTAGGTGGTACGTTATGTCGTCGAAAATCAAGTGGTACGTTTTGTCCGTGGTACGTTATGTGCGGACACCGTTAAAATAAGAGACAAAATTTCACCGAAGGTTAGGCAATGTAAGAATACAGTACATTGCAGTACTTAAATTGTTGCTTTTGTTGTTGCTACTGCTGATTCATTTTACGGGATAGGGGCATATTGGATATCAGCCACAGTATCGAATTTCAAGTAAATTTGCATTCGATGACTCCCGTATTGCATGTCGCAAGGAAACAAAAAATCGTGTTTTTTCTGCCAGTAAGTTAACTTTAATGCAGTCATGCAGAAACTGGTGACAAACAACAACCCACAATGAACAGAAAGTTGTTGAACTTTGATGTGCTCTGAGAATAGTAAATTGTGTGTTATTTTTATATTATTATTATTATTATTGTTGTTGTTGTTGTTGTTGTTGTAACTGGTAGTTGCAGTAATTAGACAAAAACAAACACTGTAGATCTTATGATCCGTTTCTTTTTGTGCAAAGTAGCCTATGAGAAGTGTAAAGATAGGAAGGAAGAATAGGGAGGGAGGGCGCTAGATATTTCATGTTTCAGAAGGGTCGCGTGACAGAAAAAGTTTGAGAAACCCTGCCTTACAGGACAAGTCAGCATAGAAAACTGTATTTTAGGGGTTAAGATCCGCTAGCAGTGTTGCAATGTCTAACAATATCTTAGCGAAAAGGAAGTTATAAATCAATCTAGTTTAAATTAAAATTAAATGTTTGAATAAGGACCTAGATGCCTCCGTGGCTTAGGCGGCAGCACGCCGGCCTCTCACCGCTGGGTCCGTGGTTCAAATCCCGGTCGCTCCATGTGAGATTTGTGCTGGACAAAGCAAGGGCAGACAGGTTTTTCTCCGGGTACTCCGGTTTTCCCTGTCACAATTTCATTCCAGCAACACTCTCCACTATCATTTCATCTCATCTGTCATTCATTTAATCATTGCCCCAGGGGAGTGCGACAGGCTTCGGCAGCCGGCACAGTTCATATCCTCGCCGCTAGATGGGGGCTTCATTCATTCCATTTCCTGACCCGGTCGGTCGACTGGAAGCAGGCTGTGGATTTTCATTTTTCAACAAGGACCTAGACAATCTGTGGGAACATAAACAGTAATGTAACAGTCAGCCTCATCCCCCCTTACCCTGTTTATTAGCCAAAATGATAATAATAATAATAATATTAGCATATCAAAATAAATGATCACATGACATTACCACACCCAGAATTAATAATAAAGAACACAGGAAAGGCCTAATTTAATTACTCGCTAGGTCAGCTGAGTTCACAGCAAAAAAAACCTAGGAGCGAATGTTCCGATTTGCTTGGTTTTCAAGAACACCCTCATTTGATTTAGGAAAAGAGATTAGGCGGGACGAAACCAATGTCAAGACCAGCTTGTTGAGCGGAGCGCTGGATGCGTACCTCAGCAGGCCGTATAAAATTGACCCTGCCAAAGATAAAAAATGAAAAGGGGAATAATCTTCCTAGTGACTTCATTCAATAAATAATATGACAAATCGAAATAAGCTAACATGTATTGAGCAGTAAAATAAAACAATACAAGAGACAGGCTTCCACCACTTAATTAACTAACTGACAAATATGATCTAATTAAACACCAATGAATCACTTAACCTAAACAAACCAGACACTTGCCCGTTTGGCAAGATTACACACATCTACATTTGTGATAGAAATGAATTTGATTAAAATGATTCCCCTGGCGTCATAACTAATGGAATAATAACATGAAGTTAGACTCTGTGCCACTTCCAAAACAAAGTTACATAAGTAATTTAAGAGCCGTTTAATACGACTAAGGCGGTCCGAAAGCCTGCTTTTGATTTAACGTCTTCAGCAGCCTTTCTGACCAAAGTTAAAACCACGAGGGTCCCATCCAGCTAACCGGAAATAGGATAATAATAATCCACCATGCAGTAATTACATATAAAGGTACCACCAAAGTATTACTAGACCCTCCAAAAGATTACATACTAAAAATAATAATGTCAGTCCGCTCAAAATACGGTCCATCGTCACATGGCCTTAACGACATAGCAAAATGACACAGTTTTGTGTTCCACCGAAAGGTTGCCCCTTCTAACAAAAGGTTCATACCACCTGCTTTATTTCAGCCCTCCGGAGGAACTGGCTGTAGTTCCCCCGGAGGCGATCGCTTTTAAGTCCTTCCGTCACCAAGCTTCGTCTCGTACTGTTCTTAGTCACAGATTCCACCCTAGTATATCAGCGTATCCCCCTCCACAACCCTCCAGTAGTACCAACTGCGACCAGCCGCTCAACAGGCCAAAACAAAGCCAGATTCAAAGTCTTGAGTGGGTACTATAGAATATCAGCCCATACAGGTTACTGCGTAGAAACCTTCTAGGAGTCGAGGCGTTACACAATGTCCTTTGTAAGATTTTTCTCAGAATAAGAGCTTGGCGAATGCAGCTGACAGTAAATGTTCGCTTTTCCAAAGTTTACAGACACAAAGCTCGATTTTCTCTCTTGACAAGTGTCTATCACGATAAGCCAATAAGTGACAGCACACACAAAGGCACCAATCCTGGCAGGAAGGCCTCGGCGAACCCATTTCAGCAGTAGCCAGGTGCCAAATTGGTGAATGGAATTCTCAGAAGAGGGCTGGTGTATTTTCTCATGAGAATCTGCCCAGACCTGGAGCTCCAGCTGCGTCTCGAAGATAAGATGAACATGTACCGATTTGCAAAATTGGGACAAGTAATTTGGAGATCGTTGTTAACATCTTGAGTGTGATATAGCCGAGTTGCTTAATATTACATGTCCTACAAGTAGGCCTACCCGAATTACGGATTTCACCCAGTTACTATAGCCCCTCCCATTGACCGATCTTGGCTACGCTACTGTCGTATGTGATCATATTGTTCAATTTATTGCGTATAAATATTGGATTCGTGTTTTTAGTGTCATTACGTCACACTGGAATCAATTTATTCAATTTCGCATGTAGTTTATATTTAAAGCCTTCATCAGTGACTCAGTACATACAGTATCCCTTGTTCAGTTGAGTCAAAGCGTCACTTCTTTGTCTCTTCTTTCTTGTCGTTGTTCGAGTCTTCAGTCTTTTGGCTAGTGTAATGCATCTCTCCATGCCGCCCTGCCCTGAGCTAATCGTTTCATCTCTACATAGCTACAACACGTTACACCCGAGGCAATCTGTTTAACATATTCTACAGTGTTTATTTGGATCTATTGTGCTTCTAACAGGCATATGCCTAATAAAAGGAAACACGTGTACATTTGGTTACACAATTCTATAAAATTATAATATAATTGACAGGCATAATTTTGAGATTGTAATCTAAATTAATTCTACAACGAAATACGAAAATATAATAATTCTGTGCGGGAAATTGGTAGGTGGAATACCTAGGTATATGAGTTCATGTGATCGCACAGCGGGCAGAAACAAACGAACTATATGTGTAACTGAATAAGTCAACCCTTCCTTCCATAATTAAGTTTGCTATTCCTGGGTGTCTTATAATTATGTGTCCTACTAATCAATCTCTTCTCTTCATTAGCAGTCGCCAGAAACATCTCTCCTCTCCCACTCGTCTTAATACTCCATTTGTTACTCTATCTACCCATATGATCTTCATCATTCTCCTGTAACACCACATTTCAAATGCTTCTATTCTCCTCTTTTCTGCTGCGCTAACAGTCCAAGTTTCACTTCCATAGAGCGCTACGATCCAGACAAAAGCTGATTTTTTTTCTTCTAATACCTAATCTGTATTTTATGTCAACAAATTTCTTTTCTCTAGAAATGCTTTCCTTGCCTGAGCCAACCTACTTTTTATATCCTCTTTGCTTCGTCCATCACTGGTTGCTTCCTAAGTAGCAAAAGTCTCCTACTTCCTTTTCACCTGCCAATTTGACGTCAATAGGGGTTTCTGATTTCTTTCGGCTGCATTTCATTATTTTTGTTTTACATTTATTGATTTTCATCATGAATTCTTTCCTCAAGGCGGAGTCCATACCTTAAAAACTCATTCAAATCCTCTGGATGACTTCATTGAAAATTAGAAACTAAGAGAAGGGCACGCCATGCCTTACCCAGTTGATTTATGAGATGGTCGTCAGGGGCTTGGCAGGCGGAAAGTATGTCCATCCCCTTCCAAGAACTCAAGTGGGGTCTGGGGTGGGCCCAGGGACTAGGAACGAGCTAGAGAAAGAAATACAGATTCCCAAGGTCTCGGTAACACGTGCGCTGGTTTCTCACACAAGGAAGCCATTTAGGACACAAGAGCAATAAAGTAATAAATAAAGGGTGACAGGGAGCAAGCAAAAAATGTTCACTTTCTAACCTGGCCATCCACCCTCGTCTATGCTATGGGACAACAGACAGTGAAAGCAACTCGTGATAAGACTTTCTGTATTCCCTCTATAAAAAATTTGTCTCGTAAATGGTTTGTTCTCTTTTTGTTATTGTTGTTGTTTATGAGATGTTTTGAACTTTTTGAAAACAAAATGTGTAATACCTGTGCCAACCCTCGAATGAGGGAAGTATTTGGAAATAATTAGTAAAATAACATTCATAAATCTGTATTAAGCGGGCGCGCGCAGATACCGGAACTATCCGCATCTCATTGCTGCCTTTCTTACGCTTGCAGTTGTACAATATAAAATAACACTTCGATAGTTTATCTTGTTCTGAATTCATACATGTCTCCGCAACTTCAATGCAATGTGAGTCAGCAACGTTATAAATAAACTGGTTTATAGGTTATGCTTTGTGCCGGACTGCAATACAATAGTATATAACCTTCTTCGGGAGCTTGTTAGAAAGGTTAACAAGTATTCATCAGCTAGATATGAAAAACATATCAATGAATCGATGTTATATAGTGTAGTACCGGGTGAGTTAGCCGTGGTCGTTACGGCATGACTGCTGGCAGTCGCTCAATCAGGGAGGCGAGGAGGTTCGAATCCCCCCGCCAGCAACCTTAAAGATGGTCTTCTGTGGTTTCCCATCTTCCTTCCAGGAAAATGCCGGGGTTGGTCCCTAACTATAGGCCACAGCCGCTACCTTCCAACTCCTCGTCCTTCCATTCCAACTTTCCTCCCCAACGGTACTTGTAGCTCACCCATTGGGTGTTCGTCTCGAAGTAGCTACAAAACTGGCGAGCCGAACATGTCCTCGGACACTCCCGGCACTAAAAGCCATACGCTAAAAAAATGTATATATATATAGTGTAGTGAAGGAACCGGGCCACTGAGTGTACCAGCCTGTCGAGCAAGGCACTGGCGCTAGCAGCAGCGTAGCGCCCAACTACACATTTACACTTTTTAATGTATTTAATAATCATATGGGATACGAGACAGGCTACAGTACGTCACCACAAGTCTCAACTCTCTGAACTAAGGTATCTTGCCAGCTGGTAATGTAATCAATGCTATGACCACATGCGGTGATTCCCGTCCCGCCGTTGTGTTACGATATATGCTAGTCAAGTGGCGCTGACTCAATGCACTCCGCCCGTTACGGGGCCCAAGAAAGGCTCGGTGTTATTGGGAAGGTTCACACTGTTTAAGTTACTGTTCACAATGCCGGTACTGTATTTGGTTCATTTTATGTTCCATATTAGCTAGCATTATTTTCTTTCTTTAAATATCCTAATTGTAAACAGTAGGCCTAACGGTTTTTATTAAAATGTCGGGATGATACTATCTAACAGGCTACAGATGCGTCTTTCCAAAGGTTTGCTTTCATTTTCCTTCACTTCATCTCTCATTAACCAATTAAGTTGGCGTCGGGAAAGGCGTCTAACCCTAAAAACATTTGTCACATAAATATTCATCTCGCTTCATGCTCGACGCCGTAAATTAACTTAATAATGGCCAGAAAGAATTTATTATTATTTCCGGTCCCGTGGAGAATTGGTAGCTTGGCCCGAAGGGTCCTGGACCATCGGGGATATTAATCGCATGCGATATCACCATGTATCGCCAAAAATAAAATCAAGCAGTTCATTAAAATGATAATGCTAATCCAGTTTGACGATTTTCTAAATAACTGGATCCAGCAACACTCTCCACTATAATTCCATTTCATTTGTCATTAATTTAATCATTGGCCCAGAGGAGTGCGTCAGGCCTCGGCAGCCGGCACAGTTCATATCCTCGCCGCTAGATGGGGGCTTCATTCATTCCATTCCTGACCCGGTCGGAGACTGGAAGCAGGCTGTGGATTTTCATTTTTCATTTTCAAATAATCCCAAATTACTAAGTTAAATAAAACTGTTGAATTATCCCTACATCTACATTTAAATCGGGTGCTTGGTGTATGAGACATCTTCGTTATCACTTCATACTCATTAAACTCTGTGAGCTGCCTGAATAGGTTTGACATTTAGAGGGAAATTTCACGTCAGTCATCACCCCTCTGCCTCTTGACCAATCTATGTTCGCATAGTTGATGTTATAATACTCTGCGTTGCAATATTATAGGCCGGACGTTTGTTTTAGACGAGTGAAAAATCTTAATGGAAGCCTGGAGGCGAGTTACTACAGTACCTGTGTTGTTAACAGCTGCCCCAAGCGGTCCGATGATTGACAAAGCTGTTTCACACTACTTCTGAAGTACAATCATTAGCAAATATAATGACGTTCTGTCCGTAACTACGTAACGTGTACTTTCGCGTCACACAATACTTCGACGTGGACTGTACTGTCTGCTCAAGTCTGGAATTCCATTACATCACATCGGTGGTGACAAGTGTGAAGCGATAGGGTGAGAGAGTGAGTGTGTGCAGGCTCACCCGCAGGCTTCAAGGTCAAGGGCAATCGTCTAAATCAAACGTCCGGCTTGTACAGCCCATGTGCTTCAGTACCTGGTCAGCTGTATCTATGGCTTGTACAGTTTGGCAACCTCCTTCTCAGACCACATGGCGAGGCGAGAACTGTCAATCCCATCCTGATAGCTCACAGAGTAAGGACGCGCAGATCGCCCACAGGCGTCATGTACAGTAGAAAGACCAGCACTCGGCCTCCCAGGAGGCCACACGAAATTATTATTATTATTAGGTTCGGCCCCGTGGCGTATTGGTTAGCGCGCTAGGCTTTGGCCCGAAAGGTCCTTGGTTCGATTGCCGGCCAGGAATATTGATATGGCCACTTTTCAGTCGGTCAGCACGATACAATCCCAATTATTGGGAAATGCAAAGCAGTGAGAAAAAAAGAAATACATGTGACTAAAAAGTTTTTTTTTGCTGCGGATTACAAAAAAGGGCTGGAACGGGGTGCAGTCAGCCTCGTGAGGACAATTGAGTAGCTGTGTTGACTGTGACGCAGCGCCCCGATCACGAAAACCAAGATTAGTGTGTGTTATCTGTTTTTTAATTCAAGTAAGGACTGCAGACTTATGAATTTTTCAGATAGTTCCTACCTTTGCCACCAAACGACACCGTCGACGACTACTAGTTCTGAACTTAGCTACCAGACGCCACCGCAGTCGGCTCTTGGCAACGAACGTAGGCGTTGTTTACATTCTTAACCTATACAATTTAGCTTCATACAGATGTAATTAGTGGAAGGTTCTTAAAATGCCATAAATCTATGACATGGGACCGCCGGCTTTACTTCCCCTCCGAAGGAAGGCATACTGAGGGATTTTAACGCTCTTAAAAAATCCGACGACTTCGGCCGGATTTGAACCCGCGATCTTGGGCATAGAAGCTCAGCATGCTACCGACTACGCCACCGAAGCCGCCACCCTCACTTTCAACATCGCTCCTGGATTAGTTACAAGCGCAGGTGTGTCTCCAGGATATTTCCAAAACGTAAGGGCTGAACAAAGTTACTCTAGTCTTCAGACCTGCATTCATCCTCACTTAAAGTTCCGATAATATCTGCTACCCCCTTTACAGCTTTGGACGGCACTGGCCAGCAGCACGTCGGTTTCTCGATAACCAACGCTTTGCTTACCAGAACGGGACGAGTACGGAGAGCGTGGATGGGCCAACTTACCTGTATTCAGGGGTCCGGGTCACTTCCGCAGCAACATCACCTCCAGATGACATTGTCCCAACAGAAGAGCTCCAAAGGAGTGGAAGGAAGATGGAGAAGGGGACAACACACACAGGCTATCGTACAAACATCCCCCAAAAACCAACGGAACTGCCGTCGGTGAAATAATGCCACAACCAAAGATTTAAAAAAAGAATAAAAAAGGTTTAATATTAAAAATTTAAAGGAGAATCATCACCAGAAAAAGAACATGCATCCACCACCAATATTTTACAAGAAGGCCAGATAGCGCCTAACATGCTTGCTTGCAAAGCCAAGAAGACGAAAAACTTAATTTAAAATAAAATAAAATTTAATAGCCCAAAGGTTAAAATAAATATTACATGCATAACATACTCAGAACGGGCTTGATGAATAGCAAGGTAATGCAATCACGATCCGACATGCAGATGTTGAGGCCACGCCAAAAAAAATAAGGATTGAAATTAAATTAAACTTAAAAAAAAATTAAATGGGATAGAAAATAAAAAAATAAATGATATGCACGCCGGCGAAAAACACAAGGACATTTACCCGAAATCACAAAGTTAACATCAACAAGATTACAATTTAAAAAAAAATAATTGAGCTAACAGATAACACGTATGCTTTTGAGACTTTTTTTTTTTTACATCGGTATTAGAGGGGTCCATAAAACAGCCTGTGGGTACTGGGGAGGGGATAGTTACGGAAGTGAACATGAGCAGGATCTGCTACCAAAATGCTACCCCCTAACATTGGACGGCACTGGCCAGCAGCACGTCGGTTTCTCGATAACCAACGCTTTGCTTACCAGAATGGGACGTGTACGGAGAGCGTGGATGGGCCAACTATCCTGTATTCAGGGGTCCGGGTCACTTCCGCAGCAAAATCACCTCCAGATAACATGTCCCAACAGAAGAGCTCCAAAGGAGTGGAAGGAAGATGGAGAAGGGGACAACACACACAGGCTATCGTACAAACACCCCCCAAAAACCAACGGAACTGCCGTCGGTGAAATAATGCCACAACCAAAGATTTAAAAAAAGAATAAAAAAGGTTTAATATTAAAAATTTAAAGGAGAATCATCACCAGAAAAAGAACATGCATCCACCACCAATATTTTACAAGAAGGCCAGATAGCGCCTAACATGCTTGCTTGCAAAGCCAAGAAGACGAAAAACTTAATTTAAAATAAAATAAAATTTAATAGCCCAAAGGTTAAAATAAATATTACATGCATAACATACACAGAACGGGCTTGATGAATAGCAAGGTAATGCAATCACGATCCGACATGCAGATGTTGAGGCCACGCCAAAAAAAAATAAGGATTGAAATTAAATTAAACTTAAAAAAAAATTAAATGTGATAGAAAATAAAAAAATAAATGATATGCACGCCGGCGAAAAACACAAGGACATTTACCCGAAATCACAAAATTAACATCAACAAGATTACAATTTTAAAAAAAATAATTGAGCTAACAGATAACACGTATGCTTTTGAGACCAAAATGCTACCCCCTAACATTGGACGGCACTGGCCAGCAGCACGTCGGTTTCTCGATAACCAACGCTTTGCTTACCAGAATGGGACGTGTACGGAGAGCGTGGATGGGCCAACTTACCTGTATTCAGGGGTCCGGGTCACTTCCGCAGCAAAATCACCTCCAGATAACATGTCCCAACAGAAGAGCTCCAAAGGAGTGGAAGGAAGATGGAGAAGGGGACAACACACACAGGCTATCGTACAAACACCCCCCAAAAACCAACGGAACTGCCGTCGGTGAAATAATGCCACAACCAAAGATTTAAAAAAAGAATAAAAAAGGTTTAATATTAAAAATTTAAAGGAGAATCATCACCAGAAAAAGAACATGCATCCACCACCAATATTTTACAAGAAGGCCAGATAGCGCCTAACATGCTTGCTTGCAAAGCCAAGAAGACGAAAAACTTAATTTAAAATAAAATAAAATTTAATAGCCCAAAGGTTAAAATAAATATTACATGCATAACATACTCAGAACGGGCTTGATGAATAGCAAGGTAATGCAATCACGATCCGACATGCAGATGTTGAGGCCACGCCAAAAAAAATAAGGATTGAAATTAAATTAAACTTTAAAAAAAATTAAATGGGATAGAAAATAAAAAAATAAATGATATGCACGCCGGCGAAAAACACAAGGACATTTACCCGAAATCACAAAATTAACATCAACAAGATTACAATTTAAAAAAAAAAATTGAGCTAACAGATAACACGTATGCTTTTGAGACCCGCGCCAATGGACTCACCAAGAGACCACAATGCATCACGGTAAACAATATGGCCACACAAAAACATGCCAGATCGAAATTACGGCAAACAATAAAAAAGATTAAATTTAAACATTAGCGTAAAGAAAATGACGGCGGAAAATAATTAGGTCTAAATGCTATTATAATCGAGAAATGCACCGGATCATGAATAAATTACAATGTCAATCCCAAGATTGACAAAGGAATATAAATAATAATTTAAACGTAAAATAAATTAGAAATGTGTCTCCCCAAGGTACGAAGAAAAGAGAACAGAATAAAAATAAACCAGGAAACGTAATTAAAACAACAATAAAATTAGACCTATACAACAAAAGAGGAACAGAATTAAAATATTACTATAAGATGATATCGGAGCTCCATAACAATAATATAAAAGAAAATTTAACTGAAAACGTACCTTATTTCCTTCCTAAGTGGAGACACAAAGAACAAAAAAACTAACACCTTTTAAATGATTTAAAATACATGAACTGCCTCAAAATGGCCACGAGAGCACACGCGCCGTTTTCGATCACCCATGAAGCTTCTCTTCTTTTAGCCAGTCAAACTAAATATACCACAGTTCATCTTCACGGCGAAAAGACGAAACTAAATCCTTAGGAGCACAGGCGTTTCCTTTTCTTGAATATATGCATATTTGGTAGAGGATGGGGGAGGCAACCGCCCCCCCCCCATCAGCGGTGACACCTTTTACGACCAAGTCCTTCTTGATTCTCTTCGGGACAGCTAATGGACTCCACAAAAATGGCGGAGAATCGCTCGTCATTTATCGAACTGTCTTCATGTAAATAATATTGTCCAATCAGAGAAAGACACATCAAACAACAATGTCATAAATAAGTCCATAATTTGGCGGTATCATGATTACACCGGCTTTTGTTTTACGACGAAGAATATGATTGTCTTTCAATTAAGTCATGCGTATATAGATTTATATAAGGCGAAGCCCACACCACCTATTGGGGAGACACAGGAACTACTTGCAATCTCTCCAAGACCGACAGGCGCTACCATCTCGTGTTCAAAATGGGAAGCAAGTCACCAGGCGGTCGTTTCAAACTTCAAGAACAGCGTCCCTGATTAAACACATGTTTGAAATGGTAGAGACGTGCCCTTGCACGTATCAGTCTCCCTCCCTTAAGCGTGAACACCGTTCACGAATATGCCAAGGCATACACAGTACTCCTTAACTTGTCGATTCACCAGAGATGCTTCCCGAAGATAATGTTCACCAGTTAACTCCAATTGATGGATGAAACCGCATCGTTTTGGTTAGGAAGAATGCAGGGTCAGATTATCAGTGATGGGATAATTGATCACCTCGCAAACCACTTAGTCAACAGCATCACTGTGTCCAAAAATCTTCAGAAACGCAGTACACCAGCACCAGCAGTGTTTTCAGAGTCCGAGACACGTTAGATACATTTTCAACAAGTCCAACGTAGGTCGTTTTAGACGAAGTAGGAGGAAGCAATGTGCAAGCTATGATTCGACGCGTGGGCAGCCATTTACAAAAATAAAAGTTAATCTAATTTCAAAAAAGTTTACAGAATTTACAATTTCTTACTACATTTTACAAAGATAAACAAGGTTGAATTTAAATGAAGACAATTTTTGACCATGCCCTAGATCCGTGCTTACAAAATTTCATTAACAAGTTTACCTTTTTACAGATTTGAAGTACATTACAAGATTACATGAGTTAGACGACTAAGCATTTCGAAGGGACTACGGTAGAGGAATGACCACTACAATTCCCAAAGGGAACAGGAATACAAGGTTACCATGAGTTAGGTCTCCCGCCGAGCCCAACTTACATGTTAGCATCTCCTATGAAACATCAAAATTAGGTACACTTTTACAATTTACCATTACAATGGGAACTCCCCAACATTTACATTTTGTATCCCACCAGAGTTTTCAAATCCAATTAAATTCAAAACTCCACAAGGAACAGAGGCTTGAAGGCTTCAATGAAGGTTAGGGATACTCTACATTATACAAAATCTGTTTTACAAAATTCACGGTAGCATTTCCTCATTAGAAACGTCTCCACCTCGTTTAATGTGTGATAGATGCACTCTAGGAATTTGTTTGCCTTAGGGTTTCAGAAAAAGAAAAATTAAATTAAGCTGACATGAAAGCCTCTACATAGTTGGTTCGTGACCGCACGCATTACTTGGCATGGGGACACTGAGGAATACAAACGCAGTTACCGAAACGACAAAAAAAAAAACGAAGGAGAAATGGCAGCGCAGAAAACCAAACACCAATACACTCACACAAGGAACGAAATTGAGGTTCGACACCAGATGAGAATACAGTCGCAATCCGCCTGGGTGAGAAAAATCCAACATAAAAAGAACTAAGTTCAACAGTACACGAAGTACAAATGAGGTTTCCTCGTTCAGGTTAAAGACACGAACACATACAACCAAAGGATGCCTAACATGGCCCGAAAATACGGTTAGATGAGAAACAAGCCGCTCTTGTCGAAAGACGAGGCTAACAGAGAACACTTACGCACCATTCCAAACGATAAAGCCGAAAAATTTAGGATTATTAATCAAAAGCAGAAAATTTTACTCAAACTACAGTGGCTGATGACCGGGATTGCCATAGCATGAACTAAAACAGAAGGCCAAAGTACTTTACGGTTATCATGAGGCAACAGGAGACCCAGATTTCCAGCAACAAGAGATTACTGGCTTTAAAAGTAAAACAAGCTGACTTACAGAACCTGATGACCATAATGTCCAACAGAAATTTAACCCCAGTAACTTTAGAAGACCCTATATATATTAATTAAGCAGGAAAGCACATTACATTATGGCTGTTCTCGAACTGAGATCTCATATTCACAACAACATATTCATCGCACAACATACTCCAATAATATCGATACATAATTTTTACCACCCACAAAAATAATTCCCATTAATACTCAAATATGCAAGTTATGTAGTCGTAGAGATATCATAACACAAACAAATACAATTAAAAACACAATACCCTTACAATTACATTACACTACATGACACATACCTGCATGTCCTCGAACAGACGAGTCCCATACCAAGCCAGTTCGAATCGTGCAAGTCCTATATACAACCTGCCCAGGGATCAAACCAAGAAAGAATCCCATACTTCTAACCTAGCTAACCCCAGACAGTAGATATCTCCACGTAAAACACTCCTACATATTCGCTTTAGTTCAAAATTACAAGGAAAGCAACTAATAAAAATACGATCCTAACCTTACTTTTGCAAACAAAACAACGCCTGAATTACCCCACCCTACAAATCTAAATCAAATCTACGTTAACACATACATACAGACATGATTTGCACAACATACACACTTATCCCAGAACGATTGCAGTATAATGTAAGTTTATGAACCAAAAATTACAAATCGCACACTGCGATAAAAACACTTCAAAACAAACACTTACCTTGAATGAATTTGGGAAGAATTCCTAGCCAAAAAATAGATAGATAGATAGATAGATTTTTATCAATTCCATTTGATCAAATACATTTATTCAATACATTTTTGATATAGGACACGTCAGAATTTACATGCATAAAATAAAAGAACTAACAGGTATATATTACTAAGATTATAACTATTTATAACTTATTATAATAGCAAATCTTAATAGATACAATCTTATTGCACAACTATTTACACCTCACTCTATTATCATAATATGAAAACTTAATTCTATAAATACAACAACATACAGCTAGGTATTAAAATTAAATTAAAAAAGTAAAATATAGTTATAGATTCCATCACTCCTATACGCTAAAATATTCAACTACTGAGTAAAAACAATGGCACTGCAGATAAGCTTTCAACATTCTATCAAAGGTTTTTATTTTTGGGGCCAGTTTTATATACTGGGGTAGTTTATTGTATAATTTAACTCCAGTGTGAAAAGTTCCTTTTTGATATATGCTTGTGTGTGTGTGTGAAATATGAATGTTTTGATTTTGTCTTGTGTTATGCCTATGAACATCATTGTTTGTTTTAAGAAAAACATCTTTATTCATTAAATTCTTTTTAAAAAACATAATACTTTCAAAGATATATATGCAGGGCAGTGGGAGAATGTTTAAATCTTTAAACAGAGGTCTACATGATTCTCTCGAGTTTACATTTGCCATAATTCTAATCGCTCTCTTTTGTATCCTAAACGTGCTTAGTACATCTGGCGACATACCCCAAAATATGATCCCATATCTTAAGTATGAATGGAAATAAGCAAAATAAGTATTTCTTAATGTGTGCATGCTAGTGCAGGTTTTCAAAATACGTAACACAAAGCACATCGAGTTCAGTTTAGTATTCAGATATTGTATATGTTTATTCCATTTCAAGTCTTGTTGTATCCATAGTCCTAAAAACTTTGTTTCTGATTTATTTTCTATTTGATGACCATTTAATGTTATATTGGGCATCGCAGGATTCCTATTCTGTATAGTGTGGAAATTTAGACATACTGTCTTTTTATAGTTTATTATGAGGCGATTATCTTGTGACCATTTGGTTAACTCTCCTGTAACGGAGTCAGCAGACTGCTATATGACCTGTTTAGTTTCACCTTTTATTACGAGTGTTGTATCGTCCGCAAACAAAATTTCCTTATGTGAATGAACGTTCTGTGTTATATCATTGATATATAGAAGAAAGAGTAGTGGGCCCAAAACCGATCCCTGGGGTACTCCAAATTCAATAATTCCCTCATTGGACAATGTTTCATTAAGTAATTTGGTTCCATCATCCTTGTGTCTCAAGCTTACTATTTGTTTACGCCTTGTTAAGTAAGACTCTATCCATTTATTAGCTAGACCTCTAACACCATATTGATTTAGTTTGGTAAGGAGGATTTTATGGTCAACTACATCAAATGCTTTCGATAAATCCAAGAATAGGCCAGTTACATGTTCCTTATTGTCAATTAATTTCAGTATACTATTACTACATTCGTAAATTGCTGTCTGTGTAGATTTTTCCGTTCTAAATCCATGTTGTGAGTTTGATAATATTTTATTTTTTTCTATGAAACTTATCAGTCTCTTATACATAATTTTTTCCACAATTTTTGCAATACCAGTTGGTAAGGTAATAGGACGATAGTTATCTAATTCATCTTTTGAACCGTTTTTGTGCACTGGAATTACTTTTGATAACTTCAAAATATCCGGGTAAGTTCCTGAGAGAATTGAACTGTTTATTAAGTGCGTAAGTGGATTTATTATATTTTCGGCACATTTCTTTAAAATTGCATCAGGGATGCCATCAATGCCAGCACAGAATTTATTTTTTAGCTCTTTTATAACTATTCTTACCTCTTCACTTGTGACATGATTTATAAATAAAGAATCACTGCATATATTTATTTTATTATTAGAATTTAGTGTATTTACCTGTGATTTATTTAATAATTTTTGCGGAATTTCCAGAAAATAGTCATTAAAAGTGTTTGCTATTTCCTCTGGATTATTAATCACTTTATTATTTCTGGTCAGTGTAATGTTCCTTTGTATTTTAGCATATTTTCCAGTTTCTTTCTTTATTACGGACCACATAGCCCTGTTTTTATTAGATGATTGGGAAATAAAATTATCATTATGCATTTTCTTTGCTAGTCTTATTACCTTATTTAATATGCTAGTGTATTTTTTGTAGTATAAATTGAATTCAGGTGTTGTGTGGTATTGTTTATATAATTTGTGTAGAAATTTCTTTCTTTGACATGAATTTATAATCCCTGTTGTTATCCAATTGCTAGTTTTGTTATTTTGAACAGTTCTTCGTTTAAAGGGGAATGCTATTTCAAAATAGTGTTTTAGGGTACTGTTAAATGCATTAAATTTATCATTTACATTTTCTAGTTCATAAATTTCTGACCATGTTTCCTTATTTAATAAGTCATTGAAATATGTAACATTTGCTTCAGTGAATGACCTGCACTTTGATTTTACTCCATTATCATTATTATTGATTACTTCGGATACTTCAAAACTCAGTATTTGTCCATGGTGGTCACTAAAACCCGGACAATAGACTTCTATTGAATGGTGATATTTATCTGTATTTATAAAAATTTGATCAGGAGTGGTTTTACTAAATTTTGTTATTCTTGTTGGTGTATTTACTGTAGGTTTCAGTCCATAGGAAATTAGTAACTGGTTTAATAATTCACAATTTCTATCAAGTTTTAAGAAATCCACATTTACATCCCCACAAATTATTATATCGAAATTTACTTTGCTCATGTTATTGAGTAACAATTCTAGTTTATCTATAAATAGAGGAAACTTTCCTGATGGAGAACGGTATACGCATACAATTATTAACTTAAACTGCTGAATTTTTACGGCAGAGAATTCAAAATCCTGTTCCATAATTAGATAATCATAAGCTGTTATCTGTTCATGATCTAAATTATTTCTTAAGAAGATGCAAGTACCACCATGGCTAATATTAGATCTAGAGTATTTACTAGCTTGTATAAACCCTGGGAATTGAATTAATTCAAGTTGTTCCTCTTTCAGCCAATGTTCTGAAATACATAGTGCTGAGATGTCTTTAAGTTCATTTTTAAGCATTAGATTTATGTAATCAATTTTATTATAAAGAGACTGGACATTCTGGCGGTAAATTTTAAATTTGTTACTTTTGCAAGCTTGCGTTGGTGATTTATTTACATTATTATTATCATAATTGTTATTATTATTGTTGCTAGTCAAATCCGAAATACCATTGTTGCACTCCGTTAAATTTGACTTCAAAAGATGTGAATGCCAAACCTCACGTTTGGCTTCTTCTACCAGTTTCCCTGCTTCCACTCTAATGATATTACTGTCGAATTATTCTTACCATTTGAATTTACAATTTTGCAGATTTCATCACTAAGATACTCTTTTCCTAATCTATTTAAGTGTAGGCCATGCCGAGTGTGGAACTTCCTGTCTAATTTACTTACATCTACAATTTGGACATTTGGAAAACTCTTACAAATTTTATGAATTTTTCCATTTGTAGCCTCTATTTCTATATTTACACATGACTTGGGAATTAAATCGTGTCTCTGCGGAATGTTTACAATAATGACATTTGTTTTTTGCATGGATGGCAATGTACCCTTTAAATCTTTGATTACCTTTTTACTCTCATTTCTATAGACGTCGTTTGCTCCAGCGATGATCACTGCGTAGTCCTTTGCAGTAAGGGACGCACACTCTCCTATCATCCCGTTCGTGACTTCTGCAATCTGAGCTCCTGGCTTCACTGTCGAAGTGACCTCCATTTCTCGGCTTCTCTCCAAAACGCTTGCTGCTACATCTCGCCCGTGGCTATCCGCAAATATCCGCATCTTCCTGGATTTTCTCTTTATCACTTTCTTCTTTTCTTCTTGAGGAAAGTCATCATTTTCTTCGACAAGCACTCCAAATGAATTTGAGACGGGAATTTCAGTTACATGTACTCCATTTATAGGCCTAGGCTTATTCAATCTTACCTTACCAGCAATCACTGTCGACCAAGTTTCCTTGCTTTCCCCTCTGTTTCCTTTTAATTTATTCAACTCTTCCATTAACTTAGCAATATCTTCCTTTAGCAGCTTTATAATTTCGTCTTTTGAGGACAGTTCGTTTCTCAGGTTATGACATTCGCATGACGGTAGCGGTAGGCCTACATTACGACAATCGGTTTCACTTTTCTCCTCATTCAATTTTACCTGAGATCTTGTGATGATTTTATTTGCATTTTTTACTTTTATTTTGCACGACGAGCATAAATCCGTTACGGTTACACAACCTGACGAGATACTAACACTGTTGACTGTCGTCATACTAGAGATCTAAGTGAGCCTAGATGTTTACACCAAATTACACTAAATTTAATTTAATTATTACTACCTAATAGAATTAATCTAATAACCTACCAATAAAGAAGAATGTGAAATACGTATATCTTCCAATCGGGTGAAGTCTCGTAAAAGCACCACTGCTCTACTTGGTTCAAACAGTGATTGAAGAAGTCACCGAATCTTTGGATACACGTTCCCATAACTTAGTTTAAGTTTATTAAATTATCAACAAGAATTTCTAAATACTATCAATATTCCGTATTACACTTGATCTAAGGAAAGTAACTTTATAGATTTTAAGCCTCTGTTATAATATTTTACCACTTTTATCAAATATTTACACTAGCTGCTATTTCACTACACTTTCACTGTGACGCCATCTTGCTTGCACGCCAATAGTGACATGCATGTTAAATGTGCCTTCTGGCACCACACTAGGGTCATAGGGCGGGCAGATTTCCATAGGTTAGCCCTTTTAATCGGACTACACTTTGCCATAACACCAATATGCGTGACCGTTCCATAATAAATAATTTACGAGGACAGCATATCACCACAGAATCCCATGCAAAGAAACATACAGGAACACAACAGTCTTCTTAAACACCAACACTGCCTCGACACCTGAAATTTCGGCAAATAACATCATGCACAATGCTGGCCAGAACTGCATACGTCACCGCCTGCTTGGCTCCAGGACAGGGAGCTAAATCACAAAAATAGGCACAAAACATCAGGCTACCAGCTTCCGACGGGGCTTCAGGATGCCTTCACACGCAGCATATAGGCTATCAGAACATTAAGAAATCCCATTTCCCATGCCAAGAACACATGTCAGTCACTCACCGAGCTGCATCTTCATTGGGGATGTTGCACACCAACAGGGTAAAATACAGGGGTAAACGCCTCGTTTAAAAACAGGACACCTTACATCCAGCATACCACATGGATATCCAGAGGCAACATGAAACACAACAAACGATAAGGATTAGCATTACATAACATTACGTGCACTTTCCTGACAAAATCCCACCAACAACTGACCCATCGGTATTACAAAATGCTACCCCCTAACATTGGACGGCACTGGCCAGCAGCACGTCGGTTTCTCGATAACCAACGCTTTGCTTACCAGAATGGGACGTGTACGGAGAGCGTGGATGGGCCAACTTACCTGTATTCAGGGGTCCGGGTCACTTCCGCAGCAAAATCACCTCCAGATAACATGTCCCAACAGAAGAGCTCCAAAGGAGTGGAAGGAAGATGGAGAAGGGGACAACACACACAGGCTATCGTACAAACACCCCCCAAAAACCAACGGAACTGCCGTCGGTGAAATAATGCCACAACCAAAGATTTAAAAAAAGAATAAAAAAGGTTTAATATTAAAAATTTAAAGGAGAATCATCACCAGAAAAAGAACATGCATCCACCACCAATATTTTACAAGAAGGCCAGATAGCGCCTAACATGCTTGCTTGCAAAGCCAAGAAGACGAAAAACTTAATTTAAAATAAAATAAAATTTAATAGCCCAAAGGTTAAAATAAATATTACATGCATAACATACTCAGAACGGGCTTGATGAATAGCAAGGTAATGCAATCACGATCCGACATGCAGATGTTGAGGCCACGCCAAAAAAAATAAGGATTGAAATTAAATTAAACTTAAAAAAAAAATGGGATAGAAAATAAAAAAATAAATGATATGCACGCCGGCGAAAAACACAAGGACATTTACCCGAAATCACAAAATTAACATCAACAAGATTACAATTTAAAAAAAAATAATTGAGCTAACAGATAACACGTATGCTTTTGAGACCCGCGCCAATGGACTCACCAAGAGACCACAATGCATCACGGTAAACAATATGGCCACACAAAAACATGCCAGATCGAAATTACGGCAAACAATAAAAAAGATTAAATTTAAACATTAGCGTAAAGAAAATGACGGCGGAAAATAATTAGGTCTAAATGCTATTATAATCGAGAAATGCACCGGATCATGAATAAATTACAATGTCAATCCCAAGATTGACAAAGGAATATAAATAATAATTTAAACGTAAAATAAATTAGAAATGTGTCTCCCCAAGGTACGAAGAAAAGAGAACAGAATAAAAATAAACCAGGAAACGTAATTAAAACAACAATAAAATTAGACCTATACAACAAAAGAGGAACAGAATTAAAATATTACTATAAGATGATATCGGAGCTCCATAACAATAATATAAAAGAAAATTTAACTGAAAACGTACCTTATTTCCTTCCTAAGTGGAGACACAAAGAACAAAAAACTAACACCTTTTAAATGATTTAAAATACATGAACTGCCTCAAAATGGCCACGAGAGCACACGCGCCGTTTTCGATCACCCATGAAGCTTCTCTTCTTTTAGCCAGTCAAACTAAATATACCACAGTTCATCTTCACGGCGAAAAGACGAAACTAAATCCTTAGGAGCACAGGCGTTTCCTTTTCTTGAATATATGCATATTTGGTAGAGGATGGGGGAGGCAACCGCCCCCCCCCCCCCCATCAGCGGTGACACCTTTTACGACCAAGTCCTTCTTGATTCTCTTCGGGACAGCTAATGGACTCCACAAAAATGGCGGAGAATCGCTCGTCATTTATCGAACTGTCTTCATGTAAATAATATTGTCCAATCAGAGAAAGACACATCAAACAACAATGTCATAAATAAGTCCATAATTTGGCGGTATCATGATTACACCGGCTTTTGTTTTACGACGAAGAATATGATTGTCTTTCAATTAAGTCATGCGTATATAGATTTATATAAGGCGAAGCCCACACCACCTATTGGGGAGACACAGGAACTACTTGCAATCTCTCCAAGACCGACAGGCGCTACCATCTCGTGTTCAAAATGGGAAGCAAGTCACCAGGCGGTCGTTTCAAACTTCAAGAACAGCGTCCCTGATTAAACACATGTTTGAAATGGTAGAGACGTGCCCTTGCACGTATCAATATCCAATACCGTGCCGTACGCAAAAATGCATCAAAACCTTTAAAAAGATGAAAAAAATACTCAAAAATTATAAAATAGTCCAATGAATTCCATAAAATGGCCAAATAATGATGTAGCCTATAATTAAAATGACATAAACATAAAGAAAAACGACAAAAATTATAAAAAATGACGTAGGTCTAATAAATTAATATTTCTACAATGTGGGAACTATGATCAAGATTTCTGTATTAGTTGGCAATGTCTGTGGTGAACAATTAAAAGATGATACGTCATCAAAATCCGCGCCCTGGTTATTAGTAACCGCCAGTTGACTAGCATTTGCCGATAACACAAGAGCGGGACGGGAAGACTCAAATGCTGGCATTGCATTAATATTACATACGGAGCTGGCAAGATGCCTTAGTTGAGATAATTAATACGTCTTGTGAAGTACCGTAGGCTATCTCGAATCCCGTGAAAAATGGTTAGGTATGGAACAAAACATTGAAGTTTCCTAGTGGAAACTTATCTTCTCCAGAAGAAGTCTTCCAGTAAAATTGTTCGTAAGTTTCAGCACAGTGCGATTTTTACTTGTGGGGGATTCTCAAACAAAATGTATACAGAAACAATCCACGTAATCTGGAGGCTCTCGGGAAACGAAAACTACACTGATAATCAATTGGTGCAGCAGAAAAGAGGAGAATTGAAACGTTTGAAATGTGGTGTTGAGAAGAATTATGGAGATCAGATGGGTAGATTGGGTTACTAATGAAGGGGTATTAAGACGAGCGGGAGAGAAGAGATGTTTGTGGCGACTGCTAATGAAGAGAAGAGATAGGTTGGTAGGACACATACTAAGACACCCAAAGAATAGCAAGCTTAGTTATGGAAGGAAGGGTCGAGGATAAGAACTGTAGGGGTAGACCAAAGTTGGAATATCTTAAACAGATTGCCTCTGATGTAGGGTGTGGTAGCTAACTAGAGATGAAACGATTAGCTCAGAACAGGGAGGGATGGACAACTGCATCAAACCAGTCAAGAGAATGAATTATTGTTTCTCGTATGGCTTTTAGTGCCGGGAGTGTCCGAGGACATGTTCGGCTGGCCAGAGGCTGTAGCTGCTTCTAGCAGACCCCCATAGGGTCAGCTACAAGTTCCGTTCAATTTCAAGTAGTTCCGAATTTCGCTACCAGATGTCAGTGATACCTAGTGGTGAACGTTGGAACTTTGATAGAGCGTTCCAACTAAATCTAACCTAGAAATTTAGCTTCACACAAGTTTAGTCTGTGGAAGGATCTTTTACATGCCATAAAACTATGACATGGGACCACCGGCTTTACTTCCATTCCGAAGGAAGGCATACTGAAGGATTTTAACGCTCTTAAATATCCGACGACTTCGGCCGGGTTTGAACCCACGATCTTGGGCACAGCAGTTCAGCATGCTACCGACTACAGTACGCCACCGAACCGCTGCACAGTGGGTCAAAATCGAAATCTAGGGGGACAAAATTATTTTTACGTTTTAATCATGAATTTAGAGTGAAAGCAACGGATATAATAATTTGTTTACTTCATAATAACTATCAGTTAAGACCTTTTTTTAAATTACGTCTACACATGCAAGAAATTATCTATGACTAGGAGTTGGATAGAGCATTCAGTTATCTCTTCAGAACAATTTTCTACCCCTAATTTACTTTTCTTTCCTACATAGCTCTGGCCTACGAAATTATGAAATGGTCAAAAGGACAGCACAAGACCGAACAACGTGGAGAAGACTCATTGTAGGGGCAGACCAGTCGCTTGACTGAAAAACATGATGATGAATTTACTTTTAACAAAGTCACAAAGTTCCACTTTTGACATAATCGTCGAACCCAGTGCTTCAAACAGTTGTAAACGTGTGAGAACTGGTTGCGCGGCATCTTCTAAAACGTAAAATAACTAAGTAAGTTGCAAAAAGATGCAAAAAATCTTATAACAGGCGTAAACTACAAGACTTGATCTATATTTTAACATTAAGTAGAAAGTGACGCAGAGTGACGCGACATACTAAAAATCTAAGTGAAAATATAATTTCAAAAATGATAGTTTAATATAATATAATGCAAATATAGCTAAAATTACGTAACAATTACGCCCATTAATAACTGAAACACGTTACAAAGATCATACCTTCAGCTGCATGTTCCATTTTAAAGCATCACACAAACCACAAAGACAACCAAACCACAGCCACTTACATTCACCCTCTAATTCGGACTGCTCGAACAGTGGTGACAGATTTACACTAAGATGCGTTTATATCCCAGAATAGTGAGCGGCAATTATATGAGAATGCTGTAGAAGTAATAAATTTTGATTTTTTAATTATGAAAATAAATAATTTTGTCCTCCTAGATTTCGATTTTGACCCACTGTGCGCTGAAGACTCAAACACACACGAAATATCAGTATGAATTACAGCGAGTGTACCAAAACTTCCTACGTTGGTGCAATGTGTGTTTAGAATTAATTGAAGAACAGCATTTCCAACAACAACTCTGAAATGCATGTAAGTAAATATGATTATTAAATACGTTAAAAAGAAAAAGTGCAAATGTGTTAAACTAGTTGTGCAAGCGGTTACACACAGTGCCCCGGCTGTCACGCGGCGACTGATAGGCCCCGTTTTTATAGGAAAGGCTCTCACTGCACAATTTACTCGATCGTGATAAGTACCGTTGCCAATCGGTATTGAACTAATCGTGAAGCGTAGGCTACAAACTATCTTCTCCAATCACGATCGGACTACTAATCGCAATTGGGAAGGATAGTGTGTACGGAGCAGATTTGGGCAAATTACTGCCAAAATGTATTTTAGATACAAAATACTCACAAAAAGGTGCCTCATCCCTGACCGTAATGCAGGGACACTATTACAGTCATCACATAAATACAGGTTATTAGACAAGTTAAATACACACCCAACTACATGGGCCTGATGACCAGATGTACCAAGCCCCTAAAATCAATCAACAACAACGAAACAACTAATTTCTTGAAATAGATATAAAAATAAGAAATAACCCCTGGCACTACTGTACAGCCCATGAAGGGCCTAGGCCTACCAAGCGACCGCTGCCCAGCCTATTGGCCTGCCATGCGCGGAATCAAGGGGGGTCATGGGGATCATGACCCCCTCCCCAAACGGAGACCAAAGTTTTATTGCAAATTCAAAAAACGAAAACACAATAACCAGACAAATAAAACTTAACGAATTTTAACTGAAAAACAGGTGTTTTTTTTTTTCATTTTATTCAATACTGAAATATATTTATTGGAATTATTATGTTCTGTTACAACTGCACATATTTACAACTTCATACCTCTTATATAAAAACGATTATTTATATAACAAAATCAACTCGTCTATTTTGTTTGGCAAACCTTGTGATTAACCGAATCGATGTTTATAGTGATGTCACGATGAATGTGCAGCAATGCACGGGTAGGAATTTGGGGCTTTTTTTTGCTCCAAAAAATTTTGCCGACGTCCAAACTGCAAACTTGGTTGGCAATTTAAGCTGTGACTTTCTCCCTTTGTCGGTACCAACTCGACTTGCCGAAACTGTAACGTACCTTGATACTTTTCTCGAAGCTCGATGTAAAAGTCGCAAAACACGCCGTTGCAATTTGTACCAATATATTTGGTGCGTTAAACGCATCAAATTTCTATCCATGTAGCGTGCAAAAAAATTGGTCTGGTTTTGTACGTTTGGTTATTTTGTGATTGCGTTTTTAGTGATACAATTTTTCTTAACAATTTTGATTCTCTGCCCCACCCCCCAAAGCCAAACTCTAGATCCACGCCTGCAGATATTGGGGTGACACGTGATCAGCGCATCGAGTCCCCTCGGCCGGTTATCAGACAGATTCTACACACACGCAAAGTACACGGGGCTACATGACCGCGTTGTCGCAGCCCCTAAACTTAAGAACCAACCAACCAACCAAAGTGAGGGTAGCAGAACAGACTACAGTAGACACAGTAATGTCAGTCTGGCTAAGTAGGCCCAAGTATCATGTAATAGGCCTATAAGTAAGTAGGCCTACCTCACGTGTGCTAGTGAATTTGTGTTGTTGGCTGCGGTTGTTATTTCGAGTGTATTTAAAATGCCGAAGTTAAGTTAAATCCATTTTAGGCTGTGCTGTTCATTTCAAACAAATAATTTCGAAATTCAGCGAGGAAATTCTTTCTACCAATGGTGATTTTTTTCTGCAAAATAGGCTAAAATGTGAAGTGAAAATTTGTTTGCATTTCTTTGTTGGTTGGTTCCTCAGTTTAGGGGCTGCGACAACGCGGTCATGTAGCCCCGTATACTTTGGGTGTGTGTAGAATCTGTCTGATAACCGGTGTTAATTGTGATGGATGTATTAGTGTGTGTATCTGTTTTTTTAAATTCAAGTAAGACCGGGTGAGTTAGCCGTGGTCGTTACGGCATGACTGCTGGCAGTCGCTCACATCCGGGAGGCGAGGAGGTTCGAATCCCCCCGCCGGCAACCTTGAAGATGGTCTTTTGTGGTTTCCCATCTTCCTTCCAGGCAAATGCCGGGGTTGGTCCCTAACTATAGGCCATAGCCGCTACCTTCCAACTCCTCGTCCTTACATTCCAACTTCCCTCCCCAACGGTACTTTTAGCTCACCCATTGGGTGTCCGTCTCGAAGCAGCTACAAAACTGGCGAGCCGAACATGTCCTCGGACACTCCCGGCACTAAAAGCCATACGCTAAAAAATTAATAATAATAAAAAAACAAGTAAGGACTGCAACTTTGAATTTTTCAAATAGTTCCTACTTCTGCCGCCAAACGCCACTGTCAACGACTACTAGGCCTAGTTGAGAACTTAGCTACTAGACGCTACCGTAGTCAGCTCTTGGCAACGAATGTAGGATCCTAAGAGCGTTGTTTACATTCTTAACCTATACAATTTAGCTTCACACAGGTGTAACTAGTGGAAGGTTCTTTAACATGCCATAAATCTATGACATGGAACCGCCGGCTTTACTTCCCCTCCGAAGGAAGGCATACTGAGGGATTTTTAACGCTCTTAAAAAATCCGACGGCTTCGGCCGGGTTTGAACCCGCTATCTTGGGCATAGCAGCTCAGCATGTTACCAACTACGCCACCGAAGCCGCTGCATTTCTTTGTGTTGATAGGATGATAGCCTATACCAACTCGACAAATAAATTGGTTGAAAAATAATAATTTAAACTTAGAGGTCATTTTTAAGCAAATAAGTGGCAATCAGGAAGTGACTATTGTACAGTATTTGGATTTATAACTTGTTGGTACCGTAATAATTATTACTAGCGGGCCCGTGCGAGAACTCGCGCATAATGGGTTAAATGCGCCCCATGTGTAGACTACCCGCCTGGCTCTAGTGCTATGCCGCAGTACGCGAAACAGTTCTGCCAGGGGCTATCGTCTTGTTTATTTGTTTAAAAGCACTTTATAAACAAATAAATATATTTCCGTTGACTTTTCAAGAAATGCAATATTTTACCTGTACTATTGAGACGATTTGAAAGATTTTGGTACGAACCACACCTTCTAAATCCATCTGGTTTAGGAGCTTGAGTTTGTGAAACATACACCTTAGCGTATTATATAATAAGATAATTACTCACTTTCCGTAGGCATAGGCCCATGCGCCCGAAAGGAAGATATAGGCTACCGGAATTGATCACTATGCTTTCATAATGCCGTACACAGCCCTATATTCTTACCTGTTCTTTGAATATTTTAATAACCGTTTTGAGTTTTCAAACGGGACTATCGGCATTGTGTTCCCACAAGCGAAGCCTCGAGAGAAAAAGTATAGATTGCAGTTGTTCCGGAATTTGTTACTTTATGATATTTTCTTAAAAAGGGACTTCAACTCATGCAGGTTTTTATATTATTTGATGTTTCTTTAAGTTGTGTATTTATGGAATACTTCTGTATTTTCAAATGTTGATTCGAACCAGGATATTCATGAAATTACTCGATTTACCACAACACTCTTCGCCAGATAACTCTACATCCAGTTCCCTATACGTGATTTACTCCTAAGAATTTAATGCAGTATTTTTTTTAAAGAAATTTATTCAATGTGTTAACACAGGAACTGAGTAGGCTATTGTCAAGGACGAAAATAAAATACTCACAATTACGTTTTAAGTTATGTTGCAGCCACCGGCTCATTTTTGCATTAATAAAGTCAATATTTGTTTTAATAATTGCTCTATTGAACACTTATCGTCAACATTGCCGCCTTCAATGCCATTATCTTGTAGAAATGCAGTGAGAGTCCCCTATCTAGAACGAAGCTCTGCCGGGCCATGTGGCGGACGGTGAGTGATTAGCAGGGCGCGGAGTTTGATGACCTAACAATGTCTAAGCAATTATCTATAAAATGACTTGCAAAAATCCAATAAAATGACCCGAACACTTTATTCGAATAAAATGACCCGAAAACTTTAATATTGCGATTGGAAATCAAGCAGGGAATGGTAAATATCGCCAGAAACACATTACTACACCACATCAATACAATATAAGGCGAAATAAACATATTTTTGAAATGTATAGGCCTAGGTACCGTAGTCTAAAAAGTTGAAAATCACGAAGAACTTTAAAACATTTAATTAGGTCACAATTCTCACGTTTCGTAAAACTATGATAACTTTACTAAAAAATGCAATGCCATTTAACTTAAGCATTCTTTCGACAACCATCGATCTCTTCAGTAGCCTATGCTCCCGCTGAGCATTTAAGGGATTTTATTTGGTGACAATTATTTGTTTACTGGTAGACCACAGTACCGGTATGCCAGAAACTAAATTAATTTAGGTCAGAGGAAAGTTGAGGAGACTGGGCTGGTTCAAATCCCGGTACTAACAATGGCCGTACTGAATATGGTATTTTCTTGGGCTTATCCCTCCCTCACTCGTGCGAAATGCCGCCATGGTATTTAGTTGTACGTGAAGAATATTACCGGTAGCCTATGTGACGCGTTTGGAAATAAACTTTCCGGTACCGTATTTCAAAAGTCAAATAGCGGTAGATGCGATGCCATGTATCAATTTCTATGTTTGCAAAATGTCGTATTATGTATTGCCGTAAGTCAGTTGATTCCCTCCGTTTGCCTGGAGTAGAAAATTGCATCCACGGAAGCCATTACAACGGGTGACGACGATGGGGTTCGAACCCACTAGTCTGCCGTGTCCTGAGCAGCCTAGCCACACGGCCTAGCAGCACCTTAGCGCGTGTACTGTAGTTTTCATTTTTCACGGTCGATAGTACTGTAATAGCATGACGAATGTCTTGGTGATGGTAATAATAATAATAATAATAATAATAATAATAATAAATAATACGGTAATAATAATAATTGAATCATACCACCGGTATCTCTACAAAAAAAAATCATCACAATTCTATCCCCCAGCATCAGCAAGTTTAATTCGCATCCTGGTGGTAATAGAATGTAATACCATTAATATTACTGTAGGCTATTATGCATCGCATCCGCCCGATGATGCGTAATCTTATGTAACGGAGTTGTTTGGAGAAATGTGGCAATAGGCTATCTCATAATGCTCACGTTCCCTTTCCACGTCGCAAGCTCTGGAATGATCTGGAACATAACAGTCTTACCAACTATGGTTTAAACAAGCGTGACAATTCGTTTTTCTAAAATGTGTTCATTACCCTACGTACTGTACTTATTGACTTATCGTACCATACGTTTAAAAACAAACCTAGCCTAGATATTTTTCGTGATCTTCTTTGTTGGAATGAGTATACTTGAATATTTAAATTGATGTTAAAGGCATGGCGAGGTTGGGTTGGCTAACTTGTGGGGAATCATAGGGATACGCGAGGGTTACGAGAACCGTTTTCCTATAAATACTGCGTGCTTTGTAGTGAGGACACCCATATTCTTTGAGGACACCATTCATCGCCATTCTTCGAAGCGGCTGTCGTTCGTTAAGTGATCTCTACTGTTGTGAAATCGGTAAGAATCTTCATTTTCTTTTAAATTCATCCCATAGTTATTGTAACTCGTAGAGGCGGGATTATTATACGGTACTTGAATGTTGATATGGTAGGCCTATTTGGAATGGTTCATTGGACGTGCTAAGTCTGTGTTAAAGACATCGGTGGCGTAACTAGGGTTTGCTTCTGGAAGGGTTGAGCTGACTCAAACTTGCGTTGGGTGGTGAGGGCTCGGACATAGTGAGAATGCAAGTAAATATAATAGGCTACGATCCCGGAGTTTCAAAACCGATTTTTATTTTCTTGTGTTTGGTTTCATTAGCATTTGATTTTAAGTTTTATTTGCACATTAGAATTTGTAAACGCTCAAGTTTTTAAATACGGTACCGTAGTTTATTTTCTTCGCGATCTCATTTGTCCCGTTCTATTCCCCGACCTTGTGTGACTATTAATAAACTACAGTTATCAACTAAAGTTTAATTTAAAACAGCAATACCATAGCCTACAACATAACACAATACCGTATTAATTAACTACAGTTTCCAATTCAAGTTTAATTTAAAACCATAACACAATACTGATGAAACTACAGTACACTTTCCTACTATAGTTCAATTTAAAACAGCAATACAACATTACACAATGTTATTCACTTTCCAAAATGACGTCCAGACTCTGATACTAACAGAATGGTAACTAGCAAGTGCCACACACATCTCACTGCCACCCTTCTGACTGAATAGCTGACCGTTTTGCTCATTCAGTAAGTTAGGGTACGTTAACGTAACGCAAAAATTTTCGCGAGTGAAAAGAAATGTTCTCAAATTAGTAAGTACAAATTAACTAAGCAATCCGAAGATTGGTTTTATTCAGATTTTTTTTTTTAAATTTTGTTTTCTATATTTGACTCTGTGGGGGATTGATCCCCCTGACTCCGTTAGTTCAGCCACTGTAAGACATCAATGTCTATGGGTATCGAATCTTGAATTGTAAAAGACGTAGTTACTGTATTTCCATGTTTTTGTTGTTGTTGCAAATTTGCCCTGTTTAAATAAAGCATTTTGATTTTTGAGTAATTCATGTAGTTTCATGAGCCACAGGTCAAATTGCAATTCCCAGAATATGCTAGTGTAAACTACCGTATAGAATCAAATTGTCATTTATGATATTTCTTTTTGTCAAATTTGTTAGGTAATTGGAAATTGTTTAGGCTAAAGGGTTTGTCAAGTGAGGGGGAAAAAAATGCTACCGGTTTATTGATTTGAGACTGCTTACTGTGAGATGTAGTAGACTTAAGATAAACTGAAGACTTCGATTGAGCAATATATTCCTGTATGCCTATCAGGGCCCTGCGTAGCTAGTGCACGTATTATGTTCTATCCTGCTGCACTCTTACGGACTGTCTAAGCCACAAGTCCCACTTCCCGCTAGGTACATGTGCGAGCGAGCTGTGTATAGTGCGATGTGGTACCATGCTAGCCAGGCAAGTGCTTTTAGTGCCACACGCTCAAGCTTCACCATGTCAGCCCCATCTATACTGGAACTAGTCAGTTCAGACGCGTGTGGCCAGCCTGTCCTGGCAGGGGTTTATCAAAGCCGTTCTTTTCTTCATATTATTATTATTATTATTATTAGACTATGTTAAGCAATAAATGTATTGTGTACCGGTACCAATGGACTAGGTCTCGTACTGTTCGAGAGTACATTGTAGATGAATTCTCAAAAATTGAAAGGATTCATTGGTAGCAAAATTAGGTCATTTATTCTTGGGCATACCCAAACTTGATTAATGATTAAACAATTTTGATGTTGTTCCTTTCGCTTATTCGAAACGTACCACAATCTTTCACCACTCTTTGAAGGCTAAAGTTTGCTCTAAACGACCCGTCTTGTTATGCCGATGGTTACTTCACACCTGTTAGTGGTTAAGTGTCGGCTATTTATATCCCTTGGTTCCTAACTAGTAAGTCTAATTCTGGATTAGTCGTTCTTCATAAAATATGGTGAATACGTTTCTGGACTTTTGCTATCAACCTGCAAGTTCATTTTGCGTTTTCCATTGATCCGCTTCTGTTTTAAGTGTCTGCTATTAATATTCCCTTGGTTCTTAACTATAGTGCGGGACAAACCATTGGAAGCCTGAAGGTCACGCGTAGTCGGTGCGGTGTTGTCATGTACGTTCTCGCATCAAGCACTCGACTGAAGGTACCGTGCAACAGCATGGTAACACCGCCTGGCGCGGGGAGGAGAGCGGAGCGGAGGGCCCCTTGACCTTCAGGCTTCCAATGGTTTGTCCCGCACTATAGTAAATCACTGTCTTCATCGTTATCAACTTATCACCATCTTAATCACCATCCTGACAACCTCCTTCATTGTACGAACACAAATTACGCTTTTGATAGTCACCATGCCTTCAATCAATTCTTGCGCTCTCTGTTTATATGTGGCACAGTCACATGATGATTACTATACTTTGGAAGTTCATTCACTGAAAATTGCAAGATTAGCTTCGAGGTTTTCCTACTGTATGCCCAGAACTTAGAATGCAATGAAAATCAAATGTCTAAATACGATATGTGGATTACATATAATTATGCAATTGGATTAACTCACGAGGGTTACTTGTAGTATTTATTGGCCTTTGATAATATTTTACAGAAGCTATTCTAACAACCAGGCCCGACGAGAGGGTGGGGAAAACGGGGCTGTACCCTGGGGCCCGGATTTGCTGAGGGGCCTGGGGTGGTAGAAGAACTTCAAGTAGACAATTTCACTGGACATTTTATTGTTGTTGTTGTTTGAGTCTTCAGTCTATTGACTGGTTTGATGCTGCTCTCCATGCT
Organism: Meconema thalassinum; assembly: GCA_946902985.2. Taxonomy (NCBI): domain Eukaryota; kingdom Metazoa; phylum Arthropoda; class Insecta; order Orthoptera; family Tettigoniidae; genus Meconema; species Meconema thalassinum. The sequence goes on from OX336390.1 coordinate 790,382,033, forward strand.
TCCCTGTCCTGAGCTAATTATTTCATCTCTACATAGCTACCACAACCTACATCCGAAACAATCTGTTTTACATATTCTAACCTTGGTCTACCCCTACAGTTCTTGTCCTCGACCCTTCCTTCCATAACTAAGCTTGCTATTCCTGGGTGTCTTGGTACGTCCTACCAACCTGTCGCTTCTCTTCATTAGCAGTCGCCAGAAACAACTCTTCTCTCCCATTCGTCTTAATACCTCTTCATTTGTTACCGTATCTATCCATCCGATTTCCAACATGGCTATATTATTCAATGTAACAGCAACTAGTGCATAGTCTGTGAAACGTCATAAAGAGAAAATAAAATGAATTTTATGATAACCATGATGTTTTTAGCTTCTCTTCAAGGAAAATAGCAGAGTTATTAATTTAATGTATGACATATTGAAATGAAAGAATTGCTGTAGGGCAGAAAGTCTCTAAATCAATATTTGAAAAATCGAATTAAGTTATTTAGTATGAAAAGTGTCTTGCTTGTCCTTGTGGTGAGTATAAACAGTCACATGCAACAAAAAAATTTACTAAAATCCACATTGTTTTACTTTAGGGGCCTACTTGATGATTTTAATCAATCAATGGGATACAGTAATAAAGCTCTGAATAACGAGGAAACTCATATTTAGATATACTAAATTATTACCATTATAGCTCGACACAGCGATCTCTGCCGCGGCATGACCGGAGAGGCGTGGCTACTGAACAGTGGCAGGAGTGGGACTGTTCTAGCTCGACTCATCGCTCGCATCACTTTTGAACGCGATACGAATTGTCTCGCGCACCGCTGGGTATAGTTTGGCAGGATACGGTTTCTAGATATGAATAGGATGAAAGGCAGCATTTTTCTGAATATATAGAAACATGAATCACAATTCTACGTCCAGTAGTTTATTTTCTATGTTATTTTAAAATTGGCTGGCTGCGTGGCTCAGCGGCAACGTTCTCACTTGCTATGCCCAAGGTTGCAGGATCGAATCCTGGCGCAGTCAGCTAGCATTTGAGGGTGCGCAAATGCGAGGGAGCCATGTCTGTAGATTTACTGGCACGTTAAAGCTCCCCTTTGGGGCAAAATTCTGGCACCCTGGCTCTCTAAAAGCCGCAGTAGTTAAAAGGGACGTAGAACAAATAACAAAAAATTATTTGAAAGAGGACACCACCCATCGATCATTAATCACTCACTCATCAATTACTGCCCATAAAACCTTCTGCGATGTAAGCGTGGTTTTATATCAATATTGTTGTTGCAAAACACTTTCAGTGTGCAATGTTTTTTTTTTAAACATGTCTTGTCATAATAGAAACAAGCCTTAAAGAAAACTAATCAGTTAGCACATCACACAAAATAAAATAAAATATAAAGAAAAGTACGGTACATGAAAATAGACAAACCCAAAGAATAGGAAACCGGGAATTTATTTATTTTGTGCTCAATAATGCATTTCGTTCTTTGAGGACGAATGTCCTGCCTCTCTGTCAAAACTGTTCTGTTATTCAGTGTCTGCCTCCTCTTGAATACCATTTTACGTAAAAGACATTGTAATCTCTCTCTACTGCCTCAAAAATGAATGTCCTGTTGTAACTTAGAAAGTAACAGTTGAAGCGTGGGAATTTTCATTTCGTGCAGAGCAAAATCATATATACATCGTCGTATAACTTCTTGATTGAAATTATCCGCTGAAGATTTGGTGGCTGCTCGCAGGTGTGGATACAAATGTAGACAGGCCTTCCATCTACTCTAAAACTTTTTTTTTTCACTTACTATCGCCCTAATTGTACGCTCAGGAACTCCAGCGGCCGCCGCTGCCCGTTTGCCGGATTTATTTATAGGTATATCAACACCCCTTTCCGCTTCTTGTTTCATGAAATTGTGCACATTAGATATTATTTCTCTCGCCTGACTGTGTAATGCTTTTGTTTTTAACTTGGATAACACCGTAGGCATTGCGACCGTTGATCGTCGGTGTCTTTCAAACCCGTGGCCTACTAGAAGAACACAACAAGAAGTTTACTTGTATATCAATATTACTCACGTATTCAGTCGAGGCCTGCTTGCCATCTCTCGATGAATGCAGTACATTTGCATTTGTCTGTTGGCACAGGCTAGAGTAAAAGGTGGCTTTTCACCGATGTCTCAGTCTCACTCATGGCTGTGATTATATGGAAGCTACTGAGGTATGGGTGGTGCTTAGTAATGCCATTCAGGGCACAGTCAGTGCCTGTGATTGCTGTGAAAAGTTCTACTCATAGGGTTAGTACTACCGTTCTGACTCAGTGAGGAAAGCAATGGCAAACTACCTCACTCCTCTTCTTGCCTAGTACGCCTCAATTTAGCGCTGCCTTGGGTTTTTGTGGGTATCTACTCACATAACCTAACGGCGGTACTTTTTGAGGATCCAACCAGCCTTCGGGCTGACTACCTAACAGACAGACATTCAGTCGAGAGCAAAGGATTTAAACACACACAAAACCTGCGATTTCAACTAGGCTACAAAGAGCATCCAATAAAACCAAGGTAAAGAGCAAACTGCTTCGATACTAACCGCTGCTGAGCTGGAGAGCCAATCTAATGTTGCCAAGTTGTTGCACAATGACGAGCGGGTGAGCGAAGCTCTCGTCTACATTGCGTAGCATTATGTTATCACGGCCAAGTCAAAGCAGAGAATGAACGATGTTGCTACAACGGGACTCGGGGAGTCAGGACGTATCACGTGTGCCAGAGGAGGTGGGAACAAATTAAAGTGCGTAACTGAGTCGCGGCAGACATTCCTGGTTCGGGCTTTACCCGTTTAACATTTGATTGCAGCTGAGCATGGCTGCACCAGTGTTTGTTGTTGATTGTAGCAGCTGCCTCGCGGGACGAAGCGGGGAACACAGCGATGACAAGAGTTCATTCTGCACATAAGACAAGCAGCATTGCGCGTCACAGGAGCTCATGTCACCACAGACAGTTAAACGATAACTAAGGCTATTGGAGCTGAGTCACATCCTACTCGCGCAACTGTACCTGTCAACGAAGAAGGCTGACGTGTGACACAAGTAAACAAGGAATAGTTCCCATCTCGACCGCCGGCAATCAAATCGTGAAAGGGTAATACACAGAAATTTTCATTTTGCAGTGGGCAGGGGGTGGGTTTGATACTTCCAGGATAATGACACGGGATGAATAAAAAATAAGGGGCCCGGAAGTTCTAGTCCTGGGGCCCGTGGACGTTCTCTACGACCCTGCTAACAACTCTATGTAGTGATTTGCTCTCAAGAGTTCCCATATCAATGTTCGAATTGCAGAATAAGAATGAAGAAAAAAGGAAACTCGTGTAGCCCACTGGATGGTGCAAGTCCTCGAAATGAGCACCGCTTGGATACCATCGATACCATTGATACCATCTCAGTACCTCAAACTGGAATTACATTTCTTGGCAGGACAGGGAATCAAACCCCGACAGCCAAGAATGTTAGCCTCTACACTACAAGGTGGTCTCTTACATTGTCAGCACAATCTATTGCACGACTGGTGCAAGTCCTCGAAATGAGCACCGCTTGGATACCATCGATACCATTGATACCATCTCAGTACCTCAAACTGGAATTACATTTCTTGGCAGGACAGGGAATCAAACCCCGACAGCCAAGAATGTTAGCCGCTACACTACAAGGTGGTCTCTTTCATTGTCAGCGCAATCGATTGCACGATACCATGTAATTTCTAAACTGCACGAACTATAACAGTACACATATCTTCGTATTTTTGGCATTACATAGCCCGTGGTATGTTAGGGAGATGGTTCGCATACCATAACCCTAAAGCCGAATAGTTCCAAAAACTAACAAACAGAACAGTTTTAAGCACTTACCGAAATAAATACCGACGACCTGGTAGACAGAAAACACATTTTGTAATTTTCATTGAATAGCACTCTTGGTCTCCATACTGTTGAAATAATGAAAATTGTCCTAAAACTTCAAAAGTTTGAAGGGATTTCATGTCAACTTGCTTATTTTGCCGTATATCTTATGTGTAGGTGAATTTCAGGCGATGTTGAAAGTAATTTTTTTTTTGTTTTTTTTTGTCGTGTAGCCTCCCGAGAGGCCGAGTGCAGGTCTTTCTAGTCGACGCCCATGGACGACCTGCGCGTCGGGATGAAAAGACATTAATTACTTTAGGTTGTGACGGAATATTGTTCATTTTACAATCCCGATATATTTACTAATGTATGTTTCTCGAATTCACATACCCCTGAACAGCATCAATCTAGTCAATTGGTGAATTCAGAATCTTGTTATTGAAATACAGCTCTATAGTCCTATACTCTGTGAGCTGCCAGAATGGTATTGACATTTGGCCGGAAATTCCACGTCAGTCATCACCTCTCTGCATCTTGACCAATCCATGTTCGCATAGTTGATGTCATAATACTCTGCGTTGCAATATTACAGCCTACGTGCTTCAGTGCCTGGTCAGCTGTATTTCTGGCTTGTACAGTTTGGCAACCTCGTTCTCAGACCACATGGCGAGGTGAGAGCTGTCAATCCTATTCTGGCAGCTCACAGAGTATAATGTAGTTTTTTGGTTCTACTCATAATTATTCTGGTTGCTATGGGGTAGGGAGTGTGGTGATACAGTTTTCTTGTGGGAATGATATTACGGATAGCTATGCCCTTCATGATGCCAATCTCATGAGAGGGGTTAATGACCAATGAAATTAATGAGGTAAGGTATGGAGTGGCTGTGTGTGATCTTTCGATTTCAGAGTAGTCTGGTCATGCACGTTAACCTGTGTAGCTACCTTGGCTGGTTTGTGAAATTACGTTAACAAATTTAAAATTGTATTTTAACTTTCCTGATTCGATACCGACCCCTGTTGGTCACATGCATGATTACCAATATGCTTGATTCTATTTTTACGATTATTACATCTCGCTGCACCTGCTGCATCACCCAAAAAGTGTGTAAATTCCTCTATCCTTGTTGCAGATATGGTTTATGTACGTCCAAATATCATATTTTATACGTTTCTTTAATGTGTGACTTTCCCAATATGCTATTTTTATCCCCCCCCACGCAGAAAAGACGTCAAGAGCACGGCAGACCCACACACATATGACACAATGTTGGCTCTAGTGCACCTAGTGTCCAGGCTCTGCGCTCAGTACTAGGCGTACTACAGTACCCGGTCAAATGGACAGTGCTTGTGCGACTGAGCGCTGCAGTGCTAGTGTGCTGTCATGCTGCACTGCTCAGAAATGGGGTTGTGCTGCACTGCTCAGAAATGGGCAGGGTAGGGCTGCGCTTCGCCGGCATGAGTAAATTTTTCACTAGCACGGCTTCAACTCACCTATTGTACAGCCCTGATGCCTATCAACAGGGTTCAATTTTTTGAGTCGATTTAGTATGTAGCATGATTCAAACTACAATGAGGCCCTTCTCAAAAGAACGGAGCTTTTCTTGCCTGTGGGGCGGGTGGAGAGTGATTAGTCACCTCCACTTGACTAGCATTTAGCGATAACACGAGCAGGACGGAAGTCCCCAATGCTGGCATTGCATATATTATGGAGCTGGCAAGATACCTTAGTTGAGATAATTGACTTGTGGTGAAGTACTGTAGGCTGTCTCGTATCCCATGATTATTAAATACGTTAAAAAGTGTAAATGTGTTCAACTAGTTGGGCGCTATGCTGCTAGTGCTAGCGCCAGTGCCTTCTCGGCACGCGGCTAGCCACAGTGCCCCGGCCGTCGCACGTCCACCACGACTCTCTGTTTGGTAGGGACGGGCCTCACTGTATGAATGGAAATATTTTCACATTGTGGAACTTTCCTTTAAGCCTATTCAGGGTTGGGCAAAATACTCAAAAAAACTATTTTCGATACAAAATTCAAAATACAATAATTACAGTATCCTTGAAAATACAAAATACAAATAAAATATTAAAATACAATAAAAAACTGAACATACCAATTATTTTCAGCAAAAAACTTCCAATCCATTAAGATTGTTCAGTTCACTGGCTTGGAAGTTGGGCCTATATGAGAATTTAGCTGGATGTGTTTGGGTTTTTCAATTTTATTTCCAATTGTATTTTGATTTTGTATTAAAAATACATTCTGTGAGTATTTTGCCCAACTCTAATCCTATCCACAGGGTTGAATGTTGCTGCAGGACTGAGTGTTTTATGGACTTGTAAAGGTTTGGTCGTGTATCGGCATTCGGCCCCCCTAAGGTCTTTTAAGAAAATTGTCTGTTCTATGAAAGGGTCTTCAAAAGAAAATACCTTTGGTTCTGCGGTAGTTTAGTCGATCCTCCCTTTCCTGTAGATCTATTCATAGGGATGAATATTTTTAATAATCGTAAACTGAAGTTTGATGCTTTTCAGTAGATCAACCAACTGAAAAGCATCAAACTTTTGTTTACTAAGACAACACTGAAAATGGCTTCAAACACCATAATACAGTGGAACTTGGATAATTCGAACCTCAAGGGGTCAGTAAAAAAATTCTAATTAACTTATCCAAAAATTCGAATTACGTTCAACAAAGCAGATAAAACAGACAACGGTACTGAGATTTTTACCTGTTTCCTACAATTAAGTCTCTCAGCCATCACAAAAGAATCTAACATATTTAAGGAACAATATTATTAACAGTAATATACTGCTTCTATGGTTTCAATTAATACTAAAATAAGTACACAAATAAGGATGAAATCATCTAAGATCAAATCAAAAACAGAACTATGTATGTCATAGCGGCTTCGGTGGCGTAGTTGGTAGCATGCTGAGCTTCTATGCCCAAGATAGCGGGTTCAAACCCGGCCGAAGCCGTCGGATTTTTTTAAGAGCGTTAAAAGTCCCTCAGTGCCGGCCCCGTGGTGTAGGGGTAGCGCGCCTGCCTCTCACCCGGAGGCCCCGGGTTCGATCCCCGGCTCCGTCAGGGATTTTAAAACTGACGTGAGGGTTAGAACGGGGTGCACTCAGCCTCGTGAGGACAATTGAGTAGCTGTCTGACAGTGAGACAGCACCCCGATCACGAAAACCAAGATTAACGGCCGAGGGGACCCGACGCGCTGATCACGCGTCACCCCAATATCTGCTGGCCGAATGGCTGGGCAGCGATCGCTTGGTCGGCCTTAGCCCGTCATGGGCTGGATAGCGCCAGGGGTTGACTTTTTTTGAAAAGTCCCTCAGTATGCCTTCCTTCGGAGGGGAAGTAAAGCCGGTGGTCCCATGTCATAGATTTATGGCATGTTAAAGATTTTTCCACTAATTACACCTGTGTGAAACTAAATTGGATAGGTTAAGAATGTAAACAACGCTCTTAGGTTGCTACGTTCGTTGCCAAGAGCCGACTGCGGTGGCGTCTAGTAGCTAGTTCTGAACTAGGCCTAGTAGTCGTTGACGGTGGCGTTTGGCGGCAAAAGTAGGAACTATTTGAAAATTCAAAGTTTCAGTCCCTACTTGAATTAAAAAAACAGATACACACACTAATACAGTCATCACAATTAACACCGGTTATCAGACAAATTCTACACACACCCAAAGTACACGGGGCTTCATGACCGCGTTGTCGCAGCCCCTAAACTAAGCAACCAACCAACTACGTACGTCACTTTTACTTAAATAAAAAAAAAACTAAAAAAAAGTTGCTTGGGCTTCACTCGGAACAGTTTTTTTGGAATTGACCCAACTGTCCCAACTGTTTGGCTTCCGATCGGAATTTTACACTAAAAACTTCGAATTATCCAAAATATAATTTGAATTAACCACGATTTTTTAGCAAGTTCGAATTAGCCGCGTTCCAATGTAATCATAAACTGTAAATTGAAGTATTTTGGACCTCTGTGGGCACGATGTTGCCTGGAATTTCCGATGCCTGTTCAGGTTGTTCATCTTCTTCGGGCACATATTCTGACTAAAATTGCTGTAATGCTGTCTGAAGATGTGCAACCACTGGATATTGAACGAAGCTCTTGGGTGGTGTGTTTGACAGTTCTGACCCAGTGCTGGGGATAGGCTCCGATCCCACCCCTCTCTGGTGACGGTGAGTTGGTCTGTACATAATGTTAACTTAGTAGGGCTGCTGTGGTGTCCCCGTCCCTTTGAAGGCTCAACTTGTCTGACGACCACCCGGACACACCTCTCTTATAATCCCAAGAGGGATGCCTTTACACGCAAAGGGACGGGGACACTACATCAGCCTCACTAAGTTTGCATTGTGTGCAGAACTAACAGATGCCCAGTAGGGTTGGGATTGGAGTTCCCCCCCCAGTAATCATATACTGTAAATTGAAGTATTTTAATGTAAAAAAGAAAAACTTACCTATTCGAAATTAAAAGCTGGTCTTAATACGATATAATTTTTCCATTTTTAAGTGCAATTTTAAGTTTTCAACGTATATATTAAGCAAACTTATGGAGAGTAAAACCATGAGCGAGTACTGGACATGAGTTATATCCAACCCACGCAACTGTACCTGTCAACTAAGCAAGCTGACAGTATGACACAAGTAATCAGAGAATAGTTTCCACCTCTGTTCAGTCACTAAGGAGAGTAAAACCATGAGAGAGTACTGGACGTGAGTTATATCCAACCCGTCCGACTGTACCTGTCAACTAAGCAAGCTGACAGCATGACACAAGTAATCCGAGAATAGTTTCCACCTCTGTTCATGTCACTATGGAGAGTAAAACCATGAGAGAGTACTGGATGTGAGTTATATCCAACCTGTGCAACTATACCTGTCAACTAAGCAAGCTGACAGCATGACACAAGTAATCAGAGAATAGTTTCCACCTCGGCCACTGGCAATCTGATCTTGGAAGGCTAATACTTCCATCTTATTTCTCCCTTAGCACTTAGATACCACTTTATACGTACCATCTTAGTTCTTAATATGCCTATAAGAAGCTTTAAAGAAAACCATTTCGGTTTTGTTGTTGGGTTTCCATATTGACTTTCAATACATTTTCCACCTCAGCAATACTTTTTAATAATACATATTTTTCCACCTCGGCAATAAGTATTGACTAGGTGGAAAAAACCTAAATATTTTCAAATGAATTAATTAATTTAATATGCCTAAATTAGCCTTTCAAGAAGTGATCAATGTGGAAACTTCTTTGTTTCCATGTTAGTCATAGCCGAGCCTGCTTGGTGGGTAGAATATGGCTTACCTCCAGTAATCTCATCGATCTTCTCTCCGCGGTGACGTGTGTTCCCATTGCGCTTAGCTGTGCTGTTTCGAAACAATGGGAAACACCATTCCTAATTTGCCAATTATTAATTTTTCTGTTCACAACTTAATTTCTATCACAAGTAGTGCACACAATGCTACTTATGCAGACAGCGCTTTCATTGCAGTGTGCCCTTTAATCGTCTTGCAAGGCTCCAGCTGCTATAAACAACAAATATAGGTGCAGCCATGTTGAGCGGCAATTGTATCTTGAAAGGCTAGTTATTACCCTTACAGTGAGGATCCTTCGTATAGAACGGAGACTCGCAGATGCCACCTGTCAATTGGAGCACTGTGGCTGAGCAAGGCATTGGCATAATGCCCAACTAGTTTTATACATTTACACTTTTTTACGTATTTAAATAATCATAATTACTTACATGAATATCAGAGTAGTTGCTGGAAGTGCTGTCCTTCAATTTATAAAAACACGTTGCACCGACAGAGGAAGTTTGTTTTGATACACTCGCTGTCATGCATCCTGACTGATATTTCGTATCGGTGCAGTTATTTAGTTCTTGCGAGCCTCCAGAGTATGCAGATTGTTTCTGTATACCTATTGTTTGAGGTTCCTCCACAAGTAAAAATTGCACGGCGCTGAAACTTGTGAACAAATTTACTTCAAACTTCTTCTTAAGAAGATAAGTTTCCACTAGGAAAATTCGATGTTTTGTTCTATACCTAACCATGTTCACATGATACGATGTAGGATACTGTACTTCATAGCAAGTCTTAATCATCACAACTAAGGTATCTTGCTAGCTGCGTATGTGAAATGAAAATCCACAGTCTGCTTCCAGTCGACCGACCGGGTCAGGGAATGGAATGAATGAAGCCCCCATCTAGCGGCGAGGATATGAACTGTGCCGGCTGCCGAAGCCTGTCGCACTCCCCTGGAGCAATGATTAAATGAATGACAGATGAAATGCAATGATAGTGGAGAGTGTTGCTGGAATGAAATTGTGACAGGGAAAACCGGAGTACCCGGAGAAAAACCTGCCTGCCTCCACTTTGTCCAGTACAAATCTCACATGGAGTGACGGGGATTTGAACCACAGACCCAGCGGTGAGAGGTCGGCGTGCTGCCGCCTAAGCCACGGAGGCTCTTAGCTGCGTATGTAATAAATGCTATTACAGCATCCAGGGCTTCACGGCGCACGGTTGTTATTGGCACATGCTATAAATCTCGCAGTGACAGTTTGCGACCTGACCGCGGCACAGCCTTTGGATAGCCCTGCTCTATAGGGAGAGCCCTCACTGTTATATGCCACCCTTACTGCATATTGATGAGGTTTGTTATGACATACCTTGACTTAATATTTTGTTTCTACTATTTTCAGGAATACTGAAGATGGATCCCAAACAAAATAAAGCTTCAGAACAAAATAGGGTTGATCAATGCAATCCCAACAATGAAGTTACTGGTAAAGGTAAGGACATTTCTATAATCCATGACTTAGGCCGGTATTACACTATCAAAGAAATTTGTCAAAGATCTTTTATAGAAGATATGACAGTGTAATGGGGAAATCTTTTATAAAAGGTGGTTTTATAAAATTCCTTACTAAAATGTATGAGCATCATGTTATCTTTGATAAAAGATTCAAACCAAAATGGTGGATCATAACAGCTGGGATATTACCACAAGAAAGATCTCCATATCAGAGTGAGAAATGCATGAAATGTTACATAATATGTTCCATAATGAATGGTGTACAATGTAAAACATAAATAACGGATAGAAAGTGTAGATAAAAATAGCCGAGACAGCGCTGCACGTAAAGGGCGCACATTTCAGGACATAAAGAGGAATTAAATAGTTAAATAGGCTGAAATAAGCCGTGAATAGTAGTGTGTTTTATTTTATAATATAATTCGTTAATTTCACTTACGGTATTACAAGCGAATGGGAATATGCACTTTATCTTTACCAGTACGTAATACATGTAACCAACCTCCACGAGTAGAGCGCTCGACTCCGCACCGAAAGGACCAGGAATCGAATCTCACCTAATGCATGGATTTTACTTCGTATATTTCAATTTTATTTGCTCGGGCAGTGGTGGTTTCGAACGTCACCATCATTAATTTCGTCATAATTATTAATAATTAAATAATTATGTAATTTTTCAAGTCTTCGTACTGCAGCTCGTTCACCAAGATTTTACTCGTATCTTTCCTATCACAAGGCGACCCATGGTTTAACACATAGACGTTAAGTTTATCTTTTCATTTCTTTTACATACCGGTATTACCACTACAGAATTTCAACTACCGTAAAAAAATCAAGTGAACAACGAACTGACCTTCATCCATTTTGCTGAACTATGATAAAATATTTGATGTAGTGTAATGGTGTGATTATTCCTTTGTATAACTTTAATAAAAGTTCAGTTTTATAAAATATTTTATAAAATTTCTTTGACAAACCTCTTTGATAGTGTAATACCGGCCTTAGAAACAAATAATTTTAAAATATCTCAATGTTAAACATCCTTGATATATGGAGATTAAAAACTACACATTGCTGAAACAGTCAGAAATATAGAGGAGAATGCAGGTGAAGAGTATGATGGACTGACCAGTCTGCTGGGACTGGATCCAGGCCGGTTGCTCCGTAGTTCCAATCCCGACGAGGTCCTGTAGGGTCTATTACCTCCCCTGGACACCACAAACTATAATACAGACACATAAACTAAGAGAGAGTGGGGTGGGAGAGGAGTGAAACAAGAATAATGGTTCTAAAGAACAGTTTTAAGTAAAATTTTAATATTTAGTTCCGTGAAGAACTAAACCTATTTTCATATATTCCACCAGCCATTTCCATTTAAAAAAACTCTCCCTATTTCAAATGATGGGACTATATAAATTGAATTAAATTAGATGCCCGTATATTAAGCCCTGTATGAAGATTATCATGCCAGGTTTCATAGCACTAAGGTGATTCAATTGTGTAAGAAGTCCTTTCTAAACTTTAAACTTTGCATGGCTGCCATGTTGGCTTTGTGAAAGATTTCGACATATCTTCGCGCTTCAAATCCTCATTGGCTGCCATGTTGGCTTTGTGAAACATTTCTACATATCACCGCGCTTCACATCCCCCAGACCCCAAAACCATAATCAGTCCAAAATATTATACTAATACAGTATAATAAAGGCGAAGAGTCTTTTGGTTTGTTTGTTAAACACTTTATAAACTTTTCAGCATAATATTGCTTTGATGATATCCCTAGTAGTCAAGTCAGCAATAATGTGTGATACCTAGCTTCGGCTTGGCTCTTCCCTCATCAATTTGGCATCTTATAATTCCGAGAACATTTTGCTTATACCTTGGCGTAAGGGTAGGTCATATAAAAAAAAATCAGACAAAAGTTTTAGGTAATGTGGCTGTCAAAACATCAATATTGCTTTGATGACATCCCTAGTAGGCCTATAGTCAGGTCAGGTCAGCAATAATCTGTGATACCTAGCTTCGGCTTGGCTCTTCCCTCCTCAATTTGGCATCTTTTAATATTCCGAGAACATTTTGCTCATCCCTTGGCATAAGGGTGGGTCATATCAATAAATCTTTGAGACAAAAGTTTTAGGTAATGTCCAGAGAACTATTGGCCATTTTAAATGGTTTTGATATTGTGCCTATTAAGGAACTATGAATTTATTTTCTCAAAAAACTTACTTTTCCCACCCCTTTGGTCAATGGTTGGTGCCATCCAAACACTTGAGATAAGTCTTTTGCCCATATCCGAAAAATAATATGAACTTTGAATGGATTTGATTGTTCACACATTAAGAAAGTTACAGCGATATTTCCCTTTTTGAAAAAAGTCCTCCGTTTCCACCTCCTTGGTCCGATTTTGCCCATAACGAACCTGATCGAGATTTTTATTGGTTATATTTTATGTACAAGTTTGAAAGTGATTAGTGCAAAATGATGGTAGTTATCATGTCCAAAAGAATGTGTTATATATTGATGGACATATAAATTATACTAGCAGTAGTGCCCGGCTTGGCCCGGTGGATTTATTTATTTTATGGATGAAAATGAATACTACTACAGAACTGGCACGACACTTAAACTAAGAAAAAAAAAACCATATGTACAGTATAATGGACATAACATTCAGGTCATTTTCCCGTAATGATAATAATGAATAGGGAAACGCCTATTTACTAACTACAGCACTGACACATGTAATTTACAAACGAATTTAGAAAATCTGATTAGAAAGAGGAGTAAGTGAAATAAAAGACACTGTCTAGGGCCCTGTTAGAAATATAGAGACCAATAGTGTCGTCTTTTGTCGCATAGCGCCGTAGGAAAATAATCAGAACACTTTTAAAAATTTTGGCTGTCCTGAGCTCCTGAGGTAACAATAGTATCATTTATCGCTACATAGCGCCCAACGATAAGGTTCGGAATAAATGAAGGTAAATTTGAAAGGACCAACGCTTATTGCAGCTGATAACCTCAATGTACTGCTCAAATACCATTGCCCTTATACAGAGGCGTAATATTTTCATGGTGATAACTGTTTTAAGGGGCCTAAGAAACCTTTTTGCACTAATTACTCCCCGTGACTGCAATTTATTAACAGCGCAAGATGCAACTATTTTCGCCATTCTGCACCAGAACACTGGTAGGGGTGACGTAATGCAGCCCGAATTGCCAAGTCAACAATAGACTTATTAAAATACTCTTACAGTTATACTACTACAGACATGAATAGTTCTAGGGCCTTAATACGTGGATTCCTAGTTCATTTTGTCTGTTATTCTAAATGTAGGAAATGGAGAGCGTTGTCCAAAATATCAAGTGGACAGTGTTACCAGCAGGGTTTCAAAGTGTATGTAAAATTTGGTGCAATTAGGAGAAAAGGTATGGATTTGTGATAAAGGGCCTAAATGCAGGGAATGAAGTGGTCTGTCTGAAATTTCAAGCAGATAGTGTTATTCGTCGGGTTCCAAAGGGTAAGTATGTAAAATTTGGTTCAGATCGGTGAAACAGTGTAGATTTATGCCAAAGGGCCTAAATGCAGGGAATGGAGTGGTCTGTCCAAAATTCCATGCAGACAGTGTTACTCGCAGGGCTCCAAAGGGTAAGTATACAAATTTTTGTTCAGATCGGTGAAACGGTGTAGATTTGTGCCAAAGGGCCTAAAAGCAGGGAATGGAGTGGTCTGTCCAAAATTTCATATAAACAGTGTTACTCGTAGGGTTCCATTTGGTTCAGATCGGTGAAACTGTGTATGTATCACTAACCATAATGCCAGCGCACGCGGATAGAGCTGTTCGGGAACGCTTGTTCTTTCGACTTGCTGAACAAAAATCAATCTTGAAGGTTGCCTTAGAGGTGTAGAATGCTACATATTTGACTAAATAAATTACTCATTTCCATCTATTCCATACAAAAGTTATTGTTAAAATTAACTTATTTCAATTTCAGGACATGTTTAGAGTTCTATATTAGCTCTTCATCAGCCAGGTGCCTGCATAATATAATAAAAAACATTCACTAAGAACACACATCTAACAATGAAAATGAAAATCCACAGCCTGCTTCCAGTCTCCGACCGGGTCAGGAATGGAATGAATGAAGCCCCCATCTAGCGGCGAGGATATGAACTGTGCCGGCTGCCGAAGCCTGCCGCACTCCTCTGGGGCAATGATTAAATGAATGACAGATGAAATGAAATGATAGTGGAGAGTGTTGCTGGAATGAAATATTGACGGGGAAAACCGGAGTACCCGGAGAAAAACCTGTCTGCCTCCGTTTTGTCCAGCACAGATCTCACATGGAGTGACCGGGATTTGAACCACGGACCCAGTGGTGAGAGGCCGGCGTGCTGCCGCCTAATCCACGGAGGCTCACACACAATATTCATTAAAATTGACATACAGTAAAACTTAGCACACCTATAGTAAAAATTAACATCGTATTATACAGGAGACATCTAATGTATATCGATTAAATTTTGTAGTTGCTTCCTTCAGACTTCCCCGTCCCACATACGTAAAACGGCGAAGCTGTGTCATGCTCAATTTGTTGACTACCATTTGACCAACCCCAAGTCTTCCCTTGACGACTTGTGGATTGTTTGAGATTCCACACTATAAGAGCTGCAGCAAGGTGCTAAGATTTGGAAAAAATTTATCATGCCCAACCATGACCTTAGCTCTTGTACATTTGTGGGAATTCTAGCTTCTACGATTGGCTTTACTCTCATGGGAGTAGTTTCAATTCCTTAACTCATAATAACGTGTCCTAAGTATTCTACTCTTTCTTTCATGAACAAACATTTCTTTAAGTTTACCCTAACTTTGTGTTCTTGGAAGCATCTTAACACTTCCTCCAGTTTACAGAGTAAAGACTTAAAATCTACTGCCCCAATGAGAACATTATTAATATAGCATGTCACTCCCTCCATGTCACACAATAACACATCCATGAATTCCTGAAAGGCGACAGGTGCGGGAGCCACACCATACATGAGGCGTGTTGGTCTCAAGAATCCTAAATGTGTGCTTACGATAAGACATTCCTGTGACTCGACGGCTAATTCTAGCTGTAAATATTCTTTACTAAGATCTAACACACAATAAATATTATTTCCCGCTAAACTAGCAAATACATTGTCTGCATTTGGCAATGGATAATGATCAATTTTGATATTTACATTGACAGATCTCTTATAGATTATGCATAGTCTGTAAGTGCCATCAGGCTTCAGCACAGGAAATAATGCTGATACCCATTCTGAAAATTTGACAGGCACCAATCATGTCTCAACTGATTTGTCACTTTTTGTCTTGCATAATAAGGTGTATCATAGGCTTTACAACATACTGGGACAGCATCGTCTTTGAGCATTAATTTTGCTTTAAACCCTTTTATTACCGGTACCTTAGTACGATCAATTGAAAATACTTCTGGATACTTCACAATTAATGCTTTAATTTCGGGACAATACTCGGATTCCTTGATCACCTTAACTCTCCTATTTATTTTCTTCTTGAAGTCTCCCAGTCTTTTTCCTACATCCCTCCAATTTACTACTATTTCTTCCCACCAATCCCTACCAATCAAAGGCAAAATCAACTGAGGTGTGTCACATACTACCACCAATTTCAGCTCATGTTCATCTCCTACATTGTCACTAACTTTAACTGCTACTGTTCCTTCTACTTTAATAGGGCTACCATCTACTGTCTTAAGTTTAGCATCACATCTGCTAATAATTAAATGTGGAAACAATTCTTGCAACTGCTTTACATGAATTAAACTGTATCCTGAGCCCGTATCAATTTCCATTAATACCTTTACACCTTCAAATCCTTCGAAACCAAGGTCCATCATATTTAATTGACTCTATTTAACTGTACTTTCCACATAATCACTTTACTTGTCCTTGCCACGGTGGGTGAGTGGTCAACAAGTCGGTCTACTAACCCCAAGCTTGCAGGTTCGCTCCTGGCCGTGGTGAGTGATTTTTGAAAGGCGTCAAAAATTACAACACCATGTCATATGATGTTGGCATGTCAAAGAACCCATTTGAAATCAGTAGGCCATGTTCATAATGGCAAAATTAATCTCTGGAGTTACCACCAACACAAAGTTCCTCATTTCTCTACTAGGAAGTGCTATAGTGTTCAAGAAGATTAGATATCTAACCTCCTTGACTTTCATAGTGCTTCAAGGAACAATGAAATTCGACATGCAAGCTACCCTTTGGGTGTCAAATAACAAAGCTTGCACCCGGCACCCCAGGCCATACGATATTATTATTATACTTGTCCTATTCACTTAACTTACGTTTTTAACCACTGCACTCTGAAGGTTCTTTTTACTAAATCCGTTTTCCACTCGTCGCCAGTGTAATGATTCCTTCACTCTTGTCGATTTGAAACTCACTCTTTATTTCTACGATGTGCCAACATAACTGGTAAGATGCATTATCAACATTTACAATTTACACATATCATATTTTAGCGCGTTATAAATCCCTCAGTATGCCTTCCTTCGGAGGGGAAGTAAAGCCGGTGGTCCATGTCATAGATTTATGGCATGTTAAAGAACCTTCGACTAATTACACCTGTGTGAAGCTAAATTGTATAGGTTAAGAATGTAAACAACACTCTTAGGTTTCTACGTTCGTTGCCAAGAGCCGATAACGGTGGCGTCTAGTAGCTAAGTTAGTAGCTAAGTTCTGAACTAAGCCTAGTAGTCGTTGACGGTGGTGTTTGGCGGCAAAAGTAGGAACTATTTGAAAAATTCAAAGTCGCAGTCCTTACTTTAATTAAAAACCAGATACACACACTAATACAGCCATCACAATTAACACCGGTTATCAGACAGATTCTACACACACCCAAAGGACACGGGGCTACATGACCGCGTTGTCGCAGCCCCTAAACTGAGGAACCAACCAACACATATCATAGATACACACATGATACCTATTACATCACAGACACCACTACATTTTTATGTAGATTCCATGAGAAAGCTACGTATTGCAATGGGTACCATGTTGCGACTTGCGTTTCATATCCCTTAGACCCCAAAAACACATTCATTTCAAAAGTTTATTTATAATATATATCACTTTTTTGTGGACACGATAACTTAAGTCATTTTCCACCAATTGCGTTAAACTTTATAAATTCATTCAAAATCTCGATCGAGTTGTTACAGGTCAAAATCTCACCCTGGGGTTTCAAATGGGGGGGGGGGGGGGGGGCTTTTTCGAAAAAGTAAAATAACTCTATAACTTTCCTAGTATGTATCGAATCCTTTCAAAGTTCATAGTATTCTTCGGATAAGGGCCAAGAACTTCCCTCTTTAAAGGTTTCTGTTAGCACCAACAATTGACCAAATTGGTGGAAAAAATTAAGAGTTTTGAGAGGGAAAACAAACCAAACTACAACATTTGAATTGGAGGATTTTATCTCAGGGGAACGGGGTGAGTTAGCCGTGGCTGCAGGCTCACATCCGGGAGGCGAGAAGGTTCGAATTCCCCCGCCGGCAACCTTGAAGATGGTCTTCTGTGGTTTCCCATCTTCCTTCCAGGCAAATGCTGGGGTTGGTCCGTAACTATAGGCCACCGCCGCTACCTTCCATCCTCGTCCTTACGTTCACACTTTCCTCCCCAGACAACACTCCACACGCGATGGTACTTGTAGCTCACCCCATGGGTGTCCGCATAGAAGCAGCTACAAACTCTGGCGAGCCGAACATGTCCTTGGACACTCCTGGTACTAAAAGCCATACGCTAAAAAAGAAAAAAATCTCAGGGGAGCTCGTGCTCGCAAGCTTTTTTTTGCTCGGCTCTATGACGAGAGCATCAAATTTGATTTTAAGAGCACTGTGGTTCTTGCGAGCAGTTTGAGAACACCTGCATTAGGAGATTGCAGAATTAATATAGGGGGAGTGGGGGTCGACACAAATGAAAACTTGGCATCAATTAAACTTACCAGTACTCTCCTAAAGAAACATTCCATAAAGAACACTTTGAACAAAAGGATGCTTCCCATGAAAAATTATTAACAATGGCCCATCAGAGAATTAGTGCGGGACACCGTAAATGTAGCAACCGCAGATTAGCTCTAGCTTTCATGATTCCAAACTAAATAAAATTATGGGAGCAATACATAATTTTTGGCTAAAACCTATGTATTTATCCATCCCAAGTGAGGTGTATAATGTCTTGTCCATCTCAATTGTTATGGGTTCATGTTAAAACTACTGAAGCGAATCATAAGAAAAATTGTAAACAGAAGGCACCCCTAAAATAAAATGGTTACAAATTATTTATACGTTTCTAAGGGATTAGAGTGGCAGTAAGCCAGTTGTGCAATCTGTACCTTCTCTTGGAGTTGGTAGTGCCATGTGTAAGAATGGCTTGGTGATTCACTTGCTGATCGGAGAATAACGCAAGGTGATATGTCGCGACACAGTTCTAATGCATAAGTTATGCCTTTCTACTGATTGTGGAGTCAGGAAATTTAATTGTGAATATTCCCAGCTAAGCAAAAATCTGTCCAGGGAAGTAAGACTTCTGTAAAATACCATCACTCTTTTCCCCTGACAAATGAGCTGGCTTTGCTAGGATGGGTTCACAGGTTGCTGTCTTATCAGCACATCGTAACATATGAAGGTGAAATGTAATATTTAGGTACATGCATCCCAATGAAGAGCCTTACTTCCCCCCTTTTGCTGGCCAACATGGGTCAGTGATAAAAGGTTTGTCTTGGTACTGAACTCTAGCTCAGCTACCGGTTTGAATCTGGCTGCGGGCATGGATGAGTGTGCTATTAGCCTACTTTCGATTTTTGCAAAAAATGAAAGTAGACTTATGAGATCAACACAGGGCGAAAAAAGTGTGTCTGTCTGTGTGTGTGTATGTGTGTGTGTGAGTCTGTGTGTGTGTACTCTGAATGTCTGTCCCCCCTATCAATTCGAACACGGTGAATGCGAATTGAACGAAATTTGGTACAAAGGTAGCACTAGCAAAGGACACCTCAGTGTCATGTTTTATATCGCAGCCATCTTGACGGAAACGTAATGGCGGCCACACAAATGTTCAAAGCTTAAATCAAATTACGACTAACCTAATCATCCGATCTCTACCAAATTTTGCAACAACATACCTTTATGGGGGGAGCATCCTTTGACCAAACTAATAGGTCATCAGCGTAATAGTTTGCGGATAGCGGCCATCTTTGTGTGAAAATCGATTCCCCCTATTAATTCGAACACGGTGCAACATAATGGAACGAAATTTGGTACAGAGGTAGTACTAACAAAAGGCACCTCAGTGTCATGTTTTATATCGCCGCCATCTTGACGGAAACGTAATGGCGGCCACACAAATGTTCAAAGCTTAAATCAAATTACGATTAACCTAATCATCCGATCTCTACCAAATTTTGCAACAAAATACCTTTATGGAGGAAGCATCCTTTGACCAAATGAATAGGTCATTAGCCTAATAGTTTGCGGATGGCGGCCATCTTTGTGTGTAAATCAATTCCCCCTATTAATTCAAACACGGTGAAACCGAATGGAACAAAATTTGGTACAGAGGTAGCACTAGCAAAGGGCATCTCAGTGTCATGTTTTATATTGCCGCCATATTGACAGAAACGTAATGGCGGCCCCACAAATGTTCAAAGCTTAAGTTAAATTACGACTAACATAACCATCCGATCTCTACCAAATTTTGCAACAACATACCTTTATGGAGGGAGCATCCTTTGACCAATCTAATAGGTTATTAGCCTAATAGTTTGCGGATGGTGGCCATCTTTATG
Source organism: Meconema thalassinum (assembly GCA_946902985.2). Classification (NCBI taxonomy): domain Eukaryota; kingdom Metazoa; phylum Arthropoda; class Insecta; order Orthoptera; family Tettigoniidae; genus Meconema; species Meconema thalassinum. The sequence continues at coordinate 790,402,598 of OX336390.1, forward strand.
TCAAAATTGATTCCCCCTATTAATTCGAACACGGTGGAACCGAATGGAACGAAATTTGGTACAGAGGTAGCACTAGCAAAGGGCACCTCAGTATCATGTTTTATATCACCGCCATCTTGACTGAAACGTAATGGCGGCCACTCGAATGTTCAAAGCTTAAATCAAATTGCGATTAACCTACTCATCCGATCTCTACCAAATTTTGCAACTACATACCTTTATGGAGGGAGCATCCTTTGACGAATCTAATAGGTCATTCGCCTAATGGTATGCGTATGGCGGCCATCTTTGTGTCAAAATCGATTCCCCCTATTAATTCAAACACGGTGAAACCGAATGGAACGAAATTTGGTACAGAGATAGCACTAGCAAAGGGCATCTCAGTGTCATGATTTATATCACCGCCATATTGACAGAAACGTAATGGCGGCCTCACAAATGTTTAAAGCTTAAATCAAATTACAACTAACATAACCATCCGATCTCTACCAAACTTTGCAACAACATACCTTTATGGAGGGAGCATCCTTTGACCAATCTAATAGGTCATTAGCCTAATAGTTTGCGGATGGCGGCCATCTTTATGTCAAAATTGATTCCCCCTATTAATTCGAACATGGTGGAACCGAATGAACGAAATTTGGTACAGAGGTAGCACTAGCAAAGGGCACCTCAGTGTCATGTTTTATATTGCCGCCATCTTGACGGAAACGTAATGGCGGCCACACAAATGTTCGAAGCTTAAATCAAATTACGATTAGCCTAATCATCCAATCTCTAGCAAATTTAGCAACAACATACCTTTATGGAGGGAGCATCCTTTGACCAAACTAATAGGTCATTAGCCTAATATTTTGCGGATGGTGGCCATCTTTGTGTGAAAATCGATTCCCCTTATCAATTCGAACACGGTGAAACCGAATGGTACGAAATTTGGTACAGAGGTAGCACTAGCAAAGGGCACCTCAGTGTCATGTTTTATATCACCTCTATCTTGACGGAAACGTAATCGCGGCCACCCAAATGTTAAAAGCTAAAATGTAATTACGACCAACCTAATAATCTAGTCTCTACCAAATTTTGCAACACCATATCTTTATGTGGGAAACATATTCTGACCAAACTGCAATAACATCAGCCCAATAGTTTGCAGATGGTGGCCAAGTATGTGTGCAAATCGATTCCCCCTATCAATTCAAACATGGTGGAACCGAATTGAACGAAATTTGGTACAGAGGTAGCACTAGCAAAGGGCACCTCATATTCATGTTTAATATCCCTATAGCACGTTGTATTTCAACAAGCTTCTACAACCAACATTCAATCATACTCCTTGAAAAGGACAAAGAGTTATAACAATACCCATGCATTTAGGAGAAAGTAGGCTATATGTTCTTTCCTGAACATCTTGTTTTTAATTGTAAATCCATTTGATATCTATGATAAAATACATTACGATCATCTTTCCTCATAACAAGGTACAGTATATAATGTAAGTAAAAATAAATCAATTTGGAGCTGGCTGCATGGCTTAAAAGGCTTTTACATAAGAAAATGTGTAGGGAGCTGTTTCTTGACCAAGCTTTGTATCGGATATCCGTTCTCTTGAAACTAATATCTCGTGAGAATATATGCCGTATGTGATAACATCGAGTGCTCACCTACATTAGCATTGAATGGTTGATAAACATATTGTTGTATGGTAACAGGATAATGTAATTGCATGTCACTGAGGCTGAAATCTAAAAACTTTCTGTAGGTGCTTAATTTATGCCAATAATGTTTTGCAGTTACTTCTGTGTATGCTAAAGGAAAATTAATAAATACAGAGATTGGTTAAGCTACATTCTTTTGCAACTCTTAGCAGTAGTCTGAATCATCATCATCATCTTGAGCAGTTTCCAACCGCTGGTCGGGTCTGCCTAGTAGTCTGAATATTGGTTGCAAATAACGAACCCAGTATCAATGCTAGGGGCAGATCAAAATATTTCATGGTAAATGCAAGCTGCTGCAAACTAACTCTGGTATGGCATTTTTCTTAAATCCAGAATATTTGATGACCCCCATTTTTAAATGCTAAACGGTCTCTAGTGAAGGAATGATGATTTGTGTATATCTATTGGATCAAAAAACAATATTCAAAAACAAAAAAACAAGGAACAGTCACCTATGACTCCATGGGTGACACTTTAAATGATGCATGACATGTTAAATTCAGTGTGTTAAGGGCCTGTTTTACAATCGCTGGGCAGCGTTCAGAGTAGCGTACTCCCAGCATTAAATGCCATATTGTGTTTTTCAATTGCCAGGCAGTGCTGCCAAGGGAATAAATGTGGTGGGCAAGTGGATCATATTCACTCAGTGCTATTGGTGCTGGATAAGCAAAAAACCTTCGGAGTAGTGCTTGTTTTTTTTCTCCTACCAGCTGTGAACATGTTATGATTAGTATCATGGATTTGTATTCTGATTGTATTGAATCTTTATTTCATTGCTTGTTTTCGTTTATTGAAAAGTGCTGTGATGACTGCATTAGAATTATCAGCTTTGGTACACACACAGGTGGCAATATTTGTATACATTATATGGCAATTTCAAATATCTCGTATACTACACAGGTTGGACATTCTTAACATTGTGACGAATTTGAATTTACGATCAATTTCCATCTTATTAAATACTGGTACTATGGTGAAAATATAGAATGAATTGGAGATATGCTACTGTCACACTTGTTTCAACAAACATCACATTTAAGAAGAGGAACCAAAGCTCTAGCATATCTATAGACCAGGCTACTAGAAATGATATCCAATACAATCAAATTTCTCAAATCCTGCTTGTTGCAACATCATCATCATCTTCATTTCCCCTTTTCCAGCTGTCACTGGGTGGGGGCATATATGGTTCCGCTTCACTTTGTTCTGTCGTTCCACCATTCCTCTTCCGGCACGGTGTTCCAATCCAGGTTCCGTTTATTAATGCTATTCTTCACTGAGTCCATCCAACGCATTCTTGGTCTTCCTCGTCCTCTCTTCCCTGTCATCCGTCGTTCTAGTGCTCGTCTTGGCAGCCTTACTTCATTCATCCGTTTGACATGTCCAAACCATCTCAATCTATTTTGCTCCAGTTTGTCATTTAGTTTCTGTACTCCCAGTTCTTTCCGTATATCTTCATTTCTCACTCTGTCTCTCCTCGTTTTCTGGACCATACTTCTCAGGAATCTCATCTCAGCTGCCTATACTCTGCTCTCATCCCTCTTAGTCATTGTCCAAGTTTCTGCTGCATATGTCATTATAGGAACATAATATGCTTTGTACATAACTTCTTTAGCCTTAATTGGTATATCCTTGTTCCAGACTAGTCCCCGTACCTGTTCCCAAGCATTTGAAGTGTTTCACCAATTCCAATTCCTTATCTCCTACTTTGATTACTCCTTTTCCTCCTTTCTTACCTCTACTCACCACCACTGTTTTACTCTTCACCACATTTATCTTCAATCACCATTGCTCAATCTTTTCATTTACTACGTCTAACTGTTCTTGTACCTCCATCTCACCCTCGCCCCAGATCACAACATTGTCTGCAAACAACATTACCTTCATCTTTGCCCTACTATAGTCTTTCATTGCTGCCTTCATGATGTCATCCATCACCATTAAGAACAATAATGGTAACAACACACTTCCTTGCTTTAGTCCAGTGACAATTTTAAACCATTCCGATGTCCCTACTCTAGTCTTCACACTACTGTAGCAATCCATGCACATTCCTTTTATCATGTCTCTCAGTTCCTTGCCTGTCCCCCTATTTGTTAAGCTTTCCCAAACTTTTGTTCTATGCCTTTTCTAGATCAATAAAAGTCATTACCATATCCTTCTCATATTCCCAACTCTTTTAATGTTCTGTCTCAGAATGAAAATGAGTTCCACTGTTGACCTGCCCTCTCTAAATCCAAACTGCTCCTCCTGTATTTGGTTTTCTACCTACTCTACTCTAATTCTTTTTTCTAGGATTCTTTCCATTACTTTGGCAACATGCGAGATGATGGTGATTCCTCGGTAGTTACCACACACCTTCCTGTCTCCTTTCTTGAATATTGGCAATATTATTCCCTTTTTCCAGTCTTCAGGAACTTTCTTCTCTCTCCACACACTCCTGAGAAGTCTGTATGTCCACTGCAGTCCCACTGGTCCTGCCGCTTTGATAATTTCTATTACTACTTCGTCGATTCCCACAGCTTTCCCCATCTTCATCTTCCTAACTGCCCATTCCACTTCTGCCATAGTAATGTCTGGTTCTTCTTTTTCCTCCACCGTTTTGGCTGTTTGCGTAACTTCTCCGCAAGTCTGGCGTCTCACATTCAACAGCTTGCTGAATTATTCTTTCCATCTGCACGTTATCTCTTCTGGTTTTGTCAATATTTCACCTTCTTTGTTTTTCATGAACCCAATGTTCACCTTTTCATTCACCTACTTTTTATAATTCCCAATAGCAATTTCTTTCCACAATTTAAATCCTCCCTTATTTCCTGAGTGAATTTTTCCCAGCTTTTCTTCTTTTCCTATGCAATTACTTTTGTGCAATCACTGTTTGCTTCTATATATTTTGCTCTACTTTCTTCAGTCTTTTTTGTTTTCCATTTCTTCCGAGTTTTCTTCTTCTCCCTTACCTTTTCTTTCACTCTATCATTCCACCATTTTGTCGTCTTTTTCCGTAACTTTCCTGATGATCTACTACATGTTTTCTCTGCACTGTTTACAAATGCACTCTTGAACTTTTCCCATTCTTGTTCCACATGGGTAATATCCGTCCTTGGTATCTGTTCTTGCAATTCTTTCTTAAACTCTTCTGCAACCTCCTTTTCCCTTAGTTTCCAGATCTTAATCTTTCTTTCCCTTTTTTCTGGTAATCTCATAACTTTTCCTACTTTCAATTTTGCTACCACTGCCCTATGGTCTCCTCCAAAGGCTTCCTCTGGCATGGCTGCGACATCCATTAGCTCTTTCCAATGTCCTTTTTCAACTTAAACATGGTCTATCAGATTTTTCGTTCTTCTATCTCCCCATCCATAACTCGTTATCTTCTGACTATTTTTCTTTCTGAACCACATATTCCCTATAATTAATTGGCTCCGCTGACAGAAGTTGATTAAGAAATCCCCTTCTGGATTCTTACTGCCATAACCATATGGTCCCCAAGTCTCCTCTTTTCCTTGACTGTCTCCCACTTGTGCATTCAAATCTCCCATTACTATTATTTCCTTATCCTCTATATATATTTCCACCTCTTCTAGGAATTCTTCTAAGTTCTCTTCTTTATTCCCCGTTTGTGGAGCATATACTTGGACCAGATCTTTTGTGCCTGTCTGGAACTGTATCCTTCCTATGATCATCCTGTCACTTATCTTTTTCACCTCCTCCACATACTCGACGACATCCTTTCTTATAATCATTCCTACTCCATTTTTTGCCTCCTGTCCTCCACTGTAAAACAGCCTATATCCTTCCTTTAGTTTTCTTTCCCCTTTTCCTTTCCATTTTGTTTCACTGAGACCGAGGATGGCTATATCCTTCTCTATCATGAAGTCCACTAGCTCCTCAGTCTTGTCCGTCAGGGTTAAGATGTTGACTGTCCCTATTCGGATGCATTGCGATGCTGGTCGCCCATTTCTCACAGCTCCCCCAGCACCTGAAGAACTGCGTCGCTTGCAGGGAACACCCTAGCATTTTCCGAGGCTGAAACATATTGCAACATATTGTAATAAAAATGAGATAAATCGTAATTTCATGTAGATTTTGTTATGACTCATATTGATACGTTAAATATTGTTTAAATCTATAATCTGGTAGCAAAAATATTTGGCCTGCCTGGGGTATGAACCCGAGTCCTCATGTTTCACAGACCAAGATACTATCACCACATATTACAGCCACGGAAATGTTGAGCACAATACGGCAACTTACTTTCACGTAGACCTACCGGTAATAATATGGAAGTCATATTTTAAGCTTCAGTAATATTATGGTGTTTGAAGCATTTTCAGTGTTGCCTTAGTAAACAAAAGTTTGGATGTTTTTCAGTCGGTCAACACGATTGTACCCAAATGTAATGGATCTGATGATGATCGCTTGACGATCGAAACTGGTCGTCCAAGTGTATTTATTAATCTCATGTAATTTTTTTCAGGATTAGGGAATAACCCATCTCATTTGGGTACAATCATGTTGACCAACTGAAAAGCATCTAACTTTTGCTTAAATAATATTTTGCTTTTTTAATTCAAGTTCCTGGGAGGAATTGAGCTTTAAAATCCTTATGAATAGGCCTACTTAGAAGTACAGGAAATGTGTAAAGTAGTTCATGAAAGACTGGCCCACTTCCCACAATTTGGGTTTATATCTGAATAGCCAATGTGCAGAAACATTATACCGGTATTGCCGACTCGTTACAATATTTCATGTTTAAGTATATCATTTAAATATGGATACAAAGCCCATGTGGTTTGTGTTTCAATCTGTTGACACCAGAGTTTGCATGGCAAAGCAATGTACGTTCACTGGCCAAGATTCAATTTTGCTGTGGTTTAGGTTCCACAGAGGATCTGTTGCTCATGATCGCTAGATTATGTTACATACAACTACAAGCTTCCTGATCTTGGGATGAATCTAAAATTAATTTTAAACATATTGGATGGTCATTCTTCTTAAATTTGGTTGATTAGAGCCTTACGAGAAGATGCTTAGGAATATGGACTAAGGGTAATCTAGTTTCTCAATATTGTGAACAATTGTGAACCTTTCAAAACTATCTTCAATACGACTGGCTATACCTGTTTGTTTTCCATTACAGGTCATCAGGCCGGTTACCAGGGTGAAGGTACTAAATCGGACTTGGTTAACCACGGAAAGCAGTTGAACCCTAACAATTGGAGATACAATCCTCCCAAGAATTGAGATGGTTTTTAACTTTTTGAATACTTTTGTCAACAATGTAACAACTAAATCTATTAATTTCAGTGCAGAAGGTGATATTGTAAAATCTTTTTCTTGTTTTTTTTAATGTTTTTCATTGTTGCTTGTATGTGACTATTAAGATGATTTTGTAAAATCCTTTTTTCTTTTCCTTTTTAATGTTTTTCATTATATGTAACTATTTAATCTCCATGTTTCAGTGAATTAAAGTATTACTAAGACTGAAAATTGTAATTTCATTCTCATTCCCCTGCTATGCCCGTGTTAATATTTGTTAATTCAGTTTAGTGACTTTTTACTTTGATAACCTGAGTTTCTGTGAACTGATGACCAGTGTATGTACCGTAGCTGTATTAGGGTCAAGGATGGGGTCGGTGCTCTGGGACTTTAAGGTATCATCCCCTCATTTGCTTGGAGGGAGTGTGGTAAACCTGGGGGATACCATACTCAGGGAAGCCACTGTTGGTGCGGAGAGTTGAACTTCTAATCTCGGGACTTGCTGCAGCTCCCATTGTGGTATGCAATTTTGTGTGCATGGCTATTCCTTGCATTGAAGAACAGTGTTAAAGAGATATTGACTAGACTGGTTGCGTGGCGCAGCGGTAATGTTCTCGCCTGCTATGCCCTAGGTTGCAGGATCGAATCCTGGAGCAGTCAGTTGGCATTTGAGGGTGCGCAAATGCAAGGGAGCTGTCAGTAAATTTACCGGCACGTTAATGATCCCCTTCTGGGCAAAATTCAGTCACCTCTGCATTTCTGAAAGCTTCATTAGTTAAATAAGGATGTACAACCAATAACATTATTAATAGATATTGGCTAGTTACAGGCTAATTTGGTAGGTGTAGGAGGAGAAATGGTGGGGTGATCATCCCCTCCAATCGGTAGTGTGTCTATTAGAATGAGGAATAGGGTAGGTGCCCCGGGACATAAACATTATACAGTGGAACTTTGATAATTCGAACTTCAAGGGACAATTAAGAAATTCGAATTAAACAAATATGTTTCAAATATTACTCCAACTTTAAGATTGAACAAAAAACTATACTTTTAGATACGGTACTATTGGTATGTACAGTGAGATTCTTTTGCTGGAGCGGGGTCAACGGCCGACTGCCGGGTGCGCGCGCCGTTCGCCAGCCAACCGAGCTCGGGCCGCAGGGTTGTGCGAGGTGGAAGTGAGCTAGCCAGGGTCAATAAAGTCATTAAAGTCCTTAAGCCCTCTTTCATCAAAGAGGGTGTGTAGTGACAGTGCACAGATAAGGAGGTAACATAAAAAACAGCTGCAAGATTTAATTAAAGAAGCACAGATGTCTTTTTTTATTTCTTGGGAATCTGGATGACCTCAAGTCACCAGTTAAAGGTTAGAAGATACTGAAAATGTTCTCCTTCAGCTGACACAGTAAATTTGGAAGTTACATCGTTACATTATGTAGCTACTGTACCCCCCTGCGTATTTACTGTAATTAATCGAAGCACGGACTTATGCCTGTTTTATGTTCAATTATGGGGTAATTTAAAATACAAAGTGTACAGATCAATTACCCATACTCTAGTGGAGCTGGAGAACAATATATGGCAGCAGATATCCCTCACAACAGAAGGAAATCACATGTAAATGCTAATTTATTTACTCTGTACAATGCCTGTCTGTCAGCTGAAGGAGAACACACTCAGCATATCCTGTGGATAGGTAAGTTCTTTAATTTGATTTGCTGGTGAATTTACCATTAATGTACTTTGTTACGGTTTCCACCTGCGAGCAATCCGCAGAGCAAGCTCGGTTGGCTGGCGGAAGGTTTGCACGCCCGGCAGCCGGCCGCTGGTCCTGCTCCAACAAAAGAATCACCCTGTACAACAGTACTGGACAGAATAAATAACATTACTGTTTGACAAAAATGTCCGAGATAGTAGATTGCTTTCTTGATATAATTCTCTCACGAGTAATATATGAATCTACATCATTTAGCAACTGAAAAATAGAATCACATACGTTAAGTATGTTAAGTTGTTGGTCGTAATTGGATGCTTTTGCCACATTCTGAATCGGTCGTTCCTGAATCTCCAAAGAATCACCCTCTTCTTCTTCAGATAAGTCACCTGTAGCTAGGTTGGTGTTACTGATTACCTCGGTGATTATGTCCGCGTCACTAAGCTCGCTACACACTGCAACATCTTCATCAACATTAACAAATTCTTCATACGAGATAGGAACAGTCACTATTTCCTCCAAGCCGTCAACTGCAGGCACAGGTTCATACATAGTTTCGTCGGCACTTCCACCGTCTTTCACCACGAAACCAGCTTCCTTAAAACAGTTCTCGATTGTTTCTGATGTCACTTGATCCCGTGATCGTTTACACATTCTTGAGGCTTGAAATACCGTATGTCAAGTTTAATTTTAAGAGTGCTACCTTCTTCTGTGAGAATATTCTCGACCAAACATCTCCTATAGAAATGTTTGAATTTTTAATTATCCCCTGGTCCATGGGCTGAACAACTGATGTTATTCCAACACCGCTTCGACAATTGCTTAGAAAATACACGAGTTATGAAATACAATACTGCGCTATATCGTTGACGTAAAGAGTTCGAATTAACCAAAAAAATATTCAAATTATCCATGATAGTTTAACATTGCTTACATACAAAATGCTAGGGACGAAGCAAAATATTCAAATTAAAATGATTTCGAATTATAGAAGTTCGAATTATCCAAGTTCGACTGTAAGGTACTGTCCCAATAATTGCCAGGAGGGAGTGTGGATCTCTTGCAACTCTCGAACCTCTGATCTCGGGCTCCTGCAGGCCCCATCACGGTTGTGGTGCACGATGATAAAAATCCTCTAATTAGAGGGTACACTGTGATCCAACTCAAGTGATCAACCCTTCTAATCTGGACTTCTATTTCATTCGAGATCAGGAATAGAATTAAAATTCAATCATCAGCAAGGTTTGGATGTTTAAGACCTGAAGAAGTACAAAATATGCAAGCAAATATGACCTAAAAAATTACTGATTATGATCTAAAAATCAAGAAAATGACCTAGGGATATTAAGCAAATATTGTAGTACTAACGCGATAATCCAGCAGACACATTTAATCACGCAAACTAATAGAGCAACAATACCTATCGGACTCATCAAGGCTGAACTAGGCGTAAGATAACTAAAGAGTTCCCGTGTTTTCGAATTGCTCTGAGCTAAATTTGTCTCCTGGGGTGGCATCTTACTCGATGAGACACCCAAACAAAAGCTTTTTCTGGGAATCAGGTCTCCTAAACCTGCAATGTGCTCGTTTCAGGAATGTAGAGAAAAGTACATCTACTGCACCATTTTGCAAATCCCGTGTTTGAAACTCCAGCGAGATAACATGTACCTTTTTTTTGATGTTTATTCAAATTAACAGGTTCCGCCAATCAATACATTGATGTTGCGTTATATAAACGCTAGGTGCGGTACATGTTTCGAACCTTCATCGGTCCTTCATCAGCCGACTTAATGTCTTGTCAACAGCATAACATTAAAAACACTGAGCATTGACACAAAAAAATGCATACACACTAAAATATTCACAAGCACTCAATAAAATTCATTAAAAGATGTTCAAATTTTAAAAAGTTTAAAAAACACTGCAAGTGCTATTGTTCCTTAATATGTCACTACATTATTAAGTGATGTTAATCCTCTCGATTAGCATCTTGTCAGTCCCTTTGATGTTCTTATTTTCTTCACATGTGAGCGGTGAAGTCATACAGAGGAAGACTGGAACAATGAGCCTTCCATCATATATCAAATCGCTAGAGCCAATGGTTTCAACAAGCCCTACGTTGACTCCCTTTTAAGTAAAATTAAAAATAGACCGGTAACTAAATTACAACCAATGGAAAAGAATAAGCCTTTCGCAATTTTCACATACTCAAACCAACTCACCCACAATATTACATTGTTTTTGAAAAACAAGAGGTAAAAATATCTTACAAAACAGCCAATACTACTAAGAAACATTTATTTAATTCCAAATGCAAGATAAATTTCAAAAATCAGGGATCTACAGAATAAAGTGTAAACATTGTGTTGCGGATTACATAGTCCAAACCGGACGTAGTTTCAAAATTGGATATAATGAGCACGTTAACGCGACAAGACACAGAAAATTCTCGGCCATTGGTAATCACATAAAGGAGTTCAATCATAATTTTTCGAAAATTGAGGAAGCTCTGGAAATTCTACACTACTGCAGCAAAGGGTGTATGCTCAACATCTTGGAACAAATAGAAATAGAACAGGCCCTAAGGAATAATCCTTTGCACAACCTAAATAATATCAATTATGACACCAATATTTTGTATGAAAACTGACGAATTATGTCACTAATAGGAAACGTACAAAGCCCCCATAGAGAACATATCAGTTTCACACCCCTCCCGGATTCCTTCTCACTCATCTCCTCTCTCTTCTTTATTTCCCCACTCCTCTTGTCACACCCGCTCCCCCCCCCCTCTCCCCTTTTCCTCATACAGACCTGGCCTCGCTCCGAACAGCACCTCAGTTGTTGCAGTTAGCTCAAGCCGGCATGTGTACTGCTCGCATATGAGGTAAGAGTTGTCACCTTCACTTTCAGCAGCGGCTACTCGTATTCTCTTTTTCTCCATTAATTGCAAGTCATAATAATTTTTTCACTTCTTGCTCAACAGAGTATTTTGCTGTCTGGATGAATCAAAAAATTTTTCATTTTTTCTTTTGAGTAAGTAAACATCCAAAATTTCAATAGATTTTGATTTTATCAAACCATAGCAGCTAATTTCAAATTCTTTCCGTTACTTCTAGGCCGCGCAATTGGGACATTTTTTTTGCTCCCTATACATGGCAAAATTCCGCCCAGCAACTTGTATGACTTCACCGCTCATGTGTGAAGAAAATAGGAACATCAAATGGACTGACAAGATGCTAATCGAGAGGATTAACATCACTTAATAATATAGTGACATATTAAGGAACAATAGCACTTGCAGTGTTTTTAAACTTTTTAAAACTTTAACATCTTTTAATGAATTTCAGTGAGTGCTAGTGAATATTTTAGTGTGTATGCTTTTTTTTGTGTCAATGCTCAGTGTTTTTAATGTTATGCTGTTGACAAGACATTAAGTCGGCTGATGAACGACCGATGAAGGTTCGAAACATGTACAGCACCTAGCGTTTATATAACGCAACATTAATGTATTGTATTGATTGGCGGAACCTTTTAATTTGAATAAACACAAATTACAATTGTCAATACGGACCAAAAAATGGAAAAGAAAAAAAAAACAATCCCAACATGTACCTTGTCAAAATTTTAGCAAAATGTTCAAACCAAATATGACTTTTTACTGAAATGAGCAAAATATGACAAAATATGCATTTATAGGCAAGAGCCTTAAACGGGGTCAGGGACCCTTCATTCGAGCTTATTTTGCAAATTTTGGACAAAATAAGCGTAGGGAAAGAATATGACTTTTCCTTTACTTTGGAATATGTCATCAATATTTTACTACTTCCATGTGGAATTAAACTTTGAGCATGTAATTGTCTTAAAATACTTCTTACTGTTCCCACGTTGGGCAATGCAAAAAATGAATTTTAGTCTTTGGGTGTTGAGCACATTCGAGAATTATACATAAGGAATATTTTGAGTACCGTATCTACTGTAACTACATGTGGAGTATACCTAATAATTGAAACATATAATTTACTGTTACTATGAATTTATTCACTGATTAAAACACATAAAGCAAGGATTCTAGTTATAACACGGCTATCTAATACCCAAACACTACTAAGAAATGGCAGTGACATGTGACCTGGAAACTGAAGATATAAGACTGGATGCTGGATGTACAACTTACATAGGGGCAGATGACTTCTTAGTTCTGTCCCTTAAAACAACAACTTATTATAACTACAACTTATATTGCTGACCTCCACTTTGATGTTGTGTTGGACCATTCTATAACTATAGATTCAGTGGAATTCTCCCTGAGAGGTTCCGATCTGATTTATGTACCCTTAATATAATCTATTTCACACAAGAATTGCCTACTTCAATGAAATTTGCAGTCATCAGTTTCCGGCATGCAGGTTATCTTGCGATCAATAGCATGCTAGGTTTTTACCGATACTAGTCAGACCTTGCAGACTTGAAGGTATTCTGACTCAGTGACCTAGTTTCCTTATGGCGACTCGAATAATAGACATATCTTTCTCCACGACAAGATGTTGAACTTGAAATATTTGACGACATTCCAACTGAGCATATCATCAACATCGTCGGCTTTAGCTCCAATCCGAGTATAAATCTTCTTCCTTCAGTCCAGTTTGCGGATGTGTTTACGGTGACTAAAGAGTCCAATCCTGGCATGGAACAAGCGACCAACGTACTTAATGAGCAGCGCCAATGCTACAAAGTCTTGAGTACAAACAAGCATAGCTAACAGCTACCTTGCTAATTTAAAATCAGAGTAATTTGACATCAAATCAGTCTTCTATCTTAATTCATAAACCATGCGATATTTCTTCACTATATAAGATCCAATAAGAATTCAGTCCGGAATCCAAGTTCAAATATACAAGCCACACTGCTCTAGTCGCCTCGTGCTGATGACTCTTGACCTCCACCTCAGTCACGTTACTGAAATATCACTGGAGTTTACCGTTCACTAAATGATACGGTATGTTGGTCAATAGTTGAGGAATCTTGTGAGCCTTTGTGCTCCACTGAGCCTCTGCCATGAAATATAATAAATATAACCTAAACCTAACGTTGAATCCTTGTTTAAAAACTGCAGAAGTTTAAAGGGATGAAAAACCAATAACATTATGAATCCTTGCACATATTTAATACAACCACCTTAATACTAAATGATATAAGACATAGGCCAATCAAATTAGATCCAAAAAAAGCGTTTTGAGGAATTAATTTCCAGAAAGCTGGAAATCGTTTTAATACATTAGTTTGGTCATAAATGCGTGTAATCCGAGTTTGCACCATCCCAAGAGGTGTGCATAACTTTTGGGACCCAAATAACCTCGAAATGTTTCCTCTTTTTTCAGTGTTTTGCTTGTAGCTCGAAAACGGTATGTCGGACAGAAAATATAAATCAGTTCAATATTAAAGAAGGTTAAATTTTGCGTCGAATGAACATCTAAAACTTGAAATTTGGTTTAGTGATATAGCTGAAAGACCGGCCCCGTAGTGTTGGGGTAGCGCACCTGCCTCTCACCCGGAGGCCCCGGGTTCGATTCCCGGCTCTGTCAGAGATTTAAAACTGACATGAGGGTTGGAATGGGGTGCACTCAGCCTCATGAGGACAATTGAGTAGCTGTCTGACGGTGAGGCAGCGCCCCGATCACGAAAACTAAGATTAACGGCCGAGGGGACCCGATGCGCTGATCACACGTCACCCCAATATCTGCAGACCAAATGGCTGGGCAGCGGTCGCTTGGTCGGCCTAGGCCCTTCATGGGCTGTATAGTGCCAGGGGTTGGTATAGGTGAAATCTAAAGTTCAAAACTGGGAAAATTTCTCATTTAGGTGCAAAACTTACATTTTGCTACTTTCCAAGACCACATATCTTCGGAATAGATACTCCTATCGAACTCTGAAATCGTGAAAATAAAATCAGCTGTTTCATACAAAGTTGTTATACCTACTTGACCAAAATGTACGAAAGAAGCTAATTTTTCATCAGAAGGTCTGACAAGTTTTGGTCTGGTGTATTCACTGATCAGACGATTGAGCAAGTGGTAATGAGGTCTCTGAAAGCCCAAGGTGGGCTGACTCGTGGACGAGGCATAACGGATAGTAGTCTGGTGACTTGGGTTGCCACAATAACTACCATCATGGAAATTGCGGTACAAGTGGAAGACTTTTGTGGCGTGACGTATGGTACTTCAGAGCAGCACGTCGACGCTAGGTTGTCAAGGGTACAGAGGGATGATAGACGTTGCGATCCTTCTTGACTGGTTTTCATTTCACTATCCCTTCCCAACTGGACAATTTGTGATGTCCATTAGCACAGGAGTAACTGGTGATGTGAAAATTGACTGCCATGAAGCGTTTGAAAAAGGGATTCAGAGTATTGCTAAGATTATTGGCAACGACTTCAGTAATGTCAAGTTTCAACGAAAAAACGAGTGGCTCCTCGTAAAGCTTTCAACTCGAAAGTCAGGATTCACGGTGAAGATATACCAATAAATCCAAATACACTTTTCCTACGCATAACACTTCTTAAAAAAATCTGAGGAACAGTTCAAAAATTATTTCGATTTTGAGTGAGCTCCTTATCTCCTTTCCATCTTTGATGAAACAGGAATGCGGAAAACAAATCTGTGTTCTACAATTTATTTTCACCAGTTGCTGATATACCAGCTCTTGCAGGTAGTGCCATTGTAATTGTTGGGGGGGGGATTCCTTCTACATCGAGTGGTTTGGGAATCCAAGGAAAAATTTTCAACAATTCTCCCCAAATATGTTGACTACGTTAAGCAATACTACAACCCTGCCAGTACATTTATCGTTTTCGATGGTTACCCTGATGATGCATCAGTAAAGAATACAAAATCAGCTGAGTGTCATCGCCGTAAAAGCAAGCACTCGTGTTCTAACATAGTGTTCACTGAAACGATAACTGCAACCATGCCGAAAAAACAATTTTTGTCCAATGTCAGCAACAAAGAACGGCTAATCTCCATGCTGCGTGAGAAATTAGTACGGCTTTACAGGAGGCTGTCAAGGTTTTCCACCATGCAGATGCTGATTCTGAGGACCTAATTTCAGCAGATCAACTATTCCTGGTGGCCCTATATTCACCTAAGGCCAATGTGACCTCCTTGGACAAAATCCGCCAGGAGATATTCTCAAAATCCCTCATGAAGCCTACTTCCACCGCCCAACATATTCTGCGTGTCTACCACCAAATCCAGGGCTGGTATGATAGACCAAAGGATCCTCTCAGCTGGGGTTGGAAGAGGACGGACCATGGCCTGCTCCCCACCATGCTCCAGCTCCAGCTGAAATCCTCAACATAGTGTCCTGCGGATGTAAGAAGGGGTGTGCAGGGAGTTGCAGCTGCCGGAAAGTTGGTATGAAATGTTCAACAATTTGCCTCAACTGCCACGGCCAGTCCTGCTCGAATTCAGCACCATTCGAGGATGAGGGTGTGTCCCACATGCCGATCGCCGCAGAAGCAGAAATAGGTGAGGACAGTCCCTTTGAAGATGATATCGATGAACAGGGGCTCAACATGCCATCCCAGCTTGAGAGCTTTGTAGATGAAGGGGCATCGACATCTAAGAAAATGCGAGCATGAATGCTGCCTTATTTTCTGCTGCATGACTATTGATTTCTATAACATGTTTCTATTCATATTTTATCAATGTATGCCAATTTTCAATGTTCCTATTACTTTATTAATTAATATTAATAATGGTTACTCCAGAGGAGTGCGTCAGGCCTCGGCAGCCGGCACAGTTCATATCCTCGCCGCTAGATGGGGGCTTCATTCATTCCATTCCTGACCCGGTCGGAGACTGGAAGCAGGCTGTGGATTTTCATTTTTCAATAATGGTTACTAATTAATGAATGGCAATATACAACTTTGTTGTAATTAAAATGTTTTTCATTCATACTACTCCGAATCACTATTCAGAGTGTGTACAATCATGTAGCTAGTTTTCTGATTTGCCTATATCTTAGAAATTTGAATTGAAATGTTCTTAGCAGTGATCAGAGTAGGTAGATTGATTTTTCTTGCTTACATCATTACGGTATGTCATAATATGAACATGCCTTTTTTTTTCCGGAAAGAGTCGCTATTTTTGGAATTGAATTAAATATTATTATAGTAGTGATTAAATTAGTTAACTAGTCATTTGAAATTAAGAAACTTATCAAAATTGTCTATATAACCTGAAATTTTATTCTCTAAAACTTTTATTCTATGGGGTTTTCAAAAGGAGAATCTTTTTCAAAGATATGTGGTCTTGGAAAATCACAAAATGTAAGTTTGCACGTAATGAGAGATTTTCCCAGTTTTGAACTTTTGATTTCGGCTATACTACTGAACCAAATTTGAAGTTTTAGATGTACATTCGACGCAGATTTTAACCCTCTTTAATATTGAACTGGAAGCCTCCGTGGCTTAGGCGGCAGCGAGCCGGCCTCTCACCGCTGGGTCCGTGGTCCAAATCCCGGTCACTCCATGTGAGATCTGTGCTGGACAGAACGGAGGCAGACAGGTTTTTCTCCGGGTACTCCGGTTTTCCCTGTCAAAATTTCATTCCAGCAACACTCTCCACTATCATTTCATTTCATCTGTCATTCATTTAATCATTGCCCCAGAGGAGTGCGTCAGGCCTCGGCAGCCGGCACAGTTCATTTCCTCGCCGCTCGATGGGGGCTCCATTCATTCCATTCCTGACCCGGTCGGAGACTGGAAGCAGGCTGTGGATTTTCATTTTCAATATTGAACTGATAAATATTTTCCGCCCGACGTACTGTTTTTGAGCTACAAGCAAAAACCTGAAGATAGAGGAAACAATTCAAGGTTATTTGGGTCCCAAAAGTTATGCACCTCTTGGGATGGTGCAAACTCGGATTACACGCATTTAGGACCAAACGAAGGTATTAAAAAGATTTCCAGCTTTCTGGAAATTAATTCCTCGAAAAATTCTAATTCGACTGGGCTAACACAGAATGAGACAGATGATATGATATACAGGTACACACCAATATGGATTAATATACCCTTGATAAAATATAAATATAATTACACGTATGGGTTCATATGGAACTCGTACAGTTACAAGCGAAACTATTTTGACAAGGTAACTCTGAAGGTAACTTAATTCTTTCCTCTTGGAAAGGAACTCATTCTGACGGTAGGCATAGTGTAGTGTTAATATGAAACCATCGGTTCTAGTCAGAACACCACATTGCTCCTCTGGCTGCAGCCAAGAAAGTCAAAGAGTGATTTAATGATCCATCGTAATATCAGCCTTCAATAATAAACCAGAGCAAGTGCCCTGCAGGTAAAACTGAGGTGGCAAGAGGTCCATGGAAATTGTAGGAAGCTAAGATCAGGATCATTTAGACTGCAGTTTAGTATTGTTCACCTTAAAGGTACTTCTCACACTAAGAACTTTGATCAGAAAGGAGTGGGGTATGGGTGCATTATGTGGATCTGTTGCACCTGGAATGATGAAGAGCAGCTCATGCCACTGGAACTAACCATAGAATCCGTTACACCCGTCAATTCATAAGTCTAGGACTGTTGCGTACGATAGGTCTACATGTTAAGTTACAAGTTTGCAAATTGAAAGAAAGTCTCAGTAGGTCATTGATGTGCTTCTAACTCCTTATCCTAGAATAAAACTACATTCTACATTTTAGCAATATTTACCACTTAATGGAATTTATTCCAGTTTTCTTCAGATGAAGTTATTTATTAGCCTTCTTTTAAATTCAATATATTCTACCTAGCCTAATCCCTTCGTCTCAATATGGCCCTAGGGCATGGCAATCACAATGACTCAATGCTCCTCCGAGATTCTACACAGAAGGGAGGAGGCACTCAACTACGAGTATGACCTTTGTTCCTCACACTCAATGTATTATTACATGAAGGAAGGGGAAGAGAGAAAACAGAGGTTTGTATCAGCACCATGCAGATTAAAAAATCTCTGGGGAGTAGGGGGCAGGGGTTGATCCATCCCTCCCTAGCATGTCCCCACAGGCAACACCTTGTCCCTAAATACTACTACAATTGGGAATGAGATTAAGACTAACTACATTGAAATATTATGTGGATAACATAACTCTCACCTGAATTCTTGACATTCTTATCACATACAGTAGTATGAAAAAGTCTACTTTCTAATTGCACAATCTTCATAAGGACATAAAGGAGGTAAACACAAACCTCGTGAATTAGGAGGAATGCCTACAGGTTCTGGTGGGATCAGTTGGTGTTAGGATTGCAGCAGTTCATGAAGCAAGGCTCAAATCATACACAATGTTTTCTTTAACAAATTATTATTCAAATAGAACACTTAATTTATAACATAAAATTAAACATTTGAAAATACAGCAGTTTGCACAGCAATGCACCTGTGGAATGTGTCCCATTGTAGAGATAATCAAATTCAGTTTCTTTCTTCGTCTTCTCATTCAGACCAGGTCACTGGCAGGTGTATCACAGATTTTTTTGGCAGAGAATCCTGGAAAATTGAAAATCAATCCCTTATATTGTTACCAGTACTGTGACAAAAAAATATAAACCAATTTCTAGATTAATTTTGTATCATGACCTGGAGATGTGCTCGTGTAGCCTATATGCTACATTCTTAAACTCAAGTTAGCCATTATAGTACAACAAAACAATTTAAACCGGCTACATCCTTATGCGAAAACAAGAATAATTATTTTAAATAATAATGTTTTTCTTTTATTTTCTTTGAGGAACAGTCTTGTGTAGTATTTTGCTAAATTTCCATGCTGGGAAGTGTCTGGAAATACTCTCAAGAAATGAGAAAACTGCCCTTCCTATACTACTGAGCAAGACCAATAAATGCAATCACTTATCAGACTCAATCGTCACAAATGGACAACACACTAAGGAAAGCCTAACCTCATGTCAACCATCTTCAGTTTACAGATTAATAATATCATTTATTACCCAGTCAGGCAGATGACCTTGATATAGTCTGTCATTTCGATCACCACTAAAAATAAAATAAAGTTACCCAGCAAATAATACAAGTGTACATTAATTTGGTAGACCAGCATATAAAAGCCTCCAAATGAACCTCGTATTTCGCATGATAGACCGGAATTTGAGAGTCAGAGTAATAAAGTCGTTGACATAAGCGAACAGCTGATGTGTCATACCTCTCGATAAGAATGCACTACCAAGTGCTTAGTCACAGAATGATGGTGTTGCATGCGATATGAGACGGCGATTCCCAAAGACTGTGTTCAGACGTTATTGAACAGCCACTGCGAAGTGAGCCGTCACCCTATCGTGTTGAAACCAAACACTGTTTAAGATTTCCAAATTTTGCAGCTGCGGGATAAGCCAGTCATTAGAACGATCAAAAATTATGGTTCAAACAGATGCGTTTGTATCATGCCGGCCCAGATCATGACGTTAGGTGGGTTTGCTTGATTTCTTCAGCTGTGCAGAGACCATGGACGGACAAATATGATGTTTTAAATTCCTAAGATGTAAGTACAAATGTATATGTACTGACAATAGAAATACATAATAATGAGTAGGGGTATACGGACTTTGTGCGCACACTGTAAGATTTTCATGCATTGTTTCGTCTTCTGGGGGACATAGCCAACTGATATTACTAACCACGGTCACTACAGCACCAGAAATATGTGTTAATATTTATTGCTCATTCAACGATGGCAGCCATGTTCGACAGTGCATGAGGTCTCTTCACCTGTTAATAAGACGCACACATTGACATCACCACAGGTTGGAGTTAACATTGTTCACGATTGGTCCGTATTGACGAATGACAGTTTAAAATTTGAAATACACTTATGTTCCGTCTAGTCAATGTCCTAGGGCGTAAATAAACACAAAAAAAATTATTGACTAGACGGAAGATAAGTGTATTTCAAATTTTAAACTATCACCACAGTTGCTAACATGTGGGATACAAAATACACCACTCAGGTCTAGTCTGGATAAAGATTATTGATGCACGATTACCCCACTGTGCATGACAGAAACCAGGTGTGTATATATGGCTAAAGGATATCTATCAATTATTGTATAGGCAAAGCCCATTGGAGTGGATTTTAGAAATTTCACTCTCACAAAAAACATTAATTACAGCAGTGCACAACAAACATTACTGTGCGAGACAAAAACCAGGGGTGTATTAGTGTAAATGGCTAACGTAGCCCTCCACCTAATAATTATTGGCCCAGACAGAAGCCATTGATTGGTCTGCATTAAAAAAAAAAAACTATTACAAATTACTTTTATTGATCTAGAAAAGGCCTATGATAGCATCCCTAGAACAAAAGTTTGGGAAAGCTTAACAAATAGAGGGATAGGCAAGGAACTGAGAGACATGATAAAAGGAATGTGCATGGAGTGCTCCAGTAGTGTGAAGACTAGAGTCGGGACATCGGAATGGTTTAAAATTGACACTGGACTAAAGCAAGGAAGTGTGGTGATGGATGACATCATGAAGGCAGCAATGAAAGAATATAGTAGGGCCAAGATGAAGGTAATGTTGTTTGCAGACGACGTTGTGATCTGGGACGAGGATGAGAGGGAGGTACAAGAACAGTTAGACGTAATAAATGAAAAGATTGAGCAATGGGGATTGAAGATAAATGTGGAGAAGAGTAAAACAGTGGTGATGAGTAGAGAAAAGAAAGAAGGAAAAGGAGTAATCAAAGTATGAGATACCAGGAATTGGAAGTAGTGAAACACTTCAAATATTTGGGAAGTGAACTGACTGAAGATGGAAGACTAGATTTGGAAATTAAAAGAAGAATACAACTCGGGAGTGCTTTCTACCAACAGGTACGGGGACGAGTATGGAACAAGGATATACCAATTAAGGCTAAAGAAGTTATGTACAAAGCATATTATGTTCCTATAATGACATATGCAGCAGAAACTTGGACAATGACTAAGAGGGATTAGAGCAGAGTACAAGCAGATGAGATTCCTGAGAAGTATGGTCCAGAAAACGAGGGACAGAGTGAGAAATGAAGATATACGGGAAGAACTGGGAGTACAGAAACTAATTGACAAACTGGAGCAAAACAGATTGAGATGGTTTGGACATGTCAAACGGTGGAAGGACTCGGTGGAGAATAGTATTAGAAAACGGAACCTGGATTGGAACACTGTGTCGGAAGAGGAATGGTGGAACGACAGAACAAAGTGGAGAGGAACCATATTTGCCCCCACCCAGTGTCAACTGGAAAAGGGGAAATGAAGATGATGATGATGATAACTATTACAAAACGCACCATACAGATTCCGGCGTTTAGCTGTACACTTGACTTCGAGAGCTCAGCGGTAGGAGAGAAAAGGAATTTTAGCTTCATTTCAGACGCTATTTGATGCCGAGCAATTTTGCCCTTTAAAATAAGGTGTAATATTGCGTATTTTGCACCACATAACACATGACCCAGGTATGCAATTTTTCTACATTTGGTGGTAATCATCAGCTCCCACTTAGAATTTGGTCTCCGCAGTACCAGCTCATTAGAGATGTGAATAGAGTAGATTAGGGGGGAGGGCTAATGACCTCGTAGTTCCACCCCATAACACAACAATAATTATCACTGCTGCACAATAAAAATACTGTCAAATATCACTAATATACTGTCAAATTTCACCGATATTGCTTAATTGAAGGTTTTTATTTGTAGCTTGGTCAACGACGGCAGATGTTTGTGGCCGACAATCATCATCATCATCATCATTTCCCCTTATCCAGCTCCTGCCGGGTCGGGGTATTTATGGCACTTCTCCACTTTCCTCTTTCCTTCCACCATTCTTCTTCCACGATCTTGTCCCAGTCCAGATTTCTTTTTCTTACGCCGTTCTTCACTGAATCCATCCACCTTGTTCTAGGTCTTCCTCTTGGTCTCTTACCCTTGCACTTCGCCTCCAGCATCTGTCTTGGTATTCTATTTTCCTCCATCCTCTTTACATGTCCAAACCACCTTAGTTTATTCTTTCAATTCTCTCATTTAGTTTTCCCATCCCAACTTCCTTCCTAACATCTTCATTCCTCACTCTGTCTTTCCTTGTCTTTCCTATCATACTTCTTAGGAATTTCATTTCACTGGCTTGGATTCTACTCTCTTGCCTGCTTGTCAGGGTCCAAGTCTCAGCTGCATAAGTTAATATGGGTACATAATACACTTTATACATTACCTCCTTGCTTTTCCTTGGTACTTCCTTATCCCAAACAAGTTTTCTTACACTTTGATAGAATGCATTGCTCTGCTGTACCCTCCTGCCAATCTCCATGTCCAACCTACCAGTTTGCATCAATTCACTTCCTAGGTATTTGAACGTGTCCACAATTTCCAAACTCTGACTTCCAATTTTCACAGTGCCCTTTCCTTGTCTTTCCCCTCTTGTCATCACCATGGTCTTGCTTTTCTCTATACTGATTTTCAGGCCAAACTTCTGAATATTTTCATTCAGTGCATCTAGTTGTTTTTGCACTTCTTCGGTGTTCCTTCCCCAGACCACAATATCATCTGCAAATAACAGTAACTTCATTTCTTTATGTTCATATGCTTCCTTTGTTTCCTTTACTATTTCATCCATCACCATTATGAACAAGAGAGGTGACAGCACACTCCCCTGTCTTAGTCCAGTCTTGTTCCTAAACCAATCTGTCTTTCCAACTGGGGTCAGTACCCTGCTAACACAGTTGTTGTACATTGCTTGCACCATTTCCAACATTTCTCTTCCCAGTCTCTTCTTAACCATGGTTTCCCATACCTTCTCTCTGGGGACACTATCATATGCCTTTTCTAGATCTATGAAAGTCATGATCAAATCCTCTCCATATTCCCAGTTCTTTTCCATCACCTGCCTCAAGCTAAAGATTGGGTCCACTGTGGATCTTCCACTCCTGAAGCCATACTGTTCCTCTTGCAACTCTCCTTCCACCTTTCTTCTCATTCTTCTTTCTAATATCCTTTCCAGTATTTTTACTATCTGTGATATGAGGGTGATCCCTCTATAGTTATCACACACCTTCTTGTCCCCCTTCTTAAACACTGGTATTATTAGCCCTTTCTTCCAGTCTTCTGGTACACATTTCCATTTCCACACACACTTTAGCAGTCGATACAGCCATTGCATACCAACAGGTCCAGCAGCCTTTATCATTTCTACACTGACATCATCCACCCCTGTTGCTTTTCCCATCTTCATTTTCTGTACTGCTAATTCCACCTCCAGCATTGTTATATCATCTTCTGTTATAGAGTCGTCAGGTTGTGTCACTTCCATCTCACCAGTACCATTGCTCACATTCAAAAGCTTATCGAAATACTCCTTCCATCGTCCCTTTATCTCTTCTGGGTGTGTTAACAACTCTCCATCTTCCTTTTTCACTAGCTTTGTAGTAACTCTTTCTTTCCTCTTACTTCTTAGAAGCCCATACAGCATCCTTTTACTGCCACTTACATCTGTTTCCATTCTTCGTGTAAATTCTTCCCAACTTTTCTTCTTTTCTTCTCCTACCACTTTCTTACACCTCCGTTTGCTGCCGTGATACTTCCTTTTGCTTTCTTCTGTTTGATCTCGGTTCCATTCTTTCCATGCAGACTTCTTTTCTTTCACTGCTTTCCTCACTTCCTCATTCCACCATGTGAAACGTTATTTACTTAGGCTGGGATGACAAGTGAAACGGTATTTACTTTGCTCCACGTTGAGCGTACAAATGAAACGGTAATTAGTGCCCCATGTTGGTAGCGAAATGAAACGTTTTTGCTAGCCCACACTGTTGGGTGAGAAATGTAACTGTTTACCTTTGCCTAAGCTATGTTGTTTTAATGGGCGCCAAGACCTCAATGCAATGTTGAAATCTAAATTTGTATTTAACAACGTCTAGCTCTGGCAGAACACATTCAAGACTCTATTCACTCAGATCGTGGTATGATTTGATCATTAACCCAACAAACAATTGTATCAGGAGAAGGAATTGGTCTATATCTAATGCTACCTACTGAAAGCAAAGATTGCATTGTAAAAGAAATGAGTTTATTATATAAAACAAGTATAGCAAAATTAATAATAATAATAACTATAAAATTTAAATTGGAGCGTTGTGATTTTAATATTACCGATAGAAAATTACGTGAAAACGGAGTCTGATAAATTGATTTTACTCTTATTTCCAAGCTATGAAGTTACTGAATTATGAAATATAAAACAAAGAAAATGAGAGATTGCGTATTTCTGCGTCATTAGCGCTTACCCCTGGAAATTGCCAAAGCATTTCCCTCGTTCTTGATGATGCTGTGTGCTTCCCACAGTCTCCTGGACGTCGTCATCTCCGTCGAAATTTGATGATATTCTGGTAGATTAGATAATTCTATGGTCCGTACATCGGACCCAAACTCTCGTAAAACCGCACTGGTTACGTTTTACAAAAGTTCGTCGCTAACTCCACTGAACATCGGAGCGACACGCACTTGCGACCGTACACTGCAAGTTCTACACAGATTGTCCGTTCCACGGAACATCGGAGCGTCCCCCGCGTATAACCATCCTCCGCAAGTATTTCACAGATTGTCCTCGTCTCACGGCGCGTCGAACGATATATCCACACGCCGGCTCCCCACTCTACAGCCGGCTTCAGCTTGCGTGGTCCACACTGATTGGTTGAGCATGCCGCTAGTTCCCCTCCTTTGCCTCATTACACTCGGCGCGCGAGAGTTCCGTTTCGACAATTCGCCTTTTCTAGACCTTGCGACCCAAGATTGCGTCATGCTTCTCGACAGGAATCAGCTTGCATTTGAATTCCCAGTGAGTCATGTCTCTCAAATACCCTAACTGACAAAACTCCGTAAAATTCCGTAATCAGATAATTTTCTATGATATCGTCGTTCGTAATAATTTGCTTGATAGCGTTTTCTAAGACATAGAAAACCTATCTGTATGCTTATAATTTTTATAAAATGCTCCGAAAATATCTAAATAATAATTATAATAAATTAATAATAATAATAAATTAACATGAAAAATTATCTTGGCTGAACAATTTGCCGCGTAAATAAATATAGAATGGCTTCCTACTGACTTATGCCAGTTGCATAAAACCCCTCGAAAAACACGTTACATATTCGCCTCGGATCATCGGATGATTTACCGTGACGACGGTCCATTATCCGATTATCCCAGACACGTTAATAAACCCCATCCAAAATACATATTACATAAATGAAATCACCCTAAATTACAGATATATACACTCATATTTTTTCTTCACGCACTTTGCGTCAAAGTTTGTTGTCACTATGGATTGCACTTTGCAACCAGTCCAATGTTTTACATATGGAATAGTGTTCCACGGATATTTCCGCCTCTCAAATTTCTCTATGTTGGAGAAATAGACATAATTAATGTGTGAGCACTATGTATTTATGATGTCATATCACACGCATTGAAGGTGTTCTGATATATTTATATCACCATAGAACTTCCTAATTTCACTGGAGGTCCCCTCCTTATGGTGACATTTAATTCCACTTATCACTGAGCACACGATCACACTATTGTGGCAGCGCCTCGTGACCATAATACTTAATCTCTCTTTAAAGTAGATTAAATTAATATTGACTTCTGAAAAAAAAATACAGTAAATGCGCATTACATATAACACCAAATATTTCTGTGCCGTAATCGCCCTGTCTTGTTAAGTTCCCGTAGACTATATTCTACTTCATACTAGTTCTCAACACAGACCATTTCTCCTCACACAAATAATACCATTATACAAATTATCTTAAATTACACACTTACAAATCTTACATGGCGAGGCCGTAAACAGAAATCACGTGTGCTGATATGTATGAGTTTCATGAAGGACTGTCTCGCATTCTGATGGCCCATCTTTTATCTCGTGGACGCCTTAAGCTAACAAGCCCTATACAAGCGCTCCCCCATCTCTTGGAGATAAATGGGAACCCATCAGCGCTGCCAAAATGGCCTTGGTGCATCGAGACAATTTAGTGCTCAACAGCATCCGACAATCCCGTCATATTTCCCTGTACCTTAAAAACTCTCATTTACTTACATACTACCCCCCTGTGTGACTTCTGATACGCCTGCCTGGAAGACCATCTCCTCCCACGCACCAAATACCACACTTACTCATTTAATAGGCTGGCTCGCCAGCTAAACACACTCACTTTATGACACATATTTTCGTAGGCTATGTATATTATACGTCCCGTATAATCTGTTTCCCTCACTATTCTCCAGCACATATGCTGTTTTCCCAATACGTTTGGAAACTATAAATGGGCCCTCGTAGAGATAAAAGAACTTGGACATGACTTTCTCTAGCTTATTTGACTGTTTCGGCACTCTAAGTAAGACTCTGTCTCCCGGCTCGAATAGGTCAAATTTAGTTTCTTTTTGTTGGCGAATTCTCTTTTGTGCTGACTTAGATAAATTATGTTTCGCCAACTGGACAATGTAATCCATCCCCGGTTGCTTACCCTCATTTAATCCCAACACCCTCGCTAGTTCATTTTGTGGTCTTTTTCCGAAGTGAACTTCGTATGGCGTCAATTTCGTGCTCTCATGCTGGACAGAATTCAGCCAAGTCTCGACCTTGGGAAGATGTCCAACCCAGGCCGCATGCTTGTCATGCACTAGAGTCCGAAAAAGACGAGCCACTTCCCTTAATGGACGCTCTGCAGAATTACCCTGAGGGTACCTTACAGAGGAATGAACGTGTGTTATACCAGCTTCCTGCATACTGGTTCTCCATTTCTTTGCAGTAAACTGTGGTCCACTGTCAGATAGTATCCTGAGAGGAATGCCAAACTCAGGTACATACTTATTAATGATCAGACGGCTACACGCTAGTCCCGTGGCTTTCCTTAGCGGATATAGCTTGACATACTTACTAAAAGCGTCAATAACTATAAAAATATACTCGTAGCCGTACTGTCCTTTAACGATCGGGCCAAATAAATCCACACACAGTAGTTCGCCGGGACTACTGGTGAGAACTGCAGATCTCTCCCCCACTAAATATTTAACTGGATATTTACTCCTTTGACAGGTGTCACACTTAGCTAAAATCCTCCTAACGTCCCTTCCCATTTTACTCCAAATGAAGTCACGACCAATTTCATAGAAGACCTTGGCAGCACCAAAGTGTCCTAATTCCCTATGAATGAACCAAATTAGCTCCTCCCGCAAAGTGGCAGGAACACATATTGCCCACCGATTATTCCTACATTTCCTTGCAAGAAGCCCATCCTGCATCTTGTACGTGAACCGTCCTACTTTCACATACTCTTCTTCACCTATTTCCAACCTAGCCAGTGGCTCCTTTAGCTTAACGTCATCACGTTGCTCCACTAGCATATTTCTCAGTGTCTGTAACGATGCCCTGTTGCTACTGTCCACACATGCACATATTAAAATACCGTCCTCTGCTTTAACCACAGGATAATCCCTACATAAATTAGTGTCCCTCGATAGCATGTCTGCAAGAATGTTATCTTTACCTTTAATATATTTTACTGTGAATTCGTATTCCTGCAGAGCAAGAATCCACCTACTAACTCTGTTAGAACTGAGTTTACAAGTTCTCATATACAGTAATGCATGGTGATCTGTGTGGATCTCAAATTTCCCCCCTACTAAATACATTCTAAATTTCCCTAAACTGAAAACAATACCTAAAAGCTCTAACTCAGTAATCGTGTATCTTTTCTCTGCTGCTGTCAGTCCTCGCGAGGCTAAAGATACAATGCACAGATTACCCTCATCATCTCTCTGACATAATACTCCAGCAATGCCTATATGTGAAGCATCTGTCATAACCACATATTCCTTATCTTTTAAAGGATATTTCAGCACTACAGCTTTCTCAAAACCTTCCTTTAGCGCTCTAAAAGCCTGATCATGCTTGGACTCCCATCTCCACCGAGTCCCACTTTTAAGCAATTCCCTGAATGGTTCTACCAACCCTGAGTATTTAAGAACGAACCTCCTGAAAAAGTTGCAAATTCCCAGGTAAGTTTTTAACTGTTTAACATTCTGTGGCACCTCTGCGTTAAGTATCTTATTAACCCTACTTTCTTCTGGTGTTACACCTCTACTCGACACTCTATGACCTAAAAATGTCACTTCTGACTGACAGAATGACGACTTAGACAGCTTCAAAGTGAACCCTGCCTGATCTAACTTCTGAAAAACTATATCTAAATGACATAGATGCTCCTCAAAACTGCGTGAACTAATTACCATATCATCTATGTAAATGGTTACAAACTCTCCTGTGTCATCCCCTAATGCGATGTTTAAAGCCCTAATTAAAGCTGCTGAACTACTCTTTAACCCATAAGGTGTTCTACAAAATTGATAAAGGTTATATTTATGACTAAAAGCTGTAAATGGTCTATCTTCGTACATAAGTGGCACTTGCCAAAAACTGGAACTCAAATCTACACAAGTGAAATACTTCTTCCCCTCAAATGTTTGCATTAATTCTTCTATTGACATAGATTTCAGCTGATCTGAACTAATTCTACTGTTAACCAAACGAGCGTCTAAACAAATACGAACAGTGCCGTCGGTCTTGGGTACCGTTATCAAAGAATTAACATATGGACTGTTCGAGTGCTCAATAATCCCATCTTCAAGCATCTGGTTAATTTGTGCCTCAACTGCACTCTGATAAGCGAAAGGTACAGGATATCTATGTCCTGTGAATACTGACCTATCAATAACGTTCAATGAATGTGTATAGCAATTGGCCATACCAATGCGATCCTCAAAAACTCTCCTATTACACCATAACACATCATAGAGCCGAACACACTGTTCATCCTCTATATTTCCCTGAAATGCAGCCTCACGTAACGAGTCCTCTAGACTTCCGTTCGTAATCACACTGCCCACAAAACATGGAGAACCCCACTCTACGGCTGGCGATATCTCATTTAAAGTACAAATCACACCTACAATACTACTCCTCTGAATATGGTCATTGAACGCTACTTCTACTTCAGAATCTCCCCATTTAAATTTCAAACTCCCTACATCATAACATAAGTTACCAGACACTCTACTTAGCCACTCTGAACCCAAGATAACACTGAATACTAAATTTGGAATTACAAGACAAATCTGCTTCTCTACATGATTATTAATTTTAATGTCTACTAAAACTTGCTTAGAAATTACTTTAGACCTCTTCCCAACAGCTGTGATAACAAAAGTGCTTTTAATTGGCATCTCCTCAAAATTTACTCCAGTTCCTTTCATTTTATCATAAAATGTACTACTTATGCAACTCTTCATACAACCACTATCAATTAAAACATCTGTGTACGCCTCGGACACGTTAAATTTAACTATGGGGCTCTTACTAACCACTTCCTGAATAATACCTTCATCATTTAGTTCATGTAATAATTCATTTCTTACATTTAGGTCATAGGGTTCCTGTATAATTGTATGGACAGGGCATGCTACAGACTGAGATTCTGACCTTACTTCGCAGCCTGGTTCGCGTTTAAAGAACCGCTACAGCTGGCCGTAGTACTACTAACTACTGAACTGGTCTGGATGTTCTGGGCTGTGTTGTTATTGTTTGGCTGTATATTACTACCACTAGGCTGTCCTCTTCCTTGACCCCTATTCTGGTTGTAATTATTGTCATTATAATTTCTCCCTTGATTTCCCCTGAAATCATTGTTTCTCCCTTGATTTCCCCTGTAATCATTGTTCCTCCCTTGATTTCCCCTGAAATCATTGTTCCTCCCTTGATACTGACTACCATAGCCATTTCCTCTGTTCTGATTTAGCTGATTATTATTATTTCTATTTTGAGCGTTGGCCCCTTCGCCACCGTTCCCTTGAACTTCCTGATGCCTGGCTTCATTAGGTCTATTATTATTATTACCCTGGTTCCGATTGAAATTGTCCTCATAACCCCCTCTCCCTAGTGCATCAAATGTGCTTAACAAATTTTCTACTTGTGATATAGTCTTTACATTCTGGATACAAGCAGCCTCCTTGATCCTATAGGGAAAGTGCCTAAGTAGCAACCTCACCACATCACTTTCCTCCTTCAAGCCATCCAGATATTTACACACTAATACCTGCCCTAAAAAGTATTCGGTCATGGTGGAGCTTCCTTTAGGGTGATATTTACCACACACTACTCCCTCACGATGCTGCGACTGAATAACCTCATTCCAGAACTTTTCACAGAATTTCATTTTAAAATCATTAATATCAGTAAACTTGTCTCTGTAGACAGCAAACCAATTCCTCGTTTCCCCCACAAACACTTGTTCTAAAATTTCAACTACCTGGCACCACTCAATACTACCATTTTCCAACCTTTCCCCGAATTTATTTTCTATAGTGTTCATGAACTCCATTGGGCACCCCTGTCGATTGCTGAACTTACCCAGTTCTACCTCCCTGTGTGTGCTATTCACAAAAACTGGCCTATTCTGACTATTTTCTTGCCTGATCCTAGCTTTTAATTTTAATTCTAATTCTGCGATTTTCTCCTCAGCCTTCCTCTCAATACTGTTTACTGTTAATTTAATGTTTCCTTCTGATTCTTCTA
Source organism: Meconema thalassinum (assembly GCA_946902985.2). Taxonomy (NCBI): domain Eukaryota; kingdom Metazoa; phylum Arthropoda; class Insecta; order Orthoptera; family Tettigoniidae; genus Meconema; species Meconema thalassinum. Next base: position 790,433,950 of record OX336390.1, read on the forward strand.
CTTTATCATATAGCTTTGCTTGTTTCTCCTCAATCTTGCTAATGCTCTCCCTATTACTCTCTCTTAGATCATTTACTTCTGCAACTATTTGTGAGTGAACTTTCTCAATTCTACCCCCCAGCTGTTCCTTAACCTCTTTAGTAGCTACCTGAATTTTGTCAATTTCTCCCCCCAATTGCTTTTTGACCTGCTGTGTTTCCAGTTGCACTAGTTCTTTTAAATTTTCAGCCTGTGTACTGATTCTAATTTCCAACTCCTCCTGTACTTTTCCTAATTTTCTGTCTACATCTGCAATAATCTCTTTAGCCTTTTCTTCCATCACCCCCCTGATCTCACCTCTAATCAGTTCGAATTTGTCACTCATTTCCCTACTGTTTTGTTCTAATTTAGCATTTAAAGTTTCAGTACTCTCTCTATTTTCCTTACTGTTTTGTTCTAATCTGGCGTTTAAACTATCGCTCAATTCCCTATTACTCTCTTTATTTTCCCTACTGTTTTGTTCTAGTTTAGCGTTATTCTGTTCTAACTTTGCATTTAAAGCTTCTGTACTTTCTTTATTTTCCCTACTATTTTGTTCTAATTTAGCATTTAAGGCATCACTACTAACTTTGTTCTGATACATAAACTCGAGAAGTAAAGTTTTTAATTCTAGTTGGCCGCCTACACTCCCTGTTTCAGTATCGGGATTTACCTCCGCTACCCCGGTACTACCATCACTCGACATACTGCTCGTATCATCACTCTCCCGTTGATGACCACTACGTAACCTCATCTGTCTTTCTTTCTCATCCCCCATAATGATATACACTGATACAGACAAATAACCCCCAAAATACAGGCACAGAAATATATACCCTTCTCCTTCCACAAATGTTATTAGGTTTTCATCCCCACGTTGGGCGCCAAATGAAACGTTATTTACTTAGGCTGGGATGACAAGTGAAACGGTATTTACTTTGCTCCACGTTGAGCGTACAAATGAAACGGTAATTAGTGCCCCATGTTGGTAGCGAAATGAAACGTTTTTGCTAGCCCACACTGTTGGGTGAGAAATGTAACTGTTTACCTTTGCCTAAGCTATGTTGTTTTAATGGGCGCCAAGACCTCAATGCAATGTTGAAATCTAAATTTGTATTTAACAACGTCTAGCTCTGGCAGAACACATTCAAGACTCTATTCACTCAGATCGTGGTATGATTTGATCATTAACCCAACAAACAATTGTATCAGGAGAAGGAATTGGTCTATATCTAATGCTACCTACTGAAAGCAAAGATTGCATTGTAAAAGAAATGAGTTTATTATATAAAACAAGTATAGCAAAATTAATAATAATAATAATAACTATAAAATTTAAATTGGAGCGTTGTGATTTTAATATTACCGATAGAAAATTACGTGAAAACGGAGTCTGATAAATTGATTTTACTCTTATTTCCAAGCTATGAAGTTACTGAATTATGAAATATAAAACAAAGAAAATGAGAGATTGCGTATTTCTGCGTCATTAGCGCTTACCCCTGGAAATTGCCAAAGCATTTCCCTCGTTCTTGATGATGCTGTGTGCTTCCCACAGTCTCCTGGACGTCGTCATCTCCGTCGAAATTTGATGATATTCTGGTAGATTAGATAATTCTATGGTCCGTACATCGGACCCAAACTCTCGTAAAACCGCACTGGTTACGTTTTACAAAAGTTCGTCGCTAACTCCACTGAACATCGGAGCGACACGCACTTGCGACCGTACACTGCAAGTTCTACACAGATTGTCCGTTCCACGGAACATCGGAGCGTCCCCCGCGTATAACCATCCTCCGCAAGTATTTCACAGATTGTCCTCGTCTCACGGCGCGTCGAACGATATATCCACACGCCGGCTCCCCACTCTACAGCCGGCTTCAGCTTGCGTGGTCCACACTGATTGGTTGAGCACGCCGCTAGTTCCCCTCCTTTGCCTCATTACACTCGGCGCGCGAGAGTTCCGTTTCGACAATTCGCCTTTTCTAGACCTTGCGACCCAAGATTGCGTCATGCTTCTCGACAGGAATCAGCTTGCATTTGAATTCCCAGTGAGTCATGTCTCTTAAATACCCTAACTGACAAAACTCCGTAAAATTCCGTAATCAGATAATTTTCTATGATATCGTCGTTCGTAATAATTTGCTTGATAGCGTTTTCTAAGACATAGAAAACCTATCTGTATGCATATAATTTTTATAAAATGCTCCGAAAATATCTAAATAATAATTATAATAAATTAATAATAATAATAAATTAACATGAAAAATTATCTTGGCTGAACAATTTGCCGCGTAAATAAATATAGAATGGCTTCCTACTGACTTATGCCAGTTGCATAAAACCCCTCGAAAAACACGTTACACATGGTGTCTCCTTCTCTTTCACTCTTGTTGACGTCCTACCACAAGCACTCTCTGCTGCACCAACAAATGCCTTTTTAAAGTGAGACCATTCCTCTTCTATGTTTTCCACTTCAGTAACTGGGATTTGTTGCTTCAATCTCTCCTGAAAATTTTCCTGTATGGTTTTGTCTTTCAATTTCCATACTTTTATTTTACTTTCTCTGATCTCCTTTAGGTTTTCCAATTTTTCCCATCTAAATTTTGCCACCACAACTCTATGGTCCCCATCAAATGCTTCTCCTGGTAAAGCTGTCACATCTATCAGCTTTCTGCGATTAGTCCTTTCCACCAGAAAGTAGTCAATTACTGATTTTGTTCTTCTATCGCCCCAACCATATCTCGTAATTTTCCTGCTGTTTTTCTTCCGAAACCATGGCCGACAAATTGACGTCATATTACGTTGCCAACATGTCCGATACAAAATGCACCACATGACACCTTTGTAATTATGTGAAAAAAGAACTCCAATACCATCACGTCATCAACTACGTCATCAAGGTAACTAAGAATTCCCCTAAACGCCAGTGCATCGCAAGGTATAGATGAACCTTATTGGTCTAGGCGAAAACCACTGGTCTGCCGGATGCGATAGAGTATCGAATGCATGTGGTTGGCAATACTGTACATCGTGCTAAAAATGGCAGAGTCAGCTGGAATTTCATCTATATAAGTCGTGATCCTATTTGGGATGGCTGGGTGGGTTACAGACAGCGGAGAAGTAAACATATATTACTATATTGTCTCAAGATACCATTACTGCAGGCATTTTGACTAATTTCAGCAGTTTAAGAATTTTTTACTTCGGTTCAGGTAAACTCCACTCTTGGAAAGCTTTACGCCTCGCTGCATGTAGTTAGTTCTAAAATGATAACACAATGAAATGAAGAAAATTAACGTACCTTTATGTTAGACATAAACTCCCAAAGCACCCTGTTGTGATTTTTCTTCCTCATCTGTTCCATTTAGATGACCGAGCTGTGTCATACCAGGTTATTAAAACTGTGAGCAACTACGTGTATCCAGTGCTAAGGTTTTAGTTTCCAGCAGAAGCATGCAATGTAATCTTTTACATGAGAGTCCTCCCTTCGCAATGACAACTTGCCAAGCAGACTGACCACAAACTTTAGTTAATTTGGGGTCTGATATTATTTCTTATTTCTCTCCTACACTGTTAATCGACTGCATGCATTACATGTAACATTAACTTCCCTCATTAGTTCAATATGAAAGCATAGTACAATACTGGTACTCTTTATGTTCCAGCCTGCCTACTAAGGCTATTCGCCAAGGTCTTAAATGATAGCCTGTTGTTTATATACTTACGGGATCAGGACTGAATGCTTTGACACTACCAGTTTTGACGATGGGGATAAGAATTCCTCTCATTCTCGTAGGTAAATGACTTAATTTCAGTTTGTGCAAGTCCATTATGGTGATCATGTTGTCATGTCTCTTCACCACAATTAAGTTAATTATAATTTACCAATGGCATAGGCCAAGGCCGTGAAGTAATGTGAACATTTGCAGCCTTAATTTAAATAATTAAAAGAACAATTGCCGCACATTAGGTAGGTATTCGTCTTCGAACTTCTGACAGCAATTATTTCCATAACCTAGATACAAGCTTGGAGGACTACTGACTACAAGCTTCCGCAAATATGATTCGAATTCTACAATTAAAATGAAAGCTAATTATTTCCAAAAAGTTTCTTCCCCATCAAATAATCGTTTTAGATCGCTTACGGCATCTGAAAACAAAAATAAAAGTGTAACTCAATAACATTACACAGGACGACATTATTCATATTAAGTATACTATTTACCATAATCGTCAAAGAAAGATATTGCACAACTTGAAGAATCAAAAATATATTGTTTTGTACTTACTTTAGCCCATATTCAATGAATAAATTAATATTCAAGCCATTAAGTGATAACATACATATCAGCTGTTCGCTTCCATCTTTGATTTTTCATTACTTCTTCTTCTACTTGGTAAGGAAGTGGGCATAGTAAACTTTTTACCCAATTGCTACTGTGCAGTGGTATGTATCATTGGGTAACCGTACACTGCCGATTGAAAGCGTAAGACCAGTGAGTAGCGGGGAATCGTATACAAGATTATGACGCAACGCGGAGAGATACATATGAGGAAAACATAGGAATTAGAGACGAGGACACAAATGGTATTAACTCTTCACACCGAAGCGACCCACCTTGGTGACTCGCTACACATACACACACATGACCGGGCCACAAATATGGATATGGGAAAGGATTACCCTTTCAAATCTTGAAATTAATATTGTCGAAAAATGCCACTATGCTACTGACCAGTGGAATTGTAGGCGTATGTACCAATGTGGCCACATTTAAAGGAAGTGCATACCCTAAATCGTATAAAGCTCTCAACATTAAAGCACGTTGATGGTCGTATAGTGGACATTAAAATAGAATATGATTTAAGGAACCCTCCATTTGTAAACACGAACATAGAGGATCATCACGTCGTTTTATACGGAATAAATACCCCGGCGTTAACGCATGGTTGAAACGTAGACGAATGATTGTAATGATATGTCGACGTGTGTATTTCCCTCCATGAAACCATGGTTTGTTTAAAATAGTCGGTTGTAACCCAAAATAGTGTTTGGCCTTAATTCTGGCGTAGCTAGTCCACGTGCCTTGCCATTCCTCCCGTATTGTCGAACTAATTATAGAACGCAGATCTGACATTGGTATGGCGATGTTGTAAGTTTTTCCGTGTCCTTTTGCTGCATCTTTCGCAAGGTTATCCGCTATTTCGTTTCCTTCAATGTGACAATGGCCGGGTACCCACATGATACTGACTTCAAAACCCTCCGTGTGTAAAGTGTACAATTGTTGCACTAATTGACATAAAAACCAGTTGTCGGCCTCTCTAACATTTTGAAGAGCTTGCACTACACTCATTGAATCGGTACATATTAAAGCACGACGAATGGCATGTTTTTTTTAAATATAAAAACACGTCTGACGTATGGCAAAAATTTCGGCTGTAAATATCGAGACGTCAGGGGGTAAAGTATACTGAAAGGAGATTTGTAAGTCTGGAGCACAGAAGGCTGCTCCCACACGCGCAGGGTTAACCATTTTAGAACCATCTGTGTAAAAAAACGTACAGGAGATCAAAGGATTCGTTATTTCCCGAAAAATACGGGGAATAATTACAGGATGATGTTGAAACGTCTGGTAGACTTGGGGTAAGGAGTTCTGAAGAATAGGAGGTTGAAAGTACGTTGCAGCATACGGAATAGTATATATCGGTAACCGCATGACTTTTAATATATTATGGCGGTACGGTTGAAGCATGGAATATGCGGTTAGTAACGCAGGACGAGAAACGGTGGGCAATAATCGACGCGTATAATATTCCTCTAATAGTTGTAATTTAGGGACGATAGGAGATGTTGTTATCATCATTTTTCGTAGCAGGTACATACATGCAAGATATCTACGCCGATGCTGAAGTGACATTTCTCCGGTTTCAACTAGCAGGACTCCTGTGGGGGTTGATTGAAGCGCACCTATAATTATACGCAAGGCAGAAAAATGGATTCTATCTAACCGAAGGAGCCTAATGCTAGGCATTTAAACAAAAAAAGAATTGTAATCCAGTACAGAACGGATGATGTTACGGTAAACCGTTAATAATGATTCTGGGTCCGCCCCCCAAATTACATCTAGTAAGAGATTTTAGATCATTAATTTTACTGGCGAGATGACTCTGAAGGTATTGCGTATGTCTCTCCCATTGCATTTTCCTGTCAATATGAATCCCTAAATATTTGACACTTGTCACCACCGGAATGTGACCTTGACGGTATAAAATAGGAGAACTGTCGTAAATTCGTTTGTGTGTAAAAATCATCGCAGCGTTTTTCCCTACGGATGTTTCAAATCCGTATTGATGTAACCAATCATGAGCATGAGATAAGGCGTGGTATATATCTCTTCGACATGAGGAAAACTCTTCTCGAGTGCAATATATTAGAATGTCATCCGCATATTGTAGAATGCGAGCGTGCGGTAATATGACTGTTTCTAAAGTACGGGTGTAAAGTAAGTATAAAAGCCCGCTTAGAACGTCGCCCTGGGGAACACCATAAGAAGTATGTCGAGAATCAAAGACACCGACTGGGGAGTTTAACGTAATATGACGATAGCATGACATATTGTGTATTAAGCACCGGAAGGGCAGGGGAAAATTTAGATCCCTTAGAAGTTGAATAAGAAGATATGGATCAACAGAATCATATGCATTTTTGAGGTCAAGGAACACAGCTACTGTGTGCATTTTCTTTCCTTTTGCTAGGAGTAGATCAGTAAGGAATATATTTATGGGGTCGGATGTACCAAGATTTTTCCTAAATGCAAATTGGGTTTTTGGAAACAGGTTATAATATTCTAGGCACCATTGAAGCCGTCGGAGAAGTATATGTTGGAAATTTTTTCGGAAACAAGATCCAAGTTGAATACCACGATAACTACTCGGTAATCGAGCATCTTTCATGGGTTTAAGAATCGGTACAGTTTGAAACACATTCCAATCCTCCGGGAAGGTCCCTGTGCATAAGATAGAATTATATAGTTGAAGAATGATACTTTGAGCGTTTACTGGAAATCGAGCGATCATTTGATAAGTCACTCCATCAATCCCTGGGCTGGATGATTTTTTGTGCCGAAATGTGTGTCTTAATTCGCTACTTGTAATAGGCTGCATTAAACTGGAAAAACGTTCCAGGGAACCAGATGTACAAGATGTAGGCAAGCGAATAACTGTTTCTGGTGTCCAAGTATGATACAGGTCATGGTATCCCTGCACCGAAAGTTGGGAGGGAGATGAGATAGTACGATTATTAGAGAAATGTTTAATCGCCGTCCAAATACTGTTGAGGGACGTAGAACTGCATAATTGGGTAGTATATATTTTCCACGCTTCCCGTCTTTTATCATTAAATACACGTTGTATTTGCGCTGTGAGACTTTTGTAACGCAAATAAGTTGTTGGAGAGCCATACTGTCGAAAAGCTTTTAAACTCTCCTTGCGCCGTCTTACCAGCTGTCCGCATTCTTGATCCCACCATGAGGGTAAGGCGCCCCGATTATTTGGAGGACCTGTCGTCGGAATTAAAGGGTGATATATATTAAGATAGGCGCGGATATTCTCTAATAAAAAGGCATAACTGTTACTGAGCCCCTGGGTATGCTGTGAAAGTCTATCCTCTAAAAATCGGGAGAACAACTCATAATCAAAAAATCGTAAATTTCGCTTAACCTTGGATACGTTTTTTGGAATATGTCGGGTACGCGAGACATCTTAGTCGATTATAATTGGATAATGATCGCTTTGATGCGTATCCTGCACGGTCTTCCATGTCATCTTATGAGATAAGTCTAAAGTAGTGACACTTAAATCCACCGCACTTTTGGGACTATTTGGTGGGGTAATGCGCGTGGGTGATCCATCATTTAAGAGATGTAGGTGTAAATCCTGTATAACTGCAGCGATGTGACGTCCTTTTGGATTAATGCGGCCACTGCCCCACAAGGCGTGATGTGCATTAAAATCCCCCACGGTAATATGTTTAGGAAATTGTTTTATGAACCGGAAATATGCCTGCCATTGCCGACGGGAACCTTGTATATCCGGGGGACAATAAATATGACTTACATGTAGATCCTGTACAAGGAATGTGTGATGATGAGTATGAGGAATATAGAATTGAGTAGGAAGAGTAGTGTATCGTAAAGTCTTTTTGAATAGCGTCATTATGCCACGATATCCTGGACCATCCTGACGTTCGACCAGGTAGTTGGGAATCGAGAATCTATACGAGGCACGAAGCCATGTTTCCTGTAGGAATATGATATCTGGGTCATACTCCTGTATTAACAGTAATAATTCATGCTTCTTATTTAAAATACTCCGGCAATTCCACTGGAGGAGTAACATGTAGCACCCATCTAAATTAGGCCACTGTAGGGCTACTACTTACTAGGGTATTATTTTTTGTGGTAGGAGGATTGGGAAGTAATGGAACTATTTTGTCTAATAATTGTTTCACATAAAAGCTCCATTGAGCATTGTGCCCTAATAATTCTTGTAATTTCAGGAAATCTTCAATGATGTCATGGGACGGGTCTCGTGAAGTGCCAGGTGTTTAAGAACACTGTTTCTTCGAAATTTCCTGACCCATTGTGGCGGGTTGCATAGCCACCCCTACACCACTTCCAGATGGTTGCTTCAGGAACTCGAGATAGGCCCGGCGGTCGTAACCTATGGGGTTCACCACTTTCGGCTTTGGGGACACTAGTTCTGTATATTTTCGTTTTCTCGGCGGATCCTCTCGACGCGTATTATGAGACTGTTCTAAGGTTGGGAATTGCTGCGGGAGTGTAAGAGGATTAAACGGTACATTGTAGTTAGCCGTAATAACTTCGTGGTACGATTTATTTTCGGTACACATTTGATGTTTTATGGACTTTTGTTTCTCCAATTCGGGGCAGCGTGCGGCGCCTGCCGGATGATTATCACCACAATTAGCACATTTAAACAGGGTCTCCTTACATGTTTCCGTAGAGTGTCCTTGCGCACAGTTACCGCAAATTGGGGCGCGAGCCCGGCAGTGTAGTTTTACATGCCCGAATTGTTGACAGTTCAAACATCTAATGGGGGAAAATATGAATAATGTTACCTCTAAGAGCACATTAAAAATAGAAACATAATCAGGTAGTCGTTGTGTTTTAAAGAAAATTTTCACTGTTCCTGTAGGAAGGGATTCTAACTTGTCATTGATCATCTTTTTCCGAAAAAAACGCTGGACTCTCACAATTGGGACAGGCGAATCAATATATTTTAGGATTTCATCGTGCGTTAAGGATGTGTCCACGCCCCTAATTAGCCCAACACGTTGGACGTTAGCGGACGGGACAAATGCAACCAGGTGCTTTGCTGGTAATAAGGGATTTTTTAAGAAGGAGTTAGCTTCTACGGCCTTGTTAAATTGTACCTGAACACGATTGCGGCCTTTGCGTTGAATATTCTTTATACCCACGATCTTATTTTCGAAAAAGAGCTTTCCTAATGCCATCGGATGTAAATTGCCAATATGTTGATCACCCTCACCTTGCACAAACACCGTGTACGGTCCTGTGTGATGGTCGTAATATCGATTGTCATTTGACAATGGCTGTCGCTTAGCAAGAATTGGAGATGTTTCAGCAGTGGAAGTTGTTGGAGTTAATGCTAGCTCAACCTCCGACACTGCAAGCATACTTTCAACGGACGCTACACCCTCGTATTCCACGTGTTCAAATTCGTCCGGTGGTCGCCCCATCTGACTACCATCACTTTCGGACGACATGTCGAATAGTTATCCCCTCTTAAGGAGGGGGTACTAACCTGATTAAACACTAACGGGACCTAACACACTAAACAAATAACAGGTCACAAACCCGAAGTCCACACAACACTCAAAGCACGTACCCTACACCCGATACCACTCACTGCACAGATGCACACCGTATGGAGGTTGGGAATCCGATTTTTCATTACAAATAAGATAACCATGGACTAAAACACGTCTTCTTCTTCCGCTTGGTACGGTAGTGGGCATAGTAAACTCTTTACCCAATTGCTACTGTGCAGTGGTATGTATCATTGGGTAACCGTCGACTACCGTTTGAAAGCGTAAGACCAGTGAGTAGCGGGGAATCGTAAACAAGAATATGACGCAACGCGGAGAGATACATATGAGGAAAACATAGGAATTACAGTTGTATTATCCAGAGTTGGAATCTGACAGTTCGGCGCCAGTGGGCAAAAACAGTTGACGACTAGATCCCACGCAAGGCTTGTTGCCATGGAAACCATACAGCGCTGCCAATTTGAATGACGCTTTTGGCCACGTGCTTGTCACTTGACCAGTCCATTGTTTAGTTGCCTCCCGAGTGCACACTGACCATGCTGCGTTATAATTGTATTGAATTAATTAGTTAATTACTTTCTCGTGTAGGATTTATACTTATTTATATTTTATACTTATATTTATAATTCATTAGTGTCCGTTATTTATTTATATAGTGTTAGTGTAAGTTTAAGCTTAGGTTCGTGTGAATTAGATAAAGGTTACCCGTAGCTTTCTTTTTGTTTGCAATGGTGACGCGATGGGTTGGATAACTTTTTCCATGGTACAGGTCTTGGCCGCATAGGTTGCGATTAGGATGAGGGTGTTGACAGCTGAAAACTGGGCGAAGGTGGTGTCGCATGTGGAAAGAGTATTAAGCGAAGCGCGGGAACGTGAAGGTGTTATTGACACAGCTGTGGACGACCTCATAATTTCCCTCGGCGATTCCTCACCCACCAGTGCGGGATCCAGTGATGGAGAGGACCGAGATGATGATATGGATGGGATAACGCCTTTTCCCAGTGATTAGCTTCTGTCTTGTAAAGGGAGAGTTACTAGCATATACAATGAACGTATATTTTGTAATACATTTATATGTTTCTTGTGCCTTGAAATTTATTCTACAGGAGATATAAATTGCTAAATAACACGGAAACAATCACGTTCTGTCGTTTCGCTTTGAACATTTTTGTTTTATGATTGTAGGCTACCGGTATTCTTACCGGTAATATTGCTAATCATTACAATATTTCACGCCTCTCCTCAATTTGACGGGCTATTATTTTATTTTACAGTGTGCACCGAACAGTTTTAAGCATTGCATTGTTTAAGATTTTTGAAAACCATCTGAGTAAAAATATAATAAATGTAATAACGATGCTAATGATAATATGAGCATGAGGAAAAGGACGGGAGGGTGGAAGTGCGCACGTGCTGGCCAGTAGCATACGTGGCAACGCTGCCTTTAGTTCAACGGTTCTCCGCCGAACTGTCAGATTCCAACTCTGGAAAATACACCTGTAGAGACGAGGACACAAATGGTATTAACTCTTCACACCGAAGCGACCCACCTTGGTGACTCGCTACACATACACACACATGACCGGGCCACAAATATGGATATGGGAAAGGATTACCCTTTCAAATCTTGAAATTAATATTGTCGAAAAATGCCACTATGCTACTGACCAGTGGAATTGTAGGCGTATGTACCAATGTGGCCACATTTAAAGGAAGTGCATACCCTAAATCGTATAAAGCTCTCAACATTAAAGCACGTTGATGGTCGTATAGTGGACATTGAAATAGAATATGATTTAAGGAACTCTCCATTTGTAAACACGAACATAGAGGATCATCACGTCGTTTTATGCGGAATAAATACACCGGCGTTAATGCATGGTTGAAACGTAGACGGATGATTGTAATGATATGTCGTCGTGTGTATTTCCCTCCATGAAACCATGGTTTGTGTAAAATAGTCGGTTGTAACCCAAATAGTGTTTGGCCTTAATTCTGGCGTAGCTAGTCCACGTGCCTTGCCATTCCTCCCGTATTGTCGAACTAATTATAGAACGCAGATCTGACATTGGTATGGCGATGTTGTAAGTTTTTCCGTGTCCTTTTGCTGCATCTTTGGCAAGGTTATTCGCTATTTCGTTTCCTTCAATGTGACAATGGCCGGGTACCCACATGATACTGACTTCGAAACCCTCCATGTGTAAAGTGTACAATTGTTGCACTAATTGACATAAAAACCAGTTGTCAGCCTCTCTAACATTTTGAAGTGCTTGCACTACACTCATTGAATCGGTACATATTAAAGCACGACGAATGGCATGCTTTTTTAAATATAAAAACACGTCTGACGTATGGCAAAAATTTCGGCTGTAAATATCGAGACGTCAGGGGGTAAAGTATACTGAAAGGAGATTTGTAAGTCCGAAGCACAGAAGGCTGCTCCCACACGGGCCGGGTTAACCATTTTAGAACCATCTGTGTAAAAAAAGATACAGGAGATCAAAGGATTCGTTATTTCCCGAAAAATACGGGGAATAATTACAGGATGATGTTGAAACGTCTGGTAGACTTGGGGTAAGGAGTTCTGAAGAATAGGAGGTTGAAAGTACGTTGCAGCATACGGAATAGTATATATCGGTAACCGCATGACTTTTAATATATTATGGCGGTACGGTTGAAGCATGGAATATGCGGTTAGTAACGCAGGACGAGAAACGGTGGGCAATAATCGACGCGTATAATATTCCTCTAATAGTTGTAATTTAGGGACGATAGGTGATGTTGTTATCATCATTTTTCGTAGCAGGTACATACATGCAAGATATCTACACCGATGCTGAAGTGACATTTCTCCGGTTTCAACTAGCAGGACTCCTGTGGGGGTTGATTGAAGCGCACCTATAATTATACGCAAGGCAGAAAACTGGATTCTATCTAACCGAAGGAGCCTAATGCTGGGCATTGAATAAAAAAAAAGAATTGTAATCCAGTACAGAACGGATGATGTTACGGTAAACCGTTAATAATGATTCTGGGTCCGCCCCCCAATTACGTCTAGTGAGAGATTTTAGAACATTAATTTTACTGGCGAGATGCCTCTGAAGGTATTGCGTATGTCTCTCCCATTGCAATTTCCTGTCAATATGAATCCCTAAATATTTGACACTTGTCACCACCGGAATGTGACCTTGACGGTATAAAATAGGAGAACTGTCGTAAATTCGTTTGTGTGTAAAAATCATCGCAGCGTTTTTCCCAACGGATGTTTCAAATCCGTATTGATGTAACCAATCATGAGCATGAGATAAGGCGTGGTATATATCTCTTCGACATGAGGAAAACTCTTCTCGAGTGCAATATATTAGAATGTCATCCGCATATTGTAGAATGCGAGCGTGCGGTAATATGACTGTTTCTAAAGTACGGGTGTAAAGTAAGTATAAAAGCCCGCTTAGAACGTCGCCCTGGGGAACACCATAAGAAGTATGTCGAGAATCAAAGACACCAACTGGGGAGTTTAACGTAATATGACGATAGCATAGCATATTGTGTATTAAGCACCTGAAGGGCAGGGGAAAATTTAGATCCCTTAGAAGTTGAATAAGAAGATATGGATCAACAGAATCATATGCATTTTTGAGGTCAAGGAACACAGCTACTGTGTGCATTTTCTTTCCTTTTGCTAGGAGTAGATCAGTAAGGAATATATTTATGGGGTCGGATGCACCAAGATTTTTCCTAAATGCAAATTGGGTTTTTGGAAACAGGTTATAATATTCTAGGCACCATTGAAGCCGTCGGAGAAGTATATGTTGGAAAATTTTTCGGAAACAAGATCCAAGTTGAATACCACGATAACTACTCGGTAATCGAGCATCTTTCATGGGTTTAAGAATCGGTACAGTTTGAAACACATTCCAATCCTCCGGGAAGGTCCCTGTGCATAAGATAGAATTATATAGTTGAAGAATGATACTTTGAGCGTTTACTGGAAATCGAGCGATCATTTGATAAGTCACTCCATCAATCCCTGGGCTGGATGATTTTTTGTGCCGAAATGTGTGTCTTAATTCGCTACTTGTAATAGGCTGCATTAAACTGGAAAAACGTTCCATGGAACCAGATGTACAAGATGTAGGCAAGCGAATAACTATTTCTGGTGTCCCAGTATGATACAGGTCATGGTATCCCTGCACCGAAAGTTGGGAGGGAGATGAGATAGTACGATTATTAGAGAAATGTTTAATCGCCGTCCAAATACTGTTGAGGGACGTAGAACTGCATAATTGGGTAGTATATATTTTCCACGCTTCCCGTCTTTTATCATTAAATACACGTTGTATTTGCGCGGTGAGACTTTTGTATCGCAAATAAGATGTTGGAGAACCATACTGTCGAAAAGCTTTTAAACTCTCCTTGCGCCGTCTTACCAGCTGTCCGCATTCTTGATCCCACCATGAGGGTAAGGCGCCCCGATTATTTGGAGGACCTGTCGTTGGAATTAAAGGGTGATATATATTAAGATAGGCGCGGATATTCTCTAATAAAAAGGCATAACTGTTACTGAGCCCCTGGGTATGCTGTGAAAGTCTATCCTCTAAAAATCGGGAGAACAACTCATAATCAAAAAATCGTAAATTTCGCTTAATCTTGGATACGTTTTTTGGGATATGTCGGGTACGCGAGACATCATAGTCGATTATAATTGGATAATGATCGCTTTGATGCGTATCATGCACGGTCTTCCATGTCATCTTATGAGATAAGTCTAAAGTAGTGACACTTAAATCCACCGCACTTTTGGGTCTATTTGGTGGGGTAATGCGCGTGGGTGATCCATCATTTAAGAGATGTAGGTGTAAATCCTGTATAACTGCAGCGATGTGACGTCCTTTTGGATTAATGCGACCACTGCCCCACAAGGCGTGATGTGCATTAAAATCCCTCACGGTAATATGTTTAGGAAATTGTTTTATGAACCGGAAATATGCCTGCCATTGCCGACGGGAACCTTGTATACCCGAGGGACAATAAATATGACTTACATGTAGATCTTGTACAAGGAATGTGTGATGGTGAGTATGAGGAATATAGAATTGAGTAGGGAGAGGAGTGTATCGTAAGGTCTTTTTGAATAGTGTCATTATGCCACGATATCCTGGACCATCCTGACTTTCGACCAGGTAGTTGGGAATCGAGAATCTATACGAGGCACGAAGCCATGTTTCCTGTAGGAATATGATATCTGGGTCATACTCCTGTATTAACAGTAATAATTCATGCTTCTTATTTAAAATACTCCGGCAATTCCACTGGAGGAGTAACATGTAGCACCCATCTAAATTAGGCCACTGTAGGGCTACTACTTACTAGGGTATTATTTTTTGTGGTAGGAGGATTGGGAAGTAACGGAACTATTTTGTCTAATAATTGTTTCACATAAAAGCTCCATTGAGCATTGTGCCCTAATAATTCTTGTAATTTCAGGAAATCTTCAATGATGTCATGGGACGGGTCTCGTGAAGTGCCAGGTGTTTAAGAACACTGTTTCTTCGAAATTTCCTCACCCATTGTGGCGGGTTGCATAGCTACCCCTACACCACTTCCAGATGGTTGCTTCAGGATCTCGAGATAGCCCCGTCGGTCGTAACCTATGGGATTCACCACTTTCGGCTTTGGGGACACTAGTTCTGTATATTTTCTTTTTCTCGGCGGATCCTCTCGATGCGTATTATGAGACTGTTCTAAGGTTGGAAATTGCTGCGGGAGTGTAAGAAGATTAAACGGTACATTGTAGTTAGCCGTAATAACTTCGTGGTACGATTTATTTTCGGTACACATTTGACGTTTTATGGACTTTTGTTTCTCCAATTCGGGGCAGCGTGCGGCGCCTGCCGGATGATTATCACCACAATTAGCACGTTTAAACAGGGTCTCCTTACATGTTTCTGTAGAGTGTCCTTGCGCACAGTTACCGCAAATTGGGGCGCGAGCCCGGCAGTGTAGTTTTACATGCCTGAATCGTTGACAGTTCAAACATCTAATGGGGGAAAATATGAATAATGTTACCTCTAAGAGCACATTAAAAATAGAAACATAATCAGGTAGTCGTTGTGTTTTAAAGAAAATTTTCACTGTTCCTGTAGGAAGGGATTCTAACTTGTCATTGATCATCTTTTTCCGGAAAAAACGCTGGACTCGCACAATTGGGACAGGCGAATCAATATATTTTAGGATTTCATCGTGCGTTAAGGATGTGTCCACGCCCCTAATTAGCCCAACACGTTGGACGTTAGCAGACGGGACAAATGCAACCAGGTGCTTTGCTGGTAATAAGGGATTTTGTAAGAAGGAGTTAGCTTCTACGGCCTTGTTAAATTGTACCTGAACACGATTGCGGCCTTTGCGTTGAATATTCTTTATACCCACGATCTTATTTTCGAAAAAGAGCTTTCCTAATGCCATCGGATGTAAATTGCCAATATGTTGATCACCCTCACCTTGCACAAACACCGTGTACGGTCCTGTGTGATGGTCATAATATCGATTGTCATTTGACAATGGCTGTCGCTTAGCAAGAATTGGAGATGTTTCAGCAGTGGAAGTTGTTGAAGTTGATGCTAGCTCAACCTCCGACACTACAAGCATACTTTCAACGGACGCTACACCCTCGTATTCCACGTGTTCAAATTCGTCCGGTGGTCGCCCCATCTGACTACCATCACTTTCGGATGACATGTCGAATAGTTATCCCCTATTAAGGAAGTTGTACTAACCTGATTAAACAGTAACGGGACCTAACACACTAAACAAATAACAGGTCACAAACCCGAAGTCCACACAACACTCAAAGCACGTACCCTACACCCGATACCACTCACTGCACAGATGCACACCGTATGGAGGTTGGGATACGAATGAGGACAATTCATATATGAAAACACGGCTAACAAGTGCTCGGAACATGCCTTTACGGTGGATGGTTCAGCGGTAAGACATACGTCACATCATGGATGCGATTTGGCGTTACAGAATACCAATTCGACTGCTAACCAGTCTTTAGGGGTCCTAAAGGCTTGTTGTAGCTTAACCATTTCTTACAGAATCGGGGTGGATTTAGGTAACTTTTAACTGGAACGATTCATTTTGTTATAAAAAGATGGTATATTGGCTTTCATGGCCAAGTAATTAAAAAGAGCAATCCTTCTAGTTTTTTTTTGCCATGCCTTTAGCAGCGTTTTGCCTTAGTACACCAAGTCAGACTCACCAGTGGGCTCATGGTGAATGAGCATGGTCCACTACTCATGCCGCGGTCCGGACAGTTTCCTAGAGCCCGCTGATGAGCCCAACTTGGTGTAGGCCTACCTAAAAAGTTTTAAAATAAACCATAATGGTTTATTTTGAGAAATTGGTTCTGTATTAACTTACAAATTCAATTAAAACAATCAGTATGTTTGTCCGCCCTGTCAATACAATTTTAATTATCCATTTTTAATTAATTGGACATGTTTCAAGCAATATTTGTAGCCCATCTTCAGCGACATTGTCAACATTTAAATATTAAAATTCCAAAATCTTCTGTACAATTCCAAAGTCCTTTTCATAAACTTAAAATAGTGTAGTTAAACATAATTTTTTAAAGTTTAAAGCGGGAGCAGCCATTTTATCGAAAAAGTGATTAATCGGCGAGAATGACCTTCTCGTCTAAATAGTGGGTAAGCGGCGGTAGTAGCCTTCTCGTCGAAAAGTAGATAAACGGCGAGAGCAGCCAACTCGTCGAAAAGGTCGGTAAACGGCGGAAGCAGCCTTCTCATCGAAATAGTGGGTACCGGTACGCGGCGGGAATAGCTGGACCCTGTTGCCTTCTCATCAAAAAGGTGAGTAAACTGCGGGAGTAGCTCTGGACATCCAAATACAAGATGGGTAAACGATATGAGTTGCACATCCAAATGTGGGGAATACATTTCGAAGAAGAACAAGAAGTTCCGTGAAGAACTATACAGCCTACTTTTCATGCCAATGATTATTCTACAGAATATGAACCTAGGCCTATATAGAATAATGACGAAATTAAGTTGGTAATATCGAAATATCTAATTAGTTCAAAATATACCTGGTATAATGTAGCCTAATAGAGCACTACAGTTGGCAGCTCTGGTGACTGAATATATTCTTAGTTCCATTTCTTAAGGTACAGAATACAACATTTGGTTGAAGTCCAATGGACGTTACATGCAGTTAGACACTGGATCTATCAGCACGCGTAAAAGCATGTTGCCAACAATGTCATGCGTGTGCTGGTCAGAAATAATCTGAAATATTATGATATCTTGTGCCAATTTTGGATGAAATCCATTTGTTAGTATAGAAGTTACATGGATTTTAAAATTGGACATATCAGCAGGCATAGAATCATGTTGGCAGCACTGCCTTGTATTAATTACTCCAAATTAATCTAGAATGTCAGGTGCTATACGTGTGCAAAGTATAGAGCTGTTGGCTTGCATACTTTCTGATATATTGATATTAGGGTAAAAAAATATAGACAGCATTTATTAACAGTTGGCAGCCCTGATTGCTCTTAACAATACTTATAGTCATATCTGTTATGGTACACATAGCACATACGAAATTTGGTTGAAATCCAACTGATAGTATAGTAGTTACATGTATTTAAAAATTGGTACTATCTGCAGGCTTATAATCATGTTGGTAGAACTGACGTATATAAGTTACTCCAAATTAATCTAAAATGTCAGAATATACGTGTGCATAGTTTAAAGCTGTTGGCTTGCATACTTTCTGATATATTGGTATTTGGATAAAATAAATAAATAGAGAGAGCAATTATTAACAGTTGGCAGCCCTGGTGGCTCTTAAGAATACGCGCAGTCATATCTGTTTATGTACTGATATTACATACAAAATTTGGTTGAAATCCAATTGATAGTGTAGAAGTTATATGAATTAAACATTGGACCTATCAGAAGGCTTAAAATTATTTTGGCAACACTGTCATGGTTGGACTCCTGAAAATTAAACTGAAATAGTCTTATCTACATGTGTGCCAATTTTGGAATAGCTCCCATGCATACCTTGCAAGATATCCAACATAGAGCTCAAATTTCTAGTGCGTTTTTTCAGCAGTTGGTAGCACTGACATCATTTTCAAATATGGACGTGAGATATTCCGGTGCACATCTTTTACTCATACTAAATTTGGTTTTGATTGCTGCAGCCGTTTAGGAGTTGATAGGGGGGGGGGGGGGCACACACACAGCCAGACAGACAGACACACATTTTCCCGGATCGATCTCATAAGTCTACTTTTTCCTCATTTTTGCAAAATGTGAAAAGTAGGCTAACAATTCGAAAATAGCCCAAAGAGCTAGTATATGCTCTACCTTGTAGTTCCGCCCCTTAAAACAACAATAACTAACTAACTACTGTCGACCAAAGTATTATGTGCACTCGAGTTTGAAGGTTGTTTGTGAAGTAACCAATAGACCTACATAAAATCCAATAACATCATCATTTTCGCCGTTCTATTGTACGTTAGCTCATGTAGGTTTGGAATTTTTAATTTATATTTTAATATGTTTCGTCGCAGTTGGAGTACAAAAAGTGCATTTTTTTAAAGCGTGTTTCAACCATGCGTCACATTTAAGAATTATTATCTCAAAAACCCGTCATCAGATCGAATCCAAATGTTAACACAATATACATTGGAATGTTGTATACCTGGTTTATTAATTTCAACATTTTACGTGTCCAAGAAAAAAGTTGTTATCATTTTTGTAAGGTAACTTTTTCTCGGCTCGGGGTGGTTGGAAAATGTAGTTCTTGGTCGCGATGTAATCCTTATATATCAAAATTACATAGCACAGTGGGCTCATGACTGTGAAATACGTAAATTAACTCACTTATTTTATATCGGTTTGTATTTGTAGGCGGAAATAACACATCGTTCACCTGCTACCCGCTCCAGGAAAAGCTGTACAGCGTTGCCGAAATGGAGCCCATCACGCATCATGGCGTGCCTCGCTCGGAAGTGATGGGCTCCTTCACAGCAACGCTGTACAGCTTTCCTGGAGCGGGTAGCAGGTGAACGATGTGTTATTTCCGCCTACAAATACAAACCGATATAAAATAAGTAAGTTAATTTACGTATTTCACAGTCATACAGCATAACTTTTTGATTACATCGCGACCAAGAATTATATTTTCCAACCACCCTGGGTAGATTATTGACTGAGGAATAACCTAACCACCAAGGGAAGATGATAAAGAAAAGGAAGTGGGTTTCGGACTGGAGAAAAAGGATGGAGAAATAGGAGGAGAGTCCCACAAAAGTTATAAGTTTAACATTAAATGTACTCAAAGTCGGTCGCCATTGCAAATCCTTTCTCCGATACCTAAAGTGAGTAGGGACGTGGGCAAAGCTAACGGGAAACGCAGCTGGAACTTGGGCGGTTTGCAAGAGAGTGGCTTTAGCGTATTCCCTCTCAAGCATACATATGCCTACTATGGGGAAGGGTGATGGTCTGGCAAGACAAAGAGTAACAGATTTATTGTATATCTGTTCAAAGGAATTTGTTTTTGACCAAATAATTCGAAGAATGCCAATAATTTGAATAGGTTTCGATATTTTTTGTTTTCGAATTCCTAAAGAGCAACCAAATGCTTCCAAGAAGGATGGAGATAAAACAATTATACCTTTGGGAATAATTTTGGTAAGTAAACCAATAGTTGCATTTGGAAATGGCTAAGCTTTTACCCAGCAAGGAGCCGACTAAAAGTTCAGGCAAGGAGAAACACTTATATTTTGAAAAACCAACCATAAGTTTTGGAGAGAATCTCCACAAGCAGGAAGCTGGCGTAGCGAGCTATGCTTGCCTTACTGGCCAGTTAGAATTAGCTATTAAAGCTAAGAGAGACTTTACCAAGTTGTCAACTAAGAGTTCTTGCTCAAATGCAACAAGTGGTGAAAACCCTATCAAGAGATTTATTTGCATTAAGTGGGAAGAGTCAAGGAAGACAGGATCTTGCCTAACTGTTAAACTAGAAAAATGAGAAAGCGAAAAGGAACTCTTTAATTTATTTAACAATGCAAAAGAGTGTAATGAATTTAACGAAATATAATTTCAATTTTGTTAACAATTTGGGGTCGCAGACCTCAGAAAACGTTTAAAGCTTGCGCCAGGCAATTAACAATTCTTTTGGTTTCAAACCTTTATATGTTTTAAAATCTTCGCAAGATTTTGAAATGGCGAAGATAAAACAAAAAATTTAAAGACAATTAAAGTGATTAAAGTTAGACAATGAATCAAGTACAAGTTTTGTACTTTTAAGGAATTCTAGGTAAACATCTTAGAAATAGTAACAACTTCGGAAATAACAATAACAAAAAGCAAGAAGAATAAAATAGAAGTTCCTATAACTTCTTATATTAAAGCGGAATTACTTTTTAGTAGTTATACAAATAGTTACTGTGAAACCTGAAGAGAAAGTCGAAATGAAGTTTCTAGACCTCCTATGTTTAAGTAGGAATCACGAGACAAATGGGGCAAGTTTCCCTTTCGTGAAACCTAGAAATAACTCACTTATGAGTTGAAAGAATTGTATTCCCTAATTAGAAGGGAAAAACAAGATAGTTTGAAACGTGTACCAGACACGTAGTTATGCAGACATTAATTCGTTGTATATGGAGCAAAAACAAAGGGAGGGCACTAGTTGAGAGTGACACCTCATTGAAAAAGACCTAAAGTAACAATTTTATTATTTTGGTTTGTTAGTAAGGGGTTTGGGAATGATCAAATGGAATTGAGGATAAGTGTTCATGGCCGTATTTATGGTATTCGGACGAATGCGACGCGGAAGAAATGTTGAACACACACTGGTTTTCACTATAGTCTGTTAAAATGGATGAAAAGTTCACTGTAGTAGCACAAAAGTTTATGGCAAAGAAAGTTATTGCAATTATGGAAAATAACTAGTTGCACTAGATAGGCGAGAGTCTATTGCTTGAGAAGGTTGTAGATTATCATTAAATACGCCAGAGAAAATCCCAACGGAGGAAGAAAATTTAGCTATTGAGCAGTAATTCATAAGGAAAAATTCCTTAGTTTGAAATAGTATTCCCACATGTGAGTGGAAAATACATGACGGTACGACTGGTAGATAGAGTGCAGATTCTGGAAGGTTCCAGAGCAATCCTTACTGAAGAATAGGGCAAACGTTATTCCAGCGGTGGAACGAACTAAGTATTTTATAGACAGTGGGTAATTCAATAGTATCCCACGTTGTGAGAAGATTTCTCATAAGAAATGCTGCTTTCTATTAAGATTGGCTTAGACAGACAAAAGCTCAACATGGTAAATCCCGCGAAGGATGATTATTGCCCCAAATATAGTAATCTCACACTGCCTATAAAATGATCGTTAAAAGCATGTAGTTATTGAAAGACGATGAGAATGAGGTTAAAACCTGAAGTCGGTACTTATCTTTGCTTCATGGCGAAGGTGAAGTTCCCTTTGACGGTTGAGATTAAAGTTCCAACATGGCATGGAATTAAAAGAATGCCTCTTTAGTTGAGGAGGCTAGCTCTAGTTGAGCTTCAACTGACTAAGTCGACTGCTGACGTACAAGTGAGACACGCTCAGCGAAGCACAGAGGGACCAGGGAAGGGAAAAGAGTGGGGGTAGGAGACAAAAGGAAAACATATAAGCATAACCAACATTGAAAAGTTAATTTCTCTTGATGAAATGGTCTTCAAAGAGTTGATAGCAGGCAACATTAGCGCAGCATGGTGGGTGAAAAAAGTAGACGAAGTTCTCTTGATCACGGAGATGGTAGCTGGCGATGGCGACGAGATCTGGTGGCCAGATTGATAAGGAAGTCCTCTTGTACAGGGAAGAATTGAGGAACTTCAGAGATTCGCTGCTAGATGACGCTAGGTGGGTCATGGAAGATATATATCTAGAACAGACTCACAAGTAACATAAGAGACATGACCAACAAGGAGAAATTAGAAGATCACTGTTGGTGTTTGAGAAAAAGGAAGGAATGAACAAGCAAAGAGCAGTAAAAGTATACTCTATCTTACCGTGTATTCCAAGAATACACCACACCCCGAGCCGAGAAAAAGTTACCTTACAAAAATGATAACAACTTTTTTTCTTGGACACGTAAACATTTGAAATTAATAAACCCGTTATACAACAGTCCAATGTATATTGTGCTAATATTTGGATTCGATCTGATGACGGGTTTTTGAGATAATAATTCTTAAATGTGACGCATGGTTGAAACACGCTTAAACACGTGCACTTTTTGTGTTTCAACTGCGACAAAAAATATTAAAATACAAATTAAAAATTCCAAACCTACATGAGCTAACGTAAAATAGAACGACGAAAATGATGATGTTATTGGTTTTTATGTAGGTCTATTGGTTACTTCACAAACAACCTTCAAACTCGAGTACACATAATACTTTGGTCGACAGTAGTATATGCTGGTTCTAAGTACGATATGCTCAAGCGGACAGCAGCCCACACGAGTTTTTCGGTTTTGATAATAAACCAACACCAAGCGAAATAAGACGACCTAGGTTATTCGATATTGAAAGTACATTGAGAATAAGTATGATGTGCGATGGCAGGCAGCAGCTCACGCGCTTCTTCGATTTAGAAAACAACCTCAACTCCAGCGAAATGAGACAAGGTAGGTTATTCGATTTCAAAAATACATAAATTGAAACTATGCCAATGCTGCAGCAGGTCACACGTGTTCCTCGATTTCGGAACTAACCGACCTAGGTTATTCGATTTTGAAAATAGGCGTGACTTGCGAAAGCAGGCAGCAGATGACTTTGAGTCCATCGATTGCCAACGAGAATTACGAAGTGTGAAAATAATAATGATGATTAATTCCCGAGAATAATCAACACCCAGTGGAGTAGCCAGCGCCTTTTTAGAGGAGTTCATCGATTTCAAAATCGAAATTCGATTATAAACGAGACCTACAGGAGCTTTCAATAAATAAATAAACAAACAAAAGTACGTTGATATTTTGTAAACATAGTCTTCATTTAAAACCAAAATAGCCGAGACGAGTTTTCCGATTACGATAAACACATTTTTAAATTTAAAATATTCGGAAGCAGTAGGAGGAGTTTCTTAGTTTTTACGGAAAACCGTAAGAGAAAGTTTCAACCCTCGTTCGTCACAGGGCGGTACCGGTACATAGAACGCTTCAGGGACAATCTCTTTCCGGAAGCGGTCGAGACGAAATTCGGAAATAAGCAGGACCTGCATAATGTTCTTTTTTTTTAGCTTTGAATTCAGAAAGGATATTTTCGAAATTGACCTGTGAGAAGTAGGCAACGATCGAGGTGAGTTCATAAATTTCGATAAATTAGAAAAATAACGGCGGGTTTAGGCAAGAAATTAGTCAAGTACGGTACGAAAGTTTTTGAAGAATTACCAAGAACCCAGAGATGCAGTCGACTGCTCAGGTGAGGAAAGGAAGCATGAGAGAGGGGAGTCGACACAGGTAAGAGGAAGCAATGCCAGACTTGGCTGGAGCCCCGTGGTAGCCAAGCCACGTCTCACTTGTGCTGATCCCCTGGGGAACACGACTTGAAGGAAACGGGGCCCGGAATCCGTTGATCAATACACAATCCGCATATTACCGAGACAAGCTATCTTGGTTGGACATCGTGAGCATTTAGCTCCGTGTACTTGGATGTGTCGTCTCATAGCCTGTGAGGATTTGGGGAGGAGGCGACCCTGACCTGACGATCAGTAACCATACCAGCATTTTCCTGTCGTAAAAGTGGGGAATCCACTGCAAACCACTTCCTGCGACTTCGGTGGTGTAGTCGGTTGCAAGCTGATCTGCTATGCCCAAGGTCGAGGATTCAAACCCGGCCGAAGTCATCGGAATTTTAAGAGCGTAAAAATCCTTCAGTATGCCTTCCTTCGGAGGGGAAGTAAAGCCGGCGGGCCCATGTCATAGATTTATGGCATGGAAAAGAACCTACCCACTACCATTGGTATTGTGTACCTAAATTTGTAGGTTATTATGTTCAAACGTTTGCCGCTGGATGTTGACAGTGGCATCTGGTAGCCAAAGTTGGAACTACTTGAAGTTGAACTTTCATTCTTCTTCAATCATTTCATCTCTCATTAACTCCTCTTGTGAGGTTGGCGTCAAGAAGGGCATCCGGCCGTAGAAACTATCAGCCACGTGGAATGCATAGCATCTCATCCCCGACCCCGTTGGAAACGGGATTAATAAGGGGTAGACATAAGATAGATAGATAGACATAGATAGTAGACCGGGAATCGAACCCGCACCTCCGGGGCGACAGCCAAGATTGCTAGCCGCAACCAAACTGTCGTAATGAAGAGCAGTAATCACATACGGTAGCCATAACAACAATAATAATGTTAATAATGAATCATTGACGACGTACCCACGGTTCTCGGGTCTCCCAGGCAGGAGAGATCACATCTGGCTGCGGCCACTTCCCAACGGCCATACCGTGTTGAGTTCACCGGCTCTCATTTTTACTGCAGTTAAGCAACATCGGGTGTGGTCAGTACGACTGTCCGTTTTTAATATTATTATTATTATCATCATTATCACCAAATTCTTCAATACAATTTTGTTGAAAAAAAATATGCTGCATTCAATGTATCACATCATACCTTCGAATCAGTTTGGTGGTCCGCGTTAAATATATCGCAATACGGCAACTCCCAGTTGCTATTTATACGTCAAAAGTAAAATAGTGTAACTGCTCTGCCACTCTTGGGCGACTAATTGTAATAAACCGGGGTGCGTGGGGGTTAAACACCTGTACGATATGAGCAGCAGCAATAAACATTCACTCTTAACTACACTGGTTACCTCATAAATAAAGACACTAGAGATCTGCTAAAAAATACAATATATTCTGATATCAGACAGATACCTACGACTTCGCAGGATCCTCGTCGTACAGACTATCTAACACTCCCTATCATATTTACACAGGCACACTTATGACATATTGATGACCCTCGGAAGTAATGATGACTGGTACTTACAGGCATTGATCTCAGCTGTGACGACTTAACTCTACTGATTCTGGGGTTAGTGCTCCCAGAGAATCAGTCCTACTTACTCGCAGCGCAATTACTTTATATTTCACATGCAAGCCTCTCAACTATGAACATTTTGTACTGTATAATATTGATGTTCAGAGTCCAACGATTTATATATCAGTCCTACTTACTCGCAGCGCAATTACTTTATATTTCACATGCAAGCCTCTCAACTATGAACATTTTGTACTGTATAATATTGATGTTCAGAGTCCAACGATTTATATATCTTTGTGGATCTGATTATGAAAGGATGCTTTAAATCCGTGTGTTGGATTATCGCAACTAGTTCGCTCCTGAGTTTACTAATACGTAGCATATTTGACTAGCATTTGTCGTATAACAATTTACCGCTATGGTCTCAGAATTTCGGTGCATAGACTTTAGTTACAATACTTCATGCGATTCGAGACAAACAATCTAGGCGATTTGTTTGAAACTAGGCTCATTATTCCCTTGAGATTGTATAGCCAGCAACTCAGAAATTCCACCTCGAACACAAACTTGTGATCGTCTGAAATACCTTCCTTCTCCACCAAAAACACACAAGTCCAAAATACAAGTTCCACTCCCTCACGGAGTCCTACCAAGAATACGAACTACTCCACACGGAGTTCACAACAAGAGTACACCGCCCAACACGCGGTTCACAACATGAGTAACACTCCACACGGAGTCCTAAGAATGAGTACACTCCGGCACGGAGTCCTAAGAATAAGTCGCCCTCACAGCTTCGTCAATTCCTAATATCATTCTTCTCCCCTCCACAAATCACTGGCCTACCAGCTACCCTCACGGGTCTATCCAATCAAAACAAAACATTACCATATAAGGAGCGCCTTTTTGATCTTCAAAGTGCCCTAGACACACCCCTAGCACAGGGTTGCCAAGCCTCTTACCTACATGAGTTATCATGCACTTGAGCGTGCGAGAGAAAATCCCAGGCGACAACAAGCATACTTCCTGGTTCTTGCACACAATTTCAGACTCTAGTTAGTTAGTTAGTTAGTTATTGTTGTTTTAAGGGGCGGAACTACGAGGTCATCTGCCCCTAATTTCAGACTCTCTGACTGACGATTATTACAATGTTAAAATATTCATATCTAACTTGACTCAAATCCTGCCAATTACAATATCTTAAAACCTAAACAAATCACATGATATTATACACTTCATTAAATACCTAATTATAAAATAAACAAAAAAGGCATCAAATAAAATATATGGACGATTATGAAAATCGTAGCCTACGTCCCGAAAGTAAGGGTTCGATCCCTTGTGACCTGGGAAGGTTACAATATGCCTAATGTCAATGTCAATGTGTGCAGAATTAAGGCCAGCAATATTAATACACAGACCTAAACAAAACAATATCATACATAATAGGGACTACCCCGTAAAGTAAGACATCTCTACTTAGTATAAAAGAAAGTCTCCGATTCTTGGATGTTACGGGTAAACTCGAGAACCACTGGATGGATTTTGATGCGGGTTTTACCATTCTGTAAAGGATATCTTTAGGATGATTTCTGTAGAAAATAATTTATTTATGATCAAAGGAAGCCAAGCAGTGACGATTTCAGTGGAAAAGTCGAAAAAGAAAACTGGCGTCCGAGCGCTTTGTAAGCTTACGTTGGGCAAACCATTAAAAATATTTAAATACTATGAGTGTAGGAATTGTTCAGCATGAAAAGTTCTACAAAAAAGTCAGGGAGAGCATATGTCCATCTTCAATACATCACCCACTATAACTGTTTTTACGTTTTAATTTCTTCCTCCCATGTCCATTCAACTACTGAGGCGACAGTTTACGTGCTAGCTAAGGGCGAGTCTATCATCCCTGTTACAGCCTAGCTAGCGGGCGAACCTATTGCCCCTGATACAGCCAGCAGCAAACCGTCGAGTCGTGTTGAGTAAAGACTTCTGAATAGGGTGGTTGTGTTTGGAGTTTCCCTGGAAGTGCAACTGGGGTTTTCTTCGTTTCGCCTGTGAAACACAGTCAAGTTAAGATTGGAAGGAAGGGGGATTTGAGTTTCATTCACCTCGCCATTTCCTGGAAGTGCAACTCTCATTTCGCCTGTGAACTTTTCGTTCCGCAAAATTCACAGTCAATTTAAGATTGGACGGAAGGAGGATTATATTATATTAAATTATACTGATTGGCGTATAATCTCTACTTAGTATAAAACACAGCCCCCGATTCTTGGATGACACGGGTAATCTCGAGAACCACTGGATGGATTTTGATGTGGTTTTCACCATTCTGTAAAGGATATCTCCAGGAAAGGTTTTGTAGAAAATAATTTATTTATGATCAAAGGAAGCCAATCAGTCACGATTTCAGTGAAAACGTCAAAAGAAAAACCTGGCGTCTGTGCGCTTTTTAAGCTTACGCTGGGAACCCCGTTAAAAATATCAATATACTATGAGTGTAAGAATTGTTCAACATGAAAAGTTCTACAATAAATGCCGCAAGGGCATATCTCTATCTTCAATACATCGCCTAATATAAGTGTTTTTAGATTGGACGGAAGGGGGTTTGAGTTGCATGCACCTCGCCATTCTTAAATTATGTCTGACAAGAATTCGTTGCACATGCATCTCCATGATAATATATTTAATAGTCCAGTCAGTGATTTTAACCCACCATGCTGAGACGTAAAACGGATATAGGTCGTAGTTCATTGACATCGAAAATAAAGGCACTTATCACGTAATGCATTCATAACTCTTCCCGGGCGAAGCCGGGGCGGGTTGCTAGTTTAGTTATGACAAGTCATGTACACACTTATAACAGATGACTTAAACTCTCTTTCAAATCGGGGCAGATTATCACGTAATTCCGCCCCTTAGAACATCAATAACTAACGCTTTCAAATCCAATGTGTAGTTGCCATATATGATACAACTATATGGCACAGTTATTGTGGAGAAAGTGAACTAAAGCTCTTTTGAGCAATCTACTTCCTGTAGAAAATAGACAGTGTTTTGATTTACATAGTTTTGGTTTTGTTATCTTTGAGTGTAGTGTCTTTGGAATGTCTTTGGATGCGATGTTGAGTTGTGTTAATAAAATATTGATTACTGTATATTAAAATGATTTGGTATGGTATATAACTGGCGACCGTGACAGCCTACAGGACTACTGGCAATCTCAACATCAAATAAAACAGAACAACGATGACCGAACGTCGAGTATTACGCGGCGTATTTACACGTGAGGTAAATAAGCTTGAAGAACTGTTGGCGCTTGCAGATGGTGATCACGTGGAGATTCGTAGCAGATATGCTTCACTTGTGGAACGCTACGAGAAGTTAAAACGTCTGGATGAAGAAGTATACAATGAGCTGCTGCAAAAGGAAGACCTTGAAGACATCGTGCTTGAAACAGAGATCAACCATTGCAGTGAGTACGACTTGAAATATTTTAAGGTTAGAGAAAAGTGCAGGCCTTACAAGTTGGAGATCAAGCCGTTTCTGAAGCTAATACGAGTAACTGTTCACGTACTTCTAATCAGAGACTACTAAGACTACCAAAACTAGAACTGAAAAAAATTGATGGAAACGTGAAGTGCTGGATTGGGTTTTGGGCACAATTTACTAAAATACATGAAGATAGCAGCCTTAAAGATGAAGACAAATTTGTTTATTTGATTCAGTGTATGGAACCTGGTTCGTGTGCTCAGAAGTTGGAAGAAAACTTTCCTCCTTCAAAGGAAAACTACAAAAAGGCTATAGAATTGTTGAAGTCTAGGTATGGGAAGGATGAGTTACTCATTGAGTACTATGTTAGGGAACTTTTATCGTTGGTGTTAAAGAAGGATAGTTTAAGATCCATAGCGCAACTGTATGACAGTCTGGAGGGACAGTTGAGAGCACTTGATTCCTTGGGAGTAACAAAGGAGAAATAGGCCGCAATGTTATTTCCACTAGTAGAGAGTGCCTTGCCAGAGGTTATGTTTAGAACTTGGGACAGGTATCGTGTATCAAAAGAAACGTTGACGAAGGAACCTGACTGTTGCTTGAGTGAATTGTTAGCCTTCTTAAAGACTGAGGTAGAAGGTGAAGAACGGCTTAAGCTAAGACATAGTTCTTTTGAAGTTAACGAGAGGACGGATCGAGTTAAGCAAGACGATAGGATCAAGACTAAGAATAAGGACGTACCTTCAGCGGCTTCTTTAATTTCAATAGAGGATGTTTCAGTTAGTATGGGAAACAGAAATAACAAAGATACGGCTTGTATATTCTGTAGGGGCGTGGTGGCTCAGCGGTCTAGCTGTATGCCTCTCACCAAGGCGGTCCGGGTTCGATTCCCGGTCATTGCATGTGAGATTTTCGAAGTGAAATGCCATGTCCTGTGGTTCGGATTCCACGTAAAAAGGAGGTCCCGTGGCTTATGATCTCCAGATTAACGGTCACGTTAAACTACAAGCTACCTACCTTGTATATTCTGTGGCAGAACCTCACATCTTTCTCAAGACTGTGCTGTAGCTATTGATTATTCTCAAGAAGAACGCCAAGTAACGGTAAAGAAAAAGGGAGCTTGTTTTAGGTGTCTACGACCGGGACATGTCAGTGTTAAGTGTAAGATGTTTGTGAAGTGCCCATTTTGCAAGGGGAAACATTACGCTTTGATGTGTGCGAAAACAGCCTCAGATGAACCAAAAGGTAATTCGGTTCCAAAAACAGTTAGCATGATGGCAGGTAGTAATAAAGGACATGTGACCTATCTGCAGACTTGAGTTGCTAGAGTAGTTGTTGGTGGATCCACGCACAGAGTAAGAGTTCTGTGTGATAGTGGATCGCAGAGAAGCTACATAAAGAAGTCTTGTGTTAAGAAATTAGAGTTGGAACAAACTGGAAAGGTAACACTAAGTCAAGAATTATTTGGAGGTAGAAAAACAGCACCTGTTTGTTTCGAGTCCTATCAAATAACTTTGCTGGGTATGAACGAGGAAAACAGATGTGAGGTTGCAGTGTTAGGCTCTGATAGTATCTGTGGAGGTGCTCCCCTAGTTGATGCTGACTTGTTTAAATTACTGAGGGACAAGGGAGTTGAACTTAGTGATGTTGGCCAAGATAATGGTGGCAACAGTACTGACATTCAGGTATTGTTAGGAGCTGACGTGTGGGCTCAGATAATCACGCCTGACTTTCTACATGTAAACAAGAGTCTAGTAGCTGTGAGAACTTGTTTAGGGTGGACACTTATAGGCTCTTCTGAGATCACCTCAACTACTGCCTCGTCTTACACTCTACTTACTTTAACTCAATCAAGAAGAGTGGCGGATTTGTGGGAAATTGAGACTTTGGGTATTAAAGATCCTGGTGAACAGATAAAAGAAAGGAAGAAAGGGAACTACACGTTCAGATGTTCTTCGATAGGACTGTGAAGAGAGAAGAGGAATCTGGGCGCTACATTGTCAAACTACCCTGGATTGATGGTTGTACTTCTCTGGAAACGAATCGTGAAATTTCTCAGAAACGATTATTGAACACTTCAAGAAAGTTACGAGGGATGCAGAAATTTCAGCATTATGATGAGGTGTTACAGGAATGGGTAAACAAAGGGATTATCGAAGGTGTTGAAAACGAGGTTTTGGATGGACCTACACATTATTTGCCTCATAGAGCTGTGCTGAAAGATGGTGGCACTACAAAGATAAGGCCGGTGTTCGATGCTTCCAACAAAGACAGAAATGGTCATTCCTTGAATGATTGCCTCGAGCCCGGACCCAACCTCATCGACCTTGTTCCATCAGTGCTGACCAATTTTCGAACCTATCCTATAGGTCTAATAGCTGATATAGAGAAGGCATTCCTGCAGATTATAATTGATCCTGAAGACAGGGATATGCTCCGTTTTCTCTGGTGGGATAATTATAAGATTACCACTTTTCGACATTGCCGGGTGGTTTTTGGTGTTTGTTCCAGTCCCTTCCTATTGGTTTCTGTACTGAACAACCTTCTGGAAGAGCCCCCAAATCATTTGAAGGAAGTAGCTACACAAATGAAACCTGCATTTTATGTGGACAACTGTCTTACTGGAGTCGCTGCAAAGGAAGAAATTGGACCCTTTATTTTAAAGGCACAAGAATTGATGTTATCCGCAGGTTTCAATTTGAGGGGATGGGTGAATTCCTTTGATTGTGGTGTTGGTAAAACTGAGAATGTCTTAGGACTTCGTTGGTATTGCGACGTAGATGAACTTGGATGTAACTTCAGCCCGATTACAGGTTTAGTAACCCAAAGAGTGGTACTATCCAGCGTGCAAAAAATATTTGATCCGATTTGATTTTCGGCCCCAGTAACTCTGATTCCCAAGCTCATTCTGCAGAAGACATGGCAGAAAAGTATAGGATGGGATGAGGTTTTACCAGGAGACATTTGTGAGGAATTCCGTCGATGGACTCAGCAGTTGCAATACCTACATGACTGTCGGATACCTAGAAGGATTTTCCTGAATGACAACAGCACTTTGCATGTATTTGTGGACGCTAGCAAAAGAGCGTTTGGTTGTTGCATATTTCTGAGAACGGAAGAAGAAGGTAAGATCAAACTGAGTCTTCTGATGGCTAAATCTAGAGTGGCGCCTCTCAAAGAACTGACACTACCCCGCCTTGAACTGATGGGAGCTCTCCTTGGAGTTAGAATGTCTCGGTTGAGCCTTCGATGCCTACACCGGAATGACATACACACAGTGTTTTGGTCCGATTCAACAGTAGTCTTGGCTTGGATTGCTAATAAAGGGCTTTGGTCGGTGTTCGTAGAGAATCGGGTAAAGGAAATTCATGAGTACAGTAAGGCTAGTTCATGGAGACACATACCGGGCAGCCTCAATCCAGCAGATCTCCTGTCTAGAGGGTGTTCACCAACACAACTTTGGAGATCCAGATGGTGGGAGGGTCCGTCTTGGCTTAAATGTAAAGAAGAAGAATGGGTATTTAATCGTCCTGAACCATTGTTGGAAGAAGTCACAGGGAAAGGAGGAAAACAGTTGTAGCTGCTAAGATCACTGTTGTGGAAACGATTTTACTGCAATTAAGTTCACGATTCTCTGGATACATCAAAATCGTTAGGAACATTGCTTGGATTTTGAGATTGAAACAAAGGAATCGTAGAGACCACGTATCTACGAAAATTGATAGCGAAGAGTTTCTCAATGCTGAGAAGAAACTGTACTTCCTTATCCAGAATGAAACGCTTTATGAAGAAGAGAGAAAAGAACAATTGAAGAATCTGGAGGTGTTCACAGACGATGAAGGAATTCTACGCATGAAGTCAAGAGTCGTTGATTCTGACGACACTCCTGAGTATACCTATCCAGTTGTACTTCCCTCAAAACATGTGATAGTTGAAAGAATGATTGAACAATTTCATCGATTCCATAACCATGCTGGGATGCACACACTGCTTGTTTTGTTGCGCCAAAGGGTTTGGATAATTAGAGGAAGAAGGACGGTGGCAGCAGTTGTTCGGAAATGCGTGATCTGTCGTCGTAACTCTGCTAAGGGTTTTGAGGTACCTTTTCCTCCGTTGCCACAGGATCGAATCAAGGCATCGAGTGTTTTCCAGATCACGGGCACAGACTTGGTCGGCCCTGTGTTTCTACGAGGAGGAGAAAAGGGATGGATTGTGATATTCACTTGTGCAGTTAATCGGGCTGTACATCTGGAATTGATCACTTCACTTAGTACGGTAGCATATATCCAAGCACTACGCCGATTTGTGGCAAGAAGAGGAAGAGTGAATACCATGTATTCGGACAATGGGACGAATTTCACCGGACTTCGCAGAACCATGGAGCAATTGGATTGGACTGAAATAGAGAGGACGTGCAGCCTTCTGAAGATTAAATGGAAGCTGAACCCTCCCACTGCAGCCTGGTGGGGAGGATTCTGGGAAAGGTTGATTAAGATTCTAAAGGATTTGCTTCGCCGTAATTTGGGTAAAGCTTGCCTAAATTATGAGGAAATGTGTACTTTTCTGTGCGATTGTAAGAACCTGATGAACAACCGACCTTTGACTTATCTGTCTGAAGAAGATGAACTCAAGCCACTCAGACCCTCCATGTTCCTACAGAGCCTAGAGGGTAATGATGTAACCGACTTAGACCAAATTCAAACCAGCAGTTTAAACGACAGATGGCGTTATCTACAAGCTGTTCGGGAGAGCCTGAGAAATCGCTTCAAAAAGAATACCTGGGATTTATCCGATCACGTAGCAAAAAGCAAAAGGGATCCATACAAGTAGGAGACATAGTACTGGTGGAGAGCGACAACAAGAAACGGATCAACTGGCCCTTAGGAAGAGTGGTGGAGCTGTTACCTGGAAGAGATAGTGTGACTCGTCTGGTTAAAATTAAAACAGCAACTGGCATTCTACTTCGTCCAGTACAGCGACTTTATTCGTTAGAGATAAATTGTCTTAACAGAGGTGATTCTATCAACACTTCACAACACCGACTAAGTGAGCCGGTCCTTAATGGAGATATTCCCTGCAGTAACTCGGGAACTGAAAAGGAGAGTGAATTCAAGACTCGTTGTGGTAGAACTGTTAGGCAACTCAAGAAACTAGACTTATAGTGGTTCACATTCCTGAGCTCAATGTTCAACTATAATTTTGGAATGTTTACTTCAGTTTATGAGTGTGTGTTGCAAAACTACCTTTTGCAAGGTGGGAGAATGTGGAGAAAGTGAACTAAAGCTCTTTTGAGCAATCTACTTCCTGTAGAAAATAGACAGTGTTTTGATTTACATAGTTTTGGTTTTGTTATCTTTGAGTGTAGTGTCTTTGGAATGTCTTTGGATGCGATGTTGAGTTGTGTTAATAAAATATTGATTACTGTATATTAAAATGATTTGGTATGGTATAGTTATAAAACTGGCTCTGAGATCTCCCAAAATACCGTAACAAAAGATGCAGTGCCCTGGAAGTTCCCTAATATCCTTTCCTACCTCAGTATTAGTGCACCATTTGAACTCAGAATTATTGTATGAAGCCTATGTGGTTACAGTGGCGGTTCGTATTCTTAAACAAGGGTGGAATACAGCACATTTTTGAGAGAACATACGCCCATAATGGTACATGTTGCCCGTACCATGAGAGGACAAGGAAGCTTATATTACTCAATTGGTTTAATTGTGGTGGGCATCAGAGTCATCGTTTCTCTGCGGTTTTACCAGGCTGTGATGGCGCAACGGTCAATCTGCTTGCCTCGCACCAAGGTTGGCAGGGCCAGGGTTCGATTCACGCTTAATGCTTATAAGATTCCCGAGGTAGAATGTCACGTCTGGTGGCTTGAATTCCACGTAAAAAGGAGGTCCCGTGGTTTATGATCGTGAAGTTAATGGCCACGAAATAATAGTAGCACACTTTCTATTCCTTCCGATATTCCTAAAGATTACCGTACTTAAAATCAATCATTTCACGGTTTCATGGACACTTAAAATTCCTGAAAATCCAGTGAATATTATTGAGGTCATGATCGTAGCATTCATTTCAGCTCAGGTCTAATAACACTGTGACTGTAATACACCAATAATTAAATATAAGAACCATTGCCCCAGAGGTGACTTGTATGAGACAGCGTGTATATTTTTTAAAATTATGGTAAATAAAATAGCACGTATTATGAAAAACTTAAGGTACTTTTCTTCTCCTAAAATACGATCCTAATGACAACTATTATGTACCACCGGTAGCGCCATTGATAAACAGTAAACAAAGGAAAGGTCATCCACCACCACACGGGTTTACAAACATCACTCAATCTTGCAGGATTCAAACCTTCAAAGTAAAGCAAACACATGGAGGCAGGGTTGTCTACAGGCCAATATTTCAGATTCCTGTTGTTGTTCCTGTTTCATTCATAGGCTTAGACATCGTGGCCATTTAGCCCCGTGTACTTGGGTGAGTGTGGGATTGTTGTCTGATAACTTGTGTTATTGTGATGACTATTAGTGTGTGTAACTTATTAGTAATTCAGGTGAGAATTGGGAAGGAGGCGGCCGTGGCCTTGCCTTAAGTTAGGAACCATCCCGGCATTTGACCTGAGTGGAAGTGGGATACTACGGAAAACAACTTCCAGAATGGCTGAGGTGAGAATCGAACCAAGATCGAACCCACCCACGAGGCTGAGTGTATCCCGTTTCAGCCCTCAAATCAGAATTAAATTTGGCAGAGCCTGGAATCAAACCCGGACTTCCGGGGCGCCAGCCAAGAAAGCTACGCGCTGCACCAAGAGGTGGTATGATTCAGAATTACTCTGGATAAAAAAAAAAAATGTTATTGGTTTTACGTACCTTTTAACTACTGGGGTCTTTTAGAGACGCCGGGGTGCCAGAATTTTGCCCCGAAGGGGATCTTTATTCGTACCAGTAAACCTACTGACACGGCACCCTCGCATCTGCGCACCCTCAAATGCCAGCTGTCTGCGCCAGGATTCGATCCTGCAACCTTGGGTACAGTAGGCGAGAACGTTACCGCTGAGTCACGCAGCCAGCCTCTGGATGACGAGAACATGTCTCCATTTTGACTTTTTAAACAAGATGCAAATGCACTAACGCTACAAGGACATCCCATTATATTTCTACATATTCATTAAAGAAGCTTTAATGAGCGGGAAGATCGGTGTATTGTTTCAGTGAACAAATTTAGAGAGTGGGGACATTGCTGTCAATAATGACTTTACACCCCTCTACTGCTAAACTCGAACACCCTCATCGCTCCTCTTTCACTGTGATTGGTAAGGGCCGTCTCGCGGACGTAGCTTTGTTTTGACCGAAGGGTCAGCAGGCATTTCCCGTAATTGGCAACTCCAGCTATCTGATGTGCCATCTAGTGGTGAAAATAAGAATCTCATCAACTAGGATAAATCTACCACGTGGTGACAGTTTGTATTGTTTCATGTATGGGTGAACAGAGCATGTTAATTTATTTGTGTTTTATACACAATTAATGAGTTTTACTCATTGTTAGAATACAAAATGAGTAAAAGCAAATTATGCTCAGTTTACGGCTGAAAGCCGATGTATATGAGGGCTACAGATATACATTTTCATTATACTGTATTCCAATAGATGCAAATAGCTTTAAAAAAATATCGATTTTACCCTCCAGGTTGGTGGCTCCCACGGACTCAGCGAGAGAACTCACCACTACCGCCTCTACGGGCAGTGTCCTAGAGCTGGGAACATCTGGTTGGAGTGGATACAACTGGGGAGGTGTGATCAGCACCTCGCCCAGGCGGCCTAACCTGCAAAGCGAACAGGAGCCCCATGAGATAAGGGAGGGGAAGATTAGGATGGATAGGCAAGGAAGAGGGAAGGCGGTGGCCGTGGCGTTACAGTTGGTACTGTACCTGTTTAAACATGTGAAGACACTCGTCGTATCCGAAGATCAGCTGGATTGTTGAATCTTGAAGGTCCCCGGCTAGAAAAACCTGAAAATCCTACCGACAAGAGCTACATGGGGGTACACCAGTCCTGCGATTGTGTTATGGAATACAAAAACTGGGCAAACCACTCTAATAATGATTGGAGAATACGAGAAAATTACGGTTCTCGGGGCAAATGGGGCATATCTAAGGAATATTCTAAACCTGATTCCATTCCACAATACAATCTCCTTCCATAATTTAAATAAATCACTCAAGCCTGTTTATAAAACGAACGATTCTATTTATTCATAATAAATCAAACAATTAAAAAGTTAATAAAGTTTAAAAAAATCCAACCCTAAATTAATTAAATAAATGTGTTAATAAACATGCTTGTTAAACAAGAAAGTAAAATGATTATCAATGCCCATCTGTCGTTAGTAATCCACTGCTGTTCCAAATGTAAACACGAATCAGCTGTTTATGACAGTAAACACTGATCATCCGATTCAGAGTTAGAAAAATTGAAAATTCAAGTAATAATATAGTCGCCTCCGTAGCGTAGCGGTCAGCATGGTTAGCTGCCGCCCCGGAGGTCCTGGGTTCGATTCCCGGCTCTGCCACGAATTTGAAAAGTGGTATGAGGACTGGAACGGGGTCTACTCAGCCTCGGGTGCTCCAAATGAGTAGAGGGGGTTCGATTCCCACCTTAGCCATCCTCGAAGTGGTTTTCCGTGGTTTCCCACTTCGTCTTCGGGCAAATGCTGGGATGGTACTGTCCCCGTTTACCCGGATAGTAGGCTGTCAGATATCCGCCCCCCCTCAATCGGATTGCCAATAATCCACCGCACCGGCTCAGCTACACCAAGTTAAAGCTGAGCTCCATCCTCGAAACGGGAAACAGCACCCTCGGAGAATCGAACTGCTTCCTCCTCCGGAAATTGCACTGCTCCATGAAGACGTAAGACATCCTTCCGGCAAAATTCTTCTTTGTGAGTCGGGACTACCCTGACCTCTCTTGAAAAATCCCTGAAGATCTTGTAGAAAATCGCCATGAAGTTTTTGTAGTAATTTCCATAGAAATATTCATATTCAGTGAGTATGAAATCGTTTTCATTGCTGTTTGATAGTATTCAGCGTTGAGCCACGAAACATGGGTGTAGATGGTTGTTCACCACATGTCCGCTTGTATGGAATAGCAATTAGCGAAGTTCCATGTTGCTATCTTACTCCAACGATGTATGTCCCAATTGCATTAAAGTCCTTTAGCCTTCCATCTTCTCTTCGGTTATGGTAATAGAAGAACAAACTGCCTTATTAAACTGCTCCATAATACTGTAGCGTTGTGTCACAATTCAATCTGAAGTCTCCCTGTTATACTAGCAGTGTCAGCCGTAGCGTAGGATCTGGCGATACAAAGTGCTTCTCAGGAGGCGAGAAAATCACTTTTGTCAGACGTCTAAAAGTGCTAATATCTTCTAAAATAACTCCTTGAAATTGTTCAAATTTACTACACTGCTTAATGTAGCACTGCACAATATGATTAGCTTATAGGCAACCGCTAACTGTTCATAGCCACTCTTGTAGACGCGTTATAATGTGCGTTTTAACTTCACCTA
This sequence comes from Meconema thalassinum, assembly GCA_946902985.2. NCBI lineage: Eukaryota > Metazoa > Arthropoda > Insecta > Orthoptera > Tettigoniidae > Meconema > Meconema thalassinum. The sequence continues at coordinate 790,472,995 of OX336390.1, forward strand.
GTTTTACTCACAGTAAACTTGCACTGCTTGTCTGCTTGAATCACGTTTAATGCGGTGGCTTCACCACGCGTTATAAAGACGACTCTTTCTCCTAATATCACTCGACGTCTCACCAAAACGACTATATAATCACTCAAGATCTGACGATTTGAGATATGCGATATGAGACGATTGAGACTCCTCTCTTCTGCGCAAGGCCTTTTATAAACTTCATAAGGGGCGTATCCATCCCTTCCATAGCGTGTTACTGCGTCATCGCTTGACGTTCCAACTTCGTCAATACGTGACATATTTTCAAAATTCAAAAACTGGAAATAAATTTCACCAAATTCCAAATCAATGCCACTACTGCAAATGGATTTCCACAATTCTGCATTCCAAAAAGTATTAAAAATATCATAGTTTCAGCAATCTCCGTCTTCCTTCAAACAATCGTTCATTGGTTCGGGCCTCCCCTCCAATAGCATAATTTCTTCCTCAGCACAATTCCACGTTTCCTGCGACTGCGTCGTAAATCTCGGATCTTTCTCGAATAAATGCTGACGTCATAAGGAATCTCAGCTCAAGTAGCCTGCTGGCATAACGTCTGCGTCATCCGTGCTTACGTCATGACCATCCACGTCATAACTATGACAGCCTTAACTTTCTTTATAATTTCCAAAATAGCCACCGTGGTCTCAACATAATTCAATTTACGGGGGCATTCTCCCCTCACCACGTTTTAAAAACAGTTGCAAATTGTTTTTAAACTCAGTGTTACAAGTATCTCAACTCTCTTGAACACGAAATTGAATTATTACTGGTTTACTCTAGGATAGTATCTTTTCAAGTTTCCAGCATTGAACTTGCCGTAAATGACATTATTCTCATCATCGTAGATTTCATAACAGTTGTTTCCATAAGCGTTCGTAATCCTAAACGGTCCCATAAATACAATTCCAAATTTGGGATAGATCTTCTTGCTCATATCAGCCTTGACAGGTCTGCGGAGTAATACAGGATTTCCAACTTGTAAGGGTGCACCAAAACGTTTTCCAGCTACACTTTTCAATCGTTTCTCTGCTGCTTTCTGGAGTTGTTCCTTCGCCTTGTCAATCCTCTGCTGCCTTCCTAGATCGGGATCTCTAGGAACGTGGTTGAAAAGATTATCCCACGGCCTTTCTGGGTTTCTTCCTAGATGAAGTCGCATTGGCACTTCTCCTGTGCTCTCCTGCACTGTAGAATAAGGGGCACAAATCTCACCCAACCAGAATGATCATTTGGACAGAAAATTCGACAGAATTTCGAAAATTCAGCCATATATCTTTCAGAAGAATTCGATTCTGGGTAACGCACGCTTGAAAATAAGTGCTTAATGCCAAGCCTTTCCATATCCGCTGCAAATTCCACGGATGTAAACTGCGTTCCATGATCTGACAGTAGGTATTCTGGTTTACCAGCTTTCGGAAATACAGCATTTTCCAGTCTGCTTACAACGTTCCTCGTGTTAGCTTTCTGCATGGGACTCATTGTAACAAATTTTGAGAAAACATCCACGGTTACCAACAGGTACTGGTTACCCTGATATCCCTTCGGACAGGGGCCAAATATGTCCGTCGCCATAAGTTCGTTTGGCTTAGAAGGAATCATAGCCTTCGGTTTTCCCTTTAATAAAGCAGAGGCATACTTTGCTCTCTGACATTTGTCACATGATCGAATGACCTTGGCAATGCTGGAACGCATGTTAGTCCAAATAAATCTCTCTTTAAGAGTATCAAGAGTTTTATCTAAACCGGCATGTCCAGTTGCGTGATGAGCTACCCACACTAAATTGACAACAAGTTTAGGTGGCACGACTATTCGGAGTTTTGTATGCGCAGAGTCAGCATACTTGCATACGATGTCTCCACTCAAGACAAAGTGTCGTGAATTTCTCCGTGTAGCTGCATAGTCAACATCAGTATTGTCCATGTAACCCTTGAGGAACCTGTACATTTTCCTTATTGGAGCGTGTCTCTTCTGTGACACACCGATTCGGGCTAATCTCCTAACGGTTTCTTGATCTTCTTGCTCCAATTGTACATGGTGTATCTGCACATTTTAATAGGGTTACGTGATAACGCATCAGCCAGTAAGTTATCTTTCCCAGGCTGGTGGACGATAGTGGCGTTAAACTGTTGGGTGAACAAAGCCCAACGTGTCAGTCTATCACTCGACATGTCAGTTTGCAGCATAAACTGTAGTGCTTTATGGTCAGTAATAATGATTACTTTATGTCCCAGCAGGATTTTCTTCCACGCTTGCAAAGCTGTCACAAAAGCTAACGCTTCAAGTTCAGTCGTGAAGAAGTTTTCCTCGTGTTTCTTCAACTTCCGACTAGTGAATGCAATGTAGTGCTTGTTGCCTGCCTCGTCTTTCTGGTATAAGACTGCACTAATGCCTATTCTTGATGCATCAGACTCAATATAAAACACCTTCTCAAAATCTGGGTACTCCAGTTTCACGTTATTTCTGAGCATCTCTTTTGCTTTCTCAAAAGCCTCATCTGCTGCGGTACTCCATTTCCATCTATTATTCTTTTTGAGTAAGTCATACAGAGGAGCCTTAATTTCAGAGTATCTCGGACAGTGGCTGCTAATAAATTGGCATGCGCCTACAAATTCTCTGACTTGTTTCACCTTAGTTGGCTTTGGAAATCTCGTGATTGCCTCTACTTTTTTCATGTTTGGATGATATCCATCTTCATCAATTGTATGCCCCAAGTAATTTATCTCCTTCTTCAAGAATTGACATTTTCCAAAATTGACTTTGATATTGGCCTCCCTTAAATTCTCGAACAACTTCCTCAAGTGCACTAAATGTTCTGCGGCGCTGGGTGAAGATACGATTAAATCGTCAATGTAGCAGATTACATTTTCTTTCACTTCATCAGTGAGCTTACTATCAAGTGCTCGAATAAGTGCTGGTCCACTGTTAACCATACCAAAAGGCATTCTGACAAAGACCCATGACGTCTGGTCAAATAGGAATCCAGTGTACTGCATACTCTCTTCTTCTAGTTGAACTTGATAAAATGAAGACGTCAAGTCAAGAACGCTGAAACATGCTCTTCCTTTGAATTTTCGAAGCAGATCTCTAATCTTGGGTGGTCGGTCATTTTCTGGAAGAATCTTCAAGTTGATGGTCCTGGCATCGAGACAAAGACGTATCTGACCATTACTTTTCTTCACTACTGTGATGGGGTTTATATAAGACGACGCCTGTTTTTTAATAATCCCGTCTACCTCCATTTTTCTGATTAACCCTCGTACTTCTTGATAGTATTTCTCAGGAATGGGGTATATTCTCTTCTGGTAAGGGGTTTCATCTGTCAACCTTATCCCCTGAATTTCTTCAAATCCTTCAGTTTTTCTACTGGGTATTTCTGATGAATTCTCCTCTTCATTAATTATGGTATTCAAAATTTCTTCCCTAAGGTCTATTTCCAGACTGTTTTTCACGTCCTGTTTTTCTATCTCTTCTGTGATCATGTACCCATCATTAAAGCTAATACTTCTGTTCTTCATGTCAATAATAGCTCCGACCTTCGATATAAAATCGATTCCAAGCACCATATCAAAATTGATCTTGCTCACCACAATGAAGATTTGTTCATAATTCCTTCCATTGATCTCAAAGTTCAATAACACTTGAATCTTGCACTTCACTGCCTTATCTTGAAATATCCCTCTCACTTTGACGGTAGAAACAGGTAGAACTGTCATATTCTCTCCTCTTAGCAGACTTTGATAACAATCCTCTGAAATGATGGAAATAATTGCACCAGTATCCATCAGGGCTTTGTACTGTTGGCCATCTATCCGTACAGAAATAATAGGTAAGGCACATGGTCTTTCCTCTCTGACGATTCCCCTCTCTTCTAGTAAATCTTCATCAGTAACTTCATATATCTCATTAATTGTAATTAGGTGTGGTGTGGCAATGTATTTACAAGTTCTCATTGTCGTTGAGAAATCGGCGTTTTTTTTTGTGTTACCGACCTCAAAATTGTGCTGGCTCGTAGAAGGCCCAGGATCGATTACAACATCCTGCCTTTTCTTTTGGTTTTCGGCTTCTTTTTCCCGTAGTTCTTTCAGGTATTGCTGGCTTTCCCTCTCTCTTTCCTGATACTGATCGGGTGTCATAACCTGACCTTGAGGATTTTGATTGCTATTTTGGTTCTGGTTATTTCTATTATAATTTCTGTTATAACCATTATTGTTGTAATATCTGCCTCTTCCATTGTTGTAATTGCCTCGATTATAGTTCCAACCTCTTCTCTGTTGATACGGACGGTAACCTTGCGATCTGTTATTTCTAAACTGATTATTCCTGTGAGGACCTACATTGTCAGTTTTCTCTTCATCTGGCTTGTCAGTTTGTTGGACTTGGTCCATATATACAGTATTTATTTCTTTAAAGTCATGCCTCTGACCTTTCTGTACCACGTTAGGCATTGGACTTGTGTAGTCTAACCTCCTCAGTAATTCATCCATGCTGGTCAAATCCCTTATGTTTGATGAAATGATTAGTCTCCCCACCTCCACAGGAAGCATACGAGAAATCGCATCAATCAATTGCTCCGTTGACAAAGGGGGTTGCAAAAATCTCAAGCGGGACAATTGACTCGTAAAGAAATCAGCGTACCGCGTTGGAAGAGTACCTGAGTATTTTCTTGAATAAACCTCCGCTCTTAACGAATTCTGCGCTTCGATGGACCAAAATCGCTTGATTAATGCCTCTGCAAACTCGTCAAAGTTACTGAATGTGTATCTAAATGCGCAAAACCATTCGAGGGGTCCTCCAATCAAAAATCTTTCCACTATCTTCATCTCTCTCTCTCTGGGAATGTGAGCTTCGATGAAATAATCTTTGAGGTTCCTGACATATTCTATAGGCGTCAAACTGTCAGTGTTGCTGAACTTTTGCGGTTTGTCTTCAAAATTACTGATGACCGTGACATTCCTCGGATATGAATCCGGGTAGTTTTTCCCACTATCTCGGTAGTTCCACTCAGGTTCCATATTCCTCTCGTCGTCTTCCTCCCTGAATCTGGATATACGTTCTTCAGGAGTCACGTCTCTCTCTTCTGGCTCTAGGTTATATCTTCTGGCATAATTCCTATTGGTTTCGCAAGCCAAGCCTACTGTATCCTTGTCAGTAATTTCCGTTAAGACTTTCTTGATTAACTCTTCTTTGTAGGCCTCCATCAAACTAGCTTCTCCTAGCTTCAAATTTTGCAGTTTACTCGTCGTATCATTCACATCAGAGACAACTTTATGAATCTGTTCCTCTAATGCAGATTTTAATGCTTGCACATCCTGACCTAATTGTGTTCTATCTTCTACTTGTCTCTCGGATAGCGAATCCATCCTGACGCTTAAATCTTTCCTAATCTGTACTACTTCATTGTTGATATCTATTTGAGTACTGGCAAGTTTCCTTTCAATACGTTCCTGAATTTGGGTTACATGTTCCCCACTTGACCTATTCCACTCGTCTTTCAATACTGCTACATTTGCCGTTAACATTTCTGCTATGTCTACTTCGATATCTTCTTTAAGTAATCTATTATGGTCTAATACCTGGGTTCTCATGACCTCTACATCAAACTTTAAACCTGCTAAAGATGCTGTCGTTCTAACTGACTCATCAACTAGCCTAGTCGTTAATGCACTCATATTACGTGTACAAAGTGTTTTCGAATTTTCTATTTCTTCCCTAACTTTATTTCCATCGGTTTGGACTTTAGCAATATCTACGAAAACTGTGTTGACCTCTACTTGAATTTTATTTATGTCACTTTGCATCTCGTTTACATCCGAATGAATGTTATTAATATCAACCTGAACATTGGACACATCAGTTCTAACATTTTGGATTCCTCTTTGGACTTCCTCAACCTTGTCTTGGACAGTCGCAACATCATTTTTAACAACAACTACTTCAGCCCTAGCACAAGAAATATCACTTCGGACATTAGCAACATCTAAATTCAACATTGTAAGATCTTTATGCACATTAGACACATCTATTTTAACATTGGACACGTCTGAGCGCATGTCAGTTACTGCATTCTCGATTCCTTGGGTATTAATCTGCAAACGCGACATATTATCCTCTAAGTTAGCAGAACTAGTCTGAAGAACCTTCAAACTTTCATCCATGCTAGCTTTCAAATTACTAGCATTCTCCTCCATTCGACTAGTATTCCTAGCTTCCATCTCCTTCATGCTTTCATTCAAGCTAGCAGACATATTACTAGCATTCTCCTCCATCATCTGCTTCATACTGCTGTTCATGCTAGCTTTCATCTCCCGCGCACTTTCATTCATGCTAGCTTTCAACTCTTCTAACATCATCCTCATACTTTCGTCTGCCATTACAATATTAATTCAAAATATAAACTGCTGTAGGGACATACATCAATAGAGCAAAATAACAACATCTGAGCAACACTTTTCACCATATATAAAATTTGATCAATTTTCTGTCTTAAATCTAACTTATAACTACCTTAGAATTAACCTTCGAAGACACTTCATGTTGAAACAAACTCACGCACATGTTCAAATTTCCCTGGCCCATTTTAAAATATCCTAACACAAATAATTTACATTTACAGTCCAAATAATTTAATTTTATCTTTAATATGACTAAAATGTCATAAGCCGGTCAAATAAAATAAGATTCCAGATCATAGGCGATTTTTCTAAGTTTCCAGCCCATTTAACCTTTCTCAAGTTGTATAAGATCTGATCTTTTCTGAGTGTAATTTTCCTAATACAATACAACATTTAATTCCTATATAATCACACTCTCAAATTCTACAATTGGCCAAGACATCTAACAAAGAATCAACCTCTTTATTTGAGTCTAATCGATCCACACGTTTTAGGTTTGCCAATCCTACTGGCGTTCAACCTGGTGATCCAGTTATGTTGAATCAGCCCCACGTTTTAGGGTCGCCAATCCTTCTGTCCCCGTTTACCCGGATAGTAGGCTGTCAGATATCCGCCCCCCCTCAATCGGATTGCCAATAATCCACCGCACCGGCTCAGCTACACCAAGTTAAAGCTGAGCTCCATCCTCGAAACGGGAAACAGCACCCTCGGAGAATCGAACCGCTTCCTCCTCCGGAAATTGCACTGCTCCATGAAGACGTAAGACATCCTTCCGGCAAAATTCTTCTTTGTGAGTCGGGACTACCCTGACCTCTCTTGAAAAATCTCTGAAGATCTTGTAGAAAATCGCCATGAAGTTTTTGTAGTAATTTCCATAGAAATATTCATATTCAGTGAGTATGAAATCGTTTTCATTGCTGTTTGATAGTATTCAGCGTTGAGCCACGAAACATGGGTGTAGATGGTTGTTCACCACATGTCCGCTTGTATGGAATAGCAATTAGCGAAGTTCCATGTTGCTATCTTACTCCAACGATGTATGTCCCAATTGCATTAAAGTCCTTTAGCCTTCCATCTTCTCTTCGGTTATGGTAATAGAAGAACAAACTGCCTTATTAAACTGCTCCATAATACTGTAGCGTTGTGTCACAATTCAATCTGAAGTCTCCCTGTTATACTAGCAGTGTCAGCCGTAGCGTAGGATCTGGCGATACAAAGTGCTTCTCAGGAGGCGAGAAAATCACTTTTGTCAGACGTCTAAAAGTGCTAATATCTTCTAAAATAACTCCTTGAAATTGTTCAAATTTACTACACTGCTTAATGTAGCACTGCACAATATGATTAGCTTATAGGCAACCGCTAACTGTTCATAGCCACTCTTGTAGACGCGTTATAATGTGCGTTTTAACTTCACCTAGTTTTACTCACAGTAAACTTGCACTGCTTGTCTGCTTGAATCACGTTTAATGCGGTGGCTTCACCACGCGTTATAAAGACGACTCTTTCTCCTAATATCACTCGACGTCTCACCAAAACGACTATATAATCACTCAAGATCTGACGATTTGAGATATGCGATATGAGACGATTGAGACTCCTCTCTTCTGCGCAAGGCCTTTTATAAACTTCATAAGGGGCGTATCCATCCCTTCCATAGCGTGTTACTGCGTCATCGCTTGACGTTCCAACTTCGGCAATACGTGACGGATTTTCAAAATTCAAAAACTGGAAATAAATTTCACCAAATTCCAAATCAATGCCACTACTGCAAATGGATTTCCACAATTCTGCATTCCAAAAAGTATTAAAAATATCATAGTTTCAGCAATCTCCGTCTTCCTTCAAACAGTCGTTCATTGGTTCGGGCCTCCCCTCCAATAGCATAATTTCTTCCTCAGCACAATTCCACGTTTCCTGCGACTGCGTCGTAAATCTCGGATCTTTCTCGAATAAATGCTGACGTCATAAGGAATCTCAGCTCAAGTAGCCTGCTGGTATAACGTCTGCGTCATCCGTGCTTACGTCATGACCATCCACGTCATAACTATGACAGCCTTAACTTTCTTTATAATTTCCAAAATAGCCACCGTGGTCTCAACATAATTCAATTTACGGGGGCAGTACCTACTGTAAGGCCTTGGTCGCCTCCCTCCCTCTTCCTAGCCTATCCATCCCAATCTTCCCCTCCCTTCCCATCCCTCACTAGGCCCCTGTTCGCTTTGCAGGTGAGGCCGCCTGGGCGAAGTGCTGATCACACCTCCCCAGTTGTATCCATCCCGACCAGATGTTCCAAGCTCCAGGACACTGCCCATAGTGGCGGTAGTGGTGAGTTCCCTCGCTGAGTCCGTGGGAACCACTAACCTAGAGGGTAAATTGACTAAATAAAAAAATTCAAGTAATAATATTCTAAGATATTATTCAGATTTACATTCACCTCCTTTAATATATACATTAATCTCTGAATGTAAATTAAACTGCAAAGTACAGCTTATATTGACATCCCTTGTCAATCGCACATCTGTTTCTGATGTCTCAACTTAACTTTCTGAAACCACTATCTTCAAACTAAAAAAATCACTGGTTTAATAATTATGTCACGTCAACATTCCTTTCCTTCTTCCGTTTACATTAAATTCCACAAAACTATTTACATAAATTACACAAACTTTCAAATAATTGACCTGTCATCTGACATCCTATGTTAACATTGCCAAATATCGATAGTATAAATCATTACCAAGACGTAATGTTTATCCAATATCCTGACTTCAAATTAATAAAATAAAATATTTAAATCCTCACTATACATTGTTTATAATTGTTTACACACGTCGCTAATAATACTGGAAATTATTATTAATTATTATTAAATAATTACGTATTTAAATAATTATTTAAATAATTCAAATATGTACAAATATTAATATTTATGCAATCGCATTAATTATTTATCATCAAATATTTTATTCGTCCATGCTACTTGCATTATTTTTAATGTTTATCACTCAACATTATATCAGCTGTTTATTAGTTTACTAATTCACTCCGATAGTTTACCACTACTGTTTAGCATTTATTATTCTCATCATCTCATTATTTCATTAATATCATTGCCAATATTAAGTTTCGTTACTTGAGTTACCAATATTAAGTTTCGTTACATTCATTACCATCGTTACAGTTTATATGGGTTTATGACACTTTTTTTTATTCATCCACTGAATCATATAATGTACGTTGGTACAATGATATAGGACACGTCAATTTACAAATTATACTGATACTAATTAACAATCACAATAATAATATAGACCTATAGGCCTACACAAAGATGACATTATATCGTTGACATTTAGTCATATGAATACATAACTATTGATACTCTAAAAACTCTTTAACTGAGTAGAAGCAGTGCTCCAGCAAGAACTCTTTAGTCTTTATTTTGAACTTTAGGTGATTTGCTGTGCTTTTAATGTTATTTGGCAAATGATTATATAGCGTTATAGCTGCATGAAATATACCATTTTTACATAGTGTTGTATTTGCAGCATGTACATGAAGATTGTTCTTTTGTCTAGTCTGGTAGTTATGGATATTTGAATTCATCTCAAAGATATCCTCATTTCCTAAGCTTTGCTTGACAAATAAGAAAAGTTCAAGGATGTAAATACTTGTCAAAGGTAAAATTTTAAATGGTTTAAACAGAGGCTTACATGTATGCAATATAGTAGTTCCCTTCATTGTTCTAATTATTCTTTTCTGGATAATAAAGATTTGGTGAGCAGCAGGTGAATTTCCCCAAAATTTGATTCCATATTTCATAAGTGAATAGCAATAAGCGAAATAAGTGCTAATAACAGTTCTCCAGCTAGTCGATTGTCTTAATACTCTTAATGCATAACAACTTGAGCTTAGTTTCTTGGCAAGATTAGTGGTACGAGAGTTCCATTTTAGTTCATCCTGCAACCAAAGGCCTAAGAATTTAGTAGAAGAGGCGTTACCAATTTTAAGGTCATTTAAGATTATGGAGGGGGTATTAATAATTTTATTCTGAGATGTGTGAAAATTAAGAGCCACTGTTTTACTGGTGTTGATAGGGAGTCCATTATTGTTGAACCATAAGGACAGCTGACATGTTACTCCCTCTACTGATCGGGGGGCGTGGTGGCTCAGCGGTCTAGCTGTATGCCTCTCACCAAGGCGGTCCGGGTTCGATTCCCGGTCAATGCATGTGAGATTTTCGAAGTGAAATGCCATGTCCTGTGGTTCGGATTCCAAGGAGGTCCCGTGGCTCATGATCTCAAGATTAACGGTCACGTTAAACTACAAGCTTCCTTCCTTTTTTTCTTTCCTCTACTGATTTTTGAAGTTCAGTGTCATTTTCACCCCTCATTAAAACACTTGTATCATCTGAATATAATACAGTTTTAAATGCAGGTATCTGAGATGGCAAGTCATTTACGTAAAGGAGAAAAAGTAGAGGCCCTAGAACGGACCCCTGCGGAATGCCATATTTCAAAAACATAGGATCTGAGTGGTATTATTTAAATATATTTGTGGTATTTTCTAATCTTTTTTGTTCGACTATCTGTTGGCGATTATTTAAATATGACTGAAACCACTTACTAGCGATACCCCTGATACCATATTGATGGAGTTTATCAATTAGTATCTGATGATTTATCACATCAAAAGCTTTAGACAGGTCCAAAAACAGGCCACATGCTTTCTTCCTTTCATCAAGTGACTCAAAAGCAAAATTTAGAAATTCATAAATTGCTGACATTGTTGATTTTCCTTCTCTAAAGCCATGTTGAGAGTCAGTTAACAATTTATATTTGTTTAAGAAGCAAATTAGACGGTTGTACATTATCTTCTCTAAAATTTTTGAAAATATCGACAATAAAGAAATAGATCTATAATTGGTTACGTTTTCTCTATTTCCTCCTTTAAATAATGGAATTACTTTTGCAATTTTAAAGATATCTGGAAATATTCCTGACATGATAGATTGGTTACAGAGGTGCGTTAAGGGGGTAATTATATTTTGGATACATTTTTAAATTAGTATTAACTCCTGAGCAGTGTGTATTCTGTAGGTTCTTTACAATATTGAGGATTTCTGCTTCTGTAACATTTTCAACAAACATTGATTTTCCATTAAATGTTGTATTCCCGTGTGTTGATTTTATTGCTTGTATATTGTTTAAATTTAGTAGTTTTTCTGCTATGGTAGCAAAATGCTCATTAAAAATTCTTGAGACACTTTGTGGGTCATTGAATTTCTTGGAATCTTCTGATAACGTTATGTTATTTACTGCCGGTTTTGTTTGCCTGGTTTCATTTTTATGATATTCCACATAGCCCTAGTTTTATTTTTAGATTCCAGTATATAATTATCATTTGACATGCTCTTTGCTAATTTTATAACTTTGTTAAGTATGGTCTTATAGGTCTTGAAATATATGTTAAATTCATTAGAAATTTCGTGTGTACTTTGAAAATCGTTAAGGAAATTCTTTCTTTTGCATGAAGTAATTATTCCAAGAGTAAGCCATTGTTTTAATGGAGAAGAAACTTTCAGTCTGACACTCTTAAAAGGAGAAGCAATATCAAAATAATACAGGAAAATATTAATGAATTCCTGGAATTTTTTGTTTGGATCTATTGACTTGTATACACCTTCCCAAGTTTCTTCTTTTAACAAGTTGTTGAAATAGTTTATATTGTGCTGACTAAAGCTTCGACACTTATCAAACTGAGCATTGTAAACTGGGTTTGAAATATTTATTAGAGTTATTATTTGAGCTCGGTGGTCACTGAAACCTGTATTGATTACTTCAACAGAGTTGCAGTTCACATTGTCATTAATTATTATCTGGTCAAGTGTGGTTGCACTATGTTGCAAAAGGTTTTAGAAAGAATACTCAAATGTCGACATATCACGATCAATTAAAAGTAAATCTTCTCTATCTGATATTTAAATTGTCGATAAAATAAAAATATTAAATTATTATCACTGTTAAAATTGTTTAATAAAAGAATACACTTCTTTAAAGGACGTTCAATAGTACGGAGCAATATGTATTCAATATACAGGGTGGCGCACGAAATGTGTCACCATTTGTTTCGTACATAATTTTAAAGTCGCACTAGATATCCCGTTGACCATCTCAACAGTAGTAGCAGTGGAGCTTGGAGAAACAAATGAGCTATGAAATGACGCGTAATTCACGATACCGTCGCCAGGAGACAGTGTTTCCAACATGGACTCTTTGTTCGCCGGAGAAAATTGAAGTGGTACGAATTGCTGTACAGAGAAGCCCCGGCAAATCGCGTAGAAAGGCAGCAATGCAACTGGGCATATCCAGACGCTCCGTTCAACGGATTCTTAAAAGTGACCTCCAGATGTACCCGTACAAGATGACCTCTGCTCAGAAGCTCATGGCAGAACACAAGCGGCAGAGACTATTGTTTGCTCGCTGGGCGGAGGATAGGGAACAAACTCTCAACAACGTTTGGTTTTCAGAAGAGGCGTATTTTTATTTGAACGGTGTGATTAACAAACAAAATGTACACTTTTGGGCACAAGTGCTTCATGAACGACAACATTATGCTCCGAGGATTACAGTGTGGGCCGCAATTTCCAGCAACGGACTTATTGGACCTTTGTTTTTCGAAGAAACTGTGAACAGTGAGCGTCATTCGAGCATGCTCCGCAATAATTTCATTCCACAGCTTCTTGCTACTGCTTTGCCCTTCAACACGCAGTGGTTAATGCAAGATGGAGCAAAGCCACATACTGCAAGCATTGCGTTGGATTTCTTGCAGGAGCGTTTCGACATGCGGGTCATTTCACGCAGATTTCCGGATCGTTTCAATGACGGACAATTTTGGCCCCCCAAAAGGCCAGACCTCAACCCATGTGACTTCTTTCTCTGAGGGTTCCTAAAGGAAACAATTTTCTGAAACGTCCACATGATTTAATGGAGCTCAGACGCCTTATCCTTGAAGCTTGCAGTGAATTCACGGAAGACATGTGCCGTAGGGTTTTCGCTAATATGAGTGTTCGTTTGAAGGAAATTAGGAATCTAAATGGTGGACATATTGAGCACGTGCTGCATTAGAATAAATCTCCACAGAGTGTACTCCATGGTAGCATATGTTCCTTTGAGTTTGTCTTCACAGTCAAGTTTTTATTCAGAAACAAAATGGTGACACATTTCGTGCGCCACCCTGTATTTCAAGTCTTAATCATGTTGTATCGCGTATAACATTGGCTTCAAATAATGCCAATAAGCTTCCATAGATGGTCGAAAATATTACAAAACACGCCAGAAATGTTTTATAGTCGATGAATCTTCTCCCTAAATACATATCTGTTTACAATAAAATTCCCAATCGTATTATCAAAATTGAACAATATTAATGCAATTTAAGAAACAAGTATTAAATTCATTAATAAAAGAAATCGCAGTCCAAAATGAAATTTAAAATCTACAACGAAGATGAAATTCTAAAAAGATGAAATCGTCGAAAGAATCCAACTCGTGGAAAATCCTAAAATCCTACCTTTAATTCACTGAAGTATAAATTCAAAAATAATTTTGAAATGGTTAGTGTCCTAAAACAGCTATCTACTGCAATTCTACCCAACAAAAACTACATAAATGATCTTCTTTCTACCTTAGACGATTCTCGGCGAAAAGGAATGGTGGAACATACTGTATGAAACAGTATTCCACACTCTGGATTACCTTCCTCCATCATCTTCTTCCTCCAAGAATACTGCTTCGTTGAACCTCGAACTCCGTCCCCTGGTGTCGAACCATGCCGTCTGGCGTCAAACTCCACTTCTCCGGACATCTCTGCTTCGAGAACGAACCTAACTTCAAGCCTTGGACCGGGATTCCCATGGTTCTCTTGACCTCCCGAGATCGATAATCTACGATGAATCCTTCTTTCCATTACGTAGTTATATTGTGCAGAACTATGCTGGTATTTCTTCATTATTGCAAATGTTCGTATTAATGATGGCTGCTCAAATATTCCAGCTTCACAACGTATTTCACATTCCTAGCACATCATTTAATTAAGACATCATCACACTCTTAAGTCAATGCACAATCTCATACCTCTCAACTTTCGATGATTAAACATTGTGAAAATATCTTGAAGTAGATAATATCAGTCAGTGGCGATTCCTCCATGTAGGACATGAGGATCATCCTACAGTCAGCTGTCAGCTGTAACTGTTTAAAAAAAAGTTTTGTATAATAGTGGCTACCTTGCGCGCCCTCTCGATAAGCCCTGTGTCACTGTCACTGTCAGGACTTGTAACTACCGTCGACCAAAGTATTATGTGTACTCGAGTTTGAAGGTTGTTTGTGAAGTAACCAATAGATCTACATAAAATCCAATAACATCATCATTTTCGTCGTTCTATTTTACGTTAGCTCATGTAGGTTTGGAATTTTTAATTTATATTTTAATATTTTTTGTGGCAGTTGGAACACAAAAAGTGCACGTTTTTAAGCGTGTTTCAACCATGCGTCACATTTAAGAATTATTATCTCAAAAACCCGTCATCAGATCGAATCCAAATTTTAACACAATCTACATTGGAATGTTGTATAACTGGTTTATTAATTTCAAAATTTTGCGTGTCCAAGAAAAGAAGTTGTTATCAATTTAGTAAGGTAACTTTTTCTCGGCTCGGGGTGGTTAGAAAATGTAGTTCTTGGACGCGATGTAATCCTTATACATCAAAAAGTTATGCTGTATGACTGTGAAATATGTAAATTAACTCACTTATTTTATATCGGTTTGTATTTGTAGGCGGAAATAACACATCGTTCACCAGCTACCCGCTCCTGGAAATGCTGTACAGCGTTGCTGTGATGGAGCCCATCACTTCCGAGCGAGGCACGCCATGATGCGTATTCTTCTTCCATTATAATACTTTGGTCGACAGGTAGTTCTACATTTCACCCCTAGATGGGTGAAGTGTGACCTTCACCACCCGGAGTAGGGAATGTGTGGTAGAAACTGAGGAAGAGAGCCTTGCATCCTCAAAGCACGTGTTTATAGCTTAAGAAATGTTTGGCAACCTTGAGGGGGTCTGTTAAGGCTGTGTTTCTATCTCCCAAAATTTTAATATTGGCACCCCGTCGTGTTCGTTAAGCCGCCATTTTGTTCGCTGTCACGGCCTAGGCTGGGGGCTTAACGAAGAGGAGTGAATCAAAACTTTCTAAAATTATTCCGAGCATGGTCTCCAATCAAAACGTCCCTGATTGGCTGAGCACTTAATGGGTCCTTCCCGCCACACGGCCGCAATCAATTCCGCCATTAACCTCAATTTAACATAACCTAAGTTACTTAAATTACAAATATTAATGTTGAAGGGTGGGTGACTTGTGGATTAGATAAGCCATTTTTGGTGTTGCCTTCTATAGATTTGTGGGTGGCATTGTTTTTTTTTTTTGTTTTTTTTTTTTGCAATCTCGTTATATTTCGGGGGCCTATCACTCAGTAGCGGTTTATCACAACAGTAGCCTACTATTACGAATAGCTGTACCATAGCGTTTAGAAGAGAAAGTGTGCCGACTCCCGAGTTTGCCGTATCTTTAGTATGGGTAGTTGCTGCGCCCGCCGGTAGACTGCGCAGCGGTTGGTTGTGGCTGGCTGGGGACACTTTCTAAGCGCTCGCGAGTTTGAAAACATGGAAATGCTGCCGTGTTTAGTCCTTATTTCTTGGTGTTGAAAAGTGTATGCGATCAAGAAGCGATAGTGAAATAATACATACGTTATGACACTGGTGTGTTTAGTATTTGTAAGCCTTTACACTTAGGCTATTTCTTTACGTTTGTGCTGTCGAGTGAATTATATATAACCTGGTAAGATTCGTCAAACAAAACTGTGTAAGTGAATATGCCGTGTTGCTTTGTTCCCGGGTGCCGATCTGGATGCGACAAGTCATCTGCAACAGGTAGGCACTTTTTTAGACCTCCAAAAGCCGAAGATGATTTATTTAAATGGGCTAAGACCATTCCGAGGAAAGGCATTAAATTGTCAAGTAAGTCATATGCAGGCTATGTGACAAACATTGCTCCGATAATTTCCTTATAAAAACGGACACTTTCATTATAGAAGGAAAGACAGTCGAAATGGCGAAAATGAGATGGAGTTTGAAGCCTGGTGCAGACCCACACTATCTAGCCGGGTATATTGTCAAGCAACTAAGGAAAGAGATCAGCTGTGTGAAGTGTGCAACAACCCTTCAAAGTGAAAAGGCCATCGGACACAACAGCTGCAACTTTCACTAATATAAAGGACTTTGGCACAATAAATGCCCTTAGTTACCTAACTCAACCGTCTGACAGTGTCTTCAACATTCTTTTACAGGTCGAAGTAGTCGTTGAAATGGAATTATCTTCCCTTTCAAATTTGTGGGTTGATATATTTTATGAGTGTTAGGACAGCATTGATGAGATTGTTTTAGGGCCGTGATTTTTTGATGGTGTATGGAACATAAACTGGACCTTATTGGAAAACTCGTTTTTCATTTCATGAAGTGCGCTTTTTCTTTCGTACGAAAGAAATTAGGAAAGAGCAGTCAACTTCTAAGTCTGGAAAATCATCGCGTAAGCTGTCCAAAGCTTCGGACAACTGAGAGCTATAAGTTATATGGGTGAAACAAAACTCAGCAATTCTTCTAGGTTTGAGCCGTGTCTTGTGTGGGGTTTCGCCTAGGACACCAAGCTAGGCTCATCGGCGGGCTCTTGGTGTCCCCGCCTGGACCCCCACAGGAGTGACGAACTGCGCGCCACCTCCCTTTATATAAGGTACAACTGCACCACTTGACTACGAGAACCAAAAGCTCAAGCAGCCTTAACCTCCCTATGAAGGCTTCCAGAAAGATGGTATATTGGCTTTCACGGCCGGTGAATTAAAACTCAGCAATTCTTCTAGGTTTGTGCCGTGTCTTGTGTGGGGTTTCGCCTAGGACACCAAGCTAGGCTCATCGGCGGGCTCTTGGTGTCTAGTCAAGTGGTGCAGTTGCACCTTATATAAAGGGAGGTGGCGCGCAGTTCGTCACTCCTGTGGGGGTCCGGGCGGGGACACCAAGAGCCCGCCGATGAGCCTAGCTTGGTATCCTAGGCGAAACCCCACACAAGACACGGCACAAACCTAGAAGAATTGCTGAGTTTTAATTCACCGGCCGTGAAAGCCAATATACCATCTTTTTGGAAGCCTTCATAGGGAGGTTAAGGCTGCTTGAGCTTTTGGTTCTCGTAGTCAAGTGGTGCAGTTGCACCTTATATAAAGGGAGGTGGCGCGCAGTTCGTCACCCCTGTGGGGGTCCGGGCGGGGACACCAAGAGCCCGCCGATGAGCCTAGCTTGGTGTCCTAGGCGAAACCCCACACAAGACACGGCACAAACCTAGAAGAATTGCTGAGTTTTAATTCACCGGCCGTGAAAGCCAATATACCATCTTATATGGGTGAGTTTGTCATTATACTGTATTATATTATATTTACTTTATTTGTGCAGTAGTGAATTGTCTGTAGCTTTACGATTTTCACACATTCAGTTACATTTTGACCCCCGTCAGAATGTTTTATTTCCTTATTATATGAACCTATGACGCAATCTGATGTTTCATAATCAACACAACGGACGTCAGCGTTTTATATAAGCAGGGGCGTGGTGGCTCAGCGGTCTAGCTGTATGCCTTTCACCAAGGCGGTCCGGGTTCGATTCCCGGTCATTGCATGTGAAATTTTCAAAGTGAAATGTCATGTCCTGTGGTTCGGATTCCACGTAAAAAGGAGGTCCCGTGGCTCATGATCTCAAGATTAACGGTCACGTTACACTACAAGCTTCCTTTTTCGTTTTATATACTCAGTGCGGACAATTTTATATTGGGATCATCATGTCTAATACAACGTAGTGTAAGCTGATAACATTCAAGTACTGAAAAGTAACATTCAACTGCTTGTATTGATACCGTCCTCACCCAGCGCTAGCCGACGCTAGAGCCACCTAGCGGCTGGACCATACAAACTCCACAAGTCGCGTCACTTTCTCTTCTAAACGCTATGGCTGTACTTTATTAAGATTTTTCCGCACCTTCGCGAAATAGTGGCGGTGGCTTGAGATTATTTTTGACTACCATTATGGGGTTTTAATAGTTTTTCATAGAGCATTTTTGTTGTCTTGTAGGTATGATTGATTTGACATGTTAGGTCTGCATGTAGCCTACAGTTTTTTTCTGGTTTTTGGAATAATGCTCATTACCATTAAGTGCAACCATGTTGACCGACTGAAAGACATTGAATACTTCGTTTACTAAGGCAGCACTGAAATATGGGTTCCAACACGATATGGACATGGAACTTATGTTCGCTTAGCAAAATAATGATACATCAACAAGTCATCCTTGTAATCTCTGCAAATAATAAAAATATTTCCCTTCCAATATAGGCCTATTCATGTTGAACGGTAGAAAGTTATCAACCTTTATTAAGGCAACACTGAGAAATTTTCATTTTGATCTAGCCTACTTACTCGGAGTCATCTGCATTAATGTCCCTAGAGGTTCAGTTTTTTAAATTCTCCCTTTCCTATGGTCAAATCACACATGGATGTTCCCTATTTTTCTTAAGGGGATTCAATGATCTTATGCTGAACTAATTAAGAATAGGGCATGTACCCCAGGATAAAAATAATGTCCATAACCATCAGAAACTTGAGAACACAGAGATCAGGAGAATGTTGATCGACCATGGATGAAGGACCAGAAATTACTAAAGAGGAGTGTTTCATTTAGAGGCTTGGAACATCATGGTCAAGACCCCTGTACTTGGGTGTGTGCTCAATCTGTTTGAAAACCCGTTGACAGATCATGAGTTAATCTGTGGCTGGAATCCACTCCGTCCTATGCTAAGCTGTGAGTACTGGGCACCATTAGTGTTCTGTGACTACTGTATCAATTTCTGAAAATTGTGTCATAGGCCTATGCATAGACAAGTCACTGAAAATGTTCTCTGAATGGTGAATACCAGTAGGCTAGTCTACTTAGCTGCCTCCTTCACTAGCATTTCCAGGCACCTGGTTAGTTGGTAAAATGAAATAGAAAAATCACTTGAATGATACAAGTTGTCCTTGATTGCCCTCGTGGGACAGTGTACCCCATTCCAGATCTTCGTTCAGAATTAGTTTCCTTGACGGAGTTGGAGAAACAGTCACAATACCTATGGTACTACTAGACCTAGTACGGTACATGTAGATGGAAGCAATGTGAGACCAACCACTAGGTAGCTTATGTCCCATTAGTTGGGAGTGTTAGGGAATGGGAGATTGGTGCAACATGTCAGCCTATGTTGTTGTATATTTCATTAATGTATGGGATCTAAAAGTGTATCATAGGAATATTAAAGCAAGCCATAATATATTACCAGTTGGTCAATTGGATACAACAATTCAATGAAACATTCTGTTAATAATTAGGAAGTGTCGTAGGCAACCAGAGAAGCGACACAAGAAAAAACACCTGAGTCTTCCAGGCAGTTGTCATCAACTGTATTTCACATAGAGAAGAATGAATAAAATAGTTCCTCATGAAATAAATAACTGGTCAATGACTTGAAAGACAGTAGAAAGGACTTACGTGCTGTCAGTAAAAGTGGAGTTAAGAAAGATGTCTGGAATATTTAAATCAGTAGTTGATAGCCAGGATTTTTAAAATTACCGTGGGTAATTGCACCATAATATGATTAGTAGCCTATGTGCAAGATTTTAAATGGTAGGTTTTTCTGTGAACCAAAAAACAGCTCTTAACATGGATTATGTTTAGGTTAGGCCTACAAGTTATTGGGAGGGAGGTTTATTCTACATACCTGTTGCACATAAAATGAGCTTCTGATTAGAGCTCTGTGGGAATGTTTAAATGGATTGATGATACAGCGTTTATCAAGCCACTTTCTATGCATCTTTTAAAACATTTTAGCAATTCATAAGTTACTGTCATCATTGCTAATGCTGTAATCTGACATGTTTATTTATGCAGCATGGGGAATTAGGAAACATTGGTAGGATTGGTATATTGAGTGGAGATATAAGCTTAGTAGGATAAAATGCAAATGTGTCATGGAAACCTGAGATGTATTTTTATTTCTAAACGTTATTTTCTGTAGACTCCAACACAGCCCACTACCAGGGGAAAAAAAACCTTGTTGGTGATGTTTAATGAGAGCAAATCTTGAAACACTGTGATTTAAGTGGTTGGTATCAAAAGCAGTATAGGAAAAATAAAAATGTGAAGTCGCGCCCAAGTTTATGAATCCTTGCCAGACTCAGCTGAAATTATCTTCGATGCAAATCAAGTCTCAATAGTTAAAACTTTAGGACGACCTTTGACACGAGCACTATAATAGGCCTACATTTAGGATCGACATGGCCTGCAGTAGGTCTTGTGCTACTGTATGCACCTGGGCATGTTTAAAAAAACTCAGCCTGCAGGTTAATAAGGTAGTATATTACTATAAATCTATCTCAAGCAAATCCAAGAAGTTACCAGACTGAGAAACTACATATCAATATTTAAAATAAGAAAAAAGAGTGGTGGTGCAAACCACACTTTTAATCCTTGCTTCATTAGTTAAACCATAATGTTTGTACATAAATACAGTAAGGACTTCACATTACAAACGGCCACTTAAATTATATGTCTTAGTATTATGTTTTGAATAAAGCACATTATAGCTATTATGTTTTGAATAAAGGATATTATAGCACTTTAATATGCACACACATCTGAATCTACATCTTAACACAATGAACAAATTACAACTAGCATTGTCACAGAGTAAAAGCATATATCCACTCCGACCAAGTTCCATAGAGGACATAAACTAGATACATAATAGTCTCCCCCACTTATATAAAAACAAATAAAAGGAACTATTCATATTCATTTGGGCACATAGTCTTGCAGATACTGAGGAGGTCGCCTGTCTCTGGCTGATCTTAAATAATTATCAGCAAGTGGTGGAAGGCTGGTTCGATCAGGGCGTTCATCTGGTTGCAGGATGGTCTTCCTTGTATCATCTGAAGTGTGGGTTGCAGGAGGAATATCCTCATTTTCTAGTCTTGACTGGGTTGGTGTTGGTATGTTTGGAACACCACGCACTGGAGGATTTGTTGGAGCAAAAGTGACATGCTTATATTTCTTTGGCACGAGAGTCGATAATAACTGGTCAACATGCCGCTTTAAAATTCGTCCCGAATCCAATTTCACATCATAGTGACGCTGGCCGAGTTTAGTTTGTATAACACCAAACTGCCAAATATCACGGGTTTTCTGGTGAATCCGGACTTGCACTCTCTCTCCCACCTTGAAAGAGCGAACAGGGGGTGAGAAACTGGATGTAGTCAAGCTCTTTTGGTTTGGAAGTAGAGCATCCAACCGGATACGTAGCCGACGTTTCAAATATAGTTCAGCTAGAGACTGTCCACATGCCAATGGCGTTGCTCTGTATTGAAACAAGATGTTCTGTAACTTAGTCGATAATGGTGCCGGGTCATTTACAGCAGCACGAAGTCGCCTCTTCAAAGTTTGGATGTTTCTCTCGGCTAGCCCATTGGTTGCTGGGTGCCCTGGTGCAATATATTTCTGAAAAATCCCTATCTCCTTGCAATAGGATCTGAATACATCACTCGTGAAGATAGTGGCATTATCTGACACAAGGACATTCGGGTACCCA
Organism: Meconema thalassinum; assembly: GCA_946902985.2. Lineage (NCBI taxonomy): Eukaryota > Metazoa > Arthropoda > Insecta > Orthoptera > Tettigoniidae > Meconema > Meconema thalassinum. Next base: position 790,495,185 of record OX336390.1, read on the forward strand.
TGTACGGTAAAGATATTGTCAAGCAGACTGATAGTAGTTGCAGTGGATGGAGCGTCTTTCACCATTCGTACTTCGACCCACTTGGATTTCGCGTCAACACACATCAAGAAATGGTGGTTATCAAATGGCCCCGAATAGTCAATGTGTATGCGTTCCCAATTTTCTTCTGGTTCATCCCAGGGGTGTATTGGAGCTTTTGGTGGATTTGAACGAGTCTGCGACACTCTTCACAAGATTTGATAAGCTTCTCAATGTCTTTGTCTAATTGTGGCCAGTAGACATATCGTCTTGCTAACTGTTTTGTTTTCACAATGCCGAGGTGTGTTAAAGGTAACTCTTCCAAAAATTTTCTTTGTAGTTTCTTTGGGATAACAATTCGGTCTTGACGGAATAGAATACCATTTTCAACTGTGTATGGTTCATCCAAGGATTGATTTTGAAGACGTTGCAGGGTGGCACTAAGTTCTGGGACTAACATAGTCTCATCACGGATAGTTTCGTACGTAATGGCTTCACTTGACACTTGAAGAATCGTTTCAGCACAGAGTTGTGAAACTTCTGCATTTATTGATGTTTCAATGTTTGGCGAGGTAGATGCAACAGGGGCTCGAGATAGGCAATCAACATTTTCGTTATCTTTCCCTTTTTTTTCACTCTTACCGTGTAGTCAAACCCGGAGAGAAACGATGCATATCTTAGGAGCCTTGCGGATGTCATTTGTGGCAGGCCCTTGTTCTGATGAAAAATACGAGACAGAGGTTCATTGTCACAAGAATGAAATTTCTTGCAAAAATATAGTTGTAGAAGTGTGTTGTGGCGAAAATTATTGCCAGCGCTTCTCGGTCAAGCTGACTGTAATTACATTCTGCTGGTATTAGGGCACGAGATGCATAGGCGATGGATCTTTCTTGGCCATCCATCTCATGACTTAATACTGCTCCAACACCAGTAGGACTGGCATCGGTTGACAAGACGATAGGCAGTGATGGGTTGAATGGGGTAAGGACACGTTCACTACATAACTCGGACTTGAGATTCAAGAAAGCTGCTTCACAGGCTGCAGACCAGAAAAACCGTTCACCTTTCCGCAATAACTGCCCTAGGTAGTCTATGTTTTCCTAAAAAAAATGAGCATTTGCTTTTGTTCAAATGCAGATTATATTTTGAAAGCCGTTCTAGACAGGCTATTAAGTTCTTGGTGCACTCCTCCTTCGTTGTACCATGTATTATGGTGTCGTCAAAATAAGCTTCAGCTTTTGGAAGACCATGAAGGATCTGTGATAATATCCTATTAAATTCTGAGGGGGCAGTTTTGATGCCAAAACTCAGTCGGTGCATCCTGAAGGTTCCTTTGTGAGTGGATATAGTTTGAATCATACTACCTTCTTCATCAACCTTCAGATGTAGATATGCCTTGTATAAGTCTAACTTGCAGAAAAATTTTGAGTTTCTAAGACTATGTAGAACATCATTAACTGGTCTTATGGGATGGTTTGCAGAAATCAACCTTGAATTTACTCCACATTTGTAGTCAACACATAACCTAACTCCCCCATCCGGTTTTGGGATAACAACAAGAGGCGATCCCCAATCAATTAAAGCTGTGGGAGAAATAACTCCTTCTGATTCCAATGAAGCGAGTTTCTTTTCAACGCGTTCCCGAAGAGCAAAAGGGACATCACGTTCACGATTGAAGACAGGTTTCACCCCCTCTCTGAGTTGCAGTTTTACTTCAATATTGGGAACGCATCCAATTTTTTCTTCAAAGATTGTACTATACTGATGTAAAATATCCTGAATTGACTGCACTGAGTTGACAGATTCAGTGTGAAGTGATTGATTTGTGTCCTTGTCAATTTCCTTCAGATCAAGGCCGAGGCCCCTGATCCAAACACGACCAAGCAATGCGGCATGACCTTGCGGAACTACAAAAAGATCTGCAACAATTTCTGTTCCTTTGTATGATACTGTGACAACAATTTTTCCTCTGGGTTTGATAACATGATCAGAATATGATCGAAAACAGACATTTGTTGGCTGCAATGGCAAACCAAGACCCAAGGTTGAACATTCGTACTCTGGGATGAATGAATATTTTGCTCCCGTGTCGACTTCAAATCTTTGTGATTTATTGTTGAGTTTAACAGTGATAAAATATTTATCTGATTCATGTCCTACTTCAAAGAGATCTTCGATGCATTCCAGTTGTCCTAGCCCGAAATTGGTTTCAGGGTGGTCATGCAAGTTGTCATCTATGTTCTCAGTTGCAATGTTGTGTGTATTTGACTGTTGAAGAAGTGTAGTGATACAAACTTTTGCAACATGTCCCACTTTCCTACATGACCTACATTTAAGAGAGTTTCTGTTTGTGCGACAATCTCTTGACCTGTGGTTTGAATTTCCACAATTCAGGCATAATCCATCAATACCTAGTGCTCTATAATTGACAGAACTACGGCGGCCCCTGGACTGTGAACGTAAGTGAGAGCCTGGGTTAGGCTGTTGAACAAAACGTGTCTGAGTATCACTGCTATATTGATTCATACTTCGGTCATTATATGAACTTGTGGCTTTTAGGTAGATTTCATTAGAAAGCTAACTATTGCAATGGGTACCATGTTTCGACTTCCGGAAAATTTCGACATATCTTCGCGTTTCACATCCCCCAGACCCCAAAACCACCGTCAGTTCAAAAGTTTATATATAATTTATGTATATATGTATATATATCAGTTTTTTGTGGACACGATAACTGCCGTAATTTTGCACCAATCACTTTGAATTTTTTACATAATATGTATCCCTATAAAATCTCGGTCGAGTTCGTTAATGGGCAAAATCGGTCGAAGGGGGTGAAAATGGGGGGCTTTTTTCGTAAAGTGAAATTTCGCTATAACTCTCTTAATACGTGAAATATCGAATCCATTCAAAGTTGATAATATGTGTCGGATAAGTGCCAAACATTTATGTCAAATAAGTTTTTTGATAGCACCAACCATTGACCAAAGGGGTGGAAAAAAGTGGGGTTTTCGGGAAACAATAATCATATCTCTCTTAATAGGCACAATATCAAAACCGTACAAAATGGAAAATATTCCCCTAATAATTACCTAAAACTTTTGTCTGAAAGAATTTTTGATATGACCCACCATTACGCCAAGGGATGAGAAAAATGATTTCGGAATTTTAAAAAATACCAAGTGCCATCAGAGGTTACCATAACAACGCTTTTAAATTGATAAGGGGTGATCTATCAGAGGTTGCCAAGACAACGCCATTGACGAGATCACATTCATTAGCCTACTTTCGATTTTTGCAAAAAAATGAAAGTAGACTTATGAGATCACTACAGGGCGAAAAAAAGTGTGTCTGTCTGTATGTGTGTATGTGTGTGAGTCTGTGTGTGTGAGTGTGTGTACTCTGAATGTTTGTCCCCCCCTATCAATTCAAACACGATGAGCGCAAATTGAACGAAATTTGGTACAAAGGTAGCACTAGCAAAGGACACCTCAGTGTCATGTTTTATATCGCCGCCATCTTGACGGAAACGTAATGGCGGCCACACAAATGTTCAAAGCTTAAATCAAATTACGACTAACCTAATCATCCGATCTCTACCAAATTTTGCAACAACATACCATTATGGAGGGAGCATCCTTTGACAAATCTAATAGGTCATTAGCCTAATAGTTTGCGGATGGCGGCCATCTTTGTGTCAAAATCGATTACCCCTATTAATTCGAACACGGTGAAACCGAATGGAATGAAATTTGGTACAGAGGTAGCACTAGCAAAGGGCACCCCAGTGTCATGCTTTATATCGCCGCCATCTTGACGGAAACGTAATGGCGGCCACCCAAATGTTCAAAGCTTAAATCAAATTACGATTAACCTAATCATCCGATCTCTACCAAATTTTGCAACAACATACCTTTATGGAGGGAGCATCCTTTGACCAAACTAATAGGTCATTATCCTAATATTTTGCGGATGGCGGCCATATTTGTGTGAAAATCGATTCCCCCTATTAATTCGATCTCGGTGAAACCGAATGGAACGAAATTTGGTACAGAGGTAGCACTAGAATAGGCCACCTCAGTGTCATGTTTTATATCACCGCCATCTTGACGGAAACGTAATCGCGGCCACCCAAATGTTAAAGGCTAAAATGTAATTACGACCAACCTAATAATCTAGTCTCTACCAAATTTTGCAACAACAAATCTTTATGTGGGAAGCATATTCTGACCAAACTGCTAGATCATCAGCCCAATAGTTTGCAGAAGGTGACCAAGTATGTGTGCAAATCGATTCCCCCTATCAATTCGTACACGGTGAAACCGAATTGAACGAAATTTGGTACAGAGGTAGCACTAGCAAAAGGCACCTCAGTGTCATGTTTTACACACATCAAAAAAAGTTTTGCATCACCTCGGTTCCCAGATCTCCGGCATATAGACGTTGACTGTGTATATTGTATCCAAGATACAGTCCCTTTGACTGTTCATAGATGTCACTAAAACTGCTCAAAGATGTAAACAACCATGCATGAGCAGGGCCTATTAGACGGAGGGGGTACGACAGCCGATCAGTTCCAGTCATTCCACCAGGACGAAGGTACGCTGCTCATGTTGTCTGTAGTTCTACCATGCCTAGAAGGTCAATACCGCAGTTCGATCGCATCCGCATTGTTACTTTGTGTCAAGAAGGGCTCTCAACAAGGGAAGTTTCCAGGCGTCTCAGAGTGAACCAAAGCGATGTTGTTCGGACATGGAGGAGGTACAGAGATACAGGAACTGTCGATGACAGGCCTCGCTCAGGCCGCCCAAGGGCTACTACTGTAGTGGATGACCGCTACTTACGGATTGCCGCTCGGAGGAACCCTGACAGCAATGCCACCATGTTGAATAATGCGTTTCGTTCAGCCACAGGACGTCGTGTTTCAACTCAAACTGTGCGCAATAGGCTGCATGATGCGCAACTTCACTCCCGACGTCCATGGCGAGGTCCAGCTTTGCAACCCCGACACCATGCAGCGCGGTACAGATGGGCCCAACAACATGCTGAATGGACCCCACGGAATTGGCATCACGTTCTCTTCACCGATGAGTGTCGCATATGCCTTCAACCAGACAATCGTCGGAGACGTGTTTGGAGGCACCCTGGTCAGGCTGAACGTCTTAGACACACTGTCCAGAGAGTGCAGCACGGTGGTGGTTCCCTGATGTTTTGGGGTGGCATTATGTGGGGCCGACGTACGCCACTGGTGGTCATGGAAGGCTCCGAAACGGCTTTACGATACCTGAATGACATCCTCCGACCCATAGTGCAACCATATCGGCAGAATATTGGAGAGGCATTTGTCTTCATGGACGACAATTCTCGACCTCATCGTGCACATCTTGTGAATGCGTTCCTTCAAGATAACGACATCGCTCGACTACAGTGGCCAGCATGTTCGCCAGACATGAACCCTATCGAACATGCCTGGGATATGTTGAAAAGGGCTGTTTATGGACGTCTTGACCCACCAACCACTCTGAGAGATTTACGCCGAATTGTCGTTGAGGAGTGGGACAATTTGGACCAACAGTGTCTTGATGAACTTGTGGATAATATGCCACGGCGAATACAGGCATGCATCAATGCAAGAGGACGTGCTACTGGGTATTAGAGGTAGTGGTGTGTACTGCAATCTGGACCACAAATGCTGAAAGTCTAGCTGTATGATGGTACAACATGCAATGTGTGGGTCTCATGAGCAATAAAACGAGCTGAAATGTTGTTTGTGTTGATCTCTATTCCCTTTGTATTTAACGGTTCCGGAACTCTTGGAACCGAGGTGATGCAAAACTTTTTTTGATGTGTGTATATCGCCGCCATCTTGACGGAAACGGAATGACGGCCACCCAAATGTTAAAAGCTTAAATCAAATTTCGACCATCCTAATAATTTGATCTCTACCGGATTTTGCAACAACATGCCTTTTTGTGGAAAGCATCTTATGACTGACTACAAGGTCATCAGCTCAATAGTTTGCAAATAGCGGCCATGTATGTGAGCAAATCCATTCCCCGGATCAATTCAAACACGGTGAAACCGAATTGAATGATTTTTTTTACAGAGGTAGCACTAGCAAAGGGCACCTCATATTCATGATTAATATCCCTATAGCACGTTGTATTTCAACAAGCTACTACAACCAACATTCAATTATACTCCTTGAAAAGGACAAAGAGTTATAAAAATACCCATGCATTTAGGAGAAAGTAGGCTATATGTTCTTTACTGAACATCTTGTTTTTAGCCTACTTTTCACACTTTTCAAAAATGAGGAAAAAGTAGACTTATAAGATATATCCGGGAAAATGTGTCTGTCCTTCTGTCTGTCTGTCTGCCTGTCTGTCCTTCTGTGTGTCTGGCTGTGTGCCCCCCCCCCCCTATCAACTCCTAAACGGCTGCAGCAATCGAAACCAAATTTAGTATGAGTAAAGATGTATACCGGAATATCTCAGGCCCATATTTGAAAAAGATGCCAGTGCTACCAACTGCTAAAAAACCGCACTAGAAATTTGAGCTCCATGTTGGATATCTTGGAAGGTATACATGGGAGCTATTCTAAAATTGGCACACATGTAGATAATACTATTTCAGTTTAATTTTCCAGGTGGCCATACATGACAGCATTGCCAAAATAATTTTAAGCCTCCTGATAAGTCCAATTTTTAAATGCATATAACTTCTACACTATCAATTGGATTTCAACCAAATTTTGTATGTAATATGTGTAAATAAACATATATGACTGAGTGTATTCTTAAGAGCCACTAGGGCTGCCAACTGTTAATAATTGCTCTCTATTTTGTATCCAAATATATCATAAAGTATGCAAGCCGACAGCTTTAAACTATGCACACGTAAATTACCCGACATTTTACATTAATTTGGAGTAACTTATATACGTCAGTTCTACCAACATGATTCTAAGCCTGCTGATAGGACCAATTTTTAAATACATGTAACTTCTATACCAACAAATGGATTTCATCCAAAATTGGCACAAAAATATATAATATTTCAGATTATTTCTGACCAGCACTCGTATGACATTGTTGCCAACATGCTTTTACGTGTACTAATAGATCCAATGTCTAAATCCATGTAACGTCCTTTGGACTTCAACCACATTTTGTATTCTGTACCTTAGGAGATGGAAGTAAGAATATATTCAGTCACCAGAGCTGCCAACTGTATTGCTCTATTAGGCTACATTATGCCTAGTATACCTTATTTCGAACTAATTAAGACATTTCGATATTACCCACTTAATTTCGTCATTATTCTAGATAGGTTCATATACTGTAGATTAATCTATGGCATGAATCTTAACTTTAAGAAAAGTAGGCTCTTTAGTTCGTCACGGAACTTCTTGTTCCATCTGACTATGAGGAAAGCGGCTAACTGGTAGCATGCTGAACTTCTATGCCCAAGGTGCTGGTTCAAAGCCGGACAAAGTCGCCGGATTTTCTAAGAGCGCTAAAAATCCGTCAGCATGCTTTCCTTCGGAGGGGAAGTTACAACGTTCGTTGCAAGTTGCTGGTTGCGGTGGCATCTAGCAGCCAAGTTCACAGCTAGGTGTCGTTGACGTTAGTATTTGGTACAAAATTAGGTACTACTACTTAAAATTGACCGTCTGCAGACCTTACCTGAATTACAGACTAATACAGTCATCACCAATAACACCGTTTATCAGACAGATTCTACACACACCCAATGTACACGGGGTTACATGACCATCTTGTCGCAGCCCCTAAACTGAGGAACCAACCAACATCTCTGCGGGAGATAAAATTTTGCGTGAAGAAGTAACAGACTGTTAGATAGTTACACATTAGTTCCAAACCTTGCATAGGGACAGTGTGATCACAAGTATAAAAATTAACCCCAAATGACAAGAAGGTTACCATCCCCATAGGACAGTAAAATGTTAAAAGTATGCATAGAAAGACGAAAAAATGTTAACTAACCTCCAATTGTAAAATACTTTCTCGCAATAAATGAGGTCTGATCCTCCTACGAAAATCTGCATATTTTGCCTATTATAGCCTATCCCCTAGTTTGCCCGGTGAAATCTACCTCCGCCTTCCGGCGTGCCGAGAGGAATTTTTGTTACTTTGTTTGTGTCCTCTATAGTGTCTGACGGTGCAGTGAGCTGTTTTGACAGCTGATTACTCTCATACCGCGATGCTTCCAAGGCTATAGCCTTCTTCAGGAGATCATCAAATTTCGTGTCATTAGACTGGAGAAGTTTCTCTCTGATCCAATTATCTCGCAAGCCACGTATAAATTGTGCACGAAGAAAAACATCCGCAATTGAAATTCTGGCGTCACATGTACACTGAATATAAAAGTCACAGTCTAGTAAGTGGCTTCTAAGAGTGGCAACAAATCCTGCAATATTTTGACTTTCTTTTTGATTGACGTTCAAAAAATAGTGTATGGAAACTACGGTTGAGACTTGAGGTGACAGTATTTGCTTGAAATGCTTTACTAGGTCATTATAACCGAGAGACTTGATTGGTTTATCAGGGCCTAAAATGCAGAGAGATTGTTATAATGAATTGCCCCTATTGATGTACACAAGAGTTGAGCTTTCTTTGTTGGATCGGTGGCATTGTTGAAGTTGGCGTAATTTTCAAATCGTTCTAAATACGACACAAATTTTTCCTTTGCAGAATCAAAATTTTCAAAAGGTGTGATGTTAGTGGCTTGTCGGGTTGTGGCGGGCTGGTGAGCTTGATACCTATCAAGTAACTTCTCTTGAGAATTAGTAAAAATGTTCAGTAATTGTTGAAACTGATTTGCATCCATCTTGACGGAACTTCGAAATAATTTTAAAAACCACAGTTCAAATATAATAAAATGTTTCAAGATAACAGTTTTAAAACACACTGGGTAGTGATCGATGACCGAATATTGTCCTGGGCTTGAGAAAAAAACAACAACATTGCATAACCTCCAAGTTCGAACTGCGATACATATTATTTTGAATATGTGGCATGCAGGCACACGTAGCTGAATATACGATGAGTTGCTTAGGATCGTTTACAAGTACTCTGTGTACATTTCATGTCGATTTGCCTGATTCTTGATTTTACTCACGTGGCCGTTGAAACAGACGACGTAAATACCGTACTTCATTGATGTAGGCTATATCTGAACCGGAGAATCAAGTCCCAATTCCTCGTCGCCAACTATTATGTTTTGAATAAAGCACATTATAGCTATTATGTTTTGAATAAAGGATATTATAGCACTTTAATATGCACACACATCTGAATCTACATCTTAACACAATGAACAAATTACAACTAACATTGTCACAGAGTAGAATCATATATCCACTCCGACCAAGTTCCATAGAGGACATAAACTAGATACATAATAGTCTCCCCCATTTATATAAAAACAAATAAAAGGAACTATTCATATTCATTTGGGCATATAGTCTTGCAGATACTGAGGAGGTCGCCTGTCTCTGGCTGATCTTCTTAAATAATTATCAGCAGGTGGTGGAAGGCTGTTTCGATCAGGGCGTTCATCTGGTTGCAGGATGGTCTGCCTTGTATCATCTGAAGTGTGGGTTGCAGGAGGAATATCCTCATTTTCTAGTCTTGACTGGGTTGGTGTTGGTATGTTTGGAACACCAGGACATAAACTAGATACATAATACTTAGGCATAACCTACCAATTACATGTCATGAAATTGGTAAATATAAGCAGCAGTGGCGGCTGGTGACATTGTTGCAGCGTTGCACAACTCCCAATAATTTTATACCTAATTCGTAGTTTCTTTTCCTTTAATGTTTTAGTTTTATAGATCTAATGCACTCAAAAATGTGTTAAATTCATCTATATTTTGATATTATTTATCCAAATGCTTCACACTGTACCTATAAAAGCTGCCGCCTTCAAATCAAACTCCAGGGGGTTAGCTCTCTTGTGGCAACTCCCAAGCAGACAGCGCGGCGTACAGGACGAGGCTGGACGAGGCCAAGCTTGTGCATAGCATGCCGACCAGCATGGGTAGCAGGGAGTTGCAGACGAGCTGCCAGGCCCCTGGCAACACTCAGTTCCAAATGGCCCCGTTAGACTGCACCACTCTTTGGAAATGACAACACCCTCGATTTCTCTTACCCCGCGAAGGGTAGTTTAGTTAGTTATTTAGTTAGTTAGTTATTGTTGTTTTAAGGGGCGGAACTACGAGGTCATCTGCCCCTGAAGGGTAGTTTCTTTCCCACACCACTAGAGAATGCTATACCACCCACAACGGTACAAATATCGGAATTTCATAGGGAGACATTAGTTGGTTCACACCCAATTATTTTTAGATGTTTTCTCATCATAACTTCATTTAATATTTTTGTCAATTGTTCTGTGAAGCGAGCCTAAGAACGCCACCGTGCTATAATTACAGTAGATAAGTGGCTGAACTATTTTGCGACGTATTGTTGGTGTACTTTAGCGGTTTATGTTTGCTTTTACCACTCTTGTTCTTGCGGTATTTGGGTTGCGATTAGTTCTGTATTTAGTTGATTTGAGTATTTTGGTTCCAGGCAGATACTTAACTGTGCATTATTATTATTATTATTATTATTATTATTATTATTATTATTTTTGTTTGGTTGATTGTGAGTAGACCTATGCATTCACTACGAAATTTCTTGGCTAGCAAAATTCAGTGTTTTGTTAGTTTGCTTTTCGCGCCACTTTCCGATGTAGCACCCAGATTTATCATCTGTGCATCTTGTAAGTTAGTATTTTATTTTAACGGAATGTTTAGTTTGAAACATTAATTTATTGCGGAGTGTGAGTGAAAATGAATAGAGTAAGTAATTTGCTAGTCAGACAGTTTTTCCAGCTCCCTGATGACGATAAACTTACAGTTAAAACACTCGGTAGACCATTACCGGGTAAGTATTGTCCAAAATGTAAGTATACGAGGGCGTTTAAAGGAGATATTTAAGGCAATAATAATTGGTTATGTGAATGCGATATTTAAAAACGCTTTATTCTGTTTTACATGTTTGTTGGTGGAGAATTCGCGTGGACCAAAATAGGAGTTATGGAAAATAATCCCTAAAATAAAGAAACATGAATCTTCAGCTGAGCGGCTTCGATGCCGTAGTTGGTAGCATGCTGAGCCTCTATGCCCAAGATCGCGGGTTCAAACCCGCCGAAGTCATCGGATTTTTTTAAGAGCGTTAAAAATTCCTCAGTATGCATTCCTTCGGAGGGGAAGTAAAGCCGGCGGTCCCATGTCATAGATTTATGGCATGTTAAAGAACATTCCACTTATTACACCTGTGTGAAGCTAAATTATAGGTTAAAAATTTGAACAACGCTCTTAGGTTCCAACGTTCGTCGCCAGGAGCCGACTGCGGTGGCGTGTAGTAACCAAGTTCTGAACTAGTAGTCGTTTACGGTGGCCTTTGGCGGCAAAAGTAGGAACTGCTTGAAATTCAATGTCTGTAGTCCTCACTTGAATTAAAAACAGATAACACTCACTAATACAGCCATCACAATTAACACCGGTTATCAGACAGTTTCTCCACACACCCAAAGTACAGGGGGCTACATGACTGCCTTGTCGCAGCTCCTAAACTGAGGAACCAACCGACCAATCTTCAGCTGTTTAAAATTGACACTTTTTGGAACTGTTAACGAAGATGCACAATTGGACAGTGCCTATAGAAGGTAAATTGCGGAATATAACGAAGATGTTAGGCACAATAGATATGTGTTAAATATTGTAATAAACTGTATTCGTTTCTGTGGTTCTTTCGGACTGGCCTTGCGTGATCATGATGAAAGTGTAACATCAACAAATCCATGTGTTTTGAGAGAACTAATTAATTTTACCGCTGAGTTGGATGCTGTGTTAAAGGTCATTTGGTAAGGGCAACTGTTTTCAAAGGATCGTCCAAAACAATTCAAAATTAATTTTTACAGATTATGATGGAGGTTTGCCAAGAAGAAGAATCAAAGCAAATAAAGGAATCGGAAATTTTTGCCATTATAGCAGATGAAACTAGTGATATTTCAAACATATTTCAGATGGCTGTTGTGCACCGATACGTAGTAAGAGGCAAACAAAACATGATGCACACACATTAGCAGCGTGTTTACTGGATGAATTAAAGAAGCAGAAATTGAACGAAACTCCGCAAAAATGAATTGCGCCGACGTATGACAGAGCGCACTTCATGGCTGGTTTCTCTGATGGGGTTCAAGCTATAGTGAAAAAAAAAAAGACTGATAGTCAGTCTGAAAGACTAGACTTTATATCATTTTAAATGCTACAAATGCTGCGTGAACTCAAAGTCCGTTAGCAAGTGCAAACCAAGGTCAAAGGAGGTAGCTGGCTGGATGACGTCACGCTCACCGGAGCGCGCGGGGAAAGGAGGAAGCTCAAGCAGTATTATGACGTCACACACCTCAGTGCATGCTCGGTACATTTTGCCCCGTCACCGTAACGTAACGCCAGACCCCAGCGTAACTACGAAGTCGACAAGATCATTTAAAATGATAAAAATTCTATCCTTATGCAGAATATGTGCCCGTCTTTGTTAGTAATAACATTTTTCGTTAACGTACAAACTTTTCGGTTGCCATGTTTTTATGTTGAGAATGTTTATTATCCCGGAGATTGAGACCCAACCTTAGACAACCTGCTGTGTTTAAAATTCATCCCATGAACTCAGGCATAGGGCTTAAATACATAAATCTGTTTTTTTATGAATTCCTATAGGAAGAAGCCCAAAAGAGCCATTAAAATTTGTCTATTTGTCGAACGTATAGTTATTTTGGAAAACCCATGTATTTCAGTTTTTATAGAACTGTTGTTTATCTAACGTTAATTAATTTTTGTTACATGTGTAAACTTCCCATATAAAATTGCGACATCAGAAATTTTGTTGCACACCCAGCTTTACTTACCACCGGCCGCCACTGATAAGCAGACAGCAACATCAATAAGCAATGGTCTACAAATGTAGTTTTATAGTGCACAAAAGGTTATTGTACTGAATGTATTTCGAACTGATGAATAAAACTGGTGGAAACGACAGCCAATTGATTTACATCCAAAGTAGTAGAACTTCCAGTTGATCGGCAAGAGTGTTGATTTGTACTTTTATTTTCACAAATTTTGATGAAGTGAGAAAATTTAAATAAAAACGTACATACAATTCCTCATCAATAAGTGATTTGCACTTCATACTGTCATGAACTGGAATAGATTTCTAGCATTTTAATTGATGTAGAAATCTATTCCTCTCGCCGCCATGCTGGTGATAATTGTAAACAAACCAGCGGGCAGCCAATGGCTGGTAATAATTGCCACCCAATAACAAGCCAGGATGACGCGGATCATAATTCGCGTTTCACTCTCATTGCGTTTTAACTTGAGGTGAGGAACCAGCTGTTCGTTAACGCTACGGGGTGCCATTATTAAAATGTTGGGAGGTAGAAACACACCCTAAATGGCGCTCTGAGGACGTCTACTGAGATCCTCAAGTCTCGCTATTGGTTACATTCAAACCAGCACTACAGGCTTATTGGTTACGATTTCGCGCGGTCAGAATGGATACGGCAGTCTGTCTTCACCGTGTGCACATCATTTGAGTGCTATTGTAGTTCGATTGTATTGTGTTGTTCTGTGTAATGTGTTCGTAATAGTGCTGTGCGACTGAATAATTAATATTAGACTGAGTCTAATATCTTCAATTTAGCCCAGCTATAATAATTATTTTAAATTAATAAGTAGCCTATTAAAGTGCGTTGATTTATCTCCTGTGTAGTATTTTTAAATGATGGCCAGCGTGAATTCGCCAGGTACTTCGGGACCAGAACCAAACAGCAGTAGCCTAACAGGTGCAATAGAGAAGCCATGTGACCGTAACTGTGTTATCGAGCGGCTTTTTTCTGCATCCTTTCAGTTCATTTAGCCGTGCGGAGAAGAAAGAACTAATCTCGAAGGGACGACCTACTCCTCCCCTACCTAACTTATGTCAATTCAAAAAAACAGGTGGGAAAATAGTAAAAAAAAAATTCCGTTTCCAAATATGCAGAAATACCTTGGTTATGTGGGTGCAAGGCATTAAATAAGCTTTACTGTTGGCCTTGTTTACTATTTTCTGTTCAGAAAAATGTTTGGAACAGCAGTGGCGTAGCTGATTTGAATAATTAAGGAAATGTATTACGAAAGTGGCATCAACAAAGTAAGGAACACATTGCAGCGGCAATCTCATTGAAACAATTTCAAAACTCATTGTCAGATACTAGAATTGATTGCTGTCTTAGCAAAGCCTATAAAGAGTCAATAGACAAACACAATGAAAAAGTGAAAGGTAATAGGTACGTTAATAGATGCTACTTGCTTCCTGGCTCTTCAGGAGCTACCTTTTCGAGGCCATAATGAATCGGAAGATTCTGCTAATAAAGGCAATTATAGGGAGTTGATTCAATACATGGTAGAACGCGACGTGAATTTGCATAATCACCTACAAAATTGTACTGTGTTCTCAGGCCAAGTTTCAATGATACAAAATGACTTAATCGACGCTTGTGCTCAACACTAATTAATGCAGAACAAAAAAGCCGAAAACTCTGCTGCGCAGTTTGTTGCAATTATTGTAGATGAGACAATGGGCATATCAAGGAAGTAGCAATTAAGTATAGTGTTCAGATACGTTGATCCTAAGGGCGAAATTCAAGAAAGGTTCATAAGATTCCTGATTTGAGCAATAACAGAAGTGCCGAAAGAATAGCAACACATGTCTTTAATCATTTAGATGAGTTTCAATGCAGTAGTAAGTTAATTGCTCAAACTTATGATGGCGCATCTGTCAATACTGGCCAATATAACGGACTAGCCACGTGAGTAAAGTCAAAGTGTCCACGATCATTGCTCACTATCTGCTATGCACACAAATTAAATTTAGTATTGCAGGACTATGTAAAAGTGATCAGAAATTGTAAAATATTTTTCTCGACCGTTTCCGGTTTCGCATCGTTTTTCTCCAATTCAAGCAAAAGAACTCATGCTCTTGACGGGATAGTAAATGCCCGTTTTCCTTCTGTTGCTCCAACCAGATGGCTATACAACAATAGACTAGTGGAAATGATTTATAATCACAAAACAGAACTGATTCAGTTGTTCAGTCAAATAATTAAGAATGACACAATGCCGTTCGATCCTGAAACACGATTTTGTGCAAAAGGATTTCTTAAGAACCTTCTTGATTTTGAGTTCAATTTTCTGTTGGAAATTTTCCACTTGGTTCTACCTAAAGCAGAGATACTATTCAAAATTTTGCAAAATAAGATACGTTATGTGACGTTATATTTTGTGAGAGTAAAATCCAAGAATTTAAAGAGTTTCTGAAGTCATGTAGTGAGGAGTTTGATGAATTGTGGGCTAAACTGCATAACAAAGACGCTCCTGTTACAAAGAAGCGACGAAGTGACTCATTTCGCCGCTTGTACTTCGAAATAGTTGATCACTTCTCAGCACGTATTGAAGAGAGATTTAGAGACCTTCATTCTTTGACATTTTTCGCTCTTTTAACTGTCGACAAATTTGAGGAATATTCTCACTGTTTTCCCATTAATCATCTTCATTCTCTAATAAAATCGCCATATGGCAGATTTTTCAACAGTTCGGGGCTAAATTCTGAATAGTCTTACGTCTTCAGTTCACCGTCATTCAGATTAAATTCCATGTCAAAATTGAATGACTACATTGTATCAAACGATTTCCTTGACACATTACCGGAAGTGTCAAAACTCACTCAACTTAATTCTGACTATTCCCGCTACTAGTGCCTCAAGAGAAAGGAGCTTCTCTGTGTTGAAGCGCTTTAAAATATACTGCAGAAATTCTACAGCGCAAGAACGTCTCAATGGTCTAGCATCACTTTCTATCGAGAAAGCTTTCTTCCGGGACTAAAAAAAAAACATCATTTCCATGACACAATCATCGGTATCTTCGCGGAAAATAAGGACAGGAGAATCGATCTGAAATTCAAATAATCCCATTAACCAGGTATGTTTTGTGTTGTTCACTATATATTTTACAGACTGATATTACTTTTATTATTATTATTATTATTATTATTATTATTATTATTATCATTCTCTTCCCTTTAGAAATTCGAACTACAGTAGGCTATAGCCTACCGGAAACTGTAATTTTCAACCTTTCTCATTAATTTATCTTTGGACTTCATCCCATTACGTCCTACACATTATAAAAATCAGGAGTCGCCACTGATGTCAGTATTCACTTACAGTCAATGTTTTCTCGTACTCTTTTATCGTTAGGGATGCGTCAGAACATCTCTGTCCCCACTGCTCGCTTGCCTGCCTAGCGTGTAATTTAAAGCTCGCACATCAAGTGTTGGTACCGTTCTGAGATAATCACTTTTGCATTAAAGTCAATTTCTTCTCAAATATCGCTCTAAGGATTCGTAATTTCACAAAATATCAACGGAGCACATGTTTACTATGGTATACTGAAGTTGTATTATACTTTCTCACTGTTAATTAGCATAAAAGCTGAGTTTTATTGACGAATACACTTCACTGTTCACTGCATCTGAACATGGCTTTGTTCCAATGGCCCAAGCGTCAGGCTCTCTGGCGGTCAGACATATCCACGCCCGCACTGAGTATAAATTACGCGATCAGGACAGAGCTCGCAATACGACCTTCACCTCCAAGCGATATCACGACAAAGACCCCACTACTCAACGCGTCCTCTCTCACATCGAACAAATCATGGTGCCTCATAAGCAAATTCGTGGCAAGTGACCCGTACTCCATATATCTTCATAAATCTTTGTAGAGTGACTCCAAACTTCGTTCCAAAAATAATAATAATATTACTTATTAGATTACACATATTTTCATTGTTTCAGAAGTCGATTTACTCCATTCTACACAAAGATATCAGCGAAAACACATATGAGAAGCTTCATTTTTGCCTCCAAATTCCCTTTCTACCACGCTTTTCCTCAATCTGGATTGATCAATCACAACATTTTCTTCCTGTTGCTACGCGATTTCCCGCTTTTATTCTCCACGAGGCGAAGACAAATTTTGGCGTGGGTAGCCATTGTTCTCTCTTTGCTACAAGCACAATCCTTTCTTGCAATGTCGAAAATATAATATTGTGCAATCATAAAATTTCACCAAAATTTCACTAAAATTCGTCGAGAGTTTCAAAATAGCATTTCCAAGACCATGGCCATCCTAAAATTCGGGTTCAGTACTGAGCCCTGATTTTGAATTATACAGGAACAGTCATGTTTGCCCGAACGTGGGGCCTACGAGGTTCGTTTGGTGATCCTTTGAGGTTCGTTCGAGGGCATTGATCCGACCATGTATTAGAAAAGTGGCTACGAAAAAAGCTTTGTAAAGAATCGTATTGCCATCATGGGTCGATGTTGAGTGTAATAATATAGGTATTTGGAGATGATTAGTAATGTTGCACTCAAACATAAATCAGATCTATTGTAAACCTCAGAAAGGAATGAAGTGGGTTAGAAATACAAGGAGACAACCTACGATCTGAATTTATTTCATTTCAGACTGGCTCATGGTCTATGTTAGTCATGTTTAAGGTAAAGTTAACTTGTTTTCCGACGCGTGAATGTAAACTTTATTAGGGAACATAGTTGATATAAGGCACGTAAGGAACGAAAAGGTTATTAATAAGTCCTAGTGTAACTAATGTTAATAACTTAGCTAGACAGTAAAATACCCAAGATCATGGTAGAATTTGTTGCTCTAAATGACGTCACCATACTTTGTTGTCACCATTTATTCCATTTATTGTTATATAGTAATGGCTATTTCGACGGAGGAGGTCCAGAGGATGCTGGAGCAGATGCAGAGAAATTTGCAGGATAATTTAAAGGAGAACTTGCAAGATAGTCTCAAGGACATAAAATGTGATTTGCAGGAGAGTATAAATGTTGTAGAACAAGGTTTTCAGGAGGCGAAGCAGGACCTGGAACAAGTCAAAAAGGATAGGGAAGACATTGACACAGTTGTAGTCAAGGTTGTTGAAAATGTAGTAGAAGCTATTACTGAAAGGGTAACGTCCCTAGGAAGAGATTCAAGGTGTGCAATTTTCTTGGATGGACTGCAGACAAGTTCTGTAAGTGTAAAAGATAACATGTCGCGTTTACAGGCCAGCTTGACTGAAGTAAAAAACAAAATGGAGGAGATTAGCGTGGACGTTGGTAAGGTCCAAGGGGATGTCACCAATATACAGAGTGATGTCACTAATGTGCAATCCAAAGTTGATACAGTACAAGGTGATGTTATAAATGTGCAATCTAAAGTTGACACAGTGCAGGGAGATGTCACTAGCATAAGAGTTGATGTTAACAATGTCCAATCCGATGTTAATGTAATACAGACCGATAAAATGCGAAGACATTCGCCATTAAAATCCGTATTGATAGAAGTTAATCAACTATTCAAATAATACGCCAAATCAATACTCAATTTATATATAATTCTATATAAATAGAACATGTTTCGGCCTTCAATGAGGCCATCTTCAGCTAAACAAGAATCAATTAATAATTAAGCTAAACTATTATAAAAGTACCTAAATCTAATAAGAAAATAAATATTAATGTTAAAATTGAATAAAATGAATCACTATTAAAATGGATATCCTTACAAATCAAATTAAATAAAATGAAAATAAAATACTTGTCATTTCTCTTCAAAATTTAGTTTAAAACGAGAAAATATTATTGGCGAATGTAAACAAATATTAAACTATATAATAATTCTTATCAAAATAATACACTTAAAATAATTTAAAAATAAAGTTATGTAACCAATAATTAATATAGATCAGTGAAATTGAATAAGCACATAGTTAAATGCTTAACTGAATAAGTAAATCTTCTATCTTCAACATAAAGTTAAAATTCTGAATAGGTGCCAAATACTAAGTGTGCCGACGTGAACGTAGATAAGAGCTTGAAATATTAAGTAAGTGGATCAGTGCTTGAGACGAATAAGGAGATCGTCACTCAAGATGGAGTTAAAATTTTGAATACGTGCCAATAAGTAATCGTGTTGACATAAAGTGCCCTGCTAAGAAAATAAATATGTCAGAGTTTAATATTTGTTTACAAACGGGTGAGTTAGCCGTGGTCGTTACGGCATGACTGCTGGCAGTCGCTCACATCCGGGAGGCGAGGAGGTTCGAATCCCCCCACCGGCAACCTTGAAGATGGTCTTCTGTGGTTTCCCATCTTCCTTCCAGGCAAATGCCGGGGTTGGTCCCTAACTATAGGCCACAGCCACTACCTTCCGACTCCTCGACCTTCCATTCCAACTTTCCTCCCCAACGGTGCTTGTAGCTCACCCATTGGGTGTCCGTCTCGAAGCAGCTACAAAAATCGCGAGCCAAACATGTCCTCGGACACTCCCGGCACTAAAAGCCATACGCTAAAAAAAATGTTTACATTCGCCAAAAATATTTTCTCGTTTTTAACTACATTTTGAAGGAAGATCAGAAGTATTTTATTTTCATTTTATTTAATTTGATTTGTAAGGATATCCATTTTAATAGTGATTCATTTTATTCAATTTTAACATTAATATTTCTTTTCTTATTAGATTTAAGTACTTTTATAATAACAACAACTAGCACCTGGCACTATACGGCCCATGACGGGCTAAGGCCGACCAAGCGACCGCTGCCCGGCCATTTGGCCTGCAGATATTGGGGTGACGCGTGATCAGCGTGTCGGGTCCCCTCGGCCGTTAATCTTGGTATTCGTGATCGGGGCGCTGTCTCACTGTCAGACTGCTACTCAATTGTCCTCACGAGGCTGAGTGCACCCCGTTCCAACCCTCACGTCAGTTTTAAAATCCCTGACGGAGCCGAGGATCGAACCCGAAGGCAGGCGCGCTACCCCAACACCATGGGGCCGGCACTTTTATAATAGTTTAGCTTAATTCTTAATTGATTCTTGTTTAGCTGAAAATGGCCTCATTGAAGGCCGAAACATGTCCTATTTATATAGAATTATATATAAATTGAGTATTGATTTGGCGTATTATTTGAATAGTTGATTATACAGACTGATATTAATAAGATGCAGACTGAAGTTAATAATATGTTTATTGACGTTAGTGCTGTACAGTCGGATATTAATAAGGTGAAAACGAATGTGGAGGATGTTCACACAGATGTTACGACTATTCAGGTAGACATTAATAAGATGCAGACTGAAGATACTAGTTTAAAGGATAG
Source organism: Meconema thalassinum (assembly GCA_946902985.2). Taxonomy (NCBI): domain Eukaryota; kingdom Metazoa; phylum Arthropoda; class Insecta; order Orthoptera; family Tettigoniidae; genus Meconema; species Meconema thalassinum. Next base: position 790,515,538 of record OX336390.1, read on the forward strand.
AGCCATAAAGATCCAAAACAGTTCTTTAAATTGAAACGCATAGAGTCAAGTAGTGTTACATTCCAAAGTGAGATTATGACCGAATTAGAGAGTTCTAAGACTTAATTTGTGAATGATAACGAGAGAACATCTAGGGCATTAGAAGACTTAAAAGATAATGTAGATTCACTACGCACCCAAGTAACAGATCATAATAAGATTCTTAAAGAGGATATCGAGATCGATATCACCGAAATGCTTAAGGCCAGTGTCATTATTTGGAAGGATGAATGGGACAAATCTAGTGGTGAATATGTAAAGGGGATCCAGAATAGTTTGGAGAGGAAATTAGCTAGTAATCAACTTACTAATAACAGAGAGGTTATAAGTGTCAGAACCGATCTGGGTAATACTCTTCAGAAAACACAGGTAGAGGATTCTAATCAATTTCGACAGGAATTAGAGAAAGAAACTAAGTCTATTAAAGAACAATTAAGCGAAGTAGTCAGTAAAGTTAATACGACAGGAGAAGTGAAATCAACCGATATCGAGGATATTCGAACGAGAATACAGAGTTTGAATATTAGCGATGTGACCAGTCTAGAGTATTATAAAGAAGAACTGAAGAGGGAAGTACGAAGCCATTTGAAGGAGATTATTGAGGAGAAACAGAAATAAGAATTAGAAGATTGGGAAAGTCATACGGGAAAGAATAGTACTGAAATCGAAGAAAGAGAAACTAGACCAGAAGTAATGCAGTTTAAACACTTAGAAAGACAAGAAGTGAGAATTCTAGAGCCAGATAGAGAAATCAGAGATTACAGGACGAGTACTCCAGCAACTCAGGCTAGGAACGTTACCGTCATAAGGAACTTTGAAGATAAGCCACGTCAGTTTACCAATAAGGATGGCTTTACCCCAATTGAATTTATTCGAAATCTTCGTGGTTACTTAGTGGAAGCTCACGTAAGTAAATAACGAGAAATTAAGGTCGTTGAATGGTTCTGGGCCTTCCGGTATACCTTCGTAGACTTCAAAGAGATTGCAGAATCGCTCATTAAACGATTCTGGAGTATTGAAGCGCAGAACAGCTTACGAGCAGAGGTTTACTCGCGTAAATATTCGAGTACACTTCCGACACGATACGCAGACTTCTTTACGGGACAGTTAGCCCAGTTGGGGTCTTGCAGCCACTATTATCAACAGGAGAGCTCATAGAAGCTATATATAGACAGCTCCCAGTTGAGGTCGAAAGATTCATAATTTCAGCCGGTATCAAGGATTTGGCGAGCCTTGATGAACTATTGCGCAAACTAGATTATACTAGTCCGAAGCCAAAAGTCATGTCTAGAAACCAGAGACTGGAAACGAGAGGTATTAACACAGTATGCATCGATCAAATCCAGCAAACCGATGGTCAGAAAGAGCAGGAAAAAGACGCGTAGATCCGCAAAGGAATAACTACTTCAGGGACCGCAGATACGAGCCAAGGTACCACAGATTTCGCGATGGACGGCCGTATCAACAGCAGAATGGTCGTAATAATAACGGAACCACACGCAGAAACGGGTATCATCACAATAATAATAATTACCGTTATAATAATATTAACAATGGTAATTACAACCGTAACAACCGTAATTCCCAAGGAGACAGGCATGATGAAAGCGATAGAAATGAAGTATTTACGAAAGAACAGTATGGGTAGGTTTAACGCTACCCCCAAGGGAAGACGATGAAAAAAAAAAGGAAAGGGAAGAATTGGGTTTCGGAATGGAGAAAAAGTATGGATAGATAGGACGAGAGTCCAAAACTAAGCAAACAGAATAAATTTGAATGAGTATTTAGTGACGAGCGTCACCGCAATGCCCGTGAAGCACCTAAAGTGAGTATGGACTTGGACGCAGCTAACGGGAAATGTGGCTGGAGCTTGGGCTATTTGCAAGCAAGCAGCGATCGTAGCTACCCTTCCAAGCCTACATTTGGCTATTATAGGGAAGGGTGGTAGTCTGGCAAGACAAAGAATGACAGATTTACTGTATATCCTTTCAAAGGAGTTAAGTTTCAACGAATGTTTTGAAAGGCGCAAATAATTTGAATTTGCCGTTATGATTTTAGTTCTTGGAACTGTAGGATCTCCGACGACTGATCGAGTACCCCCAGGAAAGGTAGTGGTGAAACAGTTATGGTGATTTTGGGTACAATTGTGTTGATTTCTTTGAAAATTTTGGTAAGAAAGATAATAGTTGCATTTAAAAATAGCTAAGCTTTTACCCAGCAAAGTGCCGACTAAAAGTTTAGACTGGAAGAAAAACTTAAAATTTGAAAACGAACCACAAGTTTTAGAGAAAATCTCAACAAGCAGGAAGCTTGCGGAGCTAGCTTTACTTGCCTTACTGGCTCATTAGAATTAGCTATAGCAGCTAAAAGATGCTTTGGAAAAGATGATACTAGAAGTTTTCTTTCAAATGCAACAAGAAGCAAAACATTTATTAGTTGGGTGGTTGATTTTATTAAAGAGGGCATAAGCCGATGGGAAGAGTCAGGGAAACCAGGGTCCTACCTAAGCGTTATTCTGTTGTAATGTATAAAGCGAAAAGTTGAAATATTGTTTATTTAACAATAAAAAAGAGTTGACGTAGCAAACAATATAAAGTTGATTTAGATTCAAATTAATAACAATAAACAATTTTAACATACAAAAGTCTGAGACTTAATGCTAACAAATTGTAAATTTTTTGAAATGTTAAATAGGACGCAAGTATAAAACTTGCTTCGAGCACAAAATCTGAATAAGATTATAAAAGTTGTGCTAAAAATTGAAAACTTTAAAGTTTGTAACGAGAATTACGAATAATTAAAGATTTAACAAGGAATCAGGTACAATGTAGGCACTTTAAGAATTCCTATTAGAGATCTTAAAGGCTATGAAAAAGCATTTAATATGAGATTATGACAAAAGAGGAGAGGAAAATTAAGAAGAAGTTTCTATAACTTCTTATATTTAAACAGGGATCACGAGAAAAAATGGGGCCAGGTGCCCTTTCGTGAAACCCGGAAAAGACAAGTTAGAAAACTCACTTGTGAGTAGAAATGATTGAATTCCCTAATAAACGAGGGAAAAATAGTTTAAAGAGTGTGCTAGGCACAGATTATACAGAAGTTACGATGTTAAACAGCACAAAGATAGGAAGGCACTGACATTGAGTGACACTTCATTGAAGGAACTACAAATTTTATAATTTAATTATAATATGTTAGTAAGGTATTTGAGAGGAGGAGAATAGGAGGTTTAGGAAAGTGTCTTGGCCATGTTTATTGCTCTGTTTCGAACGCGACAAGGTTGGTAGTTTAACGGGCAATGTTTCACTATAGTTTATTGGTGTGTTTGGAAAGTTTACTATTGCAGCACATAATGTTCACAAGAAGAAAAGTTATTGCAATTATGTAAATCACTAGTTGAATTGTAACTTGAGAAGGTTTATTGCGTTGTAGCTTTTATAGGTTGTAGTTGAATGCAGCGGGAAGTTCCCCACGAAGGAAGACAAATTAGACTTAAAATAACGAATGCTATTAAGAAAAGTCTTAAGCTAAGAACAGTATTCCCATATTTAGGTGGAAAATACTTGACGGCTTTACTTGCAGAAAGATAACTTGATGTAGAAAGTTCTAGAGAATTGATATCTGTTGAATTGGGCAAAACAAGTCCCCCGGTGGAAAGCTGAATTCTATAGACAGTGGGTACTTAAAATTATCCCTCGGTGTGAGATAGTATCTCAGATAATCAGTACAAGAAGTACTTTTTCATTTTGAATGTTAGCTGAAGTAGCCACAACTAGATCAGGAAGATCTTTTGAAGGCAGATATTGCATCACATTTATCAATTTCACACTGTCTATAAAATCAGATAAAATGCTATAAGCAATTTAAAACATTTAAAACTTGGTGAAAACCATTGAAGTAGTACTTAGCTCATTTTGAAGAAAGACGATGGTCTGGATGACGGTTGAGGTTAAAACTCACAACATGGCGCAGATATTTAAAAATGTCTCAAGTAGACAGGAGACAAGCCTGAAGAAGGCTCCAACTGTACGTGTTGACGACTGACGAAGCAGTGGGAGTGAGAGCAGTTGCTCTCGGCACGGAGACAAGAAGTCGAGAGAGCGAGTGAAGTGACGCACCGATGGAGGAGAGCGACCACGCACACGTCAGAGGTAGGCGGGCGAGGAGAAGGGGAAGCGCGCGGGTAAGGGAAGGAAACAGTAGAGTTTACACAAGCATAGCAAACATTATAAAAGCAAAATTCTTCTTGGAGCGGTTGTAATGCTTTTGCTCCACGTTGGGCGCACAAATGTAACGCTTCTACTGGGGTGAGTGATGCTAAACCACAACAAGTCCCACGTTTTGCGGGCAAGTGTAACTGTTTCACTAGTGCTCCCACTGTTGGGTGACAAATTAACGTTTATTCTGACTAAGATAAGTTGTATTAATGGGCGCCAAGACCTCAACACTACGTTGAAATCTAAATTTATATTTATAAACACCTAGCTCGGGCAGAACATATTTAAGAATCTTGACACTCAGACCGTGGTATGATTGGATCATTAACCCAACTAACAATTGTATCCGGAGAAGGAATTAGGTCTATATCTAATGCTACCTACTGAAAGCAAAGATTGCATAGTATAAGAAATGAATTTATTATATATAAAAAAACAAGCAGTGGCAAATTTTAATAATGATAATAATAATTTAAAATGGAGCATAACGATTTTAATTTTACCACTGGAAAATCACGTGACGTTGGAGGCGGATGAATTATTGAATTTACTATTATTTCCAACCTAAGAAGTTACTGAAATTCTGATTCTGAGACCATGAAAAGAGAGAGATTACGTAGTTCTGCGTCAGTCACGCTTACCATTGGAAATAGCAGTAGCATTTCCCTCGTACGTGATGAATCAAGAGAGCTTCCATCAGCCTCTTGGACGTCGCCATCTTCTTCGTTTCTTGCGGAGATCGGTGTTAAAATGATGAAGTTAAATGCTTGATAGTGGTGGATCCAAAATCCGTTAGCCACCTACGCTGACTCCCTGTTCACAAGAGCTCGCGTATTTCTCATGACTAATTTGTCAGTTGAGAGTAGCAGTACTGAAATGTTCGCCATAGAACACGAGTACGAAGTCCGTAGACTATGCAAAAATACAATGTTCACGTTACGGTCCGAACACAACGGAACCTACGAAACGAGCGTCCACCTCGGACAAGTTTTACAATGTTAATGGTCCCCTCTTCACTGCGCGCGTTCACTATATGCACTCGCCGGCCGTTACCCTCCAGTGTACCAACTCCCTGTGGTCCATTCTCCTCTGATTGGCTGTGACCCCACGCGAGACTCCCGTCATTAAGTTCTTTGCACACTGTACATTTTCCGTTTCACTCCAATTCGCCTTTTCTTGAAACTGCCAGTTGTAAACGTTCCTCAGTTGCATCATCGCTTCACGACAAGATTATTCCTGTAGCCGAATTCCCGATGACTCATCTCTCTCCATAAGCCCTTAACTGAATAAAATTCGAAAATCTCCGAGATCAAATAATTTACTGTGATAATATCGATCGGAATAATCCGCTTGATAGTGTTTTCTATAAAATCGAAAACCTATCTGTATAGTTATAATCTTAAAAGAAAAAGCTCCAAAAAACATTAATAATAATAATAAGTTAAATGAAGATTATTTTGGCTGAATAAGTTGCCGCGTAAACAAACATTAAATAGCTTCCATCTGACTTATGTCAGTGGCGTAAATACCCTTCGAAAAACAGGTTACATTTCGCCTCGGATCATCAAGTGATTTACCGTGACCACGGTACTTCATTTGATTATCCCAGACACGTTCATAAAATCCCCATCCAAAATACATATTACACAAATTAAATCACCCTAAATTACATATATATATACCCCCATAATTTTCTTCACGCACTTTGCGTCAAAGTCTGTTGTAATATTGGATTGCCCTAGGCAATCAGTCCAATGTTTTTTCATTCCAATAAATGTTCCACGGATATTTCCGCCTCTCAAATATCTCTATGTAAGGAAAGATATACATAAATAATGTGTGAACACTGTGTATACATGATGTCACTTCACTCGCATCAAAGGTGTTCTGATACATATACCACCACAGAACTTCCTGATATCAATGGTTGTCGCTTTCTTCTGGTGTAACTTAATTTCACTGATCACACGAGCGCACGATCACACTATTGTGGCTGCGCATCGTGACCATAATACTTAATCTCTCTGTGTATTAGATAAAATTACTATTGACTTCTGAAAAAAAAACAGTACGTGCGCATTACATATAACACCAAATATTTCTGTGCCGTAATTGCCCTGTCTTACTGAGTTCCCGTCGACCATATTCTACTTAATACTAGTTCATCACCCACCATGCCTCACACCTTCATCAGCGCACAAACCAGACCAGTTCTCCACGATCCTGACCTAGTTGCCACCACCCTCAAATAATACCTATGTACTATTTACCTTAAATTCACACATACAGATCTTACATGGCGAGGCCGTAAACAGAAATCACGTGTGCTGTTATGTATGAGTTTCATGAAGGACTGTCTCGCATTCTGGTGGCCCATCTTTTGTCTCGTGGACGCCTTAAAAGCACACATGCCCTGTACAAGCGCTCACCCATCTCTTGGAGACAAATGGGAATTCACCAGCGCTACCAAATTCTGGCCTTGGTGTATCGAGACATTTTAGTGCTCAACAGCATCCGACAATCGCGTCATATTTCCCTGTACCTTAAAACTCGCAATTACTTATATTCTACCCCCTTTGTGACCTCTGATACGCCTGCCTGGAATACCAGATCTCCCACGCACCAAATACCTCCTTTACTCATTTGATAGGGTGGCTCGCCAGCTAAACACACCCACTTTAGGACACATATTTTCGTAGACTATGTATATTATACGTCCCGTATAATCTGTTTTCCTTATCATCCTCCAGCACATATGCTGTTTTGCCAATACGTTTGGAAACTATAAATGTGCCCTCGTAGAGATAGAAGAACTTGGACATGACTTTCTCTAGCTTATACGACTGTTTCGGCACTCTAAGTAAGACTCTGTCTCCCGGTTCGAATAGGTCAAATTTAGTTTCTTTTTGTTGGCGAAATCTCTTTTGTGCTGACTTCGATAAATTCTGTTTCGCCAACTGGACAATGTAATCGATCCCCGGTTGTTTTCCCTCATTTATACCCAATACTCTCACTAGTTCATTTTGTGGTCTCTTTCCGAAGTGAATTTCGTATGGCGTCAATTTCGTGCTCTCATGCTGGACAGAATTCAGCCAAGTCTCGACTTTGGGAAGATGTCCAACCCAGGCCGAATGCTTGTCATGCACTTGAGTCCGAAAAAGACGGGCCACTTCCCTTAATGGACACTCTGCAGAATTCTCCTGTGGGTACCTTACAGAGGAATGAACGTGTGAAATACCAGCTTCCTGCATACTGGTTCTCCATTTCTTTGCAGTAAACTGTGGTCCACTGTCAGATAGTATCCTGAGAGGAAGGCCAAACTCAGGTATATACTTATTAATGATCAGACGGCTACACGCTAGTCCCGTGGCTTTCCTTAGCGGATATAGCTTGACATACTTACTAAAAGCGTCAATAACTATAAAATGTACTCGTAGCCGTACTGTCCTTTAACGATCGGGCCAAATAAATCCACACACAGTAGTTCGCCGGGACTACTGGTGAGAACGGAAGATCTCTCCCCCACTAAATATTTAACTGCATACTTGCTCCTTTGACAGGTGTCACACTTAGCTAAAGTCCTCCTAACATCCCTTCCCATTTTATTCCAAATAAAGTCACGTCCAATTTCATAGAAGACTTTGGTAGCACCAAAGTGTCCTAGTTCCCTATGAATGAACCAAATTAGTTCCTCCCGTAAAGTGGCAGGAACACATATTGCCCAGCGATTCTTCCTACATTTCCGTGCAAGAAGCCCATCCTGCATCTCGTACGTGAACCTCCCTACTTTCACACACTCTTCTTCACCTGTCTCCAATATAGCCAGTGGCTCCCTTAAATTAACGTCATCACGTTTCTCTACTAACATGTTTCTCAGTGTCTGTAATGGATGCCCCGCTGCTACTGTCCACACATGCACATAATAAAATACCGTCCTGTGCTTTGACAACAGGACAATCCCTACATAAATTAGTGTCCCTTGATAGCATATCTGCAAGAATGTTATCTTTACCTTTAATATATTTAACTGTGAATTCGTATTCCTGCAGTGCAAGAATCCATCTACTAACTCTGTTAGAACTGAGTTTACAAGTCCTCATATACAGTAATGCATGGTGAGATGTATGGATCTCAAATTTCCCCCCTACTAAATACATTCTAAATTTCCCTAAACTGAATACAATACCTAAAAGCTCTAACTCAGTAATAATGTATCTTTTCTCTGCTGCAGTAAGTCCTCGCGAGGCTAAAGATACAATGCACAGATTACCCTCTTCATCTCTCTGACACAATACTCGAGCAATACCTCTATGCGAAGCATCCGTCATAACCACATATTCCTTATCTTTCAAAGGATATTTCAGCACTACAGCCTTCTCAAAACCTTCCTTCAGCGCTCTAAAAGCCTGATCATGCTTGGGCTCCCATCTCCACCGATTACCACTTTTAAGCAATTCCCTGAATGGTTCTACTAACCCTGAGTATTTAAGAACGAACCTTCTGAAAAAGTTGCAAATTCCCAGGTATGTTTTCAACTGTTTAACATTCTGTGGCACCTCTGCATTAAGGATTTTATTAATCCTACTTTCCTCTTGTGTTACACCTCTGCTCGACACTCTATGACCTAAAAATGTCACTTCTGACTGACAGAATGATGACTTAGACAGTTTCAAAGTGAACCCTGCCTGATCTAACTTCTGAAAAACAATATCTAAATGACGTAGATGCTATTCAAAACTGCGTGAACTAATTACCATATCATCAATGTAAATGGCAAACTCTCCTGTGTCATCACCTAATGCGATGTTTAATGCTCTGATTAAAGCAGCTGAACTACTCTTTATACCATAAGGTGTTCTACAAAAGTGATACAGGTTATATTTATGACTAAAAGCTGTAAATGGTCTATCTTCATACATAAGTGGCACTTGCCGGAAACTGGAACTCAAATCTACACAAGTGAAATACTTCTTACCCTCAAATGTCTGCATCAACTCTATAGACATGGACTTCAGCTGGTCTGAACTGATTCTACTGTTAACTAAACGAGCGTCTAAAAAAATACGGACTGTGCCATCTCCCTTCGGCACGGTGATCAAAGAATTAACATATGGACTGTTGGAGTGCTCAATAATGCTATCTTCAAGCATCTGGTTAATTTGTGCCTCAACTGCACTCTGATAAGCAAAAGGTACAGGATATCTATGTCCTGTGAATACTGATCTATCAATAACGTTCAACGAATGCGTATAGCAATTGGCCTTACCAATGCGGTCCTCAAAAACTCTCCTATTACACAATAACACATCATAGAGCAGAACACACTGTTCTTCCTCTATATTTCCCTTAAATGCAGCATCACGTAACGAGTCCTCTAGACTACCGTTCGTAATCACATTGCCCACAAAACTTGGAGAATCCCGCTCTACGGCTGGCGATATCTCATTCAAAGTACAAATCACACCTACAACACTACTTCTCCGAACATTGTCGTTGAACGCTACTTCTACTTCAGAATCATCCCATTTAAATTTCAAACTTCCTTCCTCATAACATAAGTTACCAGACACTCTACTTAGCCAATCTTAACCCAAAATAACACTGAATACTAAATTTGGAATTACAACACAAATCTGCTTTTCTACATGATTATTAATTTTAATGTCTACTAAAACTTGCTTGGAAATTACTTTAGACCTCTTCCCAACAGCTGTAATAACAAAAGTGCTTTTAATTGGCATCTCCTCAAAATTTATTCCAGTTCCTTTCATTTTATCGTAAAATGCACTACTTATGCAACTCTTCATGCAACCACTATCAATTAAAACATCCGTGTACGCCTCGGACACGTTAAGTTTAACAATGGGGCTCTTACTAGCCACCTCCTGAATAATACCTTCATCATTTAGTTCACGTAATAATTCACTTCTTACATTTAGGTCATAGGGTTCCTGTATAAGCGTATGGACCGGGCACGTTACGGACTGAGATTCTGACCTTACTTCGCAGCCTGGTTCGGGTTTAAAGTACCGCTACCGCTTGGCGTAGTACTACCCACTACTGCACTGGTCTGGTTGTTCTGGGTTGTGTTAACGGTATTTCTCTGTTCGTTATTACCATTGGGCTGATCCCTTCCTTGACCCCTGTTCTGGTTATTATAATTATTATTATAACTCCTCCCTTGGTTACCCCTGAAATCATTATTTCGGCCTTGATTTCCCCTGAAATCATTATTTTTACCTTGGTACTGCGTACCATATCCATTTCCTCTGTACTGATTTTGCTGATTGTTATTATGATTTTGTTCCCCCCTATTTTGGATATTGGCTCCTTCGCCACTGTTCCCCTGAACATCCTGATTCCTATTCTCATTGGGCCTATTATTATTATTCCCCTGGTTCCTACTGAAATTCTCCTCGTAACCACCTCTTCCCAGAGCATCGAATGTACTTAATAGATTTTCCACTTGCGAAATAGTTTTAACATTTTGGATACAAGCAGCTTCTTTGATTCTATATGGAAAATGTCATAGTAATAGCCTGACTACATCACTCTCCTCCCTCAAACCATCCAGATATTTACACCTGTCCTAAAAAGTATTCTGTCATAGTGTAACTTCCTTTCGGGTTATATTTCCCACACACAATTCCCTCACGAACCTGAGACTGAATTACCTCATTCCAAAACTTTTCACAAAACTTGACTTTGAAATCCGAAATGTCCACAAAATTGTCTCTATACACAGCAAACCAGTTCTTCGTCTGCCCTACAAACACAATCTCAACTACCTGACACCACTCAATACTACCATCTTCCAACCTCTCATTGAATTTGTTTTCTATAGCGATCATAAATTCCATGGGACACCCCTGTCGATTGCTGAATTTCCCTAACTCTGTCTCCCTGTGTGTGCTATTCATATAAACTGGCCTACTCTGATTATTTCCCGGCCTAATTCTAGCTTTCAGTTTTTGTTCTAATTCAGCTATTTTCTCCTTAGCTTTTCTCTCAATGTTAGTTACAGTTAACCTAATGCTTCCTTCCGATGCTTCCACTTTATCACTTAATTTAGCCTGTTTCTCCTCAATCTTTCTAATACTTTGATTATTCTTCTGCTTTAAATAATTCACTTCAGTAATTATCTCTGCATGTACTTTATAAATTCTACCCCCCAGCTGTTCTTTAACCTCCTTAGTTGCTACCTGAATTTTATCAATTTCTCCCCCAATTGCTTTTTGACCTGCTGTGCTTCAAGTTGCACTAGTTCTTTTAAATTTTCAGCCTGTGTACTGATTCTACTTTCCAGCTCCTCCTGTACTTTTCCTAATTTTCTGTCTACATCTGCAATAATCTATTAAGCTTTTTCTTCCATCACCCCTCTGATTTTTCCTCTAATCTGCTCAAATTTCTTATCTAATTTGAGACTGTTCTCTTCAAATTTCTCATTTAATTTATTGCTCACTTCCTTACTGCTCTGTTCCAATTTAGCGTTTAAAGCCTCTGTACTCTCTTTATTTTCCCTACTGTTTTGTTCAAGTTTAGCATTTAAACTATCGCTCAGCTCCCTATTTATTTTCCGTACTCTTTTGTTCAAGTTTAGCATTATTTTGTTCAAGTTTAGCATTTAAAGCGTCTGTACTTATTTTATTTTGTTGCATAAACTGAAGAAGCAAACTCTCTAACCCTGCTTGTCTGTTATGATCACCCCCCTCAGTATCAGGATTTACCTCCGACATCCCTGTGCTGCTTTCATTCTCAAGACTAGCCATACTACTCGTATCTTCACTATCCAACTGGTGACCACTACGCAACTTCATCTCTTCCTCAACACTAACCATGCTGATACACACCGACAAATAAAAGACCCCCCAAAATACAGGTACAGAAATATATACCCTTCTCCTTCCACAAATGTTATTAGGTTTTCGGTCCCACGTTGACGGCGACAAATGTAATGCTTTTGCTCCACGTTGAGCGCACAAATGTAACGCTTCTACTGGGGTGAGTGATGCTAAACCACAACAAGTCCCACGTTTTGCGGGCAAGTGTAACTGTTTCACTAGTGCTCCCATTGTTGGGTGACAAATTAACGTTTATTCTGACTAAGATAAGTTGTATTAAAGGGCGCCAAGACCTCAACACTACGTTGAAATCTAAATTTATATTTATAAACACCTAGCTCGGGCAGAACACATTTAAGAATCTTGACACTCAGACCGTGGTATGATTGGATCATTAACCCAACTAACAATTGTATCCGGAGAAGGAATTAGGTCTATATCTAATGCTACCTACTGAAAGCAAAGATTGCATAGTATAAGAAATGAATTTATTATATATATATATATATATAAAAAGTAGTGGCAAATTTTAATAATGATAATAATAATAATTTAAAATGGAGCATAACGATTTTAATTTTACCACTGGAAAATTACGTGACGTTGGAGACGGATGAATTATTGAATGTACTATTATTTCCAACCTAAGAAGTTACTGAAATTTTGATTCTGAGACCATGAAAAGAGAGAGATTAGTTCTGCGTCAGTCGCGCTTACCATTGGAAATAGCAGTAGCATTTCCCTCGTACGTGATGAATCAAGAGAGCTTCCACCAGCCTCTTGGACGTCGCCATCTTCTTCGTTTCTTGCGGAGATCGGTGTTAAAATGATGAAGTTAAATGCTTGATAGTGGTGGATCCAAAATCAGTTAGCCACCTACGCTGACTCCCTGTTCACAAGAGCTCGCGTATTTCTCATGACTAATTTGTCAGTTGAGAGTAGCAGTACTGAAATGTTCGCCATCGAACACGAGTACGAAGTCCGTTTACTATGCAAAAATACAATGTTCAAGTTACGGTCCGAACACAACGGAACCTACGAAACGAGCGTCCACCTCGGACAAGTTTTACAATATTAATGGTCCCCTCTTCACTGCGCGTGCTCACTATATGCACTCGCCAGCCGTTCCCCTCGAGTGTCCACCTCCCTGTGGTCCAGTCTCCTCTGATTGGCTGTGACCCCACGCGAGACTCCCGTCATTAAGTTCTTTGCACACTGGAAATTTTCCGTTTCACTCCAATTCGCCTTTTCTTGAAACTGCCAGTTGTAAATGTTCCTCGGTTGCATCATCGCTTCACGACAAGATTATTCCTGTAGCCGAATTCCCGATGACTCATCTCTCTCCATAAGCCCTTAACTGAAGGAAAATGAAAATCCACAGCCTGCTTCCAGTCTCCGACCAGGTCAGGAATGGAATGAATGAAGTCCCTATCTAGCGGCGAGGATATGAACTGTGCCGGCTGCCGAGGCCTGACGTACTCCTCTGGGGCAATGATTAAATGAATTACAGATGAAATGAAATGATAGTGGAGAGTGTTGCTGGAATGAAATGTTGACAGGGAATACCGGACTACCCGGAGAAAAACCTGTCTGCCTCCGTTTTATCCAGCACAGATCTTACATGGAGTGACCGGGATTTGAACCACGGACCCAGTGGTGAGAGGCCGGCGTGCTGCCGCCTAAGCCACGGAGGCTTTCCCTTAACTGACTAAAATTCGAAAATCTCCGCGATAAAATAATTTACTGTGATAATGTCGATCGGAATAATCCGCTTGATAGTGTTTGCTATAAAATCGAAAACCTATCTGTATAGTTATAATCTTTAAAGAAAAAGCTCCAAAAAACCATTAATAATAATAAGTTAAATGAAAATTATCTTGGCTGAATAAGTTGCCGCGTAAACAAACATTAAATAACTTCCATCTGACTTATGTCAGTGGCGTAAATACTCTTCGAAAAACAGGTTACACGGTGTCTTCGCGTAGTTGTTGGTTGGGGAAGAACACGACGCCTGGCGGATTGATGACGAAGTCTTCATGTCTTGAGGCGATTGACGTTTAGGGGGCAGCTGCAAGACGCTGCCAAGCTGGTTCCGAAGAATATGCGTTTCTGGAACAAACTTTAAACAACTATGAACAAGTGCACGTGGCAAACATCATAAAAAAGTTCGATGTTCGTGTTTGCGGGAAGGAAATTTAAATGAATGAAATAATGTAAGAGAATGAAGAGCGGCAAATTCCATCTCTGCCTTCCCGTGTATTTCAAGAAATACACCACAGTATGACGAGCGTCATAAAGAAGGGCAGGAGTATTTGAAAAATCTTAGGCAGGAGAAGGAAGCAAATGTTGAATTAGACCACAACCATCTACAAGCAAGAAGAAAAAGGACCAAGAATTGAGTTGGGAAAGAAGGAGAACTCAAGTTTCCAAGAGCAATTAGGAGGAGGAGAAGACGATGCTATGCCGTAACACCAGAGAGAAGAGAAGAGTATAGAGTAAAGAAAGGTGAGATACCTAGAAAACGGGTCAATATACAACCGAAATTGAACAGAAGAATTCCGTTTCGCATAGTGAATGCATTTGGGAACAATTGCTACGAATTGTACGACGATGATAACGATGTTAATCTGGGTAGAGTCAATGCTAAGAATATAAAAAAATATTATGTGAAAATAGGCTAAATAGTAATTCCATAATCGAGTTCAATTACATGTCTAAGGTCCTGATTCGAAATGGTTAAATTCATTATTTCATCTGTTTTTAAACCTGGATTAAATGGGACATGAGCCCTGATTTTGAATTCTCCTTCTTCTTCCTCCTCGCCTTTTCCCGTTACACGGGGTCGGCTTTCTTAATCCTGAGGTGCCACTCATTTCTTTGTAAAGCATCATCAGCAGATTGGCAACTCCAGCTATCTGTTATGACATCTAGCGGTAAAAATGAGAAACTTACCAAGTAGGGTACATTTGTCACGTGGTGACTGTTTGTATATGGTTTCTTGTATTGGTAAACAGATCGTGGTAAATTGTTCGTGTCTTTATACATAAGTAATAAGTTTTACTCGTTGATAGAGTAAAAAATGAGTAAAAGCAAAGTGTATTGCTCAGTTTACGGCTGTAAGTCGATGTATAAGAGGGCTGCGGATATACGTTTTCATCACTTTCCAAAAGATGCAAATAGCAATAGCCGAAATGTGATGATACCTAATAATACCTAATAATAATACCTTTCCACCCCGGGAAAGTTCTAACACTTGTCGAGGTAGACAGACAGAAGACCTGCGACGTAAAGCCAGCGAAGGTTATCCAGTTTAAAAACAGCTGTTACGATGGGCGCCCTGGTAAGATTGAAGTTACTTGAATAATTAATTAAATAAGTAATTATTGGCTGCTTGGTAGGGAAAAGGGATGAATTTAACTTGTATTAAAACTCGGGGGGGGGGGGGGGGGCGACAGGAATTGCTTGATTTGGATAGTTAAAAGGTTGGTTTGGTGTTGAATATTTGAATGGTAGCGGAATCACTCATTCTACAGTGTTACCATGGGGAGGCAAATTAGGCCTATATGACTCGTAGTGGAATAGCTCAAATATCGAAGAACTTGGCGATTACGAGGTGTAGGCTTGGCGGAAAGGCTAGCGGATCATCAGTTTGACATCAATTCACGATATAAGTCGGAGCTTGGAGCAGTGGCGTCTGGTTTGCATGGATGCTAGTCTCGGAATGATAAAAGAAGCATAGCTTCGGTATGTTATTTATTTATGTGCCGTATTTCTCTATTTGAATGTCCTCGGCGTTGACTCAGGATCGACATTTCCTTTATATTGCGCATAATAGTACCGAAATAATGTCCGAAGTGTAGCCCTGTGTATATTTGAATCAGCTGATCTACATCAACCATAAAAACTGATGCTTGATAATATGCAATTGACACAAACAAATCCAGTGGAACACACACATTAGATCACGTGTATCGCACAGGTATACATATATACAATTAAAAATAAAACTGTCATTACTTTAGAGACCACATTTACTGATTATAACCAAAAAATAAAAAGTGTTCCATATCA
Source organism: Meconema thalassinum (assembly GCA_946902985.2). Taxonomy (NCBI): domain Eukaryota; kingdom Metazoa; phylum Arthropoda; class Insecta; order Orthoptera; family Tettigoniidae; genus Meconema; species Meconema thalassinum. The sequence continues at coordinate 790,531,709 of OX336390.1, forward strand.
AACGCGTGTTATTGAGTATTTTAAACCCTACTTATCCAGACCGACCGCAGCGCCCCAAGTGTTAGTTTGAGTTGCCAATAGGCCCAATACTCGCATGTCCCTCTGGACATTCGTCATCCATGTTGTTTGAGGTCTGCCGCTCCGTCTCTTTGCGTAGTCATGGAAAGGCACTTCTTCACTACATGATTCTCCGGTGTTCGCATAACATGTCCTTACCACCTTAGCCTGGTTTCTAAAAGTTTCTCTGTTATAGGCGCTAATTTGAAACTGCCCCGCACATGTTGATTACGGATTTTATCTTTGAGAGTAACTCCACCTGCCCAACGTAACATACATGACGTAGCGTCCCAAAGGACTAACAAATCAAACAATGGTGAGAACACAAAATACATCAGAAACAAACACAAATCACAAGAAAAATACCCTTCACTAGTCCAGCCCTACCGGGTGTCCCTCAATGTTGACAATATAAACAATCACTGGTTTCCGTTGCGTTATGTCTACCTCCAAGTTGAGCCAGGGCGTGTTCATAGTGATTTTGAATGATTAATGAATAAAATTGAGAATGTTTTTATTAGCCCATGATAAAATTTAACCCAGGAGAATCGAATCTGTAAAGTGTCAGAAAACTGGTTAGTTGGCAAGTTACAAGCAGAGACGCGACGCAGTATCGTGACCTGTGAATCAGAGTTGGCGCTTGCCAAGGTCACTCGGCCCCTAGCAACGCTAATTTACCACATACTTGGAGATTCATTGTTATAAATTATGTCATTGGATAGGAGTTGACAGCCAATGAGGAGAGCTCTAGTAGAGACCATTATTATTGAAAGCCTCGTTCTCACACGGAAATAATTACTTTTAGGCCCTAAAGAAGAGATTTAATCCATTAGAATAATGAAGAAAATGAGAGGAGGAATATAACAATACTTTAAAAGTCATTGAAGGACCTAAGTTGACAGAAATAAGCTTTCGAAAGAACAGAAGCAAAGTTCGAGCGCGAATGCAATATGGCGCGAAGGAGAGTCGATGAGAGAAGTGGAGAGCGAGAAAGCGTGGTCTTTTCGTCTTGTGAACTAGAGGAGAGTAGACGTAGTTCGACCGTCAATTTGTAGGCTAAGTGAGCCCGACGATCAGCTGAGTGTCTTGACCGCTATCGAGGCCGCCGTTGCAAGGTGAAGCTAGGCGTTGCCCGATGCACAATCTAGTGCGAGTTAAACTCAGCATAGACAAGTAGTTATTGAGGATTAGGAAATTGAATTACAGAATCATTCCATTATATTCTGAACATATATAGTGAGACGACTATCCAATACAAGTATAGAGAGAAATCTCGGCGCAGTTTAGCAAATATAGTGTAAGGTTCCTGTGAGGGATGCCTGTACAAATAATAAATCTAGGGGGTGAAATTAGTCTAAAATGGGGATCAAGCTTAGCAAATACTGGAAGAGGTAGGGAGTGTTTTATGAATGGAGATCGACAGTGCGATCAGCCAAGGGAACTCCCCAATGTACTGTTTGACGGGGTAGTTCTAGGTAAAGGTTTAGTTTACAAGAGCTATTAGGTTATAATTCAGAGCGCGGCAACTGCGCCATGCGGTCTACAGAGAGTCGTACGCACGCGAGTAAGCGGAGAGTTCGCTAGTGTCAGCGCGGAGCAAGGACGCTCAGCTGACTACAAGCAGCAATTAAACAAGTACACTGTAAGGCTAATTCTAAGTCCTACCTAAAGTGGAATCTATTAGGGTAGGAACTTACTAGCTAAATAAATAAAAGAATAAGACCAGTGGCTTCTAGTATTTCTGAGTTTAATGTGTACCTCTATCTGGAGGTACACTGATAGAGCTAGCAGTTCAAAATAATAATTAATAAGAAATAATAACAGTCCAAGCACAGGGGGAGGTGAGTGTATAGTGTAGTGGTTAGTGTGTAGATCGCTAAGACACTTACCCGTCCAGCAGACAGCAGAGGTTCAACACGTCGGTGCACTGAGTGAGGACTGCGTGATTGATGATCCCAGGCATCTGACCTTGGGGGTTCTTATACCTTTTGTGTGCTCGATCGGCGGAATCCTCACATTCCTACCGAGTCGTGCACCTCTCCCGGGTCATTGCCTGTGCTACGAGGCTACTCGAGTTCATGTATGTGCTGATTGTTCTTCGTGTAATTTATAGGCGGTATTTTAAAAGATTTTTAGATCAGAAGTTTGTAATTTCGGTGTTTTATAGATTTTACTTAGGGGATGGGGGTAGCGTACCCTAGGGGTACAACAATAGCGTGTTTTAGACAAACATATTACTGCAGGAGAAAAGTGCGTATCTCAGTTCAGTAGAGAACGTTTTTCACAAGTCGCAAGTTAGCAGTGAGTGCTTATAAGAATACAGCTTCGAGAGAACGTGAGTCTTTAACAAATACTAAGTGATATATGAACATTGAAGCGAACTATTATTGCAGATTATACAGAATGACTTCGAATATAAACATTATTATGAAAACTACATTTGAACTTATCAAGTTGACTTCAGTTATGGAGTAAGTTAAAATGCGACTGGGGTACATCACGTTGAAGATGTGAGATGGCGACATAGAGCAACATTCAACGTAACTAGAACCATGTACGACGTCATGTAACTGTGATGTCGAATACATTATGTACTCATACACTTTGTACATTAATGTATTCCCAAATACTTCGACTACGAGAATACTGCAAAAATAGAATATCTACATGAACATTTCATCGATTATAACGATTCGATATTTAGTTTTCGAACTATGTTTCACCAATGAAGATCAATCATCAGTATAGCTCAAATATGACATGGTTTATCGTAACGAGAGAACTTCAGGGGAATCATCGTTCAAGAATGAAGACGCTAGGGTCGATCCCAGCGAAACGCTTGAAGCTTGGAATCCAGAATGGGAGGAAGTTCCGCAGTTCGTATCCCAGGGGACATGTCAAATCATTCCAGGAGGGAATCCATCATTTCCCGAGGTCACTGATTCAATATCGAAGGCAGACCTGCCATCATTCTCCAATAGATCTTCCAACATTAGGGTATTTCTTAAATACCTATCATGAACTTCGAGAACGTCTTTACAAGGTAGACGTAAACCATTTCTATATGTAGTGTAGTATCTTGGTGACATTTAAGAGCAACATTTCTCCATGTATTTGATATATTTCATTCGACGTTTATGATTTGAACTTTAATATCATATGAGATGATAGTCCTTATTCATCAGTACATGAGATTTCAACGATATAATGTCAGAACTTACTTGATTGATAATTGGAAATTTATTTAATGATACTAAATAATTTAAGACTTTCTTAAATTATTCTTCGACGTCAAGATTTATGATTTAATAGAATTTTAGACAGTTTGGGAGTCTTTCATACCCAATTAGAGTCACTTTGGAATAATTGACTTGGGTATTTTATATGTAAGAAGCAACATTAGTAGGGAAGAAGAATTGCGTGTGATATAATAGAACAATAGCTTCGACGATCTAGGAAGAACTATTCGTCAGATATAGGCAACGAACATTGATATTAGCAATACTATTCCTCTTAGGAATATATTTCATGATTATGACTACCATTTACTAGAATGAAAGCATTGAACTTTCGTAAATGTAACTTATAGAGAATGAGGTCTTTTCAGAAGACAGTAAATTCAATCGACATAGGGAATATTATAGGGAAATCCCAATTCCAGTCAACATTGATCATCATTCGATACTTCTATAACAATTGTTGTTATATAACACAAATTGTAACGTTATGTATTGTGTGAACGTAACTTTACAACAGTGTTTGAAGAATATCAGTTTGGAGAGACACTATAGTATATTTATTTATTACTTAGTAAACCTTCGTAGATCTTTCCGTTAATAACTTCATACGCCAAAAGAATATTAAGACTACAGAATATCAGTAGATATTGTATAAACAACGTAACACAATTATTAAGACAACATTTGTGGAACAGTAGGGTTTAAGCAATGCAATTATAATATGAGGTTGTAAGAGACCATTGATACTCGAATATATGAGTTTGTGAAGGTTATACGATGAAGAGGATGCCGTATTTAACGTTATGAGAACGTATTTTTGTACAGAATTCTCAGTGAGGAGAATATACTGGAGCAATACGAAGATGTATGCCGTATTAGATGATTATTGCATTTATTACTGTTGTGTTGTATATTAAAACATTGTCATGTGTGTATTTGAGTTTATGAATACTCAAAGGAGTGAGTAAATCTCCGACATTGAGGGGTTAGACAGCAATGTTGAAAGGCTGGAACAGTATTGCAAACTGAGATATAACCTTTGATATATAAACTTGTATTAAACATTTATTATAAACCCAAAATCGTAATAATCAGACGCCTGAACTTAACTGATTGGCCATTGTAGATTTATTTGAGACTTTTACCAGAGATTGACCAAAGGCATATGATCTTAGCTAGATCTAATCTTGAAACAGAGAATCTCATAGGAGATTAATAAAACGGAGACAGTTTTAAACTACAGCAGAGGAGGAACTAATACTATTGGATATAGTATATTTAAACCATTAACATTATTAAATATTAATAATCTTCAGTATTGTAATTGTTATAAACAATTAGACTTCGAGAATATTTATTGTAAATATTTTAAACCTTTGAGTTGATAATTATTTAATTAGTCAATTAGTATAATTATTTGTGAGTGTATTTAAATGTTTTGTGGACATCAGAGAATGCCAGTGAAGGCTTGTGTACAGTTTTGTCTGAATGGAGAGCGAGAATGTGCAACTTTCCGTTAGTCTAGAATAACGAAGTGTTGCGAGTATGAAAGCAGTTTTAAACATTTCATTTGTGTATTTTGAAAGGATTCTCCACTTTCGAGAATGTTATGAATGTAACGGAGACAGGTTTTATTTATTGGAGATCTGGTTAGCCAGCTTATACGAGCTGAGAATGCCATCTGTCAGGCTGCAGTGTGTTATACACAGGTGTGAGGAGAGAGAGCCCATCAAGCGGGGAGATTATATAATAGGCACAGGTGGGCACGGTTGAATGAACCAGTCGGAGAAATGTAAACAGAAGCTTATCATTTGAGACTCGCAAATCTCAGCTGCTTGGTTGAAAGCAGGGAGAAGAGTAGTTTTATCACTTGAGTGTTTGGGAGTTCGACACTTCATAGATCCGTATAAATGAAACAGTTTGTTCTAAAGTCGTGTAGTCTTGAGCGTATGTGTTTAAGAGGAAGGAGTTCGATCCTTGTTTTGTTAATTGTTATTATTTATTATATTGTTATTTTGTTTATAGGATTTTTTATTAATACACTTTTGTTCGTTCTTTATATATATTCATGGAGTAGCGTGTTCTTATTTCAACTATGATGAAGAGATCTAAGTTATGGTAGCCCTATTCAGGTAAGGAATCCTTCATACATATACTCCCCGAGAATTAAGGTAAGATTCTCGACTTTACCGCCCAACTTATATTTTTGTTGAACCTTAACTAGATCAGTACCGCTGTGTGTAAGTCTTGAAATACTCGCTGGTAGATCTTAGTTTTTTTTTCTAGCCGGGGACTTGCATCGACTGTGCTTATACGTAACTAAAGATAGCAGAGTTGGAGATAATACAGTGGGAGCTAATAAAAAAACCAACAGGATCGCTAAGGAGCGGGGGAAGGGATGTCTCTTCCGATGCGTGCTGGGCCCAAGATTCCGAATCGAAAGAAAGATGACTTCCACAGAAAGTAAGCCAAAACAAAATGTTTAAGACAAAATCAATAGGAAAAAAAGTTAAATAATTGAGCAAAGGTCCCAGAGGTCGTGTTATTGGTAACTTCGCTTCAGTGCGAAGCCAAGAATAAGTCGAATCGAAAGACTAACGAGGAACTCAAATACGAGAAATCATGAGACCGAAGCAAATAATGTACTTACTGAATAAAAATATATTAATAATAAAACGAACCCATGCGTACAGATTACAAATTAAAAATGGAAGTAAAACACGAGCAACTTAAATGTAAAGATAAAAGGAATCTAGAAATAAATTCTAATCTTAATAGTAATTTTATTGGAAACGCGATTCAATAATAAAATTTAAAAAGGATGAAGCAAGATTAATGAAATCAAAGAAATTCGTGGGATAGGATACAAGAACGACTACTTACGGAGATGACATGATCTGGACTCCGAGCATAAAAAAGAACTACGGCGTTTATGATGTTGTGAAATCATGGGGTAGGGGTAGAAGAGTGGGGAGTGGAGGTGTGCGTATGTAGGGAAACGGGGGATGGGGGATGACACTGAATTACGTAATATAGCAAAGTCAGAGGAAGCAACACAAAATTAACACATAAAAATGAAGGAAATTAAAATTACATTAAATTACTTCATATTACCGGACACGAAATGAAAGGAAAAATCAATCAGCTAAGAAATATGCTTTGTAGGAAAATATAGGCCTACGTAGAGGTAGTAATGTCGATACACAGCGACATTCGTTGATATAAAGAAAGTGAATGTAGCGAATGGACGGTGATTACCACAAAGACCATTGCTCACACACTTTTCATGAATCAGAGGGAAGGATCAACTTGAATACGAATGAGACTCATCTCCGTAACTTCAATGATAGCTTGACCCGAAAAAACAAACTCTGATACGAAAATCAAACGAAAGATGCCTCGAAAGAGTGCACATCAATTTGTGGCGTAATACAGAGCGTTAGAAAGCCTCGCAGGAAAATAGCAGATATTTCAGACCTGAGAGATTTATGTAAAAATAAAACCGATTACGTGAAAGGGAGGGAAGACAAATAAACACAGAGACTTCGCTAAATTGAAATAACCAAAGGTGAAAGGACTTGGATTCATGTAAAGGATTCACATCACCATAAGAAAAAAATAAGTGAACCAAAGGAGACACGAAATGAAAAATGGAGAAACAGAAATTTAAAATGACTTCAAGGTAGATACATTTTGTAACTGAATCGTACTTACATTTAGTTGCGTTTTTAAGTGCGGGCTAAAGCCCGACGCGTGCACACTCGACCGTCTTACATGACGGCAGAAATTGGAAGGAAGAAACCTTCCCTTAAAGAACGCAGTAACACGCCCGAGAAAAGTAAGTCGTAGATACAACAAACATCCCCTCTCCATATACATGGGTGGAGGGGGTCCAATAGCGAAGGCAAAGCCTGACAACAAGTAGTGCTTCATCCAATGGGTAAAATTATACATAAAGTGAGTTAGCAAAAGGGTGAAATATTTCACCATATTGCGAGGTATTACAGGTAAGTAAGAAGTTCAGGTGCAGTACGAAAGACAGAGAAACTTATGTCACAATAATGCGACACAAAGGAAGATAATAATAATAATAATAACAATAATAACATGAGAAAAATAATGAACCTGATAAAAACGGTTCAAAATTCCCCTGCTCTCCCCCCCAAAAAAAAGAATATTCCCGGCAGTGGAAAATTTCTTTTTTCGTAGAAATTGAGAGGCAAAAAAATCGAAAGGGGAAAAAATTTGAATAAAAGAATAAAAACTGGGTACGAAGGACCTCCAGAAAAATAACATCAAAAATTGAACAGTGGACTAATTTTGTCGCGAAGCGAAAGTAGTACTCCTTTCACCTCGCGCCCACACTAGCCACTACAGTCAAAAGGACTGTGTCCAGAAGAAATACAGTGAGTTTTTATAGTAATTGTAATTGTATTTCTTGCTAGTTCATGATGATGCGGATGTCAAAATCTTCAAGATGGACGTTTTCCCAAGACTGCCAATCTCTCCCGTCTCTGATGAGAAAAGACAAAGTTAAATTCTGATCACATTAAAAAATACAAATGGGACACCCTGTATGTAGGACCGCTCGTTGCGTCGACGAGGAATATGTAATAGTGTCATAATGCCTTCGAAAGGGAAAGTACTCCCCTTTTCTCCAGCTGAAAATAAAGCCATTTATATATCCAGTGTGGGTGACTGGTCCACTAACGAGTTCCGAGAAGACCCCAGCTGTGTTAGTGCAGGTACACGCAGACTGCTTGTTGTTACTCGCCGCCCGTCGGGAGGGTTGCTAGACAAAACACGTCATTCTAAGAACTCTCGACAATTTAAAACAAAACAAAATACATTATCTCACAGTGAACATCAAAACCAAGATGACACAAAATTACATGATATCTAAAAACCGTGACACAAAAAGGTCAATTACATCAATAAATTTAAAATAAATCCAAAGTTCCTACAAGGTAAAGCAGGAAGTGCTGAACGGTCCTCATCTATCGCCGAACAATGGGAATTAAGCCGAGGAGCAGTACAAAAGAGGAGTAGGCGTGCGGGTGTTACAAATAGTGACCGACCGGGTACATGCTGACAGCCTCAGGCAAAGATATAGCTCGACAGAGATGTCAAGTATTCACGACACACTCGCGTACGAGAAAGTGGGCACAGGTGCCTCCTGTCTTGTCACAGGAATAAATTAAAAGGAAGCACACAAATTAAAACCTGAATAGGCACACATGCTAGATTGGCTATGAAGGAGTTCGGGCATCCAATTAGAATAAAAGGAAAACAAAAATACAACATGATAGCGAGGTGAAATTCACAAGATCATTTGACAATTTTTTTCAACTGTGTGACGTGGGCCGAAGTCACTGAATTATCGTGATCGTCCACCAACTCAACTGAGACAGGATTAAAAAAACGTGCAATAGTCTTGGGAGTTGACCAACGTAAGCACAGCTTACTGGAAATTTGTTTGGTAGCATCACTCAAAGGATGTAAACGACACAAAACTTTGTCCCCAATTTGGAATTTAACATCATGGCGGCCTACGTTGTAAGGTTTCGCCACTCTGGCTTTTGCTTTCTTGAGGTGACCGATAGCGATGGTCCATTTTTGAGCAACAGAGCTAGTGCGAGAAGGTTCAGAAAGATATTCAATATTCCATTTGAGTAGCAAGGGGTCGACAAGAGTTCGGCCCAGAAATAATTCAGCTGGAGTAGTTTGAACGGACGAATGGAAAGAGGTATTGAACCCGAGACTGAAATACTGTAGGTTCGTATCCCAGGAGGTTTGATCGGCATGTGAAAAGCGGACATATAAGCCTTCAAGTTTTTGTGAAAACGCTCTACGTGATTTCCCTGCGGTCGATACGGTGACAAGAAAATATGTTGTATGCCCCAGTTAAATACAATAGTTTCAAAAGCATTGGAACGGAACACAGAGGCGTTATCTGACACAATGTACTTGGGAGGACCAAAAACTCCAAACATATATCTAGACAAGAAATGGATAGTAGTCTGAGAAGTGATATTCTTTACTGGAAATAATCAAACAAATTTCGAAAAACCAACAATGATAGTTAAATGGCTTGATTGCCAGATTTTGATATCACGACTGGACCAAAGTAATCAATAAAAAGGCGTTCCCCCGGGCGAGTGACAATACCAGCTTGGTGAAAGCCGACACGAGTGTTCTGCGCAGGTTTAGAACGCTGGCAGAGTAAACATCTTCTGACATGAGCAAAAGCATCTTCCTTAATTGAGGGCCAATAAAATTCACCAGATATCTTACGAAAAGTGCGCTGCATCCCTGCATGAGTTCCCAGTGCAGAATCATGATAATATGTCAAAAGCATATCACGTACTGCCAATGGAGCAAACATTCTAAATTTAGAAGAGTTAGGTAGAATATAGCCAATAACATCATTACGAAGACAAAAGTTACTTACGGTCGGATCCTTGTCTGCCATTTTTGCACGGAGATCAACACAATATGGAACCTTAGATTGGAATTTCCGGATATCCTCAAAAGACCAAGGACAATGTTGCAATAGGAAAATATTTTCTTGAAGTGGTGTACTGATAGAAACGCTCTCGATTGGAGTCCTAGAGGTCTCCTCAAACATGCGTGACAGGCAGTCAGCTATCGGGTTCTCGCTCCCTTTTACGTGGATTATATCAAACTTAAAAGATGACAACCTCAAAATCCACCTGTTGATGCGTCCAAGCTTTTTCACGTGAGATAGACTCCATTTCAAAGCCTCATTGTCGGTATAAACAGTAAAGTGACGGTGTTCCAAAAAAGTCCTGAACTTTTGACATCCAAAAACCACAGCAAGACTTTCCTTCTCGAAAATTGAGTAACGTCGTTCATGTTGATTTAACATACGAATCGCAAAGGCCACTGGTGCAAATTTTCTATCCACACGCTGGCTCAAAACACTAGAAATGGCCAAATCACTGGCGTCACAATGCAAAAAGAAAGCTGATTCGAAATCAGGCTTGTGCAGTACTGGTGCTGACATAAGGGCTTCTTTCAAAACATTGAAAGCCTTGTCCTGTTCTGGCCCCCACACAAACTTCACATTCTTCTTTTCGAGAGCATTTAGAGGTGCCGAAATGTCAGAGAAGTTTTTGATAAAACGAGAACAGAACGTGAACATACCAATTACTCTTCTCAAGGCCTTAACTGTGGTGGGTACAGGTAACTGCCGAATGCAATCTGCGCATTCGGGTATGACACGGATACCATCGGTTGACAGAATGTGGCCCAGAAATTTAATTTGGGCGCAGCCCAAAGAGGTCTTTTTTGGATTGATAGTGAGACCGGCCTTCCTGAGGCGGGAGAAAACTTCCCTAAGATGAACGAAATGTTCCTCAAAAGATCTGCTGTATACGACTAAATCGTCAAGATAATTAAATACAAAATTGAACTTCAGGTCTCCTAAGATGTCGTCTAGTACGCGACTGAGGACTTGCGCACCAACAGCTATGCCCATCGGGACACGCGTAAAATTATATAATCCGAAAGGGGTGTTAAAACCAGTGAAGTCGCGGCTCTCAGCATCCAAAGGAATTTGATAGTATGCACTCTTTAGATCAAAGATGGAATACACATTTGCCCCGTGGAAATGCTGAAAAGCACTCTCAATTGTAGGTAGCGGAAAATGATCGAAGACGACCTTCTTGTTCAATTTTCGGTAGTATATGACTAATCGGTACTCTCCCTCTTCTTTCTTGGGAATTAAGAAAGCAGGAGACCCATACGCTGATTTGGAAGGAACCACTACTCCCCGATCTTGCAAATCATTGATATACTTTTTCATGGCCAAGAGCTTGGGCGGATTACAAGGAAATGGAGGACTTCGAACAGGTACATTGTCGCTCAAGTCAATGTGGCATTCGTGATTTACAGCAGAACCTAAATCTTCTGTGAGGACATCAGAAAATTCCTCAACTAAATCATTCAGAGTATCACGTTGCTCGGACATCAAAGTTAATGGAAGATGTACGGAAAATACAGGAGACACATCAAAGGAGTTAGAAGTACATTCTTCAAAGGGGAACATTTTATCTGAGCGAAATTTCAAACAAAATGAATCGTTAATAAAATCTAACTGCATACTAGTTTTATGCATAAAGTCAATTCCTAGAATACATTGAGTGGTGAGATTGTTAACCACATGAAAAAACATGTTTCCAAGAAAACCGATGGATTTTAATGCGACATAGAATAGTTTCGGCAACGTCAATGACCGATGATCCCGCAGACAGGAACTGACATTTATTCTGTAGGAGACGTTTTTGCGAATTTCGGATGCTATCTGCCACGGAACGGTGGATGAAACTTCTGGTGGCACCTGTGTCCAAGGTAGCAGGTGCCGAGACATTATCGAAATTTACTGAGACTCCTGGTTGTAACACAGCATTAAAATTAGATGCTTCGTCAAGTTTGGATGGAGCACTGCTCCGGGAGTTGAACTCAGAACACCTCCCTATTAGTTTCCCTGATTGGAATTGCAATTCGGACAGGATCGGGTCGTGACTTCATTCATCCCACAGCCAAAACAGAATTTTCGACGTTTTAAAAAACACATGTTAAAATGATGGCCCTGCTTATTACAGTTCCAGCAAGTCAGCTTTGAATAATTACGAGAGGTTCCCTGTGCATTCTGAGGCACAGTAGAATTGTTAGAACGGTTCTTAGTGGGTAAGTTGTTGTTTTCCGAGAAATTCACAGAGCGACGAGGGGAGGGTCTAGTCATTTCACGGTTGTCACCAAACCGGTTGTCAGCTGGGTGGAGAGGCTTGCTCAAGGTATAAGCTAGCTTGGGGAAAAGGACATTATCTGAACTCGGAGGGGCTGAGTAGTTTAAACAAGATCTAGCATTTGCTTCGTACTCACGGCCCTGTAAAATGATGTCTTCAATAGACGATACAGAATTGCGCCGGATTAAATATTTATACGTGGGATTCAAATTTCTGTAGGTAATTTCAAGAAGTTCTCTTGGATGAAAGGGATGGGGGAGGTTAGCGGCCAAAAGACGGATGGCAGTGGTATAATCATCTATCATCTCAGTGGGGGCCTGGGTTCGCATAAAGATCTCTTGTTTCAGGGCAACATCAACGTCCGGGGGAGTGAAGCGGTCCTTTATCGAGGCGAGAAATTCATTCCAGGAATTGTATGGGTGCAGGTGCGGTAACATTGCAAGGCCCGACCTGACAACACAATGGGCAGACATTGAACAATAGAATCGGGGTTTATTTTATAACAGCGACTTAACTCCTCGACTCGTTGAATAAAGCTAAAGACAGAGGAAGTATTGTCTTCTCCCGAGAAAGTGACATCCCATTTGCTCACCACGGCGGCTACGTGTATATTATGGTGACCACTACCGGCAGGGGCGTAAGCATAAGCGCTTGGATGGGAGTCCAACACAAGAAGTTTTGAATCAACATTAATGAGTTTTCCAGTCGGGACAGAATCTTTCAATACGGTGGGTACAGCCAAAGACTCGAACCCATGACCAACATTCATTTCCTTTTTATAGGAGGTAAATTAAAGCCTTCCATGACACTGACAAAATGAATTAATCAAAAATGAAGGGTAATAAACAATCTCTTATCTTAACACTTAAAAAGGTAATTAAAATTGGTTACTATACCGTAATGCGTTGAATTCCAACGATGTGCCGTACTCACAGATATGTTGCTTGTTTACCTCGGAGTCGTGTCCTCTGGCTGTCTTGCTCAGACGGGAAAACACTCCGCACATTCATTGGGGGTGGGGGAACAATTCAGTACAGGTATCTTAAACTTAGAAGAAAACAACAATATAACAAATGTCGCGCCACTATTGCACCGACTGTGCTTATACGTTACTAAAGATAGCAGAGTTGCAGATAATACAATGGGAGCTAATAAAAAACAACAGGATCGCTAAGGAGCGGGGGAAAGGATGTCTCTTTCGATGCGTGCTGGGCCCAAGATTCCGAATTGAAAGAAAGATGGCTTCCACAGAAAGTAAGCCAAAACAAAATGTTTAAGACAAAATCAAAAGGAAAAAAAAAGTTAAATAATTGAGCAAATGTCCCAGAGGTCGTGTTAGTCGTAACTTCGCTACAGTGCGAAGCCAAGACTAAGTCAAATCGAAAGACTAACGAGGAACTCAAATACGAGAAATCATGAGACCGAAGCAAATAATGTACTTACTGAATAAAAATATATTGATAAGAAAAAGGAACACAGGTGTACAGATTACAAATTAAAAATGGAAGTAAAACACGAGCAACGTAAATGTAAAAATAAAAGGAATCTAGAAATAATTTCAAATCATAATAGCAACTAATTGGAAACGCGATTCAATAATAAAATTTAAAAAGGATGAAGCAAGATAATGAAATCAAAGACATTCGTGGGATAGGATACAAGAACGACTACTTACGGAGATGACATGATCTGGACTCCCAGCATAAAAAAGAACTACGGCGTTTATGATGTTGGGAAGTGATGGGGTAGGGGTAAAAGAGTGGGGAGTGGAGGTGTGCGTACGTAGGGAAACGGGGGATGGGGGATGACACTGAATTACGTAATATAGCGAAGTCAGAGGAAGCAACACAAAATTAACATATAAAAATAAAGGAAATGAAAATTACATTAAATTACTTGACATTACCGGGACACGAAATGAAAGGAAAAATCAATCAGCTAAGAAACATGCTTTGTAGGAAAATATAGCCTTACGTAGAGGTAGTAATGTCGATACACAGCGACATTCGATGATATAAAGAAAGTGAATGTAGCGAATGGACGGTGATTACCACAAAGACCATCGCTTACACACTTTTCATCAAACAGAGGGAAGGATCAACTTGAATACGAACTTCAATGATAGCTTGACCCGAAAAACCAAACTCTGATACGAAAATCAAATGAAAGATGCCTCGAAAGAGTGCACATCAATTTGTGGCGTAATACAGAGCGTTAGAAAGCCTCGCAGTAAAATAGCAGATATTTCAAACCTGAGAGATTTATGTAAAAATAAAACCGATTACGTGAAAGGGAGGGATGACAAATAAAAACAGAGACTTCGCTAAATTGAAATAACCAAAGGTGAAAGGACTTGGATTCATGGAACGGATTCACATCATCATAAGAAAAAAAAATATAAGTGAACCAAAGGAGACACGAAGTGAAAAATGGAGAAACAGAAATTTAAAATGACTTCAAGGTAGATAAATTTAGTAACTGAATCGAACTTACATTTAGTTGCTTTTTTGAGTGCGGGCTAAAGCCCGACGCGTGCACACTCGACCGTCTTACATGACGGCAGAAATTGGAAGGAAGAAACTTTCCCTTAAAGAACGCAGTAACACGTCCGAGTAAAGTAAGTCGTAGATACAACAAACATCCCCTCCCCATATACATGGGTGGAGGGGGTCCAATAGCGAAGGCAAAGCCTGACAACAAGTAGTGCTTCAACCAATGGGTGAGTTAGCAAAAGGGTGAAATATTTCACCATATTGCGAGGTATTACAGGTAAGTATGAAGTTTAGGCGCAGTACGAAAGACAGAGAAACTTATGTCACAATAATGCGACATAAAGGAAGATAATAATAATAACACGAGAAAAAAATGAATCTGATAAAAATGGTTCAGACTTTCTAGATCCTGCGATCCTGTTGTTTTGGGATTTCCAGCAAGAGGTTTCTCGATTTATACGGGGACATTCCGGCATTTGCCCGAATACGAAGTGGGAAACCACGGAATACCTCTTCGAGGATGGCTGAGGTGGGAATCGAACGCCCTCTACACATTTGGACCACTCGAGGATGAGTAGACCCCCGTTCCAGTCTTCATACCACTTTTCAAATTTCTTGGCAGAGCCGGGAATCGAACCCAGGACCTCCGGGGTGGCAGCTAACCATGGTGACCGCTACGCTACGTAGGCGACTAGATGCAAATAGAAATGGTCGAAAAGTGGTGATAACGATAAATACGGAGAACTGGATCGAATTGGAATTCAGTTGGTTTGTTCGTCGGGGGGACAGTCTAGACACTTAAGGTAATAATAATAATAATAATAATAATCGTCTAATAACAATAGCCTGTGACTGAAAATAATCGGTGATAAAACATGTTTGCAACATTCTGATGCACCTGCCTTACAAGAACATTGAAACTGCATAATTGTAAGCTTTCTCCTTTCACTTTCTCTTGTAACCATGATTTGATGAGACTTTTTATTTATCAATTTGTTTTTTTTTTGTCGTGTGGCCTCCTGAGAGGCCGAGTGCAGGTCTTTCTATTCGATGCCCGTGGGCGACCTGCGGGTCGGGATGAGAGATGGAATGGTTGAAGATGAATGAAACTGGGCAAGGATGCGGAAGGAAGCGGCCGTGGCCTGTCAGAAGGTACTGTCCCAGCATTTGCCTGGCGTTGAAAATGGGAAGCCACGGAAAACCATTTCAAGGACAGCCGACGGTGAGGCTCGAACCCACACGTCTACCGAGTCAGCAGAGAGCTTGGCCCCATGGCCTAACGCAGCGCTTTAGCCAGCGTAGCCACTACTGTCGGTATCAATTTGATCAATCACATGTATACAATACGGTACTTTTTGATATAGGACACGTCCGACATTACATCTATAAAATAAAATAACTTACAGGTATATATTACAAATACTGTACAATAACTATTATAACATATTATAATAATAGATCTTAAGAGATACCGTACAATCTTTTTGGACAACTATTTACACCTTACTCTATTATAACAATATGCAAACTTAATTCTATAAATACAACAACTTACAGCTAGGTATTACAATTAAAATAGAAAAGTAAAATATAATTATAGACTTAATCGGTCCTATACGCTAAGATATTCAACGACAGATAAAAACAATGGCACGCAGATACGCTTTCAACATTATTTCAAAGGTTTTTATTTTTGGGACATTTTTTTTTATACTGGGGTAGTTTATTGTATAATTTAACTCCTGTGTGAAAAGTTCCTTTTTTTTATATATGCTTGTGTGTGTGTGTGAAATATGAATGTTTTGATTTTGTCTTGTGTTATGCTTATGAACATCATTGTTTGTTTTAAGGAAAACGTCTTTATTCATTAAATTCTTTTTAATGATCATAATACTCTTAAAGATATGAATGCAGGGTAGTGGGAGGTTGTTCAAATCTTTAAACAGAGGTCTACATGATTCTCTAGTTTACATTTGCCATAATTCTAATCGCCCTCTTTTGTATCCCAAACGTGCTTAGTACACCTGGTGACTTCCCCAAATTATGACCCCATATCTTAAGTACGAATGGAAATAAGCAAAATATGTGTTTCTTAATGTGTGCATGCTTGTGCAAGTTTTCAAAATACGTAACGCAAACCACTGAGTTCAGTTTAGTGTATCAGATATTGTATATGTTTATTCCATTTCAAGTCATGTTGTATCCATAGTCCTAAAAACTTTGTTCCTGATTTACTTTCTATTTGATAACCATTTCATTTTATATTGGGCTTCGCAGGATTCTTATTCTGTATAGTGTGGAAATTTAGACATACTGTATTTTATAGTTTATTATGAGGCGATTATCTTGTGACCTTTTGGTTAACTCTTCTGTAAAAGAGTCAGCAGACTGCTGTAAGACCTGCTTAGTATCACCTTTCATTACGAGTGTTATATCGTCCCCAAACAAAATGAGAATCAACGTTCTGTGTTATATCATTGATATATACTGTAGAAGAAAGAGTAGTGGCCCCAAAACCAATCCCTGGGTTACTCCAAATATAACAAAACCCTCATTGGACAATGTTTCATTAAGTAATTTGGTTCCATCATCCTTGTGTCTCAAGCTTACTATTTGTTTACGCCTTGTTAAATAAGACTCTATCCATTTTTTAGCTAGACCTATAATACCATACGGTATTGATTTAGTTTTGTAAGGAGGATTCTATGGTCAACAACATCATACGCTGTCGATAAATCCAAGAATAGGCCAATTACATGTTCTTTATTGTCAATTAATGTCAGTATACTATTAATACATTCATAAATAATAGCTGTCTGAATCCATGTTGGAGTTTGATAGTATTTTTGTCTGTTATACATGATTTTTTTATAATTTTTGCAATACCAGTTGGTAAGGTAATAGGACGATAGTTATCTAATTCATCTTTTGAACCTTTTTATGCACTGGAATTACTTTTGATAACTTCAAAATATCTGGGCAAGTTCCTGAGAGAAATGAACTGTTTATTAAGTGCGTAAGTGGATTTATTATATTTTCTGCATATTTCTTTAAAATTTATTCAGGGATGCCATCAATGCCAGCACCGAATTCATTTTTAGCTCTTTCATACTTTCATAACAGGGTTGGAACGGGGTGCACTCAGCCTCGTGAGGACAATTGAGTAGCTTTCTGACAGTGAGATAGCGCCCCGGTCACGAAAAACCAAGATTAACGGCCGAGGGGACCCGATGCGTTGACCACGTGTCACCCAAATATCTGCAGGACAAATGGCTGGGCAGCAGTCGCTTGGTAGGCCTAGGCCCTTCAAGGGCTGTTGTGCCAAGGGTTATTATTATTATAGAATTTAGTGATTTTTTTGTGGAATTTCGAGAAAATAGTCTTTAAAAGTGTTTGTTTCTCCTGGATCATTAATCACTTTATTATTGCAGGTCAGTGTAATGTTCCTTTGTATTTTAGCAGATTTTACAGTTTCTTTCTGTATCACGGTCCACATAGCCCTGTTTATTTTTTAGCCTACTTTCGATTTTTGCAGAAAATGAAAGTAGACTTATGAGATCAACACAGACATGCGCGCCTCCCTTTGTGATATAAGGGGCGCGCGCCCGGGGGGCCGCGTCAGTTGAGTTGATCCGAGCGAAGGTACGTGGACACCACAGCAGCATCTCTCTCTAACAGTGCAATATGTGTCGTCCGACACACCGTCGGCGCCGGGGGGCTATCTTATCGGAGAAGATCGCCACAGCCACGCACTCGGAGCGGTCACACACGCCAGTGCAAAACTGCGTTCGGTACCCGGTCGTCAGGCACCTTCAGTCCGCGCTACGTGAATTTTGGGCTCAGTATAACCCAGAAGAACCAGACCCGGATCCGAGTGAACATCCTCTTCCTGAACACATAGTTCCGCTTCACTCACAATGGCTACAGTGGCTCCGATGG
Source organism: Meconema thalassinum (assembly GCA_946902985.2). Taxonomy (NCBI): domain Eukaryota; kingdom Metazoa; phylum Arthropoda; class Insecta; order Orthoptera; family Tettigoniidae; genus Meconema; species Meconema thalassinum. The sequence goes on from OX336390.1 coordinate 790,550,207, forward strand.
CGCTCGGCGCCCTGGGACAACATCATGGACGATGATCGTCAACCACTCCCCGATCCAAACGTGGTGACTGTCGGCACTCCGGCAGGGAGAGCGGGCACCCCCGCTCAACAAGAACTCGACCGACCAGGCGACTTGCAACCAGAGGAAGCAGACGAGGATCCAGACGAGGAATTCTGGTGGTATGATTCCGAGTACCAGCGACGCCCGCCAGTGCTTCTTCATCGACCTGTGGACGACCCTGGAGACCCGGAGTTCCCGAGGATAGACGTCATCCCCCCGTCAGCCAAATCACCGCAGCCCCAAAACTACAGGTCAGTGGCAGTGCAGGCAGCTCACCCGGTGCCGTATTTAGACACCCCACTAGGAAGATATGCTTCAACGATTGTGTGCGATGGTGTGAACTTGCCTCGTCCAACCCACGCCCCTCCGGTTTTTCGTGCTACTAAACCGTCGGCGCTGATGGACCTGGCCATCCAAGACTTAATCGATCATAAGATATTAGTGCATTTCAAAGGTTTTTACGCATTCCCAATGTTTATTGTGCCAAAGGCAGACGCCTCTGCCCGTCTCATCTATGACTTGAGTGAGTGGACTCCATTTATCAATAGACCTAAATTCAGCCCTAAAGGTTCCGCACAGGCGTTCACACAAATTCCGCCTACAGCCCTAGCAATTAAGTTAGATCTTCGGTCAGGATTCTACCAGCTCCCCCTCAACGCAAGGACACAGTTACATTTTGGAGTTTACTATCGCCAGAAACATTATGTGTGGACTCGTCTACCCATGGGCCACTCGTTAGCCCCATCAGTCATGCAACGGTGGGCGGAAGCCATAAGGGAAGTTCTGGAGCAAGAGTTCGACATACACATGATCCCCTATCTTGATGATTGGCTCATCTGGAGCACTCAAGAAATTCCGGTACAGGAAATTGTGTTATATTTAGAAGTGGAGTTAGGAGTGACTTTGAACAGATCTAAATGTGTGCTAACCCCAATGCAAGTAATTACCTATCTTGGGGTGGTTGTCAATATCCCCAACAGCTGTGTGATCCTCCACCAAGATACACAACGCAAAGTGCTCCGACTGCTTAGAGACATCCCGCATTATACGGAGAAACAAGCCCAAGGCGAAAATTGTGTGTCTGTCTGTGTGGCTGTGTGCCTGTAAGTCAATTCGAACTCGGTGAAACCGAATTGAACAAAATTTGGTACAGAGGTAGCACTAGCAAAGGGCACCTCAGTGTCATGTTTTATATCACCGCCATCGTGACGGAAACGTAATGGCGGCCAACCAAATGATCAAAGCTTGAATCTAATTACGACTAACCTAATCATCCGATCTCTACCAAATTTTGCAACAACATATATTTATATGGCAAGCGTCTTTTGACTAAACTACATGGTCATCAGCCCAATAGTTTGCAGATGGCAGCCATGTATGTGTGCAAATCGATTCCCCCTATCAATTCAAACACTATGAAACCTAATTGAACGAAATTTGGTACACAGGTAGCAATAACAAAGGGAACGTTAGTGTGATGTTTTATATCGCCGCCATCTTGACGAAAATGTTTTGGCGGCCACCCAAATATTAAAAGCTTAAATAAAATTACGACCAACCTAATCATCTGATCTCTAGCAATTTTTACAACATTATACCTTTGTTTATGAAGAATCTTTTGACCAAACTACAAGGTCTTCAGTCCAATAATTTGTGGATGGCGACCATGTATGTGTGCAAATCGATTCCCCCTATCTATTCAAACACGGTGAAACCGAATTGAACGAAATTAAGTGCTGAGGTAGCACTAGCAAAGGGCAACTCATTGTCATGTTTTATATCGCCGCCATCATGACGAAAACGTAATGGCAGCCACCCAAATGTCAAAAGTTTAAATCAAATTAGGACCAACCTAATCATTTGATCTCTACTAAATTTTGCAACAACATACCTTTATGTGGTAGTCATCTTTTGACCAAACTACAAGGTCATCCGGCCAATAGTTTGCAGATAGCGGCCATGTATGTGTGCAAATCGATTCCTCTTAGCAATTCAAACACGGTGTAACCGAATTGAACGAAATTTGTTACAGGGGTAGCACTCCAAGAGGCAACTCAGTGTCATGTTTTATATCGTCGCCATCTTGACGGAAACGTAATGGCGGCCACCCAAAAGTAAAAAGCTTAAATCAAATTACGACCAACGTAATCATTTGATCTCTACCAAATTGTGCAACAACATACCTTTTTGTGGGAAGCATCTTTTGACCAAACTACAAGATCATCAGCCCAATAGTTTGCAGATAGCGGCCATGTATGTGTGCAAATCGATTCACCATATCAATTCAAACACGGTGAAACCGAATTGAATGACATTTTGTACAGAGGTAGCACTAGCAAAGGGCGCCTCATATTCATGTTTAATATCCGTATAGCACATTGTATTTCAACAAGCTACTACAACCAACATTGAATTATACTCCTTGAAAAGGACAAAGAGTTATAACAATACCCATGCATTTAGGAGAAAGTAGGCTATATTTTCTTTACTGAACATCTTTTTTTTATTAGATGTTTGGGAAATAAAATTATCATTTCACATTTTCTTTGCTAGTCTTATTACCTTACTTAATATGCTAGTGTATTGTTTGTAGTTTAAATTGAGTTCAGGTGTTGTGTGGTATTTTTTTTACAGGGCACCCGAGAATATTCTCCGCAGTGGGTACGTGCAGCTGTGAGTGGTTGAGTCATGAGTTTAGTTGGCTGCACTGTGTCCTTGAAAGCGGGACCCCCCTTGAGGGCTGTCAGTGTGTATTGCGATAAGCAAGCGAGCCTGCATGTCTTCAGCAGTGGCGGATCCAGGCCTTGCGGGGCCCTGGGCGATATGAAATGGTGGGGCCCACAACAATAGGAAATAAAAAAAAAATCAAATCAAATGGAAAGTAGTTTTGTAATTATATAAAAATAAAGAATAGTTACAATATTTTGAATACACTAGAGTACATTTTTTTTAAATAATATGAAAGAAACCTTTAAGTCTCCTTGAAGAAGATTATGTAAACTATGAAATATTAAAATATTACTTTGCCACTTTTCCCCCCCTGAAGTCTTCTAAATTTGCTAAACGGTCGAAGGAGGTCATAGCAGCAAAAAATAAAAAATAAAATAAAATATAAATTAGTTTGAAAATTATGGGGTTTGAAGCCATTTTTCAGTGTTTCCTTAGTAAACAAAAGTTTGGTGCTTTTCGTCGGTCAACACGAATGTACCCAAAAGAGTTGGGTTATACCCTAACCTGAAAGAAATTGCATGGGATTAACACAACTCATTTGGGTACATTCGTGTTGACCGACTGAAAAGCACCAAACTTTTGTTTAGTTGGAAAATTTGAAAAGTATAATTAATTGATTATATTAAAAAAATCCATGGCGCGGGGCCCTGGGGCCCCTACTCGCCCTCCCCTAGATTCGCCCCTGACTGACACTGTTCCCTCGAATTTGCGCACCCTCAAATGCCGACTGACTGCCACGGGACTCGATCCCGCTATCTTTAGCTCAGCAAGCGAGAACGTTACCGCTGAGCCACGCAGCCAGTCATAATATAAAATTTACGGGTAATAACCTAAACGTTTAGCTCCATATACCAAGAAATGCGAACAACAAAAACACAAATTGCCACACTGTTCAATCGTCATTTTGTTGTTGTCGTATGGCCTCCTGAGAGGCCGAGTGCAGGTCTTTCTAGTCGACGCCCGTGGGCGACCTGCGAGTCGGGTTGAGAGATGGAATGGATGAAGATGAATGAAACTGTGCAAGGATGTGGAAGGAAGTGGCCGTGGCCTGTCAGAAGGTACCGTCCCAGCATTTTCCCGGTGTTGAAAATGGGAAACCATGGTAAACCATTTCAAGGACGGCCGACGGTGGGGCTCGAACCGACGCGTCTACCGAGTCAGCAGAGAGCTTGGCCGTATGGTCTAACGCTGCGCTTTATCGTGCGTAGCCACTGTTGTCGGTAATCGTCAAATGATACACGATAAGAAAAGCTCGCCAACCCTGTTGTTGAATAATTTATTCCGCACTTAATATAGTTACATGGATTGGCATGCATGGAATTGAAAAGGGAAAAAGGAGCTGTGCTGTATTACAAATTTTTCTATTTTTAGCCTACTTTTCACATTTTGCAAAAATGAGGAAAAAGTAGTCTTATGAGATCGGGCAAATGTGTGTCTGTCTGTCCTTCTGTCTGGCTGTGTGTGTGTCCCCCCCTATCAACTCCTAAACGGCTGCAGCAATCAAAACCAAATTTAGTATGAGTAAAGATGTGCACCGGAATATCTCACGTCCATATTTGAAAATGATGTCAGTGCTACCAACTGCTGAAAAAACGCACTAGAAATTTGAGCTCCATGTTGGATATCTTGCAAGGTATACATGGGAGCTATTCCAAAATTGGCACACATGTAGATAATACTATTTCAGTTTAATTTCCAGGAGGCCAACCATGACAGTGTTACCAAAATAATTTTAAGCCTCCTGATAAGTCCAATGTTTAAATGCATATAACTTTTACACTATCAATTGGATTTCAGCCAAATTTTGTATATAATATCTGTACATAAACGGATATGATTAGGCGTATTCTTACGAGCCACCAGGGCTGCCAACTGTTAATAATTGCTCTCTCTATTTTCTTTTATCCAAATACCAATATATCAGAAAGTATGCAAGCCAACAGCTTTAAACTATGCACACGTATATTCTGACATTTTAGATTAATTTGGAGTAACTTATATACGTCAGTCCTACCAACATGATTATAAGCCTGCTGATAGTACAAATTTTTAAATACATGTAACTTCTGGCTGTTTGCCAAATGATGAACACTCTACACTCGCACTCCACACTCTCATGTACACTTGCACTCGATCACTCTGTCCACACTCGGTAATTTGGAACGTATGTGCACTCGCTCTCCCTGGGCGCGGCGCGCGAAGTATGATCGCTGGCGGCACGAACAGCTGACCGTCCCATGTTTACAATCGTTGCGATCTGATTATCGCGAATAAGAAGGGGTGCATCGTGTATTTGGCTCTGGCAACTTAAGTATGTGAGAAAAGTAAGCTAATGAGTAGCCGCGGGATGTAAAGGCGTCCATGTCTGATGATGGATAATATAATTTGCAGCATTTCTTCCCTGATAGGCCTACCTGCTACTGCAGTGTATTGCTTAAGAATAAATCCTACATTTATTTCTTTAGCATTTTACTTCCATTTAGTCCAATGAGATAGTGCTCAATCACTTGTTAGTGGCGTAAAATTTATTACTTACTTAGGCCTAGGCTACCTACTGAATAAACTGGGAGTTAAGCTTTCAATCTCTTTCATTGGAGTGCATTCCATGAATTCTGAATCTCATCCCACTCCCATTTCCTTGTGTAGTAGAGGTGTACTGTAATCCCTATCAGAAGGTATTGGTAAGGACACAATAACGATCCTGGTACATAATCTTGGAGAACCAGGTTCAATTCCCGATTAATGCATGGTCGACATAAAAAAAGAGATGCTGTGGCTCAAAATTGTGAAATTTGATAGTATTGGTTTAACGTTTTCTATAATTGCAACGGTTTGAAATCCCAGGATGCTAGAATTATCCCTTGGTAGGGTTCTTCAAAATGTCAGTATATAAACAGACACAGGCCTCTTGCATATAGTAGGCTAGACGTGGGGCCTTATAGGCTGCACCACATACCTGAACAATCATAACTTTTCAGGCCACGTTAAAACTACTAGCTTGAGAATAATTAGCAACCACCCTGTTATGGTACAGCTTCCAAAACCAAGAGTCTGTATTCTTACCTGCGGTAAATGTTTCCCAGCTCGTCAAAAGAAGATGAATAGGACGCGTGGTATAACTCCTGCATCGTGTTGACTGCTTTAAGTGTGGTACTATACTACGGAAGCCATGGATTCCGTTGTGCACACAAGTAATGGCAAGAAATGGAAAGACTAACTTGTCATAAATAAAATTTTAAAATTAGTACTTTTATTGTATTTTTGCCTTCTTTCTGCTATTTTTCTAAGAGTTTCCTGAACCAGTGAACACTGTGCCCACGTTAAGCCTGCTTTATATAGGGAGTATTTTCACAGCTAGTGAATAACTTAATTATTAGTTATTACAAACATACACAAACAAAGGCAGCTAAGTCACTCTGGTGTGTTGTCCAAGTGCCATGCTAGCTTTCAATTCATCCTAGAAAAAGCAGGTTTTAGAGTCCCTTCAAATCGAGCAGCATGCATTCAAATTCTAGCATGGTATATTGCTTTTTTTGCTCATTTCAGATTAACTGCATTCTGACTAGTTGACAAATCAGTGCATGTGACATGCATATGAGAGATGCATTGAGACACTGACTCGCATACACACAGGAGTGCCTTTCTGTTATTGCCTGTCATAGAAGAACAATGTAATCCAAACAGGTTCAGAAAAAGTATTTTTTCAAAAGGCATAGAGTAACTTACATTAATCATTAGGTAGCTTCTAACAATATAATACTTCCACTCCTCAGCACTGAAAACTATTATTAGCGTTTTGTAAAAAAAAAACGAGTTCTACAGTAGTATAGCGGGACAGTCATGCTTCATTCTTGGAACATCCTTAATCAAATAATAATAATGTTATTGGTTTTACGTTCCTTTAACTACTGCAGTTTTTAGAGATGCCAGGGTGCCAGAATTTCCACCCAAAAGGGTATCTTTAACATGCCAAAAAATCTGTGATACGACTCCCGCTCATTTATGCACCAACTGACTGAGCCAGGATTCAATCCTGCAACCTTAGGAACAGCAGGCGAAAACATTACCTCTGCGCCATGCGCCTAAATCAGGCAGCACATCCTGTTGATTGAAAACAGGCCTATTATGCAAAATTGTGATGTACCACATGTTGTACCAATGTTGCAATTTTTACTGTTTATAAATACTTTCAGGAATAAAAGGTTGGAACACATTTAAATTAATGTAAACTGTACAGATATGATTTTGAAATTACATTTCATTTCTCTATTTTATTGACTTCATATTATACATTTTTGTTTTCTTCATATGTATATTGCAGCAATTCCACAAGGGAGGTCTCCCATTTCTTCAGTCTTGGTATAAATCCTGTCCTGGATGCAGATGACATCGACAGGGTTGCTGGATGGAGGGGAGAGAATGTAAATGTTGTCAATATAATGGGGTTTATTATAAGCTTCCTTGACAAATTCCTCACCTGCCAATGTAAAGACAGAGATTAGCCAAATTAGGTGCTTAAAAACATTTCAAAATTATGCAGTCATAACATAAGGAAAAATTGTTATACATGCACTTCAACAAAAGTTTGGAACACTGGCATACAGAGTAGTCATACCATATTTTTGCTTCATTGGAGGAGCTTGGACATTGTGGTCATTTAGCCCCGTGTACTTTTGTGTGTAGGCCTATGTACAAGAAAAGTCTGAAGGCTTTAGTAGTGTGTGTATTTGTAATTCAGGTGAGGATTGGGAAGGAGGCGGCCATGATTTGGTTAGGAACCATCCCAGCATTTGCATGGAGTCGAATTGGGAAACCACAGAAAACCACTTCCAGGATGTATGATGAGGGAATCGAACCCACCTCTTCTAACAAGGGAGTTAGCACAAGTTGCGATCGCAATTGCAAAATAGTTGTGGTTTGCATGTAAGAGTTTTACATCTACATTGCAAATAAGCGCACAATATTTGCCATGGACAATTACACTGCACCTTACAACCATGCGCATGTTCAGTCACCGAGTTCAAAAAATGGGTTGTTGGCAGCTATGGGCAAAAATTACGAGTATAAACAATAAATTGGAACACAACTACAATACAATAATTGTGGTGACCAAATCCACCGTATGTACAATTTCTAACGTCACGAGGGCAATTATTCCAAATTCTTGTTCCCGACACGAGGAAAGAGTTACTGAAGGCAGCCACTGGACTGTAGCTCAATATGATGACTTCAGACCAGAGAGTTTTAAAACACCGCCAGAACATATTTTTGATGTTCAAACGCAGTGTGATTTGGAAGACTGCTTAATGCTGTTATTCTTGAAGTGAACGAGATAACTTTGATAAGCAACTCTGCTTCCGGCACTTTATGCTCTGGTGACATGTTCATCCTCGTAATGTGAATGTGACTGTTTCATACATTGTGTCCTCGTTTCATCATCAGAGTGATATTACGTATTTAAATTAGCAACCCTGGACACTACTGAACCTCATATATGTGCTCAAGTTCGTAAATATGTGATGTTATTTATTGCTATTTTAAAGACGGCTGCCATGTTTGGACAGCGCTTGCATCTCGTTCAACTGTCATCAAGACTCACTCTAGCGGCACGCACCGAGACGGGCACATTGTTGCCCACATGTGATTACAAAATCACTGTTGATAAAAAAAATTTAAAACACAACATCGGGAGGCGTTAGGCTGAAAGCATTGTCAAAACTCATTGATCTGGCCGCGTTAGGCCGTAACTATTTTCAAGAACCATTGGATTGGACAAAACGAAGGTTAGAATGGTTACGTACAGGTGTGGCCTGGCCGTGCGCAGCTAGCTGGGCACGGCTGACACAAAACCATTGGTCTGTGCGCGTTAGGCTGTTACCATTGTCATAAACCAATGGGTTGGACAAAACGAAGGCCAGGTGTAGATGTGGCCTTGGCCACGCGCAGCTAGCGGGGCATGATTGACACAAAACCATTGGTCTGTGCGCGTTAGGCTGTAACCATTGTCAAAAACCATTGGATGGGACAAAACAAAAGGTTAGAAGGTCAGGTGTAGCCTTGGCCGCACGCCGCTAGCGGGGCACGGTCGACACAAAACCATTGGTCTGTGAGCGTTAGGCTGTAGCCTAACCATTGGATTGGACAAAACGATGGTTAGAAGGTCAGGTGTAGGTGTGGCCTTGGCCGCGCCTAGCTAGCGGGGCACGGTTGACACAAACCCATTGAACTGGGCGCGTTAGGCTGTAACCATTGTCAAAACCACAGTTGTGCGAAAAAAATTCCACATATTTATTACAGCGGAGCGATATAGGCCTACTGCATAGTAATTACAGAGCAGATAAAAACACTCATTTCAACCGTGGAAAAAAATAATCATTATAGAAGCGAAATATTGCACACACTAACCTAATTAGAGCGGTGAACTGGGTGCTGGGCACGAATGATGCGCACTAGAGACTGAACTGGGCGTTTCTTTGTGTTACATAGTACCGTAAGGGCGAGGTTGGCAGTATTGTTTTGATGACAGACCAGCGGATCAGTGGGGCTATCGAAGGGACTCGAATACTCATGACCGCAACTGATGATTGATTTGGACTAATGGCGGCCACAGCTGTAATTTTGGTTATATAAGTCGTGATCCTATTTGGGATGGTTGGGTGGGTCACAGACGGCCGAGGAGGAAACATCCATTAAAACATCGTTCCCTGATTTATTTTTCATCGCTTCAAAAAGTTATTTTGGCTAATTCATGTATTATAGAGAATGTTATCGCTCGTTCTATCTTCATTCAGCGCTACCATAATATTAAGCTACTGAATAGATCTTACAGCAAGGAAAACAGATGGAGGTGACAAATATGTTTCTCCATCACAAGTAGAATGTGGAGGCAGTTTATAGAGATTGAAGTACCGGTAGGCCTAGGCCTACATGGAATTCCTCATTCAACTAGATACAAACACTTATAACAAGACTCACTCACTCGCAGGAGTAACCAACTCTTATTTTGTGGGGAGGAATATCGAACTTATCTGCAGGAGTAGGGACAGATGACCTCGTAGTTCCGCCCCCTAAAACTACAATAACTTAACTAAGTTATATGCAGTAGTGGCAATCTGGATAAACCTCCACATGTTGCATCCAATTGCCAGACGTTAATTGCAGCTAGCATAAATACAGTAATTAATTGGTCCGTGCTATAAAAACAAACTTATCGCCTAACCCAGTTTATTTAATATTATTATTATTATTCAGAAATCATTGTGGTGTTTGAAGCCATATTTTCAGTGTTGCCTTAGTAAACAAGAGTTTAGTGCTTTTCAGTCGGTCAACACGAATGTACCCAAAAGAGATGGGTTATGCCCTAATCCTGAAATAAATTACATGAGATTAATAAAACACTAGGATGACCAGTTTCGATCGTCAAGCGATCATCATCAGATCCAATACACTTAGGCTATAAAATCTATGTTTGAAATACAGGTGAAAATATTTACAATATGTACAATTATTTAGTTGCAGTATTGGTACTGCAACTGTCAGTGTATGCTAAATGCAGTATATATGTTAGGTGAAATGCTAAATGGTGATGGCTATCCGGAGATTGTACTTTAGAGAGATTATATGGTTGTAAACTATGGTTAAACTATAAAATTTTAGGCTAACTACTTATCTGATTGTCTTCCGTACTACAGCTATTCGCAGTTTCCGTGCTCACTTGAACTCGCTGTGCGGTCGACTGGTACGGAAGACAATCAGATAAGTAGTTAGCCTAAAATTTTATAGTTTAACCATAGTTTACAACCATATAATCTCTCTAAAGTACAATCTCCGGATAGCCATCACCATTTAGCATTTCACCTAACATATATACTGCATTTAGCATACACTGACAGTTGCAGTACCAATACTGCAACTAAATAATTGTACATATTGTAAATATTTTCACCTGTATTTCAAACATAGATTTTATAGCCTAAGTGTATTGGATCTGATGATGATCGCTTGACGATCGAAACTGGTCATCCTAGTGTTTTATTAATCTCATGTAATTTATTTCAGGATTAGGGCATAACCCATCTCTTTTGGGTACATTCGTGTTGACCGACTGAAAAGCACTAAACTCTTATTCAGAAATCACATATTCTTACCTATCTTGCAATTTTATATGACTGTTCAAATTTGCCAAATCACATCACACCCATGAGAAACAAAATCCGTTTTGAAAAAGAAGTTTCAGTTTTTCTTTTCACGTAATACTCCGTCATCGACACTAGAAAATAAAAAGGAAAACATTATGAGTAAATGTTTGAAAGGCCATGGAAAGTTTGGTTAACCTCGCAGGTTATGGAACACTACTAACATACAAATATCATTCAACATTGCAAGTATGTTAAAAAACAATCACCGCTATTGTAAAAGATAATTACTTACAATTAAATATAAGTATCCCTCCTTGTATCGTCTGAAATTCACAATTGATCATGTCAAGTGAGAATACAGATGTTCTGTCAAAATGGCGACATCACAGAGCCTGCACCGAGTGAACGAACCGAGTCTGCACCTTCAAAATTGTCGCTATGTACACTCGCACTCGGCTCGTACACTTGCACTCGATCGTATTTGGAATACCACTCGCTGACGTCACTTCCGAGTGAGAGTGTGCAAGAGTGTACACTTTGGCTATTTGGCAAACAGCCTCTATACTATCAGTTGGATTTCAACCAAATTTCGTATGTGCTAGATAGATAGATAGATAGATAGATTTTTATTAATTCCATTTGATCAAATACATGCATTCAATACATTTTTGATATAGGACACGTCAGAATTTACATGCATAAAATAAAAGAACTAACAGGTATATATTACTAAGATTAAAACTATTTATAACTTATTATAATAGCAAATCTTAATAGATACAATCTTATTGCACAACTATTTACACCTCACTCTATTATCATAATATGAAAACTTAATTCTATAAATACAACAACATACAGCTAGGTATTAAAATTAAATTAAAAAAGTAAAATATAGTTATAGATTCCATCACTCCTATACGCTAAAATATTCAACTACTGAGTAAAAACAATGGCACTGCAGATAAGCTTTCAACATTCTATCAAAGGTTTTTATTTTTGGGGCCAGTTTTATATACTGGGGTAGTTTATTGTATAATTTAACTCCAGTGTGAAAAGTTCCTTTTTGATATATGCTTGTGTGTGTGTGTGAAATATGAATGTTTTGATTTTGTCTTGTGTTATGCCTATGAACATCATTGTTTGTTTTAAGAAAAACATCTTTATTCATTAAATTCTTTTTAAAAAACATAATACTTTCAAAGATATATATGCAGGGCAGTGGGAGAATGTTTAAATCTTTAAACAGAGGTCTACATGATTCTCTAGAGTGTACATTTGCCATAATTCTAATCGCTCTCTTTTGTATCCTAAACGTGCTTAGTACATCTGGCGACATACCCCAAAATATGATCCCATATCTTAAGTATGAATGGAAATAAGCAAAATAAGTATTTCTTAATGTGTGCATGCTAGTGCAGGTTTTCAAAATACGTAACGCAAAGCACATCGAGTTCAGTTTAGTATTCAGATATTGTATATGTTTATTCCATTTCAAGTCTTGTTGTATCCATAGTCCTAAAAACTTTGTTTCTGATTTATTTTCTATTTGATGACCATTTAATGTTATATTGGGCATCGCAGGATTCCTATTCTGTATAGTGTGGAAATTTAGACATACTGTCTTTTTATAGTTTATTATGAGGCGATTATCTTGTGACCATTTGGTTAACTCTCCTGTAACGGAGTCAGCAGACTGCTGTATGACCTGTTTAGTTTCACCTTTTATTACGAGTGTTGTATCGTCCGCAAACAAAATTTCCTTATGTGAATGAACGTTCTGTGTTATATCATTGATATATAGAAGAAAGAGTAGTGGGCCCAAAACCGATCCCTGGGGTACTCCAAATTCAATAATTCCCTCATTGGACAATGTTTCATTAAGTAATTTGGTTCCATCATCCTTGTGTCTCAAGCTTACTATTTGTTTACGCCTTGTTAAGTAAGACTCTATCCATTTATTAGCTAGACCTCTAACACCATATTGATTTAGTTTGGTAAGGAGGATTTTATGGTCAACTACATCAAATGCTTTCGATAAATCCAAGAATAGGCCAGTTACATGTTCCTTATTGTCAATTAATTTCAGTATACTATTACTACATTCGTAAATTGCTGTCTGTGTAGATTTTTCCGTTCTAAATCCATGTTGTGAGTTTGACAATATTTTATTTTTTTCTATGAAACTTATCAGTCTCTTATACATAATTTTTTCCACAATTTTTGCAATACCAGTTGGTAAGGTAATAGGACGATAGTTATCTAATTCATCTTTTGAACCATTTTTGTGCACTGGAATTACTTTTGATAACTTCAAAATATCCGGGTAAGTTCCTGAGAGAATTGAACTGTTTATTAAGTGCGTAAGTGGATTTATTATATTTTCTGCACATTTCTTTAAAATTGCATCAGGGATGCCATCAATGCCAGCACAGAATTTATTTTTTAGCTCTTTTATAACTATTCTTACCTCTTCACTTGTGACATGATTTATAAATAAAGAATCACTGCATATATTTATTTTATTATTAGAATTTAGTGTATTTACCTGTGATTTATTTAATAATTTTTGCGGAATTTCCAGAAAATAGTCATTAAAAGTGTTTGCTATTTCCTCTGGATTATTAATCACTTTATTATTTCTGGTCAGTGTAATGTTCCTTTGTATTTTAGCAGATTTTCCAGTTTCTTTCTTTATTACAGACCTCATAGCCCTGTTTTTATTAGATGATTGGGAAATAAAATTATCATTATGCATTTTCTTTGCTAGTCTTATTACCTTATTTAATATGCTAGTGTATTTTTTGTAGTATAAATTGAATTCAGGTGTTGTGTGGTATTGTTTATATAATTTGTGTAGAAATTTCTTTCTTTGACATGAATTTATAATCCCTGTTGTTATCCAATTGCTAGTTTTGTTATTTTGAACAGTTCTTCGTTTAAAGGGGAATGCTATTTCAAAATAGTGTTTTAGGGTACTGTTAAATGCATTAAATTTATCATTTACATTTTCTAGTTCATAAATTTCTGACCATGTTTCCTTATTTAATAAGTCATTGAAATATGTAACATTTGATTCAGTGAATGACCTGCACTTTGATTTTACTCCATTATCATTATTATTGATTACTTCGGATACTTCAAAACTCAGTATTTGTCCATGGTGGTCACTAAAACCCGGACAATAGACTTCTATTGAATGGTGATATTTATCTGTATTTATAAAAATTTGATCAGGAGTGGTTTTACTAAATTTTGTTATTCTTGTTGGTGTATTTACTGTAGGTTTCAGTCCATAGGAAATTAGTAACTGGTTTAATAATTCACAATTTCTATCAAGTTTTAAGAAATCCACATTTACATCCCCACAAATTATTATATCGAAATTTACTTTGCTCATGTTATTGAGTAACAATTCTAGTTTATCTATAAATAGAGGAAACTTTCCTGACGGAGAACGGTATACGCATACAATTATTAACTTAAACTGCTGAATTTTTACGGCAGAGAATTCAAAATCCTGTTCCATAATTAGATAATCATAAGCTGTTATCTGTTCATGATCTAAATTATTTCTTAAGAAGATGCAAGTACCACCATGGCTAATATTAGATCTAGAGTATTTACTAGCTTGTATAAACCCTGGGAATTGAATTAATTCGAGTTGTTCCTCTTTCAGCCAATGTTCTGAAATACATAGTGCTGAGATGTCTTTAAGTTCATTTTTAAGCATTAGATTTATGTAATCAATTTTATTATAAAGAGACTGGACATTCTGGTGGTAAATTTTAAATTTGTTACTTTTGCAAGCTTGTGTTGGTGATTTATTTACATTATTATTATCATAATTGTTATTATTATTGTTGCTAGACAAATCCGAAATACCATTGTTGCACTCCGTTAAATTTGACTTCAAAAGATGTGAATGCCAAACCTCACGTTTGGCTTCTTCTACCAGTTTCCCTGCTTCCACTCTAATGATATTACTGTTGAATTATTCTTACCATTTGAATTTACAATTTTGCAGATTTCATCACTAAGATACTCTTTTCCTAATCTATTTAAGTGTAGGCCATGCCGAGTGTGGAACTTCCTGTCTAATTTACTTACATCTACAATTTGGACATTTGGAAAACTCTTACAAATTTTATGAATTTTTCCATTTGTAGCCTCTATTTCTACATTTACACATGACTTGGGAATTAAATCGTGTCTCTGCGGAATATTTACAATAATGACATTTGTTTTTTGCATGGATGGCAATGTACCCTTTAAATCTTTGATTACCTTTTTACTCTCATTTCTATAGACGTCGTTTGCTCCAGCGATGATCACTGCGTAGTCCTTTGCAGTAAGGGACGCACACTCTCCTATCATCCCGTTCGTGACTTCTGCAATCTGAGCTCCTGGCTTCACTGTCGAAGTGACCTCCATTTCTCGGCTTCTCTCCAAAACGCTTGCTGCTACATCTCGCCCGTGGCTATCCGCAAATATCCGCATCTTCCTGGATTTTCTCTTTATCACTTTCTTCTTTTCTTCTTGAGGAAAGTCATCATTTTCTTCGACAAGCACTCCAAATGAATTTGAGACGGGAATTTCAGTTACATGTACTCCATTTATAGGCCTAGGCTTATTCAATCTTACCTTACCAGCAATCACTGTCGACCAAGTTTCCTTGCTTTCCTCTCTGTTTCCTTTTAATTTATTCAACTCTTCCATTAACTTAGAAATATCTTCCTTTAGCAGCTTTATAATTTCGTCTTTTGAGGACAGTTCGTTTCTCAGGTTATGACATTCGCATGACGGTAGCGGTAGGCCTACATTACGACAATCGGTTTCACTTTTCTCCTCATTCAATTTTACCTGAGATCTTGTGATGATTTTATTTGCATTTTTTACTTTTATTTTGCACGACGAGCATAAATCCGTTACGGTTACACAACCTGACGAGATACTAACACTGTTTACTGTCGTCATACTAGAGATCTAAGTGAGCCTAGATGTTTACACCAAATTACACTAAATTTAATTTAATTATTACTACCTAATAGAATTAATCTAATAACCTACCAATAAAGAAGAATGTGAAATACGTATATCTTCCAATCGGGTGAAGTCTCGTAAAAGCACCACTGCTCTACTTGGTTCAAACAGTGATTGAAGAAGTCACCGAATCTTTGGATACACGTTCCCACAACTTAGTTTAAGTTTATTAAATTATCAACAAGAATTTCTAAATACTATCAATATTCCGTATTACACTTGATCTGAGGAAAGTAACTTTATAGATTTTAAGCCTCTGTTATAATATTTTACCACTTTTATCAAATATTTACACTAGCTGCTATGTGTACCATAACAGATATGACTATAAGTATTGTTATTAGCAATCAGGGCTGCCAACTGTTAATAAATGCTGTCTATATTTTTTTAACCCTAATATCAATATATCAGAAAGTATGCAAGCCAACAGCTCTATACTTTGCACAAGTATAGTACCTGACATTCTAGATTAATTTGGAGTAATTAATACAAGGCAGTGCTGCCAACATGATTATATGCCTGCTGATATATCCAATTTTAAAATACATGTAACTTCTATACTAACAAATGGATTTCATCCAAAATTGGCACAACAAGATAACATAATATTTCAGATTATTTCTGACAAGCACACGTATGGTATTGTTGGCAACATCCTTTTACGCGTGCTGATAGATCCAGTGTCTAACTGCATGTAATGTCCATTGGACTTCAACCAAATTTTGTAATCTGTACCTAAAGAGATGGAACAAAGAATATATTCAGTCACCAGGGCTGCCAACTGTAGTGCTCTATTAGGCTACATAATACCAGGTATATTTTGAACTAATTAGATATTTCGATATGACCAACTTAATTTCGTCATTATTCTAGATAGGTTCATATACTGTAGAATAATCACTGGCATGAAAAGTAGGCTGTATAGTTCTTCACGGAACTTCTTGTTTTAAATGTGAAAGACTCATACTTATGTGAGTAGAGTAATTGTTGCTACTTCAGACAGCAACTCAACCTCTACATTTTCAAGGGCGTAGCTGGAAACGGGTGCTGAAGTTGCTTTATGGTGTAAGCCTATACTTTGAGTCTTCTTAACATCTTACCCTCGAAAAAATTCCACGCCACGCCACTGACTGGAAGTATGAAAGGCTTGCATCAAAACAGGCTAATCGTGTCACCTATGTATAACCTAATCAATAATAAACAAGGAGGCCTACATATCAATCTGATACGGTACCGGTATATAAGCAGTCGACCTACCGGTAGACCTATGATAAAATCAATGTAATAGTAAGATATCTACTAAGTATTATCCCATATGGAACTAGAATTACAGAAATTAAATTTTTTAGGTAATGCTAATAATAATACACTAGAATTAACCGAGTGTAACTGTAATACACTTAGCGATTATTATAAGATTAAGGACAGTAAACAGATAATAACCGATACCAGTACACTAAAATGCGTACACATAAATGCACATAGCATAAAAAACAAGTTCGATGATATCCAAATAATGTTAGACAGAATCAAAGGTGTAGATGTCCTAGCAATCTCAGAAAATTGGTTAACAGAACAAACAAAAATGTTTTTCAATATTAAGAAATATGTTGCATATCACATAGTTAGAAAGCAAACTGGCGGGGGAGTATCTTTGTATATTTCAAACAAATGTAGCAGTACCCTTGTAAAGGAAATAAATTCCACCCACAGCATACTGCACATTACTGTGAGAAAAGGCCATCAAAAATACAATATAATCACTGCTTATAACCCTCATAAAAGCAACATTCCACACTTTCTAACTGATCTCGAAGTAATTATTAGTTCTTACTCAACGAATCCTGTTATAATACTAGGTGATATGAATATCGATCTATTATTTGGGGACAGATATACTAGTAGTTATATTAACCTAGTCAAATCATACGGTCTAGTCTTATGTAATACAAAATATCCAACTCGTGTGACACAAACTAGCTCTACTCTAATTGATCATGTATTGGCGAACGACTGTGACAAAATATGTAATGTCTATAATATTGATAATGATTTGAGTGATCACCATTTACTCATCTGTGAAATGAGAAACAAAAAGATAAACAGGAACTCAATATGTGATGATAGGCCAATAGAAAAGGATAAAATAAACTACAAAAAACTTAATAAATATTTAATAACTCAAGGATTTGTATGCAATGAAACTAACATCAATGACTACTACAATAAATTCTGTGATTTTATTAATAAAGGAATAGAAGCCTGTACTATGAAATATACGAATAAGGAGCCAAGTGCCCCACCAATAAAACCCTGGATCACACAAGATCTTTTAGCACTAATACACAGGAAAGATAAGATATATACAAAAACCAAAGTTAAAAATCCATCTGCAGAAATTTTAGAATAATATAAAATTATTAGCAACCAAGTTACAAAACTTAAGAGAAACCTACAAAGAAACTACTTTGACCAAAAAATTCAAAATGCAAATAATCAGAGGGAAGTGTGGAGTGTTGTTAATGAGATGTTAAATAGACCAAAGAAGGGGAAAAATGAAATTGTCAAACTTATAGTCGACGGCACAAATGTCGAAAAAAAAGGAAAATATATGTGATGAAATTAATAAATATTATGTCAATATTGCTAACAGTATATGGGAAAATCAAGGAAACGGTTCTACCTCGGGCATTACAAGCTATAAAAATACTACTAGCACTAAGACAATCTTTATGTTACCTACTGATGCTAATGAAATACAATCAATTATAAACTCTCTAAAACACAAAAACAATATAAGTGAGGACAACACTACTAATGTCATGCTACAATTGTGTCTTGAGGGCCTTACACCATATCTTGTCAAAATAATAAATCTTTCACTGATGACTGGTATATTCCCCGATGCCTGTAAAGTCTCTAGGGTGGTCCCGATCTACAAAAAAGGGGACAAAACCCACCCATCAAATTACAGACCCATTAATATTATATCTGCCATCAGCAAGGTTCTAGAAAGCGTTGTTAAACGAAGACTTATGAATTTCTTCATGAAAAATGATTACTTTGCAAACTGCCAATATGGGTTTATTCCAAATAGAGGAGCTGATAGTGCTATATTTGAAGTAGTAACTGATGTAGAAAAGGCATTAGATGAAAACAAACTAGCTGCTGGTGTACTAATTGACCTTCAAAAAGCCTTCGATCTGGTTAACCATAAGATTCTCCTTAATAAACTAGAATTTTCAGGCATCAGAGGAGTGGCACATGATTGGTTCAAGAACTACCTCACTAACAGAAAACAATATGTTGCAATCGATAATGTAAAAGGATCTCAAATGAGAATTGTCACAGGAGTACCTCAAGGTTCTGTCTTAGGACCAATTCTTTTCTTGGCCTATATTAATGATATAGTATTATTAGAATTGAAAGGCAAGCTTAAACTATTTGCAGATGATATTTTTATACTCTATCTGGGAACATCTGAACAGGAAATTATGCTAAATATTAATTATGATCTCAATAAGCTGGTGGATTGGTTGAGAGCACACAAAATGGTTATCAATATCACTAAAACAAAATATTTGTTCTTCCATAAACCATCATACAAGATTGAGACCACAAACATAGTCAACATAGCCAACAAAGAAATAGAAAGGGTTAAATCGGCAACATACTTAGGTATCACACTAGATAGTACACTAACCTGGGAAAATCATGTAGAAAATGTAAAACATAAAATCAGCCCTTTAATTGGTATTATTTTCAGATTAAGATATAGCTGTCTTACTAGCCAACAATTGAAAAATATATACTTTTCTCTGATACATTCACATCTAATGTACATGAATTTCATATGGGGATATTGTAAGAAGGAGCTGATAAAAGAACTTGAGATACTCCAGAAACGTGCTATAAAATCTATCTTTGGATTACCTTGGCTCACACCCTCAAATGAATTGTACTCAGGAACTAAAATTATGCCACTGCAAAAACAAATAGCTATGTCAGCAACAGTATTTGTATACAAATTAGAAAACAAATTGATACACACACACATCCATTTTACCCATGCAAATGACATTCATCACTATGCAACAAGAGGAGTAAATCAAATATTCACCAGCCATTCCCAATCCATTAAATTTGGAACTAAAGGAATTATGTCCTCTATAATAAAAGAATACAACTCGCTACCATTAGGCATAAGGGAAAGTTTCTCTATAAAAACATTTAAGAGGAAAACAAAAGACTTCCTATTAAGGAATGAATAGCCAATGTACAATAGCCTTAAGCAATGCAATGTATCATACCGTATTATCTCTGTAAAGTTAGTCACTAGCAATCTAAGTTACTATTAAACTAAACAATAATGTTACAAAAATTATATATATGCCATGCTGTAACTATGTTACTTGATTGTCCCTAACACGAGCTCAGGCTCATTGGGACCTATGTAAATAAATAAATAAATAAATAAATAAAATAAATAAAATTACGGCTCCTTTCCTGAGGAAAATTCAATTTTCAGTCTATCAACAAACGGACGGGAGCCAAATTATCGTGGGTGATGAATATTAATGCAATACAGTCAAAATATCTTTAAATAAACATATAATACACGTAAACAATTTAACCGACATTCTAGTACCGTAGCTAACCAACCAGGGGCGAATATAAGGGGGGTGCTGAGGGGGCTCCATTCCCCTCCCCGAAAAAAGCCAATAAAAATTAAGAAAGTGTTGCTTTGGTACGAGCATAAAATAATTGTAAATTTTGGTTGTACCTAATCTTAACTTATCGGCTAAGTTATAAACAATATTAAAATTGAAATTATAGCCTACTAACTCGTGGTGTAGTGGGTAGCATTCTTCGCTGCCGCCCCGGAGAACCGAATTCGATTCCCGGCTCTGCCAAGAAATTTTAATTCTAGTCTAAGGGCTGGAACGGGGTGCACTCAGCCTTGTGAGGTAAAGCTGTGAATTCCAGAGTACGTTTTTTGAAAAATACATGTAAAAAAAACACTGATTACCTTTCTGCTTAGTAAATTGACAAATATTTAGATATTTGCCATTCATACTCCATAGATCATAATAGAAAGTTCATTAAGTATAAAATTCTATTTGTGTGTTGTGTTGTATTTTACAACTTTTTTGTATTGCCCATAATAATTGTAGGCTATATAAACTTTGAATGTTATCTAAAATAATTACACTTAGTTATATGCTGTAAGGTATTGGTTGATATTTCTGGATATTTTGCGGTGACAAACCCCTGAGAATACTCACAATTTTCCAGGACAGTCAGCCCCCCCCCCCATTTTTTTCTTTATACGCCCCTGTAACCAACAAAAGAATGGGGACTTTCACCGTACCTTAATTAGGTAGCCTACTTTTCGCACTGCTATTTGGTTTTATTTCGAATGTTCCTATTACCTGAAAGTTTATCGTGGCATAAAACCATAGACTAATAATTAAAATCTTTAACATTGGAGAGAGTGGAAGTTACCTTCTGCTTCGCCGTCTTTCAAACTGAACTAAAGGAAAAATCACGTTTGTCACAACATCTTTTGAAAAAGATTCTACGGATTCTAGAAATCTCTTATATATCGTCTTGGCACGTCTTCGTCTTCAAATAATGCTTCAGTGTAATCAAGAAAGTCGTCGTCCGCCAAGAATACGCCTTTTTTATTGAGATATTCCTTATGGTAGCTTGTCCCCTACCTTAGCACACGACCAGTCGTGCGCAGTCACGAAGGAGTCCTTGAGCCCAAGGCTTCAAGAAAGAACTCTGAATAGTATTTCTGCCCAAGGAGGCCTTGAGGTCTCCTTAAGGAAGCCTCAAGGGAGCCTTCAAATGGCTTCCTCAAGGAAGGCTCAAGGGCTCTGAATGCAAATAGCTTCCTTAAAAGGCTTCCTCTGTTCAGATTTTACTATGTTTTAAGATATTTGACTTCAATAAAGCACACACGGTTTCTCTATTTTAAACACAAGCACACATAACAATTTAATACCTTCATTTGTTTCGTCTTACACCAAAACAGTACAGAAGAAAGTAAACTTGGTAATAAAAATATATCACAGTGGAACATTTTAGACTTATGATAAACTATTGCTATACTTCTAACATACCCCTCTAAGGGCAAAATGTATCAAACAATCAATAATTATGATACCCCTCTAAGGGTGTCAGTCTAGTTTGAATAACAAGTGACAGTACGACGTAATTGTTGGAATTTGACATTATCCAATGGCTTTGTTTGAATGTCAGCCAAGTTATTTTCTGTCGAACAATACTCCAAGGTAAATAAGCCATTCATTAATTCATCATGAATAAATTTAAATTTCACATCAATATGCTTACTTCTTTGGCTTACTTGCCCTGATTTAATAATCTTAATTGTACTTTGATTGTCAACGTAAAGTTTAGCTGGTACATCCTTACCAGTAAGTTCTTTAATTGTACTCTTTAAGTATTTAAGCTCTCTACAACATTGGGCTGCAGCGACATACTCAGCTTCGGTACTAGATAATGCTACATTACTTTGCTTCCGTGACCACCAAACAATAGGTGAACCATTAAAAAAATGATACAGCCTGAGGTACTTTCTCTATCTCTGTCATCACCAGCAAAGTCGGAGTCTGAGTAGGCCCTCAGTCCGGTATTATATGATTTCTTGAAATGCAATTGGTAGTCTTTTGTTCCATTCAAGTATCTGAGTGTGCGTTTTATATTTTGTATGTCTGAGTTGGTTGGGTTTGACATGGATCTTCCTGCATAATTGACACTGAATGTCATATGTGGCCTGGTTTTTGTTGTTAGGTATTGAAGGCTTCCTATGGCTTCTCTGTACGGAAACTTTAGTTCTTTAATATTATATTCAGACACTGGTCCTCTTTTGAGAATTGGAGTGCTCACTGGCTTGCTATCTTCCATTTTATATCTCTTCAGTACTTGTTGAGCATAGTTTCTTTGAGAGATGTGAATGCCGTCCTCATCGTGTGTTATGTCCATTCCCAGGTATGTGTTTGGTTTGTTGTATACTGTCATTTCAAAATATTTGGATAGTTTCTCCAAAATGGTATTCAGTTTATTCAGGTTCTTTGAAATTATAATGCCGTCATTTATGTGTATTCCGAGCAGCATTTCTTCTCTCATGAAGAGACAGTTGTCAGCTTTAGTCGGTTTCAGCCCTTCCTCTTTAAGGAATGTTGTTAACCTTTTATTCCATACCTTTGGCGCTTGTTTAATTCCATAAAGGGATTTCTTCAGTCTGCAGATCTTTCCTTCTTGCTTTATTCCTTCTGGAAGTTCCATATATATTTCTTCTGGTAGCTCTCCATATAAGAATGCTGTTCTTACGTCAAAGGTTTTGACGTGGTAATTATTTTGTCCTGCAATAGCAAGCAGAAGTCTTACTGAAGTACTATCTACCACTGGGCTGTATATTTCTTGATAATCTAGGTTTCCTTTTTGTTCACAGCCTCTTTCAACCAATCTTGCCTTGTATCTTCCGTTGTCTTTAATTTTTAGTACCCACTTGCTGCTTAATATTTGTTTTCCTTGAGCTGTGTCCCTATCTACCAGTTCCAACACTTCATTCTTGTTTAATGAGTTGAGTTCTTCCTGTATAGCTTGTTTCCACTCTTGTTTATCATCCGTTTGCATTGCTTCGCTGTAGGTCAGGAATGCTTCATCATATGCCATTTCATAATCTTGAAATCTCAGTGGTAGTTTCTTTTCTCTTCTTGGTCTTTGGTGTCGAACTGTCTCATTTTGTGGTTCTATTATCTCATGGTCTGATTCATCTGTTCCTTGGTTTTCTGAGCTTTCTTTATTTATTTTCATCATTACTCATTTCAGTCTCTCGTTCTTCAGTGCTTTGGTCTTCAGTATCATCAACATCCATATTTATAGGGATTCTCTTCTTTATCTGCTTAAGTTCTTTGGGTTTGCTTACTATGACTGTGTCTCTTGATTCAAAGATATTCCTTGTTCTTGGGTTCCACATCCTGTATCCTGTGGGACTGTAGCCCACAAAGACGCAATCAACGCTTCTGCTGTCTAGTTTCTTGAGGTAGTTTAATTTTTTGGCACAAGCTTGACTTCCAAAAATTTGTAGATTCGTCAGATCAGGTTTCTTGTTGAACCAAAGTTCTGCTGGGGTCTTGTCAACAGTTACGCTTGGGCTCCTGTTTATCAAATACACCGATGTTAAAACTGCTTCACCCCACATATCTTCTTCTAGTCCCGATTCGAACAATATCGCTCTAGCTTTATTCATGATAGTCCTGTTCATTCGTCCAGCCTTCCCATTATGCTGTGGTGTATGGTCAATGGTGTAGTCAAGTATGATTCCTTTCTCTTTGCACCAGTCCTTTAAGTGATTGTTATAATATTCACCACCTCTATCGCATCTTATTTTGTTCACTTTTGACCCAAATTGGTTTTCATTTTCATTGGTATAGTCTTTAAGTACCTGGCATGCTTCGTCCTTTGATTTAAGCAAAAATACTGCGAAAAAATGTGTGAAGT
This sequence comes from Meconema thalassinum, assembly GCA_946902985.2. Taxonomy (NCBI): domain Eukaryota; kingdom Metazoa; phylum Arthropoda; class Insecta; order Orthoptera; family Tettigoniidae; genus Meconema; species Meconema thalassinum. Next base: position 790,574,710 of record OX336390.1, read on the forward strand.
CATCTACAATTGTCATGTAGTATTCTTTGTTGTCATGAGTTTTGGGGTCAATTCTACCACTTGGATCAGTGTGTATCAGTAGTAGTTTTCTATTAGCCCTAGTTCTTTGTGTATTAAAAGGTTTTCTTGTTTGTTTAGCATGAATACATATTGTGCAGACATTATCGTCACACAAGCCAAAGTTTAAGTTAGGTATTTCTTGATGCATATTTGACGATTTCTTTAGGTTATCTAATCCTATATGCAGTGGCGTTTTCTCCAATACCACGGGGTAAGCACCGCTTACCTAGCATATTCTCATAAGAATAAAGTATATAATATCACTTTCTAACGCGCAAGCATCTGCAAAAACGCCACTTTGAATGACGTTCCTCGTTCTCTACCGCAGTTCTCCACGATCAGCCAGTACTACTTTGGAGAGAAAGAAGAAAAAGTGCGGCTGGTCGCTATGACAACGGTTTGTTTACCTCCTGGCCCGGAACACTGCTATGGCCGATGGAGTGGTACACCAACAACGCCAGGTCGTCCTTGATTGGCTAAGACAGGGGGTGTGGTGTTCCATAGCCACAGGGCTGTCGTCGAGACAAGTGAAAGCGGGTAGCAAGGTATGCCTCGATGCGGGTGGCTTACCCTAGCGAGCCTGGACACCAGCACTGCTTAAAATCATTTGGCGCGCCTCTCCAGTCCCCACCCACTCCTTGCCCACCCACCATCTGACCATCAGACCCGACCTTTGCTGGGCGCGGTAGTTAAAATTCTTCTTCGTCCGGTTAACTCACAACTCTATGTTTTTGAGTGCAATTAGCAAAATTTAGTATACCGTAACTACTGTTGATATTATTGTGTTGGAGTGTACAGTGCGTTGGAATCTTCAGAGTGACCCATCAACCCGAAAAGTTGCTCAGATTATCTTTCAAATTATATTCAAAGAGTAGGTGTAAAGGATACATAATTTTAAATGTATGTACATCCGTATAATTTGAATAATATTTTAAAGACCTATCACATTATTTTAAAAAATATTTGGTTATTACGAAGCCTCCGTGGCTTAGGCGGCAGCACGCCGGCCTCTCACCGCTGGGTCCGTGGTTCAAATCCCGGTCACTCCATGTGAGATCTGTGCTGGACAAAACGAAGGCAGACAGGTTTTCCTCCGGGTACTCCGGTTTTCCCTGTCAAAATTTCATTCCAGAAACACTCGCCACTATCATTTCATTTCATCTGTCATTCATTTAATCATTGCCCCAGAGGAGTGCGTCAGGCCTCGGCAGCCGGCACAGTTCATATCCTCGCCGCAAGATGGGGGCTTCATTCATGCCATTCCTGACCCGGTCGGAGACTGGAAGCAGGCTGTGGATTTTCATTTGGTTATTACGGTAGGTAGGGTCTATCAAGTTCTCATTTGTACAAAATTAATTAATGCCACTATTTACTGTACCTTGGCGGATCATTTGTAGCGAAGTTCAATTCTTCTCTCCCTCTTAGTGAATTCATCAATTACATGGTCGTGAAAATCAGTGTTCCCCTGAAGGCTGCACAATAACACCTTTTCAATGGAAAGAAGCGCGAGATGTGAAAGTCCTTCTTGATGCATTGAGTTTCGGGTGAAGGTTTTTGTACGTTTCATGGTAGAAAACATTCTTTCCACTGATGCACTAGACGCCGGAATTGTTAGTACTAGTTTAAAAAAAGAAGGAAGCTTTACGTGACCATTAATCATGCGATCATGAGCCACGGGACCTCCTTTTTACGTGGAATCCGAAGCACAGGACATGGAATTTCACTTCGAAATCTCACATGCATTGACCGGGAATCGAACCCGGTCCACCTTGGTGAGAGGCCAACAGCTTGACCGCTGCGCCACCACGCCCCCCTTAGTACTAGTTTGCATAGGTTATAGGCCTACGCCCCAATTAAGTCATTCAAACTAATGAAGCCGTGAAAGCCTACATCAGTACAATTTGAGTGATATTTGCAAATAAATATTAACTGAACATGCAATCCAATGACATAAGAATATCTATTAGTCTACTAATAGCATGTTTATTATTTTAATGTTGACTTAGGTCTCATAGTCTTATAGAAAATAATAATAATAATAATGTTATTGGTTTTACGTCCCTATTAACTATTGAGGCTTTTAGAGACGCCGGGATGCCGGAATTTTGACCCGAAGGGAATCTTGAACGTGCCAGTAAATATACTGACACGGCTCCCTCGCATTTGCGCACCCTCAAATGCCGACTGACTGCGACGGCATTCGATCCTGCTATCTTAAGCTCAGCAAGCTAGAACGTTACCGCTGAGCCACGCATAATAGAAAATTTACGGGTAATAACCTAAAAGTTTAGCTCCTTAGGCCAAGAAATGCGAACAACAAAAACACAAATTGCCACTCTGTTCAATCGTCAAATGATACAAGACAAGAGAAGCCCGCCAACCCTATTGCTGAATAATTTTCTCCGCAATTAATGTACATGGATTGGCATGCCTCAAGTTGAAAAGGGAAAAATGAGCTGTGCTGTATTACAATTCTTTCTATTTTTATTTTTTTAAATGTGAAAGACTAATAATTATGTGTGTAGAGTAATTGTTGCTACTTCAGATATCAACCTCAACATTGACAAGGGCATAGCTGGAACCGGGTGCTGAAGTTGCTTTATGGTTTAAGCCTATATTTTGAGTCTTCTTCACAGTTTACCCTCGAAAAAATTCCATGCCACGCCACTGCCTATATGACCTAGTTTCCTATGCCACAGCTGGATTGTATCATAAGGTTTTCCTTCACATTCATCTTCACACGCCAAGTTTGCCTGCCCCTCACTTTTCAGTTTTACAACAAATAAACCCTCCTTTTCTCTCCTTCAATGATGATCATTTCATCTGGGATTGACACGCTGTTTTTTAGATTTTTCACACCACTATTTTCAAAAATCACACAGCCACCATTATCAGTGATTTTACTTACTGACATTAAATTCCTGGATAGGCTTGGAGAATAGTACACATTTTTCAAATCACACTTGTATCCTACATAAGTGCCCGATTGTTTAACTGCTAGAGACTCTCCTTTCTTTGCAACTCTGATTTCTTTGTTACATGGTTGTATATCTTGTAGGCAATTCACTTCTGATATTATGTGTCCATTAGCTCCACTATCTACCACAAATTCATTCATCTCAATACTTGCATCAGATAAGAACGCATCATATGCTTCTCTTTCTTTGACTTCGGCAGTAAATGCAGCCTTTATATCTTTATTGTCTTTACTGTACTTACTTTTATACTTGAACTTGCAGTCATCTGTCTTGTGGTTAGTCTTTTTTCAATGTTTACATGCTTTGTCTTTAAGGAAGCAGTGTTTTTCCTCATGATAAGTTCTTTTACAGATATGACATATCTTTCTATTACGGCAATCCGCTTTTACATGTCCTGTTCCTTTACAATTGAAGCACTTTGTATTAGATTTACTACCACTTTTTAATATGCTTTGAAGGCCACAGTAGTCTTTTCTTGGTCTGCTGGTTTTATTCTTGATTCTTCTTCTTACAGTCTTGCACTCAGGGACTTCAATGTTTGGTTTTTAGTTGGGTAGGAGTCCCAGGCACTCCTGAAGTAAAGGTATTCCTTTGGTAATGCTGTCAGTATCTTCATGATCACCATTTTTCATCCACTGTTTGATTAAGCTGCCTCAGCTTGTACACCACACTGTTCAGCTTGCTGATATTCTTCATCATGCCGATTTTCTTATCATATTGGAATGTATGAAAGTCTTGCAGCAGTGATGAAACACGCTGTTCTGTATCCTTTCCATATATTTCTTTCAGGGTGTCGTACATTTCTTTTGAGGTTGTACATGTTAGAAGATTTGTGCGGGCGTTTTTATCTATGGTGTTTACAATGCAGTATTGAGCTTTGTTATCTTTGGTTTTCCATTTCTTGTTTTTAGCAGCGTCTGTGCCCTGTGCTTCTAGCGTTTCAGTGCCATCAACGATGTCCATCAGGTCCTTAGCGTTAAACAGAATTTTCATCTCGAATGCCCACATGATATAAGACTCCGGGTCTTTGAGCTTTTCTATCGTTGATAGATCTCCGTTCTCCATTGTTTCTTTAAGTAATATTAACTTACTTGGTATTTTACTTTTCTTAGTTTTGTATTTTGCTATACTGGGCTCATAACCTGTTCAGATTTTACTATGTTTTAAGATATTTGACTTCAATAAAGCACACACGGTTTCTCTATTTTAAACACAAGCACACATAACAATTTAATACCTTCATTTGTTTCGTCTTACACCAAAACAGTACAGAAGAAAGAACGTAAACTTGGTAATAAAAATATCTCACAGTGGAACATTTTGGACTTATGATAAACTATTGCTATACTTCTAACATCCTCAAGCCCAAGGTCTCCTCAAGGTGTCCTCAAGAAATGTCTCTGAATTCCACCCTTCGTTCTTTACGTGTTAGATATCAAGGAATGTTGCAATAAAATCCTTAAAACATGATAGATAGATAGATAGATAGATAGACAGATTTTTATTAATTCCATTTGATCAAATACATGCATTCAATACATTTTTGATATAGGACACGTCAGAATTTACATCTATAAAATAAAAGAACTAACAGGTATATATTACTAATATTATAACTATTTAACTTTTTATAATAGCAAATCTTAATAGATACAATCTTATTGCATAACCATTTACACCTCACTCTATTATCATAATATGAAAACTTAAGTCTATAAATACAACAACATACAGCTAGGTATTACAATTAAATTAAAAAAGTAAAATATAATTATAGATTTCATCGCTCCTATACGCTAAGATATTCAACTACTGAGTAAAAACAATGGCACTGCAGATAAGCTTTCAACATTCTATCAAAGTTTATTTTTTATTTTTGGGGCCAGTTTTATATACTGGGGTAGTTTATTGTATAATTTAACTCCAGTGTGAAAAGTTCCTTTTTGATATATGCTTGTGTGTGTGTGTGTGTGAAATATGAATGTTTTGATTTTGTCTTGTGTTATGCCTATGAACATCATTGTTTGTTTTAAGAAAATCATCTTTATTCATTAAATTCTTTTTAAAAAACATAATACTTTCAAAGATATATATGCAGGGCAGTGGGAAAATGTTTAAATCTTTAAACAGACGTCTACATGATTCTCTAGAGTTTACATTTGCCATAATTCTAATCGCCCTCTTTTGTATCCTAAACGTGCTTAGTACATCTGGCGACATACCCCAAAATATGATCCCATATCTTAAGTATCAATGGAAATAAGCAAAATAAGTATTTCTTAATGTGTGCATGCTAGTGCAGGTTTTCAAAATACGTAACGCAAAGCACATCGAGTTCAGTTTAGTATTCAGATATTGTATATGTTTATTCCATTTCAAGTCTTGTTGTATCCATAGTCCTAAAAACTTTGTTTCTGATTTATTTTCTATTTGATGACCATTTAATGTTATATTGGGTTTCGCAGGATTCCTATTCTGTATAGTGTGGAAATTTAGACATACTGTTTTTTTATAGTTTATTATGAGGCGATTATCTTGTGACCATTTGGTTAACTCTCCTGTAACGGAGTCAGCAGACTGCTGTATGACCTGTTTAGTTTCACCTTTTATTACGAGTGTTGTATCGTCCGCAAACAAAATTTCCTTATGTGAATGAACGTTCTGTGTTATATCATTGATATATAGAAGAAAGAGTAGTGGGCCCAAAACCGATCCCTGGGGTACTCCAAATTCAATAATTCCCTCATTGGACAATGTTTCATTAAGTAATTTGGTTCCATCATCCTTGTGTTTCAAGCTTACTATTTGTTTACGCCTTGTTAAGTAAGACTCTATCCATTTATTAGCTAGACCTCTAATACCATATTGATTTAGTTTGGTAAGGAGGATTTTATGGTCAACAACATCAAATGCTTTCGATAAATCCAAGAATAGGCCAGTTACATGTCCCTTATTGTCAATTAATTCTAGTATACAATTACTACATTCGTAAATTGCTGTCTGTGTAGATTTTTCCGTTCTAAATCCATGTTGTGAGTTTGATAATATTTTATTTTTTTCTTTGAAACTTATCAGTCTCTTATACATAATTTTTTCCACAATTTTTGCAATGCCAGTTGGTAAGATAATAGGACGATAGTTATCTAATTCATCTTTTGAACCGTTTTTGTGCACTGGAATTAATTTTGATAACTTCAAAATATCCGGGTAAGTTCCTGAGAGAATTGAACTGTTTATTAAGTGCGTAAGGGGATTTATTATATTTTCTGCACATTTCTTTAAAATTGTATCAGGGATACCATCAATGTCAGCACAGAATTTATTTTTTAGCTCTTTTATAACTATTCTTACCTCTTCACTTGTGACATGATTTATAAATAAAGAATCACTGCATATATTTATTTTATTATTATAATTTAGTGTATTTACCTGTAATTTATTTAATAATTTTTGTGGAATTTCCAGAAAATAGTCATTAAAAGTGTTTGCTATTTCCTCTGGATTATTAATCACTTTATTATTTCTGGTCAGTGTAATGCTCCTTTGTATTTTAGCAGATTTTCCAGTTTCTTTCTTTATCACGGACCACATAGCCCTGTTTTTATTAGATGATTGGGAAATAAAATTATCATTATGCAATTTCTTTGCTAGTCTTATTATCTTATTTAATATGCTAGTGTATTTTTTGTAGTATAAATTGAATTCAGGTGTTGTGTGGTATTGTTTATATAATTTATGTAGACATTTCTTTCTTTGGCATGAATTTATAATCCCTGTTGTTATCCAATTGCTAGTTTTGTTATTTTGAACAGTTCTTCGTTTAAAGGGGAATGCTATTTCAAAATAGTGTTTTAGGGTACTGTTAAATGCATTAAATTTATCATTTACATTTTGTAGTTCATACATTTCTGACCATGTTTCCTTATTTAATACGGTAAGTCATTGAAATATGTAACATTTGATTCAGTGAATGACCTGCACTTTGATTTTACTCCATTATCATTATTATTGATTGTTTCGGATACTTCAAAACTCAGTATTTGTCCATGGTGGTCACTAAAACCCGGACAATAGACTTCTATTGAATGGTGATATTTATCTGTATTTATAAAAATTTGATCAGGAGTGGTTTTACTAAATTTTGTTATTCTTGTTGGGATATTTACTGTAGGTTTCAGTCCATAGGAAATTAGTAACTGTGTTAATGATTCACAATTTCTATCAAATTTTAAGAAATCCACTTTTACATCCCCACAAATTATTATATCGAAATTTACTTTGCTCATGTTATTGAGTAACAATTATCTATAAATAAAGGAAACTTTCCTGACGGAGAACGGTATACGCATACAATTATTAACTTAAACTGCTGTATTTTTACGGCAGAGAATTCAAAATCCTGTTCCATAATTAGATAATCATAAGCTGTTATCTGTTCATGATCTAAATTATTTCTTAAGAAGATGCAAGTACCACCATGGCTAATATTATATCTAGAGTATTTACTAGCTTGTATAAACCCTGGAAATTGAATTAATTCGAGTTGTTCCTCTTTCAGCCAATGTTCTGTAGTACATAGTGCTGAGATGTCTTTAAGTTCATTTTTAAGCATTAGATTTATGTAATCAATTTTATTATAAAGAGACTGGACATTCTGGTGGAAAATTTTAAATTTGTTACTTTTGCAAGCTTGTGTTGGTGATTTATTTACATTATTATTATCATAATTGTTATTATTATTGTTGCTAGACAATTCCGAAATACCATTGTTGCACTCCGTTAAATTTGACTTCAAAAGATCTGAATGCCAAACCTCACGTTTGGCTTCTTCCACCAGTTTCCCTGCTTCCACTCTAATGATATTACTGTTGAATTATTCTTACCATTTGAATTTACAATTTTGCAGATTTCATCACTAAGGTACTCTTTTCCTAATCTATTTAAGTGTAGGCCATGCCGAGTGTGGAACTTCCTGTCTAATTTACTTACATCTACAATCTACAGCAATGTTTTAGGCTCTCGCTCTTTTCGCGATCTTCACCTGGAGTGTGCAGTTTTTTATTTTTTTCATTTTTTCATTGTCTCATAGCAGTCAAACATGTCACCAACATAATCATCATACCACTACATTTTTCTTTGGTGTTACCAACTTAATGTATGGTAGAATTTAACGGTGTGCACCTTCGTGTGCACATATCATTGTGTTGGTAGTACCCAAAGAAGACTAATCTTTTAGATCTTAAAATTTCGAAAGGTTTTGTTGTAACCCATACCCAACCTAATTTTGTAATTTAATTGTGAATGCAACAGTATTCGTGGTAATTTCTTAGTTCAAACTACGTAGGCATAATTAAACTTATGATATTTTAAATGCCTGGCTTATGATTTTCTTATTTTAAAGTTATAATAAATACGATATTTATTTATACACGACTGGGGTTGATTTGTTTTGTTATCGTAAGTTTCTATTAGTTAAGCATGATTTGATGGCAAATTCAGTAGAATATTGATGTTCCTGTTATATTTTGGGGTGAACATATTTTACAGACTAATTTAACCCTTTCTGCAAAATGCATAGCTACCATGGATCTATCCATAATCTTAAGATTATTAGGCTACATACCCCATTTTTGTAATTACCTTTACTTTGATGGAATTAAGCCGTTCTTTGGCCATGGTTACCTTTAATTTATGTTTCACCCATTTGTGCCTGTATTTTGAACTCCTTGGCCTGTAGCCTACTTGTTAGTGACCATGGAACATTCTTTTTGCTTCAGATAATGAGTCTCCTTAAATCACTTATCAAAGTGTCTGAAAAAGCTGCCAATATTGCACGAGTGTGTCGTCAGGACGAACATTTATTCAAACTTCTTGTGCAGGAAAAGAGTGAAGGAGAGAAGAACCCTCGATTTGTAGAAGATTTTAAAACTTTGGCAGATGTTCTTATTCAGGAAACCATAAAACATGACATTGGAAACCAGGTATGCCCTACCAGCTTTCTCAACCTAAGGTAACTGTACCGGTTTTCGTCACTAAGCCAATAGTCGTCACTCTTGTATATAAGTACTAATACTGTAATAAGCCTGTCATCGGGTCTTTCTCAACGCACGAAGTCTTACGAGATCGTCATACCTTTGTTGCCGATAAGGAGCATTTTTGCGAAATCATGCGTGCGATGCAATAGGTGATTCCCAGCCTCAAACATCTCCTGTGAGTTGAGCTGTCTTGACGTGGCGTGTTGCTTCTCGCATGTGCTAAGCAGCCACGAGATTTAATGACAGTAGAACGTCGTTTATCCGGACGTCAATTATCCGGACGAGCAAAAAGAAAGACGGAGTAGTGCACGCTGCCTACATTAGTGAGTTGGTTCTTATCAATAAATGATAAAAATGGTCCGGTTAGCTCAAACAATGCCAGCGTTTCGCCCCAGTGTGCCATTGGGCTCGTCAGTTGGTACAGACACACCTACCAATACGCGTGGCTAGCACATACATCATTTATTGATAATTCATCCGCTCAAATGGAAACTACATCATATTCCCTTCGGGAATATTCAAAACCTTATTTGGATTGCCAAGGTAAGGCTTTTGTTTTTATGAAAGGGAGTTTTACTCCCGTAGCACATTGGCATGCTCGTGACGTCAATACTGCTTGTATTTTGTGTCTTGCATGGCCTTCTCAGTATGTGCTAGCCACGCGTATTGGTAGGTGTGTCTGTACCAACTGACGAGCCCAACGGCACACGGGCGAAACGCTGGCATTGTTTGAGCTAACCGGACCATTTTTATCATTTATTGATAATTCATCCGCTCAAATGGAAACTACATCATATTCCCTTTGGGAATATTCAAAACCTTAGTCGGTTCTTATTCAATTGTTGTCTGTGTTGTCTCCTACCGTTTCTTTACTCTATGATGTTCCAGTTTGTGATTATGTGAAAATGGCTTCTACGAGTGGCAAAAAGGAAAAAAGAAATCGCAATGTTTTTATCCATTGAGAAGTAGGTGGAGATCATTCATAAACTGGTTAAAGGTGAGTGTGTGCAGTGTTTAATGAAAACTTAGTGTTGGAAAATTCACAACTTATGTTTTGAAGAACGGAAAGGTGAAATTATGAATTATGCATCGAAGTTAGATGGTGAAGAACGGTTTAAAATGGGAAAAACCATGAGATCAGCTACGGATGAAAAATTGGAAGAAGCGGCGTACTTATGGTTTATTCAGACAAGAGGTAAGGGAGATCCCATTTCTGGACATTTGTTATGTGAGTTGCAGCTAAATGAGAAGCTTGGTGGTTATTACCATAATGTATTTTCCTATGAAATAAACGCATGTTTGATTATCCAGAAAAATCGTTATCTGGAGCACTTTCGGTCCCAATTAGTCCGGATAAACGACGTTCTACTGTATGTGCATACGTGTTATGTTCAGACGTTTTAAAATGTTACAAGTGTGTGATATAACTTAGTTGGTAATAGTTTCTGTATATGCGATTTGCTATTTCGTGCTCACATTCCTAGTTTGGTTAGAAATGCAGGTGACGAACACTGGTGAAAAAAAAACTACACTTTACCATTGCTCGTCATTTGTGACGAAAACTGGCACAATGTAATTTCTCCTTGTAAGACCTAACTAACAGCGGCAATATTCTTATAATGCAGTTCTGAAGCACCCTGCATTAATTAAATTGTCGTTTGATCATCGTGTCCAATAGTCGTCATAGCTGACGATCTTTAGAGCACATGCGTGGCGAACACTAGTGCACGATAATGTTAAAGTTTGCGTTAACATTTCAGAATCAATAAACATTTACAGTGTACTGTTATTATGTAGATCTGTCTTTTTGACGGCCGTAGGTCTATAGTGCGTCTCTACCTTAAAAGACAGTATGCATTAAATGGAGCGCGCTGATGCCAGATCTACTGCATATACAAAGTTCTGCAAGGTCAGGCACATGATGTAATATAACTCGTATACAGGCGTGCTTTTACGCAAAACTCGGGAAATTTCCAAAATATTTGTTTGCTGTATATAACTGTAGCTCATACTTGCAGCGAACAACGCTACAATATTTAGATATGATAAGCCGAACCTCAGAGCGCGAGTTTAATGCACACATTATAACAATTTATATTTTTCAATTAACTTATTCATGAAAATGATAATATTATAATATGTTATTCCCGGGATGAAAAAATGCAAACCACGGAAACCACTTAGAGGAGGCTGAGGTAGGAATCGAACCCGCCTCTTCTCAGTTTTGTCTCATGAAGTTGAGTACACCTCGTTCCAGCCCTCAGAATTAAATTTCTTGGCGGAGCCGGGATTCAAACCTGGGCCTCCACGGTGACAGCCGGGAATGCTAGCCACTACGGTACGCAACGAGGCGGACAATTTATAAAGAACTCAAGGACCACTTCATTTCACAGTTTAACTTCACACCATCACACAATCAGTCGGGGAGATACTGGCCTGAGTAAACAAACTTGCGCAGCGTCAGCGGTGGGCTGGAGGAATAAGTGCGATAACTTTTGAATGCTATCTGATATCGAGCTTTGTTTTTTTTAAAAAACTTTTTCACATATTAATGAACATTTCTTCTCGCTTAGTCACCAACGTAAAGTCAATAGCAAAAAAGTTTGTCGCTACGTAACTTTCCTGTGATACCATCTCAGATTTTTCAAGTAACATTTAAGAAAAAAAATCATAACTTTCTTACTATGAAAATAATTACTGCCCTGAGAAATAGAGTATCTTCTACCAACATCAGGCAATCTAAAAATAAATTCTTGATCTGTTGCGAGCATTAGTTCATCATCTATGGCGTGATAAGTTTTATATCTGCAAAAATATAGATTTGCGCTAAAATATCGTAATTGTGAAAACTGGGCCATGTGTTAATTATTTATGGCTTTCATTTATACATCATCATAAAGAGTGGAAAATTCTCTATAAGACCACGCAAACAGTTTCTTAGATTAGTCACTTTCAATTATTGGGAAATGGCAACATCGCCGGAGTGGAAGAGAACGAAGCTAATTGCAGGACATAGGAGTGCGAGTGAGAGGCAACTACTACATTTAATTCCATACTGTCTTTTAAGGTTGAGACGCTCTATAGGCTGGCTACGTGGCTCAGAGGTAACGTTCTCGCTTGCTGTTGCAGGATCGAATCCTGGCGCAGTAATCTGGAATTTGAGGGTGCGCAAATGCGAGGGAGCCGTGCCAGTAAATATACTGGCACGTTAAAGATCCCCTTCGGGTCAAAATTCTGGCACCCCGGCGTTTCTAAAAGCCGCAGTAGTTAAAAGGGAGGTAAAACAAATTACATTATTATTATTATCAGTAGGTCTAGGCCTAGGGTTTTTAGGTGTGCTAAAGAGTATTCGTTTTAAATTGAGTTGAAAAATATATTCTAAGACTAAATCTTTGCTTTCAAGCAATATGACGAATCGCACATTTCTCAATTAGCCTACAATATTCAGCAAATGGAAGCTGCTATTAAGGTCGTTGAGGAGGATGGCATGAGTGTTACAAGGGCCGTGGAGAGGAATGGTGTTCCGAGAAACACTCTCTCGGACAACATTAAAGGAAAAACTAGACAGAAGAAGATGGTGCGGTAGAACGTCACGTCCTTGCTGCGCCCGAGATATCTCGTCGGCAACTTCATCTGAATAACATACTTTTAAAAATTTATTCAGCATGGAGGGGTTTGATAGTCTCTCACAATAGTAGCAGTGAAAAGGTTAACTTCTTCTTCTTCTTCTTCGTATCCCATGTGCCTTCAAGCGTCGGGGTAGCCTCGTTCTGTCCATCTCTGCCACTCCGATCTATTTTCACACAATCTCTTCATTTCCAGCATTGTTTTCCCTCGCTTCTGTCCGATTTTCTCAATTCTGTCATCCCAAGTGGTACGGGGTCTTCCCCTTCCTACTCTCCCTTCCACTCGCATTTCAAAAACCTGCTTCACTTTTCGCTCTTGTTCCATCCTCCTGACATGTCCATACCACTTCAACTGACGTTCCTCAATCACCATACTTATCGCCTTCTTTTGTCCTGCTTCTTCTCTGATTCTCTCATTCCGGATCCTATCCCTTCTAGTCCTCCCCACTGCTCGCCTTGTATACTTCATTTCAGTGGCAGTGATCTTACTGAGATGCTTGTCTTGCAGTGCTAAACTCTCTGTGCCATATAGGGTGATCGGGGCCATAACCGTGTTGTAAATCTGCATTTTGGTCTTGATGCTTATCTCATTCTTCCCTACTATTGTATTATTCATCTGATAGTAGGTTGAGATGGCTTTTTTAGTTCTATTGAGTACCTCTTGCTCTATTTTCCCATCACTACTTAATATGGTGCCAAGATATTCAAAAGTTTCTACTTTTTCGAGAGGTCTTCCTCCACAAATTATGTCAAGTTGTTGTTCCTGTCTGTCCAGTTTTGAGACCCACATTACTTTGCTTTTATCTGTATTCACTACCATTCCTTTTCTTTCCAATTCTTCATACCATTCCACCACGGCCTGCTGAAGTCTTTCTGGTGTATCAGCAATCACTATTATATCATCTGCATAGAGGAGTGCTTGCAAGTATACAGGTCTTAGTCTCCACATACCAAGCTTGGTCCTATGGGTTCGCCGCTTACATATTTTTGTTATTTCATCCAGGACGATATTAAACAGTAGAGGGCTGAGGCTATCACCTTGTTTTACTCCTCTCTCCATTTGGAATTCTCCAGACATTTCACCATCTATACGAACTATTCCCACAGGTTGCTGGTATACACTCTTCACAGCATTTAACAGTCTCATTGGTACCTTCTTCGCTGCCAGTGCCTCCCATATGCTCTGCCTCGGTACAGAGTCAAAAGCTGCCTTCAGGTCTAGAAACGCAAGGTACAGGTCACGGTTTTTGGCAATGCTTTTCTCTATTACTGTTCTAATTGTGTAGATGTGATCTTGTGTCTGACGTCCTGGCCTAAAAGCTGCCTGCTCCTCTTCAATGTCATTTTCCACCACCTTCCTAAGACTCCTTTCCAGCACCCGAGTGTAGATCTTGTACGCTACAGATGATAGACTGATAGCCCTGTAATTATTACAGTCGTAGCTGTTCCCTTTCTTGTGCAACGGGATGATTAGATTTTTCTTCCATTCCTCTGGTATTCTGTTCTCTTCCCACATTCTCCTAAACAGCTTAGTAAGTTGCTTCACTATCTCAACACCTCCATATTTGATTAACTCTGGAGAAATTCCATCAGGACCTGCTGCTTTCCCAGTCTTAATTTGTTTAATTGCCATTATGACCTCCATTTCTTCTATTTTCCCTTCTATTTCTGGATTTTGCACATCTTCATGTGGTCCATAAACAATCCCATCCTCTTGCTCTGCCGCATTTCTCTGGAACTTCTCCTCATAGTGTCTTCTCCACACTTGAAGCACTTCTGCCTTCTCTGATACTAGGTTATTCCCATTCTTGATTGTCCTGGTCTGCTTTCCATACTTCCCTCTTATAGACTTTATGGTTTTCCAAAAGCTTCTTGTATTCTTCTCTCTAGCTTTGCTTTCAACCATATTCCCAAACTCTTCCCAAGATTTTCTCTTAGCTTCCTTCACTACTCTTTTCGTTTCATCCCTTCTTTTGATGTATTCTTGCCTGTTTTCTTCCGTAGGACATCCTATGTATCTTTTCCATGCTTCCTTCTTGCTCTTTACCTTCTCCTTCACTTCTTCATTCCACCAACTTGTTCTTTTCTTTCTGGTATCTACCACTGCCTTTCCACACACTTCTTCTGCTGACTTTAGCAACACTGATTTTATGTCATTCCACATGTCATTGATTTCTTCACTTCCATTAGTTCTTATTTGCATCTTCTCCTTCACTAATTCTGCATACTGGGACCTTTTCTCTTCTTTTAGAAGTTCCTTCAATCGGATCACCTCAAACCTTTTGGTTCTTGGTTGGATTGGCCTCTTGAATCTGGTGTCCATTACCAGTAATCTGTGATCCGTAGCTAGTTCTGCTCCTCGTATGACCTTGACATCCATGATGTTATTCCGTATGCCTTGAGGGTACATAAAGTAGTCTATAACACTCCTAGCATTTCTACCTTCAGCTTCAAAAGTTATCTTATGTACTTCTTTATGGGGAAAAAATGAGTTCCCCAGTAACAATTGATTTTCAATGCAGAATTCTATAAGTCGCCTGCCATTTTCATTCAGCGTCCTCTCTCCACCATGATTGCCCATGCTTCCATGTGCTATTCTTTTGTCCTGGCCTGTTCTTGCATTTAGGTCCCCTCCTATCAATACATGGCGTCCATTCGCAAACTCTTCGTCCACGGTCCTTTGGAGTTAAAACTCCTCTTTATCGAGTAAGTTGGTGTCTTCTGTTGGGGCGTATACTTGTATGAAGAGCACTTTCATCTCTATGTCAAGGTTAATAACCATTATTCTCGAGTTTATTGGTTGCCATCCACTCACTTTGGTTTCAGTTTGCTCACTGGTGACTATGCCCACACCTTTCTTTGCCCTACTGTCCATCCCAACCCCAGAATATCTCAAAACATACCCTTCTTGTAATCTCTTCATTCCACTTCCTTTCTTCTTCACCTCACTAAGTCCCAATACTTCCAGTTTATGACTTTTCATTTCCTGTATTAACTCTACATCTTTTCCAGCGATTGTCTTGATATTCCATGTACCAAATCTCATACTCCGTTTCCATTGCGGTCGTCGTCGTCGTGTAGATCCGTCCAATCCGAGCTACTTTTGTTGCTATGAATCATTTCTACCCCCACATGGGTGATTAGCCCAATGTGAAGTGGTTTGTAGGGTTGCCTTCCCAGCCTCCTTATTTATGTCCCCAGGAGACAGGGGGGCCCAGTTATACCCCCAGGCACCGGGTACCCATATTCGTCGCCTCTTACGACACGCATGGGCTACAGTGGGACAATTCTAAACCCCGGTCACCACATGGGGGGAAAAGGTTAACAAAGGGTGTTATTTTTTTTTTAGACTGTCCATACAACTGATGGTCTTGTTGTTTTATCAAGCTCATGTATCATTAATTATATTATTTCTATTTCTCTAGCATGAAGCATTGAGAGAACATATCAGGGGAGAAGAGAGTAATATATTCAAGAATACAATTGGTGAATCTGTTGTCGTCCAGGTTCATGATGAAGAATACTCCACTGAGGCTCTTCTAAACACAGTATGTATTCATTGGCTGTATGGTTGAGATTTTTTTTTTTAAATTGTTTGGTTCTCTTTAATTATTTTATGAACTACATTGAACTAAATGACAAACTGGAGCTAAACAGATTGAGATGGTTTGGACATGTCAAACGGATGAATGAAGTAAGGCTACCAAGACGAGCACTGGAACGATGGATGACAGGGAAGAGAGGACGAGGAAGACCAAGAATGCGTTGGATGGACTCGGTGGAGAATAGTATTAGAAAACGGAACCTGGATTGGAACACTGTGTCGGAAGAGGAAAGGTGGAACGACAGAACAAAGTGGAGAGGAACCATATTTGCCCCCACTCAGTGTTAACTGGAAAAGAGGAAATGAGCTTGCCATGGTGGGTGAGTGGATAGCGTGTCGGTCTACTACCCCAAGATTGCAGGTTTGCCCCTGGCCGTGGTAAGTGATTTTTGAAAGGCGGCAAAAATACGATAGGCATGTCATACGATGTTGGCATGTCAAAGGACCCATTTGAATTCAGTAGGCCGAGTCCATAATGGAAAAATTAATCTCGGGAGTTTCCGCCAACACAAAGTTCCTCATTTCTCTGCTAGAAAGCGCTATAGTGTTCAAGTAGCTTAGATATCTATTATCTAACCTCCTTGACTTTCATAGTGATTCAAGGAACAACGAAATTCGACATGCAAGCTACCCTCAGGGTGTCAAATTACAAAGCTTGCACCGGGCACCCGAGGCCATACAATATTATTATTATTATTATTATTATTAAGGGGAAATGGAGATGATGATGATTGAACTACAGTGAAACCCCTCAAATCCGAAATCCCGGGTAATCCGAACGAGCTTTTTCGACAATTTTAAGTTATTAAAAAACACTCAAAAAAGAGAAACATTTATTTAGTGATATAACAATTATGCATTCTACATTATAAACTTATTTTGCATATTTAGTTGAAAAATTAACAAAGAAGTACAGATAGCATACCTATATAACATAGTGGTAATGTGCCTACATACGTATCTCATCCAGGATTGAAAAACGAAAAAGTTGGTTATTGTAATTCCTTACGTTAATCACTTTGCAAAAACAATGAAATTACAACAGAAACACACAAAATATCACGTAATCTTTCACTGGAAATCAGTTGTCTTCAATTGTCGAAGTGACGAAACCTTTCCCGCGGACACAATTGCGCGCCACAGTTGCATGTAGGCCTACATGACATCGTTTGGCGTGGGTGCTGCGTGTTATTCTACGAAGTGCAATGCGATGTCAAGAGCAGATGCAGCTTCAGTATAAGTCACATTGCCTGTCGAAGTTCTTCTTCCTCACTGTCACTAGCTATATTTCTGTCATGTTAACTTTGGACCAGGCTCACTATTTCGTGTTTGCTGCGTTCTTCATTGATATCATCTGCTGCCGACTATAGACAACCTTGTATATAGATATTTTTCGGCTAATCCGAACAAATTGAAATCCGAACAGGCTACAGCCCCAATTAGTTCGGATTTGAGGGGTTTCACTGTATGTAGAATACTACTAAAGAACTGGTCCTGATCACTAATGTTTATTATGAAAGAAATTGGGCATTCAGCAAGCGGTACAAATGAGTGAGAGATATAAACTGCTTGAAAATGCATGGAATACTTTCACAGATTTCAAAAAGAAAACTTGGAAAAAATGGCACTGGTCGTGGCATCATTTGAGCCTTGCAGTGACCTTCTCAGTATGTACTAAACATGTATCTTGGTGAGGTGTACCATATCAATTGATGAGCCCAACGGTACACCGGGGCAAAATGCTGGTAACTGATTTGAGCTAACTAGACCAATTTTTTCAAGTTTTCTTTTTGAAATCTGTTTTATAACTAGCTCATTCGGAAAATAAACATCCTGTATCCTTCGGGAATAGTCATGCATGGAATGTTAAAGGTCTCCGTTTTGGAGCTTTGATGCTTGCCGTGAACATCCTTAAGGAACTTGGCATCACTGAAAATGAAATAGAAAAGATTTTCTTTAGGATATTGAGAGCCTCAATCCATATTCTACATAATCATTTATACGGCGTATGATAATACATGACTAGAGTCAACAATGTATGTCATTCTGGATCTTTAAGGTCTCCCAGAATGCTGGACAGAAGTTCGTATGGAAATATAATAATGGCATGTTTTTGGAGGTTAGAAAACAATTGTAGAGTTGAGGATCAATGTGAATGTGGATAAATTTAATAGTAAATATTTTCTGATGTTATCATTAGGGCTCGGATTTTTAGGTGCTAAAATTCGGGAAAATATTTATTTTTTATGTATTAAAAATACCTGAAATATGTGACCAAAAAGTAATAATATTAAATTATAATTTAGTTTATTAATGTGATTATAAACAATATGCAGTAACCATGAATGCAATTTATTCTATGTCTCACTGACTGCTGGTACACAACGAGATACATCTGCATCTTGTCCATCACAAATGACCGATGATTATCGCGAAACACTTATTCTGAAGGCGCAAAACTGCGGCTATAAGTTTCTTGCCCTTGAGGTATTGAGTAACTTGAGACCGCTGTTCAGCCTTGATTGCCTTCCCACATGGTTGGCAGAACAGAACACCCCGATCAGGAGTAAAATTATCTTTAAATTCTGCAACAGATGATACCTTGTAGTTGTTTTTAATTTAGGCATCGTAGAACTGCCTTACACTGAAATGAACTGCATGTTTGACACTGGTTCCAGGTAGCTGGGGGAGGTCTAGCACGTGGTGCAATATGGCTTTGGACAAGGAAATCCCCGGCTTCCACAGTGAGTGGCACGGGGTGACAAGTTAAGAATAACACAGTTGCAAGCTGACATACGCTCTGCATGAAGATTAGATAGCTCACAGGTTCTTCCCCGTTGAAGTAACACAGAACAAAAATGCAATAAACTGAATGATCTAGCATACTGATTTAAAAAAATGTAAATATTATGTATTTTTATGTGCTAATAAGTGAAAAACAGGAATTTATGTATTCATAGAAAAAATGCTTAAAATATGTATTTACATAAAAAAATAATTATTTACCTAAAAATCCTAGCCCTAGTTATCATAGAATATAATATGTTTTATTATATTTGTAAAATACTTGGCGACAGGCCATGTGACAATCCAGTTGTAAAAGACTTCTGTCATATTCTCATGGAATGATTGGACAAAATCAAGCAAATGCTGGAGCCATTTCAATGGAAGAATTCCCCCAACCACCAATAGCATCTACTTCTGTTGTCGAAGGGTCCAAGAGTGAAATTGTAGCTCAAGAAGACACAGCTGCACTGCTAAAAATGAAGCCAGGTAAAGCCACCGGCCCAGATGACTTTCATGCAGATTTATGGTACTCCTATTGCTGGGATGCAGGAGGATGGTTAGCATCCGTTACGGGCCGGTTTGACTGTACATCGAGTGTGGACATGTTTTATGGAATTTTGTGGACTCAATTGTTAGACGTGATAATGGAATCTGCGATTAATGTTTCAGGCATGCTGGTCACACTGGAATCTTGCCTGATTTTTAAAATAAAATTTGATTTAAGTGAAACACCTGGGTGGTTACAAGAAAATTGCCACTAACATCACCACCACCACCACTACCACCTCTGTTCCTTTTACTCCAGTAGAGAGTTGATGGACAGAATTGTGTCAATTGCACAGCCAGTGTTGTTCAGAACCATCACAGTAAAATTAAAAGCAGACTGATTGAAGTGTGTGTTTGCAATAATACCTTTATTAAATTTAAAAAAATTCCTCTCGGCACGCCGGAAGGCGGAGGTAGATTTCACCGGGTAAACTAGGTGATAGGCTATAATAGGCAAAATTTGCAGGTTTTCGTAGAAGGATCAGACCTCATTTATTGCGAGAAAGTATTTTACAATGTAATTGGTGCTTACTTAACTTTTTTTTCGTCTTTTTATGCATATTTTTAACATTTTATTGTATTATGGGGACGGAAACCTTCTTGTCATTTAGGGTCCATTTTTATACTTGTGGTCACACTGTCCTTATGCAAGGTTTGGAACTGATGTGTAGCTATCTGCCGGTCCCGTGGTGTTGGGGTAATGCGCCTGCCTCTCACCCGGAGGCCCCGGGTACGGTTCCCGGCTCCGTCAGGGATTTCAAAACTGACGTGAGGGTTGGAACGGGGTGCACTCAGCCTCGTGAGGACAATTGAGTAGCTGTCTGATGTGAGGCAGTGCCCCGATCACGAAAACCAAGATTAACGGCCGAGGGGACCCGATGCGTTAATTTCGCGTCACCCCAATATCTGCAGCGGTCGTTTGGTTGGCCTAGGCCCTTCATGGGCTGTATAGTGCCAGGGATTGACTTATTGTGTAACTATCTAATAGTCTGTTACTTCTTCACACAAAATTTTATCTCCCGCAGAGATGTTGGTTAGTTCCTCAGTTTAGGGGCTGCGACAACGCGGTCATGTAACCCCGAGTACTTTGGGAGACTGTAGAATCAGTCTGATAAAAGGTGTTAATTGTGATCACTGTATTAGTCTGTAATTCAGGTAAGGACTGCAGACGGTCAATTTCAGGTAGTAGTTCATATGTTTTGTACCAAATACTACAGTCAACAACACCTAGCTCTGAACTTGGCAACTAAATGCCACCGCAAACCAGCAACTTGAGAATAACGTTGGATTTCCCCTCCGAAGGAAAGCATACTGAGGGATTTTTAGCGCTCTTCGAAAATCCGACGACTTTGGCCAGCTTTGAACCCGCGAACTTGGGCATAGAAGTTCAGCATGCTACCAGTTACGTCACCGAAGCCGCTTCCCACAGAGTCAGTTGGAAAACTGAATGTGATCTTATGCAATGGCGCTGTCATGGCGACCACTGATAGCTCATCCCTCATCAATTTAAGAGTGTTGTCATAGTAACCTCTGATGGCTCTTGGCATTATCTTATAATTCCGAAATCATTTTCCTCATCCCTCGGCGTAATGGTGGGTCCTATCAAAAATTCTTTCAGATAAGTTTTAGGTAATTATTGGGGGAATATTGTCCATTTTATACTGTTTTGATATTGTGCCTATTAAAAGAGATATGATTAATGTTTCCCGAAAAACCCAATTTTTTCCACCCCTTTGGGCAATGGTTGGTGCTATCAAAAAACGTTATAAACATAAATTTTTGGCACGTATCCGAAACATATGAACTTTGAATGGATTCTATATTTCACATATTAACCCTTTATAGGTCCTTGGGATACTATCTTCCCACCATGTATTTATAGAACGGTGTTAGGGAGGGAATCTTCCCACCCCTTTCATTTTAAGCAGTTCCACATGCATCCACAAGCTAGATGCAGAGAAATATTGAAAACCCATTAATTTGATGTATACTGTCATCAGAAACTGAAGATGGGAAGTATATATCCCAGTGGTCTCCACAGTGGACGTGCTCGCATGTGCTCGTTTTTACAGAAGAAAGTGTTTAGAAGATTTTTAAAATTAATTTTCTGGGTTTTTAGTAAATACTATTTTGAAATCATTGAATTATGTTCTAATATAGGCCTACTACCTTTTAGCATTCCAAAATCACTTTTATATTTTTGTGCAGTTTTCGGCAAAGATGATATGTCACTGACCTTATGTTGCATGGGAGTTTTTTTTAAATTATAGAGCGTGATGGGTGTCTTTATATATTATATCCTGTTAAATAAACCTCATTATTGAGTGATAAACACAGTATCTTCATAATTTGGAGGTGGGAGATTATTACCCCAATGCTCATTTAAGAAACCATACTGTCGGCTGTGGGCAGTGGGATAATAATTTCCCACCCCATATTTCATAAAATAGAATCCACACCCATAAAATTGTTGCATATTCCTACTCATCTATCACCCCCAATAGTGTTATACAGTGTTGGTATTACTACTAGTGGAGTATTACAGTGTGGTGCAATAGCACCTAGTGTAGTGTTATACAGTGTAGGTATTGCTACTAGTGGAGTGTTACAGTGTGGTGCAATAGCACATAGTGTAATGTTATACAGTGTTGGTGCAATAGCACCTAGTGTAGTGTTATACAGTGTTGGTATTACTACCAGGTGAGTGACACAGTGTGGTGCAATAGCACCTAGTGTAGTGTTATACAGTGTAGGTATTACTACTAGTGGAGTGACACAGTGTGGTGCAATAGCACATGGTGTAATGTTATACAGTGTTGGTATTGCTTCTAGTGGAGTGTCACAGTGTGGTGCAATAGCACCTACTGATATCGCGCCAGGAGTTGGCAGTTGGGTTTGAACTGCAGATGTCTTCCCGCTCACTGCGTATCGCGCATTCCGAAAACATTCAGTTAGTCACTACTTGTTTCACTCACTCAGCACATTCCTTCTTTTACTGGCTGCGTGTTGTATGCTGCAATAACAGCGATTGGCATGCGCGAAGCCGATATATTTAAGTTTGGAATATGAGGGCCGCGCATGCGTACTGAAAGACCCCCCGCCCCCCGTCACAGCGTGTTGGATTGCCATCTCCTGACGCGATATCAGTAGTGTAGTGTTATACAGTGTTGGTATTGCTACTAGTGGAGTGACACAGTGTGGTGCAATAGCACCTAGTGTAATGTTATACAGTGTTGGTATTGCTACTAGTGGAGTGTTATACAGTGTTGGTATTGCTGCTAGTGGAGTGTTATACAGTGTTGGTATTACTACTAGTGGAGTGTTACAGTGTGGTGCAATAGCACCTAGTGTAGTGTTATACAGTGTAGGTATTGCTACTAGTGGAGTGTTACAGTGTGGTGCAATAGCACCTAGTGTAGTATTATACAGTGTTGGTATTGCTACTAGTGGAGTGACACACTGTGGTGCAATAGCACCTGGTGTAGTGTTATACAGTGTAGGTATTGCTTCTAGTGGAGTGTTACAGTGTGGTTCAATAGCACCTAGTGTAGTGTTATACAGTGTTACAGTATATATATATATATAGTATGATCAAGTAGGGAGCGATAGAGGAGTAACACCTCTTTAAAAAACCCTGGTCCAGCTGGCCCGGCTGGTAGTACCTTGTTAGGGTCCCTTGCCAGGGTTACGGTGAAGTCCTCAACGGTACCTGCAGTGAAAGAGGTGAACTCTGGCACAGTGTGGTTGGCGGAAGGGGCAGCCTATTGCTCAGGTTTAATAAGGCAAACTATTGTCCATAGTTATGATGGGCAGGTTTTGGCCCAACGGCAAAATGAGCGGATGAGGAGCCAATCACTCTCATGGCTCCCAACGGTTGTAGAGGCGGAAGAGGCCACGCCAAACGGACTGGCTGTAAACGCGCACCTCAGTAGTACTTGAGTATGCGGCAGTTCGTTGCAGTCTCTGTGTTCGGTCCTGCATGTCTCATTCTTTGTGAGCCGCAGGATAAGGCTCAGAGATCGTAGTGTGTGGGTCTCGTCCTGGCAAGCTGAGATCCACCCTAAACAAATTCACGCCAGTGGCACTTCTTCCGAACGTCACTTTTCAAAGTCCAACGGCGATGGGATATGGACGGTGGGGGCAGGTTATGGGTGTAACTGGAAGCCCCTAGTTCGGACCTGCACGTTGGCAGCAGATGTGTGAAGGTCGTCCTCCGGAGACTCTGTGACTACTCAGGAATTCGGTCCTGCATCTGTGTTTGGGCAGGCCTATTTAGGATCACCGCTGCCCACCCCACATGGGGAAGGCCCTAGAAAAGGTGGGCTAAACATCGGAAGTCACAATCTTGGTCCGGCTGGGCAACCGCACTCAGCAGGTCACCCCTCATGCGGTCGAAACTCAAAAACAGTAAAGAATCACAAATTGATTATTGGATCATGGAACATCAGAACCTTGCTTGATTTGGACAACAACATTAGACCTGAGAGAAGGTCAGCTCTCGTAACCCATGAGTTATCAAGACTCAACGTTGACATTGCTGCTCTCAGTGAAACTAGGCTGTCTGCTGAAGGCAAGATTACTGAATCTGGAACAGGATATACCATCTTCTGGAAAGGAAAGGAGGAGGGTGAATGTCGTATTCATGGTGTGGGCTTTGCTGTGAAGACCAAACTGGTAAATTATCACCAACTTACGCCCATTGCAATCAGCGAAAGGCTCATGACTCTCCACATACCACTCTCAGGAGGTTCCTTTATGACACTCATCTCTGCCTATGCTCCTACCTTAGATTCTGATGATGAAGTAAAGGCTCAGTTCTATAATCAGCTAAGTGAAATCATCTCCAAGGTACCATCTGCAGATAAACTCTTGCTCCTCGGTGACTTCAATGCCAGAGTTGGGAAAGATCACAGGCTATGGAATAATGTGATGGGCAAACAGGGACTTGGAAAATGTAATCCCAATGGACTGTTGCTTCTTGGTCTTTGTGCAGAACACGAACTTTTCATTACCAACACGCAGTTCCGGCTACCTGACCGCTTCAAAACCATGTGGATGCATCCTCGTTCCAAACATTGGCACATTCTTGATTATATCATTACCCGGCAATGTGATAAGAAGGACACTCTTATTACCAGAACAGCAAGGAATATAGACGATTGTTGGACAGATCATAAACTTCTTATATGTAAGCTCAGGATATCTATCAGACCTAAACCACCTAGGAACATCAACAATTTGCCAAGAAAGAAGTTTAATACATCCAAACTTCAGGATGAATCCATGTACAAACATTTTGGAAACAGGATCGTCACCCAGTTATCAAAAAACCCAGTAACAAATGATATTCAGCAAGAATGGGCCACATTACAGAAGATTATCACACAGTCAGCTGAGGAAACCATTGGTTTTATAGTGCGGAAAAGACAAGACTGGTTTGATGACAACAATGAGGAAATTCTGTCTCTCATCAATGCCAAAAGGAATGCCTATCTTGCCCATCTTCAAGACCCAACTTCCAACACAAAGAGAGATAAACTACTGGAACTCAAGGGTAAATGCCAGACGCAGATAAGGCAGATTAAGGCTCAGGAACTGCAGAGACTATCGGATGCTCGAGACTTGAGGAACTTCTATGCCGTACTCAAGGGAAATATATGGACCATCTCGCTCATCATCAGGTACACTGAAAAGCGCTGATAATTCTACTACCTTTACTGATAGTCAAGAAATCTTGGAACGCTGGAAGGAGCACTTCTCCAATCTCCTAAATCGTCCATCAGAAGCTGCTGAAGACTTCCTCTGTGATGTGCCGCAACAACCTGAACAACTTATCATGAATTCAGTGCAGCTCTCACCCAATTGAAACCCAGGAAAGCACCTGGCCCAGATAACATCCCTCTGGAACTAATTCAAGCCGGAGGTCATTCCCTCAAAACAAGAATTTTCATCCTTATCCTCAGAATATGGGAATCAAGAAAGGTACCTGGAGACCTAAAGAATGCCACTATCGTCACTATCTTTAAAAAGGGTGATCGCAGTGTTTGTGGCAACTACCGTGGTATATCACTGCTATCAATTGTGGGGAAGATTCTTGCAAGAATTCTACTTAACCGCCTCAAGGTTATCTCTGAGAGGATCCTCTCAGAGTCACAATGCGGATTTAGAACTTCCAGAAGCACAATTGACTTGATTTTCTGTGTGAGACAGCTACAAGAAAAATGTAGAGAACAACAGAATCCACTCTTCTTAGTCTTTTATGACTTGGAAAAGGCATTTGATTCGGTTCCAAGACCAGCCATTTGGGCAGTGCTGAAGCGGTTTGGTTGCCCTCAGCGTTTTGTAGATCTAATCAAAGCTCTCCATGATGGCATGACAGGTCAGGTTTGCCATCAGAATAAGATGTCCGATGAATTTCCCATTACCCATGGACTGAAACAAGGATGTGTACTGGCTCCAACGCTTTTTGCGCTGTACTTGGCTGCAATGCTTTATGATTCACCCACAAACATCCCAGGTGTGGAGATCAAGTATCGTTTTGATGGAGGGCTTTTCAACCTAACTCGTCTCCGCTCCTTGAGGAAAACTCAGGTTACTAAGGTTACTAACATGTTGTATGCAGATGATGCTGCGTCACCAACTCTCACACCAGAAGAGCTGCAAGAGTCAGTTAACTGTTACAAAAGTGCATGTGATCGCTTTGGTCTTACCATAAATGTCAATAAGACTAAAGTCTTGGCACAACCTTCACCAGGCACACCTCTTCCTCAGTTCAATATCTCCATTTCAAATTTGCCATTAGAACAGGTTGACCACTTCTCGTACCTGGGCAGTACCATTTCTGTGAGCTGTACCTGTGAGCAGGATGTGGATAAGAGAATTGGCGCAGCTCATGCAGCATATGGACGATTAGCGCACCGGGTCTTCATGAATAAAGATCTGTCCATGAGTACAAAGCTTATGGTGTACAAAGCAGTAGTCATTTCTACATTGTTGTATGGCTGTGAAACGTGGACCCTTTACCGACGTGATCTTAGGAAGCTTGAGCGTTTCCACCTACAAAAACTTCGATCAATCCTGAGGCTCAAATCAACAGCATAGAATCATGCATAATAGGTCACCAATTTAGATGGATTGGTCATGTCCATCGGATGGATGATGTGAGATTACCTCGTCAAATGCTATATGGTGAGTTATGCTATGGCACCAGACCTCATGGTGGTCCTAAGAGGCACTACAAGGACCAATTTAAGCAGACCCTGAAATTGACAGGTCTTGATTCACAAACCTGGGACATGCTGGCTGAAGACCGCTCAACTTGGCGCCGTACCATCTCGGATACTGTAAAGACGTTTGAAAGGGATCGACGCATACATGAAGAGGCCAAGCGTCAAGCTAGGAAACTTCGAGCAGCCCAACCACGCCCTCCTCCAGCAATACTATGCGACTTGTGTGGTCGCTTGTTCCATGCCAGGATTGGACTATTTAGTCACCGTAAACACATCCACAAACTGGACTGAAGGAAGAAGATTTATACTCGGATTCGAGTTAAAGCCGATGATGATCACCCCCAATTACAAATGTGCCAAAAATCAAATATTTTATACCCCCAGTCTTTTGCCCTATAAAGGGTTAGTAGAGTTATAGTGATATTTCACTTTTTCAAAATAGCACCCCTTCGACCGATTTTGCCCATTAACGAACTCGACCGAGATTTTATAGGGATTCATATTATGTAAAAAATTCAAACTGATTGGTACAAAATGACGGCAGTTATCGTGTCCACAAGAAACTGATATATGTATATATATATATATATATATATATATACATACATACATGAATTATATATAAACTTTTGAACTGGCTGTGGTTTTGGGGTCTGGTGGATGTGAAACGCGAAGATATGTCGAAATTTTCCGGAAGTCGAAACATGGTACATTGCAATAGTTAGCTTTCTAATGAAATCTACCTAAAAATGGTGGTGTTGTTTGGTTGAGAGAAATGAACAGGTTTCCAATAAGACATGGAAAATTGCTGTATTTCACAAATGTGGTTGGAATAGAGGAAAGTAAGGCTAATGAAGGAGGCTTTTCAACTGTTTGTTTGTGTATTGAACTAACAGGAAATAGAAATTAGAGACTGAAAATGTCAAACTGTTGTGAGACACAAAGCCATGATCTCTGGCTTTGTATGCAGTTGCTCTTCCATCCAGCTAACAGGGAAGACATATCGGTAAGTGGTACATATGAAAATGAAGGCTGTTTTGCACAACACATTGCGATAGCCCACTGTCTGTGTTTGATCCCAAGAATTTGATTTTCACGACTGCATTGATGACTTTCCATCAAAGTGGCTTGTACCATTCGTACAGTACATGACCTAATAGCTGAAAATCCTAAATTTTTCATCAGTGCTGTTGTGAAAATCCAATTCTTGGAAACTTATGCAGAAGCTTATCAGAAAGAAAGTAAAGGCTGGTAGATCGATCCCAGAAAGCTAGAATAACCTTCAAAGCAATTTAATTGATTAATTAGAAAAACCTTTCCCCTGGAATTCCAGAGGAGAGATTTGGTCATGTTTATTATACAGTTTGAAAAATTCTGATTGACAATAGTTATTCTTTACTGCCATCAGGTCTGTGTTAAAGGGAGCTTTTGGGTAATTACTTTGACATTTAATTCACATGAAAGTGGTAATATTTCAAAGTTCTTTGCCCTTAGTTCATGTACAAAAGTATCCTCAGCAAGAATAATCAAAGTTTTCCAATTTCCTATTTTCTTTTTCTTAATGTTGACCTCTACTTCAGCAACTGTGATAGGTGGAGTTGAACCACACTCAGTATTGACTGTTATTATTGGCAGATCTGGAGATTTTTTATTGCAGGTGTTTTAGAAATGTTTCATTTGGTCTTCATAGCAGTTTCTGGTTTTCATCCTTTATGGTCATGGTGTGTTCAATATGCTCCATGGAATGATGGTAATTTTTGGCATGTACTCCCTGTGGGGTGTTGGCTTCTGTGACTTGACATTATAGCCGTGGTTGATTGTTTGTGTGATAGGTTCTCAATGGTGACACGAGAGCTGCTAAACTTCTAGCAAAAGAGGTACACAGAAATGTACTGCTTGAAGAGTTGAACCTTGCATCACCTTTTGAACCTGTGGATCTGGAGCTTCCATTAGATGATCTGGGGATATGGATTGATCCAATAGGTAGGTTGGAAGATTTCTTTTTTCTTTCTACCAAGGCATATTGCATGATCTCTATCTATCTATCTTTCTGTACCTAAGTACAATTTCTATCTGCACATTTTTAATTTTTGGCTAATACTTCGTATTTATCCCGAATGATGTGTTATAGTGACGAAAGTTTTGTATGTTGTCTGCCTGTTTGTTGTGGGTTGGTGTCAAAACTACCGAAGTGAATGATATTAAAGAAGAAAGAAAATCAAGCTACAAAGGAGTTAAGAGGAAGCTTGATATAGTTTAGTGCTCCTTTCCTCAAAGCAGTCTATTTAATTTAGAAAATGTACAGAACAAAAGTTATTGGATATTTAACTATGAACTTTTTTTGTCAATTTTTATGAAGAGTGAAACCTTCCTGGGATTAACGCAAACTTATGCAATCTTCATTCACTTCCTTTCCTCAGAGACAAACTGGCTTTGATGACATGATTGTGATCATGACTCACTCCATCTGTCTTCATATCACAATTACATATGAAGGTGAGATAGATGTGATATATGAGTACATTCCACATTTGTCACCATCTTTTAAAAGGTGATTGTAGTGTTTGTGGCGTTTATCATGGTATATCTTCGCTATCGATTGCTGAAAAAGTTACGAGTTGTCTCTGCAAAGATCCTTCCAGAATCTCAGTGTGGTTTCTGTATTTACCGAGGCACCCTAGATATGATTTTGTGCAAGGCAACTTCATTAAAAATTCAGAGTGCAACAGATACCACTTAAGTATTTTATGACCTAGAGAAGATGCCCGATTCTGGAATGTCTGGTAGGGTTCTGCTTCAAAAGACCATTTCAGATGTCTTCCCTGTCACTCTTGAATTGAAGTAGGGTTGTTTCCGTGCTCCATCCCCATTTGCTCTTTAGTTGGCTGCCGTACTGTATGAAACACCTGCTTCGAGATCAAATACCATTTTGATGGATTACTCTTAATTTGGCTCAACTACGATCCCAAAGAATAACCATTGTTGCCAAGATAACAGAAATGGAGTACGCTGATGATGCTACATTGCTTGTCCACATGCCTGAGGAGCTACAACAGTGAGTTAACTATTTCAAGAATGTCTATGATTGTTTTGGTCTAACCATCAATTCTCAGAAAGAGCAAGATACTTGCACAACTGTCCACAAGGACAACCCGTCCAGAGTTCAGCATAATTATCTCAAATCCAACACAGGAATAGATCGATCATTTTTCGTACCTTGGTAGCCACCTCTCTAAGAACTGTTCCTGTGAACAGGACGTAGTGAAGAGAATCAGTGCCGCTCATACTGCCTTCGGTCATCTATCAAATCGAGTCTTCAAAAACAAAGATCCTACAATTTGCACAAGGTTTAAGCTAAGTCGCATGGATCATGTGTCTCCTATAATCCACAAGCTATTTGGCTGAGCCAACGGCACTTATAGTGGGATAACATAGTAATAATAGCCTCGTACTGTTGTAATTATCGGTTGTAAGCCGAAGGTATGGATGGAGTGGTATATCTAGCTGTTGTTATATCCATGTGAGTGTACGGCTGCAAAACATGAACTGTCTATCATAAAGACATCAAGAAGCTTGAGTGCCTTCACCAACAGAAGCTATCAAGTTATCATAAAGTGGGATGACTATGTCTCCAACACTACTGTTGTGGAGAAGGCCTCCATAATATGTGATGGATAAGACATGTCTGTTGTATGAATAGTTCCATGATACCTTGCAAAATTCTCTATGCCAATTGTACAAAATTCTGCGGAGGTCCTTTGAAGCGATTTAAAGACGAACGGAAACAAACCATGAAGGCATCAGAAATAAACTTGCAAACCTGCAAGGATACTGCCATAGATCAACCATTTTGGTGTGTAATCATCTCTGCTGCTGATATCTTTCAAGGTCATAGACCTGAAGTGAAGAGTTTAAGTATCAAGCTTGGAAGTTCCATCAAGCTCAACCAAGTCCTCGTCCATCTATTCAGTGATATTTGTGATTTCATGCTAGTAACAGAGACCCAGTACAAAGTTTATGATATATCGAGTTGGTTTATCCATGTGAGTGTATGGCTGCAAAACATGAACCATCTATTGCAAAGACATAAAGAAAGCTTGAGTGCTTTCATCAACTGAAGCTAAGATCCATCTTGAACATCATAATGGGACAACTATGTCACCAAGACTATACTTCTGGAGAAGATCCAGATCAAGATGATCTTAGCTTCTGTTGGTGAAAGCACACAAGGTTTTTGATGTTCTTGCGATAGACGGTTCATGTTTTGTAGCCATGCATTCAAATGGATATAAAAACAACTTGATATACCATAAACTTTGGTAAAATATTTATACTCTGATATGAGTGTCCCAACTAAGCTCCTTACTTTCTCATTTATCATAATTTGCTGGGTGATAGTTACCGTACTCTCTTAAGAACTGTTTAATATTTATTGTTGCCACCCTAACTTCTTTCCTGAATCAGTGCTAGGTCTGAGAGCCCAACCACAGCTATCCTGTCACCAGTCTCGCTAGTGATGGGTATCAATGAGTGAACTATTTTTTGTTACTCCTGCAAAATAAATCCTTCAATGATAGGTACAAAAAGCTAGTAAATTATCGTAAAGGGTATATCATGTCTAGAATTGTTGTCCTAGGTTATACAAGTTGACTATCTCATAAATCCTGATCAGCTTAGGGTGGGAATCTTAAAAATAGTTGTACAGTGTCTCTTCACTTCTACTCCCCTCAAAAATGTGGTTTATAATAACTCTAGCTGCCTTCTGTGGTCTAGGGTTACGTATTGAAACTCCTGTCCCGAAGTTCCTGTGTTTGATCCCTGGCCGCCAAGAAATGTAATTCTATTCTGGGGCTGGAACAGGGTAGCCTACCCTCAGCCTGGTGAGGATAAAGGAGACAAGGTGAGTTTGATTCCCACCTCATTCTTCGTAGATGTGGGTATCTTGTGGTTTCGATACTTCTACTTTGCACTGTCTCGCCTAGAAATTAGAATATGTACTTTTTGGAATGTGTAACAACACAGCTAGACCCAACCTGATGCACTTCCAGAGAATGGGATGGCATACTGTGACGATAAGGCATTTTCCCTTTTAATCCAAGTACCATCAAGAGGAACAGGGAATGGATAAGGTAGGGGTTAACTGATCTACAAACTAGAATAAAAGATTGGAAAAAGGAAAGTAAAATTTACTTGTGTGGAATGGAAATGATATTGCATATTGAACTATGAGAAGCCATTTATCAATATTGCCTCGTTCTGTTATAGGAAGCTCTCCAGTCGGTGAGAACAAATTGTCCCCAATTACATTAGGTGTGAAAACAAGTCTTTAAACACCCTAACATGAAAGAAATATTACATGGGATATTTATCACAAAATAACATGCTTTTATGTACAAAAGGGGGGGTTATTTCGTGATAAATATCTCGTAATATTTATTTCAGGTTAGGGTGTTTAAAGACTTGTTTTTCCGCCTAATGTAATTGGGCACAATTTGTGTTGACCGCTGGAAAGCTTTCTATAATAATATTGCACACAAGCTGGGAATAAACCTAAAGACATTCGCAGGCAATCATTACACTGAACAAATTGTCAAAACTTACAAGTCTTCCACAAAAGCAATCAAACATTAAAATTCCAAAAACTCAACTGCCTTATGTAAAGGCAAAGATCTCTAACCATAACAAAGGAATGTCATTGATTGGACTCTCGTAAAAGAAGAAACTCTTTACATGATAGCTCAACAATCAATGTCTCGAACGTACTGAGATGAACAAAGATGACCACTGTAGAATAAATGAGATCGCAATGCAATGTTATCAGTGGAGTCCTCAATAAGCAAAAAAGGTCCCCCCCCCCCCCCCAAAAAAATAATACAAAACACAGCTTCACAAAATGCAACCCATTGCCCATAGTGATAAATTAAAAGGGTAGGCTGTGAAATTAAAGTAACAGATGAAATGGGAAATGCACATTCCTTGAAAATTACAAAAAATTTAAAAGGGGAAACCATACTTGATTTGGTGCAAGGTTTCAAACATACACAACCATACTTATAAACTTATGCACCACATTACATGCCCTGTGGTTCCTGTTTCCCAAATGCTATACCGCAGTACTCACACATGTACTCAAATAAGTTTCCTACAGGGGCATACCCGGTAGATAATTTGGTAGGGTTATGGATTGGATGTAGGAAAAGACTGTCTTATGTGGTGAGGTCTAGGGCTTCCCACAGAGGGTGTCAAAACTAGACTTCCGGAAGTCTAAGTTCACACTACTTAGCCTCATTCTACAGAAAACCCTAATGTGAATTTAGCATATTCTCTCTCCTCCTATTGGTTATTCTGTATATATTACACTAGGCTACATATTTTATACACATGTACTCCAAATAGTTTCTTTCAGAAGCGTTCCTAGAGAATAATTTCGGGTGGGGGGATAGTGGATTTGTATGTAAGTATAGACTGCCTTGTGTGGCGACTGGCTAAATGACCTCTCACTAGGGGTGACAAATCATACTTTTAGGGGGATATATCCTTAATTCCCCCTCCTGGGTATGGTAGACATTTAGAAGCTCCACTACTTGAACTACTACTTGGTCTGTTGTCAGTCATTGCAGTGCACAGAAGTCAAACATTGCCATCTCTTTGAACAAATGAATAGTGTCATACACATCACTATAGAGATAAAATATGTAAAGTTAATGATTCTATGGACTATCACAAAAGAGCATATACATCTATTTTCAAATGACATCCCTTCAAACAGCTGGAATGTGGAACTAAAAAGACATGAGCATAACAACAAACCGTTTCGTCAATAGCATAACTGCGTTTTAGCATTCGTGATGAACTGTTTTGTCCAAAGCACTGTGAAGGTTAAAACTACTGCATATTTATGTTTACAATGTATACAACTAATGTTAAAAATGCAGTGTATCAAAATAAAAGTATGACAAATTAACACTATACCAAAACAAAATTGTATAAAAGAAATATGTATTAGAAGAGGTAAAATCTACATACCTGTGTTTATGGTAGGTGGAAAGTTCATTATGCATGATAACTTAACATCACAATGAAATATATACTTCAGTAAATCTTTTAGGAAAGACACGGCAAAAATCTAAAAGATTTGCTAGTTTAAATACTTGGCCATGAAAGCCAATACCGTATGTCATCCCATTGAAATACTGTATGTCAATTTGTAGTATGGCAGATGACTAATATGTGACTTGCTGTTGTAATATTGTCTGAAGCTAAATAATTTCCATTTTTTCAGATTCTACTGCAGAATACATAAGCGGAGGTCAGGTACCCTATGCGGTGCATGATATTCACGAAGGTGGTCTTCGTTGTGTGACCGTACTGATCGGGGTGTATAACAGACGGACTGGAGACCCTGTCATAGGAGTGGTTAATCAACCTTTCTACTCTAGTCATGATACAAGGTAGGCTTGTTCTCTTCAATGCTGTGTATACTTACTCTATTTTCTCGTTTTTGTGATGCACCCTTTTTCTATACTAGAAGTTGATTTAATCTGGTTGCTAAGAAATTCTGTGAAAATCAGTGTACAGTGAAACTTTGATAATTCAAAGAGATTGGGATAGAAAAAGGGGACTCTCACCCTACTCTGAATGAACAGGTCTCTTATTATACTGT
Source organism: Meconema thalassinum (assembly GCA_946902985.2). Taxonomy (NCBI): domain Eukaryota; kingdom Metazoa; phylum Arthropoda; class Insecta; order Orthoptera; family Tettigoniidae; genus Meconema; species Meconema thalassinum. The sequence goes on from OX336390.1 coordinate 790,609,238, forward strand.
AGTTCTATTCTGTATTATATACATTCATATCCCTTGTTGCTTGCCACGGTGGGTGAGTGGTCATCGTGTCGGACTGCAAACCCCAAGCATGCAGATTCGCTCCTGGCCGTGGTAAGTGATTTTTGAAAGGCGACAAAAATCACGGCATGCATGTCATACGTTGTTGGCATGTTAAAGAACACATTTGAATTCAGTAGACCGTGTTTATAATGTCAAAATTAATCTCGGGATTTTCCGCCAACACAAACAAAGTTCCTTCTTTCTCTATAGAATGCGCTATATTGTCAAGGAGCTTGGATATCTAACCTCTTTGACTTTCATAACGTTCCAGGGAACGACTAATTTGACATGCAAGCTGCCCTCTGGGCATCAAATAACAAAGCTTGCACCCGAGGCCGTACGATATTATTATTATTATTATTATTTATATCCTGCGTTCCATCTATCCAATGGATCAGTCCACCAAACTATTCTGTATTATCAGTATAAAATTAATGCTAATGAGACACTTCTTTTCCAGGTGGTGTGGAAGATGCTTTTGGGGATTTAGTTACAATGGTATCAATCATTACTCACTACCAGAATTGCCAGAAAAGCCAGAGATTCAAAAGGTTTGTTTCCATACTTTTTTCTGGTGCCATAAAATAGGATCAGAGCTTCCTTTTTGTTGCCGTCATAAATATATTGTTACCACACTCACCAAAATATATTTGGTTGCATCTCACGACTGGCAACACAATATTTGGCCCAAGCTCAGTGTTGCCTTGCTTCCGCTTACTTCTGTTCATACATATTGTCTTTCCTGGGGCATAAATTAATGGTTTTCAGGTTTTTGCGAAACTTAAACAACTTTAGGAAGCTATAAGGTATAATACAAATATAGGAGAATGCAAATGGAAAGCAGTGACTTACCAGGCAAGTACACTGTAGAAACACACAAGAATGACGTCACATGTCCAAATTTCTCAAATGACCCATGTCGGTGGGGAACAGTTAAATAATGAGTTCTGAAGATTAAAAACCTTAAGTCAATATTAATTTGTACTTTTTATTGTACTGGATTCGGCCACATTGTAGCCTTCCTCAGCGCAAATGATAATATGAATAGAAATGCAAGACTTCTTTTCTTTTCACCATGAACAAAGGTTGTTCTCAAAACTATTTCTAAAACATTAATCGTCTAAAGGTATAAAAATAAAAAGAAACACTCATTAAAATTTAAAAAAGTCCTCTCGGCACGCCGGAAGGCGGAGGTAGATTTCACCGGACAAACTTGGGGATAGGCGAAAATAGGCAGAATATGCAGGTTTTCGTAGAAGGATCAGACCTCATTTATTGCGAGAAAGTATTTTATAATTGGAGCCTAATTAACTTCGTTTTCGTCATTTTATGCATATTTTAAACATTTTATTGTCTTATGGGGACGGTAACCTACTTGTCATTTGGGGTCCATTTTTATACTTGTGGTCACACTGTCCTTATGCAAGGTTTCGACACTGATGTGTAACTATGTAACGGTCTGTTACTTCTTCACGCAAAATTATATCTCCCGCAGAGATTTTGGTTGGTTCCTCAGTTTAGGGGCTGCGACAACGCGGTCATGTAACCCTGTGTACTTTGGGTGAGTGTAGAATCTGTCTGATGAACGGTGTGAATTGTGATGGATGTATTAGTCTGTAATTCAGGTAAGGACTGCAGACGGTCAATTTCAAGCAGTAGTTCCTAATGTTGCTACCAGATACTACTGTCAACGACACATAGCTGTGAACTTGGCTACTAGATGCCACCGCAACCAGTAACTCGCAACGAACGTTGTAACTTCCCTCCAAAGGAAAGCATAGGCCTACTGAGGGATTTTTAGCGCTCTTAGAAAATCCGACGACTTCGGCCGGCTTTGAACCCGCGACCTTGGGCATAGAAGTTCAGCATGCTACCAGTTACGTCACCGAAGCCGCTTCACACTTAGTCAGATGGAAATCTGAATCTGATCTCTTGCAAGTGCGTTGTCATGGCAACGTCTGATGCCTCATCCCTCATCAATTTAGTGGTGTTGCCATGGCAACCTCTGATAGCTCTTGGCATTTTCTTATAATTCTGAAATCATTTTTCTCATCCCTTGGCGTAATGGTGGGTCATATCAAAAATTCTTTCCGACAAAAGTTTTAGGTAATTATTAGGGGAATATTGTCCATTTTGTACGGTTTTGATATTGTGCCTATTAAGAGAGATATGATTAATGTTTCCCGAAAAACCCACTTTTTCCCACCCCTTTGGTCAATGGTTGGTGCTAAAAAAAACTCTTCAAACATAAATTTTTGGGCTTTATCCGACACATAGTATGAACTTTGAACGGATTCGATATTTCACATATTAAGAGAGTATAGCAATATTTCACTTTTTCGAAAAAAGCCCCCCATTTTCACCCCCTTCAACCGATTTAGCCCAGTAACGAACTCGACCGAGATTTTATAGGTATACATATTCTGTAAAAAATTCAAAGTGATTGGTGTAAAATTAAGGCAGTTATCGTGTCCACAAGAAACTGATATACATATATATATACGGTATATATATACATACATAAATTATATATAAACTTTGAACTGACGGTGGTTTTGGGGTCTGGGGGATGTAAAACGCGAAGATATGTCAAAATTTTCCGGAAGTCGAAAAATGGTACCCATTGCAATAGTTAGCTTTCTAATGAAATCTACCTAAAACAAACAGATCTTTACAAAAATATGTTAGATACGAAAGAAATCTTGATATAAAATCAGCTTGAAGTAGGTACAGTGATCTAGAAATAAGATTAAGATAGAAATGAGAAACAAATTCTAGAAAGTCAGAAAGGAGAGGAAAATATAAACCTTAGAAAACTTATGTGGATGTTATATGGATATAACAATTTTTAGGTTAGGTTTGAAGTTGTCAGTATGGGCATAGCGTATAGAAGAGAAAGTGACGGGTCTTGTGGAGTTTTTATGGTCCAGCCGCCAGGCAGCTCCAGCGTCGGCTAGCGCTGGGTGAGGACGGTATCAATACAAGCAGTTGAATGTTACTTTACAGTAACTGAATGTTCTCAGCGTACACTACGTTGTATTGGACAAGATGATCCAAATATAAAATTATCCGCACTGAGTATATAAAACGCTGATGTCCGTTGTGTTAATTATGAAACATCAGATTGCGTCATAGGTTCATATAACAAGGAAATAAAACATTCTGACGGGAGTCAAAATGTAACTGAATGTGTAAAAATCGTAAAGCTACAGACCATTCACTACTGCACAAATACAGTAAATATAATATAATACAGTATAATATAATATAAACTCACCAAAGTAACTTATAGCTCTGAGTTGTCCGAAACTTTGGACAGCCTAAGCGACGATTTTCCAGACTTAGAAGATGACTGCTCTTTCCTAATTTCTTTCGTACGAAAGAAAACTCGGCACTTCATGAAATGTAAAACGAGTTTTCCAATAAGGTCCAGTTTATGTTCCATACATCCTAAATCACACGGCCCTAAAACAACTCATCAATGCTGTCCAAACACTCATAAAATATATCACCCCACAAATTTGAAAGGGAAGATAGTTTCTTTTCAACGACTACTTCGACCCATAAAAGAATGTTGAAGACACTGTCGGACGGGTGAGTTAGGTAAGTAAGGGCATTTATTGTGCCAAAGTCCTGTATTAGTGAAATTTGCAGCTGTTGTGTCCGACGGCCTTTCACTGTGAAGGGTTGTTGCACACTTTACTCAGCTGATTCCTTTCCTTAGTTGCTTGACAATGCACCCTGCTAGATAGTGTGGGACTGCACCAGGCTTCAAACTCCATCTCATTTTCGCCATTTCGACTGTCTTTCCTTGTATAATGAAAGTGTCCGTTTTAATAAGGAAATTATCGGAGCAACGTTTGTAACATACATATGACTTGCTTGACAATTTAATGTCTTTCCTCGGAATGACCTTAGCCTATTTAAATAAATCATCTTCGGCTTTTGGAGGTCTAAAAAAGTGCCTACCTGTTGCAGATGACTTGTCGTATCCAGATCGGCACCCGGGAACAAAACAACACGGCATATTCACTTACACTGTTTTGTTTGACGAATCTTACCAGGTTATAATTCACTCGACAGCACAAATGTAAAGAAGTGAGTGTAAAGGCTTACAAATACTAAACACACCAGTGTCATAACGTATGTATTATTTCACTATCGCTTCTTGATCGCATACACTTTTCAACGCCAAGAAATACGGACTAAACACGGCAGCATTTCTGTGTTTTCAAACTCGCGAGCGCTTAGAAAGTGACTCCATCCAGCAACAATCAACCGCTGTGCAGTCTACCGGCGGGCGCAGCAACTACCCATACTAAAGATACGGCAAATTCGGGAGTCGGCACACTTTCTCTTCTAAACGCTATGGTATGGGTGAAGAAACCTCCTTTCAAGCTGGTTTTATATCAAGATTTCTTTCTTTCTTTCTTTCTTTCTTTCGTATTTAACATATTTTTGCGATAGATCTGTTATTTTTAAATTTTAATGTGTGTTTTTTTTAACCTTTAAGATAGGTCATACAAGATCCACCCACTCGTACCTGTGGAGCCGTTTTTACCATGGCCCACATTTTAACCGAGTGTGCGGATCTTGCTGACTTATGAAGAAACCTTGGTTTGCAGATAACACTCAAACTTATATTAGCCGATGACCTGGTGGCTGCTGATCTCGTCATCCGCTTTGTAAGTGAGAGTGGGTTAGGGCCAGCAATCTAAATTTTCCAGTGTACATTGACTCAAGGACTTGTTCGTTTATGAATGATGATGGAAGGATAAGTGAGGAAGTTGGTAAGAGGATCCAACAAGCAAATGGGCTTTACCAGAGTGTGAGGGGTTTGGTGTGGAACTAGGAAGTTCCGGAGAAATGTAAAAGAATCTTGTATTCAACATATTACACTCAGCATTCAGGAAATGGTTCCAACAGAGGACAGACAGAACAAGAGAAGAATACCAAGAGCGGAAGAAAGAAGCAGGAGAAGTAGTGAAGGAAGAGAAAAAGAAATGGCTGGAGAAATGGACAGAAATGATGGAGGAGGACTGTGATGGCAGTAAGAAAGTGTTGTATGGAATGATAAAGGCAAAGAGAAGAGATACAGGGGAAAATGTCAGAATGGTGGACAGGAATGGAAAGGAGGTCGAAAATATGGAAGAAGTAAAGGTTATCTGGAGAGAATACTTCAAGGAACTCCTAAATCCAACTAAAACCAGCGTAGTGGACATTGTGGAGGAAGAAACAGACAGTGACCAAGACATTTCAGAGAAGGAATTGACATGGAAAGAAGTGGAGGAAGCATTAAAGAAGATGAAAGGGGGAAAGGCACCGGGAATAGACGAAGTGAGTGTGGAGATGGTGAGAGCAGCAGGGGTGATAGGAACACAGTGGCTCTTTCGAGTAATGAAAGTGATATGGAGGGAGAAGAAAATACCAGAGGACTGGAAAAGAGGGATAATAATACCCATATTTAAAAAGGGAAGTAGGAAGGAATGCAAGAACTACAGGGGAATTACACTCATGTGCCACTGCGCTAAAATATTTGAGAAGGTACTGGAGAGAAGAATTCGGACAGAAGTTGAAGATGGGCTGAGGGAAGAACAGTATGGATTCAGGCCAGAAAGGTCAACAGTTGACCTCATCTTTGCAGTAAGACAGCTACAAGAACACCATTATGAATATGGGAAAGATCTGGTGATGACCTTCTTGGATATTGAGAAAGCATATGATAGTATTAATAGAAACAAGGTATGGGAAGCAATGAGAGCAAAAGCAGTGAACAAGGAGACAGTGGCAAGAGTGAAAGCAATGTACGAGGGAAGCAAAAGCTGTGTAAAGGTGGGAAGAGAGAGAACGGAATGGTTTCAACTGGAGAGTGGTCTGAAACAGGGAAGTGCCCTCTCACCCCTGTTATTTATAGTGGTGATGGATGAAATCATACGAAAAGTGGTAAATAGCATTGGGGAAAGGAAAATGAAGGCAATGTTGTTTGCTGATGACCTTCTGGTATGGGGAGAGGATGAGGAAGAAGTACAAGAGCAATTAGATGAGTGGGAGAAGGTAGTGTTATCATATGGGATGAAGTTCTCAGCACAAAAGAGTGAAGTGGTTATCACAACGAGGAAGAAGAACAGACTGGATATGGGCATAACACTTGGAGGACAGCAGTTGCAGAAAGTAGAATGCTTCAAGTACTTGGGAAGCATAATTGAAGAAAAGGGAGGCAATAGGATGGAAATAAATGAGCGGGGAAGGTGCGCAGATGGATTTTTCAAGAGTGTTAGGGGGATGATATGGAATAAAGATGTACCACAAAAATGTAAAGGAATCATCCACAAGACCTACTTTGTGCCAATTTTGACATATGGTTCAGAAACATGGGTGATGAAGGAAAGGGACAAGAATAAAATACGAGCAGTGGAGATGAAGTTCCAGAGGAGTAGGGTAGGAGTGACAAGAATGGACAGAGTAAGGAATGAGAGAGTCAGGGAGATGGTAAGAGAGGAACCATTGCAAAATAAAATAGAGCGATCTAGGCTACAATGGTATGGACATGTGAGGAGGATGCAAGAGGAGAGGATACCGAAGAAGATGTTTGGAATGGAAATGACGGGAAGGAGGCCAAGGGGAAGACCAAGGGACAGATGGACAAAAGGAGTTAAGAAGAGTGTGGAGGAAAGAGGAGTGTGCTGGGACACAGTAAATGACGAGAGATGGTGGATGGACAGGAAACGATGGAGAGGCTTATGTTCCAAGCAGACCCGACCAGCGGTTGGAAACTGCTCAAGATGATGATGATGATGATGATGATGATGATATGGACGTATGCAGCAGGCATGTGGACAACAACTAAACGGGAGGAAAGTAGAATCTAGGCAGCTGAGATGAAGTTCCTTAGAGGTATAATTGGAAAGACCCGCAGAGACAAAATCAGAAACAAGGAAATCAGGAAGAAAACAGAATTCCCAAAGTTACAAGACAAAATCGAGATCAGTAAGCTAAAATGGTATGGACATATGAAGGGAATGGGAGAAGACAGAGTCCTGAAGCGATTATTTACTGAGAAAGTCACAGGAAGGTGCCAAAGGGGAAGGATGAGGTGGATGGATGCAGTGAGGGAGAGCGTTGAGAAAAGAGGAGTGAAAGTGGAGGATGTACTGGAAGAGGGACGAGAGTGGTGGAGAGACAGAAGAGTATGGAGGTTCTTGATTCACACCCCGACCCAGATCACTGGAACCGGGAAATGAAGAAGAAGAATTTTTTGTATTTCTGTAATTTTTGTTTATTTTTTATAATTATTATTTTTTAATTTATTTTATTTTATTGATTTTTGATCTTTTCAAATGTAGGTATCCACCTCTAAATTTTAAATTCCATTCCAAATTTGTATATTTTAATATGTGTTAAGAGGGGCAGATGACCTCGTAGTTCTGCCCCTTAAAACAACAATAACTACTGTATATACCCGAATATTATACTCCCCCCGAATAATCCCCGCAGCCTCATTATTGTATGGAAATTTAAAAAAAAACTTTCTTGTTTGTATTTGACACTTTGTTTTAAACAAAAAAGTATACTATTAACACTGTAATACAGTAAAACTCTGTTAAGAAGTTCCCACATAAAAAGTTTTTCCACTTAAGATGTCCGATATTCTCAGTCCCGCGATTGAATCAAATCTCGGCAATCTCCGCGAAAGATACTTTCGGTGTTCCGAGTGAAAGAATACAGCAGTTCTGAGTATCTGCGGTCTCCAGTGAATCATCTGACCGGGCGAACTACGTCAAGGCTACATGACGTCACGCCATGACAGCAGCAGCTCATTGGATAGTGTTAACCTTGAAACCTGTGTGAGGAGATATGGAAAACACTGGCTTCTGCCGGGAATACTTCCGCAAACTGCAAGAAAATTAAAATCGGGAAATACGATGACGTAGAACAAGATCTGCTGGTATGGTTTAAACAGCAGTGAAGTTTAAACATTCCAGTGCGTGCGCAGAGTTCGGCTCGGTCAAACAGGACACGAGCTGCCCGCGCGAACGGAACGACCGCATCCCGTCGTGGACTGGGGTGGTCAAACTGAATACGGACAAGTCAAGGCGCGGACTTTCTGGAAAATCACAACTGCTCACTTATCCGCCGCGGTAGATCGCCTTCTGTTTAACCTGGATCATGCAATATTACACAATACAGAGTTCGCAGCGGTCGGGCGGCCGAGTTTGCACAGTCTGCCCGCTTCCTGTTTGACCGAGCCTTTACTGATGCCGTGCTATCACGCAACTAACGAAACTGACGCTTATGTTTGGCTTGCGCGACCAGTCAAGCCATTAGACGGAAATAAACAAGTACACCCGAACAAGCACCATAATAGCTGATACTCGCGCGTGGCGGGCAATTTAAATCTTTAAAATTTGGATGACTCAATTAATACCCACACCCTAATTTTTCACGTCTGATTTTGTATAAAAATGTGCGGGTGGTATTCTGGTATATACGGTAACTAACTATCTAACTTGAACCTTTAGACCATTAATTTTTTAGAAATAGTTTTGAGAACAACCTTTGTTTATGGTAATTTTTTTAAAAATTTAAGTCTTTCATTTCTATTCATATTACCATTTGTGCTGAGGAAGGCCACAATGTGGCCGAAACTGGTACAATAAAAAGTACAAATTAATATTGACTTACGGATCTGAATGTTCAGAACTTCTTATACTTCGTCAAAAAGGAACAGGGCTAATATCGTCATATTCATGTCATATTATAGTCAATGATTCCCGGTAAGGACTCATAACTAGATGCTGCTGTGAGGTGTATGGAGAGGTAACAGATTATTCAGCATGTCTACTATGGAAAACATGGAAAACAGGGAATACTCGGGGAATTTTTAAATCCTGGAAAACTCGGGGAATTATCAGGGTATTATGATGACACTCAGTCAATTATCCGGACGAGCCAAAAAAAAAAAAACCAAACAAACAAAAAAAACCACCACACACAAAACACACACACATTAAGCAGCACGCGCATACTGTAGGTATGTGCAAGCGCGCGCTTCGCAATAATGAGTTACCGTTGTTGTCTCTGTTGTCTCCTACCATTTGGTTACTAAATAATGTTTCAACTTGTTATGTGAGTGTGTGTAAACTGTATTCCGTTGTGAAAATGGCTTCTACAAGTGGAAAAAAGGACAAACGAAATCGCAATGTTTTATCGATTGAGAAGAAGGTGGATATCATTAATTAATTGGATAAAGGTGAGAGTGTACAGACTTTAATGAAAACTTACGTACAATGTTGGAAAATCCACAATTTATGATTTGAAGAACCGAAAAGATGAAATTCTGAATTATGCATCGAAGTTAGATAGTGAAAAAGGGTCTAAAAAGAGAAAAACCATGAGATCATCTGCGGATAAACAATTGGAAGAAGCGGCATACTTATGGTTTATTCAGAGAAGGAGTAAGGGAGATCCCATTTCTGGACCTTTGTTGTGTGAAAAAGTGTTGCAGCTAATTGAGAAGCTTGGTGGTTCTCCAGATTTTAAGGCTAGCACAGGTTGGTTGAAGAATTTCAAATCTCGCCATGGCATTCGTGAGTTGGAGATTGAAGGAGAACGTTTATCTAGTGATACAACTGCTGCTGAGGAATTCAAAAATAATTTCTTAGAACTTTTGATTAAAGAAGACTATTCTTTAGATGACGTGTATAATGCTGATGAAACGGGATTGAATTGGAGGTCACTACCACGCAAGTCGCTCGCGTCAAAGAGAGAAATGACAGCTCCTGGCTTCAAGGTCAGTAAAGAACGAGTAACAATTATGGTGAGCGCAAATGCTAGTGGTACTCATCGTCTACCTCTCCTCATGATAGGAAAATCAGAAAACCCGCGTTGCTTTAAGAATGTAAAATGCCTTCCTGTATGCTACAAGGCCCAAAGAAATGCTTGGATGAGTGCCGAGATATTTTATGACTGGTACCAAAATAAATTTATCCCGGATGTGAAGAAATTCAGAGAAGAGAAAAGAAAACATGGTAAAGTGCTCCTTTTACTTGATAATGCACCATCTCATCCAGATGTTGAACAGTTGAATGCGATAGACGAGGATTTTGAAGTGAGATATTTGCCCCCTAATGTAACGTAATGTAACAGCCAATGGAACAAGGGGTGATAGAAAAGCTTAAGCGGATGTACAAGAAAGAAATTTTACGTCGTTTACTGTTGGCAGAAGATGAAGAGAGCGTGATATCATTAACAAAAAATATTTCTCTTAAGGACTGCTGTTACATGATAGCTGATGGGTGGAACACTTTAACACCACAGAATCTTCGAAATGCATGGAATAAATTGGTAGGAGAAGAAGAGACCGTTAAGACCACTGACAGTGAAGATGAAGATTTGGATGAAATGACAAATGAGTTATTCCCACAAATTGCTGGATTTTCCAACTGTGACAGAGAAGATGCGCAAGCTTGGTTGGAAAGTGACAGTGGCCCAGGCTTTCAAATCTTAGATGATGATGAAATTGTTTCTCGGGTGCAAGAAGTAAATGGTGATGAAGGAGAAGATTAAAACTTAGATGAGGAAGATGAAGAAGGACCAAGTCATGGCGAAGCTTGTACTGCATTAGAAACTGTGTTATTGCGGTATGAAAAACAGGAAGAAAGTAGCTCAACTCAACTTCTTTTACTAAAGAGGATGCATGATTTAGCTGCTAAGAAAAGACGAGGAAATCTTGTACAAAAAGAAATTTCAGATTATTTTTTCAGCAATGTAGAGTAGGCCTCTCATGTAATGTACAGTATCATAAATGTTTTGTTATTGTTATTCATTCAATAAATAAGAATTTTAAAATATGTAGCACCATAATGTACTGTACATGTTCTTTCCTATGAAATAAACGCATGTTCGATTATCCGGAAAAATCGTTATCCGGAACACTTCCGGTCGCAATTAGTCCGGATAAACGACGTTCTACTGAAATTGGAAATTATGTATTTAAATTTTGATGGGGTAAAAGTATAATCTGGTGATGATAGTTGTAGATGTATGTTCGTACTGTCATTAAATCAGTAAGCTCTCATTCCTTGCAAGTCAGAGCACACAAATTACAAGTGTATTATATTTGTATATAAATGTGTAACTGTATGACAGCATTACTATTGACGAGCTACTTTCAATATTCGCACGTAGGCTACAATAGTTTTTCTTGATGAAAAATTTAGAAATTGGCAAAATATAAAAAATATAATTTTCTGCTTTTTTTTTTTTCTTTTCTTTTCAATTTTGTCATGCTACCCTTCATTGTTCAAGCACTTTTTGAAATACTGTTTAAGTAACAACTCCTGCATAAACCTTTATACTGCCATGGTGAGATCCAAGCTCGAGTACGCCAGCCAAGTATGGAGTCCCTGACAGAAAACATGCATTAAGTCCATTGAGCAAGTTCAAAAGAAATTCCTCAGATATTTACACCTCAAAATAACGGGCAATTACCCACACATGGTACCCTACGGTGAACTTTTGTTGAATTTCGGCATGACTAGTTTGGAGTTTCGAAGGCAAGTGAATGATATGAAATTCCTTTATAAAGTCATTAACGGTCAAATTGATAACTCATTTTTCCTATCGCTCCTAAATTTCAACATCCCTCGCTTAACTACAAGATCAACCATAACATTCAAAAATGATATAACCAATACCACTTCACATAACAATTCACCTGTATGGAGGCTTTGCAGTATTTACAACGATGCGGTTCGTGTAAACTGGAAACTAGATTTCTGTCTCTCAGTCAGACCGTTCTTGGAAATTATAATCCAGTCACTCTAATTCATACTTGAAATAAAATGATCACACATAACAGAATCAACAATGTATATACAGTGGAATCTCGTTAGCACGTTCTCGGTTACGACGTTTTCCCGTTTAGCGCGATGATTTTCTCAAGTCCCAGTCCCAATTCTACAAAATACATGTTGATATATCCCCTTAATACGTTCTCTATTCCCGCTTACGACGATCAAATTTCCGTTGTACTATTTGTAAACGAACCTGATTTTATTCTTATTTCATTATAAAATTCGGCTTCTGGAAAACACGACGCGATATTGCCTCATATTCTCTGATAGTTATTGACAGTGTAGATGATTTCATTGTGTTTGATGGCGTAGAAGCGGCAATAGCTATGACGCAACACAGGTGACGTGTCTCTCTCCCGCTGCCCTTTCTTAAGTCCCTATCCTACTAAATTCATGTTGATATATCCCCTTAATACGTTCTCTATTCCCGCTTACAACGATCAAATTTCCGTTGAACTATTTGTTAGTGAACCGTATTTTATTCTTATTTCATTAAAAAATTCGGCTTCTGGGAAACACGACGCGATATTGCCGCATATTCTCTGATAGTTATTGACAGTGCAGATGATTTTATTGTGTTTGACGGCGTAGAAGTGGCTATAGCTATGACGCAACACAGGTGACGTGTCTCTCTCCCGCTGCCCTTCACCCCTTTCCCTTTGTTTATTTCTCACGTAGGCGCATTATTGTCTTCGTATTCCGCACTATTGTCTTCTGGTTCTTAGTGTTCACGTCCAGTTATGACCTATTTTATTGCGTGTTTCATAATGGATAAGAAGAAAGTACGGCAGATAACTAATGATGAGAAGATGAAATACATTCGAGACGTGGAATGCAATCCTCACATGAAGCGTGTGGATATAGCGCGAAAGTGGAACATTCCTCCGTCTACACTGAACACGATTCTCGGCAAAAGGAAGGAAATCGAACGTGCATTTGAAGAAGGAATGAGCGGCAAAAGGAAACGTGTGCGAGAGGCACAGTTTCCTCAACTAGAAAGCGCTTTATTGAAGTGGTTCAAGCAAGCCCGTGCTTCAAACATATGCGTGCGCGGTCACCGATAACTGAGCCGTCACTGGCGGAGCACGAGAGCGAGAATGTCCTTGCTAAGCAGAAATAAAGACCCTGTATTATACTGTAGTGTAGAGGCACAGTAATTCATTTTTATGTCATTTATTCCGTGTAAGTTACTGATGACCTATGTTTATGTCGTGACTGTAGTAGTGCATACAATCACTTACTAAGGTCGGCGATTTGACGTCCATATATACGCCGCGTTCTTTCTATACGTTGTAAATGCAGTATGGCGTTTTTCGGTAGTACGTTTTCCCGCATATGACGTCCAAATTTTTCAGTCCCTTGAAAAACGTACTAACGAGATTCCACTGTATGTGGATAGGCCTGTTCCCTAGTTATTAATGTTACCTTTTAGTTTATTATGTAATAATTTCAAAACCTGTTTTTATATTTGGCATTAGATCAAATTTAGATTTAGTTTTTATATTATCTTTTTACTACTATGCATTTTGATCTGTGTGAACTTCCTAGTTTTAAGAATTACATTAAGTTATTAATACTTAATGCAGACATATCAGGAAATGTATCTTACTGTGTAGGTGCACTATTATTGGGGCGCACACTGAGCCCTGTTGTGTACCATCAACAAATAAATAAATAAACTCTGTTTTATGGCCGCTACTGTTACTCAGGGTATTTTCTGATTCATCCTGGAAAAATCAGGGAATTGTAAGGGAACTCTGTTAGTTGGTTTTGGTAGACATCCTGGAATTGCAAATAAAAAAGGATGTTAGGGTCAGCCGTCTCCCTGGATTTCAGAATTAGTTGATAGTCCACCTTGGAGTCCCTCAGGGCGAGTGGGAGGGGGGGGGGGGGGGGGGGGGAGTTGTGGTGGTTAACAATTTTAATGGTGAGACTACCTATATCTGCTATGATGAACATTCGCTTTGTAATGTTGCTGCAAAAAGGTTTCTGGCAAGCAAGATGCTCCCCATGTTGGAGAGAACTGGTCAGAACTAAAGAAAGAAAATACGAAACTGCTTCTCTTGGTACGGTTGTGGCTTCTGAAATGATGATGACATTAAGAAACTGAAAGGAAGATTTATCTTGGAGTAAACTTTGGATCAGTTGGTTATTGTGTATATATAGAAACTTTTTGTCTGAACATTTGGAATTTTTAGCTAAAACTTTGTATTTATTCCGGATGGGGTGTATAGTGACCAAATATACCCTCTGTTTGTTATCGGGTTGGTATGAAAACTACTGGAGTGATTGACATGATATTTCGTATGTAAGTAGAAGGCGCCACTAAAATAAAACTAGGCTACACATTATTTATGTAACACAAAAGGGTGAGGAGCTTAACAGGGAAGCCCTAAATCCTGCAGTGACCTAATTGCACAATCTGTATCCTTCTCTTGACATTGTGAGAATGCCTGGCCGATTCACCGTGAGGTGACATGTCCTAACATGGATGTCACAGCACAGTTGTCTCAATAAAGTCTGTAAGAAGTCGCAAGTAGTTTATCAAACACTTCGCATCGATCGTCAAGTGAGGAAATTTTACTGTGAACATTTCCAGCTGATTATACTTATAATGGAATGAGCCCTTACCAAAATAAATGTGAAAATTTGTCCAGGGAAGTAAGACATATTCTGTATCTTCTTTCTTTTTGCCAGTTGGCATAGGTCAGCAACAAAGTGTTGATCTTGAAACTGTACTTGAGCTGGGCCACCAGTTCGAAACAGGCCATGGGTATGGATATGTGTGTTGTCTTTAATGTAGGCACACTCAATTTCTATGATAAATAAATATATACATGACAAAAATCTTTCTTGGTCATACCAAGACACAAAATACATTTAAAATAAATTATATCAGTCCTGGCCCAATGGCTAAAAAGGCCAAAAGCCAATAAATATTTCTAAAAACGTTTTGGTAGAATTTGCATACTGGTTGATAGTTTTTTTGTCTTTATCAGCTCTTTAATGTTTATTTTTGTACTCCCAAGTGGTCTTCCTTTCAGATCTTAATTCTAAGCAGAACAATGTACTGGGAGCAAATTGTGAAATTGCATGGGTGTTGGCCAAACAAGGTCTGACAGTCTAGCGCTAGCCATAAATAAGCTAACCCCTTTCGCCAGTCTTCCGAACATTTTCCATTTTGTTAACCCCTAGAGCGCAAATCTGTCACCGACAGGTTCGAAGAACTTATTTTATAAAATGTTATATTATTTTAAAGGTGTTGTTTTTGCCTCAGGGTGAGTGGTTATCGTGTCGGACTACCAACCCCAAGCTTGCAGGTTCGCTCCTGGCCGTGGTAAGTGATTTTTGAAAGGTGACAAAAATCACGGCATGCATGTCACATCTTGTTGGCATTTTTCAGACCCATTTGAATTCAGTAGGCAGTGTTCATCATGGCAAAATTAATCTCTGGATTTTCCACCAACACAAAGTTCCTCCTTTCCCTACTAGAAAGCGCTATAGTGTCAAGGAGCTTAGGTATCTAACCTCCTTGACTTTCATAGTGCTCCAAGGAGCAAAAAATACGACATGCAAGCTGCCCTCTAGGCGTCGAATAACAAAGCTTGCACCCGGCACCCGAGGCCATACGATATTACCGTATTTCCTCGCATAATCGTCGCCACCGCGCAATAGTCGCACCCAATTTTCAAACACTAAAATAGGTAAAAAAAATTCATCTCATAATCGTCGCATAGCATATTCGTATTTGTGCGCGCGGTCAGTTGCACATGCTGGCGCGACTTTGTCAGAAGAAAAATATCTTGTCTTTATGCTTGCGGGCTATGAACTGTGACGCGAGCGGCAAGCTTCGTCACTTAGCACATTCCGCGAGCATATAATCTGGCGTGATCTTGTCAGGAGAAAGTAATCCCGTCTTTATGCCTGCGGCCTATGAACTGTGACACGAGCGGCCAGCGCACATTCCGCGAGCTTACAGGCCTAATCTGGCGTGATCTTGTCAGCAAAAAGTAATCTCGTCTTGATGCCTGCGGGCTATGAACTGTGACGCGAGCGGCCAGCGCACATTCCGCGAGCTTATAGGCCTAATCTGGCGTGATCTTGTCAGCAAAAAGTAATCTCGTCTTGATGCCTGCGGGCTATGAACTGTGACGCGAGCGGCCAGCGCACATTCCGCGAGCTTACAGGCCTAATCTGGCGTGATCTTGTCAGCAAAAAGTAATCTCGTCTTGATGCCTGCGGGCTATGAACTGTGACGCGAGCGGCCTGCGCACATTCCGCGAGCTTATAGGCCTAATCTGGCATGATCTTGTCAGCAGAAAGTAATCTAGTCTTGATGCCTGCGGCCTATGAACTGTGACACGAGCGGCCAGCGCACATTCCGCGAGCTTATAGGCCTAATCTGGCGTGATCTTGTCAGCAGAAAATAATCTCGTCTTTATGCTGCAGGCTATGAACTGTGACGCGAGCGACCATCGCACATTCCGCCAGCTTATAGGATTAATTTGGCGTGATCTTGTTAGGAGAAAGTAATCTCGTCTTTATGCCTGCGGGCTATGAACTGTGACGCGAGCGGCCAGTTTCGTCACTTAGCACATTCCGCGAGCTTTTATGCCTAATCTGGCGTGATTTTGTCACGAGAAAGTAATCTCGTCTTTATGCCTACGGGCTAAAACCGCGACGCGACCGGCTAGCTTCGTCAGCATATTTCGCGAGCTTTAACCTGTCGTATCCTTGTTAGGAGAAAGAAGTCTGTCTCTTGATTGCAGGCTATGACTCACGCTCACCGAATGACTGGCCCGTGCAGCAAATAATGATACAGTATATTCTTTGAACTTAAATATTCTTCGCATAATCATCGCACCCAGCTTTTTTCCACGAAATTTAGGCTAAAAAAGATCGACGATTATGCAAGGAAATACGGTATTTTACTCATCATCATCATCATCATCATTTCCCCTTATCCAGCTCCTGCCGGGTCGGGGTATTTATGGCACTTCTCCACTTTCCTCTTTCCTTCCACCATTCTTCTTCCATGATCTTGTCCCAGTCCAGATTTCTTTTTCTTACGCTGTTCTTCACTGAATCAATCCACCTTGTTCTAGGCCTTCCTCTTGCTCTCTTACCCTTGCACTTCGCCTCCAGCATCTGTCTTGGTATTCTATTTTCCATTTTTTTTTTTTTAACACAAATTGTGCTAAATGTTCCGGCATAACTCAACAAAATGATAGTGTTTCGCCCCGGTGTGCAATTGGGCTCTTGACTTGGTTAAAGCACACCTCACCAAG
Organism: Meconema thalassinum; assembly: GCA_946902985.2. Classification (NCBI taxonomy): domain Eukaryota; kingdom Metazoa; phylum Arthropoda; class Insecta; order Orthoptera; family Tettigoniidae; genus Meconema; species Meconema thalassinum. The sequence goes on from OX336390.1 coordinate 790,626,441, forward strand.
ACACTGTCTAGTACACACTGGGAAGGCCATTGCAAGACGTAATTTATGCATGTGTATCCACGTCATGAGCAAAGCCAGTGCACTATGGGAGTCGAAACTCCACTCCAAAGCAATTATAACCTTACCTTGGCATTGAATATATCATTTTCAAAAGAAAAATATGTATTGTCCGTTGAGCCATTATATATTTAAACACAAATTGTGCTAAATGTTCCGGCATAACTCAACAAGATGACAGTGTTTCGCCCCGGTGTATAATAATAGGCCGTGGTCGCCATTCTGAAATTATGCAGCTGATGGTCTTATAACTTGGGTCTCTAGTGCTTTCCATCAGATGATTTGCTTTGCAAAATGTAGTAGTGTTCCATTGATTAATTATGCGGCTTCGGTGGCATAGTTGGTAGCATGCTGAGCTTCTATGCCCAAGATCACGGGTTTGAACCTGGCCGAAGTCATCAGATTTTTTAAGAGCGTTAACAATCCCTCAGTATGCCTTCCTTCGGAGGGGAAGTAAAGCCGGGGCCCATGTCATAGATTTATGGCATGTAAAAGAATCTTCCGCTAACTACACCTGTGTGAAGCTAAAATTTGTAGGTTGGATTTGATAATGCTCTATTAGTTCCAACATTCGCCACCAGGTACTGGTTGCGATGGTATCTAGTAGCCAAGTTCGCAGCTGGGTGTTGTGGATGGTAGCATTTGGTAGCAAAAGAAGGAACTACTTGGAAAATTGATCGTCTGCAGTACTTACCTGAATCTCAGATAACACACACTAATACAACCAACACAATTAACACCGATTATCAGACAACTTATACACACACACAAAGTACATGGGACTACATGACTACGTTGTCGCAGTCCCTAAACTAAGGAACCAACCAACCATTGATTAATTAGTTGGTATTTGATTTAGACACTGAACACTTGATGGGTTGCCTTTTCTTCGTCTTATTTTTTAAAATAATAAAATAAAAATTAAGTGTAAGGGATTGAGATTTTCTCTACTTGAGCAATCTCTGGACCAAATTTTATTAAATTTGATTTCATCATTTGGCAATTGATTGTTCTATTGCAGATTTGGAAAACAGACTAAAAATCAATAATTTTCACTTACAACAGCTCTGTTTTGTTGTTATCTGGCTCATGCTAGAGTTTTACTGTCTGGATGTTGCAGGTAATTGTCCTGAGTTCATCAGAGAAAGTTCTTCTCAAGAATCGTCTCACCACTGCTGGGTATACTCGTGTTGAAGCTGCTGGTGCGGGTTACAAATGCCTCTGTGTTGCACTGGGCAATGCAGATGCCTACCTGTTGTCTACAGGTACCACCTTCCGCTGGGATACCTGCGGTCCCCAAGCTCTCTTGCTTGCTCTTGGAGGTGGCATTGTTAGATATACACAGGCCCAGAAAGGTGAGTTAAATCCCATCAGCTATGCTGAGGATGGCAATGCCATAGAAGGGGACATTGCACAATGGTGTAACTGGGATGGTATTATAGCATACAGAAACAAAGACTTCCTGGCCGAGCTTGTTGAGGTTTTGAGGGATGTTGAGTAAAGTCATGCCATGTGAATATATAACATTCTTTAAGATTGCATTCCTTGTCTTATTTTTAAGCTATAAAAACAGTGATTTATATAGTTTAGTATCAGCTTGAAGTCAAAGAGATTTTATTAGATTTAGTTTTGGTAATTTTTTATATATTAAGAATCAAAAGAACAATGAAATTTGCTGCCATCTGTATGTCACATGTTGATGAATAGTAGAGAAGATACAGTGCCCACGTTATAACTGTGCCGGTGAGCTACGTCAGCACTTCCAGGAAAGGTATATCGACTGTACTAGCCTCAGCAAAAACATTTCTTAAATCGACAGAACTATACACACTGACAATAGTGTGGCAAGCACTAATGAGTGTGCCGAGTGCATTAGGCTAAGTCGGTCAACAGAAGTCCAGAGCCCCACGATGTGGGGTAATGTCACGTGAATAGGATTAGAGGAGTTGACGGCTTGAATTCTCAGAAATGTAACTGTCGCTCGCCGGCAGAGATATAATGCGAGGACTGTATGTTATTTGACTTGTCGTAAGTCAAATTATTATGAAACAGTTTTATTTGCCTAGTGTTGTCTTTCCTTTTTTTCTTTCTTTCTTTCTTTCTTGAGGGGGCGTGGTGGTGCAGCGATCAAACTGTTGGCCTCTCACCACGGCGGACCGGGCTTGATTCCCAGTCAATGCATGTGAGATGTTCAAATTGAAATGCCATGTCCTGTGGTTCGGATTCCACGTGAAAAGGAGGTTCCGTGGCTCATGATCGCGAGATTTACAGTTATGTTAAACTACAATCTTCCTTTTCTTTTCTTTCTATGTTTTTCTGTCTTTCTTTCTTTCTTCCTTTCTTTCTTTCTTTCTTTCTTTATTTCTTTCCATTTACCTTATCATTATTATTTTTAATGGTTGTACTTAAGTTATTCTGAGCAGAGGTGGAGCAGAATTTATGAAAATTATGAGAATAATTTTTATTCATTGTTGATATTTATTTTTATACCGTATATTTTTATTATAGGTCAGTAATTGTTATAAGCTGTGCAATCACGGTTAATCATTATGACAATGCAGATGAAAAGGATGCATTGACTTGCTGTACAGAATTGATAAACATAGAACAAAATGCTTATCAATCCACTAGACCAATAAGAAGAACATTACATTATTGTTTAAAGTTTAGTATCAATTATCATTGAACGAGGTTAAAAAATGGCAGAAAATGAGTTCCAATAGTTGTCATTGTCTGCTGTGTTATATAGAATGAGAATATAACGAAACCCTCATTTAGTTTGTGTGTGCCTGGAGACTGAACATGCTGTACCTTAAATTGAGAAAGCACTAAAATAGTAATAAGTTCCATTGCTATCAAGGGAACCTAGTGAACGTGAAGGTAACCTTCATACACATGTTGGTTTGATCACAAGAAAAACAAAGGCCCCAAATTTACTTAGACAATTCCTATAGAGGACAAATTGTCGAGTTTAATTTTAGTAGGTGTGCAAGAAGTAACCACAAACCTTTACAGTGATATTAAGGATTATAAGTTCTACTAATTTCTTTGAATTTTGGCTCTAGGCTCAAGAACTAAGCGAGAGAGAGATTGATGGTTTTATTTCTATAACTACACTGTACAGTAGCACCCTGCATAAAACAGGATGAGTGCTTATACGCATACCGTATTTCCTCGCATAATCGTCGCACTTTTTTTGCCAAAATTTCGCGGGAAAAAAAAGCAGGGTGCGACGATTATGCGAAGAATATTTAATTTCAAAGAATATACTGTATCATTATTTGCTGCACGGGCCAGTCATTCACGTAGCGTGAGTCTGGCGTGAGTCATAGCCCGCAGTCAGAGACAGGGTTCTTTCTTCTAACAAGGTCACGACTGGTTAACGCTCGCGGAATGTGCTGACGAAGCTGGCCATTCGCGTCGTGGTTCATAGCCCACAGGCATAAATACGATATTACTTTCTCCTGACAAGATCACGCCAGATTAGGCCTATAAGCTCGCAGAATGTGTGTTGGCCGTTCGCGTCGCGGTTCATAGCCGGCAGGCTTAAAGATGAGGTTACTTTCTCCTGACAAGACCATGCCAGATTAGGCCTATACGCTCGCGGAATGTGCGCTGACCATTCGCGTCGCGGTTCATAGCCCGCAGGCATAAATACGATATTACTTTCTCCTGACAAGATCACACCAGATTAGGCCTATACAATCGCGGAATGTGCGCTGGCCGCTCGCGTCACAGTTCATAGGCCGCAGGTCTAAAGTTGAGATTATTTTTTGCTGACATGATCACGCCAGATTAGGCCTATAAGCTCGCGAAATGTGCGCTGACCATTCGCGTCGCGGTTCATAGCCCGCAGGCATAAATACGATATTACTTTCTCCTGACAAGATCACGCCAGATTAGGCCTATACGCTTGCGGAATGTGCGCTGGCCGCTCGCGTCACAGTTCATAGGCCGCAGGTCTAAAGATGAGATTACTTTTTGCTGACATGATCACGCCAGATAAGGCCTATAAGCTCGCGAAATGTGCGCTGACCATTGCGTCGCGGTTCATAGCCCGCAAGCATAAATACGATATTACTTTCTCCTGACAAGATCACGCCAGATTAGGCCTATACGCTCGCGGAATGTGCGTTGGCCGTTCGCGTCGCGGTTCATAGCCGGCAGTCTTAAAGATGAGGTTACTTTCTCCTGACAAGACCACGCCAGAATAGGCCTATACGCTCGCGGAATGTGCGCTGGCCGCTCGCGTCACAGTTCATAGGCCTCAGGTCTAAAGATGAGATTACTTTTTGCTGACATGATCACGCCAGATTAGGCCTATAAGCTCGCGGAATGTGCGTTGGCCGTTCGCGTCGCGGTTCATAGCCGGCAGGCTTAAAGATGAGGTTACTTTCTCCTGACAAGACCACGCCAGATTAGGCCTATACGCTCGCGGAATGTGCGCTGGCCATTCGCGTCGCGGTTCATAGCCGGCAGGCATAAAGACAAGATTACTTTCTCCTGACAAGATCACGCCAGATTATACGCTCGCGGAATGTGCTAAGTGACGAAGCTTGCCGCTCGCGTCACAGTTCATTGCCCGCAAGCATAAAGACGAGATATTTTTCGTCTGGCAAAGTCGCGGCAGCGTGTGCAACTGACTGGTGCACAAATACGAACATGCTATGCGACGATTATGCGATGAAATTTTATAAATCTATTTTAGTGTTTGAAAAGTGTGGTGCGACGAATACGCGTTGGCGACGATTATGCGAGGAAATACGGTACTAACAAATATTGGTGCAAGAAGTAAGTAGGAAAATACAATGCAATTTATTAAAAATAAGGTAATCATAAATCATAACATGTCAAAAGTAACCAGTTATAGGTTAATATAATAGGATAGAATACATTGCATACATCATTCATAATAATAAAAATAATTTTAGAAAAATGAACTCTCGAAATACCACGAAATCTGATTTATTGTTCGAATTGCACAAATAATCACGAAATATACTCCACTTGGTACGAAAAAAGCTCTCCAATAAACGTTTAAATGCTTCTGAGGACTTGACCGTAGTGGTTTCCTTCTTATTTGATTGATAGTGCTGCATACTCTCTACACAAATGCCCAAAAAGCCGGAAGTATGTGTATTCAGTTCTGCGATCTCTAAGGCTATCGATGAAAATCGATATCTGCTATCGATTACATCAAATGGCGTTTGGTCGTAGATACAGCAGAGCGAGTTCGCGACTGATGACATTTTGTATATTTGCTTGTTGTAAGATTAAATTACAAGGGTACATGAAAAGAGCGCTCTTTAAAACCCCTTATCACATAATTTGTTAGTTTTACCTACTATAAGGAAGATTTCATTATGACAATTTACTTTGCGAAATACCCACCGAATTAGTGTCAGTTTTTACACTGAAATCAACAGCTTTATTTCACCAAAAAATATGGTCCTTAATGATAACATTAATTTGAAATGAATTCAATGTACGTAGGTAGTCACTAATGCAATTGACACTGAATGTAAATAAACCAGCTCTAGAAGCAGCAGTCAGAGGTAACAAAACAAACATCGCCAGAGTTGTTTGTTCTACAGTCATCACCATGAACAAAACAAAGTCTATAGCTTAAATGCAGTAGAACTCTAAAACGAGGTAGTCCCATGCTAAATCGGGGTTTCATTGTAACTTCTCATAAACCTTGAATTTTCTGATTAATGACCAAGGAGATTTTCAGCAATTAGGTTATATTTAATGCACATAACACAACTTAACCGCTGGTCGATTTGTATTTCTGTATATCATGTGACACTTCAATCTATTGACTGTTTTATATGCTTCGATTTGAGATTTTTGATTTTGTTATTTTAATTTTATAATCCTCCTAATATTATAGTGTTAGGAAGGGAAAGAGTGACTTACTTGGGCAAGTAGAGAATAGATCACACATACTACATCAGGATGAACACAAGCAAATTTTTTGAAATGTGCTATCAGTCACTCAGAGAAAAATCTTCTCTTATTAAGGTAAGTCACTATTTCTATTTTCCCTCCTTGCTAGCTTATTAATGATTAGAGACAGTCATAATTCGTGACTCGCGAAATTACGAAAGAAATTAAAACAAATAAATATTGATTTAAGACATGTTTTACACAAAAAATATCATATAATTACATGTTTTAGGCCGCGGAACACTCACAAAAAATCTATGACTTGCGAATTTAGCTTTTTTTTGTCGTTATTCGTGAAAAAAGAAAGGTGATTTTTTCATCATCATCATCATTTCCCCTTATCCAGATCCTGCCGGGTCGGGGTATTTATGGCACTTCGCCACCTTCCTCTTTCTTTCCACCATTCTGGGTTCGATCCCCGACTCCGTCAGGGATTTTAAAACTGGCGTGAGGGTTGGATCGGGTTGCACTCAGCCTCGTGAGGACAATTGAGTAGCTATCTGACTGTGAGACAGCGCCCCGATCACGAATACCAAGATTAACGGCCGAGGGGACCCGACGCGCTGATCACGCGTCACCCCAATATCTGCAGGCCAAATGACTGGGCAACGGTCGCTAGGTCGGCCTTAGCCCGTCATGGGCTGGATAGTGCCAGGGGTTGACTTTTTGACTATTCCTCTTCCACGATCTTGTCCCAGTCCAAATTTCTTTTTCTTATGCTGTTCTTCACTGAATCAATCCACCTTATTCTAGGTCTTCCTCTTGCTCTCTTACCCTTGCAGTTTACCTTTTACTTTTTTCGGCAATTAATAAATAAATTAACTAATTTTGAAAATTTTAAATGTTTTTTCATAATACTTATTGACTAAGTTCCAAAACAAAACTGTTTTCTGCCTTGTCATATCTGAAAAAATCCACAAGGTTTGGAATGTTGTCGCTAGATGGTAGGAGTTGAAATGGTTCATATATAACTAATTATTACTGACATAATAACTTAATAAAGCAGTGTGAAAAATTCAGTTTCACTCAAGAATTATTCAAATACACTCAAGAATTTTTCAAATTCACTCAAGAATATTTACCCTTATTAACCAAGAATTTTAGCCCCTTTCATTCATGAATTTTGACTGTCTCTAATAATGATGCAAGTTTTGTTGCCTTTTTATTATGATTTTTTCATAATGTTGTAACTTATTCCTGAATCTGTTCAGTTTGTAATACCATACTATCTATATATATAAAGCACAAAGTTTGTCTGTCTGTCTGTCTGTCTGTCTGTCTGTTATGTATACAAATCTACACCGTTTCACCGATCTGAACCAAAATTTGTATACTTACCCTTTGGAACCCTGCGGGTAACCCCGTCAACATTAAATTTCGGACAGACCACCCCATGCCCTGCATTTAGGCCCTTTTGCACAAATCTACACCGTTTCACCGATCTGAACCAAAAGTTGTATATTTAACCTTTGGAACCCTGCGAGTAACACTGTCCACTTGAAATTTCGGACAGACCACCCCATTCCCTGCATTTAGGCCCTTTGGTCCAAATCCACACCGTTTCACCGATCTCAACCAAAATTTGTATATTTACCCTTTGGAACCCTGCGAGTACCACTGACCACTTAAAATTTCGGACAGACCACCTCATTCCCTGCATTTAGGCCCTTTGGTCAAAATCTACACCGTTTCACCGATCAGAACCAAAATTCGTATTCTTACCCTTTGGTGCCCTGCGAGTAACACTGTCTGCTTGAAATTGCGGACAGACCACTCCATTCCCTGCATTTAGGCCCTTTGGCCCAAATCTATACCGTTTCACCGATCTCAACCAAAATTTGTATATTTACCCTATGGAACACTGCGACTAACACTGTCTGCTTGAAATTTCGGACAGACCACGCCATTCCCTGCATTTAGGCCCTTTTTGCACAAATCTACACCGTTTCACCGATCTGAACCAAAATGTGTATACTTACCCTTTGGAACCCTGCGAGTAACACTGTCTGCTTGAAATTGCGGACAGACCACTCCATTCCCTGCATTTAGGCCCTTTGGCCCAAATCTACACCGTTCCACCGATCTCAACCAAAATTTGTATATTTACCCTTTGGAACACTGCGACTAACACTGTCTGCTTGAAATTGCGGAGAGGCTACTCCATCCCATGCATTTAGGCCCTTTGGCACAAATCTACACCGTTTCACCGATCTGAACCAAACTTTGTATACTTACCCTTTGGAACCCTGCGAGTAACACTGTCCACTTAAAATTTCGGACAGACCACCCCATTCCCTGCATTTAGGCACTTTGGCACAAATCTACACCGTTTCACCGATCAGAACCAATATTCGTAAACTTACCCTTTGGTACCCAGCGAGTAACACTGTCTGCTTGAAATTGCGGACAGACCACTCCATTCCCTGCATTTAGGCCCTTTGTCCCATATCTACACCATTTCACCGATCTCAACCAAAATTTGTATATTTACCCTTTGGAACACTGCGACTAACACTGTCTGCTTGAAATTGCGGCGAGGCCACTCCATCCCTTGCATTTAGGCTGTTTGGCACAAATCTACACCGTTTCACCGATCTGACCCCAATTTTATATACTTACCCGTAGAACCCGACAAGTAACACTGTTCACTTTAAATTTCGGACAGACCACTCTATTCCCTGCTTTTTGGCCCTTTGGCAGAAAACTACACCGTTTCACCGATCTCAACCAGATTTTACATAATTACCCTTTGGAACTCGACGAGTAACACTGTCCACTCGAAATTTCGGACAGACCACACCAGTCCACGCATTTAGGCCCTTTGGCACAAATCTACATCGTTCACCGATCGAAAACAAAATGTGTATACTTACCCTTTGGAACCCGATGAGTAACACTGTCCACTTTAAAATTTGGACAGGCCACTCCATTCCCTGCATTTTGGCCCTTGGCACAAAACTACACCGTTTCACCGATCTCAACCAGATTTTACATAATTACCGTTTGGAACTCGACGAGTAACACTGTCCACTCGAAATTTCGGACAGACCACTCCATTTCCCGCATTAAGGCCCTTTGGTACAAATCTACATCGTTCACCGATCGAAAACAAAGTGTGTATACTTACCCTTTGGAACCCGATGCGTAACACTGTCCACTTGAAATTTCTGACATACCACTCCATTCCCTGCATGTAGCTCAGGAATTCCTCGGGGTTGCCAGCTTCCTAACTCACCAGTCATGAGCCCTTGAGGGTGTACCAGAAGTGGTGGGTCTACACACACCCTGCCTCTTTGAGGGCCTTGAGCAGAAGACAGGAGATATTATGAATAGGAAAAGAAGGCAGACCCCTCGAAGAATGAGGGTATCAGGAAAGATGAGACAAAGCCAATTAAGGCGGGAAATTGAAAGACTCCCTAGCCCTCGGATACCCTAATACAGTCTGGGTCGGAAGAGAACAAGAGTTGACCAAGGGAGGCCGACAGGAAAGAGAACTGAAATGAGCCCGGCACCAGGAAGTAGAAGCGATGCCAGACTCAGCTGGGGTTCCGTGGTCGCCAACCCACGTCCCGCAAGTTGTGAGACCTTGGGGGGGGGGGTCAGTTGTGAGAATAGCTTGCTGATTCATCGTGAGGTGACTTGAGAGTACTTTACAGAGCCCGCCGTGTTATCTCCTGCTGTCTATGCTGATGCCAGCACAGGGCCGTTGCGAAACAGTGAGTGATTCCCGGTCAATCTGTATAGGACGGGGAACCCCGAACGTGTGTCATCATATTTCGTCATCATCTGCGATCATCTCAGGTTCGTGCAGCTTGGACCTATATTCTTTGTCTTTGCCGAGCAGTACGCTCTTTCACTAGACGCATCCAGTACAGGCCTAAAGCCAGAAAATAAGGTTGAGACTTTGGAAGACATCGAAGCTAGACACCTGAATTACCTATATCAGTTTTAAAATAACACCATGTTCGTTTAGTAGTCATTTTTTCATTACCTTATTATTATCATCATAAGTGCAAATGACCTAGATGTTGCGCATCATACCAATAATCACCGCCGCATAAAGTCTTTCTCGACTGTGATTTTTAAAATATTTATTTTTGGTTGGTTGGTTCTTAAGTTTGTACTTTGGGTGTGTGTAGAATCTGTCTGATAACCGGTGTTAATTGTGATGACTGTATTAGTGTGTGTTATCTGTTTTTTAATTTAAGTACAAACTGCAACTTAGAATTCTTCAAATAGTTCGTACTTTTGCCGCCAAGCGCCACCGTCAACGACTACTAGGCCAAGTTCGGAACTTAGCTACTAGACGCCACTGCAGTCGGCTCTTGGCAACGGACGTAGACATCTATGAGCGTTGTTTATCTATCCAATTTAGCTTCACACAGGTGTAATTAGTGGAAGTTCAATAACATGCCATAAATCTGACATGGGACCGCCGGCTTTACTTCCCCTCCGAAGAAAGGCATACTGACGGATTTTTAACGCTCTTAAAATATCCGACGGCTTCGGCCGGGTTTGAACCCGCTATCTTGGGCATAGAAGCTCAGCATGCTACCAAATACGCCACCGAAGCCGCCATATAGTTTTTTTTATTACAGTACATTGTGTACATTATACGTTGAAGTGTCAATTCAATACCGGTAGTAGTTTCCCTCATCATCCTCATCATAAGAGCAAATGACCTACAGTAGATGTTACGCTCATTACACCATTAATCACCACACACAATAAGTCTTCCTCGCCTGTGAATTTTGAAATATGTATTTCTATTACGGTAGTTTGTAAGTTTGACGTGTCAATTCAACAGTAGTTTTTATTATCATCCTTATCAAAAGGGCAAATGACCTAGATATTACTCCCTCATTGTCTTTGGGGGCAAATGACTTAGATTTTAAGTCCATTATATTTCTAAGGAGACCTTAAAACATTATCATCATTCCACCGGGCGAAGCCGGGTACTACTGCTAGTAATTATATATTACTTGTTTTAATATTGAGATTTACTATTTTATGATAAAAAGTACTTACCATATTTGATTTGTATTGAAGACAATTTTATTAATTCTTTTATATGTGTTATGAATAGAGATGAAAATCATATGCGTACTATCAGAGATACGTGGCTTTGTCTGGGTGGAAATGCTATCATGTTTAGCATTATAAGAAAAACCCTATAAATATATATATATATATATATACATATATGTATGTATATTGAACTTATTAACATGTTGTGTGGACCCCTACTTCCTTCACCCGTCTCACTGACTTGAATTGCCACATGGTAGTTTCATTATATCTCTTAAGTGGTAAATTGTAGCCTGTATATTGCTCATTAAACATATGTCCAACAGCACTTGCAGGAGACCACATTGATCCAGAAAACAAATAGAAATGAGAGAGAATTCTACTATACAATATTGTATTGATATTGTAAAGTAAAATTGCTCAGTGTTATATAGGAAATAACCTACTTGAAAATTAAAATTCCTAAAATAATGTACAAAAAATATTTTGGGCCCCTGATGTCCCCTCTCTCCTCCCTGGAAAGAAAATTCAGAATTTTATTTTTTCTAATTTTGTTCTTGTGACCCCTTGATGTTGATCCATTTCAAATTATAGGTTTCTATTTTTAGATCGTAGGCTTTCGCGGCTGGTGTCTAGTTTATCATCTAGGCTTACAGGATTGAGCCGCGTCGTATATCAGTTATTTTTTCCCAACATACCTACCCATGATTAAGGCTGCTGCAATGTCAGCTGAAACGTCGGGAAATAATAACCGATATACAACGCTGCTCAATCCTGTAAGCCTAGATGATAAATTATAAGATTTTTAGCTATTGGAAAGTAAGGCAATTGGTGGAGATTCAGTGTGCTTGCTCTCTTATTCATAGATTACTTATTCCTCCACTGGGGGAGCGTGATGGCGCAGTAGCTTAGCTGCTCGTCTTTCACCCGGACGGCCGGGGTTCGAATCCCGGTGACAGCGGGGTGGAATTTTCACCTGAAAAATCCCTTGGCATCAGGAAGGACATCCGGCCTTAAATCCCCGGTCAAAACCAAAATGAGCCTAGTTGGCTCCGGCGACCCCAAATAATTGGGAAAAGCCGAAGAAAGTTTTTTTTAAGTAAAAATTTAGACTTTCACGACCGGCGTTGAAATAGGAATCTCTGTTTCGCGGGCTTATAGGTCGTGTGTTCCAAGGACATTTTGTCGTCCTGACGTTTCGCTACCTTCTGTTTACTTGTTTTACCTCGCTTAATGTAACCTGTGAACATGCTGAACGCAGTATTCAGCGAAACGTCAGGACGACAAAATGTCCTTGGAACACGACCTATAAGCCCGTGAAACAGAGATTCCTAAAGTTTTTTTTACTTATTCCTCCACTGACTGCAAACGACTATCCATGGAACAAAGTATATGTACCATGACACATTATACGCCTGGTTAACTTCCCAATTATAATGTCATAACTCGCTGCTTTTTTCTATTAGAAAAGTGAATAGAACACAAAATGCCACAAATATACCTTCGTATTTCCAACAATTTTTATCATATACAATTTCTTCATTAAACCAATCTTTATCAAGAGAAAGTCGTAAAACCAAAATGAGTCTCTTCTAAACCTTCCTTTACCACTGTACTATAATAATTATTTCTATCCTAGATTGGTGCCCTAACGACATACACACATACAGACAGTATTGAACAATTGCAACCCTCTATGTTCTTTTGGTATGAAAGGATTGGAAACATAATATTCCCTCATTCTAAACAATGTACATACAACAGAGAGAAAACACTGTTTTTTATTGTATACAATATTAATGATTATAAAGAATTTGTATTTAATAATTGGTTTATTGATATCTGTTAAACATTAGATACTACAATCAATATTAAAATTAAATCTCTTGTGTTTTTTTAATCAGTTGAGGGACCTCACAGTTATAAAAATTGAATCAAAGTATTCAAATGAAAGAGCGGCCAACTGCCTTTGTGTCCAATAATTAGTGTATTCTGCATAAATAAAGCATATTATTATGGCTGTCCTGAAATGTATAAGTTACATTGTGTATATATTGATAGGAATGCCAAAGTTGCACATATTTGCTATGAGTTGTCACTGGAAATAAATTGAAAGAACCACAAATATTGAAACAATGAAAAAACATCTCTGCAAATTCCAGGAGTCCATATGAAAAAATATATAATTTTTTCCTTTTTTTTTGGCAGAATCTTGTTTATTTTAAATTTTACAAAATGAAGAAAGAAAAATAAACCACTGTAACAATGTAAGGATCAGGATATAGATCAGTATTTCGAAAGTGGTTCTAATGTTGATGGGGAAGAAATACTTGAAAATAGAATGCTAGGTAAGAGGAAATAATTTGGAACTGGTAGAACATTTCAAGTACAGTACATGGATTGTGTATTTTCCCAGGATTTCAGTATAGTGAAACAGAATTAAGGTGTTGAAAAATCAGTGCTGTGATTTTTCAGTGGACTCAGGATCTCTCTTTCTGACTGCCTTGGAGGTTGCAGGTATGAAGATTGCATGAATGAATATTGGTACAAACAGAAGGGAGCAATGACAGGAGGTTGCTCGATGTTATGTGTGATGAGGCTCTTCTTATCAACTGATTCAGATGGTGGGGTCATGTGATGTGAATGGGGAAGGAGAGCTTATCTAATAGGTTAATGAACTCTGCTAATGAGGGTAAGAGAAGCAGAGGTAAACCTAGGAGATGATAGACTTGGTGCTTAATGAATCCAAAGTGAGAGGTGTAGGAGCTGAGGTCACAGTGCTAAGTGCTAACCACTTACAGTAGTTTGCACCTGACTGGGCGCTAAAAACTTATAATGGAAGTGAATGAATAAAAATAATAATAGTTTTATTCCTTCATCAAAAAAAAAAAAAGTCTACTAATGTGAGGCCCTTTAAAACAGACTTGCAGCAGTACTGATTGAATCTCATACATTTGGGATGCCCACTGCTCTATATAGATAGAAAGTGGAGAATATTCTCAGGAATCTTATCTTGAGCAAGTTAAGTTCCTCTCTCACCTGATTTAAAAAAAAAACGATTATTTATCGAAGCAAATCTTGAAAAGGTGTGGAGGAAATGGATATCAAAGTTAGAGGGATGAATGTTGCTTAAGCTTGAGATCATTATTCCACCTGCTGCTAATTGCAAGCAAGGTTCATTAGCAATCATCACTCATTCACTTTGTTGTAATGCAAAACTGAATTGCAGTCATCCCTCGTTATACGCGTTCTCACTTTATGCGGTTTCACTATAACGCGATTTTAAAAAATGTACATATTTATATAAATATTAAAAATAAATAAAAAAAATAAGTTTGTGGATTCACAATCACCCTGTGGGACGATTTCATGATCGGTTTGCAGCGCTGCAAGGCAGAGTGTAGTTAGTTCCAAAGAGAGTGCTGAGTAGCTGTGCTGCGTTGTTTCAGTGTTGACTGGCGGCATGTTGTCATTGTTAAAGAGAGCATTGAGCTAACAAGCTGTGTTTCATTGTTTCTAAAAACGTTATGGAGAAAAGAAAGTGTGATCAAAATGCTTCCAAAAGCAAAGGAAATCAATAACACTTGAAGGAAAGCTGGAAGTTATAAAGCGTTATGAACGCAATGAGCACACTGTGGACATTGTCAGAGCTACAGGAATCTCAGAATCAACTCTGAAAACCATAAGAAGTCAAGCACAAGAAATTAAAGAAAGCTGCAAAAGTGCGACGAGTGACGTCATCCAAGATAGCACAAATAAGGGCGTCAATTATGGAGAAAATGTCACGAATGTTGGCTTTGTTTAAAGAACTGAAAGTATCCTATCTAGACTCTGAAGTGCAATCTTTTGCTGCAAGTGCTGGTTGGTTTGAACGTTTCAAGGGACGAAATGGATTCCATAACCTTAAGCTAACAGGAAAGGCTGCAGGAGTGGATGTTGTGGGTGCTGAAACTTTTCCTACACAATAGCAAGCAGTGATTGAGGAGCATGGATATTTGCCACAACAAGTGTTCAATCTCGATGAAACGGGTTTGTTCTGGAAACGAATGCCAAGCAGAACATTTCTGTCAATATGAGAAAAGAGGGCCTCGGCTTTAAAGTCTCAATTTGTTGTTAGGAGGAAATGCATCTGGAGATCATAAAATCAAACCCCTGTTGGTTTATCACTCCGAGAACCCACGAACACTCAAGGGATACTCTAAGCTAGAATTTCCAGTTGTTTGGCGCTCGAAGAAGAAAGCTTGGTTAACAGGAGCTGTGTTTGAGTCCTAATTCTCCAATGAACTCCGTTATGAGCTGCAAGCTTAGTGTAAGAAAATAAATGTGCCCTTCAAAATCCTGCTACTTTTGGATAATGCGCCAGTGCATCCTCCCGAGTATCGCGGATGCCGATGAGAACATCAGTGTTTTGTTTCTGACACCGAACACAACATCCCTGATATAACCCATGGATCAGGGTGTTATTGCTACATTTAAGAGCTACTATCTCCGCAGAATATTCATGCAACTACTGTAGTTGAAGAAACAGATGGTGACGAAACTAGTGTCGCACAATTTTAGAAGAACTTCACCAATTGAAAACATTGGATATGCATGGGCAGAAGTTAAGGAATCTTGTATGAAGGGAGTTTGGAAGAAGATTTGGTCTCATAGTGCTAACTCTTGTGATTTTGATCCTGAACCCGAACTTACCAGTTTAACACATGCAGTCCTTGATATGGCTAGATCTATTGGTTTTGAGGACGTAGATGAGGCAAATGTGGATGAACTCCTCCAGTCCCACTCTGCAGAACTCACCACTTGAAGATCTTGAAATGGAGAAAGAAATGAATGGTGAAGAGGAAGAGGCTCAAATTTGTGAACCTATTAAACAGTTAATAACAAAACAAATGGCTGACTTTTTAAATCACATTCATGCCATCAAAATTATTGAAGAGAATAACCCTAATGAGGACAGAAGTGCTAAAGTTGCCATAGAAATTGAGAATTCTGTAGCTTGCTACAAAGAACTCGACAGAGAAGAATGCTAGCCACCAGCTGAGTCTCGACCACTTCATAAAGAAAAATATCTCCTATCTAACCCATATTGTAATACGTTCACTTTATGCATTTTTAGCCTACTTTTCACATTTTGCAAAAATGAGAAAAAAAGTAGACTTATGAGATCGGGCAAATGTGTGTCTGTCTGTCTGTCTGTCTGTCTGTCTGTCTGGCTGTGTGTGTGTGTCCCCCCTATCAACTCCTAAATGGCTGCAGCAATCGAAACAAAATTTGGTAGGAGTAAAGATCTATACCTGAATATCTCAAGGCCATATTTGAAAATAATGTCAGTGCTACCAACTGCTGAAAAATCGCAATTGAAATTTGAGCTCCATGTTGGATATCTTGGAAGGTATGAATGGGAGCTACTTCAAAATTGGCCCACGTATAGATAATAATATTGCAGTTTAATTTCCAGGAGGCCATACATGGCAGTGTTGCCAAAATGATTATAAGCCTGCTGATAGGTCCAAATTTTAAATGCATATAACTTCTACACTATCAATTGGATTTCAACCAAATTTCGTATGTGCTATGTGTACATAAACAGATATGACTAAGCGTATTCTTAAGAGCCAACAGGGCTGCCAACTGTTAATAAATGCTCTCAATTTATTTTATCCAAATACCCATATATCAGAAAGTATGCAAGCCGACAGCTTTAAATTATGCACACGTATAGTACCTGACATTCTACTGTATATTAATTTGGAGTAACTTATATCCGTCAGTGCTACCAACATGATTCTAAGCTTGCTGAGAGGTCCAACTTTAAATACATCTAATTTCTATACTATCATTTGGATTTCAACCAAATTTCATGTGTGCTATGTGTACCATAACAGATATGACTATGCCGATACTTAAGAGTAACCAGGGCTGCCAACTGTTAATAAATACTGTCTCTATTTGTGTTACCCTAATATCAATATATACTTAGTATGTAAGCCAATAGCTCTAAACTTTGCACACGTATAGTACCTGGAATTCTGGATTAATTTGGAGTAACTAATATAGCCCTACGCCAGTGCTGCCAACATGATTCTAAGCCTGCTGATAGGTCCAATTTTAAAATGCTTGTAACTTCTATACTAACTAATGGATTTCATTCAAAATTGACACAACAATAGATCATATTATTTCAGATTATTTCTGACCAATACATGTATGTCATTGTTGCCAACATGATTTTACGCGCGCTGTTAGATCCAATGTTTAACTGCATGTAAAGTCCATGCTATCCATTGGACTTCAACCAAATTTTGTATTCTGTACCTTAAGATATGGAACTAAGAATATATTCAGTCACCAGGGTAGCCAACTGTAGTTGTCTATTAGGCTACAATATGCCAGGTATACAGTATTTCGAAATAATTAGAAATTTCGATATTACCGACTTAATTTCGTCATTATTCTAGATAGATCCATATAGATTAATCATTGGCATGAATCTTAAATTTTAAGAAAAGTAGGCTCTTTAGTTCGACACGGAACTTCTTGTTGTATTACGCAATGATTACTCGGAACAAATTCGTCAGATATCGAGGTATACCTGTACTGGCATTAGACTAGCCAGTAATTAATTTACTAATGATGTGAAATGTCATAAAGGTTATGGGGCCTCGACATGGCAAAGGAAGGAAGTTAATGAGAGAGAGTAAGGCTGAAGGTGCTGCCCCAACATTTTTCTGGAGTTAAATATGGGAAATAACGGAATGCCATTTCAAGGATGGCTGTCCCTCTAGTCTGGATATAACATAATTGGACCCTGTAATCTGATGCATTACTGTGCTGAGCTACACCAGTCAGCATAGAAGACAGTATTATCCAAAATTCTCAGTTTGAAAAGCAGTTTGTGGCTTTTGTACAATACCATGTTTATTAGTTGCTTCAAAGAGGAAAAGGAGATGGACTTGTGGCTTTTACCACTTTTTGGCTATTAAATGGAGTTTTGATATTTGTGCATTTTGAAAGCTGATGGGGAGCGTGATGGCAAGCTGCTTGCCTCCCACCAAGGCAGACTGGATCAGTTTCCTGCTTAATGCATGTGGGATTTTTGAAATCATGTCCATGATTCAGCTTCCACATAAAAAGAAGGTACTGTGGCTTATGATCTTAAGATAATAGCCACACTAAACACAAAACATGAAGAACTTGGTTGATGCATGTTTTACTTCTCCAGCTCTGGAACTTGGGTATTTGAGTGTGATGAAGACTTGGATAACGACAATGGAAATTATGATAGTGGAGGAAGGGGATGATCGTAGAGGGAAAGATAAATAAAACTCCATAATGTAAGATCAATAAAAGGATGACAATAAAAGAAACCTAATTTTACAGTACAAAACTTAACTTAGGGTGTACTCTTAGTTCATTGGCTGTGCACCCTGTTATGTAGCCAAGAGAGTTAAATTGCTCACTGTGACTGCGATAAGAAGCTTCAGCAATTCCGGAAATCGGAGGTTTGAGTCCCAGTACTGACGGGCTGTCCTGATAGCAATCCTGAGTTAAGTTTATCTCTGGGATTTTCTTTGCTCCTTTCAGCAAATGCTGGGATAATACCTTATTTCAAGTCTCTGGACCGTACCCCATCCCCGACCCTAATAGTTAGTTATACAAACTATTAGAGTCATCACAGAAACTAAGGTTGTCAAAGTGAACACACCCTTGTACATGGGCTGATGACCAAGATGTCCCAAGCTCCTAAAACAAATTAACGATGGCAAGATTGGTTGGGCAACAGATGATTGAGTGGGCTGTCAAGTTATTGAGACTGAAAACACTGCTTCCAACTTCACAAGTACGAAGTTATTTGTTATCCGCCTCCTTTTTCTACATAATTTGTCTGTACTTGGCACAGAACTTGTATGGCAACTGATAAATATGCTATGATAAGTGAATATCAGAACAAGTAGAAGTTAGGTAATAATCAACTTATCGTTTTTGATCCAATCAATAGAACTAAAGGTTTGGATGAACATTGAGAGATTTTTTGAAATCATAATTTAGAACTGCTGTATTTTCCTATAAACTTCTTACTGTATTAGATTATGTAGCTCCAAAGATGGATTCTTCCAATGAGGGCATTTGGTCGTTGGTTATAAGAAACCAGGTCTCTCATGTGTGATTTGGGTTTTATTTTTGTAACATTTTATCAGATTTGCTGTTAGTTTAGTTTCCCAAGGTCCCAAAATGTATGTCTTGATAGTATACTACTGTAGTTTAGTGATGCGATATGTTTCCTGCCATTCTGAATATGAGTTTGTGGTTTATAGGGTTTGTAACAAAATTCATGACGACATGTGTCTTCATGTTCTAAGGCCATTATTACTGGTATTCAATTAGTGATAATACTTAAATTTAGCTCCAAATGCAAAATAACTTGTTTTCATAAAATAAATGCAATATTCTTGAAAAGATGGTGTATTGGCTTTCACAACAGTGAAAACTCAGCAATTCTTCTAGGTTTGTGCCGTGTCTTGTGTAGGGTTTCGCCTAGGACACCAAGCTGGCTCATCAGCGGTCTCTTGGTGTCCCCGCCCGGACCCCCACAGTAGTAGCGAACTGTGCGCTACCTCCCTTTATATGCAGTGCAACTGTACCACTTTACTGCGAGAACCAAAAGCTCAAGCAGCCTTAACCTCCCTATGAAGGCTTCCAAAAAGATGGTATATTGGCTTTCACGGCCAGTGAATTAAAACTCAGCAATTCTTCTAGGTTTGTGCCGCGTCTTGTGTGGGGTTTCGCCTAGGACACCAAGCTGGCTCATCAGCTGGCTCTTGGTGTCCCCGCCCGGACCCCCACAGGAGTAGCGAACTGCGCGTTACCTCCTTTTATATGCAGTGCAACTGTACCACTTTACTGCGAGAACCAAAAGCTCAAGCAGCCTTAACCTCCCTATGAAGGCTTCCAAAAAGAATAGTGAAAACCGCATCAAAATCCATCAAATGGTTCTCGAGATTACCAGTTTACATCCAAGAATTGGGGACTTAGTTTTATACTATGTAGAGATTGGTGTATACTTCGGCAATCCTGTTAGCGTTTAGCCGTGTCTCTTGCGGGATTTTGCCTAGATGCACCGAGTCAGGCTCTTGGTGACCTTGCCCGGACCACCGCTGGGGTAGCACTTCTTGTTCTACAACATTATAGCACAGCTGTGCTATTTTACTGCAGGAACAAGGAGCTTTCACAGCCTAAAGAGTCGAACTTAGTGCATTTAGGCAAAACCCCGCAACATACACAGCAAACACCTACAAGGATTCCTGGAGTGGCTGTGAAAGTCAATATATCATCTTATTGGTAAGTTATACAAAATATTGTGGACTGTGTTAGGAATTTTTCAACAAAAGGAATTTCTTCATGATCCGCAATCAGAATGCAAACTTTTAACCAAACTGAATATTTGTATGTACAATTACTGTGTAAATTTACATCCTTTGATATGTAGATTTGTATGTTGGATTTTCCTGTGTTAGTAAATATGATGAGCAATTTTATATTATTGAACTATGGTACATTATTTTAGTCGTATGATATTGGACAAACCTCATTTGTAACAAGCTTGCTTGCTACAAGATGTTAAGTCTAACAATCATAGATGCTACAAATTACTGAATTTATAATTCAAAATATGCCATTTAGGATTTTTAAGTACTAAAAACCACAAACTCGCATTGCTAATGTATTCCTTTGTGACCAGCATTTATTGATGTATTGCTAGATATTAGATTTAGTATATGTTATAGCTTTGGTCAAATTATAACTGTAATGAAAAATGTTATAATTAAATAATTGTTTACCCATTGCATAAGTGCTCTTGCCTTTTATTTACATGCTGATCCTAGCTTCCCTTTTCGTGTGAAAGAGAATGACATGCATTCAACTCCATCTACCCCAGTAGTGCTGAAATATTTGAAGGGTTCATTCCAAGAACCAGACAAGTCCAAGAATTTTTTATGAGGATAGTTGGGAAGACAAAACAAAAAATACTTCGGACTAGTCTGTTCTTTGCAGAAATCTTAGTTGAATACAAATATGAAAAATATTTTAATCCTCAAATATGATTACTTATTATCAGGGCTTCCAGCGACTCACTTTTCTCACTATTATTCACTATTTTCAAAGCCGCCTCACTTTTCTCACTATTTGATAAAATTACTCACTATTCTCACTTTTTTTCAAATCTGGTCACATTCTGCGTTAAAAATGGTTTCGTGCACAATCAGTTTGTTAGAAAGGACCCAAAATATACTCATGAATGGGTAGTTCGTTTTTCTGCCACCGCTGCCGGCAGCGAGCCAGGCGGCTAGAAAGCATAAAAAGTTTCCATGGTGCAATACCACAGCCGGTGCCGTGCAGCGATCGACGATAAAATCACAAACAGTACTAGAGATATTACCAGGCGCAATTTGGTTGACATTTTTTGGGGGCTAATTTGTTTTTCAGATACACATTTTAAAAATTTTGTCTATTTCAATACAGTTATGTCAAATTTTTGGGGGGCTATGGTTTGTTTTGGGGAGCTTAGCCACCAAAGACCCCCTCCCTAATTGCGCCTACAGATATCAACAAAAGTTAAAATTATGAACCAGATATAGGCCTACGGCCATAAATCCGAATAAATGAAAATCCACAGCCTGCTTCCAGTCTCCGACCGGGTCAGGAATGGAATGAATGAAGCCCCCATCTAGCGGCGAGGATATGGACTGTGCCGGCTGCCGAGGCCTGACGCACTCCTCTGGGGCAATGATTAAATGAATGACAGATGAAATGAAATGATAGTGGTGAGTGTTGCTGGAATGAAATTTTGACAGGGAAAACCGGAGTACCCGGAGAAAAACCTGTCTGCCTCCGTTTTGTCCAGCACAGATCTCACATGGAGTGACCGGGATTTGAACCACGGATCCAGCGGTGAGAGGCCGGCGTGCTGCCGCCTAAGCCACGGAGGCTTAATAAATCCGAATAATGCTATGAATTTACTCACTATTTACTCACTTTTTCAACAAAACTCACCTTTTTCACTTTTTTCAAATAAAACCACTCACTATTCAATACAGTTTTGTCACATTTTTGGGGGGCTATGGTTTGTTTTGGGGAGCTTAGCCACCAAAGACCCCCTCCCTAATTGCGCCTACAGATATCAACAAAAGTTAAAATTATGAACCAGATATAGGCCTACGGCCATAAATCCGAATAATGCTATGAATTTACTCACTATTTACTCACTTTTTCAACAAAACTCACCTTTTTTCACTTTTTTGAAATAAAACCACTCACTATTTTTGGATGTTTGAGTGGATGGAATCCCTGCTTATTATGTAAATCCTAACAAAGTACATTTTGGTAAAGCATTGGACTTGACATATTTTTTGTAGAATCTCCAATATTTCACACTCGTACCCCGACTTATCTGCTTTTTGGAGACAGCAATAATATCTATACGTAGAGTCTCAAAAAGTCAATTTTTGGACTTGTCTGGTTTTTGGAATGAACCCTTCAATTATTTTGTTTTTAATGTTTAGACTTATCATATATCTTAATGTAACTGAGGAGCTCACATTCAAAAGAGACTTTGTCCAAAAATTCAAAAAAATGTGCTTAGTACAGGTTTCACTTTGTGGGATTTATCCTGAGGTCCCAACACCCTGTAAACATTCAAAAGTGACTTTGTCTTGGCTATATTGATCTCTGAAAGTAGACTATTCATTCAAAAAACAACTTTGTCCACTGCAGTATTCGTTCAAACAAGACTTTGTGTACTTCAGCCAATCAGAACTCTAGCATCATAAGAATTGACTCCCATCATGCTTTGCGTGAACAGCGAGGTAGTGTATGACCTGTGTGTATGATGATTATTGCTTTTGCTGTTCAATCCAACTTCTGATTAATGTTTCCTCTGTCATATTGGTTATTCACGATTCTTGTGAAACTGTTCTAGTCGGAGATTGTTACAAAGGAAATGGAAAGATAGCATGATGGGAGAAATTAATCAGAAACTTGAGCATAACAATCAGAAGTTAGATCAAGTACGGTAGCTAAAGTTAATGAGAAGTTAGGTCAAGATTATAAAAAGTTGATAGAAAGCCTAGTACAAGTGATAAGTGAGATCAGAGGAGAGATTAAGGGCCAGTTAGAGGAGATTGTAGGTGAAAGTAGAAGAGAGGTAGAGGATATTGTAGGTGAAGGTAGAGGAGATTGTAGGTGAAAGCAGAGTAGAAGTTGAGGAGAGACTGGATGTAGTTGTTAATAGAGTAGATGAGATGAAGGATCAGGTAGAGGAGGAAGGAAGGAAGCTTTTAGTTTTACGTGATCATTAACCATGCGATCATGAGCCACGGGACCTCCTTTTTACGTAGAATCTGAACCACAGGGCATGGCATTTAACTTCGAAAATCTCACATGCATTGACCGGGAATCGATCCCGGTTCACCTTGGTGAGAGGCCACCACGCCCCTTAGGTAGATTAGATTGGAGTTAGCTATTGTTGTTTTAAGGGGCGGAACTACGAGGTCATCTGCCTCAGATTTTAGGAGAAAGTAGAATAGAGGTTGAAGAGAGGAAAGAATAGATCAAAGAGAGAAAAAGAAGGGAACAATGAAACGGAAGTGAGAGGGAAATGGGTGAAATAGACTTAGAAATGTAAGTAGGTGAAAATTGGTTTAGGCGAAAAGATTTGCAATGGTACAAGAGGTTGTTAATGGATACACCTGCAGCAAGTGTTCCTCGTGAGGAAGTTTTATGTGACTGGAAGATGATGTGGGATTCCATATATAAAAGAAGATTTTTGTTGTAACGTTTCATAAGAATGGACGTTTGGAATATTAACTAAGTAAATGACATTGCGGTTGAATGTTCGGCTTATTACAATGTTTCGAAATGAGTTAGATGTTTAGGCCTTATCAAAATATTATGCAGTCAAAGAGGACTATGTCCCATGTTCATGCAAACAAAAAGGATTATGTCTTTTCTGTTCAGTCAATAACAACTATGTCCAGAATTTAGTATGTAAATACTGAATATCTACTGTAGTTTGATTTCATTATAGTGTCTTGTTACATTTTTATAACCCATATGTGTGTACATAAATGCATAAAATAAGCAATAAGATGTTAATTTGAGAGAAATCGGTTTTTTGGTCATTCCCTAAAGTTGTATTTGAGTGACAAAGTCTCTTTTGAAAGTTAGCTCCTCAACTGCGTAACTACATTCAAAATCCTACGTACAGGAGATATTAATTTACCACCGCAAGTTGTGTGGAGACAGTTGGGTTTTGATATGTGCAGTTTTCACGTACAGTACGTCCAGCTCAGGCGCAGATCTCGAGTTTGGCTTTGGAGGGGGTCACAGAATCGAAATTGTTAAGAAAAATGGTATCACTAACAACGCAATCACAAAATAACCAAATGTACAAAACCAGACCAATTTTTTTGCAAGCTACGTAGATAAAAATTTGATGCGTTTAGCGCTCCAAAAATATTCGTACAAATTGCAACGGCGCTTTTTGCGACTTTTACATCGAGCTTCGAGAAATGAATCAAGGTACGTTACAGTTTCGGCAAGTCGAGTTGGTACCGACAAAGGGAGAAAGTCACAGCTTAAATTGCCAACCAAGCTTGCAGTTTGGACGTTGGTAAAATTTTTTGGTGCGAAAAAAGCCCCAAATTCATATCCGTGCATTGCTGCACATTCATCGCGACATCACAACAGACAACGATTCGGTCATCACAAGGTTTGCTAAACAAAATAGACGAGTTGTTTTTGTTACATAAATAATCGTTTTTATATAACAGGTATGAAGTTGTAAATATGTACAGTTGTAACAGAACATAATAATTGCAATAAAGATATTTTCAGTATTGAATAAAATGAAAAAACAGTTTTTCAGTTAAAATTCGTTAAGTTTTATTTGTCAGGTTATTGTGTTTTCGTTTTTTGAGTTTGCAAAAAAAATTTGGTCTCCGTTTGGGGGGGGGTCATGACCCCCGTGAACCCCCCCTGAATCCGTGCCTGGTCCAGCTGCCCTTCTTGTTGCAGAGTTGACACATCTGCAGTGCATCTCTTTGGTGTATTGCAGGGTGAAGGCAGGAAATTCAGGTTTGGATCATGAGCATTATGGACAAAGTTTAAAATAACCAAATTCATGATATTTCTTTGTAAGTCTTTGTGGAAACAAATACTTAAATGTGTAATGTAAGAAATGCATCATGCTGTGTAGTAAGGTGAGTTGTAACCCAGACCTCTTCATACAAAACACAGTGGTTGTAATGTTTGTTTAAATTTTTCCAATGTCTCCCCTAAATATTTATTGTATCTCCCACTTATTAGAAAGTTTAATGGTATCAGCCATTTCGTAAAAGCAAAATGTAGGTCACAGCTGTTCCAACAAAAGAGCATAAGAATGGTAAGTGAAGAGAGAGTATCCCAACTGTTGAAAAACGTAAAGGATTCCCTTGGACCTGCTGACAAAGTAGTTGCACCTCTACCGACAACTGGCCGTTACCTGGTGGCAGCAGAAGTAGTAGACGACCTCCGAGGACAGCAGTTCGACCCGCCTCGTTCATGGTCAACTGACTGCTTGTCACAACTCCAAGAAGTATGAACAGTATTCCTATCGCAGTATATGCAATCCATACACTACCGGTAGTAATGTAAACATTGTTTTCAACATCACTTACAAATAAATAATGAAACATTCGAAGCACAGATACAAAATTAGTAGTAATTATTAAAAACAATTTCATCCCAAACATTGCATTGATGGTTTCTGCAGTCTTGCATAAAGTGGCATGAATCCATCGTATAGAACGGCATTTAGTGCACATCTTATGCTGTTCGCTTGATGACATAACGCACATCTGAAGGTGAAAGTCTGTGTGAAGAGTGATGGGTTCATCCCTAGGATTAATGTTGAGCCTGTTACTGTTCTGTGCCATGTATCTATGATACAACATTGAGTTGGTAAAATCTTCCAACTGAGAAAGAATTTCATTGGTGATTTTGAATCGATTCCTAAGACACAGTAAAAGATACGTGAATTGCAGGCTGTTGACTGCCATCGCTTCCTCAACGAAGTACATTCCCTGAAACATTACATTGTCCACAAACCCTAAAAAGATAATTTGCAAAATGTTGGGAAGAAGAAAATGAATCGTCAACAGAATGAAAATTATGATGATTTCCGTACAGGAACTAAACACGAAGCCACGTGAAAGGACCCTATTTTCTCTGCATTTCAACATATCATCTATTTGAGAAATTTCTTCCAGTACATTTCTGAGTACGTTGGAATGAGACGTTTTATTCAAGATGATAGACGCAAACACTAAAGTATATGAGCCACATGTGAGAGTCGTAAAGATAATAAAGGACAATACACTTTCTGAGTATATGTTCTTGGTTTTGATGATCACGTATATCAGGGACACCAGAAGCATGAATAGCACCATTACTGTGTACAATAGTTCAAATGTTGATTTCCATCCTGCACGCTTTACCTTTCGCAGGCTAAAAGGAGCAAGTCCGTATAATTTTGAGAGGTAATATACAGGCAAAAACTCGGAATATATGTCGCCATTTCCCGCCGAAGTCATCGTATCCCTGTTTGGAATTTACTAGCACAGATGCATTTTATGAATTATATTGTGTATATGCCGGGTTATTACTATGTCTGCATCAAGGTCCCTGTCAAACACGTCATATTATATTGATCTCTATATTCATGTAGCAAACACCACTTTCGTAATTGCTCCACGCCTCATTAATGTTAACAAGTTTTGGATTTTGATGAATTGACTGCTACGTCATTTTAATGGAATTGAAAGTGTCCGGGTTTAACTAATTAGAATAAAACAGGTGGCTTCTTTGAAGATAGCAACTTGGGTAGTTTTAACGAGTAGTGAACTCCAAGCAGGTATTGATTTTTTGTGTGTTTAATATGCTGTCCAGTCACATTAATATGATCATTCGGCTATGTTCGACGTGAACGCGCAATAACCCCGCACAGACGGTAGGTGACAATACTAGCAGTGGAAGGTACATAAAGCTTGTCGAATGGAAGCGGAAAACAGTGCAGTCGCTGTCGCAATGCGGAGACGGAGCGATTTTTCTGACGTCCAAAAGGGCATGATCATTGGTTTTTGGACCGAGGGTGGAAGCATTTCTGAAACGGCTACGTTTGTATACTTTTCGCGTGTCGCCGTTGTTAAAGTGTACCGTGCATGGCAAAATGGCGCTATTCAAAACCGGCGGAAAAAATGGCAACTGTGGTGCACCACGGGCATAGGTGAGAGGGGGAACGATGACTGCGGAGATGTGTACGGGCGAATAGACGCGCAACTGTAGAGCAACTGACCGCCCAGATGAACTACTGGGCTACTAACCGTGTCTTCTCAACGACCGTTCAGCGAACGTTGCTGCTCATGGGCCTCCGCAGCAAGCACCTGGTTCAAGCACCCATGCTGACTGCTGATCATCAGCGACGAAGGCTGGAATTTGCACGCCAATATCGCAACTGGAATGGCGACAGGTGGCCTTTTCTGACGAATCGCGTTTTATGTTTTATCGGGCAGATGGCCGTTCGCGTATACGGGGTGAAACGTCTGAACGCATACACCCTACAACAATCGCCGGACGGGTCCAGACCGGAGGATGGAGCTTTATGGTGTGGGGAATGTTTTCGTTGTATTCCCTGGGTGATCTCGTCATTGTGGTTGGCACAATGGGTCTACAGAAGTATGCAGACATCCTTGGGGACCATGTCCACCCCTACATGCAGATTGTTTTTCCTCGGCACGATGGCATCTACCAGCAGGACAATGCAACGTGTCGCACAGCTTGCAGTGCGTGGTTCGAAGAGCACCAGGATGAGTTTACAGTACTCCCCTGGCCACCAAACTCTCCCGATTTAGACTCACAAGGGAAGTCTCTGAACCGGGGAATCGAGGATCCTGCTGAAACTTAGCAAATATGTTGCTTGAGCCCAACTAGGCAGAACCATGAAGAAACATCTTTCGGAAATTAACTCCTGCCCTCCGTAGACGGCAATAAGTACAACAATTTTGAACTGTGCGCGCTGGTCAAGCGCGGGTGTGCCTCACGCCTGATTGGTGGCTCAAAAGGTCATGCTCCAAATGACTGCCCTCCCGTACTCGCGCTCACAATCTGCGCTGCGGCGTGGACATTAATGCTGCATCTTTACAATATATTGCACGTCGTGCTTTATTATTAATCATGCAATGTAAGGTATCACAAATACATATCATTACAACACAACACAGAGTAAACTGAACCAATAGTCAAACAAGTGAGTAAGTGACCAAGCTACTTCACATAGTTCTGACAACAGTGATGTTCGTGGTAATAATGTTGGAAACACAAACTGGTCTTACACCATCCACACCGTATGAAACACGGGCGAGTGCAAGTACTACATTGTATTGCCCTGATATCGAAACAATATGGCACAGGGTATTCAAACCCACCGGGATTGTCGGACATGTACTGACTTCGGTACCATGCGTATTGCCACATTGAAGTAAAACGAGTGGACGACAATTGGTGATATGTCAGAAACTGCATTTTCAAGATTGTATTTCTCTGGGCCAAATTGATGTCAAAATTCAATAACCGAACGGTGTTCGAAAATCTACGGACAAAGCTTTTCCAGACCCTAAAGCCGTATACATCCAATGGTTGACAATAGGCTGTGGCTCCAGGAAGTATCATCATCAGTCGTATGCGCTCTTCACTTTCTAACGATTTATGTCCAGAAAAGGAATCCAGAAGGAGTGCCGCATTGCCGGACGGTACATGCTGTTTGAAAACATTGTGAAACCAATCCTTCAATTGTGCGGATCCCATTTTGCCAGATTTTGTAGGAACAACGTAAATATTGTCATGTGCAAACATAGTTTCTTTCACCCTTTTTCCAAACACACCTTTTGGTTCTTTCAGAGTTATGAAGAGAGGTCCTAGTAGCTTGCCGGCTGCTGTTATTGTTGGCATTATTGTATAACTGTGCGTTGTGGCCCCCACTGATTGCACTTTGGAGCAAACCGTTTTCGACCCTTTTATAGCCAGTGTCCTACCCGAACACATCTCCAAATTGAACCCACTTTGATCACTATTACATACGTTCCCAGGGCCGAGAGAATCAAGAACCGATGTAACCTCTTCTACGAATATTTCTGTTGCTGACATAATATCCATTTCTCGATGGGCATTCTTTGATGTCGTCACAGTTGTTATTTTTCGCGAAATGATATTATAGCGATCCTTAAAGTGCTGCACCCAGGAATGGCTGGCTTTAAACCCCGTACATTTTACGTCCTGTGCAGCTAGCATAACCCATTGCTGAATTGTCACGTCATGTATTACTTCATTATCCTGATGGGCAATGTCAAATTGGGCTTTTACGGCACATGTTATTCTCCTCAATTTGTCGCGGCGGGTGCCTCCCCTTTTTACTTGCTCTGCCCACAAATATAAATCTTTCTTGCTTTTTAAACGGTGAAACTTACTTTTTACCGACGAAAAGGAAAGTGGGCGCCTCTTACCACTTTTCCAATAATCAACAGCATTTTGTTTGTATTCCATACCTACAGCTTCATCTGACACTTTCCTGGGTGAGCTATCGGTGGCAGTCCAAATATTATCTTCATCAGAGTTGTTGGTGTTACTGTCATCCGGTAGCTCATGTGTGGCGACAGTAAGAGTAGAATAGGAGTCCACTTTCATAGTGCTGTTCTCTATACAACCAGTTACGATACCTGTAAATATCAATAAGCACAACAAATAAACACACTTGTTACAAGAGACGAACGCTAGAAAGTCAGATAGGCACAAAACCATCAATAGCCTATAGCCTACCATCCAAACTGTCCAACAGGTCCTGTTCTTGAATGCTAAGAGGCCTTTCCATACATTTTCCATATTTTCCCTCCAGACAACATATAACTTTTGCAATGTTAATATTCATCATGCAATGCATGGGACACTCTCCGTATACGGATATAAGTGTATGCCAGGTCTGTCGCCTCTCATTCGGTGACTGTACACCGTAGGCCGGGAAGCAACCTCTGACGCAGCCAATGAAGCTCACGCCGCTGGCGCGCCAATTTTTCATCTAGTACAAGGGGAAGTTAATTTCCGAAAGATTTCTCTTCACGGTTCTGCCTATTTGGGCTCACGCAACGTATCTGCAAAGTTCCAGCAGGATCTGCGATTCCCCGGTTCAGAGACTTCCCTTGTCAGTCGTGAATCTGTGGGACCATCTTGATCGGGCTGTTCACGCCATGGATCCACATCCCTGTCGGTACCTTCCAGAATCTCATTGACTCTTTTCCTACACGTCTCGCAGCGGTCCGCGCTGCAAAAGGTGGTTGTGCAGGTTATTGGCGGGTGGTCACAGTAATGTGACTGGACAGTGTAATTTAGTAACGTACGTAAGTACAGTCAGGAGTAGCTCGAGGCGTAATGCCCCGAGGCCAAGCTGTCCCCGGATTCAGAAGACGAGTGGGTTCGAATTCCACCGGTATTCGTCGTTGAAATTGTTTTCCGTGGCTTCCATTTTCATCTCGAGGTAAATGCCGCAACAGCCCTACTAATACGTCACAGTCGCTTCCTTCCAAGATCAATTCATTTGACGAAGTTGGCGTCATGAAGAGCATCGGGTAGTCAAATCCATACAATGCGATATTGCTGTGAATTAAAAGAACCAGAACATGTGTGAGTATGGTGGGTGCTATGAATCTGCTCGTCACCGTAACGTTATTTCGAAGGATCACTGTCCCTCGTGCTTCTCAGTAGATGACCATATCAATATACTCCTGCACTGAATACATCGGGAGGAATAAATAGCACTATTAGGGCATATACAACTTGAATGAGGGCAATGAACATCCATGTCCCGATATAACTGAGTGCTTTCGGTCAAATGCGAGGGGAACAGGATGCTTTTCTTCATTGACGATTCGATAGGAATTTAAATAAAGCCATATCCGGAGGCATGCCTACGGTGAATGTGCCATTTAATCAGCGTTTATACCACAAAACCCTGTGAACAACGCTTCTCGGTCGTCTACAAAACAACTAACGAATGTTCTTCCAACTTCGTCATACCCGTTTTATGCCGGGTGGTCCGCCAGCTTCCTAATTTTGAAGAGGCGCAATGCAATGACATCGTACATCAAACGAACCGCTGGGTTCATTCCCGATGAGATTATTAGCATCAATGTTATTATACTTCAATGACTAAGTATAATACATTATTAAAACGATCGCG
This sequence comes from Meconema thalassinum, assembly GCA_946902985.2. NCBI lineage: Eukaryota > Metazoa > Arthropoda > Insecta > Orthoptera > Tettigoniidae > Meconema > Meconema thalassinum. The sequence goes on from OX336390.1 coordinate 790,657,795, forward strand.
GCTGGGAATAACACTACCTAACGTTTTGACAGGAAGTGTCTATTAGGTCAACATACAGATTCCACACATACGGCTATTTGTAGATAAGGTGGCCAAATCACCCATAGCTGCTGTTGCGGTGTCAAGATGCCAGGAAACTGGTTCAACTCCCAGACTAGTACTTTTTTTTAGCTTTATGCCGTTTACAGTGGGTATGACCACCTTGTTGTAAGTAGAGAATTTTCATTAATTCGTAATCCGGTGATCAGAATCTTCAGGCTACTGTGCATACAGTACTTCCTCCAAGCGACTCCACAGGAAGAAGTCAATTAGCGTAAGATTGAGTGATTTGGCTGACCAGAGGACACGTCCTCTTCTTATTATATAGGGTGCGTTCAAAAAGTAACGAGCCGGAGGCTGTAATGCGCAAACCGGTGACGACAACGGCTAATCGTGGCGTGTGTAACGAGATGTGGTTCCGACCAGAGCGTGGAAGGTCACAGCCCGTCGCTAGAGGGCACGCGTGCACGTCACGTGACGATACAAAGCGAGCAACAGCATGCATCAATCGTCCAACGCTGCCAGTCGCATTGCAAACAGTGACATGGAGGCGTCAAACGAAGAGCAAAGAGGTGTTGTTCGGTTTCTGACAGCGAAAGGAGTAGGGGGAACGGACATTCATCGCCGAATGTCACAAGTGTACGGCGAACACTGCATGTCCCTTGCAAGGGTCAAGGCGTGGCACAAGCGCTTCAGGGAAGGACGGGTGTCGTTAGCCGATGATGCCCGGTCTGGGGCAACCCCCTGCATTACCGATGACAACGACCAGCTGGTTGATGCACTCATTACCCAGGACCGCCGAGTGACAGTGAACGCCATAGCCGCTGTAGTCAAATTGAGCGTCGGAAGTGTGCACACCATCATGAAGGAACGATTGCACTTGTGGAAAGTGTGTGCCCAATGGGTGCCCCACAGTCTTCAACCACACCAGGAAGCATGTCGAATGGCCTACTGTCTTGGTCTTGGTTGGACGATTGATGCATGCTGCTGGTCGCTTTGTATCGTCACGTGACGTGCACGCGTGCTCTCTAGCGACGGGCTGTGGCCTTCCACTCTCTGGTCGGAACCACACATCGTTACATACGCCACGATTAGCCGATGTCGTCACCGGTTTGCGCATTCCAACCTCCGGCTCGTTACTTTTTGAACGCACCTTATACATTTATTAGAATATAAAGTAACATTTGAAGATGGTTCCAGATGACTACTGATCCTTCCTGTTGAAACCACATTCGTAATCGGTCGCGTAGTGGCATCAGAGCGGCCGGTAACAAACTGGTAGTAATAACAATAAGTGTTTTGTATTTTATATGAAGTCTACTTACCTACACCACGTTGGCAGGCCGTTAAGGCCCATAGCGTCTAAGACGTCTGCTGCCCGGCTCAAAGCATAGGCATACATAAAAATGGAGGCCATGTAGTCAGCACAACGCTTCCCTCAGCCGCATTTCTTGGTTTCCCGACCAGTGCCGCTACTCACTATAGCTCCCCAATTGTCATATCGACGCTGGGACAACGCCGTTCCAGACCTCCTGGTCAGTACTGGGAATATAACCCAGCCGCTTGGACGAGGAGCAAGAACGCTGCTCCGAGACCACGGTGGTAGTCATACGAAGTAGAGCTGGTAATACGCGAAGTTCGGTTAATTGACTGACCGTTCATTTGATAATCGATTAGCCGAAAAATGTATTAATCGGCTTTTTGGTGAATTGATTAATTGATTAGTAGACATGAGATAAGAAAATAAGTTTAATGAGAGGCCACTGCTGAAGTTGAGATACGGTTATTTTCGGAATGATGAATAGAAATTTATAAAAGTTACTTTTTGCCTAAATATACAGTGTCCTTTCTTGTTTATGTTAACAATAACCAAATAAGAGTCACTGCCAGTGGGAGGACAAACATACATCAAATTGGGAAGGGTTTCTAAAAAAGAAAACGAAGAGTTTACAGCAAATATTTTGAATTCTTGTTCAATGATTACAATAGCCTTTGTTTTAGCCTAGTTTTCACAAAGAAGGTACAGTATTTAAATATATATGTTACAATATATTTGAATGAATTAAATGTCTATTTTGCTTCTGTGAGAGCGTAGTGAAAGGAACGAAGTACATAGATTAATTGGCAAAACAATCAATTATTCAACCAACTGACTAATCGATTAAGAGCACAATAGATTAATCGTTAGTTGTAGCAACTAATCTATTTATCTGATTCGATTATTCGACAACTGAAATTAATCGATTAAATGTAGGCTACCAGTCCTAATACAAAGTCTACCAAACCATTGTGCATTTGCGATTGGCTGGTGGTTTCATATTAACGAACAGTGCTCAATGATTTCCCACATGGTCAACATAGACCCATTATCTTGGAAATAGGAATGTCTATTCCTGTTATATGTCCATACCCTAAACCAAGATGGAACTTCCAGAAAGCCAACTGGTCTGAATTTCCAAAGCAAACAGACTCCAACATCAGATGGATCAAACCAACATACAATAACTACAGCAGATTTGTTGGGGTTATCAAAGGTGCAGCCAAACGTTGCATTCCAAGAGGATATCGTAAAGAGTATATCCCTGGTTGGAGCGCAGAAAGTGAAGATTCACTGCGTGAATATGAAGAACATCCTAATTCTGACAATGCAACTGGTCTCCTCCAATCTTCGGATGAGAGATGAAGGAAGATATGGCTTGAAACGGTGGAATCCTTTGATCACACCCACTCTAGCAGGAAAGCCTGGCCCATCATTAGGAAATTAGATTCATCAAGAGTTCTGAAACTAAAATATCAATAACTGCAATTGACCTGAATGATTTTGCAAAACATCTTATATCAGTCTCTAAGAACACAAAAGACAAGAAAATCAAAAGAAAAATCAAATTTAAGTTGAACTCCAAGAAAAGGGCAACCCCAGAGACTTCTGACTTCTCCATTCCATTTCAAGTAGAAGAAACTATGGAGGCTATCAAAAATTTGAAACTTAGGAAAGCAGCAGGTCTTGACAGAATATATCATGAATTTTTGGCTCACTGTGGACCTGGTTGGTTAGTTGGTTCGTAAGTTTAGGGGCTGCGACAACGCGGTCATGTAGCCCCGTGTACTTTGGGTGTGTGTAGAATCTGTCTGATAACCGGTGTTAATTGTGATGACTGTATTAGTGTGTGTAGCTGTTTTAATTCAAGTAAGTACGGCAGACGATCAATTTTCAAGTAGTTCCTACTTTTGCCGCCAAACGCCACCGTCAATAACTACTAGTTCAGAACTTAGCTACCAGACGTCACCGCAGTCGGCTCTTGGCAACGAACGTAGGAACCTAAGAGCGTTGTTTACATTCTTAACCTATACAATTTAGCTTCACACAGGTGTAATTAGTGGAAGGTTCTTTAACATGCCATAAATCTATGACATGGGACCGCCGGCTTTACTTCTCCTCCGAAGGAAGGCATACTGAGGGATTTTTAACGCTCTTAAAAAATCCGATGACTTCGGCCGGATTTGAACCCACGATCTTGGACACAGAAGCTCAGCATGCTACCAACTACGCCACCGAAGCCGCCCACTGTGGACCTGCTACAGTTAAATGGTTAAACAACTTTTTCTCAAATATCCTGCAGACTGGAAACCTCCCACCTCTGATGAAGAGAACTAAAATAATAGCTATACCTAAACCAAATAAGGATCCTACAAAAGTGGAAAACTATCGTCCTATAGTACTTCTTAGTGTCTCATACAAACTACTTGAACGATGATCTATAATCGAATTTCTGAAACAATAAACAACCACATTCCTACATATCAAGCAGGATTTAGATCTGGTAGAAGTTGTAATGATCAAGTTGTCTCTCTAATTACTCACATTGAAAATGGGTACGAGAAGAAGTTAGTGACCGTGGCTGCCTTTTTGGACCTATCAGTTGTCTATGATACCATTTGGCGTGATGGACTCCTACTGAAATTTGTGAATGTCATTCCATGCCGTTAGCTCATAGCCTTAATCAACAACATGTTAAGTAATAGGTAGGCTACTTTCAGATCTACTCTGATAATGACAAAAGTAGAGTATTTACACTAAATGGTGGTATCCCACAAAGATCTGGCCTGGCTCCCTTCCTTTTCAATCTATATACTCACGACATACCGGAAACATCTTCAAGGAAATTCATTTATGCTGATGATATTTGTTTGGTGTCTCAGCGTTCTACCTTTTTTGACGCAGAAACTATTTTATTCTCTGATCTGGAAACCTTGGTTATATGGTGCCTCCACTTAAACCCCCAGAAAACAGTCATATCGGCATTCCATCTACGCAACATGCAGTCTAATTATAAACCAGTCGGAGCCAGAGGCCTTTTATTGCCATACAGTAGATCGCCTAAATATTTGGGAATAACATTGGGTAGATCCCTGACTTTCAAACAACATCTCTCAAATGTGGCTGCTAAAATCAAAACTAGAAATAATATCCTGCAGAAACTTGCTGGCACATCAAATCCTAAGAACCACTGCTTTAGCCCTATCGTATTCTGTTGCTGAATACTGCTGTTCAACCTGGATATAATAGCACTCACACGAGGAAAATAGATGTCCAGCTCAACCAAGCAATGCGTATAATTACAGATTGTATTCGGAGCACGAACACACTTTGGCTGCCTGTCCTCCACCAGCCTTGAGAAGATCAGAGGCACTCATAAAAACATGGAAGGAAATCCAGCAGAATCCCTACTTGCCTATTCACCAATATATTGCACGAATAGTACACCAACGTTTTATCATTTCAAATGATCTTGTCGACTTCGTCGTTATGCTTGGGTCCAACGTTATGCGTTACGGAGACGGAAGTGACGTCATGCAGCCACGCGGGAAGCAGAAGCTAATGATTATTGGAGTCTGTTGAAAGAGTCCTGGGGCGTCGAGCGACCTGGGTTTTTGAGCGAAGCGAACACAAGAATACAGGGTGACTTCTAAAGAGATATACAAGATTCCATATAAGAATACAGGGTGCCTCCTAAAGAGGTGGCAGGATGTCAGAGCAAAATACAGTACAAGATGCCAGATAACAATACAGGGTGACTCCTAAAGAGATATACAAGATGCCAGATAAGAATACAAGGTGACTCCTAAAGAGGTGTACAAGATGTCACACAAGAATACAGGGTGACTTCCAAAGAGACATACAAGATGCCAGATAAGAATACAGAGTGCCTCCTAAAGAGGTGTGCAGGATGTCAGTGCAAATTACAGGGTGACACTTAACGAGGTGTACAGTATGTTAGATTCAATTTAAATACAGGGTGACCCTTAAAGAGGTTTGCGAGATATCAGATTCAAATAATGGGTGACCCTTAAAGAGTTGTAAAAGATGTCAGACTCAAATACAGGGTGACCCTTAAAGAAGTGCCCGTGCGGGAAGCCTAAGTTAATGGGTAATGGAGTCTGTTGAAAGAGTCCTGGGGCTTCGAGCGAAGCGAGAAGCCCTCCTGAGCCTTTCTAACATGTGTAGCATTTGTAGCATGCGTCATTTGAAATGATATAATTGACTGTAATTTTTTAAGTCAAGGAAACCACCATGGCGCACAGCAGTTAGCCTTGAGGGATCATCCTTTAATGCGAATGACTCTTGGAAGGTCCAGTGGGAGCATTCTTCAGTAACCAACAAACATCTAGTTGGGAATCCTTTTGAACTGGTACATGGATTTGATCTTCCCAGACGCCAATGGAGGATCTTAAATCGGATACGCACAGGACAGGGCAGATATGCGTGTTCACTGCATAAATGGGGCTAGTCTAGGTCTGCATTTGTGAATGTGGTGCCTCCTTACAGTCAATCCATCACATTGTCGCTGACTGCCATCTCCGAGCTTTCCATGGAACGTTGACGGATGCCCATCAAGCATCAGTTGAGGCCGTTGAATGGGTCAGGGATCTTGACCTTGAACTGTGAGATTGTATGAGCTTGTGTGTGCACATTTTCTTTGTACCGGTATATATTGTACATATATTCATCATACGATAAATAAATAACATCATCATGAGCTTCTAAAGGCTAAAAGCCTTGTCTTTGCGCCATTTCTTACGGTCTTCAGCAGTTCTCTTTATATTGACATACGATTCGCATTCCATTTCCTTGACAATGTTCTTGAGATACGATTGTCTTGGTCGTCCCCTTGGTTTCTTCCCCATAATTTTTCCTTCAAAAATTACCTGGAGGAGAGTGTCATGTCTGAGTATGTGTCCCATGAATTTTGCTTTTCTTTTCTTGTTGGTGTTCAACAGGCATCGATTCTCCTGAAATTGGTTCAGAACAAGCTCATTTGTCCTTCTTTCCATTCAGCTTGTTCGGGTCATTAGTCTCCAAAACCACATTTCAGTTGCCTCAAGTTTTGATTCTTCTCTTTTCCCAAGTGTCCATGTTTCACAACCATAGGTCAACACACTCCAAACAATGGTCTTGAGAAATGACTTCCTTATCTAAATAACGACTGTGATTTATTTTTGCCCGTTAGATATTCTTTTAGAGAAAGAAAAGGTAGACACTTAGTTCCTTAGTTCCTTAGATACCTGCCATGACCGTTCATATTAATAGTAAATTTAAATCAATGCTTGAATGGTATTTGACATGGTTACCCATCTCACGGTGACCGCGCCCAATGATGAATAACTGTGAGATAAAATTTAACTGAAAGCTTCAGCAGTAACATTGTAATTTAAGTGAAATATGAAATAGAGAGACCTCTAATGTTTTCTATATAGTAGAGTTGAAATTATAGCATCAAGAGAAAGACCTATAATAGTTTTGGCGTTGGTCAGCATTTTAAATTGGAATATAAAACGCCTCGTGTTAGTGTACAGAATTGTGTCTATGAAATTAATCGAGTTTTTAGTGATTGAGTATGTGGGGAAAAGAGAGTGTTTTTATGGTGGTCCAAAAATGCTGGGAATTGTGAGAGTAAATGACGTCTTCTGACAGGGGTATCCAGAATAATGACTGAGCTAGAGGAAGTTCAACAAAAATAGATTTGCAACAGAGAATACAATAGAAACTGAATAACTACGAATACAATTTTTAAAGAGCCGGACATTAAATAGCAAATACTGTAAAAATGCTTGCCGGACAGAGGACAATCATTAAAAGAAGAGGACATGTCCGGCAAATGCCGGATGGTTGGTCATCCTACAGGTAAATACATTTAACGTTTTTCATCTACCTACACTCTTGCTAGTAGCCGCAGTCACAAAATACAAATAAGCTGACATAAGTGGACGTAAACGTCTGTACTGTTGTGTACCTAGAGCTGGAGTAATCAGTGGCAGAATGAAGTCATACCAAATAGTTGTAAGAGCACATGCATGGTCAAAGTCCTTCCTTCGCTACATCTATGAAACGACCCAAGTTCACAATTGAGGAGCATCAGAACAAAAACCGATAAAGCCACTACTGCTGCATTCATGCTTTCGTGGTTCTGGGTGGATGGGGGCGGGGTATCATTGAGTGAAATGTGATTTCAAATATGATGTTACAAACATCTTCTATCGAAAGCCACTCAATCTACCTTAAAATCATATGAAATGCCATCAAGTTATCAGAATTTATTATATTCTGTAATAAATACTTTGCTGAACGCATCTGTTTTTGTTCCAGCGCTCCTCAACTTACACACAAGTAACTTGTCTTTGCACTGAAATGTGTAAGGAAATGCGCATTTAAAGCATGGAACTGCTAGCCACAATGCATTTTCCTTGTGTATGTCAAACAGGGTACCCGAGGGTACCCGTTGTGGGTGCCTATACAACATTGAGGGCTGTAGAACATTTTGGATCAATGTCACTGTGCAGTCGTAAAAGATTCGAACTTCATGGAAATCTCGCTGATATTGCTCTTGCAGGCAGAAGCAACAGCAATAGGCTGACGTGTGCTGTTGTCAGCTTTCTTCAGAGTAACTTTGTTTGATCGCGGGCAGTAATGGTAGACAAGTGACTTGAAGAATTTAGCAAGGTAGTAGAGAACTTCGACACCGGTCATCAGGCTGACTCCAAGAAACAGGCCGGCGATTCCACCTAAAGCCACTGGAAACATAAACACACGATGACTCAAAATTATACATAAATACAAAACTACATCTTAGACAAACACAGCTCAGCAATATCACCGGAGGATACAGTATTACTATATACAATATAAAGTAAGAAATATCTAGTAATATCCACTAACGAAACTAAAAGTCACAGTTGAATGTCCACTCCACTGCATCAACAGTTGCATTCTGCAGGTCGTCATATACTCCCTTGAAGGACCGTGAAGGGCATTCCGACACAATATGATGGATTGTCTGCACTGCATTGCCACAATCGCACTGAGGGCTAGAAAATTTCCCCTATTTGTGGAGCCAAACGTTACATCTTCCGTGACCGGTCCGCACTCTATTCAGTGACGTCCATATCCTTCTTGGAAGATTGAAACCAGGAGATTTCCTGCAGGGGTCGATGATCATTCCGAGCTCATCAGGGCTCGATGTAGTCCATTCTTCTCGCCAAGTTTTGTCCATATTGAACTTTGATTCAACAAGCATCTTGTCTAGTTGCCATGACGGATGTCGAGACTTTAATCTCCCTTGCTTCTGTGGATTACAAACCTGATGTATGGGTAAGAGATCATTTGCACCGCAATTTGACCATTCCCTTTTTAGAGCTGTCAGCCTTCACAAGGGAGGAGGGCGAAAGTTGGATAATACTGGTAGCCACTTGAGTAGTGTGGATTTGAGCTTTCCCGATATTGTTCTCATAGTATCATTTAACTGGACATCAACTTTTCCTACATGTGCACTATTGATCCATACGGGGCTACAATATTCAGCAACTGAGTATACTAAGGCGAGAGCTGTTGTGCGAAGAACAGTCGCATTTGATCCCCAACTTGTACCATACAGCTTGTGAAGGATGTTGTTACGTGTTCTAATTTTTGCTGCTGTTCTGCAGAGATGTTCTTTGTATGTCAAAGAGCGATCCAGCACAACACCCAAATATCTTTGTTGGGTGCAATATTTTAGCTGTTGACCTCTGAATTGTACTTGGGGAATGTAATGGGCCCTCCTACTGTCCAGATGAAAGGCACTGACCTCTGTTTCGATGATGTTGGGTTTCAGGCGCCAAGTGTCAAAGTAGCTGTCCAATTTTAGGAGATATTGTGTGAGAATTGTTTCAGCAGTCTGAAAGTCGGTGGACTGGGCTGTCAGGGCTATATCATCAGCATATATGAATTTTCTGCAAGTAGTAGGTGGAAGATCTGCAGTGTAAAGATTGAAGAGAAGTGGAGTAAGGACTGAGCCCTGTGGTAATCCATCATTTAATCTATAGGGCCTGCTTGTATTTCCATTTAGGTGTACTTCAATTAGTCGGTTGCTGAGCATGTTGTTGAGCAGTGAAGCTAATGTCTTGCAAGGAATGATTTTCAGGAACTTCAGGATCATTCCTTTTCGCCATAGTGTATCGTACGCTGATGTTAGGTCCACAAACACTGCAATGGTTTCAATTTTTTTCTTCAAAGCCTTGTTCAATATGGCTGGCTATTGCTCATACCTGATCACAGCAGTTTCTTTCGGGTCTAAAACCTGCCTAATCAACCGGGATGTGCTGTAGTACAGTAGCTTGGATTCTGTTATAAGCCAGTCTCTCTAGCAGTTTATAACAGATACTCACTAGGGCAATAGGTCGGTAATCTTCCGCATTGTATCCGCTTTTATCAGGTTTTAGTATGGCTACAATTTTAGTTATTTTAAAAAGAGGTGGAAGTCTTCCTTTCCTTAGGATGTCACTAAATATTTTAGCAAGCCATTTCAGTATAATCAAATGTTCTCGAAAGAGAATCAAAATGAATATTGTCAGTTGAGCCATTATAATTAACACATAAAGTGATAAAAATGTCCTGCATAACTCAACAAATTTATGTGTTAATTATAATGGATCAACGGACAATATTCATTTTGATTCTCTTTCGAGAACATTTGATTCTAGTCAATGCCAAAGCAAGGTTTATTGTTTTGGAGTGGAGTTTTTGACTCCCGTGGTACACTGGCATGCTCGTGTCGTGGCTGCATATGTAGCAAAGTGTCTTGCATGGCCTACTCAATGTGTGCCTGCTACGCGTCTTGGTAGGTGTGCCTTTACCAACTGAAGAGCCCAATTGGCACACTGGGGCGAAACGCTAGCAATTTGTTGAGTTATGCAGGACATTTTTATCACTTTATGTGTTAAGCCATTTCAGAGTTCTAAGGCCACAGTGTTACAGAAATTCCGGGTAAATGCAGTCCAAGCCTGCTGCTTTTCCTAATTTTGTTTCCTTCAGAGCATGAGACACCTCCAAGACAGATAAATCTTCGAAAAACCGAGTGTTTGTTTCTGCTCTATATAGGTTGATCTTCAACTCTTTTAGGATTTGTCTTGTTTCATTTTTGTTTCTGTCTTTTGATGTTTTGGCTAAGCCAACAATTCTCCTTGCTACCTGTTCGGACTTTATTTTTGAAGTCTTGCTACAGTAGTTTGGAGTACTACTGCCCAGCTTCCAAATAGGGACCATGCTTTCCTGCTGGAATGTTGAAAGTTCATGCTAGATGTCAAAGTATCATAATGCACTAATGCTACCTTACCCCAGTCAATTTCGGAAAACTCTCACACTCTTCAAAGTGCATGGATTCATTGCAGCTATTCACCAGCTGTCGCATGCTAGAATATGTGTTACCCATAATAGCAGCGAAAACTGTCGAAAAAATGAAAATGCATTTTTACACTTTTGTCAGTACAACGACCTCGCGGCGTAGCCGTGTGCGTTAAATCAGCTCATCACGACCACGACGGGGAGCTGCAGTTAAGTCCTGAGGTTCGAATCCTGGCGCTGACAGCGGATATCCTGAGTGAGATTTTCTGTCGTTTTTTCTACATTCCCTCCAGGAAAATCCCGGGATAGTACCTTATTTCGAGTCCTTGGGCAACTACCCAATTCCTGACCCAAATAATTACAACTGCACACACTACTCCAGTCAACACAGATACACAGGTTATCAGAAAAATCAGCACATGCCAAAAGTACACGAAACTGATGACCAAAGATGTACCAAGCCCTTAAAATGAGTTAAAAACAAGTTTAACAGGGCACAGTCGGTATATTAGGACGAAAACATCACCTGGAAAAACTCACTGATGGCTATTTTAGAAAGCTTTCCAGACGGGCAACACAAATTGTGCCCAATGACATTAAGCGGGAAAAGAAGTTTTTATACAGCCTAATCTGAAGGAAATATTAGATGAGAAATTTATCACAAAATAACACGCTTTTATGTACAAAACAAAATAAATAAATGGGGGGGGGCATTTCGGTCATCATACGATCATCATCAGAGCCTGCTCACTTAGGCTTGTTATTTTGTGATAAATCTCTCATGTAATATATCTTTCAGGTCCGGGCGTTTAAATACTTGTTTTTCCGTCTAATGTAATTGGTCAGAATTTATTCTGATCGACTGGAAAACTTTCTATAAGTTAACAGAACTAGGCAATACTGAAAAATGGCTTTTAACACCTCAATGTTCATTGATGGCTGGTGTGACTCACCTAATAGCTTCATTTCATTCACTGCTGGGGCACGAAAATATTTCACTGCATTTTGCTCCTTGTAGAAGACGTTGACATAGGTTAAATTTATATCTGAAGCTGGGTTAGCTTCATCTGAGTAGGAAGCATCCACGTCATAGCGAACGTTATTGCATGTTGGTAAACAGTCAGAGCAGTCCATACCATCATCAGCCCCTGGACTTCCACGGGTAGTGAAGAACTTAAGCTTCCCTGCAAGATACATTATTATTGGAATCAGAAATACGCTTAAATTGAACAGTCAAATATGTTAGCATCACGAGGGGCATTCTGAAAATAAGTTTCATAATTTTACTTCACAAAGAAGTGAGGAAATACATAGTATATTTTCGTCATATTAAGGGACTCCAGAATGTCTTATACAGCCAAAGCAATTTCCAACTATTTGTATACATTTTCCTCAGAAACTATTTACATGAACTAATGATTTTTTTCAGGGATGCTCCTGGAAAATCTTTCCTTGTTTTAGCAAAGGCTTTTGGAAAATAAATATCTTTTTTGATTTTTCAATAATATTTTTGAAATGGTGGAATTTTAACAGCATTTTATTGAACATTTCCATCAGTCAAGTTAAAACGTAAGTGATTTTGGTGGCGTAGTTGGTAGCATGCTGATCTTCTATGCCCAAGATCGCGGGTTCAAACCCAGCCGAAGTCACCGTTTTTTTAAAGAGCGTTAACAATTCTTCAGTAGCCTATGGCTTCCTTCGGAGTGGAAATAAAGCCGGCGGGCCCATGTCATAGATTTATGCCATGTAAAAGAACCTTCCACTAACTACCAGCTAAATTTGTAGGTTAGATTTGATTAACGCTCTATTAGTTCCAACGTTCGGTGCCAGGTGCCGGTGTGGTGGCATCTAGTAGCCAAGTTCACAGCTAGGTATCGTTGACGATAACATTTGGTAGCAAAGGTAGGAACTACTTGAAATTGATCGTCTGCAGTCCTTACCTGAATTACAGATAACCCACACTAATACAGCCATCACAATTAACGCCGGTTATCAGACAGATTCTACACACACCCAAAGTACACGGGGCTAAATGACCGCGTTGTCGCAGCCCCTAAACTGAGGAACCAACCAAATTTAAACTTAAGTAAATTTGGAGAAACTAACGTGTTAAAATATAAAACGTAAGTTATAAGAAAATATTACTTCTAAAACTTTCAGCTTTGTAGCTATAAGCTTAAATTAGATTTTAAGCTTTGAACACATGGGTGGACACCATTTTGTTAGTGTTAAGATGGCGTCAGTATAAAACATGACACTGAGGTGTCCTTTACTAGTGCTACCTCTGTACCAAATTTGATTCAATTCGGTTTCGTCGTTTTGGAATTGATAGTGGGATAAACACATAGATACTCAGCCATTTGGTCCGCTGGGCCGCCAAGAGGAGGGGGGGGGGGGGCAAGTGAATAGGGGCCCGTAAGCAATGAAGGCCCGTTCGTTTTAGTTTATTGTAGCTACTTTTATATTATGTAAAATGTTGTCTATAACTTACAACCTGTCCGAGGCTTTACAGAGTCAGGATGTCGATTTGTTTACATTTCTGCAGAATATATCCCATGTTACCAAACTTTTAACCGTCAAGAGATATGAGGCAGAAAATTTACTTCAGAGGCATATAGAACAGTGCAAAACTATTGTAAGAAACCATTCATTTGATGAAAGAAGTTCTTCGGTTCTGAAAATTAAAAGGAAAAAGAAGTTTTGATGTATTTTTTTCTACCCCAGGAGAGTATTAAATTCTATATAAGACTCTGAGTTAGGAGATATAACTGGTTAGGAATAATCTACTACAATTTAGTGTTGAATCTGCTATCAAACTAATGCGCAGTTTTAAAATGCTACGGTACTCATTACGTGCTGGTAATTAAAGTGAAGACATACAGAACTACAAAATATTTCCCTATGCATGTTAACTGTATTAAAATTACTCAAAAATATCAAATTGTTTGGTGCACTTTGCAAAATATATTTCATAAAATAAATTCTAAAATATTTTCTATGAAATAATATTTATCATCAACTTCTAAAGGCAATGCCTTGTCTCCACAACCATTGTTCTCTGTCTTCAGCACCTCGTTTCATCTCACAGTAGGAACCATAATGAAGAGTTAGTGTGATATCTTGCAGGAAACATTTTCATGGTCGACCTCGGCCTTCCTTCCCTGTGATCTTTCCTTCTAGGAGATTAGTTAGGAAAGCGTTATGTCGCAAGATGTGGCCTGTGAATTTAGCTTTTCTTTTATGGATAGTTGGTCTCAGTTCTCTTTTCCCTTGAATTTCTTGCAGGATGCTGATGTCAGTCCTCTTTTCAATCCATTTAACCCGTAATATTCTCCGCCAGACCCACTTCTCAAACGCTTCAAGTCGTTTCCAATCGTCCAAGATTCAAATCCATACAGAAGCACACTCCACACAAAGGACATGACAAATTTCTTTTTAATTGCAATATCCAAATTTGCATTAATCAAAATATTTTTCTTATTATTGAAAGCCTGCTTTGCGAGTGCTATCCGCCTTCTAATCTCTTCACTACACCTGTTGTCATTGGTGATTAGACTTCCCAAATAAGTGAAACTGGTGACTTGTTCCACTAACTTGTTCGTAAGCTTAATGTTTGCGTGAATGCCCTCAGGATGTTTACTCACAACTAACACCTTGGTCTTCTTAGCATTAATGTTCAAACGTAACTTTGACAACGCTGATGGCAATACATTTAACATTCTGGACAACATCTTTTCGGAGTCCGCTACAATTGCTATGTCATCTGCAAATCGAATACATTGAATATGATGCCCATTTATGTTTACTCCTTTAGTATTTGCCTTAAACTTCTTTATGGCTTCATCAATGAATACGTTAAAGGGGTACGGTGAGAGAGAGCAACCCTGCCTCACACCCTTTCTGATTTTTGCTGTCTGAATGCATCCTCCAATATCGACCATCGTGATCTGTCTCCCATAGAGTTTCAGTATCATCCTTCGGTCTTTCCAGTCCAACCCTGTAGTTTTAATAATTTTGAATAATATGTCCCAACTAACGTTATCGAAAGCCTTTTCGATGTCTACAAACGCCACGTATGTGTTTCTATTCATCTCCAACCTCCTTTCCAAAATTGTTCTAAGAGCCAAGATTGCTTCTCTTGTTCCTGTTCCTATTCGAAATCCAAACTGATCTTGATTAATCTGTGAGTTCAACTTATTATTTATCCTGTTCTTCATTATTGATAGTAGTATTTTAGATGTATGAGAGAGCAGAGTTATGGTTCGGTAATCAGAGCATTCTATACTATTCCCTTTCTTTGGTATCATAACCATTCTACTCTTGATGAAGTCTTCAGGAATTTAACCATCATCGTAACATCCTCTCCCAGATTCTTTAGTAATTCTTCAAGTATATTATCTGGACCAGTAGCTATATTGTCATTTAATCTCTGAAGTGCTGATTCCGCGTGATTGCAGGACCTTTATCATCTTCCTCTACTTCTCGTTCTGGTTCAATATACTGTAGTTCATTCAGCAAATTACCTCCATCATACAGTTCTTCAATGTATTCCTTCCACCGTGCACTGATTTCATCATTATTAAAATGTTACCATTTTTATCTCTCACTAGAGAGCTTTTTGTTTTAGATTTTTGATTTAAAATTTTAATGTTCCGATATGCTCTATCTTCCTTTCATAATAAATCATTCCCGATATTCTCCGAAACTTCATCCCTCCACGCTTCCTTCGCTCTCCTACACAGAGTTGTAATTTGATTTTTGACCTGCCTATATTATTCCTGGCTTTCTGGCGTGTTCCATTTCCTCAAATGGTTCCTTTTTACTATCAAATCCAAAATTTCCTCTGTAATCCATGCATTCCTTGGTTCCAGTCATTTTATTCCCAGTGTTTCATGAGCTACTCTTAGCAAGCCTTCCTTTATAGTATTCCACGTAGAATTCCCATTTCGGTTGGCTAACTCATTTGTTTTGTGTACATAAACATCCTTGACTTTATGATGTCGAAATTTGGTTAAGTCAATAAGTTTTGGTTTCCAATGATCAATTCTTTTCAGGTGGATAATGCATTTGGATATGACTAGTCAATGGTCAATGCCAATCCCTGCCCCAGGATAGCTATGACTTGACTTGATTGCGATAGCTTCTCTTGACGACGATATAGTCATTTTGATAACGGGCAGTGTCACCAGGGGCTTTCCAGGTGTATCTTCTGCGCAATGGAACATCAAATAGGGTGTTTGTCACAATCAAATGATACTGATCACAGAAGTCCAATAACCTCTCCCCTCGCTTGTTCCTGGCACCAAATCCGAACTTCCCGATTCCTTCATGGTTTGGATGAATTCCAACAATAGCATTGAAATCTCCCACGATTATTACATTATCTGTTTTCTTTGACAGATTCCATATCTCGTCAATGGTCTCATACATTTCTTCGATTTCTTCATCCGTGCTGTTTGATGTTGGAAAATACTCTTGAACAATTATCAGATTCCTGGGGTTTGTCTTGATTGTTATTACTAGAATCCTCTCATTTTCGTGATAGGTGTTCATCACATTTATTGCCCAGTTATTTCTAATGAGCAGTCCAACTCCATTACTTCCTCAACTTGCACCACCACTATAGATCATTTTGAAGTCATCACTGTAGAAATCACCATTCCCTGGCCACCTTATCTCGCACAGCCCCAAGGAGTCCAGTCCTCTTTCCTTCATAATCATTTTAGCTTCTAGTTTTCCTGCTTCTAACAGCGTTCTCACGTTCCACGTTCCAAGTTTCATTGATTCTTTTCCTCGAGGATTTCGCTTAATGACGACCTGGGAAGCCTCGACTCATCCCCTGCCGGATTCTGGGTTCCTTGCCTCATAATAATCAGTAAACGATACATCTTGCTGTGAACACATCATGATTGCTAAACTTGGGAATAAGTAGTGCAGTGGTTTCCCGTTGCCTTCTGCACTTTATTGGACCGCCCCTAACATGGGGAACAGACGCCCCCTGTAGCCGCCCCTAACATGGAGAACAGACGCTACATTGATTTATTTTCGTGGTTAACTCCACTAGGTTCTTTCGCTCTCTCTGCCATTGGGAATAAATTCCTCTTCCGCCTTTAAGATTTGTATGTCTTTTAAAATTATGAATGTTCATCAGATGCTTTTTTTCTTTCAAAATAACGTTGTATTTCCGGAATAGCAAGTCGTGGATAGTAATAATTACAAGTTTTGCAGAGAGAGACGGAGAGGGGGGGGGGTGTTAATTGCATATAAGTCCTTAAATCCTCTCGGTGGCCCTGTTAGTCCGTCTGTGTAGAGCAGGCTGTTCCAGCCGAGCAGCTCACCAGTGAGCAGTGGAGTACTCGCCGCCTTGCGTGAGTAAACCTGCAACATGGAATAGAGCTCTGCTGTGGGGGCTGCCGTCATTGCGCTGTGGATACATCAAGACGGCAGGAGCGCATGGACTTGTGCTATGACCTTCGCCCAGTGACGTATTGGCTATCACCCCAGTCCCTCTCCAACCGTACTTCGAGCATCACTGCTGAGTACTCGCGTGTACGCATACTCAAACTCGTGGATTTGGAACAGCCTGGTGTAGAGTTTTTACAAAATTCGAAACTACAGGTAGGTTAATAAGAGAACTAATTATTATAGTAATGCCAACCAAGACTTCTCACGCCCATTAACACTGGTTCCTCACAAATTATGTACTAGTACATCACTTTCTCCTTATTTAGTAAGTTATATTCTGATAAGTGAAGACGCAAGGCGATGTTGGACGCAATTTTTGGCGTTTAATTGTAACAACAAACAAAGTTGAGGAAAATGTGAAATATTTAATAAAAGCACAGCAAACGAAACTACACATTGTACTTTTAACATCAACAGATCCTTAAAATTTTAATTTAAAAGTTAGAGTTCTCGAATTTTTCAGACAGAAGGTGTAATATCCAGGATCTAATAACAATAATAATAATTTTAAGATCTCAGTTACTCAGTTTAGATCTATTTGATTTTTAACCATTTAAACGATCTTCTCTCAACTCTCGACGTTTTGTTTAGCACTGCCATTTGCTAGAGAACCGACAGCACTGGCTACGCTCGCTAAAGCGCAGCGTTAGGTCATGTGACCTAGCTCTCTGCTGACTCGGTAGACGCGTGGATTCGAGCACCACCGTCGACCGTCCTTGAAATGGTTTTCCCTGGTTTCCCCCACTTTCAACAGCAGGCAAATGCTGGGATGGTACCTTCTGACAGGCCACGGCCGCTTCCTTCCACATCCTTGCCCAGTTTCATTCATCTTCATAATTCCATCTCTAATCACGGCGCGCAGGTCGCCCACGGGCGTCAACTAGCAAGACCTGCACTCGGCCTCTCAGGAGGCCGCACGACAAAAAAAATCTGCTAGAGAAATCGCAATTATTTTGGGCGACTGTGGCTGAGATTTATTTAAATTTGTCGTGTAACAATTCAAGTGATACAGACCCAAATACACACGTTTGAATACACTCCTGGAGTGTACATGTTTGACTGTTGGGTGTGCGCTCGCCTTGGTTGGTTTGTTCCTCAGTTTAGGGGCTGCGATAACGCGGTTATGTAGTCCCGTGTACTTTGGGTGTGTTTAGAATCTGTCTGATAACCGGTGTTAATTGTGATGGCTGTGTTAGTTGCACACGACTTGACCAGAGACGCGCAATTAAAAGTGAACTCCAAAGTGAGAAGTCGCCTCCGTGGCGTAGCAGTCAGCATGATTAGCTGCCACCACGGAGGTCCTGGGTTCGATTCCCGGCTCTGCCACGAAATTTGAAAAGTGGTACGTGGACTGGCACGGGGTCTACTCAGCCTCGGGTGGCCCAGATGAGTAGAGGGGGTTCGATTCCCACCTAAGCCATCCTCGAAGTGGTTTTCCGTGGTTTCCCACTTCGTCTTCGGACAAATGCCGGGATGGTACTGAGACCGTATTTTGTTATGAGTCGGATCTATGTTGAACAGGTGTGTACTCAGGTGAATTTCTGCAGTTCTATTTACAAGGCAAACAGCGCATTGATACTCTGTGGCGAGCTTAGGAGCAATTCGGCGGCCCGCTCTACATCCTTTGAACATGTGCTATGTTTCTAGTACAAGAGATCACTACAAAATGGAGACAGCAGTAACGTCAATCTGATGCAACATGATACACTTTGTTACTGTATTTTTGAAACAGAACAGCAACTGGTAAATGCATTATGTTAAAAGAAGAGGAAACTTGAGTGTATTGTACACGTAGATAAATGCATATGTCAGAATATCAGAATATTATCGAACAATAGCCTGTGTCGGTATCGATAGTCAATATCGTTTCGCAACGAACAGCATTGTGGGGTCTCGCAAGAGCAGTGAGGAAAAATCTGCCCAGGCAGAGAGATCAGATTACATTATACTTCGCTCGGAGTACAACACTCACGTCTCGCGCAAGCAACGCGGTCGCTTACATATTTAAAAGTTAGACAGTTCGTAACGCAACATTTTTGTCTCGGCTTGTTATAGCTGGAGATTGTGTTAGTCTTCATTATTAAGGAGCAGTGAACTCAGTCTTCACTAGGACTTGTGATATTTCAATGCCAATACAAGACTATATTCTACGACAGTTCAGTACAGTCTATATATGCATATTATCATCATGACTACAGAACAGAGGTTGAATGAACGAAAGTTTCATCAAGACATGATTATGTCACGAATGGGCTAGAATGGAAAAAGGGAATGCAATACAATAGTGGAGTTGACTTCTTAGAATGATCACCAACATCAATCATGAATTATTATAACAGCAGAAAGCTCTTTAAGAAGAGATGGAAGGCGCTTTGGAAAAGTTGACTGTACATTCATACTGTGACTACATGAACTATGATGGCATTCTACGGATAGGCTACAGAACATCTTGGGAACGTGTGAGAGCAATGAACTTGTTACGCGAACAGCTGTTTTTATTTTTCAACCGTTCGGAATCGGGGTTCGGTTCTCTTCAAGATTCAGTCGTTTCGAAAACTACGCAACCTGATGAACGAGGGCTCAGTTCCAGAACGAGAACAGTGTGTTTCACGCATATTCCAATTTCAACGAGATGGCATCGTACAAGGTAGCTGATAACCATTTTCACAGTAGACAGTATGGATTAGACATACTCTAGAGTGTTCCTTTTTCACCAATTTTTCTTTGTAGATAGAAAATGCATTCCAGGGCTAGACCCGATACTTTATCGCTTCTGTCTTGTAGTGTATTTTATTTTGTAGAAAACATTAATGTTCTTATAATGCTATTTTCTATGCATTAATTTACTCTTTTTCTTACTAATTTTTGGGCATTTAATAGAACAATATAGTTTGTTGAGAAGATGCATATGAAGAGTAGGAAGAAGACGGCGATAACTTTATATAAGAATAGTTGTTAGCAAGCAGGTGTCCCATACGCCACATATACTTGAAGAATATTCGAATAGATAATTCTACAAATTTTGAACTTTGAATTTGAACACTCATGCATTTCTTGCAAATTTCTTTAATAGACGTGTGGGTCTATTTTTCATCGAATGCTGTATTAATATGGAAACATAATGATTTCTAGAGTAGATATTTGATGTTTATGGATTAATTTTGTGCAATCCACAGCTTTTGAGATTTTTCTTGTGAAGTTGTTTTAGACACTTTTTTAGATCGTTCAGTTTTTCTATTTTGTTCATGATTCGTTTGTTGAACTCCATCCTAGTTAAGCGTTAGATTCTAATGGTCTTCGTGTACCTTCTTAAGACAGGCTCATTACCATGGTGTAGGATCTTTCGTGTTTCTTTGGGTGAAGATCTCCAGTCGAGTTTTGTCTAATAGAGGGCTGAATCGTTCTTTTTACAGTGATCTATCTACAATTTCATGAATTAAACAGTAATGAACATGAGAATATAATGAGAAATAAATGAATAAATATTATAGAAAGATTGTATAGAATATTTTCGTTACAAAACGAAATGATGATGTCGAAAATTCTTAAGCACTGTTATTTGAACAGCTGATTGTCTTACATTTGTCTCAGTTCTGATAAAAATTGTCCATGATACTTTAACTTATGTTAATTTGATGCATGATATTTTACGACGTTTATGTAAAAGCTTCTTTGATCTTAATTGTGTTTAAAAAATACTTACAAGCTATTGAGAGCTTATCTATGAATAGAGCAATGATTGTTTGCGGAATTTGGTTGTAATAAGGGGATATTAGACATCGATGGATGGTCCATATCATTTTTCTTTCCAGTAAAAATTAGCTATTGAACTATTACTGAGTGCACTTAGGTGTATATTTTGAACGTGCAGTATAGTCACGATTATGGATACTAGAAGGCTAGTATAAAGTTAATGAATCCAACATTTAAGTCAAACTAGCATTATAATAATTGATCTAGAATAGATTGTTCAAATTGATGCCACTTGTTTTTGAAGAAAGGTCTAATTGGAAAGACGAGTAATAATATATGTATAATCATGTAATAATAATGACTGAAAGCTTAAGAGACAATAATATGATTAACTGTGAGATTTCAAAAGTTATTAACATTTTTATGCAATGACAATGCGTTCTATTAACTTAACCGTTCGTCGAACATGCCATGATTTGATCTTAACAATTACACTAGAATGCTTATCGATGGAGTCGAATACATAATAAATATGTGATTATTGAACGTGAAAAAAATGTAAAAATGTAAATATTGCCATAAACTTACGAGGGTTATTTAAATATGTTACTGAGTGTGTATAGCCATGTTAAAAATTATTATTAAGATTATCTTTACATGCGATTAAGATGCTATAACTTTGATAGCATTTTCAATAACATTCGATGCTAATGTCATTCAGATGTGACTACGCATCAGTGGAGGCGGATTTTTTTTTTGTTCAGTGGAGAGGTAGTCCACACAACAGCAGTTTCTGGATTAAGAAACTGTTGGTCATTTTTAAATACTTCGGATGTCTTGGTCATTTATACTAGAAATAGGATGTGCTACGAGGACCAGTAGGCCAGTTTTTAGATTGCATAGTACCACGCACGAGATTAATTTAATGATTTTCAGAGTCTTGTTAGTTCACTTTGAGCTATTTATCGTTTATATTTCATCGACCACTGGCATCTTCTTATCGCATTCTTTATAAGAGAGGTATCCTTATCCCTGGTTGATCCTAGATGGTAGAATTTTAGGGGGTATTTCAGCCGGGCGCTTCCAGATTCTACGATCCAGCAGTTCCATCGGATTACAACAGGTAAGACCACGTGGATACGGGTACAGTACTGAGCCAGTAATTTGCATTGCATTGAAACCTTGACATGCTAGAAAAACACATTGGACATTTATATGGCAATATTTCAACTGCAGTCGAGAGCGATGATTCGTTGACGTGCGCTTAGGGGTTGTACTAGCAACCAGCATCACATCTTGATCCCGTGGGCCTATCCAAGGTACAGTTACTTTGACAAGATGGACGCTATGAAATAATGACATTGATTCACTCAATTATAAAGCACTACTGAGATCACAGAGATGATCGACAACTGGGAATTGCATCGTAATACAAGACGGAATGATTTGAGAACGTTTATGGGATTATATATACGCATATTATTATATCGGATAGTTACCGCACTATGCTGTATCGACTTCGATCTTTATATCGACTGAATCCAAGGTATTCTGGGTAGAATCGGAAGTCCAGCTGTGGCTTGTAACTCGGTCGGGAGAGCAACTTCTTCTTCAGAAATGGTAGTACAACTTGTTCGTTGGCGATGCCAAAGCAAGTGTTTTCGAGTTTCACTTTTAGTGAGTGCGTATTGTGAAAGTCCGGTACGTGACGGTACGTCTTAGCTTATTATAACTAGACACGGCCGATGTATACACATGGGGTGGTTAACCCAGTGTGTGAATTTACTGTTTGGAAAGTGACTACAGTGGACTTTGTGTGTTTCGCATATGCTTGATATAATACAAATGCCATCACGAAAGGACATAGAATATATACAGTGGTCATTTTATACTGCAATATGAACGTTGAAACTACAATGAGTGGATTTATATGCCAGTACACAGCAAGAAAGGCAATGAATTGCTAAATGCAGAACGAGGATGCAACATAATAGCAGAATTGAACATTTGGAATGATCAAAGCAAAATTATGGATTTCGCTAGCAGAAAGCTATACAAGAAAAGATTGAAGGCAGTCTTGACTAATTGACACCGTGATTAATACTTCTACAATGATGAATTTCCATGAAGGAAGAAAGTTGGCATTTATATCCACGCTATCGAGCTGACCTAGAACGTGTCTTGTTGAGGAACATTGCGGTGCGGACAGCTGTTCTCGAGCCGGAAGGAAGTGGGTTCGACTTCATGCAGTTCCATGCGGTACGTGAAGTACCCAGCGCATGGATGAGGTTTCGGTTCCTACAAGGAATGTATGTTCCAACATTCTTTTCATACTCATCGAGATGACTTCAAGCAAGGTAGCTGGAAACCTTTCTATATCAGTAGACTGTATGAATTAGTCATATTTCAGAATGTCCTTCTTTCACCAATTTTTATTCTGTAGCTAGAAAATGCATTCAAGGGCTAGATATGATATTTTTGTCATTTCTGTCCAAGGATGTATTTTATTCTGTAGTTAACTTTAATGTAATGTTATTTTTAGAGCATTACTTTTCTTTTTCTAAATTTTTGGAAATAAACCGAGCATTATAAATAGTTGTGAAGATGCATAATACGAGAAGAGATAGGGCCAAGACGACGGTATTATTGTATAAGAATAGTTGCTAGGAATAAGATTTTTTTTATTTTTTTTGTCGTGTGGCCTCATGAGAGGCCGAGTGCAGGTCTACTGTTTTGCATTTCGTTCAGTTTTCAACCTTTTTAATTCGTTTTGGAATACTCCTATTTGGATCCACGTATGATTCTAATGGATTATTTGTACCTTCTGAAGATAGGCTCTTTTTCATTGTGTAGTGTCATGCAAACTTCCTTAGAGGAAGACTCCAATTTCGAATTTGTTTAGGCGAAACTGGATCGTTTCTTTAACAGTGATCGATTTATAATACATTGAAAGAAACATGTATTTGTGAAGTATAAGAATAGAATGAAGTGAAGCATAATTATAATACAGAGCTCACATGTGTATAAAATATTTTCGTCAGAGAAGAAAATGACAATATTAAAATTTATGAATGCAATTATTCAAACATGTAATTACAACATTATTAATAGAGTTTTGATAGAAGTAGACAACAACACTTCGACATTTTTATCCATTGTGAAACTTAGTATTTGACGATATTTGCGTAAAAGCTAATGAATTTGTGATAATGTATGGTAAATAATTGATAGCTATTGAGAGATAATATATGTATTTGGTAATTTAATAATTACGTGAAGTGAAGTATTTTTGAAGCAGATATTTGACATCGGTGGATGATCAGTTATGAATTAAGTTGAAGTGTAGGAATCACTTGTGAAAGAATTACAGTTCATTACGAATTGTCAGTATTAAGTAAGCTGTTGAGCTATTGTTGATTATATTAATGAGGTATTATTGAACGTGAATTACAGTCACGAATATATTTACCAGAAAGCTAGTAGTTTAAATAACCCACATTTAAAAGTAACAATTTATCTAAAAAGAATTGCTAACAATGACATTCATGTTTCGGTGAATAGCTACATTCTGAAAGACTTGAAATAATTTACAAAGTGTTGAGATAATAAGTGAAAGATTTGTTGAGTATTATGAAAGCATTTATCTGAGAAATTTAAGTTGATTGAAACATTACCTGATTTGATAATACGTTCAATTATCTTCACTGATTGTTGAATATGACCGATTAAGTCCATAAGAAATACTTAAAATACTTGTCAATTGGAATTATGGATAACAGCGGCGTAATTCGACCCACGAATTAAATTGTAAATTTTATAATTAGGCTATATATATAAATTTATCAGTTTTTTTTACGTGTAATGACTTGTAAAATTATTGTTGATGCTAAGAACGTTCACCATTTGAACGACATTTAATGCTGCAATTGCGTACAGCATAATTCAGCCAGATTTGAGGCATTCTGCATATTCCATTAACGTGTGCTTCGTTGGAAGAACATATATTTTTGCTTAGTGGGTAGAATTCCACAACACTTTAGTTTTTTTAAGTTAATAAACTGATGATTTAATTTTAAATTTTACAGATGACTTGGTGATTTATATTAGACCAGGATGTGCTAGGAGGACCAGTGGGTTGTTATATTGAATGCTTAACCTAACGCCCGTGATTAATTTAATTTTTTAAGAGTCTTTTGAGTTCATTTTGAGCTAATTTTTATTTTGTTTCTTAACCCTTTATAGGGCAAAAGACTGGGGTATAAAGTATTTTTTTTTGCACATTTGTAATTGGGGGTGATAGGTGAGTAGGAATATGCAACAATTTTATGGGTGTGGATTCTATTTTATGAAATATGGGATGGGAAACTATTATCCCACTGCCCACACCCGACAGTATGCTTTATTAAATGAGCAATGGAGTAATAATCTCCCACATCCAAATTATGATGATACTGTGTTTATCACTCAATGATGAGGTTTATTTAACAGGATATAATATGTAAAAACGCCCATCACGCTCTATATTTTTTAAAAAACGTAACTCCCACGCAGCACAAGGTCAGTGACCTATATCATCTTTGCCGAAAACTACACAAAAAATATAAAAGTGATCTTGTAATGTTACAAGTTAGTATATTCGAATATAATTCAATAATTTCAAAATAGTATTTACTAAAACAAAGAAAATTAATTTTAAAAATCTTTTATTCTATGGCAAACACCCTGATCAGGATAATTATTTCTATTCAAGCTGAAATATATTTACTCATTGTCCAAAACCATTATTTACATTGTATTTCAGTTATATACCAACGTTTACAAATCTCTTATTTTCAATTAAAAAAAACACCTTCTTCTGTAAAACAATGCATTTCTTTCACTCTACACAACCGAACTGGCGAGCACGTGCACTGTGGAGACCCCTGGGATATATTCTTCCCACCTTTGGTTTCGGATGACAGTATACATCACATTAATGGGTTTTCAATATTTCTCTGCATCTAGATTGTGGATGTATGTGGAACTGCTTGAAATGAAAGGGTTGGGAAGATTCTCTCCCTAACACCGTTCTATAAATACATGGTGGGAAGATAGTATCCCAAGGACCTATAGAGGGTTAAACCACTGGCATCTTCTTATCGCATTCTTTTATGTTGAGGTATCATTATCCCTGGTTGAATCTAGTTGGTAAAATTTTGGGGGTTATTTCAGCCGGGTACTTTCAGATTCTACGATCCAGTTCTTCCATAGGATTTCAACAGGTAAGACCACGTGGATACGGGTACAGTACTTTACCCGTACAAATCAAGGAAGTGCTCACTGGTCGTCCAAAGCGAAGCTGGATTTTTGAAATGTGAACATCCCGGCTAAAGATCATATCACAATCCCGCCAGTGAGTTCTCCAAGATTATACACAGCAAGCTGAAAATATGTTATGGATATAAATAACTATTTTTTTATGCGCAAGTGTGCAAACTTACCTGCTTTTCTCGGGACTAGGTCGGATGTGAAAAATACATCCTATTTAATTTATGCTGTTCCATAACATATCTCATTTATTGAAATAAAGAAACATCGAACAAACGTGTAGAAAAATATAAATTTATTAATAAAAGTAAATAACAATTCCTAATCTACCTAACACCCTAAATTTAAATCTACGTTTACGCCACTGACACACACATAAAAACTCCCTACATTTGTACATGTTTGAACTGTTGAATTTACGAGACGCTCCGTCGTCTACAAGTGTTAAAATAAATCAAAACATTTAATACCACTGCACTTTGAAACGTGCATTCCAATAAAATAACAAACATATTTTTGTCGCGTGTCTGCGAATAACTGGACTGGTTATATCATAGCCTGCTATGCTGTCCTTCACATCACAGGTGTGAATTCCGTTCATTCATTTCTCGCACGACCACAACACACAAGCGGGTCTGCTTGCTCTCACAGCTGTGGTAGCCAATACTCGACTCATACTGTTAGCAAATGAACACGTAAAACGCAGCCCTTGCGTTTGACAAAATCAGGCTTTATAAAAACTGTCATAACTTGACTAATTCTATTTGAAACTCATTTATTCTTTAAACAATCATTCTTACAACTGCGATCGATGTTCATGACCACCGCCGCTAACATTCACTCTATATTAACAATAAAAATCAAACACTCGTTCAAGAACATTAGCTCCTTCTAACTATAACCTAAGCTAAAAACATTTAAATATTATCATTATTATAAAATATTATAAACCCTTCATGTTAACAAAATAAAATATTTGTACACTATATACAGGTGTATATCGCCTCTAAGAATAATTCTTGGGCGATACTACCGCTTTAGCTTCATTCTTAACGCTACTCTCTCATAGTATAATTACTATAGCTTTCTCTTTACAATGTTTGACCCTATTCTTGTCAATATCAAGTTAAAAGACAATATCGGTATCTCAATGACCGATCATTTAAGATGAGTACATTGTTGTTTCTAATTCAGTTTAATAAAGTTAATATTAATTTGGAGAACAAGGACATTATATCTTTTCTTAATGGAGTTCCGCCAATAAACGGCATTCGAGCCGCAGATCTAATTACATGAAAAGTCTTCACTGACTTTCTTTAAAATACAACAGCGCTACTTTTATACAATCCTCAGTACATCATGACAATAAATACGGAAATCCCCTTCGTATAACAAACAACTATTCCTGGCTAAAACCTCCATAACTCCTCTATAAAATTACAAGTCAATAACACTCTTGTTTTCAAAAATGGTTCTACAATACTGGTATAGCTTTCTCTTAGCTTCGATCTTAATTGTTGCCTCAACAATACAACGTATCAATGGACAGCGATGTCTGTTCTACAATTACATTGATCATCTTCAAACGATGGTATTAATAGATCTTTCAATGGTTTACTAAAACAAAATTACTCAGACATAAAACACCATGTCTCCAAATATTTAATAAAAATATACATGTTCCTTCTTACTGGTCATTACTAAATTGCACGGTTGTAAATCTGCATTGACACATAACGCAGTGTTACACGTGTGCCTTGATAACATTTCATGTTATCTTATCGCTCAATAAGGATCGACCACGACAGGAAAAAGTCTTATCTATACTTTCCTAAGATCGAATAATTTATCTTTCAAAAGATATGTCTCTAATAATTTATATTTAATGAAGAGCAAATCCTTCCTCCAATTCAATAAAGTTTGTCGTAAACTGAATGTAGTTTCATTCTACAAAAAGAATGTTCATAACTATTCACTTTCACATTGTATACATGACGAATATAGCTTGCTTAGATCGTCGAACTGTTTCTAATTATAGTGATATTTCACATTATATCACTCGTCCATTTCTTCTCCTAGATAATATATTTCTTCTTACAAAAAGAACACCCAAGTTCATTTAATAAAATTAATTTAATGAATGTTCTAGACTAAAAATCTGAAGTCTTGAATAAAAATCGAAATCGTAGAATAATGACTTCCTTAAATATTTTCCCAATGGAAAATAAATTTCTCAAACAACTGACTTCAGTTCAGAAACTGAATCTTGAAATATTAAAAGGATAGATGATAAACTGACTTTCATCTCATACGGATTCGAAGAATAAAAATTTACTAAACATCGAAGTGAAAATACATGAGTAACAAATATGGAGAATTGTTGTTCCGAAATGCCATTAACACACTCAAACAAGAATAATTATGGAAAATATCTACCTTAAGCTTGTAGACAGTTGAAGTTCATTGTCGGGAATCAGAAAATATCCAACTGGATCGTCATCATCCAGGTATGATTTGTTCAAATCAAACCCAGTCCCATCCGTCGGAAACGAGTTGCTTCCTCGAGAATGGAAAGGATTCCTTCTCGGCATCTCCGTCTCCTCTTGGTATCGAACTGCGTTCCTCGGACTTGAGTTCCGTCACGAACTATCATCGGGTTGATATCTTCTGTCTTCCATTGATGCTTCTTCAATCGCCGACATCTCTAGAAGCAATATATTCTGGATAGCATCATCGTTACAAAAGAAATTCGTAAGTCGACTATCGATTCATTATCGTAGATGGTAAAGTTCATTTGGTTGGTCAATGAAAGATTATATATGCTCATGGTCGAATTGAATGTACATGGAAATACATTAAATGTACTGGATGGAAGTGTACTTAATGCATCCTGTTGTCTCGGCATTCTGTTTATCTAGATGTTATAGATCTTCACATTGTTTCTCTAACGTTGTTCCATTGTTGCAATCACAACTCTGTCTTGATATATCCCAGACGCGTAATAGTTTAATTCATCATCACAAACATACTTAAAAAGTCATAAACTATTTCATCTTCATAATTGTCTGTAGCCATTATGATGTTTATACGCATGTTACAATGTTTATGCAATATCACTTGTACTTACTTCGAGCTGCTATGTGGACTTGCTTGGTTGAAGACACACCACACTAAACTGATTCTCCTGCTTGGAAATGAGCAACTTTGTTTTGACACCGCAAAGTCTCAAATATCTCGGAAAATACTTGCTCGATTTTAATGAATCTTTCTATAGTTATACTTTATCACTGGATAAGTAAATTGGAAACACTTTTATTTCGACAAAGTCGAACACTTGTCTGCTATTAAATAAATTGTCCGCCGCTCAACTTCACCTAATTTGAAGCGGGGCTCTCGAAAAATGTTGGCCGGTAACACCGCTGCCTATAGTATCACGTAGGACCTCGCTCTGTATCTAGTCAACGGGAATGAATTTCCTCCGGACGATACGTCTTATCGCTATGAAGTCTGTCGAGAGAAAACGCTCTGAGCTGTCGTCCCCTCGTCAACTCGTCTGAAAATTGCGCCATTTTCAATGCCACGCAGTTAGTGGCGCGCTCTTGTAATAATCCTCATTACAGTGAAAATCTTCCGTTTAGTGTCATTCAAAGTAGTAGTAATATCTTCTTTTAATTTTCTTAATATTTTCCATGAAGTAAAATTGTTACATAGGGCTTAAATGGCATAGTTAATCATATTAACGAGGTAAAAATCCATGTCTGCTTCGTAAAGCCTCCTCTCATTGGCTGAAAGCATATATCCAATGATATATTTTATAACAATTAACTGGTAATATTTTGCGCAATTTCCTTGTTGCTATGCACTTTCCAATGGTCTAGAATATTCTGGGCGTCTCTGATCACGTGATGGGTTTCTCCCATAGCTCGCGTTCGCTATCATAACTCGTCTTGAGCCAACTTCCAAGATTTATATTCTAATGTTAAATTTTATCATGGGCTCGGATAATAATATAATTTTCATCCTAAATCATCCGAATTCCGGGTGCAGTACTGTATCCGTATCCACATGGTCTTACCTGTTGAAATCCGAAGAAACAGCTGGATCGTAGAATCTGGAAGCACCCGGCTAAATAAAAACCCCAAAATTCTACCAAATTGGATCAACCAGGGATAAGGACACATCTAGAAAATAATGCGTTAAGAAAGCCCCAGTGGAAAAGAACAAAGAAAAACTAGCTCACAAGAGAACTCGAGAATCTCAAAACAAATCTCGGGCAGATGGCTGGCGTTGGGAAAAAATGCCCACTGGTTCTCCTAACACATCCTGTTCTTAATATAAATCACTATATCACCGAATAATTAAAATGGAATAATCAGTTTATTGACTGAAAACGATTAAATGAGTTGTAAGACGAATGTCAAACAATTATGAAGAAAACAAAATAATCTCATCTTCTGAATGTCGGATCTGATATCCATGTTGCATTACTATGCAAAATTTTCTGTTACCAGAAATGTTGGTATACGATCTTGCATTATCGTAACTTAAATATACATTTACATCTGAAAAATTTAAACATCAGTTTTATACACACTTATATTTACAGGAATCTCCTTTTGCCGAATCTAGCCAAGATTCTTGTTACTCATCTGCATTTTCATTATATCATTAATTGTGATTATTAAAAGTCTCGTCTTATCTGACAAACAACTAAGTTAATCAAACGTAATTTCGTTCTTAGTAATATCATTCGTAGTCTCTTTCAATCATAACACTATTATACAATATTCAATGAACGTTTCACACTGTGATACTGTATCATTTATGTTTAAAAATCTGATCCAAAAATAATTAAACGTTCTTTCAATAAACTTTTAATGGTGGGTAATTCTCAAATTTCAGCATAATGACTTCAATAATCGTGCTCTATCACGAATAAATCCTATTATTATTTAATCCAGCGACTGCAAATCAGTTCGCATAATCTTCAAAATTCCATTACAAAAATATCACTCTCTCTACACTAGAGATTCTTCTATACAAATCTTCACACTGTCTCCTGATATCCACCGATATAGAAATATTCTTAAATGACTTTATATACTCCTGTATTGATCCATTCAATACGAAAATAGCATTTAATTGCTGTATTTTAATTTTCTACACTTTATTTAAAGTTATATAAATTTCAATTTAATATTATAAATCATCATGCCTCACTATAAACATGATTATCTAAACGTTAATAATCTCTTGAAAAACTATTAAAATAGTTTAATTGTTATTCATCTTAATTCATTTCATATCTGAATTTCTTTTATCACAAAATTGTTCACAACACATTGTATTTTAGTTGATATCAAGAGTCGATTCAGTTCCGCAACAGAGAATCAAAATACGTCAGCCTCTCAAGAATATCGTGTAATTCTACACCATGGATAAAATGCCTATTATTAATAGGATGCGATAAAAACAATTAGAATTATACGAAATCAGAAAAGACGAAACAAACTCGAATTATCTAATAGCGAAAACTGAAGTTCCTCTAATCTAATAAAAATATTTTATATACGTTATTCATAAATGGCTATAATTGCCTAACTCTCAAAATGTTGCAAAGATAAACTTCATAAAGGTCACTTGATTTCAATTCAAGCTCTGATTCATGTAGAATAATACAGTCATTCGGAAAGCAATGCTGTATGAAACGACGAAATAATTTTGTTCTGTAAATCCACTAAGTTACAGAATAAGTCTTGTAGAATGTTCATAGTTTTAAATATTCTTCTTCTGTACATAATCTTATATAAAATACCGTAGTCTTCTCCTAATGTGTGTCTTCTCAACTAATTGTAATGCTCATATCTTATTTCCAAAAATTCAATATCGTTGTTCTAAAATCTAAAATACCAAAAAAAGACTATCTACAAAAATTGACTGAAGGTGCAGTCGTTATCGAATCAAAACCTTAAATAAACTAGTAGACACAAATGACAGAAGCGTCATGATTAATCCACCAGTCTATTTCCAACATGCTATAAAAATATGGTGAAAAAGGATGATCTATGTTGTTGTTTGAGTCTTCAGTCTTTTGACTGGTTTGATGCAGCTCTCCATGTCTCCCTGTCCTGAGCTAATCGTTTCATCTCTACATAGCTCCGACACCCTACATCGGAGGCAATCTGTTTAACATATTCTAACCTTGGTCTACCCCTACAGTTTTTGTCCTCGACCCTTCCTTCCATAACTAAGCTTGCTATTCCTGGGTGTCTTAGTATGTGTCCTACCAACCTATCTCTTCTCTTCATTAGCAGTCGCCAGAAACATCTCTCCTCTCCCACTCGTCTTAATACCTCTTTGTTTGTAACCCTATCTATCTATCTGATCTTCATCATTCTCCTGTAACACCACATTTCAAATGTTTCAATTCTCCTCTTTTCTGCTGCACCAATAGTCCAAGTTTCACTTCCATAGAGCGCCACGCTCCAGACAAAGGCTTTCAAAAATGACTTCCTAATACCTAAATCTATATTCGATGTCAGCAGATTCCTTTTTTGTAGAAATGCTTTCTTTGCCGGAGCCAACCTACTTTTAATATCCTCTTTGCTTCGTCCATCACTGGTTATTCTGCTTCCTAAGTAACAGAAGTCTCCTACTTCCTTCAGCTTTTCACCTGCCAATTTGATCTCCATAGAGGTTTCTGATTTATTTCGGCTGCATTCCAGTATTTTTGTTTTACATTTATTTATTTATTTTCATCATGAATTCTTTCCGTATGACGGAGTCCATACCATTCAAAAACTCATTCAAATCCTCAGGCTTGTCGGCCAAGATGACGATGTCATCAGCAAATCTCAGAGTAGAAATTATTTCTCCTTGAATCTTCACTCCCACTTTAAATTTTTCTCTAATTTCCTTCATTGCTTGTTCAATGTAAAGATTGAAAAGTATGGGTGATAAGTTGCAGCCTTGCCTTACACCTTTCTGAATACCAGCTTCTCTCTCATGTCCTTCAACTCGAATGACTGCTGTCTGGTTTCTGTACAGATTGTATATCACCCTCCTATCCCTGTACTTTATTCCAATTGATTTCAAAATGTCAAACAATTTAGTCCAATCAACGTTATCAAAAGCCTTTTCTAAGTCTACAAAAGCCATGAACGTTCTCTTATCTTTCCTTATTCTACCTTCTAAAATCAGCCTAAGACTTAGTACAGCTTCCCTTGTTCCTACATTTCTCCTGAAACCAAACTGGTCTTCACCCAACTCCGTTTCTATCTGGCTTTCAATCCTCTTGTAAATTATTCTAGACAGGATCTTTGAAGCATGAGTAATCAAGTTGATTGTACGGTAATCTTCAAATCTGTCAGCTCCCACTTTCTTTGGTATAGGGATGATTACATTCTTCTTGAAATCAGGGGGTACCTCACCTGTCTCATAAATCCTACACACCAAGTGAAATAACCTGATCAGACCTTCATCTCCTATGTAGCGTAGCAACTCAATCGGTATATCATCTATGCCTGGTGCTTTGTTCCTGCTTAAGTCTTCCAAAGCTCTATCAAATTCTGATCTCAATATTAAATCTCCTTTCGCATCCTCATCAATTTCCTCCTTCCTTTCCATTACATGATTCTCAATCTCCTTTCCCTTATACAAACTCTCTATGTAAGCTTTCCATCTCTCAACCTTTTCTTCCCTATCTGTTAGAGGCTTTCCATTTGTGTCCTTAATATTACAGCACTTAGTCTTCTTTTCCCCAAAAGTATTCTTAATCCTTCGATAAGCTGTGTCTACTTTTCCTAATTTCAGACAATTTTCTATACCTGCACATTTCTCTTTCAACCATTCTTCTTTCGCTTCCTTGCACTTCTTGTTAACCTCATTTCTCAGACGTCTGTATTCTGCTTTCCCCTTTTCATCTCGTAGATTCTTGTGTTTCCGCCTTTCATCCATCAATTCTAGTATATCCTGAGTGATCCACGGTTTTCTACCTATTCTTTCTTTCCTACCAATGTTTTCTTCTGCGGATTTTGTTATTTCATTCTTCAAAAGTGCCCATTCGTCTGCAATTGAAGTTTGTTTAGGGTTTTTCATTAGTCCTTCCTTTATACTCTTCTTGAATCTTTCGTTTACATCCTTCTCTTTCAGTCTGTCTATTGCCCACCTTTTTGGCTTTTGACTTTTCTTCAGCTTCTTCAACTTTAATCTGCATTTCATTACAACCAGATTGTGATCAGAGTTTATGTCAGCACCAGGATATGTTTTACAATCCAAAATCTGGTTTCGAAACCTCTGCTTGACCATAATGAAGTCGATTTGGTAACGCCCTGTATCTCCTGGTCTCATCCATGTGTATATTCTTCTATTGTGGTTATTGAATAAGGTGTTAGCTATGACCAATTCATGCTCGGTGCAGAATTCTACCAGCCTGCTTCCTCGATCATTCCTTTCACCTAATCCGAAATCTCCTACTATCTTCCCTTCTCTCCCTTTTCCTACCACAGCATTCCAATCTCCCATTACTATAACATTTTCATCACCCTTGATATACCTCAGAATTTCGGCTATTTCTTCGTAGACCTTTTCAACATCCTCATCATCAGCTTGACTGGTAGGCATATAGACTTGTACCACTGTAGTGGAGGTAGGTTTTGTATTGATTTTTGCTACAATAATCCGTTCACTATATTGCTCATAATATTCCACCCGCTGTCCAAGTTTCCTACTCAATATGAGGCCAACCCCTGCTTGGCCATTGTTTGATTTAGTGCTAATTACCCTATAGTCTCCTGACCAAAAGTCCTGTTCTTCCTGCCAGCGCATTTCACTAATCCCAACCAAATCCAACCTCAACCTATCCATTTCCCTTTCTAAGTTTTCTAACCTTCCACTTCCTAGCAGACTTCTAACATTCCACGCTCCGATCCGTAGAATGTCAGATTTCCTCTTTGTCACTTCTGTGATGTTAACCCCCTCTCGAGTAGTCCCCACCCGGAGATCCGAACGGGGGACTAGTTTACCTCCGGATTGAAATTTTACAAGGGAGGAGGCCATCATCACATGTAATTATGCATAGAGAGGTGCATATCCTCGGGAATAGCATACGGCTGTAGTTTCCCGTTGCTTTCAGCCGTGCAGCAGGACGCAGTGTAGCCATTATTGGCTTATATTATCAATATCTTAACCGTCTATAAGACTAGTAAAGACCCCCGTGTGGGTGCGGGTTAGAATACACCCACGGTATGCCCTGCCTGTCGTAGGAGGCGACTAATAGGGCCGACATGGCCGAATAACTTGCCAGTTTTGATTTGTTCAGACCCCCTGTGGATGGGGAGGGCAGAATTCATCCACGGTATCCCCTGCCTGTCGTAAAAGGCGGCTTAGAGGGGGCCTTATAAAGGTCAATTTTGGTTTTCTGGTCCCAGCTCTGGTTTGACCAATAGAAATAAACATGCGTGCTGTTAGGGGAAGGGCCACCAGCTTGGCCATCTGGCCAGAAAGCCTAGACGGTATGCCCCATCCCGTCAGGTGGGTGCGCCATGTACCCTACAGTAGTATCCGCCTTACAACGATGGTCCCTGCATGGCCGAATACTGGAGCTGAATAAATCCTGTGCATGCCGAGGGGGAAGTGCCTGTTCGAGGCACTGGGACCCCGGGCAATATCTGCTATGCCAGGTAGGTATTGCCTTGGCTGGGTGGCGCCCACAGTGATAGCCCCCGTTCGGAGTGGGCAGTATTCGGGGAGGATTTCGTCCGGGATGCCAAGTAAGCGATCACGGACACCTGTACAGGGTGGCACCCTTAAAAAGCCGTCTCTTGAGTGTCGAGCTAATCCCAAGGTGTATACGCCTTGGGATGAAGCCTTTAATAGAAGATTCCCCGCTGATAAGTCTCCTCGCTACCTGGTAGCTACGAGGACTGACGGGGGTGATTTTAAACTAGTAAAATCAATAATTTTTTCTGAGGAAATCGAGGGGAAATTCGGGGACCTAAGCGGGATTTCCAAGCTCCGGAACGGTCAGCTGCTGCTGCACACCGTTGATCGGAAGCAAACCGAAGCGTTGCTGGAATGCACGCAATTCGGCGAAATTCCCGTTAAGGTCTCAAAACACGAAACGCTGAATGAGGTCCGAGGAGTTATTTTCCATCGTGACCTCATTTTAAATAGCGATGCGGAATTGTTGCGGGATCTGGGGAAGAGAGGCGTCACCAAGATTAGGCGCATCACCCGAAAGATTGGGGAGAACAGCGTCGATACCGGCGCTTTTATTATCCATTTTGAGGGTGATGTAGTACCTAAGCAGGTGAAGGTCACATCGTACCACTGCGATGTTCGACCGTACATCCCTCCACCTATGCGCTGCTATCAATGCCAGAGATTCGGGCATGTTTCCGCCAGGTGCACTGCCAAGGCCGTGTGTAGAGAGTGTGGCAAGGGGACACATGAGGGTGAGAGGTGTACGCCTTCCCCGATTTGTCCTAACTGCCAAGGAAGCCACTCGCCACGATCGAAGCAGTGCCCTGAGTTTTGTAAGGAAGCAAAAATTCAAGAAATAAGAACTCTTGATAGGCTTTCATATCACGACGCTCGCAAGAGGTACCGTGATATGAATGCCCCCGAATTTCGGGTATCGTTTGCAGCTGCAACGACGCCCTCATTCACCCCTGCCGCATCTTTACCGAGTGTAGTACCCTCGACGCCCGTATTTTCAGCAGTATTAAAATCACCCCTCGCTGTACCAGCGAAAAATGTCAGCCCGACGAAGGTACAACAACCTTCTTCGGCCCAGCAAAAGAAGGCGCCGGTTATACCACCTAAACCGGCGCAATCGGAGAAGAAGTCATCTTCTTCTCCGAAACGGTCGGCGAATAAGTCTTCCCCAGTTAAAGGGGGAAAGAAGACTTTGCCGACCGGGGCTGGTCCTTCTTCCAGCCCACCTAATACGAAAACTATAGGGGAGAAGAGGGAGACGGTTCGTCGTCGTCTCTCTCGCCCTCCTGCTGACGGGGTGGCTACTGTCTCTGCTGGCTTTTCCGCTCCCACGACCACCAAGGGAGCGAAGCCTGCTGAAGCCAAGCCCGTCCGTATGGAGGAACTCCCCTATAGAAAAGAAAATAGATCGGCGGAGGAGAGGGGAGCGGTTCAGCGCCGTTCCTCTTCCTTTCCTAAAGGCAGGGCTGCTCACGTATCTGCTGGCCATCCCGCTCCCACCACTACCAGTGGAGCGGTGCCAGCAGGAGCGACCTTGTTTTATAAGGACCCGGCGTCTGTGGGGAAGGGACCATCTACTTCCCCAAACACACGTCGGCGCCGATCCAAGAAAAAATCTCTTCGGGGCGTGTCGGGGACAGACACCCAGTCTTCGGACCGGGAGAAAGTCCCTCGACACCGCTCTCGCTCTTCCCCAAGAGCGAGACTCGTGAGGTCCGACGACGACCACGCGCAACCCAAGAGAGCGCCCGCTCCATTTTCTTCGTCTTCGGACGGAGATGTGGAGATTGAGGTGTGCTCTCCTGCCCCATCATCTCCAACTAGAGATGGGGAAGGGTGGCAAACGGTCAAGCATAAGTAGAAGACCCACTTCTACTTAAGTCCACACCATGGCACTATTACAATGGAACTGTAATAGCTATACTGTTCATCTCGCTGAGTTACGACAATTAATATCTTCGTTTTCGGCAACCATTGTCTGTCTTCAGGAATCCAGGTTTCGTCCTGGACATGAGACAACAATGCGTCACTTCAAACTCTTCTCTAGAGACCGGGTGGAAGGAGCTGTGGCCGCTGGTGGCGTCTGCACTCTCGTCCACTCTAGCCTCTTTAGTGAAGAGGTGCCGTTGCGTACTCAGCTAGAGGCAGTTGCAGTTCGTACTTCGTTGCCAGTAATGGCAACAGTATGTAACGTGTACATCCCGCCTGATTCTCAGCCGGATTACGACCAGCTGGTGGATCTAGTCTCTCAGCTCCCCCCTCCTTTCCTCCTTCTGGGAGATGTTAATGCCCACAACACCATCTGGGGCTCCGCTACCACTAGCGGTAAAGGGAGAGATTTTGAGAGGCTGATCAGGCGGCTGGACCTGTGTCTGTTGAACACAGGGGAACCTACGCACTTCTCTATTGCACACGGTACTTATTCAAGTATCGATATTACCCTGTGCAGTCGTGCGCTGGTTCCCCTGCTACAGTGGGGTGTACACGATGACCTTTGTAATAGTGACCATTTTCCAATTATCGTTACTCTTCCGAACCAGAGAGCCATCGAGTTACCAAGTCGATGGTTTCTCCGGCGGGCTGATTGGCCAACTTTCACGGCACGTGCGGTGTTTGCCGAAGATACCTTTGAGAGTGTCGACGATCATACCATTTACATAACGAATGGTATTTTGGCTGCTGCTGAGGAAACAATACCTTCCTCGTCCGGCAACTCACGCCGGAAGCTTGTCCCTTGGTGGACAGCCGAGATTGCAGCAGCCATTAAAGATCGTCGACGTGCTTTCAAATGCTATCGGAGGCAAAACACTATGGCCAACCTTATCACCTTCAGAAGGATGCGTGCTAGAGCCCGATATCTGATTCGGGAGAGTAAGAAAACGACGTGGGAAAAGTATGTGTCGTCCATGACGGCGCATACTCCTTCATCTCAAGTGTGGACTAAGCTTCGTCGGATCTCCGGACTCCCGACATCACTGTCGATACCCGGAGTGTCCATCAATGGAGACATCATCACGGACCATCTCGCCATTGCCAACAGCATTGGCTCGCACTTCTCCAATGTATCCTGCTCCGGGAGTTACGATCCTACATTTCTGACTCTGAAGCGGGAGGCAGAGAATCACCCCTTGTCCTTTGCCACTGCTGCTTCGGAGTCCTATAATGTACCATTCTCTGAATGGGAACTGCGCAGTGCGCTTGCACTGTGCAGGGATACGGCTCCTGGACCGGATAACATACATAATCAAATGTTAAAACATCTGTGCGAATCCAGTATAAAAAAAACTGTTGATCCTCTTCAATCGTATATGGATTGAAGGGGAGTTTCCATCTCAATGGCGAGAGGGGATCGTGATACCGATTCCTAAGGCAGGAAAGGATCCCAAGTTTGTAAGCAGCTATAGGCCCATTTGTTTGACAAATGGCCTATGTAAGCTGCTCGAAAAGATGGTGAACCGTCGACTGGCGTGGTTCTTGGAGGATAAAGGTCTCCTGTCTGAGTACCAATGTGGATTTCGCTCTCATAGGTCCACCACTGACCATCTGGTGCGACTTGAGAGCGCCATACAGGAGGCTTTTTTTTTTTTCCGAAAGCAGCACCTAGTCACGGTTTTCTTTGACCTCGAGAAAGCCTACGACACCACATGGCGCTACGGGATCCTTTCCATCCTTCACAAGTGGGGACTCCGTGGTAACTTACCGACTTTCATTGCGAATTTCATGTCCGTCCGACTCTTTCGTGTAAGGGTCGGTAGGACATTATCGCAATACTATACCCAAGAAAATGGAGTTCCTCAGGGTTCAGTGCTGAGTGTCACCTTGTTCGCGATTGCCATTAATGGCATTGTTGCCGCCGCCGGGTCCGCGGTAGTTCCATCGCTGTATGTAGACGATTTAGCTCTGCATTACAGCTCTGGAAGTATGGCGGTCGTGGAACGGCAATTGCAGCTAGCCATCAACCTGGTCGACAGGTGGGCTCACGACCGGGGTTTTCGTTTTTCAGCAGCGAAAACCTCCGTCGTCCATTTTTGTCGGCTACGGAGGCTACATTTACACCCTGAACTACATCTCAGGGATGCTGCGTTGCCGTTGGTTGACACTTATCGCTTCCTGGGGCTCCATTTTGACAGCAAGTTAACGTGGCAGCACCATATACGGCAATTGAAAATGACATGTCTCAGGAAACTGAACATGCTCAGGTTTCTTAGTGGCACTACGTGGGGGGCTGACCGTGCGGTGCAGCTACGGTTCTACCAAGCCCTCGTCCTGTCCCGGCTAGACTATGGTTCTGTGGCATACGGTTCAGCAAGGCCGGCAACCTTGAAAATGCTGAACAGTATCCACCATAGTGGCGTTAGGCTGGCTACCGGTGCCTTCCGGACCAGCCCGATACCCAGCCTACTCGCCGAATCGGGTGTTCCACCTTTAAATTATAGACGCCAACATATGCTTTTAGCATATGCTGCCAATGTGCGTCAAATGCCGCAACACCCGACCTATCAAGCTCTCTTCGGTACCCAAAACCACCAGGGTTACGCCAACCGGCCTCGTGCCACTCGGCCGGTTGGTATTAGACTTGATAGCTGGTGTACTGAAATAGGAGTGGCTGTAGGTCCCTGTATGATCCGGACATCTAGCGAGGTGCCTCCGTGGCAAGTCCCGCGTCCGGAAATTCGGTTAGATCTGCACCGAGGTCCTAAGGTGAACACGGATGCCTCCGTTTACCGGAGGCAGTTCCACAGCAGAGTTCACCAATTTCCGGACGCTGGCATTCTATACACGGATGGTTCGAAGGTGGACGAGAAGGTGGGTTGTGCTTACGTTATTGATGGTGCAAATACCAAGATCTCTTTGCCTGAGGCCTGTAGTGTGTTTACTGCGGAGCTCGTTGCCATCTATGAAGCTCTGCAGTTTGCACTACAGGATGCTCGAATCCACTTTCTCGTGTGTACCGACTCTTTGAGTTCGTTGCAGTCAATTGCTACATGTTTCCCGCAACACCCCCTAGTGCAGCGAATCCACGACCTACTAGCCGGGCTGTGCCACGCTGACACTCGAATCATCTTTCTGTGGCTTCCAAGCCACATGGGAATTGCGGGAAATGAGTTAGCAGATCAAGCTGCAAAA
This sequence comes from Meconema thalassinum, assembly GCA_946902985.2. Taxonomy (NCBI): domain Eukaryota; kingdom Metazoa; phylum Arthropoda; class Insecta; order Orthoptera; family Tettigoniidae; genus Meconema; species Meconema thalassinum. The sequence continues at coordinate 790,698,797 of OX336390.1, forward strand.
GAGGCGGTATCACTACCACCTCGACCAATGGAGGTACCCGCTAGAGATATTCGCTCTCAGTTACGCCTACAAGTTCTGGCTTTTTGGGAGAGTCAGTGGCTAGCTGACCCACTGCCCAGTAAACTGAGAGCGATCAAGGGAACTACTCGCGTGTGGCGGAGCTCCTTCCGGACCCGGAGAGAGTCCGTCATTTTGTGTAGGCTAAGGATAGGTCATACAAGATCCACCCACTCGTACCTAATGAGAAGGGAAGACCCCCCACTTTGTACCTGTGGAGCCGTATTCACCGTGGCCCACATTTTCACCCAGTGTGTGGATCTTGCTGACTTACGAAGAAACCTTGGTTTGCAGACGACACTCAAACTTATATTAGCCGATGACGCGGTGGCTGCTGATCGCGTTATCCGCTTTATAAGTGAGAGTGGGTTAGGGCCAGCAATCTAAATTTTCCAGTGAACATTGACTCAACGACTTGTTCGTTTTTGAATGATAATGTGTCGTTTTTTCCGTAATTTTTGTTTATTTTTATAATTTTTATTTTTTATTTAATTGTTTGTTTTTGTTTTATTAATTTTTGGTCTTTTTAAATTTAGATGTCCACCTCAAAATTTTAAATTCAATTCAAAATTTGTATTCTTTAATCTGTGTTAAGAGGGGGCAGATGACCTCGTAGTTCCGCCCCTTAAAACAACAATAACTAACTAACTAGACTAGTAAAGAATTGATTTATTCTGAAAGGCTGCTACTCCGTTTCAGAATAAGTAAAGAGCAATTCTACTAACAAAAATACTAACCTTCTACCGTACTAACAATTAAATACCAAAACTCTACTAACAAAAAACTTAAGTTCCACCAACAACAAATACTACCACTAAAACAGTCTGTCAACAGGCACACTCACATGCACCCTCACACATCACAGTCTACTGAAACAATGAACTATAACTAATAAACAATGCAACTGCTACCAGACACACTCACACACCACAGTCTAATATAACAATGACATATATCTAATAGACAAACTAACTACCTACTTACAACTAAAACTAACTACATACTTACTGTACTATCAAAGTTTATACAGGGTACATGTTTCCAGGCATCATTGCCCCTTCCTCAGCCCAACATATACATAAGTGAACATTATTTAAAACACGACATATTATAAAATAACATCATACATGTAATGAAATAAAACATTTTAAAAACAGATGGGCATGCAAATGTTTGTGACAGAAGTGTCACATTATGTGCACTCTTATAAAATAAGGTAAAACATAAAAAATGTTATTGTCAATTAAACACTAATGAAAAGCTATTGAAATTGAAAAACATATTTTCCAGTTGGGCTATTGCAGGAAATACGAGAGAAAAACATGTTGTTAATACTTGATTGTCCTTGTTTTTCAGTTTGAATAGTCCATAGAAGAACACCCACTTCATAGTTTATGTGTGGTGGTCAGAAGGGACATAGTCCAGGCTGATCTGATGGTGTCTCCATTTAGCGAGAGCGCCTCATTGAGACATAATTATTTATGAAACTTGCTATATAATTAATTTCACGAGTTTTCATTGATGCGATCTTATTCTCATGGTAGAGGGAAATTGAACTCCCATTATCCAATTTTGAAACCAGAAATGAAACATGCACCCTGTATAAGAGTTTTCATTGATGCGATCTTATTCTCATGGTAGAGGGAAATTTAACTCCCATTATCCAATTTTGAAACCAGAAATGAAACATGTACCCTGTATAAACTTTGATAATTTGTCCAAGTTTTACGATCATTTGTGAGGAAGATGGATAAGAGAGTAAATAGTCAGGACAATTAGTTTTAAGTTACTATAACATTAAGGTAAAGTTCATCAGCCTAGCTCACCTGATGAAATATCTCAGAGATACCCTGCTAGCAGGAGGCCTTTGCCCTTTATGGGATTTACCAATGGCTAATAATAATAAAAAGTATTGACTAGGCGGAAAATTCCTATTCTTTTCTGAATAACCCGAAACATGTACCAAATGATTTTCTAATGATTTGAATAATTACTAATAATCGAAAGGTATTGACTAGCTGGAATTTCTTACCTAATTTTATTGTGTGTTTAATCAAGTAAGACCGTCTTTCTGAAAGACGGTCTTGGAATTCAAATATAGTACTACTGGCTCTCAGGAGGTTCATTGCTCGAAGAGGGAGAATCGATACCATCTATACCGACAATGGAACCAATTTCACTGGTACAAAAAATGCTTTGAAAAGTCTGGACTGGAATGAGATAATGTCGTTCTCCTCAGTACATGGGATAAAATGGAATTTCAACCCAGCTACAGCTGCTTGGTGGGGAGGTTGGTGGGAGCGCCTTGTGAGGACACTCAAGGAGCTACTAAGAAGAAACTTAGGAAGAGCAACACTCACCTATGAGGAGTTGGGAACTGTGATTTGTGACTGTGAAGTCACAATGAATTCCAGGCCTCTCACTTACGTAGAAGATGAGTTTGAGAAATTGATGCCTCTGACGCCAGCTTGTTTTCTACAAGGTATTCCCCAAACTGAGGTCCCAGACTTGGACATCATAGATAGCAGGAGTCTTAACATAAGAACACGGTACTTACAGACTTTACGAGCAAACTTACGTCAGCGATTTCGTAATGAATACTTAGCCCTGTTGATTCACAGAGGCCAGAGACGACAAGATAATGTCAATGTTGGAGATGTGGTGTTGGTCGAGACTGACAAGAAGAGGATCAACTGGCCACTTGGTGTCATCCTGGAGGTCTATCCAGGGTCAGACGGCTACATAAGGGCAGCCAAGATAAAGACTACTGTAGGGGAGAAGGTAAGACCGGTGCAACGTCTGTATCCCTTAGAGGTGTCCGCAAGCTCAGACAACACACCTCCCCTGGAACAAGTTGTTGGACACCAGCCCAAAACATCTGTCCCAGGACCGAATACTACCAGGTCATGAAGAACAATTCGAGTGCCCCACAGACTTGATTTGTGATTGTGAGAAGGTTGCAATTTAATTTGCCTGTAAATTGCAAGGTGGGAGTGTGTTCTAAGTTCCTTGACCAGACGGTGTTTGTTTGTCCTTTTTTCCGGTCTGTGTGTTATCCATGTAATGGAGCTTCGTCACGTTGCATTAAAGTATTGAGTTTAACTAAGCGTTTTATTAACAATCGCATCTTAATAATAAATTCATATAGTGCGCTCATATGAAGGGTGCTACAATACGACCCTAACGGCAGAATGCTGAACTCCAATGTCACCCAATCAAGCAAATTATAGCTTTTAAATTTCATTTAATGTAGAGTTAGAAATATAAAATTTCCTCAATGTACATTATAATAGGACTTTTCATATTTCATGTGTTCTTTATCGTGAAAAATAGAATAGAATTGTGCAGTTTTCCACACTGTACTGCCCCCGTAATTGAATTATGTAGAGACCATGGTGGCTATATTTGAAATTATAATGAAAGTTATGGTTGTCATAGTTATGACGTGGGTTAGTCATGACGTAAGCACGGATGACGTAAATGTTATGCCAGCAAGCTACTTGAGCTGAGATTCTCAGTGACGTCAGCATTTAGTCGAGAATGTTCCAAGATTTACGACGCAGTCGCAGGAAACGAGGAATTCTGCTGAGGAAGAAACTATGCTATTGGAGGAGAGGCATGAACCAATGAACGATAGTTTAAAGGAAGACGGAGATTGCTGAAACTATGGTATTTTTGTTACTTATGGAATGCAGAATTGTGGAAATCCATTTGCAGTAAAAGCATTGACTTGGAATTTTGGTGAAATTTATTTTCAGTTTTTGAATTTTGAAAATCCGTCATGTATTAACGAAGTTGGAAGTTCTAGCGATGACGTAGTATCACGCTTTGGAAGGGATGGTAACGCCCCTCGAGAAGTTAATAAAAGGGCTTGCGCAGAAGAGAGGAGGCTCTTTCGTTCTCTGATCATTCTGAGATTTCATTCTCAGAGCATCGAAGTATATTTGTGAAAGTTCTTTTCTTATACATTCATTATAGTGAGACGTCGAAGTGAACAGCAGTGAAAAGAATCGTCTTTATAACGCGTGGCGAGGCCACTATATTAACGAGATCCAAGTCAAACTAGGTGAAGTTGAAACGGACCTTAGAAAGCTTCTACAAGTTTAGCTTCGAACAGTTAGCGGTCTCCGATAAGCTAATTGTATTGTGCAGTGCTACATGCAGTTATAGAGAAAAGCTGAACAATTTCGACCGATTAGTTCGAAAGATATTAGCAGTTATATACGACTGAGAAAAGTGATTATCTCGCCACAAGAGAAGCACTTTCGTATAGCCAGAATCAACGCAACGGCTGACGCTGCGAGTGGAATAGAAAGACTTCAGATTGCTTGGTTACAGAACGATACAGTATAATGGAGCAATTGAATACGGCAGTTTGTTCTTCTAACACTACAACCGAAGAGCAGATGGAGGGCTAAAAGGCTTATTGCAATTGGGACATACTTCAACGGAGTAAGATAGCGACATGGAACTTCGCTAATTGCTATTCCACACAAGCGAACATGCGGTGAATACCATCTACACCCATGTTTCGTAATTAAAGGCTGAATACCATCGAACAGCCATAGAAACAATTTCATACTCTGAATATGAATAATTTCTTCGGAAATTTCTACAAAACTTCATGGCGATTGTCTACTGGAACTTCAGGGAATTTTTCAAGAGAGGTCAGGGTGGACCCGACTCACAAAGAAGATTATTGCCGGAAGGATGTCTATTCGTCTTCGAGGAGCAGAGCGATTCACGGAGAAGGAAGCAGTTCGATTCTCCGAGGGTGCTATTTCCTATTTCGAGGATGGAGCTCAGCTTTAACGTGGTGAAATGGATCCATCAGCAGTCTTCTTTGGGGAATTTTCCTCTGGAACGTCAATCGGCAGATAAGGTAGTCGTGAACGTTTATTGTATTTGAGTTTACTAATGATGTTTGAGCAACCATTTTTCCCATATTTTTATCCTCATGTATTTTTGCCCTATTTTCTTGTTGAGATTCTTATTCTCAGTACACCTTGATGAGTTTTGCATTTTTTTTCGACGATTTATTAAGACATTGTTATGTCATGGGCATAGTTAACGATTTTGAATCAGTTGAGACTGATATTTAGAATTTTCAGTAATTAATATTTTTGTAGTCACGATTTGACTGTAAGTTAATGATTTTTAATGGCAGATTTAAATTCAGACAGCGAGTCATTTTATTAAAGTAATTCTACCCCAGTTTAATTACTTTGACCAATTTTCTGTCATCATCAAGAAGGAAGAACATTTAAATGATTTTAGAGCGTTAAAATCTCTTACGTTGTCGACAATCTTGGAAATACTAGTCGTTATTTGTATTGATTGCAACACAGACATTTATCGTCAGTTATGAATGAACATTGCATCATAGACACTTTTGTGAAAGAGTAACTTTAATAATGAATTATTGAATGCATTAAAGTCAAGTACTTTTGTTAGGAGTTTTTCTCAATTAGAGATTTATAGAACGATGTTTGCATTCCCCAGTCTAATTGGATTCTATTCGACTACTTTGCATTTTAGTAGCACTTTATTTGAAGATAGTATTTTCATACTACAATTTCTTTTAAGATGTTAATCTTAAATTTTGATAGACCAGACAGGCGTATATAAGCGTATTCACTATTAAATTTGTTTGTGATTGGCAAGTTTTGACTTCATTTCGGTTCATAAATGAAATCCACGAAGGTTAAATAGAAAAACAGTTTTGAAACAATTAATGATTATAATTTTTTTTAAGTGGAACTATGAATGTATAATCGTTAGTGCAGCGCGTGTTGAAAGTCGCTGAGATATAAAGCCCTTGAATATGAAGGAAGTTCCCACAGGAATAAATGTTAAAGAATTATTTGTGGAAGTTTTGTAAGTTATGTGGAAGTTTAATACCATATAGATTAATATATGATGATTTTGGGCATATTTTTAATGCAGTTTGTGCATTATCTTGTTAGCGAAGGATTTTCCGCTGGAGTAAGATTGTAATAGTTCGTTGAAAATAAATCAAGTGAATTACTGTTATAATTAACACGAGTTTTGAAAGAATTTGAGATAAGATTTTGAATGAAGGTTGCCGTCACAAATCATTATTAAAACCTTTATTAAACCAGATTGTGACATTAACATGTATAACTAACCTTCATTGGTCGATTATATTAAACAAGATTATGAAAATTACCAAACGAATGAACATGTGGTTAATGTATTTATTAAATTAATAATTTAAACAATTTAAATGTTAATATTGTAAATAATTGCTGTAAATATTTTTGAAAATAATGAGAAACGAGAGTGATGTTAAAGGCGTGCTTATAATATTTTTATTGTCTTTGACAAATATGATAAACAATTTCTAATCGTTATAAATAATTTTTGTGATTTTGTTATAAACATTTAAGAGCTAATTAAACATTTGGATTGAACTTAACAAGTTTATGGAATTAACATAATGATCCAATAGGATGTGAGCAAAGTACTTGAAAGATTTGCGTCAATATAATGTGATCTGTCTTGTAGACAGATAAAAGTTTGAGAGAGCAAGCTGTATGTTACGTAACACAACATGTGAGAAGGGAGTGCATTTGACCAGGATGCAACAGGTTCGAGGGTAGCTCGCAGCTGGGCCAACATCTGGTTCAATCAGTGTGAGGTCGTCCACACTCCGGCCTTGCGACTATAAATACCATTCTCTTGTTTATTAAAAGGAAACCAAATGCTCTATATATGTCACACCCTGACGTCCTTTTCCAATCCAATAGTGTTATGAATATTACGTTATTTGGAGCTCTTGGGAGCTAAAATGTTTTATATCTTGTTGTATGATAATTTTTGCAAGTCCTACTGAGGACGTAGTCAGATTGACTTGGGCTACTGATAGCCACGTTGATTTTGTTGTGTTAGTAAAATCATACCCTTTATTAGAAATAAAGCTTTTGTACAGTTCAAAGTTCTCGTCTTCGTTCTTGGTTCATTTTTAAATGTCATGGTGGAGGTTATTGTGTGAACCGACTTTTAGTGATCCTGTTGTCAACTCAAACCCCGAGATAATTAAGAGGTAAGTAACGGTAAGTATGAACCCCCGTCTATTTTGGTGTGTTCCACAATGATTTCCTGTGAACTTCTGTGCTCTTATCTCGATAGTATCTGTCAGTGCCATTTTCATTGATGTAGCTATGCCGGTGCGATTGATAATTGGCAATCCGATTGAGGGGGCGGATATCTGACAGCCTACTATCCAGGTAAACGGGGACAGAAAGATTGGCGCACCTAAAACGTTGGGGCTCGATTCAACAAAACTGGATTACCAGGTTGAACGCCAGAAAGAGTGGCAAACCTAAAACGTGAGGTTCGATTAGACTCAAATAAAGAGGTTGATTCTTTGTTAGATGTCTAGGCCAATTGTAGAATTTAAGAGTGTGATTATATAGGAATTAAATGTTGTATTGTATTAGGAAAATTACACTCAGAAAAGATCAGATCTTATACAACTTGGGAAAGGTTAAATAGGCTGGAAACTTAGAAAAATCGCCTATAATCTGGAATCTTATTTTATTTGACCGGCTTATGACATTTCAGTCATATTAAAGATAAATTTAAATTATTTGGATTGTAAATGTAAATTATTTGTGTTAGGATATTTTTAAATGAGCCAGAGAAATTTGAACATGTGCTTGAGTTTGTTTCAACATGAAGTATCTTCGAAGGTTAATTATAAGGTAGTTATAAGTTAGATTTAAGACAGAAAATTGATCAAATTTATATATGGTGAAAAGTGTTGCTCAAATGTTGTTATTTTGCTCTTTTGATGTATGTCCCTACAGCAATCCATTTTTGAATAATATTGTAATGGCAGATGAAAGTTTCAGGTTGATGCTAGAGGAGATGTCTGCTAACTTGAAAGCTAGCATGAACAATAGTATGAAGCAGATGATGGAAGAGAATGCTAGTAATATGTCTGCTAATTTGAAAACAAGCATGACTAGTAGTGTGAAGCAGATGCTGAATGAAAGCATGAAGGAGAATAATAGTCGAATGGAGGAGAATGTTAGTAATTTGTCTGCTAATTTGAATGCAAGAATGGAGGAGAATGCTAGTAATTTGAAAGCTAGTATGGATGAAAGTTTGAAGGGTATTCAAACTAGTGCTGCTAATTTGGAGGATAATATGTCGCGTTTGCAGATTAATACCCTAGGAATTGAGAATACTGTAACGGACATGCGTACAGACGTGTCTAATGTCCATAAAGATGTGTCTATTGTGCATAAAAGTGTTGATGATGTTAAATTTGATGTGTCTAAGGTACAAAAAGACCTTACAATGTTAAATCTAGATGTAGCTAATGTCCGAGGGGATATTTCTTGTGCTAGAGCCGAAGTAGTTGTTGTCAAAAACGATGTAGCGACTGTCCAAGACAAGGTCGAGGAAGTCCAAAAAGAAATTCAAAAAGCTAGAACTGATGTATCCAATGTTCAGGTAGACATTAATAATATTCATGCGGATATAACTGAGGTGCAAAGTGACATAACTAAGATTCAGGTAGAGGTCAACACAGTTTTCGTAGATATTACTAAAGTCCAAACTGACGTAAATAAAGTCAGGGAAGAAATCGAAAACTCAAAAACTCTTTGTACGCGTAATATAACTGCATTAGCGACTAGGTTAGTCGATGAATCAGTTAGAACAACAACGTCTTTAGCAGAGTTGAAGTATGATGTAGAGGTCATGAGAACCCAGGTATTAGACCACAATAGAGTATTAAAAGAGGATATCGAAGTAGACATAGCCGAAATGTTAACAGCAAATGTAGCGGTATGGAAGGACGAGTGGAATAAGTCAAGTGGGGAACATGTAACCCAAATTCAGGAAAGGATTGAAAGAAAACTTGCCAGTACGCAGATAGAAATTAACAATGAAGTAGTACAGATTAGGAAAGATTTAAGCGTCAGGATAAATTCGTTATCCGAAAAACAAGTTGACGATAGAACACAACTAGATCAGGATATGCAAACTTTAAAATCTACATTAGAGGAACAGATGCATAAAGTTGTCTCGGATGTAAATGAAACGACGAGTAAACTGAAAAATTTGAAGTTAGGAGAGGCTAGTTTAATGCAGGACTACAAAGAAGAGATTATCAAGAAAGTCTTAACAGAAATCACCGACAAGGATACAGAAGGCTTAGCTTGCGAATTGAATAGGAATTATGCTAGAAGACATAACCTAGAGCCAGAAGAAAGAGACGTGACTCCTGAAGAACGTGTATCCAGATTCAGAGAGGAGGATGACGAGAGGAATATGGAACCTGAGTGGAATTATCGAGATAGTGGGAAAAACTATCCGGATTCATATCCGAGGAACGTGACGGTCATTAGGAATTTCGAAGACAAACCACAAAAATTCAGTAACACTGATAGTTTGACACCTATAGAGTATGTAAGGAATCTCAAAGATTATTTCATCGAAGCTCACATTCCCAGAGAGAGAGAGATGAAGATAGTAGAGAGATATCTGATTGGAGGACCCCTTGAATGGTTTTTGCGCATTTAGATACACATTCAGTAACTTTGACGAGTTTGCAGAGGCATTAATCAAGCGATTTTGGTCTATAGAAGCGCAGAATTCGTTAAGAGCGGAGGTGTATTCAAGAAAATACTCAGGTACTCTTCCAACGAGGTACGCTGATTTCTTTACGAGTCAGTTGTCCCGCTTGAGATTTTTGCAACCCCCATTGTCCACGGAGCAACTAATAGATGCGATTTCTCGTATGCTGCCAGTTGAGGTGAGGAGACTTATAATTTCGTCTAACATCCGGGATTTATCCAGCATGGATGAATTACTGAGAAGGTTAGACTACACAAGTCCAATGCCTAACGTAGTCCAGAAAGGTCAAAGGCAGGAGTTTAAGGAAATCAATACGGTATATATGGACCAAGTCCAACAAACTGACAAGCCAGAGGAGGAGAAAACTGACAATGTAGGTCCTCACAGAAATAATCAGTTTAGAAATTACACATCACAAGGTTACCGACCGTATCAACAGAGAAGAGGTTGGAACTACAACCGAGGAAACTACAATGGAAGAGGCAGATATTATAACAATAATGGGTATAACCGTAACTATAATAGGAATAACCAAAACCAAAATAGAAACCAGAATACTCAAAGTCAGGTTATGACACCTGATCAGTATCAGCAAAGAGAAAAGGAAAGCCAGCAATACTTAAAAGAATTAAGGGATAAAGAAGCTGACAATCAAAAGAAAAGGCAGGATGTTGTAATCGATCCTGGGCCTTCTACGAGCCAGCAGAATTTTGAGGTCGGTAACACACAAAAAAAAAACGCCGATTTCTCAACGTCAGTGAGAACCTGTAAATACATTGCCACACCACACCTGATTACGATTAATGAGATATACGAAGTTACCGATGAAGATTTATTAGAAGAGAGGGGTATTGTTAAAGAGGAAAGACCATGTGCCTTACCTATTATTGCTGTACGGATAGATGGACAGCAGTACAAAGCCCTGATGGATACTGGTGCTATTATTTCCATCATTTCAGAGGAATGTTATCAAAATCTGCTAAAAGGAGAGAACATGACAGTTCTACCTGTTTCTACCGTCAAAGTGAGAGGGATATTCCAAGATAAGGCAGTGAAATGCAAGATTCAAGTGTTATTGAACTTTAAGATCAATGGAAGGAATTATGAACAGATCTTCATTGTGGTGAGCAAGATCAATTTTGATATGGTGCTTGGAATCGATTTTATATCGAAGGTCGGAGCTATTATTGACATGAAGAACAGAAGTATTAGCTTTAATGATGGGTACATAATCACAGAAGAGATAGAAGAACAGGACGTGAAAAACAGTCTGGAAATAGACCTTAGGGAAGAAATTTTGAATACAATAATTAATGAAGTGGAAAACTTAGAAGAAATACCCAGTAGAAAAACTGAAGGATTTGAAGAAATTCAGGGGGAATTTGAGGATCTGATAAAGGAATTCCAAGATATTTTCGATGAAAAACCTGGATTGATTAAGGATTATAAGTACAAGATAAGGCTGACAGATTAAACCCCTTACCAGAAGAGAATATACCCCATTCCTGAGAAATACTATCAAGAAGTACGAGGGTTAATCAGAAAAATGGAGGTAGACGGGATTATTAGAAAACAGGCGTCGTCTTATATAAACCCCATCACAGTAGTGAAGAAAAGTAATGGTCAGATACGTCTTTGTCTCGATGCCAGGACCATCAACTTGAAGATTCTTCCAGAAAATGACAGACCACCCAAGATTAGAGATCTGCTTCGGAAATTCAAAGGAAGAGCTTGTTTCAGCGTTCTCGACTTGACGTCTTCATTTTATCAAGTTCAATTAGAAGAGGATAGTATGCAGTACACTGGATTCCTATTTGACCAGACGTCATGGGTCTTTGCCAGAATGCCTTTTGGAATGGTTAACAGTGGACCAGCACTTATTCGAGCACTTGATAGTAAGCTCACTGACGAAGTGAAAGAAAATGTAATCTGCTACATTGACGATTTAATCGTATCTTCACCCAGCGCTGCAGAACATTTAGTGCACTTGAGAAAGTTGTTCGAGAATTTGAGGGAGGCCAACATCAAGGTGAACTATGGAAAATGTCAATTCTTGAAGAAGGAGATAAATTATTTGGGGCATACTATTGATAAAGATGGATATCATCCAAACATGAAAAAAGTAGATGCGATCACGAGATTTCCAAAGCCAACTAAGGTAAAACAAGTCAGAGAATTTGTAGGTGCATGCCAATTTATTAGCAGCCACTGTCCAAGATACTCGGAAATTATGGCTCCTCTGTATGACTTACTCAAGAAGAACAACAGATGGAAATGGAGTACCGCTGCAGATGAGGCTTTTGAGAAAGCAAAAGAAATGCTCAGAAATAATGTGAAACTGGAGTACCCAGACTTTGAGAAGGTGTTCTATATTGAGTCTGATGCATCGAGAATAGGCATTAGTGCAGTCTTATACCAGAAAGACGAGGCAGGCAACAAGCACTACATTGCGTTCACTAGTCGGAAGTTGAAAAAGCACGAGGAAAACTACTTCACGACAGAGCTTGAAGCGTTAGCTTTTGTGACAGCTTTACAAGCCTGGAAGGAAATCCTGCTGGGACATAAGGTCATCATTATTACTGACCATAAAGCACTACAGTTTATGTTGCAAACTGACATGTCAAGTGATAGATTGACACGTTGGGCTTTGTTCACCCAACAGTTTAACGCTACTATCGTCCACCAGCCTGGGAAAGATAACTTACTGGCTGATGCTCTATCACGTAACCCTATTAAAAATGTGCAGATACACCATGTACAATTGGAGCAAGAAGATGAAGAAACCGTTAGGAGGTTAGCCCGAATCGGTGTGTCACAGAAGAGACACGCTCCAATAAGGAAAATGTACAGGTTCCTCAAGGGTTACATGGACAATACAGATGTTGACTATGAAGCTACACGGAGAAATTCACGACACTTTGTCTTGAGTGGAGACATCGTATGCAAGTATGCTGACTCTGCGCATACAAAACTCCGAATAGTCGTGCCACCTAAACTTATTGTAAATTTAGTGTGGGTAGCTCATCATGCAACTGGACATGCCGGTTTAGATAAAACTCTTAATACACTTAAAGAGAGATTTATCTGGACTAACATGCGTTCCAGCATTGCCAAAGTCATTAGATCCTGTGACAAATGTCAAAGAGCAAAGTATGCTTCTGCTTTACTAAAGGGAAAACCGAAGGCGATGATTCCTTCTAAGCCAAACGAACTCATGGCGACGGATATATTTGGCCCCTGTCCAAAGGGATACCAGGGTAACCAGTACCTGTTGGTGACCGTGGATGTTTTCTCAAAATTTGTTACAATGAGTCCCATGCAGAAAGCTAACACGAGGAACGTAGTAAGCAGACTGGAAAATGCTGTATTTCCTAAAGCTGGTATACCGGAATATCTACTGTCAGATCATGGAACGCAGTTTACGTCCGTGGAATTTGCAGCGGATATGGAAAGGCTTGGCATTAAGCACTTATTTTCAAGCGTGCGTTACCCTGAATCGAATTCCTCAGAAAGATATATGGCTGAATTTTCGAAATTCTGTCGAATTTTCTGTCCAAATGATCATTCTGGATGGGTGAGATTTGTACCCCTTATAGAGGAATGTCTGAACTCTACAGTGCAGGAGAGCACAGGAGAAGTGCCAATGCGACTTCATCTAGGAAGAAACCCAGAAAGGCCGTGGGATAATCTTTTCAACCACATACCGAGAGATCCCGACATAGGAAGGCAGCAGAGGATTGACAAGGCAAAGGAACAACTCCAGAAAGCAGCAGAGAAACGATTGAAGAGAGTAGCTGGAAAACGTTTTGGTACACCCTTTCAAGTTGGAAATCTTGTATTATTACGCAGACCTGTCAAGGCTGATATGTCCAAGAAAATCTACCCCAAATTTGGATTAGTGTTCCTGGGGCCGTTTAGGATTACGAACGCCTATGGAAACAACTGTTATGAACTCTACGATGATGAGAATAATGTCGTTTACGGCAAGTTCAATGCTGGAAATTTAAAAAGATACTATCCTAGAGTAAGCCAGTAATAATTCAATTTCGTGTTCAAGAGAGTTGAGATACTTGTAACATTGAGTTTAAAAACAATTTGCAACTGTTTTTAAAACGTGGTGGGAGGAGAATGCCCCCGTAATTGAATTATGTAGAGACCATGGTGGCTATATTTGAAATTATAATGAAAGTTATGGTTGTCATAGTTATGACGTGGGTTAGTCATGACGTAAGCACGGATGACGTAAATGTTATGCCAGCAAGCTACTTGAGCTGAGATTCTCAGTGACGTCAGCATTTAGTCGAGAATGTTCCAAGATTTACGACGCAGTCGCAGGAAACGAGGAATTCTGCTGAGGAAGAAACTATGCTATTGGAGGAGAGGCATGAACCAATGAACGATAGTTTAAAGGAAGACGGAGATTGCTGAAACTATGGTATTTTTGTTACTTATGGAATGCAGAATTGTGGAAATCCATTTGCAGTAAAAGCATTGACTTGGAATTTTGGTGAAATTTATTTTCAGTTTTTGAATTTTGAAAATCCGTCATGTATTAACGAAGTTGGAAGTTCTAGCGATGACGTAGTATCACGCTTTGGAAGGGATGGTAACGCCCCTCGAGAAGTTAATAAAAGGGCTTGCGCAGAAGAGAGGAGGCTCTTTCGTTCTCTGATCATTCTGAGATTTCATTCTCAGAGCATCGAAGTATATTTGTGAAAGTTCTTTTCTTATACATTCATTATAGTGAGACGTCGAAGTGAACAGCAGTGAAAAGAATCGTCTTTATAACGCGTGGCGAGGCCACTATATTAACGAGATCCAAGTCAAACTAGGTGAAGTTGAAACGGACCTTAGAAAGCTTCTACAAGTTTAGCTTCGAACAGTTAGCGGTCTCCGATAAGCTAATTGTATTGTGCAGTGCTACATGCAGTTATAGAGAAAAGCTGAACAATTTCGACCGATTAGTTCGAAAGATATTAGCAGTTATATACGACTGAGAAAAGTGATTATCTCGCCACAAGAGAAGCACTTTCGTATAGCCAGAATCAACGCAACGGCTGACGCTGCGAGTGGAATAGAAAGACTTCAGATTGCTTGGTTACAGAACGATACAGTATAATGGAGCAATTGAATACGGCAGTTTGTTCTTCTAACACTACAACCGAAGAGCAGATGGAGGGCTAAAAGGCTTATTGCAATTGGGACATACTTCAACGGAGTAAGATAGCGACATGGAACTTCGCTAATTGCTATTCCACACAAGCGAACATGCGGTGAATACCATCTACACCCATGTTTCGTAATTAAAGGCTGAATACCATCGAACAGCCATAGAAACAATTTCATACTCTGAATATGAATAATTTCTTCGGAAATTTCTACAAAACTTCATGGCGATTGTCTACTGGAACTTCAGGGAATTTTTCAAGAGAGGTCAGGGTGGACCCGACTCACAAAGAAGATTATTGCCGGAAGGATGTCTATTCGTCTTCGAGGAGCAGAGCGATTCACGGAGAAGGAAGCAGTTCGATTCTCCGAGGGTGCTATTTCCTATTTCGAGGATGGAGCTCAGCTTTAACGTGGTGAAATGGATCCATCAGCAGTCTTCTTTGGGGAATTTTCCTCTGGAACGTCAATCGGCAGATAAGGTAGTCGTGAACGTTTATTGTATTTGAGTTTACTAATGATGTTTGAGCAACCATTTTTCCCATATTTTTATCCTCATGTATTTTTGCCCTATTTTCTTGTTGAGATTCTTATTCTCAGTACACCTTGATGAGTTTTGCATTTTTTTTCGACGATTTATTAAGACATTGTTATGTCATGGGCATAGTTAACGATTTTGAATCAGTTGAGACTGATATTTAGAATTTTCAGTAATTAATATTTTTGTAGTCACGATTTGACTGTAAGTTAATGATTTTTAATGGCAGATTTAAATTCAGACAGCGAGTCATTTTATTAAAGTAATTCTACCCCAGTTTAATTACTTTGACCAATTTTCTGTCATCATCAAGAAGGAAGAACATTTAAATGATTTTAGAGCGTTAAAATCTCTTACGTTGTCGACGATCTTGGAAATACTTGTCGTTATTTGTATTGATTGCAACACAGACATTTATCGTCAGTTATGAATGAACATTGCATCATAGACACTTTTGTGAAAGAGTAACTTTAATAATGAATTATTGAATGCATTAAAGTCAAGTACTTTTGTTAGGAGTTTTTCTCAATTAGAGATTTATAGAACGATGTTTGCATTCCCCAGTCTAATTGGATTCTATTCGACTACTTTGCATTTTAGTAGCACTTTATTTGAAGATAGTATTTTCATACTACAATTTCTTTTAAGATGTTAATCTTAAATTTTGATAGACCAGACAGGCGTATATAAGCGTATTCACTATTAAATTTGTTTGTGATTGGCAAGTTTTGACTTCATTTCGGTTCATAAATGAAATCCACGAAGGTTAAATAGAAAAACAGTTTTGAAACAATTAATGATTATAAATTTTTTTAAGTGGAACTATGAATGTATAATCGTTAGTGCAGCGCGTGTTGAAAGTCGCTGAGATATAAAGCCCTTGAATATGAAGGAAGTTCCCACAGGAATAAATGTTAAAGAATTATTTGTGGAAGTTTTGTAAGTTATGTGGAAGTTTAATACCATATAGATTAATATATGATGATTTTGGGCATATTTTTAATGCAGTTTGTGCATTATCTTATTAGCGAAGGATTTTCCGCTGGAGTAAGATTGTAATAGTTCGTTGAAAATAAATCAAGTGAATTACTGTTATAATTAACACGAGTTTTGAAAGAATTTGAGATAAGATTTTGAATGAAGGTTGCCGTCACAAATCATTATTAAAACCTTTATTAAACCAGATTGTGACATTAACATGTATAACTAACCTTCATTGGTCGATTATATTAAACAAGATTATGAAAATTACCAAACGAATGAACATGTGGTTAATGTATTTATTAAATTAATAATTTAAACAATTTAAATGTTAATATTGTAAATAATTGCTGTAAATATTTTTGAAAATAATGAGAAACGAGAGTGATGTTAAAGGCGTGCTTATAATATTTTTATTGTCTTTGACAAATATGATAAACAATTTCTAATTGTTATAAATAATTTTTGTGATTTTGTTATAAACATTTAAGAGCTAATTAAACATTTGGATTGAACTTAACAAGTTTATGGAATTAACATAATGATCCAATAGGATGTGAGAAAAGTACTTGAAAGATTTGCGTAAATATAATGTGATCTGTCTTGTAGACAGATAAAAGTTTGAGAGAGCAAGCTGTATGTTACGTAACACAACATGTGAGAAGGGAGTGCATTTGACCAGGATGCAACAGGTTCGAGGGTAGCTCGCAGCTGGGCCAACATCTGGTTCAATCAGTGTGAGGTCGTCCACACTCCGGCCTTGCGACTATAAATACCATTCTCTTGTTTATTAAAAGGAAACCAAATGCTCTATATATGTCACACCCTGACGTCCTTTTCCAATCCAATAGTGTTATGAATATTACGTTATTTGGAGCTCTTGGGAGCTAAAATGTTTTATATCTTGCTGTATGATAATTTTTGCAAGTCCTACTGAGGACGTAGTCAGATTGACTTGGGCTACTGATAGCCACGTTGATTTTGTTGTGTTAGTAAAATCATACCCTTTATTAGAAATAAAGCTTTTGTACAGTTCAAAGTTCTCGTCTTCGTTCTTGGTTCATTTTTAAATGTCATGGTGGAGGTTATTGTGTGAACCGACTTTTAGTGATCCTGTTGTCAACTCAAACCCCGAGATAATTAAGAGGTAAGTAACGGTAAGTATGAACCCCCGTCTATTTTGGTGTGTTCCACAATGATTTCCTGTGAACTTCTGTGCTCTTATCTCGATAGTATCTGTCAGTGCCATTTTCATTGATGTAGCTATGCCGGTGCGATTGATAATTGGCAATCCGATTGAGGGGGCGGATATCTGACAGCCTACTATCCAGGTAAACGGGGACAGTACTATTTCATAAACTAAACAGAATGGACTATCATAATTATTAAAATCACTTTCATTTATCATGTTTCTGAACATTTATCGCTGGAAATGTCAAATGGATTATGTCATACACGAACAACATTTCATGAAATAATTTTGACGAAGCTTTAGAAATAGTTGAATTCAGATCTTCCCAAAGATTCCCTTGGATTCCCTTTTAAATTTGCCAATAGATGGCACGTGCATAGCGTTAGTAAACATGGATGGCGAAATTAAAGTTGTTGTGAAGTGGAGCGGGAAGGAGTATGAAATTTGTAATCTGTCGGAAGGTGATACCGTTTCAACTCTCAAAAATGCTATCCACAAGGAAACTTGTGTTCTTCCAGAGAGACAAAAACTCCTGAACTTGAAATTCAAAGGTGAGGTTTCTTTTAATGGATGTGTTGTTTGACATACAAGGAGAGGTTAGGTATTTGTGAACTGTGATTTATTGTAGAAATTACGCTCATACTGTATGTTTGAAATTAACATGATAGGTTGTTTGTTTAATTATATGCCAGAGAGGGGTAATGTTGAAATTAATCCAATTTTCAGTCCATTTCATCTCAACACACCAGTTTAATAAAATGGCAAAGACCAATTTTATAAAACAATAGCAAAGTAAGACAGGGGCCATATAACTTTGACTTGATTGTACCCTTAATAAATAAAAGTTTTCCTATGTCTATTTGCTAAAATGACTGTTTTGATAAATTTACTTGTGTAGAGATAATTTTCAGGAAATAATTTAACATTTATGCAACTTTTAAAGTAGCCTAGGCTTTTGTAGAATGCAAATTGTTGACTTATTTCAGGGAAAATGCCTGAAGATGACTGTCAATTATCAACTCTAAAGCTCAAACCTGGTTTTAAAATAATTATGATGGGCTCCCTTGAGCAAGATATAGCAGATGCCTCTGCACCCCCAGACGACATTCCTGAAGTCATAAAAGATCTTGACATTGAGGAAGAAGAAGTTGCAATAGAAAATAAAGAAGTGAGTGATCCTACTGGGTAATGCCTATCATTAGCCTACCAATTTAAACTATCATATTATTACCATAGGCTATGAATTTTGTTTTCAAATTCACAGGTTAACGTACACGATGGTAACTCAAAATAATTGGTACAACTTGATGACAGCTATTTATTTTTGGAAAAAATTCTTGAAGTACTGAAATTAATCAAAATATCTATAGTAATAGTTGGGTAAAAATATGGAGATGATGTAGTTATAGATGTTTACTCCTCCACTGTCCGTGACCCACCCAGCCTTCCCAAATAGGATCATGACTTATATAGATGAAATTCCAGCTGACTCAACCATTTTTGGCAACATGTATATTATTGCCACCCCATGCATTCGATACTATTTCGCATCCGATGTCAAGTTAATGTTTAAGTACACCAACTTTCATTGAAATGGTGAATACTGTTCTATATACCCCCTTGCTTGTAGTGCAATCAGTAATTTTCGTCCAGACAGTCATCTAACCAATGGGGAGCGTGATGTCGCAGTGGCTTAGCTGCTCGTCTTTCACCCGGACGGCCGGGGTTCGAATCCCGGTGACAGCGGGGTGGAATTTTCACCTGAAAAATCACGTGGCGTCAGGAAGGGCATCCGGCCTTAAATCCCCGGCCAAAACCAAAATGAGCCTGGCTGGCTCCGGCGACCCCAATTAATTGGGAAAAGCCGAAGGAGGAAGAAGAAGAAGAAGTCATCTAACCAATGGTTTAGTCCAGACACCCATTTTAGTTCTGGTGTATTTTGTATCGGACATGTTGGCAACAGTGATATGACGTTAAAGTCATGGCTGGCGTCGTCGAATGAGCAAAAGATAAAATCATTTATTTCGTAATAAAACAAATATTTCTGGTGCAGCAGTGACAGTTCAACTTCTAAAGACTCCCAGAAAGGTATGTGAATCATAAATCATCCATTTTCAATAATCTGCCTTGTAAAAGTTGAAAAGCCAAAAATAGCTGTTGTCAACCTTTAATGGTAGTATGCATGATGTAGCCTATGACTCAAGTCATAACTTTTCTAAAGTACAAAAGCTAACCAAAATACCTGTACTAATGGTCAGGGAAATATCTGGAGATAATGTAGTAATAGATGTTTACTCCAAGATTATTTGGAAAATTTTCCATATTTGAGGTCCGTATTGACGTATACAACTATCGAATGAGGTTGCAGACTCTCCGCCCAATCAATACAACCCACTACAAAACCTCACAGTCTTATCACTTCTAGGACATGTTTCGGGCCATACCTGGGCCCTTCTTCAGCCTTGATTGATTTCAAAAAACATCCATTAAAAAGACATGCATTTATAATAAAACAACACTCTTAAAATGCTTAACGGTATTAGATACATTAAAACAACTCTAAAATACACATTTGGAGAGCGAAAGAAACACTGATAAGATATAACACCTCTTCATGTCAGTCCTACATAAACTAAAATGTATTACATGCTGGTTGCTATTAATGGTGACAAGTGTCCATTTAGCTGAGTAATTTTGACTTATCTGTTAGTCACGCCGATACTGTTTTGTTTGGTGACCCAGATATGCTGGCGAGTCTGGGCCTAACATACTTTGGCCTTTGCCAAAATAAACATTCCGCCTGGCTTGCGTGGTGATTGAGCGGAGATTGCCACTTTTCAATATGTTGTCCCTGGACCGAGCCTGGTTGACGCATTAAGTAGTATGCGTGACTTAAAGGGTAAATTGGCACTAATAGTTTACTGCTCGTTCCCGCCCGGAAGTCGGATTTGGTGGACTGCCTTTCTAAGCGGAGGCCATGTTGTGTTGGAGCTTACTGACTGCGAACTGCAGTTATGGCCCGAAACATGTCCTAGAAATAATAAAACTGTAAAATTCTGTAACAAATTGTATTGATTGGGCGGAGAATCTGCAACCTCATTCGATAGATGTTTACTCCTCCGCCGTCTGTGACCCGCCCATCCATCCCAAATGGGATCACGACTTAGATACATGAAATTCCAGCTGTGTCCACCATTTTCGCCATGATTATGCACTAATATAGTATTGCCAACCCTGCACTTACGGTACTACTTCGTATATGCGCGATACCGTGAAACAAAGTAGTGCCGAGTTCACTTGAAGGTGCGCTGAATTTGAACCAAATCGCCAAGAATTGTGCAAGCTTTCTGATTACTATAAGTAATTCCAATCGGCATTTTTACAATGTACAGCTTTCCCGGTGCGGGTAGGTGGTGAACGATGTGTTATTTCCGCCTACAAATGCAAACCGATATAAAATAAGTGAGTTAATTTACGTATTTCACAGTCATACAGCATAACGTTTTGGTGTATAAGGATTACATCGCAACTAAGAACTACATATTCCAACCACCCCGAGCCGAGAAAAAGTTACCTTACAAAAATGACAACAACTTTTTTCTTGGACACACAACATTTTGAAATTAATAAACCAGTTATACGACATTCCAATGTAAATTTGGATTCGATCTGATGACGGGTTTTTGAGATAATAATTCTTAAATGTGACGCATGGTTGAAACACGCTTAAAAACGTGCACTTTTTGTGTTCCAACTGCGACAAAAAATATTAAAATATAAATTAAAAATTCCAAACCTACATGAGCTAACGTAAAATAGAACGACGAAAATGATGATGTTATTGGATTTTATGTAGGTCTATTGGTTAATTCACAAACAACCTTCAAACTCGAGTACACATAATACTTTGGTCGACAGTAGTTGTAAGCGTTCGCTGCAGCAGTTTCACATGCTAAGAAACATCTGACGAACATGGCTCCGGTTGTTAAATAAAACCCATATATCGGGTGCAGTTGGTGCAAAAGTGATCAAGGTTGTAAGTCAAAACTGATAATGTTCCCACCCCACCCCGCCTCCAAAAAAACAAAAGATAAAATAAGGTATGAAAATGATATCCAGTCGAAATGGAAGCGAAAAGGAAAAGAGTGACATGTCATGCATAATTAATGCTTTAATAAATAAGGTTCCTGAATTTAAAAGAAATATAAAGCAGCTCAAAAGCTTATAGTTTACGTGACCGTTAATCTCATGATCAGCAAGCAGCTCAAGGGCAAGCTTAAAACATGGAATGTTTCAGATTACTTTGAGAGCCAAACAGTGAGAGGCTGTACTGCTCTTACAGTTGCACACTACTTCAGCTAACGCAAAAGTATAGGTTATGGTACAAGTCCAACATTGGGGCAAATGACATTAATTGTTCGGAAGAGGTACTTTTCCCTTTTCACAACTTTTACGAGGCAGATTATTGGAAATTTATTATTTATGATTTACATACCTTTCTGGGAGTCGTTAGAAGTTGATTTCAATTTGAATTAATAAATAATATTGTATGGTGCCGGGTGCAAGCTATGTTATTTGACACCCAGAGGGTAGCTTGCATGTCGAATTTCATTGTTCCTTGACTTTCATAGTCAAGGAAGATTAGATGTTAGATATCTAAGCTCCTTGAACACTATAGCACTTTCTAGTAGAGAAATGGGGAACTTTGTGTTGGCGGAACCTCCCGAGATTAATTTTGCCATTATGAACCCGGCCTACTGAATTCAAATGTTTTTTTTTGGCATGCCAAAATCGTATGACATGCGTATCGTATTCTTGCCGCCTTTCAAAAATCACTTACCATGGCCAGGAGCGAACCTGCAATCTTGGGGTTAGTAGACTGACAAGTTAACCACTCACCCACCGTGGCAAACACAATTTGAATTGTCACTGCTGCACCTGAAGTACTGTATTTGTTTTATTACGTAAATAAATGATTTTACTTCTCGCTCATTCGACGACGGCAGTCTTGACACATTGACGTCCTACACTACATCATACCCTTTGCCAGCATGTCCGATACAAAATACACCACACGACACGTGAATAAAGAAATATAAGGCAAAACCATTGGCCTGGATAAAGATTATTGATGCGTAACTCCCCCCACAGTGCGTGACAAAAGCCAGGCGTGTTTATATTAGCTAACGTGGCTCGTGCTTCCTAACCATTATTGGTCTAGGCGAAAACCATTGGTCTGCCGGGTGCGATATAGTACCGAATGCGTGGGGTTGGCAATACGGTACATGAAGCAAAAGTGGCTAAATCAGCTGGAATTTTGCCTAACTTATATAAGTCGTGTCCATATTTGGGATGGCTGGGCGGGTCTCAGACAGTGGAGGATTCGACATCTATTACTACATCATCCCCAGAATTTTGTAGCGAAAAGTACCTCTTCTGAATGTTTACCTAAATGACCAATATTTCCCTAGCCCCTAAAATGAATCATCTTGAATCCTTGCACAGTTGGTTAGAATTTAGGGAGCACTGCACCTAAACAGATCACACAATTTTGTACTGCAGGGATTTCTTTTTCTCTATCATGTTATTTTGATGTTAATAAGTTGTTGATTCATTTAGGAGCTTTGCGACACCGAGTTCAGGTCTATAGCCTACACAGAGTGCTGCAATTAAATTGGCAGTGAACATTTTTCATTAATTATGCACGACATATCACTCTTTTTCCCTCTGGTTCCACTTCGACAATATATCATTCTCATACCTTATTTTATCTTTTTTGGGGGGGGGGACATAATCAATTCCAACGTCCAACCCTGATCACCCCTGCAGCGACTGCACCCGATATACGAGGGCTATTCCGAAAGTAATGTCCGATTCGCCGTAAATATTTGAATGCGGCGCCAAGGGCAAAACACGCACTGCGCCGACTCCTGACATGCCGTGCGCGGCAAAAGTCGCCAGTAGCGTTGTTACTGTTGCTGTGTGCTGTTGATAGTGTCAGTTCACAATGCTTATGTCAATTATCAGCCCGTCGATTGTGAAGTAAGCGCAGTGATATGGTTTCTGTCTGCAAGAAACATTTCTGCGGCAGAAATTCATCGGCAGATTACTGAAGTGTACAGTCCTAACATAATGAGTGACAGTGAAGTGCGCAAGTGGGTGCGAGCCTTTAATGAAGGACGGGAAAATGTGCACGATGAACCCCGCTCTGGCAGACCTTCAGTGATTTCAGACGAGTTTGTTCATGCGGTTGACGACAAGATTCGTGAAGATTGACGATTCACTATTTCAGGGACAACGATCAATAAAGCCGCCTAGTGCGCTACCCTGACTAAACTTCGACGTGCAATCCAGAATAAGCGACGTGGTCTTTTGTCGTCTGGAGTGTTGTTGTTGCATGACAAAGCCAGACCCCGTTTCACAGTGCGTTACTTTTGTTAGTAGCGCTCTGAAAATTGTTTGTACTTAGTGTGCCACGTTATTGAAGACAACTGCTATTATAGTCCAGGACGCCTTAAATAAGTTACTAGAAAACCAACATGGCCGCCACATTTGGTGTTGCCAACTTACATCATTTAACACCAAAAAGTCAGCACACACATCCATGTAACACGTATCGCAAATGATCCAAACTAAGTAAAGGCTCTTTTACGAAAATATGTTTTACATGAAGTTGTGAAGCAGTCCTTGCCTTGATGCAAAGGGGTTGTAAACTCCTCCTCTCTTGTTTGCTGATCCATCATGTTGTAGAAGTATTAACTAAGAATAATATCTAAAGATTCCTTATGTCACTTTTTGTAGCAGCGTCTCATGCTTATAATTTCTATTTCTCAAGCATGGATCGCTCTAGATATTCAACTCTACTTCATGTTGCGTCCCTTCTATGTGCTTAGCGAGTCATACTGGCACGTTGAAATAACTGGTCGGATATTCCCCTCGACTCAGTCGTATACGCCATAGCAGTATACTTGTACAGAATCACGACGATATTGTAAGTCCACTGTTACACAAACAAGCGTATCTGAGCCTCGCGAATACTCTAAGTTTATTCATGGCACTACAACAACGTGTAGAACGTTAACACCGGGCTACTAAGTCCGTCCCGTATCTCCGCGAGTGTGCCTGCAATGTGCAGTATAACACCACCTGTTTACTTCCGTGTCGCGCACGAGCACTTTAAAAACGAACAGTTTGAAAGTTTCAGATAGCGTGTTCTTCCTAGTCAGTCCTCAGAACTGCTCTGTAGATTTCTTCCCAAGATGCATCACGATAATGATCGAGGTTGATTGCTGTCAATGCGATTAATACATATAACATGCTTTTATGGCTTAGCAATCTTCTGTAAATATCACTAGAATACGTTGGATTAATATTCATAATGACTACTTATTGTCGTTCCCCGCTGCGATCTCTGTAATTATATATTTCAACTGGTTTTGTATCTCCTCTATACCACAGCCATCTTGCTTATAGATTGGACCTTGGAAAACACGGGAGTGAGGGATCACTGATCAAGTTTGTGGCGAGTAGAGCTTGTGTAAGGCAGGGTTGCATAAGCAAATCCCCTAACCGCGCGTCGTGCTGGTTATATCTTTCAACTAAATGTTGAAATCTCCATATTATCATGAATAAATGTTTCTTACATATACTTACCTACCGTAAGGCCACGGCCACCTCCTTCCCACTTCCTTGCCAAGCCCTCCCACTCTTCCCACCCTTTCATCAGGATCCTGTTCGCTTTGCAGGTGAGGCCGCCTGAGCGTCGTGCTGGTCACACACCCTAGTTTTATCCCCGACCCATAGTCTCAAGCTCCAGGACACTTCCCTCAGTGGTGGTAGAGGTGGGATCCCTCGCTTCGTCCGTGGGAAAAGCCGATCCTGAGGGTAAAATGATAGTGAAAAAAAAAAGAACCCTCCAAAGTGAGGAAGTGCCATTCTTAAATTAATACGCGGAAATTAGCAGCAGCTGTCATAGTTACAGTGGTGTGCAAATTAATAAACTCGACGTCAGTTTCCCGAAATAGCATTTATATTTTTCACGGCTTAATGCACTAAATATTCTTGCAAGGCGGTGAAATTACTTCCAATATTGAACCAAGAGTCTTAATTATATTTTCTTTTAAGAAACACAAAGTAAAATTACTTTTTATTTTTACCACTAACAGAGGAGCTTTGCTACTGCAAAATGCCACTCGTTTTGTTTTGATTACTTCACTCTACTCTTCGTGTGATATAGAGCAGAGGGTTTTGGAGTCATCTTACTGATGATCCGCTATAGAACTATCAAAAGATTCATGAACTATGGATTGAAATCATCTGACTTAGAGGGTACATTCCAAAGTCAATGAAAAAATATAAAACGGACCAAGCTATGCTATCCCTCGGAATACTAATTTCTGAAAGTTTCCAGACACAATTCCTTATGGAAAAAGGTGTAAGTCCACGGGGGAGAAAACATTACTAAGTAGGGTTACAAAAGATGCAAGCAGATGGTCAGTAAAATGATTTTGAACACAAAATTGTGACTGATTTATATTCTTTGATTCTTATAACTTGCCCAACTCTGTATTGAAAATAAAGCTGCTGAAGTTGAAAATAGAAAGAAGAGACAATATTGGTCTGTTGGTTAAGGAAACGGGGAAAATCTGACTATAGGTGACATGTAGTGATATGGAGCGCTGTTCCTGCCAAACACAAGACTGGCTGCATGGCTCATCGGTAACGTTCTCGCTTGTTTGGCCCAAGGTTGCAGGTTCGTGTCCTGGCGCAATCAGCTGGCATTTGCGCAAAAACAAGGGAGCCGTGTCAGTAATAGTGGCACGTTAAAGATCCCCTTCGGGGAAATAATCCGACACCCCGGCCTCTCTAAAAGGCAGAGTAGTTAAAAGGGATGTAAAACCAATAACATTATTACTATCCAACCAAGGAACGTTTAATTGCTACTTTAAAAATATTAGGGATCGACCGAACTTATGAAGACCGAAAATTTTCAACTACAATATCTCCACAGCGCTCGGAAACCTAGAGGATTCTATATGAGGAGCCTAAAGGGGAGTACATGAAGGTACTGTACCCGTATTGAATTGGTAATAGTAGTAGTTATTGTTGTTCTAAGGGGCGGAACTACGAGGTCAACTGCGCCTTGTATTGAATTACGGAGAACATACGGGCATATTCCAGTTTAGCTCAGCGATCGGGGGTGTTACGTTCAAATCCCACCATATGACACATACATTCAGATTATGAGCAATTGGGTTAAACAAACTACACAAATAACAACAAGTTACTATAACATAAGCTTTAATTATCTAAACGCACCCATAAATAGTACATTAATAGTAAAGAAAACAATATAAAAATCCACATTATCAAAATTAATCAATCTAATCTAAACATCATTCAAAAATATCTAATCTCTACATAAACATCTTGCTTAGTTATTCGGATCCCTCATCGGTCCATATTTATTATTTAATTAGTCATTATTTCATAACTTTAATATCTTAACACAATGAATATACTTTGGATTTCACTGAATCTATCTTTGTTCAATGCTTTACATTCAAATGCAGTTATTCAACTATATTCCCATGTCGGATATCAACTGAAATCATTTATTTACTGGTAATCTCGTTTCAACCTAGTCTCCACTTTGTCAGGCATCGAACTCAAGTTCATTACGTTATTATTAGACTTTAATTATATTCAAACTTATTTATTTCATAATTGTCAGGCTTTGAACCTAATTCTGTATCATCCCATCCAATCCTATTTCCACATATTTCATTACCCGTTTATCAATTTTCAAAAGGTAGGGATTGAACTACTATCATAGTACGCAATAATAATAATAATAATAATAATAATAATTATTATTATTATTATTTGTGTGCGTAAAAATTCACATTTTTTTTTTTTTTTTTTTAGCAGGAAAGTTTTCCCTAAACCTCAACATTTCATTTATATGATTTCCAATATTGTAACATTAACCGTTAATTAGTTTCTTCCTTCTAGTTTTTATTCCCAGTAGCGCCAGACGCTCACGAGCCTGCGCGCTCTGTTTATCAACAAGACCATTCTTAGTTCCCTAAAACGAGGACGACCGAGTGTAGGAAAGGACAAACTTCCCGACTACAGCTGGTCGTCTCGGGTGTACTTAAAAAGCCATTACCACAAACGGTATGTTATTTATTACTCTGGCACATTTTAACTTCTTACTATATTTCTTTCAACCCTCACGATTATGGACATCAAAGTCTGATTTCAATTCCCTATTCATATGCATTACATTTGCTAATCATTTCATTTTCTTCACAATAAGGTGCGTTCGTTTGAACGTGCGTTTTCGTGCGGAGGTGGCTATTTACTGTCGGCATTAATAATAATAATAATAATAATAATAATAATAGGGAGAACCGTATACTTTCCCTTACATTACGCTGGGATGGGAATCAACAACACAGCCCGGATCAGGCCCAATGCTCTGTCCGACTGCAAATATACTAAGTCAGGCGAACCAAGGACTATTTCACCAAGGAATCGGCAGCTTGTATAACACACAATACATAGAGGGAATTATGCATCCCCTTTTTACACATCCACCCAGCATTTCATACGACGCATAATTCACCTGCCATCCCTAGACAGTGAAACTTCAATCACAAGCGTTCCAGCAGCTTCGTGAGACAATTCAATAAAACATATAATATTTCGACGATTCATCGAAATTTTGCCGATCTCCCGAACATTTCACGTCAACGAACCTTTTATAAAAACTCCTATCTTGAGTCTACATTTATTTCAGCCATTATTTCGGCGACAACGTCTACTTGGATAACCAATCATTTATTTTATTCAATATACTATTCTTGCCAGAATATATATTAACTTCATTGATCTTTTATAACCTTCCTTAATTTTCATTTGCTTGGTCTTCATACTTTACATTTTTCTTTAACCTTTCATGATTTACTTTATCATTCGATCTCATTGCTTACTTAATTCATATTATTAACTTCATTATGACATTAATTCAACATGTATAATTCATTAATCTGTCCCATCTCCATTTTCCCTTCGATTACATTTTATTCATTTATGGGTTTTACCTGATTTTACATTTCATATTGCACAATATTTACCTTTCACTGATTTTATCAACCATTTATTTATGGTAACAATTACATAATTTAACATGGCGCATGGCGTTACAAATCATAATTAAATTTTCATTACTCACCCCCAATCCAGTGGTTTGCTCATTTTGCGGAGTTTTTCGCCCATCTTTTTCATACTTTATCAACACATAACGGCACTGCGGTATACAAATTTCATGTTCTTCCCCAATACACATTTTATAAATACACATTTTCATTACAATTGGCACTTTTCCTATTTTAAATTACACAAAATCCCATTTACACTGGGGATATTTAGCTCTTGGATGTATTTCACAATTATCATATTCACCATAACACGCTTATTTTACACGAGCGTACATTTACGCTACACTTCCTATAAAATACTATTTACATTTGATGGTTACACTGATTCATGTAACAGTCTTTATCGCATCTCAGTTTAGCAGGCGAAGTATTTCTTCCCTAGCATTTCCTGGCGATTTACTGCTTTAAATGACGTCCACTCGGGTATCTATCTTTTTACCCTCCCCGGGTCCTGAATATGTATCGTATTGCCTATATCTCTCTGGATGGCGAATATTATAGCTGGACCTCGCGGGTCTTTGGTTTCTGTCCCTTACGTCGCAAACTCACGTAGCTTAACCCTTCACTGAATTTCAGGTATTACTGCCTGTTCGTTGCCATCGTGGTTTCGAATTAATGCGTTGTAGCGTCGCACACTACCGCGAACCGTTTCAACTTGCATTTGACTTTCGAACTTGGCCCTCTCAGGGTCCGGAAACTGTCTAACTTCTGACCTGTGACTATAACGCACTTCCTCCGTGGACAGGATATTTTAAATGTTCGAAAAACCTTCTGCGGATAAAAATCCGTTCATTCACTTATTTTAATTAATACATGAAGGTACTGTCTTTCTAGCGTGGGCCTGCGTGGATCCTTCCGCTGATGTACATTGACGTAATGCAATCTCAGCACTTCTTACAATTTCTAATGTTACAGAGTTCCAATGCTTAAAAAATTCGCATTTCCAATACCATTCACTGTTCTGTTTATCCTTTTTAAATGCAATGTTTTTTTTCTCAAATAATGATCATTTTACTAATTTTTAAGGCCTTCCTCTTGCTGCCCACACTGATTTTCTAGCTGACGTTGTGTCCGAACGGGGAGATCCCTTTCTGTCCAGGCGCGATATATCACTAATATAGTCCCTCGTTATCTTGACTCTAATGCTCTCCTATATAACTCTCAAATTGCTTGCGCCAATGGATGAAATCACTTCTTATAAGCACGATCTAATTAGTTTTCAGCTCCTTCGCGTTGTCTGGCCTTATCTTAATACCTATTTACGACTTCATGGGGGCATAGTTGGACCATCTGCACGTCTTATAACTTCCTTTAGAACTGGCTTTCATTTAGAATATTTCTCAACTCTGGTTTAAATTCACCACCTTTACATACACGATTGCGGGTTCGAATACCTTCTGCCAATCACAGATGGGCACAGTACATAAGCACAACTATACCAGGTGAATCAGCTGCCCCTAATAATATCGTTTTATGCAGACCAACTAACGCGCGTTGTCAGGAAGGTCGATATTTCTCTGCTTGCAACCCGTATGGTACTAATGCACGCAGGCATATCCTGCAAACGATACTGAACACTATTGTTTTCCCCTTGTACTAGTCTGTTGTCTCATCGAGGACATGCTTGCAGTGCATAAGTACCATACGAGATGTAAGTAGAGAAATATCGACCTTTCTGATAACAACGCTAGTTGGGTTGCATGAAAAAGGAGCGAGCCTTACAGTAGTTGCATATGATGTGTAACAGCTGACATGTTATCCTACTATGAAATTGAGATGAATGGATAACGAACGGCACTAAAGAAAATACAGCAATAGAAACTAGAGAGCACAAATTGTAAAGGATGTTTCAAATGACCAAAACTCTATATAACACATATAACTTGTTCTGGAACACGAAATTAAGACACTACCAAACAGTGGTCAGACCCGAAACTCTGTATGTGGCAGAAACATTAAACAAATAATAAATCATATTGTTGTTTTCAGCAAATGTGATATAATGAATATTTTCACACCAAAGAACGACAACTTGAAGATTATTTATTGTAGGAATGTCTTTAATGGGGCCCCCAAACCTTAAAGTAAACCGTATGTGATATACATTCCACATAGCCACATGGCCGACAGTACGTAGTGGTACCAATCTCCGCCACCGCACGCTCATTGTTTCCTCTTGCACATTACCGTCCCATTTCCAAAATCACTCCCACAACATAGCCACTTTGCCGACAGTACGTCGTGGTACCAATCTCCACTACCGCGCGCGCTCATTGTTTCTGTCCCATTTCCGTCCCATTTCCAAAATCACTCCCTCATGAAATATCCAGCAACCGAGTGGAAAGATATTACACATCAATAATATATTTAGGGGCAGTTGATTCACCTGGTATTGAGCCCGTATTCGCTAATGCTAGTGATATTCTCTTTGGCAGCATGATTATTTCACAGCACATCTTTGCTGAACGTACTCCGGAAGCTAGCCCAAGCTTCAGATAATCTTTTGACTCTGCAGAGACCTTTTATTTATTTTTATTCTGGATTATAATCATTGAAACTTCAATTTACAAACTGCAAGAATTTATCACACGTCATTCTGTTTACTTTACTGCGATAATGTAGCCTAATAATGAATTTTAAATGAAAGGTAAAGGTAATTACATCGCAGACATGCGAAGTGGAATGTAACTAGTCGTTACACGACCTGGAAAAACGTCGAAGCTGGAACATCCTTCCAAGACGTGAGTTGCAACCTATAGTGAGCTCGACTTGATGCACGCGTTTGAGTATCGTGCTAAGTATCACGTTTTTGGGACATTAAGTCCAAGTGACTAATTCGACTTATATCCAGTCGCATTGCACCGATAAAGCACCTTAGAGTACAGGTAAGTGATTATTTTGCCGTGCGAAGTGCGTGAGGAGAACTTCAGTGGAAAATTCACGCCAATTTTGTGTAACTTTGTGGTTTTTTTTAGTCTTTGCACGCGGTAAGTTACCATATACCACGCTGTGGAAACCGAACTTGACTTTAAGTCGTGCATATTGGCAATCATTTTCATCAGTGACTTTATAATCAGCGTAAGTACGCTATACCAGTGTTTCCCAAACTTTTTTGTGTGTACCACTTTAAGAGATGAGGATCTCTCGCGTACCACCTAATGGTTGGGAGATATAGTAACTATAACTCCCCCTCTCCAGCCCCCACCACCACTACGTAGCAGACCAAAATATGGATTGTAAATTGTGTTTGTTAGAGTTAGACTGTTAGAGTTAATTTCAAATAATAAAAAGGGTGTCCAGTTGTTTTATTATTTATCGCAATAGGCTAAATATTCAATTCAAACATTCAGAAATGATACTGTACAAATAATATTAATTTAAAGAATCTTAATAATTAAACATAAGGAAAGGAAGGAAGCTTTTAGATTTACGTGACCGTTAATCATGCGATCATGAGCCACGGGACCTCCTTTTTACGTGGAATCCAAACCACGGGACATGGCATTTCACTTTGAAAATCTCACATGCATTGACCGGGAATCGAACCCGGTCCACCTTAAAACTGAAGTTCAACTAACAAGTTCAATGTGAAGGGTGCGCTTGAAGATTAGAAGCCAACTCAGGAATGTCTGGTTTAAGATTGCCGAGTCTCAAACGAAGATCGTTTTCCACTGTAAGGAGCCTATTCCGGTATTTATTCTTGAGATAAACAAGTGAAGAAAATGCAGTCTCACAAGGGCACGAAGTAGTAAAAGGCAGTAAAAATCCAACTGCTCTGTCAGCTATGTCTGCATAGTATGCACGCTCCTCAACCCGAAAGTCCACAAGAGCCATTTTTGAAAAAGTTTGCCTTAGTTCTGAATCACAATTCAATTCATAAAACTGATCCTTATCATTGGCTTTAATGTCCTCCGGTAACATATCAGTGTCAGCAAACGGGGTTTGGGTCGAGATATATTTGCCGAAGTCTTCAGGAAAATATGCTTCGCAAGTCTGAATCAAACCAAAGCAGTGGGTTTTAATGTCCTTCAGAAGTCCAGGATTCAGCTGAAGATTATTTTCTAAAAATCAGCAAATTTTCTAGGTTTGTCTTATTTGGGGTTTCACCAAGGACACCAAGCTGGCTCATCAGCGGGCTCTTGGAGTAGGAGTAGCGAACTACGCGTTACCTCCCTTTTTATGAAGCGTACCTGCGCCTCTTTACTGCGAGAACTAAAAGCTCAAGCAGCCATAACCTCCCTACAAAATTCTACAAAATTCTCGAGTGTTGGAAACAAGGACACTTTTTTTCTCATCTGCTTCTTTTGCTGCTTAAGATTTTTCTTCATAGCACATATTTTATCTTGTACACGAGGAGTGTTGTAATCTCCTTGTAAACTTTGGTTGAGGTCATTGAGCTTTGAAAATATATCTGACAAATATGCCAGCTTGCAGATCCACACTTCATTGGTGAAACAGTTTTGGAATTCAAAGTTAGTGTCGGACAAACAAATCTTCATGACGGAGATCAAATAAACGTGTGATTACTTTTCCCCTTGAAAGCCACCTAACTTCCGTATGTAGCAACAGTTGTCTGTGCAAAGCTTCAAACCACCCATTTCATCGCACAGTATTGAAAACAAGCGAGAGTTCAAGGCACGTGCCTTGATAAAATTTACCGTATTAACGGCTTGGCTCAATACCTCCTGTAAGCTGTCAGGACATATTTTGCTCACCGAAGCTTCTCAATGCAAACAGCAGTGAGTAAAATTTGCTTGAGGAGCTACTTCTTTTACTTTGACTACTACGCCAGCACGACGCCCCACCATTGCGGCCGCTCCATCCGTACGAAGTCCTACACATTTCTTCCAATGTAGTTCATACTTATTCATAAAACTATTTAGTTTTCCGAATATATCTTCACTTTTTGTTTGAGCCTGTAACACCTCACAAAAGAGCATGTCTTCTTTTATTTCATTGCTGTCCTCATACCTACCGTAGCACAGTAAATTTGGCATATTGGTGACATCAGTCGACTTGTCAATCTGTAGTGAAAAATATGGACTCGCTTTGATTTTTTCAGCTAAAGTTAGCTTTACTTCCAAAGCCATGTCTACAATTCTCCGTGACACAGTGTTTGATAATGAAACAACATCAAGCTGCTTGGCTTCCTTTTCTCCCAAAATGGAAGACACCATATCTTTGGCAGCCGGTAAGATTAAACTCTCACCAATTGTATGTGTCATAGCTTCTTGAGCTATTCTTTAACTAACCTTATAAGGCTTCAACTGCCCTTACGTTTAGAGATGAAAATTAGCTCATCGTGGTTTTGCGTACTTTGACTTCATTTTATTTAAAACAGCCCAAAGGTTCCTCCTTCAAATTACCATGTTTCGTGTTGAAATGCCTCATTTGAAGCGAAGATTTCATAGTGTGTTAGGATAACATTTCCATACAAATAACGCATTCTGGAATAGGCTCATTTAAATCTCCAGTATATGTGAATCCAAAAGCCAAGTAACTAGGATCATACTTGCGTTTTTAGTAGAGTTTTATACGCTATGGTAGAACTAACACTGGAAAGCGGAACGTTAATGGTAGCACTTGATTCAGTATGCGTGCCGGTCCCGGTACACACATAGTCACTTTCAACAGTTTTCATGTCTCCTTCACTAGTTTTGAAAACTTTCGCAGCACTGGTTGAAGGACAAGATTGAGAAAGTTTTAACCAGTTATCCATGTCAAAGCACAATGCACACAAAACTCAAAGTTAAACTCTAATGTAGCACCACAACTAAACAGATTCAGAACACACGTTCACTGCTGCGTCCGTCGCATTGACTGGTCCGTGAACCAGTAATTGCAGTCCACCATATGCAGCTGACGCGGCAGTTGCGTAAACACCAAAACCGTTTCTTAATAAACATGAATACGGACGCAGCAGTGAACTCGTGCAGTCGGTTCACAACAACACAGACCAGTCAGGTAGTCAGATCTCATTTAAAAAAGACCTTGCCCAGTTGTAACAATGGTACTAACCCTATTAAAGTCAATTTGCTGATCTCTTAACTGTTCAAAAGATTGGAAATACGGTTCCGGTATCTAATATTTTTATATTTTCAATTTTTTTAATGTTTTATTTTCCGTGACGTATCTAATATTTTTTATATTTTTCGTAACATCACCGCGTACCTCTGCAGCAGTACGAGCGTACCACCAGTGGTAGGCGTACCACAGTTTGTGAAACGCTGCGCTATACAATGTATTTCAACCGAACCGTGTTAGTGCCGGTCTTTTCTGAAACACGATTATCCATATATTTGGTGATAGCGTGTAAGCCAAGTCTTAGAATCTGTGAAACGGATACCTACAGTATCCGAAAGTCTGTGGCAGACACAAGGGCAATTTTGATAAATAGTCTGCAGAAGTGTCGAGTCAGTGATATTATCAACCAAGCGACGCTTTGTAAAATCAGTGATTCTACATATTTTCAACTGTACACGGTGATTCAACTCTACCACGTGGACGTCACTTTTACCTACGCTTCTAAGATGTCTTGGAACATGACTGGCATTATGAACTGGAAGCAGCGGAGAAAATTGAGGGCGGGTTGGATAAGCCCAGGATGGATAAATGAAACCCTCCAACTGGAGATGATTACCCCTCAATCTCTTGGTACCATGAGATGAACAACAATCCGCCGTGAGTTCTGTATCTTAATTTCCCTCTTGTACATGTGATGGGTCTGCTGTGGAGTAATTGTTAGCAACCGTACCGATGGCAACCATTTTTAGATACTATTTTGTAGCTTAGATATTTTTCAGATGCATGCTTTTCAATTATCAGATTATGCATCATGGTCTATAATTTTTGGTGAGACACCTGATAGCGTTCTGAACGTTGGTGCATTGTATTATGTGTATTTTTCCATATGGTAGGCACCCATAGTTTTGCTTTAGCTTTGAAGCTATTTCTTAGCCAGTTAGTAGCCTACTGCAGTTTTAGGGACATGTGTGAATTCCCTAGATCAATCTTTATTCGACACCCTGTTAAATTATTTTAAAGCCAACTACGGGCGTATCATTTGATGATATAGGTTATAATCATCACCTTTTCAATGAATTTTTGCTTAAGCATTTATGTGGAACTTATTTGCCACATTTATTCCAAGTGAAGGAATTAAGGAGTGTATGAGCAGTGCAAGTTAGCCTAGCTCAAACCCGGTACCTCAAAACGTATCAGTTTACACAGCACGAGGAGGTGAAGTGTTGTATTTATTCAAGTTTATTTGTGCTAAGAGACCGCACATGAATGTTATGTAGATTTTAAGAAGCAGTTGAGTGGAACATCTTTGGAATGTCAAAGCAATTCACACGGGTAGATCGTCTGTAGTTTTAGTTTATTTTCACATCAGAAACAGTCTTACTGCATCTTTTATCATGGCCATTCTTATAGTATTTAGGACACTTCGTTTATGTGTGTGTTTTTTAGGGTCACGCTTGGACATTATACGTTAACCCCATGTTGTTAAATACATTTATACTGCCTTGCCTAGTGCAAGTAATGTGATACACAGTTAGCAATCGTGATTGACGGCTCTGTTAAAGGCCACATGAACCTGATTCCAGTGGTTCTCATTGCGAGACCATACTTTGCTTGACTTTCCAATGTTACATTTTTTGTATGGATTTTTTATGAAGCGATGTCAGGGGGAGGCTTCTTAAAACTAGGTCATTCAGCAGCTGTGAGCCGAATATTAGCATAGGGTGATTAACAACTCCCAATGTTTATTGATCGCTATTTTAAAGCGACTTAAGTTATTCATGCCAAGTTTTATTACATGAGGAGAGGTTTCATAAGTTTTATTGACCAGACCTTTGTATCAGGCTAGCTATATTTGTAATTATTGTGCCCGTGAGTAGTCACGTTGGGTGTTATTGTAGTGTCTGTTATGACACTGCTAGTGTGGTGTTTAAATCTAAGCTTTATTCCGGCAGTAACTGAGCTTTGATGCCAAACTGACCGATGTTATATTCGTGCGAGCTTGGAGCCCCAAAATTATGTGTTATTGCTGCCCTTCATTTTTGATAGCTCGTGGTGTTGTAGTTGCTTGTCGAGTCACGCAACCCGTAAGTATCTCTTGAATACTTACGATTAGTTTTTGCAGCCTTGTGTCACGATGGTGGTTCGTCATAAAATCTCAACTAAACCTACGGGTTAAAACCGATCTCTAAACCATGAAATTCTAATTACCGTAAATCGATGATGCTAATGTTTTTTAATCAATCCTTATTTAAATTTGACCTACGATTCTGGAGTTCGATCGACACATTGTCCTAGTAATTTTCTTTATGGAACTCGTTGACAGCTGACACTATCTAGACCGACGGAGATCACTGGTAACCATTAGTTCGCAACTTGTGAGCCGGGTAATCATGATATTATTCGCAGTTTTTACTGCGCATTCGCCAACCTAATTGCACAATTTTGGATGACAATTAGAAGCAAAGAGCTTTCTTATTTGTGTACGCAGGCTTTGTGAATAAGAATCATAGTGTGTGAATATTTATTTATTTGTAAAACCTTATAACCCCAGTGTCATGTACTTGTTGTAAATAATTGTTGTACAGATTTGTGATTGTAATCATGGTTCTCATCCTAGATTTGCATTGATATTTTTCTTACGGACGCTTATCGCCGTAGTTTATTTCAGTCAGGACTTAGCTAAATTAGGTAACGTTAAATGTAAAAACGGGAGTGGTACCAACATATCTTAGCTTTGCAGTCATGTTCGACCTTGTGTTTTATGATGTTTCTTTCTAGATTCATCATGTTTAATTGTATCTTCAATCAGGAATTCTTTACCTACCACATCCCAAGCTTGTTGTTGCTTTCTTTTTGGTAAGTAGGATTTTTTGAGAGGGTTTAACTTAGAATTCAGTTAGGGGTTGTTTTTTTATTAGCTTTGCGGATTAGCCGATTCAAACCTTCCGAGGTAGGATAGGGGTTTGATTTTTGAATAAACGATACCCTTCGGATTTTACTTAAGACTGGATGTTTTTATTTATAGCTATTTGTTTTTGTTTGGTGTACCTCTTTGGGCGTCTATTACAGTTTTCCGTGTAGACCCGATCGCCAGGGAAGGGGATGCTCGTGCCGGCTAGCCCTAAAAGAAGTGCATTCGATCCTCTCAGGTTGTGTGTTCGAAGGATGGGGTTGTCTGGAAGGCCACATAAGGTTGGTGGTACCCCGACAATCTTCTCTGATGGGCACAGTATATTTCCACAGACATTCGTGCTGTCGATACAGTTCAATGAAATCTCACATAAGTTCGTTAGGCATCTGCCGATATTCTGCCATTTACAACACGTATATATGCAACACTAGCACTCGCAAATTCATTTACTCCTGGAACTGAACACTTAAGATTTCAAGCATGCTGAAACTCCTCACTCTACTGCTAGACCGGAAGTAGCGTCTGCATACGTGCACTCATCATTGACGCGCATGGGAAGCGGATTCAAGAGTTCATTCAAGATTGTGCGTGTATGGGGCCCTTAAGATCTTCACAAGTCGGAGTGCCGTGGATTCTTGCTGCCCTTCAAAAGTCCAACTTCCTCATCCTGGAATCAAGCACGTGATCTTGGGACCATGAGTCGGGCTTTCTACCACTCAACTACTGAGGAAGACACCACTAGGACTACGAGTATAACACAATTTACACATCAATATAACTCTTCTAGATCTGCTAAATAGAAATGTTGCAAATCAAGACACTGTTACTTACGACTGTGTTCAACGATGCAATAAAGCTGACTTATATTACATGTAGGAACCAGTCCTGTAATGAGACAAAAAGATAAGATGAAGTGTAGCCGCCATCTTCAATATATACGTAAAATACTGAAAATAACAACTCAAGATGCGATTGGTCTAGAATAACAAAACTTGGCAAGACAGTTAGTTTTTATTAAAGCATTACTATACTGTAATCAAGGCCTTTTAAGCTGAGAAAATACAAGTTACAGACACAGAAAAGTCTTTAATGTAATATTGCCAACACATTTTGATAATAATACAATGCGAAAAAGTAGAACAAAATCATAATATTATCTATTTCAAATATTAAAACATGAAATAATAATAATAATAATAATAATAATAATAATAATAATGATAATAGCAATGCATGTTTGGATTACATCACATTTTTACCAAGATAAGTAAATTTCATAATTGAGACAAGGAAGTGGAACGCAAGTCTACTTTTCAGCAAGTTGTGTTGGGTATAACAGAAGATACATACAGAGCACAAGTAAGTCGCCTATAGTAAAAATGAGAGCTTCGTGAATGTAGATTAAGTCGCTGATGTGTCGGCAACTTCTCTGCTTTAGGTGTGTAGCGAGACCCTATACTCTACAGGCGAAAGCTGCACACTCAGTCCTTCGAGGTCTTAGTTTTAGACTCGTTTGACCCGTTTTGTAACAGATTTGTGAGACAATTGAAATCATTTTATGGGAGACATTAGTGAAGATTTATCTACGTATGTGATCAACGAACAGAGATTTCACGGCACTGATCATTGCTTCCTTAACTGCTTGCCCGTCACTGAATAGTCTTTTTTCCTTTCAGCTAAATCATTACTGACTTGACATGAGGCCATCCTTAAGTTACCATTTTGCTGAATTACCTTTATATAAACACACATTGCTGTAATGTTAATTTATATTTTAAGTCTCTAACTTTGAGTTCTCGTCATTCGGAATTAACAGGAAATTCACTATTGTCTAAAAATGACATTCTACATTACTTTTCTTAGAGACAAACACTAATATTACACAATAAACCCACAGGTCTTCCTCTGAATTCAACAAATCAATACTGCTCCTCACAATCATTGTTAAAACAGCCGCATTGTATTAAGAATAATCGACCAAAGCACAAGGCACGTAATTGAACCTACACTAACAAGTTCTCAAGTTATACTGAAAGTTTGGTTCCCTCGCTATCAGTACAAATAACAATGTTCAAAAGAGTGAACTTATTGCTTGCGGCAAAGTTTTGTTGGGATTTCAGTGACTTTGCCTCCAATTCACGACAAGTAGAGGTCTGAAGAAAGCGCAAATTACGGTAGGAAGGGGTGGGTATCGGCGAATCTGTCTGTCATGTCTACGGCAGAATGTTTCATGACTCGTCGATAAGGCAGTTACCTATCTTTTGAGAGGAAAGAAGGAAAAGACTGGTACTGTTTGGTTAGGAAAATAATTAATACAGCGTTGAATGTACGAAAACATTCTTCACGGGTGTTCACTGGGAAGGTGTCATATACTGTATCTTTTAACTTGCAGATAATAGCGCGACTTAAGAAAGTATTTTCCTATTAACGGAAAATATTGGACTTGATCCCCCTTTCTCCTGTTTTCTACGTGCATGATGTGATCAGTGAACATTACTGATGGCACCAAATATAAACGAAGACTTGAAGTAAATAATGATCCAAATTCCACATTTGTTAAAGTTTTTTTAGGAAGACAAATGTAGGGAAGTGATATGCTTTAGTTAATATGCTTACCCTCTACTTTGCTGAAGTAGTATGGCAGACATTCACAGAGCTTTGACAATAATTTTAGTCTGCATTCAATATAACAGTTAGCTTGTGAGTATGTTTCAAAAATATTCAGCGTCCTCTCATCTTCAAAGAAGCAGTTCCTCTGAGCAGGGAGCAGTGACAGTAATGAGTGACTGCTTTCAGTAACGGATGGCATAATCTTGATGGTTCCAATCTTGCTAGCCTTGTCCGTAATGAACAAGCCACTGCCTGTTTCAGGGTATTCATTTGGAGGATGCCATAGGACCTGTAATCAAACATACACTCATAAATAAAGTAACGCGCACAGGAAAGGAAGTGTATCGCTAGAAGAAAAAAAGGCGTGCAGGTAGGTCACAGGAGATATGTAAATGATTGTAGTTGAGGTATGGATGGACACAGGGACCTGCCGCCAGAGCAGAGGATATTTCATTGGTTACAAAAAGGGTCACAGAGGCTTCATGTCTGTATTTGTGGTGTATTGTTGATCGCTGGACGTGTTTCTATGACAAACGCAGAGACAATTTGCCCAGATAAAGGATCCTACGAAAACTTTTAACCAATCTTTTCGCATAAAAACAATATTTATTAACTGTCATCTTTGAAGGAAAATAATATATCCTCCATGATTACGTTACAGTAAAACCATCTTTTCATCCTAGAAGAAAATGTATTTTGTGTTATTTTATCATCATGATGATCATGATGATGACGATGATGATCATCATCATCATCTTATTCATTTCCCCTTTTCCAGCTGACACTGGGTGGGGGAAAATATGGTTCTTCTCCACTTTGTTCTGTCGTTCCTCCATTCCTCTTCCGACACGGTGTTCCAATCCAGGTTCCGTTTTCTAATGCTATACTTCACCGAGTCCATCCAACGCATTCTTGGTCTTCCTCGTTCTCTCTTCCCTGTCATCCACCGTTCCAGTGCTCGTCATGGTAGCCTTACTTCATTCATTCGTTTGACATGTCCAAACCATCTCAATCTGTTTTGCTCCAGTTTGTCATTTAGTATCTGCACTCCCAGTTATTTCCGTATATCTTCATTTCTGACTCTGTCTCCCCTCGTTTTCTGGACCATACTTCTCAGGAATCTCATCTCAGCTGCATGTACTCTGCTCTCATCCCTCTCAGTCATTGTCCAAGTTTGTGCTGCATATGTCATTATAGGATAATAATATGCATTGTACATAACTTCTTTAGCCTTAATTGGTATATCCTTGTTCCATACTAGTCCCTGTACCTGTTGGTAGAAAGCACTCCCGAGTTGTATTCTTCTGCTAATTTCCAAATCTAGTCTTCCATCTTCAGTCAGTTCACTTCCCAAGTATTTGAAGTGTTTCACCACCTCCAATTCCGTATTTCCGACTTTGATTACTCATTTTCCTTCTTTCTTCCTTCACTCATCACCACTGTTTTACTCTTCTCCACATTTATCTTCAATGCCCATTGCTCATTTTTTTCATTTATTGCGTCTAACTGTTCTTGTACCTCCATCTCATACTCGCCAAGATCAAAACATCGTCTGCAAACAACATTACCTTCATCTTGGCCCCACTTTCGTCTTTCATTGATGCCTTCATGATGTCATCCATCACCATCAAGAACAATAAGGGTGACAACACACTTCCTTGCTTTAGTCCAGTGTCACTTTTAAACCATTCCAATGTCCCGACTCTAGTCTTCACACTACTGTAGCAATCCATGCACATTCCATTTATCATGTACTCAGTTCCTTGCCTATCCCCCTATTTGTTAAGCTTTCCCAAACTTTTGTTCTAGGGATGCTATCATAGGCCTTCTCTAAATCAATAAATGTCAATACCATATCCTTCCCATATTCCCAACTCTTTTCAATATTCTGTCTCAGAATGAAGATGGGTTCCACTGTTGACCTGCCCCCTCTAAATCCAAACTGCTCCTCCTCTATTTGGCTTTCTACCTTTACTCCAATTCTTTTTTCTAGAATTCTTTTCATTACTTTGGCAAC
The DNA here is from genome assembly GCA_946902985.2 of Meconema thalassinum. Lineage (NCBI taxonomy): Eukaryota > Metazoa > Arthropoda > Insecta > Orthoptera > Tettigoniidae > Meconema > Meconema thalassinum. Next base: position 790,741,130 of record OX336390.1, read on the forward strand.
ATGCGAGATGATGGTGATTCCTCGGTAGTTACCACACACCTTCCTGTCTCCTTTCTTGAATGTTGGCAATATTATTCGCCTTTTCCAGGCTTCATGTACTTTCTTCTCTCTCCACACACTCCTGAGAAGTCGTATGTCTACTGCAGTCCCACTGGTCCTGCCGCCTTGATCATTTCTATTGCCACTTCGTCGATTCCCACAACTTTCCCTATCTTCATCTTCCTAACTGCCCATTCCTCTTCTGTCATAGTAATGTCTGGTTCTTCTTCTAATTTTTCCTCCACAGTTTTGGCTGTTTGCGTAACTTCTCCACATGCCTGACGTCACCTTTAACAGCTCGCTGAAATATTCTTTCCATCCGTCCGTTATCTCTTCTTGTTTTGTCAATATTTCACCTTCTTTGTTTTTCCCGAACCCAGGGTTCACCTTTTCGTTCCTTCTTAAGGTATGTTTTTACCAAATTTGGTAAAGATCTGGTGATTAGTTAGGTCGTAATTTAAGTTTTGACCCTTTGAGTGGCCGCCATTACGTTTTAATAAAGATGGCGGCAATATAATACACGAAACTAATGTACCCTTTGCTAGTGCTAACTCTGTACCAAATTTCGTTCAATCCGGTTTCGTCGTGTTTGAATTGATAGGGGGGGGGGAGGGGAGGTACAGACTTACAGCGTACACACACATACTCACACACACACACAGACACACAAAGTTTTGGCCATGTGTAGATCTCATAAGTCTACTTTCAGTTTTTTCAAAAATCGAAAGTAGGCTAAAAACAAGATGTTTAGTAAAGAACATTTAGCCTACTTTCTCCTAAATGCATGGGTATTGTTATAACTCTTTGTTCTTTTGAAGGAGAATAATTGAATGTTGGTTGTAGTAGCTTGTTGAAATACAACGTGCTATACGGATATTAAAAATTAATATTAGGTGCCCTTTGCTAGTGCTACCTTTATAAAAAAATCATTCAATTTGTTTCCACCGTGTTTGAATTGGTATGGGGAATCGATTTGCACACATACATGTCCACTATCTGCAAACTATTGGGCTGATGACCTTGTAGTTCAGTCAAAAAATTCTTCCCACAAAAAGGTATGTTGTTGCAAAATTTGGTAGAGATCAAATGATTAGGTGGTCGTAATTTGATTTAAGCTTTTAACATTTGGGTGGCCGCCATTCCGTTTCCGTCCAGATGGCGGCGATATAAAACATGACACTGGAGTGCCCTTTGCGAGTGCTACCTCTGTACCAAATTTCGTTCAATTCGGTTTCACCGTGTTTGAATTGATGGGAGGAATCGATTTGCACTCATACATGGGGGAATTGATTTGCACATATATATGGCCGCCATCTGCAAACTATTGGGCTGATAACCTTGTAGTTTATTCAAAAGACGCTCTCCGTATGAATATACGTGGTTGAAAAATTTGATATAAATCGGATGATTAGGTTAGTCGTAATTTGATTTAAGCTTTGAACATTTGGGTGGCCGCCATTACGTTTCCGTAAAGATGACGGCGATATAAAACATGACACTGAGGTGCTCTTTGCTAGTGCTACCTCTGTAACAAATTTCGTTGAATTTGGTTTCACCGTGTTTGATTTGATAGGGGGAAACGTTTTGAACACATACATGGCCGCCATCTGTAAACTATAGGGCTGATGATCTTGTAGTTTGGTCAAAATATCCCCCACACAAAACGGTATGTTGTTGCAAAATTTGGTAGAGATCACATTATTAGGTTGGTCGTAATTTCATTTAAGCTTTTAACATTTGGGTGACCGCCATTACGTTTCCGTCAAGATGGCGGAATATAAAACATGACACTGAGGTGCCCTTTGCTAGTGCTACCTCTATACCAAATTTCGTTCAATTCGGTTTCACGGTGTTTGAATTGATAGGGGGAATCGATTTACACACATACATAGCCGCCATCTGCAAACTATAGGGCTGATGATCTTGTAGTTTGGTCAAAATATCCCCCACACAAAACGGTATGTTGTTGCAAAATTTGGTAGAGATCAGATTATAAGGTTGGTCGTAATTTGATTTAAGCTTTTAACATTTGGGTGACCGCCATTACGTTTCCGTCAAGATGGCGGAATATAAAACATGACACTGAGGTGCCCTTTGCTAGTGCTACCTCTATACCAAATTTCGTTCAATTCGGTTTCACGATGTTTGAATTGATAGGGGGAATCGATTTATACACATACATGGCCGCCATCTGCAAACTATTGGGCAGATGACCTTGTAGTTTTGTCAAAAGACGCTCGCTATATGAATATATGTTGTTACAAAATTTGGTAGAGATTGGATGATTAGGTTAGTCGTAATTTGATATAAGCTTTCGACATTTGGGTGGCCGCCATTGCGTTTCCATCAAGATGGCGGCGATATAAAACATGACACTGAGGTGCCCTTTGTTAGTTCTACCTCTGTACCAAATTTCGTTCAATTCGGTTTCACCGTGTTCGAATTGATAGGGGTGGGGGTGGGGTGGGGGTGGGGGTGGGGGTGGGACAGCCATCAGAGTACACACACTCACTCGCACACAGACTCACACACAGACACACAATTTTTCGCCCTGTGTAGATCTCATAAGTCTACTTTCAATTTTAGCAAAAATCGAAAGTAGGCTAATATAGGTGGTAGGGGATACCCCAGCCCGGCTTAGTTGATAAAAGTGTGTGTGTGTCTGTGCATGTCTGTCTCCCCCCCCCCCCCCCCTCTATCAATTCAAATACGGTGAAACCCAATTGAAGGAAATTTGTTACAGAGGTAGCACTAGCAAAGGGCACCTCAGTGTCATGTTTTATATCATCGCCATCTTGACGGAAACGTAAATACGGCCACCCAAATGTTCAAAGCTTAATTCAAATTACGACTAACCTGATAATCTGCTCTCTACCAAATTTTGCAACAACATACCTTCGTTTAGGAAGCGTCCTTTTACCAATCTACAAGGTCATCACCCCAATGCAGATGGCGGCCGTGTATGTGTGCAAATCGATTCCCCCTATCAATTCAAACACAAGTAAATCACATCGCACCACCTTTGGTACAGAGGTAGTACTAGCAAGGCACAACTCAGTGTCATGTTGTATATCGCCGCCATCATAACAATAAATAAATGACGCCCACCCAAATGTTCTGAGCTGAAATCAAATTACGACTAACCTAATCTTCCGATCTCTACTAAATTTTGCAACACTATACCTTAATGTGGGAAGCGTCTTTTGCCCAAACTACACGGTCGTCAACCAAATAGTTTCAAGATGGCGGATGTATAAATCATGCAATTATTATAGCCCAACCGTAACTTACGATTCAAGAAGGTCTGGCCTCAACAATTCAGCTTATCGTACATAGGAAGGTTTAAACTGTCCTCAAGGAGGTGACCGATAGGATATTAGCATATTATATTAGAATATGTAACAGTAGAAGTGACTAACTGGTCAGACTTACCGTGCCATATCGTTGTGGGACCATGCCGTCCCGTTGTCAAAATGGTCGCTAATTTTTCATATATTTCCGTAACTTGGTAAGTTTATATCCTTTTAGGAATGTTGGTTGGTTCCTGAGTTACGGGGCTGCGACAACGTGGTCATGTAGCCCCGTGTACTTTGGGTGTGTGTAGAATCTGTCTGATAACCGGTGTTAATTATGATGACTGTAATAGCGTGTGTTATCTGTTTTATTTCAAGTAAGGACTGCAGACATTTAATTTTCAAGTAGCTACAACTTTTGATACCAAACGCCACCGTCAACGACCAACTAGTTCTGAACTTGGTTATTTGACGCCACAGCAGTCGGCTCCTGGCGACGAACGTTGGAACCTAAAAACTTTAGTCAAAACTAACCTATAATTTAGCTTCCCAAAAGTGTAATTTGTGGAAGGTTCTTTATCATGCCATAAATCTATGACATGGGACCAGAGGCGTTACTTCCCCTTCGAAGAAAGATATACTGAGGGATTTTTAACGCTCTAAAAATCCGACGACTTTGGCCGGGTTTGAACCCGCGACCTTGGGCATAGAAGCTCAGTATGTTACCAACTAGGCCACCGAAGCCACCCTTTTAGGAATGTACTGAACAAATTAATACATATTTAGTATCAAACGGTTTATAGAAACGGCAGAAAACGCTAATGAAATCCTTGATTTCAACACAAAAGATATGATACAGTTATACTAAACCACTTGTTAACCAAGTAATATCGTAGCGTATCCGTGGCGTAATGGTATCGACCTGAGTTCATTATCTAAAGGTTAGTGGATCAAATCCCTGCAGGTTCGAATTTTGTCACTTAGTTTTTTTTAGTATTTATTGATTTATAACTACTGACACGTTATAATTTTAAGCATATATAGTGCGTATTTGCCATCGAAAATATTATATATACACATATTTCAACACTTAATTACAGCGATTGATATTCGTTGACCTTGACCCACGGTAGAGTCTATTGTTGTTGTTGTTTCTAGTGTTGATTCTTTAGGGGTTTTGCGGCATCATAGTCTTGGGTGTGTGTAGAAGTTGTCTGATAACCTGTGTCACTGTGGTGTCTGTAGGCCTACTAGTGTGTGTACTGTGCCCATTTTGAGGGAGGGAGAGTTGTTTTTCCCAGCCATTTTTTCGAATCTTCGAAGAGAGCACCTGGAGAAGTTTAGGTTACCACTATGGAGCGCAGTGATTACGTAAGTGTCCGCGAATAGCGATGCGCAATGCGTGAGTCAGCACGTGTGAGGCGAGGCGTTGAACACCTGCTAGAAGAACTTGAGTGATTCGTCGTCATGCAGTTGCGCGAGCATGATTTCGAGCAGCATAATCTAATTCTGTATTACGATTACCAGACCTGTAGCCGAAAAATAGCCTACGAAGAGACATTGTTTGAGTGTTCTCTAATGATAGATTTTATAGGTGGGGCCAACTCTTGTGTATACAGGGTTGTGTTGGGTAATACCCAATCTCACAGGATAGTTAGTCCACGACCTGGAACTGATCCCTAACCCGGATTATGTGAGAAGCATATTCTCGTCCAGCATAAAATCTAGCCGACGAACTGGAGCAGACTATGCCCAGCGTGTCCAGCGGAATAATGTTCCTTATCCGGATAGGACATCAAGAGATTTTTCTAGATTATATGTTAGCAGTTTTAAATGAAAAAAAAAGGCTAAACAGGTACCGGTATGTCAGAGTACAGCGCTAATATCAGAAAGTTTATAAGCAAAGTATTCGTGAACATTTATACGATCATCGGATTCTTAATTCGGATTAGTAAAGTACCGGGTGACAGTTGTCAAACCACGGAAAGTGTAGTTACGAGTAGCACAAGCTTTGATGTTAAGGGAAACCGAACAGGAAATCATGGTAACGAATAGCCGTTTTGAACATTTGAGTAATACCATGAATCGAACCATCATTATGGAGCACTAAAGTTAATTGGTGGTGCGATGGCAGCGGATATTTAGAAACGTGGGCCGTGAACGAGTTGGAAACGAGGGTGAAATGTATGCATTCCGCGTAAATTTGGACGAGTGGGACCACACGCCTAGTTTGTGGGCATTCTACAGCCGCAGGAGTCTACTTTACGAACATCTGTAATGACGTGAGCCACACCTTACATTTTAGTAGCTAGTACTAGTGAATTGCAGACCTTAGACCATTCCTTCAACCATATAGGAGTCATTATTTTTAAGCCAGGAATGATTTTTGAATTATGCTGAAGCATAATTACTGGAGCCTTCTGATTGTTTTTCTTCTTCTTTCATTATTTTGAATAATAGCATAACCACGGTGAGACATATCGTTGGAAGACCGTATATTTTGAAGGCACCCATATTTTCTATTCAGCTAGGAGTTTCGTTAGTTGTGATGTACAGTTTGATGCATAAGTTTCTTGCATAGTTAAATGTAGACTGGCGTCTTTAGATAGTTAGTAGCGACGATGGTCAGTTAAATAGTAGGTATTTAATAGTAGGTATTAGTAAAATTAGTTAAATTTTTCCTGTGATTAAGGATTTCTTTCGTAATGAAAATTTATAATTGTCATGCATTGCGAATGACATAAATGATTAAAGAATGATGTTTATGGCAATTTCAAAGACCTTATTGAAACTTGGAGATGGAAATAAAAATGGTAATTAATTATCTTTTTCAATTGTTAAAAATATTTAATAATAATAAATATAATGGGTGATATTGAACAATTATATGATGTTCAAATAATCGAATATGGATCAGTAATATCGGAAGATTTAAGGAAGAATTATGGATTAATGCACATTGGAATGATCTAGGGAGATATTAATATAGTTTCAGAAAGGAAGGTATTTTGGAGTTAGAGCAATTTGTATCAACAAGGGGCTTTTTTATGGTGACAATTGATTGAGATATGAATATTTAAAGAAGGCATTTCTGCTATAATTTCTATGTGATATATCTGGTGGGTTGATGAGTTAAATTGCGTTTGTATCCCACAAGTAATATTGTTCAAATCCATTAAATACAGCAAATAAGACTGAATCGAATTTAGGTGTATGAAAATAATGAATTATAAAAGTTGAATATAAAAAACAATATTGGTAATTTGGAGGATTATAACTTCACGTGCTCAAAAAGAGATACTGTCATCAGTAGAATTCGATATTCCACATTCATTTGCTCTGACCTATAACAAATATGTCTTGTTCAATGCTCTGATCTTGCAAAATAATTTATATTTTGTAAACCTTTCCGTATCCTGATATAATGTAATGAAAAGAAGTTAATGCAGTGCTTAGAGGAATGGAGCATTCAGGGAATGCGGACCTCATATTCTGATAAAATTGATGACATATTATAACTGATCAATAATTATATTAAAATTCTCTAATAATAATAATAATAATAATAATAATATTAATAATTGTGAGTTGCACCCAGTTACAAACATAAATGATCCCATAACTTATTTCTTTATGGAACTAATCTTAAATCAACAATATTGGTGATTAATGATCAATAGATTCCTTGTGAGGAAATATTCGAATTTGAATTACTTTTGATTTATAAAAAGGGACGTGGATTGATATTAAGCTGAATAGCATTTAATGGCACTACCGTAATAATAATGAGAAATCTTGGAATTTATTTTCCTGACATACAAGGAAATATTTTGATAGGATCATGAAATTAATTTTGGAAAGGTGAAAATGTTGTTGTGAAGTGTAAATAAGTTTATTCAGGTTCCAGACCGGACTATTAATTGTATGCACATCATGAAAGTTGTAGATAGTGTATTGAATGAAAACTGAATTTCTTGAATATTCCAATAATAATTAAATAATTAATTGTTTGATTCTTTGAAGATCAAGTAACTAAAGTTTATTTGAAAAATTCATAATTAGATCAGGGTCCCAGGGGGAGCGATAGGTTGTCCTTTATTTCAGGTTGTGATTTAACTTTCTCCATGAGGAAATTCATTATATTTATCTTAGGATGGTTGAATGGATAAATTAAACTGATAAATTTTATCTTAAAGAAAAAAATTGTGGTCATTCATGATTTCTGAAAAAGAAATAACAAATTCCTTTTATCCTTGCTGCAGGGTGCGACTTGATAACAGCCAAGCTTATGTTTTCATTTACATTTTTTGTTGTTTGCCCGTAATCCCTGAGATGTATTGAGTCTTATGCTCAGTTGTTATTAAGATGCGCGCTTATGTGGACGTGGGTCATCCGTCAAACGATCACATAAAGTAAGGTAGAAAGAAATTGGCTGCCAACGAGTTGGGTCCGAGTTTGATTCCGATTCTGATGCGATTCGATTCCGAATTTCGATTCGAGTTCGAGTGGTATTTGATTTTGGATTAGTATAGGTGATGGGGCCGATTCTAGGATTCAAGATCATGAATGCACAGTTTCACAGTTTTGGTTTGAATTTGTTTGGATTGTTGTTGTTGTTAATATACCTAGGTAATTAATAGTAAATTTAGGATTTAATAAGTCATCGGTAGTGAAGTCTCAGTTTAAGGTCGTCTCTGCGTATTCACTGTACCAGCACTTTAGATTTAAGTTTCCTTATGGTCAGCTGACATCGTACCCCAGTGTTATGATTATTTTTGTGAGTGATATGGAAGTGATCGCAAAAATGATACAGGAGTTAAGACAGAAAATGACCGAGAATTCTGTTTCTCTAGAAAATAAAATAGGAGGTTAAGAATGTAAAATCACAGAAAATTCAAACTCATTAAAATCCGAAATGTTAGAAAGGATAGAAGCGATACAAAGTAGGACGTCGAAAAATATTGAATAATTTGAGGATAAACTGTCTGAATCGATAGATGCTAAGATTGAGGATAAGATGGTATCATTGGCAACCAAAATCAAAGAGAACGCTAGGAGAACGCAAGAGAATTTCTTAAGTCTAGAAGCGAGGATAATGGACACGGGAAAGAATTTAAAGGATACTGTATTTACCAACTACGGCCATATGAAAGAAAGGTTACAGGTTAGTCGGCAATTGATGAAGGAAGATTTAGCCCAACAAAGGAACGATACTAAAAAAAGGTTAGATCGTTAGAAAATAAATTGGAAGGTCATGTCAGAAATGTAACAGACGATCTAGTGACTTTACAAGATTAATATGATGAAAGAATGTACGTTAAATGCCATGCAGGTAGTACAGAAGGTCACGTCTGAATTTCAGGGAGTAATTGTAGAACAGTTAAAGGAAGGAATCGTATTAGAATTGAAAAATGAGGTAAAAGGCAAGGTAATTAAAGAAACTCAGGATCATCTCGTAAAAGAAACTCAGATTGAGGTTAAGGAAGTAAGGACGGCTTTTAAATCTGAGATCAAGGTAGTATCTGGAGACATTCAATATATTCGGGAAGATATGGAAAAATTAAAGAATCAATTAACTACTACCAAGGAAAAAAATAACAGAGGAGTTGAAAGATAGTCAAGATGTGGAAGAGGTTGAAAGACCGAATAGGGATAAAGTAGATGGATTTAGGAACACTATTAACAATTTGGAGAGAAAATTTGAAGAGTATAGATCGAGATCTGATGGGAGACTGGAGAATGTAACGGAAGATACTTTTGCAGATAGAGGGAGATTGCCAGAGGTATTGTACCCGATACCTAGTTTAGGCTATCGGCTACGCCAGCAGACATTAAGCCGTAGTTGAGGTTTTGAGAAGAGTTAGGAAAAGATAGCGCACCGATCGCGTCAAGAAGAATGTCAAGATGACGTAGGAGGTCTAGCATCAAGGAGGCATTGAAATCTGTAAGAAGATGGAATTATAGATAGAGATGTGAAGCTTTATTGAGATATTTATGGAATTATAGTAATTAAACATCTTAGAAGAGGATATATAACATGCATTATATGAGGAAATAATTTTATAGAAGTCAGATAACCCTTAAGTTATTTTATAACGGAACAGCCGAGATGATTTGGGTTCGAGACTATGATCGTGACGCGAGAGCACAGTGGTGGGGGACTACACCACGTGCCTGCGCCGAGCACATAAGCAAGAAGACAGTGTCAGCACGTTCAGTTGAGCTCAGTTAGACGAGCAGGTAGGAGCAGCTCTATAGCGCAAGCGAGACGCACAGTGAAGGTCACGTAACATACAGAAACTGTCACGGCAGAGTGTAGGCGACAGTTCCTGCATCGCCGAGCAGCGAAGGCCAAGCGGGTCATTGATCCAGGCGGGCTGGCCGAGGAAGCAATTACAGACGGCCGGGATATGTTAGGACGGCACTGCAAGCAGTTGAAGACTTTATTACAAGCCACATTTCAACTCAGTTTGAACACAGCTTTTATTGAATAACTTCATGACTATGCTGTTCTATAACGCATTCGAAGCTACTTTAACTATTTCAATTATACGGAATGTTGTTAGCATAGGCACTGATGAACATTAGATCGTGCATTAATAAGATTTATTTCTTATGCTGTTTTCATGAATTACCTAATACAGATAACTACAGGGTGTTTCGTAAACTTGAACACTCTCAAGTAAAATTTTATTTTACAAAAGTGGGACATAGCAGTCATTTGAGATTGAACTTCCAATACTCAAACTGAACATTTAACGGAACAGTGGCGTAACTTAGAAGAGGAGTAGGGGGTCCGCTGTTTCCATGAACTTTTTCGAGAAGGAGTTGGACAATATCCGCTATGGGTAATCCGAAGTTCAACATGTCCGAGTAGACACTGATAGAGACAAGATGGCACCGCAGAGCGATGGATTCGATTCCTGACGAGAGGAGTCCACCAGCTGATTCACTTGGGATTTCGAATGCAATCGTCATTTCATGGATGGAATGATATTCACGCCGATCTTTCGAGAAATTCTTTATGTAGGGAAAATCGACGATCTTGGAAATTAATTACGGCTGATTATGAAAGGTACTGTAAGAGTCATAACTACCTGATACGATTATTTTCATGAATATTGGGCATACATGTATATTTTTCTAATAGGAGTGATACGATTATTAAGACATGGTTTGAATTTATATACTTCGAATTTGCTAGAATATGGAGTGACCATATGATATGGCAGGCATCATTATACGATATTCTCACCATTGATTGGCTTTATTAAGCAGAGTTTGGTCTTTTAGACATTTTTCCAGCTAGGATATTTTTCATGAATAGTTTTTTTTGTGTAACGAGTATTTCGAACTCGTGATCTGCAATTGATTATCTAAAATTACTTCGTCAGTTCATTGCATACTAGCGAGTGTGTATTATTCATCAGTAGGGATTTTTTCCATTGGATTGTTTGGAGATATTAAGAAGTTATTCACTTTAGTGAATGAACGTCGCTTTTATATGACAACTAGAAACTTGTTGATTCCTATCTGGTACATTCACTCATATAGCCTACGAGATGGGGTCCTTCGTATTTATACGATTGTATGGTGGCTACTCATCTTACCCATCGTTCAGGGAACTATCATCCAAGTCGACGGGGCGAGGTCTTTCGTATTTATACGACTGTACGGTGGTTACTCATCTTACTCGCCATTGAGGGACTCATTTTTATCATCCGAGTGTACACGAGATGTAAGTGAATCAAACAAGGAACTACTAGTCACATATCAGTCGAAATTTTGTTAAATAAAGTAACGATAAATGTCAACAGGATTGCATTTAGTAATTCTTGTTTGCCAATCCAATATTTTGTTGCTATACTCTTTTGAGAGTAATTTCAGTTTAACAGCTGTTATAGCTGATGCTTTGATGATTTTTATAATTGTGTTTGATACCTTTGAGAAGGATTTAAAGTAATTGCATCTTGTAAGATTAATCATTAATGGTAAGATTTATTTTAAGGCAGATCAGTATTGCAGATTTTGATGTGAGAGATTATAGCACATTGGTGTTTTTCTGCGATGTGAGTTATGAAAATTTGTAAGAGAATTTATGCTATTTGAAAGCAGATCTTAAATTACTGAAGTAATATTTTTCCAATTGTTTAAGAAGTTGTCTAGATGTGATCAGAGTAATTACAGTTATTGGAGATTATGTGCGTTGATAATTTGAAGCCAGTTATATATTTTTTGTAGATCATGCAACATGGTTAAGTGGAGTTTGTGATAGGCATTTTTGTGGAAGTTGCCACGTGATAGTAGCAATGTTGCTAATGTGTTTTGAAGCAGACATGAGGTCGTCGTACCCAGTCTAGCGTAATTATTGAGATTCATGCTGTATGTGCTGAATATTTATGGAGTTTTTGTGGAATAATTCTTGTATTCAAATGTGATATTTGAAGTATTGAAGAAATGTAATGTCGTTGTGGATAGTTTGATCCAACGTGATGTCGTGGAGGCAATAATATTTTTTGGCATGATAAATTAAATACGAGATATAACTTGGAAGTGATAAAACTGTAAGACAACGTTCTATAAACCTTATTAAACAATTTATTAGGAAATTAAACAAATAAATAAAGTTGATAATACAAGATTTTCTGAAAATAATAATTAACGAAATAATAATCTGAGATTTAAGCATATTAACGATCTGACCTAATGAAATAAAAATCAGAATGACTAGATGAAATAATGAAAATCTAAATAACCAGATGATTGAAATTTAAATAAGTTGATAAATTAAATTTTTGGAATAAATCAATGAATTAAATAAATGGATGAATTAAAGATTGAATAAATAAACTGATTGAAATAAATTAATAGACGATTGTAATGATGATGAATAAATGAATTAGAAGGTGATAATTAATTAAAGAAGCTGATGATTAATGAATTTATATGGAATTAAATAAATTTAATTGAGATATAATTTGGAGGAATTGCAACTTGAGTTGATAATTTAAATGATGTAATGGTGATGAATTAACGATTCTGACAGGAACATGTAGAATTTTGAAGTGAGAATTAATGTGAGAAATATTTAATTTTGATGATGACGATAATGATGACCAATGAGAATTATGAATTTTCTGTAATTCACAGATAAGAGATTAATGACGATGTAAATAGTGTAAATTAATTATTCGATGTTCAGGAACATTTGATAACATGTTCAACATTCAAATTATGCCATGCAAACCATAATTTACGTGATATTTAATATGTGTGATTATTATATGTGTATGTTTAGACAGATTAATAACATTTTTTTAAAATCCACATTGATGTTAAATTAAAGAGAAATTAGGTCTCAGGTTTCACAAATGTCAGTGACGTAAGACATAGTGCTACAGTGATCCTGAGAACCCAAGAGAACTTTATGAATTTTTCTTGTTATGTGGATAAAAATAATTTTGAATTAGATAAGAGATGGTTCGATTTTTGGACAATGACAATTTAACTTTGGCATTCGACCATACTCTTAGGTAGGAGTTATATTTAAAATGTCTGTCTGACTATCAAAGTAAAATAAATTTGTTTTTATCTTAGTTGTGATCTGATGATGGTGTGATGTTCCTTTTTCTTTCCTTGTCTTGAGTAAGGCTTATCCGGAAAGGAAGTGGTTTGCTAGGAATTCAGTTGATGGCGCCCATTTATATTTGCATTATTTTTTTATTAAACTTAAGCCCGTAACGACCCTAGAGATACTTTGTCTCGTGATACCCACTGCTTTTTCGAGAACTCAGCTGAATTTCCGACACATTCCTTATTTGACTAGAGGTTCATTTAACTCCGCTCTGTCCTGGAACTCCAGGAATGCGATGTTATAGCAGATGGGTCATCGCATCCCCAGGACGAACGGGTACAGAGAGAGAGGGAGAATTGGCTTTATCCAACTAGTGGGGCTTTTCGATTTTGTTTATTCTATGGAATCACATCAGATTTAGATTACTGAGAGATTGATCTCAAGTTCATTTAAGTGTGTTACAAAATTTATTAAACTTAGTCAGACAATGTACTTGTGTGCCCAATCCAGTGTTCATGTTAATCGTATTAGTATTATCATGTTAGTTATAAGACATTTTTCCTATACCCAAGTGAATGCAGGAATTGAGACATTGTGATGTGTTGTTGTCTAACGTCTCTATATAAAACCTATATTGAAAATATAATTATGTTGCCGGAAGATTTAGCTAAGGTGTTAGGAGAAATACAGACGGGTATGTCTGGTATTGCGGAAACTATTTCTAAGATGGAAACGGAAGTTAAAGAACAAATTAATAATTCAGAAGCTAGATTAGAAGCTAAATGTAAAGAGAATGTACAAGCATTACAAACTAGTAATGAAGAAAATTTAAAATCATTGCAGACTAGTACTGAAGATAATTTAAAATCATTAGAGACTAGACTACAGTCATCTACTGAAGAAAATTTAAAATCATTACAGATTAATAACGAAGCTAATGTAAAATTATTGCAGTCAACTAGTGAAGATAATTTAAAGTCATTAGAAGAAAGATTACAGTCAAATACTGAAAGTCATTTAAAAGCTAGTGAAGCTAACTTGAAAGATAATTTTAAGTCATTGGAAGAGAAATTACAGTCTCGTAGTGAAGAAACTAACACTGAATTAGAAAATAAGTTAACTAGATTAGAGAATAGCTTAACTTTAAAGAATAATGAGATGCTGAAGACTTTACAATTAGACATAATTGCAGTAAACATGAAAGGAGAGGAAAATGTTCAAATATTAAGAAAAAATATTATTGAATTAGAAAGTAGAGGAGAAGAAAATATTTTTACTTTAAGAACAGACGTTATGTCCATACAGAAAGACATTAAATCAGATGTATCGAAGTTGAGATTCGACATCGATGGTTTAGTGGCAGATGTAGGCAAAATTCAAGATTGGTCTACCGAAGTATCTTTCGAGACTAAGATTAAAGGTCTAGAAACGAATCTAGGTAACGAGATTAAAGATTTAAAGACAGTAATTGGGACCATTAAAAAGGAAGTCTTGGGAGAGGTCAATTCTAATTTAAAATCATTAGAAAATCAATTGCAGAAAGATATTAGGAAGATAGACGACGATATAGAGCAAAAGGTTAATGAAAACTTAGCTTTGTTTAAAAATAGAGTCGGTGCAATCGTGGAAGAACGGTATAGTGAGGTCGATGCCGAAGCAAAAGAGAAACGTGAAGGGTTAGATGAAAAATTAATCGCAGGTATGGCAAACTTAGAAGCGAGGTTTACGGAAAACAAGGAAGCGATGAAGATAGATTCAACTCTATTTAGAACAGACGTTGATCTGTTAAAGGAACAAGTCGCGTCAGTAAAGAACACGTGCGAAGGAAAAATTGACAAGTTAAGAAACGACTTAGACGAGAGTAACAAAACGCAGGATGTTACATCGTTAGATGAGTTGAAGACTCAGGTCAAGAAATTAGCAGAAGACAGGATAACTAAACTAGAATCCATGTTTAACAGTTTCACCAGTCAGAATATAACATCAGGGGAAACATTGATAAATCAAACAGCGATAGACCGCAGTATGACTAATCAAGAAGTGAGCATGGGAGAAGACCGTCAAATGCAACCGAATGTGACATTCGAAAGGGCTAGTTCAACCCCTCAGGATAATCCAAGTTCGAATAGGAGTACGTTGGGTCCAAGCGAACGATACTCAGGTCCAGTCACCATTATTAGGAACCTGGATGACAAGCCGAGAAAGTTTTCGGGAAATACAGGAGTCACACCAGTCGAATTTCTGCGAGATATTCTAGACTACATGGCGGAACATAGGGTAGCCAAAGAAAGAGAGCTAAGGATAGTCGAACGCGCCTTAGATGGATCTGCGCTTACGTGGTTTAGAGCGTTCAGAAGCAATTTTGCGAACATGGAGCAATTTGCCATAGCTTTCTTGAGGAGATTTTGGAGTGCCGAGGATCAACTTAACGTAAGAGCGGAGATGTACTCAAAGCGCTATTCTACGTCACATCCGACGCATTATGCCAACTATTTCACGTCACAGCTGGCTAAATGACAGTTCCTTATTCCTCCATTGCCAGAAGAAGAGCTTTTGCAAGCTATAGCGAGACAGTTACCGATTGAGGTACAGCGATCACTGATAGCGTCGGGAGCCAATACACTGGAACACCATGACGACATTTTACGGCGATTGGACTATACAAGCGCACAGGTTACGCCTAGAAACACCAGAAACGACAACAGAAACACGCAAGAAGTGAATGCGGTAGTCGTAGACAATGCAGCTCAAACGGACAGAAGGGATTCCTGGGAAAACCGACGGAACGAAGGGAATCGAGGAAACATCCGTAACGCTCGAGGAAATGATCGATATAGAGGACCATATGAGAGGCCATACGATCAAGAAGCGAGAGATAGCCGATATAGGAATCATAACCAGAATTCCAGATATCAGGACAGGAATCGATATAACAATAGATATCGGGGCAGAAATAACTGGAGCCAAGGTCAACAGTATAATGGGAACGACAGGCAGGATGGCCGAAGAAACGATCCTAACGACAGACGGGATAATCGTGGACATGAGAGGTCGAGGCAAGAAGATAGACAGCCTAGTGCACCACTCGAGGAGACAGTGAGAGATGTCAATCGAGCAAGCACGAGTGGCGAAGGAAAAAAAAACCCGTCAAATTAACTCTAGAGAAAAATGCAAATCATTGGGAATCGATCGTCATCGTGGAAACGTATCAGGTCAAGGACGAGGATTTAATCGAGGAGGAAGACATAGTACAACGGGAAAGTAGACATGAATTGCCAGTTATTAGTGTGGAAGTCATGGGAAAAGAAATAAAGACACTTGTAGACACAGGGGCTATGGTGAGCTTGATATCCATAGGTTGCCTGGATGAATTGAAATTATTAGGCGAAATTACAATGTTGCCAACTGTTGTTAGCAAAATTCAAGGGGTGATCCCAGACAGGAGTATGAAATGTATAAGTCAGGTACTTTTAGATGTTGGGATTGGAACCAGAAGTTTTGAACAGATGTTCCTAGTAGTGGGTCAACTACATTTTGACATGATCCTAGGAGTGGATTTCTTAAGTGAGAGTGGCCTGATCATAGATATGCAGAGTAGGTGCATGTACTTTCGAGAAGGGGTCATGGAAAATCAAGAATCGGAGATGACATTCTTTAGAGAGGAAATATTGGATGAGATTGTATGCAGCGTTGAAAGGTCTATAGAAGATAAAATTGGCATGACAAGTAAAATAAATCCAGAAATTAAGGGGCAGTTTGATCAAGTAATTTCAGAATATGAGGACATATTCAATGACAAACCAGGTCTCATAGAAAATTTTACCTACAGCATCAAGTTGATGGATGACAAACCATACCATAAAAATTTATATCCCATTCCGGATAAATGGAAGGAGGAAGTTAGCATAATGATAAGCGACATGGAGAAAGATGGAATAATTAAGAAAATGCCAACTGCTTATTTGAATCCTTTAGCTGTTGTCAAGAAACCTAACGGTAAGCTGAGGATATGTCTAGATGCTAGAGCCCTTAATGAAAGAGTTCTTCCTGAACATGACAGACCACCTGTTATTCGTGAATTGTTACGCAGATTCAGAGGAAAGAGTTTCTTCTCGACAATCGATCTGACTAGTTCATATTATCATGTTGAGCTAGCAGAAGACTGCAAACAATACACAGGGTTCTTGTTTGACCATAAAACATATGTATTCAATAGGTTACCTTTTGGAGTGAAAAATAGTGGTCCGGTGATGATCCGAGCACTAGATGAAAATTTGTCAGATGCAGTTAAGGAGCATGTGGTAAGCTATATTGATGACCTGATTATAGCGTCTGAGACAGCGGAATAACATATCAGGCACCTTCAAATGCTTTTTGAAGATCTTAGGAGAACGAACTTCAAGGTGAATTTCAATAAATGTCAGTTCTTTCATGAAGAAATTGAATTTCTAGGACATAGAATCGATGGAGATGGTTATAGGCCCAATCCAAAGAAGATCATGGCAATTTCAGAGTTTCCAACACCACGAAAGATTAAAGAGGTACGGCAGTTTTTAGGCATGTGTCAGTTCTTTTCAACACATTGTCCTGAATATACTGAGACGATGGCACCTCTGCAGGATTTATTAAGGAAGGGAAATCGATGGAAATGGGACGATAGATGCAATCAAGCGTTTTTAGCGGCCAAGAAAATGCTGATCCAAAATATCAAGCTTGAGTATCCTGATTTTACAAGACGATTTTTTGTAGAGACAGACGCATCCAAAATAGGTATTAGTGGGATCCTATATCAATTGGATGATGACAAGAAACATAGGTATTTAGCTTTCACCAGTCGCAAGCTTAGGAATTGTGAGAAGAATTACTATGCAACTGAGTTAGAGGCATTAGCAGTGGTTCATGCTCTTAAAACGTGGAAGAAGGTGTTGTTAGGACATGGCATAACAGTGATCACAGATCATAAAGCCCTCCAATTTATTATGAAGACAGACTTAGCGAGTGACCGCATCACCAGATGGGCTCTGTTCTTACAGCAATTTAACCCAACTGTTGTACATAGACCTGGGAAGTTAAATCTGTTAGCAGATGTGTTGAGCAGAAACCCTTGTGAGGAAGTATTGGTCAACCATATAAATTTGATTCAAGAGGATAATGGTACTCTAAAAAAGTTGAAGTTGTTAGCGCAAACTCAGAAGAGATATGCACCTTTGCGAAGAATTTACCGTTTTTTGACACGCAGAATGGACAACACTGATCCGGATTTTCAAAGAACTGAGATAGAGGCTAGAAAATATCATATTATGGGAGGTGTTATATGCCAATATATCGACCAGGATCATACTAAACTTAGAGTAGTGATCCCACCCAAGCTTGTCAAACCAGTTATTTGGATGATACACCGAACTGCAGCTCATGTAGGTGTAGACAAGACTTTGGCTCTCGCTCAAGAAACTTTCGTTTGGAGACAAATGGGACAAACGATTCGCGACGTCATAAAGACCTGTGACAGTTGTCAGCGAAGTAAATACTCATCTAAGTTAATGAAAGAAGTTCCTAGATCAATATTACCCAGCAAGCCAAGAGAACTTTTCGCGACGGACATTTTCGGTCCGATTCCTCGTTCAACGAAAGGCAATCAATTCGTTTTGGTAACGGTTGACGTATTTTCGAAATACGTATCTCTATGCCCTATACAGAAAGCTACATCCAAGTACGTAATAAACAGACTTGAGAAAACAGTTATTCCGAGCATGGGGAAACCTGAAGTTTTGTTGAGTGACCATGGATCGCAATTTACTAGTATGGAATTTTCTACTGCTATGGAACGTTTAGGAATAAGGCATGTGTTTAATTCTGTACGGTATCCAGAGGGAAATCCCGCCGAAAGAATTATGCCGGAGATAAGTAAGCTGTGTCGCTTATATGTGTCAAGGCAACACCATAGATGGATGGAAGTGATACCCATCATTAGCCAATGCTTGAATTCCACAGTACATGAAAGCACAGGACAAATTCCGTCCATGCTTCATCATGGATTGAAACCGGATAGACCATGGGACCGAGTCGTGAGGGCACCAGTAGATCCTCAACCCACACAAGAAAGAAGAGTCGAGATGGCAGGAGAGAGGCTCAGAAGACAGGCGGAGAAGAGAGCCAGGAGACAGGCAGGAAGGAGGTTCCACGAGCCATTTCAAGAAAATGATGAGGTGCTGATTAGGAAGCCAGTCACTTCGAACCTTCAGCTGAAGATCTACCATAAATTCGCTCCATTGTACGCTGGACCGTTCCGTATTGAACAAACATACCAGAATAATAGCTACAAGATTGTCAGAATGGATACTGATGAAGTTGTAGGAACTTTTAATGCAGCTAGCATCAGGAAATACCATCATGCTGAGTAAGGGAATTGTAGAGCTATCGTGTACATGTATAATATATAGAATGCCTGAGAGTGTATTTTTTTTCTCAATCCTGATAAAAAAAAGGAGATGTACGGGAGAGATGTACCCGATACCTAGTTTAGGCTATCAGCTACGCCAGCAGACATTAAGCCGTAGTTGAGGTTTTGAGAAGAGTTAGGAAAAGATAGCGCACCGATCGCGTCAAGAAGAATGTCAGGATGACGTAGGAGGTCTAGCATCAAGGAGGCATTGAAATCTGTAAGAAGATGGAATTATAGATAGAGATGTGAAGCTTTATTGAGATATTTATGGAATTATAGTAATTAAACATCTTAGAAGAGGATATATAACATGCATTATATGAGGAAATAATTTTATAGAAGTCAGATAACCCTTAAGTTATTTTATAACGGAACAGCCGAGATGATTTGGGTTCGAGACTATGATCGTGACGCGAGAGCACAGTGGTGGGGGACTACACCACGTGCCTGCGCCGAGCACATAAGCAAGAAGACAGTGTCAGCACGTTCAGTTGAGCTCAGTTAGACGAGCAGGTAGGAGCAGCTCTATAGCGCAAGCGAGACGCACAGTGAAGGTCACGTAACATACAGAAACTGTCACGGCAGAGTGTAGGCGACAGTTCCTGCATCGCCGAGCAGCGAAGGCCAAGCGGGTCATTGATCCAGGCGGGCTGGCCGAGGAAGCAATTACAGACGGCCGGGATATGTTAGGACGGCACTGCAAGCAGTTGAAGACTTTATTACAAGCCACATTTCAACTCAGTTTGAACACAGCTTTTATTGAATAACTTCATGACTATGCTGTTCTATAACGCATTCGAAGCTACTTTAACTATTTCAATTATACGGAATGTTGTTAGCATAGGCACTGATGAACATTAGATCGTGCATTAATAAGATTTATTTCTTATGCTGTTTTCATGAATTACCTAATACAGATAACTACAGGGTGTTTCGTAAACTTGAACACTCTCAAGTAAAATTTTATTTTACAAAAGTGGGACATAGCAGTCATTTGAGATTGAACTTCCAATACTCAAACTGAACATTTAACGGAACAGTGGCGTAACTTAGAAGAGGAGTAGGGGGTCCGCTGTTTCCATGAACTTTTTCGAGAAGGAGTTGGACAATATCCGCTATGGGTAATCCGAAGTTCAACATGTCCGAGTAGACACTGATAGAGACAAGATGGCACCGCAGAGCGATGGATTCGATTCCTGACGAGAGGAGTCCACCAGCTGATTCACTTGGGATTTCGAATGCAATCGTCATTTCATGGATGGAATGATATTCACGCCGATCTTTCGAGAAATTCTTTATGTAGGGAAAATCGACGATCTTGGAAATTAATTACGGCTGATTATGAAAGGTACTGTAAGAGTCATAACTACCTGATACGATTATTTTCATGAATACTGGGCACACATGTATATTTTTCTAATAGGAGTGATACGATTATTAAGACATGGTTTGAATTTATATACTTCGAATTTGCTAGAATATGGAGTGATCATATGATATGGCAGGCATCATTATACGATATTCTCACCATTGATTGGCTTTATTAAGCAGATGTTTGGTCTTTTAGACATTTTTCCAGCTAGGATATTTTTCATGAATAGTTTTTTTTGTGTAACGAGTATTTCGAACTCGTGATCTGCAATTGATTATCTAAAATTACTTCGTCAGTTCATTGCATACTAGCGAGTGTGTATTATTCATCAGTAGGGATTTTTTTCCATTGGATTGTTTGGAGATATTAAGAAGTTATTCACTTTAGTGAATGAACGTCGCTTTTATATGACAACTAGAAACTTGTTGATTCCTATCTGGTACATTCACTCATATAGCCTACGAGATGGGGTCCTTCGTATTTATACGATTGTATGGTGGCTACTCATCTTACCCATCGTTCAGGGAACTATCATCCAAGTCGACGGGGCGAGGTCTTTCGTATTTATACGACTGTACGGTGGTTACTCATCTTACTCGCCATTGAGGGACTCATTTTTATCATCCGAGTGTACACGAGATGTAAGTGAATCAAACAAGGAACTACTAGTCACATATCAGTCAAAATTTTGTTAAATAAAGTAACGATAAATGTCAACAGGATTGCATTTAGTAATTCTTGTTTGCCAATCCAATATTTTGTTGCTATACTCTTTTGAGAGTATTTTCAGTTTAACAGCTGTTATAGCTGATGCTTTGATGATTTTTATAATTGTGTTTGATACCTTTGAGAAGGATTTAAAGTAATTGCATCTTGTAAGATTAATCATTAATGGTAAGATTTATTTTAAGGCAGATCAGTATTGCAGATTTTGATGTGAGAGATTATAGCACATTGGTGTTTTTCTGCGATGTGAGTTATGAAAATTTGTAAGAGAATTTATGCTATTTGAAAGCAGATCTTAAATTACTGAAGTAATATTTTTCCAATTGTTTAAGAAGTTGTCTAGATGTGATCAGAGTAATTACAGTTATTGGAGATTATGTGCGTTGATAATTTGAAGCCAGTTATATATTTTTTGTAGATCATGCAACATGGTTAAGTGGAGTTTGTGATAGGCATTTTTGTGGAAGTTGCCACGTGATAGTAGCATTGTTGCTAATGTATTTTGAAGCAGACATGAGGTCGTCGTACCCAGTCTAGAGTAATTATTGAGATTCATGCTGTATGTGCTGAATATTTATGGAGTTTTTGTGGAATAATTCTTGTATTCAAATATGATATTTGAAGTATTGAAGAAATGTAATGTCGTTGTGGATAGTTTGATCCAACGTGATGTCGTGGAGGCAATAATATTTTTTGGCATGATAAATTAAATACGAGATATAACTTGGAAGTGATAAAACTGTAAGACAACGTTCTATAAACCTTATTAAACAATTTATTAGGAAATTAAACAAATAAATAAAGTTGATAATACAAGATTTTCTGAAAATAATAATTAACGAAATAATAATCTGAGATTTAAGCATATTAACGATCTGACCTAATGAAATGAAAATCAGAATGACTAGATGAAATAATGAAAATCTAAATAACCAGATGATTGAAATTTAAATAAGTTGATAAATTAAATTTTTGGAATAAATCAATGAATTAAATAAATGGATGAATTAAAGATTGAATAAATAAACTGATTGAAATAAATTAATAGACGATTGTAATGATGATGAATAAATGAATTAGAAGGTGATAATTAATTAAAGAAGCTGATGATTAATGAATTTATATGGAATTAAATAAATTTAATTGAGATATAATTTGGAGGAATTGCAACTTGAGTTGATAATTTAAATGATGTAATGGTGATGAATTAACGATTCTGACAGGAACATGTAGAATTTTGAAGTGAGAATTAATGTGAGAAATATTTAATTTTGATGATGACGATAATGATGACCAATGAGAATTATGAATTTTCTGTAATTCACAGATAAGAGATTAATGACGATGTAAATAGTGTAAATTAATTATTCGATGTTCAGGAACATTTGATTAACATGTTCAACATTCAAATTATGCCATGCAAACCATAATTTACGTGATATTTAATATGTGTGATTATTATATGTGTATGTTTAGACAGATTAATAACATTTTTTTAAAATCCACATTGATGTTAAATTAAAGAGAAATTAGGTCTCAGGTTTCACAAATGTCAGTGACGAAAGACATAGTGCTACAGTGATCCTGAGAACCCAAGAGAACTTTATGAATTTTTCTTGTTATGTGGATAAAAATAATTTTGAATTAGATAAGAGATGGTTCGATTTTTGGACAATGACAATTTAACTTTGGCATTCGACCATACTCTTAGGTAGGAGTTATATTTAAAATGTCTGTCTGACTATCAAAGTAAAATAAATTTGTTTTTATCTTAGTTGTGATCTGATGATGGTGTGATGTTCCTTTTTCTTTCCTTGTCTTGAGTAAGGCTTATCCGGAAAGGAAGTGGTTTGCTAGGAATTCAGTTGATGGCGCCCATTTATATTTGCATTATTTTTTATTAAACTTAAGCCCGTAACGACCCTAGAGATACTTTGTCTCGTGATACCCACTGCTTTTTCGAGAACTCAGCTGAATTTCCGACACATTCCTTATTTGACTAGAGGTTCATTTAACTCCGCTCTGTCCTGGAACTCCAGGAATGCGATGTTATAGCAGATGGGTCATCGCATCCCCAGGACGAACGGGTACAGAGAGAGAGGGAGAATTGGCTTTATCCAACTAGTGGGGCTTTTCGATTTTGTTTATTCTATGGAATCACATCAGATTTAGATTACTGAGAGATTGATCTCAAGTTCATTTAAGTGTGTTACAAAATTTATTAAACTTAGTCAGACAATGTACTTGTGTGCCCAATCCAGTGTTCATGTTAATCGTATTAGTAATATCATGTTAGTTATAAGACATTTTTCCTATACCCAAGTGAATGCAGGAATTGAGACATTGTGATGTGTTGTTGTCTAACGTCTCTATATAAAACCTATATTGAAAATATAATTATGTTGCCGGAAGATTTAGCTAAGGTGTTAGGAGAATTACAGACGGGTATGTCTGGTATTGCGGAAACTATTTCTAAGATGGAAACGGAAGTTAAAGAACAAATTAATAATTCAGAAGCTAGATTAGAAGCTAAATGTAAAGAGAATGTACAAGCATTACAAACTAGTAATGAAGAAAATTTAAAATCATTGCAGACTAGTACTGAAGATAATTTAAAATCATTAGAGACTAGACTACAGTCAACTACTGAAGAACTCGTATGGTTTAGAGCTTTCCGTTGTAATTTGAGGACCTATGAAGAGTTTGAACAAGCACTATTGCGAAAATTTTGGTCGCCGGAACTCAGCAAAACATCAGGGCAGAATTACATGTTAAACGTTATTCTACGTCACAGCCGACCAAATATTCAAATGACTTTGCTAATGAACTTGCTAAATTGCAATGTTTGGATCCACCTATGCCAACGTATGATTTAATTCCCGCATTTATCAGACAATTTCATTTGGAAGTTCAGCGAACTCATATTTCTGCAAATGTCGAGAACATGGAAGAATTGGATGAGGTACTTCAACGTCTAGACCACTCTAATGCTCAGTTTTACCAACAGAGGAATAGTAAGCACGAATCTCAAGCTGCATATGCTGTCTTAGCCGATAGACAATGCCAGACAATGCCCGAAGGAAATAGGGAAGAGCAAACGTCGAGGGATCATCAAGACAGAAGAAGTAGAGATAATATACAACCTTATATCAGACGAGGAAGGTACGGAAACAATTGGAATTCATGGAGGAGACAAGGATTCACGAGACCATATGATAGAGCAGCATATAATAGATGATATGAGAGGTCGAAAAATGATAGGTTCAGAAATCAGCAGAGGCAGAATATCGAGCAAAGACGAGAAGAAAACAAACAATATTTGAAGGTACTAGATGAGGCAAGAAATCAACCTAGTACTTCAGATATGAATAATTCGTCTGGGAAGGATGAAAAAAAAACCGCCGATTTCAAATCAAGGAAATCAGCAGAAGTAGTCACTACACAACATATTTCCAAAATTGTAAAATGGGAAGTCGAAGATGATGACTTGATTCAGGAAGAACAGGAGGCGAAGTAGTATGGACCAAGAACTAGGTTACCCATCATTATTTTTGAGGTGTATGGAAAACCAGTTCATACTTTGATAGACACAGGAGCCATGCTTTGTTTGGTAAGCGAGAGGTTATACGCTATATGGAAGTTGACAGGGGATATAGAGGAAATACCGGTTTCTGGAATCAAGATTCAAGGGATTATCCCAAATAAGGTTATAACTTGTAAAACTCAGCTGTACTTGAAGGTTAAGATTGGAGGAAGTGTTTTTGAGCACTTTTTCGTCGTTATGCGAGATATTGCGCGTGATTTGATCTTGGGGACAGATTTCATCAAGAGATATAAAGCTGTTTCAGACATGGAATAGGATACGGTTAAATTCCATCATGCTGGGGATGTTCATTTCGAGGATGAAGAGAAATTCACCGTGGAAAAAGTGAGATGGACCGAGGTTTTTGAAAGCTTAGAAACATTTCAAAATGCCAGCGGGGGAATTGAGCATGGTCCAGTTATGACTAACCTTTTGGAAGAATTCAACGATATCTTTTATACAAAACTAGGAGAGATTAAGGACTTTGAATATAAGATTCAAGTATGTGACGATAGTCCATATCATGCAAAATTGTACCAGATTCCCGAGAAGCACAGGACTAAGGTGAAGGAGATCATTGATAATCTTGAGGAGGATCAGATAATTAAGAAGTGTGTAACGTCCTATGTTTATCCTTTAGCTGTAGTGCTAAAACCGGATGGAAATTTAAGGATATGCCTTGATGCCAGATCAGCGAATTCAAGACTATTGCCAGAATATGACCGGCCACCATTGATAAAGGAGCTGTTAAGGAAATTTAAGGATAAGATGTGGTTCTCGACTGTCGACTTAACTTCATCCTATCACCATGTACGTCTAAGCGAGGATTCCCAAAAGGTTAAAGGATTTTTATTCGAACATCAGACCTATGTTTTTAGAAAACTTCCGTTTGGAATGAAGACTTCAGAAGCAGTTTTGATTCGTGCCTTAGATCAGAATGTAAGTCAAAAGGATAGAGAATCGATTGTATGCTATGTGGATGATATTTTGGTAGCATCTGAGACCGAAGATCAGCACCTATTGCATCTACCGAATTTATTTTTGGATTTGAGGAAGTCAAACTTCAAAGTTAACTTGAGAAAGTGTCAGTTCTTTAGGAATGAGATAATATTTCTTGGACATATCTTGGATGGTAATGGTTATAGACCTAATGAGCAGAAACTTCAGGCTATTCCAGAATTTCCTAGACCCACACGAGTAAAGCATGTACTTCAATTCTTGGGGACTTGCCAGTTCTTTGCCGGACATTGCCATAAATACACAGAAGTAGTAGCACCCTTACAGGAATTGTTGAAAAAGGACAATACGTGGAAATGGGACGACTCGTGCGAAGAATCTTTTAAGAAGGCAAAAGAATTAATGCTCGACAGTGTCAAGCTAGAATATCCAGACTTTGATAAAAATTTAATCATCGAGTCGGACGCATCGAACATAGGGATAGGTGCCATCTTACTCCAAGAAGATGAGGATCACACGCGGCAATATTTATCCTTCATCAGTAGGAAGTTGAAACCGTCGGAACGCAATTACTTCACCACGGAACTTGAAGCTATGGCGATCATATTATGCGTTGGAAACATAGAAAAGGTTGCTTATCGCACAATTAGTTATAGTCAGAACGGATCAGCACGCTCTGGAATCTATACTCAAAACCAATTTCGCGAGTGACAGGATCACGAGATGGACACTATTCGTGCAACAGTTCAACGTAACCATTGAACATCGACCAGGACAAGCTAATTTGGGGGCTGATTTGCTAAGCCGAGTCGTTGAACCTACTCTTTGAGTATTGCCGATAACACTCATGCAAGAAGATGAGGATACCTTAAGAAGACTTGAAAAGTTACCACAAGCCCAAAAGCGATATGGACTTTTAAGAAATATTTACAGGTTTCTCCACAGGGACATGGATCCTACAGATGTTGAATATCCAGTGATGGAAAGGATGACGCGAGATCATATGTAACTGAATGACATAATATATAAGTACATTGATCCAGAGCATAGTAAACTATGGATAGTAATACCTCCCAGATTACAGGAAGCCATTATTTGGTTAGCTCATAGAAGTTCAGGACACACTGGTGTGGATAAAACGGTATGCATAATAACAGAGAAATTCACTTGGGAACATTTAAGGAGCTATGTCAGAAATGTCATTAGAACTTGTGATTTGTGTCAGCGCAGCAAACACAATACGCATTTGTTGAGGGAAGCACCAAGGCCTATTATCCCATCGAAGCCTTGTGAACTATTTGCCACAGACATTTACGGATCTCTACCTAAGTCAAAAAGGGGCAACCGATATGTTCTGGTCACGGTTGACGTCTTCAGTAAATTTACGATGATCCATCCAATTCGGAAAGCGAATTCCAGATATATAATCAAGAGAATAAGAGAGTGTGTTATTCCAGAAGCTGGAAAGCCAGAATTTTTACTATCGGATCATGGTTCACAATTTACATCCTGGGAATTTAGAAATGCTATGAGTGAGTTGGATATCAAACAGGTGTTGTGTTCCATACGACATCCGGAGAGTAACCCAGCAGAGAGACTCATGTCAGAGATAGCCACGTTTTGTCGTCTCTACTGTGCAAATGAATATTGGCGATGGATGGATGTGATTCCCATTGCGATGAACTCGATTAATTCTACAGTACATGAGAGCACGGGGCAAATTCCATTAGTACTGCATCATGGAGAAACCCCTATACGTCCGTGTGACAGAATCGTATCTATTCCCCCAGAAATAGAGCCAAACAGGAGAGGACGTGAAGCGGAAGCCTTAGGAGGATTACGGAGACAGGCAGAAAAATGAAACACAAGGGTTAGAGGAAGAAGATTCAGAGATCCTTTGAGAGAAGGAAACTTGGTGTTGATAAGGATACTTACTCCATCTGACGTGAGTAACAAAGTCTATTCCAAGTTTGTAGTTTATATAATGGACCATTGGTTGGTTGGTTCTTAAGTTTAGGGGCTGCGACAACGCCGTCATGTAGCCCCGTGTACTTTGGGTGTGTGTAGAATGTGTCTGATGACTGGTGTTAATTGTGATGGCTGTATTAGTGTGTGTATCTGTTTTTTAATTTAAGTCAACCGCAACTTAGAATTTTTCAAATATTTTCTTCTTTTACCGCCAAACGCCACCGTCAACGACTATTAGGCCTAGTCCAGAACTCAGCTACTAGACGCCACCGCAGTCGGCTCTTGGCAACGAACGTAGATACCTAAGAGCGTTGTTTACATTCTTAATCTATTCAATTTAGCATCACACATGTGTAATTAGTGGAAGGTTCTTTAACATGCCATAAATCTATGACATGGGACCACCGGCTTTACTTCCCCTCCGAAGGAAGGCGTACTGAGGGATTTTAACGCTCTTAAAAATCCGACGACTTCCGCCGAGTTTGAACCCACTATCTTGGGCATAGAAGCTCAGCATGCTACCAACTACGCCACCGAAGCCGGCCTGTGAAAGCCAATATACCATCTTTTTGGAAGCCTTCATAGGGAGGTTAAGGCTGCTTGAGATTTTAGTTCTCGCAGTAAAGTATTGCAGTTGCACTCTATATAAAGAGAGGTAGCGCGCAGTTCGTTACTCCTGCGGGGATCCGGGCGGGCACACCAAGAGCCCGCCGATGAGCCAGCTTGGTGTCCTAGGCGAAACCTCACACAAGACACGTCACAAACCTAGAAGAATTGCTGAGTTTTAATTCGCTGGCCGTCAAAGCCAATATACCATCTTTTTGGAAGCCTTCATAGGAAGGATAAGGCTGCTTGAGCTTTTAGTTCTCGCAGTAATGTAGTGCAGTTGCACTCAATATAAAGGGAGGTAGCGCGCAGTTCGTTACTCCTGTGGGGGTCCGGGCGGGGACACCAAGAGCCCGCCGATGAGCCAGCTTGGTGTCCTAGGCGAAACCTCACACAAACACGGCACAAACCTAGAAGAAATGCTGAGTTTTAATTCACTGACCGTGAAAGCCAATATACCGTCTTTTGGAAGCCTTCATTGGGAGGTTAAGGCTGCTTGAGCATTTAGTTCTCGCAGTCAAGTATTGCAGTTGCACTCAATATAAAGGGAGGTAGCGCGCAGTTCGTTACTCCTGTGGGGGGTCCGGGCGGGGACACCAAGAGCCCGCCGATGACCCAGTTGGTGTCCTAGGCGAAACCCCACACAAGGCATGGCACAAGCCTAGAAGAATTGCTGAGTTTTAATGGTAATTAATTATCTTTTGCAATTGTTAAAAATATTTAATAATAATAAATATAATGGGTGATATTGAACAATTATGTGATGTTCAAATAATCGAATATGGATCAGTAATATCGGAAGATTTAAGGAAGAATTATGGATTAATGCACATTGGAATGGTCTAGGGAGATAATAATATAATTTCGGAAGGGAAGGTTTTTTTGGTGTTAGAGCAATTTGTATCATCTAGGGGAGTTTTTTTTATGGTGACATGTGAATGAGATATGAATATTTAAAGAAGACATTTGTTTTATAACATCTATATGATATATCTGGTGGGTTGATGAGTTAAATTGAGAATGCATGCGTGCATTTGTGTCCCACAAGTAATTGTTCTGATACATTAAATACAGCAAATAAGGCTGAATGGAATTTAGGTGTATGTAAATAATGAATTATAAATATATAAGGTGAAAATTAAAAAAATGTTGGTAGTTTGCAGGATGATAACCTCACGTGCTCAAATAGAAGGGTTTTGCGGAAGTAGCTACTCCACGCCTTTATCCAGATACTGTCATCGGTAGAATTCGATATTCTACATTCATTTGCTCTGACCTATAACAAATATGGCTTGTTGAATGCTCTGATCTTGCAGAATGATTTATATTTTGTAAACCTTTCCTTATCCTGATATAATGTAATGAAAAGAAGTTAATGCAGTGCTTAGAGGAATGG
Organism: Meconema thalassinum; assembly: GCA_946902985.2. NCBI lineage: Eukaryota > Metazoa > Arthropoda > Insecta > Orthoptera > Tettigoniidae > Meconema > Meconema thalassinum. The sequence goes on from OX336390.1 coordinate 790,771,086, forward strand.
AACATTCAGGGAATGCGGACCTCATATTACGAATATTGATGACATATTATACCTGATCCATAATTATATTAAAATCCTCTAATAATAATAATAATTGTGAGTTGCACCCAGAGTTACAAACATAAATGATCCCATAATTTATTTCTTTATGGAACTAATCTTAAATCCACAATATTGGTGAATAATGATCAATAGATTCCATGTGTGGAAACATTCGAATTTGAATTACTTTTGATTTATAAAAAAAGGACTAGGATTGATATTAAGCCGAATAGCATTTAATGGCACTGCCGTAATAATAATGAGAAATCTTGGAATTTATTTTCCTGACATACAAGGAAATATTTTGATAGGATCATGAAATTAATTTTGGAAAGATGAAAATGTTGTTGTGAAGTGTAAATAAGTTTATTCAGGTGCCAGGCCGGACTATTAATTGTATGTACATCATGAAAGTTGTAGATAGTGCATTGAATGAAAACTGAATATCATGATGAACTATAAATTTCATGAATATTCCAATAATAATGAAATATTTAATTAATCGTTTGATTCTTTGAAGATCAAGTAACTAAAGTTTATTGAAAAATGCATAATTAGATCAGGGTTCCAGGGGGAGCGATAGGGAGTCCTTTATTTCAGGTTGTGATTTAACTTTTTCCCTGAAGTAACTCATTATATTTATCTTAAGATGGTTGAATGGATAAATTAAACTGATAAATTTTATCTTAAAGAAACAAAATTGTGGTCATTCATGATTTCAAAAAATAAAATAAAAAATCCTTCTATCCTTGCTGCAGGGTGCGACTTGATAACAGCCAAGCTTTTGTTTTCATTTACAACTTTTGTTTGCCCGTAATCCCCGAGATGTTTTGAGTCTTATGCTCAGCTGTTACTTAGATGCGCGCTTATGTGGACGTGGGACATCCGTCAAACGTCACAGTACTTGCATACGAGGAAGGATTTTGGTAGGAAGCTGTTGTTGTTGTTGTTTCATTTGAGATACATGGGCATCATGTTCATTTAGCCCCGTATACTTGGATGAGTGTTGAATTTTTTATGATAACCTGTGTTATTGTGATGGCTGTATTAGTGTGTTTGTATATATAATTCAGGTGAGGATTCAATCAATCAATCAACGTATAATATCCGTATAGCACGTTGTATTTCAACAAGCTACTACAGCCAGCATTCAATTATACTCCTTGAAAAGGACAAAGAGTTATAACTATACCCATGCATTTACGAGAAAGTAGGCTAAATGTTCTTCACTGATCAGCTTGTTTATATATAAAATCTATTCCCATCATTGACGTAATTAAGCGTCATGTTTCTATGTAAAAAGACCCCTGTATAAGTGAAGTATTTTGTTGGAGCCGGAAACATGTGTTATTTTCTGCAATAATTTTGGAATTTCCTTATGTAATACAATTTGTTTGCGAGCAATAGGCTATAGGATATTTTCGCATGGTATTTATTTCCTTGCGTTAGCTATACTTCAGAGCCGGTTTTAGTCTGGTTGGTTCCTCAGATTAGGAGCTGCGACAACGCGGTCATGTAGCCCCGTGTACTTTGGGTGTGTGTAGAATCTGTGTGATATCCGGTGTTAATTGTGATGGCTGTATTAGTGTGTTATCTGTTTTAAATTCAAGTGAGGACTGCAACATTCAATTTTCAAGTAGTTTCCACTTTTGCTCCCTAACGCCACCGTCAACGACCAACTAGTTCTAAACTTGGTTACTAGATGCCACCGCGGTCGGCTCCTGGCGACGAACGTTGGAACCTAAGAGCGTTAGTGCAATCTAACCTATAATTTAGCTTCACGGTTATAATCTGAGGCGCCCTTATCTGTTATCTCTCAGAATTTCTGTATATAAGAGTGGCCGATCAAATACTTCCATGCTCCGTGTGGGAGAAGGTGGACATGGAAACTTTACAATGCATAGTCTCTTTTCACTACCGTCAGTTGGACAAGGATGTACAAAACTGCCTGATATACAGATCCCGGTGACTAAGTCTGCACTTGACCTTGAGAACTCAGCGGTAGGAGAGGGGTGTGGAGCGGTGCGGGGGTTTTACCGAATACTTCCCTGTCTGAGAATATTGACGCGCACGACATTAGCATGTTCCCTCGGACAAACTAGTCTAAGCCAGTGCCGCCTAGCGTGGCAAATATTTTACGCTGCAGTAGTAGGGGGATGGGCAATTGTAGAGCTAGTCACCGGTAACTGTACCTCAAACATTATTTGGGCTTACGTTTTGAGGAAGAAACGTTTGCGTAGCCTTGTTCCTTTTGTTTTTCTCTGAAACCATTTCAGGGGGGCCACAGAAAAAGCATTGCCAGCTGGATATGGCCCGCGGGCCTCAGTTTGGACGGACCTGGTCTATAGCAATGAGCTGCTAATATTCCGGAAAATTACTCACCCTTATGCCCTTGACAGAATATGGATTGCCATTATCTTCAAGAATATCCTCGTCTTTTGGCAAGCGCAGCATTAACTCCAGGCCGGTAGCGGTACCCGAAGCAGCGTTATGCTTCAGAACGCATGTTTGGTCTTTCAGGACACTAACCTCTTCCAGAGAAATCACACCATCTAGGTCGCTATTTTTGCTGTAAACACAATTAGAGAAATGCATCTAATTAAGAAAAAATATTTATTAATTCCACTTATGACAATTTCATCATAATCTTATTATTGGCAGCGTAGCATTACTATGTAGATAATGATTGAGGTAGCTTCGTAACTTCACACAGTGGACCTACACAATATGCCTTAGGGGGTGTGCTCGAGCCCTTGCAAGCCCTTTGCTTAATTGTTTTATATGTTCCTTCGACCGTTCGTACTCCAATTATTTTTGCTGATAACGTTTCAAGTTATTCTGAAATACTGCAGTTACGATATAGTTAAAAACGAAAATCCACAGCCTGCTTCCGGTCTCCGACCGGGTCAAGAATGGAATGAATGAAGCCCCCATCTAGCGGCGAGGATATGAAGTGTGGCGGCTGCCGAAGCCTGTCGCACTCCTCTGGGGCAATGATTAAATGAATGACAGATGAAATGAAATGATAGTGGAGAGTGTTGCTGGAATGAAATTTTGACAGGGAAAACCGGAGTACCCGGAGAAAAACCTGTCTGCCTCCATTTTGTCCAGCACAGATCTCACATGGAGTGACCGGGATTTGAACCACGGACCCAGTGGTGAGAGGCCGGCGTGCTGCCGCCAAAGCCACGGAGGCAGTTACGATATAGTTCATGTAGTATAATATTAGATTTCCTATTTTCTTGTTCATCCAAGTTCTTCACGAGCATTCACACGAGGTATCAGAGAAGTCCCCCGAAATTGCGATCTCAAGTTGTCTACAAATTTAATTTAACGGCCTAAGTGTAAAGATCTGATGATGATCACTTGACGATCGAAAGTGGTTATCCAAGTGCATTTATTAATCTCATGTACATTTTTTCAGATTTAAGGAAACATCCATCTCAATGAGATACAATCATGTCGACCGACTGAAAAGCATTAAATCTCGATTACCAAGACAAATATCGATACAACTTTCTTAATACGGTATGTAAAAAATCTAATACATTCAAAGTTAATACTATTTTCGGTTAAGAGCCAAAAACTTATCTCAGTAAAGTTTTTTGATAGCACGAACCATTTGCCAAAGAGGTGGGGAAAATGGAGTTTTTTTAGAAAAAAACCGTTAACAATTTTCAATAGTTCTCTAAACATTACCTAAAACTTTTGTCTTAATTTTTTTTTGATATGACACACCCTTACGCCAGGGGATGAGCAAAATATTCTCGATGAAGATGCCCAGTTGATGAGGGAAGAGCTAAGCCGAAGATAGGTAACACAAATTATTGCTGACTGTAATACGGATGCCATCAATGCAAACTCTTCCTGGGGACTGGCTTCGCAGTTCACCACAGTTGGATTAAAAGTGTTCTTGACTTCTCCTCGCCAAACGACAGAACCTCAGTACTAGCCATCAAATGCAACAATAGTGGATACTCCCTAGTTAACATCCATGCTCCTACTAACGACTCTAACAGGAAAATCCCAGATACCACAGACCAGTACTGGGATACCCTTGAAGAAACCCTAGCCAAGATGACACATCACCACACGATTATACTGCTAGGAGATTTCAACGCCCAAATTGGAAAAGAACATAAATATTGGAAAATTGTAGGACGATACCCTGCTCATAAAAGAACCAACATGTATGGGGTGGGTAGATTACTAGCTTGGGAATAGCCTAACCCCCAAGGGAAATGATGAAGAAAAAGAAGTGGGTTTCGGACTGGAGAAAAAGGATGGGGAAATAGGACGAGAGTCCAACAGAAGTTATAATTTTAACTTTAAATATACTCAAAGGCAGCTGCCACTGCAAATCCGCTTTCCGATACCTAAAGTGGGTAGGGATCTGGGCGAAGCTAACAGGAAACGCAGCTGGAACTTGGGCTATTTGCAAGAAAGCTGCTATAGCGTATTCCCTCGCAAGCATAAATATACCTACTATGGGGAAGGGTGGTGGTCTGGCAAGACAAAGAGTAACAGATTTATTGTGTATCTGTTCAAAGGAGTTTGTTTCTAAACAAGTATTTTGAAGAATACAAATAATTTGAATCAGCCGTGATATTTTAGTTTTTGAAATTGTAGAATTTCTAAAGAGCGACCGAATGCTTCCAAGAAGGATAGGGATAAAGCAATTATACCCTTGGGAATAATTTTGGTAAGAGCACCAATAGTTGCATTTAGAAATGACTAAGCTTTTACCCAGCAAGGCGCCGACTAAAAGTTTAGACAATGAGAAACACTTAAATTTTGAAAAACCAACCATAAGTGGTAGAGAGAATCTCCACAAGCAGGAAGCTGGCGTAGCGAGCTATGCTTGCCTTACTGGCCAGTTAGAATTAGCTATCAAAGCTAAGAGAGACTTTAATAAGTTAATAACTAAGAGTTCTTGCTCAAATGCAACCAGTAGTGAAAACCTTATCAATGGATTTATTTTTATTAAAGAGGGCATAAACCTAGGAAGAGTCAAGGAAGACAGGATCTTGCCTAACCGTTATGTTTGAGAAATGATAAGTCAAAAGAACAAATCTTAATTTATTTAACAATGTAAAAGGAAGTAGTTTATGTAACAAATATACAATTTTGATTTTGTAAACAATTGGGGTCGCAGACCTCCGAAAACATCTAAAGCTTGCGCCAGGCAATTGACAATTCTTTTGGTTTTAAACCTTTTATATGCTTTAAATTCTTCGTAAGATTTTGAAATAGCTAAATAGAAAATTTTAAGATAATTAACTTAATTAAAGTTAAACAATAAATCAAGTACAAGGTATTTACTTTAAGGATTTCTAGATAGGTATCTTAGAAATATGAACAAATAACAACTTCGAAAGTAACAACAACAAAAAACAGGAAGAATGAAATAGAAGTTTCTATAACTTCTTGTATTAATACAGAACTACGTGGGTAGATTATACATAGGAGATTATACAAATAGGGCAGGTCACTTATTGTGAAACCTGAAGAGAAAAATTGAAAGGAAGTTTCTAGAACTCCTATGTTTAAGTAGGGATCACGAGAAAAATGGAGCAAATTTCCCTTTCGTGAAACTTAGAGATAACTCACTTTTGAGTAGAAAGAATTGTATTCCCTAATTAGAAGGGAGAAACAATATACTTTAAGGCGTGTACTAGACACGAAGTTTTACAGACATTAATTCGTTGTACGTGGAGCAAGTAAGGGAGGGCACTTATTGAGAGTGACACCTCATTGAAAAAAGACCTGAAGTAACAATTTTATTATTTTAGTTCGTTAGTAAAGGGTTTGGGAAAGATCAAATGGGATAGTGGAAGAGTGTTCATGGCCGTATTTATTGTACTCGGACGAGCGCGACGCGGATGAAAAGTTGAACAGGCACTGTTATCACTATAGTTTGTTGATATAGTTGAAAAGTTCACTGTAGTAGCACAAAAAGTTGATGGCAAAAAAGTTATTGCAATGGTGGAAAATAACTAGTTACACTAGATTTGCGAGAGTCTATTGCTTGAAAAACTTGTAGGTTATAGTTGAATGCACCAGAAAAATCCCAACGGAGGAAGAAAAATTAGATATTGATTAGCAGTTTATGAGGAAGATTCCTTAGTTTGAAAAAAGTATTCCCATATGCGAGTGGAAAGTACTAGAAGGTTTGACTCGTAGATAAATTGTTCGGCATGGAAAATTCCAGAACAATCATGACTGAAGAATAAGGCAGAAATTAGTCCAACGGTGGAACGAGCTAAGTATTTTATAGACAGTGGGTAATTTAATGGTGTCCCACGTTGTGAGAAAATCTCTCATTTAATAAGCATAAGGAATGCTGCTTCATGTTAAGATTGGCTTAGATAAACAAAAGCCCAACATAGAAAATCCCTCGAAGGATGATTATTGCCCCACATAAGAAATCTCACACTGCCTATAAAATGATCATTAAAAGCATGTAGCTATTTAAAATCAATTAAAATAAGTTGAAGAACGTTGAAGTAGTACTTAGCTCATTTCTGATGAACGGCGAATCCTTAGGTGACCGTTAGTCAGGAATTCACAACATGGCGAAGATTTGAATGTTTGTCTCTCGAGGTGAGGAGACGAGCTTTAGTAAAGCTCCGACTGACTAGTTTGACTTCAAACGCACAAGTGAGACCCGCTCAACGGAGCGCGGAGGGACCAGGGAAGGGAAAAGAGTGGGGATAGGAAACAAAAGGAATACATATAAGAATAGCCAACTTAAAAATAATGATTTCTCTTGATGAAATGGTCTTCAAAGAGTTGATAGCAGTCATCACTAGCGCAGCCTGGAGGGTGAAAAAGTAGACGAAGTTCTCTTGATCACGGAGATGATAGCTGGCGGTAGCGACGAGATCTGGTGGCTAGATTGGTAAGGAAGTCCTCTTGTACAGGGAAGAATTGAGGAACTTCAGAGATTCGCTGCTAGATGACGCTAGGTGGGTCATGGAAGATATATATCTAGAACAGACTTACAGGTAGAGTAAGAAACATATACCAACAAAGAGAAATCAGGAGATCACTGTTGGTGTTTGCGAAAAAAGGAAGGGATGAACTAAAGCAAAGAGAAGCAAAAGCTTACTCTATCTTACCGTGTATTCCGAAGAATACACCAACTACTCTTGATATCCACGGCCTTCAAACATCTACCCAGGAAGGCCATGACGTGGCGCAGCCCAAACAGCATGGTCGGTGAGTTCCAGATCGACCACATTGCAATAAGACAACACCACTGTAACATCTTGAATATCAAGGTGCTAAGGGGAGCCATCATCGACTCGGATCACTACCTATCCCTGGTTAAGACGAACCTGAAGCCACTAAAAAGACCAATTGTATGCCAGTGAAGAGCAAGAAGATTCCAAAATTTGATACTACTGAACTTAAAAATGGCAGCACAAGCTACCAAGAAAGACTGAACTATCATACCAATAGGTTTAATACCACTACAGAGTGGGCCTCCCTTAGAAAGTAAAATCATATGTTTTAATTGTCATGGTATCGTTATAGTGATGTTACAAGCCATGAATCGTCATGTTTCACCAATTAATATTATAACAATTTTATTTCTTTTTCTTTATCGATTAATTTTTACGATTATTACACATGTTATTTATATTTCAAACCCCAATACACTCATCTTACCACAAATACTTATTATCAATCCATCTTATTAAACCCGCAATTATTACACATGTTATTTATATTTTAACCCCATTACGGTCACCTTACCTCAAATACATATTATCAGTCCATCTTATTAAACCCGCGTTTGAAACCTAATCCAACTTGCTATGCATTTTATCGCATGATATGTTTACAAGCTTATCGTTTTCTTGTGCAGGTGGCGATTCACGATTTGTAACAGCGCTATAACTACTACCGTGTTAATTAAAACATATGATTTTACTTTTATAACTATCTTAATAATCCCGCGTTGGTAACCTAACTTCAACTTGCTATGAGAAGAACGGTCTCCCTCAGGGTAGCGTGCTGGCTCCAGCGCTGTACAATATCTACACAAATGATCAGTCAATTCCAGCAAGTACTAGGTTCTTCATCTATGCCGACGACACAGCAGTGGCTGCTCAGGGCTCATCCTTTGAAGAAGTGGAAGGAAAGATGACTTTAGCGATGGACGAACTCTCCAAATACTATGATGCCAACTATCTGAAGCCGAACCCTAATAAGACACAAGTGTGTGCGTTCCATCTACGAAACAGGGAAGCACGGCGACAGCTGGACATCACATGGCGAGGAGAGCGACTGAAACATTGCCCAACACCAGTTTACCTAGGTGTCACACCAGACCGTGCTCTAACCTACAGACAGCAATGTCTGAACATGAAACAGAAGGTCAGTGCTCGCAATGGCATACTCAAGAAGCTGATCGGCAGCACCTGGGGAGCCAGCCCGCACATCCTGAGGACTTCCGGACTTGCACTGTGTGTGTCAGGTGCTGAGTATGCCGCTCCTGTGTGGAACGCTTCAGCACATGCTAAGCAGGTTGATACTGCTGTCAACGACACTGCATGGATAATCTCGGGATGCCTGAAAACAACACCAGTGCACAAACTCTACCCTATTGTTGGAATAGCTCCACCCAACATCCGGAGGGCCACTGCTGCGGACGCCGAGAGAACAAAGCAGGAGAATGACCATCGACATCCACTATATGGTCACCAGGCAGCAAGGTCTCGCCTCAGATCCCGCAAGAGTTTCCTTGCTAGGACTACGCCGCTGGAGAGAACACCAGAGACAACTCGTCTTAACAGATGGAGGAGCTCACTGCCCACAGACATGACACCAAAGGAAGAACTGGCTCATAGCGCCGACTTACCATACCCTGTGTGGAGGTCCCTCAACCGCTTAAGAGTGGGTGTCCCTCGATGAAAGACCAACCTGCAAAAATGGGGGATCCTTCCAGCAGACGCAGACACCTCTTGTGAATGTGGAGCTGAACAAGACCCAACTCACCTACTTACCTGCCCCCTCCTGGAGAACCCATGCACAATGGAATATGATTTTAGAGGAAGTAACAAGGCCATCGCAGCTGCAATTTTTTGGAAATGTTGACCGGACACGGAAATGAATGAACTTGCTATGTATTATAACGCATGATATGTTAACATGTTATTTTCTAGTTTTAAATAAATGATCTGAACATTGTGTTGCTCAATACACATATTGTGCCCAAATCCAGTTGCCCAGATTTGAGAGCACAGGCCACAATGCTAAGTCCCGAATTGAAAGTTTGAATAGAGCGCGCCGAACCTTCTAAGAAGGAAATGGAAGCTTTGTGCAGCCAAGAAATGGTTAAGTGACGTAGGCGAGAGCGTCACAGTCGAGGCTAAATTGACATTAAATATTTCCCGATGGAGTAGAATCTTGAGACTAACATCAGATTACTGGCACGGACAAGGGCGGAAGAATGTGCTTTATTTTGAGGAAATTGATTGAGCGGAAGCTGAGATATGAGATGTTTTAGTTTCAGCATATTTCACTCATTGACCTCGAGGAGTCCGCTTGCAGGGTATATAAAGCCTGCGTGCCAGAGCTAAGTACAGTCACTTCTTTGCAAGAGCTCTGTCTCTAAAAACTTGACGTCGCTCCGAACACTGTTTTACTATATAAATAATCTTCGTGCACATGGTTGCAAAATCTACGTTATTACTAGCACACAGTTGCTGGGACTTGGTGATTTCAACGACAGTACATGATTACTGGTTTTATAAAAGTGTTTAACATTATAGTGATCTTCGAACTTTTCAAAAGTTATCACCGAGGTGATAGACTTTGTGGCATTGGTAATAATTTACTGCTAAAACGGACATACGAATAGACTTAGTCTATATTTTGCTTTCCACTGTCCACTAAAATTTAACTTGGATTATTTCATCCAAACAGCCAGAATAAGTCTTGGACTTAATAACTTTCGACCAACCAAAATAAGTCAGTACTGTTCACCTACCAGTCTTGCACAGTTCAGTTCACTAGCTGACATAGGGAACCCAGCATGCATAGCATTGTCTGGAGAGTGAGAAACTCTGCCCAGGGAACAGATCTTCAGAACTCGAACATGTGTTGCATAAGATTGTAAGAGTAGTGACAGTATTGAAGGCATTACAGTTGGGTCGAGTTAAAACTGGCAATTTTTCATCATGGATCTTTTCGATCTAACCCCAGTCAAGATTACTTCAGCTGTTGGCGCAGCACATTTTACCAACTATTTTCGTCAAGAGATTCAGGCTACAAGTATGAATACCGCTATGTCTGACTAAGACAATTGCGGGTATAAAATGGAGGCCGATACAAGATTATAAATACGTGTCCTAATGGGGACAAGAAGACTGAAATAATCTGGTTCAGACCAGATTACCAGCATCAAGATCTACAGGAATGTAAGCTACAATTTGCATTATTTTTATGCGTAGTTAGCTGGAATTTCTCAATTTTTCTACAGTATTACCAACACATATTTTCTTTTCATCGATGTTTTTGCTGTTGCAAATATTTCTTTTTTGCAATAGAAGCTTTGATCTGAGCAGTTTTTACACTCAGAAGTCAATGATTCGAAATTTATGGACGAGCTGAACGAGCATTGTTTTAAATTTTGGTATTTTTCTAATCACGGTCATCAGCCGTCGTAACTGAAAATTTAATAATAAATTTAAGTTGAGGAATGGATATTTATCCATTATTAAGAAGTCGAGGATGATATTCCCCAAACAGTTTAACAACTTTAAATCCATTTGTTGAGGAAATAATAATAATAATGATGTTGATTTAATAATAATTATTATTTTCAAATTTCTGAGATAATAATAATAATATTTGTGATTTCTAATAATCATTATCATGTAGTGTGATTTATACATTTGACATTTAAAACAATTTTCCTAAGATCGGATACTTGTTGATTCCGAAGGTTAGTGGTTAACGCATGCCCACAAACAAATAACGTATTAATTCAGTGGAAGTATTTTACGCTTGCATTATGCATTTAAATCTTTGAGAAGACACGGAAAGTAATGATACGGAAAGCCAAAAGCATGTATAAAACAGGGTTTTTGCTAGAGTTTGTGTAAATATAAAATCATTATTGAGCAATGTCTTTTGATAAAACGTTTGGCTAAAGAATAGAGTTATTCATGTTTTAAACTGATGGTAAAATTATTATTGTAAACTCATTGGGGGAGTTTACTAACTTATAAATCTGCCAGTTGTCGTAACAAGCAAAGGCTTGATTATTCTGTATAATTTGGGAAGAAATAATTGTTGTGTGTGCAAAGAGTTAAATATGCCATTCTGATTGTGCAATTAAGTCACAGGAATGAGGTTGTTGAAATGAAGCATCAACCATATTGTAGGTTGGATGTCTTTGCAATTAGTGGAGGAGTTGAATTTAGCCACACTTTCGTCGAGATATAACCAAAGGTTATTTTGTCAATTCACATTTTACCCACGTGTTCTAGAAATATTCCTAGTAATTGCCAGCCCGAAAATTTTATTGTTAAAATTGTACCTTTCATTATGAAAAGACTTTACCGTTGTCTAGATGCTAATTATGATTATGTGATTTTTGACGCATTTAAATCGAATGGGCCGATGCTGTAAATTATTTAAAACAGTTACTTCTTAACAATCACTACAAACTGAGAGGATTTTTGTGATCCTGTAAAAATATAAACCTTTTTCAAATACATTTGATGATTAACATATTTAACATTTTGTCAAATAATTGTAATTTTGATAATAACAAATGATATTGTTTTGTGATAAATTTTCTAAATACTATTTCCAAGTGCCAGTTAATTGATTGAATGGTTGAATCCATATTGAATTGAATTTATATTTTGTGGATAATAATATTTTGACTATTATATTGATAATTGAGTCAAGAGCTCCGAATAGATTTTGGATCGAGAACAGATGATTCAATGAATATTTTCTGTTTATCGAAGTTCTTAGAATCCAAATGCTCGAGTGTCCATGTAAATGATTGTGTTGTATTCCTTGTTAATAACTTTGTATTTGAACAAATCTTGATATAACTGAATCCTGAAGTGTTAGTTAATTTGCTACTATAATTTTGAAAAACTGAAACAGTGATATATTTTTCATCGAGTGATAAATTCTTTTTCATTTCAATATGTGAATACTCAAATAAGATAGGAATCAGGAAGGACAATTAAATTTGCACTGACAAAACCCTACTACTGTAAATAATTCTTTTGAGCGAAGTCAACAGGACTACTAATTTGACCTTCGTCTCAATTGCCAAGTGTTCATGTGTTGGTGGAATTGTAAATCTTGTATATAACGTATGATTCATCATGCATCTATTATGATATTTTTTGGCATCCCTTCTGTAATTTTTAACGTTTTAAATAAAATGAGATAATTTTACAGGTTGTGTTATTTTCAGAAAACTCCTTCTATCCTTATTGTTGCATCGAGTCGAAAATGAGTAAAGGATTTTTTTGTTGAGTTATTGTAGTCACTTTAACCCATCTGGCGCCCCGGGATATTTTGATTCTCGTGCTGACTGATTTTTGGTGAAATGCATATGTGGTCGTCCGGACTTCGGTCTAAACGGGCACAATATGATATAGCAGAGTTCCAACAAATAAGAATCAACTGAATCATCGAAGTTACGTTTCTCGTAACAGTAAGTATTCCACCTGAAGACGACACTGAATATGGAGCCATACTTTGCCAAGTCACTAGAATAATTCATGCGGCTTATGCATTTATTTTATAGTATGATTGGTTACTGGGCTTAATGGGCATATATGATCTGCAATTTTTATCACCCATCGAAAACTAATACAGCGGAGAAGGCCAACAAGTGGAATCGACTGAATTATTGGAGGTTAAAAGATTGTATATTATGCATGGTTATTAGGCTTAGTATAAAATCTGCACTTTGTGTTACCCATTGGAAAGATAGAACAGCGGAGTAGACCAACAAGTAAATCGACTGAATTTTTTAGAGCTTAAATGATGGTATAATATGCTTGATTGCTGTGTTTAGTATATAACCTGCACATTGCGTTACCCATTGAACAACTAAAACAACAGAGTGGGCAATCAAGTTGGGAATCGACTAATTTTTAAGGTTAGAAGACTGTATTATATAATATTTGTTACGTTTTTTCTCACAAATTTTGTTCCAATTGAAGCGACAATTTAGCCTACACCTTTTACGCTTCTTCATTCTTTTGACAGCGACATCTTCTGTCACTACATCATCGAACAAAATTAATGGAGTATTGACGTAGGCTGTTTATAAGGTAAATCTCTTATTTTAATAACATCATTTTACTATCACATTTTAATATATGGCATTTAATATATTTCAAGCTTTTCCATTTTTGATTTAAACAATGTTTGTAAGGATATCCATTTCCTTTTGGCTTGGTTAACTAGTTTTAAGATTTAATATCAAACACGCTGAGGAAGGTATCAATGAAATACCGAAACATGTATGATTAATTATGTAATTCAACGTTTCTTTAGTGTTTGACTAGGCGATTTTAATGAGATAATACTATCAGTCAACACGGTTATTAATTATTACCTTTGTCATAATGGTCAATGTTTACGCATTTTAACCATACTGATGTCAAACATGCTAAGAAATATAATTCAGATCGCTGAATCTACCTTCAGCTCGAACTTTCATAACCTGGATCTTTGTTGAACTCTGGAACGATGTACTGCTTCGGCTCTCGTTCGAAACAGCTGATCCGGCGTGCTTGCGGCAATCAGCTGATTCACGCTCTCCGCTGCACCTGGCTTCTGCCTCGCCAGAAGTCGAAGGGCCTCGACTCTCGTAACTCTCCTGGATCTGGATCTGTCATCTCTCGTTCGCTTCTTGAAACAGATGGTTCTGTTGTTCATACTCCATACGTCTCCTCTCTCCAAGTTCTCTGGTAGATGTAGATGATCGTCCTTATATCAATGTAATTTCCATGATAGTGTTGGAAATTCATTTCTTTGACGTTATGTAGTGATTCTGGTGGATTGTAGTTTTGAAATTCCACAGTTCCATTTTCTGTGTTTCTCGGCGCTCTATGTTACCCCGGGAATCCACATATTGTAGTAGGCTAGTTTCCCTTTAGATGCTTAGTGTGCCATAGCGAATGCTGTCAAGAAGTTCACAAAAACATCCTCGTCTACTCAATTTGAAACACCATAGGAAAATGTTTCAAATTTCCTGTAGTAAAATGTCTAAATGTTTTATTGTTCACCGTAGAAAAATCTTCGCTTAATTTTCCAATAACTCGTGTAGTTTTTTATATATTTTTATTCTTCACTGTAGATCGCGTCAATATTCATGGACTTTGTTTTATCACTCTCATATGTGTACTTCACTTTGTCGTAACAATACTATTTATTCGTGGCTTCAAACGTACTTTTTCCTCTGCAATGTTAATTCACCGTAGCTTCTTCTCAAATTGACCGAAGGTGACTGCGGACCTCCCGTCAATCCAGCCCTTCTTTTCTCGCACTCAAATTCTCTTCAGACCAGCACGTCTGCACTCTTTCGCTGCTCGTGATAGAAGCTCCTGGCTGAGGACACGTCTCTCCCCTCCTTATCAAAATTAATATCGACTCTCTCGTAAATTGGCGGTGAAAAACGAAGATTCACTTCATAATCAAATATCTACGTTACCTGATTTCAGTTCAACATTCCAATCATTCCTATATGTTTATTTTAAATTCCCATTTATGTTTCTGTACTCGAAATACTTTTAAATGTACTCCAAAGTAATTATTATATAATTGCTCGGCATCAGTTATTAATATTCTGATTGGTTGTAGGTCTGCCACGTGATTCCTTTGTTGCCGGGTCGGTTTCGTTCGCGCATGCACAGGCACGTGCCGACTCGGGGCTAGGCTCCTTGCCCACGTGATTGGTATAAAACCGCTTCCTTCTTACAAGTCCTCACTAAAAGTTGATATTGTCATCTTTCCAGCTCGACCAAAATCACATTTATAACTATAGTAAAATATACATTTACAAACTCTCCTTTCTTTTCTAATAAATGAACCGATATAATTCTTTCAACGCTACTGCATGGCTTGCTAGCTCTGCGGAATGCTTATATGTGATGCGGGTAGTCTATCCAGTCCCTTTAAATGAAAACATAAAATTTGTAACGCGCGTCCGGTTCGATCCTCGCCTCGTGACTTACGATGGGCTTTATAAATACGGGTTCAGTACAAGCCACCCTTTGCAATACTACTTCCAGAGTAAGGTTTCGAGTGCAGCTCTTGGAGAGTTTTACAATCAAAACAGGGATGAGGCAAGGAGATGGTATATCTTGCATATTATTTAGCTGTGATCTGCAAACAGATGTCGGGGAATGGACCAAAAACCTACCAGTCGACACCGGATTTAGGATGGGTACCAAAGAAGATAACCAACGTTTTGGGTTTTCTAAGATTTACCATTTATTTTGAAGAAGCCAAACAATATATACAGAACAATACAGATCAGTGTGCCACAACAAGACCAACTACAATCCTCAGACCTTAATGTAGAAAAAACATGGCGGCGATGGTTGCCCTACCAATAGCTAAGATCATGTCATCGGGCTTGTCACAGTTCGTGTAAATTATTATTTTTACTCACCTAAGAGCATAAAATATATCACAAGACGAGACTAGGTTCCGAAGAAATATGCATCAATAATTTAGACTTACCTGAATTAATTTATCTATTGTTTTAGATCCCTTATTTGGGTGTGGATCTAAAAGGAAGAGTTATTGTACTAATTTGTAAGGTTGTGCCTAAAAAAGGGTAGCTTCCCTTGTCAGGATAAGCTGACCAGTGTAGAGTGTTGTGGTGTGCTAGGAACTAGGGGGCGTTCCTATAAAGGCTGTAATTTAGGGGATGTAGTTTTAGTACGCGGGTCAACGTGCTGGATGCCCAGCCGGCTGCTTATTATATAATCACTTTACTCGTGTCAGCGGTGTGGCACGCGCTCCTCTTAGTAGCCTGGCCGCCACGAGAAATACAATGATGTCTGAGTTAGCGCTATTAAGCTACCGTACGTCACGTCTGACTGTGACGGGAATAAGGAAGGGCGTTGGGATGTAAAGGGGCGTATAAACAGTAATGCTAGTGTAGAGTGTGGACCAAGTGTTTATTGGTCCGTAATTCTGAGTATGAGTCCCTTGTAGGGAGTGTAGTTATGTTCACAATGTAAAGTACAAGTTGTAGGTTAGAGGTTACAAAAGTAGGAACTCTGAACACGACTGACTTACCTCTGGTGACACCGTCGTAGCCTTCGGCCGTATCGTTGAAGCACTGATAATGGAGAGATCCTTTGACCTCATTAGGACGCCTTCTTATACCTTTTGGCGCCCTGCTGTCAGCATTGTGATGGCATGCTGCCCCAGTTAATACTATGTCGCTGAGTGTAATGATTGTGTAAGGATTGAGCTGCTTTATGGAGTAGCAAGCTGTCCTTACAGTATTGATGGATGTTGTCCCGGCTTTCCAAGGGTTGCCATTTAGGGGATTTAGCCAGATGCCGGGGGGATGGTCTCCAAGGGGTGCATACCCCTGGGAGGCTGTACACTATATAGTGCTGGCCTCGAATTATAGGTTTCTTCGTCTTCGCCCAAGGGGCAGCTACAATAGTTTCACTGTTTCTGTGGTTGAATAAGAAGCTTTTTGGGGAGTTATTACGATTTGTATATAAGTTCAGTAATTATAGATTAATATTATTAGCATAAAATCAAACAGATTCTGAAGTAGGAGAGAAGAAAGTACCCGGTTACTGAAGTGCTGTCCCAGCACGTGCAGAGTATTTGTGTACACAATTGGAATGAGAATAGTTGCCTGAAATAATAGAACCAACGCCACAGAGATACAACTCAATTAAGACCTCTCGTGGAATTGCCTAAAATCACGGGTAAAACATCACACCGAATTAGTTGATTGAAATATGCAAAGAAGTCGTCGTGTGGATATCTGAATATAATTATGGAGAATACTACACACAAGGGACACGATAATATGTTACCATCTAACCTGTTAAACATTCGCTGTTACCGTTTGGAATAGTTGCACGCTGGAAATAGTTGATTTAGTAAAGTACTATAGGTTGGAAAGCACCATCTCCCTCTTACGGAATTATCACGGCACACCATCTCGCAATATAAGTGCATAATTGGCAAGGTACTCACAACACTTCATTACACACATCATAATAAAAAATAACTTGCAAGCTGTAAGAATCACAAAAGTATGAATAATGACGGAACACAATGAGTTCACTGTTTGGCACAGGGAGAACATCTTCCTTAACCAATAAAACAGAAGTTCACAGTATTATTTGGCGTGTATACAAGGCAGTGTAGAACATCTGCTAGGCTGGTAAGAATTTATGGAGGCACATGAAGCTGAGCGTTCAAGATAACGTCAATGGTTTGGTCTAGCCGTAGATGCTCATTGCGTTTTCCCTTTACGTACTTAAGTTCGACACTACTGACGTGTACTAAGCTATTATTATGTTGTCACTAACTAGCAAATCATTGCGGTGTATATTCTTGAGACACTTCTATTATGCTTTAGTCTTAGGTACTTCAACATCCGAAGTAAATGACACAATGCCATCGGTTGACTGGACAATCATCACACAAACGAACCAGTCCATATTAAGCGTATTATCACATATTTATATACGATTGCAGTACATTAACGCGAACTGGTTTTTACAGACATACAGAAGACACTAAAAAATACAGATGAGCGACAGTTTATCCCAACTTTCATCAAACGAAACTAATCAAAGCTAAATAGTGTATCACAGCAACGAATGTAAACAAACAATATGCTTCAGCATACGCCATTTTCACACTTTCGAGACCTGCATTAAGGTCTGAGGATTGTAGTTGGTCTTGGCCACAATAACGGCTCTGGTGCGATCGAGTAATCGATAGTTGAGTCTCTGGTGGTGTGTATGTGTTCCCAACTGTTGAGGGTGACATTTCTTTAAAACATACATTTCTGTGAGTTCACATACACAACATTTCCTCCATCTTTTCAATTGAACTTGTTATGTCTAAGGTGAAAATCTTAATGGTGGGTGGCATTTGCGTGTAGATATGCGCGGTGTAACTAGAGTAGCTGGTGTTGGTGTTCGGTTTCCACGGATCACTTGTGGCATCCTCTCGGCAGGTGCTGCGGTAGCTGGTGCTGCGAAGAACCGAACACGTCGTGGCCTACGTGGAATTTCGGTAGGTTCATCGCTGGTCGGTTCCTGGTTCTCTGTGTTTGGCCGTATTCCTGGAAATGGCCTGATTTGGTCGATGTGGTGCTTTATTCCTTTCTCCCGGTAGTTGATATCATAGTGAAGATCTCCGATGCGGGCTGCGATGGTACTGGGGAGACACTTGTCCAGGTTCGGGTTGCCAGAGAGGTAATAGTCTAGATCTAATCATGATTTGTTTAAATTATCAAATTTATTATTATTGTAAATATGTAATATCATTTCATTTTCATCAATCATTCGTATCATTAGATGACAGTTACATTTAGAGAGAGATTTGGGCGGGATATTATATGTACATTGGTCTTACGTATGTGTGCCGTTTGTGGATCAATATGAATGTTTTCTTCATGAAGGAGATGTTACTATTATAGGCACTTTGATAAGTCTGTAGCGCTTCACGTATACTGTATACAAGATGGCTGATCCGATAGATGGCACTACTGGTGTGAAGAGGATGGTGTACATTGATACTGTCGCAAGAAATAATGATCCATGGAATATATATATATATATATATATATAAGGACAGAGAACAATTTAGAAATAAAATCAGAAACACGAAAATTGTACAAGTTTCAAGGAAAGATACATCAGGGAAAAAATGAACAGAGGAAAGGAAGAAAAAGCACAGTGAACTAATGTAGAGGTTTTGGGAAGAAAAGAAGAGAGGAAAAGGAAGTGAAGCTGTGATTGGCTCAAGTTCTCACGCTCTCCTGAAGGGGAATAATCGGAAATAATAATAATAATAATAATATATATATATATATATATATATATATATATATATATATATATATATATACAGTGTGGTCCACCCGCCCCTTATTATTTAGTTTTATGAAACCCAACTAACATAGCATTTCTCCCGATGGTCGATATTGCTCTGCGCTCTGACTGTGTGACAGCAATGTAATTGGGTCATGGGTCTAGCAAAGAAAAACCGACCTTAAACTTTTCCCCGCCAAATACTACGGCCCATTCTACTAACATATGACTTTCTGCTCCTTGAAATAACACACATACACGTAATACGATCGAATTAATAGCTTACGCCACGTGATCTGTAATAGTAGAAAGTTAAATCAACACCACAAACCGTGATTGAAGACTTTGAGATGGACTTAAACGTTTGAGGTGGGACGGCTACAGTAATTAAAGCACGTTTAGCGTGTGGTATTTACCGTGTCTTGGTGGCTGCGAGGTTTAAAGCCTAACCGTACTTAGTGGGCGCGAGCGGATAGAATGCTGCTTCGATTCCAGTAGTAGGCATACTTTTTTTTTGAACGAAAGCCCACATTCCATTTTAGTCGGGATGTAACTACATTGCCACATTAATTGCCTTACGACGAATTTTTGTGAAGAGTTCGTTGAATTTTGATGATTTATAAAGAGAACACGATCGAATTGGTACTTTATGCCACGTGACCTGTTATGGCAGAAAATTTAAAAACTGGCATGAATATTAACATAACATCTCGAAGTGTTGCTCCGGAAGTCCGGGTTCGATTCCCAGCTCTGCCAAGAAATGTAATACTTGTCTGAGGGCTGAAATTGGGTACACATAGCCTCGTGGAGCAAATATGAGAAGAAGTGGGTTCGATATCCACCTCAGCAACCCTGGAAATGGTTTTCCGTGGTTTCCAAATTCCGGGACGGATTCTATCTTAAAACCACGGCCGCCTCCTTCCCAATCCTTAATTGCAAATACACACATCATTACAAGCCCGCAATAACTCAGGTTATCAGACAAATTCTACACACGCACACACCCAAGTAAACATGGCTAAATGTTCTAGGCCCTCAAATGAAACAAAACAACAACATATCGAAGGATATTCTGATCGCCAGTGCTTGCATCGAAGTATACGTATTCCGTAGAAACTCCCATTGTATTATTAGCAAAAAATCGTGTGTCTGTCTGTGTGTGTGTGACGTTGTGTGTGTGTGAGTGGGTGTGTGTGAGTGTGTGTACTCTGAATGTCTGCCCCTCCCTCCCCCCCCCCCTATCAATTCGAACACGGTGAAACCGAATTGAACGAAATTTGGTACAAAGGTAGAACTAGCAAAGGGCACCTCAGTGTCATGTTTTATACCACAGCCATCTTGACGGAAACGTAATGGCGGCCACCCAAATGTTCAAAGCTTAAATCAAATTACGAATAACCTAATCATCCGATCTCTACCAAATTTTGCAACAACATATATTTATATGGCGAGCGTCTTTTGACTACACTACAAGGTAATCAGACCAATAGTTTGCAGATGGCGGCCATGTATCTGTGCAAATAGATTCCCCCTATCAATTCAAACACGGTGATACCGAATTGAACGATATTTGGTACAGAGGTAGCACTAGTAAAGGACACCTCAGTGTAATGTTTTATATCGCCGCCATCTTGACGAAAACGTAATGGCGGCCATCCTATTGTTAAGAGCTTGAATCAAATTACGACCAACCTAATAATCTGATCTCTACCAAATCTTGCAACAACATACCTTTATGTGGGAAGCATATTTTGACCAAACTACAAGATCATCAGCCCAACAGTTTGCATATGGCGGCCAAGTATGTATGCAAATCGATTCCCCCTATCAATTCAAACACGGTGAAACCGAATTGAACGAAATTTGGTACAGAGGTAGCACTAGCGCGGAACACCTCAGTGTCATGTTTTATATCGCCACCATCTTGACGGAAACGTAATGGTGGCCACCCAAATGTTCAAAGCTTAAATCAAATTACGACTAACGTAATCATCCTATCTCTACCAAATTTTGCAACAACGTATACTGGTATGGCGAGCATCGTTTGACTGAACTACAAGGTCATCAGCCCATTAGTTTGCAGATGGCGGTCATGTATGTGTGAAAATTGATTCCCCCTATCAATTAAACACGGTGTAACCGAATTGAACGAAATTTGGTACAGAGGTAGCACTAGCAAGGGGCACTCCAGTGTCATGTTTTATATCGCCGCCATATTGACGAAAACGTAATGGCGGCCATCCTAATGTTAAGAGCTTGAATCAAATTATGACCAACCTAATAATCTGATCCCTACCAAATTTTGCAACGACATACCTTTATGTATAGAGAATCTGTTGACCACACTACAAGGTCATCAGACCAATAATGTGTAGATAGCGGCCATGTTTGTGTGCAAATCGATTCCCTCTATCAATTCAAACACGGTGAAACAGAATTGAATGATTTTTTTTACAGAGGTAGCACTAGCAAAGGGCACATCATATTCATGTATAATATCCGTAAAGCACGTTGTATTTCAAGAAGCTACTACAACCAACATTCAATTATACTCCTTGAAAAGGACAAAGGGTTATAACCATACCCATGTATTTAGGAGAAAGTAGGCTATACGTTCTTTACCGAACATCTTGTTTTGTTATTAAATTTTAACAAAAAGTCTTAGCATATCTTTAGGCCCGTATCACACAACACTCGCTGGCAAGGCAGCTGGTGTGATCGCTGGTACAAAATCCTGTATAATTCTGTTCTCTTCGTCAGTACACCTGCTTGTATGACCGAAGTGTATCACACGCTAGCATTTTGGACGCTAAGTTGTATGAAATAAAACCAAAGGGCTGTCGTTTGAGGGCATTAGTTGCTGTTCTTTCGCCTTATTAACGCAAAGAAGTCGCGAAAATTGCTTTAAGTAAATTAGAAAACCTGCCAGGTACTGAACGAATGCATTCCAATCAATATTTAAGATCTAACTGTAATAATTGAATATTTTACCATACGCGTTAATAAGAAGCGCAAAAAAAACCCTCCAGAGTGTGTTGGAAATGTGTGCAAGTGTTATTGCGCCCGCTCACTCTTTCGAAAATCCCGGGTTCAAGACCATCCAACGGCAGATTTTTTAAATTCTTTTTAACTATTTTATTATACCCTTCCTACCTCGTACAGCAAGATTTCAACTTGGTTTTGTTCACATTATCTACGAAGACGATAGGGAAAGTTATTTTCTTGTCTAATTTAAATGTTCTAAACCATGTCGCCTCCGTAGCGTAGCGGTCAGCATGGTTAGCTGCCGCCCCGGAGGTCCTGGGTTCGATTCCTGGCTCTGCCACGAAATTTGAAAAGTGGTATGAGGACTGGAACGGGGTCTACTCAGCCTCGGGTGGTCCAAATGAGTAGAGGGGGTTCGATTCCCACCTCAGCCATCCTCGAAGTGGTTTTCCGTGGTTTCCCACTTCGTCTTCGGGCAATTGCCGGGATGGTACTGCCCCCGTAATTGAATTATATAGAGACCACGGTGGCTATTTTGGAAATTATAGCGAAAGTTATGGCTGTGATAGTTATGACGTGGGTAGTCATGACGTAAGCACGGATGACGCAGACGCTATGCCAGCAGGCTACTTGAGCTGAGATTCTCAGTGACGTCAGCATTTATTCGAGAAGGATCCGAGATGTACGACGCAGTCGCAGGAAACGTGGAATTCTGCCGAGGAAGAAATTATGCTATTGGAGGGGAGGCTCAAACCAATGAACGATAGTCTGAAGGAAGACGGAGATTGCTGAAACTATGGTATTTTTATTACTTTTTGGAATGCAGAATTGTGGAAATCCATTTGCAGTAGAGGCATTGATCTGGAATTTTGGTGAAATTTATTTTCAGTTTTTGAATTTTGAAAATTCGTCATGTATTGACGAAGTTGGAACTTCTAGCGATGACGCAGTAACACGCGATGGAAGGGATAGATACGCCCCTCATGAAGTTCATAAAAGGCCTTGCGCAGAAGAGAGGAGCCTCATTGCTCATTCGCTCATTCTCATTCTCAGATTATAAATCGTCTGATATTCAATCGTCAGATTTCAAATAGTCATTTCAGTGAAACGTCGAGTGAGTTTAGTAGTGAAAAAGTCGTCTTTATAACGCGTGGCGAAGCCACTGCATTAAACGAGAGTCGAACTTACAAGCAGTGCAGGTTTACGGTGAAGTAAATCTAGGTGAAGTTGAAACGACCCTTAAAACGCTTCTACAAGATTAGCTGTGAACAGTTAGCGGTCGCCTATAAGCTAATTCTCTTGTGCATTGCTACAGTAAGGACTGTAGAAAAGCTGAACAATTTCGAGGAAGTATTTTGGAAGTTATTGACAATATTAGACGACTGACAAAAGTGATTTTCTCGCCACAGGAGAAACACTTTGTATAGCCAGACTCTACGCTACGGCTGACAGGGCTAGTGAAATAGGGAGACTTCAGATTGCTTTTGTGACACAACGCTACAGTATTATGGAGCAGTCTAATATGGCAGTGTGTTCTTCTAATACTATTACCGAAGAGAAGATGGAAGGCTAAAGGACTTTATGCAATTGGGACATATGTCAACGGAGTAAGATAGCAGCATGGAACTTCGCTAATTGCTATTCCATACAAGCGAACATGTGGTAAATAACCATCTACACCCATGTTTCGTGATTAAAGGCTGAATACTATCAAACAGCAATAGAAATGATTTCATATTTTCTGAATATGAATATTTCTTCGGAAATTTATACAAAAACTTCATGGCGATTTTCAACGGGAACTTCAGGGATTTTTCAAGAGAGGTCAGGGTTATCCCGAATCACAAAGAAGATTATTGCCGGAAGGATGTCGTTCGTTTTCGTGAAGCAGTTCGATTCTCCGATGGTGCTGTTTCTGGTTTCGAGGATGGAGCTCAGCTTTAACTTGGGGAAATGGATCCATCAACAGTCTTCTTTGGGGAATTTTCCTCTGGAACGTCAATCGGCAGATAAGGTAGTCGTGAACGTTTATTGTATTTGAGTTTCTTAGCAATATTTGAGCAACCATTTTTCCCATATTTTGTCCTCATGTATTTTTGCCCGATATTCTTGTTTGAGATTCCTATTCTCAGTACACCTTGATGAGTTATGCCTTTTTCGACGTTTTATTAAGACATTGTTATGTCACGGGCATAGTTAAATGATTTTGAATCATTTGAGACTGATATTTAGATTTTTCAGTAATTTGCTTATTTTTTTGTAGTCACGATTTGACTGTAAGTTAATGATTTTTATGGCAGATTTAAATTCAGACAGCGTGTCACTTTATTAAAGTAATTCTACCCCAGTTTAATTACTTTGACCAATTTTCTGTCATCATCAAGAAGGAAGAACATTTAAATGATTTTAGAGCGTTAAAATCCAGTACGTTGTCGACGATCTTGGAAATACTAGTCGTTATTTGAATTGATTGCAACACAGACATTTATCGTCAGTCATGAACGACCATTGCATCTTAGGCAATTTTGTGAAAGATGAACATTAATTATGAATTGTTGAATGCATTAAATTCGTGAAACTTGTGTTAGGTTTTTTCTCAATTAGAGATTTATATAATGATGTTTGCATTCCCCAGTCTAATTGGATTCTATTCGACTATTTTGCAGTTAGTCGCACTTTGTTTGATGATAGTATTTTTATACTACAATTCTTTGAAGATGTTAATCTTAAATTTTGATAGACCAGACAGGCGTATATAAGCGTATTCACTATTAAATTTGTTTGTGATTGGCAAATTTTTATTTCATTTCGATTCATGAATGAAATCCACGAAGTTTAAATGACAACAGTTTTGAAACAATTATTGATATAAGAATTTTTAAGTGGAACTATGAATGTATAATCGATAGTGCAGCGGACATGTTGAAAGTCGCTGATGTATAATGCCCTCAAATAAATGAAGGAGATTCCCACAGTAATTAATAATGATAAAGATTGTGTTAGGGGAGGTTTTTGTAAATGCTGTGGAAGATTTTGATGCCGTATATTTTAATATATGATGAATTTTGGGCTATTTTGAATGCAGTTTGTGCATTATTTTGTAAGCGAAGTATTTTCCGCTAGAGTGTATTGTCATAGTTCGTTGAAAATTAATCAAGTGAATTTACTGTTATAATTAACAAGAGTTGTGAAAGAATTTGAGATAAGATTTTGAATGAAGATTACCGTCACAAATAATTAAAATTATTACAACCTTTATTAAACCAGATTGTGAAATTTACATGTATAACTAACCTTCATTGGTCGATTATATTAAACACGATTATGAATTTACCAACCGGATAAAACATGTGGTTCAATGTATTTCTTAAATTAATAATTTAAATAATTTAAATGTTGATATTGTAAATAATAAATGTAAATATCTTTGACAATAATGTGGAACGAAAATAATGTTAAAGGCGTGTTTAAAAATTTTGTAATTATCTTCGACAATATTATAAACAATTTCTAATTGTTATATATAATTTATGCGATTTTGTTATAAACATTTATGAGTGTGTTTCATACTCTAAACTATGCTTTTTAAACATTTGGATGATAACTTAACAAGTTTAAGGATAGTTAAAATAATCCAGTGGGATGTGAGTTAAGCATTTGAAAGATTTGCGTCAATATGTATGAGTTGTCTTGTAGACATTTAAAGCTTTAAAAGGAGCTGAATTCTTACACAGTGTGGTGTGAGTAGGGAGCCCCATTTGACGGGCATGCGCCAGGTTGAGGAGTAGACCAGCCGGCCAGACATCTGGTTATAAGCGGGTGAGGTCGATACTCCGGCCTTGTGCCTATTAATACCAGTGCAATGTTTATTAAAAGAAACCAAATGCTCTATATATGTCGTACCCTGACTTCCTCATCCAATCCAAATGTGTTTTAAAATGTTACGTTATTTTGAGCTCATGGGAGCTAACATATTGTTTGATAACTTTGTAAGTCCTTTAGGAGGACGTAGTCAGATTGACATAGGCTACTGATAGCCACGTTTATTTTGTTGAGTTGTGAAAATCATACTCTTTATTTGAAAATAAAGCTTTTGTTCAGTTCAAAGTTCTCGTCTTCGGTCTGGTTCATTTTTAAATGTCATGGTGAAGGTTATTGTGAGAGCATACTTTAAGGATCCTGTTGTCAACCCAATCCCCGAGATATTTATAAGAGGTAAGTAAAAGTAAGTATGAAACCCCGTCTATTTTGGTGTGTTCCACAATAATTTTTCTTGGTAACTTCTGTGTTCAAACCTCGGTAGTATCTGTCAGTGCCATTTTCATTGATGTAGCTGAGCTGGTGCGATTGATTGTTGGCAATCCGATTGAGGGGGCGGATATCTGACAGCCTACTATCCGGGTAAACGGGGACAGAAGGATTGGCGACCCAAGAACGTGGGGCTGAGTCAACAGAAGGATTGGCACACCTAAAACGTTGGGGCTCGATTCAACATAACTGGATCACCAGGTTGAACGCCAGTAGGATTGGCAAACCTAAAACGTGTGGATCGATTAGACTCAAATAAAGAGGTTGATTCTTTGTTAGATGTCTTGGCCAATTGTAGAATTTAAGAGTGTGATTATATAGGAATTAAATGTTGTATTGTAGTAGGAAAATTACACTCAGAAAAGATCAGATCGTATACAACTTGAGAAAGGTTAAATAGGCTGGAAACTTAGAAAATCGCCTATGATCTGGAATCTTATTTTATTCGACCGGCTTATGACATTTCAGTCATATTAAAAATTAAATTAAATTATTTGGATTGTAAATGTAAATCATTTGTGTTAGGATATTTTAAAATGAGCCAGGGAAATTTGAACATGTGCTTGAGTCTGTTTCAACATAAAGTGTCTTCGAAAGTTAATTATAAGGTAGTTATAAGTTAGATTTAAGACAGAAAATTGATCAAAATTATATATGGTGAAAAGTGTTGTTCAAATGTTGTTATTTTGCTCTTTTGATGTATGTCCCTACAGCAGTCTAATTTTGAATAATATTGTAATGGCAGATGAAAGTTTGAAGATGATGTTAGCGGAGATGTCTGCTAACTTAGAAAAGAGTATGAAGGAGATGGAAGCTAGGAATACTAGTCGAATGGAGGAGAATGCTAGTAATTTGTCTGCTAACTTGAAAGCAAGCATGAGTGAGAGTATGAAGCAGATGATGGATGAAAGTTTAAAGGGTCTTCAGACTAGTTCTGCTAACTTAGAGGATAATATGTCGCGTTTACAGATTAATACCCAAGGAATTGAGAATACTGTAACTGACATCCGCTCAGACGTGTCCAATGTTAAAATAGATGTTGCTAATGTGCATAAAGATCTTACAATGTTGAATTTAGATGTTGCTAATGTCCGTAGTGATATTTCTTGTGCTAGGGCTGAGGTAGTTATTGTTAAAAATGATGTTGCGGCTGTCCAAGACAAGGTTGAGGAAGTCCAAAGAGGAATCCAAAATGTTAGAACTGATGTGTCCAATGTTCAGGTTGATATTAATAACATTCATTCGGATGTAAACGAGATGCAAAGTGACATAAATAAAATTCAAGTAGAGGTCAACACAGTTTTCGTAGATGTTGCTAAAGTCCAAACTGATGTAAATAAAGTCAGGGAAGAGATAGAAAATTCGAAAACTCTTTGTACACGTAATATAAGTGCATTAACGACTAGGCTAGTTGATGAGTCAGTTAGAACGACAGCGTCTTTAGAAGGTTTAAAGTTTGATGTAGAGGTCATGAGAACCCAAGTATTAGACCATAATAAAGTATTGAAAGAGGATATTGAATTAGACATAGCAGAAATGTTAACGGCAAATGTAGCAATATGGAAAGACGAGTGGAATAGGTCAAGTGGGGAACATGTAACCCAAATTCAGGATCGTATTGAAAGGAAACTTGCCAGTACTCAAATTGATATTAACAATGAAGTAGTACAGATTAGGAAAGATTTAAGCGTCAGGATGGATTCGCTATCCGAAAGACAAGTTGAAGATAGAACACAACTAGGTCAGGATGTGCAAACATTAAAATCTGCATTAGAGGAACAGATTCATAAAGTTGTCTCTGATGTGAATGCAACGACGAGTAAACTGCAGAATTTGAAGTTAGGAGAGGCTAATTTAATGGAGACCTACAAAGAAGAGTTAATCAAGAAAGTCTTAACGGAAATCACTGACAAGGATACAGTAGGCTTGACTTGCGAAACCAGTAGGAATTATGCCAGAAGATATAACCTAGATCCAGAAGAGAGAGACGTGACTCCTGAAGAACGTATATCCAGATTCAGGGAGGAAGATGACGAGAGGAATATGGAACCTGAGTGGAACTATCGTGATAGTGGGAAAAACTACCCGGATTCATATCCGAGGAACGTAACGGTCATCAGGAATTTTGAAGATAAACCGCAAAAATTCAGTAACACGGATAGTTTGACACCTATCGAATATGTAAGGAACCTCAAAGATTATTTCATCGAAGCTCACATTCCCAGAGAGAGAGAGAGATGAAGATAGTGGAGAGATATTTGATTGGAGGACCCCTCGAATGGTTTCGCGCATTTAGATACACATTCAGTAACTTTGACGAGTTTGCAGAGGCATTAATCAAAAGATTTTGGTCTATAGAAGCGCAGAATTCGTTAAGAGCGGAGGTGTATTCAAGAAAATACTCCGGTACTCTTCCAACGCGGTACGCTGATTTCTTTACGAGTCAATTATCCCGCTTGAGATTCTTACAACCCCCATTGTCAACGGAGCAACTTATTGATGCGATTTCTTGTATGCTGCCAGTTGAGGTGAGAAGACTAATAATTTCGTCCAACATCAGGGATTTAACCAGAATGGATGAATTACTGAGGAGGTTAGACTACACAAGTCCAATGCCTAACGTGGTACAGAAAGGTCAAAGGCAGGAGTTTAAAGAAATAAATACTGTATATATGGACCAAGTCCAACAAACTGACAAACCAGATGAGGAGAAAACTGACAATGTAGGTCCTCACAGGAATAATCAGTTTCGAAATAACAGATCGCAAGGTTACCGACCGTATCAACAGAGAAGAGGCTGGAACTATAACCGAGGAAATTACAATGGAAGAGGCAGATATTATAACAATAATGGTTATAACCGGAATTATAATAGGAATAACCAGAGCCAAAACAGAAATCAGAATCCTCAAGGTCAGGTTATGACACCCGATCAGTATCAGGAAAGAGAGAAGGAAAGCCAGCAATACCTAAAAGAATTACGGGAAAAAGAAGCCGACAACCAAAAGAAAAGGCAGGATGTTGTAATCGATCCTGGGCCTTCTACGAGCCAACAGAATTTTGAGGTCGGTAACACAAAAAAAAACGCCGATTTCTCAACGTCAGTGAGAACCTGTAAATACATTGCCACACCACACCTGATTACGATTAATGAGATATATGAAGTGACTGATGAAGATTTGCTAGAAGAGAGGGGTATCGTTAAAGAGGAAAGACCATGTGCCTTACCTATTATTTCTGTACGGATAGATGGACAACAGTATAAAGCCCTGATGGATACTGGTGCAATTATCTCCATCATTTCAGAGGAATGTTATCAAAGTCTGCTAAGAGGAGAGAACATGACAGTTCTACCCGTTTCTACCGTCAAAGTGAGAGGGATATTCCAAGATAAGGCAGTGAAGTGCAAGATTCAAGTGTTATTGAACTTTGAGATCAATGGAAGGAATTATGAACAGATCTTCATTGTAGTGAGCAAGATCAATTTTGATATGGTGCTTGGAATCGATTTTATATCGAAGGTCGGAGCTATTATTGACATGAAGAACAGAAGTATTAGCTTTAATGATGGGTACATAATCACAGAAGAGATAGAAAAACAGGACGTGAAAAACAGTCTGGAAATAGACCTTAGGGAAGAAATTTTGAATACCATAGTTAATGAAGTGGAAAATTTAGCAGAAATACCCAGTAGAAAAACTGAAGGATTTGAAGAAATTCAGGGGGAATTTGAGGATCTGATAAAGGAATTCCAAGATATTTTCGATGAAAAGCCTGGATTGATTAAGGATTATAAATACAAGATAAGGCTGACAGATGAAACCCCTTACCAGAAGAGAATATACCCCATTCCTGAGAAATACTATCAAGAAGTACGAGGGTTAATCAGAAAAATGGAGGTAGACGGGATTATTAAAAAACAGGCGTCGTCTTATATAAACCCCATCACAGTAGTGAAGAAAAGTAATGGTCAGATACGTCTTTGTCTCGATGCCAGGACCATTAACTTGAAGATTCTTCCAGAAAATGACCGACCACCCAAGATTAGAGATCTGCTTCGAAAATTCAAAGGAAGAGCATGTTTTAGCGTTCTTGACTTGACGTCTTCATTTTATCAAGTTCAGCTAGAAGAAGATAGTATGCAGTACACTGGATTCCTATTTGACCAGACGTCATGGGTCTTTGTCCGAATGCCTTTTGGTATGGTTAACAGTGGACCAGCACTTATTCGAGCACTTGATAGTAAGCTCACTGACGAAGTGAAAGAAAATGTAATCTGCTACATCGACGATTTAATCGTATCTTCACCCAGCGCCGCAGAACATTTAGTGCACTTGAGAAAGTTGTTCGAGAATTTAAGGGAGGCCAATATCAAGGTGAATTGTGGAAAATGTCAATTCTTGAAGCAGGAAATAAATTACTTGGGGCATACTATTGATAAAGATGGATATCATCCAAACATGAAAAAAGTAGATGCGATCACGAGATTTCCAAAGCCAACTAAGTCGAAACAAGTCAGAGAATTTGTAGGAGCATGCCAATTTATTAGCAGCCACTGTCCAAGATACTCGGAAATTATGGCTCCTCTGTATGACTTACTCAAGAAGAATAACAGATGGAAATGGAGTACCACTGCAGATGAGGCTTTTGAGAAAGCGAAAGAGATGCTCAGAAATAATGTGAAACTGGAGTACCCAGACTTTGAGAAGGTGTTCTATATTGAGTCTGATGCATCAAGAGTAGGCATTAGTGCAGTCTTATACCAGAAAGACGAGGCAGGCAACAAGCACTACATTGCGTTCACTAGTCGGAAGTTGAAGAAACACGAGGAAAATTACTTCACGACGGAGCTTGAAGCGTTAGCTTTTGTAACAGCATTGCAAGCCTGGAAGAAAATACTGCTGGGACATAAGGTCATCATTATTACTGACCATAAAGCACTACAGTTTATGCTGCAAACTGACATGTCGAGTGATAGATTGACACGTTGGGCTTTGTTCACCCAACAGTTTAACGCCACTATCGTCCACCAGCCTGGGAAAGATAACTTACTGGCTGATGCTCTATCACGTAACCCTATTAAAAATGTGCAGATACACCATGTACAATTGGAGCAAGAAGATCAAGAAACCGTTAGGAAGTTAGCCCGAATCGGTGTGTCACAGAAGAGACACGCTCCAATAAGGAAAATGTACAGGTTCCTCAAGGGTTACATGGACAATACTGATGTTGACTATGCAGTTACACGGAGAAATTCACGACACTTTGTCTTGAGTGGAGACATCGTATGCAAGTATGCTGACTCTGCGCATACAAAACTCCGAATAGTCGTGCCACCTAAACTTGTTGTCAATTTAGTGTGGGTAGCTCATCACGCAACTGGACATGCCGGTTTAGATAAGACTCTTAATACTCTTCAAGAGAGATTTATCTGGACTAACATGCGTTCCAGCATTGCCAAGGTCATTAGATCATGTGACAAATGTCAAAGAGCAAAGTATGCTTCTGCTTTATTAAAAGGAAAACCGAAGGCTATGATTCCTTCTAAGCCAAACGAACTAATGGCGACGGATATATTTGGCCCCTGTCCGAAGGGATATCAGGGTAACCAGTACCTATTGGTTACCGTGGATGTTTTCTCAAAATTTGTTACAATGAGTCCCATGCAGAAAGCTAACACAAGGAACGTAGTAAGCAGACTGGAAAATGCTGTATTTCCTAAAGCTGGTATACCAGAATATCTACTGTCAGATCATGGAACGCAGTTTACATCCGTGGAATTTGCAGCGGATATGGAAAGGCTTGGCATTAAGCACTTATTTTCAAGCGTGCGTTACCCAGAATCGAATTCCTCAGAAAGATATATGGCTGAATTTTCGAAATTCTGTCGAATTTTCTGTCCAAATGATCATTCTGGTTGGGTGAGATTTGTACCCCTTATAGAGGAATGTCTGAACTCTACAGTGCAGGAGAGCACAGGAGAAGTGCCAATGCGACTTCATCTTGGAAGAAACCCAGAAAGGCCGTGGGATAATCTTTTCAACCACATTCCTAGAGATCCCGACCTAGGAAGGCAGCAGAGGATTGACAAGGCGAAGGAACAACTCCAGAAAGCAGCAGAGAAACGATTGAAAAGAGTAGCTGGAAAACGCTTTGGTGCACCCTTACAAGTTGGAAATCTTGTATTATTACGCAGACCTGTCAAGGCTGATATGAGCAAGAAAATATACCCCAAATTTGGAAATGTATTCATGGGGCCGTTTAGGATTACGAACGCCTATGGAAACAACTGCTATGAACTCTACGATGAAGAGAATAATGTCATTTACGGCAAGTTCAATGCTGGAAATTTAAAAAGATACTATCCTAGAGTAAGCCAGTAATAATTCAATTTCGTGTCCAAGAGAGTTGAGGTACTTGTAACACTGAGTTTAAAAACAATTTGCAACTGTTTTTAAAACGTGGTGAGAGGAGAATGCCCCCGTAATTGAATTATATAGAGACCACGGTGGCTATTTTGGAAATTATAGCGAAAGTTATGGCTGTGATAGTTATGACGTGGGTAGTCATGACGTAAGCACGGATGACGCAGACGCTATGCCAGCAGGCTACTTGAGCTGAGATTCTCAGTGACGTCAGCATTTATTCGAGAAGGATCCGAGATGTACGACGCAGTCGCAGGAAACGTGGAATTCTGCTGAGGAAGAAATTATGCTATTGGAGGGGAGGCTCAAACCAATGAACGATAGTCTGAAGGAAGACGGAGATTGCTGAAACTATGGTATTTTTATTACTTTTTGGAATGCAGAATTGTGGAAATCCATTTGCAGTAGAGGCATTGATCTGGAATTTTGGTGAAATTTATTTTCAGTTTTTGAATTTTGAAAATCCGTCATGTATTGACGAAGTTGGAACTTCTAGCGATGACGCAGTAACACGCGATGGAAGGGATAGATACGCCCCTCATGAAGTTCATAAAAGGCCTTGCGCAGAAGAGAGGAGCCTCATTGCTCATTCGCTCATTCTCATTCTCAGATTATAAATCGTCTGATATTCAATCGTCAGATTTCAAATAGTCATTTCAGTGAAACGTCGAGTGAGTTTAGTAGTGAAAAAGTCTTTATAACGCGTGGCGAAGCCACTGCATTAAACGAGAGTCGAACTTACAAGCAGTGCAGGTTTACGGTGAAGTAAATCTAGGTGAAGTTGAAACGACCCTTAAAACGCTTCTACAAGATTAGCTGTGAACAGTTAGCGGTCGCCTATAAGCTAATTCTCTCGTGCATTGCTACAGTAAGGACTGTAGAAAAGCTGAACAATTTCGAGGAAGTATTTCGGAAGTTATTGACAATATTAGACGACTGACAAAAGTGATTTTCTCGCCACAGGAGAAACACTTTGTATAGCCAGACTCTACGCTACGGCTGACAGGGCTAGTGAAATAGGGAGACTTCAGATTGCTTTTGTGACACAACGCTACAGTATTATGGAGCAGTCTAATATGGCAGTGTGTTCTTCTAATACTATTACCGAAGAGAAGATGGAAGGCTAAAGGACTTTATGCAATTGGGACATATTTCAACGGAGTAAGATAGCAGCATGGAACTTCGCTAATTGCTATTCCATACAAGCGAACATGTGGTAAATAACCATCTACACCCATGTTTCGTGATTAAAGGCTGAATACTATCAAACAGCAATAGAAATGATTTCATACTTTCTGAATATGAATATTTCTTCGGAAATTTATACAAAAACTTCATGACGATTTTCAACGGGAACTTCAGGGATTTTTCAAGAGAGGTCAGGGTTGTCCCGACTCACAAAGAAGATTATTGCCGGAAGGATGTCGTTCGTTTTCGTGAAGCAGTTCGATTCTCCGATGGTGCTGTTTCTGGTTTCGAGGATGGAGCTCAGCTTTAACTTGGGGAAATGGATCCATCAACAGTCTTCTTTGGGGGAATTTTCCTCTGGAACGTCAATCGGCAGATAAGGTAGTCGTGAACGTTTATTGTATTTGAGTTTCTTAGCAATATTTGAGCAACCATTTTTCCCATATTTTGTCCTCATGTATTTTTGCCCGATATTCTTGTTTGAGATTCCAATTCTCAGTACACCTTGATGAGTTATGCCTTTTTCGACGTTTTATTAAGACATTGTTATGTCACGGGCATAGTTAAATGATTTTGAATCAGTTGAGACTGATATTTAGATTTTTCAGTAATTTGCTTATTTTTTTGTAGTCACGATTTGACTGTAAGTTAATGATTTTTATGGCAGATTTAAATTCAGACAGCGTGTCACTTTATTAAAGTAATTCTACCCCAGTTTAATTACTTTGACCAATTTTCTGTCATCATCAAGAAGGAAGAACATTTAAATGATTTTAGAGCGTTAAAATCCAGTACGTTGTCGACGATCTTGGAAATACTAGTCGTTATTTGAATTGATTGCAACACAGACATTTATCGTCAGTCATGAACGACCATTGCATCTTAGGCAATTTTGTGAAAGATGAACATTAATTATGAATTGTTGAATGCATTAAATTCGTGAAACTTGTGTTAGGTTTTTTCTCAATTAGAGATTTATATAATGATGTTTGCATTCCCCAGTCTAATTGGATTCTATTCGACTATTTTGCAGTTAGTCGCACTTTGTTTGATGATAGTATTTTTATACTACAATTCTTTGAAGATGTTAATCTTAAATTTTGATAGACCAGACAGGCGTATATAAGCGTATTCACTATTAAATTTGTTTGTGATTGGCAAATTTTTATTTCATTTCGATTCATGAATGAAATCCACGAAGTTTAAATGACAACAGTTTTGAAACAATTATTGATATAAGAATTTTTAAGTGGAACTATGAATGTATAATCGATAGTGCAGCGGACATGTTGAAAGTCGCTGATGTATAATGCCCTTAAATAAATGAAGGAGATTCCCACAGTAATTAATAATGATAAAGATTGTGTTAGGGGAGGTTTTTGTAAATGCTGTGGAAGATTTTGATGCCGTATATTTTAATATATGATGAATTTTGGGCTATTTTGAATGCAGTTTGTGCATTATTTTGTAAGCGAAGTATTTTCCGCTAGAGTGTATTGTCATAGTTCGTTGAAAATTAATCAAGTGAATTTACTGTTATAATTAACAAGAGTTGTGAAAGAATTTGAGATAAGATTTTGAATGAAGATTACCGTCACAAATAATTAAAATTATTACAACCTTTATTAAACCAGATTGTGAAATTTACATGTATAACTAACCTTCATTGGTCGATTATATTAAACACGATTATGAATTTACCAACCGGATAAAACATGTGGTTCAATGTATTTCTTAAATTAATAATTTAAATAATTTAAATGTTGATATTGTAAATAATAAATGTAAATATCTTTGACAATAATGTGGAACGAAAATAATGTTAAAGGCGTGTTTAAAAATTTTGTAATTATCTTCGACAATATTATAAACAATTTCTAATTGTTATATATAATTTATGTGATTTTGTTATAAACATTTATGAGTGTGTTTCATACTCTAAACTATGCTTTTTAAACATTTGGATGATAACTTAACAAGTTTAAGGATAGTTAAAATAATCCAGTGGGATGTGAGTTAAGCATTTGAAAGATTTGCGTCAATATGTATGAGTTGTCTTGTAGACATTTAAAGCTTTAAAAGGAGCTGAATTCTTACACAGTGTGGTGTGAGTAGGGAGCCCCATTTGACGGGCATGCGCCAGGTTGAGGAGTAGACCAGCCGGCCAGACATCTGGTTATAAGCGGGTGAGGTCGATACTCCGGCCTTGTGCCTATTAATACCAGTGCAATGTTTATTAAAAGAAACCAAATGCTCTATATATGTCGTACCCTGACTTCCTCATCCAATCCAAATGTGTTTTAAAATGTTACGTTATTTTGAGCTCATGGGAGCTAACATATTGTTTGATAACTTTGTAAGTCCTTTAGGAGGACGTAGTCAGATTGACATAGGCTACTGATAGCCACGTTTATTTTGTTGAGTTGTGAAAAGCATACTCTTTATTTGAAAATAAAGCTTTTGTACAGTTCAAAGTTCTCGTCTTCGGTCTGGTTCATTTTTAAATGTCATGGTGAAGGTTATTGTGAGAGCATACTTTAAGGATCCTGTTGTCAACCCAATCCCCGAGATATTTATAAGAGGTAAGTAAAAGTAAGTATGAAACCCCGTCTATTTTGGTGTGTTCCACAATAATTTTTCTTGGTAACTTCTGTGTTCAAACCTCGGTAGTATCTGTCAGTGCCATTTTCATTGATGTAGCTGAGCTGGTGCGATTGATTGTTGGCAATCCGATTGAGGGGGCGGATATCTGACAGCCTACTATCCGGGTAAACGGGGACAGAAGGATTGGCGACCCAAGAACGTGGGGCTGAGTCAACAGAAGGATTGGCACACCTAAAACGTTGGGGCTCGATTCAACATAACTGGATCACCAGGTTGAACGCCAGTAGGATTGGCAAACCTAAAACGTGTGGATCGATTAGACTCAAATAAAGAGGTTGATTCTTTGTTAGATGTCTTGGCCAATTGTAGAATTTAAGAGTGTGATTATATAGGAATTAAATGTTGTATTGTAGTAGGAAAATTACACTCAGAAAAGATCAGATCGTATACAACTTGAGAAAGGTTAAATAGGCTGGAAACTTAGAAAATCGCCTATGATCTGGAATCTTATTTTATTTGACCGGCTTATGACATTTCAGTCATATTAAAAATTAAATTAAATTATTTGGATTGTAAATGTAAATCATTTGTGTTAGGATATTTTAAAATGAGCCAGGGAAATTTGAACATGTGCTTGAGTCTGTTTCAACATAAAGTGTCTTCGAAAGTTAATTATAAGGTAGTTATAAGTTAGATTTAAGACAGAAAATTGATCAAAATTATATATGGTGAAAAGTGTTGTTCAAATGTTGTTATTTTGCTCTTTTGATGTATGTCCCTACAGCAGTCTAATTTTGAATAATATTGTAATGGCAGATGAAAGTTTGAAGATGATGTTAGCGGAGATGTCTGCTAACTTAGAAAAGAGTATGAAGGAGATGGAAGCTAGGAATACTAGTCGAATGGAGGAGAATGCTAGTAATTTGTCTGCTAACTTGAAAGCAAGCATGAGTGAGAGTATGAAGCAGATGATGGATGAAAGTTTAAAGGGTCTTCAGACTAGTTCTGCTAACTTAGAGGATAATATATCGCGTTTACAGATTAATACCCAAGGAATTGAGAATACTGTAACTGACATCCGCTCAGACGTGTCCAATGTTAAAATAGATGTTGCTAATGTGCATAAAGATCTTACAATGTTGAATTTAGATGTTGCTAATGTCCGTAGTGATATTTCTTGTGCTAGGGCTGAGGTAGTTATTGTTAAAAATGATGTTGCGACTGTCCAAGACAAGGTTGAGGAAGTCCAAAGAGGAATCCAAAATGTTAGAACTGATGTGTCCAATGTTCAGGTTGATATTAATAACATTCATTCGGATGTAAACGAGATGCAAAGTGACATAAATAAAATTCAAGTAGAGGTCAACACAGTTTTCGTAGATGTTGCTAAAGTCCAAACTGATGTAAATAAAGTCAGGGAAGAGATAGAAAATTCGAAAACTCTTTGTACACGTAATATAAGTGCATTAACGACTAGGCTAGTTGATGAGTCAGTTAGAACGACAGCGTCTTTAGAAGGTTTAAAGTTTGATGTAGAGGTCATGAGAACCCAAGTATTAGACCATAATAAAGTATTGAAAGAGGATATTGAATTAGACATAGCAGAAATGTTAACGGCAAATGTAGCAATATGGAAAGACGAGTGGAATAGGTCAAGTGGGGAACATGTAACCCAAATTCAGGATCGTATTGAAAGGAAACTTGCCAGTACTCAAATTGATATTAACAATGAAGTAGTACAGATTAGGAAAGATTTAAGCGTCAGGATGGATTCGCTATCCGAAAGACAAGTTGAAGATAGAACACAACTAGGTCAGGATGTGCAAACATTAAAATCTGCATTAGAGGAACAGATTCATAAAGTTGTCTCTGATGTGAATGCAACGACGAGTAAACTGCAGAATTTGAAGTTAGGAGAGGCTAATTTAATGGAGACCTACAAAGAAGAGTTAATCAAGAAAGTCTTAACGGAAATCACTGACAAGGATACAGTAGGCTTGACTTGCGAAACCAGTAGGAATTATGCCAGAAGATATAACCTAGATCCAGAAGAGAGAGACGTGACTCCTGAAGAACGTATATCCAGATTCAGGGAGGAAGATGACGAGAGGAATATGGAACCTGAGTGGAACTATCGTGATAGTGGGAAAAACTACCCGGATTCATATCCGAGGAACGTAACGGTCATCAGGAATTTTGAAGATAAACCGCAAAAATTCAGTAACACGGATAGTTTGACACCTATCGAATATGTAAGGAACCTCAAAGATTATTTCATCGAAGCTCACATTCCCAGAGAGAGAGAGAGATGAAGATAGTGGAGAGATATTTGATTGGAGGACCCCTCGAATGGTTTCGCGCATTTAGATACACATTCAGTAACTTTGACGAGTTTGCAGAGGCATTAATCAAAAGATTTTGGTCTATAGAAGCGCAGAATTCGTTAAGAGCGGAGGTGTATTCAAGAAAATACTCCGGTACTCTTCCAACGCGGTACGCTGATTTCTTTACGAGTCAATTATCCCGCTTGAGATTCTTACAACCCCCATTGTCAACGGAGCAACTTATTGATGCGATTTCTTGTATGCTGCCAGCTGAGGTGAGAAGACTAATAATTTCGTCCAACATCAGGGATTTAACCAGCATGGATGAATTACTGAGGAGGTTAGACTACACAAGTCCAATGCCTAACGTGGTACAGAAAGGTCAAAGGCAGGAGTTTAAAGAAATAAATACTGTATATATGGACCAAGTCCAACAAACTGACAAACCAGATGAGGAGAAAACTGACAATGTAGGTCCTCACAGGAATAATCAGTTTCGAAATAACAGATCGCAAGGTTACCGACCGTATCAACAGAGAAGAGGCTGGAACTATAACCGAGGAAATTACAATGGAAGAGGCAGATATTATAACAATAATGGTTATAACCGGAATTATAATAGGAATAACCAGAGCCAAAACAGAAATCAGAATCCTCAAGGTCAGGTTATGACACCCGATCAGTATCAGGAAAGAGAGAAGGAAAGCCAGCAATACCTAAAAGAATTACGGGAAAAAGAAGCCGACAACCAAAAGAAAAGGCAGGATGTTGTAATCGATCCTGGGCCTTCTACGAGCCAACAGAATTTTGAGGTCGGTAACACAAAAAAAAAACGCCGATTTCTCAACGTCAGTGAGAACCTGTAAATACATTGCCACACCACACCTGATTACGATTAATGAGATATATGAAGTGACTGATGAAGATTTGCTAGAAGAGAGGGGTATCGTTAAAGAGGAAAGACCATGTGCCTTACCTATTATTTCTGTACGGATAGATGGACAACAGTATAAAGCCCTGATGGATACTGGTGCAATTATCTCCATCATTTCAGAGGAATGTTATCAAAGTCTGCTAAGAGGAGAGAACATGACAGTTCTACCCGTTTCTACCGTCAAAGTGAGAGGGATATTCCAAGATAAGGCAGTGAAGTGCAAGATTCAAGTGTTATTGAACTTTGAGATCAATGGAAGGAATTATGAACAGATCTTCATTGTAGTGAGCAAGATCAATTTTGATATGGTGCTTGGAATCGATTTTATATCGAAGGTCGGAGCTATTATTGACATGAAGAACAGAAGTATTAGCTTTAATGATGGGTACATAATCACAGAAGAGATAGAAAAACAGGACGTGAAAAACAGTCTGGAAATAGACCTTAGGGAAGAAATTTTGAATACCATAGTTAATGAAATGGAAAATTTAGCAGAAATACCCAGTAGAAAAACTGAAGGATTTGAAGAAATTCAGGGGAATTTGAGGATCTGATAAAGGAATTCCAAGATATTTTCGATGAAAAGCCTGGATTGATTAAGGATTATAAATACAAGATAAGGCTGACAGATGAAACCCCTTACCAGAAGAGAATATACCCCATTCCTGAGAAATACTATCAAGAAGTACGAGGGTTAATCAGAAAAATGGAGGTAGACGGGATTATTAAAAACAGGCGTCGTCTTATATAAACCCCATCACAGTAGTGAAGAAAAGTAATGGTCAGATACGTCTTTGTCTCGATGCCAGGACCATTAACTTGAAGATTCTTCCAGAAAATGACCGACCACCCAAGATTAGAGATCTGCTTCGAAAATTCAAAGGAAGAGCATGTTTTAGCGTTCTTGACTTGACGTCTTCATTTTATCAAGTTCAGCTAGAAGAAGATAGTATGCAGTACACTGGATTCCTATTTGACCAGACGTCATGGGTCTTTGTCCGAATGCCTTTTGGTATGGTTAACAGTGGACCAGCACTTATTCGAGCACTTGATAGTAAGCTCACTGACGAAGTGAAAGAAAATGTAATCTGCTACATCGACGATTTAATCGTATCTTCACCCAGCGCCGCAGAACATTTAGTGCACTTGAGAAAGTTGTTCGAGAATTTAAGGGAGGCCAATATCAAGGTGAATTTTGGAAAATGTCAATTCTTGAAGCAGGAAATACATTACTTGGGGCATACTATTGATAAAGATGGATATCATCCAAACATGAAAAAAGTAGATGCGATCACGAGATTTCCAAAGCCAACTAAGGTGAAACAAGTCAGAGAATTTGTAGGAGCATGCCAATTTATTAGCAGCCACTGTCCAAGATACTCGGAAATTATGGCTCCTCTGTATGACTTACTCAAGAAGAATAACAGATGGAAATGGAGTACCACTGCAGATGAGGCTTTTGAGAAAGCGAAAGAGATGCTCAGAAATAATGTGAAACTGGAGTACCCAGACTTTGAGAAGGTGTTCTATATTGAGTCTGATGCATCAAGAGTAGGCATTAGTGCAGTCTTATACCAGAAAGACGAGGCAGGCAACAAGCACTACATTGCGTTCACTAGTCGGAAGTTGAAGAAACACGAGGAAAATTACTTCACGACGGAGCTTGAAGCGTTAGCTTTTGTAACAGCATTGCAAGCCTGGAAGAAAATACTGCTGGGACATAAGGTCATCATTATTACTGACCATAAAGCACTACAGTTTATGCTGCAAACTGACATGTCGAGTGATAGATTGACACGTTGGGCTTTGTTCACCCAACAGTTTAACGCCACTATCGTCCACC
Organism: Meconema thalassinum; assembly: GCA_946902985.2. NCBI lineage: Eukaryota > Metazoa > Arthropoda > Insecta > Orthoptera > Tettigoniidae > Meconema > Meconema thalassinum. The sequence goes on from OX336390.1 coordinate 790,812,827, forward strand.
AGCCTGGGAAAGATAACTTACTGGCTGATGCTCTATCACGTAACCCTATTAAAAATGTGCAGATACACCATGTACAATTGGAGCAAGAAGATCAAGAAACCGTTAGGAAGTTAGCCCGAATCGGTGTGTCACAGAAGAGACACGCTCCAATAAGGAAAATGTACAGGTTCCTCAAGGGTTACATGGACAATACTGATGTTGACTATGCAGTTACACGGAGAAATTCACGACACTTTGTCTTGAGTGGAGACATCGTATGCAAGTATGCTGACTCTGCGCATACAAAACTCCGAATAGTCGTGCCACCTAAACTTGTTGTCAATTTAGTGTGGGTAGCTCATCACGCAACTGGACATGCCGGTTTAGATAAGACTCTTAATACTCTTCAAGAGAGATTTATCTGGACTAACATGCGTTCCAGCATTGCCAAGGTCATTAGATCATGTGACAAATGTCAAAGAGCAAAGTATGCTTCTGCTTTATTAAAAGGAAAACCGAAGGCTATGATTCCTTCTAAGCCAAACGAACTAATGGCGACGGATATATTTGGCCCCTGTCCGAAGGGATATCAGGGTAACCAGTACCTATTGGTTACCGTGGATGTTTTCTCAAAATTTGTTACAATGAGTCCCATGCAGAAAGCTAACACAAGGAACGTAGTAAGCAGACTGGAAAATGCTGTATTTCCTAAAGCTGGTATACCAGAATATCTACTGTCAGATCATGGAACGCAGTTTACATCCGTGGAATTTGCAGCGGATATGGAAAGGCTTGGCATTAAGCACTTATTTTCAAGCGTGCGTTACCCAGAATCGAATTCCTCAGAAAGATATATGGCTGAATTTTCGAAATTCTGTCGAATTTTCTGTCCAAATGATCATTCTGGTTGGGTGAGATTTGTACCCCTTATAGAGGAATGTCTGAACTCTACAGTGCAGGAGAGCACAGGAGAAGTGCCAATGCGACTTCATCTTGGAAGAAACCCAGAAAGGCCGTGGGATAATCTTTTCAACCACATTCCTAGAGATCCCGACCTAGGAAGGCAGCAGAGGATTGACAAGGCGAAGGAACAACTCCAGAAAGCAGCAGAGAAACGATTGAAAAGAGTAGCTGGAAAACGCTTTGGTGCACCCTTACAAGTTGGAAATCTTGTATTATTACGCAGACCTGTCAAGGCTGATATGAGCAAGAAAATATACCCCAAATTTGGAAATGTATTCATGGGGCCGTTTAGGATTACGAACGCCTATGGAAACAACTGCTATGAACTCTACGATGAAGAGAATAATGTCATTTACGGCAAGTTCAATGCTGGAAATTTAAAAAGATACTATCCTAGAGTAAGCCAGTAATAATTCAATTTCGTGTCCAAGAGAGTTGAGGTACTTGTAACACTGAGTTTAAAAACAATTTGCAACTGTTTTTAAAACGTGGTGAGAGGAGAATGCCCCCGTAATTGAATTATATAGAGACCACGGTGGCTATTTTGGAAATTATAGCGAAAGTTATGGCTGTGATAGTTATGACGTGGGTAGTCATGACGTAAGCACGGATGACGCAGACGCTATGCCAGCAGGCTACTTGAGCTGAGATTCTCAGTGACGTCAGCATTTATTCGAGAAGGATCCGAGATGTACGACGCAGTCGCAGGAAACGTGGAATTCTGCTGAGGAAGAAATTATGCTATTGGAGGGGAGGCTCAAACCAATGAACGATAGTCTGAAGGAAGACGGAGATTGCTGAAACTATGGTATTTTTATTACTTTTTGGAATGCAGAATTGTGGAAATCCATTTGCAGTAGAGGTATTGATCTGGAATTTTGGTGAAATTTATTTTCAGTTTTTGAATTTTGAAAATCCGTCATGTATTGACGAAGTTGGAACTTCTAGCGATGACGCAGTAACACGCGATGGAAGGGATAGATACGCCCCTCATGAAGTTCATAAAAGGCCTTGCGCAGAAGAGAGGAGCCTCATTGCTCATTCGCTCATTCTCATTCTCAGATTATAAATCGTCTGATATTCAATCGTCAGATTTCAAATAGTCATTTCAGTGAAACGTCGAGTGAGTTTAGTAGTGAAAAAGTCTTTATAACGCGTGGCGAAGCCACTGCATTAAACGAGAGTCGAACTTACAAGCAGTGCAGGTTTACGGTGAAGTAAATCTAGGTGAAGTTGAAACGACCCTTAAAACGCTTCTACAAGATTAGCTGTGAACAGTTAGCGGTCGCCTATAAGCTAATTCTCTCGTGCATTGCTACAGTAAGGACTGTAGAAAAGCTGAACAATTTCGAGGAAGTATTTCGGAAGTTATTGACAATATTAGACGACTGACAAAAGTGATTTTCTCGCCACAGGAGAAACACTTTGTATAGCCAGACTCTACGCTACGGCTGACAGGGCTAGTGAAATAGGGAGACTTCAGATTGCTTTTGTGACACAACGCTACAGTATTATGGAGCAGTCTAATATGGCAGTGTGTTCTTCTAATACTATTACCGAAGAGAAGATGGAAGGCTAAAGGACTTTATGCAATTGGGACATATTTCAACGGAGTAAGATAGCAGCATGGAACTTCGCTAATTGCTATTCCATACAAGCGAACATGTGGTAAATAACCATCTACACCCATGTTTCGTGATTAAAGGCTGAATACTATCAAACAGCAATAGAAATGATTTCATACTTTCTGAATATGAATATTTCTTCGGAAATTTATACAAAAACTTCATGACGATTTTCAACGGGAACTTCAGGGATTTTTCAAGAGAGGTCAGGGTTGTCCCGACTCACAAAGAAGATTATTGCCGGAAGGATGTCGTTCGTTTTCGTGAAGCAGTTCGATTCTCCGATGGTGCTGTTTCTGGTTTCGAGGATGGAGCTCAGCTTTAACTTGGGGAAATGGATCCATCAACAGTCTTCTTTGGGGGAATTTTCCTCTGGAACGTCAATCGGCAGATAAGGTAGTCGTGAACGTTTATTGTATTTGAGTTTCTTAGCAATATTTGAGCAACCATTTTTCCCATATTTTGTCCTCATGTATTTTTGCCCGATATTCTTGTTTGAGATTCCAATTCTCAGTACACCTTGATGAGTTATGCCTTTTTCGACGTTTTATTAAGACATTGTTATGTCACGGGCATAGTTAAATGATTTTGAATCAGTTGAGACTGATATTTAGATTTTTCAGTAATTTGCTTATTTTTTTGTAGTCACGATTTGACTGTAAGTTAATGATTTTTATGGCAGATTTAAATTCAGACAGCGTGTCACTTTATTAAAGTAATTCTACCCCAGTTTAATTACTTTGACCAATTTTCTGTCATCATCAAGAAGGAAGAACATTTAAATGATTTTAGAGCGTTAAAATCCAGTACGTTGTCGACGATCTTGGAAATACTAGTCGTTATTTGAATTGATTGCAACACAGACATTTATCGTCAGTCATGAACGACCATTGCATCTTAGGCAATTTTGTGAAAGATGAACATTAATTATGAATTGTTGAATGCATTAAATTCGTGAAACTTGTGTTAGGTTTTTTCTCAATTAGAGATTTATATAATGATGTTTGCATTCCCCAGTCTAATTGGATTCTATTCGACTATTTTGCAGTTAGTCGCACTTTGTTTGATGATAGTATTTTTATACTACAATTCTTTGAAGATGTTAATCTTAAATTTTGATAGACCAGACAGGCGTATATAAGCGTATTCACTATTAAATTTGTTTGTGATTGGCAAATTTTTATTTCATTTCGATTCATGAATGAAATCCACGAAGTTTAAATGACAACAGTTTTGAAACAATTATTGATATAAGAATTTTTAAGTGGAACTATGAATGTATAATCGATAGTGCAGCGGACATGTTGAAAGTCGCTGATGTATAATGCCCTTAAATAAATGAAGGAGATTCCCACAGTAATTAATAATGATAAAGATTGTGTTAGGGGAGGTTTTTGTAAATGCTGTGGAAGATTTTGATGCCGTATATTTTAATATATGATGAATTTTGGGCTATTTTGAATGCAGTTTGTGCATTATTTTGTAAGCGAAGTATTTTCCGCTAGAGTGTATTGTCATAGTTCGTTGAAAATTAATCAAGTGAATTTACTGTTATAATTAACAAGAGTTGTGAAAGAATTTGAGATAAGATTTTGAATGAAGATTACCGTCACAAATAATTAAAATTATTACAACCTTTATTAAACCAGATTGTGAAATTTACATGTATAACTAACCTTTATTGGTCGATTATATTAAACACGATTATGAATTTACCAACCGGATAAAACATGTGGTTCAATGTATTTCTTAAATTAATAATTTAAATAATTTAAATGTTGATATTGTAAATAATAAATGTAAATATCTTTGACAATAATGTGGAACGAAAATAATGTTAAAGGCGTGTTTAAAAATTTTCTAATTATCTTCGACAATATTATAAACAATTTCTAATTGTTATATATAATTTATGTGATTTTGTTATAAACATTTATGAGTGTGTTTCATACTCTAAACTATGCTTTTTAAACATTTGGATGATAACTTAACAAGTTTAAGGATAGTTAAAATAATCCAGTGGGATGTGAGTTAAGCATTTGAAAGATTTGCGTCAATATGTATGAGTTGTCTTGTAGACATTTAAAGCTTTAAAAGGAGCTGAATTCTTACACAGTGTGGTGTGAGTAGGGAGCCCCATTTGACGGGCATGCGCCAGGTTGAGGAGTAGACCAGCCGGCCAGACATCTGGTTATAAGCGGGTGAGGTCGATACTCCGGCCTTGTGCCTATTAATACCAGTGCAATGTTTATTAAAAGAAACCAAATGCTCTATATATGTCGTACCCTGACTTCCTCATCCAATCCAAATGTGTTTTAAAATGTTACGTTATTTTGAGCTCATGGGAGCTAACATATTGTTTGATAACTTTGTAAGTCCTTTAGGAGGACGTAGTCAGATTGACATAGGCTACTGATAGCCACGTTTATTTTGTTGAGTTGTGAAAATCATACTCTTTATTTGAAAATAAAGCTTTTGTACAGTTCAAAGTTCTCGTCTTCGGTCTGGTTCATTTTTAAATGTCATGGTGAAGGTTATTGTGAGAGCATACTTTAAGGATCCTGTTGTCAACCCAATCCCCGAGATATTTATAAGTGGTAAGTAAAAGTAAGTATGAAACCCCGTCTATTTTGGTGTGTTCCACAATAATTTTTCTTGGTAACTTCTGTGTTCAAACCTCGGTAGTATCCGTCAGTGCCATTTTCATTGATGTAGCTGAGCTGGTGCGATTGATTGTTGGCAATCCGATTGAGGGGGCGGATATCTGACAGCCTACTATCCGGGTAAACGGGGACAGTACCTACTGTAAGGCCACGGCCACCTCCTTCCCTGTTCCTAGCCTATCCATCCCAATCTTCCATCCCTTCCCATCCCTCATGAGGCCCCTGTTCGCTCTGCAGGTGAGGCCGCCTGGGCGAAGGGCTGATCACACCTCCCCAGTTGTATCCCTCCCGACCAGATGTTACAAGCTCCAGGACACTGCCCATAGAGGCGGTAGTGATGAGTTCCCTCGCTGAGTCCGTGGGAACCACCAACCTAGAGGGTAAATTGACTAAATAAAATTAAAAAAAATACTGTTCTAAACCATGGATGGATACTATTAGTTATAATTAATATTTTTTAGTCGATTTTACCCTCCAGGTTAGGTTTTCCCACGGACTCAGCGAGGGATCTCATCATTACCGCCTCTACGGGCAGTGACCTGGAGCTTGAAACATCTCGTCAGGGGATACAACTGGGGAGGTGGGAACAGCACCTCGCCCAGGTGGCCTCACCTGCAAAGTGAACAGGGATATCTTGAGGGATGGGAAAGGTGGGGAGGATAGGGAGGGATAGGCAAGGAAGAGGTAATGAGGCGGCCGTGGCCGTAAGGTAGGTAACGTCCCGGCATTTGCCCGAAGGCGAAGTGGGAAACCACGGAAAACCACTTTGAGGATGGCTGAGGTGGGAATCGAACCCCCTCGATTTATTTGGACCACCCGAGACTGAGTAGACCCCGTCACAGTCCTCATACCACTTTTCAAATTTCATGGCAAAGCCGGGAATCGAACCCAGGACGTTCGGGGTGGCAGCTAATCACGCTGACTACTACGCAACGGAGGCGACTCTATTCGTGATAATTAGAATTTTAATAGTTCAATATTTATAATAATATGACACGTTCTGTAATTACTGGCTTGCTGCGAGGCTCAGCGGTAACGTTCTCGCTTGCTGTGCCTAAGGTTGCAGGTTCGTATCCTGGCGCAGTCAGCTGGCATTTTAGGGTGCGCAAATGCGAGGGAGCCGTGTCAGTAGATTTACTGGCACGTTGTGGATCCCCTTCCGAGCAAAATTCCAGCACCCCGGCGTATCTAAAAGCCAGAGCAGTTAAAAGGGACGTAAAACCAATAATGTCATAATTATCTGTATTTACTGTAGGTTTGGGGCAGATGACCTCGTAGTTACGCCCCATAAAACCTCACTAACTAACTATTACTATAAGTGTATAGTAAGCGCTTTTCGCACAGACGCCGTTGAACGAAATTATAGTTTCGGTCTGATGTATTTATTTGTGAGCCTACCCACATTACAAATAGATTTGTCTGAGTGAGTCGGAGTTTTCCTTTAAACAAAGGTGGTCAAAATTTCGAACACTTGCTACCTTGAATATACAGGTTACCTTGCTTTCGTTCTACAGATCATTATGTCGTCGTCCAATCTGGCTGCGTACCATCGGATAAGTACGATCCTTTTGAGGACCAAATAAAAAATCACTCGTTGGAACAGATAGATATGCGTCCATAATACATCCACAATAAACGACATTAAGCAAAAAAAAAGTGCTAGTTCAAGATTCGAACCTACTACAATGCGACTTCGTTGACGCTACTCTTGATTTAGCCGCCATAGCTACCGAGAACCATAGTATAATGCTGGCACGCATTGAATCTATTCGTAGACACTTCCTGTCAAAACGTAAGCATGTGTTATTCGGAGCTCTAATCGTTTCAATCATGCATTATATTTTAGGTCATTGAAAGAAAACTGCCACTATTAATTTCTACTATATTCGCGAGGATGTACTCAACGGTAAAGTTGTACAATGGACGTAAAGGAACAGGTACTAATGTTTTTAGGATGACTGTGATATACGCGTTAGTTGGGTTGCCTTCCTCCAAAAAAAAAATAAGGGGCTGGCGGACCACACTGTATATATATATATATATATATATATATATATATATATATATATATATATAAAGAAGATCAGAAGGCAGTGATCTGTAGAAGAGGATATTGGGAGTTGTTGGCACATTGTCATGATTATGAAAAGAAATAATTGAGAAAAGAAACAAAGTTTTCAGTAACCCGAATTAAATCAAAATTATCTGCGATTGTCCTTATATATATATATATATATGGGTAATAGATTGAAAGAACGTCAAAAGGAGATTATTACAGTCTATCTGTGGATGGAAGATAATTTGTACAATTAATGAGATGAAGGAAGATTGTCTATACAGAAGGAGGATCCATTTTCGAGGTTATCTACATGAAGAATGATATTGGATTAATAAAGGTTCCCACTATGATTTATCATTATGCTCATAATACAACCGTCAATATGGTGAGCTACAATATATATATTAGGTCATTATTTTAATAGAAATGAGAATTTTAAAGAAATATCTGAAGTGACTTCCGTTTATGATCAACTCATTCTCGTATCTCTTTAAATTAAATAAACTCCATGTTAGCACTACTTGTCAGGTAGGCTGTGATACATATATGTGGTAAGCCTTGTGCTCTTTGATGGTGGCGTAAGCCGGAACTTGAGTTGGTGTTGGAGTGCATGAGTGGAAGTTACGTGAACTAGCAGAACGGGAGTTTCTACTCTGTGAATTCCAGAGATTACGTGAACTAGTGGATCGGAAGTTTCTACTTGTGAATTCCAGAGATGAATGAAGACAATGTGAGGGTTAACAAAATGAGGTATAAAAATAAAAAGATGGATATAGGTTATCGATGATATAAATGAATTATATGATCTATATTTCAAAAGGAAGATATAACTTGAATTTTACTAGATTATTTAATTCATCATATTGGTTATATTACAACTACGTCTTAAACAGCTCTCTCCAAAGAATTAAAAAAATAATAGAGAAATCGACTCATGTAATAAGTTGGAAACTATATAATTGAGACAGCGTTACTGGCACGATTTATATTCTTATCCCTTTATTCAACCATATCGTAAGTAGCATACAAGTGATATATGATTATGTTACAGTATGATATTAACCTGCCTAGTATACAGTAGCGTCTTGGTTGGTGTTCTAAGCACACCACGCCTTGAGATAAAAGTGTTCTTGTGCTTTTTACCAAACTATTGTTAATAGTTTTCTATTTATGAACTGGCACCCTCCTGGTAATGTATGTCTCATTCAAAGAAACATATTACATTTGGCACCCAACATGGGGTACGACAACCAGGATGCCTCAGTGTAGAGGTAGGAACGTGTGAATTGTTCAAATGCTACTTCAGGGATAGGTTACTGTGTATGTATTAGCATGGATGATGAACGAATGAGGATGATGAATGGGAATGGAGTGAGTTGTATTAGAATGGAGATGAATGGGGAAAATGTGGTAGTGTGTATGTTGGAGAATGATGAGGATTATACAAGGTTAGTGGCGGTAGACCCTGATACAAGTAGTAAGGAGGGAGAAAGTCGGGAAAGTTTTCAAAAGTTAATACCTGAAACTTATGCAAGACTTAAGTACCGTAGCAAAATCGAGGTTACGAAGAACAAAATAGAAGCTACAAGTCGAAAGATAGATACAAATAATCAAGAGATGACGGACAAATTATACAGGAATAATAATGAGATGAAGGAGAGATTAGACAGTGTGGTCAAAGTGAATGAGGAGTTGAATAGAAAGTTTGGGATACTGGAGGAGAGTATTAAGGGGGTGGAACAGAATATTACGGATGAGATTAAGGATATGAAGGGAGATAAAGCTAAAGTGATTATAACAGATGTCAATAATAAACTAAAAGAAGTGCAAGGCAAGATAGAAGAGAAACTCACTACGCACAGTGAAAAATTCAAGATTCTGGTACATGTAGAGACTAGGCAGGTAAAAGATCAGTTGGGAGCAGAGATAGAGAAAGTACAGAAAGAGTTAAGTTCAAAAGTAGAGGAGTTGGTAGGTGAAAGTAACAGAGAGGTAGATGATTTTGTAGGTGAATGTAGAAAAGAAGTAGAGCAGATTGTTGATGAAAGTAGAATAGAGAAGACTTTAGACGAAAGTGGTTTGGAGTTGGAGGAGACGTTGTACAAAAGTAACATAGAGTTAGAGGAAATCGTACGTGAGAATAGAGTAGATGAGGTTGTAGATGAAAGTAGAAGAGAGGTAGATAATTTTGGAGGTGAAAGTAGAAAAGAAGTAGAGGATATTGTAGATGAATGTATAATAGAAGTAGATGAGATGGTAGGTGAAAGTAAAAGAGAGGTAGAGGATTTTGTAGGTGAAAGTCGAAAAGAAGTAGAGGATATCGTAGATGAAAATAGAAGAGAGGTAGAGGAGATTGTAGATGAAAGTAGAAGAGAGGATGAGGAAAGGCTGGAAGTAGTAAATAGTAGAGTATAAGTGAATAGTAGATTAGATGTGAGTAACCAGCAGATTAGGGGTGAAAATCAGCAGGGAGATACCAGTACACAGGGAAAACAGAAGGTGGAAGTAAGGAAATCTAGGAGTAGAAAGAAACAAAGTTTTGTAGCAAAACTCAGCAATTCTTCTAGGTTTGTGCCGTGTCTTGTGTGGGGATTCGCCTAGGACACAAAGCTGGCTCATCGGCGGGCTATTGGTGTCCCCGCCCGGACCCCCACAGGAGTGACGAACTGCGCGCCACCTCCCTTTATATTAGGTGCAACTCCACCACTTGACTGCGAGAACTAAAAGCACAAGCAGCCTTAACTTCCCTATGAAGGCTTCCAAAAAGATGGTATATTGGCTTTCACGGCCGGTGAATTAAAACTCAGCAATTCTTCTAGGTTTGTGCCGTGTCTTGTGTGGGGTTTCGCCTAGGACACCAAGCTGGCTCATCGAGGCGCTCTTGGTGTCCCCGCCCGGACCCCCACATGAGTGACGAACTGCGCGCCACCTCCCTTTATATTAGGTGCAACCGTACCACTTGACTGCGAGAACTAAAAGCTCAAGCAGCCTTAACCTCCCTATAAAGGCTTCCAAAAAGATGGTATATTGGCTTTCAAGGCCGGTGAATTAAAACTCAGCAATTCTTCTAGGTTTGTGCCGTGTCTTGTGTGGGGTTTCGCCTAGGACACCAAGCTGGCTCATCGGCGGGCTCTTGGTGTCCCCGCCCGGACCCCCACAGGAGTGACGAACTGCGTGCCACCTCCCTTTACATTAGGTGCAACTGCACCACTTGACTGCGAGAACTAAAAGCACAAGCAGCCTTAACTTCCCTATGAAGGCTTCAAAAAGATGGTGTATTGGATTTCAAGGCCGGTGAATTAAAACTCAGCAATTCTTCTAGGTGTGTGCCGTGTCTTGTGTGGAGTTTCGCCTAGGACACCAAGCTGGCTCATCGACGGGCTCTTGGTGTCCCCGCTCGGACCCCCACATGAGTGACGAATTGCGCGCCACCTCCCTTTATATTAGGTGCAACCGTACCACTTGACTGCGAGAACTAAAAGCTCAAGCAGCCTTAACCTCCCTATAAAGGCTTCCAAAAAGATGGTATATTGGCTTTCAAGGCCGGTGAATTAAAACTCAGCAATTCTTCTAGGTTTGTGCCGTGTCTTGTGTGGGGTTTCGCCTAGGACACCAAGCTGGCTCATCAGCGGGCTCTTGGTGTCCCCGCCCGGACCCCCACAGGAGTGACGAACTGCGTGCCACCTCCCTTTATATTCGGTGCAACTGCACCACTTGACTGCGAGAGCTAAAAGCTCAAGCAACCTTAACCTCCCTATGAAGGTCCGGGCGGGGACACCAAGCTGGCTCATCGGCGGGCTCTTGGTGTCCCCGCCCGGCACCCCACAGGAGTGACGAACAGCGCACCACCTCCCTTTATATTAGGTGCAACTGCACCACTTGACTGCGAGAACTGAAAGCTCAAGCAGCCTTAACCTCTCTATGAAGGCTTTAGTTCTCGCAGTCAAGTGGTGCAGTTGCACCTAATATAAAGGGAGGTGACGCGCAGTTCGTCACTCCTGTGGGGGTCCGGTCGGGGACACCAAGAGCCCGCCGATGAGGCAGCTTGGTGTCCTAGGTGAAACCCAACACAAGACACTGCACAAACCTAGAAGAATTGCTGAGTTTTAATTCACCGGCCGTGAAAGCCAATATACCATCTTTTTGGAAGCCTTCATAGGGAGGTTAAGGCTGCTTGAGCTTTTAGTTCTCGCAGTCAAGTGGTGCAGTTGCACCTAATATAAAGGGAGGTGGCGCGCAGTTCGTCACTTCTGTGGGGGTCCGGGCGGGGACACCAAGAGCCCGCCGATGAGCCAGCTTGGTGTCCTAGGCGAAACCCCACACAAGACACGGCGCAAACCTAGGAGAATTGCTGAGTTTTAATTTACCGGCCGTGAATTCCTATATACCAAAATTTTGTAGATCAAAGAGAGAAAGAAAAGGGAACTATGAAACGGACGAGAGAGAGAGAGAGGAAAGAGTGAAATATCTTAGATGTATATATGTACTGTAGAATCTGTCGAGATGATTTTTATTTTGATGTAGAATTAAATGTGTTGGGGGCGTGTGACGCTAATTTATTGTGTTATTATGAATTAGGTATTAGAGGCATTTTATGTCTATGTTTATATTTATCTTGTGATACATTTGCACAATGTAGGCCTACATTTGTGGTTATGCTGTAATGTACATATTTTCATTGTGTGTGTTACTTATTATTTTTCTTATTTTTGCATCTGTCTGTGGATTTTTTCTATTTTTCATTTCTCTTATCTTTTGACTATACATATTATCTCAGCTTTCGTATATTTTCAACTTAATTTTGTGTAGTAATTCTGAAGAATTGATATATAATTTCCAAGTTTTCAAATTCAGCGATTCAAAGACGTAACAAAGGCAGGGATATTTCCTTGTATGACCTAGACTGCATACATGTGGAGAGATTTGACAAGCTTTTGATGGGGGAGTAATAATTACAGTCAGCCACTAGCAATTGGGTGTTTGAAGAGTGCAATGAGGTTTCTGCAAGAAGAATGTGAAAGCTTGGATGGGAAGAGGTCGTGGCTCTATGGGAAGCCATTAGATATTGGAGGAACGTATTCAGAATGTATGATCCCAAAGCCACAGGTTCCTTAAATACCTTTACTTTGTGCGATGCCTTGAGATCTGCACCTGTCCGGACATCATGGAAGAAAATATTGAATGAGTTTGGAAAAAGAAATTGTTTGATGAAGAGTGGGTTAAGGGATCGTCAGCAGGTGGTTGTAGGAATTATTTGAGTACATTTGCGTGCAACCCGCTGTACTGCATCAGAATAGACGAGCCTGACAAAGAAAGTGAGGAAGAGCAGAAATGTGTAGTAGTCATTGGAATTATGCAGAAGAACAGCTGATTAAGGAAGGAAATGGGAGTAGAGAATCTTGAGATAGGATTCATTATATATTTATATATTATTGCCAAACCCAGAGAAGTTGCCTGCACCTTTACCGATGGAATTCTTCGTACTGAACACTTTTATTGCTAAATCAAAATAGTGCATTATGCAACGAACCTATAATGGCAATAATTAGGACACGAGAATGTTTATAAAACGAGCGTAAGCGAGTTTTATAATTTCCATACCAGTGCCTTAATTACCATTATAGGCGAGTTGCATACGACTGTTTATGTTCGACGATAATTATAACTTTATTATAGGTTTTACCAAAAATATTCATAAATATCTGTGGGATTCAGTAACTTCAGTCAGTGAACAGAGCGCGCTGGGTGGTTTGCAGACTGAACAGAACGCATGCGTGGGTCGGTCAAAGCACTTCCAAAGCAGAGACCATTTACTTTCTTGGCAATGCTATTGTTTACATTCTGCATGATGACTAGTGCAGTCCAACTCTAGCATTCAATAATATTGTTTCCGAAGTCGTTTGAAAGCAATGCGCTTTGTAGAAATTGGAGTTGGGGATATTAAGGTACAGTGCTATTTCTTTTCTCATATTCGCCAGTTTATTTACGCGAACATATGGACGGTGAACTTTCCATGTCGGTAATATAGGACGCTGTGTTGCTAACTTCTGGACGACATGTTGGATTTTGAGCGCATGCGCGAAGGTATCCTTTCCTAATTGGTCAATGAATGAGCTCTGATTGGCTGGAGAAACTGTCTCATAATGAAAAACTGTACTATAATGACCATCATTATGATACCGTTTTCTCACGTATAATGTAAACATTTCGACATCGTCGAACATAAAAACTTTATAATAGACGAGAAGTGAGTGCTCGGTTTCTACTCTTCCCTGGAACCTACTGTATAGTGTGCCCATTTACGATGATGTGGTTTGGCGTGAATTCGAAGGGAGCGCGCTATGACGTCAGCGTGCAGGTTCCGAGCTGTCGGCCCACCAGAGTTTGAACGAGCCGCATGTTTCACGTGGAGCCAACGGATGTTGAAAGCTGTTATTCTTATAAAGCTTTTGTTATGGAAGATGGTTATATAAGCACTTCAGAATAACGTTAGGAGTAATTCACCAGCCTATTCCTGATGTTTTATTGGAATTTATCAACCTTCTGGATCCTTCTATGGATATAGCCAATGGGACGTAAGATCTAGCATTACGTAATGCGAGTTCACCGGTCGATATGTGTCCTTGGGACAGTATAAAAGCCAGCCCTGGCAGAGGTCAGGTACTCTTACTTACACAGTCATCGAACAGTCAACTAGTCGTCATAATAGTCCACGTGTGTGTGTGTGTGTGTGTCCACGACAGTAGAATACGCCGTACAGAGGAATTGCCCTAGAATCGACAGTATTGAAACTCCTCAGCAATATAGTTTGCATTCGTTTGACAAAGGCAATAGAATCTCAGATACCGGAAGAGCAATTTGGTTTTAGGAGGAGACGATCTGCAACTCAGGCTATACAATGTCTGCAGGCTGACATAGAAGAAGCCCTGAAACCACCCGGGGGAAAACTACATGTGGTATTCTTGGACTATGCAAAGGCATTTGATACCATCAATAGACAAATGCTAGTAAGGAAATTAGACAACATGATTGGTGAAGGCAACTACTTGGCGAGATTTGTTAGGACCCTGTTGAGCGAAAACTACATCGTTATTTCGGACAACATTAGAACTTACAAGGAAATACAGCAGACAATTGGAGTACTGCAGGGGGATCCCTTAAGCCCCATCCTCTTCGCTCTTGCTACGGCAGATGTGGTGGAAATATTGCCCCAAAATGTAAAAATATACATTTACGCAGACGATATGGCTCTAATTTCAACCAGTGAAAATGATTTACAGCAGGCGTTTGACAGAGTTGCGGAGCGGGCGGAAGAGAATGAACTCTATCTGAATGAAAGGAAAACAGTTGCAATGACTTTCAGAAATGGGGGAAGAGGAGCGACAATTCTCTACAAAAATAGACCGCTGGAATGTGTTACGCACTTCAAGTATCTGGGGGTGACGTTCCAGACTCACGGAAACGTTTTCACTATTCACATCAAGGACAGAACAAACGCGGCTATAAAGGCCATGAGTGACATTCGACATCTCCGAACACTGTCATTACAGACAGCGATGAGACGTTTCTCGCTGAAGATCATTCCTGTAGTTGCATATGGTTTGGAAAGTATTTGGCATCACCTTAAGTATAAGCAACTCCGAGAGTTGGAGAAGGTGAAAGCTACCTACCTGAAAAGGGTAATGTGTCTTTCGAAATTCACTCTTTCTCGGTTGGTGTATGAACTCACGAAAGAGTTGAAGACCTCAGATTACAGCTGCTCCTGCCATCTACATCGGGTTATGAGAGACTAATGCAGGAAATGAAGTTAAAGAGAGGAAGCATATGGCAGGAATTTTATATCACGGATGCGATGACATCGCGGGATTGGACGAGGGGTTTCTATGAGATGAGAAACTTGATAACCAGATTCGCGGTGCATGGATTCCACTTTCGGATGTGTGCAAACAAAATGTACCATCAGCCGGATTGCTGGTGCTCGTGTGCCCTCTGCGGCAAAGCATGTGACAGATATCATGTAATGCAGTGTGATCAGAGGAAGTTATCTCTGTCACAGTTTTGTACTAGTGATAAGTAATTAATGATGATGATGATGTTCGAGGAAAAGATAAGTCATGTTTCAATTGCATATTTTGTGCTCTAATAAATTTATTAAATACGCGATTATTCTGAACGAGCGCTCATTGGAGCTAGGCAACTTATACAACGCTACTAAGCCCGAGTGGACATAGACTTTGTGCTTCGTTTGTGGTAACATAACAGTGCTTCAAAACTTATAATATTCGCTGGTTGAACACTTCAACAAATTCCAAGGTATGTGAAGGAAGGAAGCTTGTAGTTTAACGTGACCGTTAATCTCTAGATCATGAGCCACGGGACCTCTTTTTTACGTGGAATCCGAACCACAGGACATGGCATTTCTCTTCGAAAATCTCACATGCTTTGACTGGGAATCAAACCCGGTCCGCCTTGGTGAGAGGCCAACAGCTTGACCACTGAGCCACCACGCCCCCAAGGTATGTGAGTGACTTGTTACACAAGTATATGACTTTGTCTTGTGCTATTCCCACCACTTAAACCAAACGTAAGAACTGGGTCCACATTGAACATTTGCAAGTGATAGTAGGCTACCCTACCAACATACATTTTTACGGGGAATTATCAGGCCAGATTCCGCCCTTGATTTATAAAAGACATTATCACCAGGAACTGTTAGTATTTACCTGTCCAGTCAGACCACTGGATTACATGAGTGGACTTCATTATTGGCAATGGGCCACGCTAGTAACATGCCTTGTATGCATGAAGAACAGCCCCATGATAGAATAATTTTACTGCCCCGGTTAGTGAATATGGTTAGCAGCTAAGGCGGCGGGATGTGAGAAGATCATGCCAGGATCACCCGTTAGGAACGAGGAGCAGGGCCACCTGCGGCATATTTCTGTGGATGACAGGAGAGCGGAGCGCTATAAGCATGTCCCATGACCAGCGTGTAGAATTCTCCGATCCGTGGTGCACGGATTCGATCTGCACCAAGGGAGTTGAATGCTTTAACATGTCCCATGTCCAGCATTTTAGACTTCTCAGATCCGTGGTGGTAGGATTCGATCTGCACCGAGGGAGGTCCACTCGCCACAGAAATCATGATATCGTAGACTTCCGAAAAGCCTAAATAATTTCTAGAGCCATGAATTTTCCGCCGTTCCGATAAAACCAATTCACTTTCTCTATTGTTAAGAAGCGCATTTATAATTAAATGATTACCCATTTTTAGGAGTAATTTTTCCTTGCAGTCAAATTAGACTTGTAGCTGAGGTGCATCCTCAATATTTCATTTTGATATTGCAGTAATAAGGAAGCCTCCGTGGCTTAGGCGGCAGCACGCCAGCCTCTCACCGCTGGGTCCGTGGTTCACATCCCGGTCACTCCATGTGAGATCTGTGCTGGACAAAACGGAGGCAGACAGGTTTTTCTCCGGGTACTCCGGTTTTCCCTGTCAAAATTTCATTCCAGCAACATTCTCCACTATCATTTCATTTCATCTGTCATTCATTTAATCATTGCCCCAGAGGAGTGCGTCAGGCCTCGGCAGCCGGCACAGTTCATATCCTCGCCGCTAGATGGGGGCTTCATTCATTCCATTCCTGACCCGGTCGGAGACTGGAAGCAGGCTGTGGATTTTTCATTGCAGTAATAAGATGGAAAGTCTTACCCTATTCAGAACGCAGCAGATTTACGACACAGTTTATGAATTAATAATTTTTCTTCTGCATGACAGAATATATTTTTCCAATAATAATAATAATAAATGTCTATGAATTAATATTGATAAATACTGAATTATATGAACAGCTATGGAAGTAATATTCCTTCAGAATGATAAATATGAAAGACTATGATAAAAGTGTTGAATATGATTAAACAATTACTTGTTAATGTAAAAATTGAGAGCTTACGATTTGTTATCGTCTAGGACAGTGGTTCCCAACCTTTGCCAGCTCACGCCCCCCTTTTCAGCTACGGGTGGTCATCACGCCCCCCCCCCTCCCCCCTCCACTTGTCACTTCTATAACCTCTTCGATAAACTGACACGGAGGATATAGACCTAACCTAATAACACTACATAATGGAATAATTATTTCTGAAAAAAAAAATATCAACTTCGCTCTTTGTATTTATTACATACTAACTTCATTTTAGTACAACACAAAGAACGCACTTTTAAGACCGTAAATACGGCACTCGTTAGCATGAAAGCTTCTACCCGTATGGGTATACATGATGGAATAGATGCGTCTATTACCGTGTGATTTGTACCTTCCAAGCTAGGTTCTACCTTCCATGATAGCTTCCATACAACTCACGAAATTGTACAGGTGCTATTTTTTTCCGGCAGTTTGCATGGAAGTTTGAGTAAAACAACCAGTCGGATTGCTTTTCTCGTTCTATTAGAGATCTTAGCGACAACATAAACAAATACATTTGTTATGAGTGTAGGCCCTGTAATAAATACATCAGAACGAAACTATATTTTCTCTAAACGGCGTCTGTGCGAAAAGCGCTTCCTATATACAGTAAATACAGAACGTGTCATATTATCATTATTAAGATTATTATTCTGTGATAAAAACTGAATTATTATAATTCTAACAGATATCACAAATATTATCCATTCATGGTTTTGGACAGTATGTAGGGAAAATAGAAATTTGAATGACAGATGAAAACAATTTTCCTCATCGTCCTCGTGAATTCTGTGAATAAACCTAAGTAGAAATCTTGCCGTACGAGGTAAGGAGGATATAATAAATTAATTAAAAAGAAGTGAAATGTTCCACCGTTGGATAGCCTTGAACCAGGGATCTTCAAAACAGTAAGCGGGCGCGATACTAATCGCACATACTTTCAAAGAAGTATGAAGCTCTTTGTTGCGCTTCTTATTCATGCGGATGATTTAATATCCAATTATTATATTTAGATTTTAAATACTGATTGGAATGCATTCATTCACTACCTGGCATGTTTAAAAATGTACTTAAAGCAAGTTCAAGATCGCTTTGCGATAATAATACGAATCAACTGCAAATACAACCCTGAAACGACAACCGTCCTTGATGTTTTATTTCTTACAACTCGGCGCACGATATGCTAGCGTGTGATATACTTCGGTCATAAAAGCAAGTGTACTGACGAGGATGAACAGAATCAAACCGGATTTTGTACCAGCCATCAGAACAGCTTCCTTGCCAGCAAGTATCGTGTGATACGGGCCTTACAATAAATCCTTAAATTAGTCAACAAAAATGTCAGTGAGAGGGCTGACGCTGTTTTCTCGTGGTAATATTCGGTACGTTTGGTTTGATATTTGACAGAGCCCAGAGGAGATCACTTGCAACATCAAGCCGACAGTGCTGTTTTGTTTTTATGACACTCAGCGTTGAAAATACTGACTGGCAGAGCTTCAATGTCAATGGCAAACGGATTTCTTGTTAACATCCAGGATCATTCATCCGACGAGATATCAGGAAAGTAGAAGTTTAATTCTCGTGCCAGTGAATCCAAATGTGACTGAATTTGCACGTTTGCGATCACGTTCATTTTCCAGCAAAATTTCATTGAGGCGGTGAAAGGATGAGAAGTTGTTCGACTGAAGTCGGCGTTTCCGTAACTGGTTTTTTTTTTTTTTCAGGAAAGCTCTGATGGTATCATAAGAAAGCATAATATTGGAGTTTTTGCCTTGGAGCTTTAAGTTAAAACTGTTCAAAGCTTCAAAGAAATCTCAAAGATATGCCATGAGACGATAGAATTGGCATTGATTTTGCTCCTTACAACACAGAAAAAACCCATATTTGACCTCCAACCTCGCGGCTCCGCAGAGATTTCTGCCAACAGTTGGCAATTTACCAGTGCTTTTGACCGATTGCCTTGGCATGACAACCACATGGAGAGATTCGAAAAATGTTTGTTATACAAAATTGTAATATTCGAGTTAAAAAGAACTTTATTCGGAAATCACTTCACGCCCTCCTCGATAAAGCTGCACGCCCCCCAGGTTGGGAAACCCTGGTCTAGGATATTGTTAAATGAAGCTGAATTGATGTTATTTTGTGCCAATGCACTTTGTGAAAGAGGTAATAGAGGTATAACAGCTTAGGCTTTCACGGCCGGCGTTCATAATTAAGTACAAGTTTCGGGCTTGTAGGCCGTGGTCCAGACAGGATATCTCCCGACGTTTGACCGGAAACTGCGTCCGGCATTATCAAGGGTTCCGCTCCTTTCCTTGGTTAGCAGTGGAATGAGGAAGAGGCTTGAAATAATGGGTAACGGTTTGTAGTGGGGTATTGTTGTTTGAATATGACTGTTGGCTGGGTGGATCTTGGCGATGAACTAACGGCTGGAAGGTAGTTTTGGAGCTTCAAATTAGCATGGTGAGCCGAGTGTTCTCTTCGCATTCCGGCTGGATGGTCTGGTCTCGCGTACTTGTTGCGGGGTGCGGTGCGTGCTCCGGCTTCGGCGACCAAGCTTGTGAGGGTAAGGTGTTCCCTGGGCGACTGCCGGGCTGTAACGGGAAGGCGATCGAGACTGCGCCCCTCAAACCAAAAGTATGGCTACGTTATGTTGACGATACCTTCGTAGTCTGGAGCCACGGAGAGGAAGAGCTGGAACGTTTCCTGGACCACCTTAACGGCCTCAACACCAGCATAAAATTTGCAATGGAGAAGGAGAAAGACAACTGCCTGGCCTTTCTTGACGTGCTAATCTCCAGGACTAATGAATGACCTGCGCTTGGGGCACACTGTATACCGGAAACTCACACACACCGACCGGTATCTACACAAGACATCCAATCACCATCCCCGACAGAAACACGGAGTTATCAAAACATTGGTAGACCGTGCTAGGAGAATCTGTGAGCCATCCAACCTCAACCAAGAACTGAAACATATAAAGAGGGCCCTATGCGCCAACGGATACAGCAATAAGGAGATTGAGCGAGCCTCTCATCCCAGGCGCCGGAGCACGAGGAAAGAATCTGAGGAAACTCTGGTGGCCACCGCATTCCTGCCGTACGTGAAGAAGGTGACGGACAGGATAGGCAAATTACTGAATACCTATGGGGTGAAGACGGTTTATAAACCCACCACCAAAATCCGGGACTTGCTGCGATCCGCTAAAGACAAGCGCCACCCACACTCCACTGCGGGTGTCTACAGAATTCCGTGTTCCTGTGGGCAGGTGTACATAGGAACGACGAAGAGGAGCGTGACCACCAGACTCAAGGAACATAATAGACACAGCCGTCTGGGTCAAACTGAGAAATCGTCAGTCGCTGAGCATTCCCTCTTGCCCGGTCACGATGTTCAGTACAGGGACACGGAGATACTCTCCACGACCACACACTACCACGCCAGGCTGAAACGGGAAGCCATAGAAATATTCAAACACCCCGATAATTTCAATCGAAAGGAAGAAATTGAATGTGTGTGTAATACATGGATCCCGGCCCTTAGGAACACCAAGGCCAAGATATCACGCACACGTCAACCTGAAGAACCTTCCCGCTACAGCCCGGCAGTCGCCCAGGTAACACCTGACCCTCAGAAGCTCGGTCGCCGAAGCCGGAGAACGCACCGCACCCCGCAACATGTACGCGAGACCAGACCATCCAGCCGGAATGCGAAGAGAACGCTCGGCTCACCATGCTAATTTGAAGCTCCAAAACTACTTTTCAGCCGGTAGTTCATCGCCAAGATCCACCCAGCCAACAGTCATATTCAAACAACAATACCCCACTACAAACCGTTACCCATTATTTCAAGCCTCTTCCTCATTCCACTGCTGACCAAGGAAAGGAGCGGAACCCTTGATAATGCCGGACGCAGTTTCCGGTGAAACGTCGGGAGATATCCTGTCTGGACCACGGCCTACAAGCCCGAAAAACTTGTACTTAATGGTAATAGAGGCTTTGATCCTCGTGTTTAGTGGACTTAGCGGGAGTCATATCCTGAGATCCACAGAAAGCTGTATGCTTTTTAATAGGAAATAAAATGGGAGATTTTGACAGTCAGATCCTGTCCCATAAGCTCCAATATGTTTCAAATCCTAAAGATGTCCCCTATGATATTATCAGCTCGTATGATTAATTATTACAAGCAATGTTGTCATGCCAATTTTTATTATGGCCATCTGAATTCATGTCCATTGAATTAAATTCTGAAATTTGTAAAAGGATATTCCAAGCTAACTTCAACGTAACCAAACTTGATTATTATTATTGTTATAAAATGTCTAATGTAAAGATTTAACTGCTGTGCCCAATAATAGTCCCTATGATGTGTATTTAACTGCGTTAAGAATTGTGTCGTTTTCTAAGAAAATCTAGAATCAAAATGTGAAACTTCGAGTGTGAAATTAATCCATGCTAGTGTCAGGATTGTAAATAAGTGAATTGTAAATAAGTGAATAAGATGATTGAACAATACAACTTTATAGGGTAAAGTGAAATATAATTTTATGTCGTCTCCAAAGTGTATAGATTAACAAATGAAGTGTAATTCATGAACATAGTCTAGCCCATCGGACAATCTTGAATGAGACTATAGTTTATTTCTATTTGAGAGACATAACATCCAATAGGGAATGCGTGTGCTATTGTTTTGCTTCTGCCAGTCGGCAGATCTTTACTGAATAAATTTTCTTGGTGAATTGGTTTATTTTGAAATATGTTTTTAATTCTCTTGTTATATGTCATGACTCTTTCCTTTTCCTTTACGGGGAGCACGAATACAGTGTCTAGTAATTACAGCCCAAGCCCAGAACGCCCCGAGAGAAATCTCATGCTAACACTGTATTTTCTGCTACCTCGCATGTGGTTGTCTGTCACTTCAGGTGTACAGACGGGCACAATAGTTCTTTCAACATTTGAGCCAAGTAAAGAGGGTGAATTTATTCTCTGAGTATTCTCCGAGACAAAGAAGAACCTGGAGGATCATGATGGTGAGGTGGCCTTGGTACCTGCGGACTTCATGATTACAGAGAAAGTTGGACCACAAGATAAGAAGCAAAAAGAGGCAGCTCAAAATTACCTAAGGTGGCTCTTTAAGGAGGACAATGATGTTACTCGGAAGAAGTTGAGGGAATTATTGAATTATTCCATGGAACTGGAAGGAAATGGATTCTACAGAGAAAGATGCAAAAGTATGATAGCCATGATGGATGAGGATACGTCAGGAAAGCTTGGAAGGGAAGTCCAGGTCTCCATGTTTCAAGGTTTTATATATTTTGTGTTGAATGTGTTTCAGAATCCCCTCTAATGTGATATTATTATCAAGATTTCTGGGGGCGATGTAATATTTGTTATGTCAGGTAGGCTGTGATACATATATGTGGTAAGCTTTGTGTTCTTTGATGGTGGCGTAAGCCTGAACTTGAGTTGCTGTTGGAGCGCATGAGTGAAAGTTACGTGAACTAGTGGAACGGGAGTTTCTACTCTGGGAATTCCTGAGATTACGTGAACTAGTGGATCGGAAGTTTCTACTCTGTGAACTCCAGAGATGAATGGAGACAATGTGAGGATTAACAAAAGGAGGTAAAAAATTAAAAAGATTGTTACACGTTATCGATGGTATAAATGAATTGTATGATCTATATTTCAAAAGGAAGATATAACTTGAATTATACTATATTATTTAATCCATCATATCATTTTGGCAAGAGTTGAGTAATAATAGGTTCATGATGGACAGCTTGGTAAAAATCTTTAATAAAATCTTTGAAGGAGGTAGATTTCCGAGGGCGTGGCAGGAAGGGATAATTTGTCCAATATATAAGAAGCGTGGGGACAAACTAGACCCAGGCAACTATAGAGGCATAACTTTGCTTGATAATTTGAGCAAAATGTACACCGGGGTCTTATCCAAGCGTTTAATAGCATGGGCAGAGGGCTGTTCGGTGTTCTCGAGACTCCAGACAGGGTTCAGAAAAGGGATGAGAACCAGTGGCAATATAATGGTGGTTAAAACGGTGATGGACAAGTACATAAGAAGGAAAAGAGGCAAGCTGTATATCACAGCTATTGATTTGGAGAAGGCGTTTGATTCAGTGAGCAGGGGAGCTGTCATGGCTAAGCTGGGAAAAATCGGGGTGTCACATAAAATGATACGAGCAATTGAGAATGTGTATTCCGAAGTGAAATGTGCAATTAAAACTAAAGATGATGTAATTGTAGGAGAGATAACGTCTAATATAGGATTAAAACAGGGATGCAAATTATCCCCGGTGCTTTTTTTTGCTATTTATCAACGATATTTTTGATTCAAAGGGCTTTGAGCAACGGTCCAACCCTTGCCTGGACAATTATGATATCCCGGGCCTAGCTTTTGCTGATGACATCCTTCTGCTTGCTCTAACACCCTATAATATGCAATATAGTATTGACGAGATTGTGAGATACTGTGAGGACTGGAACTTAAAAATTAACCCGAGTAAGACCAAAGTTATGGTCTGCAAAAAGGGAGTTAAACTGGCTAAGAATGAAAAGTGGGTCATGTATGGGTCTCAGTTAGAGACGATGAAAAAACTTGAGTATCTAGGGACGATAATGGCGAGTAATGGTAAATGGACCGAACAAATTAAAAGGGCAAAATCGAAAGGGCTAGCGGCATTGGCGAATGTTAAAGTGTTAGAGCGTAGGTTACCGAATCTTGACTACAAAGTGTATAAGAATGTGTTCAACGCACTCATCGTTTCAAGAGCACTCTATGGAGTGGAAGTATGGGGTTTAGAGGAAGGAACGGAAACCCTGGACAGTATTGTAAGTAGGTTCGCCAAGATAATTTTGGGGCTACCTAGTTGCACGGCGAATTGTGGAGCGAGAATGTTGTGTGAGGATGTAAGCATTAGACAACATATCATAAAAAGGGTCATAAAGTCTTGGATTCGTTTAAAAGCAGGTGGAGGGGGGGGAAATGCTTAAGGTAGCCTACCTGCACCAAATGAAGCATCAGCAAGAGGGCTACTGGGTGGACGGGGTAAGAAGTGTACTGGAAAGATTAGGAATGGGTTATCTATGGGATAGGGACTTACAAAGAGAGGAAGGTAGGGTGTGTAAAAAAGTGTGCAGAAGGGTTAATGACGTAGAGTTGCAGGTGCTAAGGGAAGAGTGCACCAGTAGGAGAACCTTAACGGAGTTCTGCGAAATAAGGAACTTTATGAGCATAAAGCCTCAATGCCTAATGAAAAGAGAAATGAGAGGGATAATTTGGTGGTTAATGGGGGTGTATAAGAACAAAGCGTTGAGAGAAGTAGGAAAAGAGGACATTTGCCTGTTTTGTGGGAAGGTTATGGGTGCGGCGCACCTGATCAGGGAATGCAAGGAAATTAAAATGATAAGAGCAAAGTTTGTAGACAAAGCAGATCTAAACAGAATAGAAAATGAAAATGAGTATCACACTTTAATTAAATTACTAAAAAGGGAATGGGGAGAGCAGGTCAATTAGCAAAATATTTTAATACCATCAGGGCAATGTGGAATAAGAAAGCGTCGGATGAGATTCAGAACAAAGATGCATGTAAATTAAGCATTCAAGTACAGGAGATGGCTTCCTAAGCTATAAATCTTGTTAAAGCCTAGGAGAGCCTATCTGTATTAACTAGGTAGCCAATACGATACTACCGTACAGCCACATATTGCTGTCTGTAGATTTTTCCTGTGAGTTTGATGTTTTTTTTTTTCCTTACCAGAAAACTTATCAGACTCTTACAGTCAGTAAGGGCTCGATAGGGAAATAAAAGTAATTCTTTCTGTGAGGTGTCTCCCATGGAGAACTGTCAAAAAATGAAGAACACTGTGTCCACATTTATGATTAAGAAAGATCTTTGTGCAGTTTCCATCAGAAAAGTTGCCCAGTGATATTGTGAATGAAGATAACTACTGCAAAACATTATTAAGTTTTGAAATAACAAGGAAGCTATGAAATGCCGAATGGACATTTGGTTTAATTATCTAACGCCACACTGTACATTTATGTTATCTATGTGTTTATTGTCTGTATGTCACGATATGACTCTCTGAGTTAAAGTGACAATTAACAAGTAGACTTGGTTTAAATAAATAAATAAATAAATAAATAATCCATCATATCGGTTATATTACAACTACATCTTATACAGCTCTCTCCAAAGAATTAAAAAGCATAATAGAGAAATCGATTCATGTAATAGACCTCGTGCGCATGGATGTTGCTGCGCTCTGGCGGCAAGTCGTTCGAATAGTCCATGGGGTGCTTGTCAGTGAAGTGAAGCAACGTGATTACCAGGCTGCGTTTGTTGAGGTGCGAATTAAAGTTCGAGAGGGAAGAAAGTTCTACAAAGAGTAACTACTCCTACAGAAATTGTCCGCCTGGGACGAAGTTCTTCGTATTCCCAAACAATAAACAGCACATGCATAGAAGGAACGCTTGGACTGTGGCTTTAAAACGGGACACGAGTGATGGTAAACCTTGGCATCTTACAATTAATTCACGTGTTTGTAGTCGGCATTTTATAAACGGAACACCGACAAGAGATCCTGACAGTCCCGGTTACATACCGAGGCTCTACATGAAGCCACATTTATCGGATCAGCACCAGCAACGAGAGGGCAGTAGAGTAACTGCGAGATACAAGAGGCGAAAAATGAGGCATGTAAATGACGGGGGTGAAGGAAGTGTGATGGAGTATGGTTCATTCAGTGACGCGAGCACATAGACGGATATTGTGACCGTATATAGTGCCATACGGAGGTGAACATATTGTTTTCTTCTTTGAGAAATAATTGCGAAGCAGAAGTCCAGACAAATCTGCCAATGCCCCCTGCGAACAAACAAACAAACAATGACTAACACTTGTTTAAAACAAGACTCTAGTGTTCATGTGGACCTTGTGGATAAGACGCATTATTTTTGTGGATACCGGTCAGTGAAAGAAAGCGAACATATTCTTGTTGAAATAGCGGGTGTAAAGCTGGCTGTGTTTCGTATCCTGTTATCGTTGTTACCTTCTGTTCATCACAATTGTACTCTTGACAAGGAAAATATGTTACTTCTCCTGTTAATGAAGTGCAAACTGGGTATTAGTTTTGCTGCACTCGGCGTTATGTTTAACTGTCACAGGACTACGGCTTCTGCTGCCTTTAAATTTACACTCTACCATCTTTTTGAGAAAACTAAGGAATGGATTTTCTGGCCACAACGATCCACTATTAAATGTACTATGCCAAATTCCTTTAAACGTCATTTTGAAAATTGCACGTGCATTATAGATTGTACTGAAGTATACTGTGAAAGACCCCTTAAAGTGTTCGTCAAAGAATTTTAATGTTCTCTCATTACAAAAATGCATTCACTGTAAAATTTCTGGTTGCCATTACTCCATCAGGTTATATTTCTTTTCTTTCTAAATGTTATGGTGGAAGAGCGACTGACAACTTCATTACCGTACATTACGGTATACTAAATCATATTCAAGCAGGAGATCTTGTTATGTGTGATAAAGGGTTCCCACAGATAAAAACGTGCATTGAAAATAAGAACGCAGTAATAGTAATGCCACCATTTGCATTTAATGCACAGTTTTCAGCTGAGGAAGTAGAATCAACATATGATATAGCATCTGTCAGAATTCATGTTGAAAGAGCTATACATAGAATGAAGGTTTATAAAATATTAAGTAACCGAGTTACTATGGATTTGGTACCTCATTTAGACAAGATTGTTCATCTCACAGGTATCCAAGTAAATTTCAGTCCTCCTATCATTAAATTAGACGACTGATATACTTTAGGCAGGTCCTTAACTTAGACATGATTATATAATTATTGAATTGTACATGATTACACCAATCTAATTCACTTTTTTTATATTTCTAACTCGAGTAGAAATTATATAATGTTTCAAATGTCTGAATAGTGGTAAAACCCAGCATGAGAATGGTAACAATGTAACACTATGTATAACGCTGAAAATTAGCGGGAGGTAATGCTCGAAATAAAACATCTCTACTGTGGGAATAATATTTGAAAGGAATTCTTCATTTCTGGAGACACTCACTTTCACACTTTTCTTTGGAGAATATACAAATAAGTCACAGAAGTTGAGGTTCAAAATATACAACGATGCCTGTACCTGGGTATAATATACATGAGTTTCCTTTAACTTGATATCACCATCAATGTTAATATACAAATATGGAACGTGTTGTCATCAACCACAGGCTTTTCCTGACACGAGTAAGGGCACTTAATCTCCAAAAGAGAAAGGCATTCCTGACCTAGCACTATCCCATCCGGGCTGCAGCAGAGCCAGGGTTGCTCTTCTTTTATAAACAAACCCAGCTGTGACACGCACATTGGGACGATACACAGAATTCCTGAAGTGCCCTCTGCTCATTATTTCTTCCGTATCTCACTGCAGGACTGTTTATGTCTTTAGAAATAAGAAGCTGAGATGTCAGTTTATTAAAATCTCCACTCTGCAGTGTCATGATCTTGTGTACGCTCTGGCTGGCCGATATGCGTAATTTTCTTTGATGGAACCAAGCAGGATTCTTAGATAGAGCCCTAGTCTAATTCGCAATAGCATCCTTTTGCGATTTTGTGACTTTCACGTTGTCAAAATAAACATTCAGTACGTCACTTGGCAACATGGACTCATAATATTTTGGCACTAGTGATATCTTGCCACTTGTCAAGTAATTTATTCCATAGCATCTAAACAGTTTATTAACGTTTTGATGGTCTAATTGCTGAAGACACTGAAGTAAAAGTCTTGTTTCGCTCTGTTCTACATCATCATCCACGATAGCTTCAACAATAGAAGTGGAGATAATTATGGATTCACCTTCACATTCGGCCTTCAAAATTCTTTTAAAAGCTTATTTAATCTATCCTTGAATACTTCTCCTAAATGTTCACCTTAAGAATATTCCGCGATAAAATTCTTAGGTTTCTCCCATTGTTGAAGGAAGGAAGTCTTCGAAGAATCTCTCTCGGTATTAACATAAATGCAAAGCGCAGCAATGTACTTGCAGCATTTGGAAAGGCCTGATTTGCATTCACATTCGGCTGACTAAATGTTCCTGTTGCAATCGATCTGTTAAAAAAAAAAAAAAAAAAAAAGGACTAGCATTAATTAATGAAAAAAAAAATTTACAACGACAATGGATTCGGGAAATATATATAATAAAGTTATGTTTAAAATTAATAGTCTAAATATACATATGATTCAAGAGTTTAGTGCTTTTCAGTCGGTCAACACGAATGTACCCAAAAGAGATGGGTTATGCCCTAATCCTGAAATAAATTACATGAGATTAATAAAACACTAGGATGACCAGTTTCGATCGTCAAGCGATCATCATCAGATCCAATACACTTAGGCTATAAAATCTATGTTTGAAATACAGGTGAAAATATTTACAATATGTACAATTATTTAGTTGCAGTATTGGTACTGCAACTGTCAGTGTATGCTAAATGCAGTATATATGTTAGGTGAAATGCTAAATGGTGATGGCTATCCGGAGATTGTACTTTAGAGAGATTATATGGTTGTAAACTATGGTTAAACTATACAATTTTAGGCTAACTACTTATCTGATTGTCTTCCGTACTACAGCTATTCGCAGTTTCCGTGCTCACTTGAACTCGCTGTGCGGCCGACTGCGGTGGTTATCTTAACGACTGGTTTTTCCCTGCCTTCCCCCCCTGTCCCTACGTGCTGTGGGGAGTGATCGCGATGTGTTTATGTGAGGTGTTGCCAACCTAGATAAGATGTATGTTATTGAATGAGGTGGATCTACAACTATTAAAGACCGTGGATTAGTCCTCGCCACGCGTGGAGCATAACCCATTCGAACTAAGCGTTGACGGTCTTATGAGGACGTCCCGGCACCTTTAATACTGCCTCTAATATGGGCCTTGGTTTATTGCAGAAGAAAAAGTACATCGTACACCTGATCCAGATAACATTTACCTATTAAAAACCCCCTAATTTCCCCCCTTTTTTTATCTAGCTTGGCTGTGTCGCTAAATTGAGTTTTGTTTCCGACAGGGTGTGTTTTTTAGTAGCGTGAAGAGGGGTGAGCTCTCCATGAACGTGTGTTCATTTAGATTGTTGGGATTGTTTCGTTTGGCTAGGTGTATCTCGATTGCTTCCTTTATGTCAAGAGCTCTGCCTTTCGATTCGTGATGGATTATTTTAAGGTCCGACTCTATGTTGGTAAAGCTATGCCCTGCGTCACACATATGTTCGCACACGGCTGAATGTGTTCCGTATCTTATCGCATTTCTATGTTCATTATAACGTGTGTCTACTCGCCTTCCACTCTGCCCGATGTAATTAGCTTGACAATCGGTGTCTTGGCACGTTATAGAATATACCCCTGACCTTGAATACGGGTCACGTTTATTTAGATTACTATTTAGGAGGTGCCTAGCGGTTGTGTTTTTCGTTGTGAAAGCTATCTTTATGCCTTGCTTTTTGAATAGGTTAGTGATTTTATATGTATTCGCATTCACATAGTTGAAACGCGCAATTTTTTTCTCATTACTGTCCGGTTTGGGAATCGTTTTATCTTTATTTTTATGTTTGGCTATAATTTGATTTATTTTGCTTGGCCAGAAGTTGTTTTCCCTTGCTATTTGCATAATAGTTCTTATTTCCTTATTATAGTTGTCTTTTGACATGGGTATGTTTAAAGCCCTGTGCACCATTGAATTGAAACCCGCTAGTTTGTGCGTACTGGGGTGATTAGACTGATTGTCGATTGCATGCGAGGTTTGTGTTGCTTTCCGGAATATGGAATATGAAAGGTCGTTGTCTTTACGTTCAATAGTTATATCGAGATAATTTATTTTCCGGTCTATTTCGGATTCCTTAGTGAATTTGATAGAATGGTGAAGGCTATTAATGGATTGGAGAATTGTTTCTTCGCTAGTTAGTTCAGTATCGTAGATGCAAATTACATCTACGTATCTTTTCCATATTACTATTCCCTTTGTTGAAGTCTTTTCTAAGAACGCATTTTCTAGTGCATTGATGAAGATGTCAGCGATTAACCCACTTAGTGGCGATCCCATTGCTAGGCCTTCTCTCTGTGTGTATATTTTATTGTCGAATTGAAACACGTTTTGGGTGAGAACGACCCTCAGTAATCTCACAATCTCTTCAATTTCTTTTGCCGAATTGTTGGATTTTAAGTTGTTTTCGATAGTGTTGATTGCTTCAATAATCGGAATATTGGTGTACATGTTAGTTACGTCGAAGGATACTAGCCTGAAGCTAGGTTTCATTTGTAGGGTGTAGCTTTCACAACGAAAAACACAACCGCTAGGCACCTCCTAAATAGTAATCTAAATAAACGTGACCCGTATTCAAGGTCAGGGGTATATTCTATAACGTGCCAAGACACCGATTGTCAAGCTAATTACATCGGGCAGAGTGGAAGGCGAGT
Source organism: Meconema thalassinum (assembly GCA_946902985.2). NCBI lineage: Eukaryota > Metazoa > Arthropoda > Insecta > Orthoptera > Tettigoniidae > Meconema > Meconema thalassinum. The sequence continues at coordinate 790,843,606 of OX336390.1, forward strand.
AGACACACGTTATAATGAACATAGAAATGCGATAAGATACGGAACACATTCAGCCGTGTGCGAACATATGTGTGACGCAGGGCATAGCTTTACCAACATAGAGTCGGACCTTAAAATAATCCATCACGAATCGAAAGGCAGAGCTCTTGACATAAAGGAAGCAATCGAGATACACCTAGCCAAACGAAACAATCCCAACAATCTAAATGAACACACGTTCATGGAGAGCTCACCCCTCTTCACGCTACTAAAAAACACACCCTGTCGGAAACAAAACTCAATTTAGCGACACAGCCAAGCTAGATAAAAAAAAGGGGGGAAATTAGGGGGTTTTTAATAGGTAAATGTTATCTGGATCAGGTGTACGATGTACTTTTTCTTCTGCAATAAACCAAGGCCCATATTAGAGGCAGTATTAAAGGTGCCGGGACGTCCTCATAAGACCGTCAACGCTTAGTTCGAATGGGTTATGCTCCACGCGTGGCGAGGACTAATCCACGGTCTTTAATAGTTGTAGATCCACCTCATTCAATAACATACATCTTATCTAGGTTGGCAACACCTCACATAAACACATCGCGATCACTCCCCACAGCACGTAGGGACAGGGGGGGAAGGCAGGGAAAAACCAGTCGTTAAGATAACCACCGCAGTCGGCCGCACAGCGAGTTCAAGTGAGCACGGAAACTGCGAATAGCTGTAGTACGGAAGACAATCAGATAAGTAGTTAGCCTAAAATTGTATAGTTTAACCATAGTTTACAACCATATAATCTCTCTAAAGTACAATCTCCGGATAGCCATCACCATTTAGCATTTCACCTAACATATATACTGCATTTAGCATACACTGACAGTTGCAGTACCAATACTGCAACTAAATAATTGTACATATTGTAAATATTTTCACCTGTATTTCAAACATAGATTTTATAGCCTAAGTGTATTGGATCTGATGATGATCGCTTGACGATCGAAACTGGTCATCCTAGTGTTTTATTAATCTCATGTAATTTATTTCAGGATTAGGGCATAACCCATCTCTTTTGGGTACATTCGTGTTGACCGACTGAAAAGCACTAAACTCTTGTTTACTAAGGCAACACTGAAAATATGGCTTCAAACACCACAATACATATGATTTGTGGACCAAAAAGAAAGGTAAATATTACCTTAAGTTTGACAGCATAAGGCGGTTGATTAATGCTCGTTTCTCTGAAACAGAAGCTGGATATTTCTTCTCCCAATCGTTCCTTCACCTGAAATATGTGATTACTTTCATTGAGCTGTTTGCCTTTCTTTAGCGTAGAAGCTCTAAAATACGACGTATCCCACCGAATCGTCTGAAAGCCCACCTGAACCTCTATGGACGACGACATTTCAGCGTTAAATTGCTTCCTTCACTATCACACTTGATTCTGCCGCACAAGCCAGTACACACACTAGCCACATGGATGTTCTGAGTGAGTTGTCGCTAGGAGCGCCAGCAGGTAAAATATCGTCATGCGCACGAGGTCTATAAGTTGGAAACTATATAACTGAGACAGCATTACTGGCACGATTTCTATTCTTATCCATATAAAAAAAAACTAAAACTTTCTTCGGCTTTTCCCAATTAATTGGGGTCGCCGGAGCCAACCAGGCTCATTTTGGTTTTGGCCGGGGATTTAATGCCGGATGCCCTTCCTGACGCTACGTGATTTTTCAGGTGAAAATTCCACCCCGCTGTCACCGGGATTCGAATCCTGGCCGTCAGGCTGAAACACGAGCAGCTAAGCCACTGCGCCATCACGCTCCCCATTCTATTCTTATCCCTATATTCAACCATATGGTAAGTAGCACACAAGTGATTTATGATTATGTTACAGAATATTTGTTGAAGGGTATGAATATTTCTCATACTTTCTAATCTCACTCGCATGTAAATATCGTTTGTCTTTTGTCAAATGTATATTCCATGACTTTATATTCTTTTCCTTTTGTCTGTATCCTGTGTTCTTGTTTAATACAATCTAAGTCAACACATGCTCGTGTATTTCAATCCGTTCATCCCGTGTTTAACTGATACAATAGAAACCCATGCATAGCACAAGTAGTTTCAATAGGTTATGGGCCCAGACATAACTGTGTTCTGTGATCATTTTCTTCAGTGAACTTAAAAGTGAGAAGGCAAAATGAGTGAACATGCTTCGAGTCCTTGTGCCTATGGGTTTCCGAAATTGAGTGGTCGGGAGGATTATTCGAACTGGTCTTTTGGGATGTCAAATTATCTCAAAAAGCATGGATTGTGGGCCAGTGTCCGAGGCACAGACGTGTCGAAGGGACATGATCGGCGTGACGAGAGAGCGCTGGCAGATATATGTCTCATGGTGGCTGTTCACAATTATCCCCATGTTCGAGACTGTGTAAAAGCTAAGGATGCCTGGCATCCCCTTGAAAAGGCTTTTGAGATAAATAAAGTGGAGGTATATCACGCTGATGCGAAATCTGTGCTCGCTCAAGTTATCAGATTTCGATTCCATGAACAAGTATGCTGGTGAGGTTATGTCAGTTACACAGAAGATAGCAGCTGTTGATGAGCCTGTCGCTGATAGTTTGTTGCTGCTATGATACTTCATGGTCTTCCTGATGAATACGATAACTTAGTTATGATCGTAACCTCAACATCAGAGGTAGCGTGCTAGCTACTGGTTCAGTCTATCTTGTTGGACGAATGCTTTCGCCGAAGTCATGGTGAGAAGTCAGCTGATGGGGCAACCCTGTACAGGAACACCAAGGAGGAAGTCAGGTATGTTAAGAAACCAAAGAACTCTAGTGAAAAAGCAGTTGACAGGAGTCGTTGGAAGTGTTACGGAAGAAATACTTGTCCACCGAAGACAAACGTTCAAAGTGCACCGAAGTGTCCAAAATCCAATTAAAGTCTGTTTTGTGCTTTAACTGCTCGCGTACCAAAGAATTGTTTCGTCATTGATTCTGGTTGTAGTGCTCACATGTCTTCTAATGTTAAACTTATGTCAAATTATAAATGCAATGATGATCCTGATATAAACATTGTATTTGGTAATAATGGTAAGTTGTCTGTACAAGGAGTTGGTGACATTGCACTGAATAATCTGTCAGACGTGATGCATGTTCCAGGACTGAGTGTTAACCTGCTGTCGGTAAGTCAGATGATTAAAAGGGGTGCTGTTGTTGTGTTTAACACAAATGGATGTGAAATCTTGGATTCAGAGAATTGCTCAGTGAATGGTAGCGTGCTAGCTACTGGTTCAGTTTTGAATGGTCTGTATTATCTGAATGTTAACCAATGTCTTCCCTTGTTGGTGTAGTGTCCGATTACAATTTGTGGCATCAATGGTTGGGCCACGTTGGACAACAGGAAGTTACAGGTCTTAAGTCAAATGTCTGATGTCGTTAAATTTAAGGGAATGCCAAAGGAATTGTGTGAACCATGTGTTCTCGGGAAGCAGCAAAGGCAGTCATTTCCACAGGTAAGTCACTCGAGGAATGAAGGATTTTTGGACTTGGTGCACTCTGATCTGTGTGGGCCGCTCCCTGAGGCCTGGAATGGTGTTAAATACACGATGACAATAATTGACGATTTTAGCAGGAAGATTTTTGTTTATTTTTGGGAACAAAAATCTGAAACCAAGGAGAAAGTCAAGGATTTTGTTGCATATTGTGAAACTCAGAAAGGTAAGACACCAAAGATTTTTAGATCTGATAATGGTAAGGGATTTGTCAATTCTGATCTGAACAAATATTTCATGGAAAATGGGATTGTGCAACAGAAAACTGTAAGGTATAAAGCTGAACAAAATGGCTTAGCCGAACGTCACAATCGTACCATTATGGAAAGGGTTAGATGCATGTTGTTTACAGCAGCATGTTCTGAAAAACTGTGGGCAGAAGCGGCCAATACGGCAGTGTATATTTTGAACAGGAGTCCTCATAGTAAAGTTGATAATGCCATACCAGAGGAATTGTAGACTGGTCAAGCTGTAAGTCATGAGAATATGAAAATATTCGGTTGCGATGCTTATGCTCATGTTCCAAAACAGGTGCGTACTGGCAAATTGGAACCCAGAAGCAAATGTTTTGTTTTTGTTGGGTATGATGGGGAAAAGAAAGGTTACCGTCTGTTTGATCCCAGTAAACCTAAAGATATATTTGTAGAGCACAGTGTTAAATTTGTAGAGCATAAATTCACCAGGTGTGCTGAGAGAAATATTGAAATGGACGATGTAATGTATTGTCCTTTGCATGACATTGTAAATAATGATGAAAACCGAATTGGACAGGATAATAATCTGCCAATCGTTGAAGTTTCAGTTGCTGGTCAGGTTAGTGACAAAATTGATGTTCCAGGTATTGCTCAGATTAATAAAGACATGGTTGTAATTCATGATGATGAAAATGATGAGATTGACCAGTTTGGTGTTCCAGTAAATACAGGTAGGAGGTACTCTTTAAGGGAGAGACGTCCAAAACAATTTCCTGATTATGAGGTCTATTTTGCTGAAAGTAGTGGTTATGTGGAACCAACCACTGTGTCTGAAGCACTTAACGGTAAGGATGGCATGCAATGAAAAAAGGCGATGGAGGAAGAACTCAAGTTATTTCATGATAATGATGTATGGACATTAGTTGAGAAACCTGATGGAACAAATATTGTAAGATGCAAATGGGTGTTTAAAGTGAAACGTAATACTGATGGTAATGTGTCTAAATTTAAAGCACGCTTAGTGGCTAAATGTTGTTCTCAACGGCACGCAGTTGATTATCTAGAAACTTTTGCACCTGTAATGCGGTATAGTACATTGAGATTATTTTTTGCTCTTGTTGTAAATATGGATATGGAAGTTCATCACCTTGATGTTTCAACAGATTTTTTGAATGGCGTTCTTAAAAATGATATTTATATTGTACCCAACTGGGGTTGGTACAGGAGACAAACTTCGGATCTCTAAGACGTAAAGACTTTCAGTTACAAGCTAGACATGAGGAAATAGGAAGTGATTCAGGCAATGACGCAGAGCATTGACAGCCTTATCTGAAGTCACAAGATGCAAGCCGTGTATGAATCACGAGGACAGTCATGCTGTGATGAAACGATCAGAGCAGATTGGCAGGGGAACCACCGCGAAGGTTTAATATCAGCACTTTTATGTCAATCCTGGATTGTTTCCCAACACCGCAAAATCGTGAAATAACCCGTTTTCGCGGAAACAACGCAAAATCACATAAATATGTTTGCGTCAATCAGAATAATCCAGGGAATTATGAATTAATCAAGACTAAAATCGAATAATTTAGGCACAGGAAAAAAGCACTTACGAAGCAGTTACGTCATTAGGCGGAGCTAAGAAGAGGTCTTGGGAAGGAGAAAATAAAAACCAACTCGCCCACACAGCTGAGGAGCCTTGTAGATTTAATTTAAAATAAATAGGCGATCGATTTTCAGGAAACGAGATGATCATGTAACGTTTGGATTATAGGGAACATAATGGGATATTTTTCAAAAACGTGCGACGTCTAGTTCAAAAGATAGCTCCGAGAAGAAGACCAAAGTAATTTATTTTTGCAAGTTCCCAATATATAGCCGAGGTTTCAGCCAGAGGGCATGCAGTTCTCCGACAGCCCAGGGGGCGTCAGGCTGTATCAAATGCAGTATTCGTCAGCCCAGTGGGGCGTTAGGCTGTATCAGAAGCAGTTTCACTATCAGTAAGCGTAGAGGCGCTACACGCTGTATCACCAAATGCAGGAACGCTGCATCACACCAGTCGCAGTTCAGTCAAGCCCGGAGAGGCTCTGCGCAATTTCATACAGTACTTAGTATACAGTACGCAGTATTATAGTCTGCCTGGACGGAAGTTCGTCATCACGTTGATAATAACTCATCGCACTCCTGTATGGAGATGTCGCATCGAGTAACTCAGTTCGTCACCAACCGCTAAAGAGGATCGTGCTAAGTCAAATTAACAAATCGTCAGTATCCGCGGTTTCAACAAAAGTTCGTATGTGCGTGGTAATATAAATACGTCACATCAGAAAGTACTGATGTTTTAAAGTGATCACTAAAGCACTTGTGCTATATCAGATAAAATTTTACGCTACACGGAAACCGTGACAAAATAAGTTGCGCCGCGTCAAATTCTAGAACATTAGTGAGCTAGAAAACTCCAGTCCAGATCAGTAGAGACGTAACGCTGGAAGTCATCGATTCGAGACTATAGACAGGTCTTCGGAAAAGTCAAGTAAAAAGACCACATTATTAAGGGTCAGATATTGGAACGGAATCCAAAAATTCAAATAAATGGACACGGGTTCGATACCCAAAGCGTATTCAGTGAACTTTAGCGAAGCTACAGGGTGTCAAACAGGGTCGTAGCCAGAAAAACATTCTCGTAAGAGAAAGAAGAAAAATCTTGTCGCAGTATATAAAAAGGACAGATTACGGTCAAGAAGTAGGAGGGCCGCAGGTCCGATAGACCGCCATATAAGCGTAGGGCAAGTGAAAAATGCTCATCGCTTATAAAAAACGATAAGGGACGCCGAAATAGACTGTTAAAAGGACAGGGCAGAGACTAAATCCAGTGAAGAACTAGGAGCTGTTCGAGTTATCACGCGTCCAATGCAGGGTCTTGGGACCTCATCAGGGCGTCGATCACCGATAAGAGGTGCCGAAAATCACTGAGATATGGTGAAAAAAGTGCAGTGTAAATAATTTAAAAGAAATATATTTTTAGTGTTAATACAGTGTTTTTATAGAATAATAATGTGTTTAAATATAAGTGAAGGTCGATTGGGCCTAAGTGAAATGCAGTTCACGAAAGAAAGTGCCATGGAAAAGTGTTAGATATGCCGTTAGTTGGGTGAACCCTTCTAAGAATGAAACAAGAGCAGCACACGGGTGAGTTATGATTTTTCATTAAAATTTGCAGCTGTACTATGCAGTGCCCAGTGAAATCGGTCGTTGACTAGGTAGTTTAACGATTGATTTGCTGGGTAGTTGAATGCACTAAGAAAATTGAAATGTTGGGATAATAATAAGGAATAACTGCGAGAATGACCTCGCAGAAATAAATATACAAATGGGATCAGTAAATATAAAGAAATGGATGCCCAAGAAATGAAATAATAAGTAATAAATGATTTGGAGGAAGGAATCGAAATAATAACCTAAATGGCTTAGAATTTTTGCCACAGTAAAATCAGGTTATGAAATAAATACGCACCATAATGAAATCGTTAAAAGTCGATAAGATAAGGAAAAATAAAAATAGTTTGATTTTATACCATATAATTAAATGGCAAATAACTATAAGTTGTAATAAAAATAATTGAAAATCTGAGATGATAATAATAAAAATAACTATTATCGAGTTGTTATACTCTAAAAATGAAGTGGTGGTAAAAATTGTAATAAGGAACTCAAGAAATAAAAAAGGAACGAAATAAATAATATCTTGACGTATTGTTGTCAAAATTATCAATCAATAAATCTCTAAAGTAATTGGTGAATAAAACACCCAAGGGAAAATGTATTATTGCAGGCTATCAGGCCAAAGTTGTAAAAATAAAATAATAGGAACACCGAGGTCTTACCCCTATAAATGAAAGATTATAGAGATTAAATAAACCGCGAATATCCAAGCAAGAAATCGTGTTGCCGAAAAGGCCTAATAATAACATAAATATAGCTTCAAGCTAATAAATATGCGTTAATCAGGATATACTTATTCGGGAGATGGAGAGTATCGTCGAAATATTGTGGATGAAAGATTCCCATTAATGTATTGTATGGAAACGTCATGTTATATTGTGTAGGTGAAATTCCCACTAAAGTATTGCCATATTGAAGCGTCGAAAATGATAGTTACATGTGAGTCCCGCCAAATTGGATATGTGTTCCTGGCCTGGCATTGTTATAATAAAAATATTGTGGGCAAAAATCGCAGAAATAAAGCGTCGTATGTGAAATATGCAAGTAAGTCCGATAAGGCATTGTTATAAATATAGTGTAGTGATAAGACGTCATACAAGTTGTTATTAAGGTTGGCGTAATCAACTATTATAGATACTCTCCGAAATAAGTAATAAATATCCTGAAGACACGAAATGTTAATGATAATAATAATATTAAAAGCCAAAACAAATAGCCGCTTTAGAAGTGAATGTAAGTCTTGGGAATCATATGGTTAAATAATAAATAACATTGTAAAGCATGGCGGTCGGCGATACGTCATAAATCAAGTGAAGTGTCACAGGAAGAGGGGGCAGCTGTTAGAGCCTGACCTACCGTAGTGAGTGAATGACAGAGGAAATTTAACGAGTTCCGCGGTCAAGTAGGGCCTAGCAAAGACTGATAATAAAGAGGCCACTATATGAAAGTTTTTATTAAAAGGTGCAAGCTTAAAATAACCTATAAAATCATAATGCTGGGGTTGAGACCATTCTCCAGAATATAAGTTTGAAGTGTTTATATGGATTTTGACGGATTTTGTCAAATTCTTTTATTGTTGATAAAAGGATCTCTTCCTCAAAAAGGAATAAACTAACGGGTTATGAAACAATGTAGTTTTATTATGAATAAAGATCCCACTATGATAAAAACACAGTGCATGGTACAATGCTGAGGAAAAATCACCTGATGCATGGAAAGTAACTGGTGGAATAAGGGTTCGATCTACAGGCATGGCATGTTCTTGTACAGTATTTTAAATGTTTAAAATCTAAGGCTTTGTGAAGAATTATTAGTAAGGTCCAAAGGAATTAATAAATGATAAATAAATAATGTTTAAGTAAACATAAAGAAACCCTGAAGGGTAAATGAAATGAATGTAACTGTCCAAAGCCTTGGAGAGATTATATGACTTAAATGATAGGCGCGCTCGACGCCTGAGTGAAATATACTAAAAATGGTAATAATTTAATTTAAGCAAACCAAAGTAGTTACAAAGTTCGTGGAATAATGAAGTGACATTATAGTGAATTTTGATGAATTTTTAAATAGTGATTTTTAGTTTTTGAGTGACACTTGAAGAGACTATGCCAAGTGATTTGATTTTTGATATGTTTTGAATGAATCTATTTTTCATCTATGAAATAAATAATGTAAAATTGTAATGTTGAGATTTTCATCTAATCCTTGTGAACCTTGAGTATTCCATATCGGATGTTAAGTCAGTGGTGGAGGGAACGTTACACATCCCGATACCGCAGTAGCAAAAGCCGAGTGCTGACTGAGCATCCTCCGTATAAACGGGCACAATATGTACCCCCCAGAAGGCTATGAGTGTGACAGTTCTAAAGTTTGTAAGCTTTGAAAAGCCCTTTATGGCTTGAAGCAAGCATCTCGCACTTGGTATGAGAGGTTTCATGAAATTCTTACTGAAATCGGTTATAAGAAGTCACTGTTTGAACCATGTGTATATTAGTGTAAAGATTCATCATCTTTTGTTGCTATTGCCCTCTATGTTGATGATTTTTTTGTATTTTTAATAATCATGTCTAACTAGAGAAACTGAAGTCTGTGTTGCATTCTCATTTTAAGATCAAAGATTTGGGACAAGTCTCTGAATGTCTGGGGATGAGGGTTCAAAGAAGCAAAGATAGTATTAGATTGGATCAGAAGTGTTATCTGTTAGATGTGTTGGATAGGTTTACCATGTCACATTGTACTCATGTGAAAACTCCAATGGAAACAGGTTTGTTGTTGGAGAAATCCACATCCTGTGACAAATCCTATCCCTATCAACAGGCTATTGGTGCTTTGTTATACCTTTCCATTTGTACCAGGGTAGATATTGCATATGTAACTAATTATTTGAGTCAGATCAAAAATTGCTATGGTAAGGAACATTGGACATGTGTCCAGAGTGTGTTCAGATACTTTAAGGGTACGGTGGATGTTGGTATCTTGTATAAAAAAATCAAAATGTGGTGTCATGGTTTTTGTTGATACTTCTTTTGGAAATAATTTAACTGACAGGGAACCTGTGGGTGGTTATGTATTTAAATATGCAGAAGGCCCAATAAGTTGGGAAAGTAAGAAACGGCCAGTTGTGGCACTGTCTAGCACTGAAGCAGAATACATAGGTCTGACTTCAGCATGTAAAGAAACTCTGTTCCTTAGAGGTTTCTTCTTTGAGTTGTGTAAGAGAGGAGGTCCAATTCAGTTGTGTAATGACAGTCAGAGTGCTCAGAGGTTGGCTGAGAATGAAGGTTTTCATCAGAGAACAAAACCCATAGATGTGCGCTATCATTTCATTAGGGACATATTAAAGAAATGCAGAGTAAAGTTGTCCTATATGCCTACGGCTGAAATGATTGATGATGTATTGACAAAAGGTCTGCCAATTCATGGTCACGTGAAATGTGTTACTGGCATTGGGTTGTCCTAAGTGCAGCATAATGCAGCACCAGGTTGAGACGTGTCCGAGTTCTCGTCCCAGAAATAGTTGAGATGGAGATTGTCCGGTGGTAGAGTGCGGCGCTGTTCTAAATTGGCGAAGGAACTCGTTCAGGTTTGTCTGCAGAATTCCTTTGGTTGTTTTTTCGCGTAGAGGGCGTCCTTCACCGTTTGGACATACCGTTCTGCTTGGCCATTAGTTGATGGATGGTATGGTGCTGTAAGCTTGTGGTACTTCACACCACTGTTCTGCAGGAAGGCCTTGAATTCTTCTGAGATGAACTGCCTTCCATTGTCTGAAACGACGGTGACTGGGGTGCCGTGCACTCTGAACAAGTCATCCATCAGGGCGATTGTTGCTGCATTTGTCGTGGGGGTTGTTGTCTTGACCTCGAGCCACTTGCTGTAGGCGTCTACAACAATCAAAAGCTTGCTGTCTACTACTGGGCCCGTGTAGTCGATGTGAAGGTGTTACCACGGTGTCTTCGGGTACACCCAGTGGTGCTCGTGGAACTTGGGTGGAGCGTGCGCATGGGTTGCGCATGTGGTGCAGGACTTTGCGAGCTTTTCGACAAAGGAAAGTGCCATTCCCTTAATTTGACGATCCCCAGGTGACCTGCGTGCAGGTCGTTGAGGATGGCATCTCGCAGTGCAGGTGGAACCACTACTCTGTGCTCGAACATCAAGCAGTTGGTGGCGAGCGTGTATTTCACCTCGGGTGCCTTGAAGTCATGGCGGGTGAGATCTTGGCCTCCTTCCAGAAGTTTGACAATTCTGCCGAGTCAGGGTCCTTCCTCGTCTCTCGTGCATTGGCTTCGGATTTGACGGGTAACTGCTGCGTCTGGTATACTGTAAAAATCAAAGTCGTCGTAAACCTCTGTTTCAATTTACTCATCATCGAACAGGGGCCACCGGTGTCGAGTTCCATCTTGACGGTGGTTCCCTCTATGATGACACCTACCAACTGCTTCCCTGGAGACTGCATTGTTCCGATGACCTCAACTTTGTTGAAATGATGTATGACATCAACGCTGTCAGCTGGTTGTTCTCCTTCGGTCACGTGATTTGTATTCCGCTGCTTTGGTTCGGACCTACAAACTTTAGCTATGTGACCTTTCTTGCCACATGTCCGGCATTCAGCGTTGAGGAACCTGCACTGACTGCGTGGATGTTCCCCACCACACCCAGCGCACAACGATTGGTTACTTATGTTCCCTGATATGCTGGATGCGAACCTTGTAGAGGCCTTGATTGGTCGGATTCTGTTGATAATAGGTCAATATCCCACGTTGCCATTGGTTGCCATCCCTCCGCGACTGTTGCTTTTCGTAGCCTATCCGATTGGTTGAATCGGATATTGAGGTTATATTCGAATTCTTAACCTCGTCAGCAGTGTTCCGGGTGGCTTCGAGTGCGCAGACTATCTCGTACGCAGCAGTGAAGCTCTCCGGTTTCTTGGCAATAATTTCGTCACACATGTCCCGCATGCTCAATTAGCATGCGGTATAAACATTCTCCGTACTCACAGTGTGTTGCTGCTTGTCTTAATCTGAGAGTGAAGCTGGCGATCGCCTCCCCTGCTCTCTGCATGACGCTCCGGAATTTTATGCTCTCTGCATATTTGTTGCGGCTGGCGTCGAAATGGTTCGACAATCTTGACTGGATTTCGCTGTATGAGAGAGTTTCCGGGTCGACAGGACTTACTAGGATCTTCAAAGCTTCGTTAAGTTCGGCGCCCATGTAGACACGTGCGTACTGCGCGTGTTCGTTTTCCGGGACCTTACTCAGACCAAGCACCCAGGTGAACCACGTGAAAAAGTCCCCTATGGTGGTGCCATCGGCGGCATGGTATGCTGACACTGAGAACTGTGGTGGTCTAGGCCGTCCCGGTGACATCGACTCGTTCCCGATGCCACCTCGTGTGGAGGATTCCCTGAGAGCGCTAGCAATAATCCCAGAAAGAGCCTGAAGAAGTTCTGTGGATATTCCTTCTGCCACGATGAAGGAAGATGGTTCACTGATACACTAACTTGCGTGGAGTTGAATTTTTGTTCGGTAGCACGTTTCGCACAAGTATCACGGCGAGGATTTGAGCTTCGTTCGGTACCGTACACGTTATTTATCAATCCCACTTCTGACACCACTTTTGGATTTTCTAAGATTGACCATTTATTATGAAGAAGCCGAACAATATATAAGAACAATACAGATTAGTGCGCCACAATAACGTCTCTGGTGCGATTGAGTAATCGATAATTGAGTCTCTGGTGGTGAGTATGTGTTACCAACTCTTGAGGGTGAAATTTCTTTAACACATACATTTCTGTGGGTTCGAATACACAACACTAAGAATCCCTTGCCTAGCCTTCGCTGACGACCTGACCTTGCTGGCAAACGACAAGCAAGAGGCCACCACACAACTCCAAACACTATACTCAATAGCGACGAAAAAGGATGTGTTGATCAACATCGGAAAGACAATATTCATTACCAATATTCAGGACGCTCCTAAAACCATGAGAGTCAGTGATACTCAGGGCCGTGGAGAGCGGCGACGGACACTGGGGCTGGAATCTCCCGGGCCCCCCTCTGTTACCGATGATGATGATGATGATGATGACGATGATGATAATTATTGTTTTAAGGGGCCTAACATCTTGGTTATCGGCCCCTACCTCTGTAACCAAACTCTGTAAAATTAATTTATAATATTCGTAAATTTGCACAAACTAATTTTGCGCAATATTTTTTTGCACAGAATGTTCATCACCAAATCAATTACAAGAACATAAGAAAACAGCAAGCAATAATAATAACAATAATTGTAGCATACTGAACTCCTATGCCCAAGATCGCAGGTTTAAGTCCGGTCAAAGTCGTCGGATTTTTAAGAGCGTTAAAATCCTTCAGTATGCCTTTATTCGGAGGGGAAGTAAAGCCGGTGGGCCCATGTCTTAGATTTATGGCATGTAAAAGAATCTTCCACTACAATTGGTAGTGTGTAGCCAACATTTGAAGGTTATTTGGTTAGAAACGCTCTATCAGGTTCCAAAGTTCGCCGCTGGGTGTCAGTAACAGTGTCGTCTGGTAGCCAAAGTTGGAACTACTTGAAATTGAACTTGTGTAGGAGCCTACGGGCGTTCAATTGAAAAGTCCTGTTATGACCATTGTCTGCAATAAATACTGTATAAGTTAATATACAGAATTAATAATATTTCAATTATATATTCCACTAAATCCAGGCTATATTTACTATCGTAAACAGAGCGTAAATTACTATCAATATAAATAAGTTAATACTGGTATGTAAAATTTACAACAGTGAAACCTGAGGAGTGCATGGAAAATTGTTTGCAAATTCAGTGTTTATATCTGACAAACGCGTACCAATGCATACTTTCAATTAACAAAAATAAATATCACGAGTAAAGCCATCGAAAACTAGGTAACATTTTTCATTAAATTCACTATACTTTTAAGTTTTGGCTTTTGACAGATCTAAATTTGTCCCGATGAGGTAACACTGTAAGCATGCAAAGTGTTAAGGTTAAATGTTCTGCAGATCCTCTTTGATATCAATCATTTTAGAACTTCAGTGATACTCGTAAAAGCAAAAAAGCAAGCTTGTAGTTTAACGTGACCGTTAATCGCGAGATCATGAGCCACGGGACCTCCTTTTTACGTGGAATCCGAACCACAGGACATGGCATTTCACTTCGAAAATCTCACATGCATTGGCCGGGAATCGAACCCGGACCGCCTTGGTGAGAGGCATACAGCTAGACCGCTGAGCCACCACGCCCCGAGCTCGTAAAAGCAATATGCTCGTTTGTCGTACACAAATTTGAAAAAAATTGCATTCACCGGACCGTAATTGTATCGCTTTTACAGTATTTAACTTGGTGAAAAAATTCACATTGAAACAAGCTGTTGTCCATGAACTCGGAAATGGGTGGGTTAGAATTCCACCGTCGGTGATTCTAGGCTTATTTTCCATGATTCATCGTTTTAACCCTTTAGCCAAAGGCTGTAGTTGCACCTATGTACATTCATTTCCTCCTCAATTCTATCCCAAATTAATTAAAAAATATTTGATTAACTTCAGATAGTCGTACAGAGTTTTACACGCAGAGTAAGTAGAAATGACTAATAACCACGACGTCCTAAGACCCAAAAATAAATCAACAGTTCACTGAACTGCGTGTTAAAAGAGGTGGAAAGGTACACTGTGCGGTACTACGGCCTCTGTGACATAATTATGATCTAATCTCTTTTCATAATAAAAAAAGCAGGATTTTTACACAAAGTCAAGACGTATTTTAAAATACGTTTTACATATAGGGTTCTTATGTTGGCATTCTTAAAACTTGCTGCCCTTGAAGAGTCACGCCCTTGGGTCTAAGCGTAAATACTGATAAGTGTTTTGGTTCAACGGCGATCACACATTGAAGGTAAAGGAAGGAAGCTTGTAGTTTAACGTGACCGTTAATCTTGAGATCATGAGCCACGGGACCTTCTTTTAACGTGGAATCCGAACCACAGGATATGGCATTTCACATCGAAAATCCCACATGCATTGACCGGGAATCGAACCCGGTCCACCTTGGTGAGAGGCCAACAGCTTGACCGCTGCACCACCACGCCCCTACACATTGAAGGTACACATTGTACATCAAACAAAGCAAAATGTGCTATATTTTCATAATTAACCAGAGGTTTACTCAAACGTAAGCCGAGATAATTATGTGGTATCAGTAGATTGCATCTGATCAGTTTTTGTTTTCACAAAAGAAGAAAATGTGAATTTGAACTATATTTTGTAATTTGCAGTCAGTGGAACTTCTTATAATTTAATATTGCTTTCCAGTAAGCAAAACTGGAGCCAGGTTCTCCTAAAAATCCCCAATCTTAGCTATGCCTGGTGACCATCGGGGGCGGATTTAAGCCAAGATTATGGGGAAGTTCACACACTGGGGGATCTGGGGGTATGGAATATCACCAAGCTCAGAGTGGGATCCGGGGGTCCTCTGGAAAATGTTGAAAAAATTAGGTGATAAAACTGGGTGATAATTTTGTGATATTTTAGAGTAAAAATTTGGAGACCATTGACATTTAGTGGCTATAGAAAAGACTATACGACATTGAAGTAGAAACTCTCGCACCTTCAAGTAAGACCCCGCGGTGTAGCTCACCAATGACCGTGAGGGGAGTCTACAACAAGTCTGAAGATCAGAGGTTCGAATCCCGGTGCTGACAGCGGCTATTTCACACTCCCTCCAGACAAATGCCGGGATAGTACTTTATTTCAAGTCCAGGGACACCTATCCTACTCTTAACCCTAATAATTACAGTAATAGTCGCGACGGGCATACGCATTCCCACTTTTCCCAGTCGGCAACTAAGAATACGGCATGCGATTGATCATGTCACAGAGGAATTAGCACAGCACAGTGTATACCATGCTTTTCGTCCAGCAGTGGATGGTTTTATGAGGGGCTACTCTCCAAAGCAAATAGTTACAACAATGTTGCCAATACACCTCTCTTATTATACAACAACCACTAGCCTCCCCTTCAGTCTACACAATTCGCACGTTTCTTGGTTTTCTATTTTGTTCGCTGTTCGAGAATCTTATAATTTATTTCATTAATATTTGTGAAAACTACTGCTTTACAGTCAACTTCATTCAATAATGTGGAGGCCTTTAGAAACAAACCGGAAAATTAACGCGTCAGCAAATACTTAATGCTATCTATAGTACCAATTGATGCAAACGATTCCCAACCGAGTGCCAATGGTTCATTTCCCGCTATTGATACTAGAACTACTAGCTACCAAGTACACGGGTTAAACGTCGCAAGCCCTTAAATGAATTAACTGTAAAAACAAATAGGTCTATTATTAACTGTTGAGTAAGACTACGAATGACACCGCAGTCGGGAAGCCGAATCCTGCATTCCTGCCTCGGCTTCGTCAGGACCCGGAGTCATTTCCAAGTCGTAGATAGAGAGCAACTCATTTTATGTTTAACGGTACTGAGACGTTAAAGCGTATCATGAAAGGGCTTGATTCGCAAGGGAAAGTATCCCTTCGCGTCCTGAAAAATAAGTGCTGTGCAGATCGATGCTGCTCTGTGGAATAAACGGCGTAGAAATGTCCAATAATAATAACAGCCACTCCACCAGCTCAAAACAAAATTGTATTTATATTATTACTCGACAATGCTTCATCTTAATATTCTTCTAAATTAAGCAGAGTTCAAATATTTGGTCTTGAATAATATAGCCACAAGGGGACGAGGCGATAAAATCATACAGGGAATGGCTTTGTTCTTCATAAGAAAATCTGCGCGGTTGCCTACATGCAATATATTAATTTCTCCATCGCCACGCACACCACTGACGTTACTTATTGTTGTTTTAAGGGGAGGAACAGCTTGGCCATCTGCCCCTACCACTGACGTTACTTATTGTTGTTTTGAGGGGCGGAACAGCTACGGTAGGTCATCTGCCCTTACCACTAACGTTCCATGAGAGGAATTGGAAAACAAAGTTGAGTGGTTCAGTGCCCTAGCTTAATTGTCAGTTTTATCCTGGTTAAATAAACACTCAGTCCAGAAAAATACAGGAATGTTACCTTAGTTTCAGTCTTTGGATACATTTCCCAACTCTAGTACCAATAGTAATATAGTTTTTCAATAAATCCCTTAATCAGAAATGATTTGTGCACGAACCCAAGTACGGTACCTAGGATTGCTGATCGTATTGAATGAACCAGTTATAATAATAATAATCATCATATAGCACCTAAGCATACAGCTTATTCAAAAGTTGGCATTGTTTTCTCAATTCAGTATACGAGAAGATGGACAATTTCGCATGCATTTCTTCTATCTATGACAACAGAATCATCCCACCCTTTCGCAAGATATTTAGCCAGCAATGATAATTTTTCACATAGTACGAAAGTGAATTACTAGGGGAAGATGACCTCGCTATTCCACGCCTTAAATCAACAATAACTGAATTACTGTGTGGACGCTATTTCAAAATGTATTTTACTTACCTGCCTGCACGGCATACGATACGTCTAGCTAGACAATATTCATTTCAGACACTAACACCTATATATATCTAAGCTCGATGTGACGCACCAAACTTGAAACTCTTGAGCTAGCTGACCAAACACACCAGGTCAGCCCAGACTCTCGTGGCCTTGGCGAAATAAGTGAAGGGATGAGAAAGTTACTTGAAGGATTGGTGCATAAGCCGAATAAGCTCAATTTAGAATAATGGATGCTCTCTCTGTCTTCAGGTATATTCTGAGAACAATACATAGGGAAATCCCATCGACTAAGTTGACCACTTTGAGACAGTTGTTCTTCCCACAAGCGCTTTGAAGAGGAAAATATTGTCCACATGACAGAATAAGTTTTTCAATCCTTGTAACATTGTTCACAAACAGTTCATTGCATTCATTGCCAGTAGCAAATTCAAGTCACATAAAAGCAATAATAAATCAATGCCCGATCGGGCCTATCCTCCTAGGACGCCGGGCCCCCCTGGGAGGGTCGGGCACCGGGACACCAGCCCTGCCTGCCCCCCCCCCCCCATCTCGTCGGGCCTGGAGATACTAACCGTATCAAGAGAGTGAAAGCAGTAAAATACCTTGGATAATGGATCTCAGAAGATCTTACTGTAATAATAGCTTTCGAACAAAGGAGGATCAAACTAGATAGGGCATACAATGCTTGAAGAAAACTGTACGCCTCGAAACATCTGTCGATAAATGTCAAACTAATACACTATCTATAATGCAGTAGTCAGACCATCAATCCCCTACGCAGCTGAGTGCCTGTTTCTAACTGAGGAGACCCTCCCAAGGGCCCTCGAGTTACAGGAAAGGACATTCTTGCGGAAAAAAGTGGGACCAAGGATCTTTCCAGATGGAAGACGATGGTACAAACCAAATTGCGAACTCTACAAACGCCAAGAAAACCTCACCGATGCCATCAGAAGGAGATGCATGGCTTTCTAAGGCCACCTGTACCGAACGAACCACTACAGGCTGTCTTATAAGATCTTCAAGGTAGCCTGTGTCCTTGAGGATCACACAAATTGAGAACGATCTTGCTGAACTTAATATTCAGCAAGACACAATAAACGACAGGAGTCGCTACCGTCTGACAGTTGAAACCAGTGCTTTCCTCATATCTATTACAGAAGTTCACCACAACGCGTCCAGGAAATGGTCCGAGGAACGTAAGATAGAGTTCAGCAAGAAAATTAAATGTGACTGGTCCAATTGAAAGGCTCAAGATTTAAGCAAAATAGCAGCCGCAAAACAATCCACCAAAAACACCAGAAGTGGCAAACAACAGCTAATGCACAAGCACCGTGGTCCACAGGGGGTCCAAACGACCGAATATGATAAAATAAATAAATAAATAAATAAATAGACAACCAAACCAGAGCGCTCATCCAACAGACTCTCACCGACACCACTTCAAAAGTTAAGTTTAGAGGCGAGATTTCCGATGCCTTCGAGATAAGGACAGAAGTTCGACAGGGAGATGGTCTCTCACCTCTACTATTCAACTGCGTTCTTGAGAAAGTTATCCGTGAGTGGCGCATGAGTGATGAAGGAGTCCAAATGGAATCAGACTTGGTCACAAGAATAAGAACCTAACAATTGATTGTCTAGCCTTACCAGATGACCTTGCAGTTTTTGCGGATTCGTTGGATACGGCCAGGAAACAGATCAACCAGCTTCAAACCCAAGCTGCAAAGGTGGACCTCCTCATCTCTTTCGAGAAAACAGAATGTATTACTAACATCAAGACGGCTCCAAAACATATTGAAGTGAATCATGGGAAAATCAAGCGGGTTGTGACATTTAAGTATCTTGGGGAATGGATAGACCCTACAATGTCCGAAAACGAGGCTTTTGCGTCACCCTTGAATAAAATTGAAATGGATTACCATCTAACTAAGAATGTGTGCAACAAAAGGTCTATATCCCTGAATGCAAAACCGAAGCACTACTGCACGGTCATCCAGCCAGAAGCTTTGTATGCAGCGGCATGTCTCTCCATGAATAGAAAAGGCATAATGGAAAAACTGGAGACCAAGGAAAGGAAGATATTGAGGAAAATCCTGGATCCAGTCAAAGAACACGGCGAGTTCCGAAGACGCCACAACCAAGCGTTGTACACACACGTAGAGAAAATAACTGACGTGATGAGGAAAAGGAGGATTTCTTCTTATGGACATATAACCCGAATTAAATCAACACGGCTATCCAACAGAATTTTTGCTTTTCTCCATGGGAAAAAGACAAAGGGGGCCTGGTTCAATGAAGTAGAGAAAGATCTGTTGGAGACTGGGATAACACGTGAAGATATCCAGGAGCGAGGCCCACTTAGGGAAAAACTTCAAAAACATCGGAGTTTTCAACTTGAGCCGAAGCTAAAAACCGGGAAGGCGTGACATCGATTGCGAATGAAGGAGTACTGGGCCAACATTAAAATGCAGAAGAAACAGTTGACATGACTTGGTCCTTAGTTGGCCGTAACGAAGGAAGAAGAAGAAGAAATAAATAAGATAAATAAATCAATACATAATTATATATATAAATAGCCTGTGTTATTGTAGTGCATGCCGTGGCCATAAGTTAGGAACCATCCCGGCATTTACCTGGAGTAGAAGTGTGAAACCAAGGAAAACGACTTCCAGAATGGCCGATGTGTTCATCGAATCCACTTCTTCTCAGTTTTGTCTCACGAGCCTGAGTAGACCCCGTTCCAGCCTCAGACCAGAATTAAATTTCATGGTAGAGCCGGAAATCGAACCCGTACCTCCGGGACGACAGCCAAGTATCCTAGCAGTTACACCACGACATTATAGCGTATTACCGAGAAGTGAGGTATTGTATTATTATTATTATTATTTTAAAGGGCAGAACAGCGAGGTCATCTGCCCCGAAGTGAGGTAATGCACTAACCTTTGATATAAAGGCGGCTTCGGTGGCGTAGTTGGTAGCATGCTGAGCTTCTATGCCCATGATCGCGGGTTCAAACCAGGCCGACGTCGACGGATTTTTAAGAGAGTTAAAAATCCCTCAGCGTGCTTTCCTTCGGAGGGAAAGTAAAGCCGGCGGGCCCATATATGAGATTTATGTCATGCAAAAGAACCTTCCACTAACTACACTTGTGTTAAGCTAAATTAGTAGGTTGGATTTGATTATCGCTCTAATAAGTTCCGACGTTCGCCACCAGGTGGCGGTTGCGGTGGCATCTAGTTGTCAAATTCACGGCTAGGTGTCGATGACGGTAGCATTTGGTAGCAAAAGTAAGAACTACTTGAAATTAATCGTCTGCAGTCCTTATCTGAATCACAGATAATACACACTAATACAGCCATCACATAAATACCGGTTATCAGACCGATTCTACACACACCCAAAGTACACGGGGCTATATGACCGCGTTGTTGCAGCCCCTTAACTGAGGAACCAACAAACCAACCTTTGATAACCTGACGTGCTTGCATGTAGTTTTTTCCAATAATGAAGAGAAAAATATTTCGTTATGTAACTGTCATGAAATTTGCAAGACACTAAGGCACCCTTTTTGCATATACGGTACTGTATCTCTTTATTTATGACGAACACGTTATTGTCCACGATGCCTGAGTTCCGGGTTCGATTCTCGACTCTGGTTAGGGGTCGGGAACGACATCCACTGAGCCTCGTGAGGATAACTGAGTAGAACATGGGTTCGATTCTCACCTCAGTCACTCTTGGAGTGTCATTTTATGGTTTCCCATTAATACTTCTGGCAAATGCCGAAATACAGTAGTTCCTATCTCAAGTCCACAACCAACGCGTTGTCAACCCTAGATAAATTACAAGTACACCCTCGACTACACACACCACAATAACACAGGCTATCTAACAAATTCCACACACATCCAATTACACGGCGCTGGTGGCTATGGTGTTTCAACCCTTAATTGATATCGACATTATTAACAATTCACTTCATTTAATTTACCATTCCCTGCTAGCTTCCGATGTCAACGAATTGAATGAATAGCAGAATCCTCCTTCATATCGCTGGAGGTCGAACAAAGAGCTGCAGTCTGTCAGCTTTCCTTTCCAGTAGCACTCTTGGAATATGTCGTTAAACTTGGGAAGAACCTGAAAGAGAGTAACAATAACAATAATGATAATAATAATAATAATAATAAAAATAAAAATAAAAATAATAAAAAATAATAATAATAATAATAATAATAATAATAATAATAATAATAATCATCATCAGGATTTAATCATGAGACAAACAAAGAGAGAATTTCAAAATTACAGAAGGCCTATAGAATCACCTGGAACAGATACAACAAAAATCATATCGCAGAACACACAATTAAGACATTACACCAGTGATGAACGAAGCAAAGAGGATATAAGAAGTAGGTTGTCTCACCAGGCGAGGAATGCATTTATACAGAAAAGAATCTGTTGACATCGAATATAGATTTAGGTATTAGGAAGTCATTTTGAAATCCTTTGTTTGGAGCGTGGTACTCTATGGAAGTGAAACTAGGACTGTTGGAGCAGCAGAAAAGAGGACAATTGAAGCTTTTGAAATTTGGTGTTACAGGAGAATGATAAAGATCAGATGGGTAGATAGGGTTAGCCTACAAATAATGAAAATGTATTCAGACGAGTGGGAGAGGAGAGATGTATGTGACGACTGCTAATGAAGAGAGAGATCGGTTGGTAGGACACGTTCTAGGACAACCTGTAACAGCAAGCTTAGTTATGGAAGGAGGGTCGAGGATAAGAACTATAGGGGTAGACCAAGGTTAGAATATGTTAAACATATTGCCTCGGATGTAGGGTGTGGCTACAGTATGTAGAGATGAAACGATTAGCTCAGGACAGGGAAGCATGGAAAACTGCATCAAACCAGTCAAAAGACAACAACAACAACACCATAGTATTCAAACTTGAAGCACTATATGCCTCGGAAACCTAGATCATTGGAGGCAGATCTCTCATTAAAGACATAGAGAAACAAGAAATGAAAATATTGAGGAAAATCTTTGGTCCAGTCTGCTCAGAAGGAATCTGGATGAACCGGAAATGTCAGCATGATGAAAAGATCACTGACACCTTCAGGGAAAGGCGATTGAAGTTCTACGGCCACATTCTCAGAATGAACAATAACAGGCTCACCTAAAGGATTCTCAACCTTGCTCTCTCAATGAAAGTCAGGAACAACTGGCTATATTAGTGAAATAGAAAAATACCTTCAAGAAATTGACATTTTACAAGATCGACTCCAGTTCAAAATATTAATCAATAACCATAATTTGTCTGAGAAAATTACTAGCAGGACCAAGAAATTATGGACGGAAGAAGATTTTCAGTGCCCAGATGAAGAAATTTTGGGAGAAGAAAAGAACATCATTAGCGCTCCACAGATGGGGATAACGATATATATATATATAGATAAACTAGTTATTACCCGCAGCTTCGCCCGCAATAACATTTGGAATCCCGTTATAACATCAGTTATATAGATTTTTCCTGTAGTGGAAGATAATGACGGCAACATGGAGCTTTGAAATTGAAAATCGGGTGCAATATCCGACGGGGAGGTTTTATTTAAGGCAGGTCCCCTAGCCTACTGCCATGTCTATCAAGAGTGTTTTTAACGCCTAAGTACTTCTCGTTAAACTACATTTCTGGTGTTTCTCTCAGGCTGCAGAATGACTAAGCCACCAGAAGAACTGACACTGGAGCATGCCGCGTACAATTGACCATGTGCGAAAGTCACTTCTCAGATCCACACCAGCTACTTTTAAACTCTGCCCCTGAGCCTTGTTAATTGTCATGGCGTAGCAGACTTTCAAAGGAAAATGCAGACGTTTGAATTGAAAATGGTAGTCTGATGGGATTAGAGGAATGCGGGGTATGAAGACAGTTTCGCCTTGGCCAACGCCTGTAAATATGGTGGCTTCAATCACAAATTTATGCAGAGCTTTAACCTGCAGCCTGGTTCCCTGTTTACTGCATGCTTTACTCATTGCATCCTTCAGGTGCACATATTCCTCAATTCTCAACTTTTTCTGATTGATGCGAATCCAAAGTAGTCTCACTGTTTCCTCTGCATTCCTATTTACTTCTGGGTGGCTCTTTGTATATTTGGCCACTGCATCCCTATTTACTTCTGGGTGGATCTTTGTATATTTGGCCACTGCATCCCTATTTACTTCTGGGTGGCTCTTTGTATATTTGGCCACTGCATCCCTATTGACTTTCTTATTGCTTTCAACATACTTCTTAACTGCCCTAAGGTTTACTTCAGGATGTTCTTTCGCGTATTTGTTTACAGCTTTATTTAATTGTTTTTACGGATGTTGTTAGTAAATCGTTTTCTACGTTTTGAACCTCTATTTGATTTAGTTTGAGGCACTGACTCGAGGAGGATTTTCGCGGTAGAAGGAGAAGATGTTAATGAAGAAGACTGAATGAGAAGCGGGTATTCACATTGTAAAATTGTAGGCGTGAATGGCTCGTAAGCATCAAAATGTCCCTGCGTGAACTCTCCCGTAAACCTAAACCTTTTAACAGTAGCTGCAGAACCATACGTATTTCCAGCTTGGAGTACACAATTACATTAGACCTGGAATTGGAAAGGATAAATCTCTGCCGCTACTTGCAATTCGAATGATGTACCGTATGTGTAAGGCATAGACATAACAGATATATATTCAGCCTTGTTTATGTAAGGCTGGCAATCTCGTGTCATAGAATACACCTGTTGTCTTTCCCAATTGTTAGAGGCGTGCCTGACAATGTCAGCACACACTGTACGTGCAAGTGATATGTTGCCATACATTGGGTAAGATAGGGCAGAGAAGAGACAGGCACCATCTCCGGGAATTTCATAGACTTGGTGGGGAACTTGGGTGCCATCTACCTCTAACATTTCTACTGCAGCCATCGTGAAAACAATCAATGAACAGCAAATACAATAATAATAATAATAATAATAATAATAATAATAATAATAATAATAATAATAATAATAATAATAATAATAATAATAAAAAGAACATTCCTTGAGTAATAAAAAATGGAATACAACTAACGTAAAAACAAATCTCTACTTAAAAAACCTGATAAATGGAATAGACCTAGCCTAACTTAACAAAATTAATGTTGGTAGAGGTAATTTTCTTTTACCAAAATCCACTTTTCGTTATAACTAACTATGTACTACCAAGAAATGATGAAAAACACCAAACCTAATCCAACAAACAAAGGAACTCTACAGTTACTTCAACTAAAGGCTAATATATAATGCAATATGTTGATCATGAAGTGGTGGTGAAAGTACGAAGTAAAAAAGAAATGAACTGTAATATGATGACTATGAAGTGATGGTGAAAGTACGAAGTAAAAACATAAATGAACTCGACAGTTACTTCAACTTTAAGCTAAAATGATTATGAAGTGATGGTGAAAGTAAAAGTACAAACAGAAATTACAGATAAGTACTGTTTGAACAGAGAGAATGGGTAAAGGTCGGGAGCGCAGACAACAATGTCGTGCACGTTATGACGGTAAAGAACACACAGCTCACTGCCAGCAAATCACCAAAACTCTGGTAGGGGCGACGTGATGCAGCCCGCATTACCAGGCAACAATACAGTAGACTTAGGCATTATTGAAGACGTTAATATAATCGCGGTTTTCGCGGTTTGACCATGACCCTGAGTGAAAATTTTGAAAACCTTTCTTAGCGAGCACCTACGGTCCTGAAGGAAGCTGCAAACCAAATTTCATTCCAATCCGTTCGGTGGTTTCTGAGATTTCGTGATTAATGGGTGACTGGTATTTGACAAATATATAGTAGAAATCGCGATTTTCTCGGTTTTCGCGGTTTGACCATGATCCCGAGTGACGTTTTTGAAAACCTTTCTTAGCGAGCACCTACGGCCCTTGAGGAAGCTGCATACCAAATTTCATTCAAATCCGTTCGATGGTTTCTGAGATTTCGTGATGAATGAGTGAGTGGTATTTGACAAATATATAGTAGAAATCGCGGTTTTCGCTGTTTGACCATGATCCCTAGTGAATTTTTTGAAAACCTTTCTTAGCGAGCACCTACGGCCCTTGAGGAAGCTGCATACCAAATTTCATTAAAATCCGTTCGGTGGTTTCTGAGATTTCGTGATGAATGTGTGAGTGGTATTTGACAAATATATAGTAGAAATCGCGGTTTTCGCTGTTTGACCATGATCCCGAGTGACTTTTTTGAAAACCTTTCTTAGCCGGCACCTACGGCCCTTGAGGAAGCTGCATACCAAATTTCATTCAAATCCGTTCGGTGGTTTTTGAAAATTCGTGATGAATGGGTGAGTGGTATTTGACAAATATATAGTAGAAATGGCGGTTTTTGCGGTTTGACCATGATCCCGAGTGAATTTTTTGAAAAGCTTTCTTAGCGATCACTTACGGCCGTTGTGGAAGCTGCATACCAAATTTCATTCAAATCCGTTCGGTGGTTTCTGAGATTTCGTGATGAATGAGTGAGTGGTATTTGACAAATATATAGTAGAAATCAAGGTTTTCGCGGTTTGACCATGATCCCGAGTGAATTTTTTGAAAACCTCTCTTAGCGAGTACCTACGGGCTACGGCCCTAGAGAAAGCTGCACACCAAATTTCATTCAAATCAGTTCGATGGTTTCTGAGATTTCGTGATGAATGAGTGAGTGAGTGAGTGGTATTTGACAAATATATAGTAGAAGAAGTAGATATAATACGTTAAGGTAGGGGCGACGTGATGCAGCCCGCATTACGTGGCAACAATACAGTAGACTTAGGCATTTTTAAAGCTGTTCATATAATCGCGGTTTTCGCGGTTTTCACGGTTTGATCATGACCCCGAGTGAAAATTTTGAAAACCTTTCTTAGCGAGCACCTACGGTCCTTGAGGAAGCTGCATACCAAATTTTATTAAAATCCGTTCGGTGGTTTCTGAGATTTCGTGATGAATGAGTGAGTGGTATTTTACAAATATATAGTACAAATCGCGGTTTTCGCGGTTTTCGCGGTTTGACCATGATCCCGAGTGACTTTTTTGAAAACCTTTCTTAGCGAGCACCTACGGCCCTTGAGGAAGCTGCATAACAAATTTCATTCAAATCCGTTCGGTGGTTTCTGAGATTTCGTGATGAATGAGTGAGTGGTATTTGACAAATATATAGTACAATTCGCGGTTTTTGCGGTTTGACTATGATCCCAAGTGAATTTTTTGAAAACCTTTCTTAGCGAGCGCCTACGGCCCGTGAGGAAGCTGCACACCAAATTTTATTCAAATCCGTTCGATGGTTTCTGAGATTTCGTGATGAATGAATGAGTGGTATTTGACAAATATATAGTACAAATCGCGGTTTTCGCGGTTTGACCATGATCCCGAGTGACTTTTTTGAAAACCTTTCTTAGCGAGCACCTACGGCCCTTGAGGAAGCTGCATAACAAATTTCATTCAAATCCGTTCGGTGGTTTCTGAGATTTCGTGATGAATGAGTGAGTGGTATTTGACAAATATATAGTACAAATCGCGGTTTTTGCGGTTTGACTATGATCCCAAGTGAATTTTTTGAAAACCTTTCTTAGCGAGCGCCTACGGCCCGTGAGGAAGCTGCACACCAAATTTTATTCAAATCCGTTCGGTGGTTTCTGAGATTTCGTGATGAATGAATGAGTGAGTGAGTGAGTGGTATTTGACAAATATATAGTAGATAATGATAATAATTAAAACTCAGCAATTTTTCTAGGTTTATGCCGTGTCATGTGTGGTATTTCGCCTAGGAACACCAAGCTGGCACATCAGCGTGCTCGGACCCCCACAGGAGTAGTGACTGCGTGCTACCCCACACAAGACACGGCATAAACCTAGATAAATTGCTGAGTTCTAATTCACTGGGCGTGAAAGTCGATATACAGTGCAATGATAATAATCAGAGTTAGGATTTTTAGGTGTACACCATTTTTCTTTGGGTAAATTAAAGCTGTTCGGAAGGATACTGTATCATAGTGTGAAATTTTGTTTCTAGTTGTGAAAAGAGGCAATTTTCAAGCACTTGTTTCCCCCTTTTTTGGACCTTTATCCCCTTTTCCCCCAACCATGCCCATAATCCCCTTTCCCCCTTTTTTCTTTTAAGTTAAATTCCGATTTAATCTATAAGAATTGTAATCAATATAAAATATTTAACTATCAATTAACGTTTCCTCAGCTTGCTGTGTACGCGCGAAGAGTACCTCTTTCAGTAAGCACCGCGCGGGAGTTCAAAGCACACCTCCAACAAAGGAAAATAATTGTGTGTTCGACAAAACCTTTTTCTCTCATGCAATTGACAATGAGTGATTCTATCCAACCAGAATCAGTAGCCTGCTGTTCGTGAATGTGACTTTGTTACTCTGAGATGCATCATCTGTTCGAATTGAGGCGCAGGCTGGCGACGGAGAGATGTCAGCAACCGCACCCGCGTAGTTCCGAGAATTGAGACTGAGTTCTGCTCGAAGCTACTAGAAATCACTGAGACTGCAGCTCCAGCATGAATGAGAACATTCCGATAATTGTCGCAGTGTTATAAGAGTCATAAGGGAGTGTGGACAGCAAGTGAGTGAGCACAAGAGTGAGTTGTGTGATAGATAGTCGCATTGAGTTTGCAAGTGAACTGGTGATAGCACTTTGTTACATTACTAAACGAGTGTACTACTAGATTTTACCATTCTAAAGGTGTCCAGTGCCCGATTTATTGCTCTGGCTCAGGAATTCAAACAAGATTTCATAGACACTGACGGAGCTGTTATGCAATGTACTATTTGTGATTCAGGAATTTTGTTAGATGAAAAACACCAGCGAGGTCGCATCAAACAACACATTTCCAGTTCTACAGTAAGTATCATAGGAATAAAACTCTTCAAGCAAACAAATCGCGGCAACCTCTATTACGAAATGTGTTTCAACAGAGTTCTTCAAAAGTCAATATCTGAAGGAATTACAGTAAACATTGATTTGTGTGGAGCTCTTACACAAGCAGGAATTCCAATCAATAAGGTGAACCAACCAACCTTCAAGGGATTTCTTGAAAAATACACAAAGATGTCAATGCCCGATGAGAGTCATCATCATCATCAGTTTATCTGCCTGATTGCAGGTTTCCTCATGGTCGGTCTCTCCACCTTATCCGGTCCTCAGCAGCATGTTTCATCAGCTCATAAGATTTATCATTCTTGATTGAATCCAGCAGCTGAAACCTTCTTTTTCCTTTTTCTTTAAGAAAAAACTACTGCTCGAGTCAAAGCTGCGTGGACCTGAGAGGAATGTGCATCGCAGACTGTGAGTTGTGATGGTGACGAATGATGTGGTTTCTCGGTCCTTGCGTAGTAACAGAAGCAAATAAATTAGTCGGTGACTCAGTCACTCATTCCCAACGCCACACTAGTTTCAGAAAAGACTCATGTTAGCAGTATTGGAATAGACGAGAATGTCAGGTAACACGGCGGGCTGTCGACAGGCTTCTCAATTCTCGCTGCTCCTACCCTCTCCTACCCTGCCTCTGCCCTTCATCCCGCAAGTTCACAGAGCTTGGAACCTAGCAGTACATGGAGCCTGTTTACTGGGAAACCATACAAAGAATCAAGGGGAAAGTGTCTGATTGTGGATGAAACCATAGACTCAATGGAACGATATATTTTGAACATTTTAGTTTTTCCCTTAGCAGGG
The DNA here is from genome assembly GCA_946902985.2 of Meconema thalassinum. Taxonomy (NCBI): domain Eukaryota; kingdom Metazoa; phylum Arthropoda; class Insecta; order Orthoptera; family Tettigoniidae; genus Meconema; species Meconema thalassinum. Next base: position 790,872,835 of record OX336390.1, read on the forward strand.
GAGAACGTTAAGCCCATGTTGTTAAAAATGTATGAGCTGCAGAAAGCCAATACCTGTACAGTAATGCAATCAATTGTGGACTTCTGCCAAAATCTCTGGCCTACTGGTATCGAGTTTGAAAGACTTCTTCTCGTGGCTACGGACCAGGCTCCATACTTGGTTTCAGCAGTTAATCAATTGAAACCATTATTTCCTAAATTGAAGCATGTGACATGCTTGATTCACGCCCTTCACAGGGTTTGTGAATCCATAAGAAACGAATACGACATCGCAAATCAATACATCTCTGCCCTGAAGAAGTTTCTACTGAAAGCTCCGAAGCTGCCTACAGCCTGCCCCTTCCAAATTTCCCGGTCATTACTCGCTGGGGATCGTGGATTGAGTATGCTGCTATGCTGTGTGAGAATTTTGACAAAATTAGAGTGTTTGTGCTTTCTTTGGATCCAGCTGACGCAGGTGCAATTTCCAAGGCACAGCAACTTCTGTTACCGGAGAAAATACATAATTTGCAGACAGAACTATATTGTGTCTAGAGTTACAAGTACCTGACTGCAGTCATTAAACGATTAGAAGAACAAGGTCTGGAAAAGGAAAAACAATGGGATATTTTTACTTCCGTGAGGGAGCAGTTAGATGGCTTTGCCAAATACAAACTTGAGTCTAGTCTTCAGAAGAATCCAGACATTGTGGAATTCGCCACATCTGTAGAGTTGCCATTTAGAGTGAATACAAGGTTTGCTCCACTGGTTTCTGTGGATGTCGAAAGAAGCTTTAGCATCTACAAATACATATATCTCCTAATAGAAACATACTTGCTTTTAAAAATGTAGAGATGCTTAGTGTATTGAAGTACATCAGCTTCATGTTTTACAGCTTAAATGTTCCAAAGGCTTTAACTGATGATCAAGAAGCAGGGTTCCAATCTTCTGAAAACTATTATTTGTGTCATAAAACATTTACTAAAGAGGACTGGAAAGTTAGAGATCATTGTCATGTTACAGGCGATTACCGTGGAAGCGCTCATAATAACTGTAATTTGAGGTGCAAAACACGTAACTCCGTTCCTGTATTTCTACATAATATGAGTGGATATGATGCAAATTTCATTGTAAAGCAGTTGGGGTGTACAACTGAGAGAGTGGACGTTTTCCCTAACTCTAAACAAAATTACATGTCTTTTACCAAATATGTAGGAAATGTTAAGCTTAGGGTTGTGGATACGTTTCGGTTAATGCCGAGTACTTTGGAAAACTTAGTTACAACCTTAACATTATACCCTGAAACAGTCAAGTACTTTGAAAAGAGAATGCAACGCTTATGACTCATGAAGGTGTATTTCCTCATGATTGCACTTTATTTATTTATTTAATCGTTTCAGAAACATATATTACAAACAACAAAAGATAAGAGAAAGAGAAGAAACAAGACAACTAGAAAAAAGAAAGGTAAAAATCAAGAACTGGTACTACTGTATAAACATTATCATTTCTGATAAACATTAAGTTGTGCCTCACACAAATATGAATTTAATTAAATTAGATTTGGCCTGACCAGTATGCGGCAAGTTCACATGCTTCTGTGGTTGCATAAATTACATTCTGGAGAGAGCATGTAGTTGGACACATCCTGCAGACAAGGGTATGGCTCATTGTCTGTTCTTCACCGCAATTACAGAGTGTGGAGTCACAGACAAATCCCCACTTTTGCATGTTGCTCTTTGTTCTTCCGACTCCTGAGCGCAACCTGTTCATGTCTTCTTGGGAAAAGTTAAGTGAAAAGTGTTTACCTCCAAAAGAGGCATTCTTTAACAAATTAAGGCAGGATAATGTAGTTGAAGAAGACTATGAACATGTCAAAAATGTATGGAATCAGTCAGTTCAAAATTAAAACTAGGGGAATATAGTGACCTTTATCTAACTTCGGATCTACTCTTCGCAGACAGCTTTGAAACTTTTTGGAACAAAACACTAGAAACACACACAGTGGATGCTGCATACTTCTTTACTTCACATGGTTTACGTTTCGAGGCAATGTTCCTTTACACTGGAATTGAACTGGAATTGCTACAGGATTACGATCAAATTCTTTTAATAGTCATAAATACGTGGAGGAATACGCCAGGTTTTTCATCGGTATGGTGAAGCTAACAATAAATATATGGAAACAGATTCCGAGAAACCGTCACAGTTTATGATGCCAACAACCAATACGGGTGGGCTGTGTGCCACTTTATTCCTTACGGTGGATTTCGGTGTGTCTCTCCAGATACCATTGATTTGAAAACGCTAAAGGTAGATGACCCTCTCGGATACATTCTAAAAATTGATGTTGATTATCCATTCGACTTTCATGATGTACACAACGATTTACCTTCCCTAGCAGAGTGTATACAACCTAAGGATTCGCTTCTCAAGAAACAAATTCTTCATCTTGGAAATCGAAGGCGATAAGTCGTTCATTACATGGCGCTTACAGGCTCTATCTAGATCAGTGGTCTTCAACCTTATTTTAGTGAAGGGCCAAATTTTTGTTATGGAAGGGCTAGTGGGCCGCATTAATTTTATTATATATCTACTGTATATATATATATATATATACATATATATATATAGTATTTCAACTTGGAAGAAAAAAACATCATTTTTTTAAATAAGTTTTTCTTTAGTTTTAAAATTACAGTGGAATCAATATTAAAATATGTTACAAAACTCAAAACTAAATTTAAAATATCAAAATGGTATTTTTTAGTTCAATGAGAAATCTTACATTGTTTCTCTTTCACTAATCTGACAACATTGGCTTTTATGTTGGATTTTCTAATTTTTTCTTTAAATCTCGTACCTTATCTATTCGAAATTGTCCTTGGATGGAGTCCATCTTGGAGGCGTGCTTGGCGTCATAATGCCGCTTGAAATTGTTGTATTGTATTGCATTGTATTTTTTATTCATCCATTCAATCATATAATGTACATTGTACAATGATATAGGACACGTCAATTCACAAATTATACTGATACTAATTTACAATCACAATAATAATATAGGCCTACACAAGGATAACCTTACATCATTAACATTTAGTCCTATGAATACATAACTATTGATATTCTAAAAACTCTTTAACTGAGTAGAAGCAGTGCTCCAGCAAGAACTCTTTAGTTTTTATTTTGAACTTTATGTAATTTGCTGTACTTTTAATATTATTTGGCAAATGATTATACAGCGTTATAGCTGCATGGAATACACCATTTTTACATAGTGTTGTATTTGCAGCATGTACATGAAGATTGTTCTTTTGTCTGGTCTGGTAGTTATGTATATTTGAATTCATCTCAAAGATATCCTCATTTCCTAAGCTTTGTTTGACAAATAATAGAAGTTCAAAGATGTAAATACATGGCAAAGGTAAAATTTTCAGTTGTTTAAACAGAGGCTTACATGTATGCAATCTAGTAGTTCCTTTCATTGTTCTAATTATTCTTTTCTGGATAATAAATATTTGGTGAGCAGCAGGTGAATTTCCCCAAAATTTGATCCCATATTTCATAAGCGAATAGCAATAAGCTAAATAAGTACTAAGAACAGTTCTCCAGCTAGTCGATTGTCTTAATACTCTTAATGCATAACAACTTGAGCTTAGTTTCTTGGCAAGTTTAGTGGTATGAGAGTTCCATTTTAGGTCATCCTGCAACCAAAGGCCAAAGAATTTAGTAGAAGAGGCGTTACCAATTTTAAGGTCATTTAAGATTATGGAGGGAGTATTAATACTTTTATTCTGAGCTGTGTGAAAGTTAAGATCCACTGTTTTACTAGTGTTGATAAGGAATCCATTATTGTTGAACCATAAGGACAGCTGACCTGTTACTTCCTCTACTGATTTTTGAAGTTCAGTGTCATTTTCACCCCTCATCAAAACACTTGTATCATCTGCGAATAGTACAGTTTTAAATGCAGGTATCTGAGATGGCAAGTCATTTACGTAAAGGAGAAAAAGTAGTGGCCCTAGAACGGACCCCTGCGGAATGCCATACTACAAAAACATAGGATCTGAGTGGTAATATTTAAATATGTTTGTGGTATTTTCTAAACTTTTTTGTTCGACGATCTGTTGGTGATTATTTAAATATGACTGAAACCACTTACTAGCGATACCCCTGATACCATATTGATGGAGTTTATCAATTAGTATCTGATGATTTATCACATCAAAAGCTTTAGACAGGTCCAAAAACAGGCCACATACTCTCTTTCTTTCATCAAGTGACTCAAAAGCAGGATTTAAAAATTCATAAATTGCTGACATTGTTGATTTTCCTTCTCTAAAGCCATGTTGAGAGTCAGTTAACAATTTATATTTGTTTATAAAGCTAATTAGACGGTTGTACATTATCTTCTCTAAAATTTTTGAAAATATCGACAATAAAGAAATAAAGGAATTGGTTACGTTTTCTCTATCTCCCTCTTTAAATAATGGAATTACTTTTGCAATTTTAAAGATATCTGGAAATATTCCTGACATGAGAGATTGGTTACAGAGGTGTGTTAAGGGGGTAATTATATTTTGGATACATTTTTTAATTAGTATATCAGGAATGCTATCAACTCCTGAGCAATGTTTATTCTGTAGGTTCTTTACAATATTGAGGATTTCGGCTTCTGTAACATTTTCAACAAACATTGATTTTCCATTAAATGTTATATTCGCGAGTGTTGATTTTATTGCTTGTATATTGTTTACATTTAGTAGTTTTTCAGCTATGGTAGCAAAATGCTCATTAAAAATTCTTGAGACATTTTGTGGGTCATTGATCTTCTTGGAGTCTTCTGATAACGTTATGTTATTTACTGCCGGTTTTGTTTGCCTGGTTTCATTTTTTATGATATTCCACATAGCCTTAGTTTTATTTTTAGATTCCAGGATATAATTATCATTTGACATTCTCTTTGCTAATTTTATAACTTTGTTAAGTATGGTCTTATAGGTCTTGAAATACATGTTAAATTCATTGGAGGTTTCGTGCGTACTTTGAAAATCGTGGAGGAAACGCTTTCTTTTGCATGAAGTAATTATTCCAAGAGTAAGCCATTGTTTTGATGGAGAAGAAACTTTCAGTCTGATACTCTTCAAAGGAAATGCAATATCAAAATAATACAGGAAAATATTAATGAATTCCTGGAATTTTTTGTTTGTATCTATTGACTTGTACACACCTTCCCAAGTTTCTCCTTTTAACAAGTTGTTGAAATAGTTTATATTGTGCTGACTAAAGCTTCGATATTTATCAAACTGAGCATTGTAAACTGGGTTTGAAATATTTAGAGTTATTATTTGAGCTCGGTGGTCACTGAAACCTGTATTGATTACTTCGAGAGAGTTGCAGTTCACATTGTCATTAATTATTATCTGGTCAAGTGTGGTTGCACTAGTTTTTGTTATTCTTGTGGGTACTGTTACTGTGTGAATTAGATGATGGGAGCTTAACAAATTTAGCAATTCCCTTCTCTCCGTACTTTCCTCTAAAAAGTTAATATTGAAATCTCCACAAAGAATTATTTTTTTATTAAATTTATTTATTTTATTTATTATCACTTCTAGTTTATTCAGAAATAACTTTGCACTATTTCCTGGTGAACGATATATACAGATGAGAATTAAATTTTCCTTTGGGATAGAAATAGCTGTTGCCGCAAAATTTTTATCTATGCATAAGTCATCGGGAATTGGTATAGGCTTAAATTCTATGTTTCCTTTGATATAGATACATACACCTCCATGCTCTGATGTTGATCTACAGTAGTAGCTAGCAAAAGTAAACCCTGGTATGACAGCATGATTGATTTGTTCAGGTTTCATCCAGTGTTCAGACAAGCACAGGATGTGGATATCTTTGAGTGATGTTTGTAGAAGCATATCGATATGAACTAGTTTATTATTGAGTGACTGTACATTTTGGTGAATTATTCTGATTGAGGAACTCGGTGCATTTGTACTGTTGTTAAGCTTGGGGATTATAGTTCTTGCAGGAGCACTTACCTCTGTTCTAAAAAACTCTCGCCGCCGAGTGAATTCACTGATTCTACAGTAGTCGGACTTGCAGTATGCGGTAGTGGGATGACTGGTCCGTGGGAGTGGAACTTTTTGTTGATTTCCTCCGCTACTTGTGAACAGATCTGTTGCTTTCCTTTGGTGTTTAAGTCTGGATAGTGCTCTAAGCCTTTTGTTCGTCCTCTTTACCTCCTTGTTGACACACGATTCTTCCATTAGATCATGTCTGTGTGGGATGCCTAAGAGTATAACGTTTGTACCTGAAAGTAGTGGGAGCTTATCTTTGTAGGTTTGTATTGCACCATTCGCTTCGTTCTTCGCTACATCGTTCGTACCCCCCCCCCCCCCACAAAACAACATAATCTTCATGAGTAAGGTTTCTGCACATTTCAACACAATTTTCCAGAACATTTTTAACTCTAGCGCCTGGTTTGGTGACGATACTTACCGCAAAGTCCCTTGATACTTTTAAATTGAGCTCTTCTGAACATCCTTTCCCATGACTGTCACTGAGGAGGAGCACTTTCCTTTTTGAGGTTATGTACGTGGCTAACTTCCGCACTTTTTCCGGCTTACAGTTTGTTGATGCCCTTGTATGTGGTGTTTCTTCTGAGACGGATTCAGTTTCAGCAAGAACATCGTACATATTTTTTGTGGGAACAGCTTGGCTAACTGTTTTCCGCACACGTGGTTTAGGCCTACATTGGCGTCCGCGATTTGCCACCACCACATTCCACGAGTCCGGCGATGACGGGGGATTGTTGCGGTCGTTTACGTTATGTCTGAGTACACTGTTTTCGGCTTTTAATTCAGATAGTTCTTCTTCGGTGTGCTTAAGGTCCCTATTCAAAATGTCGATGATTAACTGTAGAGATTTCACACTCTCACTCGATGCCTTGAACACAGCGTGCACAGTATATCACTCGTATTTACACCTAAATGTACCTCTGATGGTTTACTATCAATGTCACACATACTAGGTGTCTTCCTACACGATATTTTATCACTGGCGTTAATTACGGAACTGTCCTCGTCTACATTTTCGATATCTTTAAGAGAGCGGTATACTTTGTCTACATACGCGGCAGCCATCTTGTATACATAACATGTACATGTCTATAAAGAGATGTTTATTGACAATGTTTAATAGACAATACCAGTTTTGGACACTTTATGACCTTCATCAGAAAATGTAATTAATATTTATAAATAGAAACAAAAAGTGAAGTTGCAAGTTTGTGAGATAATGTGATAAAGGTAAAACAATAATAAATTGTATTAAGTGTTTCTAATAATTTTCTACAAGTAATAATTAAATTTATAAAAAGTTTGAGGTTCAATACTACTTCTAAAATGTTAACTATCTTCTTCTTCAAGTACCGTGTTCGGTCCCCCGAACGTAGGCTCCTCTGTCCACCGCAAGCCGAAAGAATTCTTGAACAGATCGAATCCGTGGTCACTTGATATTCTGAAGCCAGGATATCATGTCTTCTGCCACGCCCTTGTTTGCCATCTATTTTGCCTTGTAGTATTAACGAATTCATAAAGAAATTTGATAAAATTGTCCGGCTAGCTCAAAACAGCTGCCAGCGTGTACTCTTTCATAATGGAGACAAATGCATTACAAATTAAACAAACTGGATTATTTATTTATATTTACGAAACAGTACAGGTCAGTCCATTTTTCTTGGAACACTCGGTAGTCATCGGCAATTTTCCGTTTGTTACTACTCATAGCCATAAAACATAAACAAGCGTTCACTGACTAGGAGAGATCAGGTGATACTGATTAATGCACTTTGGAAAGCAATCTCAGTTGACTGACCTTGAGTCACACGGTTGCCATACTTTCTTCGCCGCTTACAATATTCCATGCTACGGCCTACGAAATATGATAACATTTAAAAATCAACAAAATGATGCAATCTTCTGAACTCTTTGTCATTTTTATCATCGGTACGGTACATTAACGTAACACTGTTGTGGCTATCGAAATACCATCAAATATGAATTATTGAAACTAAAACGTTTTGCGGGCCGCTGAAATATACACGACGGGTCGCGGGTTGAAGATCACTGATCTAGATCATGGACTAAAATTAATAAAAATTCATCGTGTGTTAAAGTTTCAACACAGACCGTGGCTAAAGGCATACGTTGATTTTAATAACAACCTTCGAAAACAGGCCAACAATTATTTTGAAAAATAAAAATAAAAAATCTGTTCAAATTATTTAACAATGCAATTTTTGGAAAAACAATGGAAAATACTCGTAAAAGAATAGATATACGTCTTGTAACTGACGACAGAAAGGCTGAAAAACTAATAGCTAAACCAACATTTATCGACAGAACAACTTTTGGTTATAACCTAGCTGCTTCCAACATTTATCGACAGAACAATTTTTGGTTATAACCTAGCTGCTTTCCATTGTATTCAATAAGCGTATACAGGGTGTCCCACCTAACTCTGCGACCTCAAATATTATCGAAATGAAACAAGATATGAAAAATCTACTTGCGCAGGAATGTAGCCACGTCAGAGGGTCACACAATGGGAGGATATGCACAATCCAGGAAATTATAACAATATAATTTTCAACGCAAAGTTACCTTTTTTAAAATGGAACATAAGTTACATGTTTTTCTAGCAAAATCATAAGTTAACATACAATTATTGATAACAGAATTGGTTTCACTTCTCTAAACCTCGTACTTTCTGAAATAACTTACGTTGTAGAGGACGGTAAAGGAGACACTGTTTGGTGCGGTATCATTGGCAACCGTATTGTAGGTCCCTATTTTTATCAGGGAACACTAAACGGACAGCGATATGCATCATTTTTCCAAGACACGTTACCCCCTTCTCATGGAGACGTGGGATTGGAAACTCGTGTATCAATGTGGTTCCAGCACAGTGGTTCTGAACCCGTAGAAGTCTGCGGACAACTCAGCCTAAAATTGAATCATGTCCGGACCACCCCCTCCCCCCAATTCACCTTATCAGTTGTAACCGTTCCTCAATAACCCTTATTTTAAAGATATTTCAATTCAAAACCTGATAGTCATCGCCGCGAATATATTCGGACGATTCTCGTTCTACGCATATCACTTCCGAAATCCCCATTTATTGGCCACATTTTTATACGTGCTGGTGGACCCTTTTCACCAGCGGACCACTCCCGAGGCACTCGCGGACCACTGGTTTTTAACTGTTCCAGCATGATGGGTGCCCCACACATTTCGCACGTGTTGCCAGAGATGTAATGGATGCGAAGTTTCCAAATTGGTGGATAGGACGTGGTGGTCCTGTGAGATGGCCAGCACGGTCCCCCGATTTGACGCCATTACACTACTTTCTCTGGGGCGCATTGAAAGATAGAGTCTATCAGGAAATCCCAACTACAATGGTGAATATGCAACAGCGTAAGTAGGGGAGTGAGGCCGATTCTAACGACTGTCATGGCCGCCGCGTTAGTCCAAGCCAATATCTCGTGAACCCATGGTCGGATTTTAACAAATGACGTGTCATTGGACTCAGGCTGACGTCCTCTTTGCTGTGGACTACTCGTTATATTTTTGAAAAAAATTTTGAAAATTTTTGTTTTGGAAAGTTGGTGATAGTTTGAAAACCAAAGACGATAGAACGTTATGCCATGGCCCAAACGAATGGTCTTTATGACCTTTATTTTCTATAGTAAAACTTTTTTATTTTTTATGTTTTTTTGAAAACACACGAATTTTGAAAATCCTATATTTTGGAAGCTAGGAAGTTTACAAAAAGGTTTGTTTGACGTAAATTAATGGTCCCTATGCCCCCTACCACTAAAATAAATTTCAAGTCTCTAGAGGAAAAAATTGTGTTTTGTAAGTAGTGGGATGGGAACAGAGCTGCTTCCAAAAGCAAGTGGTGAGCCCCTGCGACCTTGGAATGGAAGGAGTCATGCTAGGAAGGCGTGCTTAGATTCGTTTTTTTCGTCTCGTTGCGCTCTTTACGGAAATGTAGATGTCGAAAAGGTGAAATGCTGGAAACACGGTATTTTGGGGGGGAAAACCATGATTTTGAACTTTTTGCTATATCTCGCGAACCAATCATGATAGAGGTGTGTTCGACAGGTCCAAGTACTCGGGGTGATGTCCTCTTTGCTATAGACCACTCATTGTAATTTAAAAAAAAATTGGGAAACTCGAATTTGGGGTAAACACGTGTTTTTTGTGATTTTTGCCGATATCTCACAAACCAATAACGCTAGAGACATGTACGAGGTGTCCTAGGACTCGAGCTAACGCCCCCTTTCAAATGTGGTAGATATTTTTTCCAAAAAAATTCACAAAGGGCCTAACGCCATACATGTTGAAAAAAAAGTTTTTCTTTTTCTTTACCTGTTTATAATGTCCATGAAGCGTGGTGGTTGAGAGAGACGATACGGCTGGGTGTGTGTGTTTCAACGAACCTGTCGCTAACCACGGTGGCTGTGTTCAATAGATTAATCGATATTTCGACGGGTCGGTTTATGACAGAACGAGGGTGCGTTTTTTTTACACATTTTACCTTTGACGTGTAAACGGTAATGAGAACTTGGTTCTATGTTGGTCGAAGCGAGTACAGAAAACCAACTTGCAGAGGAGCAGGAGGTGAATGTCATTTGAGCTTATTGGATGGCGTTGATCTGACTTGACAACAGGTGAAATGGAAAAATGACCATGACGCTTCAAGGTGAAATAATCTGACCATTGTGGTGGCAGGGAAGAGCGAAAGGCATGTGAACACATGTGTGAAACCACAGGCACGCTAAACCAGTGACATCCTGTCTTGCTTCGTACGTGACAAAATGCAAGTTCAGGTGAAATTTGATCTGCCACAGGTGTTCACCTTGGACGTTAGCTGTCCACGTGCCTGATAAGAGAATGTTCAAAGCGTGGGAATCGCTGAATCAGTAAAAAGTATGATCTAACTTGTGGGAATGATGTCACAACCAATAGATAGGCAAGAGCTGCGAACAGCAGTGGTGGTAGGTGGAGGGGGGAGAGGGGGAGGGGTAATGTAAGAGAGAACACAGGTGGAAAGGGAAATACAAACATGTATGAACATGCACGAAGCGCGGAGCGCTGTACACACAGAGCTATTAGTGGTGTACAACATGTGTGAATAAATAAAAAGTACACAGGTTCACACAACATGTAATTTATTGATCCAAGAATTAAACGTGGAGTTAAACCCTAACCATTTGACATAGAGTTTATTTCCTTTTTGTTTCAACACTTTTTCCACAAGATAATGCTGAGGAAATGCTGTTTTCTGAAGTTCATGGAGATAAAATCTGCCTTTTATGGGTTGGTCGTTGAGGTCCTCGAGTAAATAGGTGACTGGAGTGTCCAAGTTGACTTGACGAATTCGAAATAGTTCAGTCCCCCACTGAGGCGTGTAGCCCTTATTGAAGGCAGACTTAAATTTGCTCACACGAACAAAATCCCCAATTTTCAGTCGGTGACGTTTAGGATCGGCTGTTTTTATGGGGTTAAACAGTTTATCCAATCGCTGAATATTTTTAGTCACGAGGCATGGCTTGGTCCCAATCGTTCTATGTTTGGTGTCATTGTAACGTGACACTAGCTCAGGTAACATGTCCAACCAGCGATAACTGCCCTGAGCGGTAAACGCTTTCCACATATGGGTTTTCAATGTTCGGTTGAACCGCTCGACCACACTGGCTTTGAGGTTGCTGTACGTAGTGTAATGGTGAATATCCTTAGATTTGAGAAAACTGGAGAAATCCTTGTTGAAAACTTCTTTCCCCTGGTCAGTTTGTAGCAGCTGAGGTTGACGTTTGGAGTGTTGAATAATATGTTGAAAGGCCTTGGTAACTAGCGGGCCAGACTTGCGACGCACAGGTTCAACAAAGGCCATTTTGGAATAGACATCAATGACGGTCAACATATAGCGTACACCGTCGTTAACGCTCGCATAGGGTATCATTTCAACCAAGTCAGCCTGCCAAAGTTCATCCTCACCTCGTGAAATCACCTTGAGTCGTGGATAGTGACGCCTAGTTGGGCGATGCAACTCGTGAGCAATACCCATTTTAATGGGTGAGGGCTTAAACAATAATTTTGGCATTTCGAAGTTCTTGTTCAATTTCTTGAATTTCCCAATCGTGACCGGTATGGCCAGCTTGACGTGAGGCATGCAACAACTGTAGCCGCTGGACGAGCTTATGGGGATTGTGCCAGTAGGTAACATCCACAAGGGGTTTTAATGGTTTAAATGTCACTCCCGAAGCGGATGCTTTCCGACGAGTACTTTGACTGGTGGGAAACATTCTTGCAATGATGATTTTATATTTTTGAGATATATTGGCATTCACTTGTTGCGTGGGATCATACTGTCTTTTGTGGGCATGGGTATCCAATAAAATGGATTTATATTTGTCAAGATCCTCTGACGTATAATCATGGGAAGAGGGGGTCCGAGAAAAGAGCAGCTTTAACAGTCCTGGCGTTAATTTATAGTTGATGTTTTTAATGACAGCTTTAGTACGAGCAAATTTAATGGATGAATCGCCAATTTTAAAACTATCATTCTCATAGCGATCACCATACGTGGTATCAGTGTTTCCAATAAATAGATCGGTGAAATAGGGTTCCAATGTTGATCGATAATATTTTATTAAAATGGTTTTCAGTTGAGCTTTATGTTGAGGGGTGGCCAAGAGTTGTGAAAACGGAGACGCTCTGGAAGGGCAAGGTGTATCGACCATGGCCAAGGATTTCTTTTTTCTCAGAAACTCTGCAAGGGGTGCGGCCTTTTTTTGAGGCGTAAACACTTGTTCCTCCTCATCCTCAACTTCACTAACACTAGTCAAATCTTCATGTTCCTCTTCCTCTTCCTCAGGGTCCTCGTGCAGTGTCTGCGTGGCTTGTGAAACGGTGGGTAGCGTTTCAGATGGCTTGAAAGAGGGTTTCAACATGGCTTTTAGTGGAGTTGCTAAATGTTGTTGAATAAACAAAGCATGATTTGCACGTGATTGTTTCAGTTGACGAAACTTTTGGCGAATAGTATTTTTTGCTTTAATAATATGCTTTTTCAATTGACTCTCTACTAACGCCATGGTGTCTTGACAAATGACTTGCTGGGGGAATGAGACAGGGCCTTAAATAGCAATAAAATGATCAAACCCTAAGCGATACCGTCCTTGGTTGAGTTCACTTTGTTTGTCAATCACTAAACAGGCATGACGTTGAGTGTTCCAGCACTTGGCACACAATTCTGTAAACATGTGAAAGGTCATATCCGGATTCACATGTTCATTATAAATGTGACGACTGTTCCTCTCGTCCTGGCGAAATAAAACAATGACATTGGCATTGTCACGAATCAACTGTTTGGACATTTTTGAATACGTTTGTCCAAGATAGAAGCAATCGATATGTTTGTGTCGACCCATGCTGAAATAGCTTTGAATGATGCCTTGACGTCCAGTGGATACATCATCGAAAATCATGAGTGAATCAGGCTTTACCTCATCCGGTGAAATCACATTTTCTTGCATGGAAAATGTAAAATAACCCATATTCTCTTTTTGTAATCCAGACATGACTTGATCCAGAAACACGTAGCGGGGTTGGTAGAGAGATATTGCAAAAATATAAATATTTTGAAAACGCAGACGATTGAGCGCTGTGATGAGCGTTAGCAAAAGATTAGTCTTTCCACAACCGGAAGGCCCCACAATGATGCAGCGAATGGAAGATGGAAATAGTGAACCATGACGTTGTTCACGTGATGTAGGACAGAGATGGGAAACCATGTCCCCCACGGGGAATGACTCTTGCTGCTTAATAATCTTCATTTCAACTAAGGCTTAGACAGGCTAGCAGGTTGTCTATATACAGGACACCGAGCCTTGTCATAGAAACAGTAGACTGGTACTACTGGTTGACGATGGATGTCTTTGGACGTGCGTTGATGGCCAAAGCTAGGTCTGTCCCCATACATGATCCTAAACAAGAAACAGATCCTGCTAATAAACACTATATGTGGATAGGTCAGTAGTGCCACGCACAAAACAGGGAGATTATGACTTTAAGGGAAAGCGGTTAACCCATGTAAAACATTCTCAAGTGTCTACAGACGTTACTACGAAAAAGTATGTGGATAACAAAGTGTATGAGTTTTATGACAAAGTGCCCCAGCTTACGGTGAATGGCTATAGCGCTAATCACCATCGGATTATTCACGTGGAAGACCCGCAAGACGAAGACGATGTTTGTACCAAGCGTTACATGACCTATGAAATGAAAAGGCTTTATAAATTTATCCCATCTGTATTTTTAGTGTATCTGACAAATGAAAAACCTTTGAATGACAGAAACCATTTACCGCTAGTCCATGATCAGCACTTGACCTATGTGCTTGCTTCGGGTTTAAGCCACTATCGATTACACTATGATGGAACCATTCACATCAAATATGCCATACCTGATGAGAACCATTTACAAATAAAGATAAATGGTCATAGGATGTTGGTCCATAACGATGAAATGATGCAGGTGACGAATTATCCTTTCACCTCATGTTGACATGGGATGAAAAGCAAGCGGGAAAAACCAAAAACGACTTCCCACTTTATGTGGAATTGGAATATACAGCCATGAAATAACCATTTGACGTTAGTTGTGATTTAAACTTTCTTGTGAAAGGTTGTGGGTCATTATCATCATGGTGAAACAAAGGTATGCAGTGAGAAAGACTAAAAAAAGGACTTTGTCCTTGACAAAGCCTGGGCTTACGACATTCGTGGACAAGCCCTTGCGAAAGAAAAAAATAAAAAATAATGTATTGACCATAAGGAAAGCCCTTCGAGCAGCACAGAGACATGTTATTCCAAAACGTCGGCGACAGAGTTCAAACCAAGGGCGAGTGATTCCCGTCCCCAAACGAGCGGGATTTTTACCTGCATTATTTGCCGGTTTGGCTGCTCTAGGTTCACTTTTGGGCGGTGCCAGTGCAGTGGCGAAAACCATTAAAGCCGCGCAGCAGGGCAAGCAACAACTCAAAGAAAGTCAGCGACACAATGAAACGATGGAAGCGATTGCCATGGGGGCTAGAAATGGCAATTTAAAGCCAGCCTTTTATCAACAAGGATTTGGGATTTCACCATTTCAAAATATATATATATTTTTTTTTAACCTCAGCCATAGCAAGACATGCCCTGACGCATCAACAAGTGAAAAGCTATGCTAAACAACTAAAGCTTTCTCATTTTCGAGGTGTGTTTATGCGAAACCAATTACCCCCACGACCCTGGAAACAGGAATGTGCTGTTGTCAATTTGGATGATCACCGAGGACCAGGAACGCATTATGTAGCTTATGTCAAAGAGGGATCCATGGTATGGTACTTTGACAGTTTTGGGAATTTGCCTCCGCCCATGGAACTAGTGACCTATTTTGGAAACAGGATCAAAATATATTATAATGTGAAACGTGAGCAAACGTTTAACAGCCAACAGTGTGGACGTTTGTGTTTAATTTTTTTATATAAGACGCAGCATAAGCAAAAACGCCACCAGTATGTCGGCAGAAAGTAAAACGTTTACACTGCATTGACGTGGACCTGAAGTCAGCCTAGACTTTTACCCGCCTATCGAATTGAGTGAAAAACCCTTTGGTTTAGGACTTGTTTCTCTTGAAACGTACAATCGAATATACAACATACGTGAAAATGTGAACAACAAGTTTTACTATGATGATTCTGTGCTCACCTTGAACTCTGGTGGATACACGATCGATGATATTTATGAATACATTTATGTGGTGTTGATCAATCAATATGGTTTAAAGTCATTTCTCGACGGAACGCACAAGTTTGAACTTGTAGGCAGTACCAACACTCATCGCTGCAGTATTTTCTCTACCTTCAACATTGACTTTAAAACACACCCCGATTCCATTGTCCCATTACTGGGATTTAAACCACGTGTGTTGGAGCCCAACAAAAACATGAATCAGACCATGAAGTGAAATTCATTGAGGACCATCATGTGTCGGTGACGTGTAATATTATTAGCCAAGTGTACACCAATCAAGAACCATCGCATTCACTTTATGACTTTATTGTAACATCGCCCAATGGGTATATTATTCGTGAAAACCCTCCAGTGGTGCCTTTTCATGCTGTGGCAGTCGATAGTATTAGTAATATAACATTAAGACTGATCAATAGAGATCAACAACTCATTGATCTAGATTCTACCACACCAGTGACTTACAAGTTGGTGCTAAAGCCACTATGAAGTTTGTGTATAAAGCAACAACACCGTCTAGGAATGGTGTTAGTTGTTTGCCACGTGAATACACGTTAACATCTCAAGGCAAGCAGATTTTACAGCATTTGGGTTACCACGTCAACCCTCATAATGAATTCTATCCTAGAGATAGCGAACCGCATCGAGGAGCTACCAGGAGTGGTAAGAATTGATCTCCATTCCTATCAAGCTCAAACACCTGGACTCAATAACAATGATGAAATTCAATTTGTTATCAACAACCAAGATATTTACACCCTACCGCATGAAAGTGTCATTCAGATTGAAGGTCGGCTCACCAAAGCCGATGGCTCTACACCCACCACATCCAAGTTGGCCAACCAAGGTTTGGCCTTTCTGTTTTCTGAAGTTCGGTATGTCACTAACGATATCGTGGTGGATAGCACTCGAAATGTGGGCATTTCCAGTGTCATGAAACTATACCCCTCTTATAGTGAGGAAGAGGGTAAAACACTTTGCATGGCAGGTTGGTGTCCTGACTCGACCAATGACTGGATGGTACACACCGATGGGACCTTTATTGGATATTTACCTCTTAAACTGATTTTAGGCTTTGCTGAAGATCACCAACGCATTGTGGTTAACGCAAGGCAAGTGCTTTATCTGGTGAGAGACAGGAGTGATAATAATGCACTCAAGGGAGCCGACAATGCCCCCATCGATTCAAAAATTCAACTACAATGCTTGCTATGGAAAGTCCCCCATGTGACTCTTGAAGATAGCAAAAAACTGGACATACTCAAAATAGTAAAGAGAGATATACCTCTACCCATGGAATTTAGAAGCTGGGCACTCCATGAGTATCCGCTATTGCCCACCACCAACACACACAGTTGGTCTGTAAAAACAGCTCGCTATACAGAGAGACCTCTCTACCTGATGGTGGGTTTTCAAACGAATCGCAAGTATCAACAAACCAAAGATGCCACGCAATTTGATCACCTGCAATTGAGAAATGCACGTCTTTTCCTCAACGGAGCCGTGTTTCCCTATGAAGGACTGGATTTGGATTTTTCAAAAAATAAGTTTGGCCCTCTGTACGACTTGTTTTCTAAATTTCGATGGTCGTATTATCAAAAAGAGAACGGCCCCATGCTACTACCCCAAGCGTTTAAGGCAAGAGCGCCACTGATTGTTTTTGACTGTTCTTACCTGGAAGAGTCTGTCAAGCCATCCAATATCGACATTCGACTAGATTTTGAAACGCATGACAATGTACCAGCCAATACGACGGCCTACAGTTTGATTATTCATCACAAACAAGTCAACTATTATCCACTATCCAACCAAGTGACGAGTGTATAAATAACAGCTCAACCCATGTCAAGCCGCTCAGTCATGTCTTGCTTTAAAGCCTCAAGAGACGTTACATCCATGAATTTAAACTCTGAGGAACAACGTTTCAAGACTTTTGCCACATGGCCAGTGCCTTTCATAAACCCTCAAGCCTTAGCGGCCGCTGGATTCTACTATTTAAAAACAAGAGATGAAGTGAAATGTGCCTTTTGTCCCATCATCATAGACCAATGGCAGGAGGGCGATGAACCCATGCAGGAACATCAGCGCTGGTCTCCCACCTGCTCCTACCTGTGTAGAATGGAAGTGGGAAATATATCCTGTAATTCAAGCTATCCCTCACTTGTGTCTCTGGGTGATGAAAAGAAAACAAGTTACGATACGTGTGGACCGTATGGTGTCCATGGTGCTTCGGTGAGCAGCTCACCATCAAAAACACCTAGTTTAGAGACATTGGGACTTCATCGGTGTTATGGACGTTACAAACACAAGAGACTATATTGTTGTATCAGTTGCTATCGTCCTTATCCAAAAATGAGAAAAGCCTGTAAGACGTGTTATGATAATAAAATGATGTAATTCTTAAATTCTAATTTTTGCATGTCCCTCTGTCCTACCCTAACCTCAATTTGAAACTAGCATGGAAGGTAAGTCCATGCCATGATCACACGTGATCGTCAGTCAGTCGTCAGTTGAACTTGGTCCAGGCAAGCGTCAACATGTTGCGCACACTCATTGTGGATTGCCAAGGGTTTAAAATTGGTGACAACAAATTTATATTTAAACAAGTGGCCATGATCGATTGTACCACGTTTTGGATATCACAAGCTACGCATTTGCTATTTAAACCACCCCATGCTTTTGATTTGTTGTGTGAAAAAGACCGTAAACAAACCCAGTGGATTGAAAACCATAGGCAACTAGACTGGAATCAGGGAACCATTTCCTATAAATATTTGGACGTGGTCATGAAAGCACACTTGTCCTCGGCCAATGTGGTATTTGTGAAAGGCAATGAAAAACGTCAATGGTTGCAACCATTTTTGGCGTCTTACTGCCAATGTATCGACCTCATGGAGTTGGGCTGCCCCTCCCTGCAAACGCTCATGGATACTTGTTCCTGTGGCAACATTACCCATACAGCCCTATCGCATGCGTGGCATCTCTTTCATTGGTTAAGCACTTATGCCTGCTGGGAGTTGTTGAACAAAATTATAACTCAAGATTTACCTGTGAATGACGCCAGTGAGATTTCTACAAGCGACGTGTAAACATCTACAGCACGTAATACCATGGAAAAAGACAATGCTACGGACAAAGCCATCGGCAAGTTCTTTGTGTGCAAAAAGAAACTAGACAGTTTTACCAAAGAGGAACTCTTGGCGCTGCCCAAGTCGTTCATTTATTATGTGGCCGCCAACGCGGTCAAAGAAATCTGGCAAAATGTACCAAAATCATGGACTCAAGACCCTGTGCTGAGTGAATTGCAACCCTGTACGGATTACGATCACCATAAGCAAGTGGCCATGGCAAAAATACCGTCTATGCGTCAGTGTGCGACTTGCCAGCTAGTGAAACTGTATCACGGTCATAAAAGTCCATGTAAAGATTTTGTTGAATCATTCCACGGGTGTCATGGCGAGAAAAAGCAACAACAACAAACACAAACATCGTCCACAGAGGAGGAGGAAGACCAAACTTTCTTACCATCGATGGAAAAGGATATGCCAGACCTGTACTGGCAATGGCGTCATTGACAAAGTGGTTCAATACCTACCTTTCGAAATCCATCTTCCAGGTTATCGTTTTTGCGGCCCTGGAACTCATCTCGAAAAACGTTTACAACGTGGTGATGTACCCATTAATCTTTTGGATCAAGCATGCAAGGAACATGACCTTTCTTATCGCCATAGTCATCCTGGTTTAAGACATGTGGCAGATAAATTGTTATTGAAGAAAGCTAAACAACGTTTCACATCCAATGATGCCTCAGTGGGTGAAAGGATGGCAGCCCTGATTGTCATGAGTGCTATGAAAGGAAAGTTGATGATGCATGGACATAAACATTGAGGAGTGAGGAATTGGGATGTGTTTGTATTCTATTTTTTCTTTTGTCAATTCACTATGACTATGAAATAAAAACAAAGGTTTACCAGAGCACAATGATTTGTTATTTTTAATTTTAAGAAATCGTGATGTTGATGGCTGATTTTTTCATTTTACACATTTCACACATGATGAATTCCACACACTGTCATTTGCCAATTTGCAATTTACAGTTTTTAAAAATGTTCGTTTCAAGTTTTGCGTTTTTGATGATATGGATTTTTCCAGTTTGCTGATGACACATTTTAAACAATGTCCGTTTGAAGGTTTTTTTAATTTTCAAATTTCACATATGGCCATTTCCAGTTTTTTTAATGTCCGTTTTAAGTTTTGCGTTTTTGATGTTATGGAAACATGGATTTTCCTTTTTGCTGTTTTCACATTTTTCCATTTGGTGTATGTCGAAAGTTGAGATTTGACAATCATGTTCATGCAAGTGCTTGACCATGGCCATGCTGCAATGTGTTGATGCGTGTTTGGAGAAACGTCGAGGTCTACCACTACTGCAGGTAAGACTGTTTTTACAAAAATAATGTCTTTTGACTGCCACATTTCAATGAAAAAACAAAACTATTGAAAACAAAATGAGTATATAAGTGACCATTTACCCCCTCCCCACCCACTCACTCTACCTCACCATGTGTGCTCTGGTCAACCATACACACCAGCTTTCTCTCTCTACTCATACATTCACACCTGCCTTTGGGAACAAACACAACCACTTTATTTATTCCCAAAAGCACATTCTCGACATGCACACTCATCCCAAAAGAACTTTTTTTAGTTTACCATTTTACCATTAAAAAAAAGAAAAAAAGCTACTAAAAATCTTACTTATATCATATTTACAAAAAAACTCAACTTTGTACAGCTTAAAAGAATCACACTATTCACCAATCAAAAATTAAAAAAAAAAAGGTTGCATAGAACTTTTTATGAGCAAAAGGTCCAAGTGGGTTGCCACTATTTACAAAATCTACTATTTACAATGACAGAAACCAATATTTACAAAATATTAAATCTACAAGTTACATAAAGCTATGTCCCATAAACGATTAAACAATGAAATCACACCTCCTCCTCCTTGAGATCATAACCCCAGGGCAGGCTGGTGAGTAGGTCATCAGCCCACACACGCTTGTTATCCATGGAGGCTAGGGTGCGTTTTCTCCGTTCCACAAGATACAAATGATGGTTGCTGGATTGTATCCTGCACTGTGTATGAGACATAGCTTTGCCAGTGCGTAAAACCGCTAGGTAATCGTCTACACGTAGCGATTTTACCACTGCCCTACCTACACCTTTTGCTCTTTTGGCTTCCTTATAGTCGAGTGTGCGGTAAGCATACATTTTTGAAGCCAAACCTACGAATTCCGTCATAATGGAATCACCGCATTCATCTTTTAAAACGCCCATTTCCTGCTTGTTTTTTTAGGGGCAGCTGAAACACGTTGTCAGCGCTATAGCAAGAGGTGTCGAACCAGTCACTATGTTGCCTCATGACGTCATAGGGGTTGCAGTGGCGAATGTGGTAAATGAATGAGTCCGTGTCCATATACAAAAGAGAGACGTCCTCAAAATGGCGTTTGGCAAACTCATAGTGGAATCGATACATGACCGATTTAGAAAAGTCTAAAATGACTTGACCCAAGTAAATGGGTTTATCCATGGTCACGCTGGTCTTACTCATTTCAATAGTAGCCAAATCCTCATCGATAATTTTGATCGATTTGAAATTTGGCTTGGCAATGTACCGCCGGGAACCCCACTGCCCCTCCCAGACATTCACCAATTTAATGTCACGGTATTTGCGGACATTCTCCATAGACTTGCCATAGATGCAGTTGTTCATTAATTAAAAAATAATAATTTCAAACTGCTGTGTTGCCATTTGTCGGTGCTCTGTGTTGAGTCGCATGTAAGGCTCAAGCCATGCTTTTTGAGCAAAAGAAATACCCCTGTGGATTTTCTTTAACACCAAGCCTTGGGCGAGGCATTGCACTAACATTTGGATATGTAGCACATACCGATTTTTGTTGTAAAGTGTGCCCATGAGTTTTTCAGTTTTCACTTTACTGTCAGGGGGAACCATTTGCTCAAGGCAGAATGGGAAATCGGCATGTTCATCATACAAGGATGAGGGATATTCAATATCCACTTCTAGCACATATCCACGGCCTGTTTCTTGGCTAGCCATGTTCACATCAAATTCTGACACTTGTTTGTCTGTCAGCCAAGCAAACTTCTCATAGGGCAAAGGCTGACTCATGGCGTAACCGTACAAATTATTCACGTCATAGTACATTAAGTACGATTCTGGTTTGTCTGGTGAATAATCAGGCATGTAGACATTGTTCGCTTCGGCATGGCGCTGGTTAAGTGATACAAAGCCGCCACGAATGCCCTTTTCAAAAAATAGAACCATGTCTACATCAGTGAGTAAATCCAATTCCACTTGAGTGTATTTCAAAGCGGCATCTAACGAGAGCCCAGGACTCGTATAATAGTGAGCTGGGTCAAGACCGTAAATGTACTGACACAAGTTACGGAATTTTTGAAACACATCAGTGAGCAGCAATACATCCAGTTTTAGGTAATGCAAAGCATATTCACTTAGCGTCTTCATGCCAAACATTCGCCAAACTTGACATGCATGTGCATAGTCTTCATCGGAAACGGTACTGCGTGTTAGTTTCGAGTAAAATTTCTCTTGTGGTGGGAGTTTTCTTTGCTTTAAAACATCCCAGCTGTTGCAGAAATCATACGGGAATATACCTTTCCGAATGCACAATTGAAATTGCTCAGGATCATTAAAATGCATTCTAGTATTTTTTAATTCCTCTTCATTCAAGCCATTCACAAGGCTGTCTAGCGAGGATGCCATAAACTTAAAGGAATCCAAAAATCGAATGCTAAAGTCGCTCAACCTCTATGTCAGGGCTGTAAAACGCTCATGGTTTTGGGGAATAATGGTAAACGAGCCCTTGTTGACATGGCCCAATTCACGAATCAAAAACTGAATGTCATAATTCGCCAGATTGTGGAAAAAGACACTGATGAAGCGAGGATCTCGAAAGTTCAAGTTACATTTACTATGCGCAGCTCCACGAAACTCCCCCGTAAAGTGCGAGTGATCACGAACGGTGTCTTCAGCACTGATCAGTGGCTTTTCACAAATATGACATATCGTGGCATGCTCATACTGCTGCTGCTGTTCTGGAGATAGGCTCATGGGTATTGGGTGGTCCAGTAATTTCTGTACATCATGAGCCAACTTGACAAGTTCATCCAAGAACCATTTGGCACAATCTGGTCCCTCGCGGTATTTGTAAACGGATTGCGTGGGGTCATAGGCACACACCACATTAAATCCTATGGCAAAGGGTTCATGTTTTTGAATGGGTGTGGTTGAGCTGATGGTGGGATCTGGTTCACATCCCGCCATGGGTGTGGTGAGTGCTTCAAAATCTGCGTATACCACATAGGGAACAGTGTCACGCTTGTGCATGTCCTTAAACTTTAACACAGCCTTGTCCCCTTGTGGCAATATCAATCTCACCGCTTCCTGAGAAACGCAATCTACCCTATGACGTTCCAAAAGCGTAGGGGTTTTAAAATATTGCAAGCATCGATCACAAATATGTTTCTTATGTTGATCTTTGGACATTTGACTGCTTAGCAATCTACTTAAGCTTTTAATGAGGCAATAGTGATTCACCTCTCCTACAGATAAATATAAAAGATGAATGTGATGTCGTTTCGGTTCTTTTGTGGCATAAAAAGGACCCACAATCTCATCACCATTAAGGCCATAGACCATGAACGAAAAGTCCTGGTTATCTTGTTCAAACCTATGGATCTCGGTTAAGTCCATAGGGAACGACACTCGAGTTAAATTTAAAGTTTGTTTTAATTCATTAAACTTGGCCTTGTAATTTCCCGGCCAACAACCATCATGTTGTACCGGCTGCAAAAAGGCAGCCACAGACCACAGAAAGCAATCATTGTCACGATTCTTAATATTGACCACAGCCTTTTTCGAAGCTATTGCTGGTGGTGTTTTAATATAGCTAGACCCAGCATTCAACGGGTTGAATTGACAAATGTTGATTTGCAAATGATGAATTTTGTCTAAGGCTAGACCACTCGGTCCTTGTTGCAGTTTATCAAATTTTGATAGCAAGGCATTCACCACGTGGGTTTCATACCACTGTTCCAAATTATGGGCCATGAATAACTCTTGCATTTTACTGCAAATATAGAATGTTTCTTTATGCTCTACGTCCTTCTTTGTATATATGAAATCACACACTAGTTCTGTATTCACCTTTAAACCTGTATGCAACCTTTGCGCTGTACAAATTTCATTTTTGAAAATTTCAAAACAAGATTCTAAAAATTCTTTGGGAATCAAACTTTTTCTAACATTGACCACGCGGCCAGAGCACACACGCGATTTGAAACAACTGTTTAGGGGTTCCCAAGTTAACGTATCCTCAGCAGTAAAAGACATTATTTTGAAAGAACACTCTCACCTGAGTTTTCAGCTGTAGACTGCTTTACAATGGCCTCAAACACACACGTTCCAGGTTATCCACAGAGGTCAAGCGTTTTCCAACACTCTAAAAAGAAATAAAATAAACCACCGTAAGTATATCCATTCCATATAGTTTATGCATTTCATAAACAAAACAAAATCAAACAGGTTATATATATATAAACAAATCTCACCTTGACGTGTAATGCTTTGCTATATTCCCGTCTCGTGGGCTAGTGTGGAAATGGTTTTCTTTCCTAGCTGTCTGTCTTTCTCTTTCTTTAATATATTTCCCACAGACACACAACAGGTAGGCTATACACGTTATCTGCAAACAAATAAATAAATAAAATCATTAATTACCTAATCAATAAATAATTGCATGTATATATATATAAATCAATAAATATATAAATGAATAAATATACCTACCCCACAACAAGGTTAAGTATTTTCCACCAACACCAAAACTGTCAAACAAGACCAAGGGTTTCACGCAACGCAGTGTGTTCAAAGGTAGTCACTTAAGTGAGTGTGGAAATGATAACGACATGTCTTTATATATGTTACGTTGCGTGTGTAATCTTTTTTCCCCCCACGCTTTGAACATTCTGTTATCAGGCACGTGGACAGCTAACGTCCAAGGTGAACACCTGTGGCAGATCAAATTTCACATGGACTTGCATTTTGTCACGTACGAAGCAAAACAGGATGTAACTTGTTAACAGTTATCGCGCACGTGGACAGATGACGTCCAAAATGAGCACCTGTGGTAGATCAAATTTCACCTGAACTTGCATTTTGTCACGTACGAAGCAAGACAGGATGTCACTTGTTTAGCGTGCCTGTGGTTTCACACATGTGTTCACATGCCTTTCGCACTCCCCTGCCACCACAATGGTCAGATTATTTCACCTTCAAGCGTCACCTGTTGTCAAGTCAGATCGGCGCCTTCCAATAAGCTCAAATGACATTCACCTCCTGCTCCTCTGCAAGTTGGTTTTCTGTACTCGCTTCGACCAACATAGAACCAAGTTCTCATTACCGTTTACACGTCAAAGGTAAAATGTGTGAAAAAAAACGCACCCTCGTTCTGTCACAAACCGACCCGTCGAAATATCGATTAATCTATTGAACACAGCCACCGTGGTTAGCGACAGGTTCGTTGAAACACACACACCCAGCCGTATCGTCTCTCCCAACCACCACGCTTCATAAACATTATACAGAAGTAAAGAAAAAGAAAACGTTTTTTCAACATGTATGGCGTTAGGCCCTTTGTGAATAATTTTTTGGAAAAAAATATCTACCACATTTGAAAGGGGGCGTTAGCCCGAGTCCTAGGACACCTCGTACACATCTATAGCGTTATTGGTTTGTGAGATATCGGCAAAAATCACAAAAAACACGTGTTTACCCCAAAATCGCGTTTCTCAATTTTTTTAAAAATTACAACGAGTGGTCCATAGCAAAGAGGACGTCACTCCGAGTCCTTGGACCCGTCGTACATACCTCTAGCGTTATTGGTTCGTGAGATAGCGGCAAAATCACAAAAAACACGTGTTTACCCCAAAATCGAGTGTCCAATTTTATTAAAAACTAGCTGAAGTACCCGTGCTTCGCTACGCGTCATAAATAAATTAAAATGTGAAAGTGACAGTTAAAACAGGGGATAGGCGAGGTGCTGCGCAGAGGGAGATTAAGGATGGAACATTTTGTCCAACTACACCGTTCGGCGTTGACCGTGTTTTATAGCACAAATTTAGGTTTTACTCGCTAACCGTTGGAGATACCTTTCGGATAGAAAATGTAATTTTAAACCTCGTATATGCCATCAAAAGTTTGCTATTTCTTAGCGTTCACTTTTTATTTGAAATGGAAATATGAAAGTTTGAAACCAAAGGCTGTAGTGACGTCACTAAAATGGTCGCCATAGTGCAAAGTATTGAAATCAAAAGTAGCCTATATGTTAACCAGTTAAATCAGCTACTTTCATGTAAAATTCATGTAAGTCGGACCAGTGGTTCTTGCGTGATTGAGTAATACAGACACACACCATCTCATTTTTAGCCTCGCTTCGCTCGCGTCAGAGTTGTGTCATATTGTTATTCAATGACATGCAGGTTTAACCCCGTTAACACCCCTTTAGAACCTGAGTATCCAAAAATCCCTCCTTAGTAGACATTTTCGACACAACAAACATATCCCCTTCTTCTAACTTCAATAGTTTTGATTGGTCGATGAGAGTGAACATCCAAAAATCCTTCCTTAGTGGACGTTTTTATTCCAGAATTTCACCCCTCCCCATATGCCCCTTAAATTGGATTTATGAAAAAAAAACGGTCGAACATCTACTTATTTTAATTATTTATTCATTTATTAATTTTTAAGGTGATTGGAACTCGGAGAAAATCAAACTCCTCTTCTATGTCGTTTAAGAGATACACGCTCCGTTCGGAATCTTTCAACCCCCACTTTTCATCCCTTTCACCTCATAATATACACCACATCGAAAAACCATTAGACATGTGTCAGCTTATTTTAAATGATTAGTATATATGCCAAGTATCACATCCCCAAATGAAACCACTCATGAGATATTGTTATTCAATGAAATGCACGTTTACCCCCTTAACACCTCATTAGAACCTGAATATCCAAAACTCTTTCCTTAGTGGACGTTTTCGACATACCACGAACTTATCCCCAAAATTTCATGTTTCTAACTTCAATAATTTTTGCTGGGCGATGATGAGTGAGTGAGTCAGTCAGGACATTTTCTTTCATTAATATTTGAGAATTTCACCCCTCCCCAAGAACCCCTTAAATTGGATTTATGAAGAAAAAAACGGTCGAACGCCTATTTACTTATTTAAAGCTGTTTTCCCCCTGAGTTTGATAAGTGAGTAAGTAAGTCAATCAGTTAGGACACCTTCTTTCCTGTTTCCCCCCCCCCCCCGAATTTCACTCCTCCCCATGGGCCCCTTAAATTGGATTTATGAAGAAATGGTCGAACACCTATTTACTTATTTTTAAGCTGCTTTTTCTGCTGAATTTCAAACTTATGTTGAATAAGAGATACAGTACACGCTCCGTTAAGAATCCTTCAACCCCCAATTTTCTCCCCTTTCACCTCATAATAAACACCATATCGATGAACCCTTAGACATATGTCTGCTTATTTTAAATGATTAGTTTGTATGCCGAATATCACATCCCCAAATGAAACAACTCGTGAGATATTGTTATTCAATGAAATGCAAGTTTAACCCCCTTAACACCCCTTCAGAACATGAATATCCATAAATCCATCCTTAGTGGACTTTTTCGACAAACAACGAACATATCCCCAAAATTTCAAGTTTCTAACTGCAATAGGTTTGCTGGGGGATGATGAGTGAATATCCAAAAATCCTTCCTTTGTGGACTTCTTTCCCCAGAATTTCATCCCTCTCCATGAGCCCCTTAAATTGGATTATGAAAAAACGATCGAACACCTATCTACTACTTTTTCAATCTGATTTTTCTCCCTGAGATTCTTACTTTTTGCCTCTGTCTTTTAAGAGATACTTGCTCCGTTAAGAATCCTTCAACACTCACTTTTCACACATACACCTCATAATATACACCTCATCGAAAAACCCTCAGACATGTGTCTTCTTATTCTTAATGATGAGTTTATATGCCTAGTATCCCATCCCAAAGGAAATCATTCGGGAGATATTGTTATTCAATTAAATGCAAGTCTACCCCCTTAACACCCCTTTAGAGCCTGAATATCCAAAATTCCTTCCTTAGTGGACGTTTTCAACATACAACGAACATAGCCCCTTAATGTCATGTTTCTAACTTCAATAATTTTGGCTGGGGGATGATGAGTGAGTAAGTCAGGACATTTTCTTTCAATTATTTTTCAGAATTTCACCCCTCTCATGAACCCCTTAAATTGGATTTATGAAAAAAAAAACGGTCGAACACCTATTTATCGAACACCTATTTACTTATTTTTGAGCTGTTCTTCCCCCCTGAGTTTGATGAGTGAGTGAGTTAGGACACTTTCTTTTCTGTTTTCCCCCCAGAATTTCACCTCTCTCCAAGGGCCCCTTAAATTGGATTTATGAAAAAAACGGTCGAACACCTATTTACTTATATTTTAAGCTGTTTTTTCCCGCCGAATTTCAAACTTCTCGCCTATGTCGTTTAAGAGATACACGCTCCGTTAAGAATCCCTAAACCCCCAATTTTCTCCCCTTTCACCTCGTAATATACACCTCATCGATAAACCCTTAGACATATGTCTGATTCTTTTAATGATTAGCTTATATACCGAATATCACATCCCCAAAGAAACAACTCATGAGATATCGTTATTCAATGAAATGCACGTTTACCCCCTTAACACCTCTTTAAAACCCGAATAACAAAAATCATTCATTAGTTGACGTTTTCGATATACAGCGAACATATTCCCAAAATTTCATGTTTCTAACTTTAATAGTTTTGGCTGGGCGTGACGAGTGAGTGAGTCAGACAGGACATTTTCTTTCAATTATTTTTACCAGAATATCACCCCTCCCCATGGGCCCCTTAAATTGGATTCATGAAAAAACGCTTTAACACCTATTAACTTATTTTTTAAGCTGTCCTTTTCCCCTGAGTTTGATGATTGAGTGAGTTAGTCAGTCAGTTAGGACACTTTCTCTCCTTTTCCCCCCAGAATTTCACCCCACCCCATTGGCTCCTTAAATTAATTTATGAAAAAAACGGTGGAACACCGACTTACTTATTTTTTAAGCTGATTTCTTTTCGCCGAGTTTCAAATTTCTCGCCTATGTCGTTTAGGAGATAGGCCTACACGCTTCGTTAGGAATCCTTCAACCCCCAATTTTCACCCCTTTCACCTCATAATAATACATCACATCGAAAAACCCTTAGACACATGTCTGCTTATTTTTAATGATTAGTTTATATGCCGAGTATCACATCCACAAATGAAACCACTCGTGAGATATTGTTATTCAATAAAATGCAGGTTTAACCCCCTTAAGACCCCTTTAGAGCCTGAATATTCAAAAATCCTCCCTTAGTGTATGGTTTTGACATACAACGAACATATCCCGAAAATGACATGTTGCCAACTTCAATATTTTTGGCTGGGCGATGATGAGTGGGTGAGTGAGTCAGGACATTTTCTTTCAATTTTGTTCTTCAGAATGTCACCCCTCCCGATGAACCCCTTAATTTGGTTTATCAAAAAAACTGTCGAACTCATATAAGTTATACTTATTTTTAAGCAGTTATTCCCCCTGAGTTTGAAGAGCGAGTGAGTCAATCGGTTAGGACACTTTCTTTCCTGTTTTTTTTTACACAGAATTTCACCCCTCGCCATAGGCCCCTTAAATTGGATTTATGAAAAAAAATACCGGTCAAACACCTATTTACTTATTTTTTACGCTGATTTTTTCCCGCTGAGTTTCAAACTCCTCGCCTATGTCGTTTATGAGATGCAGATTCGGTAGGAATCTTTCAACCCCCACTTTTCACCCCTTTCACCTCATAATATACACCACATCGAAAAACCCTCAGACACATGTCTTCTTATTTTTAATGATGAGTTTATATGCCGAGTATCACATCCCCCAGTGAAACCAATCGGGAGATATTGCTATTCGATGAAATGCAGGTCTACCCCCTTAACACCCCTTTAGAACCTGAATATCCAAAAATCCTTTCTTAGTGGGCGTTTGCGGCCCTTGAGTAAGCTGCATACCAAATTTCATTCCAATCCGTTGGGTGGCTTCTGAGATTTCGTGATGAATGTGTGAGTGAGTGAGTGAGTGAGTGGTACCTGTATTTGACAAATATCTAGTAGATAGTGTCAAGTCTTTGTTATGCTATACTCGGTTGACAGTGCTGTGTGAGCAGTTGAGTAACTAACGGGATTTCAAGTAAAGATCCTCATTTTCTATACCGGTAGTGCAGAGCGCAATTGGCATCCAGACGGCCGTGTCTCGACTTGAGCTATGTTGCCATGGAAACTATCTGCCTTGCCATTCCTTCATGAGTATATTTTATGATTTGATTAGCCTGTTTTTGAGTGAAAAAGGGCCGAAATCAGAAGAATGAGAAAGACTATCGAAAATTCATGTAGCCAGCGGTTCCTTCTGGGTCCTAAACTATGTGTATGCAAAATATGGTTGAGATTGGTGGAACGGTGTAGATTTGTATACGGAACCAACATATATACATACATACATACATGCATACATACATACATACAGACTTTCACTTTTATATATTAGATTATAACGAGTGGTCCATAGCAGAGAGGACGTCACCCCGAGTCCTTGGACCTGTCAAACACGCCTCTAACATGATTGGTTCGCGAGATATAGCAAAAAGTTTAAAATCACGTTTTCCCCCCCAAAAAAAACCGTTTTTCCAGCATTTCACCTTTTCGACACCTACATTCCCGTAAAGAGCACGACAAGACGAAAAAAACGAATCCAAGCACGCTCTCCTAGCATGGCTCCTTCCATTCCAAGGTCGCAGGGGCTCAGCACTTGCTTTTGGAAGCAGCTCTGTCCCCATCCCACTACTTACAAAACACAAATTTTTCCTCTAGAGACTTGAAATTTATTTTAGCGGTAGGGGGAATAGGGACCATTAATTTACGTCAAACAAACCGTTTTGTAAACTTCCTAGCTTCCAAAATATAGGATTTTCAAAATTCGAGTGTTTTCAAAAAAACATAAAAAATAAAAAAGTTTTACTATAGAAAATAAAGGTCATAAAGACCATTCGTTTGGGCCATGGCATAACGTTCTATCATCTTTGATTTTCAAACTATCACCAACTTTCGAAAACAAAAATTTTCAATTTTTTTTTTTTCAAAAATATAACGAGTAGTCCACAGCAAAGAGGACGTCAGCCCGAGTCCAATGACACGTCATTTGTTAAAATCCGACCATGGGTTCACGAGATATTGGCTTGGACTAACGCGGCGGCCACGACACTCGTTAGAATCGGCCTCACTCCCCTACTAGCGTATTACTGCGACGTGTGCGGAAATATCTGTGGAAACGCTGGGATCAGTACAACGCTCTCTTGTTCACCGTCTACAGAAGTGCATTGATGCAAACGGTGGTCAGATTGAACATCTGTTGAAGTAACACAGTTTCATCAGTTAAGATGTTACTGCTTACTTGTGAATGGCCTTTCCTTGCTGGTTGTAATTTAAAAACATGGCGTTCCTTTAAGCTATAGGCCACAAGTTTGTTTTGGAAATCGGTAATTGTACCTTTTGTACTATGTGTACAGTTCTACGGTTGTGTTCAACTTGACAAACAGTGTCTCCATTGCCATCCTCTACAACGTCAGTTATTTCAGAAGGTACGAGGTTTAGAAAAGTGAAACCAATTCTGTTATCAATAATTGTATGTTTACTTTCGATTTTGCTAGAAAAAAACCATGTATGTTCCATTTTAAAAAGGTCACTTTGCGTTGAAAATGATATTGTTATAATTTCTTGGATTGTGCATATCCTCCCATTGTGTGACCCCTGACGTGGCTACATTCCTGCGCAAGTATATTTTTCATATCTTGTTTCATTTCGATAATATTTGAGGTCGCAGAGTTAGGTGAGACACCCTGTATATATTGGAATGTGTACACTAGATATTTCAAAAACACTCATGTATTCCCACCACTATGATGTCTTGTTACCCCATTAGGGGGTTGAAAATCTTAAGCTAATCTATATGGACACGGACTCATTTATTTATTTGGTAAATACCCAAGATGTTTATCAAGAAAAAGTTGAATTTTTCAGAACACCTATATCCTACTAATCATGTATGTTACACTAAATCAAACAAGAAAACTTTGGGTAAATTTAAAGACGAGGCTTGTGGACATATTATTAAAGCATTTGTTGGACTTAGAGATAAAATGTACGCTTTAAACATAAATGGCATAGAAATAAAAACGATTAAAGGTATTAGCAGAGGCGTTGTCAAAATTTGTATAAGTTTTCAAGATTATACGGATTGTAATGTACCCGGATCGTTCACACGTCCGTGACATGTTGACGTCATTATTATGAAGCAGAGACATTGGTTTATTTGAGAGATGAAGCGGCTGATATTTGAATAGCGCGCTAGGAGACTCCGAGTGTTGAGCGAAGCATGCAACGTAGGAGCGAGTGACGTGGAACTGTGACGTGAGGTCTTGCCTACGTAATGAAAATAAGTTTTCTAGAATTTCCTTTAGACGGAGGAATGGAACCTAGAAAAGTAGCACAGTTTACTGGCAATTGAATTAGAAGAAATTAGAGCTATCAAGCATGAAAATCCGTTCAGTAGAAGCCGAGATACGTCAATGGAACTTTCTAGAAGATATACCGCTAAGACTATATAAGGAGCCAGAGAATCGAGACAGTTATGTATTCCATCAGAGCACTTGCTCGAGTGCGCATCTACGATACATCGCGAACGAGTGATTACGCCGTAATTCTGACCGCCGAAAGGAACTTAGTCGCTGGACGAGTTGTCAGTGGACTTAGTTTATGTCAGGTGTACGAACATTTACAGTATCATCGAAAGACTTAGAATATCGGATGACTTTATGGTCAACTATTCTAACTGGTCAAGTGATGGTGATTTTTGTAATACCATTCACAGAAGTTAGCCTACAAATAACAGTATGTTTCTTGTGGTGGAACTGTATATCAGGCACTTCAATAATACTAGGAAGACTTTATACTTATAGCATGACGAATAGAAGGAGAAAGTGAGGAGACTCCTGAAGTTCAAGCGCGCCTCGCCAGGCAGCGCTAGAGTGGGCAAGTTCCACACTGCCGGGGTCAGCTGGTCTTAGGGATGGTGCTAAGGGAAACGAATTACTTTGTAACTAATACTCTTTTAAAAAGTAATTAGCGGTTACAATTAAAATAGCACGTCAGGGCACAATGGAAAATATAATTCACGGAAATAAGAACTACGGTCTTCATTGCATGTTACGGAACGCACAGATTCCTGGAGTATACAGTCGGAGAAAGCCCAGATCTTTCTCGTAACATCTGCAGGATTAAGGATGTGAGATTGTAGAGAGCTTGTCTTGCCACTGACTCCTAACGAATTCCTGGCCTTTGTATTTGATTGACTACCATCACAAGTAAAGCCAGCCACCCACGTCCCAGCCTCTTCTAACTGCAAAATCACCTAGACTATATTAGATTTTTTTGCGAGAAAAACCCCTGGAGTAGCATTTTTGCTTGCATAAACAACAACTGGCTGCACCCAATTATGCACGAAAGGTACGAACTTGAACACTAGAGCGTGATTTGCAAGTACGTTCTTCTGGAGGTCAGGTGTGTGTCCACCTAAATCAACTAATCCATCTACTTAATCAGAAAAGCTATTTAACTCGATTTCTTCTCTTAGCTTCTCTTCTTCGAAAATTACAACACCGTAACGTGAATTATCATTCTTTTCTTCCTTAAAATAGTCTTAAATAGCATTTATACGATGCGTATTAACTCCATAAGGGCACTTAAGTCCTTTACAAAGTTTTCTCAAGTGACTTTCTGAAGGCACAGGCAAGAGATTATGTCGCCGACAATGACGGGATCCTTTCGGTGATTTTATTCTCAACAATGAACACTCTAAAATGAATTCATTGCTGTACCTAATTCCATTGGGAGATTTTTCCTGGCATTTCTTGCTAAGGTGTTCGTTATCAGGGGCGGATCCAGGGGAGGGCGAGGAGGGCGACCGCCCAGGGCTCCGCGGTCCTAGGAGCCCCGCGCCATGGATTTTTCTACATTTAATTAATTAATTAATTAAGTATACTTTTCAAACTAATTTATAATTCATCTTCCTTTCTTCAGTGCAGCTATGACCTCTCGAGACCGTTTAGCAAGTTAAGATTTCAGTGAAATAATACAAGTCTTCAGCCGGGAAAAAAGTCGCAAAGTAATATTTTAATATTTCATTGTTTACATAATCTTATTCAAGGTGACTTAAAGGTTTCTTTCATATTATTAAAATAATGTACTGTAGTGTATTCAAAATATTGTAACTATTCTTTATTTTATTATTATTATTATTATTACCAAACTATTTTCCATTTTATTCGATATTTTTTTTCTATTGTTGTGGGCCCCACCTTATCATATCGCCCAGGGCATCGCAAGGCCTGGATCCGCCACTGTAATCGTTATCTTTGTAATTAAATGCCTGTGGAATTCGAACCTGCTTCTCCAGCAAATTAATTCTCGATTTTGCTGATTTGAGGCGGGATCTAACGCGAATTAAATTACGGTTAGCATTCCTTAGGCGCCTTTTGAGCAATATTATAGTCTTTTCAGCATCAGTAAGTACACTAATGACCCAAATTCTTATCAACATTGGACTGACCTTTTAATGCCTCATTCGTTACTCCACTCCCATCTTCAATCTTCTTTCTTCTTTTTCTGGTGGTGTCGAGATTCTTTTTCCTGTTGGGAGTTTTACGGGACTTATTCTCACTACTTCGGTAAATTAGGGGGGAAATGAGGCACTGCTCCAGGACGTAACTTCCACCACACACGAGAGATTTCCACTTCTTCACCATTCACTATAAAATTATCTGATTTTACTATCAAATCATCAGAGAAATGAATTTGACAAATTCTACTACTACGCGTTAACTTCGTATCCTTTCGTGGAATAGCTCTGGCCCATTTTTCAAATTGATTTGTATCCTTCGGTGGTGAAAAAAATCGTATATCGTCAACTACTCGACCATACCCTGACTTACAGCCAGGTACAAAACAATAAGGCATGTTGAACTATTAAATGAACCAAGCCACATAAGAAATATGTTTGAAGTACACAAAACACAAAACGCTGATGTACACAAGACACAATGAACTGAATTTAAGAACTGAAAGCAAAGAAAATTCAATTTAATTCACACAAATATCTCACACAGTAACTTCTCGCGCACTTTCTACGACCCGGCTCGACGGAAACACAGCACGTGTTGGACATAATCGCTTACAGTGCTTGTAGCGGCGGGACCAGAAACTACCGTGCTAAAATGGCGGAGTCCTCACACTAGGTCCTTCTATTCGTCATGCTTATAGTTCATTTTACGCTGCTGACAGATGTTCCTGTGATAGCAGGCGAATGAACCGCATTTTCCGGTTATGGGCCTTGTTCTTAAGTCGAACTTTTCAAGAGTATTACCACAGTAAAGACTATACAACAGTTTAACAGGTTAGATGGTACCGAGATCAACGGGAGTGTTTTTGAACGAGTTATGTTAAACACCGACATGTGCCGTTAAAGCTACTCGAGGTTAGGGGTGATATGGAAGCGAACGAAGTGATATGGAACTGCAGATGGCCATGGGAGTACGCTATGGGAATAGTGAACACCGAAGGACACGCATTACCATTGCATCGAGAATGAAGTAAGCCAACTATACTTGTACTATCCACTAGCCTATAGTAGTATTTGAGAATTCCATTTTTATACTGTCACTATAAGAAATCAACATATTTATCATCGTTATGAGAACGTCTATTATATTTGTCCAGAATGACAAATGGAGCGATATTGAAGTCCGACAATGTATTATTCTATTTTACTACTTTGTCAGGACAATAGTCACGTTCATGTGTTCAGACATGAAATGTTTAAGTTATTTCCAAGGGATAGGAATATTTTTTTCTTTAACTCTTATTTAGAGAAGAGGCTCGATTATAACTTGGATTATTTAAATAATTTGATTTATTTCTTAATAATAATAAATGACTGTGAAATAAATAAGTTAATAATAATTAAAACTATTGAACCCTTATTGATTTGCCGATCAATAAGTCTTCATGATTTTTATTATTATTATTATTATTACTGATGCCCAGGCAGTACATGTTGAAGTTGACAAAGGGGAGACAGATAGTGTGTCGCAATTATTGCAACAGGAGTAGCGTGGTAGTTATTCCTGACGATGACCGGTTAAGCCGAGTTCAAGGACAAATTCAGTATGAACGCGCATCCGAGTCGGCGTCATTATGGGCGTGCCAGAAGTGAAGTTCCAACCGATACACGATTGAATCAGCAAATCAGGAGAGAGGACGCCTAAGCCACGCGGAGAGTGGCGTACCTTAAAAAAGCGCGCTAAAACTCGTGTCTGAAGAACCGCCGATGCGATATAATTCCGCATATGTCCATTGAGACGTTTGGATGAAAAGAAGAAGATTGATCCTAGTCCCAAGTCTGTGAGTTGAAAACTACAGATTATTTTCACAGATTGCCCCCACTCCACCCCGTTCTGTCAGTTTCTAATAAATTGATCGGTGTTGAGCTGTTTGAGACACAACTTTATCGAGCTCTGGTGAGCTACGTTCACGCCAGTCTGAGTCACGATTTTATCAAGCTCTAGTGAGCATACTTCACGTCTGTTTGGACAAACATTTTATTTTGTGCTCAAGGGAGCAGAGTTCACGCTTAGCGGAGGGAGTTCTCTAGTCGAGATAAGCGCTACGCGGTAGACTTAATTTGAGAGACTTGTTAAAGCCAGTTGCGTAGAGAACGAAGAGTGTAATTTTATGTAAATTTTTGTGTTATATTTTGTATGACGTATATGTGCGTGTGATATAAGCAAATGCTGAGATAGGGCCAGTTCTACGTTGAGTAATCGCCTAGGACTTTATTGTGAGTGAAAGTCAGTAGCTCATAGCGATTCTAGCTAGGCAAACTAATAACTTTGAACATTTCTTTCCAAGGAACAACGCCAAGATGTCTCCTGGAAGGTCGATTGGTGGAATGAAGTGCTACGCCTCTACCAATACGTCGACGATGGACGAGTAGATTTCCCGTATGGAAATGCCTTGGGATGGAGGTTGATAATAATAATAATAATAATAATAATAATAATAATAATAATAATGTTATTGGTTTTACGTCCCTTTTAACTACCCTGGCTTTTAGAGACGCCGGGGGTGCCGGAATTTTGCCCCGAAGGGGATCTTTAACGTGCCAGTAAATATACTGACACGGCTCCCTCGCATTTGCGCACCCTCAAATGCCACCTGACTGCGCCAGGTTTCGAACCTGCGACCTTGGACTCAGCAAGCGAGAGCGTTACCCCTGAGCCACGCAGCCAGGTGATGGAGGTTGAGTTCTACGAGCTGGACGGTGATGTACAAACCATTGATTTATTCAATATGTAGTTAGATTAGACGCGGGAACGTTGTAAATATTTTATTCATTGTTTTTCTTGTATTTAGATTTTTTGCGCCGACACTGTTATAATTAAATGTACGTTGGCACGTGGCCAAGTGTTTGTTTGATTGTATATTTTTTCTTATGAGTCATATTTAGTATGCACGGCGTGTGTATTTTGGTTTTATTCATGCGAATGCGAAACTCGTCCTGGTCGATAAGTGGTGCCTTATTCAAATTCATTTTTAGTAGGAAAAGGGGGGTAAAAGTTGTTAGATGTTTTACGAACAGGTTTTTATTCATACTAGGGTTGCCTAGCGCAACAAATTAAGATGTCACTGTAGAACACCTTAGTTCTATATTTTTGAGTTTTTTTTAGTCATTTTCAGGTTCTTTAGTCACGGACTAGATTGGGAGCGCAAGTAGGTGGAAAATATTTAATGTCCTTTATTTCAGGTCTCTGCCAAACCCATACGTGTGATTCTGGTGTGTGTATGGTGTCAAAGTGTGTGTATTGATTCTTCGTGATGAGGGGTAGGATGTGCCTACCGCCCTCAGATATTGTGGTTGTATTTTATGGAAAGGCAGAGCGCTCTCAGAGACTACTGTACCTTGTCCAGTGCTGATTCTTGGATTTCCTTGGGAAATGCTATGATATTTTATTTTGACACACACACGTATATTATGTACTTTTGGGAGCACGCTTCTTCGAGACTCGAACCCGTGCCACGGCAGGTCGAGGTTATTGACACGTGGGTTGACAGATGTGCAGATTCCACTTTGCGCCCGTCTATGTCTAGTGATTCATCGTTTAGGCAGTCCAGCTGACCGACTGACCCCTGTAAGCTATCTATAGCAAACCTGTTCTTTTAATGGTCATTGTATCGTAATTAAATTGGGAGTTCGCCATGTCCGTTACGAATTATCGCATATCGTATGAAATGAATTTTTTTAATGATGTAAATGTTGGCTTTGAGCCTAGTGATTTCTATGACTCATTTCAATGTTAGATTTTGTCTGTGGAGACACCATTGGGTGTATTTTTGTGTTTCCTTGTAAAAATGGCAAGTGGCCATATGTGTATTTTTTCTCTTGATTGGTCACGTGTTAATTTACTTGTGTTGATTTGAAAAGTCCTAATTTTTAGGCGTTAATGTTGTTTGCTACGGCAGTTCTTTGAATCCAATTTCATGCGGAAATTATTTTTGTTTTATTTAATGTAGGAAGTGTCGGATAAGTTTATTTAGTGTTTAGTGTTGGTTCCTCGTGTCTGTCTAGCTCTAAGACAATGCAGATTCGTCCCCTGAAGGTTTACTGGATGGTAACGAATCTCGCATTAATTTGTACACATCGTGTCGCATGTAGAACAGCCGCACACGCACATGTCATTGTAGTAATTTGGGACATTTGGTCCAGATGTTTACGATCTCTCCTGAGATCAGGCCTAGTTTGGCATTTTATTAATTCAAGTGGGAGTAATTTGGGAGACCTTGTTTTTATTGTTGAAAATAGTGTAAATTTGTTGATCTGTTATTAAATTCATATGTTTTAACCCTGGTATTCACTTTTTCCTGCATGTTATTTTGTTATATGTTACCCTGCATGTTATAAGAAGCGCTTAACAACAACTTTACGAAATGGACTGCTACACCCCTCTCATATGCTTCTTTGCAAGGGTTCACTATGAAGACACCATTTAAAAGTTATAAATAATTTATTTAGGGAGGTGATACCACCAATTTATAAATTACATTTAATTGTTAATAGTGATTAAATAATTACTGCATTAATAATCAGAAAGTGAGATGTTACAAATAATCATTTACGATGAGGATTTAAATATTTATTTATTTATGGATGATATAGGGCAATGATAATCATTATGATGTAGTGAAGCATCGATGCCTAAATAATATTTTTTTCCAGTAATAATAATAATAATTACGTAGAAGAATTTAAAAATTTGGAAGAGTTTAATATAATAACTTTATTTGTGGAATGGAAGTTAGGATTTATAAATACATTTAAATGAGTTTATGAATGAAGTGAAATAGTAAGAATTTGAGCTCAGTAAATTTTCCAAAAGCACTAAAAATATTAAATGGAGGAAAAATAAAACGGCAGGTATTAAAATGTATACATTTAGGGTGAGATTTATGTAAATGGGAGGCAATGGGAAATTGACCAGAATTAAATACATCTTTTCATTGGAAAAATAGAATTGAAGAGCACACAGTACAGTGGTAAGACAAAATATTGCAAACAGGAAAAAATATAATTAAAAAAATAATGTTTTGTGGAGAAGAATATTTGAAGTCAAACAATATGATGATTTTTGTGTGCGAATTGCCGACACTTAAAGTTGTGTGTAGGCCGAGGGGTCATCCAAGAGGCCATTTGTTCCCGTAGTTATGGGCACACATGGTTGTACGTGTGCTATTAGCAGAGCATGTGGGCTCTCAGTTGTAAAAGAAGGGTTAGGCAAGTAGACCGGCCCATATTCTAGTCAAATTCCATTGATCTGTCAAACCGCATATTTATTTTATTTTCTGGATCAACTTAAATTTCCAACAGTATGCCTAAATAATTGAAGAACTTGAGTTTAGATTATTTTGATGAACCTGACCGAAATAAAATATCAAGAAAATGAATAGTTGCAAATGCAAAAATAAAATAAATAATTGAAGATATTTTTATTTTGTGCTTGGAATAATAATACTAATAATAATACCGTAACTGTGGAAATGAGCATTAAATATTCACAATATGAGAGGGTGAGAAAACTTGTTGTAATAAGAAATTTCATAAGAAATTTTGAAAATAATAATAATAATAATAATAATAATAATAATACATTCTATGATTAACATTTATTTCATGTGAGATATTATGTAAATTTTTTGAATGAGAAAAGTTTTGATGAAAGGGAAAATGATTTAATCCACTGATAGTGGATAACAACTATTTATATTGTTAACAACAATTTATGCTAATGTTTATAACAAATTTTGAAATGAATATATTTAAATTTTGTTTATATTCAAACAAATGAATATGAGAAAGAAAAAGATTTATTTGTCAAATAATTATGATGAAAAATTTATAAACAATTTTTGTTCTTGGAAACAAAAATTTTACAAACACAAAAATATTAACATTCGACTTTATGTTAGCCGAATATTAATATGAGGTTGT
This sequence comes from Meconema thalassinum, assembly GCA_946902985.2. Taxonomy (NCBI): domain Eukaryota; kingdom Metazoa; phylum Arthropoda; class Insecta; order Orthoptera; family Tettigoniidae; genus Meconema; species Meconema thalassinum. Next base: position 790,913,557 of record OX336390.1, read on the forward strand.
TATTATACTTCAATGAAACAGTGAAATAATTTTTTCCAATATTTTTTTGGAAACATCATCGAATTAACCAAGTGATAATTTTTTCAAAATATAAATTCAACGTGTACTTGAACAATCAATGCAAATCTTCAGGAAAGTGAAACTACAAATATGTAAATAGAGGGATCACTCAAACTCTTCATTGAATAGTGATTACCCAAGTGTAAATAATTAGGAGTTTTCGTTTTTGTTGATACAAGAATGGAATATTAATTTTCTGAGTATCATTTCTGAGAAGTTCAAGGGTATTTTTAGGGACTGTTGATTTTTTATGTGTGATTGTTTCTTTGTGTTTTTGAGGTTATTGCCAGTCAATTCAAATTTTTAATTATAAATACATTGAGATTTTTCTGAAAAGTGTTATTTTCAAAATAATTTCTTTCCTTACCTTACTTGTAAATTACCGAGATCAGGGATGCCAGATATAGACCTAATATTCACCTAGATAGACCCTCAGATAGATTTTCTCGTGTTATCTGATTTCGGTGTTTTACAAAATGTGGTCTTTGAATCTCGGTCCAAACGGACACATAAGGTAGAGGTAAAGAAGTTTGGCGCCCGTACTAAGGGGCTCCCGAAAGGTTCTTTCGAACGTTTTTCGAAGAGGCATTCGAGTAGACTTGTGAATTTTGCCACTTGTTTCGACAATTGACAAAAATCCAGTATTCTTTTTTGAATTAAGGGAGATTGTTAAGTCCATGTTTGAGGACATAGTAAAGTTTGCATTATGGAATATGTATTTTGAATTTTGTTTTGTGACGACTTTATTTCGTTTGGGAGTCTAGTAATTCTTAAGTTCATTTTATTAAATTAAATATTTTGATATAAATGTTAGAATTGGGAGTTTTTTGGTAGATGAAAAAAGCACACTTATAGTATCCAGATGGAGGATTTTTGAATTTTGCATAATATTTGTTGTTGGTTGAAAGTTAATTTAAATGAGTGGATATTTTTATCCATTAGACATCGACGTAGGGTTTATCTCAATTTATTGTGAATTCTCAAATACTATTAGGCTAGTATATGTTTAATATTAAGGCTTCGTTCATCCATAGAATACCTATCCTGTATTTCTCTTTGGAAAAATAATGGGTAATGTGTTGGAGGTGTTGGCTCGAATGGAGTCAGACAATAAGCAGAGCATCGAGAAGGCTACTCAATTGGAGAACATGTTATTGGAAAATTCCAAAAGGTTGGAAAAACAAATCCAAGAAAATTCTCAATATTTGGCAGGTAGAATAGAAATCAAATTAACTGAAAATTCTAAAACATTAGAAGACAGATTAAATGAAAATTCTAAAACATTAAATGAATCATTTGAATCTAATTTATCTGAAAAATCATACTCACTAGAATCTAAATTAAATGAAAATTCTAAATCATTGGAAGCTAAATTATCAGAAAGTTCTAAATCATTAGAAGTAAAATTATCAGAGAATTCTAATTCACTTAAATCAGACATTGATAGTAAACTTTCGGAGAACTCTAAACATTTTGAGGATAGATTAAGTATTAGCACCGAATCTTTGAGAGAAACTTTGGAAGAAAGGATTGCCGAACATTCCAAAGCTCTTGACAGATTAACCGAAAGTTCACGTCTCATGGATTTAAAAATCATTGGTAATTCAGAAACCCTATGGTTAGATTTAGCTGATAATTCTAAACTGTTAGAACACCTATTGTAAGAAAGTCAGGGGAATCAATTCACGGAAAAGTCTAAAATTTTTGAAAAAAAACTTGAAAAATTATTTGAAAAATCCAAGAATTTAGAAACTAGGTTAGAGGAAAACAAAGTTTCACTTGAAACCAAAATTAATGAAAGTATGAAAAGCTTAGAGGACAAAGTAGGAAAATCGCATGATAAATTGAAGGGCTTGGTGGAAAATTTTGAAAAGCGTTCCTGAAAAGTAGCTGATGACTTGGTAAACTTGGAAATCAAAATTACAGAACAGTGTAATATTACTGCAAGGCAGGTGTTGCAGAAAGTGGCAACCAATTTTCATGAGACGATTTTAGAACAACTGAAAGGAGATAAGGTGATCCAAGAACTTAGTAAGAATGTAAAAGAAATAGCACTTACTGAGGTCAGAAATTCAGTACTGGAGGACGCAAAAGAGGATGTCCAAGAAGTGAGAAGTTCTTTTTCCACACATATCAAGGTGATATCCGATGATGTGGAAAAATTCAAAAAGATGTGTCTCAAGTGACTAATCTTGTGAAAAATCACGAGACAATAATCGGGAAGTTAGTAAAAGATGTTGAGGAAACGAATGAGAACGTGAGAAATAAAGAAACTGATCCAATAACTAAAACGTTTGTCAAGAAGACAATAGAAGAAATCAATCAGAGGAGGGATGGAAAGGAAGACAGATGATTCTGAACTAAAAAAGACTGTAGGAACATTAGAAGAGAAACTTTCTTTATATAAATCTGAACTAGAGCAAAGAAATTTGGAAGAGATCCTAACTTTTGAGCAAAATAAGAAGAAAGAGATTTCCAAAGAATTAGAAGATCATAAAATATGACAAATTCTATTCCTATTGCCATATATAAGGACAAGGATGATAAACCGGGAAAGTTTACCGGAACTGGAAGTATTACACCGGCAGAATTTCTAAGGGAAGTCAAGGATTACATCCGGGATTCGAAAATTTCGAAGGAGAGAGAGATTAGAGTTGTGAGCCGATTTTTGGATGGACCTGCACTGGTTTGGTTCAGCACGTTTAGGTCAAGTTTCCATAATTTCGAAGACATTTCCAGGGGGCTAATGAGAAAATGTTGGTCGCCGGAAACTCAGCAACAGATAAGAGCGGAGTTGTATAGTCAACAAAAAGTCAACCCCTGGCACTATCCAGCCCATGACGGGCTAAGGCCGACCAAGCGACCGCTGCCCAGCCATTTGGCCTGCAGATATTGGGGTGACGCGTTATCAGCGCGTCGGGTCCCCTCGGCCGTTAATCTTGGTATTCGTGATCGGGGTGCTGTCTCACTGTCAGACAGCTACTCAATTGTCCTCACGAGGCTGAGTGCACCCCGTTCCAACCCTCACGCCAATTTTAAAATCCCTGACGGAGCCGGGGATCGAACCCGGGGCCTCCGGGTGAGAGGCAGGCGCGCTACCCCAACACCACGGGGCCGGCATAGAGCGGAGTTGAATGCCAAGAGATATTCGACATCACAGCCAACGAAGTATTCGGCTTGTTTCTCGCAACAATTATCTAAATTGCAATTTCTCGAACCGGCAATGCCAGATTTTGAAATTATATCTGCTCTAATTCGACAATTTCCAATAGAGGTGCAACGGACACTGATTGCAGCTAACATAGGAAATATGGAAAAAATTGATGAGGTACTGCAGAGATTAGATCATGCCAATGCACAATTTTTTCACTCAAGAAGTAGCAAAACTGAAAATCATACGATAAATGCTGTAATGACTGACCGTCAAAGTCAGACGAATCAACATTGGATCATACCTAAGGACCATGTTGAAAATAAGGAAAGGAGCAACACTAGGGACACTCCATATCAAAACAGACCATATGTAAGGCCATACAGATACCAAAACAGGTGGAATCATTGGAGCAAATCTGGTTTCAATCGAAACCCTATAGTAGGCCACAACCACAACCAGGACAACAACAGTATGGAAATCAACAACAACGACAGAGATTTTATCATGATAATCAACAACAGAACAGAAGTGAGGAACAACGAGGGAAGGAGAATTAAAGAAACAGGCTAAGGAAGATCTTGACAGGAGATATCAAGATTGCAAGTAATTCCTAGATGAGCATCACAATAAACCTAGTACTTCCGGGTTGCAGAAGTCGACAGGGGTTGATGAAAAAAAAACGACAAAAAGTCAATAAGTAGTTACATTTCGAAGATTGTTGAATGGCAAGTAGAAGATGAAGATTTGATAGACTTGAAGGAAGCGAGAATTGGACTAGAGAAAAGATCTAAATTACCTATTATAGAATGTGAAGTTTATGGCATGACAATTCATCCACTGATATATACTGGAGCTATGCTTTGTGTAGTTAGTGAGAAGCTCTATGCTTTATGGAAGCTCACAGAACGTTTAGAGGAAATGCCTGTATCAGGTATCAAGATACAAGGAATTATCCCTAACAAAGTGACTACATGCAAAATACAGTTGTATTTCAGGCTGAAAATTGGAGATTGATATTTTGAGCACATTTTCGTGGTTATGAAGGACATTATCCATGACATGATCAAAGGAAATGATTTTTAACAAAATTCAATGTTCAATACGCCATCCTGAAAGCAACCCAGCTGAAAGATTTTTGTCACAAATAGCAAAATTTTGTCGTTTGTTTTGTACTGCTGAACATTGGAAGTGGATGGACGTGTTACCCATTGCATCACATTCCATTAACTCAGCTGTACATGAGAGTACGAACCAGATAACGATGTTATTGCATCATGGAAATAAACCCATAAGACCATGGGATAGGATCATTTCCATACCACTAGAATTAGAACCTAGCAGGCAACTCAGATAAGTGCAAGCACTGGAGAAAATTCGCAAGCAAGCTGACAAGAGGGAAAGGAGATTTCGAAGGAAGAAATTCAGACGACCTCTGAATGTTGGAACTCTTGTTCTTGTAAGGAACCTGTTCCGTCTGACGTCTTGAATAGAGTACATTCAGAATTTGCTAGTTTCTACTACGGCCCGTTCATGAATGCAGAAGGTTTTGTTAACGGAAGTTATGAATTGGTTGAAGAAGGATCTGGTAACGTCGTGGGAAAATTCAACGCGGCAAGTTTGAAGATTTATCACTCAAGAACCAGACAATAGTATTAAGAGATTTTTAAGAAAAAAAAATGATGTGTCATATATTTTCTTTTAATGGCGTGAGGGGTGGATGTACCCGGATCGTTCACACGTCCGTGACACGTTGACGTCATTATTATGAAGCAGAGACATTGGTTTATTTGAGAGATGAAGCGGCTGATATTTGAATAGCGCGCTAGGAGACTCCGAGTGTTGAGGGAAGTATGCAACGTAGGAGCGAGTGACGTGGAACTGTGACGTAAGATCTTGCCTACGTAATGAAAATACGTTTTCTAGAATTTCCTTTAGACGGAGGAATGGAACCTAGAAAAGTAGCACAGTTTACTGGCAATTGAATTAGAAGAAATTAGAGCTATCAAGCATGAAAATCCGTTCAGTAGAAGCCGAGATACATCAATGGAACTTTCTAGAAGGTATACCGCTAGGACTATATAAATAGCCAGAGAATCGGGGCAGTTATGTATTCCATCAGAGCACTTGCTGGAGTGCGCATCTACGATACATCGCGAACGAGTGATTACGCCGTAATTCTGACCGCCGAAAGGAACTTAGTCGCTGGACGTTTTGTCAGTGGACTTAGTTTATGTCAGGTGAACGAACATTTACTGTATCATCGAAAGACTTCGAATATCGGATGACTTTATGGTCAACTATTCTAACTGGTCAAGTGATGGTGATTTTTGTAATACCATTCACAGAGGTTTGCCTACAAATAGCAGTATGTTTCTTGTGGTGAAACTGTATATCAGGCACTTCAATAATGCTAGGAAGACTTTATACTTATAGTTCATTTTACGCTGCTGACAAGTGTTCCTGTGATAGCAGATGAATGAAACCGCATTTTCCGGTTATGGGACTTGTTCTTAAGTCGAACTCTTCAAGAGTATTACAACAGTATAAGACTATACAACAGTTTAACAGGTTAGATTGTACCGAGATCAACGGGAGTGTTTTTGAACGAGTTAGGTTAAACGCCGACATGTGCCGTTAAAACTATTCGAGGGTAAGTGTGATATGGAAGCGAACGAAGTGATATGGAACTGCAGATGGCCATGGGAGGACGCTATGGGAATAGTGAACACAGAAGGACACGCATTAACATCGCATCAATAATGAAGTAAGCCAACTATACTTGTTCTATCCACTAGCCTATAGTAGTATTTGAGAATTCCATTTTTATACTGTCACTATAAGAAATCAACATATTTATCATCGTTATGAGAACGTCTATTATATTTGTCCAAAATGACAAATGGAGCGATATTGAAGTCCGACAATTTATTATTCTATTTTACTACTTTGTCAGGACAACAGTCATGTTCATGTGTTTAGACATGAAATGTTTAAGTTATTTCCAAGGGATAGGAATATATTTTTCTTTAACTCTTATTTAGAGAAGAGGCTCGATTATAGCTTGGATTATTTAAATAATTTGATTTATTTTTTAATAATAATAAATGACTGTGAAATAAATAAGTTAATAATAATTCAAAATATGAAGACACCATTTAAAAGTTATAAATAATTTATTCAGGGAGGTGATAGCACCAATTTGTACATTAAATTTAATTGTTAATAGTGATTAAATAATTACTGCATTAATAGTCAGAAAGTGAGATGTTACTAATTATCATTTGCGATGAGGATTTCAAAATGTATTTATTTATCGATGAAATAGGGCAATAATAATCATTATGATGTTGTAGTGAAGCATCGATGCCTAAATAATATTTTTTTCCAGTAATAATAATAATAATAATAATAATAATAATAATAATAATAATTTCGTGGAAGAATTTAAACATTTGGTAAAGTTTAATATAATAACTTTATTTGTGGAATGGAAGTTAGGATTTATAAATACATTTAAATGAGTTTATGAATGAAGTGAAGTAGTAAGATTTTAAGCTCAGTAAATTTTCCAAAAGCACTAAAAATATTAAATGGAGGAAAAATAAAACGGCAGGTATTAAAATGTATAAATTTAGGGTGAGATTTATGTAAATGGGAGGCAATGAGAAATTGACCAGAATTAAATTCTTTTCATTGGAAAAATAGAATTGAAGAACACACAGTACAGTGGTAAGACAAAATATTGCAAACAGAAAAAAATATAATTAAAAAAATAATGTTTTGTGGAGAAGAATATTTGAAGTCAAATAATATGATGATTTTTGTGTGCGAATTGATGACACTTAAAGTTGTGTGTAGGCCGAGGGGTCATCCAAGAGGGCATTTGTTCCCGTAGTTATGGGCACACATGGTTGTGTGTGTGTTATTAGAAGAGCATGTGGGCTCTCAATTGTAAAAGAAGGCTTAGGTTGATCTGTCAACCCGAATATTTTTTTTCTGGATCAACTTAAATTTCCAACAGTATCCCTAAATAATTGAAGAACATGAGTTTAGATTTGATGAACCTGACGGAAAAAATAAAATATCAAGAAAATGAATATTTGCAAATGCAAAAATAAAATAAATAATTGAAGATATTTTTATTTTGTGCTTGGAATAATAATAATAATAATAATAATAATAATAATAATAATAATAATAATAATAACAGTGGAAATAAGCATTAAATATTCACAATATGAGAGGGTGAGGAAACTTGTTGTAAATAAATTGATAAGAAATTTTGAAATTAATAATAATAATAATAATAATAAATTCTATGATTAACATCTATTTTGTGTGAGATATTATGTAAATTTTCTGAATTAGAAAAGTTTTGATGAAAGAGATAATGATTTAATCCACTGGTAGTGGATAACAACAATTTATATTGTTTACAACAATTTATGCTAATGTTAATAACAAATTTTGAAATTAGTAAATTTAAATTTTGTTTATATTGAAACAAATGAATATGAGAAAGAAAACGATTTATTTTTCAAATAATTATGATAATGAACAATTTATAAACATTTTTGTTCTTGGAAACAACAATTTTACAAACACAAAAATATTAACATTCGACTTTATGTTAGCCGAATATTGATATGAGGTTGTTATTATACTTCAATGAAACAGTGAAATAATTTTTTCCGATATTTTTTTGGGAAACATCATCGAATTAACCAAGTGATAATTTTTTCAAAATATAAATTCAACGTGTACTTGAACAATCAATGCAAATCTTCAGGAAAGTGAAACTACAAATATGTAAATAGAGGGATCACTCGAACTCTTCATTGAATAGTGATTACCCAAGTGTAAATAATTAGGAGTTTTCGTTTTTGTTGATACCAGAATGGAATACTAATTTTCTGAGTATCATTTCTGAGAAGTTCAAGGGTATTTTTAGGGACTGTTGATTTTTTATGTGTGATTGTTTTCTTTGTGTTTTTGAGGTTATTGCCAGTCAATTCAATTTTTTAATTATAAATACATTGAGATTTTTCAGAAGTGTGTTATTTTCAAAATAATTTCTTTCCTTACCTTACTTGTAAATTACCGAGATCAGGGATGCCAGATATAGACCTAATATTCACCTAGATAGACCCTCAGATAGATTTTCTCGTGTTATCTGATTTCGGTGTTTTACAAAATGTGGTCTTTGAATCTCGGTCCAAACGGACACATAAGGTAGAGGTAAAGAAGTTTGGCGCCCGTACTAAGGGGCTAACGAAAGGGTCTTTCGAACGTTTTTCGAAGAGGCATTCGAGTAGACTTGTGAATTTTGCCACTTGTTTCGACAATTGACAAAAATCCAGTATTCTTTTTTGAATTAAGGGAGATTGTTAAGTCCATGTTTGAGGACATAGTAAAGTTTGCATTATGGAATATGTATTTTGAATTTTGTTTTGTGACGACTTTATTTCGTTTGGGAGTCTAGTAATTCTTAAGTTCTTTTTATTAAATTAAATATTTTGATATAAATGTTAGAATTGGGAGTTTTTTGGTAGATGAAAAAAACACACTTATAGTATCCAGATGGGGGATTTTTGAATTTTGCATAATATTTGTTGTTGGTTGAAAGTTAATTTAAATGAGTGGATATTTTTTCCATTAGACATCGACGTAGGGTTTATCTCAATTTATTGTGAATTCTCAAATACTATTAGGCTAGTATATGTTTAATATTAAGGCTTCGTTCATCCATAGAATACCTATCCTGTATTTCTCTTTGGAAAAATAATGGGTAAAGTGTTGGAGGTGTTGGCTCGAATGGAGTCAGACAATAAGCAGAGCATCGAGAAGGCTACTCAATTGGAGAACATGTTATTGGAAAATTCCAAAAGGTTGGAAAAACAAATCCAAGAAAATTCTCAATATTTGGCAGGTAGAATAGAAATCAAATTAACTGAAAATTCTAAAACATTAGAAGACAGATTAAATGAAAATTCTAAAACATTAAATGAATCATTTGAATCTAAATTATCTGAGAAATCAGACTCACTAAAATCTAAATTAAATGAAAATTCTAAATCATTGGAAGCTAAATTATCAGAAAGTTCTAAATCATTAGAAGTAAAATTATCAGAGAATTCTAATTCACTTAAATCAGACATTGATAGTAAACTTTCAGAGAACTCTAAACATTTTGAGGATAGATTAAGTATTAGCACCGAATCTTTGAGAGATACTTTGGAAGAAAGGATTGCCAAACATTCCAAAGCTCTTGACAGATTAACCGAAAGTTCACGTCTCATGGATTTAAAAATCATTGGTAATTCAGAAACCCTATGGTTAGATTTAGCTGATAATTCTAAATTGTTAGAACACCGATTGTCAGAAAGTCTGGGGAAACAATTCATGGAAAAGTCTAAAACTTTTGGAAAAAAAACTTGAAAAATTATTTGAAAAATCCAAGAATTTAGAAACTAGGTTAGAGGAAAACAAATTTTCACTTGAAACCTAAATTAATGAAAGTATGAAAAGCTTAGAGAACAAGATAGGAAAATCGCATGATAAATTGAAGGGCATGGAGGAAAATTTTGAAAAGCATTCCAGAAAAGTAACTGATGACTTGGTAAACTTGGAAATCAAAATTACAGAACAGTGTAATATTACTGCAAGGCAGGTGTTGCAGAAAGTGGCAACCAATTTTCAGGAGACGATTTTAGAACAACTGAAAGGAGATAAGGTGATCCAAGAACTTAGTAAGAATGTAAAAGAAATAGCTTTTACTGAGGTCAGAAATTCAATACTGGAGGACGCAAAAGAGGATGTCCAAGAAGTGAGAAGTTCTTTTTCCACACATATCAAGGTGATATCTGATGATGCGGGAAAATTCAAAAAGATGTGTCTCAAGTGACTAATCTTGTGAAAAATCACGAGACAATAATCGGGAAGTTAGTAAAAGATGTTGAGGAAACGAATGAGAACGTGAGAAATAAAGAAACTGATCCAATAACTAAAACGTTTGTCAAGAAGACAATAGAAGAAATCAATCAGAGGAGGGATGGAAAGGAAGACGGATGATTCTGAACTGAAAAAGACTGTAGGAACATTAGAAGAGAAACTTTCTTTATATAAATCTGAACTAGAGCAAAGGAATTTGGAAGAGATCCCAACTTTTGAGCAAAATAAGAAGAAAGAGATTAACAAAGAATTAGAAGATCATAAAATATGACAAATTCTATTCCTATTGCCATATATAAGGACAAGGATGATAAACCGGGAAAGTTTACCGGAACTGGAAGTATTACACCGGCAGAATGTCTAAGGGAAATCAAGGATTACATCCGGGATTCGAAAATGTCGAAGGAGAGAGAGATTAGAGTTGTGAGCCGATTTTTGGATGGACCTGCACTGGTTTGGTTCAGCACGTTTAGGTCAAGTTTCCATAATTTCGAAGACATTTCCAGGGGGCTAATGAGAAAATGTTGGTCGCCGGAAACTCAGCAACAGATAAGAGCGGAGTTGTATGCCAAGAGACATTCGACATCACAGCCAACGAAGTATTCGGCTTATTTCTCGCAACAATTATCTAAATTGCAATTTCTCGAACCGGCAATGCCAGATTTTGAAATGATATCTGCGCTAATTCGACAATTTCCAATAGAGGTGCAACGGACACTGATTGCAGCTAATATAGGGAATATGGAAAAAATTGATGAGGTACTGCAGAGATTAGATCATGACAATGCACAATTTTTTCACTCAAGAAGTAGCAAAACTGAAAATCATACGATAAATGCTGTAATGACTAATCGTCAAAGTCAGACGAATCAAAATTGGATAAAACCTAAGGACCATGTTGCAAATAAGGAATGGATCAACACTAGGGACACTCCATATCAAAACAGACCATATGTAAGGCCATACAGATACCAAAGCAGGTGGAATCATTGGAGCAAACCTGGTTTCAATCGAAACCCTATAGTAGGCCACAACCACAACCAGGACAACAACAGTATGGAAATCAACAACAACGACAGAGATTTTATCATGATAATCAACAACAGAACAGAAGTGAGGAACAACGAGGGAAGGAGAATTACAAGAAACAGGCTAAGGAAGATCCTGACAGGAGTTATCAAGATTGCAAGTAATTCCTAGATGAGCATCACAATAAACCTAGTACTTCCGGGTTGCAGAAGTCGACAGGGGTTGATGAAAAAAAACGACAAAAAGTCAATAAGTAGTTACATTTCGAAGATTGTTGAATGGCAAGTAGAAGATGAAGATTTGATAGACTTGAAGGAAGAGAGAATTGGACTAGAGAAAAGATCTAAATTACCTATTATAGAATGTGAAGTTTATGGCATGACAATTCATCCACTGATATATACTGGAGCTATGCTTTGTGTAGTTAGTGAGAAGCTCTATGCTTTATGGAAGCTCACAGAACGTTTAGAGGAAATGCCTGTATCAGGTATCAAGATACAAGGAATTATCCCTAACAAAGTGACTACATGCAAAATACAGTTGTATTTAAGGCTGAAAATTGGAGATTGCCATTTTGAGCACATTTTCGTGGTTATGAAGGACATTATCCATGACATGATCAAAGGAAATGATTTTTAACAAAATACAATGTTCAATACGCCATCCTGAAAGCAACCCAGCTGAAAGATTTTTGTCACAAATAGCAAAATTTTGTCGTTTGTTTTGTACTGCTGAACATTGGAAGTGGATGGACGTGTTACCCATTGCATCACATTCCATTAACTCAGCTGTACATGAGAGTACGAACCAGATAACGATGTTATTGCATCATGGAAATAAACCCATAAGGCCATGGGATAGGATCATTTCCATACCACTAGAATTAGAACCTAGCAGGCAACTCAGATAAGTGCAAGCACTGGAGAAAATTCGCAAGCAAGCTGACAAGAGGGAAAGGAGAGTTCGAAGGAAGAAATTCAGACGACCTCTGAATGTTGGAACTCTTGTTCTTGTAAGGAAACCTATTCCGTCTGACTTCATGAATAGAGTACATTCAAAATTTGCTAGTTTCTACTACGGGCCCGTTCATGAATGCAGAAGGTTTTGTTAACGGAAGTTATGAATTGGTTGAAGAAGGATCTGGTAACGTCGTGGGAAAATTCAACGCGGCAAGTTTGAAGATTTATCACTCAAGAACCAGACAATAGTATTAAGAGATTTTTAAGAAAAAAAAATGATGTGTCATATATTTTCTTTTAATGGCGTGAGGGGTGGATGTACCCGGATCGTTCACACGTCCATGACATGTTGACGTCATTATTATGAAGCAGAGACATTGGTTTATTTGAGAGATGAAGCGGCTGATATTTGAATAGTGCGCTAGGAGACTCCGAGTGTTGAGGGAAGTATGCAACGTAGGAGCGAGTGACGTGGAACTGTGACGTAAGATCTTGCCTACGTAATGAAAATAAGTTTTCTAGAATTTCCTTTAGACGGAGGAATGGAACCTAGAAAAGTAGCACAGTTTACTGGCAATTGAATTAGAAGAAATTAGAGCTATCAAGCATGAAAATCCGTTCAGTAGAAGCCGAGATACATCAATGGAACTTTCTAGAAAGTATACCGCTAGGACTATATAAATAGCCAGAGAATCGAGACAGTTATGTATTCCATCAGAGCACTTGCTCGAGTGCGCATCTACGATACATCGCGAACGAGTGATTACGCCGTAATTCTGACCGCCGAAAGGAACTTAGTCGCTGGACGAGTTGTCAGTGGACTTAGTTTATGTCAGGTGAACGAACATTTACTGTATCATCGAAAGACTTCGAATATCGGATGACTTTATGGTCAACTATTCTAACTGGTCAAGAGATGGTGATTTTTGTAATACCATTCACAGAGGTTTGCCTACAAATAGCAGTATGTTTCTTGTGGTGAAACTGTATATCAGGCACTTCAATAATGCTAGGAAGACTTTATACTTATAGTTCATTTTACGCTGCTGACAAGTGTTCCTGTGATAGCAGATGAATGAAACCGCATTTTCCGGTTATGGGACTTGTTCTCAAGTCGAACTCTTCAAGAGTATTACAACAGTATAAGACTATACAACAGTTTAACAGGTTAGATTGTACCGAGATCAACGGGAGTGTTTTTGAACGAGTTAGGTTAAACGCCGACATGTGCCGTTAAAACTATTCGAGGGTAGGTGTGATATGGAAGCGAACGAAGTGATATGGAACTGCAGATGGCCATGGGAGGACGCTATGGGAATAGTGAACACAGAAGGACACGCATTAACATCGCATCAATAATGAAGTAAGCCAACTATACGTGTACTATCCACTAGCCTATATTAGTATTTGAGAATTCCATTTATATACTGTCACTATAAGAAATCAACATATTTATCATCGTTATGAGAACGTCTATTATATTTGTCCAAAATGACAAATGGAGCGATATTGAAGTCCGACAATTTATTATTCTATTTTACTACTTTGTCAGGACAACAGTCATGTTCATGTGTTTAGACATGAAATGTTTAAGTTATTTCCAAGGGATAGGAATATTTTTTTCTTTAACTCTTATTTAGAGAAGAGGCTCGATTATAGCTTGGATTATTTAAATAATTTGATTTATTTTTAATAATAATAAATGACTGTGAAATAAATAAGTTAATAATTAAAAATATGAAGACACCATTTAAAAGTTATAAATAATTTATTTAGGGAGGTGATAGCACCAATTTGTACATTACATTTAATTGTTAATAATGATTAAATAATTACTGCATTAAAAATCAGAAAGTGAGATGTTACTAATAATCATTTGCGATGAGGATTTCAAAATTTATTTATTTATCGATGAAATAGGCCAATATTAATCATTATGATGTTGTAGTGAAGCATCGATGCCTAAATAACATTTTTTTCCAGAAATAATAATAATAATAATAATAATAATAATAATTTCGTGGAAGAATTTAAACATTTGGAAGAGTTTAATATAATAACTTTATTTGTGGAATGGAAGTTTGGATTTATAAATAAATTTAAATGAGTTTATGAATGAAGTGAAGTAGTAAGATTTTAAGCTCAGTAAATTTTCCAAAATTACTAAAAATATTAAATGGAGGAAAAATAAAACGGCAGGTATTAAAATGTATAAATTTTGGGTGAGATTTATGTAAATGGGAGGCAATGAGAAATTGACCAGAATTAAATTCTTTTCATTGGAAAAATAGAATTGAAGAACACACAGTACAGTGGTAAGACAAAATATTGCAAACAGAAAAAAATATAATTAAAAAAATAATGTTTTATGGAGAAGAATATTTGAAGTCAAATAATATGATGATTTTTGTGTGCGAATTGTCGACACTTAAAGTTGTGTAGGCCGAGGGGTCATCCAAGAGGGCATTTGTTCCCGTAGTTATGGGCACACATGGTTGTGCGTGTGTTATTAGAGGAGCATGTGGGCTCTCAATTGTAAAAGAAGGGTTAGGTTGATCTGTCAAACCGCATATTTTTTTTCTGGATCAACTTAAATTTCCAACAGTATGCCTAAATAATTGAAGAACATGAGTTTAGATTTGATGAACCTGACGGAAAAAATAAAATATCAAGAAAATGAATATTTGCAAATGCAAAAATAAAATAAATAATTGAAGATATTTTTATTTTGTGCTTGGAATAATAATAATAATAATAATAATAATAATAATAATAATAACAGTGGAAATAAGCATTAAATATTCACAATATGAGAGGGTGAGGAAACTTGTAAATAAATTGATAAGAAATTTTGAAATTATTATTATTATTAATAATAATAATAATAATAAATTCTATGATTAACATCTATTTTGTGTGAGATATTATGTAAATTTTCTGAATGAGAAAAGTTTTGATGAAAGAGATAATGATTTAATCCACTGGTAGTGGATAACAACAATTTATATTTTTACAAGAATTTATGCTAATGTTAATAACAAATTTTGAAATTAGTAAATTTAAATTTTGTTTATATTGAAACAAATGAATATGAGAAAGAAAACGATTTATTTTTCAAATAATTATGATAATGAAAAATTTATAAACATTTTTGTTCTTGGAAACAACAATTTTACAAACACAAAAATATTAACATTCGACTTTATGTTAGCCGAATATTGATATGAGTTGTTATTATACTTCAATGAAACAGTGAAATAAATTTTTCCAATAACTTTTTTTTTTGGAAACATCATCGAATTAACCAAGTGATAATTTTTTCAAAATATCAATTCAACGTGTACTTGAACAATCAACGCAAATCTTCAGGAAAGTGAAACTACAAATATGTAAATAGAGGGATCACTCGAACTCTTCATTGAATAGTGATTACCCAAGAGTAAATAATTAGGAGTTTTCGTTTTTGTTGGTATCAGAATGGACTACTAATTATCTGAATATCATTTCTGCGAAGTTCAAGGGTATTTTTAGGGACTGTTGATTTTTTATGTGTGATTGTTTTCCTTGTGTTTTTGAGGTTATTGCCAGTCAATTCAAATTTTTAATTATAAATAAATTGAGATTTTTCAGAAGTGTGTTATTTTCAAAATAATTTCCTTACCTCACTTGTAAATTACCTAATATTCACCTGGATAGACCCTGAGATAGATTTTCTCGTGCTAATCTGATTTCGGTATTTTACAAAATGTGGTCTTTGGATCTCGATCCAAACGAGCACAGTATCATGAAAACCGAGGTAAGAAGAATACCGATGAACATAATCGCTTCTAAACAACATAACATATCATCTATAAAACTAAACAAAATTGCTTTGTGTCCTCGTGATGATAAAATAGTAATTTATTCTAATGGTATAGCTACACATGCTTATAGTCATTAAAATTAAACAGAAAATATATTACTCTACCTGCATCTATCAAATATATAAACCAAAACAGTTTGAGAAATAAAACAGTAGCACTACAAAAAAAACAACGACCAAGCTACAAGAAAAAAAACATACCCAAAAATAAAAAAACAAAAAAAAGAAGAAATACACCAACTGTACAATTTATAACAATAAAAATGAAGAAAAAAGTAGTATGTGTAAATATTGCAAATGTATTTAAAGCAATAAATAAATATTGTATTGGCACTGCTTGTACTTTTTAATTACTACTCAACTCCCACTCCGAATCCAGCCGTTAACCTCCAGCAATTTTGGGAATTTTTCCTTAGTTAGCTGAAACTAGGTAGCTAAAAGTATAGTATATCCCTTTTATTATATATATGCTTTGGGATGGGTTATCCAGCCTTGTTATATTCAATGGGAACCTGCAGAATGCTGTGGTAGGATAAACAGCGTAAAGAAATTTACCACTCTACCTCATGTAAACTCTGGCCTAGTACTTGTAATTGAGAATCCTTTGGTGTGGGAATTATTTCTCTGAAAGTGTGTGTGTGTGTGTGTTAACTTTGCCTATAGGTTTATGTCCCAGTTCTGGTGTTATGCCTAGGGAAAGAAAAAAAATGTACAAAAGCATTTACTTTTTAAACTTAACTGAGTTCTTAATCCTAAGCTTGTTGTGCGTAGCGGTTATATTGCATAATAGCCATGGCAGTAGCTTTCTTTACTTTCTATAAAACTAGCTTAGGGATAGTAGCATGTACCCCATGTTCTTTGGATGTGGGCATTAGCCTTGCGCTGGCTTTAAAGGTTAGCTTGGTAGGTTAGCTTAGGTTAGGTTAGGTTAGGTGAGGTTAGCTTTGGTTAGGTTAGGTTAGGTTTTGTGAGGACACACTTGGTTAGGTGAACTGAGATTATGTTAGGTTAAGGTAGGTTAGGTCAGGTTATGTTAGGTTAAACTGTGGTTAGTTGAGGTTAGGTGAGGTTAGGTTAGCATGCCATATGTGTAAGTGGTTGTGTGCGGTGACCATTTTGTGTGTTAGCCCTGTGCTAAGAAAATAAATAAATTAAATGTTAAATAAATAAAAATTCACAAATTAAATTTTAAAAAATATTATAGTTAATAACAATTAAATTACGATTTGAAAAGCCCGCTACTCAAGAGTTCGGTTGCGCGCAGTGGCCATCTTGCATATTAGCCCCTGAGCCAGAATCGGTCTTTATTTCCTACTCATGGTGTAGGGTAAGTATAAGGAAAGTAGTCTTAAAAATGAACCACGTACAAACCAAGTATACCATTAGGAAGCCAAGGGTTCGTAGCTTGGGCGTGATGGCGCAGCGGTCAAACTGATTCCCTCTCACCAAGGCGGACCGGGTTCGATTCCCGGCCAAGGCATGTGGGATTTTCTAAGTGAAATGCCACGTCCTGTGGTTCGGATTCCACGTAAAAAGGAGGTCCCGTGGCTCATGATCTCGATATTAATGGTCACGTTAAAGTACAAGCTTCCTTCCTTTTTGGTTCGTAGCTTAATATGACGTAAAAGTGACATTTTGAAAATTTTGGTGAATTTATAAACAATTGAGTGGTTAGTTTTTTTTACCTGTAACATAAAATCGGTCACATTGAGATTGTCAAATCGCCGTACGTCCTTCATTTGTTTCAGATATCGATCCATTAGGCTATGGTATGGGTACTGGAGAAACGAGAGCGCCTTCATTAGAGCCCATATCGTTGTATCTTCACCTTCCGTTATATTCAGATATCTGTAACAAAGAACATAAGAAACATTTGTTATGTTAAACAAAGAAGCTGGCAGCAAAGGTCACCACTTGAACCTACCCAGCTCAACAATCTCGGAATGGACCATTTCGTGGTGTAGAGGCCAGCATTCTTGGCTGTCACCCCAGTGGTCCGGGTTTGATTCCCGGCTCTGCCAAGAAATTTTAATTCAGACCTGAGGGCTGGAACGGGGTACACTCAGCCTCATGAGGCAAAACTGTGAAGAGGAAGGTTCGATTCCTCCTCAATCCATTTCAATTCCAGGCAAATGGTAGAATGGTTCCTAACGTAAGGTCACGGCCGCCTCCTTACCAATCCTCAACTGAATTACAAATACGCACACTAATATAGCCATCACAATAGCACAGGTTATTAGACAATTCACACATACAGCCAAGTATACTCGGTTACATCACCACGATCTCGCACCCCATAAATCAATCAACAACAAAATATTTTGGGATGAGGAATGGAACAACACTAAGGTTCAACGTGGACGCCGTTAAGCTATTTGCAACCCCATCTTCAGATAGCACTCCAAAGGGAATTTCTACAGAAGATATAGGCCTATAACGCCACTTGCTAGAATGCGGTTCAGCAACGGAAGCATTTTTAGCCATTTAGCCTATATAGGATTGTGTCCTGAATGCTCTCTTCTGCCCTTGTGATGGGAGATTTGAATCACCTCTTCTTCGCCTATCTTCACTACTGAGTTCACCGAGCAACTCTTTGGAAGACGCTTCAGTAATTAAAAGAGCAACTCTTAATATTCAGAATCTGCAAGCTTCCTCAAGGAAAAGTTTGTAGAAACAATTTGTCAGTTTTTACGTACAAGCATTTTAAGTTACATAGCAATAGTTCAATAGTTGCCTCCGTAGCGTAGCGGTCAGCATGATTGGCTGCCGCCCCGGAGGTCCTGGGTTCGATTCCCGGCTCTGCCACGAAATTTGAAAAGTGGTACGAGGACTGGAACGGGGTCTACTCAGCCTCGGATGGCCCAAATGAGTAGAAGGAGTTCGATTCCCATCTCAGCCATCCTCCACGTTGTTTTCCGTGGTTTCCCACTTCGTCTTCGGACAAATGTCGGGATGGTAATGCGCCCGAAATTTGGATGATTTATGATGAAAATGATGTTATTATCCGAGCCATGATAAAATTTAACATTGGAATATAAATCTTGGAAGTTGGATCAAGGCGAGTTTTGTTAGCAAACGCAAGCTATGGGAGAAACCCATCACTTGATCAGAGACGCCCAGAATATTCTAGATCATTGGAAAGTGCATAGCAACAAGAGAATAGCGCGAAATATTACCAGTTAATTGTTATAAAATATATCATTGGATATATGCTTTCAGCCAATGAGAGGAGGGTTTATGGAAGCAGACATGGATTTTTATCTAGTTAATTTGATTAACTATGCCATGTAAGCCCTATATAACAATTTTATTCCATTGAAAACATTAAGAAAATTAAAAGAAGATATTACTATTACTTTGAATGACGTTAAACGGAAGAATTTCACTGTAATAAGGATTATTACAAGTGCGCGCCACTAACTGCGCGCGATTTACAATGGCGCGAATTTCAGACGAGTTGAAGGAGAAACGACAGCCAAGAGGGTTCTTCTCTCGACTGACTTCATAGCGACAAGACGTATCGTCCGGAGGTAATTAATTCCCGTAGACGTGATACAGTGTAAGGTCCCACGTGACACAAAAGGCAGCGGTGATACCGGCCAACATTTTCGAGAGCCCCGCATCAAACTAGGTGAAGTTGAGCGGTGGATATTTTGCTTAATAGTGGACAAGTGTTCGACTATGTCGAGATAGAAGAGTTTTCATTTTACTTATCCAGTGATAAGGCTTCACCACAAGAAGATTCATTAAAATCCATCGAGTATTTTAAGAGATATTTGAGACTTTGTGTTGTCAGACAAAGTTACTCAACTCCGAGCGGAGAATATCATTTTAGTGCAGTGCGACTTCAACCCAAGAAAGTCCACGTTGCAGCACGAAGTAAGTAGAGTGATATTGTATGAACATTGTGACTTTATTGTGTATGAACATTTTGATGGGTTCAGACAATTATGAAGAGGAATTGGTTTATGACTTTTTAAGTATGTGTGTGATGTATTAAACTATTAGGCGTTTGCGATATATCAGGACAGAGTTGTGATAGCAACAATGGAACAACGTTAAGAAGCAATGAGAAGATCTATAACATCTAGGTAAATTGAATGCCGAGACAACATGATGCATTATGTACACTTCCATCCAGTACATTTAATGTATTTCCATGTACATTCATTCTCGACTATGAGCAGATATAATCTTTCATTGACCAGCCAAATGAACTTTACCATCTACGATACCGTAGTGAATCGACATTCAACTTACGAATTTATTTTGTAACGATGAGGCTATCCAGAATATATTGCTCAATGATGATGGAGGAACTTCTAGAGATGTCGGCGATTGAAAAAGCACCAACGGAAGACATAAGATATCAGCCCGATGTTTGTTCGAGATGGAATTCAAGTCCGAGGAAATAAGTTCGATACCAGGAGGAGACGAATATGCCGAGGAGGAATCCTTTCCATTCTCGAGGAAGCAGCTTGTATCCGATGGAGGGGACTGGGTTTGATTTCAACAAATCATACCTGGATGATGATCCAATTGGGTATTTTCTGATACCCGACAATGAACTTTATTTTCTACAACCGGGTGAGTTAGCCGTGGTCGTTACGGCATGACTGCTGGCAGTCGCTCACATTCGGGAGGCGAGGAGGTTCGAATCCCCCCGCCGGCAACCTCGAAGATGGTCTTCTGTGGTTTCCCATCTTCCTTCCAGGCAAATGCCGGAGTTGGTCCCTAACTATAGGCCACAGCCGCTACCTTCCAACTCCTTTCTCTTACATCCAAACTTTCCTCCCCAGCAACACTCCACACGCGACGGTAGGTGTAGCTCACCCATTGGGTGTCCGCCTCGAAGTAGCTACAAAACTGGCGAGCCGAACATTTCCTCGGACACTAAAAGCCATACGCTAAGAAAAAAATTAAAAAATATGCAAGACCAAGGTAGAGATGTTTTCCAGTATTATTTTGTTTGAGTGTGTTTAATGGCATTTCGGAACAACAATTCTACATATTTGTTTCATGTATATTCACTTCGATGTTTAGTAAATTTTATTCTTCGAGTCTGTATAAGATGAAAGTCAGTTATCATCTATACTTGTTTAATATTTTATGATTCAGTTTCTGAACTGAAGTCAGCTGTTTGAGAAATTTATTTTCCATTGGGAAAATCTTTAAGGAAGTCATTATTCAATGATTTCGAGTTTTATTCAAGACTTCAGACATTTAGCCTAGGACATTCATTAAATTCATTTTGTTTAAAATGAACTTGGGTGTTCTTTTTGTAAGAAGAAATATATATTTAGGAGAACAAATCTACGAGTGGTATAATGTGAAATATCACCAATTATTAGAAACAATACAACGATGTAGAACGCTACATTCGTTATGAATACGACGTGAAAGTGTACAGTTATGAACATTCTTTGTGTAGAATGAAGATACATTCAGTTAATGACAAACTTATTTTGAATTGGAAGGAAGACTTTGCTCTTCATTAAATGTAAATGATAAGAGACATAGCTTTTCAAAGATAACTTATTCGATCTTAGGAAAGTTTAGTTAAAACTTTTTCCGGTTATGATCGATCCTTATTGAGCGATAAGATAACACGAGGTGTTATCAAGGCACAGGTGTTACACTACGTTATGTGTCAACGTAGTATTACAACCGTGCACTTTTTAGAAATGACCAGTAAGAGGAAACATGTACATTTTTATTAAATATTTGGAGACATGGTGTTTTATGTCTGAGTAATTTTGTTTAGTAAACCAGGAAAGATCTATTAATACCATCGTTTGAGAACGATCAAAGTAATTGTAGAACATATATCACTGTCCATTGATGTGTTGTATTATTGTAACAACAATAAGATCTAAGCTAGGAGAAAGCTATACCAGTACAGTGGAACCATTGTTGAGAACAAGAGTGTTAGTGACATGTGAGTTTTATATGAGAGTTATGGAGGTTTTTGCCATAAATAGTTTTTTGTAATACGAAGGGGATTATCGTATGCTTTGTCATGAAGTACTGAGGACTGTATAAAAGTAGCATTGTTGTATTTTGAGGAGAGTCAGTGAAGACTTCTCATGTGATCAGATCTGCGACTCGAATGACGTTTATTGGCGGAACTTCATTAGGAAAAGATATAACATCCCTGTTCTCTAAATTATTATTAACTTTATTAAACTGGAGTTGTAACAACAATGAACTCATCTTGAATGATCGGTCGTTGAGACACCGATAATGTCTTTTAACAAGAAAGTGGTCAAGCATTGTGTAAATAGAAGGCTATAGTAATTAATACAATGAGAAAGGAGCGTTGATAATGAAACGAACGCGGTCGTATCGCTCAAGAATAGGTCTTAGAAGCGGTAGACACTTGTATATAGTGTATAAATATTTTCATTTTGTTAATATTAAGGGTTGTTAATTTTGATAATAATAATTCTTAAATGTTTTTGACTTAGGTTATAGCTAGAAGGAGTGAATGTTTTTCAAATGAGTGTTTGATTTTTATTGTTAATACAGTGTGTATTCTAGCATCGTTGATCATGAACAATGATCGCATTTGTAAGAATGATTATTTCAAGTGTGAATGAGTTTCAACTAGAATTAGCTGAGATATACCAGTTTTTGTAAAGCTTTATTTTATCAAACGCGAGGACTGCGATTGCGTGTTCATTTGCTAGCATTGTGAGTCTAGTGTCGACCGCAACAGCTGAGAAACGAGCAGATCCCGTTTCTGTGTGAGGGTCGTGCCAAACAAATGAAAGAAATTCTCGCACCTGTGTTGTGGAGGACAGGCAAGAAGGCTATGACATAACCAGTCCAGTTGTTCACGGACACGCGACTGAAATATGCCAATCATTTAAAATGGAATGCTCGCTTTGAAGGAGCATCAGTATAAAATATAGAAGTTCATTTTTAACACTTGCAGACGGCAGAGCGTCTTTAAATTTCAACAGTTTACGCATGCATAAATGTAGGGAGTTTTTATTTGAGTGTCAGTGGCGTAAATGTACATTTAAATTTAGGGTGTTATGTTGATTTTGAATTGTTATTTAGTTCTATTAATAAATTTATATTTTTCTACACGTTTGTTCGAGGTTCATTTATTACTCTATAAATGAGACATGTTATGGAACAGCCTAAAATAGATAGGATGTCTTTTTCCTTTCGACAAAGCCCCGAGAAAAGCAGGTAAGTTTGCACCCTTCGTATAAAAGCTAGTTTGTTTTATCCACAACATATTTCAAGCTTGCTGTGTATAATCTTGGAGAATTCACTGGCGGGACTGTGATATGATCTTAAGCCGGGACGTTCACTTTTCAAAAATCCAGCTTCGCTTTGGATGACCAGCGAGCACCTCCTTGATTTTTACGGATGCAGTACCAACCGTAAGGCCACGGCCGCCCCCTTCCCACTTCCTTGCCAAACCCTCCTACTCTTCCCATCCCCTCATCAGGCCCCTGTTCGCTTTGCAGGTGAGGCGCCTGGGCGTCGTGCTGGTCACACACCCCAGTTGTATCCCCGATCCATAGTATCAAGCTCCAGGACACTGCCCTCAGTGGCGGTAGAGGTGGGTTCCCTCGCTTAGTCCGTGAGAAAAGCCGATCCTGGAGGGTAAAATGATAGCGAAAGAAAGTAATAGTTCAATACATAAAAAGTGGTTGTCTGAGCAGCCTGTAGACATTACACAATTCAGATAAGTAATCACATAAATCTTTCATCATTAATAGTAGACAAACACTATTTCGTTCGTTGTAGTAGTACTTTTTACCATCACACCAGAGTACTCGTACGTCATTTCTGCATATTAGTTTACAATTCTAGTCGCCTCCATAGAGTAGTGGTCAGCATGGTTAGCTGCCGCCACGGAGGTCCTGGGTTCGATTCCCGGCTCTGCCACAAAATTTGAAAAGTGGTATGAGGACTGGAAAGGGGTCTACTCAGCCTTGGGTGGTCCAAATGAGTAGCGGGGGTTCTATTCCCACCTGAGCCTTCCTCGAAATGGTTTTCCGTGGTTTCCCACTTCGTCTTCGGGCAGATGCCGGGATGCTACTGTACCCGTATAAATCAAGAGCCCACTTGCTTGAAATCCGAAATCCGAGAATCTTGAAAGTTCCCGGCTAGAAAACCCCCCAGATCCTACCAACAAGTACATCATGATCAAACACAGTATCTACGATCGTGTTATAGATTAAAATAAAAATATAAAGGTGGTAGAGTGAGAAAATTACCAAAATCTCGGGTCGTAAAGGGCGCCTCACCTGTTCAGGATTCCATAGCACAATCTCCTCTATAATTAAAATAAGTAACGCAACACCAGACGTAGAAAATGAACTAAGTAAATTTATTAACAAAAACACTATAATATAAATAAACAAAAATCTAAGAAATGAAATAATGAGGCTCGCTTTCCTCCTCAAAAGACTAAATTGAAGTCCATCACGACTTCTCTACATGTATAATTACATTCACACCCATATCAGCTGTCTACTGATAATTCATAAAGAAATAACAAACATTATTGAATATGATATTCTTCCAACTTTAAAACTGCTTAAACGTGTCTCAGCCACAGCTGGACACCGTGCTTATACGTTGACAAGGTAGCGTTCCTTTGCCCCTGCAGCATATACACCCCTGCAGTACTTGTTATATAATCGCCCCGTTACATCATAGCAGGATTTATCTCGCTTCTCACAGCTGGTCAAACATTCCATTCATTCAACACGCAAAGTTTTTAAACTCTTCCAATACCGACAATATCGTTTCCCTTCTTTTAGAAACATATTACCATTCACATATATGTAGTATTGTCGTATAATACACTTGATAAAAACAGATCACTTCATTAAATATACTTACGTGATTCACATCTGACGTAGATCCACAACACTCATTCTATTACACAAAATTGCTCACTCATAACGAACCACACGCTCTCAAACAATCTACACATATTTATAGCAAGCGAAAAATATTATTAAATATTATCAATAACAATAATTTAAAAAACACCAACATAGTTAAATATTATTAAAAAGTATATATACAATTTTACAACGATAAATCAATTCAAGTTTAATTATTTATATCCGTTTCTAACTCACTATTATTAATATTAAGCAATATAAATAACTGACTTTATTTAAGATAACTATGCCACCAAGTCTCGTTTAAGTTTAAATTGGTTTATATCGGCTAATATGACCGAACAGTTAAGACAAGTGCATATGATTATTACTCAATTCAGGTTTAATAAGTTGTTAATAATAAGTAGTAGTCAACGGTTAATTTCGTTTCCCAAATACGTTTCCGCCAACACCCTGCTGTCTACCCTTCAATCTCGTTGCCATACTTATACATCTGAGTTATCATTAACTCAACTTCAAAATAACAATGCTCCATTCTTCAATACAGCAGTATTATAGGGCATAAACTTCTCAATACGGAAAACACCCTCGTATTTTATCAAATACTAGCTGAAGTACCCATGCTTCGCAACTGGTCATAAATATTGTTACGGCTGCGAGGTTGTTTCGTCGCCTCGCCGCGTGAGTCACAGCCGCGCCGGGCTATGCCCTGCCTCTAGGTGTTACCTGCGCCTTACGCAACGGGGCTGCGAGGACAAAAAGGGATGGACCAGAATATTCGTCACCCAGCTAGTGATGGAAATCTCGAGAAGCTGTGAATCCTGGACTGTTCTAGAAGCATTCATTGAGTCACCAGACCGCTATATAAAGCGGCCTCACCAGCGAGGGAGGAACAGTGTTTGAGTGAGTGCGACAATAGTTGGTGACATGCGAAATCACGAAACCCAAGTGAGGCTATTGCAGTGCGGTGAAGTGCTGTGTTGATTGCGAAACGCAGTGGACTGTTTTCCTAGCCTGCGGACGGCGAGACGGTGTACATTCAGAACAAGTGAGTGTGCCTCGTTTACTTTACGGAGAGTGCCGTTACTTCTAACCAAGACTCGGGTCCACCCCATTAGCGAGAGGATTAACTGCAAGACCGAGTGAAAGGGTGAGTCGAGCTCCATAGAGGTAGCTTCTTTAAGACAGCTAATTGTTTCTTTCTGCTTATTGTACGGTGTATAATTCTGTCCTGCAATAAACCTAACATTTCGTTAAAGGAACAATTGTGTTGTGCTTCTACGCACCGTAATCCAGTTAATGAAAGTGCCGCTAGGGGTGGCACGTTACAACTGGTGTCAGAAGTCGGATTATGAACTCAAGCACAAGCACAACACCAGAAGGTCCTGGTTTCAAAACCCGAGCAGGTCATTTTACCACAGTTCTCTAATTTTCCTGTGAGTGCATGCCCTTTACAAGACAAACAACTAAAATGGAAGCGCAATTGGCAGCATTGCTAGAAAAGTTAGGTGGCATGGAAACAAAGATGGATGACGGCCAGAAGAATCATCCAAATTAGAAGACGGCCAGAAGAATATAGCCAAGGACCTGAAGAAGATAGAGGATGGTCAGAAGAAGATGGAAGACGGTCAGAATAAGTTAGCACAAGATCTGAAGAAATTGGAACAGGGTCTGCGGGAGGAAGTCAATACCGTCTGCCAGGGCCTACGTGAGGAAGTCACGGCAGTAGAAAAGAAGTTCTATGCCTTACAGCAGGAATTCGCCGAGCTGCGCCGACCCCCACTGACGGGGGTGGAAGAGAGATTCAACGCTCTACAAAAGGAATTTGATGAGTTGCGCCAACGCCAGCCGACGGGGGTGGATGAGAGTATCAAAGCTCTACAAGAGGAAGTTGTCGAGCTGCGCCAACGCCCGCCCACAGTTACACCGGGAATATCAGGAACGGGACAGAGCAGAGTGACGTCCCCAACCTTCGACGGAAAGGTTCCATGGAGCACCTACTTACGTCAGTTCGAGGCAGCCTGTTCCATAAACAACTGGAACAGCACGGAAAAGGCTACAGCTCTCATTATAGCGGTGAGAGGGGACGCCCTTAACGTCCTTCAGGCCATCCCGATTGGATCCCAGGACTACGCTTCACCAGTCGCCCATATGGAGTCCCGATATGGAGATAGCCATATTCAGCAGGCCTACCAGATGCAGCTCCGAACCCGGGTACAAAAGAACGTGGAAACCCTGCAGGAGTTCGAGATGGACATCGCACACCTCGTAAGGCTCTCATTTCCAACAGCGCCGGCCGACTTTCTAGAACAGATTGCGACACAGACCTTCATTGACGGACTACAGGACTCGGATACTCAACTGGCGCTGCGACTTGCACGCAATAAGACACTTGCAGATGCGCTGAACCACGCACTTGAGTTCGAGACGGCAAAGCAGGTATCTAGAATGCACGCGGGGGTGCGTAAAGTGGACGTCGACAAACCAGCCAAAGCCGACGAGACCAAGCCCCTGGCCGATGAACTGATGGAGGCGCTAGGCCGGTTCTTCAAGTGTAGCAGTACCACCAACAACGACGTAGCCGAAGGACATCCGGAGAGGCGGCCCGGAAGAGGACTACCGACCTGCTGGACCTGCCGTAAGAGAGGCCAACTGAGCAAGGACTGCGGTGATCGCCGCCGCCAAGGGTTTCCGTCGGGAAAGTCAGTGATAGGGAAACCGCGCGGCCCAGGAAAACGAGTATCAGCCAGCCTTGGGGGGCAAAGGTCGGCTTGTGACAGTCGTCAAGCCCCGGCAGTCCAAGTATGTGTGACGAAGTTACGGAGGGGCGATAGCAGCCTGATGGTCGACGGAGTCGTCAACGGAGTGAGCTGGCCCATGCTGATTGACACGGGAGCATCGAGTACCGTCGTCAATCCCACCGTGATCCCGAAGTGGAGAGTGCAACCCACGCAAAGGAACCTCCAGCTAATAACCGCGACTGGGGAGACCGCACCGGTACATGGCGAAGCATCACTGGAGTTCGTCATTGGTCGACGGGCGGTGAAGCATCCAGTGCTCGTGGCTGATGTAGCAAACGATGTGATCATCGGACTAGACTTCCTGGACCAGAACAACATCATCTTGGACCTGAGCACCAACACTCTCCGCTACAGAGGTGCAGAACTTGTTTGCAACCAGCACACGAGGCCAACAAGGCACGACGAGTAAGACAGAGAGAGGACGTCATCGTTCCCGCCAGGCCGGAGGTCAGCGCTGCCGTGGTTGTCGACGGAACTGCTGAGGGAGTGGCGGCTGTCATCGAGCCAAAATATGAGGACATCCAGACAAAAGGATTGCTAATTGCCGAGACACTCATCAACACGACACCTCGGCCGTACATCCGCATGTCCAACCTGAACGACTACGACATTACGGTTCACCGGGACACCAACCTAGGAGTCTGCGAGCCCGTTACCTGGATTGCCCGCATCACAGGCACGACGGACGGACACCTGCAGACGGACAACCGAAGGAGACGCACCCTGCCAGAAGAACTACAGAAGCTGTACCAAGGATCCCAGGACCATCTAGACAAGGAACAATCACGCCAACTTCGGGACCTGCTACGCGAATTCCAGGACGTCTTCTCCGTGGGGAGCAAAGACTTCGGCAGGACAAGCTTGGTCCAGCACAGAATCGACGTTGGGGCCAGCGCACCGATTAGGACCCCATTCCGACGTGTCCCGCTCGCCAAGCAAGCTGAAGTCAACCGGATGGTGGAAGAAATGAAGGATCAGGGGGTAATCGAGCCATCACATAGTCCTTGGAGCTCTCCGGTCGTCCTAGTGAAGAAGAAGGACGGCTCCACCAGATTCTGCGTGAACTAAAAGCGGGTGAACGAGACACGAAGGACAGCTACCCTCTACCCCGGATCGACGATACGCTGGACACCATATCAGGATCAAGTTGGTTCTCCACCTTAGATTTGAAGAGTGGCTACTGGCAGGTTGAGGTCAACCCTAAGGACCGCGAGAAAACTGCGTTCTCTGTGGGCAGCGGACTCTGGCATTTCACCGTCATGCCATTCGGTTTGTGCAACGTCCCTGCGACCATCGAAAGGCTAATGGAGTCCATCCTGAGGAGACTAATCTGAAAGACTTGCCTGGTCTACCTAGACGACGTTATCGTTCTGGGGAGGAGCTTCGACGAGCACTACAGCAACTTGAAGGAGATCTTGATGAAGCTACGGGCTGCCCAGCTAAAGTTGATCCCCCAAGAAGTGTGAACTCTTCCAGAAGCAGGTCCAGTACCTTGGGCATATCGTCTCCAAGGAAGGAGTGCGTACCGACCCAGAGAAGACCGCAGCTGTGAAGGAGTGGCCAGTTCCGAAAGACAAGTCCCAACTTCGAAGCTTCCTGGAACTCTGCACATATTACCGTCGCTTCGTATGAGGATTCGCCGACATCGCCAAACAACTGCATCGACTGACCGAGAAGTACCAATTCTTCACGTGGACATCAGAATGCCAGAATGCCTTCGAACAACACAAGCAGGCTCTGTGCACCGCACCTATTCTGGCCTATCCCAGACCTGGAACAAGGTTCATCGTCGATACCGATGCCAGCGACTTTGGTATAGGGGGAGTCCTGTCGCAAGTAGTAGACGGCGAGGAGAGAGTAGTGGCCTACTTCAGCAAAGCCTTGTCAAAGCCTGAGAGGAACTACTGCGTCACCGGGAAGGAACTGCTCGCTATCGTGAAGACCATTGAACAATTCCACAACTACATGTACGGGCAAGAATTTCTCATCAGGATCCCTGCCGTGGCTCCTGATCTCCAAGCAGCCTGAGGGTCAACTCGCGCGGTGGTTAGAGAGGCTTTAACAGTACAACTATGAGATCCAGCACAGGAAAGGCCAACTGCATTCTAACGCCGAGGCCCTGTCACGAAGACCGTGCCCCGAAGACTGCACCTTCTGTGCCAGAAGGGAGGTGAACACCGGGATACAGTATCGAAGGACTACCGTGGAACTTCAAGGGAGCTGGACTCGCGAATCTTTCACGCGGGTTCAAGCGGAAGATGATGACCTGGGACTGATAGCTGAATGGAAGAGGGCCTGTGTCCCCAGACCCGGGTGGAACATTGTGAGTGACTGCAGCCCAACGTTTAAGTCCAACTGGGCGCAGTGGAACTCGCTGGTTGTAAGCGATGGCCTCATCTGCCGTATCTGGGAGAGCACCGACGGGAAGACTTCTCGTGAACAAGTCGTTCCAAAATCTATGACGGAGGAAGTCCTGAAGGAAGTCCAAGGAGGATCATCTAGTGGACACCTAGGGATAAAGAAGACCCTGGAGAAGCTGAGAGAGCGGTTCTACTGGATTGGATGCCGAACAAACGTGGAGAACCACTGCGTGAGGTGCCACGATTGCGCAGCCAGCAAGGGCCCAGGACGAAGACGACGGGGCCCACTGAAGACCTACAACGTGGGCGACCCCATGGAGAGAGTGGCCATCAATGTTGCTGGGCCATTCCCGTTGAGCGAGGCAGGGAACCGCTACATATTGGTCGTCAGCGACTATTTCACCAAATGGCCAGAGGCGTATGCACTCCCTAACCAAGAATCTGCGACGATCGCAGAGACCCTGGTGAAGTATTTCGACAGCCGGTACGGCGTACGCTTGGAGCTGCACTCCGACCAAGGGAGGAATTTCGAGTCGCAGGTTTACCAGAACCTATGCCAGCTGCTGGGAATCCGGAAGACGAGGACTACGCCGCTACACCCACAGTCCGACGGGATGGTAGAGCAATTCAATCGCACCATCGAGAACCATCTCCGAATAGTCGTCAGCGAACACCAGAGGGATTGGGACAAACATCTTCCACTATTTCTCCTGGCCTACTGCGCCGCCGTGCATGAAGCCACCGGGTGCAAACCAGCCCGGGCATGTTTGGGAGGGAACTTCGTCTACCTGTCGACCTTGCCTTCGGCCGACCTGGGGACGATCCGGTCCCGGTAAGCCAGTATTGTCAAGAACTGGTCGACAGACTGGAGGACGTGTACGCGTTCGCAAGGAGGAGACTGCGGATCGAGACCGACCGAATGTTAGTTAGTTAGTTAGTTAGTTATTGTTGTTTTAAGGGGCGGAACTACGAGGTCATCTGCCCCTCTTAACACAGATTAAAGAATACAAATTTTGAATTGAATTTAAAATTTTGAAGTGGGCATCTAAATTTAAAAAGACCAAAAATTAATAAAACCAAAACAAAAAATAAATAAAAATAAAAATTATAAAAATAAACAAAATTTACGGAAAAACAAAACATTATCATTCAAAAACGAACAAGTCGTTGAGTCAATGTTCACTGGAAATTTAGATTGCTGGTCCTAACCCACTATCACTTATAAAGCGGATAACGCGATCAGCAGCCACCGCGTCATCGGCTAATATAAGTTTGACTGTCATCTGCAAACCAAGGTTTCTTCGTAAGTCTGCAAGATCCACACACTCGATGAAATTGTGGGCCACGGTGAAAACGGCTCCACAGGTACAAAGTGGGGGGTCTTCCCTTCTCATTAGGTACGAGTGGGTGGATCTTGTATGACCTATCCTTAGCCTACACAAAATGACGGACTCTCTCCGGGCCCGGAAGGAGCTCCGCCAAACGCGAGTAGTTCCCTTGATCGCTCTCAGTTTACTGGGCAGTGGGTCAGCTAGCCACTGACTCTCCCGAAAAGCCAGAACTTGTAGGCGTAACTGAGAGCGAATATCTCTAGCGGTTACCTCCATTGGTCGAGGTGGTAGTGATATCGCCTCTTTTGCAGCTTGATCAGCTAACTCATTTCCCGCAATTCCCATGTGGCTTAGAAGCCACAGAAAGGTGATTCGAGTGTCAGCTTGGCACAGCCCGGCTAGTAGGTCGTGGATTCGCTGCACTAGGGGGTGTTGCGGGAAACATGTAGCAATTGACTGCAACGAACTCAAAGAGTCGGTACACACGAGAAAGTGGATTCGTGCATCCTGTAGTGCAAACTGCAGAGCTTCATAGATGGCAACGAGCTCCGCAGTAAACACACTACAGGCCTCAGGCAAAGAGATCTTGGTATTTGCACCATCAATAACGTAAGCACAACCCACCTTCTCGTCTACCTTCGAACCATCCGTGTAGAGAATGCCAGCGTCCGGAAATTGGTGAACTATGCTGTGGAACTACCTCCGGTAAACAGAGGCATCCGTGTTCACCTTAGGACCTCGGTGAAGATCTAACCGAATTTCCGGACGTGGGACTCGCCACGGAGGAACCTCGCTAGATATCCGGATCATACAGGGACCTACAGCCACTCCTATTTCAGTACACGAGCTATCAAGTCTAATACCAACCGGCCGAGTGGCACGAGGCTAGTTGGCGTACCCCTGGTGGTTTTGGGTACCGAAGAGAGCTTGATAGGTCGGTGTTGCGGCATTTGACGCACATTGGCAGCATATGCTAAAAGCATATGTTGGCGTCTATAATTTAAAGGTGGAACACCCGATTCGGCGAGTAGGCTGGGTATCGGGCTGGTCCGGAAGGCACCGGTAGCCAGCCTAACGCCACTATGGTGGATACTGTCCAGCATTTTCAAGGTTGCCGGCCTTGCTGAACCGTATGCCGCAGAACCATAGTCTACCCGGGACAGGACGAGGGCTTGGTAGAACCGTAGCAGCACCGCACGGTCAGCCCCCCACGTAGTGCCACTAAGAAACCTGAGCATGTTCAGTTTCCCGAGACATGTCATTTTCAATTGCCGTATATGGTGCTGCCACGTTAACTTGCTGTCAAAATGGAGCCCCAGGAAGCGATAAGTGTCAACCAACGGCAACGCAGCATCCCTGAGATGTAGTTCAGGGTGTAAGTGTAGCCTCCGTAGCCGACAAAAATGGACGACGGAGGTTTTCGCTGCTGAAAAACGAAAACCCCGGTCGTGAGCCCACCTGTCGACCCGGTTGATAGCTAGCTGCAATTGCCGTTCTACGACTGCCATACTTCCAGAGCTGTAATGCAGAGCTAAATCGTCTACATACAGCGATGGAACTACCGCGGACCCGGCGGCAGCAACAATGCCATTAATGGCAATCGCGAACAAAGTGACACTCAGCACTGAACCCTGAGGAACTCCATTTTCTTGGGTATAGTATTGCGATAATGTCCTACCGACCCTTACACGGAAGAGTCGGACGGACATGAAATTCGCAATGAAAGTCGGTAGGTTACCACGGAGTCCCCACTTGTGAAGGGTGGAAAGGATCCCGTAGCGCCATGTGGTGTCGTAGGCTTTCTCGAGGTCAAAGAAAACCGTGACTAGGTGCTGCTTTCGGAAAAAAGCCTCCTGTATGGCGCTCTCAAGTCGCACCAGATGGTCAGTGGTGGACCTATGAGAGCGAAATCCACATTGGTACTCAGACAGGAGACCTTTCTCCTCCAAGAACCACACCAGTCCACGGTTCACCATCTTTTCGAGCAGCTTACATAGGCCATTTGTCAAACAAATGGGCCTATAGCTGCTTACAAACTTGGGATCCTTTCCAGCCTTAGGAATCGGTATCACGATCCCCTCTCGCCATTGAGATGGAAACTCCCCTTCAATCCATATACGATTGAAGAGGATCAACAGTTTTTTTTATACCGGATTCGCACAGATGTTTTAACATTTGATTATGTATGTTATCCGGTCAAGGAGCCGTATCCCTGCACACTGCAAGCGCACTGCGCAGTTCCCATTCAGAGAATGGTACATTATATGGCTCCGAAGCAGCAGTGGCAATTGACAAGGGGTGAGTCTCTGCCTCCCGCTTCAGAGTCAGAAATGTAGGATCGTAACTCCCAGAGCAGGATACATCGGAGAAGTGCGACCCAATACTATTGGCAATGGCGAGAGGGTCCGTGATGATATCTCCATTGATGCATACTCCGGGTATCGACAGTGATGTCGGGAGTCCGGAGATCCGACGAAGCTTAGTCCACACTTGAGATGGAGTATGCGCCGTCATAGACGACACATACTTTTCCCACGTCGTTTTTTTACTCTCCCGAATCAGATATCGGGCTCTAGCACGCATCCTTCTGAAGGTGATCAGGTTGGCCATAGTGTTTTGCCTCCGATAGCATTTGAAAGCACGTCGACGATCATTATGGCTGCTGCAATCTCGGCTGTCCACCAAGGGACAAGCTTCCGGCGTGAGTTGCCGGATGAGGAAGGTATTGTTTCCTCAGCAGCAGCCAAAATACCATTCGTTATGCGAATGGTATGATCGTCGACACTCTCAAAGGTATCTTCGGCAAACACCGCACGTGCCGTGAAAGTTGGCCTCCTTGTTCGCGATTGCCATTAATGGCATTGTTGCCGCCGCCGGGTCCGCGGTAGTTGGCTCTCTGGTTCGGAAGAGTAACGAAAATTGGAAAATGGTCACTATTACAAAGGTCATCGGGTACACCCCACTGTAGCAGGGGAACCATCGCACGACTGCACAAGGTAATATCGATACTTGAATAAATACCGTGTGCAATGGAGAAGTGCGTAGGTTCCCCTGTGTTCAACTAACACAGGTCCAGCCGCCTGATCAGCATCTCAAAATCTCTCCCTTTACCGCTAGTGGTAGCAGAGCCCCAGATGGTGTTGTGGGCATTAACATCTCCCAGAAGGAGAAAAGGAGGGGGGGGGGGGGGAGCTGAGAGACTAGATCCACCAGCTGGTTGTAATCCGGTTGAGAATCAGGCGGGATGTACACGTCACATACTGTTGCCATTACAGGCAACGAATTACGAACTGCAATTGCTTCAAGCTGAGTACGCAACGGCACCTCTTCACTAAAGAGGCTAGAGTGGACGAGAGTGCAGACGCCACCGGCGGCCACAGCTCCATCCACCCGGTCTTTAGAGAAGAGTTTGAAATGACGCATTATTGTCTCATGTCCAGGATGAAACCTGGATTCCTGAAGACAGACAATGGTTGCCGAAAACCAAGACATTAATTGTCGTAACTTAGCGAGATGAACAGAATAGATATTATAGTTCCATTGTAATAGTGCCATGGTGTGGGCTTAAGTAGAAGTGGGTCTTCTACTTGACCGTTTGCCACCCTTCCCCATCTCTAGTTGGAGATGATGGGGCAGAAGAGCACACCTCAATCTCCATATCTCCTTCCGAAGATGAAGAAAATGGAGCGGGCGCTCTCTTGGGTTGCGCGCGGTCGTCGTCGGACCTCGCGAGTCTCGCTCTTGGGGAAGAGCGAGAGCGGTGTCTAGGGACTTTCTCCCTGTCCGAAGACTGGGTACTTGTCCCCGACACGCCCCGAGCATGCTTCTTTCTAGACCGACGCAGACGTCTATTCGGGGAAGTAGGAGGTCCCTTCCCCACAGACGTCAGGTCCTTGCAAAACGAAGCCGCTCCAGCTGGCACCGCTCCTTTGGTGATGGTAGGAGCGGAATGGCCAGCAGATGGCTGAGCTGCCTTGTATGCAGGAGAGGAAGAGAAACGGCGCTGAACCGCCCGCTCTCTTCTCCGCCGGTGACTTATTTTTCCTATAGGGGAGTTCCTCCATTCTAATGGGTTTGGCTTCTGCGGGCATCACTCCCTTGATGGTCGAGGGAGCGGAAGGCCCAGCAGATGAAGGAGCCATCCCATCAGCCGGAGGTCGAGAGAGACGGCGCCGCTCCGTCCCCTTCTCCACTATCATTGTCTTATCTGGTGGGCTGGATGACGATCCAGCCCCGGTCGCAGAAGTCTTCTTTGCCTCGTTGGCAGGGGAAGACTTCTTCTCCGACCGTTTCGGAGAGGAAGATGACTTCTTCTCCGATTGCGCCGGTTTAGATGGTATAACCGGCGCCTTTTTCACAATGGCCGAAGAAGGTTGTGTAACCTTCTTCGGGCTGACAGGTCTCGCTTGGACAGCGAGGGGAGACTTTACGATCTCAGAGTAGTTCGTCGTCGAGGGTACAGCACGGGGAACGAAAGTGGCAGGGGTGATAGGTGGCGTCACCTTAGCCGCGAAAGATACCGGAAATTCGGGAGCAGTCATATCACGGTATCTCTTTCGAGCGTCGTGATATGAAAGCCGATCCAATGTTCTGATTTCTTGGATCTTTGCTTCCTTGCAGAACTCAGGGCACTGCTTCGACCGCGGAGAGTGACTTCCTTGACAGTTAGGACACGTCGGGGGAGGCGTACACCCCACACCGTCATGTGTCCCCTTGCCACACTCTCTACACACCGCCTTGGCAGTGCACCTGGCAGAAACATGACCGAATTTCTGGCAATTGTAGCAGCGCATAGGTGGAGGGATGTACGGTCTAACGTCGCAATGGTACGACGTGACCTTCACCTGCTTAGGCACTACA
Source organism: Meconema thalassinum (assembly GCA_946902985.2). NCBI lineage: Eukaryota > Metazoa > Arthropoda > Insecta > Orthoptera > Tettigoniidae > Meconema > Meconema thalassinum. The sequence continues at coordinate 790,949,803 of OX336390.1, forward strand.
TCACCCTCAAAATGGAGAATGAAAGCGCCAGTATCGACGCTATCATTTCCAATTTTCCGGGTGAATCTCCTAATCCTGGTGACGCCTCGCTTCTCCAGATCCCGCATCAATTCCGCGTCGCTGTTTAAAATGAGGTCGCGATGGAATATAACTCCACGGACCTCATTCAGCGTATCGTGCTTCTCAACCTTAACGGGAATTTCGCCGAAATGCGTGCATTCCAGCAACACTTCGGTTTGTTGCCGGTCAACGGTATGCAGCAGGAGCTGCCCGATCCGGAGCTTGGAAATCCCGTTAATTCGTGATATTTCCCCTCGATTTCCTCTGAAAATAGGATCGATTTTACATGTTTAAAATCTCCCCCGTCTGTCCTGGTAGCTACCAGGTAGCGAGGAGACCTGTCAACAGGGTACTTCTTATGAAATGCATCATCCCAAGGCGTATACACCTTGGGATTCGGTCTACACTCCAGAGACGGCTTTTTAAGGGTGCCACCCTGTACAGGTGTCCGTGATCGTTTAGTACGCATCCCGGACGAAATCCTCCCCGAATACTGCCCACTCCGAACGGGGGCTATCACTGTGGGCGCCACCCAGCCAAGGCAATACCTACCTGGCATAGCAGATATTGTCCGGGGTCCCAGTGCCTCGAACAGGCACTTCCCCCTCGGCATGCACAGGATTTATGCAGCTCCAGTATTCGGCCATGCAGGGACCTTCGTTGTAAGGCGGATACTACTGTAGGGTACATGGCGCACCCACCTGACGGGATGGGGCATACCGTCTAGGCTTTCTGGCCAGATGGCCATGCTGGTGGCCCTTCCCCTAACAACATGCATGTTTATTTCTATTGGTCAAACCAGAGCTGGGACCAGAAAACCAAAATCGACCTTTATAAGGCCCCCTCTAAGTCGCCTTTTACGACAGGCTGGGGATGCCGTGGATGAATTCTGCCCTCCCCAACTACAGGGGATCTGATCAAATCAATAACTGGCAAGTTTTTCGGCCGTGTCGGCCCTATTAGTCGCCTCCTACGACAGGCAGGACATACCGTGGGTGTATTCTATCCCGCACCCACACGGGGGACCGACCGAATGAAGACCCGATACGACCAGCAGACGGATGCTGGCGGATTCCACGAGGACGACCAGGTCTGGCTCTTCAACCCATTACGGAAGAAAGGCTTGTCACCGAAACTCCAGAAGTCCTGGGAGGGCCCGTACCGAGTCGTGAAACGGATCAACGATATCGTCTACAGGATCCTGCGGAGCCTGAGGGCGAAGATGAAGATCGTACATTGAGATCGCCTGGCAGCCTACGGAGGGACACAGAAGGACCAATGATTGATCGGGACGATCAGCCTTTTAGGAAATGGGTGGTGTTACGGCTGCGAGGTTGTTTCGTCGCCTCGCCGCGTGAGTCACAGCCGCCCCGGGCTATGCCCTGCCTCTGTGTGTTACCTGCGCCTTACGCAACGGGGCTGCGAGGACAAAAAGGATGGACCAGAATATTCGTGACCCAGCTAGTGATGGAAATCTCGAGAAGCTGTGAATCCTGGACTGTTCTAGAAGCATTCATTGAGTCACCAGCCTGCTACATAAAGCGGCCTCACCAGCGAGGGAGGAACGGTGTTTTTGAGCGAGTGCGACAATAGTTGGCGACGTGACGTGCGAAATTACGAAACCCAAGTGAGGCTATTACAGTTAGGTGGAGTGCTGTGTGGATTGCGAAACGCAGTGGACTGTTTTCCTAGTCTGCGGACGGCGAGACGGTGTACTTTCAGAACAAGTGGGTGTGGCTTGTTTACTTGAGGGAGAATGCCGTTACTTCTAGCCAGGAATCAGGTCCACCTCATTAGCGAGAGGATTAATTGCAAGGCCGAGTGAAAGGGTGAGTCGTGCTCCATAGAGGTAGCTTCTGTAAGACAGCTAATTGTTTCTATCTGCTTATTGTACGGTGTATATTTCTGACCTGCAATAAACCTAACATTTCTTTAAAGGAACAATTATGTTGTAGTCTACCCACCGTAATCCAGGTAACGAAAGTGCCACTGGGGGTGGCAGGTTACAATACATTGAAATGTGAAGGTGACAGTTAAAACAGGGGATAGGCGAGGTGCTGCGTGGAGGGAGAGTTAGGATGGAATATTTTGTCCAGCTACACCGCTTGGCATTGTCCTTGTTTTATAGCACACAATTTGGTTTTACTCGCTTACAGTTGGAGATACACGAAAAGTTATAAGGACCATTCTAATAGAAATTTAAATTTTAAACCTTGTATATGCCATCAAATGTTTGCTAATTCTTAGCGTTCTCTTTTTATTTGAAATTGAAATATGAATGTTTGAAACTAAAGGGTGTAGTGACGTCACTTAAATGGTCACCATATTTAAATAGTGCAAAGTATTGAAATCAAAAGTAGCCTATATATTAACCAGGTAAATCAGCTACTCCCATGTAAAATTTCATGTAAATCGGACCAGTGGTTTTTTGGTGATCGAGTAACACACAGACTCACAGAGACATACCAACTCACTTGTATATATTAGTACGGTATGGATGTAGTTTTTTGATGTACGAAAAACGTACGATATTATTTACTTAGTAATTTGGAAGTACCCATGTTAAGTACTAAAGGAGCCTGGTCATGGCTTCTAATGATTACTATGAGAATTATTGGTGACGTCAGTTACTTGTAGGTTTACTACAGTACTCTATCTGTTGAGGGTAGTGAAGGAGGTAATGTTCTGTAAAAATTATTTACTCTTATAGTCATGTCTTAAGTAGAAAAGAGGTAGTGTTCACTGCGTGGTTAATCATTTTAGGTTACTGTTTCATTTTGGTTGCTACAAATTATTCTGGTTCTGTTAGTCTTAGCCAAGTCTTATCACTATTACTGTATTCCTGATTTGTAACACAAAAGATAGCCGGTACAGGTTAACAATGTCAACAATTAAAACAATGCAGCATAAAAACATTAGGATTAATAAAACATAAACGTAAACATATTAGTAGTAAAACACACCTTAACGAAGAGTATAACCAGTGCTGGATTAACCATAAGGCACAAAAGGCATTTGCCTGGGGCCCCCGGCTCAAAGTGTCCCCCCAAAAATGAAAAAAATCTCACCAAAAATGTTTTTTTTTTGGGTGGTAAATAGTCAAATAAATTAGGTAGGCCTACCGAAAAGAAAAATGTGAAACTTAGAATTACAGTTCTAATTTTACAGTTTAATTTCTTGGTTTATACTTCGTAAAGTGCTGTTCGTAAATTCTCTCTGCCCGGGGTTTCCCATAAACTTTATCTTCTTATTATACTCCCAATTCATAAATAACTTAACTATTGTTTGACACATTCCAAGTCAATCGAAATTTCAACTTTCTGTTCGATCTATTGTTTAAGGATTGGAACCCACGGTCGGGTCCCAAAATGCCATGACTATTTGAATTAACTGATAAGTGCCCCCCTCCCCACCGCATCCCCTCCACTTTATTAGTCATAGCTCGGAAAGATGTTTTCCAAATTCTGACCTTCTGGTCTGTAGAGTAATTTCGGAAACAAGTAACGTGCTCCCGCTTGAGTTCAGACTTCAAATCGACCATTTTGTAATCGACAATTTTAATTCGGTAGTGTTCGATGAACAGTTTTATCTGTGTATCGGATTGAATTAAAACCCCAACTCAAAAATGTCTTCACGTACATATTTGAGTGGTGTTATTCGTTTCAATTTTTTTAAATTATAATTATAAACGCTTTTATTTAACTTCACTTGTGGCAAATCAAATCTTGCAACAACAATTTTGAATATTTCTATCTTAGCAAAACGAATCAAATTTTGAAATTAAAAATAAATAGTTAAAAACCACTCTTTTAGTCCCCAAAAAATACGATCATAAAAAATCAAAAAATACAAAAAAAAACTGAAGCGCAATCAAAATTACAAAAAGTGATAAGTGAATAAAAAAATTATAGAACATTTTCATTAAACTTAAAACGCAACGCAAAAAATACAAAAATAACAAAAAAACTGGTAAATTTATTAAATTCATTCTTATTCAATAACTGATGGAAATTTTTATGATCAATAAATGATCGAAAATACATCGTTTTTGGAGACGTACGATGCTACTTTTTAATCTCCGGACTAAAAGGGTTAACATTTCAGTTACGGGTTTTATGTCTTGAATACCGTTTAATTCATTTTTGTTCTCAAATTATAATAATATTTTTTTTGTTTTATTTTCATGCCGAGTCTAATGCTTTTTTTTTTTGAAAGTTATTTTTGCCGCCAGAAAAATCGAGCATATTTGCGCGTGAAAAGTATGATGATTGGAAGAACGTCGGGATTCATTTACAACAACATGAGGAGAATTTGAATCATCGGGAGAGTGTGCTAATTTACCTGGACAAACGGAAACATGAAAATTTGCCAGATCTATTCAGAAATGGACTACTTGAAGAAGAAAACTATTGGCGCGATGTTATAAAACGAGTAGTTGATGTTATCACCACTCTTGCAGAACGAGGATTGTCATTCCGAGGTACGAACAAGCACTTTGGAAAGCCGGATAATGGGAATTATTTAGGTATACTTGAACTTCTTGTGCAGTTTGATCCATTTTAGCGGGATCATATTGTACGATACGAAAATGCTGGAAAAGGTGTTCCTTCGTATTTATCCAAAACGGTCTGCGAAGAGTTAATAAACATCATAGGCAAAAAAGTTAGATCATATATTTTAGAAGAGGTGTCTCTAGCTCTAAATTAGAGCCTTTCCGTTGATTCAACTCCAGAAGTATCGCATATTGATCAATTGTCAGTTGTGCTCCGGTATGTTTCACCAAAATATCACAAACCAGTTGAAAGTTTTATGTCTTTTCCTAAAACAGATGGTCATACTGACTAAAGTTTGAAAACTCAAACTGTGAACTTCGTCACTGAAGATTGCGATTTGGAAATTCAAGATTGTAAAGGACAGTCCTAGGACAACGCACCAAACATGTCTGGAAAGTGTCAGGGTCTGCAAGCCAAAATATTAGAACTGAATAAATATGCGATTTATGTTCCTTGCGGTACACATTCCCTCGATTTAGTTGGACAATCTGCTGTTAAATGCTGTTTTTACGCAACTGATTTTTTTCGATAATGCAATCATTGTATAACTTCTTTTCAGCAAACTCTCACCGTTGGGGCGTGTTGAAAAATTATATGAAAATCGCAAAAACTTTGAAATCATTGTCAAATGCGCTGGGAAGCACATGCTAATGCACCGAATGTGGTTTATGATTCGTTTCATAAAATTGTCGAGGCTTTAGAAAGCATTGGAGATGACGATTCGGAAAATAATGGCACTCGGCATGAAGCGGGGTGCATCGCAAACATAATGCAAAAATTTGAATTCGGGTTCATTTTAATTTTATGGGATTCAATTATGACTTCTATGCGTGCAACTAGTAAATCATTACAAGCTGAACAGATCGACTTCCAAACGTGTGCTGCCTTGTATAAAACTTTAGACGAAAAGTTAGGCAAGTTTCGTGATAAGTTGGATATTTTCGAGGAAAAAGCTAAGAAATTGTTACCTGATATATCGTATTGTAAAATATCGTCGCGTAGAAAGAAAAAACAACCGAACGACGGAAGCGCTCCTGAAGTCGAATTTTCGCCTCGTGAGAATTTCAGAATAACAGGTTTTCTCTAAATCATCGCTAAACTCAACGTCGAAATTAAAAGGGAAAAAGTTTATATGGACGTTTCCAAGAAATTTGCGTTTTTGAACAATTTTTCAATGAGCGATGAAGAACTCTGTTAAGAGGTAAACAGTTTGGTTGGCTTTTATGATAAAGATTTAGAAGAATTTTCAGCTGAACTGAAACATTTTCATTCTTATATTAACAACAGATACACCGCTGCCGAAAAATCTCACAGTCAGTTGTATGAGATTTTAAAGAAAGACCAATTGGCAAATGTATTTCCGAATGTAGAAATAGCTCCCCGAATTTTTTTAAACTTTAATGATAACGAACTGTACTGCGGAACGTTCTTTTTCACAGTTGAAACGAATCAAACGCCTCGAAGAGCTACTATGCGACAAGAACGACTGGACATGTTAAGTCTTCTCTGCATAGAATCAGACATTTTATGGAAAATCAACTTCGATGATGTTATTGAAACTTTCTGCGAAACAAAATGCAGAAAAAGTTTTTCTGAAAATGTAGATATGATCTAAATTGTATTCATTATTCATTGTAAATTTGTAAAGAAAATCTCTCTCATAGTTATGATTGACTTTCGTACGAAAGGTAGCGGGGTGGGGGGGGGGGGGGGGGAAGGGGCCTCAACTTAACAATTGCCCAGGGCCACTGTGAGTCTTAATCCGGCACTGAGTATAACACAACAATACAATATATTGCGTGTGATAGGCTACCTTCCGTCAAAAGGTAAAGATTCAAAATCTCCCGTAACATCAGCGGCATCAAGAGTATGACATTAGACCCAAAATGTCACATTAAGACGACCACGTGGATTAGTGGCTAACATTCTCGGCTGTCACCTTGGAGGTCCGAGTTTGAATCCGGCTCTGCCAAGAAATTTTAATTGGGGTCTGAGAGCTGGAAGGGGGTACACTCCGCCTCCCGTGGCAAACCTTGGAAAATGTTTTCCGTGGTTTCCCACTTCTACTCGAAGCAAATACAGGGATAGTTTCTAACTGAAGGCAACAGCAACCTCATTTTTAATCCTCACCTAAATTACAAATACACACACTACTACAGCCATCACAGTAACACTGGTTATCAGAAAAAATCATACACACTTAAGTTTATTGGGCTACATGGCCATGATGTCCCCAAGTCTCTAAATCAATCAACAATAACAGCATCATTTAAGCTCATTTAATCTTAATACTAAGTTTCGTGATGATATCTATAGCCGTTGTTACGTTAGGTCGCGTGCAGTGTTAGCCGATTTATTATTTTAATTCCCTACACCGAACCCTGTTAATAAAAATTAAAAAACTACGTATTCAGATTTTTAAGGCGTTCACACTCCTAATGTTCTTATCGTGGTTTGGATAGAAAATGGAGGACCATGACCTGGTGTTTACGTCTTGACTGTATGTAGTCATGGAGAAAGTGGAGTAGCATGGCCCCTTACAGAGACAGGTGGATACCTGGTGATCACTTCTTGAGGTAGTGTTGCCGTTGAGAAAATTGAGTGGCATGGCCCCTTACCGAGATAGAATGAAACTTGGTGGACCCGTCTTGTGCTACTGTTGCCATAGAGATGGCCGGCTTTGCCGTTCCTTCATAAGTTAATTTTCTGATATTAGCCTTTGCTCGAGTGCAAATAGGCCGATATCAGAAGAATGGGAAAGACTATCGAAAATCCATGTAGCCAGCCGTTCCTTCTGGGTCCTAAACTATGTGTATGCACAATTTGGTTGAGATTGGTGGAACGGTGTAGATTTGTATACGGAACAAATATACATACATAGGCCTACATACCCACATAGAGACTTTCACTTTTGTATATTAGATATCATCGCAGACTTCTATACTTCAATACAACCTCGTATACGGCATTAGCAATTCCTCGTATACACATAAACAAATTATTATAACTTTCTTATCATTGTTTCTATCAACTTTCACCTAGTACTTGTATTGATTCAAAATGGGGGTCACGAAAGAAGCCTCCCGGAAGAATGCACTAATTACATGCATTAATAAACATTGTAAAATTTACCGGCTGATTCTTTCAACACCAAAACACTACTACGACAATAATGTCCATCATTTAAAAAAGGCATTTTTCAATGCCAGCACTAGTGATAATCTCCATTAACAACAACAACAAAAAACCTGGCACTATCCAGCCCATGACGGGCTAAGGCCGACCAAGCGACCGCTGCCCAGCCATTTGGCCTGCAGGTATTGGGGTGACGCGTGATCAGCGCGTCGGGTCCCCTCGGCCGTTAATCTTGGTATTGGTGATCGGGGCGCTGTCTCACTGTCAGACAGCTACTCAATTGTCCTCACGAGGCTGAGTGCACCCCGTTCCAACCATCACGACGGAGCCGGGGATCGAACCCGTGGTCTCCGGGCGAGAGGCAGGCGCGCTGCCCCAACACCACGGGGCCGGCATAATCTCCATTAACATTGAAGGTATTTCATCAGAAAAGGAAGCCTTATTATCCAACATCTGCAGGAAACATGACTGTGATTTCTTATTGGTCCAAGAAACCCATAGGAGATCAAATGATCGACGACCAAGGGCGAATGGAATGAAACTGGTTTTGGAGAGACCTGATGTGCAATATGGGAGTGCAGTTTTCACTAAACTGGGAACCAATATTCTTCCTGCTGATATGACCTATGTAGGTCATATAGAAATTCTGACAATTGAAATACAATCCTGTGCTATTACATCTGGCTACAAACCACCAAATAAGGAATACAAATTCACAGAAACCTTTAACTTCCATTCCCAAGCAACAAAACTAGTCGTAGGCAACTTCAATTGACAAAGTATTTCATGGGGATACAAAGAGACGGACTTAAATAGTCAAAACCTATAATAATGGGCCGAATGCATGGGTCTTAAATTGATACATGATCCAAAGCTACCCCAGTCCTTTAATAGCGGTCGGTGGAAGCGAGGTTACAATTCGGACAATATTTTTGTCACCGATCATATAGCTTATCAAACCAAAAAGCACATTGCAGAACCTTTCCGAAGAACACAACACCGGCCTCTTATATGTGTAGTACAAGCAATTGTCAAACCTGAACAAGTCCCATTTAAAAGACAGTTCAACTTTAAGAAAGCTCAGTGGGATAGCTTTTCTCAAAATCTAGATGTTGAGGTTGTTATTATTATTATTATTATTATTATTAAGCGTATGGAATTTTACATAATGGACAAGTATATACAATTTTATACAAAAAAACTGCAAAGAATACATGGTACATGAACAATTACACATGGATATCTAAATTATTTATCTATTGCACTAGGGATACTGAGAAATCAGCAAAGTCTTTCTGGTCGCCACCATAAGCAAGCAGAGGGCATTCGTCCATCATGTGATGCATGGTCTGGACCAATGCACCACAATCACATGCTGGAGAGTCCCTGAAGCCCCACTGGTGAAGGAAGAATGCCGATCTTCCACAATTAGTGCGAAACCTGTTTATTGATGACCACGTTCTTCTTGGCAAACTGAAAGCACCTGGGGCATGGTTTGAATTAAAGAGGCTAGGCCACTCCGAAACTGTACGAAACCATTGCTCTTTCCATTCCTCTTTTAGATTGAAACCAGCATCCATTAGATTCTTAGCTATTTTCATTGGTGGTTTTCGGGATTTCAGCCTTTGTCTCCAGAGATCTGCAACATCCCTGTGGATGGATCGAGTTGGATTGGACATGATCTTATATTCTTGAACAAGGGCTCTTGATCGTCGCAGGCTTGGTGGAGCAATGTGAGACAGGATTGGCAGCCAGTGTGTTGCAGTAGTCTTCAGAGTACCGGAGATGATACGCAAGGTGGTTTTTCGATTTTCTTTATGTGGCAACTGTTAAGCCATGCTGAAGAGCAGTATTGAGCTGCAGAGTACACGAGGCCAAGCGCAGTACGTCGTAGTGTGTCCTCTGAAGCACCCCATGAAATTCCACACAATTTAAATAGAATATTATTACACGATCTCAGCTTAGATCCTAGGTTTTCAAGATACTTTCTGTAAGATAGAGTTCGGCCAAGCGTTATTCCGAGGTACTTTGGATTGGAATTGTGCTTTAGTACTGAGCCGTTGAAGCATACTTGGAGTTTGGTATTAGCCAGCTTGTGGAGATGGAAGCAAGCATAGTCTGTCTTATTCATGCTGGGTTGTAGTCTCCAGTTTCGAAAGTAAGAGCTGATTGTATTCAGGTCAGACGTCAGGATGGCCTCGGCATGACTGAAATCTGGGTGTTGAATGGTAATGGCAAGGTCGTCTGCATAAGAAAATTTTACTGATTTTGTCTCAGGAATATCCGATATGTAGAGATTGAATATAAGAGGTGCCAATACTGATCCCTGGGGAAGGCCATTTTTTAGTTTCCTAAGACGACTAATGAGGTGACGAATTTCAAGCCTGACCCAGAGAAATACATAGATTTTGTTGAATTATACCAGGCCCAAAACAACTGTGAACATGAGGGAGGAGCATAATTAATTTTTCAATTATTTCGATGACCCTATGTTACAGAGCTAAAAATTTTGAAGCTGGCTGTCCAAATCCCGTGACGCTACGACCAGCCATCCGGGAGATAACATCTGCCCTCGAACTGAAGGGATAATTAGAGAAAGAATGATTAGGTGTTGAAATATTTAGGTTCGCTGGGGAAGATAACGAAGAGTGACGGCATTGCTGTTTCAATTCAGTAGTGGAGCTTTAAAAGTGCTGTTTGCTAAAGTTTTGAACTCATAACAATGTCTCTTAGCAAGGCAAATGGCGGCCGAACAGTTTTACACAGCCAGGCAAGAAATATAATTTTCAGGGTATATGGCCTTTAAAAGAAGTTTTCGAATACAGTACAGAAGTACGTGAAAACACAAAATCTGATAACCTATGTTATTGTGGTGTCAGCAATTATGTTTCCATTTTTTGTAATTGAGTCGAATAAAACTCACCTCTTCACAGTTTTACCTAACGAGGCATAGCGTACCCAGTTCTAACCCTGAGACCAGAACTAAATGTCTTGATTGAGCCGTGAATCGAATCCAGACCTCACGGGTTGTTGTTGATGATGCTTGTTTTAGGGGCTTTGAGACATCGTGGTCATGAAGCCCCGTTTGTGTGTGTGTGGAATTTGTCTGATAACCTGTGTCACTTTGATGTCTGTACTAGTGTGTGTATTTTTAATTCAGGTAGGATTTGGGTAGGAAGCGGCCGTGGCACGTTAGGTACCATCCCGGCATTTTCCTGGAGTAGAAGTGCGATTCCACTGAAAAAACACTTCCAGGATGGCTGAGGTAGGAGTCCAACCCACATCTTCCCAGTTTTGCATCACGAGGCTGAGTGTACCCTGTTCCAGCCCTCAGACCAGAATTACATTTCTTGGGAATCGAACACGGGCTTCCGCGGTGACAGCCAAGAATGGACAGCAAGTGTGCTAGCCAGTACACCACAAGGTGGTCTCAAATAAAACAAAAAATGATCCCAATAAATTGTTTTCTGTATTTCTATTACCTTATAAGAAGTCCACAAGCAATGTTAATCAGAATGATTTGGGGTGTAGATTACGTCATGTGAAATAACAACGTTGTTGTTGTTGTTGTTTCATTTGAGGGGCTAGGACATCTTGGTTCTTTAGCCCCGTGTACTTGTCTGAAAATCTGGGTTACTGTGGCGTCTGTATTAGAGTGTGTGTATTTGTATGCGTGGGAGGATTGGGAAGGAGGCGTCCGTGGCCTTATGTTAGGAACCATTCCGGCATTTGCCTGGAGTATAAAAGAGAAACCACTTCCTGGATGGCTGAGGTAGGAATCTAACCCACATATTCCCAGTTGTGCCTCACGAGGCTGAGTGTACCCTGTTCCAGCCCTCACACGAGATTTTAATTTCTTGGCAGAGCCAGGAATCGAACCCGGACCTCCTGGGCCATAGCCAAGAATGCTGGTCGCTACACCAGGAGTGCATGAATAACGTTTGTGTGGCATCTTATATATGCCTCATATCACATTGTGCGCACTCCGTTGTGAGCATAGATATTCGTAGGATTAGGCCCCCCAGCTCGCACATGCTCTTGCATTCGGAGCGCCCTGTGTTCACGGGAAAGGTCGTGCGTATACTGCGAGTGTAGAGCTGTGTCATCTCCGCCAGTCTCACTGTGGCAACAGTGTTCAGCTGGACGCACGCTAATGGGCGAGCTCATGTTCACAGTTGTTTTGGGTCTGGTATAGTAAAGTCTATCCCCCGTAAACACATCCCAAGCGGCTGCAGAATAATGTATATTCCTGGGCTCGATAAGGACTCAAAAACCCTCCTCAACAACATTGTGGGGTTTGAAGCCATTTTTCAGTGTTGCCTTAGTAAACAAAAGTTTGATGCTTGTCAGTCGGTAAACACGAATGTACCCAAAAGAGCTGGGTTATGCCCTAATCCTTAAAAAAATACATGAGATTAACCAATTACCAATACTGCAACTAAATAATTGTACATATTGTAAATATTTTCACCTGTATTTTCAATCATAGACTTTATAGCCTAAGTGTAATGGATCTGATGATGATCGTTTGACGATCGAAACTGGTCATCCTAGTGTATTTGTTAATCTCATGTAATTTTTTCAGGATTAGGGCATAACCCAGCTCTTTTGGGTACATTCGCGTTGACCGACTGAAAAGCACCAAAATTTTGCCTCCTTAACAAATATGAACAACTCTATGAAAAGGACCCATTCGACGAGGAAACAATACAAACTGGAGAACACCTTCTCCAAGCCATATCAAAATCAAGAACAGAAAAATGGCGTAACCTTCTCGAAAGTTTGGACATGAAGCGCACAAGCCGTCAAGCTTGGAAATTATTGAAGAATCTCAATGGTGACCCTACAGTTTCAATCAAGGAACCGATCAAGTCACCCCTGAACAAATAGCCAATCAACTTCTGCTGAACGGTAAAGCCTCAAGACGATCCAAAGAAACAACAAGTAGTTCCGTGAAGAACTATACAGCCTATTTTCATATATCCTGCTCATGTTAATTGCCTCTATTAGGTAAGTGGAATTTTCAGTTGCCATGGAGCGTTGGACGGGTGCGCAACGTGCGTTTGCTGTAAAGGCATATTACAAAAACGCGGATAGTGTGGTTTGTGCTCAGCGCGCTTTCCGTCGTGAGTTCAATCTAGCACTACGCGTTCCCGTGCCGTCAAGGAAAGCTATCCTCCATTGGGTGAATAACTGTGAAGCCAGTGCTAGCACAACAAAGAAAAGCGGTGGTAGTGAAAAAACATTCTGGATCCCAGAGAACATTGATCATGTGCGCGAAGCATTGCAACGAAGTCCTCGAAAATCAGCGAGACGTCACAGCGCAGAACTTGGTCTCAGCAATCGATCGGTGAGACGGATTTTAAAGAACGACCTACACTATCATCCATACAAAATACAGATAGTGCAAACCCTACAACCTCATGATTACAATAATCTCATAAGCTTTTGCCGAACGGTGCTTAATGTTCTCGGAAGAAACGAAGAAAGAGTACACAACTTATGGATGAGTGATGAAGCCCACTTTCATTTAAGTGGCTACGTGAACAAGCAGAACTTCCGATATTGGTCCAAACATAACCCACAAGAACTTCAGGAAAAACCTCTCCATTCTGAAAAAGTAACAGTGTGGTGTGCAATGTCATCTCGTGCAATCGTGGGACCCTATTTCTTTGAAGATGAACATGGCAACACGGTGACGGTGAACTCTCAACGTTATTCTGACATGTTGGTAACGTTTGGTCTGCCTGAAATCGATCAGTATCATCCAAATGAAGAAACACTCTTCCAGCAAGATGGAGCAACAAGCCATACTGCTAATGTTTCTATGGATTTACTGAAACTCGCATTTCCTGGACGCCTTATCAGCAAGAATGGTGATATCCCTTGGCCTGCCCGTTCACCAGACTTGACAGCTCCAGATTACTTTCTTTGGGGCTATCTTAAGTCCAAAGTCTTCCAGGAAAATCCACCAAGAACAAAAGAAGACCTGAAGGAGCGAATTCGGCAGGAAATTAACAACATTCCGTTGCAGATGCTACAAAACGTCATGGGTGGATTTCATCTCAGACTCCGACAATGCGTGCGAAACCAAGGAAGCCATCTTACTGGCACTGTATTCAAAAAATAATAATGTTTTTATGGTTAAACATTAATTTCCACTCATGAACTTAAGAATTATGTGAAAACAATTATCCTTTTTTTCTAAATAAAATATTTGTTGGTTTTCAAAATCGTGCCGTTTCATTGCCTTACCCTGTATTTCAGATGGTCGCCAGGTTGGATGTTTATTTTTGTACTATTACATTAAGATTATTGTGTACGTGTGGTATTCAAACTTCAATCGTATGATTAGAACACAAGAAGTAAAATCGAGATTTTAAAATTACGCACAGCAGCCATCTTGTGATTATGCAAACAATTGAAATAAATTAGATGCCAGTGGATCAATATTTGTATAAGCATTTAACGTGCAACGTTTCACGGCACTCGGATAGTTAATTCGCGAGAAACGTCCATTTAAATATTTTTACTTCGCGTCGCCGCCATGTTGGATTTATGCTCACCAGGTTACTGAAAGTCCTATAGGTGAACATATGTTCATAGTCTCTATGAATATAAAAAAATCAGTTTGGTTGCTGTAAAAGATTCATAGATATTGAGAACCTTCTAAATATCTCGGAAACTCGCCATTTAGGATTGTTATATGTATAGGCCATAGAGTTATGTACCATTCAAGGACAATTATTGCTTAGGTTCATTATTCAAACTTTCACTTCGATCGCATGATTACGACACAAGAAATAAAAACTTAATTTTAAAATTTTGCACAGCCGCCATCTTGAGGTTATGTAAACAATTGAATTAAATTATATGGCAGTGCATTACAATCTGCAAAATCATTTACTGTACCACATTTCACTGCGCTCCGAGAGTTAAATCACGAGAAAAGTCTATTCAAACATTTCAAATTCGCTTGGTCGCCATGTTCGTTTTGTACTTTACAGGTTTATGAAATATACATAGGTAAACTTGTATCAGTACCCTTTATCACCGTACAAAATTGCAGGGTGATATCTGTAATAGTTTCGGAGATAATGTCAGTGAAATATTTCGCACAGCCGCCATTTTGAGGTTATGTAAACAATTGAACTAAATTAGACTCCAGTGCATTACAATGTGTATAAACAATTGCTGTAACAAATTTCATTACGTTTGGATAGTCAAATCGTGAGAAAAGTCTATTTAAACGTCTCAACTTTGCTTGGCCGCCATGTTGGTTTTGTAGTCACCAGGTTTTTGAAAGTCTCATAGGTGAACTTCTAGTAGTGCCTTTTATCACCGTGCACAATTTCAGGGCGATATCGGTAATAGTTTCGGAGATATTGAATGCTAGTGAAATATTTCGCACAGCCGCCATGTTGGATTGGTGAGACAAAATTTGAAGGGCACGGTCGAGGTCGCCGGGAATAGCGCTATGACCTCACTGAGTTTCATTGAAATCGCTTCAGCCGTTTAGATTTTATTAGACACACACACACACACACACACACACGCGCGCGCGCGCACACACACACGGACAAAAGGTGATCTCATAAGCCCATTTTTTTTTTTCAAAATTGAAAATAGGCTAAAAATCCAACGATTTGAACAGGAGAACAATCGTCTTGGTGCACCATTCACAATTGAAGAATTAAGAACTGCTATTCAACAGATGAAACAAAACAAAGCTGCAGGCTTGGATCATATAAGACCTGAGCAAATAAAACATTTTGGTCCCTTAACTATCGAATGGATCCTATAACTGATGAACACCTGTGTGGCTAAAATGATAATCCCGAAGTTATGGCGTAAAACAAAAGTTGTGGCCTTGCTTAAACCAGGAAGAATCAAATTAACCCAAGAATTTCAGACCTGTATCGCTTCTCTGTCATCTCTGTAAGGCCTTGGAGAGAATTATTTTGAACCGAATTTCTGATTTTGTTGACAGTGAGATCATTAAAGAACAATCAGGTTTTAGACCAGGGAAATCATGTACTGGTCAAATACTGAACTTAACCCAGTATATTGAGGATGGATATGAAAGGAAACAGATTACTGGAGTTGCTTTTGTGGACCTCACATGTGCTTATGATACTGTAAACCACAAGCGATTAACAAAGAAGCTGTACTCAACAACTAGAGACTTCCGACTAACACAGTTTATTCAGTGTTTGTTGCAGAATCGACGATTTTTTTTGTCACCCTGAAGGACAAGAAAAGCCGATAGAGGAACCAAATGAATGGCCTCCCACAGGGAAGTGTGCTAGCTCCATTATTATATAATATCCACACTAACGACCAGCCAAGTAGGTAATGTTAGCCAGTTCTGGCGCAGGGGCTAATGCGCAAGATGGCGGTCACGTGAGTCCAACCCTATGTTATTCTTATGGAGTGGTGAGTCATAGCTGGCGCAGGGGCTAATGCGCAAGATGGCCGCCACTCGCAAGAGCACTATTGAATAGCGGGGTATTCAAATCATTATTTATTTGTTATCAACTATGAATTATAACTATTTATTATTTATTTTTTATTTAATGTATTATGCATATGTTTTTTTTTTTTTTTTTAAAATTTTACTTTTTATTTTAATATTTAATTTATTATTCAATATTTTTAATGTGTCAAAGCACTAAAAGGCAAGGTCATTAACCCAACAATTATCTAACCCACAGAAACCTCATTTAAAGATTTAAATTAATGCATGTAAGATTTTCTATTTTTACATATTTTGATTTTACATTTTTAGATTTTTTCATTTTAGATTTTACATTTTTAGATTGTGATTTTACATTTTACATTTTTAGATTTTAGTTTTAAGAATATAGATTTTACATTTTACATTTTCCGAAAAGAGTAAACTACAAGGTCACATACCTAACCTAACCTAACCTAACCTCAGTTTACCTAACCAAACATGTCCTCACCTAACTTTACCTAACCTAACCTTTAAAGTTAAGCCTCTTATAGAGAGTAAGGTAAAGCTAACACTTGCACTGTGGCTACTGTGCAACATGTTCGCTGCACACAACGAGCTTAGGGTTACAAAGTCAGTTAAGTTTTAAAAAGTAAAAGCTTTTATTCATTTTTTTCTTTTCATTTTCATATTTCACACATTGCAAATTGCCAATTTCCCATTTACAGTTTTTAAAAGCGGCTTCGGTGGCGTAGTCGGTAGCATGCTGAGCTTCTATGCCCAAGATAGTGGGTTCAAACCCGGCCGAAGCCGTCGGATTTTTTAAGAGCGTTAAAAATACCTTCCACTAATTACACCTGTGTGAAGCTAAATTGGATAGGTTAAGAATGTAAACAACGCTCTTAGATTTCTACGTTGGTTGCCAAGAGCCGACTGCGGTGGTGTCTAGTAGCTAAGTTCTGAACTTGGCCTAATAGTCGTTGACGGTGGCGCTTGGCGGCAAAAGTAGGAACTATTTGAAAAATTCTAAGTTGCACTCTGTACTTAAATTTAAAAAAACAGATAACACACACTAATACAGTCATCACAATTATTACCGATTATTAGACAGATTCTACACACACCCAAAGTACACGGGGCTACATGACGGCGTTGTTGCAGCCCCTAAACTTAAGAACCAACCAACAGTTTTTAAAATTTCAGTTTTAAGTTTTTGGATTTTGGATATTCCTATTTTGTTGTTTACATGTTTTTGATTTAGTCCATGTCCAAAGTTCATATTTGCGAAACACAAGTTTTTTTTTTCATTAGATAAAACAAGGCTCTGTATACCTTGTCCCAAAGAATATAGGTAACTAGCAGTAGTACTCGGCTTCGCCCGGTGGAATGATGATAATGTATCAAAGTCTCCTTAGAAATATAATGGACTTAAAATCCAGGTCATTTGCCCCCAAAGACAATGAGGGCGTAATATCTAGGTCATTTGCCCTTTTGATAAGGATGATAATGAAAACGACTGTTGAATTGACACGTCAAACTTACAAACTACCGTAATAGAAATACATATTTCAAAATTCACAGGCGAGGAAGACTTATTGTGTGTGGTGATTAATGCTGTAATGGGCGTAACATCTAGGTCATTTGCCCTTATGATGAGGATGATAAGGGAAACTACTACCTGTATTGAATTGACACTTCAACAACTTATAATGTACACAATGTACTGTAATAAAAATAAATATTTTAAAAATCACTGGTCGGGTTCAAAAGGGTAAGTAACTTACATAAAGATTGGTTGAGATGGGTGAAACTATGTAGATTTTTGCCAAAGAGCCTAAATGCAGTAAATGGAATGGTCTATCCGAAATTTCATTTAGACAGTGTTACACGTCGGGTTCCAAAGGGTGAGTATGTAAAATTTGGTTCAGATCGGTGAAACAGGGTAGATTTTTGCTAAAGGGCCAAAATCCGGAGAATGGAGTGGTCTGTCCGAAATTTCGAGTGTACAGTGTTACTCGTCGAGTTCCATAGGGTAATTATTTGAGATCGGTGAAACGGTGTAGTTTTGTGCCAAAGGGCCAAAAAGCAGGAAATAATGTGGTCTGTCCGAAATTTAAAGTGAACAGTGTTACTTGTCGGGTTCCAAAGGGTAAGTATGTACAATTTGGGTCAGATCGGTGAAACGGTGTAGATTTGTGCCAAACGGCTTAAATGCAGGGGTTGGAGTGGCTTCTCCGCAATTTCAAGCAGACAGTGTTAGTCGCAGTGTTCCAAAGGGTAAATATACAAATTTTGGTTGAGATCGGCGAAACGGTGTAGATTTGGGCCAAAGGGCCTAAATATAGGGAATGGAGTGGTCTGTCCGCAATTTCAAGCAGACAGTATTACTCGCAGGGTACCAAGGGGTAAGTATCCGAATGTTGGTTCTGATCGGTTAAACGGTGTAGATTTGGGCCAAAGGGCCTAAATGCAGGGAATGGAGTGGTCTGTCCGCAATTTCAAGCAGACAGTGTTACTCGCAGGGTTCCAAAGGGTAGGTATACAAATTTTGGTTCTGATCAGTGAAACGGTGTAGATTTGTGCCAAAGGGCCTAAATGCAGGGAATGGAGTGGTCTTTCCGCAATTTCAAGCAGACAGTGTTACTCGCAGGGTACCAAAAGGTAAGAATACGAATTTTGGTTCTGATCGGTGAAACGGTGTAGATTTGGACCAAACGACCTGAATGCAGGGAATGGGGTAGTCTGTCCGAAATTGTAAGTGGGCAGTGTTACTCGCAGGGTTCCAAGGGGTAAGTATACAAATTTTGGTACGGATCGGTGAAACGGTGTAGATTTGTGCAAAAGGGCCTAAATGCAGGGCATGGGGTGGTCTGTCCGAAATTTCAAGTGGTCAGGGTTACCCGCAGGGTTCCAAAGGTAAGTATACAATTTTTGGTTCAGATCGGTGAAATAGTGTAGATTTGTGCCAAAGGGCCTAAATGCAGGGAATGGGGTGGTCTGTCCGAAATTTTAAGTGGGCAGTGTTACTCGCAGGGTTCCAAAGGGTAGGTATACAAATTTTGGTTCAGATCGGTGAAACGGTGTAGATTTGTGCAAAAGGGCCTAAATGCAGGGAATGGCGTGGTATGACCGAAATTTAAAGTTGACAGTGTTACACACAAGGTTCCAAAGGGTAAGTATACAAATTTTGGTTCAGATCGGTGAAACGGTATAGATTTGTATACATAACAGACAAACAGACAAACATTGTGCTTTATATATATATATGGATAAAGATAAATGGATTATAGTATACTTTTGACTACCTAGTTTTATCTAACTAAGAGTAATTTCTCAAGAATGCTATAAGTTGACAGTTGGATTGGGAGTGGCAGGTGGGTAGTAATTAGAAATGTACAAGCAGTGTCCATACAATATTTGTATCACTTTTAAATACATGTACAATATTTACACATAATACATTGTTTTGTTATACATTGTACAGTTGGTTTTATTTGCTTTCTATTATTCAATTTTTTTAAATTCTTAAGTATGAATACCATTTTGTTCTTTTGTTGCATGATTGGTGCTGTTTTCTATTTTAGTGCTATTGTTTTATTTCCTAAATTGTTTTGGATTATGTATTTGCTAGATACAGGTAGAGGATTTTGATATTCATCTCTTAACCCTTTAAGCATGGTCAACGGATGAGTAATGACCATAGGCATGTGTACCTATACCATCAGCATTAATTACTCTTTTATCATCACGAGGACACATGGCAATTTTGTTTTGCCTTATAGATGATATGTCATGTTGTTTAGAAACAATAATGTTCATTGGTATTCTTTTTATCTCGTTTATCATGATGCAATCCTTATAATCTTGAAAGCTTATACAATTTTTGACAATACCTCTGCTAATACCTTTAATCCGTTTCATTTCTTTCCCATTTATGTCTAAAGCATACATTTTAGCTCTAAGTCCAACAAATGCTTCAATAATTAGTCCACAAGCCTCGTCCTTAAATTTTCCCAACGTTTCCTTCTTTGATGAAGAGTAACACACATGAATAGTAGTATAATCTGATGTGTCCAGGTGTTCTAGGAAATCCAACTTGTCTTGATATACATCTTGGGTGTTAACCAAATAAATGAACGAGTCCGTATCCATATACATAAGTTTAAGATTTTCCATTCCATAATAGGGTAGCAGGACATCATAGTGGTGGGAATACATGAGAGTTTTTGAAATATCCAGTATACACATTCCAATATTATATAGGCTTATTGAACACAATGTTACGTTTGGCCATGTGGAAAACAGCTAGGTTAGGACCATAAATTGTTCTGTCGATAAATGTTGGTTTAGCTATTAACTTTTCAGCCTTTTTTCTGTCAGTCGCAAGACTTATGTCTATTCTTTTACGAATATTTTCCATTGTTTTTCCAAAAATGGCATTGTTGAATAATTTGTATAGATTTTTCTCAAAATCATTTATAGCTTGTTTTCTAAGGTTGTTATTAAAATCAACGTATGCCTTTAGCCAAGGTCTTTGTATAACTTTAACACACGATGAATTTTTATCAATTTTAGTCCATGATCTACAGCCTGTTTAAGTGCCATGTAGTGAACAACGTATCGCGTTCGATTTCCAAGATGAGGAATTAGTTTTTTTTCCAGAGGCGAATCCTAAGGCCGTGTACACTCTGGTAGGAAAGGTAAATCGTTGTGTAGATCATGAAGGTCAGATGGGTAATAACATCAACGTCTAGAATGTATCCCACAGGGTCATCTTCCTTTAGTTTTTCTAGATCAGCAGTATCTGGTGAAACCCACTGAAATCCACCGTAAGGAAGGC
Organism: Meconema thalassinum; assembly: GCA_946902985.2. Taxonomy (NCBI): domain Eukaryota; kingdom Metazoa; phylum Arthropoda; class Insecta; order Orthoptera; family Tettigoniidae; genus Meconema; species Meconema thalassinum. Next base: position 790,970,846 of record OX336390.1, read on the forward strand.
AGTGGCACATAACCCACCCATATTGGTTGTTAGCATCATCATAGGTAATAAACTGTGATGGTTTCTCAGAATCATAGGTTTCCTTGTATTTATTGTTAGCTTCAGCATACCGATGAGACATCTGGCATTTGCCTCCACGTATTTCAGACTCTATTAAAAGAATCTGATCGTAATCCTGTAGCAATTCCAGTTCAATTCCTGTGTAAAGGAGCATTGCCTCGAAACTTAAACCAGGCGAAGTGAAAAAGTGTGCAGCATCCACTTGGTGTGTTTCTAGTGTTTTGTTTCGAAAAGTTTCAAAGCTGTCTGCAAGAAGGAGTACATCTGAAGTTGGGTAATAGTACATAACTCTAAGAACTACATTTATATAAAAATCCAACATGGTGACCATCCGAAATATTTCGACGGTTCTCAATATCTACAAATCGATTACAGCAATCAAAATGACATTTTGCATGTTGATAGAGCCAATTAACATAAGTAGGGTATATGAAAATAGGCTATATAGTTTTTCTCAGAACTACTTGTCTTTTTGATTGGTATGTCGGCTGGGAAGCGCTGTTTCCTGGAGCGTAAGATGTGCGAAGGGTCTTTACCGTACTGCTTGTTAAATTGCATCCTTAGCTTGATTGTCGAGGTATTGAATTAAAATAATTCTGAGTTAAAATTTAATCATGGAAAAGAAAACCCAATCAGAATACACAAACAGCCAAAAAGTATGGGATGTTCCTCCCGTAGCTTGGATAACAGCCTTGATCTGCCGTGGTATATTCTCAATTAATCGCCGAATAGATTCCTTCAGGATTGCATCTATCAATTCTGTACTCCGGTATTGTTGAAACCCACGCAAAATTGACGTATAAGAATATACTGTACGCGAATATCCTGGAGAAGTATCTGCCAGAATCCGAAGATGAAGATGGATTGCAGCAACTTGTAGTCCCCGGCTATAAAAACTACTAAGAGCTACTGGAAAATAAAATAACAGGAGAGGTACGCTAACTACAGTTGTGCTATAGGGCTATTCCACTTGATTGTTGGGTTACTAACTACTTCTGGAGAGTGAGAAACTTTCGATTCTCGGTCGTAACGGGTAAAACTTCTATTCTACCTCTATAGCAGACTTAACTTAACCAATATACTGCAAAAGATAATGCAAGGAATTTAAAATAACATGATAACCAGAATAAACAGATAAACACAAACATACTGTTATCACGCGCTTTAATACCTGGTTATACTAATCCACTGATTAGCCTCCCAAAACCAGTTTACATGGGTATTATTGACCATCCTGACACAATGATTCCAAATGAATCATGGACAAAATCATTAACCATCGCCATTCAACAAAATCATCCAAAACTAACTTTATTCTAACTCAAAATTTCTCAAATAATTAATCAATTATTGATTTAATTGTTCACAATTATATTCACTTCTCACTTCACTTTATTCAAACACTCCCTAAAGGGGTCCATGTTTAATTCACAACAAAACCATCCAAAATTGTACTCACTTAATTTAATTCTTTAATTATTCACAACGTAAGTTGTATTTGAATCATTACTACTATCCACATTGTACATGGGCCATTCATTATCTTACAATGACGTAATTATCATTCGTACAATTGGCAATCTGTCATCCTTCCTCCCTTTCCACAAATGCACAATATGAGTACCATGCTGATTCATTATATCACACCCGTATTAGCTACGCCCTGCGCCATTTGAATCCGGTCATTACCAAGTCATACACTTGTGTCAAGTCACCAAATCGGCTACCCATCTGTACTTTATAGAACATCATCAGACTTGGGGTTGAACCTCTGTCCAATTCGCATCTGTGCTGCGCTAAGCATCATTTATTAATAATAAATTGCACCTGGGCCGAATTTTAAGATATCTTTGTATAATCTTCGAGAATATCACTCATCAAAGCATGGGTACGGTATTTCATTTTCCCTACAATAACAATCAACTTTCAATTCCTTCGATGCATATAATTTTACAATTTTAATTACCACTCTATTTAAGCCGGGTCCCGGTCACCATCCGACCCTTCTCGTTCCACCCGGGCCATACAATAGCTGTCTCCTTGACACTCCCCTTTTCCAACATGGCTGACACGCTTGACTATCTGCCTCTCCATCCTTATCTAGGGCGACTCTCTCCTTCCAATGCAATAGTGTGTCTAATTGACCAGGCTTCCTCCTGACCCAGTCCCTCACAAACCATTTGTTTGATTCTCACGCCACTTCGAACGGGAGTATTTAAATATTTAAACCCTACCTTTAGTCACATCACTGGCCTCCTTTGGGTCACATTTATTTTCCTAGTTAGAGGAATGAGATTCGGTTAGCTACAAAGTCCAGGTGATTGCTGGTGGCTGACGTTTTATGTGAAGTAGGGTAGCTCACTACCCTGAGGTGATTACACAAGTATATATAGTAGGCCTAGGGTGGACTTAAACCAATTCCTAATCGCCTCGAAGTCCAACTTTTCCTTAGACATTACCAATGCAAGCAAAGGGGTGGGCTATCAACCTGACATGCCCAATTGCTTCAATACCTATAAAATGCTCTCGGCATTCTCCTCGTAGTTCATTCGTATGCTCACGGCTATACGAGAATAATATCGACGTAAATTGCTCTCCATCATCCTGACTTCAGCTAACGACCGATTCCCCACATTTAATGCAGCAAAACCTTGCATTTACATTACTTCGCTTGAATACAGCGGCAAAATTCAAATCATCTGTCAAATTCTTCCGTTCTTTATGACACTTAAAATACTTCGATCACCCTGTCCCCTTTTCCTTCAAACGTCATTATGTTAACTGATCATTCTATTAAATTAACCTTCTCTATTATATCACAATAAACTCATTAGCTTTACTTGAATTAACAATTTATCCATTATGGGCCCTTCTTTCCCCCATATCAATTGCTGGGTGTTACACTTAACACGTAAGTTATACAAGACGCATATACCTTTACCTTCATCCTTAGCTTATACATATTATTACTGGACTTGACCAGTGGCGGCTGGTGTAGAAAATCAGTTGTGTGTGTAACCCATCCCCCCCTCTAAACAGTAACAATATCTAAAAACATTAAAACACTCAAGAGTAAGTTGGCAGGGTTTAAAAGCCTTCTGATCGAAACAACAGGTAGCTTCCTCTATTTTCCCGCCCGTATGCTTTGAGCGATTCCCTCTAAAATGCCACTGCAGAGTCGAGAAGGTGCCATCGGCCACGTTCTCACTTCGTGTGACCAGTGCTGCCACTCTGTGGTCGAACAAAGAATCGTTGTGATGTCTTGGCTCGGGTCTTGGCTGTTGTCCCAGCAGCACAACGGGAAAGGTGGGCACGTATGTGCAAAAGGCAGAGTTCATGTTTGTTGGGAATAAACTTAGAAATTCTAGCTGAGCTGCGAACTGCACAGCCTGTGCCGGACGCAGAGTGGAGCGCACGACTAGATACCTCGTTGTGAGGGGAGTTGAAATAATTTCAATTGCAAGGCTGACGTCGCACAGTGTGTCGAATCCCAATTCTAGGTGGAAAAAATTTATAACTTCGTTAATAGTGCTGGGATTCTATTAAAAGTTGGCAATATACCGTTTTCGAGATCGCTGAATTCATTTCTGGCATCGTCTAAAGTGTACGATCTTCGGGGGTAAATATATAGGGGTGAGGGGTAAGGTGAGATGTAAAAAATGACCGAAAGCAACACAAGAATCATCCATTTTTGGTAGTGAAAATCACGATTTGGATGTGTATATGATAGTTTATGACAATGTTAAACAAACTATTTAAAACTGGATAAAATATGAATAACAATGGGACTTTCAGTCAAGTATTCTTGTTACACCTTATTTGAGGGAAAAGACGAAGTCACTGTATGTAAAATCATCCAGATTAAAAACGTATATAAAATTGTTATTAAACATAGAACAACGAAATATGCACATAAAATAACATTTATTTTCTAAAAATAAAAAAAATATTCGTCAAAATCGTACAAACAATTTCTTTATAACAAAATGTCATTTTACAGTCCTGTTAATGACGTTTTTTTTAGTAAACATACTTCACACACGAAAACAATATTATTTCTCTAGAAAAGCATTGAAATAAAGACAACTTATATTGAATATTAGGCCTATTTCTCCTATTGCAAATAAAAAGAAAACGTCCATTCGTCAAGTTATGTTCTCATTAATCTCACTCCCCTTAACAATAACAAAATGTCTAATGTTCATTCAATACCTAATTCTTCTGTCGAGTCCAGAGCATCGTAGTCATTGCTACTGGTCATCATCATTTGATGTCAAAGTTCCTTGGGGGTCATTAAGTAACTCAATAGCTTCCATAGGTAGATTACCTATGTACGTGGCATTGTTCTTCCTGCACTCTTCCATTTTTGTTAATATTATGGGATATCAACTTAATTTTGTTTCTTAACTCCTGCACCTGAGTGTCAGTAAGAGTTGTAGGATCAAATTTATTCATAACATATTGAAAAAAAGACGTCTGTACGCCCCTCTTTACGACACGACCGCCACGCGTTGAAACATTCTTCTCGCGGTAATGCCCACATAGTCACTGAAAATAAGAAAATAAACCATCATGCACATTCGTGCGCAACCAAACCACTACAGATCCTGAATCTATATTAAATTTCCTATCGAATGATGTTTAAAGTAAAGTGGCACTATGAGTCACTCATAAAGTAAATTATTTATTTATCGTAGAAAGCTTGTATTGGGCCGATAACCTAGATGTTAGGCCCCTTGAAACAACAATTATCATCATCATCAAAGCTTGTATTGCGCATAAAAGTGCGAACACATACCTGTTTTCACTATTCCATGAGCCGCAGAAGACAACACCTCGTTGAACTCACTAGAATCACTACGTTCGGTTCACTCCGACACCTCCTATCAAATAACCTGATAACTGCCAGGAAGACATTTCAGCACCTATAACCTCCTTGCTACGCACCAGAGAGCGGAAAGGAAGACCGAAGGTCACCATCTGGTTTGTTCACTATCGAATGAGCCAGGTTTCGCTTTCATTTGCGACAGTGAAATTTTTCCACCTAGATATGGGATTCGACACACTGTGCGTCGTCTTTAATGCGCTGTATTTGATTGTAGATAATATTATTAAAGTAAACTATTTTAAAATAAAATTATGTGTTGCAGCACTTCAGCACATAAGGTGCAGCCGTCCCTGGACTTGACACAAAGTGATTTTACTTTACATTACTGTGCTTATGCATTCACATTTATAATTGAGATTTTACTGTTCAATTACTTTACAAATGCCTTTCACTTTCATAATGCATAAGGATTTACTCATTACTGGATATGAATTATCCGTCTTACTCTACCTGTAAATTATCTTTAATACACAATATGGGGTACAAGTTATCCCTGCATTATTTTACTTTATTGTGGCACATGGCGTGCTACACTACTACATTATAATCATGGTTTGTACTTACTTATATCTTAGGTGGTCGAATCCAATGATAATACTTTTGCCCACCATGATTGCAGCTTAACAAATCATTTTCACTTCCATGTAACGCATTTCACGTGGATCTCTTAACACACATTCCACTCTACACTGATACATTTAATCGGAAGCTTGTCCTCCAAACTTTATATCACACAGCATTTATACCTTACACTTGAAAAGCATATACATAAAACACTTGAATTTTATTTACACTTCACTTCACTTCACTGAATTGACAGCATTGCATAATTTCAGAGTTGCAGGCTTCGTCGCGTCGAGCTCATACCCCTCGTCCTGATATCGACTCCTGATCCATGAAAGTCTTTGACAATCCGCAATCGTCATTTATCGTACCCATACGATATACAAGTCTGTCCGCTTTCGTACTCCTGTCGAGCATAAATTGCTATAGTTACTTCTTAAATGCATGTTCATACTGTAACGTGTTTTTCGAGTTTTTTTTATGCAACTGGCATAAGTCAGTGGGAAGCCATTCTATATTTATTTACGCGGCGAATTGTTCAGCCAAGAGAATTTTTCGTGTTAATTTGTTATTATTATTAATTTATTATAATTGTTATTAAAATATTTTCGGAGCATTTTATAAAAATTATAAGCATACAGATAGGTTTTCTATGTCTTAGATAACGCTATCAAGCAAATTATTACGAACGACAATATCATAGAAAATTATGTGATTACGGAATTTTACGGAGTTTCGTCAGTTAGGATATTACGAGAGACATGACTCACTGGAAATTCAGATACATGCTGATTCTTGTCCAGAAGTATTACGCAAGCTGGGTTGCAGCGTCAAGAAAAGGCGAATAGTTGGAACGGAAATCGACTTCATCATTCGCGCGCCGTGTGTAATGAGCCAGAGGAGGGGAAGTATCGGGGTGCTCAGCCAATCAGTGGAGACCACGTAAGCTGGAAGTCGGTACCATGGTGGGGGAGCCAACGTGTGGATATATCGTTCGACGCGCCGTGGAACGAGGAGAATCTGTGTAGAACTTAACGAGTACGGTTGCACGCGGGAGTCGCTCCGATGTTCCGTGGAGTGGAGGACTAACTTTTGTAAAACTTAACCAGTGTGGTTGTACGAGTGTTTGGGTCCGATGTACGGACCATAGAATTATCTAATCTACAAGTATATCATCAAATTTCGACGGAGATGACGACGTCCAGGAGACTGTGGGAAGCACACAGCATCATCCAGTACGAGGGAAAGGCTTCGGCCATTTCCAGTGGTAAGCGCGAATGACGCAGAAATACGCAATCTCTCGTTTCTCTTTGTTTTATATTTCATATTTCAGTAACTTCATAGCTTGGGAATAAGAGTAAAATCAATAATTTATCAGACTCCGTTTTCACGTAATTTTCTATCGGTAATATTAAAATCGCAACGCTCCAAATTAAATTTTAAACTTATTATTATTATTAATTTTGCTATACTTGTTTTATATAATAAATTCATTTCTTTTACAATGCAATCTTTGCTTTCAGTAGGTAGCATTATATAGACCAATTCCTTCTCCTGATACAATTGTTTGTTGGGTTAATGATCAAATCATACCATGATCTGAGTGAATAGATTCTTGAAGGTGTTCTCCCAGAGCTAGACGTTGTTAAATACAAATTTAGATTTCAACATTGGGTTGAGGTCTTGGCGCCCATTAAAACAACATAGCTTAGGCAAAGGCAAACAGTTACATTTATCACCCAACAGTTAGGGGCAGCCAAACTGCTACATTTGTCGCTACCAACATGGGGCATTAATGAACGCTACACTTGGCGCCCAACGTGGGGATGAAAACCTAATAACATTTGTGGAAGGAGAAGGGTATATATTTCTGTGCCTGTATTTTGGGGGTTATTTGTCTGTATCAGTGTATATCATTATGGGGGATGAGAAAGAAAGACAGATGAGGTTACGTAGTGGTCATCAACGGGAGAGTGATGATACGAGCAGTATGTCGAGTGATGGTAGTACCGGGGTAGCGGAGGTAAATCCCGATACTGAAACAGGGAGTGTAGGCGGCCGACCAGAATTAAAAACTTTACTTCTCGAGTTCATGTATCAGAACAAAGTTAGTAGTGATGCCTTAAATGCTAAATTAGAACAAAACAACGCAAAACTGGAACAAAACAACGCTAAATTAGAACAAAACAGTAGGGAAAATAAAGAAAGTACAGATTCCTTAAATGCAAAGTTAGAACAGAATAATGCAAGATTAGAACAAAACAGTAGGGAAAATAGAGAGAGTAATGAAACTTTAAACGCCAGATTAGAACAAAACAGTAAGGAAAATACAGAGAGTACTGAAACTTTAAATGCTAAATTAGAACAAAACAGTAGGGAAATGAGTGACAAATTCGAACTGATAAGAGGTGAGATCAGGGGGGTGATGGAAGAAAAGGCTAAAGAGATTATTGCAGATGTAGACAGAAAATTAGGAAAAGTACAGGAGGAGTTGGAAATTAGAATCAGTACTCAGGCTGAAAATTTAAAAGAACTAGTGCAACTGGAAACACAGCAGGTCAAAAAGCAATTGGGAGGAGAAATTGACAAAATTCAGGTAGCTACTAAAGAGGTTAAGGAACAGCTGGGGGGTAGAATTGAGAAAGTCCACTCACAAATAGTTGCAGAAGTAAATGATTTAAGAGAGAGTAATAGAGAGAGCATTAGCAAGATTGAGGAGAAACAAGCAAAGCTATATGATAAAGTAGAAGAATCAGAAGGAAACATTAAATTAACAGTAAACAGTATTGAGAGGAAGGCTGAGGAGAAAATCGCAGAATTAGAGTTAAAATTAAAAGCTAGGATCAGGCAAGAAAATAGTCAGAATAGGCCAGTTTTTGTGAATAGCACACACAGGGAGGTAGAACTGGGTAAGTTCAGCAATCGACAGGGGTGCCCAATGGAGTTCATGAACACTATAGAAAATAAATTCGGGGAGAGGTTGGAAAATGGTAGTATTGAGTGGTGCCAGGTAGTTGAAATTTTAGAAAAAGTGTTTGTGGGGGAAACGAGGAATTGGTTTGCTGTCTACAGAGACAAGTTTACTGATATTAATGATTTTAAAATGAAATTCTGTGAAAAGTTCTGGAATGAGGTTATTCAGTCGCAGCATCGTGAGGGAGTAGTATGTGGTAAATATAACCCTAAAGGAAGCTCCACCATGACCGAATACTTTTAGGGCAGGTATTAGTGTGTTAATATCTGGATGGGTTGAAGGAGGAAAGTGATGTGGTGAGGTTGCTACTTAGGCACTTTTCCTATAGGATCAAGGAGGCTGCTTGTATCCAGAATGTAAAGACAATATCACAAGTAGAAAATTTGTTAAGCACATTTGATGCACTAGGGAGAGGGGGTTATGAGGACAATTTCAATCGGAACCAGGGTAATAATAATAATAATAATAGACCTAATGAAGCCAGGCATCAAGAAGTTCAAGGGAACAGTGGCGAAGGGGCCAACGCTCAAAATAGAAATAATAATAATCAGCTAAATCAGAACAGAGGAAATGGCTATGGTATTCATTATCAAGGGAGGAACAATGAGTTCAGGGGAAATCAAGGGAAGAACAATGATTACAGGGGAAATCAAGGGAGAAACAATGATTTCAGGGGAAATCAAGGGAGAAATTATAATGACAATAATTACAACCAGAATAAGGGTCAAGGAAGAGGACAGCCTAGTGGTAGTAATTTACAGCCAAACAATGACAACACAGCCCAGAACAACCAGACCAGTTCAGTAGTTAGTAGTACTACGGCCAGCTGTAGCGGTTCTTTAAACGCGAACCAGGCTGCGAAGTAAGGTCAGAATCTCAGTCTGTAGCATGCCCTGTCCATACAATTATACAGGAACCCTATGACCTAATGTAAGAAATGAATTATTACATGAACTAAATGATGAAGGTATTATTCAGGAAGTGGTTAGTAAGAGCCCCATAGTTAAATTTAACGTGTCCGAGGCGTACACAGATGTTTTAATTGATAGTGGTTGTATGAAGAGTTGCATAAGTAGTGCATTTTATGATAAAATGAAAGGAACTGGAGTAAATTTTGAGGAGATGCCAATTAAAAGCACTTTTGTTATCACAGTTGTTGGGAAGAGGTCTAAAGTAATTTCTAAGCAAGTTTTAGTAGACATTAAAATTATTAATCATGTAGAAAAGCAGATTTGTCTTGTAATTCCAAATTTAGTATTCAGTGTTATCTTGGGTTCAGAGTGGCTAAGTAGAGTGTCTGGTAACTTATGTTATGATGTAGGTAGTTTGAAATTTAAATGGGGAGATTCTGAAGTAGAAGTAGCGTTCAATTACCATATTCAGAGGAGTAGTATTGTAGGTGTGATTTGTAGTTTAAATGAGATATCGCCAGCCGTAGAGCGGGGTTCTCCATGTTTTGTGGGCAGTGTGATTACGAACGGAAGTCTAGAGGACTCGTTACGTGATGCTGCATTTCAGGGAAATATAGAGGATGAACAGTGTGTTCGGCTCTATGATGTGTTATTGTGTAATAGGAGAGTTTTTGAGGATCGCATTGGTATGGCCAATTGCTATACACATTCATTGAACGTTATTGATAGGTCAGTATTCACAGGACATAGATATCCTGTACCTTTCGCTTATTAGAGTGCAGTTGAGGCACAAATTAATCAGATGCTTGAAGATGGGATTATTGAGCACTCTAACAGTCCATATGTTAATTCTTTGATCACGGTACCCAAGACCGACGGCACTGTTCGTATTTGTTTAGACGCTCGTTTGGTTAACAGTAGAATTAGTTCAGATCAGCTGAAATCTATGTCAATAGAGGAATTAATGCAAACATTTGAGGGGAAGAAGTATTTCACTTGTGTAGATTTGAGTTCCAGTTTTAGGCAAGTGCCACTTATGTACGAAGATAGACCATTTACAGCTTTTAGTCATAAATATAACCTTTATCAATTTTGTAGAACACCTTATGGGTTAAAGAGTAGTTCAGCAGCTTTAATTAGGGCTTTAAACATCGCATTAGGGGATGACACAGGAGAGTTTGTAACCATTTACATAGATGATATGGTAATTAGTTCACACAGTTTTGAGGAGCATCCACGTCATTTAGATATAGTTTTTCAGAAGTTAGATCAGGCAGGGTTCACTTTGAAGCTGTCTAAGTTGTCATTCTGTCAGTCAGAAGTGACATTTTTAGGTCATAGAGTGTCGAGTAGAGGTGTAACACCAGAAGAAAGTAGGGTTAATAAGATACTTAACGCAGAGGTGCCACAGAATGTTAAACAGTTAAAAACATACCTGGGAATTTGCAACTTTTTCAGGAGGTTCGTTCTTAAATACTCAGGGTTGGTAGAACCATTCAGGGAATTGCTTAAAAGTGGGACTCAGTGGAGATGGGAGTCCAAGCATGATCAGGCTTTTAGAGCGCTGAAGGAAGGATTTGAGAAAGCTGTAGTGCTGAAATATCCGTTAAAAGATAAGGAATATGTGGTTATGACAGATGCTTCACATATAGGCATTGCTGGAGTATTATGCCAGAAAGATGACGAGGGTAATCTGTGCATTGTATCTTTAGCCTCGCGAGGACTGACAGCAGCAGAGAAAAGGTACACGATTACTGAGTTAGAGCTTTTAGGTATTGTTTTCAGTTTAGGGAAATTTAGAATGTATTTAGTAGGGGGGAAATTTGAGATCGACACAGATCACCATGCATTACTGTATATGAGAACTTGTAAACTCAGTTCTAACAGAGTTAGTAGGTGGATTCTTGCTCTGCAGGAATACGAATTCACAGTAAAATATATTAAAGGTAAAGATAACATTCTTGCAGACATGCTATCGAGGGACACTAATTTATGTAGGGATTATCCTGTGGTTAAAGCAGAGGACGGTATTTTAATATGTGCATGTGTGGACAGTAGCAACAGGGCATCGTTACAGACACTGAGAAATATGCTAGGTAGAGCAACGTAATGACGTTCGTTTAAGGGAGCCACTGGCAAGGTTGGAAGCAGGTGACGTAGTAACATTTATGGTTTCCAAATGTATTGGGAAAACAGCCTATGTGCTGGAGAATAGTGAGGGAAACAGATTATACGGGACGTATAATATACATAGTCTCCGAAAGTATGTGTCATAAAGTGAGGATGTTTAGCTGGCGAGCCAGCCTATCAAATGAGTAAGTGTGGTATTTGGTGCGTGGGAGGAGATGGTCTTCCAGGCAGGCGTATCAGAAGTCACACAGGGGGGTAGTATGTAAGTAAATTAGAGTTTTTAAGGTACAGGGAAATATGACGGGATTGTCGGATGCTCTTGAGCACTAAAATGTCTCGATATACCAAGGCCAGAATTTGGTAGCGCTGGTGAATTCCCATTTGCCTCCAAGAGATGGGTGAGCGCTTGAACAGGGTATTTTTGCTTAAGGCGTCCACGAGGCAAAAGATGGGCCATCAGAAGGCGAGACAGTCCTTCATGAAACTCATACATAACAGCACACGTGATTTCTGTTTACGGCCTCGCCATGTAAGATTTGTAAGTGAGTAATTTAAGGTAATTTGTACAAAGGTATTATTTGTGTGAGGAGAACTGATCTGTGTTGAGAACTAGTATTAAGTAGAATACGGTATACGGGAACTTAACAAGACAGGGCGATTACGGCACATAAATATTTGGTGTTATATGTAATGCGCATTTACTGTTTTTTTTAGAAGTCAATATTAATTTCATCTTTTATAAAGAGAGATCAAGTATTATGGTCACGAGGCGCTGCCACAATAGTGTGATCGTGTGCTCAGTGATGAGTGAGATTATATTTCACCATAAGGAAGGGACGTCCAGTGAAATTAGGAAGTTCTATAGTGATATAAATATATCAGAACACCTTCAATGCGTGTGATATGACATCATAAATACATAGTGCTCACACAGTAATTATGTCTATTTTTCCAACATAGAGAAATTTGAGAGGCGGAAATATCCGTGGAACACTATTCTATATGTAAAACATTGGACTGGTTGCAAAGTGCAATCCATAGTGACAACAAACTTTGACGCAAAGTGCGTGAAGAAAAATTATGAGTGTATATATCTGTAATTTAGGGTGATCTCATTTATGTAATATGTATTTTGGATGGGGTTTATTAACGTGTCTGGGATAATCGAATAATGGACCGTCGTCACGGTAAATCATCCGATGATCCGAGGCGAATATGTAACGTGTTTTTCGAGGGGTTTTTATGCAACTGGCATAAGTCAGTGGGAAGCCATTCTATATTTATTTACGCGGCGAATTGTTCAGCCAAGAGAATTTTTCATGTTAATTTGTTATTATTATTAATTTATTATAATTGTTACTAAAATATTTTCGGAGCATTTTATAAAAATTATAAGCATACAGATAGGTTTTCTATGTCTTAGAAAACGCTATCAAGCAAATTATTACGAACGACAATATCATAGAAAATTATGTGATCCGGAATTTTACGGAGTTTCGTCAGTTAGGATATTACGAGAGACATGACTCACTGGAAATTCAGATACATGCTGATTCTTGCCCAGAAGTATTACGCAAGCTGGGTTGCAGCGTCAAGAAAAGGCGAATAGTTGGAACGTAAATCGACTTCATCATTCGCGCGCCGTGTGTAATGAGCCAGAGGAGGGGAAGTAGCGGGGTGCTCAGCCAATCAGTGGAGACCACGTAAGCTGGAAGTCGGTACCATGGTGGGGGAGCCAACGTGTGGATATATCGTTCGACGCGCCGTGGAACGAGGAGAATCTGTGTAGAACTTAACGAGTACGGTTGTACGCGGGAGTCGCTCCGATGTTCCGTGGAGTGGAGGACTAACTTTTGTAAAACTTAACCAGTGTGGTTGTACGAGTGTTTGGGTCCGATGTACGGACCATAGAATTATCTAATCTACAAGTATATCATCAAATTTCGACGGAGATGACGACGTCCAGGAGACTGTGGGAAGCACACAGCATCATCCAGTACGAGGGAAAGGCTTCGCCCATTTCCAGTGGTAAGCGCGAATGACGCAGAAATACGCAATCTCTCGTTTCTCTTTGTTTTATATTTCATATTTCAGTAACTTCATAGCTTGGGAATAAGAGTAAAATCAATAATTTATCAGACTCCGTTTTCACGTAATTTTCTATCGGTAATATTAAAATCGCAACGCTCCAATTTAAATTTTAAACTTATTATTATTATTATTATTAATTTTGCTATACTTGTTTTATATAATAAATTCATTTCTTTTACAATGCAATCTTTGCTTTCAGTAGGTAGCATTATATATAGACCAATTCCTTCTCCTGATACAATTGTTTGTTGGGCTAATGATCAAATCATACCACGATCTGAGTGAATAGATTCTTGAAGGTGTTCTCCCAGAGCTAGACGTTGTTAAATACAAATTTAGATTTCAACATTGGGTTGAGGTCTTGGCGCCCATTAAAACAACATAGCTTAGGCAAAGATAAACAGTTACATTTATCACCCAACAGTTAGGGGCAGCCAAACTGCTACATTTGTCGCTACCAACATGAGGCATTAATGAACGCTACAATACTTGACACTGCATTCATGTCCATCCTTCCCAATAAATAGTGCTCCTAGTATTTCTTATCTGTTCCAACTCCCCGTGACTGTTCACAGTTCCTCTATGTATTTACTACGCATCACATATTCATACCAATCCGTTGTCCTTAGACACTTCTCCACAGAACTATTGTTCGTAATTATTATTGTTATCATTATTTCGCGATCGATGCGCGCGTCACACAACTTCGACTCGCGGTATCGCATTTATTCACACTTCCTTCCACTTATAAATTTCATTCGCGACCTAGCGTTTGCATAGTTTATTTCACCACTGATTTAATTGTCTTTAGATAGTGGTTATCAATCGTGCCTCCCTATCCGGCCGCGTATGTTCAGAGTACTGAACCACATCACTTCACTTAATTCTTCACAAGGCTTGTGAATGATACATTTAATTCCACTGTTTATTTCTTACTTCACTCGCTGGGCTGCACTTGTTAGACATCTTACCATTTGTTCTTAGATAAAGGATTCGTATTCGTGCGCGTCACATTTTAACTACCGGTACTGCGTCTTCTGACTGAGTAACTGAGGTACGCGTTTCAACTGCGGTAGCTGAGATGACTGAGGTACGCGTTTCTACTGCGGTGGCTGAGATGAATGAGGTAACGCTCCCTGTCTCCCCGAGCATATATTGAATCTGGTCCAAAATCTAGTCCCAGTTTTCTTCTGCAGCTTCCCTTTCCAAAATAATGAGTTTATCGGTCGGGTGAGGCCTTCATCTTGGATAGCTTGACGTGTAGGTTCCAAATCTCTACCTCCGCTCGCGATCTGATCGTTCAATTAATTATTATTAATTTATTCCTCTATCGTCCCCACGCCGATCTTGGTTATTCTCCGCGATTCATGCGCTGAATAGCTCAATTTGTGCTCATCCGCCACAATTGGTTCTCCTGCTCCAATTGTAACGATGTGTTGCCTCTCCTCCCGATACATATATTTTCTTATCCCAGGCGCACTGGTTAGACCGCGGAATGACACATCTGATCACCTCAATCTCCAAAACCATAACAGGCGAGCCTTTCCTGCTGACCTAGATGTTAGGCCCCTCAAAAAACAACTATCACCATCATCATGACCCCTTCGTTCAACCAAGTTGGCGTCAGTAGAAAAAAATCGCGCGAAACTTGGGAGGAATACTCTAATTATCCATATTATGCTTGAATGAGTCTTCTATCTCCTCAAATAATTACATGCGAAAATATGTAGTACAATTTTGTATCATCTTGGTGAATAATATCACTTTCATAACGTCTGGTAATTAGTAATGAGAAGCTTTATCAATTACTGTAAATCCTATTCACCCATTGGCGGCAGCGCAACACGTGGTTTAAATAGGCGCACTTCAGACGCGTGTCATAAAAAACTAGCGCGTGTCTGGTCGTCCGCTGCATCTCATTTCTATAGGGTTCATGCGGAAAGCCTAACAGCTCCTGAACGTGGCTAGCTAAGCGGGCTACTGCTTTGGCATCAAATGTAAACGGGTTCTGCCGCCTCTCTATTCATTTATTAAAGGAATTATGCTATTTGCTCGGCGACTCGATTGACAAAATCTCCCCTAGTTGTTGCTCGAGATACTGCACGTGCGTTCTGAATCACTTTCCAGCCTCCATTAAATATCTCAATGCTTTAACTTAAACTGCTGGCAATCTCAATATAAAATATGTAGCAAATTTGGGTACAGTACAAATTGTGACAATGCTATTCAGAGTATTCGAATTGAGTCACAATGTAATCAAGCACAAGAGACTAGTCATCGAAACAATTAACTCTCGCTTATGTACGAAATTTTTTCATGATGGAGCAATCGGATAATTTTGGCTGAGACAAATTGATTATTAGTCTATTTCTTTATATATTGATATTAACTTCTTTAATGTGATATACTTTGTGTTATTCCAGCAACACTCTCCACCATCATTTCATTTCATTTGTCATTCATTTAATCATTGCCCCAGAGGAGTGCGTCAGGCCTCGGCAGCCGGCACAGTTCATATCCTCGCCGCTTAGATGGGGGCTTCATTCATTCCATTCCTGACCCGGTCGGAGACTGGAAGCAGGCTGTGGATTTTCATTTTCATGTACTGAATATTGTGTAGACATACTCACTAGGCAACTAACTGACCACTGTTCGTCTTTCAAACCCAAATGTCTGTATTATGCAAATTTCCTGTTGTCGAGAAGAGTCGAGAATCGTTATTATTGTACACCTTTGTTCTGAAAAGTCAATGCCGTGTGTGTTTCATTCTTGAAGGTGTTTCCTTGTATTATCGAAAGTGTCTCCTCTATAAACGTTTTCTCTTAGTAAATATAAAGTGTTGCTATACTTTATTTTGTAGTAATTGTAGTGATGTCTTGATGGATTTGGGAATATTCATACTAAGCCTAAGCATGCTGCAGCTGAATTAACAACATGAATGTTAGGTGTTATGGATTTTGGAACAAAACAATGGACGTGCGGTACGTACTGTCTGAGTAGTCGCATGCCGACGCTCTTGCGCACGTTGTTGTAGGGGCACACCGTGATGGCGGGAAAACTCAGCCTGGACAGAGGGAAGAACGTGTCTTCTATCGTCGTAACTATAGGACTATCTCGGAAATCCTGCCAAGCGTGCCGCATGAAGATCACCGCAAACACCAGACACACCGTACATGCCAAAGTCCACACCAACCTGGAAACAAACAGGCCATCAACCTCGTGTACTTGGGAGTATGTTGAATTTGTCTGATAACCTGTGTTTCAGTTAGTGTTGTAACGCTACATAATATAATGCATGTTCTAGCTTTAAATAGTGTAATTATTTAATTAATAATTAGTCTATTTCAAAATATTTAACGAGTAATATTAACCTCGTTAATCAGTGTGATATAATTTATTTTATGTACTGAATAGTGTATCGATATACTTACTATGCAACCAACTGGCTACTGTTTGTTTTTCAAACCCAAATGTTTATATTGTGAAAATTTTCCGTTGTCTGTCAGGGAACAGTCGAGAATCGTTATTATTGTACGCCTTTGTTCTGTAAGTTGAGAGTGCGTGGAAGGTATATCCATACATTATCGAAAGTGTCTCCTCCATAAACTCTTCCTCTCAGTAGATATGCAGCGTTGCTATACTTTTTATTGCTTGTAGTGATGACTTGATAGATTTGGGAATATTCATTCTGGAAAGTGTCAAAGTCAAAATGCTACCTCGATGTGGAAGTTTCCGTTTCAGTATTTAACCAAGACCGCCGCCCGGCACAGGAGTTCAGTTCGTTCAGTTCAGTCGGTCATGTCATTAAGGTTAGTCAGTCAGTGAAATAGTGATGACGTAAGCTCCATTCATGACGTGTGTTTACTATTTGAGTACGCAAGATTGTGTCGAGTTAAGATTGTTATCTGTGAGTCCATCAGTGGTCAAATGTGTAATGAGCCGAGTGAAGGCATACTTATTGTATGTGCACGAGTGATATAACGACATTGTACATCTCGTTACTTAATTAATTAATTACTTAATAAGTGCATATGTTGGTTAATTAATAATGGTTTCCGTATTTACTTACACTCAAATAATATTGGTATTGATATTCGCCCTTATGTTAAGATTTGAAGCCATTCTTTCAGTGTTGCCTTCACAAACTGTCATTTGTAACAACACGAATTTGCCCAAAGACTGGGCGGGGTGCAAAATGTGGTAATATAATTTATGTGAGATTGTATACTAGGTACGCCTAGTTAGCTCTTTGAACTTAAATTCTTTATTCATTGTTACTCTTTGTCATCTGTTTCGAAACTCATGATGAGAAATGTTTTAATAAAACCTACTAAAATGTCTAGCAATGTTTTATAATAAATACAACAATTTATTAAAACAATTCTCATCGATCGTCATCTGAAGCCAACTGTTCTCGACTTGGATCCAGATTCTCCGACGGCCACGACTCACTGGAATTACTGGTTTCAAACATTCCAAAACTTCGTGAGAGAATTTCCTGAAGCTACAGAAGACCAAAAGTTACGGCTCCCAATCAACTATATTTCTCCTGTGGTCTATGAACACGTAAGTCGTTGCTGTTATTATAACGACGCAATATCAGTCCTTAAGACTTTATATATCGAGCCGGTAAATGAAATATTTGCTAGACACCAGCTCTTTACTCGGCGCCAACAACTTAACGGATCAATCGACCACTATCTGGAATCACTAAGAATTCTCAGTAAAGACTGTCAATTTAATGGCGTGACTGCTGAAACTAATCGTGATGACTGCATACGAGATGCCTTTATGGGGAGAGTCTGGTGAAGAATAAGATAAAATGATGAAAATTGAGAAAAATATATATTTTTATTTTGGTTGGTTCATAAGCTTAGGGGCTGCGACAACGCGGTCATGTAGCCCATATTTTTATTTTAATGACTTCACAACACTTGCTGTTCATATATTTTCGACATTTGGAGTGTTTAAAGGCCTTTGAGCGCCTTTTTTAAATCACATTGCAATGTGGGCTTGGAGCTTTTGTTGTGACAAATTATTCATTAGTCCCCTTCTTTATGCAATATCATGATATAATATTTGTCTCAGATGTTGTATTTACATTATGAAACAATACTGTGGTAGCATTGCTGTTTTATGTTATAGTTTCTCGTTTTTATGATGTGTTATTGTTGTGTTGTTGGGCAACAACTTACGACTGACTTGCTCTGAGGAAACATCCATTGCTGTTGGGGAGTTTGACTGCACTTACCATAAAGAAATTGACTTCCTACTACAGGAATGCCCTGAAAAATAACATTCCAAATGTACAGGAAATTAAATCTGCAGTGTATGCTACATTATACCACTACTTGAGCACTGATGACAATCCTCGTCACTTCAAGTGCCCCTCAGGGATTAAAACATGGTGATTCAACAATAGGGCAATTGCGAAGAAAGAAAAGCAAGCAAGTCACAAAGACATGAAATCCAAGCTAGAGCCTGCTGTGGTAGTAAAAATCATGCCCGTTTACCAAAGGCTGGCAGCAAATGAACTTCCTACCAGGTGTGTTAGTGGCAAGACTCAGAATGCTAATGAGAGTCTTCACAGCACTCTGTGGTCAAAATGCCCTAAACCAAAATCTGTATCAATGAAATTACTGGAATATGCCGTTGTATTAGCTGTAAACCAGTTCAACATGGGGTGCGAAACTAGCTTGGAAGTACGGAAAGTTGTCTCAGGAGAAGAAATAAGTGACATTGCAAGGAACATCAGTGGGCAACGAGACAGGGAAAGTATATACCGATCCAAAGCTAGGTGTTCTATGCAGTCCAAAAAAGTGAGCAGGAAACTGGAACTTAAGAAAATAAGGGTAGAAGAGTGTTCATGAAGAAGAAGAAAGAAGGGTCTACATATGGTGCAGAAGAGTTTTAGGCAGCTTGCGAGTGTCTTGATACTTTAAGCTGCTTTTTCTCCAAAACTTTTATTCAACATTTTTTCGTGTTTAAATTCCTCCTAGCAGAGCAGTTCTTATCCAATTGTCTTGTAAACGTGAACAGTTATTCCTTGATAGGTTATGCAAAGATTCACAGAGGGGTTTCAAGAAAAAAGGAAAACAAAACCTAATTTTCATTAATCATAAATTATAAAGCTGATTTTTTTTGTGAAAAATTAAGTAACCCATATTAAATAATTAATATCTCTGTATGTATCACCGTAATTTTAAAAAGCCTCTTTGGAATCCTTTAACATATCAAGGCGAACTTGTAGAAAACATTCCAAGTGCCTCAATTAAAACAGTTACGCAAGGAGAATTTTCATTATTTTACCATTTATGTAAAAAAATTTAATGAGAAAATCAATTATCCGGAAAACTATTCAATATACTGGTTCCAAATTTTGTGTTATAAGTAGGCTAATACAACTTCAATAGTGTGCCAAGTTTCAAATGTGTACCTAATAAAGTACAGATTTTGGTATTTTCACCAATCCTGTTATTCTCCAACGCTTGTTAGAGAACATGATGCTTTCCCTCTCAGATGCTTATACTCAAGCGCGTTCATTAGAACAGGCCCATTTGCACTCCCGCTTGTATGAAGATGTTTCGCCCTCGATTAATGCAGTTGGTGATAGACCTATAGATAACGTGTGTCGAGAAGTAAACAACCACTCGCTAGTTGAAGTGAATACCCCTTCTTCTGATGCCGTAGCAGCAACATCGTTCTCTAAACGCAACTTTTGTGGTTTACATAGACATCCCAGCAGGGCAGCAGGGGCGGTTCGACCTTGTACATTTAGGGTGGGGGTGAGAATTTTCAAAATGCCGACTGGCTGTTTAACATTGCCGACGATACGCATAAAAACTGAGCAAGGTGAGGGAAAGGGGGGGGGGGGGGGGTCAGTGTTGGCAAACGACACACAAGTCAAATATACTTAATTAACGGCTTTCATTTTATTAGCTCCAGAATTTTGAATCGCAGGAAAATTTGATAATGATCAAAATAAGTGTTTAAATATTACAAGAATAAAACAAATCTAGTTATTCTTCTAAATCCCTACTCTACGATATTTTAACACGGACCACTTCTCCACTATCTCCGTAATTTCAATGTCGTCGACCTTATCTTTCGTTGAAAACAACATCATGAGGGAGTCTAAGCGGTCGTCACCCATCGATGTCCGCAAATGATTGAAAATGAGCTTCAACTTGCTGAATGACCGTTCGGAAAAAGCAGAAGACACTGGGGATGTTAAAATCAGTCGAACTACTTGATAACCACACGGGATAATCCTCTTTAATTTAACAGCAACTTTTGCGATTTCTTTAAAAGATGAGCACTGTTTACTGGCATCAAGCAGGATGTCAAGCTCAGCCCACACAAGCCCTTCATTTTGAAGGATGATTATTGGGTGTGATGGCTTTATAGATCGGACGCGCTCGATGGTGCAATTTTTTCTGTCAGCGGGTATGTTGAAAATTATGTGGAATGGCTCTAGCAAAGAAATTAGTTTTGCGAGATTGTCTTGCACGCTTGTAGTAAATACATCCACTAGTTTTCGGAACTCCTTTCTGTAGAATGTAAGGAAAGAAATTTCTGCTGTTGTTTGAGCGTGCGCGTCATACTTCTTTGCAAGTCGCCGGGTCCTGTGGTGCTTTAAGAAGTCTTCCTAAGCATTTACTTGCATACTTTTCGCAAATGACGATGCACTCCTTAAGGCATTCATCTTGCCGTCGTCGTTGATATCTTCAAAAGACTTCAACGCGCTCTGAATCAGCTGCATCGCATCTACTACATTCAGCTCCTCCGCTTCTAAAAGCTCGGTTACGTTCTTAATTTTAAACATGATGTTTTTGGTAAAGTACATGCCCGATGCTGCAGATAAAATCAAAGTCTAGAAGCTTTTTGTGCAAGCCTGACGCAAAAGTTTGGGTTTTACTGTCAAATTCGGAATCGAATGAGGTTTTCATTTTTTCCAATACTGTGACTATCTCTTCATAAGACGTAGAAACAGCACTCACTGATTCGGCGCGCGCAGTCCACCTTGTTTTTGATAAATTCTTAAGTTGAAGTGAATTTTCTATTTTATCCAGCTCTTTCTGCAAGCTTAAATGTCGTTTCGTGCCACCCGAAAAAAAAAGACGTACAATGCTTCAACAGTGTAAATAACTCTCGGACAAGCACGCTAGCATTAATACAAGCTGTCTCTACGAAAATGTTTAACCTGTGAGCTTGGCATGGAACGTACGGAATATCTATTTTGCACTTCTCTGATAGCTTTTATGAGTGTATATGCCAGACATGTTACCAGCAAAGGCGTACGATTGAAACAGTAGTTTATCGAGTGGAAGTAAAAGTTCTTCTGAATTTAAAATAAAAAAATATTTTTCAGCCAACTCCTCTCCAGTGTTTTGTTTTGTTAAAACAGCGTCTATTTTTAAAAGACGCTCCTCAGGAACGAGCTCTTCATCTTTTTCGTCGACGCATCGGATATTCAACGCGACGCGGTCTTTATGTGACATATCGGGAGTAGTATCTGCTATAATGGAGAACATACCAGCGTTCTTGATCTCTTCTGCAATTATTTCACGAGTTTTCTCCCCAAGTAGATGGATGAATTCATTTTGAGAGTCCTTGCTCATATACGTAACGTTGTGCTTCCTCATATTCACTTCTTCCAACCACCTATTCATGACCGGACTATGCCGTGAAAGTAACTTCACAATTTGCGTAAAGTTGAGTTATCTAGAGTGATTCCATCCTCGTGACCTCGGAAAGCCAAACCTTGTCGACAAAGGGTTCTTGCCGTGTCAATAAGTATCTGGATAACATTTTTGTGGAACTCCTTTTCTTGTTCTTCTTCAATTCTGATCGTCCGTAAAAATGTATCAAGGAGAACGTCTTCGTTGGATTTTCCATTGACAAAGTGGCACAAATCTGCCATCGCTGCTTGATGAGCTTCTGAAGTGAAGTGTTCTTGTAATTTACCCTTTTTCTTCTTTCCGCGACTTTTCAATTTGCGCTACTGACGTACTCCAGCGTGCGATCATACTTCACTTTTTTCTTGTTAACACCATTAAACATAAACATGGCTGAAAATAGCATGTATGTATTGTATTATTATTACTTACGTTTGATGGGTACGCGATGCTCCGCGAAAATGTTCGCCCCACCGCCACTGTATTTGCACCTAGTTATCACTGTAAAAGTTGCTGGTTTAGGAACGACTACTTTCTCTCATTCTCGGTGACCACTGCACTGATCTTGGTGAGCACCCCACCCCTTGAGGAACCTTGGAACCATAAACCTGTCAATTTTGTCACAATAGCGCGGATATCTGAGGACGCGCCGAGACAAGCGGTAGCAGGTCATAAGTTATGATTCATAACATTCCTCCGAAAACATCTCAATGAGTTAGCTTGACCTGAATTTATCAATGCGCTCACCAACACCTTTTGTCTAGCCATATGTCACAGATGCTGGGCTCGCTTCGCTGTGAAGCTGAGTCGCTCTGCATAATGAGCGCGGGATGTTACACCCACCCAGGAACGTGCCGATGAGTTCATCCCTTGTCCTTGGTCCCATATTGCTCATCTGTCATTCTTTCTTCAGTTTCAATACGAAGAAACGAAATGGCAAGTGGCAGCCGGTGCACCGAGGACTGGAAGTGAAACCTTTAAAATTGTTATTTTGCCGACTCTTCCCCGTTCCGCACTGGGCTATTGCCTGGCTGTACGAAATTATTGCAGCGTCCGCTTGTGCCGACTGTCGGTAAAAATGCCGACAGTCAGTATAATATTTATTTTGTTTAACCTGACCAAATCGTATATGGCCATGCCCCGTTTTGATATTTTAAATGCTGTTTTGGGAAACGTTACGACTTCTTCAGGATTTGCCGACTGCCGACTGATGTCGTATTTGCCGACTGAGAAACTACCTGAGGGGGGGGGGAGACACCCCCCTTACCCCCCCCCACTCGTACCGCCCCTGCATCCCAGGAGCAGATGCCCGGCCAAAGAATCATTTTGTAATTCCTGTGGGAAACGTGGACACTGGGCTACAGTTTGTAGATCTACCTCTATTAAACCTAACAATTCAAAACAAACTCCTCATTTTTCAACAATCACGCTAAACTCCGTATCTTCTGAACTATCTAAGCTTAAAACCGATGTGATAATTGACGGACATTATTTTTCGGGCATGGTTGACTCCGTATCGCTCGAGAACTGAATCTAAAAATCCATCCTACCTCAGAAGAAGTTCGTCTTGCTTCTACCACTCATAAAGTGAAAATAATTGGACACCATTATTCAAGAATAGTATTGTCGGTTCTGCCTAACCTCTGTACTGATCTGATTATCGGTCGTGACTTAATGAAGATACACTCGTCAGTCCAGTTTGATTTTGGAGATTCCAGAATCCCTCTAGTTATTTGTGGACTTGTAGCAGCTGAAGAGAAACCTGCTGTACCCTTTTTTTTATCTTATCGCCTGATTGTAAGCCTATTGTTGTTAATCCATCGTTATTAAAAAACTTTATTAATGCAGCCAATGGCCATGTATAGGGCTATTGGAAGGAAATCGGCCGTGGACCTATTGAAAGGAACCGTCCCGGCATTTGCCTGGTGGTGAAAATAGGAAAGCACGAAAACCATTTTCAGGACGGCCGAGGTGGGATTCGAATCCACGCTCTCCCGATGCCAGCGAGGCACGAGGTAGCGCGTTAGCGCTCTCGGCCACCGCGACCGGTAATCCATCGTTATTCCGACAGTGATTCTAAATTCATAGCGGCCGAGATAGGTAAACTACGGTATTGAAAGTAGATGCAATTGAGAGTAGTGTTGCCCATGGAAAGCACAGGTACATATCGTGTCGGCAACAAATCACAAACGCCGTATGGTAGTTGATTATTCTTGGACTATTATTAAGTTTACCTATTTGGATGCCTACCCCCTACGCCACATCAATGACATAGTTACATAGGTGGCAAGATATGAAGTTTTCAGCACCATCGATTTACAAAGTGCTTACCATCAGATACCCATTCCTGAGCACGATCGCTCCTTTACTGCTTTTGAGGCATGTGGGAAATTGTACCAGTTCACAAGAATTCGTCTCGGTGTGACAAATGGAGTAGCGGAATTCCAGAGAGTAATTGATGAGATCATTCACGCTGAAGGTCTTAAAGATACATACGCTTACCTCGATGATGTCACAGTTTGCGGAGTTCCTTAAAGCTGCTGCCAAGTACTGTATAATGTAACTATCAATTCTGAGATAAGTAACTTCTCTCAAAAAATGCATCAGTCTCTTGGGATATACAATCAGCAATAAAACTATTAGGCCTGATCCTGACCGATGAAAACCGCTCAGAGACTATCCTGTTCCATGTGATCACCAATCTCTTAGAAGAGCTCTTGGCATGTTTTCACATAATTCACCCTTCGTGTCAAACTTCTCGGCAAAAATTCAACCTCTGTGTCAGGTCACACTACCTCTATCAGTCACGGCTGTTAAGGCTTTTGAAGAGATCAAGTCTGCTATAGAGAATGCTGCGCTAGGTAGCATCGACAACAATGTCTCCTTCACAGTCGAGACTATCCCTCAGTATGCCTTCCTTCGGAGGGGAAGTAAAGCCGGCGGTCCCATGTCATAGATTTACGGCATATTAAAGAACTTTCCACTAATTACACCTGTGTGAAACTAAATTGTGTAGGTTAAGAATGTATGCAACGCTCTTAGGTTGCTACGTTCGTTGCCAAGAGCCACTGCGGTGGCGTCTAGTAGCTTAGTTCTGAACTAGGCCTAGTAGTCAATGACGGTGGCGTTTGGCGGCAAAAGTAGGAACTATTTGAAAAATTCAAAGTTGCAGTCCTTACTTGAATTTATAAACAGATACACACACTAATACAGTCATCATAATTAACACCGGTTATCAGACAGATTCTACACACACCCAAAGAACACGGGGCTACATGACCGCGTTGTCGCAGCCCCTAAACTAAGGAACCAACCAACCAACAGTCGAGACTGTTGCGTCCGACTCAACTATTGCTGCCACCCTCTCTCAAAATAAACGCCCGGTAGCCTTCTTTTCTCGAACACTCTCAGGTTCCGAACGCCATCATTCGGCGATCGAAAAGGAAGCCCATGCTATTGTGGAAGCCATTCGTAAATGGAGACACTTCCTCATGGGCCGTCATTTCAAACTTATCACAGACCAGTGCTCCGTAACTTTCTTGTTTGATTCAAAACATCCCGGGAAAATAAAGAACGAGAAGATACTGCGTTGGCGTTTGGAATTGTCTCCTTATTCATACGACATTGTATACTGACCCGGCAACGATAATCAAGCTGCTGACTCCCTCTCATGAGTCGGTTCCATCATTCACAATGCAAATTACGAAAAGCTACTGTCTCTTCACAAGTCTCTTTGTCACCCAGGCATCACAAGAATGAGTCATTGGATACGAATTAAAAATCTTCCTTTCTCAATAGAAGATATTCAACTTGTCACATCTGCATGCAGGACATGTGCCTAAGTGAAGCCTCAATTTTTCAGACATCAAGAATCTCTTATCAAGGCTACAAACCCCTTCGAGCGCCTAAATCTAGACTTCTAGGGACCGTTGCCTACTAAGGGTGGAAATCGTTACATCCTCACCGTAATTGACGAATTTTCTCGTTTCCCCTTTGCTTGTCGTGACACGAGTGCTTCAACTGTTATCTCTTGTCTAACACAATTGTTCAGCATATTTGTAGCCCCTTTTTATATACACACGGATCGATGATCATCATTTATGTCTCAGAAGCTCAAGAATTTTCTTGCTTCGTTTGGAGTGGCTACTAGCCGAACTACACCTTATAAACCCCAGGGTAACGGCCAGGTTGAAAGATTTAACGGTACAATCTCGAGAACTATTCAACTTGTTCTAAAAGATAGAAGTTTGCCAATCACCGGATGGGAATCCGTACTTCAAGAAGCACTCCACGCCTTTCGGTCTCTACTCTGCACCGCAACTCCTCACGATTGCATGTTTGGCCACCCACGACGCAGTAGTAATGGCTACTCCACTCCCACATGACTATTGAAACAGGAACTGTACTACTCCGACGCTTCATTCGTCAATCTAAACTTGATCCACAAGTTGAAGAAGCTACCCTTCTAGATGGTAATCTTGAGTAGGCCCTCATTCGGCATCCTGATGGACGGGAGTCTACAGTATCTACTAGGCACCTGGCACCGAGAGGAGAAGACCCTCTTACAGAAACTGATGGACCAGCGCGCACCGTGGTAACTCCTTCTCGGAACCTGAAGGCTCCGAAGAAGGGATGCCTGCTAATCAGATCAACATCCCGGTGTCTCCAAACAGCCCACTTCGAATTCCAGAAGAAACACCGATACGTCGCAGCAGTCGTACCCCTCATCTCCCTGCTTACTTGAATGATTATGTTGAATTTTGAGGACAGGGTGAATGTGGTAATATAATTTTCTACGAAATTATATACTTGGTACGCCAAGTTAACTCTTTGGACTTGTCTATAAATTCTTTATTTATTGTTACTCTTTGTCATCTGTTTCGAAACTCATGTTGAGAAATGTTTTTATAAAACCTACATACTAAAAGGTCTATCAACGTTTTATAATAAATACAACACAAAGTATATAATACGTAAAGTGATTTCAAGGAGAATGTTATCATCCCTAGATGCAACGGGATCCAACTTATCAGTCATATTTGTCATCGATACATTGAACAAGCAATGAAGGAAATTGGAGAAAATTCAAACTAGGAGTAAAGATTCAAGGAGAAATAATTTCAACCCGGAGAGGGAGATTTGCTGATGACATCGTCATCTTAGCCGACACACCAGAGGATTTGAATGAGTTTTAAATTCTGTCTTGAAAGAATTCATGATGAAAATTAATAAATGTAAAACAAAAATATTGGAATGCAGCCGAAACCCCCTATAGACGTCGAATTGGCAGGTGAAAAGCTAAACGAAGTAGGAGACTTCTGTTACTTAGGAAGCAAAATAACCAGTGATGGACGAAGCAAAGAGGATATAAAAAGTAGGTTGGCACAGGCAAGGAAAGCATTTCTACAGAAAAGGAATCTGTTGACATCGAATATAGATTTAGGTATTAGAAATTCATTTTTGAAAGCCTTGGCACTCTATGGTAGTGAAACTTGGACTGTTGGAGCAGCAGAAAAGAGGAGAATTGAAGCGTTTGGAATGTGGCGTTACACAGGAGAATGCTGAAGATCTGATGGGTAGATTGGGTTACAACTGAAGAGGTATTAATACGATTGGGAGAGGAGAGATGTTTGTGGCGACTGCTAATGAAGAGAAGAGATAGGTTGGTATGACACATACTAAGACACCCAGGAATGGCAAACTTAGTTATGGAAGGGAGGGTCGAGTATAAGAACTGTAGGGGTAGACCAAGGCTAGAATATCCTCGGATGTTGGACGTGGTAGCTATGTAGAGATCAAACGATTTGCTCAGGAAAGGGAAGCATGGAGAGCTGCATCAAACTACAGACTGAAGACTCAAACAACAACTCCTGGAAAAAATACATGTATCAGTTAATTATCACTATTATAATGGGTCAATTTTAGGATTACGCGTTTCGACCTCAAGCGGTTGAGGTTTAAATTGTGCACTAATATATTTAAAATACTATTGTAGCTCGTCTTTCGTGTTTATAATTCGATTCGCAATTTGAATCTCGTTATACGGTTGGTTTGTTTTGTCTTAAAGGTTTTATGAATTACGTGAGTAATGGTATTAGGCTATGCACGTGTATACAATTTAGAATAACACAATATAATAAATAACGAACCGGGCAACAAGGCAATAACTCCACTAAGATAAGTAAACCTAGAATTTACAGTGCATGCTATTTTTTGTTAATTTCATTTTATCTATTTATTAAACTATGTTATTCTAAATTGTATAGCTTTGCTCGTAGTTTCCCATTAGATTTTCTTTTCTTCTTTGAAAAACTGAGGAAGGCCGAAACTGGTATTTAATTAATAAATATTAATTTTAAAACATATTGACAAACTAGCCTCTTTCACTTCAACTTCAGTACGTAACCTACACGAGGTGCTCCTGTTAAACCGAGCAACCCAGTGAAAGGTTGGGTCCTTAATCCCAGCGGGAAGCTGGGCGGTGAGCTGATCAGTGCTGAGGGCTTCAAGGC
Source organism: Meconema thalassinum (assembly GCA_946902985.2). Classification (NCBI taxonomy): domain Eukaryota; kingdom Metazoa; phylum Arthropoda; class Insecta; order Orthoptera; family Tettigoniidae; genus Meconema; species Meconema thalassinum. Next base: position 790,999,654 of record OX336390.1, read on the forward strand.
TTACTACCTTGATAGTTAAAAACTCGTTACCTTTTAGGAAACCATTCCTCTACAATTCTCGTAGAACTCGAAGCATGAAGAAACCCTCACTCAGAAAATCTATCCCAGGTGGTACCCAATCCACCCCCACTCAGGATGGGGCATGCAGGTCTTCGGATTCTGGGGAACCTGCACTTTTATGTTTTCCATCCCTATTACCTTTACACAAACAAGAGAAGAATAAGAGAGACCTCATCTACCTAGCTACACTCAACATTAACTCCCTTCTTAAGGTAGGTAAGCTAAAGCAAACACTTGAAGTGCTCGACAAGTACAAAATAAAGATAGCAGCGCTCCAAGAGACTCGGTTTATGGACGAGGATGCATTTGAGTCAGGTGCGTATAGGATCTACAAGGGAAAACTGGGTGAAAGAGTGATGAGGACAGTCCCACACCTGGGCACAGGTTTTGCCGTACATCACAGTATGGTTGACCACATTTTAGATTTTACTTCACCTAACGGAAGGACCTCCTCACTATCATTCAAATCTCGTAACAGAGCCTATACCATAGTGACCTTCCACGCACCCACAAATGACACCAACCGGAAAGACCTGGAATTAGTGGAACACTTCTGGGACTCCCTAGAAGAAATACTAGACAAGAGTCCACATAACCACTCAACTATACTCGTGAGGGACTTCAATGCCCAAGTCGGAAGGGAACATAAATACCGAAGGATAGTAGGTCTCTCTCTACCCAGCCCACAAGAGAACAAATAGAAACGGTGAGCGCCTCATAGAACTCTGTGACAAGTACCACTTGGTCCTAAAATCAACAGCTTTCAAGCGACTACCTAGGAAAGCCAAGACTTGGAGAAGCCCAAATCCTTTGCTAGGTGATTTCAGCTTGATCATGTGGCTATAGACAGACTATATCACAGGGAGATACAGAACGTCAAAGTACTGAGAGGAGCCAATATAGCTAACTTTCAACCCTTGAGAAAAGTAGCAAGACCACCAAGGAGCTCTAGAATACCTCGGTTCAATACTCAACAACTACGTGATGAAACCTATAACTTCCAACAAATCCTTCGGATGAATGCACAGAAAGGAGGTTGGACAGCCCTCCAGAAAGCGTTACTGGATGCCGCTCACGAAACTATTCCCGCTAGGTCCAATAAAGGAAAACACCCTTGGTGGACTACAGATTGCGATAAGGCCATAGAAGAAAGACGTTGAGCCTGGATCAGTTGGAACCAGTACAAGAATGATTTCAACCTTGAGGCTTTCATCACGCAAAGAAATGCAACAGCGAACACTGTACGTGGAGCTAAAAGGAATTACCTACGAACCCTGCTACAACAGGCAGAAGAGGACTTCAAGAGACACAACTCCAGAGATCTGTACAAGGGACTTAAGAAACAGACAACCCAGTACACTGCCCCTACCTTACTTCTTCGTGGACCAGACGGCAAGAACCAACTAAATAACAAGGATTGTACCACCATTCTTGCGCAGATGAACAGTCCTTGCAGAGCACCCAACAGATCATACAAGATATATGGACAACAGAGACCCTACCGCAAGGGTGGACATCAACAGTAATTCATCCGTTACAGAATAAGGGAAGCAAGACTGACCTCAACAATTATAGAGGTATCTCCTTATTGCAGGTTACCTACAAGGTTCTTTCGAAAGCTCTGTTATCTAGAGTCACCAACCAACTAGACTCTCAATTAGGGGAATATCAGGCCGGCTTTCGTAACAATCGATCTTGTCCAGAGCAGATACAAAGTCTCAAGACCATCCTCACCTATAAGAGTCGTGGGGGACAACCCTGGGTAGTTGTCTTAGTGGATTTTCAGAAGGCATGCGTCTCGGTGGACAGAGAGAGTCTTTTCTCCACCTTGCGAGAATTTGGCCTAGATGAAAAAACCTGAAACTAGTCCAGGCCACCTTGGCAAACACAACATCTAAAGTCAAGTACAGAGGTGGACTATCCGAGAGCTTCCGCAACAAGACGGGAGTTAGACAGGGCGATGGAGTCTCTTGCATCCTCTTCAATTGCATCCTGGAGAAGATCATAAGGGAATGGATGGTGCGACTAACACCAAGGACTGGTCTGCAGCTTGGATACAAGGAAGACAACCTTCATGTGTCATGCCCGGACTTTGCCGACGACCTCGCCATACTGACCAACACTATACAGTAGAGTCTCGCAAACTCGGCCTAATGTGGACCTAAGGGTGGCTGAGTTCGCGAAAGTACCGGGTTATCGGGAAATGTGTTAAAAAGACGAAATAAGCTGTTTGTTTTGGTTTAAAAGTAATGCAATGCAGTTTGTTTTTAACAGAAACAGAAGTTTTAAAATGATTAAGCCACTACAATAAACAGTACTTGAATATATAGTTCAGTACTGTACTGCATAAAAATCAAGGGAAACAATTACTGTAAATTACTGTAAAAGAAAACTTAGAAAACCTAGGCCTACAAATTATATTTATAATATGTACACTGCACAGTATACAGTGAAACCCCTCAAATCCGAACCCCATAAATCCGAAATCCCGGGTAATCCGAACGAGTTTTCTTCAACAATTTTAAGTTTGAAAAACACACGGAAAACAGAGAAACGTATTTATTTAGTTATAAAACAATTACATATTCTACATTATAACCTTATTTTTCAAAAATTAGTTGAAAAATTAACAAAGAAGTAGAGTTAGCATACGTAACAGAGTGTAACTGTGCCTGCATACTTATCTCATCCTGGATTGAAAATCGGAAAAGTTGGTTATTGTAATTTCTTAGGTTAATCACTTTGCAAGAACAATGAAATAACAATAGCAACACACAAAATATCACTTAATCTTTCACTTGAAATCAGTTATCTTCAATTGTCGAAGTGACGAAAACCTTCCCGCAGAGGCAAACACGCATGGACATGACATCGTTTGGCGTGGCTGATTCGTGTTGTTCTACGAGCGCAATGCGATGTCCAGAGCAGATGCAGCCTCAGTATAAGTCACATTGTCTGTCCAAGTTTCTTCTTCCTCACTGTCACTAGCTACATTGCTGTCATGTTGACTCACTATTTCATGTTCGGTGCATTCTTCATTGACATCAACTGTCGTCCACTACTCTAGACAACCTTCTCCAGCATCCTCACAACCTGCTATCGGCTATGGATATTTTTTGGCTAATCCGAACAAATTGAAATCCGAGCTGACTACAGCCCCAATTAGTTCGGATTTGAGGGGTTTCACTGTATGTACAAAACAATTCCCCTAGGAAAATAGTTTTTTCACTTAATGAAAAAAGTAGTAATGTTCTTTTGCTTTTCCTTTGAAACCTGTTTCTTGAAGCCTCGTCACGAAGACGGCGAAGAAACAGAATTGCGGAGAATGCGCAATCAAATAAATACAACGCTCTGCCCGACAACCGTTTGTTTATTTCTTACTGCCAACAGTTTGTGCATTTACAGTACTGTACAGTACCCTACCTGTATTTATCAGGTCGTCGTTACTCTTCTCACTATGTACTGTAGGTCAACTTGTTTCGCGTCGTATTTAACTGTCGATAATTCCATTGATGGAAGGCGAAATAAAACATAACGCTGTGTGCGGAAAAAACACAAAAACAAACAAAAATCATGAGTCTTTTCTCCTGTCAGGGTGGCTGAGAAATCCGGAGTGCCGAGTTTGCGAGACTCTACTGTACAGGAAGCTACTCACCACCTACAGAGTCTTCACGATGTAGCGGTTTGGGCTGGCCTGATGATCAACATTGGGAAGACTGAATTCATGACTAACATCAAGGAAGCCCCGTCCACAATTCCACTTGAGGGGGTCATCATCAGAAAAGTCCCTGCGGTCAAGTACCTAGGAGAGTGGACCTCGGCAAACCAGAGTGAGAATCTGGCCATAGACACCAGGTGCACCAAGTTCGAGAGGGCTTACCACTCCTGCCGCAGCATCTACGCATCAAAGTTCCTCTCCAAAAACCTCAAACTTAGACACTACAATTCAGCAGTAAAACCGTCTGTTCTGTACGCCTCTGAGTGCCTCGTGATGACCAGGAAAGGCCCACGCAGGAAACTTGAACTCAAGGAGAGGATACTAGGACCCATATGATAAGCTTATTTCCAAAAGGTAGTAAATCCAAAAAGTAATATTTTACAGGAGAGAGGAAAAACGCTCAGAGTGTAAAATTTCATCTGGAAATCCATTTGAGCACATTTATTATGTTCAGATAGAATAAATGCATAGTTATACCAAGTATTTCTGTTTAGGCTTTTGTAGTTTAGGAAATATTCAATAAAATGAAGGATTTGGTACTTTTTGTCACTGAAACTCTAAATACTATCAACGGAAAGACATACATTTCACTGCAGTCATCAGAATCTTGGAGAAAACTGATTGTATTTAGTTATGCAATAATTATATTTAAGGTATTTACAGTAAATGCATAGATAATTTAAATAAAATTAAATAAAATTGAACAAAACAATTAAAATTATGCAAAGTAACTTACCAGTGCTGAACTTTTGGAATTAGGATAGTAGTTTGTGTCTAAAGAACATGAATATGGTAAATAACTTGTGAACTGGACAATGGATAATATTATCCAGTACTAAAATAAATGGCCTCTCATTGGCTGCATGGATACGGTACGTATTGGCATATCCAGGCCACAGGATTTTGTACTTATTGGCATCAAACACGATTTGTAATGCCCTGTTTGTTATGGATTTAGGTCGTTTAGGCAATTTATTTTTCTTTCATATGCTGGAGGTTCCTACCAACGTACGTTTTCCATCATAATCTCAATTTCGATTTGTTTGGATTTGGTATCTTTTGGAAATAAGCTTCTCATATGGGAAGAGGGAGGCACCTACAGAATTCGGCACAATGATGTGCTTTACATCCATAAAGAAGACATTGTGACTTGCATAAGAAAAAGGCGCCTGGCCTTCTATTGACACTTGAACCGCATGATCTCTGGCCGGATCACCAGTAAGATCTTCACAGTGGCAGGAAGAGGGAAGGCCTCTAGAACCAAGTGGATCTCTACGGTCAGGGCGGATTTAGACCACCTAAGGATCCCACTTAATTCCATACAGGACCGCCAACAATTCCGGCAAGCCATCCGACAGGGAGTTTTTCCTGTATCACTGACAGCTAGGAAGAACACCGGAGTCAGCAGACCACCATGGACGGAGGAAAGATAGCTGGCTCATAGTCAGATGATGAAAAAGTACTGGAAGAAGAGAAAAGACAAAGCGACGAGGAGATACGAGCCCCGTGGACCTCAGTAGGCCCAAACGACGAAGAAGAAAAAGAAGAAGTTATTAAATACGTGAGGGTATTTCATTTTAGATTGTCAGTAAGGAAATAAAGGTATGATTAAGTTCATATCTTTACATAACAATGCTATTGGTTCAAGATTTGACTTCAGGAATATGGCGGTATTTTATTTTCATTCGGTTTATGGGCTATTAAACCAGCCTGCTGAATTTTATATCAGACTGCGATATTGTAAATAAACGGTACACGAACTGTTGAAATATTACCATTATTAAAAATGCTCAAGTGTGAAATAATTATTAAATGAGTGTGGGTTACAGTAAAGTGAGATAATTCCGATTTCTTACGAGCGTAAAATTAAGCATAAAAACGTGCCATTCAAACATACCACCATATGGCAAGTACTACTGTAAAATACCTTACATCGTGTGGAATTATATCGCTAAACTAAACAGTCAACATATCATTGATTGCCCTAAGCGTTGTGGAATATTACCCAGTGAAATAAGCACCATCACAATAACACAGGTTAGGGCCGTTAACCTAGATGTTAGGCCCCTTAAAACAACAATTATCATCATCATCATCAATAACACAGGTTATCAGACCAATTTCACACACTCACCAAGTACACGGGGATACATGACTGCGATGTCTCAGGGCCCCTAAATAAATCAGTAAAAACAACACACACTCACCAACCCGGCCTTTGCATTAACCACATAGCTATGGCAGTACCATACAGCGTTGTTCCACTTACCTGGTTTGGTGGCTGTTAGCAGGGATGAGACCGAAAGATACGCTTCCTCTTAGAATCCTCCAACAACACTGTGACCTCAGTAGGAAACGAAATAATTTTATATGGACCTCGAAACCTGGGCATGAGCTTGCCCGATACCTGCTGACCAGGCGTCTTCTGCTAGAAGTTCTTGACGTACACTAAATCATCCACAGCAGGATTTTTCCCTTGAGCTCGAACTTGGTTATACCTCTTGGGCAACTTATCATGGGAAATTTTAATAGAACGCCGAGCCTTCTTCCAAATCTTTTTCACACGCTCAGGGCTAGGCTGATCGGGAAGAAGTTCGTTTAACGACCATAAGTTAGTTAGGGGAGAGTTAGGCACGAACGCATGCATCAACGAGAACGGACTCTTCCCGTGAGACTCGTGCTCAGCAGTGTTGAATGCATAGGCGAGCCAATGCAACGAAGAATCCTACTTAGCATGATCGTCGCGGTGATAGGCGATCAATGCAGCTCTTAGATTTCAATTAACCCTTTCCGCCAGATAGTACGGAGTAGTAGTCACATGAGAGATGGGATAATCAAAATTGAAATTTTGAAGTTGGTGGAAAGTGAAAGTTCTAGCATTATCAGAGGTCAAATACTGACAAGGACCGAAAGAATTGAAATAGCCTTCATACACTTTATAACGGCGGCCGTATTACTCATCCTAGTAGGAAGGATCCAACAAAAACGGGAGAACCCATCAACTCATACAAGAGAAAAACGGTTTCCCAACCGAGACTTCGGGAATGGGCCAACAAAATAGATGAATAAGCGTACCATCGGGCGAGACGCAGGTTCAGATGACAGGAACCCCACCTTACTATTCACAGCAGGATTACTGACGTTACAACTCCGACGACCCAATACAAATTTCCTAATATCCTTATCCATGTTCTCCCACATGAATGATTGCCTGATTTTTGGCGAGTTTTGAAGATACCCTGATGTCCACCAACAGGTGACTCATGAAAATAACGCAGCATTCCATCCACCAACTGAACAGACAAGACCACCTTCGGTTTCTTATCATGCCTGGCGACTTCAGAAGGTAGGACTTCACAGTTTCACCTTACTTAATTTAGTTATTAAACTTTCCAATTTCTTATCCTCCTTTTGATGAATGGCAATATCTCGAAACAGCAATGGAGAGTTATTCAACATGTGTTGGGCAGAACACACCCCAACCACATCAGGCTCAACACGCGCAAGCTCCTTTTTCTTTTTCAAAGGAGGTTCCTCGTACATGCGACTGAGAGAATCAGCAATCACATTATCACTTCCCTCCACATACCGAACAGAAAAGTTAAACGAAGAAATGCGAGTGGCTCATGGAGCAATTCGCCCAGTGTTCCTAGGCCTGGCTAAAACCCAGCTCAAGGCCTGGTTTTCAGTCTCTAACTCGAATGGCACGTGCTCGTTGTACATCCTAAATTTCTCTAAACCAAACATCACGGCAAGATCTTCTAATTCGTATACAGAGTAACGGGACTCAGGAGCAGTTAATGTCCGAGAAGCAAAAGCAATTGGTCTACGACCTTCGTCACCATCATGAAATAATACAGTGGCAACAACGCCTAACGAGGAATCGGTCTGGATGATAAACTTCTCACTGAAATCGGGAACAGCCAACACAGGGGCATTGCACAATGCCTCCTTCAAATCTTCAAACGCAGCTTGCTGAGATTCACCCCACTCAAATAAGGCCTTCTTTTGGCGTACCTATTTAACAGTAGAGCACGACGAGTGGGCATGATATGGAGAAAGGATGGTGTTTGTTATTGAGCGTATATACTATAGGCCTACTACTATGGCTATACTATTGTGATTTGTAAATTAGGGATAGGATTAAGAGCCTCCGTGGCTTTGGCGGCAGCGTGCCGACCTCTCACCGCTGGGTCCGTGGTTCAAATCCCGGTCACTCCATGTGAGATTTGTGCTGGACAAAGCAGAGGCAGACAGGTTTTTCTCCGGGTACTCCGGTTTTCCCTGTCACAAATTTCATTCCAGCAACGCTCTCCACTCATTTCATTTCATCTGTCATTCATTAAATCTTTGCCCCAGGGGAGTGCGACAGGCTTCGGCAGCCGGCACAGTTCCTATCCTCGTCGCTAGATGGGGTTTCATTCATTCCATTTCCTGACCCGGTCGGTCGACTGGAAGCAGGCTGTGTATTTTTCATTAGGAAGGAGGCGGCCGTGGTCTTAAGTTATGAGTCATCCCATCATTTGCCTTGAGGAGAAGTGGGGGAAACCGCGCGGAAAACTCGTTCTAGGATGGGTAAGGTGGGAATTGAACTCCCCTCTTCTCAGTTTTGCCATATGAGGCTGAGTGTAGCCCGTTATAACCCACAATCAGAATTAAAATTTCTTGTCAGAGCTGGAAATCAAAACCGGACCTCCGGGGCGACAGCCAAGAACGCTTGACGATACACTATGAGGTGGTCTGTCACCAGTTTGCCGAACATTATTTTAGAAAGCAACCCCGTCGACAACGTGTACGAAGAGATAGTATTTCCAAAAATGAGCCCATATGACGGGAGTCTGTTCAGAAGGGGTTATTTCCATCATAGAATAGTAGTGGAAACACGTAATAAACGTATACCTAGGTACCGTAATAAAAGGCACACAAAAAGTGTCCATATTATGGTGTTTGAAGGCATTTTTCAGTGTTGCCTTAGTAAACAAAAGTTTAATGCTTTTCAGTCGGTCAACAGGATTGTACCCAAATGAGATGGGTTATTCCCTATGCCTATGCTTGGATATGATACAGCTATTGTATGGCACGTGATATTCGATAATATTCAACTACTACAGTGCATATGGACAAAATAATTATTTTCTGAAAGTGGAAATAGCACCTTTTGTTTGTCCGCCTCGCTGCATAATGGCTAGCAATCTTGGCTAGCATCGCGGAGGCCCATGTTCGATTCCCGGCTCTGCCATAAAAATTAATTCTGGTGTGAGGGCTGGAACGGGATGCACTCAGCTTGGTGAGGCTAAACTGAGAAGAGGAGGGTTCGATTTCCACCTCAACCATCCTGTAAGTAGTTTGCCGTGGTTTCCCACTTCTACTCCAGGAAAATGCTGGGGTGGTTCACAGCTTAAGGCCCCGGCTCCCTACTTCCCAATCCTATCCCCAATTTGCAAATACTCACAACAATACAACTTATCACACAAATTTCACACACACCCAAGTACTTAGGGCTACATGACCACAATGTCATCAAGCCCATAAAAAGAAGCAACAACAAAGAAGAGACAAAGCTTATTTTGAGCCCCTTCAATGTGATACAAAACTCAGATGGTCCATGTTTTAAGGCCCTAAAGTCCACCGTGTATAAGATATTTGTATCATTGCATCCCAGCTGTGGAAGACAGAACCAGGAAAGGCTGAATCTAAACAGGCAATAATATAGCTACATTGTTATATTGTTATGCGAGAGGATTTCTTTTCCGATTAGTACAAAAAGCGGTTCGAAGAACGGGTACCGGTACTTCAGCCAGTTATAAGAAAATATTGTAACTGAATTAAATAATCACCTATCCAATATGCTTGCACCATCTTTGGTGAAATATCGCATCCCAGTGAAGGTCGTCTCTTGGGTGAACTCCTTGATCACTTGTAGAGGTTGTGGGTAGACTTTCCTCTGCTCATCTTTGAACCTCCTGTTTCTCCTTAGTGCCACTTCCTTCCAAAACGGGTCACCTCTTAGCTGCGGATACATGCTGCTTGTGCTGCTTCATTCAGGAGTTAAGGACATCACGGTCATCAGCAGATACATGGTGCATACTAGAAGAATACAACACACAAATATAATTGAGAGTTTCTTTTTTATCTTCAATACTACAGCGGATATGGAATGACGATTACAATGAGCTTCATGAGATGTTGTGGTTGTTGATTGATTTAGGGGCTTTGCGACATCGTAATCATGTAGCCCCATGTACATGGGTGTGTGGGGGGGAATTTGTCTGAAAATCTTTGTTATTGTGATGGCTCTATTAGTGTGTGTATTTGTAATTCAGAAGAGGATTCGGAGGTAGGCGGCGGTGGCTTTAAATTAGGAACCAACCCAGAATTTGTCTGGAGCAAAAGTGTGAAACCACGGAAAACCACATCCAACACGGCTGAGATGGGAATTGAACCCTTCTCTTCACAGTTTTACCTCACAGTAGGGGGCTACTAGGAGTTCTAACGCACAAAGGAGGTTGTGAGCCCCTGAAAGCACTCAATGCAATATCTCGCGGACCCATGGTTCGATTTTGGCATGCGACATGTCGTTGGACTCGGGCTGACACCCCCTTTCCAATGGATAACATATTTCCACCCGAAAATAAAACCTACCGCTACTAGGGGCTGAAATTGTAAATTTTTAGTAAATGTCGCTTTCCAAATGCGACATGTATGAGAAGCACTACTAATATTAAATTAAACGTTCTTTCACATGAACGACATGCGATGGGTAGAATACCGCTATGAATTAACATTATTGTTTGTTTTTCTTTTTACGCATGCGCACTTGGGTTTTTGTAAGTGGAGGGCTTTTGGAATAATGATTTGTAAATATATTTTTAAATAACCAAAAAGATCCAAAACTAATAGGTCATTTGCGTTTTAATATCTCATGAACCAATAAATCTAGGGACTTGTATGATGGTCTTTGGACTTGGGGTGAGGCCCTTTTGGATGTATTTTTGATTTTTTTGTCAAAACGGCCTAACTGCACTTTTGCTAAGGACTCGGGGCGACACTCTCTTTTTGAATGTATTTTTGAAATTTTGACAAAGGGCCGGACGACACTTTTTCTGAAAAAAGTTAATTTTTAAAACCTTTTTTTTTACCAGTCTAAAATGTTCAAAATGAGTGGTTGTTGAGAGGAACGATACGGCTGGGCGTGTGGTTATAACCCCATGGTAGGCTAATGCGTAGGTCATTCGTCTGCACACATTTGTTATTCATCAAGGCTAAAGTGCATTTTTCTCTGTTCCACAATATTCAAATTATGGTTGCTGGATTGTATCCTGCACTGTTTATGCAACATAGCTTTGCCAGTTTCATAAAACCGCTAGGTAGTTCTCTACACATAGCGATTTTACCACTGTTCTACCTACACCTTTTGCTTTCTTGGCTTCCTTACAGTCTAGTGTGCGATAGGCAGCATTAACTGTATATCAAACCCAGTCCACCTTTGTATTTGTAATCCAAGTTATAATTTAAAAAGAGACAAGTGTAATCAGTTTTAAACATTATGTCTGCTTTTCTATATGTTTATAACATGTGCTTGACTTCCGTAGCACATTGGCATCGCTCGTGACGTCAATACTACTCCTTGTATTTTGTGTCTTGTGTTGGCCTTCTCAGTATGCGCTAGCCATGCGTATTGGTGAGGTGTGTCTGTACCAACTGACGAGCCCAACGGCACACTGGGGCGAAACGCTGGCATTTTATGTTTGATCTGGCCGGGCCAATTTTATCATATTTATTGATAATTTATCTGATCAAATGGAAATAACATCATATTCCCATTCGGGAATGTTCATAACCTATTTGGATTCCCAAGGTAAGGTTTTTTGTTTTATGAAAGGGAGCTTGACTTCCGTAGCATATTTTGAACACGAGGAGGAGGAGGAGGAGGAGGAGGAGGAGGAGGAGGTGTGATTTTTATAGTTTATTGTTTAGAGACATTGCTTTTTGTAACCAGTAGATTTAGTAGATTTAGTAGATTTATTATTTTGTAAATATTCATTTTTGAAATTGTAAATAGTTAATTTTTTGTAAATAGTGGAAACCATTTTTTTGTAATGGCAAATGTTAAATGTATAACTGAAAGTTCTTTGGAATACGTTAGCTGCGCGCAATTTAAAAACTGCTGACGCTATGTCTTTAAACCGGCTACTTTTTGTCCTAGGCACCAGAAATTTATTTTGGGGTAGAGGGGGTAAAGACCTCTCATTTACGTTAAACAGACTCTTTTTTTGTAAAATTCTTAGTTTCCAAAATATAGGCAATTTTGAAAATTTGACTTAAAAAAAAAAAAAAAAAAAAAGATGTAAGTTTTCTTTTAACGTTAGAGGACTTAATGACCATTTGTCTGAGGCTATATATGACTATTTTTAAATGATCAGTTATCAAAATATCGCCGTCTTTCAAAATTGAACTTTTTCTCTTTTGTCCTAGGGACATGGAACTTGGTTTGTGGGTAGAGGGGGTAGGGACCATTCATTTATGTCAAACACTCTTTTTTGTAAAATTCTTAGTTTCCAAATTATAAGAATTTTAAATCAGAACATTTTTCAAAAAAATAAATTTAAAATATAAAGTTTTGTTATAAAAATAAAGGACACAAAACCCATTCTTTTAAGCCTATACAACACTTTTTTAGAATGTTTTGGTCTAAAAATATCGCCTACTTTCAAAATTGAACATTTTTTGTTTTTGTTCTAGAGACCTAAAACTTGGTTTGTGGGTAAAGGGGTTAAGGACCTATTATTTATGTGAAATTAACTTTTTTGTAAAATTCCAAATTTTGGAAATATAACCCATTTTGAAAATATTGTTTTGAAAAATTTGAAAAATACACAATTTTTGGACTGAGAGTGGGGGTAGAGGTAAGTTTAAGAGTTAACATATGACTATTTTGGATTTTAGTTTAAACATATAGCCTACTTTCCAAATATTGTTTGAAAAATACACTTCTTTTGACTGAGAGTGGGATAGAGAAAAGTGTAAGTGTTAACATATGACTTTATATGATTTTTAGTTTAAACATAATATAGCCTACTTTCCCAATTCAACATTTTGACAAATTTAAAAAAATATAATGTTCTTGACTAGGCGTGGGATAGAGGTAAGAGTAAGAGTTGAGAGTCAATCATTGACCTTAGAGTACTTTGGATTTTTGAAATTTTAGTGTGTTGTTGTTGCTTACAAACATGGCGGTAAGCATTATGCTGCTATAAAAAGGGCTGAAATACTTTCCAAGACCAAGAGAAAAATCCTCTAAATGCATTGACAAAAATAATTTGTCCAATAAGCCATTACAAATAGTGTACCACTTTTACACCCACTTCTGCACCCACTTTTGCACCTACTATAAACTGCACACACTTTTTCACCCACTTTGCACCCACTTTGCACCCACTTTGCACCTACTTTGCATCCACTTTGCATCCACTTTGCACCCACTTTGCAACCATTTTGCATCCATTTTGCACCTACTTTGCACCCACTTTGCCCCCACTTTGCAGCCACTTTGCACCCACTTTGCATTCACTTTGCTTCCACTTTGCACCCACTTTGCACCCACTTTTCACCCACTTTTGCACTTACTTTTGCACCTACTTTTACAGCCACTTTTGCACCCAATCTTGCACTCACTTTTGCACTCTCTTTTACACCCACTTTTGCACCCACTTTAAACTATTATGTACATAATCGAGTGGACTTTACTAGAGATTAGTTCATGCTTGACAATTGACATAGTGAAGTCTTAAGTGTGAGTGATCATCAATGTAGTGCTCCAGATGAAACACTGTTAGTGTTACTAAAAAGCATGACAATGCTAAAAAGATAGTACAAGAAAAATATGTTGCTACTCAAGACAGTGCATTATTCATTCAGCAACTTTGAACCCCTGTTGTAAAAGTTATGTTTAATCCATCTTCCACGTCTCAAGAGTTATCAACATCAAAGACTATGCAAGAGGTAGTGTTGTTGTTGTTGTTTTAAGGGGCTGAACTACAAAGTCATCTGCCTTTGATGTGCAAGCGGATCAAAAAGGACTAGATAGTAATAGACCAAAGGGAGTTGTATTTTGTATATAACTATTGTACAAGTACTTACATTAAATAATTAAAAATAGTGTATGGGTATTGTCTGTTCTTCTTAATTGCTATCCCCATGTCCCACTATTAATGCAATTGTTAACCATCAACTGTCTCTGACTATGTTCGGTAGTCTTAAACGATACACTCTATATATGGTTTGTGTACCGAGTATCATAATAATACAGTGTGGCCAAGCCATGTTAAGGCAATAGTTAAGTCAGGTAAGGGATTCAAACCCTTGCTTCCTTGTACAGAAAATTTTGAACTTAAGTCAAACACCTTAACCACTCGGCCAACCTGACAGTTACTAATTTAATTAGTCTTGTGGGCTTGAGTGTCTACAAAACTTTCTCCAGTATACATTGACTAATCCACTTGCTTGTTTTGAAATATAGATTTTTGTTTGTTTTACCATAACATTGCAGTTGTGAGTCTTGTGAACTGGGTGTTTAATATAGGGTTAAAGGCATTTTAAAATAATTTTAGAAAAGCTCTTAGGTATCATGGGATGGGTTTTAGTAATACATTACTGTTCGTTGACTACCGTTTACCGTTACACAACATTATTTGGGTGAGTTTTACATGTTGTTGTTTGAGTCTTCAGTCTTTTGACTGGTTTGATGTAGATCTCCAAGCGTCCCTCTCCCGAGCTAATCGTTTCATCACTATATAGCTACCACACCCTACATCCAAGGCTATCTGTTTAACATATTCTAACCTTGATCTCCCCTACAAGTTCTTGGGTGTAAGGTATAAGGACTAAAACAAGTCTATTCAGCCTTGAGTGGTCTAAATAAGTAGAGGTGTTTGATTCATACATCAACCATAGAGCACCAGTTTTTATGAAAAAATTATGATAGCCATTTGTCCGTTTTCACATTTCACACATTGCCAGTTGTCAATTTTCCATTTGCATTTTTAAAATGTCAGTTTAAAATTTTTGAATTTCAAGATATGGAATCATGGATTTTCCATTTTGTTGTTTACACATTCTTTGTCATTTTATATATGTCAAAAATTCATATTTGTGAAACATGATTTTTTCATTTTAAGCTTTTGTAAATGGTGTTAAAGTGAGTGCTTGACCATGACAATGATACAGTCTGTCTATGTGTTTGCAAAACATAGAGGTATACTACTACTACTACAGGCCGGACGTTTGTTTTAGACGATTGCCCTTGACCTTGAAGCCTGCGGGTGAGCCTGTACACAGTCACTCTCTCACCCTATCGCTTCACATTTGTCACCACCGATCTGATGTAATGGAATTCCAGACTTGAGCACGTGGCGACACCGACTTGCAGACAGTACAGTCAACGTCGAAGTATTGTGTGACG
Organism: Meconema thalassinum; assembly: GCA_946902985.2. NCBI lineage: Eukaryota > Metazoa > Arthropoda > Insecta > Orthoptera > Tettigoniidae > Meconema > Meconema thalassinum. The sequence goes on from OX336390.1 coordinate 791,014,893, forward strand.
CGGTAGTACACGTTACGTATTTACGAACAATGCCTGTACTTCAGTAGACGTGTGAGAGAGCTTCGTCAATCATCGGACCGCTTGGGGCAGCTCATAACAACACAGGTACTGCAGTAACTCGCCTCCAGGCTTCCATTAGGATTTTTCACTCGTCTAAAACAAACGTCCGGCCTGTACAGGTAAACCTGTTTTACAAAATAACGCCTATATACCGCTGCATTTCAAAGAAACAAAACTATTGAAAAAACAAAATTACTATTTACCATTTATATATAAGTGTAAATTTCCCCTCTCCCCACCCTACCTCACTGTATTTGCTCTGTTTAAACAATCAATGTCACCCACACACATAAGCTTCTCTCTCTCTCTCTCTCTCTCTCTCTCTCTCTCTCTCTCTCGGTGTAGTCATACATTTACACAACCATGCATGTCTTTGAGAACAAACACAACCACTCTATTTATTCCCAAAAAAATCCTTGACATGCGCACTCATTCCAAAGAACTTTCAGTTATACATTTAATATTCACCGTTACAAAAAAAAATGGTTTTGACTATTTACAAAAAAATAACTATTTACAATTACAAAAATGAATATTTACAAAATACTAAATCTACTAAATCTACTGGTTACAAAAAGCCATGTCTCTAAACAATAAACTATAAAAATCACACCTCCCCCTCCTCGTGGTTATAACCCCATGGTAGGCTAATGCGTAGGTCATTCGTCTGCACACATTTGTAATTCATCAAGGCAAAAGTGCATTTTTCTCTGTTCCACAAGATTCAAATTATGGTTGCTGGATTGTATCCTGCACGGTTTATGCAACATAGGTTTGCCAGTTTCATAAAACCGCTAGGTAGTTCTCTACACATAGCGATTTTACCACTGTTCTACCTACACTTTTGCTTTTTTGGCTTCCTTACAGTCTAGTGTGTGATAGGCAGCATTAACTGTATATCAAACCTTTGTATTTGTAATCCAAGTAATAATTTAAAAAGAGACAAGTGTAATCAGTTTTAACCCCCCGCCGGTTCTGCCACCTTGAAGAAGGCAATTTGTTACTGCCGAGCTCAAATGATCTGCAGAGCTATGCCAGCGGGAGCTTAAGCTCCTGGTAGGGTCACCCAAGCTAGACAGGTCTAAAGTGATGAGCCAGACTAAGAGCTGTACCCTGGTCCTCCAGGTTGGGGGTTGGGCGTGGGGCTAACAACCCCACACTGTAAAACCTCAAAAGTTACGCAACTCTCATCGAAGCCTCGGAATTTGGGCAGAATTAACGACGATGAACCTGGAAAATGTTTAAGGACAAGGAAAAAGGGGAAGATGGTGGGAGAAAACTCATAGAAGGGATGAATGGCGAGGAATCGTGAGAGAGGCCAAAGCCTACCACAGGCTGTAGCGCCGAGGAACTAAGTGAGTAGTAATCAGTTTTAAACATTATCTCTGCTTTTCTATATGTTTATAACATGTGTATTATCCAGAAATGGCACCCTAGTGTACCTTAGTGAAAAGGCTAACAGCTTAACCACTGCACCACCATGCCCTTTTTTTTAAGTTTAATTCGTTCTTCATAGCTAGAAATCGAGTTAAGATCACCAGTGCAAGAGCTGAGAGTGCTTACCACTGCAGCAAAAACTGGTTCAATGTAGACACCAATTAGTTTTTTTTAGCTATCCTCTTTAAGGGACACTAGGGCTGAGTTTTTCAATTTCCACATTTATTATCAGAATGAGTTGAAATTTATACTACATACATAGAATAGTAACACTAAGTCACATACCAAATTTGAAAACAATTGGATGAAATGTAATTGATTTTTTACTAATTATATTATTAAAATATACCGTGTGTTCAAAATGCTCCATGCGCATTAGAAATTGTGTAAAACGCTTGATATTTTTATTACATATACATAAAATTATTCTAAATATTATAACATTGAGACATTTCAGGAATGTGACACATGTATGCTGTCAGATTAATTTTTTCTTTATGTGCCATCATGTCTTATGAATGTTGATAAATTTTCATAGTTTTTTAATTTTTTGGTCTGTAATTTACAAAAAGGCTGGAGATATTGCAATGTTATCTTGCAACACATGTGTTTCTGAATATCCAGTGTTTTTTTAGTAAAATTGGTGAATACCTCATGCACATGGAACATTTTGATTACCTAAAAACGATGTTAGGAGATAAAAGCATTTTTATAAAATCGCATATTATATTAACCAGTTTGGCTCACCCAATGAAACTTTTGTGTGAAAAATGTGAAAAATACAATGTTTTGTTGTAGAGACAAAGAGCATGGAGACCTTTCGTTTGGGTTAACCTACGACTTTCTAGGATTTCTAGTTTTAAAAGTATAGCCTACTTTCTATGATTTGCCTTCCATCTTCTTTTTAGGCAGAGGAGATTTAAAAATGTCGCTGAGCGATTAAAAATGGCGGTGCATGAAAATCGTTTTACTGAAATGATCCACAGGGGTCTATAAGATATATATATGGAAAAAACAAACAACAGTTATTTTGCCATTTTTGCCTAAAAACTCAGCCCTAGTGTCCCAATCAATTAAAGATAGTCTACTCTTAATTCTTGAATCGATAAATTGGATTTTGTGTACACTATTTGTCATGCCATGCCTGCAACCTATACTCCCTATGTACTACAGTCAAGTCTGAAAACAAGTTCCAATGGTCAAAAATGTGTCAGTCACCATACATGTAGCCTACAATAATTCTTTTTCTACCTAAATCGGTTTCATCACTCGCAGTAAACATCTAACATTATGGGTTTGCAATATATTAAGAAAAATAAAAAGTCCATCATCTAGTTGTTTTGGGTCTTTTCAGAAAATTCATGAGCCATAAAAAATAATGGCGTCATGTCAAGTTCTGGGGGACCTTGTGTGTCCGAACCCCATTATTGGTTTATAAAATCTCAGGTACATGCCCTAGCAATTTTTGATTATTTCAATCAATGAGTCCACCATAGGAAATATCAAGAATATAAATACCCTTAAAACAAGTCGTTGCATGACCCTCTCCGATCAATGTTTCGCAAAATGTCAATTCATTCATGCGACATGGCCACCGTGGTCAGTGACATCATCCTCGCTCTCCCCACCCACCACGGTTGTCAGATTATTTGACCTTCAAGCGTCGTCTGCGTCTTTGTAATTTTCCCTTGCACCTGTTGTCAAGTCAGATCAGCGCATTCCAATAAACTCAAATGGCATTCACATGCTGCTAGTCTGTCCCTCAGCAAGTTTGTATTCTCTGCTTGCTTCAACCAACATAGAACCAAGTTCTCATAACCGTTTACACGTTAAAGACCCTCTTCGGGGGTAAAAATCTTAGCATGCTTCAAGCATTTTCAAATATTAGTCTCCATCCATCTGCCATAGGGAAGATCAGAAAAGCGAACCCTCGCTCTGTCATAAACCGACATGCAGAAATATCGATTGTTCTATTAAGCACGGCCAATATGGTCAGTGATAGCCTTGTTAAAACTCACGCCCAGCCGTATCGCCCCTCTCAACAACCACTCTTTTTGAACAATTTAGAAAGGTAAAAAAAAGTTTTAAAAATTAACTTATATTCTGAAAAAGAGTCGTTAGGCCCTTTGTCAAAATTTCAAAAGTACATTCAAAAAGAGAGAGTCACCCCGAGTCCTACGACCCCTTGTACACGTTCTAGCGTTATTGGTTTGCGAGATATAACAAAAGTGTAATTAGGCCCTTTGTCAAAAAGAGAGTGTCTGTCCAAGTGCAACGATACCTCACAGGTCCAAATCCCAGCATGGGTTCAGGAAATATCAACAAAAGTGTAGTTAGGCCCTTTGTCAAAATTTCAAAAATACATTCAAAAAGGGAATGTCATCCCAAGTGCTACGACCCCTCATACAAATCCCTAGCCTTATTCGTTCGCGAGATATTAGCAAAAGTGCAGTTAGGCCCTTTTGACAAAAATCAAAAATACATTCAAAAACAGGGCGTCATCCCAAGTCCAATGACCCTTTATACACGTCCCTAGCCTTATTGGTTCATGAGATATTAAAAAGCAAATTACCTATTAGTTTTGGATCTTTTGGTTATATTTTTCAATAACTTATTTATAAATCATTATTCAAAAAGCCCGTCCACTTACAAAAACTCCAAGTGCGCATGCGTAAAAACAAAAAAAGTTAATTCAGAGCGGCATTCTACCCATCACATGTCGTTCATGTGAAAGAACGTTTAATTTCATATTAGCAGTGCACCTCATTTACTAAAAAAATAAAATTCCACCCCCTGGTAGGGGTAGGTTTTATTTTGGGTGGAACTATGTTGTTCATTGGAAAGGGGGTGTCAGCCCGAGTCCAACGACATGTCGCTTGTCAAAATCGGTCCTTGAGTTCGCGAGATATTGCATTGAGTGATTTCAGGGGTAACAATCTCCTTTGTGCGTTAGAACTCCTAGTAGCCCCCTACTTGTACCCCATTCCAGCCCTCAGACTAGAATTATATTTCTTGGGAGAACCGGGAATCGAACCCGGACCTCCAGGGCGAAAGCCAATAATGCTAGCCGCTACACCATGAGATGATAACAGCATTTGATTTCGAGGCGATTACCCCGGTTTCATAAGTGACCAGAATGTGGTCTCGTGCTCAGGGCACTGTGGGAATACAGGAGGTGAAGAATATAGTTTGAGTGCTGAGTGAGAAAAGCAAGGGAAAAGGAAAGTTACTATATAAGAACACGCGGTCGTTTGTATCGACACCCAGTGGCTTGGTAATAAATCACCCAACCTGTAAACCAAAGAGTTCATGTTGCGTGTTTTGGATGTGTAGAAATGAGCTGCCTGTTTTATGATTCTAGATTCTACACACACCCAAAGTACACGGGGCTACATAGCCGCGTTGTCGCAGCCCCTAAACTGAAGAACCAACCAACCAGCCAAAGAGAATAGATGGGAGCTGATAGTCAGCGTGACGTTCATTATTGCGCATGTACCACTGAGCGCCAGCGCAGTGCTCGGTTTTGAATATCCGACAGTTTATTAATATTGTAGAGTGGGTGGCGTACCCCCGTACAGGGCAGACATATTCCATAACAGGTCGCACAATTGTGCTATATGCAAGGAGTTTGGTGAAGTCATCTAGGTTGCTCGTAGCTCTAAGTAAGAGCCATAGCTTCGCTAGTATAGCTTTTGCTTGATTTGTGCGCAGTGTCACTTCCTGTGAGAAAGTGAGTCTTCGATCTAGCGTGGTATTTTGTATAGCCGCGACGGCTAACTCAGCCTGAGTGTTTCTCACCCAGTAGGGGAGGGGGTTATGAGGGTTAAGGGCTTTAAACGGAAGTTGGCTCTGAGTACCTCTGTCCTAGACAATACTTATACAGCCTCAGTACCTTTACATTATGAGGGACATCTGTTGTCGAGAAAAAGGAAGCCGACCCCAAATCCTCATTACTAGTTGGGCGGGACTGAATGGCAATATTTTGGAGATGGCAGGCCTTCAAGTGGATATCCGTTGACCATCGCGACTATAGTTTGGTAACATTAATTTGAATACGCCATTTCTCTAGCTAGGGCTCAAGATTATCTATGGTGTATTGCAGGTTCTCTCCGATTTTATGGCCTCTCCAGGAAGTAGTGGAGATTGTGGTGTCATCCGTGTACATTTGGAGGTTCGTGTTATTTATTTTCGGAACGTCAGAGACGTAAATATTGAATACATGGGGAGAGATAACACTGCCCTGCGGTGGTAGGCGGTACTCCGGCGTATATTTTCCACAGAAAGGAGCGTCCTGCACATGGACATAGAATTTCCTGTTCCTGGGGTAGGAACTTATGGCCTTAAGAAGATGATCTGGGAAGCCATTGTACTCCAGTTTGTATAGCAATCCACTATGCCATAACTTATCGAAAGCACCACTGATGGCTAAAAAAGAAAAAACTCCTATCATACGATTTTCGTTGAATGAGTGCCTAATACTTTCGGTTCGATTCCTGAATATATAGAGTGAGTTTAACGAATACTGTATGGCATACCATACAGAGAGCTGGAATTGCCAGCCATATTAACTAGTTAATTTTGCCGTGTCTTGTTATGGATTTCCAGCAGGCCTTCTCGGTGACAGTCAAGAGATCATGTTTCACTTAAATTACTTTTAATTCTCCAATACATAAATAACTTGCAGAGCGTGAATTTAACTACAAATTGTCCACTTCCTGGGGTAGCGGCTAGAATTCTTAGCTGTCACCCAGGAAGTCCGAGTTCGATTCCTGGCTCTGCCAAGAAATTTAATTCTGGTCTGAGGGCTGGAGCGGGTTTCACTCAGCCTCGTGAGGCAAAACCGAGAAGAGGTTCGATTCCATCTCATCCATCCTGGAAGTGGTTTTCCGAGGTTTCCTCACTTCTACTCCAGTTAGATGCCGGGATAGTTCCTAACTTAAGGCCACGGCCACTTCCTACCCAAATCCTACCTCACTTACAAATACACACACTAGTGCAGGCATCAGAGTGACACAGGTTATCAGACCAATTTTACACACATCCAAGTACACGGGGCTTCATGACCACGACGTCACAAAGCCGCTAAAGGATCAACAACTGCTAACTACAAATGAAATACTGGAATATTACTTGGACGATAATAATAATAATAATGATGATGATGATGATGTGACAGTTGAAAAAGCGTAACATTTATTACACTTAGATAAGACTTATCCTTAACACAACTTACCAACTCTTTCCTTTTAAGAATTCAGTTAGAATGCGGTTATGAATGCAATGATGTAAAATAAAGTACATAAAAATTAAGAAATACTTGCAACGATGTATTTCGATATAATCTATGGTTCTCGGCAACACGCGATCGCTGAAAGGTAAGCACAAGGACTAGATGAATGAGAGACACTTTCATCTGCTTGATTTAGATTACACAACGAACGATAATCAAGTTCAATAAACGTAAGAAAATCACTTGAACAAGAGAATGTAAAATTAAATGGGCCATCCTTAATTGACTTTCTTGTAGAGAGATGATATCATTTCACTAAGCAAAGTGGTTTATGAAGAACACAAGAGTCTTTTCTCAATGGAACACATAGCTGAAGCGGACAACCATCTTTCTTCATTGAAGGTTTTCAAATTTGAACTTGAACTAAGTGCGCTATTTCGTACACGACCTTCAGTCTTCTCTGTCCTCCCAGGGGCTCACATCTATTGGGACGTGGGTGAGAAACCATGGGATCCCAGCTGAGCCCGACATCGCTTCCACATACTTGTGCCGGGTTCCTCTCCGTTTCCTTTCCTGTCGACCCCCCTTGGTCAACTCTCGTTCTCTTCCGACTCCAGTCAAAGCGATTTTCGAGATTTTCGAAGTGAAATGCCATGTCCCGTAGTTCGGATTCCACGTAAAAGGGAGGTCCCTTGGCTCATGATTGCATGATTTACGGTCACGTAAAACTAAAAGCTTCCTTCCTTCTTCTTCCGACTCCGACTCTCCGACGGTATTAGGGTATCTGAGGCCTAGGGAGTCCCTTCCATTCCCGCGTTAATTGTCCCTTCTCTCATCATTCCTGATCCCTCATTCTTCGAGGGGTCAGACCTCTTGTTTTTCTTTCAGATATCACCTGCCGTCTGCTCAAGGCCATCAAGGAGACAGCGTGTGTGTAGCCCCACTACTTCTGGTGCACCCTAGATAGTGCTACACACCCTCAAGGGCTCACGGCTGGTGAAATCGGGAGATGGCGACCCCAAGGGATTCCTGAGCTGGGTCCGGTTTCTTACCCTTTTCCCATTGCCATTGGGACGGGCCCTCTCATCTTTCCCTTTCCTCTCTGCCTTTCCTGGCTCTTATTCTTTCCAAGTCCTTCAGTCCTCATTCTTCGAGGATTGAGGGCATTTATTTCCCCTTTCTTTTATTTCCTTACTTTTCTTTTGTTCTCTTTTTATCGTCTTCTAGTGTGTAAGTTTGTAGTTAGATTTAATTATAGGTCATTTTAAATTTTCACTACCATCCACACCATTAGGGCCCGCTAACCTAGATGTTAGGCCCCTTTAAACAACATTATCATCAGTCTTCCCTGTACACTTGTGTGTTGCCCGCTCATCACTTGCGAACCACTTTTTCAGGGGACCACTGCAGCACTCGGCAGCACGAAGCTAATGAACCTTTCGTTTAGTTTGCCGTTCGGTTCACATCGCACAATAAAAGCAATGTGGCCCAGTCGCGGTATTGAAATATTAGAAGCCAATTATTTCTTTTTGTTGGCTATGTAATCTATCAATTGAAGCTTTTCATTCGGTCAACACTAGTGTGCCCAATTGGATTGTGTAAGAAGTACTCTATTTTATTAAGTGTAATCTGTAAATGATTCATGTACCGTATTTTATTTCAGGCACTACTGTCAACCAAAGTATTATGTGCACTCGAGTTTGAAGGTTGTTTGTGAAGTAACCAATAGACCTACATAAAATCCAATAACATCATTATTTTCGTCGTTCTATTTTACGTTAGGTCATGTAGGTTTGAAATTTTAAATTTATATACACACATCAAAAAAAGTTTTGCATCACCTCGGTTCCAAGAGTTCCGGAACCTTTAAATACAAAGGGAATAGAGATCAACACAAACAACATTTCAGCTCGTTTTATTGCTCATGAGACCCACACATTGCATGTTGTACCATCATACAGCTAGACTTTCAGCATTTGTGGTCCAGATTGCAGTACACACCACTACCTCTAATACCCAGTAGCACGTCCTCTTGCATTGATGCATGTCTGTATTCGTCGTGGCATACTATCCACAAGTTCATCAAGACACTGTTGGTCCAAATTGTCCCACTCCTCAACGACAATTCGGCGTAAATCTCTCAGAGTGGTTGGTGGGTCAAGACGTCCATAAACAGCCCTTTTCAACATATCCCAGGCATGTTCGATAGGGTTCATGTCTGGCGAACATGCTGGCCACTGTAGTCGAGCGATGTCGTTATCTTGAAGGAACGCATTCACAAGATGTGCACGATGAGGTCGAGAATTGTCATCCATGAAGACAAATGCCTCTCCAATATTCTGCCGATATGGTTGCACTATGGGTCGGAGGATGTCATTCAGGTATCGTAAAGCCGTTTCGGAGCCTTCCATGACCACCAGTGGCGTACGTCGGCCCCACATAATGCCACCCCAAAACATCAGGGAACCACCACCTTGCTGCACTCGCTGGACAGTGTGTCTAAGACGTTCAGCCTGACCAGGGTGCCTCCAAACACGTCTCCGACGATTGTCTGGTTGAAGGCATATGCGACACTCATCGGTGAAGAGAACGTGATGCCAATTCCGTGGGGTCCATTCAGCATGTTGTTGGGCCCATCTGTACCGCGCTGCATGGTGTCGGGGTTGCAAAGCTGGACCTCGCCATGGACGTCGGGAGTGAAGTTGCGCATCATGCAGCCTATTGCGCACAGTTTGAGTTGAAACACGACGTCCTGTGGCTGAACGAAACGCATTATTCAACATGGTGGCATTGCTGTCAGGGTTCCTCCGAGCGGCAATCCGTAAGTAGCGGTCATCCACTACAGTAGTAGCCCTTGGGCGGCCTGAGCGAGGCCTGTCATCGACAGTTCCTGTATCTCTGTACCTCCTCCATGTCCGAACAACATCGCTTTGGTTCACTCTGAGACGCCTGGAAACTTCCCTTGTTGAGAGCCCTTCTTGACACAAAGTAACAATGCGGACGCGATCGAACTGCGGTATTGACCTTCTAGGCATGGTAGAACTACAGACAACATGAGCAGCGTACCTTCGTCCTGGTGGAATGACTGGAACTGATCGGCTGTCGTACCCCCTCCGTCTAATAGGCCCTGCTCATGCATGGTTGTTTACATCTTTGAGCAGTTTTAGTGACATCTATGAACAGTCAAAGGGACTGTATCTTGGATACAATATACACAGTCAACGTCTATATGCCGGAGATCTGGGAACCGAGGTGATGCAAAACTTTTTTTGATGTGTGTATATATTTTTTTATCGCAGTTGGAACACAAAAAGTGCACGTTTTTAAGCGTGTTTCGACCATGCGTCACATTTAAGAATTATTATCTCACAAATCCGTCATCAGATCGAATCCAAATTTTAATACAATATACATTGGAATGTTGTATAAATGGTTTATTAATTTCAAAATTGTGTGTGTCCAAGAAACAAAGTTGTTATCATTTTTGTAAGGTAACTTTTTCTCGGCTCGGGGTGGTTGGAAAATGTAGTTCTTGGTTGCATTGTAATCCTTATACATCGAAAAGTTATGCTGTATGACGGTGAAATACGTAAATTAATTCACTTATTTTATATCGGTTTGTATTTCTACGGGGAAATAACACATGTTTCACCAGCTAGCCCCTCAGGGTAAAGCTGTATCAGATAACTCATATGGAAACTGACACTACTGCATATAAACAGAAGTTGCACGCTGCATTCTGTCAGAAATTCCCTGATATTAATGTTACGTAACAGAGAATAGCAGATCAGCGCCGTGCTATAGATTTGAATAAACTTATACCAGATCATCACCTCAAGCTGCTAATGGTTGACGTAGCTGCCGACAATACTCATAACTCTGTAGTCGAATCCATAGATCAGGGGAGTAAGCTACACGTCTGATCAATGAACAAAGGTACACCGATCTTCCTTCAGATGACAAAGATGTAGGTCTTCGTACAGTATATCGCCGGAAGCACTCGGAGAACCAGTGTGGAAACAACTCGAAGATGAATTTGGGATGGCTCCCATAGAATTTGAAGGGACTGATGCAATAGAGCGGCCCATGATCACGAACCAACATTGCTCTAAGAAACTTGATACCGCTGTTGTAACAATGAATGACAATCTCTCTCAGCATCTGTCCCAGAAATCATATTGTTACAACCATGTTCAGACTGCAATTTACGTTGGAGCGATAGCTGTGATACGAGTGACAGGAGGTAGATTATGGCGACCTAAATATGCCTCAGATGAAGCCCATCACTTCCGAGCGAGGCGCGCCATGACGCGTTAAGGGCTCCATCTTGGCAACGCTGTATAGCTTTCCCCGGAGCGGCTAGCTGGTGAACCGTCTTATTTCCCCGTACAAATACAAACCGATATAAAATAATTGAATAAATTTACTTATTTCACAGTCATAGAGCATAACGTTTTGATGTATAAGGATTACAACGCGACAAAGAATTACATTTTCCAACGACCCCGAGCCGAGAAAAAGTTACCTTACATAAATGATAACAACTTTCTTTCTTGGACACACACAATTTTGAAATTAATAAACCATTTATACAACATTCCAATGTATATTGTATTAAAATTTGGATTCGATCTGATTACGGATTTGTAAGATAATAATTCTTAAATGTGACGCATGGTTGAAACACGCATAAAAACGGGCACTTTTTGTGTTCCAACTGCGATAAAAAAATATTAAAATATAAATTAAAAATTCCAAACCTACATTAACGAACGTAAAATAGAACGACGAAAATGATGATGTTATTGGATTTTATGTAGGTCTATTGGTTACTTCACAAACAACCTTCAAACTCGAGTGCACATAATATTTTGGTCGACAGTAGTTTATGCTTGTACTGCTCGGGTCCAAGCTGTGTGAACTTGCGGGCTGAGGGGAAAGAGCAGGGAAGGGTCAGGCGAGAAGAGAAGGGTCTGTCAACAGCCTGACGTGATATCTGGTATTCCTTCTATTCCATTACTGCTAACATAGGGCTGTTGCTCAAACCACTGTGGTGTTAGGAATGAGTGAGTGAGTCACCGACCAATGTATTTGGTACTGTACTATGCACGGACCGAGAAACCTCATCACTCCTCATAGTTCGCGATGCACATCCCTCTCAGGTTCACGCAGCTTAGACTCGAGCTGTACATGATCTGCTTTGATGTTCCGTCATAGAAATGATTACTAACATGTTGAAATAGTGAATTGACAACTATAGTATTGACAATAACCACATTACCTTTAAACCACGAGGGACACCTGGTGTCGAGAGAAAGGAAGCCAACACCGAACCATCATAACTTGTATTTGGGTGGGACTGAACGGCTGGTTTATGGGGATGAAAGAGACTGGAGATCCGTTGACCGCCACGTCTGCACCATAGAAGCTAATATAACCAAGATCGCTAGAAAAGTACAAAAAATTCAAAACACCCCGGGCGATTGCAACTGGAGGGAGTTTGAAATTAGGGCTCAGAAGATAAATCGTGGTTACGCAATTGTAGGTTAAGCATTTTTTCAATCAGTTGATTACTTATTCCTAAGCGATGACCTATAATTTGTATAATAATAATAATAATAATAATAATAATAATAATAATAATAATAATAATAATAATACAATAATAATAATAATAATAATAATAATGTTATGTTATTTGTTTTACGTCCTTGCGGTTTTTAGAGACGCCGGAGTGCCAGAATTTTGCTCTATCATGTGTGGATCACCTCTGTCAAAACCAGAGGCGCTGAAATTATTAAAAACGAATTCTCTTTGCGGAGTGAGAGCAGTACTTACTTTTCTTATTGATAATTCCAGCTATCTGATATGACAACTAGCGGTGAGAATGAAAGGCAGTTCAAAGTAGGTCAACCAAGAACATAGGCAGGTAAATGGGGGCGCTAAAATAAAATGTTATTAGTGACTCTTTGTCCGATTGACAGGTTCTCTGTGTAAATATAAATGCAGAACGAACACATCATAAGACTTTGCTCAGGTTAAGACTGTGTGTTGGGTCCAATAAGAGCGTTAATCTTACATGTCGCATAGAAAAAAAAACACGGTTGTTCACCAGCGTGCCTCATTAACCAAATTAAGACGTCAATGTACTGTAGGGAGGATGATCAGATGTTAGGAGTCATGGCGCATGGACAAAACATTAACTTGGTCATAAATTGCGCCTACTCTTCGATACGACACATGTTTTGCAAATGAAGCAAGCGAGTAATATCTCATACTAATTCGGTCTAGGCCTATTTTAATATCACTTAGAGAAAAATATCCTCGGAGGGGGAGGGGGGTTATTTAGATGTTTCTACCTCACACTCTTAACAACAACACCAAAATAACACAGCATTATCAGACTCAATTCACACATATTAATAGATCTATATTACCAGAGCCTTGACGAATAGTGGCGCTAATCTCAATTTACTAAATGTACCACAGCTTCGATAAACTTTGTCGAATGAGAAGAGACGTCTCGCCAAGGTTTTCGTAACTATTCGCTACACCAGCGGGACGAGGTTTGCACTCTGCCTGCATTTTATTAGTCCGTAGTATTATATATATATAGTGTGGTCCACCCGCCCCTTATAATTTAGTTTTATGAAACCCAACAACATCGCATTTCTCCCGATGGTCGATATTGCTCTGCGCTCTGACTGTGTGGCAGCAATGTAATTGGGTCATGGGTCTAGCAAAGAAACTCCGACCTTAAACTTTTCCCCGCTAAATACTATGACCCATTCTACTAACGTATGACTTACTGCTCCTTGAAATAACACACATACACGTAATACGATCGAATTAATAGCTTAAGCCACGTGATCTGTAATAGTAGAAAGTTAACTCAACACCATAAACCGTGATTGAAGACTTTGAGATGGACTTAAACGTTTGAGGTGGAACGGTTACAGTAACTACAGCACGATTAGCGTGCGGTACCTACCATGTGTTGGTGGCTAAGAAGGTTAAAACTTACCGTAAGTGGTGGGCGCGAGCGGGTAGAATGCAGCTTCGAATCTAGTGGTAGGCAAACTTTTTTTGAACGAAAGCCCTCATTCCATTTTAGTCGGGATGTAACTACATTGCCACATTTATTGCCTTACGACGTATTTTTGCGAAGAGTACGTTGAATTTTTGATGATTTATAAAGAGAATACGATCGAATTGGTACGTTATGCCACGTGACCTGTAATGGCAGAAAATTTAAAATCCGGCATGAATATAACATAACATATTGAAGTGTTGCTCCGCAGGTCCGGGTTCGATTCCCAGCTCTGCCAAGAAATGTAATACTTGTGAAATTGGGTACACGTAGCCTCGTGAAGCAAATATGAGAAGAAGTGGGTTCGATTTCCACCTCAGCCACCCTGGGAATGGTTTTACGTGGTTTCCCACTTCTACTCCGGCCAAATTCCGGGACGGATTCTATCTTAAGGCCAATCCTTAATTGCAAATACACACATCATCACAAGACCGCAATAACTCAGGTTATCAGACAAATTCTACACACACACCCAAGTTAACGGGGCTAAATGACCACGATGTTCTAGCCCCTCAAATGAAACAAAACAACAACATATCGAAGGATATTCTGATCGCCAGTGCTTGCATCGAAGTATACGTAGGCCTACTCAGAAATTCCCATGGTATTATTAGCATACTTTCGATTTTTGCAAAATATGAAAGTAGACTTATGAGATCTACACAGACGTGTACTCTCCTGATCTATGGATTCGACTACAGAGTTTTGAGTATTGTCGGCAGCTACGTCAACCATTAGCACCTAACTTCTCCCAACCTAACTTAACTTCACCTAACTTAACTTCATCTAAGCTAACCTAACTTCACCTAACCTAACCTAACTTGAAAGTGGGAGCAAATGTGGAAGAAAAAAAAGTGGGAGCAAATGTGGCAGCAAATGTGGGAGCAAAAATTTGAAGCAAATGTGGGAGAAAATGTGGGAGCAACAAGAGGGAGCAAGTGTGGCGGCAAAAAGTGGGAGCAAATGTGTGAGCAAAAAGTGAGAGTAAATGTGGAAAGCAAAAAGTGGGAGCACAAATAATAAACTTAGTTATAACCCAACCTAATCTAACATAACTTCACCTAACCTAACCTAACTTAACCTAACCTAACTTCCCCTAACCTAACCTAATCTAACTTGAAAGTGGAAGCGAATGTGGAAGCAAAAAAGTGGGAGCAAATGTGGGAGCAAAAATGGAAGCAAATGTGGGAGCAACAAGAGGGAGAAAATGTGGGAGCTATTGTGGCAGCAAGTGGAGCAAAAAATGGGAGCAAATGTGTGAGCAAAAAAGTGAGAGTAAATGTGGAAAGCAAAAAGTGGGAGCAAATGTGTGAACAAAAAGTGGGAGCAAATGTAGAAAGCAAAAAGTGGGAGCAAATGTGGGAGCACAAATAATAAACTTAGTTATAACCTAACCTAACCTAACTTCACCTAACCTCACCTAACTTCACCTAACCCAACCTAACCTAACATGAAAGTGGGAGCAAATGTGGAAGCAAAAAGAGGGAGCAAATGTGATAGCAAAAACTGGGAGCAAATGTGGGATCAAATGTGGGAGCAACAAGAGGGAGCAAATATAGGAGCAAAAAGTGGGAGCAAAAAGTGGGAGCAAATGTGAGAGCAAAATGTGGGAGCAAAAAGTGGGAGCAAATAAGGGAGCAAATGTGGAAGCAAATGTGGGAGCAAAAGAGGGAGCAAAAAGTGGGAGCAACCATGACTGGTTGTTGAGACTTTCATATCAACCCATACACATGAATTACATTTTAGTAGAGTAATCTGGGTAATAATAATATTAATAATAAAAGTTAAATAAAATTGTATTGATATTTTTCAAGGTGGAATTTCCAAAGTACTGTCATGAATAATAATTACATGGAACAGATTCAGAGAATTCTCGAGTACTTTAAGTTTAATCATTGGCTAGCTCACCTAAATTAACCTAACTTCACCTTAACTAATGTTATGGAAGTTGTGACTTGCTTTGAGACTTGCTATGACGTCACAGATGAATGGCGGTGGGAGGCTGGCAAAAAAGGAAAATATTTTTGTTTAATAAAAAGTTATGTCCTCCGACTGATGGCAACTACGTTACTGTTTTATTCATTTTTTTTGTCGTTTACCCTCCAGGTTGGTGGAACACACGGACTCAGCGAGGGAACTCACCAATACCGTCTCTACGGGCAGTGTCCTAGAACTGGGAACATCGAATCGGAAGGGATACGACTGGTGAGGTGGGATTGGCACCTCGCCCAGGCAGCCTCACCTGCAAAGAGAACCGGGGCCTCATGAGGGAAGGGAAGGGATGGTTAGGATGGATAGACAAGGAAGAGGGAAGGAGGCGACCATGGCCTTGAAGAAGGTACCATCCCGGCATTTGCCCGAAGACGAAGTGGGAAACCACGGAAAACCACTTCGAGGATGGCTGAGGTGGAATCGAACCCCCTCTACTCATTTGGGCCACCTGAGGCTGAGTAGAGCCCGTTCCAGTCCTCGTACTGTGACCGTTTTTGTATTTTCGATTATGGATGTCTGAGAGAGCGCTACTTGGCGCGGTGTTATTTTGTGTCCCGTGAGCGGGTTGTGTTTACAACATCTGATGTGACGTAACGCAGGGGCCATTGCCCTCTCTTGCCTTGTTCGGACCATGTGACTGTGGGTAGACTCGAGGTCGAGTGACGTCAGTTGCTGACGGAGGGGTGAGCTGTCTGGCAAGGTTTGTGAGAGACTCTTGTTCTTGCTGGCTGGCTTACCAGAGCGGGACCGCAGTGTGTGCGAAGCTCGCTGAGTGTGATTCGTAAGTTGCTGCAGGCGGAATTTGCTTCGCGTGGATTGGCGTGACCACATTATAGGACAGTACGTGAAGTTCGTTATACGCACTCGAGTGGGTCTCTGTATGGTTCAAACCTTCTTTATGTTTGTTTAAACTTTATTCTTGTTTCGATTTGGATCTACTGTTATCCTATTCGGGCATCTCGCCATAAAAGCAGGACAGAAGTCGACTGTGGAAATTAAACGCTGCTTGGTCTTTATCCACAGTCTAACATGCATTCTAAGCGGTCGACGATAGGAACAAGACTTTGGTGCTCGCGCTCCCCGACAATGAACGCTTAAAATGTTATACAGGAGCACAGTATAATCGAGTGGAGTTCTGACATAGTGAAGTAATTGTGGAGTACACCTAGCCAGATATGTTTTAGAGCATTTTCTGAATACCTTCGCCATGAACTGTAACTCACTCAGAGTCATGGATGAGACGAGCGTAAACCGCGGAAGCAATTTGAAGTTACTTCTAAGCTATCATATCAAGATTGTCAATGAAGAATGATGTCTACAACATTCGTGTGGGAACTTCTAGATTATACCGGATCTGATGAATAGTTCCACCCGGGGTGTGATCATAGGGAGACGTGAATCTGGGATCGACGCCTGGATGTTGAGTCCCTATACTCAAGGCCATGATTCTTCTGGAAGCCGGATTCGGGATATTTTGTTCCAAATGACGCCCCTCCATCATCTGAAATTAAGGTATAGATCTGACAATCGTTGGTAGTAGTCGAGCATTTTCATTTGTTGTATCCAGTTGCCAATTAGTTTGTGTAATTAGTTTATTTGATGACGGGGTTTTAAGTCAGAAAAATCATTGTCTTTCTTGACCCCAGAATTTTCTTTTTGAGTTCGTTTGACGAACTAGTTTATCCATGTCTTGTTGGTATTTAGTATTTCTTTCTTGCTTCTGCGTCAGTTTTTCCGTTCGTCGTAATTTTCTGAAATTTTCAATCGTTGGGAAGACCACCATTTAGGAAGAAGATTTGCGTTTTAGTATTATGATTATTTTATCAATTTTTTTGCACCGTTATGGTCGTATTACTGTAATTCCCTGCAAGTAAATTTTTCCTTCACATTTAAATCGTTTGACGTTATAATCTACTTCAGCATCATGGTTTCGTGATGGGTTTTTGATTGACATTTACTCTAAAAGGTTATTTGATTCCGAACTCAAGAATGTATGTTGAAATCTTGGTGTTTTTCGAAATTATATTTTTTCTAAGCCAGTTAGGAATTTGATCCTTGAAAAATACTGATATAATAGATTTCTCTCGTTAATCTGCTGTAATATTAATGTTATTAGTGAAGTAAAATTGATTGTGAAATTGAGCTCGTGGACTATTGGAACCACGTGATATATTGTTAAGCTGGATAAGGTTTTTTGGATCACTGCGAGTGATTATGATTGTGAAACTTATAAAATGAAGTCGATAGAAATACTGTGTGACTGACAAGTGGTGGTTGATGTGTAACTAAAGTTTGTGAAATGTTTCGTTGGAGTTTAATTGTGGTTCTTGTTGTACTTAATTTTCGTCTTGTTAGAATACGTCATCGAGTGACGTCTGTGACATTTTGTTTTCAAATCAATTGGAGATATGTCGCCTCCGTAGCGTAGCGGTCAGCACGGTTAGCTGCCGCCCCGGAGGTCCTGGGTTCGATTCCCGGCTCTGCCACGAAATTTGAAATGTGGTATGAGGACTGGAACGAGGTCTACTCAGCCACGGGTGGTCCTAATGAGTAGAGGGGGTTCGATTCCCACCTCAGCCATCCCCGAAGTTGTTGTCCGTGGTTTCCCACTTCGTTTTCGGGCAAATGCCGGGATGGTACTGTACCCGATATCCGGATAGTAGGCTGTCAGATATCCGCCCCCTCAATCGGATTGCCAATAATCAATCGCACCGGCACAGCAACATCAATGAAAATGGCACTGACAGATACTATCGAGATTAGAGCCCAATAGTTAACAAGAAATTATTGTGGAACACACCAAAATATACGGGGTTTCATACTTACCTTTACTTACCTCTTAAATTTATCTCGGGGACCGGGTTGTCAACTGGATCACTTAAAGTATGCCCTCACAATAACCTCCACCATGATATTTAAAATGAACCAGAACGAAGACGAGAAACTTTAAACTGCACAATAATTTATTTCACATAAAGAATGATTTTAACAAAAATAAAACAACAAAATCCACGTGGCAATCAGAAGCCATCGTCCATATAATCATGTCCTCCTGTAGGACTTGTATACTCTACATACAATGTTTCAGCTTTCTCAAGCTCAAAATAACGTAATTAGAATAATGCATTTGGAATGGAAACGGGATTTGGGACGAGACACATATATCAATTGTTTTGCGTGTTTATATACTTCACATTTTATTTATAGCCACAAGGCTATTATGGATACGTCCTTGGCCTCTGTCATACAGTTGTCCGGGCCAGCTGCAATGCACCTGCATCTTCAAAGCGGACTCCCCGTTCGTTCAACCCTAGCATAAGCGAGTTACCTCAGAGCTTGGCTCTCCTTTTCAAAACACGTAAATGTTCACATCTCAACTGAAATATTATCACGCAAATCCTTTAAATGCTCCATTCAAACACCAATGGAATACTCTAATAATCCCACATCATGGCTAATTGTTCAAACCACCTGCTTAATTAGCATTGTTTAGAGTATAAAAACAAAACTCTTAATGTTAATAACAAAAGTTCATTAATTATTTATAACAATAATAAATTGTTTATAACAATGTCAAATGACAATTGAAAATATTATACACGCCTCTATTAATCATTATCATTTCAAATTATTATCAAAGATATTTACATAATTATTTACAATATTAATATTGTTTATATTATTTATACAAGAAATACATTAAACCACACGTTTATCCGGTTGATAATTACTTAAATCGTGGTGATATAATCGACCAATGAAGGTTAGTTATATTTAAATGTCAAATTCAGGTTTAATAAGGTTTAATAATAATTATTAATATTTGTGACGGTAACCTCCATTCAAAATCTTCATCTCAAATTATTTAACACTCTTGTTAATTTTAACAGTATCTTCATATGAATAACTTTCAAAGAACCAGAACAATACATTCAGCGGGAAAATCCTTCGCTCAAAACGCACAAAATGGCACAACAATTGGCCCAAAATTCATCATATATCTTCATATATATGGCATAAAAATCCTCCAAACTACATACAAAAACCTCCACTTATAATTTCATCAACTTCATTTATTACTGTGGGAACCTCCTTCATTATTCCAGGGCATTACTCAACAGCGACTTTTACACGTCCACTGAACTAACGATTATACATCCATTGTTCCTCTTTAAAAATTCTTATATTCATCAATTGTAATAATGACTGTTATTATTTAACCTTCGTGGGTTACATTCATGAATCGATATGAAGTAAAAATTTGCCAATCACAAATAAATTTAATAGCAAATACGATTAGACACTCCTCCCTGGTCTATCAAAATTGAGATTAATATCTTCAAAGTAACGCAGTATAAAAATACTATCTTCAATCAAAGTTCATCTAAACTGTATGAATAGTCGAATAGAATACAATTAGACTGTGGAATGCAAACATTATTGTTCCAATCTATAATTGAGAAAAACTCCTATCAAATGTTCATTACTATAGTGTATTCAGTAAATCGTAATCAAAGTTCATATTTCATAAAATTGTCTATAATGCAATGATAAATGTCTATGTTGCAATCATGTTCATAAGACGAGTAGTATTTCAAAGATCGTCGATATCGTAATAGATTTTAACGCTCTAAAATCATTTAATATTCTTCTTTCTTGAGGATGACAGAAAATTGGTCAAAGTAATTTACTGAATAGAATTACTTTAATAAAATGACACGCTGTCTGAATTCAAATCTGCCATAGCAAATCGTTAACTTTACAGTCAAATCGTGACTACAAAAATATGCAAATTACTTAAAGAATCTAAATTATCAGTCTCAACTGATCCAAAATTATTTAAGTATGCCAATGACATAACAATGTCTCAATAAATCGTAGAAAAAAAAAAGCATAAATCATCGAAGTGTACTGAGTACAGAAATGTTAATCAAGAAAATGGGGCAAAAGATAGGACAGAAAAATATGGGAAAATGGTTGCTCAGATATCGCTACAAGACTCAAATAATACAAGAAACGTTCACGACTACCTTATCTGTTGATTGAAGTTCTAGAGGAAAGTTTTCAAAGAAAACTGCTGTTGGTTCCATTTCACCAGCGTAAAGATGTGCTCCGACCTCGAACCTGGAATCAGCGTCCTCGGAGAATCGAACTGCTTCCTTCTCCGGAAATTGCACTGCTCCATGTATCCAAAAGACATCCTTCTGGCAAAACTCTTCTTTGTGAGTCGGGTCAACCCTGGCCTCTCTTGAAAGTTCCCTGAAGTTCTAGTAGGAATTCGCCATGAAGTTAATTGTAGTTATTTCCGCAGAAATATTCATAGTTGTGGAGTATGAAAATATTTCCACTGTCATTTGGTATAATTCAGCGATGGATTCACGATGCATGAGTGTAGTTGGATGTTCACTACATGCTCGCTTTTGTAGAAAGACGATTAACGAAGTTCCATGCTGTTACTTCACTCCAGCGATATATGTCCCAATTGCATTAAAGCCTTAGCCTTCCATCTCAACTACTGTTAGAATCATTGAAAGCACTGCAAGATTATAATGTTCCATAGTAGACTGTATCGTTGTAACACCAAACGTATTCTCCAATATCACTGTTGCACTCCACGTGTCAGCCGTAGTGTATAATGTGGAATTTTAAAAGTGTTTCTCATGTGGCGAGAAAATCACTTTTGTTGGCAGCCTTAAAGTGCCAATATCTTTCGAAGTATAACTGTGAAATTGTTCAAATCTTCTACACACCTCAATGTTGTACTGCCCAATTGAATTATAATAAAGGTTGAAGTTAACTCTTGATATCTTATCTGGTGGAAACGTTAATGTGAGCGTTTCAACTTCACCTAGTTTCGAGCAGCGTAAAATGGAACTGCTCCGTGTTCGTTCGATGCGCCGGGCTTTAACCACACGCTAAAGACAACTTGCTTCACTTATTCACTCGAAAATGACTATATGACATCTGAAATATATATGCGTTATCAGCGGTATGATCCGTATGAGATATATGAGTTCTGAGATTATGAGTTCTGAGAGCTCCTCTCTTCTGTGCACGACCTTTTATCAACTTCTTAAGGGGCGTATCCATCCCTTCCATAGCCTGTTGCTCCGTCATTGCTAGAAGTTTTAACTTTGGCTATACTTGACGGATTTTCAAATTTCAAAAACTCAAAATTAATTTCTTCAAAATTCCAAATCAATGCCATAACTGAAAATAGTTTTCCACAATTCTGCATGCCAAAAGTAATTAAATATCGTAGTTTCAGCAATCTCCGTCTTCCTTCCAAACTATCGTTCATTGGTTCGAGTCTCTCCTCCAATAGCGTAACTTCTTCCTTAGCACAATACCTTGTTTCCTGCGACTGCGTCGTAAATCTCCGATCTTTCTCGAACAAAATCATGACGTCACCAAGAATCTCAGCTCAATCAGCCTACTTGCATGAAATCTACGTCATCCGTGCCTACGTCATGAATATACACGTCACAACTATGACAGCCATAACTTTACTCATATTTGCCAATACAGCCATCGTGGTCTCAATATAATTCAATTTACGGGGGCATTCTCCCTTCAACACGTTTTAAAAACAGTTGCAAATTGTTTTTAAACTCTGTGTTATAAATATCTCTATTCACTTGAACACGAAATTGAATTATTATTGGCTTACTCTTGGATAATATTTCTTCAAGTTCCCAGCATTGAACTTGCCATAAACGACATTATTCTCATCATCGTAGAGTTCATAACAGTTGTTTCCATAAGCATTCGTAATTCTGAACGGACCCATGAACACTATTCCAAACTTGGGATAGATTTTCTTACCCACGTCAGCCTTGACAGGTCTGCGTAATAATACCAGATTTCCAATTTCTAAGGGAGCACCAAAACGTTTTCCAGCTATTCTTTTCAGTCGTTTTTGTGCTGCTTTCTGGAGTTGTTCTTTCGCTCTGTCTATTCTCTGCTGCCTTCCTAGGTCGGGATCTCTAGGAACGTGGTTAAAAAGATTATCCCACGGCCTTTCTGGGTTTCTTCCTAGATGAAGTCTCATTGGCACCTCTCCTGTGCTCTCCTGCACTGTAGAATTTAGACATTCCTCAATAAGGGGTACAAATCTCACCCAACCAGAATGATCATTCGGACAGAAAATTCGACAGAATTTCGAAAATTCAGCCATATATCTTTCCGAAGAATTCGATTCCGGATATCGCACGCTTGAAAATATGTGCTTAATACCAAGCCTTTCCATATCTGCAGCAAATTCTAAGGATGTAAACTGAGCTCCATGATCCGAAAGTAGATATTCTGGTTTACCAGCTTTTGGAAATACAGCATGTTCCAGTCTGCTTACAACGTTCCTCGTGTTAGCTTTTTGCATGGGACTCATTGTTACAAATTTTGAGAAGACATCCACGGTAACCAACAGATACTGATTACCCTGATATCCCTTCGGACAAGGACCAAATATGTCTGTCGCCATGAGTTCATTTGGTTTAGAGGGAATCATAGCCTAAGGTTTTCCTTTTAATAGAGCGGAAGCATACTTTGCTCTTTGACATTTATCACATGAACGAATGACATTAGCAATGCTGGAACGCATGTTAGTCCAAATAAACCTCTCTTTAAGAGTATCAAGAGTTTTATCTAAACCCGCATGTCCAGATGCGTGATGAGCTACCCACACTAAATTGACAACAAGTTTAGTTGGCACGACTATTCGAAGCTTTGTATGCGCAGAGTCAGCATACTTACTTACGATGTCTCCACTCAAGACAAAGTGTCGTGAATCTCTCTGTGTAGCTGCATAGTCAACATCAGTATTGTCCATGTAACCCTTAAGGAACCTGTACATTTTCCTGATTGGAGCGTGTCTCTTCTGTGACACACCGATTCGGGCTAACCTCCTAACGGTCTCTTGATCTTGCTGCTCCAATTGTACATGGTGTATCTGCACATTTTTGATAGGGTTACGTGATAAAGCATCAGCCAGTAAGTTATCTTTCCCAGGCTGATGGACGATAGTGACATTAAACTGTTGGGTGAACAAAGCCCAACGTGTCAATCTATCACTAGACATGTCAGTTTGCAGCATAAACTGAAGTGCTTTGTGATCTGTAATAATGATAACCTTATGTCCCAGCAAATTTTTTTTCCAAGCTTGCAAAGCTGTTACAAAAGCTAACGCTTCTAGTTCAGTCGTAAAGTAGTTTTCCTCGTGTTTCTTTAACTTCCGACTAGTGAACGCAATGTAGTGCTTGTTGCCTGCCTCATCTTTTTGGTATAAGACTGCACTAATGCCTATTCTTGATGCATCAGACTCTATATAGAATACCTTCTCAAAGTCTGGGTACTCCAGTTTAACGTTGTTTCTGAGCATCTCCTTTGCTTTCTCAAAAGCCTCGTCTGCTGCGGTACTCCATTTCCATCTATTATTTTTCTTGAGTAAATCATACAGAGGAGCCATAATTTCAGAGTATCTCGGACAGTGGCTGCTAATGAATTGGCAAGCGCCTACAAATTCTCTGACTTGTTTCACCTTAGTTGGCTTTGGGAATCTTGTGATCGCATCTACTTTCTGCATGTTTTGATGATATCCATCCTTATCAATGGTATGCCCCAAGTAATTGATCTCCTTCTTCAAGAATTGACATTTTCCAAAATTGACCTTGATATTGGCCTCCCTTAAATTTTCAAACAACTTTCTCAAGTGCACTAAATGTTCTGCGGCGTTGGATGAAGATACAATTAAATCGTCAATGTAGCAGATTACATTCTCCTTTACTTCGTCAGTGAGCTTGCTATCAAGTGCTCGAATGAGTGCTGGTCCACTGTTGACCATTCCAAAAGGCATTCTCACAAAGACCCATGACGTCTGGTCAAATAGGAATCCAGTGTACTGCATACTTTCTTCCTCCAGTTGAACTTGGTAAAACGAAGATGTCAAGTCCAGAACACTAAAACATGCTCTCCCTTTGAACTTTCTAAGCAGATCTCTGATCTTAGGTGGTCGGTCATTTTCTGGAAGAATCTTCAAGTTGAAGGTCCGAGCATCGAGACAAAGACGTATCTGACCATTACTTTTCTTCACTACAGTGATGGGGTTTATGTAAGACGACGCCTGTTTTTTAATAATCCCGTCTACCTCCATTTTTCTGATCAACCCTCGTACTTCTTGATAGTATTTCTCAGGTATGGGGTATATTCTCTTTTGGTAAGGGGTTTCATCGGTCAGCCTTATCTTATACTTATAATCTTTAATCAATCCAGGCTTTTCATCAAAAATATCTTGGAATTCCTTTATCAAATCCTCAAATTCCCCCTGAATTTCTTCAAATCCTTCAGTTTTTCTACTGGGTATTTCTGTTAAATTCTCCACTTCATTAATAATGGTATTTAAAATTTATTCCCTAAGGTCTATCTCCAGACTGTTTTTCACGTCCTGTTCTTCGATCTCTTCTGTGATCATGTACCCATCATTAAAGCTAATACTTCTAATCTTCATATCAATAATGGCTCCAACTTTCGATATAAAATCGATTCCTAGCACAATATCGAAATGGATCTTGTTAACCACAATGAAGATCTGTTCATAATTCCTTCCATTAATTTCAAAGTTCAACAGCACTTGGATCTTGCATTTCACTGCCTTATCTTGGAAAATTCCTCTCACTTTGACGGTAGAAACAGGTAAAACTGTCATGTTTTCTCCTTTTAATAGACTTTGATAGCAATCATCAGAGATGATAGAAATAATTGCACCAGTATCCATAAGAGCTTTATACTGTTGGCCATCTATCAGTACAGAAATAATAGGTACGGCACATGGTCTTTCCTCTTTAACGATTCCCCTCTCTTCTAATAAATCCTCATCAGTTACTTCGTAAATTTCATTAATGGTAATCAGGTGTGGTGTGGCAATGTATTCATAGTTTCTCACTGTCGTTGAGAAATCGGCGTTTTTTTGTGTGTTACCAATCTCAAAGTTCCCCTGCTGACTTGTAGAAGGACCAGGATCGATCACTACATCCTGTCTTTTCTTTTGGTTTTCAGCTTCCTTTTCTCGTAATTCCTTCAGATACTGCTGACTTTCTTTCTCTCTTTCTTGATACTTGTCGGGTGTCATAACCTGACCTTGAGAATTCTGATTCTGATTCTGGTACTGGTTATTTCTATTGTAGTTTCTATTATAACCATTGTTATAGTATCTACCTCTTCCGTTGTTGTAATTCCCTCTATTATTATTCCAGCCTCGTCTTTGCTGATATGGACGGTAACCTTGGGATCTGTGGTTGCGGAAATAATGATTCCTGTGAGGACCTACATTTTCAGTTTTTCCTTCCTCAGGCTTATCAGTTTGCTGCACTTGATCCATGTAGACTGTATTAACGTCTTTGAATTCGTGCCTCTGACCTTTTTGTACCAAATTTGGCATTGGACTCGTGTAGTCAAGCCTTCTCAACAATTCGTCCATACTGGTCAAATCTCTGATATTTGACGATATGATCAGTCTTCTTACTTCCACAGGCAGCATACGTGAAATCGCATCTATCAACTGCTCTGTTGACAATGGGGGTTGCAAAAATCTCAAGCGTGATAGTTGGCTCGTGAAGAAATCAGCGTACCGTGTTGGAAGAGTACCTGAATACTTCCTCGAGTATACCTCAGCTCTTAATGAATTCTGAGCTTCTATTGACCAAAATCGTTTTATCAGTGCCTCTGCGAATTCGTCAAAATTGCTGAACGTGAACCGAAATGCTCTAAACCATTCGAGGGGTCCTCCAGCTAGAAATCTTTCTACGATTCTCATCTCTCTCTCTCTAGGAATGTGGGCTTCTATGAAATAGTCTTTAAGATTCCTGATATATTCAATCGGTGTGAGACTATCAGTGTTGCTAAATTTTTGAGGTTTGTCTTCAAAATTCCGGATGACTGTCACATTTCTCGGATATGAATCCATATAATTCCTCCCACTATCACGATACTTCCATTCAGGTTCAATATTCCGATCCTCTTCTTCCCTAAATCTGGATATACGTTCCTCAGGACTAATATCTCTCTCTTCTGTAGTAAGGTTACCTCTTCTCACGTAATTTCTATCCTCTTCACCAGTCAATCCTTCGGTATCCTTGTCTGTGATTTCCGTGATGACTTTCCTAATCAACTCTTCCTTATAGGTTTCCATCATGCTAGCTTCTCCTAGTTTCAAATTCTGCAGTTTGCTCGTAGTTTCATTAACATCAGAGACAACCTTATGAATCTGTTCCTCTAACGCAGTTTTTAATGCTTGCACGTCCTGACCTATTTGAGTTCTATCCTCTACCTGCTTTTCGGATAGCGAATCCATCCTTACATTCAAGTCTTTCCTAATCTGAACTACGTCATTATTAATATCTACTTGTGTACTGGCAAGTTTTCTTTCAATTCGCTCCTGAATCTGATCTACATGTTCCCCACTTGACCTGTTCCATTCATCTTTCCACACCGTTACATTTGCAGTTAACATTTCCGCAATATCTACTTCGATGTCCTCCTTAAGTAAACGATTGTGATCTAATACTTGGGTTCTCATGACCTCTACATCGTATTTTAAACCAGCTAAAGAAGCTGTTGTCCTAACAGACTCGTCAACTAATCGAGTTGTTAATGCACTAATGTTACGAGTACCGGTACAAAGCGTTTTTGAAGTTTCAATTTCCTCCCTAACTTTGTTAACATCAGTTTGAACTTTAGCAATGTCTATAAAAACAGTATTGACTTCTACTTGTATTTTATTGATATCGCTTTGCATATCGTTAACATCTGAATGAATATTATTGATGTCTACTTGAACATTTGACACATCAGTTCGAGCATTTCTAACCTCTTTTTGAACTTCTTCTACTTTGTCTTGTACAGTAGCAACATCATTCCTAACAACAATTACTTCAGCTCTAGCACATGAAATATCACCCCGGACATTAGCAACATCAAGATTCAACATAGTAAGATCTTTCTGTACCTTAGACACATCAATTTTAACATCAGAAACATCTTTGTGAATGTCACTTACAGCATTCTCGATTCCCTGGGTACTGATCTGTAAACGCGACACATTATTTTCTAGGTTTGCAGAACTGGTCTGAATAACTTTCAAATTTTCATCCATCCTAGTAGACAAATTACTAGCATTCTCCTTCATCATCTCCTGCATTCTAATAGACAAATTAGCAGACAAGTTACTAGCATTCTCCTCCATTCGACTAGTATTCCTAGCTTCCATCTCCCTCACACTTTCGTTCATGCTAGCTTTCAAGTTAGCAGACAAACTGTTGGACATCTCCTCTAACATCTTCCTCAGACTCTCATCTGCCATTTCAATAATATTTCAATAATAAACTGCTTTAGGGACATACATCAAACAGAGCAAAATAACAACATCTGAGCAACATTTTTCACCATATATAAGTTTTGAGCAATTTTCTGTCTTAAATCTAACTTATAATTACCTTATAATTAACCTTCGTAGACACTTCATGTTGAAATAATCTCAAGCACATGTTCAAATTTCTTTGATTCATTTTAAAATATCCTAACACAAATAATTTACATTTACAATCCAAATAGTTTAATTTTATCTTTAATATGACTAAACATGTCATAAGCCGGTCAAATAAAATAAGACTCCAGATCATAGGCGATTTTTCTAAGTTTCCAGCCTATTTAACCTCTCTCAAGTTGTATAAGATCTGATCTTTTCTGAGTGTAATTTTCCTAATACAACACAACATTTAATCCCTATATAATCACACTCTCAAATTCTACAATTGGCTAAGACATCCAACAAAGAATCAACCTCTTTATTTGAGTCTTTACAATCCCTTTGACATCGATAACTTGGTAATCCAATGTTATTCGAACACTCCACAATATTGCGGTGCCAATTCTACTGCAATAACTTGGTAATCCAATGTTATTCGAACACTCCACAAAATTGCGGTGCCAATTCTACTGCAATAACTTGGTAATCCAATGTTATTCAAGCACTCCAAACTTCGATTGTGCCAATTCTACTGGCGTTCAACCTGGTAATCCAGTGTTGTCAATCGAGCCCCACCGAATTGCGGCGCCAATCCTACTGTACCCGATATCCGGATAGTAGGCTGTCAGATATCCGCCCCCTCAATCGGATTGCCAATAATCAATCGCACCGGCACAGCTACATCAATGAAAATGGCACTGACAGATACTATCGAGATTAGAGCACAATAGTTAACAAGAAATTATTGTGGAACACACCAAAATATACGGGGTTTCATACTTACCTTTACTTACCTCTTAAATTTATCTCGGGGACTGGGTTGTCAACTGGATCACTTAAAGTATGCCCTCACAATAACCTCCACCATGATATTTAAAATGAACCAGAACGAAGACGAGAAACTTTAAAATGCACAATAATTTATTTCACATAAAGAATGATTTTAACAAAAATAAAACAACAAAATCCACGTGGCAATCAGAAGCCATCGTCCATATAATCATGTCCTCCTGTAGGACTTGTATACTCTACATACAATGTTTCAGCTTTCTCAAGCTCAAAATAACGTAATTAGAATAATGCATTTGGAATGGAAACGGGATTTGGGACGAGACACATATATCAATTGTTTTGCGTGTTTATATACTTCACATTTTATTTATAGCCACAAGGCTATTATGGATACGTCCTTGGCCTCTGTCATACAGTTGTCCGGGCCAGCTGCAATGCACCTGCATCTTCAAAGCGGACTCCCCGTTCGTTCAACCCTAGCATAAGCGAGTTACCTCAGAGCTTGGCTCTCCTTTTCAAAACACGTAAATGTTCACATCTCAACTGAAATATTATCACGCAAATCCTTTAAATGCTCCATTCAAACACCAATGGAATACTCTAATAATCCCACATCATGGCTAATTGTTCAAACCACCTGCTTAATTAGCATTGTTTAGAGTATAAAAACAAAACTCTTAATGTTAATAACAAAAGTTCATTAATTATTTATAACAATAATAAATTGTTTATAACAATGTCAAATGACAATTGAAAATATTATACACGCCTCTATTAATCATTATCATTTCAAATTATTATCAAATATATTTACATAATTATTTACAATATTAATATTGTTTATATTATTTATACAAGAAATACATTAAACCACACGTTTATCCGGTTGATAATTACTTAAATCGTGGTGATATAATCGACCAATGAAGGTTAGTTATATTTAAATGTCAAATTCAGGTTTAATAAGGTTTAATAATAATTATTAATATTTGTGACGGTAACCTCCATTCAAAATCTTCATCTCAAATTATTTAACACTCTTGTTAATTTTAACAGTATCTTCATATGAATAACTTTCAAAGAACCAGAACAATACATTCAGCGGGAAAATCCTTCGCTCAAAACGCACAAAATGGCACAACAATTGGCCCAAAATTCATCATATATCTTCATATATATGGCATAAAAATCCTCCAAACTACATACAAAAACCTCCACTTATAATTTCATCAACTTCATTTATTACTGTGGGAACCTCCTTCATTATTCCAGGGCATTACTCAACAGCGACTTTTACACGTCCACTGAACTAACGATTATACATCCATTGTTCCTCTTTAAAAATTCTTATATTCATCAATTGTAATAATGACTGTTATTATTTAACCTTCGTGGGATTCATTCATGAATCGATATGAAGTAAAAATTTGCCAATCACAAATAAATTTAATAGCAAATACGATTAGACACTCCTCCCTGGTCTATCAAAATTGAGATTAATATCTTCAAAGTAACGCAGTATAAAAATACTATCTTCAATCAAAGTTCATCTAAACTGTATGAATAGTCGAATAGAATACAATTAGACTGTGGAATGCAAACATTATTGTTCCAATCTATAATTGAGAAAAACTCCTATCAAATGTTCATTACTATAGTGTATTCAATAAATCGTAATCAAAGTTCATATTTCATAAAATTGTCTATAATGCAATGATAAATGTCTATGTTGCAATCATGTTCATAAGACGACTAGTATTTCAAAGATCGTCGATATCGTAATAGATTTTAACGCTCTAAAATCATTTAATATTCTTCTTTCTTGAGGATGACAGAAAATTGGTCAAAGTAATTTACTGAATAGAATTACTTTAATAAAATGACACGCTGTCTGAATTCAAATCTGCCATAGCAAATCGTTAACTTTACAGTCAAATCGTGACTACAAAAATATGCAAATTACTTAAAGAATCTAAATTATCAGTCTCAACTGATCCAAAATTATTTAAGTATGCCAATGACATAACAATGTCTCAATAAATCGTAGAAAAAAAAAGCATAAATCATCGAAGTGTACTGAGTACAGAAATGTTAATCAAGAAAATGGGGCAAAAGATAGGACAGAAAAATATGGGAAAATGGTTGCTCAGATATCGCTACAAGACTCAAATAATACAAGAAACGTTCACGACTACCTTATCTGTTGATTGAAGTTCTAGAGGAAAGTTTTCAAAGAAAACTGCTGTTGGTTCCATTTCACCAGCGTAAAGATGTGCTCCGACCTCGAACCTGGAATCAGCGTCCTCGGAGAATCGAACTGCTTCCTTCTCCGGAAATTGCACTGCTCCATGTATCCAAAAGACATCCTTCTGGCAAAACTCTTCTTTGTGAGTCGGGTCAACCCTGGCCTCTCTTGAAAGTTCCCTGAAGTTCTAGTAGGAATTCGCCATGAAGTTAATTGTAGTTATTTCCGCAGAAATATTCATAGTTGTGGAGTATGAAAATATTTCCACTGTCATTTGGTATAATTCAGCGATGGATTCACGATGCATGAGTGTAGTTGGATGTTCACTACATGCTCGCTTTTGTAGAAAGACGATTAACGAAGTTCCATGCTGTTACTTCACTCCAGCGATATATGTCCCAATTGCATTAAAGCCTTAGCCTTCCATCTCAACTACTGTTAGAATCATTGAAAGCACTGCAAGATTATAATGTTCCATAGTAGACTGTATCGTTGTAACACCAAACGTATTCTCCAATATCACTGTTGCACTCCACGTGTCAGCCGTAGTGTATAATGTGGAATTTTAAAAGTGTTTCTCATGTGGCGAGAAAATCACTTTTGTTGGCAGCCTTAAAGTGCCAATATCTTTCGAAGTATAACTGTGAAATTGTTCAAATCTTCTACACACCTCAATGTTGTACTGCCCAATTGAATTATAATAAAGGCTGAAGTTAACTCTTGATATCTTATCTGGTGGAAACGTTAATGTGAGCGTTTCAACTTCACCTAGTTTCGAGCAGCGTAAAATGGAACTGCTCCGTGTTCGTTCGATGCGCCGGGCTTTAACCACACGCTAAAGACAACTTGCTTCACTTATTCACTCGAAAATGACTATATGACATCTGAAATATATATGCGTTATCAGCGGTATGATCCGTATGAGATATATGAGTTCTGAGATTATGAGTTCTGAGAGCTCCTCTCTTCTGTGCACGACCTTTTATCAACTTCTTAAGGGGCGTATCCATCCCTTCCATAGCCTGTTGCTCCGTCATTGCTAGAAGTTTTAACTTTGGCTATACTTGACGGATTTTCAAATTTCAAAAACTCAAAATTAATTTCTTCAAAATTCCAAATCAATGCCATAACTGAAAATAGTTTTCCACAATTCTGCATGCCAAAAGTAATTAAATATCGTAGTTTCAGCAATCTCCGTCTTCCTTCCAAACTATCGTTCATTGGTTCGAGTCTCTCCTCCAATAGCGTAACTTCTTCCTTAGCACAATACCTTGTTTCCTGCGACTGCGTCGTAAATCTCCGATCTTTCTCGAACAAAATCATGACGTCACCAAGAATCTCAGCTCAATCAGCCTACTTGCATGAAATCTACGTCATCCGTGCCTACGTCATGAATATACACGTCACAACTATGACAGCCATAACTTTACTCATATTTGCCAATACAGCCATCGTGGTTTCAATATAATTCAATTTACGGGGGCAGTACCTACTGTAAGGCCACGGCCGCCTCCTTCCCTCTTCCTAACCTATCCATCCCTATCTTCCATCCCTTCTCCTCCCTCATGAGGCCCCTGTTCGCTTGCAGGTGAGGCCGCCTGGGCGAAGTGCTGATCACACCTCCCCAGTTGTATCCATCCCGACAAGATGTTCCAAGCTCCATGACACTGCCCATAGAGGCGGTAGTGGTGAGTTCCCTCGCTGAGTCCGTGGGAACCACCAACCTAGAGGGTAAATTGACTAAATAAAAAAAACAATTGGAGATAGTATCTCTAGGATATTTACTGTGATTTAACTTTAGGTCTACTTCAAATTTCATATCTATGAAATCTAATTATACCTGTGGCGATTTTCGAGAGATCTTTTTAAGTACAGCCATTTCTCGGTAATCTTTTTCAAATTTTGCATTTTCGTTTGACACGGTGCGGACATATTTATACTTAACTGAGCTCCTTCTCTTGGCTCAACTGCGTCCTCAGTGGCGATTCCTTCTTGTACAATTTAACCAAATAAGATGGTGTAGTGTTGGTGAGTGTTGCCACTGGACCTTGTTTCATTAAGAAACATTATATATGTATATACGTGTACATTATTGTATTATATTCGGGTGAGGGATTCTTTCAGTACCATTTTTACTGAATAAATATTTTATTTT
The DNA here is from genome assembly GCA_946902985.2 of Meconema thalassinum. Taxonomy (NCBI): domain Eukaryota; kingdom Metazoa; phylum Arthropoda; class Insecta; order Orthoptera; family Tettigoniidae; genus Meconema; species Meconema thalassinum. Next base: position 791,048,411 of record OX336390.1, read on the forward strand.
ACAGCAGTTCAATCCGAGAGTCATAATTCATTATTACTACATAAATTGTGCCGGGAAGATGAATGTGTTTCCTTTTCTTTTCTTAAATTTTCTCACTACTCTCTGAGATTAGTCGTATCTCGTTTGCGTCTCGTGTCACGTTTTGTCCTGAGCTAGTTTTCCTTGTTTGCATTTTGGTTTGTCTTTGCACAATTTAGGTTTGTTGATATGCTCCTTCGTACTTCCTTCTCCTGTTGGTGGGATCTGGAGGGTGTTTTCAGCCGGGCAGTTTCAGATCCTACAATCCAGTGTTCCTAGAGGGATTCAACAGGTCCTGGTAAGTTATAAAATTGCACATCAGATTTGGCGCTTACGTTTTGGGCTTAGAATTGAGAAATCGTGTCTAGCGGGAGTGACATTTAGGTGTTGGGTTCGATTCTGTCGAACAGCACCATTTTCAGATACCTTCGCAACGATCAGTTATGAACACGTTGGATGAGTATTCTGGACATAATGGCAAACCAATATTTAGGCATGAATGTTGGGATTTCACTGTGATGAATGAAGCAATTACGAGCGTACTCGATCTACATAATTTGTGTATTATTGCAGCCATTATTGAAAATTTTGATGTTCGGTAATGCCACATTTTGTGTTAAATTCACTAGCGACTTGTGACAGAGTAATGGAGGTATGCACAGGAATCTTTATTCACGTGTCCAGTCGAGTTAAACATTTAATGGGGTCCATGGTGGAACTTCATTTAAGTGTTTTTTTTGACCGGTTTACGATCATTTTTGCATCGTAGTAATGGTAAATTCTTTAATTTCAAACTAGGTCATTTATTTACTAGGGCCATTTTTGTGATTATTATGAGTTGTGGCGATCGTCTGGGATTTATGGATATTTTCGGAACATGCTTCGATAGGGTTAATTAGATATAAGATAATTTAAGGTAAAGCTAAATGATTGAAAATTTCAGGTATTGGCAATCTGGTTACTTCACAATGTCTATGCTCAGCTCTGTAATACTGTGTTCTTGTTATCTCTTTGTATTTCATATTTTTGTACAATGACATCACCGGCTGAGGTGATGACTGTGGCAGATGTCCACAATATGTTTAAATTCGTCCATGAGACTATAAACAACTTAAATCTGGATTTGGAAGGTATCAAAACGTTTAATAAATCCAGTTTTGATAAACTGCAGGAAAGCAATAAGGAACTCATTAAAGAGAGTGTAGCCAAAATCATTAAGGGTGAATTAGATCTGATGCAAACTACCCTTAAATGTGTTCAAGACAGTTCTAAACGAGTAGAATCGAAAGTAAATAATGTTGAGGCAAGTAATGATGAGATTCATTCATTCATTCAGTCATTCATTCATTCATTTATTTGCAATGGGGGTGTGTCCCCCGGTGGCAAATTGGATATACATAACAAATAAATAATTATACATAACAATTCAATAACAATTATACAACAATTAAACTGGAGTATTTACACAAATAGTCAGCCTTTTCTTAAACACACCTATATGTTTGGGAAAAGGCTCTAAGACTGCGGCAGGTAGAGAGTTCCAGTTATCAATGGCACAGTTTACAAAAGAATATTTACCATAATTTGTTCGCTGTGGTCGGCCCTTAACTTTGAAAGGATGATCGCACCTACCCATGTAAGTGGGCTTTCCCAATCGTTTGCTAAGCTCACCCCATGCTGGTTGATTTGTATACGTGTTGTACATAGCGCAGAGTCTAGATTTCATCCTCCTAGCCTCCAGTGATTCCCACCCAAGTTTCTTTAACATACGGCTCACACTGCTCCTGGGATTAAAGTCACTGAGCACAAATCTAGCGGCCTTTCTTTGTACCATTTACAACTCATCACGGCCGACTGAATGCGCTCATACCGGCCTAGACAATGAGACCTTTTTCATGAAATCTTGTTAGTTACTCAACTGCTCACACAGCGCTGTTCACCAAGCATTGCACGACTAAGACTTTCCTCTACTTAGTGTAAAACTAAGTCCCCGATTCTTCGATATCTCGGGTAATCTCGAGAACCACTGGATGGATTTTGATGCGGCTTTCACCATTCTGTACAGGTAATATCGAGGAAGATTTCTGTAGAAAATAATTTATTTATGATCAAAGGGAGCCAAGCAGTAACGATTTTAGATTTCAGTGAATAGGTCGAAGAAAGAACTTGACGTCCGTGCGCTTTTTAAGCTTCCGCTGGACAAACCGTTAAAAATATCAATATACTATGAGTGTAAGAATTGTTCAGCATGAAAAATTGTACAAAAAAGTCCGCGTGAGCATATCTCTATCTTCGATACATCGCCCACTATAAGTGTTTTTAGTTTGGACGGGAGGGGGATTTGGCTTGCACCTCGCCATTCTTAAATTACGTCTGACAGGAATTCCTTGCTTATTCATAACTGTTCCCGGGCGAAGCCGGGGCGGGCTGCTAGTGACACTATTATATTATCATTATAATTCCCACAATATCAAAATGCAAATTATATCACAAAATAAAATAGCGTGCTAATAAATCTAAGAGAAATTAGACATACCTTGCACCTCGTTACAGTTGAATTCGATCAGAATTACTCGGTTTTCATTAAAGTTTATGCATTTTTCTGCTGAACGGTTTGGAAGTTCGGCAACAGGAAACTAGGACTGTCATTTACTTAAAATATTCATTTTTGTATTTTTGTACTATTTGTGTTCATGATTTCATTACATTGAAATCAGAATTACCGACAGTAGTGGCTACGCTGGCTAAAGCGCAGCGTTAGGCCATGGGGCCAAGCTCTCTGCTGACTCGGTAGACGCGTGTGTTCGAGCCCCACCGTCGGCCGTCCTTGAAATGATTTTCCGTGGTTTCCCATTTTTCAACACCAGGCAAATGCTGGGACGGTACCTTCTAACAGGCTACGGCCGCTTCCTTCCACATCCTTGCCCAGTTTCATTCATCTTCATCCATTCCATCTCTCATCCTGACGCGCAGGTCGCCCACGGGCGTCGACTAGAAAGACCTGCACTCGGCCTCTCAGGAGGCCACACGAAAAAAAAAATGTCAGAATTAATGCTTTAATTAGTAGGGTATACTATTCAGTGTACCTATTATAAATAAAAACCGTGAGGTTTCTCACCTCCCCATATTACGAAACCCGGTTGCCTAATACGGGGAAAGTGCACTTTTAAAGTTAACAATAATATCAGAGGGTATTACAACATCAAACGTGCCCATATTTGTAATATACATAGTATATCGCCTGAGGTTTACATTGGTGAGAAAACCAAAATTATTCCGTTCCTTCTTATGTCTAATGTGAGCCCTATAAAAAAAAACCTCCCCATATTTGGCGACTTTCCTCTACCCATTTTTAGAAGATACCTTATGCACTGGACAGCTGAATCCGTGATTAATTGTATAGGTAGCTTCGTAAGTCTCAGAACTCAGGAAGTCCTTTCTAGCAGCGTTACTAGCAACTTTCAAAGTTTCAAGGTAAGAAAGAAAATATTCCTCTAGCCAGTTTAGGCGACTGACATTTAATGAGAAAAAAAATGCCCTTTATCTGGATTTCTAGACTTAATATGATGATATGTGATGCTTACGTCATGCATAGCGAACCATTTATTAACGTTTTTTTTTTTTAATGGTTGCTTCTGCGTCCATGAATGTGTACGCTTCCGGTTGCATGCCTATATTTTCTTTCAGTGTACTAATGGCACCAATAACGTCTGACGAGAACACTTCCTTGGCACGCCGAACATTCATTTTTTCAAATTTAGTGGGTTCGATGTGTTTTTTAGTGAGGTGTCTGACCGGTTTGACGATCTCACCCTTTTGCATTGTGTATAGTAATGACAAGTATTTCCCTGAAATTATTCCAGTACCATCAGTCATCTCTCGTTACAGAAACTGCGTTCTAATGTTGTTTTTTTTTTAGAATGTGACAATGATCAAAACTAGGGAATACATTCCTAGACTCGTCGTATGGGTGATTGACCATTGGTTGCAAATTCCCTCCCCCTAAATGCCTCATCATTGTAGTGTTAGTTTTGTGATTATCAGAGACAGTTATTATAATTATGAAACCGCATTGTTCAACCTCGAGAATAACGTCCAGCAGGAGTTTATGTAAGTCCCGTCCTGACAGCTGCTTCGTGAAAAAGAAAAATCTGATAATTTGTCGAAAGATCTCTTAGCACAAAACACAACACACGATTAGCTGCTACTTGTTCCCGGCTGTAATTTTGATCCTCTCTTTCCTTTTAATGAGACGGTGCTGGGGTAGTGTCCTTGTACCCGAAGAAGGTGCAAGGTATGTCTAATTTCTCTTAGATTTATTAGCACGCTATTTTATTTTGTGATATAATTTTAATTTTGATAATGCGGAAATTATAATGATAATAATTATATAGTGTCACTAGCAACCCGCCCCGGCTTCGCCCGGGAACAGTTATGAATGTGCAAGGAATTCCTGTCAGACGTAATTTAAGAATGGCGAGGTGCAAGCCAAATGCCCCTCCCGTCCAAACTAAAAACACTTATAGTGGGCGAAGTATCGAAGATAGAGATATGCTCTCGCGGACTTTTTTGTAGAATTTCTCACGCTGAACAATTCTTACACTCATAATATAATGATATGTTTAACGGTTCGCCCAGCGTAAGCTTAAAAAGCGCACGGACGCCAGGCTATTTTTTCGACCTTTTCACTGAAATCGTTACTGCTTGGCTCCCTTTGGTCATAAATAAATAATTTTCTACACAAATCTTCCTCGAGATCACCTTTACAGAATGGTGAAAGCAGCATCAAAATCCATCCAGTGGTTCTTGAGATTACACATTTAATATACGTACTGTACATCTGATTCCCTATCGCGCCTATAATCGGAGGGGAGTGCGCTCTACCGGTAACGAGTAGAAACTTTCCAATTACATGTTATACATGGGTTCTGACTGGGAATGTCAAGGCCGGTATAGAGCGCAGCTCGTATTCAGTCGGCCGTGAACTCATTGATGAGCCCTACTTGATATGGATCCCAAACCGCCGAGGCATATTCCAGAATAGGTCTTACAAGTGACAAATAGCCTAATTATTTAGCAGAGGTACTACTTCCTTTTAATACCCTCATTACAATGTGCAGGGATTTGTAAGCTTTTGAAACTACACATCCTACATGGCTACTCCATTTCATATCATTCCTTACGTGAACGCCCAAATATTTGCAAGAATCTTCTTCTACAAGTATTTCCAAGCCAATGTTATATTGAAAATCCTGCCTTCGCACTTTTCCTATTTTTAAGAGACTACATTTTCTTGTGTTTATTTTCATTTTATTTACAATCGCCCACTTATAGACCAGGTTCAGGTCCTCTTGAAGCACTGCATTGTCTTGTGAGTCATGTATCTTTCGATATATTACACAATCATCCGCAAACAATCGACAGTCACTGCGAATCCCATTTGGTAAGTCATTTATAAACGCCAAAAATAACAAAGTTCCGATTACGCTTCCCTGAGGGATACCCGACGTTACGGTAATTTCATCCGAGAATATGCCTTCGACTTTCACTTTCTGGGAACGACCCATCAATAATTCTTGGATCCATAAAATTACTCTTCTATCAATCTTCGTCGAAGCTAATTTATGGAGTAGCATGTCATGCGGCACGACATCAAATGCCTTCACAAAATCTATAACCACGGCGTCGACTGAAACTCCATGGTCTAACGATTCGCTAATGTCTTGAAAATGTGATAGCATCTGACTCTCGCATGAGTAACCTTTCCGAAATCCATGTTGCCTATCATTAAACCATGATAATGTTTCCCACTGTTCCCTCAAGTAGTCGCAAATGAGATGCTCCATCTGCTTACAAACGATGGACGTAAGGCTAACCGGCCTGTAGTTGCCCAATTCAAGTCTGCTCCCTCCCTTAAATATTGGGACTACCGTAGCTCTTTTCCAGTCATCTGGGATTTGCGCATTGTTTATGGACACATTAAACATCACCTCCAAGTATCGTGCCACGGCCCTACCTCCTAGTTTAAGTACTTCACTAACAACATTAAAAATATTCATTTAAACGTGAACAATGTTACTCTTGATGTGAGTCAGGTTGGATCGAACGTGGCTAAAATGGAATCCACAGTAGACAACGTACAAACCTCAGTGGATTCTGTACAACTCGAGGTAGTTAATGTACAATTAAAAGTTGACACTATGCAATTAGACGTGGGAAATGTGCAACTTAAAGTAGATAATGTTAAGTCTGACATGGGTCAGGTTAAATCTAACATGGCTCAAATGCAATCCACAGTAGACAATGTACAGACTGACATGGGCCAGGTTAAAACCGATATGGGTCAGGTTAAATCTAACATGGCTCAAATGCAATCCACAGTAGACAATGTACGGTCTGACATGGGCCAGGTTAAAACCGATATGGGTCAGGTTAAATCTAACATGGCTCAAATGCAATCCACAGTAGACAATGTACAGTCTGACATGGGTCAGGTTAAATCGAACATGGCTCAAATGCAATCTACAGTAGATAACGTACAATCTGACATGGGTCAGGTACAATCTACAGTAGATAGGGTAAAGTCTGATGTTAATAATATGCAGATAATGGTGGATACTGTACAATTTAAGGTGGACAATGTACACGCCAGATTAGTTGATTTAGACAAAGACAATAAACAATTTCAAGTAGAGATGAGGTCAGAACTTGATGCCAATAAAAAGGAGCAAAAAGAGAATTTGGATGCTGTCCAAACTCAATTTACTAGCGAGTCCATTAAAACTCAGGAATCCTTTGTTCTGCTAAGAAAGGACGTGTGGTCTTTACAAACGCAGATAAAGGACCATACAACACTTCTTAGAGCAGACATTGAAATTGATATAAAAGCTATAATGGATGAAAATGTTGGTGTACTTAGGCAGGAAATTGTTAAAATTAATCAAGAGTGTGTAGCAGGTGTCAAAGCCGAATTGAATTTGAAACTTGCTAACGTTGAAATTAGTTTGAATAAGGATATTGCTGATGTTCGAGAAGAATTTAATAAGAGAATAGATGTCAATCAGGATACCCAAATCACACGTATTAATGAATGTAGGACTCTGTTAGAGGATAGGATTAAACAGATTGAAACCAAGGGGGAACAGGACAAAATCGAGTTCATAGGGGAAAGAAAAAGAAAAACTTCCGAATTAAATGATGTTAGAGAAAAACTTGAAAAGTTAATTTTAGCTGAACATATTGACGTAGAGGCTTTAAAGAAGGAATTAAAAGTTAAATGGCAACAGGATATTAACCGGTTTAGGCTCGAACTTTCGACTAAGGATGGTCATGATTTATACACTTCGGGACACACAAACTTCCAGGAAACGAGTAGATCGAATGGGGCGGAACAGTTGCAAGTGGAACAATCTCCAACGTTTACAAATTTGCAATCAACTGGGGAAATAGATGGAAATACTCCATCAGGATTGCAAGTGGGACAATCTCGTCGAGATCAGTACAAGATTCCGACAGGCAATCAAACTGCAGGGGAAGCCAGAGGTAATACATCTTCAAATGGATCACGAAATATCACGATAATTCGCAATTTTGATGAAAAACCTAAAAAATTTAGCATCCTTGATGGGATGACCCCAATTGAGTTCGTGAGAAATATTCGGGATTATTTTGTGGAAAATCAAATTGCTCCAGAGAGAGAATTACGTATTGTGGAACGTTATTTATCGGATGGCCCTCTTTTATGGTTCAAAGCATTCCGTTACACGTTCGAAGATTTTGAGAGTTTCGAGGAGGCCTTTATTAAGAGATTTTGGTCAGTGGAGGTTCAGGAGAATATTCGTTCAGAGATTTACTACAAAAAGTATTCTAATAGTGGACCAACGAGCTACGCTGAGTACTGCGTGATGCAGCTTTCAAAACTCAGATTTTTGCAGCCCCCTCTTACGCAAGGAGAATTGTTTGAAGCCATATCCCGTCAATTGCCCGTGGAAGTCCGTAGATACCTCATTTCATCAGGTGTGTCTGATTTGGTGCACATGGAGGACCTTATGCGTAAATTGGATTACACGAGTACAAGTGAGACTCCTGTGGTAAATAAGAACATCCGTCAGGAACCTAGGACAGTGCATGCTGTCGCCATGGATAGGACGCAGTAAACTGATCGAGTATATGGGCAGGGAAATCAGAAAACAGGACCCATTAGGAATTACTATCAAAGGGACAGAAGATATAACAATCAGTATCGAGAATACCAGGATAGACCTTGGCAAAATCGTCGATACGACAATAGGAATGATGGACGTAGAGAATATGGACGGCCTAGATATAATTATTATAGGGATGCTCCATATCGTTCAGAGAATAGGCCGCAACAAGGATATAGGTCGTATAAAAACTACCGTGACGAAGAATTCGCTCGCGGAAGAAGGGATAATAATCAGCCTAGAAATGGGCGGGATCAGTCTCGTGAACAAGGACGAGGAGATGAGCGCGATAAGTGAAAGGAATTAGGCGCAGATTATCAAGCGAGCACGAGTAAACAGGGGATGAATCAAGATAGAGCCCCTAAAGGGAACAAAAAGACGTCAGTGTACTGATGCCCTTATATCCAATGATAACTTCACATCTTTACTCCATCGATGTTAAATTATGTACATAGAATTGAAGAGGCTACGGAAAATGCAGCTACAGAAGAAACAGATATGGTAGAAGAACCTTAAGCGATTTTTCAAGAAGATCAAGTAAACGGATACAAAATACGTCCCAGTGTATTAAGAATATCTTGAATGATTTAAATAAAAGCTATTCTCGCTTTTATTTACTGTGACGGGAGAAGGTTGTGACCGTTTTTGTATTTTCGATTATGGATGTCTGAGAGAGCGCTACTTGGCGCGGTGTTATTTTGTGTCCCATGAGCGGGTTGTGTTTACAACATCTGATGTGACGTAACGCAGGGGCCATTGCCCTCTCTTGCCTTGTTCGGACCATGTGACTGTGGGTAGACTCTAGGTCGAGTGACGTCAGTTGCTGAAGGAGGGGTCAGTTTCCTGGCAAGGTTTGTGAGAGACTCTTGTTCTTGCTGGCTGGCTTACCAGAGCGGGACCGCAGTGTGTGCGAAGCTCGCTGAGTGTGATTCGTAAGTTGCTGCAGGCGGAATTTGCTTCGCGTGGATTGGCGTGACCACATTATAGGACAGTACGTGAAGTTCGTTATACGCACTCGAGTGGGTCTCTGTATGGTTCAAACCTTCTTTATGTTTGTTTAAATTTTATTCTTGTTTCGATTTGGATCTACTGTTATCCTATTTAGGCATCTCGCCATAAAAACAGGACAGAAGTCGACTGTGGAAATTAAACGCTGCTTGGTCTTTAACCACAGTCTAACATGCATTCTAAGCGGTCGACGATAGGAACAAGACTTTGGTGCTCGCGCTCCCCGGCAATGAACGCTTAAAATGTTATACAGGAGCACAGTATAATCGAGTGGAGTTCTGATATAGTGAAGTAATTGTGGAGTACATCTAGCCAGATATGTTTTTAGAGCATTTTCTGAATACCTTCGCCATGAACTGTAACTCAGAGTCATGGATGAGACGAGCGTAAACCGCGGAAGCAATTTGAAGTTACTTCTATGCTATCATATCAAGATTGTCAATGAAGAATGATGTCTACAACATTCGTGTGGGAACTTCTAGATTATACCGGATCAGATGCATAGTTCCACACGGGGTGTGGTCATAGGGAGACGTGAATCTGGGTTCGACGCCTGGATGTTGAGTCCCTATACTCAAGGCCAGGATTCTTCTGGAAGCCGGATTCGGGATATTTTGTTCCAAATGACGCCCCTCCATCATCTGAAATTAAGGTATAGATCTGACAATCGTTGGTAGTAGTCGAGCATTTTCATTTGTTGTATCCAGTTGCCAATTAGTTTGTGTAATTAGTTTATTTGATGACGGGGTTTTAAGTTAGATAAATCATGGTCTTTCTTGACCCCAGAATTTTCTTTTTGAGTTCGTTTGACGAACTAGTTTATCCATGTCTTGTTGGTATTTAGTATTTCTTTCTTGCTTCTGCGTCAGTTTTTCCGTTCGTCGTAATTTTCTGAAATTTTCAATCGTTGGGAAGACCACCATTTAGGAAGAAGATTTGCGTTTTAGTATTATAATTATTTTATCTTTTTTTTTTTGCACCGTTATGGTCGTGTTACTGTAATTCCCTGCAAGTAAATTTTTCCTTCACATTTATATCGTTTGTTGTTATAATCTACTTCAGGATCATGGTTTCGTGATGGGTTTTTGATTGACATTTACTCTAAAAGATTATTTGATTCAGAACTCAAGGATGTATGTTTAAATCTTGATGTTTTTCGAAATTGTATTTTTGCTAAGCCATTTAGGAATTTGATCCTTGAAAAATACTGATACAAAAGATTTCTCTCGTTAATCAACTTTAATAGTGAAGTAAAATTGATTGTGAAATTGAGCTCGTGGACTATTGGAACCACGTGATATATTGTTAAGTTGGATAAGGTTTTTTGGATCACTGTGAGTGATTATGATTGTGAAACTTATAAAATGAAGTCGATAGAAATACTGTGTGACTGATAAGTGGTGGTTGATGTGTAACTAAAGTTTGTGAAATGTTTCGTTGGAGTTTAATGGTGGTTCTTGTTGTACTTAATTTTCGTCTTGTTTGAATACGTCATCGAGTGACGTCTGTGACATTTTGTTTTCAAATCAATTGGAGATAGTATCTCTAGGATATTTACTGTGATTTAACTTTAGATCTACTTCAAATTTCATATCTATGAAATTTAATTAGACCTGTGGCGATTTTTGAGAGATCTTTTTAAGTACAGCCATTTCTCGGTAATCTTTTTCAAATTTTGCATTTTCGTTTGACACGGAGCGGACATATTTATACTTAACTGAGCTCCTTCTCTTGGCTCAACTGCGTCCTCAGTGGCGATTCCTTCTTGTACAATTTAACCAAATAAGATGGTGTAGTGATGGTGAGTGTTGCCATTGGACCTTGTTTCATTAAGAAACATTATATATGTATATACGTGTACATTACTGTATTATATTCAGTTGAGGGATTCTTTCAGTACCATTCTCTGAATAAATATTTTCTTTTACAGCAGTTCAATCCGAGAGTCATAATTCATTATAACTACATAAATTGTGCCGGGAAGGTGAATGTGTTTCCTCTTCTTTTCTTAAATTTTCTCACTACTCTCTGATATTAGTCGTATCTCGTTTGCGTCTCATGTCACGTTTTGACTTGAACTAGTTTTCCTTGTTTGCATTTTGGTTTGTCTTTGCACAATTTAGGTTTTTTGATATGCTCCTTCGTACTTCCTTCTCCTGTTGGTGGGATCTGGGGGGTGTTTTCAGCCGGGCAGTTTCAGATCCTACAATCCAGTGTTCCTCGAGGGATTCAACAGGTCTTGGTAAGTTATAAAAGGGTACAGTACCACTTTTCAAATTTCGTGGCAGAGCCGGGAATCGAACCCAGGACCTCCGAGTTGGCCGCTAACCGTGCTGACCGCTACGCTACGGAGGCGACACTGTTTTATTCATACTTGTTAAATTTGCGCACTATCCTGGCACAAGGTGATGTGAAGTCAGTTCACTGACTGATGAGAACTGTGTTATTTAGAGAGCCGCAAGTCCCTTTCTTTTACTTGGTGGCACAGCGGTCAAGCTGTTGGCCTCTCACCCGGCCAATGCATGTGAGATTTTCAAAGTGAAATGCCAAGTCCCGTGGTTCGGATTCCACGTAAAAATGAGGTTCCGTGGTTCATAATCACAAGATTCACGGTCACGTAAAACTACTATCTTCCTTGGTCACGTATAACTACAAACTTCCTTCCTTTATTTCTCCACAATGAGCGCAGGCATACAATTTCCTATTGCGCTGATTCTATTAGCGATGATTAATTCCATATTCGATCGGGGGATTACTCGTACTCAACATGGCGTCATCTTTCCTTCAAATAATTCTGGTAAATCTCCACTGTGATCACTTCAAATGAACTAATTGTTAATATTATTAAGATTATTATTACTAGATGTGACAAAACATGCAATTGGTATTAGAACTAACGGTTATTCTGGTACTCTAACGGTATGATCCGAATATAAAACGTTGTTCACGCAGGCGGAAGGATTCAATAATTAATCCATTTGAAATTATAGGGAGTTTTATTCGTCTGTAAATTGCCTCATTATTTATAGGGATCATGCCTTAATTTGCGTAACTATATCATCTTCCGTGGTAGAGATATTACACGAAAATCTTCATTCAATCTTTCTCTCTCACTGAGTCCGTTGACTGTCTTGGAAGTGTGTCCCGTATTCCTCGGCATGTATACGAGTAATTCCCCGGCCTGGCATTCCTGGGCACGGATAACTAATACGAGGCACGTCCAGAAAGTAAGTTCCGTTTGGTAATAACATTAAATTGTGTACAGATACAGAAAAATCATTTATTGCACAACATTCTACACCTCTTAAACTACTTTTCCACATAACTGCCGAACTTTTGCAGGCATTTGTCATAGCGTGGCACAAGTTTTTAGATACCTTCTTCTTAGAAGTTTGCCGCCGACCCGTAAACGAGAGTGAAGACTCCCCTGTAAGATATCCTACCGTTTGGCCACCACTGTTAGGCAAATTGATTGCTTACCTGGAGAACTGCGTATGTTTAGGAGTTCTCCCGGTTCATCCTGTGGCAGATTCCAAACTATTTGTCAAAATTTTGCTCTGTAAATTTAAGGCTGAGGTCTATAGCTTTCTTCATCTAAAAAATTCACCAACGTTTAGCCTTCTTCAAACAATATTTAACTATGTTCATGCGTATTGGACGTTTATATTTGTTGTCGTAGGTCACTGGCTATTGATCCGACTTAATGTCACTGTTCCATGACCCCTATTGCCGATGGGTACAGTACTTAGGTAATTCTTTGTTGCCACCACTTGATCTTGTATTACTGTAATACAAGATACGAGAACTCTACTGTTGGTATGCTTCAACAAGTCTGGAGATCGAAAAAATGTAAAATGTATGGGAATGAAACGCGAATTTGAGAATATCACTCTGTGATTAATTTTATCGCATTCGTATTCACATCGCAGTTGTTTTATTTAGGGGCTTACGACATTGTCGTCATCAGCCCCGAGACGGCTCAATTTGTAACTGGGGTTGGGAATGGGAAGGAGGTGTTCGAGGTCTTAATTTAGGTACCATCCCAGCATTTACCTGGAGTAGGAGTGGGGAATTCATATAGAGCGAATTCTAGGATTGCTGAGGAGGGGATGGAACCCCCTCTTCTCAGGTTCATCTCAAGTGGCGGAATGTACTTCAGTTCTAGACCTTCGAGTAGAATTAAATTTCTTGACGAAATCGGGACTCAAACCAAACCAATATCTTTGGGATAGAAGTCTCAACACATGCCCCAGGGCCACCGAATTCGGCGTTTATATTTCTTATTTTATGATTGTAATAGTTAATGTATTTGCATTTATACCCATCATTTGAATGCGGTGGATAATAGGTTAGTTTTTCCACTTTTTCTGTAACGAATTGTTATTTGTTAAAAGGTTCTGTTCCTTAAATCTTATTAGGATTTACAACAAAAGGATGCTGGTGACTTTTGACTTCGAGCCATTCAGGAGATCAACTCTCTACTTTCGATGTTCCGTTCGCACTGCTATCTAACAGTAAAACCGGACCTATAATTAAGTTTCTCTTGTAATCACCAAATCTGATACGAGATACATCTTACGACACAGAGTGCCTATTAAAAATCCTACTTCCTCAGCTGAGATTCGAACCCGCCATCTTGAGTTCAGGAGGCGGACACAATTCGACCGAGGAAACTAATGGTTCATAACACTTGTACTTACCTGAATGTGCAGTCACATTCCGTTGGTTCTGAACCATTAACACACTAGACGGTAACAGTTTATGGCCTGTTGAACGATGTTTCAAGTATCTACAAAGACTTAAACACATGTGAAACTTTAATCATGCAGCCGGCGTACACGGCTGTCTGGTAGGCATGCAATCTGGTAGTAGTATAGTCGATACATCTGGTCGCAGTGGCTTCCCATCGCTGATACGATCAGGGCCCGTATTTAATTCATATTAATTGGCCATGAGTATTTCGATCGCAGGCCAATTGACGCATATGCATTTAGAACTCCCCCCTCCCTCCGAGATTACAGACAAAGAATCAAAGTGCTTATTTATTTTATTTAATCGTGTCAGCTAACATATAATATACACATAAAACAATCCAGTAATTGGTACATTTCTTCGTACTGTGGCTACTTTCATATGTAGGTTCTACAAATTTATACAAAATTTAAATGCAATTTGACCAGTTTCCAGCCAGTTTACAGGCCTCTTTGGTGGCTTGCACCAAGTCCTCGAGAGAGCAGGTTGTTGGGCACAGCTTGCAGATGAGGAGATGATCCGGGTCTGCTCTTTACCACATTTGCATAATGTACAGATCAAAGTGCTTAAACCATAAAATACCTGAAATACGGATATTATTATTTTTGTTGTTGTTTGAAACTTCGGCTTTTTGACTGGTTTGATGTAGCTTTCCATGCCTCTCAGTTCTGAGCTAATCGTTTCATCTCAGCTACCACACCTTACATCCGAGTCAATCTGTTTTACAAAATATAACCTTGGTCTACGCTTGCAGCAAGGCCCTGCGTAGCTAGTGCCTGTAGTATGTTCTACCCTGCTACACCCTTACTGACTGTCTAAGAAGTACGCCACAAGTGCGTGACGTCATGTCCTTGACTCTCCCCACCTGCTGCTAGCTACGTGTGCGAGCGAGCTGTGTATAGATAGTATGGCATGGTACCCTACAAGCCAGGCAAGTGCTTTCGGGACGCATGACCTTACACTGTCAGCCCTGTGATTGAACTCGTCAGTTCAGGCGAGATTTCTCAAAGCCGTTCTTCTCTTCTCTACTCTTCATATTATTATTATTATTATTAGACTATTATTATTAGCAATAAAATGTTATTGGGTACCAATAGGCTACGTCTCATACTGTTCCCGAGTATATTGAAAATAAATTCCCTACTATTGAATGGATTCATTGACATCAAAATTAGGTCATTTATACTTAGGCATACCCAAACTCAATCAGTGAATAAAAATGTTGATGTTGTTGCTCTCTCTTATTGGAAACGTACTGCGCCCGAATTCCTCTAGAGCACAGTCCCAAATCCGCACAGATGGTAAAAGGATCGTGAGAATGTCAACACTTAATTCTTACCAAAATTTATTTAAATATGACATCACTTTTACATTTATCGTTATACTCGACCAAAAAGTATTTCACCGGAACAATGCAATATATGCCTCACAACGAATTGTACTCCACATATCAAACAACGGGAATTCATCTCCTCAGCTTGTTAGATTGGGATCGGCATTTAAATACAAACAAAACACGACTGTGTCGTACACCAAACATGCTTAAAATAGCCGTGATTACGAAATATCACCTAGTGTGACAAATTCGACACAACCGCTGGTCACTCAGCACTGGGAATTCAAATTAACAAATTCGATAGACCCATGCAATCGACAACGTCGAAGCCCCACCTGTTGGGCGACCATCAATTAGATATGTTATATATGCGCCCGAATTCCTCTAGAGCACAGTCCCAAATCCGCACAGATGGTAAAAGGATCGTGAGAAAATCAACACCCGGCTATGAGTTGAACAACCCTCACCGGACTGATGACTAGGGAACCCTAGGATCGCATATATACATCTCTAACTATACTACTAACTAGTTGCATACTGTACAGAAAAAAATAAAAAAATAAAAGTAGAGCATTAACGAGCAACTCGGCTCTCGGGCGTTAAGATAAGTCGTCGAACATCTGTCTGCATCTAGCTAGCGATATCGTTCTAGTGTAATTAAGCATTGAATCAAAGAAACAGTTCTAAAAACTCAGCAAGAATAAAAATGTTCTTGCCATTTATTAATAATAAAATATAACATGACAAAATTATGTTCCCTTCACCAAGAATAAAATACAATATTTTATCTGTGCCTCACATAGGCCTGATGCGCTTAATAAGTGTCTTTCTTGCATCTTTATACGAGTACAACATGTATCTCTTGCTTGATAATATTTACATAAACACATAGTTTAATTAATGACAGTAGTGTCTGTCCTACTTGTTTACTGAAGTTATACTTTAACGCTCATCGCAACAAACATACTCCCTACATAATACAATCGTTAAAGTCTTCAAGTTTAAATCTCAAGTTCATAAATAATAATAATAATAATAATAATAATAATAATAATAATAATAATAATAATAATAATAATAATAATTAAGACTACAATAATGACGTATTTTCATTTTATACATGATCGCGTCCCGCACGATATAAAAACTGTCTCTAATTTATTATAGTTCATATCATCACTTTCCTCCTGTCTTATCATCCTTCTTTACGTGTATCACCATCTTTCTCCGTATCTCACACAATAAACTAGTCAAAATAGGTGTTTGTGTGTCAATTCCATGTGGATCATAAATACTAACAGTGAAGTTAATATTTCATCACTAATGTGTACAACTCTGGTATTTCAATAATGAATAATAAAACAAACTAACAATGCACGACTGTTCAGATAAGCTCTTCAACCAAAAATCGAGTGTGTGTGGCATGAATCCTCACTCCCACACTCCCCTCGTCTCCAAATACAAATTATGACTTCTCTTACTCACCACAAAATATTACAAAACCTTTCTTCATAAACTCACGTTGCATATTATCGCGTTTCTAGCTACGCCTTCATCAATACAAATGCATTTCATCAACCTTCCTTCCCTTAGCACGTTCACACAAATTCTACCGTTCCATATCAACTACTTTCATCAAAGTATGATATTTAGTATTCCTACTAGAAATTACAACTGTAATAACGTTCATGAATACGTCTCACTTCCTCCTACAAACTCCTCTATCGATTATACATCTCGTGCTATGTTCTAATACTTTCCACTCCTTCGCTTCACATATTTCCTTGTTACAATTTATCGCTTAATTCTGAATTTCAAGTCTGCTTGTGTCTGTTATAAAAATAACAATAACCTTTCCTCACGTTTATGTTCATAATAAATATTTATATCTCTCCTTCCATCTTACAGTATTGTTTTATGATAAATATACTTCCATAACATTTTATAATAACCTTTCTCGTTCAGTTATGCCTTCTACTACCGCATAGTATTCTTTTTCATACCTCAAAATTTTGGGTTTTACAATATCATTACATTCCTTTCATACAAGAGTTACTTCAATGCCAATATTGAATACCCCTGTTAACTACATCGTTCTCTACATCTTATTTCGTTCCTGAAATGAATAAACTCTTTGCTTATAGGATTCTCTGTCCTTCCTTACCTCACTTCAAGTAATAAACTATTTACTTTCGTCAAACACATGACTATATTCTTTCTCTGATATATTACTTATTTATTTCTCACAAAGTTGTGCTTCATTTCTCTTGTTTCAATACATATATATTATCGTTCTTCAATATTTCCACAAATATACAAGATTATCTAATATTTCAATAAATCTACTGTGCCCGCTGGCCGAAGGTTTCGGGGAGCCACCGGTTTCAAATGACCCTTCCGAGACCCTCTTCCAGTTAACACACAAGTATATGGGACGATACATTCATAGGCTGGTGTAGCACAAAAGTCTGTACTCGGGGATGTCGGGAATTAGTGAGGTTCGATCTTTAACCAACTCAGAGGAATGCATCGATAACAAAACTAAACATGAACGAGAGGTCAGTCTTAGGTTAAAATCACAAATAAATTTTATTCAGAATAGATCCCTAGCCTAGCATGAGAGTTGCAAACGGCTAGTCCGATACTATTCTGCCCTGAAAGAAATATAAAAATTCCTAAACAAGATCTAAATTGCTCTCATGGTCCTAACACAAAATTCGACAAAGTGAACAAGCTAAGAGAATGGCACGTAAGCAATTACATCGAAATAACTTACGGGGGGATCAAACAACAAAAGAATTTACAGCAAAGCAAGACATTTACTTGTTTACAAATACTAGAACATTTACATTTAGTAGCAAGGGGAAAATTTGTCCTATGCTATGATGGTGCCATCTCCAACATTTGTCTTTAGAGTTAAGTTTTAGCTAGTCCTAAATATCATTAATTAATAAACGAGATGCGATTATTACTAAGAAAATCAAGCTATGTGCACAATGTTGCTGAATGAAAAAAAAACTATGCTAATACAACACAAATTCATACAATAATTCAGCACTCCTATGGTTGTGCAATTGGCACTGCCTACGTACTCGATTTGTTACTGTTTGTAACAAACGGTCATAGTGTCAAAGTGTTAAGAAAATAGAAAATATAGGAAAGCCTGCAAATGCGATAGTAATTAAACAATTACATCGACTCATATTGCTACTGATCTGGTGTGTGTGCTTCAGTTATCACATCACCAATTAGTGGTCGACTAATCATGTGAAAATGTATCAAAATGTATCTACAATAGCTTAACAATATCTAAGTGTTAACATTTGGTCCAGAAAAATAGTTTATTTTTAATGTTTATAAATTTTATTTAGGTTCAGGGGGAATTATAAGATTTGTTAGTTTTCAAAACCCTATTTTTGATTATTAAAGTTTCACACAATTATTTATTCCTGACAGTATTGTTGTTCAGTTTATGGACCTTTAAAAGCGTTCAGTGTATTCAGGTAACGTTTGTATCCAACTTAAGCAAATAACTCAATAGTTCAATAGCTTACGAGACACCCTGTGTCTTCACCAATATTTCATCACACTTATTAGACATCCTATGTCTTCACCAATTATTTTACTCTTATTTCGGATCCATTGATCCAGGCACCTTCGGTTTTTGGTACGACTTTAATTAGTTCATTACCACCGATATAATCACAATAACAATGTCGGAGGTATTCATCCACCGTCACGACTCATATAACACTCTTAATTTACAAAAGTGTGGAATCCTAATTAATACACGTTTGAATTGCTGGTAATAAAGATTATGTGTACGAAAACACATCCTGACAACGCTTTAAATAAACATAAAGGTTTCTGATACAAGCTAACTGTGTGTGAGCATTTATAAAATTGCCTCTTCCCTGAATAAATCGAACCTGCGTTCATTTGGTTACAAAATACAATTTCATTCATTGCCTGTGTGGCTTCTCATAAAGAAATAAATCTGTTTTCAAGTATTGTTCTGGCCAATAAATGTGAGTAACGGAACTCTGCATTCCACTTGTAATAATGTCAAGAATCTCACAGCCTTCTAAAACAAAATATTAATCCACTGCCTAGAATCGAGTGTGCTGTGTAGTGAACTTGGCTCGTAACCTTGGCCTTGATTTAACATTGTCAAACTAGTTTATTTGTCATCAGCCTGACAAAATAAAAGTTGATAATACTTGTTTTTAAATGATACGAATGAGCATTGAAAATCCAGCCTTCCTGGCTTCTATAAATGTTTAATAAACTTATTAATTTCCACACGCGTCATATAATTAGCTACCTGCATTGTGCACTAAATAAATGAAACCAAAATAAACTAAGTCTACTGTTTTCCAATTCTTACAATACGCTATAAATATTTGATCTGACTTACAGATTCAGCGTCACTTGGTTCGAGTTCCGCCATGAGATGTTGTATGCGGTCTCGTGTATGGCTTTAGGTTACCATTTCATTGTGTTTGGACATCCTCCGTCGCCAATTCCACACGCATGATTTAGCAATCACATGCCATCGCGCGGTTGGAGTTGTATCTGAAGATCTGATGGTTTATCATTATTGCGATGTTAGCGTTGGTAAAAATGTAGCACATAATTAAATAAAACTGTCGCGCACTGCAGCTAATATGCGGTAAAATATTGCCCATTTTCACTCCGCCACTGGCTCTAGTTTCTGTCGCTTGTGCGACACTCACTCGTGACTTGCACTGATATTTGCACAAGAAAATATTAATAAACAAAAAAAAATCAAATTACTGCCCATCCGGCAAATAAAGGTTGTACTTGTAGGTTTTGTACAATTATAAAGTTAGTTAAATACACAGTTTATAGAACACTGAAACATGTGTGTGTGCGTGAGAATGAGACCATGCGGTCGCAAAGTTTTCTTCACACAAGTCTATCATTTCACCTCGGATAATAATAAAAATATTTTACAGTTTTCTTAGTGGTGAATGTATTCAATCGTTCAATTATTACACAATGCCATGATGGCTATCCGTAAGAAAGTTATTCGCAGATTTTTCCAGCCACATGGTTTCCTTTCACTTGTGCTCCATCATGCACATGTTGTCTCTTCCACAGACGAATAGGAACTGGTGTTACCAAATATGGCGTGCTCTCAGTACATGAGCTGGCCGCGTAAATTGTTAGTTTCTTCGATTTTCGAAGTATGCTGTACTTCAAATATGCAGAATTACTTGGTTATAATTATAGTAGATTTTTGGAATATGAAAAATAAGTAAAAATATAATCATAAGCGATATTGCTTCAGCTTTTTCCCGCCGCTCGCAGGGTATGTTCAGTTACATTTCAGCATAAGTTTTCGTCTCTGTTGTCTGAGCAAACATGCGTCAACGGGCGCACTACTGAGTTCTCCAATGTTACAACAGATCTACGGAATATACGTTCGCAATCGCAACGAAATCGTTCGTAAGTAAAATTTTAACGCTCTAAAAATGACAATGAAAAATACTAACGATGTCTAATATCATCGATCAAGACTTCAAAATACGTCCAAGTGACGTATGAAAATAACTATCGCAATTACTAAAATTTACTAAACTTTCAAGACAATAATAACATAGGTTATAAATGCAAATATGTTGGTCAATATTCTGGAATAACGTGAACAAAGTCTAACTACAGATATGAAAAATGCACTCTTCTACCTTCTTTCTGAGATCGTTGGTGACAGACCTGATGACTCCTTTGTCCTCGTAACCTCATCGTGTGGTTTCTGGAATGCTGCGTGTTGCTCCAATCGGGCTGCATTTTGTCACCTCGGCCTTGAGTGGACTGCAGTAAAGTTGAACGACCTAGTGTGCCGTCAAGAAACAGGTTACCAGCTGGCTTCCCGCTTGACGACCCACTCTTCTCGTACAAGATAATGACACGACCTCGCCTCCGCTCTGCTTGCCTCGCGTCCATCAGTCCTGGGTTCCTCGTTGCTCCATCACGCATCCGCTCGTCTTCTTCTTCTCAGATCTAGATGTTCTTTGAAGTCGGTAGTTTGCATAGTTCTTTCCATCGTGAAAAATCACCTCCATGTCGTGAATTTCCCTTGTAGTAGCTTGGAACGTTATGTTAGCGAAAACTGCGGTGGTCTGCAGCTCGCTATTCATACTGCTATGTCATCCTGGTCATCTCTGGATCTCACCGGTTCAGTATAGTTCTATCTTCCCATCATGGTGAATTTAAAATATCATTCTCACCGCGCAATTGCTTGTAGTCGTAGTATCTTCCCTCCGACCTAAATTCTTACTCATTCTTGTCTAGATTGCTGAATTTCCAATGGTTTAAGTCTCCCTTCTTCAGACTTTCCTTCTACGTAGTTACGTGTTCGATGTTCAGTCTGTAACGTTTAATGTTTTATCTCGTCGTAGATTTCTTCTTCTAAAATATGATGAATAACTTTTCTCAATACTGTTGACTTGTAATATTAATTGTTCGTTTCCATTACTACTTGCTTCATCCTGAAGTCTCCAGTTCACAAAACCTTTGTCTAATACTTCTGAAGAGTGAATACAATTTACATCTTGTCTTCTTGACGGTCCATGTAGAAAGAGCCTCGTCTGCTAGCGTCTCCTAGCCTCCTCGGTTAGATTTCCCTCGTAAATCTGATCAACTAGCCTCCAACCGCTATGAATATTAACAAATTCATACATAACTTCTCTCTCAGTCTTTTAATTTAAAATCTGTTTTGCCAATTAAATTTCTTTTTCTCTGCTGGTGAATTCAATATGCAACACTCTTATAAAATATTAAAATAAAGATTTTAATATTTGTTCCTTCCTCAGTATTCAAACTATTTTCCGATTGGTTCTCGCCAAAAAGTGGCGCGCTTCGGGCACGCGTTTGCTTCTCCCAGTCTTGATACTGGCGTGTGTCTGACCTCTGGTCCACCTTCGCTCTCCCCTCGGATCAAAAACTGGTTTCTCGCCGCGCACCTCGTTAAAGTGTCGACTTTCAAGGACAGTATTTCTATCATTCATTCACGGTTAAAAATTTACCAGTTCTTAAAATCTCCATTATTACATGAAATAAAAATATTTCTTCAGACGAAAATTTTCCCAAATGCTTGTATTAACGTTCTCTTCCATCTGGACTGCTAATTTAGTTGAAAATTCCAAATTCAAAATATGCCATTTTTCTGAGGTGGTCCTTGGTTCATACCTCATCCTGTCTTCTCCTCTCCACTAGACATGGTTTCGAGTGCAGTACCATAAGCTTTCACTTCCCTTTGAAGCCTATCGTTTGCTCTAAACGATCTGTCTTGTTATCCGATGGTTACTTCACATCTGATGGTGGGGTCCAGCATAAATCTTGTATCCTTCTTATGGCCAATAACAATTATGATGCCCATTGTATTTTTGCTTCTAACACGAGGAAGACACGAAAACATGGATCGCGTGATATTTCTGAAATGTTACAGCTTCATCTTAGATCTACTTCGGTGATTCCTAACGTTTGTAGTGAATCCCCTTCTTAATTGTGTTTCTTGAACGTGAGCTAGCATGCAGAGTCCTGGCTACACCCATGGAGGTCTCACACAAGATCAACGTTTGCTTCCACCTATTTGTGCTAGGCTACTCCCTTTCATGAGTTCTTCTAATTACGAGCTGCGTCACCTGGTGACCCGATTAGCAGTACACGGTTTCCATCACCGCCTATGCTTGACTAAATCGTATCACACACCGTGCTCAGAATGCGTGTGTAAGCGATGCAACAATCCCTGTGAACGTTATCATGTGCTGAAATGTCCAGACAGGAGAGAGACACTATCACAGTTCTGCTTGGATGAATAATTAGTTATAACATGCACATTGCACGCAATTTAATTTTATTATTAATGTATTAAGTTATTAAGTTAGTATTTATGTTCTTTGGCCATTGGCTGCAATAAATGTTTATTATGTCTACTTCTGGATCAGTCGATCTCCATAAAATATGGTGATTAGATAGTTTCTGTACTTTTGCAATCAACCTGCAAGTTCATTTTGTGTTTTCCATAGATCCGCTTCAGTGGTAGGTGCCCTTGGTTCCTAACTAGTAAATCACCATCTTCATCGTTATCATCATCTTCATCGTCATCCCCGTCCTGACAACCTCCTACGTAGTACGAAAGACAAATTACGCACTATGCCACGATGCCTTCAAGCAATGGCAATGTGGCACAGACTCCCTACATGATGATTACTATATCTTGGAAGTTCATTCACTGAAAATTACAGAATTAGCTTCGAGGTTTTCCTATACCCATAACTTAGAATGCAATGAAAATCAAATATCTTAAATACGATATGTGGATTGGATTAACTCATGAGGGCTACTTGTAGCACAGGCCCTTGAGAATATTTTACGGAAGCTATTCTAACAATTCAACGAAGTGATTTACTCTCAGAGTTACCATATCAATGTTCGAATTGCAGAATAAGAATGTAGAAAAAAGGAAACTCGTGCCCACTGGCCTGGTGTAAGTCCTCGAAATGAACACTGCTTGGATGACTTACGTATCGTCGATAGCATCTCAGTACCTCAAACCGAAATTAAATGTCTTGGCAGGGCAGGGAATCAAACCCAGACCACCGGGGCGACAACCAAGAATTTTAGCCGCTGATTGGAAGCGACTTCGACAAAGAACCACAAAAAATGTTTCTTTCCCAGCCAGCGGGATAAATATAGAATTTGAATAAGAATTCCAAAATGTGGTTTAAAAGACTGTCCCTTTAGACAGAGTTTAAAATACTCTAAAAAGCTGTACTTAACTTGTTCATTATAGAAATTGAAGATACTTGTATTTTGCAATCACCAAGTCACCATGAGATGGCGAGAGAAAAATGGTATTTCAAACCATTATAAGATGTCCGGTGGATGCGTGAATGCCTCGTAGGAGAGACACAAATGGAGTGTGGAGCACACTAAGAGTAGAGAGCAAAGAGAATGTAATACCAGAGTCCCAGCTCCCATGTTAAATAATTTTCCTTAAATCCGCCCAAATCCGGCTTCAAAACAACAATCATTTCTCTTCGGTAGGGGAAACATAAGGAACGAAATCCTTTTAAGATATCAACTTATTTTTATGAGTATTACGCAGAACTAGTCCCTTTGGGGATCAATTAACGTTAATATTTTTTACCTTTGACAATATTAGCTCTGTCAAAATGTATCACAAGCAATCAACAATATACTGATTCATTATGAAATTTGTTGTCCACTTTGTAATGTTGGCAGTAAACGTACTTATGTAGCTATATATTTTGATAACAATATTAATGTATTGTCGTTAGTTCATCAACTATACACCTTAAAAATCTATTAGCTAACACGATTTATTAGTTGAATGCTATACAATAAAATACCGAGTCAGGTCTGCTGACATAACCTCCAAATTCCAGAGCACCCCTCTCCCCCTTTTTGTCCTAACCTACATAACCTCCAAATCTGACTATAGAATCATTTAAATCATCACCCCCACCCCCTATCCTACACAGGTTCCAAATTCTTGTTTGAGGGGGCGTGGTGGCTCAGCGGTCTAGCTGAATGCCTCTCACCAATGCAGTCCGGGTTCGATTCCCGGTGAATGCATGTGAGATTTTCGAAGTGAAATGCCATGTCCTGTGGTTCGGATTCCACGTAAAAAGGAGGTCCTGTGGCTCATGATCTCGCGATTAACGGTCACGTTAAACTACAAGCTTGCTTGCTTAATTCTTGTTTGAATCCCATTACCCTCTTGCAAATGTGATATGAGAAGGAATGAGAAAGATAAGTGAAAAACATAGGCAATTAAAAAGTTTTTTTTATTATTTTGCATTACACAATTTTGAAATACAATTGTTGTGTATGTATAGTATAAAAAGAACGACACTATTGAAATTGCATTCTCGTCCAGTTCTGCTTCATGTAACTTGCTGTTCAACTGGATCCAGTGGACAGATCAGTAGAAATACAAACATCAAGCTAGAAATACAATAAATGTGTAATGTAACATATAAGACACAAAACATGGAAGAATGCAGGCTAAGCTTCTCATGGAAATATCCTGTAAATGGGCATGGAGGATTTCAGTTATTTCAGTGATTTCTTTCGACTGCAATCCAATATTTTTGTTTTACATTTATTAATTTGCATCATGAATTCTTCCCTCAAGACAGAATCCATACCATTTAAAAACTCATTCAAATCCTCTGGTGTGTCAGCTAGCAAATCTCAGAGTTGAAATTATTTCTCCTTGAATATTTACTCCTACTTTGAATTTGTCTCCAATTTCCTTCATTGCTTGAAAAGTATGGGTGATAAGTTGCAGCCTTGCCTCACACCTTTCTGAATACTAGCTTCTCTCTCATGTCCTTCCGCTTGAATAACTGCATAACTAAGGAACACAAAACGTTCTATACCTTAAAACAGTACTGGTATGGCACAAAATAGATAAGTATATAATGAGTCACCTCCAATGATCTCAGGAGTAGCCTACATATTGAGACTCATGTCCTAAAGGTTTTATTTATTTATTTACATATGTTACGCCCTCATTGGAGCTCTTAACCAAAACAAGTATATACATGTCTCAAAACAATATTAAAGATTCAGCTTCTTATTTTTCTTCTTTTCCCAAAACATTTTCATTCTAGTCGACCTTGCCGCTCTCTCTGCTTCGCTTATGGTGTATGTTTTGCGGGTAAAGGTTTTTAAGGGAAGTCGGATGTTCTTGTTTTTCAAGATATTCTTCTCATCTTTGTTGCAATTTGGGACATTGTCAAGCCGAGTTCATCCAGATCATTTTGAATTTCCATAAACCAAGAGTTCTTTGTTTTACTTTTGAAAAAATAATTAAATAATACTTTTAATTGTCTGGTATCCGGCAGGCGTGAGATAAGACCAAACAAAAGCAATTCGCCTTTTTCGCATAGTATCGACTATAGACTCAGTTTCTTTATAAACCACTTCATTTGGTAATATACGCCATTGACCATCCATCTGATGTTTTTATTAATTATAGTTCTGAGAATTCTTCTATCAGTCTTCTGTAATGTGTCAGTAACTGATCGAGTGTTTAACTTGAAAAGTGTTTCACAAGCATATATTGCTTCCGGTTTAATAACTGATTCGTAATGTCCTAATTTGGCATTTATGGAGAATGTTTTTTTTAAACTAGACCAAGTTATATATTGCGCTTGTCTTAACTTTGTTGATCTATTTTCGATTGACGCTTTCTCATTCAAATTCCATGTTATAATCTCCCCTAAATATTTAAATGTATGTACAACTTTAATTTCTTTATTGTTAATCAATGTAATAGCTTGTGTTTCCACATCAAAGGATGCCATTATTTCAGTCTTTTCAAATGAAATTTGAAATCCTACTTTTTCTGCAATAGACCCAAGTTCTTCAATTTGGTGTTTAGCATCATCTATACTGGTTGCAAGCAGTGCAAGGTCATCCGCAAAAGCCAAGCAATTCAGTTTTATATTAGTACCAATCTTTACATTTGGAGGACAAGTTTTGTTCCACTCACGCATGATCTTTCCAAGAACACAATTAAATAATAACGGTGATAGACCATCTCCCTGTCGAAGTCCAGTCCGGATATCAAATGGTTCAGACAAGGCTCCTCGAAATTTAACCTTCGATTTAGTATCTTTCAAAGTAACGCCGACGAGGTTGATAAGCTTTTGATGTAACCCAAATTCCCTAAGGATGTTAAGTAATGACCCTCGATGGATACTGTCATAAGCTTCCTTAAAATCCACAAAAGTAATGACCAAATCCTTTTGTCTCATTCTATGATATTTCATTATCCATTTCAGACTGATGATCTGATCCGGACAGCTGCGACCTGGTCGGAACCCTCCTTGATATTCTCCTAGTTTTTGATCGAGTTGTTGTTGAATTCTTGTCAAGATAATTCTAGATAGAATCTTGTATGTTACATCAAGCAAATAAATCCCACAGTAGTTGTTCGGGTCTGATCTATCACCCTTTTTATGAATTGGGTGGATTACAGCCATTCTCCATTCCTCTGGTATTTGTTCCGAATTCCATACATCGATGAGGCGTTTATGGAGGTTGGAGATGGTTTGTTCATTTGCATATTTCCATAGTTCTGCTACCAATGAATTCTCTCCTGCTGCTCTATAATTTTTGAGCCAATTAATCGCTGCACATACTTCAGTCAAGTCAGGAGGAATAATGTTCTGTAAATTTGTTTTATTTTTTGGATTAAGCTCAAAATCAAGATATTCCTTAGGTTCATCAGCATTTAGTAGTTCTCTAAAATAATCTGCGAGAATTTTAGCATTATCAGTATCATTGTGGGCTAGTTTACCTGATTTATCTTTCATTAATATTGTAGGAGGGCTGTATTTGACGAAATGTCCTGTAATAGTCCGTTGTTTTGTGTTGCTTAAAGGAATCATCAATAATTTGCATGGACTTTTTTATTTTCTCTTTTAATTCTCCTAATTTCTTTGGCAGTTTCCCTTCGAACAATGGTTAATTCTTCTCGCGATTGTGTGGTCCTCTTTTGCTGATCATTGAGCCATGCTGTATGCCTTTTCCGAATGGCAGCAACACATTCCGCATTCCACCATGCATGCTTTTTCCTTTTCCTAATAGGCGCAATTTCGACAGCAACGGTTTTCAGTGTGACAACCATCGTTTCTAGCTTGTCACTTAAGAGAGTTTTAGACTTTTCCTTATAGGACACATTATTTATTAAATAACTAGGGTCATATTGCCTTTGTATGGTCGAGTTTGACGATTTCTGTTTACGTCGTGGAGTTAACTTGATCTTTATCTTGGATATATAATGATCAGAGTCAACATCGACCCCACGTAGTACATTTACGTTATATATTTCTTTGTAGAACTTTTTATCCATTGCAACATGGTCTATCTGGAATTCCCCTAGTGCACTATTAGGGCATTTCCAGGTCATAAGTTTGTGTGGTCTTCGCTTAAATCTAGTAGTTTCGAGACGTAGGCCATGTTCTTCACAAAGGGTAATTAATCTTTGACCATTCTTGTTAGTGAATTTGTGAGCTGGCCACTTACCTACTATTGGACGAAATTTTCTTTCTTGAACAATTTTTGCATTAAAATCCCCAAGCAAGATTTGAACATGAGTGTCTGGAATGTTTGATATTAGTAAGGCAAGTTCTTCCCAAAAAGGTTTTATTGCAAACAAAAAATTAATTCTAGTCTGTTTGGAACATGCAAAATTGAGAAGTGTTTGGCTTAGTTCACACCACAGTGATCCACTCAAATGATGGTTCCTAATTTCCTAAATTAGGCCCATGACTGCCTCCTTCCCAATCCTAGTCTCACCTACAAATGCATATACCACTACATACAACCTATACATACAGTTACCGGGAAAGTAGCTCTGTACTTCCCCATCCCACTCCCCCAGTATACTACTGCAACTTAAAACATTTGCCAGACTGTGTGTGTCTGTTTCTGATTGTGACAACCTACTGTCACACGCGTCAATGTTCTCAGATAGGGATGTATTCGGCTTGCTTCCCGCACCACTCTACAGCTACCTCCTACCTCTCAAGGCCAAGTGCACAGCTGAACGCCGGCTTCTGTACACAAGTTGATATGGCTAATGGTGGCAACATTCAAGCAACAACAACAACAACAACAACAACAACAACAACAACAACAACAATCCTTGATAACATGGTTTTGCAGCAGATACCAATGTCTATCCAAGTTGAAACAGCTCACAGTGATGATTTGTTCTGAAACAGTTACTTCAATGCTCCAAATATTAGGTACTAGCAGTAGCGCCCGGCTTCGCCCGGTGGATTTATTTGTTTTATGGGTGATAATGAATATTACTACAGAACTGAAGCGCTCAAGGGTAAGGATCGGAAAGCACCAATGCGTATTGCAGCTGATAACCTCAGTATACACCGACAGTAGTGGCTGCGCGGGCTAAAGCGCTGCGTTAGGTCAAGGGGCCAAGCTCTCTGCTGACTCGGTAGACGAGTGGGTTCGAGCCCCACCGTCGGCTGTCCTTGAAATGGTATTCCGTGGTTTCCCATTTTCAACACCAGGCAAATGCTGGGACAGTACCTTCTGACAGGCCACGGCCGCTTCCTTCCACATCCTTGACCAGTTTCATTCATCTTCATCCATTCCATCTCTCATCCCGACGCGCGGGTCGCCCACGGGCGTCGACTAGAAAGACCTGCACTCGGCCTCTCAGGAGGCTACACGAAAAAAAAACTCAGTATACTGCACCAACACCATCGCCCTTATACAGAGGCATTCTATTGTCATGATTATAACTGTTTAAAGGGGCCTAAGAATTTTCTTTGCACTAATTACTCCCCGTGACTGCACTTTATAGGCAGCTCGCAATTCTGCACCAGAACACTGGTAGGGACGACGTGATGCAGCCCGCATTGCCAGGCAACAATATACTTAGGTAATTTTGAAGCTGTTCGGATGCGCTTGTTCTTCCGACTTACTGAACAACAAAATCAATCTTTAAGGTTACCAGAGAGGTGTAGCCTAATGCTACATAGCCTAAACTAAACCTCTTGAATCTGGTAGTTCCAAAGATTAGCGCGTTTAAACACACAAACTCTTCAGCTTTATTATATACATTAGTATAGATTTATGTTGTTTTTGACAACCTTGATATGAACATTGTCAGGAATATGCCACCCATCCTAGTTTCTCTTCTGGGTGACAAATTGGTTGTGCAGTTACAAGCTGATGTATCTATAAAATAAATATCAAGAAATATGGATCCATAGTAAATTACAACTATTATATTATGTAACATAATCAACATGAATATGTAACGGCTGAACAAAAACAATCGATATAAGAAAACATCCAAGTAGGCATTCATGTAAGCATCATCTGTTACCTCTCCATACCAACTTGGTGTTCTCATTTCAATAGCTTGGGACATAGTGTTCATCAGCCCGAGGAACTTAGATGTGTGCATCACTTTTCTGTGATGAGTGTAGTAGTATGTGTAAATGTATTAGGGTCTAGGATGGAATAGGTGCCCCATGATTTGAAATAAGGTACGGTACAATCCCTGCATTTGTCCGAAGGTAGTGTCGAAAGTCCACACTCAGGATAGCCTCTGTCATGCCAGGATAAACTGTTGATTTAGCGACTTGCTGCAGGCGCCTATCACGACCGTAGTGCATGACTTAACGAGCATGGCTACTCTGCAGGATGTCATTCCAACTGAATGGTATCAGAACTTGAAAAAAAAAAGGGAAGGGGGTTAAACGATCCTAAAGACTGTCATCGGCTCTAAGAATATGGCATTAATTGTGGAGCTTACCAGAACCGGAACAAAACGAGAACATGGTAGATTATTGAACATATATCATTCACATACCTTCTGGGAGTCATTAAGAATTGAAAATACTGTCAAATGTCTGCACTGCTGCATATTAAAAATACTGTCAAACATCGCTAATATTGCTTAAACGAAGTTTTTTTATTTGTAGCTTGTTCGACGACGGCGGATGTTTGTGGCCGACAAA
Source organism: Meconema thalassinum (assembly GCA_946902985.2). NCBI lineage: Eukaryota > Metazoa > Arthropoda > Insecta > Orthoptera > Tettigoniidae > Meconema > Meconema thalassinum. The sequence goes on from OX336390.1 coordinate 791,079,292, forward strand.
TTGACGTCATATTGCGTTGCCAACATGTCACACGACACACATAATTTTGTAATTCTGTGAAAAAAGGAATAATTGGCAAAACCTTTGGCCTGGATGAAGATTAGTGATGCGTGACTACCCCCACTGTGCGTGACAAAAACCAGGGGTGTTTGTTTATATTAGCTACCTAATAATTATTGGTCTAGGCGAAAACCATTGGTCTGCTGGATGCGATATAATACCGAAAGCGTGGTGTTGGCAATACTGAACACGATGCTAAAATGGCAGAGTCAGCTGGAATTTCATCTATGCCGTGATCCTGTTTGGCATGGCTGGGTGAGTTACAGACAGCAGAGCAGTAAACATCTATTACTATATCATCTCCAGATACCATTACTACAGGTATCTTGGCACTAGATATTTTTGGGGGGTTCTACAGCCTTTACCTCCACATTCCTCCACACAAGATGGCGGCTGTAGCTTAACTTAACCTAGCCTAACCTAAGAAGATGGCGGCTAAAGGTTAACTTAACCTAGCCTAACCAAACAAGATGGCGGCAGTAGGTTAACTTAACCTAGCCTAACCTCACAAGATGGCGGCCGTAGCTTAACAGGGCCTAACTACACTTTTGTTGATATTTCCTGAACCCATGGTCGGATTTTGACAAATGAGGTGACATAGGACTCAAGGTGACGCCCCCTTTCCAATGGACAACTTATTTCTATCCCAAAATAAAATCTACCCCTACTAGGGGGTGAAATAGTACTTTTTAGTAAATGTTGCTTTCCAAGTGCGACATGTGAGAGGGTGAATGCTAATATGAAATTAAACGCTGTTTCACATGAAAACCATGCAGAGTCCTGCATGCCGCTATGATTTAACATGTTTTTTGTTTTAACGCAATCGCACTTGATTTTTTTTGTAAGAGGGCGGGCTTTATGAATAATGATTTATGGATAAGTTATTTTTAAACAAATTAACCAAAAGATCCAAAACTAATAGGTCATCGGCTTTTCAATATCTCTTGAACCAAGAAGGCTAGGGACTTGTATGAGGGGTCGTTGGACTTGGTTGACTGGGCCCACGGTTGCCATGCTTGCCAATGCATGAATCGGTATTTCATAAATCATGGATCGCAGAGCTTATTGGAATGTGCTGACCTTACCTGACAACAGGGCAATGGAAAACAATCTGACAACCATGGTTTGGGGAGTGAAATGCATGTAAACACATGTGAAACAACATGTAAGCTAACAAGTTACATCCTGTTTGATTCGTAAGTGACAAAATGCAAGTAGATGTGTCACATGACCTCACGCAGGTGTTGGCCTTGAACGTTAGCTGTACACGTGCGCGATAACAGCTAACAAGTCACAGCCTGTTTGGCAGCGGTGGGTGGTGAAGGGGAGGAGAAGGGAGGGGGAGGGGCGGTGTAAAATAGAACACAGGTAAAGAGAGAAAGATATATGTATTGCTCATAATACATGTGGAGCTGATGACTGTACACACACACACACACACACAGGGCTATAGGTTAAGTACAGCATGAGTGAATAAATAAATACAAGGTGCACAGTTTCATGCAACATGTAATTTATTAATCCAAAAATTAAAGTCTGAGCTAAATCCCAACCATTTTACATATAGTTTATTTCCATTTTGTTTCAACACTTTTTCCACAAGGTAATGTTTTGGAAACGCTGTCTTTTGGAGTTCTTGGAGATAAAACCTGCCTTTTGTGGGTTGATGGTTGAGGTCCTCGAGTAAATAGGTGACTGGGCTGTTCAGGTTGACTTGTCTAATTCGAAATAGTTCAGTCCCCCAATTTGGTGTGTAGCCCTTGTCGAAGACAGACTTAAATTTGCTCACACGAACATGGTCCCCGATGTTAAGGAGGTGACGTATAGGGTCTGCTGTTTTTATGGGGTTAAACAGTTTATCCAGTCGCTGAATATTTTTGGTCACAAGGCGTGGCTTGGTTCCAATGGTTCTGTGTTTGATGTCATTGTAACGTGATACTAGCTCAGGTAACATGTCCAACCAGCGATAAGTGCCCTGAGAGATAAACGCTTTCCACATACGCGTTTTCAATCTTCGGTTAAACCGCTCGAACACGCTGGCTTTGAGATTGCTGTACGTGGTGTAATGGTGAATATCCTTAGATTTGAGAAAACTGGATAAATCCTTGTTGAAAAATTATTTCCCCTGGTCGGTTTGTAGTAACTGAGGTTGACGTTTGGATTGTTGGATAATATGTTGAAAGGCCTAGGTGACTAGTGAACCAGACTTGCGACGCACAGGTTCAACAAACGCCATTTTGGAATACACATCAATGACGGGCAACATATAGCGTACACCATCGTTAACGCTAGCATAGGGAATCATTTCCACCAAATCGGCTTGCCAATGTTCATCCACACCCCGTGAAATCACCTTGAGACGTGACTTCTAGCTGGACGATGCAACTCATGAGCGATGCCCACTTTAATGGGTGAAGGCTTAAACAATAATTTTGGCATTTCGAAGTTCTTCTTCAATTTCTTGAATTTCCCAATCGTGACCGGTATGGCCGGCTTGACGTGAAGCATGCAACAGCTGTAGCCGCTGGACAAGCTTACTGGGATTATGCCAGTAGGTAACATCAACCAGGTGTTTTAATGGTTTAAATTTCACTCCAGAAGCCGACACTTTACGACGAACACTTTGACGGGTTGGAAACATTTATGCAATGATTGTTTTATATTTTTGAGATATATTGGCATTCACTTGTTGAGTGGGATCATACTGTCTTTTTTGGGCATGAGTATCCAATTACATGGATTTATATTTGGCAATGTCTCGTTGTGTATATCATGTGAAGAGGGGGTACGAGAAAAAAGCAGCTTTAACAGTCCTGGAGTTAATTTATAGTTAATTTTTTTAATGACAGCACTAATACGAGCAAATTTAATCAAAGAATCACCAATTTTAATACCATCATTCTCATAGCGAACACCATATGTGGTATCGGTATTTCCTATAAATAGGTCTGTAAGATAGGGTTCCAGTGTTGATCCATAATATTTTAATAAAATGTTTTTGTGTTGAGCTTTATGTTGAGGTGTGGCCAAGAGTTGTGAAAACGGAGACGATCTGGAAGGGCAAGGTGTTTAGACCATGGCCAATGATTTCTTTTTTCTTAAAAACTCTGCAAGGGGTGAGGATTTGTTTTGAGGTGTAAACATTTGATCATTATCATCCTCATCCTCAACCTCGCTAGCACAACTTAAATGTTCCTGTTCCTGCTCCTCTTCCTCTTCCACAGGGTCTTCGTGTAGCGTCTGCGTAGCTTGTGAAACAGTGGGTAGAGATTCAGATGGCTTGAAGAGGGTTTCAACATGGCTTTTAGCGGAGGTGCTAAATGTTGTTGATTAAACAAAGCATGATCCGCACGTGATCGTTTCAATTGATGAAACTTTTGGCGAATAGATTTTTGCTTTAATAATATGCTTTTTCAATTGACTCTCTGCTAATGCCATGGTGTCTTGACAAATGGCATGAGAGTGAATGAGACAGTCCCCTAAATAGTAATAAAATGATCAAACCCTAAGCGATAACGTCCTTGGTTGAGTTCACTTTGTTTGTCAATCATTAAATAGGCATGGCGTTGGGTGTTCCAGCACTTGGCACACAATTCGGTAAACATTTGAAAGGTCATATCAGGATTCATTATAAATGTGACGACTATTCCGCTCATCCTGGCGAAATAAAACAATGACATTGGCATTGTCACGAATAAGTGGTTTACACATTTTAGAATATGTCTGTCCAAGATAGAAGCAATCGATATGTTTGTGACGATCCATGCTGAAATAGCTTTGAATGATGCCTTGTCGTTCAGTAGATACATCAACGAAAATCATGAGTGAATCAGGCTTTACCTCATCCGGGGCAATAACATTTTCTTGCATAGAAAATGTAAAATAACGCATATCCTCTATTTGTAATTCAGACATGACTTGATCCAGGTACATGTAGAGGGGTTGGTAGAGAGATTTCGCAAAAATATAAATATTTTGAAAACGCAGACCAATGGGTGCTGTGATGAGCGTGAGCAAAAGATTGGTCTTTCCACATCCTGAAGGTCCCACAATGATGCAGCGAATGGAAGACGGAAACAGTGAACCGTTACGTTGTTCACGTGATGTGGGATAGACATGGGAAACCATGTCCCCCACGGGGAATGACTCTTGCTGCTTAATAATCTTCATATCAACTAAGGCTTAGAGAGGTGAGCAAGCTGTCTATATACATGGAACCATGTCTTGTCATAGAAACAGTAGACCCCTACTACTGGTCGACGATGGATGTCTTTGGACGTGCGTTAATGGTTAAAGCTAGGTCTGTGCTCATACATGATCCTAAAAAAGAAACAGATCCTGCTAATAAACACTATGTGGATAGGTCTGTGGTGCCACACACTAAACAGGGAGATTATGACTTTACGGGGAAGCGATTGACTCATGTGAAACATCCTCAAGCGTCTACGGATGTCACAACAAAAAGTATGTGGATAACAAGGTGCTTGAGTTATATGACAAAGTACCTCTGCTTACGGTGAATGGCTATACCGCTAATCATCACCGCATTATTCACGTGGAAGACCCGCAAGAAGAGGATGATGTCTGCACTAAACGTTACGTGACCTATGAAATGAAAAGGCTTTTTAAATGTATCCCATCCGTATTTTTAGTGTATCTGACAAATTAATAACCTGTGAATGACAGAAACCATTTACCGCTAGTCCATGACCAGCACCTGACCTATGTGCTTGCTTCGGGTTTAAGCCACTATCGATTACACAATGATGGAACCATTCACATGAAATACGCGATGCCTGATGAGAACCATTTACAAATAGAGATAAATGGTCATAGGATGTTGGTCCATAACCATGAAATGGTCAATGCAGGTGACGAATTATCCTTCCATCTCATTCTTACATGGGATGAAAAGCAAGCGGGAAAATCTATAAACGATGTCCCACTTTATGTAGAATTGGAATATACAGCCATGAAATAACAACCTCACGCTAGTTGTGACTTAAACTTTGTTGTGAAGGGTTGTTGGTCATTATCATCATGGTGAAACAAAGATATGTGGTGAAAAAAAACTAAAAAAAAAACCTTGTCCTGGCCAAAGCACGAGGTTAAGGCATTAGTGGACAAACCCTTGCGAATGAAAAAAATAAAAAAATAATATGTTGACCATAAGGAAAGCCCTTCAAGCAGCACAGAGACCTGTTATTCCAAAACATCGGCGAGAGGTTTTCAAAAAAGGTCGAGTGATCCCTGTCCCTAAACGAGTAGGATTTTTACCTGCTTTATTCGCTGGTCTGGCTGCTCTGGGTTCACTTTTGGGCGGTGCCAGTGCGGTGGCTAAAACCATTAAAGCTGCACAGCAGGGTAAGCAAGAATTGAAAGAAAGTCAGCGACATCATGAAACGATGGGAGCCATGGCTATGGGGGCTAGAAACGCCAATTTAAAGCCAGCCTTTTATCAACAAGAATTTGGGATTTTCCCAACTCCATTTTTTTTTACCACAACCATATCATGAAGAAGTTAAAAGCTATGCCAAACAACTAAATCTTTCTCATTTTCGAGGTGTGTTTATGCGGAATCAATTGCCACGACGCCCATGGAAACAGGAATGTGCTGTTCTAAATTTGGATGATCACCGAGGGCCAGGAACGCATTATGTAGCCTATGTGAAAGAGAGATTCGTGGTATGGTACTTAGGCAGTTTTGGGAATTTACCTCCTCCCATGGAAGCAGTCACCTATTTTGGAAACAGGACCAAGATATATTATAATGTGAAACGTTAGCAAACGTTTAACAGCCTAGAGTGTGGGCGTTTGTGTTTAATATTTTTATATAAGACACAGCATAAGCAAAAACATCAACAGTATGTCGGCAGAAAGTAAAACGTTTACACTGCATGGACGTGGACCTGAAGTCAGCCTAGACTTTACTCGCCTATTGAATTGAGTGAAAGACCTTATGGTTTGGGACTTGATTCTCTTGAAACGTACAATAGAATCTACAATATATATAAAGATGTAAACAACAAGTTTTACTATAATGATTCTGTGCTCACCCTGAACCCTGGTGGATATACAATAATTGATATTTATGAGCACATTTATGTGGTGCTAATCAACGAATAGCCGGCCACGTGGTGTTGGGGTAGCGTGCCTGCCTCTCACCCGGAGGCCCCGGGTTCCATTCCCGGCTCCGTCAGGGATTTTAGAAACTGACGTGAGGGCTGGAACGGGGTGCACTCAGCCTCGTGAGGACAATTGAGTAGCTGTCTGACAGTGAGGCAGCGCCCCGATCACGAAAACCAAGATTAACGGCCGAGGGGATCCGATGCGCTAATCACGTGTCACTCCAATATCTGCAGGCCAATTGGCTGCGCAGCGGTCGCTTGGTAGGCCTAGGCCCTTCATGGGCGGTAGTGCCAGGGGTTATTATATTATTATTATTATTATTATTATTATTATTATTATTATTATTATAATCAACGAATATGGTTTAAAGTCATTTCTTGATGGGACACACACGTTTGAACTTACAGGAAATACCAACACTCGTCGCTGTAGTATATTCTCTACGTTTAAGATTGACTTTGAATCACAACCTGATTCCATTGGCCCTTTACTAGGATTTAAACCACGAGTGTTGGAGCCCAACAAAAAACATGGTTCAGACTATGAAGTGAAATTGATTGAGGACCATCACGTGCCGGTGACGTGTAATATTATTAGCCAAGTGTATACCAAACTAGAACCATCGCATTCGCTTTATGACTTTATTGTGACATCGCCCAATGGCTATATTATTTGTGAAAACCCTCCAGTATTGCTCTTTCATTGTGTGGCTGTTAATCCCATTAGTAATATAACTTTAAGACTGGTCAATAGAGATCAACGACTCATTCAACTTGAGTCTACCACACCAGTGACTTACAAGTTGGTGCTAAAGCCGCTATGAAGCTGGTGTATAAAGTATCAACACCGTCTAAGAATGGGGTTAGTCATTTGCCAGGTGAATACACATTCACACCTAAGGACAAGCAGATTTTACAGCATCTGGGTTACCACATCAACCCCCATGATGAATTCTATCCTAGAAGTGGTAAACAACATCGAGGAGCAACCAGGAGTGGTAAGAATTGACCCCCATTCCTATCAAGCGCAAACACCTGGACTCAATAACAATGATGAAATTCAATTTGTTATCAACAACCAAGATATTTACACCCTACCGCATGAAAGTGTTATTCAGATTGAAGGTCGACTTACTAAAACCGATGGCTCTACACCAACAACATCCAAGTTAGCCAACCATGCTTTTGCCTTTCTGTTTTCAGAGGTGCGCTGTGTGATTAACGATATTGTGGTGGATAGCACTAGAAATGTGGGTATTTCAAGTGTCATGAAACTACACCCCTCTTATAGTGAGGAAGAAGGTAAAACACTTTGCATGGCAGGTTGGTCCCCTGACTCGACCAATGACTGGATGGTGCACACCGATGGCACCTTTACTGGATTTTTACCTCTTAAACTCATTTTAGGCTTTGCCGAAGATCACCAGCGTATTGTGGTTAACGCAAGGCAAGTGCTTTATCTGGTTAGAGACAGGTGTGATAATAATGCACTCAAGGGAGCTCAAGATGCACCCGTAGATTCAAAAATTCAACTACTACGAATGCTATGGAAAGTAACCCACGTGGCCCTTGCCGATAGCAAAAAACTGGACATGCTCAAAATTGTGGAAAGAGATATGCCATTACCCATGGAATTTAGAAGCTGGGCGCTCCATGAGTATCCCCTATTACCCACCACCAACACACATAGTTGGTCTATAAAAACAGCATGCTATACAGTGAGACCTCTCTACATGATCGTGGATTTTCAGCGTCAACAAACCAAAGATGCTACACAATTTGATCATCTCCAATTGCACGTCTTTTCCTCAACGGATCTGTTTTCCCTATGAAGATCTTGATTTGGATTTTTCAAAAAATAAGTTTGGTCCCCTGTACGACTTGTTTTTTAAATTTAGATGGTCGTATTATCAAAAAGAAAACTGTCCCATGTTGTCACCCCAAGCCTTTAAGACAAGGGCACCACTGATTGTCTTTGACTGTTCCTACTTGGAAGAGTCTGTCAAGCAATCCAATATCGACTTTCGACTAGATTTTGAAACGCATGACAATGTTCCAGCCAATACCACGGCCTACTGTTTGATCATTCATCACAAGCAAGTCAACTATTATCCACTATCCAACCAAGTGACGAGTGTATAAATAACAGATCAACCCACGTCAAGGCGCTCAGTCATGTCTTGTTTTAAAGCCTCAACAGGAGTTACACCCATGACTTTAAAATCTGAGGAACAACGTTTCAAGACCTTTGCGACATGGCCTGTGCCCTTCATAAACCCTCAAGCCTTGGCAGCCGCTGGTTTCTATTATTTAAAAACAAGAGATGAAGTGAAATGTGCCTTTTGTTCCATCAACATAGACCAATGGCAAGAGAGTGATGAACCTATGCAAGAACATCAGCGCTGGTCACCAGCCTGTCCCTACCTGTGTGGAATAGAGGTGGGTAATATACCCTGTCATTCAAACTCGCCCTCACTAGTACTTCTAAGTGATGAAAAAGCAAGTTATGATAGGTGTGGACCTTATGGCGTCAACGGTGCTTCGATGAGCCGCTCACAGTCAAAAACACCCAGTTTAGATACATTGGGACATCATTGGTGTTACGGACGCTATAAACACAAAAGACTGTATTGTTGTATGAGTTGGTATCGTCCCTATCCCAAAATGACAAAAGCATGTAAGACTTTTTATACCAATAAAATGATGTAGTAAAAAAAAGGTTGCTGTTGATGTTATTATTTCTCATGTTCCCTGTGATACCCTAACTTCAATTTGTTTACTAGAATGGGAATGTAAGTCAATTTCATGGGTACATCTTAGTCGCGGATAGTCAGTTAGTGGTCAGTTGGACTTGGTTCAGACAAGCATCAACATGTTGAGCACACTGATTGTGGATTGTCACGGGTTTAACATTGGAGATAACAAATTTATATTTAAAGAAGTTGCCATTATTGATTGTTCTACCTTTTGGATATCACAAGCTACTCATTTGATGTTTAAACCACCCTATGCTTTTGATTTGTTGTGTGAGAAAGACTGTAATCAAACTAAATGGATTGAAAATCATTTGCAACTAGACTGGAATCAAGGAACCATTTCATATAAGCACCTGGACATGGTGATGAAAGCTCATTTGTCCTCTGCCCATGTGGTATTTGTAAAAGGTAATGAAAATCGCCAATGCTTACAACCATTTTTAGCACCTTACTGTCAATGTATTGATCTCATGGCCTTGGGATGTCCCTCAATGCAAACACTCATGGACCGCTGTTGCTGTGGCAACATAACCCATAACGCCTTAGCCAAGTGTGGCATCTCTTTCATTGGTTAACCACCAATGCCTGCTGGGAGTTGATGAATAAAATTAAAACTCAAGGTTCACCCGTGAATGCCATCAGTGAGATTTCTACAAGCGACGTGTAAATATCAACGTAATACCATGGAGAGAGGAACTGATACTGATAAAGCGATTGGGAAATTCTTTGTGTGCAAAAGGCAACTAGATAGTTTTACCAAAGAGGAATTATTGGCGCTCCCCAAGTCGTTCATTTATTACGTGGCAGCCAATGCTGTGAAGGAAATTTGGCAACATGTACCAAAATCATGGACTCAAGACTCTGTGTTGAGTGAATTGCAACCATGTACGGATTACGATCACCGTAAGCAAGTGGCCATGGCAAAAGTACCCTATATGCGACAGTGTGCTACTTGCCAGCTGGTGAAACTGTATCACGGTCATAAAAGTCCGTGTAAAGACTTTGTTTCCTCATTCCACGAATGCGATGGCGATAAAAAGCAACAACAACAACAAACATCGTCCACAGAGGAGGATGAAGATCAAACCTTTTCACTATCAATGGAAAATGATATATCAAACTTGCACTGACCATGGTCTCATTAACAAAGTCATTCAATACTTGCCTTTCAAAATTCATCTTCCTGGTTATCGTTTTTGTGGCCTTGGAACACATCTTGAAAAACGTTTGCAGCGTGGTGATGTTCCTATTAATCTTTTGATTCAAGCATACAAAGAACCTAACCTTTCTTATTGCCATAGTCATCCTGCTTTAAGACGTGTGGTGGATAAAGTGTTGTTGAAAAAAGCTAAACAACGTTTGGCATCTTGTGATGCCTCAGTGGGAGAGAGGTTGTCAGCCTTGATTGTGATGTGTGTTATGAAAGGAAAGTTAATTATGTGTGGACATAAACATTGAGGAATTGAGGATTGAGGAATTGATATTTCATTGTATTCTATTTTTTGTAAAGCGCTATTGGCCATAAAATAAAACTAAGGTTTTATCCCAGAGAATGATATTTTTAAAATTTTTAAAACATGGTGATAAGTATTTGCTGATGTTTTCATTTTTACATTTCACACATTTGTTATTTGTCATTTTCCAATTTCCACTTTTTAAAAATGTTAGTTTAAAGTTCTTCAGTTTCATGATATGGAAATATGGATTTTTCTATTTTGTTGTTAACACATTTGTCAATTTCCACTTTGCATTTTTCGAATGCTAGTTTAAAGTTTTTGAAATTTGTTGATATGGAAACATGAATTTTCCATTTTTGTTGGTTACACATTTTTTAATTTTTTTATATGTTGAAAGATGATATTTCCAAAACAAGATTTTTCATTCTACTATTCTGTAAATGGTAGTAATGTGAGTGCTTAACCAAGACAGCAATGCACGATACTTTCAAACATCTTACTTCTCATTACAAACATCAACTGTATTACGCTCCAAAACCACAGCGGTTGGCTAGCAGTTGTCAAGGCATCGAGATTTTTTTAAATCTCCTAGGATTCATTCTTGTGACTTGAAGACTGAGTGAATGTTACATCTTCATTATCACTTTATCCTCTTTAAAATACACAGGTATCCCACAAGCGTCAACTAGAAATACCTACACTCCATCTCTCCAAAAGTGATACAATCGTCATCACCATCATTATTAATCATTAAGAGCCATCAACATAAGCCACCAACATAAACCATCAACATAAGCAACCCACATAAGCCACTAACATAGTCTATCAACATAAGTCACCAACATTTGTCATCAACATAAGCCACCACCATAAGCCTCTAACATAAGCCACCAACATAAGCCATCAACATAAGCCACCACCATAAGCCACCAACATAAGCCATCAACCTAAGCCACCAACCTAAGATATTAACCTAAGCCATTAACATAAACTATCAACATAGGCCACCAACATCAGCCACCAACATAAACCATCAACATAAGCCATCAACATAAGCCATCAACATAAGCAACCAACATAAGCTATCAACATAAGTCACCAACATATGTGATCAACATAAGCCACCACCATAAGCCACTAACATAAGCCACCAACATAAACCATCAACATAAGCCACCACCATAAGCCACCAACATAAGTCATCAACCTAAGCCACCAACCTAAGACATTAACCTAAGCCATTAACATAAACTATCAACATAGGCCACCAACATAAACCATCAACAGAAGTCACCACCATAAGCCAACAACATATGTCATCAACATAAGCCACCCACATAAGCCACCATCATATGCCACCAACATCATCCTGCATAAATCGTCAACACATCATCATTCTTTCTCCACAATTGTTCAGACCTTTGTAGTAGGCGGATCGATTATACAAGTCAGCGGCTACTATGGAATTTACTATAACCAATAAAGGTAAATCACGTGACCTGTATCATGGCTACTCTTACGACTATAAGCGAGAAAACGTGAATGGCATCATATTTTGGCAGTGCTCAAAACAAAGAACAACAAAATGTCTAGGTCATCTAAAAAGTAAACATGGTGAGGTCTTACGTGTGGGTACTCATCAATGTGGTATACCAAATGAAACACCGTTAGTGTTAACAAAACATGATCAAAAGAACAAGAAAAAGCAATCCCAACAAAAACATAGTGTTACTCAACATAGTGACTTCTTTGTGAAAAAACATTTATCTGCTCAAAAAGTTGTGTTTAATCCCTCTTCCAAGCCATCTGTAATGCGAACAACAACACTATCCAAAGCCACGCAAACTCTACAAGAGGTGTCCATGGAAAAACATCAAAACGGAGTACATAGTTATAGTGATCATAGTTATAATGATGATGATTATAATGATGATGATGATGATGATGATGACAATGATAATGTAAAAAAAGGATCAGGTGTTTACACCTATAAAACCATTGCGCCTTCCCCGTTTTTAACCACCTCTGTCCATGCCCCTGTGGAAAACTCACTTACCACTAGTCATGGGTTAAAAAACTAAACGTATAAAACCACCTAGGGTAAAGAAAAAAATGTTGTAAATAGGTAACAATTGTAAAAAGTAATTTAATGAAATAAAAAAATATAGTGTGTATGAGTATGCTCTGTTTTTCTTTTTTTTCTTACTTGTTATCCCCACGTTTTAACGATATCCATGTCCACGTTTCCAATTTCCTATTCACACCCTGTCAATGCCATGTCCTGTGGCTCGGCGATCATTCTCGCATGATAAGGGCTACACACCAAACCGTGGGAACTGAACTATTTCGAATTCGTCAAGCCAACCTGGACAGCCCAGTCACCTATTTACTCGAGGATCTCAACCATCAACCTATAAAAGGCAGGTTTTATCTCCAAGAACTTTGCAAGTCAGTGTTTCCAAAACATTACCTTGTGGAAAAATTGTTGAAACAAAAACGAGATATACTCTATGTAAAATGGCTAGGATTTAGCTCAGCCTTTAATTCATGGATTAATAAATTACATGTTGTGTGAACTCATGTGCCTTTTATTTATTTATTTATTTATTTATTTATTTATTTATTCACTCATGTTGTGCTTAACCTATACCCCTGTATGTGTACTGTCCTCAGCTCCACATACAATTTCCAAATGGTTAGAGACTTGTAACTAAGAGTAAAGTGTTATGTACAACACATCTCTCTATCTCGCTCTCTCTCTCTTTCCTCCCAAACTCCCCACCCAACCCCACTTACCCAGCCTATACTGCAGGTTACAAGATTCCTACACGTGCATGATACTTTTTACTGACTCAGCGTTTTACACACTTGAGCATTCTATCATTGCACACGTGTACAACTAACGTTCAAGGCCAACACCTGCGTGAGTTAATGTGAAACATCTACTTGCATCCACCCACCGCTGCCACACAGGCTGTGACTTGTTAGCTGTTATCGCGCACGTGTACAGCTAACGTTCAAGGCCAACACCTGCGTGAGGTCATGTGACACATCTACTTGCATTTTGTCACGTACGAATCAAACAGGATGTGACTTGTTAGCTTACATGTTGTTTCTCATGTGTTTACATGCATTTCACTCCCCAAACCAAGGTTGTCAGATTGTTTTCCATTACCCTGTTGTCAGGTCAGGTCAGCGCATTCCAATAAGCTCTGCGATCCATGATTTATGAAATACCGATTCATGCATTGGCAAGCATGGCAACCGTGGGCCCAGCCATCCAAGTCCAACGACCCCTCATACAAGTCCCTACCTAGCCTTCTTGGTTCAAGAGATATTGAAAAGCCGATGACCTATTAGTTTTGGATCTTTTGGTTAATTTGTTTAAAAATAACTTATCTATAATTCATTATTCAAAAAGCCCACCCTCTTACAAAAAAAATTAAGTGCGCATGCGTAAAAACAAAACAAAAACATGTTAAATCATAGCGGCATGCAGGACTCTGCATTTTTTCATGTGGATCAACGTTTAATTTCATATTAGCATTCGCCCTCTCACATGTCGCACTTGGAAAGTGACATTTACAAAAAAAATACTATTTCACCCCCTAGTAGGGGTTGATTTTATTTTGGGGTGGAAATAAGTTGTCCATTGGAAAAGGGGCGTCACCTTGAGTCCTACGACACCTCATTTGTCAAAATCCGACCATGGGTTCAGGAAATATCAACAAAGTGTAGTTAGGCCCTTAAGTTAAGCTACGGCTGCCAACTTATTAGGTTAGGCTAGGTTAAGTTAACCTACTGCCGCCATCTTGTTTGGTTAGGCTAGGTTAAGTTAACCTACAGCCGCCATCGTGTTAGGTTAGGCTAGGTTAAGTTAAGCTACGGCTGCCATCTTGTGTGGAGGAATGTGGAGGTGAAGGCTGGAGAACCCCCCCCCCCCCCCCCCCCCGCAAAAAAAAGCATCTACTCTTGGCTAATTCAGTACCTAGTTTAAGAATTTTTTACTTCGGTTCAGGTAAACTCCATTCTTACCGAATGTCTCCAATAAACTTTGTTATTAGAGTTGAAAACCCCAGGAAAACAGACTGTTACTGAACCTGAAAGATTCATCACTCCATGGAAGTGATCCATATGCCTCACCGCTGCATGTGCCCATCAACCCAGAGGACGAAGTGATAGCCAGCTTATTAAGGATGGAAGTGAAGCAGGACTAAACAGGAGGAAAGCAAAGACAGTAGGCATACAGATAGGGGTTTACTAGCATTATTAGTTAAAATCACGCAGGCTAATTCCTTAGTAAGCAACGAGGACAGGTAAATGGTTTAGGCCTACAGGTCCTCATTCTCTCTCCAGTGAACCTTTGCCACACACAAATACCAGTCATGTAATACTGCTCAAATGGGCACTATACAAACTTACATGATAGAAAGAGACCTGGTGAATTATATTATTGGTATAGCACACTCCAGAAAATTGGATCAAGAGCATTTCAAAACTACTCCTGGCGGCTTTCCAGATATGAGGGTTTAGGCTATGTTAGTCTTCGACATGACTGATACGCTACAGTTCATCACTAAACAACATGTACACTTCATTAGAAATGACAGAATTGCTCATTTTTCTCTCCTTCTTTTCTTTTGCTCACGAATCAACATTATTATAACACCCACACCATTTACAAATATCTTTAATAAAAACAATTATCCTGCTGTAGCCTGCCATCTTGCAAAAAAAGAAAATGATAATCGGCAGAAAGGGTTGCCATCATAGTATCAATATCAACAGGTGCAATTCTTTAAATATAACTAAATCTTCACAATCAAACTCTGTAATGATGTTTATGATTATATGCGATCAACTTCTGAAATTCATAACAATAGATTTCGTTTTCAAGGAGTTTAATCTAAGCCTAAAACATAATACGGTTGTAAACCTGTTAGTATAAGTGTAAGCCAATCACATTTAAGACATAACAAGAAGTTCCGTGACGAACTAAAGAGCCGACTTTTCTTAAAATGAAGTTTCTTGCCAATGATTAATCTACAGTATATGAACCTATCTAGAATAATGACGAAATTAAGTTGGTAATATCCAAATGTCTAATTAGTTCGAAATATACCTGGTATAATGTAGCCTAATAGAGCATTACATTTGGCAGCCCTGGTGACTGAATATATTCTTAGTTCCATCTCTTAAGGTACAGAATAAAAACATTGGCTGAAGTCCAATGGACGTTACATGCAGTTAGACATTGGATTTATCAGCACGCGTAAAAGCATGTTGGCAACAATGTCATGCGTGTGCTGGTCAGAAATATCCTAATCTGAAATACAGTATTATGATATCTTCTTGTGCCAATTTTGGACGAAATCCATATGTTAGTATAGAAGTTACATGTATTTTAAAATTGGACCTATCAGCAGGCATAGAATCATGTTGGCAGCACTGACTTATATTAATTATTCCAAATTAATCTAGAATGGCAGGTGCTATACGTGTGCAAAATATAGAGCAGTTGGCTTACATACTTTCTGATATATTGATATTAGGTTAAAAAAAATAGACAGCATTTACTAACAGTTGGCAGCCCTGATTGCTCTTAAGAATACTTATAGTCATATCTATTATGTTACACATAGCAAATACGAAATTTGGTTGAAATCCAACTGATAGTATAGAAGTTACATGTATTTAAAAATTGGCCTTATCAGCAGGCTTAGAATCATGTTGGTAGAACTGAAGTATGTAAGTTACTCCAAAATTAATCTAAAATGTCAGGTACTATACGTGTGCATAGTTTAAAGCTGTCGGCTTGCATACTTTCTGATATATTTGGAATTTGGATAAAATAATAGAGAGAGCAATTATTACCAGTTGGCAGCGCTGGTGGCTCTTACGAATACCCTCTGTCATATCTGTTTATGTACACATATTACATACAAAATTTGGTTGAAATCCAATTGATAGTGTAGAAGTTACAGGCATTTAAAAATTGGACCTATCAGAAGGCTTAAAATTATTTTGGCAACACTGTCATGTATGGCCTCCTGGAAATTAAACTGAAATAGTGTTATCTACATGTGTACCAATTTTGGACTAGCTCCCATGCGCACCTTCCAAGATATCCAACATGGAGCTCAAAATTCTAGTGCGTTTTATCAGCAGTTGGTAGCACTGATATAATTTTCAAAAATGGAGGTGAGATATTCCGGTATACGTCTTTACTCATACTAAATTTGGTTTAGATTTCTGCAGCCGTTTAGGAGTTGATAGGGGACACACACACACACACAGTCAGACAGACAGACAGACAGACAGAAGGACAGACAGACAGACAGACAGACAGACATTTTCCCGGATCGATCTCATGAGTCTACTTTTTCCTCATTTTTGCAAAATGTGAAAAGTAGGCTAAAAAACAGGGCGCTTGGGCTACCAACACACATCGTCAGTTTCGTGCTATTACGTTTCCAAAGTTGCATAACTGGAGAGCGATAAAAAAAACAGGGCCAAAATAAGGTTTAGCCATCACCGACTACAATATATTGGAGTCGGTCTTGGTTTAGCCAATCCTATCTAACTTCCGAAGGCCTGGTAGAGAGACGAATGAGGGGCTGCTAACGGCTGGGAGACCCGAGAAGGAAGGTAGGAGAAAGAAGGGGAAGCAAAGAGTAAGCAACATAACAAAACCACACTTATGACAAGAAATTTCTTCTTCTTTCATGGTTTAGTTGGCAGGAGCTGATGAAGTTGGATAACCAGTAGGAGCTGGTGAAGTTGAATAACCAGCAGGAGCAGATGAAGATTTCTTGGGCGACATCTTTTGTCATGTGAGCGAAGTACCAGCGGAGTCACGTTGAGTCGGCCGTGGTCGCCCTGGTCACAGATTACCTACCTGCACAGATTGCCTACCTGGTTGAGTGTGTGGCATAAAGAAGTTCATCATGTTGCCGAGAGATCGAAGCACATGAGGGTGAGAAACGTCGATATTAAATTGAAGGAGACAAGCATTCACTGTAAACAAACTAAGGAACAAAATAGATGCAAAGCACAGGGAGAAAACAAACATAAACAAAAGCCTCTGTTGGTGGTTTCCAAGGAAACAAGAATAAGGAGAAGAAGAATAATAAAATGTCCCAATGTGGGGGAAAACTACTACGGTATATCAGTATATTAGAAGAATATACCGTTCCACACAGGCTGCTGATATCCCTGTAGGTTTTCTCTAAACGTCTTGTAGAAATTTCTTATAATATGTTTGGTGAAATCCAGCTGGATTTCGTGGAGTCTGTTGTTGTCATATCCTCGATTTTCTTTCCTAATTATTTTTAAGGCATGTTTTTGAGATTCAAGAAAGTTCTCCCAGTTTTCCTTGGTTTTGTGACTGTTAAATATTTTCCACGCAGTTATTCGGTTATCGACTGATCGCAAATCGCGTTCCACCAGCGATGTTTCCCCGGTGCGAGGAAGTTGTCCTAGTTTCATGACTTCCTGAATATTCTTTGTTATTTTTTTTGCCAGTCAGTTTATTTCTCCTGATTAATTTGCATGATGATTTCTTATTTGTTGAGTTTCAGGTACTCTGGATCTGTTTTGATATTTTAGGTTGTGACTTTTGTCTTCTATTTTGTTGGAATTTCGCCTTAATTTGGGGAAGATGATAGTCTGATTCAAATGCGCCTTTGCGAAGTCTGACGTTTAGAATTTCTTTTGTGTTTTTCTGGGAAATAGCGACATAGTCAATTTCGTATTCACCCTGCCTAAGACTGGGTTCCATGAGGTTAACTTGTGTGTGGGTTTTCGAAATTGGGTACTCATGATTCTATGTTCGAGGTTTCTGCGGAGTCAATTAATCTTTCAACATTCTTGTTGGTACGTTTGTGCTTGGTATGGGGGCCTGTGGAATCTATGAATTTTCTTTCTTTTAACTGTGCGTTAAAATCGCCTAATAAGATTTTCGCATGGTACCTTGGCATTTTGTTGGTTATTTCTTCTAGAGTTTCCCTGAAATTGTTTTGCTGTCTCGTTGATCAGTGTGTAAGCTTCATTGGCTGATTTTACTGAAAGCAGAGAGAGACTTTCGTTGGGAGAAGTGAAGTCGATGACTGAGTCGAGTACGGAATTGTGTATGGCGAATCCGGCTCCCAGGAGTGGTAATTTGTCTCTAACGTTTATGGCAGGTTTGCCCCTATAGATTCTGAAATTCTCTGTATTAAAGTGTCCTTCGTCCGTAAATCGTGTCTCTTGGAGTGCGGTGATTTTTAGGTCAAACGTTTTGAGGGTGCTGGATGCTGTTTTAGTTTGCCTGTTTTAGTGAGGGTGTTCATATTAATTGTGCCAATAAAGTTTGTACTTTCTTATTACCATTATTATTATTATTATTATTATTATTATTATTATTATAAATATTATTACTATTATTATTAATATTATTTATATTAATAACAACAAATGCTTTTGGGCTAGGTCTGGGGGTATATCTGGAATTAGCGTGGACAGAGTTGCGTCGACAAATTTCAATAAACTAGTTACCATGGCAACAAGAGCAGGTGCACTTGGAGTGCGCGACCACCATACCCAAGTCGAAGATGGTACTTATAAAGTACAAGAAATTCAATACATTCCTAAATATTACACTTCAAGAATTTTAGCTCGGTCAGTGATGGTTGGAGAGAGGTCAAGGTTTGGATGTTATTTATATTTCTGTTTATGGATGAGATTTGTTAGTGCGTTAAGGGGGAAGGGAATTTTTGATTAAGCTCGGGAGATCTCGGTAGCTCGGCTAATGGGGGTTATGTATGGATGCCCTTTTCTTATACCTTTCTTTTTAGGCGAGTTCTTTTTTATTAAGCTAGGGAGCTCTTGGTAGCTCAGTGAGTGGTGGTGTTGTTGTTGTTTCAGTTGAGGAGCTTGGGCATCGTGGTCATTAAGTCCCGTGTACATGATGTGTGTAAAATGTGTCTCAAATCTGCGTCATTGTGATATTTGTAGTAGTGTGTGTATTTGCAATTCGGTTGGGGATTGGGAAGGAGGCGACCATAGCCTTTAGTTAAGAACCATCCTGGCATTTGTCTAGAGTAGAAATGGGAAATCTCGGTAAACTACTTCAAGGGGGCAGCATCTTCTCAGTTTTGCCTCACGAGGTTGAGTGTACCCCATTAAGCCCTCAGCCCAGAGGTAAATTTCTTAGCAGAGCCGGGAATCAAACTCGGCCCTTCGGGGCGATGAGGTGGTTGGTTGGATATTTGGGTGTTCTTTCTCTTTTGGACGGTGAAGGATTGGGGAGGGGCCGGGGGAGGGAGAATTTTGCTGTGATGTTTGATTAAACTCGGGAGCTCTTAGTAGTTCAGTCAGTGGTGGTTAACGAGACGTCCTAAGTTTGGAGGTTCATATGGCATTTTTTGTTTTGTTTAGGGATGGGTTTGGTTTGGGGTTAAAGAGAAAAGGTTCTTTGATTAATTTTGGGAGATATTGATGGCTCAGTCAGTGATGGTTGATGGGAGGTCAATTTTGTGGGCCCTATTTTGGTGCTTTTTGGGTGGGTGTTGATCGAGGCTTAAAGGAGAGGGGGATTAAGAATAATTAAGATTGATAGCTCTTGGTAGCTCAGTCAGTGGTCGTCAGAGAAAGGTTAAGGTTTGAGGGTCTTTTATTTTCTTTGTTTGTTTGGAGGTTAAAAGGGTCGATGATTTATCAGTTATCTTGGGAGACACACGGTCACGATATGAACCATTTTGCTCGATCATCGGTTCGGTATTGACTAATTAATAAGAGGATTTACTTTGTAAGACAAATACGTAGGGATTTTTCCGGCCTTGTCAGTATGTAAGGAATCTTTAATTGATACTACTTAAAGGTTAAAGTATAAGTTTCGGATCCTGCATGCTTTTCGTCAGCATAGAATTGCTACTTATTTATGTAAGTAAATCCTATTATTACCTTGAGAGCTCTTGGTAGCTCAGTCAGTCGTGGTTGGACGGGATTGAAAGTTATAGAATCCGTTTTAAATTCATTTTTATTCGCTTTTTTTGGGCGGATTTTTTGTTTTTGTAGTTGTTTCATTTAGGGGCCTTGTGACATCGTGGTCACGTAGCCCCGTGTACTTGGGTGTGTATAGATTTTGTCTGACAACATGGGTTACTGTGATGACTGTATTAGCGTGTGTATTTGTAATTCAGATGAGGGTTGGGAAGGAGGCTGCAGTGGCCTTAATTTAGGAACCATCACGGCATTCGCCTGGAGTAGACGTGGAAAACCATGGAAAACCACTTCCAGGATGGTTAAGGTGAGAATCAAACCCACCTCTTCTCAGCTTTGCCTCACGAGGCTTAGTGTACCCATTTTCACCTGCCTCGTTGCGTAGTGGCTAGCATTCTTGGCTGTTACCGTGAAGGCCCGGGTTCGATTCCCGGCTCTACCAACTCTGGTCTGAGGGCTGGAACAGATTATCAGACTAATTCTACACACACACACATAAGTACACGGGGCTAAATGACCATGATGTCGCAAAGCCCCTCAATAAATTAACAACAACAACAACAACAACAAAACAACGTACCCAGTTCCAGCCCTCTCTCCAAACCCGGCTGAAGTCGACGGATTTTTTAGAAGCGTTAAAAATCCCTCAGTATGCCTTCCTTCGAAGGGGAAGTAAAACCGGCGGGCCTATGTCATAGATTTATAGCATGTAAAAGAACCTTCCGTTCCACTAACTGCAATTGTGTGAAGCTAAATTAGTAGGTTAGATTTGATTAACGCTCTATTTTGTTCCAACGTTCGCCACCAGGTGCCAGTTGTGGTGGTATCTGGTAGCCAAGTTCACACCTAGGTGTCGTTGACGGTAGCATTTGGTAGTAAAAGTAGGAACTACTTAAAATTGATCGTCTGCAGTCCTTACGTGAATTACAGATAACACACACTAATACAGCCGTCACAATTAACCGGTTATCATACAGATTCTACATACACCCAAAGTACACGGGGCTACATGATCGCGTTGTCGCAGCCCCTAAACTGAGGAACTAACCATCCAGCACTCTCAGACCAGAATTAAATTTCTTGGCAGAGCCGAGATTCGAACCCTGACCTCCGCGGTGACAGCTAAGAGTGCTGGCCAGTACGAAACGAGGCGGACGTGAGTGGATTGTATTTGGAGGGTTAGGGGCGGGATAATTTTTATTAAGCTGGGAGCTCTTGGTATCTCGGATAGTGGTGGCTGGAGGGAGATTAAAGTTTCAGGGTCCTTCGGTTTATTGTATTTGATTAGGGTTTAAGGGAGAGAGGAATATTTTTGATTAAGCCCAGACAGTGAGGGCTAGAGGGAGATCAACATATATGAGAGTCCTTTTGTTATTCTCAGGAGTCGGGTGGGGTTCGGGTGGCGGTTAGAAGGATTAAAAGATTAAGCTCGTAAACTCTCGACGGGGGCTTCGGTGGCGTAGTTGACCGCAGGCTGTGCTTCTATGTCCAAGGTCGCGGTTTCAAACCCGGCTGAAGTCGTTAGATTTTTTAAGAGCGTTAGAAATCCCTCAGTATGCCTTCCTTCGGAGGGGAAGTAAAGCCGGTGGTCCCACGTCATAGATTTAAGGCATGGTAAAGAACCTTCCACTAATTACACTTGTGTGAAGCTAAATTATAGGTTATGTTTGACTAACGCTCTTAGGTTCCAACGTTCGTCGCCAGGAGCCGACTGTGGTGGTATCTAGTAACCAAGTTCAGAACTAGTTGGTCGTTGACGGTGGCGTTTGAGTGCAAAAGTTGGAACTACTTGAAAATCGAATGTCTGCATTCCTTACTTGAATTAAGAACATATAACACACACTAATACAGTCATCACAATTAAAACCGGTTATCAGACAGATTCTACACACACCCAAAGTACACGGGGCTCCATGACCGCGATATCGCAGCCCCTAAACTGAGGAACCAACCAACCAACCAAACTCTTGATGGCTCAACCAGTTGCAGTTGGAGGGAGTCAAAATTTGGTGACATTTTCTTTGTGTAGAGTTGTGTGACAGTTCCTTTGGTATGAGGTGATGTAAGGCGTGTGACAGTGTTCGTTATTAATTTTGCAAATGTTCATTCGGCCGGTCTTTCAAAATAATTTTTGTGTGATGACAGATGGTTCGTGTGACGATTCGTTTGATTTGGGGCGAAGTTGGGTGGTCCTTTTGTTGAATTTTAAAAATTATGTTCGTTTGGCTGGTTTTCAAAAAAAAAAACTCTTTCTGTGAAGATTGGTGTGACGTTTTGTTCGACAAAGGGTGACGTTAATTCTCAAGGACCAGATCGGCCGTCACGCTACTTAGAGAATACCACGGCCTAGCCGGGTTCGTTATATCGCGCACCACCGCCGCGTGGGCAGCTGCAGAAAGTCCGGAGATCGTAGGTTCAAATCCCGGCGCTGACAGTGGCTATCCAGAGTGTGATTTTCCCCCGTTTTTTCCACACTCCCTCCAGAAAAATGCCAGGATAGTCCCTTATTTCAGGTCCCGGGGCACCGACCCTATACCCTAGTACAGTTACACGCACTGCAACAGACACCACATAAATACAAGTTATCAGACATATTCAACACACATATAATTACACGGGACTGATGACCAAAATTTTCCAAGCTCCTAAATTCATTTAACAACAACAGCTAGCAAATAACGTGGGACGTTTCGTGACGCGTCATGATGATAAATGAAGGTTATTGCATGCTTGAACATCATTAAATATGCATCGGATTGAGCCGGGGATCGAACTTACAGTGGGACCTTTAAAGGTCAACACTAAACCGACTGCGCTACTCATAGAATCATCTGTATTGAAATGAAGGAAGAAGCACAACATCAAAATAGGTTTGCTATTGAAAAGAGTTGTAGCTGTTTTATTTAGAGGCTTTGCGACATCGTGGTTAATTAGCCCCATGTACTTGGGTGTGTTATATTAGTCTGATAATCTGTCTTATTGTGATGGCTGTAATAGTGAGTGTATTTGTAATTCAGATGAGGATTAGGAAGGGGACAGCCGTGGTCTTAAGGTAGGAACTATCCCGACATGTGCCTGAAGTAGAAGTGGGAAACCATGGAAAACCACTTCCGAGATGGCTGAGATGAGAATCGAACCCACCTGTTCTCAGTTTTGCCTCACGAGGCTGAGTGTACTCCGCTCCAGCCCTCAGACCACTTTTTTTTTCTTCGCCGAGTCGGAATCGAACGCGGACCTCCAGTGTGACAACCAAACACACCACGATGTGGTCTTATTGAAAAGAGCCAACGCTCAGCATAGCGGATGATAAACCTAAACACACAGTATTATAGACACCACAATAACACTATCTGAACAGACAAAAAGTAAATGATATTTTCATATATCAAACGCTTGCAAAGACATACAGTACGTCTTACGTGGAAGGGTGAAGGTCGATAATATAGCTATCGTCGGCTTCGAACCTGAATACTTGCTCGTAGTGATATGAACTTCATATCCAACAGCTTTCCTTATTGACGTTTAATCTAAATGTAATCACTACATCACAGTGATTACTACATACCATCATACGACCTTGAGGAGAAAAATAGAAAGACCAGTTTTTCCACCCTCCTTCAATCTCCACTGAATGAGTCGACAATAGCTTCCGGAGCTAATCACAAAGTTTCCTCCCAATAACCCTCCAACCAAACCCTACTCAAAACAGAAAGTAATAAAAGAACACCAAATATAGAGCCACTCCAACCGCCAACAACTGAGTAACCAAGAGCTCTCGAACTAAATCCAGAAGCCCCATCCCAATACCCTCAACCTAGCTACATAAAAAAGAAGAAAAGAGATCCCCTTCCAACTGCCACTGTTTGATCACCAATACCTCCCGAGCTTAACCAAAAAGACGCTGTCAACCTAACCTCCAACAAGCCACATCAAAAATATAAAAAATTAAAGTAGCCTAAATGTTGACCCCTACTGACTGACCAACTAAGAACTCCCGAGCTTTATGAAACATCCCGTCCCACTAAACCCCACCCAAAGAAAAAGGATCCCAAAGTTTTCCTCCCCCAACAACCACTGACTGACCCACCGTGAGCTCAATCAATAAGCTCCAGTTCCGCAAACTCCAATATACCCCGCCCCAAAACAGAAACAGTGAAAGAACCCCAAAATGTTGACCCCTCTCCAATCACCACTGACGAGTTAATAAAAAAAAGCCCCCGACCCCCAAACCCCACCCAAAAGCATGAAATAGTAAAAGAACCCCCATACTTTGATATCTTCCCTGGCACAGAGAGCTTTCAAGCTTAACAATAAGCCCCCCTAATCTCTCACTAAACCCTACACTGAAATAGAAAAAGTAACAAGTTTCCCAACTTTGACCCGCCTCCAACCTCCACTTACTAAAGCACCAAAATCTTAATCAGAAAACCTCCATATCTCTAACCTCTTAAAGAAACCCCACTCAAAAGCCAAAAATAATAACATTTACCCAATTGACACCTTCAAACTGCCACCGACTAACTCAAAAAGAGGTTAATCAAAATGTTATATCGACGGCTTCAGTGGCGTAGTTGATAGCATGCTGAGCTTCTATGCCCAAGATCGCGGGGTCAAACCCGGCCGAAGTCATCGGATCTTTTTTAAGAGCGTTAAAAATCCCTCAGTATGCCTTCCTTCGGAGGGGAAGTAAAGCCGGTGGGCCAGTGTCATAGATTTATAGCATGTAAAAGAACCTTCCAATAACTTAAATTGTGTGAAGCTAAAATATGTAGGTTAGATTTGGTTAACGCTGTAAGCTCCAACGTTCGGCGCCAGGTGCTGGTTGCGGTGGCATCTAGTAGCCAAGATCACAGCTAGGTGTCGTTGACGGTAGCATTTAGTTGCAAAAGTAGGAACTACTTGAAATTGATCGTCTGCAGTCCTTACCTGAATTACGGATAACACACACTAGTACAGTCATCAAAATTAACACCGTTTATAAGATTCTACACACACCCAAAGTACACGGGGCTACATGACCGTGTTGTCGCTGCCCCAAAACTGAGGAACCAACCAACTAAAAAGTTATCTCTTCCCCAACCACACAACATAACGCAACTCAAAAGCAGATAATAAAGTATATAAAACTAAATTTTGACCCCCTGCAACCACCACTGTCTGAGCCATCTAAAGCTTCGGAGTTGAATCGGATAGCCCTCTCTCCCCTAACTCTTCAACCAAACCCTAAAACAAATGTACCCCTTAACTTTGACTACCTCCAACCACTACTGACTGAGCCACCAAGAACTCGCGAGCTGAAACATAAAACTCCCGTCTCCCAACAACCCAACCAAACTCCACCAAAAATAAAATAAAACTCAAGGTTTGGCTACCTCCAACCGTCACTAACTGAACCATCTATAACTACCGAGCTGAATCACTACTCCTGTCTCCCTCAACCTCTAACCAAACCCTACCCCACCCTAAAACAAAAAATATCAATAAACTCCCAAACGATGACGGCTTTCAACCACCAGTGACGAAACTACCAAGATATTAAGCAAAATGGCCTCCCACCCCTAACTCAAAAACGGAATTAGCGAATTGCTTACCAAATTTTGGCTCGCCCCAACCGCCACTGAATGAACCATTAAGGGCTTCCGAGTTTAATCAAAGAATCCTCCCCCTCCTCTAAAACTCCAACCAAACCCTATATAGTATGGTGCAATTAGACCCAAACCTCAACATCGAAAGTAAAAGTTTCCCTCCAGCTCCAAATTGTTCTATACAGTCCACATATTATTTGGTAAAAAGTTACACCATTTTAATCGTCGGTTTTGGGGGGAGGGGGCGAGAAATTGGTAAATTAGTAGTTTTTATCAGTTTTTCATAAATATTTCGAAGACTATGCGGTTTAGCCCGAAACGTGCCATATACAAAAATTATTCACTTACTTACTTACTTATGTCCTGTGTCCCCTTTCGGAGCAAAGGCAATCTGTTGTAGATCTGCCCAAGATTTGCCTTCTTCCCTCATCTCTTCGTATGTTCCAACATCCAATTTTCGTAACCTGTTTGATGCTTTTATCCGACCGGTTTTTCTCTGTTGCAGTTTCAGTAATAATGTTACCTCGGAGATGCGGGTTATTGGCCTACAGTCTCCAAAGCCCAGTCGGAGGGGGGGAGGCCACCTTAGCGTCTGTGCCCACCTTCTGGTTACTTCACGATTTGATGTTCATCGCTACTCCCTGTGCTTCTGTTGTCAATTTAGATCTCTACAGGGTGTAGGATTAACACCACAGAAGTGACAAAGAGGAAATCTGACATTCTACGGATCGGAGCGTGGAATGTTAGAAGTCTGATAGGCAGTGGAAGGTTAGAAAACTTAGAAAGGGAAATGGATAGGTTGAAGTTTGATTTGGTTGGGATTAGTGAAATGCGCTGGCAGGAGATCAGGAGTTTTGGTCAGGGGACTATAGAATCATTAGCACTAAATCAAACAATCGCCAAGCAGGGGTTGCCTCATATTGACTAGGAAACTGGGAAAGCGGGTGAATTAATATGAGCAATATAGTGAACGGATTATTGTAGCAAAATAGTACATTATGCAACGAGCCTATAATGGCAATAATTAAGACACGAGTAAGTTTATAAAACGAGCGTATGCGAGTTTCATAATTTCCATACGAGTGTCTTAATTACCATTATAGGCGAGTTGCATACGACTGTTTTTGTTCGACGATAATTATTATAACTATTTTATGTTCGAACATAAATATTCATAAATATCTGTCGAGATTTCGCCAGTTTTATGTACTGAACAGAGCACATGGGACCCAGAGAATGCCTTGTTTTTGACCATGGCCTCCTCGATTACCCCACTATGACACTAGGCAACTCAGCGAAATTTAAATTAGAAGGCCTTGGAACTCAACGCAGGTGTGATGCTATCCTTATCTAATTGGTCAAACAACTGTTTCTTGACATGTGATTGGCAGGAGAAACTGTTTCATAATGAAAATTAGTGTTATAATGGCCATCATTATGAAATAGTTTTCTGACATATAATAGTCAGGGTCGAACATAAATCAACATAAAACCAAAGTGCACCACAGTGGTACAAGTCTATATGCCTACCAGTCAAGCTGATGATGATGATGATGTTGATAAGGTCTAAGAAGAAATAGATGACGTTTTGAGGTATGTCAAGGGTGATGAAAATGATAATGGGAGATTGGAATGCTGTGGTAGGAAAAGGAAGAGAAGGGGAAATAGTAGGGAAATTCGGATTAGGTGAAAGGAATGATCGAGGAAGCAGGATGATGGAATTCTGCACCGAGCATGAGTTGGTCATAGCTAACACTTTATTCAAAAACCACAATAGGAGAATATACACATGGATGCGACCAGGAGATACAGGGCCTTACCAAATCGACTTCACTATGTTCAAGCAGAGATTTCGAAACCAGATTTTGGATTGCAAAACGTATTCCGGTGCTGACATAAACTGTGATCACAATCTGGTTGTTATGAAATGCAGACTTAAGTTGAAGAAATTGAATAAAAGTCAAAAGCCAAGAAGGTGGGTAATAGACAGACTGAAAGAGAAGGACGTGAACAAACGATTCAAGGCGAGTATAGTAGAAGGACTAATTAAAACCCCTGAACAAGCTACAATTGCTGAGGAATGGGCACTTTTGAAGAATGAAATAACAAAATCCGCATAAGAAAACATTGGTAGGAAAGAAAGAATAGGTAGAAAATCGTGGATCACGCAGGATATACTAGAATTAATGGATGAACGGCGGAAGCACAAGAATGAAAGAGATGAAAGGAGAAAAGCAGAATACAGACGTCTGAGAAATGAGGTTAACAAGAAGTGCAAGGAAGCAAAGGAAGAATGGTTGAAAGAAAAATATGCAGGTATAGAAAATTGGCTGAAATTAGGAAAGGTAGATACAGCTTATCGAAGGATTAAGAGTACTTTCGGGGAAAGGAAGTCTACGTGCTGTAATATTAAGGACTCAGATGGAAAACCTATATCAGATAGGGAAGAAAAGGTGGAGAGATGTAGAGCTTACATAGAGTGTTTGTATAAGGGAAAGGATATTGAGAATCATGTAATGGAAAGGGAAGAGGAAATTGATGAGGATGAGAAAGAAGATTTAATATTGAGATCAGAATTTGACAGAGCATTGGAAGACTCAGGGCCGGGTTCACCATGGTTCGTCAAAATGTTAACAAACCAATGAAGGCCGTTGACGACGATTACCGAAATGCCGTGGTTCACCAATCCATTAGCTTCCCTAACAAGCCGTCAAAACTAATTGCTCTGTCAACATGGAATTAACGACTTGACGGTCGATTTACGTAGCATTCAAATCCAAAATGGCGTGCGGCCAAAACCGGAATGGTCATGCATTAAACTTTATTCTGAACGATGACGATGTTTTTGAAGACATGCTAGATTTATTCGACCGCTAACTTATAAATAACGAAGGAATTACTTGAATGATTGGGGCGACATAGAATATATCATGAGATTTCGGTTGTCAAAACCTTCTGTGTTGAATGTTCTACACATGACAGAACCTAACCTGGAGTTCCCATCTGATAAGTAAGATAGCCTAGGCCTATGTGCCATTCCTTGTTTATGTGTAATATCGTGTGATGCATTACGGTGTAGCACATGTAGTTAATTTAATAAAAGACTACCTCGACGTCACAACATCAGTCCTCTTATTTCTTTTAACGTAATATCGTGTGATGCATTACGTTATAAAACATCCTAGTTAATTTAATAAATTATTACATAAACTTTACAGCATCAGTACTCTTATTTTCAACAATTTCACGATACTCATCCACCGAGTAGATAAGGGTGGATAATTATGTTTCTTTTATTCAACGGAAATTTCACAGTCCCCGGCTCTTCCTGCTCTTTTGCTCATCAGACATGTTTGTTTTTAACCAAGGAGTAAGTAACTTATAAGCTTTTTCAGTTAACGGCCTGCTTGATTACACCAAAGAATAAACAAATACCGCCACGATCATCATCTTTCAATGTGGTTTGTACAGCCCTTAAACATAAAACTTCGTTTGCTAATGGCAATGGGCGAACGTGCTGGTGAAACGCCAACGAGCTTAAAGCGCCCCATACACGATCAAACAATTTGCGCAACAGGGACTGTTGCACTAACTGATTGATTGTGTATGGGGGAGTTTGACGTGTTGTGCAACTGTTTGAAGGCTGTGGTGTGAATTCAAAATCTTTTGAAATAATTTGTTCAACACAGAGCGTTGTGCAACAGTTGTCAGCGTGTGTGGACGTGTTTGATAAGTGTTGCGCAAACATGCACAGTGAAGGTAGAGCTCTCGTACTGGTAACATCAAGGCATTAATTACTTCCAATAGAGAATTCTGGAGGGATTTCATTCATTTACTGCTCGGGTCCAAGCTGCGTGAACCTGAGAGGAATGTGCATCGTGGAATATAAGAAGTGGTGGTGACGAGTGATGAGGTTTCTCGGTCCTTGCGTAGTAACAGAAGCAAATACATTAGTCGGTGACTCACTCACTCATTCCCAACGCCACACCGCACAGTGGTTCAAAATCGAAATCTAGGAGGACAAAATTATTTATTTTCATAATTAAAAAATCAAAATTTATTACTTCTACAGCATTCTCATATAATTGCCGCTCACTATTCTGGGATATAAACGCATCTTAGTGTAAATCTGTCACCACTGTTCGAGCAGTCTGAATTGGAGGGTGAATGTAAGTGGCTGTGGTTTTTATTGACTTTGTGGTTAGTGTGATGCTTTAAGATGGAACATGCAGCTGAAGGTATGATCTTTGTAACGTGTTTCAGTTATTAATGGGCGTAATTGTTACGTAATTTTAGCTATATTTGCATTATACAATATTTAACTATTATTTTTAGAATTATATTTTCACTGAGATTTTTAGTATGTCGCGTCACTCTGCGTCACTTTCTACTTATAATGTTAAAACGTAGATAAAGTCTTGTAGTTTACGCCTGTTATAAGATTGTTTGCATCTTTTTGCAACTTACTTTGTTATTTTACGTTTTGGAAGATGCCGCGCAACCAGTTCTCACACGTTTATAACTGTTTGAAGCACTGGGTTCGACGATTATGTCAAAAGTGGAACATTGTGACTTTGTTAAAAGTACATTCGAGGTAGTAAATTGTTTAGAAGATATAACTGAATGCTCTATCCAACTCCTAGTCATAGACAATTTCTTGCATGTGTAGACGTAGTTTAAAAATGGTTTAACTCATGTTTGTTATGAAGTAAACAAATTATATACGCTGCTTTCAATCTAAATTCATGATTAAAACGTAAAAATAATTTTGTCCCCCTAGATTTCGATTTTGACCCACTGTGCACTGGTTTCAGAAGATACCCTATGTTAGGAGTATTGGAGTAGACGAGAATGTCAGGTAACACGTCGGGCTGTTGACAGACTTCTCAATTCTCGCCTGCTCCTTCCTTGCCTCTGCCCTTCATCCCGCAAGTTCACAGAGCTTAGACCCGAGCATATCAGTCTCTTCCGCAGTTGTGGCAAGTGAAAAGTGACGACTATAAGAATCGTAACTTGAAAAACGCTGGTTACGATGTGCTAGTGCAGAAATTGAAAGAAATTGACAAGGACGCTAACAGGGAAATAATTCGTAAAACGATCAATGGACTTAGAACAGCTTACCGCCGGGAGTTGAAAAAAATAAAGACAGTAAGAAAACCGGCTCTGGAACTGATGACATGTATGTACCTTCTCTGTACTAAAGATCACCGTCTCTAGATATACCGTATGTTACTTACTACAATTGTAGTGCGTAGCCTAATTTGTGGGTTATATTTGGATAGAAACGCTCTATCAAGTTACAACGTTCACCACTAGGTGTCAGTGACAGTGGAACAGTACTTTGATTGAACTTGATGGGAACCTAGAGGCATTGAATTGAAATACCCCGCTATGGCCATTGGCTGTAATTTCAATAAAATACAGGGTGCCAGGGAATGTTCTCCGCAGCGTTTACATGCTGCATGTAGAACATTCCCTGGCGCTATGTAGTAGGCCTATGCTACATACTCAGGCCAATATTGAATCATTCTTCCTTTGTAGGAGCTCATACGTGTAAATAACGAAGACTCTCAAGCAGGACCATCTACCTCTACCTCTACAATGATAGGAAAGACAGCAAAGAAAAGGAAAATCGTATGTGATAAAGAAGAGAACAAGGACAAGAGGAACGAGCTATTCGATATGGCGTGCAATTATCTCCGCAACAACAACAGCGAAGCTGAAACTCTGGCAAAAGCCTGGGCTCTCGATTTCATGCAATTGAATCAAGATCAACAATTTTGGTCCAAAAAGCTATAAATTACAATTAGGCAATTTACACAGATATTCAGTTTCAATCAACCAAGAACATTCTCAAGCCAGGCATACACCTTCGCCGTAGGCCTACTGTACACAATCTAGTCGAGCTTCATCAACCGGAAATTACAATTTCACCCCCATTTCACCCGTAACCCAGACTGGCATTGAACTTCCCACTAGTGAAGAAAGTGTGAGATACACTTCAGTATCAGACCTTCTTAACACTCCAGTGGGCGCGCGGTTTGCCGTATCGCGTGTGGGCGCGTGGAGGACAGATGTCCTCCACTTTGTTTTGCCATTTTACCCTATGTAATGTATATTTAGCGATCATGATTTTTGTTTTGGGTTAGGTAGGAATATATTAAACACATTTTTCATAAAAAGTGTATTCTACGAAATAGTAAGTAGGAACTATACAATTATGTTAAATCAAACAAAAACGTGTATAAGTTTGGTAAGCTATGTTATAAATGTTACAAAAACGTGTATAAGCATATACGTTTCATGTTATAAATAAAAATATAAATGTTATTACTTTCTAGTTTGAAAAGTAATCATCATGGGTGTCCGCTAATCGCCTGCATCTGGATCGATTGCCATGTTTTCATGCATATTCGATATTGCCAACACAGGCTTGTTCTTCTTCGGTACGTAATATACCAATGTACAGCTCTTTTGAAAGCTAAACAAACTGCTTTGGACTTCTCTTGACTTATCAGGTAGAAAATTTGGGGAAACTGCGGGCTTTATTCATTCTCAGAGAAGCAATCATTGTTACTTTTTCTTCTTCCAGTAGCTTAATTGCCAAGGGCACAGATGCGAATTTCATATTGGTTCCTGAAATAGGCTGCACCAAACTCAAAACTAAGTGTGACGTGTTGTTGCTTCTTCTAAAAGGGTCGTTTGGTTGCTTCTCTGCATACACTTCAAGGTTTGTAGCATAGAACGTTGTTGTGGAAACCATAGCAAAGGCGTAGTAGGCCTATACACCCGGAAACGACAGTTTCCTCTAAATGCAACTAGCTGTTCATCAATGTGGTTGGTTTGTATGCATTCTTGCAAATGATCACGAACATCTCCAAGATTTCTCTAAAAGCAGCTAGTTTGTCAACAGATTTTCTTTGATCTCTGTTGTGTACGTTATCAATTCTCAGACAACGTAAAATAAATAGATACATCTTTCCGCTCATGGTTAGGCTACATAAACAGCCTCTACTTCCGTGCCGTGTGAATTATCCCGCATTCAAGTACATTTCTTCGTCTAGTCTTCAAAGCCCGAGCAAGATATAATATACCAATCAATGCACGAATTTCTCGGGAATCAGTGGGCCTGGCATCCTGTTCTCGGACAAACTGACGGCGAATTTTAATTATGTAAATGTCAGTTAGTACAATCAAGTATTTTTTTACCATTTCATCATCATCATCAAAAACACTACTATAAAGCAGCTTCTGGAGAGATAGCATTTTTTGCAGACCCATGAGGTCCTGGGCGATGAAATACTAATGTTATGTCTGGGTGTACGAGAAGTCTGGACAAATTGAGGTTCCAAGTATCACCTTGAAGTGCGATCTTTTCCCAAATAGAACTCTGGGTTGACGAAAGGGACAGGAGGGACTGCTTCTTCTACCACTTCCATTTCCTCAGAGTCGTCAGGAATATCAGCCGGGCCTTCTTCTGCATTGATTTCATATTTTCTACTCTCTATGTGGTATTCCAAGTAGTCTTCTTCTCGTTCATCTTCATCCTCTAGAGCTAGAACACTCTCGATATCCTCAGTCTCATCTAGCCAACGGCGTACCCTGATCACGGTCACTTTCACTTGTCATTATTGTTTTCACGCATAAACTAATTCAATTAAAACGTTATGACGTTCAAAACTATGAAATAAAAGGGAAAAAACCTCAGCAATATCCGAGAAAACTGTAACGCCAGTGGGCGCGCGGAGTACAGAATGATGTCCTCCACTATTGCACAGCGCAAATAAACACGAGGTGACGGCGACAACTAGTGACCATAAAAGCTGACAATGCAGTGACAGGTTGAGGGTGAGTAGGGAGAAAGGTATATGGCTGCTCAAGGGCACGCGTGTTACCAACCCTTGTAGTCCCGCAAAACAAAATCACTGGAGGACACCTGTACTGTGTACTCCGCGCCCCACGATCGTCAGTATTATGAAGTATTGTGAAGTCTTATGAACAAAGCTAAATTCTAACATAAACTTTTAAAGCAATATCATTTTGAAAAAATATATATATATATATATATATATATAAATAAACATATTTAGCTGTAAGTTTCCTTTGAGAACCTTGATGATCGCTTCGGATTTCTCCATTAAAATTTTCCCAAGTGTTTGCGCTAAAATTGCAGTTTCAAACTTCAAGGCCTCAAAGGCTACGTAAGGTAGTAAACAGTCTTTGTTTGGGTGATATAGGGTCTCTCATGGCAGTGGTTTCCTTTTCTATTAAAGGGGTGAACAAATCTAATAGTTCACCAAAGTTAGCTGGGCACATATGTAAATAGTTCTTGTAGTCGAGCGGCGCAGACACTTGTAGTTCTTTTAGGAGATTTTCGTGGCTAAAATCATGTCTCTTTCTCAACCACTCCTTCATCCAGATGCCACGTCCCCTTCTCCGTTTATTGCCTTTACTAATTTTGTTACTATTTCCACCGGAAGCACACGCAATTATAATAGCTACACAAGGAGCTTCGGACATCTTCACATCACAGTACAATCGAACAACTAATGTTTGCGCAAATCTGTTGCAGGGTGTGTGGGCTGTGCGTGCGTGTTGTGTTGTACAACGCTCGCGTTGTTCAACAGAAGTTTGCACAAATTGTTTGATCGTGTATGGGGCGCTTAATGCCGATGTTGAAGTTAACAACGCATTTAGTGATGGCCTGTTAACGCTGTGTTGGTGAACCCGGCTCTCAAGCAGGAACAAAGCACCAGGCATAGATGATATACCGATTGAGTTGCTAAGCTGCATAGGTGATGAAGATCTGACAAGGTTATTTCACTTGGTGTGTAGGATTTATGAGACAGTTGAGGTACCTTCTGATTTCAAGGAGAATGTTATCATCCCTATACCAAAGAAAACAGGAGCCGACAGATGTGAAAATTACCGTACCATCAGCTTGATCACTCATGCTTCAAAGATCCTGACTAGAATAATTTACAAGAGGATGGAAAGGCAGATAGAAATAGAGTTGGGCGAAGACCATTTGGCTTCAGGAGAAACGTAGGAACAAGGGAAGCTATACTATGTCTTAGGCAGATTTTGGAAGCTAGAATAAGGAAGGATAAGAGAACGTCCATGGCATTTGTAGACTTAGAAAAGGCTTTTGATAACGTTGATTGGAGTAAGTTTTTGGACATTTTGAAGACGATTGGAATAAAGTACAAGGATAGGAGGGTGCTCTACAATCTATACATACATCAGTCATTCGAGCCGAAGGACATGAGAGAGAAGCTGGTATTCAGAAAGGTGTAAGGCAAGGATGCAAATTATCACCAATAGTATTCAATCTATACATTGAACAAGCAATGAAAGAAATTGGAGAAAAATTCAAAGTAGGAGTAGAGATTTAAGGAGAAATAATTTCAACTCTGAGATTTGCTGATGACATCGTCATCTTAACCGACACACCATAGGAGTTGAATGAGTTTTTTAAATGGTATGGATTCTGTCTTGAGGAAAGGAAGGAAGCTTGTAGTTTAACGTGACCGTTAATCTCGAGATCATGAGCCACGGGACCTCCTTTTTACGTGGAATCCGAACCACAGGACATGGCATTTCACTTCGAAAATCCCACATGCAATGACCGGGAATCGAACCCGGACCGCCTTGGTGAGAGGCATACAGCTAGACCGCTGAGCCACCACGCCCCAACTCTCGAGGAAAGAATTCATGATGAAAATTAATAAATGTAAAACAAAAATATTGGAATGCAGTCGAAAGAAATCAGAAACCCCTATGGCTGTCGAATTGGCAGGTGAAAAGCTAAAAGAAGTGGGTGATTTCTGTTAGTTGGGAAGAAAAATAACCAGTGATGGACGAAGCAAACAGGATATAAAAAGTAGGTTAGCACAGGCAAGGAAAGCATTTCTACAGAAACGGAATCTGTTGACATCGAATATAGATATTTGAAAGTCCTTTTTGAAAGCCTTTGTCTGGAGCGTGGCGCTCTATAGAAGTGAAACTTGGACTATTGGTGCAGCAGAAAAGAAGAGAATTGAAGCGTTTGAAATGTGGTGTTACAGGAGAATGCTGAAGATCAGATGGGTAGATAGGGTTACGAATGACGAGGTATTAAGACGAGTGGGAGAGGAGAGATATTTCTGGCAACTGCTAATGAAGAGAAGAGATAGACTGGTAGGACACGTACTAAGACACCCAGGAATAGCAAACTTAATTATAGAAGGAAGGGTCGAGGATGAGAACAGTAGGGGTAGACCAAGGTTAGAATATGTTAGGGTGTGGTAGCTATGTAGAGATGAAACGATTAGCTCAGGACAGAGATGCATGGACAGCTGCATCAAACCAGTCGAAAGACTGAAGACTCAAACAACAACAACAACAACAACACAGGGTGTAACCAGACTCCCTCCTCCTTTCTCAATCGGACTTGGGACCGTCTATGGCGGAGTTATATACAAAAATCATCTACATTAAGTTGTGAACAAACGTGGTCCTTTGCATAATCTTACCAAAGTGAACGGTTCCAGAGTTACGGAGGGTGTAAAAGTAGGCTTTTTTTTTTTTTTTTTTTTAGATTTTTAGGAAAAATATCACATTTCACTAAGGAAACTATATTTTTTGTTACAGGATTGTGTTTTGTAGAAGCAAATAGGCCTACCGATTTTAGTGGCCGGTGGTATGTTATTGATATGCTCTTGACGGAACGACAACCTAACCACCTTCTAAGGGAAAAGAGGCTTCCACAAGCCTAGGTCATATAAACCTGAGGTACGGAGAAACTTACTCTGAGCTAATAAAACTAATAAAAATATAGATTGCTAAACGCGACCTTAAATTAATCTAAATCAGTAGCCTATTCAGTCCTCTTCAAACATAGCACCCTCCTCTTCTAGATCTTCGTCTATGATGTTCGTGTCCCTGTTATCACATCCTAGGCCTGAGCAATTACCGCGTATGCTTGAGTAGTTTAGACCACTCTTTCTGCACTCGCAGTTACGGACGCATTCGCCTTTGCAAGCGTACACTATGAGAGGAAAGTAATTCCTGGGGAGCTGTGGAACGTGCTGTTGTAATATTGGTTGCAGGTGTTTGCCAATCTTCTTCCAACCCCACTCGAGCGGATTCTTCTTCTCATTCATCCACTGCTGCACCTGGTGGTAGTTTCTATGAATGTTGCCTGTAAGCTGCTGAAGTGGGGGGAAATGCAGCCAACTTGAACAATGAACGTATAGGCTGCTTCGCAATACCCTGCAAGTAACACTTGTAGCGAAAACAATCTTGATCTTCAGTGTTCTTGGCTCCAAACATCGCAAGAAGGTAATGCTTTCCAGCGTCAGCCAATGCACTGGGGTCAGCTTTTGGGTCGTTAAAGACTAGAAGTTTCATATGAAGAGCTATTTTGGCTTGCACTTTCCTACACGGTGTAATTTTCCCCTTCTTGTAAACAGCTGATACGGTGTCACATCCTGTGAAGGCGTATATTGCTAAGAGTACACCTTTCATATCCCCAATGCCTTGCTGAATGTCAGAAATAGTGACAAATAATAATGTTTCGTGAGGAGACAGTTGGGTTTTGATATGTGCAGTTTTCATGTACGTCTAGCTGCCTTTCTGGTTGCAGAGTTGACGCATCTGCAGTGCATCTCTTTGGTGTATTGCAGGGTGTAGGCAGGAAATTCAGGTTTGGATCATGAGCATTATGGACAAAGTTTAAAATAACCAAATTCATGATGTTTCCTTGTAAGTCCTTGTGGAAACAAATAATTAAATGTTTAATGTAGAAAAGCATGCCGTGTAGTAAGGTGAGTTGTAACTCAGACCTCTTCATACAAAACACATTGGTTGTATTGTTTGTTTAAATTTTTACTATGTCTCGTAAATATTTATTGTATCTCCCACTTATCAATCAGAAAGTTTAATGGTATCAGCCATTTCGTAAAATCAAAATGTAGGTCACAGCTGTTCCAACAAAAGAGCATAAGAATGGTAAGTGAAGAGAGAGTATCCCAACTGTTGAAAAACGTAAAGGATTCCCTTGGACCTGCTGACAAAGTAGTTGCACCTCTACCGACAACTGACCGTTACCTGGTGGTAGCAGAAGTAGTAGACGACCTCCGAGGACAGCAGTTCGACCCGCCTCGTTCATGGTCAACTGACTGCTTGTCACAACTCCAACAAGTATGAACAGTACTCCTATCACAGTATATGCAATCCATACACTATCGGTAGTAATGTAAACATTGTTTTCAACATCCCTTACAAATAAATAATGAAACATTCGAAGCACAGATACAAAATTAGTTGTAATTATTAAAAATAATTTCATCCCAAACATTGCATTGATGGTTTCTGCAGTCTTGCATAAAGTGGCATGAATCCATCGTATATAACGACATTTAGTGCACATCCTATGCTGTTCGCTTGATGACATAACGCACATCTGAAGGTGAAAGTCTGTGTGAAGAGTGATGGGTTCATCCCTAGGATTAATGTTGAGCCTGTTACTGTTCTGTGCCATGTATCTATGATACAACATAGAGTTGGTAAAATCTTCCAACTGAGAAAGAATTTCATTGGTGATTTTGAATCGATTCCTAAGACACAGTAGGAGATACGTGAATTGCAGGCTGTTGACTGCCATCGCTTCCTCAACGAAGTACATTCCTTGAAATATTACATTGTCCACAAACCCTAAAAAAATAATTTGCAAAATGTTGGGAAGAAGAAAATGAATCATCAAGAGAATGAAAATTATGATGATTTCCGTACAGGAACTAAACACGAAGCCACGTGCAAGGACCCTATTTTCTCTGCATTTCAACATATCATCTATTTGAGAAATTTCTTCCAGTACTTTTCTGAGTACGTTGGAATGAGACGTTTTATTCAAGATGAAGGACGCAAACACTAAAGTATATGAGCCACATGTGAGAGTCGTAAAGATAATAAAGGACAATACACTTTCTGAGTATATGTTCTTGGTTTTGATGATCACATGTATCAGGGACACCATAAGCGTGAATAGCACCATTACTGTGTACAATAGTTCAAATGTTGATTTCCATCCTGCACGCTTTACCTTTCGCAGGCTAAAAGGAGCAAGTCCGTATAATTTTGAGAGGTAATATACAGGCAAAAACTCGGAATATATGTCATTTCCCGCCGAAGTCATCGTATCCCTGTTTGGAATTTACTAGCACAGATGCATTTTATGAAGTATTTTGTGTATATGCCGGTTCATCACTATGTCTGCATCAAGGTCCCTGTCAAACACGTCATATTATATTGATCTCTATATTTATGTAGCAAACACCACTTTCGTAATTGCTCCACGCCTCCTTAATGTAACAAGTTTTGGATTTTGATGAATTGACTGCTACGTCATTTTAATGGAATTGAAAGTGTCTTGGTTTAACGAATTGGAATAAAACAGGTGGCTTCTTTGAAGATAGCAATTTGGGTAGTTTTAACGAGTAGCGAACTCGAAGCAGGTATTGATTTTGTGTGTTAAATACATTGTGACCATCGGGTGAGCCTCCGTGGCTTAGGCGGCAGCACGCCGGCCTCTCACCGCTGGGTCCGTGGTTCAAATCCCGGTCACTCCATGTGAGATCTGTGCTGGACAAAACGGAGGCAGACAGGTTTTTCTCCGGGTACTCCGGTTTTCCTTGTCAAAATTTCATTCCAGCAACACTCTCCACTATCATTTCATTTCATCTGTCATTCATGTAATCATTGCCCCAGAGGAGTGCGACAGGCTTCGGCAGCCGGCATAGTTCATATCCTCGCCGCTAGATGGGGGCATCATTCATTCCATTCCTGACCCGGTCGGAGACTGGAAGCAGGCTGTGGATTTTCATTTTCACATTGTGACCATCGGCTATGTTCGACGTGAACGTGCAATAACCCCGCACAGACGATAGGTGACAGCATTAACAGTGGAAGGTACATAAATTTCTTAAAAGTGTAGGTACTAAAAGTTAGTTTATAATTTTAAAAAAGTACATAAAGCGTGTCAAATGAAAGCGAAAAACAGTGCAGTCGCTGTGGCAACGCGGAGACGGAGGGATTTATCTGACGTCTAAAAGGGCATGGTCATTGGCTCTTGCACCGAGCATTTCTGAAACGGCTACGTTTGTATACTTTTCGTGTGTCGCCGTTGTTAAAGTGTACCGTGCATGGCAAAATGGCGCTGTTCAAAACCGGCGGGAAAAATGCCAATTGTGGTGCACCACGGGCCATAGATGAGAGAGGGAACGCTGACTGCGGAGATGTGTACGGGCGAATAGACGCGCAACTGTAGAGCAACTGACCGCCCAGATGAATCAGGGGGCTACTAACCGTGTCTTCTCAACGACCGTTCAGCGAACGTTGCTACGTATGGTCCTACGCAGCAAGCCCCTGGTTCAAGCACCCGTGCTGACTGCTGATCTTCAGCGACGAAGGCTGGAATTTGCACGCCAATACCGCAACTGGAGTGGCTACAGGTGGCCTTTTCCGACGAATCGCGTTTTATGCTTTATCGGACAGATGGCCGTTCGCGTATACGGCGTGAAACCTCTGAACGCATACACCCTACAACAATCGCCTGACGGGTTCAGGCCGGAGGAGGGAGGTTTATGGTGTGGGGAATGTTTTTGTGGCATTCCCTGGGTGATCTCGTCATTGTGGTTGGCACAATGGGTCAACAGAAGTATGCAGGCATCCTTGGGGACCATGTCCACCCCTACATGCGGATTGTTTTCCCTCGGCACGATGGCATCTACCAGCAGGACAATGCAACGAGTCGCACAGCTTGCAGTGCGTGGTTCGAAGAGCACCAGGATGAGTTTACAGTACTCCCCTGGCCACCAAACTCTCCCGATTTAGACTCAGTCGTGAATCTGTGGGACCATCTTGATCGGGCTGTTCGCGCCATGGATCCACATCCCTGTCGGTACCTTCCATAATCGCAATGACTCTTTTCCTACACTTCTCGCAGCGGTGGTTGTGCAGGTTTTTGGCGGGTGGTCACAGTAATGTGACCGGACAGTGTAATTTAGTTACGTACCGCTCGTAAGTACAGTCAGGAGTAGCTCGAGGCGTAATGATTAGATAAGATTAGATTTTTATTAAATCCATTTGATCAATTACATGTATACGATACATTTTTGATATAGAACCTGAGGCCAAGCTGTCTCCGGATTCAGAAGACGAGTGGGTTCGAATTCCACCGGCTTTCCGTGGCTTCCATTTTCATCTCGAGGTAAATGGCGCAACAGCTCGACTAATACGACTCAGTCGCTTCCTTCCAAGATCAATTCATTTGACGAAGTTGGCGTCATGAAGAGCATCGGAGAATCAAATCCATATAATGCGATATTGCTGTGAATTAAAAGAACCAGAACAGGTGTGAGTATTGAGACCGTTTAGTCGAGTCAACAACCACGATGACTTTCCTAACATCCCATACGTCGAATAAAATTACCGTGAGGATCAGGTGACCTTCCATAAAGGCTAAAGCGGCACGAGAGTCCGTAGTCCACACGGATCGTGGTACATGGTGACGATGGTCATAGACCGCCTAAGGAAAGATTCACCTTAAAACTAGACTGAGAAAATAAACATCCAGACTTATGTAAAACACCGTGAAAATTTATTAAAATTCACAAGCCCCTAGCCTAGTTCGGAGGGTTATAATCGGCTAGTCCGCAAACTAATAAATAAACAAAAATAAAGAGCAGGTCCCTACCTGAGAAGTCACGGAAAACCCTCGCGAAAGATCTAACTCACAATAATAAAGCAACAACAGCAACGCTAGGAATATGGTACAACGCAAGTCCCTAGTTCAAGTTACAAGATCAAGCTAATATCTGAATTTACATTTAACAGGGTAGCAAAACAAATCTAAGTTAGTATGGTACCATTTCGACATTTACATTTAACGTTAATTCATCTAGCTAAGTCCTATCAATTAACAAAACTTACGGCGTTGACGT
Organism: Meconema thalassinum; assembly: GCA_946902985.2. Lineage (NCBI taxonomy): Eukaryota > Metazoa > Arthropoda > Insecta > Orthoptera > Tettigoniidae > Meconema > Meconema thalassinum. The sequence continues at coordinate 791,121,242 of OX336390.1, forward strand.
CCGTAAAAGAGAACAATTACATCCAAAAGCTAAGTGTACAGCCATGAAAAACAAACAATTTAATTATGCTTAATAACTATGTGCTAACAGCACACAATAAGGTAACATGTAGGATTTATACACTTGACATCATAAATAAGTACTGAAATAGACACAGTAGTTTTATTAAAAATTCCTGCCTGCACCTTGGTTTACTCTTTGTAAGCCATAGTCATCTAATGTGTATAGTTACGGTGACGAATGCGTAGTTGAGACCACGTCTGACATCGCAGGGCCTGAGCTCCACAAGCTACGAACTCTAGGTTCGCGCATGCTTCAGGTCGCTACAAAAATGTCAACTGTCCTAGTCATTTCCTCACAAGGAAATTATCTTCAACTGCACGGCTATGTCAACAGTTCCAGAATGCAAAGAACAAAGTTAGATAGAAAGAATCGTTAGTTAGCCTTGTTTTACAACAATTATGCGTCTTATTATTAAGATGTCGGTTTATAGGTTTATCGTAGGTTTATGGCGAATAACATTGACAATAGCCTGGGCACGGAGTGTCTCCACTGAGATCCTTCTCCACCAAAAAGCCTCGACTCAACAGTCGGAATATAATCAACGAGTACAACAACTCGGACATACAATAACACGGGTTACCAGCGGCGCTAAGCTCGCGTTCAATAACTCTGGGATAGGCCTGTAGACAACAGTTAGCTTCCAATAACATCAAGTCAACGGGATCAGTCCCGGACAAGGCATACTCAAAATACCTTCATACAATAACATCCTGCTATAACAGGGTAGCCTTCACCATACTATAGAAAACCTGACATAACTGTACCTGTCAAACGACAGTACACGCAACAGAGCGTTTAACTAACAAAAAGCGATCTATAAAACATGTGATCAAATACAAGAGTGGAAACTAATTTCCATAAGCAAAATAGCAATGAAAGGAGATGCGAATACAAATCGTACTCTGTCCTTGTCAATAGTAGTTTTGTCTCACAATAAAGCAGGCATGCCTTCAGGGCACTGGGTTAGATAATCAGTTTATGTCACCAACAGGTTACCACATTCCTGTGTTGGTCGACACAAAGCACACATTATTCAAGGCCGGCGATTTAATCAATATAAACCTACACCTGGCCAGTTCATAAAAAACTTTACCATAGGTTACGGACCTCTAAAGAGTCCGTGTATAAAACACACGCAATAAATCTGAATATAATAATATAATTCCGTCTTTCTACCAAAGACGTCTAAATGAAATTAATCTTACAATAACTGGAGCTCTTTGCTTTAAAATACAATTCAGTAGTTGTTAGTACATCAAATAAAAACGTGTCTCACATGACACAAGCAAAAATGATAATTGTGGCGCAGATTCACACACTAGATCTGCTAAATGATACGTTGGGAACTGAGTTCGATGCTAGGCAACGAAACATTCCTTCTAGTTGTTAAGTTCAAACTTGACCAAGAATAGCTTCTGAGCTTATTCAAAATGAAATATAATGCATTTACAAAACTGGTAGTTACAGTCGACTACCTAAATGATACGACCGTTCTAACGACAGTCAGGGGTATAACAAAGGATGGCTGCAAAGAATACAGTTAATTAATAACTATGGCATCTGATTGCCATAACTAAAGTCAGCAAAGACTTGAAAATTACCCCAAGTAGGGTTGAACAAAATAGCCTCAAAATGACAACAATCAGGTTCAGCAAAAGGTAGGCATTGACGTTCTACGACGTTCATCAAGCTGCATCAGAGCTGACCAAAATGTCTGACCCAAGGGTGTCTCACTCTAAACTGAAATAAATGACATCTAACTAATCTAGTTACATCCCTACCTAGAAAAATGGCTGACACTGAGTGCGGTTGGTTCACAAACTACATTAAATCTACTATACCACCAGAAACTAGAACAAGGAAGGGGTGTGACAAAAACTCACGAAATGGAGGAGCTCTCACTCAGCCCTCTATTCCACAACAAGGGTTGTACAAAATCCTCTCTGGCTCTCTGGAACGGTATCCTCCTCATCAGGATTCCCATCTGGACTCCTCCAAAGACCAGGGTTCGATTTTTCCCTGTCGACAACTTCGTGGATATGCCTGGAAATTGCATTTTTGGCTCCTTCCTTCTCGTTCGTTGTCCTGGAAGTTCCACCATCATGCTGGTTCCCGTAGAAACATCACCCTCATACCGGGATGGTATTAGCCCATAGTGACTGCTTCAATCATGGTGAAGAAAAGTCCAATCACGTGGGTAGTGAAATAAGTTGCGTAATAATTCATCCTCTCACTTTCAAAATTATAATGTTCGTCGTGAATGTTATAGGCTTCAATTGTAAAATACGACACAGCCTTAATCTCGTAGATGTGGATTAGCATGTGAGCTAACACTGTCTTATAATTCTGCACGTGCTAGTGACGCTACTTTTGTATCACGCAGCATCCGTGAATTATACGTCGTTTTTAAAATGAAACTTTCACTTTGGCAATTTAAATATCACATACAATTATAATCACACTTATTCAGGATAATTGTAACACTATTACCTGTATATTTCCACTAGGCATCTGCCCTCCACATACGCGTGGGTAAAATGTGGTGTTACAGCAATGTTGTGCAATACACTATACTTGCCAATTATTATTTCCCAAACTTCTTCTTTAGTTCACTGGGCTTCAACAACAGTGAATAATAGTATTAGCGGGCTCGATGGCACCTTATAATCACTTTCAACGCTCAACAGCGGATATTCTTCTACGTCTCGTAGGACAAATGCAATTCCACGCCTACACAAGGCGGATTCTCCAGACGCAGTGCAAAGCACTGGGTGTCTCTAGAAAGTAGGTCGTTAAAACGAAATCGTTGAGCGACTACTTACGTTCCTTTTTGCGTATCTGCAAGGGTATTACCTTACCTAAAGTAAAAATAAACATTCTCCAAAATGTTTTAATAATGCAGCATGACGAAATGGAATATTCTGAGTCTTGTGGAAATATAAAAATTAATTAATAAGACCTCAGATAAATAATTAGCAGTTTTCACCAAAGTCAAAAGTGCGATTCACCGCTACTTCAAAAAGCATCGCGTGATCTCTCAGCTTCACGTGGCTTCCTGGGTGTGTTCAAAAGTACAACATCCCATCATAAATGCTCTGTCATAAAAAAATATCACATGAACCATAGCTCGGCGGGTTCAGTATGGTGGGTGCTATGGATCTGCTCGCCTACGTAACGTTATTTCGAAGGATCACTGTCCCTCGTGCTTCTCAGTAGATGACCATATCAATGTACTCCTGCACTGAATACATCGGGAGGAATAACTAGCACTATTAGGACATATACAACTTGAATGAGGGCAATGAACATCCATGTCCCGATGTAACAGAGTGCCTTCGGTCAAATGCGAGGGGAACAGGATGCTTTTCCTCATTGACGATTCGATAGGAATTTAAATAAAGCCATATCTGGAGGCATGCCTACGGTGAATGTGCCATTTCATCAGCGTTTATACCACAAAACCCTGTGAACAACGCTTCCCGGTCGTCTACGAAACAACTAACGAATGTGCTTCCACCTTCGTCATACCCGTTTTATGCCGGGTGGTCCACCAGCTTCCTAATTTTGGAGAGGCGAAATGCAATGACATCGTACATCAAACCAACCGTTGGATTCATGCCCGATGAGATTATTAGCATCAATGTAACTGTACTTCAATTACAAAGAATTAAAACGATCACGGCTGGGAATAACACTACTTAACGTTTTGACAGGAAGTGTCTATTAGGAAAACATACAGATTCCACACACACCAGTCATATGCAACGGCTATTTGTAGATAAAGTGGCCAAATCACCCATAGCTGCTGTTGCGGAGTCAAGATGCCAGGAAACTGCCAGAATAATACTTCTTTCCCGCTTTACGCCGTTTACAGTGGATATGACCACATAGGCCTGCCTACTTGTTCTAAGTAGAGAATTTCCATTAATTCTTAATTATATGCATTTGTTTATATCGGATATTACGTAACCGGTTGATCTACGACATGATGGTCTGAGGGTAGGAAGCATATTCAGCGCAGCGAGTGTCTAAAACGTTAACAACCTTGGTTTACACAGATTTTAACAGTACGTTGTAAATTCTGTGCATCTTGCTCCTAGTAACATGTTATGTGTAACAGTTTGACATGCCTCGGTGATCAGAATATTTGGGCTACTGTGCATACAGTGCACCTCCTTTAAGCGATTCCACAGGAAGAAATCAATTAGCGTACGATTGGGTGATCTGGCTGGCTGGAGAATAGGTCCTCTTCTTATACATTTATGAGGATATAAAGTATATGCTTCCAGTTGACTACTGATACGAGATCCCTACCTGTTTAAACCGCATTCGTTATCGGTCGCGCAGTGTCATTAGTGGCGGCCGGTATCAATTTAACTGGTAGTAACCATAATCATAATATGTGTTTTGTATTTTATATAAAGTCTACTTACCTACGTCACGTTGGCAGACCGTTCATGCCCATAGCCTCCACGAAGGCTGCTGTCCGGCTCAAAGCATAGGCCTACATATGAAAGGAGGCCATGTAGTCAGCACAACACTTCTCTCAGCCGCATTTCTTGGTTTCCCGACCAGTGCCGCTACTCACTGTAGCTGGGTCAACGCTGTTACAGACTTCCTGGTCAGAACTGGGAATATAACCCAACCGCTTGGACGAGGAGCAAGAACGCTGCTCCGAGACCACAGTGGTGGTCATACAAAGTAGAGCTGGTAATACGCGAAGTTCGGTTAATCGACTGACCCGTTTGATAATCGATTAACCGAAAAATTGATTAATCGGCTAACCAGAGAATCGATTAATTGATTAGTCGACATGAGATAAGAAAATAAGTTTAATGAGAGGCCACCGCTTAAGTTGATGGTGTATAGAAATTTATAAAAGTTACTTTTTGCCTAAATATGCTGTGTCCTTTCTTGTTTGTGTTAACAACAAACAAATGAGAATCACTGCCAGTGGGAGGACAAACATACATCAAATTGGGAAGGGTTTCGAAAAAAGAAAACGAAGAGTTTACAGCAAACATTTTGAATTCTTGTTCAATATTAACAATTTAAGACAGGAACATTTTTGTTTTACTTAGTTTTAGCCTAGTTTTCACAAAGAAGGTACATTATTTAAATATATATGTTACAATATATTTGAATGAATTAAATGTCTATTTTGCTTCTGTGAGAGCGTAGTGAAAGAGACGAAGTACATAGATTGGTTGGTTGGTTCCTCGGTTTAGGGGCTGCGACAACGTGGTCATGTAGCCCCGTGTACTTTGGGTGTGTGTAGAATCTGTCTGATAACCGGTGTTAATTGTGATGGCTGTATTAGTGTGGGTAGCCTATCTGTTTTTTAATTCAAGGAAGGACTGCAACTTTGAATTTATCAAATAGCTCCTACTTTTGCCACCAAACGCCTCCGTCAACGACTACTAGGTCTATTTCAGAACTTAGCTACTAGACGCCACCGCAGTCGGCTCTTGGCAACGAACGTAGGAACCTAAGAGCGTTGTTTACATTCTTAACCTATACAATTTAGCTTCACACAAGTGTAATTAGTGGAAGGTTCTTTAACATGCCATAAATCTATGACATGGGACAGCCGGCTTTACTTCTCCTCCGAAGGAAGGCATACTGAGGGATTTTTAACGCTCTTAAAAATCCGACGGCTTCGGCCGGGTTTGAACCCGCTATCTTGGGCATAGAAGCTCAGCATGCTACCAACTACGCCACCGAAGGCGCTGAAAGTACATAGATTAATTGACAAAACAATCAATTATTCGACCAACTGACTAATCGATTAAGAGCACAATAGATTTATTGTTATTTGTAGCAACTAATCGATTTATCTGATTCGATTAATCGATTATTCGATAACTGAAATTAATCGGATAAATGTACCAGCCCTAATACAAAATCACCAAACCATTGTGCATTGTGCATTGGCGATTGGCTGGTGGTTTCATGATAACGACTGTACAATTTTATGTATTTTTGCCCGTTAGATTAGCTCAGGACAGGGAGGCATGGAAAGCTGCATCAAACCAGTCAAAAGACTGAAGACTCAAACAACAAACAACAACAACAGATATTCTTTTAGAGAAAGAAAAGGTACACACTTAGTCCCTTAGATACCTGCCATGACCGTTCATATTAATAGTCAATTTAAATCAATGCTTGAATGGTATTTGACATGGTTACCCATCTCACGGTGACCGCGCCCAAAGTTGCTTAGCTTTGAGATAAAATTAAATTGAGAGTTTTAGCAGCAACATTGTAATTGAAGTGAAATTTGAAATAGAGATTCCTCTAATGGGTTGTTTGATAAAGTGGAGTTGACATTATAGCATCAGGAGAAAGACCTATAATAGGTTTGGCGTTGGTCAGCATTTTAAATTGGAATATAAAAAGCCTCATGTTAGTGTACAGTACTGTGTATATGAAATTAATCGAGTTTTTAGTGATTCAGTGTGTGGGGCAAAGAGAGTGTTTTTATGGTGGTCCAAGAATGCTGGGAATTGAGAGTGTAACTGTAAAAATAGGCTATATATATTTATGAAGGGGGGGGGGGGGGGCGCAGTGAGTAAATGACGTATTCTGACAGGGGAATCCAGTATAATGGCTGAGCTGGAGGGAGTTAATAAAATAGATTTGCAACTGAGAATACAATAGAAACTGAATAACTAAAAATACAATTTATGAAGAGCCGGACATTAAAAAGCAAATCAAAATGCTTACCGGACAGAGGACAAGCATTAAAAGAAGAGGACATGTTTGGCAAATGCCGGACGGTTGGTCATCCTACAGGTAAATACATTTAACGTTTGGCATCTAGCTACACTCTTGCTAGTAGCCGCAGTCACAAAAGACAAATGAGCTGACATAAGCGGACGTGAACTTCTGTACTGTTGTGTACCTAGAGCTGGAGTAATCAGTGGCAGAATGAAGTCATACCAAATAGTTGTAAGAGCACATGCGTGGCCAAAGCCCTTCCTTCGCTACATCTATGAAACGACCCAAGGTCACAATTGAGGAGCATCAGAACAAAAACCGATAAATCCACTCTTGCTGCATTCATACTTTCGTGGTTCTGGGCGGATGGAGGCGGGGGGTATCATTGAGTGAAATGTGATTTCATATACACTGAAGAAAATGGAAATTGCAACACCATGAAGGCATTGGTCGTTTGTGTTGATTTTCAAGATATGGATCGATGCCATGTAGGTATGTAAACGATCAAAGTTTCAGACCCATTGGATTGTTGCTACAGGTCTCCCCAAGTGATTGGTCGCGGAGGAATCAACTCCAGTATACGGACTCTGGTGTAGCGTAGTTGACTTGCAGTCTGTGCAGTGAAGTGTTCCCCGTCAAACATGCCTCGACGACAGAGAAGAGCACGCTATCAACAACTGTCGCCGTTTGAGAGGGCTCGGATAATTGGGCTGTGTGAGGCTGGATTATCGCTAAGGACTGTCACTGCACGTGTTGGCCGATAGGCATCTACGGTACAACGTGTATGGCAGCAGTGGTCAAATGAAGGTACCCACACTCGTATACCTGGCACAGGCTCAGCGCGACAGAAAACTGTGAAAGAGGATAGCCGCATAACTCCGATGGCCCGGATGGAACCCCATGCAACAGCAGCGCAAATTCGAGCAGCTGTGGCACCCCACGTTACACAACAAACAGTTGGTAATCGCCTGCGTGCAGCTGGCTTACGATCCCATGTCCCTGCAGAATGTGTTCCATTGACCCCACAACAGCGACGTGTAAGGCTGGCGTGGTGTCGAGAACGATCGACGTGGGTCGACGAATAGCATAGGGTCGTCTTTAGTGATGAATCGAGCTTCTGTCTTGCCCGCAATGATCGCCAGAATCGTGTGCGCCGACGTACCGGGGAGAGGGGCCTCCCAGACCATATTGTCGAGAGGCACACAGGGCCAACACCAAGCATTATGGTCTGGGGAGCTATTGGCTTTAATGTGAAATCACAATTAGTGCTTGTTGAGGGCACTATGACTGCTCGACAGTACGTTGATATGGTACTCAATCCAGTGTTTGTCCCTATGATGGCAAACATTGCTAATGGGGTGTTTCAGCAGGACAATGCTCGGGTTCACACTGCACGCATCTCCAGAGAAGCTCTCCACGACATCACAACCTTAGAATGGCCCGCCAGATCCCCGAACCTCAGTCCTATTGAGCATGTGAGGGACATGATGGGTCCACAACTGGCCAACCGTCCTCAGCCACCCACAACTCTGGAACAACTGACCCATGCAGTGCAGCAAACATGGGCCACAATTCCTCAGGAAGCGATCCAGGGCCTTATTGACTCCATGCCTCGCCGAATTCATCAATGCATTGCAGCTCGTGGTGGGCACATCCTGTATAGATTGTTGTCCAAACTTGCGGTAATCATCGAATCACAACCGAACATTCGTCCTGCATGTTCAATTGCAGCAATGTAGCACCACTCCTTCTGGGTGTTGCAATTTCCATTTTCTTAACTGGATGATGTTACAAACATCTTCTATCGAAAGCCACTCACTCTACCTTAAAATCATTTGAAATGGCATCTAGTTATCAGTATTTGATATATTCTCTAATGAATGCTTTGCTGAACGTATCTGTTTTTGTTCCAGAGCTCCTCAATTTACACACAAGTAACCTGTCTTTGCACTGAAATGTGCAGGAAAATGCGCATTTAAAGCACGGGACTGACAGCCACAATAAATTTTCCTTGTGTATGTCAAACAGGGTACCCGAGGGTTCCCGTAGTCGGTGCCTATCAATGTCACTGTGAGATCGTAGAAGTTTCGAACTTCATGGAAAGCTCTCTGATATTACTCTTGCAGGCAGAAGCTACAGCAATAGGCTGATTTGTGCTGTTGTCAGCTTTCTTCAGAGTAGCTTTGTTTGGTCGCGGGCAGTAATGGTAGACAAGCGACTTGAAGAATTTAGCAAGGTAGTAGAGAACTTCGACACCGGTCATCAGGCTGACTCCAAGAAACAGGCCGGCGATTCCACCTAAAGCCACTGGAAACATAAACACACGAAGACTCAAAATTATACACAAATACAAAAATATATCTTAGACAAACACAGCTCAGAATCACTAGAGTTATCATAATGCACTAATGCTACTTTATCCCAATCAATTTCGGAAAACTCTCATACTCGACAAAGTGCCGATTCATTGCAGCTATTCACCAGCTAGAATATGAGTTACCCATAATAGCAGCCAAAACTGTCGAAAAAATGAAAATGCATTTCTGTACTTTAGTTAGTATAACAACCTCGCGGCGTAGCCGTGTGCGTTAAATCAGCTCATCACGACCACGACGGGGAGCTGTAGTAAGTCCTGAGGTTCGAATCGTGGCGCTGACAGCGGCTATCCTGAGTGAGATTTTTTGTCGTATTTTTTACACTCCCTCCAGGAAATCCCGGGATAGTACCTTATTCAAGTCCTTGGGCACCTGCCCAATTCCTGACCCAAATAAATACAACTGCACACACTACTCTAGTTAACACAGAGGCACAGGTTATCAGAAAAATCAGCTCATACCAAAAGTACACGAAACTCATGACCAAAGATGTACCAAGCCCTATAAATGAGTTAACTAGGCCTAATCGTACAAGTTTAACAGGGCACAGTCGATATGTTAGGACTAAAGCATGACCTGGAAGAACTCATTGATGGCTATTATAGAATGATTTCCAGTCGGGCAACACATATTGTAGCTTGCTACGGTGGGTGAGTGGTTATCATATCGGACTACCAACACCCAAGCTTGCAGGTTCGCTCCTGGCCATGGTAAGTGATTTTTGAAAGGCGACAAAAATCACGACACGAATGTCATACGTTGTTGGCATGTTAAAGAACCCATTTGAATTCAGTAGGCCGTGTTCATAATGGCAAAATTAATCTCGGGATTTTCCGCCAACACAAAAAGTTCCTCCATTCTCTACTAGAAAGCGCTATAGTGTAAAGTAGCTTAGATATCTAACCTCCTTGACTTTCATAGCGCTCCAAGGAACAACAAAATTCAACATGCGAGCTGCCCTTTGGGTGCACATAACAAAGCTTGCACCCGGCACCCAAGGTCATACTATATTATTATACTCTCAGACATCCTTAGATACAATCACATCCAAATATTTGATGATATCACACTATCCAAGACAATAACGCAAACTTCTGGAGTACTACAAGGAGACCCAATCAGTCCGATCCTATTCAATCTCATGACGGCTGACATCACAAAAATTATTATGGACACCTCAGCAACACTCATACCTTATGCAGATGATATGGTAATAGGCTCAGAGGATAAAGAAGTGCTACAAACGATACTAAACAGTCTCCCCTCATGGGCTCTGGAAAATGACTTCCAAATAAATCACGACAAAACTAAGCAAATGATTTTCAGAAGAGGTGAAAATTTCTCCCCAAAGGACACACTGACCCTTCAAAATAATCACCTAGAAGTAGTTTCAAAATTCAAATATCTTGGAGTTACTCTCCAAACAACACTGACATCATTCAACATTCATGTGAAAGAAAGAGCAACAGCAGCGATAAGAGCAATTTACCACATTCAACAGCCTCAGAAACTCTCAATAAAAACGGCTATGACATTATTTAAAACAGCCATAGCACCAATAGCGACTTATGGAATCCACATAATTTGGGACAAACTAAAAGAGAACGACCTATTAACACTAAAGAAAGTCAAAGCCCGCTATATGAAAAGAGTCTTGGGTATCGGGAAGACAGCGCTGTCAAGACTTACTTATGTCTTCACAAAATAAATTTTCTTCGTACCACACATTAGACTGCAGATGTTACTACCGTGCACCGAGGCCTATGAGAATGCCCTTCAAATACTAAAAGAAAAGCAAAACGCTATCTGGGATGATTTCTTCTCTACTGATACCATAATGACTGACGAATGGAAACAGGCAAACTACGAACTACGACACGTAATGACACGATACGCTACACATGGCTTTCACTACAATTTCTGCAAAAACAAGAGATTCCACCAACCAACTGAAGAATGTGTGTGTGATCTATGCAGTGAATGCTGTACACGATATCATGCAAAATATTGCCGACAAAGACATACATTAATAATCCAATTGGGATTGGAATAATGTACAGCTAGTTACTCAGTTTTGTATTTTACACATTGTGCGCTTTTTCAATATTAATAATAATAATAATAATTATTATTATTATTACAACACAAATTCTGCCCAATGTCATTAGGCGAGAAAACAAGTATTTAAACACCCTAACCTGAAGGAAATATTAGATGAGACATCTATCACAAAATAACATGCTTTAATGTACAAACAAAAATAAAAACAAGGGAGAGAGAGAGAGGGGGGGGGGGGTCATTTGGATGACATGTTTCGATCGTCACACGTTCATCATCAGATCCTGCTCACTTAGGCTTGTTATTTTGTGATAAATCTCTTATGTGATATATATTTCAGGTTAGGGCGTTTAAATACTTGTTTTTCCGCCTAATGTAATTGGTCAGAATTTATGCTGATCGACTGGAAAGCTTTCTATAAGTTAACAGAACTAGGCAATACTGAAAAATGGCTTTTAATACCTCAATGTTCATTGATGGCTGGTGTGACTCACCTAATAGCTTCATTTCATTCACTGCCGGTGCACGAAAATATTTCACTGCATTTTGCTCCTTGTAGAAGACGTTGACATAGGTTAAATTTATATCTGAAGCTGGGTTAGCTTCATCTGAGTAGGAAGCATCCACGTCATAGCGAACGTCGTTGCATGTTGGTAAACAGTCAGAGCAGTCCATACCATCATCAGCCCCTGGACTTCCACGGGTAGTGAAGAACTTAAGCTTCCCTGCAAGATACATTATTATTGGAATCAGAAATACGCTTACATTGAACGGTCAAATATGTTAGCATCACGAGGGGCATTATGAAAATTAAATGAAAATCCACAGCCTGCTTCCAGTCTCCGACCGGGTCAGGAATGGAATGAATGAAGCCCCCATCTAACGACGAGGATATGAACTGTGCCGGCTGCCGAAGCCTGTCGCACTCCCCTGGGGAAATGATTAAATGAATGACAGATGAAATGAAATGACAGTGGAGAGTGTTGCTGGAATGAAATTTGTGACATGGAGAAAAACCTGTCTGCCTCCGCTTTGTCCAGCACAATTCTCAAATGGAGTGACCGGGATTTCAACCACGGACCCAGCGGGGAGAGGCTGGAGTGCTGCCGCCTAAGCCACGGAGGCTACCCTTAGAGACGATTTAAAGGAACTAATTGAATTTTCTCAGGGATGCTCCTGGAAAACCTCTCCTTGTTTTAGCACAGGCTTTTGGAGAATAATATCTTTTTTATTTTTCAATGTTGTTGTTGTTGTTTGAGTCTTTAGTGGTTTGACTGGTTTGATGCAGCTCTCCATACCTCCCTGTCCTGAGCTAATCGTTTCATCTCTACATAGCTACCACACCCTACATCCGAGGCAATCTTTTTAACATATTCTGACCTTGGTCTACCCCTACAGTTCTTGTCCTCGACCTTTCCTTCCATAACTAAGTTTGCTATTCCTGGGTGTCTTAGTATGTGTCCTACTAACCTATCCCTTATCTTCATTAGCAGTCGCCAGAAACATCTCTCCTCTCCCACTCGTCTTAATACCTCTTCGTTTGTAACCCTATCTACCCATCTGATCTTCATCATTCTCCTGTAAGACCACATTTCAAATGCTTCAATTCTCCTCTTTTCTGCTGCACCAATAGTCCAAGTTTCACTTCCATAGAGTGCCACGCTCCAGACAAAGGCTTTCAAAAATGACTTCCTAATACCTAAATCTATATTCGATGTCAACAGATTCCTTTTTTGAAGAAATGCTTTCCTTGCCTGAGCCAACCTACTTTTTATATCCTCTTTGCTTCGTCCATCACTGGTTATTCTGCTTCCTAAGTAACAGACGTCTCCTACTTCCTTCAGCTTTTCACCTGCCAATTTGATCTCCATAGAGGTTTCTGATTTATTTCGGCTACATTCCAGTATTTTTGTTTTACATTTATTAATTTTCATCATGAATTCTTTCCGTAAGACGGAGTCCATACCAATCAAAAACTCATTCAAATCCTCAGACTTGTCGGCCAAGATGACGATGTCATCAGCAAATCTCAGAGTTGAAATTATTTCTCCTTGAATCCTCACTCCCACTTTAAATTTTTCTCCAATTTCCTTCATTGCTTGTTCAATGTAAAGATTGAAAAGTATGGGTGATAAGTTGCAGCCTTGCCTTACACCTTTCTGAATACCAGCTTCTCTCTCATGTCCTTCAGCTCGAATGACTGCTGTCTGGTTTCTGTATAGATTGTAGATCACCCTCCTTTCCCTGTATTTTATGCCAATAGATTTCAAAATGTCAAACAATTTAGTCCAATCAACGTTACCAAAAGCCTTTTCTAAGTCTACAAATGCCATGAACGTTCTCTAATCTTTCCTTATTCTACCTTCCAAAATAAGCCTAGGACTTAGTACAGCTTCCCTTGTTCCTACATTTCTCCTGAAACCAAACTGGTCTTCATCCAACTCCGTTTCTCTCTGGCGTTCAATCCTCTTGTAAATTATTCTTGACAGGATCTTTGAAGCATGGGTAATCAAGCTGATTGTACGGTAATCGTCACATCTATCAGCTCCCACTTTCTTTGGTATAAGGAATATTACATTCTTCTTGAAATCAGGGGGTACCTCACCTGTCTCATAAATCCTATACACCAAGTGAAATAACCTTATCAGACCTTCATCTCCTATGCAGCGTAGCAACTCAATCGGTATATCATCTATGCCTGGTGCTTTGTTCCTGCGTAAGTCCTCTAATAATCTGTCAAATTCTGATCTCAATATTAAATCTCCTTTTGCATCTTCATCAATTTCCTCCTCCCTTTCCATTACACGATTCTCAATCTCCTTTCCCTTATACAAGCACTCTATGTAAGCTTTCCATCTCTCAACCTTTTCTTCCCTATCTGTTAGAGGCTTTCCATTTGTGTCCTTAATATTACAGCACTTAAGTCTTCTTTTCCCCAAAATTATTCTTAATCCTTCGATAAGCTGTGTCTACTTTTCCTAATTTCAGACAATTTTCTATACCTGCACATTTCTCTTTCAACCATTCTTCTTTCGCTTCCTTGCACATCTTGTTAACCTCATTTCTCAGACGTCTGTATTCTGCTTTCCCCTTTTCGTCTCTTAGATTCTTGTGTTTCCGCCTTTCATCCATCAATTCTAGTATATCCTGAGTGATCCACGGTTTTCTACCTATTCTTTCTTTCCTACCAATGTTTTCTTCTGTGGATTTTGTTATTTCATTCTTCAGAAGTGCCCATTCGTCTGCAATTGAAGTTTGTTTAGGGGTTTTCATTAGTCCTTCTATACTCTTCTTGAATCTTTCTTTTACATCATTTACTTTCAGTCTGTCTATTGCCCACTTTTTTGGCTTTTGACTTTTCTTCAGTTTCTTCAACTTTAATCTGCGTTCCATTACAACCAGATTGTGGTCAGAGTTTAAGTCAGCACCAGGATATGTTTTACAATCCAAAATCTAGTTTCGAAACCTCAGCTTGACCATAATGAAGTCGATTTGGTAACGCCCTGTATCTCCTGGTCTCATCCATGTGTATATTCTTCTATTGTGGTTATTGAATAAGGTGTTAGCTATAACCAACTCATGCTCGGTGCAGAATTCCATCAGCCTGCTTCCTCGATCATTCCTTTCACCTAATCCGAAATCTCCTACTATCTTCCCTTCTCTCCCTTTTCCTACCACAGCATTCCAATCTCCCATTGCTATAACATTTTCATCACCTTTGATATACCTCAGAATGTCATCTATTTCTTCGTAGACCTTTTCAACATCCTCATCATCAGTTTGACTGGTAGGCATATAGACTTGTACCACTGTGGTGCACGTAGGTTTAGGCTGTCCAAGTTTCCTACTCAATATGAGACCAACCCCTGCTTGGCCATTGTTTGATTTAGTGCTAATGGCTCTATAGTCTCCTGACCAAAAGTCCTGTCTTCCTGCCAGCGCATTTCACTAATCCCAACCAAACCCAACCTCAACCTATCCATTTCCCTTTCTAAGTTTTCTAACCTTCCACTTCCTAGCAGACTTCTAACATTCCACGCTCCGATCCGTAGAATGTCAGATTTCCTCTTTGTCACTTCTGTGATGTTAACCCCCTCTCGAGTAGTCCCCGCCCGGAGATCCGAACCGGGGACTAGTTTACCTCCGGATTGAAATTTTACAAGGGAGGAGGCCATCATCACATGTAATTATGCATAGAGAGGTGCATATCCTCGGGAATAGCATTACGGCCAAAGTTTCCCGTAGCTTTCAGACGTGCAGCAGAACGCAGTCTAGCCATTAGTTGGCTTATATTATCAATATCTTACCGACAGTAGTGGCTACGCTGGCTAAAGAGCAGCGTTAGGCCATGGGGCCAAGCTCTCTGCTGACTCGGTAGACGCGTGGGTTCGAGCCCCACCGTCGGCCGTCCTTGAAATGGTTTTCCGTGGTTTCCCCATTTTCAACACCAGGCAAATGCTGGGACGGTACCTTCTGACAGGCCACGGCTGCCTCCTTCCACATCCTTGCCCAGTTTCATCCATTCCATCTCTCATCCCGACGCGCAGGTCACCCACGGGCGTCGACTAGCAAGACCTGCGCTCGGCCTCTCATGAGGCCATATGACAAAAAAAATCATTATCTTAACCGTCTATTAGACTAGTAAAGAATTGATTTATTCTGAATGGCTGCTACTCCCTTTCAGAATAAGTAAAGAGCAATTCTACTAACAAAAATACTAACCTTCTACTAACAATTAAATACCATAATTCTACTAACGAAAAAAAATACTAAAGTTCCAACAACAACAAATACTACCACTAAAACAGTCTGTCACCAGGCACACTCACATGCACCCTCACACATCACAGTCTAATGAAACAATGAACTATAACTAATAAACAATGCAACTGCCACCAGACACACTCACACACCACAGTCTAATAGAACAATGACATATATCTAATAAACAAACTAACTACATACTTAAAACTAAAACTAACTACATACTTACTGTACTGTAATTTGAATTGACAATATTTACAAAATGCAATTTAGATAGAAAATACTTACAAAATGTAATTTAGATTCAGGGCCAGTTACCAACCTAAAATATAGGACTTGACTATGATAAGATTTTTGTGTGTTCACAGTGTACCCGTGGCTCAATATTATTATGCAATATATTTAGTCTACGTAAAGGTTAACGATGATCAACAATAAGGTAAGTCCTCTCCTATTGTCTATTCCTTAACCTTAGATTCACAATGGATCGTAACACAATTAAGGGCCTTGTAAAGCTAAGAGGAATATATATTGCATCTTTAACACGCATGCAGACATTTGTAACTAATTATGATACACTGGGAGATGCTATTAAAGTAGAAGGAAGATTAAAGGATTAACAATAAAATAAATTCTATGTTCAGAAATCACAATGTAACCAAATAAGATCTTGCTTAGTTAGAACATCAGCACATATCACCCACCATTAGTACTCAAGGTAATCCTCAACAGGATCCATCACCTTTTGCTAATGCACAGTAAGTTTACCTCAAGTTGTACAATGCTCTGGTGATAAAACCTGGTTCTTGGATGCAAAGAAAGCCCTGAGTGTTTGCTGGTTCATGGACACAAAGAAAGCCGTGAGTGTTTGCCAATTGTTGTGCAAGTGGTTGCCCAGGGAATGGAAGAGGTGTTGACACAAGGTCTGTCGAGTACAGTGGATGACTGTGTCTTCCAATAATAATAATAAATAATAATAATAATAATAATAATAATATTTTTAAAATGGCGTAATTTAACAACATTTTATTGAACATTCCCATCTGTGAAAATTAAACTTAAGCGGCTTCGGTGGCGTAGTTGGTCACATGCTGAGCTTATATGCCCAAGATCGCGGGTTCAAACCCGGCCGAAGTCATCGGATTTTTAATAACGTTAAAATGTCTCAGTATGGCTTCCTTCCGAAGGGATATAAAGCCGGCGGGCCCATGTTGGTATATTCCTTCAGAATATACGATATCTGGTTTAGTATTTCTCACCCGCGTTGGGTTATTTTTGTTTTTCTTTTTCTTCTTCTCCTGCAAACCACTAACATACTTGTTTATGTTCTCTTTTGTGCATTCTCTTGTATTTTTTGAAAGTTTGTTTCAGATTGCGATACTTTCTCTTTGTATAACATCTCTCTGCAGCAATCCTCGTGGCAGGTCGCTGAAGCTATTGGATTCCAGTCACCTCAAGAGTTGGTTCATCACATCTCAAGTAGAGGGCATCAATCTCGCTCCTTATATCTTCCATGAAGTCTACACCGTTTTTATTTATTAATTATTTATGTACAGTTTTTTTTGTTATGTTGCCTGTTTGTCCCCCCCCCCCCCCTCTCTTCTCCCTCTCTCCCTTCCCACTTCCCCTATCCGCCGTTGCTCGATCACACACTTGAAATACTCTGTCATTCTTCTCTAAGTGCGCCGACTGGACTGAAGGCTCTCCTCCACGGAGAAGTCCATACACCTCAACGATGTGTTACATTTCAAATATACGTCTTGCCTTAAAACTGTTTTAACGGCTGGTTGTGAAAACCTATAACTTCAAATGACAAGATAAGTACTTAACTCAGTGTTTTTATAAACTAAATTTTATGGGGCGTATGTAAATCTTAATTCGAACATTTTAATCAAACATTGTCGGCAAATTTTGAACTATACATACTTGTGTGGTAGTTAACGGTCCACCGAGGGATATAACGCATTGCCTATCAAAAATTTGAATTGTCATGAAAACTTTCTAGTACTTCTGTGTCTAAAAGGGGGTTCTTTTCCTCCCAACGAGGGAATTATGCTAAACGTGTAGCGATTTGAAAGTCAACCTTTTCTTCTTCGGGGGATTGTCTACTGAATCTTGAAATTGTACCAAGCTATTCTTAAACTAGCTTGCCAGGTGGGTGAGTGGTTAACGTGTCGGTCTACTAACTCCAAGCTTGCAGGATTAGGAAGATAGTTCATTTCTCATGCCCCATTAATAGAGTTTTCACATGGTAATTCTTGTGTAGGACTGCTGTGCCCAATTTTTAAGAGCAATCAATTTTAATGTTTTATGCTCTTTCTTATCATTGTTAGGCCTATTGCAAAATTGTTCTTGTACTTTTCTTATCACGTTCTTAATCTTGGTTGTACAAGTCTTTTATTCTGCCTAAAGTATCTTATCCACAACAAATGAGTTGTGAATGTGCAGTTACTGTCAACATTTTGTATCCATTTACCGCCTCATAGGCGTGGTAACTTGAAGCGGCCACGAGAGCCTCCTATCTTTTTCTATTTCACGTTCACTTTATGTCCTGTTTCGAGGTCCAACCTCGGTGGGTAGCCCAGTTATTTTTTCTTTGTTTCATTTTTGGCAGCATTTGAGAATGCTTTTAGAAATATCGCTCAGTAATCTTTGTTGTGTATTAAAATCAAAGTCACTTGTTTCAACTTTCGCCAGTGTCCAGAGTCGCCCTATACAGTACCCTATTTCGTGTTCGGTAGGGATAGTGCATTCGGTGACTGCTTGCTGGTTTATTAATTAACATCCTTCCTTTGCATTTTTTCATAAAGTTCTAGTTGCATATTGTTCATATACACTCTTAGTTGCTTTATGCGAGACTGTAATCCCTTTGTTAACTTTATTAATCATGATTTCAGCATTGTTTTGTTGTTGTTGTTGCTGCTAGAGTTACAATCCATTTTTAGCACAACAAAATCCTATTTATAATTAAAGTTCAACTTCTTTTATTGCTAAGGCTAGTGTTTGTGTTCCCATCTTGGGTTCTTTAGCCTTGTTCTACCCTAGCTTTTTACGCTTCTCTCAGCATTTTTCCGCTGTTTCAATACTAGTTTTTTATTAAGTTATTGTTATTTTATAAATAATTTCTCTTTGTGGATTCGCTCCCCGATTGCCTAATCTTATTTTTATTCCTAAACCTTTTTCCTTTTCTCACATCATCTTCCCTCCGGTAGTGGTTAAGCCTGATCTTGACACTCCACATGTCATAGATTTAGGTCATGTAAAAGAACCTTCCACTAACTACAAGTGTGTGAAGCTAAATTTGTAGATTAGATTTTATTAACGCTCTATTAGTTCCAACGTTGCCGCCATTAGCCGGTTGTGGTGGTATCTTGTCGCCAAGTTCACAGATAGGTGTCGTTGACGATAACATTTGATAGAAAAAGTAGGAACTACTTGAAATTGATCGTCTGCATTCCTTACCTGAATTACAGATAACACACACTATATATAAGACAGTGGTACATTACCGGTATTTTTCCTTTTCTTTTCTTCCCAGAACTTTTTAAATCTGCGGCTAATCGTTTGCCGTTGTTCCACTGACATCACCCTGGTAAGCCGTCGTTGGACTTTGAAACGTGTAACTTCTGCTGAACGGACCCGTCGCCGAAATTCCTCCCTGTCCTTGATGATAGCTTCCGCAATCTTCAGTTGTTGTAGTTCCCATCGTACATCCTCCAGCCATCCTGTAGTATTTTTAGCCTACTTTCGATTTTTGCCAAAAATGAAAGTAGACTTATGAGATCAACACAGGGCGAAAAAAGTGTGTCTGTCTGTGTGTGTGTGTGAGTCTCTCTCTCTGTGTGTGTGTGTGTGTATGTGTGTGTGTGAGTCTGTGTGTGTGTGTGTGTGTGTGAGTGTGTGTACTCTGAATGTCTGTCCCCCCTATCAATTCGAACACGGTGAATGCGAATTGAACGAAATTTGGTACAAAAGTAGCACTAGCAAAGGACATCTCAGTGTCATGTTTTATATCGCCGCCATCTTGACGGAAACGTAATGGCGGCCACACAAATGTTCAAAGCTTAAATCAAATTACGACTAACCTAATCATCCGATCTCTACCAAATTTTGCAACAACATACCCTTATAGAGGAAGCATCCTTTGACCAAATGAATAGGTCATTAGCCTAATAGTTTGCGGATGGCGGCCATCTTTGTGTGAAAATCAATTCCCCCTATTAATTCAAACACGGTGAAACCGAATGGAACGAAATTTGGTACAGAGGTAGCACTAGCAAAGGGCATCTCAGTGTCATGTTTTATATCGCCGCCATATTGACAGAAACGTAATGGCCGCCACACAAATGTTCAAAGTTTAAGTTAAATTACGACTAACATAACCATCCGATCTCTACCAAACTTTGCAACAACATACGTTTATGGAGGGCTCCTTTGACCAATCTTATAGGTTATTAGCCTAATAGTTTGCGGATGGCGGCCATCTTTATGTCAAAATAGATTCCCCCTATTAATTCGAACACGGTGGAACCGAATGGAACGAAATTTGGTACAGAGGTAGCACTAGCAAAGGGCACCTCAGTGTCATGTTTTATATCGCCGCCATCTTGACTGAAACGTAATCGCGGCCACACGAATGTTCAAAGCTTAAATCAAATTACGATTAACCTAATTATCCGATCTCTACCAAATTTTGCAACTACATACCTTTATGGAGGGAGCATCCTTTGACCAATCTAATAGGTCATTCACCTAATAGTTTGCGGATGGCGGCCATCTTTATGCCAAAATTGATTCCCCCTATTAATTCGAACACGGTGAAACCGAATGGAACGAAATTTGGTACAGAGGTAGCACTAGCAAAGGGCACCTCAGTGCCATGTTTTATATCGCCGCCATCTTGACTGAAACGTGATGGCGGCCACACGAATGTTCAAAGCTTAATTCAAATTACGATTAACCTAATCATCCGATCTCTACCAAATTTTGGAACTACATACCTTTATGGAGGGAGCATCCTTTGACCAATCTAATAGGTCATTCGCCTAATAGTTTGCGGATGGCGGCCATCTTTGTGTCAGAATCGATTCCCCCTATTAATTCAAACACGGTACAACCGAATGGAACGAAATTTGGTACAGAGGTAGTACTAACAAAAGGCACCTCAGTGTCATGTTTTATATCGCCGCCATCTTGACGGAAACGTAATGGCGGCCACACAAATGTTCATAGCTTAAATCAAATTACGATTAACCTAATCATCCGATCTCTACCAAATTTTGCAACAACATACCCTTATAGAGGAAGCATCCTTTGACCAAATGAATAGGTCATTAGCCTAATAGTTTGCGGATGGCGGCCATCTTTGTGTGAAAATCAATTCCGCCTATTAATTCAAACACGGTGAAACCGAATGGAACGAAATTTGGTACAGAGGTAGCACTAGCAAATGGCATCTCAGTATCATGTTTTATATGGCCGCCATATTGACAGAAACGTAATGGCGGCCACACAAATGTTCAAAGCTTAAGTTAAATTACGACTAACATAACCATCCGATCTCTACCAAACTTTGCAACGACATACCTTTATGGAGGGAGCATCCTTTGACCAATCTAATAGGTCATTAGCCTAATAGTTTGCGGATGGCGGCCATCTTTATGTCAAAATTGATTCCCCCTATTAATTCGAACACGGTGGAACCGAATGGAACGAAATTTGGTACAGAGGTAGCACTAGCAAAGGGCACCTCAGTGTCATGTTTTATATCGCCGCCGTCTTGACTGAAACGTAATGGCGGCCACACGAATGTTCAAAGCTTAAATCAAATTACGATTAACCTAATCATCCGATCTCTACCAAATTTTGCAACTACATACCTTTATGGAGGGAGCATCCTTTGACCAATCTAATAGGTCATTCGCCTAATAGTTTGCGGATGGCGGCCATCTTTGTGTCAGAATCGATTCCCCCTATTAATTCAAACACGGTGAAACCGAATGGAACGAAATTTGGTACAGAGATAGCACTAGCAATGGGCATCTCAGTGTCATGATTAATATCGCCGCCATATTGACAGAAACGTAATTGCGGCCACACAAATGTTTAAAGCTTAAATCAAATTATGACTAACATAACCATCCGATCTCTACCAAATTTTGCAACTACATACCTTTATGGAGGGAGCATCTTTTGACCAATCTAATAGGTCATTCGCCTAATAGTTTGCGGATGGCGGCCATCTTTGTGTCAGAATCGATTCCCCCTATTAATTCAAACACTGTGAAACCGAATGGAACGAAATTTGGTACAGAGGTAGCACTAGCAAAGGGCACCTCAGTGTCATGTTTTATATCACCGCTATCATGACGGAAACGTAATCGCGGCCACCCAAATGTTAAAAGCTAAAATGTAATTACGACCAACCTAATAATCTGGTCTCTACCAAATTTTACAACACCATATCTTGATGTGGGAAACATATTCTGACCAAACTGCAAGAACATCAGCCCAATAGTTTGCGGATGGCGGCCATCTTTATGTCAAAATTGATTCCTCCTATTAATTGAACACGGTGAAACCTAATTGAACGAAATTTGTTGCAGAGGTAGCACTAGCAAAGGGCACCTCATATGCATGTTTAATATCCGTATAGCACGTTGTATTTCAACAAGCTACTACAACCAACATTCAATCATACTCCTTGAAAAGTACAAAGAGTTATAACAATACCCATGCATTTAGGAGAAAGTAGGTTATATGTTCTTTACTGAACATCTTGTTTAATTTAGAGATGTAATCAAAAATTTTCTTCGAGACCCGATTACTGTTCATCCTGTAACGATGTCCATAAAATTTTACTCTAATCTTTTTAATTGAAACTGTAATTTCTTCTATATGAAGGTAAAGGTCTTCATCCACCATTTTTTTAAATTCTTTTGGGGACCCAATATTTTTTCGAAGTATTTTTCTATCTTTTTTCTCTAGTTCAACTTGGTTTCCCTTTCTATTCAATGTTAAGCATTCAGAACCATTTAATACCTCTGGCTTAATGACAGTTGCATAGTGTTTAATTTATGCTTGGAACGATATCGGTCGTTTGTTGTAACGGGTGTGAGTAAGCTTATAGGCAAATTCCACCTTCTTCAATCTCTCCATGCACGCTGTGTTATTAAGTCCATTTGACTGGATCCATTCACCCATATACTTAAATGTATCAACTCTTTGAATCTGACCATATTGTGTTGGTAAATACTTTTCCTTATTATGTCTGTATTCAATATATTTAGTTTTTTCATATGAAAATCTTTTAATTGCTATTGCATGTGGTGTTTTAATCATTATTTGTGCTTCAAGTTTGTTCTCTGAAATCATCGCTATATCATCAGCAAAGGCAACACATTTCACTTCAAATCTCCCTCGGCCTTGTCCCAAATGGAT
Organism: Meconema thalassinum; assembly: GCA_946902985.2. Classification (NCBI taxonomy): domain Eukaryota; kingdom Metazoa; phylum Arthropoda; class Insecta; order Orthoptera; family Tettigoniidae; genus Meconema; species Meconema thalassinum. The sequence continues at coordinate 791,144,662 of OX336390.1, forward strand.
CCCTTCAATGTTTTTCTCTCGTAATATGGGCTCCCATTCACCCATAACTTTGTTTAATACCAAATTAAAGAGTATTGGCGAATGCACATCGCCTTGTCGCACACCAGTTTTGATGCTGAAAGGGTCTGAAATCTCATTCAAAAACTTAACTCTTGAGGATGTATCAGTGAGTGTTTGTTCAATCAGTTTTCGAGTAATTTCATCAATCCCTAGTTCCAATAGTGTTAAGAAAAGAGGCTGACGGTCAATCGAATCATAAGCTTTTTGGAATTCAATAAAGGTAACCTCTGTGTTGAGAGTACGTATCGTTCTGATTCGAAGGAATGTTTTGAGATTAATATTTTGCTCTGGATAAGATCTACCCTTCCTAAATTCGGCTTGATACTCGCCAATAGTGTGCTCCACTTGTGCAATTAAAATGCTTAACAATGACTTGGAATAGATTTTGTAAGCTATTGGCTGAAGGGAAATACCCCTATATTTGTTAGGCTTTGTCCTATCCCCTTTCTTATATAAAGGGTGGATTATAGCTTTTTTCCAATCATTTGGTATTGTCCCTTTCTCCCAACAATCATTGATAACCTAATGGAGGGCTGCAGCTGCCACTCTACCACCGAGTTTCCACATTTCAGGTAGTATCCCATCCTCACCTGATATCTTATTGTTTATGAGTTGTTCAATATACACTTCAACTTGCTATAATGTCGGTGGAGTTGACGGAGGGTTCACCTGCTGTGGTGCTTTGAAAATTAATCTTTCTATTGGTTCTTCACATTGTCGAAGTTCCTCAAAATATTTGGCAAGCAACTGACAGTTGTCTTTATTGTTGGTGACTAATTCCCCTGCCATATCCTTGAAGTGAAGGTTCAGAGGTTGATATCCATGAATCTCTTCACGACATATCTGGTAGAATTATCAAGAGTTGTTCTTTATAAATTCTTCATCAATACTCTCCAATCGCTTCTTATCATAGTTACGTCTCTCAATCCTAATGATTTTGGACGTACATTTCCTGGTCGCTACAAAATTAGTCGAATCACCTTCCTTCTTTCTTGAATTCCATTGCTGCCATGCGCTTTGTCTACGTGCTGCATTCCACCACCGATGTTTTCTCTTCCTTGGTGGCTGACCTAATCCTTTCGCAGATTCAACCATTGTATCTTTGATCTCATCCCAGGTACTCATTGGTTTTATATTTAGGTTATTGATAAATGTAACCTTATTTTCTGGTAAGACCTTCGTATCAATTTTAGGGAGTTTCATAAATTTAGGTTTGGATTTATTTGGTTGAAATTTCGTTTTGATCTCTGACAAAAAAGTGGTCGGAGTCAATATTCAATCCTCTTCTCACCCTTACATTCATTATTCCTCTCAAGTTCTGTTTTGTAATTGCAACATGGTCTAATTGGTAGGAACATAAATGAGGATTCGGGGAGGCCCAGGTCTTCTTTCTTCTCGGTAATTTTCTAAAAAAAAGGTTGACATCAATTTTAGATCAAACATCTGGCAAAAGCCGTAAGTCTTTCCCCATTTTTATTGGTGCGGTAATGAGCTGGAAAATTACCAACTGTCTCTATATTTCTTTTCTCTGCCAATCTGTGCATTAAAGTCACCTACTAATAGTTAAACATGGTGTTGAGGTACCTTTGAAGATTCATGCTCTAACATTTCCCAATATTCCTCAACCTTTTCAGGATTAGTCTTATTATCTTTATTGGTAGGAGCGTGGGCATTTATGATAGTGAATCCTTTATTTCCTGATTTGAAAGATACGAATGGGATTCGTTCCAATGGCGACCTAAAGTTTGTGAATGATTCTGTGAAATTTTGTTTAATCATGATAGCAGTTCCAAGTAACGTACTATTTTGAGCTGCATAATGCCTGGTTTTCCTTTATAAATCCTGTAACCCTCAGACTCAAAAGCATCTTCATCTATATATCTTGTTTCTTGTAGAGCAAGCAGGAGGATGTTGCGCCTGTTCAAAACATCTGTCAGCTGTTTTAGTTTACCAGTTTTCATGAGCGTAGTGATATTCAACGTGCCTATCAGATGTTTTCATTTAGGTCTTATGCGTGAAGTTATAGGAATCTCCGACTCTTCCTCACACGATTATTTGGGCTCTCCAGACTCCGCAGGCCCATTTGCATTACAAGTTCTTGTGATGGAGGATTTTTTGTCTACCTCCTGGTGTATTTTTGGAAATACACGGAAAGAAAGAATTAGCTTTTGCTGTTCTTCAATACTTTATATCAGTCCATTTATTTACATTTCTTTCCAGCACACACCAACATCGAACTGTTACCTCCTGTTTGCCCCGTGGATTTGTTCATTTTTTCTGTCAGTTTTTTACAGAAACGCATATTCCGCTGAACCAGCCTGACAGCGTCTCATCGCTGCCTTCCGAACTTCCATTGCTTCAAGCCATGAAGACTTCTACATTAATCCGCAGGGCGTCGCGTTCTTCACCAATCTACTACTCTGTGAAGACACCGCTCCAAGAAGAATTTTGTTTTTGCAAAGTTTTTTCATGTTTATGTATAACCTCTTTGTTTCCTCCCCTTACTCGCCCGCTTCCCCCTCTTCTCGCCTCCTCCTACTGCTCTCTTCTCCGCGCGCGCTGCTCGCTCGCTCGTTCACTTCGTCTCGACTTGTCTCCGTGCCGTGAGCAACCGCTCACCCTCTCAAGTGCACTCAACTTCTTGTTGGACATGCCGTCTAGGCTAGTGTAATTTCTCTGCGTCTAGCAGCCTTCACTTGTACGTCGGAAGTCAATCCAGTCAGTTGGAGCTTAACTAAAGCTCGCCTCCTCTCCTCAAGAGGCAAACTTTTAAATTCGACGTCATGTTAGAATTTTAGAACCAACCGTCAACAGCAACATCGCCTTCTTCATGAAGCAAAGATAAGTACCGACTTCATGTTTTAACCTCATTCTCATCGCTTTTAAAAGGCTCAATGCTTTTATTTGGATTTTATAGACAGTGAAAGTAGCTATGTGAAAATAACTGCTTTCTAGAGATCTTCTTGATCAAACTTAAACTATCAAGTCTAACTTTCAATATGAAAGATTTTCTGAGATGCTATCTCACATCGAGGGATATTTCCAAAATACCCACTGTCTATATAATCTAGTTTTCCGCCGAGGGATTCTCTACCCAATTTAAACAAGTCATCATTGCTCTGGGACCTTCCAGAACCTGCACTCTATCTACTAGTTATACTGTCATGTACTTTCCACTCACATATGGGAATACTTTTTCAAACTAAGGAATCTTCATTATGAACTGCAAATCAATATCTAATTTTTCTTCCTCCGTTGGGATTTTTCTGGTGCATTCAACTATAACCTACAAGTTTCTCAAGCAATAGACTCTCGCAAATCTAGTGTAACTAGTTATTTTCCACCATTGCAATAACTTTCTTTGCCATCAACGTTTTGTGCTACTACAGTGAACTCTTCAGCTATATCAACATACTATAGTGAAAACAGTGCCTGTTCAACTTTTCATCCACGTCGCGCTCGTCCGAGTACAATACATACGGCCATGAACATTTTTGCACAATCCCATTTGATCTTTCCCAAACCCCTTACTAACAAACTAAAATAATAAAATTGTTACTTTAGGTCTTTTTTCAATGAAGTGTCACTCTACATAAGTGCCCTCCCTTATTTGCTCCATGTATAACGAATTAATGTCTGTAAAACTTCGTGTCTAGTACACGCCTTAAATTATATTGTTTCTCCCTTCTAATGAGGGAATCCAATTCTTTCCACTATAAAGTGAGTTATCTCTAGGTTTCACGAAAGGGAAACTTGCCCCATTTTTCTCGTGATCCCTGCTTAAACATAGGTGTTCTAGAAACTTCCTTTCAATTGTTCTTTTCACGTTTCACAATAAGTGACCTGCCCTATTTGTATAATCTCCTGTGTATAATCTAACCACGTAGTTCAGTATTAATACAAGAAGTTATAGAAACTCCTATTTCATTTCTTCCTGTTTTGTTGTTGTTGTTGCTTTCAAAGTTGTTATTATTGCTAAGATACTTATCTAGAAATCCTTAAAGTACACAGCTTGTACTTGATTTATTGGTTAATCTTAATTACGTCAATTATAATTAAATTTCCCATTGTTAATCTTAACAACATTTCAAAATCTTACGAAGATTTTAAAGCATATAAAAGGTTTAAAACCAAAAGAATTGTCAATTGCCTGGCACAAGCTTTAGATTTTTCGGAGGTCTGCGACCCCAATTGTTACAAAATCAAAATTATATATTTGTTACAATAACTACTTCCTTTTACATTGTTAAATAAATTAAGATTTGTTTTTTGCTTCATCATTTCTCTAACATAACTGTTAGGCAAGATCCTGTCCTCATTGACTCTTCCTATTTAATAAAAATAAATCTATTGATAGGGTTTTCACCACTCGTTGCATTTGAGCAAGAACTCTTAGTTAGTAACTTAGTAAAGTCTTTCTTAGCTTTAATAGCTAATTCTAACTGGCCAGTAAGGCAAGCATAGCTCGCTACGCCAGCTTCCTGCTTGTGGAGATTCTCTGCAACACTTATGGTTGGTTTTTCAAAATATAAATGTCATTGTCTAAAATTTTAGTCGGCGCCTTGCTGGGTAAAACCTTAGTCATTTCTAAATACAACTATTGTTACACTTACCAAAATTATCCCCCAGGGTATAATTGCTTTATCCCTATCCTTCTTGGAAGCATTTAGTCGCTCTTTAGAAATTCTACAATTTCAAAAATTAAAATATCAAAGCTGATTCAAATTATTTGCACTCTTCAAATTACTTGTTTAGAAACAAACTCCTTTGAACAGATATACAATAAATCTGTTACTCTTTGTCTTGCCAGACCACCACACTTCCCCATAGTAGGCATATTTATGCTTGAGAGGGAATACGCTACAGCAACTTTCTTGCGAACAGCCCAAGTTCCAGCTGCGTTTCCTGTTAGCTTTGCCCAGGTCCCTACCCACTTTAGGTATCGGAGAGCGGATTTGCAGTGGCAGCTGCCTTTGAGTATACTTAAAGTTAAAATTATAATTTCTGTTGGACTCTCGTCCTATTTCTCCATCCTTTTTCTCCAGTCCGAAACCCACTTCTTTTACTTTATCATCTTCCCTTGGGAATAACCTAACTACTTTTCTTAAAATTAAGATTCATGCCATAGATTAATCTACAGTATATGAACCTATCTAGAATAATGACGAAATTAAGTGGGTAATATCGAAATGTCTTAATTAGTTCGAAATAAGGTATACTAGGCATAATGTAGCCTAATAGAGCAATACAGTTGGCAGCTCTGGTGACTGAATATATTTTTACTTCCATCTCCTAAGGTACAGAATACAAAATGTGGTTGAAGTCCAAAGGACGTTACATGGATTTAGACATTGGATCTATTAGTACACGTAAAAGCATGTTGGCAACAATGTCATGCGAGTGCTGGTCAGAAATAATCTGAAATATTATATCTTTTTGTGCCAATTTTGGATGAAATCCATTTGTTGGTATAGAAGTTACATGTATTTAAAAATTGGTCCTATCAGCAGGCTTAGAATCATGTTGGTAGAACTGGCGTATATAAGTTACTCCAAATTAATGTAAAATGTCGGGTAATTTACGTGTGCATAGTTTAAAGCTGTCGGCTTGCATACTTTCTGATATATTTGGATACAAAATAGAGAGCAATTATTAACAGTTGGCAGCCCTGGTGGCTCTTAAGAATACACTCAGTCATGTCTGTTTATGTACACATATTACATACAAAATCTGGTTGAAATCCAATTGATAGTGTAGAAGTTATATGCATTTAAAAATTGGACTTATCAGAAGGCTTAAAATTATTTTGGCAACGCTGTCATGTATGGCCCCCTGGAAATTAAACTGAAATAGTATTATCTACATGTGTGCCAATTTTAGAATAGCTCCCATGTATACCTTCCAAGATATCCAACATGGAGCTCAAATTTCTAGTGCGTTTTTTAGCAGTTGGTAGCACTGGCATCTTTTTCAAATATGGGCCTGAGATATTCCGGTATACATTTTTACTCATACTAAATTTGGTTTCGATTGCTGCAGCCGTTTAGGAGTTGATATGGGAGGACACACACACACAGCCAGACAGACAGAAGGACAGACACATTTTCCCGGGTATATCTCATAAGTCTACATTTTCCTCATTTTTGAAAAGTGTGAAAAGTAGGCTAAAAATGAATGTGATCTCGTCAATGGCGTTGTCTTGGCAACCTCTGATAGATCATCCCTCATCAATTTAAAAGCGTTGTTATGGTAACCTCTGAAGGCACTTGACATTTTAAAAAATTCCGAAATCATTTTTCTCATCCCTTGGCGTAATGGTGGGTCATATCAAAAATTCTTTCAGACGTTTTAGGTAATTATTAGGGGAATATTTTCCATTTTGTACGGTTTTGATATTGTGCCTATTAAGAGAGATATGATTAATTTTTCCCGAATAACCCACTTTTTTTCACCCCTTTGGTCAATGGTTGGTGCTATCAAAAAACTTATTTGACATACATTTTTGGCACTTATCCGACACATATTATGAACTTTGAATGGATTCGATATTTCACGTATTAAGAGAGTTATAGCGAAATTTCACTTTTTCGAAAAAAAAGACCCCCATTTTCACCCCCTTCGACCGATTTTGCCCATTAACGAACTCGACTGAGATTTTGTAGGGATACATATTATGTAAAAAATCAAAGTGATTGGTACAAAATTACGGCAGTTATCGTGTCCACAAGAAACTGATATATATATATATATATATACATATATACATAAATTATATATAAACTTTTGAACTGACGGTGGTTTTGGGGTCTGGGGGATGTGAAATGCGAAGATATGTCGAAATTTTCCGGAAGTCGAAACATGGTACCCATTGCAATAGTTAGCTTTCTAATGAAATCTACCTAAAACAGGAAGAAATGAAATAGAAGTTTCTATAACGTCTTGTATTAATACTGAACTACGTGGTTAGATTATACACAGGAGATTATACAATAGGGCAGGGCACTTATTGTGAAACCTGAAGAGAACAATTGGAAGGAAGTTTCTCGAACTCCTATGTTTAAGTAGGGATCACGAGAAAAGTGGGGCAAGTTTCCCTTTCGTGAAACCTAGAGATAACTCACTTTTTAGTGGAAAGAATTGGATTCCCTCATTAGAAGGGAGAAACAATATAATTTAAGGCGTGTACTAGACACGACGTTTTACAGACATTAATTCGTTATACATGGAGCAAATAAGGGAGGCCACTTATGTAGAGTGACACCTCATTGAAAAAAGACCTAAAGTAACAATTTTATTATTTTAGTATGTTAGTAAAGGGTTTGGGAAAGATCAAATGGGATTGTGGAAAAATGTTCATGGCCGTATTTATTGTACTCGGACGAGCGCGACGCGGATGAAAAGTTGAACAGGCACTGTTTTCACTATAGTATGTTGATATAGTTGAAGAGTTCACTGTAGTAGCACAAAACGTTGATGGCAAAGAAAGTTATTGCAATGGTGGAAAATAACTAGTTACACTAGATTTGCGGGAGTCTATTGCTTGAGAAACTTGTAGGTTATAGTTGAATGCACCAGAAAAATCCCAACGGAGGAAGAAAAATTAGATATTGCTTAGCAGTTCATAAGGAAGATTCCTTAGTTTGAAAAAGTATTCCCATATGTGAGTGGAAAGTACATGACAGTATAACTGGTAGATAGAGTGCAGGTTCTGGAAGGTTCCAGAGCAATGATGACTTGTTTAAATTGGGTAGAGAATCCCTCGGCGGAAAACTAGATTATATAGGCAGTGGGTATTTTGGAAATATCCCTCGATGTGAGATAGCATCTCAGAAAATCTTTCATATTGAAAGTTAGACTTGATAGTTTAAGTTTGATCAAGAAGATCTCTAGAAAGCAGTTATTTTCACATAGCTACTTTCACTGTCTATAAAATCCAAATAAAAGCATTGAGCCTTTTAAAAGCGATGAGAATGAGGTTAAAACATGAAGTCGGTACTTATCTTTGCTTCATGAAGAAGGCGCTGTTGCTGTTGACGGTTGGTTCTAAAATTCGAATATGGCGTCGAATATAAAAGTTTGCCTCTTGAGGAGAGGAGGCGAGCTTTAGTTAAGCTCCAACTGACTGGATTGACTTCCGACGTACAAGTGAGGGCTGCTAGACGCAGAGAAATTACACTAGCCTAGACGGCATGTCCAACAAGAAGTTGAGTGCACTTGAGAGGGTGAGTGGTTGCTCACGGCACGGGGACAAGTCGAGACGAAGTGAACGAGCGAGCGAGCAGCGCGCGCGGAGAAGAGAGCAGTAGGAGGAGGCGAGAAGAGGGGGATGCGGGCGAATAAGGGGAGGAAACAAAGAGGTTATACATAAACATGAAAAAACTTTACAAAAACAAAATTCTTCTTGGAGCGGTGTCTTCGTGGAGTAGTTGGTTGGTGAAGAACACGACGCCCTGCGGATTAATGTAGAAGTCTTCATGGCTTGAAGCAATGGAAGTTCGGAAGGCAGCGATGGGACGCTGTCAGGCTGGTTCAACGGAATATGCGTTTCTGTAAAAAAAAACTGACAGAAAAAATGAACAAATGCACGGGGCAAACAGGAGGTAACAGTTCGATGTTGGTGTGTGCTGGAAAGAAATGTAAATAAATGGACTGATATAAAGTAATGAAGAACAGCAAAAGCTAATTCTTTCTTTCCGTGTATTTCCAAAAATACACCACCTCCTGGAGTAGTAACTTTCTTTTTAATGTTTACCATCATGTCTTACGATTGAAATTGATTAGGAAGGAGTTGAACCGCTTCAGTATTACATCTGTGATCGGATTGCCAGATGGATCAGAATAGGCCGCCCAATGTGGGAACAGACGCCTTTGACAACCGCTCCTAACATGGATAACATACATTAACAGGAAAAACTGATGTCTGCTGATTAAACAGATACATTTTACTCATTAAAATCCCGAGCACTAGGATGCCACTTCCGCCAACCACACTGTTCCAAAGGATTCCTTTTCCAATGCAGGTGCCGTCACAATTAATACCAGTTATCAGATACCCAAAGTACACGGGGCTACATGACCAGTTTTTCGCAGCCCCTAAACTGAGGAGCCAACCAACCAACCAACCAACCAAAATTAAACTTAAGTAAATTTATAAAAACAGACGTGTTAAAATATAACACATATAAGAAGACATTACTCCTAAAACGTTCAGCTTTGTATCTATAAGCTTAACGAAAGTTTGATGCTTTTCAGTCAATCAACACGATTGTACCCAAATGAGATGGGTTATCCCCTAATCCCGAAAAAAATACATGAGATTAATAAACAAATGCAGCCCAACTAACGCGTGCTGTCAGAAACGTCGATATTTCTCTGCTTGCATCTCGTATGGTACTAATGCACTGCAAGCATATCCCTCAAACGATACGGAACACGTATTATTTTCCCCTCGTATTAGTTTGTAGTCTCATCGAGGGCAAAATAATAGTGTTCAGTATCGTTTGCAGAATATGCTTGCAGTGCATTAGTACCATACGGGATGTAAGCAGAGAAATATCGGCCTTACTGATAACAACGCTAGTTAGACTGCATAAAACAATATTATTAGGGGCAGTTGATTCACCTGGTATATTTCCACAGACATTCGTGCTGTCTCTAGAGTTTAATGAAATCTCGCATCAGTTTGTAAGGCATCTGCCATTTTCAACACGTATATATGCAACACTAGCACTCGCAAATTCATTCACTCCTGGTCCTGGAACTCAAACTCAAGATTTCAAGAATGCTGAAACTCCTCACTCGCTACTGGAAGTATCGTCCACATACGTGCACTCATCACTGACGCGCATGGTATGCGCATTCAAGAGTGTGCGTGTATGGGGCTCTTTAGATCTTTACAAGTCGGAGTGGCGTAGATTTTTGCTGCCCTTCAAAAGTCCAACTTCCTCATCCTGGAATCAAACCCGTGATCTTGGAACCTTGAGGCGGGCATTCTACTGCTCAACTACTGAGGACTAAGACTAGGAGTGTAACATAATTTACACATCAATATAACACTTCTAGATCATTATCTGCTAAATAGAAATGTTGCAAATGATGACACTGTTACTTACGACTGTGTTCAACGATGCAATAAAGCTGACTTATATTACATGTAGGAACCAGTCCTGTAATGAGACAAGAAGATAAGATGAAGTGTCGCCGCCTTCTTCAATATAAAATAAAAACATAAAATACTGAAAATAACAACACAAGATGTGATTGGTCTAGAATAACAAAAGTTGGCAAGACAGTCAGATTTTATTAAAACATTACTATACTGTAATCAAGGCCTTTAAGATGAGAAAATACAAGCTACAAAAACAGAAAAGTATTTAATGTAATATTGCCAACACATTTTAACAATCATAAAACACAAAAAAGTAGAACAAAATCATAATATCTATTTCAAATATTAAAACATGAAATAATAATAATAATAATAGCAATGTACGTTTGGATTACGTCACATTTTTACCAAGAGAAGAAAATTTCATAATTGAGACAAGGCAGTGAAACGTAAGTCCACTTTTCAGCAAGTTGTGTTGGGTATAACAGAAGATACATACAGAGCCTATACGTTTAGTAATGAAATGAGAGCATCGTGAAGTCCCTGTTGTGTCGGGAACGTCTCTGCTTTAGGTGTGTAGCGAGACTCTATACACTATAGGCAAATCTGCACACTCAGTCCTTCGAGGTCTTAGCTTTTAGACTCTATTGTCGCGTTTAGCAACAGTTTTTTGAGACAATTGAAATCCTTTTATGGGAGACATTAGTGCAGATTTATCTATGTGACCAACGAACAGATATTTTGCGGCACTGATCATTGCTTCTTTAACTGCTTGCCCGTCACTGAATAGTCCCTTCAGCTAAAACATCACTGACTTTGCAAGAGGCCATCCTTACATTACTATTTTGCTGAATTACCTTTGTAAACACACATTGCTGTAATGTTAATTTAGATTTTAAGTCTCTAACTTTGAGTTCTCGAAATTCGGAATTAACAGGAAATTCACTATTGTCTAAAAATGACATTCTACATTACTCTTCTTAGATACAAACACTAATATTACACAATAAACCCACGGGTTTTCTGTGAGTTTGCATTCACAAATTCTCATAGTGTGTTTCTTTTGTTTTTGTATTTCTCAGTGTTCTTTTGTTTTTGTATACCACACAAGTCAAATGTACTTTTTGAATAGAACTGTCTGTTCCCGGTTGCGACCAATGGATGTCGGTGTTTTGTTTCTTCTCGCATCAATTTGGAGTTTAGGACTGTATTTAGTAAACCTTTTTTGCTAATTATTTTATGACAGGTTATGAGCCCAGTTTAACGCTTATTGCTGTTAATGTGTGGACTTTGTGATGGGAGAATGTCGGTCGTTAAAAGGTGTTGATATGTACGGCGCACATGTGGACGGCAGTTAAGTGTGCATTCAAGATAGTTTTTGGTGAATTTTGTGGACGATTTTCTATTGTGAGGACTATTTGTACGTTTTATTTTAAGTATACATACTAACATGGATGCAGCTGCGGGAAGCAGCGAGTGAGTAGTTGCAATAGTGAGATTACAGGACAATTGGGAAACGTGGAGCACCCGAACAAAGGCATTGCTTCAAACAAGGCGTGTGTGGGACGCGGTTAAAGGTTTCCTACGAAAGACCGATACAGGAGAGGTAGAAGATACACCCGTTGAAGAGTACTCCGAGGCCCAACTGGGCAAAGATCAAGACGCGAAAAACTTGCTCATAGGTTTGGTCACCGACCCTTTCCTAGGTGATATCAAAGAAGCGGAGACAGCTAAGGAAGCATGGCAGAATCTTCTGACTTCATATTGCGATACCGGAGTCCTTCAAATTGTGACGATGTTAGAAGAATTGTGTCTTTTTAAGAAAACTAGTGACATTAGCATGCGTACATTTGTTGATAAAGTGCTCACTTGGTGTGCACGGTTGGACGATGTAGGTATAAAATTTACGGATAAGGCCAAAGCTGCTTTTATTCTCAGAGGACTGGAAAAGCGGGAGTACGAAAATTTGATACGTTCACTGGAAAGCAATGAAGAAAAATTAAGTGTAAAGGTAGTGTGAGCCAAACTATTGTTGGAGGAGAGAAAGAACAAGTTGGACAAACTAAAGATGGAGCGAGAACAGGAGACTTATGCGAGGCTGAAGAAGGAAGAATCTGAGGGTGAAAGCGTAAAGGCAATGGTGGCAGCCATGCGCTTAAATTCCAAGGGGGTCGTCAACAGCAGCAAAAGTGTCAACAAGCCAACAGGTAGTGGTGGATTCATGTGCTACAAGTGCCAAGAACAGGGGCATATTGCAAAGTTCTGTGATTTAGTTCATGAAGCAAGAAAGAAAGGTTCAGTTTTGTGTTTTAATTGTGCCAAGATAGGTCATACTTCCCGGAATTGTAGTAATGGACGCAAGGAAAATGTTAAGGTTAAGAATCATGAGGTTATTGCCACGGTAAAGGACGATGAGGCGGCAAACGAATGTGTTCAGGTTAATGCTAGTAGTGTTAAGGTAAAGGCTTATGTGGCAACTGAAAGCAAGGATGATGCATCTGATTGTGTATGCAGGTGGTATGTAGATTCAGGAGCCACTGAGCACCTGACACCTTATAAGGATATTCTGTATGATTACACCCCAAAGGTTTCTGGTAGTGTAGACACAGCTGATGGATCCGTAGTTAGTGTATGTGCTATGGGAAGTGTGCTTATGAAGCTATCTGACAAGTGTGGAGGTTCTTTTCTGAAACTGAAAAGAGTGTTGTATGTCCCAGGTCTTCAAGACAATTTAATATCTGTAGGTCAATTTGACAGGAAAGGTGCAGTCGTAACCATTAAAGATAGCAAAGTTGTATTGTCAGATCATGAGGGTATATTCCTTACTGGTGAGGCCGTTGGAATTATGTATGAGGTAAATTGTGATTATTTTATGGTAGAACAAGGGAAAGAATTTCCTTGTAATGACGAGGTGGAGGTTGAGTATGCTAAGAGCAACAAAGCTGTAACTAGCGGAATATGGCATCAGCGTTTTGGCCATGCTCTGAACATTCCAGATCGTGATTTTATACCCAAAGAAAAGAATCTTGATTGTGATACTTGTAAACAAGGTAAAATGAAAATACTTAAATTTAATGAAAGAGATCATGTATCTCAGAAGCCATTAGATGTTGTGTTCTCTGATGTATGCCAGCTAGAGCACCCATCGATTGGAGGTAGCAAATATTTTATTACATTTACTGATGATTGTACCAGATTCTCATATGTAAGGTTTCTTATGCATAAGAGTGATGCATTTAATGAGTTTCTGAAGGTTAAGGCCCTAATGGAGACAGCACAAGGGACCAAGTTGAAATCTTTCCATTCAGACAACGGTGGAGAGTATTTAAGTACAGAGTTATGTAACTATCTTGAAAAGGAAGGTATTGTTCGTAGGTTAACAATGGCTTACTCTCCCCCAACAGAATGGCGTTGCTGAACGCCTCAACCAGCAGCTTCTCACCACTAGTAGGTGCATGCTCATTCAGTCAGGCATGCCAGTTCAATTTTGGGGGGAAGTCATCAGCACAGTCTGCTATATAAAGAATAGGTGTGTGTCATCAACTGTAAAGAACATCCCATTTGAACTGTGGACGAGTAGAAAGTTGTCAGACCAGGAATTGCTTATGTTAAAATCATTTGGTTGTAAAGTTTGGATCCATAAACGTAATGTGGAAAGGTTAGTGCCAAGGGCAAATGTTGGTGCAATGCTAGGGTACCCCGATGACTCGAGGGGCTACCGTGTATGGGACATCGAAAAGAAACGTGTCATTAAATCCTGGAATGTAGAATTTGTTGAAGATGTATTTCCGTTTTCTGTAAAAGCCCAGCAAAAACCTGTAACTCAGATAGATTGTGAACCTAGAACAGTTGGAGAAGTGTTTGTCGATCAGAAAGATTGTGGAGGTGACGTGTTTGAACACAAAGTAGCCGAATCAGGAAATGAAAATTCTGTAACAAGTGATAGTGATGCCTCTTTGTCAGATTCTGATGTCGTAATAGACGCTCCATTACAGCCTGAACACACAGTATTACGCAGGTCGAGTAGAGAGAGAAAACTTCCCAGTAAGTGTGTGTGTTCAAATGAAGTCAAGGTCAAATGTCGCATTGTCATGTTGAGGTCAGAATATAACAGTAGTGGTTTTGTACGGGTTCAGATGCCACCGCCACCGCTCCACCGCTGGAATACTAAAATGACAATTTCTCGCGAACCAATCAGGCTAGAGACTTGTACGAGGTGTCACTGAACTCGGGCTCACACCCCCTTTCCAATGAACAACATATTTCAACCCCAAAAATAAAACCTACCCCTACTAGGGGGTGAAATTGTAATTTTTTAGAGAATCTCTCTTTCCAATTGCAACATGTGAGAGTTTGAATGCTAATATGGAATGAAATGTTGTTCCACATAAAGTGCATATGTTTGGTGGAAAGCCACTATGAATTAGCATGCCCACTCATGGCTTTTGTAAGAGGGTGGGGGAGTGGATCCCTATGGATGGGTTATTGTTGACGGGTCATTGTTGGCGGGGTCATTGTTGTCGAGTCCTTGTGGACGAGTCCTTGTGGACAAGTCCTTGTGGACAGGTCCTTGTGGACAGGTCCTTGTGGACAGGTCATTGTGAACGAGTCCTTGTGGACGAGTCCTTGTCCCTTTGGACTGATCCCTTTGGACGGGTCCCTTTGGCCTGGTTCCTACGGACGAGCCCATGAATTTATTTAAATTATGTCAAAGGGCCTAACTACATTTGTGTGTGTGTTGAATTGACGTTGTTCACTAATCCCCCACTACTATAATGTAATAACGATATGAAAGGAAAGTGATGAAATACATGTGAACACGTGTGAGATGTCATTATTAGCATTCTCCTTGTGAAACAAGTCACATCCTGTTTTGATTCATACGTGAGAAAATGCGAGTTCATTTGTAATATGATCTAACACACAGGTGTTCACATGTGCACGTGCACGATAGGAGCTAACAAGTCACAACCTGTTTTGGCAGTGGTGGGAATAAGGCTAGAGATATGTACGAGTAGTCAAATTACTCCGGCAGACAACCCCTTTCCTATGGATAGCTTATTTCCACTCAAAAATAAAATCTACCCCTACTAGGGGGTGAAATAATAATTTTTAGGTAAAAGTCGCTTTCCATGTGCAATATGTGGGAGTTTGTATGCCAATATGAAATTAAACTCGTTCCACATAAAGTGCATGCATACAACTGAATGCCGCTATGATTTATCATTTTTGTTTTTTGTTTTACGAATGCGCAATTGGGGTTTTTGTAAGAGGGCGGGCTTTTTGAATAATGATTTATAGATACGTTTTTTTTTACAAATTAACCAAAGATCCAAAAACTAATTGGTCATCGGCTTTTTAATATCTTATGAACTAAGAAAGCTAGGAACTTGTATGAGGGGTCGTTGAACTAAGAAAGCTAGGAACTTGTATGAGGGGTCGTTGGACTTGTGGTGACGCCCTGTTTTTGAATGTATTATTCATTTTTTGTCAAAAGGGCCTAACTGCACTTTCGTTAATATCTCGCTAACTAATAATCACAGAGTGTCGAGTGAGGTGTCATAGGACTTAAAATGGCCAACCCCTCCCCCCAAAAAAACCAGCAAGGTCATTAACCTAAGATTGTATCAACTAATAATCAGAGAGGGACAAGTGAGGTGTCACAAGACTCAGGATGGCCAACCCTTTTCCATGACCAACGAATTTACCCAAAATACCCAAAACAGCAAGGTCATTGACCTAAGATTTTATAAACTTATCAGTAGAGAGGGTCAAGTGAGGTGTCATAGGACTACGAATGGTTAACCCTTCCCCATGACCAATGAATTTACCTCAAAAATTCAAAACAGCAAGGTCATTGACCTGAGATTTTATAAACTAATAATCGGATATCAACATGTGAGGTGTCATAGGACTTAGAATGGTCAACCCTTTCCCATGGCTAATGAATTTACCCAAAAATACCCAATACATCAAGGTCATCGACCTAAGATTTTATAAACTTATAATCGGATATGGACATGTGAAATGTTTACAGTGAGTGATGAAACATAGCTAGGTAGTGAAAGAATTATTGTAGGCTACATGTATGGTGACTGACAAATCTTTCACCATTGGAACTTGTTTTCAGATCAAACTGCAGTACAGAGAGTGTATAGGTTGTAGGTATGGGATAATAAATGACAAATGGTGTATACAAAATCTGATTAATCGATTCAAGAAATAAGAGTAGTCAATCTTTAATTGATTGGTTAAATAGGATAGCTAAAATCCAAAATGGTGACTACATTGAACTAAACTGAACCAAGCTGAATCAAATCCAACCAAACCGAACCAAACTTAATCAAAAACAAGCCAATGGTTTAAGTGTAAAACTTGTGGTTGAATGTAGGCATTGGTAATGTCAGAAAGGAAAGGGATAACGCTCTACCTATAGAGGGTAAGGTAAAGCTAGTGCATGATGCTAATGCACACACACACAAGTACATGAACCACACACAACCATCCTATGCAGTTATTATGGGTTGACTGTTAAAACTTGCTCAGTGGTTACTGGGACAAGATGGTCGCTACACACAACAAGCTTTAAATACCTGAGGCTAATAATCTATACACACACTCACACACACTTGTTCTAAACTAAACTGTCTTGCTGGCAGAGCTCACACAGTAGGTAAATGACAGAAATGCTTGGCTAACAGAAATACAATCATTTTCGGTTGTCTAATGTTATCAGCTAAACATTACGTGCTATAGTGGTGAGCACATGTGCCTCTTTCACTGGAGATCTTAACTCGATTTCTAGCTCTAAGGCCTAGAACGAATCAAACTTAGAAAAAAGGGTATGGTGACGCAGTGGTTAAACTGTTAGCCTTTCACTAAGGTAGACTAGGGTTTGATTTTTGGTTAATATGCATGTCATAAACAATCAAATAAAAGCAGAGATAATGTTTAAAACTGATTACACTTGTCTCTTTTCAAATTATTACTTAGATTACAAATACAAACGTGGACAGGGTTTAACATACAGTTAATGCTTCCTATCACATACCAGACTGCAAGAAAGCCCAACAAGCAAAAGCAGTGGTAAAATCGCTATGTGTAGAGAAATACCTAACGGTTTTATGAACTAGCAAAGGTATGTCGCATAAACAGTGCAGGATACAATCCAGCAACCATAATTTTTATCTCGTGGACAAGAGAAAACATATATATATAGAGAGATAGAAAGCTTGTGTGTGTGTGTGTGTGTGTGTGGGTAGCATTGGTTGTTTGACCAGAGAAAATACGGTGAGGTAGGGTGGGGAGAGGGAGAATTAGCACTTATATATGAATGGAAAATAGATCTTTTTTCAATCGTTTTGTTTTTCAAATGTAGTGGTAAATAGTAGTTTTTTGTAAAACATTCTTACTTGCAGTAGTAATAAGCCTCTATGGTTCCGCTAACATATAGATAGACTGTATTATTGCCATGGTCAAGCACTCACATTAAGATCATTTACAAAATCATAAAATGAAAAATAAAAATCTTGTTTTGGAAATATCGTTTTTCAACATACACACAAAATAAATATATAAAAAATTTGTAAACAGCAAATTGGAAAATTCATGTTTCCATATAGACAAAATTTAAAAACCTTAAACGGACATTTAAGAAAATATATGCAAATGGGAAATTGACAAATGTGTAAATATGAAAATGGAAAAATCCATGTTTCCATATCATGAAATTGAAAAACATCAAACTGTCATTTTAAAAAATGCAAATGGAAAATTGACAAATTGCAATGTGTGAAATGTGAAATTGAACAAATGACTATCATTATATAAAAAAAGAACATGGTGCTCTATGGTTGAGGTGTGAATCAAACCCTCTCTACTTATTTGGACCACTCGAGACTGAGTAGACTAGTTTTTGTTGTCATACCACTTTTAAAAGTTTTTGTTAAATCTAGGAATTGAACCCAAGAGCTTGTAGGGGGGATCCAAGGTTATAATATGTTAAACAGATAGCCTTGAATGTAGGGTGTGGTAGTTATATAGAGATGAGACGTTTCGCTCGGGGCAGGGAGGCATGGATATCTGCATCAAACCAGTCAAAAGACTGACGACTCAAACAACAACATGTAGAGCTTACCAAAATAATGTTGTGTAACGGTAAATGTTAGTCAACGAACAGTAATGCATTACTAAAACCCATGACACGATACCTAAGAGCTTTTCTAAAATTATTTTAAAATGCCTTTAACCCTATATTAAACACCCAGTTCACAAGACTCATAACTGTAATGTTATGGTCAAACAAAACAAAATCTATATTTCAAAACAAACAAGTGGTTTAGTCAATGTATACTGGAAAAAGTTTTATAAACACTCAAGTCCACAAAAATAATTAAATTAGTAACTGTCAGGTTGACCGAGTGGTTATGGTGTTTGACTTAAGTTCAAATTTTCTGTACAAGAAAGCAAGGGTTCGAATACCTTATCTGATATAACTATTGCCTCAACATGACTTGACCACACTGTATTATTGTGTACTCGGTACACAAACCATAGATAGAGTGTATTGTTTAAGGTCACTCTCTTTGCGAACATAGTCAGAGACTGTTGATGGTTAACAATTGCATTAATAGTGGGACATAGGGATAGCAATTAAGAAAAACAGACAATACCCATACACTTTTTTATTTATTTAATGTAAGTACTTGTACAATAGTTATATACAAACTACAACTCTCTTTTGTCTATTACTATCTAGTCCTTTTCGATCCACTTGCATAACAAGGCAGATGACTTTGTAGTTCAGCCCCTTAAAACAACAACAACACTACCTCTTGCATAGTCTGTGATGTTGATGACTCTGAGGCGTGGAAGATGGATACAACATAACTTTTACAACAGGGGTTAAACGTTGCTCAACAATCAATGCACTATTTTGAGTAGCAACATCTTTCTCTTGTACTAACTTATTAGCATTCTGATGATTTTTTGCCAACACCATCAGTGTTTTGTCTGGAGCACTACATTGATGATCACTCACTCTTAAATCCACACCATTTCTACTTTTCATATTGCCTCGACATCTTGTTGACCTCTGTTTTGAGCATCGCCAGAATATTATTCCTTTTACATTTTGTCGTCTATAGTTATAAGAGTAGCCTTTATAGAGTACACGTTGTTTACCTCGGTTAGTTGTAGTAAGTTCCATAGTAGTAACTAACCTGTTAGTATGATTTGCACACTACAAAGGTTATCTCTGTTCTGGTAATAGAATTATTCAGCGTTGGCTTTTATTTTTAATATGTACAGTTAAAAGTGATAGAAAAGTGGCAGAAACGGGGTAGCAAAGTGGTAGACAAGTGGTAGACAATTGGTAACATAGTGGTAGAAAAGTGGTAGCAAAGTGGTAGAAAAGTGGTAGAAAAGTGGTAGAAAAGTAGTAGAAAAGTGGTAGCAAAGTGGTAGAAAAGTGGTAGCAAAGTGGTAGAAAAGTGGTAGCAAACTAGAAAAGTGGTAGAAAAGTGGTAGAAATGTAGTAGAAAAGTGGTAGCAAAGTGGTAGAAAAGTGGTAGCAAACTAGAAAAGTGGTAGCAAAGTGGTAGAAAATATTACATGTATTGTTAAGAAATAGTTTAAGCGGTTACATGGATTCATTACACTATAATTTTAGCATCGCGAAGCTCATTTTCTATATCCAAAAGTTCTTCCTCATATTTAGTATGACCAGCTTGTATACAGGTATGCAAGTACTGAAGCCGCTGGATTAGCTTATTGGGATTGTTCCAGTAAACAAATTTAACAAATGATTTTTTAGGGTGTAAACCATTATCATCCTCATCATCATCATCATCATAATCATCATCATCATCATCATGGTTATCATCATCAATATAATTATCATCAATATAATCATCATCACTATTACTATCTAATCCTTTTTGTTCATCTTGCAATGCAACAACCTTTGGCATAGTTTGTGTTGTCTTTGATAGTGTTAGAGGTTTCTTAGACGTTAACGACTGTCCTAACATGTCTTTTTCAGGAGATAATAAATGCTCTTTAACAAACAAAGCACTATCTTGAACCACACTATTTTTTTCTTGGTCTTGCTTTTTTACCTTGGTTAGAGTATTTTGTCCATTTAAATGAGTATTATTTTGAGATTTACAATGATGATCGATTGAAATAAGTATGTTGGAGCCTTTTGTTTTAATCATTCCTCGACACTTTTTAGATCGTTGTTTCGAACAGCACCAAATAACAGTTCCATTTTTATTAGTTCGTTTTACAATATATGCATATCCTTTATAGTAAGCACATGGCTTACCATAGCTAGTCGTTGATACTTCCATGTCGACTGTCGAGCATAAACTAATCTCTAGTAAAGTTAACTAGATAATAAAAATGATAGTTTGTAGTATGTGCAGTTTAAAGTAAGAGCAAAAGTGAGAGTCAAATGGTAGAAAAGTGTTAACAAAGTGGTGGAAGAGTGGTAGCAGTTTATAGTAGTCATGATCTTTTTTTTTTTTTACCAGAATGTGATTTGAGTAAATGTAATTTCTAAACCTTAGCAGTGAGTAGTCAGTTAGTCTTGGTTCAGACAATCGTAAACAGTTCTCCAGTGAATCAGAGATCAAGATTTTCATTATGAAACAGTTGTGTGTAACCAATTAGGTATCGGTACTTGATAGCTTCACACATGAACAAAAATTCCAACATATCTGACATGAAATACATGATTTGAAAGTTGACAAAGAATATCCAATCAACCATTGTAGTTGCAATGTCAAACACAAAGACAAAATCAGCATGAACTTTTAAGTTACAGGAAAATTCTATGAAATAGACTATGCATGAAATTTGGAAATACACATTAGAAGTTTGCAACACCATCCTTCTAGCCTATATAAATTATCGACATGGAAAGTGTGCACTGCCCCTAACATTAAACCAATTTATCAATAACGCAAGTCAACAATCAAAACATTTTGTCTTGAGTCTATCATTTAATGCATATATTCTGTCTACATTGAACAGTAACAAAAAACGCCAATCATAATTAATTAAGTTTGATTTAATTCGTTATGTAATGATAAATACATATTTAAAGTTTTGGCTGACTGTTCAGAGTGAATCGCCTTTGAACACATAAGAGATGGGAATATTTTAAGACTTAACCTCTGCTCACCTAACATAACCTAAATTTACCTAACCTAACCTTGTCATATAGGTAAGAAACGGGTCAAGCTATGCTTTCGACTACCGAGTTTCAGCTACTTTTCAAGGTTACTCTCCCGAACATTGCCGGAGACTGCTGATAAACACCTATGTTCCCACGGCGGCGGCGCGCAACGACTTACATGATGCGCTTCCCCCTTTTCATTGATCCCTGTTGATTTGTCCCTTTGGACTGATCCCTGTTGACTAGCCCCTTTCGAAGGGCCCTTTTTGAACGGAGTCATTTTGACGGGTCCCTGTGGACAGGTCCTTTTGGCTGATCCCTTTGGACCGGACCCTTTGACATAATTTGGATAATTGCATGGGCCAGTCCATAGGTACCAGTCCAAAGGGACCGGTCGAAAGGGATCAGCCAAAAGGACCTGTCCACAGGGACCCGTCAAAAATGGCTCAATTCAAAAAGAGCCCTTCCAAAGGGGCTAGTCAACAGGGATCAGTCCAAAGGGACAAATCAACAGGGATCAATGAAAAGGGGGAAGCGCATCATGTAAGTCGTTGCGCGCCGCCGCCGTGGGAACATAGGTGTTTATCAGCAGTCTCCGGCAATGTTCGGGAGAGTAACCTTGAAAAGTAGCTGAAACTCGGTAGTCGAAAGCATAGCTTGACCCGTTTCTTACCTATATGACAAGGCTAGGTTAGGTAAATTTAGGTTAAGTTAGGTGAGCAGAGGTTAAGTCTTAAAATATTCCCATCTCTTATGTGTTCAAAGGCGATTCACTCTGAACAGTCAGCCAAAACTTTAAATATGTATTTATCATTACATAACGAATTAAAGCAAACTTAATTAATTATGATTGGCGTTTTTTGTTACTGTTCAATGTAGACAGAATATATGCATTAAATGATAGACTCAAGACAAAATGTTTTGATTGTTGACTTGCGTTATTGATAAATTGGTTTAATGTTAGGGGCAGTGCACACTTTCCATGTCGATAATTTATATAGGCTAGAAGGATGGTGTTGCAAACTTCTAATGTGTATTTCCAAATTTCATGCAAAGTCTATTTCATAGAATTTTCCTGTAACTTAAAAGTTCATGCTGATTTTGTCTTTGTGTTTGACATTGCAACTACAATGGTTGATTGGATATTCTTTGTCAACTTTCAAATCATGTATTTCATGTCAGATATGTTGGAATTTTTGTTCATGTGTGAAGCTATCAAGTACCGATACCTAATTGGTTACACACAACTGTTTCATAATGAAAATCTTGATCTCTGATTCATTGGAGAACTGTTTACGCTTGTCTGAACCAAGACTAACTGACTACTCACTGCTAAGGTTTAGAAATTACATTTACTCAAATCACATTCTGGTAAAAAAAAAAAAAAAAAAGATCATGACTACTATAAACTGCTACCACTCTTCCACCACTTTGTTAACACTTTTCTACCATTTGACTCTCACTTTTGCTCTTACTTTAAACTGCACATACTACAAACTATCATTTTTATTATCTAGTTAACTTTACTAGAGATTAGTTTATGCTCGACAGTCGACATGGAAGTATCAACGACTAGCTATGGTAAGCCATGTGCTTACTATAAAGGATATGCATATATTGTAAAACGAACTAATAAAAATGGAACTGTTATTTGGTGCTGTTCGAAACAACGATCTAAAAAGTGTCGAGGAATGATTAAAACAAAAGGCTCCAACATACTTATTTCAATCGATCATCATTGTAAATCTCAAAATAATACTCATTTAAATGGACAAAATACTCTAACCAAGGTAAAAAAGCAAGACCAAGAAAAAAATAGTGTGGCTCAAGATAGTGCTTTGTTTGTTAAAGAGCATTTATTATCTCCTGAAAAAGACATGTTAGGACAGTCGTTAACGTCTAAGAAACCTCTAACACTATCAAAGACAACACAAACTATGCCAAAGGTTGTTGCATTGCAAGATGAACAAAAAGGATTAGATAGTAATAGTGATGATGATTATATTGATGATAATTATATTGATGATGATAACCATGATGATGATGATGATTATGATGATGATGATGATGATGAGGATGATAATGGTTTACACCCCAAAAAATCATTTGTTAAATTTGTTTACTGGAACAATCCCAATAAGCTAATCCAGCGGCTTCAGTACTTGCATACCTGTATACAGGCTGGTCATACTAAATATGAGGAAGAACTTTTGGATATAGAAAATGAGCTTCGCATTGCTAAAATTATAGTGTAATGAATCCATGTAACCGCTTAAACTATTTCTTAACAATACATGTAATATTTTCTACCACTTTGCTACCACTTTTCTAGTTTGCTACCACTTTTCTACCACTTTGCTACCACTTTTCTACTACATTTCTACCACTTTTCTACCACTTTTCTAGTTTGCTACCACTTTTCTACCACTTTGCTACCACTTTTCTACCACTTTGCTACCACTTTTCTACTACTTTTCTACCACTTTTCTACCACTTTTCTACTACTTTGCTACCACTTTTCTACCACTATGTTACCAATTGTCTACCACTTGTCTACCACTTTGCTACCACGTTTCTACCACTTTTCTATCACTTTTAACTGTACATATTAAATATAAAAGCCAACGCTGAATAATTCTATTACCAGAACAGAGATAACCTTTGTAGTGTGCAAATCATACTAACAGGTTAGTTACTACTATGGAACTTACTACAACTAACCGAGGTAAACAACGTGTACTCTATAAAGGCTACTCTTATAACTATAGACGACAAAATGTAAAAGGAATAATATTCTGGCGATGCTCAAAACAGAGGTCAACAAGATGTCGAGGCAATATGAAAAGTAGAAATGGTGTGGATTTAAGTGTGAGTGATCATCAATGTAGTGCTCCAGACAAAACACTGATGGTGTTGGCAAAAAATCATCAGAATGCTAATAAGTTAGTACAAGAGAAAGATGTTGCTACTCAAAATAGTGCATTGATTGTTGAGCAACGTTTAACCCCTGTTGTAAAAGTTATGTTGTATCCATCTTCCACGCCTCAAGAGTCATCAACATCACAGACTATGCAAGAGGTAGTGTTGTTGTTGTTTTAAGGGGCTGAACTACAAAGTCATCTGCCTTGTTATGCAAGTGGATCGAAAAGGACTAGATAGTAATAGACAAAAGAGAGTTGTAGTTTGTATATAACTATTGTACAAGTACTTACATTAAATAAATAAAAAAGTGTATGGGTATTGTCTGTTTTTCTTAATTGCTATCCCTATGTCCCACTATTAATGCAATTGTTAACCATCAACAGTCTCTGACTATGTTCGCAAAGAGAGTGACCTTAAACAATACACTCTATCTATGGTTTGTGTACCGAGTACACAATAATACAGTGTGGTCAAGTCATGTTGAGGCAATAGTTATATCAGATAAGGTATTCGAACCCTTGCTTTCTTGTACAGAAAATTTGAATTTAAGTCAAACACCATAACCACTCGGTCAACCTGACAGTTACTAATTTAATTATTTTTGTGGACTTGAGTGTTTATAAAGCTTTTTCCAGTATACATTGACTAAACCACTTGTTTGTTTTGAAATATAGATTTTGTTTTGTTTGACCATAACATTACAGTTATGAGTCTTGTGAACTGGGTGTTTAATATAGGGTTAAAGGCATTTTAAAATAATTTTAGAAAAGCTCTTAGGTATCGTGTCATGGGTTTTAGTAATGCATTACTGTTCGTTGACTAACATTTACCGTTACACAACATTATTTTGGTAAGCTCTACATGTTGTTGTTTGAGTCGTCAGTCTTTTGACTGGTTTGATGCAGATATCCATGCCTCCCTGCCCCGAGCGAAACGTCTCATCTCTATATAACTACCACACCCTACATTCAAGGCTATCTGTTTAACATATTATAACCTTGGATCCCCCCTACAAGCTCTTGGGTTCAATTCCTAGATTTAACAAAAACTTTTAAAAGTGGTATGACAACAAAAACTAGTCTACTCAGTCTCGAGTGGTCCAAATAAGTAGAGAGGGTTTGATTCACACCTCAACCATAGAGCACCATGTTCTTTTTTTATATAATGATAGTCATTTGTTCAATTTCACATTTCACACATTGCAATTTGTCAATTTTCCATTTGCATTTTTTAAAATGACAGTTTGATGTTTTTCAATTTCATGATATGGAAACATGGATTTTTCCATTTTCATATTTACACATTTGTCAATTTCCCATTTGCATATATTTTCTTAAATGTCCGTTTAAGGTTTTTAAATTTTGTCTATATGGAAACATGGATTTTCCAATTTGCTGTTTACAAATTTTTTATATATTTATTTTGTGTGTATGTTGAAAAACGATATTTCCAAAACAAGATTTTTATTTTTCATTTTATGATTTTGTAAATGATCTTAATGTGAGTGCTTGACCATGGCAATAATACAGTCTATCTATATGTTAGCGGAACCATAGAGGCTTATTACTACTGCAAGTAAGAATGTTTTACAAAAAACTACTATTTACCACTACATTTGAAAAACAAAACGATTGAAAAAAAATCTATTTTCCATTCATATATAAGTGCTAATTCTCCCTCTCCCCACCCTACCTCACCGTATTTTCTCTGGTCAAACAACCAATGCTACCCACACACACACACACACACACACAAGCTTTCTATCTCTCTATATATATATGTTTTCTCTTGTCCACGAGATAAAAATTATGGTTGCTGGATTGTATCCTGCACTGTTTATGCGACATACCTTTGCTAGTTCATAAAACCGTTAGGTATTTCTCTACACATAGCGATTTTACCACTGCTTTTGCTTGTTGGGCTTTCTTGCAGTCTGGTATGTGATAGGAAGCATTAACTGTATGTTAAACCCTGTCCACGTTTGTATTTGTAATCTAAGTAATAATTTGAAAAGAGACAAGTGTAATCAGTTTTAAACATTATCTCTGCTTTTATTTGATTGTTTATGACATGCATATTAACCAAAAATCAAACCCTAGTCTACCTTAGTGAAAGGCTAACAGTTTAACCACTGCGTCACCATACCCTTTTTTCTAAGTTTGATTCGTTCTAGGCCTTAGAGCTAGAAATCGAGTTAAGATCTCCAGTGAAAGAGGCACATGTGCTCACCACTATAGCACGTAATGTTTAGCTGATAACATTAGACAACCGAAAATGATTGTATTTCTGTTAGCCAAGCATTTCTGTCATTTACCTACTGTGTGAGCTCTGCCAGCAAGACAGTTTAGTTTAGAACAAGTGTGTGTGAGTGTGTGTATAGATTATTAGCCTCAGGTATTTAAAGCTTGTTGTGTGTAGCGACCATCTTGTCCCAGTAACCACTGAGCAAGTTTTAACAGTCAACCCATAATAACTGCATAGGATGGTTGTGTGTGGTTCATGTACTTGTGTGTGTGTGCATTAGCATCATGCACTAGCTTTACCTTACCCTCTATAGGTAGAGCGTTATCCCTTTCCTTTCTGACATTACCAATGCCTACATTCAACCACAAGTTTTACACTTAAACCATTGGCTTGTTTTTGATTAAGTTTGGTTCGGTTTGGTTGGATTTGATTCAGCTTGGTTCAGTTTAGTTCAATGTAGTCACCATTTTGGATTTTAGCTATCCTATTTAACCAATCAATTAAAGATTGACTACTCTTATTTCTTGAATCGATTAATCAGATTTTGTATACACCATTTGTCATTTATTATCCCATACCTACAACCTATACCCTCTCTGTACTGCAGTTTGATCTGAAAACAAGTTCCAATGGTGAAAGATTTGTCAGTCACCATACATGTAGCCTACAATAATTCTTTCACTACCTAGCTATGTTTCATCACTCACTGTAAACATTTCACCTGTCCATATCCGATTATAAGTTTATAAAATCTTAGGTCGATGACCTTGATGTATTGGGTATTTTTGGGTAAATTCATTAGCCATGGGAAAGGGTTGACCATTCTAAGTCCTATGACACCTCACATGTTGATATCCGATTATTAGTTTATAAAATCTCAGGTCAATGACCTTGCTGTTTTGAATTTTTGAGGTAAATTCATTGGTCATGGGGAAGTGTTAACCATTCGTAGTCCTATGACACCTCACTTGACCCTCTCTACTGATAAGTTTATAAAATCTTAGGTCAATGACCTTGCTGTTTTGGGTATTTTGGGTAAATTCGTTGGTCATGGAAAAGGGTTGGCCATCCTGAGTCTTGTGACACCTCACTTGTCCCTCTCTGATTATTAGTTGATACAATCTTAGGTTAATGATCTTGCTGTTTTTTTTTGTAAATTCATTGGTCATGGGGAGGGGTTGGCCATTTTAAGTCCTATGACACCTCACTCGACACTCTGTGATTATTAGTTAGCGAGATATTAACGAAAGTGCAGTTAGGCCCTTTTGACAAAAAATGAATAATACATTCAAAAACAGGGCGTCACCACAAGTCCAACGACCCCTCATACAAGTTCCTAGCTTTCTTAGTTCAACGACCCCTCATACAAGTTCCTAGCTTTCTTAGTTTATAAGATATTAAAAAGCCAATGACCTATTAGTTTTTGGATCTTTGGTTAATTTGTAAAAAAAAACGTATCTATAAATCATTATTCAAAAAGCCCGCCCTCTTACAAAAACCCCAATTGCGCATTCGTAAAACAAAAAACAAAAATGATAAATCATAGCGGCATTCAGTTGTATGCATGCACTTTATGTGGAACGAGTTTAATTTCATATTGGCATACAAACTCCCACATATTGCACATGGAAAGCGACTTTTACCTAAAAATTATTATTTCACCCCCTAGTAGGGGTAGATTTTATTTTTGAGTGGAAATAAGCTATCCATAGGAAAGGGGTTGTCTGCCGGAGTAATTTGACTACTCGTACATGTCTCTAGCCTTATTCCCACCACTGCCAAAACAGGTTGTGACTTGTTAGCTCTTATCGTGCACGTGCACATGTGAACACCTGTGTGTTAGATCATATTACAAATGAACTCGCATTTTCTCACGTATGAATCAAAACAGGATGTGACTTGTTTCACAAGGAGAATGCTAATAATGACATCTCACACGTGTTCACATGTATTTCATCACTTTCCTTTCATATCGTTATTACATTATAGTAGTGGGGGATTAGTGAACAACGTCAATTCAACACACACACAAATGTAGTTAGGCCCTTTGACATAATTTAAATAAATTCATGGGCTCGTCCGTAGGAACCAGGCCAAAGGGACCCGTCCAAAGGGATCAGTCCAAAGGGACAAGGACTCGTCCACAAGGACTCGTCCACAAGGACTCGTCGACAATGACCTGTCCACAAGGACTCGTCCACAAGGACCTGTCCACAAGGACCTGTCCACAAGGACTTGTCCACAAGGACTCGTCCACAAGGACTCGACAACAATGACCCCGCCAACAATGACCCGTCAACAATAACCCATCCATAGGGATCCACTCCCCCACCCTCTTACAAAAGCCATGAGTGAGCATGCTAATTCATAGTGGCTTTCCACCAAACATATGCACTTTATGTGGAACAACATTTCATTCCATATTAGCATTCAAACTCTCACATGTTGCAATTGGAAAGAGAGATTCTCTAAAAAATTACAATTTCACCCCCTAGTAGGGGTAGGTTTTATTTTTGGGGTTGAAATATGTTGTTCATTGGAAAGGGGGTGTGAGCCCGAGTTCAGTGACACCTCGTACAAGTCTCTAGCCTGATTGGTTCGCGAGATATTGTCATTTTAGTATTCCAGCGGTGGAGCGGTGGCGGTGGCATCTGAACCCGTACAAAACCACTACTTATAACGATCCGGTGTCTTTTCAAGAAGCCACCTCACGAGATGACAAAGATAAATGGTTTGAGGCAATGAACCAAGAGATTGCCCTCTTGGAAAAACATAATGTGTGGACACATGCAGAAGATTCAGGTGGCAAGACTGTCATAGGCACCCAATGGGTGTATAAAACTAAACGAAACCAAGAAGGTGAAGTACTTAGGTATAGCGCACGATTAGTAGCGCAAGGTTTCAGTCAGATAAAGGGTACAGATTTCCTTGAATCCTACAGTCCCGTGGTAAAAAGGAAAACTATTAGGACCCTTATAGCCATAGGAGTAGAGCGTGAATGGGATAATTGTCATTTGGACATTGTATCGGCAAAATTAAGGAAACTGTATTTGTAAGTCAACCAGAAGGTTTTCGCAGTGTAGAATACCCAGACTATGTGCTAAAACTCAACAAGAGTATTTACGGTTTATGTCAAGCTGGTAAAGATTGGCACAATTGTATCACTGCACAACTTGTCAAGCTTGGCTTAAAACAAAGCAAATGTGATCCATGTCTGTATTTTAGCCCAGATCATGACCTGTATGTTGCCCTTTATGTTGATGATCTAGGTGTGTGGGGATTACAAGCTAAAATGGATTGGTTTGTAAAATGATTGAAGTCAAAGTTTGAAGTGCGTAATTTGGGAAATATCTCAGATTTTTTGCCGATTAAAGTCACTCAAGGGTCTAAGAAAAATGTATGTTTAAGTCAAAACATGTACATAAGGACAAATGTTCTTAAATCACTAGAAGAACCCTACCCAAAAGGTTGTGGTATCCCTTTACCTTCAACTGTACCAAACAATGTCACAGAGGAGTTAAGAAAAAAAGAACGTTATAGAAAAATTGTAGGTAAGATCCTATTGTACAGCCTCCCAGGGGTATGCACCCCTTGGAGACCATCCCCCCATCATCTGCCTAAATCTCCTAACGGGCAACCCTTGGAAAGCCGGGCCAATATCCATAAACGTCGCAAGGACAGCTTGCCACTCTAGAAAGCAGCTCAGTCCTTGCACAATGGTTACACACAGCGACATACTATTAACTGGGGCAGCAATGCCAACACATTGCTGACAGCATAGCGCCGAAGAGTATAAGAAGGCGTCTTAATCAGGTCAAGGGATCTCTCCATTATCAGCGCTTCAACGTTACGGCCGAAGGCTACGCTGGTGTCATCAGAGGTGAGTCAGTCGTGTTCAGATTTCCTACTTTTATAACCTTTACCCACAGTTTGTACTTCACATTGTAAACATTGTTACATTCCCTACAAGGGACTCATACTTTATAATCACAGACCAATAAACACTTGGTCAACACTCTACACTCGCCTTACTGTTTATACGCCTCTTTACATCCCAACGCTCTTCCTTATTCCCGTCACGGTTAGACGTGACAGACGGTAGTCTGATAGTACTAGCTCAGATATCATTGTATTTCTCGAGGCGGCCCGGCTGCTAGAGAGCAGCGCGTGCCACTTAGCTGATACAAGCAGATTCAGTTACATAATAAGCAGTCAGCTGAGCGACCAGCGCAGTGACCCTTGCATTGAGTCACATCCCCTAAAACACTACTACATTATTTATAGGAGCGCCCCCTAGTTCCTAACACACAACAACACTCTACACTGGTCAGCTTACCCTGCCAAGGGAGGCTACCCCTTTTAGGCACAGCTTTATAAATTAACACAATAACTCTTTCCTTTTAGATCCTACCACCCCCAAATAAGGGATCTAAAACACTGGTGGAGGCGGGGTACTACGCACAATAGAACGGGACTCAACCAACGAGCCCTCGTAGTTAAAACGACCCCTTCCGTACCGCAAAAAGCCAAGCGAATAGTGAATTTTTTTTTCCCCAGACAGACAACACCGTTTTTGCTCTAAAACTAGCTACACAGGGGAAATTCTTACTAGAACAACCCCCCAGCCCCAGAAAGAACCAAACAGATACGAAAATACACTGTCAAACACGCACAGATTTTTTATTTTATTTCATTCGCATACACTTCAGTCAGAATGCCGCCTCATGCAGAGATTGCAAACCATAGAGGCAATAGGGTTACGCCAACATTATTAACATTATTAATAAGATGCCAAAGGCATATACAAAGGCGACAGACACAAATACGGGCACTCCAAACAAAAATCGGGGCAATACAGGGCAAACAGCCATACACTCCGTCAGAGGGTAGGACAGCGCGATTAAGATGCGCACATACGCTCTTGAATCACATACATGAACACCTCAATAGGATCCACATCCAAAGGCACGGAATACACGGCCAGTTGATCACCACACAGGGTCCCGTAATAAATAATGCAACCCTCGAGAGGTTGAGGGTGCACTACGCGACTTTACACGCTCAGTACAGGGAGTTAATTCGCGAGCAAGCGCTTCTCCAACTAGCGGCCACAAAACTATACAGAACACAGAAACATTAATACAGTAATTTGCAAACAGGCCATATGCCTCCACAGGCAGTACGCCCAAATTTGGGGCGGACATAAGGAACTCCGGGCTCACTAGGCCATTTTTTGAGTACATGGCAGGGCCACCAGCCCAGCCGAGAGAGGACATAAGCGTAGATACGCTAACTCGACAATTTGCGAGGATGTCCCTCTCGCCATGTACTGCCACACATGGGAAGGAGGTCACCATGGCTACAGTCCAGAAGACGGCCAGGTTAGGCTCCAATAGGCTACAAGTACAAAGTTACACGAACACATGTCCTTCAGCTCCGGATCGGAAGGCAATTTTGCCAAACCGAGGGGCAGAGCCTAGAACAGCCCCCTCGGAACAAAGGGACGAGAGGGAGTTGAAGCCAGGACTCTCAGACACACATAGCATGACAAGGAGACAACGGGACGTAACCACGTCATGGGCAGACGACATAGAACCCGTCCCACTATACATAAAGCCTACATACGCCCACATAGATAGGCTCACACAATGGCAGGAGTCTGCCGTGGCCACAGGCCGAAAAGCGGTCAGGCTACACGCCACCACATTGCTAGGCCAGACACAAGCCATTAAGCGACCTTTACCGCCAGTTCAAAGGGCAAATTTGCCAGAACGAAGGCGAACACCGGTATTAGTCCCTCAGGATGCACGATACACGCACGCACATTTTGACCAGGCACTACCACACAGTATACGGGGATTAGGAAAAGTGTTATTACCTACACCACAGAACAGATCGGTCGAAAATACACACACCCCCGTAAACTCTACTAGAGTAGCTCTGAGCGCCAGTAGGTCTGCGAACACAGGTGCACTTACGCCAACGGTCAAGCGATACGGTGAAAGCAAGCCCGGTCGTACTCTGCTACAAACTCCTCCGAAAAATAGCAGAGGGGCACCTCAGTGAATCCCAGGGGCTTACACCCTAGTGACGGGGCGACGATATCCACCTGCCGAACACCGACGCTCGAAATAGGATAACGGCTTTCACTAGGAATACAATATATTCCGACATCACTTGCACCAATAGTATAGTACACATAAGTTCTTTTACACGGGGGAAATACGCCAATAAATACATACAGACTCACTAACGTAAACTGCACATTTTTTTTCTCTTTCTCAATCTGCCTTCTTTCATGGATATGCAGTGCAACTTGGCTAGATCAGAGGTGCATGATTCAAAATCCTTGTTTTTTTTGTTTGCCCCTGACATTTTTTCTCCCAGGCCATCAATGATTATTGGTCGGAGTGGTTATCACCATAAATTGGATAACGTAAAGTTTCTAATATCCAAAGCCAAGTAGAAGCCCATCAGGTGAGCTACGCGGCTTAAAGCCGGAAAGAGATATTTTGAACATAGCTTAAACATCAAATCACAGCATAGAGCTTAAGCGAGTCTTTCTAAGCAGAAATGACTAAATGTTCTACGTTCCGGTTCAACAGTTGGATAGACTCTCTTGTAGAGGGCAAAAGCCATAAGAGTGGCAAGAATTAAAAATCGCAAACTAGTTTTCAAAAATTTGGTGAGGTGTGCTTTAACCAACTGAAAAGCCCAATTGCACACCGGGGCGAACCACTGTCATTTTGTTGAGTTATGCCGGAACATTTAGCACAATTTGTGTATAAATATATAATGGCTCAACGGACAATACATATTTCTCTTTTGAAAATTATATATTCAATGCCAAGGTAAGGTTATAATTGTTTTGGAGTGGAGTTTCGACTCCCATAGTGCCCTGGCTTTGCTCGTGACGTGGATACACATGTATCAAATACGTCTGGCAATGGCCTTCCCCAGGTGTACTAGACAATGTCGGTAGATTCCCCTGAGATGTAACCAGATTACCGTAGTAATAACATTACCAAATTGGTAAATACTACACTCAGGCCCCAACTTTCATGTATAAACATTTTTCATATTTACAACACAGTTTTTACAGACTACCACCGCCCGGAAACCCGCTTTTATAAGCATAAAAGCAGTGGGCAGGCGAGATACAATATAGTCTTTCTATTATTTTCTTTCAAAGTGCTCTCTTAATTCAGAGCGTGGCTAACATTTTTTTTTGCCTCACGCATTCGGCCCGAGAAAGGAAGGTGGCCAAGTTAAACTATATATATATTTAATACATAGGCATCCGTTACACATAACACTGCCTCTAGCATGACTTTTTCTCACCGGCACATAGTCACTAAACACGCGACTAGCGGCCCAGACACACTAGTGTATAACGACATTTGGTACAACGGATAGGAATATACCTGAACCCCGATACAGTTAACACAAAATTTGGGGACACACATGTAGTTATTGAGAGGTTCTTTTGTATGGCGGACGGCCCCACTCACAATTCCAGAGATAGCATTCAGACCGAGAGACACAAACATACAGTCACAGAGCATTGTCAAGCAAGTAATGAGATAATGCACACGTGAATGAAATTGGACACTATCGAGAAGCGATAAGGCGCGCAGGGCTGGTTGACCTTCACGCACACAGACGAGCTAAGCCTGCTCCAAGTGGACAGGAACCAACGCATCATTCACGGCCGATCTAAGGGCCCTATAACTTCCAAAATTACACTACGAGGAGAGTTCAAAAATACGCAAACTCCTCACAGTATTGAGTACTTTCGTTTGCGCATAGTAGATACACACTACATGTGCCATAATATATCCGGCACAGAGAGGGTCACACCAAGTCTTTACAGGCAACCGGGTTCGAACCCATGACCACACACCACACTCGTACCAAAAACTAACTATCCAATGGTATTTTTGGTACGCGAAACACAAGCAAAAACCACACTGGGGAAGCCCCAAGCCCTGAAACACAACGCAGACATAGAACACAGAGAATGACATGAGGTCGCGGGTTCCAATCCCAGTAAACATTAGACACCAAGGAAGGCAATCATCCAGGCTGCCAACCACACCAAAATTGGCCCATACCGATACATGAACAGGGAATACCACATTTCCTCACGCCAAAAACCGGGCATAAAAATTTCAAAATACACCTGACATGAGAAATACATTTCCCAGACACAGCTAGGATAATTTCGGAAGACAAAGGTCTTACGGAATGGTGACCACACAATAGTATTGGCAAATAGTATGAATTGCCACATTAAGGCCGCCAGGAATCTAAAACAATGACCACACTTGCATACGTGCAGGAAAGCACATGCCAGCGGATGACAAACAATAACATCCCAGCCTGACATTACACATACCAACTGCTGACTTGCAAACTAGGCATACTGCAATACTGCCGGTGACAAGACACTATTGTATATCGGCAGTGACCGTGAAATTACAAACACAAAACAATTATAACACCATACATTTTTTTTTCACACTGCAAAAACATTTGGCAATGGACAAGACGTGACACAGCGGAACTTATCTTGGGCCTATAAGAGCACGTTCGCAAAGACGTTGGCAGGCCACGGGCGCCTCCTGACCATACATGCGATATATATTACGACTTAGCCTGCAACAGACCAACCGTCCGCGTGGTGTAGCGGAACATAGTCACACACACGCACACGCACTCAACAATTAGGAGCAAACACAGACAAGATCTCTCCTCTAATAACTTCTTTTATCGATCGTAAGACAAGGAGTCATTACAAATGACTAGGACATGGCCAGTCGCACTACGACCACTGGCCACATTTACACTACAAATGGCAGACCAGATTAGGTCATGAAGCTTTGCTATCCCAAGGCGCGGATAGAAATCAAGCATGGACCAAGGGAGGATGACAAAGCATAGGTGGATAATCCCAGAGGGATTACCGACATACGACAGCAGGCTACCATGGTTAATACCCAATTCCCTTCCAATAACCCTCTCACGTCCAACATAAACCGACACAGACATATGAACACGACCAATACAGCTACACTACATTACAAAGTACACACAAGGGGTTGATGGACTTCATGCGTCTAAAGAGAAGGCATGCTACGCCTTGGACCACGATGCTACCACCTGAGTATTAGGGGTGGGTCGGCAAACATTAAATAAGCATAATGCGCATCTCCAAATGAGAGATGAGGCAATAAATATATATTAACCATTCTTTAGTACTTAAACACTCCCGCATGACAGGAATATATTGGTATTATGCCCCACCCTACACCTATCCGTACATGAAGGCAGACGCTTCATATCCAGACACATGCATGAGTATCCCATCCATTTACCAGGGATTTTAATATCAAACCTGCATGAAATTTTCGTATCTTTGCAATCCCGGGAATTACCTCCCCAGTCCACTCACTATAGGAGCATCCCAGCGCCATCACCGGTTCCAGGCCACCACTAACGTGGAACCCAAAGGTGCGCAACCCCTTCCTGCCTTGTTTCAGCCCACTCGACAAATAACTACCCCCAGATCCTAATAACAGGGTACCTGACATTACAGACCCTACTAACACCTCCATTAAGGTAAAGAGAGCATTATTGCTGGAAAGCTGACGTAGCAATGGTAGACCAGAAGTAGCCTATGTACTTAGAAGATCTACAACCCCACAACACTGGAAATATTTTACATTTTACACAGAGATTAAACTATTTACACAGGATACGCCCACATTTTTTTTACAAAAGGAATCTGATACGATCTGATTGATGATAACGGCGTAAGCCGAAGGTCAGAGGGACCACAATGGAGCAGAGCTGGGGAAGGTGAGATGGACCCTTACCCCAGTTGGCTCAACAAATCACTGACCTGACCAAATAGACGAACCACGTAAGGTCAAAGCATTCGCGACCTGGCACGGGCAAACATCGAGATCTAGGGGTGCATGTCGCTTATCCCCCTTGTCGGAGAAGGTTACACCCACTATGTGCCACGGTCGTCGAAGCCAAGACCTGCAGGGAGACTTTCTGGGAATGGCGGGAGAAATAGCTCACTCAGCACCAGACTCGGGAGCTATCCCTAGAGACGACCCATATTATGACTAGACTGTTAGTTAAATTTACGTAGGTAGGACTTCCATGGTGGGGAGTCAGACTCCTATTCGTCAGGAGTGAAGCAGGATCCTAGGGTTCAGCAGGACCAATCCTAGATCCGACAAGTCCTTACCCCGCGAGGTGAAGGTGAAGACCACGACGTTAATCAATAATGAAGAATGAAACATGAATATATATATGGAATGTACGCGCTCATTCGGTCCTGCGCCCACGTAAATGGATGACAACGGGTCGCCAGAGATCTTAAATGAGTAGCATAGCGGGCACTCAAAGGGGTTCAGTGGGCCACCCCAGCAATGCCGACAAAGGCGAAGAGATTCTATTATTGCGAAAAACAAACCACGATTGCCGACAAAGGCGAAGAGATTCTATTACTGCGAAAAGCAGACTACGATTGCCGATAAAGGCGAAGATTATATTATGCCATTGGACGACAATGTCCAATGCCCACATAAATGGCGACGCAGCGGGCAGTCAATGGGCATTAAGAGAGGGGCATTGCGAGCGCCTCATAAGGGTTACGTGGGCGGCCCAACTACGACTACACACGCAATGGCAACGGTCAAAGAAATGGAAGGTACAGCAGGCGAGACGGTTTGCTCAGGGGCACCGTAAGCCGCCTGTGACTAGGTTAGTACTAGTAATAAGACCTAAAATAGATGTCGACAATAGGATTAAAACGGAGGGGACTACGAGACATTGTTGGGTTCCGGTCCCGACAATGTACTACAAGGGAACCACCGCGAGAGAAATCAAACGGACAGCCTCCATCTAAATTTTAGTACTTAAGTCATAGTGCCATTTTCAGGTCACTTAGATGTAAGCAAAATTACTAACCGCTGTTGCTAATAATAGCACAGCACATTTCGGCTTTAGAGTAAGGTCCACTCGGCATGTACATACAGTATAGTTTACATTTAATTAATTTTATTAATAAGTAAGATAAGTACTGTTAAGATAACGCCGCTTGGCGCCTGATGGCCCAGAAACCCGGCATCAGGGTAAGTCCGACAACTCATGATAAGGCATGATAATTCGTTGTAAGATAGCATAAGCCTACATTTAAGGCAATTTTTTTTTTTTATATATATAGATCACAATAGAATATCTCGGCACTTGGTGACTCAAAATCCGTTACCAAGGTAAGCCCGACAGCACTAGGCTAGAATAGGTTAACATAGGCTAACCTAGGTTAAGTTAGACTTCGGTGGCGCTACACTTGGTTTACAAACTAAGCGCT
This sequence comes from Meconema thalassinum, assembly GCA_946902985.2. NCBI lineage: Eukaryota > Metazoa > Arthropoda > Insecta > Orthoptera > Tettigoniidae > Meconema > Meconema thalassinum. The sequence continues at coordinate 791,182,567 of OX336390.1, forward strand.
ACCAAGGAAGGTTCTATATATACCTGTAATGCATTATAATGTATTGTACTGTCCTATTCATAATTAATCCACTTTCACCCACACAGGAAGACCACGGAGCTACGAAGAGATAAACATCTTTATATGGATAATTTTTTTTCTGATTTACAGGTAACCAAGAACATGAATATGTCTGTGGTAAATATATTACCAAAATACACATATATGTCATACACAAATACACTCCTCATCAATTTTAGTTGCACCCTTAAAGGTGACAACGCCAGCGGTCAGCGGTGGACAGCATACGTGGGATGATGACCATCGCTGAACGCAAACACATTTCAGCATACGCAAATGAAGCGTTACTTCAGGCTCAAAGGGCGACACAGAGTTTGTAAGTGCCGGACCTTCGACCCTAAGGTGGGATTCCGACCCACGACGGAAAACCACGAGGTTATGTGATAAGTACAGGGAGAGAATAGTGGACTAGCCACTAAACCGCACCAGGAACGGCCGATTAGAGAACGGTCGGCGAGGCATGATAGTACGGTGCGCACCAAGTATAAGAGGTATACAATAACTGGCCAGGTAACAGAGCTCTATAAGGTATATATATATATGATAGTGATAATTGTAAAGTGTAAATTATTTTGTATTTTCTCGCCATGTCATACAATTGCAAGATTCCACAAGAGTGGCCAACATACTTATACGTACAGGGTACCAACATGGCAACCATTATTTTTTCTATGTTCATCTTTATTACTATGTTTACTATGTTCAATTATAACTTGTCAGGAATTTTACAAATGTAAGGATTACTATTATTATTATCGGGTCATACCTGTTACCATTATCAAGACCACCAACGTACATAATGTCTATGATTTGTTTTCTTTCATTTTTCCTTCTTCTAACTTCCCCATTTGTCAGGGTGTTCCGTTTCATCCCGAACCAATAAATACACTTTGATTATATCCCTTAAATTATACCCTGGAACACCCATTTTTTCTATTCTCTTCTATCTTTCTCTTAGCAGGGAGCACTTTTTCCCCAAAATAAAGCCAGACGACACAATTCCTCGTCTAGCTGGGTTTTTCCTCCCTGCACAACTATGTAACGGATGAGTATCCAAACCATGTTTTTTTCTTCTTTTTTTTGAAACTAGCAATATGCCAACAATATCAATTTTTTTTCAATGTCAATTTTTTTCAACGTCCATTTCTATTGTCACAGTGCCAATGTCAATGTTATATATATATCTCTGTACATCCCATAACCCTCCCCTCTGAACACGGGCTGATCTCACACCTACACTTCGATACGACACCACCCATTCTATACGACGACGCCGACGACGACGAGAGAGACACCACCAGGAGATACGAGGGGGCTTCAAGAACCACTACGTCAACATCCCAACCTCCAGTTCCGTTCCCGTTCGCGAGGACGCGAACAAATGAAGGAAGACGCTTGTACAGCCTCCCAGGGGTATGCACCCCTTGGAGACCATCCCCCCATCATCTGCCTAAATCTCCTAACGGGCAACCCTTGGAAAGCCGGGCCAACATCCATAAACGTCGCAAGGACAGCTTGCCACTCTAGAAAGCAGCTCAGTCCTTGCACAATGGTTACACACAGCGACATACTATTAACTGGGGCAGCAATGCCAACACATTGCTGACAGCATATCGCCGAAGAGTATAAGAAGGCGTCTTAATCAGGTCAAGGGATCTCTCCATTATCAGTGCTTCAACGTTACGGCCGAAGGCTACGCTGGTGTCATCAGAGGTGAGTCAGTCGTGTTCAGATTTCCTACTTTTATAACCTTTACCCACAGTTTGTACTTCACATTGTAAACATTGTTACATTCCCTACAAGGGACTCATACTTTAGAATCACAGACCAATAAACACTTGGTCAACACTCTACACTCGCCTTACTGTTTATACGCCTCTTTACATCCCAACGCCCTTCCTTATTCCCGTCACGGTTAGACGTGACAGACGGTAGTCTGATAGTACTAGCTCAGATATCATTGTATTTCTCGAGGCGGCCCGGCTGCTAGAGAGCAGCGCGTGCCACTTAGCTGATACAAGCAGATTCAGTTACATAATAAGCAGTCAGCTGAGTGACCAGCGCAGTGACCCTTGCATTGAGTCACATCCCCTAAAACACTACTACATTATTTATAGGAGCGCCCCCTAGTTCCTAACAAACAACAACACTCTACACTGGTCAGCTTACCCTGCCAAGGGAGGCTACCCCTTTTAGGCACAGCTTTATAAATTAACACAATAACTCTTTCCTTTTAGATCCTACCACCCCCAAATAAGGGATCTAAAACACTATACTTATCCAGTACAACTAGGCCAGATTTAAGTTTCCCAGTATGTAAGGTTAGCCAGGCTAATTCAAATCCTAAAATGCAAAATTGGAAGGAAGCTCAACACCTCCTTCATTACCTCAAGGAGACCCAAGATTTGTCATTGTGTTGTGAAAAATCATCAATTTGGAGTTTAGGACTGTATTTAGTAAACCATTTTTGCTAATTATTTTATGACATTTTCCTCTGAATTCAACAAATCAATTCTGCCAGTGGCGTCTCGTGAATTTTACCGAGGGGGGGACTCAACTGTTTAAGATGTAAACCGCTTTTTGTGATGCTTTTCCAGTAATTAACAGAGATGATTTCATACATGAATTGTGTTTTTCTTCTCACATATTTTTGAAGCTTGAGTTCCTTATTTCGTTTGGACTAGGCATTATTGTTTTTAAAGAAAGAACAAAGGTATTAAAATTATTTGCTCACAGTCACTGGGAAAAGAAGAAAACCAGACCCAGCTCAGGAATCCATCAGGGTCGCCAATTCCCAACCTCACTCGCCATGAGCCCTTGAGGGTGTATCCCCACCACAAGGGTTCACAACTAGGCCTAGAGGGACTTGGGTTGGAGACCATTGGACCCCAGCAGAGGCGGTTATTATTTCCACTTGTGCTGGGCTCTTCTACGTCATCTACCTGTCGACCTCCATTAGTCGACTCTTGTTCTCTTCCAACCCGGATAGCGTTAGAGCATCCAAAGTCTAGGGAGTCATTCATTTTCATGCAGTAAATGACCCTAATATCATATATCCTGATACCCTCATTCTTCGAGGGGTCAGCCCTCTTCTTTTAGTTTCATAACATCTAATGCCTTCTACACAAGGCCTTAAAGGAGGCAGGGTGTGTGAAGCTTTGCCACACGTAATGCACACCTTCAAGAGCTCAGCTTTTGAGCTCGAGAGTTGGCGACCATGATGTGTTCCAGAGCGAGATCCATTTTTCCCTTTTTGCATTGACTTTGGGGTGGACCCTCTCCTCTTTGCCTTTTCTACCTGCCTTTAATGGCTCTAGTAGTTTCCAAGTACCTCAATACTCATTCTTCGAAGATTGATTCTTGTTTTAAGAGGATGAACAGCAAGGTCATCTGCCCTTCGAAGATAGAGGGCATTTCCTTTCCGTCATTTATTTCCCTTATTCGTTTCTTTTATTATTGTCGTTTTCTTCCTCTAGTACATAAGTTAGTTGTAAGTCAGTAATTAGTTAAGCCTAGCTGTACATTTAATTTCATCATAATTTCTCACCATCACCTAAACCACTAAGGGTAGATGACCTAGATATTTCACCCCTTTAAACAACAATTATCTCCATCATTGAGGGTGTATCGATATCTAAGGTGCAAAGTGCCTGGTGGGACAACATACACCCTACCTCCTTTAGGGCCTCTTAGAGAAGGCAGAAAAAAAGGACAAAATGAGGTCTGATCCTACAAAAATTAGGGCATCAGGAAAGAAAAAGACAAGAGCCAATTAAGGTAGGGAAATGAAAGACATCCCAGGCCTCCGATACCCTAATAATGTTGGGGTAGTTGACATGGAATATATAAGAGAGGAGCTCAGCTCAAGGAAACTCAGCTGGGGTCCCATAGTCGCCAACCCACATCCCACTAGCTGTAACCAATTTGATAATAATTTATGTGATCAGAAGCTCTCAGGAAGAAAATGAAGACTACAAGCAACAGAGCGATCATAATGTAACCATTTGCTTCCTCTCTTGTCACCTTATCTGGAAATTCCACGTAACCACTTCTCACGCAATGAATTGTCCGATTGTATCTCATGAAATAATATTCCCCAGTATTCTAACTTGCCCAGCTCGGATTTACAAAAGGGCACGCAAAAGTACTTTCTTATTGAACGTACTTTCGATAAAATCATTCAAAATACATTCCAACTTCGCCATTAACATCAATACAAAATTACTTATGTCTGCCAAAGTGACTTGGTGCTGCTTCCTAGCGCCTATATTTGGAAACGAGGTTGTACGCATAAACCAATGCCGTGATCGTGAATGGGCAGGCAGTGGCTGCATCAGACTCAAGATGACTGAGTCCACACAATTCGTGACGTAGAGCGTGAGAGGATGGATAGGGGATATCTGAAGGTATTCGTTGCCATGGCAACGTAAATAACAAAGCGGGCGAATTTTGATGAGTCCTCACGAGCATCCAGTGCGCTCTACCGACAAGGAGAGGAACTACACACATTTTGTCATGATGGCAAAACATTAGTTGCGAGGAGAGAGAACATCATGGCTGATGAGGAGGGTGGGAGGGCGGCGTCCTTGAGTCCAATATCACCGGCCGCCCCTGAATACTGCTCCTCCCAATCATTGTTAAAACAGTAAGTTCTTTGTCTTTTAGCCACATTGTGTTAAGAATAATCGACCACAGCACAAGACACGTTACTGAACCTTCTCTCACAAGTTCTCAAGTGAGGCTATACTGAAAGTTTGGTTCAAAAACTGAACCCTCTCCCTCCCTACCAGTACAAATAACATTGTTCCAAAAGAGTGAACTTATTGTTGCGGCAAAGTTTTGTTGGGATTTCAGTGACTTTGCCTCCAATTCCCGACAAGTTGAGGTCTGAGGAAAGCGCATATTACGGTAGGAGGGGGTGGGTATAGGCGAATCTGTCTGTCATGTCTACGGCAGAAAGTTTCATGAAGCGGCTTCGGTGGCGTAGTTGGTAGCATGCTGAGTTTCTATGCCCAAGATCGCGGGTTCAAACCCGGCCGAAGCCGTCGGATTTTTAAGAGCGTTAAAAATCCCTCAGTATGCCTTCCTTCGGAGAGGAAGTAAAGCCAGCGGTCCCATGTCATAGATTTATGGCATGTTGAAGAACCTTCCATTAATTACACCTGTGTGAAGCTAAATTGTATAGGTTAAGAATGTAAATAACGCTCTTAGGTTCCTACGTTCGTTGCCAAGAGCTGACTGCGGTGGCGTTTAGTAGCTAAGTTCTGAACTAGGCCTAGTAGTCGTTGACGGTGGCGTTTGGCGGCAAAAGTAGGAACTTTTTGAAAAATTCAAAGTTGCAGTCCTTACTTGAATTAAAATAGAGATACACACACTAATACAGCCATCACAATTAACACCGTTTATCAGACAGATTCTACACACACCCAAAGTACACGGGGCTACATGACCGCGTTGTCGCAGCCCCTAAACTGAGGAACCAACCAACCAAAGTTTCATGACACCACAGTGCTACAGCTGCTTGAAAAGATAAACACGTCAATAAGGCAGTTACCTTCCTTTTGAGAGGAAAGAAAGGAAAGGACTGGTACTGTTTGGTTAGGGAAATAATTAATACAGTGTTGAATTACGAAAACATTCTTCACGAGTGATCACTGGGAAATCTTTTAACTTGCAAATAATAGCGTATATGTATACTATTTTACGTGACCTTTATAAAAAGTATTTTCCTATTAACGGAAAATATTGGACTTGATCCCCCTTTCTCCTGTTTTCTTCGTGTATGATGTGATCGGTTAACATTACTGATGGTACCAATTATAAACGAAGACTTGAAGTAAATAATGATCTAAACGTAAATAGGGATCAAAGTCCAGATTCGTTTCATTACTGTGAATATAATATGATTGTGTTTGGCTAGTTGATTCCGAAGACAAATCTATGGTAGTGTTATGCTTTAGTTAATATGCTTACCCTCTACATCGCTGAAGTAGTATGGCAAACATTCACAGAGCTTCGACAATAATTTTAGTCTGCATTCAATATGACAGTTAGTTTGTGAGTATGTTTCATAAATATTCAGTGTCCTCTCATCTTCAAAGAAACAGTTCCTCTCAGCAGGGAACAGTGACCGCAAGGAGTGACTGCTTTTAGTAACTGATGTCATAATCTTGATGGTTCCAATCTTGCTATCCTTGTCCGTAATGAACAAGCCACTGCCTGCTTCAGGGTATTCATTTGGAGGATGCCATAGGACCTGTAATCAAACATACACACATTGATAAATAAAGTAACACGCCCAGGAAAAAAAAGTGTATCGCTGGAAGGAAAAGGCATGCAGGTAGGTCACAGGAGATATGTATAATAAATGATTGTAGTTGCGGCATGATTGGACACAGGGACCTGCCGCCAGAGCAGATGATATCTCATTGATTACAAAAAGGGTCACAGAGGCTACGTGTCTGTATTTCTGGTGTAATTGTTGATCGCTGGACGTGATTCTATGACAATCGCAGAGACAATTTACCCAGTTAAAGGATCCTACGAACACTTTTAACCATTCTTTTCACTTAAAAACAATACGGTATTTAGTCTTTTAACTGTCATCTTTGAAGAAAAATAAACTTTCCTCCATGAATACGTTGAAGTAAAACCATATTTTCATCGTAGAAGAAAATTTCTTTCGTGTTATCTTATATATTAACTAGCAAAGGGCACCTCAGTGTCATATTTTATATCGCCGCCATCTTTACCAAAACTGAATGACGGCCACTCAAACGTTCAAAACGTAAAATCAATTACGACTAAACTAATCATCCGATCTCTACCAAATTTGGTAACAACATACCTTGATATAGGACGCGTCTTTCACCCAAACTACGAGGTCATCAGCTGTACCATTTTAGGATGGCGGCCGTGTAAATAATGCAACCATTAGAATCAATAGCTTAAGGCCCACCGATTCCAATTATCGAGCCAAAGGGGGTTTAAGCTATCCTAAGGGACGTGATCCGTTATTTATTATAATTTAATATTATAATATTATACTGTATGAGTGGCTGAGCTGAGCTGTCTCTGTCACGTGACAAGATGGCTGCTGACCTATTGTCTTATCTTATCTTAATTCCTGCCGCTCCTTCCGGAGCATAGGGCCTTGGCGAAATTTCTCCACGCAGTACGGTTCCTGGCTATTCTCTTCACTTGACTCCAGTTCTTGTCCTCCTCTGCAATTTCATTTTCGATCGTCCTCTTCCAGGTCTTCTTAGGTCGACCTCGCTTCCTGGCACCTTGAGGATTCCAGTCTAGCGCCGCCCTCTCAACAGCTCCGTCCGGCTTCCTTAGTGTGTGACCGATCCAGCGCCATTTCCTCTCCTTGATCTGGATGCTAATCGGTTGTTGATTGGTGATGGTCCAAAGATCTTCGTTTGAGATTATGTCCGGCCACCTCACATTCATGATGCGACGCAGACATCTGTTAATGAACACCTGTAGCTGGTTGTTGATCGGTTTTGTGACTTTCCATGTTTCACAGCCATAGAGAAGAATCGACTTTACGTTGCTATTGAAAAGGCGGAGCTTGGTTTTCCTGGAAATGTTTCTATTTCTCCAGATGGGGTAGAGCTGGACAAAGGCACCATTTGCCTTCCTGATACGGCTTCGAACATCTTCCTCTGCTCCCCCGTCATTTGTGACTATACTCCCAAGGTAGAGGAAGGACTCAACTCGCTCAATTTCCTTTCCGTTGACTGTCAAGCTAGTCGTGACGTCAGAATTTATCCTCATCTCTTTGGTCTTGTTGGTGTTAATCATCAGTCCTGCACGTTCTGCTTCTCTCTGCAACCTCCCCAGCTTATCTTCTATGTCTCGGTACCGTTGTGCCATAAGACAAATGTCGTCCGCGAAATCCAGATCTTCAAGCCTGTCATTTATACCCCATTGAATACCCCTCTTCCGTCCTCCCATTACCTTCTTCATCACACTATCCAGGACCAACAGGAACAAAGTGGGGGAAGGACACACCCCTGTCTCACTCCGGAACTGACCTTTATCTTTTCTGTTAATTTGCCTTCGTGTAGAACCTGGCACTCATACCCTTCGTACATCTCTTCCATGATTCTGATGATCTTTGTTGGAATTTTATATTCCTCGAGGGTCTTCCACATGATTCTTTGATTTACGGAGTCGAAAGCTTTCTCGAAGTCAACAAATGTGAGGTAAAGGGTATTGCGCCACTCCACACTCTGCTCCAGGATGATTCGGAGGGTGTTGATGAGATCCACACAGCTGCGATGTTGTCGAAATCCAGCCTGTTCCTTCCGAAGCCTTTTTTCTACGCAGTCTTTTATACGATTCAGGATGACTCTCGCCAGTACTTTGCTTGGAATGGACAGCAAGGTGATTCCCCTCCAGTTATTACAGTTTGTGGTGTCCCCTTTCTTCGGTAACTTGACGATCAACCCCTTCTTCCAGTCGGTTGGTATTTTCTCCTCCTTCCAGATCTTCTCCAACAGCGGGTGCAGCAGATTGATCGTGATATCCAGGTCTGCTTTCAATACTTCCGCTGGGATATTATCCAGACCTGGTGCCTTCCCGCACTTTATCTGCTTCAACGCTGTCCGTATTTCGCCCCGAGTTGGGGAGTCGAGGCTGATGTCCGGGTCACTTTCTGCTTCCTCTTCATCTCCTCCTCGCTGCTTACTTTCTGGTCCTCTATCTCTATTAAGAACCTCCGCAAAGTGTTCTCTCCATCTAGTCAGCTGCTGTTCACACGTCGTGAGGATCTCGCCCGTCTTGCTCTTCACAGGCCTAGTTTTATTAAAACCTTTCTTCGAAAGCATCTTTGTGATGCCATAGAGCTCCTTAACGTCCCCCCTTCTTGCCGCTTCTTCTGCTTTCACCGCGTGTTCATCAATCCACCTCCTATGATCCTTTCGCACACTCCTCTTTACCTCCCTGTTTGCTGTTGAATACTCTGCTTGTGTGAGAGCCTTCTGCTGCCTAGTCTTGCAGGTGTTGAGCTTAGCCTTAATCTCCTTTCTATAATTTATCTTGTCCCAGGTCTGATCGGATATCCATTCTTTCCGCAGGTAGTTCTTGTACCCGAGCTGCATCTCACTGGTCTCCACAAAGATATTCTTTACCTCGCTCCACACAGTCTCTACATCCTTCTCTGTCTCGGAGTCCAACACCTGGAATTTATTTCTGAGCTCCAGTTTAAATTGGTCCAATCTCTGCTGGTTCTTAAGCTTGCCCACATCAAACTTGTTGTGTCGAGTGATAAACTTTCGGCGGACTGCCACGATCTTCATGCGGAAGTTGGCAACCATAAGATGATGGTCACTACCGACATCCGCTCCTCTCTTGTTCCTAACATCTTCCAAGCTTCTTCTGAACCTCGTGCTCACCGCGATGTGATCAATTTGATTTTCTGTGACTTGATCAGGAGACACCCAGGTGACCTTGTGGCACCGCCTATGAGGAAACACCGTGCCACCCATCACCAAATCCTGACTGGCGCAATGTTCCGTAAATTTCTCCCCATTGTTATTCATCTCACCAAGGCCATGTTTACCCATGATCTGCTCCAACCCCTCATTGTTTGATCCCACCTTCGCGTTGAAGTCTCCCATAACAATGAGAATGTCCTTCTTACTTGTTTGTCTTGTGGCATCTCGCAGCATTTGGTAGAATTCTTCCTTCTTCTCTGGCTCCGATTGTTCTGTAGGCGCATAGCATTGGATGATGATCACATTCCTGATCTTTGTCTTGAACCTAGCAAACATGAGCCTGCTAGAAATTGGCTTCCACTCCATAAGGCACCTCTTTGCATTTCTGTTGAGCAGCAACCCCACTCCATCCCTGTGTTCTTCCTCATCGCCCCCAGAATAGAGAAATGTAATTCCATCTGTTGTCTGTATTTCACCAAATCCTGGCCACCTCACCTCACTCAATCCTAGGATATCCAGCCCATAGTTCTTCATCTCCCGTGTCACTTGTTTCAGTCTGGTTTTCTCCATCAAGGTCCTCACATTCCAGAAACCGATTTTCGTAATCCTTTTCATGCCAAAAGTCGTCATCAGGTTATCCGTCCGGTTTTGTAATTTCGCTTCAGTTTCAGTAATCAGTTTATTTAAGAGGAGCGAGTGATTAACCCACTGCCTCCGAGTGCCTTGGAGGGACTGCCACCTTAGGCCTGAGGCACCAGGCTGATTTTCTGTCAGGGTTTCTTCCCTTAGCCTTTGAAGAACCAACTCCAAACTACAAGGCAGCAGTTGTTTCACCAGAGCCCCGTTAGCCGTAATTTCTTCAGGGTTCCTGTAGGGCCTTCACAGCTACCATAGCAGTCTTGAGGCACACAAAGTCCCCTCTGTACTTCACCCCTACAGGCAATCCCCTACTTCATTTACGTTGCCCATCTCCCACGACGAGGACGAGGGGTTGGATTTGTGGGAGACGCTGACCTATTGTGCCTGTCTATATTTCAGTAGTTTTAGTATGATGTATGCGATATGGCCTACTGATACTGAACCCATGTGCCATAGGGTCCAAGGAGGTCGAATCCATGTATTTGGGGAAGAAATGAAAGTAACGTACAGTTTCTAATGTAACATAGAGAAAGATCAAGCCAGGATTCTAGCCTAACATTGTGCAAGCAGCGCGGGCCAGGTGTTCGAGAGATGAGATCACGCCTCTTGACATACAGAAGGAGCTGGTCATGAGTATTAATAACCGAGTGGAAAATTTCGGCTGTTAGACAAGGAAGCCTGACTCGGAAATCGAGCTGAGCTTGCTTAAAAACGACAACACCGCTTATGCGCCAGAAGAGGAATAATTAAATTTAACCCGTTTACGAGTATAAAAATAAGTAAACAATTACAGTACGGTGAATCATTTCGAATTAGAGATTTTTGTGTAAAGAAAACCCCTTTAATAATTGCACAGGAGAAAACTGCAAACGCAAGTAGACGTCAAAGGGGATTTACCAAGATCTGTGGAGGGGGGAGAATGCAAATGAACAGCAACACCCACACAGTTGAGGACGAGAAATTAATTAATATCTCCGAATTGCACGATCGATTCTTATGCGCAATGAGATTATTTAACATTGAGAAGACGAGCTTTTTGAAGGTATAATTTTTATAATGGTGCATCCATTATTTTAAAAGTTGGGCACGGAAAGGGCTAGAGTCTTATCTTTTTGTAGCGAAAGAGTATAAAGCTCCTGGCATCACCAAGCCAAAGATGCAGTTATTTCGACAGCTCGTGAGTGGGCGTTGCTACGCATCAGTATTCAGACAGCCGTGTGGGGCGTTACTCTGCTTCACACCGAAGACAGTTTACCAGTACTCCTTGAGGGGAGAAACGCTGTATTACACCGCAGAATTAATATCTGATAGCCACAGGCGTCGCAGTATTAACAACTTGCATGCCTCCACAAGGAGTTGTAAAGAAGAAATATTAAAGTATCGCCGTGTTGAAAAATTAGGAAAATCCTAGTTACAGGATTTAGGTCCGACAGTACACAAGTTTACAGTGAAAAGTTCGTAAAATATAGTCAGAGCAGGCTGCGAACGTTGGACTTAAGGCGATAGGTCTTTAAATAAACGACCGAAAAAATCATAACGTACGGAAGTACCGCAATAGAAAGATAAACAGTTATCTAATTTAAAGAACCCAAATAGGGAAAAGCAGAGTAAAATTCGCAACGTATTTCAGAAAAGTAGGAGTGCGAGAACCGAATAAACAAAGAAGAACGGAGACTATAGACATTATCTCCAGAAAGCAGACGAACTATTCTAAAGCACTAGACTCGAGGAGTACTAGCTGCTATAAAATAAATCCATCGATCATCGATAGGTTATCGAGGGGACCTCGATCCGAACAGACTTTCATTAGGATCGATAAACTAGATCTAAAAAAGGAAGCCGTTCAAGCTAGAGAAATAGCCGGTCATCCAGAATAGGATTCGAAGAATTAGGATTCCAGGGAAAAGTAGATGATTCGAGACTTTCGTATTCTGCAGGATAGGAAGCCGACATTGAATAAATGTTACCCTTGGAAACGGGAGATTAAGAGGTCACGTGTGATAGGCTAGGAAAATACGGCCTAGTGATCAAAAGTTGTGAAGTGTAAATCTATCAAGATTGTGTGTTAAAATAATATTTCTTAGTGTTTATTGTGTGTTCTAAATGGATACACCAGTGTATTAAAAATGTTGTCAATGTTAAGTGTATTGAATATGTGTCAAGAAGTGTTTGTACATGAGATGAATTTCTACATTATGGAGTAAGTTAAAAATTGGGCCAAAATGAAACACCGCACAAGGATAAAGGTCATGAGACGACCTTAAAAACATGTGAGTAATGAATTTCATTATATTTTGGTGTCGGGAAATGATTGTGTACAAATCCACCGGAGTTTTTGAGTAAAAGGGATGTGTTTAAATAAATAAATACTGAATAAAGAAAACGCGGTCTGAACAATAGTAGAAATTTGAGAAACTATAAATAATTATGTAAAAGAATAAATCTAGTAGAGGAAATATATGAATAAAATGTCAGTGTATTTGACGAATGTCATAAGAGCAAGCGAAATATTAATAATTATCATGAAAGATATTTAAATAAAAGTAAATTTGAGTTATATGAAAGAAATAGCTTTTGAGCTTTTTGTAAAGAATGAAGATATGAAATAATAATAACAATAACCAAGTAAGGAAATATTAAATAAAAATCAAATTAATTGATGTGAACATAAGAGCGTTAGAGCCTTAATAAAAAGTATAGACATGATGTTCAAATGCATGTTCTTAAAAAGAGAGAAAGTTATTGTCAAAGGAAAAGAATAATATAAAAATTGAGATGTGTATCAATTGTTAATATGGTATTATCAGTTCTTTGGATGACGCTAGGCTTAAAAATAAAGTATAGCGCAAAAGAGCGCAATTAAAATAAAATGTCACGCTAGGAACGCGTAAAAGTTAATGTACTTGGTAAATTACTTATGAGAGGTAGTTGATTGTAGTGAATTGAGAATTGGTGTAAGTCCTCTATTCGTGACGTAGTATCACGAGGCCATTGTGTATGTTGTATTGAAAGGGAGCAAATGTATGGTATTGAGCGTAGGTCTTATAAGCTATTGGCTGACCCTAAATCGCATTTTTGTATAGTCCTCTATATGGGAATGGTTCCCGAGGCATGTGAAGAGATTCGAACTCAGAATCCTCTTATTGTGAAAGCCCCTTTATAATTCGTCGTAGAATGTGTATTACTCTTCCCCAATCAATGAGGACCTTTCATAATTAATAAATGCCAAGATTACGAATGTGGTTTATGAGCCCAATAATGTTGTTGAATTTAAACGAGGAGTAGAATGCCAGGTCTCCCCAAATAATTGAGAATGAACGAAAAGCTCTTTGTAAATGTATTAAAGAGAGCTCTAGCGTAGGCTAGACGGGAGGGTTCCCGCATAGTCATAAATAACGCTCGAGTAGCACGGTCAGACCCTCGGAGCAGGAGGGGTGTCTGAAGGCCGTCTTGTAAGGAGTAATGAATACACCAGGAGTGTTTAAAGTTGTTAATGACCCGGGCGTTGAACCGAGGTCCTTGTAGATTGATATTTCCGCTTGCCTGTTCAGATCGTAGTTTTTTTGATGTGATAATGGTCTTATAAGACATATGAGATAAATAACAATCCCTATTGTAATGTTGTATGAAGTAGGATTCCACGAGTTAATTTAAGGCAACTAGGTTCCGGGAGTGACTATAGTTTTTTGACTGTGTCAAGTATCTTCATACTCTGGAGTACACAAATAATTTCCTGATTACCTTGATGTATTTTGTAAAACTAGAGAGAGATGATAAAAGCTGAAAACATGTGAAATGCCCAAATATTGAGTTAGATAATTAACATGTAATTTTAAATGTAATTATACATTTGTTTTGTTGATTAAGAAAATATAAAAAAGTAGTATTTGAGGTGTACAAAGAATGACACCATTATTACAGAAAGCATTGAGCCAAAAGAGCTCGGAGTTATATGAAACTTACAGTTGATGCTTTATGGAAGTAAAAATAATTAGGAATTGTTGGTTTATATGGAAACCATATGTTTTAATACAATATTTGTTTTATTCCTATGTTATTCCTTGTTCATTTGGAACAAGTAGATGATTATGGGTCAGTAATTTAATTGTTTAATTGTTTGTAGCGCCATAATTTTTATTAATTAAATGTGTTAAAAATAGGAGTTGATTTTGTTGTTATTTTTGCAAGTGTATCCTCTAATTAATCCAAAATATGTGAGTCACAGAGTGGGTGAACTTACCGCTACCCCGAAAATCCCGAATTGAGCTACGCTGGTATACTGTGATTGGCATATTTCTTGCTAAAAGGGCACAATACAAATAATATAAACTTTGTATGAAATGATTTATAATGAAGATATACTGCTGTGAAGAAATCGTTTATTTCAAGACATTATTTGCTAACACATTGTATCTAAGTCAGTTAATACACTCAGGTGATAAGGACAGGGTTGACTCTGGGCTAGTGCGTTAGTCTCTCACGCGGTTCACTGGGGATCGAATACTACTAGAGTTAACTTATTTTTACTTGAATTCTTTTACAAATGATGTGCACGAGCTCTTTACACAGATACTAAATAAAATGCCATTTAGCTCAAAGGAGAGGCTAATGTATACACTCGTTTATTATTTACCACAGCCCCAGCGTCGCACATAAACAGAAGACATTAGGAAAAGGAGAATAGAAGAACAATATACACGTCATCAACCATAGCCTTCTCAATGTCTCTGTACGGTGTTTTCCTCTTGCGGATTACGTGGGTAATTGTTCCAAACATCCTGCTTTGTGAATCCCTGGCCTCCTGAAGTATTTCAGTGTTATATTACTTAAACCTGTAGCCACGACCGCGCTCCGATTACCTTTAAGCACTGCCAGATGGATCGCCTTCCTCCTGGCTGCTTTAAACTGCCTGCTCATTCAACACTCAGAGACGTAAAATTAATACAGGTTGCGGCACCGACCTACTGTGATCGCCGCGGATTTTTAAAGGGGAAGATACCCAAAACGAAGGAATTTTAAGTTTGGAGGATTGATATCGACATTAACGGACGTGAATGCATTACAATAAGTTAGTAGTTTTGTTATTCAATGATCATAAAGTATATAATAATATTTTATTTTGACACTTACTGGCTAATTATCAATACAAAAGAAAACAAACAATACATGGTGGTAGAGGTGATTGTTTTAGGGATGAGGACAAAGATTTATAAGTATACCCATATATTTAGGAGAAAGTAGGCTATATATTCTTTGCTGAACATCTTGTTATACATAAGAAGGGGAAAGGGATTGTATGAGATTTGTCGATATGCTCATAGGAAGATGGGACGTGGCTCGTTTTAAGCGTAGCAATGCGAGGAGCAATATTCGTGGTAACCACGAACCCCTACGTTTTCTGGCCCTAAAAAGAACGGTTTTCCTGATATTACCAGAAAACTATTTCCGGTCTGAGAAATTGATGAACGTTACCATGCCAACGCCATATCTTGAGGTCTCTGTATGAGATAATATTTGCATGAAGGAATAGCATTCCATACGAACAATGTCAACATAGGAAGATGGGACGTGGCTCGTTTTAAGCGTAGCCATGCGAGGAGCAATATTCGTGGTAACCACGAACCCCTACGTTTTCAACGCCTGTATAAAGAAATACCCTAAAAGATGGTATGGATTCAGTCAGCAAAACAGAAAAAATCAAATAATGTATGCATAGAAGCAAGGAAAATAAAATAATTTCCGCTTATGCTGTAAAATAATGAATCCTCAACAATGCTCTAAGTGATGACTCCCGTAAAAAAATATAAAGCTTGAGGGGCATGGAAAGGCAGTATTGGTACTGAACCCATAATTTAAAGCCCCAGAGGGTTTACACTATCAGGACATGCACCCCACATCGAGAGGTGGCTTACGCCACTGAACCCACATACACCCACAAGTGGGACATCCACAAATACATCTAAAACTAATCTACTACTCTACAAGTACCACGCTTCTGTCATAACATCCCACACCCCCTTCTACCCCCCCCCCCAGAAACCAACCCAAGCTGGAAATACAGCAAAATCCATACATCTTCTAAAACACTGCAAGAGGCGGCCACCTAACATAAGTGGTTAGCCAACACCTAGCCCCACTTACACACAAGCACACTTGGAGGAATCTAGCACACCAAACATTGGGAAATGCTGACCAAGCAACGCTGAAACGAATAAGAAGGAGGTCCAACTTGGGCTCAGGGTCTGTTGCTGCCTGTGGCCACGCCGGTCTGGAGTCTGATCTTCTCACCTGTTGGTAAGTGTACATCTCATTTCCTAGCACCGAATTTTACTAGTGCATTCCTACCCATTTGACACCCACACTGTTACTGTAAAAACTTGTACTACATTTGTGCTACACTTCCCTGAATAGAGGGACCAATACTAAACAATTAAGGTCCAATAAACCAGTGACCATTTACACACACCATCTCTTGTACACCTTCATTTCATACTTTGTTTTACTTCCCAATTCCCTTTACCTCGACCTCTCGTTGCCTGCTTTATAGAACTGCTGTATAAGCAGCAGCCAGGTTCATTATCACAGCCTTGAGTGTGAGTCACGCGGCTGCCAAGCAGCTCAGTGCGCGGTCAGCTGTTAGTTAAACGCTCTTCTGCAATACTCGTTCCGAGCACTAATAGCTAATTAGTTAGGACATCTCCCCAATTCACAACCCCCGTAAATTAGAGCCTTTCCCCCGACCAGAGCTCCCATTCACACGCCCAATTCCAAGTCCCCGCACATTCACCAAAACTCTCCAAATTAGATTACACCTTCCAAATTTGACACTAACACCCCTTGTTCGACCAACCCTTGTTCCCGGTCTGAACAAAATTGGTGGAGGCACAGGGTAGTTCCCATTCTGTATGGGTTCTCAGACAAAGAGGATCAGGAACTACGACCCTGGTACCAAGTAGAGCAGCCAAGCGTAAAATACAGATTTTTTTTTCAGAGTACGCCATACATTTTGTCTTTGTTTTACGGGGGATTACATTATTTTTATCACGCTCACCCTCCCTAGAAAGAATTTAGGAGATACACCGTTCGCAAAATAGGCCAACATATCGACAAAGTTGCAAATAAGACAAGTTAGGGAATTTTTCGAGCCCTACAGGGAGAGAACTGCAAGCACAGTAGCACCCATCTCTTTAAACACTGCATTAAATAGGAATATCTTTATAGAGGCCAGGGGCTATCAGTATTCTTCAACAGGCCATAAGAGTTTATATTAGCCCTGCCAGCCCATACACACAGAATTGATTATGGGCACCAATTAGAATACAATTCCCAAGACATACATTTGCATAGCATACGCTAACACTCACATTCGGTATATTCACTGCGCCATATATAAAATGGCTCCGCGGGCAGTGGCAACGGGAGCAATAGGCCATAGGAGTGACAGGGAAGCGCCAATGTTCATTACCCTGCTCCACAGATCTCAGAACCGCATCCAAAGGTGGCAGGCCCAAGTAAAGGCACTCCAAACACAATTAGGCGCCATGCAGGCCAAAGCGACACGCACCCCATCGGAGGAGAGAGTAGCACAGCTCAAGCGAGCACACGCACATCTACATGCCATACACAAACACCTTAACGTAAAGCATCTCAAAGTTATCAGATTGCACAACCGCCTAAATACAGTACACAGCCCTTTAACGCCTAACGCGACCTTAGAAAGAATAAGGGCGCAGTACACCGCCTTACACTCCAACTATACGGAACTCATTCGCGAACAGGCGCAGCTCAGTGTCGAGGCCATAGGAATATATAGGAACAATGGTGCGTACAGGCCTTAGTAGGTATACGCGGCAACAGCGAACTCAGGACCATATAGTATGCAGGCCAACAATGTGATATTTGAGTTGGCGGCAGGAAAACCCACAACGCTCCAGGCGGACAACACACAACACACATTAATGGCGGGCAGTACTGTGGATCCCACAGGGGGAATTGAACAGCTGATCCGAAGGGATGCAAATTTAACCCTGAATACACCTGAAACTACGAGAGTACAGGAGGTTGACGTGACATCCATACACAACACTGGCACGGATGACATGAACCAATTAATACTGAGGATCAAAAACATTCATATCTCCACACCCCACAACACAAAGGTGAAGGAGTCGGCCGTGGCCCCAGTACGGGAGCCTCCTACTCTGGCCTGGCATGCGATACACACGCCAACAATAACACGATCCACAGCGCCAATTCAGAGGGCTAGTATGCCAGAATGGAGGCGGACACTGCCATCTGCACCCCCGACACAGAAAAACGGAAGGATATTGCTTCCAACCCCTCAGGACGTAGGCCACACACCTTTGCACACTGCCCAGGCTCACACACAAAATACACAGGGCAATAGGAAGACTTTACTTCCTACCCCTATGGGCTATTCACACTGAACACACAACACACCCCTCCAGACACTGATAGGGTAATGTGGCGCAAGAACAACCCTTCAGGTACGCGCGCACCCCAGGCAACAAAGAGGCATTACGGTGCACAAAGGCCTAAACTCACCCTACTGGAAACTCCCAGGGGTAACAGTGAGGAAGGACCCAAATGGCTACCAGAGGCCTATGCCGTGGTCACAGGGCGAGCCCGGTCCCGTAGGCGAGCGATGGCGCTCAGGCGATAGGAAAAATTACTTGACCGGAGGAAACGCAAACTAATAGAAATACGACCCAAAGAAAAGGCTATTTATATGGCATGGCAAAATCAAAGCCAGGGCCGTAGACACAGATGGTAGACACTAACACGGATGACATTGCACGGACAACATAAATTGCTACCCCCTTTACAGCATTTTTGGACGGCACTGGCCAGCAGCACGTCGGTTAATCGATAATCAACGCTTTGCTTACCAGAATGGGACGAGTACGGGAAACGTGGATGGGCCAACTTACCTGTATTCAGAGGTCCGGGTCACTTCCGCAACAAAATCACCTCCAGAAGACATGTCCCAACAGAAGAGCTCCAAAGGGGTGGAAGGAAGAAGGAGAAGGGGACAACACACACAGGCTATCGTACAAACACCCCCCAAAAACCAACGGAACACCCGTCGGTGAAATAATGCCACAAGCAAAGAATTTAAAAAATAATAATAGGATTAATATTAAAAATTTAAAGAACCTTCACCCAAACAGAACATGCATCAATCCACACAAAATGTACAAGAAGGCCAGATAGCGCCTAACATGCTTGCTTGCAAAAGCCAAGAAGAGGTAAGACTTAATTTAAAATAAAATAAAATTTAACAGCCCAAAGGTTAAAATAGAATTAACATGCACAACACAATGAGAACGGGCTTGATAAATTGCAAGGAAATGCAATCACGATCCGACATGCAGATGTTGAGGCCATGCCCAAAAATTAAGGATTGAATTTAAATTAAACTTTAAAATAAAATAAAAATAAAATTGGATAGAAAATAAATAAATAAATGATATGCACGCCGGCGGAAAACACAAGGACATTACCAAAAATCACGAAATTAACATTAACAAGATTACATTAAAAAAAGATTAAGTTAATTCACAACACGCCTGGAATTGAGACCCGCGCCAAAAGGACTGACACCGAGACCACAATGCATCACTGTAAACAAAAGATATGCCCACACCAAAAACATGCCGGAACGAAATTACGGCAAACAACTAATAAAACTAAATTTAAACATTAGCGTAAAGAAAATGACGGCGGAAAATAATTAGGTTTAAAAGCTATTACAATCGAGAAATGCACCGGATCATGAATAAATTACAACGTCAATCCCAAGATTGACAAAGGAATATAAATAATAATTTAAACGTAAAATAAATTGGAAATGTGTCTCCACAAGGTGCGAAGAAAAGAGCACAGAATTAAAATAAACCAGGAAACGTAATAAAAACAACAATAAAATAGGACCTATAAAACCAAAGAGGAACAGAAATAAAATATTACTATAAGAAGATATCGGAGCTCCATAACAATAAAATAATTAAATAAATTAAATTTAAAAAAACGTACCTTACATCCTTCTCTGTGGAGACACAATAAAAATAAAATAAATAACACATAATTTTACGTTATTACATGTACTTCACAAAAAATGGCTAACACGCCCATGTGCCGTTTCGATGTCACAAGCGAAGTACGCCTCGAGATGCAATCACATTTCACACGTCTAAACGAAGAAATTCACAACCTGAAGACCACAGGCAATTTCCAAGTAGAAATGGCATTCATATCTTCTCTTGAATATATTTATATTTCGAAGAGGATGGGGGAGGCAACCGCCCCCCCATCAGCGGAGACACCTTTCGCGAGCAGTCCTTCTTATTTGTCTTGGCGACCACTAATGGATTCCACAAAAATGGCGGAGAATCGCTCGTCATTTATCGAACTGTCTTCATGTAAATAAATATTGTCCAATCACGAAGTGACACATCCAAACAACAATGTCATTAATAAGTTCATAATTTGGCGGTATCAAGAATACACACCGTTCTTTGTTTTATGACGTAGAATCATAATGGTCTTTCAATTATGTCATGCGTATATAGAGTTTATAAGGCGAAGCCCACACCACCTATTGGGGAGAATCAGGAACTATTTGTATCTTTGCAAAGTCCGACTGCAGCTACCATCTTGTGGTGACAGACGGTACTGAGCGACCAAGCGGTCATTTCAAATGAGCAAATACATGTTTGCAAGCGTAGGGACGTGCCCTTGCACGTATCAGTCTCCCTCCCTTAAGCGTGAACACCGTTCACGAATATGCCAAGGCATAGACAATACTCCTTAACTTGTCGATTCACCAGAGATGCTTCCCGAAGATAATGTTCACCAGTTAACTCCAATTGATGGATGAAACCGCATCGTTTTGGTTAGGAAGAATGCAGGGTCAGATTATCAGTGAAGGGATAATTGATCACCTCGCACACCACTTAGTTAACAGCTTCACTGTGTCCAAAAACCTTCAGAAACGCAGTACACCAGCACCAGCAGTGCTTTCAGAGTCCGAGACACGTTAGGAAAAATTTTCAACAAGTCCAATGTAGGTCGTTTTAGACGAAGTAGGATGAAGCAATGTGCAAGATACGATTCGACGCGTGGGCAGCCATTTACAAAATTAGAAGTTAATCTAGTTTCAAAAAAGTATTACAGAATTTACAATATCTTACTACATTTTACAAAGAGAAACAAGGCTGAATTTAAACGAAGAAAATACTTCTGAGTAGGCCCTAGATCCGTGCTTACACAATGTCATTAACAAGTTTACCTTTTTACAGACTAGAAGTACATTTCAAGATTACATGAGTTAGATGACAATACATTTCGAAGGGACTACGGTAGAGGAATGACCACTACAATTCCCAAAGGGAACAGGAATACAAGGTTACCATGAGTTAGGTCTCCCACAGAGCCCAACTTACATGTTAGCATCTCTTATGAAACATCAAATTTAGGTACACTTTTACAATTTACCATTACAATGGGAACTTCCCAACAATACAGTTTGTATCCCACCAGAGTTTTCAAATCCAATTAAATTCAAAATTCCACAAGGAACAGAGGCTTGAAGGCTTCCATGAAGTTTATGGATACTCTACATAATACAAGCTCAGTTTTACAAAATTTCTGGTAGCATTTCCTCATTAGAAACGTCTTCACCTCGTTTAATGTGTGATAGATGCACTCTAGAAATTTTGTTGGCCTTAGGGTTTCGAACAAGAAGAGTAACAGGAGTCAAGAATGCCTCTACATAGCATGGGCCTTTAAAACGAGGGGTTAACTTGCTTGAGACAAGATTACTGACGCCCTTGGGCTCGAAATTGCGGACGTACACAACATCACCAATTTCCAAATCAGCTGGCTTGCGACAGGCATTGTGTCGCCTGGCAAGTTGGTCATGGGATACCTTAATATTCTCTCTAGCCTTGTCGAATTTCGCCCTCATATCCTCGGGCGTGAAACTGTCAGGAAGGAGATCGTGCAGGTTCCACAGATTAGACAACGGAGAATTGGCCATAAAGGAAAACATTAACGAAAAAGGGGTAGCTTGCGTGCTCTCATGCACGGCGGTGTTGAAAGCAAAATTGAGCCAATGCAAATTAGAATCCCACTTGGAATGGTCGTCGTGGTGGAAAGCAATCAGAGCAGAACGGAGATTACGATTGACTCGCTCAGCGAGAGACGGGTTAGGAAAATAGGGAGTGGTGGTTACGTGCGAAATAGCATAATCAAATAAGAATTGACGGAACTGATGAGATACAAAGCACTTGGCATTATCTGACACCAGATACTGACACGGCCCAAAAGACGAGAAGATGGAATTAAGACACTTTATGACGGAACTGGTCGTAGCCTGTCTGGTGGGGAAAATCCAACTAAACCGGGAGAAACCGTCAGTGCAAACAAGCGCAAATTGGTTTCCCCGACCAGAGCGAGGGAACGGTCCAACATGGTCGATAAAAAGCCTCTCCATGGGTCTAGATGCTGGTTCAGATGACAACAGGCCAACTTTAGTAGAAACCGGAGGTTTGCTAATACTGCATGCAGCACAATTCCTGATGAGCCTCCTGATGTCGCCATCCATACCTTGCCAAATGAAAAACTGTCTGATTTTAGCTCGGGTCTTGAATACTCCTAGGTGGCCACCAACAGGAGATTCATGATAGTAACGAAAGATTTCCGGAATGAGGATTGACGGGAGCACAATTTTAGGTAGGCGGTCATGACGAGACGAACAACACAACACACCGTCCTTCAGAGAGTAGGGCTTGATCACTTCACCAGAATTGATTCGGTCAATAAGGCTAGACAAGGAGGGGTCTTCTTTCTGGAATCGTCTCACATCCTCAAAAAGCACAGGGGAATTGCTAAGAACGGCATTGACACAATTTACAGCAGATACAAGGTTTACAGGTTCACATTCCTGAATATCCTCTTCAGCTGTTTCCTCGTACATGCGGCTTAAAGAATCAGCTACCGCATTTTCGGACCCACGAATATGTTGGACAGTGAACTGGAACGACAGAATCCTAGTTGCCCACCTAGCAATTCTACCAGTTTTGCGGGGTTTCCCCAAGACCCAGCTCAAGGCTTGGTTATCGGTCTCAAGGAGAAACTTGGTGTGCTCAAGATACATACGGAATTTTTCTAGAGCGAACAACACAGCTAAACCCTCAAGCTCGTAAATAGAATACTTCCTCTCTGCGTCCGTTAAGGTACGTGAAGCGTATGCAATGGGTTGCCGACCCAGATCAGATTCCTGCAGAAGGACACAACCAACACCACGACCAGACGCATCAGTCTGCACAATGAACTGCTTCCCAAAATCCGGAATGGCTAACACAGGGGCGTTAGAGGGCGCAAGCTTAAGATCTTCGAAGGCTGCTTGCTGAGAGGGACCCCACTCGAACTTCACAGCCTTTTTGCGTAATTGATTTAGAGGAGCAGCCCGGTCGGCAAAGTTACTGATAAACTTGCGAAAGAAGTTGACCATTCCAATGTAACGAGCAACACCCTTGGCGTTCTTGGGTGGTTTAAAATCTCTGATGGCCTGCGTGCGAGACTGGTCCACTGAGATACCAGATTCAGAAACAATATGTCCCAAAAAGGAAATTTTGGGCTTGGCAAAGGAAACCTTGGACAATTTGACGGTAAGTCCAGCGTCACGCAACCGATCAAGTACAATTTTCAGATGATCAACGTGTTCCTCGAAGGACTCGGAATAGATCACCACATCGTCAAGGTAGTGGTACACAAACTTGAATTTAATTTCTGAAAATACCTTGTCCAGAAGTCTGCTCAACACAGCGGCTCCGGTGGATAGGCCAAACGGGACACGGGCATATTCAAACAGGTTCCAGTCAGTGGAAAAAGCAGTAACATGCCTGGATTAAGGAGAGAGGGGAATTTGGAAGTAGGAAGAATTTAAATCGAGGATCGTGAACACCTTCGCGTTGCGAAACCAACTAAAACATGTGTGAAGGTCCGGCAAAGGAATGGACTGCAAAACAACTTTTTGATTAAGGGCCCTATAGTCGACCACCGGCCGAAAACCACCGTTAGGTTTTGGCACAAGAAATACAGGGGATGAGTAGGCAGAGATAGAGGGTTGGATTACACCTTCTTCTAACATCTTATCGATAATCTTACGAAGTTCAGCCATCTTTGGCGGGGCAAGGCGATACGGGCTGGAACGCACCGGCACAGAATCGGTTAGCTCAATCTTGTACTCCATCAAATGGGTTACACCCAGCTTGTCAGTGAACACATCGCCATATTCCTGACATAACCTCTTAATGGCCTCCCTTTGAAGACTCGTTAAATTTTCCAGATCGAGATCCTCAATAGTCATAGGTTCAGTAACAGAATTGACAGCAGGAGAAGATAAAAGTGGGTTAAACGATAATTTACTCTGTGGATTAAACTTAAACCATAAGTTGCGAGCACCAAATTCAAGAAGCATACCAACGTGTGACATGAAATTAGCTCCAATGACCACAGCACAAGAAAGATTTCTGGCAACCAAAAATTTACATTTCCAAGAAAAATTTAGAATATGAATTTTGACTGTCATACTAC
The DNA here is from genome assembly GCA_946902985.2 of Meconema thalassinum. Taxonomy (NCBI): domain Eukaryota; kingdom Metazoa; phylum Arthropoda; class Insecta; order Orthoptera; family Tettigoniidae; genus Meconema; species Meconema thalassinum. The sequence continues at coordinate 791,207,334 of OX336390.1, forward strand.
CCAAAATATTTAAGTTTGAACAATTTGCCGAAATAAAAGATTCATTGTTAGGCTCTAACTCAGGAAATTTGCAAACACTCTTCATAGATAAAAACCAGTCCTCGCTTATAAAGGATGCGACACTACCAGAATCAAGCAATGCGGAAACGGGCTCGTCATTAACACAAATTTCAATAAACGGGGATATTCCTTTAGCCACAGGAGAAATTCCAAAATCATTACTCACTCTAACACGATTACAAGTAGGTGACGAGGACACCCGCACCACAGGATTCACACAACGTTTAGAATTAGGCTGACTTACCACGCCATTGCTCACCGACAGGTTAGGTAGGCCAGCGACATAAGCAGAATTAGCACATGATGAATTAGCTTTCATAGAGTTATCAAGACTATCATTGGTAGGGCGACCAGAAACTTCACAGGGTTTTCCCAAATTCTTACACACAGAAATATCCTTGGAAGTAACACCCGAATTGGTCTCCTCAACGTTCCGTCATTGGCGATACACAGCCTGGTTACTCGGACACACCTTCTTGACATGTCCCACTCCACCGCACGAGTGGCACTTAATATTAGGTCGAGGATGAAACATAACCTTAGGTGGGGGACGAGACATCAAGGAAGGAGGGGGACAAGCCATCAAGGAAGGAGGAGGAACATTAGCTACACGAAGGGAATCTGCATGCTTCACAGCCATAGCCTCTATAACGACCTGTTTCAGCTCGACGAATGACGAAGGCCTGGTACACATAGTCATGTATGACCTATATTGAGGCGAAAACCCATTCACAATTGATGACACCAACTGTCGCTCGGTTAAAGGGGATGCAAAAACCTGGGCATACACCTTAATGTCACTGACATAGTCGCTAAGGGACTCGTCCAGCCTTTGGACACGATAAAGGAACCTTTGCTCGAGAGCACTTAGGGCGCTCGCAGGGACGAAAAACCACAACACTTCCCTAATAAACATGGCTAAGGACATGCGGAGGTGGATAGCTTCAACAAGCTTATCGCGCAGCATACCGGATGCAACTGGATACAAAAGTTGGAAAATCTGAACTTCCGACATCCCAAAAATCGAGGCATGGTTACCCAACTCGACCACTTGTTTTAAAAATTGTACCACTTGGGTAACGTCATCAAGGTTGAAATGTTTTAATTTAGTTAAGAAACCAGAAATAGGATGAGGAATCGACCCATAATTAACGGTAGGTGAGAACGTAGCATTAGGAATAGAGACCTTGTTACCAGGGTAGCCCGCTCGCACACCCTCTACAGGCGACAAAACATTAATATTACTAGTGAAAGAACTGGGATGCAATGGGTCGGCAGGACCCAGGAAATCACTACGTGACCTAACATGAGAAGAATGACCGTATGCAGGATTAAGTGGAATGGACGAGCCAGCGACAGGCAACAGAGGGGCAGGCAAACTACTACTGGTAATCGATCCCAAAACCTCAGACCTAGTAAACAGAGGTGATTCACGATCAACCCCAGAAGAACTCTCTAAATTCACAAGGTTATCGCTTAAGTCGATTAAATTGAAAACACTATTGTTGTCGGCCATTTTGGAAAACACAGAATGCAGACAACCAATATAGAAGGAAACAAATTTTCAGGAATTACAAGGACAGTTTACACTTTCACAACATTACCACAACCAGCAATTACCATCACCAAAGATTAGGCTGACACTCAAACACAGCCACCCTACTACACCAAATCATGCACCATGCTGTCCAGAACTGCACACGTCACCACCTGCTTGGCTCGAGAACAGGGAGCTAAATCACAAAAATAGGCACTAACAATCAGGCTACCAGCTTCCGACGGGGCTCCAGGATTCCTTCATACGCAGCATATAGGCTATTAGAACATTAAGAAATCCCATTTCCCATGCCAAGAACACATATCAGACACTCACCGAGCTGCATCTTCATTGGGGATGTTGCACACAAACAGGGTAAAATACAGGGGTAAACGCCTCGTTTAAAAACAGGACACCTTACATCCAGCATACCACATGGATATCCAGAGGCAACATGAAACACAATAACGACAAGGATTAGCAAAACATAACATTAAGTACATTTTCCTGACAACATCCCACCAACAACTGACCCATCAGTATTAGAGGGGTCCATAAAACAGCCTGTGGGTACTGGGGAGGGGATAGTTACGGAAGTGAACATGAGCGGGATCTGCTACCAAAATGCTACCCCCTTTACAGCATTTTTGGACGGCACTGGCCAGCAGCACGTCGGTTACTCGATAATCAACGCTTTGCTTACCAGAATGGGACGAGTACGGGAAACGTGGATGGGCCAACTTACCTGTATTCAGAGGTCCGGGTCACTTCCGCAACAAAATCACCTCCAGAAGACATGTCCCAACAGAAGAGCTCCAAAGGGGTGGAAGGAAGAAGGAGAAGGGGACAACACACACAGGCTATCGTACAAACACCCCCCAAAAACCAACGGAACACCCGTCGGTGAAATAATGCCACAAGCAAAGAATTTAAAAAATAATAATAGGATTAATATTAAAAATTTAAAGAACCTTCACCCAAACAGAACATGCATCAATCCACACAAAATTTACAAGAAGGCCAGATAGCGCCTAACATGCTTGCTTGCAAAAGCCAAGAAGAGGTAAGACTTAATTTAAAATAAAATAAAATTTAACAGCCCAAAGGTTAAAATAGAATTAACATGCACAACACAATGAGAACGGGCTTGATAAATTGCAAGGAAATGCAATCACGATCCGACATGCAGATGTTGAGGCCATGCCCAAAAATTAAGGATTGAATTTAAATTAAACTTTAAAATAAAATAAAAATAAAATTGGATAGAAAATAAATAAATAAATGATATGCACGCCGGCGGAAAACACAAGGACATTACCAAAAATCACGAAATTAACATTAACAAGATTACATTAAAAAAAGATTAAGTTAATTCACAACACGCCTGGAATTGAGACCCGCGCCAAAAGGACTGACACCGAGACCACAATGCATCACTGTAAACAAAAGATATGCCCACACCAAAAACATGCCGGAACGAAATTACGGCAAACAACTAATAAAACTAAATTTAAACATTAGCGTAAAGAAAATGACGGCGGAAAATAATTAGGTTTAAAAGCTATTACAATCGAGAAATGCACCGGATCATGAATAAATTACAACGTCAATCCCAAGATTGACAAAGGAATATAAATAATAATTTAAACGTAAAATAAATTGGAAATGTGTCTCCACAAGGTGCGAAGAAAAGAGCATAGAATTAAAATAAACCAGGAAACGTAATAAAAACAACAATAAAATAGGACCTATAAAACCAAAGAGGAACAGAAATAAAATATTACTATAAGAAGATATCGGAGCTCCATAACAATAAAATAATTAAATAAATTAAATTAAAAAAAACGTACCTTACATCCTTCTCTGTGGAGACACAATAAAAATAAAATAAATAACACATAATTTTACGTTATTACATGTACTTCACAAAAAATGGCTAACACGCCCATGTGCCGTTTCGATGTCACAAGCGAAGTACGCCTCGAGATGCAATCACATTTCACACGTCTAAACGAAGAAATTCACAACCTGAAGACCACAGGCAATTTCCAAGTAGAAATGGCATTCATATCTTCTCTTGAATATATTTATATTTCGAAGAGGATGGGGGAGGCAACCGCCCCCCCCCCCCATCAGCGGAGACACCTTTCGCGAGCAGTCCTTCTTATTTGTCTTGGCGACCACTAATGGATTCCACAAAAATGGCGGAGAATCGCTCGTCATTTATCGAACTGTCTTCATGTAAATAAATATTGTCCAATCACGAAGTGACACATCCAAACAACAATGTCATTAATAAGTTCATAATTTGGCGGTATCAAGAATACACACCGTTCTGTGTTTTATGACGTAGAATCATAATGGTCTTTCAATTATGTCATGCGTATATAGAGTTTATAAGGCGAAGCCCACACCACCTATTGGGGAGAATCAGGAACTATTTGTATCTTTGCAAAGTCCGACTGCAGCTACCATCTTGTGGTGACAGACGGTACTGAGCGACCAAGCGGTCATTTCAAATGAGCAAATACATGTTTGCAAGCGTAGGGACGTGCCCTTGCACGTATCATAAATCATACATTCACATAAAATCCATAGGTTCCCATGCACATGGCTACGGCATCCATATTATTTACATAAGGGTCCCATTAACACATAAAGGCTTCCGGACGAAGATTCCGAAAAAGTGAGCTTTTGAACACAAATTTCAAGATACACGGTATCCATGCACGTATTGTCTACATTCACACGCACGGCGATGGATGACCATACAGCTACACGTCTGTTGACATAACACTGGTCATCACGCACGTACATTTTCACCATAAACACGTTCCATATATAAATATAGGTGCATACTTCTGAAAAGTGTGATTATGTCATATAAATGTATAACACGCATGGTCATTCTATGTCATATTTGTATGTCACATACCAAACGCTGGGAAAAATGCGATATAGAAACAGATTGTTTTTCGTAACAGGGTTACGTAAACGGTAAATCAAAAAAACTAAGAGAATACGATATTTTTTTGTTCTTGCTTGTTCTTACATTAAACACTATTCAAGCAAAAAGACAATACAGATAATAGAGCTATTGCATAGACACGGGCCTAGAAGCCTACACGGATAATTAGGGTCAAAATAGGCAGTGACACCTAGTTCCAAAGTACGTTACTGGAAGTGCTAGGAACAACACACAATAACATGAGGTAACACAGACAGACACAATGGGAACAGGGATATATTTTCATCACACCCAGCAATAACACGAAATTGGGGACACTATGAATGTGAAGAGCGGTAGGGTTTTTACGCAGCATATTACAAAACCGGAATCATTAATCACGATAGGCCACAGACATGTGCTTTGTGCAGTAAAAATGTCTACATATGAAGAGCAGACAGCCACAATGACAAGACTGCTGACAGTTACACTGTAATGGGAAACTATTCCTGAGTCAGCGATGGCACAACGCACGGACACGGTAGTATAAGGAGTCGCGAGCACACTTAACAGCGATTTCAATAACACTGCAGGGAAACACAATCATTCATGCCACTTTTAAAACCCGACAACTCACGAAATTGGGGTACAAGGAACAATCAGCAAGTTGGAAATCGTTGCAAACATTCTATATTCTCACACATGCATGTCAGTCCCGCAATACACGCTACACAACCAGAAGTAGGGAATTAGCGATCCCCAATTACCGGTACAGAGCACATCAGGCTCCACGGAGCATACAAAATAACTTTTTGGGTCACATACAGCCCACAGGGTAGAGAAACCCAGTATTACGGACAGGAAATGCAAATTGCGCGTGAACACATTCAACAGGGAAAACAGGGCGTAACTGGGACAAAGTTAGGCAACGACACCTAGTTACGAAAAGCACTACTAGAGGCCACATGACGACATACACAATAACACTGATAACACGCTCGAAACATTAAAAACAGGATACACGGAGGCGAGAGAACGACCTAAAAAGGGAATTAGACATGTGCGAGAGAGAAATTGTCGACCGATTGAGACACAAACGGTAGTAACTCCTCTCGGAAACAGACAAGATGCACCAGGAAAGGCTCTGACACGGTACACAAGTGCACAAGGAAAATAGGCACACAGAGGGCCACCAGGGCTGGTAGACGAATTGTCGACCAAGTGATGACCATTTGACCTATCCACACAATTCACTAGACCCGGAATATTTCCAAAAACTCCCACAGGCGCAGAAACGCACAACAAATAGAGTAGACACCACATACTGCAGAGAAAACAATAGCGACAATTATCACACACAGTTGGCAAAAATTACGGATGCCATGAAATCAACAAATCACAGGCAGTCTAATTACATAGGCAAACAGGCCCAGAGAATGGGAAAACATGAAATGACACAGCATAGCGCACAGCAGAAAAACATGGGGACAGCGAAATCATTTTTTTACAATGGGATAGTTTAAAGCCGACATAATTAGGGCCCAAAAGTCTTCATAAACCGATGGTCAGCGCAGTTACTTCATAACATAAACACTCCTTACGCATGAACCAGCACAAGGTTGCGACACTAAACATTCCAACTCCGCATATATAACATAAGAGGAATTCTTCTCTTCAAAACATAGACATAGCGCAACTGACGCTAGGTACGTATCACAACACTGGATGACAAAACTGCTGAAAGCTAATAAACAAACATAAAAACGGGGGCACACAGGGGCAACGGCGCATGATTACATCATCATGGAGCTCCGGCTACCTAAGACAATATCCCCAAGAGGATAGTGGAATAGTGACAAAACATCAAAACATACAGATACGCAACATAACGGGCCGCCATCGCGAATGGCGACTTTAGTATTCATGCCCAGCGGTCATGGAAAATCCGACACAGGATTTGCTGAGAAGGCCATATGTACATGTACCACGCCCACGGACACACAGATAAGGCTCGGCTCGAGACAAGTAACACATATTACAGGACTCCCTCTTAGACGGCCAAGAATTAAAAAAAGCGACAAGAGGGAAAAAGGCGTGGTGCCACTAACAAATATATATATATATATATATATATATATATATATATATATATATTACGGGATACGGGAATTACATGCGTAGGCAGAGTTAGCCTATCGATAGCCCAAGCGCACTTAGGCCTACAGAGTATTTACATGACAAGCCACTACGATGCGGCAGGTGAGACCGCTCTGAACGGCGATGCACGCTGCAAACCACATCCTTCTCCTGCCCAATCACACTTAATACATAACACGCGCATTAGGCCGACATAAAAGCGCTCACAGATACTTACATGCAAGGGCAGATAGCTATAGAGGCCTCAGTAAACAAAACATCCCCTAGCAGAGGGATGCATACAATAATGGTATTTTAGAATTCAGGGAGATTTACCCCAGCACATAACGATCTTTATACTGGCAGATAGACACTGCAGACAATTAAACACAAGGGTGGATAGACATAACGCCGTAGAGTACGTAATATAGACCTCATTTTTAAAGGAGGTAACAATATATGAAACAGAGAGGTTCACAGCCGTTAGAGAGCTGAGAAAGACCCTAATACACTGGCAGAATAGTAAATTGACCACCACAAGAGGGTGGACTCATAAAATTACACATATGACTAGAGATTATAGAGCATAATAGGCTGCACGCAAAGCACGTAGGCAGGCCACAGGGCGCTCAGCGCGCACATTTTACACAGTTGTAAAGGTAGACATGTTTTTAAGGGCACTAAGTGCACCCCAATGGTATTATTAATTAAATAGGGGAAAGCCGTGAACGATAAAACCCACACGGTATATAGCATAAATTGGGACAGCATAAGGGTGTTACCCAGGGGTATACACATATTTGGAGAAATAAGGGATGACAATCCCACAGTGACAGTGAGAAAGGCATTACAAGAGACATTAGGTGCCATGACATATCTACACCTCATATAAACACCCAGTGAGCCCGTAATTAAATACCGACGAAGGGCGGAAAAGAACGCAATATGACCGAGAGAGGATGATCACCTAGTAAAAGGGCACAGAGTGACAATATACAAACAGTTCCCATAAAGAAAACATACAGGCAAATATCCATATACCTTTCCAAAACACTTCCTAATATTCCCTCACAATTTACATACGTACATACATACATACTGTGCCCAACTGGAGTTTGGCCCATGGTATCGAACGCTGTACATACGAGATTGAAGCATTGCCTAATTCCATCCGAGGGAGTAATATTGCAGGAAATTACGACACCCACATAGGAGTCATAACGCCACAGTTGCGTGATTACAATCCTTTAAGGAAGTAATAAAGACCAGTGATCAGTAATAAGTGTCAAGAAAGTATTAACAGATAAGCGAGGTTCTGAAAACTCATGAGCTGTTATTACATCAGCTAGGCATCATTAAAAACCTTCAAGGCAAGCACTGTTTATCAAATTTACGATGGTAGAACAGTCAGAGTTAATGGGATTGAACCTAGTGATTAACGATTATTGCAATGATTCAGGATGGCCCCAAAAAGAGCTGATGCCACGATAAATTATGATACAGAGGTCCAGGAAGTACCAGACAAGAGCTAATCAGTTTTAGGGGACAACCTAACCAGGAGGAAACACCGCGCGGGTATATCAAGCGTTAGAACTCATACGGGAATCATATCTTTTCATAAGTTGGCAGCCATGGATGCTGATACGGATAAAAATGCAACGTCAACAGTTGCGTCATTGGTAATTAAAGTGCAGAGGACCAATCCGCTAGCCCTGCAATGAGGATAATGATCTTTTTAATTAATTCGGAATAAACGTATGATCAAAATAATTTCCGCATAGAACCAACGTTAGAATTAGCTCATTCTTCGTTTGTATAAAATGTTTCAAGCAGATAGGGGCGCAAACATGAAAAATAGACTACGCACTTGCATGAGGGACTACGTTTTGATAAATCCGTATAAATAAGGGGTCGAACGAAACTCAGTCACTCAGTTCTACAACGAACCTTTGAGAGGTCGGGTTGGTCGTCATACTCCAGCCCGCAAATAAGGCGACATGCTGGATCGCAGCAGGAAATTATTCAGTACATCATGCTCGCAGTAACGAAACATACGGGTCATTATACCGTAATTCAAAGATAAATATTTAGGAACGCAAGCATATTTCACGGTTAAGTTCAACAAAAGTTCAAGTGTGCATGGCACTGTTGCCCGATAAATCGTGAAAAATCGTTTCAAAGTGATCACTCTAGTGCTTGGCGCTGGATCAAGTAAAAATCGCAACAAGAATAAGTTACGCCGCGTTGAGTAAAAGAACATTAATACAGTCTAAAAGTGCGGGCTAGTATGAATAAATTACGCGAAGTTGAAAGTCAACAGTTCGAGAACATGGACAGTTATTTATGAACAGTAAAAGCGAAGTCAAGGGACAATATCTATCAGAGATTCGAATGGAATCTAGGACTCCGAGTCAAAGAAACACGAGATCGAGTACCGGTAGCATAGTCAACAAACTTTAGTAAAACTAAGGTACATTTAACAAAGACACAGTGAACGACATTCCCTTAGGGGAAACGTAAAACACGTCGTGTTGTCAAAAAAAATATTATCGTCAAATAATTAAGAGGATTGTAGGTTCGAAACCCGAACAAATTAGTATAGCTACGTGATAAGAAGTGAACAATCCGGACAGATAGAACACGGTGTAAGGAAACCATTAAATAAGCGAAAACATTAGTGGAGGATACTTAAACGCTTATAGACCAGTAATACGGGAAGCCGAAATAAAACCCTATAGGAATAGAGAAAGGACTAACATTCAGCGTAGGAGTTCGGAAAGGATCGAGTTATTACACGTCCAAAGCAGAGGTGAGCTGGCGTCGAAGTATGGATCACCGACAGGAACGTAGAAGATCACTGAGATATGGTACAGAAAAATAAGTGGAGTGTAAATATATATAGGGAAATAAGTGCAGTATAATTTAATGTAGAGAAATATATTTGTGTAGTGTTAAATATAGTGATTTTACAAGGGTAAATAATGTGTTTACATATGTGTAAAAGTGAATTATATCAGAGTGATGTGCAATGCACGAAAAGTAGTGCCATGAAGAATAATTAAATGTAATTGTATGGGTGAGCCTGTCTAAGAATGGAGTCACCGCACGGGTGAGTTAATGAAATTTCATTTATATTTGCTGTTGTACTGTGTACTGATATCAATAGAATCGGTCGTCAACTAGGGAGTTTAACGATTGATTCATTGATGAAATTAATGTACAAATAAATTATATGTTGGAAAGGATGTTAATTGTTAAACACGAGGATCGCCTCGGTGAAAATAAAGCATTGTTGGGATCAGTAAAGATAATGAAATTGAAACCCGATAATGAAATATATGATCAATAAACGAATTTGAAAGAAGGAATTAAAGTGATAATTTAAATGGCTTAAATTGCTGCCTAGTTATGAAATAAATATGCACCGTAATAAAATTATAAAAATTAAAGGGATAAGTTAATAATAATGGTTAACATTTATACCAGATAACAAATAATGAAAGAATGGAGCGTTATAATGGAATTATAAAAAATGTGAAATAATAATAATACAAATAATGAGGATCAAGTTGAAAACAAAGTTATATTTAAAAACCCGTGTCTAGAAACTCAAAATAAAAAATGGAGCGAGATATAATATGTTAATAAATTAATAAAGTTATAAATGTCCAAAAAATGGTGGAACGAAACACCCAAAAATGAATATGTTACCTTGTAGGCTATTAGGCCAGGGTTGTGAAATAAATAATTGGAAGGCCGAAGTCATGCCAATATAAATAATACTGTAAATAAAACGTTAAAATTTATCCAAGCAAGTTGCATTACCGTAAGGGCTAGTAAGAATAATAAAAATATAGTATCAAGCTGAATATAATGTGCGTGAAACCAGGATATATTTATTCGCGAGATGGAAAATGTAGTGAAAGTATCTTCGAAATGCGTGGAGGTAAATTTCCCACCGAAGTATTGTTGTAATGAAGTACATATTGTATGTCGTGGATGAGTAAATTTCCCATCGAATTGTAGTCGAATGAAGCGTCGTATGTGATAGTGTTATGTAAGTCCCGCTGTAGGATAAAGATCCCAGCTTGGCATTATTGTTGTGTGTTGTGGATGTGCAAATTCCCACCGAAAAATGTAGTCGAATGAAGCGTCGTATGTGATAGTATTATGTGAGTCCCGCTGTAGGATAAGGATCCCATCCTGGCATTGTTGTAGTAAGGTATTGTTGTGAGAAGGCATTGTTGTAAAGAGGCATCATACAGTTGTGTTATAAGCGTCGTAAGAAGTTGTAATAATTAACTACAGTACAGCCTATCAGAATTAAATATTAATATCCTGGGAACGAAAGATTAATAATAATAATAATAATAATGAATAAAATACGGAACAAATATCCGTTGTGAAATGAATTTTGAGTCTTGGAAATCATGTGGTCGAATAGTAACACTAGCGTAAAGCAAGAAGGGCCGGCGGCCATCATAAATCTCGTTTTAAAGTACCAACGGGAGAGGGGGACAGCCTTCTGTGCGGGACCTTGCCTCTTGCGAGGGAGAAGGAGAGAAATCTTAATGAGTTCCGCGGTCAAGTGGGGTTTAGCAGAGACTGGTTAAAAGGCAAACTGCTATATGAAAAATGATCAAGTTTTAATAAAAGGTGCAAGCTTAAACTGATTGTAGAATTTAGGCGGGAATCTAAGAAATCGTCCCGAGCCTATTTCTGAAATGTTATGTAAAAATTTGACGGATTTTGTCAAATATTTAATTGTTGGTAAAAGAAATTCCTTCTTTCATAAATAATAATTTAACGGGTTAAGGACTAATGAAGTTTTGTTATAAATAAAGATCCCATTATAATAAACTACATGGTGCACACTACAACACAAAGCAAATCGCCCAGATGCATGGATGGATGATTAAGGGTTCGATCGATAGACATGGCATATTTTTGTAAAGTATTGTATTGTATTTTATAACCTAAGGCTTTGTGAAGAGTTGTTATTAAGACCAAAAGAACTTAATAAAATAAGGGTCATACAAATATAACGAATAAAGGGAACCTTAAAAGGTAAATAAAGAAAAATGTATATATCCCAAGCCTTGGACGAATTAGATGACTAAAATGATAGGCGCGCTCGACGCCTGAGTAGAATAAATCTTAAATAGTGGTATAGTTTGTGGAAGTGATAAATTAAGCAAGACAGAGTATTCAAAAACTTCAAGGAACAATGAAATGACATTATAGTGAATTTTGATGATTTTTAAATAGTGATTTTTATGATTGACATTTGAAGAGACAATGCCAAGTGATCTTGATTTTTGATATGTTTTTGAGTTAATTATTTCCTTTTAATGAATAAATAATTTAAAACTGTAATGTTGAGTTTTTCCTAAATCTTGTTAACCTGATTTTGTTTACATATCGGATGTGAGGGCAGTGGTGGAGGGAACGTAACGCGCCCCGATATCGGAGTAGCTAAGCCGAGTACTGACTAAACATCCTCCGCTAAGCAGGTACAGGGGACTCATATATTGAGGTACTTGATATGTGCACAAGGTTACAAGAAAAGTCGGTCCAAGTAACGATTAAAAGTAAAAATGGAAAAGTAAAAGATAGCGACGGCAACCGCCCGCCGAACGCAAAACTAATGTGAAAATGAAACACCCCTAGTTCATTTAATGGCGCCCAAGGCAAGAGGCGGGTTTTTCTAAAAAAACAGAGAAAAACTCGAGTTGTCCGAATTATTGGTGTGGAAAATTTCGAAATTTTCAATTTTCGAATTTTTAAAATGTCTTGCTTAATGTGTGCAAATGGTTTTGAAGGAGGGACGTGCGAACGGGTTCGTTACCTACACATCCGTAGGACACTTCACCTCAAAATGAAAAGAAAACAATACCGGCATGTCGGATCGAGCCCAGAATTACCTTGTGTGCATGGTTCATTCTTGGATGGTAGTAGCCCATCTTTTCTCAAATAGTTGGAAAAAGAATGGCTATGACCGAGGAGATGAAAAGTCTCTTGGAAGCAATAAACAGTAAGCTTCAGGAAAGCCAAAATGCGATGCAGGAAAGCATCAATAAGGGAAATGATGAGTGTAAAAATAACTTGCAAAAATTGAACACTCAGGTAAACGCTAAAATTGGTGACATAAACAAACAAATGGACACCAAGTTTGGCGACATAAGTGCCCAGCTTACTGAAGTAAATAAGAAAGTAGAAGACGCACTGGCAGAAATAAATGAAAGTATACAGACTCAAATGAAACCTGTGCATGAAAATACAAATGATATAAAACGAAATGTAAACCAGATCTCAGATGAGCAGGCAAAAGTAAACGAGCGGTTGAATAAGATAGATGACACGATCGATAGGATCAAAGATGAAACAGAAAAACAATTACAGGATCAGGCCATAGAGATACGGGAAGATTTTAAAACCGGGCTAGATAGCGAAATAAAAATCGTTAATGATAATTTTAATGGTTTGAGAGCGGATATAAATGAACGATTAGAGACAAATATGTGTATATGCAAGGAAGATAGGCAAGACCTAAACGGAAGAATTGAGACACTATCAAAAAAGATCACGGAGACAGACGATCAACAACGATCAGATGGAGATAAGATGAGTAAACAAATAGAAGGGATTTACCAAAAAAATAGATAAAAGTTTGACGAAAGCGAAAAGATAGGGGAAAACAGATTAAAAGAACAGATAGAGCCCATACGAGAACAAATAAAGACACAGGGAGAAATTATCACGGAACAGGGCAAGGAGATAGAGGAACAGAGGGGATTGATCGAGGGAATTCAGGAAAAGACAGATCCTATAAAAGCTAGTATAGGGAAGATAAATAAGGAAATGAAACAGACACAAGGAGACTTAGACCAGGTAAAGAAATGCCAAGACAAAGCCCAAGGGGAAGTCGAAACTGTAAGACGAGACGTAAAGGATCTCCGAAAGGATCTTGAGAAATATGTAGATAGTGCGCGAGAAGAAATAGCAACAGAAATACAAATTAAATTTGAGAAGAAATAACAACAATTCCTTGAAACCACTAAGGAAATCAGGAAAGAAGTTGAATTATTGGATGATGGTATTGGATCATTAAAAAGACAACAAGAGGAAGTAGGAAGAAGAACTGAAAATACCGAGTATTCCATGAATAAAGTTGCACAAGAAGCCTTTGCTAGATGTGAGAGGATGAAAGGGCAATGTAATCAACAGGACATTAGAACAATAGCTACGGAAGGAGCCATATTGAGGAATTCAAAACCCGAACGAGGAAGTCATGAGGGTCTTAAGGATAAATGGGGGGAATCAGGAATCCAACAAAAATGTAAGGATGGATTTGAAGGAGAAGATCGATACCGTACACCCGGACAACCTTTGTTCACCTCAACTCCTTATACCAATACAATGCAAAACCGGACAATCACGCTAGTTAGACCAGATACCGATAAGCCTAGGAGGAAGTATTCAGGCAATAATTCATCAATGACACCAAAATATTGGCTTAAGGAAGTGTCAGAATATTTAAAGGATAATAAGATACCTGCCGAAAGACAGCTGCGCTCTATAGAGAAATTAATAGACGGGGACTGCCTATTATGGTTTCGAAGTTTCAGGTATACTTTTGACACGGTAGAAGAATTCAGGGAAGCATTTTTGAAAAGGTACTGGGCTGCAGACGTGCAACAGAATTTGAGGTTAGACCCTTATTCCAAGAAATATAGTACAAGTACTCCAACGAGGTACTCAGAATATTTCACCGCGCAACTATGTAAATTTCGGGAATTATATTGTGCCCCAAGCGAAAATGATTTGTGCTTGGCAATTACAAAGCAGCTTCCACACGAGATACAGAGACTACTGATCTCCTCAAATGCGAAAACGGCATTTGAAGTCAAAAGTGTCCTACGTCAACTAGACATGACCACAGCATACATATCACCACGTCAAAATAGGACGATGGAACATACGCATATGATAAATACTCAGACAGAGACTATTGGAGAGCTTAGCTTGGATAAGTCTACCAGTACTGAAAGAACTGGAACACGAGGAAACAATAATTTTCGAGGAGATTCTAACTCAGGGAATTATAGATGAAATAGTCTCGGAGAAATTATCAAGGAAATAATTACCAAAGGGGAAATTATCGAGAGAATTATGCGCCACGACAGTATGACCAGAGGGGGTCAGACGGAAGAAAGCCACCGTACGGAAGACCGTGTCGAGGAAGAGGTGGAAATAAAGGAAATAATAGTAATTATCGACCAAGGGATCCAGATCCTGACTATGAGGCCGAAATTGAGGAAAGACGGGTCATTACTCAGCGCTACTATGATGAAAGGGGTGATTAACCAGATGAACATGTTAGCTGGGGGGATGCCTTAAAGAATAGGACCTCACCAGATATTTACAATGAGAGGGGCGCTCAAAGCCTCGAAGTACAAAGGCAAAACACAGAATCCGAGAGAGAGGATCCGGATTTTAAAAAAAGCAAATTTTCCAAGAACTAAATCTCGGTTACGAAGGATGATGGAACGAAATTCAGGTAGTGAATTGGGTCGCTAGGCCGGAAGAAGTAATTGAAGAGATTACGGATGGACCAGTAATATTAAAACGAGAACTACCCTTAATTATGATTAGGGTTGAAGGGATTCTAATTCGATGTCTATTAGATACAGGGTCGACTGTAAGTCTTGTGACTCAAATACTGGTAAATGAGCTGGAAAGCAAAGGGAGAGTTTTAAAAACCCCTACATCAGCCGTGAAAATTAAGGGTATTATCCCCGATAAAACACTAGTTTGCAAACACCAGGTATTTTTGGACATGCGAATAGAGAACTTGGAGGTATCGCACAGTTTCTTATTAGTTAACAAGTTGCCATATAACATGATTTTAGGTATTGACTTCATAAGAGAATATAAAGTAATTACCGGTATTGATTTGTCGCAAAATTTCATACGCTTTCGGGAAGAAGGTAACGCACAAGGAACAGATGTGGCCTTACAAAATGTTGAGCAAAAATACGATGAATAAATATGGCATATAGAGGATGAAAATCATCTAGATATTACTAGGGAAGAAGTGCTAGCTCTGGAAGGGGAATTTAATACACTCACCGCTAGTTTGGAAAAGGAAAAAGAGCATGATTTTGATAAATGCGTATTGGAAAAATTGGAAGAAGCAAAGATTTCATTGGAAGACAAGGAAATATTGAAGGATATCATTATGAAACAAAAAGACGCATTTGATTTTAAACCTGGAAGAATTAAGAACTTGAAATACGCTTTCCAAGTGAATGACTGGACTCCATTTCACCAAAAACCGTATCCCATAGCAGAGAAACATTTTAAACAAGCCAAAGAGGCCTTACAGAAAATGATGGAAACCGGAGTAATTGAAAAGGTTGCGACACCATATGTGAGTCCATTGGTGGTAGTAAACAAACCGGATGGTTCAGTACGGGTATGTCTTGATGCTAGAAACTTAAATCAGAGGATAATTCCTGAAAACGATTCAGCTCCTCCTATAAAGGAAATTTTGAGAAAATTTAAAGGAATGAAAGTATTCACAAATGTGGATTTAACGAATTCTTATCACCATTTGGAATTAGAGGAGAAAACAAGTTTACTAACAGGTTTTCAATTCGAACAGCAGACGTTCTGCTTCAGAAGATTACCTTTTGGATTCAAGACAGCTGTATCAGCTTTAATACGAGCTTTAGATAGGAATTTGTCAGATGAGGTAAAAACCTGCACAATTAGGTACGTCGATGACATAATTTTAACCTCAGAATCAGGAACAGAGCACATGGAAAATTCAAAGAAATTATTGAGGGATCTACAACAAGCTAATTTCAAAATAAACTTGAAGAAGTCAAATTTCTGTCAGCGCGAAGTGACATTTTTGGGTCATGTGATAGATCAGTACGGCGTGAAGCCAAATTCATGTAAACTAGAAGCCAGCAAGAATTTTCCACGACCAAATAGGGTCAAAAATGTAAGACAGTTTTTGGGACTAATAGGATTTAAGTAGCCATTGTCCATCGTACACTAGTACAGTATCTCCACTACAGGATCTTCTTAAAAAGGGAGGAAAATGGAGATGGACAGACGAATGCGAAGATGCATTTAAAAGAGCTAAGAGCATGTTACTTAACTTCGTGAAACTAGGATATCCAGATTTCAATGAGAAATTCATAATACAGACAGATGCATCACAGATAGGCATTGGAGCTATGGTATATCAGGACACCGATCAGCAACCTGGTGGGAGAAATTATTTAGCTTTCACTTCATGGCAATTGAAACCACACGAAAAGAACTACACGATAAGTGAAATTGAACTTTTAGCTATACTGCATGCCCTGTATAATTGGCGAAAAATCGTGTATGGATTCCAAATTGTACTTAGAACCGATCATAAGGCATTGACCTTCCTAATGAAAACAGATTTATCGAGCCCAAGGCTGACAAGATGGGCATTGCTCATAGAGCAATACGATGTAGAAATCGAATAATGTCCTGGGAAGGAAAACGTTATCCCAGATTTTTTGAGCAGGAATCCAGAGAATACAGAAACAGTACTAAATATCCAGATAGATGATAAAGATCAAACCACCATAGAAGACTTGAAAAGAATTGGTGAAATGCAAAGACAAGACCCATGGATGAGGATGATGATCTCATACTTCGAGGGGAAGCTTGATAGAACATCACCTGCTTTTGCGGAAGACGAAGCGATTTCAACAGAGTATCTTTGGTACAATAGGCCTCTTCACAAATATGCGAACGCAGATCACACCCGTTCGAGGATTCTAGTACTTGCAGGATTACAGAGGAAATTAATTTGGTTGCCACACCGAACGTTTGGAAACAAGGGGGTGGACAAAATACTTAAAATGTTACAAGAAACATTTATATGGCCGAAAATGGGAGAAACGGTGAGATCAGCATTGAACACATGCGATACCTGTCAAAGAGTGAAGTCGAACTCTTTCTTCTTGATGAGGCAAAAATCAATTCCACTTTTACCACAGAGACCATGCCAAATATTATCAATAGATAATTTCGGACCTTTACCGAAAGCAAGGAGAGGCAACAGGCACATCCTGGTATCCATGTATGTATTTACAAAAATGGTAGTCCTGTGCCCCATACAAAAGACATCGACGAAACAGGTTCTTAAAAGGTTAAAGGAACGCGTGATTCCGATTTTAGGAAAACCCGAAAATCTTCTTTCGGATCACGGAAGCTGTTTCACGAGTTTGGAATTCCGGAAAGAATTAGAAACATTAGGAATTAAACAGATACTCTCTAGTATTCGACACCCTGAAGCCAACCACGTGGAAAGGATAATGAGAGAGGTGCAAAAGTACTGCAAAATATATTGCTCAGAAGAGAATTGGAAATGGATCGATATATTGCCGAGAATTGAATTTTGTATCAACAATACGATACATGAGGCAACTGGAGAAGTGTCCATCAAAATACATTTAGCCCAACGTCCAGAGAGACCGTGGGATCAAATCATAGATAATCAAGTGGGGAGAGAGTTGAGAATTCGCAAAACGTACGAACAATTAAAAGCTCAAGCTGATAAACGGCAGCGACGAAATCGCAACAAAAGATACCATAGATCATTGGTAGTCGGGAAATTAGTATTGGTGAAACGACCAGCCATATCAGATCCTGAAAATAGGGTATATAATACATTTCGGAAAAATTACCATGGACCTTTTAGGATTATACATGATTTAAAGAATAACGCATATAAGGTACAACATGAAGAAACAAACCAGAAAATGATCATGAAGGCGGCGAATTTAAAGGTGTACCATCCTCCGGAGGAATTTGAGAGAACAGAGAACCAAACCTTAGTAACTGAGATATGTGATGAGACAGATGAAAGGGAAAGAAGATGGCAACAATTAGATTGCCATTGTGGACTAAAAGAAATATATGAGGAAATGGAGAATTTAACAAGATTCTTCGAGGAAGAAAAGAGAAAAAAGGAGAAGAGAATGAAAGGATTAAGAATTTGATAGAAATGACCAATTTAGAGTGAAACGGGTAGGGATAGACCTAACCCAGGTGATAGGAACGATGTTCATTGGTGAAAATAAGACGTGATAAGGAATAAAAGGGAAACGTGATTGATATTTGAAACGGGTTAAGACGTTGACGCTCCCATCTAGTAACTGATACTGAAATAGAATATAGAGAGTTTAAGGATTGATTCATTGATGAAATGAATGTACACATAAACACATCGCTATCACTCCCCACAGCATGTAGGGACAGGGGGGAGAAGGCAGGGGAAGAACCAGTCGTTAAGATAACCACCGCAGTCGACCGCACAGCGAGTTCCAGTGAGCACGAAAACTGCGAGTAGCTGTAATACGGAAGACAATCAGATAAGTAGTTAGCCAAAAATTTTATAGTTTAACCATAGTTTACAACCATATAATCTCTCTAAAGTACAATCTCCGGATAGCTATCACCATTTAGCATTTCACCTAACATATATACTGCATTTAGCATACACTGACAGTTGCAGTACCAATACTGCAACTAAATAATTGTACATATTGTAAATATTTTCACCTGTATTTCAAACATAGATTTTATAGCCTAAGTGTAATGGATCTGATGATGATCGCTTGACGATAGAAACTGGTCATCCTAGTGTTTTATTAATCTCATGTAATTTATTTAGGATTAGGGCATAACCCATCTCTTTGGGTACATTCGTGTTGACCGACTGAAAAGCACTAAACTCTTGTTTACTAAGGCAACACTGAAAATATGGCTTCAAACACCACAATGGGATTGAACCTAGTGATTAATGATTATTTTCAATGATTCAGGCTGGCCTCAAAAAGAGCTGATGCCACGATAAATTATGATACCGAAGTCCAGGAAGTACCAGACAAGAGCTAATCAGTTTTAGGGGACAACCTAACCAGGAAGAAACACCGCGCGGGGATATCAAGCGTTAGAACTCTTACGGGAATCATATCTTTTCATAAGTTGGCAGCCATGGATGCTGATACGGATAAAAAATGCAACGTCAACAGTTGCGTCATTGGTAATTAAAGTGCAGAGGACCAATCCGCTAGTCCTGCAATGAGGATAATGATCTTTTTAATTAATTCGGAATAAACGTATGATCAAAATAATTTCCGCATAGAGCCAATGTTAGAATTAGCTCAATCTTCGTTTGTATAAAAAGTTTCAAGAAGTTAGGGGCTCAAGCATGAAAAATAGACTCCGCACTTGCGTGAGGGAACTACGTTTTGATAAATCAGTGTAAATAAGGGGTCGAACGAAACTCAGTCACTCAGTTCTACAACGAACCTTTGAGAGGTCGTGTTGGTCGTCATACTCCAGCCCGCAAATAAGGCGACATGCTGGATCGCAGCAGGAAATTATTCAGTACATCATGTTCACAGTAACGAAACAACGGGTCATTATACCGTGATTCAAAGATAAATATTTAGGAACGCAAGCATATTTCACGGTTAATTTCAACAAAAGTTCAAGTGTGCATGGCACTGTTGCCCGATAAATCGTGAAAAATCGTTTCAAAGTGATCACTATATCGCTTGGAGCTGGATCAAGTAAAAATCGCGACAAAATAAGTTACGCCGCATTGAGTAAAAGAACATTAATACAGTCTAAAAGTGCGGGCTAGTACGAATAAATTACGCGCAGTTGAAAGTTAACAGTTCGAGAACATGGACAGTTCTTTATGAACAGTAAAAGCGAAGTCAAGGGACAATATCTTTCAGAGATTCGAATGGAATCTAGGACTCCGAGTCAAGGAAACACGACTTCGAGTACCGGTAGCATAGTCAACAAACTACGGTACATTTAACAAAGACACAGTGAAAGACATTCCCATAGGGGAAACGTAAAACACGTCGTGTTGTCAAAAAAAATATTATCTTCAAATAATTAAGAGGATTGTAGGTTTGAAGCCCGAACAAATTAGTATAGCTACGTGATAAGAAGTGAACAATCCGGACAGATAGAACACGGTGTAAGGAAGCCATTAAATAAGTGAAAAACATTAGTGAAGGACACTAAAACCCTTATAGACCAGTAATACGGGAAGCCGAAATAAAACCCTACAGGGATAGAGAAAGGACTAACATTCAGCGTAGGAGTTCGGAAAGGATCGAGTTATTACACGTCCAAAGCAGAGGTGAGGTGGCGTCGAAGTATGGATCACCGACAGGAACGTAGAAGATCACTGAGATATGGTGCAGGAAATTAAGTGCAGTGAAAATATATATAGGGAAATAAGTGCAGTATAATTTAATGTAGAGAAATATATTTGTGTTGTGTTAAATATAGTGATTTTACAAGGGTAAATAATGTGTTTAAATATGTGTAAAAGTGAATGATATCAGAGTGATGTGTAATGCACCAAAAGTAGTGCCATGAAGAATAATTAGATGCAATTGTATGGGTGAGCCTGTCTAAGAATGGAGTCATCACACGGGTGAGAATGAAATTTCATTAATATTTGCTGTTGTACTGTGTACTGATATCAATAGAATCGGTCGTCAACTAGGGAGTTTAAGGATTGATTCATTGATGAAATGAATGTACAAATAAATGATATGTTGGAAAGGATGATAATTGTTAACCACGATGATCGCCTCGGTGAAAATAAAGCATTGTTGGGATCAGTAAAGATAAAGAGATGGAAACCCGATAATGAAATATATGATCAATAAACGAATTTGAAAGAAGGAATTAAAGTGATAATTTAAATGGCTTAAATTGTTGCCTAGTTATGAAATAAATATGCACCATAATAAAATTATAAAAATTAAAGGGATAAGTTAATAATATATATATAATTCGTTGAGGCCATCTAGGACCACGTTAAGTCTTGCTACACTTGGCAATTTGTTTCGCCTTCCTCTGAGCCCAGATTTCCCTCATTCTCTGTGAGTGGGCCATCTTGCGCTCCGCTATCCAGGTGGTACCTTGTCTTCTTTTCGGGTTCGATGCCTCGTCTCGGGTTAGCCCATTAGTCAGTACTTTTTTGCGGAAGAGATCTCTATTGAAGGCGTCGTCGGGTTTTAGATGCAGTATTTTGAGGTCGTCTTTGGTATTTATATACCAGGGCATTGTGGTTTTGGGTTTGGAGTCAAAGAAATGTAAAATCTGTTTAGTCAGCCTGTTTTCGTCCATTCGTTTGAGATGACCGTAAAACCGTGCCCGCCTTTTACGGATCGATTCTGAAATGTTCTCTATTTCACTGTAGACTTCTTTGTTGGATTTTTTTAAATAGTGAATACCATTCTTGTAATTTGATCCCATTATACCTCCGACGATTTTGCGCTCTTTTTCCTCCAGTTCTTCAAGGAGTCCTTTATTAGCATTTAGGGATAGGGTTTCGGCTGCATACATAACTACTGGTTTCAGAACAGTTTCATAATGACGTAGTTTAGTATTTTTGGACAGGCATTTTTTGTTGTATATTGAGCGCGATTTTTGATAGGCTATTTCGAGTTTGCGTACTCGTTCCTTGAGTGCTTCTTTGTCCAGTCCACTTTTCATGATGATCTCTCCCAAGTACTTAAATTTTTCCACTCTGTTGATATTCCCGTATTTTGTCTGCAGTTTTGCTGGGGCGTCTTTGATGTTAGTCATTACTTCTGTTTTTTCGAATGATATCTGAAAGCCAGTTTGTTCAGCTATTTCTTTTAAAAGGTCGAGTTGCATCCTAGCAGTTTCTACGTCGTTCGACAGAATGACGATGTCAACAGCGAATGCTAGACAGTCGACTATGATCCCCTTGGATTTTGTTCCCATTCTCAGAGGGCTATACTCAGTTTCTAATAATTTTGTTCGCCAGGTCCGAATGACTTTTTCGAGGACGCAGTTGAAAAGCATTGGAGAGAGCCCGTCACCTCGTCTGACTCCTGTTTTGACCTCAAAAGTATCCGACAGACATCCCAGGAACTTTACTTTGGATTTTGTTTCAGTAAGGGTGGCTCTAATTAATGCCAGCAGTTTCAGGTCAACCCCGAATTTGTTGAGGATGTTCAACAGAACTTCGCGGTCTATAGAATCGTAGGCCTTCTTAAAGTCCACAAAGACTGACACGTACGATTTGGACCTGAAATTGCAATATCTAATGATCGTTTTGAGGTTGTGGATCTGTTCGGCAGTAGAACGACCCTTTCTGAATCCCCCTTGGTATACTCCTATTTGATGCTCGACTTCGGCTTCTAATCGCTCCAGGATAGCAAGTGAGAGATTTTTGTATGTTACCTGTAGGAGGGATATTCCTCTGTAGTTGTTGACATTTTTCATGCTGCCTTTCTTGTGTAACGGATGGATCAAGGCCTTTTTCCAATCTTCTGGTAGAATTTCATTTTTCCAAATTTGTTCTATTTGTTTCTGCAAGATTTCAACTGCTTCTTCGGGAGCATACTTCCAAAGTTCTGCAACTTGATTTCGTCTTTGTTGGGTGGTCTTGATTCTGGGCATCTGCGAATGGGTTCCTCGGTCTTGATGGGATTTTTGGGATGATCGAAATTTAGTAAATTCTTAAAGTAATCAGCTAGGATGGTACAATTTTCTTCATTTGACGTCGCCAGTGTACCGTCCCTTCGCTGAAAGCATAACGACGGAGGTTTATAACCCGTAAGTTTCCTTTTGAACGTTCCGTAGTACTCTCTGGTGTTATTTCTTTTAAAGTCTTGGTCGATCTTCTCAATAAGTGACTTTTCATATTTACGTATCTCAGCTCGGATCACTTTAGCTGTCTGGGCTCGTTCGGCTTTGTAGGTTTCCCAATCAGTTTGCGATTTTGTTGAGTAATATGGATTCCATGCATCGAGCCTTTTCTTGAGAACTGAAACACATGTATCACTCCACCAGGCATGTTTCTTGCTTCTTTTTTTAATTTCAGCAATTTGCTTGGCAGACTCGATCAGGCGGTTTTTTGTGTTGTTAAAATCACAGTCGATTGGTCGAGCCTTTTCCTGGAACTCAGTTACATTCTGTTTGAGTTTATCAGTGTCGAAGCGAATAATTTGTTTGGGCGTCTTGTTGGTGTTTGCAGGGACCGGTTTGAATTTAATTATGGACATATAGTGGTCTGAAGCCACGTTTATGCCTTTTTTAACCTTAACATTCATAATCTCAGGACTGTTTTTCCAAGAGATTGTGACGTGATCTATTTAAAACTCTCCGATGGCGTCGACAGGAAATCGCCATGTGGTCTGCTTTCTGGTAAGATGGCGAAAGTGTGTCGACATGATCTGCAAGTTATGGTTTTTGCAAATGGAGACCAATCTCTCACCATTTTGATTGGTTCTTTTGTGGGCAGGATAGTTTCCAATGATTTTCCTATACTTGTGTTCTCGACCAAGTTGAGCATTGAAGTCCCCCATAAGAAGTTCAACATGGTGTTTAGGAATTTTGGCGATCTTTTCATCCAGTAGGTCCCAAAAGTTATCCACTTCGTCCGGGTCAGATCTGTTCTTGTCATTTGAGGGGGCATGTGCGTTAACTAGGCTGTAGGTTTTGTTGGCGCATTTGATTGTTAATATGGATAATCGGTCATTAACTGGCTCAAAATTTGCGACCGACATAAGGATTCTGGTTCTCACAGCAAACGCTGTTCCAAGCATAACAGATCCATTGAGGACCCTCTTTTGAGCTCTGCTCTTGAAAAAGCGGTAACCTTCAGATTTGAAAGTCTCTTCGTCTGGGTAACGTGATTCTTGTAGGGCAATGATACATATTTGATTTTCATGTAGTGCGTCGAGGAGAGTTTTCAGTTTTCCAATTTGTGTAAGGGTGTTAATTTTTTAAGAGCGTTAAAATCCTTCAGTATGCCTCCCTTCGGAGGGGAAGTAAAGCCGGCGGTCCCATGTCATAGATTTAGTGTATGTAAAAGATCCTTTCACAGACTAAACTTGTGTAACTTTGATTTGGTTCTGAGTTTCTGACTGGTTGGGATACACCGAGACGCTCCGACTCGTATCTCGCATGGTGTCGAGTCCCCCAGAATCCGAATGAGACTCGTGCGTCGCAGGTTTAACGACGAGGGATTTAGCCGAAGACTTACCCCCTGGGGTAAAAGAAATGTTGAAATGTTTTGCCATCATGCTCACTTGACTTGAGTTTGTTTTGGACGCATACGCATCCATGTTGCAACTAAGGTTCCCCTAGAGGTTGCCTCAAGGTGTATTCTGAATTCTCTATACTACCAAGGCTTCAAGCCTGGGAGTCCCCGAGCACTGATCGGTACGTCGACCCTGATTCCCGCTGGGATTGGTTACCCAACCTTCCACTGGGTTGCTCGACTTAACAGGGGTACCTCGTGTAGGTTACGTGCTGGAGTTGGAGTGAAAGAGGCTAAGTTGGATTCTCTTGCTGAATCCAATAGGATCATGTTGCAGATGTTAGCAACGACGCATTTCACTCCCATTTGCCAGAGTCACAATGACTCCTCCCAGTTTTATTATGGTTAAAATGTATACCAGATAACAAATAATGAAAGAATGGAGCGATATAATGGAATGATAATAAAAGTGTGAAATAATAATAATACAAATAATGAGGATCAAGTTGAAAACAAAGTTATATTTAAAAACCAGTGTCTAGGAACTCAAAATAAAAAATGGAGCGAGAAATAATATGTTAATAAATTAATAAAGTTATAAATGTCCAAAATAAATGGTGGAACGAAACACCCAAGATTGAATATGTTACCTTGTAGGCTATTAGGCCAGGGTTGTGAAATAAATAATAGGACGGCCGAAGTCGTGCCAATATAAATAATACTGTAAATAAATCGTTAAAATTTATCCCAGCAAGTTGAATTACCGTAAGGGCTAATAAGAATAATAAAAATATAGTTTCAAGCTGAATATAATGTGCGTGAAACCAGGATATATTTATTCGCGAGATGGAAAATGTAGTGAAAGTATCGTCGAAATGCGTGGAGGTAAATTTCCCACCGAAGTATTGTTGTAATGAAGTTGCTTCGTATTGTATGTCGTGGATGAGTAAATTTCCCACCGAATTGTAGTCGAATGAAGCGTCGTATGTGATAGTGTTATGTAAGTCCCGCTGTAGGATAAAGATCCCAGCCTGGCATTATTGTTGTGTATTGTGGATGTGCAAATTCCCACCGAAAAATGCAGTCGAATGAAGCGTCGTATGTGATAGTATTATGTTAGTCCCGCTGTAGGATAAGGATCCCAGCCTGGCATTGTTTTAGTGAGGTATTGTTGTGAGAAGGCATTGTTGTAAAGAGGCATCATACAGTTGTCGTAAGAAGTTGTAATAATTAACTACAGTACAGCCTATTAGAATTAAATGTTAATATCCTGGGAACGAAAGATTAATAATAATAATAATAATAATAATAATAATGAATAAAATACGGAACAAATATCCGTTAAGAAATGAATTTTAAGTCTTGGAAATCATGTGGTCGAATAGTAACACTAGCGTAATGCAAGAAGGGCCGGCGAGCCATCATAAATCTCGTTTTAAAGTACCAACGGAAGAGGGGGACAGCCTTCTGTGCGGGACCTTGCCTCTTGCGAGGGAGAAGGAGAGAAATCTTAATGAGTTACACGGTTAAGTAGGGTTTAGCAGAGATTGGTTAAAAGGGAAGCTGCTATATGAGAAATGATAAAGTTTTAATAAAAGGTGCAAGCTTAAACTGATTGTAGAATTTAGGCGAGAATCAAAGAAATCGTCCCGAGCCTATTTTTGAAATGTTATGTAAAAATTTGACGGATTTTGTCAAATATTTAATTGTTGGTAAAACAAATTCCTTTTTTCATAAATAATAATTTAACGTGTTAAGAACTAATGAAGTTTTGTTATAAATAAAAATCACATTATAATAAACTACATGGTGCACAGTACAACACAAAGCAAATCGCCTAGATGCATGGATGGTAACTGGATGATTAAGGGTTTGATCGATAGACATGGCATATTTTTGTAAAGTATTGTATTGTATTTTATTTTAAAACTTAAGGCTTTTTGAAGAGTTGTTATTAAGACCAAAAGAACTTAATAAATGAAGGGTCATATAAATATAACGAATAAAGGGAACCTTAAAGGGTAAATAAAGAAAAATGTATATATCCAAAGCCTTGGACGAATTAGATGACTAAAATGATAGGCGCGATCGACGCCTGAGTAGAATAAAACTTAAATAGTGGTATAGTTTGTGGAAGTGATAAATTAAGCAAGACAGAGTATTCAAAAACTTCACGGAACAATGAAATGACATTATAGTGAATTTTGATGATTTTTAAATAGTGATTTTTATGATTAACATTTGAAGAGACAATGCCAAGTGATCTTGATTTTTGATATGCTTTTGAGTTGATTATTTCCTTTTAATGAATAAATAATGTATAACTGTAATGTTGAGTTTTTCCTAAATCTTGTTAACCTGATTGTGTTTACATATCGGATGTGAGGTCAGTGGTGGAGGGAACGTAACGCGCCCCGATACCGGAGTAGCTAAGCCGAGTACTGACTTAACATCCTCCGCTAAGCGGGTACAATACATACACACCACTTTACACACAGGGGTAGTAGTAGACATTCCTGCTTTTAACGTAAGGGTCCTCTGCACCCCGTGGCATACGGTTCCCACCTGAATACTAAAGGTTGTTGGACTCAATACTAGATGCTATATATACATCTATTGATATAGATGGAAGGCCATGAAAAAATGTACTAACAGACATTTTACTTAATACTCCTGCATGATACAAGTATACACTTATTACACCCACACAAACCACTTTTCCTCACTTGAGCAGCAAATATACATGCGCTCAAATCTAGATATATGCATGGAAATCCTATCCATTCATCCAGGGTTGTATTTATATTACACCAGCATGTTTTAAATGTAAGCACCCGGGGAACGAATCAACCCCATCCAGTAAAATTAAGCTTATCCTTACAGCATTACCGACTCCAGGCCAACGAATTAGAAGAGCCCAACGATGCTAAACCTTTCCACAACCACGTATCATACCACTTTAGCAAATAATAACCTAGCGGGCCTTGCTAACAATACCTTGACATTCCGCAGGAACCCTACTAACATGTCCACAGGTATACAGAAATATCAGCACGAGAGATCCAACTGAACCAAAAAGGACGAAAGCAGCCAATGCGTTTCGAATGATCTACAACCCCATACATTGTACACTAAATTATTACACTATACATTGTACACTAAATTACACCACCCAGAGACTTACCTAAAAATAAATAATAAAGGATCTGAGTGCACACCAGGTGATGATGCATATATACATATATATATATAGATTGACGATAAGAAGGGCCACAGGAAGGCAAAGCCAGAGAAGGCAGTGGCAGATCGTGACACAAAGACGGAAGGTCGAAGCAACAATGACGTAGTGCGGGCAAACATTGAGATCTCGGCAAGGGGTAGCTTCCCTGTCGTGTCGGATAAGGTTAAACCCTCTATGCGCTACTGTCAACGAAGCCAGACCTGCAGGTGGGAGCTTGACTGTCTGATGGGAGAAATTGCTCACTCAGCATCGGACATAATAGAAAACCCACCTAGAGACGACCACAATTTAAGACCTGACCCTTAGTTAGTTTGTAACGCTAAGTAGCATCCCTAAGGCGGGGGATGGGTCTTCCGATCGAATGGAAGTGAAGATAAACACCTGGGTCAGCGGGACCCCCCAGGCCCACGAAAACTCCTTATCCGGATATGAGGTGAAGAAATGAAGAATAATGAATAATGAAATAATGAATGAATGCGTAAGTCGATCACTGGATGCCCATCCGCCAAGAGCGTGAACATGGCCAAATCCCATCCGCCAAGAGCGTGAATTTGGATATATCCAGCCCGCCAATAGCGTTGAATATCGCAGCCTACGATTTTGTCCCGTGCCCGCAAATGTTGAGTAGCGACTCTTGAGCTAAATGGAGGGTAGCGACCCCCAGAGTTGTAAATGGAGGATAGCGACCCCCACAGGGGTTTGGGCCACCCATTAAAGGTCCAATAATTGACCATAAGGCGGCTATGAAGCCAGGGATCCCGAGCGTAGCACTTGCTATTTTAGCAGCCAGGCACACATGCGTAAATGGCATATATACTACATACACAAACACATTAGTATTAAGAAGGGGGGGGGGACATTAGAGGAAAGTGTAAAAGGACATCGGTCTGGATGTTCTGGCAGGCGCCAGATACACAGCGAGTTCGGCATCGCAAAACCCACTAGGTGGCGTATAAGACATATAACAGAGGAGAGAAAGCGTCGACGGTGCGTCGACACAGGGAAAACAAACGTCGACGAAACGGCGTCAACGAAACAGCGATTTAATTATGCCGCGAGCAACTTAACTACATACATTTCCTGGCATTAAGACCAGAGGAACAATAATACAGCCTAATTTAAATAGAGGGTAGCGACCCCTAGAGGTTCAAAAGGCTCAACGAGGCATTACACACGAGACGCCCGAAGAGGTCTCAAGGACGGCAGCACCTAAGCCGACCCTTAAAACAGCGCTACGCGCACAACAATATATTGGCCAAGGGCATTTAAACATTGTGTATTTTTTTTTCAGTAAAAAAGAGCTCCAACATGCCAGCGACGAACATGATCATGAAAAAAGGTAAAGTGACGTCACAAACACACACACACACTTCACACAATTTGTACACACTGGGGATATACACAATTACACATGTACACAAAGATTAGAAGAAGTAGGCTAAGTTAAGGCTCTAGCCGACATAGGCTAGAATAAAATAGCATAAGGCGCTAAAGGGAATTGATATCGCTATACGCTGATAACATGTATGTCATAATATGTTATGCTCTATTTCAGGTCACATGAGCAGCGACATCATGCACGCATCTCCAACTCAACGTGTACTAACCTATATTTTTTTCACAGATGAAAAAGGAACGTACACATATCTTTTGTAAATATATCTTTCATACACACAAATGAACTACACTTTCTCAAGCATTAACACATACACTCTTCATCTGTTTTAATCGCACCACTAAGATGACGATGCCATCTTTGACGATGAGCACCGACCGTGGGGCGTTGAACATCGCCGATGCAAACACAGCAACGTGCAAATAAAGCACGCCATGCGATAGCTACTGGCAGCTCAAATTTGTAAGCGCCGACCCTTGGTTATCAGGACGAAATTCCTACCCACGACAGGAAAACCGTTAGATTATAGATGGAATAGTGGCATAGCCAATAAACCGTACTAGGGACGGCCGAGTAGGACATAGCCATAGAAAATAGTACATAAGCATAGATAATAGCGTGCGCACAAGGTATCAGATGAATGGCCAGTGAAGAGCTACGGAGAAGGATTTCAGTTTTTATACTTATACACAAAAGTTACCAGGTACCAAGATTAATAGTATTGTATTCATATCACTATTATTATTCTTCTTATTATAATTACAATTATTAACATAATAATTGCCACTGATGACTATCAATAATACTGTTGCAACGAAATATTGTGATTACTATTAAGAGCAGGAGTAAGTTGTTATTACTACCATGGTGATTTTCACTGTTATCATTGTTACCGATATGCAAATTTACTAGTATGATTATTGTATACACCAGACTAGCCATGGGTACGGTGTATCCAAATGAATTACATGCACATGTATGTACACACATATAAACACACGAATTCACCTCCTTTCAGTCAATTAACGCAAATTTGTACAGATGTCCTATTTTCCCACAAACAATAAATATATTTAAATATAAACCCTTAAAACTTATCACCCAGGGCAGCCCTTTTCACTTTCTCTCTTTACTCTCTCATTCAACTAACACATCTATCCATAATATATACTAGCAGAAGGCACTTTTTTCATCTAGCTGCAAAGCAGCACCAAAGCAGCTAAATCGATGTTTTTTACCTTCTGCAAAAACACAAATGAATGATTTTCCACAACATGTATTTCAATTAAGTATTTTTATTCCAATGTGATTTTTTATGATAAATATATATATATATATATATATATATGTCAACAAATAACGTTCCAATCCACAACATGGTTTTCAATTATGTAATTTCATTCCAATGTGATTTTTAATATGAATAATTATATATATGTAAATGTAAACAATGTTCCAACACTAACACCCACCCCAATGAGAGCACACACTACCTACACACCACCAAGGAACTGATAGCCCCACAACTTCGCAACATCTACACCGTACAAGAAGAAGGAAACGAAGACAACAACACAGCCACCCTTACACTAATACCAGTTTCTGGGGACAGAAACTAAACACCGACAAGGTGTTGTTATGCCCCAGAGGGTTTACACCCTCAGGACATGCACCCCCAAGGGAGAGGTGGCTTACGCCACTGAACCCACATACACCCACAAGTGGGATATCCACAAATACATCTAAAACTAATCTACTACTCTACAAGTACCACGCTTCTGTCATAACATCCCACACCCCCCTTCTACCCCCCCCCCTGAAACCGCCCCAAGCTGGAAATACAGCAAAATCCATACATCTTCTAAAACACTGCAAGAGGCGGCCACCTAACGTAAGTGGTTAGCCAACACCTTGCCCCACTTACACACAAAAGCACACTTGGAGGAATCTAGCACACCAAACATTGGGAAATGCTGACCAAGCAACGATGAAACGAATAAGGAGGTCCAACTTGGGCTCAGGGTCTGTTGCTGCCTGTGGCCACGCCGGTATGGAGTCTGATCTTCTCACCTGTTGGTAAGTGTGCTTCTCAGTTCCTAACACCGAATTTTACGAGTGCATTCATACCCATTTGACACCCACACTGTTACTGTAAAAACTTGTACTACCTTTGTGCTACACTTCCCTGAATAGAGGGACCTATTGTGCCCGTTTAGACCGGAGTCCGCACGACCACATATGCATTTTACCAATAATCAGTCAGCACGAGAGTCAAAATATCCCGGGGCGCCAGATGGGTTAAAGCTAATCGCAAAAACGACATCAAATGAAAAAAATGCTTTACTGATTTTTGGCTCAATGCAACAATAAGGATAGAAGGAGATTCAACTGGGCATAACACATCATGTAAAATTATCTCATTTTATTTTGAATTTAAAATTGACTGCAAAAATGCTCAAAGTAGCATCACTCATGTGTGGCGACCCACACTCTTATTTACACAATGTACAGAAATTTTCCAACACATTGGACAATTATTTTTGGAAACACAAGTCTGATTATTAGTCCTGTAGACTGTGTTCCAAAATTATATCGATTATTCATGATTAAATCCAGTTCAAATTTAATTGTCTTTACTGGAAATACTGTAGTTCACTGTTTGAATTTTTACACAATATTAACACTCGTAGAATAAATGTTCATAGAATTTTTAACTTTCACTTATTTTTCCAATTTCAAAAAATATTGTCAAAAAAATATTATTATCTCTGAATCAACACAAATTATGTACACATATTAATAACATCTGAAAAGTATTTGACCATTGAGCATAGCATCGAAGAACTGTGCGAAGCACAACAAAATTAATTGTTCTTCTGACATTAAACGTTTCGAGAAGTCACTCGATTATGAACTTCAAGTTCATAACAAAATATATGATTTCGGAATCATCAACTTGATCAATAAATTGTTGGACCATTCAACTATTTGATTCTCCACTTGGAATCATTATTAAGAAAAATATTTATATTTATGGCCATTTTAGTAACTTTCACAACTTGCAATTCTTCGACAGAATGCGGAAATAAGAATTGTAGCTTCATAATAAATTCATTTAGTTCATGGCACTAGGATTGAAAACATCCTTCAAATTATTCGTGGTTATAGAATTATTTTTTATTGGCAGTGGCCCATTCTATTATTTTTATAAGAACACAATATTCCAACAACAACGACAAAGGTCTTCCTCTGAAGAAGAATAAAATACTATCATGACAAATCCGGGTTCTAGCAAAATCAAAGTCTTAATGGAATCCGTAAACAAGGTTGAAATAAGAACTGATGGTTTTTTAAGAAATAACCTTCGGGTCATTCATACGACGCAATGTGTAGTTCCAATACTCCTACTATAAACCTGAGCCATCGAACCTGCTATTCGATTGATGCTCAAATAAAAGCCTCCTCATTCCTGCGACTTAAACATGCGCACCTGGGAATGGCATTTCAACTACTCCACACACATAAATTTTCTTCCCAAAATTTATACAATAAATCAAGCCTCTGCTTGTTATCAACACTGGAAGATTTATAAACTTACAAGTTTATTTTATTTTACCATTCAGTTCAACCTGTGAAGTTACCATACTTATGATACTCTTTATTTCACTTTCGAATGTGTATCTACGTCATGATTTTATATAAATACAAAAATATCCTAATTGATACAAATATCATTTGCTTTCCGTTTCATGCCTCTCCGTGTTATCTGAAAAATATACTTTGCTCATTGCAAATATTAACTGTTCAACCAGAACTGTCATGTTGGTTGAATGCGGGCTTGCGCTAACCACTCTCCTTCGGAAAATCACCTGTTCCAAAACTAGAAATGATTAAACTACTTCATAAGCTCTCTCTCAATACATATGATTATTAGAAAATATAAGATCCAAGAATTATTTAGAAAAGTTATGACAATCATTATTATTATTATTAGTGGATTATTATTATTATTATTAGTTATATTAGTTTAAATATATTTAATTATTATCTCATTATGTGAGAATCCACATGTTCGAATCTTCGAATATGGATAAAATATCCATTTCTCAACAAAAATAATTATTAACTTTTACAGTTACATCGGCTGTTTTCCGTGATTATCCAAAAATATGAAATATTCAAATAAATGCTCGTTATGCTCGGTCATCGATCCTAAACTGTTCTGAGTGCTGAAAATACTCAGAATAACTCTAATATGTCTTGCGTAAATCATTGCAAGATTTAAATACGAAGAAAAATAAATGTGTTGGTCATCTGCAGAAAATGAGTCTGTTCCAATTAGCTAGGCATAATATAAAGTCAAAATGTGGCTTACATTTCTCGTTGGTCTTGAAGCGTAGTGAACCTGGTCTGTACCAGATTTATCCAGATACATGCCCTATCGGACACGCACGTCTAATCCTTGTATCGGCCGCCATAATATACCCACAATCTGTCTAACAAGACATAGTGGTAATATCTCTTGAAGTTTGAAGTAACTGTTGATCCATTTTAATATTTACCTCTGTTAACGCCATAACAGTTTGCTTAAATGGGGTCAGATCTAAATGATCTATTCTCAAATATGTCAGTTGTAACATAACTCACGGTAATCCTTTCAGTACAAGAAAACACTGACAGTCTAAACCAATCAACGGCTGTTCTGAAGATCGTTCCCTGGGCATGGCTTATCACCATCTATCATGCGCGAAGCAACTTATAGTTTCCCATCGTCGGCTAATGAACAACAGCGTGATAGACTGGCCTTCAATATACTGAAAGATCGGAGTGGTTATCAAGTTACAAATATGAAACTGACTAAATTGGACTAAAATATCCAAGTATTAGATTATTATTACTGGACTGTGACAAAGTACTTTCTAGACAAAGTCTAGCATATGTCCATAAAGAAATAAAATATTTCACCAGTGTCCGTAGAAAAATATCAATCACCTTAGTGATTCACTCTGCCTGAAACTTACTATGTTCCACATGTCTCGCAGCACTTTTGTAACTATCACAATTTGAAATATCTTCTGCGTAGATCCGGCAACCATGTGCCTTGGCTCAACGTGGCAGCAGCACCTTGCCTAGCAAGAGCTTGTTTCGAAGTGAGCTGATGTTGCTTGGGCCGGCCGGCTTTTATTCAAAACGGTCAGGGTCACGCTGAATCACGCTGAAATCTGGAAATCCTCATATCTCTGGTATCCCTGGTCCGATTTACTTGAGACTAAGTGCATTCTCTTTCATTTGGCCGTGCCAGTAATCTGATCCAAGTCTCAAGTCTCTACTCCATGGCTAACTATTTAATCAACAAATAGTCTCGACCTCTGCTACTACTCGCTACGTCACTTGACATGCTCTTAGCTGCATAAAATTTCCAATCCCTTCTAGAAGTAATGGAGCGCGATATTCAAATATCTCAACTTTCAAAAGCGGCTGTAGCCTTTCCCTTGATATCTAGGTGTCTGAATCTTGGAATACCCTTTCCTAGAGTTGGGCACATCCACCCCACACCTAGCAAAAATTAAAAATTGAAAAAATTTTATTTTTCCTATCTACATATTAAATCATCTGGTTCTTGAATAATAAATCTTTAAATTCGCTGCATTATAAGTTCCCACGATGTTACCAGTTCGTGTATTGGCGATTTCATAGCTTCCATTGTTGTTTCCTTCCACAAAATCATCATCATTTGGATCCATGTCTCCCTGTAGAAAACGAAAAATGTTTCTAAAACGTCGGTCTCTCCTCTGGGATAAATGCAACAATCTTAACCTTCTCAAGGTATCTTCATCCTCCTGCGTCAGGTTAACTTGAAAAACCTTAGATGTAGACTCCACTGTTCTACTCAATAAATCGGCTCCAACGTTCAACTTTCCAGGAGTGTGTTCAATAACTAGGTTGAATTGTTGAATAAAAAGTGACCATCTAGTTATCCTATCACTGGCAAAGTTTGTTCTCAAGATAAACTCCAATGCATGGTGATCAGTCCTCACAATTACTGAATGTCCAATTAACATCTTCTTCCACGACTCCAACGCGAAGATTACAGCAAGTGCTTCTAACTCTGTGGTGTAATAATTCCTTTCTGATGGACGAAGTTTCCTGCTAATGAACGCCAGGTAACGTCTCTTGTGATCGTCATCTTCTTGAAGAAGAATAGCTCCAATCCCTACGGTGGATGCATCAGATTCTATGATGAAATTCTTGGTAAAGTCAGGATACTCCAATTTCACGCTGTTTACCAATAACCTCTTGGCATCTTGAAATGATTGTTCACAATCTTCATTCCATTTCCAATTGTTTCCTTTCTTTAATAATTCCTGCAATGGAGCAACCGTCTTGGTGAAGCTTGGACAATGCTCTGCAAAGAATTGGCATGTCCCGAGAAAACTGCGGACATTCTTCACTCTAGTAGGTCTAGGGAAATTTGCAATCACCTGTATCTTTGTCTCATTGGGACGGTATCCTTCACCATCCAAAATGTGGCCCAAAAATTTTATTTCCTTCCGAAAGAACTGACATTTTCGAAGGTTTACTTTAAAGTTCGCTTTTCTCAAATCTGCGAATAACATCTGAAGATGTAACAAATGTTCCTCCTTCGTCTCAGATGCAATTAGGATATCATCTATGTAACGAATTGCTATCTCCTTTACTTCAGGACTCAAGTTTAGTTCCAGTGCTCTGATCAAAACAGATCCAGATGTTTTGACTCCAAAAGGTAGACGGCGGAATACATATGTCTGCTGGTCAAACATAAATCCTGTGAACTTTTTGGAATCTTCACTAAGCCTAATGTGGTGGTAGGACGAAGTGAGATCAATGTTAGAGAACCAGACCTTGCCTTGGAATGTCCTTAACAGTTCCCTAATGATTGGTGGTCTGTCATACTCTGGCAGCAATCTTGAATTCAAATTTCGCGCGTCTAAACATAGTCTCAGACTTCCATCTTGTTTAGACACTACTGCTAATGGATTGACATAAGATGTAGTGTACTTTTCAATCACATTGTTACTTTCCATCTCTTTGATAAGCACTTTTACCCTCTCTCGATGCTTTTCCGCTACCGGATACAATTTAGCATGGAAAGGTGCATCATCATTTACACGAATACGATATTCAAAATCTTTAATTTCACCAGGTTTAATATCAAAAATATCGTGATACTCTTCCAAAATTTTTCCTAGCTCTGGGGACTCCTTCTCAGTGTAGATTTCTCTTCCTTCAGCTTCATGAAAAATCAGAGACCATTGAGCATCTCCTTCGATGTCTTCCTCTTCTTTTCCCTCGAAGTTTATCTCTTCGGTATTCTTGAATCTAATCGTCTCTGTCTTCATGTCTATCACTGCTTGATATTTCTGAATGAAATCCGCTCCCAATATCATGTCAAAAGCCATGTCCTTCATTACTACAAACACATGTCGGAAATCATGTCCTCCAATAGTAATACATAAGTATAATTGCGTTTTACACAGAGATATTTTATTGGGTATTATTCCTTGGATTTTAATTCCTGATACTGGAATCTCCTCTAAATTCTCTTTGAGCTTCCACAGAATATAAAGCTTCTCGCTCACAAGACAAAGCATAGCCCCAGTATCAATTAAAGTATCGACAGGCATACCGAATACTTTGCATGATATGATTGGCATTTTAATTCTTGTACCCATTTCTTCCCGTTCATCATTATGTTGAATTAAGTCATCATCCTCTGCTTTCCATTTAATAATCCTGGAAGTGAAAGTGTTTAAAATTCTATCTTCTACTGTGAATTCGAAGTTTTTTTTTCTTTTCCAATCCCCCGGGATTGTTGTGTTCCCGATGGACCTGGTTCATTGTGCTTCTGTTCCAAGAACTGTGAGTTATCTTGGTGTCTTTCTTCCAAGTTCTTCCTCGTCTCCTTGTTGAACTCTTCATTGGACTGACGAGTATTCACATTCCCTCTGTTATTGTAGTTATTGTTTCTACCATAGTACCTTCTTTCCTGGTACCTTCCTTGATTATCCCTGGGCCTTCTCCATCGAGTATTATATCGATATCCACCATCCGGTCTCGCATAAGGCTTGTAACTGTATCTGTTACTGTACTGATTCCATCCTCTTTTATTGGGCTCTTCCCTCGGCGTTTTCTCTTCTCGCCCCTCTCGAATCTCTCGAGGTGTTTGGGAATAACTGTCGGCCATGACAGCGTACACAGCGTTGTTATTCTTTCCTCCCTTCTGATGGAAGAATTGAGCGTTCGTGTGATCAAGCTTCTGCAATACCTCGTCAAATTGCTCCATATTATAAATGTCAGCAGCGATCAAAGTTCTTTGAACATCCGCTGGAAACTGACGTATTAATGCGGTAATTAATTCATTATCTGGCATCGGCGGATCTAAATGTTGTAGTTTAGAAAGCTGTCCAGAAAAGTACGTAGAGTATCGAGTAGGTTGTGACGTCGAGAATCTCTTTGAATATAATTCTGCTCTGACTTGCTGTTGGGTTTCCGGGGACCAAAACTTTTTTAATAACCCACGGGAAAACTCCTCAAAATTGGTGAGAGTGGACCTAAAAGCCCTAAACCAAAGAAGTGCAGGACCTTCCAAAAATTTCCCTATCACTCGGATCTGTCTTTCCTTAGGGATTTTGGAATCTTTAGGTAATCACCTGCTTCTCTCAAAAATTCAACGGGTGTCACAGAATCTCGCCCTGAAAATTTAGAAGGCTTATCCTCTACATTCTTGAATACAGTTATGGGGTTGGATTGAAATACTGTCCTGACCTCATCCTGTCTTTGACTATCAGTTTCTCTAGCTGCTCCTAGGTTTATCTGTATCTTTTCTTCTCCCCTCATACTTGACATTTTCAACAGATGGTCAGACTGTTTCTCGTCCTTGATTTGGGTTTTCATAGCCTCAAGTTCCTTATGGTTTTCTTCTGCCTTTTTTTTAATTTCTTCGTTTTCCTTACAGTTCTCCTTGACATCAGTGGATATCTGATTCATAACAGCCTCGTGACTTTTCAACGACCCTGTCATATCTGATATGTCCTTCTGAGTTGCTTGAATATCTTTGGAAATTACTTGAATATGGGATGACAAAGATTCCCTAATTTCCTTGATTCCCTCTTGGTTCTCCAGCTTGAGTGTGTCTTTAATTTCACCGATAACTGTGGTTTTAATTTCAGTTTGTAATTCATTAATCACACCTTCTCTTATTTCTCACATTACGAGTTCTTTGAATTGTTCTGTCAAACGTTGAACAACTAGAATTGCCATCTCACTACTCCCTTTCTTCACTCTGACTTCTAGGTTGATCATGTCTTCACCAACTTTCCTAAGACCATGCTCTATCCTATCAGCTAAGCTTTGGGATCTTAGATCGGCATCGCGAAATTTATCGTCCATTAAACTTGCGTTAGTGGCTAATGAAGTTTCGAGCTCATGTGTTTTTTCGCATAATTTAGTCATTTTACTCTCAAGTGACATTTTCAAAATTTCGGAATTCTCTTTAAATTTATTTTCCATAGAATTAAATTTACTATTTAAATTTTCTTTCAAGTTACCTTTTAAAGAATCAGAATTTTTTTTACGTTTATCATTTAAACTTTCTTTAAGTTTATTTTCTAAAGAATCAGAATTTTCTTTAAGTTTATTTTGTAAAGAATCAGAATTTTCTTTAAGTTTCTCATTTAAACTTTCTTTAAGTTTATTTTCTAAAGAATCAGAATTTTCTTTAAGTTTCCTTTCCAAAGCCTCTGTATTTTCTTTCATAATGGCTGCTACACGCAGTCCAGCTTCTTTGGAACTCTCTTCCAAACTCCTCATCATCCTCATCATCTCTTACGTAATTTTCAATTATTATTCAAAACTTAGGGGTATACATGATGGCAGACACAAGATTATAAATAGAACAAGAAATATGAATAGCTAATTGGAACACTCTAATAAAATGAGATTTGTCCTAATGTCGACGTGATGGAAAAACAAAATTCTCTACTTTTACGAATTACATTTACCACAATATCACAAGAAAAATATGCAAGTTCTCAAATATCCTCCACCTGGATTCTAATAATGCGTATGTCCAGTCATCGAACGTTTACTACTGAATTTACTTGACGCCCTAATGGTTAAGCCATTATCAAAAATAATCAAACCAATTCTAATTATTAAACCAGTTAAATTTTTAATTTTCCCCACTAATTGGGTTTCCTACTAATTTATTCATCCAAACCAGACATCTCTCAACTCCCAAAATATCTAAATAAAAATTATCACAATTTAAATCGGCATGCGATTGACCATGTCTAACTCGATCCCCACGTTGGGCGCCATTTCTCTCTCTATCTTATTTTATGTGCCCGTTTAGACCGGAGTCCGCAC
Source organism: Meconema thalassinum (assembly GCA_946902985.2). Taxonomy (NCBI): domain Eukaryota; kingdom Metazoa; phylum Arthropoda; class Insecta; order Orthoptera; family Tettigoniidae; genus Meconema; species Meconema thalassinum. The sequence goes on from OX336390.1 coordinate 791,247,170, forward strand.
GACCACATATGCATTTTACCAATAATCAGTCAGCACGAGAGTCAAAATATCCCGGGGTGCCAGATGGGTTAAAGCTAATCGCAAAAACGACATCAAATGAAAAAAATGCTTTACTGATTTTTGGCTCAATGCAACAATAAGGATAGAAGGAGATTCAACTGGGCATAACACATCATGTAAAATTATCTCATTTTATTTTGAATTTAAAATTGACTGCAAAAATGCTCAAAGTAGCATCACTCATGTGTGGCGACCCACACTCTTATTTACACAATGTACAGAAATTTTCCAACACATTGGACAATTATTTTTGGAAACACAAGTCTGATTATTAGTCCTGTAGACTGTGTTCCAAAATTATATCGATTATTCATGATTAAATCCAGTTCAAATTTAATTGTCTTTACTGGAAATACTGTAGTTCACTGTTTGAATTTTTACATAATATTAACACTCGTAGAATAAATGTTCATAGAATTTTTAACTTTCACTTATTTTTCCAGTTTCAAAAAATATTGTCAAAAAATAATATTATCTCTGAATCAACACAAATTATGTACACATATTAATAACATCTGAAAAGTATTTGACCATTGAGCATAGCATCGAAGAACTGTGCGAAGCACAACAAAATTAATAGTTCTTCTGACATTAAACGTTTCGAGAAGTGACTCGATTATGAACTTCAAGTTCATAACAAAATATATGATTTCTGAATCATCAACTTGATCAATAAATTGTTGGACCATTTAACTATTTGATTCTCCACTTGGAATCATTATTAAGAAAAATATTTATATTTATGGCCATTTTAGTAACTTTCACAACTTGCAATTCTTCGACAGAATGCGGAAATAAGAATTGTAGCTTCATAATAAATTCATTTAGTTCATGGCACTAGGATTGAAAACATCCTTCAAATTACTCGTGGTTATAGAATTATTTTTTATTGGCAGTGGCCCATTCTATTATTTGTATAAGAACACAATATTCCAACAACAACGGCAAAGGTCTTCCTCTGAAGAAGAATAAAATACTATCATGACAAATCCGGGTTCTAGCAAAATCAAAGTCTTAATGGAATCCGTAAATAAGGTTGAAATAAGAACTGATGGTTTTTTAAGAAATAACCTTCGGGTCATTCATACGACGCAATGTGTAGTTCCAATACTCCTACTATAAACCTGAGCCATCGAACCTGCTATTTGATTGATGCTCAAATAAAAACCTCCTCATTCCTGCGACTTAAACATGCGCACCTGGGAATGGCATTTCAACTACTCCACACACATAAATTTTCTTCCCAAAATGTATACAATAAATCAAGCCTCTGCTTGTTATCAACACTGGAAGATTTATAAACTTACAAGTTTATTTTATTTTACCATTCAGTTCAACCCGTGAAGTTACCATACTTATGATACTCTTTATTTCACTTTCGAATGTGTATCTACGTCATGATTTTATATAAATACAAAAATATCCTAATTGATACAAATATCATTTGCTTCCCGTTTCATGCCTCTCCGTGTTATCTGAAAAATATACTTTGCTCATTGCAAATATTAACTGTTCAACCAGAACTGTCATGTTGGTTGAATGCGGGTTTGCGCTAACCACTCTCCTTCGGAAAATCACCTGTTCCAAAACTAGAAATGATTAAACTACTTCAGAAGCTCTCTCTCAATACGTATGATTATTAGAAAATATAAGATCCAAGAATTATTTAGAAAAGTTATGACAATCATTATTATTATTATTATTAGTGGATTATTATTATTATTATTATTAGTTATATTAGTTTAAATATATTTAATTATTATCTCATTATGTGAGAATCCACATGTTCGAATCTTCGAATATGGATAAAATATCCATTTCTCAACAAAAATAATTATTAACTTTTACAGTTACATCGGCTGTTTTCCGTGATTATCCAAAAATATGAAATATTCAAATAATTGCTCGTTATGCTCGGTCATCGATCCTAAACTGTTCTGAGTGCTGAAAATACTCAGAATAACTCTAATATGTCTTGCGTAAATCATTGCAAGATTTAAATACGAAGAAAAATAAATGTGTTGGTCATCTGCAGAAAATGAGTTTGTTCCAATTAGCTAGGCATAATATAAAGTCAAAATGTGGCTTACATTTCTCGTTGGTCTTGAAGCGTAGTGAACCTGGTCTGTACCAGATTTATCCAGATACATGCCCTATCGGACACGCACGTCTAATCCTTGTATCGGCCGCCATTATATACCCACAATCTGTCTAACAAGACATAGTGGTAATATCTCTTGAAGTTTGAAGTAACTGTTGATCCATTTTAATATTTACCTCTGTTAACGCCATAACAGTTTGCTTAAATGGGGTCAGATCTAAATGATCTATTCTCAAATATGTCAGTTGTAACATAACTCACGGTAATCCTTTCAGTACAAGAAAACACTGACAGTCTAAACCAATCAACGGCTGTTCTGAAGATCGTTCCCTGGGCATGGCTTATCACCATCTATCATGCGCGAAGCAACTTATAGTTTCCCATCGTCGGCTAATGAACAACAGCGTGATAGACTGGCCTTCAATATACTGAAAGATCGGAGTGGTTATCAAGTTACAAATATGAAACTGACTAAATTGGACTAAAATATCCAAGTATTAGATTATTATTACTGGACTGTGACAAAGTACTTTCTAGACAAAGTCTAGCATATGTCCATAAAGAAATAAAATATTTCACCAGTGTCCGTAGAAAAATATCAATCACCTTAGTGATTCACTCTGCCTGAAACTTACTATGTTCCACATGTCTCGCAGCACTTTTGTAACTATCACAATTTGAAATATCTTCTGCGTAGATCCGGCAACCATGTGCCTTGGCTCAACGTGGCAGCAGCACCTTGCCTAGCAAGAGCTTGTTTCGAAGTGAGCTCATGTTGCTTGGGCCGGCCGGCTTTTATTCAAAACGGTCAGGGTCACGCTGAATCACGCTGAAATCTGGAAATCCTCATATCTCTGGTATCCCTGGTCCGATTTACTTGAGACTAAGTGCATTCTCTTTCATTTGGCCGTGCCAGTAATCTGATCCAAGTCTCAAGTCTCTACTCCATGGCTAACTATTTAATCAACAAATAGTCTCGACCTCTGCTACTACTCGCTACGTCACTTGACATGCTCTTAGCTGCATAAAATTTCCAATCCCTTCTAGAAGTAATGGAGCGCGATATTCAAATATCTCAACTTTCAAAAGCGGCTGTAGCCTTTCCCTTGATATCTAGGTGTCTGAATCTTGGAATACCCTTTCCTAGAGTTGGGCACATCCACCCCACACCTAGCAAAAATTAAAAATTGAAAAAATTTTATTTTTCCTATCTACATATTAAATCATCTGGTTCTTGAATAATAAATCTTTAAATTCGCTGCATTATAAGTTCCCACGATGTTACCAGTTCGTGTATTGGCGATTTCATAGCTTCCATTGTTGTTTACTTCCACAAAATCATCATCATTTGGATCCATGTCTCCCTGTAGAAAACGAAAAATGTTTCTAAAACGTCGGTCTCTCCTCTGGGATAAATGCAACAATCTTAACCTTCTCAAGGTATCTTCATCCTCCTGCGTCAGGTTAACTTGAAAAACCTTAGATGTAGACTCCACTGCTCTACTCAATAAATCGGCTCCAACGTTCAACTTTCCAGGAGTGTGTTCAATAACTAGGTTGAATTGTTGAATAAAAAGTGACCATCTAGTTATCCTATCACTGGCAAAGTTTGTTCTCAAGATAAACTCCAATGCATGGTGATCAGTCCTCACAATTACTGAATGTCCAATTAACATCTTCTTCCACGACTCCAACGCGAAGATTACAGCAAGTGCTTCTAACTCTGTGGTGTAATAATTCCTGTCTGATGGACGAAGTTTCCTGCTAATGAACGCCAGGTAACGTCTCTTGTGATCGTCATCTTCTTGAAGAAGAATAGCTCCAATCCCTACGGTGGATGCATCAGATTCTATGATGAAATTCTTGGTAAAGTCAGGATACTCCAATTTCACGCTGTTTACCAATAACCTCTTGGCATCTTGAAATGATTGTTCACAATCTTCATTCCATTTCCAATTGTTTCCTTTCTTTAATAATTCCTGCAATGGAGCAACCGTCTTCGTGAAGCTTGGACAATGCTCTGCAAAGAATTGGCATGTCCCGAGAAAACTGCGGACATTCTTCACTCTAGTAGGTCTAGGGAAATTTGCAATCACCTGTATCTTTGTCTCATTGGGACGGTATCCTTCACCATCCAAAATGTGGCCCAAAAATTTTATTTCCTTCCGAAAGAACTGACATTTTCGAAGGTTTACTTTAAAGTTCGCTTTTCTCAAATCTGCGAATAACATCTGAAGATGTAACAAATGTTCCTCCTTAGTCTCAGATGCAATTAGGATATCATCTATGTAACGAATTGCTATCTCCTTTACTTCAGGACTCAAGTTTAGTTCCAGTGCTCTGATCAAAACAGATCCAGATGTTTTGACTCCAAAAGGTAGACGGCGGAATACATATGTCTGCTGGTCAAACATAAATCCTGTGAACTTTTTGGAATCTTCACTAAGCCTAATGTGGTGGTAGGACGAAGTGAGATCAATGTTAGAGAACCTGACCTTGCCTTGGAATGTCCTTAACAGTTCCCTAATGATTGGTGGTCTGTCATACTCTGGCAGCAATCTTGAATTCAAATTTCGCGCGTCTAGACATAGTCTCAGACTTCCATCTTGTTTAGACACTACTGCTAATGGATTGACATAAGATGTAGTGTACTTTTCAATCACATTGTTACTTTCCATCTCTTTGATAAGCACTTTTACCCTCTCTCGATGCTTTTCCGCTACCGGATACAATTTAGCATGGAAAGGTGCATCATCATTTACACGAATACGATATTCAAAATCTTTAATTTCACCAGGTTTAATATCAAAAATATCGTGATACTCTTCCAAAATTTTTCCTAGCTCTGGGGACTCCTTCTCAGTGTAGATTTCTCTTCCTTCAGCTTCATGAAAAATCAGAGACCATTGAGCATCTCCTTCGATGTCTTCCTCTTCTTTTCCCTCGAAGTTTATCTCTTCGGTATTCTTGAATCTAATCGTCTCTGTCTTCATGTCTATCACTGCTTGATATTTCTGAATGAAATCCGCTCCCAATATCATGTCAAAAGCCATGTCCTTCATTACTACAAACACATGTCGGAAATCATGTCCTCCAATAGTAATACATAAGTATAATTGCGTTTTACACAGAGATATTTTATTGGGTATTATTCCTTGGATTTTAATTCCTGATACTGGAATCTCCTCTAAATTCTCTTTGAGCTTCCACAGAATATAAAGCTTCTCGCTCACAAGACAAAGCATAGCCCCAGTATCAATTAAAGTATCGACAGGCATACCGAATACTTTGCATGATATGATTGGCATTTTAATTCTTGTACCCATTTCTTCCCGTTCATCATTATGTTGAATTAAGTCATCATCCTCTGCTTGCCATTTAATAATCCTGGAAGTGAAAGTGTTTAAAATTCTATCTTCTACTGTGAATTCGAAGTTTTTTTTTCTTTTCCAATCCCCCGGGATTGTTGTGTTCCCGATGGACCTGGTTCATTGTGCTTCTGTTCCAAGAACTGTGAGTTATCTTGGTGTCTTTATTCCAAGTTCTTCCTCGTCTCCTTGTTGAACTCTTCATTGGACTGACGAGTATTCACATTCCCTCTGTTATTGTAGTTATTGTTTCTACCATAGTACCTTCTTTCCTGGTACCTTCCTTGATTATCCCTGGGCCTTCTCCATCGAGTATTATATCGATATCCACCATCCGGTCTCGCATAAGGCTTGTAACTGTATCTGTTACTGTACTGATTCCATCCTCTTTTATTGGGCTCTTCCCTCGGCGTTTTCTCTTCTCGCCCCTCTCGAATCTCTCGAGGTGTTTGGGAATAACTGTCGGCCATGACAACGTACACAGCGTTGTTATTCTTTCCTCCCTTCTGATGGAAGAATTGAGCGTTCGTGTGATCAAGCTTCTGCAATACCTCGTCAAATTGCTCCATATTATAAATGTCAGCAGCGATCAAAGTTCTTTGAACATCCGCTGGAAACTGACGTATTAATGCGGTAATTAATTCATTATCTGGCATCGGCGGATCTAAATGTTGTAGTTTAGAAAGCTGTCCAGAAAAGTACGTAGAGTATCGAGTAGGTTGTGACGTCGAGAATCTCTTTGAATATAATTCTGCTCTGACTTGCTGTTGGGTTTCCGGGGACCAAAACTTTTTTAATAACCCACGGGAAAACTCCTCAAAATTGGTGAGAGTGGACCTAAAAGCCCTAAACCAAAGAAGTGCAGGACCTTCCAAAAATTTCCCTATCACTCGGATCTGTCTTTCCTTAGGGATTTTGGAATCTTTAGGTAATCACCTGCTTCTCTCAAAAATTCAACGGGTGTCACAGAATCTCGCCCTGAAAATTTAGAAGGCTTATCCTCTACATTCTTGAATACAGTTATGGGGTTGGATTGAAATACTGTCCTGACCTCATCCTGTCTTTGACTATCAGTTTCTCTAGCTGCTCCTAGGTTTATCTGTATCTTTTCTTCTCCCCTCATACTTGACATTTTCAACAGATGGTCAGACTGTTTCTCGTCCTTGATTTGGGTTTTCATAGCCTCAAGTTCCTTATGGTTTTCTTCTGCCTTTTTTAATTTCTTCGGTTTCCTTACAGTTCTCCTTGACATCAGTGGATATCTGATTCATAACAGCCTCGTGACTTTTCAACGACCCTGTCATATCTGATATGTCCTTCTGAGTTGCTTGAATATCTTTGGAAATTACTTGAATATGGGATGACAAAGATTCCCTAATTTCCTTGATTCCCTCTTGGTTCTCCAGCTTGAGTGTGTCTTTAATTTCACCGATAACTGTGGTTTTAATTTCAGTTTGTAATTCATTAATCACACCTTCTCTTATTTCTCCCATTACGAGTTCTTTGAATTGTTCTGTCAAACGTTGAACAACTAGAATTGCCATCTCATTACTCTCTTTCTTCACTCTGACTTCTAGGTTGATCATGTCTTCACCAACTTTCCTAAGACCATGCTCTATCCTATCAGCTAAGCTTTGGGATCTTAGATCGGCATCGCGAAATTTATCGTCCATTAAACTTGCGTTAGTGTCTAATGAAGTTTCGAGCTCAGGTGTTTTTTCGCATAATTTAGTCATTTTACTCTCAAGTGACATTTTCAAAATTTCGGAATTCTCTTTAAATTTATTTTCCATAGAATTAAATTTACTATTTAAATTTTCTTTCAAGTTACCTTTTAAAGAATCAGATTTTTTTTTAAGTTTATCATTTAAACTTTCTTTAAGTTTATTTTCTAGAGAATCAGAATTTTCTTTAAGTTTATTTTGTAAAGAATCAGAATTTTCTTTAAGTTTCTCATTTAAACTTTCTTTAAGTTTATTTTCTAAAGAATCAGAATTTTCTTTAAGTTTCCTTTCCAAAGCCTCTGTATTTTCTTTCATAATGGCTGCTACACGCAGTCCAGCTTCTTTGGAACTCTCTTCCAAACTCCTCATCATCCTCATCATCTCTTACGTAATTTTCAATTATTATTCAAAACTTAGGGGTATACATGATGGCAGACACAAGATTATAAATAGAACAAGAAATATGAATAGCTAATTGGAACACTCTAATAAAATGAGATTTGTCCTAATGTCGACGTGATGGAAAAACAAAATTCTCTACTTTTACAAATTACATTTACCACAATATCACAAGAAAAATATGCAAGTTCTCAAATATCCTCCACCTGGATTCTAATAATGCGTATGTCCAGTCATCGAACGTTTACTACTGAATTTACTTGACGCCCTAATGGTTAAGCCATTATCAAAAATAATCAAACCAATTCTAATTATTAAACCAGTTAAATTTTTAATTTTCCCCACTAATTGGGTTTCCTACTAATTTATTCATCCAAACCAGACATCTCTCAACTCCCAAAATATCTAAATAAAAATTATCACAATTTAAATCGGCATGCGATTGACCATGTCTAACTCGATCCCCACGTTGGGCGCCATTTCTCTCTCTATCTTATTTTATGTGCCCGTTTAGACCGGAGTCCGCACGACCACATATGCATTTTACCAATAATCAGTCAGCACGAGAGTCAAAATATCCCGGGGCGCCAGATGGGTTAAAGCTAATCGCAAAAACGACATCAAATGAAAAAAATGCTTTACTGATTTTTGGCTCAATGCAACAATAAGGATAGAAGGAGATTCAACTGGGCATAACACATCATGTAAAATTATCTCATTTTATTTTGAATTTAAAATTGACTGCAAAAATGCTCAAAGTAGCATCACTCATGTGTGGCGACCCACACTCTTATTTACACAATGTACAGAAATTTTCCAACACATTGGACAATTATTTTTGGAAACACAAGTCTGATTATTAGTCCTGTAGACTGTGCTCCAAAATTATATCGATTATTCATGATTAAATCCAGTTCAAATTTAATTGTCTTTACTGGAAATACTGTAGTTCACTGTTTGAATTTTTACATAATATTAACACTCGTAGAATAAATGTTCATAGAATTTTTAACTTTCACTTATTTTTCCAGTTTCAAAAAATATTGTCAAAAAATAATATTATCTCTGAATCAACACAAATTATGTACACATATTAATAACATCTGAAAAGTATTTGACCATTGAGCATAGCATCGAAGAACTGTGCGAAGCACAACAAAATTAATAGTTCTTCTGACATTAAACGTTTCGAGAAGTGACTCGATTATGAACTTCAAGTTCATAACAAAATATATGATTTCTGAATCATTAACTTGATCAATAAATTGTTGGACCATTTAACTATTTGATTCTCCACTTGGAATCATTATGAAGAAAAATATTTATATTTATGGCCATTTTAGTAACTTTCACAACTTGCAATTCTTCGACAGAATGCGGAAATAAGAATTGTAGCTTCATAATAAATTCATTTAGTTCATGGCACTAGGATTGAAATCATCCTTCAAATTATTCGTGGTTATAGAATTATTTTTTATTGGCAGTGGCCCATTCTATTATTTGTATAAGAACACAATATTCCAACAACAACGGCAAAGGTCTTCCTCTGAAGAAGAATAAAATACTATCATGACAAATCCGGGTTCTAGCAAAATCAAAGTCTTAATGGAATCCGTAAATAAGGTTGAAATAAGAACTGATGGTTTTTTAAGAAATAACCTTCGGGTCATTCATACGACGCAATGTGTAGTTCCAATACTCCTACTATAAACCTGAGCCATCGAACCTGCTATTTGATTGATGCTCAAATAAAAACCTCCTCATTCCTGCGACTTAAACATGCGCACCTGGGAATGGCATTTCAACTACTCCACACACATAAATTTTCTTCCCAAAATTTATACAATAAATCAAGCCTCTGCTTGTTATCAACACTGGAAGATTTATAAACTTACAAGTTTATTTTATTTTACCATTCAGTTCAACCCGTGAAGTTACCATACTTATGATACTCTTTATTTCACTTTCGAATGTGTATCTACGTCATGATTTTATATAAATACAAAAATATCCTAATTGATACAAATATCATTTGCTTCCCGTTTCATGCCTCTCCGTGTTATCTGAAAAATATACTTTGCTGATTGCAAATATTAACTGTTCAACCAGAACTGTCATGTTGGTTGAATGCGGGCTTGCACTAACCACTCTCCTTCGGAAAATCACCTGTTCCAAAACTAGAAATGATTAAACTACTTCATAAGCTCTCTCTCAATACGTATGATTATTAGAAAATATAAGATCCAAGAATTATTTAGAAAAGTTATGACAATCATTATTATTATTATTATTAGTGGATTATTATTATTATTATTAGTTATATTAGTTTAAATATATTTAATTATTATCTCATTATGTGAGAATCCACATGTTCGAATCTTCGAATATGGATAAAATATCCATTTCTCAACAAAAATAATTATTAACTTTTACAGTTACATCGGCTGTTTTCCGTGATTATCCAAAAATATGAAATATTCAAATAAATGCTCGTTATGCTCGGTCATCGATCCTAAACTGTTCTGAGTGCTGAAAATACTCAGAATAACTCTAATATGTCTTGCGTAAATCATTGCAAGATTTAAATACGAAGAAAAATAAATGTGTTGGTCATCTGCAGAAAATGAGTTTGTTCCAATTAGCTAGGCATAATATAAAGTCAAAATGTGGCTTACATTTCTCGTTGGTCTTGAAGCGTAGTGAACCTGGTCTGTACCAGATTTATCCAGATACATGCCCTATCGGACACGCACGTCTAATCCTTGTATCGGCCGCCATTATATACCCACAATCTGTCTAACAAGACATAGTGGTAATATCTCTTGAAGTTTGAAGTAACTGTTGATCCATTTTAATATTTACCTCTGTTAACGCCATAACAGTTTGCTTAAATGGGGTCAGATCTAAATGATCTATTCTCAAATATGTCAGTTGTAACATAACTCACGGTAATCCTTTCAGTACAAGAAAACACTGACAGTCTAAACCAATCAACGGCTGTTCTGAAGATCGTTCCCTGGGCATGGCTTATCACCATCTATCATGCGCGAAGCAACTTATAGTTTCCCATCGTCGGCTAATGAACAACAGCGTGATAGACTGGCCTTCAATATACTGAAAGATCGGAGTGGTTATCAAGTTACAAATATGAAACTGACTAAATTGGACTAAAATATCCAAGTATTAGATTATTATTACTGGACTGTGACAAAGTACTTTCTAGACAAAGTCTAGCATATGTCCATAAAGAAATAAAATATTTCACCAGTGTCCGTAGAAAAATATCAATCACCTTAGTGATTCACTCTGCCTGAAACTTACTATGTTCCACATGTCTCGCAGCACTTTTGTAACTATCACAATTTGAAATATCTTCTGCGTAGATCCGGCAACCATGTGCCTTGGCTCAACGTGGCAGCAGCACCTTGCCTAGCAAGAGCTTGTTTCGAAGTGAGCTGATGTTGCTTGGGCCGGCCGGCTTTTATTCAAAACGGTCAGGGTCACGCTGAATCACGCTGAAATCTGGAAATCCTCATATCTCTGGTATCCCTGGTCCGATTTACTTGAGACTAAGTGCATTCTCTTTCATTTGGCCGTGCCAGAAATCTGATCCAAGTCTCAAGACTCTACTCCATGGCTAACTATTTAATCAACAAATAGTCTCGACCTCTGCTACTACTCGCTACGTCACTTGACATGCTCTTAGCTGCATTAAATTTCCAATCCCTTCTAGAAGTAATGGAGCGCGATATTCAAATATCTCAACTTTCAAAAGCGGCTGTAGCCTTTCCCTTGATATCTAGGTGTCTGAATCTTGGAATACCCATTCCTAGAGTTGGGCACACTATACTAAACAATTACGGTCCAATAAACCAGTGACCATTTACACACACCATCTCTTGCACACCTTCATTTCATACTTTGTTTTACTTCCCAATTCCCTTTACCCCGACCTCTCGTTGCCTGCTTTATAGAACTGCTGTATAATCAGCAGCCAGGTTCATTATCACAGCCTTGAGTGTGAGTCATGCGGCTGCCAAGCAGCTCAGTGCGCGGTCAGCTGTTAGTTAAACGCTCTTCTGCAATACTCGTTCCAAGCACTAATAGCTTAATTAGTTAGGACATCTCCCCAATTCACAATCCCCGTAAATTAGAGCCTTTCCCCCGACCAGAGTTCCCATTCACACGCCCAATTCCAAGTCCCCGCACATTCACCAAAACTCTCCCAATTAGATTAAACCTTCCAAATTAGACCAACCCTTACTCCCGGTCTGAAAAATAAGGTATGGGTCGGGATATGAACCGACAGCTCTTTAGAACACAAGCGCCGATGTTACGTGTCTGGTTAGGCAACCTGCAGCATTAAAAAAAGATATCAGGACTGTAGCTAATGCTAGTGTTGAAATGAAAACTTTCCGTATACTTTTAGCACGGCAATGTGAGGAAATGTAAAATGTTATTTCATTAGCATGGGGATGAATGAGAATTAATACATGCTAGAAACTGGCGAGATTGGCAAGTTTACTGCGAGTGACGCTTGGGAAAATCCAATTTTGTAGCGGCACGTGTCAAGGCGACTTTGAAGCGTGCGAGAAGGGAGATTAGACCGCGTAAAAGATAGAATTTCATCAAGTGACAGCATATTGACCAATGGCAAAATTACATATTGGCGGTTCTCAATATTTTATTAATTATTGAAAATAACTTTCAGAAGAAAATAAATGGCAGAATTGGAAAGAAACCGAGAAATGAAAACCGATGTTGTAAATTTTATTAAATGATTTGAAAGGATGAGACAGATATTTATTGATAAAGAAAGTTACAAGGTCGAATGCAAGAAACGCCATTTTTAATTGTTATCAGAGTGGGGAGACGGCCATAAGAAGTCATTCTCTACTTGTCTTCGAAGTTGAACAAACGTGTTAGTCGAAAGTGGAAAAAGTTGACCGAGCTATCTGAAGAAGACTTGACGGGGAGAAGGTTGGTTGGTTGGTTGGTTCTTAAGTTTAGGGGCTGCGACAACGCGGTCATGTAGCCCCGTGTACTTTGGGTGTGTGTAGAATCTGTCTGATAACCGGTGTTAATTGTGATGACTGTATTAGTGTGTGTTATCTGTATTTTAATTTAAGTACTGCAACTTAGAATTTTTCAAATAGTTCCTACTTTTGCCGCCAAGCGCCACCGTCAACGACTACTAGGCCAAGTTCAGAACTTAGCTACTAGACGCCACCGCAGTCGGCTCTTGGCAACGAACGTAGAAACCTAAGAGCGTTGTTTACATTCTTTACCTATCCAATTTAGCTTCACACAGGTGCAATTAGTGGAAGGTTCTTTAACATGCCATAAATCTATGACATGGGACCACCGGCTTTACTTCCCCTCCGAAGGAAGGCATACTGAGGGATTTTTAAAGCTCTTAAAAATCCGACGGCTTCGGCCGGTTTTGAACCCTTTGTCTTGGGCATAGAAGCTCAGCATGCTACCGACTACGCCACCGAAGCCACTACACGGGGAGAAGAGCATCTCCACCGGTCAAGATGAAGAGAAGTATCGCTGAAAGTTAATACACTAGAAAGTCAAAGTTATAATTCAACTACAGCAAGCAATATAATTGACAGAGACGAAGAGAATTCATTGAAATATCCAAGGGAAATTCACCCTACGGTGTGTAGTTATTAATGCCAAGCAGAAGCAACGTTTTTCGAGAAATACAAGAGTCATTCGAAAACTAAGTAAATTCTACGAAACCCTACTCAACGAGTTAGTTCAGACTGCTATTGAGAAATACGAAGATGTTATTCGAATAGTCAACGAGGATATCTGACATGAAATATTACTTGATTGTCATGGAGAGTTACTAAATTATGAAGGGGAACTAACTATTTGCAATATGAGGATTCCGGCTGTGACTTAGCCCGCATATCACGGCTTTGTCAAGGAGGGTGTAAGCCTATCATCATGCTTCACCATATCATCACAATCGCATCTACGACTGCAAGGCATTGCTATAACAACGTAGGAAATACCTATGAACTACAACAACAACAACTATCCTCGGAGAACTTCAAGAATGCTGTTCGCTAGAGGACGATCGCCCGAAAGTCCTAGTTTCAGAAGAATGCAGAGAGATTCGAGTCCTGGCGTGGAGAAGGAAGTACGGCAGACGATCTCGGCTGATAGACGGACGAGGGAGAGCAGGCAGGTGTCCCGCATGCGGCCTGGCACCCGACCACCACCGGTCCCGTTACGTCAGCTGATTGGCAAGCTTCTGTACGAGGAGACTGCGGCGATGGAAATTCAGGTCCAATTTGGATTTTGAAAAAAGATTCTGGCAGAAGGTAAAAATACCCAACGAATATTATTGTAGTTAGAAACGCAGTAACGTATATATCCTTGACCTGACCTAGTTTTGTGTGGCAAATTTGATATATAAGGTGCGTTCAAAAAGTAACGAGCCGGAGGCTGCAATGCGCAAACCGGTGACGACATCGGCTAATCGTGACGTGTGTAACGAGGTGTGGTTCCGACCAGAGCGTGGAAGGTCACAGCCTGTCGCTAGAGGGCACGCGTGCACGTCACGTGACGATACAAAGCGACCTTAACGGTGAATCAGGGGCTCCACTTCTCCAAATAATCCAGTCAGCAATTGTAAAGCTAATACAAAAATTACGTTACAATATATTGAAGGGTCCTGATAATATTGTTAGTGAAGTACTTAAACTAGGAGGTAGGGCCGTGGCACGAAACTTAGAGGTGATGTTTAATGTGTCCATAAACAATGCGCAAATCCCGGATGACTGGAAAAGATCTACGGTAGTCCCAATATTTAAGGGAGGGAGCAGACTTGAATTGGCCAACTACAGGCCGGTTAGACTTACGTCCATCGTTTGTAAACAGATGGAGGGAACAGTGGGAAACATTATCATGGTTTAATGATAGGCAACATGGATTTCGGAAAGGTTACTCATGCGAGAGTCAGATGCTATCACTTTTTCAAGATATTAGCGAATCGTTAGACGATGGAGTTTCAGTCGACGGCGTAGTTATAGATTTTGCGAAGGCATTTGATGTCGTGCCGCATGACATGCTACTCCATAAATTAGCTTCGACGAAGATTGATAGAAGAGTAATTTTATGGATCCAAGAATTTTTGACGGGTCGTTCCCAGAAAGTGAAAGTTGAAGGCCGATTCTCGGATGAAATTACCGTAAAGTCGGGTATCCATCAGGGCAGCGTAATCGGAACTTTGTTATTTTTGGCGTTTATAAATGACTTACCAAATGGGATTCGCAGTGACTGTCGATTGTTTGCGGATGATTGTGTAATATATCGAAAGATACATGACTCACAAGACAATGCAGTACTTCAAGAGGACCTGAACCTGGTCTATAAGTGGGCGATTGAAAATAAAATGACAATAAACACAAGAAGATGAAGTCTAATAAAAATAGGGAAAGTGCGAAGGCAAGATTTTCAATATAACATTGGCTCGGAAATACTTGTAGAATAAGATTCTTGCAAATATTTGGGCGTTCACGTAGGAAATGATATGAAATGGACTAGTCATATAGGATGTGTAGTTTCTAAAGCTTACAAATCCCTGCACTTTCTAATGAGGGTATTAAAAGGAAGTAATACCTCTTGGTGTATTTTTGCAAATACACGAAAAAAAAGAATTAGCTTTTGCTGTTCTTCATTACTTTATATCAGTCCATTTATTTACATTTCTTTCGAGCACACACCAACATCGAACTGTTACCTCCTGTTTGCCCCGTGCATTTGTTCATTTTTTCTGTCAGTTTTTTACAGAAACGCATATTCCGTTGAACCAGCCTGACAGCGTCCCATCGCTGCCTTCCGAACTTCCATTGCTTCAAGCCATAAAGACTTCTACATTAATCCGCAGGGCGTCGTGTTCTTCACCAACCCACTACTCCGTGAAGACACCGCTCCAAGAAGAATTTTGTTTTTGTAAAGTTTTTTCATGTTTATGTATAACCTCTTTGTTTCCTCCCCTTACTCGCCTGCTTCCCCCTCTTCTCGCCTCCTCCTACTGCTCTCTTCTCCGCGCGCGCTGCTCGCTCGCTCGTTCACTTCGTCTCGACTTGTCTCCGTGCCGTGAGCAACCACTCACCCTCTCAAGTGCACTCAACTTCTTGTTGGACATGCCGTCTAGGCTAGTGTACTTTCTCTGCGTCTAGCAGCCCTCACTTGTACGTCGGAAGTCAAACCAGTCAGTTGGAGCTTAACTAAAGCTCGCCTCCTCTCCTCAAGAGGCAAACTTTTAAATTCGACGCCATGTTCGAATTTTAGAACCAACCGTCAACAGCAACATCGCCTTCTTCATGGAGCAAAGATAAGTACCGACTTCATGTTTTAACCTCATTCTCGTCGCTTTTAGAAGGCTCAATGCTTTTATTTGGATTTTATAGACAGTGAAAGTTGCTATGTGAAAGTAACTGCTTTCTAGAGATCTTCTTGATCAAACTTAAACTATCAAGTCTAACTTTCAATATGAAAGATTTTCTGAGATGCTATCTCACATCGAGGGATATTTCCAAAATACCCACTGTCTATATAATCTAGTTTTCCGCCGAGGGATTCTCTACCCAATTTAAACAAGTCATCATTGCTCTGGAACCTTCCAGAACCTGCACTCTATCTACCAGTTATACTGGCATGTACTTTCCACTCACATATGGGAATACTTTTTCAAACTAAGGGATCTTCCTTATGAACTGCTAATCAATATCTAATTTTTTCTTCCTCCGTTGGGATTTTTCTGGTGCATTCAACTAAAACCTACAAGTTTCTCAAGCAATAGACTCTCGCAAATCTAGTGTAACTAGTTATTTTCCACCATTGCAATAACTTTCTATGCCATCAAGGTTTTGTGCTACTACAGTGAACTCTTTCACTATATCAACATACTATAGTGAAAACAGTGCCTGTTCAACTTTTCATCCGCGTTGCGCTCGTCCGAGTACAATAAATACGGCCATGAACACTTTTCCACAATCCCATTTGATCTTTCCCAAACCCTTTACTAACAAACTAAAATAATAAAATTGTTACTTTAGGTCTTTTTTCAATGAGGTGTCACTCTACATAAGTGCCCTCCCTTATTTGCTCCATGTATAACGAATTAATGTCTGTAAAACTTCGTGTCTAGTGCACGCCTTAAAGCATGTTGTTTCTCCCTTCTAATGAGGGAATCCAATTCTTTCCACTCAAAAGTGAGTTATCTCTAGGTTTCACGAAAGAGACACTTGCCCCATTTTTCTCGTGATCCCTACTTAAACATAGGAGTTCTAGAAACTTCCTTTCAATTGTTCTCTTCAGGTTTCACAATAAGTGACCTGCCCTATTTGCATAATCTTCTATGTATAACCTACCCACCTGTTTTGTTGTTGTTGTTAATTTCGAAGTAGTTATTATTTCTAAGATACTTATCTAGAAATCCTTAAAGTACACACCTTGTACTTGATTTATTGTTTAACTTTAATTACGTCAGTTATCTTTAAATTTTTCATTTATTCATCTTAGCCATTTCATAATCTTACGAAGATTTTAAAGCATATAAAAGGTTTAAAAACAAAAGAATTATCAATTGCCTGGCACATGCTTTAGACGTTTTCGGAGGTCTGCGACCCCAATTGTTTATAAAAATCAAAATTATATATTTGTTACAAAAACTACTTCCTGTTACATTGTTAAATAAATTAAAGATTTGTTTTTTGCTTTATCATTTCTCTAATATAACGGTTAGGCAAGATCCTGTCTTCCTTGACTCTTCCTATTTAATAAAAATAAATCTATTGATAGGGTTTTCACCATTTGTTGCATTTGAGCAAGAACTCTTAGTTATAACTTATGTCAAACTCTCTTCCTATTTCTTCCATCCTTTTTCTCCATTCCGAAACCCACTTCTATTTCTTCATCATCTTCCCTTGGGGGTTAGGTTATTCCCAAGCTAATAATCTACCCACCTCTGCTAAAGAATTAGGATATTTGTCACTTGTAAGTAAGACCTATTGTGGAATACGCCTCGGCGGTTTGGGTTCCATATCAAGTAGGGCTCATAAATGAGTTGTAAATTGTACAAAGAAAGGCCGCTAGATTTGTGCTCAGTGACTTTAATCCCAGGAGCGGTGTAAGCCGTATGTTAAAGAAACTTGGGTGGGAATCACTTGAGGCTAGGAGAATGAAATCTAGACTCTGCGCTATGTACAACACGTATACAAATCAACCAGCATGGGGTGAGCTTAGCAAACGTATGGAAAAGCCTACTTACATGGGTAGGAGCGATCATCCTTTCAAAGTTAAGGGCCGACCACAGCGAACAAATTATGGTAAATATTCTTTCGTAAACCGTGCCATTGTTAATTGGAACTCTCTACCTGCCGCAGTCTTAGAGCCTTTTCCCAAACATATAGGTGTGTTTAAGAAAAGACTGACTGTTTGTGTAAATACTCCAGTTTAATTTTTAGTGAATTGTTATGTACAATTATTTATTTGTTATGTATATCTAATTTGCCACCGGTGGACACACCCCCAATTGCAAATAAACGAATGAATGAATGAATGAATGAATTTAGACATTTGAGTGAAAAATCGTTCCCTTAGGCTTTGTATGTGAAGTAAAAGCAATGCCAACTACGTACAGGTAGAGGCTTCCACTTTTTGTGACATCGGCACTAGATGGGATGAAGTTGTCAGCTCCACGCCTGGCCGTCCTTACTCCCAGGAATTACCCAGGTACTCATTTCTGGTGTAGGCTGAGTGAACCCCAGGGCTATTTGCATTTCCTAAAGTGGTAGTTTTGTTTCCAAAATCCACTGCCTGGGTGGGAATCGAACCCACTCTCTTTCAGTTAGAAGCTCAGCGCCTCTACCGACTGCGCCACGCAGCCCCCTTTGTATGCTGTGTGCTATGTTTAAAATGAATGTTTTACAGCCAGAATTGCAACCCTTTCCTGTTCGGAGTGTTAATTATACTTAATGACATAATTTTAATGAGATTAGCTTAAATCATGATCTTACATTTGTCATGAAAAAGACATAACGGAAAAATATATGTCATAAACGCCCGGGTCCTAATAATGATATTAAACAAGTTCGGATCGTATTCTAAAAATTATCCCCAAATTTTCTCCAAACGTTATCCGCAGCTTATCCGCTATCCACACAGCCATGCAAACTATATCCGCATCCGCGCCGGGATTTACTTATCTCTCAGATTTTCTATATGTAAGAGTGGCCAATCCATGGTCCTTGTGGGGGAGGGTGGACATGCAAACTTAACAATGCATCGTCAGTTTTCACTACTGTCAGTTGGACAAGGATGTACAAAACTGCTTTATATACAGATCCAGGTGACTAGGTCTGCACTTGACCATGAGAGCTCAGCGGTAGGAGAGGGGTGTGGAGCGGTGCAGGGGTCGTACCGAATATTTACCTGTCTGAAAACAGTGTCCCTCGGACAAACTAGTCTAAGCCAGTGCCGCCTAGCGTGGCAAATGTTTTACACTGCAGTAGTATGCAGGAGTAGGGCCATGGGAAAGTGCAGAGCTAGCCACCGGTAACTGTACCTCAAACATTATTTGGGCTTACGTTTTGAGGAAGAAACGTTTGCGCAGCCTTGTTCCTTTTGTTTTTCTCTGAAACCATTTCAGGGGGGCCACAGAAAAAGCATTGCCAGCTGGATATGACCCGCGGGCCTCAGTTTGGACGGACCTGGTCTATAGCAATGAGCTGCTAATATTCCGGAATATTACTCACCCTTATGCCCTTGACAGAATATGGATTGCCGTTATCTTCAAGAATATCCTCGTCGTTTGGCATGCGCAGCATTAACTCCAGGCCGGTAGCGGTACCCGAAGCAGCGTTATGCTTCAGAACGCATGTTTGGTCTTTCAGGACACCAACCTCTTCCAGCGAAATCACATCATCTACGTCGATATCACTGCTGTAAACACAATTACAGTAAGACATCCAATTAAGAAAAAATATTTATTAATTCCACTTATCGCAATTTCATCATAATCTTGAATTGGCAGTGTAGCATTACTATGCAGATAATGATTGAGGTAGCTTCGTAACTTTACATAGTAGACCTGCACAATATGTCTTTATGGTGATGTCTGAAATGACTGCAACGTTTTGATATTGAGCTTGAAATGATTGCTTTATACTTGACCACAATGCTAGGACGTGTATAAAAAGCTATTTAGTACACATCATGGAAAAACATTTTAACAGGTGGGATATTTTTAAATGGAACATATCAGTGGAATATATGAAATTCGGTTATTTAATTCTTCACAGAACTGCTTTTCAAAGCTCACAATCATACTAATATATAAAAATGAGATGGTGTGTGTCTGTCTTTCTGTCTGTCTGTCTGTCTGTTATCTAATAACGCAAGAACCACTGGTCCGATTTAAATGAAATTTTGCATGGATGTAGCTGAAATACCAGGTTTACATATAGGATACTTTTAATTTCGATATTTTGCACTATTAAGAAATGGCGACCATTTTAGTGACGTCACTACACCCTTTGGTTTCATAATTTCATATTTCCATATCAAATAAAAAGAGAACGGTAGGAAATAGCAAACTTCTGATGGCACATACGAGCTTCAAAATTTAATGTTCTATCCGGAAGGTCCTTATCACTTTTCGTGTATCTCCAACGGTTAGCGAGTAAAACCTACTTTTGTGACGTCACTACACCCTTTGGTTTCAAGATTTCATATTTCCATTTCAAATAAAAAGAGAACGCTAAGAAATAGCAAACTTTTGATGGTATACACGAGCTTTAGCATTTAATTTTCTATCCAAAAGGTTCTTATCACTTTTCGTGTATCTCCGACGGTTAGCGAGTAAAACCTAAATTTGTGCAATAAAACACGGTCACATCGAGCGGTGCAGTATATCTCTACATATATAAAAAAGGAAATTTGTCTTTTTTTTCTGAATTTCTACGGAAATTTGAGTTATTTACACGTTTCAGACTGTTTTATGATAGATGCGCGCGAAAATAATGTTTTGGTCTGTCTGTCGGTTTGCTTGATTGTCTGTGGACAACTTTGTTCCCTTATAACTCGAGAACGGCTGGGTGTATCAACGTAAAATTTGGTACAGATATCCATCAGAGGCACGACACTAATCATTGATGTAACTCTTCTCTATACCTCTCATAAAAGGGGGAATACCCCCTTAAAAAACATGCTGAAATAGGAGTAGAAGGACGAGACAAAGCTCATTTTCAGCCCCTCAATGTGAGAGACAAAACTCGGGGGCCCTAAAAGCACATTTTAAGGTCCTACGTCCAACCGTTTTTGACATATTCCCAGAAAACTAATTTCATTTAATAAACTATGAACGAATGCAAGCCGATAACCATGGCAACAGATTCTCAGAGATCCATCTTTTGCTGTAAGACGCAATACAATTCCATTAATTACATTCGTGTGAAAGTTTGCAAACGGTTAGATGGTTATTATGGAACCAAATTAAGCTGTAAATTTCATCAATACGTAAAATGCGCTTAAGGGGGTCAAGGGGTAGTCTAGATTTTTTTCACGCGATTTACATCTGCGGGTGTGGTATGGCAGGTCTATTATATTCCTATCCCTATGTTATATTATTATTATTAGTATTATATTATGGCGTACAACGACGAGACAAAGCCCCTCGGTGCCAGAAATAAAACTCGAGGGTCCTCGAAAACTACATTATAAGGCTCTAAAACCAACAGTTTCTGAAACATTCCCAGAAAACTATTTAAATTTAATTTAACAAACTAATGAAGGAATGCAAATCGGTAACCATGACAACATTATCTCAAGGGGTGGTATCCAACTTTCCATCTATTTCAGTAAGAAGCAATTTATTACATTTATTACATTTCTGTGAAAGTTTGCAAATATAAGGTTATCACGGAACCAACCTAGACTGTATAATTCATCAATGCAATTAAGGGGGTCAAGGGGTAACCTAGGATTTTTTCATGCAATTTTCACGTGCGACATATAGTGCAGAAGGTCTATTATATCTCCAAACAACAACATTATTTTCAAAAATTCCTGAATTGAATCAGCATTTTTTGCGGCTTTTAGGAATTTGGGCCATTTGAGACTAAAGAACCTGAATTTTCATGCACCACAAGCTTTTATAATTTATGAAAGAGGTCTTCCTGTGTATGGGGACCCAACACAACGTAGAGGGTCAGTTTTTAAGTGACGTGTATTGCGTTTCATCTACAAGGCTTTCAATTCTATTTCATGTCAGGAAGTACACGTCAGGAGAATTTAGTTTGAGAGCACATTTCAAATTTTTTTTTTTCGACATACTGGTTCATCGTAAGGATGATTTTCTTTGATACTGTGTGGTAGATATATCCATATTTGGATTTCTGGGTGATATGTTGTAGACAATAGTATTGTCTGTCTGTCTTTCTGTGTATCCTTACGTACGCCTATAACTCATGTTCGGATGCTTGGTGCATCGTAAAATTAGGTATGGTAAACATGAGTCAATACACCAATCATTTATAAAACTCTTCACCGTTCATTTCATACAGTAGAAGGGTGGATATAGGGAAAAACTTCTCAAAATACATGCTAAAATAGGCGAAATATAAAAATTATCCTAGAAGGACGACCAAAGCATATGTTGCACTTCTCAATGTGTGACACAAAATTCGCGAGTCTATAAAGGGTCTCCGAAAACCACATTATAAGGCCCTTAAATTAACAGTGTGTGTGATATTCCTAGAAAACTAACTCCGTTTTGATAAACTTATGAAGGAATGACAAGCCGCTAACCATTGCAACAGTAGCTCAATTGGTAATGTCTGGTGCGTCTCTAAAAGCAACAGTACTTAAAAGGGACGTAACACCAATAACATTATTATTATTATTATTATTATTATTATTATTATAATGTCTGGTGTTAACACCGAACACCGTTCGAAGAACGGGTACTTCTGCTAGTAAAATGATAAAAACTTAATATTAAAATATCAATACTTAAAATCATACGCCAATTTAAAAAAAAAAAACACTGAAAAATGGCTACCAACACGATAAATAATTAAATAATAAATAAATACATAAATAACCTGTGGCCTTAAGTTAGGAAACATCCCGGCATTTGTCTGGAGTAGAAGTGTGAAACCAATGAAAACCACTTCAAGAATGGCTGAGGTATTCATCGAATCCACTTCTTCTCACTTTTATACAGTATATTTATTTAAGCTTAAGTATTATTATTTATTATATTTGAATGGCAGCCAATGGCCATAGCGGGGTATTTTAATTGAACGCCCGTAGGTTCCTAACAAGTTCAATTTCAAGTAGTTTGGCTACCAGAGATGCCACTGTCACTGACACATAGCGGCGAACGTTGGAACTTGATAGAGCGCTTCTAACCGAATAACCTACTAATTTAGATACACACTGCAAATTGCAATGGTAGGTTCTTTTACATGCCATAAATCTATGACATGGGCCCGCTGGCTTTACTTCCCCTCCGAAGGAAGGCATACTGTAGGATTTTAACGCTCTTAAAAATTCGACGACTTCGGCTGGGTTTTAACCCGCGATCTTGGGAACATCAGGTTAGCA
Organism: Meconema thalassinum; assembly: GCA_946902985.2. Taxonomy (NCBI): domain Eukaryota; kingdom Metazoa; phylum Arthropoda; class Insecta; order Orthoptera; family Tettigoniidae; genus Meconema; species Meconema thalassinum. The sequence goes on from OX336390.1 coordinate 791,270,455, forward strand.
TGCTACCGACTACGCCACCGAAGCCACTTATTTATTTAGTGCCAGGAGTGTCCGAGGACATGTTCGGCTTGCCAGAGTTAGTAGCTGCTTCTATTCGGACACCCATGGGGTGAGCTACAAGTGCCGCCGCATGTGGATGAGATGAAATGAATGAGGATGAATGAAACTGGGCAAGTTCAATTTCAAGTAGTTCCAACTTTGGCTACCAGACGTCACTTACACCCAGCGGCGAACGTTGGAACTTAATAGAGCGTTTCTAGCTAATTAACCTAAAAATTTAGCTATACATTACAAATTGTAGTGGTAGGTTCTTTTTCATGCCATAAATCTATGGCATGGGCCCACCGGCTTTACTTCCCCTCCAAAGGAAAGCATACTGAAGGTTTTTAACACCCTTAAATCCAACGACTTCGGCCGGGTTTGAACCCGCAATCTTGTGCAGCAGTTCAGCATGCTACCGACTACGCCACCGAAGACGCTTAGTGAGGCATTGTTATTGGTTTAAGGGGTGGAACAGCGAGGTCATCTGCCCCGAAGTGAAGTATTGCACTAACCTTTGATAACTTTATGTGCTTGCATATAGCTTTCTCCAATACTGAAAAGAAAAGTATTTCGTTCTGTAACTGTCATGACGATAACTGAGTTCCGGGTTCGATTCACGACTCTACCAAGATATATTGGTTTGAGGTCGAGAACGATTTCCACTGAACCTCGTGAGGATAACTGAGTAAAACATTGGTTCGATTTTCACCTCAGTCACCCTTGGAGTGTTTCTTATAGTTTCCCTTTCGTACTTCAGGCAAATGCCGAAATACAGTAGTTCTTATATCAAGTCCACAACCACCGCGTTGTCAACCCTAGCTAAATTACAAGTACGCCCTCTACTACAGACAACACAATAACACAGGTTATCTAACAAATTCCACACACATTCAATTACACGAGGCTAGTGGCTATGATGCTTCATCCCTTAATCTATACCGACATCAACAACAATTCACTTGATTTAATTTACCATTCCCTGGTAGCTTCCGACGTCAACGAATTGAATGAATAGCAGAATCCTCCTTCATATCGCTGGAGGTCGAACAAAGAGCTGCAGTCTGTCAGCTTCCCTTGCCAGTAGCACTCTTGGAATATGTCGTTAAACTTCGGAAGAACCTGAAACATAGAATAATAATATTAATATTAAAAATTACAATAATAATAATATGATCTATTGTTGTGTCATTTTTGAATTAAATCCATTAGTCAGTATAGAAGTTACATGCATTTAAAATTGGACCTATCAGCAGGCTTAGAATCATGATGGCAGCACTGGCGTAGGCCTATATTAGTTACTCCTAATTAATCTAGAATGCCAGGTACTATACGTGTGCCAAGTTTAGAGCTATTGGCTTGCATACTTTCTGATATAATTGATATTATGGTAACAAAAGTAGAGACTGCATTTATTAACAGTTGGCAGCCCTGGTTACTCTTAAGAACCGGCATAGTCATATCTGTTATGGTACACATAGCACATACGAAATTTGGTTGAAATCCAAATGATAGTATAGAAGTTACATGTATTTAAAGTTGGACCTCTCAGCAGGCTTAGAATCATGTTGGTAGCACTGACGTATGTAAGTTACTCCAAATTAATATAGAATGTCAGGTACTATACGTGTGCATAGTTTAAAGCTGTCGGCCTGCATACTTTCTGATATATGGGTATTTGGATTTTAAAAAAATTGAGAGCATTTATTAACAGTTAGCAGCCCTGGAGGCTCTTAAGAATACGCTCAGTCATATCTGTTTATGTATACATAGCACATACGAAATTTGGTTGAATTCCAATTGACAGTGTAGAAGTTATATGGATTTAAAAATTTGACCTATCAGCAAGCTTATAATCATTTTGGCAACACTGCCATGTATGGCCTCCTGGAAATTAAACAGCAATAGCTCCCATTCAAACCTTCCAAGATATCCATCATGGAGCTCAAATTTCAATTGTGATTTTTCAGCAGTTGGTAGCACTGACATCATTTTCAAATATGTCCGTGAAATATTCAGGTATAGATCTTTACTCCTACCAAATTTTGTTTCGATTGCTGCAGCCGTTTAGGAGTTGATAGGGGGGACACACACACACACAGCCAGACAGACAGACAAACAGACAGAAGGACAGGCAGACAGACACACATTTGCCCGATCTCATAAGTCTCCTTTTTCCTCATTTTTGCAAAATGAGAAAAGTAGGCTAAAAATAATAATATTAATAATACTAATCATCATCATCAACATCAGAATTGAATCATGAGACTATCAAAGAGAGAATTTCAAAATTACAGAAGGCCTATAGAATCACCTGGAACAGAAACAACAACAAATCATATCGCAAAACGCAAAATTAAGATATTACACCAGTGATGGACGAAGCAAAGAGGATATAAAAGTAGGTTAGCACAGGCAAGGAAAGCATTTCTACAGAAGAGGAATTTATTGACATCGAATATAGATTTAGGTATTAGGAAGTCATTTTTGAAAGCCTTTGTCTGGAGCGTGGCACTCTATGGAAGTGAAACTCGGACTATTAGTGCAGCAGAAAAGAGGAGAATTGAAGGGTTTGAAATGTAGTGTTACAGGAGAATGATGAAGAAGAGATAGGGTTACAAATGAAGAGGTATTAAGACGACTGGGAGAGCAGAGATGTTTGGGGCGACTGATAATGAAGAGACGGTATAGGTTGGTAGGAAACATACTAAGACACCTAGGTTGGTTGGTTGGTTGGTTGGTTGGTTCTTAAGTTTAGGGGCTGCGACAACGCGGTCATGTAGACCCGTGTACTCTGGGTGTGTGTAGAATCTGTCTGATAACCGGTGTTAATTGTGATGACTGTATTATTGTGTGTTATCTGTTTTTTTTTAATTTAAGCACTTCAACTTAGAATTTTTCAAATAGTTCCTACTTTTGCCGCCAAGCGCCACCGTCAACGATTACTAGGCCAAGTTCAGAACTTAGCTACTAGACACCACCGCAGTCGGCTCTTGGCAACGAACATAGAAACCTAAGAGCGTTGTTTACATTCTTAACCTATCCAATTTAGCTTCACACAGGTGCAATTAGTGGAAGGTTCTTTAACATGCCATAAATCTATGACATGGGACCGCCGGCTTTACTTCCCCTCCGAAGGAATGCATACTGAGGGATTTTAACGCTATTAAAAGAAATCCGACGGCTTCGGCCGGGTTTGAACCCGCGATCTTGGACATAGAAGCTCAGCATGCTACCGACTACGCCACCGAAGCCGCCAAAAGACACCCAGGAATAGCAAACTTACTTATGGAAAGAAGGGTCGAGGATAAGAACTGAAGGGGTAAACCAAGATTAGAATATGTTAAACAGATTGCCTCGTATGTATAGTATGATAGCTATGTAGAGATGAAACGATTAGCTCAGGACAGGAAGGCATGGAGAACTGCATCAAACCAGTTAAAAGACTGAAGACTCAAAAATACAACAACACCATAGTCACCAAACCTGAAGCATTATTGCCTCGGAAACCTCGATCATTGGAGGCAGATCTGTCATTAAAGACGTAAAGCAATAAGAAATGAAAATATTGAGAAAAATCCTTGGTCCAGTCTGCTCAGAAGGAATTTGGATGAAACGGAAGTCTCAGGAGCTTTTTCAGCTGTTGAAAAGATCACTGACATCTCCAGGAAAAGGCGGTTGATGTTGTACTGCCTAGGTGGTCCATATAAACTTTTAACTTACTGATTTCTCAGAAACTACTGTATTTCCAGGAACTAATTATATTTTTCATGGATGTTCTTTGATGCTCTTGTCCTACTTTAATACAGGCCATTTGAAAATAAGAACAAATTTGATTTTTCGTTCCGTGAAGAACTATGAAGCCTATTTTCATATATCCTATTTATGTTAATCACCTCGATCAATATACAAAATTTCAGTTTGATTGCTATCATAGATTATTGGATATTGAGAACCGTCTAAATATTTCGGATGGTCGCCATGTTGGATGTTTATATATGTAGGCCATAGAGTTATGTATTATTAGATAAGGATTATTGTGTACGTTCATTATTCAAACGTTGATTTCGATTGCATGATTAGAACACAAGAAATAAAATATTACATTATGCAACGAGCCTATAATGCCTATAATTAAGACACGAGTATTTTTATAAAACGAGCGTATGCGAGTTTTATAATTTCCATACGAGTGTCTTAATTACCATTATAGGCGAGTTGCATACGACTGTTTATGTTCGACGATAATTACAACTTTATTATATGTTTTAACATAAATATTCATAAATATCTGTTGAGAGTCAGCCACTTGAATTTTGTGATTGAAGAGCGAGCGCTGGGTATATCTCTGTCTTTCAAGATCTCTGAACGACCGACGCATGCGCTCTGTGTGCTTGCAATGCCATATGCAGGCCATATGTTTACATCTGCCGTCCCTCAGTAATATTGTCACCGGAGTCGTTTGAAGGCAATGCGCTGTGTAGAAATTAGAGTTGGTGATATTAAGGTACAGTGCTATTTCTTGTCTCATATTCGCCAGTTTATTTACGTGAACATATGGACGGTGCGTATTCCATGTCGGTAATTTATTATAGTTCGATGTTGTGTTTATGTCCGACATGTTGGATTTTGAGCGCATGCGTGAAGGTATCGTTACCTAATTGGTCAATGAACGAGCTCTAATTGGCTGGAGAAACTGTATCATAATGAAAAAAGTGCTATAATGACCATCATTATGATACAGTTTTCTGACACAATAGTGAGGGTCGAACATAAAATTAATTTTAAAATTTTGCACAGCCACCATCTTGAGATTATGTAAACAATTGAACTTAATTAGATGGCAGTGCATTGCAATTTGTATAATTATTTTCTGTACCAAGTTTCACTGCGTCCGGATGGTTAAAACGCGAGGAAAGTCTATTCAAATGTTTCAACTTTGCTTGGCCGCCATATTCGTTTTGTAGTTAATAGGGTTTTGAAAGTCACATAAGTGAACGCCTAGTAGTGCCTGTTCGCATTTGCGAAGGCTACAAAGCCGGAAATTAATAAATGTAATATTTCTAAAATGTACGAGAAAAAAATAGAGAATATCAGATGCCATTTGTTTAACCTATAAATTACCACGTGCTGGTAATCTTTTTCGCCTTTTTTTTTCTACTCTAAATTAAACACTTACTTACTCCTTGACTCTACGGTCCTTGCAGAACCTTGGTCTCCGCAACTATCTTCTTCCAAAGCTTTCTGCCGATTGCCTTGGTCCTCCATCTCCTGACTCCCATGGTACGTAGATCGTCCTCCACTTCCTCGATCCACCGCTTTCTTGGCCTGCCTCTATGTCGTCTACCTCCTGGATGCCCCTCCAGCACTTTCTTAGGTTCTCTTATTTCCTACATTCGATGGACATGTCCAAGCCAACGCACTCGAACAGTCTTCGCCACTGTTACTATATCCTGTTCATTGTACAGATCTCTAAGCTCCTGATTTGTTCTAATGCACCATCCCAGCTCCGTTTTAACTGGTCCAAAGATCTTCCTGAGTACCTTTCTTTCCCATGTCATTAACCTTCTTTCTTCTGTTTTATTTAATATTCTAAATTAAATATCATATTTATTACCGGTACTTACATATTTTAAGCTCATAAATCGTCACCTTTCATTAAAAACCTCGTAAGTTTGAATTTTCTCAACATTGAATGTTACCTCTTTCCTAATCAGAATTCAAAGCAGAATCGGAATTTAAAAACCTCTTAAGTCTATATTCGACAGTCTTTCCTCTGGAGATGAATTTAAAAACCTCTTATGTCTAATGGTCGGAGAGTTCTTATTTAAAAACCACGTATGTGAAACATACGAAGTTTATTTTGCTTTTAGGACATACGTGGTTTCTAAAGAAAGGTGACGATATTCTTTATTTTAAGATGCGTCTTTTGAGTACTGTTTTAGTGATTTACCATTTACCTCACGTCAAGCATGTCTCTACTAAACTGACAGCCATCACTTTGCTCTCATTGGTCGACCATCCAGCCTTGACCAATCACAGCACGTTTCCGGCACAACGTCATAGAAAATTCTGGAACATCATCTGGATTCCTATATAAGCGGCCTACCTCAGCTGCTACTTTGTGCTTACTTCGAATCTATCGTTGGACACCAGTCCTTGTGTACCAGGACTTCTACCTCGCCATGTTGGATTGCATCTAGTACTTCTACATAAAGAAGCTTTGCTTCATTTTTCGTCATGTCTTAAGAACAAGAACTCTTCATAACCAAACTTAGTTATAATCGTCGCTTTCTCAACGGCATGTTTGGTTAAATCAAAACCTTAATATGTTTGCCAGACAAACATCATTTTCTACAGTGTAACTTGTTAAATTTATGAAATTCTCATCATGCATGGTGAATTTACAAGTGTGTTCTAAGTTTTCACCAATGGAACTGCAACATTTTCTACGATGCGTTCAACAGCGTGCAATCTTTCAGTGATTAAATCTATGCAAGTGCTTACGACTTGTTACAGTGCATTTCATGTCTAAAATTCCTGCTTACATCAAGAATGGCACCTCATGTCGCTATTCATGTGCGTCACAGTTCCAGCAATGTGTTGGTTAACCTCCAAATTTCTTCAAGAACCCAGATAAGTAACATTTGTTGTTCTTCAAAATTAAAACTGGATTATCAAAAATTTTCTTCTGGACTTTATAAGAAGTCGTGCAAACTTGTTTAGGAGCATTTCTGCTCAACTTAATTCTGCATCACTTCTTTGAGTTTAGGCATTTAACTTGCCTCTTGTTATTTAAAATACAGGTGTTTACATGACGGTGTTTTCGTATGAACCTCAGAATACAGATTGACATAACGGCTTGCTTTTGCCACGTTCAGCTTAGGAATTCCATATCGGCTTGTTTTTGCCATTCTTTGTTTAGAAGCTAGCGCCTTTTTTCATGTTCTTCTTCTCTTTAATGTCGCGTCAGGATTTGGCCCCTGTCCGCTATAACCCTTTTAAGGTTATATTTTTCTTTCAATGCATTGCTAATTATGCTTGTGGTTCTAAGGAACTTTTCTATTTCTTTCTTTCTAACCAAGGTGGTTTACCTCTTGTCAAGATATAATTCTTTCTCATTCAAACAACTTGGGTTTGGGCCTCAAGTGTTTGTAAGAGTGAGTTCTGTTCCCGTAACTTTCTCTTTGAAAATCCTTTTGCTTTTCCATTTAATTGGACAATGTGTCCAGGAATTTGCAGTTATCTCAGTATCTTGGGCTGGGCCCTCAAGTACTATTTGTGCTAGTCATTCAAGTTGTTGGTTATGTCAACCTCATTCAGGTGCTATTCCAATCTTCCCAAAATAGTAATGACACTATCAAAGCCAATGTGGTTATGTTAACCTTAATCAAGTTCACTTACATTCTTTACAAAAAAGTGAAACTACTATGTATTGAATGTTGTTATATTTACATATGTTACTGTTTTCCAAATAAATATTTACCTGTTTAAGCAACTTGTTCTCTCTTTTTTGCTATTTGTTTTTAATGAATTTCAACCTGGTCTTTAACGCTCAACTTAATTTCAACTCTAACCAACTGTTGGGGTTCACTCTGAAACGGGAAGTCTTTAATTGGCTGATCCTTTGGTACTATACCATAAGTTTGGTGCCGAAACCCGGGAACGAACCAGGCACCTTTAGATTTGAACTTAAATTATATCATTGAGAGCAAGTTGCTTCATGCAAAAACCTTTTCTAATGTTATCTGACTTTTCTCAGCTACAACGGAGCCAATTAAGCTGGAGCAGGACACAGACGAGCTGTTGCAGTCCCCTCCATCTGCCAAACCTGACTTGTCTTCATCTTCGACAACTTCCTTGCAGAGTTCGGTGAGTTGTACTTCAGTCGCGATCATGTCCAGTGCAGAAAAGTTACTTGGCACTCGTGCCATCCTTAAGAAACATTTATCACGGTTTCGGTAATTTCTTACAGATAAAAGTCTCGATGACCATAATGACAATATTATGCAGGAAATATTTAAATTCTATCAGTCTAATTTTCAAGCCTACTCTGCTATACAAACAGCTCTTAAAATTCTAGACTCTGCCCACGAGCAGGATAGAGAGGCGGTGGAAACCGAGTATTATGAAGGCTTCACTGAAGCAAAAGATTTGCTTAAATCTTTAGCTGAAATTCAGAAAGACCAACCTGTCATTACCGTCAAGCCCATTCTACCCAGAATTTATTTACCTTCGTTCTCTGGTAATGCACAAGGGTGGGATTCTTTCGAAGAACTTTTTATTTCGCTAGTTCACAATAATTCATCGATATCTGACATACAAAAGTTCCATTATTTAAAATCAAAGTTTGCAGGGTCCCCCATTTACACTTATAGAGGCTCTTCCTCTAACCTCCGAAAATTATTCGGTTGCTTTTAACCTGTTGCAGCAAAGATATGGTAATCCCAATTTGCGGATTCACAGACACATTACTGCCTTGTTTAACCTCCCTTCTTGTCGCAATGATAACCTTTCTTCGTTACGTAATTTAGGCGACACAGATGAACTCCATGTACGTGCCCTAGAGCACTTAAACCAGTCCGTAAAGCATTGTAATTTATTTCTGATTTACCTTACTTCCTCAATGTTTGACTCCCAAACGTTGAAAGCGTGGTTTAGAAACCACCTTAATTACTTCAGCTTTGTATGTTGAAAAGTTGCTGAAAAAAGGAAAATTTTATATGGAGAAATACTGTCTGTCTGTTAGGTAGTCAGCCCGAAGGCTAGTTGGATCCTCAAAAAGTACCGCCGTTACGTTATGTGAGTAGATACCCACAAAAACCCAAGGCAGCGCTATATTGAGGCGTTCTAGGCAAGAAGAGGAGTGAGGTAGTTTGCCATTGCTTTCCTCACTGAGTCAGAACAGTAGTCCTAACCCTATGAGTAGAACCTTTCACAGCATTCACAGGCACTGACTGTGCCCTGAATGCCATTACCAAGCACCACCCATACCTCAGTAGCTTCCATATAATCACAGCCATGAATGAGACTGAGACATCGGTGAAAAGCCACCTTTTACTCTAGCCTGTGCCAACTGACAAATGCAAATGTACTGTATTCATCAAGAGATGGCAAACAGGGTCTTTATATTTGCTTGGCAAGGACATTCTCGCTCACGCGCTCCGCCAGTGACAGCTCAGTTACCAGCGACCGCGCCCGCACATTTACGGCAGAATACGGTACTTAAAATCAGTATCATGCATTTTTACTCACCATGTTTACAGTAGATGCTGAAAATGTTCCCCGTCCGCTGCCAAACATAATCGGCATCCCCTTATGAAGTTTCCGGTTACTCCGGTTAATTTAGCTTTAGAAATGAAACGACGACGTCTATTTTTATTGTTTACTGAACCTGTGCGTTTGAATCTCTTAGCAAGTTGTTTTATTGTCCGATTTAGAGAAATGGGTCTCCCTGGAAATTTCACTCGAAACTTTTGTCTTGCTCTAGCGCACGATTTCCTGCACTTTGGGTACGTATTGTGCAGATATACAGGTTCACGTAACGAATATTTCACATAAGGCATTACAGCACCATACACAATCACAATAAAACACTTCACAATACGATATACAGTACACAGTAGCTTAATAAAAAAGTCCTCTCAGCACGCCGGAAGGCGGAGGTAGATTTCATCGGGCAAACTTGGGGATAGGCGAAAATAGGCAGAATATGCAGGTTTTCGTAGAAGGATCAGACCTCATTTATTGCGAGAAAGTATTTTATAATTGGAGCTTAATTAACTTTGTTTTTCGTCATTTTATGCATATTTTAAACATTTTATTGTCTTATGGGGACGGTAACCTTCTTGTCATTTGGGGTACATTTTTGTACTTGTGGTCACACTGTCCTTATGCAAGGTTTCGACACTGATGTGTAACTATGTAACGGTCTGTTACTTTTTCACGCAAAATTATATCTCCCGCAGAGATTTTGGTTGGTTCCTCAGTTTAGGGGCTGCGACAACGCGGTCAAGTAACCCCGTGTACTTTGGGTGAGTGTAGAATCTGTCTGATAAACAGTGTGAATTGTGATGGCTGTATTAGTCTGTAATTCAGATAAGGACTGCAGACGGTCAATTTCACGCAGTAGTTCCTAATGTTGCTACCAGATACTACCGTCAACGACACCTAGCTCTGAACTTGGCTACGAGATGCCACCGCAACCAGCAACTCGCAACGAACGTTGGATCTTCCCCTCCAAAGGAAAGCATACTGAGGGATTTTTAGCGCTCATAGAACATCCGACGACTTCGGCCGGCTTTGAACCCGCGAACTTTGGCATAGAAGTTCAGCATACTACCAGTTACGTCACCAAGGCCGCTTCTCACTTAGTCAGATGGAAAGTGATCGCGTGCAAGTGCGTTGTCATGGCAACGTCTGATGGCACATCCCTCATCAATTTAGTAGTGTTGTCATGGCAACCTCGGATAGCTCTTGGCATTTTCTTATAATTCCGAAATCATTTTTCTCATCCCTTGGCGTAATGGTGGGTCATATCAAAAATTCTTTCAGACAAAAGTTTTAGGTAATTATTAGGGGAATACTGTCCATTTTGTACGGTTTTGATATTGTGCCTATTAAGAGAGATATGATAAATGTTTCCCGAAAAACCCACATTTTCCCACCCCTTTGATCAATGGTTGGTGCTATCGAAAAACTCTTCAAACATGAATGTTTGGGCCTTATTCGACACATAGTATGAACTTTGAATGGATTCGATATTTCAAATAGTAAGAGAGTTATAGCGATATTTCACTTTTTCGAAAAAAAAAAGCCCCCCATTTTCACCCCCGTCGACCGATTGTGCCCATTAACGAACTCGACCGAGATTTTATAGGGATACATATTATGTAAAAAATTCAAATTGATTGGTGCAAAATTGCGGTAGTTATCGTGTCCACAAGAAAGTGATATATGTATATATACATAGATTATATATCAACTTTATAACTGACGGTGGTTTTGGGGTCTAGGGGATGTGAAACGTGAAGATATGTCGAAATTTTCCGGAAGTCGAAACATGGTACCCATTGCAATAGTTAGCTTTCTAATGAAATCTACCTAACACCCTATTAGCTCGGTGCACACACGTCTACCGCAGCAAGAGCGTGGGAATACGGCTTGAGAACGCGCGCGCCAACCTGAAACAGGCGGCTAAGGTCGAGCGGAATCGCCTTGCCAAGCAAAAATAAAGCACGATACTGGAATCAATGAGTTTTCAGCTAGCGGAGGAAACAGCGACGTTTTCTGTTTCATGACGAGGTATACTCCGACTCTACAATACCCGTTTTTATTTCTTTGAAAAGGTTCTTTGTCTAATAGAGAGAAGACTAAGAATCTAGGAAAAAAATAGAGGAAAAATACAATCTAATGGATTACTAATACGATGCATGGTGTTGGGAAAGTATAAGGAAAGTAGTCTTAACAATGAGCCACGAAGAAAGCAACTATGCCTTTAGGAAGCCAAGCGTTCGTAGCTTAATATGACGTAAAGGTGATATTTTGAACATTTTGGTGATGAGTGGTTAGTTTTACCTGTAACATGAAATCGGTCACATTGAGATTGTCAAATCGCCGTACGTCCTTCATTTGTTTTAAATATCGATCCATTAGGCTAAAGTATGGGTACTGGAGAAACGAGAGAGCCTTCATTAGAGCCCATAGCGTTGTATCTTCACCTTCCGTTATATTCAGATACCTGTAACAAAGAACATAAGAAACATTTGTTATGTTAACCAAAGAAGCTGGCAGCAAAGGTCACCACTTGAACCTACCCAGCTCAACAATCTTGTAATGGACCATCTCGTGGTGTAGAGGCTAGCATTATTGGCTGTCACCCCAGTGGTCCGGGTTTGATCCCTGGCTCTGCCAAGAAATTTTAATTCAGACCTGAAGGCTGGAACGGGGTACACTCAGCCTCACGAGGCAAAACTGTGAAGAGGAGGGTTTGATTCCCACCTCACTCCACTTCTACTCCAGGCAAATGGTAGAATAGTTCCTAACTCAAGGCCTCAGCCACCTCCTTCCCAATCCTCATCTGAATTACAATTACGCATACCAGTATAGCCATCACAATAGGACAGGTTATCAGACAATTTACACATACGGCCAAGTATACGGGGTTACATGACCACGATCTCGCAAAACCCCATAAATCAAGCACAACAAAGAATCTTGGGATGAGGAATGGAACAACGCTAAGGTTCAACGTGGACGCCGTTAAGCTATTTTAAACCCCATCTTCAGATAGCACTCCAAAGGGAATTTCTACAGAAGATATAGGCCTATAACGCCACTTGCTAGAATGCGGTTCAGCAATGGAAGCTTTTATAGCCATTTATCCTACATAGGAGTGTGTCCTGAATGCTCTCTACTGCCCTTGTGATGGGAGATTTGAATCACATCTTCTTCGCCTATTTTCACTACTGAGTTCACTGACGACCTATATCCGTTTTACGTCTCGGCATGATGGGTTAAAATCACTAACTGGACTATTAATTATATTATCATGGAGCTTCCTTTGATCATAAATAATTAATTTTCTACAGAAACCTTCCTCGATAAATCCTTTACAGAATGGTGAAAACCACATCAAAATCCATCCAGTGGTTCTCGAGATTACCCGTGACATCCACGAATCGGAGACTTTGTTTTATACTAAGTAGAGATTACCACACTTACTAAGTTTCCGACAGGTTTTTATTTTTTGATTTTGGAGGGCCGAGACTGTCTGTGGGTGTCACTGAAGGTTTGGTAGTGTTTTGTAGAGCCATTTGTCTTGTAAATTTGGATCTGATAATGCCCGCTTGTCGAGCGAAACATGTTATCCCTTAGTTTTCTCCTTTTTCAACAGTCCGTAATAATATATATCTTAACATATGTATGTAGGTTATGTTTTGACATATTCCAGTAATTACAATTATTTTGTGTTGACCGACTGAAAGTTACAATATCAATTATCCAGTGGCGGTTCTAGAAGCTTAAATCTGGGGGGGGGGGGGGGCAGACATTTTCCCGGATCGATCTCATTAGTCTACTTTTTCCTCATTTTTGCAAAATGAGAAAAGTAGGCTAAAAATTATCATTGGTAAAAAATAGCATATTTCACTGTCACATAAATTTATTCTTCTGTTTCTATTCTGGGCAAACTGGTTCACTATATCAGAAGGGTCGTGAAGTAATTTTCCACTTAATTCTCTTTCAATTGAAAGAATTGCGAGATTGGAAATCCTCTGTTGCCATTGTTGCTCTTAAATAGGATTTTATTCGTTTCACGACAGAGAAACTGCGCTCAGCAGAAGCAGATGACACAGGAAGAGTCAGCATCAACTTGAAAAATAATAGTAGCTATGGAAAAGCAACTTCCATTTTCAGAAGTTCAGAAAAAAAATGAGGAAGTGTTTGGATATTTGCCTCTAAGTACATTCTTAGCTCAACTGATTTCAGTCTGTAGCACCTTACGGTCTGTGAAGATTAGATTATACTTTTCACAGAACGTGAGAATATATATTTTCAAAATTCAAAAAGTTTTCACTTCTTGGGTTACAGGCATCCATTGCATTGCACACAAAATCATTTTCAGTAAATCTACGCAGTAACTCTTCTACCATGTTGTCTAATATTTCAAAAAGATTTCTTTTACATGTCTCTGATAATGTGACATTTTCCTCTTCTTTCTCCGCAGAGACTGGCATTAATAAAACGTAGTCTGAAAAGTTCTTTGGAATACTTGAGACTCTAGATTGCTTATAAACTTTCACGCCTAACGACTGAACAGAGTCACATGTAACCGCCCATAGTTCCTTAAAATAATAATCATTTCGTTTTTCTTGCAGCGATTTTACAAGACCATAGATCAATCTATGTGCCCCTCCGAAGTCCACATGTTTTTGTTGTAAGAACATAGAGGCTCCATTGGCAAGCTCGAGAATATCAGAAAAGATTTGTAACACAAACATCACCTTCACTTTACAAAGCTGTTTCAACAAACCTTTTGCTTCTGCTGCCTCTTCCTTGTTAACTGACTTTGAAAAATACTCCAGAGCTGCTTTAACTGAAGCAAAACGTTTCTGAAAATACATTACTCCTCTATATTTACATACCCATAACGTGTCACTTTGAAGAGGTATCTCTAAAACACGTTCTCCTGGATGAAGATCACTCTGTATCTCAAGAAACTTTTGGTGTCTTACAGTAGATACAGACTAAAAAGCATAAATTGCTTCCAGTAAACCAAAAGTGCCCCCTACCACGTCTACAAACTGGCTTTGGAACGTTCACCAAAACTAAATTTAAGCAATGTGCATAACAATGCATGTAAACACACGAGTTATTGACCTTCTGTCGCAATAAACGCTGCACACTGTTTATCTTCCCTGACAGAACCGCGGCTCCATCATATGCTTGTCCAATGCACTTACATGGTTCGAAATCCACTGAAACAAGGTGCTCTAAAGCTGAATTAGCTATACTTTCAGCATTCAGTTGAGACAAATGTATAAAACTAATGAAACGCTCCTCTATAGAATTTTGTCCTATATATCTGACACATACGGACATCTGTTCCACTTTACTAACAACTCTAACTTCATCCAGGATTAAGGAAACATAACCATTGTTATATTTTTTCGTCTCTCCTCCAATATGTTCAACTATTATATTAGCTGAGATATCAAGAAATTCATTTTGAGAATCTTTAGATGAGTAAGTTGCATTCTTTGATAGACTGTTTACTTGTGCATTCACTTTCTAGTTTAATTACATTTAAAATTTCATCAAAATTCCCTTTATTATTAACAGTGTCATCATCCGAAACTGTTTGGCGATGACCTCTAAGCCCAAGGTCTTGCCGAGCACAAAGTAATGCGACTCGGGCCATTGTTGCCACAGCTGAGCGGTTACGCAATATAACCAGAGGTTTCTCGCTTAGCTTCGAAATCACTGTGCTGATATGTTCACTTACCAGAAAACTGTTTCACTTTACTATTGAAGATTTATAACATTCACTATCAGCATGCTTTGCACGTTTTTCTCATATTATTTTCCAATTGCAAAATCCAGTTTTACTGAAAACATGTTCAGCATTGCTTGAATCAGATTGAACGAAATGACGGCACAGAAAACAGCATCTTTGTTCTCAGAGTATTCAATAAATGCATACCTATCAAACCATTTACTGTTAAAACTTCTGTTCTTATTGTATAGTAACGTTTGTTTATAAACTGATTTACGAGGTTGGCATGGACCATCATAGATCGATGCTCTGATATAAAATGGTACTGGTTCGTCTATATTAGAAACAGTTGCACTCACATTTTTGTCACAGAGTTGGGGAGATATCGATGCACTTGTATCGCATGGAGGTTTCTCTACATTGGAAACTTCTGAACTTGCATGTCATAAAGTTTGGAAAAGAGTTTAATACTCTTGGTGTATGCACTACGCATTTTACAAATATTATATTTATACACGATTTCAATTGTGTGTTTAAATTACATATAATAAAATAAATACATTTTGAAATTGAAAGAAAAATTAACTTAATTAAATGCATTAGTTTGTTTTATATCAGATAAATTATATCTGTAAATTATCAATTTATTTAGTAACCAAGGAATTTTAAAATAATTATTTCACTAAAACTGGGGGGGGGGGCTCCCCCCGGCCCAGGGCTAGAACCGCTTCTGCAATTATCAATAATTAGATGACGTATGAAGACATTATAAGTCTCTACAACTTTCATCCGGACGACTTCCTGTAAGACAAAGGAGTGAGAAGCTACAAGAGCAAGTTTTACGAATAACGTGTGGTGAAGAGACTTTTTTCAAAGGATGGATATCTCGGACACTATGGCAGATGGGAACAAACTTATAGACACCATTTTGTAGGTAATTTACTCCTCTTTCATTGCGCTATGGTATACATTTTCTGTACGATGGACCGCATTCGAGTGATTACTTAAGACCTCCGCCCTTTCATCCCACCGACCCGGAAATCGATGGGATTTTATTATGCGTTGTACAGGGGACCAACCCCTACACATTCCTTTCGCAACTCCATCTTTTAATGCTTCTACATTTGGACGTTTTTGGTCTAATTTACCTGGACTAATAGCGTGCTGCATGTAAATAGAGGACATTACCTCTATCGGGTATTACCAGCAGTTCCACAAGGCATGCACAAATAAGCCCCCAATTACTGGTAGGCCTAAGTGGGTTAACACCAACATGCCATCGGAATTACAAAAGAGCGTGCATGACGAGGTTCAAGGTCTCGAGAATTACACCCACAATCAAAATTATCCAATCACTAGACAGCACTATTTTTATAGCATGCCAATTTGCAAATTTTACAGGAACTGAAAGATTCCGAGATTTACGTAATACTGTATAGCTATTTTATTCATCGAGAACATTATCTTAGGCTAATCATGGTACAGAAAAATGTTGATACATACTTTGCAATTCTTTCCAACTTCGTATCAAATTTCAAAGAGAGCTCAATTCACTTGACAGAGTTTCACCCCAGTGTACCATTGGGCTCATTAGTTGGTATGGTACACCTCACCAAGTACATGCAGAGAAGGTCAGTGTAAGAATGCTAGTCTATGAACCACGGGCAGAGGCAATGTATATTAGGAGAGATATGCTCCTTTAGTTTCCATTCAAAGTTCAAAGCCAACTCCATACAGGCCATGGAGGCCCTGGGAGTAGTGGAAGGTAGAGGCTTCCACTTTTTGTGACATCGGCACTAGATGGGATGGAGTTGTCAGCTCCACGCCCGGCCGTCTTTGCTCCCAGGAATCACCCTGGTACTCATTTCTGGTGTAGGCTGAGTAAACCCCAGGGCCATTTGCGTTTCCGAAGGTGGTAGTTTTGTTTCACCTGGGTGGGGATCGAACCCACTCCCTTCCAGTTAGAAACTCAGCGCCTCTACCGACTGCGCTACGCAGCCTCCCCCTTAGTTTCCATAGTAACCTAAAAATATAACGGAATACTAAAATGTAGTATTGAATTAAAATTATTAATTTTAATTGCAACGAAATAGGCAGTTATGGAGGGATTCAGATTTACGCTTAACTTTTTAGTGACCTTTTCCTCTTCACACAAAACACAATATGATAAGTTTCATACTTCTGACAACATAGTTTACATACATAATCTTCGTTGGGGTGACACCATCATTTCTCTGTGCATAGCTTATTATGGAAACCGTAGACAGGCAGCCGTGTTACTGCGTGGCGGAGATCGCAGGTCGCTTTTGTCCAGCTTCTATCTGTCATTGCGGCAGTGGGATACAAATCTGGACCAGTCTCCATTCTTTTCCATACATTTTGTTACACTTGTTGTGATTGGCAATAAAAAATCCATCTTAAGTTCTCTATGGAAAATGTTTCCCTAGCTAGCTCACATGAGCGTATTTTTTGAAACTGCGAGAACTTTCTTTAAATATCTCCCTTTAACTCGTTCTATATCTACTAGTCGCCTCCGTAGCGTAGCGGTCAGCATGGTTAGCTGCCGCCCCGGAGGTCCTGGGTTCGATTCCCGGCTCTCCCACGAAATTTGAAAAGTGGTATGAGGACTGGAACGGGGTCTACTCAGCCTCGGGAGGTCCAAATGACTAGAGGGGGTTCGAATCCCACCTCAGCCATCCTCGTAGTGGTTTTCCGTGGTTTCCCACTTCGTCTTCGGGCAAATGCCGGGATGGTACTGAGACAGTATTTTGCTATTTATTTGAATCCTGATATGACAGCGAGACGTATTTGGAAGTTATTGCTTGACAGTATTTTGACTGTAGACTTTGAGCCACAGTTTGCTGCTTATGCACAAAGGAGATGGTTAGACTACCCCGCCACGCTCCTGATCACGTGCACAGGACATGCTCACGAACTTGCCATTGCAACTAGTTGAAGGATATATGAAATGATAATCGATTGGGTTCGATTGTACACTTCGATACAGGTGTGATGCATCTTGGGTAGACTTCCAGCTGGGTCTTGGATCAGCAGCTTTGAAACGAGAGACACTTGAGTAGAGCAACTTATGCAGTGAACATGTTATCGTTCGTATAAGGAAGTTCCGTGTATCACGCGGTAATACGAGTGTTTTATACTCGCAGCGCGGTTCGAACGAGTGAGCTTAGCCAACACATGGACTTTGTTAATACAGAATTCGATGAGGAAATCTGCTACGTATTGGTTTGAAATGCAAGAAAGCATTATTATCGACAACATTATGACTGGATATTCTTGTGAGAAACAAGCTATTGGAGTAATGATGTGCTAAACATAACGTTCAGGAATGTAATGCAGTAGCAGAGTTGATCATTTGGAATGACATCCTTTTGAACTCTACAATGAAGAGAAAGAAATGTTGGGAACATTAGTTCTAATCCAGTGACTTTAAAGTAGCCAAGAATGAAGAAACAACTCCATAGAAAGGAAGCTACTTTACTGATAACGTCGAGGGAGCCTTGTGCAAGCAATATGCAGGAACTCCGTTTCGTGGACAGTAGTTTTCGTGTTAGGAGGAAGTTGGTTCGGCGACTTGCAGATCCAGCCATGAACTTCTCAGGGACGATGGTTCGATTCCTGACAGGAATGTATATTCCTACATTTTCTTCAATTTCAACCAGAACTTCGCCCAAGGTAGCTGAAAAACTTTTCTTCTCTTGTAGACAGTAGAACTTGTCACCTTTAGTTCGATTCTTTTCACCAATATTTCATTAAATCAGCATGAATTTCATTCGAAGGCTAGATCTGATTCTTCTTTATCATTTCTGTCGGAGAATGTAATTTTTGTGTAGTTAACTGTAAACGTGATGCTATTTAGAGCATTACTTTGTTGCTTTTATTTTTGAAAATTTTGGAAATAAAACCAAGCATTCAATTTTGTTGGGAAGATATATGCAGCATAAATAGGACCAAGACGACGATATCTTTGTATAAGAATAGCAATTAGGAAGAAGATGGCCACACACTCGTGCACTTGAACTTTTCCAAAAATATTTCAGTGTTAATATTCGTTTGGACTTATGACATTCTAGTAGAAATTCTTTCTTTTAGAAATGATAGTGCATTTTCGTCGTTATTTTCCATGCTTATGGATTTATGGAAATCGTCCGGCGAAAACAATTGTGAATTGATTGCCAAGGCATTTGCAGCCTACTTTCATATATTTCTTGATTAAAAATTTGTCTTTAAAAGTAATATTTTTGTTCATTCAGTTTTTGCTTGTATTATTTCAATTCGTTTTTGGGAAGACTCTTGGATGGATCATCGTTTGATTTAATGGTTTGCGTGTATCTATTGATATGATAATAGACTCCTTTCCATGATGTAAGTCTCACGTGTTTTCTTCTGAGTAGTTGAGCCATTTTTCGAGATTGGATAGGCGAAGCTGAAACGACTATTTTGATAGTGTCTATTTACAATTTTTCTCTCACATATAAGTCATTATGGAAATATATATATATAAATATATTGGAATTGTGAATCAAATTTAACTGTTCACATTGTTATAACAGAATTTGTCGTAGACTTTAAAGACGATTATTGTGGAAATGAATAATACAATTTATCTAACAAATTGTTGCTTCTTGTTTAATGAAGTTAGAAAGGAAGTAATATGTGGCATTTCTATATTCGTTTATGATGGGGCATGATATTTTCAGAGCAATTTCTGAAAGGTTTCAAGTTTAATAACGTTTGGGTTTAATTTTTGACGGCTTTGGAAAGCTGAATTGAGGTATTGCAATTTTGTGCATTCGATTTATTGTGTTAGTGCAGCTAATATTTGACATCATTGGATGGTCAATATTAATGCTGGATATTGTTCTTGTAGTCTTTGAGAAGACGTTAACGTAGTTATTGCGTTTTAGTAAGAGTGAAATTAGCTTTTGAGCTATCACTTTTTTGGATTTGATGTTGTAGTTATCGTGATTTGGAATCACGAATGTTTTTCTTATATGCTTGTTTTATGCAAGTTGCCTTACGTTTTATTCTCGCCTAGTAGGATTTGCCGGAGATAAATTGTCTATATCATGACACCCATATTCAAGTAACACAGATACTTCTGGAACAACTTTAACTAATTTATGCAACAGAATACATGTGATATTTCAGTAATTTTAGTAAAATATACTGCATTCTTTGAAACTTATAAATAGTTAATAAACTATTTTCACAACAAGTAACATTATTCGATTATCTTAATTGATTGTTGAATACATCGAATTAAGGAAATGATAACCATGAAACATACTTGTAAAATTAAATGAAGATAGGCAGCGTTGAGAACAAAATCCTAATTGAGGATGAAACTTGTATATAAAGTGTAAAATATATGTATAAATCTTTAAGGGTATAACATCAGTATATAATGTAATATTGTATTTTTCTTGTTATTTGTTCAGTGGTTGATATGAACAGTAAGATGGGGCCTTATTGTAGGCATTTATTTAAAACTACATTTTTTCCATCATTTGATTTAAAGAAGCTTTTCTTTAACTTTGTGTCGAATTGACGGACATTAATCTTTAATCAGTCAATAAATTGAATTTAATTTTAAAGAATCTTAGAACGACTAGTGTTTTATATCAGAAAAGGGGAGTGCGTTAGGAGGACCAGTGGGTGGTTTTCTTTGAGTTTGCTTAAACTTAACGCCCGATATATTTTTATTTTATTTTAGAGTCTCTTGTTCGAGTTCTTTTGAGCTTTGTTTCATCGTAATTTTATACACCACTGGCATCTTCGTACCGCATTCTTTTATATCGACGTATCCTGATCCCTGGTTGATCCTAGTTGGTAGGTTTTTCAGAGGTCATTTGAGCCGGGAACTTCTAGAATCTACGATCCAGCCTTCCATCGGATTGCAACAGGTAAGACCACGTGGATTACCTCAGCCATCCTCGTAGTGGTTTTCCGTGGTTTACCACTTCGTCTTCGGGCAAATGCCGGGATGGTACCTACTGAAAGGCCACAGCCGCCTCCTTCCCTCTTCCTAGCCTATCCATCCCAATATTCCATCCCTCATGAGGCCCCTGTTCGCTTTGCAGGTGAGGCCGCCTGGGCGAAGTGCTGATCACACCTCCCCAGTTGTATCCATCCCGACCAGATGTTCCAAGCTCCAGGACACTGCCCATAGAGGCGGTAGTGGTTCCCTCGCTGAGTCCGTGGGAACCACCAACCTAGAGGGTAAATTGACTAAATAAAAAAAAACTATATCTACTAGCTGTTTTGCAGTTAAGTGCTCCTAAATGAGTTCCAAAGGGTGACACTTTTGCCTCAAAGAGTTGCATGGCTGTTTCTAAGGATAGTTTCCCGATTGTCTAAATCTCATCCATGTTTCCAATAGCTGCTATTATCCTCTCTTCAAGATGTATCCTGAACAATTTAGCCGTTATCTGAAGTGTTATTCCTAGATACCGGAAATGGCTGTTGAATCTTAACGGTTCTTCGTTACAGAATATCACATCTACTTTAGATAGTTTTCCTCATTTTCTGAAGATTATCAGTTCAGGTTTTGGTGCATTCATCTTAGGCTAATTTTCCTGTGCCCATTTTGTTAATTATTTCATTGCTTATTTGTTTCTGCCTGCGAGTGCCATTTCATCCACGTAGATGTATCTGTTTACATTCTTGATTGTGTATTTTCCAATACAACCTGGACGAAAACATTGAAAAGAAGTGGGCTCAGTGGGTCACCTTGAAGAACTCCTATCGTTTGTGTGATTCAATACGTTATTTCCTATCTGGAGACAATTTTCAGACAGCATATTGCTTACTAGTCTAGTTGTCCACGTCCGCCCTGCAATATGAAATAACTTTTTCATAAGTATCTTCTGTTTATTGTGTAGAAAGCTTTACTGTAGTCAATAAAGGCCACGTAGAGTTTTCCCCTAGTTCCCTGTAATTCTTCATATGGTCTTTAATGGGCACTCGACTGTCATTATTGTGGATCTGCCTTCGCGAAAACCGAACATTTCATCTGGTAACTTGGCCAATATCTCATGCAATCTCAATGTTAATAATCTTGTTAAAATCTAGTGCAAATCCCCTTTGTACAATACTTCTATTGATGCCCTTCTGCAATTATTAGGAATGTCTCCGGTATCGAGGCACTTAAGTAGGGGAGTAGTGACAGTTCTGCCCCACAAGGTGCTCAAAAAGTTAGTACACACTTTTTGCTTATTCATATCTCGCGAACCCATGGTCCGATTTTGACAAATAAGGTGTCGTTGGACTCGGGTTGACGCCCTCTTTCCAATGGACCACTCATTTCAATCCCTAAATAAAACCTACCCCTACTAGGGGGTGAAAATGTATTTTTTTAGTGAAAGTCTCTTTTCAAATGCGACATGAATAAGGTGCGCTGCTAAAATGAACTTAAACGTTGTTGCTCATATAGCGCATGCGTTTTTCTGGCTGCCGCTATGGATGAACATTTTTGTTTTTTGTTTTTTACGCATGCGCACTTGGGATTTTTATAAGAGGGAGAGCTCTTTGAAAAAAAATGATTGATAAGAAGAGGTTTTGGTGGTGAGGAGAGAGCCAGATAGTCGCCTACTTTCCTACGAAGTTTGCCGATATTTTTCAAACGCAAGGTCGGATTTGGACGTGTGACGTGTCAAATCGCTTGTCTCGAAGCTCTTTATATGTTATTAATAGGTTAGAGTTTTGAGAATGAGGGAAACAGGCTTTTTGGGGGTAAAACCGTGATTTTAGACTTTTCTGATATTTCACGAATGCATGGTCGGATTTGGTCCTATGACGTGTCAAATGGCTTGTCTCGAAACCCTCTTTATTTTTGTAATAGGTTAAAGTTTTTGAGAATGAGGGAAACAGAATTTTTTGTTGTAAAACTGTGATTTTAGACTTTTTGTTATATCTCACAAACCAATAACGCCAGAGACGTATACGAGGGTTCGTAGGACTCGGGGTGACGCCCCTCCCCTCTCTCCCTTTCGAATATAGTATTTATGTTTTAAAAAATGCGAAAGGGCCTAACGACACTTATGTTGAAAACATTTCAGTTTTTAAAACTTTTTTTTAATCTCTCTAAAATGTTCATGACGAGTGGTTGTAGATAGAAAGAGACGATACCACTGGACACGTGTTTCAACGAAGCTATTACTGGCCACGGTGGTGATATACCAATACAGTATTCGCTACTTCGATGAGACGGCGGGTCGAGGGTTCGTTTTCTGATTTTTCCTATGATGGAATTCCTAATTCCTAAACCCCCTGAAGGGGGTCATTAACGTGTAAACGATTATGAGTGGCATGACAAATGATAATTCCTTGATTCGATGAAGTTGGCTTTAGATAGAACAAACAGAACTTGGTTATATGTTGCTTGAAGTGAGTATAGAAAACAAACTTGCTGGGGCAGACTGACAGGATGTGAATGTTATTTGAGCTTATTGGAATGCATTGACTTGACTTGACAACAGGGCAATGAAAAAAAGCACAGAGATGCTGAGGACACTTGAAGGTCAAACGATATGGCAACCATGGTGGGAGGGGGAAGCTAGGATGATGTCGCCGATCATGTTCAATGTTCAATGGATGAATTTATATTTTGCGAAGCATTGTTCGGAGAGGGTCATGTGACGACTTGTTTTAAGGGTATTTATTTTTTCGATGTTTCCTATGGTGGACTCATTGATTGAAATAATCCAAAACTGCTAGGGCATGGCCTTGAGATTTTATAAACCGATAATGGGATTTTGACATACAAGATCCACTCAGAACTTGACATGATGTCATTCTTTTTATGGCTTATGAATATCCCCAAAAAAGACCCAAAACAACAAGACTTTTGCTTTTCTTAATATATTGCAAACCCATAATGTAAGATGTTTACTGTGAGTGACGAAATCTAGCTAGGTAAAGAAAGAATTATTGTAGGATATATGTATGGTGACTGACACGTCTTTGACCATTGGAACTTGTTTTCAGATCTGACTGTAGTATATAGGGAGTATAGGTTGTAGGCATGGATTGACAAACGGTGCACACAAAATTCAATGTATCGATTCAAGAATTAAGAGTAGACTATCATTAATTAATTGGTTAAAGAGTGTAGCTAAAAATTAAAAAAATGGTGACTACATTAAACTAAACTGAACCAAGTCGAATCAAACCCAATTGAACCAAACCAAGCCTAAAGCAAACCAAACCTAATCAAGAACAAGCCAAGGGCTTAAGTGTAAAACTTGTGGGGGAATGCAGTCATTGGCAATGTCCAAAGAATGGGATAACGCTCTACCTCTAGAGGGTAAGGTAAAGCTAGCGCATGGTGCTAATGCATATTCCCAAGTACATGAACCACACACACACACAACTATCCTATGCTGTTTTTATGAGTTAACTGTTAAAACTTACTCAGTGGTTACTGAGCAAGATGGTCGCTACACACAACAAGCTTTAAATACTTGAGGCTAATAATCTATACACACACACACACACACACACACACACTTGTTCTAAACTAAACTGTCTTGCTGGCAGTGCTCACACAGTAGGCAAATGACAGAAATGCTTGGCTGACAGAAATACAATCATTTCCGTTTGTCTAATGTTACCAGCTAACCATTACATGCTATAGTGGTGAGCACATGTGCCTCTTGCACTGGTGATCGTAACTCGATTTCTAGCTCTAAGGCCTAGAATGAATCAAACTAAGAAAGAAGGGTATGGTGACGCAGTGGTTAAACTGTCAGCCTTTCACTAAGGTAGACTAGGGTTTGATTTTAGGTTAATATACATGTCATAAACAAACAAACAAAAAAGCAGAGATAATGTTTAAAACTGATTACACTTGTCTCTTTTCAAATTATTACTTAGATTGCAAATACAAAGGAGGACTGGGTTTGATATACAGTTAATGCTGCCTATCGCATACTAGCCTGTAAGAAAGCCAAACAAGCCAAAGGCGTAGGTAGAGCAGTGGTAAAATCGCTATGTGTAGAGAACTACCTAACGGTTTTATGAACTGGCAATGGTATGTCGCATAAACAGTGCAGGATACAATACAGCAACCATAATTTTTATCTTCTGGAGCAGAGAAAACATATATATAGAGAGAGATATAGAAAGCTTGTGTATGTAAGGGTAGCATTGATTATTTGACCAGAGAAAATATGATGAGGTAGGGTGGGGAGAGGGAGAATTAACACTTATATATGAATGAATGTTAAATAGTATTTTTTTTTTTCAATAGTTTTGTTTTTCAAATGCAGTGGTAGATAGCCGTTATTTTGTAAAACATTCTTACTTGCAGTAGTAATTAGACTCTATGGTTCCGCTAACACATATATAGACTGTATTATTGCCATGGTCAAGCACTCACATTAAGATCATTTACAAAATCATAAAATGAAAAATAAAAAATCTTGTTTTGGAAATATCGTTTGTCAACATACACAAAATAAATATATAAAAAATTTGTAAACAGCAAAATGGAAAATCCATGGTCAAGCACTCACATTAAGATCATTTACAAAATCATAAAAAGGAAAAATAACAAAATCTTGTTTTGGAAATATCGATTTTTTTCAACATACACAAAATAAATATATAAAAAATTTGTAAACAGCAAAATGGAAAATCCATGTTCCCATATAGACAAAATTTAAAAACCTTAAACGGACATTTAAGAAAATATATGCAAATGGGAAATTGACAAAAGTGTAAATATGAAAATGGAAAAATCCATGTTTCCATATCATGAAATTGAAAAACATCAAACTGTCATTAAAAAAAATGCAAATGGAAAATTGACAAATTGCAATGTGTGAAATGTGAAATTGAACAAATGGCTATCATTATTTTAAAAAAAGAGAACATGGTGCTCTATGGTTGAGGTGTGAATCAAACCCTCTCTACTTATTTGGACCACCCGAGACTGAGTAGACTAGTTTTAGTTGTCATACCGCTTTTAAAAGTTTGTGTTAAATCTAGGAATTGAACCCAAGAGCTTGTAGGGGAGATCCAAGGTTATAATATGTTAAACAGATAGCCTTGAATGTAGGGTGTGGTAGCTATATAGAGATGAGATGTTTCGCTCGGGGGAGGGAGGCATGGAGATCTGCATCAAACCAGTCAAAAGACTGACGACTCAAACAACAACATGTAGAGCTCACCAAAATAATGTTGTTTAACGGTAAATGTTAGTCAACGAACAGTAATGCATTACTAAAACCCATGACACGATACCTAAGAGCTTTTCTAAAATTATTTTAAAATGCCTTTAACCCAATATTAAACACCCAGTTCACAAGACTCATAACTGCAATGTTATGGTCAAACAAAACAAAATCTATATTTCAAAACAAACAAGTGGTTTAGTCAATGTATACTGGAAAAAGTTTTATAAACACTGAAGTCTACAAAAATAATTAAATTAGTAACTGTCAGGTTGACCGAGTGGTTATGGTGTTTGATTAAGTTCAAATTTTCTGTACAAGAAAGCAAGGGTTCGAATCCCATACCTGATATAACTATTGCCTCAACATGGCTTGACCACACTGTATTATTGTGTACTCGGTACACAAACCATAGATAGAGTGTATTGTTTAAGGTCACTCTCTTTGCGAACATAGTCAGAGACTGTTGATGGTTAACAATTGCATTAATAGTGGGACATAGGGATAGCAATTAAGAAAAACAGACAATACACATACGCTATTTTTATTTATTTAATGTAAGTACTTGTACAATAGTTATATACAAACTACAACTCTCTTTTGTCTATAACTATCTAGTCCTTTTCGATCCACTTGCATATCAAGGGCAGATGACTTTGTAGTTCAGCCCCTTAAAACAACAACAACACTACGTCTTGCATAGTCTGTGATGTTGATGACTCTTGAGGCGTGGAAGATGGATACAACATAACTTTTACAACAGGGGTTAAACGTTGCTCAACAAACAATGCACTATTTTGAGTAGCAACATCTTTCTCTTGTATTAACTTTTTAGCATTCTGATGTTTTTTTTGTCAACACCATCAGTGTTTTGCCTGGAGCACTACATTGATGATCACTCACACTTAAAACCACACCATTTCTACTTTTCATATTGCCTCGACATTTTGTTGACCTCTGTTTTGAGCATTGCCAGAATATTATTCCTTTTACATTTTGTCGTCTATAGTTATAGAGTACACGTTGTTTACCTCGGTTAGTTGTAGTAAGTTCCAAAGTAGTAACTAACCTGTTAGTATGATTTGCACACTACAAAGGTTATCTCTGTTCTGGTAATAGAATTATTTAGCGTTGGCTTTTATATTTAATATGTACAGTTTAAAGTGATAGAAAAGTGGTAGAAACGTGGTAGCAAAGTGGTAGACAATTGGTAACATATTGGTAGAAAAGTGGTAGCAAAGTGGTAGAAAAGTGGTAGAAAAGTAATAGAAAAGTGGTAGCAAAGTGGTAGAAAAGTGGTAAAAAAGTGGCAGAAAAGTAGTAGAAAAGTGGTAGAAAATTGGTAGCAAACTAGAAAAGTGGTAGCAAAGTGGTAGAAAATATTACATGTATTGTTAAGAAATAGTTTAAGCGGTTACATGGATTCATTACACTATAATTTTAGCATTACGAAGCTCATTTTCTATATCCAAAAGTTCTTCGTCATATTTAGTATGACCAGCCTGTTTACAGGTATGCAAGTACTGAAGCCGCTGGATTAGCTTACTGGGATTGTTCCAGTAAACAAATTTAACAAATGATTTTTTTGGGTGTAAACCATTATCATCATCATCATCATCATTATCATCATAATCATCATCATCATCATTATCATCATAATCATCATCATCATCATGGTTATCATCATCATCAATATAATTATCATCAATATAATCATCATCACTATTACTATCTAATCCTTTTTGTTCATCTTG
The DNA here is from genome assembly GCA_946902985.2 of Meconema thalassinum. Classification (NCBI taxonomy): domain Eukaryota; kingdom Metazoa; phylum Arthropoda; class Insecta; order Orthoptera; family Tettigoniidae; genus Meconema; species Meconema thalassinum. Next base: position 791,298,438 of record OX336390.1, read on the forward strand.
CAATGCAACAACCTTTGGCATAGTTTGTGTTGTCTTTGATAGTGTTAGAGGTTTCTTAGACGTTAACGACTGTCCGAACATGTCTTTTTCAGGAGATAATAAATGCTCTTTAACAAACAAAGCACTATCTTGAGCCACACTATTTTTTTCTTGGTCTTGCTTTTTTACCTTGGTTAGAGTATTTTGCCCATTTAAAAGAGTATTATTTTGAGATTTACAATGATGATCGATTGAAATAAGTATGTTGGAGCCTTTTGTCTTAATCATTCCTCGACACTTTTTAGATCGTTGTTTCGAACAGCACCAAATAACAGTTCCATTTTTATTAGTTCTTTTTACAATATATGCATATCCTTTATAGTAAGCACATGGCTTACCATAGCTAGTCGTTGATACTTCCATGTCAACTGTTAAGCATAAACTAATCTCTAGTAAAGTTAACTCGATAATAAAAATGATTGTTTGTAGTATGTGCAGTTTAAAGTAAGAGCAAAAGTGAGAGTCAAATGGTAGAAAAGTGTTAGCAAAGTGGTGGAAGAGTGGTAGCAGTTTATAGTAGTCATGATCTTTTTTACCAGAATGTGATTTGAGTACATGTAATTTCTAATCCTTAGCAGTGAGTAGTCAGTTAGTCTTGGTTTAGACAAGCGTAAACAGTTCTCCAATGAATCAGAGATCAAGATTTTCATTATGAAACATTTGTGTAACCAATTAGGTATCGGTACTTGATAGCTTTACACATGAACAAAAATTCCAACATATCTGACATGAATTACATGATTTGAAAGTTGACAAAGAATATCCAATCAACCATTGTAGTTACAATGTCAAACACACAGAGACAAAATCAGCATGAACTTTTAAGTTACAGGAAAATTCTATGAAATAGACTACGCAGGAAATTTGGATATACACATCAGAAGTTTGCAACACCATCCTTCTAGCCTATATAAATTATCGACATGGAAAGTGTGCACTGCCCCTAACATTAAACCAATTTATCAATAACACAAGTCAACAATCAAAACATTTTGTGTTGAGTCTATCATTTAATGCATATATTCTGTCTACATTGAACAGTAACAAAAAAAACGCCATTCATAACTAATTAAGTTTGCTTTAATTATTTATGTAATGATATATACATATTTAAAGTTTTGGCTGACTGTTCAGGGTGAATCGACTTTGAACACATAAGAGAGGGAATATTTTAAGACTTAACCTCAGCTCACCTAACATAACCTAAATTTACCTAACCTAACCTTGTCATATAGGTAAGAAACGGGTCAAGCTATGCTTTCGACTACCGAGTTTCAGCTACTTTTCAAGGTTATTCTCCCGAACATTGCCGGAGACTGCTGATAAACACCTATGTTCCCACGGCGGCGGCGCGCAACGACTTACATGACGCGCTTTCCCCTTTTCATTGATCCCTGTTGATTTGTCTCTTTGGACTGGTCCCTGTTGACTAGCCCCTTTTGGACGGGCCCTTTTTGAATGGAGTCATTTTTGACGGGTCCCTGTGGACAGGTCCAAAGGAATCAGCCAAAAGGACCTGATGTGTATTTCCAAATTTCCTGCATAGTCTATTTCATAGAATTTTCCTGTAACTTAAAAGTTCATGCTGATTTTGTCTCTGTGTGTTTGACATTGTAACTACAATGGTTGATTGGATATTCTTTGTCAACTTTCAAATCATGTAATTCATGTCAGATATGTTGGAATTTTTGTTCATGTGTAAAGCTATCAAGTACCGATACCTAATTGGTTACACAAATGTTTCATAATGAAAATCTTGATCTCTGATTCATTGGAGAACTGTTTACGCTTGTCTAAACCAAGACTAACTGACTACTCACTGCTAAGGATTAGAAATTACATTTACTCAAATCACATTCTGGTAAAAAGATCATGACTACTATAAACTGCTACCACTCTTCCACCACTTTGCTAACACTTTTCTACCATTTGACTCTCACTTTTGCTCTTAATTTAAACTGCACATACTACAAACAATCATTTTTATTATCGAGTTAACTTTACTAGAGATTAGTTTATGCTTAACAGTTGACATGGAAGTATCAACGACTAGCTATGGTAAGCCATGTGCTTACTATAAAGGATATGCATATATTGTAAAAAGAACTAATAAAAATGGAACTGTTATTTGGTGCTGTTCGAAACAACGATCTAAAAAGTGTCGAGGAATGATTAAGACAAAAGGCTCCAACATACTTATTTCAATCGATCATCATTGTAAATCTCAAAATAATACTCATTTAAATGGGCAAAATACTCTAACCAAGGTAAAAAAGCAAGACCAAGAAAAAAATAGTGTGGCTCAAGATAGTGCTTTGTTTGTTAAAGAGCATTTATTATCTCCTGAAAAAGACATGTTCGGACAGTCGTTAACGTCTAAGAAACCTCTAACACTATCAAAGACAACACAAACTATGCCAAAGGTTGTTGCATTGCAAGATGAACAAAGGATTAGATAGTAATAGTGATGATGATTATATTGATGATGATAACCATGATGATGATGATGATTATGATGATAATGATGATGATGATGATGATGATGATAATGATGATGATGATGATGATGATGATGATGATAATGGTTTACACCCAAAAAAATCATTTGTTATATTTGCTTACTGGAACAATCCCAGTAAGCTAATCCAACGGCTTCAGTACTTGCATACCTGTAAACAGGCTGGTCATACTAAATATGACGAAGAACTTTTGGATATAGAAAATGAGCTTCGTAATGCTAAAATTATAGTGTAATGAATCCATGTAACCGCTTAAACTATTTCTTAACAATACATGTAATATTTTCTACCACTTTGCTACCACTTTTCTAGTTTGCTACCACTTTCTACCACTTTGCTACCACTTTTCTACTACTTTTCTGCCACTTTTCTACCACTTTTCTAGTTTGCTACCACTTTTCTATTACTTTTCTACCACTTTTCTACCACTTTTCTACCGCTTTGCTACCACTTTTCTACCACTATGTTACCAATTGTCTATTACTTTGCTACCACGTTTCTACCACTTTTCTATCACTTTAAACTGTACATATTAAATATAAAAGCCAACGCTAAATAATTCTATTACCAGAACAGAGATAACCTTTGTAGTGTGCAAATCATACTAACAGGTTAGTTACTACTTTGGAACTTACTACAACTAACCGAGGTAAACAACGTGTACTCTATAAAAGCTACTCTTATAACTATAGACGACAAAATGTAAAAGGAATAATATTCTGGCAATGCTCAAAACAGAGGTCAACAAAATGTCGAGGCAATATGAAAAGTAGAAATGGTGTAGTTTTAAGTGTGAGTGATCATCAATGTAGTGCTCCAGACAAAACACTGATGGTGTTGACAAAAAAAACATCAGAATGCTAAAAAGTTAGTACAAGAGAAAGATGTTGCTACTCAAAATAGTGCATTGTTTGTTGAGCAACGTTTAACCCCTGTTGTAAAAGTTATGTTGTATCCATCTTCCACGCCTCAAGAGTCATCAACATCACAGACTATGCAAGAAGTAGTGTTGTTGTTGTTTTAAGGGGCTGAATTACAAAGTCATCTGCCCTTGATATGCAAGTGGATCGAAAGGGACTAGATAGTTATAGACAAAAGAGAGTTGTAGTTTGTATATAACTATTGTACAAGTACTTACATTAAATAAATAAAAATAGCGTATGTGTATTGTCTGTTTTTCTTAATTGCTATCCCTATGTCCCACTATTAATGCAATTGTTAACCATCAACAGTCTCTGACTATGTTCGCAAAGAGAGTGACCATAAACAATACACTCTATCTATGGTTTGTGTACCGAGTACACAATAATACAGTGTGGTCAAGCCATGTTGAGGCAATAGTTATATCAGGTAAGGGTTTCGAACCCTTGCTTTCTTGTACAGAAAATTTGAACTTAATCAAACACCATAACCACTCGGTCAACCTGACAGTTACTAATTTAATTATTTTTGTAGACTTCAGTGTTTATAAAACTTTTTCCAGTATACATTGACTGAACCACTTGTTTGTTTTGAAATATAGATTTTGTTTTGTTTGACCATAACATTGCAGTTATGAGTCTTGTGAACTGGGTGTTTAATATAGGGTTAAAGGCATTTTAAAATAATTTTAGAAAAGCTCTTAGGTATCGTGTCATGGGTTTTAGTAATGCATTACTGTTCGTTGACTAACATTTACCGTTACACAACATTATTTTGGTAAGCTCTACATGTTGTTGTTTGAGTCGTCAGTCTTTTGACTGGTTTGATGCAGATCTCCATGCCTCCCTCCCCCGAGCGAAACGTCTCATCTCTATATAGCTACCACACCCTACATTCAAGGCTATCTGTTTAACATATTATAACCTTGGATCTCCCCTACAAGCTCTTGGGTTCAATTCCTAGATTTAACACAAACTTTTAAAAGCGGTATGACAACTAAAACTAGTCTACTCAGTCTTGGCTGGTCCAAATAAGTAGAGAGGGTTTGATTCACACCTCAACCATAGAGCACCATGTTCTCTTTTTTTAAAATAATGATAGCCATTTGTTCAATTTCACATTTCACACATTGCAATTTGTCAATTTTCCATTTGCATTTTTTTAAAATGACAGTTTGATGTTTTTCAATTTCATGATATGGAAACATGGATTTTTCCATTTTCATATTTACACTTTTGTCAATTTCCCATTTGCATATATTTTCTTAAATGTCCGTTTAAGGTTTTTAAATTTTGTCTATATGGGAACATGGATTTTCCATTTTGCTGTTTACAAATTTTTTATATATTTATTTTGTGTATGTTGAAAAAAATCGATATTTCCAAAACAAGATTTTGTTATTTTTCATTTTATGATTTTGTAAATGATCTTAATGTGAGTGCTTGACCATGGATTTTCCATTTTGCTGTTTACAAATTTTTTATATATTTATTTTGTGTATGTTGACAAACGATATTTCCAAAACAAGATTTTTTATTTTTCATTTTATGATTTTGTAAATGATCTTAATGTGAGTGCTTGACCATGGCAATAATACAGTCTATCTATGTGTTAGCGGAACCATAGAGTCTTATTACTACTGCAAGTAAGAATGTTTTACAAAATAACGGCTATCTACCACTGCATTTGAAAAACAAAACTATTGAAAAAAAATACTATTTAACATTCATTCATATATAAGTGTTAATTCTCCCTCTCCCCACCCTACCTCATCGTATTTTCTCTGGTCAAATAATCAATGCTACCCATACATACACAAGCTTTCTATATCTCTCTATATAAATATGTTTTCTCTGCTCCAGAAGATAAAAATTATGGTTGCTGTATTGTATCCTGCACTGTTTATGCGACATACCATTGCCAGTTCATAAAACCGTTAGGTAGTTCTCTACACATAGCGATTTTACCACTGCTCTACCTACGCCTTTGGCTTGTTTGGCTTTCTTACAGGCTAGTATGCGATAGGCAGCATTAACTGTATATCAAACCCAGTCCTCCTTTGTATTTGCAATCTAAGTAATAATTTGAAAAGAGACAAGTGTAATCAGTTTTAAACATTATCTCTGCTTTTTTGTTTGTTTGTTTGTTTGTTTATGACATGTATATTAACCTAAAATCAAACCCTAGTCTACCTTAGTGAAAGGCTAACAGTTTAACCACTGCGTCACCATACCCTTCTTTCTTAATTTGATCCATTCTAGGCCTTAGAGCTAGAAATCGAGTTATGATCTCCAGTGCAAGAGGCACATGTGCTCACCACTATAGCATGTAATGGTTAGCTGGTAACATTAGACAAACGAAAATGATTGTATTTCTGTTAGCCAAGCATTTCTGTCATTTGCCTACTGTGTGAGCACTGCCAGCAAGACAGTTTAGTTTAGAACAAGTGTGTGTGTGTGTGTGTGGGTGTGTGTATAGATTATGAGCCTCAAGTATTTAAAGCTTGTTGTGTGTAGCGACCATCTTGCTCAGTAACCACTGAGTAAGTTTTAACAGTTAACTCATAAAAACAGCATAGGATAGTTGTGTGTGTGTGTGGTTCATGTACTTGGGAATATGCATTAGCACCATGCGCTAGCTTTACCTTACCCTCGAGAGGTAGAGCGTTATCCCTTCCTTTGGACATTGCCAATGACTGCATTCCCCCACATGTTCTACACTTAAGCCCTTGGCTTGTTCTTGATTAGGTTTGGTTTGCTTTAGGCTTGGTTTGGTTCAGTTGGGTTTGATTCGACTTGGTTCAGTTTAGTTTAATGTAGTCACCATTTTTTTATTTATAGCTACACTCTTTAACCAATTAATTAATGATAGTCTACTCTTAATTCTTGAATCGATACATTGAATTTTGTGTGCACCGTTTGTCAATCCATGCCTACAACCTATACTCCCTATATACTACAGTCAGATCTGAAAACAAGTTCCAATGGTCAAAGACGTGTCAGTCACCATACATATATCCTACAATAATTCTTTCTTTACCTAGCTAGATTTCGTCACTCACAGTAAACATCTTACATTATGGGTTTGCAATATATTAAGAAAAGCAAAAGTCTTGTTGTTTTGGGTCTTTTTTGGGGATATTCATAAGCCATAAAAAGAATGACATCATGTCAAGTTCTGAGTGGATCTTGTATGTCAAAATCCCATTATCGGTTTATAAAATCTCAAGGCCATGCCCTAGCAGTTTTGGATTATTTCAATCAATGAGTCCACCATAGGAAACATCGAAAAAATAAATACCCTTAAAACAAGTCGTCACATGACCCTCTCCGAACAATGCTTCGCAAAATATAAATTCATCCATTGAACATTGAACATGATCGGCGACATCATCCTAGCTTCCCCCTCCCACCATGGTTGCCATATCGTTTGACCTTCAAGTGTCCTCAGCATCTCTGTGCTTTTCTTCATTGCCCTGTTGTCAAGTCAAGTCAATGCATTTCAATAAGCTCAAATAACATTCACATCCAGTCAGTCTGCCCCAGCAAGTTTGTTTTCTATACTCACATCAAGCAACATATAACCAAGTTCTGTTTGTTCTAGCTAAAGCCAACTTCATCGAATCAAGGAATTACCATTTGTCATGTCACTCATAATCGTTTACACGTTAATGACCCCCTTCAGGGGGTTTAGGAATTAGGAATTCCATCATAGGAAAAATCAGAAAACGAACCCTCGACCCGCCGTCTCATCAAAGTAGCGAATACTGTATTGGTATATCACCACCGTGGCCAGTAATAGCTTCGTTGAAACACGTGTCCAGTGGTATCGTCTCTTTCTATCTACAACCACTCGTCATGAACATTTTAGAGAGATTAAAAAAAAGTTTTAAAAACTGAAATGTTTTCAACATAAGGGTCGTTAGGCCCTTTCGCATTTTTTAAAACATAAATACTATATTCGAAAGGGAGAGAGGGGAAGGGCGTCACCCCGAGTCCTACGAACCCTCGTATACGTCTCTGGCGTTATTGGTTTGTGAGATATAACAAAAAGTCTAAAATCACAGTTTTACAACAAAAAATTCTGTTTCCCTCATTCTCAAAAACTTTAACCTATTACATAAATAAAGAGGGTTTCGAGACAAGCCATTTGACACGTCATAGGACCAAATCCGACCATGCATTCGTGAAATATCAGAAAAAGTCTAAAATCACGGTTTTACCCCCAAAAAGCCTGTTTCCCTCATTCTCAAAACTCTAACCTATTAATAACATATAAAGAGCTTCGAGACAAGCGATTTGACACGTCACACGTCCAAATCCGACCTTGCGTTTGAGAAATATCGGCAAACTTCGTAGGAAAGTAGGCGACTATCTGGCTCTCTCCTCACCACCAAAACCTCTTCTTATCAATCATTTTTTTCAAAGAGCTCGCCCTCTTATAAAAATCCCAAGTGCGCATGCGTAAAAAACAAAAAACAAAAATGTTCATCCATAGCGGCAGCCAGGAAAACGCATGCGCTATATGAGCAACAACGTTTAAGTTCATTTTAGCAGGGCACCTTATACATGTCGCATTTGAAAAGAGACTTTCACTAAAAAGAAATACAATTTCACCCCCTAGTAGGGGTAGGTTTTATTTAGGGATTGAAATGAGTGGTCCATTGGAAAGAGGGCGTCAACCCGAGTCCAACGACACCTTATTTGTCAAAATCGGATCATGGGTTCGCGAGATATGAATAAGCAAAACGTGTGTACTAACTTTTTGAGCACCTTGTGGGGCAGAACTGTCACTACTCCCCTACTCACTTATTCATCATTGCTGTGAGCGTGCCCCTTGTAATTTGTTGAGATGCTTTGACATATTCGCCAAATAGGCCATCTGGAACCTGGAACTTTGTGTTTTTTATTCTACTGTAGTTATTGCCATCCCTACTTCTTCTGAAGCGAAACGCCGACTGGAGCTTGTTACGTGAGGTGCTATGGCACTGATATTTTACTCCATTTTATTGATTGGTATGTCGGCTGGGAAGCACTGTTTTCTGGAGCGTACTACCCAGCCAGTGAATTGTTACCGGTGGCGGAAATCGGAACTAATGCGCTTCGCCCAGCCACACGCCTGCGATAGACGTGCAGTTGTCGCCAGCGGAACCTCATCGCGTGTCGTTTGTGTGCATGGTTCGTGCTGGGTCGTGCGCTGTGCTGTGTGTTCTCATTGTATGACTGTACGTGCGTTCCCCCACTTGCCCCGCAACCACACGCGCCAGCCATAAAGTGGCGAGTTGGCGTAATGTATATACTACAGCCCCGCTCCACGTCTAGCGTAACAATTCCCTGGTAAGGTAGTAAGATGTGCAAAGGGTCTTTAACTGCTTATTAAATTGCATCCTTAGAGTGATTGTCGATTAAAATGATTCTGAGTTAAAATTTAATCATGGAAAAGAAACCCCATCAGAGTATACAAACAGCCAAACAGTATGGGGTGTTCCTCCACTAGCTTGATCTGCCGTGGTATATTCTCAATTAATCACCGAATAGCTTCTTGTGGCACAGATGCCCATTCCTTCAGGATTGCATATATTGATTCTGTTCTCCGGTATTGTTGAAACCCACGCAAAATTGATGTAAGAATGTACTGTACCCGAATATCCTGGAGAAGTATCTGCCAAAATCCGAAGATGAAGGTGGATTGCAGTTACTTGTAGCCCACGGCTAGAAAAACTACTAAGAGCTAATGGCAAATAAAAGAACAAGAGAGGTATTACCCTTTTACGAATTGATTGCTGGCGGTCGTGATGGGAACTATTTTTTGTTCACTTGTGTCACACGCCAGCTTTTTTCGTTGACAGGTACAGTTGCGTGAGTAGGATATGACTCAGCTCCAGTAGCCTCTGTCATCGTTCAACTGTCCGTGGTGACATGAGCTCCTGTGAAGCGCAATGATGCGTGACTTATGTGCAGAATGCACTCTGTCATCGCTGTGTTCCCCGTTTCGCCCCGCGGGGCAGCTGCTACAATAAACAACAAACATTGGCGCAGCCACGTTCAGCGGCAATCGAATCTTAAATGGGTAATACGATATCTACAGTTGTGCTATAGGGCTATTCTACTTGGTTGTCGGGTTAGTAACTACTGGTGGAATGAAGAACTCGCTATAACTCGAAAGCGTGTGTTAGCATGCCAGAGACGCTATAAACGAAGTCGTTGTCCAATCCTACAGCTGAGATATGAAGAATTATACCTGGCTGCTAAAGAAGAATATAGAAACCTAATATTAAAAAGGAAATCAGAAAGTTGGAAAGAGTTCTGCTCACTTCCAACGAAACATAATGCTTGGGGTCTTATATACAAATTATCCAGGAAACCTGGTAACCTCAACAACACTCGCACTTCAATTGAGACGGACATCGGTTTCACAAAAAACTCCTCTGACACTGCTGACACTTTAATCAATGCATTCTTTCCGGGTGAAGGCGATGATACAGAAATACAAAAATCAATCAGGATAATTTCCAATTTCCTACCGAACACAGCCAATGATGTACCCTTTTCGTAACAAGAAGTTGAGCGTATAATTCTCTCACAAAATGACAAGAAAGCCCCTGATTGGGAAGGCCTATCAGCAAATACAGTATAATTTAAAACATTCATTTTTGCTTTCCTACCCTGTTCTTTTCCCTGTTCAACAAATGCTTATCACTTAGCTTTTTCCCTACATCCTGGAAATTTGCAATTGTTAAAATAATCCCCAAGGATAGTTCGTTACCGGTATCTAAGTTTACCTCCAAATCCTTCAGACCGATCTGCCTTCTTCCTATATTAGGAAAGATTCTGGATAAGTTAATAATTGATCGAGTCATGTTTCACATGTATAGCAATGGACACTTGCAATCATCAATTTGGATTTACACCAGATAAATCTACTGAAGATGCTACCCTCTCTGTGGTCGAATGGATTCAGGGCATTTTCTCTCAGAAACGAGTAGCTGTTCTTATTTCCTTGGACATAACTGGTGCTTTTGAAAACGCCTGGTGGCCAAATATTTTGCAACAGCTGAAAAGAAAGCTATGTCCCAAGAATCTTTATGAATTAATCCAAGCCTATTTCTTTGAACGTGAAGTACAACTTCGAGAGTTGGAACGGCAGTCTCGTCAAAATTTATCAATAAGGGATGCCCTCAGGGATCGACATCTAGCCCTGGTTTCTGGAGTATCTTATATGACAGCCTGCTAGAACTAACTCTTCCCCCTGGCTGCAAGGTTATTGCCTATGCTGACTGTTAATATTTGAAAGAAAAATAGCACAGTAGCGCCACCTGGTGAAATATACATGTACAATAAAGAACAAAAGACGAGTCGGTGCAAAGTCTGTGCGTGTTCGCGTGACATGTGACAAGCATCTTAAAAGATGATTTGTATTTTGTATTGTATTTCTCACTTGATAAATAAAGATTTACATTAAAACTAACAGGTTATGGGCCCAGGCCACGTGTAAATGGTATTATCTCGTGAGTGGATCCGAAGCTGAGCGCCTGTGGAACACGTGCTGTTTTTTTTTTTTTTTGTGAGTAAGGATAACCTCAAAATGGCAGCCGGCAGTGACTACAAAGTTCAAGTGGATAAACTTGAAGGACCTGAAGACTGGGCAAAGTGGAAATGGCATGTGTTTATGGTTTTGCGGTCGTATGAACTGGAAAATATTGTTGATGGTTCGAAAAAGTGTCTTGTGTTGCCGGCAGATGCAACTGCGCAACAAAAAGCGGCATATAAGCAGTGGTTGAAAGAAGACGCGAAAGCGGCCAGTTTGCTAGCAGGTGCGCTAGGAAAATCTGTTGCCGAGCTCGTGTTGACGTGCACCAATGCCAGTGAAATTTGGACAAAATTGAGCGCACGGTTCGAACGAAGCAGTACGCAGCGACTGACTATGTTGATCGAGTCATTCTTCCGAGTGACACGTGACGACAAGGAGGACATCAGCGCCCATGTTGCGAAGTTACAGAAGCTTTATCAGGATCTGAACGACGAACTCCAAAAGCACAACGAAAACACGTTATCTGAAAGGATTTTGAACGGTCGAATTTTATCCACGCTGGGAAAAGAATATGATAATTTCAAGGATGTGTGGGACACGATTCCGACGGAAAATCAAACTGTGAACTTGTTGATTGAAAAATTGTGCACGATTGAACTGCGTGACCAAGGAAACGTGGAATCGACTGCGTTTGTGGTACGTAGTGCTCCCAAGAAGCATTCCCAGTATGGCAGTGGCAAAGGCAGCGCTGATGACAAGTCGAAGAAAAATGTTCAACGAGTAAAGCAGAAGTTTCCATGTTTCAAATGTAAGGAATTGGGCCATTGGGCAAGTGAATGTCCAGTGAAGAAGAAAGAGGGTGACACTAGAAACAAAAATAAGGAGAACAATGCTTCGTTTCTGACACATGCTATGAGTGCGTTAGACGGCGACTTTGTTCAAGCCGACGAGTGGTACTACGACAGTGGCGCCACAAATCACATCACCGCGAACAAACAGTATTTTACAACATACGTCAAGTTTGCTGCTCCAGAGAAGATTTTGCTAGGAAAACGAGGTGTGAGCACGGCAAAGGAACTGTAAACATTCAAGTGCGGCTGAACAACGCTTGGTTGAGTGCTGAGATGACTGAAGTTTTATATGTTCCCGATGCAATGGCTCATCTGTTTTCTGTGAAAGCTGCTGCAAGGAAAGGTTTTTGTGCAAGAATTGACGACCTAACTGTTAGAATTGAAGACAAGGTTACTGGAAAGGCGATGATGGCTGAACGTGTGAGTCATGGTCTGTATGTACTTGACATGCGCGTCGTGAAACCGGCGCAACCCATTCAAGTGAATTTAGCTACATCGTCGGACAAACTGCAGATCTACCATGAACGATTTTGTCATCAACACAAAGCGCATGTCAAGAATGTACTGAAGCTGATGAGCATCAATGTAAACATGTGTAAAGAGGATTTCTGCGATGGATGTGCACTGGGAAAAATGCATCGACTGTCATTCAAGACACGAATGAGTCGACCAACAGCCACTGGTGAACAAATCCACGCCGATGTGAATGGACCAATGTCTACTGAATCTCTTGGAAAGGCACGCTACAACGTATGTTTCAAGGATGATTTCAGCAAGTTTCGACGAGTTTTCTTTTTAAAGCACAAAAGTGAAGTGTACACCGTTCTGGAACAGTTCCTGAATGAAGCCAAAACAAATGAACACGTCGTGAAGATGTCCAGGTGTGATGGAGGAAAAGAATTTGATAACAAGAAGGTTTCTGAACTACTCGCAAGCAGAGGCATAGAACACAGCATTACTACGCCGTACACACCACAACAAAACGGAGTTGCGGAACGTGAAAATCGGACGATTGTGGAGTGCGCAAAATCTATGCTGAATCCCAACAAGTTAACGAAATAACTTTGGGCTGAAGCCTGCAACACTGCGGTGTACCTCCTGAATCGCTCTGGGAAGTCATCCATTGAAAACAAATCTCCCTATGAATTGTGGTATGGACGACCAGTGGAAGTCTCAGTCATCTGAAGATCTTCGGAACAGAATGCTACGTCCATATCGACAAGAATTTTCGCTCAAAGTTCGACGACAAAGCTGTTTTTGGACATCTGGATGGGTACGTGAATGACAGGGATGGATTTAGAGTCTGGATTCCAACTCAGGGAAAGGTTTTTCTAAGCCATGATGTGTAATTCAAACCTGAAGTTGTCAGCAATCTGCGCGCCAACGCCGGAAAGGTTGAAGTCACGCTTGAAGAACGTGTGGAGAGGAATCAGTCTAATTCATCGTCTGATGTAGGCCTACAGAGGAGGTCAGAGTCAGATGAGAACTTAAGCGAAATTGAAGATTTTGCTTCGGGATCCAGTTCCGGAGGAAGCGAAGATGAGGAAGAAGGAGAGACTGAAGAAAGAAGGAAAAGCAAACGTGAAAGTAAGAAGCCATCGTGGATGATCAGTGGAAATTACATGTACATGGCTGGACCATCTATCGTTGAAAAGAATCCTGACTCCTACTCTGCAGCGCTGCAGTCTCGTGATAAAAATCAGTGGCTGAAAGCAATTAAAGAATTGGAGTCCTTAAAGGAAAATGATACCTGGAAATTGGTTGAGCGTCCAAATGGTGCACGGGTCCTGAAAAATCAGTGGGTTCTTCGACAGAAGACAACGGACAGTGGAGAAGTTCGCTTCAAGGCACGATTGGTAGCCAAAGGCTATGTGCAACAGCAAGGAATCAATTATGAAGAAACATTTAGCCCTGTTGCACGGTATGATACCATTCGAGCTCTGTTGGCAGTAGCTATTGAAAAGGAGATGAAACTTGGTCAATTTGATGTCAAGACGGCCTTCTTGAACGGCGAGCTTGAAGAAGATGTGTTCATGGAACAGCCAGAAGGTCATCAGGACGCTACTGGCCGAGTGTGTCATCTAAAAAGAAGCTTATATGGTTTAAAACAGGCTCCACGCTGCTGGAACAAGCGTTTCAAGAAATTCATGGAGAAAGCTGGATTCAAAAACTGCAAAGATGATCCTTGTCTCTTTTACAGCAACAAAAATGGAAAGTGGTTGGCTGTTGTAATATTTGTGGATGATGGTCTGGTAATTGGCAACGAAGAAGACATCGAACAGTTCATGGAAAAACTTCAGTAGGAATTTCACACGACCAGAGGATCTCTCAACAATTTCCTGGGCATGAAGATACAACAAAACCATGATGGATCAATTTCAATCAGTCAAGAGGATTATACGAGGAAAATCCTAGAAAAATTTGGGATGGCCGAGTCAAATGGAGTTTCTACCCCAGTTGGACGCGAAGAAAGTGAAGACGGAGAAAAGGTTTCGGCCAGGGTTCCTTATCGTGAGGCGGTGGGATCCTTGATATACCTGACTACAGCTACACGTCCAGATATCGCATTCGCGGTCAACAAAGCTGCTCGAGCCATGGAGAACCCTACAGTTCAAGACTGGAGTCAAGTGAAACGGATATTTCGATATTTAAAGAGCACAGTGAACCATGGAATCGTCTATAGGAAAAAGGACGTTTTGAAGGTCTACAGTGATGCTGACTACGCCGGTGACAAGAGGACGAGACGTTCAACGACGGGTGTCTTTTCGACCTACAATCATGGAGCTGTATCGTGGAGAAGTCAGTTACAGAAGTCTGTGTCAACATCGACAACTGAAGCTGAAATTGTGTCTGCAAGTGAAGGAGCAAAGGAGTTGATTTGGCTGAAAAGACTGTTTTCTGAATTACTGGGAACTGCTGACAAACCTCCTACGCTTTACATCGACAATGCCGGTGCAGTTAAATTGGCTAAAAATCTGGAGTACCATCGAAAATCCAAGCATATTGAGGTACGTCATTTCTATGTGAGGGAAAGATTTTTGGACGGAGACCTTGAGCTGGAGCACATCGACGGGACCAATCAATTAGCTGATCTTCTAACTAAACCTCTGGAGAGAGTCAGATTCGAGGTGCTGCGTGAGAGGATTGGCGTGCAGAAGATGACATCTTAGAGGCTGTAAAGTGTTCAATAGTTCATCTTGTTTTTTTTATTTGTATTTGATTTTTCTTTGGAGGAAGTGTCAATATTTGAAAGAAAAATAGCACAGTAGCGCCACCTGGTGAAATAGACATGTACAATAAAGAAGAGAACAAAAGACCAGTCAGTGCAAAGTCTGTGCGTGTTCGCGTGACATGTGACAAGCATCTTAAAAGATGATTTGTATTGTATTTCTCACTTGATAAATAGAGATTTACATTAAAACTAACACTGACGATGCTCTTCTATTAGTTGAAGCTAATGATGTGCGTGATTTGAACGTAAGAGCAAACACTTCATTATTTACCTTACTTAACTGGGGTGATAATAAACTCAATTTCAATCCGCAAAAAACTAAAGGTATGTTCGTTACAAGAAGAAGAAAACTGAGAAGACCAAATATTAAGATGAGTGGACAAAACATTATTCTGGAAGATCACCTGCTGTACTTGGGAGTTATACTAGACAAACATTTGACCTTTAGGCCCCATTTCAATAGATTAAAACTAAAAGCTAGTAGATTTTTTCAAGGATTAAACATTACTTGTAGACCTTCCTGGGGATTACATTCTGAAGTACTTAAAATAATTTATAATACGGCCTTTATACCTTTGATTCTATATGGGGTGGTTTCCTTCCGTCCCATATTGGAAAAGAAATGGGCCCAGGAAATATTACTGCAAATCCAACGGGGATTCGCACTCAGAATTTCCCGTGCCTACCGTACAACCTCCACTGATGCTGCACTGGTTATTGCAGGGATTGAGCCACTGTTCCTTACTGCTGTCGGGAAAGCTGAACTGACACTACTAAAGACAAACGGAACATCAAATACGCCTATTCTGAACATTGTCATGGAACAAAAGTGTCACATTCTGGAGAAGTGTCTAATCATTGCCCGAACCCACACGATTGCTGTATTTACACAGATAGTTCTTGTTACGGTCATATTTGACCCATGTTTACATCCTTAATAGTGGAGTAAAACAGGTCATATAAAATTGATAACTGAGACTTAACTCCACCTATGAGACGATTAAAAGATTTACGAAGTGTATGTGGTTAATATCGCCCCATCTTGCGGGTGACTAGGAACTGAACTATGTTATTCTAAGTTCCGCTAGATGGCTCGTGCGGCTTGAAAAATTTTAGACTTGTGTTGATCGAATAATCCTGTATAAAACGACTTGGTTCGAGATTATCGATGGTGAGTTGCCCATAGCGACAAAACTCGTTCCTTTGTTGTCGTACATTATTAACTTTCAGAACTCCGTAGAAGAAAGATGTGATAAGCCTCTTGGGAAGACTTTTCAAGCTCAGGCTAGCCTTTTGGGCTATGTCATACACTGCTTCTCTTTCAATTAACATCTATTGAATGTATAAAGAGCTTCGTCAAACAATATATATTATTATATGTTTTATAATGTATTAAATGTGAGCACAGAAAAGGTAGGTTATTCCTTGTAACGGTAGACAAAATTGCTTGTTGCAGTGAGCTGTATTTCGTGAATGATGTATGGTTGAAGTTTGTAAGTGATGTTTTGATTTGGACTGTGTGTCGTGTTTTGGGTGATGATTGGTAGTGTTGTGGATCACGCTCTTACTAATTATAGTTAAGTTGTATTTTACAACTGAGATTGTGATCCATTTCATTGTGGGGTTGTTTCTTTGGGTGTAGTTGGTATGAAAGTTATGTTCTCGGCCTATCATGTTTAACTTCTTAAGTTGGTAGCCTGCTACATATGTCTTGGCCCGAATATATGGTTTGAATTTGTTACGTGAAAGTTTTATTGGGTTATGTGAGGCCTTATTTATTCTATTTTGTTCACGTAAGTAACCAGTGTCGTCTCCCAAAGTGTCATTAGGCACCGTTTTTATTGAGGTTAGATTGTTTTTTATTAAGCCGATCCGGACTTTCCGTTCGTCGATTACGGCGATCGTCCTTTGGTATGCTCGAGTCAGTTTTCCTTTCCTTAATTTTTCGACCTAATTTTTTAATGATTTTCCTCTGCACTCGAACAAATTAGTGTATCCCATATGGATCTGCTTCAATCATCTATGAAGATGAATTTATTTTATTGTCTGTGGTTACCATGTTAACCAGTATCGCATTGTTCCTTTTATTATAGTATTGACCTATGAATTTCACTAAAACATAAGAATTGATGACTCCATGTTGGAACTTCTGGCGATAGGTCGTGTAATACATTTGCTCCGTTTTGAAAAAAATTAATTTGATTTTACTTCTTGATTAACTTAGTGATATTAGATATTCATAACAGTTGGTCATTGGAAGACCTTGGCGAGGTGTTTACAATTTTTTAACCTTCTTAAGAAACACCTAGCGCATATTAATTAAGAAATGCTGATGTGTGGTACAGCATCATCATTAGGGTAATTATCCATTTCTTTGATTAAGTTTCCTCGGCTTCTACTTTTAATTTTGATTGATGTTAGATGGTAAGTTTTTCAAAGTTGATGTATTATACATGTTGTTAAGAATATATAGCCCGATTTGAATTTGGTGTTTTCTGTTATCGTAAATTCTATGCTGGGTGTCATCTCATTAATATTTACCTCTGGTAAAATACTGGGTAGCACATATTTCCACAAATTAGGCCTAGTATGCGCAGGGGCGGATCTAACTCTGCGACCTCAAATATTATCGAAATGGAACAAGATATGAAAAATCTACTTGCGCAGGAATGTAGCCACGTTAGGGGGTCACACAATGGGAGGATATGCACAATCCAGGAAATTATAACAATATCATTTTCAACGCAAAGTTACCTTTTTAAATGGAACATACATGTTTTTTCTAGAAAAATCGAAAGTAAACATACAATTATTGATAACAGAATTGGTTTCACTTCTCTAAACCTCGTACCTTCTGAAATAACTAACGTTGTAGAGGATGCCAATGGAGACACTGTTTGTCGAGTTTTAACACAAGTGTAGAACTGTACACATAGTACAAAAGGTACAGTTACCGATTTCCTAAACAAACTTGTGGCCTATAGCTTAAAGAGAAGCCACGTTTTTAAATTAAATCCAGCACGGAAAAGGCATTAACAAGTAAGCAGTAACATCTTAACTGATGAAACTGTGTCACTTCAGCAGATGTTCAATCTGACCACCGTTTGCATCAATGCACTTCTGTAGACGGTGAACAAGAGAGCGTTGTACTGATCCCAGTGTTTCCACAGATATTTCCGCACACGCCGCAGTAATACGCTGTTGCATATTCGCCATTGTAGTTGGGACTTCCTGATAGACTCTATCTTTCAATGCGCCCCAGAGAAATGGCGTCAAATCGGGGGACCGTGTTGGCCATCTCACAGGACCACCACGTCCTATCCACCAATTTGGAAACTTCGCATCCATTACATCTCTGGCAACACGTGCGAAATGTGCGGGGCACCCATCATGCTGGAACCACATTGATACACGAGTTTCCAATCCCACGTCCTCCATGAGAAGGTGTAACGTGTCTTGAAAAAATGATGCATATCGCTGTCCGTTTAGTGTTCCCTGATAAAAATAGGGACCTACAATACGGTTGCCAATGATACCGCACCAAACAGTGTCTCCTTTACCGTCCTCTACAACTTAAGTTATTTCAGAAAGTACGAGGTTTAGAGAAGTGAAACCAATTCTGTTATCAATAATTGTATGTTTACTTATGATTTTTATAGAAAAATACTAGTATGTTTAATTAAAAAAAGGTAACTTTGCGTTGAAAATGATATTGTTATAATATTCTGGATTGTGCATATCCTCCCATTGTGTGACCCCCTGACGTGGCTAAATTCCTGCGCAAGTAGATTTTTCACATCTTGTTCCATTTCGATAATATTTGAGGTCGCAGAATTAGGTGGGACACCCTGTATATGGACTTAAAATTACCAAAAAAAAACTATAATTTCTATTTGATATCAAAGTTCAAAGAATCTATAGAAAGTAGATCTACACGAACCAAAATGCTGTACTTCTCATTTTAATCTTTGAAGAACACGCAATATTTTAATCTCTGTTACCAAAACAATGGATCACAAAATGTTATTTTAAGTGCTGGAAAGTGAATCTTCTCTAAGTACCGATTTATATTGACTGAAACTTCGTTCAACATCAGAAGAGGTAATGGGGGCATATTTAAACTTTACAACGTCTTCTGGGGTTAATCCAACGTTAACTAGACACTTAAATCTCCACACATAATTGCAGCAACCTTTCCCATTCTTTCATATCCAGGGTTCTTTGAAAGTACAGAGTCCATCTTCATTTTTGCTACATCTGCAACTTTACCTGTACCATGATTTAGCTGTTCCACAGTTCTATTCACAATTTCGAAACTTTCAGAAAGTGAGAGATGCGAGTTTTGGAGACTTTTGAGTGTTTTTGTGATGCATGAAAAATTATGCTCAATGTAAATCAAGTCATTCCTCTCACTTGTGTCGCAAACAACTGTTTTTGCGCAGCTTCAATTGAGGCTGCATCTTCAGAGTCCATAGCATGCAGAACGTTCTCAATCAAGTCTATATATTCAGCATAGTATTCAACCGCTTGCAGCCACGTACCCCATATAGTTAGAACTGGATTAGGTGGCAATGGAATTTCTGGGTACATTTCTTTCAAAAGATGAACTCCTTTGTGGGCTTTGAGAAAAACTTTTTTCACTGAGGAAATCAATAGACTAGATCTACTTTGGGGTAACTGCCTCTTACCACTTCTGCCACGCGATGAAAGGCATGTTCTACACAAGTTCAATTAGTCATCTTACGATATACAACACACAATGCTTCTCCGGCTTTCATCATATAAGGTGCGGCATCGCTGATAAAAAAAAAGTAACAGTTTATCATACTGAACGCCCTGTGGCCAGAGGATACCCATAGGTTCATTGAACAGTTTTGCTATAGTTTTGTTATTGCACTTTTCTAGAACATCACAATGTAATATAATCCGTTTACAATAATCTTCACTTAACAAACCAATGATTACGTTACCAATTAGCCTACCTTCTTTGTCCGTCGCCTCGTCAATGGAAACCCAAAACGGACCGTCTTTAATTTATTGTCTTATCTTCTGAACAGTTTCATCGTATATGGCTGAAACATAGGTTTTCTCAACGTTGACTCATCCGGGATAGTTCCGTTAGTCCATTTCTCGAGGAATTCCCTGAGGTACTGATTATTCTGTTTGAAGATAGGGATGTCAGCATAGATGAGAGCGCGGCACAGATCGGTGTTGAACTCGGACGTTACACTCGAAGTTGATGGTTGTGTCAGAAACAACTGTCTCAGCTTGGAATTTCGTAGTTTGTTATGCAACCATTCTGATTGCAAGGAGATTGGGTTGGGAAAATGGCGCTTGCTGGGAGGGCAGTTTGCATCTCTGTATGGCAGGGCAGGTGGCCTTGCCAAAGAAGTTTATTTATGTGTTCTTTTTTATGCTATTTTGTTTATATATATATCTCTTTGGCTGTTTTTGTTGGGAGTCCGTACTGAGGGATTTTGTATTAGAATATATGTCCGTATTATCTATGGAGATTGTAGCAAGGCATGTTAGTATCTGTTGTGGGGTTGGATGAGAAAAAGAAGTGTGTTGGGTTTGGATTATAAAAGTGGATTGCTTATATATAAAGAAAAAGCTGTATAGTGGGAATTATTGATGAATTAAATGAGTACCTGTGTTCCTATGGTGAGGTGCAGGTTCCTTTATGTTTTAATTGATGGAGATCTGAGTGATTGGCGGTTAATAGAGGAATGTCCATCGCATGTGTCGGGTATGTATGCTATATGTCTGCCCAGTTGTTGAAATGAAATGTCCCTTTTGAGTATAATCAGCCACAACCCCGGTATAGTGAGTATGAACGGTTACAATTGGCAACCCAACGTCGGGCACGAATAAGGGAAAGTAGAAAGAGAAATGGAGGAGGATATGACTCGGGATATGCTACTAATGCTGCTAAGTAAATTCAATGGTATGGAAGAGTCTTTATGATCAGTAAGAGAGTCTTTAAGTACAAGAATAGAGTCAGTGAAAGAGTATGGGTAAGGAAATAGGAGAAGTTAGGCAGCAAGGAGAGTCTATGAAAGTGCAAATAGAATCTATAGGTAAGCAGGTAGAATCAGGGCCGGATTTACCGTAAGGCAAAATAGGCACGTGCCTAGGGGCGCCGCAGTCCTAGGGGCGCCGCAAGGCGCCCCTTCGGTTTGGCAACCGGCAATGATCTGTACTGGAGGCGCCCCGAAGGGCACAGCCTACCTTTGCTACGGCTTTAAATGTGCTAAGTTAGGATTATAGAAGAATATATGCTAAAATAAATATTGAGAAATGAGCAGAGACATTTAGAAATATTATCGTGCCTTTGTCGCATACCCATCCACTTCGCTCTTCGTTATGCCGCTCGGCGCCCTTTCGTCCCGACAAGTGTGAGAGGGGCGGGCGAGCGGAGCTGTGCTGCGCGCGCTGTTGTTGCGGTAGCTGGGTTTGCTTGCATTGTAGTAGCATCGAAGTGCCCCACGCCTCATCCCCCTTCCCTGTGCTGTGTGCGAGTTCGAGCTTGCGTTGTGTTGTTTTGTTGTGTTGTGATGTGATCTGCAAGTAAATGTTTTAAACTATGGGCAGCAAAAAGTTGTCTGGTTATCAAAACCGTGTCCGCAAAGCTCAAGAGGATAAGAAAGCCGAGGTTACACTATCAAAATGTCGGAAAATAAATGAGATGTTTAGTGCGCGTGTGAATCCTACACCTCCAACGATAAATTCGGATAACAATAACAATTCTTGCTCTGCGGTTCACGACATTGACTGCGATGGAGTTCAGCAACTTGAGGTAAGCTACCGTACACGAATTACTTTACACAAAGTAGGCCTTTCCCAATAGGCGATTCCTTGATACAATGTTGCACAAAGTAACATACGTAAAAACTCATACTGGCCTCGAAACCGTACCGAGCCTGCAGAGTACATTAAAAGTTGTTCTTTTAAAATTTTCTATGTTTGATGTGCCCTAATTAATACGGGATTTTTCTTTTCAGCTCCAACAAGCCTAAATTGATGAAAAAGAGAATGAAAATTCTAGGCCTACATATAATTCAAATGACACCTTAGGGGGAGAAAGCAACAAAAAATTAAATTTGCCTCAGCGGACAAACAAAATGTTACGGCCAATGGTGAACCAAAATAAAGGTTTCTAGGATTTATGGCGAGCATCGGGCACAAGTCAGAGCAGCTTTTTGATGCAGTAAAGGCTAAGTTGGAAGATCTGGATTTGAAAGTGGAGGATATTCGAGGCCAATCTTACGATAACGCAAGTAATATGTCCGGCGAATATTCCGGGTTGCGGTAGCTGGGTTTGCTTGCATTGTAGTAGCATCGAAGTGCCCCATTCACTTAGTTTGGTTGGAACTCATGCCGCTGAATCTTGTTCAGAATCTTTAAGGTATTTTTTAACAGCTCAAGAACTGTACAACTTTTTTACTGCTTCGACCTACCGACGGAAAATTTTAAAGAACTTGATCGCGCGCGTACTAAAAAGCCCATCAGTGACTCGGTGGTCGGCACGATATGACGCTTGTCAAGCTCTGAGGGAAGGCTGGTGTGGCGTCGTGGCAGCTCTTGAGAGTATTCACGAAGACAGAAATCAAAAGGCAAACACTCGAAGTGAAGCCAAAGGCATCTTAAGCAATATCCTACAATTTTAAACTGCTTTACGGATACTTCTCACCATTCCAGTGACCAATTGTTCTGGAGAAAGGTCATTTTCGGTACTGAATCGCGTCAAGAACTATTTGCGGTCAGTCACTAAAGAAGAAAGGTTAAATTCTATTGCACTCCTAGCGATTGAAAAAGATACGACGATAAACTTGAACTGCGGTGCCATAAATGAATTTGCCGAAAAGAAGGCAAGAAGGAAACTTTTGAAGTATCGGTAGTTCTTGTTGTGCTTGAGGCAGGCCCCGTTATGTGTTCATTCATGTTTTTAATCTGCACTTTAATTTCTCTAAAATATATTGCAGGAAGATATGCAGTTGGCCTTATTTGTATTTTAGAGGCGCTTTGTTCAATTTAAAATGTCGTTCGTACCATGCTCTTCATGCGTTTTAAAATTAGTGTGTGTTCTACTATTTTTTAAATATATTTCGTGCTACCGCAGTTCATTCACTTTCAGCAGGACATTATGTGTTTATTTTTGAAGCTACTCTTCATTTTTGTTGTATGAATTAAGGCTAGACATTATTTTTGGAAAGGGTATTCATAAAGTGTTTTGGTTGCCTAAAAGTTAAACTGTTTCATGTAGTTTTACTCCAAGCTGTTTTTCTTTTTATTGAATTGACTATGTTTTCCCTGCGTAAAAATTCAAGCATAAAATTATGCTGTCAGCCATTTTATCTGTTTATTCCTTTTTTTTCGAACCTTATCCCATAAAAATCGGGGGAGGGGGTGCTCAAGTGAGGAGGGGCGCTCAATGGAGAGGTGCCTATAGCGTAACTTTGGGTAAATCCGGCCCTGGGTAGAATCTGTAAAGGTGTACGTAAACGAAGCAGTAAAGAAGCAGGATGAAGCTACCAATGCTAAGATTGGGGAGTTAAGCAAAGAAGTACAAGAACATAAGTCTGTACTTAATAGTAGTATGGAGTTGGAATCCTGGAAAGTGGCTGTAGAGGAGGAAGAAGTGGAGGATAATATAAAAGAGGAGGAAGTGAATGAGATAAGTGATTCTCTTGAAGGAAAGCAAGAAAATCATCAGCGATCTGGGGGGGCGTGAGAAAGCAGGTGATATGGAAGAAACTGAAGGAAAGGAGGCAGGTGAAAGAAAGGAAAAGGTACAAGAGAAAGGAGAAGCGGATAACGAAGAAGGTGAAATGGAAGAAACTGAAGAGAAAGGAGAATCAGATGAGGTTGGTAATGAAGACAGTAGCAATCAAGAAAAAGAGGCTAATGATGATGAACGTGCAAGAGTGAGCCATGGAGAAGACAACATACTAGAAGACGATAAGGTGAAGAAGAAACACGGGAAAACAAAGTGGAAGAAGAGAAAGGAACTGTCGAGTAAGACAAGACAGACGAGAAAGAGATGGAAAATGTGGAAAGGAAGAAGAGAGAAGTGGTTGAGAATGAAGACAAAGAGGACCAGGAGAATAGATAAAAGAATGAGTTGGAAAGCAAAGAGAAGGAGTAGGAAGAAGATGAGATGTCAGGTAAAGGAAGATAAGAGTGTGAAGGATCAGACCAAAGGGAGAAGAAGAAGAAAGGAAAATATGATACTGAATAAGAAGAGACAGACCAAGAGAAGAAAAAGAAAGAAACATATGATAATGAATTAGAGGAGACAGACCAAAGGAAGAAGAAAAAGCGAGGTTTGGAATATAGGGGACGGGGAGGCAGGAGTCATCGTAGAAGACGACGAGGAGGAAGGCGTGGGAGATGCAATAATTACAGATGACGAAGCAGGCGTGGAGGCAGGAGGAGAAAAATGTACTATTTTCATTTGTGTATTTTAATGTATGTGATCCTCACGTGCTTCTCACTTGAGAATCACATAGAGGGGCGATTGCAACCATTCTGATTGAAAGGAGATTGGGTTCGAAAAATGGTGCTTGCTGGGAGGGCAGTTTGCATCTCTGTGTGGCAGGGCAGGTGGCCTTGCCAATGAAGTTTCTTTTATATGTTCTTTTTTATGCTATTTTGTTTATAAATATATCTTTGGCTGTTTTTGTTGGGAGTCCGTACTGAGGGATTTTGTATTAGAATATCTGTCCGTATTATCTATGGAGATTGTAGCAAGGCATGTTAGTATCTGTTGTGGGGTTAGATGAGAAAAAGAAGTGTGTTGGGTTTGGATTATAAAAGTGGATTGCTTATATATAAAGAATAAGCTGTATAGTGGGAATTATTGATGAATTAAATGAGTACCTGTGTTCCTATGGTGAGGTGCAGGTTCCTTTATGTTTTAATTGATGGAGATCTGAGTGATTGGCGGTTAATAGAGGAATGTCCATCGCATGTATCGGGTATGTGTGCTATATGTCTGCCCAGTTGTTGAAATGAAATGTCCCTTTTGAGCATAATCAACCACAACCCCGGTATAGTGAGTATGAACGGTTACAATTGGCAACCCAACGTCGGGCACGAACAAGGGAAAGTAGAAAGAGAAATGGAGGAGGATATGACTCGGGATATGCTACTAATGCTGCTAAGTAAATTCACCGGTATGGAAGAGTCTATAGGATCAGTAAGAGAGTCTTTAAGTACAAAACTAGAGTCAGTGAAAGAGAGTATGAGTAAGGAAATAGGCGAAGTTAGGCAGCAAGGAGAGTCTATGAAAGTGCAAATAGAATCTATAGGTAAGCAGGTAGAATCTGTAAAGGTGTACGTAAACGAAGCAGTAAAGAAGCAGGCTGAAGCAACCAATGCTAAGATTGGGGAGTTAAGCAAAGAAGTACAAGAACATAAGTCTGTACCTAATAGTAGTAAGGAGTTGAAATCCTGGAAAGTGGCTGTAGAGGAGGAAGAAGTGGGGGATAATATAAAAGAGGAGGAAGTGAATGAGATAAGTGATTCACTTGAAGGAAAGCAAAAAAATTATCAGCGATCTGGGGGGCGTGAGAAAGCAGGTGATATGAAAGAAACTGAAGTAAAGGAGGCAGGTGAAAGAAAGGAAAAGGTACAAGAGAAAGGAGAAGCGGATAACGGAGAAGGTGAAATGGAAGAAACTGAAGAGAAAGGAGAATCAGATGAGGTTGGTCATGAAGACAGTAGCAATCAAGAAAAAGAGGCTAATGATGATGTACGTGCAAGAGTGAGCCATGGAGAAGACAACATACTAGAAGAAGATAAGGTGAAGAAGAAACACGGGAAAACAAAGTGGAAGAAGAGAAAGGAACTGTCGAGTAAGACAAGACAGACGAGAAAGAGGTGGAAAATGTGGAAAGGAAGAAGAGAGAAGTGGTTGAGAATGAAGACAAAGAGGACCAGGAGAATAGATAAAAGAATGAGTTGCAAAGCAAAGAGAAGGAGTAGGAAGAAGATGAGATGTCAGGTAAAGGAAGATAAGAGTGTGAAGGATCAGACCAAAGGGAGAAGAAGAAGAAGAAAGGAAAATATGATACTGAATAAGAAGAGACAGACCAAGAGAAGAAAAAGAAAGAAACATATGATACTGAATCAAAGGAGACAGACCAAAGGAAGAAGAAAAAGCGAGGTTTGGAATATAGGGGACGGGGAGGCAGGAGTCATCGTAGAAGACGACGAGGAGGAAGGCGTGGGAGATGCAATAATTACAGATGACGAAGCAGGCGTGGAGGCAGGAGGAGAAAAATGTACTATTTTCATTTGTGTATTTTAATGTATGTGATCCTCACGTGCTTCTCACCTGAGAATCACATAGAGGGGCGATTGCAACCATTCTGAATGCAAGGAGATTGGGTTGGGAAAATGGTGCTTGCTGGGAGGGCAGTTTGCATCTCTGTATGGCAGGGCAGGTGGCCTTGCCAATGAAGTTTCTTTTATATGTTCTTTTTTATGCTATTTTGTTTATATATATATCTTTGGCTGTTTTTGTTGGGAGTCCGTACTGAGGGATTTTGTATTAGAATATCTGTCCGTATTATCTATGGAGATTGTAGCAAGGCATGTTAGTATCTGTTGTGGGGTTAGATGAGAAAAAGAAGTGTGTTGGGTTTGGATCATAAAAGTGGATTGCTTATATATAAAGAAAAAGCTGTATAGTGGGAATTTTTGATGAATTAAATGAGTACCTGTGTTCCTATGGTGAGGTGCAGGTTCCTTTATGTTTTAATTGATGGAGATCTGAGTGAATGGCGGTTAATAGAGGAATGTCCATCGCATGTATCGGGTATGTGTGCTATATGTCTGCCCAGTTGTTGAAATGAATTGTCCCTTTTGAGTATAATCAACCACAACCCCGGTATAGTGAGTATGAACGGTTACAATTGGCAACCCAACGTCGAGCACGAACAAGGGAAAGTAGAAAGAATAATGGAGGAGGATGTGACTCGGGATATGCTACTAATGCTGCTAAGTAAATTAACCGGCATGGAAGAGTCTTTAGGATCAGTAAGAGAGTCTTTAAGTACAAAAATAGAGTCAGTGAAAGAGAGTATGAGTAAGGAAATAGGAGAAGTTAGGCAGCAAGGAGAGTCTATGAAAGTGCAAATAGAATCTATAGGTAAGCAGGTAGAATCTGTAAAGGTGTACGTAAACGAAGCAGTAAAGAAGCAGGCTGAAGCAACCAATGCTAAGATTGGGAATTAAGCTAAGAAGTACAAGAACATAAGTCTGTACTTAATAGTAGTAAGGAGTTGGAATCATGGAAAGTGGCTGTAGAGGAGGAAGAAGTGGGGAATAATATAAAAGAGGAGGAAGTGAATGAGATAAGTGATTCACTTGAAGGAAAGCAAGAAAATTATCAGCGATCTGGGGGGCGTGAGAAAGCAGGTGATATGGAAGAAACTGAAGTAAAGGAGGCAGGTGAAAGAAAGGAAAAGGTACAAGAGAAAGGAGAAGCGGATAACGGAGAAGGTGAAATGGAAGATACTGAAGAGAAAGGAGAATCAGATGAGGTTGGTCATGAAGACAGTAGCAATCAAGAAAAAGAGGCTAATGATGATGAACGTGCAAGAGTGAGCCATGGAGAAGACAACATACTAGAAGAAGATAAGGTGAAGAAGAAACACGGGAAAACAAAGTGGAAGAAGAGAAAGGAACTGTCGAGTAAGACAAGACAGACGAGATAAAGGTGGAAAATGTGGAAAGGAAGAAGAGAGGAGTGGTTGAGAATGAAGAAAGGAAGCTTGTAGTTTAACGTGACCGTTAATCTTGAGATCATGAGCCACGGGACCTCATTTTTACGTGGAATCCGAACCACGGGACATGGCATTTCAATTCGAAAATCTCACATGCATTGACCGGGAATGAAGACAAAGAGGACCAGGAGAATAGATAAAAGAATGAGTTGGAAAGCAAAGAGAAGGAGTAGGAAGAAGATGAGATGTCAGGTAAAGGAAGATAAGAGTGTGAAGGATCGGACCAAATGGAGAAGAAGAAGAAGAAGAAGAAGAAGAAGAAGAAAGGAAAATATGATACTGAATAAGAAGAGACAGACCAAGAGAAGAAAACGAAAGAAACATATGATACTGAATCAGAGGAGGCAGACCAAAGGAAGAAGAAAAAGAGAGGATTGGAATACAGGAGACGGGGAGGCAGGAGTCATCGTAGAAGACGACGAGGAGGAAGGCGTGGGAGATGCAATAATTACAGATGACGAAGCTGGCGTGGAGGCAGGAGGAGAAAAATGTACTATTTTCATTTGTGTATTTTAATGTATGTGATCCTCACGTGCTTCTCACTTGAGAATCACATAGAGGGGCGATTGCAACCATTCTGATTGCAAGGAGATTGGGTTGGGAAAATGGTGCTGGCTGGGAGGGCAGTTTGCATCTCTGTATGGCAGGGCAGGTGTCCTTGCCAGTGAAGTTTCTTTTATATGTTCTTTTTTATGCTATTTTGTTTATATATATATCTTTGGCTGTTTTTGTTGAGAGTCCGTACTGAGGGATTTTGTATTAGAATATCTGTCCGTATTATCTATGGAGATTGTAGCAAGGCATGTTAGTATCTGTTGTGGGGTTAGATGAGAAAAAGAAGTGTGTTGGGTTTGGATCATAAAAGTGGATTGCTTATATATAAAGAAAAAGTCGTATAGTGGGAATTATTGATGAATTAAATGAGTATCTGTATTCCTATGGTGAGGTGCAGGTCCCTTTATGTTTTAATTGATGGAGATCTGAGTGATTGGCGGTTAATAGATGAATGTCCATCGCATGTATCGGGTATGTGTGCTATATGTCTGCCCAGTTGTTGAAATGAAATGTCCCTTTTGATTATAATCAACCACTACCCCGGTATAGTGAGTATGAACGGTTACAATTGGCAACCCAACGTCGGGCACGAATAAGGGAAAGTAGAAAGGGAAATGGAGGAGGATAAGACTCGGGATATGCTACTAATGCTGCTAAGTAAATTCACCGGTATGGAAGAGTCTTTAGGATCAGTAAGAGAGTCTTTAAGTACAAAAATAGAGTCGGTGAAAGAAAGTATGGGTAAGGAAATAGGAGAAGTTAGGCAGCAAGGAGAGTCTATGAAAGTGCAAATAGATTCTATAGGTAAGCAGGTAGAATCTGTAAAGGTGTACGTAAACGAAGCAGTAAAGAAGCAGGCTGAAGCAACCAATGCTAAGATTGGGGAGTTAAGCAAAGAAGTACAAGAACATAAGTCTGTACCTAATAGTAGTAAGGAGTTGAAATCCTGGAAAGTGGCTGTAGAGGAGGAAGAAGTGGGGGATAATATAAAAGAGGAGGAAGTGAATGAGATAAGTGATTCACTTGAAGGAAAGCAAAAAAATTATCAGCGATCTGGGGGGCGTGAGAAAGCAGGTGATATGGAAGAAACTGAAGTAAAGGAGGCAGGTGAAAGAAAGGAAAAGGTACAAGAGAAAGGAGAAGCGGATTGTGACAGACAGTTGGCAACAGTTATTTTTGTCTTTTGTGAGAAAAGAAGGACAAGGAACAGTGCATCCAAGATGGAGTCTTTTGAGTGTTATTTGTAATGTGTGTGCATTTTTTCTTGTGAATAAATATCTTTTCATTTTCCCGAATAAGTACGAAGTGACGTTTCTGTTCGTAACATCTGGCGACCGTGACAGGATATAGAAATGAAAATGAGCGATACTCGAAGTTTGATCAGAAAACGTGGTGTATACCGTGCATCGTTCACGAAAATTGTAGCTTCACTTCAAGTTTTGTTGGAGAAAGAAATAAAGGACATAGTCGCTATCCGAGGAGATTACGCCTTAGTGGAAGAGAAGGCTAACCTCATAAGTAATCTGGACCAGGAGATCTTCCAACACCTCATGGAAGATGCGGTGTCAGAAGAAGACCTGATCACAGAAGTAGACGGAGTAGATGACTATAAACGCAAGTTTCATATGTTAGCAGCGGCTGTTTCCGATGCTCTTGCAATGGAGAGAAAACGTGAAGACGAAGTCCAGTCAACAGTAAGCACCAGTAACACTCATAACCCAAAAAGTAAATATCGCCTTCCAAAGATCGAATTCCGAAATTTTGGTGGAAATCTACGAGATTGGTTAGGTTTCTGGAATCAATTTCAAAAGATTGATGAAGATGAAGGGTTAGATAATGCCGATAAATACGAATATCTTATCCAAGCAACATTGCCAAACTCCAAAGCTCGCGACATCGTTGATAGTTTTCCAGCCACAAGTGGAAATTACCCTAAAGCAATACAGAAACTTAAATCACGTTTTGGCAAAGATTCTTTGTTGGTGGAAGTCTACACTAGAGAACTATTGACAATGATGAATTCTTGTAGTAGTCTTGACATCTCATCATTATATGACAGACTCGAAACTCAACTTGGTGCTTTGGAGAGCCTAGGTGTAACTTCCGAGAAATATGCAGCAATGTTATTTCCTATGATTGAATCATGCTTGTCTATAGATGTGTTACGTGCCTGGCAGAGGAGTGGCGGTGGGAAGGAATGTGAACCTAGTGAACGTCTTAAAGGTTTGATGAAATTCCTGGAGAATGAAGTAGAGAGTGAGGAAAGGATCAAACTGGCCATCCCAAGTAAAGGTAACATCAATGTGAATCCTGACAAGTCAAAAGGTACGAAGAAAATTGACATTTACAGTGAATCGCCACCTACCGCAGCTGCACTTGTGGATTGTAATCTTAAACTAAACTGTATATTTTGTGATAGGTCCCATGCTAGTTCAAACTGCTCCGTGGCAAAGCAGATGGCTTTAAAGGAGAGAGTCTCAATTGTGAAGAATAAGAGAGCATGTTTTCTCTGTCTGAAGAAAGGACATGTTTCAAAGATGTGCAGAAGTCAGTTAAAATGTGATTCCTGTAGCAAAAAACATAACAGCCTAATATGTCTAGGCCCAACACATTCCTCTGAAGCTACCAATGAGAAACTTCAGTCTCACTCTTTGATTTCAAATGAAGAACGTAGTGGTGTGCAAGGTGTTATTTTGCAAACATTAAAGGTGAAGGTCATTGGAGAATCCTCTGCAATGGAGGTAAGGGCTCTACTGGATACTGGCAGTCAGAGATCTTATATGCTTGAATCAGTGGCACAGAAGTTAGGTTACAGTAGTCATCGCACAGAAATGCTACGCCATTCACTATTTGGTGGGGTAGTCACCGAAGAGAGACAGCATATGTGCTATAGGATCTACATAGAGAGTTTAGGAAAGCCTTATGCCTGCAATTTTGAAGTCTTAGGGCAACAAGTAATTACAGGGTACAATACTATGTTAAAGGGCCCATGGTTGCAAGAACTAAGAGCAAAAGGGATACAGAATTATGATACTGAAGGTCCCATTGAACTATTAATAGGCGCTGATGTCGCTGGAAAGTTAATGACTGGACAAACGTGTACACTAAGCAATGGTCTTGTATGTATTGAGACTCTGCTGGGGTGGACTGTGATGGGTAAAGTAGTTTCCGGAGATCAATCAAGCATGACCAACCTCGTCACTTCTCTCTTTATCAGAGATGCTTCAGTTGAAAATCTGTGGGAACTGGACGTGCTAGGTATCAGCGATCCTGCCGTAAAGAAAACTAAAACTGAAGAAAACTTTGCAACAATGGAGCACTTTCAGAAAACCGTGTCTATTAATGGAGAATTTAGGTATGAAGTCCATTTACCCTGGAAAGAAAACAAATCATTTCTTGTATCTAACAGGGTCATGGCTGAGAAGAGGTTAGTCAACACAAGGAAGAAAGTGGAAAATTTTGGACTAGGCGAGACGTATGAAAATATTTTCAACGAGTGGGAAAGGAGTGGTGTTATTGAACCGGTTCAGGAGGATGAAAACTTCAGACACTATCTACCGCATCGAGCTGTTGTGAAGGAAAGTAGTTCAACGACACCTGTTCGTCCTGTATTTGACGCCTCAGCGAAGGAAGCGGGAACCCCTGCTTTGAACGATTGTTTGTATGATGGCCCCAACCTGATTGAGCTAATCCCTGCTATTCTTCTTAGATTCCGAGAGAGGAAAATAGGAATTATTGCAGACATTGAGAAGGCCTTCCTTCAGATAAGCATACGGAAAGAAGATCGAAACTATATCTGCTTCCTGATGTGGCAGGACGTTGGGAATAATTACAAGATCTTCAAGCATGCCAGGCTGGTTTTCGGCTTAACTTGTAGTCCGTTTCTCCTGGTGGCGGTCTTGGAGTATCACCTGAAGAAGTA
The DNA here is from genome assembly GCA_946902985.2 of Meconema thalassinum. Lineage (NCBI taxonomy): Eukaryota > Metazoa > Arthropoda > Insecta > Orthoptera > Tettigoniidae > Meconema > Meconema thalassinum. The sequence goes on from OX336390.1 coordinate 791,330,801, forward strand.
CTTGGAAAACCCGCAATTCAATCCCCTATTCATCGAGAGACTTCTACAGAGCTTCTACGTGGACAACGTTGTCACTAGCCTTGACAGGGAATCGGAGGTGGGCGAGTTTATCAATCAAGCTAGTAGGGTATTATCAGAAGGCAGTTTTAATTTGAGGGGATGGCAGTTCTCTCAGGATGATGACCAGTCTGCTACCCTTTCATCTGTTTTGGGACTGTTATGGGATCGACAGGAGGATACACTTACTTTAAATTTGCATTGGTTGAATAGCCTTCAGGTGGGAGAAGTGACGAAAAGGACAATTCTGTCACTCGCACATCGAATTTTTGATCCAGTTGGTGTGACATGTCCTGTCACCCTTTGTGTTAAACTGTTGATTCAAAGAACCTGGAAGACTCATATAAGATGGGATAGTGCAGTTGATGAGAAGTCCAGAGACGAGTTTCTGGCCTGGGTAAAGGATCTACCTCACCTGGTAGAAATCAAGATTCCTCGATGGTTTGGAAGAAGTGACCATGTGCAAATTCATGTCTTCTGTGATGCCAGCCAACTTGCATACGCAGCAGTAGTCTTCATAAGATGCGATTCCAACAATCAAGTGAGTGTACAGTTATGTGATGCAAGATCTCGTGTGGCCCCCCTCAAGGAAGTGACAATCCCCAGATTGGAATTGCTGGCAGCTACAATTGGTGCACGGTTGCTTAAATGTGTGTTGGAATCTATTTCACTGGAAGTTCATGAGTTTTTTCTCTGGTCTGAATCGTCCACAGTTCTAGCATGGATCTGCAGGACTGAGAACTGGTCGGTGTTTGTCCGCAATCGTGTGAATGAGATCAGGAATTTGACCAATTTAAACTGCTGGCGACATGTTCCAGGTTCATTGAATCCAGCTGATTTACCGTCACGTGGCTGTTCTGCTTCGCAATTAGTAGCCTCTCGATGGTGGGAGGGACCTGCCTGGTTGTACGAATCTCCAGATTGTTGGCCTCAAACAAAAGTGGTGTATGACGAAGAGAGTATCGCAAAGGAAATGAAGAAAAACCCTGTGAATTCTATGACTGCAACCAATGAAGGTCCCCTCTGGTATGCCAGGTATTTTTCCAGCTATCACAGAATAGTTCATCTAATCGCATGGATTCTTCGTTTCTGTAAGAATTGTCTTAGACGTGAGAGGATCTCGCAAGAAAATCTGCAAGTTGAAGAGTTAGAAAGGGCTGAAATTAGACTCATTTCTATAATTCAACGAGAAAGCTTCCACGGATTAGTTGATAAACGTCTATCTTCACTACATCCATTCCTGGAAGATGGTGTTCTCAGGGTTAAAACGAGACTACTACTGCGAGAAGATTTGAAGCAATTCAGGTTCCCAATGATTCTCCCGGTGAACCATGTCATCACCTCTCGCTTGATTATGGATGAGCACGTGAAAGAAAATCACATTGGAGTACAACTTCTTCTTAATCATCTGAGACAACGCTTCTGGATCATCGGTGGAAGGAGGACAGTTAGAAAAATTATAAGAAAATGTGTCAAGTGCCGGAGGCATGATGGACAACATACCGAAATCGCTCAGGCCCCTCTGCCCCTGGACCGCATACGGGAAGCCTGTGTATTTGAAGTGATAGGAGTGGACTTGGCAGGTCCGGTGTTCCTGAGGGATGAAAGTAAAGCTTGGATTGTAGTTTTCACATGTGCGGTGTATCGCGCTGTTCATCTCGAAATGGTTACTTCTCTCTCCACAGAGGCGTTTGTGCAAGCGTTCCGGCGGTTTGTAGCAAGAAGAGGACGCCCCTCTGTGATTTACTCAGACAATGGTACAAATTTCACGGGTACAGATAACGCGTTTCAAAGTGTTGACTGGGAGAATATTTCCAAACACCATTCGGTTGAACGTATTACTTGGAGATTTAATCCCCCTAGTGCTCCTTGGTGGGGAGGCTTCTGGGAAAGGTTAATACGTCTAATTAAACAGCTTCTGAAACGAGTTTTGGGTAAAGCCTGTCTAACTTACCAAGAAATGCTTACCCTTCTCTGCAGTATAGAAGCCACCATAAATGCAAGACCGCTAACATATCTGACCGATGGATGTGAAGATATAAGTCCACTCACCCCTGCCTGCTTTCTACAAGAAATTAAGACAACTGGAGTTCCAGAATGTGATGCATTGGATGCTATAACCCTGAATCAAAGAAATCGTCATCTTCTGAACCTAAGAATGGCATTGAAAAAAAGATTCCAGCAGGAATATCTGGGACTTTTGGCACTCGGTAAACCGAGTTGTAAACCAACTCTTTTGTTCAAGAGAGGTGACATTGTCCTAGTTGGATCAGATGGCACTAAGAGGATAGATTGGCCCCTTGGAAAAATTGTGGACTTGTTCCCTGGAACTGATGGTAATACAAGACTTGCAAGGGTTGTTACATCAAAAGGGGAACTCTTGAGACCGATACAGTGACTCTACCCACTAGAAGTACCTGATGAAGACAGCACACCTTTAAGGACTGGCTTGAATAAGAAAACGGCTACTGCTTTAGGAGAGCCGACTGGAACTGGTGTTCAACCCCCAAAGACTACACGTTCGGGTAGAACTGTCAACGTTCCTGCAAGATATGTGGAGTAGTTGAGGATGTCTTGTTGAGGATGTCTTTCCTCAACGGTGGGAGGATGTGACAGACAGTTGGCAACAGTTATTTTTGTCTTTTGTGAGAAAAGAAGGACAAGGAACAGTGCATCCAAGATGGAGTCTTTTGAGTGTTATTTGTAATGTGTGTGCATTTTTTCTTGTGAATAAATATCTTTTCATTTTCCCGAATAAGTACGAAGTGACGTTTCTGTTCGTAACACGGATAACGGAGAAGGTGAAATGGAAGAAACTGAAGAGAAAGGAGAATCAGATGAGGTTGGTCATGAAGACAGTAGCAATCAAGAAAAAGAGGCTAATGATGATGAACGTGCAAGAGTGAGCCATGGAGAAGACAACATACTAGAAGAAGATAAGGTGAAGAAGAAACACGGGAAAACAAAGTGGAAGAAGAGAAAGGAACTGTCGAGTAAGACAAGACAGACGAGAAAGAGGTGGAAAATGTGGAAAGGAAGAAGAGAGAAGTGGTTGAGAATGAAGACAAAGAGGACCAGGAGAATAGATAAAAGAATGAGTTGCAAAGCAAAGAGAAGGAGTAGGAAGAAGATGAGATGTCAGGTAAAGGAAGATAAGAGTGTGAAGGATCAGACCAAAGGGAGAAGAAGAAGAAGAAAGGAAAATATGATACTGAATAAGAAGAGACAGACCAAAAGAAGAAAAAGAAAGAAACATATGATACTGAATCAAAGGAGACAGACCAAAGGAAGAAGAAAAAGCGAGGTTTGGAATATAGGGGACGGGGAGGCAGGAGTCATCGTAGAAGACGACGAGGAGGAAGGCGTGGGAGATGCAATAATTACAGATGACGAAGCAGGCGTGGAGGCAGGAGGAGAAAAATGTACTATTTTCATTTGTGTATTTTAATGTATGTGATCCTCACGTGCTTCTCACCTGAGAATCACATAGAGGGGCGATTGCAACCATTCTGAATGCAAGGAGATTGGGTTGGGAAAATGGTGCTTGCTGGGAGGGCAGTTTGCATCTCTGTATGGCAGGGCAGGTGGCCTTGCCAATGAAGTTTCTTTTATATGTTCTTTTTTATGCTATTTTGTTTATATATATATCTTTGGCTGTTTTTGTTGGGAGTCCGTACTGAGGGATTTTGTATTAGAATATCTGTCCGTATTATCTATGGAGATTGTAGCAAGGCATGTTAGTATCTGTTGTGGGGTTAGATGAGAAAAAGAAGTGTGTTGGGTTTGGATCATAAAAGTGGATTGCTTATATATAAAGAAAAAGCTGTATAGTGGGAATTTTTGATGAATTAAATGAGTACCTGTGTTCCTATGGTGAGGTGCAGGTTCCTTTATGTTTTAATTGATGGAGATCTGAGTGAATGGCGGTTAATAGAGGAATGTCCATCGCATGTATCGGGTATGTGTGCTATATGTCTGCCCAGTTGTTGAAATGAAATGTCCCTTTTGAGTATAATCAACCACAACCCCGGTATAGTGAGTATGAACGGTTACAATTGGCAACCCAACGTCGAGCACGAACAAGGGAAAGTAGAAAGAGAAATGGAGGAGGATATGACTCGGGATATGCTACTAATGCTGCTAAGTAAATTCACCGGTATGGAAGATTCTTTAGGATCAGTAAGAGAGTCTTTAAGTACAAAAATAGAGTCAGTGAAAGAGAGTATGAGTAAGGAAATAGGAGAAGTTAGGCAGCAAGGAGAGTCTATGAAAGTGCAAATAGAATCTATAGGTAAGCAGGTAGAATCTGTAAAGGTGTACGTAAACGAAGCAGTAAAGAAGCAGGCTGAAGCAACCAATGCTAAGATTGGGAATTAAGCAAATAAGTACAAGAACATAAGTCTGTACTTAATAGTAGTAAGGAGTTGGAATCCTGGAAAGTGGCTGTAGAGGAGGAAGAAGTGGGGAATAATATAAAAGAGGAGGAAGTGAATGAGATAAGTGATTCACTTGAAGGAAAGCAAGAAAATTATCAGCGATCTGGGGGGCGTGAGGAAGCAGGTGATATGGAAGAAACTGAAGTAAAGGAGGCAGGTGAAAGAAAGGAAAAGGTACAAGAGAAAGGAGAAGCGGATTACGGAGAAGGTGAAATGGAAGAAACTGAAGAGAAAGGAGAATCAGATGAGGTTGGTCATGAAGACAGTAGCAATCAAGAAAAAGAGGCTAATGATGATGAACGTGCAAGAGTGAGCCATGGAGAAGACAACATACTAGAAGAAGATAAGGTGAAGAAGAAACACGGGAAAACAAAGTGGAAGAAGAGAAAGGAACTGTCGAGTAAGACAAGACAGACGAGATAAAGGTGGAAAATGTGGAAAGGAAGAAGAGAGGAGTGGTTGAGAATGAAGAAAGGAAGCTTGTAGTTTAACGTGACCGTTAATCTTGAGATCATGAGCCACGGGACCTCATTTTTACGTGGAATCCGAACCACGGGACATGGCATTTCAATTCGAAAATCTCACATGCATTGACCGGGAATGAAGACAAAGAGGACCAGGATAATAGATAAAAGAATGAGTTGGAAAGCAAAGAGAAGGAGTAGGAAGAAGATGAGATGTCAGGTAAAGGAAGATAAGAGTGTGAAGGATCGGACCAAAGGGAGAAGAAGAAGAAAGGAAAATATGATACTGAATAAGAAGAGACAGACCAAGAGAAGAAAAAGAAAGAAACATATGATACTGAATCAGAGGAGGCAGACCAAAGGAAGAAGAAAAAGAGAGGATTGGAATACAGGAGACGGGGAGGCAGGAGTCATCGTAGAAGACGACGAGGAGGAAGGCGTGGGAGATGCAATAATTACAGATGACGAAGCTGGCGTGGAGGCAGGAGGAGAAAAATGTACTATTTTCATTTGTGTATTTTAATGTATGTGATCCTCACGTGCTTCTCACTTGAGAATCACATAGAGGGGCGATTGCAACCATTCTGATTGCAAGGAGATTGGGTTGGGAAAATGGTGCTTGCTGGGAGGGCAGTTTGCATCTCTGTATGGCAGGGCAGGTGTCCTTGCCAGTGAAGTTTCTTTTATATGTTCTTTTTTATGCTATTTTGTTTATATATATATCTTTGGCTGTTTTTGTTGAGAGTCCGTACTGAGGGATTTTGTATTAGAATATCTGTCCGTATTATCTATGGAGATTGTAGCAAGGCATGTTAGTATCTGTTGTGGGGTTAGATGAGAAAAAGAAGTGTGTTGGGTTTGGATCATAAAAGTGGATTGCTTATATATAAAGAAAAAGTCGTATAGTGGGAATTATTGATGAATTAAATGAGTATCTGTATTCCTATGGTGAGGTGCAGGTCCCTTTATGTTTTAATTGATGGAGATCTGAGTGAATGGCGGTTAATAGAGGAATGTCCATCGCATGTATCGGGTATGTGTGCTATATGTCTGCCCAGTTGTTGAAATGAAATGTCCCTTTTGATTATAATCAACCACTACCCCGGTATAGTGAGTATGAACGGTTACAATTGGCAACCCAACGTCGGGCACGAATAAGGGAAAGTAGAAAGGGAAATGGAGGAGGATAAGACTCGGGATATGCTACTAATGCTGCTAAGTAAATTCACCGGTATGGAAGAGTCTTTAGGATCAGTAAGAGAGTCTTTAAGTACAAAAATAGAGTCAGTGAAAGAAAGTATGGGTAAGGAAATAGGAGAAGTTAGGCAGCAAGGAGAGTCTATGAAAGTGCAAATAGATTCTATAGGTAAGCAGGTAGAATCTGTAAAGGTGTACGTAAACGAAGCAGTAAAGAAGCAGGATGAAGCTACCAATGCAAAGATTGGGGAGTTAAGCAACGAAGTACAAGAACATAAGTCTGTACTTAATAGTAGTATGGAGTTGGAATCCTGGAAAGTGGCTGTAGAGGAGGAAGAAGTGGAGGATAATATAAAAGAGGAGGAAGTGAATGAGATAAGTGATTCACTTGAAGGAAAGCAAGAAAATTTTCAGTGATCTGGGGGGTGTGAGAAAGCAGGTGATATGGAAGAAACTGAAGTAAAGGAGGCAGGTGAAAGAAAGGGAAAGGTACAAGAGAAAGGAGAAGCGGATAACGGAGAAGGTGAAATGGAAGAAACTGAAGAGAAAGGAGAATCAGATGAGGTTGGTCATGAAGACAGTAGCAATCAAGAAAAAGAGGCTAATGATGATGAACGTGCAAGAGTGAGCCATGGAGAAGACAACATACTAGAAGAAGATAGGGTGAAGAAGAAACACGGGAAAACAAAGTGGAAGAAAAGAAAGGAACTGTCGAGTAAGACAAGACAGACGAGAACGAGGTGGAAAATGTGGAAAGGAAGAAGAGAGAAGTGGTTGAGAATGAAGACAAAGAGGACCAGGAGAATAGATAAAAGAATGAGTTGGAAAGCAAAGAGAAGGAGTAGGAAGAAGATGAGATGTCAGGTAAAGGAAGATAAGAGTGTGAAGGATCAGACCAAAGGGAGAAGAAGAAGAAGAAGAAGAAGAAAGGAAAATATGTTACTGAATAAGAAGAGACAGACCAAGAGAAGAAAAAGAAAGAAACATATGATACTGAATCAGAGGAGACAGACCAAAGGAAGAAGAAAAAGAGAGGTTTGGAATACAGGAGACGGGGAGGCAGGAGTCATCGTAGAAGACGACGAGGAGGAAGGCGTGGGAGATGCAATAATTACAGATGACGAAGCAGGCGTGGAGGCAGGAGGAGAAAAATGTACAATTTTCATTTGTGTATTTTAATGTACGTGCTTCTCACTTGAGAATCACATAGAGGGGCGATTGCAACCATTCTGATTGCAAGGAGATTAGGTTGGGAAAATGGTGCTTGCTGGGAGGGCAGTTTGCATCTCTGTATGGCAGGGCAGGTGGCCTTGCCAATGAAGTTTCTTTTATATGTTCTTTTTTATGCTATTTTGTTTATATATATATCTTTGGCTGTTTTTGTTGGGAGTCCGTACTGAGGGATTTTGTATTAGAATATCTGTCCGTATTATCTATGGAGATTGTAGCAAGGCATGTTAGTATCTGTTGTGGGGTTAGATGAGAAAAAGAAGTGTTTTGGGTTTGGATCATAAAAGTGGATTGCTTATATATAAAGAAAAAGCTGTATAGTGGGAATTATTGATGAATTAAATGAGTATCTGTGTTCCTATGGTGAGGTGCAGGTTCCTTTATGTTTTAATTGATGGAGATCTGAGTGATTGGCGGTTAATAGAGGAATGTCCATCGCATGTATCGGGTATGTGTGCTATATGTCTGCCCAGTTGTTGAAATGAAATGTCCCTTTTGAGTATAATCAACCACAACCCCGGCAAAGTGAGAATGAACGGTTATAGTTAGTCGGATGTTTACTGGTTGAAATGTGTTGTTGAACCAGGAACCTTTGAGTAGATGCCACCGAACATTGACACAAATTACAAAATAATACCTTACTGTCAGTTAATAAACCATCTTCTTTAAATTCTGTTACGTAACTTCTTAATCATAAACTGGTTGACTGTGCTACTTGAGGCATCTTGTAACAAAGTTAATGTCATCAATGAATGTCAATAGGCAACTGAAAACACTGCACTTGTAGACATAGCGGTACGTACAAGAACACTACGATCCGTCTCACTGCTAATTCAAAATGTGAATCACTGGTAGGAACTACAGTGGATGGAGGTTTTGCGCCATCAAGGGGAATGCCCGAATTAAGAAATAATCCGGAAACTACTGGCATATCGTCGATGAATGGGATTTTCTGTGTAACGAAATTATGGGACAGACATATTCGATGTTATGTGTGATTCTGATGCTCAGCTGATCTCACCTCTTCCGGGTTCACTCATATCTCTTTCACCACGCCGTTTATCACCTTACCTTATCAACACAGGCGTGATGATAAGTTGCACCCCAGTTAAAATATTGAATGTTTCTCCATTATTGACAGGACTGCTAATTTAATAGAATGTAATACTTTTTTGCCGAAATATGGACTGTAGTGACTTTAATGACTAAGAATATGGAACATTATGTGCTAAACTCAAAAATATGGAAAATAAATACTCCATTTTTCAACTCCACACACCATGATTTGTGAAGATAATACAAAATATAATTAAGTTAAGCTTCACAAAGAGATATGTATTTACATATAAATCCGTTCTCTGGTCATCACAGTATAAACTGTCTTCAAATTGTTCCGCTTTTCTTTTCAGGCAGAACTTTGGGCCATAATTTCTGCAGTCCAATCGTGCATAAAGAACAACAAGAATGCTCAGATTTTCAGTGATTCCTAAGCTCCACTAAGGTCAATAAATGACAAATATAATATGAACCCAGTTGCTGTTACTATCAGATCAATAGCTCATAAAACTCTCATATCTGTTTCAACTCGATTCATGGAGATGTCGGAAGTCCTGGAAACGAAAGATCGGATCAACTCGCAAAAACAGCAGCAGCATCTAATATGCAAGCTTCATATGACAAGTCCTCAATATATTATTCAAAGAGACAAATTAGAGGTCACATAACAAGTCAGTGGAACAACTACTGGACCCGTTCTACAAAAGGATCTGTCACAAGAAATATTTCTTTTTTCCAGAAGTTCACCGTAGGCTCCAGTGTAAGATGTTTGTGCCGAATTTTGAAATTACCCAATTCTTAACTGGTCACGGGCGTTTTAAATCCTATTTTGAACGTTCTAAAATTAACATTGTAGATGGTTATTCCTGTTTTTGTGATTCTCCTCAAACAATAGATCACCTGTTGTTTGAATGCTCTGTGTTTGGAAAAGCCGGATACAACTTGAACTGTCACTTAAATTTCTGCAACTTTAAATTTTCAAAACCACTTAATCACATATTCACGAAAAAATGTTGTTATAAGCAGTTTTTAGCTTTTAGTCATCTTATTTTTCAAAAATTAATCTCATAATTTATGATGTAATTAATTTTTCATTTTGTAACAAACTACAACCCTAATGTACTATGTGTAATAGGGTTCCATTTACTGTAATGGATATTCAATAAATAAATAAATACTAACAACTTCTGGAGAGTGAGAAACTTTCGAATCTCGGGCGTAACGGGTAAAAGGTGTGGGTAATGACGGAGCAATCGGATAATTTTGACCGAGTCAAATTGATTATTTGTATATTTCTTAATATATTGATCTAAAGTTCTTTAATGCTTGCCACGGTGGGTGAGTGGTTAACGTGTCGGATTACCAACCCCAAGATTGCAGGTTCGCCCCTGGCCGTGGTAAGTGATTTTTGGAAGGCGACAAAAATCACGACATGGATGTCATACGTTGTTGACATGTTAAAGAACCCATTTGAATTCAGTAGGCCGTGTTCAATGGCAAAATTAATCTCGGGATTTTCCGCCAACACGAAGTTCCTCCATTCTCTACTAGAAAGCGCTTTAGTGTCAAGGAGCTTAGATATCTAACCTCCTTGACTTTCATAGCGTTCAAAGGAACGACGAAGTTCGACATGCAAGCTGCCCTCTGGGTGTCAATTAACAAAGCTTGCACCCGGCACTCGATGCCATACGATATTATTATTTATTAACTTCTTTAATGTGATATACTTTGTTGTATGCTCTGAATATTGTATAGACATAGGCTTACTCACTAGGCAACTAATTGACCACTCTTTGTCTTTCAAACCCAAATGTTTGTATTGTGTGAATTAGCTGTTTTCGAGAACAGTCGAGAATCGTTATTATTGTACACCTTTGTTCTGGAAATTCAATGTCGGGTGTGTTTCATTCTGGATGGTATTTCCTTGCATTATCGAAAGTGTCTCCTCCATAAACGTTTTCTCTCAGTAAATACAAAGTGTTGCTATACTTTTTTGTAGTAATTGTAGTGATGTCTTGATGGATTTGGGAATATTCATACTAAGCCTAAGCATGCTGCAGCTGAATTAACAACATGAATGTTAGGTGTTATGGATTTTGGAACAAAACAATGGACGTGCGGTACGTACTGTCTGAGTAGTCGCATGCCGACGCTCTTGCGCACGTTGTTGTAGGGGCACACAGTGATGGCGGGAAAACTCAGCCTGGACAGAGGGAAATACGTGTCTTCTATCGTCGTAACTATAGGACTATCTCGGAAATCCTGCCAAGCGTGCAGCATGAAGATCACCGCAAACACCAGACACACCGTACATGCCAAAGTCCACATCAATCTGGAAACAAAAAGGCCATCAGGCTCGTGTACTTGGGAGCATGTTGAATTTGTCAGATAACCTGTGTTTCTGTTAGTGTTGTAACGGTACATAATATAATGCATGTTCTAGCTTTAATTAATAATATTATTTAATTAATTATTAGTCTATTGCATAATATGTTACGAGTAATATTAATCTCTTTAATCAGTGTGATAATTTATTTTATGTATTGAATAGTGTATAGATATAATCACTATGAAACCCACTGGCACTGTTTGTCTTTCAGACTCAAATGTTTATATTGTGCAAATTTTCTGTTATCTGCCAGGGAACAGTCAAGAATCGTTATTATTGCACGCCTTTGTTCTGGAAGTTGGGAGTGCGTGGGAGGTATTTCCTTACATTATCGAAAGTGTCTCGTCCATAAACGCTTCCTCTCAGTAGATATAGGCTACAGTGTTGCTATGCTTTTTATTCCGTGTAGTGATGTCGTGATATATTTGGGGATATTCATTCCGGAGAGTGTCAAAGTCGAAATGCTACCTCGATGTGGAAGTTTCCGTTTCAGTATTAACCAAGACCGCCGCCCGGCACAGGAGTTCAGTTCGTTCAGTTCAGTCGGTCATGCCATTAAGGTTAGTCAGTCAGTGAAGTAGTGATGATGTAAGCTCCATTCATGACGTGTGTGAACTATTTGAGTACGCAAGATTGTGTCGAGTTAAGATTGTTATCTGTGAGTCCGTCAGTGGCCAAATGTGTAATGCGTCGAGTGATGGCATACTTATTGTATGTGCACGAGTGATGTAACGACATTGTGCATCTCCATACTTAGCCCTTTATAGGGCAAAAGATTGGGGGTATAAAATATTAGCTTTTTTTTCCACATTTGTAATTGGGGGTGATAGATGAGTAGGAATATGCAACAATTTTGTGGGTGTGGATTCTATTTTATGACATATGGGGTGGGAAATTATTATCCCACTGCCCACACGCGACAGTAGGCCTATGTTTTCTAAAATGAGCAATGGGGTAATAATCTCCCACCTCCAAATTATGATGATACTCTTTTTATCACTCAATAATGAGGTTTATTTAACAGGATATAATGTATAAAAACACCCATCACGCTCTATAATTTAAGAAAAAACCGTAACTCCCACGCAAAACAAGGTCAGTGACCTATATCATCTTTGCAGAAAAGTGCACAAAAAATATAAAAATTTTGGAATGTTAAAAGTTAGTATATTCGAATATAATTCAATAACTTCAAAATAGTATTTATTAAAAACTCAGAAAATTAATTTTAAAAATCTTCTATTCTATAATAATTCTATAATAATTTCCATTCTAGCTGAAATATATTTACTCAAGTGACCAAAAGCATTATTAACATTGTATTTCAGCTATATACCAGCGTTTAAAAATCTCTTATCTTCAATAAAAACGCCTTCTTCTGTAAAACAATGCATTTCTTTCACTCAACACAACCGAACTTGCGAGCAGGAGCACTGTGGAGACCACTGGGATATATGCTTCCCACCTTTGGTTTGTGATGACAGTATACGTCAAACTAATGGGTTTTCAATATTTCTCTGCATCTAGCTTGTGGATGCATGTGGAACAGCTTGAAATGAAAGGGGTGGGAAGATTCTCTCCCTAACACCGTTCTATAAATACATGGTGGGAAGATAGTATCCCAAGGACCTATAAAGGGTTTCTAGCGGACCCGTGCGAGAAATCTCGCATGTTCATAAACCACATTTTCTAGAATAGGTTTATAATGAGAGACTTAAGGAGAAAGGTTGATAGTTTTAAAAATTTAAGGTTTTAGACGACAACTCTTAATTACAGCATGTTACAGCAACAGTATTTGCAAATCGCACACTTTTTACAAAAATTGATATTTATGAAATTAGAATGCAATTCGTCACTGCTAATGTCTGTCATTTGTGTGCTGAGTCCATTGATTGAGAGCTTAGCTGTAACACTCACCGGTTAGTTCGATATTTATGAAATTATACGATTTGAGTATCGTAGGCTACTCATTCCTTTGATTTACTGTTTCTGAAATCCATGCAAAATGATAAATGTTAAAATGACATGAAACAGGCGCCCCTACGGCCAAAATGCGAACTGAACAGAAATTATGTCGCGTATTTTTTTACAGCAACAGTATTTGCAAATCGCACACTTCATACGTTTTTTCAAAAGTCATTTTCTAACGAAATTATAGATGGTTGGTTGGTTCTTAAGTTTAGGGGCTGCGACAACGCGGTCATGTAGCCCCATGTACTTTGGGTGCGTGTAGAGTCTGTCTGATAACCGGTGTTAATTGTGATGACTGCATTAGTGTGTGTTATCTGTTTTTTTTTTATTTAAGTACTGCAACTTAGAATTTTTCAAATAGTTCCTACTTTTGCCGCCAAGCGCCACCGTCAACGACTACTAGGCCAAGTTCAGAACTTAGCTACTAGACGCCACCGCAGTCGGCTCTTGGCAACGAACGTAGAAAACTAAGAGCGTTGTTTACATTCTTAACCTATCCAATTTAGCTTCACACAGGTGCAATTAGTGGAAGGTTCTTTAACATGCCATAAATCTATGACATGGGACCGCCGGCTTTACTTCCCCTCCGAAGGAAGGCATACTGAAGGATTTTTAACGCTCTTAAAAAATCCGTCGGCTTCGGCCGGGTTTGATTCCGCTATCTTGGGCATAGAAGCTCAGAAATTATAGATATTTATGAAATTATAGTGCAATTCGTCACTGCTAATATCTATTCTCTTTCATTTGAATACTCATTTGTCACGATCGTTCGCTTGTGAGCGCCGCAGGAGGGATCTATATTTCTGAATTAATATATAAGACTAGCGGATCCGTGCGAGAAATCTCGCTCGTTCATAAGTCATACTTTCCCCAATAGGTTTATAATGAGAGACTTAAGGAGAAGGTTGTTATGTTATTATTTCAACAAAATGATTATAGAACACAATTTTAATTCCAGTTATTCCAAGCTGTACGTTCTCTAACTTAAGAAGGCAATCACTGAAAATTCTATCATCATAACACTCACCAGTTATTCGATATTTATGAAAGCATCTTGGTCAAGATTTCCTGCTTTATCTTGTTGGCTGAGGAGCCTCCTTCTCCCTCATCAGGACAGCCCTCGTTGGAAAACTTATTCACGCGTCGCTTACAGTGAGGCTTCCTTGTTCCTAAGTGCAACGATCAGCGCTCAACTCCTTTGCACGTTACTTACAGGGGTGCTTTCCTTGTCCTGTGTGTAGCGCTCAACGCTAAACTCCTTTGCACGTTACCTACAGGGGTGCTTTCGCTTTCCCGAGTGGAGCGTCAGCATAAGAGCGTGCTGTGGCTGGTTTCCTTGTTTGATATTTATGAAATTAAAATGCAATTCGTCACTGTTGGTTCCATTTCTGTGCTGAGTCCATTGATTGAGAGCTTAGCCGTTACACTCACCGGTTATTCGATACATTTCAGTCAGAATTGCAAGTTATACGTTCCCTAACTTAAGAAGGCAATCACTGCAAATTGGATCATCATAACACTCATCGGTTATTTATGAAATTATACGATTTCAGTACCCAATCCATTGATTTAGTAATTCTGAAAACCATGGGAAATGATAGAAGGAAAACCTGTAAAAGAATTAATGTTTAATAGTTCTAAGGTTTTAGACGCCGTAACACACGCCGGTTATACGATTTAGAGTACTCAATCCTTTGATTTACTGTTTCTGAAAACCATGCGAAATGATCGATATTTATGAAATTAGAATGCAGAAGAAATACCTGTAAAATAATTAACGTTTAATAGTTTAAGGGTTGCAGTATGTTAGAGCATCAGTATTTGCAAATTGCACACTCGATATTTATACAATTCGAATGTAATTCGTCACTGCTAATTTATGAAATTATACGAATTGAGTACACATTCCTTTGATTTACTGTTTATGAAATCGATGCAAAATGATAAAGGAAAGACCTCAGAATGTTAAAATGACATAAAAAAGGGGGTCACAGCGGCCAAAATATGAAATGGACACCAATTATGGAGCCTATCTTCCTGCAGCAACAGTAACTGCAAATCGCACACTTCGTACAGTTTTTTAAAAGTAATTTTTTAAAGAAATTATAGATATTAAATATGAAATTAGAGTGCAATGCGTCACTGGTAATGTATATTCTCTTTCATTTGAATGCTCATTTTTGACGATCGGTCTCTTGTGAGCGCCGCAGGAGGGATGCATACTACTGAAATAATATATATGATGATTACTTAATAAGTGTATACATTAGTTAATTAATAATGGTTTCCGTATTTACTTACAATCAAATAATATTGGTATTGATATCCGCCCTTATGTTAAGATTTGAAGCCATTCTTTCAGTGTTGCCTATACAAACTGTCATTTGTAACTCTTCAGTCGGTCAACACGAACTTGCCCAATGACTGGGCGGGTTACAATGTATATAATATGTAAAGTGACCTCAAGAAGAATGTTATCATCACCATACCGAAAAAGAAACAGGAACTGACAGATGTGAAGATTACCGTACAATCAGCTTGATTACTCAAGCTTCAAAAATCCTGACTAGAATAATATACACGAGGATGTAAAGACAGATAGAAACAGAGTTGGGTCAAGACCAGTTTGGCTTCAGGAGAAACGTAGGAACAAGGGAAGCTGTACTAAGTCATAGGCTGCTTTTGGAAGCTAGAATAAGGAAGGATAAGAGAACGTTCATGGCATTTGTTGTTTTAGAAAAGTCTTTTGATAACGTTGATTGGACTAAATTGTTTGACATTATGAAAACGATTGGAATAAAGTACAGGGATATGAGGTTGCTCTACAATCTATACAGAAACCAGACAGCAGTTATTCGAGCCGAAGGACATGAGAGAGAAGCTGGTATTCAGAAAGGTGTAAGGCAAGGCTGCAACTTATCACACATACTTTTCAATCTTTACATTGAACAAGCAATGAAGGAAATTGCAGAAAAATTCAAAGAAGGAGTAAAGATTCAAGGAGAAATAATTTCAACTCTGAGATTTGCTGAAGAAATCGTCATCGTAGCCGACACACCACAGGAGTTGAATGAGTTTTTAAATGGTATGGACTCCGTCTTGAGGAAAGATTTCATGATGAAAATTAATAAATGTTAAACAAAAATATTGGAATGCAGTCGAAAGAAATCAGAAACCCCTATGGATGTCGAATTGGCAGGTGAACAGCTAAAGGAAGTGGGGGATTTCTGTTAGTTGGGAAGCAAAATAACCAGTGATGGACGAAGCAAAGAGGATATAAAAAGTAGGTCAGCACAGGCAAGGAAAGCATTTCTACAGAAAAGGAATCTGTTGACATAGAATATAGATTTAGGTATTAGGAAGTAATTTTTGAAAGCTTTTGTCTGGAGCGTGGCACTCTATGAAAGTGAAGCTTGGACTGTTGGAGCAGCAGAAAAGAGGAGAATTGAAGCGTTTGAAACGTGGTGTTATAGGAGAATGCTGAAAATCAGATGGGTAGATAGGGTTACGAATGGGGAGGTATTAAGACGAGTAGGAGAGGAGAGATGTTTGTGGCGACACATAATGAAGAGAAGAGATAGATTGGTAGGACACATACTAAGACACCCAGGAATAGCAAACTTAGTTATGCAAGGAAGGGTCGAGGATAAGAACTGTAGGGATGGACCAAGGCTAAAATATGTTAAACAGATTGCCTCGGATGTAGGGTGTGGTAGCTATGTAGACATGAAACGATTAGCTCAGGAAAGGGAAGCATGGATAGCTGCATCAAACCAGTCAAAAGACTGAAGACTCAAACAACTACTCCTGGAAAAAGATACATGTATTATTTAATTATCACTATTATAATGGGTCAATTTTAAGTTTACGTGTTTCGACCTTCAAGCGACCACCATCAGATCCTAATCACTGTGTTGAGGTTTAAATTGTGCACTATGTTAAAAGAGTTTTTGGTTATGGTAGTTGTAACTAAACAATTTGTTGACTCAAGTAGTGCTAGCACTATAAAAAAAAGCCTAGCGCGATGTCCGT
Source organism: Meconema thalassinum (assembly GCA_946902985.2). Classification (NCBI taxonomy): domain Eukaryota; kingdom Metazoa; phylum Arthropoda; class Insecta; order Orthoptera; family Tettigoniidae; genus Meconema; species Meconema thalassinum. The sequence goes on from OX336390.1 coordinate 791,347,633, forward strand.
GAGAGAGCGCAGTATGTGTAAATGTGTTGGGTGTACTGAAGAATAAACCAGTTAAACAGTGATGTATTGTGTTACCGTATACTTTCTCGTATATGCACTATATGACAAAAGGTTATGAGCCCAGGAACGCGGAGAAGAGAGAAAAGTGAAAAAGTTTGAGCAGTGTTAAATTTTGAGAAGTGAAAAAAAAAAGTGTTGTCGAGTTGTGAGCAGTTGATTCAAAATGTCGGAAGAAAACAAGGAACGAATGGACAAACTTTGTTTTTCGAACTCTTATTCTTGGTCTAAAGTTGCCAAAGCAGAACTTATCGACAAAAACTGTTGGAACGCAATTGATCCTGGATTTAATGAAGAGGACATCGACCATTTGAATGTTGATCAAGCGTGAATTAACCGCAAGGCTCTCGCTTTCCTACTAAAAAGTGTGTCGAGAGAGTATGTAGAGGACATTGGAGAATGCGTGTTCGCGAAGGACGCTTGGGCGACCTTGGAGGAAATTCACACTTCCTTCACATTGACTAAGTGCTTAAAAGTGATGAAGCAGATGATGAACATAACCAAAACACCGGATAAATCCATGCATCATTATACGTCTGAAATTCAAGGACTTAATCGAGTGGTTGCGAGTGCGGGCTACGGATTGGAACTGAATGACAAACAGCTGGCTGGACTATTGCTGGCTGGCCTACCTGATTCACATCGTGTCACCATAGCGATCCTTGGTGGTGACAAGGACCTGACGACCAAGAGAGTGAAAGCAGTATTACTTCAAGAAGACGAGGAGATCCAAGAGAAGCTGAAACCAGTCCAAGGAGCATTGGCGTCCAACTACAAACCTGCGCCGAGAATACGTCGTGGCGGACATAACCAAACTTTTCAAACAAGACAGCAAACGGAGCAGCAGAATAACAACTTCAGCAATGATAGGAAGTGTTTTAAGTGTGATAAGTGGGGGCATATCTCTCGAGATTGTCCTGTGATGAAAATTAGGAAATGTTTCAGATGTGGTGGTAGTGGGCATATTGCCAGAAACTGCACCGAGAATAGAGAGAAAGCTGATAAATTTAAGGATGAAGGTAGTGATAAGTCTGTATTGGCTTGTATAAGTGCCGTGAGTTTAGCAGCTATGAAAGTGAGTGATAACGAGTGGATCTTGGACAATGCATGTACAGATCACATATGTAAAGAAAAGTCAGAATTCATTATGTTTCAAGCAACAACTGGTTACGTTCATATGGGTAAAGGCAGCGTTCCATTGAAAGGTATAGGTACTGTGAGAGTAGAGCTGACACAAAAATGTGGTGATGTTATTCTAGAACTTCATGATACTTTGTATGTCCCTGACTTCAATTATAATCTAATATCTTGTTCTAGATTGGCTAAGAAAGGAATATATGTTGAGACTTTTGATGGCTTTGCAGTAGGGCGACTAAAGGGAAAAGATGTGTTCAAAGGTCTAGAGAAAAATGGACTTTATGTATTAGAATCAATGTCAACCAAATCTAAAGCTACAATATCAGTTGCAAATGTTGAGGCAGAAAGTGATGATAATAGTAATATCCATAATGCAGTTGCTTTGAGGAGTGCAGTGGAGTGGCACAACAGGCTTGGCCATTGGCGTTATGAAGGAATAAAAAAGATTCCTGTATTTGAGTTGAAAGGTAAAGTAGATTGTGATGTGTGTGCCTTAGGCAAGACTACTAAGCAGGGTTTCCCTACATACTCTCTACATACTCTCTCGACACACTTTTTAGTAGGAAAGCGAGAGCCTTGCGGTTAAGTAACGAATTCAATGATTTTTTGAGGGAGAATGGAATCCATCGTAGGAAAACTGTCAAAGAATCACCGGAAAAAAATGGAATAGCTGAGAGGGTTAACTTGACTTTAGCCAATGGTGTGAGATGTATGTTGATACAGTCGGGGCTACCAGTAGGTTGTTGGGCAGAAGCTATGAATTATATGTGTGTGGTAAAAAATTTATGTCCTTCCAGGTCAATCGACAATTTAATTCCCTTGGCTTTGTGGGAGGGAAGAGATGTATCTATCAGTGACTATGAGATGTTAAAAACTTTTGGATATAAATGTATTATGTATGAGAAAAGTGGAGGCAAATTTGAGGCCTGAGGAATCGATTGCATTTTTGTAGGTTTTGAAAATGGAGTAGAAGGTTATAAGGTCTGGATTCCGACGAAAGGAGTGTTTGCTACTGTCCATAATGTTAAATTTAAGGAACAATATTTTCCATATGCTGAGCGGGTACAAATAAAGAATGTCATTGAACCCATCATCCCTAACATTACAGTAAATGCTGAGACGAATGTTAAATTTGTAGATGAAGGAGACAAAGAAAGTATACTAGAGAGTGAAACTGGCATGCTCGTTGCAAATGAGATGTCAAATTCTATTTTTTCAGAAGAGAGTGATGAGAGTTGGTTTAGAGGCTGGGATGAGGAGGAGCTAGCAGATCATTATGTGCCATTGATTCACGATTTAAATGATGAGGATATTGAAAGTAGTGCTGATGAAAATGTTAATGAATCGGAATTACAGGTAGAAGTGAGGAGTGAAAGATTGCGTAAGAACCCACCCAGTATGTACATATTGTCAGTTATCAATGTTTATCAATGAGTGTGACTGTCTAGATTTAATGGAACCAAAAACTGCAATGGAAGCTTTACAGAGTGAACATTCTTGTAAATGGTTCGCAGCTATGCAAAATTAGATTGATTATTTATCAAAGAAAGATGCTTTCGTATTAGTTGATAGACCAAAAAATGAGTTGGTGATAGGGACGAAATGGATTTTCAAAATCAAACAAAGGTTAGACGGTTCGATCGAGCGTTTCAGAGCTAGATTAGTAGCTAGGGGATTTGCTCAAATCAAAGGGATCAACTTTGATAAGACATTTTCTCCAGTGGTAAAAAAGAAAACTATAAGATTACTTTGTGCATTGACAGTAATCAAGGGTTGGGTAATTCACCATGTAGATATACTAACAGCATATCTAAACAGTAAACTGGAGGAAACAATTTATGTTGAACAACCTGAATGTTTTTTGGAAGGGAGTAGAGACAAAGTGTGGAAATTTAAAAAGAGTCTCTATGGATTAAAACAGAGTGCCAGGGAATGGTACAATATGATTGATAATACATTGAGGGCCGATTGTATAAAGATCGCTTGACTGGGGATCAAATTAACTGGAGTTCAAAATCTGAACCAAGTTCAGTCGCCGTCCATGTTGTATAAAACTATTCGCGGATTCCGAGATCCTAGTTCAATTTGATCTCAAGTTCAAGGATTTCAATATGGCAACAGCGCAAAATAGTAAGGATATTCACGTATAGAGTGCACTAAACTCATCTCGCCGAGAGCGATCTTCAACTTTTTGTTTGTTTATTTTTGTGTATGTTAACCTGAAAAGAAAGCGTATTGACATGTGCTGGGGATGAAAACCTAGAACATAACCTAAGTGCACACCATGTCTGTCTGAGCGGGAATGTTAAGACAAAAAAATGTAACATAAAATACCATTTCAGTACCGGTAACCGGAAAAAGAATGATCCATAGACTTCAAATTCGCGGCCGAAATTTCGCAAAGGACTTGCAACCGAATCCATAAAGGTAGGTGAAGTCAATTGATATAATTATTTTCAGCTTTTAAAAGTACCCTAGATGCGATTACGTTGCTGAAAGATATATAACACGGTTTCAAACCATTATTTAAATTTCTTTCAGGTTCAAATTTGATTATAGCAGGCTGATCCAATCTGGTCCTGCCTGAGCTGGAAGTGGGATCACATGTGAATTGTGGTCTCATACACCTTTTGATATTCATACAAATCACTATGCTTCCTTCTGCATGAAATCCATGAAGGTAAGTTCCTTGCACATCTTTCACTTATATTGTATAGTAAGGCATTTCTCCACCCCACCTATCCACCTAACTGAAAATAATCTACAATAGCTGAATTTGGTCCGTGTACCATAGTTTTATGCATTAATGAAGTGAATTTCAAGATGTAGATGGGAAGATCGTGTTGATACCTGATATTAGGACCCTGAAAGTCTCCATAAATATAATTTTACATCAATTACACTGTTATAAAATAAATGCTTAAGACAAGTAGGCTAGGTCATTCCTCAAGGTAAGTAGGCTACTGGTAGTGTAACGGTCTTGCTTTGCTCCTCGTTGAGCGTACAAATGAAACGTTTTGACTGGTCCTTACTTGTTGGGTGATAAATGTAACTGTTGACCTTTGCCTAAGCTATGTTGTTTTAATGGGCGCCAAGACCTCAACGCAATGTTGAAATCTAAATTTGTATTTAACAACGTCTAGCTCTGGGAGAACACCTTCAAGACTCTATTAACTCAGATCGTGGTATGAACAACAATTGTATCAGGGGAAGGAATTGGTCTATATCTAATGCTACCTACTGAAAGCAAAGATTGCATTGTTAAAAGAAATGAATTTATTGTATAAAACAAGTTTTGCAAAATTAATAATAATAAGAAGTTTAAAATTTAAATTGGAGCGTTGCGATTTTAATATTACCGATAGAGAATTACGTGAAAACGGAGTTTGATAAATTATTGATTTTACTCTTATTCCCAAGCTATGAAGTTACTGAAATATTGAATATAAAACAAAGAGAAACGAGAGATTGCGTATTTCTGTGTCATTCGCGCTTACCACTGGAAATTGCCGAAGCAATTCCCTCGTATTGGATGTTGAAGAGAGCTTCCCACTGTTTCCTGGACGCCGTCATCTTCTTCGATATTTGATGATATACTGGTAGATTTGGTGACTTTATGGTCCGAACATCGGAGCCATACACTCGTAGAACCACACTGGTTAAGTTTTACAAAGATCGTCCTCCACTCCACGGAACATCGGAGCGACTCCCACGTGCAACCGTACTGGTCAAGTCTTACACAGATTGTCCTCTATTCCACGGCGCGCCAAACGATATATGCACCCGTCGGCCTCTCACTCCAGTGCCGACTTTCAGCTTACGTGGTCTCCACTGATTGGCTGCTCCCCACGCGCTACTTCCCCACTCTGGCTCATTACACTCGGCTAGATTTGAGGAGACTGTATAAAGATAGATGTGTTTATGTGGATAAGAATGGCGGACTTGTTGTATCTCTGTATGTTGATGATCTCGGAATATGGGGCGAAAATGAGAAAGTTGAACTATTCAAGCTCAAATTGAGTTCAAAGCTAGACATTAGAGATCTTGGGAGTATGACATATTTTTTTGGGTATGCAAGTGGCTCAAGAGAAAGGGAATGTACATGTTGATCAAAGAAAGTATATTGATGAGGTAATTACTAAGTTTAATTTCATGAAAGCTAATCCCAGATCCGCTCCATTACCAATAAATAGTAATGATAGGACTGAGTCAGCCAATCAACCATTTGATAATGAGAAATATCAAGCAGCAGTGGGTAAACTCATGTACTTGTCTACATGTACCAGACCTGACATTAGTTATGCACTGAGTGTAGTAAGTCAATTCAATAAAGACCCAAAAATTAGAAACTGGAATGATGTTACACATATAGTGAGATATCTGAAGGGTACCAAAGATCTAAAAATCATCTACCAAAATATTGAACCTAAGATTGAGGTATATTGCGATGCTGACTACAATAAGGTGGAAGGAGAGAGATTGTCTAGATCTGGCTATGTTGTTAAACTGGCAGGTGGACCAGTATCTTGGTTTACAAAAAAAAAATTTGACAGCTTTGTCTACTGCCAAAGCAGAATATTATGCTATGTGTGAGGTAGCGAAAGAAGTACTATGGTTGAGAATGTTTCTAAAGGAACTAAACTTGTTTGAACTTGTAGAAGGACCTACTGTAATTTATAGCGATAATCAAAGTGCCATAATGTTTGCAGAAAATGGCCTTGATTCAGAAAATTCTAAATATATAGACATAAGATATTGCTTTGTTGAACAGCTCGTTAAGAGAAAAGAAATTGTGTTCATGTATGTAAAGTCGGCAGATAACATTGCAGATGTATTTACCAAACCATTGGGAGGTGTTAAGACAACCACCTTAGTGGGTAAAATGGTGTTGGTTTAAGGTAAAAAAAAAAGAAATGTAAATATATTTTGTTAAGAAAAATGTTTATACAATTGTTAAGTTAAGGAGGAGTGTTAAAAGAGTTTTTGGTTATGGTAGTTGTAACTAAACAATTTGTTGACTCAAGTAGTACTAGCACTATAAAAAAGCCTAGCGCGATGTCCGTGAGAGAGCGCAGTATGTGTAAATGTGTTGGGTGTACTGAAGAATAAACCAGTTAAACAGTGATGTATTGTGGAGAGAGCGCAGTATGTGTAAATGTGTTGGGTGTACTGAAGAATAAACCAGTTAAACAGTGATGTATTGTGTTACCGTATACTTTCTCGTATATGCACTATATAACAAAACACTAATATATTTCAACTACTATTGCAGCTCGTATTTCGTGTTTATAATTCGATTCGCAATTTGAATCTCATTATACGGTTGGTTTGTTTTGTCTTAAAGGTTTTATGAATTACGTGAGTAACGGTATTATGCACGTGTATACAATTTAGAATAACACAATATAATAAATAACGAACCGGGCAACAAGACAACACTGATTAGCGGCGAAAACTCCACTATGATAAGTAAACATAGAAATTCTAGTGCATGCTATTTTTGTTAATTTTATTTTATCTATTTATTATAAATAGATGCAATTGTATATATTGTATAGCTTTGCTCGTAGTTTTCTATTAGGTTTATTTCTTTTCTTCTTTAAAAAAACTGAAGAAGGCCAAAATGTGGTCGAAACTGGTATTGAATTAATAAATATTAATTTAAAAATTCATTGACTAACGTGGATTATAGTTATTAAATACGTGAGGGTTTTTCATTTTAGATTGAATGTCAATAAGGAAATAAAAATATGATTAAGTTCATATCTTAACATAGCAATGCTATTGGTTCAAAGGGGCGTGGTGGCTCAGCGGTCTAGCTGTATGCCTCTCACCAAGGCGGTCCGGGTTCGATTCCCGGTCAATGCATGTGAGATTTTCGAAGTGAAATGCCATGTCCTGTGGTTCGGATTCCACGTAAAAAGGAGGTCCCGTGGCTCATGATCTCAAGATTAACGGTCACGTTAAACTGCAAGCTTCCTTCCTTCCTTCCTATTGGTTCAAGGCTTGATTTCAGGAATATGGTGGTAATTAATTTCATTCCGTTTATGGGCTATTAAACCAACCTGCTGTGTTTTCGAAAAGACTGCGATGTTGTAAATAAACGGTACACGAACTGTTGAAATATTACCATAATTAAAAGCGCTCAAGTCACGTATATCGTGTGAAGTAATTATTATTGAATTAATGTGTGATTAACGGTCACGTTAAACTACAAGCTTCCTTCCTTTTTGAATTAATGTGGGTTACAGTAAAGTGAGATAATTCCGATTTCTTACGAGCGGAAAATTAAGCATTAAAAACGTATTATTCAAACATACCACCATATGCCAAGTACTACTGTAAAATATCTGACATCGTGTGGGATTATATCGCTCAACTAAACAGTCAACATATCATTGATTGTATAAGCGCTGTGGAATATTACATAGTGAAATAAGCAATATTCAAAAAATATTACAATTTGAGTGCGGGAATGTCTACCGTCATTGTATAGTAACATCAAAAATGTGTCACAACGAAGAATAATCGGACAACTTATAGAATTGAAGCACGCCACCGAACAGCGCTGTATGGGACATTTATTAGGAACAAGAAAATACATTTCTTCATCGCATACACATTAATTTTCGACTTAAAAACAAATTCAACAAAATTATTGGTGAATAACAAACCATGTTCAGCCTGAAAATGCCATAATGCCACTTCAGTGCCTATGCAATGCCTGTTTGATATCTCAATGACGTGGATTAACGTTGTATGCGACTGTTCTTACAACGTTGTTCCATAGCAGACATAACATACGTGAACAATAATACCAGAAATAATTTTTTAATCTATTCCACTACACAGAGATTTGTTGTTAATTCATTTTAGGAGCTTGGGTCATCTTGGTCATCAGCCTCGTGTAGTTAGGTGTGTTTTGTACTTGTCTGATAACCTGTATTTATGTGGTGACTGTATTAGTGTGTGTAAATGTATTAGGGACAAGGATCAGGTAGGCGCCCCGGTACCGGTACTTGAAGTAAGGTAATATCCCTACATTTGCCTGGACGGAGTGTGGAAAAACCAAACTAACGATAGCCCCTGTCAGCGTCGGGATTCAAATCTGCGATCTCCGGACTTGTTGCAGCTGCCTTCGCGGCCCTGGTGCACGATTTAACGAGCTCGGCTACGCCGCGGGACATTACTCAGAGAATGCATTTATTCCATCTACATAACATATTATATCAAACTATGATTTCCATTTATTATTGTTGTCTAGATTAGCATATGAACTCGCCAAGGACACCTTCTTCATTGAGGACCTTCGGATGAAGAGATGGCTACCATCCACAGACGCCTGAAAAAAAACTAATGCAGGAAGGAATACAGAAGAGGGACGAAATCTGGCTCGAGTTTCACACAACGGAGGCCATGATGACTAGGACATGGATGAACACTAACCAAGACTTGCGACTCGATGGCGGTACATGGCTATCACTATAAACTGTGCAATACCGAATACTTTCATGACCCCTATGAATGTTTTATGCGGGGTGCAATGTAGTAGATACCATGTAATTTCTTGTTCAAATCGGGGATCATCCATTGTGATGTTTTGTGAATGACAGTTTGTTATCATCACTATGCACAATTTGTGCGCTTTATCTTGATTAATTGTTGTCTAGTAAATATATTGACCCTGCAAAATGCCAATACATTTAATTCTGTTCTAAGGGCTGGAATGGGGTACACTCAACATTGTGAGGCAAAACTGAGAAGAGGTGGGTTCGATTCTCAGTTCAGCCATCTTGGAAGTTGTTTTCCGTGGTTTACCACTTCTACTCCGGGTGAATGCCAGCTACGGCTGTCTCCTTCCCTAGCCTCATCTGAATTACACTACACACACTAATACAGCCATCACAATGACGCATGCTATCAGACCGATTTCACATACACACACCAAGTACACGGGGCTACATGACCACGATGTCTCAGGGCCCCTAAATAAATCAGTAACAACAACACACACCCACCAGCCCGGCTTTGCATTAACCACATTGGTATGGCAGTACCATACAGCGTTGTTCCACTTACCTGGTTTGGAGGCTGTCTACGAGGGATATTCTTCCCACATCGACTTAGCCTATGTACGCCTTTCCCTGATCCCTCAACTTCTTTTGTTTAATATCCTTGCAATCACTCAGGTTTATTTTACGTTTTCTTGATCTGTTTAATCGATTTACACTGCTCGGACTCTACACATCATCACCCGCGCTGGCCATGTTGTACACACCATTGTGCTGTTTCTTCCACGTCAACATGCGGAGAATGCCTCATACATGATAGTTTGACCATAAACGCAATTTGTTCGGTGGCGTGCTTCAATTTTACATCTTGGAAATGAGTTACTAACTTAATCTGGTTGGGGAATGGTGCATCGACGGACTAACTTGCACCATTCGAATTGTACGCAGATTTTTGTGATTTACCTGAGCCTAGAGGGAAGGGCTGCGAGAGAAGGTCGTGGTTCACCAGCGGAGCAACAACGATGATGTTCCAAGTGTAATTCATGTTATCATTTAGCACAAGACTGTCCTCACCAGTCGACTAAGTTCTACAGATGTCAGGCTATTGGTCATATCGCCATAGCTTTCCCTAATGAGGCAAAGTATGTGGAGGAAGAGGAACAAGTGGAAGTAGAAACTGAGAGTGTTTATGTTAGTAAGAAAACTTTTTGTGTGTGAGGAAAGAATGCCTACTAGTAGTATGGAGAGTGTTGCTAAGGGTGTGAGCATTGTGACATGGGAGCGACAGATTGGGTCTTGGAGGTGGCAGAACTATGCAAAGAAATTGAGGAAGTGTCATGTGAGAGTAATTTTGGAGAATGTGTCGATGAGGAAGAATTTGTGCATGAGATAAGTGAAGTGAAATGTATGCCGAGTGGAAGTGATGGAAATTCAGTGATAATTAGAATGAATGTGGATGGTAAGAATATAATAAATTGCAGAGCTGGGTGCTGGAACACAGCATTCCTTAATGCATGTCTATATGGGGAGGAACATTCATGGAAGTGAGCCATCGAAGACTGGAGTGGCGACAAATTCTGTGAATGGGCATGAACGTATATACTATAGGCCTACTACTATGGCTATACTATTGCGATTTGTAATTAGGGATAGGATTAGGAAGGAGGCGGCCGTGGCCTTATGTCGATAGCCATCCCATCATTTGCCTTGAGTAGAAGAGAGGGAAACCGCGCGGAAAACCCGTTCTAGGATGGCTAAGGTGGGAATTAAACCCTCCTCTTCTCAGTTTTGCCACACGAGGCTGAGTGTACCCCGTTATAACCCACAGATCAGAATTAAAATTTCCGGGGCGACAATCAAGAACGCTAGACGATACAACACGAGGTGGTCTGTCGCTAGTTTGCCGATTGCTATTTTAGAAAGCAAACCCGTCAATGACATGTACGAAGAGATAGTATTTTCTAAAATGAGCCCATATGACGGGAGTCTGTTCAGAAGGTGATATTTCCTTCATAAGATAGTTGTGGAAACACGTAAGAAACGTATACCTAAATACCGTAATAAAAGGCACACAAAAAGTGTCTATACTTGGATATGATACAATTACTGTACTGCATGTGATATTCGACAATATTCAACTATTACAGTGCATATGGACAAAATAATTATTTTCTGAAAGTGGAAATAGCTCATTTTGTTTGTCCACCTCGTTGCGTAGTGGCTAGCAATCTTGGCTATCATCGCGGAGGCCCGTGTTCGTTTCTCGGCTCTGCCAAAATAATTAATTCAGGTGTAAGATCTGGAACAGGATACACTCAGCCTCGTGAGGCTAAACTGAGAAGAGGAGGGTTTAATTTCCACCTTAATCATCCTGTAAGTGGTTTGCCGTGGTTTCTCACTTCTACTCTTGGCAAATGCTGGGGTGGTTCATAGCTTAAGGCCACGGCTGCCTACTTCCCAATCCTATCCCCAATTTACAAATACACACACTAATACAGCAATCACAACAATACAAGTTATCACACAAATTCCACACACACCCGAGTACACAGGGATACATGACCACAATGTCACAAACCCATAAAAATAAGCAACAACAAAGAAGAGGCAAAGCTCATTTTGAGCCCCATCAATGTGAAACAGAACTCAGGTGGCCCATGTCTTAAGGCCCTAGGGCCTAGAGAATGATATTTAATGGTAGCGAGGCTGTGTAGCTCAGGTAGTGAAGTGCTATCTTCTCGATGGTCATGTATTTATTTTTATTTTTTTATTTTTGTCGTGTGACCTCCTGAAAGGCCGAGTGCAGTTCTTTCTAGTCGACGCCCGTGGGCGACCTGCGCGTCGGGATGAGAGATGAAATCGATAAAGACGAATGAAACTGGGCAAGGATGTGGAAGGAAGCAGCCGTGGTCTGTCAGAAGGTACCGTCCCAGCATTTGCCTGGTGTTGAAAATGGGAAACCACGGAAAACCATTTCAAGGACGGCCGACGGTGGGGCTCGAACCCACGCGTCTACCGAGTCAGCAGAGAGCTTGGCCCCATGGCCTAACGCTGCGCTTTATCCAGCGTAGCCATTTCTGTCGGTAGTCATGTAATAAATGAAGGCGAATAAATACGATACCTTACGCCGATGGTTGTAATGGCACGTACATGAAATTCTGTGAACACAACATTCCGGAATCTCGTCATCTCCGGAAAAAAATAGTGTATCTAAAAACATTATTAAACAAATTATAAGACATTATATCTTTCCTGAATGTTATTTATCTTTAAATGGGGTTCCAATTGTTTAGGACTTTCAGTAAATAAATATTTTTGTAACAATGATGATGGAAGAGACTTGCAAGCTTGTTGTGATTTGTATCATAGCATCCCCGCTGTGGGAGACAGAACCATTAATGGCTGAATCTGAACAGGTTATAATATAGCTACATTGTTATGTTGTTATGCGAGAGGATTTCTTTTCCAATTAGTGCAAAAAGCGGTTCGAAGAACGGGTACCGGTACTTCATCCAGTTTTAGGGAAATATTGTAACTGAACTAAATAATCACCTATCCAATATGTTGGAACCATCTTTGGTGAAATATCGCATCCCAGTGAGGGTCGTCTCCTGAGTGAACTCCTTGATCAGTTGTAGAGGTTGTGGGTAGACTTTCCTCTGCTCATCTTTGATCCTCTTGTTCCTCCTTAGTGCTACTTCCTTCCAAACCGGGTCGCGTCTTAGCTGCGGATACATGCTACTTGTGCTGCTTCATTCAGGAGCCAAGGACATCGCGGTCATCGACATGGTGCACACTAGAAGAATACAATACACAAATATAATTGTGAATATCTTTTTTTTTTTCAATATTACAGTGGATATAGAATAAGGATTACAGTGAACATCATACGATTTTGTGGTTGTTGATTGATTTAGGGGCTTTGCGACATCGTAATCATGTAGCCCTGTGTACTTGGGTGTGTGGGGGGAATTTGTCTGATAATCTGTGTTATTGTGATGGCTCTATTAGTGTGTGTATTTGTAATTCAGATGAGGATTTGGAGGTAGGCGGCCGTGGTCTTAAGTTAGAAACCAACCCAGCTTTTCCTGGAGTAAAAGTGTGAAACCACGGACAACTACTTCCAACATGGCTGAGAGGGGAATTGAACCCTCCTCTTCACAGTTTTACCTCACGAGGCTAAGTGTAACCCGTTCCAGCCCTCAGACTAGAATTATATATCTTGGGAGAGTCGGGAATCGATCCCGGACCTCCAGGGCGACAGCCAATAATGCTAGCCGCTACACCACGAGATGATAACAGCATTCGTGGTTTCCCATTTTCACCACCAGGCAAATGCCGGGACGGTTCCTTTCAATAGGTCCATGGCCGATTCCCTTCCAATATCCCTTCCCTGACCCGTCCTGGAAAGAAAAAGTACATGACCATTGGCTGCATTAATGAAATTATTTTGGGGTGATTACCATGATTTCATAAGTGACCAGAATGTGGCCTCATGCTCAGGGCACTGAGGAAACACAGGAGGAGAAGAATGTAGTTCTAGTACTGAGGGAATTACGTGAGAGAAGCAAGGGAAAAGGAAAGTTGCTCTATAAGAACACGCGGTCGTTTGTATCGACACCCAGTGGCTTGGTAACCAATCACCCAACCTGTTAACTAAAGAGTTCATGTTGCGTGTTTTGGATGTGTAGAAATTAGCTGCCTGTTTTATGATTCTAGATTCAACACACATCCAAAGTACACGGGGCTACATGGCCGCGTTGTCGCAGCCCCTAAACTCGAGGATTCAACCAATCAACCAGCCAAACAAAGCGATTAGATGGGAGCTAATAGCGTGAAGGTCATTATTGTGCATGTACCACTGAGCTCAGATATCGTGCTCAGTGCTCGTTTCTAATAATAATAATAATGTTATTGGTTTTACGTCCCTTTTAACTACACTGGCTCTTAGAGACGCCGGGGTGCCGGAATTTTGCCCCGAAGGGGATACTTAACGTGCCATTTGCAAACCCTCAAATGCCAGCTGACTGCGCCAGGATACGAACCTTCAACCTCGGGCCCAGCAAGCGAGAACGTTACCCCTGAGCTACGCACTGAATAGCCTACAGTTTGTTAATATTGTACGGTGGGTGGCGTACCCCCGTACATGGCAGGCATATTCCATAACAGGCCGCACAATTGTGCTATATGCAAGGAGTTTGCTGAAGTCATCTAGGTTGCTCGTAGCTGTAACGTAAGTAAGAGCCAGAGCTTCGCTAGTATAGCTTTTGCTTGATTTGTGCGCAGTGATACTTCCTGTGCGAAAGTGAGTCTTCGATCTAGCGTGATATTTTGTATAGTCGCGACGGCTAACTCATCCTCAGTGTTTCTCACCCAGTAGAGGGGAGGTTTTATGAGGGTTAAGGGCTTTGAACGGAAGTTGGCTCTGGCTATCTCTCTCTCCTAGACAATAGTTTTACAGCCTCAGTACCTTTAAATCATGAGGGACATCTGTTGTCGAGAAAAAGGAAGTCGACACGAAATCCCCATTACTAGTTGGGCGGGACTGAATGGCAATATTTTGGAGATGGCATGGTTTCAAGTGGGTGTCTGTTGACCGACTATAGCTACCTGCCATCTGATGACTTCACTGAGAAAGGTAGGGTCCGTGATTTTACGTTTTTTTAGTTAACAGCGTGGCAAAACATTTGGTAACATTAATTTTAATACGCCATTTCTCTAGCCAGAGCTCAAGAATATCTATGGTGTATTGCAGGCTCTCTTTGACTCTATGACCTCTCCAAGAAGTAGTGGAGATTGTGGAGTCGTCCATGTACATGTCGAGGTTCACTTTTTTTTTTTGGAACGCCAGAGACGTAAATATTGAATACATGGGGAAAGATAACACTGCCATGCGGTGGTAGGCGGTACTCCGGTGTACATTTTCCATAGAAAGGAGCGTCCTCCACTCGGACATGGAATCTTCTGTTCCTGAGATAGGAATTTATGGCCTTATGAAGATGATCTAGAAAGCCATTGTACTCCAATTTGTATAGCAATTCACTATGCCATAACTTATCGAAAGCACAACTGATGGCTAAAAAAGAAAAAAAAACTCCTGTCATACGATTTTCGTTGAAAGCGTGCCTGTAATTTCGGTTTGATTAACTACTGAATTATAGAGTGAGCTTAACGAATACTGTATGCCATACCATACAGAGAGCAGGAATTGCCAGCCATATTAACTACTATAGTTTATTTTGCCATGTCTTGTTATGAATTTCGAGCATGGCTGTGTGAATTTGCCGCTTCATACCCGAACCAGGCATTCTCGGTGACAGTCAAGAGATCATGTTACACTTAAAATACTTCGAATTCTCCAATACATAAATTACTTGCAGAGCGTGAATTTAACTACAAATTGTCCACTTTCTGGGGTAGCGGCTAGAATTCTCACAGGATGTCCAAGTTCGATTCCTGGCTCTGCCATGAAATCTAGGGCTGGAACGGGTTTATCTCAGCCTCGCGAGGCAAAACCAAAAAGAGGTCCGATTCCCACTTCATCTATCCTGGAAGTGGTTTTCCTCACTTCTACTCCAGTCAAATGCCGGGATAGTTCCTAACTTAAGGCTGCAGCCGCTTCTACCCAAATCCTACCTCACTCACAAATACACACACTACTACAGACATCACAGTGACACATGTTATCAGACGAATTTTACACACATTCAAGTACACGAGGCTACATGACCACGATGTCACAAAGCCGCTAAATGATCAACAACTACTAACTAACTACAAATTAAATACTGGAAAATTACTTGAACGATAACAATAATAATAATAATAATAACAAGAAGTTCCGTGACGAACTAAAGAGCCTACTTTTCATGCCAATGATTATTCTACAGTATATCTATCTAGAATAATGACGAAATTAAGTTGGTAATATCGAAATGTCTAATTAGTTCGAAATATTCCTGGTATAATGTAGCCTTATAGAGCACTACAGTTGGCAGCCCTGGGGACTGAATATATTCTTAGTTCCATCTTTTAAGGTACAGAATACAAAATTTGGTTGAAGTCCAATGGACGTTACATGCACTTAGACATTGGATCTATCAGCACGCGTAAAAGCATGTTGGCAACAATGTCATGCGTGTGCTGGTTAGAAATAATGGGAAATGTTATGATATTTTGTTGTGCCAATTTTGGATGAAATCCATTTGTTAGTATAGAAGTTACATGTATTTTAAAATTGGTCCTATCAGCAGGCATAGAATCATGTTGGCATTACTCACTTGTATTAATCATTCCAAATTAATCTAGAATGTCAGGTGCTATACGTGTGCCAAGTATAGGGCTGTTGGCTTGCATACTTCGTGATATATTGATATTAGGGTAAACCATATAGACAGCATTTATTAACAGTTGGCAGCCCTGATTGCTCTTTAGAATACTTATATTCGTATCTGTTATGTTACACAAAGCACATACGAAATTTGGTTGAAATCCAACTGATAGTATAGAAGTTACATGTATTTAAAAATGGGTCCTATCAGCAGGCTTAGAATCATGTTGGTAGAACTGAAGTATATAAGTTACCCCAAAATTAATCTAAAATGTCAGGTACTATACGTGTGCATAGTTTAAAGCTGTCGGCTTGCATACTTTCCGATATATTGGTATTTGGATAAAAGAATAGAGAGATCAATTATTAACAGTTGGCAGCCCTGCTGGCATTTAAGAACACGCTCAGTCATATATGTTTATGTACACATATTACATACAAAATTTGGTTGAAATCCAATAGATAGTGTAGAAGTTATAGGCATTTAAAAATTGGACCTATCAGAAGGCTTAAAATTATTTTGGCAGCACTTTCAAGTATGGCCTCCTGGAAATTAAACTGAAATAGTGTTATCTACATTTGTGCCAATTTTGGAATAGCTCCCATGCATACCTTCCAAGATATCCAACATGGAGCTAAAATTTCTAGGCGTTTTTTCAGCAGTTGGTAGCACTGACATCATTTTCAAATATGGACTTGAGATATTCCTGTATACATCTTTACTCCTACTAAATTTGGTTTCGATTGCTGCAGCCGTTTAGGAGTTGATAGGGGGGGGGGCACACACACACAGACAGACAGACAGACACACATTTTCCCGGATCGATCTCATAAGTCTACTTTTTCCTCATTTTTGCAAAATGTGAAAAGTAGGCTAAAATATATATATATATATTTAGGGGAAGAAATGCATTTTCGCACAGAGTGTCGGGCTCCTGCTCCTGAGTAGCAGACTGCCGACTACAACTCCCCCGTTACTTCTGAACACTATTCTGGAACCGTTTATCATATTACTTCAGGCTAGAGTCATTTTATATTTGCCTGTAGGGCACTCTTCCGTAATGAATCATCTTCAGTGGCGATCCAGATCCGTCTTCTTTGTTCGGAGGATATCTTCAACAAAACTTGCTACCAGTTTCCAATTTTCCTCATTCTGTAGCATCACTGCAACAATATTGTCCGGGGATATCTCTACATCAATGTGATCTTGAAGAGACTGCCTATTTTGGACCCACCGTCCACAAGAGAAGAAGGTGTGATTAGCATTATCTAATTCGTTGATACAGTAGATGCAATCTGATGAATCCACCTTCCCCATCTAAGATAGGAACAGAAGTACCCATGGCCAGTCAAGAACTGAGTGAGATAGTAACCAACCTCACCATGTTTCCTCTCTGTCCAAACCTGCACCTGAGGGATCATTCTCTTAGTCCATTGGCTTTGATCTCCTTACTCCCATTTGATCTGCCAATTTTGAAAGGTGTGTACTCTTGCTGATCGTCTTGCATTTTGTAAACCCATATCAGATTTCCTCAAGTAAATGTTCTTGCGTTCTTTCGCAAGAAAAAAATCGGAATAATCCCGGCAATAACGAGAACTGCTTCCTCAGAGACCGTGCGATATGCAGATGCCACGCGCAAAGCACCCCGCCTCTGCACTTGCACCAGTGACTTCCTATAAATTTCATTATCCAGGGCATCCGCTCATATTTCCGCTCCGTACAGAACTGAATGGATGGCTGTCATCAATAGTCTTCTCTTACTATATTTTGGCCCACCAACATTGGCGATGAGCCGACTGAGGGACATTACTCCTCTGGCTGCCTTATCTGCAGTCCGTCTAATCTGTTCTCCAAAATTCATTTTACTGTCGATCATGATGCCCAGGTATTTTGCTGCTGGCTGCGTCTCTACTTGAATTTGTCCTACCTGTATTGGAAGTATTGTCTGAATTCTCTTCTTTGTTAGGATGACAATTTCCGTCTTACTAAGTGCTAGAGACAGACCATGTTCCTCCATCCATCATTGATTTTGCGCATTACCATGGTAATAGTAAATAATAATAATAATAATAATAATAATAATAATAATAATAATAATAATAATGTGTCAGTTGATAAAGCGTAACATTTATTACTCGTAGATATGACTTATCCTTAGGCTAAAACAACTTGCCAACTCTTTCCTTTTAAGTTTTCAGTTAGAACGCGGTTATGAATGCAATGATGTAAAATACATATTTGTATGGTAAAAAAAAAAAAAAAAACAACAACAACATACTTGCAACGATGTTTTTCGATATAATCTATCGTTCTCGGCAACACGCGAACGCTGAAAGGTAAGCACTAGGACTAGATGAGTGAGAGTCACTTTCATCTGCTTGTTTCAGATCGCACAACGCTCGATAATCAAGTTAAATAAATGTAAGAAATTCACTTGAACAAGAAAATGTAAAATTAAATGGGCCAACTTTATTGAATTTCTCGAAGAGAGATGAAGTTATTTCTCTTAGCAACGTAGTTTATGCCGAACACAAGAGTTTTTTTTCTCAATGGAACACATAGCTGAAACGGACAACCATCTTTCTTCATTGTACAGTATTTTTACTGAAGGTTTTCAAATTTGAACTTGAACTAAGTGCATTATTTCGTACACGACCTTCAGTCTTCTCTGTCCTCCCAGGAGTTAACATCTAGTGGGACATGCGTGAGCAACCACGGGACCCCAGCTGAGTCCGGCATTGCTTCCACTTACTGTACTTGTGCCGGGTTCCTCTCCGTCCTCTTTCCTGTCGACCTCCCTTGGTCAACTCTTGTTCTCTTCCGACTCCGAAAGTATTAGGGTATCTAAGGCCTGGGTAGTCCCTTCCATTCCTGCGTTAATTAGCCCTTCTCTCATCTTTCCTGATCCCTCATTCTTCGAGGGGTCAGACCTCTTGTTTTTCTCTCAGGTATCTCCTGGCTTCTGCTCAAGGCCCTTAAGGAGGCAGGGTGTGTGTAGTCCCACCACATCTAGTGCACCCTGGATAGTGCTACACCCTCAAGGGCTCATGGCTGGTGAGTTCGGGAGTTGGTGACCCCGAGGGATTCCTGAGCTGGGTCCAGTTTTTTCCCCCTTTTCCATTGACTTTGGGGCGCGCCCTCTCATCTTTCCCTTTCCTCTCTGCCTTTCCTGGCTTTCATTCTTTCTAAGTCCTTCAATCCTCATTCTTCGAGGGTTGAGGGCATTTATTTCCCCTTTCTTTCATTTCCCTTACTCTTCTTTTGATTTTTAGGATTAGGGAATAACCCAACTCGTTTGGGTACATTCGTGTGGCCCGACTGAAAAGCACCAAACTTCTGTCTACTGAGGCAACACTGAAAAAATTGCTTCAAACCACATAAAGAATGATGAGGATCGTGTGGATATATAGGGTTACGAATGAAGGGGTAGTAAGACGAGTGGGAGAGGAGAGATGTTTATGGTGGCTGCTAATGAAGAGATAGTTGGTAGGACACATACTAAGACACCCAGGAATAGCAGCTTGCAATTTGAAGAGATCAACTTAAAGCCAATATCTCTTTTTTCATCTCTAGATATAAATGAAAGTTTGTTTGTTTTTATGAATTTCCCCATAGTTTCGAGTTGTGTTTGAAACTGTTTTACGACATGCGCGCAAATGAAAATGATATCTGCTTGCACGCGTATAACTTGAGAACAGCTGCGTGGCCAATGACCATTTATTAGGTAGATTTCATTAGAAAGCTAACTATTGCAATGGGTCCCATGTTTCGACTTCCGGAAAATTTCTACATATCTTCGCGTTTCACATCCCCCAGACCCCAAAACCACCATCAGTTCAAAAGTTTATATATAATGTATGTATGTATGTATATATTGAACCCTTGCAAAGAAGCTTATGAGACTCAGTTTCGGGGGGTGTAACAGTCCATATCGTAAGTTGTTGTTAAAGCGCTTCATTAACATGCAGGGTAACATATAACAAAATAACATGCAGGAAAAAGTGAAGCCAGGGTTAAAACAAATGAATTTAATAAACAGATCAGCTATTTACACAAGAATTAACAAAACAAACTCCCATATGACTCCCACTGAATAAAATTAAATATGCCAAAACTAGGCCAAATCTCTGGAGAGATTAATACTTGGACCAAGTGTCCCAAAGAAAATCAACAAAGTGACAATGTATGCGCGCGTGCTGTTCTACATGCTTCACGATGAGTACAAACGAATGCATGATTCGTCATCATCCAGAATAAACTCTCAGACGACGAATCCACATTGCTTAGAGCTAGACCGACGCGGGGAACAACTATACAACACTTAAAACTAAACCGACACTTCCTATACTTAAAATATAAACAACACAATAATTTCCGCATGAAATTGGAATCAAAACTGCCGTAGCAAAAAAACATTACTGCCTAAAATTAGGACTTCTCACACAAATCAACACAAGTAAGTTAACACGTGACCAACAAAAGAAATACACATATGACCGCCGTCATTTTACAAGTACACTACCACTACGCCACACGGGCGTCCCACACTAAATTACATGAATTGAGTCATCAACAAATTACTAGGCTCAAAGCCAACATTTACATTATTAACACAAGATTCTATCCATACAACATGCAATAATCCGTCACACACATGGCGAACTCCCCAATTAATTATGGTTCAAAATAACCATCACAAAGAACAGGTTTGCTACATGAAAGCTTAAAGGGGCCAGTCGGAACATAGGACTGCCTAACAAAATAAGTCACCAGGCAAGACGGGCGATTTGTGGAAATCTGCATATCTGTCAACCCACGTGTCAAAATAACCTCGACCTCCACAGGGACGGGATCGAATCTCGAAGAAGCGTGCCCCAAAGCACAATAATACGTGTGTGTGTGTCAGAACAAAATATCCCGGCATTTCCCCTAGGAAATCCAAGAAACAGCATATGGACAAGGTACAGCGGTCTCCCTGGAGCACCCTGCCTTTCCATAAAAAAAAACATCAAAAATATGAGGGCGGTAGGATCTCTACCCCTCTTCACGTAGAATCAACACACACCTGACACAATAACACACACAGAATCACACGTATGGGTTTGACAGACCCTGAAATAAAAAGTCATAAATATTTTCCACTTGCTGGCGCCTCCGTTCTACGCCGTGACTAATAAACCTGAAAAGGACTCAAAAAAATCTAAAAAAAATATTAGAACTAAGGTGATCTACAATTACATCTTAAATTGTTGCACTTGGCAACCCTAATATGAATAATAACCTGTTCAGCAAACATCTTACGGTAATTACCTCCCTTTCCTATCAAAATATGAACTTTAATAAAGCACCACTTATCGAATGTAACGGGTTTCGCATTTTGCATGGATAAAAATCACGTACACGCGCCGTTTACATTAAATATGACTCCAAAGAAAAATAAATACACAACAAACACTTTGGCCACGAGCCAACGTACATTTAAAACAATTAGTGTCGGTAAGAAAAACACTCTAAAAAAAGGAAAGACTAAAATTAACTATTTACAAAGTTCCCCCGCCAATCTAACTACATAATTGAATAATCAATTGTTGTACATCACCGTCTCAGCTTGTAGAACATATGACCTCCATCTCAGCCCATTTCCCCACGGGAAAATTAACACTCCATCGTTGTCTTCGTAGAAGCGTCGTACAACACTCCGGCTCCTGACCACACGTCGGACATCTTGGTGTGGTCTCTTTGGAAGAAAAGTGCAATGTTATTATAATTTGACCTGGCTATAATCGCTTGTGAGTTACTAAATTCGCCCACAAATAGTCCTATGCGATTAATCACGAAGACTTTCCCTACTCTTGCTCACACACGCACGATACACACATGAAAAATACAATAAAAATTTACAAGAAATATACACTTCGAGTCCATCGTCACTGGCTCGACAATACAAGTTTTAAAGTCTGACTGTGTCACAGTCGCTATCTCGCTCGGTAATCTCTACCGCTCTGCTTGACCTTCGCTCGGGCTGGAGCGCTAATTAGAATGTTCCTCAAGTCTTGCCCCCTAAGAGCTGAAAATAGTTGTCTTTAAGATAAATAGACAAGTTTTAAATCACCACGCAACTGGCGTGAAATTAGCTCGCAGAGCTCACAAAGTATTAGACTTCAAATAATATTAGAGCGTTAAAATCGCTACACAAACTGAGGCGAAGTTAGCTCATCAGAGCTCACAAATAAATGACTTCAAATAATATTAGAGCGTTAAAATCTTTACACAGACTGGCGTGAAGTTAGCTCACAGAGCTCCAAACAGAAAGACATCGAACAGCGTGTCGTCGATCAATTTATTAGAAACTGACAGGGGGATGAAGAGTGGGGTGAATTAAGAAAAAATTTCCAGAGTTTTCATCTTACACACACGGGACTAGTGTCAATCTTCATCAAATAATTCAAACGTCTCAGCACACTCATGCGGAGATGATTCCGATCGACGGTTCTTTAGATAATCAATTCCGCGCGCTTTTTTTACCACTGACGCCATCCATCGCGTGGTCTTGGCGTGGTCTCTCCTGATTGGGTGATTCAATCGTAGGTCGGTTGCAAGAAACTCGTGACCATCCCTTTATGATTCCAATTCTGGTGCAAGTTGTTACGCAATTTGGCCTTGAACTCAGATTACCAGGCCGTTTTCAAGAATAGCTACCACTTGCTACTTCTGTGGCAATCATTGCGACACGCTACCTTGCCTTTATCCTCGTCAACTTCCGCAAGTACTGCCTGGGCTGCAGTAATAATAATAATAAATTATGAATACTTATTTATCGTAGATCAATAAGGGTTCAATATGTATTTATGTATATCAGTTTCTTGTGGACACGATAACTGCCGTAATTTTGCACCAATCACTTTGATTTTTTTAACGAATATGTATACCTATAAAATATCGGTCGAGTTCGTTACTGGGCTAAATCGGTCGAAGGGGGGTGAAAATGGGGGTCTTTTTTCGAAAAAGTGAAATATTGCTATAACTCTCTTAATATGTGAAATATCGAATCCGTTCAACGTTCATACTATATGTCGGATAAAGCCCAAAAATTTATGTTTGAAGAGTTTTTTATAGCACAACCATTGACCAAACGGGTGGGAAAAGGTGGTTTTTTCGGGAAACATTAATCATATCTCTCTTAATAGGCACAATATCAAAACCCTAGAAAATGGACAATATTTCCCTAATAATTACCTAAAACTTTTGTCTGAAAGAATTTTTGATATGACCCACCAT
The DNA here is from genome assembly GCA_946902985.2 of Meconema thalassinum. Taxonomy (NCBI): domain Eukaryota; kingdom Metazoa; phylum Arthropoda; class Insecta; order Orthoptera; family Tettigoniidae; genus Meconema; species Meconema thalassinum. The sequence goes on from OX336390.1 coordinate 791,370,947, forward strand.
AATGCCAAGGGATGAGAAAAATGATTTCGGAATTATAATAAAATGCCAAGAGATATCAGAGGTTGCCATGGCAACACAACTAAATTGATGAGGGATGAGCCATCAGACGTTGACATGACAACGCACTTGCACGAGATCAGATTCAGTATTTCCATCTGACTAAGTGTGAAGCGGTTTCGGTGACGTAACTGGTAGCATGCTGAACTTCTATGCTCAAGGTCGCGGTTTCAAAGCCGGCCGAAGTCTTCGAATTTTCTAAGAGCGCTAAAATCCCTCAGTATGCTTTCATTTGGAGGGGAAGTTCCAACGTTCGTTGCGAGTTGCTGGTTGGGTGGCATCTAGTAGCCAAGTTCACAGCTAGGTGTCGTTGACGGTAGTACCTGGTAGCAACATTAGGAACTACTGCTTGAAATTGACCGTCTGCAGTCCTTACCTGAATTAAGACTAATACAGCCATTAAAATTCACACCGTTTATCAGGCAGATTCTACAATCACCCAAAGTACACGGGGTTAGATGACCGCGTTGTCGCAGCTCCTAAACTGAGGAACCAACCAGAGGTAGATTTCATTAGAAAGCTAACTATTGCAATGGGTACCATGTTTCGACTTCCGGAAAATTTCGACATATCTTCGCGTTTCACATCCCCCAGACCCCAAAACCACCGTCAGTTCAAAAGTTTATATATAATGTATGTATGTATGTATATGTATATGTATGTATATATGTATATATAAATATGTATATATATACATATGTATATCAGTTTCTTGTGGACACGATAACTGCCGTAATTTTACACCAATCACTTTGAATTTTTTACCGAATATGTATACCTATAAAATCTCGGTCGAGTTCGTTACTGGGCTAAATCAGTCGAAGGGGGTGAAAATGGGGGGCTTTTTTTTTTGAAAAAGTGAAATATTGCTATAACTCTCTTAATATGTGAAATATCGAATCCGTTCAACGTTCATACTATGTGTCGGATAAAGCCCAAAAATTTATGTTTGAAGAGTTTTTTTTTTAATAGCACCAACCATTAACCAAAGGGGTGGGAAAAGGTGGGTTTTTCGGGAAACATTAATCATATCTCTCTTAATAGGCACAATATCAAAACCGTACAAAATGGACAATATTCCCCTAATAATTATCTAAAACTTTTGTCTGAAAGAATTTTTGATATGACCCACCATTACACCAAAGGATGAGAAAAATTATTTCGGAATTGTAAGAAAATGCCAAGAGCTATCAGTGGTTGCCATGGCAACACTACTAAATTGATGAGGGATGAGCCATCAGACGTTGCCAAGACAACACACTTGCACGAGATCAGATTCAAATTTCCATCTGACTAAGTGTGAAGCGGCTTCGGTGACGTAACTGGAAGCATGCTGAATGTCTATGCCCAAGGTCGCGAGTTCAAAGCCGGCCGAAGTCGTCGGATTTTCTAAGAGCGCTAAAAATCCCTCAGTTTGCTTTCCTTTGGAGGGGAAGTTCCAACGTTCGTTGCGAGTTGCTGGTTGTGGTGGCATCTAGTAGCCAAGTTCACAGCTAGGTGTCGTTGACGGTAGTACTTGGTAGCGACATTAGGAACTACTGCTTGAAATTGACCGTCTGCAATCCTTACCTGAATTACAGACTAATACAGCCATCCCAAAGTACACGGGGTTATATGACCGCGTTGTCGCAGCCCCTAAACTGAGGAACCAACCAAAATCTCTGCGGGAGTTATAATTTTGCGTGAAGAAGTAACAGACCGTTACATAGTTACACACCAGTGTCGAAACCTTGCATAAGGACAGTGTGACCACCAGTATAAAAATGGACCCCAAATGACAAGAAGGTTACCGTTCCCATAAGACAATAAAATGTTTAAAATAAGCATAAAATGACGAAAAACAAAGTTAATTAAGCTCCAATTATAAAATACCTTCTCGCAATAAATGAGGTCTGATCCTTCTACGAAAACCTGCATATTCTGCCTATTTTCGCCTATCCCCAAGTTTGTCCGGTGAAATCTACCTCCGCCTTCCGGCGTGCCGCGAGGACTTTTTTTATTTTCAGGGTGGGTCAGGGAAGGCATTTTGGAAGGGAATCGGCCGTGGAGTTATTGAAGGGAACCATCCCGGCATATGCCTGGTGGTGAAAATGGGAAACCACGAAAACCATTTTCAGGACGGCCGAGGCGGGATTCGAACCCACGCTCTCCCGATGCCAGCGAGGCATGAGGTGGCGTGTTAACGTGGCCGGTATATACTCAGATAACGGCATACTTTATCAATATTAGACAATCCACACCAGTGAAAGAACTAAAGTACAGTAAGTCACATATCGATCTCAAGGAGAACATATCAATCGATACTAATTAGCCACAGGGCAACACTTGAGGAGAGAGCCAATGGTGTTTTAGCGTGCTGTAGCTCCTTTATGATAAGAAGTCGATGTCATGAGCAAGTTCATTAGTGAGAATACACTAATTAGGTGGCGTAGTTGGTAGCATGCTGAGCTTCTATGCCCAAGGTCGCTGGTTCAAACCCGGCTGAAGTCGTCGGATTCTTAAGAGCGTTAAAAATCCTTTGGAGGGGAAGTAAAGACGGCGGTCCAATGTCATAGATTTAAGGCATGAAAAAGAACCTTCCACTAACTACACTTGTGTGAAGCCAAAATTTATAGGTTAGGTTTGATTAATACTCTTAAGTTCCAACGTTCGTCACCGGACACTGGTTGCGATGACATCTAGTAGTAGCAAAGTTCTCAGCTAGATGTCGTGGACAGTAGCATTTGGTAGCGAAAGTAGGAACTATTTGAAATTATTTTCTGCAGTCCTTACTTGAATTAAAACAGATACACACACTAATACAGTCATCACAATTAACACCGGTTATCAGACAGATTCTACACACACCCAAAATACACGTCACAGCCCCTAAACTGGTACGATAAAGATCCCTTCGGGGCGAAATTCTGGCACCATGACATCTCTAAAAGCCTCAGTAGTTATAGAGCATCCAGCGTTTAGAAAAGACTGTGGGTCTTATGGGCTTTTACTTTTAACGGACCCCCCCCCCCCCGCCCTACACTGGTTTTGTTACCTCACCTTTTAGCATGAAGGAACTCTGAACATATATATTTTTCGTCATAATAGCTTCCTACAAGTATCTGCCAACTGATTACCTTTGTTATTGCGTACAAGTATCGCTTATATTACGTCCTGATAATTTAAAAAAAAATCGAGGTTAGCACGCTGGAAAGAAGAGCCTCGTCCTGTGCTGCATGCTCGCCTGGAGTGGAGCACGTGCTCAGTTCCGCCGACAACATAAGTTCTGAAGCACTATCCGTCATTGGTGTTACTGTTGTGTGTCTGTTTTAATTTCTGTTCGATCGAATCATGGCTGCCGACAGTTGGGTTCCAATCCACAGCTGCGCGCCCCTAACTGCACGGCTAACTCACTACAATATTACAAATATTAATCTAAACAAAACAACAAGAATAAAATTGAAAGAAACTAAATTACAGCCTAACTAATAACTAAAGAGGTGATGATCAACAGTATTGCTGACATAAAAATTGTTAACATCGTCTGTATACGTCCGAAAAGGAAGGAAGGAAGGTTGTGCTCTCGACACCTGTCAATCAGTAATGCGTCATATCACAACGAAATGAATGTCGTTATTGGTTCTCTTCCCATACATTATCCTTAATACTGGTCCAATCCGTTAAACACCTGCAAAATTTGCTCCTTCCTGGACGTGTTCTATTTCAGCTAGTTGCTGGGGTTGTGGTTGTCTCGCTAACTTATGAAAGCGCAGTACTCGAAGCGGGTGAACATAACATATGACGTCAGCGCTACCTCTGCCTAGAGTTAGCAACACTATCGCCATAAGGCTCCACAGTCTTTTCTAAACGTTGGATGCTCTATAGAAGGGACGTTAAACCAATAACATTGTTATACGTGATAGGTTACTTGTGACCGCTCCATTTGTATAAACCAACCGCCCATCTTTACTGTTATGCGGGCTCAACGCGACACAGTTCTGACAGGGGCCATAGTCTTGTTGCGCTTTATAAAGTAAGTTAGGTATTGTTGTTTTAAGGGGCGGAACTATGAGGTCATCTGCCCCTACGCGCTTTATAAACAAATAAATACATTTCCGTTGACTTCTCACGAAATGCAAGATTTTTCCTGTACTATTGAGACGATTTAGAAGATTTTGGTAAAAACCGCCCGTCTAACTCCCTTCTATTTAAGAGTTTGAGTTTTATGGAATTACACTTTAGCGTTTTATATATCTGATTATAGACTTATCGGCAATACAGCATGTTCAGAACTCACAGAACACAAATGAGGGGTTCGGGTGTACACCACGGTAAATGGCATTTAGAGCAAAAGCGAGATATTGCATGTATAGCATGGTAAGTATTGTTCCGAGCAATCTAGTGTAATCAGTACCAAAAACTGACTAAAGACATCAGCACGGTGAATGTTTGTATCTCCAGTAACTACCGCTTTGCTGCATATGCATTATCAAGGTGTCTATTATTCTGGAAAACATGGAAAACAGGGAATTTTAAAATACTGGAAAACTCAGGGAATTATCAAGAAATTTTCATGACATTCAGGAAATTTTACTTTGACAAGGTCCAACATCAAATTATTGCCAGTCGTGCATTGCAATTTTTTCAGATAAAGTATATTTGGACGACGATAACTGTTGCTCTGAAAGATGGAACAATAAGTTCTTCAGACCCTGTAAATGTGGGTCTACGCTCTTCGTGACAATAAATCAATAGGCATTCATTTCTTCAAAGATTGAATACATATTCACACATATGGACTGTGTATATGTGTACCGTATTCATATGCAACTATATTAACTTTGAGAGCACTGTTAGGGTCCTTTTTACAATGCATCATATTCTGTGCAACATTGCATACATCTTGCCTCTTGCAACATGCGTCTTGCGGCTTTCCTTATAGCCCTGCCTCTAGTGGAAACACCCAACTAGCCTACACGTGCGGTAATATTGACAATGCCGGTAGTGCAAGATGATTGTGCTGCTGGTGTAGCTGCAGCGTTGATCATTTTACGAAAGAAGGAACGTAGAAAACCCACGATATTTTTGATAAAGTAACTATTTGGAGTCAAGATTATTGGGAGGAGGCATACTGAGTGCAATCCGCGAACTTAATAGGGGCCGGATCTTTAAAAACTTTACAAGGGTGGTTGGTTGGTTCTTAAGTTTAGGGGCTGCGACAACGCGGTCATGTAGCCCCGTGTACTTTGGGTGTGTGTAGAATCTGTCTGATAACCGGTGTTAATTGTGATGACTGTATCAGTGTGTGTTATCTGTTTTTCTTTATTTAAGTACAGACTGCAACTTAGAATTTTTCAAATTGTTCCTACTTTTGCCGCCAAGCGCCACCGTCAACGACTACTAGGCCAAGTTCAGAAATGATCTACTAGACGCCACCACAGTCGGCTCTTGGCAACGAACGTAGAAACCTAAGAGCGTTGTTTGCATTCTTAACCTATCCAATTTAGCTACACACAGGTGTAATTAGTGGAAGATTCTTTAACATGCCATAAATCTATGACATGGGACCTCCGGCTTTACTTTCCCTCCGAAGGATGGCATACTGAGGGATTTTTAACGCTCTTAAAAATTCCGACGTCTTCGTCCGGGTTTGAACCCGCTGTCTTGGGCATAGAAGCTCAGCATGCTACCGACTACGCCACCGAAGCCGCCCTTTACAAGTTTCCTCGATCGCCTCGGCTTGCCGCATGCCCGCCAGCATATCTCTGTTTCCTCCTACCACACTCCCTTCCCTTGCCTGAAGCACAGCAGTGGCCAGCGGCTTGCTGCCTGGCTCAGCAAATACGGTGAGTTCGTAGATTTGAATCGCGCGCCCGGAAGTAACAAAGTAACCTTATTTTCTCGGAGGGAAAAATTTTCTCCGCCAATCCGATTGCGGCATCGTCTTTTACATAACACGCAGAGCGTCCCTGATTTTTTTTGTCGGTATAATTAAGATACACCCTGTATGTTCGCAGCGAAGACGAGTGTAGAGTGTGACGTCAGCGCGCTTTGTACGGCTGTCGCAGAGGACGAAGGTTTAGTTTGAGGCATGCGGGATGCGGCATAGTAGGAAAGACAGGAAACATATCTGGTGTTAATAACACAACGAACTGAACGCCTTGGATGTCATAATGTTAGTGTTCCTTGTTGCAAATACACAATTGATCACAGATTATAACCAATGACATTTCGGCGCTCTCCTATCAAAAAATATGTAACAAAAGTAGTTAATGTTGTTACGGCTGTGAGTTTGTGTCATCGCTCGCCGCATGAGTCACAACTGCCCCAGGGCTGGGCTGTGCCCTGCCTCGTGTATTGCGTACGCCTTATGCAACAGGGCTACTAGGACAAAGGGATGGTCCAGAATATTCGTGACTGAGCCAGCGATGGAAACCTCGGGAAGCCGTGAACCCTGGATGGATCTAGAAGCATTTATTGAGTCACCGGCCTGCTATATAAGTGCGACCTGTCAAGCAGTGGTGGTTGTTGTGTTTTACGAGCGAGTGCGAGCGCTTATCTTGAGCGACAGAAGCGTGGTGACTTGCGAAACCCCTAGTGAAGCTGATTCTCTTGACAGCGAAGGGAGTGAGGAGCTTACAGGGGACTGCCTGTGTTTTGAGCGAGTGTGCTTACTCAGTGCGAGAGAGGTCATTGTGGTGAGTTGCAAAACAGTGAGTGACAGACCTAGTGCAGCTATTTCTAGCCAGCGTACGGGACCGGACTCATTAGCGAAAGGATTAACTGTGGTCTGTTGACAAGTGAAAGGAGAAGTATTCTCGACGTGAGGAAACTGGAGTAAGGTAATAATTGCTAGTATTTGCTGTTGAGGAGTGTATCTTTCTGGCCACAATAAAGTTAATTATTTCTTTAAGCAGTAATTGGTGTTGTGCCTTCTTCCCACCGTAATCCAGTTAACAAAAGTGCCACTAGGGGGGTGGCACGTAACAATGTGAAGGACAGTCATACTATAACGTAAATAGAAGTGAACATAGTGCCATTTTCCTGTACATTAGAAAAGAGCCATACAGAACAATACAATTACAGGGCATTTTCTGACACTTTCTGTTTCGTTTTCCTCGAACTAGTGTATCAATGTTAGAACGTGGTGTCAGGGAAAGTTGAATCGAAGGCAGCACGTTACGTTGTAATCTGACAAGGTACTTCGAGATTTGGACTTAGCCAGCCAGATTCATAATAGAAAATAATTGTTCGCACATCTATATCAAACCGAACATACATAATATCCGTGCAGCAATAACTATCGCATATCTGCTCATTTTCTCTTTATGCATGGGTCACTTAATACAGCAACCTGTTCGCATCAAGACCTCTACAGCGGACTGATCTTTCCAGGACCGTACGCACAGCGCCATTGATCTATGCAATATGGTATTACACGGCTCTCGCCTGACGTCATATGAACTGATAGGTTTGCCCTTCGATTCGACACGTCACACCGCTTGAAGATGGCCAAGTTTTCGTAACTATTCGCTACACCAGCGGAACGAGGTTTGCATTCTGCCTGCATTTTATTAGTCCGTAGAATTACATTAGAGCATCGATATATATGGTATAACATTTTCTGTATACTGTATATCTTTGGGCGTTCAAACATGATTGACACAACTTTTTTTTCACATGAATCATTTACTGAACAAAATGAATACAGATTATATTACAGGTATTCCCCACCAATGTCTGTGCACTTTTGCCATCGTTGTGGCAGCTTCTATATTTGCGTAGCAAACCAGTCTTTGGGGGTATACCCGCGTCACTGGTGGACAACTGCATGAAGTTCGTCATTGGTGGTAAACTTCTTACCCCCGCATGATCTGTTTCATTGTGTTGAATAGGGCGTAGTCACTAGGAGTAAGATCCGGCGAATATGGAGGATGAGACAGCACAGTAAACTCTAACTCACCCAGGGTGGCAATGGTCTGGCGACTGGCATTTGGCTGCGTATTGTCTTGTTGGAAAAGAACACCACGCGCCCATTTTCCGCGGAGTCTTTGATCAAAGCGTCAGCGGAGTTGGCACAGTGAACTACAGTATCGATCACTGTGGATGATCGTATTGGGTGGGAGCCAATCCACCAGAATAGTCCCTTCCTGATCCCAGTACACAGTCGTTATTTGCTTCTGGACTTCCGTGACTTCTTGGGACGAGGACTCCCAGTATGCTGGCGTTTCTTTTCTGGAGTCTCGTGGAAGAACCATGACTCGTCGACGGTGATATCTGAAGCAGTCACTCCTTTCCTCCACAAAACCCACACTGTCCACCATTACCCATGCTTGTCTGCTTCCATGTTATCTTTGTCCCTGTCCATTAGTGCAGGGGTTCTCAAACTTCTTCTGTCGCATCCCCCTTCTGAAACATGACATATCTAGTGCCCCCTCACTCCAGTTTTCATTTCTTTTCTTAGCTCTTCTCATAGGCTACTTCCCACAAAAATAAATCACACAAGATCTACTGTGTATGCTACTGCCTCATTAGGATTTCAACTACCAGTTACATTATTATTATTATTATTAATAATAATAATAATAATAATAATAATAATAATAACACAATTCATTATTCTTAGAGCACATCAAAGTACAACAACGTTTTGTAAAAAAAATGTCATGCAAATGTATTACTTGCTTATTAAAATAAAAATAACTGCTGCACGTACTGTGCCCAACTCTAGGAATGGGTATTCCAAGATTCAGACACCTAGATATCAAGGGAAAGGCTACAGCCGCTTTTGAAAGTTGAGATATTTGAATATCGCGCTCCATTACTTCCAGAAGGAAATGGAAAGAATATGCAGCCAAGAGCATGTCAACTGACGTAGCGAGTAATAGCAGAGGTCGAGACTATTTGTCGATTAAATAGTTAGCCATGGAGTAGAGACTTGAGACTTGGATCAGATTACTGGCACGGCCAAATGAAAGAGAATGCACTTAGTATCAAGTAAATTGGACCAGGGATACCAGAGATATGAGGATTTCTAGATTTCAGCGTGATGCAGCGTGACCCTGACCGTTTTGAATAAAAGCCGGCCGGCCGAAGCAACATCAGCTTACTTCGAACCAAGCTCTTGCATAGCAAGGTGCTAGTACGCTGAGCCAAGGCACATGGTTGCCGGATCTACGCAGAAGTTATCTTCAAAATTGTGATAGTCACAAAAGTGCTGCGCTACAAGTGGAACTTAGTAAGTTTCCGGCAAGGGAGAATCACTAAGGTGATTGGTATTTTTCTACGGACACTGGTGAAATATTTTATTTCTACATGGACATATGCTAGACTTTGTCTAGAAAGTACTTTGTCACAGTCCAGTAATAATCATTCAATACTTGGATATTTTAGTCCAATTCAGTCAGTTTCATAATTGTAACTTGATAACCACTCCGATCTTTCAGTATATTGAAGGCCAGTCTATCACGGTGTTGTTCATTAGCCGACAAAGGGAAACTATATGTTGCTTCGCGCATGATAGATGGTGATAAGCCATGCCCAGGGAACGATCTTCAGAACAGCCGTTGATTGGTAGACTGTCAGTGTTTTCTTGTACTGAAAAGATTACCGTGAGTTATGTTACAACTGACATATTTGAGAATAGATCACTTAGATATGACCCCATTTAAGCGAAATGCTATGGCTTTAACAGAAGTCAACATTAAAATGGATCAGCAGTTACTTCAAACTTCAAGCAATATCTCCACTATGTCGTGTTAGACAGATTGTGGGTATATAATGGCGGCCGATACAAGGATTAGACGTGCGTGTCCGATAGGACATGTATCTGGATAAATCTGGTACAGACCAGGTTCACTACGCTTCAAGACCAACGAGAAATGTAAGCCACTTTTGACTTTATACTATGCCTAGCTAATTGGAACAAACTATTTTCCTGCAGATGACCAACACATTTATTTTTCTTCGTATTTAAATCTTGCAATGATTTACGCAAGACATATTAGAGTTATTCTGAGTATTTTCAGCACTCAGAACAGTTTAGGATCGATGACCGAGCAGAACGAGCATTTATTTGAATATTTCATATTTTCAGATAATCACGGTAATCAGCCGATGTAACTGTAAAAGTTAATAATTATTTTTGTTGAGAAATGGATATTTTATCCATATTCGAAGATTCGAACATGTGGATTCTCACATAATGAAATAATAATTAAACACATTTAAAATAATATAAATAATAATAATAATAATCCACTAATAATAATAATAATGATTTTCATAATTTTTCTAAATAATTCTTGGATCTTATATTTTCTAATAATCACATTTATTGAGAGAGAGCCTATGAAGTAGTTTAATCATTTCTAGTTTGGAACAGGTGATTTTCCGAAGGAGAGTGGTTAGCGCAAGCCCGCATACAACCAACATTACAGTTCTGGTTGAACAGTTAATATTTGCAATGAGCAAAGTATATTTTTCAGATAACACGGAGAGGCATGTAACGGGAAGCATATGATAATTGTATCAATTAGGATATTTTTGTATTTATATAAAATCATGACGTAAATACACACTCGAAAGTGAAATAAAGATTATCATAAGTATGGTAGATTCACGGGTTGAACTGAATGGTAAAATAAAATAAACTTGTAAGTTTATTAATCTTCCAGTGTTGATAACAAGCAGAGGCTTGATTTATTGTATAAATTTTGGGAAGAAAATTTATGGTTGTGGAGTAGTTGAAATGCCATTCCCAGGTGCGCATGTTTAAGTCGCAGGAATGAGGAGGTTTTTATTTGAGCATCAATCAAATAGCAGGTTCGATGACTCAGTGTTATAGAAGGAGTATTGGAGCTACACATTGCGTCGTATGAATGACCCGAAGGTTATTTCTTAAAAACCATCAGTTCTTATTTCAACCTTGTTTACGGATTCCATTAAGACTTTGATTTTGCTAGAACCCGGATTTGTCATGATAGTATTTTATTCTTCTTCAGAGGAAGACCTTTGCCGTTGTTATTGGAATATTGTGTTCTTATAAAAATAATAGAATGGGCCACTGTCAATTAAAAATAATTCTATAACCACGAATAATTTGAAGGATATTTTCAATCCTAGTGCCATGAACTAAATGAATTTATTATGAAGCTACAATTCTTATTTCCGCATTCTGTCGAAGAATTGCAAGTTGTAAAAGTTACTAAAATGGCCACAAATATAAATATTTTTCTTAATAATGATTCCAAGTGGAAAATCGAATAGTTGGATGGTCCAACAATTTATTGATCAAGTTGATGATTCAGAAATCATATATTTTGTTAGGAACTTGAAGTTCATAATCGAGTCACTTCTCGAAACGTTTAATATCAGAAGAACAATTAATTTTGTTGTGCTTCGCACAGTTCTTCGATGCTATGCTCAAGGTCAAATACTTTTCAGATGTTATTAATATGTGTAAATAATTTGTGTTGATTCAAAGATAATAATATTTTTTGACAATATTTTTTGAAACTGGAAAAATAAGTGAAAGTTAAAAATTCTATGAACAATTATTCTACGAGTGTTAATATTATGTAAAAATTCAACCAGTGAACTACAGTATTTCCAGTAGAGACAATTAAATTTAAACTGGATTTAATCATGAATAATCGATATAATTTTGGAACACAGTCTACAGGACTAATAATCAGACTTGTGTTTCCAAAGATAATTGTCCAATGTGTTGGAAAATTTCTGTACATTGTGTAAATAGTAATGTGGGTCGCCACACGTGAATGATGCCGCTTTGAGCATTTTATTTTGCAGTCAATTTTAACTTCAGAATAAAATGAGATAATTTTACATGATGTGTTATGCCCAGTTAAATCTCCTTCTATCCTTATTGTTGCATTGAGCCAAAAATCAGTAAAGAATTTTTTTCATTTGATGTCGTTTTTGCGATTAGCTTTAACCCATCTGGCGCCCCGGGATATTTTGACTCTCGTGCTGACTGATTCTTGGTAAAATGCATATGTGGTCGTGCGGACTCCGGTCTAAACGGGCACATAAAATAAGATAGAGAGAGAAACGGCTTCGAACGTGGGGCCCGAGTTAGACACGGTCAATCGCATGCCGATTTAAATTGTGATAATGTTTTTCTATAAATATTTTGGGAGTTGAGAGATGTCTGGTTTGGATGAATAAATTAGTAGGAAACCCAATTAGTGGGGAAAATTAAAAATTTAACTGGATTAATAATTAGAATGGGTTTGATTATTTTTGATAATGGCTTAACCATTAGGGCGTCAAGTAAATTCAGTAGGAAACGTTGGATGACTGGACATACGCATTATTAGAATCCAGGTGGAGGATATTTGAGAACTTGCATATTTTTCTTGTGATATTGTGGTAAATGTAATTCGTAAAAGTAGAGAATTTTGTTTTTCCACCACGTCGACATTAGGACAAATCTCATTTTATTAGAGTGTTCCAATTAGCTATTCATATTTCTTGTTCTAATTATAAGCTTGTGTCTGCCGACATGTATACCCCTAAGTTTTGAATAATAATTGAAAATTATGGAAGAGATGATGAGGATGATGAGGAGTTTGGAAGAGAGTTCCAAAGAGGCTGGACGGCGTGTAGCAGCTATTATGAAAGAAAATACAGAGGCTTTGGAAAAGAAACTTAAAGAAAATTCTGATTCTTTAGAAAATAAACTTAAAGAAAATTCTGATAAACTTAAAGAAAGTTTAAATGATAAACTTAAAGAAAATTCTGATTCTTTAGATAATAAACTTAAAGAAAATTTAAATGATAAACTTAAAGAAAATTCTGATTCTTTAGAAAATAAACTTAAAGAAAGTTTAGATGATAAACTTAAAGAAAGTTCTAATTCTTTAAAAGATAACTTGAAAGAAAGTTTAGAGGATAAACTCAAGGAAAATTCCGATTTGTTAGAGAGCAGGTTAAAAGATAACTTGAAAGAAAATTTAAATAGTAAATTTAATTCTATGGAAAATAAATTTAAAGAGAATTCCGATATTTTGAAAATGTCACTTGAGAGTAAAATGACTAAATTATGCGAAAAAACACATGAGCTCGAAACTTCATTAGCCACTAACGCAAGTTTAATGGACGATAAATTTCGCGATGCCGATCTAAGATCCCAAAGCTTAGCTGATAGGATAGAACATGGTCTTATGAAAGTTGGTGAAGACATGATCAACCTAGAAGTCAGAGTGAAGAAAGAGAGCAATGAGATGGCAATTCTAGTTGTTCAACGTTTGACAGAACAATTCAAAGAACTCGTAATGGGAGAAATAAGAGAAGGTGTGATTAATGAATTACAAACTGAAATTAAAACCACAGTTATCAATGAAATTAAAGACACACTCAAGCTGGAGAACCAAGAGGGAGTCAAGGAAATTAGGGAATCTTTGTCATCCCATATTCAAGTAATTTCCAAAGATATCCAAGCAACTCAGAAGGACATATCAGATATGACAGGGTCGTTGAAAAGTCACGAGGCTGTTATGAACCAGATATCCACTGATGTCAAGGAGAATTGTAAGGAAACCGAAGCAATTAAAAAAATGGCAGAAGAAAACCATAAGGAAATTGAGGCTATGAAAACCCAGATCAAGGACGAGAAACAGTCTGATCATCTGTTGAAAATGTCAAGTAGAAGGGGAGAAGAACAGATACAGATAAACCTAGGAGCAACTAGAGAAACTGATAGTCAAAGACAGGATGAGGTTAGGACAGTATTTCAATCCAACCCCATAACTGTATTCAAGAATGTAGAGGATAAGCCTTCTAAATTTTCAGGGCGAGATTCTGTGACACCCGTAGAATTTTTGAGAGAAGCAGGTGATTACCTGAAAGATTCCAAGATCCCTAAGGAAAGACAGATCCGAGTGATAGGGAAATTTTTGGAAGGTCCTGCACTTCTTTGGTTTAGAGCTTTTAGGTCCACTCTTACCAATTTTGAGGAGTTTTCCCGTGGGTTATTAAAAACGTTTTGGTCCCCGGAAACCCAACAGCAAGTCAGAGCAGAATTATATTCAAAGAGATTCTCGACGTCACAGCCTACTCGATACTCTACGTACTTTTCTGGACAGCTTTCTAAACTACAACATTTAGATCCGCCGATGCCAGATAATGAATTAATTACAGCATTAATACGTCAGTTTCCAGCAGACGTCCAAAGAACTTTAATCGCTGCTGACATTTATAATATGGAGCAATTTGACGAGTTATTGCAGAAGCTTGATCATACGAACGCTCAATTCTTTCATCAGAAGGGAGGAAAGAATAACAACGCTGTGTACGCTGTTATGGCCGACAGTTATTCCCAAACACCTCGAGAGATTCGAGAGGGGCGAGAAGAGAAAACGCCGAGGGAAGAGCCCGATAAAAGAGGATGGAATCAGTACAATAACCGACACAGACCGGATGGTGGTTATCGATATAATGCTCGATGGAGAAGGCCAAGGGATAATCAAGGAAGGTACCAGGAAAGAAGATACTATGGTAGAAACAACAACTACAATAATAGAGGGAATGTGAATACTCGTCAGTCCAATGAAGAGTTCAATAAGGAGACGAGGAAGAACTTGGAAGAAAGACACCAAGAAAACTTGCAGTTCTTGGAACAGAGGCCCAATGAACCAGGTCCATTGGGAACACAACAATCCCGGGGGACTGGAAACGGAAAAAAAACTTCGATTTCACAGTAGAAGATAGAATTTTAAACACTTTCACTTCCAGAATTATTAAATGGCAAGCAGAGGATGATGACTTAATTCAACATAATGACGAACGGAAAGAAATGGGTACAAGAATTAGAATGCCAATCATATCATGCGAAGTATTCGGTATGCCTGTCGATACTTTAATTGATACTGGGGCTATGCTTTGTCTTGTGAGCGAGAAGCTTTATATTCTGTGGAAACTCAAATATAATTTAGAGGAGATTCCATTATCAGGAATTAAGATCCAAGGAATAATACCCAACAAAATATCTCTTTGTAAAACACAATTATACTTATGTATTACTATTGGAGGACATGATTTCCGACATGTGTTTGTAGTAATGAAGGACATGGCTTTTGACATGATATTGGGAGCGGATTTCATTCAGAAATATCAAGCAGTGATAGACATGAAGACAGAGACGATCAGATTCAAGAATACCGAAGAGATTAACTTCGAGGGAAAAGAAGAGGAAGACATCGAGGGAGATGCTCAATGGTCTCTGATTTTTCATTAAGCTGAAGGAAGAGAAGTCTACACTGAGAAGGAGTCCCCAGAGCTAGGAAAAATTTTGGAAGAGTACCACGACATTTTTGATATTAAACCTGGTGAAATTAAAGATTTTGAATATCATATTCGTGTAAATGATGATGCACCTTTCCATGCTAAATTGTATCCGGTAGCGGAAAAGCATCGAGAAAGGGTAAAAGTGCTTATCAAAGAGATGGAAAGCAACAATGTGATTGAAAAGTACACTACATCTTATGTCAATCCATTAGCAGTAGTGTCTAAGCAAGATGGAAGTCTGAGACTATGTTTAGACGCGCGAAATTTGAATTCAAGATTGCTGCCAGAGTATGACCGACCACCTATCATTAGGGAACTGTTAAGGAAATTCCAAGGCAAGGTCTGGTTCTCTAACATTGATCTCACTTCGTCCTACCATCACATTAGGCTTAGTGAAGATTCCAAAAAGTTTACAGGATTTATGTGTGACCAGCAGACATATGTATTCCGCCGTCTACCATTTGGAGACAAAACATCTGGATCTGTTTTGATCAGAGCACTGGAACAAAACTTGAGTCCTGAAGTAAAAGTGATAGCAATTCGTTACATAGATGATATCTTAATTGCATCTGAGCCTAAGGAGGAACATTTATTACATCTTCAGATGTTATTCGCAGATTTGAGAAAAGCGAACTTTAAAGTAAACCTTCGAAAATGTCAGTTCTTTCGGAAGGAAATAAAATTTTTGGGCCACATTTTGGATGGTGAAGGATACCGTCCCAATGAGACAAAGATACAGGTGATTGCAAATTTCCCTAGACCTACTAGAGTGAAGAATGTCCGCAGTTTTCTCGGAACATGCCAATTCTTTGCAGGACATTGTCCAAGCTTCACCAAGACGGTTGCTCCATTGCAGGAATTATTAAAGAAAGGAAACAAATGGAAATGGAATGAAGATTGTGAACAATCATTTCAAGATGCCAAGAGCTTATTGGTAAACAGCGTGAAATTAGAGTATCCTGACTTTACCAAGAATTTCATCATAGAATCCGATGCATCCACCGTAGGGATTGGAGCTATTCTTCTTCAAGAAGATGAAGATCACAAGAGACGTTACCTGGCGTTCATAAGCAGGAAACTTCGTCCATCAGAAAGGAATTATTACACCACAGAGTTAGAAGCTCTTGCTGTAATCTTCGCGTTGGAGTCGTGGAAGAAAATGTTAATTGGACATTCAGTAATTGTGAGGACTGATCACCACGCATTGGAGTTTTTCTTGAGAACAAACTTTGCCAGTGATAGGATAACTAGATGGTCACTTTTTATTCAACAATTCAACCTAGTTATTGAACACACTCCTGGAAAGTTGAACGTTGGAGCCGATTTATTGAGTAGAGCAATGGAGTCTACATCTAAGGTTAATCAAGTTAACCTGACGCAGGAGGATGAGGATACCTTGAGAAGGTTAAGTTTGTTGCATTTATCCCAGAGGAGAGACCGACGTTTTAGAAACATTTTTCGTTTTCTACAGGGAGACATGAATCCAATTGATGATGATTTTGTGGAAACTGAAAGAATTTCAAGAGATTTTATGATGTTAGATGGTTTAATCTACAAGTTTGCAGATCCCGACCATACGAAGTTGAGAGTAGTGATACCGCCACGAATGCAAAAACCCATTATTTGGATGGCACATTGAATTGCAGGTCATGCTGGAGTAGATAAGACGGTCAACATGATACAAGAAAAATTTTCGTGGGAGCGAATGCGACAAACTCTCAGAAACACTATTCGAGAATGCGACTTATGCCAAAGGAGTAAACATAATTCCAGATTATTGAGAGAATTACCAAGGCCTATTATTCCTTCTAAGCCTTGTGAAATCTTCGCGACTGATCTTTATGGTCCTCTCCCAAAGTCTAAAAGAGGTAACCGATATATTCTGGTGACCATGGATGTTTTCAGCAAATACACTATGTTACACCCAATTCAGAAGGCAAACGCAAAATATTGTTCGAAGGGAATCAGAGACAATGTAATTCCGGAAGCAGGCAAACCGGAATTCCTTTTATCAGATCGTGGTCCCCAACTTACATCTTTAGAATTTAGAACCGTCATGAATAATCTTGGGATTAGACAATTGTTTTGTTCTATCAGACATCCTGAAAGCAATCCAGCAGAACGCGTGATGGCTGAAATAGCAAAATTTTGCCGCCTCTATTGTCCAAATGAGCATTGGAAATGGATGGATGTTCTCTCATTAGCATCCGAATCCATCAACTGTCCAATTCATGAGAGTACTGGACAGATTCCCATGTTGCTTCATCATGGAATTAAACCAACAAGATTATGGGATCGAATCATCTCTATTCCACCTGAGATTGAACCAAGTCGTCAGATGAGGGAAACTCTAGCTTTAGACAAGTTAAGGATTCAAGCTGAGAAAAGAGAGCGCAGAGTGAGAGGAAAGCGTTTTCGCAGACCCTTGCGCGTAGGAACTCTTGTTTTAGTGAAAAGACCTACACCCTCTGACGTGCAAAATCGAGTGTACTCGAAGTTTGCAAGCCTCTACGCTGGACCATATCGTATTGTGGAAGTAAACAACAATGAGAGCTATGAGATCGCCAATACACGAACTGGTAATATCGTGGGAACTTATAATGCATCGAATTTGAATATTTACTATTCAAGAACCAGATGATTTAATGTGTAGATAGGAAAAATAAAAAAATTCAATTTTTATTTTTTGCTAGGTGTGGGGTGGATGTGCCCAACTCTAGGAATGGGTATTCCAAGATTCAGACACCTAGATATCAAGGGAAAGGCTACAGCCGCTTTTGAAAGTTGAGATATTTGAATATCGCGCTCCATTACTTCCAGAAGGAAATGGAAAGAATATGCAGCCAAGAGCATGTCAAGTGACGTAGCGAGTAATAGCAGAGGTCGAGACTATTTGTCGATTAAATAGTTAGCCATGGAGTAGAGACTTGAGACTTGGATCAGATTACTGGCACGGCCAAATGAAAGAGAATGCACTTAGTATCAAGTAAATCGGACCAGGGATACCAGAGATATGAGGATTTTTAGATTTCAGCGTGATGCAGCGTGACCCTGACCGTTTTGAATAAAAGCCGGCCGGCCGAAGCAACATCAGCTCACTTCGAACCAAGCTCTTGCATAGCAAGGTGTTAGTACGCTGAGCCAAGGCACATGGTTGCCGGATCTACGCAGAAGTTATCTTCAAAATTGTGATAGTCACAAAAGTGCTGCGCTACAAGTGGAACTTAGTAAGTTTCCGGCAAGGGAGAATCACTAAGGTGATTGGTATTTTTCTACGGACACTGGTGAAATATTTTATTTCTACATGGACATATGCTAGACTTTGTCTAGAAAGTACTTTGTCACAGTCCAGTAATAATCATTCAATACTTGGATATTTTAGTCCAATTCAGTCAGTTTCATAATTGTAACTTGATAACCACTCCGATCTTTCAGTATATTGAAGGCCAGTCTATCACGGTGTTGTTCATTAGCCGACAAAGGGAAACTATATTTTGCTTCGCGCATGATAGATGGTGATAAGCCATACCCAGGGAACGATCTTCAGAACAGCCGTTGATTGGTTTAGACTGTCAGTGCTTTCTTGTGCTGAAAAGATTACCGTGAGTTATGTTACAACTGACATATTTGAGAATAGATCACTTAGATCTGGCCCCATTTAAGCGAAATGCTATGGCTTTAACAGAAGTCAACATTAAAATGGATCAGCAGTTACTTCAAACTTCAAGCAATATCTCCACTATGTCGTGTTAGACAGATTGTGGGTATATAATGGCGGCCGATACAAGGATTAGACGTGCGTGTCCGATAGGACGTGTATCTGGATAAATCTGGTACAGACCAGGTTCACTACGCTTCAAGACCAACGAGAAATGTAAGCCACTTTTGACTTTATACTATGCCTAGCTAATTGGAACAAACTATTTTCCTGCAGATGACCAATACATTTATTTTTCTTCGTATTTAAATCTTGCAATGATTTACGCAAGACATATTAGAGTTGTTCTGAGTATTTTCAGCACTCAGAACAGTTTAGGATCGATGACCGAGCAGAACGAGCATTTATTTGAATATTTCATATTTTCAGATAATCACGGTAATCAGCCGATGTAACTGTAAAAGTTAATAATTATTTTTGTTGAGAAATGGATATTTTATCCATATTCGAAGATTCGAACATGTGGATTCTCACATAATGAAATAATAATTAAACACATTTAAAATAATATAAATAATAATAATAATAATCCACTAATAATAATAATAATAATGATTTTCATAATTTTTCTAAATAATTCTTGGATCTTATATTTTCTAATAATCACATTTATTGAGAGAGAGCCTATGAAGTAGTTTAATCATTTCTAGTTTGGAACAGGTGATTTTCCGAAGGAGAGTGGTTAGTGCAAGCCCGCATTCAACCAACATTACAGTTCTGGTTGAACAGTTAATATTTGCAATGAGCAAAGTATATTTTTCAGATAACACGGAGAGGCATGAAACGGGAAGCAAATGATAATTGTATCAATTAGGATATTTTTGTATTTATATAAAATCATGACGTAAATACACACTCGAAAGTGAAATAAAGATTATCATAAGTATGGTAAATTCACGGGTTGAACTGAATGGTAAAATAAAATAAACTTGTAAGTTTATTAATCTTCCAGTGTTGATAAAAAGCAGAGGATTGATTTATTGTATACATTTTGGGAAGAAAATTTATGTGTGTGGAGTAGTTGAAATGCCATTCCCAGGTGCGCATGTTTAAGTCGCAGGAATGAGGAGGTTTTTATTTGAGCATCAATCAAATAGCAGGTTCGATGACTCTGTGTTATAGAAGGAGTATTGGAGCTACACATTGCGTCGAATGAATGACCGAAGGTTATTTCTTAAAAACCATCAGTTCTTATTTCAACCTTGTTTACGGATTCCATTAAGAATGATTTTGCTAGAACCCGGATTTGTCATGATAGTATTTTATTCTTCTTCAGAGGAAGACCTTTGCCGTTGTTATTGGAATATTGTGTTCTTATAAAAATAATAGAATGGGCCACTGCCAATTAAAAATAATTCTATAACCACGAATAATTTGAAGGATATTTTCAATCCTAGTGCCATGAACTAAATGAATTTATTATGAAGCTACAATTCTTATTTCCGCATTCTGTCGAAGAATTGCAAGTTGTAAAAGTTACTAAAATGGCCACAAATATAAATATTTTTCTTAATAATGATTCCAAGTGGAAAATCGAATAGTTGGATGGTCCAACAATTTATTGATCAAGTTGATGATTCAGAAATCATATATTTTGTTAGGAACTTGAAGTTCATAATCGAGTCACTTCTCGAAACGTTTAATGTCAGAAGAACAATTAATTTTGTTGTGCTTCGCACAGTTCTTCGATGCTATGCTCAAGGTCAAATACTTTTCAGATGTTATTAATATGTGTAAATAATTTGTGTTGATTCAAAGATAATAATATTTTTTGGCAATATTTTTTGAAACTGGAAAAATAAGTGAAAGTTAAAAATTCTATGAACAATTATTCTACGAGTGTTAATATTATGTAAAAATTCAACCAGTGAACTACAGTGTTTCCAGTAGAGACAATTAAATTTGAACTGGATTTAATCATGAATAATCGATATAATTTTGGAACACAGTCTACAGGACTAATAATCAGACTTGTGTTTCCAAAGATAATTGTCCAATGTGTTGGAAAATTTCTGTACATTGTGTAAATAGTAATGTGGGTCGCCACACGTGAATGATGCCGCTTTGAGCATTTTATTTTGCAGTCAATTTTAACTTCAGAATAAAATGAGATAATTTTACATGATGTGTTATGCCCAGTTGAATCTCCTTCTATCCTTATTGTTGCATTGAGCCAAAAATCAGTAAAGCATTTTTTTCATTTGATGTCGTTTTTGCGTTTAGCTTTAACCCATCTGGCGCCCCGGGATATTTTGACTCTCGTGCTGACTGATTCTTGGTAAAATGCATATGTGGTCGTGCGGACTCCGGTCTAAACGGGCACATAAAATAAGATAGAGAGAGAAATGGCTTCGAACGTGGGGCCCGAGTTAGACACGGTCAATCGCATGCCGATTTAAATTGTGATATTTTTTTTCTATAAATATTTTGGGAGTTGAGAGATGTCTGGTTTGGATGAATAAATTAGTAGGAAACCCAATTAGTGGGGAAAATTAAAAATTTAACTGGATTAATAATTAGAATGGGTTTGATTATTTTGATAATGGCTTAACCATTAGGGCGTCAAGTAAATTCAGTAGGAAACGTTCGATGACTGGACATACGCATTATTAGTATCCAGGTGGAGGATATTTGAGAACTTGCATATTTTTCTTGTGATATTGTGGTAAATGTAATTCGTAAACGTAGAGAATTTTGTTTTTCCATCACGTCGACATTAGGACAAATCTCATTTTATTAGAGTGTTTCAATTAGCTATTCATATTTCTTGTTCTAATTATAAGCTTGTGTCTTCCGACATGTATACCCCTAAGTTTTGAATAATAATTGAAAATTATGGAAGAGATGATGAGGATGATGAGGAGTTTGGAAGAGAGTTCCAAAGAGGCTGGACGGCGTGTAGCAGCTATTATGAAAGAAAATACAGAGGCTTTGGGAAAGAAACTTAAAGAAAATTCTGATTCTTTAGAAAATAAACTTAAAGAAAATTCTGATAAACTTAAAGAAAGTTTAAATGATAAACTTAAAGAAAATTCTGATTCTTTAGAAAATAAACTTAAAGAAAATTTAAATGATAAACTTAAAGAAAATTCTGATTCTTTAGAAAATAAACTTAAAGAAAGTTTAGATGATAAACTTAAAGAAAGTTCTAATTCTTTAAAAGATAACTTGAAAGAAAGTTTAGAGGATAAACTCAAGGAAAATTCCGATTTGTTAGAGAGCAGGTTAAAAGATAACTTGAAAGAAAATTTAAATAGTAAATTTAATTCTATGGAAAATAAATTTAAAGAGAATTCCGAAATTTTGAAAATGTCACTTGAGAGCAAAATGACTAAATTATGCGAAAAAACACATGAGCTCGAAACTTCATTAGCCACTAACGCAAGTTTAATGGACGATAAATTTCGCGATGCCGATCTAAGATCCCAAAGCTTAGCTGATAGGATAGAACATGGTCTTATGAAAGTTGGTGAAGACATGATCAACCTAGAAGTCTGAGTGAAGAAAGAGAGCAATGAGATGGCAATTCTAGTTGTTCAACGTTTGACAGAACAATTCAAAGAACTCGTAATGGGAGAAATAAGAGAAGGTGTGATTAATGAATTACAAACTGAAATTAAAACCACAGTTATCAATGAAATTAAAGACACACTCAAGCTGGAGAACCAAGAGGGATTCAAGGAAATTAGGGAATCTTTGTCATCCCATATTCAAGTAATTTCCAAAGATATCCAAGCAACTCAGAAGGACATATCAGATATGACAGGGTCGTTGAAAAGTCACGAGGCTGTTATGAACCAGATATCCACTGATGTCAAGGAGAATTGTAAGGAAACCGAAGCAATTAAAAAAATGGCAGAAGAAAACCATAAGGAAATTGAGGCTATGAAAACCCAGATCAAGGACGAGAAACAGTCTGATCATCTGTTGAAAATGTCAAGTAGAAGGAGAGAAGGACAGATACAGATAAACCTAGGAGCAACTAGAGAAACTGATAGTCAAAGACAGGATGAGGTTAGGACAGTATTTCAATCCAACCCCATAACTGTATTCAAGAATGTAGATGATAAGCCTTCTAAATTTTCAGTGCGAGATTCTGTGACACCCGTAGAATTTTTGAGAGAAGCAGGTGATTACCTGAAAGATTCCAAGATCCCTAAGGAAAGACAGATCCGAGTGATAGGGAAATTTTTGGAAGGTCCTGCACTTCTTTGGTTTAGAGCTTTTAGGTCCACTCTTACCAATTTTGAGGAGTTTTCCCGTGGGTTATTAAAAACGTTTTGGTCCCCGGAAACCCAACAGCAAGTCAGAGCAGAATTATATTCAAAGAGATTCTCGACGTCACAGCCTACTCGATACTCTACGTACTTTTCTGGACAGCTTTCTAAACTACAACATTTAGATCCGCCGATGCCAGATAATGAATTAATTACAGCATTAATACGTCAGTTTCCAGCAGACGTGCAAAGAACTTTGATCGCTGCTGACATTTATAATATGGAGCAATTTGACGAGATATTGCAGAAGCTTGATCATACGAACGTTCAATTCTTTCATTAGAAGGGAGGAAAGAATAACAACGCTGTGTACGCTGTTATGGCCGACAGTTATTCCCAAACACCTCGAGAGACTCGAGAGGGGCGAGAAGAGAAAACGCCGAGGGAAGAGCCCGATAAAAGAGGATGGAATCAGTACAATAACCGACACAGACCGGATGGTGGATATCGATATAATGCTCGATGGAGAAGGCCAAGGGATAATCAAGGAAGGTACCAGGAAAGAAGATACTATGGTAGAAACAACAACTACAATAATAGAGGGAATGTGAATACTCGTCAGTCCAATGAAGAGTTCAATAAGGAGACGAGGAAGAACTTGGAAGAAAGACACCAAGAAAACTTGCAGTTCTTGGAACAGAGGCCCAATGAACCAGGTCCATCGGGAACACAACAATCCCGGGGGACTGGAAACGAAAAAAAAACTTCGAATTCACAGTAGAAGATATAATTTTAAACACTTTCACTTCCAGAATTATTAAATGGCAAGCAGAGGATGATGACTTAATTCAACATAATGACGAACGGAAAGAAATGGGTACAAGAATTAGAATGCCAATCATATCATGCGAAGTATTCGGTATGCCTGTCGATACTTTAATTGATACTGGGGCTATGCTTTGTCTTGTGAGCGAGAAGCTTTATATTCTGTGGAAGCTCAAAGATAATTTAGAGGAGATTCCATTATCAGGAATTAAGATCCAAGGAATAATACCCAACAAAATATCTCTTTGTAAAACACAATTATACTTATGTATTACTATTGGAGGACATGATTTCCGACATGTGTTTGTAGTAATGAAGGACATGGCTTTTGACATGATATTGGGAGCGGATTTCATTCAGAAATATCAAGCAGTGATAGACATGAAGACAGAGACGATCAGATTCAAGAATACCGAAGAGATTAACTTCGAGGGAAAAGAAGAGGAAGACATCGAGGGAGATGCTCAATGGTCTCTGATTTTTCATTAAGCTGAAGGAAGAGAAGTCTACACTGAGAAGGAGTCCCCAGAGCTAGGAAAAATTTTGGAAGAGTACCACGACATTTTTGATATTAAACCTGGTGAAATTAATGATTTTGAATATCATATTCGTGTAAATGATGATGCACCTTTCCATGCTAAATTGTATCCGGTAGCGGAAAAGCATCGAGAAAGGGTAAAAGTGCTTATCAAAGAGATGGAAAGCAACAATGTGATTGAAAAGTACACTACATCTTATGTCAATCCATTAGCAGTAGTGTCTAAGCAAGATGGAAGTCTGAGACTATGTTTAGACGCGCGAAATTTGAATTCAAGATTGCTGCCAGAGTATGACAGACCACCAATCATTAGGGAACTGTTAAGGAAATTCCAAGGCAAGGTCTGGTTCTCTAACATTGATCTCACTTCGTCCTACCATCACATTAGGCTTAGTGAAGATTCCAAAAAGTTTACAGGATTTATGTTTGACCAGCAGACATATGTATTCCGCCGTCTACCATTTGGAGTCAAAACATCTGGATCTGTTTTGATCAGAGCACTGGAACAAAACTTGAGTCCTGAAGTAAAAGAGATAGCAATTCGTTACATAGATGATATCTTAATTGCATCTGAGACTCAGGAGGAACATTTATTACTTCTTCAGATGTTATTCGCAGATTTGAGAAAAGCGAACTTTAAAGTAAACCTTCGAAAATGTCAGTTCTTTCGGAAGGAAATAAAATTCTTGGGCCACATTTTGGATGGTGAAGGATACCGTCCCAATTAGACAAAGATACAGGTGATTGCAAATTTCCCTAGACCTACTAGAGTGAAGAATGTCCGCAGTTTTCTCGGAACATGCCAATTTTTGCAGGGCATTGTCCAAGCTTCACCAAGACGGTTGCTCCATTGCAGGAATTATTAAAGAAAGGAAACAAATGGAAATGGAATGAAGATTGTGAACAATCATTTCAAGATGCCAAGAGCTTATTGGTAAACAGCGTGAAATTAGAGTATCCTGACTTTACCAAGAATTTCATCATAGAATCCGATGCATCCACCGTAGGGATTGGAGCTATTCTTCTTCAAGAAGATGAAGATCACAAGAGACGTTACCTGGCGTTCATAAGCAGGAAGCTTCGTCCATCAGAAAGGAATTATTACACCACAGAGTTAGAAGCTCTTGCTGTAATCTTCGCGTTGGAGTCGTGGAAGATAATGTTAATTGGACATTCAGTAATTGTGAGGACTGATCACAACGCATTGGAGTTTATCTTGAGAACAAACTTTGCCAGTGATAGGATAACTAGATGGTCACTTTTTATTCAACAATTCAACCTAGTTATTGAACACACTCCTGGAAAGTTGAACGTTGGAGCCGATTTATTGAGTAGAGCAGTGGAGTCTACATCTAAGGTTTTTCAAGTTAACCTGACGCAGGAGGATGAGGATACCTTGAGAAGGTTAAGATTGTTGCATTTATCCTGGAGGAGAGACCGACGTTTTAGAAACATTTTTCGTTTTCTACAGGGACACATGAATCCAAATGATGATGATTTTGTGGAAACTGAAAGAATTTCAAGAGATTTTATGATGTTAGATGGTTTAATCTACAAGTTTGCAGATCCCGACCATACGAAGCTGAGAGTAGTGATACCGCCACGAATGCAAAAACCCATTATTTGGATGGCACATCGAATTGCAGGTCATGCTGGAGTAGATAAGACGGTCAACATGATACAAGAAAAATTTTCGTGGGAGCGAATGCGACAAACTCTCAGAAACACTATTCGAGAATGCGACTTAAGCCAAAGGAGTAAACATAATTCCAGATTTCTGAGAGAATTACCAAGGCCTATTATTCCTTCTAAGCCTTGTGAAATCTTCGCGACTGATCTTTATGGTCCTCTCCCAAAGTCTAAAAGAGGTAACCGATATATTCTGGTGACCATGGATGTTTTCAGCAAATACACTATGTTACACCCAATTCAGAAGGCAAACGCAAAATATTGTGCGAAGAGAATTAGAGACAATGTAATTCCGGAAGCAGGCAAACCGGAATTCCTTTTATCAGATCGTGGACCCCAACTTACGTCTTTAGAATTTAGAACCGTCATGAATAATCTTGGGATTAGACAATTGTTTTGTTCTATCAGACATCCTGAAAGCAATCCAGCAGAACGCGTGATGGCTGAAATAGCAAAATTTTGCCGCCTCTATTGTCCAAATGAGCATTGGAAATGGATGGATGTTCTCTCATTAGCATCCGAATCCATCAACTGTACAATTCATGAGAGTACTGGACAGATTCCCATGTTGCTTCATCATGGAATTAAACCAACAAGATTATGGGATCGAATCATCTCTATTCCACCTGAGATTGAACCAAGTCGTCAGATGAGGGAAACTCTAGCTTTCGACAAGTTAAGGATTCAAGCTGAGAAAAGAGAGCGCAGAGTGAGAGGAAAGCGTTTTCGCAGACCCTTGCGCGTAGGAACTCTTGTTTTAGTGAAAAGACCTACACCCTCTGACGTGCAAAATCGAGTGTACTCGAAGTTTGCAAGCCTCTACGCTGGACCATATCGTATTGTGGAAGTAAACAACAATGAGAGCTATGAGATCGCCAATACACGAACTGGTAATATCGTGGGAACTTATAATGCATCGAATTTGAATATTTACTATTCAAGAACCAGATGATTTAATGTGTAGATAGGAAAAATAAAAAAATTCAATTTTTATTTTTTGCTAGGTGTGGGGTGGATGTGCCCAACTCTAGGAATGGGTATTCCAAGATTCAGACACCTAGATATCAAGGGAAAGGCTACAGCCGCTTTTGAAAGTTGAGATATTTGAATATCGCGCTCCATTACTTCCAGAAGGAAATGGAAAGGATATGCAGCCAAGAGCATGTCAAGTGACGTAGCGATTAATAGCAGAGGTCGAGACTATTTGTCGATTAAATAGTTAGCCATGGACTAGAGACTTGAGACTTGGATCAGATTACTGGCACGGCCAAATGAAAGAGAATGCACTTAGTATCAAGTAAATCGGACCAGGGATACCAGAGATATGAGGATTTCTAGATTTCAGCGTGATGCAGCGTGACCCTGACCGTTTTGAATAAAAGCCGGCCGGCCGAAGCAACATCAGCTCACTTCGAACCAAGCTCTTGCATAGCAAGGTGCTACTACGCTGAGCCAAGGCACATGGTTGCCGGATCTACGCAGAAGTTATCTTCAAAATTGTGATAGTCACAAAAGTGCTGCGCTACAAGTGGAACTTAGTAAGTTTCCGGCAAGGGAGAATCACTAAGGTGATTGGTATTTTTCTACGGACACTGGTGAAATATTTTATTTCTACATGGACATATGCTAGACTTTGTCTAGAAAGTACTTTGTCACAGTCCAGTAATAATCATTCAATACTTGGATATTTTAGTCCAATTCAGTCAGTTTCATAATTGTAACTTGATAACCACTCCGATCTTTCAGTATATTGAAGGCCAGTATATCACGGTGTTGTTCATTAGCCGACAAAGGGAAACTATATGTTGCTTCGCGCATGATAGATGGTGATAAGCCATGCCCAGGGAACGGTCTTCAGAACAGCCGTTGATTGGTTTAGACTGTCAGTGTTTTCTTGTACTGAAAAGATTACCGTGAGTTATGTTACAACTGACATATTTGAGGATAGATCACTTAGATCTGACCCCATTTAAGCGAAATGCTATGGCTTTAACAGAAGTCAACATTAAAATGGATCAGCAGTTACTTCAAACTTCAAGCAATATCTCCACTATGTCGTGTTAGACAGATTGTGGGTATATAATGGCGGCCGATACAAGGATTAGACGTGCGTGTCCGATAGGACATGTATCTGGATAAATCTGGTACAGACCAGGTTCACTACGCTTCAAGACCAACGAGAAATGTAAGCCACTTTTGACTTTATACTATGCCTAGCTAATTGGAACAAACTATTTTCCTGCAGATGACCAACACATTTATTTTTCTTCGTATTTAAATCTTGCAATGATTACGCAAGACATATTAGAGTTATTCTGAGTATTTTCAGCACTCAGAACAGTTTAGGATCGATGACCGAGCAGAACGAGCATTTATTTGAATATTTCATATTTTCAGATAATCACGGTAATCAGCCGATGTAACTGTAAAAGTTAATAATTATTTTTGTTGAGAAATGGATATTTTATCCATATTCGAAGATTTGAACATGTGGATTCTCACATAATGAAATAATAATTAAACACATTTAAAATAATATAAATAATAATAATAATAATAATCCACTAATAATAATAATAATGATTTTCATACATTTTCTAAATAATTCTTGGATCTTATATTTTCTAATAATCACATTTATTGAGAGAGAGCCTATGAAGTAGTTTAATCATTTCTAGTTTGGAACAGGTGATTTTCCGAAGGAGAGTGGTTAGCGCAAGCCCGCATTCAACCAACATTACAGTTCTGGTTGAACAGTTAATATTTGCAATGAGCAAAGTATATTTTTCAGATAACACGGAGAGGCATGAAACGGGAAGCAAATGATAATTGTATCAATTAGGATATTTTTGTATTTATATAAAATCATGACGTAAATACACACTCGAAAGTGAAATAAAGATTATCATAAGTATGGTAAATTCACGGGTTGAACTGAATGGTAAAATAAAATAAACTTGTAAGTTTATTAATCTTCCAGTGTTGATAACAAGCAGAGGATTGATTTATTGTATACATTTTGGGAAGAAAATTTATGTGTGTGGAGTAGGTGAAATGCCATTCCCAGGTGCGCATGTTTAAGTCGCAGGAATGAGGAGGTTTTTATTTGAGCATCAATCAAATAGCAGGTTCGATGACTCAGTGTTATAGAAGGAGTATTGGAGCTACACATTGCGTCGTATGAATGACCCGAAGGTTATTTCTTAAAAACCATCAGTTCTTATTTCAACCTTGTTTACGGATTCCATTAAGACTTTGATTTTGCTAGAACCCGGATTTGTCATGATAGTATTTTATTCTTCTTCAGAGGAAGACCTTTGCCGTTGTTATTGGAGTATTGTGTTCTTATAAAAATAATAGAATGGGCCACTGCCAGTTAAAAATAATTCTATAACCACGAATAATTTGAAGGATATTTTCAATCCTAGTGCCATGAACTAAATGAATTTATTATGAAGCTACAATTCTTATTTCCGCATTCTGTCGAAGAATTGCAAGTTGTAAAAGTTACTAAAATGGCCACAAATATAAATATTTTTCTTAATAATGATTCCAAGTGGAAAATCGAATAGTTGGATGGTCCAACAATTTATTGATCAAGTTGATGATTCAGAAATCATATATTTTGTTAGGAACTTGAAGTTCATAATCGAGTCACTTCTCGAAACGTTTAATGTCAGAAGAACAATTAATTTTGTTGTGCTTCGCACAGTTCTTCGATGCTATGCTCAAGGTCAAATACTTTTCAGATGTTATTAATATGTGTAAATAATTTGTGTTGATTCAAGGATAATAATATTTTTGACAATATTTTTTGAAACTGGAAAAATAAGTGAAAGTTAAAAATTCTATGAACAATTATTCTACGAGTGTTAATATTATGTAAAAATTCAACCAGTGAACTACAGTATTTCCAGTAGAGACAATTAAATTTGAACTGGATTTAATCATGAATAATCGATATAATTTTGGAACACAGTCTACAGGACTAATAATCAGACTTGTGTTTCCAAAGATAATTGTCCAATGTGTTGGAAAATTTCTGTACATTGTGTAAATAGTAATGTGGGTCGCCACACGTGAATGATGCCGCTTTGAGCATTTTATTTTGCAGTCAATTTTAACTTCAGAACAAAATGAGATAATTTTACATGATGTGTTATGCCCAGTTGAATCTCCTTCTATCCTTATTGTTGCATTGAGCCAAAAATCAGTAAAGCATTTTTTTTCATTTGATGTCGTTTTTGCGATTAGCTTTAACCCATTTGGCGCCCCGGGATATTTTGACTCTCGTGCTGACTGATTCTTGGTAAAATGCATATGTGGTCGTGCGGACTCCGGTCTAAACGGGCACATAAAATAAGATAGAGAGAGAAATGGCTTCGAACGTGGGGCCCGAGTTAGACACGGTCAATCGCATGCCGATTTAAATTGTGATAATTTTTTTCTATAAATATTTTGGGAGTTGAGAGATGTCTGGTTTGGATGAATAAATTAGTAGGAAACCCAATTAGTGGGGAAAATTAAAAATTTAACTGGATTAATAATTAGAATGGGTTTGATTATTTTTGATAATGGCTTAACCATTAGGGCATCAAGTAAATTCAGTAGGAAACGTTCGATGACTGGACATACGCATTATTAGCATCCAGGTGGAGGATATTTGAGAACTTGCATATTTTTCTTGTGATATTGTGGTAAATGTAATTCGTAAACGTAGAGAATTTTGTTTTTCCATCACGTCGACATTAGGACAAATCTCATTTTATTAGAGTGTTCCAATTAGCTATTCATATTTCTTGTTCTAATTATAAGTTTGTGTCTGCCGACATGTATACCCCTAAGTTTTGAATAATAATTGAAAATTATGGAAGAGATGATGAGGAGTTTGGAAGAGAGTTCCAAAGAGGCTGGACGGCGTGTAGCAGCTATTATGAAAGAAAATACAGAGGCTTTGGGAAAGAAACTTAAAGAAAATTCTGATTCTTTAGAAAATAAACTTAAAGAAAATTCTGATAAACTTAAAGAAAGTTTAAATGATAAACTTAAAGAAAATTCTGATTCTTTAGAAAATAAACTTAAAGAAAATTTAAATGATAAACTTAAAGAAAATTCTGATTCTTTAGAAAATAAACTTAAAGAAAGTTTAGATGATAAACTTAAAGAAAGTTCTAATTCTTTAAAAGATAACTTGAAAGAAAGTTTAGAGGATAAACTCAAGGAAAATTCCGATTTGTTAGAGAGCAGGTTAAAAGATAACTTGAAAGAAAATTTAAATAGTAAATTTAATTCTATGGAAAATAAATTTAAAGAGAATTCCGAAATTTTGAAAATGTCACTTGAGAGTAAAATGACTAAATTATGCGAAAAAACACATGAGCTCGAAACTTCATTGGCCACTAACGCAAGTTTAATGGACGATAAATTTCGCGATGCCGATCTAAGATCCCAAAGCTTAGCTGATAGGATAGAACATGGTCTTATGAAAGTTGGTGAAGACATGATCAACCTAGAAGTCAGAGTGAAGAAAGAGAGCAATGAGATGGCAATTCTAGTTGTTCAACGTTTGACAGAACAATTCAAAGAACTCGTAATGGGAGAAATAAGAGAAGGTGTGATTAATGAATTACAAACTGAAATTAAAACCACAGTTATCAATGATATTAAAGACACACTCAAGCTGGAGAACCAAGAGGGAGTCAAGGAAATTAGGGAATCTTTGTCATCCCATATTCAAGTAATTTCCAAAGATATCCAAGCAACTCAGAAGGACATATCAGATATGACAGGGTCGTTGAAAAGTCACGAGGCTGTTATGAACCAGATATCCACTGATGTCAAGGAGAATTGTAAGGAAACCGAAGCAATTAAAAAAATGGCAGAAGAAAACCATAAGGAAATTGAGGCTATGAAAACCCAGATCAAGGACGAGAAACAGTCTGATCATCTGTTGAAAATGTCAAGTAGAAGGAGAGAAGGACAGATACAGATAAACCTAGGAGCAACTAGAGAAACTGATAGTCAAAGACAGGATGAGGTTAGGACAGTATTTCAATCCAACCCCATAACTGTATTCAAGAATGTAGATGATAAGCCTTCTAAATTTTCAGGGCGAGATTCTGTGACACCCGTAGAATTTTTGAGAGAAGCAGGTGATTACCTGAAAGATTCCAAGATCCCTAAGGAAAGACAGATCCGAGTGATAGGGAAATTTTTGGAAGGTCCTGCACTTCTTTGGTTTAGAGCTTTTAGGTCCACTCTTACCAATTTTGAGGAGTTTTCCCGTGGGTTATTAAAAACGTTTTGGTCCCCGGAAACCCAACAGCAAGTCACAGCAGAATTATATTCAAAGAGATTCTCGACGTCACAGCCTACTCGATACTCTACGTACTTTTCTGGACAGCTTTCTAAACTACAACATTTAGATCCGCCGATGCCAGATAATGAATTAATTACAGCATTAATACGTCAGTTTCCAGCAGACGTCCAAAGAACTTTGATCGCTGCTGACATTTATAATATGGAGCAATTTGACGAGATATTGCAGAAGCTTGATCATACGAACGCTCAATTCTTTCATTAGAAGGGAAGAAAGAATAACAACGCTGTGTACGCTGTAATGGCCGACAGTTATTCCCAAACACCTCGAGAGACTCGAGAGGGGCGAGAAGAGAAAACGCCGAGGGAAGAGCCCGATAAAAGAGGATGGAATCAGTACAATAACCGACACAGACCGGATGGTGGATATCGATATAATGCTCGATGGAGAAGGCCAAGGGATAATCAAGGAAGGTACCAGGAAAGAAGATACTATGGTAGAAACAACAACTACAATAAAAGAGGGAATGTGAATACTCGTCAGTCCAATGAAGAGTTCAATAAAGAGACGAGGAAGAACTTGGAAGAAAGACGCCAAGAAAACTTGCAGTTCTTGGACCAGAGGCCCAATGAACCAGGTCCATCGGGAACACAACAATCCCGGGGGACTGGAAACGAAAAAAAACTTCGAATTCACAGTAGAAGATAGAATTTTAAACACTTTCACTTCCAGAATTATTAAATGGCAAGCAGAGGATGATGACTTAATTCAACATAATGACGAACGGAAAGAAATGGGTACAAGAATTAGAATGCCAATCATATCATGCGAAGTATTCGGTATGCCTGTCGATACTTTAATTGATACTGGGGCTATGCTTTGTCTTGTGAGCGAGAAGCTTTATATTCTGTGGAAGCTCAAAGATAATTTATAGGAGATTCCATTATCAGGAATTAAGATCCAAGGAATAATACCCAACAAAATATCTCTTTGTAAAACACAATTATACTTATGTATTACTATTGGAGGACATGATTTCCGACATGTGTTTGTAGTAATGAAGGACATGGCTTTTGACATGATATTGGGAGCGGATTTCATTCAGAAATATCAAGCAGTGATAGACATGAAGACAGAGACGATCAGATTCAAGAATACCGAAGAGATTAACTTCGAGGGAAAAGAAGAGGAAGACATCGAGGGAGATGCTCAATGGTCTCTGATTTTTCATGAAGCTGAAGGAAGAGAAGTCTACACTGAGAAGGAGTCCCCATAGCTAGGAAAAATTTTGGAAGAGTACCACGACATTTTTGATATTAAACCTGGTGAAATTAATGATTTTGAATATCATATTCGTGTAAATGATGATGCACCTTTCCATGCTAAATTGTATCCGGTAGCGGAAAAGCATCGAGAAAGGGTAAAAGTGCTTATCAAAGAGATGGAAAGCAACAATGTGATTGAAAAGTACACTACATCTTATGTCAATCCATTAGCAGTAGTGTCTAAGCAAGATGGAAGTCTGAGACTATGTTTAGACGCGCGAAATTTGAATTCAAGATTGCTGCCAGAGTATGACAGACCACCAATCATTAGGGAACTGTTAAGGAAATTCCAAGGCAAGGTCTGGTTCTCTAACATTGATCTCACTTCGTCCTACCATCACATTAGGCTTAGTGAAGATTCCAAAAAGTTTACAGGATTTATGTTTGACCAGCAGACATATGTATTCCGCCGTCTACCATTTGGAGACAAAACATCTGGATCTGTTTTGATCAGAGCACTGGAACAAAACTTGAGTCCTGAAGTAAAAGAGATAGCAATTCGTTACATAGATGATATCTTAATTGCATCTGAGACTAAGGAGGAACATTTATTACTTCTTCAGATGTTATTCGCAGATTTGAGGAAAGCGAACTTTAAAGTATACCTTCGAAAATGTCAGTTCTTTCGGAAGGAAATAAAATTTTTGGGCCACATTTTGGATGGTGAAGGATACCGTCCCAATGAGACAAAGATACAGGTGATTGCAAATTTCCCTAGACCTACTAGAGTGAAGAATGTCCGCAGTTTTCTCGGAACATGCCAATTTTTGCAGGGCATTGTCCAAGCTTCACCAAGACGGTTGCTCCATTGCAGGAATTATTAAAGAAAGGAAACAAATGGAAATGGAATGAAGATTGTGAACAATCATTTCAAGATGCCAAGAGCTTATTGGTAAACAGCGTGAAATTAGAGTATCCTGACTTTACCAAGAATTTCATCATAGAATCCGATGCATCCACCGTAGGGATTGGAGCTATTCTTCTTCAAGAAGATGAAGATCACAAGAGACGTTACCTGGCGTTCATAAGCAGAAAGCTTCGTCCATCAGAAAGGAATTATTACACCACAGAGTAAGAAGCTCTTGCTTTAATCTTCGCGTTGGAGTCGTGGAAGATAATGTTAATTGGACATTCAGTAATTGTGAGGACTGATCACAACGCATTGGAGTTTATCTTGAGAACAAACTTTGCCAGTGATAGGATAACTAGATGGTCACTTTTTATTCAACAATTCAACCTAGTTATTGAACACACTCCTGGAAAGTTGAACGTTGGAGCCGATTTATTGAGTAGAGCAGTGGAGTCTACATCTAAGGTTTTTCAAGTTAACCTGACGCAGGAGGATGAGGATACCTTGAGAAGGTTAAGTTTGTTGCATTTATCCTGGAGGAGAGACCGACGTTTTAGAAACATTTTTCGTTTTCTACAGGGAGACATGAATCCAAATGATGATGATTTTGTGGAAACTGAAAGAATTTCAAGAGATTTTATGATGTTAGATGGTTTAATCTACAAGTTTGCAGATCCCGACCATACGAAGCTGAGAGTAGTGATACCGCCACGAATGCAAAAACCCATTATTTGGATGGCACATCGAATTGCAGGTCATGCTGGAGTAGATAAGACGGTCAACATGATACAAGAAAAATTTTCGTGGGAGCGAATGCGACAAACTCTCAGAAACACTATTCGAGAATGCGACTTATGCCAAAGGAGTAAACATAATTCCAGATTATTGAGAGAATTACCAAGGCCTATTATTCCTTCTAAGCCTTGTGAAATCTTCGCGACTGATCTTTATGGTCCTCTCCCAAAGTCTAAAAGAGGTAACCGATATATTCTGGTGACCATGGATGTTTTCAGCAAATACACTATGCTACACCCAATTCAGAAGGCAAACGCAAAATATTGTGCGAAGAGAATTAGAGACAATGTAATTCCGGAAGCAGGCAAACCGGAATTCCTTTTATCAGATCGTGGACCCCAACTTACATCTTTAGAATTTAGAACCGTCATGAATAATCTTGGGATTAGACAATTGTTTTGTTCTATCAGACATCCTGAAAGCAATCCAGCAGAACGCGTGATGGCTGAAATAGCAAAATTTTGCCGCCTCTATTGTCCAAATGAGCAACGGAAATGGATGGATGTTCTCTCATTAGCATCCGAATCCATCAACTGTACAATTCATGAGAGTACTGGACAGATTCCCATGTTGCTTCATCATGGAATTAAACCAACAAGATTATGGGATCGAATCATCTCTATTCCACCTGAGATTGAACCAAGTCGTCAGATGAGGGAAACTCTAGCTTTCGACAAGTTAAGGATTCAAGCTGAGAAAAGAGAGCGCAGAGTGAGAGGAAAGCGTTTTCGCAGACCCTTGCGCGTAGGAACTCTTGTTTTAGTGAAAAGACCTACACCCTCTGACGTGCAAAATCGAGTGTACTCGAAGTTTGCACGCCTCTACGCTGGACCATATCGTATTGTGGAAGTAAACAACAATGGAAACTATGAGATCGCCAATACACGAACTGGTAACATCGTGGGAACTTATAATGCATCGAATTTGAAGATTTACTATTCAAGAACCAGATGATTTAATGTGTAGATAGGAAAAATAAAAATTTTTCAATATTTTTTTTTTTGCTAGGTTTGGGGTGGATGTGCCCAACTCTAGGAATGGGTATTCCAAGATTCAGACACCTAGATATCAAGGGAAAGGCTACAGCCGCTTTTGAAAGTTGAGATATTTGAATATCGCGCTCCATTACTTCCAGAAGGAAATGGAAAGAATATGCAGCCAAGAGCATGTCAAGTGACGTAGCGAGTAATAGCAGAGGTCGAGACTATTTGTCGATTAAATAGTTAGCCATGGAGTAGAGACTTGAGACTTGGATCAGATTACTGGCACGGCCAAATGAAAGAGAATGCACTTAGTATCAAGTAAATCGGACCAGGGATACCAGAGATATGAGGATTTCTAGATTTCAGCGTGATGCAGCGTGACCCTGACCGTTTTG
Organism: Meconema thalassinum; assembly: GCA_946902985.2. Classification (NCBI taxonomy): domain Eukaryota; kingdom Metazoa; phylum Arthropoda; class Insecta; order Orthoptera; family Tettigoniidae; genus Meconema; species Meconema thalassinum. The sequence continues at coordinate 791,407,946 of OX336390.1, forward strand.
AATAAAAGCCGGCCGGCCGAAGCAACATCAGCTCACTTCGAACCAAGCTCTTGCATAGCAAGGTGCTACTATGCTGAGCCAAGGCACATGGTTGCCGGATCTACGCAGAAGTTATCTTCAAAATTGTGATAGTCACAAAAGTGCTGCGCTACAAGTGGAACTTAGTAAGTTTCCGGCAAGGGAGAATCACTAAGGTGATTGGTATTTTTCTACGGACACTGGTGAAATATTTTATTTCTACATGGACATATGCTAGACTTTGTCTAGAAAGTACTTTGTCACAGTCCAGTAATAATCATTCAATACTTGGATATTTTAGTCCAATTCAGTCAGTTTCATAATTGTAACTTGGTAACCACTCCCATCTTTCAGTATATTGAAGGCCAGTCTATCACGGTGTTGTTCATTAGCCGACAAAGGGAAACTATATGTTGCTTCGCGCATGATAGATGGTGATAAGCCATGCCCAGGGAACGATCTTCAGAACAGCCGTTGATTGGTTTAGACTGTCAGTGTTTTCTTGTACTGAAAAGATTACCGTGAGTTATGTTACAACTGACACATTTGAGGATAGATCACTTAGATCTGACCCCATTTAAGCGAAATGCTATGGCTTTAACAGAAGTCAACATTAAAATGGATCAGCAGTTACTTCAAACTTCATGCAATATCTCCACTATGTCGTGTTAGACAGATTGTGGGTATATAATGGCGGCCGATACAAGGATTAGACGTGCGTGTCCGATAGGACATGTATCTGGATAAATCTGGTACAGACCAGGTTCACTACGCTTCAAGGCCAACGAGAAATGTAAGCCACTTTTGACTTTATACTATGCCTAGCTAATTGGAACAAACTATTTTCCTGCAGATGACCAACACATTTATTTTTCTTCGTATTTAAATCTTGCAATGATTTACGCAAGACATATTAGAGTTATTCTGAGTATTTTCAGCACTCAGAACAGTTTAGGATCGATGACCGAGCAGAACGAGCATTTATTTGAATATTTCATATTTTCAGATAATCACGGTAATCAGCCGATGTAACTGTAAAAGTTAATAATTATTTTTGTTGAGAAATGGATATTTTATCCATATTCGAAGATTCGAACATGTGGATTCTCACATAATGAAATAATAATTAAACACATTTAAAATAATATAAATAATAATAATAATAATAATAATAATAATCCACTAATAATAATAATAATGATTTTCATACATTTTCTAAATAATTCTTGGATCTTATATTTTCTAATAATCACATTTATTGAGAGAGAGCCTATGAAGTAGTTTAATCATTTCTAGTTTGGAACAGGTGATTTTCCGAAGGAGAGTGGTTAGCGCAAGCCCGCATTCAACCAACATTACAGTTCTGGTTGAACAGTTAATATTTGCAATGAGCAAAGTATATTTTTCAGATAACACGGAGAGGCATGAAACGGGAAGCAAATGATAATTGTATCAATTAGGATATTTTTGTATTTATATAAAATCATGACGTAAATACACACTCGAAAGTGAAATAAAGATTATCATAAGTATGGTAAATTCACGGGTTGAACTGAATGGTAAAATAAAATAAACTTGTAAGTTTATTAATCTTCCAGTGTTGATAACAAGCAGAGGCTTGATTTATTGTATAAATTTGGGGAAGAAAATTTATGTGTGTGGAGTAGGTGAAATGCCATTCCCAGGTGCGCATGTTTAAGTCGCAGGAATGAGGAGGTTTTTATTTGAGCATCAATCAAATAGCAGGTTCGATGACTCAGTGTTATAGAAGGAGTATTGGAGCTACACATTGCGTCGTATGAATGACCCGAAGGTTATTTCTTAAAAACCATCAGTTCTTATTTCAACCTTGTTTACGGATTCCATTAAGACTTTGATTTTGCTAGAACCCGGATTTGTCATGATAGTATTTTATTCGTCTTCAGAGGAAGACCTTTGCCGATGTTATTGGAATATTGTGTTCTTATAAAAATAATAGAATGGGCCACTGCCAATTAAAAATAATTCTATAACCACGAATAATTTGAAGGATATTTTCAATCCTAGTGCCATGAACTAAATGAATTTATTATGAAGCTACAATTCTTATTTCCGCATTCTGTCGAAGAATTGCAAGTTGTAAAAGTTACTAAAATGGCCACAAATATAAATATTTTTCTTAATAATGAGTCCAAGTGGAAAATCGAATAGTTGGATGGTCCAACAATTTATTGATCAAGTTGATGATTCAGAAATCATATATTTTGTTAGGAACTTGAAGTTCATAATCGAGTCACTTCTCGAAACGTTTAATGTCAGAAGAACAATTAATTTTGTTGTGCTTCGCACAGTTCTTCGATGCTATGCTCAAGGTCAAATACTTTTCAGATGTTATTAATATGTGTAAATAATTTGTGTTGATTCAAAGATAATAATATTTTTGACAATATTTTTTGAAACTGGAAAAATAAGTGAAAGTTAAAAATTCTATGAACAATTATTCTACGAGTGTTAATATTATGTAAAAATTCAACCAGTGAACTACAGTATTTCCAGTAGAGACAATTAAATTTGAACTGGATTTAATCATGAATAATCGATATAATTTTGGAACCCATCTACAGGACTAATAATCAGACTTGTGTTTCCAAAGATAATTGTCCAATGTGTTGGAAAATTTCTGTACATTGTGTAAATAGTAATGTGGGTCGCCACACGTGAATGATGCCGCTTTGAGCATTTTATTTTGCAGTCAATTTTAACTTCAGAATAAAATGAGATAATTTTACATGATGTGTTATGCCCAGTTGAATCTCCTTCTATCCTTATTGTTGCATTGAGCCAAAAATCAGTAAAGCATTTTTTTCATTTGATGTCGTTTTTGCGATTAGCTTTAACCCATCTGGCGCCCCGGGATATTTTGACTCTCGTGCTGACTGATTCTTGGTAAAATGCATATGTGGTCGTGCGGACTCCGGTCTAAACGGGCACATAAAATAAGATAGAGAGAGAAATGCCGACGAACGTGGGGCCCGAGTTAGACACGGTCAATCGCATGCCGATTTAAATTGTGATAATTTTTTCTATTAATATTTTGGGAGTTGAGAGATGTCTGGTTTGGATGAATAAATTAGTAGGAAACCCAATTAGTGGGGAAAATTAAAAATTTAACTGGATTAATAATTAGAATGGGTTTGATTATTTTTGATAATGGCTTAACCATTAGGGCGTCAAGTAAATTCAGTAGGAAACGTTCGATGACTGGACATACGCATTATTAGAATCTAGGTGGAGGATATTTGAGATTAGCTATTCATATTTCTTGTTCTAATTATAAGCTTGTGTCTGCCGACATGTATACCCCTAAGTTTTGAATAATAATTGAAAATTATGGAAGAGATGATGAGGATGATGAGGAGTTTGGAAGAGAGTTCCAAAGAGGCTGCACGGCGTGTAGCAGCTGTTATGAAAGAAAATACTGAGGCTTTGGGAAAGAAACTTAAAGAAAATTCTGATTCTTTAGAAAATAAACTTAAAGAAAATTCTGATAAACTTAAAGAAAGTTTAAATGATACACTTAAAGAAAATTCTGATTCTTTAGAAAATAAACTTAAAGAAAATTTAAATGATAAACTTAAAGAAAATTGTGATTCTTTAGAAAATAAACTTAAAGAAAGTTTAGATGATAAACTTAAAGAAAGTTCTAATTCTTTAAAAGATAACTTGAAAGAAAGTTTAGAGGATAAACTCAAGGAAAATTCCGATTTGTTAGAGAGCAGGTTAAAAGATAACTTGAAAGAAAATTTAAATAGTAAATTTAATTCTATGGAAAATAAATTTAAAGAGAATTCCGAAATTTTGAAAATGTCACTTGAGAGTAAAATGACTAAATTATGCGAAAAAACACATGAGCTCGAAACTTCATTAGCCACTAACGCAAGTTTAATGGACGATAAATTTCGCGATGCCGATCTAAGATCCCAAAGCTTAGCTGATAGGATAGAACATGGTCTTATGAAAGTTGGTGAAGACATGATCAACCTAGAAGTCAGAGTGAAGAAAGAGAGCAATGAGATGGCAATTCTAGTTGTTCAACCTTTGACAGAACAATTCAAAGAACTCGTAATGGGAGAAATAAGAGAAGGTGTGATTAATGAATTACAAACTGAAATAAAAACCACAGTTATCAATGAAATTAAAGACACACTCAAGCTGGAGAACCAAGAGGGAATCAAGGAATTTTGGGAATCTTTGTCATCCCATATTCAAGTAATTTCCATAGATATTCAAGCAACTCAGAAGGACATATCAGATATGACAGGGTCGTTGAAAAGTCACGAGGCTGTTATGAACCAGATATCCACTGATGTCAAGGAGAATTGTAAGGAAACCGTAGCAATTAAAAAAATGGCAGAAGAAAACCATAAGGAAATTGAGGATATGAAAACCCCGATCAAGGACGAGAAACAGTCTGATCATCTGTTGAAAATGTCAAGTAGAAGGAGAGAAGAACAGATACAGATAAACCTAGGAGCAACTAGAGAAACTGATAGTCAAAGACAGGATGAGGTTAGGACAGTATTTCAATCCAACCCCATAACTGTATTCAAGAATGTAGAGGATAAGCCTTCTAAAGTTTCAGGGCGAGATTCTGTGACACACGTAGAATTTTTGAGAGAAGCAGGTGATTACCTGAAAGATTCCAAGATCCCTAAGGAAAGACAGATCCGAGTGATAGGGAAATTTTTGGAAGGTCCTGCACTTCTTTGGTTTAGAGCTTTTAGGTCCACTCTTACCAATTTTGAGGAGTTTTCCCGTGGGTTATTAAAAACGTTTTGGTCCCCGGAAACCCAACAGCAAGTCAGAGCAGAATTATATTCAAAGAGATTCTCGACGTCACAGCCTACTCGATACTCTACGTACTTTTCTGGACAGCTTTCTAAACTACAACATTTAGATCCGCCGATGCCAGATAATGAATTAATTACAGCATTAATACGTCAGTTTCCAGCAGACGTCCAAAGAACTTTGATCGCTGCTGACATTTATAATATGGAGCAATTTGACGAGATATTGCAGAAGCTTGATCATAAGAACGCTCAATTCTTTCATCAGAAGGGAGGAAAGAATAACAACGCTGTGTACGCTGTTATGGCCGACAGTTATTCCCAAACACCTCGAGAGACTCGAGAGGGGCGAGGAGAGAAAACGCCGAGGGAAGAGCCCGATAAAAGAGGATGGAATCAGTACAATAACCGACACAGACCGGATGGTGGATATCGATATAATGCTCGATGGAGAAGGCCAAGGGATAATCAAGGAAGGTACCAGGAAAGAAGATACTATGGTAGAAACAACAACTACAATAATAGAGGGAATGTGAATACTCGTCAGTCCAATGAAGAGTTCAATAAGGAGACGAGGAAGAACTTGGAAGAAAGACACCAAGAAAACTTGCAGTTCTTGGAACAGAGGCCCAATGAACCAGGTCCATCGGGAACACAACAATCCCGGGGGACTGGAAACGAAAAAAAAAACTTCGAATTCACAGTAGAAGATAGAATTTTAAACACTTTCACTTCCAGAATTATTAAATGGCAAGCAGAGGATGATGACTTAATTCAACATAATGACGAACGGAAAGAAATGGGTACAAGAATTAGAATGCCAATCATTTCATGCGAAGTATTCGGTATGCCTGTCGATACTTTAATTGATACTGGGGCTATGCTTTGTCTTGTGAGCGAGAAGCTTTATATTCTGTGGAAGCTCAAAGATAATTTAGAGGAGATTCCATTATCAGGAATTAAGATCCAAGGAATAATACCCAACAAAATATCTCTTTGTAAAACACAATTATACTTATGTATTACTATTGGAGGACATGATTTCCGACATGTGTTTGTAGTAATGGAGGACATGGCTTTTGACATGATATTGGGAGCAGATTTCATTCAGAAATATCAAGCAGTGATAGACATGAAGACAGAGACGATCAGATTCAAGAATACCGAAGAGATTAACTTCGAGGGAAAAGAAGAGGAAGACATCGAGGGAGATGCTCAATGGTCTCTGATTTTTCATGAACCTGAAGGAAGAGAAGTCTACACTGAGAAGGAGTCCCCAGAGCTAGGAAAAATTTTGGAAGAGTACCACGACATTTTTGATATTAAACCTGGTGAAATTAAAGATTTTGAATATCATATTCGTGTAAATGATGATGCACCTTTCCATGCTAAATTGTATCCGGTAGCGGAAAAGCATCGAGAAAGGGTAAAAGTGCTTATCAAAGAGATGGAAAGCAATAATGTGATTGAAAAGTACACTACATCTTATGTCAATCCATTAGCAGTAGTGTCTAAGCAAGATGGAAGTCTGAGACTATGTTTAGACGCGCGAAATTTGAATTCAAGATTGCTGCCAGATTATGACAGACCACCAATCATTAGGGAACTGTTAAGGAAATTCCAAGGCAAGGTCTGGTTCTCTAACATTGATCTCACTTCGTCCTACCATCACATTAGGCTTAGTGAAGATTCCAAAAAGTTTACAGGATTTATGTTTGACCAGCAGACATATGTATTCCGCCGTCTACCATTTGGAGTCAAAACATCTGGATCTGTTTTGATCAGAGTACTGGAACAAAACTTGAGTCCTGAAGTAAAAGAGATAGCAATTCGTTACATAGATGATATCTTAATTGCATCTGAGACTAAGGAGGAACATTTATTACTTCTTCAGATGTTATTCGCAGATTTGAGAAAAGCGAACTTTAAAGTATACCTTCGAAAATGTCAGTTCTTTCGGAAGGAAATAAAATTTTTGGGCCACATTTTGGATGGTGAAGGATACCGTCCCAATGAGACAAAGATACAGGTGATTGCAAATTTCCCTAGACCTACTAGAGTGAAGAATGTCCGCAGTTTTCTCGGAACATGCCAATTTTTGCAGGGCAATGTCCAAGCTTCACCAAGACGGTTGCTCCATTGCAGGAATTATGAAAGAAAGGAAACAAATGGAAATGGAATGAAGATTGTGAACAATCATTTCAAGATGCCAAGAGCTTATTGGTAAACAGCGTGAAATTAGAGTATCCTGACTTTACCAAGAATTTCATCATAGAATCCGATGCATCCACCGTAGGGATTGGAGCTATTCTTCTTCAAGAAGATGAAGATCACAAGAGACGTTACCTGGCGTTCATAAGCAGGAAGCTTCGTCCATCAGAAAGGAATTATTACACCACAGAGTTAGAAGCTCTTGCTGTAATCTTCGCGTTGGAATCGTGGAAGATAATGTTAATTGGACATTCAGTAATTGTGAGGACTGATCACAACGCATTGGAGTTTATCTTGAGAACAAACTTTGCCAGTGATAGGATAACTAGATGGTCACTTTTTATTCAACAATTCAACCTAGTTATTGAACACACTCCTGGAAAGTTGAACGTTGGAACCGATTTATTGAGTAGAGCAGTGGAGTCTACATCTAAGGTTTTTCAAGTTAACCTGACGCAGGAGGATGAGGATACCTTGAGAAGGTTAAGATTGTTGCATTTATCCTGGAGGAGAGACCGACGTTTTAGAAACATTTTTCGTTTTCTACAGGGAGACATGAATCCAAATGATGATGATTTTGTGCAAACTGAAAGAATTTCAGGAGATTTTATGATGTTAGATGGTTTAATCTACAAGTTTGCAGATCCCGACCATACGAAGCTGAGAGTAGTGATACCGCCACGAATGCAAAAACCCATTATTTGGATGGCACATCGAATTGCAGGTCATGCTGGAGTAGATAAGACGGTCAACATGATACAAGAAAAATTTTCGTGGGAGCGAATGCGACAAACTCTCAGAAACAATATTCGAGAATGCGACTTATGCCAAAGGAGTAAACATAATTCCAGATTATTGAGAGAATTACCAAGGCCTATTATTCCTTCTAAGCCTTGTGAAATCTTCGCGACTGATCTTTATGGTCCTCTCCCAAAGTCTAAAAGAGGTAACCGATATATTCTGGTGACCATGGATGTTTTCAGCAAATACACTATGTTACACCCAATTCAGAAGGCAAACGCAAAATATTGTGCGAAGAGAATTAGAGACAATGTAATTCCGGAAGCAGGCAAACCGGAATTCCTTTTATCAGATCGTGGACCCCAACTTACATCTTTAGAATTTAGAACCGTCATGAATAATCTTGGGATTAGACAATTGTTTTGTTCTATCAGACATCCTGAAAGCAATCCAGCAGAACGCGTGATGGCTGAAATAGCAAAATTTTGCCGCCTCTATTGTCCAAATGAGCATTGGAAATGGATGGATGTTCTCTCATTAGCAACCGAATCCATCAACTGTACAATTCATGAGAGTACTGGACAGATTCCCATGTTGCTTCATCATGGAATTAAACCAACAAGATTATGGGATCGAATCATCTCTATTCCACCTGAGATTGAACCAAGTCGTCAGATGAGGGAAACTCTAGCTTTCGACAAGTTAAGGATTCAAGCTGAGAAAAGAGAGCGCAGAGTGAGAGGAAAGCGTTTTCGCAGACCCTTGCGCGTAGGAACTCTTGTTTTAGTGAAAAGACCTACACCCTCTGACGTGCAAAATCGAGTGTACTCGAAGTTTGCAAGCCTCTACGCTGGACCATATCGTATTGTGGAAGTAAACAACAATGGAAACTATGAGATCGCCAATACACGAACTGGTAACATCGTGGGAACTTATAATGCATCGAATTTGAAGATTTACTATTCAAGAACCAGATGATTTAATGTGTAGATAGGAAAAATAAAAATTTTTCAATATTTTTTTTTTTTTTTTTGCTAGGTGTGGGGTGGATGTGCCCAACTCTAGGAATGGGTATTCCAAGATTCAGACACCTAGATATCAAGGGAAAGGCTACAGCCGCTTTTGAAAGTTGAGATATTTGAATATCGCGCTCCATTACTTCCAGAAGGAAATGGAAAGAATATGCAGCCAAGAGCATGTCAAGTGACGTAGCGAGTAATAGCAGAGGTCGAGACTATTTGTCGATTAAATAGTTAGCCATGGAGTAGAGACTTGAGACTTGGATCAGATTACTGGCACGGCCAAATGAAAGAGAATGCACTTAGTATCAAGTAAATCGGACCAGGGATACCAGAGATATGAGGATTTCTAGATTTCAGCGTGATGCAGCGTGACCCTGACCGTTTTGAATAAAAGCCGGCCGGCCGAAGCAACATCAGCTCACTTCGAACCAAGCTCTTGCATAGCAAGGTGCTACTACGCTGAGCCAAGGCACATGGTTGCCGGATCTACGCAGAAGTTATCTTCAAAATTGTGATAGTCACAAAAGTGCTGCGCTACAAGTGGAACTTAGTAAGTTTCCGGCAAGGGAGAATCACTAAGGTGATTGGTATTTTTCTACGGACACTGGTGAAATATTTTATTTCTACATGGACATATGCTAGACTTTGTCTAGAAAGTACTTTGTCACAGTCCAGTAATAATCATTCAATACTTGGATATTTTAGTCCAATTCAGTCAGTTTCATAATTGTAACTTGATAACCACTCCGATCTTTCAGTATATTGAAGGCCAGTCTATCACGGTGTTGTTCATTAGTCGACAAAGGGAAACTATATGTTGCTTCGCGCATGATAGATGGTGATAAGCCATGCCCAGGGAACGATCTTCAGAACAGCCGTTGATTGGTTTAGACTGTCAGTGTTTTCTTGTACTGAAAAGATTACCGTGAGTTATGTTACAACTGACATATTTGAGGATAGATCACTTAGATCTGACCCCATTTAAGCGAAATGCTATGGCTTTTACAGAAGTCAACATTAAAATGGATCAGCAGTTACTTCAAACTTCAAGCAATATCTCCACTATGTCGTGTTAGACAGATTGTGGGTATATAATGGCGGCCGATACAAGGATTAGACGTGCGTGTCCGATAGGACATGTATCTGGATAAATCTGGTACAGACCAGGTTCACTACGCTTCAAGACCAACGAGAAATGTAAGCCACTTTTGACTTTATACTATGCCTAGCTAATTGGAACAAACTATTTTCCTGCAGATGACCAACACATTTATTTTTCTTCGTATTTAAATCTTGCAATGATTTACGCAAGACATATTAGAGTTATTCTGAGTATTTTCAGCACTCAGAACAGTTTAGGATCGATGACCGAGCAGAACGAGCATTTATTTGAATATTTCATATTTTCAGATAATCACGGTAATCAGCCGATGTAACTGTAAAAGTTAATAATTATTTTTGTTGAGAAATGGATATTTTATCCATATTCGAAGATTCGAACATGTGGATTCTCACATAATGAAATAATAATTAAACACATTTAAAATAATATAAATAATAATAATAATAATAATCCACTGATAATAATAATAATGATTTTCATACATTTTCTAAATAATCCTTGGATCTTATATTTTCTAATAATCACATTTATTGATAGAGAGCCTATGAAGTAGTTTAATCATTTCTAGTTTGGAACAGGTGATTTTCCGAAGGAGAGTGGTTAGCGCAAGCCCGCATTCAACCAACATTACAGTTCTGGTTGAACAGTTAATATTTGCAATGAGCAAAGTATATTTTTCAGATAACACGGAGAGGCATGAAACGGGAAGCAAATGATAATTGTATCAATTAGGATATTTTTGTATTTATATAAAATCATGACGTAAATACACACTCGAAAGTGAAAAGACCTACACCCTCTGACGTGCAAAATCGAGTGTACTCGAAGTTTGCAAGCCTCTACACTGGACCATATCGTATTGTGGAAGTAAACAACAATGGAAGCTATGAGATCGCCAATACACGAACTGGTAACATCGTGGGAACTTATAATGCATCGAATTTGAAGATTTACTATTCAAGAACCAGATGATTTAATGTGTAGGTAGGAAAAATAAAAAAAATCAATTTTTATTTTTTGCTAGGTGTGGGGTGGATGTGCCCAACTCTAGGAATGGGTATTCCAAGATTCAGACACCTAGATATCAAGGGAAAGGCTACAGCCGCTTTTGAAAGTTGTGATATTTGAATATCGCGCTCCATTACTTCCAGAAGGAAATGGAAAGAATATGCAGCCAAGAGCATGTCAAGTGACGTAGCGAGTAATAGCAGAGGTCGAGACTATTTGTCGATTAAATAGTTAGCCATGGAGTAGAGACTTGAGACTTGGATCAGATTACTGGCACGGCCAAATGAAAGAGGATGCACTTAGTATCAAGTAAATCGGACCAGGGGTACCAGAGATATGAAGATTTCTAGATTTCAGCGTGATGCAGCGTGACCCTGACCGTTTTGAATAAAAGCCGGCCGGCCGAAGCAATATCAGCTCACTTCGAACCAAGCTCTTGCATAGCAAGGTGCTAGTACGCTGAGCCAAGGCACATGGTTGCCGGATCTACGCAGAAGTTATCTTCAAAATTGTGATAGTCACAAAAGTGCTGCGCTACAAGTGGAACTTAGTAAGTTTCCGGCAAGGGAGAATCACTAAGGTGATTGGTATTTTTCTACGGACACTGGTGAAATATTTTATTTCTACATGGACATATGCTAGACTTTGTCTAGAAAGTACTTTGTCACAGTCCAGTAATAATCATTCAATACTTGGATATTTTAGTCCAATTCAGTCAGTTTCATAATTGTAACTTGATAACCACTCCGATCTTTCAGTATATTGAAGGCCAGTCTATCACGGTGTTGTTCATTAGCCGACAAAGGAAAACTATATGTTGCGTCGCGCATGATAGATGGTGATAAGCCATGCCCAGGGAACGATCTTCAGAATAGCCGTTGATTGGTTTAGACTGTCAGTGTTTTCTTGTACTGAAAAGATTACCGTGAGTTATGTTACAACTGACATATTTGAGGATAGATCACTTAGATCTGACCCCATTTAAGCGAAATGCTATGGCTTAAACAGAAGTCAACATTAAAATGGATCAGCAGTTACTTCAAACTTCAAGCAATATCTCCACTATGTCGTGTTAGACAGATTGTGGGTATATAATGGCGGCCGATACAAGGATTAGACGTGCGTGTCCGATAGGACATGTATCTGGATAAATCTGGTACAGACCAGGTTCACTACGCTTCAAGACCAACGAGAAATGTAAGCCACTTTTGACTTTATGCTATGCCTAGCTAATTGGAACAAACTATTTTCCTGCAGATGACCAACACATTTATTTTTCTTCGTATTTAAATCTTGCAATGATTTACGCAAGACATATTAGAGTTATTCTGAGTATTTTCAGCACTCAGAACAGTTTAGGATCGATGACCGAGCAGAACGAGCATTTATTTGAATATTTCATATTTTCAGATAATCACGGTAATCAGCCGATGTAACTGTAAAAGTTAATAATTATTTTTGTTGAGAAATGGATATTTTATCCATATTCGAAGATTCGAACATGTGGATTCTCACATAATGAAATAATAATTAAACACATTTAAAATAATATAAATAATAATAATAATAATAATCCACTAATAATAATAATAACGATTTTCATACATTTTCTAAATAATTCTTGGATCTTATATTTTCTAATAATCACATTTATTGAGAGAGAGCCAATGAAGTAGTTTAATCATTTCTAGTTTGGAACAGGTGATTTTCCGAAGGAGAGTGGTTAGCGCAAGCCCGCATTCAACCAACATTACAGTTCTGGTTGAACAGTTAATATTTGCAATGAGCAAAGTATATTTTTCAGATAACACGGAGAGGCATGTAACGGGAAGCAAATGATAATTGTATCAATTAGGATATTTTTGTATTTATATAAAATCATGACGTAAATACACACTCGAAAGTGAAATAAAGATTATCATAAGTATGGTAAATTCACGGGTTGAACTGAATGGTAAAATAAAATAAACTTGTAAGTTTATTAATCTTCCAGTGTTGATAACAAGCAGAGGCTTGATTTATTGTATACATTTTGGGAAGAAAATTTATGTGTGTGGAGTAGTTGAAATGCCATTCCCAGGTGCGCATGTTTAAGTCGCAGGAATGAGGAGGTTTTTATTTGAGCATCAATCAAATAGCAGGTTCGATGACTCAGTGTTATAGAAGGAGTATTGGAGCTACACATTGCGTCGTATGAATGACCCGAAGGTTATTTCTTAAAAACCATCAGTTCTTATTTCAACCTTGTTTACGGATTCCATTAAGACTTTGATTTTGCTAGAACCCGGATTTGTCATGATAGTATTTTATTCTTCTTCAGAGGAAGACCTTTGCCATTGTTATTGGAATAATGTGTTCTTATAAAAATAATAGAATGGGCCACTGCCAATTAAAAATAATTCTATAACCACGTATAATTTGAAGGATATTTTCAATCCTAGTGCCATGAACTAAATGAATTTATTATGATTCTACAATTCTTATTTCCGCATTCTGTCGAAGAATTGCAAGTTGTAAAAGTTACTAAAATGGCCACAAATATAAATATTTTTCTTAATAATGATTCCAAGTGGAAAAACGAATAGTTGGATGGTCCAACAATTTATTGATTAAGTTGATGATTCAGAAATCATATATTTTGTTAGGAACTTGAAGTTCATAATCGAGTCACTTCTCGAAACGTTTAATGTCAGAAGAACAATTAATTTTGTTGTGCTTCGCACAGTTCTTCGATGCTATGCTCAAGGTCAAATACTTTTCAGATGTTATTAATATGTGTAAATAATTTGTGTTGATTCAAAGATAATAATATTTTTGACAATATTTTTTGAAACTGGAAAAATAAGTGAAAGTTAAAAATTCTATGAACAATTATTCTACGAGTGTTAATATTATGTAAAAATTCAACCAGTGAACTACAGTATTTCCAGTAGAGACAATTAAATTTGAACTGGATTTAATCATGAATAATCGATATAATTTTGGAACACAGTCTACAGGACTAATAATCATACCTGTGTTTCCAAAGATAATTGTCCAATGTGTTGGAAAATTTCTGTACATTGTGTAAATAGTAATGTGGGTCGCCACACGTGTATGATGCCGCTTTGAGCATTTTATTTTGCAGTCAATTTTAACTTCAGAATAAAATGAGATAATTTTACATGATGTGTTATGCCCAGTTGAATCTCCTTCTATCCTTATTGTTGCATTGAGCCAAAAATCAGTAAAGCATTTTTTTCATTTGATGTCGTTTTTGCGATTAACTTTAACCCATCTGGCGCCCCGGGATATTTTGACTCTCGTGCTGACTGATTCTTGGTAAAATGCATATGTGGTCGTGCGGACTCCGGTCTAAACGGGCACATAAAATAAGATAGAGAGAGAAATGGCTTCGAACGTGGGGCCCGAGTTAGACACGGTCAATCGCATGCCGATTTAAATTGTGATAATTTTTTTCTATAAATATTTTGGGAGTTGAGAGATGTCTGGTTTGGATGAATAAATTAGTAGAAAACCCAATTAGTGGGGAAAATTAAAAATTTAACTGGATTAATAATTAGAATGGGTTTGATTATTTTTGATAATGGCTTAACCATTAGGGCGTCAAGTAAATTCAGTAGGAAACGTTGGATGACTGGACATACGCATTATTAGAATCCAGGTGGAGTATATTTGAGAACTTGCATATTTTTCTTGAGATATTGTGGTAAATGTAATTCGTAAAATTAGAGAATTTTGTTTTTCCATCACGTCGACATTAGGACAAATCTCATTTTATTAGAGTGTTCCAATTAGCTATTCATATTTCTTGTTCTAATTATAAGCTTGTGTCTGCCGACATGTATACCCCTAAGTTTTGAATAATAATTGAAAATTATGGAAGAGATGATGAGGATGATGAGGAGTTTGGAAGAGAGTTCCAAAGAGGCTGGACGGCGTGTAGCAGCTATTATGAAAGAAAATACAGAGGCTTTGGAAAAGAAACTTAAAGAAAATTCTGATTCTTTAGAAAATAAACTTAAAGAAAATTCTGATAAACTTAAAGAAAGTTTAAATGATAAACTTAAAGAAAATTCTGATTCTTTAGATAATAAACTTAAAGAAAATTTAAATGATAAACTTAAAGAAAATTCTGATTCTTTAGAAAATAAACTTAAAGAATGTTTAGATGATAAACTTAAAGAAAGTTCTAATTCTTTAAAAGATAACTTGAAAGAAAGTTTAGAGGATAAACTCAAGGAAAATTCCGATTTGTTAGAGAGCAGGTTAAAAGATAACTTGAAAGAAAATTTAAATAGTAAATTTAATTCTATGGAAAATAAATTTAAAGAGAATTCCGAAATTTTGAAAATGTCACTTGAGAGTAAAATGACTAAATTATGCGAAAAAACACATGAGCTCGAAACTTCATTAGCCACTAACGCAAGTTTAATGGACGATAAATTTCGCGATGCCGATCTAAGATCCCAAAGCTTAGCTGATAGGATAGAACATGGTCTTATGAAAGTTGGTGAAGACATGATCAACCTAGAAGTCAGAGTGAAGAAAGAGAGCAATGAGATGGCAATTCTAGTTGTTCAACGTTTGACAGAACAATTCAAAGAACTCGTAATGGGAGAAATAAGAGAAGGTGTGATTAATGAATTACAAACTGAAATTAAAACCACAGTTATCAATGAAATTAAAGACACACTCAAGCTGGAGAACCAAGAGGGAGTCAAGGAAATTAGGGAATCTTTGTCATCCCATATTCAAGTAATTTCCAAAGATATCCATCAACTCAGAAGGACATATCAGATATGACAGCGTCGTTGAAAAGTCACGAGGCTGTTATGAACCAGATATCCACTGATGTCAAGGAGAATTGTAAGGAAACCGTAGCAATTAAAAAAATGGCAGAAGAAAACCATAAGGAAATTGAGACTATGAAAACCCAGATCAAGGACGAGAAAGAGTCTGATCATCTGTTGAAAATGTCAAGTTGAAGGGGAGAAGAACAGATACAGATAAACCTAGGAGCAACTCGAGAAACTGATAGTCAAAGACAGGATGAGGTTAGGACAGTATTTCAATCCAACCCCATAACTGAATTCAAGAATGTAGAGGATAAGCATTCTAAATTTTCAGGGCGAGATTCTGTGACACACGTAGAATTTTTGAGAGAAGCAGGTGATTACCTGAAAGATTCCAAGATCCCTAAGGAAAGACAGATCCGAGTGATAGGGAAATTTTTGGAAGGTCCTGCACTTCTTTGGTTTAGAGCTTTTAGGTCCACTCTTACCAATTTTGAGGAGTTTTCCCGTGGGTTATTAAAAATGTTTTGGTCCTCGGAAACCCAACAGCAAGTCAGAGCAGAATTATATTCAAAGAGATTCTCGACGTCACAGCCTACTCGATACTCTACGTACTTTTCTGGACAGCTTTCTAAACTACAACATTTAGATCCGCCGATGCCAGATAATGAATTAATTACAGCATTAATACGTCAGTTTCCAGCAGACGTCCAAAGAACTTTGATCGCTGCTGACATTTATAATATGGAGCAATTTGACGAGATATTGCAGAAGCTTGATCATACGAACGCTCAATTCTTTCATCAGAAGGGAGGAAAGAATAACAACGCTGTGTACGCTGTTATGGCCGACAGTTATTCCCAAACACCTCGAGAGACTCGAGAGGGGCGAGAAGAGAAAACGCCGAGGGAAGAGACCGATAAAAGAGGATGGAATCAGTACAATAACCGACACAGTTACAAATCTTATGCGAGACCGGATGGTGGATATCGATATAATGCTCGATGGAGAAGGCCAAGGGATAATCAAGGAAGGTACCAGGAAAGAAGATACTATGGTAGAAACAACAACTACAATAATAGAGGGAATGTGAATACTCGTCAGTCCAATGAAGAGTTCAATAAGGAGACGAGGAAGAACTTGGAAGAAAGACACCAAGAAAACTTGCAGTTCTTGGAACAGAGGCCCAATGAACCAGGTCCATCGGGAACACAACAATCCCGGGGGACTGGAAACGAAAAAAAAACTTCGAATTCACAGTAGAAGATATAATTTTAAACACTTTCACTTCCAGAATTATTAAATGACAAGCAGAGGATGATGACTTAATTCAACATAATGACGAACGGAAAGAAATGGGTACAAGAATTAGAATGCCAATCATATCATGCGAAGTATTCGGTATGCCTGTCGATACTTTAATTGATACTGGGGCTATGCTTTGTCTTGTGAGCGAGAAGCTTTATATTCTGTGGAAGCTCAAAGATAATTTAGAGGAGATTCCATTATCAGGAATTAAGATCCAAGGAATAATACCCAACAAAATATCTCTTTGTAAAACACAATTATACTTATGTATTACTATTGGAGGACATGATTTCCGACATGTGTTTGTAGTAATGAAGGACATGGCTTTTGACATGATATTGGGAGCGGATTTCATTCAGAAATATCAAGCAGTGATAGACATGAAGACAGAGACGATCAGATTCAAGAATACCGAAGGGATTAACTTCGAGGGAAAAGAAGAGGAAGACATCGAGGGAGATGCTCAATGGTCTCTGATTTTTCATGAAGCTGAAGGAAGAGAAGTCTACACTGAGAAGGAGTCCCCAGAGCTAGGAAAAATTTTGGAAGAGTACCACGACATTTTTGATATTAAACCTGGTGAAATTAAAGATTTTGAATATCATATTCGTGTAAATGATGATGCACCTTTCCATGCTAAATTGTATCCGGTAGCGGAAAAGCATCGAGAAAGGGTAAAAGTGCTTATCAAAGAGATGGAAAGCAACAATGTGATTGAAAAGTACACTACATCTTATGTCAATCCATTAGCAGTAGTGTCTAAGCAAGATGGAAGTCTGAGACTATGTTTAGATGCGCGAAATTTGAATTCAAGATTGCTGCCAGAGTATGACAGACCACCAATCACTAGGGAACTGTTAAGGAAATTCCAAGGCAAGGTCTGGTTCTCTAACATTGATCTCACTTCGTCCTACCATCACATTAGGCTTAGTGAAGATTCCAAAAAGTTTACAGGATTTATGTTTGACGAGCAGACATATGTATTCCGCCGTCTACCATTTGGAGTCAAAACATCTGGATCTGTTTTGATCAGAGCACTGGAACAAAACTTGAGTCCTGAAGTAAAAGAGATAGCAATTCGTTACATAGATGATATCTTAATTGCATCTGAGACTAAGGAGGAACATTTATTACATCTTCAGATGTTATTCGCAGATTTGAGAAAAGCGAACTTTAAAGTAAACCTTCGAAAATGTCAGTTCTTTCGGAAGGAAATAAAATTTTTGGGCCACATTTTGGATGGTGAAGGATACCGTCCCATTGAGACAAAGATACAGGTGATTGCAAATTTCCCTAGACCTACTAGAGTGAAGAATGTCCGCAGTTTTCTCGGAACATGCCAATTCTTTGCAGGGCATTGTCCAAGCTTCACCAAGACGGTTGCTCCATTGCAGGAATTATTAAAGAAAGGAAACAAATGGAAATGGAATGAAGATTGTGAACAATCATTTCAAGATACCAAGAGGTTATTGGTAAACAGCGTGAAATTAGAGTATCCTGACTTTACCAAGAATTTCATCATAGAATCCGATGCATCCACCGTAGGGATTGGAGCTATTCTTCTTCAAGAAGATGAAGATCACAAGAGACGTTACCTGGCGTTCATAAGCAGGAAACTTCGTCCATCAGAAAGGAATTATTACACCACAGAGTTAGAAGCTCTTGCTGTAATCTTCGCGTTGGAGTCGTGGAAGATAATGTTAATTGGACATTCAGTAATTGTGAGGAGTGATCACCACGCATTGGAGTTTATCTTGAGAACAAACTTTGCCAGCGATAGGATAACTAGATGGTCACTTTTTATTCAACAATTCAACCTAGTTATTGAACACACTCCTGGAACGTTGAACGTTGGAGCCGATTTATTGAGTAGAGCAGTGGAGTCTACATCTAAGGTTTTTCAAGTTAACCTGACGCAGGAGGATGAGGATACCTTGAGAAGGCTAAGATTGTTGCATTTATCCCAGAGGAGAGACCGACGTTTTAGAAACATTTTTCGTTTTCTACAGGGAGACATGAATCCAAATGATGATGATTTTGTGGAAACTGAAAGAATTTCGAGAGATTTTATGATGTTAGATGGTTTAATCTACAAGTTTGCAGATCCCGAGCATACGAAGCTGAGAGTAGCGATACCGCCACGAATGCAAAAACCCATTATTTGGATGGCACATCGAATTGCATGTCATGCTGGAGTAGATCAGACGGTCAACATGATACAAGAAAAATTTTCGTGGGAGCGAATGCGACAAACTCTCAGAAAAACTATTCGAGAATGCGACTTATGCCAAAGGAGTAAACATAATTCCAGATTATTGAGAGAATTACCAAGGATAATTATTCCTTCTAAGCCTTGTGAAATCTTCGCGACTGATCTGTATGGTCATCTCCCAAAGTCTAAAAGAGGTAACCGATATATTCTGGTGACCATGGATGTTTTCAGCAAATACACTATGTTACACCCAATTCAGAAGGCAAACGCAAAATATTGTTCGAAGAGAATCAGAGACAATGTAATTCCGGAAGCAGGCAAACCGGAATTCCTTTTATCAGATCGTGGACCCCAACTTACATCTTTAGAATTTAGAACCGTCATGAATAATCTTGGGATTAGACAATTGTTTTGTTCTATCAGACATCCTGAAAGCAATCCAGCAGAACGCGTGATGGCTGAAATAGCAAAATTTTGCCGCCTCTATTGTCCAAATAAGCATTGGAAATGGATGGATGTTCTCTCATTAGCATCCGAATCCATCAACTCTACAATTCATGAGAGTACTGGACAGATTCCCATGATGCTTCATCATGGAATTAAACCAACAAGATTATGGGATCGAATCATCTCTATTCCACCTGAGATTGAACCAAGTCGTCAGATGAGGGAAACTCTAGCTTTAGACAAGTTAAGGATTCAAGCTGAGAAAAGGGAGCGCAGAGTGAGAGGAAAGCGTTTTCGCAGACCCTTGCGCGTAGGAACTCTTGTTTTAGTGAAAAGACCTACACCCTCTGACGTGCAAAATCGAGCGTACTCGAAGTTTGCAAGCCTCTACACTGGACCATATCGTATTGTGGAAGTAAACAACAATGGAAGCTATGAGATCGCCAATACACGAACTGGTAACATCGTGGGAACTTATAATGCATCGAATTTGAAGATTTACTATTCAAGAACCAGATGATTTAATGTGTAGGTAGGAAAAATAAAAAAAATCAATTTTTATTTTTTGCTAGGTGTGGGGTGGATGTGCCCAACTCTAGGAATGGGTATTCCAAGATTCAGACACCTAGATATCAAGGGAAAGGCTACAGCCGCTTTTGAAAGTTGTGATATTTGAATATCGCGCTCCATTACTTCCAGAAGGAAATGGAAAGAATATGCAGCCAAGAGCATGTCAAGTGACGTAGCGAGTAATAGCAGAGGTCGAGACTATTTGTCGATTAAATAGTTAGCCATGGAGTAGAGACTTGAGACTTGGATCAGATTACTGGCACGGCCAAATGAAAGAGAATGCACTTAGTATCAAGTAAATCGGACCAGGGATACCAGAGATATGAAGATTTCTAGATTTCAGCGTGATGCAGCGTGACCCTGACCGTTTTGAATAAAAGCCGGCCGGCCGAAGCAATATCAGCTCACTTCGAACCAAGCTCTTGCATAGCAAGGTGCTAGTACGCTGAGCCAAGGCACATGGTTGCCGGATCTACGCAGAAGTTATCTTCAAAATTGTGATAGTCACAAAAGTGCTGCGCTACAAGTGGAACTTAGTAAGTTTCCGGCAAGGGAGAATCACTAAGGTGATTGGTATTTTTCTACGGACACTGGTGAAATATTTTATTTCTACATGGACATATGCTAGACTTTGTCTAGAAAGTACTTTGTCACAGTCCAGTAATAATCATTCAATACTTGGATATTATAGTCCAATTCAGTCAGTTTCATAATTGTAACTTGATAACCACTCCGATCTTTCAGTATATTGAAGGCCAGTCTATCACGGTGTTGTTCATTAGCCGACAAAGGGAAACTATATGTTGCGTCGCGCATGATAGATGGTGATAAGCCATGCCCAGGGAACGATCTTCAGAATAGCCGTTGATTGGTTTAGACTGTCAGTGTTTTCTTGTACTGAAAAGATTACCGTGAGTTATGTTACAACTGACATATTTGAGGATAGATCACTTAGATCTGACCCCATTTAAGCGAAATGCTATGGCTTTAACAGAAGTCAACATTAAAATGGATCAGCAGTTACTTCAAACTTCAAGCAATATCTCCACTATGTCGTGTTAGACAGATTGTGGGTATATAATGGCGGCCGATACAAGGATTAGACGTGCGTGTCCGATAGGACATGTATCTGGATAAATCTGGTACAGACCAGGTTCACTACGCTTCAAGGCCAACGAGAAATGTAAGCCACTTTTGACTTTATACTATGCCTAGCTAATTGGAACAAACTATTTTCCTGCAGATGACCAACACATTTATTTTTCTTCGTATTTAAATCTTGCAATGATTTACGCAAGACATATTAGAGTTATTCTGAGTATTTTCAGCACTCAGAACAGTTTAGGATCGATGACCGAGCAGAACGAGCATTTATTTGAATATTTCATATTTTCAGATAATCACGGTAATCAGCCGATGTAACTGTAAAAGTTAATAATTATTTTTGTTGAGAAATGGATATTTTATCCATATTCGAAGATTCGAACATGTGGATTCTCACATAATGAAATAATAATTAAACACATTTAAAATAATATAAATAATAATAATAATAATAATAATAATAATCCACTAATAATAATAATAATGATTTTCATACATTTTCTAAATAATTCTTGGATCTTATATTTTCTAATAATCACATTTATTGAGAGAGAGCCTATGAAGTAGTTTAATCATTTCTAGTTTGGAACAGGTGATTTTCCGAAGGAGAGTGGTTAGCGCAAGCCCGCATTCAACCAACATTACAGTTCTGGTTGAACAGTTAATATTTGCAATGAGCAAAGTATATTTTTCAGATAACACGGAGAGGCATGTAACGGGAAGCAAATGATAATTGTATCAATTAGGATATTTTTGTATTTATATAAAATCATGACGTAAATACACACTCGAAAGTGAAATAAAGATTATCATAAGTATGGTAAATTCACGGGTTGAACTGAATGGTAAAATAAAATAAACTTGTAAGTTTATTAATCTTCCAGTGTTGATAACAAGCAGAGGCTTGATTTATTGTATAAATTTTGGGAAGAAAATTTATGTGTGTGGAGTAGTTGAAATGCCATTCCCAGGTGCGCATGTTTAAGTCGCAGGAATGAGGAGGTTTTTATTTGAGCATCAATCAAATAGCAGGTTCGATGACTCAGTGTTATAGAAGGAGTATTGGAGCTACACATTGCGTCGTATGAATGACCCGAAGGTTATTTCTTAAAAACCATCAGTTCTTATTTCAACCTTGTTTACGGATTCCATTAAGACTTTGATTTTGCTAGAACCCGGATTTGTCATGATAGTATTTTATTCTTCTTCAGAGGAAGACCTTTGCCGTTGTTGTTGGAATATTGTGTTCTTATAAAAATAATAGAATGGGCCACTGCCAATTAAAAATAATTCTATAACCACGAATAATTTGAAGGATATTTTCAATCCTAGTGCCATGAACTAAATGAATTTATTATGAAGCTACAATTCTTATTTCCGCATTCTGTCGAAGAATTGCAAGTTGTAAAAGTTACTAAAATGGCCACAAATATAAATATTTTTCTTAATAATGATTCCAAGTGGAAAATCGAATAGTCGGATGGTCCAGCAATTTATTGATCAAGTTGATGATTCAGAAATCATATATTTTGTTAGGAACTTGAAGTTCATAATCGAGTCACTTCTCGAAACGTTTAATGTCAGAAGAACAATTAATTTTGTTGTGCTTCGCACAGTTCTTCGATGCTATGCTCAAGGTCAAATACTTTTCAGATGTTATTAATATGTGTAAATAATTTGTGTTGATTCAAAGATAATAATATTTTTGACAATATTTTTTGAAACTGGAAAAATAAGTGAAATTTAAAAATTCTATGAACAATTATTCTACGAGTGTTAATATTATGTAAAAATTCAACCAGTGAACTACAGTATTTCCAGTAGAGACAATTAAATTTGAACTGGATTTAATCATGAATAATCGATATAATTTTGGAACACAGTCTACAGGACTAATAATCAGACTTGTGTTTCCAAAGATAATTGTCCAATGTGTTGGAAAATTTCTGTACATTGTGTAAATAGTAATGTGGGTCGTCACACGTGAATGATGCCGCTTTGAGCATTTTATTTTGCAGTCAATTTTAACTTCAGAATAAAATTAGATAATTTTACATGATGTGTTATGCCCAGTTGAATCTCCTTCTATCCTTATTGTTGCATTGAGCCAAAAATGAGTAATGCATTTTTTTATTTGATGTCGTTTTTGTGATTAGCTTTAACCCATCTGGCGCCCCGGGATATTTTGACTCTCGTGCTGACTGATTCTTGGTAAAATGCATATGTGGTCGTGCGGACTCCGGTCTAAACGGGCACAGTACAGTTATTGGAATTGAGAAAATTTTGTTTGTTTCACTAATTAGCTCTTTAACTGTGTCACCTGTGTTCAGTAATGCTTTTCACATTTGAAAGCTCGTGACATATAAATGACAATAGAAATAATATAAACAATTTTCAACATTTCACTGTGAATTTGAAATATTTGTTAAAGCTTTTGGGCAATGAAAAAGTAAAACAGGAGAATAAAAGTGTACATGGATCAGAATTCGGCAATTCTCAGACACTTACGGAGTTAGGGTGATGTGTGAGCTTGAATTTGAGATGAAAGTAAATCCAGTCTTGGCTGGCTGTTTGAAACAGCAACCCGCGGATCCCCTTCTAGCTGCAGCCGAGACCGATGATTCGTCTTGACCGATGCCCTTGCGGAAAATGTTGACTCACACAAGTAAGTTGAAGCGAAGGGTAATAACAGGTTCACTGCTTTTCTTGATAAAATGGGATATTCATTCCGAATCTTCAGCCAAAACTTGTCAAGAGACTTCGACTTAAATTCATTTCGAAGTATTCTGTTACTTGAGAATTCTATTAGTTCCTCCTGTTCTGCCGTTGACAGGTGGGCTGTTACGTTCGTTTCAAGCGGACTGCGAATCCAGTCATTCTCAGTTAAAGGTTGTGGAAATCTACCCTCGATTTTTTCACGAAGGTTTTGGAAGTGTTCTACGACAATTCCACTAATTTGGCAAATATCTAACTCATTTTCTTCCAGGAATTCATTCAGACAAAGAAATATCTCATAGTTCCTTTTTCCATCCGGGCTTTCCAAAGTTCAAGTTTTCTCTTAAAATCAAGCACTTTGTCGCTTAGAATGAAAATATTACTATTTCGTCCTTGAAGTGATACGTTAAGTTCATTCAGTTTTTCAAATACGTCAGCCAAGTAGCAAAGTATTAGAAGCCATTTCTCATCCAAAAACAGGGTTGTGAGGGTAGGACTGCTGGTGCTATCCAATAGGAAAATACGAAGTTGCCGTTACAACTTGCAATGAGAAAGACCTATTTCTACTTTGTGGAGATCTTAATGGTCATGTTGGCATTACCAGTGAGGGGTATGAATGCCATGGAAATTTTGGCTACGATCTCAGAAATGAAGACGGGAAAAGGATCCTTCAATTTGCTGAAGCAAATGATCTAATTATCACTAACACGTTCTTTAAGAAACGCACATCACGCCTGATCTCCTACACTAGCGGAGGGCACAATACTCAGATTGACTATTACTTCCCAGGCGAGATTTCCCAATTGTCATAGACACTAAGGTCATACCATCTGAATGCTTAGCCCCTCAACATAAACTGCTAGTTACCGATCTTAGAATGAAAGGTTACATAAGAAAACCCTATGTGAAAGGTCATTTCAAAATCAAATGGTGGAAGCTACAAGACCATAAAGTGGCATTCAGTGAGAAGATTGTGTTCCCTCCAGTAGATTCTGTTAATACGGATTATACTTGGACATCATTTAACAACTGCGTAACTAGTATAGCTCAATCTGAGCTTGGTGTACACAGCCAGGTACACGCAGAATTGATTAACAGACGTGGTTGTGGACAGACAAAGTACAGGAAACGGTGCATGATAAAAAAAAAGCAGCTTTTAAACAGTTGCGAACATCCCCGGCTGAGGAGAATCTTCTGAAATTCAAAGCCACCAAGAAGGAGGCAAAAAGAGCAGTTGCTGAGGCTAAAGTAGATCACTACCAACATTTATATGATCAACTGACAACTAAAGACGAGGACTAAATTATCTACCGACTAGCCCGAGCACGGTGTAGAGCAGGTCGGGATATAGAACACTATATGTGTGTGAAGGATAAGAATGGTCGACGACTTCACGATAGCAAGACGATTCTGCACCGTTGGCGAGAGTATTTTAGTGAAGTATTCAAAACTGAATTCCCTCGCCCACAATTACCAGACAACAATGTTACGGCTGGACCAGTCCCTTGTATCACTGAAGATGAAGTCCAAGTTGCCATTCGTAGAATGAAAAATGGAAAGGCCCCAGGGCTAGACGACCTTCCTGCAGACATCTGGAAAATTGAGGAACTTACTGACAACGCGACAGCCAGGCTGACAGAGTTCTTCAATTCAATTATTCTCTGTGGTGAAATACCTACAGATTGGTCAACTAGTATCACAATACCTATCTTTAAGGGTACGGTAAGGGTGACCCAGCTGAATGTACCAATTACCGTCCAATCAGACTTCTCTCCCACACTATGAAAATATTCGAACGTATCCTAGACAATAGGCTGAGGAAAATCGTACAGCTCTCAGCAAATCAATGTGGGTTTGTGAAGGGATGTGATACGATAGACGCAATCTTTGCTGTGCGCCAGCTGATGGAAAAATTCCGCGAGAAGAGGAGGCCACTACCTCTTGCTTTCCTTGACCTTGAGAAGGCATTTGATCGAGTACCACACCAGATGATTTGGTACGCTCTCCGAGATCATCAAGTTCCAGAAATCTATATAAACTGGGTAAAAATGCTGTACAACACCAAAAGCCTCGTGCGATGCCCTGCAGGACTGACTGACAGCTTCCCTGTGACAGTTGGGGTTCATCAAGGCTCAGCTCTGTCTCCCCTGCTCTTTGTTATCGTCATGAATTCCATAACGCGAGATCTGCAGAAGTGTGTCCCATGGACATTGCTATACGCTGATGATGTGATGCTTGCGGCAGGCTCCAGGAAGGATCTTGAAACCCAAGTGCAGACATGGCATGATCGTCTGCAAGGATTTGGTCTTCGTTTGCACATCCACAAGACTGAATACCTCGAAACGATTCCATCCCCTGGAACTATAGGTATTAATGGAGCTCCTCTTACAGGGCTGGATTTACCAATAGGCCTCATAGGCCCTAGCCTAGGGGCGCACCATGCTGAGGGGCACAAAATTAATCCGCATTTTTTTATGATTTAAATTGAACTTTCCAAAATGTTGACATTTTTCCAATTTAGCCTATATTATAGCCATCACTTTCCGACAAAATCTTTTGCAACAGCAGATTTTTCGACTTCAGCTTTAGGAAAGGCATATTTTATTATTTACTAGGAGAACATTTAAGTCTTGAATGTTAATATCAGTTTAATTTGGATAATTCATTATGCGTAGTTCTGGTTGCATGATGTAGTGTATATGTACTGTATATATGAATATATGTAAGTGTATAATGAATCTTCAATGGTTTAAACTTATTTTAATGTCTCGTTGGCCTGAGTCGTTTCGGCCATCAATGGACCACGATGTTCTTCACTCATATGATCACTGTAAAGCTTGTTTTCTTGTCTGCCAGTAGATCTTCATTCTTGACGAATGTTCAGCTCTCCTTTCTTCCGTCCACTTGCAGTGAGGGCGAGGCATCACAGATGTTAAAGGGTGTAGATTACTGGTTGATTTAACCGCCTTTCTGAACAGGTTCCTATCCCAAACCAGAGCTTGATTGATTCGAGCTTCTGTTAGGTCCTTTTTAACTTGCATCGACCATTTACAATAGGAATTTTTTTTAGAGATTGATGAGTGGATTCGATATGAAAGTCGATGATGCTCCATCCGCTCCAAATGTCCAAAGAAAGACATTCTCCTTTTTCTCATCACACTCACCAAATCTTCTATATGTTAAAATAATTCATTGTTATGTCTTCTTCTGTAAGTACCATTATCATTAACAGGTCCTAATATTTTCCTTAGAATTTTCCGATCCTTAAGTTCTAATTTTCTCAATGGGCCTTTGTTTGTCATCTGTAAGCATTCTGCAGCATACAGTGCTGACGTCCTAATTACTGTATTGGCCTATTTATTTATAGTTTATACAAATTTAGAAACAGTTGATTCTCTCATTATTTTAATTGATTTTACTTCAAATATATTAGAATTAAAAAATACCTTCGCAAAGACATTTCTGAGGTCTAAATTCTCCCTCCCTCACGATGGTATGAAGAGGGGGCGGCAAAAACCCACGGGCCTAGGAGTGCGTAACATCTAAATCCGGCCCTGTCCTCTTACCAAGGTAAATGCATTCCGATACCTAGGTTCACGATTGCATAGCGACAACTCTGTGAATGAAGATGTGCGAGCACAAATCAATGCGACTTGGATGCGATTCAGAGATGTCACCGGTGTTCTTTGTGATAAGAAGATGCCTATCCGCCTAAAATCAAAGATATACCGCACAATGGTGAGACCAGTTGCATTATATGGTACCGAGTGTTGGCCAGCACCTCGAAGTGCTAGGCACTCACTCCATTTCATGGAAATGCGAATGCTGTGAAGATCTTTAGATATTTCTCTGCTCGACCATATCCCCAACACAACGATTCGACATATAGCTGGCGTGGCTCCAATCAATGAGAAAATGCAGCAATGGAGACTCCGTTGGTACGGACACGTTGTCCGTACACCACAAAGTTCAGTCATAGGCTCGGCCTACCATCTAACGGTCGACGGCCAGAGACAGCGTGGGAGACCAAAATTGCGGTGGCTGGACACTATTAACGCAGATTTACGAACACGAAACTTGAAATCGCAAGAAATGGCGTGCATTGATCCAAAAAACGGACCCCGTTCCTACGAGATGATGCTAAGAAGAAGAAGATTCTTCAACTCCACAACGCGACGAAGGACTCGACCACGATACAACCAACGTACCTCCGTGTGCAATAGAAGCGAATCATGTGTAGATCCCATCTCCTCGCAAAGAATGGAAAATAGCCGACTGTTTAAAGCTCTTACTTTCACAAAATTTACAACACTAATTACATCGTTCAGCACTTTATTGACTTCCGGTTGTAGTACTTTTGAAGCCAATGACTCCCTGTGTATCATGCAATGTGTGAATTTTACAGAATTAGTAACAGCATTCACTCTTGCTCTGAAACCCTTTTTAGTTACAGTAAATGCCGACGCCCCATCAGTACATATACCAATACAATTTTTCCATGAGAGATTGTTGTCAATAAAAAAGGAATTCACAAGAGAAAAAATATCTTCGCCTGTAGTCCGCCCTTTCAGAGCTTTACAAAATAGAAAATCCTCGTGCATTTCATTTTCATGACAGTAGGGTACAAAAACAAGAAGCTGGGCACTGTTTACGATATCAGTACTGTCATCAAGTTGCAGGGCAAATTTTGGGCAATTTGGTAGCAATTCATTTTGTTATGCCAGAGGCTATTACATCAATACGACGAGTTACTGTATCATTTGAGAGCGGTATCGACTTCAAACACTCGCCGAACGTTTCTCCATGCATGATCGTGCACATTGTCACGGCTGCAGGAAGAAGCAATTTCTCACCAATAATATCTGGTGATTTGGATTTTGCAATTAAATAAGATACCTCCAAGGATGCTCTTAGCGCTTTCTTAACGGTTGCGTGCTTTTCTAGGAATCTAACATTTCCTTTTAGTTGTTGCTCTTGGCGCTTAAAAAATGCTAAAGGTTTACTTACACAGTCTGGATGTTTGGTCTGCAAGTGTCTCTTAAGTTTCACAGGCTAAAAAATGTCGTTTGCTAAAATCTCCAAACAAAGAACGCATTGAGGTTGTTCCTGATTATTATTCGAAATAATGCTGGTCGAGCCTAATGTCAGATAATCGTCTTGATATTTACGCATATTATCTACTTTGTGTGTAGAATTAATAATCCTGATGGGAGCAGAATAGACGCTGAAGAACAATGACTTTGTTTAAATTCGAACCTTGTTCTTTTTCCGAAGAAGGGCAAGCACTATCACTTTCATGGGGTCTCTTTTTACCACTTCTAATGAGCCACTTATCCATGGGTAATGGTGTCACTAGAATTCACCTGTTCACTCACTGTCTTTGAACTGACTGGAAAGGCCTAGCTGAATTCGAATCGGCAACGGCAGAAATAGAAGAATCCAATCTTGGAATCCATTCATGAAAGGAAGAGGCGGTCACATTGCCAAGCGGCTTATTGGCATTAAGTGTTTGTTAAGGAGATGTCACTGCGGGTGGCGAGTGAAAGGGAGCTGTCTGGGAAATGTTACTCGCCACCTTTTCTCAGAATTCCGGCTGCCAGGATCTACTGGTCAGTTCTTGTGAAATAAGACAGCAAAGGTACGAGTTTATTATTCTTGAATGGTCTTGGGAGCTACCTGCCTCTGATAGGTTAATGAATATGAGGATAGTAATATTTGTTACAGAATAATATATATAAATATTTCAATCAAAGCTGGGGGCCCCCTGGGGTGGGGGGTGCCACCCACTTTGACAACCCCTGCATTAGTGGACTCGCATGCAGGAACAAATGCCGCTGAACTGGGCTCAAGGAGTAATAACGAGACACTCTGTCAGCTCTCTAGCACGCTGTGTGTTGAAGCTTTGACCACGCCCACGTAAAGCTCTAGCTGCTCTTATCTTTGTCTTCAATAGCAAATAATACGGTGTGCTTGGATTATTGTAATGTTTAGTTTATAGATATGGTCATCAAACTGATGCATTTCCGTGGACGAAAGTCAGGATTTCAATTACAATACGAGATACCACCAAATGAGCGTATCCGTCACCAAAATGTATTACTTGAACAAAATCTGCAAGATAATCTGGCAATACAAAAATCTTCTCTGACCTTAATAAAATAATAATAATAATGTTATTGGTTTTACGTCCCTTTTAACAACTGCGACTTTTAGAGACACCAGGGTGCCGGAATTGTGTCCCCTTTAACGTGCCAGTAAATCTACTGATACGGCTCCCTTGCATTTGCGCACCCTCAAATGCCAACTGGCTGCGCCAGGATTCGATCTTGCAACGTAGGGCACAGCAGGCGAGCCAGCCTGACCTTAATATACTTGGCGTTACAACAAAAATAAATATATGTAATATATTGTGGTCGTTCCTACATAATGCTATGGGCACATTCTAACCAGATTACTCTAATGTGTACAACATCAAATTACCCTGACCTAATCTATCATGTTTACATTAATCTCATTCCGACTATCAGTCAACACATGCGTAGGTAATTGAAAGAGTACTTATCTAACATCACACCCGTTGAAGCCAGGTCCGCTCTACCCCATGTCAGGATTTATGCAACCATGGCCGATCCTTGGTTCCAAAGTTTCCCCCATGGATGTAGTCGTTGACTTCATTCTTCCTGACGCTACTAGCAATACAACAATTGTTTAGTGGTATTATACTCTGCTATATACCCTCGCACACTTTTCAGATATACTTATAATACCAATGGCTCGTGACCACGCAGCATTTTTTTTTCTCACAGATCAGGCTTCAAATCGCGACTATCTGTGCGGACTTGTTACACATGTTTTGCTATACAAGGTTGCTACTCCCTCCTTGTACGAAGATTATTTAATACATATGTCTTTATGTGCACACGAATAATGGTCTACTGCATTATAAACTGCGATTACAATTTTATAATGTTTCTACACCTGTAGTGCTGTCTGATTACCGCTCGCTGTTCACTATGCAGACTTTGAACTATCTAATGTTTTAACAGTTCTAAATACTATAATAATGGTGCGCTTCACTGTGAGCAGAAACTCGTGGGTTCAATCCACGACGTCCGACAAAACATTATTTTACTGTGGCACACACTATTAATTCCACTTGAATCTTCTTCTTCTTCCTAGCATTTGTCCCGTCTGGTGGCAGGGTCTGCTCTGAGGATTCGTTGTCTCCATTTCTTTCGGTCTTGAGCCATATCTGGGTGTAGATGTGCAGTCTTCAGGTCATTATGGATCGTATCAACCCACCTCTGCCTTGGTCGTCCCTTGGGCCTCTTTCCCGTGACTTCCAGGTTATATGCTGACTTAGCTATTGTGTCTTCTTCTGCACGCAGCACATGGCCAAACCAGCGTAAACGGCCTTCCCGCATTTTCTGATGGATCGGTGCCACTCCGAAACGTTTCCGTATATCAACATTGGTAACATGATCCATTCTATTGACGCCGCCTGTCCACCTAAGCATCCTTAACTCCACTTGAATAATCACATAATATAACGGCGCGCCCTTACCGGCGTCGAGAGACGTGGATCCATTCCATAACTTGTGACAAAACTGTTTTCTTAATTCATACTTTGTATATTCACGCAATTTCCTGGTCCTAAGTAGCGTTGTCAGTCCAACGACTGATGACAACTGTGTTACTGTTAATTCATACGTATTAAATTCGCACACATTCGTGGCACAAAGTGGCGTGAAGTCAGTCCTTCGACAGATGGGAACTGTGTTACTGTTAATTCAAACTTATTAAATCCACGCACTGTTCTGGCACAAAGTGGCGTGAAGTCAGTGCTCCGACTGATGACAACTGTGTTACTGTTAATTCAAACTTATTAAATTCACGCACTGTTCTGGCACAAAGTGGCGTGAAGTCAGTGCTCCGACTGATGACAACTGTGTTACTGTTAATTCAAACTTATTAAATTCACGCACTGTTCTGGCACAAAGTGGCGTGAAGTCAGTGCTCCGACTGATGACAAGTGTGTTACTGTTAATTCATACTGATTAAATTCACGCACTGTTCTGGCACAAAGTGGCATGAATTCAGTCCTCCGACTGATGACAACTGTGTTACTGTTTTAATCATACTAGTTAAATTTGGGCACTATCCTGGCACAAGGTGACGTGAAGGCAGTTCACTGACTGATGAGAACTGTGTTAGTGTTTTAATCATACTAGTTAAATTTGGGCACTATCCTGGCACAAGGTGATCACTACAAATGCACTAATTGTTATTCTTATTATTAGTATTATTATTACTCGATGTGACCAAACATACAATCGGTATTAGAACTAACGGTTGTTCTGGTACTCTAACGGTATGATCCGAATATAAAACGTCGTTCACGCAAGCGGAAGGATTCAATTATTAATCCATTTGAAATTATAAGGAGTTTCTATTCGTCTGTAAATTGTCTCATTATTTATAGGGATCACCTTAATTTGCGTAACTATAGCATCTTCCGTGGTAGAGATATTACATAAAACTTTCATTCAATCTTTCTCTCTCGCCGAGTCCATTGACTGTCTTGGAAATGGGTCCCATACTTCCTCGGGATGTATTCGAGTAATTCCCCGGCCTGGCATTCCTGGGCACGGACAACGAATAGAACCTGGCCATACCCCTCTGTTCATCCTGTGGCAAGTTCCAAACTATTTGACAACATTTTCCTCTGTAGATTTCAGGGTGAGGTATATAGCTTTCTTCATCTATAAAATTCATCAACATTTAGCCTTCTTCAAATAATATTTTACTGCGTTCATGCGTATTAGACGTTTATATTTTGCTGTCGTAGGTCACTGGCTATTGATCCGAATTAATCTTACTGTTAAATGACCCCTATAGCCGATGGGTACAGTACTTAGGTAATGCTTTGTTGACACCGAATGATCTTGTGTTACTGCAATACAAGATACGAGTATTATACTGTCGGTATTAACACAAACGGTTGTTCTGGCACTCTAACGGTATGAATCGAATAAAAAGTTATTCTTGAATTCCAAGAAAAATGTAGACAACTCTCTAATATATGGCCCTAGCAGCTTAGTCGAGCACGTTGAGTCTTGCTCAAATAGCTTCAACAAGTCTGGAGATCGACAAAAATGTAAAATGTAGGGAATGAAACGCGAATTTGAGAATGGCACAATGTGATTAATTTTATCGTATTCGTATTCACATCGCTGTTGTTTTATTTAGGGGCTTACTACATTGTCGTCATCAGCCCCGAGACGGCTCGGTTTGTAACTGGGGTTGGGAACAGGAAGGAGGCGGCCGAGGTCTTAATTTAGGTCCCATCCCAGCATTTATCTGCATTAGAATTGGGGAATTTGTGTAGAGCCAATTCTAGGATTGCTGAGGAGGGGATGGAACCCCCTCTTCTCAGTTTCATCTCACGAGGCTGAATGTACCGCCTTTCTAGACCTTCAAGTAGAATTCAATTTCTTGACGAAATCAGGACTCGAACCTTTGGGATAGAAGTCTCAACACATGCCCCAGGGCCACTGAATGCGGCGTTTATATTTCGTATTTTAAGATTGCAATAGTTAATGTATTTGCATTTATACCTATCATTTAAATGCGGTTGATATATAATAGGTTAGTTTTTCCACTTTTTTCTGTAACGAAATGTTGTAAAAGGCTCTCTCTGTTCCTTAAATCTTATTAGGATTTACAACAAAAGGATGCTGGTGACTTCGAGCCATTCGGGAGATCAACTCTCCAATTTCGATGTTCCGTTCGCACTGCTATCTAACAGTAAAACCGGACCTATGACTAAGTTTCTCTTGTAATCACCAAATCTGAATCGGATACATCTTACGACACGGAGTGCGTATTAAAAATCCTACTTCCTCAGCTGAGATTCGAACCCGCCATCTTGAGTTCAGGAGGCGGACACAAATTGACCGAGGAAACTAATGGTTCATAAAATTTGTACTTACCTTAATGTACAGTCACATTCCGTGTGTTCTGAACTATAAGCACACTAGACGGTAACAGCTTTTGGCTTGTTGAACGATGTTTCGAGTATCTATAAAGACTTAAACACATGTGAAACTTTTATCAAGCAGCCGGCGTACCCTACTGTCTGGTAGTCATGCAATCAGGTAGTAGTATAGTCGATACTTCTGGTCGCATGGGCTTCCCATCGCTGATACGATCAGGGCCCCGTATTTAGTCCACATTAATTGGCCATGTGTACTTCGATCGCAGGCCACTTGACGCATACGCAATTAGAACTGCCTCCCTCCTCCGAGATTACAGACAAAGAATCAAAGTGCTTATTTATTATATTTAATCGTGCCAGCTAACATATAATATACACATAAAACAATCTAGTAATTGGTACTAAAAGTATACATACATTTCTTCGTACAGTGGCTACTTTCATATGTAGGTTCTACAAATGTATACAAAATTTAAATGCAATGTGACCAGTTTTCAGCCAGTTTACAGGCCTCTTTGGTGGCTTGCATCAAGTCCTCAAGAGGGCAGGTTGTTGGGCACAGCTTGCAGATGAGGAGATGGTCCATGGTCTGCTATTCACCACATTTGCATGATGTAGAGATCAAAGTGCTGAAAACATAAAATACCTGAAATACGGATATTATTATTATTATTATTATTATTATTATTACTGTTGTGTGAAACTTCAGTCTTTTGACTGGTTTGATGCAGCTTTCCATGCCTCTGTCCTGAGCTAATCGTTTCATCTCAGCTACCACAACTTACATCCGAGGCAATCTGTTTTAAGCTACCGTACATAATTTAACCTTGGTCTACGCCTGTAGTTCTTGTCCTCTACCCTTCCTTCGCTATTCCTGGGTGTCTTAGTATGTGTCCTTCCAACCTATAACTTTCCTTCATTAGCAGTCGCCAGAAACATCTCTCCTCTACCATTTGTCTTAATATCTCGTCATGTGTTACTCTATCTACCCATCTGATCTTCAACATTCTCCTGTAACAACATAACAAATGCTTGTATTCTCCTCTTTCCTGCTGCGCCAACAGTCCAAGTTTCACTTCCATAGAGTGCCACGCTCCAGACAAAGGCCTACAAAAATGACTTTCTAATGCCTAAATCTATATTCGATGTCAACAGATTTTTCTTCTATAGAAATGCTCTCCTTGTCTGAGCCAACCTACTTTTTATATCCTCTTTGCTTCGTCCATCGCTGGTTATTTTGCTTCTAAAGGAGCAGAAATCTCCTACTTCCTTTAGCTCTTCTCCTGCCAATTTGACATCAATGGGGGTTTCTAATTTCTGTCGGCCGCATTCCATTATTTTTGTTTTTCATTATGTGATATTCATCATGAATTCTTTTCTCAAGACGGAGTTCATCCCATTTAAAACCCATTAAATCCTCTGGTGAATAATTGCTTAAGATGACAATGTTATCAGAAAATCTCAGTTTTGAAATTATTTCTCCTTTAACCTTTACTCCTACTAAAAAGTTTCTCTAATCTTTTTTATTATTATTCTGTTTGATCTGAGCCTCTATTATCCACGGAGTAACAACGACAAAATGGGAAAACTTTTTAAAAGTCGTGAGTTTAAATTAACCACAAAAAGGTGACTTCTTCCCTGCTATGTGTTTTCTGTTATTTATTACGGTGTAGAAACATGGACTTTAATTATTTATTACGGTGTAGAAACATGGACTTAAACAAAGTCACTCAATACAAAATTAGAGGCGTTTGAGATGTGGCTCTATCGACGGATGCTTAGAGTATCATGGACAGAGCATATCACAAATGCCTAGATTCTTTCGAAGAATGGGAAAGGATACGGAAGCACTGGCCACTGTAAAAACGAGAAAAGGGAAATACCTCGGTCACATCATGCGCAACACAAGCAGATACCATTACTGCAAGAAATTCTGCAAGGAAAAATACCCGGAAAGATAAATGTTGGCAGGAGACGAATCTCCTGGCTAAAAACCTCAGAGACTGGACTCTCAAAACATCACAAGAGTTATTCCAAACGGCTCAGAACTGAGAAAGCTCAGCCAAGATGGTTGCCGACATCCGGATCGGATAGGGACTAGAAGCAGAAGAAGAAGAAGAAGAAGAAGCTATACAGCTTCATTTGGTGGCTTCTTTATTCAGGAAAGATCCCTTGTGAAGATTTCTTTCTCCTTCTCTTCGGACACCTCTGGAGTCTGAAACTAATTGTCGTAAGTGGTTCCTGTCTTCAACATCTTCCTGACTGATACCCATTCTCTCCATATCACTATCTCCATAAACCACTTGGGAACAATATTTTCCCCTTCAAAATGTGTAAGGAGTTTTCGTGTCAGTCTTCCTTGATTCACGCGTAGGTGTCCATATAATTGTATTCTTCATCGACTCTATGATAGGCTACCCTCGGTTTCTTTGTGTAACTCTCTGTTAGATCTCAATATCCGTTGTCCACCCTACCTAGGTCCCACAATTGTTCTTAGGATCGTTCTTTCCTTTCCAGTCGTTCCTGAAATCCTCTGCTTGTTATTATTGTACATACAAACCACATACATACTTTTCCATTTGAGACTGTTTTGCCTTTCAGCGTCCAGTCTAGTCTGCAAGCCTCTGTTTGCGAACAAGTCGCCTCCATGATCCCCTATCAGCAGTTAGCAATGCGGCCTCATCCTCACTTTGAAATCGTTCAGCACTGAATCTAACCATCTCTCCTCCTCCATTATCAACACCATCTGAGTCTTAGGGGCAGAAGACCTCACTCTTCCGACCCTTAAAACAACAATAACTAACTAATCATTTGAGTCGGCTCATGCGCACAGCTTCATCTAGCATGTTCATCTCTAACTTTATTATTTATTTATTTATTCGTTAATTCCCCATAAGGAGAGCGTTACAACACAATCAATTTTCATGTTTCATTCTGGACCTTTCTTCTTTTTTCCCAAAAACCTCTCATATACACACTATGTTTCCTCTTTCTCTCTTCTGTCCACCTCTTTGCTGGCTGTCTCTCTTTGGGAGTTTGCTCAAACTTCTGTAGTCTAAGTTTTTCTCTGTATGTGCTCCTGTCTGTGATGTCTTCTGTAGAGATGTTTAGTTTCTTAAGGTCTTCCACAGTTTCCTTTACCCAATTAGTTTTTAGTGTGCTATTCGTAACTATATTAAAATTTTTCTTGGTCAGTCTGTCTTCGGTCATCCTATGTATATGTCCATAAAATTTTGCCCTTCTTTTCCTTATGTTGTTTGTAATCGTCTCTGTCTGTTTGTACAGTTCTATTGTCGGTCTCTTCATCCATATTCCCTCTTTCTGAACTGGCCCGTAGATCTTTCTCAGAATTTTTCTCTCTTGTTTTTCTAATTCCTTGATTTTTGTTCGCCCCTTGATTGCTGTCGTTTCTGAAGCGTATAAGGCCTCTGGTAAGACTACTGTACGGTAGTGTCGTAATTTGGCATTGATGGAAATACTTTTTGTATTGTAGTGGTTCCATGTAAGTCGGTATGCTTTCTGCAATTTAGCGATCCTGTCTTCATTGGATGCCAAGTTCAGTCCTGTTTTCTGTATAATCTCTCCTAGATATTTGAAACTTTCTACTTGTGTTATTTTTCCATGCTTGGTTTCCAGTGGGTGCTTGTCTGTAGATTTTGTGTCCATGAACTGTGTTTTTTCGTATGAGATTTGTAACCCTGTTTTGGCAGAGATTTCATGTAGCGTCTCTAGAGCTTCTTTGGCTTCTTTTCTGTTATTTGTTATAATCGCTACATCATCGGCAAAGGCCAGACACTTAATGTTGACTGTCCTTTTCTGGAGTTTTGCCATTTTTATGCCTTTGACTCCTTTTTCCCATGTCTTGATTATTTTATCCAAAACTGAGTTGAATAGAATGGGTGATAAACCATCACCTTGTCGCACTCCTGTATTAATTTTGAAGGGTTCCGAGATCTCTCCCATGAATTTAACTTTGGATATTGTATTTGTTAATGTTTCTTGGATTAGTTTTCTGGACTTATTGTCGACCTTCATTCCTTCTAATGTGTTAAAAAGTGTTTCTCTATCTATGGAGTCGTACGCTTTTTTGTAGTCGACGAATGTGATTGTTGTGTTCCTGGTTTTTCTCGTTGCTAGTATTGTTCTCAGGCACCAAATCTGCTCACTGCACGATCTTCCCTTCCTGAACCTTCCTTGGTATTCTCCTATCTGTGGATCTATCTGAGGCTCTATCCGTTTTAACAGGGCTTTGGAGAAAATTTTGTATGCGACGGGTAATAGTGAAATCCCTCTATAATTATTAGGGTTCGTTTTGTCTCCCTTCTTGTGGAGGGGGTGTATTAGGGCTGACTTCCATTCTTCTGGTACCTTCCCTGTTTCCCAGATGTTTTCGATGATTTTGTGTATTTTTGGTGTAACATTTTCGTGGTCTAATTTCCAGATTTCCGAAATCAATCCGTCTTCTCCAGGCGCTCTATTGTTCTTTAGTGATTTAATTATTTCCACGATTTCTTCAAGTGTTGGAGGTTTGGAATCAATGTTAGGTTCTGGCTTTTCGAACTGTAATCTGTGTGTTGGTTTATCACAGTTAAGCAGTGAGTCAAAATATTGTGCCAGTATCGTACAGTTCTTTTTCGGGTTTGTCTCCAATGTTCCGTCTTGTCTTTTGAAGCATAAGCTCGGTGGTCGATATCCTGTCATATTCTCTCTGAATGTTCTATAGAAGTTTCGTGTGTTATTTTTGGTAAAATCCTCTTCTATCTCCTTGAGTCTGTTGTTATCGTAGTTTCTTTTTTCTCTGCGGATTATTCTCGAGGAGTCTTTTTGTATCTTGTTGAATTCTTCCCATTTTTCGGGTGTTCTATGGCTGTTAAATTTTTTCCAGGCTTGTATTCTATCCTCTATGGCTCTTTCACATGTCACGTTCCACCATCTGTGCTTCCTTTTCCTCGGGGGCTGCCCCATTTTTATCAGTTCTTTCATGTTTTCGGACATGTCCGTCCAGTTGTTACTCTCAATTTTCTTAAGTCCTTGTGTTATTTCTTTCTTGTTTAATTGTAAATACTCTGGGTCTGTTCTGAAAATTCTGGTTGTTCTCTTAGTTTGTCTGTTTGGTATAAACTTAGCCTTGATGAGTAGTAGATGATGATCAGATTCGAAAAAACCTTTTCTCGTTCGTATATTCATAACTTCTCTGGTGTTTTTTGTAGATATCGCAACGTGGTCTATCTGAAATTCTCCGAGGGCGCTAACTTTATTATTATTATTATTATTATTATCATTATTATTATTATTATTATTATTATTATTATTATTATTATTATTATTATTATTATTATTATTATTATTATTATATCGATTGTTCCCCTTTAGGAGAGCGATTGAACTTGAATTTACGATTACATCTTCGGGCGTTTTCCCTCTTTTCTTCCCAAAATCTCTTCATCCTCTCGGAATGCTCCTTCTTCCGCTCATCTATCCACTTTTTTGCATGTTTTCATGATGTTCTTTGCTCAAACTAAGCATTTGTGATTTTATTCAGGAACTCGGTGCGGTTCTCGAAATTTTCTATGTTCATCTGTTGTAGGTACCGTACCTCTGGAGCTCTTTCAGCCATTTACTTCCGTTATGATGTTGAGTAGTTTC
Source organism: Meconema thalassinum (assembly GCA_946902985.2). Lineage (NCBI taxonomy): Eukaryota > Metazoa > Arthropoda > Insecta > Orthoptera > Tettigoniidae > Meconema > Meconema thalassinum. The sequence continues at coordinate 791,447,690 of OX336390.1, forward strand.
TTTGCCGTTCTGGAGTTTTCGAACATATAGATGTGTGTGTAAAACTTTCCTTGGCGTTTTCTGATTTCTTCCGTTATTGTGTTGGTCATTTGATAGAGTTCGTTCTGAGGTGTCTTCATCCAAATACCGTTTTTATTGATTGCCCCGTAAATCTTCCTGAGATTTTTTGTTCCTGCTTTTCAATGTCCTTAATTTTGGAATAACCGTCGATCACCATTGTTTCGGCTGCGTAGGTTGCTTCTGGAGGAATCAATGTTTTATTGTGCCTTCATTTTGCGTCTATCGAAATGCACTTCTTGTTGTAGTGAGCCCACGTTAGCTTATAGGCCTGTTGTAGCTTGGTGGTTCTTTGTTCATTGGCGATTCGGTTAAGTCCCGAGGACTGTATGGTTTCAGCAAGGTATTTAAATTGCTGGACTTGTGCAATTTTAATGTATTTTGGGATTAAAGGGGATTTATATTCTGGCCGTCTTTCCATGTATTTTTTTTTAATAAGAGATTTATAGTTCGCTTTTTTGCGCATTTCATGTAGTTTTTCCACTGCGTGCATCGCTTCCTTTCCTTTGTCAGTGATAATTGCAGTATCGTCCGCGAAAGCGAGGCATCTGACTTAGTTATTGTTTTTTTAAGGAGCGGAACTACGAGGCCATCTGCACTTGACTTAAATACGGTTCTCTTTTTATACCAATTTGGATGCCCTTTACATTAGGTTCCCCTTCCCTAATGATCTATTCTAGAACGATACTGAAGAGGATTGGGGATAGTCCGTCCCCCTGTCGGACTCCAGTTTTGATTTAGTTGGGCTCTGATATTTCGCCCATGAATTTCAATTTTGGCATTGTTCCTGTAAGCGTCTGTACTGTGATTTTTCGGGTCTTTCTGTAAGTCCCGAATTCTTCCATGATTTTCAAAAGGGTTTCGCGGTGTACTGAATCATATGCTTTTCTGAAGTCGATGAATGTAATTACTGTATTTCTGCATTTTCTTATTTGTAATATCGTCTTTAAGATCCAGATCTGTTCAGCACATGATTGCCCTTTTCTGAATCCAGCTTGGTATTCACCAAATTAGTGGATTCACTAGGGGTTCTATTCTGTTTGAAAGTGCTTTGGAGAGTATTTTGTAAGCAATCGGGAGCAGGGAGATTCCTCTGTAATTATTGATGTCCGTCTTATCACCCTATTTGTGTAACGGGTGAAATAGATCATATTTCCAGTCTTCTGGAATGTGCACCATCGTCCGTATGTCTGAAATCATGTGTTTCTGCGTTAGTGTAAGATCGTACAGTTTTTCAGCGATGATCCCATCTTCTCCTGGTGCTTTGTTGTCTTTGAACAGCTTGACGATACCCTGAATTTCTTCGAGGTCAGGGGCTTGTGAGTCCGGGTGCGTGAATACCGGAGGGTTGAAGTCAAGTTTTTCTTGGGGTGATTCGCAGTAAAGAAGAGAGTAGGGCTAAGATTTTGAAGTTATTTTTGTGTTAGTTTCCAACGTGCCGTCGTTTTTTAAAATCACAGTGGAGCAATTGGGAATATCTGGAACGATATTGAAGAGGATTGGGGATAGTCCGTCCCTCTGTCGGACTCCAGTTTTGATTTAGAAGGGCTCTGATATTTAGCCCATGAATTTCACTTTGGGCATTGTTCCTGTAAGCGTCTGTACAGTGATTTTTCGGGTCTGTATGTTCTAACCCTGGTCTATCCCTACATTTCTTATCCTCGACCCTTCCTTCTGTAACTAAGTAACCTATTCCTGAGTGTCTTAGCTTGTGTCCGGCCAATCTATCTCATCTCTTCATTAGCAGTCGCCAGAAACATCTTTCTTCTTCCACTCGTCTTAATACCTCTTCATTCGTAACCCTATCTACCCATCTGATCTTCATCATTCTCCTGTAAAACCAAATTTCAAACGATTCAATTCTCCTATTCTCTGCTGCTCCAACAGTCCAAGTTTCATTTACTTAGGGGCAGATGACCTCGTAGTTCCGCCCCTTAAAACAACAATAACTAACTACATTTACATAGAGTGCTACGCTCCAGACGAAGGCTTTCAAAAATAACTTCCTAATACCTAACTCTATATTCGATGTCAGGGGGTTTCTGTAGAAACGCTTTCCTTGCCTGTGTTAACCTCCTTTTTATATCTTCTTTGCTTCGTCCATCACTGGTTATTTTTCTTCCTAAGTAAGAGAGGTCACCTACTTTCTTTAGCTTTTCACCTGATAATTCGACATCCATAGGGGTTTCTGATTTCTAGATGTAGTTTACATCTCAAGTAATATTGGTCTTCGACTAAGTTTGACCATAAGGTAATGTGCCTTTATATGACATAATTTGCCCTTTTTAGAATAAATATGTAGTAAAGGTGTAAATGAATGTGCAATATATGACTCGGCAATAATCAGTACAAAGCAAAAAATATGACTGATTCTAAAATCTAGAGCTCAGCAGTATTTAGAACACAAATCTAATATACGGTACTTGCATAAAATGGGGTCAAGCTTGCAAGCTGCGGTGACGATAAGATTTAACATGCAAAAAGACGTTTAAGGCTCCAAAATCATTTTGGCTGGACTAGAGAATTGGTTATACAAATACCACCGAAATGAATTGATGCAGAGTTACAAGAATGTTGCAAGTTAACAAGAGAGGGGAAGCCTTTCCAAGAAAGAGCCTCAAAAGTTACACCAAAAAAAAATACACAGGTTAATTACTACAGATACATTAACTGTTTAATGATTGAAAGGGGCAGGAAGGAATATAAGGATTTTTTTTCCCACTAAAAGTCTGTCTATTTTTTGGGGACGTCGCACTTTGAGAGTTTTTGGAACGGAAATATCACTTTTAAATATGATGGATCATTTTCACAGTCTGAGTGTTTATTTTGTTTCAATGTTAATGTAATATTGATACACTTGCAAAATTGCTTGTTTAACTAGTAGCCTACGAAGTTTTTGCCTTAGTTGAGTAGGGCGAAGGGGTTAAATTTATTAACCCAGCAAAAAGTTGAACGAAGTAATTAAGATAATCCCACGTTGAGTTGATTACTTACTTACTTAGTTGGCCACACGAACCGAAGTCGGGTCATTGCCTCACTCTTTAGCCTCTTCCATTGCGTTCTGTCTCCGGCGATATTCTCGTTGGCTCCCAGGGCCTCCAGGTGTTTCCTGACTCCATCCTGCCATCTCAACTTTGGTCTACCGAGGGATCTTTTCCCTTGTGGTTTTCCTTCTAGCACTCTTTTTACCATCCCTTCTTCCCTTCTCAGTACATGTCCCTGCCATTTTATTCTTCTGCTCGTTATTACTGTTATCACATCCGGTTCGTTATACAGTGCATGCATTTCTGTGTTTTTTTCCTCTTCTGAAGTTTCCCTGATCTTATACCAACCCGAAGAGTTTTCTTAACACTGTTTTCAAAGGTCAATATTCACCTCTCCATCTTATTGCTCAGCGTCCATGTCTCTGCCCCATATATTAATACTGATCGTACAATTGTCTTATAAACACGGAGTTTTGATGTCCTTGATAACAGTTTACTGTTGAATAGTTTATTCATCGCAAACATGCACCTCTCTGCAGATTTTTTATGGTTCATTATCTCTTCCTCCAAGTTGTTATTCCAATTTACGATGCTTCCTAGATATTTGAAGGATCCAGTCTTCTTAAACAGCAAGCTTTCTATCTCTTGTGCCCCCATCGCTTCTTCTTTATTCTCCCTTGTAACTACCACACACTCCGTTTTCTCTTGATCTTTAGTGCCTTTTCCAATACCAGATTAAACAGGCTGGGGGAGATGCTGTCTCCCTGCTTTAATCCTGTCACCACATTAAAACTATCAGTTTCACTGCCCTCGACCCTCACTTTACACTTAGTTTTCTCCATGCACATTCTAGTAAATCTAATCAGTTTCGAGGGTATTCCTTATTCTTCCAACGTCCTCCATATGCTCTCTCTGTTGACACTATCACAAGCTTTCTTGAAGTCTATAAACAGGCAGTAAACCTTCTTGTCAAATTCCCACATCTTTTCGATTACTTTCCTGAGTATGAATATTTGGTCTGTCGTTGACATGCTTTTTCGAAATCCAGCCTAGTGCTTTTCAAGGTTTTCCTCCACATACGGTTGTAGCTTTTGTAATAGGATTCGCGCAAATATCTTGTATGCGCTACATAATAATGATACCCCCCTGTAGTTCTCACATTTGGATCTCTTCCCTTTCTTGTGTATTGGACATATTATTGCTTCTTGCCATTCTTTAGGCATCTTTTCATTTCTCCAAATTTGCAGAATTAATCCATACAGTGCTTTTCTGCACGCTTCTCCCCCTTGCTTCATTAGTTCCATTGCCATGCCATCAATTCCTGGTGCCTTGTTGTTCATTGTAGGGACATTAATAATATTAGTTAGTAAGTTGTAGTTAGTATGTTGGCAGTTGAGAGTCAGTTGTTATTGTCATTGTCAGTGGGGTTATATCATTCATCTGGTATTCCAGCGGTACGTAATAGTGAAAGTGTATAAATTAAATAGTTGATGTTAATAAAAAATAAAATAAGGAAACATCCCGACAAAGTGGTGACCCTGACGTGATATTGAAGCAGAAACCGTAGCAACAGCATTTTTCAATTCCTGGATTACCAGATTCGGAACGCCGCAACAGATAGTAACCGATCAGGGAAGACAATTCCAGTCATGTATGTTCCGAGCTTTGACAAAGATTTGCGGTTGTAAACTGACAAGAACGACTGCATACCACCCACAGGCAAATGGGAAAATCGAAAGGTTTCACCGTACGCTGAAGAGTGCCATTCGAACCCATGGTACTGTACGCATTTGGGGAGACGAGACAGAAAATTATACAAGTAGTGGAAAGTTTTCTAAATTAGCCCATGTTAAAATTTATCGATGCTGGAAGCGAACGCAAAACTGGTTTGGTTAGAGAGTGAATTAACTGAGTTAATTCGGCTGGCCAATAGCAAATTAGTAGTCGCAAGGGGACTCGGAACAAGCTTCGCTAGGATGACTAAGAACCCGAGCAGTCACGAGGACGCCCGAGTGAAAAAGAATGGGGAGAGGAACTAAGCGTGTGGCAAGAGAAAGAAGAGGGAGCCGACGCGAGACCGACACGCGACCATGACCAATGGGAAGCCGCCTATTAAAATTAACACCAACAGAGTAATTAACATATATAATTACTAGGACAATGTTATTACATTAAACCATCATGAAGAGTGTTAAATGATAATTAAGAACGACTGAATATAATTACAGCCGAGTTCTTAAGTTATTAATGAAGAGTTTGATCAATTAATATAAGCAACCAATCAGAGCCATGGATTGAAAAGGACGCGGTTTTTGGAAAAGAGACGCGAAGAAAAGACGAGAGGAAGCGAGGCTCTTATCAACCACGACTTCGAAGTAGAAGGACGTTACAACGAACTAGTCTCCAAGTTGAACGAAAGAGATAGAATTATTCATCGAAGGCACTCAGTAATGTGCATGTAATATTAACATAGATATTCAGCGAGGAAACAATATTAAATTTATACGACAAAGCTACAGCTTTAAGATGATAAAAATTCAAAAGTTAAGGGAGGAATTTCATGAAGATTCTACAGGCGTCGTGATGAACGCTTAAACAATTATGGGAACAACGATATGATGGCATCAAGAACATCCGAAATGACTTAACATCAACATCTCGGGGGAGATTAACATCTCATCTCTCCCGTAATAGAAAGTCTACAATCATCAGTCATTTTACCATCTCAAATGACGATCTACAGGGAACTATGGGGGAAGAAGACTGGAAGTTATTCATGTACGAGGGCGACCAGGGAATTACCGGGTGCCGAAGAGAGAAAGGGCTATCCCATCTCAATCAGAAGAGTCATCGGCGGAAGGAGGAGACAGCTCGATGATGATCGAGTTCGAATCCCAGTTCCTGACCGCACGAGATATTCGGAGGGAGATTTGGACAAGAATGCTGACCACCACGCAGTCTTAGGCCGCTAAAACATTCCGTTTCTAATGGGTAACCAAAGGGAGTCCACTTCAAGTCAACTCTAACCCAGCACAAGGTAGTCCAAGGACCAACGCTAAATATCCCACTATGTAGAATTGTAGATCTTGAATATCCGACAACTATTGTTGAATGCCATTTTTCTATATTGTTTATTAGTTTATTGCAGTTTTCAATGTTATATTTGTAAAAACATCATGCGGATGTTTGATAGTATTTTTCGACGACTTCGGAATTTTAGGGATTTTTAATTTCGATTTTTGCGATATTCGAAATTTGAAGGGAGATTTTATAGTTTAATTCAGATTTTATACTTTAGCTCAAGATTTTATAGTTTAATTCAGATTTTATACTTTAGCTCGAGATTTTATAGTTTAATTCAGATTTTATACTTTAGCTCGAGATTTTATAGTTTAATTCAGATTTTATACTTTAGCTCAAGATTTTATAGTTTAATTCAGATTTTATACTTTAGCTCAAGATTTTATAGTTTAATTCAGATTTTATACTTTAGCTCAAGATTTTATAGTTTAATTCAGAATTGTTATTGTAAAGTTAAAACGTGTATTAAATCGAACGATATCTATGTTTTATTAATAAATGTAATAGTGGAAATGTTTTCCAAGTATGTGAAAGGAAGTATATGTCAAAGAATGTAATTACGAAAGATCTATTGTAGAGATCTAGAGAAAGTCACGAACTGAGAAATAATGAAACGAATTTAGTGAAGAAAGTTTGTAAGCAATGGTTTTTTGAAAGTATTAGAATTTGTTGAACAGACAGTAAAGAAAGAATGTGTGAAGTATTATAATGTGGAATTAACAGATGCGAACGAGAGCATATTTTGAAGTAAGAAATAACGTAATGATGAAATGGAAGAAATGTTACAGTTTGTTGAAAGAATTTTGAGAAATGTGACTGAAGTAAAGAAATAAGATTTTATTTAAAGACTATCATTTTATCGCATTACCTATTAAATTGAGGTAGGGAGAGAACCAGTATTTTTATTATATGTTCATTAAGATTGTGATGACTGAAAGAAGAGTTTATTATTGGAAAGTGTAGAGAAAGAAATGTTATGGAAGTTTGCGAAGTATCTCAATGGATGAGATTTATTATTCCCGTTGTAGACGGAGGTATTTGTTGTGAGACAATGAGCCAGTGTATAGCCATTGATCTATTTTTGAGGAAATGTCTGTAGGGACAGACGCATGTATTTCATGAAAGTAAGAAGTTATAAGAGAATTGTTACGGAAGTTTAGTAATTGTGGATGTTATTGAAATAGTCTCAATAGAGTTGAAACTCCTTGAAATTCACAGGACAGCGGATCCTGGATGAGGTTAAATCTGATAGAAATTATAGGGTTTAATGGATCTTTGTTGAAGCTGAGAGTAAACTGAGATCTATTAAATGGTTCTTATCCTAATGTTTGTCATTTATGATAATTATTCAACGAGTGGAAATGTGTATTTTTATTAAGTATTTTTATTACATGAACAGATAAGTTGTAGGAGGTTTTTGAACTAGTCTCTACTTAATTGTATGGATTATGGAATCCCAGATGTTAACGTAAAGCACGAACAAGACTAAGTAGAGTGAAGTAATATTTTTCTGAAGCCCGTTGAGATTTAGAAGTAATGTGGAAGGACAATTACATGTTGTATTGTCGGGAGAAAGGAACGAACGTGTTGTAAATATTTTATTTCTAAGTAAGTAATTGACGAACGACGACGTGATTATTTTCATTGTATAGAATGTTATATTAAATGTATTTCAGATAAATTCGTAAATAGATTTAGGAGTGTTTTATATTTTAAATTTAAACTTTAAAACTTTATGTAGAGATTTTGCGCTTCTTAGATGAAGAAATGTTAATATTAGGGTGTGGGAGATGAATTGTATAGAGTAATGATAAGTATTTGTATGACGGAGATCTACGTCATGGGTAACGTCATTTATTTTTGGGATTATTTAAATTTTTAACTAATAACATTTTTCTTGTTATAAACTCCCGTCACCTAGGGCACAGCAGTTGTTCGCTGTATAGAAGCTTATTTAAGCTTACACGTAACAATTTTTACGGTTTCTTAGCGAAACAATTTGAACTTGTATGGATTAATGACACTAGTCATATATTTTATTTCATGGTTTATTTTCGAGAGCATTTAATCAAAGCTCGGTGACACGCGATGTGTATTGTTTTTTTAAATAAATAGACGGATTCGTGTTGACGATTTCCTGATTGTTTTATAGGAAAGTGGCATTATACTTGTAGTTAGATGGTAGAGGAATGTGCGGTAGGGTGGAAGTTCCCAAGGGACCTAATCCGTATCCTTACGCCCGAGATTTATACAGAGTTATTTTTCTTTATCCTAAGTAGTTAGATGACCCTACTGTTCTGTAGTTAGATACTCCAGCACATTCCGTTTGAGAAAATACCTGTCCCTTATTCTGAGTGTTTTCGCCAAGTGGCACCATGTCGTTTTTAGCCGGGGCGTCAAGATGCTACAATCCCAGATTATTTCCAGCCGGAGGATATTGGTGGATCATCCAGATATAAGGGTACAGTACAGCTAAATGGAGTGATGTTCTGCCAATGATTCTACTTGGTCTTCGTTGCTCCTTCAAGAATGAAAGCAATTCTACAGTGGCGGAGATGGTCTATGGCACTACGTTGCCTGGAGATTTTTTTTGAGGAACCTCATACCACAATGGACACTGACCTTCCAACATTCGTCACTGAACTGAAGAAACGGATGAATTGCTTGAAGCCAGCAGATTGCTCCCACAAGGCCAAAGAAAATACTTTCGTTCACAAGGATCTCAAAAGTTCAAATTATGTATTTGTCAGAATCGATAGGGTAAAGAGTGGACTCACACAACCATATGAAGGACCTTATGAAGTAGTTCAACGTTCACCAAAATTTTTCAATTTGAGGATTAAGGACAAACTGATCGACGTTTCTATCGATCGACTCAAACCAGCTTACTTCATTATTGATAGCAGTGCACATGAAGACCCAAAAATATCAGATAAGCTGCAAGTTAAGAATGATACGAACTGTCCCAAAGTGCCTCACAAAACCACAAAATCAGGACGTGTTGTGAGATTTCCAGCAAAATTTGCAAACATTATTGAGTAATACCCTAGGAATATTTTGTATAAGTACGTAGGTACAGTAAAAAAATATGACCCTATTGAGGGGGGAGTGATGTAGGGACATTTATAATATTAGTTAGTAAGTTGTAGTTAGTATGTTGGCAGTTGAGAGTCAGTTGTTATTGTCATTGTCAGAGGGGTTAGATCATTCATCTGGTATTCCAATAAAAGGTACGTAATAGTGAAAGTGTTTAAATTAAATAGTTGATGTGAATAAAAATTGCCGTAGCACTGCATCTACTTCTCTCATTGTAGGCTCCTCCACAATTGGTTGGGGTCCTTCGTAGATTCTATTTTCCTCTGTAGGGACATTCAGTAAATCTTCATGCCTTCCTCTTGTCCAGCCACCATGTCACCTTTATTATTTTCCATCATTGCGATTCGTGGTCTGTACCCTGTATTGAAGAGCCGTGTGCATCTGTAGAATTATCTAATATTGTTCTTACTTCTGTCTTCCTCAGCCTTTTCTAGCTGCTTGTTGATGAATTGCCTCTTTTCTCTTCTCATTATCAGCCTTGTTTCCCGTGCTGCTTTTGCGTATTCTTCTCTGTGTTGTTGGCTGTTTGTATCTAACATCCTCCGTTTGTATTCCTTTCTTTTCTTTATTGCTGCTTCACATTCTTCATTGAAGCATACCTTATCCCCCCCTTCTTTTTTAAGTGTTCATTTGCAGTCTCAATTACTATTGATTGAGGTTTCCCATCGGCTTCCCTTCTCCCTTTTCTTCTTCTAGTTCCCCTAGAATTTGAAAACGGTTTTGTAATTTTAGTTGATACTCACTTTTTATTTTTTCATTTTCCAGTCGATTAACATCTATTTTTCCTTTTACCGTGCCTGCTCTCGTAAACTTTTCTTTTGATATTCTTTGCTTTACATTAATTAGAACCAGGTTGTGATCACTTCCCAATGCGGTGGAAGAACTACTATACAATATCAGTATATTAGAAGAATATACCACACAGGCTGTGCACCTGATATCCCTGTAGGTTTTCTCTAAACGTCTCGTAGAAATATCTTGTAATATGTTTGGTGAAATCCAGCTGGATTTCGTGGAGTCTGTTGTCATTTCCTCGTTTTATTTTGTTTGGTTGAAGGTTAAAAGGGTCGATAATTTTTCAGTTAGCTTGGCAGACACACAGTCATAATATGAACCATGTTGCTCGATCATCGGTTCCGTATTGACTAATTAACAAGAGGATTTACTAGGATAAATACGTAGGGATTTTCCCGGCCATGTAAGTATGCAAAGAATCTTTAATTGATACTACTTAAATAATGTTACGTGCCACCCCCCTAGTGGCACTTTTGCTAACTGGATTACCGTGGGAAGAAGGCACAACACCAATTACTGCTTAAAGAAATAATTAACTTTATTGTGGCCAGAAAGATACACTCCTCAACAGCAAATACTAGCAATTATTACCTTACTCCAGTTTCCTCACGTCGAGAATACTTCTCCTTTCACTTGGCAACAGACCACAGTTAATCCTTTCGCTAATGAGTCCGGTCCCGTACGCTGGCTAGAAATAGCTGCACTAGGTCTGTAACTCACTGTTTTGCAACTCACCACAATGACCTCTCTCGCACTGAGTAAGCACACTCGCTCAAAACACAGGCAGTCCCCTGTAAGCTCCTCACTCCCTTCGCTGTCAAGAGAATCGGCTTCACTAGGGGTTTCGCAAGTCACCACACTTCTGTCGCTCAAGATAAGCGCTCGCACTCGCTCGTAAAACACAACAACCACCACTGCTTGACAGGTCGCACTTATATAGCAGGCCGGTGACTCAATAAATGCTTCTAGATCCATCCAGGGTTCACGGCTTCCCGAGGTTTCCATCGCTGGCTCAGTCACGAATATTCTGGACCATCCCTTTGTCCTAGTAGCCCTGTTGCATAAGGCGTACGCAATACACGAGGCAGGGCACAGCCCAGCCCTGGGACAGTTGTGACTCATGCGGCGAGCGATGACACAAACTCACAGTCGTAACACCACCCCCTTCCAAAAAAGGCTGATCGTCCGATCAATCATTGGTCCGTCTGTGTCCCTCCGTAGGCTGCCAGGCGATCTCGATGCACGATCTTCATCTTCGCCCTCGGGCTCCACTGGATCCTGTAGACGACATCGTTGATCCGTTTCACGACTCGGTACGGGCCCTCCCAGGACTTCTGTAGTTTGGGTGACAGGCCTTTCTTCCGTAATGGGTTGAAGAGCCAGACCAGGTCGTCCTCGTGGAATCCGCCGGCATCCGTCTGCTGGTCGTATCGGGTCTTCATTCGGTCGGTCTCGATCCGCAGTTTCCTCCTCGCGAACGCGTGCACGTCCTCCAGTTGGTCGACCAGTTCTTGACAATACTGGCTTACCGGGATCGGATCATTCCCAGGTCGTCCGAAGGCAAGATCGACAGGTAGACGGAGCTCCCTCCCAAACATGGCCCGGGCTGGTGTGCACCCGGTGGCTTCATGCACGGCGGCGCGGTAGGCCAGGAGGAATAGTGGAAGATGTTTGTCCCAATCCCTCTGGTGCTCGCTGACGACTATTCGGAGATGGTTTTCGATGGTGCGATTGAATCGCTCTACCATCCCGTCGGACTGCGGGTGTAGCGGCGTTGTCCTTGTCTTCCGGATTCCCAGCAGCTGGCATAGGTTCTGGAACACCTGCGACTCAAAGTTCCTCCATTGGTCGGAGTGCAGCTCCAGGGGTACTCCGTACCGGCTGACGAATTCCTTCACCAGGGTCTCTGCAATCGTCGCGGCTTCTTGGTTAGGGAGCGCATACGCCTCCGGCCATTTGGTAAAGTAGTCGCTGACGACTAATATGTAGCGGTTCCCTGCCTCGCTTAACGGGAATGGCCCAGCAACATCGATGGCCACTCTCTCCATTGGGCCGCCCACGTTGTAGGTCTTCAGTGGACCCCGTCGTCTTCGTCCTGGGCCCTTGCTGGCTGCGCAATCGTGGCACCTCGCGCAGTGGTTCTCCACGTCTGATCGGCATCCGATCCAGTAGAACCGCTCTCTCAGCTTCTCCAGGGTCTTCTTTATCCCTAGGTGTCCACCAGATGATCCTCCATGAACTTCCTTCAGGATTTCCTCCGTCATAGCCTTTGGAACGACGACTTGTTCTCGAGATGTCTTCCCGTCGGTGCTCTCCCAGGTATGACAGATGAGGCCATCCCTTACAATCAGCGAGTAGGGGGTGGCACGTAACAACTGGTGTCAGAAGTGGGATGAAGGCACAACACCAATTACTGCTTAAAGAAATAATTAACTTTATTGTGGTCAGAAAGATACACTCCTCAACAGCAAATACTAGCAATTATTACCTTACTCCAGTTTCCTCACGTCGAGAATACTTCTCCTTTCACTTGTCAACAGACCACAGTTAATCCTTTCGCTAATGAGTCCGGTCCAGTATGCTGGCTAGAAATAGCTGCACTAGGTCTGTCACTCACTGTTTTGCAACTCACCACAATGACCTCTCTCGCACTGAGTAAGCACACTCGCTCAAAACACAGGCAGTCTCCTGTAAGCTCCTCACTCCCTTCGCTGTCAAGAGAATCAGCTTCACTAGGGGTTTCGCAAGTCACCACACTTCTGCCGCTCAAGATAAGCGCTCGCACTCGCTCGTAAAACACAACAACCACCACTGCTTGACAGGTCGCACTTATATAGCAGGCCGGTGACTCAATAAATGCTTCTAGATCCATCCAGGGTTCACGGCTTCCCGAGGTTTCCATCGCTGGCTCAGTCACGAATATTTTGGACCATCCCTTTGTCCTAGTAGCCCTGTTGCAAAAGGCGTACGCAATACACGAGGCAGGGCACAGCCCAGCTCTGGGGCAGTTGTGACTCATGCGGCGAGGGATGACACAAACTCACAGCCGTAACACCACCCCCTTCCTAAAAAGGCTGATCGTCCCGATCAATCATTGGTCCGTCTGTGTCCCTCCGTAGGCTGCCAGGCGATCTCGATGCACGATCTTCATCTTCGCACTCGGGCTCCGCTGGATCCTGTAGACGACATCGTTGATCCGTTTCACGACTCGGTACGGGCCCTCCCAGGACTTCTGTAGTTTGGGTGACAGGCCTTTCTTCCGTAATGGGTTGAAGGGCCAGACCAGGTCGTCCTCGTGGAATCCGCCGGCATCCGTCTGCTGGTCGTATCGGGTCTTCATTCGGTCGGTCTCGATCCGCAGTTTCCTCCTCGCGAACGCGTGCACGTCCTCCAGTTGGTCGACCAGTTCTTGACAATACTGGCTTACCGGGATCGGATCATTCCCAGGTCGGCCGAAGGCAAGATCGACAGGTAGACGGAGCTCCCTCCCAAACATGGCCCGGGCTGCTGTGCACCCGGTGGCTTCATGCACGGCGGCGCGGTAGGCCAGGAGGAATATGGAAGATGTTTGTCCCAATCCCTCTGGTGCTCGCTGACGACTATTCGGAGATGGTTCTCGATGGTGCGATTGAATCGCTCTACCATCCCGTCGGACTGCGGGTGTAGCGGCGTTGTCCTTGTCTTCCAGATTCCCAGCAGCTGGCATAGGTTCTGGAACACCTCCGACTCGAAGTTCCTCCCTTGGTCGGAGTGCAGCTCCAGGGGTACTCCGTACCGGCTGACGAATTCCTTCACCAGGGTCTCTGCAATCGTCGTGGCTTCTTGGTTAGGGAGCGCATACGCCTCCGGCCATTTGGTAAAGTAGTCGCTGACGACTAATATGTAGCGGTTCCCTGCCTCGCTTAACGGGAATGGCCCAGCAACATCGATGGCCACTCTCTCCATTGGGTCGCCCACGTTGTAGGTCTTCAGTGGACCCCGTCGTCTTCGTCCTGGGCCCTTGCTGGCTGCGCAATCGTGGCACCTCGCGCAGTGGTTCTCCACGTCTGATCGGCATCCGATCCAGTAGAACCGCTCTCTCAGCTTCTCCAGGGTCTTCTTTATCCCAAGGTGTCCACCAGATGATCCTCCATGAACTTCCTTCAGGATTTCCTCCGTCATAGCCTTTGGAACGACGACTTGCTCTCGAGTTGTCTTCCCGTCGGTGCTCTCCCAGGTATGGCAGATGAGGCCATCCCTTACAATCAGCGAGTAGGGGGGTGGCACGTAACAACTGGTGTCAGAAGTGGGATGAAGGCACAACACCAATTACTGCTTAAAGAAATAATTAACCTTATTGTGGCCAGAAAGATACACTCCTCAACAGCAAATACTAGCAATTATTACCTTACTCCAGTTTCCTCACGTCGAGAATACTTCTCTTTTCACTTGTCAACAGACCACAGTTAATCCTTTCGCTAATGAGTCCGGTCCCGTACGCTGGCTAGAAATAGCTGCACTAGGTCTGTAACTCACTGTTTTGCAACTCACCACAATGACCTCTCTCGCACTGAGTAAGCACACTCGCTCAAAACACAGGCAGTCCCCTGTAAGCTCCTCACTCCCTTCGCTGTCAAGAGAATCAGCTTCACTAGGGGTTTCGCAAGTCACCACACTTCTGTCGCTCAAGATAAGCGCTCGCACTCGCTCGTAAAACACAACAACCACCACTGCTTGACAGGTCGCACTTATATAGCAGGCCGGTGACTCAATAAATGCTTCTAGATCCATCCAGGGTTCACGGCTTCCCGAGGTTTCCATCGCTGGCTCAGTCACGAATATTCTGGACCATCCCTTTGTCCTAGTAGCCCTGTTGCATAAGGCGTACGCAATACACGAGGCAGGGCACAGCCCAGCCCTGGGACAGTTGTGACTCATGCGGCGAGCGATGACACAAACTCACAGCCGTAACACCACCCCCTTCCAAAAAAGGCTGATCCTCCGATCAATCATTTGTCCGTCTGTGTCCCTCCGTAGGCTGCCAGGCGATCTCGATGCACGATCTTCATCTTCGCCCTCGGGCTCCACTGGATCCTGTAGACGACATCGTTGATCCGTTTCACGACTCGGTACGGGCCCTCCCAGGACTTCTGTAGTTTGGGTGACAGGCCTTTCTTCCGTAATGGGTTGAAGAGCCAGACCAGGTCGTCCTCGTGGAATCCGCCGGCATCCGTCTGCTGGTCGTATCGGGTCTTCATTCGGTCGGTCTCGATCCGCAGTTTCCTCCTCGCGAACGCGTGCACGTCCTCCAGTTGGTCGACCAGTTCTTGACAATACTGGCTTACCGGGATCGGATCATTCCCAGGTCGTCCGAAGGCAAGATCGACAGGTAGACGGAGCTCCCTCCCAAACATGGCCCGGGCTGGTGTGCACCCGGTGGCTTCAAGCACGGCGGCGCGGTAGGCCAGGAGGAATAGTGGAAGATGTTTGTCCCAATCCCTCTGGTGCTCGCTGACGACTATTCGGAGATGGTTCTCGATGGTGCGATCGAATCGCTCTACCATCCCGTCGGACTGAGGGTGTAGCGGCGTTGTCCTTGTCTTCCGGATTCCCAGCAGCTGGCATAGGTTCTGGAACACCTCCGACTCGAAGTTCCTCCCTTGGTCGGAGTGCAGCTCCAGGGGTACTCCGTACCGGCTGACGAATTCCTTCACCAGGGTCTCTGCAATCGTCGCGGCTTCTTGGTTAGGGAGCGCATACGCCTCCGGCCATTTGGTAAAGTAGTCGCTGACGACTAATATGTAGCGGTTCCCTGCCTCGCTTAACGGTAATGGCCCAGCAACATCGATGGCCACTCTCCATGGGGCCGCCCACGTTGTAGGTCTTCAGTGGACCCCGTCGTCTTCGTCCTGGGCCCTTGCTGGCTGCGCAATCGTGGCACCTCGCGCAGTGGTTCTCCACGTCTGATCGGCATCCGATCCAGTAGAACCGCTCTCTCAGCTTCTCCAGGGTCTTCTTTATCCCTAGGTGTCCACCAGATGATCCTCCATGAACTTCCTTCAGGATTTCCTCCGTCATAGCCTTTGGAACGACGACTTGCTCTCGAGATGTCTTCCCGTCGGTGCTCTCCGAGGTATGGCAGATGAGGCCATCCCTTACAATCAGCGAGTAGGGGGGTGGCACGTAACAACTGGTGTCAGAAGTGGGATGAAGGCACAACCCAATTAATGCTTAAAGAAATAATTAACCTTATTGTGGCCAGAAAGATACACTCCTCAACAGCAAATACTAGCAATTATTACCTTACTCCAGTTTCCTCACGTCGAGAATACTTCTCCTTTCACTTGTCAACAGACCACAGTTAATCCATTCGCTAATGAGTCCGGTCCCGTACGCTGGCTAGAAATAGCTGCACTAGGTCTGTAACTCACTGTTTTGCAACTCACCACAATGACCTCTCTCGCACTGAATAAGCACACTCGCTCAAAACACAGGCAGTCCCCTGTAAGCTCCTCACTCCCTTCGCTGTCAAGAGAATCAGCTTCACTAGGGGTTTCGCAAGTCACCACACTTCTGTCACTCAAGATAAGCGCTCGCACTCGCTCGTAAAACACAACAACCACCACTGCTTGACAGGTCGCACTTATATAGCAGGCCGGTGACTCAATAAATGCTTCTAGATCCATCCAGGGTTCACGGCTTCCCGAGGTATCCATCGCTGGCTCAGTCACGAATATTCTGGACCATCCCTTTGTCCTAGTAGCCCTGTTGCATAACGCGTACGCAATACACGAGGCAGGGCACAGCCCAGCTCTGGGGCAGTTGTGACTCATGCGGCGAGGGATGACACAAACTCACAGCCGTAACACCACCCCCTTCCTAAAAAGGCTGATCGTCCCGATCAATCATTGGTCCGTCTGTGTCCCTCCGTAGGCTGCCAGGCGATCTCGATGCACGATCTTCATCTTCGCACTCGGGCTCCGCTGGATCCTGTAGACGACATCGTTGATCCGTTTCACGACTCGGTACGGGCCTTCCCAGGACTTCTGTAGTTTGGGTGACAGGCCTTTCTTCCGTAATGGGTTGAAGAGCCCGACCAGGTCGTCCTCGTGGAATCCGCCGGCATCCGTCTGCTGGTCGTATCGGGTCTTCATTCGGTCGGTCTCGATCCGCAGTTTCCTCCTCGCGAACGCGTGCACGTCCTCCAGTTGGTCGACCAGTTCTTGACAATACTGGCTTACCGGGATCGGATCATTCCCAGGTCGTCCGAAGGCAAGATCGACAGGTAGACGGAGCTCCCTCCCAAACATGGCCCGGGCGGGTGTGCACCCGGTGGCTTCATGCACGGCGGCGCTGTAGGCCAGGAGGAATAGTGGAAGATGTTTGTCCCAATCCCTCTGGTGCTCGCTGACGACTATTCGGAGATGGTTCTCGATGGTGCGATCGAATCGCTCTACCATCCCGTCGGACTGAGGGTGTAGCGGCGTTGTCCTTGTCTTCCGGATTCCCAGCAGCTGGCATAGGTTCTGGAACACCTCCGACTCGAAGTTCCTCCCTTGGTCGGAGTGCAGCTCCAGGGGTACTCCGTACCGGCTGACGAATTCCTTCACCAGGGTCTCTGCAATCGTCGCGGCTTCTTGGTTAGGGAGCGCATACGCCTCCGGCCATTTGGTAAAGTAGTCGCTGACGACTAATATGTAGCGGTTCCCTGCCTCGCTTAACGGGAATGGCCCAGCAACATCGATGGCCACTCTCCATGGGGCCGCCCACGTTGTAGGTCTTCAGTGGACCCCGTCGTCTTCGTCCTGGGCCCTTGCTGGCTGCGCAATCGTGGCACCTCGCGCAGTGGTTCTCCACGTCTGATCGGCATCCGATCCAGTAGAACCGCTCTCTCAGCTTCTCCAGGGTCTTCTTTATCCCTAGGTGTCCACCAGATGATCCTCCATGAACTTCCTTCAGGATTTCCTCCGTCATAGCCTTTGGAACGACGACTTGCTCTCGAGTTGTCTTCCCGTCGGTGCTATCCCAGGTATGGCAGATGAGGCCATCCCTTACAATCAGCGAGTAGGGGGGTGGCACGTAACAACTGGTGTCAGAAGTGGGATGAAGGCACAACACCAATTACTGCTTAAAGAAATAATTAACCTTATTGTGGCCAGAAAGATACACTCCTCAACAGCAAATACTAGCAATTATTACCTTACTCCAGTTTCCTCACGTCGAGAATACTTCTCTTTTCACTTGTCAACAGACCACAGTTAATCCTTTCGCTAATGAGTCCGGTCCCGTACGCTGGCTAGAAATAGCTGCACTAGGTCTGTAACTCACTGTTTTGCAACTCACCACAATGACCTCTCTCGCACTGAGTAAGCACACTCGCTCAAAACACAGGCAGTCCCCTGTAAGCTCCTCACTCCCTTCGCTGTCAAGAGAATCAGCTTCACTAGGGGTTTCGCAAGTCACCACACTTCTGTCGCTCAAGATAAGCGCTCGCACTCGCTCGTAAAACACAACAACCACCACTGCTTGACAGGTCGCACTTATATAGCAGGCCGGTGACTCAATAAATGCTTCTAGATCCATCCAGGGTTCACGGCTTCCCGAGGTTTCCATCGCTGGCTCAGTCACGAATATTCTGGACCATCCCTTTGTCCTAGTAGCCCTGTTGCATAAGGCGTAGGCAATACACGAGGCAGGGCACAGCCCAGCCCTGGGACAGTTGTGACTCATGCGGCGAGCGATGACACAAACTCACAGCCGTAACACCACCCCCTTCCAAAAAAGGCTGATCGTCCGATCAATCATTGGTCCGTCTGTGTCCCTCCGTAGGCTGCCAGGCGATCTCGATGCACGATCTTCATCTTCGCCCTCGGGCTCCACTGGATCCTGTAGACGACATCGTTGATCCGTTTCACGACTCGGTACGGGCCCTCCCAGGACTTCTGTAGTTTGGGTGACAGGCCTTTCTTCCGTAATGGGTTGAAGAGCCAGACCAGGTCGTCCTCGTGGAATCCGCCGGCATCCGTCTGCTGGTCGTATCGGGTCTTCATTCGGTCGGTCTCGATCCGCAGTTTCCTCCTCGCGAACGCGTGCACGTCCTCCAGTTGGTCGACCAGTTCTTGACAATACTGGCTTACCGGGATCGGATCATTCCCAGGTCGTCCGAAGGCAAGATCGACAGGTAGACGGAGCTCCCTCCCAAACATGGCCCGGGCTGGTGTGCACCCGGTGGCTTCATGCACGGCGGCGCGGTAGGCCAGGAGGAATAGTGGAAGATGTTTGTCCCAATCCCTCTGGTGCTCGCTGACGACTATTCGGAGATGGTTCTCGATGGTGCAATTGAATCGCTCTACCATCCCGTCGGACTGAGGGTGTAGCGGCGTTGTCGTTGTCTTCCGGATTCCCAGCAGCTGGCATAGGTTCTGGAACACCTGCGACTCGAAGTTCCTCCCTTGGTCGGAGTGCAGCTCCAGGGGTACTCCGTACCGGCTGACGAATTCCTTCACCAGGGTCTCTGCAATCGTCGCGGCTTCTTGGTTAGGGAGCGCATACGCCTCCGGCCATTTGGTAAAGTAGTCGCTGACGACTAATATGTAGCGGTTCCCTGCCTCGCTTAACGGTAATGGCCCAGCAACATCGATGGCCACTCTCCATGGGGCCTCCCACGTTGTAGGTCTTCAGTGGACCCCGTCGTCTTCGTCCTGGGCCCTTGCTGGCTGCGCAATCGTGGCACCTCGCGCAGTGGTTCTCCACGTCTGATCGGCATCCGATCCAGTAGAACCGCTCTCTCAGCTTCTCCAGGGTCTTCTTTATCCCTAGGTGTCCACCAGATGATCCTCCATGAACTTCCTTCAGGATTTCCTCCGTCATAGCCTTTGGAACGACGACTTGCTCTCGAGATGTCTTCCCGTCGGTGCTCTCCCAGGTATGGCAGATGAGTCCATCCCTTACAATCAGCGAGTAGGGGGGTGGCACGTAACAACTGGTGTCAGAAGTGGGATGAAGGCACAACACGAATTACTGCTTAAAGAAATAATTAACCTTATTGTGGCCAGAAAGATACACTCCTCAACAGCAAATACTAGCAATTATTACCTTACTCCAGTTTCCTCACGTCGAGAATACTTCTCCTTTCACTTGTCAACAGACCACAGTTAATCCTTTCGCTAATGAGTCCGGTCCCGTACGCTGGCTAGAAATAGCTGCACTAGGTCTGTAACTCACTGTTTTGCAACTCACCACAATGACCTCTCTCGCACTGAATAAGCACACTCGCTCAAAACACAGGCAGTCCCCTGTAAGCTCCTCACTCCCTTCGCTGTCAAGAGAATCAGCTTCACTAGGGGTTTCGCAAGTCACCACACTTCTGTCACTCAAGATAAGCGCTCGCACTCGCTCGTAAAACACAACAACCACCACTGCTTGACAGGTCGCACTTATATAGCAGGCCGGTGACTCAATAAATGCTTCTAGATCCATCCAGGGTTCACGGCTTCCCGAGGTATCCATCGCTGGCTCAGTCACGAATATTCTGGACCATCCCTTTGTCCTAGTAGCCCTGTTGCATAACGCGTACGCAATACACGAGGCAGGGCACAGCCCAGCTCTGGGGCAGTTGTGACTCATGCGGCGAGGGATGACACAAACTCACAGCCGTAACACCACCCCCTTCCTAAAAAGGCTGATCGTCCCGATCAATCATTGGTCCGTCTGTGTCCCTCCGTAGGCTGCCAGGCGATCTCGATGCACGATCTTCATCTTCGCACTCGGGCTCCGCTGGATCCTGTAGACGACATCGTTGATCCGTTTCACGACTCGGTACGGGCCTTCCCAGGACTTCTGTAGTTTGGGTGACAGGCCTTTCTTCCGTAATGGGTTGAAGAGCCCGACCAGGTCGTCCTCGTGGAATCCGCCGGCATCCGTCTGCTGGTCGTATCGGGTCTTCATTCGGTCGGTCTCGATCCGCAGTTTCCTCCTCGCGAACGCGTGCACGTCCTCCAGTTGGTCGACCAGTTCTTGACAATACTGGCTTACCGGGATCGGATCATTCCCAGGTCGTCCGAAGGCAAGATCGACAGGTAGACGGAGCTCCCTCCCAAACATGGCCCGGGCTGGTGTGCACCCGGTGGCTTCATGCACGGCGGCGCGGTAGGCCAGGAGGAATAGTGGAAGATGTTTGTCCCAATCCCTCTGGTGCTCGCTGACGACTATTCGGAGATGGTTCTCGATGGTGCGATCGAATCGCTCTACCATCCCGTCGGACTGAGGGTGTAGCGGCGTTGTCCTTGTCTTCCGGATTCCCAGCAGCTGGCATAGGTTCTGGAACACCTCCGACTCGAAGTTCCTCCCTTGGTCGGAGTGCAGCTCCAGGGGTACTCCGTACCGGCTGACGAATTCCTTCACCAGGGTCTCTGCAATCGTCGCGGCTTCTTGGTTAGGGAGCGCATACGCCTCCGGCCATTTGGTAAAGTAGTCGCTGACGACTAATATGTAGCAGTTCCCTGCCTCGCTTAACGGGAATGGCCCAGCAACATCGATGGCCACTCTCCATGGGGCCGCCCACGTTGTAGGTCTTCAGTGGACCCCGTCGTCTTCATCCTGGGCCCTTGCTGGCTGCGCAATCGTGGCACCTCGCGCAGTGGTTCTCCACGTCTGATCGGCATCCGATCCAGTAGAACCGCTCTCTCAGCTTCTCCAGGGTCTTCTTTATCCCTAGGTGTCCACCAGATGATCCTCCATGAACTTCCTTCAGGATTTCCTCCGTCATAGCCTTTGGAACGACGACTTGCTCTCGAGATGTCTTCCCGTCGGTGCTCTCCCAGGTATGGCAGATGAGGCCATCCCTTACAATCAGCGAGTAGGGGGGTGGCACGTAACAACTGGTGTCAGAAGTGGGATGAAGGCACAACACCAATTAATGCTTAAAGAAATAATTAACCTTATTGTGGCCAGAAAGATACACTCCTCAACAGCAAATACTAGCAATTATTACCTTACTCCAGTTTCCTCACGTCGAGAATACTTCTCCTTTCACTTGTCAACAGACCACAGTTAATCCATTCGCTTATGAGTCCGGTCCCGTACGCTGGCTAGAAATAGCTGCACTAGGTCTGTAACTCACTGTTTTGCAACTCACCACAATGACCTCTCTCGCACTGAGTAAGCACACTCGCTCAAAACACAGGCAGTCCCCTGTAAGCTCCTCACTCCCTTCGCTGTCAAGAGAATCAGCTTCACTAGGGGTTTCGCAAGTCACCACACTTCTGTCGCTCTAGATAAGCGCTCGCACTCGCTCGTAAAACACAACAACCACCACTGCTTGACAGGTCGCACTTATATAGCAGGCCGGTGACTCAATAAATGCTTCTAGATCCATCCAGGGTTCACGGCTTCCCGAGGTTTCCATCGCTGGCTCAGTCACGAATATTCTGGACCATCCCTTTGTCCTAGTAGCCCTGTTGCATAACGCGTACGCAATACACGAGGCAGGGCACAGCCCAGCTCTGGGGCAGTTGTGACTCATGCGGCGAGGGATGACACAAACTCACAGCCGTAACACCACCCCCTTCCTAAAAAGGCTGATCGTCCCGATCAATCATTGGTCCGTCTGTGTCCCTCCGTAGGCTGCCAGGCGATCTCGATGCACGATCTTCATCTTCGCACTCGGGCTCCGCTGGATCCTGTAGACGACATCGTTGATCCGTTTCACGACTCGGTACGGGCCCTCCCAGGACTTCTGTAGTTTGGGTGACAGGCCTTTCTTCCGTAATGGGTTGAAGAGCCAGACCAGGTCGTCCTCGTGGAATCCGCCGGCATCCGTCTGCTGGTCGTATCGGGTCTTCATTCGGTCGGTCTCGATCCGCAGTTTCCTCCTCGCGAACGCGTGCACGTCCTCCAGTTGGTCGACCAGTTCTTGACAATACTGGCTTACCGGGATCGGATCATTCCCAGGTCGTCCGAAGGCAAGATCGACAGGTAGACGGAGCTCCCTCCCAAACATGGCCCGGGCTGGTGTGCACCCGGTGGCTTCATGCACGGCGGCGCGGTAGGCCAGGAGGAATAGTGGAAGATGTTTGTCCCAATCCCTCTGGTGCTCGCTGACGACTATTCGGAGATGGTTCTCGAAGGTGCGATTGAATCGCTCTACCATCCCGTCGGACTGAGGGTGTAGCGGCGTTGTCCTTGTCTTCCGGATTCCCAGCAGCTGGCATAGGTTCTGGAACACCTGCGACTCGAAGTTCCTCCCTTGGTCGGAGTGCAGCTCCAGGGGTACTCCGTACCGGCTGACGAATTCCTTCACCAGGGTCTCTGCAATCGTCGCGGCTTCTTGGTTAGGGAGCGCATACGCCTCCGGCCATTTGGTAAAGTAGTCGCTGACGACTAATATGTAGCGGTTCCCTGCCTCGCTTAACGGGAATGGCCCAGCAACATCGATGGCCACTCTCCATGGGGCCGCCCACGTTGTAGGTCTTCAGTGGACCCCGTCGTCTTCGTCCTGGGCCCTTGCTGGCTGCGCAATCGTGGCACCTCGCGCAGTGGTTCTCCACGTCTGATCGGCATCCGATCCAGTAGAACCGCTCTCTCAGCTTCTCCAGGGTCTTCTTTATCCCTAGGTGTCCACCAGATGATCCTCCATGAACTTCCTTCAGGATTTCCTCCGTCATAGCCTTTGGAACGATGACTTGCTCTCGAGATGTCTTCCCGTCGGTGCTCTCCCAGGTATGGCAGATGAGGCCATCCCTTACAATCAGCGAGTAGGGGGGTGGCACGTAACAACTGGTGTCAGAAGTGGGATGAAGGCACAACACCAATTACTGCTTAAAGAAATAATTAACCTTATTGTGGCCAGAAAGATACACTCCTCAACAGCAAATACTAGCAATTATTACCTTACTCCAGTTTCCTCACGTCGAGAATACTTCTCCTTTCACTTGTCAACAGACCACAGTTAATCCTTTCGCTAATGAGTCCGGTCCCGTACGCTGGCTAGAAATAGCTGCACTAGGTCTGTAACTCACTGTTTTGCAACTCACCACAATGACCTCTCTCGCACTGAGTAAGCACACTCGCTCAAAACACAGGCAGTCCCCTGTAAGCTCCTCACTCCCTTCGCTGTCAAGAGAATCAGCTTCACTAGGGGTTTCGCAAGTCACCACACTTCTGTCGCTCAAGATAAGCGCTCGCACTCGCTCGTAAAACACAACAACCACCACTGCTTGACAGGTCGCACTTATATAGCAGGCCGGTGACTCAATAAATGCTTCTAGATCCATCCAGGGTTCACGGCTTCCCGAGGTTTCCATCGCTGGCTCAGTCACGAATATTCTGGACCATCCCTTTGTCCTAGTAGCCCTGTTGCATAAGGCGTGCGCAATACACGAGGCAGGGCACAGCCCAGCCCTGGGGCAGTTGTGACTCATGCGGCGAGCGATGACACAAACTCACAGCCGTAACAATAATGTATAAGTTTAGGACCCTGCATGCTTTTCGTCAGCAAAGAATTGCTACTTATTTATCTAAGTAAATCCTATTATCACCTTGAGTGTCGGCCGCTTCGGTGGCGTAGTTGGTAGCATACTGAGCTTCTATTTCCAAGGTCGCGGGTTCAAACCCGGCCGAAGTCTTCGGATTTTTAAGAGTGTTAAAAATCCCTCAGTATGCCTTCTTTCGGAGGGGAAGTAAAGCCGGCGGTCCCATGTCTCCTGTGTGAAGCTAAATTACAGGTTATCTTTGAGTAACGCTCGTAGGTTCCAACGTTCATCGCCAGGAGCCGACTGCGGTGACATCTAGTAACAAAGTGCAGAACTAGTTTTGTGGGTCCTATTTTGGTGGCTTTTGGGTGGGGGTAGATCGGGGTTTAAAGGGGAGGGGAATTTTAAAAAATTATGATTGATAGCTCTTGGTAGCTCAATCAGTGGTCGTCAGAGAAAGATTAAGGTTTGAGGGTCTTTTATTATTTTTGAGGCATGTTTTTGAGTTTTAAGAAAGTTCTCCCAGTTTTCCTCGGTTTTAAGACTGCTAAATACTTTCCACGCAGGGGAGCTCTGATCTCTGATCTTAAAACTGATATATAGGCCTACTCTGTCTAGTAGCAGAATTGAGATTAATTCATTGCTTACTTTTTAATTTCAAAAACAGATAAGTTGCTGTTTGTTTTCAAATATCTGATTAAAATTCAAAATAAAACGGGCAATACGAAAGTTGAGTTTTACTCACTGATTCTAAAGCCGTATCGAAAACCTAAATCGGTTGAATAGAATCTTCGGGATCACTTTGGGAAGTTTGTGAATAAAAGTGTTACTGCACAGAACAGAAGGTGCGGAAGTAGAACGATGTCGTTGAGAGCGGTGCGGGGAAGGGGAGCGGAGCTCGAGTGATTTGAGAGAGCGACAACCTTACCTGACGGTATGTGATTCCTAGGCATCTAGTCCAATGTTGCGATTGACTGTGCTGGTTAATTCTGAATTATTGTCAAGGTCTGGATATTTCTGAGTGATCCTTTGATACTTTACCAGTTCCTAGTTACGACTTCTTGTTTTTAGTTTATTGATCTCTACTTTTTGTTTAATTTATTTTACCTGTAACAGTATTATTTTTAATGCCCGTTAGGTGTTCCATTTTCGGCACTTTATTTTGGACAGTATTTCTGGTAGAATATATACATGTACAGTACATATAGGTACGACTCGCGGAGAATATTACTGTCATCACGTAGAGTTATTTTTCGTTTTTGTTGAAAAATGGAGCCATCACCAAAACAGATTCAAGGGCGTTCCACTAAAACCCAAGAGAGATTGCGACTAACAGTAAGTACCTAGAAAAGGAAGCCATGCCCTAAAAAAAAAACACTCACACCTCTACACACTCGTAAGTCTTTTTTCCTAGTTTATATTTGAAATTGTATATTTCTTTACGCTTGCATTAGAGAATCTGTAATGCACTGAGCAGTTATGATTTCACTTATATTCAACCTGCACAAGTTGGATGACTAAACGTCACCCCGCAATCTGCAGGCTACATGGCTGAACAGCGCAGCGGTTGCTTGTTAGGCCTAGGTCCTACATCGGCTGTCGCGCCCCGGGTGTAGTTTGTATTTTACTTCTAATACATAAGTGTAGGAGTACAAGATCACGAACTATTCAGTCTCAACTTTTTTCAGAGAAGCAAGTTCGACTTGAAATGCAATAATGCTTTGTGTGGAAAGGTAAGGCGTAGCGATTGTGAAAATGGAAAATTGGTTTCCGGAAATAATGGATTGGATTGGGATTCATAAAGACTGCTAACAGTACTTTTGCACTACCGGCAAGGTGAAGACGAACAGCTAACTGCAGACCAAACTAATGCTTGTGACAAGGTGCGTTCTTGCTTGCAGCCCCTAATTGCAAAACGTTCCCAGCTAGTATCAAACACCACCTGCAATGCTGCCGAAAATTATATGTCCCTTGTTGAAAAATTCACGGGAGGTAAGCAGATCAACGAAGGAAAACGAGGTTTCGTCACTCATAGAACCAAAGCTGCCGAGCTGGACTTTCAGTTTGGGCCATCCTGGAACTAAAAAAAAAACAATGAAGTCAGTTTTGAAGAAAAAAATATCCCTCTAGTCACGCTGGAAGGCGGAGGTAGATTTCACCGGGCAAACTAGGGGATAAGCGAAAATAGGCAAAATATTGAGGTTTCCGTAGAAGGATCAGACCTAATTTTATACACCTCATTGCGAGAAAGTATTTAACAATTGGTGCTTAATTAACTTTGTTTTTCGTCTTTTTATGCATATTTTTAACATTTTATTGTCTTTTTGGCCTTCTCGTCCTTTGGGGACCATTTTAATACTTGTGGTTACACTGTCCTTATGCAATGTTTCGATACTGATGTGAAACTATCTAACGGTATGTTACTTCCTCACGCAAAATTTTATCTCCCGCAGAGGTGTTGGTTGGTTCCTCAGTTTAGGAGCTGCGGCAACGTGGTCATGTAGCCCCGTGTACTTTGGGTGTGCGTAGAATCTGTTTGATAACCAGTGTTAATTGTGATGGCTGTATTAGTCTGTAATTCTGGTAAGGACTGCTGACGGTCAATTTCAAGTAGTAGTTCCAAATTTTTCTACCAAATGCTACTGTCAACGACACCTAGCTGTGAACTTGGCAACAAGATACCACCGCAACCAGCAACTGGCAACGAATGTTGGAACTTCCCCTTCAAAGGATGGCATACTGAGGGATTTTAACGCTCTTAAAAATCCGACGACTTTTGCCGGGTTTGAACCCGCAACCTTGGGCATAGAAGTTCAGCGTGCTACAAGTTACGCCACCGAAGCCACTTCCTACAGAGTCAGATGGATTTTTTGAACATACATCTTATCTATTCTTAGGTGCCTCCCCATACGGATTTATAGGAGACGACGCTATAG
This sequence comes from Meconema thalassinum, assembly GCA_946902985.2. Classification (NCBI taxonomy): domain Eukaryota; kingdom Metazoa; phylum Arthropoda; class Insecta; order Orthoptera; family Tettigoniidae; genus Meconema; species Meconema thalassinum. The sequence continues at coordinate 791,475,089 of OX336390.1, forward strand.
ACGAAGTCAAGTGCCCTTATTCTGCACGGAATATGACCATACTGGAAGGATGAAAAAATCTAAAGGGATTTTGTTTGGCAGGAAGTAAGCGAAAAAGGAAGCCTAGAGAATGTCAAGAACAGTGCAATTAAGAAGAGAACAGATTGATAACTCTCAAACACTCGCATGATTTTTATTTCCAGATCCAGGGCCAGTTGGAAATAACACAGCGGGACATATGTTATTTTGGAGTAGGGACGCCTAAGGACATTCACATAGAAACAATAAAGAGAGACGAAAGTTCTGGAGACAAAAAAAAATGCTTATGCAACTGAAATTCTGCTACGAGAAAGTCTTGTTGCCTGAGATCACTGATCTCAGGATGACCAGATCAATGGATATAAGAGAACCTGAGGTGAAATAAAATACTGAGTGTGTGTAAATCATGAAACGTTATCTTTGATATGGAAAAAAATGAAGCATTGATTTCATGAACAGGAAATAATTAGGAATAATATCTTTGTTCTAGTACGCAGTACTGTGCTAAGAATAGCCAGATCACAATATCTTAGGAACTTTAATTCTATAGATGTAGACCTACATAATAATTTTGCTCTTGGTATGCATTTTCATAATTTGTTTATTGTAATAGAATGTCCGACATAAATTAATTGTATTATTACTTCCATGGAAATTGAAGTAAGTTATAGTGTTTGACCTCACGGAGTCGTTTCAGACCTCTTGAACAACAAAAAGGGAATTAGAGTCAAAAGAACCAAAGACCCATACGAATCACCAAAATGTATGTAAGTTTGTACGTATGTATTGTACCCATTTGATATTATATGGAGAACATGTGTTCGCATCCCGACAGCTCACGGTCTTTCGAGATATGTTACGTTCCCCCACCATACGAACACATATTCAGGATTTGATGTCTACCAGGTGACTACTCTACATGAAAAACAAACATATTCCTGAAATAACTGAATTTAATTTTAAATCATGGCAAAAACAACAACAAAACACAATTACATTTACATTAAATCCCAACAACACATATCAAAATTTGGAGCACACAGATGATGGTTCTAAAAAGGTCACAAATCCTAACATGGATCATCTGTGCTCCGCAGCTTAGATCAAAACATGATCTCATCAGGCATGCTGCAACATTCTCCCTTCAACACATGTGAGTCTTTGAATCAGTGTGGTGTCTCACTGCACCCAAATCTAATCTTCACTCATAAAATTCACTCATAAAATGCACTCATGACATCGACGAAATGTTCATAGTTCATTGCACATTGCTTATATCAATAATAGCCAAGAAACTCAAATTAAAGTAAAACATTACCTAAGCATATACACTTATGGCACTTTCTATCTTTAATTACAATTGTACTTGAATCAATCTTACTGTCCGTTGTGCTTACGGAACATTTATCATTACTTTATGATCCAACAATGCATTTATCATTATTACGTTTGATTACTTGTTTATTTTGTGCAACAATCATTCTCCTTTCCCTTGGCTCCAAACGCGGATTATAGTACCTTCTCCATTCTACAATAACAATGTTTAGTAATTAGCATCACCATATGTCCTAATGCTGGTCGTTATCAAGTCGTTAATATTGTTAAAATTGTGTCAATCCGTATTTTGGGCTACTCGTCTGCATAAATTATTTAAATGGGTTCTCATTTCTTAAAGTGTGCCAGCAGAGTTTAGCAAAGTTACGATGTTATAAAACACTAACTTGGCTATATCTTGTGCGATTTTTACAATTCTTACACTTCACAAATCCTCCTCTTCTCCATGAAGAACTTTGAAGAGAAAGCATTGTCGTCGGCTCCTTTCAAAACGAAGATCTGGTGGCGTTATGTGGATGACACGTTCGTTGTTTGGACAGAAGGTGAGGAAAATCTTAGCCATTTCCTGGATCACCTTAATCTCCAGCACCCTTCTATTTGTTTCACCATGGAAAAGGAATCTGACGGCAAAATACCTTTTTTAGATGTTCTCGTCACCAAGAAAGAGGATGGATCTTTGGGACACAGCGTTTTTCTTAAGCGAACACACACCAATAGATATCTCCACGCAAGTTCTCACCATCACCCTGCCCAGAAACATGGTGTCCTTACAACTCTAACTACCAGGGCTAGGAGGATTTGTGAAGGGTCTTCTTTACAAGAAGAAATTAACACCCTGCGAACCACCTTTGAGAGCAACGGTTATAGCAAGGCTTTGATTTCTACGGTTCTGAAACCAACAAATAATAATAGGACGTCAGTTGAGAAAAGAAATGTAAGAGGAACTGCTTACCTTCCGTACATACATAACACGACGGATCGTATTGCTAAAATGCTACGTCGGTACAACATACGGACTGTATTTGGAACTTCTGTTAAGATTAGGCAACTCCTGCGACCAACTAAGGACAGTTTGCCAAAATTGCAACAACCGGGTATCTACAGAGTTCCCTGTACTTGTGGCAAGGTTTACATCGAGCAGACTTCGAGAACAATATGCACTCGCATTAAGGAACATAATAGATGTATCAGGCTCATTCAACCTGATAAATCAGCTGTTGCCGATCATGCTTTAACACCTGGCCATGATGTCATGTTCCAAGGAGTGGATGTTCTTGCCCGTATAAAGCAATATCGTCCCAGAATCATCAGGGAGGCGGTTGAAATACGTAAACACCCAGATAATTTCAACCGCGACACCAGCTACAATCTCAGTGAATCCTGGCTACCTATTATCAGAACCCTGAGAAAGTAATTCACTGCTGCTTTCCGTTGTCCCTAACATGGGGCTATAATGGCGTCCATCTTTGGGCACCTTCTATATGTTCTTCGTTGCTTTCTCTTACAACATTGTCGTATTCCGGATTATTCCTGACGAACAAAGACATGGTTTCATTCGAAACGCGTCGAATATTAATATAATAAAACACGGCATAAGCCCAAAATTCAACATTATGAAAAGCTTTAAATGTTATACATACTATTACTTTCCCGGACAAGGTGTAGGGTTGTGCCATCTCTATGATCGGAATCTATCTAAACATTTACATCCTATTCTTAGGGTAAATAACTTGGCTCAATACGGCTCTCAAATAGTATTGTTAGCAAAGGAATGCATTTCTTATAGCTATGCCGTCCTGGGGATCGAATATGGCTCTAATTGCGTGCGAGAATGGTGTCCATCGTTTTCCACCTCCACAATACGAAGAATTGGTAGGGCATCGCCTGATCCCTCCACGATAATGGTGTCACACCTCCCCGGGTGGATCATTCCATAATTTTAGCTGATTTAAGGTGACACTGTTAATCCTTAATCGCTACAATGACGCTGGCTTGGACGCACAGGCACCTTCACCTGTCCCCAACCACTGTCAACATATACCTGTACGCTCTAAGGCTGTACAATACTTACACCTTCGAAGAATGGCTCATAACGTCCTGACGTGCTTGCTAAAGAATGTCCCTTGCATTTATTTAAGTAAAAGTCCTGGCTTCTACGTTACATTGCTTGCTTCTAGCGGCTCAACAATTATAGCTGTTAGATAATTCGGATCATATGACACTTCTATTACCTTCCGTCTGCGGCTTGTTTCATGACTTTATATCGGCTCTTATCATACTGGCATTAATTACTGGCATTTCTCTACAACGCCTATTGCGTGACTTATGGCAATTATTACATTGAAACATGCATAAAAATATCCCTACACATATATATCTCACACTTTCACTTATTTCAACTTACAATTTATCTCGGTTTTGACACAATTTAACGTTGCATGGCATAGACCTGCCGAACATTCATGTTTCTAGCGACTTCGACCTATTTATTACGTTATCCATTAACTTTCCTATTAAATTGAACATGATCTTACGCATTTCCTGTCGTAATTAAATCATTCTAGAGTTTCAAACTAGTTAATGCAAATATGAGGAATGCAAACTCATATAAATCTTTTAATTCAAGTCACCTATGGCACTTTTTATACAATAGCATGGACATATGGTGAGCTATACCGTCAAATTAAAACATTGAAGGGTACTTACATCTTTTCCTTGTTGGTGTTACCCAGTAATACAGCATTGCACCTACCATCTTGCATTTTTAACACAACATCGTGGTTATCACAATAAACATTTTCCGTGGCTTTAACGCACTTGATACCACTTCAATTGCATACATTTTACATTTAACACTTTCACAGGTTTTTACAACAATTCTAACGCATTTCATATTAAAAAACTTGAACACATTAATTATAATACACTGGCTTTATACACTTGTGCCTCCCTGGACTTCGAATTGCTGCACGATTTCAGAGTTGCAGGCGTCTCGTTTCCCTGACGTATCCTGATTTCCAGTGATAGGCTCTCTCTAAACTGCGCGTACATCTCTCCTGCCTCGCTCCTCTTCTATCGACTCCCAGTAGTAATACGTTCCTATCTCAATTAAGAGTGTATTCTCTAGCGTGTTTGATCCTTTCTTCTCCAGATCGCCTATCATTACAATCTAGTGTCTGTTATAATGGATATTAATCACAATGCCTGTGATACTGTCCTCAATCCCCTGACCTATCGTGTACTCTGACATGGTACTATAACGATAATATCCAGATCATGACTTCACCTAGTGGATAAGTCCATTATCTTTCACGAGAATTCGCGACTTTCCTACTTGATTACACATTACACGTGTGTAAATTAAATGCTTTATAAATTTGCGCGTCACTTACTGTGCGGCTTTAAGTTATAATAAGCTTTACTCAGCTTCACTGTGCCTTCCATTGTCTTTAGCGTTATTTTGATCTTTAGAAGACTTGCGTTCCCGCTGGCGCGACTTGGTTGTAGAAGACTAACATGCCACCCGTATGGCGTTGTTTAGAACACTTGTGTGTCACCCTCATAACATTCTGTAGAAGACTAGCATGCTCCCCGCATGGCGTTGTTTAGAAGACTGATGCTTCCCAGCTTCCCAGCTCTTATAATGGATTTGGGCATGTAATTCCCTCTACAGACAGGAGCTTCCTTTTCTTTGAAATTGCATTTACCGGCCTGGTAATGCATGATCCTGGAGCATCTTTACATGGAGGTTCCAATTCTGGCTTCGTGCAGGCAATCCGTTCGCTCAATTAATTATAATTGATTTCCTTGATGGCGTGCCCACGCTATGTTCGAGTGAATCCCCGGCCAACCTTCGCTAATGGCTTTCCAACCGCCTTGACTGTGGTCGTCCGCCTTCTATGATTTCTAGGCTTCAATTTACATGTTTGATGTCTCCAAAATTATCTCCTTGAGATTTCATGCACATGCGTGTTACTCTCATGTCATTTGATTGCTTGGTTCTCGAGTAATTAATTAAGTCATCTCGGCTCTCTTCCCCTTCCTAGCTTTGCTCTTTGTTTGGAGGTGGTTTCTCAAGTCCCTTCTGGAGCTCCCCATTCCACAGGACGCGTGTGAATAGTACGCCGTGATGGATGTGGCGACCGTCTGGACTGCCCCCTCAACTGACCTTGTTTGTCAACTGTCAAACTGCCTCGAGTTCTTGGTTTTGGCTACAGATTTTGTATGTTGGTCCAATAACCATACAATCTTTCTCCTTATAAATGCTTATAATCCCTTTCAGATACTCGGAATTAAGCTGTGATTACCTCAGTAATCATTGTTTTACATATGTCTCGGGTTCCTTGCGGTTACTCCCCCTCAGAGATCTTGAGTTCGGTCCTCTGTGAAATTATGAGCATGATTTCTCCTTCTCGGAGTACCAGGTTCATTGCCAGTCAGCATCCATACCCTCGGGTACAGTATGTATGTAGGTCTATGTGCGTGCGCATTTGGCCACTTATAAATCGATAATAGCTGGCTCCATTGATTTGGTTTTTTTTTCACGGTTTGTGGTCTTGTTTGTTATGTCTAGAAGAAGATACCCAGAGTTGGACGTCCGCATCGTATGGTTTTTAGAATAGATATTCCCAATAAACCTGAACACCTGCATCTTTTTTTTTCTAAAATATCAAGAACGTGCTAACTACAAACCAGTCATATCTTTCTATACAATATTCAATTTTGCGTCGAGTGAAACCAGTCTCTGCTCTGTGCGATAAGAATTATGCCCTACAAAGTATTACCGGTACTAATATCGGAACAATATGTTTTTTGTTCGGGAGTTTATCCTCAAATAACTCTAAATCAGTTACCTAAATGGAAATCCAGCGCTGTCAGCATCTATCCAATGTGTGTTTACACCGGTTTTTCCACACTCCCTCCAGGTAAATGCCTAGATAGTACTGTACTTGAAGTCTCAGGGCACCTGCCCCATCCCTGACTCTAGTACAGTTACACACATAATCAACTACACTGGACTGATGAAAATAATAATAATAATAATAATAATAACGTTATTGGTTTTACGTCCATTTAACCACAGGACTGGGGCTTTTAGGGACGCTGGGGTACCGGAATTTTTACTGGACGGGGATCTTTAACGTGCCTGTAAATCTACTGACACGGCTCCCTCGCATTTGCACACCCTCTAATGCCAACTGGCTGAACCAGGATTCGATCCTGCAACCATGAGCTCAGCAAGCGAGAAGGTTACCGATGAGCCACGCAGCCAGCCAAAGGGACTGATGACCGAGGTGTCCCAAGCCCCTACAATGCATTATTATCAACAAGAACGACAACAACTAGAATGTTTGAGGAAGTAAGAAAGGTACTGTATCTGTACTATCACATTGCGTCAACGTTAAGCGTGACGCTACTACAGTATAATTTTATTGCTCAGATATTGTTCCACACCTAGGCACTTGTACATGTAACTCGCCGAACTATAATAGTTATGACAAGAAGAAGACAACTCCTTTCTGTCGTCAAATCGTTCCCTTCTCCCTCCGCCCTGTCGGCGTGTTCATCATTTTCCTTGCGCAAGAGATCTTGTGAAACCGCGCCGCTACTCCTACCACCCTTTTCAAACCAATTCCCTAACTAATGCTGACAATTCCATTCACCCGATTATTATCCTGAAAAATGCATTGAAATCAGGAAATATATCTCGGTTTTCGTATTACCTGTTTTTTTAATATATTTTAAGCAGAAATATAAAAAACTGTTCGAAACATTTTAGTTTTTCACATTTTGAAAAAAATCATCGAAATAATATCAATTCAATTACACTCTAGTATACATAGTGGTTTTCAGATCGCAAATACGAGCTTCCGTTCATGAGAAAACTGAAAAAAGAAATTGTCTCACTTTGGTGCTGCTATATAGTGTCAGATTTACAAAATAATAAACGGGACATTTAGCCATAAACTGATTGTCTGCAGTCCTCACCTCAATTACAGATAACACACACTAATACAGCTATCACAATTTACACCGGTTATCAGACAGAACTACAGACACCCAAAGTACATGGGGCTACATGATCGCGTAGTCGCAACTCCTAAACTAAGAAACCAACCATCCAACTCTCTCAGACCAGAATTACATTTCTTGGCATAGCCGAGAATCGAACACTGACTTCCGCGGTGACAGCTACTAAGAGTGCTAGCCACTACGCAACGAGGCGGACGTGAGTGGATTGTATTTGGAGGGTTAGGGGCGGGATATTTTTTATTAAGCTGGGAGCTCTTGGTATCTCGGTTAGTGGTGGTTGGAGGTAGATTAAAGTTTCTGGGTCCTACGGTTTATAGTGTTTGATTAGGGTTTAAGGGTGAGGGGAACCTTTTTGATTAAGCCCAGTCAGTGGGGGGGGGGGGGTAGAGGGAGAGCCCTTTTGTTATTCTCTGGAGTCAGGTGGGATTTGGGTGGTGGTAAGAAGGATTAGAAGATTAAGCTCTTAAACTCTTGATGGCTCAACCAGTTGCAGTTGGAGGGAGTCAAAATTTGGTGACATTTTCTTTGTTAAGGGTTGTGTGACAGTTCTTTTGGTATGAGGTAATGTCAGACCTGTGACGGGGATTGTTTTTAATTTTGCAAATGTTCGTTAGGCCGGTCTTTCAAAATAATTTTTGTGTGATAATAGACGGTTCGTGTGACGATTTGTTTGATTTGGGACGATGTAAGGTGTGTAAGGGTGATCTGTTTGTTGAATTTTAAAAATTATGTTCGTCTGGCTGGTTTACCAAAAATAAAAAAAATAAAAATAAAAACATGTTTTTGTGAATATTTGTGTGACGTTTAGTTCGATAAAGGGTGACGTAAGGTATTTGATGGGTTTATTAAGAATATTGAAAACCATGAGCGTTCAGTTAATTCTCACCGGCAAGAACGGCCGCCACGCCAGCTAGAGAATACCACGGCGTAGTCGGGTTCGGATTATCGCGCACCACGGCCGGGTGGGCATCTGAAGCAAGTCCGGAGATCGTCGGTTCAAATCCCGGCGCTGACAGTGGCTATCCTGAGTGTGATTTCCCCCCGTTTTTTCCACACTCTCTCCAGGAAAATGCCAGGATAGTACCTTATTTCAGGTCCCGGGGCGCCTACCCTATCACTGACCCTAGTACAGTTACACGCACTGCTAGTCACCACATAAATACAAGAGTAGGTAATATAAGCCGGTTCTGGGGCAGGGGCTAATGGGCAAGATGGCCGCCGCACGCAATCACTCTATGTTATTCTTATGGAGGGGTCAGTCAGAGCTGGGACAGGGGCCAATGGGCAAGATGGCCGCCATGTCCTGAGACCGTGGATGATGTCACAGGGGAAGTTCGGCCGTGTAGTTGCTAAATGGAATATTTATTATTATTATTATTATTATTATTATTATTATTATTATTAATTTTATTTGGTAATTATTGATTGATAGCTTGCCACGGTGGGTGAGTGGTTATCTTGTCGGACTACCAATCCCAAGCTTGCAGGTTCGCTCTTGGTCGTGGTAAGTGATTTTTGAAAGTTGGCAAAAATTAAGACACGCATGTCATACGATGTAGGCATGTAAATGAACCCAGGGAGAGGTCGGCTATGTAGTTGCTAAATGGAATATTTATTATTATTATTATTATTATTATTATTATTATTATTATTATTATTATTATTATTAGGTAATTATTGATTGAGTATGTACAATCAAGACCAGCCTTATATTGCCCCACTTTATGGTGTAGTGGCTAGCATTTTTAGCTGTTACTGTGGAGGCTCGGGTTCGAGTCCTGGCTCTGTCAAGAAATTTAATTCTAGGCTGAGGGTTGGAATGGGGTACACTCAACCTTGTGAGGCAAAACTGACAGGAGCTGGCTTTTTGATTTATACCGCAGCCAATCTGCCTAACCCAACTTCACCTAACCTAACCTAACCTAACCAAATCCCACCTTACCCAACCTAACCTAACCTAACTTCAAAGTCAGAATGTACAATACATCTATTGTTTTTTATACCCTCATAAATTAGATATAGAGAATGTCCACCACGATTTAGATCCTCGAGCACACTTTCTGACCTATCATTAAAACGTGTTGAAAGGAATGTCTGAAAATGTTCACTAACACATACAGTAGTACACGTTCACCATACATTGTATCCACTTTTTGAATGTTAATGATACGGAAAAGAGTATGCATTGGTAATTCAGTGAGCTTTTTCTCTCTCTCTAATCAACAGTTCTGCCCCCCATAGCATTGAGAATATTTATTGTAGTAGCCTATAAAGAAACAAAAAAAATCATATCTATTACAGTTTAGCTATAAGTGACCAGAACCACTATAACATTTTATTCTAATAAGGAAATTTCCATAATGATAAGAAAAAAAACTTACCATAATGGTGGATTGTGTAAGTAAACGTCCTTTGCTGCTTGATGGCACTACTAAACTGATAGTCATACAACAGACAAGTGACTTCATGTTTCGCTGACGTAATCGTATGTTCCCACGCACTTCCTGTGTGTTGCACGCGCCGTAGTGGCTAAATTTTAAACTAGATGAGATGATTCAGGACCTTCTATACTACCGGACCTGACACTGCAATCCAAGGTGGCCACTGTAGTTGGTGGTCGGACATCAAACGCATGACGTGGGTCAGAATCCAACACAACGGAAAAATAACAACATGACGTGATTTTGTCTGCTGTTAATCCATTTTATGGGCTTGGGACATCTTGGTCATCAGCCCCGTGCAGTTGGGTTTGGGTTGAATTCCTCCAATTACGTGATTATTGTAGTAGGGTGTGTAGCTGTGTAAGGGACAGGCATGGGGAGGTGCCCCGGGAGTTAAAATAAGGTACTTCCGGAGTTCCATCAGGAAAGGAATAAAATAAAATAATGTTGAGTCCCACAGGAGAGGTTATCGGCCCTTAATGGTTTGGGTGATGGTGAAGCTGATAATGAAATGTAAACTATAACTAAAACTAACTACTAACTTATATACTGTACTAGAAGAAGAAATGGAAAACAAAAGGAGAACAAGGCAAATAAAGGACAGGAGGAAAAGAAATGCCCTCGACCATCAAGGAATGCGGATTGAGGGACTTGGAAGGAAGGAGAGCCATAAAAGGCAGATAGGAAAGTGAAAGAGGAGAGGGTCCCCCCCCCCACAGGTAATGGATAAAAGAGGGAAAACCGGACCCAGCTCAGAAATCCCTCGGGGTCGCCAACTCTCGAACTCACCAGCCGTGAGCCCCTGAGGGTGTAGCAATATCTAGGGTGCACCAGAAGTGGTGGGGCTACATACACCCTACCTCCTTGAAGGCCTTGAGCAGAAGGCAGGAGATAACAGGAAAAGAAAAAGAAGGCTGACCCTCACAGAAGGAGGGTATCAGAAAAGATGAGACAAGGGCCAATTAAGGCGGGAAAGGAAGAGACTCCCTAGGCCTCGGATACCCTAATACCGTCGGGGAGCAAGAGTTGACCAAGTGAAGTCGACAGGAAAGAAGACGGAGAGGAGCCCGGCAAAAGTAAGTGGAAGCAATGCCGGACTCAGCTGGGGCCCCGTGGTCGCCAACCCACGTTCCACTAGATGTGAGCCCCTGGGGGGAGTTGTATATGTTCCTGTAGGAATTTCAATCTCTTTTTAGTAAGTTACCTATTATTCTGGGCCAGTTTGCCATCTCTTGATGATTGCAGTACATTTGCATTTTTCTGTTGGCACAGGCTAGAGTAAAATGAGGCTTTTCACCGATGTCTCAGTCTCACTCTTGACTGTGATTATATGGAAACTACTGAGGTATGGGTGGTGCTTAGTAATGACATTCAGGGCACAGTCAGTGTCTGTTGGCACAGGATAGAGTATCACCAATGTCTCAGTCTCACTCATGGCTGTGATTGTATGGAAGCTACTGAGATATGGGTGGTGCTTAGTAATGACTTTCAGGGCACAGTCAGTGTGTGTTGGCACAGGCTAGAGTATCACCGATGTCTCAGTCTCACTCTTGGCTGTGATTATATGGAAGCTACTGTGGTATGGGTGGTGCTTAGTAATGACAATCAGGGCACAGTAAGTGCCTGTGGATGCTGTGAAAGGTTCTACTCATAGGGTTAGTACTGCTGTACTGACTCAATGAGGAAAGCAATGATAATCTACCTCACTCCTCTTCTTGCTTAGTACGCCTCAATATAGCTCTGCCTTGGGTTTTTGTGTGTATCTACCCACATAACCTAACGGCAGTGCCTTTTGAGGATCCAACCAGCCTTCGGGCTGACTACCTAACAGACATATTATCCTTAAAAATAAATGTGACCAACCAGGTGGTGTAGTTCTTGGTTATCACTTCTGAGGTCCAAGTTTGATTCCTGACTGTCAAAAAATCTTAATTCTAGTCTAAGGGTAAGAACGGGGTACACACAGCCTTTGAGGTAAACCGGTAAATGTTGAGTTCGATTCTCCGCGTAGCCACCCAGCAAGTGCTTTACCAAGGGGTCCCACACATACTGAAGATAAATGCCTAGGTAATTCCTATCATAAGATCACGACTGTCTTCTGAAAATCCGACAACAAGTAGGCTAGTCGTATTCATTCATTCCTATTCATGAGATTAAATGGCACTCTGTCAAACGCATGACGTGTGTCAGAATCCAACCCAACACAAAAAATAACATCATGACGTGATTTTGTCTGCTGTTAATTCATTTTATGGGCTTGTGACTTCTTGGTCATCAGCTCCGTGAAGTTGGGTGTGGGTTGAATTCCCCCGATAGGAAATTAGAAAATAGGCACCAATGGCTTATCTTTATAATAATTGGATTTGCATCCAGTCACACAACAGTTTCAAGGCATATCACCACAATTTTAGCATAGCCTATGCATGAGTAAGCCTACTGATAGTTTATTAAAACGGGATCCACACCAAGTACGTGATAAGATTGATATCCTTGAACTAGCAGGCGTATAATTGGATGAGAGAACACTTCAGACAATTTAATAATAATAATAATAATGTTATTGGTTTTACGTCCCTTTTAACTACACTGGCTTTTAGAGACGCCGGGGTGCCGGAATTTTGCCCCGAGGGGGATCTTTAACGTGCCAGTAAATCTACGGACACGGCTCAGACAATTTAAAAAGTAGGTTATATTCATACGTACGGTAATCAATTTTCAGATCTTCTTAGGCCTTAAACTGGAATGCGTTAATTATTACTATGCTTGCTCATAATGAATTACCATTACTAATAATTTATAAACTCTAAACAGAATAATATATAGGCCAAACTTACCCTCTGATTGGCAATAGTATTGATGGTATCACAAGCGTAACAAAAGTCACCGGTATCTCGTATTTATGAAGCACTAATGCAGACATTTACTTCCACGAACGTGTAATAACCTTAAGCAATAATCAATAAGCACAGATAATCAAAGGAGACGATTGCTAACCGAAATTCACACCACTATCACATCGTAAACAAAACGACTAAACTTATAAACAAAGCATGTAATCACCAACAGCGACAGCCATCTTTCATCTGTCCCGCCGCTAGTGTCAGGTCCGGTATTATTGAAGGTCCTGGATGATTTGCTGATGTAATCGTATGTTCCCCCGCACGCACACGCAAGCCCCTGTGGACGGGTCCTTGTGGACGAGTCCCTGTGGACGGGTCATTGTTGACGGGTCATTGTTGACGGGTCCTTGTGGACGAGCCCCTGTGGACGGGTCCTTGTTGACGGGTCCTTTTTGACTAATCCCTTTAGACCGGTTCCTTTTGACTGGCTCATGACCCCTAATGCTATAATGAAATTAAACGTTGTTCCACATGATACGCAAGCAAAGAGCCGATCGCTACTATGAATTAACATTTATGTTTTTGTTTTGTTTTTACGCATGTGCACTTGGGGTTTTTGTAAGAGGGCGGGCTTTTTGAATACAGATTTATAAATGAGTTATTTATTTTTAAATTACCAAAAGATCCAAAACTAATAGGTAATTAGCTTTTTAACATTTCATGAACCAATAAGGCTATGGGACTTGTATTAGAGGTCGTTGGACTTGAGGTGACATTTCGGGTCCTTGTTGACGGGTCCTTGTGGACGAGCCCCTGTGGACGGGTCCTTGTTGACGGGTCCTTTTTGACTAATCCCTTTAGACCGGTTCCTTTTGACTGGCTCATGACCCCTAATGCTATAATGAAATTAAACGTTGTTCCACATGATACGCAAGCAAAGAGCCGATCGCTACTATGAATTAACATTTATGTTTTTGTTTTGTTTTGACGCATGTGTACTTGGGGTTTTTGTAAGAGGGCGGGCTTTTTGAATACAGATTTATAAATGAGTTATTTATTTTTAAATTACCAAAAGATCCAAAACTAATAGGTAATTAGCTTTTTAACATTTCATGAACCAATAAGGCTATGGGACTTGTATTAGAGGTCGTTGGACTTCAGGTGACATTTTGTTTTTGAATCTATTATTATTTTTGTTAAAAGGGTCTAACTACACTTTTGTTAATATCTCGCTAACTAATAATAAGAGAGGGTCAAGTGAGGTGTCATGGGACTCAGGATGGTCAACCCTTTTCCATGACCAACGAATTTACCCAAAAGATTCAAAACAGCAAGGTCATTGACCTAAGATTTTATAAACTAATAATTGAATATTAACATGTGAGGTGTCATAGGACTTAGAATGGTCAACCCTTTCCCATGGCCAATGCATTTACCAAAAGTACCCAATACATCAAGGTCATTGACCTGAGATTTTATAAACTAATAATCGGGTACGAACATGTGAGATGTTTACCATGTGTGATGAAACATAGCTAGGTAGAGAAAGAATTAGTGTAGGCTACATGTATTGTGACTGACAAGTCTTTTACCATTGAAACTTGTTTTCAGATCAAACTGCAGTATAGAGTGAGTATAGGTTGCAGGTGTTGTTGTTTGAGTCTTCAGTCTTTTGACTGGTTTGATGCAGCTTTCCATGCCTCCCTGTCCTGAGCTAATCGTTTCATCTCTACATAGCTACCACACCCTACATCCGAGGCAATCTGTTTAACATATTCTAACCTTGGTCTACCCCTACAGTTCTTGTCCTCGACCCTTCCTTCCATAACTAAGCTTGCTGTTCCTGGGTGTCTTAGTATGTGTCCTACCAATCTATCTCTTCTCTTCATTAGCAGTCGCCAGAAACATCTCTCCTCTCCCACTCGCCTTAACACCTCTTCGTTTGTAACCCTATCTACCCATCTGATCTTCATCATTCTCCTGTAACACCACATTTCAAATGCCTCAATTCTCCTCTTTTCTGCTGCACCAATAGTCCAAGTTTCACTTCCATAGAGCGCAACACTCCAGACAAAGGCTTTCAAAAATGACTTCCTAATACCTAAATCTATATTTGATGTCAACAGATTCCTTTTTTGTAGAAAGGCTTTCCTTGCCTGAGCCAACCTACTTTTTATATCCTCTTTGCTTCGTCCATCACTGGTTATTCTGCTTCCTAAGTAACAGAAGTCTCCTACTTCCTTCAGCTTTTCACCTGCCAATTTGATCTCCATAGAGGTTTCTGATTTATTTCGGCTGCATTCCAGTATTTTTGTTTTACATTTATTAATTTTCATCATGAAGTCCTTCCGTAAGACGGAATCCATACCATTCAAAAACTCATTCAAATCCTCAGGCTTGTCGGCCAAGATGACGATGTCATCAGCAAATCTCAGAGTTGAAATTATTTCTCCTTGAATCTTCACTCCCACTTTAAATTTTTCTCCGATTTCCTTCATTGCTTGTTCAATGTAGAGATTGAAAAGTATGGGTGATAAGTTGCAGCCTTGCCTTACACCTTTCATAATACCAGCTTCTCTCTCATATCCTTCAGCTCGAATGACTGCTGTCTGGTTTCTGTATAGATTGTATATCACCCTCCTATCCCTGAACTTTATTCCAATAGATTTCAAAATGTCAAACAATTTAGTCCAATCAACGTTATCAAAAGCCTTTTCTAAGTCTACAAATGCCATGAACGTTCTCTTATCTTTCCTTATTCTACCTTCCAAAATCAGCCTAAGACTTAGTACAGCTTCCCTTGTTCCTACATTTCTCCTGAAACCAAACTGGTCTTCACCCAACTCCCTTTCTATCTGGTTTTCAATCCTCTTGTAAATTATTCTAGACAGGATCTTTGAAGCATGAGTAATCAAGCTGATTGTACGGTAATCTTCACATCTGTCAGCTCCCACTTTCTTTGGTATAGGGATGATAACATTCTTCTTGAAATCAGGCGGTACCTCACCTGTCTCATAAATCCTACACACCAAGTGAAATAACCTGATCAGACCTTCATCTCCTATGCAGCGTAGCAACTCAATCGGTATATCATCTATGCCTGGTGCTTTGTTCCTGCCTAAGTCCTCTAATGCTCTGTCAAATTCTGATCTCAATATTAAATCCCCTTTTGCATCCTCATCAATTTCCTCCCCTCTTTCCATTACATGATTCGCAATCTCCTTTCCCTTATACAAGCACTCTATGTAAGCTTTCCATCTCTCAACCTTTTCTTCCCTATCTGTTAGAGGCTTTCCATTAGTGTCCCTAATATTACAGCACTTAGTCTTTTTTTCCCCAAAAGTATTCTTAATCCTTCGATAAGCTGTGTCTACTTTTCCTAATTTCAGACACTTTTCTATATCTGTACATTTCTCTTTGAACCATTCTTCTTTCGCTTCCTTGCACTTCTTGTTAACCTCATTTCTCAGACGTCTGTATTCTGCTTTCCCCCTTTCATCTCTTAGATTCTTGTGTCTCCGCCTTTCATCCATCAATTCTAGTATATCCTGAGTGATCCACGGTTTTCTACCTATTCTTTCTTTCCTACCAATGTTTTCTTCTGCCGATTTTGTTATTTCATTCTTCAAAAGTGCCCATTCGTCTGTAATTGAAGTTTGTTTAGGGGTTTTGATTAGTCCTTCCTTTATACTCTTCTTGAATCTTTCGTTCACATCCTTTACTTTCAGTCTGTCAATTGCCCACCTTTTTGGCTTTTGACTTTTCTTCAGTTTCTTCAACTTTAATCTGCATTTCATTACAACCAGATTGTGGTCAGAGTTTATGTCAGCACCAGGATATGTTTTACAATCCAAAATCTGGTTTCGAAACCTCTGCTTGACCATAATGAAGTCGATTTGGTAACGCCCTGTATCTCCTGGTCTCATCCATGTGTATATTCTTCTATTGTGGTTATTGAATAAGGTGTTAGCTATGACCAACTCATGTTCGGTGCAGAATTCCATCAGCCTGCTTCCTCGATCATTCCTTTCACCTAATCCGAAATCTCCTACTATCTTCCCTTCCCTCCCTTTTCCTACAACAGCATTCCAATCTCCCATTACTATAACATTTTCATCACCTTTGATATACCTCAGAATGTCATCTATTTCTTCGTAGACCTTTTCAACATCATCATCATCATCATCAGCTTGACTGGTAGGCATATAGACTTGTACCACTGTGGTGCACGTAGGTTTAGTATTGAGTTTTGCTACAATAATCCGGTCACTGTATTGCTCATAATATTCCACCCGCTGTCCAAGTTTCCTACTCAATATGAGACCAACTCCTGCTTGGCCATTGATTGATTTAGTGCTAATGACCCTATAGTCTCCTGACCAAAAGTCCTGTTCTTCCTGCCAGCGCATTTCACTAATCCCAACCAAATCCAACCTCAACCTATCCATTTCCCTTCCTAAGTTTTCTAACTTTCCACTTCCTAGCAGACTTCTAACATTCCACGCTCCAATCCGTAGAATGTCAGATTTCCTCTTTGTCACTTCTGTGATGTTAACCCCCTCTCGAGTAGTCCCCACCCGGAGATCCGAACGGGGGACTAGTTTACCTCCGGATTGAAATTTTACAAGGGAGGAGGCCATCATCACATGTAATTATGCATAGAGAGGTGCATATCCTCGGGAATACCATTACGGCTGTAGTTTCCCGTTGCTTTCAGCCGTGCAGCAGAACGCAGTGTAGCCATTAGTTGGCTTATATTATCAATATCTTAACCGTCTATTAGACTAGTAAAGAATTGATTTATTCTGAAAGGCTGCTACTCCCTTTCAGAATAAGTAAAGAGCAATTCTACTACAAAATACTAACCTTCTACTAACAAATAAATACCAAAATTCTACTAACGAAAAAATACTAAAGTTTCACCAACAACAAATCCTACCACTAAAACAGTCTGTCACCAGGCCCACTCACATGCACCCTCACCAGCACACTCACACACCACAGTCTAATAGAACAATGACGTATATCTAATAAACAAATTAACTTCATACTTACAAC
Organism: Meconema thalassinum; assembly: GCA_946902985.2. NCBI lineage: Eukaryota > Metazoa > Arthropoda > Insecta > Orthoptera > Tettigoniidae > Meconema > Meconema thalassinum. The sequence goes on from OX336390.1 coordinate 791,492,814, forward strand.
TAAAACTAACTACATACTTACTGTACTGTAATTGAATTGACAATATTTACAAAATTTAAAATGATAAACAGGTAGCAAAAGTATCTACCCCGTCCCGGGTTCGAAACCGAGATCTCTAGGTAGGTCGGTAGATACCCACAAGACCTCAAAGCAGACATTATAAATTAAAGACATTACGTAAGTTTATTTTATACATAACCTATAAACATATCACCCTGAAAAGGTACTAACAGTATGGTACATTATTACAGGAAGTGAGATGATAGTCAATATAGAAATAGAAATGATAGTTAAATATAGAATTAAAAAAACACATGTTTAAGTGATTTAGCACATATATCCGGTGCAGGTATGGGTTAATAAATGAGAAACGGTGTACGCAAACTCTGATTTATCAAGAATTAAGAGTAGACTATCTTTATTTGATTGGTTAAAGAGGATAGCTAAAACACAAAAATGCTCAGTGGTTACCGAGACAAAATGATCGCTACACACAACAAGCTTTAAATACTTGAGGCTAATAATCAATACACACACACACACTCGCTTGTTCTAAACTAAACTGTGTTGCTGTCAGTGCTCAGACAGTAGGCTGATGACGAAATGCATTGCTAACTGAAATATAATCATTTCCGGTTGTCTAATGTTACCAGCTATCCATTTATTTATTTTTTGTGTTGCAGTGGTAAGCACTTTTAGCTCTTGTATTGGTAGTCTTAACTCGATTTCCAGGTCTGAGGCCTAGAACGAGTTGAACTAAGAAACAAGGGCATGGTGGTGCAGTGGTTAAGCTGTTAGCCTTTTCACCAGAGGGTTCGATTTCAGGTTAATATGCATGTCATAAACATATTAAACAAAACAAAAACAGAGATAAGGTTTAAAACTGATTACATTTGTGACTTTTCAAATTATTACTTGGATTACAAATACAAAGGTGAACTGGGTTTGATATACACACTCGACTGTAAGAAAGCCAAAAGAGCAAAAGGCTTAGGTAGAGCAGTGGTAAAATTGCTATATGTAGAGAACTACCTGGCAAAGCTATTTCGCATAAACAGTGCAGGATACAATCCAGCAATCAAATTTGTATCTTGTGGAACAGAGAAATTCACTTACGTGAGAAAATGCAAGTTCATGTGTAATATGACCTAACTCAAAAGTGTTCACCTGTGCACGTGCACAATAAGAGCTAACAAGTCACATTCTGTTTAGTTCGTACGTAACGTTAGGTTAGGGCTAATGCACACACCCTAGTACACGAGGCACATGCCATTTGAGAGCAGGTCAAGGGATCTAACTTGGAGGATGAATGTGTTCTAACGAGTCATTTGTAGTTGAAAGAGAATAATACTTGTTCTTAAGATGTTAAAACTGAGGAGATGGTATGTACAGTAAGACGTCTTGTTATTTCCTGTGTAATATTACAGACATGGCAGAGAGCACACAGTTCTGTTGCTATGACTACGCTGCAGTAATTTGAAACCCAACGTGTTCATTAAGACAATGGGTGATGATTATACAAAGTTAGCAGTCATTGGATATTACACAGGTGTTCCTTCTGGTGTCATGTTGCTGACATGTGAGAGCAGGTCAAGGGATCTAACTTGGTGGATGGATGTGTTCTAACGAGTCATTTGTAGTTGAAAGAGAATAATACTTGTTCTTAAGATGTTAAAACCGAGGAGATGGTATGTACAGTAAGACGTCTTGTTATTTCCTGTGTAATATTACAGACATGGCAGAGAGCACACAGTTCTGTTGCTATGACTACGCTGCAGTAATTTGAAACCCTACGTGTTCATTAAGACAATGGGTGATGATTATACAAAGTTAGCAGTCATTGGATATTACACAGGTGTTCCTTCCGGTGTCATGTTGCTGACATGGCAGAGAGCGCACAGTTCTATTGCTACGACGAACGCTGCAGTAATTTGAAACCCAAGGTGTTGATCAAGACAATGGGTGATGATCATGCAAAGTCAGCAGTAATTGGATACCACACATCAACATTGACTAAATCATAAACGTGTTGTCATAACCAGCAGAAACCTCATTTAAAGATTTTAGATTTTACATTTTAAATTTAAGATTTTTTTGATTTTTAGATTTTACTTTTTACATTTTCCTAAAAGAGTAAACAACAAGGTCACATACCTAACCTCAGGTTTTAATGTCAGTTTTTAGTTTTTTTTAAATTTGATAATATGGAAAACATGGAGTTTTGCATTTTGTTGTTTACACATTTATTAACTTCACAATTTCCCATTTTCATTTCTTAAAATGTTAGTTTAAAGTTTTTCAATTTCATGATATTGAAACATGGATTTTCCAATTTGTTGTTTTCACATTTGTCAATTAACCAAATTCACATTTACAGTTTTTTTTTAAATTTCAGTTTAATGTTTTTGTTCTATTTGTTAATATGGAAACATGGATTTTTTTACAATTTGTGTTTTTTACATGTCATGCAATTTTTCTTATGCTAGTCTTATAGGTTACTGTACAACATGATCACTACCCCACTGGATTTTTTTTCATTTTGTTGTTTACACATATGCCAATTTTCCAATTCCCCATTTTCAGTTTTTTTTAATATCAGTTTTAAGTTTTTCAATTTCTTAACATGGAAACATGGATTTTGCATTTTGTTGTTTACACATTTATTAATTTCACAATTTCCCATTTACAGTTCTTAAAATGTCAGTTTAAAGTTTTTCAATTTCATGACATAGAAACATGGATTTTCCAATTTGTTGTTTTCACATTTATTAATTTACCAAATTCCCATTTACAGTTTTTAAAATTTCAGTTTAATGTTGTTTTTTTCTATTTATTAATATGGAAACATGGATTTTTCCAATTTTGTGTTTTACATGTTCATTTTGCATTAGGAGTGGACAGAGGTGGGTAGTAATTAAAAATGTGCAAGCAGTGTCCATTGTTGACAGGTCATTGTTGACGAGTCCTTTTCATACAACAGAAAAGTGAGTTCATGATTCGCATGCATTACCTAAAATGTAACACCATGCAAGTGTTTAAAATTTTACAACTAACCTGTTAGTATGATTTGCACACTACAAAGGTTATATCTGTTCTGGTAATAGAATTATTTAGCGTTGGCTTTTATATTTAATATGTACAGTTTAAAGTGATAGAAAAGTGGTAGAAATGTGGTAGCAAAGTGGTAGACAAGTGGTAGACAATTGGTAACAAAGTGGTAGAAAAGTGGTAGAAAAGTGGTAGCAATGTGGTAGCAAAGTGGTAGGAAAGTGGTAGAAAAGTGGCAGCAAAGTGGTAGAAAAGTGGTAGCAAACTAGAAAAGTGGTAACAAAGTGGTAGAAAAGTGGTAGCAAAGTGGTAGGAAAGTGGTAGTAAAGTGGTAGCAAACTAGAAAAGTGGTAGCAATGTGGTAGAAAATATTACATGTATTGTTAAGAAATAGTTTAAGCGGTTACATGGATTCATTACACAATAATTTTAGCATGACAAAGCTCATTTTCTATATCCAATAGTTCTTCCTCATATTTAGTATGAACAGTTTACACATTTATCAATTTCACAATTTCCCATTTACAGTTCTTAAAATGTCAGTTTTAAGGTTTTCAATTTCATGATATAGAAACATGGATTTTCCATTTTTTTTTCATTTATCAATTTACCAAATTCCCATTAACAGTTTTTTTAAATTTCAGTTTAATGTTTTTTTTTTCTATTTGTCAATATGGAAACATGGATTTTTCCAATTTGTGTTTTACATGTTCATTTTGCATTAGGAATGGAGAGAGGTGGGTAGTAATTAAAAATGTGCAAGCAGTGTCCATTGTTGACAGGTCATTGTTGACGAGTCCTTTTCATACGACAGACAAGTGAGTTCATGTTTAACATGCATTACCTAAAATGTAATACCATGCAAGTGTTTAACATTTTACAAATTAGCTTGTGTGTTAGTTTATGTGTGGGGTCTTATGTTGGGCATTTTGTGTTGGCTTATTTGACAAGTTATTTTGTCAATGCATTTAGTGGATTTTTCTCTTGGTCTTGGAAAGTAAATCAGTCCATTTTATCACAACATAATGCTTACTGCCATGTTTGTAAGCAACAACAACACACTAAACTTTCAAAAAAATCTGAAGTACTCTAAGGTACTCTCAACTCGTACTCTTACCTCTATCCCATGCCAAGTCAAGAACATCATTTTTTTCCAAAAAAAAGTGATTGGGGGAAAGTAGACTATATGTTTAAACCTAAAAAAAATCATATAAAGTCATATGTTAACACTAACACCTACGTTTATCCCATTCTTAGTCGAAAAATATTATATTTTTTTAAAATTTTCTAAAAAATATTTGGAAAGTAGGCTATATTTTTGAAAACTAATCATTCTATAAAGTCATATATAGACTCAACCAATGGCTTTTATATCCTTAATCGTTAGAATAAAATATGGAATTTTTGACATTTTTTCCAAAAATGTTCATTTTTTTAAAATGGACTATATTTTGGAAATTAGGAATTTTACAAAAAAGTGTGTTTGACATAAATGACAGGTATTTACCCCCTCTACCCACAAACCAAGTCCGAGATCTCTGGGACAAAATCCAAAAATGTTTAATTGTGAAAGTAGGCGATATTTTGAAAACGTATCATTCTAAAAAGTCATATATAGACTCAAACAAATGTTCTTTAAGTTATTTAACGTTAAAACAAAACTTAACATTTTTTTCATTTTTCCGAAAAAAGTCCAATTTTCAAAATTGTCTATATTTTGGAAACAAAGAATTTTACAAAAATGTTTGTTTAACGTAAATGAAAGGTCCTTACCCCCTATACCCCAAAAATAAATTTCAGGACCCTAGGACAAAAACTGTGCAGTAGTGTGTTTGGGAGAGTTCAAGGCCCACCTCCACCTCCCCACCTCACAAGATGGCGGCCGTAGCTTAACTTAACCTAGCCTTACCTAACAAGATGGCGGCCGTAGCTTAACTTAACCTAGCCTAACCTAACAAGATGGCGGCCGTAGCTTAACTTAACCTAGCCTAACCTACGAGATGTGATCAAAAAGTTCCAAAAACGTGGCTGCGACTTAACCAAACCTAACCTAGCCTAACCTAACCTACAAAGTGTGTTCAAAAAGTTTCAAAATGGCGGCCGTAGCTTAACTTAACCTAACCTAACCTACGAGGTGTGATCAAAAAGTTCCAAAAGTGTGGCTGCGACTTAACCAAACCTAGCCTAGCCTAACCTAACCTACAAAGTGTGTTCAAAAAGTTTCAAAATGACGGCCGTAGCTTTACTTAACCTAACCTAACTTAACCTAAACCTACCAGGTGCGATCAAAAAATTTTCAAGATGGTGGTCATAGCTTAAACGGGTCCCGGAGGACGGGTCCTTGTTGACGGGTCCCTGTGGCGGGTCCCCTTTGACATAATTTGGATAAAATGCAAGGGCCAGTCCATAGGGATCAGTCCAAAGGACCCGCCCACAGGGACCCGTCAACAAGGACCCCTCCTCCGGGACCCGTTTAAGCTATGACCACCATCTTGAAAATTCAAAAATATAGCCTACTTTAAATATTTTTTAGAAAAATTAAAAAAATATATATATATTTTTTTAAATAATGTTTTTGACTTGGCATGGGATAGAGGTAAGAGTTCGAGTTGAGAGTACCTTAGAGTACTTAAGATTTTTTTGAAAGTTTAGTGTGTTGTTGTTGCTTACAAACATGGCAGTAAGCATTATGTTGTGATAAAATGGACTGATTTACTTTCCAAGACCAAGAGAAAAATCCACTAAATGCATTGACAAAATAACTTGTCAAATAAGCCAACACAAAATGCCCAACATAAGACCCCACACATAAACTAACACATAAGCTAATTTGTAAAATGTTAAACACTTGCATGGTATTACATTTTAGGTAATGCATGTTAAACATGAACTCACTTGTCTGTTGTATGAAAAGGACTCGTCAACAATGACCTGTCAACAATGGACACTGCTTGCACATTTTTAATTACTACCCACCGCTCTCCATTCCTAATGCAAAATGAACATGTAAAACACAAATTGGAAAAATCCATGTTTCCATATTGACAAATAGAAAAAAAAAACATTAAACTGAAATTTAAAAAACTGTTAATGGGAATTTGGTAAATTGATAAATGAAAAAAAAAATGGAAAATCCATGTTTCTATATCATGAAATTGAAAACCTTAAAACTGACATTTTAAGAACTGTAAATGGGAAATTGTGAAATTGATAAATGTGTAAACTGTTCATACTAAATATGAGGAAGAACTATTGGATATAGAAAATGAGCTTTGTCTTGCTAAAATTATTGTGTAATGAATCCATGTAACCGCTTAAACTATTTCTTAACAATACATGTAATATTTTCTACCACATTGCTACCACTTTTCTAGTTTGCTACCACTTTTTTACCACTTTCCTACCACTTTGCTACCACTTTTCTACCACTTTGTTACCACTTTTCTAGTTTGCTACCACTTTTCTACCACTTTGCTGCCACTTTTCTACCACTTTCCTACCACTTTGCTACCACATTGCTACCACTTTTCTACCACTTTGTTACCAATTGTCTACCACTTGTCTACCACTTTGCTACCACATTTCTACCACTTTTCTATCACTTTAAACTGTACATATTAAATATAAAAGCCAACGCTAAATAATTCTATTACCAGAACAGATATAACCTTTGTAGTGTGCAAATCATACTAACAGGTTAGTTGTAAAATGTTAAACACTTGCATGGTGTTACATTTTAGGTAATGCATGCGAATCATGAACTCACTTTTCTGTTGTATGAAAAGGACTCGTCAACAATTACCTGTCAACAATGGACACTGCTTGCACATTTTTAATTACTACCCACCTCTCTCCACTCCTAATGCAAAATGAACATGTAAAACACAAAATTGGAAAAATCCATGTTTCCATATTAACAAATAGAAAAAAACAACAACATTAAAGTGAAATTTTAAAAACTGTAAATGGGAATTTGGTAAATTAATAAATGTGAAAACAACAAACTGGAAAATCCATGTTTCTATGTCATGAAATTGAAAACTTTAAACTGACATTTTAAGAACTGTAAATGGGAAATTGTGAAATTAATAAATGTGTAAACAGCAAAATGCAAAATCCATGTTTCCATGTTAAGAAATTGAAAAACTTAAAACTGATATTTCAAAAAAAAACTGAAAATGGGGAATTGGAAAATTGGCATATGTGTAAACAACAAAATGGAAAAAAAATCCAGTGGGGTAGTGATCATGTTGAACAGTAACCTATAAGACTAGCATAAGAAAACTTTCATGACATGTAAAAAACACAAATTGTAAAAAAAATCCATGTTTCCATATTAACAAATAGAACAAAAGACATTAAACTGAAATTTAAAAAAAAACTGTAAATGTGAATTTGGTAAATTGACAAATGTGAAAACAACAAATTGGAAAATCCATGTTTCAATATCATGAAATTGAAAAACTTTAAACTAACATTTTAAGAACTGAAAATGGGAAATTGTGAAATTAATAAATGTGTAAACAACAAAATGCAAAACTCCATGTTTTCCATATTATCAAATTGAAAAAAAAACTAAAAACTGACATTAAAAACTGAGGTTAGGTATGTGACCTTGTTGTTTACTCTTTTAGGAAAATGTAAAAAGTAAAATCTAAAAATCAAAGAATCTTAAATTTAAAATGTAAAATCTAAAATCTTTAAATGAGGTTTCTGCTGGTTATGACAACACGTTTATGATTTAGTCAATGTTGATGTGTGGTATCCAATTACTGCTGACTTTGCATGATCATCACCCATTGTCTTGATCAACACCTTGGGTTTCAAATTACTGCAGCGTTCGTCGTAGCAATAGAACTGTGCGCTCTCTGCCATGTCAGCAACATGACACCGGAAGGAACACCTGTGTAATATCCAATGACTGCTAACTTTGTATAATCATCACCCTTTGTCTTAATGAACACGTAGGGTTTCAAATTACTGCAGCGTAGTCATAGCAACAGAACTGTGTGCTCTCTGCCATGTCTTTAATATTACACAGGAAATAACAAGACGTCTTACTGTACATACCATCTCCTCAGTTTTAACATCTTAAGAACAAGTATTATTCTCTTTCAACTACAAATGACTCGTTAGAACACATCCATCCACCAAGTTAGATCCCTTGACCTGCTCTCACATGTCAGCAACATGACACCGGAAGGAACACCTGTGTAATATCCAATGACTGCTAACTTTGTATAATCATCACTTAAGAACAAGTATTATTCTCTTTCAACTACAAATGACTCGCTAGAACACATTCATCCACCAAGTTAGATCCCTTGACCTGCTCTCAACTGGCATGTGCTTGTGTACTAGGGTGTGTGCATTAGCCCTAACCTAACGTTACGTACGAACTAAACAGAATGTGACCTGTTAGCTCTTATTGTGCACGTACACAGGTGAACACTTTTGTGTTAGGTCATATTACACATGAACTTGCATTTTCTCACGTAAGTGCATTTCTCTGTTCCACAAGATACAAATTTGATTGCTGGATTGTATCCTGCACTGTTTATGCGATATAGCTTTGCCAGGTAGTTCTCTACATATAGCAATTTTACCACTGCTCTACCTAAGCCTTTTGCTCTTTTGGCTTTCTTACAGTCGAGTGTGTGATAGACAGCATTAACTGTATATCAAACCCAGTTCACCTTTGTATTTGTAATCCAAGTAATAATTTGAAAAGTCACAAATGTAATCAGTTTTAAACCTTATCTCTGTTTTTGTTTTGTTTAATATGTTTATGACATGCATATTAACCTGAAATCGAACCCTCTGGTGAAAAGGCTAACAGCTTAACCACTGCACCAACATGCCCTTGTTTCTTAGTTCAACTCGTTCTAGGCCTCAGACCTGGAAATCGAGTTAAGACTACCAATACAAGAGCTAAAAGTGCTTACCACTGCAACACAAAAAATAAATAAATGGATAGCTGGTAACATTAGACAACCGGAAATGATTATATTTCTGTTAGCAATGCATTTCGTCATCAGCCTACTGTCTGAGCACTGACAGCAACACAGTTTAGTTTAGAACAAGCGAGTGTGTGTGTGTGTGTATTGATTATTAGCCTCAAGTATTTAAAGCTTGTTGTGTGTAGCGATCATTTTGTCTCGGTAACCACTGAGCATTTTTGTGTTTTAGCTATCCTCTTTAACCAATCAAACAAAGATAGTCTACTCTTAATTCTTGATAAATCAGAGTTTGCGTACACCGTTTCTCATTTATTAACCCATACCTCCAACCTATACTCTCTCTCTATACTGCAGTTTGATCTGAAAACAAGTTTCAATGGTAAAAGACTTGTCAGTCACAATACATGTAGCCTACAATAATTCTTTCTCTACCTAGCTATGTTTCATCACACATGGTAAACATCTCACATGTTCGTACCCGATTATTAGTTTATAAAATCTCAGGTCAATGACCTTGATGTATTGGGTACTTTTGGTAAATGCATTGGCCATGGGAAAGGGTTGACCATTCTAAGTCCTATGACACCTCACATGTTAATATTCAATTATTAGTTTATAAAATCTTAGGTCAATGACCTTGCTGTTTTGAATCTTTTGGGTAAATTCGTTGGTCATGGAAAAGGGTTGACCATCCTGAGTCCCATGACACCTCACTTGACCCTCTCTTATTATTAGTTAGCGAGATATTAACAAAAGTGTAGTTAGACCCTTTTAACAAAAATAATAATAGATTCAAAAACAAAATGTCACCTCAAGTCCAACGACCTCTAATACAAGTCCCATAGCCTTATTGGTTCATGAAATGTTAAAAAGCTAATTACCTATTAGTTTTGGATCTTTTGGTAATTTAAAAATAAATAACTTATTTATAAATCTGTATTCAAAAAGCCCGCTCTCTTACAAAAAAAAACAAGTGCACATGCGTAAAAACAAAACAAAAACATAAATGTTAATTCATAGTAGCGATCGGCTCTTTGCTTGCGTATCATGTGGAACAACGTTTAATTTCATTATAGCATTAGGGGTCATGAGCCAGTCAAAAGGAACCGGTCTAAAGGGATTAGTCAAAAAGGACCCGTCAACAAGGTCCACACTCGTCCACAAGGACCCGTCAACAAGGACCCGTCAACAATGACCCGTCAACAATGACCCGTCCACAGGACTCGTCCACAAGGACCCGTCCACAGGGGCTTGCGTGTGCGTGCGGGGGAACATACGATTACATCAGCAAATCATCTCATCTAGTTTCAAATTTAGCCACTACGGCGCGTGCAACACACAGGAAGTGCGTGGGAACATACGATTACGTCAGCGAAACATGAAGTCACTTGTCTGTTGTAAGACTATCAGTTTAGTAGTGGCATCAAGCAGCAAAGGACGTTTACTTACACAATCCACCATTATGGTAAGTTTTTTTTCTTATCATTATGGAAATTTCCTTATTAGAATAAAATGTTATAGTGGTTCTGGTCACTTATAGCTAAACTGTAATAGATATGATTTTTTTTGTTTCTTTATAGGCTACTACAATAAATATTCTCAATGCTATGGGGGGCAGAACTGTTGATTAGAGAGAGAAAAAAAGCTCACTGAATTACCAATGCATACTCTTTTCCGTATCATTAACATTCAAAAAGAGGATACAATGTATGGTGAACGTGTACTACTGTATGTGTTAGTGAACATTTTCAGACATTCCTTTCTACACGTTTTAATGATAGGTCAGAAAGTGTGCTCGAGGATCTAAATCGTGGTGGACATTCTCTATATCTAATTTATGAGGGTATATAAAACAATAGATGTATTGTACATTCTGACTTTGAAGTTAGGTTAGGTTAGGTTGGGTAAGGTGGGATTTGGTTTGGTTAGGTTAGGTTAGGTGAAGTTGGGTTAGGCAGATTGGCTGCGGTATAAATCAAAAAGCCAGCTCCTGTCCGTTTTGCCTCACAAGGTTGAGTGTACCCCATTCCAACCCTCAGCCTAGAATTAAATTTCTTGACAGAGCCAGGACTCGAACCCGAGCCTCCACAGTAACAGCTAAAAATGCTAGCCACTACACCATAAAGTGGGGCAATATAAGGCTGGTCTTGATTGTACATACTCAATCAATAATTACCTAATAATAATAATAATAATAATAATAATAAATATTCCATTTAGCAACCACATAGCCGACCTCTCCCTGGGTTCATTTACATGCCTACATCGTATGACATGCGTGTCTTAATTTTTGCCATCTTTCAAAAATCACTTACCACGACCAAGAGCGAACCTGCAAGCTTGGGATTGGTAGTCCGACACGATAACCACTCACCCACCGTGGCAAGCTATCAATCAATAATTACCAAATAAAATTATTAATAATAATAATAATAATAATAATAAATATTCCATTTAGCAACTACACGGCTGAACTTCCCCTGTGACATCATCCACGGTCTCAGGACATGGCGGCCATCTTGCCCATTAGCCCCTGCCACAGCTCTGACTAACCCCTCCATAAGAATAACATAGAGTGATTGCGCGCGGCGGCCATCTTGCCCATTAGCCCCTGCCCCAGAACCGGCTTATATTACCTACTTACAAGTTATCAGGCATATTCAACACACACCTAATTACACGGGACTGATGACCAAGATGTCCCAAGCTCCTAAATTCATTTAACAACAACACCAGCTGGCAAATAACGTGTGATGTCACGTGAGGCGTCATGGTGATAACTCGAGGTTATTGCATGCTTGAACATCATTAAATATGCATCGGATTGAGCCGGGGATCGAACTTACTTTTCAAGGTCAACACTAAACCGACTGCGCTACTCATAGAATCAACTGTTTTGAAATGAAGGAAGAAGCACAACATCAAAATAGGTTTCCTATTGGAAAGAGTTGTGGCTGTTTTATTTAGGAGCTTTGCGACATCGTGGTCAATTATCCCCATGTACTTGGATGTGTTATATTTGTCTGATAGCCTGTCTTATTGTGATGGCTGTAATAGTGAGTGTATTTGTAATTCAGATGAGGATTGGATAGGGGACGGCCGTGGTCGTAAGTTAGGAACCATCCCGACATTCGCCTGAAGTAGAAGTGGTTGTTGGAAGAGGAAAATTTTGGAATCCTTTTTCTTTGGGTGGGGTTTAGTGGGAACTTAGGGGGACGGGATGTTTTCATAAAGCTCGGGAGTTATTAGTTGGTCAGTCAGTAGTGGTTAGGAGGGTTCAAAATGTAGGCTACATTTTAGGTTTTCTATTTTTGGTGTGGCTTGTAGCCCTGAACTTTGACTACCTCCAACCACTACTGACTGCGCCACCAAGAGCTCTCGAGCTGAAACATGAACCTCCCGTCTCCTAACAACCCAACCCAACTCCACCAAAAATAAAATAATACTCAATGTTTGGCCACCTCCAACCGTCACTGACTGAACCATCTATAACTACTGAGCAGAATCACAACTCCTGTCTCCCTCACCCTCTAACCAAACCCTACCTCACCCCAAAACAAAAACAAAAAATCAAATTATGAACTTGACCACTTTCAACCACCAGTGACGAAGCAAAACGGCCTCCCACCCCTAACTCAAAAACAGGAATTTACGAATTGCCCCAACCGCCACTGAATGAACCATTAAGAGCTTCCGAGTTTAATCAAAGAATCCTCCTCCTCCTCTAAAACTCCAACCAAACCCTATACAGGGTGTAAAAAAGGTACGGCACAAATTGCAGTACACATTCCTCACACGTAGACGAAGAAATTATGAACATGGGTCTGGAAACGCTTTGTTTCCATGTTACACCTCATTGTCTCCAACTCATTACTAGGAATTTAAGGTGCTGCACCTTGATTTTTTTTGCTATTAACATGCCCAATTTTGCTCTTGCAAAGAAAATATTAAATTAACATCCTTAAGTGGGTTTTGGTTGCACCTTTTCCCAATGCAAGCACCTTGTTGCACCTTTTCTTAATGTCAACACCTTTTTCCACATTTTATTCTTAAATAAATTTAAGAAACGAACGTTACTATAAATAAAGGCGAAGAAATGGAGAGGACTTCACCTGTAAATCTTGGTTCTACGTAGTTCCTCAGTTCTACGCTAGGATCGTAGACCCCCAATACTGTACTATTCGCGCTCTAAGTATGAACCTGGTGAGTGATTGTTCAACTATTAGCTTACCGGGCTTTATAGTATTACGTAGGCGTCACATGTCAGATTATGCTTTGACTGTGTGTGGGTCGATCATTTTCCTGTGTTGCCAGCATCAGTAATCATAATCAAGTATGCCTAAACAGAAAGTGAACGCCGGGAAAATACATGATATTGCGAAGCAGTTTAGTGCAGATGGTATTCCGAGCGACGGGTCTGTTCTGCGTTGTAGCGTTTGTGATATATCAATAACAATTGATGAAAAACACCAACGTATTCGTGTTGCGCAGCATATATGTAGCACAAAACATGTGAAGAATAAGGAACTACAATGTAGTAAAGTTAGAGGTCGGCAACAATTCATTGGTGAAGCAATGGCTTCTTCAAATTCAAGAAATAAAAGTGAATTTTTTACTCAAACAGCAAAGACATTTGTGGCATGTGGTATTACTTTTTCCAAGCTTAACAATCCTATTGTGAAAACGTATTTGGAGAAATATACCGGGAAGTCTGTTCCAGATGAGAGCACCTTACGAAAAACATATCTTCAGCGTCTGCATGAAGAAAAATTACAACAGATCAGGCAAGTAATAGCTGAAAATCCAGTATATTTTGTACTAGAAGAAACCACCGATGGGCAAAAAAGATATGTTCTAAACATTTTAGTAGCACCCCTAAATGGATAGGAAGAGAAACCCATGCTGTTGAAAATGTACTTTCTTAATAAAACAAACAATGCCACTGTGGTGCAAAGTTTCAATGATGCGTGTATTGTATTGTGGCCTGAAGGAATACAGTATGATCGAGTGTGGCTAGTACTTACGGATCAATCATCTTACATGATATTGGCATTTGCCAACCTGAAACCTATATACTGTAATTTAAAGCACGTAACCTGCATTGCACATGCATTGCATTGAGTTTGTGAAGTACTAAAAGATGAATATTCATAATCAAATACATTTCTGTCTTGCATTAAGAAATTGCAAAAAAAAAAAGGCTCCTACTATGTTGAAATTACAGGACTTCCTCTTTCAACTTCTCCAGTTCTTACTAGATGGGGTACTTGGGTAAAGGCTGCAGTGTTTATTTGTAACCATTTTAACGCTATATGTGATTTCTTAGATGTTATACCAAATGATTCATCAGCTGTGAAAAAGGCCAAAGAACTAGCTCGTAAACAGGAGTTGCAAGATGAACTTTATACTGTGCACGGTTACTCTTTCCTGACAACTGAATGAAAATCCACAGCCTGCTTCCAGTCTCCGACCGGGTCAGGAATGGAATGAATGAAGCCCTCCATCTAACGGCAAGGATATGAACTGTGCCGGCTGCCGAGGCCTGACGCACTCCTCTGGGGAAATGAGTAAATGAATGACAGATGAAATGAAATGATAGTGGAGAGTGTTGCTGGAATGAACTGCAATTACAAAATTGGAGGAGCAGTGTCCTCAGAAAGAACAACAATGGACTCTTCTGTTGGATGTGAAGGAAGCACTGGAGGGCACTGCAAAGCAGGTAGGCCTACTAGAACAGAGCTTAGCCAAAAACCCTGATGTTGAATAGGTTGCAACAAACAGGGATTTAAATTATCGACGGCAAACAAAATATGCACCACTTGCATCTGTTGACGTTGAACGTTCCTTTTCTACGTATAAGTATTTACTTAGTGACCGGAGATGCAGCCTCACTGAAAATAATATTGAAATGTTAATGTTATTTGTTTTAACAGTTTTCTGGACATATGATTTTAATAATATCGTGTCCTGGGACTTGTTTTATGCCGATATTTAATATATTATGAGAGAATTCAGTGTCTATACAATGTAAAACGAGTGTTGATGATGTTTGTATGAATATTAACATATAAAATGTGCACCTTCTTTGCACCTTTTTCAACTAAAATATAGCACTTTTTTTGCACATTTCTAACCAAAATTTTGCACCTGAAATTCCTAGCTCTACTCATTACGCATGGGAATCACACAAGAACAGAACGTTAGAATCGTGGGGAACATGCACTCTTGGTTACGTCTGGTTACGTTGTCATTACCGTAGGTGCTCCGCCAGTGGTTTGTTTTACATGGCCCCGTTGCCATGCGGCTTAGCAGATGTGCCTATAGCTGTGCTACAAAACATGTACTTCATGCACGATGGAGCACCTCCTCATTTTAGTGCTAATGTCCGTCGGCTTCTAAATAACAGATTTTGTGACAAATGGATAGGTAGAGGTGGACCAATTGCCTGGCCTCCACGCTTTCCGGACCTAAAATCACTGAACTTTATTTGTGAGGGCATTTGAAAGTTCTTGTGCATCGAACCCCAGTACAAGATGTTCAGAGTGTCCGTGCCCGTATTATGGAAGGCTACGAGACCATACGCAGTACTCCAGGGATACATCAGCGCATCCGATATTCACTACGGTGGTGGGTTGATGAATGTATCAATGCGCTCGTAGGGCGTATTGAACATTTCCTGTGAGAAAGAGTTGCATGTGGTATGCTGGTACGTTCTGTTCTTGTATGTTTCCCATCATAAATGAGTTGGAAACAATGAGGTATAACATGGGAACAAAGCGTTTCCGGACCCATGTTCATGTAACATAATTTCTTCGTCTGCGTGTGACGAATGTGTCCTGCAATTTGTGCCGTACCTTTTTGTTACACCCTGTATAGTACGGTGCAATTAGACCCAAACCTCAACATCCAAAGTAAAAGTTTCCCTCCAGCTCCAAATTGTTCTATACGGTCCACATATTGTTCGGTAAAAAGTTACACCATTTTAAGCGTCGGGTTGGGGGGCGAGAAGTTGGTGAATTAGTAGTTTTTATCAGTTTCTCATAAATATTTCAAAACTATGCCGTTTAGCGCAAAACGTGCCATATACAAAAATTATTTACTTACCGTACTTACTTATGTCCTGTATCCTCTTTCGGAGCAAAGGGCTGCAACAAAGATCCTCCATTGGTACTTTCTCCTGGCAATCTGTTGTATATAGATCTGCCCATGATTTGTCTTCTTCCCTCATTTCTTCGTATGTTCCAACATCCAATTTTCGTAACCTGTCGGATGCTAAAGATCGTCGTCTTTTTATCCGACCGGATTTTCTCTGTTACAGTTTCAGTAATAATGTTTTCTCGGAGATCCAGGTTATTGGCCTAGTCTCCAAAGCACAAGAGGGAGGGGGCTGCCCCCTTAGCGTCTGTGCCCATCTTCTGGTTACTTCACGATTTGATGTTCGTCGCTACTCCCTGTGCTTCTGTTGTCAATTAAGATCTCTACAGACTGTAACCTGACTCCCTCCTCCTTTCTCAACCAGGCTTGGGACCGGCTATGGCGGAGTTATATACATTAAATTGCGAACAAACATGGTCCTTAGCAAAATCTTTCTAAAGTGAACGGTTCCAGAGTTACGGAGGGTGTAAAAGTATAAATTGTTCGTAAGTTTTAGATTTTTAAAATTGTCCCTAAGGAAACTATTTTTTTTATACAGGATTGTTTTTTGTAGAAGCAAATACCGATTTTAGTGACCGTTGGTATGTTAGTGATAAGCCCTTGAAGGAACGACAACTCACCACCTTCTCAAGGGGCGCTACTTTTTAAGGGAAACGAGGCTTCCACAGGCCTAGGCCATGTAAACTTGTGGTACGGGGAAGCCTACTCGTAACTAATAAAACTAATACAAATGTAGATTGTTAAATGCAACCTTAAATTAATGTTAAGTATTCATCAGTACTCAGTCTTCTTCAAACATAGCACCCTCTTCTAGATCGTCGTCTATGATGTTCCTGTCCCTGTTATCACATCCTAGGCCTGAGCAATTACCGCATATGCTTCAGCAGTTTAGACCACTCTTTCTGCACTCGCAGTTACGGACGCATTCGTCTTTGCAAGTGCACACTATGAGGGAAAGTAATTCCTGGGGAGCTGCAGGACGTGCTGTTGTAATTGGTCTGAGGTGTTTGCCATTCTTCTTCTCATTCAGCCACTGCTGCATCTGGTGATAGGTTCTAAATGAATGCTGCCAGGCTGCTTCGCAATAGCCTGCAAATAACACGGGTAGCGAAAACAATCTAGACCTTCAGAGTTCTTGGCTCCAAACATCGCAAGAAGGAAATGCATTCCAGCGTCAGCCCCTGCACTGGGGGTCAGCTTTGTGGTCGTTAAAGACTAGAAGTTTCGTACGAATAGCTATTTTGGCTTGCACTTTCCTATACGGTGTAATTTCTCCCTTCTTGTGAATATTTGATACAGTGTCACATCCTATGAAGGCGTCATGGCGCACCTGGCTCGGAAGTGATGGGCTCCATCTCAGCAACGCTGTACAGCTTTCTCCGGAGCGCCTAGCTGGTGAACCATGTCTTATTTCCCCGTACAAATACAAACCGATATAAAATAAGTGAATTAATTTACGTATTTCACAGTCACACTTTTTGATGTATAAGAATTACAACGCGACTAAGAACTACATTTTCTAACCACCCCGGGCCGAGAAAAAGTTACCTTACAAA
Organism: Meconema thalassinum; assembly: GCA_946902985.2. Lineage (NCBI taxonomy): Eukaryota > Metazoa > Arthropoda > Insecta > Orthoptera > Tettigoniidae > Meconema > Meconema thalassinum. The sequence continues at coordinate 791,510,533 of OX336390.1, forward strand.
AATGATAACAACTTTGTTTTTTGGACACACAAAATTTTGAAATTAATAAACCAGTTATACAACATTCCAATGTATTGTACCCATTATATGGGGACAGGAGTCGAACCTATGATATTCAAGGCATGAAAAGGGAGGGAATATTCATAAGACTTTAAGTTACATACAGGCCAGCCGTGATGCAATGTGAAGCAACTCACGCATGACTCAAAGCAGTTAATATCCTTTATCTAAGTTATAGGAAGCCTCCGTGGCTTAGGCGGCAGCACGCCGATCTCTCACCGCTGAGTCCGTGGTTCAACTCCCGGTCACTCCATGTGAGATCTGTGCTGGACAAAACGGAGGCAGACAGGTTTTCTCCGGTTTTCCCTGTCAAAATTTCATTCCAGCAACACTCTCCACTATCATTCCATTTCATCTGTCATTCATTTAATCATTGCTCCAGAGGAGTGCGTCAGGCCTTGGCAGCCGGCACAGTCCATATCCTCGCCGCTAGATGGGGGCTTCATTCATTCCATTCCTGACCCGGTCGGAGACTGGAAGCAGGCTGTGGATTTTTCATCTAAGCATCCACACGCAGTGGAAAAGTTGGGTAGTGTAGGCAGGCAGGGGATTTACCTCCGGAGCCGATTCAGCACGTTATTGGCAACATTGGATTGCAGTCAAACACCGCAATGTTGTGAAATAGTCTAATTTCTTGGAAACCACGGAAAATTATACAACTTTTGGCACGCTAATCTGAATAACTCTGGGAGTTAGGAATTTAGCGAATATAAAAATATTTAATAAATGCACAGGAGGAATGTGCTGATTAAGGCTACGTAATGCATGGGAGGCGCTGGTAGTAGGAGGTAAAAAGAAATCTCGCCCCCGCACTACAGGAGCACTTTTTAATTTTTATAGAAATTTGCTGTGATCAATTTTTGAAAAATAAAGAGGAATTGTAACGTTTAGATCCTCAGGAACCCATAGATAATTTTTCTATGAACGTAGGACAGCTGGTTCAAAAGATAGTTTTAAGAAGGACGGCAAAGTAATATTTTTTTATGAATTATGAATAAATAGCGAGGCCGTGAGCCAGAAAGTATTCAGTCTTAGCGAGCGCAGAGGTGCGTCGCGCTGGATCAACAAGTATTATTCAGTGTTCAGTGTCCGTTGTGACGGGACACGCTGGATCAGTCTTCAGCAAGCCGGAGGGCGTTGCGCTGCTTCATCGAGTATTCAGTATACGGATCCCTCTGAGGAGATACCGCATAACATCGCCAGTTCGCCATAATACGCTGTGTCGTCAGCGAGATTCTAGTCAATCCAAGTGGGACTTGACGCCGCGCCATAAGAACACTAAATCGAACGTGGATTCTCAGGGGAGGGCCACGGAGTTCGATCCAGAAATGAGTATTCGAAACGTTAAGTCGAAACCACAGGAAGGCGCCGAGTGCATCGAACTATTCGAACGAAAAGTCGTGAATATAAACGAACAAGTACGCAACGGAAGCTCACGGTTAGATCCAGTCAAAACACGTTAGCCGAAACAGTATCGCTAGTGTCAGGACAGTAATAGGATCTCGTGGTCTTTGAAGGAAAGCCATGAAAGCATAGGACCAAGTGACGAAAGTAAAGTGAAAAATACGCGCTCAAAGTAAAAAGTATACGCGTTCAAAGTATAATGTATACGCGCTCAAAGTAAAGGAAAGTGCAGAACATTGAAAACGAACAATACGAACTTTGTTATAGCGATAATAGTTCGACAGTAACAAATTCCGCAACCAGTCGTTGCCGAGATAAAGAAGCCACGTTAAGTTATTAAACCCGGGTGTTTAAACGTTTGAAAAAGACGATAGAACTTTTGAGTCGAGACCAGGGGTCAAAACCAGGAGTAGTCGCAGAGATAGAACGTGTAACCAACACGAGGAAAGGAACAAGACCGTCGTCTAGGAACGTTTTGGAAAAACCACCATTAGCCTCCTGAGATACGGCAGAGATAATTACACCAGGTGTACTACATTGTAATTATCATAGGAAAAATAGGACTAAACCCTAGAGGTTTTTAAACACGTGTGAAGTGTAAAGTAGTGAATAATCAAAAGGTTTAATCTACGTGTGAAGTGCATTTAGTGATTTATGAAAAGGGTTATATATTTTTTGTGTGTAAGTGTCCCCAAGAATGGGAAAAATTATGTCTATTTTTGTAAAAATATGTGCAAAGTGAAAGCCACGTGTGTTATGGAAAAATTACTTGTGTTGTGCCATATTGGTCGTAAAATGTTTTGAATTACGACAATATGGGCGAAATCTTTCACGAAGCAGATCCATAACTACTACTGTAGATGGGGTGAGTACAGATAAATTGTGTTATATGTGACCATTGTGTAACCAGATTTGAAAGTACCACTGTGAAATATTATGTGCAAAGTGATTATACTAGAAATGTCAGTGATGACATTGCAATTTGTAAAGTTCAGCCAGAATAATAAGAGCCGCGTAGATGAAATATTTGCCTTTATAAGGAAAGAGAAAAACCCGAAGGCACGCAAGCCATTATAATGTTAAATAAGGGAAGGAACCAAATAAAATTGTTGTTAATGGAACAAATGAATAATTAACAAATATCAGTGACGGTTAATGTAATAGTAAAAGGAAATAAAAGTTGAGTATAACGTAATAATACGCAAGTGAGCTAGTAAGCTAATAAATAAAGTCAGTTGAAAGATAACTAATTGTTGAAAGTTGAAATAAATGGTTAAAGTTGTTAACAAACCAAGAACGATTGATATACGTTAAAAGTAATATGAAGGCATTGTGACCTTAGTAAATAAATCAGTGGAGGCGTTAAGGCCTAATAAATATAAATTAAATGGGAACGGACCACAGTAATTGAAGTAAAGAGTAAAATAAGTAGGCTCGCTATTCTTGAGAGGATACCGAACTGAAAAGTGATTGAAATATTTCAAGATCCTAGTTGAAAATATATGTGTTGTCGCCAAATAAAGGCTGAAGTAAATGTAGACTCCAAGTAGGGTGGGTAGATTATTGGCTGAGGAATAAACTAACCACCAAGGGAAGATGATAAAGAAAAGGAGGTGGGTTTCGGACTGGAGAAAAAGGATAGAAAGATAGGAGGAGAGTCCCAAAAAAGTTATGAATTTAACTTTAAATGCACTTAGAGGCGGTTGCCACTGCAAATCCGCTCTCTGATACCTAAAGTGGGTAAGGACCTGGTCGAAGCTGACGGGAACCGCAGCTAAGACTTGGGCGGTTTGCCAGAGAAAGGCTTTAGTGTATTCCCTCTCAAGCATGCATATGCCTACTATGGGGAAGGGTGATGGTCTGACAAGACAAACAGTAACAGATTTATTCTGTATTAACGATGGCATGAACCTAGGAAGAGTTAGGAAAGACAGGATCTTGCCTAACTGTAGTATTTGCGAAATGATAAATCCAAAAACAAATATTTAATTTATTTAACAATTCAAGGAAGTCTAATAAATTTGACAAGTATATAGTTTCAATTTTTAGTAACAATTTGGGGTCGCAGACCTCCTAACATTAAACGGTTGCGCCAGGCAATTAACAATTTATTAGGTTTCAAACCTTTATGAAATCCTAGCAAGGATTGAAAATAGCAAAGATAAAAATTCAAAATTTAAAGACAATTAAGGTGATTAAAGTTTAACAATAAATAGAGTACAAGGTGTGTACTATAAGAAATTTCTGAGAAAACATTCTAGAGAAAGTAACCACTTCGAAATTAACAATAAGAAAAACATGAAGAATAAGATAGAAGTTCCTATAACTTCTTATATTTGTGCAGAATTACTTTTATAACAATTATACAAAAGAGGGCAGGTCACTCACTGTGAAACCTGAAGAGAAAGTCAAAAGGAAGGTTCTAGACTTCCTATGTTTAATTAGGAATCACGAGACAAATGGGGCAATTTCCCTTTCGTTAGACCTAGAAATAATTCACTCATGAGTTGAAAGAATTGTTTTCCCTGATTATAAGGGAGAAACAATTCAAGCTTGAACCGTGTATAAAACACGTGGTTATGCAGAAATTAATTGATGATAAACAAGCAAGATGGAAGGGCACTTCGTTAGAGTGACACCTCATTGAAAATGATCTAGAGTTACAATTTTATTAATATGGTTTGTTAGTAGAAGGTTTAGGAAAGATCAATTGGGATTTAGGATCAATGTTCATGGCGGTAGAAAAGTTGAACAAGCACTAGTTATCACTATAGTCTGTTAAATGGATGCAAAGTTCACTGTAGTAACACGAAAGTTTATGGCAAAGAAAGTTATTGCAATGATGAAAAAGAACTGGTTGCACTAGATAGGCGAAAGTCTATTGCTTGAGAAAGTTGTGGATTACAATTAAATGCGCCATAGAACATTCCAATGGTGGAAGAAAATTCGCTATTGAGCTTTAATTCAGAAGTAAGATTCTTCAATTTTAAATAGTATTTTCACAAGTGTGTGAAAAATACATAACGGCAGGACTTGTAGATAAAGTACAGGATCTGGAAGGTTCCAGAACGATCTTAATAGAAGAATGGGGCCTAAGTTAATCCAGCGGAGGAACTAGCTTGGTATTTTATAGACAGCGGGTATTAGATAATATCCCACGTGGTGAGAAGATTTCTCATTTAAATAGCTTAAGAAAAGCTACTTTCTATTAAGGTTGGCTTAGACAGACAAAAGCTCAACATGGCAAATCCCGCGAAGAATGATTACCGCCCCAAATAAGTAATCTCACGCTGTCTATAAAATGATCAATAAAAGCATGTAGATAATAAAACTGATGAAGATGAGGTTAAAACCTTAAGTCTGTACTTATCTTGGTTGCATGTCGAAGGTGAAGTTCCCTTTGACGGATACCTAAGGTGCCAACATGGCGTAGAACGTAGAGAGTGCCTCTTGGTTTGAGGAGACTGGCTCTGGTTGAGCCTTGACTGACCGAGTCAACTGCCGACTTACAAGTGAGACCCACTCAGCGAAGCGCGGAGGGTCCAAGGAAGGGAATAGAGTGGGGTTAGGAGACAAAAGGAAAACATATAAGCATGACCAATATTGCAAACTTAAATTCTCTTGAGGAAATGGTCTTCAAAGAGTTGATAGCTGGCGATGGTGACGAGATCTGATGGCCAAATGGATAAGGAAGTCCTCTTGCACCAGGAAGAATTGAGGAGCTTCAGAGATTCGCTGCTAGATGACGCTAGGTGGGTCATGAAAGATATATATCTAGAACAGACTCACAAAAAACATAAGAGACATGACCATCAAAGAGAAAATAGAAGATCACTGTTGGTGTTTGATAAAGAGGAAGGAATGAACATGCAAAGCATTAAAAATTATATTCTCTCGTACCGTGTATTCCAAGAATACACCATAGGGCTATATAATGACTAAAGTTGCATGCAGAAGGACGATACGTTAAGACAGTGGGTAGTCGTCGGATAACCGGGGCGGGTTTATACGCCATTATTATTGTTGAATCAGAGTGACGGAACCTCTCACTACTGAAATGTATGATTCTCACGTAGCCAGGATGCGCGTGATGGAATAAGTTATCGTAAGAGTGGATGGATGATTGTGTGTTAGGCAGATGGCCGCATTGCGGTGAAATTGATTCCCAATCGTGCGCTACTCTAGCCCAGCAACCAGACAGGGCATGGCGACTCTGGGTTGGTTAGCTATATATTTGTATTCCCATCGCAGCAGAGTTATAATTGTAGCCACTACGGGCTGAAAATATGTACATGTAAAAAAACTAACAGCATAGAACGATCCTCCAAGTACTGCATTAGTAAACTTAATTGATAGGGGCAGATGACCTCGTAGTTCCGCCCCTTAAAACAACAATAACTAACTAACTAACTAAACTTAAATGATAATTAGACTGTGCGCAATCAGTACAATAAGAATAGGTAATGAAATCCTTGGATATTCAATGTTAAAACGTGGCCGTCGTAGAGGAAGCGAAACATATGGTTTCTGAATGAATGGGGCAGATCGTTATTGTTGTGGTAGGACTAACCGCTAGCCGCCCTCTTGAGGCAGAGAGAACTGATTTATTACGGTCTGGCGTGAAGCCGGTAGACTCGTAAAAATCCGTCACTGAGTCAGTAAAAGCAGTAAGATAAGAGCTAGGTTTGAAGCTTGTTGAAATGAACTGTAAGAAGCAGAAGTATTTGCCTGCTAATGTGGTTATTATACGTGGAGAGATCCTCCCGCCTAATAGCCTTAATGATATAAAATAAATGCTTTTAAATGTGAGAATTGGTTACTTATCCTAAAGAATAAAACTGGTTAAAAAATCATGAGAATTGAGCTCCAGGGAATGCGGGTTCCATGAAGCTAAATTCATAGGTACACAATGGTTACATTACAATAAAACAGTAGTTACAAATGGATGGTACTCGTAGTAAAGTGTATGTATAGTTATGTGTGAGGGAACACTTGTGTTTTGGGAATATGTGGATAAAATAGAGATTAATTCAAGTAAAGTATAATGATATTGAAGCCTATAATGTACGGCTAAATGAAGGCATTGTTTGTGAAATATAAATGTCCTGATGTGGAAGCCCGACAGGGTGGAAACTCAGTGAAGAACATGTTAAAGAACTCCAGATTTAAAGGTTTTAAAGATGTGAATGCTAATAAAGAAATGTAATATTATCATGAAATGAATTATAAAATAAATCCAAAATCGTAAAGCAAGATATAATGACGAACATTAGGGGCATTTGTGTATTGAGGTTGTGGTACATTTTTACCATTGTTTATATGTTGTGTTGTAATTGTGTTGTTTTTGAGTTCTTTTGATGAATTAAAGTAATAGTATAGTAGACTTTGTTCTAGTTTCTTTATAGCTTGTACATCCTTGTTGTTCACATTCTAAATACTTGGTCAGACAGTGGGAATGAACGGTAAACACCCTGATCTGACCTTGTATTTCCGCATATCAGACGGGTACAGTATATTGTGTTAACATTTGGATTCGATATGATGACGGGTTTTTGAGATAATAATGCTTAAATGTGACACATGTTTGAAACACGCTTAAAAACGGACCCGTTTTGTGTTCCAACTGTGATTAAAAAAATATTAAAATATAAATTAAAAATTCCAAACCTACATGAACTAACGTAGAATAGAACGAGGAAAATGATGATGTTATTGGATTTTATGTAGGTCTATTGGTTACTTCACAAACAACCTTCAAACTCGAGTGCACATAATACTTTGGTCGACAGTAAGTCTATTGTTGTCTGACAATGCGGGCTGCATCACTCGCCCCTACCAGTGTTCTGGTACAGAATTGCGAGCTGCTTATAAATTGCATTCAAGGGGAGTAATTAGTGCAAAAAGATTTCTTAGGCCCCTTAAAACACTTATCATCATGATGAAAGTATGCCTCTGTATAAGGGTGATGGTGTTTGTGCAGTATACTGAGGTTATCAGCTGCAATAAGCGTTGGTGCTTTCCGATCGTTATCCTTGAGCGCTCCAGTTCTATAGTAGTATTCACTATCATCCATAAAAGAGATAAATCCACCGGGCGAAGCCGGGCACTACTACTATTTCGAATGCTTCTCTGTAAAATACAACCATGGAAAAAGAATATTCTTATATGATACAACTCTAATAACCGAAGGTTGCGGGTTCAAACCCGGTCGAAATCGTCGGATATTTTAAGATCGTTAAAAATCCCTCAGCATACCTTCCTTCGGAGGGGAAGTGAAGCCGGCGGTCCCATGTCATAGATTTATGGCATGATTAAAAAAAACTTCCACTAATTACACTTGTGTGCAGCTAAATTATAGTTCATATTTTACTAACGCTCTTGGTTCCAACGTTCGTCGCCAGGAGCCGACTACGGTAGTATCTAGTTATAAAGTTTAAAACTAGTTGGTCGTTGACGGTGGCGTTTGGTATCAAAAGTTGGAACTACTTGAAAATCGAATGTCTGGAGTCCTTACTTGAATTAAAAAATAGATAATACACACTAATACAACCATCACAATTAACACCGGTTATCAGACAGATTCTACACACACCCAAAGTACACGGGGCTACATGACCGCGTTGTCGCAGCCCCTAAGCTGAGGAACCAACCAACTCGAATAAGTGAACCGCGTGCTAAACCAACGCCACCTACACTATAAGACCGCCGCGCGCCACGGGTAGTCATACCTCCCTGTCCGAGCAAACGATGTTTCTACTCGCAGAAATTGCTTATACTGTTGGAACCAATCTACTGTAAATGAACACAGCATTGCCTACAAAATCTTATTTTAGAATATAAGCATTTTCCATGACCAACTTATTTAAGTTACCCGAACATAATAGAATTTACCTTCTTTCTTACCTTTCATATGACGCGCTTCCCAGTAGTGTTTGAACTATGAATCTCCTTCCATATTGAGGAAGAAAAAAAAACAAGCTATATCATACATAACAAACAAAAAAAAGCACGTAATCATTACGATTATGATCATACTGTATTTATTTTACTATGATTTCACAGATAGGAGATTTCACATATCTTTCTCTTTCCTTCAAACTCTCCACAACAGTTTCTTGAATATTTTGTATGTCAAGTTTTTGTCTCTTTGCTTTCGTTGTAGCTAGCAGGTTTACTTAAGTAAAGAGGGCAATTTGGAAAGATAGTTGACACGACTCCTGGAAGTAAAGAGGGTCTAGTAAAGCTGCGAGGATCTCCTTTGTTTCTTCTGGCATCCACAGATGTTCTTACAATTTCATAGCGGTGGAAATGTTCGCATACCAAGGGATGGCCCTAGGGTGGTGCGAACGGTGCAACCGCACCGGGCGCTGTCATGGGGGGGGGGGGGGGGGGGGGGGGGGGGGAGCAGAAAAGGCAACGATAGATTGCACAAAAAATAAAACCCAATCACCTTATTACTATTTAACTCTACCCGTAAAAAGTAATCAGTGAGCCGGGGTATGCGTATATCAAAGGTGTATACATAGCGTGAAATTCGCACTTAACGTTCTAGAAATATTAACGAGTTGAAACCAATATCTATACATCTATAGTTCTGTGCGCCACAGCGCCTCTGTGAGAGGCTTTCCTATAGAACGGGGCCGTGCAGGCGCCGTGTGGCTGCCGCGACACAGTGTACAGGGTGGGCGGAAAGTAACTAGGTATTGAAATTGACGTATAGGCCTAACTTTTATGTTTGCAGAGTTATTTATTTGAAATTAATACAGTGTGTATACTGTTATATGGGAATATGATTGCATACCAACAATTCCATTACATTTTGATATAGGCACCTATGGCGTGGACTAATCTCCTCAAACGACCTGGAATGGAATCCACAGCTCTCTGAAGGAAGTTGTGTGGGACGATGGTAAGAACATCCCGAATCCGTGCTTCCAATTCGTCCAATGTGCTAGGTTTCGCCCGGTACACCTCCTCTTTTGCCCAGCCCCATAAAGAAAAGTCACAGGGTGTCAGGTCTGGACTTCTTGCAGGCCATTCATGAGATGCACGTCTCCCCAGCCAACGTCCTGGAAAATTCTCAGCCTACCAGTTCCGCTCGACATTTGCAAAGAGAGGCGGTGCGCATGAAGATAATGTTGGTGGTATTTTCCCATCCAGATATCGTGGGCCAAACGTTATCCTGAAGCATTTGAAGGTAGCGTTCCCCGTTAATTGTTAATTTTGTCACGCAGGAGATATGGGCCGATGACATTAATTGTAGCCTTTATTCCACTCCATAGAAGCCTCCGTGGCTTAGGTGGCAGCACGCCGGCCTCTCACCGCTGGGTCCGTGGTTCAAATCCTGGTCACTCCATGTGAGATCTGTGCTGGACAAAACGGAGGCAGGCAGGTTTTTCCCGGGTACTCCGGTTTTCCCTGTCAAAATATCATTCCAGCAACACTCTCCACTATCATTTCATCTCTCATTCATTTATTCATTGCTCCAGAGGAGTGCGTCAGGCCTCGGCAGCCGGCACAGTCCATATCCTCGCCGCTAGATGGGGGCTTCATTCATTCCATTCCTGACCCGGTCGGAGACTGGAAGCAGGCTGTGGATTTTTTCATTCCACTCCATACGGTCACTTTTGGACGAGACTACATCTTCTCCACCGTAACTCCAGAATCCAGTGCCACCCAGTTATGATAATTGTGCCAATTGACAAAGAACGATCGAATTCCAGGGAGATATGGAACTGCGCCCATAATCTGTGGTATTTCCAGATCCTTTTAATTAGGCCGATTGAACTGCGCCCATAGTCAAGTCAGCTGTTAGCCCAATGTCGGTTTAAGGGAAAGTGACGAACTGTCTCCCACCACTAGCTTCTGCACTGCTGAGAATAAGAGGTAGTCCCCCGTCCCGATAAGCAGCTGTACTACGGGAAACCCATTTCCATTTAGATTTCTGGCAGCATTTCTCGGGAATTTCCGGCCAAAGGTGGCCTTTCACCATTTACACCATGCTACTCAATTTCTCGCATTCTGTTTAGACAAGTGAGTGAAATAACATTGCGAGCGAAAATGTTTACCATGCTAAGTGAGAGAGGTTCCAAGTTAGTAGTTTTAGACGGGTTTAAGTTCACAATAAGCAGAAAAACACAGTGTGGTCAGAATTGGCGTTGTAGTAAAAAAAAAACTTGTTCTATGCATTTGTTTATGGATGATGATGCTGAAGTTTTGTTTAAAACCGTTGGTGAACAAAATCATGAGCAGTGTTCGAACATACAGTACATAGAGAGTACATCTCCAATAACGTGAAGCACAAAGCGCACGAAGCCTGTCGCACTCCTCTGGGACAATGATTAATGAATGACAGATGAAATGAAATGATATTGGAAAGTGTTGCTGGAATGAAAGATGACAGGGAAATCCGGAGTACCCGGACAAAAACCTGTCCCGCCTCCGCTTTGCCCAGCACAAATCTCACATGGAGTGACAAGGATTTGAAGCACGGAACCCAGCGGTGAGAGGCCGGCGCGCTGCTGCCTAAGCCACGGAGGCTACATTAATAATAATAATAATAATAATAATAATAATAATAATAATAATACAACTCTCTCTAATCCACCATAAATAACTAACCCTCTAGTTTTGTTATACAATAAAAAGATATAATAATCTTCTAAATGGTAAGATTACCTCAAACTAGATTATTAAACATTTGCAATAACAAAACTATTTTTAAAATATGGTTAGGTTGTCGAAAACATCCCAATGCACCAGTTAATGTTAATATTGCTCGAACAAAAATTAAATATGAGTCTGTTTTGAAAACTGTCCCTGTTTTATGTATCCCAGGCCAACACTAATCTCTTGTCCGCAATCTGGACAGGGTATATTTAGTTGTTCGCAATCTGAACGGTTTTTGACTTGTTCGCAATCAAGACACAACCGATTTGAAATGAGTCACTTCAAATTCACACTACTCGACACAACATAATTCAGTTGAGGGGTGGAGGGAGGGAACCTACCTGAGCGCTCTCAATGAGCGCAGTTCCACTGTCACTTTTCGAAGGTTGATGCTAATGACCAGGGTCATTTCATTAGTGAAGCTTGGGCGCAGTTCCATACAACCCGAAGCAATCTGTGCTCATTCTCTTACTGTCAGGCGATCGGCCATATTTGTTAGTGTTGAGTGTACTGCCTCTCGTGGCCACCGTCGGTACTATGCGGCATGAAAAATCACTATCCTATTTAATGTTCTGTATGTTTCCACTATTTCCAATATTATTCCATCAATATCAAACACTTAACATACATTTAAAAATAAAGATACGAGCCTTACAGTAGTCGCATATGATGTGTAACATCTGGCATGTTATCCTACTATGAAATTGAGATGAAATGTATTTGAAGTCATCTGACATGTTATCCTACTCGTATACTACACAGCTTGGACATTCTTAAAATGTTAATTTACGCTCCGTTTTCATACTGGTACTATGATGAATGTATAGATTGAATTGGAGATAGGCTACTGTCACACTTGTTTGAACAAACATCAAATATTATATTGTAAATTAAGAGGTGGAATGAAACCATAGTCTATAGCCTATCTATTGTACCCATGTGAGTAATCTCGTTGGATAATATGCATCTGCCTCCAGCTAGCATCAGCTCTCAGGCGTGTACGGTAACCCCAATTTAGCAGTGCATATTTTGGATTTGAGGCAAAAAGGTATCAACTCTACAATGATAAAGCACAACTCTATTCTAAAACTTTAATTCATTGAAATAAATCATGGCTTCAAACACAAAACAATACCCAAAAAGCATAAAATAAAAGCAAACAAAATTTTTACTTCCACAATCCACAAGTAAACAAATATGAAATCACAACAAAGTCATACCTAGCCATAATGCTTTACCCTTCTGTGAACTTCACAAGAATATACTAGTGCGCTGATGCACCTACGACTTCAAAACAAACTGTACATTAACACAACAGTCATACAATGTGACTTCTTTAATATTACAACAAGGATTATTCCTTAAACCTCTTTATGTTAAACAATTATGTGTGCCGTGCGTGTTTTAATATTTTTCTTCTCACCAATGAAATGCTTTGCATGCATTTACCTATTTGGACGTTGCACCAAAATCAACGTGCAACTCCATAATTATGTAAGCTACCCCCTACACATCCTCCAATTATATGGTTTCACCGCATGCTGTCTGTGATTCCTAGATAAAACGTTACGTTATAGCTTATGTCGGATTGTGCGATAGACTACCTCGCGCTCATGGCGATTGGCATCTAGTCACCAACTACATGACTTGGTTCCAGTGACAGTACAAATATATCATGTAACTATTCGTCAGATAGCTAAATTAATGAACCATCAGGATTAACTATAATTATCCATGTGTTCACAAACCACATGGCTATAATACTCAACATAACAATCTTGCATTATATGTCATTTTAACAAGGTCTAGAATCTCTTCCCTTTATAACTTGCCTGAGCGGTTCGAGTGGTTGGCACCGACCCTCGGCTAAGGAAGTCGCTACACAATAGAAAGTGGGATGGGTTGTTTCACCAATTATCTCGACCTTTCTAAAAGTTTGAAAGCTTCCCTCTCTCTAAGCAGTGGAGATTTACAAGACAAAATACTGTGTCCTGACCGACACACATGTTCCCAAAGGATCTTAATTGACTATTATGCCAACAGGTATTGAATGAGCTTTCGTAATTATTCCTACGTCGAGGATAATGATTAATTAATGGCCTCACATGGGTCCATTCAACATGAAGGTTCGGGGTTCGTAATGCATGAGCCTGGCGGTTGACCGATGTCTCAAGTATAATATAGGCGCACAAAACCACTGTCGCCATGAGTTTTCGCTGCCCACGAGCGTACATAACTCATCTATAAGTTCTCGGGAAATCATAGAGCTGCGAGGTGTCCCTGTTTCCTCGACTCTTACAAAGATTCCAATCCGGAACACATTTCAATCCTTTCTTCAGAGTTAGGGTCCATTCACTAGAACTCCGGAATAAATAATATCTCCAACAATGTCCACGACATAGGAGAATTCATACGTAGATTAGACTATCTGGCCCCTAATGCTCCATGCTACGACATTCCGACCTCTAATATTAAGAGAAATCTAACATTTACTCTATAAGCTTCTCAATTAAGCTGCAAATTCAATTCAATAAAAGCTCTTTCATTACTGGTATCATTACCGAATATATGCAATATTCTGATATAAAACTTCTTTCCATAATTACTGAAATGTAATCTCATTGTAACATCTTCCTGCTTAGATTGATAAGTCTTGCACTTAGCGTTAATAATTCTCGCTTACAACAATTTATTTGTTTCCTGATGTGTTCATTCAGACTCTTAATAACCATTATTATTATTATCATCATTTCTCACTGACATAAATGACCAAAATCATAATTTACCATTATTATTATAAATCTCATTGACATAAATGACCAAAATCATCATTTATTATTATTCTCACATAAATTACCAAATTTCCGACATAGCTAGACGTTTTAAACTCGAACAATCGCGTTCGTTGCATTTACATAACTGATTGCCATTCTTAATTCATAGTGGGAATAATTACTCCACTTAATGATACAAATCAACATTTCAACTCTATCAAAATCAACTCATTACTGATTAAACATGGAGGATCAGCCTCCTAACTGACTTTTACTGGCATCTATAAGGAATTCACAATATCTTTACGGAATCACAGACATGCATCGGTCCATACTTCTACATGATCATAACCATAATTTGTGGGGTACTTACATCTCTATAGGCATCTAAGGTGGCTCCGACCAATCATATTCTTCCATGTCGCCCGCCATAATGGGTTTAACGCGACATATTTCTCTTGTTTACACACATTTGATTACACATAATTTCTATCACCAACACGACACGTTGCATACCTTTCAGGAAGTTATCACTCCCCAAACATGTGAAACACTTCATCAAACACTACTTTACATGATATTTTTACATATACATTACACTGAACACTCGTCACTTTATACACACTTCAATGCTGAAATTCCCTAGCAGAGATCGAAATTGCAGGGGTCGACGGCATCTTACGTTACCAACTCCTGATTGAAAGTCTGGTTATCTGCTCTCGGAACTCTCCAACAGTTTTATGACGATCATTACTCCTACAGTAAGTGTCCTGCGTTACATCAATACGCTGGCTCCCAAACATGAGCGTTAACATCTGGTACTCTCATGGCAATACCAAACACTTAGTAGAGTTTCTTTAGCGCATTCTATCGTAGTTACACATACACGATTAGTTAATACTATACACACTGCGCTTAATAAAGTTCAACACTTTCACAAATAATTATATACAATAGTTCTACCGTTAGTCTATACGGTGCTTCGTAACTGAACACGTCATAGTTCGTGCGGCTGATTATGCCTGTATCACGACTATTATTCATACAAGCGTATTTACTGTTTCTTTTACACATACCCGTCTTTGTTCGGCGTCTTGATGAATAGAATCGTCATGCGTTTTGCCTTGACGAACTTGCTTCAACCTGGCTGTAGCTGACTGAAGTTTCACTCGAAGACTGCACGTAGCTTATTTGAAGACTTCTGTCTGCGGCTTACACGCTGTCTCGTACTGCTGCATATTTGCTGCATACTGATTGCAACTTATTGCCATTGTGCTACAATTGACAATTGAGTAAGACTGTAACTGGCTGTAACTGCGCTTGGCGGCATGTAGACTGCGTGACAACTGAGTTAGACTAGAGTGAGTTTCAAAGTGAGGTTCAACTGAGAGCTCCTCCTGGGGTCTACTCCCTTATATCGGATTTCCACAGAAAGTAGAGCAACATCTTCCCGCGTAATCTTCGCTCCTCTCACAGCATGATTCAGGTCTTCAAACCATGATCATTGTGTTCCTCTTTCTTCACAGGTCCCAAAACTATATGTGTGCAAAGGAATCGCTCGTTCAATTAATTAATATTAATTCCTTTCTCCATGGCGTGGGACGCTACCTAGTCGGGAAATCCCCTACAACATCTCCACATCCATCCGCGAACAATGGTCGTTTTACAGTCCTTACGCACATCACTAAATATGCACCAATTTCGCAGGTAAAAGACTCTAAAATTATCTTCTTGCCAAGATATTCACCTGTGTGCAACTCTCATCTCGATTCGTTACTCCAATCACGAGTAATCAATGATTCTTCTGGGCATTTCACCGCCCCTCCTCCAAATCTATTCTCCGTCGGGGAATAACTGTGTCATTATTCAGGCCTCTCCCCTGCTCCAGACGACATAATGGGGTGACAGAGATGGACGTGGCTCCACTGGGACCAACCCACAATTCTGGGCCGATTAGTAAATGTCAGCTCTGCCCTCCTCTGTGCTTCAAACTCCCAATAGCTTACACCAAATCGTCTTATAATGATATAATCTGCTCATTATTTCCTGCGTTATTTTACTAAATAATGCCATTTCATCAAAAATCACACCAGTGATTAAATATACATTTCTTTCGAGGGGTTTTTACCAAGAAACTCCCTGTAGATCTCTGGTTCGCTTCCTGGTGGAACCTTTTTACTGAGATCACAGTCTCTGAGAACCATGTTCGATTCCAGTCAGCATAACCCCATCGGGTTCACTATAGACTACTAGAAATAATGTTCAATACAATCAAATTTCCCAACTCCTGCTTGGTGCAAACTATTGTAATTAAAATTAGATAAATCGTAATTTCATATAGATTCTGTTAAAATGACGCATAATGTTATAGTTTAAATCGATAATCTGGAAGCAAAAATAAATGCTGGGACTGGAGTTCGAACCTGAGACCTCATGTTTCGCAGACCAAGACAGTTACTTATTTTCACGTGCCGGTAATAATATGGAAGTAATTTTTTATGCTCCATTAATATTTTGCATTTTTTCGATAATGTTCCTGCGTGGAATTGAGTTTTAAATTAGTTATGAATACACCTTCTTAACAGTAAAGGGAATTCCTATAGTGATCCATGAAAGGCCCAGTTCCCGTTTAAAAACATCGATATATATTATATTAATCACTGCATTACCGCAATGTGGGTTAATATCTGAATAGCCATTGTGCAGAAACACAAATACCGGCTTTGCCGACTAGTTACAATGTTTCATATTAAAGCATATCATCATTTAAATAGTCTACTAATACGAAGACTTTGAACAAGTGCTTTATGTTTCAATCAGTTGACACCAGAGTTCGCATAACATTGCATTGAGAAACACGTTACTCGGGGAGTGAATGCCCATCACTTTTATCCAGAGATTGAAAAACAGACTCTTAATAAATCATAATTGTTTTCAGTAGCAGTAAATATGATATAATGAATATTTTTACACCAAAGAACGACAACTTGAAGATGATTTATCGTAGGAATATCTGTAATGGCGCCTCCAAACCTTGAAGTAATCCGTATGTGATATACAATCAATATGGCCGACAATGCGTCAAGGTACTGATCTCCGACACCGCGCGCTCATTGTTTCCTCTTACCACTGCCACCTGGATCGCATCCCTCCTGGCTGCCTCTTACACACTTCCGTCTGATCCACTTCCATCCGATCCACTTCCGTCCGATCCACTTCCTTCCGATCCACTTCCGTCCCATTTTTCAAAATCACTCCCACAAAAATATCCAGCAACCGAGTGGAAAGATGTTACACAACAATACCTTGTTACTTCCCGCCCATCCTGTAGTGGCGTGTCGAGCAAGGCACTGAAGCTAGAAGCAGAGTAGCGCCCAACTAGTTTATCACATTTGAACGTATTTAATAAACATATTTACTTACATGAATTTCAGAGTAGTTGCTGGAAATACTGTCCTTCAATTTCTAAAAACACGTTACACCAACCTAGGAAGTTGTGGTTCACTCGCTGTAATTCATCTACACTGATGCTTGCCACGGTGGGTGAGTGGTTATCGTGTCGGTCTACTAACCCCTAAGCTTGCAGGTTCACTCCTGGCCGTGGTAAGTGTTTTTTTTTTTTGAAAGGCAGCAAAAATTTACGACACACATGTCATACGATGTTGGCATGTCAGGGAACCCATTTGAATTCAGTAGGCCATGTTCATAATGGCAAAATTAATCTCGTGAGTTTCCGCCATCACAAAGTTCCTCATTTCTCTACTAGAAAGCGCTATAATGTTCAAGGAGCTTAGATACCTAACCTCCGCCTGACTTTCATAGTGCTTCAGGGAACAACGAAATTCGACATGCAAGCTACCCTCTGGGTGTCAAATAACAAAGCTTGCACCCGGAATCCGAGGCCATACGATATTATTATAATTATTATCTACACTGATATTCGCATCGGTGCAGTTATTTCGTTCTCGAGAGCCTCCAGAGTACGCGGATTGTTTCTGTATAGGCTACCTTTTGTTTGAGGTGTCCCTGCAAGTAACAATCGCACGACGCTGAAACGTACGAACACATTAAACTGGAGGACTGCTTCTTGAGAAGATACGTGTCCACTAGGAAAATTCGATGTTTTGTTCAATACCTAACCATGTTACAGGATACGAGACTGTACTTCACCAGAAGTCTTAACCCTTCCAGTGTCGCTGAATATATTTTGTATTTTGCCTGAGTGATCATTTATTTTACGGAATATTCCCCAAAAATGTCATTTGTTTTACATTTTATTTTTGTTTGAAAATACATTTGAAAAGAGAAAAAGTTACAAAATACGAAACAGTTCAGGAAAACCATGGATTTTACACTTGCTAAATTTAGCCTGCAAAACAGTTTTTTTTTCTTGTTGAACAAAATTACACTGCATTATCACTTATAAATTCACAAAAGAACAACAAAAACACACACAACATTATACTATGAAGAGTGAAGCTCACTGTTTTCAATATCAGAGGTGTTTCTTTTTGTGATTATCTTCAAAACACCCTGCTGGATGAAGATATGGCAGGCCTACCTTGGAGAACTGCACTTGTATCTGCATCATTATCACTCTCATCTTCATCAACTGCACTTTCACTTGATTCTGAACCGTCGATCTCTTCAACACTCTCTTCAAAGTCACTGTAATCACTATCTGATTCCTCCAAATAACTTGATATCGTAGCCAGATTTTTGTCGTACGAGCTCGCCATTTCACTGTTTACATCGGCTTAATGATGCATCAGCTGATACCGTCAAACTCAAGTATCTATCAAACGAATACTAAAAAAAAGTAACAGAAATGATTCAAGTAGTCATTTCCGGTTCCGGGCGAGTTCATATACATTATTTAATACCATACTACCACCTGCCTTAATTTTATGTAAACTTATAACAGCTCGCGGAATATTCCGTAAACGACCCGCTGGAGCGGGAAACATGTTGCGGAATATATCGTAAACGACACGCAACGAAAAAGTGTTGGCGCGGAATATTCCGGAAATGACACGGGAAGAGTTAACTCTCTGAACCAAGGTATCTTGCCAGCTGGGAATGTGATATAATATGCTATGACCGCATTGGGCGATTCCCAACCCACTGTTGTGTAACGTTAGATGCTAGTCAACTGGCGGTGACTAATCACTCTCGGCCGGCCACACGGCACGGTAAAACTCTGTTCTAATAGGGAAGGATCTCACTGTATGTATAACATGTTAGAAACAACATCATGTTAGGCATATTTATTTTGCGTAGATAATGATCAGACCTAGCCTGTTCGAAGCGCGACTTACAATCCTATAAGCTCACAATATTAATAGTATTATAGAAAAGTTCTAGTAACATTCAATTGTATTATAATATCACTGCAGTGTACATAGGATATTATGTCGGATACGAATATAGGGTGGAGCCTCGCAGAGGCCGTGCCGTGGAGAGGACGCAATGACTCACCGCCAGATTTATAGCATGTACCTATTACAACAGCGGGTCGGGAAGCGCTGGATGCTGTCATAGGATTTATTACATAGGCAGCTGACAAGATAACATAGTTTTGAGACTTGCTGTCAAGTACTGTAGCCTACATCGTATCCCCTGAACATGGTTAGGTATAAAACAAAACATCGAATTTTCCTAGTGGAATCTTATATTACCAGTAGGGACAAAAGACCGAAGCTGGGCCAGGAGCTACTGCGCAAGATGGTCGCCACGCGCAATCAACCCTATGCTCATCGTATAAAGCCAGAGTCATAACTGGGCCAGGGGCTAATGCGCACGATGGCCGCCACGCGCAACCGACCCTATACTCATCATATAAACATAAAGACAGAGCCATAGCTGGGCCAGGGACTACTGGGCAAGATAGTAGATAGCCTTGGTGGGGTCTAACGAGTACCTTTTTTTTTGTAACCTGACTATGTCTGCCACGCGTACCTGACTATACCTGACGTTTTTTTCTTTTCTTTTGCCTAACTAATGATCGGATTTGGTTACGTGAGGTGTCAAATTACTTGCGCGAAGTCCTCTGTGCTATGGCGGGCTTATTTTATAGATTTACCCAAATTTTAACAAACAGCTAGGCCATCCGCCCCTTATATTTCGTGAACCAATAATCGGAGAAAGCTGTGTCTTAGCCCGGTCATGTTAGACATGTAAGGTTACCAAAATTCGCATAGAGCTGAAAATTTGTACTAATGGTCGAAACACCATTATAAATGAAATGTGAAAAGTCCCCATCGGTCCAACAACGGCCAAAAATACTCAAGGTCAAAGTTCGCAAATATGTTTTTTGCGTTTTTCAGCCAAACAGTAAGTCTTATCATAAAAATAGATAAGACTAAAATTGTATATCATGCAATTATCTATAAAAAGTGTCTCAACACCTTTTCTCCTAAGAGTCGCCGTTTTTGAGACATAACGAATCAAAATGTTGAGAAAAAGTTGTATTCTTCATAATATGCACACATTTCCACGCCACCTGTGAGGTAGTGTACTTGGCGCGTTTTTTTTAACGTGGTTTCCCCGGTAGGCCTATTCCACTATCTATTGTGATCCTGTTTAATTCATTAATATTTCTACTTAGTATAAAAAAGTCCCCGATTCTTGGATCACGGGTAATCTCCAGAAACTCTAAATGGATTTAGATGTGGTTTTCACCACTCTGTAAAGGATATCTCGAGGATGATTTATGTAGAAAATAATTTATTTATGATCAAAGGAAGCCGAGCAGTAACGATTTCAGTGAAAAAGTCGAAAAAAATCGTGGCGTCTGAGCGCTTTGAAAGCGTACGCTGGTCAAACCGTTAAAAATATAGTGTAAGAATTGTTCAGCATGAAAAGTGCTTCAAAAAAGTCCGCGAGAGCATATCTCTATCTTCAATACATAGCCCACTGTAAGTGTTTTTACGTTTTCATTTCTTCCAGTCATGTCCATTCAAATACTGAGGCGACAGTTTACGAGCTAGCTGTTACAGCCTAAGTAGCGGGCGAACCTATTATCCCAGACACAGCCAGCAGCAAACCGTCGAGTCGTGTTGAGTTAAGACTTCAGAGATGGGTGGTTGTGTTTGGAGTTTCCCTGGAAGTGCAACTCGACTTTTCTTCATTTTGCCTGTGAACTTTCGTTCCGCAAAATACACAGTCAAGTTAAAATTGGACGGAAGGGGGATTCGTGTTTCATGCACCTCTCCATTCTTAAATTACGTCTGACAAGAATTCGTTATAATTAATAGTCCAGTCAGTGATTTTAGGCCATCATGCCGAGATGTAAAACGGATATAGGTCATAGTTCATTGTCATCGAAAAAAAGCGCTTATCACGTAACAATGAAACAGAACAACAAATAATTTCTCGATTGTCACAAGAGAGAGAGAAAGAAAGACTTCACAAAGGCAATGGGAGACATTCCCACAAGTTCCTTTGACACAGGGAAGAAATGTTCATGGTTTGTGGTCCGATAAAGAGAATTCTGCTATGAATTATGATTCCTCCATAAATTATATAAATGTTGCTTCAGTATCTTTTGGTACAGTTTTCTTCGCCGGAGATTTTCGTCAAATCTTACCAGTTGTTACCAGAGGAACGAGAGCCGACGAAGTGAACGCTTCATTAAAAAGATCTTACATCTGGCCGGATATAACAAAATTAGCACTCAAAACTAACATGAGAGTACTCTTATCTTCAGAAGATAATAGTCTGTTTGCTAATTTGTTACTTAGAGTCGGAAATGGAGATTTACCGGTCATAGACGGTAAAACTACCCTCAGACACGATTTTTGTGTTTTAGTAAGCAGCATTCAAGAATTGATTGATAGCGTTTATCCTCAAATCCATGACCTATCTAAAAAGTCTCATTCATGGTTTAAAGAAAGAGCCATATTATCGCCGACAAACGAACAAGTTGTGAAAATTAATGACTTGGTGTTCTCCAAATTCACTGCCCAGGCTCAAGTATATTACTCAGTAGACGCAGTAGTCGATGGTGAAGAAGCTGTTCATTACACTACAGAATTCCTAAATGCTTCCTTCTGGCCTGCCACCACACAAGCTTATTTTAAATGTGGGAGTGCCTATTATATTTCTACGTAATTTAAAACCACCAAAGTTATGCAATGGGACGCGATTGGTAGTGAAAACTTTGAAAAACTGTTTCATTGAAGCAACTATCTTTACT
Organism: Meconema thalassinum; assembly: GCA_946902985.2. NCBI lineage: Eukaryota > Metazoa > Arthropoda > Insecta > Orthoptera > Tettigoniidae > Meconema > Meconema thalassinum. The sequence continues at coordinate 791,532,637 of OX336390.1, forward strand.
AGCTGTGGTACAGAAGAAACGGTCTTAGTACCCAGAATCCCTATGATTCCTTCAGATTTGCCTTATCATTTCAAACGAATACAATTCCCAGTAAGATTCTGCTTTGGAATGACTAAAAACGAAGTACAAGATCAGACACGCGCGACTGGAGTTGATCTCAATTGTCAGTGGAGAATGTATTTCTCATGGTCAGCGTCACGTGGCTCTATTGCGTGTTACATCAAACCGAAATCGTTTCGTGTTCACTGCTAGAGAGAAAACGACTAATGTCGTATATACAAGGAAATCTTATAAGATCTGGTTAAACGTAGCCTATCACCTTGCATTCATAACTGTTCCCGGACGAAGCGGTGAGAATTTTAAGAAATTTGGGGGGAAATTATTCGGAATCACCTAATATTTCTGCTTCATCATGTTCTTGTTCTTGTTCTTCTTCTCGTTCCTCTTCTTCTTGCTCTTCTTCTTGTTCATCCTCTCCTTGCTCTTCTTCTTCTTCCTGCTGGGTGCAGGTAAATTGTCCTAACAGCGATGAATCAGATGTTTCCTCCCTGTTATCGTATGAACACTCTTCTGATGGCAAATAAACATTGGAGTGTGACTTGCCTTAACAACTGGTACATGCTAATGAACAAAATAATCCAACTTTTTTGCAGGCACATTTAGCATTACATCCCTTTTTACAATTGCAAAAAAACTTTGTTGAGGAGTTTTTCCGGTGCAGGTGGGAGTAAAGACTGGATTGGTTCCAATGTATTGTCGATTAACTTCCAACCCCAGTCTCCTGGGTCTAGTTGATTACCAAGCCACACTTGAACTTGCTAATATACCCGAAATAGATGTTGATGAGCAGAAGCAGAGGTTGGAGGAAGAAACGCTCATTGCACTTGTTTTTTGTTCCGACTGATGTTGAGCTTTCCCAGGTTTTCAAAAATAATCATTTCTTCGGTTGGAGTTCGAGCAGTAAGTAATATCAGTAAGTCAACGTCTTCCCCAACAACAATAGTTGTATTTGTCGAGTTGAAATGTTCTATTGCTGATTCAATTATCAGGACATCAGCAATTGTAAAAAGGTATGTAATGCTAAATGCGGCTGCAATAATGTTGGATTATTTTGTTCATTAGCATGTGTCAGTTGTCAAGGCCAGTCGTGCTCCAATGTTGATTTGCCATCATAAGAGTGTTCATACGATATCAGCGAGGAGATATCTGATTTATCGCTGTTTGGACAATTTGCCTGCACCCAGCAGGAAGAAGAGGAAGAAGAAGAGCAAGAAGATGAAGAGCAAGAAGAAGAGGACCAAGAAGAAGAACAAGAACGTGAGGAAGCAGAAATATTAGATGATTCCGAATAATTTCCCCCAATTTCTTAAAATACACACTGCTTTCATAATTTCCAATAGTACACTTTTTATTATTAAATATTATTGAATTAAACAGGATTACAATAGATAGTGGAATAGGCCTACCGGAGAAACCACGTTAAAAAAAACGCGCCAAGTACACTAACTCACAGGTGGCGTGGAAACGTGTGCATATTATGAAGAATACAACTTTTGTAACTTTTTGAATCGTTATATCTCAAAAACGGTGACTCTTAGGAGAAAAAAGTTAAGACAATTTTTATAGATAATTGCATGCTATACAATTTTAGTCTGATCTACTCGTATATTTATCATAAAACTTAGCGTTTGGCCGAAAAACTCAAAAAACTCATACGGATTTAGCCACATTTTACTTAAGGGGTTTAACTACATGAGGGAGCCATTTTTTTTATAGGTGACTGTACCTTGCTTTGGGACACGTGACTAGAGGTAATACTTTGGCGGGATTCTTAAAATAATAATTATTGATGAATTTGTTACTCTTGATTTAACGAAAGGGCCCAAAACAAGTAGGTTCTCTAAGAAATCCACAAATTTTAAAAAAATACAGTGAATTTAACCAAAAATTCACAATTTCCCTTAAATTCTTTAATTTACAAGTCTTAACTTTTTATAAACAACGGGTGTTACTCTACCTTTAATCTACTGTATATTTGTCAAATACCACTCACTCACTCACTCGCTCATTCATTGGGGCCGATAACCTAGATGTTAGGCCCCTTAAAACAACAATTATCATCATCATCATCATCATCACTCATTCATTCATCACGAAATCTCAGAAACCACCGAACGGACTGGAATGACATTTGGTATGTAGCTTCCTCAAGGGATTCACTCGGGATCATGGCCATCCCTCGAAAACCGCGATTATATGAAGCAATGCGGGCTGCAGCACGTCGCCCCTACCAGTCTTTGCAGGCAGTGAGCTTACTGTCTTAACGTGCACGTCATTGTTGTCTGCGCTCCCGACTTTTACCCACTCTCTCTGTTCGAACAGTACTTCTATGTAATTTCTGTTTGTACTTTATACTTTCACCATCACTTTATAATCATCATATTGCATTATATATTAGGCTTTAGTTGCAGTAACTGTAGAGTTCCTTTGTTTGTTGGATTAGGTACGGCGTTTTCCATCATTTCTTGGTAGTACATAGCCTAGTTAGAGAGCAGAGTACTGGCAGCTGAGATGAGATTCCTGAGAAGTATGGTCCAGAAAACGAGGAGAGACAGAGTGAGAACTGAAGATATACGGAAAGAACTGGGAGTACAGAAACTAAATGACATACTAGAGCAAAACAGATTGAAATGGTTTGGACATGTCAAACGGATGAATAAAGTACGGCTACCAAGACGAGCACTGGAACGACGGATGACAGGGAAGAGAGGACAAGGATGACCAAGAATGCCTTGGATGTACTCGGTAGAGAATAGCATTAGAAAACGGAACCTGCATTGGAACACCGTGTCGGAAGAGGAATGGTGGAACGACAGAACAATGTGGAGAGAAACCATATTGGCCCCCGCCCAGTGTCAGCTGGAAAAGGGTAAATGAAGAAGAAGAAGAAGAAGAAGACATAGTCATAATGAAAAGTAGACTTTGGTAAAGGAAAATTACCTCTACCAACGTTAATTTTGTTAAGTTAGGCTAGGTCTATTCCATTTATCAGGTTTTTTTTAGTAGAGATTTGTTTTATTACTTTAGGAGAATATCCCTCAACGTCATAACAGCACTCAAGCACCTTTGAAGAAGACCGTGTCTGCCGCTAACTTTTACAGCTTCAGAATATTTGAGCTTGAGGGTGATAATTCTTATCTTTAGTTATTTCGAAATCTTCTCAATCAGTTTCAGGTTGATATGTATGCAAAGATTGAGACAGAGAGACTACTTTGGATTCGCATCAATCAGAAAAAGTTGAGAAGTGAGGAATATGTGCACCTGAAGGACGCAATGAGTAAAGCTGTCAGCCGTTTTTCAGATATTGGTAAAATGGTCGTCTTGCCGTCGACTTTCACTGGAGACCCGCGCTATATGCATGAACGCATGCGCCATTTTGGACGTCCTGATTTTTTATAACATTCACCTGCAATCCAAAATGGTCCTAAGTAGTCGAGCACCTGAAACAAGATCAACAACCTCAAGATAGGCATGATTTGGTAGCGCAGGTATTCCATTTGGAAATCAGGCACATGATAAGACTTCTTAATAAGGGTTGTATCTTTGGTCCTTCAAGGTGTCACATGTATTCCATTGAATGGCAAAAGTAAGGATTACCTCACGTTCAAATACTTCTGTAGGTGGAAGAAAAGCTAAGGCCTGAAGACATCGACAAGGTGATCAGTGCTGAGATTCCTGACCCAAATCTTGACCCTGCTCTCCATGAGATTGTCAAGGCAACCATGATCCACGGTCCATGTGGAGTTCTCAGCAGGAGTTCGTCTTGCATGGTGGAAGGAGTATGAAACAAGAAGTAAACCAGACCACTCATCAAGGAAACCCAAACCGGGGAAGATGGGTATCCCAAATATCGCAGGCGGCCCACTTCGGAGGGAGCGGAAATTGACATTAGTTGGGTGGTACCCCATAAACCCGTCATATCTCGCACCTTCTCAGCTCATATCAATGTTGAGTACTGCAACTCTGCAAAGTCAATAAAATACATTTGCAAGTATGTTAACAAAGGTTCCGACCAAGCTACTTTTAGCTTCGGAGAGGTTGACGAAGTTGCGAGATATGAATCAGGACGTTACATCAGCAGCTCAGAGGCGGCTTGGCGCATATTCTGCTTCCTGATACATGAACGCTATCCTTCGGTCATGCAACTTGCCGTCCACCTCGAGAACGGCCAGCGGGTTTACTTTAATGAAGACGACGTTCGTGACCAGTTTAACAGCCCTCCAAACACAACTCTTCTTGCTTTCTTCGAACTAGGCCGATCCGATGAATTTGCTTCAACACTTTTATATTGTGAAGTTCCATCCTATTTCGTTTGGAAAGGTAATAAGTTCAGTAGAAGGAAACAAGGAAAGCCAGTCCCAGGCCATCCTGGTGTGAAAAAAGATCAGACCCTTGGCAGAGTTTACCGTTCACCCTGGTAATGCCAAGTGCTACTACCTCCGCCTCCTTTACATAAAATCCCTGGCCCTCAGTCTTTTCCTGACCTCAAACCCGTGGCAGGAGTGGTTCAACCAACATTTCAAGCGGCATGTAAAGCACTTGGCTTGCTCGAGGATGATGCGCACTGGGACCGCACTCAAGATACGCAAGCTGTTTGCCATCTTACTGGTGTTTTGACAAGTGAGTGATCCCATCATGCTCTAGAAAAAACACAATGACAGCCTCGCGGGAGATGTGGTGAGAGAGATTCAGAGGCAGTGTGCTGATGTCAACCTGATCATGGGTGTCATCTACAATAGGTGTCTGGTGCTTCTTGGGGATTTAGTACTAAAAATGTCTGGTCAACAACTGGAACGCTTTGGACTTCCATCGCCTTCTCGAGAACAAGACTCCGTCGTTGTTCACCGAGAATATGTCAGTGAACTATCTTACGACACAATTAAGTTGTCCAAAGTGGTTGCTGATAATGTTTCAAAATTGAACAACGAGCAGAGATTGGCCTATGACGAAATAGTTCGAAGTGTTGTTTCAGAATGTGGTCAGCTCTTTTTTCTGGATGCACCAGGCTGAACTGGCAAAACCTTCCTGATTAATCTCCTGCTAAGAACATTTAGAAGTCGACAGAACATAGCCATCGCAGTCGCCTCCTCGGGTATTGCAGCAACCCTACTGGATGGTGGAAGAACAACGCATTCTGCCTTCAAGCTCCCTCTTAACCTCAGTCACGCTGCATCTGCCCTTTGTAACATCTCTGCGGTTTCCTTTGAAAGTCTGCTACGCCACGACAATTAACAAGGCTCAGGGGCAGAGTTTAAAAGTAGCTGGCGTGGATCTAACAAGTGACTGTTTCGCACATGGTCAACTGTACGTGTCATGCTCCAGAGTCAGTTCTTCTTATGGCTTAGTCATTCTGCAGCCTGAGAGAAAGACCAGAAATGTAGTTTACCGAGAAGTTGTTGATGATGATGATAATTGTTGTTTTAAGGGGCCTAACATCTAGGCTATCGGCCCCTTACCGAGAAGTGCTTGGCGTTAAAAACACTCTCGATAGACATGGCAGTAGTCTAGGGGACCTGCCTTAAATCAAAGCTCCCCGTCGTATATTGCACCCGATTTCCAATTTCAACGTTCCATGTTGCCGTCATTATCTTCCACTACAGGAAAAATTTATATAACTAATGTTATAACGGGATTCCAAATGTTATTGCGGGCGAAGCCGCGGGTAACAGCTAGTACATAGATAAAATGCTTTTCCCTAATGGAAGATGGGTGTTAATAGACCTACCGGCTTTAGCTAGCCTATCCCGAACGGTTTATTTTAAAACTTTACACATATTTACACAAAAATATAGAATTGTTAGTACTTACCTATGCCGGGATTTTCTTTTTGACGATATCCCTTTGGCAACTCTTGTTTTTTGTACAAGGAAACGGAGCTGATTACTGCAATATCTCAAGTTTAAGACACACAGACTCATGTAAACGGGACTAAATGACTGCAATGTCACAAAGTTTTTGTCACACGGAACTTATAACCAACATGTTTTAAATTTTCTACACTAAAGTACACACACGACTAATGATTGAAATAAACCCGCAACAAACAGTAAACTTGGACTGTTAGCTGTTAGTGACAGTGCATTGCTCGACTACCACTGGTGATGCGTTTGCAGAAATATAATCCTTTTCCGCTAGACTAGTAACAACACACAGCGAGACAGTTTGAATATTTTCTTTACTCTAAGTGTAATAACTTTATTAATTTTCTTATTGTTTGGCTTATTGCTTATTAAGACCACGGCCGCCTCTCTGCCATATCTTTAATTAGACCCAAGCTAGCGATTACCTGTACTATTACTGCAGAAGTCTGGATTCGATTCCAGGCTCAGGTGTGAGGGCTGCAACGGGGTACACTCTACCACGTGAGGTAAACATACAAGAGAAGGGTTTGAGTTTTGCCTCAACCATTCTAGGAAAGGTAATACCGGTATGGTTTTTTTTTTCCACTTTTGCGCCAGGGCAATGCTGGGACGGTTCCTAACTTATGACCACGGCCACTTTCTTTTACATTCTTGTCCAGGTTCATTCATTTTTATCCATTTCATTTCTCATCCCGGCACGCAGGTTACCGCGGGCGTCAACTAGAAAGACCTGCATTCAGTCTCTCAGGAGGTCACACAACAAAAACTATTTCCGTGCGGTTGACATTAGGAAGGGTATCCAGCCGTATAAATAAATCACAACGCCACATAGAATTTTATCGCACTTCATTTGCAAACATTACTAATAATCACTGAATACGGTTTAGTAACATGCGGCGCTGTTGAGTGTGAAGACAGTATGAACAGCTGACCTGGGCAGGAAGTGGTGACTATGATTACTAGGTCAACAGCAAGTTTTACAAGCCAGGCAGGCAGGAAGGTTTTTAAATATTTATAATCCTTGTCAAATATATATATAATAGGGCACAGTTATGTTGCCAGACATACCTATGGTTAACGATATGGTATGACGTAACCATTCCGAAGTTATGAACAGCTAACCTATAGGATTGCATGATTTACCCATGGTTAACGATTTGAAATACTGTAGAATGATCCAACATCCTTTTGTGTTAATTCTAACTTAGCCTTTAAATCTTTATTACAAGCACCTTTATGCTATTACTCTCATATATTTGTGCCAACCACCCTCATATTAGTTACTTATAGCTTATATAATATTCAGCCTTTACTTTTATAAAGCAAAGTCGGTCTGAATACTGAGCGATGTAGAGAGAGTTTTGTCACTACACTAACTTTTTCTTGCTGAATACTGTAGATTAAAACTGAGAACTTAATGCGTTGGCACTTATACACACCAACTCTATTTCCTTCCCCATACTATAGTCCGGGACACCTTAAATAAGTTACTAGAAAACCAACATGGCCACCACATTTGGTGTTGCCAACCTACATCATTTAACACCAAAAAGTCAGCACACACATCCTTGTAACACGTACGCAAATGATCCAAACTACGTAAAGGCCCCTTACATTTTACATAAAGTTGTGAAGCAGTCCTTGCTCAAGTTAGGGACATCTTGGTCATCAGTCCTCAACAGTCTAAGTCTTAAGCAGTATTATGGTAGTGAAGTTAACTTAAATTAGCTATTCTAGATTGATTTTTAAAGCATCATATAAAATGCATAAGAACAGAAACATTAACACTTACTCAAGGTTTTTTCCAGTTTTGCCGGGGAGCTAAAGATGAGCATGTTCATTTCTTCTTATAGGCTACATTTTTATAATTAGTCCAAAAATGCAGACCATTCTGTTTTAAGATGAGTGTTCAGAGAAGGATTTAGGAGTAGGTGAGAAATATAATAGTAGGGTACATATTAGCTTATTATTTCTTAATTTTTGATAAGTACCGTACTCATTTCTTGCATGTATAGGTCTACATATATGGAAGAAGAATTGAGACAAGCTATTGAAAGCCTATTGGCAAATCCCTATTGAGATGCAAGAAGATGGTTGATCCCATGCTTAGGCCTAAATCCCTTCGAACTAGTCGTGGATTTTAGGGGCATATGACTGTAATTGCAACTCTAAGATTTCTTCTTGGAATGGTAGAAAGCAGCAGTTGTTGGTTGATTTTGGGGCTTTGCGACATCATGGTCATGTAGATCTGTGTACTTGGACATGTGGAATTTGTCTCATAACCCGTGTTATTGTGATGACTGTATTAGTGTGTGCATTTATTATTCAGATGAGGATTAGGAACGAGGCAGCCATGGCCTTAAATTAGGAACCATCCCTGTATTTGCCTGGAGTAGAAGTGCGGAAACCACTTCCAAGATGGCTAAGATGGGAAGCGACCCTCCTCTTCTCAGTTCTGCCTCACGAGGCAAAGTGTGCCTTGTTCCATCCCTCAGACCAAAATTAAAATTTCTTGCCAGAGCCAAAAATCGAACCAGGACCAACTGCCAAAAAAAATGCTAGCGGCACAGCGCGCTATGGTTGGTAGAATACCCTCCTGACCTTTCGTCACCTGGCACATTAAAAGCCACTTGCAGAAAATTAACTGAATTCACTGACAAATTGACTAGTTAAATACACGCGTTGAAAGGCAAGCTTTATCGACGGAGCAATACACAGACCGGCAAAAAAGTGGAACAGTAAAAAATGTAATATAAATACTATAAAATTAGCCATGAAAAAGATGTAATCACATTTTAATAGCTTTTCACGCATTAGAACAAACATCTGAAACATCCGTGAATAGTAATTGATAATATAACATTTCTTAGGGTGGTTTATTACCACCAATTAGCCTACCCTATCTTCGATGGCGGGAAGCGCACTGTAAGCATTTAAGGGTTATGAGTGTTGCCGCTCGCTTGTTCTTGTTGTTCTAGGAATAACAACTGGCATTTGTTGAACACGAGCAGTGGGCCTCTGTTCTCTTCACTGACGAGAGTCGCTTTAATCTTAGATCTCCTGATGGAAGAGAAAGAGTGTGGAGAAGGCGCGGGGAGAGGTACAGCCCTGTTGCTTTCTCCTCCAGGACTCCATTTGGAGGTGGCTCGGTTATGGTGTGGGGTGGCATCAACGTTATGGCCCGCACTGAGTTGGTGTGCATCGATCACGGGACACTCAATTCCCAAAGGTACATCGAAGAGATCCTGATGAACCATGTGATGCCCTTTGCGCCTTTCATTGGTCAGAATTTCATGCTGATGCAGGATAATGCCCTCATACTGCTCGCTGTGTTGTATAATATCTGCAGGAAGTGGGGATTCAAACCCTGGACTGGCCAGCTCGTAGTCCTGACTTAACCCCATCGAACATGTACGAGATATGCTTGGAAAGAACGTCAGACAGTGTGACCCCACCACCTTGGCACAACTGAGAACATCGCTGCTGGAGGAATGGGATCGCATCCCAGCAAATGTCATTCGACGAGTTGTGAACAGTATGCCTGAGCGTTTACAAGCTGTCATAGACGCTAAGGGTGGAAACACTTGTTTTAGTGACCAGTGGTGTTGTGCAGTGCAAATATTAACACTTTTTTGTTTGAAAACAAAAAAGCCCAAAAGAACATTACTAAAAAAATAGAAAATTGTAAGATTTGCAAAAATATGTAACGAAATTTGTCAATTAAAGCTTTTTGTAAAACAGGTTTAAGTATTTTCTGTAGCCAACCATCTAAAATTTACATGAATAATGCAAATATTGGAAAACCGATACATATTAGTGGAATAAATTAAGAAATTACATAAAATAATAGCCCGTCTTCAAGCAAAAATGTTCAAGGCAAAACGACATACGTACCGTAATAGAGGTAACACTTCAGGAGTGATGAACCAAGTAGAATACTTAAATTAGCCTAAATACCTTGTGTAATGATGAATAATAATTGTGGAAATGATGTCCTAATAGATGTTTTCTCCTTCGCTGTCTCTAACCCACCCGCTATCCCCTTTACAACACGACTTATATACTGTAGGGAAATTTCAGATTAATTCTGTACAACGTATCACTCTTTTCATTCTCACTTTCACTTTGATAATACCGTATTCATTTTCATACCATATTTCATCTTTTGGCGGGGGGGCATTATCAATTGTAACTACTAACCTTGATCACTTCTGCACCGGATATATATGCTAAATCACTTAAATATGTGTTTTTATTTATTGTATATTTAACAACCGCAGCCATGTTCGACAGCATATTTAGTATGTGAAACTGCTGCAGCGATCACATTGACATCATTAGTTACCAACATATCCGATACAAAATAGGCCTACATTAGACGACACATGTAATGCTGCAATTATGTGGAAAAAGATAATCGGGCTCTTCTTAGTTAGACGACTGTCTGGACGAAACCATTGGTCGCTACTTGGTTAGACGACTGTCTGGACGAAAATTACTGATTGCACTACTGGGCGTAAGCCCCAGGTTAGGTTTGTTTAGTATGTAGAACCGTATTTACCACTGTAATGAACGCTGATCGCAAGGATTCCATGTTTCGAACTAATCGGCAAAACCAGCGACTCAGTGCCTAAAAATTATTGGTATAGGCACAAACCATTGGTTTGGATGAAAATTATTGATGCGTGTCCACCCCCACTGTTCGTGACAAAAACCAGGGGTGGTGTTTGTATGGCGTAACGAACTAACAATTATTGGTCAGCCATCACAGCACTTTTCGATAAACGAAAACAAGCCATGAAATTAAGATTCATGCAATTAACATACAAATCCATGACACAAATCATAGTGCTCACAGCTGGTAGGAGAAACACAACAAGCAACTACGGAGTGTCACTACTCCAAAGTTTTAATGCTTATTCAGCACAAATAGCACCGTGTAAATATGACCAACTTGCCCACCACATTAATTAACTTGGCAGCGCTGCCTAGCGATTGAAAAACACCATATGGCGTTTGATGCTGGGAGAACGCTACTCTGAACTTTGCCTAGCGATTGAAAAACGGTCAACCTCCATCAAAATCTGGAAAATTTCCTACAGTAACTTATGTAATGTGACTAAGATACAAGAGTTGAACATTTTATCGCTAAAGGGTGTTATTACATTTTTCAGCAGTGCCAACATTATTTTTGGCACTGGTCTTGCCTCTTAGTTCGAGCGTGGTGAACCCGGAATAAGGCTTTACATACAAACCTAACCTGGGGCGTATACCCCAGACCCCCTTGCTTGTATTAAAAGCAGTAATTTTCATCCACACAGTCACCTGGCCTAGTAGCGGCCAATGGTTTCGTCCAGACAGTCGTCTATTCTAGAGTTGTACTTTTAGAGATGTGTTCTGACAGTTCGGCGGATAAGCCATTGAGCTGAAGGAAGCGGGTAATCTCGAGAACCACTGGATGGATTTTGATGCGGTTTGCAGTGTTCTCGAGGGAGGTAATTTTAGAAAAAATATTAATTTATGACCAAAGGAAGCCGATTTTGTATCCCACATGTTGGCAACAATGTGTGCGCATCGGTGTGTGCCTCTAGAGTGCGCCTTGTTGATAGTTGAACGAGATGCAAGCGCTGTTGGAACATGGCAGCCGTTTTAAAAGAGCAATACATAAAAACGCATATTTACCGTATGTACTTATGCACATATATGAAGTGCAGTAGTGACCAGGGTTCCTAATTTCAATACGTAATATCGCCCAGAAGATGAAACAAGGACACAAGGTATGTAAAAGTCACATTCATGTCCGATGCAAATGTATAAGTCGCGTTCGACTTTCATTCAGAATTAATAATACAAGTAGCCTAGGCCATACTTGCGAGCAATATTTATAACGTATTGCAACCAGTGGCTTCGCCCGAACTGTGTCATCTAACCAAGTAGCGAACAGTGACTTTGTCTCACCCAACTTAAGTACATCAGTAATTTTCAGCCAGACATTCAGTGGTGCTGTAACTTATGTCGAGAACTAAAAGAGAGCCAAGAGATATTGTTGGTATTTTCTGAAAATGTGCATCTGTGACTCAAGCGCAGTGCATATCCCATGCACATGTGAGTATATGGCTCTTCAGAATGATGATTGATTCATGTTGCACAAATAAACCGCACAACCCTTGAAGTTCGTTGAAGGCTTCCACACTAATCTGTCGCAACCATAACTGAAACAAATAAAAATAGGCCTAATATAAATATTTTATCTGCCTACTACTAAGTAGGCTATAGGTCAGTAGCCAACTACATAAATAACCACCAATACATTCACACTACAACTAGCCGAGTGTGAATCATAGACTACTTTCAAGCTTACGAGTAACATATGCAATGTGTTATAATATTATGGCTGACGGCACTTGGAACTCGAGAATAAGATACATTGCAATATTAGAAGGTGAATTAATCCTAAGAATATGTTCCTGGGAGTGAACTTACATAGGCTCTATTTTAGGTTATGTTTGGTTTGTATTATACGAAAAATGCAGTCAAAATACTTTTTCAAAATTTCCAAAGCCCATTAAGGCTTTTTATTACGTTATTTGTGCTCGGACTGAATATAAAAATAAATAAAACAACGATTAAATAACTTTGTACTTTTAATTATGTAGATAGGGTTTAGGCTACTTACTCAAAACCTAGTTGATTCGCCAGTGATCTCCATGGAGTTTCTCCAATCCATCTCCAATCTTGTTCTCGTGTTTTTTTGACCTCATGATGAAATCTAAATAAGAATTTATCCAAAAATTAATTAAATAAAAGCTTGCAAACATCTCAGACGAGTGGGTATGAACATGCACTTATTCCATAATCAAGAGTCTATAATAACTGTAAAAACTGTTTTAATCGATGTATATTCGTAGTACTTACCTTGTACGAATTGTTTTAACTTCATTAGACCTTGAATTCGAAAGAAAACTGTGAAATTATTTAGATAATAGGCATTAGTAAAATTCGTAATTATTATGTTGAGAGATTGTGTGGAAAATGCATTCTGGGAGAAAAATGTCGGCAACTGTGTGTTAAGAAATTTTACTGGTATTATGGTCTTGGGAGATGGCGATATTTTAAGCAGGGTTGGCGACAATGTTCTAGCACATGAAAACAACTTAACTTCTAGAAATAAACCAACATTTACGTAAGTATAGGGGACGGCTGTTTATGTTGGCTACCCTGTTTTGATCTAGTAATTTATTTAAGCCGTCCCGGACTATACCATCCTGAGAGAATACACAGCACAAAAGTAGCGGCTGGCTCATAAGGACTCCAGGACGGTGTCCTTCCTAGAGAACGATAAGGGATTTTCATTTTCTCTTGAAAACAGTGAACAACAGCAGCATTTCCTCTCAAAATCCTCGAGCATGCGCCCAGCTGGAGAATTACCCCAATAGCAAATAAAGTAAATTAATGAATAAAAGAAACCTCCATGGTTGCAAATAATAAAACGTAATTTAAATAACAGTAATCCATGAGCTAGTATGCCCTTTGTTTATCTTTTAAGACAAAAATATATAATTATATTGAATTGTAGCATGTGAGACCAGGTATCTCGATTCATATTGCATGGGTGAAGTAACACGGACCTGTGGCTAGCATCCTGCGGTTAGTGAAGGTTGGCACCAGTGAGCTATTAAGCTTTCGTTCTGAATAGTCTTGAGTGCGGTGATAATATTCGGCAGTTGATTCAGCAGTTGTAACCTCTGTGTTGGTGATAATCAATCTGTAAATCATTAAGTTTGGTAAGAAGTGTTTTTTTTATTTTACCGGTGCGACTGTGGCTTGGAAGTGCTTGTGCCAAAAGTGATATTCTCGTGATTTCTCTATCGGTGCTTAATAATAATAATAATTTTAATTCATGTTACGGATGTGCTCTCGAGTTGAAACTCCTTAGCCTACGGTAAAGCACATGTAGTTAATTTAATAAAAGACTACCTAGACGTCACAGCATCAGTTCTCCTTTTTACGTGTTATATCGTGTGATTCATTACTCTCGCAGGGGCGATTTCTCCGAGCAGCAAGCGCAATATTTTTCTAAAGCAGGCGAGTTTTAAAAAATTACAATATGTACGGTACCGTATCTGTAATAGATCTGCGTCATACAAATCTCATGTTGCATATATCTGGTTGGTTGGTTCTTAAGTTTAGGGGCTGCGACAACGTGGTCATGTAGCCCCGTGTACTTTGGGTGTGTGTAGAATCTGTCTGACAACCGGTGTTAATTGTGATGACTGTATTAGTGTGTGTTATCTGTTTTTAATTTAAGTACTGCAACTTAGAATTTTTCAAATAGTTCCTACTTTTGCCGCCAAGCGCCACCGTCAACGACTACTAAGCCAAGTTCAGAAATTAGCTACTAGACGCCACCGCAGTCGGCTCTTGGCAACGAACGTAGAAACCTAAGAGCGTTGTTTACATTCTTAACCTATCCAACTTAGCTTCACACAGGTTCAATTAGTAGAAGGATCTTTAACATGCCATAAATCTATGACATGGGACCGCCGGCTTTACTTCCCCTCCGAAGGAAGGCATAATGAGGGATTTTTAACGCTCTTAAAAAATCCGACGGCTTGGGCATAGAAGCTGAGCATGCTACCGACTACGCTACCGAAGCCGCTTGAGCATGCATATATCTTGGCGAGTACAGCGAGGCTTTCTCGTGTCTAGGGGCTTCAGTGGAGCTGTCGACACAGCGAGCAATGTATGCGCGCGCAGGTTTCTTCTGTCCAAGGCCAGCTGCGAGCTGTCACGGTTGTAATGTGTAGTTGAAAGCTTTGCAGCCTGATTCTGTAACTTCACTCCATAACAACTCACCAACATGGTTATGACGGAATCACAACCATAGGCATAACAACCCATGGCTAGCGATGCTCTTATATTGGTATTCTGCAAGGTACCTTGTTATGACGCTTGTTAAGAGTTCAAGATCACGATCTCATAGCCATCTTCATAGTACGAAAACCTACCACCAGGTGACGAGTAAATCGATTGGCACGTTATTTCAACTTATTTCACAACATTATGTACCGTAACAAAATTAGTTCGTAGTTCCCTTAAAACTCTTTCCTGTGTTCCATATTGCCTTAACTCATACTGTCCCGTATTATGGTGTTTTATTAATCCTATTCATTGACCATTCCTGCGGATCACTTCAACCTGATTCACCTAACCCCACTTGCGAAAACATTTACGCTGTCTATGCACATGAATATCTACTTCAGTTGAGGTTTTGTTTTTCAATTGCTTTAATTGATACTTTATCTTATGTTTGTGTATTGTATTCATAGTATTCAACGAATATTCCAGCGGATCACATCAAGCTCATGCACCTAAACTCTTTCGAAAAAAAATGCTGCATGCCCACTTTAACATTCATTTTAGTTGATTTTTGTAGGAATGAAATAAGGAGTACTCCGATTCATTACGAAATAACCTGTATCAGAACTTAAATGAAGATAAATCTACGAGGCTAGTAGGAAAAACTTACCCGTAATGCATTGGTTTCTTTGGACTTAGTTTCTATTTAATTTGAATACGGTACTGCGAGGAGATAAACACACATGAATAATTATGCTGTTAGGAAAATAGGTGTAATAAAGATAGGAAAAATCTCTGAGGATGGGAGGAGTACCGGTATCTGCTCTTTGGGTAGTAACACAACAGAAGTTTTGGGGGGCATGGATCCAATCTAGTTTGCCAGTTTTACTGTAGTGTTTTTAATCTGAAAGCAGCTAGGGTTCTAGTCAGAACAAACACATTGTTCCTGTGGCTGCAGCTGAGAAAGTCAAAGAGTGGCGCTTTAATGATTCAACGCAATGTCATCCATCTATAAGAAACCATAGCAAGTGCCCACAAGATCATTAATACTTTTAACATAAAAAAACTAAGCAGAACGAAGTGGGATTTGGGTGCATTATGTTGATCTGTCCCTCCTGGAATGATGAAGAGCTCGTGACACTGGAACTACATACAGAATCCCTTACGCCCGTCAATTTATAAGTCTATGACTGTTGCGTACGATAGGCCTAAATGTTAAGTTACAAGTTTGCAAATTAGTAGAAAGAAAGTATCTGAATGCCATTGATGTGCTTCTAACTCCTTATCCTAGAATAAAACTACATTCTAAATTTTAGCAATATTTACCACTTCATGGAATTTATTCCAGTTTTCTTCAGATGATGTTATTTATTAGCCTTCTTTTAAATTCAATATATTTTACCTAGCCTAATCCCTTCTCCCTTCGTCTCTATATGGCCCTAGGGCATTACAATCACTATAACTCAATGCTCCTCCGAGATTCTACACAGGAGGGAGGAGGCACACAATTATGAGTATGACTTTTGATGGAAGGGGTATCCCATCCTCGCACTCAATGTATTATTACAATAAGGAGGGGGGGTGGGGGAGAGAAAACAGAGGTTTGTATCAGCACCAGGCTGATTAAAAAAATCTCTCTGGGGAGTAGGGGGCAGGGGTTGATCCATCCCTAGCATGTTCCCACAGAAAACACCTTGTCCCTAAATACTACTACTGGGAATGAGAGAAGACTAACTACATTGAAATATTATGTGGATAACATTACTCTCAGCTGAATTCTTGACATTATTATCACGTCCATTACCGGTAGTATGAAAAAGTCTACTTTCTAATTACACAACCTTCATAAGGACATAAAGGAGGAAAACACAAACCTTGTGAATTAGGAGGGATGCCTACTGGTTCTGGTGGGAACAGTTGGTGTTAGGACTAGCAGCAGTTCTGGAACCAAGACTCAAATCATACACAATGTTTTCTTTAACAAATTATTATTAAAATAGAACACTTAATTTATAAATAAAATTAAACATTTGAAAATACAGCAGTTTGAAGAGCATTGGTACTGCACCTGTGGAATGTGTCCCATTGTAGAGATAATCAAATTCAGTTTCTTTCTTCATGTTCTCTTTCAGACCAGGGCACTGGAAGGTGTTTCACAGATTCTTTGGCAGGGAATCCTGGAAAATTGAAAATCAATCCCTGATAGTATTACCAGTACTGTGACAAAAAACTAAAATGTCTAGATTTATTTTTGTATCATAACCTGGAGATGTGCTCATGTAGCCTATATGCTACATTCTTAAACCCTTAAGTTACCATACATTACATTACAAATGAAAATCCTCAGCCTGCTTCCAGTCTCCGACCGGGTCAGGAATGGAATGAATGAAGCCCCCATCTAGCGGCGAGGATATGAACTGTGCCGGCTGCCGAGGCCTGACGCACTCCTCTGGGGCAATGATTAAATGAATAACAGATGAAATGAAATGATAGTGGAGAGTGTTGCTGGAATGAAATTTTGACAGGGAAAACCGGAGTACCCGGAGAAAAACCTGTCTGCCTCCGTTTTGTCCAGCACAGATCTCACATGGAGTGACCGGGATTTGAACCACGGACCCAGCGGTGAGAGGCCGGCGTGCTGCCGCCTAAGCCATGGAGGCTTACACCGTACATTACATTACATTACATTTTATTTATCCATTTGATCAATTACATGTATACAATACATTTTTGATATAGGACACGTCAGAAATTATATAGAAAATAAAAGAACTTACAGGTATATATTACTAATACAATAACTATTTATAACTTATTATAATAACAGATCTTAAGAGATACAATCTTATTGGACAACTATTTACATCTTACTCTATTATCACAGTATGAAAACTTAATTCTATACATACAACAACTTACAGCTAGGTATTACAATTAAAATAGAAAAGAAAATATAATTATAATTATCGCTCCTAGATGCTAAGGTATTCAACTACAGAGTAAAAACAATGGCACTGCAGATAAGCTTTCAACATTCTTCCAAAGGTTTTTATTTTTGGGACAAATTGTATATACTGGGGAAGTTTATTGTATAATTTAACTCCTTTGTGAAAAGTTCCTTTTTGATATATGCTTAGATTAGATTAGATTAGATTTTTATTTATCCATTTGATCAATTACATTTATACAATACATTTTTGATATAGGACACGGCAGAAATTACATACAAAATAAATTAACTTACAGGTATATATTAATAATACTATAACTATTTATAACTTATTATAATAACAGATCTTAAGACATACAATCTATTTGGACAACTATTTACATCTTACTCTATTATCACAATATGAAAACTTAATTCTATATATACAAAAACTTACAGCTAGGTATTACAATTATAATATAATTGTAATTATCGCTCCTATATGCTAAGGTATTCAACTACAGAGTAAAAACAATGGTACTGCAGATAAGCTTTCAACATTCTTTCAAAGGTTTTTAATTTTGGGACAAATTTTATATACTGGGGTAGTTTATTGTATAATTTAACTCCTATGTGAAAAGCTCCTTTTTGATATATGTTTGCGTGTGTACGTGTGAAATATGAATGTTTTGATTTTGTCTTGTGTTATGTCTATGAACATCATTGTTTGTTTAAAGAAAAATGTCTTGTTTCATTAAATTCTTTTTAAAAAACATATTACTTTCAAATATATGAATGCAGGTCAGAGGGAGAATGTTTAAATCTTTAAACAGAGGTCTACATGATTCTCTAGTGTTTCCATTTGCCATAATTCTAATCGCCCTCTTTTGTATCCTAAACGTGCTTAGTACATCTGGCGACATACCCCAAAATATGACCCCATATCTTAAGTATGAATGGAAATAAGCAAAATAAGCATTTCTTAATGTGTGCATGCTAGTGCAAGTTTTCAAATTACGTAATGTAAAGCACATCGAGTTCAGTTTAGTATTCAGATATTGTATATGTTTATTCCATTTCAAGTCATGTTGTATCCATAGTCCTAAAAACTTTGTTTCTGATTTATTTTCTATTTGTTGACCATTTAATGTTATATTGGGCGTCGCAGGATTCCTATTCTGTATAGTGTGGAAATTTAGACATACTGTTTTTTTTTATAGTTTATTATGAGGCGATTATCTTGTGACCATTTGGTTAACTCTTCTGTAACAGAGTCAGCAGACTGCTGTAAGATCTGTTTAGTTTCACCTTTTATTACGGGTGTTGTATCGTCTAAAAACAAAATTTCCTTATGAGAATCAACGTTCTGTGTTATATCATTGATATATAGAAGAAAGAGTAGTGGTCCCAAAACCAATCCCTGGGGTATTCCAAATTTAATAATACCCTCATTGGACAATGTTTCATTACGTTAAGTAATCTGGTTCCATCATCCTTGTGTCTCAAGCTTACTATTTGTTTACGCCTTGTTAAGTAAGACTCTATCCATTTATTCGCTAGACCTCTAATACCATATTGAGTTAGTTTTGTTGTTATTTGAGTCTTCAGTTTTTGACTGGTTTGATGCAGCCCTCCATGCCTACCTGTCCTGAGCTAATCGTTTCGTCTCTACATAGCTACCACACCCTACATCCGAGGCAATCTGTTTAACATATCCTAACTTAGTCTACCCCTACAGTTCTTGTCCTCGACCCTTCCTTCCATAACTATGCATGCTATTCCTGGGTGTCTTAATATGTGTCCTACTAACCTCTTCTCTTCATTAGCAGTCGCCAGAAACATCTCTCCTCTCCCACT
Organism: Meconema thalassinum; assembly: GCA_946902985.2. NCBI lineage: Eukaryota > Metazoa > Arthropoda > Insecta > Orthoptera > Tettigoniidae > Meconema > Meconema thalassinum. The sequence continues at coordinate 791,552,203 of OX336390.1, forward strand.
CGTCTTAATACCCCTTCGTTTGTAACCCTATCTACCCATCTGATCTTCATCATTCCCCTGTAACACCACATTTCAAATGCTTCAATTCTCCACTTTTCTGCTACACCAATAGTCCAAGTTTCACTTCCATAAAGTGCTCCTACTTTTGCTTTCACATTTGCTCCCATACTTGCTCCTACTTTTTTGCTCTCATATTTGCTCGCACTTTTGCTTACACTTTTTGCTCCCACTATTTTCTTTCACTTTTTTGCTCCCACTTTTGCTTTCACATATGCTCCCATACTTGCTCCCACTTTTGCTTTCACATTTTCTCCCATACTTGCTCCTACATTTTTTTGCTCCCACTTTTTGCTCTCAATTTTTGCTCCCACATTTTGCTCCCACTTTTTGCTCCCAATTTTTGCTCCCACTTTTTGCTCCCACTTTTCGCTCCCAAATTTTTTGCTCCCACATTTGCACCCATATATGCTCGCACATTAAACTATTGTTCTTATTACCAAGTTGCCTTTACTAGAGCTCAGTCTACGCTTGACAGTTGATATGGAAGTATCTGTGACTAGGTATGGTAAGCCTCATGCATTCTATAAAGGATATTCATATATTGTGAAACAAACCAATAAAAATGGAACTGTTATTTGGCGTTGTTCAAAACAACGTTCAAAACAATGTCGCAGTGAGCTAAAAAGTAAAAATAGTGAGGTTTTAAGTGTCAGTGACCATCAATGTAGTTTACTGCATGAAACACTGTTGCTGTCAACAGAAAATCATGAAAATGTTAAAAAGCAAGTGCTACAAAACAATACTACTATTGAAAATAATTCAATGTTCAAAAAACCCTTAACATTATCAAAAGCCACGCAGACTCTACATGAGGACACTGTAGAGGAAGAGGAAGAGGAAGAAGAACAGGAACAGGAAGAGGACCAGGAATATTTAACTGGTTTTAGTAATGTTGAGGATAATGTTGAGGATAATTATAGTGATTATAATAATAGTGATGTAGATCATGCTGCTTATGATTATGATAGTGATAATGATCCAAAATAAGAAAATAACGTTTTCATGCCCATTGTTCATCGTGGAAGAAAAACGATCTGCAACAAGCTTTGTTTTTAAAACTATAACACACTATCGTAAAGGCAAAGACTTGTATTAAGTGTGCTTTTTATTGTCATAATCATGTATACGCTGCAATGTTAAATATTCTGACTTCTATAGAAAATAAAACAACATTGTACCATTATTTTCATTTATTTACAAACTTTATATACTTATTTTTTTGGTTTCATGATAATATTTTTGAAGACAATACTAAACACTAAAACATTATTATTCTATACACATATTTTTCTTTCAGTCCATTGTCATGATTTATATCTACCATTATTATTATTATTTTACATTTGTTTTTTTATTTAATTAAAACAAACCATGCAACTATTGTTTTTAAAACCTTCATAAATTAAGTGTACAGGTTGTACAGCATTATTGACTTCATCAATAACACTCTCCGACATATCATTAAACCGTGTAGGCAGAAATGTCTCAAAGATTTCACATACACAAAGTACACGATCACCATATGCTGTTTTCAATTTCAGAATCTTGATAATGCGGAATGGAATATGCGTTGGCAATTCGCTGAGCTTCTTTGTCTCTAAGCCACATGCTTGACCCACAGCATTCAACACATTCATTGTAGTAGTCTATAAACAAAAGAAAAGCATATCTATTACACTCTAAAGCAGCTTTAATAATATTGTGCAATTAGGGATTTTGCACTATGCATGGCTGATAAATTTTACTATTTATGTAAGAAATGCCCTAACTGTAGCAGATACTGCTTTTCTGCTTATAGCACAAGTTTTGAGTTCTAATGCACACTTGACACAGGCTATCATGTGTCCACAAGGCAAAAATACAACACCTAGCTCATATTGATAACAAATTTTACATAATTGTTGGTCACACTTTTGTATCTGTTCGTGAGACAAGTCTTTTCTTTCACCCTCATGTATTTGCTCCGCATGTTCTAACTCTAAAGGCACTTTTATGTCTTGTGCTGCAATCACGTTTTCTTTACGAATAGTGTTCACAAATTCCTGGCCTTTAAGCAACACCATGTATTTACAGTTAGGTAACCAACGAGTGTGTTGCACAAAAGGGTCATCAGTCATTTGCCAATCCTTTAAAGCAAATCCACAATAAAAACATATTGTTTTATCCCCTTCACCAGTATAAAAAAATCCAGCTTCACTTAGCTGTTTGGTAAGGTGTTTTAATATTAAAGGCCAAACATTTTTATAAGATTCCGAACGCCTTTCAACAGAGCTGTACTCTGGGTGTGCTAGTGCTTTAGTCTTGCAAACTCCCAATTTTTCAAAAGCACATGCCAATTCAACACTGTCTATGGCATATGGACCACATATATCGACACTACCGTTGTTGACTGGTAATACATCATTATTATTATTATTTATTTGTGATTCAGCAACGTAAGTAGCGGCCAATGGTCTTGTGGTTCGGTAATATGAATACACGGGTATGTTACCCACTTGTTTTCCATGCATGTAAGGACAACAAGGAGACCATCGCAAATGGTCTCTAAAGGGATCATCCCTTCTTCCCAGAGTGAAAGTTCAATACGACAAAACACACAGCGCACCACATATTCTCGGTTCATGTAAAAAAACGGCTTTTGCAAGTTCATGTGTCGACAAGAAGCCTACAGTCCAGGATTCAAATGTTAACCAACGGTCATGTTCTGATTTTAAATTTAACCCACGTGGTAAACCAACTTGCTCACTTGTTGTATTTCGTACTAACGCCATGTGTTATAATAAAACTTTTTCTTACTGTAAGTTATTAACGTTGCGCAGAGTACTTTAAAGCACAATGTATGCTTGTTCACTGTCTGTTCATTACGTTAATGGCGCATGACGACACCTAAAAGCAAACAAATTAACCAATCACTCAATCAATCAATCAATACTTGTAAATAAAACTTTAACGTTAATTGGCATTAATATATCAAAACACCATAAAAATTATAATAAACTGTATGTCGGCACTAACAGTAACCCATTTACTTATTTTCTTTTTATAAAGCTGCAGTCATTTACATTTCCCTTTAACCAATACATAAACAAAAAATAATAATGTCATGTCAATTTGTTCAGATTATCATGTTCAAACTTGTGAATATTCATTGAGTTCATAGGGAACCACCCATAAATTTATTTATTTTTCTTGTTTTTAGAAAATCCAACATGGCCTTGTACTTTTCCCATTCAACAACAACATAGCCATTAATCAAGAAAGCAATCATTGTCCCAGTCACGTACAGGTAATGATTTTTTTTTTTTTTGTCTACGAGTTTTCAGTAGTGGTAAAATGGAATAGCATTTTTAAGTTAGACTTACCTGAGTTTTAAACAGTTCACTCTTTGGCAATGGTTTCGCTTTAGTGCGTTTCGGTTTTTTTCAGCAACTGCTACGGCGGTAAGGCTTTTCTTTCCAAGTTTCTAAAAATAAATAAATAAATAAACCGCTATAAGTATCTAAATTCAGGTTAATACATGCATTTCATAAAATAAAATATATAACAAAACAAAATGAAACAAGTTAGTTTAAAAAAAAGTCCTCTCGGCACGCCGGAAGGCGGAGGTAGATTTCACCGGACAAACTTGGGGATAGGCGAAAATAGGCAGAATATGCAGGTTTTCGTAGAAGGATCAGACCTCATTTATTGGGTGAATGTATTTTATAATTGGAGATTAATTAACTTTGTTTTTCGTCATTTTATGCATATTTTAAACATTTTATTGTCTTGTGATGACGGTAACCTTCTTGTCATTTGGAGTCCATTTTTATACTTGTGGTCACACTGTCCTTATGCAAGGTTTCGACACTGATGTATAACTATGTAACGGTCTGTTACTTCTTCACGCAAAATTATATCTCCCGCAGAGGTTTTGGTTGGTTCCTCAGTTTAGGGGCTGCGACAACGCGGTCATGTAACCCCGTGTACTTTGGGTGAGTGTAGAATCTGTCTGATAAACGGTGTGAATTGTGATGGCTGTATTAGTCTGTAATTCAGGTAAGGAATGCAGACGCTCAATTTCAAGCAATAGTTCCTAATGTTGCTACCAGATAGTACCGTCAACGACACCTAGCTGTGAACTTGGCTACTAGATGCCACTGCAATCAGCAACTCGCAACGAACGTTGGATCCTCCCCTCCAAAGGAAAGCATACTGAGGGATTTTTAGCGCTCTTAGAAAATCCGACGACTTTGGCCGGCTTTGAACCCGCGACCTTGGGCATGCTACCAGTTACGTCACCGAAGCCGCTTCACACTTAGTCAGATGGAAATCTGAATCTGATCTCGCGCAAGTGCGTTGTCATGGCAACGTCTGATGGCTCATCCCTCATCAGTTTAGTAGTGTTGCCATGGCATCCACTGATAGCTCTTGGCATTTTCTTATAATTCCGAAATCATTTTTCTTATCCCTTGGCGTAATGGTGGGTCATATCAAAAATTCTTTCAGACAAAAGTTTTAGGTAATTATTGGAGGAATATTGTCCATTTTGTACGGTTTTGATATTGTGCCTATTAAGAGAGATATGATTAATGTTTCCCGAAAAACCCACTTTTTCCCACCCCTTTTGTCAATGGTTGGTGCTATCAAAGAACTTATTTGACATAAATTTTTGGCACTTATCCGAAACATATTATGAACTTTGAATGGATTTGATATTTCACGTATTAAGAGAGTTATAGCGAAATTTCACTTTTTCGAAAAAAGCCTCCCATTTTCACCCCCTTCGAAGACATTTGGCCATCTTAATGCAAGGTGGGTAAGCGGCGGGACTAGCTGTCTTTTCGAAAGGGTGGGTAAGCGGCGGGAAGACATTTGGCCATCTTAATAAAATGTGGGTAAACGGCGGGACTAGCCCTCTAGTCGAAAAATAAATTCGTTTATACTGAAAAATAGTGCTATCCGGGCTGGAACATCTGGCTGTGGCCAATTTAAAAATTTATTTTTTCCATTAAGAAATAACGTTAAAAACGCACAAAAAAAATTCATAACTTTTCAACGAAGCAACGTACAGGGCTGGATTTTAGGGACGAAGTTTAAAATACCGTTTCTCATACGTGTTAATTTTTTCAGATTTTTTCTAAAACGCATTAGGTCACTTCGTAAGTGAGCGACAGGGCAGCAAAAATTTTCTAAGTCCATTCACCGGCTTTCGCCGACCCGATTTTGCCCACTAACGAACTCGACCGAGATTTTAAGGGTATACATATTATGTAAAAAATTCAAAGTGATTGGTGAAAAATTACGACAGTTATCGTGTCCACAAGTATCTGATATACATACATATATATATAAATTATATATAAATATACATAAATTATATATAAACTTTTGAACTGACGGTGGTTTTGGGGTCTGGGGGATGTGAAACGCGAAGATATGTCGAAATTTTCCGGAAGTCGAAACATGGGACCCATTGCAATAGTTGGCTTTCTAAAGAAATCTACCTAAAAATCATCTCACCTTCACTTGCAGTGGCTTGTTGCTGTTTCCTTCTCGTGGGCTCAAAAGTGCAATGGTTTCTTCTCTCTCAGACATGTAAGGTATACCCGTTATCTGCAGACAAATAAATAAATAAAATCATTATTTACCTAATCAATAAATAATTGCTTGTAAATATATATAAATCAATAAATATATAAATGAATAAATATATACCTACTTCACAACAAGGTTAAGTATTTTCCACCAACAGCAAAACTGTTAAACAAGACTAGGGGTTTCACGCAACGCAATTTGTTCAAAGGTAGTCACCTAAGTGAGAGAGGAAATGATAATGACATGTCTTTATATATGTTACGTTGCATGTATAATCATTTTTCCCACGCTTTGAACATCCTGTTATCAAACACGAGGACAGCTGACGTCCAAGGTGAACACCCGTGGCAGGTCAAATTTCACATGGACTTGCATTTTGTCACGTACGAAGCAAGACAGAATGTGACTTGTTTAGCCCTCTGTGGTTTCACATGTGTATGCATGCATTTCGCAATTCCCTGCCACCAAAATGGTCAGATTATTTAACCTTCAAGCGTCTTTGTCATTTTCCATTGCACTTGTTGTCAAGTCAGATCAGCGCATTCCAATAAGCTCAAATGGCATTCACCTCTTGCTCGTCTGCTCCTCTGCAAGTTTGTTTTCTGTACTCACTTCAACCAACATAGAACCAAATTCTCATCACCGTTTACACGTTAAAGGCTCTCTTCGGGGATAAAATGTCAGGAAAAAACGCACCCTCGCTCTGTCATAAACCGACCCGTCGAAATATCTATTGTTATATTAAGCATGGTCATTGTGGTTAGCGACAGGTTCGTTGAAACACACACACCCAGCCATGTCGTCTCTCTCAACCACCACGCTTCATGAATATTATAAACAAGTACCGGTAAAGAAAACATTTTTTTTCAGCAGAAGTGTCGTTAGGCCCTTTGTCAAAATTTCAAACATAGTTTCTAAAAGGGGGCATTAGCCCTAGTCCTAGGACACCTCGTACACGTCTCTAGCGTTATTGGTTTGCGAAATAGAGCAAAAAGTCTAAAATCATGGTTTTACCTCAACATGGTTTTTCATTCCTGCTCAACACGAACATCCTCGGCAGAAGGACAACGCGACGAAAAAAATGACACCTCGTACAAGTCTCTAGGCTTATTGGTTCGTAAGATATCAACAAAAATCACAAAAAAACACGTGTTTACACCCCCCCCCCAAAAAAAAAGAGTTTCCAAATTGTTTTAAAAAATATAACGCATGGTCCATGGCAAAGAGAACGTCACCCCGAGTCCATGGACCCCTCGTACACGCCTCTAGCATGATTGGTTCGCGAGATATAGCAAAAAGTCTAAAATCACGTTTTTACCAAAAAAAAGTGTTTCCAGCATTTCACCTTTTCGACACCTACCTTCCCGTAAAGAGCGCAACGAGACGAGAAAAACGAATCCAAGCACGCCCTCCTAGCATGACTCCTTCCATTCCAAGGTCGCAGGGGCTCACAACTTCCTAAGTAGAGCAGAACCTACAACCTAGCACTATTTTAGAGTGGAAATAAAACGTCCATACGAAAGGGGGTTCACTACGATTCCTAGGACACCCCATATGCTCAAATCCAACCGTGGGTTTAGGAAATATTAAAAGCGGATGACCTATTAGTTTTGGTCTTTTATTTAAATAAAGAGCCTATAGGAAATTAGGGGGCATCACTACGAGTGCTAGGACACCCTGTATGTTCAAATCCCATGATTGGTTAGCGAGATATCAGGTTCGGGGCCGCTACGAGGGTGGCTCAATAAAAAGTGGAGCAGCTCTCTCATCATCCCACTACTGTCAGGTTTTTATCCTAGAGACTTGAAATTTATTTTGGGGGTAGAGGGCATAGGGACCTTTCATTTATGTCAAACAATTTTTTTTGTAGAATTCTTAGTTTCCAAAATATAGGATTTTCAAAATTCGAGTGTTTTCAAAAAAACATAAAAAGTAAACAAGTTTCATTATAGAAAATAAAGGTTATAAAGACCATTCGTTTGAGGCATGGCACAACATTCTATCATGTTTGGTTTTCAAACTATCACCTACTTTCGAAAACAAAAATTTTCAAAAAAATTCAAAAATATAACGAGTGGTTCATAGGAAAGAGGACGTCAGCTCGAGTCCAATGGCACCTCATTTGTCAAAATCGGACCATGCATTCGAGAGATATTGACAAATATTTCATGGCTGAGGCTTAGTAGTGGGGCAAGGAGGGTTCTGGAGTGGGTTAGAAGCACCAATACTCCACTACTTACAACCCTCAGCACCTAGGTGATGATAGAACTTGCCACCAGTGTTGATGAGTTTGTGGCTCGAGGATTGGTCTCTACAGTCACCTGAGAATCCACCAATGAATGATTTGGAAGACAATTTTATACTCGTTCGCGAGCATGGAGGAAAAAATAACAGGAGATACCCTGATTTCGTTTGAGTGAAGCCAAGCGCTGCACCCAAAGTGGGCGTAACCTTATCCTGTATTCGGTGTTCCGTGACTTGCATGAGGCATTGTGCATGGTGTTTTCTGAGTTATCCTTTCAGGATACTTTTCCAGCCTTTTCTCACCTTAACTCATGCTGGAGCAGTGGTGATAAGTTATATACAGGGCCGGCGAAAGGCCGGTGTAAGGGGTGCTACAGCACTGGGGCCCGGCCCGGGCCCAATGATAATGTAAATTTTTGTGGTTGGTACAGAATTCTAGGTCTACCTCATCCAGTTCCATCCAGCAAACTGGAAATGTGTGTGGCCATTAAATTAACTTGATTTTTTATTTAAACCATACCAATCACAAAACAAACCTAAGTTGCAAGCTTACTGTTTGAAAAATTGATGTTGGCAATGCTGCACAACAATCTATGAAGCTCGTGCACGAGGATTCCCGCACCGAGGAAGGGTTTTCCCCGCTGTCCCCACACTGGTCGCACTGTGCTGTGTAAATAATGCTTTGTAATCCACTGTTAGTCGATTCTCTAATCGTTGTGTTAGTGATTCGTCACGGTTTGTGTGATTTGTATACGTCAGTTTTAATGGTGTCGATTTGTAATATTGTTCGATTACGGATTACAATTTATAACGCGTATAGTGTGTTTTTAGTGAAACTTACTATGAGTTGCAATTCCAAACACAAATCAGGTGCTCAAAAAAGGAAGGAAAGAGAAGACAAGGTGTTGAAGGAAAGAGCATCAAAGAAAGGCCAGCTATCGCTTGGACAGTTCTTAAAATGTCCTCCTTCATCATAGTCAGTTATATGAAAAGATATCATTTCTGATAGGCCCACCGATAGTAATAGTTATAAAGTAGATGTTTTACCTACAAATGAACAACAACAAAATGAAATCGAATCAAAAAGGAAGAACCAGTTCCCATCAACGAAACAGGGACTCCTGGTCCTATTCACTCTGTGTCGCCTACGAATATTGAATCTATAAAAAGCCAAAAACAACCTTTACCTTTATCAGGCAAATATGTTGATGTAGGTGACCCTGCTTTCGATAGCAGCCGAGACTTAAATACCCTCATGTTGCTTTTCCTGAACAATTTCCTGTGGATTCGGTAGGCTATTCCGTTCCCGTGTCAGTCTTCCAAAATAAACCTACAAATGGTGAACTGATTACTCGTGATTGGCTTGTTGGAGCAAGGTTATGAAAGCTTTTTACTGTTAACCTTGCAAAATATTCAGTACGTTGCCCCTGCCAAAGCGATCTTCGTTCGCTCTTTCTGAAGGATATTCTGCGGAAAAACGCTGGAAAAACTCTTCAATAAAGTGCCAGAACATGAGAGTAGTTCCAGTCATAAAAACTGCTATGTTGAGTGGTAGTCGGAGGTGATCAAATCAAAAAATTTAAATCGCTAACGGACTTAATCTTTCACTCCATTCAGCAAGAAAAGGACAAGTGTTGTGATCTTTTAAAGCGACTTCTTAATGTCACTGTATTCCTAGCTGAAAGAGGACTTGCTTTTCGGGGTTGTATTGATAAACTCGGGAACCCCTCAAATGGCAATTTTTTGGAATATTAGAACTACTGGCCAATTAAGATGAAGTTTTGAATGAACATTAAAATAGAGTCCGCTCGTTTCAAGAAAAGGGTGAAAGAATGCAAGTGAATTATCTGTCTCATGATATTCAGAATGAGTTTATTACTCTTTGCGCTTTCCAGGTTACGAAGAAAATTTTAGAAGAAAGAGAAATGGCAAATACTATGCGATAATAGTTGATGCGACACCACATTCTGCACATGTTGAACAGACTGCGTTTCTTTTAAGATACGTTTATTTGACTGAAAATGAAACTCAGCCTTACCAAGTCGAAGAAAGGATACTTTGCTTTACCGACTGTACCAAAAAGAGTGGAGAAGTCATTTCAAGGCTTATTTTAGGTAAGATAAAGGAGTTTGACATCCCATTAAAAGACTGTAGGGGTCAAGGCTACGACAATGGGAGTAACATGAAAGGATCGTACAAAGGAGCTCAGGCAAGAATTCTGTCTGCTAACAGTGAAGCATTTTACTCTGCTTGCACTTGTCATTCCTTGAATCTGTGTCGAGAACAAGCAGCGGAGAGCTGTGTGGCTGCAGTAACATTCTTTGGAACTGTTAAAAAGTTGGTTAATATATTTAGCTCCAGCCCCCAAAGATGGGAAATTTTGAAAAGAAAGATACCAAGCTCCCTTCACTCGATGTCGAAGACTCGCTGGTCTGCTAGAGTAGACAGCGTTAAACCACTCACAGCTCACCTTCCAGGGATAATAGAAGCACTGGAGGCATTGACTGAACTGAGCCTAACTTCTGAATATCGTCGAGACCTTGTGGGATTGAAAAAAATATTTCAAAACCTTCAACTGCCTTCTCCTTGCGTCTATTTGGTTCAAGGTAAGAATACATCATAAATATTATGTATTATTCATTATATACCTATACCATATGTTCGTTCACGAAAGAGGCATGTAGCTACGGTAGTCAAAAATACCTGCGGGGTAAATGGTCTTAACTACCAAAGAAAATATTATTTATTTCCCTGGTAAAATAGTATTTCTTTGACCTACAAAGATATTTCAAGCCACATAAAAAATCATAAAAACAAACACCTGACACAAAAATACTAACTACAGTAGAACCTCGTTAAGTCGGCCCTCTTTAACGCGCCCGTCTGCGTAACCTGGACTGGGTTTAGTTGTTTTTATTTTTTGTTGTTGAAACATATACTACTCAGTCAATGTCCCTTGAATCGGTAAACTGGCAGTGCGAGTGGACCAGTTTTGTTTGACGGGGCTGTACTGTACTCACTATCGTGACTGCGTAGACGATGAGTCATCGGCCATCCCCTCACCCCCGCGCCAATGAGTAAACATTTTGTATTCAATCACACCACATCAACATTAGACCAGCTGATGAGTGAGAGCACGTAGTGCTACCACTCTGCTTACTGCCACGCACTCTAATAAGATGAAGTCTATCGGTAATCATTTGACACGTTTATTAGGTTTTAAAAATGAATTGCACAAAAGGCAATTTAGTAGTTCATAAACTTTAATAAATAATCTATATATTGTTCCCGTCTATAGACGGAGAATGCTTGGTCATACCCTGGCTGAGCTCACGGCTTCGGGGGTGTTACGTCCAACCCACCATATGACCTCACATTCAGATATGGAAGCACTGTTAGGTCAACAAGACTACATAAAATTACTCACATATTACATTTAATATAAATTTATTTCTCTCAAGGAAACACCCAAACACAAGAATACAATCAACAATAAGACAAAAATATACTTGTAATCATTCCAATACAGTAAAATCAATAAAACTCAACATAAAAATCACTCAAAATTCCCTTCAAAGAAATTATCTTGCTTAGATTCTCTGATATAATCATTACCGTTTCTTTCATTAAGGGTTAATACTCATTTAGACACAAAGCGTGCCTATCACACTTTCAAAAGTCATCTAAGGCTTGCGGACATTTATCATATATCATTTCCCTTTAGGGTTTTACTTTATTTATACATTCACTTATTAGCATTTCATTTAGTTTCTTAAACTGAACAACTTCCTTCCATTCAAGCCTTAGGTATTCCTCCATTATAACACAATACATCAATTTTCAATATTTCATGAATCGAACCCAACACCCTTCACTCCCTCATGCTATAAGGTGGTTTATTTATGTTGTATCATGCACTATTATTCATTACTTCGTAGTGGATTTATTTCCAACCAGATAAAAAATCAATTATTCATTTACCCGTTTCGTTTCCATTTTCTTTGAGGTAGAAATCGATTATTCTTCAACAATATTTGCTTTGACTATTATCGTCAAACATTATAGAATCAATTCAAATTTTAGCTGGGGACACTTGACTAAATCCCAACAATACAAATATCTACTTTATATTATTGTAGCGGCTTTTAATCAAAAATATTACATAGCACTCGTTAATTGCTAATACGCGTTCAGACCCTTTAAAACTCTATTCACAAAGCATCCATTATGTGGCATCCCTAGCCTTCTTGCAACAAGCAGGACAAGGTCGGCTGCTAACCTCCCCTCCTCTTCAAGCTATTAGTTTAAAATTTATGACTCCGTCTAGACCATTCATCGCACCCTCGCGGTTTCCAATGTTCATCATTCTTCCCCTTTCCACTATATGGACATCCAAGCTTTTCAAATTATTTCAATCACTGCAATTACTGATTCTTCACTTTATCATAACATTATTTCGTGATTCCATACAACCATGCATTAGATTCGGAGATGCCAACGACGCATAAGCTTACTCGGTGAGATCACTGCCTCCCGATGGGTGCTACCCGCATACAACAACTCAATTACTTGTCGGATATAAGCAATGCTGGTACTTGGGATCGGTCATACATAGCTCGGCTCGGACGTACTGTAGGACCTCTACCTCCCCTATTGCTTGTATCTCGTAGAAACTGCTGTTTTCCCCCAGACTTGCATGTCAAACAACTGTGGCAATGCCGCACTTGAGATCTTATTCCTTCCCAGTCGGTCTTACATTGCAATTACCATAATATACCATACCATAAGCTGACTTGGCGGGATCCTTATCCCCCAATGGGTGCTACCCGAAAACAACAACGATGAATCCGACTTATTTACTTCAAATCTCCCGAATAATGCATGTTATCGATCACGTACATATTCCTAGCTTGATGCCACCCATTATACTCATTAGTCATTTGTCCCATTATGGCAATAATATATGTGTTTGGATTCCCATCACACATTTAGTTATCCTCAAAACAATCAACTTTATTTGCATCGCGGTATTACTTACGGGTCTTCCTACCAACTTTTCCCTTAACATGGCATACAGCCTACAAATCTCACAATACATCATCAAGGTGTTCAAAACCTCCATTTACGTTAATCCCTTTAACATTTAAGGTCTGTAAAATCATTATCACTTGCATCAACATTTAAGGTATCCCAAAAACCCTTCAATTATTCCATTCTTTCAATCAAAGCTCATTATTATTATTTATTTCAATCGTTATTATTCATGAACATCATTATTATGGATTGCAACAACTCATTATTTAATCATTATTTCTGGAGTGTAAGAACTCAACAATTATTATTATTATTATTATTATTAATTCGGGTGCTCATTTCATTACTGCTTTTAAATTCATTTACTTGGCATAAATGCCTGCCAGTGGTACAATTATATTCAATTTCTCCTCTCAGATCGAATTTATCACTGATTATTCATTATTACGGGTTCCAATTACTTTACTTCGCTTATTTCACTTATATTTTTCACAATTAACAAAACTATACTCATGGTTTTACCATACATTTCAATCATTATTCACTCACTAGTTATTTAGTGCATTTCACAATTATTTAGTCATTCAGAGCATTCACAATTGTTTAGTTATTCAGCGCATGACACAACATAAACATAATGAATTTTCATCACTCACCCCATGTGCTGGTTCGGCCGGTGACCATACTTCTGAATGGGCTCACCCATCTTGATTTGCTTCTCAACAACACATCCTGACACTATATTCGATCATCTTCATATTATGATCACTTAAAACATTTTAAACCACTTTATTTCAATTTGCTTAAAACACATATAAAATTGTTCACTTATTTATATATTCACACTTCATTCTTTATCACACGGATCGTATCTCAGCGATTTCGCGATGAGTTTTCGACTGCTGACGATTCCCTGATGCTACTCCTACCCCTCTGCATCGAACGTGTGACCTGCTCCTTCAAAGTTCCTCCCCTACTTCTGGAAAACTCTCGGTTTTCAGTCTCTTCGGTACTGCTTATACTGCACGTAGTTTTGATTAATTCTGCCTGTTTAGCTAGGCGATAAATGTCTGTAACTTTGCCGTCACTTTGTTTCTCTATTGCTGTCTACCGCAACTTGTAATTCCTATAACTTGACCTTCATTCGAGGTCCTTAAACTGTCTAGCGTGTATCACAACTTCTATAACTTGGCCTCCACTCGAGGTCCTTAAACTGTCTAGCGTCCTGTTTTCTGACGGATACTCCCCTGAGTATGTCTATCTTTGGCTTTGAACCCACACTCTCCTAGGTTCTTACTGGTAGAATGTCTGTACTACGCGATCGCAATTTACTGTTTCTGTTGTCGTCCCTTCTGGGATCTAATGTCTTTAAAAACGTCTTTACTTGGACGTAACGCTACTTATTTTTCAAGTCCCTCTGACTTCCGTAACTGGTTTCGAACTCAGGTTCCTTTGAACTCAAAGCTCCCTGCTGACAGCTGTAACTGAACTTAGCGTGATTCTTTCTAAAGTTTGCAGATTAAATGTTCTTATAACTTTGCATGACTCCTCAGAGTCTCAAACTGTTGACTATCAGCGAGGCGTGATATAGCGCAACTTAGCTTGGCGTGTAGCGTAACCTCCCCTTAAGAGGTTCAATGAAGACTTGGTAGCGTAACGTGGCGTGGCCTGGCTCCCTCGAGCTTAAGGATCGACTGACTTTGGCTTCTGCTCGGAGCCCTTTTATCTGATTTAATACAAAATGTATTCCCTCAATGACTTCGGGAGCTCGATTTCTGAATCCGTGCTCCAATCTGCTTTCAAATTTATTCATAGATGTAAAATATCCTAAATGTAAGATTCCTCTTTAGCGGATAAAATTTGATCGTTCACTAATTTTTAATTAATAAAAAACCTTGTTATACTCATTGACGGGCCGGCTGGATCACTTCATCCTTCCACGAATTGGACCGCGCGCTTCCCCAATGTCGTCATCTGAATCAGCAGTTTTCTTCTCTGCTTATATTACAGGCTTTAAACCTACAGAAAAATCATATTCCTGCGTTCACTTCTGATTCTGGCTTTTTAAAGTGGTGTTTTTAGTTGTCAAGTTGTTCTTCCTCGATTCCTTACTGTGAGACGGGCGATTTCCCTTTCTATGTGTTCAATTTAATGCAGAGTTGCATTATTTGGGACGTCCTCTGAGAGGTGTAATTATCGTTAACATTAAAAAATAGTTTCCCATTACTGTCACACTTCACTGGCCATCAATTCTCCCAAAGTTGCTGTGGCTGAAGAATGTCAAGAGTCCATTAGCTCTCCCAATTTCTTCAGCTGCAGGCTCTCTTAATTGCTTCCAATGTTTATATTATATTAAAAACTGTCAAGTTAATGTGTATTTATATTTCCTGTGGCTTTTTAATATACCATCTGCTGTTTTCTTAACTTGGTTCCAAGTCTACTTTCTGTAAGAAATCCTTTCTTCATTTCGCTATGACTGCCTTCTTTCTTATCAAATGATTCTGTGTTCGAATTGCACCAATCCCCTATTGTGGTCAATATACAATAATAAAGACAAACATTTTTGAATTATTCTCAAAAAAATTCAAGTCATGAGGAGGGGGCTTATGCCCCCTAAGCCCCCCGTGGGTGCGCCACTGATTAGTCACAACAAATGACTTTTTCAAAAAATTCATATCCTGTTTTAAATATTTTTTTATTTTAAATTATAGCTATACCGGTTTCATTTAAAACAACATTGTCAGTTGTTTACAAATAATAAGGGTTAGCGAAGGTCTCGTTTTTCTTATAGTTAAGTGCAATAATCTTCCGTGCAGTTGCAGTATAACGATGGCAATTTAAATATTACTGATGTCATGTTTTAAAATAAGGAAACAAACAAATTATTTCTTTCTTTCTTTCTTTCTTTCTTTCTTTCAGGTTTTAAAATCAATAGACACTGTCAACAGAGTTCTTCAACACTAAGGTGAAACTATGGATGTAGCGGCAAAGAACTTAGGTTCTCCGATAGAAGACTTGAAAACTATACGTTGTGAATAGTGGGACCGTATATAATTACAGTGAAGCTAAAGTAGTGGCTAGAAATATAGGATGGCCCCAACAACTTGAAGAGGAAGAAAAGATACGAAAGAAAAGAAAGAGGCAAGCTGATGAAGAGGATGATAGTGTTCTATCCCGGAGTTGGGGGCAGTGATGAACAGGGATGTGTAGATGTATAATTTCAGGGGTGGTTTCCGAAAGGTGCAGTTTCCCGTATTTGGGGAAACTACTAGTGTAAGTGTCTGTTTTAGGATGGAGTATAACGGGGTGCGATCCTACGGGGTGCGTCTACTCGTTAAGGGATGAATGCTTAATAAAGAGCTATTAACTTAGTTTACCAATTAGGTGTGAGCGAGCGATAGTGAGCTCATATGCGGAGTCGGCACTTTGGCCGCTGCTGTCTGGCTGCTATTCAAATACAATGGAGTTCCTGACGGTGCAATTCCTGGCTCTCACGGTCAGGGACAATTAGGACTGAGGGCAGGCTGGGTGTGAGGATGTAAAGTAAAGTGAAATAAGTATAAGATGTGTGTTTACTGACCAAGTGTTTATTTGGTCAGTTATGGTGCTCTGCTGTCCCTTTTACTAGTGGACAGGTGTAAAACAATGTGTACAAGTACAAGTGTGGGTTTGGGTGATAAAGTACAAATGTGTCAGTTATAAGGAGATCTGAACACACTCTATTCTCACCTGGTGGTGCTGGAGCTTGAACCGGAGATGCAGAGCCGACGGCCGCGAATAGACATTGGGCTTTCCTGGGGTCTACCTTTTAAGGTCTCCCGAGCTGCTGACTAGGCGTTTCGTCACTGTTGCTGTTCCAGATTCCGGCGATAGTGTATTTGTTTATATGTGATGTAAGCTTGGCTGACAGCTAGATCGATGCGCCTGCCTGTGTTAAGGAAGTGTATGAGGCTTACAGCCTGTAAGGGGTAGTTTATAGGTGAAAGGTGAAGGGGTGTGTTGGCGTTTCAGGTCCTAGGGTCGTCCCGACCCTTGGACTGAACAAGACCTTCTCGGCCTTTGTTCGCGGCCTCGCGAACGGAAAATAGTGTAGATGTTTCGGTGTAGTGGTTCTTCTTCTTCTTCCTCCTCTTCTTTGATGCCGTGTAGATGTCGGTGTTGTGTCGTCGTGTCGTCCTGTCTTTTTGGCGATGTGAAGTTAGAGTGTGTTCAGGGAGGGTGGGTATTGGGGTATATATATAGTTTTATCTTATTTTTCTTATAAATGTTATAAGTGTTAAAATTTTGCATAAAAAAAATTTCACATGTTACAAATATATATATATATTCAGGAAGGAAAAAAACAGTTGTTAGGCGGGTGGTTGTGCCGTCCTCGTGTTGCCTGAAAAAATTGCTTCCTGTGTGTGTTTGTTAAATCGGTAGTGTTTACTGTATAAAAGAGTGAAGGTGAAAGTAAAATAGGTACCCTGAGGTGTAAATTTAAGGGAATATATCTGATGGTTTAGTGTTCTTCGGGTATAAATAGGGTACCTTCACAATTTATCGTTAGAAGGATGGAAAAGAAAGAAACAAAGGTGTGTTACAGTGTGAAATGGTGTGACATATATGTAGGTATACACGTGTCATAATGCTGTTGTGTGTACCTTGAGTTTACAATAACACAATTACAATACACTATACAGTACTTATTACTACGTGTTCTGCTCATGAGCCTTATACCATCGCTCTCCAGGCCTTCTTTTAGCGCTCTCATTTCGCTACTCCTTTCCCTTCGTATGGTACTTCCTCCGTTTAGTGGTCGAACCGTTCAACAGCTGTACCCTCGTGAGTTTCTCCCCGTGGGTAGGAAAAATTCACCTTGATGGCTAGGACAGACGTTCACAAAGCTGCCTCTCTCCTGGCTATCGCTTCCGCTCATTATTTAAGCGCTTTTGTGTGTGTTTGCGTCAGCATCGCTTGGTGCCCCACGGTCATTTGTCGTTGCTGACTGCGGCGCCGTCGCCTTAAGGGCGCGACTGAAATAGTTTAGAAGCAGTGTGTACGTGCTTAGGCTATAGAAAGTGTATTACATGTGTGTGTGTGGAAGAAATATTTACAAAATGTATGTGTGTCTGTGGGCTATATTTACAAGGGGGGGGGGGATGCATACATGTCTGCTTGTCCTAAAAAATGAAATGTGTTAGTGCCGGTCGTGCGCCATCGTGCGCACCCGTGTTAGCTGGCTGTCAATCTGAAAAAGTGGATTACATGAGATTTATAAAAATACCCTTTACCTCTGGCATTGTTCATGGCGCCACTAAATCTAACTTAGTCTAGGGTGGCCGTATACTGTGATGCTACTAATTTCTACCCTCTTGTGTACCTGTGTAATTGTATGTCTCCTCAGTGTGTACTCAATGTGTGATGTGTGTATGTGACGTCGGTGGTCCACCATACCTTTACTTTTATCTTTGGGTTTCCCTCGCTGCTGCCGTGATGGGGCCCTTTCTCTGAAATGAATACATGGTGATTAAATACCTTTGGCCATATTATGTCCCATCTGTTGTGTTCATTGCGCCGCACTGAGGTCGGTAAGCTCCGGTTGCTGTACCGGCGATATCGCTTCGGACGCCTCGCGTATGTATGTCGCGTCCGCATCGCATATGGCTATTTATATTATATGTTGTCGGTCTTACCCTGGTAACGCTTAGTTTCCAGGCGCCGAACGCTGTATGTCGCGTTCGTATAGCATATGGCTATTTATTTTATATGTTGTCTGTCTTACCCTGGTAACGCTTAGTTGCCAGGCACCAAACGCTGTATGTCGCGTTCGTATAGCATATGACTATTTATTTTATAAGTATGTCGGTCTTACCCTGGTAACGGTTAGTTGCCAGGCGCCGAACGCTGTATGTCGCGTTCGTATAGCATATGGCTATTTATTTTATATGTTGTCGGTCTCACCCCGGTAACGCTTAGTTGCCAGGCGCCGAACGCTGTATGTTTTATGTGTATAAGAGTACTTAACCTAAGTTACTACTAATTAATGCTAAAAATAAAAAATGTTTTTATTTACATGCCGAAATGGTCCTTAACCGAGTGCCGAAATGCGTTGTAGCTACCGTTTTACAACAGTGCTTATTAAATTTGCTTAAGTCTAAGTTGCTTTCCAAATGCAACTGCCTTACATACTAGAATTTCGATCGGAGCGATCGCCTGAGGCAGGTTTCCCTCCTCAGGGCACCGCCCGTGAGTATTTTGGAAACACCGGTTGCTTCCAAAAACACCAGGCCGAAAGGCCCTTTTGAATTCCGCTCCCTTAAGTCTAACTGTCGACTTCCCCCCTTAATAACTAATGTGTAGCATGTAGAGGCCCGTGTGAATGTGTTGCTGATTGGCAAACACTGCGCGCGGATATCCGTTTCGTTTACGTTCATATAATGCTTATAGTCGTTTTATTCGCCATTTATATTTATTAATGGGTGGCTCAGACCCCTCTGGGAGCTCGCCGCATTCCCATGTACATCTCTGGGTGCTCGCTGCAATTCCCATTTAAGCTCTGGAGGCCCGCTGCCATCCATTTACGTGGGCACGGATCCGAATGATCGCATTCATTCCATACACATTATTTAACATGTATTATTCATTATATATCATTTA
This sequence comes from Meconema thalassinum, assembly GCA_946902985.2. Classification (NCBI taxonomy): domain Eukaryota; kingdom Metazoa; phylum Arthropoda; class Insecta; order Orthoptera; family Tettigoniidae; genus Meconema; species Meconema thalassinum. The sequence goes on from OX336390.1 coordinate 791,571,757, forward strand.
TTAAATCATCTTCGCCCCATTTTTCCGGAATAAGGACTTGGCGTGCTCAAGGTTTGGTCCCGTTGAACCTTGAGTCACTTCTTCACTTCCTGTGGACGGAAGGCTGCCCTCTACGCCTCCGAGAGCAGACTTAGCATACATCTAACTATGAGTCTAGCCCAGTTGGTCATCAGGGTCCGTTCCACGTCCCCGACTCTGCCCTCGTGTGGCGTTCCTGCTCCCATCAATACGCATGTTTGTCACCACCTAGTGTGATCTCAGATTCCTTTTGAGTTATATGACAAGTGTAATTTTGTATACTGTAGTGTTTTAGATGTAATATTTTGGTATAATTTTGTGTACTAGTGTAATTTGGTATAATTCTTAGTGTTCTGGGGTTGTAGAGCATTCGAAACGCAGTGCCTGCTTTAGGTTTTTCATTGCCTTGTCGGATCTCCAGCGCTGATGCTTTGTTATGTTTTTGGAGATTCTAGTGGGTTTATGGGATGTCTGATCCCTTGTTATTATGATCCGAAAAGGTGTTATTTGCTGAATAGGGTTAAAGCGTGGTGGGAAAGGGTTATGCATCGTTGGACTCCATGTTTATGGTAGCCAAGAGTCGGTGATGCTGTTAGGATGTTATTACTGTGAGTGGATGGGGTGGGTTTTCCCCAGATGTCCAAATTTGAAATGCTTCATGTGGGTATGATAACGATACAACCCTTGGTGTGTGGGTGGGATATCTCATGCCTCGAGATGGATATGAGCGCATGTCTGCTCTCATTTGAGGAGAAGGGATGTATTAGGGTGCAATAAGTCTATGTCTTCTGCATGCGGGATTATTTACTGAAACATTGGTTAGTATGTACGTATGGCCTCATCTCTCTATATGGAGATGTCCATCGGCGCTTAACATTGGTGTCCGAATCACCTCTAATATTCAGGTGCCGGCATAGTGACGCAAGGTGCAGTAGACCTTTGAGTTGTGAAACACATGAATGCTAAACCAAACCCTTATGTGTTATTTTAATGTAGTGTAATATGTTTTTATGTGTCTGTGTGTCTGTGCGAGTTTGTATTGGGTATTAGGATGAATGGAAGGAAGGGTGTGGGGATGTTTTGCCTGTAAGCTGTACTATGACCATCCTGATGGCATTATCCATCTTACTCCTTTTATGGTGTGTCAGCCTCTCTTGGCTGTTCTGTGTTCTCTTTCGCTCTCTAAGGTGTTTAAAGCTTGCGCTCGCTGAGCGTCTATGTGTCATTTGAGATGCCATACAGCACCTAGTGTGTGCCAAAATACTAATCTGTGTAATGCCCGTGGGCCTATCATCTCTATGTTTGTGTTCATGATTAAAATATTTGCCCTATCGCGGGAGTTCGCCTGTCCCTTTGCGCGTGGGCCGAGCAGTTCTACAATGCTTGTTATATACTAGGCCTTCTAAATAAAATGGGGTGTGCTTTGTACGTATGTGACCCTATGTCACGATAATAATCTTGTGGCCTGCGAATATAGACAGGTATGGCATAGTTGCCTTTAGTAGTTTTGGGGAAGGAAGAGAAATTATTAGGGGGGGTTGTTCCTCCATGGAATGTGTGTGTGTCCGCCCTTAATTAGTATATGTGTGATTGTGGGCAATTGTTTTGCTGCCCCCAAGTGCTGGGCGCGTGTGGGAGGGAAGCGGCCGTGGCCTCCATTTGCAGCGCGCTTTTATGCCCGCGGCTTCCTGCCAGCTGAGTTCTCGCCTGCGCGTGTCCTGTTATCTGATAGGGTTTATCTGTACCGCGTGGCTACTTGGCACACGCCGTCTAGTGTTGCTTATCGCAGCTGTATACATGTTCCCGTTCTATTACTGGCCGATCTGAAATAGTGTAGTCTCCCAAATCAAATCTGTCTGCCATATATGTGTAATATTTTGGGCAGAACCTAATGTAATACCGTCCTCATTTCCTGTGTAAACATCCGTGTTGTCCGTTTATGGCTTCCTACTATTGCTTGTGCCAGTGTCATCATGTTTGTGTATTGTTATCCCATCCCGCTGTTGAGAAATTTCTTCCGTGACAGTGTGTGGCGTCACGCTGGAGTTGGCTGTGTTCACACCGCGCTGTTTCCTGTATTTTGTTTATCGCCTTTGTGTAACTTAATGTCTTCAGCGACATGCAGGAAGAATAACAATTGTGTTGTCACTTATTGCCCGTGTGTCAATATATGTTTGTGCGAAAAAGAGCAATTTGTTAACCTGTAATATTTCCGGTACTAGCTTGTTTGGGAACTTGCTTCCGCAATTCCTTCGTTTATGCAATTATCTAGTATATATGTCTAGCAAGTCTAGTTGGTCTGTGTCCGGGGTAATCTACCTGCCCCTGTACTGAATATTCATGATTTTCGGCCGTCGAGATGTGGTGTTACGATATTTTGTGTGAGCGTGAGTCTGGTCCCCTCATATTCCTCGTGTTGTGGAATATGTCTGTCCTGGTGTATTTTTGTGTGGTAGAGTTTGATTTTGACGTAGGATGTCTATTTCTGGGGCATTTCTAAGTGTAACGCACTAATTTTTCATGCCGTCCAGTGTTGAGATGTGGTCTTACTACCTTTGTGTATTGCTGTCGGTTGGGTTCGTTTACAGCGTTCCAGTGTTTCAAAAATGTATACTGTATATGTCTACCTTTGTGTCACTGTTTGTGTGCGTGTGTGCTATCACTGTTCTGTGATCCGAGCACCTGAATTAGTTGCTCTTTAGTCGGTCAACTCCTTCTTCCCTTACTATTCGTTGGGCCGCCCGTCCTTATCTAAAATGCGGACCCTAGATTGCGTATCGCTATCGTGTGTCACTGTGTGGCCTCTGGTATCGTAGTCCGCAACTATCTGTCGTTGGCTAACTTGTGCTAGTAACGTTTCTTCTACCGGAGGTTGTAGATTGTCTCCTGTGCCTGTGTTGTATGACCGTGTATTTTCTAGGTTTGTGCCCTTGACGCGCCGCACAATATATGCCTTGTGCCCCATTTCGGGACCTTCATTCTGGCAATTTCCGTCCCGTGGCGCACATAGTGCGTGTAATATTGGCGTGTCGGTGTTCCTTAATGTAAGTGTTCTGTATACTCTTCAACGTCCCTCGTCCTAGAGTTCGGGCGTTATGGTTTGAAATAGTATTTTGTGGTCTCGTAGAGGCCTGGTGTTCCTGATATATCTCCTATTGGTAGTCCCGGCGTCGCTAAATCCCTAACTAGGTTATAATTGCGAGTACCATGGAACAGGCCTCCGCACGTGTAAGTATGCCCTGTGATGTCGCCTGTGCGAATTTTGGTCACCCCTGGTTCTGAACTGTGAGCGTAGTGGGGTTTTGAATTTGTACGAAATGATTCTTTGGCGACCGCAATGTTGCCGTGGTCGCAATACGCTCTGCTTTTGGCTGTATTACGGTGTTGTGACGCGTGTACGTGCTGATCCTGCAGAGTATTGGGTTACCTATGCGGTAATCGCTGGCGAGGAGATTACTTCCTACCGCTATTAACATGTCAAGTGTGCAGCACCCATGTTTTAATCTTGCTACAAATGGTGGAAGCTAGTTAGAATATGTTTTCCAAAAGACCCTCCACTTCTTTACAATTACCGTGTCTCATACCTTTCTTATATGATGACGCTACATAAGTCAGAGTTGTGTAGTGTAGCATTCATGTCATCTGTAATCGATGTCTGCCCGTGTGGCATCTAGTATCATGTGTCGAAGCTACATGTCGGTGTTTCTATCTGTGTAGTTTATGTGTTTGTGTCCTTGTAGTTTTGTGCTTCAGGGCTTGCCTTTCTCTCTCTCTCTGTGTGTGTTTTTGTGTCAATTTATGTATTCCCTGTATGTAAAAGAACCTCCCCGTGTTTATGTTTGTGTTGTGAATGACATTAGTGTAATTCATATGTCAATCCTGGTGTCTGTGCGATGACGCAATGTGCACGGTGGGAGTTGTGTGCTGTGCTCCCTTAACTCTCCCGATGCCCTATAAAAGAACCTACGTCTACTTACAATTATCCTGTTCTCTGTTGCTGTGTTCTACTGTGTTTTGGTGCATGTATGCTACTTGAGCATGGTGGCCATGTCTGTGTAGCCCATGCGTGTGTATAACTGTACCTCCTGGCCTCTGGCTGCATGTCTGGTAACTAGGTGTATGTGGCAGATCAGTGATTGGGTGAGGTCCTCGCGATTCGAGTCCCACCTCTTGGCTTTCTTACCCTGTCTGTGGGTAGAGCCATTTCCTTTCCTTTTTGCGGCGTTTCCGCCCTTATGTCCGGGTGTTATTGTTCTAGTGTGGTACGCCTTCATACGGCGGGCGTGTATAGTGTCCTTAATGAGTTTATGTCCATGCCGCACGTTCACTATGTAGTTTAGATCAGATACCCTCCTGCAAACCTTGATGGGACCCGTCCAGCATGGTAGCAGGAACTCGGACACGTTCTTTTTGCGGGCGGAACTGGAAACCATTACCAGTGCCCGGGCACATACTCCACGTGTTTGCGTTGACTAGCGTACCGCTCTTTTTGTCTTTTCTGTGCCGCAATTATGTTCTTCCTCGCGTTCATTCGCGCTATCATCAAATATTCTAACCGGTCTGCTTTGTCTGTGAGGGTATCCTGGGGGATGCATATGTTGTCTATTGGGCTTCTGGGTGAGTAGCCATGTAATAGAAAGTGTGGCGAGTGTTTTGTGGCTGTGGATATTGAAGTATTGTAACTGATGTGATGGGCTGTAGGTAATTATTCCAGTCTGTCCCTGTTTCCCCCGTAAATTTTTCCAGGGCTGTCCCGATGTTTTTGTTCATACTTTCTGTGAGCCCATTGTTCTGTGGTGAAAAACTCGTTGTTGTATATGCCCTTATCCTTAGTATCTCCAGAAACTGTTGGAGTACTCTCGAGGTGAAAATAGTCCCTCTGTTGGATAATAGGGTTTGGAATAGTCCATATCGCGTGACTATTTCGAATAAGAATTCCGCTATGATATTCGTGTCTGCTTTGGGTATGGCCTTCGTGATCATGTGTCGGGTGAGATACTCTGTAGCCACGAGTATGTATTTATTCCCCTTTTCGGATGTGGAGATGGGGCCTTTAATATCTATTCCTACTCTGTGGAATAGTTCTCCTACTGGGATAGGGTTTAGTAAACCATGAGGCCTGCCAGGTCTTCCCTTAAATCGCTGGCAGGTGTGAGATGTTTTTACAAAGTTGTCTATGTCGCCCTTCATGTTTACCCAGTAGTATTTATCTCTGATTCTATGGTATGTCTTGTGCGTACCTAAGTGCGCCCCTGCCATCGGGCTATTATGGTGTCCGCTCATGATATTTTCTTTCAATGAGGCCGGAACCGCTATTGGTGCATTATTATGCATGGCTGTGGGCTTAAATTTCAGGACCCCGTCTTTGACTAGGAAAAATCGCCTAGACAGCCTTGCTGTCTTGGAAGCTACCTTGTCCAAGTTTTCTAGAGCCATGGGTATCTGTTGCAGGTGTGGATCATTTTTCTGTTCCTGCTTCATGGCTACTAGTGTGAGGGAAAAAGTGGGCATGTCATCCCATTCGTGATCCTTACTGTCATCTGGAGGTTCGGCTACTGGCAGTCTAGACAATCCGTCTGCATCCAAGTGTGTAGCGCCCTTCTTGTGCCTGACCAAGAAGTTATATTCGTAAAGACGAAATATAAACCTGTTGAGGCGCGAATTTGGGTTTTTGAATTTATCCCAAAAAAGCAGGCTCGCGTGGTCAGTCATTACCGTGAACTGGATACCATAGAGGTATACTGGGAAATAGTTCACTCCCCATGAAAATGCTAGCATTTCGCGTTCCGTGGCAGAGTATCTGGTTTCAACGGCCGTTAATTTTCTGCTAGCGTAAGCCACTGGCCGTTTGCGCCCCTCAGTGTCTTCCTGTAGTATGGCGGGTCCTAGTCCATATTGGCTTGCGTCCACGTGTAAAAATGTGGGCCTATCGCTCCGAAAGTGTTGTAGTCATGGCGGGGTGGTCAATAGTTGTTTAAGTGTATTAAAGACATCTATGTGTTCTTGTGTAATGTGGAAGGGCGTCTTTTCGCGTGTGAGTTCTGTTAGGGGGTGGGCGATGTGTGCGAATCTATAGATATACTTCCTGTAATAAGATGCCAGGCCCATGAAGTTACGCAATTGTTTTAAATTCGTGGGCATCTGGATACCCGTTATTGCGTCTGTCTTCGCTGGGTCGGGGATAATCCCTTTTCTGTTGAAAATATGGCCCAGGATATTAATTTGCTGCCGGACAAATTGACACTTCGCAGGTTTAAGCCTTAATTTGGCCTCTCTGATCCTTGCGAAAGCCTCCTCCAAGTGTACGAGATGCTCGTCGAAGGTTTGGGAGAAAACTGTTATATCGTCTACGTAGACGAGTATCGACCGCCACTTCAGCCCTGAAAATGCCTTATCCACTAGTTTTTGGAAGGTCTGGCTGGCGTTACGGAGCCCCCATGGGTAACACCCTGTATGCGAAGAGGCCGTTTTCTGTAACGAATGCCAGCTTGTGCCTACCCAGCTCATAAATAGGGATTGAATAGAACCCGCTGAAACAATCCATCGAGCTATACCAGTTAGCCCCACCGAGGGCATCCAAATAGGTATCGGCCCGAGGTAGTGGATAGCTGTCATTTTCTATTAATTTATTGAGCCTGCGGTAATCTGTACAGAACCTATGGGAACCATCCCTCTTCTTGGTCAGCAAGACCGGTGCACTGTAGTTTGAGATTGTAGGTTCTATTATCCCCGCTTCGAGTATCTCCTTAATTTGAGCGTCGATAGCGTGTCTTTCCTTCTGGCTCACCCTGAAGGGGGGATGGTGGACTGGTCGGTCACTGGTGAGTGTGACATGGTGCTCAATGAGATCTGTTACCGCGAGGTCTCTTAACGAGTTGGCAAAGATGTCTCTGTTGTTTTCGAGGATCACAGTGAGCCTCCTATCCTGCTCTGGTGTTAGGTCCTGTCTGTGGGTGTTATTGAGTACATTATCTGTGTGTGTGCCTGTGTGTTTGTCAATTGTGTTCATTGTGGAGGCCTGGTGCTTGCGGGTTTCTCGCTCCGCTCGAATCCCCTCTGTGTTCTTGGTGTATACCATGGGATGTGTAGTAAGCTTCTGGTTATGCATTAAATGCATCCTGCCGCTAGCAAAATTTATGCTTGCCTCGTACTTAGCGAGGAAATCCATGCCAATTATTGCTGACGCAGAAAGATGTCCTATCACGAACATGGGGTGTATTGTTGCAAAATTGTGTAGCCTTATGTGTGTGTGTGTCACCCCTAACTTTTCTAGCGTCTGCGCATTGGCCGCTACAAGCCGGATGTCACCCGTGACACCGTGTACCTGCCCTTCGTTAACGTGTTTGCTGGTTACGCAACATACCGCTGCCCCTGTGTCAATAAGCACTTGCACTCTGTGCCCATTTATGCTGGCGTATATTGTTAATGCCGCTAATTTGTGTCCTTCCCCTTGTAGAGATGTGCTATAGAGTGTGTATGTTGTTGTTGTTGTTGCCTTAGTGTCCTTGTCTTTGTGTGCGTCATTGTTTATTCCCCGTGTTACATTTTTGCTAACGAGGCGTGGAGCTTGTTGACCATCGTACTTGGCACGCTTGGCCGCACAACTCATTTCCTGGCTCAGCTTTTCAGTCTCGCTCAGCGAAATGTGCTCAATCCGTGCACTGCAAGCTCTCTTCATCCCCCCCCCCCCTGCTAAAATACCTGAATCCTTGCGAGCGGTTGGTGTGGTCTCGCATCCCAGTTTCTGTGTGGATGTGTTGGCCCTCTCCCTATCCTGTGAGGGTGTTTCTGCAAATCTGACCCTTCGTTTGCATGTATTGCCCCGTTTCTTGTTACAGGCGGTTGTGAGTGCGATTCCTGTCGCTGCCTTTCCTATGATAGCTGTTTGTGAGTCCTGCGCCCGTGTAGGGTCACTTTCCGCCCCGTGTTGTGGTGTAGGGGATATGTTTTCACTGCTGGAGGGTGTGGGTTTGTCCTTTTCCCTCCGTTTCTCTATTGGTGACGTATTCATGTCTGGGGACGTTGTGGGCTTAGTGTTTGCTTTTTATTCGAGTGTAGTTGTGGGAGGAGTGTAGTGTCCCGCCCTAGGTTTCCCTGTGAATAGTATGTGTAGGGGCCTATCGAATCCCGTAGTGGTGAACAAAGGCGGTGAATGAATTTCAGTATAGACATGTATGTTCGCTTTGAGGACTTTACCGAGAGCGGTCACTTCCACGGCTCCGGCATAAATACCGTCCCTACTAATGTACCTCTCATAATCTTGCCCTGTCTGGAATGGGTTTTCCTGCCCATCCTCCACGAATCCCGGTATTCTTCCCAATTGTCCAGGATGTGTTTGCCTGTTTCCAGCCTGTACCCTCTGTGGTGGTTTTCATCATGGTGGATCAGAAAGCTGATGGCCCTGAATAGACAGTTGCCATCCCCTTTTACGGGGTGTGCCTGGAAACGGTTCGGGGGCGGATCATCAGCCATTTTTTTATTTGGCTGCTTCTTCCCCCTGCGTTTGCGAGTCTGTGTAGGTGAGGGGCCTCTCTGGCGTTGTGTTAGGGGAGGAACCTCCGCCGCTTTTCTAGCTGGTCGAACCTCCCCGTCTAAAAGTTTTTTGGATATGTGGGTGCACGTCGCCCCGTGTTGTATGTTTGGACCCTCTCGTGGTGGCTGCGCCAACTCCCCGCTTGCGGTGGGTAGCTGGGTGTGGGAAGCAGTGCCCTCCTGTCTTGTTGCTGGGGTACATCGTCCCTGACCTCCCTCGGGTATTCTTCGGGGAGCGGATATTGTTCCGGCCCCTTTGTGTACGTGTTATGAGCATCCCGCCCATTCTGTGGGGCTGTTTTGCCGTGCCGCTCCCCGCGTGTTCTGTTCTGTGGCCCGCTTTCCTGTCTTCGATAGAGGGGGGTGTACGTCTGTTGCTGCAGGGGTGGGTTTTCCCGGCGATTCCTGTTTCCCTTGTATTGTGGGGAAGCATAGACCTGTCTGCTTGGGGGTGGGTTTTCCCGATAGTCCCCGTTTCCCCTATATTGTGGGGAAGCATAGGCCTGTCTGCTTGGGGGTGGGTTTTCCCGATAGTCCCCATTTCCCCTATATTTTGGGGAAGCACAGGCCTGTCTACTTGGGGGTGGGCTTTCCCGATAGTCCCCGTTTCCCCTGTACTGTGGGGAAGCATAGGCCTGTCTACTTGGGGGTGGGCTACTTCGCCGAGGAATACTGTATTCGTACTCCGGAGAGTAGTAATCTGGTGTGTATGGGGATGTTGGTCGTCGTGGAGGGTAGGTTGGCTCTACCTGCGTGTATGTGGCTGGTGAATGACGTGGAGGGTAATGTGGCCTCTCCTGTGCATACGGTGATGTTGGCCGCCGTGGAGGGTAGAATGGCTTTTCTTGCTCGTAGTGTCGCCCCTCCGTGTATCCCCTTTCCCTGTCCGGATAATATATTTCCTCCGTGTCATTGTTTTCCCTCCTGAGCGACCCCCGCCTGCCTGAATTGCAGCTATCGTTAACTTCTCCATTCTGTTTACTAACTCGTCCATCTTTTGGCTGGTGTCCCCCTTTTCATGACAAAAATGCTGATTCACGGCTTTCTCCGTAGCTTTTTCCGTGATTTTCCTCCCTGCTTTTATTATCTTTATATTGTTTAACATGTGACTGTACCGTGGGATTGTTCATAATGCATAGCTTGTCCACTAGTGATGGCCTGAGGCCCTGCATTAACAGCTTAACTTTCTGCTTGTTAGGCATGGCGACATTGTACTTATCGCACATCGGCAATTTAGAATTGACATATGTTTGTGCGCTCTCTGTGGGCCCCTATGTCCTCTGTCTTATCTGATCGTATAGGTCCTCATCATCCGGTGTGAGCTGAAATTCATTCTTTAGCAGAAAAGTGATTTCGTCCCATGTGGCGTTTTCTAGGTTGTCCTCATGGAGCTCATACCATGTCATGGCCGCTTTCGTTAAATATGCGGGTAGGAGCCGTTTCTTGACCTCGTCGCCCCAACCATTGATCCTAGCGGTTCTGTTGAAGGCTTTGAGGTATTCCTCCGGGTCTTGACCCTCCCCTGCGAACTTTGCGGGGTGAATCATTGGATACTCCGTTTGCCTATTCATATCCTGTTCGTTTATGCTGTCTGCCCTCCTGTCGTGTGATGAGGTGTCTGAATCTGTGTTGTTTTGGCGGGGATTATCGTCACTCCCTGTATATGAAGCGTGTGTTATGTTGCCGGGGAGCTCGTCGCCTGATATATCGTCGCTGACCGGGGGTGTAATATCGTATTGTGTAGATCTTACCATCTCCACCGTCCTGTCTAAATCCTGCTTTACAGTCTCGAGAATAGTGTGTATGTCTAGAACTGCTTCTGTTGTTTGGGTATCCCCTTTAATGATGTCTGATTCCAATAATTGAGTAATGCGCGTGAGCAGGCTATCAGTCTTTCACTCCGTAATTTGGAGTTGCTGTAATAATAAGGGATTGAGCGTGGGTAAGAGATCTGTTCCACTAGCGCTGGGTACTGGTGACAGTTGTTCTAGCGAACCGGTTTGGGCCTGGGATCGTGTAAAATATGTGGTTTGTGCTGCCGCTGCAGGGTATTTAGCGCGGATTTCTAATGGCTGTAATTTAAGGTCCTGAAGGAGACGTGGCGCGGTGTGTTCGGTTATTAAATCGCTATTCTTGATTCTTAACTTTGGTAGGAGTGGAGTTGAGTTAGCCGACAAATGGTGCGCGAAGTCCCTTAGTGTGGTTTTAATGTTGCCATATGATTTCTACCGACCTTCCCTATGGGGTGGGTATGATGTCTAATGCCTCAAATAATATGTGTACTGCGTGAAGGGAAAATACATGTATATGGCGTGCTCTCTAGAGAAAAAAATTCTGCCTATCTCCTACTTCTGCTTGGCTGCTTTTAGTACCTCTACCGATCTACCACGAGGGCTCGTTGTCTGAGTCCCTACCCTTAATTTGCGTGGTATGGCGCCTCCACCAATCTGTTATATCCCGGAGTTGGGGGCAGGGATGAACAGGGATGTGTAGATGTATAATTTCAGGGGTGGTTTCCGAAAGGTGCAGTTTCCCGTATTTGGGGAAACTACTAGTGTAAGTGTCTGTTTTAGGATGGAGTATAACGGGGTGCGATCCTACGGGGTGCGTCTACTCGTTAAGGGATGAATGCTTAATAAAGAGCCATTAACTTAGTTTACCAATTAGGTGTGAGCGAGCGATAGCGTGCTCATATGCGGAGTCGGCACTTTGGCCACTGCTGTCTGGCTGCTATTCAAATACAATGGAGTTCCTGACGGTGCAATTCCTGGCGCTCACGGTCAGGGGCAATTAGGACTGAGGGCAGGCTGGGTGTGAGGATGTAAAGTGAAATAAGTATAAGATGTGTGTTTACTGACCAAGTGTTTATTTGGTCAGTTATGGTGATCTGCTGTCCCTTTTTACTAGTGGACAGGTGTAAAACAATGTGTACAAGTACAAGTGTGGGTTTGGGTTTGGGTGATAAAGTACAAATGTGTAAGTTAAAAGGAGATCTGAACACACTCTATTCTCACCTGGTGGTGCAGGAGCTGGAATCGGAAGTGCAGAGCCGACGGCCGCGAATAGACATTGGGCTTTCCAGGGGTCTACCTTTTAAGGTCTCCCGAGCTGCTGACTTGGCGTTTCGTCACTGTTGCTGTTCCAGATTCCGGCGATAATGTATTTGTTTATAAGTGATGCAAGCTTGGCTGACAGCTAGATCGCTGCGCCTGCCTGTGTTAAGGAAGTGTATGAGGCTTACAGCCTGTAAGGGGTAGTTTATAGGTGAAAGATGAAGGGGTGTGTTGGCGTTTCAGGTCCTAGGGTCGTCCCCACCCTAGGGCTGAACGATAGTCATGAAGACAGTAATGATGCAAAAACTAATTTCATAAATGATGTGTTCAGTGTAATTCTGGACAGTATCATAGGGGACATGACATTGCGGTTTCGATCAGTACAATCTCTCTGTAGCGGGTTTTCTGTTTTGTGGCAATGCAATGAAATGCCAGGATAATTAATTTCGGAAAAATCAGCTAAGCTTGTAAAGCGCTATTCTAATGACATAGGATGAATATTACAAATCCTGAAATGAATTTACCAAGCTAAACTCTTATGCCCTTTGACCTTCTCAACAAAGTTAAAACTTTAAATTTGGAAACCCTATTTCCTAATCTTAATGTAGCATTGAGGATATTTGGTACCATCCCCGCAACAGTTACGGGCGAGGAGCGCTCTTTCTCGGTTCTCAATCGCGTAAAAAACGATTTCTGCTCGACAATGTGCCAAAATAGACTTTCAAGCTTGTGTATTTTGGCTGTGAAGTCTACCTATTTGGACAATATCATAGAATATGATTTTTCCCAGAAAAAAGGCCAGATCTAAGATCTTAAAGATCTAAGTTTATGGGGAATTTAGTGTTTTAATATTTATATATAATAATGCATTTTATTAATCCCTTAACGAGTCAAGGACTCATATACAAAGGAATCGTACAGTTTTATCTTGTTGGCGACAAATTACAATTCAATGTTTAGTTTACAACATTTTATATACATTTATATATATTTTATTTATTTTATTTATATTTATATACAACATTTTGTAGCTTTCATAAGTTTTTGTACAAAATGTAGTCTTCTTTTGTCTTCTCAGATTTTGGAATTTCTTCAAACTGACATTTTATAATCATTCCACATAAACTGTTTTAGCCTCCTTTTAAAGATTGGTAGGCTAGGTGCAAGTTTTATATTTTCTGGTAGTCTATTGAACTTTACAAAGGCACTATACTTAATGCTATTACTGCCATATTGTTTGGAATTGATATGGAAAAGTGATATGTCATCTGCATTCTAGTTTTGTAAGCGTGTAAATCAGATTGTTTAGTGAAGTTTAAATTTGTGTGGATGCCTTTGTGAAGGATTTGGTACATCCAGACATTTGATTTCATTTCTGCATTTAGGGCTACAGGTTGAATATTACTCGTAATATAAAGGTGTTTGGTTGGTGTTAAAAAAGGGTAGTTATACATATTTCTTATGTCTCTATTCTGAATTACCTCAATTTCCTTTTTAGGTAATTTGAGCATTTTATCCAAATTGTATTCAAATATTTTAAGTGGCTATGGATTAAGGAAAAATACACTTTCCTGAGTAGATATGTTGGGATATAGTAGCTCAATTTTTTTTTATCATCCCAGCAGCAGGTGATATTTTTTAACTAATGCATCATTGTGCTTTTGCCATGAGAGATTTTCATCTATTATCAGGCCTAGGTATTTGACAGATGAGACCCTTTTAACTGCCTTTCCATTCAGCATTATATTCTGAGTGATGTCTAACTTTGTTCTACGCTTAGATATTATTAAATAATTTGTTTTATCTTCATTTATTTTTAGTTTATTTGACAGGGTCCAGCCAAGTATTGTATTCATGTCCTCCTGCATGTGTGTAATCAGTGTGTTGGTGGTGTATGCATTGTAAAAGATGCTTAAGTCATCTGCAAACAACGTTATGTTACCATGAAAACTGAGTGTTGCTATGTAATTAATATATACTAAGAGGAGGGAAGGACCCAGTATTGATCCTTGGGGCACACCATGGGTAATATTTACTTCCTCACTTCTGTAGCCATTTATTTCAACATACTGCTTAGGATTAGATAGGTAATTTTTAAACCATTTCCAAGCTACTTCTCGGATACCTGCTTTATCAAGTTTCCCTAAAAGAATTTCATGGTCAACAGTATCAAACTCCTTTCTCAGGTCTATGAAAAGGCCACTCGCTGTCATCTTATTGTCTATGACATCCTGCAAGTTAGATATTATATCAATTGTGGCTATTTCTGTGCTTGAGTTTTCTCGGAATCCATACTGCCCTTTGTAGAAGTAATCATTTTTATTTAAAAAATTAGCAATTCTGTTTTTACTACTGTTTCGAGTACCTTGGATATGGGTGGGAGGATGGAAATGGGTCTGTAATTGTCTGGATTGCTTTTGTCACCTCCTTTATAGACTGGTATGACTCGTGCTATTTTTAGATCATCAGGCACCAGACCAGTCTCTAACGATAAATTAATTAAAGTACTTAGTGGGCTACTTAGCATGTCAATGGAGTTTTTTAACAATTTTACTGACATACCATCTTTGTCTTGGCTTCTTTTCATTTTAAGGCTTAATATAATATTGCGAATTTCCTTCTCATTATTCGGGGTCATAAATATGGAATCTGTATTGACATTAATTTCATTAACTTTCTTCCCTGGGAGGATGTTTTTGGCTAACTTGTGTGCTATGTTTATAAATGTAACTGAAATTCCCGTCTCAAATTCATTTGGAGTGCTTGTCGAAGAAAATGATGACTTTCCTCAAGAAGAAAAGAAGAAAGTGATAAAGAGAAAATCCAGGAAGATGCGGATATTTGCGGATAGCCACGGGCGAGATGTAGCAGCAAGCGTTTTGGAGAGAAGCCGAGAAATGGAGGTCACTTCGACAGTGAAGCCAGGAGCTCAGATTGCAGAAGTCACGAACGGGATGATAGGAGAGTGTGCGTCCCTTACTGCAAAGGACTACGCAGTGATCATCGCTGGAGCAAACGACGTGTATAGAAATGAGAGTAAAAAGGTAATCAAAGATTTAAAGGGTACATTGCCATCCATGCAAAAAACAAATGTCATTATTGTAAATATTCCGCAGAGACACGATTTAATTCCCAAGTCATGTGTAAATGTAGAAATAGAGGCTACAAATGGAAAAATTCATAAAATTTGTAAGAGTTTTCCAAATGTCCAAATTGTAGATGTAAGTAAATTAGACAGGAAGTTCCACACTCGGCATGGCCTACACTTAAATAGATTAGGAAAAGAGTATCTTAGTGATGAAATCTGCAAAATTGTAAATTCAAATGGTAAGAATAATTCAACAGTAATATCATTAGAGTGGAAGCAGGGAAACTGGTAGAAGAAGCCAAACGTGAGGTTTGGCATTCACATCTTTTGAAGTCAAATTTAACGGAGTGCAACAATGGTATTTCGGATTTGTCTAGCAACAATAATAATAACAATTATGATAATAATAATGTAAATAAATCACCAACACAAGCTTGCAAAAGTAACAAATTTAAAATTTACCACCAGAATGTCCAGTCTCTTTATAATAAAATTGATTACATAAATCTAATGCTTAAAAATGAACTTAAAGACATCTCAGCACTATGTATTTCAGAACATTGGCTGAAAGAGGAACAACTCGAATTAATTCAATTCCCAGGGTTTATACAAGCTAGTAAATACTCTAGATCTAATATTAGCCATGGTGGTACTTGCATCTTCTTAAGAAATAATTTAGATCATGAACAGATAACAGCTTATGATTATCTAATTATGGAACAGGATTTTGAATTCTCTGCCGTAAAAATTCAGCAGTTTAAGTTAATAATTGTATGCGTATACCGTTCTCCGTCAGGAAAGTTTCCTCTATTTATAGATAAACTAGAATTGTTACTCAATAACATGAGCACAGTAAATTTCGATATAATAATTTGTGGGGATGTAAATGTGGATTTCTTAAAACTTGATAGAAATTGTGAATTATTAAACCAGTTACTAATTTCCTATGGACTGAAACCTACAGTAAATACACCAACAAGAATAACAAAATTTAGTAAAACCACTCCTGATCAAATTTTTATAAATACAGATAAATATCACCATTCAATAGAAGTCTATTGTCCGGGTTTTAGTGACCACCATGGACAAATACTGAGTTTTGAAGTATCCGAAGTAATCAATAATAATGATAATGGAGTAAAATCAAAGTGCAGGTCATTCACTGAATCAAATGTTACATATTTCAATGACTTATTAAATAAGGAAACATGGTCAGAAATTTATGAACTAGAAAATGTAAATGATAAATTTAATGCATTTAACAGTACCCTAAAACACTATTTTGAAATAGCATTCCCCTTTAAACGAAGAACTGTTCAAAATAACAAAACTAGCAATTGGATAACAACAGGGATTATAAATGCATGTCAAAGAAAGAAATTTCTACACAAATTATATAAACAATACCACACAACACCTGAATTCAATTTATACTACAAAAAATACACTAGCATATTAAATAAGGTAATAAGACTAGCAAAGAAAATGCATAATGATAATTTTATTTCCCAATCATCTAATAAAAACAGGGCTATGTGGTCTGTAATAAAGAAAGAAACTGGAAAATCTGCTAAAATACAAAGGAACATTACACTGACCAGAAATAATAAAGTGATTAATAATCCAGAGGAAATAGCAAACACTTTTAATGACTATTTTCTGGAAATTCCGCAAAAATTATTAAATAAATCACAGGTAAATACACTAAATTCTAATAATAAAATAAATATATGCAGTGATTCTTTATTTATAAATCATGTCACAAGTGAAGAGGTAAGAATAGTTATAAAAGAGCTAAAAAATAAATTCTGTGCTGGCATTGATGGCATCCCTGATGCAATTTTAAAGAAATGTGCAGAAAATATAATAAATCCACTTACGCACTTAATAAACAGTTCAATTCTCTCAGGAACTTACCCGGATATTTTGAAGTTATCAAAAGTAATTCCAGTGCACAAAAATGGTTCAAAAGATGAATTAGATAACTATCGTCCTATTACCTTACCAACTGGTATTGCAAAAATTGTGGAAAAAATTATGTATAAGAGACTGATAAGTTTCATAGAAAAAAATAAAATATTATCAAACTCACAACATGGATTTAGAACGGAAAAATCTACACAGACAGCAATTTACGAATGTAGTAATAGTATACTGAAATTAATTGACAATAAGGAACATGTAACTGGCCTATTCTTGGATTTATCGAAAGCATTTGATGTAGTTGACCATAAAATCCTCCTTACCAAACTAAATCAATATGGCGTTAGAGGTCTAGCTAATAAATGGATAGAGTCTTACTTAACAAGGCGTAAACAAATAGTAAGCTTGAGACACAAGGATGATGGAACCAAATTACTTAATGAAACATTGTCCAATGAGGGAATTATTGAATTTGGAGTACCCCAGGGATCGGTTTTGGGCCCACTACTCTTTCTTCTATATATCAATGATATAACACAGAACGTTCATTCACATAAGGAAATTTTGTTTGCGGACGATACAACACTCGTAATAAAAGGTGAAACTAAACAGGTCATACAGCAGTCTGCTGACTCCGTTACAGGAGAGTTAACCAAATGGTCACAAGATAATCGCCTCATAATAAACTATAAAAAGACAGTATGTCTAAATTTCCACACTATACAGAATAGGAATCCTGCGATGCCCAATATAACATTAAATGGTCATCAAATAGAAAATAAATCAGAAACAAAGTTTTTAGGACTATGGATACAACAAGACTTGAAATGGAATAAACATATACAATATCTGAATACTAAACTGAACTCGATGTGCTTTGCGTTACGTATTTTGAAAACCTGCACTAGCATGCACACATTAAGAAATACTTATTTTGCTTATTTCCATTCATACTTAAGATATGGGATCATATTTTGGGGTATGTCGCCAGATGTACTAAGCACGTTTAGGATACAAAAGAGAGCGATTAGAATTATGGCAAATGTACACTCTAGAGAATCATGTAGACCTCTGTTTAAAGATTTAAACATTCTCCCACTGCCCTGCATATATATCTTTGAAAGTATTATGTTTTTTAAAAAGAATTTAATGAATAAAGATGTTTTTCTTAAAACAAACAATGATGTTCATAGGCATAACACAAGACAAAATCAAAACATTCATATTTCACACACACACACAAGCATATATCAAAAAGGAACTTTTCACACTGGAGTTAAATTATACAATAAACTACCCCAGTATATAAAACTGGCCCCAAAAATAAAAACCTTTGATAGAATGTTGAAAGCTTATCTGCAGTGCCATTGTTTTTACTCAGTAGTTGAATATTTTAGCGTATAGGAGTGATGGAATCTATAACTATATTTTACTTTTTTAATTTAATTTTAATACCTAGCTGTATGTTGTTGTATTTATAGAATTAAGTTTTCATATTATGATAATAGAGTGAGGTGTAAATAGTTGTGCAATAAGATTGTATCTATTAAGATTTGCTATTATAATAAGTTATAAATAGTTTTAATCTTAGTAATATATACCTGTTAGTTCTTTTATTTTATGCATGTAAATTCTGACGTGTCCTATATCAAAAATGTATTGAATGCATGTATTTGATCAAATGGAATTAATAAAAATCTATCTATCTAAAGTGAGTGTTTAGAGCATTTCAGATACTTTCTTTTCCTGTGATAGATTTATCGTCAATTATTATCTCACTGGGACCATCTTTGTTTTCAGTTGTGCAGTTGTAGATCATTTCATTGATTACTTTCCAAGTATCTTTTATGCTATTGGCGTTCAATGTTAATTTATGATCATAGTATGAGGATTTCAGTTTCCGTTTTAAAGCTGTCACTTTGTTCCTACATATTATGTGCTCTTCCTTTAAGAGGTTGTTGTTTCTGTGAATGTTAGTTTTAAGTTTAGCATGTAGTAGGTCCCTTTGTTTTATTAGCTGCATTAATTCTGTTATTATCAATGGGTTATTGTGGTTCTGGTGTATTTCCTTCAAAGTTGTGTCAGTGTTTTCTTTGTAGCGTATCCGTGTCAAGATTTTGTGTTTCATGGCGATGTAAGTTTCATTTACATCATCTAAACAGTCTATTTGATTGAGATCATTGGAGAATATGTTTCTGTTCACGTACCGGTAATTTTTATTTACGTTTTTTGAACTAGACCTTTGCTTGTTGTGGGGGTATTTAAATGTCATGTTCGAGATTGGGCTTTTGCTTGGATAGTAATTTCCCAGAAAATCTCAGTTACAAGAATATTATGATCACTAATATCACTATTTATATTGCTTATCCTATGGATATATTTACAGTTATTAGTGGCTACCTCATCAAGGAGTGTACTTGTTGATTTACATATTCTTGTTGGATACCGAGTATTGCCTGGTGTGAAACCATAGCTTGATAGTAGATTGAGGTATGATTTGGTTACATTATTTTTGTTTCGTAAGTTAATATTTGTATCACCAATGCATAAGCAAAGATTGGCATTATTTTTCGAGAGAATGTGCTCTAGAGATTGCATGAAATTTGTTGCATTATTTATGTTAGGATTATATACTGCAATTATATTAATAGTATGCAGGTTATTGAAACGAACAGTATCACTTCTTATAAGCTCTAACTGGATCAAGCTATGGTTACCCTCAACTAGGTTAAGAACTTTTATATTCCATTTTCTGTGGACATAAACTCCCACGCCTCCACCGTCCTGATTGTCTCTGTGTACAAATGCAACAGAATAGTTGTTTAGGTTGAAGTATTTAGCTTCATTACTTTTTACCCAAGTCTCGGTTACCACTATGCCATCAAGATTTTCAACAATATGTATTAGTATCTCGATATTTTCTAGTTTATTTTTGATGCTTCTGCTATTTAGGTAAAGACACTTGATTTGGCTAACCTCATTTTTAGTGTCTACTACGTAGTCGTGGATACAGTCATATTTACGCTCTTCAATTGATGTGTGTAAGTCAACATCAACTAGTAGGTCCATGTCTTGATTCATTATTATTTCTGTGAATGGGATGGCTGAGCCTTGTTGATGGAAGAGTCTCTTACTAGCCTTTCAATGTCTTCCGGTGAGCTGATCCTGACAGCCTTGTCACTATCTGATTTACGGACGAATATTTTGCAGTCCCGGGTCCAGACATATTTAAAACCTAATTTACGGAGGTCTCTTGCCTGTTTGTGGAGTACTTTATTAGCTGGCGTCAAATGCTCGTTCATGTAGATAGGCATAGCCCTTGCATTTATTCCAGCATCACTTGAGTTCAGGTTGGGTTTGGACCTTTTGCCTTTTAAAATTGCCTCTTTTTTTTAGCCGGCTGCAGAATTTGACTAGTAAAGGAGGTGGAAGACCTTCTCTGCTTTGTGGTAGCCGATGGCAGGCGTCAATATCGGACTCGACAACTGTGACACCCAATTGGTCAGCGATAGTCTGGACAATCTGAACGGTGGTTTCGTTTGAAGTGTGCGCACGCCATGAAGCTCTAGATTGTTTCGCCGAACGTACTGTTGAAGCTCGAGATTCTCTTGCTTTAACATTTTAACCTCACTGTAAGCGATATCCTTATCTTTCTCTAACTCGCAAACTCTTTGGCTGAGCTTTGTAATTTCTGACAAGGCTTGCTTCAGAGTTTGTGTGGCAGTTGAAATGTCACTTTTCATACTATCGAAACAATCAGAAAAATATGTCACGGACTTGAGAATGTCATTCTGAGTCTTTTCAATGTTTTCGAGTTTTATCAGTCGGAGGTTGATTTCACAAACAAGATCTTCTAAATCAGGTTTACTTACAGTCTCGTCTGGCGAAACCTTTTCCGTAGTTGGCCTACTTACTGCACTGCACTCGACACAATACCATTGCTTGGCTTTGTCGGACAAAAGCCGGTTAAAACTTTCTTTTTTATGTTTACACAGGTTCTGTGGTATGATTTACCACATTCCCCATCACAAATTATGTAGTCCTCGTTATCAGTTACAAATTTTTCACACTGACCGCACTTGGTTGATTTGTCACTTGTCGCCATCTTGAATATATTGATATATTCAATGCCTCAACATTTCAGAGTATCAAATGCCATGTATTACCGGAACTCAGCTATCAACATCACAAGTTCAAGAATGTGACTTCGTTCAAGGACACGAACAGTATTTTAGATAATTTTAAAATTCTTTTCCAAAATGTTCCATTTTTATTTATTCCCACACAAGGACATTATTCATCACATACATTTCATTTCTAATCTTACAGTTCAGTTTACAAATAAGGTAATGAAAACGTTATCAATCGATTTTAAAAACAAATGGATTGGATTTTTAAGTCCGTAACCTATATTTTAGGGTCCCTCATGACAGTTTTAATGTAGGCTCGTAGGTTTGTTATTTTTTATATCATGTTATCGTGTTGGCAACGTGTTCAATTGCAGTAGACGCAGTGTCATTAATATTATGATTACTATTATCATATACGTATACTTTTTTGCGAATTGACCACTTCGGATCACGCTACAATTTCATTTTTTCTTTGCCTGAAGTTTCCTCTTCCTCCAGTACTCCTTCATATGGGCGCTATGCTGTTTCTTCTGCTCATCCGTCCAGGCTCTTCCCTTCTTTGTGGTTCCTGTGACGTGAAACCATTCCAAATTTTGAATTATGTACCGAAATGTTTCCATGTTTGACATCTGAACTTCCTGGATGTTGGAATTTTCGAGATCTTTTCGAACTTCCTTAATCCATGTCGTTGTTGTCTTCTTGTTCCACAGGTAGTCGAATAACTGTTTGGTTAGTCTAGTTTTGTCCATTCTGTACAAATGTACGAGAAACGATAACCTCCTCTTCTTCATGGTCTCTGAGATTCTCTCCACATTTTTATAGACTTCATTGTTGCTCCGAAGTTTCCAGCCGGTTTCAGTCTGGACTGGGCCCATAATTTTCCGTAGTATTCTTATTTCTAGGATCTCTAGCTTCTCCAACTTGTAATTCATCGAGAGGCATTCGCTGGCATACAGGCATTCTGTTTTTACTACCGTGTTGTAATGTTTTAGTTTGGCATTCCATGAGATGCATTTCTTGTTGTAGATGTTTTTAGTTAGCCCATAAGCTCTTTCCATTTTTGAGATACGATCTTCTACAGCAGCTTTCTCTAGGCCGTTCTCTTGTATGGTTTCACCGAGGTATTTGAACTTTTTCACCCTCTGAATCTGTCCAATCTCTGTTTCAAGGAATTGTGGTCCATGTTTGTCATTCATCATGAACTTGGTCTTCTCTTTCGAGATCAGTGTTTCAGCGTATTATTACGTTTTGCCGCGTCTTTCTTACAGAACTAGCCTTGCTCTCATATTTCTAATTAAATAGGCTTTTAACGATAACGCAGCTTATATGTGCCAAGTACCGTACCGTGATGTCAAACCAAGAAAAAATCTTGAATTGTCATTGCAGATTTATGTCACTAAATTCCAAGACTAGTCGGAGTGGTTTACGGCTTTAAGCATAGGAACAGCCATTTTCTTGCTCCCCAAAGTGGGAGCGCCATTTGGCTTCAGCAGCTTGCAGTAGGCAGCGCAGCGAAGGCATCTCCTTCCGTTCTTTCCTCTATGTTCGCGAGTGATAGTCAATGATCAATGAAGGTGAATCCGGAACTAAAATCACGAATGTTCACCGATCCCACTTCGTATAGCATACGCCCTAAAATAACGGATTATGATTGGTGGAAGTATGAGAGCTAGATCTGATTCAGACTCTCGACGCGTTTATAGAGAACAAGAGGGAGCTGCAGCTGATGTACTAATGTTGACTTCAGGTTATGTTAGTTCATTGAAGGTACTCATCGACACTACTGAAGACATTTCGTTAAAACTTACCTTATTTTCTTGAAATTGATATCACTGATTCCAAGGATATAGACTAAACTAGTGGATGTTTGCCAAAAATGATTTTTTTTTTTGGGGGGGGGGATTTTTCAAAGATAAATCACAAAAATAATGTGCATTTTTAAGACTCGATATCTTCGCTCTTTTTCAACTTAATCGAATCATTGTTTTTGCATATTACTCTGCTGTATGTACGGAATGTTGTATAGCAGAATCGTTTTTGTATCTCTGATTGAGGCAAATATATTAGCATTGTTTTACAATTTACGTTATTTTGATTGAAAAAATACATAAATTGTGGGGGGGGGACGTGACCCCTAACTTTAGTTTTTAAATGAAAATAATATCTGCATTCAAAGTGGACATTTTAACTGCCCAAGTCAAGACAAATACTGAAAAAAAAAGTGTGAGAAAACTTAACTTAAAGTTGAGGTACACATTTAGAATAAAGAGTCTTATTTTTCTACTCCTAAAAACTGCCTTTTTATGGGATTTTAGGTCGATCTTGTGTACAGTATTCCCTAAACCGTGATTATCTCCTACATTGTTTAGTTCTGGATTAGACTGCTTCAAAGCCAGATTAATGTGTGCTTTATTTGCTACACCTATGCCAGACACTGTGTTTTTGACAGGATTGATGGCAGCCTTCTTTAGGATGTCCAGCTCTGACGTACTCCCATCATTAAAGTGGCAAATATACTGTACTTTACTACAAGCTGCGGGGTCTTGTGATCCACGTACAAGCTAATAATATTGAAATGGCCCTGCTAAATTGTTTGTTACATACCCGTACTTCATTTATAACCAGACTAACTTGGTGCATGTCAAACAATTCGGACATACAACTGATGACATAATAATCTGTATAGAATCTAAATCAAAGAGAACATTCTTCTTTGAAAAATTGAAAGCAATGAGTTCGTCATTATTTACATTGTCTAAACCTTCCTTATACACATTAATGTTTTGCAAACAATTATTGTTGACATGCATATCTATTGAAGTAACATGATTATTTTCAGTTTGCATAGGAGTATAAAAGTTTTGATTCCCTAGAAGCACGTAATTCTATTTTTTTCTGAGTACGAGACTTGGATCCTATTTTTCAAATCACAACATAGAAGATCGAATACACAAAATAATGATCTATCTCTCACATGGCCTCATAATAAACAGACCGAAGTGGAACACCAGCTCTTTATGTGATGAACTTAAGCGTACAGAATTCAGGGAAGCTATAACTAGGAAGCTTGGAGAAGACGATGCTTTGGAAACAGGCACATCGTCACAGGATATCGATACCAAATGGTTGACAATAAAGAACTCCATCACAGAGGCTGCAGAAGAAGTACTGGGAAATCCATCTGTCACTCCCAGACAACCGTGGATAACACAGGATATTCTTTTGAAGATCCAAGAAAGGAGGAGACTGAAACAGGTAAATACAAATGAAGGGAGAATAGCATACAGAATGCTTCAAAGTGAAATAGATCGAGAATGTAGAAATGCCAAAGAAAAATGGCTTCATAAAAAATGCGAAGAAATCGAAGAACTGGAAAAACATGGAAAGGGCAGCTTGGCACTAAAAACAGCAAGGAAAATACGCCACTTACCAATAAGAACTCTAACCTCAGCATTGCGTGACAACCAAGGTTCAATCATCACTGGTGAAACACAAATAAGGAACCACTGGGAAATGTACATTGAGACTCTGTATAATGAAGAATTTGAGTACGTACATACAAAGGAGTAAGACAAGGATGTCCTCTCTCCCCAATTTTGTTTAATGCTTTTGGTGAGTTGATGATGCCAGAAGCTTTAGAAGACACATGTTTAGGTGTAAAGATCAATGGAATTTCCATAAATGTAATTAAGTTCGCAGATGATCAGGCCATTCTAGCTGGTAGCCCATCTACTTTGCAGGCAATGTTGTCAGGAGTTGCATCAACGGTGCAGAAATACGGCATGAAAATAAACACCTCAAAGACAAAATGCATGACAGTCTCAAAACTCCCAAAACCTCTTCGATTAAATATTAATAACTCAGACATACAGCCAGTCAAATCCTTCACTTACCTACTGTAGGTCAAAAGATTACAGAGGACGGAAGGTGCACCACTGAAGTTAAATGCCGCATTGCTCAGGCAAAACTAGCTTCTATACAGAACAGGAGATTACTGTGTACCAGTCGGCTTAAGCTTTCCCTCCGAATGAGAATGCTACATGCTTTTGTATGGACAGTTGCGTTGTAAGCCTGTGAAACATGGACACTAAATAAAAATGAAAAGAACCGTCTTGAAGCCTTTGAGATGTGGTGCTATCGTAAGATGATAAATGTGACGTGGAGAGACAGGATATCGAACACAAGGGTTCTCGACACCGTGAACCAATCCGTACAATCGCACAATCCGTAAACGTCGTCACGCATGGTGGGGTCACACAATGCGCCACTCCAATTTAATGAGAACTGTGACAGAAGGGTTCATTGAGGGGAAAAATCCACGAGGAAGACCTATAAATACCTTCCTTAAACAAATGCTAAACGACACCCTAGCACAGAATTATAATTCAATGAAGGAAGCGGCAAATGACAGGACGATCTGGACATGTTTTTATGGCAACTGACCAGCCTTAGCACCAATGATGATGATTTAGTCAAAGAGTACAAATAGCCTAGTGCTATCATCAGGTATCCAAAAACAACCTAATTTCCGAGAACGAGAAGTAAGGTCTTCAAATGTTTCCGCGCTTTGGTTGAACAAGTAGGCTATTAAAATATGAAACAAGAAACGTCAAAGTAACAGCTGCTGAAAAGCGTGCACACCGATCATTAAAGTGAATATAAATGAGCTAAACAAAAATAAAACTAGTAAAAACTATATATTTCTGGACACTAGAGAGGACATTCTTTCGAATGAGACAATAATAAAAATTTCGACAAATTTCTTGTAAATGACTAATGAAGGGTCGATGAGTACCTGAAGTAAGAAGTCACGTCCAGAGGTTCGGAATCCACGTAGAAATGAGATCTTGTTCCGTATAATCGTTAGGTTTAAAAGCCAAGTAAGATTACAAGCCATTTTTTGTTGTTTTGATAATTATACGGTAAGTCAATAAAGTACATCTGTGTATACATGCACACTGACATAGCCTACTACAGGGGCGTATACAAAGTGCATATAAAAGGCAAATGTTACGCACTCGGTACCGGTAACTATGGACGTAGCATTAATTCATTCACGGGGGTTGCTTTAAGTTTATAGGCAAGCGATAAAACAGTTTACAACACAAAAGTGAAACATGATATGTACGCTATTTGATAAATTTGATGGGATATGTGTTTGAGAAATTTTCGATTTGTTTTAGGCCTATTTTTAGCGGTGAAAATAGGGTTGAATATTTCCTTAAACATGCGTATGTCTCTGGAACTGCTTATGCGATAAATGCTCCTCTGACGTTGTGCGGCTCCCTCTAATTTTATTATCTGTAGACGCGAGTGGTGCGCTATCTGTAGACGAGAGTGTGAGTCAGATTTTATGTATTTATTATTACTTATTAATCTAGCGGACCCGTGCGAGAAATCTCGCATATTCATAAGCCACACTTTCCCCAATAGGTTTATATTAAGAGACTTAGGTGAAAAGTTATGTTTTTATTTCAACCAAATGATTATAGAACACTATTTACATTTCAGGATAAAGGAAATACCTCAGAATGTTAATATGACACGAAACAGGCGTCACAGTGGCCCGTGTACAGCAATTATGGAGTGTATATTCCTGCAACATCGGTGTTTGCAAATCGCACACTTCGTACATTTTTAAGTCAATTTTTAAAGAAATTATACATATTTATTAAATTATAATGTAATAAGTCACTGCAAATGTCTATTGTCTTTCATTTGAACGCTCATTTGTCACGATCGGTCGCTTGTGAGCCGTGCAGGAGGGATGCATACTACTGAAATAATATATATGATCGTTACAAATACACACATTAAAAAAATCAGAATAACTGTACTCATTTTATGAATTTCCTTACACTTCCTACTCATTGTTTAACCTGTAAATTTTCAACTATGAAATTATATTGTTACAATATGATAAAGACAGGTCGAAATAGGATAGATTAGATTAGATTAGATTTTTAGCTTATATTCAATTTTGAAAAAATAGGCTTCTGAGATCACCTTTTGTCCGTGTGTGTGCGTGTGCGTGTGTGTGCGTGTGTGTGTGTGTGTGTGTGTGAGGTGTGTGTGTGTCCCCCCTAATAAATTGTAAACGGCTGGATCGATTTCAATGAAACTCGGTAAGTTCATAGCACCATTCCGGACGACCCCGACCGTGCCCTTCAAATGTAGTTACGTCTCACCAATCCAACATGGCAGCTGTGCGAAATATTTCACCAGCATTCAATATCTCCGAAACTATTACCGATATCACCCTGGATTTTTTTTACGGTGATAAAGGGAACTACTAGAAGTTCACCTATGTGACTTTTGAAAAAACTGGTAACTACAAAACCAACATGGCGGCCCCGCGAATTTGCGACTTTTAAATAGACGTTTCTTGCGATTTAACCAACCAAACTCAATACAAATTGCTTCAGTATATGTTTATACACATTATAATGCACCGACATCTAACTTCGTTCAATTGTTTACATAACCACAAGATGGCGGATGTGCGAAATATTTCACCGGCATTCTATATCTCTGAAACTATTAGCGGTATCACCCTGAAATTTTGTACGGAGATAAAGGGCACTACTGGAAGTTCATCTAACAGACTTTCAAAAACCGGTTAACTACAACACGAACATGGCGGCCAAGCGAATTTGAAAATTTTAAATAGACCTTTCTCGCGATTTATTGTTCCAAACGCAATGAAATTTGATACAGGAAATGTTTATACACATTGTAATGCAATGCTATCTAACTTAGTTCAATTGTTTACATAACCTCAAGATGGCGGCTGTACGAATTTTAAAATTAAGTTTTTATTTCGTGTGTCGTAATCATGCGATCAAAGTGAAAGTTTGAATAATGAACATACTCAATAATTTTCCTTTAATGGTACATGACTCTATGGCCTATACATTTAACAATCCAACATGGCGACCATCCAAAACATTTAGACGGCTCTGAATATCTTCGAATCTATTATAGCAATCAAACTGATTTTTTAATGTTCATAGGGGCTATGAACTTAAGTTCACCTATAGGGCTTTAAATAACCTGATGATCACAAATGCAACATGGCGACGACGCGAAGTATAAATATTCACATGGACGTTTCTCGCAATTTAACCATCCGAGTGCAGTGAAACTTGGTACAGTAAATCCTTATACGAATGTTAATCCACTGGCATCTAATTTATTTCAATTGTTTCCATAACCACCAGATGGCAGCTGTGCGAAATTTTAAAACCTCCTTGGTACTTCTTGTGTCCTAATCTTGCGATTGAAGTTTGAATGCTACACGTACACAATAATCTTCATGTAACAGTACATAACTCAAGGACATATATATATATAAAATTCAACATGGCGACCATCGGAAATATTTAATCGGTTCTCAATATCTACGAATCTATTACAACAATCAAACTGAAATTTTGTATGTTGATAGTGGCAGATAACATAAGTGGGATTTATGAAAATAGGCTGTATAGTTCTTCACGGAACTACTTGCTATTAAATCCATTTGATCAAATACATGTATACAATACATTTTTGATATAGGACACGTCAGAATTTACATCTATAAAATAAAAGAACTAACAGGTATATATTACTAATACTATAACTATTTATAACTTATTATAATAACAGATCTTAAGAGATACAATCTTATTGGACAACTATTTACACCTTACTCTATTATCATAATATGAAAACTTAATTCTATAAATACAACCACTTACAGCTAGGTATTGCAATTAAAATAGAAAAGTAAAATAATTATAGATTTCATCGCTCCTGTACGCTAAGATATTCAACTACAGAGTAAAAACAATGGCACTGCAGATAAGCATTCTACATTCTATCAAAGGTTTTTATTTTCGGGGCTAGTTTTATATACTGGGGTAGTTTATTGTATAACTTAACTCCTGTATGAAAAGCTCCTTTTTGATATATGCTTTTGTGTGTGTGTGTGTGTGTGTGTGGGTGAAATATGAATGTTTTGATTTTGTCTTGTGTTATGCCTATGAACATCATTGTTTGT
The DNA here is from genome assembly GCA_946902985.2 of Meconema thalassinum. NCBI lineage: Eukaryota > Metazoa > Arthropoda > Insecta > Orthoptera > Tettigoniidae > Meconema > Meconema thalassinum. Next base: position 791,600,545 of record OX336390.1, read on the forward strand.
TTTAAGAAAAACATCTTTACTCATTAAATTCTTTTTAAAAAACATAATACTTTCAAAGATATATATGCAGGGCAGTGGGATAATGTTTAAATCTTTAAACAGAGGTCTACAAGATGCTCTAGTGTTTACATTTGTCATAATTCTAATCGCCCTCTTTTGTATCCAAAACGTGCTTGGTACATCTTGCGACATACCCCAAAATATGACCCCATATCTTAAGTATGAATGAAAATAAGCAAAATAAGTATTTCTTAATGTGTGCATGCTAGTGCAGGTTTTCAAAATACGTAACGCAAAGCTCATCTAGTTCAGTTTAGAATTCAGATATTGTATCTGTTTATTCCATTTCAAGTCATGTTGTAACCATAGTCCTAAAAACTTTGTTTCTGATTTATTTTCTATTTGATGACCATTTAATGTTATATTAGGCTTCGCAGGATTCCTAATCTGTATAGTGTGGACATTCAGACATACTGTTTTTTTTAGTTTATTATCTTGTGACCATTTGGTTAACCCTTCAGTAACGGAGTCAGCAGACTGATGTAAGACCTGTTTAATTTCACCTTTCATTACGAGTGTTGTGTTGTAATTTCCTTATGTGAATGAACGTTCTGTGTTATATCATTGATGTATAGAAGAAAGAGTAGTGGGCCCAAAACCGATCCCTGGGGTACTCCAAATTTAATAATTCCCTCATTGGGCAATGTTTCATTAAGTAATTTGCTTCCATCATCCTTATGTCTCAAGCTTACTATCTGTTTACGCCTTGTTAAGTAAGACTCTATCCATTTATTAGCTAAACCTCTAATACCATATTGATTTAGTTTAGGAAGGAGGATTTTATGGTCAACAACATCAAATGCTTTCGATAAATCCAAGAATAGGCAGTTACATTTTCCTTATAGTCAATTAATTTCAGTATACTATTACTACATTCATAAATTGCTGTCTGTATAGATCTTTCCGTTCTGAATCCATGTTGTGAGTTTGATAGTATTTATTTTTTCTATAAAACTTATCAGTCTCTTATACATGATATTTTTTCCAATTTTTGCAATATCAGTTGGTAAGGTAATAGGACGATAGTTATCTAATTCATATTTTGAACCGTTTTTGTGCACTGAAATTACTTTTGATAACTTCAAAATATCCGTGTAAGTTCCTGAGAGAATTGAACTGTTTAATAAGTGCGTAAGAGGATTTATTATATTTTCTGCACATTTCTTTAAAATTGCATCAGGGATGCCATCAATGACAGCACGGAATTTATTTTTAGCTCTTTTATAACTATTCTTACCTATTCACTTGTGACATGATTTATAAATAAAGAATCACTGAATTTATTTATTTTATTATTAGAATTTAGTGTATTTACCAGTGATTTATTTAATAATTTTTGAGGAATTTCCAGAAAATAGTCATTAAAAGTGTTTGCTATTTCCTCTGGATTATTAACCACTTTTATTATTTCTGGTCAGTGTAATGTTCCTTTGTATTTTAGCAGATTTTCCAGTTTCTTTCTTTATCACGGACCACATAGCCCTGTTTTTATTAGATGATTGGGAAATAAAATTATCATTATGCATTTTCTTTGCTAGTCTTATTACCTTATTTAATATGCTAGTATATTTTTGTAGTAAAAATTGAATTCAGGTGGTGTGTGGTATTGTTTATTTAATTTGTGTAGAAATTTCTTTCTTTGGCATGATTTTATAATCCGTGTTATTACCAATTGCTAGTTTTGTTATTTTAAATAGTCCTTTTTTAAAAGGGGAATGCTGTTTTTAAATAGTATTTTTGGGTACTGTTAAATGCATTAAATTTATCATTTACATTTTCTAGTTTATAAATTTCTGACCATGATTCCTTATTTAATATGTCATTGAAATATGTAACATTTGTTTCAGTGAATGGCCTGCACTTTGATTTTACGCCATTATCAATATTATTGATTGTTTCGGGTACTTCAAAACTCAGTATTTGTCCATGGTGGTCACTAAAACCCGGACAATAGACTTCTATTGAATGGTGATATTTATCTGTATTTAAAAAAATTGATCAGGAGTGGTTTTACTAAATTTTGTTATTCTTGTTGGGGTATTTACTGTAGGTTTCAGTCCATAGGAAATTAGTAACTGTGTTAATAATTCAAATTTCTATCAAATCTTAAGAAATCCACATTTACATCCCCACAAATGATTATATCGAAATTTACATTGCTCATGTTATTGAGTGACAATTCTAATTTTTCTATAAATAAAGGAAACTTTCCTGACGGAGAACGGTATACGCATACAATTATTAACTTAAACTGCTGTATTTTTACGGCAGAGAATTCAAAATCCTGTTCCATAATTAGATAATCATAAGCTCTTAACTGTTCATGATCTAAATTATTTCTTAAGAAGATACAAGTACCACCATGGCTAATATTAGATTTAGAGAATTTACTAGCTTGTATAAACCCTGGGAATTGAATTAATTTGAGTTGTTCCTCTTTCAGCCAATGTTCTGAAATACATAGTACTGAGATGTCTTTTAGTTAATTTTTAAGCATTAGATTTATGTAATCAATTTTATTATAGAGAGACTGAACATTCTGGTGGTAAATTTTAAATTTGTTAATTTTGCAAGCTTGTGTTGGTGATTTATTTACATTATTATTTATTTATTTAGTATGTTTCGACCCATACAAGATCACATAAAGCAAGTTATGATCTGTTGCTGTTATTTTTCTTGTTCTTCCAGAATTCTTCCATCATGTCGCTATGTTTAGCTCGACATTCGTCAGTCCATTTTCCCCTAGGTCTGCTAGGCTTATCTTCTGATGCAGCTTCCCAAGTGTAGATCTTATGTCTGAAAGTTATGCGGTCTTCGATATCAGTGGGTGTGATGTTGGCGTTATTGAGATCAGTTTGGACTTGTTTAATCAAAACCGTTGTCGTCTTTAATTTTTGCGAGTACATCAATATTTTCTTTGTTAATCGGTTGTCATCTAGCCTCATTATGTGTCCATAAAATTTCAAGCGTCGTTTACGGAAATCGGTTTCAATATTTGAATATTTTTCTGTGATCTTGTGCGATTGTAAACGATATCATTCATCCGTAAGTCTTCGGCCAAGAATTTTTCGGATAATTTTCCTTTCAGCTTTTTTTGATGTTTTCAAGATCCCCTTTATAATTGAGGTTAAAGGTCTCACTGGCGTAGAGTGTCGGGTTTGATGACCGTCGCGTAATGTCGAATTTTAGTGTTAATGCTCATGCATTTTTTTGTTGTAGATGTTTGCAGTTTTCCCATATGCTTTCCGCATTTTGAGTTTACGTGTTCTTTGTGCTATTCTTTCTGTGCCCGTAGGTTCAATAATTTCGCCTAAGATTTGAAATGATTAACCTTGTTGATTGAACCGTATTTTGTTACCAAAGTTTGGGTTTCAATGTGTTTTGTAGCCACGAATTCAGTTTTTGTGAAGGAGATTTTCAACCCTACTTTCCCAGCAAATTCTTTGAGGATTTCAATCTGGTGAATTACCGTTCGTTCATCTCCGGAGAGGATTGCCAAATCATCAGCAAAAGCTAAGCATGTAACATTGATATTATCCTTCTGTCTTCCTAACACGACAGGTTTCCATATGTTGCGACTTCTTAATTCTTTTTCCCATTCATTGATGACCTAATCGAGAACGATGTTGAACAGCAATGGAGAAAGTCCATCACCCTGCCGAACACCAGTTTTAATGGGAAAAGGTTGGGAGATCTCTCCAATGAATTTGACCTTGGAAATTGTGTCGGTTAAGGTTTATTGGATGAGTCGTCTCGTCTTCGGATCGAGATGGTTTTCTTCCAGTACATTAAAAAGAGATTTTCGATCAATGGAGTCATAAGCCTTCTGAAAGTCGACAAATGTACAAATGGTTGGGAGATTTCGTGTGGCTCGTAGTTTCAAGGTGGATTTCAGATTGAAGATTTGTTCGACGGCTGATCTGTTTGGTCTGAAGCCAGCCTGATATTCACCGATGAGTGGCACGAGTTGTTCTTGCGTGCGTTGTAAAAGACAGGCGGAGAGGATTTTATAAGCGATGGGTAAGAGGGAAATACCTCTGTATTTATTTACATCAGATTTATCTCCTTTCTTGTGGAGTGGGTGGATGAGTGCTCATTTCCATTCGTCCGGTAGTTTTTCACTTGGCCAAATGTCCTGAATGATCTGTGTGATTTCCTGTAGTGATCGTGAACCTAGATTTTTCAATAGTTCTGCGATGATTCGTCTTCTCCTGATGTCTTTCCGTTCTTGAGTTTTTTGATGTGGTGATGGATTTTTTCTTGCGTTGGTGGTTTGGCTTCGGGTCGTATGTGCTCTGGGACTGTGTGTATGAATCGCTCAGGTGGTTCAGGTCAATTGAGGAGGTCAGAAAAATAACGTGCTAGTTCTTCACAGTTTTCTTGGTTAGTGAGTGCGAGACTTCCGTCTTGTTTCTTGAAAGTCAAATTTTGCGGTGTGTAACCTTTAATTCTGTTCCCGAAGGTTTTATAAAAATCTCGACTGTTGTGATTCCTGAAGTCATCCTCGATTGACTGAAGTAGCTTAGTAATAAAATTACGTTTAGTTGTCCTGATAATTTGGGTGCCTGTTTGCGGACGCCGAGAAAGTGTTGTAAAGTTTCTGGAGATTTGTGGCTATTGTATTTTTGGAATGCGATTCGGCGATCAATAATGACTTGATCACAGTTGGAATCCCACCAGGGGTGTTTTGCATTCTTTTTTAGTGGAATCAGTTCTTTGGCTTTTCTGATAAATTTGCTGCAGAAGTCCGTCCAATTGTTCACTGGTTCTTTATCCCATTCTTCTGCGATTTTTGTTTCTTGAATTTTGGATGTGTCAAATTTTGGGATGTAATATATATATTTATGAATCCTCTTAGGTGAATATGTCATTTTGATCCTTGTGAGATAATGGTCTGAATCAATGTTTGCCCCTCGTCGGACTTGAACGTCATGGATGGTTCTATAGTGTGCATGGGAGATGGCAACATGATCAATTTGGTATTCGTCGAGATGTTGAATGGCACACCAATCGTGTGCCATTGCTGTTTGTATTTTGGTGTGCAGAATTTTTGCCAATGATTTTTCGATAGATTTTTTTCTTTGCCAAGTTGGGCATTGAAATCTCCCATCATAATTGTTATTATTATTGTTGCTAGACAAATCCGAAATACCATCGTTGCACTCAGTTAAATTTGACATCGAAAGATCTGTATGCCAAACCTCACGTTTGGCTTCTTTTACAAGTTTCCCTGCTTCCACTCTATAGATATTACTGTTGAACTATTCTTACCATTTGAATTTACAATTTTGCAGATTTCATCACTAAGATAGTCTTTTCCTAACCTATTTAAGTGTAGGCCATGTCGAGTGTGGAACTTCCTGCCTAATTTACTTACAACTATAATTTGGACATTTGGAATTCTTTTACAAATTTTACGAATTTTTCCATTTGTAGCCTCTATTTCTACATTTACACATGATTTGGGAATTAAATCGTATCTCTGAGGAATGTTAACAATAAAGACATTTGTGTTATGCATGGATGGCAATGTAGCCTTTAAATCTTTGATTACCTTTTTACTCTCATTTCTATAGACGTCGTTTGCTCCAGCGATGATTACTGCATAGTCCTTTGAAGTGAGGGTCGCACAATCTCCTGCTATCCCGTTCGTGACCGCTGCAATTTGTGCTCCTGGCTTTACAGTCGAAGTGACCTCCATTTCTCCGCTCCTCTCCAATACGCTTGCTGCTACATCTCGCCCGTGGCTATCCGAAAATATCCGCATCTTCCTGAATTTTCTCTTTATCACTTTCTTCTTTTCTTCTTGAAGAAAGTCATCATTTTCTTCGACGAGCGCTCCAAATGAATTTGAGACGGGATTTCAGTTACATGTACTGGCCTAAGCTTATTCAATCTTACACTACCAGCAACCACTGTCGACCAAGTTTCCTTTCTCTCCTCCCTGTTTCCTTTTAATTTATTCAACTCTTCCATGAACTTATCAATATCTTCCTTTAGCAGCTTTATAATTTCATCTTTTGAGGACAGTTCGTTTCTCAGGTTATGACATTCGCATGACGGTACCAGTAGGCCTACATTACGACAGTCGGTTTCACTTTTCTCCTCACTCAATTTTACCTGAGATCTTGTGATGATTTTATTGCATTTTTTACTTTTATTTTGCACTACGAGCATAAATCCGTAACGGTTACACTACCTGACGAGACACTAACACTGTTAACTGACGACATACTAGAGATCTAAGTTAGCCTAGATGTTTACACCAAATTACACTAAATTTATTTTAATCATTACTACCTAAATGAGTTAATCTAATTACCTACCAATAAAAAAGAATGTGAAATACGCATATCTTCCAATCGGGTGAAATCTCGTAAAAGCACCACTGCTCTACTTGGTTCAAACAGTGATTGAAGAAGTCACCGAATCTTTGGATACCCGTTCCCACAACATAGTTTGGGTTTATTAAATTATCAATAAGAATTTCTAAATACCATCAATATTCCATATTTCACTTGACCTAAGGAAAGTAACTTTATAGATTGTATACCTCTGTTATAATATTTTACCACTTTTATCAAATAAATTTAGTGTAATTTGGTGTTAACATCTAGGCTAACTTAGATCTCTAGTATGACGACAGTAAACAGTGTTAGTGTCTCGTCAGGTAGTGTACCCGTAACGGATTTATGCTCGTCGTGCAAAATAAAAGTAAAAAATGCAATAAATGCAATGTCCAGTCTCTTTATAATAAAATTGATTACATAAATCTAATGCTTAAAAATGAACTTAAGGACATCTCAGCACTATGTATTTCAGAACATTGGCTGAAAGAGGAACAACTCGAATTAATTCAATTCCCAGGATTTATACAAGCTTGCAAATACTCTAGATCTAATATTAGCCACGGTGGTACTTGCATCTTCTTAAGAAATAATTTAGATCATGAACAGATAACAGCGTATGATTATCTAATTATGGAACGGGATTTTGAATTCTCTGCCGTAAAAATACAGCAGTTTAAGTTAATAATTGTATGCGTATACCGTTCTCCGTAAAATTAGAATTGTTACTCAATAACATGAGCAAAGTAAATTTCGATATAATAATTTGTGGGGATGTAAATGTAGATTTCTTAAAATTTGATAGAAATTGTGAATTATTAACACAGTTACTAATTTCCTTTGGACTGAAACCTACAGTAAATAACCCAACAAGAATAACAAAATTTAGTAAAACCACTCCTGATCAAATTTTTATAAATACAGATAAATATCACCATTCAATAGAAGTCTATTGTCCGGGTTTTAGTGACCACCATGGACAAATACTGAGTTTTGAAGTATCCGAAACAATCAATAATAATGATCATGGAGTAAAATCAAAGTGCAGGTCATTCACTGAATCAAATGTTACATATTTCAATGACTTATTAAATAAGGAAACATGGTCAGAAATTTATGAACTAGAAAATGTAAATGATAAATTTAATGCATTTAACAGTACCCTAAAACACTATTTTGAAATAGCATTCCCCTTTAAACGAAGAACTGTTCAAAATAACAAAACTAGCAATTGGATAACAACAGGGATTATAAATTCATGTCAAAGAAAGAAATTTCTACACAAATTATATAAACAATACCACACAACACCTGAATTCAATTTATACTACAAAAAATACACTAGCATATTAAATAAGGTAATAAGACTAGCAAAGAAAATGCGTAATGACAATTTTATTTCCCAATCATCTAATAAAAACAGGGCTATGTGGTCCGTGATAAAGCAAGAAACTGGAAAATCTGCTAAAATACAAAGGAACATTACACTGACCAGAAATAATAAAGTGATTAATAATCCAGAGGAAATAGCAAACACTTTTAATCACTATTTTCTGGAAATTCCACAAAAATTATTAAATAAATCACAGGTAAATACACTAAATTCGAATAATAAAATAAATATATGCAGTGATTCTTTATTTATAAATCATGTCACAAGTGAAGAGGTAGAAAGCCTCCGTGGCTTAGGCGGCAGCACGCCGGCCTCTCACCGCTGGGTCCGTGGTTCAAATCCCGGTCACTCCATGTGAGATCTGTGCTGGACAAAACGGAGGCAGACAGGTTTTTCTCCGGGTACTCCGGTTTTTCCTGTCAAAATTTCATTCCAGCAACACTCTCCACTATCATTTCATATCATCTGTCATTCATTTAATCATTGTCCCAGAGGAGTGCATCAGGCCTCGGGAGCCGGCACAGTTCATATCCTCGCCGCTAGATGGGGGCTTCATTCATTCCATTCCTGACCCGCTCGGAGACTGGAAGCAGGCTATGGATTTTCATTTCACAAGTGAAGAGGTAAGAATAGTTATAAAAGAGCTAAAAATAAATTCTGTGCTGGCATTGATGGCATCCCTGATGCAATTTTAAAGAAATGTGCAGAAAATATAATAAATCCACTTACGCACTTAATAAACAGTTCAATTCTCTCAGGAACTTACCCGGATATTTTGAAGTTATCAAAAGTAATTCCAGTGCACAAAATCGGTTCAAAATATGAATTAGATAACTATCGTCCTATTACCTTTCCAACTGGTATTGCAAAAATTGTGGAAAAAATTATGTATAAGAGACTGATAAGTTTCATAGAAAAAAATAAAATATTATCAAACTCACAACATGTATTCAGAACGGAAAAATCTACACAGACAGCAATTTACGAATTTAGTAATTGTACACTGAAATTAATTGACAATAAGGAACATGTAACTGGCCTATTCTTGGATTTATCGAAAGCATTTGATGTTGTTGACCATAAAATCCTCCGTACCAAACTAAATCAATATGGTATTAGAGGTCTAGCTAATAAATGGATGGAGTCTTACTTAACAAGACGTAAACAAATAGTAAGCTTGAGACACAAGGATGATGGAACCAAATTACTTAATGAAACATTGTCCAATGAGGGAATTATTAAATTTGGAGTACCCCAGGGATCGGTTTTGGGCCCACTACTCTTTCTTCTATATATCAATGATATAACACAGAACGTTCATTCACATAAGGAAATTTTGTTTGCGGACGATACAACACTCGTAATAAAAGGCGAAACTAAACAGGTCATACAGCAGTCTGCTGACTCCGTTAGAGGAGAGTTAACCAAATGGTCACTAGATAATCGCCTCATAATAAACTATAAAAAACAGTATGTCTAAATTTCCACACTATACAGAATAGGAATCCTGCGAAACCGAATATAACATTAAATGGTCATCAAATAGAAAATAAATCAGAAACAAAGTTTTTAGGACTATGGATACAACAAGACTCTAAATGGAATAAACATATACAATATCTGAATACTAAACTGAACTCGATGTGCTTTATGTTACGTATTTTGAATACCTGCACAAGCATTCACACATTAAGAAATACTTATTTTGCTTATTTCCATTCATACTTAAGACATGGGATAATATTTAGGGGTATGTCGCCAGATGTACTAAGCACGTTTAGGATACAAAAGAGGGCGATTAGAATTATGGCAAATGTAAACTCTAGAGAATCATGTAGACCTCTGTTTAAAGATTTAAACATTCTCCCACTGCCCTGCATATATATCTTTGAAAGTATTATGTTTTTTAAAAAGAATTTAATGAATAAATATGTTTTTCTTAAAACAAACAATGATGTTCATAGGCATAACACAAGACAAAATCAAAACATTCTTATTTCACACACACACACAAGCATATATCAAAAGGGAACTTTTCACACTGGAGTTAAATTATATAATAAATTACCCCAGTATATAAAACTGGCCCCAAAAATAAAAACCTCTGATAGAATGTTGAAAGCTTATCTTCAGTGCCATTGTTTTTACTCAGTAGTTGAATATCTTAGCGTATAGGAGCGATGAAATCTATAATTATATTTTACTTTTTTAATTTAATTGTAATACCTAGCTGCATGTTGTTGTATTTATAGAATTACGTTTTCATGTTATGATAATAGAGTGAGGTGTAAATAGTTGTGCAATAAGATTGTATCTATTAAGATTTGCTATTATAATAAGTTAAATAGTTATAATATTAGTAATATATACCTGTTAGTTCTTTTATTTTATAGATGTAAATTCTGACGTGTCCTATATCAAAAATGTATTGAATGCATGTATTTGATAAAATGGAATTAATAAAAATCTATCTATCTATCTATCTAGCTACTAGACGCTACCGCAGTCGGCTCTTGGCAACAAACTTAGCAACCTAAGAGCGATGTTTACATTCTTAACGTATACAATTTAGTTTCACACAGGATGTAATTAGTGGAAAGTTCTTTAACATGCCATAAATGTATGACATGGGACCACCGACTATACTTCCTCTCCGAAGAAAGGCATACTGAGGGATTTTTAACGCTCTTAAAAAATCCAACGGCTTCGGCCGGGTTTAAACCCTCTATCTTGGGCATAGAAGCTCAGCATGCTACCAACTACGCCACCGAAGCCACCAAAAACTGTAGTTTAGTAGCCTTGGGGATCGGCGAACATGCTAAAAGCACGTGAGCTGAACGTGTTGCTAATTCTACCAACAGCAATTTTTGAGAATAAAGGTCGATTCACACTATACGTTACGTAACCTTTCCGTTTCCTTTCGACCTTAATACGCTGCCGAAGTGACGCGCCTAGCAACCGTATGGGCGCAGCCACATTGGACCCAAACAACTGGTTGCTAGGTTTTTTATACATAGGAAGCTGCATTAACGCTGCGCAGTGTCTTGAATTTTGTTGATAAAAAGGTGTAATAAGCGTGAAATAAGGCAAACGCCTCCCGTGAAGATTATCCACAATGTTGGAGCTACAAAATAGAAGTGAAATTTTCTGAATCAAGTACGAGAATTTTGCGAGATTATATGAATAAAGTCGACCTCACTCCTGAGGCAAGAATTGCATGGTGGGTTCTACAAATTATAAATATTTATTTATAACATCATTTAGTGGATACAGTATATCTAATATAGAGATATATTTAGGACATATATGTCACATAAAGGGGTTTTTGGTTCATGTGGGCAGTGTAGATGTAATTAAATATGGTTTGTACTATAAGTATTATAAATGACAACCTACATAACCTTACATCTGATTCACTAACAGCAATAAATTTTCTCCTACAACTTTTCTGAGTAGTGATTTTTCACTTAATTTATTTAAGCAGTGAATTGTTTCCAAATAATTAGGCCTATCCTAGACTGAAAATTTCTGCCTAAATACTGTATTTTATTTTTTGCAAACTGAGCATAATATGTGGTCTGTGGAAAGGTTTGAAGTTGCTAGTAGAAAGTCCTATTCAATTTGGTAACTGGAAACTGTGTGAGCCATCAAGTACCATAGCACATGGATCATCGTTATGGTACCGGGACTAGCATTTCCCTATATCAACTCTTTGGCCCACTTCATACCAAGTGGGCTACTTGTACCACTTTGACTGTCCAGCACATATTGTGTGAATGTTTGCTAGGATTGCTCGTGAAGATGCATGGTGGCTTTTTGTTGTTGTTCTAAATCTCTATATACCAGCTAATTCTATTTACCTCTTTTGTGGCACACCAGCTAATGTGTAACATTAATCAGTGTGATAATGTGGTCATCAGCTTGGTGTAGGCCTACTTATTGGGTGAGAGCCGCGGATATTTTCATGTCAGTTTTAGTGACCTAATATTTAGAGCTAGGATAGGAAAAGTGCCCCATTATTTAGAACGAGGTAGGACGATATACCTTAATTGTAGACTTCTCTAACCTGTTATTGAGCACACAGGTTAGGCTTTGTCAATTTGATTCGTTTTCAATCAAACGCGGCGTTGTGGTAAACACACAAATTGTATTGAAATGCAGTCTTAGTTTCTTCTATAACCGTTGATGAGATTTGGCCTAAACTCTTATCCAAATACTGTTCCCTTATGCATTGATAGACCTTAAGTTCATTTTATTCGTCACTTACTGGTAGGGCCTACGGTACTTTATTTTCCGTAGTATTGATCATTCATACGGGACGTGATTCACAATATCCAGAAATGTTATATTTTCATGCTTTCACTTAATTTAAGGCAAATATCGTAGGCCATACGACTGATGATCTAAGACTTAATGTGCATCTCGTACGCAATATTTTACACCTTTATTGGACAACTATGTTGAATTACTGTGGAAAATAAACTTTTCTATGCTTTCTTGCCTCTGGACATCCATGCATGTACAGTATTATACGATACAAATAGGAAATAATGACGGCTCGAAGACTGAAGCAAGCTACAAAGGAGCCATGTTGTATTGCTCCAGTTGCTTAGCAACGGAGCGGAAGTGACGTCGACTTCGGCAGCGTTTAGCCGGCGATGACAGTTTAGCTAGATAGATAGATAGATTTTTATTAATTCCATTTGATCAAATACATGCATTCAATACATTTTTGATATAGGACACGTCAGAATTTACATGCATAAAATAAAAGAACTAACAGGTATATATTACTAAGATTATAACTATTTATAACTTATTATAATAGCAAATCTTAATAGATACAATCTTATTGCACAACTATTTACACCTCACTCTATTATCATAATATGAAAACTTAATTCTATAAATACAACAACATACAGCTAGGTATTAAAATTAAATTAAAAAAGTAAAATATAGTTATAGATTCCATCACTCCTATACGCTAAAATATTCAACTACTGAGTAAAAACAATGGCACTGCAGATAAGCTTTCAACATTCTATCAAAGGTTTTTATTTTTGGGGCCAGTTTTATATACTGGGGTAGTTTATTGTATAATTTAACTCCAGTGTGAAAAGTTCCTTTTTGATATATGCTTGTGTGTGTGTGTGAAATATGAATGTTTTGATTTTGTCTTGTGTTATGCCTATGAACATCATTGTTTGTTTTAAGAAAAACATCTTTATTCATTAAATTCTTTTTAAAAAACATAATACTTTCAAAGATATATATGCAGGGCAGTGGGAGAATGTTTAAATCTTTAAACAGAGGTCTACATGATTCTCTCGAGTTTACATTTGCCATAATTCTAATCGCCCTCTTTTGTATCCTAAACGTGCTTAGTACATCTGGCGACATACCCCAAAATATGATCCCATATCTTAAGTATGAATGGAAATAAGCAAAATAAGTATTTCTTAATGTGTGCATGCTAGTGCAGGTTTTCAAAATACGTAACGCAAAGCACATCGAGTTCAGTTTAGTATTCAGATATTGTATATGTTTATTCCATTTCAAGTCTTGTTGTATCCATAGTCCTAAAAACTTTGTTTCTGATTTATTTTCTATTTGATGACCATTTAATGTTATATTGGGCATCGCAGGATTCCTATTCTGTATAGTGTGGAAATTTAGACATACTGTCTTTTTATAGTTTATTATGAGGCGATTATCTTGTGACCATTTGGTTAACTCTCCTGTAACGGAGTCAGCAGACTGCTGTATGACCTGTTTAGTTTCACCTTTTATTACGAGTGTTGTATCGTCCGCAAACAAAATTTCCTTATGTGAATGAACGTTCTGTGTTATATCATTGATATATAGAAGAAAGAGTAGTGGGCCCAAAACCGATCCCTGGGGTACTCCAAATTCAATAATTCCCTCATTGGACAATGTTTCATTAAGTAATTTGGTTCCATCATCCTTGTGTCTCAAGCTTACTATTTGTTTACGCCTTGTTAAGTAAGACTCTATCCATTTATTAGCTAGACCTCTAACACCATATTGATTTAGTTTGGTAAGGAGGATTTTATGGTCAACTACATCAAATGCTTTCGATAAATCCAAGAATAGGCCAGTTACATGTTCCTTATTGTCAATTAATTTCAGTATACTATTACTACATTCGTAAATTGCTGTCTGTGTAGATTTTTCCGTTCTAAATCCATGTTGTGAGTTTGATAATATTTTATTTTTTTCTATGAAACTTATCAGTCTCTTATACATAATTTTTTCCACAATTTTTGCAATACCAGTTGGTAAGGTAATAGGACGATAGTTATCTAATTCATCTTTTGAACCGTTTTTGTGCACTGGAATTACTTTTGATAACTTCAAAATATCCGGGTAAGTTCCTGAGAGAATTGAACTGTTTATTAAGTGCGTAAGTGGATTTATTATATTTTCGGCACATTTCTTTAAAATTGCATCAGGGATGCCATCAATGCCAGCACAGAATTTATTTTTTAGCTCTTTTATAACTATTCTTACCTCTTCACTTGTGACATGATTTATAAATAAAGAATCACTGCATATATTTATTTTATTATTAGAATTTAGTGTATTTACCTGTGATTTATTTAATAATTTTTGCGGAATTTCCAGAAAATAGTCATTAAAAGTGTTTGCTATTTCCTCTGGATTATTAATCACTTTATTATTTCTGGTCAGTGTAATGTTCCTTTGTATTTTAGCATATTTTCCAGTTTCTTTCTTTATTACGGACCACATAGCCCTGTTTTTATTAGATGATTGGGAAATAAAATTATCATTATGCATTTTCTTTGCTAGTCTTATTACCTTATTTAATATGCTAGTGTATTTTTTGTAGTATAAATTGAATTCAGGTGTTGTGTGGTATTGTTTATATAATTTGTGTAGAAATTTCTTTCTTTGACATGAATTTATAATCCCTGTTGTTATCCAATTGCTAGTTTTGTTATTTTGAACAGTTCTTCGTTTAAAGGGGAATGCTATTTCAAAATAGTGTTTTAGGGTACTGTTAAATGCATTAAATTTATCATTTACATTTTCTAGTTCATAAATTTCTGACCATGTTTCCTTATTTAATAAGTCATTGAAATATGTAACATTTGCTTCAGTGAATGACCTGCACTTTGATTTTACTCCATTATCATTATTATTGATTACTTCGGATACTTCAAAACTCAGTATTTGTCCATGGTGGTCACTAAAACCCGGACAGTAGACTTCTATTGAATGGTGATATTTATCTGTATTTATAAAAATTTGATCAGGAGTGGTTTTACTAAATTTTGTTATTCTTGTTGGTGTATTTACTGTAGGTTTCAGTCCATAGGAAATTAGTAACTGGTTTAATAATTCACAATTTCTATCAAGTTTTAAGAAATCCACATTTACATCCCCACAAATTATTATATCGAAATTTACTTTGCTCATGTTATTGAGTAACAATTCTAGTTTATCTATAAATAGAGGAAACTTTCCTGACGGAGAACGGTATACGCATACAATTATTAACTTAAACTGCTGAATTTTTACGGCAGAGAATTCAAAATCCTGTTCCATAATTAGATAATCATAAGCTGTTATCTGTTCATGATCTAAATTATTTCTTAAGAAGATGCAAGTACCACCATGGCTAATATTAGATCTAGAGTATTTACTAGCTTGTATAAACCCTGGGAATTGAATTAATTCAAGTTGTTCCTCTTTCAGCCAATGTTCTGAAATACATAGTGCTGAGATGTCTTTAAGTTCATTTTTAAGCATTAGATTTATGTAATCAATTTTATTATAAAGAGACTGGACATTCTGGTGGTAAATTTTAAATTTGTTACTTTTGCAAGCTTGTGTTGGTGATTTATTTACATTATTATTATCATAATTGTTATTATTATTGTTGCTAGACAAATCCGAAATACCATTGTTGCACTCCGTTAAATTTGACTTCAAAAGATGTGAATGCCAAACCTCACGTTTGGCTTCTTCTACCAGTTTCCCTGCTTCCACTCTAATGATATTACTGTCGAATTATTCTTACCATTTGAATTTACAATTTTGCAGATTTCATCACTAAGATACTCTTTTCCTAATCTATTTAAGTGTAGGCCATGCCGAGTGTGGAACTTCCTGTCTAATTTACTTACATCTACAATTTGGACATTTGGAAAACTCTTACAAATTTTATGAATTTTTCCATTTGTAGCCTCTATTTCTATATTTACACATGACTTGGGAATTAAATCGTGTCTCTGCGGAATGTTTACAATAATGACATTTGTTTTTTGCATGGATGGCAATGTACCCTTTAAATCTTTGATTACCTTTTTACTCTCATTTCTATAGACGTCGTTTGCTCCAGCGATGATCACTGCGTAGTCCTTTGCAGTAAGGGACGCACACTCTCCTATCATCCCGTTCGTGACTTCTGCAATCTGAGCTCCTGGCTTCACTGTCGAAGTGACCTCCATTTCTCGGCTTCTCTCCAAAACGCTTGCTGCTACATCTCGCCCGTGGCTATCCGCAAATATCCGCATCTTCCTGGATTTTCTCTTTATCACTTTCTTCTTTTCTTCTTGAGGAAAGTCATCATTTTCTTCGACAAGCACTCCAAATGAATTTGAGACGGGAATTTCGGTTACATGTACTCCATTTATAGATAGATAGATAGATAGATAGATTTTTATTAATTCCATTTGATCAAATACATGCATTCAATACATTTTTGATATAGGACACGTCAGAATTTACATGCATAAAATAAAAGAACTAACAGGTATATATTACTAAGATTATAACTATTTATAACTTATTATAATAGCAAATCTTAATAGATACAATCTTATTGCACAACTATTTACACCTCACTCTATTATCATAATATGAAAACTTAATTCTATAAATACAACAACATACAGCTAGGTATTAAAATTAAATTAAAAAAGTAAAATATAGTTATAGATTCCATCACTCCTATACGCTAAAATATTCAACTACTGAGTAAAAACAATGGCACTGCAGATAAGCTTTCAACATTCTATCAAAGGTTTTTATTTTTGGGGCCAGTTTTATATACTGGGGTAGTTTATTGTATAATTTAACTCCAGTGTGAAAAGTTCCTTTTTGATATATGCTTGTGTGTGTGTGTGAAATATGAATGTTTTGATTTTGTCTTGTGTTATGCCTATGAACATCATTGTTTGTTTTAAGAAAAACATCTTTATTCATTAAATTCTTTTTAAAAAACATAATACTTTCAAAGATATATATGCAGGGCAGTGGGAGAATGTTTAAATCTTTAAACAGAGGTCTACATGATTCTCTCGAGTTTACATTTGCCATAATTCTAATCGCTCTCTTTTGTATCCTAAACGTGCTTAGTACATCTGGCGACATACCCCAAAATATGATCCCATATCTTAAGTATGAATGGAAATAAGCAAAATAAGTATTTCTTAATGTGTGCATGCTAGTGCAGATTTTCAAAATACGTAACGCAAAGCACATCGAGTTCAGTTTAGTATTCAGATATTGTATATGTTTATTCCATTTCAAGTCTTGTTGTATCCATAGTCCTAAAAACTTTGTTTCTGATTTATTTTCTATTTGATGACCATTTAATGTTATATTGGGCATCGCAGGATTCCTATTCTGTATAGTGTGGAAATTTAGACATACTGTCTTTTTATAGTTTATTATGAGGCGATTATCTTGTGACCATTTGGTTAACTCTCCTGTAACGGAGTCAGCAGACTGCTGTATGACCTGTTTAGTTTCACCTTTTATTACGAGTGTTGTATCGTCCGCAAACAAAATTTCCTTATGTGAATGAACGTTCTGTGTTATATCATTGATATATAGAAGAAAGAGTAGTGGGCCCAAAACCGATCCCTGGGGTACTCCAAATTCAATAATTCCCTCATTGGACAATGTTTCATTAAGTAATTTGGTTCCCTCATCCTTGTGTCTCAAGCTTACTATTTGTTTACGCCTTGTTAAGTAAGACTCTATCCATTTATTAGCTAGACCTCTAACACCATATTGATTTAGTTTGGTAAGGAGGATTTTATGGTCAACTACATCAAATGCTTTCGATAAATCCAAGAATAGGCCAGTTACATGTTCCTTATTGTCAATTAATTTCAGTATACTATTACTACATTCGTAAATTGCTGTCTGTGTAGATTTTTCCGTTCTAAATCCATGTTGTGAGTTTGATAATATTTTATTTTTTTCTATGAAACTTATCAGTCTCTTATACATAATTTTTTCCACAATTTTTGCAATACCAGTTGGTAAGGTAATAGGACGATAGTTATCTAATTCATCTTTTGAACCGTTTTTGTGCACTGGAATTACTTTTGATAACTTCAAAATATCCGGGTAAGTTCCTGAGAGAATTGAACTGTTTATTAAGTGCGTAAGTGGATTTATTATATTTTCGGCACATTTCTTTAAAATTGCATCAGGGATGCCATCAATGCCAGCACAGAATTTATTTTTTAGCTCTTTTATAACTATTCTTACCTCTTCACTTGTGACATGATTTATAAATAAAGAATCACTGCATATATTTATTTTATTATTAGAATTTAGTGTATTTACCTGTGATTTATTTAATAATTTTTGCGGAATTTCCAGAAAATAGTCATTAAAAGTGTTTGCTATTTCCTCTGGATTATTAATCACTTTATTATTTCTGGTCAGTGTAATGTTCCTTTGTATTTTAGCATATTTTCCAGTTTCTTTCTTTATTACGGACCACATAGCCCTGTTTTTATTAGATGATTGGGAAATAAAATTATCATTATGCATTTTCTTTGCTAGTCTTATTACCTTATTTAATATGCTAGTGTATTTTTTGTAGTATAAATTGAATTCAGGTGTTGTGTGGTATTGTTTATATAATTTGTGTAGAAATTTCTTTCTTTGACATGAATTTATAATCCCTGTTGTTATCCAATTGCTAGTTTTGTTATTTTGAACAGTTCTTCGTTTAAAGGGGAATGCTATTTCAAAATAGTGTTTTAGGGTACTGTTAAATGCATTAAATTTATCATTTACATTTTCTAGTTCATAAATTTCTGACCATGTTTCCTTATTTAATAAGTCATTGAAATATGTAACATTTGCTTCAGTGAATGACCTGCACTTTGATTTTACTCCATTATCATTATTATTGATTACTTCGGATACTTCAAAACTCAGTATTTGTCCATGGTGGTCACTAAAACCCGGACAATAGACTTCTATTGAATGGTGATATTTATCTGTATTTATAAAAATTTGATCAGGAGTGGTTTTACTAAATTTTGTTATTCTTGTTGGTGTATTTACTGTAGGTTTCAGTCCATAGGAAATTAGTAACTGGTTTAATAATTAACAATTTCTATCAAGTTTTAAGAAATCCACATTTACATCCCCACAAATTATTATATCGAAATTTACTAGGCTTATTCAATCTTACCTTACCAGCAATCACTGTCGACCAAGTTTCCTTGCTTTCCCCTCTGTTTCCTTTTAATTTATTCAACTCTTCCATTAACTTAGCAATATCTTCCTTTAGCAGCTTTATAATTTCGTCTTTTGAGGACAGTTCGTTTCTCAGGTTATGACATTCGCATGACGGTAGCGGTAGGCCTACATTTCGACAATCGGTTTCACTTTTCTCCTCATTCAATTTTACCTGAGATCTTGTGATGATTTTATTTGCATTTTTTACTTTTATTTTGCACGACGAGCATAAATCCGTTACGGTTACACAACCTGACGAGATACTAACACTGTTGACTGTCGTCATACTAGAGATCTAAGTGAGCCTAGATGTTTACACCAAATTACACTAAATTTAATTTAATTATTACTACCTAATAGAATTAATCTAATAACCTACCAATAAAGAAGAATGTGAAATACGTATATCTTCCAATCGGGTGAAGTCTCGTAAAAGCACCACTGCTCTACTTGGTTCAAACAGTGATTGAAGAAGTCACCGAATCTTTGTATACACGTTCCCACAACTTAGTTTAAGTTTATTAAATTATCAACAAGAATTTCTAAATACTATCAATATTCCGTATTACACTTGATCTAAGGAAAGTAACTTTATAGATTTTAAGCCTCTGTTATAATATTTTACCACTTTTATCAAATATTTACACTAGCTGCTATTTCACTACACTTTCACTGTGACGCGACAGTAGCAGATCTCTTCTCTTGGCTATCCTCTTTGATTCTGAGAGACTTTCTGTTGCCTTGCTTGGCAACACTGCGAGAAGTTATATGTTCCTTGGAATGTGAATCATTCCTGTAAAGTTTAAATCAAGATATCTAAATTAATATTTCACACACCAACAAGAAGAAGAAAGAATATCCAACTCATAGCCGTGTTTTAGGCCATTACGCTGTAATAGCGCTCATTGTATTATTCAGGTTTTATCCGGCTAGTCGATGACTTCTTTGTGAGTATCTTATAGTGTCATTTTCAGTTAATTCACTGCTCTCGTCATTTCCATGTACATATTGTGCTGTATAAAGAGCCATCATTGAACTTCATTTTGCAATTTATGACATCGTAGGGGCACTGGCGACTGGAGACTAGGGTGCAGTACCATAAATTGTTCCCTTGAACACAACCGGAACCGAACCAGAATGTGGTAGATTATTGAACATATATCATTCACATACCTATCTGGGAGTCGTTAAGAATACTGTCAAATATCGCTCCTGCACCTTGAAAATACTGTCAAATATCACTGCTACACTGGATATATTTCTAATATTGCTTAAATGAAAGTTTTTATTTGTACCTTGTTCAACGAGGGCAGACATGGTTTGATTAGTGCCTAGGGTGTTGAATTCAGAGTCAGTTTTAATTGGAAACTTTCCCATTTCATATAAAAGTACAGTACTAAAACTATGCTACCTGGTTGTAGCCTGAGTCTTTTAAGTTTAGGTGGTGCTTGCCAGGGTGGGTGAGAGTTTATTATGTGGGCCGGGCAAATGCCCAGTGGGTAGGACATCTATAAATGGGCATTTGCCCAAAGCAGTTTTAAGCGCCCAAAATCTGGGCATTTAAAAAAACTTTTTTTTTTACTTTTTACTACTTGTGATTGTTACTAGAGCTTCTGAAACATAATGAAAACCATTAATCAAAGGTATATTTCATAAATGAACTAGTAATGCCCGAATATTGCTAATAATTTAATTATCGTGTGTCAATGTTGTCAATAACATCTAAATGGGAATTAACTTAAGTATATCTGGTTTGAATAAAACATTGTATTACTGAGTTAGGCCTGCAGGCCTACTCATTTAAATATAGGAAATGTAGGGGCACCTGTTACATCTGCTGCCACAGAGCGGACCTTTATCACTTTTGGTTGGATTCATAGTAAAAAAGAAACAGACTTACATCTGAAAGGGCTGCCAAATTGATTTATCTAGCCTACAATTGGAAGCTGATGAATGGGGAGAATGGAACATCTAAGCGTAAGCCCGACAAAATAACTGAAGAGACTCGTCAGAGTAATCCAGAACAATGAGAAGAAACCCCAACACCCAGTCAAGAACGAATTACAGGCCTAGAGGAAGATTCAGAATCAGAACTGTCAGAAGAATCTGAGCCAGAGCTACTTGAAAGTTCAATAGCAAAAAGTGATGAAGAGGATACAGAAACAGAAGAAAGTGATTAACAAGATACCCAAGAACACAAAACATTAATTTATTATTAATTTCATATTTAAATATATGTACTTTACCCCAAGTCCTCATTTGTTTCATTTTTAACTTATACAGTTAATGTAATAGCATACATTATGTATTCAGTATTAGTCATTTGTCAGTAAAATATCAAACTCATTCAAAAATTACAAAGATGTGTTGATGTGTTAAGTGGATTTTTTCCCCCAATTACACAATCAACATTCATAGGCATACACATAATTATTATGTATAAAAATCCACTTGAGTTGAGAGGCTATTGAAAAATATTAGGACTACTTAACTACTTTTCCAGCAATATAAATTAAATATATATACTGGAATATATATACCTGTTTGTATGGATAAATATATAGAATACATATATGTAGATACATATATGGTTAAAACAATATTTATATAAGCGTTGCATTATGAATATGTTTTTAAGAGTTAAATGCCCAAAATGCCTGGGCATTTATGGATTTTGGGCATTTGTCCGGGCATTTATCTTGGGCATTTGCCCCGACTTATAAATGCCCAGGCATTTTACATCACTATGTCGGACTGCCAACCCCCAAGCTTGCAGGTTTGCTCCTGGCTGTGGTAAGTGATTTATTAATTCTGCAGAGTAGGAGAACATCCCTTTCTGTAACATTTAACAAAGTAGATAATTGAAAATATATTGGTTATGATTTACATACCATACCTTTCTTGGAGATGTGGGGAGTCGTTTCATAATTTCTATTGCCACTGCTGCACCGGAAATAATTACTTTTAACGTAAATAAAGTATTATTGGTAGTGTTCATTTGAACAAGGTCGGCCATTTCACATTCACACCGGACATTACGTTATACCCACGTGACACGTTGCCAACATGAATAATGAAATAAAAGGCAAAACCATTGGCTTGGATAAAGATTATTTATGCGTGACTTCCCCCACTGTGCGTGACAAAAACCAGGGGTGTTATCTATTAGCTAGAGCCGCAGTATCAATCCACCCTTGGTCTGCCGGATGCGATATAGTACCGAATGCGTGGGGTTGGCATTATGGACTCCTTCACAATCATTTACAAAGATGGACGTCAGAGCAGCAATTTCAACTATATAAGTCGTGCTCCTATTACGGCGGGTTGGTGGGTCTACGTCAGCAGACGAGTAAACATCTATTACTATATCATCTCCAGATACCATTACCACAGGTATTTTGGCCAATTTCATTCCTTACAATTTTTATACACATGTTCTCCTACTCTGCAGCGCCACCAGTGATTTTTGAAAGGCGACAAAAATCACGATGTTGGCATGTTAAAGAACCCATTTGAATTCGGTAAGCCATGTTCATAATGGCAAAATTAATCTCTGGATTTTCTGCCAACACAAAGTTCCTCATTTCTCTACTAGAAAGTGCTGTAGTGTCAAGGAGCTTAGATATCTAACCTCCTTGACTTTCATAGCGCTTCAAGGAGCGATAAAATTCTACATGAAAGTTGCCCTCCGGGCGTCAATTAACAAAGCTTGCACCCGGCACCCGAGGCCATACGATATTATTATTTAGTTTAAGAGGTTGTTAGTGGTTGTAAAACATCGTAATTTGTAAAATTTAATAATTAATTATGAATGTAAGTGGAACGCGATTTATATACTTGCAGCAGACATGAATGTGACTTTTACGTACCGTGCGCCCTTGTTTCATCTTCTGGGCGATATTACGTATTGAAATTACAAACCCTGGTCACTACTGAACCTCAAATATGTGCTAAAGTTTGTAAATATGTGTTTTTATTTCTTGCTATATTAAAAACGGGTGCCATGTTTCGACAGTGCTTTCATCTTGTTCAACTGTCAACAAGGTGCACTCTAGCGGCACGCACCGAGGTGCACACATTGTTGCCAACATGTGAGATACAAAATCGCTGTTGATCAATAAAAATTTCATCGGGACGCATTAGGCTGTAACCAATGTCAAAACTCATTGATCTGGGCGTGTTAGGCCGTAACCATTGTCAAAAGCCATTGGATTGGATAAAACGGTTAGAAGGTCGGGGGTAGGTGCGGCCTTTTGCCGCGCACAGCTAGCGGGAACCATTGATCTGAGAGTGTTAGGCTGTAACCGTGGTCAAAACCACAGTTGTGCGGGGAAAAAAAAAACATATTTATTACAGTGGTGTGATATACTGCATGGTAAATACAGAGCAAATAAAATGAAAAGAAACTTATTTCACCGGTCGAAAGAAAAAAATAACATATTCATGACAGAAAAGAAAAATATAGAACGCAAAATAAATCACAGAACAGGTAAATAAGTTTCACTATGATAGAAAAAAGAACACTCATTTCAGTAGTGGAAAAAAAAATCAATACAGAGGATCGAAATATTGCACACACTAGCCTAATTAGAGCGTTGAACTGAGTGCTGCGTACTAGAGACTGAATTGGGAGCTTCTTCGTGTTACATACTACCGTAAGGGCGAGGTTGGCAATATTGTTTTGATGACAGACCAGCGGACCAGTGGGGCTAACGAAGAGACCCGAATACTCATGACCTCAACCGAAGATGATAGATTTGGACTAATGGCGGCCACAGCTGTAATTTTGGCTATATAAGTCATGATCCTATTTGGGAGGGGAGGGTGGGTCATAGACAGCGGAGGAGGAAATATCTATTAAAACATCGCTCCCTGATTTATTTCTCATAGTTTCATAAGGTATTTTGGCTAATTCATGTATTGTAGAGAATTTTATACCGTGTTCTATCTTCATTCCATTTAATCTACTTTTTGTTATGTTTTAAATAAATTTTTAATTTCTATGGCTATTAAGTTATTTGGAATTCTTGCTGTATGTATAATAATGGTCATTTCATTGAGGGATTTGGGCATTGTGGTCATATAGCTCCGTGTACTTGTCTGATAACCTGTGAATTTGTGGTGTGTGTATTTGTAATTCAGGTGAGGATTGGGAAGGTAGTGACAGTGGAACCATCCTGGCTTTTGCTTGGGGTGGTGGAAAATCGTGGAACACCACTTTCAGGATGGCAGAGATGGGAACCGAACCTGGTTATTTTTTTGGGAGTGGTCAACCTGGATTCTACACTGCACTTGGGTAATATATTATGATTTTCATACCTTATTTGATATTCTGGGAGTCATTAATCAATTGAAATTACTGTTCAAACCACTGCTGCACTGGAAATGGATACTAAATTATGTAAAGATGTGACTAGTCGTTATTGCTTATTGTTGTTCAACTGCTACTGAGAGAGGTGCATTAGGTATCTTAAACTGTTATGGAGATGCAGGCAAGCGCATTCATTGCCAGTGTACAGTAGCCTACAGAAAATATACGACACAGGTCGTGCGGAGCGGAGTGAAGCGAGCGGAGTGAAAAACTATTGGCTTACGAAGTCTTCAATATATTGAATTGATTTATTAAGATAGAATTTATGTCCGCTACTAGGTTATGAAAGGAAGGCAGAAGAGCAAAATACAGGCCAGTGAGATGAGGTTCTTGAGAAGCAGTATTGGAGCTACAAAGAGGGACAGAATAAGAAATGAAGAGGACCAGAGAATTAATGAAGGAGGAACCACTACAGGATGGTATTGAGAAATCTTGACTTAGATGGTATGGACATGTAAAGCGAATGGAGGAGAAGAGGATACCCAGGAGGGTACACGAGACGAAGTGGGAAGGAAAGAGACCGAGAAACAGGTGGCTGAAGGGGGTGGAAGAAAGCGTGAAGAAGAGAGGAGAAGACTGGACAAGGGTGGAGTCTGAGAGATGGTGGGAAGACAGAAGACGTTGGAGAGGCTTGTGTTCCAAACAGACCCGGCCAGTGGCTGGAAACTGTGCAAGATGATGACTAGGTTAGGCACTGTCTGGCTGAATATTACTGCTTTTACTACAAAGAGGGGGATCTGGCCCGTCAGACCCAGGTTAGGTTTGTTATGTGTGTAAAGCTTTAATAAGAAAGAATTTATTTCCGCCACTAGGTTAGGCACTTTCTGTTTGAAAATTGCTGTTCTGTAACCTTCCCAGGTCACGAGGGATCGAACCCTTACTTTCGGGATGTACGATTTTCATAATCGTCCATATATTTTTATTTGATGCCTTTTTATGTTTTATAATTATTTAAAGAAGTGTAGAATATCATGTGATTGATTTCCGATTAATTTGTTTAGGTTTTAAGATATTGTAATTGGCAGGAGTCTAGGTATATTTGAATATTTTAACATTGTAATAATGTTCAGTTCAAGAGCCTGGAATTGTGTTCAGTAACAAGGAAGTAGACTTGTTGTAGCTGGGTTTTTCTGTCTCCTGCTCATTGCATGATGACTCATAGGTAAGAGGCTTGGCAACCCTGTGCTAGGGGTGTGTCTAGGGTATTTTGGAGACCAGGAAAACGCTCCTTATATGGTCATGTTTTGTTGTAATTGGCTGGACCCCGCGAGGGAAGCCAGGTGGGCCAGTGATTTGTGGTGGGGAGATGAATGTTATTAGGACTCGACGAAGCTGTGAGGGCGACTCAATTTGTGAACTCCGTGTGAGGAGGACTCATTTCTTCGGACTCCGTGCGGGAGTGTACTATTATTCGGGACTCCGTGTGGAGTGGTACTAATTCTTTGGACTACTTGTAGGGTGGTGTACTCTTCTTGGTATGACTCTGTGAGGGAGTGGAACTGGTATTTTGGACTTGTGTGGTTTTGGTGAAGAAGGAAGGTATTTCAGACGATCACAAGTTTGTGTTCGAGGTGGAATTACTGAGTTGCTGGCTATACATTCTCAAGGGAATAATGAGCTTAGTTTCAAACAAATCACCTAGATTGTTTGTCTCGAATCGCATGAAGTATTGTAAACTAACGTCTGTATACCGAAATTCTGAGACCATAGCGGTAAATTGTTATACGACAAATACATGCTATGTATTAGTAAACTTGAACTACACTGACCGGCAAAAAAAGTGAACACTTTAATTTTTATATAATTTAACTTATTCCACTAAACTGTATCGGTTTTCCAATATTTGCATTAGTCATGTAAATTTCAGATGGTTGGCTGCAGAAAATACCGAAACATGTTTTACAACACGCTTTAACTCACAAATTTCATTACATTTTGCAAATCTTACAATTTTCTGTTTGTTAGTAATGTTCTTTTGGGCTGGTTTTTATCAAACGTATTGCCAAACAAAACAGTATTAATGTTTGCACTGCACGAGAACGCTGGTCACTAAAGACGAGTGTTTCCACTCATAGCATCTATGGCAGCTTATAAACGCTCGGGCATACTGTTCACAACTCGTCGAATGGCATCTGCCGGGATGCGATCCCATTCCTCCCGCAGCAATGTTCTCAGTTGTGCCAAGGTGGTGTGGTCACGCTGTCTGAAGTTCCTTCCAAGCATATCCCATACATGTTCGATGGGGTTCAAGTCAGAACTACGAGCTGGCCAGTCCAAGATTTGAATCTCCACTTCCTGCAGATATTGTACAACAAAGCGAGCAGTATGAGGGCGGGCATTATCCTGCATCAACATGAAATTCTGACCAATGAAAGGCGCAAAGGGCATCACATGGTTCAACAGGATCTCTTCGATGTACCTTTGTGTATTGAGCGTCCCGTGATCGATGCACACCAACTCAGTGCGTGCCATAACGTTGATGCCACACCATAACCGAGCCACCTCCAAATGGAGTCCTGGAGGAGAAAGCAACAGGGCTTTACCTCTCACCACACCTTCTCCACACTCTTTCTCTTCCATCACGAGATCTAAGATCAAAGCGACTCTCGTCAGTAAAGAGAAACGAGGCCCACTGCTCGTGGGTCCATCCCAGATGCTGCCTTGCGAAGCGAAGACGCACCTCTCTGTGGTGTCGTTCGAGTGCGGGTCCACGTGCAGGTCTCCTGGATGAAAGATTAGCTTCTTCAAACCTTCATCTTACTGTTCGCTCACTCACTCTCACATTTCTGACATTTTTCCAGTTGATTTTGTGCCTGAACTGCTGTGGTATGGCGATCACGCAGAATTTGCAGGTGAGAAATCTGTCATCCCTGGCACTTGTGCTTCTTCTACGGCCTGACCCTAGTCTCCTGTCGTATGTTTGGAGTTCTCTGTAACGTTGCACTGCACGGTGAATGCTACCGAGAGATGATCCAATGACCTCAGCAACATAATGGAAGCTGCGGCCATCCTCCACCAATGCAACTGCCTGTACAGCTCCTTTACGGCTAGGAGACATGTTTTAGTGTGAACTGCACATGGATAACTTGCTAAAATGTGTGACAGTGGTTCACACGTGCTCAACAAATGCCAGTTGTTATCCCTAGAACAACAATAAGCGAGCGGCAACACTCATAAACCTTAAACGCTTACAGTGCGCTCCCCGCCATAAAGCCATTAAGATAGGCTCATCGAAGATTGGGGGTAATTGGTGGTAATAAACCACCCTAAGAAATGGCATATTATCAATTTCTATTCACGGATGTTTCATACGTTTGTTCTAATGCGTGAAAAGCTTTTAAAATGTGATTACATCTTTTTCATGGCTAATTTTATGCTATTTATATTACTTTATTAACTGTTCCACTTTTTTTGCCGGTCAGTGTAGTTGCGATAATCCAACACGCGGATTTAAAGTATCTTTTTATAATCAGATCCACGAAGCAATCTAAATCATTGGATTCTGACCATCAATAATACTGTACGTAATGTTCATCGTTGAGAGGCTTGCGTGTGAAACAAATAGTAATTGTGCTGCGAGTAAGTAGGACTGATTCTCTGGGAGCACTAACCCAAGAATCAGTAGAGTTAAGTCGTCACAGCTGAGGTCAACGCCTGCAAGTACCAGTCATCATTACTTCCGAGGGTCATCAACATGTCATAAGTGTGCCTGTGTTAATATGATAGGGAGTGTTAGATAGTCTGTACGACGAGGATCCTGTGAAGTGTATTTTATGTCTGGCATCGGAATAGATTGTAATTTTTACCAGATCTCCGTTATTTATAAGATAACCAGTGTAGTTAAGAGTGAATGTTTATTGCTGCTGCTTATATCGTACAGGTGTTTAACCCCCACGCACCCTGTGTAGCAGGATAGTTACAATTGGTCGCCCAAGTGGGGCCAGTTAGTTACAGTTCGTACTAAAACGATGGGGCAATCCTTCATAAATCAATATTAAGTTACAGTTTGGAAAACTTACTAGGCTACAGTATTTCCGTTTGGCAAATTTTGTGTCTTGAATATCAACAATACAATGTGTCCTCCAATTAGTCTACGATTTCCAGTGAGACACCACATAATACAAACACAATCAAGTGCAGCATAAAACAACCACCACTTGGTCGCGCTTACCATATGCGTAGGGTGGTTAAACTGTACATTGCGATACGGCCGCGTCTAGGGAATTTTTAGGGACCTCAGTGATGTCACGGCACGTATCGATACTGACTCGCTTTGTTTGCCGGGAGTCAGCTGATTAATACGTCAGTTTCGCGCGCGGTTTTGTTCGAGAAGGATGTCCCTTTTTTTTCACCGGTTTTGAGTTTTGTAACCGTAATTTGAACAATTAAAGGACTAAGTGGCGAGGCTTATGTTCCAAACAGACCCAGCCTGGGGCTGGAAACTGTACAAGATGATGATGATGATGAATTTGAACAATTATTATTCCCTGAATAACCTATAGAACAAGATTTTGATATTAGCAGTGTCGTGTGCGCGATTGTGTTGGCAATTTGTAATAAAATTGTTGAATTCCTGAAGTTGTTGCATTCAAATAAAATGTCGTTATGTGGTACGTGAGTGAACGTGTAGTCGAAAATTCCTGCTTCTTGTACGTGTGGAATAATACGCCCTTTGGATCTATCGGTGAGTTTTTTACGTTGTTCATATATTTATTTTGGTTGTTGCATTTAATAGAAAAGTTGCACTGTACTCTTCTAAAGCCACAGACAATGCCATTTGTCTAAACGATATTACGTCAGGCACGGTATTGGGGAATACGCCTGTTAAAATAGTAATGGATGGGTAAAATTTAGACAAAATGGCATTTACATGAACACTTGAAAAAGAGATATGACAAGTGTTTTGTATTAGACCTATCGGCCTATAGGTCTTGTATTTGACGTTTCATATATTATGTCTGTGAGGCGTTATTAAACAGTATGTTAAGGATTGTGATTTCTAATTGAGATACAAGTATTTGCAGCTAAGTTAATATTGGAAAACATAAAAATACCAACCTAGCGGGGGGTGTGGCAGGCCCCCCCCCAGCAAAAACAACATTATTGACCACAATGTTTTATAATGGCTTTGTGTTTGCGTATTTGCAGCCATCTGTGGAAAAAAAGCGAAACTACACAAAACCATTTCTTGCTATGTGGTGGGGTCAATAACATTATTGACCACTATGTTTTATAAGAATATTACAATATGCCAGCAGCTAGGTTAGGTTTGTTTATGCGTGGGAAATGTGTTAATGTATTGATGCCAACCGGCGATTATTACAGACCGCGATCGTTTGTGCATAACTTTTTTTATAAAACATTGGCTGCTTTTGTGATGTTATCAACCATTTGACGAAATGCTTCTCTGGCAAGATTATGTGAAAAGCCTTGGTTATAGGTTATTTTGGGTGGTGAAAACTCAATAACAGAAATAGCATTAAAAAACCTTCAAAACGCATTGTGTTTCGTCATTTGTAATTTATTTATTGGCCTACCTCAATTTGATACGCCGTACATACGAAAATATTAAAATATTTTAATTTCGGGTTACATTTTTAAGACATATTTTTAAAATTCTGTTTTGGGATCTGTAATTCTCCTATATAGTTGAATTACAGATGATGTTACGCGTCTTAATTAATTTAATTTTATATTTATAAGACATTGTATCGAAAGCTGTTTTACCATTAATCATATAGCATACAGTAATATTAGATCACAAAAGAACAACAACATATTTACAAATTAATGTCCAAGTTCTTCGAATAATAAACTGAATCTGGAGTCACACGCACAAAATCCCCGGGGGCGCCTGGATATGCCCTTAGAGAACAATCGCGTACAATATGGGAGATAGTCTGTCTCTAATTATCACAATCACATGCAGGAGATGGTAATTTGGTCCATTTGAACATTGCATCAGCACAAACACCATGGCCAGTCCGTATTCTGTTCAGTCGAGTTCATGTCCTTCTGGGTAGATTGAATCCAAGGACCTTCACAGTTACGGATGGCATATTACGGAGCTCTACAGTACAAGTCGAGTTCCAGTCCGTAGTCCATTGATTCATGACACAACTGAAATTTCACTATATAAGTCGTGATCTAAAAAGGGGATGGTGGGTGGGATATAGATAAAGCCCTGCGCGGATGCAGATAACCGCAAAATGTATTATTTCTGCACGACGTATCACTCTCTTCCTTTTCGCTTTCATTTCAACAATATATCAATGTCAATATATAATTTTCATACCTAATATCATCTTTGGGGGGAGGGGCGGACATTTGCAATTGAAACTACTAACTTTGATCCCTTCTGCACCGACTGCACCGGATATATGTGCTAAATCATGTAAATATGTGTTTTTATTTATTTAACAACCGCACTGCCATGTTCGTCAGCGTATTTAGCATGTGAAACTGTCGCAGAGAGCGCTCGCAATGAGGCGCACACATTGAATCAGTGGTTGCCAATATGTCCAATACAAAATACAGTACACCAGACGACGCACATAATGTAATTATGTGAGAAAAGAAATAATTGGACTCTTGTGTATTCTTTGTACAGTAGACTCTCGGCTATCCGGCTCGTGACTATCCAGCCTACTTAATACTATACCAATACTTTTCCAAAACTTTAACAAGTGGGCTCCTGCTAGAACCCTATGTGGTATTTCAAAATATTGTATGCATATCCTGTACTTCTGGCACATATTATAATAGTTTTGTTGGTACTTGCCGCACTTGGGCATACAAATGTAATTGCGCTTACCTGGAGTACCGTAGACAAACCACAATAAAACTTTATACCGGATGGGCGCCATTGGGTTCAATGCTATTTGAACACCAAAATAAAGAAAACATACTCCCTTACATTATTACCTCGGCTACGTAGACTCTTCTTAAGTTTATTCGAAGAAGAATCCATTCCAGGTTGCGTGTTGACATTTAGAATTGAATATAACAAGTTGCAAAGTTTGTGCCTAATCAACACACATTTAATTCTAAGTTTAATTTTATGTGACTGTAAACAGCAGGAATGTTTTAATTGGTCATAAGTTTTGTCATGTTTTAATTTTTTAATAGTTTTTATAGTGTTTTAATTTTAGTGTTATATGTTTTGACATGGACGAGGTCATTTTGGTCTGTGTAATGATGTTTCCTAATATTTATTGTAAAGGGCTGAAGAAGGAATTGACATACATTCCGAAACATGTACCCATGAGACACCAACTTAGAATTAAATGTGTGTTGATTAGGCGGAAACTTTGCAACTTGTTATATTCGACTCTTCTTAACTCAGCCCGTAGGGAAATTAAATTTCCAACCAGTAACTTATAGTAATTGCGATGAAAGGATAGGATCGTCTTATAGCTAGTTCTAGCTACAAGGAGGATACACGGAGAATGAATTTAAAGAAGTTATTTTAATAATATGAAAAAGCACAATTAAGGAAGACATAATAAAAAAAGAATTAATGAATTTACAATTAACGTGGAGGCCAAACACAAGCAAATACGAAGGCATGGAGTGAAGTTAAATTATTCCAGAAGCTATTGAATTTACATTTACTGAGCCCAATCAAAGTTACTAATAAAATAAAATAAAAAGAGAATATGTACTGTTGCCAGTGAAGTTTTCATGAGATAGTTTTTGCTCTTCCCAGAGCAAATCTGTTGTCTGTTGCCGAATTTCGCCGTCATCTCGATGTTGTATTAATTGATGTTTAAAATTACTGAGTTCAGTTTGATGAAGTCCTAGCTTCATAAATCACATTTAATAGCAAAAATTCACAACTATCACCAATAAAACTTTATACCGGATGGGCGCCATCGGGTTCAATGCTATTTGAACCCCGAAATAAAGAAAACATACTCACTTACCATATTACCTCGGCTACGTAGACTCTTCTTAAGTTTATTCGAAGAAGAATCCATTCCAGGTTCCGTGTTGACGTTTAGAACTGAATATAACGTATCTTCAATTAGAACTGCCGCAGATAGCTGATGGAAAATCAGAATAACTTTCAGAATAATATCAAGAGTTAAGATTTAATGGTCAGTCTCGAGATCCGGGTAACGTCCTTTATAACTTATTTAATCTCTCTCCACGGTGCATTTCACCCATGATCACTGGCCAATCGCCTGTCGTGTTTCATTGAAACCGCCCTTCTTCCGATATGTGCTGGTGTCCCTCTTCTGATTCGTCTTCAAATGGCGTGGTATAAATTCTGAGAATTACAGTCTTGTAGCCAAAATAAGATATTCCGGTTCCTGCAAGAGGCTAGATTTCCTTGTTCTTGAGAATATGACCTCTGGTGAACTGCCTTCTGAGAAACGCGAGACTAGGTAGCATCCTGATTTTTTCCCCTCGGCTTCTAGGAAAATCTCCCATCGTGCGCCTGGCCAAGTTAAACTCGCTTTGCTACATACTCTCTCTACTGCTACCTGACTGAAAAGCTTTCGCGTTCGCTCTATTCGCCCTCATGTTAAAATTATTAGATATATGAGTTGAAAATCTTCCACTAAATTAAATACATATATATATATATATATATGGTAAACACTTCTTCTGCTTCCTAATTAAATTGATCCCAATAAAATAATTACAATTATAAATTATAAGGAAATTATGTGGGTGGCTATGATATTTACCACCGTTATGTCAGTTGATTAATAATAATAAGAAGAAGACCCATATATGTAGATATCACATTCGCCCTAGTTTATCGTACGGTTTGACAACGTAAAATCGTTACGATAAACTAACAAGACACGTAATACAAAAAAAAACAATAACACATAATATATTTAACACTTCACAAAACAAAACAAAAACCATGTAAATTGCCCTTTACAAATCATTCTCTCCTCGACACCTTCTGTCAATGTTCTTTCATTGTTCTGGCACATTGTGCCGGCAAGAGTCTTTCTCAACGTGCGGAATTGCCGCTAGTTACAAAAAATACATCTTTACAACCCTGAAAAAAAAACACTTTATAACTCACTCTTATATACACTACACACGGAATTCTTCTTGTATTGACA
The DNA here is from genome assembly GCA_946902985.2 of Meconema thalassinum. Lineage (NCBI taxonomy): Eukaryota > Metazoa > Arthropoda > Insecta > Orthoptera > Tettigoniidae > Meconema > Meconema thalassinum. The sequence continues at coordinate 791,634,346 of OX336390.1, forward strand.
TTATTGTCACATAATACGTTTATTTCACATTTCATATGTGAATTTCTTCACTACCTAAGTGATTTCATGGGGGTGAATTCCTGGAGATACACTCGTTACAGGTGATTTATATTTATCACTTCTCCAGAGTTCATCTGAGATGCATCAGGCATCCCACACACGACCACAGTGTAACTTTTGTTACCACACAACACACGTCAGATGAGACGCTTACTGACCCCATTACAATATTCTCTGTAAAAGATTACATAAAAAAGTACTACTGAAAAAAAATACAAAATTTAGAAATCTCTATAATCCGATCTTATTTCCGTGCTTGTTATGTAAACAAAAGTTCCCTTTAAATATGGGATGTGTCGCACCTCGCATGCTCACACCAGCCTCGTATCTTCTTCAAGATCTCAGTACCGGACTCCAATTAGTCCATCTCTTTAAATATCTACCTCCTTACACACTAAGTTAGGTCAACAGCCGTATAGCTAATTTGACCTAAACAGTCTGTACCCCGTTATCTCAGCTACCTCTTGTCTGATTGAGTCAGACCACCTGAGTTGTCTCCTCTCACCAGCCCTAATTACGTGTTCCCACACACACTTGAATACACCACTCTGACGTCACCTACCTGTCTCAGAACATGCCACTCATTCCGTAAACCATTTATTATTATTACTTTAAAAAAACTTACCATATACTACACGTTTGTTTATAGTACACACAATGCCTCATATCCTCACGATATGTACCTCCTCAGGCTATTAATGTTGTACGTCCCATACAGTCTCTTACCTTGTTCGCTTTCAAGAACGTGCAGTGTTGCCAATCCTCTTAAGACACAAAAAATGGTCTTCCTACTTACCCATCTAGATAGTTACCTACTTTCATCTAAATAAACCATAACAAAAAATAAAACCGAAGTCCATGCACCATTGTTTACCTGCCAAATTCTGCAGCCACTCCTCTATAGATAATGATCTTACCTGGTCACATTGAAGTGAGAAAATTTAACGTGCGAGCCTCTAAATAAAACCTGACCTTCCTGTCAGCTTTAAGAACAGTTATGAGTGAATTTAAATACTGACTGTTAGAATACTAAATTATGCCATCTGCTAACATCTGGTCAATTTGCTGTTGAACTGCATTCTGATATCAAAAAGGAACTGGATACCTGTGTGCTACGAACACTGAATAATTATGCACGTTTAACGAGTACCCCGTCAAGCTGATGAGGATGTTGAAAAGGTCTATGAAGAAATAGATGACATTCTGAGGTATATCAAAGGTGATGAAAATGTTAATAGTAATGGGAGATTGGAATGCTGTGGTAGGAAAAGGGAGGGAAGGGAAGATAGTAGGAGATTTCGGATTAGGTGAAAGGAATGATCGAGGAAGCAGGCTGATGGAATTCTGCACCGAACATGAGTTGGTCATAGCTAACACCTTATTCAATAACCACAATAGAAGAATATACACATGGATGAGACCATGAGATACAGGGCGTTACCAAATCGACTTCATTATGGTCAAGCAGAGGTTTCGAAACCAGATTTTGGATTGTAAAACATCCTGGTGCTGACATAAACTCTGACCACAATCTGGTTGTAATGAAATGCAGATTAAAGTTGAAGAAACTGAAGAAAAGTCAAAAGCCAAAAAGGTGGGCAATAGACAGACTGAAAGTAAAGGATGTGAACGAAAGATTCAAGAAGAGTATAAAGGATGGACTAATCAAAACCCCTAAACAAACTTCAATTCCAGACGAATGGGCACTTTTGAAGAATGAAATAACAAAATCGGCAGAAGAAAACATTGGTAGGAAAGAAACAATAGGTAGAAAACCGTGGATCACTCAGGATATACTAGAATTGACGGATGAAAGGCGGAGACACAAGAATCTAAGAGATGAAGAGGGGAAAGCAGAATACAGACGTCTGAGAAATGAGGTTAACAAGAAGTGCAAGGAAGCGAAAGAAGAATGGTTGAAAGAGAAATGTACAGGTATAGAAAAGTGTCTGAAATTAGGAAAAGTAGACACAGCTTATCGAAGGATTAAGAATACTTTTGGGGAAAAGAAGACTAAGTGTTGTAATATTAGGGACACAAATGGAAAGCCTCTAACAGATAGGGAAGAAAAGGTTGAGAGATGGAAAGCTTACATAGAGTGCTTGTATAAGGGAAAGGAGATTGAGAATCAAGTAATGGAAAGGGAGGAGGAAATTGATGAGGATGCAAAAGGAGATTTAATCTTGAGATCAGAATTTGACAGAGCATTAGAGGACTTAGGCAGGAACAAAGCACCAGGCATAGATGATATACCGATTGAGTTGCTACGCTGCATAGGAGATGGTCTGATCAGGTTATTTCACTTGGTGTGTAGGATTTATGAGACAGGTGAGGTACCCCCTGATTTCAAGAAGAATGTTATCATCCCTATACCAAAGAAAGTGGGAGCTGACAGATGTGAAGATTACCGTACAATCAGCTTGATTACTCATGCTTCAAAGATCCTGTCTAGAATAATTTACAAGAGGATTGAAAGCCAGATAGAAACGGAGTTGGGTGAAGACCAGTTTGGTTTCAGGAGAAATGTAGGAACAAGGGAAGCTGTACTAAGTCTTAGGCTGATTTTGGAAGGTAGAATAAGGAAAGATAAGAGAACGTTCATGGCATTTGTAGACTTAGAAAAGGCTTTTGATAACGTTGATTGGACTAAATTGTTTGACATTTTGAAATCTATTAGAATAAAGTACAGGGATAGGAGGGTGATATACAATCTATACAGAAACCAGACAGCAGTCATTCGAGCTGAAGGACATGAGAGAGAAGCTGGTATTCAGAAAGGTGTAAGGCAAGGCTGCAACTTATCACCCATACTTTTCAATCTTTACATTGAACAAGCAATGAAGGAAATTGGAGAAAAATTTAAAGTGGGAGTGAAGATTCAAGGAGAAATAATTTCAACTCTGAGATTTGCTGATGACATCGTCATCTTGGCCAACAAGCCTGAGGATTTGAATGAGTTTTTGAATGGTATGGATTCCGTCTTACGGAAGGACTTCATGATGAAAATTAATAAATGTAAAACAAAAATACTGGAATGCAGCCGAAATAAATCAGAAACCTCTATGGAGATCAAATTGGCAGGTGAAAAGCTGAAGGAAGTAGGAGACTTCTGTTACTTAGGAAGCAGAATAACCAGTGATGGACGAAGCAAAGAGGATATAAAAAGTAGGTTGGCTCAGGCAAGGAAATCCTTTCTACAAAAAAGGAATCTGTTGACATCGAATATAGATTTAGGTATTAGGAAGTCATTTTTGAAAGCCTTTGTCTGGAGCGTGGCACTCTATGGAAGTGAAACTTGGACTATTGGTGCAGCAGAAAAGAGGAGAATTGAGGCATTTGAAATGTGGTGTTACAGGAGAATGATGATCAGATGGGTAGATAGGGTTACAAACGAAGAGGTATTAAGGCAAGTGGGAGAGGAGAGATGTTTCTGGCGACTGCTAATGAAGAGATAGGTTGGTAGGACACATACTAAGACACCCAGCAATAGCAAGCTTAGTTATGGAAGGAAGGGTCGAGGACAAGAACTGTAGGGGTAGACCAAGGTTAGAATATGTTAAACAGATTGCCTCGGATGTAGGGTGTGGTAGCTATGTAGAGATGAAACGATTAGCTCAGGACAGGGAGGCATGGAAAGCTGCATCAAACCAGTCAAAAGACTGAAGACTCAAACAACGAGTGGGTGTAACAATTTGCTTTACCAATTCTATCCTCAAAAATTCTATTATTATCTAACCACATTATAGAGCTGAACACTACGTTGTTCACCTAATTCATCTCGAAATGCAGCCATCCGTAAGTAGTCTTCTAGAGTCCCATACGTCTGCACGCTCCCCACAAAATATAATGGCACAGGTTCTATAGCCACAGACACCTGCCCGACATCTTCGACACTATTGGCCGAAATCACATACGGTAACTCAAAGTACACACCTCTTGAGACACCCCACACTGCTTACCTGGATCGTTCATCATCTTGCACAGTTTCCAGCCACTGGCCGGGTCTGTTTGGAACACAAGCCTCTCCAACGTCTTCTGTCTTCCCAACATCTCTCAGCCTCCACCCTTGTCCAGTCTTCTCCTCTCTTCTTCACGCTTGCTTCCACCCCCTTCAGCCACCTGTCTCTCGGTCTCTTTCCTTCCCACTTCGTCTCGTGTACCCTCCTGGGTATCCTCTTCTCCCCCATTCGTTTTACATGTCCATACCATCTAAGTCTAGATTTCTCTATATCATCCTGTAATGGTTTCTCCTTCATTAATTCTCTGGTCCTCTCATTTCTTATTCTGTCCATCTTTGTAGCTCCAATAGTGCTTCTCAAGAACCTCATCTCTCTGGCCTGTATTTTGCTCTTCTCCCTTCCTTTCATAACCCAGGTCTCCGAGGCATACGTCAAGATAGGGACATAGTACGTCCGATATATGATCTTTTTGCTGTTCTGAGGGACATCCTTGCTCCATAACATGCTTCTCACACTCCTCCGGAATGCTTCTGCCTGTCTCCTCCGCTCATTTATTTCTCTATAGTTTCTTCCATTATCTTGTATCAGGCTTCCCAGATACTTGAAACTCTCTACTTTCTCCAGCTGTTCCCCACCAATTGTTATTCCCATTGTGGTTCTTTCCTTCTTCCTTGTTGTGATCACCATCTCACTCTTATTTATGCTAAATTTCATCCCATATCCTTGTATTATTCCTTCCCACATGTCCAACTGTTCCTGTACCGCCTCCTCCTTGTTTCCCCAAATCATCTGCAAACACCATTGCTTTCATCTTTCCTTCCCCAATTACTTGTGCCACTCGGGTCATTATGTCATCCATCACCACAATGAAAAGTAACTGTGACAGTGCACTTCTTGTTTCAGGCCGTTTGTTCCAACCAGTCCGATCTCTCTCCTCCCACTTTCACACAGCTCACGCTTCCCTTGTACATCTCCTTTATCCTTTTTATAGTCCATTTCTCTACTCCTCTATCCTCCAGGGACTTCCATACTTTGTTTCTGCATACACTGTCATATGCTTTCTCAATGTCCAGGAAGGCCATCAGTAGATCTGTTCCATACTCATAGTGCTGTTCTTGTATCTGCCTTACAGCCAAAACAAATCCACTGTGGACCTTCATGCTCTGAAGCCATGTTGCTCTTCCTTCATCCCTCCTCCTATCCTTGTCCTAATCCTCCTTTCCAAAACTTTCTCAAAGATCTTTGCACAATGACTCATCAGTGTTATTCCCCGGTAGTTTCTGCATTCTGTTCTACTACCTTTCTTGAAGATCGAGACAATTATTCCTTTTTTCCAGTCCTCTGGGGTCTTCCTTTCCTTCCATGCTGTCCTCATCACTCGGTACAACCATTGTATCCCCACTTCTCCTGCTGCTCTCACCATCTCCACACTCAACTCATCCACACCCGGTGCCTTCCCTCCTTTCATCTTCCTCACTGCATCTTCCACTTCTTTCCATGTTAAGTCCTTTTCTGTTTGCAGTTCATCTTCCTCTTCCCCGATTTCTTCCTCCTCGCCATGCTTTCCATTTGGGTTCAGAAGTTCTTCAAAATATTCTTTCCACATTTTCTTCAGTTCTTCCCTATTTTCTATCTCTTGTCCCCTTTTGGTGAACCTGGATCATTAAACGGTATAATTACTTCCCGTTCCAATTCACTTTTACACACTCTTGCTCATAGCATAATTGATCTGAAAATTTACTTAACCAATCAGAACCTACGATTAATTCGTACACCAGGTTCGGTATTACAAGACATGCCTGCCTCTCCACGTGACCATCAATTTCTAATTCCACCCGTACCTGTTTTGAAATTAAATGGGACCTCTTCCCAACTGCAGTAATTACATATGTAGATTTTGTAGGCAATTCCTCAAAAACAACACCTCTCTCCTTCCTTTTAGCATAACACATGGAACTTAAACTCGAGCGAGAACCGCCTGTGTCAAGTAAGGCATAGACACGTAGACTTTGGCTCCTCACATCTAAGTCATAATTATATCTATATTTACACCAGTACCAGTTGGAGAAACAACCTACAGTACTGCAACCCTACATAAATGCTCTACTTTTGATTATTACTTCCTTCATTTACACTGCCCACTTTATCTCTTTCTCTTTTTGTCACTCTCTCTTCTCTCCTTACAATTATTGTTTCCCCCTCCTCTGTACTACACTTATCAATAGCGACACTACAGTTTGCTTCTCCTATTGTTCCGTCCATCTCGGCTACAATTTCCTTCCACACCCCATTATCTTCGTTCTCTCTTCCTTTCAACCTTGCTTCCATCTCCTCTAAGAAATTACCGTTATTCTGCTCTTTCTTTCTACTCCTATTATTTCTATCTTCCTGCCTCCCCTCAACTCCTATATTATCACCTTGCACCATTTCTTCTAATAAATTACTTTTATTCTGCTCTTTCTTTCTTTCTTTTACTTTTCGAATTCCTAATTTCTGCTTTCTGCCCTTCATGTTCCTTAACTATCTCTTTCTGGCTGTAACCTAACATCCGCTCTCCACTTCCGCTAATCTCATACTAACTTCCTCTATACTTTAAAGCTGTCCCTAATTTGCATATTCTCTTCATCTATGACTTTTTGCATTTTAATTTCCTGATTGCTTAATGCTTTCTTTATTTTACCTATTTCCATTCCTATCTTTTTTCTAGTCCTTTCCTCTTATTTCTCATTACGTTCCAGAATCTCTACCCTTACTTCCTGCACTCTTTCTATCACCTGTTCACTAATCATGTCTACTTTATTGTGTATAATTTCAATCTTCTTCTCAATCTCTACCCTGACTTCCTCTACAGTTTCTTTTAACTGACCTCTCACCTCTTCCCATATAATTTCTTTGAACTCCGACAAACTTTCCTACGCACCTCCTCGTTACTTTCCACTACACTGTTTACCCTTTTATTTAATTGCTCAATTTTATTATTAGTTACCATCCTACTCTTATCCAATTTATTATTAATTTCTTGCTTAGTACTTACTAATTTGTTACTAGTGGCATCTAATTTAATGTTGATCTCTTGATTATTAGTTTTCATTTCCTCTTGTTAATTTGCATGAGTAATGCCATAATCCCACCACTCCCCTCTCTGGAAATTCCTCCCCTATTTCCTTCGAGCTATTGTTTATCCCAGCCAGACTCCCCTCATTAGTAGCTTCCACATTCTTCTCCACCTCATCACCACTCGTAACTTGGCCACTTCTAAGTTTCTTTTCTTCCTCTTTGCCCGTCATTCTGATACAGCACACGCTATATCCCCCCCCCAAAAAAAACACACGAAGCACAGAAATAATACCTTTCCTCTCTCCACAAATACTAACTGGTTTTCTGTCCTACGTTGGGCGTTCAAATGTAATAGTTATTTTGGTACTTGCCGCACTTGGGCATACAAATGTAATTGCGTTTACCTGGAGTACTGTAGACAAACCACAATAAAACTTTATACTGGATGGGTGCCATCGGGTTCAATGCCATTTGAACACCGAAATAAAGAAAACATACTCACTTACCATATTACCTCGGCTACGTACACTCTTCTTAACTCAGCCCGTAGGGAAATTAAATTTCCAACCAGTATAGTAATTGCGATGAGAGGATAGGATCATCTTATAGCTAATTCTAACTACAAGGAGGATACACGGAGAATGAATTCAAAGAAGTTATTTTAATAATATGAATAAGCACAATTAAGACATAATAAAAAAATAATTAATGAATTTACAATTAACGTGGTGGCCAAACACAAGCAAATACAAAGGCATGGAGTAAAGTTAAATTATTCCAGAAGCTATTGAATTTACATTTACTGAGCCCAATCAAAGTTACTAATTTAAAAAAGAGAATATGTGCTGTTGCCAGTGAGCTCACCGATGAAGACATCATGAGATAGGTTTTACTCTTCCCAGAGCAAATCTGTTGTCTGCTGCCGAATTTCGCCGTCATCTCGATGTTGTATTAATTGATGTTTAAAATTACTGAGTTCAGTTTGAAGAAATCCTTGCTTCATAAATCACATTTATGATGATAGCGAAAATTCACAACTATCACCATTAATATGTATGTGCGATATAAGTCCCAACATATCTTCACCCCCAGGGGCTCACATCTTGTGGGCGTGGGTTGGCGACCACGGGGCCCCAGCTGAGTCCGGCATTGCTTCCACTTACTTGTGCCGGGCTCCTCTCGTTCTTCTTTCCTGTCGACCTCCCTTGGTCAACTCTTGTTCTCTTCCGACCCCGACGGTATTAGGTTATCCGAGGCCTAGGGAGTCTTTCATTTCCTGCCTTAATTGGCCCTTGTCTCATCTTTCCTGACACCCTCCTTCTGTGAGGGGTCAGCCTTCTTTTTCTTTTCCTTTTACCTCCTGCCTTGTGCTCAAGGCCCTTAAGGAGGCAAGGTGCATGTAGCCCCATCCCTTCTGGTGCACCGTCAACAATGCTACACCCTCAGGGGCTCACGGTTGGTGAGTTCGGGAGTTGGCGCCCCCGAGGGATTCCTGAGCTGGGTCCGTTTTCCCCTTTTATCCCTTCCCTTTGGGGCGGACCTTCTCCTCTCTCCCCTCCCCTCTCCTCTCCTCTCCTCTCCACTTCTCTTTTCCTCATATTTGCTTTTCTCTTTAAGATTCCAGCACTGTTTTTGTTACTTGGTTCACCGTGTGTCTACATTCCCTTCTACCATTTTTTTAAGGCATTTTTAATCTACGTTGCATTTTGTAAGTTTTTTCGATCTAAATTACATCTCGCGATTGTTTTCAACTTCAATTGCATTTTGTAAAGATTGACAATCTAAATTGCTTTTTGGTAAGTCTTTCAATGCAGGTTGCGGGGCCTTTTAGTGAGAATTTTGAATTTCAATTGCATTTTGTAAGTATTTTCAACCAAAACCGCATTTCGCACGAATTTTGAATCTAAATTGCATTTTGTTTGGTGGGCATTTTGCACATATTTTGATTCTTAATTGCATTTTGTGGGTATTTTGAATCTAAATTACATTTTGTCAAGTATTTTCAATCTAAATTGCATTTTGTAAGTATTGTCAATCCACATGAGTCGTTTGAATCTACCGTACATTTTGTAAGCATTTTCAATTTCAATTGCATTTTGTAAGTATTTTGAATTTCAATTGCACTTTGTGATTAATTTGGATTGGAACTGGGATATTTCAATCTGAATTGCATTGTGTATTTTCAATTTCAATTGCATTTTGTAAGTATTTTGAACCTCAATTGCATTTTGTACGTCATTTCGATCTCATTTGCATTTTGTGAGTATTTTGAATTTCAGTTGCATTTTGTAAGTATTTCGACGCTACATTGCACTTTGTACGTATTTTGAATCTAGCCTACGTTTTGTGTGTGTTTTACTTTTCGTCCTAAATTCCCTTTTTTCAGACCATATTGTGAGTTGTTTCCATCTGAGTTCTTTTATATACGTATTTTCCGTCTCAGATAATTTTGTTCTGGTTTCCATTTCATTATCATTTTCGCTATCACCCAGATCATTAGGGGCCGATAACCTCGATGTTAGGCCCCTTAAAACAACAATTATCATCATCATCCAACATATCTTCAATTAGAACTGCCGCAGATAGCTGATGGAGAATCAGAATAACTTTCAGAATAAAATCTGTAGTTAAGAATTAATGGTCAGTCTCTTGATCCGGGTAACGCCCTTTATAACTATTTTAATCCCTCTCCACGGTGCACTTCACCCATGATCGCTAGCCAATCACCTGTCATGTTTCATTGAAATGGTCCCTTCTTCCGATATTTTTTATCTAATAAATTAAAAATATTATTGTAAAGTCAGCGGATTCACATAACAAACATGAGGATATGGATAAAAATCGTGGGATTCGGATAATGTGCGGGCAGATGCGGGGCGGTTGCAGATAACGTTTGGTTTGTCTGCGCAGGACTCTAGTTATAGACAGCGGAGGATTTAAAAAATCTATTACTACATCATTTCCACAATTTTCATTCATCATTCCAAAGATATTTTGGTTAATTTAAGTAGTTTTGTAGTAGGTTCACCAGTCCTGAACAGATTCCTCGAACCCTCATCTTCTCAGTTTGCTTTATGGGGCTGTGTACCCCGTTCCAACAATCAGACCAGTATTACATTTCTTGACAGAAGCGGGAATCAAGCCAAGACCTCTGACAAGGTGGGCTGTATATTAATTGGTAAGCCAGCGTTTTACCCACTAATGTGAGGATATTTTCAAGGTAGAAGTCACAAGTTAATGTCAAATTGGTAGGAATTCCAAGACTGTTGTAAGTTTAACTGGAATAATTGAAACAGAGATTTAAATCTTATGTTACCGCAAGTTAGAAACAATAGCCTAACCTCAAGAAAGGAATACATATTAGGCAACTGACATATCATGGAATCAAGTGATGTCAGATTCAGCTTAGTACATAAGGGAGTGTGGAAATATAGGCTTGTCATCCTCAAAAATGAAAGCTCAGAGGAATAGAGAGTAGTATAGATCGCAATTCCTTGCAATAAATGTTTCCTGTAGAAACAAAATGGCAGCATTTATAATGGCATGGATGAGACTAAAGGTTTAAATGATGCCCCAGAACTCCTTGCTTGTAGCCTAGTACAAGCAGTAATATTCGTCCAGACAGTGGCCTAACCTAGTAGCAACAAATGATTTTGCCCAGACCGCCGTCTAATGTTTAGCGAGCAAAGTTATTGTCTCGCCTTGAATTTTGAAGAGTGCAGTACAACCTTTCAATTAAATTGAACAACTGGAAGTAATTTATGAACATTCGTAACTCACAATCAACTCTTGCACTTCACAAAAATGTGACTATCCGTGTTTGAGGACACACTGTTTGAAACCTCATACAGCAGAGTTACAAAAGTTTTGGTGCTTTTCAGTTGGTCAACACGAAGATTTGTGGGAGCAAGCCAAATTTTTTTGTAAATTTATAATTCATTTTTTATACCAAAGTGTATATTTCAGTCTATTCAAAACCATTATTCACCTTCTAAAATATGTGTCAGAATTGCAAATTATTATTTGGGAGTTGGTGACTTAATCTGTTGGGACTGGGAAGTATCACATACCAATGATAATGTATTATCGAATGATCAGGACTCTTATTGAGCTGATGGCAAGGTGCATTCAGTTCAGTTTTGAATACGGCATATACTATTTAAATTATTTTGAAAAGAGTTTTACAGTGTTATTTATTTATTTATTTATTTAACGTATGGCATTTAGTGCCGGGAGTGTCCGAGGTCATGTTCGGCTCTCCAGAAGCTGTAGCTACTTCAAGCAGACACTCATGGGATGAGCTACAAGTTCCGTCCAATTTCAAATAGTTCCAACTTTCGCTACCAGATGTCACTGACACCTAGTGGTGAACGTCGGAACTTTGATAGAGCGTTTCAACAAAATTTAACCTAGAAATTAAGCTTAACACAAGTTTAGTTAGTAAAAGGATCTTTTACATGCCATAACTCTATGACTTGGGACCGCCGGCTGTACTTCCCCTTCAAAGGAAGGCATACTGAAAGATTTTAACGCTCTTAAAAAATCAGACGACTTCGGCTGGGTTTGAACCATCGATCTTGGGCACAGCAGTTCATCAGAGCTATCAAGCTCTCCCGTTACCACCAGATGAATGCCACAGACCTGTAGTGCCTTCACTGTGATGCTCATGGCCATCTATATAGGTCTGTGGTTTGTACTACAGGATGCATACTACACTTTCTTATGTGTAAAGACTCCTTGAGTTCATTGTAGTCAGTTGTTTCATGTTGCCCGCAACACCAGCTTGTGCATCCTCGACAGGGTTGGGCACGTCACTTTTAAAAAGTAACTTGGCTACAGATACCGTTACTTGCCAAACATAGTAACGAAAGTATTGGTACAGTTACTTATCTAAAATGTTAACGTTACAGTTGCAATTGTCGAAGTAATGCATCGTTATTTTGTATAATTACAGTAAACTCCCGATTATCCTCGGATAAGCCGCAAAATTGCTGGTATTGGTTAAACAAAGGTCGAAGGCACTAAAAAACAACACACATGTGCTTTAAATAAGTTCATTATACAATAAAAGGACATACATGATAACAAAACTCAGTCGATGTTATGTGGGTTATTAAAAAGTCTTGTTTACTGTTTAACCAAAAAAAAATCGGTCAAGATCTGCAGTGCTGCTGGTCGCGTCCAAAACTGCTCAAGCACACATGACGTACAGTGTGTATACAGTACAGTACTGTACAGTAATACTGAACTACTGTACACATTCTGTACTGTATTTGCGATTTACGATTTTTATTACGTTTAAGTATTTAGTAACCTTATTTCAATTTTTGAGAAATGATTTTCGGTTTCAAAACCTTTCTTTTTTATGAAAATGTTCTCCTACAGGCACCGCGGATAATCGAGAGTTTACTGTATTTCATTAATGCAGCCAATGGCCAGTGATTTTCTTTTCAGAACAGGTCAGGGAAGGGATTTTGGAGCAAGAATAAAATTGGAAAAACTAAATTATAGCCTAACTAATAACAAAGAAGGTAATGATCAACAGTATTGTTGACGAAAAAATTAACATCGTCAGCACACATCCAAGACGAAAGGGTTATGCTCTCGAAATCTGTCGATCATATCACAACGAAATGTAGTTATTGGTTCTCTTCGCGTATCCTTAATACTGGTCCAATCCGTTAACACCTGCAAAACTGCTCCTTCCTGGGCGAGTTCTATTTCAGGTAGCTGCTGGGGTTGTGTTGTGTGGCTAACTTATGAAAGCGCAGTACTCGAAGCGGGTGAAGATAACGTGTGACGTCAGTGCTACTTCTGCCTAGAGTTAGCAACACTGTCTGCATAAGGCTCCACAGTCTTTTCTCAACGCTGGATGCTCTATAGATATACTGTATTTACTTTAACTTATGTCGACAAGAATTGGCATTCTGGGAAACTCTGTGACTGGTAAACTGAGACCCACTGTGCAGACTAAGGGTAAGTCATGCAAGATCCACTCGGACCTAATGACAAGGGAAAAACCCCCACTTTGTACCTGTGTAGCCATATTCTCAGTGGCCCACATTTTGACAGTGTGTGTGGTTCTTGCTGATCTACAAAGATACCTTGGTCTGCAGAATATGCTCACTCTTATATTAGCCGGTGAAGTGGTGGCTGCTGATCGTGTCATCTGCTTTATACACACATCAAAAAAAGTTTTGCATCACCTCGGTTCCCAGATCTCCGGCATATAGACGTTGACTGTGTATATTGTATCCAAGATACAGTCCCTTTGACTGTTCATAGATGTCACTAAAACTGCTCAAAGATGTAAACAACCATGCATGAGCAGGGCCTATTAGACGGAGGGGGTACGACAGCCGATCAGTTCCAGTCATTCCACCAGGACGAAGGTACGCTGCTCATGTTGTCTGTAGTTCTACCATGCCTAGAAGGTCAATACCGCAGTTCGATCGCGTCCGCATTGTTACTTTGTGTCAAGAAGGGCTCTCAACAAGGGAAGTTTCCAGGCATCTCAGAGTGAACCAAAGCGATGTTGTTCGGACATGGAGGAGGTACAGAGATACAGGAACTGTCGATGACAGGCCTCGCTCAGGCCGCTCAAGGGCTACTACTGTAGTGGATGACCGCTACTTACGGATTGCCGCTCGGAGGAACCCTGACAGCAATGCCACCATGTTGAATAATGCGTTTCGTTCAGCCACAGGACGTCGTGTTTCAACTCAAACTGTGCACAATAGGCTGCATGATGTGCAACTTCACTCCCGACGTCCATGGCGAGGTCCAGCTTTGCAACCCCGACACCATGCAGCGCGGTACAGATGGGCCCAACAACATGCTGAATGGACCCCACGGAATTGGCATCACGTTCTCTTCACCGATGAGTGTCGCATATGCCTTCAACCAGACAATCGTCGGAGACGTGTTTGGAGGCACCCTGGTCAGGCTGAAGGTCTTAGACACACTGTCCAGCGAGTGCAGCAAGGTGGTGGTTCCCTGATGTTTTGGGGTGGCATTATGTGGGGCCGACGTACGCCACTGGTGGTCATGGAAGGCTCCGAAACGGCTTTACGATACCTGAATGACATCCTCCGACCCATAGTGCAACCATATCGGCAGAATATTGGAGAGGCATTTGTCTTCATGGACGACAATTCTCGACCTCATCGTGCACATCTTGTGAATGCGTTCCTTCAAGATAACGACATCGCTCGACTACAGTGGCCAGCATGTTCGCCAGACATGAACCCTATCGAACATGCCTGGGATATGTTGAAAAGGGCTGTTTATGGACGTCTTGACCCACCAACCACTCGGAGAGATTTACGCCGAATTGTCGTTGGGGAGTGGGACAATTTGGACCAACAGTGTCTTGATGAACTTGTGGATAGTATGCCACGACGAATACAGGCATGCATCAATGCAAGAGGACGTGCTACTGGGTATTAGAGGTAGTGGTGTGTACTGCAATCTGGACCACAAATGCTGAAAGTCTAGCTGTATGATGGTACAACATGCAATGTGTGGGTCTCATGAGCAATAAAACGAGCTGAAATGTTGTTTGTGTTGATCTCTATTCCCTTTGTATTTAAAGGTTCCGGAACTCTTGGAACCGAGGTGATGCAAAACTTTTTTTGATGTGTGTAAAAAGGAATGGGTTAGAACCTACATATATTTTCAAGTGTTATTTTACACAATGAACTTTTTCTTTATTAACTGGTGTTTTTGTGTGTTATTATAGTTATTATTCAATTTAATTTTTTGTTTTATTATATCTAGGCTTTTTTTTTCATATTAAGCCATTCATTCATTAGTATTGAAAATGATAAATTTGTGAATACAATAGTTAGTTGTTTTAAGGGGCAGAACAACGAGGTCATCTGCCTCTGTGAATACAATAAGACTGTAAATTGTATATACACCAATAACTACCGGTATTTGTTGAAAAATATAAATGGCATTGATTCAGAATCACTATTGCTAGTGGCTTGTTGCTGATGTTGCTGGTAGGTAAGGCACTTTTATTGGGAGTACTATAGATTGTGGTACGTTACACTACATAATTTCCTTATACACAAAATGGTGCCATCCATGACATCGTGGACGGCACTAAAGGTTTAAACGATGCGTACATTTTACATTCTCTGTGTTAATAAAGCTTTACATGCAAACACAAATCTAACCTGGGGAAGAAATTTTCGTCCAGACTGTCTTCTAACCTAGTAGTGGCCAATGATTTCGTCCAGTCAGTCGTTCTTATCTTCTAGAGGCCAATGGTTTCGTCCATTCAGTTATCTAACCTAGTAGTGACCAATGGTTTTGTCTCACCATGTGTGCAAGTCATCTGTGACGTCTAACACTTCGCATAATCAGGCCACAGTGTATTTTGCCATATCACAACCAATGAACCAGTATTTTGCACACTAGAATATTATAATTAGTCAATTATTGCTATTTAGTATTAACTCTACTTGTATTGGACTTCTGGCACAGTTTGTTTCCCATCCAGTTGTTTTATATTAGCAATGACCGACTGAGCACTTGCTCTACAAGCTGGATTCTATGACAATGTTTGTCTTGTTTCACTATTGAAAATAACTGTTACAGATACGCCTGATAAAGCTTCTTATGTACCTTGCTGTGCCCAATATTTCAACCTTGAATTGCGTGGCCCTGTTCATCACCGCAATCCACAGTTAAAATTCGGTACAACATACTATAAAAACATGGATGATCAAACAAGTTTAGGTTCGAAGACAAAAAAAAAACAGGAGGACGAGATCTGAATGACCTCTGGGAATGAGTTAGAAACTAGGGTTCATAGAAAACATCCTAAAGTTATCCCCAATCAGCCATGTGACGTTGCGAAAACCATATAATGATAGCACAAAATTAAGATAAAATTCTGCATTTATTATGGGATGCACTGGTTACAAATTAATAGCAATGATGTGTCTCCTATCCCTACACTTGGAGATTATCTAAGTGAATTCTTGATGTGCAATGAAAAATAAAATTAAAAAATATTATTTTTAATAGGGACAAAGTCTCCTCGTGCCATACCTTTCGATATAAATGAACTAACAGAGATCCAGCCTAATGTCACTTCTTTGAACTGAATTTTAATACACACTGTTGTTTCCACTCATCTCTTAGTCGAGAGTTCATATCTGAGGTGGTTTACCAAACAAAAAAGATTACTATTCACTTATCAAAAGAAAGCTGTTCCATTTGATCTCCTTCTAATTAAATCATTCTGATTCGTGGATGTCCATGCTTATTCTCTAAATAATTTACAATATTACATCCCCTTAATCATTAATGTCTTTCTCACAATGAAATTATGAACAGCCAATCACTTTTGTAATACACTGTGCTCCCTTGGCACTACTTGGTTCCAAACCTTTTCTCATTACATTTACCTGTTACAGTATCTCATTAATCAGGACAAACATACAATTTCTAGTTCGCTTCACAAGATGTTTGTGCTTCGGCTGATATACTGCTTATTAACTAGTTAATACGATAAAATTCATTGAAATTCTGCTTAATTAGAATCCTGGGTGCTCTGAATTCGATTTACCAACTACTTGAAATGCCTTACTAACAGTTGTTAAGTAGCCACCCCTGCCTTAATTTGATATATTCATTTGCATACTTTCATTTATCACACTAATTATTCTTGTACCTTCTCTTACATGGATGCAACATTATACAATACTTTTACCACAATTGTCTTTTAACCATTAATTATATTTCATTTCTTCTCACTTCTATTATTTATTGAACAATCACATAATCAAACTTTATTTACCATCATTTATTACTCAATTATTTTACGTACCACATTAATCCAGAACAGTAGTGGCTACGCTGGCTAAAGCACAGCATTAGGTCATGGGGCCAAGCGCTCTGCTGACTCGGGTTCGAGCCCCACCGTCGGCCGTCCTTGAAATGGTTTCCGTGGTTTCCCATTTTCAACAACAGGCAAATGCTGGGACGGTACCTTCTGACAGGCCACGGCCGCTTCCTTCCACATCCTTGCCCAATTTCATTCGCCATCATTCATTTCATCTCTCATTATCTCCTCTCATGAGGTCGGCCTCAGGAAGGGCATCCGGCCATAAAAACCATCGCCACAAAGACTTCCATCGCATCCCCGACCCCGTTGGAAAACTGGAATAATAAGTGGTAGACATACATTCATACTACCTTATTCTATCCCTTCTTGCAATGAGGTACCGTATTTCTGTTTGTTCTGTTCTCCGCATGTGCATTCAGCCTAAATAGGTTGAGCCAGGCAGTTTTGTAGAGTATCCATGTGACATGTGTTAATGGCATAGTGATTCCTGACAGCTCTCAAGCTCTATATAATTACATTTAGAATCTTGGACCAGTCGGTAGACTTTTGAAAATGTATGTGCTGGTTTTTCCAGGTTTGAAGGTAGAATATCTTTGGTAACACTGGAGGAGACCAAATCCTAGGAAACAACATTCTTTATCTACTGAAAATTGCCAAAATACCTTTTGTAAAGATGAAAGAAAGAAAGAAAAAAAACTAGTAATTCATGTTTACTCCTCCATTGTCTATAACCCACCCATCATCCCCTTTTTAGGCGGCTTATGTGTCGTATGACAATTCTAATGGGTTGGGGGTCTCCGCCCAATCAATACAAAAAATTATTGCCAATTAACAATTTATTGCCTCTGGGGACATGTTTCGGGCCTCATGGGCCCTTCTTCAGCCACATAAATTATGTACATATTCACATCCATCGTGTTACTTATACACAGATCATGCATATTATAAGAAAAACATTAAAATTAACACTCCAAAAATTAATTCTAAAATATCTTATCCTTATTTTAAGAAAACTAAAGTAACACTCTAAAAGCTAATTGAAGATTGGATGTAAATTAGGACGCCGAATTACAAATGGAGGACCTATAAGCCCACTGGTCACATTCTAACTACCTCAATATTTTTTAACATTTTAAACTAACATTTTAATAGCAATTTGAACAGGACATCTACTAGATCAAAATATTAAGGTCACCCGACCACATGTGTCATTTTTAGCCTTATTTTCTTCTTTTATCATCATCATCGGCTTTAACTCGAATCCGAGTATAAATCTTCTTCCTTCAGTCCAGTTTGTGGATGTGTTTACGGTGACTAAAGAGTCCAATCCTGGCATGGAACAAGCGACCACACAAGTCGCATAGTATTGCTGGAGGAGGACGTGGTTGGGCTGCTCGAAGTTTCCGAGCTTGACGCTTGGCCTCTTCATGTATGCGTCGATCCCTTTCAAACGTCTTTACAGTATCCGAGATAATACGGCGCCAAGTTGAGCGGTTTTCAGCCAGCATGTCCCAGGTTTGTGAATCGAGACCTGTCAATTTCAGGGTCTGCTTAAATTGGTCCTTGTAGCGCCTCTTAGGACCACCATGAGGTCTGGTGCCATAGCATAACTCACCATATAGCATTTGACGAGGTATTCTCACATCATCCATCCGATGGACATGACCAATCCATCTAAATTGGTGACCTATTATGGATGATTCTATGCTGTTGATTTGAACCTTTTCCAGAACAGCAATATTGGTAATGCGGTCTTCCCATTTAATCCTCAGGATTGATCGAAGTTTTTGTAGGTGGAAACGCTCAAGCTTCCTAAGATCACGTCGGTAAAGGGTCCACGTTTCACAGCCATACAACAATGTAGAAATGACTACTGCTTTGTACACCATAAGCTTTGTACTCATGGATAGATCTTTATTCATGAAGACCCGGTGCGCTAATCGTCCATATGCTGCATGGGCTGCGCCAATTCTCTTATCCACATCCTGCTCACAGGTACAGCTCACAGAAATGGTACTGCCCAGGTACGAGAAGTGGTCAACCTGTTCTAATGGCAAATTTGAAATGGAGATATTGAACTGAGGAAGAGGTGTGCCTGGTGAAGGTTGTGCCAAGACTTTAGTCTTATTGACATTTATGGTAAGACCAAAGCGATCACATGCACTTTTGTAACAGTTAACTGACTCTTGCAGCTCTTCTGGTGTGAGAGTTGGTGACACAGCATCATCTGCATACAACATGTTAGTAACCTTAGTAACCTGAGTTTTCCTCAAGGAGCGGAGACGAGTTAGGTTGAAAAGCCCTCCATCAAAACGATACTTGATCTCCACACCTGGGATGTTTGTGGGTGAATCATAAAGCATTGCAGCCAAGTACAGCGCAAAAAGCGTTGGAGCCAGTACACATCCTTGTTTCAGTCCATGGGTAATGGGAAATTCATCGGACATCTTATTCTGATGGCAAACCTGACCTGTCATGCCATCATGGAGAGCTTTGATTAGATCTAAAAAACGCTGAGGGCAACCAAACCGCTTCAGCACTGCCCACATGGCTGGTCTTGGAACCGAATCAAATGCCTTTTCCAAGTCATAAAAGACTAAGAAGAGTGGATTCTGTTGTTCTCTACATTTTTCTTGTAGCTGTCTCACACAGAAAATCAAGTCAACTGTGCTTCTGGAAGTTCTAAATCCGCATTGTGACTCTGGGAGGATCCTCTCAGAGATAACCTTGAGGCGGTTAAGTAGAATTCTTGCAAGAATCTTCCCCACAATTGATAGCAGTGATATACCACGGTAGTTGCCACAAACACTGCGATCACCCTTTTTAAAGATAGTGACGATAATGGCATTCTTTAGGTCTCCAGGTACCTTTCTTGATTCCCAAATTCTGAGGATAAGGATGAAAATTCTTGTTTTGAGGGAATGACCTCCGGCTTGAATTAGTTCCAGAGGGATGTTATCTGGGCCAGGTGCTTTTCTGGGTTTCATTTGGGTGAGAGCTGCACTGAATTCATGATAAGTAGGAGGTACTGCCAACCACAGTTGTTCAGGTTGTTGCGGCACATCACAGAGGAAGTCTTCAGCAGCTTCTGATAGACGATTTAGGAGATTGGAGAAGTGCTCCTTCCAGCGTTCCAAGATTTCTTGACTATCAGTAAAGGTAGTAGAATTATCAGCGCTTTTCAGTGTACCTGATGATGAGCGAGATGGTCCATATATTTCCTTGAGTACGGCATAGAAGTTCCTCAAGTCTCGAGCATCCGATAGTCTCTGCAGTTCCTGAGCCTTCTGTTGCCACCAAGTATTTTTAATCTACCTTATCTGCGTCTGGCATTTACCCTTGAGTTCCAGTAGTTTATCTCTCTTTGTGTTGGAAGTTGGGTCTTGAAGATGGGCAAGATAGGCATTCCTTTTGGCATTGATGAGAGACAGAATTTCCTCATTGTTGTCATCAAACCAGTCTTGTCTTTTCCGCACTATAAAACCAATGGTTTCCTCAGCTGACTGTGTGATAATCTTCTGTAATGTGGCCCATTCTTGCTGAATATCATTTGTTACTGGGTTTTCTGATAACTGGGTGACGATCCTGTTTCCAAAATGTTTGTACATGGATTCATCCTGAAGTTTGGATGTATTAAACTTCTTTCTTGGCAAATTTTTGATGTTCCTAGGTGGTTTAGGTCTGATGGATATCCTGAGCTTACATATAAGAAGTTTATGATCTGTCCAACAATCATCTATATTCCTTGCTGTTCTGGTAATAAGAGTGTCCTTCTTATCACATTGCCGGGTAATGATATAATCAAGAATGTGCCAATGTTTGGAACTAGGATGCATCCACGTGGTTTTGAAGCGGTCAGGTAGCCGGAACTGCGTGTTGGTAATGAAAAGTTCGTGTTCTGCACAAAGACCAAGAAGCAACAGTCCATTGGGATTACATTTTCCAAGTCCCTGTTTGCCCATCACATTATTCCATAGCCTGTGATCTTTCCCAACTCTGGCATTGAAGTCACCAAGGAGCAAGAGTTTATCTGCAGATGGTACCTTGGAGATGATTTCACTTAGCTGATTATAGAACTGAGCCTTTACTTCATCATCAGAATCTAAGGTAGGAGCATAGGCAGAGATGAGTGTCATAAAGGAACCTCCTGAGAGTGGTATGCGGAGAGTCATGAGCCTTTCGCTGATCAGCGAATCTTCTTTTATAATTTAGATAAGATATATTTTAGAATTTGCTTTTAGAGTGTTACTTTAGTTTTCTTAAAATAAGGATAAGATATTTTAGAATTAATTTTTGGAGTGTTAATTTTAATGTTTTTCTTATAATATGCATGATCTGTGTATAAGTAACACGATGGATGTGAATATGTACATAATTTATGTGGCTGAAGAAGGGCCCATGAGGCCCAAAACATGTCCCCAGAGGCAATAAATTGTTAATTGCCAATAATTTTTTTGTATTGATTGGGCGGAGACCCCCCAATCCATTAGAATTGTCATTGTACACGTCAATACGGACCTTGTGAAATGGATAATCCTCCAATTAATCTTATGTGTCGTAGCCGGTAGCATGCTGAGCTTCTATGCCTAAGATAGCGGGTTCAAACCGAGCCGAAGCCATCGGATTTTTTAAGAGCGTTAAAAATCCCTCAGTATGCCTTTCTTCGGAGGGGAAGTAAAGCCGGTGGTCCCATGTCATAGATTTATGGCATGTTAAAGAACCTTCCACTAATTGCACCTGTGTGAAGCTAAATTGGTTAGGTTAAGAATGTAAACAACGCTCTTAGGTTTCTACGTTCGTTGCCAAGAGCCGACTGTGGTGGCGTCTAGTAGCTAAGTTCTGAACTTGGCCTAGTTGACAGTGGCGCTTGGCAGCAAAAGTTGTAACTATTTGAAAAATTCTAAGTTGCAGTACTTAAATTAAAAAACAGATAACACACACTAATACAGTCATCACAATTAATACCAGTTATCAGACAGATTCTACACACACCCAAAGTACACGGGGCTACATGACCGCGTTGTTGCAGCCCCTAAACTTAAGAACTAACCATCCCCTTTTTAGATCACGACTTACACAGGGTGTTTCGAAAAAGTGTCCATATTGCAACAGGGGTTGGGATTGGTCAAAACGAGAAGAAATGTTCCTATAAACATATGTCCAGAAACAAATATCTGTCGAGATATGCACCATTTTACCCGCGTGGAGGAGGCTTTGTGTTCAGTGGTGTAGGCGTACTTCTATTGAAGGTCTTTGCACGAGTCAGATGTTCAGTCATAGTATGCAGTTTTGCTGGCAGTGCAGTACCCGCACTAGACTGGTGATCCCGTGCTATGTGGACGACGTAAAGAGTGCAATGGAGTATTCCTCGAGGGAAAGGCAGACATGGCTTTTTCCTATGGATTAGCAAACGGTAGTACCATGACCTCTCCGTTCGCCGGACCGTAATCCATCGGATTTCTGTCCATGGCGATATTTAAAGACATTGGTGTATGCCACACCCATCGTCAATGTGCAGATGTTACAAGAGGATGTGACCAATGAGTGTGC
Source organism: Meconema thalassinum (assembly GCA_946902985.2). Taxonomy (NCBI): domain Eukaryota; kingdom Metazoa; phylum Arthropoda; class Insecta; order Orthoptera; family Tettigoniidae; genus Meconema; species Meconema thalassinum. Next base: position 791,656,834 of record OX336390.1, read on the forward strand.
ACACATCCGCGACCTGCCAGGCATGATTCGACGAGTTTGGGATTCCTTGTGAAGATGAGCCAAAGCATGTGTACGAAATCGTGGTAACCATGTGGAGCATCTCTTGTAACGTGCAGATGTTATCCGCGGACAGAACAGCTGAAATCATCACAGCCCCTGGTTGGTGGTGTTGATGGATGTTTGACCAATGCGCAATCTGTTAAAAGTGTGTGACACCCTGTATAAATAATATTCCAGCCGAGTCCGCCATTATACTGTACACGTGAATTATGGACAAATACAGTATTGCCAACCCCACACATAAGGTACTACTGTATAGCCGGTATTGTAAAAGATTTTTTTTGTAAATAACATCTCATGTGTAACCCCCCATCTCCTAAGACTGAAATTAGCCAAAAACACATCAATAATTTTTATCCAGGCCAATGGTTTTGCCAATTAATGTTTTTTCACATCATTACAATATTACAGTGTACTCCCGATAATTTGCGTGCGGTTAATTCGTGGGTCTCCATGAGTAAAGATGTAGTAATTCTAATAGCCCCGTTCTTACAATCTCCAGTAAAGTGACAGTAAACTCTGACAGTTGGCTTTACGGTCGGAGTTAAGTCCCGGTAAACATTCGATCCTTCTTACCATGTTCCGGTTAATGTTTACGGTTGGTCAGCAAATCTGCGCATTATTTTCAACAGTTGGTACATATTTCTGGTTTGATTTGCAGATTTCTTGATACCTCTCAATAGTTGGCATGAGTGGATCTGCGTCAGGGAGTAAATCGTAAATATATATTTTATATTCCTTGATCTTGATCTGTGTTCTTGGCGCAATTTGTTCCGTTACGATTATTAAGAGAAATTATCTCCAAATGAGACAAATAATGGCCTCAAAGGAAAAGCTTCGTCAAACGGAATCGTCTAAAAAAGTCTTGATCATCTAACTCCTCGTAATAATCACTTCTATACTTTTCGTCTCCTTCTTTGAACAGTATCAGCATTTACGAAAGCCATGAAATTACGGATAATTCTATGCATATTGACGATGTATGTAATCAGCTGGCGTTGAGATTATAATAGTAATTCTGGCAGTAAAGCAGTTTACGGGAGGAGAATCCTCCGGTAAAGTTCACTGCCGGTTAAGGCTTATTTTACTGTCAGTTTGTCGCTAACCGGGTATTGTAAGTATCAAGTTCCAGTAAACTTAACGTAAAAGTGCCAGTAAAGATTTAACCGGAGATTGTAAGAACGGGCCTTAAAGAAATTAATCATCCCTCTAAATAAAATAATCTCCGTCGTTTAAATAAATTTTAACGTGATATGATGCGTGGAGACGAAATCATTGCGATTTGAGATGACTAACTGCGTTTCTCAGCGATGTAAAATTAGGCCTACTTGCACGCTGCTACTGGAACTCTGCAATCTTGGAAACATACCAGCATGTCGCCGAACGGAGTATAGCATGGATTTCTTTTGTCTTCAATGCTGAGACAGTGCAAAGAGGAATGCACTTTCACTCAGAACCTACCTACCCTTCCCAACAACCACATTCCAAGTTCGCTGGCCTGCGAGATGTGAAGGGTAGATGCGCGGACAGTGTACTGGAAAAAGAGCAATTATTGCCTGATGGCGAAAACCAGCGTGGTGCCGAGAGCGTGTTTTATGGATGCTTTTCATGCAGTGAACAAGTCATGGTAGAAACTTACCACTACTACACTCGCACAAAAGAAAGCGTTTGCCGGTTTCTGGGAGGACGATTTTTTGAACGGACAGGGTGGTCTCACTACGAAGACATTAAGGCAAAACTTGGATGAATGACAAGATGCGGAAGAAAGAGACATTCGGTAGTTAGACGTCGATAAAGGCTATTATGGTTTCAGACATGAAAGCGAGGAAAATATTGTACGGAATTTGACTGTCGGTGAGGAAAACGGTTATAGGACATAACGTACCACGGACATAACGTACCACTTGGCCGGCTGATTACCTGCGAAGAGTCAGCTAATGACCTTCAAATATTTAGGAGAGGACATAACGTACCACTTGAAAGAGTGGGAAGTATTTAGGGTGCATGAAACCCAAACCGCACGGCCACTTCCTCGGTATTGCTCAATTAATCCTGATAATAAATATGTGGGCAATAACATAACATAAACTAATATAAAATATGGTAAGTTTTTGTATTCCCATCACGCTTCATCCAGGCTTTGGACTGGCAAAATGTTTATAAACATTTTGGCGTGTTTAAAATCAGCTATGGTTAAGCTCTGGTCATTTTTCGTTTCTATACTGTTTTTTTCATTTTTTTTAATGTTTTATGTGGGTTTTATATCCCAGCGAATAGCAAGTTCGCCACGTGAAGTTTCATTCCAAGATCTGCGAATATGAGAGAGCTCTCAAGCAAGATTTCAAGTTTCCATTCTCTTCATACCGCTTCATTATTCTGTCAAGCCGTTCATCATACTTGACATATTTCTTCTTTCTCTTTGAAATTTCAATGTACAATTCGTACTTCATCCGTCGAAGTGCGCACATAAACCACCCTTATTCGTTGTACACAACTCCATGTTACAATACCAAAATGTTTAAAGCCGCTCAGTGTGATCGACACTGATGTTTATGTGGTAATGAACCTGTAACTGGAATGCCCATCTGACATCAAGTGGTACGTTATGTCCTAGCGTAAATATATGGGGATTACGGGAAAACCGTTCTTAGGTAGATAACGACCTAGGTGGTACGTTACGTCCTCGAAAATAAAGTGGTACGTTTTGTCCGTGGTACGTTATGTCCGGACACCGAGGAAAAGTGAGATCCAGAAGATGAGTGCAGGAGTGATGCAACGGAAATCCCGAAAGTTCCCCCAGTCAAGCTAGTGTGTGTATAGTCACACTTATCTCTTTTGTAGAAAATGAAGATGAAATTTTGTTGTCATATTGTTTTCTTTAGAAATCTACAATCTAAAGTTAGAAAAAATGAACGATCTAAGAAACATAGTGATGAGTCTTTTTGCGTAGATAATGTTGGCGTGATCCATACACCTCTAGCATAGTGTAACTTACAATACAATGTTTTAAAATGTTATAATTATTTTTTTGTGTGTACAAAAATACATTTCAATATTCTAACCAATAGTTTTGTTTTTACTATGCTTAAATCATAATTGCGGATAATTCGCGGAAGTTCGTGCATTAATTACCGCGAATTATCGGGAGTGCACTGTATGTGTATCATGTTGGCAATACTAATGTGACGTCAATGTGTGCGCCTGAGAAACATGACTGCCGTTGTTGCTTACTTACTTAATTCCTCTTGTTCCCACTGGAACATAGGGCATCCGTGAAACGTCTCCATTGCGGTCGTCGACTTGCCAATGCTTTAACTTCCTTCCAGGTCTTCCGAAGTTCAAGTGCCTCCTCTACAGTCCTCCTCTAGGTCTTCCTAGGACGACCTCTTCTCCGTGCACCTTGCGGATTCCATTCCAATACTGTTCTTTCTACAGATCCCACTGGCTTCCTCAAAGTATGACCTATCCATTTCCATTTTCTCCTCTTGATTTCCACTTCAACTGGAACTTGATTTGTTATTCTCCATAGTTCTTCGTTGGATATCATTTCCGGCCATCTGATATTTATGATGTGTCGTAAACAACGGGTTATAAATGTTTGCAGAAGATTATATTGATAGTTCGTGTAACGTTCCAAGTTCCACTTAACATTTGTATTGAAAATTTGAATTTTCATCTTCCTAGCAATGTTTTTATTCCTCCACACCGCATACAGCTGCATAAATGCTCCATTTGCTTTCCTTATTCTCGCTTTCTCATCTTCTTCTGCTCCTTCTCTTGTCACTACACTTCCCAAATAAAGAAATGTTATAACCTCCTCAATCTCTTCTCCTGCCACAATCAACCTTTCTTCAATTTTGGCATTTACTCTCATTTCCTTGGTCTTATCAACATTTATGTTGAGTCCTGCAGCCTCTGCTTCCTTTCGTAATCCTTCTAGCATGTGTTTTATGTCACTAAATCTTGAAGACAAAAGACAAATATCATCTGCAAACTCATTAGATCTTCCAGTCTTTCCCCCATTCCCCATTGTATTCCACGTTTTCTCCTACCCAACATTTTCCTCATAACATTATCGAGCACCTCTAAAAAGAGTGTTGGTGACAGAACGCATCCCTGGCGAACTCCACTTGTGACATTCACATAGTCTGTGAGCTTCCCCTCATGTACTAATTTACACCTGTATCCTTCATCATTTCCTTCATAAGATTTAAGATCTTATGTGGTATTCCATATCTCATCAAGGTGTACCACATTACAGTCCTGTTTACTGAATCAAATGCTCTTTCGAAATCTATAAACTTCAAGTACAATGTTACCTGCCATTCATTACTTTGCTCTAGATTCTTAGCGAATTTATTAGATCAACACAGCTGCCCTGTCTACGGAAACCAGCTGTTCTTTTCGAAAGCGATGTTCGATAGAGTCCTTCACTCGGTTTAGGATTATTCTAGAGAGAATTTTACTTGGTTTGCTCAGAAGTGTTATTCCTCTCCAATTCTTGCACATTGTGGTGTCGCTTTGGGGGGGAGTTTCACAATAAGCCCCTCTTTCCAATCAGATGGAATTCTCTTTTTTCCATATTTTCTTCAATAATGGTAGGAGCAAATTATGGTGGCCTCTTCAACTGCTTATAATATTTCTGGATCTAAATTCCTGGGAGCAAAGACGGCCGGGCGTGGAGCTGAACAACTCCATCCCATCTAGTGCCGATGTCACAGAAAGTGGAAGCCTCTACCTTCTACTACTCACAGGGCCTCCATGGCCTGTACGGAGTTGGCTTATATTATCTATACCTGCTGCTTTACCATTCTTCATTTGTTTCAATGCTAGTCTAACTTCTAGCCTTGTTGCGAGGTCTAGCTTTATTCTTGGATCTTCACTGTCTAAACCATCATTTACTTCTTGTATTTCCTGTTCATTTCCACCTTCTTTAAGATTTCTGAAAAATATTCTTGCCATCTTCTCAACTGTTCTTCTTGGGATAACAACATATTTCCCTGTTTGTCTCTCACTGGTTTACTCTCCCTATAACGTCCTTTTGACAATTTCCTTGTAATATTGTACAGTTGTTTCATATCACCCTTCTTCTCGGCCTCTTCGGCAATTTTTGCCTGTTCATCAATCCATCTATATATTTAAAACACTAAGCTGTTTTTTGTACACACGAGAGCGTGAAAACGACTTAACCGATTGGCTTCGTAAATCATTCTAACGAAAGCTCTTTGCATGCAGATTTGCAGGGTGTCTTTCAAATAAACAAATATGTTATCATATATTTTTAAATTTATAAACAAAACTGCAAAATTATTGGATCAAGCGCATGCGCAGAATCACCTTGGTTAATGACAGACATGGCGGATGTCCACCGCGTTTTAATGTAATAGTTATTTATAAGAATTATAATAAAGGAGGGGAATATTGAATATGAAGTTTCCACGATATAAACAGGAATAGAATATTATAAAAGACGGGAAATATAGAAGAACTTATACGGACTGTTGAGTGTGAATGTTGCTTAAGTACCTTAATATTGCGCTTTATCTCCAGTGATTCGGTAGCTCAGATGGCAGCGCTGAAATCTTAGTTTGTGCATCGCCCAATGGGAGCAGTTCGAATCCAACCTCCGCCACATATTTTTATTTCCCAATTATTTTTTCTGGCTATTGGTAATACATTGTCTTAACATATTTTACTATTATTATTCCCGTAAAGTAAGGAATTCTCCACGATTTACGTTCCCATACACTTTTAAATGATTAAATAAAATATGGCCACAATCGCTTTCGCCATGAGAGACAATTGACGAACATAATTCATTTGATGGACTCAGACATCGTGGTCACTCATCCCCGTCTACTTTAGTGTGTGTGTGTGTGTGTGTGTGTGTGTCTATCAAATTTTCTCTGATAACCTGTGTTATTGTGATGGCTGTACTGATGTGTGCATTTGTAATTAAAGTGGGGAATGGCAAATTGACGACCGAGGCTGTAAGTTAGGAACTATCCCGGTATTTACCTGCAGTGGAAGTGGCAAACCACGGAAAAGCACATCCTAGATTGTTGAGATGGGAATCGAACCTTGCCCTTCTTAGTTTTGCCTCAAGAGTGCGCCCCGTTCCAACCCTCAGACCAGAATTACATTTCTAGAGAAATGGCGTATAAAGGATCCTCCGTATCGTAGTGTGATCTTTGTTTTTGAGAATTAAAAAGAGGGGATTGAAGAACTTCAACAGGCGTTTGAGTTCGTTTGTTGTTTAAGTAACTTAATATTGCTTTGGAAGTCTGTTGACTGGGTGGCTCAGGGGTAACATTGCGGACCCAGGAATGAATTTAGCATAGTCGAGGGAGTTCACATCTCACCTCAGACATGTATTTCTATTTCCTAATTATTCTTTCTGGCTATTGGTAATTCATTGTCTTAACATATTTTACTTTTATTATTCCCGTACGGTAAGGAATTCTCCTCGATTTACATTGCCATCTATCTATATATTTAAAACACTAAGCTGTTTTTTGTACACACGAGAGCGTGAAAACGACTTAACCGATTGGCTTCGTAAATCATTCTAACGAAAGCTCTTTGCATGCAGATTTGCAGGGTGTCTTTCAAATAAACAAATATGTTATCATATATTTTTAAATTTATAAACAAAACTGAAAAATTATTGGATCAAGCGCATGCGCAGAATCACCTTGGTTAATGACAGACATGGCGGATGTCCACCGCGTTTTAATGTAATAGTTATTTATAAGAATTATAATAAAGGAGGGGAATATTGAATATGAAGTTTCCGCGATATAAACAGGAATAGAATATTATAAAAGACGGGAAATATAGAAGAACTTATACGGACTGTTGAGTGTGAATGTTGCTTAAGTACCTTAATATTGCGCCTTATCTCCAGTGATTCGGTAGCTCAGATGGCAGCCCTGAAATCTTAGTTTGTGCATCGCCCAATGGAAGCAGTTCGAATCCAACCTCCGCCACATATTTTTATTTCCCAATTATTTTTTCTGGCTATTGGTAATACATTGTCTCAACATATTTTACTATTATTATTCCCGTAAAGTAAGGAATTCTCCACGATTTACGTTCCCATACACTTTTAAATGATTAAATAAAATATGGCCACAATCGCTTTCGCCATGAGAGACAATTGACGAACATAATTCATTTGATGGACTCAGACATCGTGGTCACTCATCCCCGTCTACTTTAGTGTGTGTGTGTGTCTATCAAATTTTCTCTGATAACCTGTGTTATTGTGATGGCTGTACTGATGTGTGCATTTGTAATTAAAGTGGGGAATGGCAAATTGACGACCGAGGCTGTAAGTTAGGAACTATCCCGGTATTTACCTGCAGTGGAAGTGGCAAACCACGGAAAAGCACATCCTAGATTGTTGAGATGGGAATCGAACCTTGCCCTTCTTAGTTTTGCCTCAAGAGTGCGCCCCGTTCCAACCCTCAGACCAGAATTACATTTCTAGAGAAATGGCGTATAAAGGATCCTCCGTATCGTAGTGTGATCTTTGTTTTTGAGAATTAAAAAGAGGGGATTGAAGAACTTCAACAGGCGTTTGAGTTCGTTTGTTGTTTAAGTAACTTAATATTGCTTTGGAAGTCTGTTGACTGGGTGGCTCAGGGGTAACATTGCGGACCCAGGAATGAATTTAGCATAGTCGAAGGAGTTCACATCTCACCTCAGACATGTATTTCTATTTCCTAATTATTCTTTCTGGCTATTGGTAATTCATTGTCTTAACATATTTTACTTTTATTATTCCCGTACGGTAAGGAATTCTCCTCGATTTACATTGCCATATACTTTTAAATTATTAAATAAAAGATGGCCACAATCGCTTTCGCCATGAGAGACAATTGACGAATATAATTCATTTGATGGACTCAGACATCGTGGTCACTCAGGCCCGTCTACTTTGGTGTGTGTGTGTAAATTTTTCTATGATAACCTGTGTTATTGTGATACCTTTACTGATGTGTGCATTTGTAATTCATGTGGGGAATGGAGAATTGACGACCGAGGCTTTAAGTTAGGAACTATCCCGGTATTTACCTTCAGTGGACGTGGCAAACGACGGAAAACCACATCCCAGATTGTTGAAATAGGAATCTAACCTTGCTCTCCTTAGTTTTGCCTCAAGAGTGCACCCCGTACCAGTCCTCAGACCAGAATTAAATTTCTTGGCAAACCAGGGTTCGAACCCGGAATCCGGGGCGATAGCTCAGAATTTAGCCTTAAGATTTGGCTTCCCTGTGTTTATACGATTTTTGACAAGCACTGAACATATAGTCTAACCCTTAAACTCTCCATTACGGTGGCTGTCGAAGTGAGTCTATGCTCATTCCAGTAGTTGGCGAAGTATGCTCCCTTGCTTAATTTACTGTCATGGAAATGCAAAGGATTGTACCTACAACAGGTGATGGAAATTGCTTATTTAAAGCAGTTTCGTACTGTTTATTCCAAAATGCAGAACGTCATCCTGAGCTGCGTCTGCAAGCAAATTGCAAAAATTGTTGTTGGCATGAATAATTATAAGGATTTTATTATTGGCGATCAGTATCATCGCATTCTCATCAGCAACAAACTTGAGAATGAAAGTATCTGAACTTCACTGTATAAATGAATATTATTGTTTAATGATTATTTGTTTAGAGTACTCCACCGCTTTCTCCAAAAAAAATTCTTTTACATAACAAAAGCATAAAAGAATTTTTTTCTTTTTCATAACAAAATTATATAAAATAACATTCTTCGATTAGATACATTTGAACAGGGTGAAGGAAAGAAAATTACATCATGTACACTAGATACATACATGAAAATAAAGACATAATAAAATGTTCTCACATTTCTCTTATTCATATGACGCAGCTTAATTAAAAGTTCTTTAAACGTCATAACTTCCATAAAAGGCTTGACGAAACGCAAGTCTCTTTTCTCAAACACACATATATTTTCATACACACGTATTCACGAAGATGTTCACTGATGAGGAAAATTATTCCTTTTTGGTACGAAAGAAAAAAAACTTTAAGATGAAATTAAAACAACAAAAATTCAAATTATATAAGGATCAGTACAGGCGTGAAATAAAGGCGGATCCTACCTCTACTGCACGTCAATACGTCACACATATTAAAAATGGATGTACCAAAAAGAAAATAATGATAATAAAACGGTCAATCTTGAGCTAGACTCTGCCAGATGACGTGGAGAAAGCGAAGTCTTCTTAATGGCGACCTTCTGGAAATCAGCCAATTTTCTAATAATAAAAGAAAGAAAAAGGTTAAATCATGATCACAAAAAAAATATAAAGGGGAGCACCCTGTATACAAAATAAGGCTTGCGTCAGGGGAAATATTTGGGGTTACATAAGCTGCGTAAGAGGGAAAGTAGATTCATTCTGCCAGCTGGAAAGTAAAAGTATGAATAGGCAGGGTCGTCAGACCAAATGAAAGAAGAGAAAACGAGCCGTGAACGGGGTCTAAAGGATACACCGGCCACTTCTCAGGTACTTGGAGACTAGCTATCGCTACCGGAAACACTCTCCAAATATATGACAGATACAGGAAAATAATACACATTATCTTAGAGAAAACATTAGATTGAAATGATTTATAAAAACATGATATCACAAAAACGTAAAACAGAAGTTACGATAAATAGTAAACAACTATATCAATAAACAAATCACTGTCACTACAAGAAAAGAATGTAAGTCAACAGACCATCTCAGGCGTTGTCGAACAATAGCAAGTCGTGTCTGCAGCTCGGACAATGGGCCGGCCGGCTCCCTACAACAAAAGCAGGCAGGTACCGGAAATTGCCTTAGGCAGAAGTATAGTTCAACACATCTTTCGAAATCCTCCGTGTAACTCAGGCGGCCACGGGTGTCTCCTGCCTAACTAGATACATAGTAGGAGTAAAGGGGAAAAATGTACTAATAACATTCATCAAAAGACATTAGATACTAACAAATGAAAAGGAATAATAACTCTAAGTAGCTGTCGAAACAAAAAATACCATTCCGGACAGAGAACGAAAATCCAAATAATTACGTTACAAAATACCTTCCAAATAAAAGGAACAGACTGGAACCTCGCATAAAACCAATCAAGACCAGACATACAATCAATCAAACTCGAAACCCAATAATAAATATTACCAACCCACAAAAATAAAATGGTTACAGCGTCAATATACGGGCCGTAGACCTCAGAGGTACCGCATAAAAAAAAATTAAAGACAGAGAGGGTATGGCCTATCCCATACAAATATAAGAAAATTGGGTAATGCACGCCAGAGTAGTTCACACGAACATCAATGTCCCATACCAAGGATGCCGTAGACCTAAAATGGTTGGTATCTCTGAGTAATACTTATCGTATATTTGGTTTGCCAATAAAAACGAATAAATAGTTCGTACGTAATATATATATAGTTTAAATTGAATAGGGTATAAAATCAAAATTGAACTAAATTTGAAACCACCCACAAATAACTGTTGATAAAAATTCATTAAACTCATTGACACACACATTCATCTCAAAATACAACCAACAACAACAACACTACATACATACTCCTTCCCATAAACAAATCAAAATTTCCCCATTACATCAGAATGCTAATATGAGTCGTTGGAACACCATGGAAACTCAAATAACGGACTACAGGTCATCGTGACAAACTTCATCCCATACTAAAGATTGACGACTCGTGTAGGATCTATGTACATCCTAAGTGGGCGTCGAAGCCGTGGGACAGGTCCCATACCCTAATTCCGACGGAGACCTCACCTAGCAGGTTTCCCAACGAAATACACACTGCCATACTGAACATATAGTAACATCAAGCTTACCGTATATAAACAATTTTAAATGAAAACCTACATTGAAATCCCCTGACAAAAATAAAACAATCACCCTCCCTAATTATGAAACAAACTTAACTCCCAATCATAACACACATAATAGCTCAACAGACCATTCATAACTGAGACAACAAACACTTTACTAACATCAAACGTTAGTATAATTACGCGAGGCTCAAGGTGGGTCGGGGTGACCGTAGGATTTAAAGAGACGGTTCCCATAAGTGGGCCGGGGAAAACTTCGGAGAAAGAGGGGCGGGGGTTTTAGGCTGTACGGCAATGACAAGAAACCTGTCAGCAGCTGTTCCAGACTGAGACGTGTGAAGGGGTGAGGTGAGTTCTGAGAAATATCACAGTTAACAAAGCGACTATTAACAACAAAGGTAAGGACTCAAACCCTTGAGAGAAATGCGTTTTCTACTTCACAGAAAGTAAAATAAAAACGTCCACAACACTGACGAAATGAAAAAGAAGAGAAAGCAAACAAAATTTCCTGTCGCCTTAAAATCACCGTTAACTAAACAAATGTCTACTAGAGGAAGCAAATACATAAAAGTAGGTTACAATACCGTGACGTGTCGTGTTCCAGCGATGCGATGTACTCACTGATATGTTGCCACTGTTCACCACGAAGCTGGGTCATTTGGATGTCTTGTTTACTTGAGGGACAAAACCACCTTTCCTTGGAGATGGGTTTCCTGGATGCCCGTAGTTCACACAGAAAGTAACTTCACCCTTTCTTCAGGGGTGGGGAAAAACAATTCACTGAATTCCTTAAACTCAAAGAAAAACAAATTTTAATACAATGTAAATGAAGAGAAAAATAATAAAAGGTTAATAACTTGAGAGAGGAGAGGAGGGAACGATTTCGCACGCAACCACGCGATCTGCTACCATTGCGCCGATCAAGGTCTGGGTAATAATAATAATAATGCGCGTCAGAGTAGCAGTGGAAGAATAAAATCAACAAGGTCGCAAAATGGACAGGGGAAAAGACGTCTTGCTCGACCCGGTGCTGGGCCCAAGGTTTTCGGAGCGAGCAAAAGATGATTTCCAAAAAACCAAATGCAAACAAATAATTGCTTAATGGAATAATCAAAAGTGCAAAAACGAGATTCCCATAAAATTAATTAAACAAATCCCAGAGACGTGTTAATCGTGCCTTTGTTACGTCACAAAGACAAGATTGACGAAATCGAGATAAGGATAAGGAAGGGGAACTTAAATATAAGAAATGACAAGACAAGGGAGCTATATTACTTAAAATATAAAAATGTATTGAGGATAAAAGAAAGAGCGTGTACACGAAATAAACAAATTATTTAAAACAAAGAAAAAAGGCAAGCTAAGACAAGATCAATAATACAAAAGAAACCCAATACCAAGAATAAAGAATTCAAAAACTAAAAAAAAACTAAAAAGCACGACAGAACCTGAGTACCGCTCAACAACATGAATCTAACGAAAAGATACAAACTTGAAAGAAAATAAAACGAAACTTACAAAAGTTAGAGAGAAACGACAAACTTGCAAAAAGTCAAACTTCGAACTGCTAAGACGCGAAGCTTTTCATGATGTTATGTAAACATACCGGAGGGAAGGGGGAGGAGTGAGGGGAGTAAAACAAAGGGGAGAGAGATCTCACGGAGATAGGAGGAAGGAGAAGACAAGGGGAATTATAATTAAGTTATGTAATACGGCGAAAATCGAAAGAGAAAAACAAAACAAAAGGAAAATGAGATATACGGAGATACATTACATTACAATTGACTTGGGACGAAAGAGACCGGTAAAAATCGAAAGCACGCTATAATAAAATAGGCTTATATTCCAACATAATGCCGCACCAACGCGACATATAAAAAAAAGAATAATATGACATCGGAGCTGGAGAAAATCCCAGTTAACCACCGTCACATATATTCTATAAACAAAAGGGACACGTATTAGTGGGACGATGGACATCAGTCCCGTTACCTCACACATACTGTCCACAAACAAAGGTCCAATTGCTACCAATCAAATGAAACATTTGTGGTACAAAGAGACACCGACGCAAAAGACGAGCACTAAGGCCCGACAGGAAATATATATAAGCCAAGACGCAGAAACGCAATACTTTCGAATCTTACAGGTATTAACCAAAATAATAAAACTGTGAGAAGGGCACATAACAAAAGCAACAAAAAGAACTCCGCCGTATGACATTACGCAAGGTCCCGGAGATCTGGTTCAAGGATTAAAATACTAACAATAACATCTTGAAAAGGAAAGAGAATTAAGCAAAAGAAGGAACGTTTAACAAAAACAATTACATTGCGTTAGATAGAAATACATTGAGCCGTACTCACATTCCGCTGCGCCATGAGGGTGGGCCTCTGCCCGAATACACACGTTCGCCTTACATCTCGGCGCGTCTAAGACTGACTTAGCTTCTGTCCCCCCAGAGGGGAGAGAAGCCTCTCAGAAAAATCAAATGCGTAGTTTGGGAGTGCCCCCAAACTCGCGTCAAATATTGTCAGAGCCAATGGCAGAACGAATTGCACAACAAAATGCAAGGTAGCAACAACACTAGCCAATACGAGAGAACAAGGCAGTATGTAGCCAGGGGTTGCACAACGTTAGACAGAGAGATACATACACACAAACTGCGCACTTTTAAACTCTCGAGGCGTAATATAGAGATGTCACAACACATGACAATAATAATAATAATAATCATGATGATAATAATAATAATTACAATAAATTCTGAAAAGTGGTTCAGTACATAACAATGACTCTAACCACGCTGTTGATTTTGGCAATGGAAGTATTATGTGCCATTTAATATTTGGCGGCTGCGTTGATGCAGGCCACTATAGTGTTATTGAATATGACGCTAATTTGGAGAAAAATGCTACAATAAATATATCCATTTGACGAAAAAGAACATTAGCCACAAAAAAGTGGGAAATCGAAGAAAAATACGAAGCCACTTTTAAAATCTAATATAAATATGCCATTTCAGAAACAATTCCAGATATTATGCCGTACAGTGTAGGGTCCTTGACGAACAAATGTAAACATTGTTCTGCACTGTATTTCTGTAGCGAGAAATCTACGCTTGGTTACTTTGACCTTTGGTGTTGTAATGGCAAAATTGATCTTACTAAATATAAAATATTTGACAGACTGCAACAATTTTTCACTGGAAATGATACCTCAAGGAATTTAGGAGAGAATAATCGACAGTACAACAAATGCTATGTCCTTGGTTTCATTTGGTGCCAATGTCACTGTGCCACATGCATACGGTCCATATTGTTTTAAAATGTATGGAATTGCACATCATCGCATTTCTTCGTTAATGTATATTCCAAAATTATAAGCGACGGTTCTTGCGGCCAGTTGTATATATTAGACTCCTCAGAATTCTTGAATTCCTTGGAATTAAGTGATTTGCTTCCACATACTCCAAACGATTGACCCATAGTTATGCTCCTTAGAAAACTGAAGTTTCCTAAGGGCTCATAAATACTACCATATTAATTATAAGAAATGTCTACGAAAATTGCTTGCATTTGGAAATAATAAGTGCAGTTAAAATCAGGCGGATGATCTAACCCTTCGATTTGATTCCATATTAATTATAAGAAATATGCATGAAAATGCTTGGATTTGGAAATAAGTGCAGTTAAAATTAGGCAGAGAGGTCTAATCCTTCGACTTGATTTAACACCATAGGATAAACCAATCAATTTCTTTTAAGAGGCAACATTTTCCCATTCGCTTGGCATACTTTATCACAATCAATAAAGCTCAATGGGGAACTCGGGAATCTTTTGACGCTCTTAAAGTATCAATAGCGCCAAAAAATAATTGTGCAAAGAACGTACACTGAAGAAAATGGAAATTGTAACATCCAGAAGGAGTGGTGCTACATTGCTGCAATTGAACATGCAGGACGAGTGTTCGGTTGTGATTCCATGATTACACTTTCAGGGCAATCTGATCGCAAGTTTAGACAACAATCAATACTGGATGTGCCCACCACGAGCTGCAATACATTGATGAATTCGGCGAGGCATGGAGTCAATAAGGCCCTGGATCGCTTCCTGAGGAATTGTGGCCCATGCTTGCTGCACTGCACGGGTCAGTTATTCCAGAGTTGTGGGTGGCTGAGGACGGTTGGCCAGTTGTCGACCCATCATGTCCCACACATGCTCAATAGGGCTGAGGTCCGGGGATCTGGAGGGCCATTCTAAGGTTGTGATGTCTGGAGATGCATGCAGTGTGAACCCGGGCATTGTCCTGCTGAAACATCCCATTACCAATGTTCGCCATCATAGGGACAACCACTGGATTGAGTACCCTATCAACATACTGTCGAGCAGTCATAGTGCCCTCAACAGGCACTAATTGTGATTTCACATTAACGCCAAGAGCTCCCCAGACCATAATGCTTGGTGTTGGCCCCGTGTGCCTCTCGACAATAAGGTCTGGGCGGCTCCTCTTCCCGGTATGTCGATGCACACGATTCTGGCGATCACTGCGGGCAAGACAGAAGCGCGATTCATCACTAAAGACGACCCTATGCCATTCGTCGACCCACATCGATCGTTCTCGACACCAGGCCAGCCTTACACTTCGCTGTTGTGGGGTCAATGGAACACCTTCTGCAGGGACACGGGATCGTAAGCCAGCTGCACGCAGGCGATTACCAACTGTTAGTTGTGTAACATGGGGTGCCACAGCTGCTCGAATTTGCGCTGTTGTTGCATGGGGTTCCATCCGGGCCATCCGAATGATGCGGCGATCCTCTCTCACAGTTGTCTGTCGCTGTGGGCCTGTGCCAGGTCTACGAGTGTGGGTACCTTTATTTGACCACTGGTGCCATACACGTTGTACCGTAGATGCCTGTCGGCCAACACGTGCAGCGCCAGTGCTTAGCGATAATCCAGCCTCACACAGCCCAATTATCCGACCCTTCTCAAACGGCGACAGTTGTTGATAGCGTGCTCTTCTCTGTCGTCGAGGCATGTTTGACGGGGAACACTTCACTGCACAGACTGCAAGTCAACTACGCTACACCGGTGTCCGTATACTGGAGTTGAATCCTCCGCGACCAATCACGTGGGGAGACCTGTAGCAACAATCCAATGGGTCTGAAACTTTGATCGTTTACATACCTACAAGGCATCGTTCCATATCTTGAAAATCAACACAAACGACCAATGCCTTCATGGTGTTGCAATTTCCATTTTCTTCAGTGTATATAAGAAAATTCTTCAGTAAATATTTCCTTATTGACCGTCATGTATTGACGGGTTTCAACTAGTCTTCTTTTATTGCTCCTAACACTCCTTTTAACCATTTTGTCAATTTCCGAATATTTCCTTCGTGCTTCTGCCTTCTGCTGCCGTGTTCTGCTTTGGTTTACTATAGCTTTTGCTTCTTTTCGTTTTTCAATTAAGACCCATGTTTCCACAGACATCCAATCTTTCTGTTGATAACTCCTGTAACCAATTACTTTTTCACTCGTTTGTATATAAATATTCTTTACATTCTCCCAAGTTCTTTCCACACTTGACTCTTCCTCTTTTTCAAGATTTGCAAGGCTACAAGCCGTTTTTTCAACTCCAAACTAAATTCTTTCCTCCTCTCTTTAGTTTACAACTTTTGTATGTTGAACCTCTTTTTCGGAATGTCAGACTTCCTTGATGCAGCCTTTATTTTCAATTTAAACTCTGCCACCACTAGGTGGTGATCACTACCAATATCAGCTCGCTCCTCTTCTGCTCCTCACATCTGTCAGAGATCTTCTGAATTTCCTAATAATAGCTACATGATCGATCTGATTTTCTGTTTTGTGATCTGGTGATACCCAAGTAACTTTATGACACTTCTTGTGGGGAAAAAGTGTTCCTCCAATCACCATTTCCTGACTGACACACAGATTTACAAATCTCTCTCTCCATTATCATTAGTTTCCTCTAATCCATGTTTCCCAATCACATGCTCTAATCCCTCATTATTTGGTCCAATCTTCGTGTTCATATCACCCATAATAATAACAATATCTCTTGTATTTATATTCTTCACAGTTTCAGCTGGGGGTAAAATTGGTCCTTCACTTTACCATCAGATACTTCTGTTGGTGCATAACAAACTATTACTGTTACATTGCTAAATTTACCTTGAAATCTAGCTGTCATCATTCTGTCTGAGATGGGACTCCATCCAATTAAACTGTTCTTGGATGTCCTACTTAGCAGCATACCCACTCCATTTCTCCGTTCAACATCATCTCCAGTCTGTCCAGAATAAATAAATGTGTTCCCACTCTGCGTCGTAAATTCCCCAAAATCCCACCACATCACCTCACTTAGTCCAAGAATTTCCAAACCATAATTTTGCATCTCTTTCTCAACTTGCTTTAGTTTACCTTCCTCTGTTAAAGTTCTAACATTCCAACAACCAATTCTCATTTTCTGTTTCGGGCCAAAGGTCGTCATCGAGGTATCCATCTGGTTTTGTTTCAGTTTCCTTAATAATTGAATTTAAGATGTGCAGGTTATTAGCCCACAGCATCCGAGCTTGGTGGTGGGGCTGCCATCTAAGCCTCCAAGCTTGCTGATTTATCTGTCGAGGTTTTCTCCCTTAGCCTTTGGAGGACGAACTCCACACTACAAGGCAGTAGTTTCACCAGAGCTCCATTAGCTGCTATTTTCAGGGTTCCTGCAAGGCCTTCACAGCTACCGTAGCAGTCTCGGGGCACACGAGTTCCCCACTGTACTTCACCCTTACAGGCACTCCCCTATTTCTAACATTGTCCATCTCCCATGACTTAGACGAGGTTGGACTTATGGGAGACGCCGTTGTTGTATGAGCAAGAAATAAAAACATGATATTAATGTATAGGCCAGTAAAACTAGATCCAAAAAAAGCGTTTTGAAGAATTCATTTCCAGCAAGCTGGAAATCATTTTAATGCCTTCGTTTGGTCCTAAATGCGTGTAATCAGAGTTTGCACCATCCCAAGAAGAGTGCATAACTTTTAGAATCCAAATACCGTCGAAATTTTCCCTCTTTTTTCTGATTTTTGCTTGTAGTTCATAAACTGTACGTGGGATGGAAAATATTAATCAGTTCAATATTAAAGACGGTAAAATTCTGTGTCAAATGAACATCTCAAATTTGAAATTTGGTTCAGTGGTATAGACAGAATCAAAAGTTCAAAACTGGGAAAATTTCTCATTTATGTGCAAACGTACATTTTGCGACTTTCCAAGACCACATATCTTTGGAATAGATACTCATATTGAACTCAGAAATCTTGAAAAAAAAAATGAGCTGTTTAATACAAAGTTGTTATACCTATTCGACCAAACTGTATGAAGCAGCTGATTTTTTTTTCACGATTTCAGAGTTTGTCCCATAGTGAAAGTTATTCGGTAGTAATTAACCACTTCGAAGTAAAATCGTTGATTTATTAACACTATACTGTATAGTAGTCCTAAGTTCGTGTCTCTGGTTTGATAAATACAGTGTGAAAAGTTGATTATTCGTAAAAGAAAGTGTTATAACGTCGTGTTCTATTGTTTCAGATATAATGTGGTATAAAGTAGTGTATTCAAAATCTATATACATGAATGACTCGGAGTGTTTTATTTGTGACAGACATGTTGAGGCTTCAACTATAGTGAAAGAACGAGGGATAGAATATATATAAAAAGTATAGCAAAGAAGGATACAAAGCACCTTCAACTTCAAGGTCTTACTTCAGTTGGGGTTCACGAAAAATGCAGGGAAATGTATTCGATGGAGAAAAAAGGTGGCGGAGAAAACCCCAAAGGCCATAGACAGCGGGGTGCGACTTTTGATTTTAAGAAGAGATGTATGATCTGTGGGGAATACGCATCACAGGAATTTGTGGCAAGAGAAAGCACAAAGCCTCTGAAAAGGCGAGTTACCGTACAGTATGTGTCAACAATTGAGTTTAAAAATTCTCTGTTGGCTGCAGCTGAACGGAGGCAGGATGAAGAAGTGCTTGAAAGAATTTGTTTAAAAAATGATTTGGTTGTGGTAGAGGCCAGGTACCTCCACTCCTGCAGTATCAAGTTCCTGAAAAAACATGTTAAAACCGGATTGCCAGTTGGCCGACCCGAAGATGAAGATGTGTCTCTGGCATTTAACTATATTTGCAAATACATCGAGGAAAATGAAGACCCATGCCAATTCACATTGTCAGAAATTTTGGAAGACTTCGAAGGCTTTGTCCCAACTCATAAAGAAAGCCCTGTTGAACAGGTTGATAACAAAGTATGAGGGCGACATTATTGTCACGAGTGGCGGGGGTAAAAATAAGCCACCTGTAATATTCTTTTGAAATACAGGTTATAAAATTTCAACTCACAGTTGATATAACTCCAGGAATGCAGACGAAAAAGAGAGCGAATTCGCATAGTGAAAGCCGCCGCTGCCATTGTTCGCGAGGATATCAGGTCTAACGATTTTCAATTCTCTCCAAATATGTTGACTACGTGAAATAATACTACAACTCTGCCAGTACATTTTTCGATGGTTACCCTGATGATGCATCAGTAAGGAGTACAAAATCAGCTGAGCGTCTTCGTCGTAAGAGCAAGCACTCTTCTTCTAACGCAGTGTTCACTGAAACGATGACGGCAACCATGCCGAAAGCACAATTTTTGTCCAACGACAGCAACAAAGATTGGCTTATCTCCATGTTGCATGAGAAATTACACTTTCTACTCTCCGTGGTACTTCAACTTCTCGTCTGTTGTAAAACGGAACCTTCTGTTCCTACATGCAATCGGTGGTTGTGATACAACCTCTGCATTCTATCGCCAAGGGAAGTTAAAGTTCGTCAAACTCCTTGAAAACAACACGGCTTTACAGGAGGCTGTGAAGGTTTTCCACATTGCAGATGCTGATCCTGAGGACCTCATTTCGGCAGGTCAACTATTCCTATCGGCCCAATATTCACCAAAGGCCAATGAGACCTCGTTGGACAAAATCCGCCACAAGATATTCTCAAAATCCCTCGTAAAGGCATCTTTCAATCTTACTTCTCTACCACCAACAAACACAGCCGCCGCCCAATATATTCTGCGTGTCTACCACCAAATCCAGGGCTGGTATGATAGACCAAAGGACCCTCTCAGCTGGGGTTGGAAGAGGACGGACCAAGGCCTGTTCCCCACCATGAACACCAAGGATCCAGCTCCAGCAGAAATCCTCAACACAGTGTCCTGCGGATGTAAGAAGGGGTGTGCAGGGAGCTGCAGGTGCCGGAAAGTTGGTATGAAATGTTCAACAATTTGCCTCAACTACCACGGCCAGTCCTGCTCGAATTCAGCACCATTCGAGGATGAAGGTGTGTCCCACATGCCGATCGCCGCAGCAGCAGAAATAGGACAGGACAGTCCCTTTGAAGATGATCCCAATGAACAGGGGCTCGACATGCCTTCCCAGCTTGAGAGCTTTGTAGATGAAGAAGGGCCATAGACATCTAAGAAAATGTGAGCATGAATGCTGTCTTATTTTCTGCTGCATGACTATTGATTTCTACAATATGCTTTTATTCATATTTTATCCATGTAATGCCAACTTTAAATGCTCCTATTACTTTATTAATTAATATTAATAGTGGTTACTAATTAAAGAATGTCAATATACAACTTTTTTTTCTAATTAAGAATGTTTTTCATTCATACTACTCCGAATCTCTACTCAGTGTGTGTACATTTATATACAGTAACTAGTTTTCTGATTTGTGTATATCTTAGAAATTTGAATTGAAATGTTCTTAGCATTGATCAGAGTAGGTAGATTGATGTTTCATACTTTATCATTGTCATAACATGAACATGCCCTGTTAACGGAAAGATTCACTATTTTTGGAATTGAATTAAATATTATTATAGTAGTGATAAAATTAGTTAGCTAGTCATTTGAAATTAAAAGGACTTATAAAAATTGTCTATATAACGTGAAATTCTATACTCTACAACGTTTATTGTATGGGTTTTTCAACAGGAGTATCTGTTTCGAAGATATGTGGTCTTGAAAAGTCGCAAAATGTAAGTTTGCACCTAAATGAGAAATTTTTCCAGTTTTGAACTTTTGATTTTAGCAACACTGAACCAAATTTGAAGTTTTAGATGTTCATTCGACGCAGAATTTAACCCTCTTTAATACTGACCTGATTGATATTTTCCGTCCGACGTACAAGTTTCGAGCTGCAAGAAATAAACTGAAAAAAAGAGGGAAAATTTTGAGGTTATTTGGGTCCCATAAGTTATGCACACCTCTTGCGATGGTGCAAACTCGTATTGCACTCATTTAGGCAGGGCTGGATTTAAGAGTATGCTGCCCAGGGCTAGATTTGTGACGATACGCACCGGTACGCCGTACCGAAACATCTGATCGGGGGAAATGCCGAATATACGGTATAACAAAATTTTTAGAACTGTGGAACGTTAGTTGTAAGTTGAGGTCAACTTGGTCTTTGACAAGATAATAATTTCAGAAAACTGTAAAGACAAAATTATAAAACAAGAAATAAAAGATTGTTGGTGAACATGTGTGTATTTTCAAACCGAATGTATTTTTTTTTTTTAAATTACGTACAAATATTTAATTGAAATAATGTGCATTGTTTGAATGGTAGCCTAGTTGGCCTGCATTAAAATTTAATATAGGCCAGCGGCTATGGTAAGTAAAATGTTGCTACAGCAGTCTCAATTTAATTTAAAATTGCAATCAAAATTAGATTGCTCTTTTGTCCATTGATTAATTTTTAAAGGTGTTCAGAAAAGCGTAAAAATATCGCTTTTAGAACTCTATATTTCAATATTCCATAAATCCCCACCCCTTAACCCCTCCCCACTCCCCCCCTCCTCCCACCACCACGCGGTAGCCCACAATACCGGAACCTCTTTTTCTACAAATCAAGCACTGATGCTGCCTATAGGCTAAAGTCTATTTGCCGCCCCCTCTATAGTTCATATTTGCTTGCACAACAAAAGGATAGAGTTCATTGGCATTTTCATCCTTTTTTAAGCATACAGTTCATTTAGTTTAGATAAAACTACAATTTTAATGGTTTACATAATAAATTATATATTGAAATTAGTTATCTACTTGCTTTTTTACGGTACTTACTTCTTTCAAGATTCGTTAAAAAATGAAATGGGTTTCGAACTTCATTAATTTGTTGAAATGAAATTACACAAATTGTAGTTAATTACTGGCTTATTTGTTGAAAAAAAAAATACAAACTTCTCTAAAGCAACTCAACCCCACATATGGTAACCTTGATGTTCAAATTTACATACTGTAGCTTTCTTACGAGATTTCTAATGTTCTCATATGAAAGTGTTTTTATTGTATTTGCCTCAATACAAAGTAATGAAAGTGAGTTTAACCGTATTTAAGAAATACTAGTTCGTAGATAGTTCTTAACTCTTCTAAGGCAGGAAGAACGGCGTTACCCGCGCAATTTGTAGCAGGTATGCACAAACTTATCCTTACAGCAATGTCCAAATTGGGGTAAACAACTTGTAAGGAATTACACCTCAGAAATTTCGAAATTCCTTCCAACGATTAATCAGATGGCCACAGCACAATGCTTTTGAAAGTGGGTGCACTCTTCAGTAGATCCAAATCCAAATCATTTGTGTAGACGTGGTAAAGGTTGGTGGCCTTTTTCCTCAGGTCCTCTTCCATATCTGTATTGTTCTCACACAACTGAGTTAAGAAATAGAATCGGTCTTGAAACTCGCCATATGCCATTTTTCTTCTCTTGAATTCACAAAGAAAAGAGACTATAATTGGTAAAAGCATGTTTATTTTAAGGTCATGCCTGCCAGTAAAGTTAAACTTTCCACTTCGGTGTTCGTCAGGCCCAACTTTTCTTTCTGGCTGCCTTTTATTGTCTTTTTCATAAGATGTAGTTTTGTTATATCCATAGCCAATTCCTCAAAGTAATCAAAGTTGTTTCTCTGTTCCGTAAAATATTCTTCAAGAGATCCATACAAATCTCTGACCAACAAAACATCCACAGTTCCACTTTGCATGGCTTTGCTAACTATATTGATTCTGTGAAGTACGGTGCTCCAGAAACACACCATAAATGCAGTCTCAAAACGTTCTAATCTTCGAAGTATTCCTCGGGATTCACATCTAGTCGTTGCTTTTTCTGTTGTGTTATTTGACATTCTTGTCGGAGCAATGTACACTTCTTCGCAAGACTATCGTAAGCTTTGGCACGCGTCATCTCTTTCTGACCATCGATTAGGACACACTTTTTTAATTGTCTTGATTCTTCCATAACGCTTGTTAGGCAGTCCCGTCGCTTTGTAGATCACGTAAAAAATACATATATATTTTCTTGGAGCAACATGAAAGATGTGCACGCTTCTTCACAAGATTCTGCAGCAGATGATCCTGTGCTGCACACAGGATGAATAAAGCTAAAGGAGTGTTTTTCTTTATTTATTTTTTCTTGCAGACCATTGTAAACGCTGACCCTATTGGAAGCGTTATCGTAAGATTGACCTCTGCAGTCATAAATGTTTATTTGCAGATTTTCTAGCTCTTTCATAACACACTCAAACATTCCTTCTGAAGTATGACCAGCTGGTGGAATGAAGGTAAGAAATCTTTCACAGGGCACACCGTCACTTGAAACATATCTAACAGCAAGTCTAACTGGTCTACATGTGACATGTCTGGGGTCGAGTCTATGATGAGAGAAAAGTATTTAGATCGTTTCAACTCTTCGCAAATTACTTGCCTAACATTTTGTGTCATTAGCTCAATTAGCCTACCTCATCGCATGTTTTGGAAGAGAGATAATTTGTATTGCCACTATCACAATTACCGTATTTTTCAATGTGTATTGCTAAGAATGGATCGAAATCGTATATCAGCTCTAAAGCCATAAGAAAATTTCCATTCCTGTTCGAACCAAATATCTTGTTGTCGCCTCGTAAAGCGAGTCCTCTTGATGCCAGGGCCTTGACAGCCGCTAAACTCTAGTTAATAGTGTTTTTTTTTTTTTTTTTTTTTCTAGTTATAAATTTAGCATACTGTCAACACGGTTAAGAGAAATTCCTCTTGCTCTTAGCAGATTTGTGTATTGGGGAATTTCCATGGTGAGATGCACGACTTTCTCCATTTTTCCTGTCATTGAAACTATCATTGTCGTCAAAATGTGATCGTTCTTTAGTGTAAAACACTAAACAAAGGCCACAAAAAACTGATCCCTTACTTTTAGAGAAAATCATCCATTTCCTTTCATGAACTTCTCTATTTTTAATCTCCGTTCAAAGAGAGTTTTAGTCAAATATCTCTTTTGATCGTTGTATGCTCTTCAGCTGTTAGTGAAAACTAATCGTGTGTTTTGGTCAAAGCCATTTTTTGCTATTAGACCTTTAGTAGCATCATTTAAGATCCACAAAGCTGGATCCTTATTTAAAGAGTTTGCTAATTTTGGCTCTTCATTTTCTGTTAAACATTGAATTTTCACATCAAATCTATCAGGTACAATCTCATGTGAAAACTTACTTGTATTTCAGTAGGTTCTGATAACAAGATGGCTGCTTTGGAACAACTCGTTCCAGAGAAAGCATTGTCGTCCACCAGAGAACCATCACAGACAGTACGAGCACTTTCAGGTTCCCCTTTATCTTCTTTATCGTTTTTTTCTTCCATTGCTAAACTATTAGTTTTTGAAAACAAATCTAGTTCTATTGTTTGTTTCAGATCACGTTCTTGTTCTTGAAGGTTCAGTTTTGTTTGTTTTTTGTATTCAGCACCACTGGGTCTCTTCCTACCGTCACTCATAATAGCTAGTAGGGAGTAGCCTACTTGTTCAAAACTGTCATTATGTATTGGAATACTCTAAACTATAAGGCAAAATCATAACAAACACTAACTCGCCTCGCTCAACACAATCATCAATGATCCCGTTGTGCACACTGATAGACATGAATGACAGCATCAGACACATACAGACTAGACTGACACAACACTACTGACAGCAGAGTCACTGCACCTTCCACCAACAGTGTTGCCAGATCGGCTACAGTGTTGTCAGATCGAATCCCTGCGCTTGTGCCAGTGTTGTCAAACCAAATAAGTTTGCACTACAATAAAGTTATAATACAAGATTACGTGCTGTGAATTTGTATTATGTTGTAGTTTTAGAAAGTAGCCTATGTAGAAGGACTAAAACATATTTTTGAGTAGTAACTTATGTATTCTTAAATTCGTACAGAAAATATTATTAACGTCTGAAATACTTCATTTTAACTTTTGATTAATTGCCAAACTGCCGCCCCTGAAAAATTGCCGCTGTAGGCTGCAGCCTACTTAGCCTATTTAGAAATACGGTCCTGCATTTAGGACCAAAGGGAAAATGATTTCCAGCTTGCTGGAAATTAATTCCTCGAAAAATTCTAATTCGACTGAGCTAGTAATTTAGCATATTTATAGTACAGTAGTGATAATTAACAGCAATTTCATTTGCTAATGTCTCCCAGAAAGGTATGAAAATCATATATATATATATATATATATAACTGTTATGAAAACTAATTATAACTTTTCTTTCAGGAAAGGAAATCTGAGTGTCGGATTGGAGCATCTTAAGGCTATAGATAGTACCCTCCAATCAACAGTAAGTGAAAGAAACTCCAGAAGATATTGGAATGTGCTGATGGAACGCCTTGCGGTAAGCTATTGGATTCTGCCAATTGAGGAAAATTATTATTTTTAATTTTATATTGGTTCATTAACTGACTGCTGACTACGAAGTTTTAAAAGAGCTTCATAGAGGAAAACAAGATATTAAAAAGGTCAAGTACAAAGATTTAACAAAATAATATTGTTTGGTTTGAAACCTGATTAAAATAAAATTGTTAATAAGGAATATGTAATGAATATTTTTCTGTCAGTCAACATGTAGATGGGAGCCAATTAATATTTAATAATTAAGACGTTATGTGAGTGCTTTTCAATATTTGTTTTTATTCACAAGATTTATTGGGAAACAAATTCAATTTTATGCTATAGTGTTTATTGATTTGAGCATGACACACCGTTGGTTTTGGATTGCACGACACAGTTTACGTAAGGTTCACGATAAGTCTCAGCATTTATTGTGCCACCCTGGTGCAATAAGTTCACAAGCAATCATGTCTGTGTTCTTAAAACAAATGTAAGTTATGTTTTGTAAACTTTCGCAGGTGGAACTAATGCCGTCAACTATACTGTCTTGGGATGTTTTGCCGTGTTAAGTGTTGCTTTTCTGCCGATGTTTAGTCATTGTTACTGGTATAGGATCGGTCAATTCAAGACGTCCCTTATCGGAGAGAATTCCAACTGAAGGTTGTAGTTGAAACTTAAGTGAGCTTTATAAAAGAAGGGTTTAGACACAGTTAAGGTAAATAGAATAAGAGAAAAAGAGAACAAGTTGCTTAAACAGGTTGACATTTATTGTCAATTGACATGCATAGTCATAACAAGATAATAAACACTATCTTTTACTATTTAACAACTGGTTAAACAATTTATAACAGTAACAAGCTAAACTGTGTATTGCAAATATAACAAGTAGGAGTCCACGCAGCACGTCCTGCTTTGAATGAGAAGGTGCGGCAGGATAGCGGCGAGCAAGAGGGGTAATAACCTCAAACAACAACTTCGTTGGCAGCAAGGTCTCATGCCTTGCATTTCGAGCCTTTGGCCCGATTGAGTGGTAATGTAGGAAAATTATAAAATGTTATTCTAGGCAATGCTGACACCATCACGTGGTTATGATAGCCGGACGTCCTCGGAAATGGCAAATATATTACAGCTGCAAATACATCATTTAACTTATTGAAAAGGTGAAAACGGGTTATTATAGATCATTTTCCGTAGAATTCAATGAGACGATCAGTTGAATTATTACAAATTATTATATACATTTGGGCCCCATTTTTTCAAAAACCAAAAGCATTTAATAACATTAAAACGGTGAGAGATATCAAAATATGATAACGGGTAAAAAGTTGCTAATCACTGAGATCTTACTCCTGTACATTTAAGTTGTTTCGATACGACCAACTGTTTCCGGGATATATCTATTCCAAAAAAAAAAGATGATAATCAGGGCCCCAAAAAAGGTCCGGCCCTGCACCGATTTTAACGCCCGATAATAAAGTTCCTCGCAGGCCCTAACTCTTTCCCCGTACCAAATTTCAGCTCGATATCTTGAAAATTGCGACCTGTACTTTGATAAACGCAAAAACGTCACGCACATACGTACGTCTTCAGGGGCCAAAAAAAACGGTGAGAGATATCTAATAATCGTTAAGGGTAAAGAAATTGCGTACCGCGGAGAACTTACACCTGTGTATTTAACTTTTTTCGATACGACCAACTGTTTCCGAGATATATCGATTCCAAAAATAAATATAAATTCCGGGCCCCAGAAAGAGGTCCGGCCCTGCACCGATTTTATCGCCCAACAATATGGTTCCTCACAGGCCGCATCCCTTTCGCCGTACCAAATTTCAGCTCGATATCTCGAAAATTGCGACCTGTACTTTGCTAAACGCAAAAACGTCACACACACATGTACACTTTCAGGCCCCCTCAAAAAGAAAACGGTGAGAGATATCCAAAAAATTGTTACGAGTAAAAAAGGTGCATATCGCGGAGATCTTACAGCTGTACATTTAACGTTTTTCGATACGACCAACCGTTTTCGAGATATATAGATTCCCAAAAAAGGATGAAATTCAGGGCCCCAAAAAAGTCCGGCCCTGCACCGATTTTATCGCCCATCAATGGGGTTCCTCACAGGCCCTAGCCCTTTCACCGTAGCAAATTTCAGTTCGATATCTTGAAACTTGCTACCTGTGCTATGCTAAACGGAAAAACGTCACGCACATATGTACATCTTCAGGGCCCCAAAAACCGAAAACGGTGGGAGATAACAAAAAATCGTCATGAATAAAAACGATGTATACCGCAGAGATCTTAAACCTGTAGATTTAACGTTTTTCGATACGACCAACCGTTTCCGAGATATATCGATTTTAAAAAAAGGATGACATTCAGGGCCCCAAAAAAAGGTCAGGCCCTGCACCGATTTTAACGCCCAACAATACCGTTGCTCACAGGCCCTAACTCTTCCACCGTACCAAATTTCAGCTTGATATCTTGAAAATTGGGACCTGTACTTTGCTAAACGCAAAAATGTCATGCACAATGGACATTTTCAGGGCCCCCAAAAAAGAAAACGGTGAGAGATATCAAAAAATCGTTATTGAGTAAAAAAGTTGCATACCGCAGAGATCTTACGCCTGTACATTTAACGTTTTTCGATACGACCAACCGTTTCCGAGATACATGGGTTGATTTTTTAGTTTTGGCACCTTAGTTATAACTGGATTAATAACTCACTTGGATGGTTCCAAGTTTCACAGGCCCTCGATGTAGTCCCCACCGTTGCGTACAAAGTGTTCCCAGCGATGCGGAAGTCGTTGGATCCCGTTGGCACTGCCCAATCTATTGATGGTACGAAGAGAGCGCTCGGCAGCCTGCTTAACGTCTTCAATGGTACGGAAGCGCTCCCTGCCCATTGTCATCTTCATCTTCGGGATGAGATCATAGTCGCAGGGACTGATGTCGGGAGAATATGGGGGGTGGTAGAGGACCTGCAAGCCCCAGCGATCCAACAATGCCGACACAACGCCTGTTGTGTGTGCCCTAGCATTGTCATTCAGAACGATGGGCGGTGTAACCATGTAGTGGCGCCGTTTCCTTCTCAGAGATCCTCGGAGATGGTCTTGCAGAAATGAACAATAGTACGCCGCATTAACGGTTAGCCCTCGGGGAACAGTATGGTGAATGATCACACCTTCCCAATGATAGGCAAGAATCAACATTACCTTCACATTGGTGGGGGTTGGTCGAACTGTTTGTTTCCGTGGTGGGGATCCGTAGTGCCACCACTCGTTCGATTGGCGTTTTAACTGTGTCTCATAAGATCTGGCCCACGTCTCGTCAATGGTTATGATACGCCGTAAGGAGGCCTCTCCTTCGCGCTTATAACGCTGCAAGTGCATACGACAAGCGTCATATTGCAGCCATTTGTGCATGTCGGTTAAGTCATGCGGAACCCATTTGGACGCAATCTTCCTCATTTTCAGTAAGTCCTTCAGGATGTGGAGGACAGTTGAATGCGCCAGTCCGGTATCTTGCTCTAATTGACGAATCGTTACGTTCCGATCCACCTCTACTAACGCGGACACCATCTGTACATTGTCATCATTTAATGGTGGGTGACCAGATCGAGGCATGTGCTCCACACGTTCGTGCCCATCTCGAAAGGCTGCAACCCATCTTGCTACCGTTCTAAACGGTAACGCAGCTGCACCGCACGCTTCCTGCAATCCTCGGTGACACTGTTTAGCACTGCGATCCCTAGCACACTGAATTTTTATCCACGTTCTCTGCTCCTGCTTGGAAACCATTGCGGCTGTCTTTCGCGAGCGCTGGTCTCACACTACTCATCTAACAGGCGCGACTGCGCACAAGCGGTGGTGAGGACGGGCGAGATCATGTGCTCTGAGGGAGGGGATGCAGGGTAGCAACCGTCGGTAAAAGTGGCAGCGCCCAACATTGTTGCAACTTGGCACTGAAGCATTGGTGCCAATACTAAAAACCCAACCCATGTATTGTGCCCATTTAGCAAGAAATATGCCAATCACAGTATACCAGCGTAGCTCAATTCGGGATTTCGGGGCAGCGGTAAGTTCCCCCACTCTGTGACTCACATATTTTGGATTAATTAGAGGATACACTTGCAAAAATAACAACAAAATCAACTCCTATTTAAACACATTTAATTAATAAAATTAATGGCGCTACAAACATTTTAAACAATTTAATTACTGACCCAAATATCAACTGCTTGTTCCAAATGAACAAGGGATCACAAATAAAATAAACAAATATTGTATTTAAAACCTGTGGTTTCCACATAAACCCACAATTCTTATTTAATCTCACTTCCATAAAGCACTAACATTTAGTTTACATAACTCCGAGCTCTTTGGCTCCATGCTTTTACATTATTATGGTGTCATTCTTGTACACCTCAAACACTAGCTTTCATATTTTCTTCTTTCTCAAAAACAAATATAATTATATTTAAAAATCTATGTTAGTTATCTAATTCAATATTTTGGGCATGTCCACACATTCAGTTGTTATCATCTCTCTTTATTTCACAAATATATTAAGGTAATCAGAAAATCAATTGTGTACTCCAGAGCGTGAAGGTACTTGACACAGTCAAAAAACTATAGTTACTCCCGAACTCAGTTGCCTTCAATCAACTCGTGGAATCCCACGTCCATACATTATTTCAATAGGGATTGTTAGTTATCTCTATGTCTTAATAGACCATTCTCATATAAGAAACTACGATCTGAACCGGCAAACGAAATATCCATCCTTAAGGACCTCGGTTCAACGCCCGGGTCGTTAACAACTTTAAACACTCCTGGTGTATTTATTTCTCTTTACAACAGCTTACGAGACGGTCTCTGTTCCCCCTCGCTTTTAAAAGAGCTAGTCTCTACTACATGGGGTGCGATTTATGACACGTTAGGGTGGCGGAGACATCCTGTCTGACCCAACATTAGTAGCTTATTTTCAAGGCTTTCAAAACAAACCTTCCCATTCTATCCAGTTCTGGGGAGACCGGGCTTTACTGTACCGTAACATTCAAACAACTATTCTTTGGTTCAAAGACCATTTCCGTATCCTTGGCATTTATTAATTATGAGAGGGTCCTCATTGATTGGGAAGATTAAATACACATACGACGACGGAGAATTACAGGGGCTTTTATCATAAGAAGATCCTGCATTCGAATCTCTTCAGGTGCCTCGGGAACCAATCCCAAACAGAGGGCTTATACAAAATGCGATTTAGAGTCGGCCGTGGCCCAATGACATACGCTCAATAATACCATATATTAGCTCCCTTTTTAAATACATACACAATGCCTCGTGATACTAATGTCACAAATAGAGGACTTACACAATTATCAATTCACTGCAATCAACTACCCTCCATAAGTAATGTACCAAGTATTTAACCACTACGCGTTCCTAGCGTGACACTTTAATATTATATTTGCGCTCATTATGCGCTATGCATTATTTTAAGCCGAAAATGTCTTCCCAAGAACTGATAAAATCTCTTTAGTAACAATTCATATTATTTTAATTCACATATTAATCTTTCCATGGTCGATAAATCGCTCCCTGTTTTAAAATATTCCATTGAACCTCATTTCTTACACATACGTTAAGGCTTATCGTTCTTATGTTCATATCAATTTATTTGATTTTTATTTAACATTTCCATATTTAATTATTATTATTATCTTTATTCTTTAATACAAGCTCAAAAGCTATTTCTTTCATATCTCAACTTTACTTTATTTCAATGTCTTTCATGATAATTAAATGATATTTCGCTTGCTCTTATGACATTTGTTAAATACATTAACCCTTTATTCACATATTACCTCTACGGGATTTATTCTTTACATAATTATTCAATTTCTCTATTTATTTTATTATTGTTCAGACCGTATTCTTG
The DNA here is from genome assembly GCA_946902985.2 of Meconema thalassinum. Lineage (NCBI taxonomy): Eukaryota > Metazoa > Arthropoda > Insecta > Orthoptera > Tettigoniidae > Meconema > Meconema thalassinum. The sequence goes on from OX336390.1 coordinate 791,688,475, forward strand.
ATTATTCAGTATTTATTTATTAAAACACATCCCTTTCACTCCAAAACTCTGGTGGGTTTTGTACACAATCAATTTCTGACACCAAAATAAAAATGAATTTAGTACTTACATATTTCCAGATCATCCCCTGATCTTAAATCTGGTGCGGTGTTTCATTTTTGGGCCCACTTTGAACTTTTTACACCATATTGAAGGTATTCATTTTACGTAAAAACACAAATAAACATATATCTAAAACACTTAATATTGACGACATTTTTATATACTGATGTGTCCCTTTTGAACACATAATTAACACTAAAAATATTATTTAACACACAATCTTGATTATTTTACACTTCACAATTACTCGATCACTAGGCCGTATTTCTGAGCCTTTCACACGTGATCTTCTTAAATCCCCGTTTCCAAGGGTGAAATTTATCCGATGTCGGCTTCCTATTCTGAAGAATGCGAAAGTCCCGAAACATCTACTATTCCCTGGAGTTCAATTCTGCTATTCCTATCCTGGATGACCGGCTATTTATCTAGCTTGAACGGCTTGTCTGTAGATCTGTCTATCGATCCTAACGAAAGTCTATATGGATCGAGGTCTCCTCTAAGACCTATAGATTTAGTTTATAGCAGCTAGCACTTCTCGATTCTAGTACTATTAGAATTGTTCGCCTGCTTTCTGGAGCTAATGTTTATAGTCTCCTATTCTATTTATTTGAACTGTTTTAAGACTCCTAGGTTCGAACCTTATTCTGTTCTTCCTTTTTAGGTTTCTTCAATTTAAATAACAGTTTATCTGTCTGGTACGATACTTCCGTACGTTATGATCTATTCGTTCGTACATTTAACGACCTATCGCCTTTAAGTCCGACGTTTGCAGCCTGCTCTGACTATATCTTATAAATTTTCACTTTAACTTGTATACAGTCGGGCCTAAATCCTATCATTAGGATTTTCCTAATACTTCACTGCGGCGATACTTTAAAATTTCGCCTTGAATGCTCCTTATGGAGGCAAGCAAGTCGTTACTACTGTGACGCCTGTGGCTATCGGATCTTGCTTCGGCGGCGTAAAACAGCGTTTCTCCCCTCAAGGAGTACTGGTAGCTGTTATCGATGTAACGCAGAGTTACGTCCCTTCACGGACTGTCGGAATGACTTCTTCTACGTCGTGGAGCAGCACTTCCCCTCACGGAATGCTCGTAGGACTGCATGCGATGTGACACAATGACGTGCCCTCTGGCTGTCTGAATACTGCATTCGGTTTGATGTGATACAGCACCTCCCCTCACGGAGTCTGTCGTGAACTGCATGATTGGCTTGGAAACGCCCGAAGCTTTATACTGTTTTACTACAAAAAAATAAGACTCAAGCCTTTCCTGTGGTCAACTTCTAAAATAATGGTGCCACAAATATAAAAATTATACCTTCCGAAAGCTCGTCTTCTCAATGTCAAATGATCTTATTGCACCTAAGAATCGATCGTGCAATTCGGAGATATTAATTAATTTCTCGTCCTCAATTGTGTGGGTGTTGCATTCTTTTTGCTCTCTCCCCTCCACAGAGGCTTAGGTAATTCCCCTATGACGTCGTCTTACGTCGGCAGTTTATTTCTGCACAATTATTACATGGTTTCTCTATACTGAAAAATCTCTCATTCAAAATGATTCACTGTGCTGTGCTTGTTTACTCATTATTATGCTCGTAAACGTGTTAATTTTAATTATTCCTCTTCTGGTGCATATGCGGCGTTGTCAAAATCCAGCAACGTCAGCTTGAATTCCGATTCAGGCTTCTCTTTCTATCACGGTGGAAAATTCCACTCAGTTATTAATACTCGTGACCAGCCCTCTCTGAAATGTCGAGTGGGGTGATCTCATCTAAGGAACATCTGTCCCTAGTCGCTTGCACAATGTTAAGCTATATTCCTGGCTTAAAATCTCTCTCCGTTCCTTTAAGAAACTAAACGTTTCTTTCATTTCTTCCTTAAGGACATGGATTCGACCGTCATGGACCCTATGGCCCATGGGTTCATCTCTCCCCTCCTTAGGTAAATAAATTTTCGAAAATTTTGAGGAAATTTATTTCAATTTAATTTTGTATTTCTTTATTCGTCGAATCTATCATAACGTCATCCGTATTTACTGTTGTTTTATTTTCTTAAAGTTCCTTCCACTAATTATGTAGGTTGGGTATGCTCAATCTTTACCCTTTTCTTCTTTATTACATTAAAATTTCCTTTTCAATAAAATCAATTACTTCTTTAAAGTTCCTTTCCTTTCTGGTCTGTGTTTAGGTTGGGTCTCCAAGAGTTCCCATTCATTCATTTATTCCCTAGTGGACGTCTCCACTCAGGCCATAAATCTCTTGTCACGTTCGATGTTTACAACACTCTACCCTCGTCTGGCGTGCACCTCCAAACACGAGTCAACAGTTGGTTTCCTTTCTTCTTGTCTCTGGTCAGACTGCAAGTCGGTCTGTTCTTTATTCATTATATTTCTTCAACTTAATGACTTTATGTTACTTATCTTGCGGGTGCAATTAGCTTTACCCGTAACTTACTCCATTACAGTTATCAGACTTCAAGTCTGTTACACTTCATTTAAAAATTTTAAGAGCTCAAGTCTGACTTCACCTGACTCTTTCTGGTTCTCTTCCCTATTCCTCATCTCTCTTTGAGATGGTATTTCAGCACATATAATACTTATTTCTCATATTCTTTGATGGTTGCAGATATCTTTACCCGTTTGTTCCTATGGGATAATTCTCTTCCTTCACCTCATATTGAGATGGCATTTTCCAAGAGTATTTCTTTTTCCTACTCTTCCAATTCTTTAGATTTTCCAAATCTCCTTTCTTTCTCTTCTTTTTATCCTTCCCTTTCTTCTTACGATGCTTCCAGCTGAAATATGCCTGGGCATCCTCTTTCTCCAAGACATCGTTGGTTATTTCAACTCCTTTCCTTGTTTCCATGGGGTATCCATTTCCTGGTACACCAATTATCAATGGCGGTTTTCTTCCCTTTGGCTCTTCTTCAGAGACGTCTCCTCTCATTTTTTCATTGCTCCCAACAATCTCATCTTTTTCCTTTAGGATTTCTTGGCTCTTATTTGCATCTCTTTCCAGTCCTCCTCTCTGTCGTTGGCATTCCTGATATTTAATCATTAATTCGAGGATCTGGGCTTTCAATTTTTCCTCTTCTTCCTTTAATGCCCTTTTATTTTCCTGGTCCTGTATTTCTTCGAAGTTTTCCTTTTCCCTTTCTGTGAAATCTTGAACCTCTGTTTCCATCGGTGCTTCGTTGATATTTTCTATATTTGTTTCATCTAATTTCTCTATTTCTTCTGGAATTATCATTTCCGTTTCTTCAACTATCAATTCCTTTAGCATCTCCAGTTCCGAGATTACTTCTTGTTTTTCCAGCTCGACCTTTTCATAAAAATGAGTCTCTTCAGTTTGGAGCTCATTTTCATTTTGGCTATCCTCCTGTTCTGGAGTTACGATTTCTTCCTGAATTTCCATTGGTTTCTCTGGAAGGATCTCCAAGTTTTCTTCAATTTCCCCTGGAGTCATGAGGATTTCTATTTCTTGCTCCTCTCCTTTAATATCAATTTCGGGCTCCTCTGGCACCGTTACTTCTTCTTCTTTAATTTCAGCTTGTTTTTCAACTTGGGCAGCTATTTCAGTTGCCTGACGATTTTGCTCCAACATGTATTCCTCATATACCTTCTGAGCAGCCTCTAATATTTCTTGATATTCCGGAATCTTAACCTTCCTCAATTCAGCTAACTCCTGAATAGTTATTATTCCATTTTCATCATACATGCTCGTTCTGAAGCCTTGCATCTTCTCCCATTCTTCTTTCCTATAATCCTTTTGTTCCTCAATATATTTCTTCCTTTCGCGCTCCTTATAATCGGTCTTCCACCAAATCTCATCCCATTCTCTTCTCATATCCCATACCTGATCCATTATTTCACTTACGTCATCAATAAGTATATTTATCTGTTTCCACGGAGCTAATTCTATTTTTCCTTCTTTCTCCATACGTTTCGCAAATTCCCTCTTCGTTTCTCTTAAGGACCATTTAACATTAGGAATTTCTTTGCACAATTCCTCTAATTCCTGTTGAGATATCTTATACCAATTTCTATTTACCCTCTTATGAAGTTCGAATGTCTTCTCAATTTCCTTGGACATCCTTTCTCTCTGTTCCTCAATGCCTTCCTTCTTTCTTGACTTGAAATCTTTTAATTTCCATAATTCATCCTGCATTACCATGTGCTCTCTTCGTATTTTTTTAATTATATCCAAGAACCCTTCTACTTCCTTCCAGGTCGTCATTTCTACCTTTTCCTGATCCTGAACGTCAGTACTATCGTTCTTTTCCCCTTCGTTTTCGGAGCCTACCTGAACCGACATTACTACGTAAGACTTATTCTTATCAATATCCATTACATTTTCCCTTGGAATTGGTTTACAACTTTCCTTTTCCTTTCCGAGCTCTAAAGGCTCAACATTTATTACCCTTTTGTCTGCAGACATGTTACCATCTCTTCGTGTAACTATGTCTCCAGGTGCACGCATGCTTTCTACAGAAACATTTATCATTTCTTTAGTTGGGTACTCTTTCTCACCTGTAGTTTTACCTTTCCCTGGGCTCTCGGCCCTTACATTCTCAGAGAGCCTCCGCCTCTCTTCACTTAACAACATCATATTAAAATACAGTGGGCCTCTAATGCCACCACACTAGTACATGTTTGAGAGATGATACTCTGAATTAGTGTGTCCCAATTTCTTTAAAATATTACTTTGGTACGGGTATTCACTTACAACGTACCCTTTTACTACATTTATTCAATTTCCTAAAACCTTTATGGAAGTATTTAAAATTCAAAATTTCGAAAAACCATTTTTTTTCAAAAAAATGAAAATTTTGATTTTTCGAGAAAACTCGGGTTTTCCCTAGGAAAACTCATCCCTGCGTACTGGGCGCCAAAAAGTATAGATTTGCTAGAAGCCCCACGTTGAAGCCACTACACAAATTAAGCGTTGCTAGGGGGTTTATAATTATATATATGTCAGGGCTGCTCGGTATGAGTTTCCAGGGACCCATGCGGTCAGTTAATATTTTACATTGTAGCTATCCCTATTATTACTTTAATTTTACATGATATGACCGACTTAAGTGTTCCTCTAGTTATTAATCCAGCACAGTATTTATATATCCCCCTGTGCCCATTTAGCAAGAAATATGCCAATCACAGTATACCAGCGTAGCTCAATTCGGGATTTCGGGGCAACGGTAAGTTCCCCCACTCTGTGACTCACATATTTTGGATTAATTAGAGGATACACTTGCAAAAATAACAACAAAATCAACTCCTATTTAAACACATTTAATTAATAAAATTAATGGCGCTACAAACATTTTAAACAATTTAATTACTGACCCAAATATCAACTGCTTGTTCCAAATGAACAAGGGATCACAAATAAAATAAACAAATATTGTATTTAAAACCTGTGGTTTCCACATAAACCCACAATTCTTATTTAATCTCACTTCCATAAAGCACTAACATTTAGTTTACATAACTCCGAGCTCTTTGGCTCCATGCTTTTACATTATTATGGTGTCATTCTTGTACACCTCAAACACTAGCTTTCATATTTTCTTCTTTCTCAAAAACAAATATAATTATATTTAAAAATCTATGTTAGTTATCTAATTCAATATTTTGGGCATGTCCACACATTCAGTTGTTATCATCTCTCTTTATTTCACAAATATATTAAGGTAATCAGAAAATCAATTGTGTACTCCAGAGCGTGAAGGTACTTGACACAGTCAAAAAACTATAGTTACTCCCGAACTCAGTTGCCTTCAATCAACTCGTGGAATCCCACGTCCATACATTATTTCAATAGGGATTGTTAGTTATCTCTATGTCTTAATAGACCATTCTCATATAAGAAACTACGATCTGAACCGGCAAACGAAATATCCATCCTTAAGGACCTCGGTTCAACGCCCGGGTCGTTAACAACTTTAAACACTCCTGGTGTATTTATTTCTCTTTACAACAGCTTACGAGACGGTCTCTGTTCCCCCTCGCTTTTAAAAGAGCTAGTCTCTACTACATGGGGTGCGATTTATGACACGTTAGGGTGGCGGAGACATCCTGTCTGACCCAACATTAGTAGCTTATTTTCAAGGCTTTCAAAACAAACCTTCCCATTCTATCCAGTTCTGGGGAGACCGGGCTTTACTGTACCGTAACATTCAAACAACTATTCTTTGGTTCAAAGACCATTTCCGTATCCTTGGCATTTATTAATTATGAGAGGGTCCTCATTGATTGGGAAGATTAAATACACATACGACGACGGAGAATTACAGGGGCTTTTATCATAAGAAGATCCTGCATTCGAATCTCTTCAGGTGCCTCGGGAACCAATCCCAAACAGAGGGCTTATACAAAATGCGATTTAGAGTCGGCCGTGGCCCAATGACATACGCTCAATAATACCATATATTAGCTCCCTTTTTAAATACATACACAATGCCTCGTGATACTAATGTCACAAATAGAGGACTTACACAATTATCAATTCACTGCAATCAACTACCCTCCATAAGTAATGTACCAAGTATTTAACCACTACGCGTTCCTAGCGTGACACTTTAATATTATATTTGCGCTCATTATGCGCTATGCATTATTTTAAGCCGAAAATGTCTTCCCAAGAACTGATAAAATCTCTTTAGTAACAATTCATATTATTTTAATTCACATATTAATCTTTCCATGGTCGATAAATCGCTCCCTGTTTTAAAATATTCCATTGAACCTCATTTCTTACACATACGTTAAGGCTTATCGTTCTTATGTTCATATCAATTTATTTGATTTTTATTTAACATTTCCATATTTAATTATTATTATTATTATCTTTATTCTTTAATACAAGCTCAAAAGCTATTTCTTTCATATCTCAACTTTACTTTATTTCAATGTCTTTCATGATAATTAAATGATATTTCGCTTGCTCTTATGACATTTGTTAAATACATTAACCCTTTATTCACATATTACCTCTACGGGATTTATTCTTTACATAATTATTCAATTTCTCTATTTATTTTATTATTGTTCAGACCGTATTCTTGATTATTCAGTATTTATTTATTAAAACACATCCCTTTCACTCCAAAACTCTGGTGGGTTTTGTACACAATCAATTTCTGACACCAAAATAAAAATGAATTTAGTACTTACATATTTCCAGATCATCCCCTGAACTTAAATCTGGTGCGGTGTTTCATTTTTGGGCCCACTTTGAACTTTTTACACCATATTGAAGGTATTCATTTTACGTAAAAACACAAATAAACATATATCTAAAACACTTAATATTGACGACATTTTTATATACTGATGTGTCCCTTTTGAACACATAATTAACACTAAAAATATTATTTAACACACAATCTTGATTATTTTACACTTCACAATTACTCGATCACTAGGCCGTATTTCTGAGCCTTTCACACGTGATCTTCTTAAATCCCCGTTTCCAAGGGTGAAATTTATCCGATGTCGGCTTCCTATTCTGAAGAATGCGAAAGTCCCGAAACATCTACTATTCCCTGGAGTTCAATTCTGCTATTCCTATCCTGGATGACCGGCTATTTATCTAGCTTGAACGGCTTGTCTGTAGATCTGTCTATCGATCCTAACGAAAGTCTATATGGATCGAGGTCTCCTCTAAGACCTATAGATTTAGTTTATAGCAGCTAGCACTTCTCGATTCTAGTACTATTAGAATTGTTCGCCTGCTTTCTGGAGCTAATGTTTATAGTCTCCTATTCTATTTATTTGAACTGTTTTAAGACTCCTAGGTTCGAACCTTATTCTGTTCTTCCTTTTTAGGTTTCTTCAATTTAAATAACAGTTTATCTGTCTGGTACGATACTTCCGTACGTTATGATCTATTCGTTCGTACATTTAACGACCTATCGCCTTTAAGTCCGACGTTTGCAGCCTGCTCTGACTATATCTTATAAATTTTCACTTTAACTTGTATACAGTCGGGCCTAAATCCTATAATTAGGATTTTCCTAATACTTCACTGCGGCGATACTTTAAAATTTCGCCTTGAATGCTCCTTATGGAGGCAAGCAAGTCGTTACTACTGTGACGCCTGTGGCTATCGGATCTTGCTTCGGCGGCGTAAAACAGCGTTTCTCCCCTCAAGGAGTACTGGTAGCTGTTATCGATGTAACGCAGAGTTACGTCCCTTCACGGACTGTCGGAATGACTTCTTCTACGTCGTGGAGCAGCACTTCCCCTCACGGAATGCTCGTAGGACTGCATGCGATGTGACACAATGACGTGCCCTCTGGCTGTCTGAATACTGCATTCGGTTTGATGTGATACAGCACCTCCCCTCACGGAGTCTGTCGTGAACTGCATGATTGGCTTGGAAACGCCCGAAGCTTTATACTGTTTTACTACAAAAAAATAAGACTCAAGCCTTTCCTGTGGTCAACTTCTAAAATAATGGTGCCACAAATATAAAAATTATACCTTCCGAAAGCTCGTCTTCTCAATGTCAAATGATCTTATTGCACCTAAGAATCGATCGTGCAATTCGGAGATATTAATTAATTTCTCGTCCTCAATTGTGTGGGTGTTGCATTCTTTTTGCTCTCTCCCCTCCACAGAGGCTTAGGTAATTCCCCTATGACGTCGTCTTACGTCGGCAGTTTATTTCTGCACAATTATTACATGGTTTCTCTATACTGAAAAATCTCTCATTCAAAATGATTCACTGTGCTGTGCTTGTTTACTCATTATTATGCTCGTAAACGTGTTAATTTTAATTATTCCTCTTCTGGTGCATATGCGGCGTTGTCAAAATCCAGCAACGTCAGCTTGAATTCCGATTCAGGCTTCTCTTTCTATCACGGTGGAAAATTCCACTCAGTTATTAATACTCGTGACCAGCCCTCTCTGAAATGTCGAGTGGGGTGATCTCATCTAAGGAACATCTGTCCCTAGTCGCTTGCACAATGTTAAGCTATATTCCTGGCTTAAAATCTCTCTCCGTTCCTTTAAGAAACTATACGTTTCTTTCATTTCTTCCTTAAGGACATGGATTCGACCGTCATGGACCCTATGGCCCATGGGTTCAGTATATCGGTTCAAAAAAAAGTTTGAAATTCAGGGCCCCCCAAAAAGATCCGGCCCTGCACCGTTTTTAACGCCCGACAACAGGTTTCCTCACAGGGTCGAACTCTTTCACCGCTCCAAATTTCAGCTCGATATCTTGAAAATTGCGACCTGTACTTCGCTAAACCCAAAAATGTCACGTACAATGGACATTTTCAGCCCCGCCCCCCCCCCAAAAAAAACGGTGAGAGTTATCAAAAAATCGTTTCCAGTAAAAAAGTTGCATACCGCGGAGATCTTACGCCTGTACATTTAAGTTTTTCGATACGACCAACCGTTTCCGAGATATATCGATTCAAGAAAAAAGTTTCAAATTCAGGGCCCCCAAAAAAGATCCGGCCCTGCACCATTTTTAACGCCCTACAATAGGGTTCCTCACAGGCCCTAACTCTTCCACCGTACCAAATTTCAGCTTGATATCTTAAAAATTGACACATGTACTTCGCTAAACGCAAAAATGTCACGCTCAATGGACATTTTCAGGGCCCCAAAAAAAGAAAACGGTGAGAAATATCAAAAAATCGTTTTCAGTAAAAAAGTTGCATACTGCGGAGATCTTACACCTGTACATTTAACGTTTTTGGATACGACCAGCCGTTTCCGAGATATATTGATTCCAAAAAAAAGGATAAAATTCAGGGCCCCAAAAAAAGGTCCGGCCCTGCACCGATTATAACGCCCAATAATAGGGTTCCTCACAGGTCCTAACTCTTTCACCGTACCAAATTTCAGCTTGATATCTTGAAAATTGTGACCTGCACTTCGCTAAACCCAAAAATGTCACTCACAATGGACATTTTCAGGGCCCAAAAATAAGAAAATGGTGAGAGATATCAAAAAATCGTTTTGAGTAAAAAACTTGCATACCGCGGAGATCCTACACCTGTACATTTAACGTTTTTTCGATACGACCAACCGTTTCCGAGATATATCGATTCAAAAAAAAGTTTGAAATTCAGGGCCCCAAAAAAAAGGTCCGGCCCCGCACAGTTTTTAACGCCCGACAACAGGTTTCCTCACAGGGTCCAACTCTTTCACCGCTCCAAATTTCAGCTTGATATCTTAAAAATTGCTACCTGTACTTGGCTAAACGCAAAAATGTCACGCTCGATGGACACTTTCAGGGCCCCAAAAAAAGAAAACGCAGAGAGATATCAAAAAATCGATTTGAGTAGAAAAAGTTTCATACTGCGGAGATCATACATCTGTACATTTAACGTTTTTCGATACGACCAACCGTTTCCGAGATATATCGATTCCAAAAAAAAGGATGACATTCAGGGCCCCAAAAAAATATCCGGCCCTGCCCCGTTTTTAACGCCCGACAACAGGTTTCCTCACAGGGTCCAACTCTTTCACCGCTCCAAATTTCAGGTCGATATCTTGAAAATTGCGACCTGTACTTCGCTAAACCCAAAAATGTCACGCACAATGGACATTTTCCGGGCCCCAAAATAGGAAAATGGTGAGAGATATCAAAAAATCGTTTTGAGTAAAAAAAGTTGCATACCGCGGAGATCTTACACCAGTACATTTAACGTTTTTCGATACGACCAACCGTTTCCGAGATATATCGATTCCAAACAAAAGTTTGAAATTCAGGGCGCCCAAAAAAGATCCGGCCCTGCACCGTTTTTAACGCCCAACAATAGGTTTCCTCACAGGGTCTTAACTCTTTCACCTCACCAAATTTCAGTTCAATATCTTGAAAATTGCGACCTGTACTTCGCTAAACCCAAATATGTCACGCACAATGGACATCTTCAGGGCCCCAAAAAAGGAAAACGGTGAGAGATATCAAAAAATCGTTAGGAGTAAAAAGTTGCATACCACGGAGATCCTACACCTGTACATTTAACGTTTTTCGATACGACCAGCCGTTTCCGAGATATATCGATTCAAAAAAATAGGATGAAATTCAGGGCCCCAAAAGAGAGTCCGGCCCTGCACTGATTTTAACGTCCAACAATAGAGTTCCTCACAGGCCCTAACTCTTTCACCGTACCAAATTTCAGCACGATATCTAGAAAATTGCGATCTATACTTTGCTAAAAGCTAAAACGTCACATACATACAGACAGACTTTTTCCAACAGACCACGGCTATTTGAAAGCCTATAGGATCTAGATCCGGCTTTCATAACAAGTAGGAGTCCCCGCAGCACGACCAGCTTTTGATGAGACAGTGGCGCAGCAGCAAGGGGCCAGCAAGAGGGGTTATAATCTCAAACAACAACTTGTTTGGCGGCAAGGCCTGATGCCTAGCATTTCGGGCCTTTGGCCCGATTGTGTGGTAATGTAGGAATATTATAAAATGTTATTCTAGGCAATGCTGACACCATCACGTGGTTATGAAAGCCGGACATGCTGGGAAATGGAAAGTATATTACAGCTGTAAATACATTATTTAACTTATTGAAAAGGTGAAAACGGGTTATTATAGATAATTTTCCGTAGAATTCAATTAGACCATCGTTTAAATTTTAACCTATTATTATATACATTTGGGCCCCATTTTTTTTTCAAAAACCAAAACATTTAATAACATCTTCAGGGCCCCAAAATAAGAAAACGGGTAGAGATATAAAAAAATCGTTATGAGTAAAAAAGATGCATACCGCGGAGATCTTACACCTGAACATTTAACGTTTTTCGATGCGACCAACCGTTTCCGAGATATATCGAGTCAAAAAAAAAAATTGAAATTCTTTGTCCCCCAAAAAGATCCGGCCCTGCACCGTTTTTAACGCCCGACAACTGGTTTCCTCACAGGGTCCAACTCTTTCACAGCTCCAAATTTCAGCTCGATATCTTGAAAATTGCGACCTGTACTTCGCTAAACCCAAAAATGTCACGCACAATGGACATTTTCAGGGCCCAAAAAATAGAAAACGGTGAGAGATATCAAAAAATCGTTTGGAGTAAAAACGTTGCATACCGCGGAGATCTTACACCTGTACATTTAACATTTTTCGATACAACCAACCATTTCCGAGATATATCGATTCCAAAGAAAAGTTTGAAATTCGGGGCCCCCAAAAAAGATCCGGCCCTGCACCGATCTTAACGCCCAACAGTAGGATTCGTCACAGTCACTAACTCTTTCACCGTACCAAATTTCAGCTTAATATCTTGAAAATTGCGACCAGTACTTAGCTAAACGCAAAAATGTCACGCACAATGGACATTTTCAGGGCCCCAAAAAAAGAAAACGGTGAGAGATATCAAAAAATCGTTTTGAGTAAAAAAGTTGCATACCGCGGAGATCTTACACCTATACATTTAACATTTTTCGATACGACCAACCGTTTCCGAGATATATCGATTCAAAAAATAGGATGAAATTCAGGGCCCCAAAAGAAGGTCCGGCCCTGCACCGATCTTAACGCCCAACAATAGGGTGCGTCACAGGCCCCAACTCTTTCACCGTACCAAATTTCAGCTCGATATCTTGAAAATTGCGACCTGCACTTTGCTAAACGCAAAAACGTCACACACATACGTACGTACATACAGACAGACTTTTTCCAATATACCACGGCTATATGAAAGCCTATAGGATCTTTAGATCAGGCTTTCATAACAAGGTAATATCATGTGTGTTGATGATTGAAGTATTTATACTGTTCTGTAGAAAATAACGAATAACCTGATTGAGTTTTACACAACAAGCAGCTTTTTCATGGCTCTGTCACGAGTGAATTACTTGAGCAGAGATGCTCAAAGTCAATGTTGATCGGCCTGTCAAAAGAGCCCAGATTAAAAAATTGAATATTAGTTTTAAAGTTTGAAAATATGACCGATGTTACTTATCCAGATCCTTGTCGGAGCATTTGAAGGTTAGATCAACCATGGCAGGAACTGCCATATTGAAAGACATATAATTAGTGACAATCTGAATACCTCACCTGGAGATTAGGTAGTAAAATATAAAATGCAAACACTAAAAAGCACTTGCACTGATTGAATACTTGAAGGAAGCATGCTGCACTTAGTTGAGAGTGAACACTTGTTACAATTGCAAGGTTACAATATTGGAGAATCATGGCAAATTCAGTAGGTCCCAGACGTATGCACTTTAAATAAAGTTAAATCATTGCAGTGAACGAAGTTTTTTTTAATATATCTAAACGGTACTTGCTTAAGAACACGCCTCGTGTTTAAAGTATGCAGAGAACTATCCTTGATCCATTTTTGTTGAAATGTGACAAAATATGTTATAGAATGTATAACTTTTATAATTGTTTAGAATTAGAAAGTATGGCATAAAATTTCTGTTATAAATTTCTTCAATAGTATAATATAATAGTGTAATATTATTAGTGATAGGAATAAGTAGACCCAGCCAGGTGCTGGAAACTGTAGATGATGAAGATGATGATGATGGTAGTGATAGGGATGATGACGATTGTAGTGATAGGAATATTCTAGCTATATAGACAGTAATAGTGTCAGCAAGCCTTTGCCAACTAAATTATTTTGTGGTTGCACATAAAATAAATAAATAAATAATGCATACAATGGCAGGTTTGTTTTGCCGATAAATATCAGTTGTGGGTGTATATGTTTCTAATTGCGTCTGTGTTTCACATTATTTTATCTTAAGGCCTTGTGTGGCTTACTTGACTTATCCTGTGTCCCTGACGGAGCAAAGGGCTGCAACAAAGGTCCTCCATTGGTTCAGTGTTCTGCCTAGTATCCGGCTGGTTTCTCTGTATTCCAGTTTCAGTAATAATGGTTTCTCGGGGATGCGAGTTATTGGCCCATAGTCCCCATAGCACAGTGGAGGGGCTGCCTCCTCTGGCCAGCTGTGCACACCCTCTGGTTACTTCACGATTTGAGTTTGTCGCTGCCCCCTGAGACGGATTTGAGGTCTCTTCTGGTTGTAACCAGAATCCCTCCTCTCTCAACCGGGCTTAGGACCAGCTATAGCAGAGTTAAAGCCATATTTAGTTCTTTTTTTTACTGTCTCCCCCATTTCTATGATTTTTATTCAGTGTGACAAGACTGAATTATTTTGTATTTTATTTGAAGGAAAATATTAAATGGGCATTAGATAGTTATTGTTGTTATAAGGGGCGATCATCTGCCCCCTGGGCATTAGATAACATTCCATTTATGTTGCTGAGACTTCAAAATTGTTCATGAAATGGAGAATTTCCTGTTACTCCCTGACTTCAGTTGTTGTTTGTTATATTGCTTTACAGAAATACCCACTTGAATGTTTGATACTTGAGACACGAGAAGAATTTGAAAGGATGTGGGTGAAATGCTTGAAATCTGATGAAGACTTGCAAATCCGAAAGGTATCTTGGACCAATGATTATTCAGACGAAATGCTTAAGAATCAAAAAGCTGAGCTAGAAGAACTCAACACATTTTACGCTAATAACAGGTATTGGTTAATTTTGTTTTATTTACTTCTCCAAAATCTTCTCTTCTTTGTATTGACCCCCCAAGGGCTCACATCTAGTGGGACGTGGGTTGGCGACCACGGGACCCCAGCTGAGTCAGGCATTGCTTCCACTTACTTGTGCCGGGCTCCTCTGTGTTATCTTTCCTATCGACCACCCTTGGTCAACTCTTGTTCTTTTCCGACCTCGACGGTATTAGGGTATCCGAGGCCTCGGGACTCTTTCACTTTCCCGCCTTAATTGGCCCTTGTCTCATCTTTTCTGATCCCTCATTCTTGGAGGGGTCAGCCTTGTTTATCTTTTCATGATGTCTCCTGCCTTCTGCTCAAGGCCCTTAAGGAGACCCCTCAGGGGCTCACATCTAGTAGGACGCGAGTTGGCGACCACGTGACCCCAGCTGAGTCCGGCATTGCTTCCACTTACTTGTGCCGGGCTCCTCTCCGTCTTCTTTCCTGTCAACCTCCCTTGGTCAACTCTTGTTCTCTTCCGACCCCGACGGTATTAGGTTATCAGAGGCCTAGGGAGACTTTCATTTTCTCGCCTTAATTGGCCCTTGTCTCATCTTTCCTGATACCCTCCTTCTGTGAGGGGGTCAACCTTCTTTTTCTTTTCCTTTTACCTCCTGCCTTGTGCTCAAGGCCCTTAAGGAGGCAGGGTGTATGTAGCCCCACCACTTCTGGTGCACCCTAGATAATGCTACACCCTCAGGGGCTCACGGCTGGTGAGTTCGGGAGTTGGCGACCCCGAGGGATTCCTGAGCTGGGTCCGTTTTCCCCTTTTGTCCCTTTACCTTTCGGGCGGACCCTCTCCTCTCCGCCTTTCATTATATTTCCTTTTCTCTTTAAGATTCCCGCACCGTTTTGTAGGTATTCTTAATCTACGTTGCATTTTGTAAGTTTTTTCGAACTAAATTGCATTTTGTGAGTGTTTTTCAACCTCACTTGTTCAAGTAGTTAAGTCTCAATTGCAATTTTGTGGGTATTTTGAATCTAAATTACATTTTGTAATTATTTTCAATCTAAATTGCATTTTGTAAGTATTGTCCATCCAAATGAGAAGTTTGAATCTACCATACCTTTTGTAAGCAATTTCAATTGCATTTTGTATTTTCAACCTACCCCGCTTTGTCCAAGTAGTTAAGTCTCAATTGCATTTTGTGGGTATTTTGAATCTACATTACATTTTGTGCGTATTTTCAATCTCATTCGCATTTTGTAAGTATTTTGATTTCACTTGCATTTTGTAAGTATTTCTTCTCTACGTTGCATTTTGTAAGTATTTTGGACTTAACCTACATTTTGTGTGTATTTTTCAATCTATTCCTTTTGCGAGTATTTTCGTTCGAAATTCCCTTATGTACGTATTACCGCTCTCCATTTGGTGAGTAGTTTCAATCTGAGATCCTTTTTGTACGTATTTTTTCCTGCTACATAAAGCATAATTGTTGGGGCTCACTGTCTATTTTATCTAAACCATTTTCGTTTCATCCATAGCAGTGAGCTGTTTTTTTTATCTTCATCCTTTCATTTCAAGCCTTTTCATTTCGTCAGGGGCCGATAACCTCGATGTTAGGCCCCTTCAAACAACAATTATCATCATCATCAACCTTAAGGAGGCAGGGTGTGTGGCCCCACCGCTTCTGGTGCACCTTGGATAGTGCTACTCCCTCAAGGGCTCACGGCTGGTGAGTTTGGGAGTTGGCGACCCCGAGGGATTCCTGAGCTGGATCCGTTTTGTCCCATTTTTTCCTCTGACCTTGGGGTGGGCCCTCTCCACTTTCCCTTTCCTATCTGCCTTTCACGGCTCTCCTTCCTTCCAAGTCCCTCAATCCTCATTCTTCGAGGGTTGAGGGCATTTCCTTTCTTCCTGTCCTTTGTTTGCCTTATCCTTGATTTGTTTATAATTTCTTCTTCTAGTATGTAAGTTATTAGTTAATAGTATTAGTTATAGTTTTCATTCTCATCTCATCTTTCACTATCACCCAGATCATTAGGGGCCGATAACCTAGATGTTAGGCCCCTTAAATCAACAATTAAGGTAACTGTACCGGTTTTCGTCACTGATCCAGTCGTCGTCACTCTCGTATATAAGTACAAAAAATAAGCATGTCAACGGGTCTTTCTCAACGCACGAAGTCTTACGAGATGCGTCATACCTTCCTTGCCGATAAGGAGCAACTTCGCGAAATCATGCGTACGATGTAATAGGTGATCCCCAGCGTCAAACATCTCCTGTGAGCTGAGCTGTCTTGACGCGCCATTTGCTTCTCGCATGTGCTAAGCACGCACATGAGTTAATTATGTGCATGCGTGTTATGTTCCGACTTTTTAAAATGTTACAAGTGCGTGATATAGTTGGTCATTGTTTCTGTAACATATGTGATTCGTTATTTCGTGCTCACGTGCCTAGTTTTGTTAGAAATGTCGGTGACGAACACGGGATTTTAAAAAACGCACTTTACCAATGTTCGTCATTTGTGACGAAAACTGGCACATTCTCATTTCTCCTTGTAAGACCTAACTAACAGCGGCAATATACTTATAATGTAGCTCTAAAGCACCCTGTATTAATTAAATTATCATTTGATCCTCGTGTGCTGTAGTCATCATAGCTGACGAATTATAGAGCATATTCGTGACGAACACTAGTGCACGATAATGTTAATGTTTGTGTTAACGTTTCACAACCAATAATCATTTACAGGGTATTGTTATTACGTAGGTCTCTCTTCTTGACGGCCGCACCTCAGTAGGCCTAGGGTTTTTTGGCTAGGCGTGCTACAGAGGATTTTTTAATTTTTTTATTGAGATGAAAAATATTATATTATTATTCTAAGACTAAATCTTTGCTTTCAGGCAATATGTTAGTTAGTTTTTGTTGTTTTAAGGGGGCGGAACTACGAGGTCATCTGCCCCAGGCCTAAAGCTTCTGCCATCCTTTTCTGTGAGTCTTTGAGCTGTTGCTCTATACCTTTTTGACTATCGGCCAAATATCGTAGTTTCTTACCAAGTTCTGAAAATATCTTTTTAAACTCTTCTAACTTCTCCATATTTATACAAAATATAAATCACAATGCACATGGGAAATTGTCAGATACACTGACTTATCCTAGAGACTTAGAGCTATGTAGATTTTAGTGGTTGGAGTCAAATTTAAT
Source organism: Meconema thalassinum (assembly GCA_946902985.2). Taxonomy (NCBI): domain Eukaryota; kingdom Metazoa; phylum Arthropoda; class Insecta; order Orthoptera; family Tettigoniidae; genus Meconema; species Meconema thalassinum. The sequence goes on from OX336390.1 coordinate 791,706,277, forward strand.
AGAGTGCACTTGTGATAAATTTGTGTTTTATCCACTACAATACCAGTGAGATTGACTGAAGTAACATACTTCATTCCCTAGCCGTCGCATATGCAACTTTAGATCACGTCACAACCATGTAGAACAGTTAAGTTGGGTACCAGATCTCAGTTGGTCTTATTTCCTCAACCTTGCCTGATCCACATGTTTGAACGCTCCTACAAACAATACCTGAAATTTAATTGACTAATGTCCCATCGGACTCGCCGTATAATTGGTTCTCTGTCTGGTATCCCAGTTTTACTCGAGCCCAACCATGTTGCCCGCCATTTTGCTGTGCCCGATATTCCAACCGTGGATTGCGTGGCCCGACGCATCGCGATCCCAGGTTGAAATTCGAAACAACATTTACCAGAAAATATCGCCAAGAAAAAAACTTGGATGGTTAGACATACGCCGTCATGAAGATAAGACCAAAAAAAATGATACCTCAAATGACCTCGGGGCGTGACTATGGACTGGGGTTCATATATTACCTTCTGACGTCATCTCCCATCCTCGTTACGTTGCGAAGCCACAGAAAGGATATGCACAAATAAGAAAAAACTTCCACATTTTATTCACCTCAGCACTAGTACAATCAATAAAGAAAATAATCGTTTTTTATTCGTCGAAGCCATCATAACGTCGTCTGTATCTTCTGTTATTCTATTTCTTTAAAGTTCCTTCCACTAATTGTGTAGGTTGGGTATGCTCTGTCTCTACCCTTTCTTTCTCCTTTATTACATTGAAATTTTCTTTTTCAATACAATCAATACAATGGCAAAATCAATACAATGAATAAGTATAAGTTCATAGAGAAAATTAAACAACTAATAGATACAAATTAATAATAAAAAAGTAAAGCTCACAAAATGAAATTGGCCCATCAATTAACGAAAGATATTCACAACAGAAAAAGAAAAAAAAACACTCTCAGTAAAAGCAAATTCAACCTTAAAACACTGTCATAAACTGGAATGTATTTATGCAGCGGAATGCCTGGTATTTAACAACAACAACAAAAGAAGAAAAAACAAGATGTTCAGTAAAGAACAAATAGCCTACTTTCTCCTAAATGCATGGGTATTGTTATAACTCTTTGTCCTTTTCATGGAGTATGATTGAATGTTGGTTGAAGTAGCTTGTTGAAATACAACGTGCTATAGGGATATTAAACATGAATATGAGGTGCCCTTTGCTAGTGCTACCTCTGTACCAAATTTCGTTCAATTCGGTTTCACCGTGTTTGAATTGATAGGGGGAATCGATTTGCACACATACTTGGCCACCATCTGCAAACTATTGGGCTGATGTTCTTGCAGTTTGGTCAAAATATGTTTCCCACATAAAGATATGGTGTTGCAAAATTTGGTAGAGACTAGATTATTAGGTTGGTCGTAATTACATTTTAGCTTTTAACATTTGGGTGGCCGCGATTACGTTTCCGTCAAGATAGCGGTGATATAAAACATGACACTGAGGTGCCCTTTGCTAGTGCTACCTCTGTACCAAATTTCGTTCATTCGGTTCCACCGTGTTCGAATTAATAGGGGGAATCAATTTTGACATAAAGATGGCCGCCATCCGCAAACTATTAGGCTAATAACCTATTAGATTGGTCAAAGGATGCTTCCTCCATAAAGGTATGTTGTTGCAAAGTTTGGTAGAGATCGGATGGTTATGTTAGTCGTAATTTAACTTAAGCTTTGAACATTTGTGTGGCCGCCATTACGTTTCTGTCACTATGGCGGCGATATAAAACATGACACTGAGATACCCTTTGCTAGTGCTACCTCTGTACCAAATTTCGTTCCATTCGGTTTCACCGTGTTTGATTTTCACACAAAGATGGCCGCCATCCGCAAACTATTAAGCTAATGACCTATTCGTTTGGTCAAAATATGCTTCCTCTATAAGGGTATGTTGTTGCAAAATTTGGTAGAGATCGGATGATTAGGTTAATCGTAATTTGATTTAAGCTTTGAAGATTTGTGTGGCCGCCATTACGTTTCCGTCAAGATGGCGGCGATATAAAACATGACACTGAGGTGCCTTTTGTTAGTACTACCTCTGTACCAAATTTCGTTCCATTCGGTTGCACCGTGTTCGAATTAATAGGGGGAATCGATTTTCACACAAAGATGGCCGCCATCCACAAACTATTAGGCTGATGATCTATTAGTTTGGTCAAAGGATCCTCCCCCCGTAAAGGTATGTTGTTGCAAAATTTGGTAGAGATCAAATGATTAGGTTAGTCGTAATTTGATTTAAGCTTTGAACATTTATGTGGCCGCCATTACGTTTCCGTCAAGATGGCGGCGATATAAAACATGACACTGAGGTGCCTTTCATTAGTACTACCTCTGTACCAAATTTTCGTTCCATTCGGTTGCACCGTGTTCGAATTAATAGGGGGAATCGATTTTCACACAAAGATGGCCGCCATCTGCAAACTATTACGCTGATGACCTATTGGTTTGGTCAAAGGATGCTCCCCCCATAAAGGTATGTTGTTGCAAAATTTGGTAGAGATCGGATGATTAGGTTAGTCGTAATTTGATTTAAGCTTTGAACATTTGTGGGGCCGCCATTGCGTTTCCGTCAAGATGGCGGCGATATAAAACAGACACTGAGGTGTCCTTTGCTAGTGCTACCTTTGTACCAAATTTCGTTCAATTCGCATTCACCGTGTTCGAATTGAAAGGGGGGGGACAGACATTCAGAGTACACACACTCACACACAGACACACACACACACACACAGAGACTCACACACACACATACACACACACACACACACAGACTCACACACACACAGACAGACAGACACACTTTTTTCGCCCTGTGTTGATCTCATAAGTCTACTTTCATTTTTTGCAAAAATCAAAAGTAGGTTAATAATATGGATTGGATGAAATGTCTGTCACAGAATAGAAGACTGGAGCCCAGAAAACAATCTTCAAGTTATTTTCCGGTTCAGGACTTTCTTAGTGCTAAACAACTACCAACTTTTTTCTCAATTTATATAACTCAGTATTTCATTTCAAAGTTAAATTTCACCCGGGCAACTCATTCTTCAAATACCATTCTACGTGGGATAATAGCTTTCAAAAACAAAACAAAAGAAAACTATCACCACAATCACAGGATGAATTTCAAGCCTCAAACCGGAACAGGAGATTGATACATCTCTATTTTTGTACATCACAAATAACGTGTTTATAAACAATGTTATTTTAGATCATAAGGTAAGTGAGTGTTCTGGCTCAGTCGTTATCAAAATTATGAATCGTCCCAGAATGAAAGAATTGTTGAGATGAAACTAAATATTACTTAAGAAAATTCAAATCATATTCAGAGCTACGACATCATTTTTTGTTCTGAAATAAATAAATAACTAAATAAATACATAAATAAATAAATAAACTGAAGATAGAACTAATGGATAAATAATAAAATAGTGATAGAATGGGTTTAAGGAAATAAATAATTGGGTTGAAAGTGGTTGAAATGAAGCCATTGAATTTAGAAAGAGATTTTTGGGAAAATTAACCATAGAAATAATTCAATCACAAAATACAAATGATTTTGATTCCTGCACACAAGAGATGGCAAAATCAATACAATGAATAAGTATAAGTTCATAGAGAAAATTAAACAACTAATAGATACAAATTAATAATAAAAAAGTAAAGCTGAGTGTGTCTGGTAGCAGTTGCATTGTTTATTAGTTCTAGTTCATTGTTTCAGTAGACTGTGATGTGTGAGGGTGCATGTGAGTGTGCCTGTTGACAGACTGTTTTAGAGGTAGTATTTGTTGTTGGTGGAACTTAAGTTTTTTGTTAGTAGAGTTTTGGTATTTAATTGTTAGTACGGTAGAAGGTTAGTATTTTTTGTTAGTAGAATTGCTCTTTACTTATTCTGAAAGGGAGTAGCAGCCTTTCAGAATAAATCAATTCTTTACTAGTCTTATAGACGGTTAAGATATTGATAATATAAGCCAATAATGGCTACACTGCGTCCTGCTGCACGGCTGAAAGCAACGGGAAACTACAGCCATATGCTATTCCCGAGGATATGCACCTCTCTATGCATAATTACATGTGATGATGGCCTCCTCCCTTGTAAAATTTCAATCCAGAGGTAAACAAGTCCCCCGTTCGGATCTCCGGGTGGGGACTACTCGAGAGGGGGTTAACATCACAGAAGTGACAAAGAGGAAATCTGACATTCTACGGATCGGAGCGTGGAATGTTAGAAGTCTGCTAGGAAGTGGAAGGTTAGAAAACTTAGAAAGGGAAATGGATAGGTTGAGGTTGGATTTGGTTGGGATTAGTGAAATGCGCTGGCCGGAAGAACAGGACTTTTGGTCAGGAGACTATAGGGTCATTAGCACTAAATCAAACAATGGCCAAGCAGGGGTTGGCCTCATATTGAGTAGGAAACTTGGACAGCGGGTGGAATATTATGAGCAATATAGTGAACGGATTATTGTAGCAAAAATCAATACAAAACCTACCTGCACTACAGTGGTACAAGTCTATATGCCTACCAGTCAAGCTGATGATGAGGATGTTGAAAAGGTCTACGAAGAAATAGACGAAATTCTGAGGTATATCAAGGGTGATGAAAATGTTATAGTAATGGGAGATTGGAATGCTGTGGTAGGAAAAGGGAGAGAAGGGAAGATAGTAGGAGATTTCGGATTAGGTGAAAGGAATGATCGAGGAAGCAGGCTGGTAGAATTCGGCACCGAGCATGAATTGGTCATAGCTAACACCTTATTCAATAACCACAATAGAAGAATATACACATGGATGAGACCAGGAGATACAGGGCGTTACCAAATCGACTTCATTATGGTCAAGCAGAGGTTTCGAAACCAGATTTTGGATTGTAAAACATATCCTGGTGCTGACATAAACTCTGATCACAATCTGGTTGTAATGAAATGCAGATTAAAGTTGAAGAAACTGAAGAAAAGTCAAAAGCCAAAAAGGTGGGCAATAGACAGACTGAAAGAGAAGGATGTAAACGAAAGATTCAAGAAGAGTATAAAGGAAGGACTAATGAAAAACTCTAAACAAACTTCAATTGCAGACGAATGGGCACTTTTGAAGAATGAAATAACAAAATCCGCAGAAGAAAACATTGGTAGGAAAGAAAGAATAGGTAGAAAACCGTGGATCACTCAGGATATACTAGAATTGATGGATGAAAGGCGGAAACACAAGAATCTAAGAGATGAAAAGGGGAAAGCAGAATACAGACGTCTGAGAAATGAGGTTAACAAGAAGTGCAAGGAAGCGAAAGAAGAATGGTTAAAAGAGAAATGTGCAGGTATAGAAAATTGTCTGAAATTAGGAAATTATCGAAGGATTAAGGATACTTTTGGGGAAAAGAAGACTAAGTGCTGTAATATTAAGGACACAAATGGAAAGCCTCTAACAGATAGGGAAGAAAAGGTTGAGAGATGGAAAGCTTACATAGAGAGTTTGTATAAGGGAAAGGAGATTGAGAATCATGTAATGGAAAGGGAGGAGGAAATTGATGAGGATGCGAAAGGAGATTTAATATTGAGATCAGAATTTGATAGAGCTTTGGAAGACTTAAGCAGGAACAAAGCACCAGGCATAGATGATATACCGATTGAGTTGCTACGCTGCATAGGAGATGAAGGTCTGATCAGGTTATTTCACTTGGTGTGTAGGATTTATGAGACAGGTGAGGTACCCCCTGATTTCAAGAAGAATGTAATCATCCCTATACCAAAGAAAGTGGGAGCTGACAGATGTGAAGATTACCGTACAATCAGCTTGATTACTCATGCTTCAAAGATCCTGTCTAGAATAATTTACAAGCGAATTGAAAGCCAGATAGAAACGGAGTTGGGTGAAGACCAGTTTGGTTTCAGGAGAAATGTAGGAACAAGGGAAGCTGTACTAAGTCTTAGGCTGATTTTAGAAGGTAGAATAAGGAAAGATAAGAGAACATTCATGGCTTTTGTAGACTTAGAAAAGGCTTTTGATAACGTTGATTGGACTAAATTGTTTGACATTTTGAAATCAATTGGAATAAAGTACAGGGATAGGAGGGTGATATACAATCTGTACAGAAACCAGACAGCAGTCATTCGAGTTGAAGGACATGAGAGAGAAGCTGGTATTCAGAAAGGTGTAAGGCAAGGCTGCAACTTATCACCCATACTTTTCAATCTTTACATTGAACAAGCAATGAAGGAAATTAGAGAAAAATTTAAAGTGGGAGTGAAGATTCAAGGAGAAATAATTTCAACTCTGAGATTTGCTGATGACATCGTCATCTTGGCCGACAAGCCTGAGGATTTGAATGAGTTTTTGAATGGTATGGACTCCGTCTTACGGAAAGAATTCATGATGAAAATAAATAAAGGTAAAACAAAAATACTGGAATGCAGCCTAAATAAATCAGAAACCTCTATGGAGATCAAATTGGCAGGTGAAAAGCTGAAGGAAGTAGGAGACTTCTGTTACTTAGGAAGCAGAATAACCAGTGATGGACGAAGCAAAGAGGATATTAAAAGTAGGTTGGCTCAGGCAAAGAAAGCATTTCTACAAAAAAGGAATCTGCTGACATCGAATATAGATTTAGGTATTAGGAAGTCATTTTTGAAAGCCTTTGTCTGGAGCGTGGCGCTCTATGGAAGTGAAACTTGGACTATTGGTGCAGCAGAAAAGAGGAGAATTGAAGCATTTGAAATGTGGTGTTACAGGAGAATGATGAAGATCAGATGGGTAGATAGGGTTACAAACAAAGAGGTATTAAGACGAGTGGGAGAGGAGAGATGTTTCTGGCGACTGCTAATGAAGAGAAGAGATAGGTTGGTAGGACACATACTAAGACACCCAGGAATAGCAAGCTTAGTTATGGAAGGAAGGGTCGAGGACAAAAACTGTAGGGGTAGACCAAGGTTAGAATATGTTAAACAGATTGCCTCCGATGTAGGGTGTCGGAGCTATGTAGAGATGAAACGATTAGCTCAGGACAGGGAGGCATGGAGAGCTGCATTAAACCAGTCAAAAGACTGAAGACTCAAACAAACAACCCCCTGCACTTGGAGATTGACTAAGTTAAGTCTTGATATGCAAAAGCAAAGAAAATATCAAATGAAATTAATTCTTAATCGGGACAAAATCTCCTTGTGTCCTATCTTTAGATATAATCAAATTTACGGAGATCCCGCATATGGATTTTAATGAGTTAAATTTTAGTTACACTGTTGCAAATTTTAGTTACACTGTTGCACTGATCATCCATTTCTTATTATAGAGTTCATATTTGGATGTCTACGAAATTGACTGCATTGTAAAAGATAAACACATAACTGTAATTATTCCATTTGATCTCCTTCTAATTAAATTGCGACTGGTGCATAGTGAATATTCAACTTACTCTACTAACAAATTTACATCGTATTTACATATGTGAATGTTCACATCTCGTTATATCAACTTTCCTCTTAACTCGGAATTGCAACTTTCCTTCAGCTTTGCCATGGATTCAAAATATCCTTATCTCTTTAAATATATTCATAGTTCAAGCTCTGAAATTTCTCACCATAGATTAATACTGTCTTTATTCGCACCGAATCACATGATGTTAAATGATTTCACAAAGCAATATAAAAATTCATCAGGCAAAAATTTACTGGCTACAACATTGATATAGTGATCCTTTCATTAACTTCACACACATATTAAATGGCCCTCATGGCTCCGTTGAATTATTCACAGGCTTTTCTCAACTTAATTATTTGCCTCATTATATCACAGAGACCTTTTAAATTACACTATTATTTCTCATTCTTTACATCGTTGGTAAACTTTGTTCACCTTATTAAATTACCACATTTTACCTGCATTACATTTTGTCATCCTAATTACATTATTGCAGCATTATAATTACCTGTCATTCATTCTTATTACTTAAATCATTGAAGTTTGTAACATCATGTCATGTCTATCTTTCCCATTCTAAGCTCTCAGTGTATTTAAAGAACAATTTAATTGCATTATTTAGGAGTTTAAATTGTGTGAATTCTGCAGTATTAGTTAGCTCTCATTATATTCCTTTTAGTTAAAATGATTATCATCCATTACCTCATGAAAAATGTACAAATTTTACTGTGTAACTGTGATTAAGCTTATTAAAGTGTTTTATTAATATCATTAATTTAACGTTACTTGTTTAATATAATCCACTTCTTATCTAGCATTGGATATCCACTATATCTGTAAAAAATCAGTCGTTTCTAGAAACTTACTTACTTAACTTAATTCCTGCCGCTCCTTCCGGAGCATAGGGCCTTGGCGAAATTTCTCCACGCAAATTCCTGCCGCTCCTTCCGGAGCATAGGGCCTTGGCGAAATTTCTCCACGCAGTACGGTTCCTGGCCATTCTCTTCACTTGACTCCAGTTCTTGTCCACCTTTGCAATTTCATTTTCGATCGTCCTCTTCCAGTTCTTCTTAGGTCGACCTCGCTTCCTGGCGCCTTGAGGATTCCAGTCTAGTGCCGCCCTCTCAATAGCTCCGTCCGGCTTCCTTAGTGTGTGACCAATCCAGTGCCATTTCCTCTCCTTGATCTGGATGCTAATCGGTTGTTGATTGCTGATGGTCCAAAGACCTTCATTTGAGATTATGTCCGGCCACCTCATATTCATGATGCGACACAGACATCTGTTAATGAACACCTGTAGTTGGTTGTTGATCGGTTTTGTGACTTTCCATGTTTCACAGCCGTAGAGAAGAATCGACTTTACGTTGCTATTGAAAAGGCGGAGCTTGGTCTTCCTCGAAATGTTTCTATTTCTCCAGATGGGGTAGAGCTGGACAAAGGCACCATTTGCCTTCCTGATACGGCTTCGAACATCTTCCTCTGCTCCCCCATCATTTGTGACTATACTTCCAAGGTAGAGGAAGGACTCAACTCGCTCAATGTCCTTTCCGTTGACTGTCAAACTAGTTGTGATGTCAGAATTTATCCTCATCTCTTTGGTCTTGTTGGTGTTGATCATCAGTCCTGCACGTTCTGCTTCTCTCTGCAACCTCCCCAGCTTATCTTCTATGTCTCGGTACCGTTGTGCCATAAGACAAATGTCGTCTGCGAAATCCAGATCTTCAAGCCTGTCATTTATACCCCATTGAATATCCCTCTTCCGTCCTCCCATTACCTTCTTCATCACACTATCCAGGACCAACAGGAACAGTGTGGGGGAAAGGACACACCCCTGTCTCACTCCTGAACTGACCTTTATCTTTTCTGTTAATTTGCCTTCGTGCAGAACCTGGCACTCATACCCTTCGTACATCTCTTCCATGATTCTGATGATCTTTGTTGGAATTTTATATTCCTCGAGGGTCTTCCACATGATTCTTTGATTTACGGAGTCGAAGGCTTTCTCGAAGTCAACAAATGTGAGGTAAAGGGTATTCCGCCACTCCACACTCTGCTCCAGGATGATTCGGAGGGTGTTGATGAGATCCACACAGCTGCGATGTTGTCGAAATCCAGCCTGTTCCTTACGAAGCCTTTTTTCTACGCAGTCTTTTATACGATTCGTTTCTAGAAAGCATATAGAAAAATGGTTTACTGTCACCGCTTAACTCGTGACTATAGGTCCCCCTTAAGTTGTCGCAATAGAATTTGACATGTGCAATCCAGACCACCAAAATCTACTTCACTACCACTCTAGTTATAAAGAATCATGGTGTAGTCATCTGTACCTTGGACTTCTTCTTGGGGAAGTATGGAGTTCCAGTAGGACTAACGGCGATTCCCCTCGTTCTCGCCATTTGGTCTTTATCCCTCTCCAAGCCTCGTGGTAGACTCGGTGTCGGTTGTGGGCCTCCATCTTCACCTCCAGGAACGTCATCCGTACCCTAAATCTCCCATGCCGCGTGTACTTTAATGTGCCATCTTACGGTGTTGGAAGTTCCTCGTAAGATAAAAGTAGATGCCGTGTCTGATGACCATCATGTCCAAAAATTTCCGTAAATTCTGTCCGTCTAATATAATAGTTTGCAGACTCCTGAATACACTCGCGCAAACCGCCCTTTGATAGACTTATAGGTTCACGAATTATAACAGATTCAAAAACGCTAATTTCGTAAGGGATCTGTCAAGATTGTCGTCTCGAAGCTTTGCCTTCAAACACATATGGGTTGCATGTCGCAAGCGGTTGGCCTTGGCGTGTCTACTGTCGCTCGGCACAACGACCTCGCCTCGCCGTAAACAGAACATAGCTTTGAGCCTCTTACTCATCGAGTTAAATTTCCAGCCTGAATCTAACAGCTTTCAAAAGACAGTAACTATGTGAAACCATACAGGCTTTCACTGTACACGTACTGTCGCGTCTTCACAATATTAAGCCTTATCGTACTGTGTAAATGTTCGGTTTTGGTAACTCGTTCCGACTGTGTGAATCACATGGAAAGTTTGCCGTACTGGCATAACGATGCTACACATCTTTCGCCACTAGACATGCGTTGAGTGTTACACACACGCGCTCGTGGAACTGTCCTTACTGCTCTGCGTGTAAGAATCAAGTGAACGACCTCAGGTCATCTCCTCACCTCCAAAACTCGCTCCGTGAGTACAGTGCCCTCTACAGCGTATTCTTGATCACGTGTTCTGCTTCTTCGTTACTGGTCCTTCACGTTGCTACGTCATTGAAGACATCCACTAATCCTCGAATAATCATAGTAGAGTAATGAGTGTTGTACTCTTACATATTTCAAGTTCTCTTGATAACTTGGAATCTATGTGGCCATGGCAGTGACGTCACAGCTATCATGCACGTCATCTGTCCTTCCTTAGATCATGCGGTGCGATCCGACCTCATGACACATGACGAATCGGGGACAGTACGTAAAAAAACATTTGTAATTAAATAAGAATTGCACAGATTATTTCTTATAATATCTTGCAAGTGTATCTAATATTATGGGCAATTATTATTTAATCACACTCCACTGCAGATGTCGACAGAATCCCTTGTTCCTGTGGACAGGTGTACATAGAAACTACGAAGAGGAGTGGGGCTACTAGACTCGAGGAACACAACAGACACGCCTCCTGGGTCAAGCTGAGAAATCGTCAGTTGCCGAGCAGTCTCTCTTATCCAGCCACCACATACAGTACGGGGATACCAAGATACTCCATCACCCCACACACACACTCGTGCCAGGCTGCAACGGGAAGCTATAGAAATCTTCAAACACCCCATCAACTTAAATTGGAAAGAAGAAATCGAACTGGTGCATAACACATGTTCCATAGGAACACCAAGGCCAAGATATCCTGCACACATCAACCAGAAGAACTCGCCTGCAGCAGGCGGGTAGATGCCCAGGAAACACCTGGTCTAAGCTCTTATGACAGATAAGGGATGAGTTGGCTGCCAACAGAAACAAAGCCCAGGGGAGAAATAATGATAAATTTCATACTGATATGGCCCACTGTTGGCATATTGGGCTCATATTGGTATATTTCAGACATGCGATTACCCAGTTATGGTGCTGCCCAGAGCTCAGTATGGATGCACAATGGGTGAACAACACAGTTTGATTTAACTGAGATGCCAGAGGGAAAATGGGAGAACTCCCAGGCTAAGCCATAGAAATGACTACGATTTCACTTCATTTGGAAGGAAATGGAAGTTGAACCAGAGGCATAAGTTCCCAGGTCCGATTCTTGGTGGCACCATTGCAAATGTCTTGTACCAGTACCTAATGAACACAACAAAAGCTAAGAGCCTCTTTTGTTCATTATTGCGGTCATGAAAATCGCATTCCTTGAGTTCAAGCTCCACTTTAAAATCATATTACTCTATTTAGTTATACATGCAGTAAAATTAGGGGGTCAGAAAATTATGCATGGAACTGTGATTACTTAATTACTCTCTACTGTGGCCACTCAAATCCCAGGTGACTTTGGTCTCACCATCAATTTATTTCCATTGCTGCCAGTCTTCTCCATCTCCCAGATTTACTCCAAGAAAGTCTTCCACTTGATCCCACCTTTGAAGCTATGGTCTTCCCAGAGGTGTTAAAAATAGTGTGGATGGAATACAGACACTGGTAATTAGTAAGGTTCGGATGTTAAGGAAAAGTCATATTTTTTCCAGAGCTCATTTTACCCGAAATCTGAAAAATAAATTTGAATGACGGGTCCCTGATGTTGCCTATAAATGCATATTTCGGCCATTTTTATTGGTCATATTTGGTTATAATTTCAGCATTTTGGTTTAAATTGAGGCGTCGTTAACAAGGTACGTGTTATCTGCGTCGAGTTTCAAACACAGGATTTTCGAATAGTGTAGTAGATATATTTTTCTTTCTTGTCCCAAAACAGGCAGATAGCAGGTTTAGAAGACCTGATTCCAAGAAGACGCTTCTCTACGGCCGTCTTTTAGCACATCTTTCTGGATAAGTTAGATTGCGACACTATACGCATGAGGCCACGGAACATGACGATAGTGTGCTTCCGCCTTTCAATAGGATGTCACTCCAGTAGATATGTTAGCTCAGAAGCAATTAGCAAACAAGGAAATGCCATGTTTTACCTTGCCCAGTTCTTCCTTGCAGGGCCGAGTGAAAGATCCCTTGCTCTTTCACTACCAACAGATTTCAACAGATTTGTCACACTTGTAGTACTGCAGTGAACTCCATCATGCCGAAAGTGAAGTGTAGTGAAGCTGAAAAATTCAGAAAGTATGTGAAAGAGTTCGGTGAAGAGACGTTCAGTACTGACGGAACAATACTTTTTTGTAAAGCGTGTGAAGGTAAGGCAGCGGTGAAAAAGCGATTTAATGTTCAACATCACTGCGTTACGGCTAAGCATAAAAGCTGCACAAATCGAAAGTTTTCCGAACAGAGCAGGCAGGCTCTTTTGTTTAATACAGCGAAATCTTCGTCAACCAAAATTTCCGATTTCTCAAAAGACCTGTGCGAAATGTTGGTACCTACCAATATTCCACTTAATAAAGTGAACAACGAACACTTCCAAAAATTCTTAACTAAATACACATCACAGTTGATCCCGGACGAGGCAACATCTGAAAAAGTTATTTGCCCACCTGTTATGAAGACACACTTCGAAAAATTAGAATTGGTGTAGGCAACAATAGCGTCTGGGTATCCGTTGATGAACTTACGGATGTAGGTATGTTGCGAACGTTATAATTGGCACGCTTCTCGTGGATCGTCCGGGCGATGTATATTTACTTCATTCGGAGGTTCTAGATGCAGCTAACCATTCCACAATTGCAATACTTCTTGACAAAGCCATGAAGCTTTTGTGGGATGGTGAAGTTAAGCGAGAACGAATCTTGCTGTTACTAACCGATACTGCACCATACATGGTGAAAGCAGCAAGGCGACTTAAGGTACCTTACCCAAAAATGGTCCATTTAACATGTCTTGCTCACGGATTGCACCGAGTTGCTGAAGAAATACAGCAGAATTTTCCTGATGTTGACCGGTTAATATCAAACGTCAAGAAAATATTTGTGAAGGCTCTACTGAGGATGACAAAATTCAAAGATCACGCGCCTTCCTCTTCCTCCTCAGCCAGTGCTCACCCGATGGGGAACGTGGCTTAACGCAGTAGAGTACTACTGTGAACACTACGAAACTGTGTAAGAAATTGTTTCTACTTTTGACAGTAGTGAGGCATCGTCAATAAAAATTGCACAGGAACTGTTTTCCAATGATTTGTCAGGACAATTAATATATATTTCTTCAAATTATAGAGATCTATCAAAAACTATCTATCGCCTAGCAACTGCTGGTTTAGAATTATGTGGGAGTTTGGGAATAGTCCTATAGGTAAGAATGACAACCACGTAAAAACCGATTCAATCGATTCAATGCTTCTCGAGTTGCACGTACATAAAGCAACAGATGAGAAAACCTGTCTGAGGCAAGTGGCTTTTCCCCACGTGCTGGCTTTGACAGCTGTCGGTGCTCTTCATTCGTAACACAGATTATAGTGGCATACCATCCCTCAAATGCCAGCTGACTGCACCAGGATTCGATCCTGTAACCTTGGGAACAGCAAGCGAGAAAGTTTCCCCTGAGCCATGCAGTCAGCCAGAAATGGAGACAAGATGAGGATTGAGGTGACACTAATGCTAGAGAGCCGTGTCAGTAGATTTACTGGCACGTTAAAGATCCCGCGGTAGTTAAAATGGTCATAAAACCAATATTATTATATTATGTCTTATTAGTAATAATATTCATTTTAGGTTCCGTGTTGACGGTTAATAAATGAGAAATTAGATTTTTTCAATTTTCTGCCTATTCAACCCTTTTAATTCTAGACGCTTCAGAGGTACATGTTTCGGGATCTATCGATTCCTTCCTCAGCCCATAATCCTATGTTTAGGACACATCACGAAACATAAACGTTGGATCTCTCAACAAAGACAAAATACACTTGATACAATAAAAACATTTAAAAAACGCTAATTAAAAACTATTAAAAAAAACATGCATGCAAGGTTCTCAAGCTACTCAGGTACATTCATTGTACAAGCTTCTGTCCTGTGTTAAGATGAATGTCGATTTGGCACTCGTAACACTTTGTTGAATTCAAAAAGATTTTGTGACGTTGAAAATTGTTCAATATCTATAGTTCATTTATGCTACTTGTGTAGCGTATCTTAAACTGGTTTTTGAAATGGGCTTGACAAACACTTTGGCTGAAGAGCGCTTGAAATAAAGCGTTGTGGTCAAATGTATTGTTTCAAAGGGAAACATTCCTGTGTTGGACGGCTGAAAAATGCTCAGCGTAACGAATACTTCTTCCGGTCTATCCCACGCAATTGGCCTTACAATTACTGCATCTGAGTTCATAAACACCCGATTTTGTGTGTTTATTAGTGATATTAATTTTGCTGGAATTGAATTTTTTTTTTGAAATTGGAATTATTGGTTTTGAAGGCAATGTCTAAGTTATGTTTCTTTAAGATGCTGGTTACTGTGTAAACACTCTTTCGGGTATTTTGGCCAACATCTATTTAGACCATCTGGAGCATGAAACAATTACCAATCAAATCAAAGGCATTTAGTTTTGGGGTAGGTATGTGGACATTTTCATTATCATTAATAACCAAATCTAAGAAAGAGATCAGATATAGGACGCTTTGAACAAATTTGATAACATTAAATTCACAGTTGAATCAGAAACAAATAATAAAATCAATTATTTAGATCTAACCGTGACCAGAAAAGATAACAGGCTACAGTTCAAAGTTTACAGAAAGCCTTTTCAGACAAGCACAATAATACGCCAAGATTCCAACCATCCAGGCAGCCATAAAAACGCAACATTTATTAGCCTTATTAACAGAACTCTAAAACGTCTGTCATCTGAACACGATTTGAAACAGGAAATCAAAATAATACATCAAATAGCCAAAGTTAACGGATACAGTCATAACTACATCAACAATTTGATTCATATATTAAAAAATAAACCTTTTAACAAAACTAATAAGACAGCATCATCAAGAAAACTTTCACCACTTTTAGTTATATAGATCCCAGTGTTTACACAGTAACCAGCATCTTAAGGAAACATAAATTAGACATTGCCTTCAAAACCAATAATTCAAATTTTAAAAAAAAAAGGCCAATTCCAGCAAAATTAATATCACTAACAAACACACAAAATCGGGCATTTATGAACTCAGATGCAGTAATTGCAAGGCCAATTGCGTGGGACAGACCGAAAGAAGCTTCGTATTCGTTACGCTGAGCATTTTTCAGCCATCAAATACAGGAAATTTTCAGGAATGGCGTCACATATGGATAAATCTGGGCATAAGTTTACAAATATAGACAATGACGTCAACATATTACACTACGTTTCTAAGGGCAGCTTGATGAATATTTTGGAGGCCATTCATATAAATGCATTTCAGAGATCAAATTTTCACAACTTAAATGATAAAAAGCTCAAACCTCCATAGATCACCAATAAGTCTTCCTCCCCCTCCCAACCTCCATAACACTATCACCCATCATATCATTCCCTTCCCTCACCCCTCCCTCCTACCTCACCGCACAAGCTGTCTCTCCTAATACCTGCCTTAAGCACGCAACCAGTAGTGGTATGCAGTTCACACTCTGTGGAGCAAGACCTCCCCGTGACCCGCAACAGATGTTCACTTGACATCTGTAAGTAACCCTTCATAATTTCACGCTCGCAGTTATGATCTCCTCTTTTTGAATTTTCCACGTTAACCATATATCATCTCAATCTACCATTTTTCTTCTTCAGGATCCAGAACCACTTTAAATTTTCACGATTTGTGAATTTGCACGCACAGCTTCAAATTTGTGTTTCAGTAAGTTTTTGCTCAATTTGTCTTAAATAACAGGTCTTCTTTTGTTTTATATTATTTTATATTTTTCGAATCGAATTAAGTCCTCTCCATTCACTCATTTCAGGTGCCGTAGGAGGAGAGGAAGATGAAAAACTTTTTCAATTTTTCAATGACAGAAAGCATAATGTTTCCCTTTGAAACAATACATTTGACCACAACGCTTCATTTCAAGCTCTCTTCAGCCAAAGTGTTTGTCAAGCACATTTCAAAAACCAGTTTAAGATACACTACACAAGTAGCATAAATGAACTATAGATATCGAACAATTTTCAATGTCACATAATGTTTTTGTGTTCAACAAATTGTTATGAGTGCCAAATCGACATTCATCTTAACACAGGACAGAAGCTTGTACAATGAATGTACCTGAGTAACTTGAGAACCTTGCATGCATGTTGTTTTTATTAGTTTTTAATTAGTGTTTTTTTTTTATTTTTTTATTGTATCAAGTGTATTTTGTCTTTGTTGAGAGATCCAATGTTTATATTTCATGATGTGTCCAAAACATAGGATTATTGGCTGAGGAAGGAATAATAGATTCCAAAACATGTACCCCTGAAGTGTTTAGAATTAAAAGTGTTGAATAGGCAGAAAATTGAAAAAGTCTAATTTTCCTTATATTATGTCTCCATTTCTACTCAGAATTTGTTCTTATATTGCATATGTGAACTTCTCTTCCAGACCTCCTCTGCAGCAACTACTTTGTTATATTGATGTTTGTCCTGGAAGCACCTCAAGTTACAATATGTGCCAAAGGTCTTTAGACACCCCCACTAAACGTGCACTGTCAGGCTATGCATCCCAGTGTATTATAAGTTTAGGCGCAGTGTGTCATCATCATAGTCATATTTTCTGTCAGAATGTGTCAGCGATGAGAAATGAGCTACTTCAAACGGGGCTGGATTGTAGGGCGCACAAGTTCAGAATTCTATCAGTAATATTTCACAGGAGCTACATGTGCCCCAGATAGTTAGTTATTGTTGTTTTAAGGAGCGGAACTGCGAGGTCATCTGCCCCCAGATAGAAATATGTTGTAAAATGGAAATACCAAGGAAGCAATGATTGGTCTGGTAGACCTAAGAAATAGCTGATAGACACCGCCAAATTGTAAAGCATACTGTACAAATCACGTCTGGCATCCTTGTCTGCTATTGAAGATGACGTCTGTTGCAGATCAGATACTAGTGTTCAGTACAAAATGATCCATCGAGAGAAGACTGTTTTCATGGTTGTGTTGCTGCCCGTAAGCCACTGATTACAAGAACGAATGTGCAACATTGCTTAGAGTGGTGCAAACAATACTGTCTTTGATCTGTGGAACAAAAATAATAATTTATGGATCGATGAGCCACGGCATTACATGGTGTCCACAGGCAGGAATAGTAAGGAAAAGTCAGGAATTTTGTTTTTGGTCAGGAAAGGTCAGGAAAAAAGTGTGAAAAAATGGTGTGAGTCAGGAAAAAATGGCTTAAAGTATTAGAAAGTCAGGAATTTTATATTAACCATACAGTATTTTGTGTTATACAGCCATATTTTGATGTTACTAGTTCAACTAATCTCTGAAGATAAAAAGCAATATCTCACTGGACGTTTCCATTTTTACACTACATCATAGTAAAAACCTCTTTTACCTATTTTTTGTACGCTTTTTTGGCGTTGGCGTAGGGATGTGGCGACCCCATCACTATAGTTTAGGTTATTAAGTACTTTAGTTATATGTTAGTTTTTGTTGTTTTAAGGGGCGGAACTACGAGATCATCTGCCCCTCATTAAGTACTTTGATTTATGTATTATTGCATTATAATTGACTTTATTTTCGATTTTAAATGAATAAAGAGGGGAGCGTTGGGCAAATTCTGCAAATGAAAAGAGATATATACATATTTGTTCAATAAACCTTTTTTCCGATGTTACGATGACTTCGGGAGTCAGGAATTTTGTTGAAAAATGGTCAGGAAAAATCAGGATAATTGACATTGAAAATTCTGTGGACACCATGCATTACTCACATGGACGTGTGGATCTGGCAAATTGTTTTTACCCGAGTGTGTTGTGCCGACAGTGAAGTTCTATGCAGGTGATGGTCTCGGGCTGCTTTTCCTGGTGCAGCTCAGACCATTAGTTTTGGTCAACGGCAAAATGAAGAATACCATGTTTCTGCACTGTAGCTTGATAATGCTCTGTCCACAAAGAAAGGATCATTTTTCATTGTGGTTCAAAGAACACAAGGTGGATTTGCTGGCCTGGCCTACTCAAAGCCCGAACCTGAACCGCATAAACATCTTCGGGTTGACCTACAGCATCGGTTGCATACCTCGGATAGAATGGAGATAGGTTCCACCTTCAAGTTAT
Source organism: Meconema thalassinum (assembly GCA_946902985.2). NCBI lineage: Eukaryota > Metazoa > Arthropoda > Insecta > Orthoptera > Tettigoniidae > Meconema > Meconema thalassinum. Next base: position 791,725,081 of record OX336390.1, read on the forward strand.
CAAAATTAAGTCCAAATTCTTCCACATAGGTAAAACACTGTAACAGAAAAAGAAAAGGTTCTATACACTATTAGTTTCTTGACTGATATATTTGGAAAGAATAGAAATGGGTGTCCAGAGACTTATGGCCATATACAAGTAGTGTACTTCAAATGTTATAAACTTTCTGTTGGTAGAGATTTTTTTTTCTTTTATTTTTTTTAGGGATATTATAGAAATGATAAATAAATATGAAGATATTTGGATGTGTCTGGCCAAATTAGATAAGCAGGCCAATGACCGAGAACGGCTTTTTAAAAATAGAGGAGCGCAGTTATTAAAAGAAGAACATGACCGCAAGCTTTCTTTGAAGGTAAGTCCAGCTACTATTCTCTTTGTCTGGGAATAAGAGTGGGGCATTTACACTACTGTAAATATTTTTTGCATCAACCATATTTTTGTCTTATTCTTGATATGCTTTCTAAATATAGCAATGTTTTGAAATTAAATAATATTTTGGTATATAGGAATACAATGAGTAATGCTGTACCTAAAATATGAATAATTGGTACTCATTTTATATACAGTACTTCTGATAAAAGTAAACATTTTCCAACTGATCAGATATTATTTCAATGGAAAATGGCCTCAATCAGACATGTTTGAAAAAACTTCGACGAAGTTTTATTTGTTCTCAAAACGGTTAAATTGGTATTTTATGATACTTCCCCGTTTCTTTTATCATGTCATCTTTGAGAGTACTAAATTTTGGAATGATGGTTTTCTTTTAGAACTAAAAACTTAAACTGGGCACAGAAGATATTGTGCAATGGATATGGTGCAGAAACTTTCTGGAATGTATAGTGCTCTGCCAATCTCCTCAATTAATTGTTGATGATAAATTTTTCATGGAACTGCTCTACATGCATCTGTATGGACTTAAAATATAATTAAAATAGTAGTAATAGTCTGGATCGTGATTGGTGTCTGCTTTGTCCAGCACCACGTTGGTGAGTCAATGAAATATTTTAAAATAGTATTGGTGGTCGGTGTCAACCAACAACCGTTAGCACCCTACGTTGGGCAATCAATGTAACTAATCTCTTCTTATAATAATATTCGGGGTCAATCATCATCATCATCATCATTTCCCCTTATCCAGCTCCTGCCGGGTCGGGGTATTTATGGCACTTCTCCACTTTCCTCTTTCCTTCCACCATTCTTCTTCCACGATCTTGTCCCAGTCCAGATTTCTTTTTCTTGCGCTGTTCTTCACTGAATCAATCCACCTTGTTCTAGGTCTTCCTTTTGCTCTCTTACCCTTGCACTTCGCCTCCAGCATCTGTCTTGGTATTCTATTTTCCTCCATCCTCTTTACATGTCCAAACCACCTTAGTTTATTGTTCTCAATTCTCTCATTTAGTTTTTCCATCCCAACTTCCTTCATTCCTCACTCTGTCTTTCCTTGTCTTTCCTATCATACTTCTTAGGAATTTCATTTCACTGGCTTGGATTCTACTCTCTTGCCTGCTTGTCAGGGTCGAAGTCTCAGCTGCATAAGTTAATATGGGAACATAGTACACTTTATACATTACCTCCTTGCTTTTCCTTGGAACTTCCTTATCCCAAACAAGTTTTCTTACACTTTGATAGAATGCATTGCTCTGCTGTACCCTCCTGCCAATCTCCATGTCCAACCTACCAGTTTGCATCAATTCACTTCCTAGGTATTTGAACGTGTCCACAATTTCCAAACTCTGACTTCCAATTTTCACAGTGCCCTTTCCTTGTCTTTCCCCTCTTGTCATCACCATGGTCTTGCTTTTCTCTATACTGATTTTCAGGCTGTACTTCTGAATATTTTCGTTCAGTGCATCTAGTTGTTTTTGCACTTCTTCGGTGTTCCTTCCCCAGACCACAATATCATCTGCAAATCAACAGTAACTTCATTTCTTTATGACCATATGCTTCCTTTGTTTCCTTTACAATTTCATCCATCACCATTATGAACAAGAGAGGTGACAGCACACTCCCCTGTCTTAGTCCAGTCTTGTTCCTAAACCAATCTGTCTTTCCAACTGGGGTCAGTACCCTGCTAACGCAGTTGTTGTACATTGCTTGCACCATTTCCAACATTTCTCTTCCCAGTCTCTTCTTAACCATGGTTTCCCATACCTTCTCTCTGGGGACACTATCATATGCCTTTTCTAGATCTATGAAAGTCATGATCAAATCCTCTCCATATTCCCAGTTCTTTTCCATCACCTGCCTCAAGCTAAAGATTTGGGTCCACTGTGGATCTTCCACTCCTGAAGCCATACTGTTCCTCTTGCAACTCTCCTTCCACCTTTCTTCTCATTCTTCTTTCTAATATCCTTTCCAGTATTTTTACTATCTGTGATATGAGGGTGATCCCTCTATAGTTATCACACACCTTCTTGTCCCCCTTCTTTATTAGCCCTTTCTCCCAGTCTTCTGGTACACATTTCCGTTTCCACACACACTTTAGCAGTCGATACAACCATTGTATACCAACAGGTCCAGCAGCCTTTATCATTTCTATACTGATTTCATCCACCCCTGTTGCTTTTCCCATCTTCATTTTCTGTATTACTAATTCCACCTCCAGCATTGTTATATCATCTTCTGTTATAGAGTCGTCAGGTTGTGTCACTTCCATCTCACCAGTACAATTGCTCACATTCAATAGCTTATCGAAATACTCCTTCCATCGTCCCTTTATCTCTTCTGGGTGTGTTAACAACTCTCCATCTTCCTTTTTCACTAGCTTTGTAGTAACTCTTACTTTCCTCTTACTTCTTAGAAGCCCATACAGCATCCTTTTATTGCCACTTACATCTGTTTCCATTCTTCGTGTAAATTCTTCCCAACTTTTCTTCTCCTACCACTTTCTTACACCTCCGTTTGCTGTCGTGATACTTCCTTTTGCTTTCTTCTGTTTGATCTCGGTTCCATTCTTTCCATGCAGGCTTCTTTTCTTTCACTGCTTTCCTCACTTCCTCATTCCACCACGGTGTCTCCTTCTCTTTCACTCTTGTTGACGTCCTACCACAAGCACTCGCTGCTGCACCAACAAATGCCTTTTTAAAGTGGGACCATTCCTCTTCTATGTTTTCCACTTCAGTAACTGGGATTTGTTGCTTCAATCTCTCCTGAAAATCTTCCTGCACAGTTTTGTCTTTCAATTTCCATACTTTTATTTTACTTTCTCAGATCTCCTTTAGGTTTTCCAATTTTTCCCATCTACATTTTGCCACCACAGCTCTATGGTCCCCATCAAATGCTTCTCCTGGTAAAGCTGTCACATCTATCAGCTTTCCGCGATTAGTCCTTTCCACCAGAAAGTAGTCAATTACTGATTTTGTTCTTCTATCGCCCCAACCATATCTCGTAATTTTCCTGCTGTTTTTCTTCCGAAACCATGAATTACCCTCTATCAGCCCATTCCTTTCACAAAAGTTTACAAGTTCCTCTCCTTCCCGGCTCTTTTTCCCATATCCATATGGTCCAATGACTTCTTCCTTTCCTTGTCTCTAGTTTCCGACTTGTGCATTCATATCTCCCATGATCACCACTTCTACATCTGAAATTACTCTTTCTACATCCTCCAGGAATACTTGTATATCTTCTTCTCTGTTTCCAGTCTGTGGTGCATACACTTGTATGAAGTCCATCACGTCATTTTTCATCTTCATTCTAATTTTCATTATTCTGTCACTCACACACTCGACCACTTCAACATACTCCTCCAGTTGTTTCGAGGTTATCAGTCCCATGCCATTTTTTGCCTCTTGGCCACCACTCCAGTATAATGTATATCCTTTCCTCAATTTCTTCCTTCCTTTACCTTTCCATTTCACTTCACTCAGCCCCATCAATCCAACATTCTCCCTCTCCATGAAGTCTACCACCTCCTCCACCTTGCCTGTCAGGGTCATGACATTCATGATTCCCACTTTCATTTCGGTTACTGGTCGCCCATTTCTCACAGTTCCCCCAGTACCAAAAGAACTGCGCGTCGCCTGCAGGGTACGCCCTAACCTTTTCCGAATCATTGGAAGTGCCATTTCCATTTTAGGCTATTATTACGATGGGGTCGCCACTCCCAAAGGCATTTTATGAAGCTACTGCCAGCTATTATTCAGGCCACCCCTAACATGGGAAACAGACGCCCTTGCAGCCGCCCCTAACCTGGGAAACGGACGCTGCCGATTGATGCTGTACTCATACTATTCCCTGAGTACTGGGTTGCCTCTTCCGCAATCTCCACCGTTCCGAAGTCCATCTTCTCCGCTGCAGATTCCGTTGAGGTCTTCGCATGTAACCCTGTGCACGGGGCCTATGTTATACCCCATAGGACTGGGTCCTCACCAGAACTTAGCCGGTACTGTAGTTCCATGGTATATTACAGCACCGTTGCCCACCCCCGCGACGTGGATGCGCCTGGCAAGAATTATCCATGTAGCCAATTATAATTGCCTCATGGACCGGGTTAAGGAGCTGTCTAAATCCAGCCTCCAAGGGTCAATATAGCGTTTAAACATGCAAAGAAATAAGAAATACAATACTTTCATTACTTGTTGTCTACACGTAAGCAAGTTTCCATTACCTGCATTTCTCACACAGTTTCCACAACTACTTTCATAAGGGAAAAAATACCCCTCACAATGCTTAATATTCTTCTGCTCCGTTCTTTTCTTCTTGCATTTTCTTAAAACATCTTTTCTTACATCAGCATACATCCAAAACATTTAATCTTATTCCTAATAACTGCCTACACAAATCATCCCCACAAACAGAAAAGATATAACCTCCACATCACCATCCTTACTTTAGAACATCATCATCATATACGGTATCTGGTTTGAATAAAACATTGTATTACTGAGTTAGGCCTGCAGGCCTAATTTCATATTTAAATATATGTACCTCATGTCCTCATTTGTTTCATTCTTAACTTATGCAGTTAATGTAATAGCAAACATTATGTATTCAGTATTAGTCATTTGTCAGTAAAATATCAAACTCATTTAAGAATTATAAAGATGTGTTAAGTGAATTTGTTTCCCCAATTACACAATTGACATTCATAGGCATACGCATAATTATTAGGCCTATGTATAAAAATCCACTTGAGTTGAGAGGCTATAGAAAAATATTAGGACTACTTAACTACTTTTCCATCTATATAAATTAAATAATTTTGTATATTAAATATGTATACTGTGTATATGTGTATATATATATATATATGTTTGTATGGATAAATATAGCCTATAGAATACATGTATGTACCGTAGAAACATATATGGCTAAAACAATATTTATATAAGCGTTGCATTATGAATATGTTTTTAAAAGAGGTAAATGCCCAAAATGCCTGCGCATTTATGGGTTTTGGGAATTTGCCCCGACTTATAAATGCCCAGACATTTTACATCACTAGTTCTACCACATGTTTTCTCTGCACTGTTTACAAATGCACTCTTAAACTTTTCCCATTCTTGTTCCACATGGGTAATATCCGTCCTTGGTATCTGTTCTTGCAATTCTTTCTTAAACTCTTCTGCAACCTCCTGCAATATCTCTTTCTAATAAATATAACACTACTGTTAGCTGGAAAATAATCCCCTCTTGCATGTTCCTACATGAATTAGGAACTTCTATAACATAGATTAAGGATAGTCCAAGGTTTTTTTTTCTTTCTTTATATGTGGGCATCTCGTTCAAACTGTTAACATGTTCCCTGCGATAGTGAATATTGATGACTTGATTTTATGCCACTTTGGCCCACTGGTGACCCGATGCTTTCTTTGGATATTATCATTTCGGGTCACTGGTGACCTGAATAATTAGACTTAGGTTAGCCCCTACGATTAAATCCAAAACATGGCAAGTACATTATTGAGCACGTCATTGTTAAGGGGACATTCCAATGTATTTACCTCCACGACAGTGTTCCAATACCAACAATGCGTGACCCAGAAATGACCCTGCCTACAGTATTAGAGTATCTGAAACCTAGGCTACCTTTCATTTTCCAGCCTTAATTAGCCCTTTTCTTTTCTGATACCCCCATTCTTCGTGGGGTCAGACCTCTTGCTTCTGTAGAAGGCCCTAAAGTAGAAAGGGTATGTTGCATCCTGGGTAGTGCTTCACCCTCAAGGGCTCACAACTTATGAGCTTGTGGGTTGGCGACTCTGAGAGACTTCTTAGCTGGGTATGTTTTCCCCTTTTTCCTGTTACTTCGGGGTGGGCTCTCTTTCCTATTTGCCTTTCATGGATTCCTCAGTCCTCGTTCTTCGTGGGTTAAGGGCATTTCTGTTCACTGAATTTTATTTCCATTCTCTTTTGTTGTCCATTTCTTCTTTTAGTATGGGAGTCATTAGTTAGTTGTAGTAAGCAGTTTTTTATTTCATTATCATTTGCACTATCATTGGGAGCCGATAACCTAGATGTTGGGCTCCTTAAAAGTACAATTATCATCGTATACCAGAGGGAAGTTACTTACACTGTCACTTTCTTACAAATACAGTAAAAACTGCCTTCAACACACCCTTTATCAAATGGAAACCTTTCTTACATGGAAATATTTGACGGTCCCGTGAACTTAGAGGTGAAATGGATGTTAAATTCCCTTCATTAATCAGAAACTGTGTAACACGGACAATGGAAATCTAAATACGCAGGGTTTAGATAACTTTCAGGTACCCTGTGAAAGTCTACCTTGTCTGCTGTAATAGTTGATTCTGTAGCTAATAAGGAATGTACAAATGGGTCTTCTTTCTTTTGTTCTCCAACTTACACGTTGAAGTGTATGGCTAATTGCCTTTCCTTGCCTCCAAGCCTTTCCGCAATGCTCGCTTTAAAGAGCTATAATCAACAAATGCCTGTCTCAGACTCTGTAGGGGCAGATGACCTCGTAGTTCCGCCCCTTGAATTTAAAAAAACTTAAGTCTTGGCCCTTGTCAATAAGCCTAGAATTCAGCTTTTCACTAAGTACTTCTCAACTCTCGTTACTAACATAGTTTGATGGTAATCATTGTGGCTTCGATAGCAATAGGTGTAATTGATCTTAACACGAGAGTAAAATATGTGATACAGTACTGTATTAATTCATAGCAGAAATGTGTAATTAAAACATCGATTAAGGTATGTGCAGTATTTTATTTTTTCTCAGTATGTCCTTTATATGAATCTTCTTCTTCTTCTTCTTCTTAGCATGTTCCTGTTGGAACGGTGTCCGCTTTTCGGGTCAATGCACGCCATTTATTTTGACGAAACTCTTCCTGTGGGTTTAGGCTGCTTGATCTTAGATCTGACTTTATAGTGTCTAGCCATCTTACCTTAGGTCTCCCACGGTGTCTCTGGCCTTCAACAGCGAGATGATAGGCTGAGCTGATTACTGAACCATGCGGTTCTTGTACAACATGGCCATATCAACGAGGTCTCCATTCCTGCATTTTCTCATCGATTGGAGCAACACCAGCTAGTTGTCGGATCGTTGTGTTGTTGATATGGTCGAGCAGAGAAATGCCTTAACGATCTTCTCAGCATCCGCATTTCTATCACATGTAGGGAGTGATCAGCATTTTTAGGTGCTGGCCAACACTCCGTACCATACAATGCAACTGGCCTCACCATTGAGCGGTATATCTGTGATTTTAGGTGGATGGGCATCTTCTTATCACAAAGAACACTAGTTACATCTCTGAATCGCATCCACGTTGCGTTGATACTTGCTCGCACATCTTCATTTATACAGCCGTCACTCTGTAATCAAGAACCCAAATATCGAAATGTATCCACTTTGGCGAGAGGTGCTCCATTAATTTGTATAGTTCCAGGAGAGAAATCTTTTGAAACCCCCTGTGGGTGGGGGGGTTTAGAATACACCCACGGTATCCCCTGCCTGTCGTAAGAGGCGACTAAAAGGGGCGACCTTGGCTATACTTTAAGGACTCCGCGTTGGTTTGTGAATTGGACCCCCAGTAGGTGGGAGGAAGCGAATACCTCCACGGTAATCCCTGCCAGTCGTAAAAGGCGACAAAAAGGGTTTCTCGGATCGGTCCCCTTTCGAGGGTTTGACAGTCAGCTCTAAAAGACATACACCCGTGCGGTATAACTCTCATTAGGTTATATCGCACTTCTTTCCGTTACTGCTTTCAGGGTCTGGCAACCAAAATTTCTGAATGTGCGTGCTGTTAGGGGATGGCCACTTACGCTTGCGACTACGCTCAAAAGCCTGTTCCGGTCTTGGCCGCGCCGACAGGTGGGTGTGCCATGTACCTGTGCAGTAGTATCCGCCTGACTATGCAGGTCCCCGCATATGCCATGGGGTACATGCCGATACGGCATTGTAAAACATCGGACCCCCGAGCAATGCCTTCCAAGCTAGGTGGGCTTGCCCTGGCTGGGTAGCACCTACTGTGACGGCCCGTGATCAGATGTCGGTGGCATTCGGGGAGGATGATCTGGCCATTGGTTCAAAAAGAAAAATCGCCAAACAGGGTGGTCCTACACCCAAGTCTTTAACATTTGATTCCCTACGGGGATCAACCCACTGGGAACAATCTGTGCGTGAAAATCTGGGTGCTAACACCCCCAAGTTTCTGGTAGCTACCAGAACAGATGGGGGTGATTTCAAGCTGGTAAAGAGTATTTTGTTTTGACAATTTCAATGGGTATTTTGTTTTCTCGCCACATAGAAGGTGTCTATGGTGAGCTTGAGAAAGTACAAAAGATGAGGAACGGTAGCTTGTTGCTCAAGACTAGGACTGGTGAGCAAGTTGAACAACTTTTGCAATGTGACCACTTTGGCGAAATACCCGTCAAAGTGGAAAAGCACACATCCCTGAATCTGGTCCGAGGAGTTATTTTCCACCGGAACCTGATTCTGAACACTGACGAGGAGCTCAAGGAGGATATGCAGCACCGTCACGTGACTGATGTCCGGCACATTACGCGCAAGGTCATTGGTCAAATCGTGGATACTGGTGCTTTCATTATTTCCTTCGAGCTTTCGGTGCTCCCGGAGAAAGTGAAGGTTACAAGTTACCGTTGTGACGTACGGCCTTATATCCCTACACCAATGAGGTGTTATAAGTGCCAGAAGTTCGGGCACATGTTATCCCGATGCTCGAGCCCAGAAATCTGCGGAACATGCGGTAAGGTACCACACGAAGCCGAAGAGTGCACAACACCGTATCAGTGCACTAATTGCCCTGGATTCCATTCTCCTCGGGACAGGAACTGCCCTGTCTTCCTGAGTGAGAAGAAAATCCAGGAGATCAAAACCCTGGATGGTCTCACCTACCAGGAAGCCCGCAAGAAGTACTATACCGCGATTGCTCCTTCGCCTACAATTGATTATCGAGTTATAATACCTAATTTGGTTCCTTCTACCTCATCTTTTGTACCAGCTGTGAAACCTGCAACTGAGTTACCTGTCCGAAACCAGCACCTATGCTTCTGACGAAAAGCCCGAAGGTTACTTCAACTCCACCTTCAGCCACCATGAAGGCTGTGCGAGCGAAGGCTGCTCTGCCCGCACAGCAGGGGAGGAAGTTGAAGACTTACTCCCCACTCGGGAGGAAGTCTTCGACCCAAACGGTCGGCGAAAGCCGCGCCGAAGCCGGCGGAGGCGGCATCGTCGACCAGGGTCAGGAATTCGGCTCCTGACCCGTCTATATATCTTAAAGAGGCGGGGAAGAAGGGACCCCGCACTACGCATTCCCTTTCTCCTGCGAATGCTTCTGCGCCTCGGGACGTTTCGCTCCCCAGATCTGCGCGCTCCCCACGGAGATCCCCCCCGTCGCCGAACTGCGTCTAGAAAATCTTCCGCCGAGTCGATTCACTCCACGACCTCGCCTGAGGACATGGAGATTATAGTCGACGTAGTGGCTGATGATCCTCCAGAGGTTAAGTTGTAGCTTGCTGCTCCAACTTATCCCTCGTTTATAAGTTCACACAATGGCACTGTTACAGTGGAATTGTAACAGTTATGACAGGCATTTGACAGAGCTCCGTCAGCTTATTGCACAATACGCAGCGAGTATAGTCTGCCTACAGGAAACAAACCTGAGACTGTTCTGAGAGGTTTCCGACTATACTCTAAAGAGCGACAAGATGCCGCCCGGCCTTCCAGGGGCGTTTGTACCTTCGTTTGCTCTGACTGCTATCGTGAGAAGTTTCCACTCGCCACTCCTCTGGAAGCTATTGCAGTTCGCGTGTCCTTGCCTGCTATGACAACTGTTTGTAACGTGTACCTTCCACCGAACCAGCCCCTTGATATTAATGACGTCTTTGATCTTGTTGATCAACTTCCAGTCCCTTTCCTAATCGTGGGTGATTTCAACTCTCATCACCCCCAATGGGGATCACCATCTTCCTGCCCCAGAGGAAGGGACGTGGAGGGCTTAATTCAAGGGTTGGATTTATGTCTATTAAATACAGGGGAAGCTACACATTTTAGCTTAGCGCACGGCACATACACATTGACTTGAGTGTGTGTAGCCGTGCACTGGTCCCCCTATTTGGTTGGTATGTACACGACGACCTCTGTGACAGTGACCATTTCCCGATCGTTCTTACACTTCTGAACCAGAAGCCCGTGGAGTTCCCCAGTCGTTGGGTGCTTAAGCGGGCAAATTGGCCCTCGTTTCAAGAACGAGCTGTGTTCGTTGATCTTGGTTGCCGGAGCGTCGATGACGAGGTACAGCACATCACCGATGTGCTTCTTGCTGCCGCCGAAGAGTCCATTCCATCCTTTTCTGGGACTCCTCGTCGCAAATTCGTCCCTTGGTGGACAGAGGATATTGCAGCGGCAATACGAGATCATCGTCGAGCTCACAAGCACTACCGTCGGTGTCCAACCATGGCCAATTTGGTGGAGTTTAAGAAATTTCGTGCTAAGGCACGGATTCTTATCCGCCAGAGTAAGAAAGAATCATGGGAACGGTATGTGTCGTCTATTACGGCACATACCCCCTCCTCTCAAGTGTGGACTAAACTACGACGCATCTCGGGTATTCAGACATCTTCTACTGTACCGGGAATTTCCATCGATAATGAATTGGTTACAGATCCGTACTGCGTTGCAAACCATCTCGCATCTTATTTTGCGGATATATCCGATTCCGAGACCTATGATCCTGCCTTCGTGGCCATGAAGCGCGAGGCAGAACGTTTCCAGCTCAGTTTTGCTTCCCGCGCTTCGGAGGAGTACAACGTGCCCTTTACGGAGTGGGAACTCCGCAGAGCACTGGCGCTCTGCAGGGACACGTCTCCCGGCCCGGATAATATTCACAACCAGATGCTTAAACACCTTAACGATGAGAGCATTCGTTATTTGCTCAGGGTGTTTAATCGTATCTGGTTAGAAGGTGTGTTTCCAGCACAATGGCAGGAAGGTATCATACCTATCCTGAAGCCCGATAAGGATCCCAATTTGACAGGGAGTTACAGACCTACTTGTCTCACTAACGGTCTGTGCAAGCTCTTTGAGAGGATGGTCAATCGGCGCCTGGTGTGGTTCGTGGAGAAACGGGGACTCCTGTCAGAATACCAGTGTGGTTTCAGGGGTGTACCAACGACCATCTGGTACGCCTGGAGACCGCCATACAGGATGCCTTTCTCCGGAGACAGCACCTAGTCGCTGTTTTCTTTGACCTCGAGAAGGCCTATGAGACCACTTGGCGTTACGGCATCCTCTCTACCCTGCATCAATGGAAATTCCAAGGTAACTTGCCGGTTTTTATTGCGAATTTTCTGTCCCTTTGTCTGTTCCGTGTCCGAATAGGGGGGACATATTCGCAATATCATATACAGGAAAACGGAGTCCCACAGGGATCGGTGCTTAGTGTAACATTATTTGCGATTGCCATAAACGGTATAGTCGCTGCTGCTGGTCCAGCAGTGATACCGTCGCTATATATAGACGACTTCGCTCTACATTATAGCGCGCAAAATATGGCGGTCGCTGAACGACAGCTACAACAAGCTATTCGGAGAGTGGAACGCTGGACACTGGAGCATGGCTTTCGATTCTCAACCGCTAAGTCCTCGGATGTCCATTTCTGCCGAAAGCGCACCCTCCAGCCAGATCCTGAGCTTTATCTGGGCAATGTAGCTTTGCCTGTTGTTGCTGCGTACCGGTTCCTTGGGCTCCTTTTCGATCACAAAATTGACGTGGGAACCACACGTGCGGTGTTTGAAAACTGCCTGTGCTAAGAAACTCAACATGTTGCGGTTTCTTAGCGGCACATCATGGGGGGCGGACCGCGCGGTGCTCCTACGTTTTTATAAGGCACTGATTTTATCTAGATTAGATTATGGCAGTGTAGCATATGGTTCGGCCTGTAAGTCAGTGCTTGTTAAACTGGACAGTGTCCACCACAGCGGTGTGAGGCTGACAACGGGTGCCTTTCGGATGAGCCCAGTCGTCAGCTTGCTCGCCGAGGCTGGCGTTCCTCCTTTACACCTGAGGCGCCAATAAGTACTGCTGACCTATGCTGCAACTATTCGACAGATGCCGCTTCATCCAAGCTATCCATGTTTGTTTTCCAATCCGAATCGCCGGCTGTATGATGCGCTCGCCTGAGCCACTCGGCCGGCGGGGATTCGCTTGGATGACTTATACCGTCAGTTCCGATTTCCTTCTGTCTCCTGTATCGTCCGAGTACCTAGCAAGGCCCCTCCAAGGATGGTCTCTCGCCCTGATATCCTGGATCTGCACACCGGCCCCAAGTCGTACACGGACTCCTCCGTCCATCGGAGGCTGTTCCAGTCCGTGGTGAGCCGGTATCCGTGATCAGGGCTTCTGTTCACGGACGGTTCGAGGGTAAACGAGAAAGTAGGCTGTGCATTTGTGGTTGAGGATCGTCTGTTTCTCTTTTCACTTCCCGAGGCCTGTGTCGTGTACACTGCGGAGCTCTATGCCATCTTAGAGGCTCTGCGGTACACGTTATCAGACGATCACCAGCAGTCTCTGAGTGCGCTGCAGGCGAACGATGTGTGTTTCCCGAAGCACCCGTTGGTCCAGCGTGTGCACGACCTGCTCGTCAGTTCGCGTAACGCTGGAACCGGGGTGACCTTTGTGTGGCTTCCTAGCCACATGGGTATTGCAGGAAACAAGCTTGTTGATCAGGCGGCGAGAGAGGCAGTCGCACTGCCCTCGCTACCGTATAAGGTGCCTGCTAGTGATGTGCGCTCTCAGTTGCGGCATTCGATCCTGTCGCATTGGGTGGAAGCATGGCGTGCCACGCCTCCACCCAACAAACTGAGAGGCATCAAGGAGACAACGAAGGTGTGGAAATCTTCCTTCCGATCTCTCCGGAAGGAAGCTGTGGTACTCTGTCGACTCCGGATCGGCCATGGGATTGCTACGCACTCCCACTTGGTAAAGAGAGAAGATCCTCCTGTGTGTACTTGCGGCGCCCACCTAATTGTGGCACACCTACTCTTGGAGTGTGTGGATCTGGCCGATCTGCGAGGCACTCTTAAACTGCCTAATACCCTCTCCCTTATTCTCCGTGATGACGGGCCGTCAGCTGACCTCGTCATCCGGTTCATGAGGGAGAGTGGTTACTTTTTTAAGTTTTAATGTGTAGCTACGACTTTTAATTCAGGTTAAATCTGTTTTATGATATTTATTGTGTTCATCTATTTTATTGTTCACTATGCCTTATTTGTTTTATCCTTTTTTTACCATCCACCTTTTTTTTTATTATTATTCAAATAAGGCATAATTTGTGGGGCTCACTGTCTGTTTTATAAACACCATTTTCGTTTCATCCATGGCAGTGAGTTGTTTTTATCTACATCCTTTCATTTCACGCCATTTCATTTCATTAGGGGGCGATAACCTCGATGTTAGGCCCCTTAAAACAACAATCATCATCATCATCATCAAATCTTTTGAAGGTATTCAGTCTTGAGGATATTTAAACGAAGACCAAATCTTTCCAGATGATCATACCATATTTGGACTTGGGTTTCAAGATCCTTCCTGGTGTGTGCCACATGCATCACATCATCAGCATATAACATTGCCCATGGCACACATTTCTGTGGTTTGCACGTAATGGTGTCCATTACAATTACAAAGAGCAGTGGAGACAGAGCTGAACCCTGATGAACGCCAACTGTTATAGGGAAGATGTCAGTCAGTCCTGCAGGACATCTCACGTGGCTACTGGTGTTGTTGTACAGCATTTTTACCCAGCTTATGTAAGTTTCAGGTACTTGATGATCGCGGAGAGCATACCAAATCATCTGATGTGGTACTCTTATCAAATGCCTTCTCAAGGTCAAGGAAAGCGAAATGTAGTTGCCTTCCTTTCTCCCGTGATTTCTCCATCAGCTGGCGTACAGCAAAGATTGCATCTATCGTCCACATCCCTTCACAAACCCACATTGATTTTCTGAGAACTGGATTAAGCTTCACAGCCGGTTGTCAAGAATACGCTCTAATATCTTCATGGTGTGGGAGAGGAGCCGGATAGGACGATGGTACATTCAGCTGGGTCTCCTCTGCCCTTAAAAATGGGTACGGTGATACTAGATGACCAACACGTGGGTATATGTCCGCAGTAAATGATAGAATTGAAGAATTCTGTGAGGCAGGTAATCACTTTTTAGTTAAGTTCTTTACTTTTCCAGATTTCTGCAGGAAGATAGTCTGGTCCTGGAGCTTTTCCATTTTTCATGCTCCTAATGGCAGCTCTTACTTCATCTGTTGTAATACATAGGACTGGCCCAGCCGTAATATTGCCTTCTGGTATTGGCGGGTGAGGGAATTCATTGTTGGATATTTCACTGAAATACTCTCACCAACGTTGAAAAATATCTTGCTATCATGAAGCCGCCGACCATTCTTATCTTTTATGCACATATATTGCTCTATATCCTGACCTGCTCTACACCGTGCTTGCGTCAGTTGGTAGAGGCCCTTCCTTAGTTGTCAGTTGATCATACAAATGTTGGTGGTGATTTGCTTTAGCTTCTGCAACTGCTCGTTTCGTCTCCTTGGCTGCTTTGTAGTTCTGAAGGTGAATGGTTTAATTATTTTAGCATGGACCTACCTCCATTAATTGGAAACCCATCTTTAGCGGAAAAATTTTCAAGTCCTGTTTGATTCCGTTGAAGGCATGTTTTACTTGTGAGCAATTTGTGCAGGTTCCAATGCCATCCTGTACCTCTTTCGTCGCCACGTCACCGGAGTGTCGGAATGTGACTGCTCCATACCTAAAATGGACGTAACTTTGCTTGTAAATATTATATAGTAAAGATGTCAATAACTACTCGCATAAATAAAAAGAAACTGAAAACTTAAATTTGCTTATTTAGAGCAATGTAAAGTGAATGGACTTCACGAAATGTCAAAATGATGTGTTACACGTCATATTAAAAAACAATATACCTTCTCAAGGCAGAAACTTTATAGGCTCCATTCACTGTAACTATGCAAAGAGATTCCCACGAAGAATTTTGATCAGATAACAATCGGAACAAGGGTTGACCCAAAGGCATGTGAATGGAAGATGTGAAAAAGAAAACATTCAGATTACCGGGTGGAAGATTAAAACAAGCATGAATACAATGTTGCCAAATGTTCTGAGAAATATGTAATTAGGCTGTAGTCATTCTTGGAAAGTTCGCAAAATCAGTGCCGACAGATAAGAATAACATGCATCGGGACACATGGTGATCGAACCACAAGGAAAGGGTTAAATATCATGCTTCAAAAGGTACCTAGTAGTAATTCATTTTACATGTTTCAGTTACCCCACATGGAAAAGACAATTTTACTGCAGTTAGAAAAACGAAGAAAACAAGGAAAGGACGAGTTCCGTGTACGTGGGGAGCTTTTTGCAGACATGATCCAAAGACGATCACAAGAGCATAAAGAAAACATCAGGTCAAAAAATCAGCCAACAGTAAGTATTATTTGATTGAGATATACTTGAGGGGCTACTCTAAAAAATGGCTGTATAGATGGCAGTTCTAAATATCAAAACTATTAGTCATATGGTACATTATAGATTATTCTGACAAGAGCCTAAATTTATTTGAAGTTCACTTTATACTTGACACTTCTCCCAAGCTTTGCAGCTCAGGTGGCATTCTTAGTTATTTGTATGATCCTTTCATTGCAGTGTGTTCCAATAAAAAGAAATCATTAGCATAGGCATTATAAACAATGGTGTAAGAGAGTCCCTTTTCCACAATTATGTTCTGGAAAGGCATAATGGTGCAGTGGTCTAGCTGCTTGCCTCCCACCAAGGAGCCGAACTGTCATATTCATCTGATGTTCCTGAGCTGTCATCTGAAGAATTGTCATCTGCATTGCTAGCTGCATGCATATGACTTCTGGGTACGTTTGGTTCTTCCAGCAGCTCCAAAACTTCTGTCAGTAATTTTTGTCAGTAATTTTTCTTCACGTCTAGAAAATGTGTTTTAGTGGCATATCACTGGAGTGGAAGACACAAGCAGCAAATGGACTGCATCCTGTAGATACTTCTTCGTTAAAATTTCCTTGCATGAGCTTCTCTGTATCTTCTAAAATCCTTGACTCTTGTGCTTCTTCAGATTACTGTCCAATCGGTATAATACACGATTCAATTATCTTGGCTCCATGTATCAGTACTGACCCGTTAACCGGCAGTGAATTGGATACCTGGCGAACACATCGCAATTCATGCCGATAATTCAAGACATATGACTATGAAGAAAAATAATTGAGATCTGGGTTTGAATATCAAAAAAAGATATGCCGAAGGGTACGAGATCTCAAGTAGTCTCGGGGGTGCTTAAAAGGATAGAGGTGCCCCAGAGTAGATCAACCCTTCCCCAGATCTAAATCAACACAACAGCAAAAATTGGAAGGAAAAGCACAACTTAATAAAATAAATCGAGCTCATAAACCAACACATATGTAATAAGAATAACTCCGGGGCCTATCCTGCCCTGGAGATTAGAGCTAAATAAATGCTTGAAGTGGTTAGATGCAAAAATTTTAGTCAACGATAAAAATATAAAAAATTAATGGGTTAACGAATCTCCTCAGTCCTATCCTTAGACACAAATAAAATTAGGAGATATTCGAAGGAAAAAAATTAAGTTAAATTTAAACAAAATAGATTGTCACATTTGACTATCAAAATCAACTAAACACCGTGAATGTCCGTCAGGTGGTGTTTTAGATCAGTAATAGATTCACTCACTTGAGTTAATAATGATAGAAAATCAAATAAATAGCTTGCCCTTAAGTGATAATATTGATCTCCATTCTAACTAATGAAAAAAAAAAACTATCTACAAAAATTATTAATCACAATTATTGCTGTAGCAATATAGGTCCCACTTGACCACCAAGTCAATGTTGAATTCAGTATTTACATTTATGTTCATCGTACAACTAAAATATTCTTTTGAACATTAGAATAATTTTCATCACTTGAATGTCCATGTTTTCCAAACTACCAATCACTCATCCTGTTATTGTATGTATTTTTGACATGAATAAAACGCTGTTGCGTTTACCGATTGCTTAAATCTTTATTTTGTGTCCTTACTTTCTGTCGTAAGTTTTAAAAATTTCAAACAATTGACTACACGCTCCTGCGAGTACGGGTCGCAAGAAAAACCAGTCGACGCGCAATCGACTCCTTCCTTTCAACATCGACGGGATGAAGTCTACTCATTAACATGCACCCCACCTTGAAAGGAATTCTTTCAATTAATTAATTAATTAATACAATTATACAGATTGAATCTATTTCATAATAATTAATAATGATCCTTTTCTTCATCCTCTGTGGGAAGAGGGCATGTTTTCTTGATACTTCGAGTGAAGGATCCACCAGGAGTCTGAACGGTGACAACTCTCACCTCACCATCTCGTCCGGGATGAACTTGAATTATCCTACCTCGTGGCCACTGTGGAGGCGGGATATTGTCTTCGATCAACAGTACTAAAGAGTCATTTTAATACGCCGATCAGTACTGTGCCACTTGACACGTTTTTGCAACTCCTGCAAGTATTCTTGCTGCCATCTCTGCCAGAGCCGTTGTCGGACTTTCTGCAAGTTTTTCCAATGGGACAAGCGGTTATCAGGTTCCCTCGACACATCCATCTGTACAGGTTGCATAAGCGAGTCACTCAAGATGAAATGTGCAGGTGTTAGAACTTGCAAATCATTGGGATCATTTGCTAACGGAGTGAGAGGGCGTGAGTTTAATACTGCTTCAATGTCGCAAAGAATAGTGTAGGTCTCTTCAAAGGTTAGTATACGTCCCTGCGTTTCAATTAGTAAATGTCTCTTCATAATTTTTACAGCTGCCTCCCACAATCCCCCAAAATGTGGCGATCGGGGAGGGATGAACTTCCAATTGATTCGTTGCTGAGCAAGTGAGGAGGCAATGCCTGATGATTCTTTCTCTAAAAAGGACTGGATATCTTGAAGCGCATTGGATGCTCCAATAAAATTCTTTCCATTATCGGAAAAGAGCTGGTTACATAAACCTCGTCTAGCTGTAAAACGTTGCAGTGCGGCTAAGAAAGCTTCAGTTGTTAGCTCTGACACTAGTTCCAGTTGCACTGCCTTGGTGCTGAAGCACGTAAATACAGCTATGTAACTCTTGTAAACATGGAACCGGCCTCTTCTGCGGCTCTCTCTCACAGATATGGGACCTGCGTTGTCCACTCCCGTGGTGACAAAGGGCCGAAGAACGAGTGTGACTCTTTCCTTTGGTAAATCTGCCATGCGTACCTCAGGAACTGTAGGATTAAAGCAATAACACTTCACACATCTTCTAATGACCTTCTTTGCCTCTCTTCTGCCACCGATGGGCCAATATCGCTGTCGTGTTGCATGTAATAACTGCTCTGGCGGACAGTGCTTAAGACGACTATGTTCCCCTTCCACGATTATCCTGGTGATGTGGTGATTTGCTGGGAGAAGTATGGGATGTCTCTGTTCCGATGCTAACTCTGAAAACCGAAGCCTTCCTCCAACCTTAATCAACCCATTGTGGTCTAGGAAAGGACTGAGTGAATTTAATTGACTCTTTCTTGGGAGGTCTTGATTATTTGTTAAACAATTTTGTATTTCAGAGAAAGCTTCCAACTGTGTCCACCTGACCACATGTCTCTCTGCTTGACAAATTTCTTCTGTCTCTAGTGAGCTTGTTTTCCTTTCTGGTATATCCTGTTTGCAGTTGTAGATGAATCTCTGACAGTATGCTACTATACGGCATTATTTCAAGAACGACGAAAATTTGATAAGCAAACTGCTGGTTGCAGTTGCCTTTAATGTCACTGTTGTAATCTTCAGTTCTGGCAGTTCTGTTTCAAATTCCTTGGATTGCCTTGGTTGTTGAATTTGTGTGCAGAGCCACGGAGGCCCTTTCCACCAAAGTGTTTTGCCTTCAAGTTCTATAGAAGAAATTCCCCTTGAGAGAAGATCAGCTGGATTTTCTGTTGATGGAACATGATTCCACATGGCGGGATCGGTGGCTTCTTGAATCTTTGCGATCCTATTTTGCAACAAACGTCTTCAACAACCGTGGCTCGGTGTTGATCCATCCTAAAACAATTGTACTATCGCTCCACAAACTGATACGACCAGCTCCTTCTTTCAAAGCACTTGCCGTCGTTTTGACAAGTTGTGCAAGAAGAAGTGCTGCCTCTAATTCGAGCCTGGGCAATGAAATGGTCTTTAACGGAGCCATCTTAGTCTTGGCACAAAGTAAATTAGACACGAAGTGATCCTTTTGTGTTTGACTAACTACATAGATGCAGGCTCCAAAGGCCTTCTCGGAAGCATCACTAAATCCGAACAAATCAAAAGTGTCAGAACAATTTCCAGGATTTACTTTTCTGATGTCGTTCAGTCTCTCCAATGATGAATAATAGTCGTTCCAACTTTGAAGGTGCTTCGGACACAAGGCTGATCCCAATCTAATCCATTTGCCCATAAGTATTACATCAACAATTTTCCTTTGATCAGTACTGGACTCGCAAGCCCAAGAGGATCAAAAATCTGTGCGATTTTGGAAGCCACTTCTCTTTTGGAATTTGGTGCTTGCCTTGCTAGTATAGCTCGAAACTGAAGACAATCCCGTGCTGAGTCCCAGAGAAGTCCAAGAGTCTTACTGGCTTCACCTTTATCTAAAATCAACAAAGTCCCTTCGTTACTTTTGCTCTCCAACTCCTGCAAAATACGTCTGTCATTGGACCTCCACTTCCTCAAATGCATTCCACCCCTCAAAAGGATACTTTGTATTTGTTGCCGTAGCTGAATCACATCTTCAAGAATATTTCCTCCACTCAAACAGTCATCCATGTAAAAATCATCACGAATAGCCTTGGCTGCTATTGGAAGTTCACTCTCATGGAGATTAGCCAATTCATTTAAACATCTCATGGCATGGTACGGTGCAGACCCTGTTCCGTATGTCACTGTGTTTAGTTGATAAATCCTCACAGGGGCTGAAGGATCCTCCTTCCACATAATTTGCTGTAATGCTCGATCATCAGGGTGGACGAGGATCTGCCTGAACATCTTTTCCACATCCGCTGTTATGACATACTTATGACTGCGAAATCTAAGTACAATATGAAAAAGGTCTCTCTGTAAATTAGGCCCAATCATGAGCTTGTCGTTGAGTGGTGTACCGTGTGATGGTTTTGCTGAGGCGTCAACTACCACTCTAACTTTAGTAGTGTCGCTGTCTGGTCTCACCACTGCATGATGGGGTATGAAATATGAGTTTGTCATTTCCTGATTTTTCTGCTCTTCCATCAAAGTTATATGCCCTAGCCTTTGATATTCATTTAGAAAATCTGTGTACACAGTCTTGAGTTCTGGTTGTCTGCTTAATCTCTTGATTAATGATTCTAGTCTCTTTTGTGCATGACCTTTAGACTCTCCAAGTACGACATCTGGTCTTAATGGCAGCCTTACGATGAATCTACCCGTTTCATCTCTTGAAACAGTCTCTGTGAACTGCCTTTCACACATTTTTTCTTCTTTTGTGTAATGCTGAATTTCCGGAACTGCTTCTTGCTTCCAAAATCTTTCTAAATGATCTGCTAATTGTTGGTTGCTGATCTTCATGCATGTGATTGATAATCCTTGTTGATTCTCACAAACTTCACCGCCAATAATCCAACCTAATCGGGTGTTCTGTAGAGCTGGTTGCCCTTGTACTTCGTTTCTGGGTCGACCAATAACAAGCTTCCAATAGAGTCCCGCACCAATCAACATGTCTATGTCCCCAGGCTTGTTGAAAGTCGGGTCTGCCAAGCAAATATCCTTTGGAATAATTAACTTGTCTTTCTTGATCTCTAGCTGTGGCAGTCGTTCTGTAATAGATGGCAACACCACAAATTCTTCTTCTATGGCAAAATCGTCATTTCTTGAAGCGAGTTATACTCTTGCAGTTTTGTTTGTTTCTACTTTGGAACAATCAACTCCCATGATTTGCATGCTTCTCTTAACATTTGGCAAGCCGAGCTTCTTATACAGATTCTCTTTCATCAGATTGATTTGAGATCCCTGATCCAATAAGGCTCGACATGTTGTTCTCCTACCTTGAGCATCCCTCTCATCAATTAATGCCGTTGACAGAAGTATTTGCGATGTGTTTTCTTTTTCCAAGCTTATATTGAGGGGAGGCGAATCCTGAAATTTGACGCAATGATTCACACTCGCTTCGTTTTTTCCAATATTTTGTTTTTGTTTGTTATTGACCTCTGCATGTAATAACGTGTTATGTAAATGTCCACATTTCTTGCACTTTGATCCTCGACAGTCTTTCGCAATGTGTCCTGGCTTCAAACAGTTAAGACACCGTTTTTTCTCTCGGAGAAGCTTCTTCCTGTCTTCTACTGATCGTTGAAGTAACTCCTCACAAATGTAAATAGGGTGACTTCCTCCACACAAAATGCAGCCCTCCTGAGTGGCTGTCATAACAACTCTCTTGCTAGGCCTTTTGTCCTTTGAATATGTCTTAGTATTGAAGTCTTTGTTTTTATTATAATTCAACAGCATATATGATTGAGAACGTTCAGTTAAAAAATGTAAAAATTCTTCTAATGTTGGCATCTCTTCTGGAGTGCATCCTTTTACTCTTTCTTGCCAATCTCTTTGCTCCTCGAAATCCAACTGCTTCTTTGCTAGGTGAATAATCAGCGTATCCCAGTGTTGCACCTGTTGCTTCATTGCCTTTAATGAAGCTATGTGAGTTTGGATATGAAGATGTAACCGCCTGAGGGATTCAGATTTATTCTCTTTTGAAATTGTGGGAAACTTGAAAAGTTCATCTAGATGTGTCTCAATGATCAGAATTTGATTGTCATACGTATTTACAAGCAAGTTCCAGGCACTTGTGTAGTTTTCCTCTGAGATAGTACATCCTTGTATGACCTTGCGTGCTTCACCCTGCAGGACTCCAATCAGATATTGGTATTTTTGGATGTTTGTCAGCTGAGTATCCTGATGAATTGTTGACTCGTAACTATTCTTAAAGAACAACTATTTTGTGAATTCTCCATTGAATTCCGGTAATTTGATTTCTGGTCATTTCTGTACTCGTTTAGAGTGAATTGCTGGTAGGCCTACTTCTTGTTGATGAATGGTGTTGTTTATAGCTGGATTCAATTGAGATAGTAAAGTACTTTGAACCTCTTCCGCTTCATCTATAATTGTTTGCAAACGTGTAACTGCATTGAAATAAATGGATTCGAACAGCTGCCGCTCTCCTTCACATTCCACTTGAAACTCTTGTGCTGCCAATTCATCAGTGATCTCTGTTTCCTCTATTTTGATCTGTAGTTCTTCAAAGGCACTCCATACTTCATCACATTTTTTAATTTTAACCTTTGCTTCCGATTTTGATGTGTCAGCTGTAATAGAATTGTTTATTCTTGTTAACATGCCTTTTACTCGGCCACGCGATTGCTTTAATTTCGCAAGTTGCGACATGTCGAAATTGAGGTTATGAGTAGCTTCTGAAGGATTATGTTATGTTTAGGTTATCAAAGGATTTCTAGGAACGTTTTTATTATTTTATTTTTATGTCTGGGCTGCTCTCTAACCTATTTGCCGTCTTGTGACGTTCGTCTCCGTGAAGCGTATTGCCGTCTTGCCGATTGCCGTAATATCGGCTCGTTGCCGATGCTATTTCTGAATATCTCCGGTTTTCGAAGGCCGTGCCGTTGGGCGCCAATGTTATTGTATGTATTTTTGACGTGAATAAAACGCTGTTGCGTTTACCGATTGCTTAAATCTTTATTTTGTGTCCTTACTTTCTGTCGTAAGTTTTAACAATTTCAAACAATTGACTACACGCTCCCGCGAGTACGGGTCGCAACAAAAACCAGTCGACGCGCAATCGACTCCTTCCTTTCAACATCGACGGGATGAAGTCTACTCATTAACACATCCAGAGCAAGACCAACTACAATACTCAGACCTTAATGCAGGTCTCGAAAGTGTGAAAATGGCGTATGCAGAAGCCCCGGCATATTGTTTGTTTACATTCGTTGCTGGGATACACAATTTAGCTTTGATTAGCTTCGTTTGATGAAAGTTGGGATAAACTGTCGCTCATCTGTAATTTTTAGTGTCTTCTGTATGTCTGTACTGTCCAGTTCGCGTTAATGTACTGCAATCGTATGTAAATATGTGTTAATACGCTTAATATGGACTGGTTCGTTTGTGTGATGATTGTCCAGTCAACCGATGGCATTGCGTCATTTACTTCGGATGTTGAAGTACCTAAGACTAAAGCATAAGAGAAGTGTCTCAAGAATATACACCGCAATGATTTGCTAGTTAGTGACAATATAATAATAGCTTAGTACACGTCAGTAGTGTCGTACGTAAAGGGAAAACGCAATGAGCATCTACGACTAGACCAAACCGTTGACGTTATCCTGAACGCTCAGCAATATGTGCCTCCGTAAATCATTACCAGTCTGGCAGATGTTCTACACTGCCTTGTATACACGCCAAATAATACAGTGAACTTCTGTTTTATTGGTTAAGGAAGATGTTCCCCCTGTGCCAAACAGTGAACTCATTGTGTTCCGTCATTCATACTTTTGTGATTCTTACAGCTTGCAGGTTATTTTTTATTATGATGTGTGTAATAAAGTGTTGTGAGTACCTTGCCAACTATGTACTTATATTGCGAGATGGTGTGCCGCGATAATTCCGTAAAAGTGAGATGGTGCTTTCCAACCAGTACTTGACTAAATCTACTATTTCCAGCGTACAACAATTCAAAATAACAGCGAATGTTTAATAGGTTAGATGGCAACATATTATCGTGTCCCTTGTGTGTAGTATTCTCCATAATTATGTTCTGATATCCCTACGACGACTTCTTTGCATATTTCAATCAACTAATTCGGTGTGATGTTTTACCCGAGATTTTAGGCAATTCCACGAGAGGTCATAATTGAATTGTATCTCTATGGCGTTGGTTCGATTATTTCAGGCAACTATTCTCATTCCGATTGTGTACACAAATACTCTGCATGTGCTGGGACAGCACTTAAGTAACCGGGTACTTTCTTCTCTCCTACTTCAGAATCTGTTTGATTTTTTGCTGATAATATTATTCTATAATTCTTGAACTTAAATACAAATCGTGATAACTCGCCAAAAAGCTTCTTATTCAACCACAGAATCAGTGAGACTATTGTAGCTGTCCCTTGGGTGAAAACGAAGAAACCTATAATTCGAGGCCAGCACTATATAGATAAATTAATTCAGGTAAGTCTAAATGATTGATGCATATTTCTTCGGAACCTAGTCTCGTCTAGTGATATATTTTATGCTCTTCGGTGAGTAAAAATAATAATTTACACGAACTGTGGCAAGCCCGATGACATGATCTTAGCTATAGGTAGGGCAACCATCGCCGCCATGTTTTTTCTACATTAAGGTCTGAGTATTGTAGTTGGTCTTGTCCAGAGCAAGACCAACTACAATACTCAGACCTTAATGCAGGTCTCGAAAGTGTGAAAATGGCGTATGCTGAAGCCCCGGCATATTGTTTGTTTACATTCGTTGCTGGGATACACTATTTAGCTTTGATTAGCTTCGTTTGATGAAAGTTGGGATAAACTGTCGCTCATCTGTAATGTTTAGTGTCTTCTGTATGTCTGTAAAGTCCAGTTCGCGTTAATGTACTGCAATCGTATGTAAATATGTGATAATACGCTTAATATGGACTGGTTCGTTTGTGTGATGATTGTACAGTCAACCGATGGCATTTTGTCATTTACTTCGGATGTTGAAGTACCGGTACCTAAGACTAAAGCATAATAGAAGTGTCTCAAGAATATACACCGCAATGATTTGCTAGTTAGTGACAATAATAATAATAATAGCTTAGTACACTTCAGAAGTGTCGAACTTAAGTACGTAAAGGGAAAACGCCATGAGCATCTACCGCTAGACCAAACCATTGACGTTATTTTGAACGCTCAGCAATATGTGCCTCCGTAAATCCTTACCAGTCTGGCAGATGTTCTACACTGCCTTGTATACACGCCAAATAATACAGTGAACTTCTGTTTTATTGGTTAAGGAAGATGTTCCCCTTGTGTCAAACAGTGAACTCATTGTGTTCCGTCATTATTCATACTTTTGTGATTCTTACAGCTTTATTATGATGTGTGTAATAAAGTGTTGTGAGTACCTTGCCAATTATGTACTTATATTGCGAGATGGTGTGCCGTGATAATTCCGTAAGAGGGAGATGGTGCTTTCCAACCTATAGTACTTTACTAAATCAACTATTTCCAGCGTACAACTATTCCAAACGGTAACAGCGACTGTTTAGTAGGTTAGATGGTAACATATTATCGTGTCCCTTGTGTGTAGTATTCTCCATAATTATGTTCTGATATCCACACGACGACTTCTTTGCATATTTCAATCAACTCACTCGGTGTGATGTTTTACCCGAGATTTTAGACAATTCCACGAGAGGTCCTAATTGAATTGTATCTCTATGGCGTTGGTTCGATTATTTCAGTCAACTATTCTCATTCCGATTGTGTACACAAATACTCTGCATGTGCTGGGGCAGCACTTCAGTAACCGGGTACTTTCTTCTCTCCTACTTCAGAATCTGTTGATTTTTTGCTAATAATATTAATCTATAATTACTGAACTTAAATACACATCGTGATAACTCGCCAAAAAAGCTTCTAATTCAAACACAGAAACAGTGAGACTATTGTAGCTGCCTCTTGGGTGAAGACGAAGAAACCTATAATTCGAAGCCAGCACTATATAGATAAATTAATTAAGGTAAGTCTAAATTACTGATGCATATTTCTTCGGAACCTAGTCTCGTCTTGTGATATCTTTTATGCTCTTAGGTGAGTAAAAATAATAATTTACACGAACTGTGACAAGCCCGATGACATGATCTTAGCTATTGGTAGGGCAACCATCGCCGCCATGTTTTTTCTACATTAAGGTCTGAGGATTGTAGTTGGTCTTGTCCAGAGTCTGTCCTAGTTAACGTAATTTCAAATTCTGTTACAGACTATTTCAGAGTCTCACTCAAAATATTTTAAACAATTGTGCACCCAGTTATCTTACACTTACACAAAAGTCAAATTCATGGTTGGTCATGACATGACTAAATATTCCCATCTTTCCCAATTTGATGGAGTGAAATACACTACAAGCATACCATCAGTTACATAGTGATCAGACTTATCACCTGCTTACTTCTATAAATACTTAATTCAGCATCATCTGACTGCACTTTGCATGGTCATGCTTATTTAAAGAAAATTATATTATACCACTAATTCTTCTTCTTCTTCTTTGCCTTTTGAGACCACAAAGGATCACTTTAACCCACCATTAGTTCATTCGACTTGTAGGAACTGTACGAGCCTTGCGGTCTTCCCAGTACTTCTTCATTCGTATTGATCTTCTTGACCTTTCTTGGCCAGAAAATATTATTGTTGGAATTTTCCTTTTTAGGGGTGGAAAATTAAGTCAAATTTGTAAGTGCTGTAGTTAAACTTTTCTTATTTTCTGTTATTAGACCAATTTCTTTTAAGTCCTCTCTGATTTCTTTAAACCATCGGCATCCAGTTGTGTTTTTTGAAGCAAGATTGAACTGTACTACAGTAGTTGTATCAGAAGATGTGAATCTGGCATTCGCGTGATGTGCCCAAAGAATCCTAGTCTTTTCTTTCGCATGGTATCAGTTATGGGTTCTAGTTTGTTATAGACAATATTGTTAGGTAATATTCGCCATTGCCCATCTTTTTTATAACTTTTATTGATACAAGTTCTTCCAATTCGCCTTTCGATCTTCTGTAATCTGTCGGTTTTTGGAATGTTCATTTAGATGGAATAATGTTTCTGCTGCATATGTGCGTTCCGGTTTTATGACTGTTGTAATGTTTAATTTTTGCATTAATTGATAAGCATTTCTTTTTGTAAGTTTCCCATGTTTATTTTTGTGCCCTAGATAACTTGTTTGTTCTTATATAAATCGATGCTTTCTCATTTAAGTGGTTTATTAACTCTACTAGATATTTGAATCGTGTTACAATTTTAATTTTTGTACCATTAATTTGTATTTCTTTTAAGGGTGTTGGTTTTTGTGGCATGATTTCTGTTAATTCAAAATAATGATATCTTAAGGCCAATTTTATTGGCAACAGTCTGAAGCTCTGATATCTGTGTTTTGGCTTCCTATAAATATTTCGCCAATAATGCCATGTCGTCTGCAAAACCAAGACAATTGGTTTTAATTTTTCTACCTATTTTAATATTTGGAGGGGATTTTTTAGACCATTCTCACATTACCATTTCTAATGCACAATTAAACAGTAATGGTGATAAGCCATCACCTTGTCGTAAACCGGTTGTGATCTCAAATTGGTCAGAGAATTCACGTCTGAATTTAACTTTTGATTTGGTGCCTATAAGAGTTAGTTTTATGAGATTTGTCAATTTGGGGTGTAATCCCATGTGTCTTAGAATTTTTAATAAAGATTCTCTATGAATACAATCATATGCTTTCTTGAAGTCTATAAATGTTATTATAAATATATTTTTATTATATATTCTCCAAGTGTTTCCTTATCTCTTTTATAACATCATAAATCTCAACATATTACCCTAAATCATTTACAGAATATGTGGACTATCATTCTAAGTTAATCTTATAACTTTCAATTCAATTCTTTTTTTATAAACAACTACACCAACCTATCCTGTTCTTTTCATTGTGTAGATAAACTAATCATTTCTTTTTAATTATCATGAATTTCCTTTTAATCACGTAACTAGTGTGCGTAAATTATCATGGTTAAGTATTTAAGCATAATGACGAGAATGCTTGAAATAATGAGTCTCCAAAGTAATGAATGTAAAAAAGAAAATGGGAATGTTAGAACCATAATTTTTCAGTGTTCACCTAATAAGATACACTATTTTAACACTGAAGTTAAAATCGAAAAATTCAAATCATGAATTACACCCTAGCTGTCGATAGCTAGTCTACCACTCTCATTTATTCCATCTTAAATTCAGTAGTTTTTCCATGCCATATTTCAAACAAAAATAGGCATGCTCCTATTAAGTTCCAATCTCATAATCGTAGAATAATTTTATCATTCGAAGTAGTGATGAATTTATAAAAATTCCAAAAAGAAAATTTGAACTGGCTCGTACTAAGCATCATGGATTATGCCTCGCCACGTATAGTGACCCATCAATTCCCGAATCACTTTATCACATGACCTCCTCGTAGACGAAAAATAAATGTAGCTAAGAAGAAGGAAGAATGAAAGAAAGAAAGAAAAGAAGAAAATAGTTAACAAATAATTAGTTCAACTCCATGATTACTAATACGTAGACCAACCACTTATAACTATTAATTGAAGTAAAGTTTCAGCTCACCAGCTGGTAAAAAACAAGAAAGTAGGGTACAAGCCTAGCATGCTCATGGAATGTAGAACCTCTGGAACCAGGACCATCTTCTTCCCATTCCAGAACTCCAGGATTCCATCTTCTTCCATCTTCATCCTTGCCTTCTCCAGGAAGCGAAACCGGGACCTTTTCGTTTCTTGGACGCGTTGTCTTCCATTTCCCATGGTGTGGTTATGTCATGGCTATATCATGGCCTCATCTCGATGTAGTTGTCACTCCTTCCAGTCTCCTCACGTATATGTCTAGTGCGTCAGGTTTCCTTCCAATAAGCCCATTTCAATTTCTAATGACACTGCCATAAACAATGTTGGAAAAGTCCTTCCATAATACCATGGTCTTTAGTTCTTGTGTCGCACACTGTTCTCGAAGAACACTAAGGATTCCTTCAATGTAATGTCACAGGCTTTACATATGCAATATGCTTAAAGTGTTTATAACTGCACGTATAATATTGACTGGCTGAGCACATCAGCTGGCCTTCACTCAAGGCTAAGTATCTCGCCTGTTGCTTGAATGTTCAGTTAATGATCTAGGTCGTATTAGACCTCCACTTTATGGCTATGGTTTGTGTAGCAAGTCCACCCTTACATGAAAATGATATATACATCCGCACCAGTATAATGTTATTCGATTACACACGGCCGTTTGAAAACATTTACACAACATATTATAACTCATCATGTTGCTCATATTAGCTCCGTATTGACACAATCAAATTCAGCAAAATTAAATTTATTTTGAAATCCGCCCTTTCAATACAATTAAAATCTTGTTTTACAGATACAGTTGAACCTCGTTAACACGTTCCTCATTAGTACGTTTTATTGCATATCACGTCGTAATTTTCAAGTCCTGATTCTTATCTGATGACAATAATGTAAAAGTACCTCATTTATCAGGTCGCACATTTTGCCGCGCATCGCTTAGTACGATCGCATTTTCGTCAGCCCTGAAAGCATTCTTTGTCCACCCCTAGTGGAATGTGAGACCGACCGCTCTGAGATAACATTCCTTGCCAACAAAAGGAAGGAAGCTTGTAGTTTAACGTGACCGTTAATCTCGCGATCATAAGCCACGGGACCTCCGTTTTACGTGGAATCCGAACCACAGGACATGGCATTTCAAATCGAAAATCTCACATGCAGTGACCGGGAATCGACCTTGCCAACAAGCGAGCGAGGACTGCGACATAACGTACTTCTGAATAACGCGTTTTTTACATTTCCCTTACTGAAACCATGGTGGCCGCTACTCCTGGAAAACCTGGATATCCTGGAAAACTCCTGGATTTTTATTAGGTCTGGAAACCTCCTGGAAAAGTCCCGGAAAATGATGAAAAATTTGAAAACTCCTGGAAAATGGCCACTGTTAATTATTTTCAAAAATCTTTCCCTCTTAAATCATACTCCCGCTGCGGTTTTGGGTGAGCACTCTATCGTTAACGAAAGAAATTTCCTCAGGCTACCTGTTTCTGTGTGTGAGAACACGCGATAGTATTGTTCTAAAACATATTGAGTATAGACAACTTCATCGCAATAAAATTGCAGGCTGCATTCTTTTCTCTTTTTTTTTTTAAGCGGATATTTGAGTCGCAAAGGCTTTTTAAAAACAACAATTGTATGTAGGCTTGTGTATCAATAACGCAATCACCACTAATTTTTTTCAACATCTGTATAAGTAAACGAAACACAAGTGCTCTATATTGGTCTTGAAGTAGGCAACCGATAAAGCCTCCCCCGCACTCGCGCTTATTTTTAAATCTGGGAAAATGAGAATTACTCCTGGAAAATTCCTGGAAAACTCCTGGAAAATCGTTGACAGATTCAAGTGGCCACCATGTGAAACAAATTAATGAGGTTTAATTATCATTTTCCATTAGTACGTTTTCCCGCTTTTTACGTTCAAATTTTTCAGTCCCTTGAAAAACCTACTAACGAGGTTCCACTGTACATATTTCGGGATATTTTCCCTTCTTCAGTCTGCATGAGTGACTTAAAGGTACATTTTCATACTATTAAAAGAATCTATAAAAACATGAAGAAAATCATACAATCTTATATACATTCTACTGTACTAAATCCTTCAAAAAAATGCTAACGTTTGCATACATAACAAATATTGGTACATTACAAAACATATATAATAAAAAACACTGGATGACATTAGTAAAGGTGGTTCTGAAATGCCCTTGTGGGAAACCTGCACTGTAATTTTTTTTATCTGTTAGGAGCACTATGTCCTTAACCTTCATATTAAAAGTGGGGAACATCGTTTGTGGTTAGAATTCTTGATGATGTATGTCAGATTAACTCTTTTTTCTGTGAATGGGGCTTGTTGTTAAACATATGTAGTATATCCATTCATTTTAAATGCTGAATTTCCAAGCAGAAAAAAGTCTCTGGTTTGACGTGTTTCATATTTGTACTGGCCCATTCCATAGCTACAATAGGGTGGATAGTAGAGATTGCTGTCCAATTGCATAAAATTTGTTGTGCCAATATTTAGTGTATGGATGATGAATTTATAGTCCTGAAAAATTGAAGAAAAAACTATATAAGGATTGTTATTTCCCGAGAAAAATGCAAGAGACCGGATAAAGAAGAGAAAAACCTGTGGGCTGCAGATGTGCGTTGATCCAATTTAAGTGAAAAAAACTTACGCGTGGAATAATGATACAGTGGCATATGATCTGCTGATACTCTGGTAAAAGCAGATGGGATGTGAAGGCTATAATTATGGAAAAAAGAAGAAAAGAAAAATATTTCTTAATAATGAAAAATTTTTGTAAGTGCCGATAAAATGGAAGGTTTAACGTAATAAGGTATAGTGGACAATCAAACGCGCTCCCTTACCTTGCGTGTGTATGCGACTCGGTTGCGGAAGCCTCTAGAAATGTGCTGGTCCGAGCTGAGAGCTCTCCTTTGTCGTGTGTGGGGAGGGGTGCTGCGAGGTGAGGGAAGGGGAACTGTCGAGGGGAAAAATTGGAGTGGGTGAGATAAGTGACGTGCTGCGAGGGTGGAGAAAGGGGTATGACAGTAGTGTGCTACTGTATTAGTGGTAGTTATTTATGTTGATCTTGTTATTATTGTGTGCTATATGGATGACTGTTCTTTGAGGAGTGTTATCTATTATAATATATTGAGGGCCGGTTCCATCAACCTTGCGTTAAATTTGGCTAACAAAACGTTAGTTAACAAATCGTTATAATTTTAACATTCTGTTATAGATTACGTGTTCCACAAAATGTTTTAACAAGTCGGTTAACAAACGATGCGTTAAATGTCACTTGCTGTAAGGATCAAGGAAGCAGTGAACGGCATGGATGGTTTTTCAGACTTCTGAACTGGGTCTATTCAACTTTTATTCATTTGTTTGCTATTCGCGAACTCAAGCGACGGTGCTGCCGTTATCTGGAACTAGCGTAAGAGCGATGGAAACATAAGCAAACAGATGCTATAACATGTGATTTGAGTAGATCGGTGTGCTCTTTTCTCGTGTTTTCAGTTATTTTTATAATAATTGAGGTTAAGAGATGAGTAATATAATTGCTCAGTTCCGCTGTGCTTTTCAAATTCAACAATTGCCATATCAATGCTTTACTTCCACAAAAAGAAAGCTTTTCAGACGGAATGGAGTAGATTAGGCCTACTTCGCGTAGCAAAGCCGATTTCGAAGTACTGTATATGCTCGTATGCGGCTGCCAATTTACCAAGGAGAATTATATATTAATAAATACTACCGGTAATGAATTTTTTAAAATAACCAGTACCCTACATTCTCCCCCGCATTACAAACTAGGCGACTTTCAGCAGGGTCGATTTGACAGCTGTTCTTCCCGTGAGGCAAAAATTACTTTAGGGGTCGCTTTATCGTAGGCCTACATGTGGTTGTGTTTTTTTTTAAACTTGCCCCATTGCTGCTTCAAATCTGTGAAGCTCAGTTTTCCTAATAATCAGGTGCCTATTAAAAATTTTAAAAATCTTTATAGTCAACTTTAGGCTATTTATAGATAAAAAATTGTATGTGCGTTTATATTTAAATTGCATCGTGACACTGTTTATCTAAACTAAGTGAAAATGAAAACTACAAATCAACACTCATGCTGATCAACTGAAAGCTTTGGATACAAATCAAATGGCTGTCGTTTCCACTATCGTAGTTTTATTCATCATTTGAAATTCAGTACAGTAACATTTTGTGCACTATAAAACTCCATTATTGACAATTACGTATTGATGTTGCTGTCTGAAATAGTCTATATTTACCAATTTCATTACAAGTAGGCTAATTTGTAGGTTAGGCCTAGGCATATCATTTAAGTGGCCGGTTGTAAGGTAAAGTCCTTACTGTATTTATGCACAACACATCTCCAGAAACTTCTTTTCAGACAGTTGCAACATGTCATGAGACCTTGGCAAGAATTTTTGTTCTGTAGCATTATTCAAATACGGTAATCAAAAATAAATAATACAATAACTGAGCACGAAAGGCATAGCCTACTGTATTTGCTCGTAAACATTTTTTACACTATGTTAAACTTCTTAACTGAGCAAGAATGGGACGTTAAAATAACGGATAGGTTAACGATTTGTTAGCAGTAATGTTGGTTAATGGAACACCATTTTGCTATCATTTCCGTTAAATTACTTTAACGTGTCGTTAAAATTTTAACGAAGTTTGATGGAACCGGCCCTGAGTCTATTAGGATGTTAAATAGAATATTGGAGTCGAAATTTATTTAGTTTGGGTTGCGTGAATATTTTCAAGTCCTTTTTCTATGATTACGGGCGTGGTGGCTCAGCGGTCTAGCTGTATGCCTCTCACCAAGGCAGTCCAGGTTCGATTCCCAGTCAATGCATGTGAGATTTTCGAAGTGAAGTGCCATGTCCTGTGGTTCGGATTCCAAGTAAAAAGGAGGTCCCGTGGCTCATGATCTCAAGATTAACGGTCATTTTAAACTACAAGCTTCCTTCCTTTTTTCCTTTTCTATGGTAGTGAATTTGTGTCCTGTTTCTGCCATGTGATTACCCATGGCTGAAAATTTGTTCTTTGATAGCATTGACATGCTCCAAAAATCTGGTGTTGAACCCTCTCCCCTGTTTGACCCATGTAATCGGCTTCAGATTTTTCATAGGTAAATGGATTTTGTGTTTAATATATCTCATTTATTTTATATTTAAGTTTGTAGTCGGAAACCATGTTGTCATTTTGAGTCGAATTTTATACATGCGATCCGACGTGACGTTTTGATATTTATATGCCATTGTTGAGTCATATTGTCTTATTGTCTGATTGTTTATGGTCTTTACCAAATGATCATTACAGGGTGTCGAGCGATACGGGAAATACGGAAAATACGGGAATTTTAGTGACCCGGGAAAAATACGGGAATTATACGGGAAATTCGCACTTGATACGGGAAATCTTGAAAAGTCTCATAATGCCCGACTTCTTAGCCCCCGAACGCTCGGTAGAGTCCTCACGCTCAATCTTCTATTTCGCCTGCAGACCGCGCTGCCACCCGTAATTTGCGCCACCGATAGAGCGCTAAGCGGGATGAGAACCCAGCCACGTCGAATGCATACTTTGCCTGGCCGACCGCCGGCCGTACCAACACCACCTATATACTAGGTGGTGTTGGCCGTACCCTCTACGCGTGGGCTACGCGCGCCGCGCTCGTTGCTGACAATGACATACAGGAATCAGTCCGCCTTGTTATTCACAGAGGAGACCTGGGTTTCTCGACAAGAGCAGCCCTTAATGAAGCTAACAGATCAAGATATTAGAAAATTCCAGACGCTGATGTGCTGCAATTTCGCACCAACTGCCGAAAATTGTACATTCGTATCCTATGGCTGAAAAAATCAGAGTGGTCAACTCTTGCTCACGAGAGACCCGTGCTATTTCCTGCCTAGACACTATAG
The DNA here is from genome assembly GCA_946902985.2 of Meconema thalassinum. Taxonomy (NCBI): domain Eukaryota; kingdom Metazoa; phylum Arthropoda; class Insecta; order Orthoptera; family Tettigoniidae; genus Meconema; species Meconema thalassinum. The sequence goes on from OX336390.1 coordinate 791,759,996, forward strand.
GGGTCGCTGAGACTCCTAAGTTGGAAGAAGTTACGATCGTCATTGCCCTGGAAATTCTTTGTAATCAGAAGAATTTGCTTTCTGGCGCAATGGCTACACTGACGTATAATCTGGCGAAGTGTATTTTTTTCACGGAGCAACTTAACACCGTAGTAGGCACGCAGCTTTTTGTATTTAGTTTTCTGGCATCTTGTTTTAAATTATTGACTGACATATTTCTAAATGCAGACAATCCATACCTCCATTAGGATTCGAGTTCCATAATTCATGCAAAATGAGGTCCGTTCGTTTGTGAAATTGGGGTCATAACCCCCCTACCCTTTCAGTGATTACCATATGGTACTTTACGTAGACTAGGGTGAAGATGTAAATGAGCATTAAAAAATATGTTGCCAGTTGTTTGGTTTATTAACTTGCGGTAATATCATCCATAGGTAATGAAAACTGGGCATGGTTGGATTTTAAGGTAGAGCCGCATGTGCTATCAAATCGCTTTCTTGCAATACCTGAAATATGTATGGAATTATAAAATGATTATTGGTTAAATAAGTGTTAATAGATAGGCTATTATAATTATAATGATTAAATAAATATTAAAGAAGAAACGATGCGTTGTTAGTAAATATTAGGCCTACCGGTACGGCGAATAGCCTACAACTCGTAGCTTACGTCACAATTTAGCATTTAAACAGGTCACGTTAATGCATAATATGCCAATATAACAACTGGATAGCAAATTATAATAATATTCTCACATATAACATATATAATTTGCACCAACTTAATTATTGTAGTCCAATGCATGTGAGATTTTCGAAGTGAAATGCCATGTCCTGTGGTTCGGATTCCACGTAAAAAGGAGGTCCCGTGGCTCATGATCTCAAGATTAACGGTCACGTTAACTACAAGCTTCCTTTTTTAATTATTGTAGTCTAAGATATGTTAGACCAATGCCGTTGAAATGTGCAAATCGCACACTTTGTAGGCAAGCTGTTTGTTATGGTCGTCTCTGATGCGAAGTTCTACTAATTACTCTTTTTGGAGACACTTGTCTTTGGAATATTCATGAAAGACCAACCCTTTAGTTATTATTTCATAAGTTTGAACGCCTAAAAACAAACCACAATCCGAAATAATAACGAGATAATCACGAACGAAAGTTCCACTGTCAATGAAATCAAATGGAGATTCGCGGACCGGAAGTTCGTTATGCATAAGCTTCGATGCCATTTTTATCTCGTGGAAGCTCTATAATGTTACGGTACCATACAATTCAATCACTTCCAGTAAATATTTATTACTAGCGGACCCGTGCGAGAAATCTCGCATGTTCATAAACCACACTTTCTCCAATAGGTTTATAATGAGACACTTAAGGAGAAAGGTTATGTTTTTATTTCAAACAATATGATTATAGAACACTATTAACATTTCAGGATAAAGGAAAGACCTCAGAATGTTAATGACATGAAACATGCGTCTCAGTGGCCCGTGGACAGGAAGTATGGAGCGTATTATCCTACATCAACGGTGATTTGCAAATCGCACACTTAGTACAATTTTTTTAAGTCCTTTTTTAAAGAAATTATAGATATTTATGAAATTATAGTGCAATAAGTCACTGCTAATGTCCATTCTCTTTCATTTGAATGCTCATTTGTCACGATCGGTCGCTTGTGAGCGCCGCAGGAGGATGCATACTACTGAAATAATATATATGAAGATGTGACACTCCTATTCTCTACTCTCTCAACCCTCCTCAGTAGTGATGGGCTGCGAGTGGACCTCGCGAAGAATCGAGTCTGGAACCATAAAACTCGAGATACTCGAGTCCGGATCGAGGCCGAGGACGCTGTCAGCGTTATCCGTGAGCCATATATGGAAACTACACGATATAGAGTAATGTCGGTACGCCTTGGCCAAGTATTATTAGTTTCCCATCAATGCACAGTGATACAATAGGATATTCAAAATTGGAAACCGGCAAGAAGTGGACTGATGACAGAAAGAAAGAACGCAATACAGTAAAGAGAAATTTCCTTCAACGTGATAATTTGCTAAGCAGTAGTATATATCGCTGTTGATAACGCCATTAGTCTTATCGATATCTCTGGTTGAGTGGTTAACGGTGCTAACTTTCACGCAGCGTGCTGAGGTTCGATTCCCGGCGAGGAGGTTTTTTTAAACTTGATTTTTTAAATTACATTTCTTTCTTTATCATTACCTAGTCGTTATAATATGAAGCATAGTGTGCATTTTGCAAACGATTTCTCTTGTAAATCACTAGTAGAAAAGTCGTTTGCAAGTTTAGCGAGTGTTGGGAATTTGGCCGCATTCTGTCCTATATCGTAAGTACGGATCGTGACGTCACCGTGGAGACTCGAGTCCTTCGCACGGGTTACTCGTTCAGACTCGGAACTGCTAGACTCGATTCTCGCGAGTCCAAGCGTCACTCGCGCACATAACTTCTCCTCAGTAAAACAGTCATTTATATCAGCTCTCCTCAGGTAAACGGTATTTTATTTGTGTTCGTAGCATCCCATCCCATCTGCGAGAGAGTTCACTCGCGCGCGCGGCCCGCGCTTTGCTCACGCTAGCGGGTTAGGCCTAAATATCGCCATCACCCGTGAGCTGCGGAAGTGTCTCCAAAAATGCAAGTTACACTTACGCCAGACAATTTTGATTCGCGCTTTAAGATTCATTTTTCAGCCATTCGGTATGCGAACTCTAGTCTTAGACGGTTCTAAAATATACGGGAATTTGGTGGATTTTCGTACGGGAAATACGGGAATCTATACCGGCGAATTTGAAAAAGGGCCATCGCTCGACACCCTGTCATTATTATTCAAAATTAAATGATAAATAAGTCACAGCAAGCATTCATGATTGAGACGTTATTTAGTGTACTCTTTACAACTACAAAGCCTAGACGAAGCCGAGACAGGTAATGCTAGTTTCGACCAGCATAAAGTGCTATGATGCAGTCCCCTACTGTGTGGTGATCAAACATACAGTACTATTTTCCAGTTGGAAGCACAATTCTTCTGCCGACTGAGCTATGCAGCCTTCTCATATTAGAACAGTGAGTCTGAAGTTAGTCAACCTGGTAGTGTCTCAAACTTATTTTACGCTGTGAGCATAGTAATTGTTCATTAATCTTTTCACTTCCACCCCGAGTTAACTCAGAAATGTTTGTGTCTTCCGCTGTCCCAACCATGACTTTTACTCGTATTTCAAATGTTGCACTCTCTCCCTGTCCCGAGTTTAATTGGATGATCCAGTTCTGTTGTTCAGTGTGAGGAGGCAGTGCCTGTCAATGTTCAGAGATGAACAAAACCATTTAATACATCACGATTACCATAATGCTTAGTCTATTATCATTTATGAAAGAAATAGGCTTACGAGATCAACTTTTGTCCTAGTGTGTGTGCGTGCGTGTGTGTGTGTTTTTTTCATAAAATATAAACGGCCGAAACGATTTCAATGAAACTCGATGAGTGCATACTACTACTTCGTCCGACCTGGACCGTGTCTTCCAATTTTATTCCGTTTCACCAATCCAACATGGTGGCCGCGCGAAATATTTCACTGGCATTCTATATCTTCACATCAGTAACAAATATCACCCTGAAATTTTGTACGGTGATAAAGGGTACTATTCGAAGAAGTATCCATAAAGGGTACTACTAGAAGTTTATCTATGTGACATTCATAAACCTGCTAAGTACAAAACTAACATGGTGGCCAAGCGAATTTGAAACATTTAAATAGACTTGACTCGCAATTTAACCATCAGAGCGCGATGAAACTTGGTACAGAAAATGTTTATACTCATTGTAATGCAGTAACATCTAAGTTAGTTAAATTGTTTACATATTCTCAAGATGGCGCTTGTGCAAAATTGTAAAATTAAGTTATTTCTTGTGTGCTAATCTTGCGAACGAAGTCAACGTTTGAATAATGAACCAATGCAATAATATTCTTCTAATGGTACATAACTGTATGGCCTACACATACAATCCAACATTGCGACCATCCAAAATATTTAGACGGTTCTCAATATCTACGAATCTCTTGCAGCAATCAAACTGAAAATTTGTATGTTGATAGTGGCTGTTTTTCGTATGGCTTTTAGTGCCGGGAGTGTCCGAGGACATGTTCGGCTCGCCAGTTTTGTAGCTGCTTCGAGACGGACACCCCATGGGTGAGCTACAAGTACCTGGGGGGGGGGGGAGTTGGAATGTAAGGGCTAGGAATTGGAAGGTAGCGGCTGTGGCCTATACTTGGGGACCAACCCCGGCATTTGCCTGGAATGAAGATGGGAAACCACAGAAGACCATCTTCAAGGTTGCCGGCGGGGGGATTCGAACCTCCGCGCCTCCCGGATGTGAGCGACTGCCAGCAGTCATGCCGTAACGACCTCGGCTAACTCACCCGGTATAGTGGCTGTTAACAGGACTTAAAAGAAATTGACCTAACAACAGAAGATGGTACAAATAAGAAAAGTTTAACAACAGCACTTTAAAATACTACTATTCATTTACCACTCACAAAAAAGAAAATTCAATGACATGGTGAGCACAAAACCAACATGGCGGCACTGCAAAATTTAAATATTTAAATGGATTTTCATCCAAGCGCTATGGAACTTGGCACAGTGTATCTTCATACAAGCCTTAATATAGATAAAGTGGGAACACCACATCACCAATCTTGATGTTCTTGAGAAAGCGCTTGTTAATAGTATAGAATCATCCATCATTGGTCGTCAACTTAGATGGATTGGACATGTCCATCGGATGGATGATACGAGACTACCACGCCAGGTTCTGTATGGTGATCTCACCTCCGGCACCAGACCTCATGGAGGCCCTAAGAGACGTTACAAGGACCAATTTAAGCAGAATAAGTTGACAGGACTCAATCCACAAACCTGGGACCAGCTTGTTAAAGACCGTTCAACTTGGCGCCAGACCATCCCGGCTGCTGTCAAAATGTTTGAAGAAGAACGTCGTAGAATTGTTAAGGCCAAGCGACAAGCACGAAAGGTCCGTGCAGCACAGCCACGCCCTCCACCAACAGTTCTGTGTGATCTGTGTGGACGTTTGTTTCATGCACGCATTGGGCTTTTCAGTCACCGCAAACATGCCCACAGACCTCAACCTTAGATTATTTTAGACTGTTTTGGAAGAAGATGTATACTCGGAAACGAGTTAAAGACGACGACGACGAATATAGGCTACTGACATATAATTTAATGGGATTTTATGAGAACTTAAGAATGACGGCTGTGCAATTTTTTTAAACTCTCGTTTTCATTTCTCGTGTCCTAAGTAAGACCAGTAGGATATATGTTGTTTTATGATATCATGACTTGCATTATTTTTTGACAGCTGTCGTTAATCGCCCAACATGGCTGCTTCCACTTGTAAACAGTTTGACAGAGGATGATATTTTAGGTAATGATGATGAGTTTGACTATTATGAGGCTAGTGAAGAGTCTTAGAGAATGAGTCTGTGGAAAGTAATAGTGAGGGTGATATGTCTGAAGGAGGAGGAAGCAGAAAACCAACCAGCTCATGTGGGGAGGAAACGACCAAGGTTAGTGCCACGAATACAGTTTCTCGTAGAATCTGGATAAATTACACCATTGAAACATGATTTTGACCAAACCCAGTATGGCATTAGTCAACAAAAAAAAAAAAATCAATCCCTGGCACTAGACAGCCCATGTCGGGTTAAGGCCGACCAAGCGACCGCTGCCCAGCCATTTGGCCTGCAGATAATGGGGTGACGCGTGATCAGCGCATCGGGTCCCCTCGGCCGTTAATCTTGGTATTCGTGATTGGGGCGCTGTCTCACTGTCAGACAGCTACTCAATTGCCCTCACGAGGCTGAGTACATCCCGTTCCAACCCTCACGTCAGTTTTAAAATCCCTGACGGAGCCGGGGATCGAACCCGGGGCCTCCAGGTGAGAGGCAGGCGCGCTACCCCAACACCACGGAGCCGGCTAGTATGGCATTAGGCAAGAACTTAACTTCAATGAACATTCTACCGAATATGAAATATTCGTTAGCCTATTTACGATGGATCTGTTTTCACATACGGTATTTCAAAGGAGACCAATATATTTTTGCCAAGTGCAAGCAACACCTAATGTCTCGCAGTAGGAACTGAAGACGTGGAATTATCAACGGTAGATGGGTTTAGCTCCCCTGGACTGCCACCGAGCATGATCGATGTTTAGCGAGCTGTAGGCCGGCCGCTCGCTTAGCGTGAGTCATAGCCTGCGGGCAGAGACACAGATTCCTTTCTTCTGACTAGGTCACATCCGGTTATAAGCTCGCGGCAGTGTGTGCAACCAATTTGCGCATACATTCGAATATGCTATGTGATGATGCCGACCCCTCTCATAGCCTGCTGGTGCAGTGGCAGGGACTCCTTTCTTTCTTCTGATAGTCACGCCAGTTTAAAGCTCGTGGCAGTGTGTGCAACCGACCGGCACACAAATACAAATAAGCTATGCGACAATTATGAGATGCCCTGTGTGGGTGCCGGTTAGGATACACCCACTGTATGCTCTGCCTGTCGTAGGAGGCGACTAATAGGGCCGACAAGACCGACTGACTTTGATTTGGAAGACCCCCTGTGGATTGGGAGGGAGGAATTCATCCATGGTATCCCCTGCCTGTCGTAATAGGCCTTATTAATGTCTTTTTCGACTTCTGGTCCCATTTTTTGTTTGACCCTTAGAAATAAACACTTACCAGCGAAGATTGTCAGCCCGAAGGAGGTCCCACAACCTTCTTCCAGCCCACCTGATACGATAAACATAGGGGAGAAGAGGGAGACGGTGCGCCGTCGCCTCTCTCTCCCTCCAGCTGATGGGATGGCACCCATATCTGCTGGCTCATCCGCTCCCACGACCATCAAGGGAGCGAAGCCAAGCCCGTTAGTGGGAGGAACTCCCCTATAAGAGGAAAATATCACCATCGGAGAAGAGAGGAACCAATCAGCGCCAGGTCTCTACCTCTCCTGCGGACAAGCTGTAAACCCATCCGCTGGCCATCCCGCTCCCACTATGATTAGTGGAGCGGTGCCAGCTGGAGCAGATATGTTTAGCAAGGATCTGGCGTCAAGAGGGAAAGGATCACCTACATCCACGAATAGACGTCAGCGTCGGTCGAGAAAGAAGAATGTGCGGTACGTTCGTGGACGGACGCCCAGTCTTCGGACAGGGAGAAGGTCCCTCGACACCACTCTCGCTTTTCTCCAAGAGCGAGAATGTGTAAGTCCAACGACGATCGCGCGCAACCCAAGAGAGTGCCCCCTCCATTTTCTTCATCTTTGGACAGAGATGTGGAGATTGGGGGTGCTCTCCTCCCCCGTCATCTCCACCTAAGAGATGGGGAAGGGTGGCAAACGGTCAAGCGTAAGTAGAAGACCAACATTTACTAAGTCCATTTTATGGCACTATTGCAAGGGAACTTTAATAACTATTCTGGTCATCTCGCTGAATTACGTCAACTAATATCTTAGTTTTCGGCAACCATTGTCCGTCTTCTAGAATCCAGGTTTCGTCCTGGGCAACATTGTGTCACTTCAAACTCTTCTTTAAGGACCGGGTGGACAGAGCTGTGGCTGCCGGTGGAGTCTGCACTCTCGTCCACTCGACCCTCTTTGGTGAAGTGGTGCCGCTGCGTACTCGGCTAGAAGCAGTTGCAGTTCGTCCTTCGATGCCAGTAATGGCAACAGTATGTAACGTGTACATCCCGCCTGATTCTCAACTGGATTACAACCAGCTGGTGGATCTAGTGTCTCAGCTTCCCCCTCCTTTTTTACTTCTGGGAGATGTTAATGTTCACAACACCATCTGGGGCTCCGCTACCATTAGCGGTGGAGGGAGAGATTTTGAGGGACTAGACCTGTGTTTGTTGAACATGGGGGAACCTACGCACTTCTCTATTGCACACGGCACTTATTCAAGTGTCGACATCGCCTTGTGCAGTCGTGCTCTGGTCACCCTGCTACAGTGGTGTGTACACGACAACCTTTGTAATTCCACTAAATAACCTACACTTATTTCCGTCTTTTCAATACTTCGTCATATCGCTCATATTGGCCTGTATTGACGCAAATTGATTCAGTAAAGTTTATTTTTATTATCCGCCCTTTTTCAATACAATGGATTCTTAGTTTATGAAAAATTAGGATACATGTTTCGGGACATTTAGTCCCTTCTTCAGTCCACTTGGTGACCTAAAGTTAACATTTTAACATCACTCGGTGTAAATCTATATAATTATGGAGAGTGTCACACCTTATATAATACGTTCTAAAACTAATAAATCCCTATCAAAAAACATGCTATATTACGTGCCTATGTGAGGGAAATAATTGATACACTAAGAACATATGTAGATAAATATACTAAAAACAACACTTCTGCATGTGGCCTTGAGTAGCCTACTGTAGTTAAAAACATTGTGCTCTGTACTTTTAAAAAAATAAAGGACATGTTAAAAGATAAATTAAAATGAGTCAGATGGTTCTGTATTAGAGGCTTGTTGGTTATGGAACTGGGGTATGTCCATTCATTATGCAAATTGAATTGTCCAAGACTATAAATTCTTCTTCGGTTTGGTATTTTCTCAATATATGCTGGCCCATTTTATAGAATTGGTGGATGGCGTAGAACGCTGCTCAAATTGCGTGATATACGGTGCCGATAGTAAGCGTGATTGTGACGAATTTACGTTCCTGAACATTTGAAAAAGGAAGACTATATTAGGATCGATATTCATCGAAAGAAATGTAGGTGGGAAAAGGAAAAACCCCAGTAGGTCGTCTATGTATTAAGCTAACTTACACATTGGGATGTTGAAAATGTGGCATCCAACTTCGCTGACTCAAAAAATGGGGACGCAGATTGGGATGTGGAAAAACTGTACATATAGAGGAAAAAGTTATTAAAGACAGGGAAAAGCAGTGTTTGTATTGATGGCTAGGGGAGGGAATGACTAACTTAAAATGGAGGATATTTAGCAATCAAGTGTGCACCTTACCTTGCGTGTGTGTGTGTGTGTGACACCATGACTGTAAGCCTCACTTGTAAAATCAACATATATGTCCAATGCAATGGAAAATTGTCCCCATTCTATAATCTACATTAGCTATAACATAGCAACTTGAGAGGCTTTATATTTTAAGCATCACCATTCCAGCGCATTGGACATATGATAGCGTATGTTGATTTTACAAGTGACATTTTTAATGAACTATATGTATTTGTAAGTTATTTTATGCCCATAAGTGTTTATAATGTGTATATCTGGCTGATGAAGAACAACATTATTGTTCGAAACCTGTACCATTACCCATTACTAAACAGTGCTAATAATATTACAAATATTGAAAAGACGGAAATAAGTGTAGGTTATTTAGTGGAATTTAAATTCAATACGGACCATTATGGACAAAAATAATTCGACCTTTGTAATAGTGACCATTTCCCGATATCGTTACTCTTTGTGGTGTTTGAAGCCATATTTTCAGTGTTGCCTTAGTAAACAAGTGTTTAGTGCTTTTCAGTCGGTCAACACGAATGTACCCAAAAGAGATGGGTTATGCCCTAATCCTGAAATAAATTACATGAGATTAATAATACACTAGGATGACCAGTTTCGATCGTCAAGCGATCATCAGATCCATTACACTTAGGCTATAAAATCTATGTTTGAAATACAGGTGAAAATATTTACAATATGTACAATTATTTAGTTGCAGTATTGGTACTGCTACTGTCAGTGTATGCTAAATCCAGTATATATGTTAGGTGAAATGCTAAATGGTGATAGCTATCCGGAGATTGTACTTTAAGAGAGATTATATGGTTGTAAACTATGGTTAAACTATAAAATTTTAGGCTAACTACTTATCTGATTGTCTTCCGTACTACAGCTACTCGCAGTTTTTCGTGTTTACTAGAACTCACTGTGCGGTCGACTGCGGTGGTTATCTTAACGACTGGTTTTTCCCTCCCTTCTCCCCCCTACCCCTACGTGCTGTGGGGAGTGATCGCGATGTGTTTATGTGAGGTGTTGCCAACCTAGATAAGATGTATGTTATTGAATGAGGTGGGTCTGCAACTATTAAAGACCGTGGATTAGCCCTCGCCACGCGTGGAGCATAACCCATTCGAACTAAGCGTTGACGGTCTTATGAGGACGTCCCGGCACCTTTAATACTGCCGCGAATATGGGCCTTGGTTTATTGCAGAAGAAAAGTACATCGTACACCTGATCCAGATAACATTTACCTATTAAAAACCCCCTAATTTCCCCCCTTTTTTTATCTAGCTTGGCTGTGTCGCTAAATTGTGTTTTGTTTCCGACAGGGTGTGTTTTTTAGTAGCGTGAAGAGGGGTGAGCTCTCCATGAACGTGTGTTCATTTAGATTGTTGGGATTGTTTCGTTTGGCTAGGTGTATCTCGATTGCTTCCTTTATGTCAAGAGCTCTGCCTTTCGATTCGTGATGGATTATTTTAAGGTCCGACTCTATGTTGGTAAAGCTGTGCCCTGCGTCACACATATGTTCGCACACGGCTGAATGTGTTCCGTATTTTATCGCATTCCTATGTTCATTATAACGTGTGTCTACTCGCCTTCCACTCTGCCCGATGTAATTAGCTTGACAATCGGTGTCTTGGCACGTTATAGAATATACCCCTGACCTTGAATACGGGTCACGTTTATTTAGATTACTATTTAGGAGGTGCCTAGCGGTTGTGTTTTTCGTCGTGAAAGCTATCTTTATGCCTTGCTTTTTGAATAGGTTAGTGATTTTATATGTATTCGCATTCACATAGTTGAAACGCGCAAATTTTTTCTCATTACTGTCCGGTTTGGGAATCGTTTTATCTTTATTTTTATGTTTGGCTATAATTTGGTTTATTTTGCTTGGCGAGAAGTTGTTTTCCTTAGCTATTTGCATAATTGTTCTTATTTCCTTATTATAGTTGTCTTTTGACATGGGTGTGTTTAAAGCCCTGTGCACCATTGAGTTGAAACCCGCTAGTTTGTGCGTACTGGGGTGATAAGACTGATTGTCGATGGCATGCGAGGTTTGTGTTGCTTTCCGGAATATGGAATATGAAAGGTCGTTGTCTTTACGTTCAATAGTTATATCGAGGTAATTTATTTTCCGGTCTATTTCGGATTCCTTAGTGAATTTGATAGAGTGGTGAAGGCTATTAATGGATTGGAGAATTGTTTCTTCGCTTGTTAGTTCAGTATCGTAGATGCAAATTACATCATCTACGTATCTTTTCCATATTACTATTCCCTTTGTTGAAGTCTTTTCTAAGAACGCATTTTCTAGTGCATTGATGAAGATGTCAGCGATTAACCCACTTAGTGGCGATCCCATTGCTAGGCCTTCTCTCTGTGTGTATATTTTATTGTCGAATTGAAACACGTATATGGAAAAGATACGTAGATGATGTAATTTGCATCTACGATACTGAACTAACAAGCGAAGAAACAATTCTCCAATCCATTAATAGCCTTCACCACTCTATCAAATTCACTAAGGAATCCGAAATAGACCGGAAAATAAATTACCTCGATATAACTATTGAACGTAAAGACAACGACCTTTCATATTCCATATTCCGGAAAGCAACACAAACCTCGCATGCCATCGACAATCAGTCTAATCACCCCAGTACGCACAAACTAGCGGGTTTCAACTCAATGGTGCACAGGGCTTTAAACATACCCATGTCAAAAGACAACTATAATAAGGAAATAAGAACAATTAAGCAAATAGCTAAGGAAAACAACTTCTCGCCAAGCAAAATAAACCAAATTATAGCCAAACATAAAAATAAAGATAAAACGATTCCCAAACCGGACAGTAATGAGAAAAAATTTGCGCGTTTCAACTATGTGAATGCGAATACATATAAAATCACTAACCTATTCAAAAAGCAAGGCATAAAGATAGCTTTCACGACGAAAAACACAACCGCTAGGCACCTCCTAAATAGTAATCTAAATAAACGTGACCCGTATTCAAGGTCAGGGGTATATTCTATAACGTGCCAAGACACCGATTGTCAAGCTAATTACATCGGGCAGAGTGGAAGGCGAGTAGACACACGTTATAATGAACATAGGAATGCGATAAAATACGGAACACATTCAGCCGTGTGCGAACATATGTGTGACGCAGGGCACAGCTTTACCAACATAGAGTCGGACCTTAAAATAATCCATCACGAATCGAAAGGCAGAGCTCTTGACATAAAGGAAGCAATCGAGATACACCTAGCCAAACGAAACAATCCCAACAATCTAAATGAACACACGTTCATGGAGAGCTCACCCCTCTTCACGCTACTAAAAAACACACCCTGTCGGAAACAAAACACAATTTAGCGACACAGCCAAGCTAGATAAAAAAAGGGGGGAAATTAGGGGGTTTTTAATAGGTAAATGTTATCTGGATCAGGTGTACGATGTACTTTTCTTCTGCAATAAACCAAGGCCCATATTCGCGGCAGTATTAAAGGTGCCGGGACGTCCTCATAAGACCGTCAACGCTTAGTTCGAATGGGTTATGCTCCATGCGTGGCGAGGGCTAATCCACGGTCTTTAATAGTTGCAGACCCACCTCATTCAATAACATACATCTTATCTAGGTTGGCAACACCTCACATAAACACATCGCGATCACTCCCCACAGCACGTAGGGGTAGGGGGGAGAAGGGAGGGAAAAACCAGTCGTTAAGATAACCACCGCAGTCGACCGCACAGTGAGTTCTAGTAAACACGAAAAACTGCGAGTAGCTGTAGTACGGAAGACAATCAGATAAGTAGTTAGCCTAAAATTTTATAGTTTAACCATAGTTTACAACCATATAATCTCTCTTAAAGTACAATCTCCGGATAGCTATCACCATTTAGCATTTCACCTAACATATATACTGGATTTAGCATACACTGACAGTAGCAGTACCAATACTGCAACTAAATAATTGTACATATTGTAAATATTTTCACCTGTATTTCAAACATAGATTTTATAGCCTAAGTGTAATGGATCTGATGATGATCGCTTGACGATCGAAACTGGTCATCCTAGTGTATTATTAATCTCATGTAATTTATTTCAGGATTAGGGCATAACCCATCTCTTTTGGGTACATTCGTGTTGACCGACTGAAAAGCACTAAACACTTCGTTACTCTTTGTAATAGTGACCATTTCCCGATTATCGTTACTCTTCCGAACCGATGGCTTCTCCGTCGGCCTGATTGGCCAACTTTCACAGCACGTGCGGTGTTTGCCGATACCTTTGAGAGTTTCAATGATCATACCATTCACATAACGAATGGGATTTCGGCTGCTGCAGAGGAAACAATTTCCTCATCCGGCAACTTCCATCGGAAGCTTGTCCCTTGGAAGACAGCCGAGATTGCAGCAGCCATTAAAGATTGTCGACGTACTATCGGAGGCAAGACACCATAGCCAACCTTATCACCTTCAAAAGGATGCGTGCTAGAGCCCGATATCTGATTCAGGAGAGTAAGAGAACGATGTGGGGAAAGTATGTGTAGTCTATGACTGCACACACTCCTTCATCTCAAGTGTGGACTAAGCTTTGTCGGATCTCCGGACTCCCGACATCTTTGATGATACCCGAAGTCTCCATCATGACAAATCATCATGGACCATCTCGCCTTTGCCAACTATATTGGATCGCACTTTTCTGATGTATCCTGCTCTGGGAGTTATGATCCTATATTTCTGACTCTGAAGCGGGAGGCAGAGGCTCACCCCTTGTCCTTCACCACTGCTGCTTTGGAGTCCTACAATGTACCATTCTCTGAATGGGAACTGCGCAGTGCGCTTGCACTGTGCAGGGATACGGCTCCTGGACCGGATAACATACCTAATCAAATGTTAAAACATCTGTGCGAATCCACTAAAACACAATTGTTGATCCTCTTCAATCGTATAGGAATTGAAGGGGAGTTTCCATCTCAATGTCGAGAGGGAATCGTGATACCGATTCCAAGGCTGGAAAGGATCCCAAGCATGGCAGCAGCTATAGGCCCATTTGTTTGACAAATGGCCTATGTAAGCTGATGGAGAAGTTGGTAAACAGTCGTCTGGTGTGGTTCTTGGAAGAGAGAGGTCTCCTGTCTGAGTACCAGTGTGGATTTCGCTCTCATAGGTCCACCACCGACCATCTGGTGCGACTTGAGAGCATCATACAGGAACCATTTCTCCGAAAGCAGCACATAGTCGCGGTTTTCTTTGACCTCGATAAAGCCTACACCACATGGCCGCTACGGGATCATTTCCACCCTTCACGAGTGGAGACTCCATGGTAATTTATCAAACTTTATAGCGAACTTTATGTCTGTCAAACACTTTCATGCAAGAGTTGGTAGGACATTATCGCAATATTACACACAAGAAAATGGAGTTCCTCAGGGTTCTGTGCTGAGTGTCACCTTGTTCGCAGTTGCCATTAACAGCATTATTGCCACCGCCGGGGCCACAGTAGTTCCATCGCTGTATGTAGAAGATTTAGCTCTGCATTACAGCTCTGGAAGTATGGCAATCGTGGAACGGCAATTGTAGCTAGCTATTAACCGGGTCGACAGGTGGGCTCACGACTGTGATTTTCGTTTTTCAGCAGCTAAAACCTCCGTCTTCCATTTTTGTCGGCTCCAGAGGCTACATTTACACCCTGAACTCACCCTGAACTACATCTCGGGATGCTGAGTTGCCGTTCGTTGACACTTATCGCTTCCTGGGGCTCCATTTTAACAGCAAATTACCGTGGCAGCATCATATATGCCAACTAAAAACGGCGTGTTTCAGGACACTGGACATGCTCAAGTTTCTTAGTGGCACTCCATAGGGGGCTGACCGTGCAGTGCTGCTACGGTTCTACCGAGCCCTCGTCTTGTCCCGGCTAGATTATAGTTCTGCGGCATACGGTTCAGCATGGCCGGCAACCTTGAAAATGCCACCATAGTGGCATTAGGCTGGCTACAAGTGCCTTCCAGACCAGCCCGATACCCAGCCTGCTCGCCGAATTGGGTGTTCCGCCTCTAGATTAGACGCCAATATATGCTTTTAGCATATGCTGCCAATGTGCATCGAATGCCGCAATATCGGAGCTATCGAGCTCTCTTCAGTACCCAATACCACCAGAGGTATGCCAACCATCCTAATGCCACTCGGCCGGTTGGTATTAGGCTCGATAGCTAGTGTACTGAAATAGGAGTGGCTGTAGATCTCTGTATGATCCGGACACCTAGCGAGGTGCCTCCGTGGCAAGTCCCTTGTCCAGAAATTCGGTTAGATCTACACCGAGGTCCTAAGGTGAACAAGGAGGCTTCCCTAGTTCACCAACTTCCGGATGCTGGTATTCTATACACGGATGGTTCGAAGGTGGGTTGTGCTTAAGTTATTGATGGGGCAAATACCAAATTCTCTTTGTCTGAAGTCTGTAGTGTGTTTACTGCGGAGCTCGTTGCCATCTATGAAGCTCTGCAGTTTGCACTACAGGATGCACGAGTCCACTTTCTCTTGTGTACAGTCTCTTTGAGTTCGTTGCAGTCAATTGCTACATGTTCCCACAACACCCCCTAGAGCAGCGAATCCACGACCTACTAGCCGGGTTGTGCCCCACTGACACTCGTATCACCTTCCTGTGGCTTCCAAGCCACATGGGAATTGCGGGAAATGAGTTAGCGAGTCAAGCTGCAAAAGAGGCGGGATCACTACCACCTCGACCATTGGAGGTACCCTCTAGAGATATTCGCTCCCAGTTACGCCGACAGTACTGGCATCATGGGAGAGTGTGGGGACCCAATGCCCAGTAAACTGAGAGCGATCAAGGGAACTACTCAGTGTGGCGGAGCTCTTCCCGGTCACGGAGGAGTCAGTCATTTTGTGTAGGCTAAGGATAGGTCATACAAGATCCTCCCACTCGCTCCTAATGAGAAGGGAAGACTCCCCCACTTAGTACCTGTGGAGCCGTTTTCACCATGGCTCACATTTTAACAGAGTGTGTGGATCTTTCTGACTTATGAAGAAACCTTGGTTTGCAGATGACGTTCAAACTTATATTAGCTGATGACGTGGTAGCTGCTGATCTTGTCAGTGGGTTAGGGCCAGCTTCTAAATTTTCCAGTGTACATTGACTCAACAACTTTTTCGTTTTTGAACGCTGTTTTTTTGTTATTCCGTAATTTTTGTTTATATTATATTACCGTAATTTTTTTATTTTATTAATTTTCGGTCTTTACAAATTTAGGTGTCCACCTCTAAATTTTAAATTCCATACCAAATTTGTATACTTTAATCTGTGTTACGAGAGGCAGAACCTCGTAGTTCTGCCCCTTAAAACGACAACTAATTAAATTATGCAATGACATTTTATAAACCAATGTTTTGTAGGAAAAGTAGGGTGCAATGATTATGCGATGGTGACTAATACTGTATGCGAGGAAATGCGGTATAAATGTGTCGAGTGTAGTGATCTCTTTATGTATAGCCCTGCGTGGAAATTTATCACATAGTAGTGAAATATCAATGAAAATACTATGAGACATGTTTTTATTTCAGCTAGTGTAAAAATACCCTAAAATACCTGGGATGGGACATGCATCAGCAGGAATGATACTTGGCAGTGAAAGGGTTAACATAAGTGTAATGTTCTAAATTTTGTTTGCAGAAGCCACAATCTGAAGTAAAAAGAAGACAACTCCTAGAAGTGCAGTTGAAGACTCATCAGGTGCAGTCTGCAAAGGAATCCATGAAGAAGCAGCCATTCAGTAGCCGTTTGAAAGTTCCACAACCGAAAGCTTTGCGCACCCTTATGTATGTAGACTGAAACATTTTCCTTCCAATTACTTTTCCTTTGTAGATATTATAGGTTATTTTATATTTTGTGATGGTTATGTAATGAAGAATTATGTTTTTAACAAGCAAAAAATGAATGAATTTGTAGATTAGACAATTTATCTTAATTGATTGTGGTTTGTGAAACTGTGTTGTACTGATTCATCATGTTTGTAGCCCTGTTGCTCATGGCTCATGTTGAGAATGATAAACTTAAGAAAATTGTACAAGAATATAAAGTTTTGTATTTGGAAAGCCAGCTCAGTCAATACATAACTTCTGAAAAGGCTAAATAGATCCCTTGTTAGTACATGTTTCAGAGCTTATGTGCTCCTCAAAGTTAAATACAATTTACACATTATTAAATGAAATTGAAAGTTTTAAAATAGTACATCATAAATACACTGTTCTTCTTGGATGTGTTTAACTCGTTTGAAACAATTTAGTTTCTTATCCTTGTAGAAGATCTTCAGTTCTCCTTACATAAAAGGCAACACTTTTTGGAAAACATTAGTGCACTAGTTGTGGGATCTAGTATTTAATGTTTCTTAGATTAAATGATTTTGGCAATGAAACTTAACTGTCATGAGTTTTTAAAGTTCTTGGATGAAGTATATTCTTAATTGTTAACTTGGAGCTGAAAATTCAAATGTGTTGCATTTGATCAGTGGCTCCTTTATAGTTCAGCCACACTAGGGGTCTGTTCACTCCATTTAAAACGTGTGTATTGCCAGTTAGATATTATTTTATATTTTGTGAAGGCTATGTAATAGTGCTTATGTTGAAGGTTATGTACAGAGTCATTATCTATATGCGTCCCGATAAACACGACAAGCTAAGACGGCTATGAGCGGCGCAGATCACGGGAACGCGTACCCGGTTCCGCCGGTTGTTGGCGCTTACTTTCACACTTTTACCAAACATGTTCAATAATGTGTACTTACAGTGCTCATAGGCGATGCTGAAAATGTTCTCCCTCTCTTGTACACACACCTGACATCTTCTGAAGAAAGAATGCCTGTCAACTCTTTTATTATTTACGGAGCCTGTCTCCTTGAATCGTTTAGCGAGCCTCCTAATTGTACTGGCATTAGGCACAGGTCTTACTGGAAACTTGATTCGAAATTTTCGTCTCGTTTCAGATCAAGATTTTCTGTTTTTCATTTACGAATTATGGAAATACACACGTTCGTGCAATGTGAATTGGTGTCTAGGTATGACCAACAATCACAGTATCACAATACTCGCTAAACATGCAACAATAACGCCTAAGCTTTGCAGATACACGTCCATACGAATGACAAAACACGTGTGAACTAACAATATGAGTCAGCGGAGCTTACCAATCACCGACTGAAACGCGCGGCCGCTATCTTCGCCAGTCACAGCCAGCTTAGCTTGCCGTGTTTATCGGGGTGCACATAGATAATGACCCTGTAGAAGTGTAATTGAGGCGCCTAGAATCAACCCGCCAAATCCACATTTTATGAAAATTGAGAAAGCATTGTTTCTTATAGCTTATGCTGCGCTGAATTCATTAAAACTATTATTCTGTCACAAAACCCGCTACATCCTACTGGAAAACTAAGTCAAAGTTGAGGCTTAATTGCACTATCCGCCAAGTCCAAAGACAGTTTCGCCATTTTTGGTTACAAAACCCACCACATCCACATCAGCCAATAGATGCACTCAGTTCTGCCATCTTACCTTCCATGATGCTTTGCGAAGTGTTTACCTACCAGCATTAGTCAGAGAACGTACCCCAGCCTGACGTGATCTTAATGGTTTATGTTATACTTTCCGATAATAATAATTTGTTTTGGATAATTTTGACAAAGAACAAGAGAACAATAACATTTTGGTCCGGGGTGAAGTTTTCCACAGTACTGACATTTGTGAACATAAACCTGATTTTGATATGACTCACGTACAGCCAAAAGACATAAACAGAGATTGTCCTTCACACACAATAAGTGAAAGTTGTTTCTAGACTGCTTTCGAAGCTTTTTGGAGAAAGATGGAGGAAAAATGAAGAGCTGCAGTTTTATTGCAATCTTCAAATTTCAAATTTATTAGGGCTCTTTGGTATCAAAACCTGTTAAATCCAAATCTTAGTAACAAACACGAAGGGAATGATGAAGATTGTGGAACTACTATTGAGGATGATGCAGAAACGACATTGTGTAGCTAGAACTTGCAGTAACGAATGTGATTTAATAGTTGAATGGCGATAGTTTTGTCTCTTAAGAACCTGGACCATATGAATTGAACATGAATTTAATTTGACGTTTTTCCTTATTATTAATATTCAGTACTGTACAGTATTATTACCCTTTCACGAATTGATTGCCGGCGGTGGAGATAGGAACAATTCTTTATGTACTTGTCACACCTCAGACTGCTTCGTCGACAGGTACTGTTATGCGAGTAGGATATGACTCAACTCCAGTACCCTCAGTCATCGTTTAACTGCCATGGTGACATGAGCTCCTGTGACGCTTATCTGATGCTATGCAGCTTGACCTATGTGCAGACTGCACTCTGTCATCGCTGTGTCCTCCACTTCGCCCCACGGGGCTCATGCTACAATAAACATAAGCGCTGGCACAGCCACGCTTAGTGGCAATCGAATATTGAATGGGTAATATTAGTTTTATTCTTTTTCTGTTTATTCTTACTAGCCAATAATCTTTGTGCTAATAAAGCACAAAAATGATACGATTTATTATTTTATAACCGAAATTTAGTTAACTTTCATTCAAAATATTAATTTCTTAGTAAAGCTTAAGTAGTTTCTACAATCTCATCATAACTTCAAATTTATTAGGGCTCTTTGGTATCAAAACCTGCCAAATCCAAATCTTATTAACAAACCCCGACAAATCCGAATTATTGCTTTATATTTTTCTAAATAAATTGTTAACTATCCCGGGGATCAGCTTCGTACTTCGTCACTGTTTTTAAAAGTAATTGTCATTTTTAGTGAAAAAAGTATTTCTTTCTAGGTATTGGTTTGTTTGTGGCAGTTTTTGCCACTTTGCCATGAAAGTGAAGGAATGGATTTGGAGGGTTTTGATTCTAGGTACCTCAATTATGGTATTACATGACATTCACTCCATTTGAAACTTGTGCATTGACAGAGCCTTAACAAAATGTAAAATAATGTAATAGTGCTTATGTTGAAGGTTATGTAGAAGTGTAATTACAGTATTACATAACATCCAATGTGTACTAATAAGTGCTGTGATGTTGCATAAAATCACTTTGTCCTATTTGTAAAATAGACATAATTTTTCTTAAATTGATTGTGGTTTGTAAACATTTTTAAGTATAGAACTTAATACTTTTATATAATTTTCTTGACTGAAGTTTTGTCCATTTTTGTCCAGAAATGGATTTAACCATTTTGAATTTTAAAATGTCTTCATTCTTTCAAAAATTATAATTTTTTCCTACCTTCACAGAGGCAGGGTAATTGCTAATAAGGGATCAGGCAGACAACTCATTTGCACAGAATCTTGCAAACTAGACTGGATGCTGCAAGACAAAAACAGTGTAATGAAAATGAATCAATAAAGTTTTATTTTATTTCATGTTGTAATGAGGGGCGTGGTGGCGCAGCGGTCAAGCTGTTGGCCTCTCACCACGGCGGACCGGGTTTGATTCCCGGTCAATGCATGTGAGATTTTCAAAGTGAAATGCCATGTCCTGTGGTTCGGATTCCACGTAAAAAGGAGGTCCCGTGGCTCATGATCTCGAGATTAACGGTCACGTAAAACTACAATCTTCCTACCTTTCATGTTGTAATGATCAAAACAATGTCGCAATTTCTCAAGAAATGAAATATCATTGCCTGTACACATTACCACCCCCCTGCATTGCTGCTTAAGCTGTGAAGAGCATTGTTGCCCCCCAGATGTCATGTGGGAGCAGAAAGTTGGAAGCCTTTGATGCATGAAACTTGTGAAGTTCTGTTCTACAACACTACACCCATCCTAAGAGTAGCTATTTTTGGCTTTATAATTATTTTCTTTGTCCAGGGATATGGAAGTTATTACAATCCCTGAATCTTTTACAAATTTAGGTTATATTAAACCATCTTTAAAGTGGTTCATAAAGAAATCTTCGGCTGAATGAAGACGAGTGTTTAGTTAATCTTTGTAAGGCATAAGCTGAACATTTTCATGTGCTTCCACGTTTGAACTCGCTGATTTTCCTCGACAAAATTTTACTTTACAGACTTAAATTAGTTCCTCCTACTTAGTGAAACTACGTTAATTAAAGCTTCCACTTTTCTCTGAGGATCGATAATAAGTATGAACAAAATATATGGACATATTATATGGGAATATACACATGCCTTTTCATGTTTGGAAGCTATCATAGCAGCTCAACACCTGCAATCATAAGCCTACAGAGCTCTATTGAGGGTATCATGGAAATTTTCGTATTTTGTTTTACCAAAGTAAATGAGCATATTGAAATATAACAAAGACCTGAAAACCTTGGATCGGTTTCATCCTTAAAGTACATTTAAGAGTAGCTACATTTGGCTTTACAATTCTTATCTACCATAACTTTTGATCACTATTCACAGTTAAACAATGGAATTTCGCTTTATATAAAACTATGCAATTCCAATGTATTGTGATATGCTGATTTGCGATATGATGTACTTGTTTAGTTATATTACGTACATTTTTTTTAGAACCACATTACGTATATATATAGGTTTCCGCTGAACGTATTCAGCTGGTGAGCAAAAGAAACAAAACAAGAAGGTTACGACATATTTATGACACTTAATATTTTAACGGTACTTAGGAGTGTAAACATCCTCCATTTAGATCTATAAATAAAATAAGTCATTTTAACAAACAATTATTTTGTGGTCCTTGTTGGCACCAGTCATTTAACTGTGCTTCTGATCATCTCTTAGGCTTCTTCATGTTACTGTGGTTTTTTTTTGAGACACTGTATATTATAATTTAAATAGGTTTAAACCAATATTTATTATTAATAATATATATTTTAAAAATCATGTTTGCCACGTCATGCAACTGTGTTATTAACCCGAATGTGTTTTGCTTCATTCGTGGTGAAATTTCCTCGGAGTCACAGAAACATCTCTCACTCCTTTGGTAAAAATAAGACATATGAGCTACATTTTGGAAGTAAAGTTGACAAGGGAAAGAGGTGGGCACTGGGCAAATTTTGTTATAAATGCTTTATTTGGTTGGTGTACTGGCCCTTCGGATATTACAGACCAAATTGCCCTCTGTCTCTACTCTGTGGATGTGATGCACTGGATGAAAAAATTAGTGAAGATAGTTGAGGAACAGAACTTACACAAATTTCTAATGCGATGCATAGGATATGTTGCTAGTCAAATTGTAGGCATTATGAAACATGCCCCTGAAAAGAGATATTATGTTCAATACCAATTCTGACTAACATTGCGGTATTTAAATGCAGCAAGTGGGCGGAAATTAAAACTAAATTAAGGGGGGAGGTACACCTTTTAAGGTCAAAAAATTGCTTTTTTTTTAATCCTAAAATGATTAATAGACTTTGCTCTTTCCAATAGTGAAATAATTTTTAAGAAATCTTTAATAGTTTCGGAGATATCACGTAACATATAAATAGGTGTCAGCTGGTCTGAAGCACAGTCACGCCCGCGTCTCAGTGCCGCCTTGGATTGTATTACTTACCTCGTATTGAAGACTGGTGCTTCTAAATCTCTCTCAGGCATGCTCCATAGTACATTTCTCTTTGTATCTCAGGAACAGGAAGTCACGTGATGCTTTTGTTTACCAATATAACTTAGTTTCCACGGTAACGGAGCACATGTTAACTTGTGAGAAAGAAAAAAATTGTTCACCTGTGTTTCAGTACAGTTTTTGCAAGTGGCTGTGTTCATAACTTCGAAATGGGTAAACGGAAAGCAGTATATAGGCCTAAGAAAGTGAATTTCCATGGAAATAGGCATACAACTGCAAATGCTATCATTCATGATTCACCTAACCTAAAAAGTGCCGCAGCCAAGAAGCTTCCCAAAGACTGTGGCAATAGCAGTAGTGGTTTTGATGAGGTAAATATTATTTTCAACGTAAATATTATGTTCGAACAGTTGGAAAAGTGCCTTCGGTGTGTATGTGGGGGAAATGTGAAACTCAGTACAGTATACACACAATAGTAGGTTTAGGTTGTAATGTAACAATAGTGTGCCAGAAATGTGGTGTAATTGGTTCCTTTGACAGCTGCCATAAATTACGAACAAACAACCATGTTTCCTCCATAAACAGGCGTGTAATATATGCTATGAGGTGTTTAGGGCAAGGTTTAGCAGGATTAGGTATATTTTGTGGCCTAATGAATTTATCACTACCTGTAAAGAAGTACACTTACTCCCTGGTGTACCAGCGGATTCTGTCTGCCACCAACCAAGTAGCTAAAGAATCTCTAAGTAAGGCTGCTGAAGGGGAAGCAAGTCGTACAGGCAGTAGGGATGTATCTGTAAGCTGTGATGGCACATGGTTAACGAGGGGTCACAGTTCACTACAGGGTGTGTGCACTGTTATAGGTGCAAAAACTGGAAAAGTGATAGATATAGAGGTTCTGTCATCATCTTGCAAAGGATGTGATCAGTGGAAAGGCAAGACTGGCACCCTAGCTTATCAAGAGTGGTGGGAGGTACATGAAGTACATCAACCACAAAGGAAGTGCAGGCAGCATGGAGGTGGAGGGGATGAAAATGAAAATGATTTTCAGCCGTAGTGTAGCCAGTCACAATTTACGGTATGTCAATTATATTGGGGATGGAGATACCGAGAGCTACAAGTCGGTTTCTGATGACCAGCCATATTGGACAGATATTAATATAGTGAAAAAGGAATGTGTTGGCCATGTCCAGAAAAGGATGGGGTCTCAGTTGAGAAAAGTGAAGGAGAATATGAGAGGGAAAAAGTTAAGCGATGGGAAGCCACTCGGTGGCAAAAACAGACTGACTGATGCTGTAATAAATACCCTCACTGTCTATTATGGGAATGCCATTAGAGCTAATAGGTTATCTGTAGATAATATGAGAACAGCCATCTGGGCCATATGGTTGGTACCACAAGGCTTCCACAGATGATCACCCGCAGCATTACTTTTGTCCAAAAGGTCTAGACTCTTGGTGTCTTTACCAGCAGGCTGTGGTACAAGGCAATGCAGACAAGTATAAGCACAAAAATAATCTAGCCCCTGCCATTATGGAGACAATCAAACCTGTTTTCAAGAATCTTATGAAAACCGAACTGTTAATAAGATGTGTTGGTGGCCACACACAAAATAATAATGAGTCATTGAACTCTAAAATTTGGAAGATATGCCCTAAAACAATGTTTTCTGGAAGAACTACTGTTCAGATTGGTGTTAATGATGGAATGAGGGCTAGAATTAGTGTTGCAGCAGTTAGGGCTTGTGGTGGGAACATACTGCTCCCTGTTCCTGCAAGATGAAGATGAGAAACGCATACTTTCGGCAAATAAAAGGGTTCTGGAGACTACAACAGAAGCAAGGAAATGCAAAAAGAGACTGAGATTGGAAGAGGAGGCCAAACTGATCCAGAACGAGGGCCCTGTGTATGAAGCAGGGAAGTTTTAATGGACGTACAACCCTTTGGTATGTTTATCATGCATTTTCTCAACTTTCATTTTTTACACAGCGTTTTCACCATAACTCTCTCATTTTTTAAGCTACTGCAATACTATTTTGCATGAGTGTGAAGTTTAATCATGCCAACAACTTGTACTAGGATCTTTCACATAACATGTTCCATTACATTTAAAAAAAAAAAATCCTCAACTTATTTAAATAATCGAAAATAAATATTGTTTCTTATGCGATGTCTAAGATTCTAGTGCATGTTGTAGCCTTGGGTCTTACAACGCAAGAAAAAAATTCAAATAATTACATAATTGGGGTAGTTATTGTGTAAACGCTGCGTGACTGCACACATTACGCAAGGAAGTTTTACAGTGTACTGATGACCAATGGATAATTTCTTTTAAAATTTTATAATGTTTTACCAGTATATAAGTTATAAATACTAAACCTGTAAATTTTCATTTTTCTAAATCATAGGGCTTCAGAAAAATAAAATATTGAAAATTCATAAATGGTGTACCTTCCCCCAAGATTTTTGGCCAAGAAAATTTTGTTGACTCTGGAGACCAATGACAAGCAACATTCATGTCTAGATGGTATTGGTTTAAAAGATTTACACCAGAGACTTTCAAGCCTTCCATTTTTATTTTAAATATTCTGTACTGTATATAGGGTGGTTTCTAGTGATTTATAATTGAGGCTCAATTTTTAAAGAAATATTCTGTACATATGTTTTTATATTTTTTAACCTCAAGGAGAGTACTATTTTATATATTTTTGTAATATTGTAATTGAAAAGATAATGTATAGAGAAAAATTAAATTGGTGGAAATAATTACTGAGTGTCTGTTACTTGTTGTATTGTCTGTAGTCAAGAAGATGGAAGATGATTGTTGTTTTAAAGACTGGAACAGCGAGGTCATCTGCTCCATAGTCAAGAAGGCATCTTTTAGCACCTCCAGTCTCTACACTGGTCTGAACGCATAAGCACGGCTGCAGACTCGGCACGCTAGCAACAGTTTTCCTCTTCTTACCTCTCGTGTGTAGTCACAAAGTGCATATGGAAGTGGAAACTTACAGACTTACTGTTGCAGAGAATCAAATAGAAGTTGTGCAAGTAGCCTTGCTATATACCAAGTGGTCCATCACCCATTGTGATCTAGTTTTACACAAACCATTGCATGTATTATAATACTGAAAATCCTTATTCAAGCCTGCGGTACTTTTAAATCAGGTTAGTTACAACTTCTGCCAACAGATAGTACAAGCAAGGATGTTCAGGCAGACACACTCGATAGCGAGTCAGTTGGGAGTAGGCAAGCTTAGCGTGCACCTGTACATCAAACTTGCTGTGAAATCGGATAAGTAACCATATACTTAGAATTCAAAGTGCATGCTCTAATTTTATTATATCGAGTTTGTTTTAATTGTAGACACGTGCATAATATCCATACGTAGTACACAAACCTATATAAAACAAACTACTCTTAAATAATGAGATTCAAACTTCGAATCGTAATATAAACCTTAACAAGACTCATACAAAGTATAGTAAGACCACACCTATTAAAAATGAAATTGAAAATCCACAGCCTGCTTCCAGTCGACCGACCGGGTCAGGGAATGGAATGAATGAAGCCCCCATCTAGCAGCGAGGATATGAACTGTGCTGGCTGCCGAAGCCTGTCGCACTCCTCTGGGGCAATGATTAAATTAATGTCAAATGAAATGACAGTGGAGGGTGTTACTGGAATGAAATTTGTGACAGGGAAAACCGGAGTACCCGGAGAAAAACCTGTCTGCCTCCGCTTTGTCCAGCACAAATCTCGCATGGAGTGACCGGGATTTGAACCATGGACCCAGTGGTGAGAGGCCAGCGTCCTGCCGCCTAAGCCACTGAGGCTCACACCACACCTATTAATATTTGTATATAAATTTAACCTCTACCCTAGTGATGATGACAGTTGAAAAACTTAATCTTAAATTGTCCATTATAATATAATATTGTATGGGTGCCAGGTGCAAGCTTTGTTAATTGACGCCCAGAGGGCAACTTGCATGCCGAATTTTATCGCTCCTTGAAGCGCTATGAAAGTCAAGGTGGTTAAATATCTAAGCTCCTTGACACTATAGCGCTTTCTAGTAGAGAAATGAGGAACTTTGTGTTGGCGGAAAATCCCGAGATAATTTTGCTATTATGAACACGGCCTACTGAGTTCAAATGGGTCCTTTTAACATGCGGACATCGTATGACATGCGTATCGTGATTTTTGTCGACTTTCAAAAATCACTTACCACGGCCAAGAGCGAACCTGGAAGCTTGGGGTTGGCAGTCAGACAAGATAACTACTCACCCACCGTGGCAAACCATTAATTTAATAGTGATTATAACTAATACATGTAATTATTTTCAGCATGTTTTTATTTATTTATTCCCACATTGGAGCACTAAAGTCATACCTTATACAACAATATCTTCAGAAAACAATTAAATTCAACTTTTATCACTTGACAACTTCTTTCTTTCCCAAAACTTCTTCATCCTGAATGATCGTGCAGTCTGTTTTTCTGCAGATATAACTTCTTGATATGCTGTGAAATTTTGTATTTGTGTATTTGTTATTCAGAATTAGTTTCTCTTCTCTATGTTCAATTTGATGTAGTTTTCAATTCATCTAAATCCATTTGTATTTTCTTTAAAACATGTGTTTTTTATTTTACTGTTCCAAAAGAAATCAAAAAGTTTTTTTAGGACTCTAATATGCAGTAAATGGGAAATGTGTCCAAAATATGCAATCCTTCGTTTGATCGTTTCACTTTCCTTGTAAAGTACTGAATTAGTCACTCCACTAGTCATCAATTTGGTGTTCTTTTTATAAACAATTGTCTGAAGAATTCTTCTATCAACCTTCTGTAATCTATAATAATAATTTTATTAATGCAGCCAATGGCCATGTATTTTTTCTTTTCAGGACGGGTCAGGGAAGGAATTATGAAAGGAAATCGGCCGTGGACCTATTGAAAGGAACCGTCCCGGCATTTGCCTGGTAGTGGAAATGGGAAACCACGAAAACCGTTTTCATTGGGTGTTAAGTTTAAATAATGTTCCATTTGCATAAGTTGCTTCTGATGGAGTAATAATGTCGAAATTTAGCATTAACCCTCTTAGTGCCAAGCAATTTCCTGAAATACTTGCCAAGAATGCCAAACCAGTTTCAATGGTCATACAGACTATTCGGAGGAAAAAAATCATAAATACCACATTTATAACGATAGAACCATTATTTTTCCTTTTTTTAATATCCAGTAGCCTACCTCATTCTTTCATACATTATGTTCATAAAAAATAATGCATCTAAACCTTTTTAATTGAGGTTATTCTGATAATTGTTTAATTTTCTCAATTATTTTTGTAAAAGATCAGTTTTGAGCCTAAATTAAGGACACCTAAGAGTCATATTCGAAGAAACACTGTTACCAGCTGTATAAAGTTCCTAGATACATCTGAAGGCAGAAAACAAGAGGAAACAAACTGCACCGCAATTCAGTTGGCTGTGGACTGCGTGTCTAAGTAATACTGAATACAAACTCAAACCTATCGCGTAACGGACTTTGAAGGAAAATAGTAAACACCGCACAGCCAAGCTTGGAACCTCGCATTTCCAACCGTATGAAATAATCATGAACATACAGTATGTCTACAGAAATCGACAAATATAAATAGGCAAACAGGGCGCTGATTCAATCGGCCTTTGTACTTATGGCGCGAGCAGCAAGAGCCGATCTGATCTGCGTGTGGCACTAAGGGGGTTAATCGAGAGATACTTGGTTTTGTAAGTAGACCAAATAATCTGTTGTGTTTATTATTATTATTTATTTTTTATGTATAACCGGTCATATTAGACAAATTTGTGTTGACCGACTGAAGAATTATAACCGATAGTATATTCTGAAAACCGTTGGTCACACTCCCTAATCCAGGGTAGTAAAAAAGATGAGTGGTTATGGGTTAGAAGACGGCAGGAACTGTGAACGCCACCTTTAATTCGTAATAGGGGGGTAGATTATTGGCTGAGGAATAACCTAACCACGAAGGGAAGATGATTAAATAAAAGGAGGTAGGTTTCGGACTGGAGAAAAAGGATAGAAAAATAGGAGGAGAGTCCCACAAAAGTTATGAATTT
This sequence comes from Meconema thalassinum, assembly GCA_946902985.2. Taxonomy (NCBI): domain Eukaryota; kingdom Metazoa; phylum Arthropoda; class Insecta; order Orthoptera; family Tettigoniidae; genus Meconema; species Meconema thalassinum. The sequence continues at coordinate 791,788,759 of OX336390.1, forward strand.
AACTTTAAATGCACTTGGAGGCGGTTGCCACCGCAAATCCGCTCTCTGATACCTAAAGTGGGTATGGACCTGGTCGAAGCTGACGGAAACCGCAGCTAGGACTTGGGCGGTTTGCCAGAGAAAGGCTTTAGCGTATTCCCTCTCAAGCATGCATATGCCTACTATGGGGAAGGGTGATGGTCTGGCAAGACTGAGAGTAAAATATTTATTGTATGTCTGTTCAAAGAAATTCGTTTTTGCAAAGTAATTCGAAGAATGCCAATAATTTGAATCAAGTTTGGTATTTCCAGTTTTCGAAGTTATAGAGTTCCTGAAAAAGCGACCAAGTGCTTCTAGGAAGGATAGTGATAAAAAATTATACCTTGGGGAGTAATTTTGGTAAGTGAACCAATGGTTGCATTTGGAAATGGCTAAGCTTTTACTCAGCAAGGAGCCGGCTAAAAGTTTAGACAAAGAGAAACACTTATCTTTTGGAAAACCAACCATAAGTTTTCGGAGAGGATCTCCACAAGCAGGTAGCTGGCGTAGCGAGCTTTACTTGCCTTACTGGCCAGTTAGAATTAGCTATTAAAGCTAAGAGAAACTTTAACGAGATTACTACTAAGAGTTCTTGCTCAAATGCAACAAGTGGTGAAAACCCTATCAATAGATTTAATGGCATTGAGTAGGGAGAGCCAAGGAAGACAGGATCTTGCCTAACCGTTGTACTAGAAAAATGAAAAAGCGAAAAGAAACGCTTAATTTATTTAACAATTCAAAAGAAGTTGATAACTTTAACAAATATATTTTTTCAATTTGGTTAACAATTTTGGGGTCACAGACCTCAAAAAACATTTGACGTTTGCTCCAGGCAATTAACAATTCTTTAGGTTTCAAACCTTATATATGTACTAAAATCTTTGTAAGATTTAAAAAAGACAAATGAAGTGATTAAAGTTTAAACATTAAATTGAGTACAAGGAGTGTACTTTAAGAAATTTCCACGTAACTATTTTAGAAAAAGTTACAACTTCGAAAATAACAAAAAAGAAAGCGGGTAGAATGAAGTAGAAGTTCCTATAACTTCTTATATTTATACAGAATTACTGTTGGTTATTATACAAATAAGGGCAGGTCACTTACTGTGAAACCTGATGAGAAAGTCAAAAGGAAGGTTCTCGACCTCCTATGTTTAAATAGGAATCACGAGCCAAATGAGGCAGTTTCCCTTTCGTGAGACCTAGAAATAACTCACTCATGAGTTAAAGAATTGTTTTCCCTGATTATAGGGTAGAAACAATGTAATCTTGAACCGTGTATAAAACACGTAGTTATGCAGAAATTAATTAATGATAAACGAGCAAAATGGAAGGGCACTTCGTTAGAGTGACACCTTATAGAAAATGATCTAAAGTTACAATTTTATTAATATGGTTTGTTAGTAGAAGGTTGAGGAAAGATCAATTGGGATTTAGGATCAATGTTCATGGCCTTATTTAATGTAAACGGACGATCGCGACGCGGTAGAAAAGTTGAACAAGCACTAGTTATCACTATAGTCTTTTGAATAGATGGAAAATTCACTCTAGTAACACGAAAGTTTATGGCAAAGAAAGTTATTGCAATGATGAAAAAGGACTGGTTGCACTAAATAGGCGAAAGTCTATTGCTTGAGAAAGTTGAAGATTACAATTAAATGCGCCATAGAACATTCCAACGGTGGAAGAAAATTCGCTATTGAGCTTTAATTCAGAAGTGAGATTCTTCAATTTTAAATAGTATTCTCACAAGTGAGTGAAAAATACATGACGGCAGGACTTGTAGATAAAGTACAGGATCTGGAAGGTTCCAGAACGATCTTAATAGAAGAATGGGGCCAAAGTTAATCCAGCGGAGGAATTAGCTTGGTGATTTATAGACAGCGGGTATTAGATAATATCCCACGTGGTGAGAAGATTTCTCATTTAAATAGCTTAAGAAAAGCTACTTTCTATTAAGGTTAGCTTAGACAGACAAAAGCTCAACATGGCAAATCCCGCGAAGAATGATTACCGCCCCAAATAAGTAATCTCACGCTGTCTATAAAATATCGTTAAAAGCATGTAGAAGTTAAAACCGATGAAGATGAAGTTAAAACTTGAAGTAGGTACTTATCTTTGTTGCATGGCGAAGGTGAAGTTCCCTTTGACAGATACTTAATGTGCCAACATGGTGTATAACGTAGAGAGTGCCTCTTGGTTTGAGGAGACTGGCTCTAGTTGAGCCTTGACTGACCGAGTCAACTGCCGACTTACAAGTGAGATCCACTCAGCGAAGCGCAGAGGGTCCAAGGAAGGGAAAAGAGTGGGGGTAGGAGACAAAAGGAGAACATACCAGAATAGACAACTTATCAAAAATAAATGTTCTTCTTGATGAATGGTCTTCAAAGAGTTGATAGCAGGCGATACTAGCACAGCATGGTGAGTGAAAAAGTAGACGAAGTTCTCTTGCTCATGGAGATAATAGCTGGCGATGGTAACGAGATCTAATGGCCAGATGGAAAAGGAAGTCCTCTTGCACCAGGAAGAATTGAGGAGCTTCAGAGATTCGCTGCTAGATGACGCTAGATGGGTCATGGATGATATATATCTAGAACAGACTCACAATGACATAAAAGACATGACCATCAAAGAGAAAATAGAAGATCACTGTCGGTGTTTGAGAAAAAGGATGAAATGAACAAGCAAAGTGCATTAAAAAGAATACTCTATCTTACCGTGTATTCCAAGAATACACCAATAGGTGTCCCGAGTGAACCCATAAAACTAACACATGCTTTACAACAGGTGGTGCACACACAAACAGGCCTGGCTGGGAACTCTCTGCTGCAAGGCAAGCCTCTCACTAGTGCACTTTTTGTTGTTGATTATTTTAGGGGCTTTTGTGTCATCGTGGTCGTGTAGCCCCAATAGTGCACTTGGCATGGCATGGATGTAGATAGTAGACAAGGCTCTAGGGAATTGTGGTTAGATTCCAACCCTCGCAAATTTATTTTTTATTTTTTTACCACCAATTGCTAGGTATTTGGCAAGGTTGAGTACTAAATAGTTCCCATGGACTGATTTGTTAGTTTTTTGTCTAATAAACGGGCCGTTTGTATCGTGGCATAGGATATGGAGCTGGGTTGAATGAGGATGGGGAGGTGATGGTCTGTGGCTAGGATATTGGAAACCAGCATTCCAGTTAGCTACATAGTACGTGTGCCAAGCTTTGTAGAACACAAGTAGGGCAACAAGTTGGAATGATAACAACATACGACAGCAGGTAGGTCCGCAAACTCCCTCCCTTCAAGGCAGGTCACGATACAAAGCTATTCACTCCCTTGTGATGTATGGATATGTTACCTATGGACAAATTAGACGGAATGCATTCCAGGGATAATGCCTGTGTTCAACCCTTGCAAACTTATTTTTAATTTTGCTTAACCACCAATTACTTGGTATGTGGCAAGTTTGAGTCCTTAGATGGGGTTGAATGAGGATGGGTAGATGAGTCTGTGGCCCTCCACTATTGTTCAAAAAGTGTGTTAATTTGGTGTATAAAAAATTCATGAAATATTTCTTTCAGTATAGGGTGAGTGGATAGCGTGTCAGTCTACTAACCCCAAGATTGCAGGTTCGCTCCTGGCCGTGGTAAGTGATTTTTTTGAAAGGCGGCAAATTTACGACACGCATGTCATACGATTGGCATGTCAAAGAACCCATTTGAATTCAGTAGGCCGTGTTCATAAAGGCAAAATTAATCTCGGGAGTTTCCGCCAACACAAAGTTCCTCATTTCTCTACTAGAAAGCGCTATTGTGTTCAAGGAGCTTAGATATCTAAACTTGACTTTCATAGTGATTCAAGGAACAACGAAATTCGACATGCAAGCTACCCTCTGGGTGTCAAATTACAAAGCTTGCACCCGGCACCCGAGGCCATACGATATCATTTTTATTAATTATTTGTTACTCCCCACCCAATTTAATTAGGCACACTTGTGTTGACCGACTGGAAAGCAATTTTGTTAATAGATTACTTATGCAACACTGAAAACTGGCTTTTAATACTTCATTATATCAAGAACTCTATCTGGATAAACGATAACCAACAGGCATGCCATGTTGCAATGTGGAAGTTAGTCTGCATGCAACTAAAGCCCTGGAAAAGACACGGCCTGTTCGAGATAGCCCCGAGTCCACCTCGTGGTGTAGCGGCAAGCCTTCTTGGCTGTCGCCCCGGAGGTCTAGGTTTGATTCCGGGCTCTGCCAAGAAATTGTAATTTTAGTGTCAGGGCTGGAACGGGGTATACTCGGCCTCGTGAGGCAAAACTGATAAGAGATGGGTGCAATTCCCACCTCAGCCATCCTGGAAGTCGTTTTCCTTGGTGTGTTTTTTTTTCTCTCCAGACAAATGCTGGGATGGTTCCTAACTGAAGGCCACGACTGCCTCTTTCCCAATCTTATCCCCTAATTATCAAATACAGACACTAGTTCAGCCATCACACAAATTACACACACACCCAAAAATATACTGATGTTGCAGCCCTTAAAATAAGCAAGAATCATCAGATCCAAAAGTGCAGCACAAGACAAAATTGCTCTACAGAACACTAACAAAACCCACAATGTCAACCCCAAACGGTCACAGCACCAACAGCTAAAGGCACAGGAAAATCTTAAAAATTGCAGCTAACAGTGTGGTGAAATACTAAAGCGTTAAGCCCCTGACAGATTTATTTTAATATCTGCAAGATTGAGAAATCACAATCCCACCCACAGGCTCTTTCCACCAACTAATCCATACTACTGCTGTGATGCATTTAAGCGCTAGGCCCCAAACTAGTATTATAAACACAAATATGCAGTAACTGGTACGAGTACTGTGCAGAAAAGTTGATAAAAATATCTGGAACGTTTACATAAATAAGCAGTGTTTGTCTACTAATATTGTGTTGAATGTAGATGTGACAACTTGTCACATGTTAATCTTTCATCGGTCTACACCTACCCTACCCTTTTCCTGCGACTCGATCCCTTTCTGGACTGCGCCGTGTCTTGACATGTCTCTGGAACTGCCTAAACTAGGGATTTAATTTTGATATCAGACGAGGAATGCCTCAGGGCCCTTATTTTCCCAATCCTGACCTTGTGGCATGCTGTTGTGTGTTGCCCTTGACCGGTATACTCTTGCAATCCGGAACTCCTATCTTGATCTAAGGTATGTTGATCAAACTATGAGCTGCGAGCTCATAACCTTCCGTGTATAAATATAAAGCTCCTAACCTGATTATTATGCCATTTTGTCATAACCTTGGACATTTATCCTGGAAGTCATTCCACTGACCTATCAAATCAACAGTTACCAATGGTCTTACCAAGTGTGGTGTGATCTCCGCACAACATTGTTTTGGTCAGTTTGATAAAGAAGAGGGTATGTATGCTTGTATGTGATCGAGGAAGGCAGACCTCCAGGTGCTAACCCTGGGTTCGGGGCTTCTAGCTACTGGGGATATGATGTGACTGGGAGCTATGCGAATCTCTGATTAATCATTTTGTTATTATTTTGGGGAATGTGAACTTGGCAGGTTGGAACTGTGTGAAACAATAAACTTGGGGCTGGTGTGTGCAGCGACGCATGACTGGGGTGAAAGCAATATCCATCTGTTCATCATGTGAATTGTTATAGATTTAATTGAGCTTGGTTAATGGATTTTTGTGAATTTTATGTTTGGGCATTTTCTGTTATTGGTGGTGAATTGATTGGGGACATTGTATCCCTTGATTTCATGTGATCAATTTAAGCCATGGTAGTTGTAATTGTTGGACCAGGTCTCATTGTTAATTTGCAATTGTTAATGACCTTTGTCTCGGTAACATTGTGGTAATATGTAGATTTGAAAGTATGGGGGGGATTTTGTTTATACATTTTGCTTTCACTTCGTGCATTTCTTCTGGATCTGGTACGCACATATTAAGACAAGGATGGCAGTGTTTATGACTCCAGGTCATTTTCATTTGGCCATGCAATTCGGCACTAGAGTGAGATTTAGTGTAGAATAATGTCAGTGAAGGATCTGAAGTATATGGCTGAAGACCGAATCATATGAAGACAGTCCATCCATGCAGTAGCTATGAGTCGATGCCGACTTGATGGCTTGATTGGCAGTGAAAGTGAAATGTGTAAATTTTAACAGCTAGTTTAAAATTTACGATCTCTCTATTGATATTAGGCATAATGTAATTTATGCAAGGTCTACTGTCGGGGAAATAAGTATAGATACTCGAGTTTAGAGGCCAATAAAACCTTTACCCTTAGTCTTACATAAGAACAACCTACACCAAAAATGTCCTTGTTTTATTTGTCGTTTAACGATATAGAGTAAATATTTGCATTGTATCTCGTTAAAATTTTACAGCAGATTGAACAAAAAAAGTACCGGTTTTTCTTACCAAGTTTACGGAGCGCTCACTTAGAAAGATCATTACGTTAAAAGTATTGATCTGATCGTAACGAAACTTTAATACGTCTTAAAGGAACTTATTGTTAACGTGTATATGAAGTTTTAATCTGATGTGACGTTTCTTAAAATAGTTGTTGTGAATTTTGTAAAACAACTTTTTCTCGGGCCTGGGTGGTCATAGCAGTATGAAATATGGCTTGTTATGAGGCTCATAGCAATGCAAGGCTTAACATAAAACTACATTTTATCTACTTGTGATTATCGATTTTATATGGATTGATATTTAATCGGACCATTGAGGGCAGCGATAGTACCGCAGCAGCCTGGCAATGTTGCCAGTTGCTGCGCGCTCGTTCCTACGCACACCAAACTCTGACCTCTGTTCTTCGTTGAGTCATTAGCAACAAGCAGCAACTATCACTGTCTGTATTATCTATTGTTTGCACATCGATCAAGATGCCAGCTAATCCGCAGTTAACGGAGGAAGAATTTGCCATGAATATAAGTGCAATATGTTTTTTTAGATGCGAGAGAGAAAGTAATAATGATAAGAGGGTTTAGCAAATAGTATCCAAGTGTATTGGAAGGTCGATAGCCACGGTGAAGGGATGTGCCGCTGCAATGAATGATATTCCTCTTCCTCCCAGAATCCAAAAGTATGGAAGTATGACGAAAGCAGAGCTAATTGTTCACGCCAAACCTCACTTCAGGTCACCTAAAATGAAGCTGGAACAGATAATCAAGAATGTTCGTCCTGACGTCGAACTCGTCTGGTTGCCAGTTGCTCATTGTGAGCTCAACCCCATAGAGCTGGTTTGGTCCTACGTGAAAAATAAAATAGCTAAAGTGAATATGAGTAACCAGGCGGAGAGAGGAAGATCAATGGAGGTGATGCGAGATCTCTGTAAAGAAGTCTTGAGGTCTGTAACACCGGAGCTATGGAAAAAATGCATCGAACACACCAAAAAAATAGAGAAACATTACTGGGAAAAGGATTGGCTAACAGAAGACGTCCCCGTTGTTGAGCCACTTGTTATAAACTTAAATGACAGTTCATCTGATTCATCGGGCAGTGATTTTTCAGACAGTTAATAAGGGAGCAGTTTTATAATCTTATAATCTCAAAGTGTAAATTACTTCAAACAATTAATCTTATAATAATAGCTTTTCAGCTGACACACCATTTTTAAACCTGCCAATGGAGGTCCACAGCCCTCATTAAAAAAGGTGTTGGGAAATGTTTAACTTCTTGCGAAAATGAAATATAAGACACGTTTCTCTAACTTGTAGGTAAAATTAGCAGAGGCTATTAGTGCTGTACATAAGGGACGCATATTTCAGGATATAAAGAAGAATTAAATAGTTAAGTTAAATAGACGTGAATGATAGTGTATTTTTTTTTCTTAATCGTATTACCCTCCAGGTTTGGCTATTCCCTCGGACTAAGCGATGGATCCCACATTTACTGCCTCCATTTTGAAACTTCGGGATCGGGTATACAACTGGGGTGTGTAACCAGCACTTCGCCCAGGTTGCCTCACCTGCAAAGCGAACAGGGATCTTATGAGGGATGGGAAGATTGGGAGGGATAGGCAAGGAAGAGGGAATGAGGTGGCCGTGGCCTTACGTTAGGTATCATCCCGGCATTTGCCTGGAGACGAAGTGGGAAACCACGAAAACCACTTCAAGGATGGCTGAGGAGGGAATCGAACCCCCCTCTACTCATTTGGAGCACCCGAGGCTGAGTTGACCCCGTTCCAATCCTCATACCAATTTTGAAATTTCGTGGCAGAGCCGGGAATCGAACCACCGACCTCCTGGGTGGCAGCTAAGCACTCTGACCACTACACCACGGAGGCGAATATATATAATAATTTTTGTATTATAATTCGTCAATTTCACGTATGGTTTTTAATTTATTTTAATTAATGTCATTTTTCAAGTCCTCGTACTGCAGCTCCTTCACCAAGATTTTACTCGTATAAAAAATATCTTCCTTGTCACGTGAGCGACCCATGGCTTAACCCAAAGATATTCGCTTTATCTTTCCGTTTCTTTTATATACCGGTATTGCCACCACAGAATTTCAACTACCATAATATAGTTAAGTGAACACGGAACTGTCCTTCTTCCATTTTGCTGAATTATGATAAAATATTGGATGTAGTGTAATGGTGTGATAATTGCTTTGTATAACTTTGATAAAAGTTCCGTTTTATACAATATTTGATAACATTTATTTGACACATTTCTTTAGCAGTGTAATACCGGCCTAACACAAATTCCAATACAACAACAGAAATTCACAGACCTTACGGCTTGGAACGCGCGCGTATTGGGCAACGTCGCACGAGTTTCCTCGACCGAGCGCATCGTTCCCGTCGCTTGCTACGATACATTCTTCTCACATAACCACCCGATTAAATATCAATCGATATAAAAGCAATTATCAAAAGTAGATAAAATGTAGTTTTACGTTAAGCCTTGCATTGCTATGAGCCTCATAACAAGCCATATTTCATACTGCTATGACCACCCAGGCCCGAGAAAAAGATGTTTTACAAAATTCACAACAACTACTTAAAGAAACGTCCGATCAGATTAAAACTTCATATACGCACCCTCATATCACAGATAGTAAAAATACTGGAAAGGATATTAGAAAGAAGAATGAGAAGAAAGGTGGAAGGAGAGTTGCAAGAGGAACAGTATGGCTTCAGGAGTGGAAGATCCACAGTGGACCCAATCTTTAGCTTGAGGCAGGTGATGGAAAAGAACTGGGAATATGGAGAGGATTTGATCATGACTTTCATAGATCTAGAAAAGGCATATGATAGTGTCCCCAGAGAGAAGGTATGGGAAACCATGGTTAAGAAGAGACTGGGAAGAGAAATGTTGGAAATGGTGCAAGCAATGTACAACAACTGTGTTAGCAGGGTACTGACCCCAGTTGGAAAGACAGATTGGTTTAGGAACAAGACTGGACTAAGACAGGGGAGTGTGCTGTCACCTCTCTTGTTCATAATGGTAATGGATGAAATTGTAAAGGAAACAAAGGAAGCATATGGACATAAAGAAATGAAGTTACTATTATTTGCAGACGATATTGTGGTCTGGGGAAGGAACACCGAAGAAGTGCAAAAACAACTAGATGCACTGAACGAAAATATTCAGAAGTATGGCCTGAAAATCAGTATAGAGAAAAGCAAGACCATGGTGATGACAAGAGGGGAAAGACAAGGAAAGGGCATTGTGAAAATTGGAAGTCAGAGTTTGGAAATGGTGGACACGTTCAAATACCTAGGAAGTGAATTGATGCAAACTGGTAGGTTGGACATGGAGATTGGCAGGAGGGTACAGCAGAGCAATGCATTCTATCAAAGTGTAAGAAAACTTGTTTGGGATAAGGAAGTACCAAGGAAAAGCAAGGAGGTAATGTATAAAATGTACTATGTACCCATATTAACGTATGCAGCTGAGACTTGGACCCTGACGAGCAGGCAAGAGAGTAGAATCCAAGCCAGTGAAATGAAATTCCTAAGAAGTATGATAGGTAAGACAAGGAAAGACAGAGTGAGGAATGAAGATGTTAGGAAGGAAGTTGGGATGGGAAAACTAAATGAGAGAATTGAGAAGAATAAACTAAGGTGGTTTGGACATGTAAAGAGGATGGAGGAAAATAGAATACCAAGACAGATGCTGGAGGCGAAGTGCAAGGGTAAGAGAGCAAGGGGAAGACCTAGGACAAGGTGGATGGATTCAGTGAAGAACAGCGTGAGAAAAAGAAATCTGGACTGGGACAAGATCGTGGAAGAAGAATGGTGGAAGGAAAGAGGAAAGTGGAGAAGTGCCATAAATACCCCGACCCGGCAGAAGCTGGATAAGGGGAAATGATGATGATGATGATGATGATACGCATTAACAATAAGTTCCTTTAAGACGTATTAGAGTTTCATTACGATCCGATTAATACTTTTAACGTAATGGTCCTTCTAAGTGACCGCTCCGTGAACTTGGTAAGAAAATCCGGTACTTTTTTTGTTCAATCTGCTATAAAATTTTAACGAGCTACAATGCAAATACTTACTCTATATCGTTAAACGACAAATAAAACAAGGAAAATTTTGGTGTAGGTTGTTCTTATGTAAGACTAAGGGTAAAGGTTTTATTGACCTCTAAACTCGAGTATCTATACTTATTTCCCCGACAGTAGTTCAATACATTGTAAGAAAACCCAGTGACACAAGTGAACTTATTTGATCAAGGGAAAATATTTCGATTGAAGTTGATTTATTTGTGTAGCTTAATAATTGGGCGGAGCATCAATTTTAAATATTGAGAATTTTGAAGAAAGACAAGGTTATGAGAGTGTTCTAGGACCAGGGGGTTGGGGCGGAAGAAATGAGGAAGGAAAGAGACTGTTGGACTTCTGCCAGAGGAACAGCCTGCTAGTTGGGAACTCCTGGTTTAAGAAAAGAGAGAGCCACACAATCACATGGTACAGTGATGACTTGACCAGGAAGTCGGTGGTCGACTACTGTATGAGAAAGAACTAAATAAGAACATCACGGACATCAAAGTTATACCATCGGAGAACCTGGATAGCGACCATCGATTGCTGGTAATGAACCTGAGAGGGAGAAAGGAGAAGAAAGGGACTGAGAACCAGGAAAGACGTATAAGGATATGGAAACTGAAAGAAGGGGATAGAAGGGTTGAGTACCTCAAAATGGTAAAGGAAGGAATTCCAACAGATGAAGAAAGAGGGGTGGAAGAGGAATGGGCTAGATTTAAGAAGACACTAGTAGGTGCAGCAGAAACAGTATGTGGGAGGACAAGTAGTAAGAAGAGGTGGAAGAAAACGCCATGGTGGAATGAGAAGACAAAAGATATAGTAAGGGAAAAGAATAGAGCCTTTAGGAGGTGGTATCAAAATTTGACGGTAGAGACAAGGGAAGAGTACCAGGAAAGAAAGAAGGAGGCGAAGAGAGAAGAAATTGGATGGAAGAGTGGACAAAGATGTTGGAGGATAGTGAAGGTACAAAAAAGGTCCTGTATGGGATGGTAAAAAATAGAGGCGGAAGGATCCTACGGATTATGTTAGAATGGTGAACAAAAGGGGACAAGAGATAGAAAATAGGGAAGAACTGAAGAAAATGTGGAAAGAATATTTTGAAGAATTTCTGAACCCAAATGGAAAAGATGGTGAGGAGGAAGAAATCGGGAAAGAGGAAGATGAGCTGCAAACAGAAAAGTACTTAACATGGAAAGAAGTGGAAGATGCAGTGAACAAGATGAAAGGAGGGAAGGCACCGGGTGTGGATGAGTTGAGTGTGGAGATGGTGAGAGCAGCAGGAGAGGTGGGGATACAGTGGTTGTACCGAGTGATGAGGACAGCATGGAAGGAAAGGAAGACCCCAGAGGACTGTAAAAAGGAATAATTGTCCCGATCTTCAAGAAAGGTAGTAGAACAAGATTGCAGAAACTATCGGGGAATAACACTGATGAGTCATTGTGCAAAGATCTTCGAGAAAGTTTTGGAAAAGAGAATTAGGACTAGGGTAGAAGGAGGGATGAGGGAAGGACAACATGGCTTCAGAGCAGGAAGGTTCACAGTGGATTTGATTTTTGCTGTAGGGCAGTTACAAGAACAGCACCATGAGTATGGAACAGATCTACTGATGGCCTTCCTGGACATTGAGAAAGCATATGACAGTGTATGCAGAAACAAAGTATGGAAGTCCCTGGAGGATAGAGGAGTAGAGAAATGGACTATAAAGAGGATAAAGGAGATGTACAAGGGAAGCGTGAGCTGTGTGAAAGTGGGAGGAGAGAGATCAGACTGGTTGGAACAGAGAAACGGCCTGAAACAAGGAAGTGCACTGTCACCGTTACTTATCATTGCGGTGATGGATGACATAATGACCAGAGTGGCACAAGTAATTGGGGAAGGAAAGATGAAAGCAATGGTGTTTGCAGATGATTTGATGATTTGGGGAAACAAGGAGGAGGAGGTACAGGAACAGTTGGACGTGTGGGAAGGAATAATACAAGGATATGGGATGAAATTTAGCATAAATAAGAGTGAGATGGTGATCACAACAAGGAAGAAGGAAAGCACCACAACGGGAATAACAATTGGTGGGGAACAGCTGAAGAAAGTGGAGAGTTTCAAGTATCTGGGATGCCTGATACAAGATAATGGAAGAAACGATAGAGAAATAAATGAGCAGGGGAGGCAGGCAGAAGCATTTCGGAGGAGTGTGAGAAGCATGTTATGGAGCAAGGATGTCCCTCAGAACAGCAAAAAGGTCATTATTCGGACGTACTATGTCCCTATCCTGACGTATGCCTCGGAGACCTGGGTTATGAAAGGAAGGGAGAAGAGCAAAATACAGGCCAGTGAGATGAGGATCTTGAGAAGCAGTATTGGAGCTACAAAGATGGACAGAATAGGAAATGAGAGGACCAGAGAATTAATGAAGGAGGAACCATTACAGGATGGTATAGAGAAATCTAGACTTAGATGGTATGGACATGTAAAACGAATGGAGGAGAAGAGGATACCCAGGAGAGTACACGAGAAGAAGTGGGAAGGAAAGAGACCGAGAGGAATACCGAGAGACAGGTGGCTGAAGGGGGTGAAGAAGAGAGGAGAAGACTGGACAAGGGTGGAGACTGAGAGATGGTGGGATGACAGAAGACGTTGGAGAGGCTTGTGTTCCAAACAGACCCGGCCAGTGGCTGGAAACTGTGCAAGATGATGATGATGATGAATTTACATCATCATCATCATCATATTCATGAATTTACACAGGTATGACCGTGCCAGGCTAGGATTGTTTGTTAAAGGATATATATATTTCGTATGACATACAGAGGATACAGTAATACTACAGTATATACAATATATACAAGAAATAAATATCTATTAACATCCACTAACGAAACTAAAGTCACAGTTGGTTGTCCAGAGCAGTAATCCACTCCACTGCATCATCAGTTGTGTTCTGCAGGTCGTCATATCCTCCCTTGTATGACCGTGAAGGGCATTCCGACACAATATGATGGATTGTCTGCACTGAATCGCCACAATCGCACTGAGGACTAGAATTTTTCCCCCATTTGTGGAGCCAAAAGTTACATCTTCCGTGACTGGTCCACACTCTGTTCAGTGATGTCCATATCCTTCTTGGAAGATGGAAACCAGGTGGTTTCCTGCAGGGGTCGATGATCAATCCTAGCTCATCAGGGTTTGATGTAGTCCATTCTTCTCACCAAGTTTCGTCCATATTGAACTTAGATTCAAGGATATAATGCTCCAAGTTGTGTTTGAAGTATTGATTTACCTGCAGAGCAAGAGGGCTGAGTAACATGGTAGTATTATCTCCAGGATTAATCAAATCCGTAATTAGTCCGTATTGACTATTAGTAGAGCCCTGCGCGGATAAACACAACGTTATCCGCATCCACATGACTGTTATCCGCATCCGCACGACTGTTATCCGCCCCACATCCGCATGACTTTTATCCAAATCCGCTGATTTTTCAATATTATTTTTAATTTATTAGATATAGCATACAGTGTTAAACCAACACATTCAGACATTTGAGGAGAAATTCGTTCCCCTATGCTATGTTTAAAATGAATGTTATACAGCCAGAATTGCAACCCTTTTCTGTTCAGACTGTTAATTATGCTTAATGACTTAATTCGAATGAGATTAGCTTAAACCATCTAGAGTAAAAGGTGGCTTTTCACCGATGTCTCAGTCTCACTCATGGCTGTGATTATATGGAAGCTACAGAGGTATGGGTGGTGCTTAGTAATGGCATTCAGGGCACAGTCAGTGCCTGTAAATGCTGTGAATGGTTCTACTCATAGGGTTAGGACTACTGTTCTGACTCAGTGAAGAAAGCAATGGCAAACTACCTCACTCCTCTTCTTGCCTAGAACGCCTCAATATAGCGCTGCCTTGGGTTTTTGTGGGTATCTACTCACATAACGTAACGGCGGTGCTTTTGAGGATCCAACCAGCCTTCGGGCTGACTACCTAACAGACAGACATCATCTTACATCTGTTATGGAAGAAATATAACGGAAAATTATGATATGTCATACATATTCGAGTCCTAGTAATGATATCCAACAATTTTGTATGCTAGAACTACTTTTTATTTATACATAATATAAACATATACATATCGCACATTAATAACTAAAACATTTTGTTTTGTAGGCTATACACAATTTGGTGCAGCATCTTCTAGTTTATTATTTTCCAGGAATGCACGTGTGCCGCAGTAAGTTTGATGTGCCTGATATGTGTCCTGAGTATGAATACATGTTTTTACAGGTAAAACATCCTACTATATCGTTCACCTTTTCGTTTCCATTGAAAACGTAACCAAATGTCTGCCATATCGTTGACTTGAGCTTTGATTTACGCACTATGTAATATTCGCCTTAATTTATTTTAGTATATATTTAATCAATGATGGTAAAAACTCCCGGTCGCGGTAAAATTCACTAAGTGAACTTCTCTTTGCGCTTGGAGAAAGGGATTGACATTTGGCCGGAAATTCCAAGTCAGTCATCATCCTTCTGCCTATTGAGCCATCCTTCGCATAATTGATGTCATAACTCCCTCCGTTGCAATATCACAGCCCACGTGTTTCAGTGCCAAGTTGGAAATAAATCTACAGATCTTCCAGGATAGCTTAGACTGCGAAGTATAGCTGACTTGAGGAATGATAATGATGTCACCACGATGACCTAACAAGCTCATTGACAGCATTATAATTATCTCGTACGTGTAATAATAATGGCAGTGAGAATTGATGAGATGTCAAGACCATCTACTACAAACATACGGTACTTAATAAAATGTGAAAGCATATTGGTAAAATAATTTTCACAAGTGCAATACGTGCCTGAATATTTCGTACGTAATAGGCTATAGGAGTATTCCTCTTTTAAGCATGAATGTGTCGATTGGCATATCAAATATGTGATATTACCGTAAGTTCCACATTGTATTCTATAAACTATCCGCAAACTTACTCCAGACATCCGCAGCGTATTCGCTATCCGCACAGTCATGCAAATTACATCCGCGTGGCGAAATATTTTGCGGATGTCCACATCTGCGCAGGGCTTTAACTATTAGTTCAATAAAAATACAATTGATCAACCCATTCGATACATATTAATAGAAAATCTGTAGGTAGATGTTTCGGGAGTTCATATTGCTCCCTTCTTCAGCCTATAAAAGCATTTTAGTATGAATGTGCGGTAATAAGATACAGAGTGGACAAAATAAAACCGGCCTGTACTACATTTATTTTTTATTATTCATGTATCTATTGCTTTCTTTCTTTATGTATTTATTTATTTTGCTGCAACATTGGAGTGGGTGCGAGGAGCAGGCGTGTTTAATGACCATGTGAATGCAACAATGGTGGTCTCGATAAAACAGCGCATATTTATTGTCGAATGTAATATGAAACACAATTCGTAGAACACGTGTTTGGAACAGTTTTCGTAAGATATTAAGATTGGCCATGCTTTGGCAAAATCTCCAGCAAAGAGTTCAATGCAGGACTTAGTGGCGAGATGGCACGCAACGGGCAACGTAGCGAATAAACACCGTAACTGCTGTATCCGAAAAGAGTTCGAACCCCTGAAAACATTGCCCAAGTGACGGAAAGCCTGGAACAAAGTCCGACGAACTTTCAACGCCGTTTATCTGTGCAAGTGGGAATTAAAAGATCATTAAAATTAAAACTTACAATTTCCGCCTAGTCAATACTATACTTTTTTTATAAAATATTTCAAGGGTACATGTTTCAAGTCCCAATCTTTCTGGACCCTTCTTCAGCCCGTAAAATCACACATGGAGCCCATCAAATCACAAAAACATCGATAAACACAAACTGCACACACACAATAAATAGATAAAACACTGTAAAAACAACTAAGAGTCTAAAATCTAAAAATAACATGCATGTTTTACTGTCTTCAGGAACATGTTTTCACTTGTTCTTCATCTAAATAAATGTCATTTGACGCTGTGAAACACTGGGCACATATTTTGAAGTCTATGAGTGGCGTGCTGTAAGAACTTGCTGTATATCTTGTACTGTTTTTTGTGGCTGAAGTTGGGTTGGACGTCAATAGCTACATGTTACAAATTCTTGTTTTAAAATTTTATGCATTTGGCAACTTGTCTTAAGATAGTCTTCTGCCATACGGTATCTGAAATGATTGACATAATTAGTACTGAATGTAAGGAAAAACAATTACGTAAGACGGCTCGAAAACGGATTGCATAAAACTTACGGAAAAGTCAGAGAAGATTGGTTGGCGTGTAGCTACATTTGAATCCTGAAGAAGACAAACGGTGCGAGTTAATAACAATGCATCTTACTTATAGCCGAGCTTACTAGAACAAGAAAGAAGAAATTTGGTCGTATGAATTTAAGAAAACGTAAAAACTTACCGAAGTCAGACGAAAACAGCCCCGCGGCGACAAGTGGAGGTCAAGCTCCACTCGGCTAGAGCAACTTACTAATACTGAGTGCGTGTGCCTGACGTGTATTAAGGAGTAAACAAACTGTTCGGCTTGAAGGGGTGGGGGGGGGCGGTCGAGAATGGGCAAAGCGGTTTAGATGAGTTAGTGGTTGGAGAATGGGGGGGGGGGGGGGGAGGATGGGGCTTATTGAAAGAAAAGATAGGCATTGTGACCTATGGCGGTTTATGCGTTTTGATATTTAAATGATCTGCTATCATATCGAATAATATGTTTGTCTCATAATTAATGTCATTCAAATTATTAGAACAATTTGATCTCTGAGATGTATTTATGTGAATTGCTTCTAAGACATTCATCAAGCTGCCCTTATTGACGTAATGTAAGATGTTCATGTCATTGTCTATGGTGAATATCTATGACTTTAGTCATTTTTTCAAGTTTTTCTGTATTGATTTTGATAACTTATGTACTTGTCCACTATACAATACAAAATATCTTTTTATTTATACATTTTGATACATGTTTCGGCCCTGTGAGCCTTCTTCAGTCAAAATCAAAAAATTCTCCTAGATCATTCTAAAGGTTGGTCTCTCATAAGAAATTTTTGTAAATCAAATTTTACATCGTCAGGATGCTTAAAATACATGAATATAAAATGCTTAAAGACATTAAAAGATTTAAAAATGCACGAAATTTTGAAACGTGGGCTCCATTCTTGTTAATCTATTTCCAAAACAAGGGACCCCATTGTACAAGCATCTTTAAAAGGGAAGTAGAAATAGGAATCTAACGTTGTTTATTTAGAGCTTGGTCGAAATGTTTTCAACAACCGCAGTTTGGAGACCATAAACTATCACCTCACAACTTGAAAGAGCTACTACAAATGTGATCAACATGTGATCAAGGTGAACAACAAGACGGACACATTTGTAGTAGCTCTTTCAAGTTGTGAGGTGATAGTTTATGGTCTCCAAACTGCGGTTGTTGAAAACATTTCGACCAAGCTCTAAATAAACAACGTTCGATTCCTATTTCTACTTCCCTTTTAAAGATGCTTGTACAATGGGGTCCCTTGTTTTGGAAATAGATTAACAAGAATGGAGCCCACGTTTCAAAATTTCGTGCATTTTTAAATCTTTTAATGTCTTTAAGCATTTTATATTCATGTATTTTAAGCATCCTGACGATGTAAAATTTGATTTACAAAAATTTCTTATGAGAGACCAACCTTTAGAATGATCTAGGAGAATTTTTTGATTTTGACTGAAGAAGGCTCACAGGGCCGAAACATGTATCAAAATGTATAAATAAAAAGATATTTTGTATTGTATAGTGGACAAGTACATAAGTTATTGTCTATGGTCGTGAACTTATGACCGGATTCCTCCATATGTGTCGCCATTGCTGAAAATTTTCTGTGTTTAATGGCAGAAATATGTTCATTATAACGAATACAGAAGCTTCTTCCGGTTTGGCCTGTGTATGTAGCATTGCACTGGTTACAATTGAGCTCATAAACACCGGATTTCGTATGTTTATTCGTGACGTTGACTTTAAAGATCGTCGTGTCGAACCATTATCACAAAGGACCTGCATCTGCATCCTTACAAATTTGCTTCGCTTGTTGAGTTCTGCCAGTGGTTCCCGAGTTCAGCCTGTCAGGGTATGTGAACTCACAAAACATTCGCCATTATGCATCCGAAAACCCCCATCAGTACCTTGAAGAGCTATCGCATAATTGCAAGATTGGTGTTTGGTGCACAATGTCTGGTGTCCGAACTGTTAATGCGGCCCGGTATGTCCGGAATCTGTTTAACCCCTTGAAGGTCACGGCGCAATATATTGCGTGTCAGAATTTGAAGTGGTATGTCTTTGGACAACGATTGAAAAGCGGATAGCTCCCGACATCTGTTGGCTATTTTCTGAAGTCGTTAAGATTATTGCTATCACCACGGGGAGTGCTGGAAATGAAATGTTTTTAAGCGGATGTCTTCAGCTTTAGAGACTCAATTGCAAACAGTTCGAAATGGCTGCGCCGAGTCGAGCTGACTTGCTTACAAGCGACGATCAAGTTCGTGAAATTCTTATGAATGATGAAAGTGATTGTTCAATATTTGAAGACAGTGATGAAGACGATGTAGGAGGTATATCTGGAAGTAATTCAAGTGGTGAAGACTTAAATGAAAGTGAGGATGAGGTCTTACAGCCGCCACGTCCAAAGCGAACGAAGGTAAATAAAGCGCCTAGTATTCACCGAGTTTGGGAAGACAAGACTGTAACCAACCAATTTACGCCAACCGATTTTAAGTTTGATGACAGGAATTCAGGATGTTTCACTGACGAAAGATTCTTTAGAAATTGACATTTTCAAAAAATTGTTCCCAGTGACATTAGTACAGAAAATAGCTACAGAAACTAATTTATATCATCCACAATTTATGAATAGTAAGACCAATATTTCACCTCAATCCCGAGCACAGAAATGGAATGATGTCACGGTTGATGAAATGTATCTGTTTCTAGGAATTAGTTTACTTATGGGCCATGTAAACAAGCATACAATAGAACCGTACTGGTCTTCAGATCCTCTGATTCACACACCCACCTTTTCCCTGTTGATGTCTTGTAACCGCTACAAAGCAATCCTACAGTTTCTTCACTTCAGTGTTAATTTGTTACAAATTCCACGTGATCGACTGTACAAACTTAGGCCTGGAACATATAAAGCAGACTTTCCCATCTCTTTTCCATCCATTTCAAGATGTCTCTATTGACGAAAGTCTTGTTTTGTTCAAGGGCCGGTTGTCTTTCAAACAGTACATACCTTCAAAACGGAACAGATTTGGCCTGAAATTATTTGTGTTATGTGACTGTGCTACCCGGCTATATCTTAGATATGATCTTGTACACTGGAGCTACTACAGAACTTATTGATTGCAGCCTTGGGTTTTCTTCGACAGTAGTTATGACAATGATGAGTCCCTACTTGAATCTCGGTCATACCTTATATATTGACAATTATTACACAAGCCCAGAGCTATTTGAGACTCTGCACTCACAAAAAGCACATGCTTGTGGAACAGTAAGGAAAAATCGAAAAGGACTGCCAACTGCTTCTATAAAACTGAAACGGGGGGAAATGGAGGAAAACCATACGTCCAACATTCTTTCTGTCAGATGGATGGATAGGAGGGAAGTTGGCATGCTCACAACTACACATTCAAGTGGAATGGTTCATACGGGGAAAACAGATCACAAAACGGGAGAACAACGAAAGATACCAGTGTGTGTTGGTGCTTACAACAAGAAAATGGGGCCTGTTGATAAATCCGACCAGATGATAACTACTGTCCAGTCCACTCGCAGGTCGATCAAATGGTACAAGAAATTGTTTTTCCATTTCTTGGAAGTGATAATACTGAATTGCTTCTTTATTGAGAGGATTCTGAAAGGAGACAAGAGGTCACTGAAATCGTTTCGACTGGAAGTTGTTCGTTCACCAACTGAAGCAGGGCCTACAAGAACTTCATCTATTTCTGGTGGTCGTCCGTCTAGCGGGGATAATCCCACAAGGCTAACTCAACAACATTTTCTTTCCCTTATCACCCCAAACGAACCAGGAAGAAGACCACCTTCAAGAGTGTGCCATGTGTGTGCTCACACATCAAGAAGGGAGAAAAGGAACACAAGGACTATCTACCATTGTAAGGAGTGCAACAGAACTCTTTGCCCTGTACCTTGTTTTGAGGATTATCATACCGAAAAACATTACTAAAAATGATGTTTCACAATGTTTGTGCTTAAACTAGTTGTTTGATGTCTAGTTAACATACTGTGTTAAATTCATTCGTTTCATAAAAATATAATGCCTCTTGTGGGTTGTTTTACAAACATGAGCAAAAACCTAAATTTTGGGCTGTGCAGTGGGCTAGGAAACCTGACTCTCAAAGGGTTAATCCATATGTGAATCAACTCACAGAAGATGAACGACTGTATGGATATTTTCAGCAAGAAGGAGCAACAGCACACTCAGTCTTCACAACCTTGACACAGGTGCATGAGATGTTCGGTGAGCAGAGGACAATCAGCAGAGGCAGTGCAATCTCCTGGCCACCTCGATCGACCGATCTCTCTCCCTGTGATTTTTACCTGTGGTGCAAATTGAAGGGTCAGGTGTATGCAAATGATCCTCAAACCCTGGAAGAGCAACAGCAGAACATTGAAAACACTATTGCTTTTATCCCGCAGGCAGAGCTGCTACGTGTGTCTCACAGTTTGATAAATCGACCACAGTAACAATTTCCAGCATTTAATGTGATGTTCAGTAACAAGGGGCAATTGTAGATAAGGTATGAATAAATAATCATAAGAAATTTCGGGCCGGTTTTATTTCGCCCACCCTGTACAAGAGAATATCAGAAAGGGTCATTTAATACGTCCATTACGAGGTCTTAATAACCTTTTTGTCAAATGACATATTACCTTACATAGACAATGTGTATTATAATAAAGAACATCATTTTTAAATAATGTAGGATTTTGCAGAATTGTAATTAACTCCACGGGTTGCATAAAACTAAATTGCAAGGTGCAGATGGACCACCCAATATAATATATATTTAATGCAGCCAATGGCCATACAAAATAACCACCCAGTATATTGGTTGACGAGTTTGTCATACTGATTATCTTATGTCTAATTTTTGTTGGAGTAAGTCAGTCCGAAACTATATTCCAATGTAAGGAGGTAATTATTGGGAAGGTTTGCAATTACTTTCAGGAAGACTTCAATGCTGTGAGAAATATGGTACCGTACACAATTTTTAAAAAAATGTGGGGGTCGTATGGTTAGAACATATGCAGCTACTGATCTTTCTAAAGCAGAGAAATATTTAAGTATGCTCTGCTTGCCTTCCATTCCAAATCCTCAAAAGATTATCACAGAGAGATGGGTTCAGATAGTCAAACTAGGGTTTAAAGGAGTGTGCTTAATTACATGCTGTGAGTTGTTAAATATATATTCATGTGTGTTAGCTTGGCTTGGCTTTATGACTTTATAGTTTTGAAACCATTTTTCAGTGTTGCCTTATTAAAAAAAAATTATATTACAACTTGTCAATCGGTCATTAACTTCTGGGACATGTGAAAAAAAACACTGAAAACAAATGATATCATGTGCTATGATTTCTTGTGCCAAATATGATAGTATAGAAAATGTTGATAATGACATATTTATTCTACATGAGATGTGGGTTAAGCCTGGCAGTGGCGTACCAAAGGGGGTGCGAACGGGGCGGGCGCCGTAAAGGTAGGGGGCGCCAAAATCCGAAATCGAAAAACATATTTTTTTTTTTGTTTAAGAAGAAATATTTTTTAAAGGAAAAATATACGGTTTTAACGGTCAAGTTTTCTTTATTACTTTGTTAAATACTGCAGTGATATTATTTAGAAATTAAATAAGCGTCTCGTTTTAAACTATTTATATACAATACGAAATAGTTCGTGAGCGCCGAGCACATAGGAAATGATTACGAAGTACGGGTGAACAGAGCGCCTGAGCCGGAATGAGAGCGGTGATGGAGAGGGGATGCGTGGTTGATGACGGTGCCGGCCGACGCGAGGTGCTGGCATCAAGTACAACAGAATTGACGATTGCTAGTTTGCTAGTCGTGAAGTGTATTCCTTAACCTTAATCCTTAGTTTACTTTATTCATTTGTGGACTCCCCAGGGGCTCACATCTTGTGGGCGTGGGTTGGCGACCACGGGGCCCCAGCTGAGTCCGGCATTGCTTCCACTTACTTGTGCCGGGCTCCTCTCTGTCTTCTTTCCTGTCGACCTCACTTGGTCAACTCTTGTTCTCTTCTGACCCCGACGGTATAAGGGTATCCGAGGCCTAGGGAGTCTCTTCCTTTCCCGCCTTAATTGGCCCTTGTCTCATCTTTTGATACCCTCCTTCTGCGAGGGATCAGCCTTCTTTTTCTCTTCCTTTTACCTCCTGCCTTGTGCTCTAGGCCCTTAAGGAGGCAGGGTGTATGTAGCCCCACCACTTCTGGTGCACCCTAGATAATGCTACACCCTCAGGGGCTCACGGCTGGTGAATTCGGGAGTTGGCGACCCCGAGGGATTCCTGAGCTGGGTCCGTTTTCTCCTTTTGTCCCTTACCTTTGGGGCGGACCCTCTCCTCTTTCACTTTCTTATATGCCTTTCATGGCTCTCCTTCCTTCCAAGTCCCTCAATCCGCCTTCTCCGAGGGTTGAGGGCATTTCTTTTCCTTCTGTCCTTTTATTTGCCTTATTCTCCTTTAATTTTCCATTTCTTCTTCTAGTATGTAGGTTAGTAGTTAGTTTTAAGTTTGCATTTCATTTTCATCTTCACGATCACCCAAACCATCAGGGGCCGATAACCTAGATGTTAGGCCCCTTAAAACAACAATTATCATCATCATCATTTGTGGAGTTGAGTTGCGTTTATTTCGCAGTCGTTGTGTATCAATGAAGTGAATATACGTGTGTTTACACGACTAGTTGAAAAGTACAAGTAATTCCTGTTTATGCACAACTAGGAAACGGGTAAGTGCAATTAGCACTAGCAAAAAATATTAGGTTAAATTCTCTAAAACATTTTTTTTTTTTTTAAATACAGTGTTTACACTCTATTTCGTTTGCTATTGGCTGAAGCAATTTTAACCTAGAATCATTATTGATTAACACCAAGAATCATAATTGATAATAGTAAAAGGTAATTTGTTTCATTGTATTTCAGTTTCCATATTGAAACGACACAAGGCAAGTGGGGCTTAAAATAGACAACTGAAACAGCAACGTACCAAAGCACTTGATAGTTTGAAATCGTTTATGACAGCTTTTATAAAAGGATCACTGAACTCGGAAAACAATGAAACTCAGAAAGAATGTGAATTTGACAGTATCAACTTAAGCCTTGATATTAATGAATCAAATATTACAGTACGGTAGTTAATACATTGGCTAAACACGATGATCTTGATGGTACGATTCAAATCTCTCAATCCAACTATTGGAATCAAGTGCAACTTTTTGGAACAGTTCAACAAGTGTATGCATTTTTATCTAGTTCGACTCACAGGTGGAGTGTCCTCAAGAAACATGTCAGCTTATTGGTTAAGGGCTACTCAGACACAAGATGGAGTTCTAAAGCAGAAGCCATGAACTCCTTATCTCAGTTAGATGGAGAGCTTCATGCTCTAGAAAAATTGAGACACTACAACTGAAACCATCGATACCAGACAGAGTGCAGCGCTGTTAATTAATGCAATAGAAAGATTTGACTTTGTAACTCTGCTATTCTTCTGGGCTGAGGTACTCCAAAAATTGACTGTACACAGAAAACTTTGCAAATCGAAGGCATTTCGTTCACTTATGTAATAACTTGTCTACAAGCTTTCCAACATCAGCTTAGTATGCGGAAAGAAACCATTCCAATTGATGTTATATAAAAAGCTACTAATAAGTGTGAGGAATGGGGAGAACCCACGGAACGAAGACAAAGAGTGAAGCGGAAAATGCCAGGGGAATCCACTGATGATGTTGGACTTTCCTGGAAAGATGAAATAAAGCGGAGCACACTAGATATCTTAGATAAACTTATTCGTGAGTTGAGTGAACGGTTCGCCAATATCAAGGAACTGGATGAACGTTTTGGCTTCCTCTGTAATGTTGATGGATACATTCATAACGAAACCCCAAATGAAAACGTTTTGAACACTCTAAAGAGGGAATGTTTCGAACTTGCAGAGAAGTACCCTGAAGATTTGAACGGAGAAGAACTCTTTGAAGATATTAAAATGTCAGTTTTATTACGAAGATCAAAGAAAAATAATGAAAAGTTCACCTTGAAACCCAAAGATATTTTGTTATATTTAGGTCTTGTTTGGGGTTAGACACATACAGTAACTTGATCATCGCTTTCAAACTACTTTTAACGATTCCAGTGTCTGTTGCATCTTGTGAACGATCTTTTAGTAAGCTGTAGCTTATTAATAATTACTTAAGATCCACAATGGCGCAAGAAAGACTTAAGTGAAAAAATGAAAATCCACAGCCTGCTTCCAGTCTCCGACCGGGTCAGGAATGGAATGAATGAAGCCCCCCATCTTGCGGCGAGGATATGAACTGTGCCGGCTGCCGAGGCCTGACGCACTCCTGTGGGGCAATGATTAAATGAATGATAGATGAAATGAAATGATAGTGGAGAGTGTTGCTGGAATGAAATTTTGACAGGGAAAACCGGAGTACCCGGAGAAAAACCTGTCTGCCTCAGTTTTGTCCAGCACAGATCTCACATGGAATGACCGGGATTTGAACCTCGGACTCAGCGGTGAGAGGCCGGCGTGCTGCCGTCTAAGCCACGGAGGCTTTTGCAAGAAAGACTAAGTAATTTAGCAATTTTATCAATTGAACGTGATGTGGCTGCTACTATAAACTTCAACTCTATTATAAATAAGTTTACATCCATCAAGGCTAGGAAGGCACATTTTTAGCCTATTTTAATTTTATGAAAAGAAAATAAAGGCCTATGAGATCACCTTTTGTCCGTGTGTGTGATGGTGAGAGTGTGTGTGTCCCCCTAATAACTTCTAAACGGCTGGAGCTATTACAATGAAACTCGGTAAGATCATAGCACCATTCTGGCCGACCCCACCATGCCCTTCAAATTGTATTGTGTCTCACCAATTCAACATGGCGGCTGTGCGAAATATTTCACCAGCATTCAGTATCTCCGAAACTATTCCAATATCGCCCTGAAATTGAGTACTGTGATAAAGGGCACTATGAGACTTTCAAAAACGTGGTAACTACAAAACCAACATGGCGGCCAAGAGAAGTTAAGACTTTTAAATAGACTTTTATCGCGATTTTACCATCCAAACGTAATGAACCTTGGTACAGCAAATGTCAATTGTTTGCATAACCTCAAAATGGCGGCTGTGTGAAATATTTCATTGACATTCTATATCTCCGAAACTATTACAGATATCACCCTGAAATTTTGTAAGGTGATGAAGAGAACTGATACAAGTTTATCTATGTAACTTTCATAAACCTGTAAAGTACGAAACAAACATGGCGGCCAAACGAAGTTGTAACATTTTATTAGACTTTTCTCGTGATTTAACTCTCTTGAGCGCAGTGAAATGTGGTACAGTAAATGATTATACATATTGTAATGCACTGGCATCTAATTTGGTTCAATTGCTTACATAAGCTCAAGATGGCGACTGTGCGAAATTTTAAAATTAAAGTTTGATTTCTTGTGTCGTAATCATGCGATCGAAGTGAAAGTTTGAATAATGAACCTAGGCAATAATTTTCCTTGAATGGTACATAACTCTATGGCCCATACATATAACAATCCAAAATGGCTATGCATCCGAAATATTTAGACGGTTCTCAATATCTACGAATCTTTTACAGCCATCAAACAGAAAATTTTATGTTCATAGAGGCTATGAACATATGTTCACCTAAAGGACTTTCAGTAACCTGGTGAGCACAAATCCAACATGGCGGCGACGCGTAGTATAAATATTTAAATGGACGTTTCTCGCGATTTAACTATCCTAGTGCAGTGAAACCTTGCACGTTAAATGCTTATACAAATGTTAATCCACTGGCATCTAATTTATTTCAATTGTTTGCATAACCACAAGATGGCAGCTGTGCGAAATTTTAAAATCTCGTTTTTACTTCTTGTGTTCTAATCATGCGATTGAAGTTTGAATACCACACATACACAATAATCTTAATGTAATAGTACATAAATAAAAATCCAACCTGGCGACCATCTGAAATATTTAGACAGTTCTCAATATCTACGAATCTATCACAACCGTCAAACTGAAATTTTGTATTGTTGATAGAGGCATTTAACATGACTAGGATACATGAAAATAGGCTGTATAGTTCTTCACAGAACAACTCGTTAAATTTTTGCTATGGCTGTGAAACTTCTTTTCTCTTTAATTTTTATTATTTTTCCAACAAACTAACCTTTTAATACTTAGTTTTATTTTATTCATATTTTTCTCTTTATAATGTGTTAAAGTAACATACAACTTATTAAAAATACCTATTTATGAACATTAGTGCACAAAGGAAATTGAATGACTGATTACCACAAGGTTCTGTCCTGGCTCCACTTCTTTTCAGCTTGTACATAGCTGATATGCCAAGGACGGAATCAAGGACATTTGGGTATGCAGACGACTGGACGATAGCTACAAGAAGTTCAAACATAACAACTGAGAACACACTAACAACAGTCCTGAGTGTCCTAGGGGAGTACTTTCGCAAATGGAGACTACAGCCTAGTATGACCAAGACAGAAGTTTGTGCCTTCCACTTGAATAATCGCATGGCTAACATGGATCTCAGGGTGTACTTTGATAATGTCCTTCTGCCACACAATCGGCATCCCAAGTATCTGGGTGTTACTTTAGACAGAACCTTATCCTTCAAACAACACCTTTTGAAGACTGCTGCTAAGCTGAGATCATGCAACATCATCATCCAGAAGCTATGTGGAACAACATGGGGCTCTAATGCTTCAACTCTTCGATCTTCTGCAGTTAGCCTCGTTCTATCTGTAGCTGAATATTGTGCCCCTGTGTGGTTAAACAGCCCTCACATAGGGTAGATCGATGTTGTAATCGACAAGACCATGCGATTGATATCTGGTACAATTGGAAATGCACCCCCATTCAATGGCTTCCTGTTCTGAGCTACATTCCTCCACCCCATCTCCGCAGGTGTAATATCCTGGTCAAAACATACCAAAAGCTACTTCAAAATCAGGATCTCCCTATTCATGTTGATATACCTGCTGCTTGTCTACCCAGACTTCGTTCAAGGCAGCCGCCTGTGAAGACAGCTACGAGACTTATCAATGAGAACTTTGACATAGTCCAGCAGTGGTCTCATGATTGGAAGATTTTTGCTCCACAGGAGTGCCGAGACATGCCATCTGTCACTTCCAAAGTACCTGGCTTTGATCTTCCTCGTCGGATATGGTCGAAATTAAACCATATCAGGACCAATTCTGGTGTTGGTGCGGACTCTTTGTTCAAATGGAACAGGTTACCCTCTCCAAAGTATGACTGTGGAGCCGATAGACAAACGGTGAAGCACATCATTCACGACTGTCCTCTACGATCCTATGGTGGCAACATATTGGATTTTCTCTCAGCGACTCCTACATCAGTGGACTACATTTTGAATTTAGATATAAAATTATGATACTATCTGTTCTCTTTTTTTTTTTCTTCTTCTTTTTTTTTTGTTCAATATTTCATTAAGATGTATTATGATGTACTGTAAGTGTGTACCATACCATACGATAAATAAATATGAACATTAAACTGTGTTAAAATTAAACTTATTGATACTTGAACCTTTTTGTGTCAGGGGGCGACTACTATCTAGTTGGCCCCGGGCGCCAAGTAGCCTTGGTACGCCACTGAAGCCCGGTGCTCGCCATACATAATAAATGTGGTTTGAGAGTCAAAATATATACAGGGTGGCGCACAAAATGTCATACACTGGAAATTGTTTATAGAATATTTAATATACAACATATTTAATAAAGAATGCCATTGCAACATTCACTGAAATGTGCATGATTAGTCAGTATGCAGGACATGTTCAATATGCCCACCTTCTCGGCATACAACAGCTTCGAGACGAACCTGCATGTTTGTGACCACTCTACGACACATGTCCTCACTCAACCCTCGGAAGAAAGTCACAATGGCCGCTTGCAATTGCAGTACATTTTCTGGTTTCTGGCGGTAGATTTTCTCCTTCAAATATCCCCACAAGAAGTTGCAGGGATTAATATCGGGGCTATGTGGTGGCCAGATTGAGCCGCTCTGGAAACGTTTGGGATATGGATGGGATATCACACGGGGCCCGAATGTTCATGCAGGAAGTACAGAACAACATTTGCTGTGTGCAGACGAGCTCCATCTTGCATGAACCATTGTGTCTCTATTGGTAGCTGTGATGCAAAGAGTTGTGGAAGGAAACTGATTTGCAACATGTCATGAAATGCGCACTGTTGACTGTGTCATTGATAAAGATTGTCCCAATAATTCCATGACTGGAAATTGCAGCCCACACACACACTTTCACACCATGACTTTCAACCTCGTGCACAATAGCAGGCCGTTCTTTCGCCCAAAACCAGACATGTTTGTTCACAGCACCGTTGAGATGACCGTATGCCTCATCGCTGAACCATGTGTTGTGCAGTACGGGATCACCTTCTGCAATAGACCACCCAGCAAACTGTACTCGCCGTTGCTTGTCAAGCGCCGTTAGTTTCTAACCTGTTGTCATTTTGTATGGGAATTGGTCAAGTTCAGACTGCAGTATTCTCTGAATTGACCAACGATAGATGTCCAGAGGAACACAGGCAGTTCTGGTGGATTTGGAGGGCCTCCGAGCCACAGCCACTCTCACAGCACAGTGAGCGGACTGGCATGAGACGAGTTCGTTTTCTCTCCAGTATATTGCCTTCTGTTTCAAATTGGCTGGCCAGTCTATACACCGTCTGCCAGCAGGGAGCCCATCGGGTACGGAAATGAACACGAAACCTTTCCTAAGTCCGAGTTGCACACTCTTGGTTTCTGCATAAAATAACATCTTTTCACCTTCTGTTCGCGCGTCAGCCTCCCTTTGTCCACCGTGCTGTATAAGTGGAAGCCGGTATGCATGCGCGACATGTGCTGCTGTCTGTCGAATCACGCATGAAATAAGGTTTCTGTTTACGAAAGGACATGGTTGTGAGCTCAGATTTACAAATTTTATAAACCATTTTCAATGTATGACATTTCGTGTGCCATCCTGTACCATATATAATTATTCAGGTTATTTTTTCATATGTCCCAGTAATTGGAATAGTATTGTGTTGACCAACTGAAAAGTTGCAATATCAACTTCATGGGGTTGACTAAATTATTATCAAAGCGGGAGAGACTCTACTCCATTGATTAGGAAATGAGACTTGCATTGTCAACTATTTCACCAGAAATCAGCCACCTTTGGGTAGCTATGCAGACGCAAGTATCACAACAAAGGTATGAGCAGAATTATTCACTTTAGATGTACCCGTAACATGAAAGTGCAATTTCTTTTGTTTTATCTATAGTTATAGTTCTTAAATTATATAATAGTCTAATAATGTCTGATTAAATTATATAATAATAATGTCACATTTTTTTGCAATATCCAGTTAATGGACTGATGTATTGTATCACTGGAGGTCTCCGAGTGCATTTCCAAGAAGTTACTTCATGGAACCAGTCTTATAAGTTCAAAAATTATGTTAAGAGGAAAATGTAATGCTGCCTCAACAGAAATGACCAATTGAAATTTAATAAAGTTCAGACCCTCACTCCGGTTTTATTTCGAAGGGGTTCAAATCCGGGCAATTTTACCTAGTGCAAGATTTGATGTCACAGCGTTAGATTAGATTATACCTTAGGGCTGACCCTGTGGTGTTGGGGTAGTTCATTCATTCATTTATTTGCAATTGAGGGTGTGTCATCCGGTGGTAAATTGGGTATACATAAATAAACAAACTTTCGTCCGCTTTTCCCAATTAGTTGGGGTCAGGGATTTAAGGCCGGATGCCCTTCCTGACGCCACGTGATTTTTCAGATGAAAATTCTGCCCCGCTGTCACCGGGATTCGAACCCCGGCCATCCGGGTGAAAGGCGAGCAGCTTAGCCACTGCGCCATCACGCTCCCCATACATAACAAATAAATAATTATACATAACAATTCAATAACTATTAAACTGAAGTATTTACACAAATCGTCAGTCTTATATGTTTGGAAAAAGGCTCTTAGACTGCGGCAGGTAGAGTGTTCCAATTATCAATAGCACGGTTAACGAAAGAATATTAACCATAATTTGTTCGCTGTGGTCGGCCCATAACTTTGAAAGGATGATCACTCCTACTTGTGTAAGTGGGCTTTCCCATACGTTTGCTAAGCTCACCCCATGTTGGTTGATTTGTATACGTATTGTACAAAGCGCAGTCTAGATTTCATCCTCTTGGCCTCAAGTGATTTCCACCCAAATTTCTTGAATATATGGCTCACACAGCTCCTGGGATTAAGATCACTGAGCACAAATCTAAGGCCTTTGTTTGTACCATTTCCAACTTTTTGATGAGCCCTACTTGATATGGATCCCAAACCGCTGAGGCATATTCCAGAATAGGTCTTACAAGTAGTGATGTGGGCCGGGCAAATGCCCAGTGGGCAGGACATCTATAAATGGTCATTTGCCCAAAGCAGTTTTAAGCTCCCTAAATCTGGGCATTAAAGAAACTTTTTTTAATTTACTTTTTACTAGTGATTGTTACTAGAGCTTCTAAGACATAATAAAAACCATTAATCAAAGTTACATTTTCATGGATAAGCTAGTAATGCCCGAATATTGCTAATAATAATTTAATTATCCTGTGTCAATGTTGTCAATAACATCTAACTTAAATCGGAATTAAGTTTATCTGGTTTGAATAAAACATTGTATTACTGAGTTAGACCTGCAGGCCTACTCATTTAAATGTAGGGGCACCTGTTATATCTGTTGCCACAGAGTGGACCTTGAGCACTTTTGGTTGGATTCATAGTAAAAAAGAAACAGACTTACATCTGAGAGGGTTGCCTAGTTGACTTATCTAGCCTACAATTGGAAGCTGATGAATGGGGAGAATGGAACATCTAAGCTTAAGCCCGACAAAATAACTGAAGAGACTCGTCAGAGTAAGAGCCTCCGTTGCCTAGGCGGCAGCACGCCGGCCTCTCACCGCTGGGTACGTGATTCAAATCCCGGTCACTCCATGTGAGATTTGTGCTGGACAAAGCGGAGGCAGACAGGTTTTTCTCTGGATACTCTGGTTTTCCCTGTCAAAATTTCATTCCAGCAACACTCTCCACTATCATTTCATGTCATTAATTTAATCATTGCCCCAGGGGAGTGCAACAGGCTTCGGCAGCCGGCACAGTTCATATCCTCGCCGCTAGATGGGGGCTTCATTCATTCCCTGACCTGG
This sequence comes from Meconema thalassinum, assembly GCA_946902985.2. Taxonomy (NCBI): domain Eukaryota; kingdom Metazoa; phylum Arthropoda; class Insecta; order Orthoptera; family Tettigoniidae; genus Meconema; species Meconema thalassinum. The sequence goes on from OX336390.1 coordinate 791,820,859, forward strand.
TCGGTCGACTGGAAGCGGGCTATGGAATTTCATTTCACTCGTTTGAGTAATCCAGAACAAGGAGAAGAAACCCCAACACCCAGTCAAGAACGAATTATAGGCCTAGAGGAAGATTCAGAATCAGAAGAATCTGAACCAGAACTACTTGAAAGTTCAATATAAAAAAGTGATGAAGAGGATACAGAAACAGAAGAAAGTGATTAATAACCAAGAACACAAAACATCCATTTATTATTAATTTCATATTTAAATAAATGTACCTCATGTCCTCATTTTTAAATTTTTAACTTATACAGTTAATGTAATAGCAATACGTTATTTATTTAATAAAAGATCGTACAATGTACATAAATTATTCAATTTCCTTGCTTCACCGAGCAAATTACTCTCTGGTACAGTACTCTAAAAGGGATACTTGTCTTTTCCCACACACCTCTATGTGGTAACGATCACAATGCATGTTGCATAGTTCACAAACACACTGTTCTCCTGGGTCATGGTGCTTCTTGTTGCTGCAGCATTTGAAGTGAAATCCGTGAACAGCGAACCTTGTCATCATGTGTCGAAGGTCGTAATTGGCCTGTTTCCATTCTGTCGTGACCATTGCGTCGGTGGAATAGAATTAGTCCCATAGCATAATTATGTATTCAGTATTAGTCATTTGATGTAATATATCAAACTTATTTAAGAATTATAAAGATGTGTTAAGTGAATTATTTTTCCCCAATTACACAATCAACATTCATGGCATACGCATAATTATTATGTATAAAAATCCACTTGAGTTGAGAGGCTATAGAAAAATATTAGGACTACTTAACTACTTTTCCATCAATATAAATTAAATAATTTTGTATATTAAATATGTATACTGTATATATGTGTTTGTTTCGATAAATATATAGAGTACATATTATACGTAGATACATATATGACTAAAACAATATTTATATAAGCGTTGCATTATGAATATGTTTTTAAAAGAGGTAAATGCTCAAAATGCCTGGGCATTTGCCCCGACTTATAAATGCCCAGACATTTTACATCACTACTTACAAGTGACAAATATCCTAATTCTTTAGTAGAGGTACTACTTACTTTTAATACCCTCATTACAAAGTGAAGGGATTTGTAAGCTTTAGAACTACACATCCTACATGACTTCTCTATTTCATATCATTCCTTAAAGTGAATGCCCAAATGTTTGCAAGAATCTTCTTCTACAAGTATTTCCAAGCCAATGTTGAATTGAAATTCTTGCCTTCACCCTTTCCCTATTTTTATGACACTACATTTTCTTGTGTTTATTTTCATTTTACACTGGTCAAAAAAAGTTTTGCATATTGCATGATGTAGTATTTTCATTGCTGTATGACGACATTTCGTTTTTGCACATCGGTTCACGTGTTAACTCTTAAGATAGCACTTGGTTTGTTTGTACTGAACACTGTTTTCGGGCATGGAGTTTGTGCATAAAACCTGCACAAATCGGGGAGGTGGCCAAACCCCCGCTGTGATTGCGGTACATCGAACCAGACCATCAGGCACATAGTCGAAGATTGCAAACTAAGAGCGTACTTGGGTGACCCTAACGACTTTTTCAGTGCTACACCATCTAGCCTGGATTGGAGAAAATAGACTGGACATTAGATCGTAATATGGTTGATATCTGACCTAGTATGTACTGCTCGAGTCTAAGCTGCGTGGACCTGAGAGGAATGTGCATCGCAGACTGTTAGTGGTGGTGACGAGTGATGCGGTTTCTCGGTCCATGCGTAGTAACAGAAGCAAATACAATAGTCGGTGACTCAGTCACTCATTCCCAACGCCACACTGGTTTCAGAAAAGACCAATGTCTGGAATAGACGAGAATGTCAGGTAACACGGCGGGCTGTCGACAGGCTTCTCAATTCTCGCCTGCTCATACCCTACCTCTGCCCTTCATCCCGCAAGTTCACAGAGCTTGGAACCTAGCAGTACTTGTTATTACGGTATTGTTGTGTTTCATGTGTAATGCCATACGCTACATAAATAAATAAAAACAGTTAACGGATAAAGCACATGTATTATATTTGGTCCACAAATACATAAGCTTGCAATATGCAAAACTTTTTAGAGCAGTGTATTTTCAATCTCCCCCTTATAGACCAGGTTCAGGTCATTTGAAGTACTGCGTTGTCTTGTGAGTCACATATCTTTCGATATATTACACAATCATCCGCAAACAATCGACAGTCACTGCGAATCCCATTTGGTAAGTCATTTAAAAACTCCAAAATTAACAAAGTACCGATTACGCTGCCCTGAGGGATACCCGACGTTATGGTAATTTCATACGAGAATAGACTTTCACTTTCTGGGAACGACCCGTCAAAAGTTCTTGGATCCATAGAATTACTCTTCTATCAATTCGTCACTATGAATTGTATTGAATAGGGCGGAATATAATAAACTTCACTGAATTCTTCTATCAATCTTCGTTGAAGCTAATTTATGGAGTAGCATGTCACGTGGCACGATATCAAATGCCTTCACTAATGTCTTGAAATTGTGGTAGCATCTGACTCTCGCATGAGTAACCTTTCCGAAATCCATGTTGCCTATCATTAAACCATGATAATGTTTCCCACTGTTCCCTCAAGTAGTCGCTAATGAGATGCTCCATCTGTTTACAAACGATGGACCTAAGGCTAACCTGCCTATAGTTGCCCAATTAAAGTCTGCTCCCTCCCTTAAATATTAGGACTGCCGTAGCTCTTTTCCAGTCATCTGGGATTTGCGCATTGTTTATGGACACGTTAAACTTTACCTCCAAGTATCGTGCCACGGCCCTACCTTCTAGTTTAAGTACTTCACTAACAATATTATCAAGGCCCTTCGATATATTGTAACATAATTTTTGTATTAGCTTTACAATTGCTGATTGGTTTATTTGGAAAAAGGGGGCCCCTGATTCATCATTAAGGTCCAACACACAGCTATTGGATTTATTGAACTGGGATGGTAAAAATAAGAGGCGGAAGGATCCTACGGATTATGTTAGAATGGTGAACAAAAGGGGACAAGAGATAGAAAATAGAGAAGAACTGAAGAATATGTGGAAAGAATATTTTGAAGAACTCCTGAACCCAAATGGAAACCACGGCGAGGAGGAAGAAATCGGGAAAGAGGAAGATGAACTGCAAACAGAAAAGGACTTAACATGGAAAGAAGTGGAAGATGAAAGGAGGGAAGGCACCGGGTGAGGATGAGTTGAGTGTGGAGATGGTTAGAGCAGCAGGAGAGGTGGGGATACAATGGTTATACAGAGTGATGAGGACAGCATGGAAGGAAAGGAAGACCCCAGAGGACTGGAAAAAGGGAATAATTGTCCCGATCTTCAAGAAAGGTAGTAGAACAGAATGCAGAAACTATCGGGGAATAACACTGATGAGTCATTGTGCAAAGATGTTTGAGAAAGTTTTGGAAAGGAGATTTAGGACAAGGATAGAAGGAGGGATGAGGGAAGAACAACATGGCTTCAGAGCAGGAAGGTCCACAGTGAATTTGATTTTTGCTGTAAGGCAGTTACAAGAACAGCACTATGAGTATGGAACAGATCTACTGATGGCCTTCCTGGATATTGAGAAAGCATATGACAGTGTATGGAAGTCCCTGGAGGATAGAGGAGTAGAAAAATGTACTATGAGGAGGATAAAGGAGATGTACAAGGGAAGCGTGAGCTGTGTGAAAGTGGGAGGAGAGAGATCGGACTGGTTGGAGCAGAGAAACGGCCTGAAACAAGGAAGTGCACTGTCACCGTTACTTTTCATTGTGGTGATCAGGGGCGGCTCGTGAAGGAGTGCTGCAGCCCCCCCCCCCAGGGTATTAGACAATATCAATTTACACTTTGAAAGTAATGGTGTAATTAAATAGATCTCTTTAAATTATTCACAAGTAAAGGCCAGGCTGGCTCGTAAACCGCTTCCCCCACGGCTGCTGCATTCTTGGCAGCACCTTAGGAACTTAACTTTGCACTTCCTGAATCCACTTCCCCCATTGCCAAGTTGTCCTATGAAAGCCTCTTTGGGTGCTGCAATCATTGCAGCTTCGCCACAGAGTGCCAACTCATCCTTGGAAACAATAGAGTATACAGTTTGCAAACAGCTCAAATATTATTCTGGCAGCGGCTAACAGCCCCTAATTCGTATTCAGAAAATTTACGACTTTTATTCTAATGCACTAAATTATAAATATAATCATAATAATATCGCAAGAAAATGTTTAAATGGGAAAAACTTTTGCTGCAACATGGTTATGTTAGTAGCACTGAATGGCAATGAGAATCATGAGTAGAAGAAGGATAGAACTCAAGTAGGCGCTCACGGCATCTAGTGGGTACTAGAAGAACCATGTCCATTATCAACCCTTAGCCAATGAAAGGGAGGCATTCCACCATCTCCATGATTTGTGCATTTTCTTCAAACACTTGTACGATCAGTCTTGCCAACATGCGAATTATAGATCAATATTCTAATGTAGTATGCTTGCGTGATATTAACAAATACTTGTATATTATTTCACAGTATAGTCGGTGGAGAATTTAGCTGAATTCAAAAGAGAGTGACAGATCTTAGAAAACTGAGCGAAGAAATTCAGAAGCACGCATCTTCCGGAACTCATTTAAATAGCATGTAAAATTTTGCAGTGTTACGCTTAAGTTCGGCGTATCAACAATCGGTTGAGCGTCATAACAATTAAGTAACTAGAAACAAGGAAATATATAAATAGAATCATAATACTATGACTGTCTGTTAGGTAGTCAGTCCGAAGGCTGGTTGGATCCTCAAAAAGTACCGCCGTTAGGTTATATGGGTTGATACCCACAAAAACCTAAGGCAGTGCTATATTGAGGCGTACTATGCAAGAAGAAGAGTGAGGTAGTTTGCCATGGCTTTCCTCACTGAGTCAGAACAGCAGTACTAACCCTATGAGTAGAACCTTTCACAGCAGGCACTGACTGTGCCCTGGTTGTTATTACAAAGCACCACCCATACCTCAGTAGCTTCCATATAATCACAGCCATGAGTGAGACTGAGACATCGGTGAAAAGCCACATTTTACTCTAGCCTGTGCCAACAGACAAATGCAAATGTGCTGCATTCATAAAGAGATGGCAAACAGGCTAAATACTATCACAAGAAAATGTTTATATCGAAGAGAAGAATTTTGAAATATCGGTGGAGCTGTAAAACCGTCGAGTTTCCTTCTCACTGGTTCTTAGGCCCGTCATCTACAGAGGTTGTTAAACTGTTACGTATCGCTATCACCCTGCCTATGGCTACCGCTGAACCCGAACGCTGCTTTTCGTGCCTCAAGAGGATCAAAGTGTACCTCAGGACTGCCATGGCCGTAAAGCTCTGCGCGGATATCTGCAACATTTGTCGTCATACGGATATAGTTGGCATGGATGTGCGGATAGCGGATACCGGTAATGTTTGGAGTAAATTTGCGGATAGTTTTTAGAATACAGTACAATCCGAACTTGTTGAATATCATTACTAGGACCTGGATGTTTATTGTTATGTTTTTTTATGACAAATGTAAAATGGTGATTAAGCTTATCTCATTCAAATTATGTCATTAAGCATAATTAACTCTCCAAACTGAAAAGGGTTGCAATTCTGGCTGTATAACATTCATTTTAAACATAGCACATGACATACAAAGCCTAAGGGAACGACTTTCTCCTCAAATGTCTAAATGTGTTGCTTTAATGTATGTCCACCCCTTATTATTCCCGTTCTCGAAAGGGGTCGAGGATGAGATGCGATGTAAGTCTTTGTGGTGGATGGTTTTTACGGCCAGATGGATGTGTTGCTTTAATAAAAAATAAAAATATTTTTGTAATGCCAGTAGATTCGAATAACAAACATGCGGATAACAGTCGTGCGAATGCAAGGCGGATGCGGATAACGTTTTCTTTATCCGCACAGGGCTTTAGCCATAGGACAAGAAAGACTTACTGCACTTGGAATGCTGTCTATTGAGAATGGTTTGATTAACAGCATACCGAATTTCAATAACCTCGTCATCGAAAAATTCGTCTCGTTCAAGACTCGACGCCTGGAACTGGTCTACAAATAAGGTAAGTTAATGCATGTGCATGCAGCCCCACCAATGCGGTATGTGCGAGCCGCCACTGGTGGTGATGGATGACATAATGACCCGAGTGGCACAAGTAATTGGGGAAGGAAAGATGAAAGCAATGGTGTTTGCAGATGATTTGGGGAAGCAAGGAGGAGGAGGTACAGGAACAGTTAGATGTGTGGGAAGGAATAATACAAGGATATGGGATGAAATTTAGCATAAATAAGAGTGAGATGGTGATCACAACAAGGAAGAAGGAAAGAACCACAACGGGAATAACAATTGATGGGGAACAGCTGAAGAAAGTGGAGAGTTTCAAGTATCTGGGAAGCCTGATACAAGATAATGGAAGAATCGATAGAGAAATAAATGAGCGGGGGAGACAGGCAGAAGCATTCCGGAGGAGTGTGAGTAGCATGTTATGGAGCAAGGATGTCTCTCAGAACAGCAAAGAGATCATATATCTGACGTACTATGTCCCTATCCTGACGTATGCCTCGGAGACCTGGGTTATGAAAGGAAGGGAGAAGAGCAAAATACAGGCCACTGAGATGAGGTTCTTGAGAAGCAGTATTGGAGCTACAAAGATGGACAGAATAAGGAAGGAGAGGGCCAGAGAATTAATGAAGGAGGAACCATTACAGGATGGTATAGAGAAATCTAGACTTAGATGGTATGGACATGTAAAACGAATGGAGGAGAAGAGGATACCCAGGAGGATACACGAGACGAAGTGGGAAGGAAAGAGGAAGGGGGTTGAAGAAAGCGTGAAGAAGAGAGGAGAAGACTGGACAAAGGTGGTGGCTGAGAGATGGTGGGAAGACAGAAGACGTTGGAGAGGCTTGTGTTCCAAACAGACCAAGCCAGTGGCTGGAAACTGTGCAAGATGATGATGATGACTACCGTAAAAGACATATAATTCATTTGCAATGGCCTGTTTCTCAGTAATTAATTTACCGTTACTGGACATTATCATCGACAAATTATTTGAATTTCCCTTTCTTCTAACATAACTGTAAAAAATATTCCACCCATCGCCTCCCGAACCAAGTAAACCTTGCATATAATTGTCATGAGCAGCCTTCTTTTTTAAGACGAGCTCTCAGGACTTCAATTTCAACATATACTTGTCACTATCATATCTTTTATTGTATGATTTCCTAATTTTCCATTTTAGACTCCTGATTTCAGGGTTTTGTTTCAGTAATTTAAATGGGACAAATTTATCAATAGCGCTATTTAAAATTTTCAATAAGTTAGTCCACAGGATATTAATATGATTTCCTTCCGATGCTCATTCAGATACCCTTGAAATTTGCCCTGATCCACCCTGCAATACTGGAATACTTTTTTTTTTTTTTTTGTTCATAGTCTAATTTTGTAATGTCACCGTATCTAATATTTAATTCAACCCCAGAATGGTCACTAATTCCCGGTACTTTCAGACAGTTTCGTACAGCTCTACTGGCCTTAGATAAACATCTAAGGTATTATTGTCTCTAGTAGGGAAGTCAACTACTTAGGAAAATCTCCCCTCCCTTAAGAATTTGTTTGCAGTACTCTCAGCTTGACCACAGCCAGTTCACTCACCAGACCAGTCTACTTTGGGCAGGTTTAAATCTCCGGCCTGCTTCTCACTTGGAAGCCCTAGGTTTGATTCTCGCCTGTCAGAATTTTAGAAACTGGCGTGAGGGTTGGAATGGGGTCAGTGTGTCTACGGTAACAAAAGTAGCTAATTTTACAAATGGGTAACGAAAAGTAGCTAATTTGTATGTCTTGAGAGTTGGAGGTAAAGAAAATTTGCTGAGGTCAGTTTAAATCATTTAATCTCTTGGCACTGAGAACTGCGGGAATCCTGTCAAAGGTGAGTGGGCATCCATCACTAAACCTACTCGCCACTTTTTCCATGACCTTAGGCTATACTCTGTACAAGCTGTTTTCCCGTGCGCGACCTTAAGGAAATGCATACTGAGGATACCTTGAGTGGTAGGTTATACATCTGTTCAATCTATATTTTTGGCATTAAGATGAACATTTACTGTCAACCAAAGTATTATGTGCACTCGAGTTTGAAGGTTGTTTGTGAAGTAACCAATAGACCTACATAAAATCCAATAACATCATCAAAAAGTTCACGTTTTTAAGCGTGTTTCAACCATGCGTCACATTTAAGAATTATCTCAAAAACCCGTCATCAGATCGAATCCAAATTTTAACACAATATACATTGGAATGTTGTCTAACTGGTTTATTAATTTCAAAAGTGTGTGTGTCCAAGAAACAAAGTTATCATTTTTGTAAGGTAACTTTTTCTCGGCTCGGGGTGGTTGGAAAATGTAGCTCTTGGTTGCATTGTGATCCTAATACATCGAAAAGTTATGCTGTATGGCTGTGAAATACGTAAATTAATTCACTTTTTTTTTTCGGTTTGTATTTCTACGGGGAAATAGCACATGTTTCACCAGCTAGCCGCTCCGGGAAAAGCTGTACAGCGTTGCCGAAATGGTGCCCACACGAATCATGGCGCGTCTCGCTCGGAAGTGATGGACTCCATCTAAGCAACGCTGTACAGCTTTTCCCGGAGCGGCTAGCTGGAGAACCATGTGTTATTTCCTCGTACAAATACAAACCGATATAAAATAAGTGAATTAATTTACGTATTTCACAGTCATACAGCATAACTTTTTGATGTATATCGATTACAACGCAACCAAGAACTACATTTTCCAACCACCCCGAGCCGAGAAAAAGTTACCTTACAACAATGGTAACAACTTTGTTTCTTGGACACACAAAATTGTGAAATTAATAAACCAGTTATACAACATTCCAATGTATATTGTGTTAAAATTTGGATTCGATCTGTTGATGGGCTTTTGAGATAATAATTCTTAAATGTGACGCATGGTTGAAACACGCTTAAAAACGTGCACTTTTTGTGTTCCAACTGCGATAAAAAATATTAAAATATAAATTCAAAAATCCAAACCTACATGAACTAACGTAAAATAGAACGTCGAAAATGTTGATGTTATTGGATTTTATGTAGGTCTATTGGTTACTTAACAACCTTCAAACTCGAGTACACATAATACTTTGGTCGACAGTAGTTTTGTGTGCAAAAATGTTCTGTATTATTAGGAACCCTGACTTTTTTCGAGAAGTATATTCTCGAAATCTTTCAAAACTCGACAGAAACCTCTAAATTTGAAGTCCCAAAATAACATCGAAGTGTATATACAGTAAAACTTCGTTTAACCGCCACTCTTTTAACCATCAGTTTCTGTTAACTGTCATTGCTGTAATAGCATAATAATACTGCAATAACAAAGTGCTTTAAGATGCAGTGACGAGTTCGCTTTATTTTAGTGGGAAGTGAGTGTACCTGCCCGCCATTTTCAAGCTACATGAACTATTTTCACCTGTAAGTTTATATTACTGTACTGTGCATTATTTTGCCACATTTGTAGCTACGGTACGGATGTTCTTATCATGTAATAAATAGTTTAATTTGCTATTACAAACGTGTTTAATTTCTTTTCACTCCGAAATATGGGTATTACATTACTGTGAGAGTGATATCTGTCTATAATATAATTGATTGAGGTCATGTTTTGGAGGAATAATACAGTGTTTCCGTTATCCGTCTATTCGCTCAACCGTCACGACCACGGTCCCGACGATGTCGAGTTTTTACTGTATTTTTAAAATTTACGTCTCTAAGTTTGCGACATCGAAATTCCATCATATGACGATTTTTCCTTACAACTTTAGTTCCATCGGATACTGGTTGTCTCAAAAACTTGTACAATTCGTGGTTCGAATTGGAAAGAAAATATGCGGTATTATTCGTGGAATCATCAGAATAATTCGTAATATTTGATACCGGTACCTACTTCAAACGAACATCCGCCAAAATCACATCCTCAAGACGGCCGGCGGACCGCACGACTTGCAGGAATCTCGTCAAACAGACAGAGATCGACGCCGGTTGCCTAAAATCGTAAAACCCGTGTCCGATCGCAAACTTTCGACCACGAGGACTGCGGGAACCCAGTCAAAGGTGAGTGGGCGCCCATCACGAAACCACCTCGCCAATTTTCCCACGACTGTATTCTTAAATAGGGCACTGAATGTGATTCGAATAATTTGGCAGTATTCGAATATTCGAGACACGAATAGCACGCGAATAATAACGTATTCGTGCACATTCGAATATATTGTATTCGAATAATTTGAAAGGTATGCCCATTGTTGTTCATTATTTGGATTGACTGTTGTTTCGTACTGTACCCGAAATACCTACCGTCAGCTTGTTGATATCCCTCGATGGTAGCTGGATTGCAGAACCTGAAAACCCTGACTAAAAAAAAAACAGATTCCACTCAACAAGAGACGGGGATAATGGGACACAAGGATCACCTAACTGAGGGAACGTCAAGAAAAAACATAGCAACAAAAGAAAAATCTAGCTCGGTAGAACACAAGAACGAGAAAAACATAATCTCCAAAGCGTAGAATTATACTGAAATGCCTGCAATGGTTTCCTTAACGTGACCTCCTATCGCAGCTATAAAGTACCACTCTAAAACAATTAAAATAAAATTCTTCAAAATTTATTCACAAAGTCATTATAGCAGAAATTGCTATAATAATATTACAAGAAATGAAAAGCAATTGCAGCTTCAACCGGAAGCTCAAATCACAGTGACCTGAATACAACTTCTAGTCATTACTAGACACACTGTATTCTCCATAAAAAAATACATGTTAAACACTCTTTAAGATAATACCCTACTATGGCACAAGCAAAGCCTCAAAAAGTCTTATTGAAAATTAATTCCGCATTTGGGTAGGTCATTACTAATCCTACAGCTAGCAATAGCATTTATGTACAAAATCTACATTGATATATATATTGAATGGCACACTCCAAGTGTGTTTTTCCTTTTATTTCGCAAGCCTCAGTTTAACATTCTTCCATTAGAATAAGATCATTAGTTTCCTTTGAGTGATTCTAAAATGTTTAAATTGGTCCTTTCCAACCAGGTGACAAAGCTTAATAGAGGTAATCTATCACTTTAATAATTATTGCACTCACCAAAATATCTGATCAGGATAACTGTAACACCCTCGTCAGCATGGTGATTAAATCCAGAATATTAAGGTTGACATCATTTAATACATGTTTTAATGTTTTACTTTGTAGTTTGCATGCTTCTAAGCAACAACAAAATGCTTGTAGCAAAACGCTGAATTAGACTTGAAAATAAGTCAACTTATATTTGACTACTCAATCACAATTATCATGGGTTAGATTCCATGAAATATCTTAATGTTTATTTCATTCTTTCACTGCCTTCACGCGGCTCTACTCTTATACATATGTACTCCCCTGAGTACTCTATTCAAAATTAATTTATTATAATCATACATATTTTAACGTAACTGGATCACCCTCATTGCTAAATGACGAATTTCATTCTCAGCCGATAATTGTTGTTACTACATCGTTGTTTAAATTTATACATAGTTTACATTAGTTTTCAATGATGTTGGTTGGATTTTCTCAATAACAAAATATCATTTTAGAATTATTACCTATGCTATGAGAGATTGCAATAGCATCGACTCTCCTTAATCAGAATGTATTTATACATTTATTAAATTTGGGATATACGCTGGTTAAAAAAGTGAATGATGTTTCAGAGATATATTTTATAGTCAAATGACGACAATCAAAAACAATAATAAATTCCTTCGACCAAGGATCTCAACTGTGCCTTCACGCGACAGGCTAACGTGAATCCGCAAAAAAAAAAACTAGTTAAATACAAATAAAGAGAAAGTTTATCAAGCCAATGTTCGGTACACCCCTGCACCGTTGAATTCGAGAAACAAAGTAATGTCTCTACACCACCGGACATGGTAATCATAACAATTAGCACAATTGTCTGGTTAGAAAACATTACCAGCCTCTATCCTTCAACAACACAAAGAATGGTTCCTAACAAAAGCGAGAAATCGAACTCCTCTATATAAGTATAAAATAAACCTTCACAAAACTCATTACTTGCTATCAAAATCAGTCTTCTATTCATAATTCCAATCACTCGGCTGTATAAAGTTCGAAAATGCAGTAGGAAAATGTAGCTCAACAGAAACACAATCTAACGATGCGAAGACTGTCACAAATTGACATAATAAAGAGCTCACCACGTTGATGAACTACACTGAATCACAAAATGCCTATGGATGTCCTCTTCACTACCCTAAGAAAGCTTCATGAAATATTACTGAATTTAAGATGAAATCTACTTAAACATACTTAAATACAAGCTGAAAATGGGTTGCACTTCTTATGGAAGTCTAAAACCTGTCGATTGTGAAATCAGTCATGATTAAAACGTCAAGCCTAAATTCCACAGTCCGACATACTACTCAAAAATATAAACATGTTAAAAAAATGGCGTAAATTAACATTGAAATATCTACACTTAGCTACGAGATACGAAGTTGTGTAAGCTGTACCTTGTTGATAGATGAATTTCCAAGAGCGAGCATTAATACGTCCTGCATATCACACCTTTTCCATATGTAGCTGTAACTAGCACTCCCCAGGTCGTCGGGAATCGAACCAGGGTACACCTTCTCCAATCCGCACGTTCTTCCCGGTTCTGAAGGCTATTACCCATCCTGGGTAAATAGTCAGGAATCGCTACTTCACGTCTCCAACATCTTCCAGTACACAGTTCGTTTCTCAGTAGGGTCGCATTCTTCATATCGGGCCGAAATATTAATGAACGAAAGACGAATGACTGCCCATGCGAATAGCATTCATGATTACTAATGAGGTAGACACACGTGGTCACACAATCAGAATCAGTCATCACTGGGGCCATGCCGATTGTTCATTGAAATGTTCGATACAATGCCGGTCTAGTAGCGTTCATGCTGCTGCGTTATTTAGCCTGCCATTATAAAAGAAATGAACAGCACTAAAATTATTCCTCTTGACATCTTGATTAAGAATATGTCTGTTCGCGATGAGGAATAGTGTTTAGAGTTCAATAACATTGCTGCGCACTCGACATCAATTCAATGAAAACAGAGACTGTTTTTCAAAACCAAAGTTCGCTGTGATGACAGGCAGCTTGCTGTATTGAAATTACAGTTTCTAATACTGCTTTACCCTTGTAGCGGTATAGATTGCATCTCGTGAAAACGAACAGAGTCCTTCGCACTGGCTCTGTATACACTTTAAAGTGTTTGATATAAACCTCGCGTCACATTGCAATAACGAAACGCGTTCTCAAGCTTCACAAAGAGATATGTTCTCAAGCGCTCCGTAATGTTATCTGCTCACAGCTGACTGTGTGTCCATCCACCTAGCTTCACGCTACCCCCACTCAGACGTGACAGTAATTGAACTGATCTCTCATTGGTGGATGTAAATCATAATTTATAATGTCTCCGACAGATACTAAACATGTATAGATAACAAAATACACATTATGCTCTGTTCCAGGGTCTCGTATAATGTTGCAAATCTTGCAAGTTATTCTCTTTTCTTCTTATTGCTGATAAAAATGTAATCCTAGTGACCGATCAATAAACTGGGTCAATGGTCGCCATGTTGTAATCATATCCGCCTGGCTTCGTGCGTGCACGTCGATCCTCTGAAAGTACCGTAATCGAGCGGCCGACTCCTGCTTCGGTTTGCAACTTGTGGATCGCGCCGATCTTCAACATATACTTCAAACTGCACTATACATTATAACAATATGAGTATAATGGTACATATTCCTCTTGATATCTTTATATAAAAGAAGAAAACTTGCTTTTATGTATATCATATAACCTTCATTCACTTATAATGGATCATTATTCTCATGTTAATTTCTTATAGAATTTCCTCAAATTCTTAGAGTTGTAGCGGCCAATAATCTCAGTTCCATTCAGATTAGATATATCGTAACAATTGTTCCCAAACACTCGGTTTACACGGAACGGACCGGAAAACACGTAGGCGAACTTCGTGTATAGCTTCTTAGCTACATCTGCCTTCGTTGGTTTTCTTATTAAGACCAATTCGTTCTTTTTGAACGGTGGACGATAGCGTTTATTTCTAATTCGCTTTTGCCTCTTTTCGGCTGCGTCCATCAAACTCTCACGCACAGATTGTATCCTCTCCTCTGTCGTGCGTTCTACATCTTTGGGAATGTAATCTTTTACAGTGTTCCAAGGTCTGACAGGTTTTGTGTTGAAATGAGCAGTCATGGGCACGTCAGCGATGCTCTCATGGAAGGTCGAGTTCATGAACTCTTCCATTAGTGGCACAAACTTCACCCAGATGGCGTGATCTTCTGGGCAGTACAAACGAGAATATTTTGAAATATTTTCCATAATTCTTTCCGATACGTTCGACTCCGGGTAACGTATACTGGAAAATACGTGCTTATTGCCCAGTCTGTTCATGGCTGTCTCAAAATCTTGAGATGTGAACTGAGTTCCATGATCAGACAAGAGTGTTTCAGGTATTCCAACCTTGGGAAACACCCTCTTCTCCAACCGACTAAGAACTTGTGTAGAGGTGGCCTTCTGAATAGGATTAAGGGTAACATATTTTGAAAATACATCGACTGTGACCAAGAGAAATTGGTTTCCCCTGGCTCCCTTCAGGCACGGGCCGAATAGGTCGCACGCCATCAGCTCTCTCGGCCTTGAAGGAATTATGGCTTGAGGCTCTTCCTTTGACAAAGCTGAGGGGTATTTCCCGCGTTGGCACTCAAGGCATGTTTTTATGACGTTTGCGATGGTAGCCCGCATTCTGGTCCACGTAAACTTTTCCAATAACGTTCGGAACGTTTTGTCCGCGCCACCGTGGCCCGTAATGCTATGAGCAAGCCACGTTAGACTCGTAGTTAACTTAGGAGGAACTATAATTCTGACTTTCGTCCTCTCCTTGTCGATGTATTTACAAAGAGTATCTCCACAGATGAGATATCTCACAGAACGCTTTCTAACTTGTTCAAACTCAGGTTCGGAGTTATCCATGTACCCTCTCAAAAACCTGTACATTATCCTTGTTGGGGTGTGTCTCTGCTGTGACACGGCTATCTTCTTTAGCTTTTCTAGGGTTGCCACATGTTCCCTCTCCAACTGTACAGCGTGAATCTCGATATCTTTTGAAGGATTTCTTGAGAGGGCATCAGCTAACAAGTTATCTTTTCCAGGCTGGTGCACGATAGTGGCATTGAACTGCTGAAGGAACAATGTCCACCTCGTTAACCTGTCACTGGAAAGATTGGACTTTAGCATAAACTGAAGCGCTCTGTGGTCTGTCACGATAACCACTTGATATCCCATCAGGATCTTCTTCCATTTTTGCAGAGCAGAAATGAAAGCTAGAGCCTCCAATTCCGTAGTGAAGTAATTCATTTCATGCTCTTTCAACTTCCTACTATGAAAATCCAGGTAGTGCTTCTTTCCTTTGTTATCTTTCTGATAAAGTACTGCACTTACTCCTACCCTGGATGCATCTGATTCGATGAAGAATACCCTATCAAACTCTGGGTATTCTAACTTAACACAATTCTTTAGCATGTTCTCAGCTGCTTCAAACGCTCGGTTGGTTTCGTCTGTCCATTTCCACCTGTTATTTTTCTTTAAAACCTCGTACAGTGGTGCCATGGTTACCGAGTAACCTGGACAATAACTGCTAAGGAACTGGCACATACCTAGGAACTCTCTGAGATGTTTAATTTTGTTAGGCCTTGGAAATTGTGCAATAGCTTCAATTTTCTTGGTATTGGGGTGGTAACCGTCCTGGTCTATAGTGTGCCCCATGAAGTTAATACACTCTTTCATAAATCTGCATTTATCAAAGTTTAATTTGATATTTACTTGACGCAGATTATCAAATAACATTCTTAAATGGTTCGGATGTTCCTTGACATCCGCCGATGACACAATGATGTCTTCTATGTAGCAAATAACATGTTCTTTAACATTCTCTGTTAATTTGCTATCCAAAGCACGTATGAAAGCTGGACCACTGTTAATCATACCAAATGGTACTCTACAGAACACATATGTGGTTTGATCAAAAAGAAATGCGGTAAATTGTTGACTGTCTTCCTCAAGTTCTACCTGGTAAAAAGAGGCCGTTAAATCCAGAACACTGAAACAAGACTTTCCTTTAAATTTCTTCAGTAGTTCCCTGATTTTCGGTGGTCGATCAGTTTCTAAAAGAATTCTTGTATTATTTTTCTTGCATCCAAACAAAGACGAAGCTGCCCATTGGCCTTCTTAACGACTGTGATCGAATTCAAGAATGAGGATGCCTGTTTTCTTATTATGCCGTCTTTTTCCATTTTCATTATAATGACTTTCACTTCTTCATAATATTTCTGCGGAATGGGATATAGTTTCGCCTGATATGGAGATTGATCGGTAAGGCGAATTTGATATTTAAAATCTTTAATCATGCCGGGCTCATCATCGAAAATGTCCTGATATTCCTCTATTAGGTTAAGAAATTCCTGTTCCACTTCCTCAAATCCCTCGGCTTTGAGTGCGTAATGCTCCCTCTCTTGCTCGATTTCATTGATGAGGTGTTCTAGGATTTCCTGTCTAGGGAGTTCCTTTTCTTCAATTGCTACCTTTTCTGTAGCGTCTTCCTGAAACTTGATCAATCTATTGTCCATGTCTATTATTGCCCTTGCTTTAGTGATGAAGTCCATCCCTATAATTAGATCGAAGTTAATATTCTTCACCACGATGAATATATTCTCATATATCTTCCCATTAATTTCAAATTTCATCAAGATTTGTATTTTACACTTCATAGATTTATCCTTAAATATCCATTTGACTTTCATAGGAGAAGCAGGTAAAATTACAAATGAATCCTCCTTCTTGAGCCTCTCAAAACAATCCTCACTTATAATGGAGATCATCGCTCCAGTGTCAACTAGGGCTCTACATGACTGTTCCCCTATTTGAACCTGAATCCCGGGAACTCAATGGGTCTTCCCTTTGTTCCAGTCTCTTCTTCAAACAGAAGATCTTCGTCTGAGACGGTAAATGTTTCGTGAATCGTGATTTCTATTGGAGGTGTTAAAATATGAGTCTTTACTTGCGTTTGGAAATCGGAGTTTTTTTTTCTTCGTCAGGGTTTCTTTCTCTACTCCCCTGATGACTTGTACCAGGCCTGTTCTCGATTTCCTGATTTTTATTTCTCTCTCGAATCTCTTCGTCTGTTTTCTTTAGACTGTTCTTGCTCCCCTCTGAGCCTTTTATCACGATTACGTTCGTATTCCTCATTCCTATAATTTTATACCTCCCATATCCTCGATATTGTCTGTCATTGGAATTGTATGGGCTTCCTCTATCTCTATTCCTTTCATAGTTTCCATTATTTCTACGATAGAAATTGCGTTCTTCATATCTACGCTGCCGAGGCTGTTCCCTGTATTCAGCGTACCTGTTGTCTTGCCGATTGTTTCTCTGGTAGTAATTGTTGTTACGACTATTTCCTGTTCGATTATAATTCCTCTCTTCTTGCCTGACTTTGTCAGTCTGTTGTGTCCTATCCATGACTATTGTGTTAACAGTTCTAGGTTCATTTCTGTTATTCCTGGCCATCGTAGGTGTCGTAAGAGCACTTACATGGTCAAGCCTTCTTAACAACTCATCCATGGTTGTCAAATCGGATACGCCAGATTATATTACATTCTTTCGGACTTCTACCGGAAGTTGTCGAGATATGGCTTCTATTAACTGAGCTTGGGTTAATGGTGGTTGTAAAAATCTGAGTTTAGAGAGCTGTGTTGCAAAGTACTCAGAATAGCTCGTTGGACCAGTACTTGAGTACTTGCGAGAGTACATTTCTGAACGCACGTTGCTTTGTATTTCTATGCTCCAGAATCGATTTATGAATGCTTCCGCGAACTCGTCAAAATTGTCGAATGTATAGCGGAATGCATGATACCACTGAAGTGGGGCGTCTGATAGGAAACGCTCTACCACTCTCAGTTCTCTCTCTTTCGGAACATGTGTCTCTATAAAATAATCCCTCACACTCCTGATAAATTCAATGGGAGTATTCCCGTCAAGGTTATTAAAGCGTCTCGGCTTGTCTTCATAATTCCTTATAATGGTGACATGCGATGTCCCATCTGGTGTCTTATGTGTGTACGCCCCTGTACTTGCACTTGCTATCGGCGAAATATACGATTGCGTTACATTGGGATTATGTGCTGCATTAGACTGGGGACTACTCTCTGCTATAGGAGCTGGTTGCGGAAAATTGACTTCCCTGTCCTGCGTTCTAACGTTCGTCCGTTCAATTGTAGCTAGAAAATCCGCATTCCAATGCGCCCTCAACTGTTCCCGTAAACTATCTACATTTATACTGCCTTCCAAAGTTATACGTTCGAGTTGATTACGGATCTCATTTATTTCAGATGTCTTTTTCTCTCTGACTTCATTTACTTCTAATTTGGCTTGATCGACCTTAACTTCTACCGACTTAAACCTTTCTTCAATACTAGTCTGACTATTAGTTTGAGAATTCTGAAACACATTCAATCTTTTAATTACGTCTTCCCGTACATCAGATATCTCCTTACTTGCTCTAACTTCTCCCTCTACAATTTTTCGATTAACTTCCAACTTAAAATCTTTGAAGTAGTCACCGTTAATTTTAACCATTTCTTGTCTAAGAATAGTTACATTATCTGATATTATACCTTTTATGTCAATGTCAAAATCATCCTTTATAAGTTGGTTATGATCTTTAACTTGCGTTTGTAAAAGACACAATTCATTCCTTAACTGCTCTAAAGTAGATTGGGTATGGATGGTTCCATTAGACACTTGTAATTGGAGGGCATCTAAGTTTGCTTTAGCGTCCCTTTTATGGTTGGACAATTCTAATCTAATTTCCATTTGGAAATCCCTATGATTTTGTTCTGCTTCATTTAATTGGACTTGTAGCAGTTTCTGATTAGATTCAACAATGTCTACTTTAGCTTGTATGTTAATCTGGGTCGTCTGCATTTGACCTTGAGTCGCCTGCATATTACTTTGGGTTGACTCAATCCTAACCATTTTAGACTCTAATTTATCTACAGTGGACTGCATTCCTTCAATAGTGGATTGAATTTTAGTGACATTATATTCAAGACTATCCTGGCTTGATTGGATTTTAGTGACATTAGATTCAAGACTATCCTGGCTTGATTGGATTTTATCAATGGTGGACTGCATTTTAGTGGTCTCTATTTGAATATTGTCAATGGTGGATTGTATTTTACTAGTAGTAGACTCTTGTTTAAGTTGCCCTGTTTGGACAGTGTCTAAATCCGCTCTAATTAAATGAACATCGGAATGTGTTTGCTTAACATCTGATTGTACATCATCTATTGTAATTTCTACATCTTTAACTTTAACCAGTACTTGTTTGGAACTGTCTTGTAAGTTCTTTAAAGTACCCTGTATACCAGAGATTTCATTACGTAGGCTTTCAGTGACTACGTCCTGAATTACCCCTCTACTCCGGGCTTCCGATGCTTCGTGTATTGAGTCTAGCTTATTTTGAAGCATCTTATACAATGACTTAAGGTCCGTGACCTCCTCTTCACCTTTATCAGACATCATATGTAGTAATATAATTCACACAAGTAAACACGTGAACACTACTTAAACCTAAGCAAAGCACGAACATCTCAATGAAAATTTACTGCCATAATTGAAGCTTTCTTAGTGTATAGCATTAATCCTTACAGCTATACTAAATTTAATTAATGTTAAAACCTACACAAATGTGGAATTTCCTACAGTGAAATGTGTGATACCTTATATCTGCGATGTTACCTCAAATATCCTAATCTGACAAGTATTTAAATGAATGAAACAGCCTATTATTACGATGAGGTGAGAAATCCCCATCAGTCGGATTCAACTAAGTCAAGCTATTGAATGCAGCTCAAACTTGAATTGCATCAAATGCCTCCATTGGATTGAACACGTCAGTAAAGATTCCGAAACATGTATTTCACTGCTCATGCTCGAATCGTCAAACTATTACAAATTAGTGTAGCGCCACTAAAAAAAATACTCAAAAGTCTAATAATGGTTGCGTTTCTACATGCCTGTCATGCAGATTGAGTAATCTCATAAACGCTTTGTTCACAAGTGAATTCCAACATTTCGTGCTAAAAATGTCGGTATACCATTACTTTCTGACATGCATTCAACGAATTCGCAATGATCGCTGTAATGGCGTCAGAGTTGGCTAACACAAGACACCTACCACGTGTTCGAACACAATATTCGAAACGTGCATGAAATGGCGTCTTATGGCTGGCCTCGAACCTGGTATTCCAGTTTTCTCGAATTCCCATCCATCGCAGACCTGAATTACTGAATTACTACAGGGTATTTCAGTTAATTCGGGCCCCGAATCGCTGGTGCGCCAAATCTCTATGTACCCGAAATACCTACCGTCAGCTTGTTGATACCCCTCGATGGTAGCTGGATTGCAGAACCTGAAAACCCCGACTAAAAACCCCCAGATTCCACTCAACAAGAGACGGGGATAATGGGGCACAAGGATCACCTAACTGAGGGAACGTCAAGAAAAAACATAGCAACAAAAGAAAAATCTAGCTCGGTAGAACACAAGAACGAGAAAAACATAATCTCCAAAGCGTCGAATTATACTGAAATGCTTGCGATGGTTTCCTTAACGTGACCTCCTATCGCAGCTATAAAGTACCACTCTAAAATAATTAAAATAAAATTCGTCAAAATTTATTCACAAAGTCATTATAGCAAAAATTGCTATAATAATATTACAAGAAATGAAAAGCAATTTCAGCTTCGACCGGAAGCTCAAATCACAGTGACCTGTATACAACTTCTAGTGATTACTAGA
Organism: Meconema thalassinum; assembly: GCA_946902985.2. NCBI lineage: Eukaryota > Metazoa > Arthropoda > Insecta > Orthoptera > Tettigoniidae > Meconema > Meconema thalassinum. The sequence goes on from OX336390.1 coordinate 791,841,932, forward strand.
CACACTGTATTCTCCATTTAAAAAAATGTTAAACACTCTTTAAGATAATACCCTACTATGGCACAAGCAATGCCTCAAACAGTCTTATTGAAAATTAATTCCGCATTTGGGTAGGTCATTACTAATCCTACAGCTAGCAACATCATTTATGTACAAAATCTACATTGAAATATAAATATATATATATATTGAATGGCACACTCCAAGTGTGTTTTTCCTTTTATTTCGCAAGCCTCAGTTTAACATTCTTCCATTAGAATAAGATCATTAGTGTCCTTTGAGTGATTCTAAAATGTTTAAATTGGTCCTTTCCAACCAGGTGACAAAGCTTAATAGAGGTAATCTATCACTTTAATAATTATTGCACTCACCAAAATAACTGATCAGGATAACTGTAACACCCTCGTCAGCATGGTGATTAATTAAATCCAGAATATTAAGGTTGACATCATTTAATACATGTTTTAATGTTTTACTTTGTAGTTTGCATGCTTCTAAGCAACAACAAAATGCTTGTAGCAAAACGCTGAATTAGACTTGAAAATAAGTCAACTTATATTTGACTACTCAATCACAATTATCATGGGTTAGATTCCATGAAATATCTTAATGTTTATTTCATTCTTTCGCTGCCTTCACGCGGCTCTACTCTTATACATATGTACTCCCCTGAGTACTCTATTCAAAATTAATTTATTATAATCATACATATTTTAACGTAACTGGATCACCCTCATTGCTTAATGACGAATTTCATTCTCAGCCGATAATTGTTGTTTCTACATCGTTGTTTAAATTTATACATAGTTTACATTAGTTTTCAATGATGTTGGTTGGATTTTCTCAGTAACAAAATATCCTTTTGGAATTAATACCTATGCTATGAGAGATTGCAATAGCATCGACTCTCCTTAATCAGAATGTATTTATACATTTATTAAATTTGGGATATACGCTGGTTAAAAAAGTGAATGATGTTTCAGAGATATATTTTATAGTCAAATGACGACAATCAAAAACAATAATAAATTCCTTCGACCAAGGATCTCAACTGTGCGTTCACGCGAGAGGCTAACGTGAATCCACAAAAAAAACAAGTTAAATACAAATAAAGAGAAAGTTTATCAAGCCAATGTTCGGTACACCCCTGCACGGATGAATTCGAGAAACAAAGTAATGTCTCTACACCACCGGACATGGTAATCATAACAATTAGCACAATTGTCTGGTTAGAAAACATTACCAGCCTCTATCCTTCAACAACACAAAGAATAGTTCCTAACAAAAGCGAGAAATCGAACTCCTCTATATAAGTATAAAATAAACCCTCACAAAACTCATAACTTGCTATCAAAATCAGTCTTCTATTCATAATTCCAATCACTCGGATGTATAAAGTTCGAAAATGCAGTAGGAAAATGTAGCTCAACAGAAACACAATCTAACGATGCGAAGACTGTCACAAATTGACATAATAAAGAGCTCACCACGTTGATGAACTACACTGAATCACAAAATGCCTATGGATGTCCTCTTCACTACCCTAAGAAAGCTTCATGAAATATTACTGAATTTAAGATGAAATCTACTTAAACATACTTAAATACAAGCTGAAAATGGGTTTCACTTCTTATGGAAGTCTAAAACCTGTCGATTGTGAAATCAGTCATGATTAAAACGTCAAGCCTAAATTCCACAGTCCGACATACTACTCAAAAATATAAACATGTTAAAAAAATGGCGTAAATTAACATTGAAATATCTACACTTAGCTACGAGATACGAAGTTGTGTAAGCTGTACCTTGTTGATAGATGAATTTCCAAGAGCGAGCATTAATACGTCCTGCATATCACACCTTTTCCATATGTAGCTGTAACTAGCACTCCCCAGGTCGTCGGGAATCGAACCAAGGTACACCTTCTCCAATCCGCACGTTCTTCCCGGTTCTGAAGGCTATTACCCATCCTGGGTAAATAGTCAGGAATCGCTACTTCACGTCTCCAACATCTTCCAGTACACAGTTCGTTTCTCAGTAGGGTCGCATTCTTCATATCGGGCCGAAATATTAATGATCGAAAGACGAATGACTGCCCATGCGAATAGCATTCATGATTACTAATGAGGTAGACACACGTGGTCACACAATCAGAATCAGTCATCACTGGGGCCATGCCGATTGTTCATTGAAATGTTCGATACAATGCCGGTCTAGTAGCGTTCATGCTGCTGCGTTATTTAGCCTGCCATTATAAAAGAAATGAACAGCACTAAAATTATTCCTCTTGACATCTTGATTAAGAATATGTCTGTTCGCGATGAGGAATAGTGTTTTGGAGTTCAATAACATTGCTGCGCACTCGACATCAATTCAATGAAAACAGAGACTGTTTTTCAAAACCAAAGTTCGCTGTGATGACAGGCAGCTTGCTGTATTGAAATTACAGTTTCTAATACGGCTTTACCCTTGTAGCGGTATAGATTGCATCTCGTGAAAACGAACAGAGTCCTTCGCACTGGCTCTGTATACACTTTAAAGTGTTTGATATAAACCTCGCGTCACATTGCAATAACGAAACGCGTTCTCAAGCTTCACAAAGAGATATGTTCTCAAGCGCTCCGTAATGTTATCTGCTCACAGCTGACTGTGTGTCCATCCACCTAGCTTCACGCTACCCCCACTCAGACGTGACAGTAATTGAACTGATCTCTCATTGGTGGATGTAAATCATAATTTATAATGTCTCCGACAGATACTAAACATGTATAGATAACAAAATACACATTATGCTCTGTTCCAGGGTCTCGTATAATGTTGCAAATCTTGCATGTTATTCTCTTTTCTTCTTATTGCTGATAAAAAAATGTAATCCTAGTGACCGATCAATAAACTGGGTCAATGGTCGCCATGTTGTAATCATATCCGCCTGGCTTCCAAAATCACTCCCACAAAAAATATCCAGCTACCGAGCGGAAAGATGTTACACATCAATAATTCATAATTGTTTTCAGCAAATATGATATAATGAATATTTTCACTCCAAAGAACGACAACTTGAAGATGATTTATTGTAGGAATATCTTTAATGGGGCCTCCGAACTTTGAGGTAAACCGTATGCGATATACATTCCATATAGGGCTGTATGTTGGCCGACAGTAATTCGAATGCTTACATTAAATAAGAATACAGCAAAAGTATGAAGATTTAATAACTGTTTTCAGCAAATATGATAATGAATATTTTCACACCAATGAACGACAACTTGAAGATGATTTATTGTAATAATATATTTAATGGGGCCTCAAAACCTTGTAGTAAACCGTATGCGATATACATTCCACATAGCCGAGTGTACGTCGTGGTACCAATCTCCGCCACCGCACGCGCTCATTGTGTTCGTCCCTTTTCCAAAATCACTCCCACAAAATTATCCAGCAACCGAGTTGTGAGATATTACACATCAAAATAAGAAACTCTTCGTGTCTTCTCTTAACGACGTGCAAATGCACATTTCCATCAACATAAGCACAACATTATCGACACGAGTACTTGAAAGAAAAACAAAAATAAGAAAAGGTGGCCAAAATTTCAGTGTCAACAGGTTTTTAACTCAAAGATCATTTCGCGCGTAATTCTTATTTTGGTACAAAAGAGTCAATTTGTCAACATTGTCAGGATCAAGGCGTGTTCTTTTGGCATTGCCGCCCGTGGAAAAAATTATTTGAGATTGAACGGAAGTGCTGGGAATGCATAAGTACTTTCTCGCCAACTGACTTATTGTGGGGCATACCTTTTCATTAGCCTTCCACCATTTCAGGGGGCGTTCCTAAAGTTTTCCTGCGCGAGGACGTTTGGACGCTTGAAAAAGAAGTTGAGGTCCCTTTCAAAGCTTTTTTTTAAATATTCGTGAGGTTGCGAATATTCGAATAATATTCACTATATTGCGTATTTGGTATTCGAATACGCCTCGAATAATTCGAATACGCGAATATTCCGAGCCTTATTGTTAAAGCGTACGGGGAGCGAGAATTGCATGAACCCAATTAAAAAGGATATCGACTACGTTGCATCGTGATACTCATTTCTCCTCGTGATCCACCGCGAATCCCAATCACTGCGCCGATCTTACAACATGTCCATAACTGCTCGTGAATTTTAACCATGCCCAACCTCGAACTTGTCTTCGTCATTTCGCTAGGGCAGATAGACAATCGTTGAATGGCCGGGTGCGGCGCCGATTGCATAATATAGAGTTCTCACTATCCAACTGCGAGGCAACGTATACTGTATCTCGTAAAATGACAGAGAGCGGTGGTGATTGCGTAACATCGCGATATTTCTCCGCATTTGATGACGATGACAACTGGATTCTTGTCAAACGGACAGCAAGCGTCGCCGATTGCGCACGAAAGCTATATTTTCCCGTGCCCGAGCTCAAGAACAATGGAAATCGCGTCAAACGACTAAGACTGACATCGATTGTGTAAATCGCGATGTTTCTACCGTGAAGACTACAGTAATCTCGTTAAACGGCTGAGAGCAGCGCCGATCGCGTAACATCTCGATATTTCTCCGTACCGTACTTGACCGTGAAGAGGGAATTCTGTGACGATCGCGTAACGTCCCGTCGTTCGTGCTTTATCGCGGGGACAAAGGAAATCTCGTCAAACGACCAAGAGAAGAGCAATCTCTTGGTAATCATAACTTCTTATACACAAGAGGATATAATAGCTAAAACTACTAATTTGATATTAAGGCTGTGTCCCAAAGCTCAAGTTGATAACTATTAACTTGCTGCTAGCAACTACTCACTATGTGCTGTTCACTACGGAGCTTTGGGATATGTGTGCTTAAAGCATGGCGTCCTTCATAGACTTGTGTTCTGAAACGCACAAGGTTTACATTCCGGTGCCAAACATCTATAAATGTTTTGTGCAAGTCCACAAACAAGTAAGCACTTTCGTTCACTAGCAACTACAGACTTGATTGCTATGTGCTAAGCAGCTTTATATCGTGACTTGTGACGTCACATCCGGAATATTAGTTGACTATGTTGTTCACTACGGCTGAAAATGTAGCGTTAGGACACAGCCTAAATATCCATTATTTATTTAATTTTTAATTAGCATACCTGCCTACTTTCAGAAAGGTCTTTCAGTAAAACTCGCGCGCGCCAACAAATCTAACAATATTCGACATACCCCGGCTTGAAACAATAATCCTCCTGGGCTACAAAATACAGTAATTCATGCTTTAAACAGGACATATCAATGAAATCTTATCTACATACATCATACGCCAAATTATTTGTTGACGAGCATGACCCTCAAGAAGCAGGTGTGGTGAATTTTGGTTTGGAGCATAGATATGACAGGACTTCCTTGAAATAAATTACCTAGGTATCACTCACTGGAAATTACTTGCACGTTTAAAATCATAACTGTGGCTTCCTTAGCTTCCTGCAAAAAGTCTGGTAAAAAGGTGCTGGCATAACAGGAACCAGAACTCCTGGTCTTCAAAGAAGAAATAGACTCCAGAGATTCATTCAGGACAAAATTCATGTATCTTCTTCACTTCGAAAACTAAGAGTTCAACAGAATTAATATAAAACACTACAGTAACCGATCACATTATAAGGGTCTGATTTAATAGCTCCAGCAGTGGCTTACTTTGCTTTCTTCAGAAAGTCAATAGAATATGTGTTTGTATTGCTTCAGAACTTCTGGTCTTCAAAGTGAAAATGGCTTCCAGAGTTCCATTGGACATCGATGGCCTGAACTGTGTCCTGTTCTTCTTAATCAGGCTAAAAATGCGTTCACGTTCTGTCTTCGCAGTCAAGTACGGAGAAATATCGAGATGTAATACGATCGGCGCTGGTCTCAGCCGTTGGACGAGATTACCGTAGTTTTCATGATAGAACACAGAGAAAAATCGTGAATCGCGATTTACATAATCGGTGTCACCTTTAGTCGTTCAACGAGATTTCCATTGTCCTTGAGATCGGGCACTTGCTGTCCGTTTGACAAGAATCCAGTTGACCTCGTCATCGAATGCGGCGAAATATCGCAATCGCTGCCTCTCTCGATCGATTTACGAGATTTACGTTGTCCTCGCGGTTGGACACTGAGAACGCACGCGGCCGTCCTCGTGATCACAAGTTCGGGATCGGGCACGGGTTTTATGATTTACGCAACTAGTGTCGATCTCGGTCCGTTGGACAAGATTCCCACAAGCAAGTTGTGTGGTCGGCCGGCCGTCTTGAGGATGTGATTTTGGAGGATGAATGTTCGAAGTACGTATCGAATTTTACGAATTATTCTGAGAGAATTGTACGAATAATACAAGAGGGCACATTTTCTTTCGAATTCGAATCCCGAATTATACAAGTTTTCGAGATAATCCGTTAGATTATATCCGATGGAACCGACGTTCGGAGAAAAAATCTACATATAACGGAATTTCGAATTATGAAATTAAATTTGCGACATCCAGTAGTCTACTGTATGCACAAGACGGATGGACTTTTGAAATAAATTTATATCGACGCCTTTTCGTGTTTTTTTTTTTTCGAAACGGTATCATTTAGGAAGATTGCGACATTACATTATCTCGTGTTATTCTGGACTTATATTTGAGATAGTCTCCAAATTTAGAGGTCAATAACAGAAATGAGCGGTTTCTGTTTTGTTTCGAAAGTTTCCGCGAATAAACGTGTCGCAAAAAGACAGGTTTCCTAATAACAAAGAAAAATATTTCACACAAAACTAAAAACTTGTCTTAATGCCGAAAATATACGTTAAACCGATGTATACCACTCAAGGTATCCTCAGTACCGGTATACATTTCCTTGAGGGCGGGCACGGGGAAATAATAGCTTACGCAATCGGCACCGCTTGCGTGAAACTTGCTCCATCGCAATCTGTGAGACTACCGAGCTCAGCGAATTTTCGTTACCTCCAAATATCCAGACAAAAATTAGCTACTTTTCGTTACCGGTAGACACCTTGATAATTCACATGTTACAGTATTCCGTAACTACAATACGACCTACGCTTTGTAATTCGTGGTGAAGAAGAAAACCATTTTTATACAGAATTGTAAAGGTTTTCGAACTAATCAACGCATTGAAGAACAAGCAAACTGCTATTCCAGAGCTTTCATTCAACAAAAACTAATCCATATCTATCGACTAGGATTCATGCAAATCAGGACGCGTCTCTTATTCCCAGTTGAACGATCGGATGAATATAGTTCAGAGCGATGTATCGAATGTGCGCAGGTCACACGGCGATGTATCGGTGGCATGCGGAAGCTTGTTCTGGCGCGAATTTCAAAAAGATTTCGGTACTTATCCGTAAAATATTCTAGTTTATCCGTAAAACACACTGACTTTCCGTAAATTTTACGGGAAACCCGTAAAAGTTGGCAGGTATGAATTAGTTATTAATCATTTGTTTACTTATTATTTAATTACTAGCTGAAGTACCCGTGCTTCGCTACGCGTCATAAATAAAATAAAATGTGAAGGTGACAGTTAAAACAGGGGATAGGCGAGGTGCTGCGCAGAGGGAGATTAAGGATGAAACATTTTGTCCAACTACACCGCTCGGCGTTGACCTGGTTTTATAGCACAAATTTAGGTTTTACTCGCTAACGGTTGGAGATACCTTTCGGATAGAAAATGTAATTTTAAACCTCGTATATGCCATCAAAAGTTTGCTATTTCTTAGCGTTCTCTTTTTATTTGAAATGGAAATATGAAAGTTTTAAACCAAAGGGTGTAGTGACGTCACTAAAATGGTCGCCATCTTTAAATAATGCAAAGTATTGAAAACAAAAGTAACCTATATGTTAACCAGGTAAATCAGTTACTTCCATGTAATATTCATGTAAATCGGACCAGTGGTAGTTGCGTGATTGAGTAATACACAGACACACACCATCTCATTTTTAGCCTCGCTTCGCTCGCGTCATAGTCGTGTCATATTGTTATTCAATGAAATGCAGGTTTAACCCCGTTAACACCCCTTTAGAACCTGAATATCCAAAAATCCCTCCTTAGACACACGACAAACATATCCCCAAAATATCATTCTGCTAACATTAATAGTTTGGGTTGGTCGATGAGAGTAAACATACAAAAATCCTTCCTTAGTGGACGTTTTTCTTCCAGAATTTCACCCCTCCCCATAGGCCCCTTAAATTGGATCTATGAAAAACGGTCGAACACCTATTTATTTTAATTATTTATGTATTTATTTTTAGGCTGATTGATTTCCTCCGAGTTTCAAACTCCTCGCCTATGTCGTTTAAGAGATACACGCTCCGTTAAGAATCTTTCAACTCCCACTTTTCATCCCTTTCACCTCATAATATACACTACATCGAAAAACCATTAGACATGTGTCAGCTTATTTTAATTGATTAGTATATATGCCAAGTATCACTTCCCCAAATGAAACCACTCGTGAGATATTGTTATTCAATGAAATGCACGTTTACCTCCTTAACACCTAGGCCTATTTAGAGCCTGAATATCCAAAACTCTTTCCTTAGTGGACGTTTTCGACATACAACGAACATATCCCCAAAATTTCATGTTTATAACTTCAATAATTTTGGCTTGGCGATGATGAGTGAGTGAGTGAGTCAGGACATTTTCTTTCGTTTATTTTTGATAATTTCACCCCTCCCCACGAACCCTTTAAATTGGATTTATGAAACAAACGGTCGAACGCCTATTTACTTATTTAAAGCTGTTTTCGCCCTGAGTTTGATGAGTGAGTAAGTGAGTCAATCAGTTAGGACACTTTCTTTCCTGTTTTTTTTTCCCCCAGAATTTCACCCCTCTCCAAGGGCCTCTTAAATTGGATTTATGAAAAAACGGTCGAACACCTATCTACTTGTATTTTAAGCTGTTTTTCCCGACGAATTTCAAACTTCTCGCCTATGTCGTTTAAGAGATACACGCTTCGTTAAGAATCCCTCAACCCCCAATTTTCATCCCTTTCACCTCATAATATACACAACATCGATAAACCCTTAGATATATGTCTGATTATTTTTAATGATTAGTTTATATACCGAATATCACATCCCCGAAGAAACAACTCATGAGATATCGTTATTCAATGAAATGCACGTTTACCCCCTTAACATCTCTTTAAAACCCGAATAAACAAAAATCATTCCTTAGTTGACGTTTTCGACATACAGCGAACATATTCCCAAAATTTCATTTTTCCAACTTTTATAGTTTTCGCTGGGCGTGATGAGTGAGTGAGTCAGACAGGACATTTTCTTTCAATTATTTTACCAGAATTTCACCCCTCCCCATGGGCCCCTTAAATTAATTTATGAAAAAACGGTCGAACGCCGATTTACTTATTTATTTAGCTGATTTTTTTCGCTGAGTTTCAAATGTCTAGCCTATGTCGTTTAAGAGATAGGCCTACACGCTCCGTTAGGAATCCTTCAACCCCCACTATTCACCCCTTTCACCTCATAATAATACACCACATCGAAAAACCCTTAGACACATGTCTGCTTATTTTTAATGATTAGTTTATATGCCGAGTATCACATCCAGGCCCGACGAGAGCGGGGGTCAGGCAGGGCTGGTGCCCCGGGGCCCGACCCTACCAGGGGGGCCCAGCGTCCTAGGAGGATGGGCCCGATTAGGCATTGATTTATTATTGCCTTTATGTGACTTGAATTTTCTACTGGCAATGAACTGTCTGTAAACAAAGTTACAAGGATTGAAAAACTTATTCTGTCAAGTGGACAATATTTTCCGTTACAAAGCGCTTGTGGGAAGAACAACTGTCTCAAAGCGGTCAACTTAGGCGATGGGGATTCTAAATTTAGCTTATTCGGCTTATGTACCAATCCTTCAAATAACTTTCTCATCCCTTCACTTATTTCGCCAAGGCCACGAGAGCCTGGGCTGCCCTGGTGTGTTTGGTCAGCTAGCTCAAGAGTTTCAAGTTTGGTGCGTCACATCGAGCTTAGATATTTAGAGGTGTTAGTGTCTGAAATGTATGTATTGTCTAGCTTGACATATCGTATGCCATGCAGGCAGTTGCTGTAAGTGAAATAAATTTTATAGTAGCGTCCACACAGTAATTCACTTTATAGTTATTGTTGATTTAAGGGGCGGAACAGCGAGGTCATCGTTCCCTAGTAATTCACTTTCGCATTATGTGAAAAATTATCATTGTTGGCTAAATATCTTGCGAAAGGGTGGGATGATTCTGTTGTCAGACGTAGATAGAAGAAATTCATGCGAAATTGTTCATCTTCTCGTATACTGAATTGAGGAAACCAATGCTAACATTTAAATAATCTGTATGTTTAGGTGCTGTATAATTATTATTATTACTGGTTCATTCAATACGATCAACAATCCTAGGTACTTGGGTTCGTGTGCAAATCATTTCTAAATAAGGGATTTATTGAAACCCTATCACTATTGGTACTAAAGTTGGGAAATGTATCCAAAGGCTGAAACTAAGGTAACATTCCAGTATTTTTCTGGACTGAGTGTTTGATTAACCAGGAGAAAAATGACAATTAAGCTAGAGCACTGAACTTTGTTTTCCAATTCCTCTCATGGAACGTCAGTGGTACGGGCAGATGACCTAGCTGTTCCGCCCCTTAAAACAATAATAAGTAACGTCAGTGGTGTGTATGGCGATGGAGAAATTAATATATTGCATGTAGGCAAACACGCAGATTTTCCTAAGACCAAATATTCGAAGTCTGCTTAATTTAGAAGAAAATTAAGCTGAAGTATTGCCACGGTGGGTGAGTGGTTAACGTGTCGGACTACCAACCCCAAGCTTGCAGGTTCGCTCATGGCCATGATAAGTGCTTTTTAAAGGCAACAAAAACCACGACACGCATGTCATACGTTGTTGGCATGTTAAAGAACCCATTTGAATTCAATAGGCCATGTTCTTAATGGCAAAATTAATCTCGGGATTTTCCACCAACACGAAGTTCCTCCATTCTCTACTAGAAAGCGCTATAGTGTCAAGGAGCTTAGATATCTAACCTCCTTGACTTTCATAGCGTTCCAAGGAGCGACAAAATTCGACATGCAAGCTGCTCTCTGGGTGTCTAATAACAAAGCTTGCACCCGGCACCCGAGGCCATACGATATTATTATAATATAAATACAATTTTGTTTTGTGCTGGTGCAGTGGCTATTATTATTATTGGACATTTCTACGCCGTTTATTCCAAAGAGCAGCGTCGATCTGCAAAGCACTTATATTTCAGGACGCGAACAGATACTTTCCCTTGCGAATTAAGCCCTTCCGTGATACGCTTTAACGTCTCAATACTGTTAAACATAAAATGAGTTGCTCTCTTTATCTACGACTTAGAAATGGCTCCGGGTCCTGACGAAGCCGCGGCAGAAATGCAGGATTCGGCTTCCCGTCTGCGGTGTCATTCGTAGTCTTACTCAACAGTTAGTAATAGGCCTATTTGTCGTTACAGTTATTAATTCATTTAGGGGTTTACGGCATTTAACCCGTGCACTTAGTAACTAGTGGGTCTAGTATCACTGGCGGGTAATGAACTATTGTCGCTCCGTTGGGAATCGTTTGTATCAACTAGTAGCCTACTGTAGATATAATTCCGTATTTGCTGACGCATTAATTTTCCGGTTTGTTTCGGATAGCCTCTACGTTATTGAATGAAGTTGACTGTAAAGCAGTAGTTTTCACAATTATTATTGAAGTAAATTACAAGATTCTCAAACAACGAACAGAATCGCAAACAAACAAAAAAACGTTCGAATTGTGTAGACTGAAGAGGAGGCTAGTGGTTGTTGTATAACAAGAGAGGTGTATTGGCAACATTGTTGTAACTATTTGTCTTGGAGAGTAGAAACTTAGATCCTCTTAAAACCACCCACTGCTGGACGAAAAGCAGGGTATACACTGTGCTGTGCTATGGCCTCTGTGACATGATCAATCGCATGCCGTATTCTTAGTTGCCGACTGGGAAAGTGTTAGCCGTTGCGACTATTACTGTAATTATTAGGGTGTCCCTGGACATGAAATAAGCTAGCCTACTATCCAGGCATTTATCTGGAGGGAGTGTGATAAACCACACTCAGGATAACTTCTGTCAGCATCGGGATTCAAACCTCTAATCATGTTTTCATTATGAAAAGAGATTACGTCATATGTCACAGAGGCCGTAGTACTGCACATTGTACAGTATAAACTTTCCACCTCTTTTAACATGCAGGTCAGTGAACTGAACTTCCTGTTGATTAAGTTTTGGGTCTGAGGACGTCGTGGTCAACAGTCCTTTCTACTTACTGTGCGTGTAGAACTCTGTCCGACAATCTATATCTGAAGTTAATAATATCTTTTTAATTAATTTGGGATAGAATTGGGGAGAAAATGAACGTACGATGGTGCAACTGCAGCCTTTGGCTATAGGGTTAAAACGATGATTCATGGAAGATATGCTTAGAATCACTGACGGTGGAATTCGAACCCATCTGTTTCCGAGTTCATGGACAACAGCTTTTTTCATTGTGAATTTTTATTCCAAGTTAAATACTGTAAAAGCGATGAAATTACGGTCTGGTAAATGCATTTTCTTTTCATATTTGTGTACTACAAACGAGCATATTGCTTTTACGAGTATCACTGAAGTTCTAAAATTATTGATATCAAAGAGGATCTGCAGAACTTTAAATCTGAACACTGTGCATGCTTACAGTGTTACCTCATCGGGGCAAATTTAGATCTGTCAAATGCCAAAACTAAATAGAATAGTGAACTAATGAAAATTATTATCTAGTTTTCGATGGCTTTACTCTGATATTTATTTTTGTTAATTCAAAATAATGCATTGGTACGCGCATGTCAGGTATAAACATTTATTTTTTATTATTTACATAGATTACGCCCACATTGGAGCACTCAAATCAATCCATATACACTACAGTCTTTACAATATTAGTTGTAATGGCTTCTCAACTTCCTCTTCTCCTTCCAGAGCTTCTTTAATCTCTCCGAACTGGCCGCCCTCTCTTCATTTGTAAAGGTGTACTGTTTTCGTTTGACTGTTTTTAATTTCAATCTAGTATCCCTACTTCTCAGAATCCTCTTCTCTTTTCTCTCTGCAATTTGTTTCATTGTAATATTTAGCTCATCTAAATCACTCTAGACCTCAACGAACCAATTGTTCTTGGTTTTACTTTTCCAAAAGAAATTGAATAATTGTTTCAGTAGTCTGGTGTCTGGTAGTCTTACTATGTGGCTGAAAAAGGCAATTCCCCTTTTTCGCCTTTTTTCCCGCCTTTTAATACAATTATTATTATTATTATTATTATTATTGCTTGCTGGTTTTTATGTTCTTGAAATTGATTTCGTGATGAACATTTTGTGCAAAAAAATGCGCAAAATCAGTTTGTGCAAATTTACGAGGATTATAATTTAAATTTACAGAATTTGGTTAAATAGGGGGGCCCCGGGAGATTCCAGCCCCAGGGCCCGTCGCCGCTCTCCACGGCCCTGATCACATCCACAAATGAAACCACTCGTGAGATATTGTTATTCAATGAAATGCAGGTTTAACCCCCTTAAGACCCATTTAGAGCCTGAATATCCATAAATCCTCCCTTAGTGTACGGTTTTGACATACAACGAACATATCCCCAAAATGCCTTGTTTCCAACTTCAATATTTTTGGCTGGGCGATGATGAGTGAGTGAATGAGTCAGGACATTTTCTTTCATTTGTTTTTCTTCAGAATTTCACCCCTCCCGATGAACCCCTTCAATTTGATTGAAAAAAAATGTCGAATAGCTATTTACTTACTTTAAAGCAGTTTTTCCCCCTGAGTTTGATGAGTGAGTCAGTCAGTCAATCAGTTAGGACACTTTCTTTCCTGTCCCCCCCCCCAGAATTTCACCCCTCCCCATGGGCCCCTTAAATTGGATTTATGAAAAAACTGTCAAACACATATTTACTTATTTTTTATGCTGATTTTTTTTCCGCTAAGTTTCAAACTCCTCGCCTATGTCATTTAAGAGATACACGCTCCGTTAGGAATCTTTCAATCCCTACTTTTCACCCCTTTCACCTCATAATATACACCACATCGAAAAACCCTCAGAAACGTGTCTTCTTACTTTTTAATGATGAGTTTATATGCCGTGTATCACATCCCCCAATGAAACCAATCGGGAGATATTGTTATTCAATGAAATGCAGGTTTAACCCCCTTAAGACCCCTTTAGAACCTGAATATCCGAAAATCCTCCCTTAGTAGACGGGTTTGACATACAATGAACATATCCCCAAACTGTCATGTTTCTAACTTCAATAATTTGGGCTGGGCGATGATGAGTGAGTTAGTTAGTCAGGACATTTTCTTTCAATTTTCTTTTTTAAGAATTTCACCCCTCCCCTTGAACCCCTTAAATTTGATTTATGAAAAAACTGTCGAACAGCTATTTACTTACTTTAAGGCAGTTTTTCCCCCTGAGTTTGATGAGTGAGTCAGTCAGATAATGTTAGGACACTTTCTTTCTTGTTCCCCCCCCCCCCCAGAATGTCACCCCTCCCCAGGGGCCCCTTAAATTGGATTTATGAATAAACGGTCAAACACATATTTACTTATTTTATGCTGATTTTTTTCCCGCTGAGTTTCAAACTCCTCGCCTATGTCGTTTAAGAGATACACGCTCCGTTAGGAATCTTTCAATCCCCACTTTTCACCCCCTTCACCTCATAATATACGCCACATCGAAAAACCCTCAGACTCGTGTCTTCTTATTTTTAATGATGAGTTTATGTGCCGAGTATCACATCCCCCAATGAAACCAATCGGGAGATATTGCTATTCAATGAAATGCAGGTCTACCCCCTTAAGACCCCTTTAGAACCTGAATATACAAAAATCCTCTCTTAGTGGGCATTTGCGGCCCTTGGGGAAGCAGCATACCAAATTTCATTCTAATCCGTTCGGTGGTTTCTGAGATTTCGTGATGAATGTATGAATGAGTGAGTGAGTGGTATTTGACAAATATATAGTAGAAGATAGTGTCAAGTCTTTGTTATGCTAAACTCGGTTGACAGTGCTGTGTGAGTAGGTGAGTAACTAACGGGATTTCAAGTAAAGATCCTCATTTTCTATACCGGTAGTGCAGAGCACAACTGGCATCCAGACGGCCGTGTCTCGACTTGAACTATATTGCCATGGAAACTATCTGCCTTGCCATTCCTTCATCAGTATATTTTATTGATTTGATTAGCCTGCGCTTGTGTGCAAAAGGGCCGAAATCAGACGAATGAGAAAGACTATCGAGAATTCATGTAGCCAGCGGTTCCTTCTGGGTCCTAAACTATGTGTATGCAAAATTTGGTTGAGATTGGTGGAACGGTGTAGATTTGTATACGGAACCAACCCACCCACCCACATACATACAGACTTTCACTTTTATATATAAGATATATACATATTTCTGTATTATCTTTCTAAATTATGTACAGAGTAAAGTGTATATTCAGGCCTAATCACTAAATATTATCAGAATTATTGTGAGTCATAACACCGTAAGTGAATTTTATTTACCGCTGTATTTTTATTTTCACCTTGCGATAAGCTTCTATGGTTGCGGACCGCAAACGTATCATGAACTGAAAGGTACCGTAGCTAAAAAGTAGCTAATTTCTACTTCATCCTTACAGTAGACATCCTAGGGGTGCATTCGGCCTCTTGAGAACAGTTGAATAGCTGTCTGATGCTGGGGCAGTGCCCCAGTCAGCAAAACCGAGATTAACGGCCAAGGGGACCCGACTAGCTGACCACGCATCACCCTGCAATCTCTAGGCCAAGACCTTTCATGGGCTGTGATGCCACACAGGGTTTGTTTCTTTATGCTTTACTAATGAAGTGCAATACTGTAACAAATTTAGTCTTAGAATAAAAGTCATTGTCAACTATATTATTAAAATCTTAAGCCAAGTAACGTATGATTGAACAAATCCTCGCTGAAGTAAGGTGAAAAACAAGGGAGGAATACAACCGCGGGAGACTGCTGCAAATCTTTCAGTTCTCACCACAATGAGCACATCCTCCTAACATAGGATTCCTTGCGACCAGTGGAGGCTGTGATGACTTGGCACATGGCAAGAAAACATTCTTTTTCCCCCCACCCAAGAGGCAGTTCTTCATTCTTCGTTTCTTCTTCCTGACGCAGTTGTTATAAAGAACTTCTTTTGTTATCATACAGGCTGTGGAATGAGTCAATATACTTCTTAAACTCCACCTCCAACCAGTAGCGTAATTACTAATTATTCTTTAGACTTATTTTATGTTTAGTGCTGTTTCACTCTACTCCACTGGTTTGTTCTCAACAGGGGATGTGCTAGATTCCAATGTTAGTACTACAAGCACTTGATTCTTCACAAAGCATTAAGTTAGTGTAACTTGGAAGGCAAGACTCCCCTGTTCTTTAAATTACCTTCCTTTAGTTTATGAACCCGTCAATGATAGCAAATCAAAGCTAGTTACATATACACTTAAACACAAATAAGAGGATTCAATCCCAGAAAACTGAAGAATTGGACTGGATTATAAACAAGGGATTTACATGTGAAGTAGTTCTTAGGCTAATAGATTTCCATATACAATATTCTATCCAGCTACACGCACTGGAAGAAGCTAAAGAAATACATTGAACCTTGGTTATCCCTTTCTTAATTTATCACTTATAAGGTACTGTAGTTTTTAATGCTTTAATAGTTTAATCAAAAGTGCTGCATTCTAGCAGTTTGACTTGCTAACATTGGGTCCTCCCTTATCTGTGAAGCTGTGAGCTTGCTTCAACGTATATGAGGTGGCAAACACATCACACCGCTTGCAATGCATTGTATAACATAATCATTTATTTATTCCATTGTGCCTACAGGACGGTGTATAAAATAATCTACATGAAAATGAAACTCTTAAGATTTTTGTGCCACTGTAGCACTTAGACGTAGTGTTTAGTTACATGGTACACAGAACAAGTACAGTATGTGGCACCACTTTTGGTGATCTCGGAAGCCAACGAATCTCGCAGCATTCAGTGCGAGATGAGCAGTCAACGAAAATGGTCGCCGTATAGGTATAGTACTCAGGTTTCAAATACCAGCTAAGTTTACATAATCTTATTCCATTTTAGTGCAATGTATCATTTGTGTATTCGCCACATTGGCATTATAACCACATTACAATAGGCCACCAGTTTAAACAGGAATGGTTGATTTGGACAGATTCTACACACACCCAAAGTACACGGGGCTACATGACTGCATTGTCGCAGCCCCTAAACTTAAGAACCAACCATTTAGAACATGAGTAACAAAATAGTGTAGACAATATCATTCCTATAGTTCCTGAAGTTGGTCAAAATTCAATAGATCACAGGTTAACATACTTAAAATACTTTAATAATAACGCAACTATAGAAGTGAGCAATAATATCCGTAAATAAGATTGACACGTTATACAAGTTTTTACAAACTTATGTAATCTACACATTGCATACATATTTGTGCATAAGTGTGATTCATAAACATTTTACATTAACTAAGCCTAAGTGAGCAGGATCTGTTGATGATCGCTTGAAGATCGTAACATAATCATCCAATCAAGCACCCCCATTTTTGCCTATTTTCATTTTATGAATAAATGCGCTTATGGGATCACCTTTTGTCCGTGTGTGTGTCCCCGTAATAAATTCTAAACGGCTGGAGCGATTTCAATGAAACTCGGTAAGGTTATAGCAACATTTCGGCCGACCCCGACCGTGCCCTTCAAATTTTATTTTGTCTTACCAATCCAACATGGTGGCTGTGCGAAATATTTCACCTGCATTCAATATCTCCGATACTATTACCGATATCACCCTGAAATTTTGTACGGTGAAAAAGGCACTACTAAAAGTTCACCTTCGAGACTTTCACACCTGGCACCTACAAAACCAACATGGCGGCCAAGCGAAGTTGAGACTTTTAAATCGACTTTTCTCGCGATTTAACCACCCAAACTAAATGAAACTTGTGCAGCAAATGTTTATACACATTGTAATGCACTGGCATCTAATTTAGTTCTGACCCAAAGTCACCGAAAGACAAACAGTGAAAGAAATACCTACCCCTTAAAATAAATAAAATTATAAAGACAAGCCCATCTAGAATTGGTGTGTGGAACGACTGGACAAATTACCATAACCAGGTTGCATTTAAGTTGAGAGAGGAGCACTAAATCTAAACTTGAAGAAAACAAGAAGCACATTTCATAACATTAAATATAATTAAATGAAAAAACAACTTTACATGCATGTTTAAATAATTGATATAATATAAAACATAATAATAATAAAACAAATTATTGATATCAAGAAGCCAGGAACCCACAAGTTGAGAAAGAGATGTAAGTATTTACCTAATTTCAGTAACGCAGTTCAATAACCAATGAACAAATTATATTACACATCAGTAAAATTATATCTCGGAAAAAAATACTTAATTATCCACGAATATCTTCGAAGTAATGACAACGTCAAAGTGTTAAGAGAATGCTTCTTTCAAATTAATTGAATAAATCTTTAAATCGTTTAGTTATTCAGGACCAAAGTAAAATACCTGCGTACAGTATGCAAATTCAATATGACTGACCACAAGTCGACATGAAAAATTACTTACATTGTTTCCAAGAGAAACATGAAAAGTTAACCATCCCGAATTAGTTTCCAGGCAACGGACGAAAGAATAAAATACATATCATAAGCAGTGATATATTAAACAGAGTCTTTATGAGACCACGCTAAACGAGACGAGGAAAAAAGGAAATAAATATATTACGAAAATTATTTAAAGTTATAAAATTCCTCCCTCAAAACAAAATGAGATCTGGACATTACACAGCTCGGCACGTCAGATATGAAACTGAAAAACACTATCCCCAATACATATAAATATATGTTTTACATCAAATAGTAATTACGTTATTGGAACTATTTGTTCATACTTACACAGGTGTACAAACCTAGTGACCATCAACAACAAGACGTGTAACTAGTGTCAAGATAATTATTCAACAGCTCAAGACTGCAAACCCATAAAATATTTAGAATAACACCAACACAATATAATCGAACCGACGACCAATTCACTTTTTCAGGTCACAAATAGTTCCAAAACTTATAATACATAACATCTGTAGCCAAGTTTTACACATTACGTTTTTTTTTTATATCTTCATGTTTAAGCCGAAGTCGGAGATTTCCCAAACGGTGGACGATAAAAGACATCACGTAGTTACATATTATATATCCGGGGAAGGGTATATATCTGGCCGTATCCCCGAATTACACCAGAAGTTTGTTCTCACATCTTCTCTCCTTGCAAGAATCCTTCAACTCACTTTTGTTTTCACAACAACGGAGGACAATGGGAGTCGTTCGGGCACCAACGGACCCGATCGGAAGATCTCGTGCACTGCAAAACTAGGTACCAACCTTTGCCACTAGGGCGAGCCATCGACTGGGCAGAATATCGCTGAGGTACAAACATTTGCCACTAGAGCGAACCACCGACTGTACAGAAACTCGCAGAAGCTTTCCGGTTCACTAGTTTCGACAGACACCAATAGATCCAGTGATGATTAAGTTTGCGCCTACAGCCGCCCGCGGAACGCTGAATGCACGTTAATATTTATTAACGGGTCAAGTTCAATTGTTTACATAACCTCAAAATGGCGGCTGTGCGAAATATTTCACTGGCATACTATCTCTCCGAAGCTATTACTGATATCACTCTGAAATTTTGTACGGTGATAAAGGGCACTACTACAAGTTTATCTATGAAACATTCAAAAACCTGTAAAGTACAAAACGAACATGGCGGCCAAGCGAAGTTGAAACATTTTAATATACTTTTTTGAGCGCAGTGAAATAAGATACAGTTAATGATTATACATATTGTAATGCACTGGCATCTAATTTAGTTCAATTGTTTACATATTCTCAAGATGGCGGCTGTGCGAAATGTTAAAATTAAGTTTTTGTTTCTTGTGTCGTAATCGTGTGATCGAAATGAAAGTTTGAATAAACAAGCTATGCAATAATTTTCTTTTAATGGTACTGCCCCCGAAAATTGAATTATTCTGGGACAAAATGAGAGTATTTTCCGTCCCCATGATAAAATTTAACCAGAAAATTTAGATTCTGGAAGTGTGACACGAGGGTAGTGTTACAAGATCGAGGCCGTGGGAGAACCCGATCACGTGACATATTGCACAATAGACACTTCTAGAAAGCTGAAATTGGCATAGCAACAGCGAGTTTGGAAATTTATATTATAAATATTGTTATAAATTATGCTCTTGGATCCCAGCCCAGAGCCAATGAGAAGAGGTCTTATTGAAGACGGGATCAAATTCAACTACATAATTTGGTGAAATTATGCATTTAGGCCCTTAGAAGAAGATTTTCTTATTTGGCAATGAAGAAAATAGTAAAAGAAAATATGTCTGATACCTTAAAAACCGCAGATCGGTTAATCTACGCGCTAAAATTATGGTGGGAGATTGTTATGGCCGCCAACATTTCGACTTGGAGGGGGAGATCCAATGATTGATGTTCTTATTCCAGCAGTCTTTGAAGAGTGAGGAAGTGTTTTTACTGGGTTAACGGAGATCCCAAAGCTTTGTCGGAGTGCGACGACTGTCGACTTGTGGAGACGCTAGGATAGCTAGGTAGAACGTTGGAGAATACCGCACTTCCATTTTAAGTGAAGTTGTGAGGAATATTGAAATTAGTATATCTCTTATATAATTGAGATTTGAGTTCAACTAAGTGAATATAAATAAAGAACAGGTCGAATACTACATTCTGTTGAAAGTCGAGCGTTCTAATATTTACCGTTTCGACAATATAAGCCTGTTAAGACAGATTTTCAGTTGAGTTGGAAATAAAGCTGAATATCACTTTAGATTGCAACGCGAAGTTGGCGAACGCAGTTCTAGTGAACAGTAGCGAAGAACTTTTAACATTGGCGCAGCAAATAAACATCATAATGACTATCATTATTCTTCAAGTGGTTTCATTCAACATAATTAACATTGTTGATATGATGAACTAAATAGTCATGCGCCAGAGACATATTCGATAACAGAAGTTAAGATACAACGGTGGAACTTCGTTAGACGACGTATTCTTGAATACAGACGTAGTGTACGGTCCATCTTGTACATTTTCGTCAGTCTACGAACACCAATGTACCATCAATTAGCAATAGAAATATTTCATTCACCATCTATATGAATATTTCTATAAATTATTTTCCAATAATGAGGCTGATACATATTTGCGACGGAGAATGAAGATTCTACAGAAGAGATTTGTCAAGATGCTAGGGGTAGCCCAGCAACAATAGAAGAATTTGCCAGAAGGATGTCGTTCGAGCCCAGGCGAATGTTGGTGAATTCCGGAGAGGGAATGTGTTTCCTATCTCTGAGGTCGCAGATCCGAGGTTCGAACTGAGGAAACATCTAAAGTATTGTGTGAATACTTACATAGATCTTCAAGTTTTCGTCCAAATAAGGTAGCTGTGTCTCTTATTTTTAGTATAGAGCTTGATTAGTGATATCCTGAGCCAACGATCTTACTCCATATTTTCACATTTCATGTATTTCAGTGTTCTCATGTATTTTACACTTCAGATGTGTGCTAAGATTTTTATGCTTCAAGATTATTTAGGAGATTATTGCCTTTCATCTATTTGTCAATTTTATTCTAAGGATTAGTTGTGGAACTGACATAAAAAAAATGGTTGAGGAATGAGATTGCCTCATAGAAGACTAGTCGTTTCGACTCTCGAATGTTAATAATTTGATTTAAACCAAGTATTCTGACATTGTGTCATAGCTTCAAATTAAATTATATTAAATTTAATTTGAGCACTTTAATGTAACAACATCAAACTTCAAGAACAGAAGAAACATCGAATGATATTGTTATATAATTATTATACATAAACTTTCGACGATCTAGGAAATACTAGTCGTTTGATAAGACCGAAGTCTTAATCCCTATAAACATTCTTTGTGTAGAGTGGAAAAACATTACGACGTTGACAAACCTTTTTATTATTTGTAAAGCTGAGAGCTTTGTTCATTTAATATGTTGGAGGAAATACCTTTTGATAGAAGATTATTCAAATCTTTGACTAGGAATTCAAAGCTAGTTTATCCCGGTCAAGATTGAATTCTATTTGACACTGTAAATAACATGTGTGTTATTTTACACTAATTGTGTAATATCACGTCATTATGTAGACCTGATATTACAACGATATACAATTTAAAGCTTGATAAGTGAGATGAGACAGGAGTATTATTTTTATTACATGTATTTGCGACAGACGAGTTAACAGTTAATTATCTTTTTGTGGAGTAAACTTTAGGAGGTCAATCACGACAGTCTAATATCGTTCATTACGATTGGAAGTTTCGTTTGAAGAACTTAAGTATGTATAATTGTAGATCAGTAGTCATGTGAAACGATACTGAGGGCCATGCCATTATTTGCGAAAAGTTCCTACAGAAGAAATGTTAATAACAATTAATCCATTTTTGGTTATTGTTTAACATAGTGGATGATAATTGTTTATGCCATATATATTTTTATATATGGATCATGATAAGAGTTGTTGTATGCAAGTAGTCCAGTTCATGTGAAGTAACGATTTAGCTGTGTTGACAGAAGGGTTTTAGCGGAAATACAATTAGAGAATGATTGTCTACTCATGTCAATGATACCAATCTACGGCTCCGTCCATGTTTCTTGGCAGACGCGTGTAAGCTCGGCTCCTCAGTGAAAGTGAATTAGAAGGTGTTATTGTGTAGGCACATTGAAAATAAGTGGTACACGGGTGAGTAATATAATAAGTGTAAACTGTGTTAAGTTATTTTGTGTGATTACTCCGTAGTTATATAGTAAATATATAACTTAATCAAGATGACCAGAGGCAAGGGCAAGCGCGCCTCCTGTGACACCAACGGTAGTGCCAACTTAGTTGAGGAGGCCGTAAATAAGGTGCTCAACGAGACTCTCAGTTCGGGTAAGTTCCTCGATACAGTTATCTCTGCCATATCTGAGAGAGTGACTGAACTTGTCGTCAAACAACTGGAGAAGTCACTCCAGTTCAATATGGACTTGGTGTCAGATCTCACCAAAAAGCTTGAGAGTCGCGAGAGTGAAATACGAGCCCTTAGAAACGAGCTTGAAGAAAAGTATGACTCCCTAGAACAATATAGCAGGAGATCCAACATCAGGATTTTTGGCGTGCACGAAAGTGCCGAAGAAAATACTGATGAACTAGCTCTAAACATCTTTCGTGATATCGGCGCAAGTGTTAACCTGCATGATATTGACAGGAGCCATCGAGTTAGACCTAAATCCCCGGGAAAAGCGCGGCCTATTATTGTGAAATTTATGTCATTCCGTACCAGGCAGGAGGTGTTTTTCAAAAAAAGAATGCTTAAAGGTAGCAATGTGACAATTCGCGAAGATCTCACCTCCACCAGGCTGGCCATTTTGAAGACTGCAATTTCTCGTTTCTCTGTTAGAAATTGTTGGAGTTCGCAGGGCGATATCCTAATCAAGCAACCCGATGGTAGCAAGATTAGGATTAACCGCATGTGTGACCTACCAAACTAGTTAGAAACTGTAGTCAAAGAACATTCACCTAGCTGATAGCGGCCACTGTATGTTACTTTAGTTTTAATTAATATTAGTTCACCTGTATAGTGTAATCTTAGTCTTAGTTCAGTATAGTACAATTTGGTTAGTTTAGTTCTCATTTCCCAAGTTGGCAAACCTAGTATGTGGGTCTACGACCTCTGACAGCAGCTCGGTACAGCTTACCCCCTGCAGTGAAAGGAATTCAACCCGTCCCACCCCTCTCTCACCGTGGCCTTGTGAAGGTGACAGAGTGCCAGAAGTAGCTCCAGGGGAAAATGACTCCACCGCAGCCCGTAATTACCTGTTCGAAAAACTGTTACTTCATCCGACAGGTCTTCACATAGCGCACGTAAATGTACAGTCCTTATCGGCACATTTTCATGAACTAGAACTTATTATACGTGATGTATTTCATATTTGCTTGATGAGTGAGACATGGCTATCGCCACTCCATCTTTCAAAATCATTTAACTTGCCCGGCTACACACTATTACGCAACGACCCAGTAGGAATGAAAGGAGGTGGGGTTGGAGCTTTTGTTAAGACGAACTTAAATCCTAAAATACTAGCATGCTCAGATAGCCAGTACAATAGAAGACCCGAATTTATATTATTCGAAATAGATACCGCCCATCAAAAGTGTGCTGTCTGCGTTGTTTACAAGGCACCTTCGCTGGGTCATTTAGAGGAAGTAGAGAACGCGTTATTACGCATCCTGCCTCTTTACCTGCACGTAATAGTCATGGGCGATTTCAATACCAATATAGGCGATAATACCAAAGCTGAAACTCGGCAACTCTTGAATATGCTCGCGTCACGTGACATGAAAATATTAGACCTACTACCGACACATCACACACGTTCATCACACACGACAATTGACCTGATATCAGTAAAGAACACAGACAAAGTGCTTCAATACGGGCAGACATCTGTACCTGGAATTTCTGCCCACGACTTAATCTACTTGTCCTACTCTTTAAAATATAAGACCAAACCAAGGACCATCACGTACAGAGACCTCTCTAAAATTGACACGCTATCCTTGATAGAAGACGCTCTCAATGTACCATGGCATTACATACTGAATATTCACAATATAGATGATAAAGTACACAAAATGAACGACTACTTGACAGGACTATATGATAAACATGCTCCAGTGAAAACTGTTCGAGCGACGCGACCTACAGCACCCTGGCTCAGCACGGAACTGAAAGAACTAATGGCTAAGCGAGATTCTGCGCACAGAAAGTTTAAGAAATTACCCACGCAACAGAATTATGATGACTTTAAAAAGCTCCGAAACAGAACATCCCAAGCAGTACGTAACGCTCGAACCAGGCATGCTCACAACTTGCTCGGGCGTAATATCAAACCCTCTGCGGCGTGGAATGAACTAAGAAACATGGGAATAGGCAAAGGAAAAAATGACAACCCCATTAATCTACCACTTGACACACTCAATGACTATTTTACTAATACAGGACATTCTGTCAACCCAGACATAAAACACAGAACTCTCACCAACAACTACAACACCCCTACCCCCAACAGAGAAAAATTGTACTTCTCGCATGTCACCCCGTCACAAGTCAGACGTGCCATTCTTAGAATCAAATCAAAATCGAAAGGGATCGACAATATAGAAATAGAAATATTCAAACGAATCATTGACATTATACTTCCCACAATTACACACATATTCAACTACTCGTTAATGACCGGTACGTACCCATCGCTATGGAAAGCGGCTATTGTCATTCCAATCCCTAAAAACACACAAGCCAAAAACGTGAGTGACTATCGCCCAGTGAGCATATTATCTGCCATCTCCAAATCTCTCGAATTTATCGTGTACGAACAACTCTCCTGCTATTTGCAAGCGCACAACATACTTGATGAGCACCAATCTGGCTTCCGGAAAAATCACAGCACTACTACGGCACTACTTAAGGTCACGAATGACATAAGAAAGGCTATGGACAGTGGGCAAGCAACAATCATAGCACTGCTTGATTTCAGCAAAGCATTTGATTCTGTTGATCATGACATATTACTCTCTAGCCTATTCAAAATTCATGTCTCTATGAACAGTATCCAATGGGTGGACTCATATCTACATGGGCGCCAACAGCGCGTTAAAAGTAATTCAAATCAAATGTCTTCTTGGCGCTCAGTGGTGAGAGGAGTCCCTCAGGGATCAGTTCTAGGACCCCTTCTCTTCTCGATCTACATAAATGATATCACTTCATCGATAACTAAATGCAAATATCACTTATACGCTGACGATGTACAACTCTATCTGCATGCTGCACCAGAAAGACTATCGCAAGCAATCAAAGCTTTCAATGAGGACTTAACTGAAATTTGTAATTGGTCCAATTCACATGGACTACGACTCAATGAGACAAAAAACACAAGCTATCATAATCTCCCACCCAAAAATTCTCCGTAAAATAAAAAATAATCCCACCCTACCAAACTTACGCTTGCGCGACTCCCCAATCGAATTCCGAGAATCAGCAAAGATCTGGGCGTGATAATTGACGAACAACTCTCTTGGACGCAGCAAGTCCACAACGTCTCTAGAAAAGTATTTTCCGCACTGAATTCATTGAGGCGATTTGGGAATATTTTCTCTCGCGTGTTAAAAGAACGACTTGTTTCCTCCCTAGTACTGCCTCATTTTGACTATTGCGATGTGGTATACAATGACTTGTCTGCTACTCTTAAAAACAAACTCCAACTAGCACAAAATGCCTGTGTACGCTACATATGCAACTTACGGTATTACGACCACGTCACCCCTGCGTACGAACAACTCAGCTGGTTGCGACTAAATCAACGCCGCGATCTTCATTCTTTATGTCTTTTCCGACAAATACTCTTAAGTTCCTCTCCAGCTTACCTGCATTCTCAGTTTCACTGCCTCTCACACGAACATAGTCTTGATACACGGTGAAAAAATGATTCACTCATTCTCATACCAATACACCGTACGGTACGCTACACTAACTCCTTCGTAGTTTCTACTGCATGACTGTGGAACAACCTGCCGCGCTCTGTCAGAGGAGCAACCCCGTCTAGTTTCAGGCAGCAATGCCAGCTGTACATATCACAAAAGAAATGAAACCTGAACTCAACACGTCAAATATTTTAATCCTTATGCTGAGTTATATTCGTGTTTCTAATTTACGTTTTATTTATTTTCTGTTTAGTTACCTAAATGTTTTCTTACATCCTTTTAAATGCGCATTGCAAAATCAATATTAGGCTATAGTAATAACTCATCCATGATGCTTATCATCATCATCATCAACATCATCACATCATAATCAGGTTCTGTTTTATTAGTGTTTGTGTTTCCCTATTATTTCCTTACTTTAGCTATAATTAACTAATTACAATAATTTTTCCTACGCCATGCTTACCTGCCATTATATGTATTGTGATCAAATCTGAAATGTATTCCTGTTAGATTTAAGTACCATTGTTAAGTTTTGTAAATAATGTAATAATGTATTAATTGTAAAATCTGGTTAGATGGAAGAGAGGGCCCAATGGCCCTAATCTTGCCAGACAAAATAAATATATCTATCTATCTATCTATCTATCAAAACTACGGAGTATTAGAAAATATTTATGTGGAAAAACAGTGTATATAATTAATTGAGAGTTGTATTGTAACCGAGAATCCAGAATCTCGAAAGTAACGTGTTAGCAACTTTAAATACTATTTATCATTATGAACAAATTACATCTAAAAATATTTTTCGGAAATGATTTAATTAGTTAAATAATTTTGGTAGGATTTATTAATCGAATGTTTTGGAATAGTGTGTGTTTTGTGAGCGGATGTTTTTGTATGAATGATTGCCCACTGTTAAGAGTAATTGTTGAACCGAATTGGTCTAGAACAATTTCGGGGTGCGAATGAAAGATTGTATGAAAATTCCAGAATGATTGTTAAAGGAACAAAGAAGTTATGAGCATTGTTGTAAGATCTGAATGATGATTTTACGTGTATTTTAAACGCACACAAGGCAGCCTCAATGCGGGCCAGACAGAAGATTCACCGTTAGGAGTGGAGGACTTGGTGTGACATAATGTGAACAGTTGGCGATTCACAGCCTTGTATAAAATGTAAATAGTTCCGAGCTCAACGCTGTGCTATCGCTCATTTATGGAGCAAGCCAATGCACGTGCGTTTTCAGACGCGTGCCAATGAAGGTAGCCAATTGTCAGGAATGCCATGAATGTAAGAGCATCCCTTGAACGTTTTTCTTTTTACGTAGTGTAGGCCTAAACCAGCCAAGGCTTTTATGCTGATATTTTTGCACGGCATTGTAATAAGATGTGTTGTAGAAAGGAAGTGTGTATGATTGTGTGGTTTATTTTTTGTTGTTAGTTTAGTTTATTGTTATTTTGTTTATATTAGGTTAGTTTACCATTGTTAATAAATTTATTCAGTTCGTTATCTGTCGGTGTTGACGTGTGATTCATTTTAAATATAAGTATTAGAGTATTGTGGATGTATTGTAGGCGAAGCTGAGTTCCCAGTCCCCGAGAACGTAAGTAAAGGTAAGTGTTCCCCGTGTAGTTTGTTGTTTATCCACAATATTCTCGTAACTGCTGTATGTAAATCCCTAAAGACCATGTTGGAGCGATTTCTAATGTAGTAATTTGCCGGTGCTGTTAGAAATAGGCGATCCAGCTGGGGCAATGGATATTCCATCCGGCTACTTTCCGGATTTACGGGTACAGTGTATAACTCTATGGCCTCTACATATACAGGGTGTCGAGCGATACGGGAATTTTAGTGACCCGGGAAAAATACGAAATTCGCACTTGATACGGGAAAGACAAGGAAAGACAGAGTGAAGAATGAAGATGTTAGGAAGGAAGTTGGGATGGGAAAACAATATGAGAGAATTGAGAAGAATAAACTAAGGTGGTTTGGACATGTAAAGAGGATGGTGGAAAATAGAATACCAAGACAGATGCTGGAGGCAAAGTGCAAGGGTAAGAGAGCAAGAGGAAGACCTAGAACAAGGTGGATCGATTCACTGAAGAACAGCGTAAGAAAAAGAAATCTGGACTGGGACAAGATCGTGGAAGAAGAATTGTGGAAGGAAAGAGGGAAGTGAAGAAGTGCCATAAATACCCCGACCCGGCAGGAGCTGGATAAGGGGAAATGATGATGATGACGGAAAATCTTAAAAAGTCTCATAATGCCGGACTTCTTAGCCCCCGAATCGTTGGTCGAGTTCTCCCGCTCAGTCTTCTATTTCGCCTCCAGACCGTGCCACCCGCAATTTGCGCCACCGATAGAGCGCTAAGCGGGATGAGAACACTGCTATCGTCTAATGCATACTTTGCCTGGCCGGCCGTACCCTCTCCGCGCGGGGCTACGCGCTCCGCGCTCGTTGCTGACAATGACATACAGGAATCAGTCCGCATTGTTATTCACAGAGGAGACCTGGGTTTCTCGACAAGAGCAGCCATTAAAGAAGCTAACAGCTCAAGATCTCAGAAAATTCCAGACTCTGATGTGCTGCAATTTAGCACCAACTGCCGAGAATTGTACATTTGTATCCTATGGCTGAAAAAATCAAAGAGAGGTCAACTCTTGCTCACAAGAGACCCGTGCTATTTCCTGCCTAGTCCCTATAGGGGTCACTGAGACTCCAAAGTTGGAAGAAGTTAGGATCGCCATTGCCCTGGAAATTCTTTGTGATTAGAAGAATTTGCTTTCTGGCGGAATGGCTGACTGCATCAAGAGCAGCTACTCCGCACTTCTGAGACAGCCCTTCGTCACTGCGCGTTTGAAGCAGTTCGACGGAAAAGAGCCACGGCTCGACGTGCTGTGGTCTGAACTAGTGGCTTCAGCACCTTTCTCAGTTCCTGCCAAAAACGATCTCACAAGCTTCGTTAAAATGATACTGACTTTGTATCACAACAATGCAGCTCTAGACAGAGGTTTCTCCCTGAACAAGGAGTGCATGGTCGTCAATCACAAAGAAGCAAGTCTGATTGGCATGCATACTGTTCAGGACGCTGTGATGGCAGCTGGTGGAGTAGAAAAGATAACCGTGAGCAAGAGCCCATACTGCACGAAACTCCTACGCCGTGTTCAAGGAAGCAAGACAGGTGCGAAGCGACGGCTAA
The DNA here is from genome assembly GCA_946902985.2 of Meconema thalassinum. Taxonomy (NCBI): domain Eukaryota; kingdom Metazoa; phylum Arthropoda; class Insecta; order Orthoptera; family Tettigoniidae; genus Meconema; species Meconema thalassinum. The sequence continues at coordinate 791,871,874 of OX336390.1, forward strand.
GGTGGCAGTCGAAAGAAAAGCCACAAAAATCTCCAGGAATGGGGGGGGGAGTACTGTCAAAAGAACTTAATTTTGTGCTGTGTATAACTAAAGTTCCTAGTAACAATCTTGTATTTGTCAAAGTGACTTATTTAATTTCGTTTTGCATTATTTTATTTTCTATGATCTACTTTGATAAAATAAATCTAAATTAAAAAGTATTCGCGGCGTGTCGCGTGTGGAATTTTACTGTTTTTAGCCTTTCCATGGTCTTCTTTCGCAGAGGAGATGCACATACCATATTTTTAGTCCGTTCAAACACTCAGTGCAAATGCGTCACACATGCATAAATTTCAAAAACTACAAACAATATCTCACAGCTCTCGACATTTTACTATCGAACACCCGCCACCAACATGGGGCTACAAAATACACCACACAAGTGACAGAATGCTTCTCGTAACGGCAGGCATCATTTCAGTCGCTTGTTAGCCACTGTCTGTGTCGGATTTCCTTTCATTGTCATTGTTTCGTTACTTTTACTTCGCCAAAGTTCGACCCGAGGACTGGACACATCCCGTACAGCATGCACAGAAAGAAATATTGAAGGCGGTCTGGATATCGTGGTGAATGAAATGATTATTAACCTTGGCAATTAATCAAGCACTGACGAAGACAGTGATGGTGGTGATGATGATAGGGACAGTGAAGGGATGGAGGGTGTCAAAGAAACCCTTGCCAAGTGACTGAGGATAATTTATTTCTTGGTGTCAGTTCGCTTGCGTCAATCGATAATAGAGCACAGGCTATTGTTTCCGGTCATAGTGTTCAAAATACCGTCCGTCATTCAATAACCTACAATTCGACAACATAAAACCACGGCAATAATATCGCCACAGAGGGGCTAAATATGTCTTTACCTTAACTTTACTTTTGTATTATCACGAAAGCTAATATTAACCGTAGAGAGTCGCGATTCAGTGAGTGTGCATGGTGTTATCTGTAGTAAGCTGTGAACAACCTCCACTCAGACTCTTGTTTCATGTTAAAGGATAATCATTGCATGGTGAGTTTTTTTATATTCATTAGCTGTCGAGTGTTTGCCCTCTTTGTCGTATTTATTGAATTGAATACCTATGATAAAGATATCATAGCTTCGGTGTGTAATTTATTTATTCATCTAAAAGTATCGTATTTCTCTGCTTGAATGTCCTCGGCGTTGACTCAGGATCGTTTTTTTTATATATTACGTATAATTGTACCGAAATAATATCTGAAGTGTAGCGCTGTGTATTATTCGAATCAGTTGATTTACAACACTAAAAACTTAGACACACAGCTCAGCTGTTCCAAGCTCCCGACATATCCTTCGCGTTGTTTCCTTCGAAATACAGGGTGTAGGTGAGAAGCATGCTCAGAATTCTTGCCGTGTGGCGGTTGGACGTAGGGTCTTGTTATGTGGCGACCGTGAGTTGCGGAGAGGAAACGCGGGGTAAAGTGACAGGAAGGCTGTCAGTACCAAATGCGCGGGGTGGGCAATACTGTATTTGTTCCATAATTTACGTGTGTAATAGCGGACATACTGCCCCCGGAAATTGAATTATATTGAGACCACGATGGCTGTATTGGAAAATATCAGTAAAGTTATGGATGTCATAGTTATGACGTGGATATTCATGACGTAGGCACGGATGACGTAGAATTCATGCCAGTAGGCTGATCGAGCTGAGATTCTTGGTGACGTCATGATTTTATTCGAGAAAGATCCGAGATTTACGACGCAGTCGCAGGAAACAAGGTATTGTGCTAAGGAAGAAGCTACGCTATTGGAGGAGAGACGAGAACCAATGAACGATAGTTTGGAAGGAAGACGAAGACTGCTGAAACTACGATATTCGATTACTTTTGGCATGCAGATTTGTGGAAATCTATTTTCAGTTATGGCATTGATTTGGAATTTTGAAGAAATTAATTTTGAGTTTTTGAATTTTGAAAATCCGTCAAGAATAGCCAAAGTTAAAACTTCCAGCAATGACGCAGCAACAGGCTATGGAAGGGATGAATACGCCCCTTAAGAAGTTGATAAAAGGTCGTGCACAGGAGAGAGGAGCTCTCATACTGATACTGATACGCTCAGTTCTGATACTTGTGATCGCATATATATTTCTGGTGATATAGAGTTATTTCCAAGTGATTCAGTGAAGTAAGGTGTCTTTAGCGTGAGGTGAAAACCTTGCCGCATCGAACGAACTCGGAGCAGTTCCATTTCACGCTGCTCAAAACTAGGTGAAGTTGAAACGCGCACATTAACGTTTCCACCAGTCAAGATATCAAGCGCTAACTTCAGCCTGTATTATAATTCTATTAGGCAGTATAACATTAAGGTGTATACAAGATTTGAAGAATTTCACAGTGATACTTCGAAAGATATTGGAACTTTTAGGCTGCCAACAAAAGTGATTTTCTCGCCACAGGAGAAACACTTTTATATTCCACATTATACACTACGGCTGACACGTGGAGTGCAACAGTTTGGTATTACAACGATACATTCGACTATGGAACACTATTATATTGCAGTGCTTTTGATCATTATAACTGCAGTTGAGATGAAAGGCTAAGGCGTTGATGCAATTGGGACATACATTATTGGAGTAAAGTAACAGCATGGAACTTCGTTAATCGTCTTTCTACAAAAGCGAGCATGTAGTGAACATCCAACTACACTCATGCATCGTTAATCCATCGCTGAATTATACCAGATAACTGTGGAAATATTTTCATACTCCACAACTATGAATATTTCTGCGGAAATAACTACATTAAACTTCATGACGAACTCCTGCAAGAACTTCAGAGAACTTTCAAGAGAGGCCAGGGTTATCCCGGCGCACAATGAAGAATTTTGCCGGAAGGATGTTTCTCGTATCCATGGAGCGGTGCCATTTCGGAGGAGGAAGCAGTTCGATTCTCCGAGGACGCTGATTCCTGTTTCGAGGATGGAGCTCATCTTTAAGTTGGTGAAATGGATCCATCAGCAGTCTTCTTTGGGGAATTTTTCTCTGGAACTTCAATCGGCAGATAAGGTAGTTGTGAACGTTTCTTGTATTATTTGAGTTTGTAGCGATATTTGAGCAACCATTCTTCCCATATTTTCTGTCCTACCTTTTGCCCCATTTTCTTGAGTGATATTTTTGTACTCAGTACGCTTCGATGATTTATGCCTTTTTCTTCGATTTTTGAGACATTGCTATGTCATTGGCATACTTAAATAATTTTGGATCAGTTGAGACTGATGATTTAGATTCTTTCAGTAATTTGCATATTTTTGTAGTCACGATTTGACTGTAAAGTTAATGATTTGCTATGGCAGATTTGAATTCAGACAGCGTGTCATTTTATTAAAGTAATTCCATTCAGTAAATTACTTTGACCAATTTTCTGTCATCCTCAAGAAAGAAGATTAATTTAAAAGATCTTAGAGCATTAAAATCTTTTTCGATATCGACGATCTTTGAAATACTAGTCGTCTTATGAACATGATTGCAACATAGACATTTATCATTGCATTATAGACAATTTTATGAAATACGAACGTTAATTACAATTTATTGAATACACTATAGTAATGAATAATGAAGATAGGAGTTTTTCTCAATTCTAGATTGGAACAATAATGTTTGCATTCCACAATCTAATTGTATTCTATTCGACTATTTTGCAGTTTAGTTGAACTTTGTTTGAAGATAGTATTTTTATACTGCGTTACTTTGAAGATGTTAATCTCAATTTTGATAGACCAGGCAGGAGTGTCTAATCGTATTTGCTATTAAATTTATTTGTGATTGGCAAATTTTTTTCATATCGATTCATGAATGAAACCCACGAAGGTTAAATAATAACAGTCATTATTACAATTGATGAATATAAGAATTTTTAAAGAGGAACAATGGATGTATAATCGATAGTTCAGTGGACGTGTAAAAGTCGCTGTTGAATAATGCCCTTGAATAATGAAGGAGGTTCCCACAATAATTAATGAAGTTGATGCATTAATAGTGGAGGTTTTTGTGTGTAGTTTGGAAGATTTTTATGCCATATATATGAAGATATATGATGAATTTTGGGCCAATTGGTGTGCCATTTTTGTGCGTCCTGAGCGAAGTATTTTTCCGCTGAATGTTATTGTTCTTGTTCTTTGAAAGATTATTCATATGAAGATACTGTTGAAATTAACAAGAGTGTTAAATAATTTGAGATAAAGATTTTGAATGGAGGTTACAGTCACAAATATTAATAATTATTATTAAACATTATTAAACCTGAATTTGACAGTTTAATATAACTAACCTTCATTGGTCGATTATATCAACACGATTTGAGTAATTATCAACCGGATAGACGTGTGGTTCAATGTATTCCTTGTATAAATAATATAAACAATTTAATATTGTAAAAATAATTTTGTAAATATCTTTGTTAAATAATTTGAAATGATAGTGATTAATAGAAGCGTGTATTAAATTTTCAATGGTCATTTGACATTGTTATAAACAATTTGTTATTGTTATAAATAATTAAGGAACTTTTGTTATTAACATTTAGAGTTTTTTTTATATACTCTAAACAATGCAACTTAAGCAAGTGGTTTAAACAAATAATCATGATTTGGGATTGTTGGAGGAATCCACTGGTGTTTGAAGGAAGCATGTAAGACATTTGCGTGATAATATTTCAGTTAAGATGTGAACATTTACGTGTTTGGAAAAGAGAGAGCCGAGCTCTGAGGTAGCACGCTTATGCTAGGGTTGAACGAACGGCTGTCCGCTTTGACGACACAGGTGCTTTGCAGCTGGTCCGGACAACTGTGTTACTGAGACCAAGGGCGTTTCATAATAGCCTTGTGGCTATAAATAAAGTGTGCAGTAGATAAACACGCAAAGCAATTGATATGTGTGTCTCATCCCAAATCCCGTTTCCATTCCCAGTGCATTGTTATATTTTCGTTGCTATAAGCTTGAGAAAGCTAAAACATTATATGTAGAGAATACAGGTCCTACAGGAGGACATGGTTATGTGGTCAATGGCTTCTGATTGCCACGTTTATTTTGTTGTTTCATTTTTGTTAAAAATCATTCTTATGTGAAATAAATTATTGTGCAGTTTAAAGTTTCTCGTCTTCGGTTTGGTTCATTTTAAATATCATGGTGGAGGTTATTGTGAGGACATACTTTTAAGTGATCCAGTTGACAACCCAGTCCCCGAGATATATTTAAGAGGTAAGTCAAGGTAAGTATGAACCCCCGTATATTTTGGTGTGTTCCACAATAATTTTCTTGTTAACTATTGTGCTCTAATCTCGATAGTATCTGTCAGTGCCATTTTCATTGATGTAGCTATGCCAGCGCGTTTGATTATTGGCAATCCGATTGAGGGGGCGGATATCTGACAGCCTACTATCCGGATATCGGGTACAGTAGGATTGGCGCCGCAATTCGGTGGGGCTCGATTGTCTCGATTGGCACGATCAGCAAAACATTGGATTACCAAGTTATTGCAGTAGAATTGACACCGCAATTTTTGTGGAGTGTTCGAATAACATTGGATTACCAAGTTATCGATGTCAGAGGGATTGTGAAGACTCAGATAAAGAGGTTGATTCTTTGTTAGATGTCTTAGCCAATTGTAGAATTTGAGAGTGTGATTATATAGGAATAAATGTTGTGTTGTATTAGGAAAATTACACTCAGAAAAGATCAGATCTTATACGACTTGAGAAAGGTTAAATAGGCTGGAAACTTAGAAAAATCGCCTATGATCTGGAATCTTATTTTATTTGACCGGCTTATGACATGTATAGTCATATTAAAGATAAAATTAAACTATTTGGATTATAAATGTAAATTATTTGTGTTAGGATATTTTAAAATGAACCAAAGAAACTTGAACATGTGCTTGAGTTTATTTCAACATGAAGTGTCTACGAAGGTTAATTATAAGGTAATTATAAGTTAGATTTAAGACAGAAAATTGCTCAAATTTATATATGGTGAAGAATGTTGCTCAGATGTTGTTATTTTACTCTGTTTGATGTATGTCCCTAAAGCAGCTTATTATTGAATATTGTTGAAATGGCAGATGAAAGTCTGAGAATTATGTTAGAGGAGATGTCTGCTAATTTGAAAACTAGCATGAATAGCAGTATGAAGCAGATGATGGAGGAGAATGCTAGTAATATGTCTGCTAATTTGTCTATTAGAATGGAGGAGATGGAAGCTAGGAATGCTAGTAATTTGTCTATTAGGCTGGATGAGAGTTTGAAAGTTATTCAGACCAGTTCGGCAAACCTAGAGGATAATATGTCGCGTTTACAGATTAATACCCAGGGAATAGAGAATGCTGTGAGTGACATGCATAAAGATGTGTCTGTTGTTAAAATTGATGTGTCCAAGGTACAAAAGGATCTTACTATGTTGAATCTTGATGTTGCTAATGTCCGGAGTGATATTTCTTGTGCTAGGGCTGAAGTAGTTGTTGTTAAAAATGATGTTGCGACTGTCCAAGACAAGGTTGAGGAAGTCCAAAGAGAAGTCCAAAATGTTAGAACTGATGTGTCCAATGTTCAGGTTGATATTAATAACATTCATTGGGATGTAAATGAGATGCAAAGTGACATAAATAAGATTCAAGTAGAAGTCAACACAGTTGCTAAAGATATTGCTAAAGTCCAAACTGATGTAAATAAAGTCAGGGAAGAAATAGAAAATTCGAAAACACTTTGTACGCGTAATATGAGTGCATTAACGACTAGGCTAGTTGATGAGTCAGTTAGAACGACAGCGTCTTTAGCAGGTTTAAAGTATGATGTAGAGGTCATGAGAAACCAGGTATTAGACCATAATAGATTACTTAAAGAAGATATCGAAGGAGACATAGCAGAAATGTTAACGGCAAATGTAGCAGTATGGAAAGACGAGTGGAATAGGTCAAGTGGGGAACATGTAACCCAAATTCAGGAACGTATTGAAAGAAAACTTGCCAGTACTCAGATAGATATTAACAATGAAGTAGTACAGATTAGGAAAGATTTAAGCGTAAGGATGGATTCGCTATCCGAGAGACAAGTAGAAGATAGAACACAAATAGGTCAGGATGTGCAAGCATTAAAATCTGCGTTAGAGGATCAGATTCATAAAGTTGTCTCTGATGTAAATGAAACGACGAGCAAACTGCAGAATTTGAAGCTAGGAGAAGCTAGTTTAATGGAGACCTACAAAGAAGAGTTAATCAGGAAAGTCTTAACGGAAATCACTGACAAGGATACAGAAGGCTTGGCTTGCGAAACTAATAGGAATTATGCCAGAAGATATAACCTAGATCCAGAAGAGAGAGACGTGACGCCTGAAGAACGTATAACCAGATTCAGGGAGGAAGATGACGAGAGGAATAGGGAACCTGAGTGGAACTATCGAGATAGTGGGAAAAACTACCCGGATTCATATCCGAGGAATGTAACGGTCATCAGGAATTTCGAAGACAAACCGCAAAAATTCAGCAACACTGATAGTTTGACGCCTATAGAATATGTCAGGAACCTCAAAGATTATTTCATCGAAGCTCACATTCCCAGAGAGAGAGAGATGAAGATAGTGGAAAGATTTTTGATTGGAGGACCCCTTGAATGGTTTAGAGCTTTTAGATACACTTTCAGTAACTTTGACGAGTTTGCAGAGGCATTAATCAAACGATTTTGGTCCATAGAAGCGCAGAATTCGTTAAGAGCGGAGGTTTATTCAAGAAAATACTCAGGTACTCTTCCAACACGGTACGCTGATTTCTTTACGAGTCAATTGTCCCGCTTGAGATTTTTGCAACCCCCATTGTCAACGGAGCAATTAATTGATGCGATTTCTCGTATGCTGCCTGTGGAGGTGAGGAGACTAATCATTTCGTCAAACATCAGGGATTTGACCAGCATGGACGAATTACTGAGGAGATTAGACTACACAAGTCCAATGCCTAACGTGGTACAGAAAGGTCAAAGGCATGACTTCAAAGAAATAAATACTGTATATATGGACCAAGTTCAGCAAACTGACAAGCCAGATGAAGAGAAAACTGACAATGTAGGTCCTCACAGGAATAATCAGTTTCGGAATAACAGATCGCAAGGTTACCGTCCGTATCAACAGAGAAGAGGCTGGAACTATAATCGAGGCAATTACAATGGAAAAGGCAGATATTACAACAATAATGGTTATAACAGAAATTATAATAGAAATAACCAGAACCAAAATAGGAATCAGGATTCTCAAGGTCAGGTTATGACACCCGATCAGTATCAGGAAAGAGAGAAGGAAAGCCAGCAATACCTGAAGGAGTTACGGGAAAAAGAAGCCGAAAATCAAAAGAAAAGGCAAGATGTTGTGATTGATCCTGGGCCTTCTACGAGCCAGCATAATTTTGAGGTCGGTAACACAAAAAAAAACGCCGATTTCTCAACGACAGTGAGAACCTGTAATTACATTGCCACACCACACCTAATTACAATTAATGAGATATATGAAGTTACTGATGAAGATTTACTAGAAGAGAGGGGTATCGTTAAAGAGGAAAGACCATGTGCATTACCTATCATTTCTGTACTGATAGATGGCCAACAGTATAAAGCCCTGATGGATACTGGTGCGATTATTTCCATCATTTCAGAAGATTGTTATCAAAGTCTGCTAAAAGGAGAGAACATGACAGTTTTATCAGTTTCCACCGTCAAAGTGAGAGGGATTTTCCAAGATAAGGCAGTGAAGTGCAAGATTCAAGTGTTATTGAACTTTGAGATCAATGGAAGGAATTATGAACAGATCTTCATTGTGGTGAGCAAGATCAATTTTGATATGGTGCTTGGAATCGATTTTATATCGAAGGTTGGAGCTATTATTGACATGAAGAACAGAAGTATTAGCTTTAATGATGGGTACATGATCACAGAAGAGATAGAAGAACAGGACGTGAAAAACAGTCTGGAAATAGACCTTAGGGAAGAAATTTTGAATACCATAATTAATGAAGTGGAAAATTTAGCAGAAATACCCAGTAGAAAAACTGAAGGATTTGAAGAAATTCAGGGGGAATTTGAGGATCTGATAAAGGAATTCCAAGATATTTTCGATGAAAAGCCTGGATTGATTAAGGATTATAAGTACAAGATAAGGCTGACAGATGAAACCCCTTACCAGAAGAGAATATACCCCATTCCTGAGAAATACTATCAAGAAGTACGAGGGTTAATCAGAAAAATGGAGGTAGACGGGATTATTAAAAAACAGGCGTCGTCTTATATAAACCCCATCACAGTAGTAAAGAAAAGTAATGGTCAGATACGTCTTTGTCTCGATGCCAGGACCATCAACTTGAAGATTCTTCCAGAAAATGACCGACCACCCAAGATTAGAGATCTGCTTCGAAAATTCAAAGGGAGAGCATGTTTCAGCGTTCTTGACTTGACGTCTTCATTTTATCAAGTTCAACTAGAAGAAGAGAGTATGCAGTACACTGGATTCCTATTTGACCAGACGTCATGGGTCTTTGTGAGAATGCCTTTTGGAATGGTTAACAGTGGACCAGCACTCATTCGAGCACTGGATAGTAAGCTCACTGACGAAGTAAAGGAGAATGTAATCTGCTACATTGACGATTTAATTGTATCTTCACCCAACGCCGCAGAACATTTAGTGCACCTGAGAAAGTTGTTCGAGAATTTAAGGGAGGCCAATATCAAAGTCAATTTTGGAAAATGTCAATTCTTGAAGAAGGAGATAAATTACTTGGGGCATACAATTGATAAAGATGGATATCATCCAAACATGCAGAAAGTAGATGCAATCACTAGATTCCCAAAGCCAACTAGGGTGAAACAAGTCAGAGAATTTGTAGGCGCATGCCAATTTATTAGCAGCCACTGTCCCAGATACTCTGAAATTATGGCTCCTCTGTATGATTTACTCAAGAAAAATAATAGATGGAAATGGAGTACCGCAGCAAACGAGGCTTTTGAGAAAGCAAAGGAGATGCCCAGAAACAACGTCAAACTGGAGTACCCAGACTTTGAGAAGGTATTCTATATAGAGTCTGATGCATCAAGAATAGGCATTAGTGCAGTCTTATACCAGAAAGACGAGGCAGGCAACAAGCACTACATTGCGTTCACTAGTCGGCAGTTGAAGAAACACGAGGAAAATTACTTTACGACAGAACTAGAAGCGTTAGCTTTTGTAACAGCTTTGCAAGCTTGGAAAAAAATGTTGCTGGGACATAAGGTTATCATTATTACTGACCATAAAGCACTACAGTTTATGTTGCAAACTGACATGTCTAGTGATACATTGACACGTTGGGCTTTGTTCACCCAACAGTTTAATGTCACTATCGTCCACCAGCCTGGGAAAGATAACTTACTGGCTGATGCTTTATCACGTAACCCTATTAAAAATGTGCAGATACACCATGTACAATTGGAGCAAGAAGATCAAGAAACCGTTAGGAGGTTAGCCCGAATCGGTGTGTCACAGAAGAGACACGCTCCAATCAGGAAAATGTACAGGTTCCTTAAGGGTTACATGGACAATACCGATGTTGACTATGCAGCTACACAGAGAGAATCACGACACTTTGTCTTGAGTGGAGACATTGTATGTAAGTATGCTGACTCTGCGCATACAAAGCTTCGAATAGTCGTGCCACCTAAACTTGTTGTCAATTTAGTGTGGGTAGCTCATCACGCAACTGGACATGCGGGTTTAGATAAAACTCTTGATACTCTTAAAGAGAGGTTTATTTGGACTAACATGCGTTCCAGCATTGCTAATGTCATTCGTTCATGTGATAAATGTCAAAGAGCAAAGTATGCTTCCGCTCTATTGAAAGGAAAACCTAAGGCGATGATTCCCTCTAAACCGAATGAACTCATGGCGACAGACATATTTGGTCCTTGTCCGAAGGGATATCAGGGTAATCAGTATCTGTTGGTTACCGTGGATGTCTTCTCAAAATTTGTAACAATGAGTCCCATGCAAAAAGCTAACACGAGGAACGTTGTAAGCAGGCTGGAACATGCTGTATTTCCAAAAGCTGGTAAACCAGAATATTTACTTTCGGATCATGGAGCTCAGTTTACGTCCTTGGAATTTGCTGCAGATATGGAAAGGCTTGGTATTAAGCACATATTTTCAAGCGTGCGATATCCGGAATCGAATTCTTCGGAAAGATATATGGCTGAATTTTCGAAATTCTGTCGAATTTTCTGTCCGAATGATCATTCTGGTTGGGTGAGATTTGTACCCCATATTGAGGAATGTCTAAATTCTACAGTGCAGGAGAGCACAGGAGAGGTGCCAATGAGACTTCATCTAGGAAGAAACCCAGAAAGGCCATGGGATAATCTTTTTAACCACGTTCCTAGAGATCCCGACTTAGGAAGGCAGCAGAGAATAGACAGAGCGAAGGAACAACTCCAGAAAGCAGCACAAAAACGACTGAAAAGAGTAGCTGGAAAACGTTTTGGTGCTCCCTTAGAAATTGGAAATCTGGTATTACTACGCAGACCTGTCAAGGCTGATGTAAGTAAGAAAATCTACCCCAAATTTGGATTAGTGTTCATGGGTCCGTTCAGAATTACGAATGCCTATGGAAACAACTGTTATGAACTATACGATGATGAGAATAATGTCGTTTATGGCAAGTTCAATGCTGGGAACTTGAAGAAATATTATCCAAGAGTAAACCAATAATAATTCAATTTCGTGTTCAAGTGAATTGAGATATGTATAACACAGAGTTTAAAAACAATTTGCAACTGTTTTTAAAACGTGGTGAAGGGTGAATGCCCCCGGAAATTGAATTATATTGAGACCACGATGGCTGTATTGGAAAATATCAGTAAAGTTAAGGATGTCATAGTTATGACGTGGATATTCATGACGTAGGCACGGATGACGTAGAATTCATGCCAGTAGGCTGATCGAGCTGAGATTCTTGGTGACGTCATGATTTTATTCGAGAAAGATCCGAGATTTACGACGCAGTCGCAGGAAACAAGGTATTGTGCTAAGGAAGAAGCTACGCTATTGGAGGAGAGACGAGAACCAATGAACGATAGTTTGGAAGGAAGACGGAGACTGCTGAAACTACGATATTCGATTACTTTTGGCATGCAGATTTGTGGAAATCTATTTTCAGTTATGGCATTGATTTGGAATTTTGAAGAAATTAATTTTGAGTTTTTGAATTTTGAAAATCCGTCAAGAATAGCCAAAGTTAAAACTTCCAGCAATGACGCAGCAACAGGCTATGGAAGGGATGAATACGCCCCTTAAGAAGTTGATAAAAGGTCGTGCACAGGAGAGAGGAGCTCTCATACTGATACTGATACTGATACTGATACGCTCAGTTCTGATACTTGTGATCGCATATATATTTCTGGTGATATAGAGTTATTTCCAAGTGATTCAGTGAAGTAAGGTGTCTTGAGCGTGAGGTGAAAACCTTGCCGCATCGAACGAACTCGGAGCAGTTCCATTTCACGCTGCTCAAAACTAGGTGAAGTTGAAACGCGCACATTAACGTTTCCACCAGTCAAGATATCAAGCGCTAACTTCAGCCTGTATTATAATTCTATTAGGCAGTATAACATTAAGGTGTATACAAGATTTGAAGAATTTCACAGTGATACTTCGAAAGATATTGGAACTTTTAGGCTGCCAACAAAAGTGATTTTCTCGCCACAGGAGAAACACTTTTATATTCCACATTATACACTACGGCTGACACGTGGAGTGCAACAGTTTGGTATTACAACGATACATTCGACTATGGAACACTATTATATTGCAGTGCTTTTGATCATTATAACTGCAGTTGAGATGAAAGGCTAAGGCGTTGATGCAATTGGGACATACATTATTGGAGTAAAGTAACAGCATGGAACTTCGTTAATCGTCTTTCTACAAAAGCGAGCATGTAGTGAACATCCAACTACACTCATGCATCGTTAATCCTTCGCTGAATTATACCAGATAACTGTGGAAATATTTTCATACTCCACAACTATGAATATTTCTGCGGAAATAACTACATTAAACTTCATGACGAACTCCTGCAAGAACTTCAGAGAACTTTCAAGAGAGGCCAGGGTTATCCCGGCGCACAATGAAGAATTTTGCCGGAAGGATGTTTCTCGTATCCATGGAGCGGTGCCATTTCGGAGGAGGAAGCAGTTCGATTCTCCGAGGACGCTGATTCCTGTTTCGAGGATGGAGCTCATCTTTAAGTTGGTGAAATGGATCCATCAGCAGTCTTCTTTGGGGAATTTTCCTCTGGAACTTCAATCGGCAGATAAGGTAGTTGTGAACGTTTCTTGTATTATTTGAGTTTGTAGCGATATTTGAGCAACCATTCTTCCCATATTTTCTGTCCTACCTTTTGCCCCATTTTCTTGAGTGATATTTTTGTACTCAGTACGCTTCGATGATTTATGCCTTTTTCTTCGATTTTTGAGACATTGCTATGTCATTGGCATACTTAAATAATTTTGGATCAGTTGAGACTGATGATTTAGATTCTTTCAGTAATTTGCATATTTTTGTAGTCACGATTTGACTGTAAAGTTAATGATTTGCTATGGCAGATTTGAATTCAGACAGCGTGTCATTTTATTAAAGTAATTCCATTCAGTAAATTACTTTGACCAATTTTCTGTCATCCTCAAGAAAGAAGAATAATTTAAAAGATCTTAGAGCATTAAAATCTTTTTCGATATCGACGATCTTTGAAATACTAGTCGTCTTATGAACATGATTGCAACATAGACATTTATCATTGCATTATAGACAATTTTATGAAATACGAACGTTAATTACAATTTATTGAATACACTATAGTAATGAATAATGAAGATAGGAGTTTTTCTCAATTCTAGATTGGAACAATAATGTTTGCATTCCACAATCTAATTGTATTCTATTCGACTATTTTGCAGTTTAGTTGAACTTTGTTTGAAGATAGTATTTTTATACTGCGTTACTTTGAAGATGTTAATCTCAATTTTGATAGACCAGGCAGGAGTGTCTAATCGTATTTGCTATTAAATTTATTTGTGATTGGCAAATTTTTTTCATATCGATTCATGAATGAAACCCACGAAGGTTAAATAATAACAGTCATTATTACAATTGATGAATATAAGAATTTTTAAAGAGGAACAATGGATGTATAATCGATAGTTCAGTGGACGTGTAAAAGTCGCTGTTGAATAATGCCCTTGAATAATGAAGGAGGTTCCCACAATAATTAATGAAGTTGATGCATTAATAGTGGAGGTTTTTGTGTGTAGTTTGGAAGATTTTTATGCCATATATATGAAGATATATGATGAATTTTGGGCCAATTGGTGTGCCATTTTTGTGCGTCCTGAGCGAAGTATTTTTCCGCTGAATGTTATTGTTCTTGTTCTTTGAAAGATTATTCATATGAAGATACTGTTGAAATTAACAAGAGTGTTAAATAATTTGAGATAAAGATTTTGAATGGAGGTTACAGTCACAAATATTAATAATTATTATTAAACATTATTAAACCTGAATTTGACAGTTTAATATAACTAACCTTCATTGGTCGATTATATCAACACGATTTGAGTAATTATCAACCGGATAGGCGTGTGGTTCAATGTATTCCTTGTATAAATAATATAAACAATTTAATATTGTAAAAATAATTTTGTAAATATCTTTGTTAAATAATTTGAAATGATAGTGATTAATAGAAGCGTGTATTAAATTTTCAATGGTCATTTGACATTGTTATAAACAATTTGTTATTGTTATAAATAATTAAGGAACTTTTGTTATTAACATTTAGAGTTTTTTTATATACTCTAAACAATGCAACTTAAGCAAGTGGTTTAAACAAATAATCATGATTTGGGATTGTTGGAGGAATCCACTGGTGTTTGAAGGAAGCATGTAAGACATTTGCGTGATAATATTTCAGTTAAGATGTGAACATTTACGTGTTTGGAAAAGAGAGAGCCG
Organism: Meconema thalassinum; assembly: GCA_946902985.2. Lineage (NCBI taxonomy): Eukaryota > Metazoa > Arthropoda > Insecta > Orthoptera > Tettigoniidae > Meconema > Meconema thalassinum. The sequence continues at coordinate 791,886,939 of OX336390.1, forward strand.
AGCTCTGAGGTAGCACGCTTATGCTAGGGTTGAACGAACGGCTGTCCGCTTTGACGACACAGGTGCTTTGCAGCTGGTCCGGACAACTGTGTTACTGAGACCAAGGGCGTTTCATAATAGCCTTGTGGCTATAAATAAAGTGTGCAGTAGATAAACACGCAAAGCAATTGATATGTGTGTCTCATCCCAAATCCCGTTTCCATTCCCAGTGCATTGTTATATTTTCGTTGCTATAAGCTTGAGAAAGCTAAAACATTATATGTAGAGAATACAGGTCCTACAGGAGGACATGGTTATGTGGTCAATGGCTTCTGATTGCCACGTTTATTTTGTTGTTTCATTTTTGTTAAAAATCATTCTTATGTGAAATAAATTATTGTGCAGTTTAAAGTTTCTCGTCTTCGGTTTGGTCACGGCGTTCTTAAGTTACAGGCGGGAGCGATACCCCCACTCTGCCACCGGCGAGTGACGTCAGGGGTCTTAGCTGGCCGGCGGACAGCACGCTAGTCATATGGCAGAGAGATGCATTCATGTAATTAAATCGGTTTTGTTTACAGAAGAAATTGGGATGGTCTTCCGAATTTCACCACAGTCCTTCCTTAGTGATCGATGAATTGTGTGAGACGTTTTCCGCTGTCACTACGGGCGATTAAAGCAAATGACTGCGATACAAGTCAGCCCAGAGCGGTATACAAAAAGAGCATGCTGGAAACTTAATGTTTGATTGCACTACAAGTAGGCGGTTTTCGTATCTTCTACAGAACACAATAATTAGTTGAATATATTTAAGTGAGAATATCATATCTGTTTATGTACTTTAACAAACGGGAAATTTCTTCTTTAACATATATTTCATCAAGTTGCAAAATTACCTACTTATCATCACACTTTTCAGCGGCTTTCTTCAAGAAATGAACGTTTTCGTTAAAATTACCCGGAGCTACACTAAGGGAAGAAGTCAATCTTTGTAAATGTTTGGAATGAGGAAGGGATAGGAATTTGTTCTGCCTGATAGTATCATAACACTTCGCGGATTGCATGTACAATATGTAAGAGTAAAGTATCATGTTGGGGGACCTTTTTTGTTCTTAAATATAGGAGAGAATTGCTCGGATAAAAATTAACTTGCTGAGAATTTCCCTCTTCTCCACTATCCAATCAAGTTTCTTGAATGACATCCAGCAATTTTAAGACATTGGCCACGTAATTTTCCAAGTTGGTTTGGAATCTCTTCTCAGTAAGATACTGTAACAAACTGAACAGTGTTCTCCAACTCTTCACAGCTGTTTCAATTCCCAAACCCTGAAGAAAGTTCTGTAGAAGGCAATTGCAAATTGTTATAGAAAGCCGAAACAAGTAAATTATTATCTACATTAATATAAAGAAACAAAAGTCATAGACTCAAAATTGATTCTATATATAACCACTCTATCGTCAAAATATTGAAATTAATAGCTGAGTCCCCTTTCACTTTAGTGCTATTATCTGCTAATCGTTTCTCAAGAGAATTGCATAAATTCTCGAAACTGATTATAACATCGTCCCAATCTGCAGCAGCAACAGCACTTTCTTGAGCATGTTCCTTCCTCACTTCGATTTCTCTTCTCCTCTCTTCTGGTTGTTTCCGCTTAATTTCACTTTCCTTTGTCAAGTATTTCGGCAAACCTTCAACAATAGTAAGACAAGAACCTTTAACTAGCTTAGGATGATCGTATTTATACACTTGTTTCTGTCCATTAGAATCACAGTATTCATTCTGTAAAATAATGCAGTCCGGTTGAAAATGTTTAATACACACAATACTGTTCTCAGAAGGTGTCCAGTCCTTCCTCGGGATGCTTCTCAGCCATCTATTTCTCAAGTTTACTTCCTTTGGAAAAGAGAAACATTTCACGTAGGCGGTTTCAACTCCACGAACCAGAAAATTACTACTACATCCTGGTACATAACCCCTTCGTGGCATTGTATTTGTTTTTAAAATATACCACGTGGGGCACGGGTATATTTAACACTTGTCACTGGACAACAGGAAAAGCAATATATTGTGAAATATCACCCTCGAAACATAGAAACAATGACCACATCACAGCGCTCCAACAAGACTGAGCATCTCTTTGCTGTCTGTAGTAAGACCCATGACGTCACAGCCCCGCCGGCAGTGTTCCCGCCTGTTAACTTAAGAACGCCGTGGTTTGGTTCATTTTAAATATCATGGTGGAGGTTATTGTGAGGACATACTTTTAAGTGATCCAGTTGACAACCCAGTCCCCGAGATATATTTAAGAGGTAAGTCAAGGTAAGTATGAACCCCCGTATATTTTGGTGTGTTCCACAATAATTTTCTTGTTAACTATTGTGCTCTAATCTCGATAGTATCTGTCAGTGCCATTTTCATTGATGTAGCTATGCCGGCGCGTTTGATTATTGGCAATCCGATTGAGGGGGCGGATATCTGACAGCCTACTATCCGGATATCGGGTACAATACCTCAAATTTTACTATAAAAGTCGTGATCTAAAAAGGGATAGAGGGTGGGTAACATCTATTACTACATGACCCCCAAAATTATTATTCATTATTATAAAGAGTGGTTTGACTATTTTCAGTAGTGTAGAAAATTGTATCGCCTTGTTCCGGGATCCCATAGAGCTTACATTTTCTTTCGATCTTCCATTTGCCATAGGACGTGCCACCGGCATATGGTTATGCATTACCAGCTTCTGGTTTAGTAGTCGGGTAATGGAAGCAATGGGAACTGTGTACTACAATTTTCCTTGCATGTAACTAAGCAAAGTATTGTTGTTAAGAGAACGTAAAATGCACCAAGAATTAAATGATCTTCAGCTGTGTGCAGTGAGAAAGCTCTGCATGTGTTCATTCCTTGTGTATTGAAAAATCCACAGCCTGCTTCCAGTCTCCGACCGGGTCAGGAATGGAATGAATGAAGCCCCCAATCTAGCGGCGAGGATATGAACTGTGCCGGCTGCCGAGGCCTGACGCACTCCTCTGGGGCAATGATTACATGAATGACAGATGAAATGAAATGATAGTGGAGAGTGTTGCTGGAATGAAATTGACAGGGAAAACCGGAGTACCCGGAGAAAAACCTGTCTGCCTCCGTTTTGTCCAGCACAAATCTCACATGGAGTGACCGGGATTTGAACCACGGGCCCAGCGGTGAGAGGCCGGCGTGCTGCCGCCTGAGCCACGGAGGCTTCCCCCTTGTGTATTAATGATGCGAAATGTCAGCTGACGTTGTGCCACATACAACACTCGTAGTCTCTAAATGTTGCACATTTTCCCGTAAATTAAAGCAATTTATGTTTGAATTGCTTATAAGATCGTGACGAAGAAAGTGTTTCTCCAATTGGATGTTTGTATTTAACTGTATGCACGTCGTATAATTTTGGCGAGGTGTATTTTTTTTCTTTCACGGAGCAATTTTACACCGTAGTAGGCACGCAGCTTTTTGCATTTAGTTTTCTGGCATCTTGTTTTAAATTATTGACTAACATATTTCCAAATGCAGACAATCGAGATTATTTTTTACACGTATAATTAAATGTGGGACGAGTTCTTCATACACATTTTAGTTGTGCTAATATTATTGAACACATTTCACAGGAAATGAGAAATAAAATAGCAAAATCAATAACAGAAAATCAGAGGAAAATCAGTATTATGATTGACGAATCAACAACAGTTAGTGTAAAATCTGTGTTAGTATTGTGTTTGAGATGTGCTCTTTCAGATAACTCTGAAGTTGTTTCCTTTTTCTGGGTCTTGATAGAACTTGAATCAACTACAGCAGATGTTATTACTCGAGAGATATTGAAGAATCTTTCTTCATATGAGATGAATGAAAACTTTCTGGCAGAACATTTAGTTGGTCTAGCATGTGATGGGGCCTCTGTAATGTTAGGTAGAAAAAATGGAGTTGGAGCACAGTTTTTAAAGTTATTTCCAGATATAGTAATCTGGCACTGTTTAAACCATCGCTTGGAATTGGCCGTTTCTGATACAAGGAATGAAGTTACAGATGTTAACCATTTCCATTCTTTCTTTGACAAATTGTATTCTTTATACAGCATGTCTCCCAAATATCAAAGGGAACTCAACTTTTGTGCTGCTTCACTGGAACAAAGAGTTAAGAAGATTGGGAAAATATTTACAATAAGATGGGTAGTTTCAAGCAAGAGAACTGTAAAATCTGTCTAGGAAAACTACAGTGCTCTAGTAAAACATTTTAGTGAGGCCAAAAATGACCCAGGTAGACTCCAAAGAAAGGGCAAAATTCCAAGGTCTAGAAAATATGTTAACTTGTGTAGAATTTCTAGAAAATATTGCAATTATGTATGATGCTCTTGATGAGTTAGCTGATTTGTCATTAGAGTTGCAGAAAAGAGAGACAAGTCTGACAGAGGCTCAAAATGCAATCAAGCGCACTATAAAAGTGTTTGAATCTATGTGTAACTCAGCTTCTGGAGAATACTACAGAACAGTTCTTAAAGCAGCAGAAAACAAAAAGTTTAGAAACAGAGGATTACATGATTCTAAAAAAGTTGTAAAAATTGACAGAAAGCAGTTTTTCAGAAGTCTTGTGAACAATTTAAATAACAGGCTTATGGAAAATGTGTCCACATCATCTCATCTTGGTTCCAGCTCTAGTCAGCAGAGACATGAGAGAATGACAAAAGTTATCAGTGATTCAAAGGTACTATACAAAAATAATTGGCCCTCCACTTCTACTTTGGATATCTGCTATGGTGATGAGAGTGTCGGCAACCTTTGTGACTTTCTCCACATGTCAGACAAGATGAGGTACATTAATGCTTTTAGAAAGTATGTCGAGACCAAGGAAATTCCAGTGGAGCTGATGCCTTTAATCAAGACTGTACAGACCATTCCCATCTCTTCAGCAGAAGCTGAAAGAGCTTTCAGTAGCATGAATAAGATCCACACCGAAAAGAGAAATAGGCTGCTGGTTGAAAGATCAAGCGGACTTGTTTTCATAAGCAGCGTAGGACCTCCTGTGCATTTATTTAACCCACAACCATATGTCAAGTCATGGCTACGAAAGGGGAGACGTTCAGCTGATGAAACAATTTGTCGGAAACACGAGGCTGCTGATTTTGACACCCAATACGAGTCCATTTGGAAATTGCTGAATTAATAAGGTGAGTTCCTGTAAATATTTTTTTCCAACTAAATCACTGAATGTATGTACTATTATATGAAGATTATTGTGTAGGTGTGGTATTCAAACTTCAATCGCATGATTAGGACACAAGAAGTAAAAGAGAGATTTAAATTTTGTACAGCTGGCATCTTGTGGTTGTAGTTCCGCCCCTTAAAACAACAATAACTAACTATATTTTGGTTATGAAAACAATTGAAATAAATTAGATGCAAGTGGATTAACGTTTGTATAAGCATTTACCGTACCATGTTTCACTGCACACGGATGGTTAAATCGCGAGAAACGTCCATTTAAATATGTATAGTTCGCGTCGCCGCCATGTTGGATTTGTGCTCACCAGGTTATTGGAAGTCCTATAGGTGAACTTATGTTCATAGCTCAAAGAACATTAAAAACAGTTTGATTGCTATAAAAGATTCGTAGATACTGAGAACCGTCTAAATATTTTGGATGGTCACCATTTTGGATTGTTATATCAGGGTGTCGAGCGATGACCTTTCTTCAAATTCCAGTATATTTCCCGTACGAAAATCCACCAAATTCCCGTATATTTTAGAATCCTCTAAGACTAGAATTCGCATACCGATTGGCTGAAAAATGAATCTTAAAGTGCGAATCAAGATTGTCTGGCGTAAGTGTAACTGCATTTTTGGAGGCACTTCCGCAGCCCACGGGTGATTGCGAGATTTAGGCCTAATCCGTAGCGTGAGCAGCGCGCGAGAGTGAACTCTCACGCAGATGGAATGAGATGCTACGAACACAAATAAAATACCGTTTATCTGAGAAGAGCTGATATAAATGACTGTTTTACTGAGGAGGGTTGAGAGAGTAGAGAATAGGAGTGTCACATAATAAATATTTACTGGAAGTGACTGAATTGTATGGTACCGTAACCGTATAGAGCTTCCACGAGTTAAAATGGCACCGAAGCTTATGCATAGCGAACTTCCGGTCCGCGAATCTCTGATTTTCATTGGCAGTGAATCGTTCGTTCGTGATTATCTTCTTTATTATTTCGGATTGTGGTTTTGTTTTCAGGCGTTCAACTTATGAAATAAGAACTAGAGGGTTGGCCTTTCATGAATATTCCAAAGACAAGTGTCTCCTAAAAGAGTGATTAGTAAAACTTCGCATCAGAGACGACCATAACAAACAGCTTGCCTACGAAGTGTGCGATTTGCACATTTCAAACGGCAGTGGTCTAACATATCCTGGGGCAGATTTACGTATAGGCTGTATAGGCGTCAGATTTTAGAGGGCGGCAAATTTTGACTAAATGTTTTTTAATTAAAAAGAAAAAGAAAATATATTTATCGTGGTCAAACCCAACCCCTGGCACTATACAGTCCATGACGGGCTAAGGCCGACCAAGCGACCGCTGCCCAGCCATTTGGCCTGCAGATATTGAGGTGACGCGTGATCAGCGCGTCGGGTCCCCTCGGCCGTTAATCTTGGTATTCGTGATCGGGGTGCTGTCTCACTGTTAGACAGCTACTCAATTGTCCTCACGAGGCTGAGTGTACCCCGTTCCAACTCTCACGTCAGTTTTAAAATCCCTGACGGAGCCGGGGATCGAACCCGGGGCCTCCGGGTGAGAGGCAGGCGCGCTACCCCAACACCACGGGGCCGTGGTAGCTTTGCTAATTTCTTTTGTTGCATCTGCATGGAGGGCTCCTGTTTTCTTTGGTCGACCGGCTTATTGTGGCTGCTGTTTTTGGTTCTTGCAGGGGGGAGAGAGCTTTTTCCCTCCTCCCTGGCTACCGGTACCGCTTCTTGTACTCTTTCTATGAGGGTGGTTTCCATGTTCTGTTTCGTTTGCTCTATGGATGAGTGCATGGATTCTATAGAGCCTAATAGGCTGCTTCCCGCAGTATTGGTTTGCATTCTTTGCATGTTCACGTGAGTCTGCAGTTAGCCCTCGTAAGCGTGTCTAGTTCGCCTTGCGTCAGACCCGCACATTTCTTATGTTCCCTTCTTCCGCATGCCTCGCATGTAGCTGAGTCCCCATCTTCTTCTGTTCTGCGTTTGCATTTTCTGCAGAGCTCTGTAGCGTCCTTTCCTGCATTCTCGGTGACAGAGGAGGAGTAGAATTTTTGATGAAACAAGTGATTGGTCTCGGTCCAGTGTGGATTTACTTCGTGTGAGGCTTAGAAAAGCCTTGTTACGTTTGTAACACAAGACTGGGTTAGGTCCGGTAGGTTGTGAGTCATACAGAGCTAGACTGCTATGTATGCATATCTGTGCGATGGCGTTGTTCTCCGGTATGGTTATGTTTCATACGAAGCTGGACTGCTATGTGTGCGTCTTGTGTGCGAGGGCATTCAGAGAAATTGTTCTGCAAGTGTTCGAGTTGTTAATTGCTGGAGTTAAGTCTATCTAACCTCACCAAATTCTTTGTGAAGACTGGTCTTTGTTTCCTGCTTATAAACTATTATTCACCTTCTTTGTTGCGAGTCTCTTGACGTCTTTCTGATGTTGATCTCTTTTATCAATTTATCTAGTAGATTGCACATCATTGAACTACAACTGTCTATAATTCGAATTATAATAGAGCTAAAATTTGGCGCGTCACAACACATTTATTTTTCGTTTAAAAATTGAAAATGGATGGGCGTAAATTATTAAGTGGTGCTCAATGTAGAAAGCAAGCATCTGAAAAGGCGCAAAAAACAAGAAAAAGTCTTGGCTAAAACGCCAAAAATTTATAAATGTTTTAAACCTTCGACAAGTAAGTTGCTCAAAATAATAATTGAATAATGAAAGACATCAGTTTTTCAAATGCAATGAACTGACGTTTTTGTGTGCAAATGTATAGGTCAACAACCATCTTCAGATGTTCCTCCTTCTTGCCCTTCCTCTACTTCTGCCATCCTGACTGCTACTGACTCTGTACCTGAGAATATTGATGTTGAAGAAAATGTACCAGATACAGCTCACTCAGAGTTACCTACATTTTCTGATGAGAAAGCAGAAGCGAGTGAAATTGAGAAAAATGTGTTTGTATTCAACAGTGATCCGGCTGCTTGGATTGCGAATTAATTTTACCAAGAGTACCGATACGTTGCATTGAATGGTTACAATCAAAATAAAGATTCTGATTTCAAAGAAATCAAACGAGTGTACCCTGAATATAATAGGTACTTGAACCACTCCGTGTTAAAAAGAAAACTTCAGAACGGGGAAATAGGGGATCGTAAGTGGCTTGTTTATTCCGAGAGTAAAGGTTCTGTTTTCTGTGCACCGTGTTTGCTCTTTGGAGACACATCTGACGAATTTGCGTTCATTCCTTCCTTCGGAGGGGAAGTAAAGCCGGCGGTCCCATGTCATAGATTTATGGCATGTTAAAGAACTTTCCACTAATTACACCTGTGTGAAACTAAATTGTATAGGTTAAGAATGTAAACAACGCTCTTAGGTTTCTCTGTTCGTTGCCAAGAGCCGACTGCGGTGGCGACTAGTAGCTGAGTTCTGAACTAAGCCAAGTAGTCGTTGACGGTGGCGTTTGGCGGCAAAAGTAGGAACCATTTGAAAAATTCTAAGTTGCAGTCTGCACTTAAATTTAAAAAAACAGATACACACACTAATACAGTCATCACAACTAACACCGGTCATCAGACAGATTCTACACACACCCAAAGTACACGGGGCTACATGACCGCGTTGTCGCAGCCCCTAAACTTAAGAACCAACCAACCAACCAACTGCGTTCAGACGGATTCAATGATTGGAAAAACATCCATGACGTGGCTTCTACCCACGAAAATTCAGATCATCATAAACAATCTTTCCTAAAATTGTCTGAAAAAGCTAATATACAAGGAAGAGTAGATAATGGTTAGTACAACAATTTCAAGAACAAATTTCGTACTGGAACGAAGTTCTTAAAGGAGTTGTTGCTACTGTCAAAACCTTGGGAAGTCGTGGACTCTCATTTAGAGGCACAGGCAGCAATGAGCATGTCGGCATTCCTAACAATGGAAATTTTCTGATGTTAATAGATTATTTAAGACAATTCGATCCATTTTTAGATGAGCATATTCGTAATTATGGAGATAAAGGCAGTGGTAGTACAAGCTAACCTATCCAAAACTATTTATAAAGAAGTCATCGAAATTATGGCTAAAATGACGTCTAAAATAGTTGAAGAAATCAAAACTGCGAAGTACTATTCTATCATTGTGGATTCGACCCCAGACATCTCACGTATTTTCCAACTTTCATTCATTTTACGATATGTAAAACCAGACGGCACTGTTACTGAACGTTTTTTAACTTTACTAGACAATCCAGGTCACAAAGCTGAAGACTTATATGATGCAGTTACATCTACTTTGAAATCTCATGGCATAGAAATTCTTGATATGAGAGGGCAATCTTACGATAACGCTGCCAACATGAAGGGCATCTATTCGGGACTTCAAACTAGGATAAGAAACAACAATCCTCTCGCCGAGTACACAACATGCACTGCACATTCGAAGAAATTGGATGGTACACATGCTGCACAAAGTTGTACAGAAGCGAGTATGTTTTTTGAATTGGTCCAGGAATTGTAGGCCTATAATTTCTTTTCAGATTAGTCAGAAAGATGGTCTGTTTTGCAGCATTTTGTTGATTCAAAATTTGCGAAACAAAAATCATTGTCTACGACTCGCTGTTCTGCACGTGCTGATGCGGTTTCTGTTCTGGTTGAATTTTGGAACGAAATAATAAATGCTTTATCAGCTTTTGAAGAAAACCCCAACGAAAAAGCAATAGTTCGAAATAAAGCTACAGGTCTTCGGAATAATATGGAACGACTAGAAAGTGCATTTATGCTAAGTACTTGGTCTGTTTTACTTGAACGATTCGATGCTACAAGTCAAAAATTGCAAGCCATGGATACCAGCATTTCAGATATTTTGGATTTGTACAAATCGTTGGTTGGTTTTGTAGAAGATGCTCGGAAAAATATTGAACTTTATGAAGAAATAGCACGGAAAATTTCTACCACCCAGGAGTTTGAAAAAGACGTTCGTAGGAAGAAACGAAGAAAATTAATGTCTGATGAATTGTATGAAGATGATGTTGAGCTAGGTGGAAGAGAGAATTTCCGAGTAAATACTTTCAATATAATTTTGGATAAACTCTACACAGATTTGAAGGACAAATGCGCCGATTATGGAAGAATTTTTCAAAAATATATCGTGCTTATCGAATTTGGTGCGTTGAATGAACCTGAATTAAGGAAACATACGCCAGGCAACATCACACGAATATTTTCCAAATGATATAAAACAAATATTTATAAACGAGTTGTGCCACTTTCAAAAATATTGCCAAGTAAAAGAAAATTGAAAATAACCCGACTTTAGAAATATTAAAATTTATTCGACAGTATGATCTACAAGGAGTATTTCAAAATGTTGAAATAGCCTACCGCTTGTTGAACTGCACAGCAGTTACCAACTGCAGTGCCGAACGCTCGTTTTCGTGTTTAAAGCGCATAAAAGACTATTTGAGCTCAACCATAAGCCAGAATTGTTTAGTTTGTGTAATGATTTTGGCAATTGAAGCAGAATTAATGTCAGGTATGGAATTTGACGATATTATCAAAACTTTTGCTGAAAGAAAAGCACGAAGAAAGATTTTTGTTAGCACACCTAGATCTTAAGTTATACCTACATATAACATATTAAACCATTTAATTGTTGAAGTTCAACATAAGCCTGTAGGTCTACGAAGGGTCTATTTCTTTTCGCAATTGAGTATGCTGTTCGAAATGCTCGAACTGTGGTTTCTAGGTGTTTGACATTCATAGTGTCCAAGCAACTTTCAAATACCTTTTTATTGGATTCTGATTTTTGTAACATAGCTTTTTTGTGAGATTCTGAATTTTTGTGCTCAAATATTTTTTTCCTAAGACTTGTTTGTTGTTGATTAATATTATTTCCGTTGGGATGAACCTTGCATTCTACCCATACTTTCATTAGCTTAAGTCCTGCCCCTTTAGAAACTCCTAATCCTAATTTACTTTCCTCTTTACATATATTGCAGCCTAAATTTTTATTTCCTGCAAATAACCACTCGTGCTCTGACAAAAATAACGGTACTGAGACTCGTTCCAACAGTCTGGAAAATCTTGTTTTCGGTAAGTGGGTCCTTAAATTTCACAGTCGATGGTAGAAGGTGTAGAACCATAACGTAGATTCTCCCTTGAATCTGCATCACACGTTTCAGCAACATTTAACCCAGGGTCTATCTCTATACTCACGGCTTTAATGAAACTAATGTTCTCGGAACTCCATTCAGTTTCGTTTTTACTTGAGCCATCACACACCTTTTTAGTATTATTTGATTCTTCATCTTCATCCCCAGCCACGGTCGACTCTAGACAGGTCGGAAGGCTGAGACTTGGCAACATGTTCATCAGTCATACCCTTGTCAGGCGGGAACACGAGGGAACGTTGTCTGGCAGGTGTTCTTGTTTATCTCATAGGGATATTTCCTTCTATATTTTGTTTCTTACGCTTTGTAATTTTATACGCTTTATAGTAGCGTTTATACTACCCTTCCAGATGAGTTTTTTTTACTGTAATCCCTAATCGAGAACACACTGACGAGTATGCTTTGTATCTAGCAAATATGGTGTTTTTTAAATGCCTACGGTACGGTTCATGGAATTATCACATACCGTATCGTACTTCATGTTTTAAACTTTGATTTTCCTGGAATATTTCGGCACCGTAACAATGCCAGATACATGTTGTATCCCCAACTGTAATGCAAATTAACCAAGTAAGGTTCCCAAGTGACGAAAATCTGCGCCAGGCCTGGATTAGGGAACCTTCGAAATGGTTCGTAGATTGCATAAATTAGTCAATTAAGTGAAAAAAGAACTTTCAGTCATTGCCACTGTATTGATAAACAATTATACACAGGCAAGGAATGATGCTGTTGATGTCAGCAAACTTGGTTATGGGAAGGGAAAGTTGAAGCACCTTAGGAAGGAAGCAGAAGTAATCTGATACAGTTATGGAATACCAGCAGCAACATACTATTTCTATAATGGTAGTAAATTATCTACATACATGTGCGGCGGAATCGAGGATTTATAGGCCTACAGTGTGAAGATGGTATGGGAGATAGCCTACATTTTTGCATCACATAACCCTCAAATGCATTACTTACTCCATATTATTATTATAACACCGCCAATTGTTTTATTACCTTACTTCAGAGTAGTGAAATACGAAAAGAAACCAAAATAATTTTCTTTATTTTGCTAAACAATTTTATGTTGATAAATTATGTCCGTGTCACTCATGCCTAATATCAGCTGCTTGGCTCTTATAACAACGTTTTACGATATGCACGTTATTCGTTTATTTCCGATTGTAACACTGGTCATGTGTAAATAAAAATCAACAGATGTTCTACTAAACATGTACATTATGTTTGTCCAATGTTAATTCCGTAGTTTTTGTCGCCTTCCTTGCTAGCAAACAGCTGTTTCAGTTCAGGCGCTCGTGACGAAGTATGACTGACAATAGCCGTAGCTACAGTGTTGTCAGGTTGAACCTTCCGACCTTTCTAGAGTCGACCGTGCCCCAGCACGTTTTTTTTGAACCCAGCCACTTAAGTAAACTCATTGTCACGAGTTGTGACTCACAACTCACTTTCACAGTCACTGGAAAACTTGAAAGGTACTACGGGGCTACTGATGTTCATTAACTGCAGAGAGATTCCGTAATATTTGCTTCACAGCAACACATCGAGCAAAACATAAAATAAAACTTGGATTCACACAAACATAAAGAGCGGAAGAAAGTTGTTGTGCTCACTTCCCGCTCTCCGTATCCAATAGCAGTGTAGCCAACCTTAGAGAACCAGAAAAACGCCCAGGAGTGTAAAAGCGACCGTATTTTATGAACATAAAACCGTAAGGTTCGATATTAGTCCGCTAGAGTACACCCGTGACGTTTCAGCGCTATGTATAGATTATAAACGATTTTCTTACTGAATGTAAAATTGTTACGTCATTCTAAAGCGGGAAGATATTTTCCGGAACGGCGTTCCGGCCCGTTCCGGTCCAACTAAACCACTGCCTACACTGAAGAAAATGGAAATTGCAACACCATGCAGGTATTGGTTGTTTGTGTTGATTTTCATGATATGGAACAATGCCATGTAGGTATGTAAACGATCAAAGTTTCAGACCCATCGGATCGTTGCTACAGGTCTCCCCACGTGATTGATCACGGAGGAATCAACTCCAGTATACGGACTTGGGTGTAGCGAAGTTGGCTTGTAGTCTGTGCAGTGAAGTGTTCCCCGTCAAACATGCCTCAACGACAGAGAAGAGCACGCTATCAACATCTGTCGCCGTTTGATAGGGCTCAGATAATTTGGCTGTAAGAGGCTGGATTATCGCTAAGGACTGTCGCTGCACGTGTTGGCCGACAGGCATCTACGGTACAACGTGTATGGCAGCAGTGGTCAAATGAAGGAACCCACATTCGTAGACCTGGCACAGGCCCAGCGCGACAGACAACTGTGAGAGAGGATCGCCGCATCATTCGGATGGCCCGGATGGAACCCCATGCAACAGCAGCGCAAATTCGAGCAGCTGTGGCACCCCACGTTACACAACAAACAGTTGGTAATCGCCTGCGTGCAGCTGGCTTACGATCCCGTGTCCCTGCAGATGGTGCTCCATTGAGCCCACAACAGCGACGTGTAAGGCTGGCCTGGTGTCGAGAACGACCGACGTGGGTCGACGAATGGCATTGGGTCGCCTTTATTGATGAATCGCGCTTCTTTCTTTCCCACAGTGATCGCCGGAATCGTGTGCGCCGACGTGCCGGGGAGAGGGACCGCCCAGACCTTATTGTCGAGAGGCACACAGGGCCAACACCAAGCATTATGGTCTGGGGAGCTATTGGCTTTAATGTGAAATTACAATTAGTGCCTGTTGAGGGCACTATGACTGCTCGACAGCACGTTGATAGGGTACTCAATCCAGTGGTTGTTCCTATGATGGCGAACATTGCTAATGGGATGTTTCAGCAGGACAATGCCCGGGTTCACACTGCACGCATCTCCAGAGAAGCTCTCCACGACATCACAACCTTAGAATGGCCCGCCAGATCCCCGGACCTCAGTCCTATTGAGCATGTGTGGGACATGATGGGTCGACAACTGGCCAACCGTCATCGGTCACCCACAACTCTGGAACAACTAACCCGTGCAGTGCGGCAAGCATGGACCACAATTCCTCAGGAAGCGGACCAGGGCCTTATTGACTCCATGGCTCGCCGAATTCATCAATGTATTGCAGCTCGTGGTGGGCACATCCTGTATTGATTGTTGTCCAAACTTGCGGTCAGAGGGACCTGAAAATGTAATCATCGAATCACAACCGAACACTCGTCCTGCATGTTCAATTGCAGCAATGTAGCACCACTCCTTCTGGGTGTTGCAATTTCAATTTTCTTCAGTGTAAATAAAAATCCAACATGGCGACCATCTGAAATATTTAGACGGTTCTCAATATCTACGAATCTATTACAACAATCAAACTGAAATTTTGAAAGTTGATAGAGGCTATTAACATGAGTAGGATATATGAAAATAGGCTGTACAGTTCTTCAAGGAACTACTTGTTGTATATAGAAGTTCGTTATTTAGTGATAAATATCTTATGTAATATTTCTTTCAGGTTCGGTATTAAATACTTGTTTTCCCACCTAATGTAATTGGGCACAATTTGTGTTGAAATCGAATGTTTCCTTTGGGAATATTTTATTTCAATATGGATACTCTACCCGATATTTAATCGAGGCTATCGGCAACGCCAGCTGTATTTGAGTTTTGTTGCTTAGAAGAAAAGATTGCGCTGAGATCGAGCCAGTGACGATGAGGGAAGATGACGAAGAAGACCATGGGAGAAGAAGTCACTGCCCCTCAAACACACGGAATCACGGTAGTAGTACTGGATATTTATGGTGATTAATTGGAAATGACGTATTATTTAACCTCAGAAGAGAAAGGAATAATATTGAATATTAATTATATTAATATTAGAAAAGGCGGATAACTCCTTATTTGTGTGTAATGGCTACATAACAGAAGATATGGGCCGAGGCTAAATATCTGACGTCAGAGAACAAAGGTAGGGGCTAACCTCACACCAGCTGAGGGGTGGCGAGTCACTTGTTTAGCGAGGAGAGTTGTCGCAGCACAGTGAAATGAGGAATCAGTCTACTACATTCTGATCTAGAGTCTATTACCTTCTGATCTAGTGGCAAGTTGAAAGTATTACAGTGTACAATACAGTGCAGTGCAGTAATTATCACCTGTCTGGCAGGTTCACTTCGTAAAGTTAGCATTGTGTAACTTTGGGAGCACGTCAGAGTCGAGCAGGCTGACGGGAGATTGTATCGCGATGGCTGTGAGCAGGGCGAAGGCGGCCGGTGATAGGGAACAGCATAGTTTTGAACAGTGGAGTTGCGTTAGCATGTGTTTCAAATAGCAACGCCTTTACCAGCTCATAATCTACAGCAGAAATAAGCAGCATTTCATTGGGAATAACGAACATTATTGCAGCAGTATTCACAACGAATATTTGCCTACAACATGGGTAAAATGAGGCTAGTGATTAACTTCGTGTTTCACACAGATAGTGAAGCAGGAAATGTCATGTATTGGGCGACATTTTGTGACAGTTTGTGGTCACGTTGTGGAACATTGCAGTCGACATTTTCACGTTCATGTTATTTGGACTTAGACTTTCAGCAGTCCAGATACTTATTGCATTTACAGTTCATACACTCTCAACTGATAACCAAATGGACTTTGAAGTTATTTCACCGATATTACGGCGTACAAAAATTATGTGTTTCAGCATCGCATATTTTAAGCGACCATGGGTCAGCTTACACATTGCTGCGTTATGCAAAATGGGACAATGGATTTTATGCACATTATACAGTAGTGAGATGTTCACTAAATGACTTTAGTTCATGAACAATTACGGAAATAATTACCACGTCGAACACAGATACAGGGTGTCTAGAAAACATGCTTACATTCTGAAATATTATTTTTCTGTAATGCAATTCAACCACAGTGGATGAGAACATTGTTAGCGAATGTCAATCGACAATTTTACATCGAACAGTGGCGTAAAACATCCGAGAATAGAATGGGGTGCCCATTCGAATTAACTTTGTGGGGAGTATTGGACAATATCCGTGATGGATATCCTTCAATCTACCATGTGGGGCTAGGCGCATGAAGAGACGTGATGGCAGCGCAAAGTGACGGATTCGATTCCTATCGAGAAGAGTGACTACATCACGATGTGCGTTTGGACGGGGCCAAATGCATTTCCAGTGGCAAATACGACGATTTTGCCGATCTTTCGAGAAATCTGTTGCGTACAATTTGATCATCGCCGATCTTGGAATAAATTCTATTAAACATCTGGAATATGAAGGTATTGTGAGAGCTATGACATTCCTGATATGATTTTCTAACATGACACTGGGCACACTTGTATATCATTAGGAATGTTTTATTTACGACATGGCTTGATTATTTTCTTACTTCATCTTGAGGAGTTTGCTAAGATATGGTGTTACCATATGAGATGGCAGACACATTTATCCGACTTTTTCGCTATTTATTGATTTTATTAGGCAGGAATTTATTTTGTTTCTGTCGGATCACTCAAGCTTAAATAAACTTTATTTTATTTTAAGTTGTGATCTCATGATGATGTGTTTTCCCAATCCTTTCCTTTGTCATACTTAAGGCTTAACCAGGAAGGATGTGGTTTGCTAGGTATTCAGTTGATGGCGCCCTTTTTTATTTGATATTCTGATTAACTCTAAGCCTGTAACGACCCGGAGATATTTTATCTCGTGTTACCCTCTGCTTTTGTGATATTTCAACTTAATTTCCGACACATTACTTATTTTTATTTTATGTTTACTTCAACTCTATCTGTCCTGGGATGCCATGTATGCGATGTAATACCAGATGGGTCATTGCATGCCTCGGACGAACGGGTACAGAGAGAGGAGGGAGGATTGGCTTTTCCCAATCGTGGGGCCTTGATGTTGTTCATTTCATGGGAATACATCAGATTGAGGTTACGAGGAGATTGATCTCTATTTCATTAATGGTGTTATGAAGTTTATTAAACTTGGTCAGACGATATACTTGTGTGCCCATACCAGTGATCATGTTAATCATATTAGTGTTATATCATGTTTAACCCCATGTCATCCTTGTTGCTCATACCCAAGTGTAGTTAGGAATTGATATATCAGGACGTCTTGCTATCCAACGTCTCTGAATTTAAACGTTTAGTTGCAAATTATAATTGTGCATGTGGACGATTTGGTAAAGGTATTAGGGGAGTTGCAGAACAGTATGGCTAACATTGCGGCTAATGTTAGGAGAATGGAGACTGAAGTCAAAGAACAGATAAATGATTCAGAATCTAAGTTACAGGCTAGATGTGAAGAAAATGTAAAAGCTTTGCAGACTTGCAGTAAAGATAATTTAAAGTCTTTGCAAGATAATACCGAAATAAATCTAAAAGCACTAGAAACCAGGTTACAAACCACTAATGAAACTAGTTTTAAGGCTCTTGAAGAAAGATTACAAACTAATACTGACAATAACCTGAAAGCACTTGAAACCAGGTTGCAAACCACTAGTGAGGCTAATTTAAAGGATAATTTAAAGTTATTAGAAACCAGATTACAAGCTCGTAGTGAGGAAAGTAACACAGAATTGAGAGACAATTTAAAGAGTTTGGAAACTAGATTAAAGGTAAAGAATGACGAAATCTTAAGAGCATCACAGTTAGATATTAAGGCAGTAGAATTGAAAGGAGAGGAAAGTGTAAGCATCTTAAAGAAAAACATTCTAGAGCTAGAGAATAAAGGTGAACAGAATATCATTAATTTGAGGACAGATAACATGTCTATTCAGAAAGATATTAAATCAAATATATCGAATTTAAGATCCGACATAGATGGTTTAATAACAGAAGTAGGTAAAATTCAAGAATGGTCTTCTGAAGTATCTTTCGAATCCAAGATTAAAGATTTAGAAACGAACTTAGGAAATGAAATTAAAGGTTTGAGTTAAATCGGAACAGTCAAAAAGGACGTTTTAGGAGAGGTCAATTCCAACTTAAAATCCTTAGAGAACCGATTACAGGTGGTCATTAAACAAATTGATAATAACGTTGATCAGAAAGTTAACGAAAATCTAGCGTTATTTAAAAATAGAGTCGGAGCAATAGTGGAAGAGAGGTACAATTGAAACGTTTTGCTAGCCCCTAACTGTTGGGTGAGAAATGTAACTGTTTACCTTTGCCTAAGCTATGTTGTTTTAATGGGCGCCAAGACCTCAACGCAATGTTGAAATCTAAATTTGTATTTAACAACGTCTAGCTCTGGCAGAACACATTCAAGACTCTATTCACTCAGATCGTGGTATGATTTGATCATTAACCCAACAAACAATTGTATCAGGAGAAGGAATTGGTCTATATCTAATGCTACCTACTGAAAGCAAAGATTGCATTGTAAAAGAAATGAATTTATTATATAAAACAAGTATAGCAAAATTAATAATAATAATAAGTATAAAATTTAAATTGGAGCGTTGTGATTTGAATATTACCGATAGAAAATTACGTGAAAACGGAGTCTGATAAATTATTGATTTTACTCTTTTTCCCAAGCTATGAAGTTACTGAAATATGAAATATAAAACCAAGAGAAATGAGAGATTGCGTATTTCTGCGTCATTCGCGCTTACCACTGGAAATAGCCGAAGCCTTTCCCTCGTACTGAATGATGCTGTGAGCTTCCCACAGTCTCCTGGACGTCGACATCTTCGTCGATGTTTGATGAGATTCTGGTAGATTAGATAATTCTATGGTCCGTACCTCGGACCCAAACACTCGTACAACCGCACTGGTTAAGTTTTACAAAAGTTAGTCCTCCAATCCACGGAACATCGGAACGACTCGCGCGTACAACCGTACTCGTTAAGTTCTATACAGATAGTCCTCGTTCCACGGAACATCGGAGCGACCCCCGCATATAACCACACTCGGCAAGAACTACACAGATTGTCGCTAACTCCACCGAACATCGGAGCCACTCGCACGCGCACCCATACTCGTCAAGTATTTCACAGATTGTTCCGGTTCCACGGCGCGTCGAACGATATATGCACCTGTCGGCTCCCCCACTCTTCAGCCGACTTGTAGCTTGCGTGGTCCTCACTGATTGGCTGACCCACCACGCGATCTTCCCCTCCTCCGGGTCATTACACACGGCGCGGCGATGATGAAGTCGATTTCCGTTCCAACTATTCGCCTTTCCTGGACGCTGCGACCCAGGATTGCGTCATGCTTTCCGACAAGATTAAGCGTGTACTTGAAATCCCAGTGAGTCACGTCTCTCGATATACCCTAACTGACGAAAACTCCGTAAAATTCCGCAATCACATAATTTTCTATGATATTGTCGTTCGTAATAATTTGCTTGATAGCGTTTTCTAAGACATAGAAAACCTATCTGCATGCTAATAATTTTTATAAAATGCTCCGAAAATACCTTAATAATAATTATAATAAATTAATAATAATAATAAATTAACATGAAAAATTCTCTTGGCTGAACAATTTGCCGCGTAAATAAATATAGAATGGCTTCCTACTGACTTATGCCAGTTGCATAAAAAACCCTCGAAAAACACGTTACATATTCGCCTCGGATCATCGGATGATTTACCGTGACGACGGTCCATTATCCGATTATCCCAGACACGTTAATAAACCCATCCAAAATACATATTACATAAATGAGATCACCCTAAATTACAGATATATACACTCATAATTTTTCTTCACGCACTTTGCGTCAAAGTTTGTTGTCACTATGGATTGCACTTTGCAACCAGTCCAATGTTTTACATATAGAATAGTGTTCCACGGATATTTCCGCCTCTCAAATTTCTCTATGTTGGAGAAATAGACATAATTAATGTGTGAGCACTATGTATTTATGATGTCATATCACACGCATTGAAGGTGTTCTGATATATTTATATCACCATAGAACTTCCTAATTTCACTGGAGGTCCCTTCCTTATGGTGCAATTTAATCTCACTTAGCACTGAACACACGATCACACTATTGTGGCAGCGCCTCGTGACCATAATACTTAATCTCTTTTTAAAGTAGATTAAATTAATATTGACTTCTGAAAAAAAAACAGTAAATGCGCATTACATATAACACCAAATATTTCTGTGCCGTAATCGCCCTGTCTTGTTAAGTTCCCGTAGACCATATTCTACTTAATACTAGTTCTCAACACAGACCCGTTCTCCTCACACAAATAATACCATTATACAAATTGCCTTAAATTACACACTTACAAATCTTACATGGCGAGGCCGTAAACAGAAATCACGTGTGCTGATATGTATGAGTTTCATGAAGGACTGTCTCGCCTTCTGATGGCCCATCTTTTGCCTCGTGGACGCCTTAAGCAAAAATACCCTGTTCAAGCGCTCACCCATCTCTTGGAGGCAAATGGGAATTCACCAGCGCTACCAAATTCTGGCCTTGGTGTATCGAGACATTTTAGTGCTCAAGAGCATCCGACAATCCCGTCATATTTCCCTGTACCTTAAAAACTCTCATTTACTTACATACTACCCCCGTGTGACTTCTGATACGCCTGCCTTGAAGACCAGATCTTCCACGCACCAGACACCACACTTACTCATTTGATAGGCTGGATCGCCAGCTAAACACACTCACTTTATGACACATATTTTCGTAGACTATGTATATTATACGTCCCGTATAATCTGTTTCCCTTACTATCCTCCAGCACATATGCTGTTTTTACAATACGTTTGGAAACTATAAATGGGCCCTCGTAGAGATAAAAGAACTTGGACATGACTTTCTCTAGCTTATTTGACTGTTTCGGCACTCTAAGTAAGACTCTGTCTCCCGGCTCGAATAGGTCAAATTTAGTTTCTTTTTGTTGGCGAATTCTCTTTTGTGCTGACTTAGATAAATTCTGTTTCGCCAACTGGACAATGTAATCCATCCCCGGTTGCTTATCCTCATTTAATCCCAACACCCTCGCTAGTTCATTTTGTGGTCTTTTTCCGAAGTGAACTTCGTATGGCGTCAATTTCGTACTCTCATGCTGGACAGAATTCAGCCAAGTCTCGACCTTGGGAAGATGTCCAACCCAGGCCGCATGCTTGTCATTCACTAGAGTCCGAAAAAGACGAGCCACTTCCCTTAATGGACGCTCTGCAGAATTACCCTGAGGGTACCTTACAGAGGAATGAACGTGTGTTATACCAGCTTCCTGCATACTGGTTCTCCATTTCTTTGCAGTAAACTGTGGTCCACTGTCAGATAGTATTCTGAGAGGAATGCCAAACTCAGGTACATACTTATTAATGATCAGACGGCTACACGCTAGTCCCGTGGCTTTCCTTAGCGGATATAGCTTGACATACTTACTAAAAGCGTCAATAACTATAAAAATGTACTCGTAGCCGTACTGTCCTTTAACGATCGGGCCAAATAAATCCACACACAGTAGTTCGCCGGGACTACTGGTGAGAACTGCAGATCTCTCCCCCACTAAATATTTAACTGGATATTTACTCCTTTGACAGGTGTCACACTTAGCTAAAATCCTCCTAACGTCCCTTCCCATTTTACTCCAAATGAAGTCACGACCAATTTCATAGAAGACCTTGGCAGCTCCAAAGTGTCCTAATTCCCTATGAATGAACCAAATTAGCTCCTCCCGCAAAGTGGCAGGAACACATATTGCCCACCGATTATTCCTACATTTCCTTGCAAGAAGCCCATCCTGCATCTTGTACGTGAACCGTCCTACTTTCACATACTCTTCTTCACCTATTTCCAACCTAGCCAGTGGCTCCTTTAACTTAACGTCATCACGTTGCTCCACTAGCATATTTCTCAGTGTCTGTAACGATGCCCTGTTGCTACTGTCCATACATGCACATATTAAAATACCGTCCTCTGCTTTAACCACAGGATAATCGCTACATAAATTAGTGTCCCTCGATAGCATGTCTGCAAGAATGTTATCTTCACCTTTAATATATTTTACTGTGAATTCGTATTCCTGCAGAGCAAGAATCCACCTACTAACTCTGTTAGAACTGAGTTTACAAGTTCTCATATACAGTAATGCATGGTGATCTGTGTGGATCTCAAATTTCCCCCCTACTAAATTTCCCTAAACTGAAAACAATACCTAAAAGCTCTAACTCAGTAATCGTGTATCTTTTCTCTGCTGCTGTCAGTCCTCGCGAGGCTAAAGATACAATGCACAGATTACCCTCATCATCTTTCTGACATAATACTCCAGCAATGCCTATATGTGAAGCATCTGTCATAACCACATATTCCTTATCTTTTAACGGATATTTCAGCACTACAGCTTTCTCAAAACCTTCCTTCAGCGCTCTAAAAGCCTGTTCATGCTTGGACTCCCATCTCCACCGAGTCCCACTTTTAAGCAATTCCCTGAATGGTTCTACCAACCCTGAGTATTTAAGAACGAACCTCCTGAAAAAGTTGCAAATTCCCAGGTAAGTTTTTAACTGTTTAACATTCTGTGGCACCTCTGCGTTAAGTATCTTATTAACCCTACTTTCTTCTGGTGTTACACCTCTACTCGACACTCTATGACCTAAAAATGTCACTTCTGACTGACAGAATGACGACTTAGACAGCTTCAAAGTGAACCCTGTCTGATCTAACTTCTGAAAAACTATATCTAAATGACGTAGATGCTCCTCAAAACTGCGTGAACTAATTACCATATCATCTATGTAAATGGTTACAAACTCTCCTGTGTCATCCCCTAATGCGATGTTTAAAGCCCTAATTAAAGCTGCTGAACTACTCTTTAACCCATAAGGTGTTCTACAAAATTGATAAAGGTTATATTTATGACTAAAAGCTGTAAATGGTCTATCTTCGTACATAAGTGGCACTTGCCAAAAACTGGAACTCAAATCTACACAAGTGAAATACTTCTTCCCCTCAAATGTTTGCATTAATTCCTCTATTGACATAGATTTCAGCTGATCTGAACTAATTCTACTGTTAACCAAACGAGCGTCTAAACAAATACGAACAGTGCCGTCGGTCTTGGGTACCGTGATCAAAGAATTAACATGCGGACTGTTAGAGTGCTCAATAATCCCATCTTCAAGCATCTGGTTAATTTGTGCCTCAACTGCACTCTGATAAGCGAAAGGTACAGGATATCTATGTCCTGTGAATACTGACCTATCAATAACGTTCAATGAATGGGTATAGCAATTGGCCATACCAATGCGATCCTCAAAAACTCTCCTATTACACAATAACACATCATAGAGCTGAACACATTGTTCCACCTCTATATTACCCTGAAATGCAGCATCACGTAACGAGTCCTCTAGACTTCCGTTCGTAATCACACTGCCCACAAAACATGGAGAACCCCGCTCTACGGCTGGCGATATCTCATTTAAAGTACAAATCACACCTACAATACTACTCCTCTGAATATGGTCATTGAACGCTACTTCTACTTCAGAATCTCCCCATTTAAATTTCAAACTCCCTACATCATAACATAAGTTACCAGACACTCTACTTAGCCACTCTGAACCCAAGATAACACTGAATACTAAATTTGGAATTACAAGGCAAATCTGCTTCTCTACATGATTATTAATTTTAATGTCTACTAAAACTTGCTTAGAAATTACTTTAGACCTCTTCCCAACAGCTGTGATAACAAAAGTGCTTTTAATTGGCATCTCCTCAAAATTTACTCCAGTTCCTTTCATTTTATCATAAAATGCACTACTTATGCAACTCTTCATACAACCACTATCAATTAAAACATCTGTGTACGCCTCGGACACGTTAAATTTAACTATGGGGCTCTTACTAACCACTTCCTGAATAATACCTTCATCATTTAGTTCATGTAATAATTCATTTCTTACATTTAGGTCATAGGTGTAAAAGTAGACGCTACACCTGGTCGACTAAACCAAACAAGCTTCTTTATTAACCGGCCAGGTTTATATTATGGACAATGCTCAGAAATCTGCGGGACTAATCACAGTTTTATACCTATTGTCTTAGAAAGAGTTAATACTAAAACATTTATCAACTAAAACATTTATGGACAGGGCATGCTACAGACTGAGATTCTGACCTTACTTCGCAGCCTGGTTCGCGTTTAAAGAACCGCTACAGCTGGCCATAGTACTACTAACTCCTAAACTGGTCTGGTTATTCTGGGCTGTGTTGTCATTGTTTGGCTGTATATTACTACCACTAGGCTGTCCTCTTCCTTGACCCCTATTCTGGTTGTAATTATTGTCATTATAATTTCTCCCTTGATTTCCCCTGAAATCATTGTTTCTCCCTTGATTTCCCCTGTAATCATTGTTCCTCCCTTGATTTCCCCTGAAATCATTGTTCCTTCCTTGATACTGATTACCATAGCCATTTCCTCTGTTCTGATTTAGCTGATTATTATTATTTCTATTTTGAGCGTTGGCCCCTTCGCCACCGTTCCCTTGAACTCCTTGATGCCTGGCTTCATTAGGTCTATTATTATTATTACCCTGGTTCCTATTGATATTGTCCTCATAACCCCCTCTCCCTAGTGCATCAAATGTGCTTAACAAATTTTCTACTTGTGATATAGTCTTTACATTCTGGATACAAGCAGCCTCCTTGATCCTATAGGGAAAGTGCCTAAGTAGCAACCTCACCACATCACTTTCCTCCTTCAATCCATCCAGATATTTACACACTAATACCTGCCCTAAAAAGTATTCGGTCATGGTGGAGCTTCCTTTAGGGTTATATTTACCACACACTACTCCCTCACGATGCTGCGACTGAATAACCTCATTCCAGAACTTTTCACAGAATTTCGTTTTAAAGTCATTAATATCAGTAAACTTGTCTCTGTAGACAGCAAACCAATTCCTCGTTTCTCCCACAAACACTTGTTCTAAAATTTCAACTACCTGGCACCACTCAATACTACCATTTTCCAACCTCTCCCCGAATTTATTTTCTATAGTGTCCATGAACTCCATTGGGCACCCCTGTCGATTGCTGAACTTACCCAGTTCTACCTCCCTGTGTGTGCTATTCACAAAAACTGGCCTATTCTGACTATTTTCTTGCCTGATCCTAGCTTTTAATTTTAACTCTAATTCTGCGATTTTCTCCTCAGCCTTCCTCTCAATACTGTTTACTGTTAATTTAATGTTTCCTTCTGATTCTTCTACTTTATCATATAGCTTTGCTTGTTTCTCCTCAATATTGCTAATGCTCTCTCTATTACTCTCTCTTAAATCATTTACTTCTGCAACTATTTGTGAGTGGACTTTCTCAATTCTACCCCCCCAGCTGTTCCTTAACCTCTTTAGTAGCTACCTGAATTTTGTCAATTTCTCCCCCCAATTGCTTTTTGACCTGCTGTGTTTCCAGTTGCACTAGTTCTTTTAAATTTTCAGCCTGTGTACTGATTCTAATTTCCAACTCCTCCTGTACTTTTCCTAATTTTCTGTCTACATCTGCAATAATCTCTTTAACCTTCTCTTCCATTACTCCTCGGATTTCTCCTCTAATCTGCTCCATTTTCACACTAATTTCCTTGTTGTTCTTATCCAATTTTGCATTATTCTGTTCTAATTTTTTATTTAAAGCTTCTGTACTTTCTTTATTTTCCCTACTGTTTTGTTCTAATTTTGCATTATTCTGTTCTAATTTTGCATTATTCTGTTCTAATTTTGCATTTAAAACTTCAGTACTCTCTCTATTTTCCTTACTGTTTTGTTCTAATCTGGCGTTTAAAGTTTCATTACTCTCTCTATTTTCCCTACTGTTTTGTTCTAATTTAGCGTTGTTTTGTTCCAGTTTTGCGTTTAAAGCGTCTGTACTTTCTTTATTTTCCCTACTGTTTTGTTCTAATTTGGCGTTTAAGGCATCTGTACTTTCTTTATTTTCCCTACTGTTTTGTTCTAATTTTGCATTTAAGGCATCACTACTAACTTTGTTCTGATACATGAACTCGAGAAGTAAAGTTTTTAATTCTGGTTGGCCGCCTACACCCCCTGTTTCAGTATCGGGATTTACCTCCGCGACCCCGGTACTACCATCACTCGACATACTGCTCGTATCATCACTCTCCCGTTGATGACCACTACGTAACCTCATCTGTCTTTCTTTCTCATCCCCCATAATGATATACACTGGTACAGACAAATAACCCCCAAAATACAGGCACAGAAATATATACCCTTCTCCTTCCACAAATGTTATTAGGTTTTCATCCCCAAGTTGTCGGCGACAAATGAAACGTTTTCTATTTGCTCCACGTTGAGCGTAACAAGTGTAACGTTAATTAGTGCCCCATGTTGGTAGCGAAATGAAACGTTTTGCTAGCCCCTAACTGTTGGGTGAGAAATGTAACTGTTTACCTTTGCCTAAGCTATGTTGTTTTAATGGGCGCCAAGACCTCAACGCAATGTTGAAATCTAAATTTGTATTTAACAACGTCTAGCTCTGGCAGAACACATTCAAGACTCTATTCACTCAGATCGTGGTATGATTTGATCATTAACCCAACAAACAATTGTATCAGGAGAAGGAATTGGTCTATATCTAATGCTACCTACTGAAAGCAAAGATTGCATTGTAAAAGAAATGAATTTATTATATAAAACAAGTATAGCAAAATTAATAATAATAATAATAATAATAAGTATAAAATTTAAATTGGAGCGTTGTGATTTGAATATTACCGATAGAAAATTACGTGAAAACGGAGTCTGATAAATTATTGATTTTACTCTTATTCCCAAGCTATGAAGTTACTGAAATATGAAATATAAAACCAAGAGAAATGAGAGATTGCGTATTTCTGCGTCATTCGCGCTTACCACTGGAAATAGCCGAAGCCTTTCCCTCGTACTGAATGATGCTGTGAGCTTCCCACAGTCTCCTGGACGTCGACATCTTCGTCGATGTTTGATGAGATTCTGGTAGATTAGATAATTCTATGGTCCGTACCTCGGACCCAAACACTCGTACAACCGCACTGGTTAAGTTTTACAAAAGTTAGTCCTCCAATCCACGGAACATCGGAACGACTCCTGCGTACAACCGTACTCGTTAAGTTCTATACAGATAGTCCTCGTTCCACGGAACATCGGAGCGACCCCCGCGTATAACCTCACTCGGCAAGAACTACACAGATTGTCGCTAACTCCACCGAACATCGGAGCCACTCGCACGCGCACCCATACTAGTCAAGTATTTCACAGATTGTTCCGGTTCCACGGCGCGTCGAACGATATATGCACCTGTCGGCTCCCCCACTCTTCAGCCGACTTGTAGCTTGCGTGGTCCTCACTGATTGGCTGACCCACCACGCGATCTTCCCCTCCTCCGGGTCATTACACACGGCGCGGCGATGATGAAGTCGATTTCCGTTCCAACTATTCGCCTTTCCTGGACGCTGCGACCCAGGATTGCGTCATGCTTTCCGACAAGATTAAGCGTGTACTTGAAATCCCAGTGAGTCACGTCTCTCGATATACCCTAACTGACGAAAACTCCGTAAAATTCCGCAATCACATAATTTTCTATGATATTGTCGTTCGTAATAATTTGCTTGATAGCGTTTTCTAAGACATAGAAAACCTATCTGAATGCTAATAATTTTTATAAAATGCTCCGAAAATACCTTAATAATAATTATAATAAATTAATAATAATAATAAATTAACATGAAAAATTCTCTTGGCTGAACAATTTGCCGCGTAAATAAATATAGAATGGCTTCCTACTGACTTATGCCAGTTGCATAAAAAACCCTCGAAAAACACGTTACACAATGATGTCGATGTCGAAGCAAAAAAAACGTGCAGGGATTGAATGTAAAATAATCGCAGGCAAGGCGAACTTGGAAACTAGATTCACCGAGAATAGAGAAACGATGGAAAGGGATTCTGCTCAGTTGAGAACGGATGTAGGCCAGTTGAAGGAGCAGGTTGCGTCAGTTAAGACAACATGCGAAGAAAGGCTAGATAAATTGAAGAACGATCTCGAAGAAAGTAATAGGACACAGACTGTTATTTCATTAGACAATCTGGAAACGAAATTCAAGTTAGGAGAAAAACGGACTGAAGATGGAATGGCTAAACTGGAATCAGTCATAAGTAATCTCACTATTCAAGAGGTAACAAGGGGGGATATGTCGATGAATCAAACACCGATAGCTCATAATGTTGATAGTCAAGAGGTGAATGCAGGAGAGGATAACCGAGCTCAACAAAATGTTACTTCTGGGAGGATTAGTTCAACCCCTCATGTTAATCCTAATCCGACTTTTAACACTTCCAATACTAATGAACGTTACTCAGGTCCGGTGACCATCATCAGAAATCTTGATGATAAACCAAGAAAATTCTCTGGGAATACGGGAATCACACCAGTCGAATTTCTGAGAGATATCCAAGATTATATGGCGGAACATCGGGTATCCAAAGAAAGAGAGCTAAGGGTAGTCGAACGCGCCTTAGATGGACCAGCTTTGACTTGGTTTCGCGCATTTAGAAACAACTTTGCGAACCTAGAACAATTTGCCATAGCATTTTACGACGATTCAGGAGTGCGGAGGATCAATTGAACGTAAGAGCCGAAATGTATTCAAAACGTTATTCTACGTCGCACCCAACGCATTACGCTAACTACTTTACTTCACAGTTAGCGAAACTGCAGTTTTTAACTCCACCATTACCCGTAGACGAATTGTTGCAAGCGATAGCAAGGCAGTTGCGAGTAGAGGTCCAACGATCACTCATAGCATCTGGTGCTAATTCGCTGGAACATTACGACGACATATTACGCAGATAAGACTACACAAGCGCTCAAATGACACCTAGAAATTCAAGGAATGAAAATAGGAACACGCAGGAAGTGAATGCGGTATTTGTCGACAATGCAGTCCAAACAGATCGGAGAACTTCGTGGGAAAACAGGAGAAACGAGGAAAATAGAGGAAATGTTCGTAACGTCCGTGGGAATGATAAGTATCAGGAACCATATGAGAGACCATATGATCGGGATCCACGAGACAGTAGATACCGTAACTATACCCAGGATTCCATATATCAGAATCGAAACAGGTATAATAACCAATATCGAGGCAGATATAATGGCAATCAGAATCCGAATCAGCTGTCCAGTCAAACCAATCGACAAGGCGACGGTAATCGCGACAATCCGAACGAAAGGCGCCGAGAGAGTCAAGAGTATGTGAGGACACGGCCAGAGGATAGGCAACCTAGTGCACCACCCGAAGAGTTAGTTCGAGACCTCGATAGGGCTGGCACAAGTGGAGTAGAAGAAAAACGTCGAATTGATCTCGAATAAACGTTCTAATTATCTGGAATCCATCATCATAGTTTAGACATAACAGGTTAAAGATGAAGATTTGATCGAAGAAGAATAAGATATAGTCCATCGGGGGAATGGACATGAATTGCCAGTCATTAGCGTGGAAGTCATGGGAAAAGAAATAAAGACATTAGTGGATACGGGGGCCATGGTGAGTGTGATATCCATGGGCTGCCTTGAGGAATTAAAATTGTTAGGAGATGTTACGATGTTGCCAGCTGTTGTTAGCAAGATTCAAGGTGTGATTCCAGACAAGAGTATTAAATGCAAAGGCAAGTACTCTTGGATATCAGAGTTGGAACCAGATATTTTGAGCAAATGTTCCTAGTGGTAGGTCAGCTACATTTTGATATGATCTTAGGAGTGGATTTCATAGGCGAGAGTGGCCTGATCGTAGATATGCAGAGTAGACGCATGTATTTTCAGGAAGAGGACACTGAGAATCAGG
This sequence comes from Meconema thalassinum, assembly GCA_946902985.2. NCBI lineage: Eukaryota > Metazoa > Arthropoda > Insecta > Orthoptera > Tettigoniidae > Meconema > Meconema thalassinum. The sequence goes on from OX336390.1 coordinate 791,917,168, forward strand.
AATCTGAAATGACATTCTTCAGAGAGAATATTTTGGATGAGATTGTGTATAACATAGAGAAGTCTATTGAGAGCAAAGCAGGCATGAAGAGTAAGCTGAATCCGGAAATACAAGAGCAATTTGATCAAGCAATTACTGAATACGAGGACATATCAACGATAAGCCTGGACTCATAGAAAATTTTACTTACAGCATCAAGTTGATGGATGACAAACCGTATCATAAGAATTTATATCCCATACCAGACAAGTGGAAAGAAGAAATCGGTATGATGATAAATGACATGGAGAAAGATGGAATTATTAAGAAGATGCCAACTGCTTATCTGAATCCTTTGGCTGTTGTCAAGAAACCTAATGGCAAGCTGAGGATATGTCTAAATGCCAGGGCCCTTAATGAGAGAATTCTTCCTGAGCACGACAGACCACATATTATTCGTGAACTACTGCGTAGATTCAGAGGAAAGAGTTTCTTTTCTACTATCGATCTGACTAGTTCATATTATCATATAGAACTAGCAGAGGACAATATACTGGATTCCTATTTGACCATAAAACTTATGTCTTTAATCGTTTACCTTTTGGAGTAAAGAACAGTGGTCCGGTGATGATACAAGCACTAGATGGTAATCTATCTGATACAGTTAAAGAGCATGTCGTGAGCTATATAGATGACCTGATCATAGCATTTGAGACAGCTGTGGAGCATGTCAGGCACCTTAGAATGCTTTTTGAAGATCTCAGGAGGACGAATTTCAAGGTAAATTTCGACAAATGTCAGTTCTTGTATGGGGAGATCGAATTTCTTGGTCATAGGATCGATGGAGATGGATACAGGCCCAATCCAAGGAAGATAGTAGCTATTTTGGAATTTCCGACCCCAAGGAAAATCAAGGAAATCAGGCAGTTTCTAGGAATGTGTCAGTTCTTTTCAACACATTGTGTCCCGGATATACCGAAGTAATGGCACCTCTGCAGGAATTGCTAAGGAAAGGAAATCGATGGAAGTCGGACGACAAATGCGACCAAGCTTTCTTGTCAGCTAAGAACATGTTGGTCCAGAATGTTAAACTTGAATACCCAGATTTCGCTAGGAGATTCTTTGTTGAGACAGACGCATCAAGATAGGCATCAGTGGTATCCTATATCAGATGGATGATGCGAATAAACATAGATATTTGGCTTTCACCGGTCGCAAGCTCAGGGACAATGAAAGGAATTATTATGCAACAGAGTTAGAGGCATTAGCAGTTGTTCATGCTCTCAAAACGTGGAAGAAGGTATTGTTCGGACATGTCGTGACGGTAATCACAGATCATAAAGCACTCCAATTCATTATGAAGACGGACTTAGCGAGCGATCGTATCACCAGGTGGGCTCTGATCCTGCAACAATTTAACCCAATCATTGTGCATAGACCAGGGAAGCTAAATCTGTTGGCAGATGTTTTGAGTAGAAACCCTTGTGAAGAGGTGATTATCAACCACATATATCTTGTTCAGGAAGACCAGGGAACCCTAGAGATGTTGAAAAAGCTAGCTCAGACGCAGAAGAGATATACACCTTTGCCAAGAATATACCGTTTCTTCGCAGGATGGACAATGACGATCCAGATTTTAACCGCACAGAGCTACAAGTTAGGAAGTATCACACGACGGGAGGTCTGATATGTCAATATATTGACAACGATCACACCAAGCTTAGAGTTGTGATCCCCCCCCCCCCCAAGCTTGTCAAGCCAGTTATTTGGATGGTACATCGAACCGCTGCTCATGTAGGTGTAGACAAGACTTTAGCTCTTGCCCAGGAGACGTTTGTTTGGAGGCAAATAGGACAAACGATCCGCAACGTCATTAAGACCTGTGACAGATGTCAGCGAAGCAAATATTCATCTAAACTAATGAAGGAATTTCCTAGACCGATATTACCTAACACGCCGAGAGAATTATTTGCTACGGACATGTTCGGTCCAATTCGTCGTTCGGCGAGAGGGGACCAGTTTGTTTTGGTTACTGTAGACGTATTCTCTAAATACGTATCTTTATGTCCGATCCAAAAAGCTACGTCTAGATATGTCATCAATAGACTGGAGAAAACTGTAATTCCAAATATGGGTAAACCCGAGGTTTTGTTAAGTGACCATGGATCATAATTCACCAGTATGGAATTTTCAACTGCTATGGAACGTTTGGGAATAAGACAATTATTTAATTCTATCCGTTATCCAGAGGGAAACCCGGCAGAGAGAATTATGCCTGAGATTAGCAAGATGTGCCGTTTATATGTGTCAAGACAGCACCACCGATGGATGGAGGTCATTCCCATCATTATTCTATGTTTGAATTCCACTATACATGAAAGTACAGGACAGATTCCGTCCGTTCTTCATCATGGAACGAAACCTAGTAGGGCGTGGGACCGCATTGTGAAGGCTCCAGTGGATCCGGAACCTACCCAAGAAAGAAGAGTCGAAATAGCAGGAGAACGTCTTAAAAGTCAAGCGGAGAAGAGGGCCAGAAGACACGCAGGAAGAAGGTGACGAGGTGCTGATCAGGAAACCAGTTACATCGAATCTTCAACAGGGTATATACCATAAATTCGCGCCATTGTACGCTGGTCCCTTCCGAATTGACGAAGCGTATAGAAATAAGAGCTATAGGATTGCTAAAATCGACACGAATGAAGTTATTGGAACTTTTAATGCAGCCAGCATTAGGAAATATCATTACCCTTGAGATGAGGATGGTTAGATAGATATCGATTACATGAAATGTTGTATATAATGAATGCCTGAGTGCAATTTTTTTTTACTAATCTGTTTCTTCAGGATTCATAAAAAAGGACACGTAAGGGAGAGATGTACCCGATATTTAATCGAGGCTATCGGCTACGCCAGCTGTAGTTGAGTTTTGTTGCTTAGAAGAAAAGATTGCGCTGAGATCGAGCTAGTGACGATGAGGGAAGATGACGTAGAAGACTATGGAAGAAGAAGTCACTACCCCTCAAACGCACGGAATCACAGGAGAAGTACTGGATATTTATGGAGATTAATTGGAAATGACGTATTATTTAACCTCAGAAGAGAAAGGAATTATATTGTATATTAATGATATTAATATTAGAAAAGGCGGATAACTCCTTATTTGTGTGTAATGGCTACATAACAGAAGATATGGGCCGAGGCTAAATATCTGACGTCAGAGAACAAAGGTAGGGGCTACCCTCACACCAGCTGAGGGGTGGCGAGTCACGTGTTTAGCGAGGAGAGTTGTCGCAGCACAGTGAAACGAGGAATCAGTCTACTACATTCTGCTCTGATCTAGTGGCAAGTCAAAAGTATTACAGTATACAATACAGTGCAGTGCAGTAATTATCACCTGTCTGGCAGGTTCACTTCGTAAAGTTAGCATTGTGTAACTTTGGGAGCACGGCAGAGTAAAGCAGGCTGACCGGAGATTGTATCGCGATGGCTGTGAGCAGGGCGAAGGCGGCCGGTGATAGGGAACAGCATAGTTTTGAACAGTGGAGTTGCATTAGCATGTATTTCAAATAGCAACGCCTTTACCAGCTCATAATCTACAGCAGAAATAAGCAGCATTTCATTGGGAATAACGAACATTATTGCAGCAGTATTCACAACGAATAGTCGCCTACAACATGGGTAAAATGAGGCTAGTGATTAACTTCGTGTTACACACAGATAGTGAAGCAGGAAATGTCATGTATTGGGCGACAGTTTGTGGTCACGTTGTGGAACATTGCAGTCGACATTTTCACGTTCATGATATTTGGAGAGACGTGATGGCAGCGCAAAGTGACGGATTCGATTCCTATCGAGAAGAGTGACTACATCACGATGTGCGTTTGGACGGGGCCAAATGCATTTCCAGTGGCAAATACGACGATTTTGCCGATCTTTCGAGAAATCTGTTGCGTACAATTGGATTATCGCCGATCTTGGAATAAATTCTATTAAACATCTGGAATATGAAGGTATTGTGAGAGCTTTGACATTACTGATATAATTTCAGCAGTCCAGATACTTATTGCATTTAGAGTTCATACACTCTCAACTGATAACCAAATGGACTTTGAAGTTATTTCACCGACATTAAGGCGTACAAAAATGATGTGTTTCAGCATCGCATATTTTAAGCGACCATGGGGCAGCTTACACTTTGCTGTGTTATGCAAAATGGGACAATGGATTTCATGCACATTATACAGTAGTGAGATGTTCACTAAATGACTTTAGTTCATGAACAATTACGGAAATAATTACCACGTCGAACACAGATACAGGGTGTCTAGAAAACATGCTTACATTCTGAAATATTTTTTCTATTAATGCAATTCAACCACAGTGGATGAGAACATTGTTAGCGAATGTCAATCGACAATTTTACATCGAACAGTGGCGTAAAACATCCGAGAATAGAATGGGGTGCCCATTCGAACTGAACTTTGTGGGGATTATTGGACAATATCCGTGATGGATATCCTTCAATCTACCATGTGGGGCTAGGCGCATGAAGAGACGTGATGGCAGCGCAAAGTGACGGATTCGATTCCTATCGAGAAGAGTGACTACATCACGATGTGCGTTTGGACGGGGCCAAATGCATTTCCAGTGGCAAATACGACGATTTTGCCGATCTTTCGAGAAATCTGTTGCGTACAATTGGATTATCGCCGATCTTGGAATAAATTCTATTAAACATCTGGAATATGAAGGTATTGTGAGAGCTTTGACATTACTGATATAATTTTCTAACATGACACTGGGCACACTTGTATTTCTTTAGGAATGTTTTTATACGACATGGCTTCATTATTTTCTTACTTTATCCTGATGAGTTTGCCAAAACATGGTGTTACCATATGAGATGGCAGACACATTTATCCGACTTTTTCGCTATTTATTGATTATATTAGGCAGGAATTTATTTTGTTTCTGTCGGACCACTCAAGGTTAAATAAACTATATTTTATTTTAAATTGTGATCTCATGATGATGTGTTTTCCCAATCCTTTCCTTTGTCATACTTAAGGCTTAACCAGGAAGGATGTGGTTTGCTAGGTATTCAGTTGATGGCGCCCTTTTTTATTTGATATTCTGATTAACTCTAAGCCCGTAACGACCCGGAGATATTTTATCTCGTGTTACCCTCTGCTTTTGTGATATTTCAACTTAATTTCCGACACATTCCTTATTTTTATTTTGTGTTTACTTCAACTCTACGTGTCCTGGGATGCAAGGTATGCGATGTAATAGCAGGTGCGTCATTGCATGCCTCGGACGAACGGGTACAATACCTATGTAAGGTTATATTGTTATGAAAGGGAGCTTGACTCTCCTAGTACATTGGCATTGCTCGTGGCGTCAATATTACTAGTATTTTGTGCCTCTACTGGCAAATGCCTCCTGTATGGCACTCGCAAGTCGCACCAGATGGTCGGTGGTGGACCTATGAGAGCAGAAACCACGCTGATACTTAGACAAGAGGCCTCTCTCCTCCATAAACCACACCAGACGACGGTTGACCATTTTCTCTAGCAGCTAACACAGGCTATTTGTCAGACAAATGGGCCTATAGCTGCTGACAAGCAGGGTCCTTTCCAGCCTTGGGAATCGGTATCAAGATCCCCTCTCGCCATTGAGATGCAAACTCCCCTTCAATCCATATACGATTGAAGAGGTTCAACAGTTGTTTTAAACTGGAATCGCACAGATGTTTCAGTGTGTGCTAGCCACGCATCTAGGTTAGGTGTACCATACCAACTGACGAGCCCAGTGGTACACTGGGGCGAAACGCTAACAACTTGTTTTTGAGCTAGCCAAACCATTTTATCAAATTTTTGTTAAAACAATTTTTGTTAACCGATTGGAAAGATTCTTTATTCATGTGGTAAACATACGGTACCTGATTGACAACGAAAATGAACTAAAACTGTAGGTACAATTGTGAGCTTATAAAATAGAGTACATGTGTAACCAGCTGCTCATTTTATAAGCTAGCAGTTGTACAAGGGCGGAACAACAAAGACAGAGACTGTTTTTTTTTCACAGATGGTTATTACTCCATTTCGATGTTTACATGATCTTTTTCAAAGTAGTCCCTCCTACTTCAATGCACTTTCTAGAGCGTCTCTGCCAGTCCTTGAACACATGTTGCAGACTATTCTTTGTCAGGTCCTTGAGAATCGCCTCACTTTTCTTGAGCACTGCTTTCCAGTTCCCAAATCGAATGCCCCTAATCTTTGCTTTTACTGATGAGAATTTTAAAAAATAACAGGGTGCAAGATTAAGGATAAGGTGGTTGCGGTACACAAGTAATGTAGAATCGAGTCAGAAACTGAACGACACAATTTGTGATGTGAGATTGTGCATTGTCATGATGAAGTCAACAGACATGGCACCCAACGGGCACAAACTCGAGTCATTTGGAGATGATCGTGCATAATCATAAAGACACTGCCATATGAAATTCCCAACACTTCGCTGAGGTTACGTAATGTTATCTGCCGATCCTCATGGACAATCACAGCAGCTGTGTTGATGTCCACGTGTCACAGCAGAAGCCGAAACACCTGGCCCACCTTGCTTAACACAGACATGTCGGCCTTCTTTGAAGTCCTTGAACCATCTAAACACTGTTGCACGAGGTAGTGCATCCTCACCGTACGCTTGCTTCATCTTTTCCTAAGTTTCAGTGGCTGTATGAATTAAACGATAACAGAATTTGATTACACTCACTTCACCTCCATTGTCTGGTATGCGAAATGCTTGGAGCGTCTACAAAATAGAGCATTACTACCAATCTACGCGAGTGCTGCCGCCTACGGACATTATACATAACAACCCGCGCTTTTCAAATATTTATGTTACAGAATGGAAATTACGAAGGCCACTACGGAAATTTTGAGATGTGAGAAAGTGGAGGTTGACCCACTTGAATGGAACGCAGGGTGTGGAAGCCCCATCCTTTGTGAGTAACCTGATAGCAAGAAGTGACTCTTCCGTTGCGGGAAGTCCAGCAGTGCAAAGTGAAACAAGCTGCAGAGCGCAAGTAGTCAGTTGCTACAATGGAGCTGGAAAAAGAGCATTTTTGTGCAATGATTTCCTACGATTTTAAAAGTGGGTTAAACCAGTCTCAATGTTTTGAGCGTTTGCAACAGGCTTTTGGGGAGATAGCTCCTTCCCGTGCCACAGTTTTCCGGTGGTTTCAGGAATTTAAGAGGGGCCGACAATTTTTGAAAGATGAGGAGAGAAGCGGGGGTCCGGAAACCGCAGTGATTGAGGAAAAGATCACAACCGTGGAGAAAATGCTTCGCGAAAATAATCGTCCAACATTTAAAGGATTTGAGGCAGCATTGCAGATTGGTTTGAAAATTCTGCAAGAATTCCTTCGTGTGAGGAAGGTCTCATCCCGATGGGTGCCTCAAAATTTGACAGAAGAACAAAAACACGCCCGTGTTGAATGGTGTGAGGAAATGCTGACTAGATTCAAAGGGGGGGGGGGGGGGGGACGGACTCTAGACGGGTTTCTGACATCGTCACAGGTGACGAAACCTGGATTTATCAATTTGATCTGGAGAACAAGCGGCAATCAGCAGTGTAGATCTTTCCTGATGACAAGACACCAACAAAAGTGAAGCGCCTCCGAAGTGTTGGCAAGAAAATGGTGGCTTCATTCTTCTCAAAGAGTAGTCATGTGGCAACCATTCCACTGGAGGAACAAAGGACAGTTACTGCTAATTGTTACACCACAGATTGCCTGCCATCAGTTTTTGCCAAACTTCAAGGACGGCGGCCATGCAGGGGACTGCGAGGGATCCTTCTCCATCACGACATCACGTCTGCACACACAGCCAACATGACAATTCAGTTCCTGGAGTCTAGGGAGGTCAAACTAATGAATCATCCACCTTACAGTCCTGACCTGGCTCCGTGTGATTTTTTTCTTTTCCCAATGGTAAAAAATTGCATGCATGGAAAGAGATTTTCAACCCCTGAAGAAGCTGTTACGACCTACAAAGATGAGCTTGCAGCCATCGAAGAAAACGTGTGGCAGGAGTGCTCTTCCAGAAGCTGTTTCAGCGAATGCAAAAGTGTATAGTGTGTGGTGGTGAGTACTTTGAGGAAGTGCAACAATCAGAATAATTTAAAAAAAAATTGGTGTATCTCAAAACTTTTGTAGTGACCCTCATATTATGGAAGCTACAGAAAAAAATCAGTCTGTCTTTGTTGATCAGCCTTCATAGAAAAAATAATTAATTAATTTTCTTAAGTTAATTAACTTCAGGAAAAAGTAAAGGGCACTGATGCAAAAGAGATGTTCAAAAATAATTATTCTATACGGGGTGCTCTCCTGTTGCACATTTGTATACCTACAAATTGTTACAATCTTACAGAATATTTTAGCTATGAAGGGTGAAGTTCCTTGGACAGTATACTTTTTAACAATTCTTTTTTTTATGTGTCTAATGAGTTTCATGATTTAATCCATAGTAAATTAAAACGATACACTGTTAGAATAATTAATAAACTTATATTTCATACGTGGATAGTTAACAAAGGGGAAAATTGGCACTTTCTGTTAAAGATTCTGAGAAAAGTAAATTCAGTTGAAATAAAGATGAATGATCTTATTACCAGTCACATTTTTTTTCGCGAGCCATGATGTAGTGAAAACTTATTATGCATTAGACTGCAATTTATACCCGATTGTGCAAACCTGCACGAATCCGAAGGGTGAGGAGAAAGGAGGAAAAGGAAGGTAGTGGACAGGGTCACTGCTGTGCTCCTGGGGAGCCGATAAGAACATTTATGTACCAACAAGCAAAGTGAACATTCCTCCCCTCTCAATCACGCTGCAGCACATGGACTTGCCCGGATACGAAACTCGTTGCATACGTATACATCATCAGGTAATAATTGCGGTATACCATAATTTATACTTTTCCTAATAAGCCATGGCATTACCCGTTTCGGTTACTAAGATAAGTATTCGATACGGACCTTAAATGGATAATATTATTCTAAGATAAGTAACCGTATTGTCGTACAATGTTCTTAAAAATAATAGTAACTGTCCTTCTTCAGCACAAAATGATCTATAAGACTTAAAAAAATATTACAAAATAAGAATAAATATCTTGAGGCAATGAAGATTTTTATTTTCTAAAGTATATGGAACAAACAAATGTAGCCTACTTTCTCCTAACTGCATGGGTATAGTTACAACTTTCTGTCCTTATGAAGGATTATAATTGAATGTTCTTGTGATGAACGTCAAGTGTTGTATCCTAAATAAGACTCCCCATTTACTAAGTTTCATTGTAATTCCGCTTTTTCATCAAGAGGAATTTATTGAAACATTAGAAAAGTATGCCTATTGACCATCTTGAATGCATGGAATAGTTATCTTGTACCTTCTGCAGAGAAAGCCCTTTCTTCGTAAGACTATGTATTTGGTGCATATCACCATTTTAATAGTAAGAAATAGTTGACTGTCAATATTAACGTCATATTATTAACTTTATTGGCCACATTGGACCACTCGAGTCTTCCATGTACAATTTTTCTTTGAAGGTTGTATTAATTGATTCTTCTCATCTGCCCAGTAATTCATTCGTTCTGATCGCAGCGTTCTTAATTCGTCTGAAATTTCTGCAGGCCGTCTGTGCAACATTTCTGCTGAAAATTTGTGATTATTAAGAAGGGTGGTAATTTTATTCTTGTTCTCTGCATCTGTAATTTGGAGTCCAACTGTCTCCTTATCTATAAAGCTCAATGTCTGTCTGTTATTTATACAAATCTACACCGTTTCACCAATCTGAACCAAAATTTGTATACTTACCCTTTGGAACCCGACGAAAACACTGTCTACATGAAATTTCGGACAGACCACTCCATTCCCTGCATTTAGGCCCTTTGGCACAAATCTACAGTGTTTCACCAATCTGAACCAAACTTAATGTGCATACCCTTTGGAACCAGACGAGTAACACTGTCTACTTTAAATTTCGGAGAGACCACTCTAATTCCTGCATTTAGGCCCTTTAGCACAAATCTACACCGTCTCACCTAATTGCACCTAATTTTACATACTTCCCCTCTGAAACCCTGCTGGTAATACTGTCAATTTTATATTTTGGACAACCATCTCCATTCCCTACATTTAGAACAGACAAAATGAACTTGAAAACCATGTTTTAAGGCCCTAGAACCATTCATGTCCGTAGTAATCTAACTAAGAATATTTTAATAAGTTTGTTGGCTGGCAATGAGGGCTGCTTCACATCGCCCCTACCAGTGTTCAGGTGCAGAATTGCAAAAAGTTACTTCTTATGCTGCTTATAAATTGGAGTCACGGGGGGTAAGTAGTGCAAAAAGATTTCTTAGGCCTCTTAAAACAGTTATCATGAATATATTATGCCTCAGTAAAAGTTCGATGGTGTTGGTCCAGTACATTGAGGTTTATTTATCCGAGTCCAAAACACATACATATATACATATAAATTACACTAAATTTCATTACTCCAGTGTTCAACTGTTAGAATGGCACAGTCATTGGCTTCTATCAAGTCCTGCATAGTACATGGTCTTGATAACATGCTGCAATTCAGAAGGTGCTCAGGGTCTTGTCTTTCACCACATCTACAAAGACCTTCAGCACGGTATCCCCACTTCATTAAATTGCTTTTGCACCGACTCACACCAGTTCTCAGTCGGTTTAGCGTCTTCCAGGATTCGTATTGAAGGTGGTAGCCAGCTGCCGGCTTCTCCTTCATTTCCCACGATCCTCCTGGTGATTTTGCTTTCCAAAGTTCAATTCGGCGAGCTTCAGCTGAGGAATGAATTGATATTGTTGTTTGGAGGAAGCTCTTTCTTGATTTTAGCCTAGGCGGATGGACATCAAGTCCATACATTGGATGTCTTGGATCTGTTTCTTGCTTTTTCTTCTCAACTTCTGCCGCTACTTGTCTTCTAACTTCTGGAGGTGCTACTCCCATAAGCGGAAAGATCTTATCGACAGAAGTTGGACGTAGACAGCCTGTCACAATGCGGCCTGTCTCATGGAGGGCAACATCTACTTGGTTGGCATGAGCAGAGTTCCTCCAGACTGGGGCAGCATATTCTGCAGCAGAGAAACTCAGAGCAAGGGCAGTTGTACGCAGGACACTAGGCTGAGCTCCCCATCTGGTGTTTGAGAGCTTCCGAACGATGTTGTTCCTGGTGCATACCTTCCGTTTGGTGTCCATGCAATGCTGTTTATAGGTCAGCGCGCGATCCAGCTTTACTCCTAAGTATTTAGGATGAACACAGTGTTTCAGATTGTGACCTTCCCAGGTGACGTTGAGCTGCCTTCTCGCCTCCCTATTGCGCAGGTGAAACGCGCATATTTGGGTTTTCTCTGGGTTGGGTTTCAAGTAGTTATCATTGTAGTAGATGGCTAAGTCTTCAAGAGCAGATGTCAGCTTTAACTCTACTTCTTCAAACGTTGATCCTTGAGCAGCAACAGCAGTGTCATCTGCGTAGATGAATGCTCTGGTCCTAGTGTTAAGTGGCTGGTCGTTAGTGTAGATATTGTATAATAATGGAGCTAGCACGCTTCCCTGTGGGAGGCCATTCTTTTGGTTCCTCCATCGGCTTTTCTTATCCTTGAGGGTGACAAAAAATCGTCGATTCTGCAACAAACACTGAATAAACTGTGTTAATCGAAAGTCTCTAGTTGTTGAGTACAGCTTCTTTGTCAATCGCTTGTGGTTTACAGTATCATAAGCAGCTGTGAGGTCCACAAAAGCAACTCCAGTAATCTGTTTCCTTTCATATCCATCCTCAATATACTGGGTTAAGTTCAATATTTGACCAGTACACGATTTCCCTGGTCTGAAACCTGATTGCTCCTTAATGATCTCTCTGTGAACAAAGTTGGAAATTCGGTTCGAAATCATTCTCTCCAGGGCCTTACAGAGATGACAGAGAAGTGATACAGGTCTGAAATTCTTGGGTTCATTTGGTTCTTTACCTGGTTTGAGCAAGGCCACAACTTTTGCTTTACGCCATAACTTCGGGATTATTATTTTAGACACACAGGTGTTCATCAGTTGTAGGATCCATTCGATAGTTAAGGGGCCAAAATGTTTTATTTGCTCAGGTCTTATATCATCCAAACCTGCAGCTTTGTTGTGTTTCAACTTTTGAATAACAGTTCTTAATTCATCCGTTGTGAATCGTATACCAAGATGGTTGTTCTCCTTTTCATATCGTTGGATTTTTATATCTTTGGACCTTCTTGAGGTTTTACCGTTCAGCAGTAGTTGATTGGCTATTTGGTCAGCGGTAACTTTATCCGATTCCTGGGTTGGAACTGTAGGATCACCATTGAGATTCTTCAATAATTTCCAAGCTTGACGACTTGTGCGCTTCATGTCCAAACTTTCGAGATTGAGGTTATCAGCTGCAATAAGCATTGGTGCTTTCAAATTTACTTTTATTTATTGTGATCCTTTTCCTTGAGCGGTATGTGGCGATAAATAACACTATTCCTACCTCGGGAGCGCCGAAGTTTTCCAAAGTGCTCTGATCATTTTCCTACGACTATCGATCTCTACTTTGTAATATCCAATGTGATATAGGCCCTAGGCAGTGTCTTTTATTTCACATACTCCTCCTTCTAAATCATATTTTTCAATTTGTTTGTAAATTACACGTGTCAGTACTGTCGTTAGTAAATAGCCATTTCCCTATTAATTATTATCATTACGGAAAAATTACCTGAATGTTACGTCCATTACACTGACCCCACTATCAGCACCACCTCAAAAAGTTATATTTTTATTTGTTAGTTAAAGTAGCATGTGCCAGTTCTGTAGTAGTATTCATTATCATAAATCCACCAGGCAAAGCCGGGCACTACTGCTAGTATATACGAGGCACGTCCAGAAAGTAAGTTCCGTTTGGTAGTAAAATTGAATTGTGTACAGATACAGAAAAATTATTTATTGCACAACATTCTACACCTCTTAAACTACTTTTCCACAAAACTGCCGAACTTTTGCAGGCATTTGTCATAGCGTGGCACAAGTTTTTGGATACCTTCTTCATAGAAGTTTGCCGCCGACCGTAAACGAGAGTGAAGACTCCCCTGTAAGATATCCTACCGTTTGGCCACCACTGTTAGGCAAATTGCGTGCTTACCAGGAGAACTGCGTATGTTTAGGAGTTCTCCTGACCACATACGCAATTTTTATATTTTATAATTCAATATGGTCGCTGCCCACTAAATTCCATCATATATTACTAAAGATAAGGGAAAATCGCAACTGCGATTCCTTTTTTTAACTATTTGTTAACTATTATGACTATGTACACCCACAATTTGCAAAACTGAATATGCGACAAAGTGAGAGAGATAACGAAGGGTTCTTGCAAATTTACCCCATAAATGCGATAAATGTGAAAAGTGCCCAATTTACCGAAAAAGATTGTGTATGTTTTCTTCTTACATAAGTTTTGCGTCGCACTTTGAAATTAGCGAGTTTCTAGCGATGGAAATATCGACATAATAATCAATATTCACGAATATCGATTGTCGCGAAAGCAATCGATTATGGTAGTTGAAGCAAGACCAACTACAAACCTCAGACCTTAATGCAGAAAGTCATGGTGGCGATAATTGACCATCCAATGGCTACGATCATGTCATCTGGCTCATCACAGTTCGTGTAAATTATTATTTTAACTCCCCTAAGAGCATAAAAGATATCACAAGACGAGACTAGGTTCCGAAGAAATATGCATTAATAATTTAGACTTCATCTTCATCAAATTCCAGCTCTGGTTGCCCGGGTGCTGTTAACGAGCCCTCTCCACCTTTTCCTGTCCATGAATAGTTTGTCTTCATGGTCCTTCTCCAGTCTAGCCCTTTGCCTTCAAGATCATCCTTGATTTGGTCCAACCATTTCTCCTTTGGTCTTCCTATTGGTCGTTTTCCTGGGATAATCTTGTTGAAATAAGCTTTTGGTGCCCTCTCATCTCCCATTCTTTGAAGATGCCCATACCATCCTAATCGTTGCTTCTGCAAATATTTTGTAGCACTGTTTGCTTCGTTCCTTACCTGAATTAATATATCTATATACTGCTGACCTCGAATTAAAGGTTTCTTCGTCTTCACCCAAGAGACAGCTACAATAGTCTTGCTCTTTTTGTGGTTGAATAAGAAGCTTTTTGGCATGTTACCAGGATTCGTAAGCTTGTTTTTGTATTATATATATAAATATTATTAGCAAGAAATCTAACAGATTCGGAAGTAGGAGAGAAGAAAGTGTCCCGGGTACTGAAATGCTATCCCAGCACATGCAGAGTAAGTGCGTTCACAATCAGAATAAACCACGATGAGAATAGTTGCCTGAAATAATCGAACCAACCCCATAGAGATACAACTCAATTAAGACCTCTCGTGGAATTGTCTAAAATCTCGGCTAAACTGTCACACTATGACACAATGCCATCGGTCGACTGAACAATCATCATACAAACGAACCATTCCACAATAAGCGCATTATCACATATTTACATATGATTGTAGTACATTAACGCGAACTGGACTATACAGACACACAATAGACAGATGAGCAATAGTTTATCCCAATTTACATCAAACAAGACTAATAGTATATCCCAGCAATTAACGTAAACAAACAATATGTCAAAGCCTGACATATTGTTTGTTTACGTTCGTTGCTGTAATACAATATTTTAGTTTCGTTTGATGTATGTTGGGATAAACTATCGCTCATCCGTAGTTATGAGTGTCTTCAGTATGTCTGTATGGTCCAGTTCGCGTTAATGTGCTGCAACTGCATGTAAATATTAGGGGTCGACGGTGCACCGATTTTTCGGTTTCGGTACGCTACAAAGGAAATTACCGACCTCGGTTCGAGACGATAAAAAAAACTCGGTAAAAAGTTCGGTTCGGTTCAAGAGACATAAATACCGTAATTTAAGGAAACCTTTTTTTAGACATCCAAAGTATTGTCCTTTATCATCAATGTTTTACTTCAATAGTTAGTTAAATACAGTAAACCTTCTTGTATACGGTTCATATTTATACGTTTTCTATACGATTTTTTCCTGGTCCCGGCAAGCCTATACTGTATTTTCCATGTTAAATTATCTCCGATATACGTTTTACATTTATTCGTTTTTCACGCTTATACGATAATATTTTTAAGTCCCTTGCAATATAAAGCATCATTTATACGTTGCGTGTTCTGAGGAAGTACGTATGTTCGAATGCAAACTTTTGTTACCGCCTGTACTTCCGTTCGGAAGGATGCACCGCGTGCTATATTATGTTACGATGGCATTGAGCGACACTCGCTTGCCAAAGTGTCGTAACAAGGAAGAACAGCTAGCGTAATAAGCAAGCGCTATTATTGTGTTAGCCTTTCAAAATAACAGGAAGCAGCCATAAAACACAGTTAGACAGCATCTGAAGCTTATGTTAAGATGAGCGGAAGTGTTTTACGATCGCCGATATATTAAAAAATATATTATTTCCGCTTTTATAATTTTCATTCGTGTTTTTTTTAGGACTTCTCGTCAACCCATTAAAAATACGCGATTGATTCTGTGTTCTAATAATCTTGCGTCTTCAGACAAATGAAAATCCATTAATTTAGGCCTACACTACGGCATTTTATTAATGACGATGAAGAGCCGCAGAATAATACAGTGGATTTTAATGATGCTGTCAATGCTCTATGGACTATCAAACATTTTGTGACGCACCATAACGTTTCTGAGGAAATAATGGCCGAATTATATCGGTTTGAAAATACTGTTCACGCCGTGGCCTCGGCCAACAAAAAACAAGTCAAGGTAACAGACTACTTCGTAAAGTGACTCAATTTTCTTTGTTTTGTTATATCTGGGTGCATTTCTCTTGTAGTTGTTTTGTTACATATTGCCGATTATAGTTAAACAATCGTATTATTATTTCTTGTTTTTCACTTCTTAACGGAAACCCTCGCTCGCCCGCCGCCCGCGTTGCTAGCCTGTCTCCCGCCAGGCACTTGCCGTAATGCGTAGCTCGCGCGGCACAGTCATTGAGTAGACTATAGCCTTGTGGTGTTTGAAGCCATATTTTCAGTGTTACCTTAGTAAACAAGAGTTTAGTGCTTTTCAGTCGGTCAACACGAATGTACCCAAAAGAGATGGGTTATGCCCTAATCCTGAAATAAATTACATGAGATTAATAAAACACTCGGATGACCAGTTTCGATCGTCAAGCGATCATCATCAGATCCATTACACTTAGGCTACAAAATCTATGTTTGAAATACAGGTGAAAATATTTACAATATGTACAATTATTTAGTTGCAGTATTGGTACTGCAACTGTCAGTGTATGCTAAATGCAGTATATATGTTAGGTGAAATGCTAAATGGTGATAGCTATCCGGAGATTGTACTTTAGAGAGATTATATGGTTGTAAACTATGGTTAAACTATAAAATTTTAGGCTAACTACTTATCTGATTGTCTTCCGTACTACAGCTACTCGCAGTCCGGATAGCTATCACCATTTAGCATTTCACCTAACATATATACTGCATTTAGCATACACTGACAGTTGCAGTACCAATACTGCAACTAAATAATTGTACATATTGTAAATATTTTCACCTGTATTTCAAACATAGATTTTGTAGCCTAAGTGTAATGGATCTGATGATGATCGCTTGACGATCGAAACTGGTCATCATAGTGTTTTATTAATCTCATGTAATTTATTTCAGGATTAGGGCATAACCCATCTCTTTTGGGTACATTCGTGTTGACCGACTGAAAAGCACCAAACTCTTGTAGACTATAGCCTATAGTTCACAGCTGGTGCTGAAAATATTCGCCATTCATTGCTACACATCGCTGGCACCTCTTCATGAAGTTGTCATTTACGTTCTGAAGTTCCTCAGCACCGATTGACTCTATTACAGCTGTAATATACCGGTACCTTAGTCCAAAAAATATGGACTGTTAAAGCCGTGGCGTCAAGAAGCGCATACGGCAAAGTGCTTGGCGAGAAACGGCTCGCGGCGCGAGTGAGGGTCCCTGTCGCTTTTAGAACAAAGTCCCTGTATAACCCATATTGTCACATACATTTTGCAGTTTTTATTTACCGACTTTCATTTACGCGTTTTTCACATTTATGCGTGTTTTTTTTCCCTTTGGTCCCCTGGAAATCGTATAAGTGAAGTTCTACTACTAGAGCACAATAACTCCTTTGATTAATCAAATTAAATTATGGACTTAGGTGTTCCAGTGTGAGCCTAATGTCTATTTAATGTGTGCATCAATTGGCTTACTCCACTCTAAAAGGGCAAGTTTGAAAGTTAATGGAACATTGTATGAGATTATTAGCTGTACATTTTTTCTGTATTTTAAATAAAAATTGTGCTATTTGGCAAGTATTTGGTTTACTGTATAATCATTAGAACTCATGTGTTACTTTTTTCTTAATGGTTTACAAATTACTCTAATTTAACATGTTAAAATCAGCCGAGCTGTACCGAACCGATTTTGTACCGAAAACCGAAGTACATTTTTTTTACCGAACCGAACCCAAATTTTCAGTACCGAAGACCCCTAGTAAATATGGATTTTGAATGAATATTAAAATATGCGCCTTTTAATACTATTTTTTAATTACTACTTACAGGTACATGTTTCGAGGGCTATCACATTCCCCCTTCATCAGCCTGCTTAACAAAATCTTCAAAGAAAACTTTCCTTATTCACAAGCACATGTAAATCACATGAAGATAGTTTCTACAGAATAATAAACTATCTTCATGTGATTCTTGTGAATAAGGAAAGTTTTCTTTAAAGATTTTGTTAAGCAGGCTGATGAGGGGGGAGTGTGATAGCCCTCGAAACATGTACCTGTAAGTAGTAATTAATAAATAGTATTGAAAGGCGGATATTTTAATATTCATTCAAAATATATTTATGTCAATACGGACCATAATAAGCGACATTATGTAAATATGTAATAATGGGCTTATTATGGAATGATTCGTTTGTGTGATGACTGTTCATTCGACCGATGTTGAAGTACCTAGGACTATAGCATCAATACAAGTGACTCAAGAATATACACCACAATGATTTTCTAGTTAGTGACAATATAATAATAGCCTAGTACACTTCAGTAGTGTTGAACTTAAGTGCGTAAAGGGAAAACGTAATGAACATCTACGGCTAAACCAACCGTGGAACGGTCAGCAACTTGTGCATCCGTAAATCCTTACCAGTCTGGCAGATATTCTACACTGCCTTGTATACACGCCAAATAATACAGAGAACTTCTGTTTTATTGTTTAAGGAAGATGTTTCCGCTGTGCCAAACAGTGAACTCAATTATTGTGTTCCGTCATTATTAGAGACGAGAATTATAGGCACTAAAAACAGTTAAAATAGGCAGGCATATAGGCTCTTAAAATAGCCAAAATAGGCATGTAAATAGGCACTAACGTGTAAAATAGGCAACAAAATAGGCATGAAAAAATTTCTTGTAATTTAATATCATATTTAATTGCTATAAAAAGAATTAACAATAAGCAACTTATAATTTAATAACATACTTATCTTATATATAAAAGTGAAAGTCTGTATGTATGTATGTATGTATGTATGTGGGTGGATGGATTTGTTCCGTATACAAATTTTGCATACACATAGTTTAGGACCCAGAAGGAACGGCTGGCTACATGAATTTTTGATAGTCTTTCTCATTCTTCTGATTTCAGCCTTTTTGCACTCAAGCAAAGGCTAATAAAAGCAGAAAATAAACTGATGGAAGTAATAGCAAGGCCGGCCATCTCCATAGCAACAGTAGCTCGGGACGGGACCACCAAGTTTCCATATATCTTGGTAAGAGGCCATGCTACACCCACTGCCAGCTAGATCGCATCCCTCCTGGCTGCTTTAAATTGCCTGTCCATCCAACACATGATAGGTTACAGCACCAACGCACTGTGATCGCCGCGGCATTTTCACTGCCAGCTGGATCGCATCCCTCCTGGCTGCATGGCAACAGTAGCCCAAGACGGGACCACCAAGTTTCCGTCTATCTCGGTAAGAGGCCATGCTACACCCAATGCCAGTTAGATCACACCAATCCAAGCTGCTTTAAACTGCCTGTCCATTCAACACAAGATAGGTTACAGCACCAACCCACTGTGATCGCCGCGGCATTTTAACTGCCAGCTGGATCGCATCCCTCCTGGCTGCTTTTAACTGCCTGCCCATTCAACACTCAGACGCGTACAGGATATACTGTATATTAATTCATTGTTAGGTTGCAGCGCCAACCTAACGCGGATTTTGAAGGGGACGATACCTGAAACGAAGGGTTTTTAACTTTGGAGGCTTAATATCGAGATTGAAAAAACACGAAAACATGGCACTAAGTTCTTTTGTTATTCAATCAGCATAAAGTTTATGATATTAATTCACACACATGTGTATGTATGTCTACCCCTTATTATTCCAGTTTTCCAACGGGGTCGGGGATGAGATGCGATGGAAGTCTTTGTGGCGTTGGTTTTTACGGCCGGATGCCCTTCCTGATGCCAAACTCAAGAGAGGAGTTAATGAGAGATGAAATGAATGATGGCAAATGAAACTGGGCAAGGATGTGGAAGGAAGCGGCCGTGGCCTGTCAGAAGGTACCGTCCCAGCATTTGCCTGGTATTGAAAATGGGAAACCACGGAAAACCATTTCAAGGACGGCCGACGGTGGGGCTCGAACTCACGCGTCTACCGAGTCAGCAGAGAGCTTGGCCCCATGACCTAATGCTGCGCTTTAGCCAGCGTAGCCACTACTGTCGGTTCACACACATACTAACGGGTAAATTTTCAATATAAAGAAAAGCGAAATACAAAACGAAGGGTTGTTAAGTTTGGAGGCTTAATATCGAGATCCCAGGCGCTATTTCTGGTGACTTTCGAGAATTCCCATTCTTGTTCGTGGGGTAAAGACATATTGAGAAATGAGAATATAATTCTGTCGAGCACACCAGCCTCAATATAATGCACTTTAAAATACAGTCAAAAGGCATCAAATAGGCAATTATACTACAAATAGGCACAAACCCTTGAAATAGGCATTTATAGGCACAATAAAACCAACGAAATCTAGCCTAAAAGAACCTAAAACGGATTTATATCTCGAAAGCCTACGTTTCTAAACACAGGAATAAAATAGGCAAATTCCCGTCTCTAGTCATTATTTATACTTTTGTGGTTCTTACAGCTTGCAAGTTAACTTTAATTATTATGCGAGTAATAAAGTGTTATGAGTACCTTGCCAACTATGTACTTATATTACGAGCTGGTGTGCCGTGATAAGTATGTAAGAGGGAGATGGTGCTTGTCTACCTACCCTACTTAACTAAATCAACTACATTTCCAGCGTACATCTATTCCAAACGGTAAAAGCGAATGGTTAATGGGTTAAATTGTAACGTATTATCGTGTCCCTTGCGTGTAGTAATCTCTGTATGTTCTGATATCCACGCGTTAATTTCTTTGCATGTTTCGGTGTGATGTTTTACCCGAGATTTTAGACAGTTCCACGAGAGGGCATAATTGAGTTATAGCCTATCTCTATGGCGTTGGTTCAATTATTTCAGGCAACTATTTTCATCGTGGTTTAATCCGATTGTGTACGCACTTACTCTGCCTGGGTAGGTACTTGAGTACCCGGGGCACTTTTTTCTCTCCTACTTCCTGATCCTTTCGATTTCTTACTAATAATATGTATCCATTATTACTGAACTTAAATACAAATCCTGATAACTCGCCAAAAAGCTTCTTATTCAATCACAAATGGAGCGAGACTATTACAGCTGTCCCTTTGGGTGAAGACTAAGAAACTTGGTCAGCAGTTAATTCAGGTAAGTCTAAATTATTGATGCATATTTCTTCAGAACCTAGTCTCGTCGTGATATCTTTTATGCTCTTAGGCGAGTTAAAATAATAATTTACACCATTGGTGGGCAATGAGAGAGCGCAGCTCTTGGAGCCAACTGCATGAGCGCGAGCGGAGCCAAGGAGCCGGGACCAGCTGACTGCTCGCTAATAGTTGGTGCTGGAAAGACTAGATGGCAATATGCGCAGTCAAGGCACAAGCATAGGTACAGCATTGTACCGGGCTGAGTAGGCCTATATTATGTGTACGGCTGTACGCTAAATATGAATCACGAACAAGTTTAGCACATTTTTATGAACAGTTTTCGCAGTCAACAGAATGCCAAGGGAACGAGTCCCAAAGCAGATTGTACGATACCAACCAAAGGGGGTTGGATCTATTGGACGACAGCTAAAAGATGGAATGAGACCGTAACAGGCTACCTGGCCTAATACGTGACTGGCAGATGATGATGATGAGATGATGTTTTTTCTAAATTAAGGTCTGAGGATTGTAGTTGGTTTTGGTTGGAGTCTGAAATCAATCAATTTAAGAATGGCTGTTGTTTTTGTCGCATGTTAACTGTTTACAGTCAATAAAACAATGTTTTCGTAGTTTCATTTGGTTGTACTAATAAAAGTAATGTTCTAATCTCTTGTATACATTCTTTTTTTTACAATTAGAATAATAAGGTTATATTGGTTTATATCGCACTGACCCTCATTTCTAGTAAGTTATTTGACCATTATAAATAAAACTGAAAAGTATGTATCGTGATATAAATAAATAGACAATGTTTGTTTTGCGTTCTTTTCTGATTTCCCTTCGTTTTGGGGAATGTTGTTAAATATGATAAAAATATTCTCTATAATGTTCCATGCCGTCCAACGGTTTCTCCTTGAATTCGGATACTACTTAACAGATTGTCAGTCAGGAGTTGCAAAAAGGTATATCAGTAATTGCACGTTTGCGTATTCCGTTTAACTTATGAAAACCTTTGAGACTGATAAAATGTTAGTCAGAAACACCCACATGTTCAATCCTGCATATGTTTGAATTAGTTTCCATGCTTATTAATTTTGAACCTGTTCAATTTTTATCTTACCTTTTAAATGCTACAAAATGCTAATTTTTAAGGTTCAAAACACTACAAAATGCTATTTTTCAAAATTAAAGTGCTACAAAATCAATTTCAAAATGCTATTTTCTCGTATCTTTACATATTCATACCTGCCAACTTTTGAAAAGGGCTATCAGTAAAACTCACGCGCGACAAAAAAATTAACGATTTTCGACATACCCCGGCTTGACGAAAATAATAATACTTCTGGGCTACAAAATACAATAATTCATGCTTTAAACAGGATACTTCAATGAAATCATATCTACTTACATGATTTGTAGATGAACATAACAATCAAGAAGAAATCCATGTTAATCAGCAGCAGGCGTGGTGAATATTGGTTTGGAGCAGACATAACAGGACTTCCTTGATAGATTAAGCTGATATACGATAATTGAAAAAGGCTTTAAACAATAAAACTTGGCAAGAAATAATATAATACACACTGCAAATCACATGCTAGTTCGACTTTTAAGTCATGGTTGTGGCCTTTTTAGCTTCCTGCAAACAGTCTTGAGAAAATGTTTTGTCATAACAGGGACCAGAACTCCTGGTCTTCAAAATAGAAATAGACTCCAGAGATTCATTGGACATGGATGACCTGAACTGTGTTCTATTTTTCTTCACAAGGCTAAAAAAACGTTCACATTCTGCATTGCTATGGGGTATGGTGAGAATAGAGAGTAATACTCTAGAAATTCGGTTATACTTAAGAAGTCCATCGGCTCCACGAATTCTTGATATTTGTGCCCAACTGGAATCACTTGCAGCATCTTGATGTGCAGCCAAAGTGTCATCTACCGCAAGAGCTGTGAACTGCCTCTGAAGCTCATTCACCACCTCATCTGTAGTTTCATTCTCTTCCTTGCATAACATGATAGGAAACTTTTCCAAGAAAAAAACGAATGGAAGATAACTGTGCATCTTCAATTTTGTCTAACCTAGCAACTTGAGCATTCTTTAACACGTCATCCTTGAGTGGAAACTTATTGATGATGTAGTCACAGGCAGTATAAAAGTAGTTTCTCATTGATGAAAAGAAAAGGGATTTATCTGTATCCGGTCCGTTCTGAAGGCCTTAACAACTTCAGATGATGCATTTTTTGCCATTTTATTTACAATACATGTCGTTTTCGTGCGACCACAACTATATTTCTCTGCAACTTCTGATGTGGGAAACATCTTCTTAAATAAAGCACCAGCATGATCAGCCGCACTTAAGGGCACATTGTGTTCCACCAAAAAGGAAGTAAACAGACACTCGGCCCTAATTACGTCACTGTCAACGTTTCCAGACTTAGCAAAAAAGGTGTTGATTTTCTTGCTATCTTCCTTCGATTTAACATAACTAATGTGTTTACCGCACTTCACATGATTACTTAAATCGTTTTTTCCACCATGTGCAATATTAATATCACACCCACATACCGTGCAAAAGGCAAATTTTTCTCCCTTTCTTGATTTTAGTATGCACGGAAAATCAACTGAGTATGATTCTTTAAATGTCTGGAAGTACTGTTTCTTGCTGGATTTGTTCATTCTCGATATCTACTAAAACATCGAAAGGAACCTGAATCACTGAACGTCACATAAAATTATAACATAAAACACTTAAGACAGCCAACACTTCATTAAAACATGTCATGACACACAAAGCCATTAAATGAAAACGACGCCAACCTCGTGAAGAAAGAATATGCACATGGTTAAAAAAAAAACACACACACACACGTGGAACGAATGTAATTAGTCCAAGGAATACAGGAAACTGCGAAGCAGGAAGTTATAGTACAAAAACTCGAACGCTTCATTAAAATATGCCATAACCTTAAAAGACGAAAACATTCAAGGAACGCCAGATTCGCGAACAATGAACAACTAACGTGGTCAAAGAATATGGTTTAAATCGCAACGAGCGAACGGAGCGGAACAAAGAATATGCGAAGCAGAGCCTGTCGACACATGGAAGAACGGTTATCCCGGCTTCAAATTCAATTACAAATGACGACACAACCATCACACGGTTAAAAGTACGAATCATATCAAAGAACGAGTTATCGACTATCGTGGACTTGCCTTCGACCCACGCAAACAATCGATTGTACGGAAGTGGGCGGTATTATCGAATGTAAATTATCGTTTCAAATTTTTGTCCGCAAAATCGTAAAATGACACCGTTCATCCGTAAAATGCTGCAATTTCCGTAAATTTTACGGATAAACCGTAAAAGTTGGCAGGTATGCATATTACTATGAATAATGGTAGCGAGGTCTTTAATATGGTACTCCCCTCTCACTAAATGTCGCGTTAATTGAACTATTATATCGTGAGTTAATAAGAATATGCCCAGCCACCATCGTGAATGTATGGAGTCGCTGTTCTTTTAACTTGGTCGTAGGAAGACACAAGGTTCTGCATTACTGTTAATTTTTGTGGTATCTTAACACGTGAGTCATGGGCCCCAAGAAATCTCATAATACACTAGCAAACTGTTGGTGACAGGCCCCATGAAATTGCGGTTTTATTTACATCATTTTCGGTAATCCGGTATCTGTTGATAGAATTTGTAACTAAGCTTACTTTAATTTGGGAAAAAGTTGGGCAACCCACAAATTTGACAGTGGATGGGAAAACCTATCAAAGGAAGTAGGGATCTCCTATCAGCTGACTAATTGAGTAAGAAACACATTCCAATCATGAAGGACAAGAAGGAGACTGAAATCAGGGACTTGGTTAAAATCAGCACATCACTGTTCTTGCAGACGAAACCACTAACAGAATGAACAACTATTGAGTTTAATAATCTGCTTTTTGTTTTACTGGTACTGGTACTCTAATTCTGATGGCTTATCTGGCTCTTGGTAATGCAGATGCTGTTGCATGCTCTAAAATCGACGTTGATACTTTGCATTGGTAGGCCTACTTGAGAATGTTCCAGCATATGTCACAGATGGTGCAGAATACATGACTGACAGTATACTGCAGGGCCTACTCTCTGACAACATGCATCATGTATTCATGTGCAATGTCAGTTCATAAAATTAACAACACTGATGTTATAATTCAAAATGAACCCAACAATGCACTTCAGTTTGATTTAACAAAAAAGCTTGAACTGTTGTCATCTGAAATGTTTTGTAAAGGAATGAAAACTGCCAAGGAGATGAGGGTGAAATTCCACAATTCTGTGTGTGCAAGTTCAATGAACTCAAAAGTTTGCTGGAAGTTTGTAGCTTCAATTCTCAGAACATCGCCAAAGCCAATTGGTGAAGTTGCGTTAAAGCTTCTTTGGATTCCTTACTCAAATGTTGGCACCGAGAGGTCTGGAGCAAAATATTCCATCATTGCTAATGATCAAAGGTAGAGACCGAAGCTTGAAAATGCTGAAGAAATAGCAATGGTTGCATTAGTTTGATGTGCAATGACATTGATTTTAATCGTAAATAAATACTGTATAAACTTTCTTCGTTGCCCTTATAGAATTGTCAAAAATTTTATGAGTTTTCCTTTTTAAATGCAATTTGTTGACTACATTACCAGAGTGCTATATTAGCTGAAATAAATTTTTATAGTGTACCAAGGCTGCCTCATAGAATTTTCATATATATTAGTGGTAATACCACACCAACCAAATATGAAAACTGGACTGCCTGTGTTTTAAGTTACCTGATTCAGGCAGTACAGAATTTGTGGGCTTAAAAAAATTACCCAAGCTTGCTGCAGTTGCTTCTCTGATAACCCTAGCTTTATCAAAATAACTATCTTTACAGGAATATTAAGATCATAGTAGTAACACAGATATCATGTTCCTGAGGAAGTATAGATTTTCTGTTTTTTTACAATCACATTATCACATTCAGAGTCACTCAGCCATTCAAGTTTCACTTCTGTCCTATCACCTCCATGTAAATTATCTGGCACAATGCACATACCTCCATCACACTCCAATTCATTCCCAACTGCACTATTCACAATTTGCTTCCATGACTGCTTGAGAATAGACCTAGTTCCTGACAGTCCATTATTACTACTGATAGGAGTCTTTGTATTCTCCCACACACTGGGTGTAGGTAGGATGAATGATTCATCCAACTTCTCATAGCTAGTTACATTAGGGTATGCTGGAAGGTGTTCAAACTCTCTTGTAACCACAGGCACATTTGATGGTTTTGGAATTAAAAGAGGAAGCTGGGATTCCATGTTGCACAACTGCTGAATTCCTGGTGGCAAGCATATAACAGTTGAGGCAGATGGTTGCTGTCTCGAAATTACTTCTCTACTTGGTTCTCTCGCAACTTGTTTAGATTCTATCATCCTTGGGAGCACAATACCTTTTTTAACTTGCCCTGGATTTACAGGAGTAGCAATGCCAACATTTCCTTTCATATTTGGATCTGTACTACATAGATATAAAATTGGAAGTTTCCTTTGGGATTCAGTTACAGAAGTATTACTTGGCAATCTTGGATTAGCCTTTAGAGCAGCATCAACTGCACTAGATCCCACATGAGCAAAATTTTTCTGAACCAACGAGTTGAGTGATGCAGTTGCCACAGTTTGATCAGGAACAACATTTTTAATTTTAGATGAATATGTTCTTATGTTGACAGCCTGAGCATTCACAGGTTTGTCACGCTGATGTAAATTTTTAATTTTAGATGAATATGTTTTTATGTTGGCAGCCTGAGCATTCACAGGTTTGTCACCCTGCTTACCACCATGACCTTCAGAAGAGCTAGTTCCCCAAAATACAGGACTAGGAAGGCCAGACAACTGACAACGAAGAAACAGAATATCATATCGTAAAGATATGTTGCTCCTTTCCACAGCAATTCTTTCACGCTCCTCTGTAAGTTTTTCCATTTCCAGAAGCAGTTTGGTTACTTTCAGGCGAAGAGCAACAGCCTCAAATTCACTGTAAAAAGGAAAAAGATAAAAGTAAAGTTGGATATACTGTGCATGGGCTGCGAGTTATATTAACTGGAAAAAATACTGTAACAATCTTCTATGTCCTGTATAGCAGTGGTTCTAAAACTTTTTATCTCTGCCCACCATCTCTGACAATCAAACAAAATGCTGTAAGGCTCCCCAGACTGTTGTCTATATCAAAACAGAGGTTTTGGTATGTTTTTACCTTCTCTCCACTTTATTTTGCAATTATATGATGATGATTGTTGTTTTAAGGGGCCTAACATCTAGGTTATCGGCCCCTAATGATATAGGTGATAGGGAAAATGTTAATGAAATGGAAACCAGAACGAAAATTAAGTGAGATGGAAAATACTTACAAAAAGGAACTCAGATTGAAACAACTCACAAAATGTTCTTACAAAAGGGAATTTAGAACGAAAAGATTCACAAAAAGAATAGATTGCAAAATACCCACAAAATGTAGGCTAGGTTCAAAATACGTACAAAATACAATGTAGAGTCGAAATACTTACAAAATGCAATTGAAATTCAAAAGACTTACAAAATGCAAATGAGATCGAAAATACGTACTGTACAAAATGCAATTGAAATTGAAAATACACGATGCAATTCCGATTGAAATATCCCAGTTCCAATCCAAATTATTCACAAAGTGCAATTGAAATTCAAAATACTTACAAAATGCAATTGAAAATGCTTACATGTACGGTAGATTCAAACGACTCATGTGGATTGACAATACTTACAAAATGCAATCTATATATTTAAAACACTAAGCTGTTTTTTGTACACACGAGATTGTGAAAACGACTTAACCGATTGGCTTCGTAAGACATTCTAACGAAAGCTCTTGGCATGCAGATTTGCAGAGTGTCTCTAAAATAAACAAATATATTACGGTATATTTTTAAATTAATATAGAAAATAGCAGAATTCTAGGCCCTCACGCATGCGCACAATCCGCCTGGGGGTCATGACAAAATGGCGGTGAGAAGTCCATTAAAATGTATGTTATTTAATAAGCTTGCATGTAATTGAAAACATACATTAACCAAGTTCTGACAGTAAAATATAATAACAGTATGAACGTATACGAATGTGCAACATTGATTTATTTGGATAATGAAATGGATTATTTTCTTCAGACAGCGGCTTTTAATGATAAAGAACTGCTGCGTCTGCTGTCGACCAAGAGTGCGCGTGTAGCTATGTGGTTAAGGCGACAGACTGTGGTTCCAAGGTTCACCGGTTCGATCCCAGCCCTCGCCGATATATATTTTTTTTTTTACCACTGAAATATTGTTTAATCAAGGAGTATTAGTAAGGTTTTATGTCTGTTAAAGATACATATTTCTACATTCCCTCTCGGTATATTTTTGAATTAATATAGAAAATAGCAGAATTCTTGGCCCTCACGCATGCGCACAATCCGCCTGATGTCATGACAAAATGGCGGTGAGAATTCCATTAAAATGTAAGTTATTTAATAAGCTTCCATGTAATTGAAAACATACATTAACCAAGTTCTGACAATAAAGTATAATAACAGTATGAACGTATACGAATGTGCAACATTGATTTATTTGGATAATGAAATTGATTATTTCCTTCAAACAGCGGCTTTTGAATATAATGAATGGCTGCGTCTGCTACTATACATGAGTGCGTGAGTAGCCATGTGGTTAAGGCGACTGACTGTGGTTCCATGAAGCGCCGGTTCGGTCCTAGCCCTCGCCAGTTTTTTTTTTTTACCACTGAAATATTGCTTAATCAAGGAGTAACAGTAAGGTTTTATGTCTGTTAAAGATACTTATTTCTACATTCCCTCTAAATACGTTTTATTTTCGTTTTACCATTGCATTGCAGCATGTAATCAAAAGAGCAAACTGTTGTCCGCAGTACGCCGTTTAAATATCTGCAATCAGTTCCTATAACTGACAACAGATGGCAGTAATTCGCCCATATAGTTCCATTAACTGACAGCAGATGGCAACACCATTGCATCGATATATTTATAACACAAGACATGGCATGTTTTCACGTGATGGAAAATTATAAAGGAGGGGAATATTTAAGAAGGGAAATGTTGAGGAACATTAACTGACAGTTGAATGTGTAGGCTAGGTTGTTTATGTACCTTAATATTGCAATTTCTTCCCAATGCTTCGGTGGTCAAGTTATTAGCGTCCTAGACTAAAAGTTATAATTATGCATCGTCGATATTAAAGAAAAAAGTAGTTTTCCAGGCACACGCGCGTCTCCACAATTGCTTTCGCCATGAGAGACACTTGGCAAATATAATTCGTTTGAAGGACTCCGACATCTTGGTCACTCAGCCCCGTGTACTTGGGTGTGTATGTGTGAAATTTTCTTCTGATAACCTGTGTTATTGTGATGGCTGCATTACTGTGTGTATTTGTAATTAAGGTGGTAAATGGCAAGGAGACGGCCAAGGCCTTAAGTTAGGAACCATCCCGGTATTTGCCTTAAGTGGAAGTGGGAAACCACGGAAAACCACATCCAAGATTGTCGAGGTGGGAATTAAACCTTCCTCTTCTTAGTTATACCTCAAGAGACTGAATGTACCCCGATTTTGCCCTGAGACCAGAATTAAATTTCTTGGCAGAGCAGGAAATGTAACCCGGGTCTCCGGGGCGATAGACAAGAATAGGTGGGCCTCCATGTGTTAATACGATTTTTGACATGCACGGGACATAGAATTCAAAAACTGCCTCCATTAGGGTGACTATCGAAGTGAGTATTGAGTATAGGCCTATGGTCATTCCAGTAGTTGGTGAAGTGATTCTATGTTCCCCTGCAAAATGTACTGCCATAACCTATAACAGGTGATGGAAATTGCTTATTTAGAGCAGTTTCGTACTGTTTATAACAAAATGAAGAACGTCATTCTGAGCTGCGTTTTCAAGCTATCGCAAAAAATTTCGCTGGCAGGAACAATTATAAGGAATTTATTTTAAGCGATCAGTCTCATCGCATTCTCCTCACTGTAGGGGGCGTGGTGGCTCAGCGGTCTAGCTGTATGCCTCTCACCAAGGCGGTCCGGGTTCGATTCCCGGTCAACAATGCATGTGAGATTTTCGAAGTGAAATGCCATGTCCTGTGGTTCGGATTCCACGTAAAAAGGAGGTCCCGTGGCTCATGATCTCAAGATTAACGGTCACGTTAAACTACAAGCTTCCTTTTTCATTCTCCTCACCAACCAACTTGAGTATGAAAGTCTCTGGACGGTCATGTTGAACTTCATTGTATAAGACAATTGTTTAATGATTATTTGTTTAGAGCACGGAGTCTAACTACGTAGTTGATTTCGGCAATGGAAGTATTATTTGCCATTTAATATTTAGCGGCTCCGTTATTGCAGGACACTATAATGTTATCGAATAATACGAAGCCACATTTAAAATCCAATATAAATAGGCCATTTCAGAAACAATTCCAGATATTATGCAATACAGTGTACTGTAAGGTCCTTGACAATCAAATGTAAACATTTTTCTACATTGTATTTCTCTTGCGTAAAATCTATGCGTGGTTACTTTGGTCTTTACTGTTGTGAGGGTAAAATTGATCTACTGGAATATAAAATATTTGCCAAGCTGCAACAATGTAATGATATTAATTTAAAAGTCATTGAACTTATATCCAGCAGTTCAAACACATACATCAGCGTTAACAGATTGGATACTGAAGATGAAAGCCAGCTACTTCATTTCCCTATTATTGAATTTTTCAATTCCTTGGAATTAAGAGATTCGCCTCCACATACTTCGAACGTTTAAGCCGTAGATATGCTTCTTAGAAATCTGAACGTTTCCCATGGACTCATATATGGTAATATATTAATTGTAAGAAATCGCTTGGATTCGGATATAATAGGTGCAGTAATAATAGGCAGAGAGCTCAAATCCTACGACTTGATTTAACACCTTACGATAAAACACTTACAGGTAGCCTACAGTACATTTTCTTTTAATAGGCAACAATTTCCTATTCGCTCGGCCTACTTTATCAAAATCAATCAAGCTCAAGGAGAAACTCTTGAACGTATTGGGCTATTTACCTCATCACGTTTTCAGTCATGACCAGCAGGATAGTGAAGGTGCAAAAAAGGTCCTGTTTGGGATGGTAAAGAATAAGAGGCGGAAGGATCCTACGGATTATGTTAGAATTGTGAACAAAAGGGGACAAGAGATAGAAAATAGGGAAGAACTGAAGAAAATGTGGAAATAATATTTTGAAGAACTCCTGAACCCAAATGGAAACCACGGCGAGGAGGAAGAAATCGGGGAAGAGGTACAGTAGATGAACTGCAAATAGAAAAGGACTTAACATGGAAAGAAGTGGAAGATGCAGTGAGGAAGATGAAAGGAGGGAAGGCACCGGGTGTGGATGAGTTGAGTGTGGAGATGGTGAGAGCAGCAGGAGAGGTGGGGATACAATGGTTGTACCGAGTGATGAAGACAGCATGGAAGGAAAGGAAGACCCCAGAGGACTGGAAAAAGGGAATAATTGTCCCGATCTTCAAGAAAGGTAGTAGAACAGAATGCAGAAACTATCGGGGAATAACACTGATGAGTCATTGTGCAAAGTTGTTTGAGAAAGTTTTGGAAAGGAGAATTAGGACAAGGATAGAAGGAGGGATGAGGGAAGAACAACATGGCTTCAGATCAGGAAGGTCCACAGTGGATTTGATTTTTGCTGTAAGGCAGTTACAAGAACAGCACTATGAGTATGGAACAGATCTACTGATGGCCTTTCTGGACATTGAGAAAGCATATGACAGTGTATGCAGAAACAAAGTATGGAAGTCCCTGGAGGATAGAGGAATATAAAAATGGACTATAAGGAAGATAAAGGAGATGTACAAGGGAAGCGTGAGCTGTGTGAAAGTGGGAGGAGAGAGATCGGACTGGTTGGAACAGAGAAACGGCCTGAAACAAGGAAGTGCACTGTCACCGTTACTTTTCATTGTGGTGATGGATGACATAATGACCCGAGTGGCACAAGTAATTGGGGAAGGAAAGATGAAAGCAATGGTGCTTGCAGATGATTTGATGATTTGGGGAAACAAGGAGGAGGAGGTACAGGAACAGTTGGACGTGTGGGAAGGAATAATACAAGGTTATGGGATGAAATTTAGCATAAATAAGAGTGAGATGGTGATCACACAAGGAAGAAGGAAAGAACCACAACGGAAATAACAATTGGTGGGGAACAGCCGAAGGAATTGGAGAGTTTCAAGTATCTGGGAAGCCTGATACAAGAGAATGGAAGAAACGATAGAGAAATAAATGAGCGGGGGAGACAGGCAGAAGCATTCCGGAGGAGTGTGAGAAGCATGTTATGGAGCAAGAATGTCCCTCAGAACAGCAAAAAGATCATATATCGGACGTACAATGTCCCTATCCTGACGTATGCCTCGGAGACCTGGGTTATGAAAGGAAGGGAGAAGAGCAAAATACAGGCCAGTGAGATGAGGTTCTTGAGAAGCAGTATTGGAGCTACAAAGATGGACAGAATAAGAAATGAGAGGACCGGAGAATTAATGAAGGATGAACCATTACAGACTGGTATAGAGAAATCTAGACTTAGATGGTATGGACATGTAAAACGAATGGAGGAGAAGAGGATACCCAGCAGGATACACGAGACGAAGTGGGAAGGAAAGAGACCAAGAGGGAGACCGAGAGACAGGTGGGTGAAGGGGGAGGAAGAAATCGTGAAGAAGAGAGGAGAAGACTGGACAAGGGTGGAGGCTGAGAGATGGTGGGAAGACAGAAGACGTTGGAGAGACTTGTGTTCCAAACAGACCCGGCCAGTGGCTGGAAACTGTGCAAGATGATGATGACCTAATCACGTTTTCAGTCATGACCAGCAATATATTGCAATGCTGAGAGTGCTATCTTTTGACGCCCTTAAAGTTGCAATAGTGCTAAAAAGTAATCGTACAAAGAATGTAACTTATATAAGAAGCTTCTTCAGTAATTTTGTTTTCCATTGTCCGTCATGTTTTGACGGGTTTCATCTAGTTTAGATTGAAAATACTTGACAAAATGTAATTTAGATTCTAAATACCCACAAAATGCAATTGAGAATCAAAATATTTGCAAAATGCCCACCAAACAAAATGCAATTTAGACCTAAAATTCTTGAGAAATGCGGTTTTGGTTGAAAATACTTACAAAATGCAATTGAAATTCAAAATACTCACTAAAATGCCCTGAACCTACATTGAAAGACTTACTAAAAAGCAATTTAGATTGTCAATCTTTACAAAATGCAATTGAGGTTGAAAACAATCGCGAGAGGTAATTTAGATCGAAAAAAACTTACAAAATGCAACGTAGATTAAAAATACCAAAAAAAAAAAAACGCTAAAGGGAATTTAGATACACGGGGAACCAATTAACAAAAACAGTACGGGAATCTTAAAGAGGAAAGGAAATATAATGAAAAGAAAACAAGAGGTCTGACCCCTCGAAGAAGGAGGGATCAGGAAAGATGAGACAAGGGCCAATTAAGGCGGGAAAGTGAAAGACTCCCTAGGCCTCGGATACCCTAATACCGACGGGGTCGGAAAAGAACAAGAGTTGACCAAGGGAGGTCGACAGGAAAGAAGACAGAGAGGAGACTGACACAAGTAAGTGGAAGCAATGCCGGACTCAGCTGGGGTCCCGTGGTCGCCAACCCACGTCTCACAAGATGTGAGCCCCTGGGGGAATTTTGCAATTAACCAAGATGTGTATTAATAATATTAAGAAAGCACACATGTGTGTAGAGTTACAACATGAAGGTCACTTACAGTATATTCCCTAGTCCGTGGCCTTAGGAAAGTTCTGGCCTGATACGAATGAGTTATAGGGAGTATGACGTCATGACACTCAGGCAGCCAGGCAGTGAGACATAATGCAATTAAGTTCACACAAGGTAATATTTCTAACGCGCAGGGCTTTTTTTCTAGCGGAACACACCGAAACAGCGTTCCGGAACCTCTTTGTAGATACAAATCTTTAAAAAATATTTAGACTTCAAATATGATTTTTTTTTTTCAGGTTAAGGAATTTAAATATTTTTTTTTACTGTTCCCACGCTAAATGACCTTAATTGAAAAGGTAATATCGCATATCGCCTTGTTATTTCGAGAATCAAAATCGAAAACATTCTTCCGGTTTGCGGGCAGCATGGATATACGGTATTCGTTTTTGTTCATCTTTGCTCACTTTGTAGCTGTTTTGTATGTTGGTCCCAGTTCTAGTTACGTTTCATCTGGTTTCCCCTCAATATACTGTTGTTCGTTGATGTAGATGATTGCCTGTGTTTGTTGCATTCTCAGCCGTAGTTTGTACTACTACTTACGCGGCAATAGACATAATCTAAATCTGTCGACCACGAGGCGAGGATGAAAAGAATTTCAGAATATTTTTCTGTGCCTACCACCAAACGCAAAAATTGTCCAAGCAGTTTGTCAGTCCATCAAGCAGTATCATCAAACTCAAGTGTGGAACTTGAAGCAACAGAAGTGTCACGAGTTCCATAACCGTCTGTAAAGTACAAAGTAAATTTCAAAGCCTGTGGCCTAGTTGTAGGCCTGTAGAACAAAAGAACGATTTTGTAAAGAAAAACGATTGGTTGTATTTTCATGACGGCAAGTTAGGTTGCTCAGTGTGCAAAAAATTTGGAAGTTTAGGTATACAGAAGAATGAGGGTATGCGATTATCAAAAGAGTGGATAAACTGTGAAATTGTGTCTTATGAAGAAAATCGTAAACATAAGCTAACATCTCCCAGGAAAAAGATTTTTGACCACAAAGAAATAAAATAAATGAAGAATGGAAAAAAGAAAAACTTTGAGACAGTATGTCTAAAGTCATTAGAGAGAGAAAAGGAATTTACTTGTAAAGTATTTCGACTGTTGTGGTGTTTGAAGCCATATTTTCAGTGTTGCCTTAGTAAACAAGAGTTTAGTGCTTTTCAGTCGGTCAACACGAATGTACCCAAAAGAGATGGGTTATGCCCTAATCCTGAAATAAATTACATGAGATTAATAAAACACTAGGATGACCAGTTTCGATCGTCAAGCGATCATCATCAGATCAATTACACTTAGGCTACAAAATCTATGTTTGAAATACAGGTGAAAATATTTACAATATGTACAATTATTTAGTTGCAGTATTGGTACTGAAACTGTCAGTGTATGCTAAATGCAGTATATATGTTAGGTGAAATGCTAAATGGTGATAGCTATCCGTAGATTGTACTTTAGAGAGATATGGTTGTAAACTATGGTTAAACTATAAAATTTTAGGCTAACTACTTATCTGATTGTCTTCCGTACAACAGCTACTCGCAGTTTTCGAGCTCACTGGAACTCACTGTGCGGTCGACTGCGGTGGTTATCTTAACGACTGTTTTTTCCCTGCTTTCTCCCCCCTGCTCCGACGTGCTGTGGGGAGTGATAGCGATGTGTTTATGTGAGGTGTTGCCAACCTAGATAAGATGTATGTTATTGAATGAGGTGGGTCTACAACTATTAAAGACCGTGGATTAGCCCTCGCCACGCGTGGAGCATAACCCATTCGAACTAAGCGTTGACGGTCTTATGAGGACGTCCCGGCACCTTTAATACTGCCGCGAATATGGGCCTTGGTTTATTGCAGAAGAAAAGTACATCGTACACCTGATCCAGATAACATTTACCTATTAATAACCCCCTAATTTCCCCCCTTTTTTTATCTAGCTTGGCTGTGTCGCTAAATTGTGTTTTGTTTCCGACAGGGTGTGTTTTTTAGTAGCGTGAAGAGGGGTGAGCTCTCCATGAACGTGTGTTCATTTAGATTGTTGGGAT
This sequence comes from Meconema thalassinum, assembly GCA_946902985.2. Lineage (NCBI taxonomy): Eukaryota > Metazoa > Arthropoda > Insecta > Orthoptera > Tettigoniidae > Meconema > Meconema thalassinum. Next base: position 791,953,077 of record OX336390.1, read on the forward strand.
TGTTTCGTTTGGCTAGGTGTATCTCGATTGCTTCCTTTATGTCAAGAGCTCTGCCTTTCGATTCGTGATGGATTATTTTTAGGTCCGACTCTATGTTGGTAAAGCTGTGCCCTGCGTCACACATATGTTCGCACACGGCTGAATGTGTTCCGTATCTTATCGCATTACTATGTTCATTATAACGTGTGTCTACTCGCCTTCCACTCTGCCCGATGTAATTAGCTTGACAATCGGTGTCTTGGCACGTTATAGAATATACCCCTGACCTTGAATACGGGTCACGTTTATTTAGATTACTATTTAGGAGGTGCCTAGCGGTTGTGTTTTTCGTCGTGAAAGCTATCTTTATGCCTTGCTTTTTGAATAGGTTAGTGATTTTATATGTATTCGCATTCACATAGTTGAAACGCGCAAATTTTTTCCCATTACTGTCCGGTTTGGGAATCGTTTTATCTTTATTTTTATGTTTGGCTATAATTTGATTTATTTTGCTTGGCGAGAAGTTGTTTTCCTTTGCTATTTGCTTAATAGTTCTTATTTCCTTATTATAGTTGTCTTTTGACATGGGTATGTTTAAAGCTCTGTGCACCATTGAATTGAAACCCGCTAGTTTGTGCATACTGGGGTGATTAGACTGATTGTCGATTGCATGCGAGGTTTGTGTTGCTTTCCGGAATATGGAATATGAAAGGTCGTTGTCTTTACGTTCAATAGTTATATCGAGATAATTTATTTTCCGGTCTATTTCGGATTCCTTAGTGAATTTGATAGAGTGGTGAAGGCTATTAATGGATTGGAGAATTGTTTCTTCGCTTGTTAGTTCAGTATCGTAGATGCAAATTACATCATCTACGTATCTTTTCCATATTACTATTCCCTTTGTTGAAGTCTTTTCTAAGAACGCATTTTCTAGTGCATTGATGAAGATGTCAGCGATTAACCCACTTAGTGGCGATCCCATTGCTACGATGTACTTTTCTTCTGCAATAAACCAAGGCCCATATTCGCGGCAGTATTAAAGGTGCCGGGACGTCCTCATAAGACCGTCAACGCTTTTTCGAATGGGTTATGCTCCACGCGTGGCGAGGGATAATCCACGGTCTTTAATAGTTGTAGACCCACCTCATTCAATAACATACATCTTATCTAGGTTGGCAACACCTCACATAAACACATCGCTATCACTTCCCACAACACGTAGGAGCATGGGGGAGAAAGCAGGGAAAAACCAGTCGTTAAGATAACCACCGCAGTCGACCTCGCAGTGAGTTCCAGTGAGCACGAAAACTGCGAGTAGCTGTTGTACGGAAGACAATCAGATAAGTAGTAAGCCTAAAATTTTATAGTTTAACCATAGTTTACAACCATATAATCTCTCTAAAGTACAATCTACGGATAGCTATCACCATTTAGCATTTCACCTAACATATATACTGCATTTAGCATACACTGACAGTTGCAGTACCAATACTGCAACTAAATAATTGTACATATTGTAAATATTTTCACCTGTATTTCAAACATAGATTTTGTAGCCTAAGTGTAATGGATCTGATGATGATCGCTTGACGATCAAAACTGGTCATCCTAGTGTTTTATTAATCTCATGTAATTTATTTCAGGATTAGGGCATAACCCATCTCTTTTGGGTACATTCGTGTTGACCGACTGAAAAGCACTAAACTCTTATTTCGTACTGCTTATAAGGTGGTAAAAATAACCAGTCTTTCTACAATTTTGAAACTGAAACTCATTTACAAGAATTGAACGGGATTGATATGGGGAGAATTTTGCATTCAAGTAATGCCCGTATAAATATAGTAAACCACATAGGCAGTGAAATGACAACAAGATTGATAAAAAATGTGCTCGATTCAAAGAGCAAGTTCTCTCTTATGCTTGATGAATCAACTACTGTAAGTCAGAAGTCTGTTCTGATAGTATATGTTCGCTCCTACGTTGAAGAAATAAAAATGGCAGAACCGGTCAACCTTTTCATTGATTTAATTGATTTGGATGACGTAACGGCAAATGGAATTTACAAAAGCTCGATGTCTTCTATAGGAGAACTAAGGCTCACAGAAGATTTTCTAAAGGAAAATTTAGTTTTACTGACGTGTGATGGTGCCGCAGTAATGTTCGGAGTACGTGGAGGAGTTTCAAAACTTTTCAAAGACAGATTTCCTGCCATTGTTTTGTGGCATTGTGCTAGCCATAGACTGGAATTATCAGTGCCTGTGGCCTAGTTGTAGGCCTGTAGAACAAAAGAACGATTTTGTAAAGAAAAACGATTGGTTGTATTTTCATGACGGCAAGTTAGGTTGCTCAGTGTGCAAAAAATTTGGAAGTTTAGGTATACAGAAGAATGAGGGTATGCGACTATCAAAAGAGTGGATAAACATTGAGGAACATTAGTAACAAGGCGAGTCGATGCAAGTGAAAGAAAGTCGTGAAAGATTATACGCCGTTGTCATTGCTTGTTTGGAAACTTGGATTACTGTGAATGTTGATCTGTCGTTTAGAATATAAGGCAAGTACCAAAGAATCTTGTATTTTTCCATGTTCTTTAAATGTCATGTAATGTATGTAAGTGTTCTTGTTAATAGATGTTGTGAAAGAGGTTTCTGTCGTCAATAGATTTAAGAGTTTTATGGACAAATTATATGTTATGTATCATGCCCCTCCAAAGAATGCAAGGCAGCTCCAGTCATGTGCAGCTACACTGGAGATGCAGATTTTAAAAATTGGAAGAATTCTGTCCACAAGGTGGGTTGCATCCAGCTATAGAACTGTTTTGGCTGTTTGGCAGGGTTTTGAAGCACTGGTACTTCATTTCGAAAGAGGTAAATCAGAAGATGGTTGTGACAGAAAGGAAAAATGCACTTATGAAGGTCTTCACAGGAAAATAACACCTGTGGAATTTATTTTGGATCTGGATTAATTTGCGATGCTTTCCAAGAACTGTCTGAACTAAGCTTAGATCTGCAGGAGAGAAATGCTGATCTTTACAAAGCAAACAGCAAGATTGAGTGTCTTGTCGATATTTGTGAGAAGAGGTGGTCTGTCCCAGGGCCTTACTATTAGAAAGCTCTTGAGGCAGCTGCAAATCTACAGTTTAAGGGTGTTCCATTGCCTAAGAAAAACAGAATTTATGATTCACCAATCTCCCCGACTGCTTTCTATGAACAACTTAAAACCTCTCTACAGAAAAGATTACTTTCTGAAGAAGACACTGAACTGTCAAGATGTGCTAGAGTTCTGGATTCTGAGAATTGGCCAGCAAACTCAAGAGAAAATATTCTGTATGGAGAAGCAGAAATAGGCACACTGGCAAGAAGATTCCAACTGCATACCTGCCAACCTCTCAAAATGAAAAATTGGGAGATACGACGCGGCGGCGAGGGGGGGTCAGGGGCGGCGATGCAACATAATACAAACACAGGCTAAGACATTACAGCAAATATATGTTACACTATTAAACTGTACATGACTGACATGATATGACATCCCAGTTTACAAATGTACAAGACTGAGTAATTTTAAATTCTCACTAGTCTATCATACCTTTCTTTCTACCACACTCAAGCATACAAAACTAGTGACGTATCGAAGATCATATTATTGGTCGTTGTTGCAGGTGACTGAGGCTGATTTTGCCCTCTTCAAGAAGGTCTTGCTATATTCTTGTTCAAAACACTTCCCTTTCTGAATCGACTTCAGAGTTATAAGTTTGTCCTAAGTCTTGTCGGAGAGAGATGACCTGAACTGCGTTCTTGTTTTTCTGACAAGACTGAACATCCTCTCACACTCTGCATTACTATGCGGAATGGTCAGAATGGAAAGCATAACTTTAAACAATTTGTCATACTTGAGTACTCCACCACTACATTTCATTTGGCCTACCAGTGCCCACTTCACATCAATTCTCTCTTCTTCCTCAATAGATGTCACATCCTCAAGTTGGAAATTACAGTATTGGGAATGTAAAGCATCCATTTCCTCATTACAATTGTGCCGGTATTACGTCACTATTTTACGATTGCTACGTCTTTCGATATGTTTAATTTTGATTGCCTGGTGTGATGTCTTCGGTTCTCTGTTTTCCCGCTAGAGAGCTACACCGAAAGGTAAGAACTTATTTTTGTCTTTCTACTGAATGCAGCTGATGTTCCGGTCCTGTGAGAGAACGCCGAGTTAGTTGTCATTTGTCTAACTATTATGTTGCATGTCAAGTACGAAGTGTGCCGAGATCTTGTAATATTTTGGTTAGACTTGGATCTCCATGGAAGAAGACAGTAGTTGAGTTTGCTGCTAGGCCTGTTATGTATCAAAGTGGCCTGAGATACGGTGATAGTTCGTGTCTCCGAGAGTAAATATCTGTACTGTATTATGTGGTACAATCTGCATTGATTTTGAGATGTTAAATATGACTTGTCGGGTAAGAATCATGTTAGCCGGGAGTGATAAAATTGGACTTGATATATGTGGTGAGTTGTTTTGGTAGCCTTAACCTTGGATGATGTATTGGAGTTGTTGTTGTTGTTGGTTTTCTGTTTTATGAATCTTCTGTTGGCAAACGGTAACAGTAGTCTTCCGTCAACCGAGGAGTGAACAAGAGAAGTTCTCAGGAAGCCATGACAGGGCTTAGACGTTTATAAAATTTTGCTGCCGAGGATAGTCAAGTATTATATTAATAGATATGAATTACGACATCTTGACATGGGTTTAAGCATGTATATGTATCGAGCAGCTGATATTGATATTGTGAAGAAGTTGAGTTTTTTATGAGAGTGAGTGGACGTTGGATTGATAATGTTTGCTTTGAAGGCTCTTGGATTATCGGAAGAGATAAATGTATTCAGGCCTCCTAACATGCGTTGGAACATGAATGAGCTTTATATTGGAACTACCGACGACTTGAGGAACATTAGTAACAAGGCGAGTCGATGCAAGTGAAAGAAAGTCGTGAAAGATTATACGCCGTTGTCATTGCTTGTTTGGAAACTTGGATTACTGTGAATGTTGATCTGTCGTTTAGAATATAAGGCAAGTACCAAAGAATCTTGTATTTTTCCATGTTCTTTATTATTATTATTATTAATCTTGATTGGTCACATTGGACCACTTGAGTCGTTCCACAATCACTTCTTCTTTGAAGGTAGTACTGCTTGGTTCCTGCGCTCTTTCCAGTACTTTTTCATTCTTTCAGATCGGGATTTTCTCAACTCATCTGAAATCTCCATAGGCTTTCTGTGTGTCATTTCTGCAGAAAATTTGTGAGTTTTAAGAATGGTGTTAATTTTATTTTTCTCCTCGGCATCTGTTATCTTGAGTCCAACTGCTTTGAGATCTTGTTGGATTTCTTGGATCCATTTTCCTCCAGTTTTCTTTCCTAGATTTCTCATCACCAGTTGGCGTACAATTCTGTTTTCTGGAAGCCGTAAGATGTGAAAAAAATATGAAATTCTTTTCTTCTTCATTGTGCTGGTGATTGGATCAATCTCACGATAGACAGTTTCATTTGGGAGAATCCTCCAGACTCCCTCAACCTGATACTTTTTATTTATGCACGTTCTAATGATTCTTCTTTCCGTTTTGTTCATTTTTAATTTGGAACAGTGTTTCACAAGCATAAGTGGCTTCAGGGAGAGTTACAGTTTTATAATGTTGGATCTTAGTAGCTATTGATAGGCATTTTTTATTATATGTTGACCAGGTTAGAGATTGTGCCTTTTTCATTTTATTTGTTCTATTTATCCAAGTTACTTTTCGTTTAAGTTATGTGTTATAATTTCTCCAAGATACTTAAATTGAGGAACTAGGTTAATTTTATGATCATTTATATCTAAGGGTTTCATAGGCATGATCTCAGTTTTTTCAAAGGATATCTGTAATCCTATCCCTTGAGCAATTTCTTGGAGACTAGTGATCTGAGTACAAACCTCTTCCTTGTCTAGTGCTAAAAGAGCCAAGTCATCTGCAAATCCTAAGCAGTTTATTTTTATTGATGGTTTTGTTCCAATTTTGATCTTAGGAGGGTTTTCCTTTTGCCAAACCTTCATGATATAATCAAGAGCCACATTGAAAAGCAGAGGGGATAATCCATCACCTTGTCTGAGACCAGTTTTTACTGTGAAAGCTGTTGATATTTCTCCCCTAAATTTAACTTTCGAATTTGTGTTTGTTAATGTTAATTGAATGATTTTTATCAATTTAGGATGGAGACCGTATGATCTGAGGATTTTTAGCAGTGTCAGTCTATGAATACTATCATAGGCTTTCTTGAAATCTATAAAAGAGATAAAGAGTTGCTTATTTCTGTTTTTGTAATATTCCATTATTAATTTCAGGCTAAGGATTTGGTCTGGACAACTTCTGTAAGGGCGAAATCCTCCTTGATATTCTCCAAGTTGTGGTTCCAGAATGTTTTTGATCCTGTTGTAAATTATACGAGAGAAAATTTTATATGTGCAGTCCAGAAGGGTAATTCCTCTGTAGTTATCTGGGTTCGTTTTGTCTCCTTTCTTAAATAATGGATGGATTATTCCTGTGGTCCAATGTGCAGGAATTTCTTCAGTAATCCACATTTTAACTAGATGTTGATGAAGATTTATAATCGCAGGTTTACCAGCATTTTTCCAGATTTCAGCAAAGACTAAGTCTTCGCCACAAGTTTTGTAATTTTTTTGTTCTTTAATTGCGAGTTCTACTTCATTAATGTTTGGAGGATTTATTAAATCAGGTGAAGTTAAAATAGGTGTATCAGTGTTTACTTGCAGGGCTTCCAGTGGATCATCACAATTTAACAGTTTCTCGAATGCTTCTGCAAGGATCTCTGTATTTTCTTGGTTAGAATGTGCTAACTTTCCTGTTTGATTTTTCAACATTAATGTTGGAGCTTCAATTTTTTTTAGATATTTACCAAATGTTTTGTAATAATCTCGAGATTGCTTTTTCTTGAAATCGTCTTCTATCTTTTCCAGTGTATTTTTAAGATGATTACGTTTCGTTTGTCTGATGATTTTATGGGTTAATTTTCTTTGTATAGTTAGTTCTAAATTTGATTCTTCTGACTTTAGAGCTTGATGTTTTATCCACGCTTGGTGTCTTTTCTCTATTGCTTGATCACAATCTACATTCCACAATTCATGTTTTTTCCTTGGATTTATTGGTGCTAACTCCTCTGCTATTGATTTTAATTTAGTGATTAATTCGTCCAATGTTTTAGTGTTGAGAGATTCTTCTCCTGTTCTTTCACAGTACTCTATATTTTTTATTAAGGTAGATGGATCAAATTTCCTCCTATTGTTATTATTAGGTTTTTTCTTGGCCATTGGAGTTAATTTTATTTTTATCTTTACCACATAGTGGTCTGATCCTGAGTCAACTCCCCTTAGAACCTTGACATTGTGAATTTCGCGATGGTGAAATTTATCCATGCAGACATGATCCAACTGCCATTCACCCCTTCTGAAGTCAGGATGTTTCCAAGTTTTCAATTTATGGGGCTGTCTTTTAAAACATGTTGATTTAGAGATTAATTTGTGGTTTCTACAAATTTCGACTAATCTTTGACCATTTTTATTGGCTCGTTTATGTGCTGTCCATTTTCCAATTATATCTCTATATCTTCTTTCTTGTCCAAGTTGCGCATTGAAATCACCAAGGAGAATTTTGATGCTTGATGAAGGGATGTTTATTAAAGTTTCATCCAAAAGATCCCAGAATTTTTGTACTTCTTCTCTGTCCTTAATGGTGTTGTTTTTTTGATTAGTAGGAGCATGTGCATTAATAATTGTATATGTTTTATTTGCCGATTTCAAAGTTAGGGTCGTAAGTCTGGAGGATTGAGATTTAAATTCTGTTATCGAGTCAATGATTCTGAGATCTATTAAGAATCCGTTACCAAATTGTGGACAATTTTTCATAACTTGTTTTCCTGGAATTCCTTTATATAGTCTATATCCTTGTGATTCCAGATGGCCTTGATCACTATTTCTAATTTCCTGAAGGGCCATAATTAGAATTTTATGACTTCTCATGATATCCGTGATGATCTTCAATTTTCCAGTTTGAACCAGAGAGTTAACATTATGTGTAGAAAAGAATGAGACTTGTTTAGGTTTGATTTTCCGTAGTATTTGTTTGTTTGCTACTTGATGAGTTTTCAGACGCTCCGATTCGTCATTATCTTCCGCATGACAGCCCACCGTATCCGAATGCTGTCTTTTCTGTAATCTATCATTACAGACGGCGGAATTATTCTTCAAATGACTTTTCATGGTCGACTATCTAAGGTTTCACCTTGAGGGGAGGATAAATCCTCAAATTACAATCCTGAATGTTATTCAGAAAGGTGAAAGAACTGAGAAAAGAATTCTCAGTCCCCCCCAACACTAGTCTGTTCACTGACCCAGTTTCCCGCTGGGATTGATTACCCAACCTTCCACTGGGTTGCTCAGCTTAGCAGGAGACACCACGTGCAGGTCAGTGTTGGGAGTTGGAGTGGAGAGGTTATGAGGATTCTCTTCTGCTGAATCCTTGTATTACTGATTTTGTTGGTTAGTATCATCACATCACACTCCCTTTGTCCAGGTCTACATATTTATAGACCTCCCCAGGTTGATTCCTAGGGCCCCCATGTTCTTTAAATGTCATGTAATGTATGTAAGTGTTATTGTTAATAAAAGTTGTTACCGCAGTTTGTATCAGTGTATTATTTCTAGGCCTATGCTAAATACTGTGGTCTCGGTACATTCATCTGGGTTATATCGCAAATGGGCTCGGTCGTATTCTGCTGTTAGGAGGGGGGTGTTACATTGGTAGCTAGAGAGTGGTTTACGATATTTTACCACATTTTCTTAATGTATCGAGATTGCAGTGTTGTGTGTGGGCGTGGAGGTATGCACTTAACCTTAACTTACGTGAAGTATATTATGCATATGTTTATAACTTCTAATATATGTATGTTGTTTTGTTTCATGTTTAATATTGTCACAAATGGAAGTGACAGCTTTGCCTACTTGTTATTATCTGACCAAAGATGAGGTGGTCCATGAATTGATGGTCAGAAGTGAAAAGCCTAATTATCATAGGGAGTTGGATATTGCTGTACTGAAGAGAGTAAAGGATAAACCTATTATTATTCCTGACCATGAACATCCTTATTGGAGCGCCGGTAAGTCCACCATAGTGTCCACTGTTTCTAATTTAATTGATTCTTTAAATGTTGTGAAGGTTCTGGGAAAAACGGCTACTTCTCAACGGAAACGAATTAAATATAGGTCTATTCATTGGGTACATGGGCTACTAGAATTTTGTCCATTAAGTTCACTGTAAAGCACATTAAAGGGAGCGACAATGTTATCGCCGACTGTTTAAGCCGGATGTATGGTGAAGCTTCTGAGTATTGTAATCAAGAGGGTAAAGTTGATAAAGCGTATATAGCAGATGAGTCGTGTAATGTAATTTTGTCAAACTATCCTTTGCTTTTTGGTGATGTTTCTCGTTATCAGAAAGAAGACCCAATTTTAGGAGAAATAATAGGCAAGATTGAGAAAGGTGAAGTGATAAAACCTTATTTAATGAAAGGAAACATATTATGTTGTACTGCTAGGACCGATCAACTCACGAAAATTGTATTACCTTCAGTCTTAATTCCTGAAATCTTTAGGTATTTTCATGAGTCACCTATTGGGGCACATCTGGGTGTGTTTAAAACCAGACAGCGAATTAGGGAAAATTTTATTTGGCGAGGTATGGACAATGACATTCGTCAATTGGTAAATAATTGTAATGTGTGTAAATTGACAAAACCTTCATTAAATACGAAAGTTGGAATGTTAGCCTCTGATATAGTCAAGAGACCTATGGAGAAGTTGTTTATTGACTTTATTGGGCCGTTTCCTAGGTCGCGAGATGGAAATAGATTTGCGTTGGTCTGCACTGACGGCTTTTCTAGATTCAATTGGATTTTCCCAACTAGGTTGGCGACTACTCAAACGGTGATTAAGTGTCTTGAATACATTTTTGCATGGTTTGGTCCCTGTCAATTTTTAGTGACGGATAATGCCCAATGTTTCAAATCCAGGATCTTTAGAAATTTTCTTTTTGAGCTGGCAATTTCTCACACCACTTCATCTCCTTATTACCCTAAAGGGTCTTACGCCGAAAGGGTAAACCGGAATTTGCGTGCCGCTCTTATAGCTTACCATCATAAAGACCACAGTCGGTGGGACTCGTGCATTTCTTGGCTTACTTATTCGTTTAACACCGCGGTTCACGAATCACATAAAACCACGCCTTTCAATCTTATGTTCTCCTTTCGTCCTAACTCTCCTATTTCAAACCTGTGGACCTTGAATCAATTACTTCCGGAACAATATACCTTTAACGATATCAGAAAAATTTGGAAGACAGCAAAAGGGAATATGAAGGTTGCCCATGAGAGATTGGCTGAGAAGTACAATAATGGTCGTAAACTTACTTCTGTTAAAATAGGGGATATGGTATACGTGAAGAATTTTTCCTTGAAAGAAGTGGGTCCAAAGGAGTCAGGGAAATTGAGAGAAAGGTTTTGTGGACCTTTTAAGGTTGTTAGTTTCCTAACTCATGTCACATGCCTAGTTAGTGATCCGGTTAAAAAGAAGATTTTTAGGGTACATCTGTCTTTTATTAAGAATGGAAATGGAAATTTGAAATAATGTTGATGTTTTTGTTTTCTAAATTGTGTTCGGGAAATTTTTATTTCTCAGCACAGGTGATGCACTTTCATCTGAATCGTGTAAATCAGTAATGGTTCGTCTTGTATGTATTTTCGAAATTGTGTTCGGTCTAAAGTGTCAAACTTGTATAAATGTATTTGAGTGTGTGAGGGTGAGTGATTGTTATTTAGCTTTGTTCTTGTAATAGGGTGGGTGTTGTTGTTGTTGTATTGGGTTAATAAAAAAGGTTAGGTCTTATTCATATTATGGGGTTAAAATAAAATAAAGGGTAAAGCCGAATATATAAATTGGGTTTGCGTTAGGATATCTTAGTTCGTCTTACGATCCTAACTTGTTGTCAAGGTATGGGACTTGACTAGGTGACATAAGGTGTTCTTATATTGTGTGGTGAGTATTTACAAATCGTTCCTTTGTGTTTCCAAGTGGTGACTTGTTCATTTTTGGTGGCTTGTTGATGTTGGAAAGTAAGTACTGGCCGAATTTGTTATGTGGTGACGGGTATTCATGCCACACCAGGGAATTATGCTGTGAGTATGATATGATGAATTACGGATTTTATTTAAGTTTTTTTTTATGTTTTGTGAGAAGATGTTTTAATGGACTCTATTTATATTCAGGCAATTTTGGAGAAGATTTGTGGGTAGTAACTTGTTATTATTATATTCTGTGTGACGTGAAGTTGTGTGATTTGGATGAATGATTATGGATGTTGTATGTTGTTGGTCTGTTCATATGTACTATTGGTGCTATATTTTCTTGGTGTTGAGGTAAACTTCCGTTTTTCTTTGGATTTTCTTTGGGTCTGTCTTCGTTTTGTAAATTTTTTGGGAGGTGGTTTTTGGTTTTTGTTTTCTTAAGTGTGAGTATAGATGGACTATGGAGGACTAATGCCGACATCCAATTTTCCCTGATTTTTTTTTTTTTTTTTTTAAGGCAAGGAACTCAGATTTCATTTTTAAGTGGTAACTTCTGTCTGTTATTTTCTGTATCTTTGAATTTTTAATTGTGAATCTAATTATTGCTTGGATAGTAGCAACTTCTATATGGTAAACGTGTGATGTATGATTTGTCAAACTTAATTTTGTTTGCGAAGGACATGGAAATTTATCTATTATGTGATTTTTCCGTTTGGTATCTTGCCTGATTTTCTTGTAAGGATGAGTAATGTTGGTTGTAAGTATTATGTTATCGTGTAGGTTGTTACTCCTTACATGGTACTGCATCTAGTATATTTGCTTTCAGCTTGATTGTGGGAGTGGTTGCTTCGACGATGGTTGTGGCTTCGATGTTAATGTGAAGTTATCCAGGGCCCGGATATGGAACAAGCATCGTGGGATGGAATCGGAATGAAGCTTTCTCCTCATTTGCAAGAAATCTACTACGATTTGGTTGAATGTATTTATATTGGATCTAATTATGTAAAGCATCTTTGTAAAATTTTGTATAGACATGATGTCAACTGATATTGTCTTTGACGTGGTGTCAAACCTTGGAACGACTAGTGTAAGCGACAAAGAGTTGGTAATGGGAAAGAACTTGTATGCTTTGAAGAGTTTACCTTATGGAATTTTGGAAGTAATTGTGAGAGAGAAAAAAAAAAAAAAAAAACTTCAGGGTATTGTGATTTGCATGTTACATGTTGACTTGATATACTGTCCGAATGTTTTCGCGGTTTAAATAAAAAACGGAGTTAAGGCTTGTGGAGAGGGAGGATGTGCCGGTATTACGTCACTATTTTACGATTGCTACGTCTTTCGATATGTTTAATTTTGATTGCCTGGTGTGATGTCTTCGGTTCTCTGTTTTCCCGCTAGAGAGCTACACCGAAAGGTAAGAACTTATTTTTGTCTTTCTACTGAATGCAGCTGATGTTCCGGTCCTGTGAGAGAACGCCGAGTTAGTTGTCATTTGTCTAACTATTATGTTGCATGTCAAGTACGAAGTGTGCCGAGATCTTGTAATATTTTGGTTAGACTTGGATCTCCATGGAAGAAGACAGTAGTTGAGTTTGCTGCTAGGCCTGTTATGTATCAAAGTGGCCTGAGATACGGTGATAGTTCGTGTCTCCGAGAGTAAATATCTGCACTGTATTATGTGGTACAATCTGCATTGATTTTGAGATGTTAAATATGACTTGTCGGGTAAGAATCATGTTAGCCGGGAGTGATAAAATTGGACTTGATATATGTGGTGAGTTGTTTTGGTAGCCTTAACCTTGGATGATGTATTGGAGTTGTTGTTGTTGTTGGTTTTTTGTTTTATGAATCTTCTGTTGGCAAACGGTAACAGTAGTCTTCCGTCAACCGAGGAGTGAACAAGAGAAGTTCTCAGGAAGCCATGACAGGGCTTAGACGTTTATAAAATTTTGCTGCCGAGGATAGTCAAGTATTATATTAATAGATATGAATTACGACATCTTGACATGGGTTTAAGCATGTATATGTATCGAGCAGCTGATATTGATATTGTGAAGAAGTTGAGTTTTTTATGAGAGTGAGTGGACGTTGGATTGATAATGTTTGCTTTGAAGGCTCTTGGATTATCGGAAGAGATAAATGTATTCAGGCCTCCTAACATGCGTTGGAACATGAATGAGCTTTATATTGGAACTACCGACGACTTGAGGAACATTAGTAACAAGGCGAGTCGATGCAAGTGAAAGAAAGTCGTGAAAGATTATACGCCGTTGTCATTGCTTGTTTGGAAACTTGGATTACTGTGAATGTTGATCTGTCGTTTAGAATATAAGGCAAGTACCAAAGAATCTTGTATTTTTCCATGTTCTTTAAATGTCATGTAATGTATGTAAGTGCTATTGTTAATAAAAGTTGTTACCGCAGTTTGTATCAGTGTATTATTTCTAGGCCTATGCTAAATACTGTAGTCTCGGTACATTCATCTGGGTTATATTGCAAATGGGCTCGGTCGTATTCTGCTGTTAGGAGGGGGGTGTTACAACAATTGTCTTGAGTGTCTGTTAACATGCTAGGAAATTTATCTACAAAAATTAGTCAGTCTGAAAGACTAGACGTTATATCATTTAAAATGACCCATGCTACAAATGCTACACATGTTAGAAAGGCTCAGGAGGACTTCTCGTTTCGCTCGAAGCTCCAGGACACTTTCAACAGACTCCATTACCCATTAACTTAGGCTTCCGGTGTGGGCACCTCTTTAAGGGTCACCCTGTATTTGAGTCTGACATCTTTTACAACTCTTTAAGGGTCACCCATTATTTGAATCTGATATCTTGCAAACCTCTTTAAGGGTCACCCTGTATTTGAATTTAATCTAACATACTGTGACAATCCACAGCCTGCTTCCAGTCTCCGACCGGGTCAGGAATGGAATTAATGAAGCTTCCATCTAGCGGTGAGGATATGAACTGTGCCGGCTACCGAGGCCTGATGCACTCCTCTGGGGCAATGATTAATTGAATGACAGATGAAATGAAATGATAGTGGAGAGTGTTGCTGGAATGAAATTTTGACAGGGAAAACCGGAGTACCCGGAGAAAAACCTGTCTGCCATTGTTTTGTCCAGCACAGATCTCACATGGAGTGACCGGGATTTGAACCACGGACCCAGCGGTGAGAGGCCAGTGTGCTGCCGCCTAGGCCACGGAGGCTTCGAATCTAACATACTGTACACCTCGTTAAGTGTCACCCTGTATTTTTTTTCTGACCCCCTGCACACCCCTTTAGGAGGCACCCTGTATTCTTATCTGGCGTCTTGTATAACTCTTTAGAAGTCACCCTATATTCTTGTGTGACATCTTGTACACCTCTTTAGGAGTCACCCTATCTTGTGGCCCTCTTTAGGAGTCACCCTGCATTCTTCTCTGCCATCTTGTACACCTCTTTAAGAGTCACCTTGTATTCTTATCTGGCATCTTGTATATCTCTTTAAGAGTCACCCTGTATTCTTATCTGGCATCTTACACCTCTTTAGGGTCGCCCTGTATTCTTTTCGCTTCGCTCGAAGCCCCAGGACTCTTTCAACAGACTCCATTAACCATTAACTTAGGCTTCCCGCATGGCTGCATGACGTCATGCACTCGCCGTCCATTACCCATTAACTTAGGCTTCCCGCGCGGCTGCATGACGTCACCGTCTCTGTCTCCGTAACGCATAACTTTTGACTCAAGCATAATGATGAAGTCGACAAGATCATTTGAAATGATAAGAACTTAATTTTGGAAAATGAAATGTCCCCCTTTCCACTATGCGAGATACTGAAATCACACCTACAGACACTACAAAATGCAAATGTTGCGCCTCTTCTTGACTCAGTTATATGCGGAAAGTTATCTTTGTACACACTTTTAAATGTCACATCATATTTCTTCGTCATATTACCGAGGAACCGACGCAATCACTCAGATCGAAAAATCACAATAGCATACCAGCATATTAATGCCAACAACATCTAACAAAGTTATACACAAATCATATAATTTCATGTGTGAAACAGATACAATATTTCGCAGCGTACAACTACCTCTCACCCACTGGTCATTATGCAAAACATCTAGGAACAAGTGCTGAATTAACCTTCAACGATTTCAAACAAAGACGTATTCGAAGCCAACTTTTTATAACAGCAGGACGCGACGCGGGAGTTAGTACGCAATTGTTGATTATCGATACAGAGCGAAACTGCGGTATCGAGATATAACTTCAAAACACGTAAAGTATATCCGTTCGATAGACGATTGGAGTGTCATCTCGCACATTCAATCCGAAATTAAGCGTGGGATTTTTTGAAAAATCGGGAGATTTAATACGTTAAGCGGGAGGGCGGGAGAAATGGTCTGAAATCGGGAGTCTCCCGCCTAAATCGGGAGAGTTGGCAGGTATGCTTCTGAGTGAAAGGGAAGCTATTCGAGCCTTCAGAGATTATCTGAAATTCAGAGAAGAAATGCCCAGGGAACTTTCTCGGGTTTGGAGGACTCTCAACACAATAGCTATATCTTCAAGTGAGTGTGAAAGGGGATTTTCTCAGATGAACTTGATTGTGACTCCAGAAAGATCATCTTTGTCAGTGAAAACCATTACCTCATTACTAGTTATAAGAATTGTTGGACCTCCTTTGACGGTATATGATCCAATGAAGTATCTCAAAACTTGGTTGTTACAAGGCCGTCATTCAGCCATGGATACAAAAAGTAAGACCAGAAAATGAACTGAGGAGGATGATGACATGTCAAAAATTTGGAAATTGTTTTGAATTCAAAAATTTGGAAATTGTTTTGAATTCAGTGTAAGTAGGTTTTGATGAAAATTACATGCTTTCTTAAATGGTCGGTAAATCACATGTCTTCTTCCTTAATTTCCCTCCTATGAGTTCCGGCACCTCATATTCCAGAAAGAAAAGCCCTGCTAACGCGTATAAAATGTTTTCTATGACATTTGAGCAATTATTGATGTGTTAAACAACTCAGAAAATATTGTTGTACCGTAGTGTTTGTACAGCTGTACTATTATAACTTAAGTTGCATTATTTGGTGTTTCGAGAACAATCACTGTTAACCTCTCAGGCCGGTTCTACGTACGTGAGTACGCGCGGTTGTAGTTATTGCAGTGGCGGTTTGCCGTACGGTATACGCTGCGTACAGCACTTCGTGAGAACTGCGTTTGTGCGCTATCTGTTGGGCTCATATGTGAACTGCTTATACTAATGTATTGTTATGAGAGCGGGGTTGCTTCATTCCCTCTCGCGTGACTCATAGCCGCCTGAGGTTACCTCTGGTCTCTGTCGGCCGGCTACTTGCGCAGCGAGAACAAAGACATGGCCTGGAATGTTCCCGGCCTACCAGGTGATGGAACTCTCGGGAGGAGCCGTGAACTCTCCTACTCTGGAAATATCCATTGAGTCACCACCCTCCCTAAGTAAAGCGACCTGGTCAGCGAGGGACGAACAGTGTTTTTGAGCGAGTGCGACAATAGTTGGTGACGTGCAAAATTACGAAACCCAAGTGAGGCTATTGCAGTGCGGTGAAGTGCTGTGTGGATTGCGAAACGCAGTGGACTGTTTTCCTAGCCTGCGGATGGCGAGACAGTGTACATTCAGAACAAGTGAGTGTGGCTTGCTTACATGAGAAAGAGTGCCGTTACTTCTAGCCAGGACTCGGGTCCACCTCATTAGCGAGAGGATTAACTGCAAGGCCGAGTGAAAGCGTGAGTCGAGCTCCTTAGAGGTAGCTTCTGTAAGACAGTTAATTGTTTCTATCTGCTTATTGTACGGTGTATATTTCTGACCTGCAAAAAACCTAACATTTCTTTAAAGGAACAATTGTGTTGTGCTTCTACCCACCGAAATCCAGTTAACGAAAGTGCCAATAGGGGTGGCACGTTACAGTATTTTAGAAGACTTGGCCTTGCAAACCGCGTAATCTTACAACAAATAGTTCATAGGTTTCCTGTTTTTTGGGGTGGGGGGTAGAAAACATATGAGAATCATCGTGCCATCTATTGAGGTAAAATAGAAACAGACAACACGTTGTCACTTGCCGTGTTCCCTACTGCCATCTGCGGTAAGAATTTTAACCTCTTGTAAATGATACGCGTGGATGGAGAATATTGTCAGGGGAAGTCCCTAACAATTCAATGAAAAATGGCAGGGCCTTCGCGACGTCTTACGGGATTCGAATAGAAAGTGCTCTGATAGGTGAGGAAGACAGTAGTGCAAGTAGTTTTGCTAGTGATTCCGGTAGTGTAGAAAGTGACATAGATTATGCCTCTTAAAGAGGAAGATAAAGAATTAGGACATGTTAATGTGCCATCAGCTGATGGTGACATTCTGTGGGAGTCGCACGAGTTGCAAGCTGCTAACATACAGCGGAAAATTCCTTTCACTGAGCAACCAGGCCCACAGAAGGATTTCGATAGTGTTTTAGATGCGTTTTTACTATTGTTTGTGTAGATAAAACTCTCTGTAATGTACCGATACATAATAAACGGGACTATTTATGAGGTAGGTATATTGTGCATAACACACAGTGACAGTGAAATGGATACCCTCAACACCCGCAATATGAAACGAACCGGCATCAAATTCATCCGCTATTTACAGCCAGTGTCGTTCAAGACACCATTGGTAATACATCCTGAAAATATTGTGTTATTAGCTTTAATTTCTGAGATATGCAACATTATTTGAAGTTCTCCAAAACTCACTCTCCAAGCCAATTTAAATACCGCCTGGAGTTCAGACGCTAGGGCATTTAAATACCCGCCTGAGAGGTTAAGGCACGTCCAGACTTGCAACTGAACTTCATAACATAACCTCATCGCGTTTCTGTCTTAGACCGCAGCATGAACAATACGGAACAAGGTTTGCTGCGTTCCACTGCTTATTGGTTTTTCTGTGTGGCATCAAAGGGCTGCGTGCGCACAAGTTACATCAAGCCTGGACAGATTCAGAACCTCGGCACATATAACACTCACTCGCCTTTGTCGGCTTGATCAGTAAACATAGACCGAGCAAAAAACATTGCATTTTATTGAAATACACCGAGAAAATAAATGTTGTGTCTAGCCAGACATCCCAGACATTTCAACAAAAATTTAAGGAAACATGCTTGGGAGGAGCAGGTGATGGAGTCGAACACAACGGCTGAGGAATGCCAGAAGAAATTGACGTCCTTTCTCTCTTCTCCCTGAAGGGAGAAAGCAAAAATAAAGAAAAGCTTGGGTACGATGACACTGTTTGGATTGTTTAAAAACATACTGCAGACTAGTGTATGAATCATTGGTTGCTAGAAATCGTACTGTCACTGCCAATCTCTCTTACACCGAGATAACCTCTCTGAAAGTGGTATGCTACTCTCCCTTATTAGAAGCTATTCAGTCGGTCGACACGAGTGTGCCCGAATTTAACAGGGAGGGGAATTAAAGTTAATTTCGTAGTGCCTGAAATATATTACATGAATTATTTATACTCTTAATAAGCCTCCACGGCTTAAGCGGCAGCACGCCGGCCTATAACCACTGGGTCCGTGGTTCAAATCCCAGTCACTCCATGTGATATTTGTGCTGGACAAAGCGGAGGCAGACAGGATTTTCTCCGGGTACTCCGGTTTTCCCTGTCACAATTTCACTCCAGCAAAACTCTCCACTATAATTTCATTTAATTTAATCATTGCCCCAGGGAGTGCGACAGACTTCGGCAGCCGGCACAGTTCATATCCTTGCCGCTAGATGGGGGCTCCATTCATTCCATTCCCTGACCCGGTCGGATGACTGGAAGCAGGCAGTGGATTTTCATTTATACTCTTAATACCGACAGCTGTGTCTACGCTCGCTAAAGCGCAGCGAGAGGCCAGGGGCCAAGCTCTCTGCTGACTCGGTAGACATATGGGTTCGAGCCCCACCGTCAGCCGTCCTTGAAATGGTTTTTCGTGGTTTCCCATTTTCAACACCAGCCAAATACTGGGACGGTGCCTTCTGACAGGCCATGGCCACTTCCTTCCACATCCTTGCCCAGTGTCATTCATTTCATCTCTCATTAATTCCTCTCATGAGGTTGGCATCAGGAAGGGCATCCTGCCGTAAAAACCATCCGCCGCATAGAATTCATCTCATCCCCAACCCCGGTGGAAATGGGAATAGTAAGGAGTCGACATGCAATACAATTTATACTCTTAATAAACCACTTCTCATAAAATGGGGAACTAAATTGGATAACTACCGTAGTTTCGTTCATCAAGCAAACATCATCAGATATCGCTCACTTAGATTTAATTTAGGTTTGGTGGGTATACATGCAGCACTTATATACAACAATACAGTGCTCTCTCGGTAATCCGGCAGATATCGGACCAGAGCACTGCCGGATTACCGAAAACGCCGGATTACTGGAAAATATCGAGAAAAACTCAGATATAATTTGAAAATCAGTTTTTTGGTAACAACCGCTAAAATAAACCGCTCTCGTCCGCATTGTAAACGTCAGGAGTTAAATCCATTTCTTGGATAACCTGTTTGAACCTTCAACAGCGCTTTCATCACATGAAAGTTTCTCACCCGTTGTACTTAGCAGTCTAATTCCATAACGTTGTTTGAATTTCTGCAACCATCCCTCGTTGGCTTAGAAATCATCCTTTTTTTGTAATTTTCCGGTAAAATTCCCTAGCCTTTCCTTTATGGATTTCACTAGAAATTGGTGTAGGCTATGCCTACCACGTTCTTGTAAAAACCAATCATAGAGGCTATCGTCAACTTTAGGATTTTCACCAGTTTTCAATGTCTGTAGTTTACTTTTTAAATTTTCATTAGTCTTGAAAAACGACTCTATTTTATCACTGTTGTGTTTTATGTCATGAACTGTAGCTCGACCAACACCATATTCGTTAGCAACACTAGTTAACGTTTCGCCCTTTTCAAGCCGCTTTAGGATTTCATGTTTATCTAACAAAGATAAGAGTTTTATATTTACATTTTTTCTGCACGGATGCCATCTTTAACACAACACTACTACAGTACAACTGTCCTACACTAAGCACCTGAGGGGGGCGTGCGTGAGTCATCGCTCTTGGCGCCAGTGCATTGTTTACTCAGACACTAGTCTTGTCGCTGCGTGGGAAACATTGTACAGTATTGAGGACGCATTATCAAATCAGGTGTTGAGCTCGTACTCGAATACAAAACGCCGGATTACTGGGAGTGCCGGAGAGCTGAGATGCCGGATTACAGAGGGAGAAGCTTTTGAATAAATGTTGGAACAAGTCGGATTTTTTAACCAATAAAAGGCTTTTGATACCATTGTTGGACATTTTAAAAGGATTCGAATAAAGTACAGGGATAAAAGGGTGATCTTCAATCTATACAGACATCAAATCTCCTTACTCGTCCCCATCAATTTCCATTACATGATTCTCAATCTCCTTACCCCTATACAAACGCTTCATGTAAGCCTTCCATCTCTCAACCTTTTCTTCTCGATCTGTTAGAGGTTTTCCATCGAGTCCTTAATATTATAGCACTTGGTCTTCCATTCCCCAAAAGTATTCAATCCTTCAATAAGCTGTATCTACTTTTCCTACTTTCAGACAATTTTCTATACTTGCACATTTCTCTTTCAAGCATTGTTCTTATGCTTCCTTGCACTTGTATACCTTATTTTTCATATGTCTGTATTCTGCTTTACCTCTCTCATCTCTTGCATTCTTGTGTTTCCATCTTTCATCCATTAATTCAAGTATATCTTGAGTGATCCATGGTTTTCTACTTATTCTTTCCTTTTTACCAATGTTTTTCTCTGCAAATTTTGTTTCAGTCTATTGCCCACCTCTTAACGTTTGACTTTTCTTAATTTTCTTCAGCTTAAATCTGCATTTCATAACAACTAGATTGTGGTCAGAGTTTATATCAGCTCCAAGATATGTTTTGCAATCCAAAATCTGGTTTTGGAATCTCTGCTTGACCATTATGAAGTCGATTTGGGATCATCTGGTATCTCCTGGTCTCATCCGTGTGTATATTCTTCTAATGTGGTTATTGAAAAGGGTGTTAGCTGACCAACTTGTGCTCGGTGCAGAATTCCATCAGCCTACTTCCTCGATCATTCCTTTCAGCTAATCCGAATTCTCCCACTATCTTCCCTTCTCTTCCTTTTCCTGCCAGAGCATTCCAATCTCCCATTACTATAACATTGTGTCACCCTTCACATACCTCAGATTTTATCTATTTCTCCCAAGATTTTTTCAAATTCTTCATCAGCTTGACTGGTGGGTTATACAGACTTTACCTACTGTGGACCACATAGGTTTTGTATTGATTTTAGCTACAATAATCCGTTCACACTTAGGAAGCAAAATAACCAGTCCACCAGGTCCAAGTCCCCACACCGCAAGCTGCTGCCGTTAGTTCCTGCGATGTGGCAACACCACCACTTAGCTCATCGAGCCTGTCTCTTTCACGCTGCTTTACACTTTTAATGTATTTGTGCACTTTGTAAACGATTTCTTGGGCTTGCCTGTGCACTACCTGTCATTTACTTCCCTCTGCTTTCATAGCACTCAAAATGTACACAATCGCTTTCCTGACAACACACGAGCTCAGATTCTCAAGACAGACTGACTGTGATTGGTGGGATGGAAGTGAGGCATGACGTAATGGTAGCGTTGTGTTTTGCACCGCCTTCCCGGCTGACTCGAGCTCTAGTGAAGAAAAATGATCGGTAGGACTCAAACTAAGACGCCCAGGAATAACAAACTTAGTAATGGAAGTAAGGATTAAGGGCAATAACTGGACGGGTAGACCAAGGTTATAATACGTTAAAGAGATTGCCTCGGATGTAAGGTGTGGTAGCTATGTTGAGATGAAACAATTAGTTTAGGACAGGGATGCATGGATAGCTGCATCAAACCAGTCAGAAGACTAAATACTCAAACAACCACTGCAAATGAAAATTGAGGAAATATTCATTAACATTTATGGCAAGTGTATATGTGGTTTAGAACTAGCGAGTGTTGTTAGAATGGTGTGCAACATCTTGGGAAACATTTCGGCAATAATTATTCCAAAATTCTTAGTAACAATATTGTTTCTCCGGAAATTACGACATTTACAACATATTGATTTTCACTGGCCGGTCTGAAAACAAGGCGAGTAGGCCCAATTAAGATTGTGTTTTAAATATGGTATATTGAAAGTGTATGTGGGTATTTAAGAATTCATTGTCGAAATCTTTCTTTGCGTTTTGATCAGGTACTGTAGAGAGCTCTTTTATTGCATTTCTCTGCCATATTCTGTGAAATAACTCTGTTGGTGTCTGAATGTTTGACTTGAAGTGAGCAAGAGTCCACAGGAGACAGCCTGGTTAATGTGATGTCACACAGTGTAGTGTATGGCCTCCACTTTATGAAGCCTCGCCTAGTTACATGGAGATTCAGCCTCTTCAGGACTTAGTTCATTGAATGTGGATTAAAGTTTAAAAAAACTAATTAATGTTTCTCTGAAAGAAAAAAAACAACAAATATTTAAATGTCAATATTATAGTAGGGACTCTAAAGACCTCTAATGGATAGAGAAGAAAAGATAGAGATAAAGAAAGCATACATAGATATTTTGTGTAGAATTTGATAGCCCTTAGTAGGAACAAGGCATAGATTACAATACCGACTGAGTTGCTACATATAATAGGGGCTGGTGGTCTGATCAGGTTATTTCACTTAGTATTTGAACTATGAAACATGTGAAAGTGCCCTCTGATTTTAAGAAGAATGTTATCATCCTTATACCTAAGAAAGCAGAAGCTGACAGATGTGAAGATTACAATCAATTTGATCTCTCATGCTTCAAATATTGTGACAAGAATAATTTACAAGATGATGGAACTACAAATAGAAATAACGTTGGGTGAAGATCAGTTTGGCTTTAGACTGATCTTGGAAGGCAGAATAAAGGAAGATAAGAGAACCAAATGGCATTTGTGGGCTTAAAAAAAAAAAAAACTTTTGATAACAATGTTTGGCATTTTGAAAAATATTGAAATAAAACAGAAATCAGACTGCAGTTATTACAGATGTAGGACATGAGAGAGAGGCTAGTGTTTAGAAAGGTGTACAGCAAGGCTGCAACTTATCTCCCATACTTCTCAATCTGTATACAGGCAATGAAGAATATACAGGGTGTCTACTGTAAGGATGAAGTAAAAATTAGTTACTTTTTAGCTACCTTTTAGTTACCTTTTAGTTAATTTTAGTTACCTCTGAATTCAAGATACATCTGCGGTCTGAAAGCAAAGGGGCTCATCACGTGGTGAAGAAAAACAGCAATGAACTGTGTTTAAAGCGGTAAATACAATTCACTTAGGGAGTTATAAAAAAATTTAAAACAGTAATAAATACTAGATATTTATTATCAAATGAGTTGTTTCAGCCAATATGTCATCTTGTGCACAAGGCGTTTTTATAATTGCCAAGAGGTTGCTCTGCTCTTGACCGTTTGACGAGATTTCCTTTGTGTCCGCGGTAGATCACAAAGAAATTTATGGGACGTTACGTGATAGTAACGGAATTCTGTCTTCGCAGTCAAGTACGGAGAAATTTCGAGATGTTACACGATAGGCGCTGGTCTCACCCGTTTGTCGAGATTCCCGTAGTTTTTGCGACAGAACACGGATAAATATCGCGATTTAGATAATCGCTGTCACTTTTAGTTGTTCGACAAGATTTCCATTGTCCTTGAGGTCGGGCACGAGAAAATATAGCATTATTACGTAATCAGCGCCACTTGCTGTCCGTTTGACAAGAATCCAGTATTCCTCATCATTGAATGCGGAGAAATATCGCGATGTATCGCAATCGCTGCCGCTCTTGGCCGTTTTACGAGATTCACGTTGTCCTCGCGATATTATGCATACCGCACCGTACCCGGCCGTTGAATGATTGTCTATCCGTCCTGACAGAATTGTGGATGCAAGCTCAGGGTTGGGCATGGTTAAAATTCACTAGTAGTTATGGACAAGTTGTATGGCCGGCGCAGTGATTCCCGCTGTCCCTATGCTGTGGTTGGGAGCTATCAGTTCAGGGTGGATCACGAGGAGAAATTAGTATCGCGACGCTACCTAGGCTGTCTTTTCTAAGTGGGTTGATGCACTTCTCGCTCCCCGTACGCTTTTAAGTATACGGTCATGGGAAAAGTGGCGAGTAGGTTTCGGAATGTTTCGTGATTGGTGCCCAAACAACTTTGACGGGATTCCCGCAGTCCTCGTGGTCACAAGTTCACGTTAGGGAACGGGTTTATGATTTTACGCTACTGACGTCGATCTCGGACCATTTGACAAGATTCCCGCACGCAAGCCGTGCGGTCAGCCGGCCGTCTTGAGTATGAATGTTCGAAGTAGGTATCAAATATTAAGAATTATTCTGAGAGGATTGCACGAATAATACGACTAGAGGACACGTTTTCTTTCGAATGCAAATCACGAATTATACAAGTTATACAAGTTTTCGAAATAACCGGTTGGATTATAATATATCCGATGGAACCAAAGTTCGAAGGAAAACTCGACATATAACGGAATTTCGAATTAACCATACTGGACGTGACAAATTTACGAGATAGATTTTTAAAATAAGTTATAGCCTACGTATTTCGAAGCTTTTTCAAAATCCTTTTTCGAAACGGTAACATTTCGCAAGATTGCGACATTAAATTATTTCGCGTTATTTCTGGACTTCAATTTGACATAGTCTCCAAATAAATGCGAGAAATGCGAGGTTTCTGATTAATTTCAGAAGTTTTCGCGAATCAACGACTCGCGAAAAGTCAGGTTTCCTAATAACACAGATAAATATTTCACACAAAACTAAAAAGTCATCTTGATGCCGAAAATATACGCTGAACGATGTATACCACTCAGGGTATCCTCAGTATGGATTTCCTCGAGGTCGGGCACGAGGAAATATAGCTTCTGCAATCGGCGCCGCTTGCGTGAAACTTGCTCCATCGCAATCTCTGAGCATAGAGGCACAAGTTTAAATGATTCAATCTGCCTTCGGAAAATTTTCGTTACCCGTATGTAAAATTCGTTACTTTTTCGTTACTGGTAGACACCCTGATAAAAGAGAGAAATTTACAGCAGGGAGTAAATGATCAAGGTGAAATTATTAAAACTCAGAGATTTGTTGATGACATTGTTACATTGTTATCTTAGCTGATTCAACAGAGGATTTGAATGAGTTTCTAAATGGTATGGAGACGGTCTTGAGGAAAGAATTCATGATGAAAATCAATAACATGTAAAACAAGAATAATGGAATGCAGCTGCATTTGATAATACAGTGTGTCCGCAAATTCTCTCCGCAGCTGCGAGCTACGCGGTGAACCCTTTATCCACAGGCTGTATAAAGGATTCTAATAAATTATTCATCACCTTTTGATACATTTCTACAGACAGCAGATATGAGAGCCAGACGGTGTTGGGAAATATTGAGAAATAGTGGCCGAGAGGACACAATGGTTTAAGCTCCTGTGGTATTTTAGGAAGTAGCATAAATATTCATGACACATAGGACAGGTGCAACTTTTAGCGCGGAGATGGCTTGGGTACGCATATCATGGCCTGTTGCTATGAGTGTTGGCACCAAGAAGAAAATCGAATGCTACGATGAAATTGGTCAATCTTCATGTTAACCACTCCCTATGGCAGAAATACAAGTAAAAGCGCCCAAAGATCTACAAGAGTCTGAACCAAGAGTTTTAGCGGCAACTCTGCTTGGTAACGCACCCTGGTAAATTAACGCGGGAGTTATCTACTGATTAACTCCACGATCGATTCGAGCCATCTACAGCATAATCGTAACCTCCACACTGCTACGAACTCAATGATACCGATCGCATGCTAGTCTGATAATTATTATGGAATATTTTTTTACAAATCCCCTTCCACACCGACCCTAGCCAGTTTCATTTATAATGATCCAGAAAGCTTTGAGAGAACACACTTTCATTTGTGCGTCTGAGGATGTAACGTTAACTTTTATTTTGTGCGTCTGAGGACGTAACATTGATATTTATTTGAGCATTTGAGGACGTAAGGTGTCCGAGGACACGAGGCATACTCTGCAATATTTTTCATGTATTTGAACATGGAACATTTTCGTCAAGTTATAAGTGTAACTTCAGTGATTTATTTGTAGTCCCAGTACTACCAGATAGGACCAGTTCATCGAAATAATTCACCAATAGACTGTCAAGGAATTTAGTACTTGATCGGTGAATTTAATAGGAAATATATCGTGAGTGTATCTGACAAAACTTTATTTAATTCAACACGAGATGACGTCTAGGAACGAGACCGGATCTTGGAACCAGCAGGACATTTGCCAGAAGATGTCGATGATGAGATAAGCATCTTAAAGGGATGATGGCTGCAGATGTTTCCTTGACGCTGTTTTAAAGGATTGAGTACAAATGAATTTATTTATTTATTAAATCAGCTATGGTATTATGGGACATATTTTTGTAGATATTTGTTTGCTTGTTTGGTAATGTAGATTCTTAGTTCTTGTTTACTGACACGTTAAGTATGGGACAAGCCGAGCGTTGTGTAATTTGTAAATATTGTGATTTTGTTTGGTTCAACTTTACGGGGCGACGCGCAGCTCGTGCTCGCTTGCGTAAATCGCGGTCAAGCATTATAATTCGGAGGTATGCCTTATAACAAAAATGGAACTGAATTAATTTTGAGATTAAAAATAGAATTTGGAGGGTAAAGATTATTTGTGAGCAGAATTTATGACGGATCAGGATTATTTTGATAGTTGCTTTTCCAGCAGATCTGAATGGGATGGCACTTTGCACCCGAGTTTTTGTTGTGTATTTTTTTTTAATGTGTCAATGGACGCAATTTTTGTTGATCTGTTTTGAGCCGACCCAGTGGTATGTTTATGGGTGAGTCAGTCCAAGCTTTATGATGCGTAGTGTGATTTTTATGATGTGCTAGCGAGAATATATCATTGTGATTATTCTGACTTGCTCCACATCAGCCCAGTTCATAACCTCGCGAGGCTGGACTTGTGGTATATATTTGTGTTTTCTTGCCATCCAGGTGGATGAGTGAGATATGTTGGCGTTTCCAGATGGATCTTGCACCTAGCTTGAAGGACTGAGAGAGATAGTTGAGGCAGCGATGACTCATACAAGAGGGGCGCGTTCAAATCAGATAACACGACTTGTCATTAGTAACAGGCCAGGATCCTGTACTTCACTTTAAGACGTTGCTTAATATTCACAAAACCTGATCGGTTATAATGAGTATTTGATTGATTAAATGGGCGTTGTCCATAGTTGTAAGGTAGCTTCCGAAACTCCTGTTTGTCTGGCGTTTTATAAAAATGTAAACATAGTTTTCAGCCGTTAGGCTTGTATTTTGTTGCTGTTGCTTTAATTCTTGTGTGTTTATTTTACGCGTTCAATTACCCCGTGTGGCATTAGGGTGCGCGAGGCTATGTTCCCAAGTTGTGATGAGAGCGTTTT
This sequence comes from Meconema thalassinum, assembly GCA_946902985.2. NCBI lineage: Eukaryota > Metazoa > Arthropoda > Insecta > Orthoptera > Tettigoniidae > Meconema > Meconema thalassinum. The sequence continues at coordinate 791,980,789 of OX336390.1, forward strand.
GGCCTATTTTGTGGCATGCTCTTTTTATTCCGTGTGCTCTGGCACCAGCTAGAATCTCAGGGAGATTCTTCATCTTTTTATATTATTAGATCTTGCATGTGTCAGTAGTAATTATAGGGTATTAATTAAGGGTGGGTCCCATAGCCGTATTGTGATTTAAAAGATGCAACTCCGTGAGCAATATGACTGTTTCAGTTGTAAACGGATTCGCATCAGTACTCATTTTCTTATTAACGAGCAGTACACCACGCATTATATAACTTCTTGACCAGGAAAAATGGACTTGCATCCATATGTTGTGACGAGCGAGTTCTTACCGCTCAAGTTTATGTTATGATTATCATTTTGTGTGAAGCTGTATTCACATTGTTTTGTGGGTGGAGCGAGTCTTACCGCTCAGTGTTATATTTATTTCTTAAGGGGGTGAAAGTCACGGAGGATTTCTTTTATTTATTATTATTATGCACATAATTTTCAGTCATTAAATTTCTTTTATTCTACTTGTTATTCATTTTATTTCTAGTATAGCCTCTGTCATGGACCTTTCTATTCATTAGAGCATGTTGTTTTTAAGCGAACGTTGCTGTGTAATGCAGTCAGGACTGAACACGACCCCGTAGATGAATCTTGAGAAAACCATGCTTTATTGAAGGGTGCAGCGGGTCTCGCCTTGCGAGACGTGTTCGGCTGGCAGTACATTTTTGTCCCTGTATACGCAGTCTCACCGCAGCGCTTGTTCCATGTTGACATTCAACTTGAGTGGTTGGTTGGGGAATCCCGGTTCATTATTGCTGACAGTGATTGCCTGTGCATGACGGTGTTGACGCTGTAAGTTGTGTTCTTGTCAAGTTCTTGTGTAAGCTGAGTCTAGTGAGAATGCTTACTGAAGAGCGTGTGATTTTTGTGGAAGAGGTTTTCCTTGCTGGTGGAAATTTTACGGAGCATGTGCGGCGGCAATTTAGTTTACGTTTTCCTGCTTCTTGGTGTCTACATCTTGACACTGTACGCAACTTACAGTGTCAATACTGTCATGTACAGGCACTCACTGTCAGCAATAATGAACCGGGATTCTCCACCCTACCACTCCAGTTGAAGGTCAATCGGAACAAGCGCTGTGGTGAGACTGCGTATACAGCGATATGAATGTACTGCCAACTCAACGCGTCCCGCAAGGCGAGACCAGTGTAGCTCGCCAAAGCGGAGAGAATTTGCGGACACACTGTATAATTAGATGTAAGGCAAGGACATTGGGCATTAACCTTTCCAGAATGAAAATAAAAATTAATCGCTTGTCTCTTTTCCCAGGTCTACTTGACAATTATTTCATTGAAAATGAAAATCCACAGCCTGCTCCCACCGACCAGGTCAGGAATGGAATGAATGAAGCACCCATCTAGCGGCGAGGATATGAACTGTGCCGGCTGCCGAAGCCTGTCGCACTTCCCTGGGGCAATGATTAAATGAATGACAGATGAAATGAAATGATAGTGGAGAGTGTTGCTGGAATGAAATTGTGACAGGGAAAACCGGAGTTTCCGGAGAAAAAACTGTCTGCCTCTGCTTTGTCAAGCACAAACCTCACATGGAGTGACCGGGATTTGAACCACGGACCCTGCAGTGAGAGGCCAGCGTGCTGCCACCTAAGCCATGGAGGCTCTAATTATTTCATTATGAATATTAAATATTTTCAAAAAATAAATGCAACGGGAAAAAAAATTACTGAAGATGCCATACTCTTCCTCCAGCTGTAATTTCTCTTTCAGTAGTTGTAGTTGCGCCTCCTTCATTTTAGCTTTCACTTCCCGTCCCAGTTTGGATTGATCATGCTGATGTGTTCTCTTTTGTTTGCTTGGTTCTGGTGATTCAGACAGATTATGCTTGGCAGATCTCTTCTTTCTCTTCATGACAGGTAATCTGAAACAAGCAGCACATAATGTGCACATAAATGATACACAGTATACCATTCAGAGACTTGACACAAGTTCATACATTCAATGGCAAAACTTCATCCTTCACATCAGAGTTCTCTACTTGTGTTTCTTAGTTTCTGGCTCGGTTTGGAAAGAGGAAACTAATGAGGGGTGGCTGTTCTATTTGACTGAAAGTTGGAATATATTCCGTTAATATTCTACTAATCACCAATTTTCCATTAGTGTTAATTCAAAGCTCTTGCCTAGTTATCAATTTCTGGCCAATTCAATGTCCAAAAATCTACAGTTAGAGTGGTGCTTAATGAACTTTCAGCTTTTTGTTGGTATTCCTAATCTCAGTATTTATTGTATACTAGCAACCCACCCCGGCTTCGCCCGGGAACAGTTATGAATGCAAAGTGATAGGCTACTTTTAACCGAGGTCTTATAAGATTTCCTTGTATACGACATTAGTCGTTTTCACTCCAGCAGTGAACACGAAAAGATTTTGGTTTGATGTAACACGCGATAGAGCCACGTAAATCTGTCCCTGAGAAAAACATTCTCCACTGAGATCAACTCCAGTCATGCTAAGTGTCTGACCTGGTGCTTTGTTTATAGTCATGCCAATGCAGACTCTTACTGGGAATTGTGCTCCCTTGAAATGATAGGGATCATAGAGATTCTGGGTACTAAGACCGTTTCAAAGTTTTCACTACTAATAGCGTCCCATTGCATAAATTTGGTGGGTGTAAATTACGTAGCAATATAACAGGCACTCACACTTTTAAAATAAGCTTGTGTGGTGGCAAGCCAGAAGGAAGTAAAGAATTTAGGAATTCTGTACGGTAATGAGCAGCTTCTTCACTATCGACTACTGCGTCTACTGAGTAATATACTTGAGCCTGGGCAGTGAATTTGGAGAACATCAAGTCATTAATTTTCACAACTTGTTCGTTTGTGGGCGATAATATTGCTCTTTCTTTAAACAATGAATGAGACTTGTTAGATAGGTCATGGATTTGAGGATAAACGCTATCAATCAATTCTTGAATGCTGCTTACAAAAACACAGAAATCGTGACTGATGGTAATTTTCCCGTCAATGACCGGTAAATCTGTATTACCGACTCGAAGTAACAAATTAGCACGGTAAATCTCTAATTCCAACTCTAAGTAACAAATTAGCAAACATACTATTATGAAGGAGGAACCATTATAGGATGGTATAGAGAAACCTAGACTTAGATGGTATGGACATGTAAACGAATGGAGGAGAAGAGGATACCCAGGAGGATACACGAGACGAAGTGGGAAGGAAAGAGACTGAGAGACAGGTGGCTGAAGGGGGTGGAAGAAAGCGTGAAGAAGAGAGGAGAAGACTGGACAACGGTGGAGGCTGAGAGATGGTGGGAAGACAGAAGACGTTGGAGAGGCTTGTGTTCCAAACAGACCCGGCCAGTGGCTGGAAACTGTGCAAGATGATGATGATGATGACTATTATCTTCTGAAGATAAAGAGTAAGGAAAGGAAGGAAGATTGCAGTTTTACGTGACCGTGAATCTTGTGATTATGAGCCACGGGACCTCCTTTTTACGTGGAATCCGAACCACAGGACATGGCATTTCACTTCGAAAATCTCACATGCATTGACTGGGAATCGAAGAAGATAAAGAGTACTCTCATGTTAGTTTTGAGTGCCAATTTAGTTACATCCGGCCAGTTGTAAGATCTTTTTAATGAAGTGTTCACTTCGTCGGCTCTCGTTCCTTTGGTAACAACTGGTAAGATTTGACGAAAATCTCCGGCGAACAAAACTGTGCAGCCACCCATAGGTGTGTTCCGATTCCTTAGATCATGCAAGGTCCTGTCTACAGCTTCAAAGGAAGTTTTGTGCGACATTGTAGCCTCATCCCATACAACTAAAGAACAATTTTGGATTAAACTGGCAGTGTTACTTTGTTTTGAAATATTACATATGCTTCCATCATTACTGCCGACTTTTAAAGGAAGTTTAAATGTTGCATGTGCTGTTCTTGGCTGCAATTCCACATGATGCGACGGCAAGAGCAATATTACCACCAGGCTTACCGGGCGAGTTAGCCGTGGTTGTTAATGCGTGCTGTAGGCAGTCGCTCACATCCGGGAGGCGAGGAGGTTCGAATCCCCCCCGCCGGCAACCTTGAAGATGGTCTTCTGTGGTTTCCCATCTTCCTTCCAGGCAAATGCCGGGGTTGGTACCTAACTATAGGCCACAGCCTCTACCTTCCAATTCCTCGTCCTTACATTTAAACTTTCCTCCCCAGACAACACTCCGCATGCGACGGTACTTATAGCTCGGGTGTCCACATAGAAGCGGCTACAAACTCTGGCGAGCCGAACATGTCCTCGGACACTCCCGGCACTAAAAGCCATACGCTTAAAAAAAAAGGAAATTTAAAAAAAACTCCAGGGGCATCCAGAAAAAATATCTTACCTTCCTTCTTAGTGATGCTAGATATGATGGGTGTCATAAGCTTGTTTCTGATCGTGGTTCAGACGATGCTCTTCTTGAGCAACGGTTTCAAGGAGCCGAGGACAAATTTTTTCTTTCTCTTGTGACAATCGAGAAATTATTTGTTGCTCTGTTTCATTGTTACATGATAAGCGCTTTTTTTTTTCGATGTCAATGAACTATGACCTACATTGGTTTTATATCTCGGCATGATGGCTTAAAATCACTGACTAGATTAATTATAGCGAATTCTTGTCAGACGTAATTTAAGAATGGCGATGTGCATGAAACACAAATACCCCTTCCGTCCAATCTTAAAATGACTGTGTATTTCGCGGAACGAAAAGTTCACAGGCGAAATGAAGAAAAGCCGAGTTGCACTTCCAGGGGAATTCCGAGGTGCATGAAACACAAATCCCCCTTACGTCCAATCATAACTTAACTGTGTATTTTGCGGAACGGAAAGTTCGCAGGCGAATTGAAGAGTTGCACTTCCAGGGAATGGCGAGGTGCATGAAACACAAATCTCCCTTCAGTCCAATCTTAACTTGACTGTGTATATTGCGGAACGAAAAGTTCACAAACGAAATGGAGAAAAGCTGAGTTACACTTCCATTGAAACTCCAAATACAAGCACCCTTCTCTGAAGTCTTAACTCAACACGACTCGACGGTTTGCTGCTGGCTGTATCTGGGGTAATAGGTTCGCCCGCTAGTTAGGCTGTAACAGGGGTGATAGACTCGCCCTTAGCTAGCTCGTAAACTGTCGCCTCAGTATTTGAATGGACATGGTTGGAAGAAATGAAAACATAAAAACACTTATAGTTGGCGATGTATTGAAGATAGAGATATGCTCTCCTGGACTTTTTTGTAGAACTTTTCATGCTGAACAATTCTTACACTCACAGTATTTAGATATTTTTATAGTTTGCCCAGTGTAAGCTTGCAAAGCGCTCGGACGCCAGATTTTTTCCCGACTTTTTCACTGAAATCTTTACTACTCGGCTTCCTTTGATCATAAATAAATTATTTTCAACAGACATCGTCCTCGAGATATCCTTTACAGAATGGTAAAACCGCATCAAAATCCATTCTGAGGTTCTCGAGATTACCCGTGACATCCAAGAATCGGGGACTTGGTTTTATACTAAGTAGAGATATACTATAACTAGAAAAAGTATCCGTTCTTCGATATTAATGGGCAAGCTTTCTCAGAAAGGCAGTAGTTAGTAAAAATCTGTGTCGAAGAATCAGAGAAGGAGAAAACCAAGGTAATCTTGGAACAAGTATGAATTTTCCAACTGTAGAACAAAAAAATACTTATAGAATGTGTCATTATGACACATTGCGACCGTTTCATGAAACATTAACATTGCGACCAAGGAAAGGTTAATATCGAGACATTTATATTTTTATTCACAACCTAGGTGTGCCGGTAACCTATAAGCAGAAATACACTGAAGAAAATGGAAATTGCAACACCATGAAGGCATTGGTCGTTTGTGTTGATTTTCAAGATATGGAACGATGCCATGTAGGCAGTAGGGCAGCTGGTGAAGAAAAATTGTGGGTGTGCACTCTTAAAAAAAAACACATCTAAATTTGATGCATATCTAAGCATACAAAATAACTGTCTCATCACAATGTTACTCTATTTTGTATGCTTAGATATGCATCTAGTGGCATTTGGAGTTCGTTTTTTGACACCTCGATATTTTGCTGTTTTATGTTCCCTCCTGAATGCACAATGAAGCTGTTGTCTGATTTGTTACTATCCTAGTACTTGAAATTCCAATTCTGCATTCATGTAGGCTCTTGATTGTTCATATTTGTCGATTTTAGTTAGATTTCATTAGAAAGCTACCTATTGCAAAGGGTACCATTGCGACATCCGGAAAAAAATTGACACATCTTCGCGTTTCACATCCCACAGATCCCAAAACCACCGTCAGTTCAAAAGTTAATATATAATGTATATGTATAGGCCTACATAGAATATAACCATTCAAAATCTCGGTCGAGTTCGCTAACGGGCAAAATCGGACCAAGGGGTTGGAAATGGGGGGAAAGTGAAATATTGCTATAACTTTCATAGTATGTTAAGAACTGAATCCATTCAAAGTTCGTACTATTTTTCGAATAAGGGCCAAGTGCTTATCTTCGTAAGTTTGACCAAAGGGGTGGGGAAAATGGAGTTTTTAGAGAAAAGAAATCATATCTCCCTTAATAGGCACAATATCAAAACAGTTTAAAATGGCCAATACCCCTCTAAAATGTAACAACATTTTTTGTCTGAAAGAGTATTTAATATGACCCTCCCTTGCACCAAGGGATGAGCAAAATATTTCAGGTATTATAAGAAGATACTGTATGCTAAACATGTGGAACTTTCGTAGGTATACTGTACAACAATTGGCAAATTCAGTGAATTCGAAGCATTTTTCTTCGCCCGGTGAAATCTACCTCTGCTTCCGGCGAGCAGAGAGGGATTTTCTTTTTTTGTGCACTTAGCACGACTATAAGCACGGAAAACATTACATCCTGTTGGTTAGTTCACAGCCATAAGCCCACTCATACTAACTTGCTATAATTTCATCATGGAATAAGCGATTCCTAACCTTCGCTTTGCACAGGGATGTTTGAATTAAATTCAGGTTTGGATAGGTCTTCCCATTTCTTATTATATGGCCACCTTTTCTTGCAGAGTAAGTACGTTGGGACGATGAAATAGTTTTTAAATCCTGAACAGTAGCCATAATAATCCCGAATCCCACCTCGGCCGTCCTGAAAATGATTTTCGGGGTTTTCCATTTTTATCACTACGCAAATACCGGGACGGTTCCTTTCAGACCAACGGTCAAAATCTCTTCTTTGACCCTGAATTAGACCCAAGTTTGCGGTCACCTGTCACCATCCCCAGATGCATTTGCTGAAAAAGTGTGTTTGCCTCCCAGACACCATCCTTCCGACGGTAGAGGAATGATCCTAGCTATGTCAGTGGGTGAAGGCAAGGTGGTAGGATAAGCTATCAAATACTTTATAATGCGCACGCACTCAAATATTCCACACTTCAGAAACACACTTGTGACAAATACTTGCCATGGCCAAGATCAACAAGATAATAGGCTGCGTTAATCCTCCAAATTACTGGACCTTAAAAATCTGTAAATTATAAAGAAATGTTATGAAACTGAATTCACTGTTACAACTATAGACTATATAATATCATACAGTTGGCTGTATGATTGTGGTTTTTAAATGCACATTGAAAATCAAATGGCAGTGGCGCTATTATACAAGCTGCGTAAAGACACAACCTTTCAAACAATTTCAAACTGCGCATGAAACTCTGGTTGGTACAACAATTCACCAACAGATAGTACGGTAGCTCCTGCACGCTAGCGGTCATCGCTTCTTCGTCTGTCAATCAGATGCGACAGTAGATGGAAAATAAAGCAGAGCATGCGCAGTACAATTCGCCAGGCGAGTATTTGGCTCCGATTCTGTTATAGTAAACACACATCCCCTCTCCCCTCTTGCCAACTGTTTTCTGCCATCAAGCCTAATGCTGGCTACAAAGCTGCAAGTGGCGAACGGCGATATTTGATGATACCCGAGCCAGCACACAAGCAACGTTCAGTGAGGCGCAACGAACGCGGTACATTTAAATGTAAAAAAGTGGTATCCTGGACATTTGTTGACGCTTTATACTACCATAAAATCTTATATTAATTTTTATATTCGTAAAATTGAAATGTGAAAGGCAATTTTTCAAGAATGGGTGTGCACTGGCTCCAGGGCGAATACCCAGAAACCGCCACTGCATGTAGGTATGTAAACGATCAAAGTTTCAGACCCATTGGATTGTTGCTACAGGTCTCCCCACGTGATTGGTCGCGGATGAATCAACTCCAATATACGGACTCTGGTGTAGCGTAATTGACTTGCAGTCTGTGCAGTGAAGTGTTACCCGTCAAACATGCCTCGACGACAGAGAATAGCACGCTATCAACAACTGCCACCGTTTGAGAGGGCTCGGATAATTGGGCTGTGTGAGGCTGGATTATCGCTAAGGACTGTCGCTGCACGTGTTGGCCGACAGGCATCTACGGTACGTGTATGGCAGCAGTGGTAAAATTAAGGTACCCACACTCATAGACCTGGCACAGGCCCAGCGCGACAGACAACTGTAAGAGAGGATCGCCGCATCATTCGGATGGCCCGGATGGAACCCCATGCAACAGCAGCGCTAATTCGAGCAGCTGTGGCACCCCACGTTACACAACAAACAGTTGGTAATCGCCTACGTGCAGCTGGCTTACGATCCCGTGTCCCTGCAGAAGGTGTTCCATCGACCCCACAACAGCGACGTGTAAGGCTGGCCTGGTGTCGAGAACGATCGACGTGGGTCGACGAATGGCATAGGGTCGTCTTTAGTGATGAATCGCGCTTCTGTCTTGCCCGCAGTGATCGCCGGAATCGTGTGCGCCGATGTACCGGGGAGAGGGGCCACCCAGACCTTATTGTCGAGAGGCACACAGGGCCAACACCAAGCATTATGGTCTGGGGAGCTATTGGCTTTAATGTGAAATCACAATTAGTGCTTGTTGAGGGCACTATGACTGCTCGACAGTACGTTGATAGGGTACTCAATCCTGTGCTTGTCCCTACGATGGCGAACATTGCTAATGGGATGTTTCAGCAGGACAATGCCCGGGTTCACACTGCACGCATCTCCAGAGAAGCTCTCCACGACATCACAACCTTAGAATGGCCCGCCAGATCCCCGGACCTCAGTCCTTTTCAGCATGTGTGGGACATGATGGGTCTACAACTGGCCAACCGTCCTCAGCCACCCACAACTCTGGAACAACTGACCCGTGCAGTGCAGCAGGCATGGGCCACAATTCCTCAGGAAGCGATCCAGGGCCTTATTGACTCCATGCCTCGCCGAATTCATCAATGTATTGCAGCTCGTGGTGGGCACATCCTGTATTGATTGTTGTCCACACTTGCGGTCAGAGGGACCTGAAAGAGTAATCATCGAATCACAACCGAACACTTGTCCTGCATGTTCAATTGCAGCAATGTAGCACCACTCCTTCTGGGTGTTGCAATTTCCATTTTCTCCAGTGTATGTATTACGTGTTGTCTGCGGCTAGAGTAAACACTATATACAAAACCGCTCAGAAGTACAAAAGTTTAATATTACAATGCATTAAATAAAAAATTACGACACCATGCTTAGAAAAACATTACCCACTAAACTTTACCTCAAAATCTATATACCAGCCAAAACTTAACTAAAACTATTCATAACAAATTAGAGACATCTTGTGGCAACGTCTTCTTCTTATTCCTAAAACGTTTCTGCTTATGCAGGCCATTCACTTAGCCTCCTTCAATCTCTTCTTTTCTTCCACAATCTATCGTTCAGCATTTCCTCCCACTGTATTTCTCTTCAGGTCACATCATCCTTCACCGGGTCCCTCAGAAACTGTCGGTTCTAGGGTCTTAAAATGCGGTTTTCGGGGTCCCTTTAGGGACTCCGAGTTTTGTTTCTCTCATTGAGGGGCTGAGAATGAGCTCTGCCTTGTCCTTCTACGCCTATTTCAGCATGTATTTTAAGAGGAAAAGTTCAAAAGTTTATATATAATTTTTGTATGTATATCACTTTCTTGTGGACATGATAACTATGGCAATTTTGCACCAATCCCTCTGAATTTTTTACATAATATGTATCCCTATAAAATCTCTGTCGAGTTCATTAATAGGCAAAATCGGTCGAAGGGGGTGAAAATGGGGGGCTTTTTTCGAAAAAGTAAAATATTGCTATCACTCTCTTACTATGTGAAATATCGAATCCTTTCAAAGTTCATACTATGTGTCAGATAAGGGCCAAAAATGTATGTTGGAAAAGTTTTTGATAGCACCAACCAATGACCAAAGGGGTGGGAAAAAGTTGTTTTTTTGGGAAACATTAATCATATCTCTCTTAATAGGCACAATATCAAAACCGTACAAAATGGACAATATTCCTCTAATAATAACCAAAAACTTTTGTCTGAAAGAATTTTTGATATGACCCACCATTACGTCAAGGGATGAGCAAAATGATTTTGGAATTTGAAGAATGCCAAGAGCCATCAGAGGTTGCCATGACAACGCTATTAAATTGATAAGGTATGAGCCATCAGAGGTTGCCATGACAACGCCTTTGCAGGAGATCACATTCAGTTTTCCATCTGACTCTGTGGGAAGTGGCTTCGGTGACGTAACTGGTAGAATGCTGAACTTCTATGCCCAATGTCGCGGGTTCAAAGCCGGCCGAAGTCGTCGAATTTTCTAACAGCGCTAAAAATCCCTAGGAATGCTTTCCTTCAGAGGGGAAGTTCCAACGTTCATTGCAAGTTGCTGGTTGTGGTGGCATCTAGTAGCCAAGTTCACAGCTAGGTGTCGTTGACGGTAGTATTTGGTAGCAAAATTATGAACTACTACTTGAAATTGACCGTCTGCAGTCCTTATCTGAATTACAGACTAATACAACCATCACAATTAACACCATTTATCATACAGATTCTACACACACCCAAAGTACACGGGGCTACATGACCGGGTTGTCGCAGTCCCTAAACTGAGGAACCAACAAAAATCTCTGCGGGAGATAACATTTTGCGTGAAGAAGTAACAGATCGTTAGATAGTTACACATCAGTGTCGAAACCTTGCATAAGGACAGTGTGACCACAAGTATAACAAGAAGTTCCGTGACGAACTAAAGAGCCTACTTTTCTTAAAATTTAAGATTCATGCCAATCTATACAGACCTATCTCGAAAAATAGCGAAATTAAGTTGGTAATATCGAAATTTGTAATTAGTTCGAAATATACCTGTAGCCTAATAGAACACTACAGTTGGCAGCCCTGGTGACTGAATATATTGTTAGTTCCATCTCTTAAGATACAGAATACAATATTTGGTTGAAGTCCAATGGATAGCATGGACGTTACATGCAGTTAGACATTGGATCCATCAGCGCGCGTAAAATCATGTTGGCAACAATGTCACGCATGCGTTGGTCAGAAATAATCTGAAATATTATGATCTCTTGCTGTGCCAATTTTGGATGAAATCCATTTGTGAGTGTAGAAGTTACATGTATTTGAAAATTGGACCTATCAACAGGCTTAGAGTCATGTTGGCAGCACTGACGTATATTAGTTTCTCATAATTAATCTAGAATGTTAGGTACTATACTTGTGCAAAGTTTAAAGCTGTTGGCTTACATACTTTCTGATATATTAATATTTGGGTAAAAAAATAGAGTCAGCATTTATTAACAGTTGGCAGCCCTGGTTGCTATTAAGAATAAGCATAGTCATATCTGTTATGGTACACATAGCACATAGGCAATTTGGTTGAAATCCAATTGATATTATAGAACTTACATGTATTTAAAAATTGGTCCTATCAGCAGTCTTAGAATCATGTTGGTAGCACTGATGTACATAAGTTACTCCAAATTAATCTAGAATGCCAGGTACTATACGTGTGCATAGTTTAAAGCTGTCGGGTTGCATACTTTCTGATATATTGGTATTTGGATAAAAGAATAGAGATAACATTTATTGACAGTTGGCAGCCCTGGTGGCTCTTACGAATACGCTCAGTCATATCTGTTTATGTACACATATTACGTACAAAATTTGGTTGAAATCCAATTGATAGTATAGAAGTTATATGCATTTAAAATTAGACCTATCAGCAGGCTTAGAATCATTTTGGCAACACTGCCATGCATGGCCTCCTGGAAATTAAACTGAAATATTATTATCTATACGTGTGCCAATTTTGAAATAGCTCCCATTCATACCTTCCAAGATATCCAACATGGAGCTCAAATTTCAATTGCGATTTTTCAGCAGTTGGTAGCACTGACATCATTTTCAAATATGGCCGTGAGATATTCAGGTATAGATCTTTACTCCTACCAAATTTCGTTTCGATTGCTGCAGCCGTTTAGGAGTTGATAGGGGGGGACACACACACAGCCAGACAGACAGAAGGACAGACAGACACACATTTGCCCGATCTCATAAGACTACTTTTTCCTCATTTTTGCAAAATGTGAAAAGTAGGCTAAAAATGGACCCCAAATGACGATAAGGTTACTGTCCCCATATGACAATAAAATTTTAAAAATATGCATAAAAAGACGAAAAACAAAGTTAATAAAGCTCCAATTGTAAAATACTTTCTCGCAATAAATGAGGTCTGATCCTTCTATGAAAACCTGCATATTCTGCCTATTTTCGCCTATCCCCTAGTTTGCCCAGTGAAATCTACCTCCGCCTTCCGGTGTGCCGAGAGGAATTTTTTTAAGTGGAAAGGAAAACTGCCACCCTAGGATAGGATATACTGTGACTTCTTGGGGAAAATAGCTCTGGCCAGTGCTTCTTGGCCAACTAGTACAGGTCAGTGCAACATTGAGATTTAGGGCCTAGGATTGGGGCAGGTGCCCTGGGACTAGAAACAAAATACCATCCCACAATTTTCCTGGAGGGAGGGTGGAAAAAGCCACTTTTAGAATGGCCACTGTCAGCACTGGGAAATAAATATTTGAACTTGACTTCCAGCTCCCCCTATGCAGTCATGGTTTACAACTTAACAAGCATGACTATGATGAGTGGTGACAATTAATTCATAACAAACAGTATGGTAGTACTCACTCTAATTCTTGCACAGGGATATCATTTACACATTCCACTTCTGATCTCTCTTTCAAAGGGGATTTCTTATTATGTGATCTGTCAAAATTTTGGTTTGTCTTCTTCTCATATGATGCCATTTTTCTTCCAACTTCTCACTTGAGAAGAAATTTTCTGCAACAGTAAGAATACCATAACAATCACAGGATTTGATTTTTAATAATATGACATATAGCAATAGCCAAAAATAGAAAGAGGCAATTCATTTTATAAAAAGGGATAAAGATGAAAACTGACAGAGGTTATATCTTGTTCTTCTTCTCTCACCGACATCCTCCTAAAACATTTTGCTACATATAGTGTGCTTGCATTAAGAAAAGGGTTCAATTGTAAGGTAATGAGTTAACACAATTTGTGTACTGTATCCACCTGCATCTTCTTCTTCATATCCCGGTTCCAGTGATCTGGGTCGGGGTGTGAATCAAGGACCACCATGCTTCTTTGTCTCTCCACCACTCTCGTCCCCCTTCCAGTACATCCTCCACATTCACTCCTCTTTTCTCAACGCTCTCCCTCACTGCATCCATCCACCTCATCCTCGGCCTTACCCTTTGGCACCTTCCCGTGACTTTCTCAGTAAATAATCGCTTCGGGACTTGGTCTTCTCCCATTCGCATCATATGTCCGTACAATTTTAGCTTACTGATCTCAATTTTGTCTTGTAACTTTGGGAATCCTGTTTCCTCCCTAATTTCCTTGTTTCTGATTTTGTCTCTGCGGGTCTTTCCAATTATACCTCTAAGGAACTTCATCCCTGCTGCCTGGATTCTACTTTCCTCCCGTTTAGTTGTTGTCCACGTGCTTGCTGCATACGTCAATATAGGTGTGTAATATGTTGAATACAAGATTTTTCACATTTCTCGGGAACTTCCTGGTTCCACACCAGACCCCTCACACTCTGGTAAAACCCATTTGTTTGTTGGATCCTCTTACCAACTTCCTCACTTATCGTTCCATCATCTGTTAGGACACTCCCTAAGTATTTGAAGCTTTTCACAACATGTAATGGTTTTCCATCTACTGCAATATTCCCCCTACCATCTCGCACATTTCTTGTCATTACCATCGTCTGACTCTTCTCCACACTGATTTTCATTCCATGCTCTCCTATATCCACCTGCATATAAGTAGTTAATGGTTGTTTTTGGTGTTTCAGGTTGTTAGAACCAGAAAAATCTTTGGCCTTTGAATTCAGACTACATTTAGTTTCAAGTCATATGAATAGATGTAGTCATGAATAGATTTGCTTCCAACATCGAGATGTGATGTCATACGGCCAAAGCCTGAATTAGTGTACAGCAATGCTGCCTCTGTCACTTCAACCACAATACACCCCGCAATGAAGAACTTGTAAACTAAAAAGTTTTTATTTCTGGTAATACTTCAATGTCCTTTCCTTTTCAAGATGTTATCGGTACAGGTTCAATTATTAGCCAACTCGAGATGAATCATGTTATTGGAGATAGGATTAATCATCAGGATTGTAGAGATCATACACATTAACACAATAACAAAGTCAATATTTAGGAACGTTGCGATTTATTTTGGATCCATATTGACTTAGTTATGCTTAGATTTTTAACTTAAGTCAGCCTAGTCAATACTTTCTTTTTATTAATTTTATTACATTAGAGGTACATGAGCCTCTTAACACAGACATTCCTAAAAAGAACACATTAATAGTCAACTCTTATCGACTAATGACAATTTATTTAGTCACGTTCTGGAGAATGATGGCTCCATAGAGGTACCGTACAACAAGTCTCTCTAGCGGCGATATAGCAGGACGAAGGATACACCGGCAAAAGAAATTACTAATGCAAACAGAACTGTGCGACGTTGGATCATTCCACGATACAAGGGGTTCTTGATTACAATGCCAAGGATGAGGATCTAGAGAAAAGAGTGGTGAATATTCAGTTCACAACTGAAACAAAAGGCGCAGATTACAACGAGGATCCGACAGAAGAAACAGGTAGTCACATTCTGGAGAAAGACGGCTTCATAGAAGTAACGTATAGCAAGTATCTCCAGCGGCAACATAGCAGGACAAAGGATACACCAGCGATGTAAAGGTGGATGGACTGGAGTGCTATCAACCACTGAGTACATGAAGACAGATTTCAACATCACACAGCCAAAACCTGATAGGAACAAGACGATCAATTGCAAGCAGCAGAGAAAACAGCCTGGCTATATGTCGAGAAAGTTAATAAAGGGACTACGTCCGCAAAAGTAGGAAACTTCTTGCAGACAAATGGAATTGTTGGGTAAATAACTTGTGAAGAATTGACAACGCTAGGGGAAAAGAAAGCCTTCAAGGTGGGTATTCCTTTCGAATATCTAGAACGAACTTCCGATCCACAATTCAGGTCACGGGGGGATCCTAGTAAGGCGTTTTCGTCTCATACAAGGACCGAGAAGGAGCCTCATTCGATTTCGAATAAGGCCGATCTATTGAGATTCAATAAGACGGGAGCAATCTCAATATTACTCTGGAATGTTGAAGGATTGAAAAGCGCAAATTTTATAATGCCAATCAATATACTGACACAAGATATCTTAATATTAACAGAAACATTTCTTACTGAGAAGTTTAACATAAATGGATACTATGGTACGCATAGTCTAGCTCAACGAGGTCAGCATGGAAGGCCCAGTGGAGGCATCAGATGCACGTGTAAACCACATCTTGCACCCATGACTGTCATCTATAAAACTGAGAATATTCTTGTAGTCTAACTTAAATATGTGATAATGATTGGAGCACACTTTCTCACCGGAAGACATAGTAGATGTACTAAGTGAAGCGATAAACAGAACTGAGAATAGTGATGTAGTCATTTTGGCAGGAGACATGAATTGTAGAGTTGATAAACCAAACAGGAAAAGTAATTTAATCATCTCCTATTTGGAGGAAATCTAATCAACTCAAAAACAAACCCAACGTACCTCTGCCATAACGGCAGCAGTACCATTGATCTGTTATTTTCTAACAAATTAATTGCAGTCCACTCATAGATAGTTGATGATAGCTGCCTACTACGGAAACATCTCCCGGTAACAGCTACTTTCACAACATTACCCGTACCTCGTACTAGTGACCAGAAATAGCAGGTAAAATTTTCTCAGAAAATTGAAATGGAAAAATTTCCAACATTGGAGGAACGCTTATTCAGAGCATACTTGAGAAACC
Organism: Meconema thalassinum; assembly: GCA_946902985.2. Lineage (NCBI taxonomy): Eukaryota > Metazoa > Arthropoda > Insecta > Orthoptera > Tettigoniidae > Meconema > Meconema thalassinum. The sequence continues at coordinate 791,997,155 of OX336390.1, forward strand.
GTTAGATGAGGCAACTTTGGAAGCAGAAAGAAAAATTAAACAAGCTCTTATACCGGCCAAGAGAGAAACCAGGAGAGCACAAAGGTGGTTTGACGAAGAAGTCAGTTCTCCAAGCCCTACATATAACAAAATTGACATCCCATCAGATAGACCTGAACTTGTATGCCGAAGAATAAAGAACATACAAACTACTATTAAAAAAAAACCTGCATTCATTGATAGAGAAGCCATGAAAATTGCCAAGGAAGCCAGTAAAAACCCTTTTCTTGCACAAACCTTGAAAAGACCTCACTTCCCACATGACATTCCTATGAATACCTGGACAGGACATTTCTCGCGCATTCTAAACAGGGGTAATCGTCTAGAGTCATAGGAGATGAAGCAAAATACGGATGGACATATGGTTTTCTGAGACTTCACAGAAGAGGAAGTAAGAGGAATCATAACACAGATGGCAAATCAAAAAGCAGCAAGTCCAAACGGCATCCTCAAAGAAGCGTTCCTAGACATATGGGTGAAATTATTAAACAACACCAGTATGGAGAAAGGAAATATTCCCCAAGATTGGAGATTGTCCACCATAAAACTCCTCTACGAAGGAAAGGGAGACACAGGCTCCCCGGACTCTTATAGAGGCATTGCTCTAGCTCTCGAGAACAGCATATTGAAACTTTTCACCAGATTATTAACAAAGAGACTTGCAGAAAAGATTGATGACAAGATTCCGGATCAACAATTTGGCTTTCGAAAAGGCAGATCAACGCTGCATGCAGTAGAAAACTTACTGGAGAATATAGACGAGACCCTACGCCACCCGAAACAAAAATTCTATACGTTTTTTATCGACTACAGCAAAGCTTTTGATTTTGTTAACAGGCAAATTCTAATGCGTAAATTGGAGCAATTGATCGGTGAAACAACAAAGTGGTGACTATAGTGAACAATAAGCTGAGCTCAAACAGGGTTGTCATTGATGATGGAACATCTAGGTCGGAAGTAATAATACAGACAAATGGTGTCCTACAAGGGGATATACTGAGCTCATTGTTCTTTAATGTAGCCACTTCCGATATTGTCGACAAATTAATAACTATAGAGCATCCAGCGTTTAGAAAAGACTGTGGAGCCTTATGGCGACAGTGTTGCTGACCTTAGGCAGAGGTAGTGCTGACGGTATATTCACCCGCTTCGAGTATTGCGCTTTCATAAGTTAGCGAGACAACACAACCCCAGCAACTACCTGAAATAGAACAAGCCCAGGAAGGAGCAGTTTTGCAGGTGTTAACGGATTGGACCAGTATTAATGATACTGTACGCGAAGAGAACCAATAACGACATTAATTTCGTTGTGATATGACGCATTACAGATTGATAGATGTCGAGAGCACAACCCTTCCTTCCTTCTTGGATGTATGCTGACGATGTTAAAAAAAATTACGTCAGCAATATTGTTGATCATCACCTTTTTTGTTATTAGTTAGGCTATAATTTAGTTTCTTTCAATTTTATTATTGTTTTGTTTAGATTAATATTTGTAATATTGCAGTGAGTTAGCCGTGCGGTTAAGGGCGCGCGGCTGTGAGATTGCATTCGGAAGATAGTGGGTTTGAACCCAACTGTGGGCAGCCCTGTTTCGATCGAACAGAAAATAAAACAGACACACAACAATAACACCAATGATGGATAGTGCTTCAGAACTTATGTTGCCGACGGAACTGAGCACATGCTCCACTCCAGGCGAGCTTGCAGCACAGGACGATGCTCTTCTTTCCAGCGTGCTAACATCGAAAATTTTTAAATTACTAAGACGTAATATAAACGATACTTGTAGCAATAACAAAGGTAATCAATTGGCAGATCATTGTAGGAAGCTATTATGACGAAAAATATATATGTTCAGAGTTCCTTCATGATAAAAGGTGAGGTAACAAATCCAGTGTAAGGGGGGGGGTTCAAATTAAAAGCCCATAAGACTCACAGTCTTTTCTAAACGCTGGATGCTCTATAGAAATTCTTCAGTTGTATTATACATTTACGCTGACGACATGGTCTTAGGATCCAGTAAGTTAATAAGGAAAAACTTCAGATAGCAGTTAACTGACTAGTAGAATGGGCAAAGGATAATGAGTTCATAATTAATAGTAGTAAAACTGTTCAGATGATTTTTAGAAAAGAAGGTCGAGTTGCAAAGTCCGATGCCATATTTCTTGGAAACGAAGAATTAGAAATTGTAAACCACTTCAAATATTTGGGAATACGACTACAAACCTCCAGAACATCCTTCAGGATACACGTCAAAGAAAGAGCAATAGCAACTATTAGAAGCTTTCAAGATATCAATAGACGAAAACTACTGGATATTAAAACAGCCATTTTCTTATTTCACACAAAAATAGTGCCAATAGTAGCATATGGAATACAGTTAATATGGACGCATCTAACGACCTTGGACCTTGCAGTATTGGACCGAGTAAAAGCAAATTTCTTGAAACGGACACTGGCTGTATCAAAATTCACTCCTACAAGACTAGTGTACCATCTCACAAAGGAGCTCTTCTTCATAGAAATCTTCATTAAATCTGCAATTACCAACTACCAATGCATCGGATAAACATCTAAATGAAAGGAAGGAGAAAAGAGCAAGCATCTGGGAAGATTTCTATTGCACTGATGCAATGATGAATAATGAATGGATTATTTATTTATTTATCATATGGCTTTTAGTGCAGGGAGTGTCCGAGGACATGTTCGGCTCACCTGAGTCTGTAGCTGCTTCCAGCGGACACCCTTATTAGGGTGAGCTACAAGTTCCGTTCAATTTCAAGTAGTTCCAACTTTCGCTACCAGATATCAATGACACCTAGTGGTGAACGTTGGAACTTTGATAGAGTGTTCCGACGTAATCTAACCTAACAATTTAGCTTTACACAAGTTTAGTCTGTGAAAGGATCTTTTACATGCCATAAATCAATGACATGGGACCGCTGGCTTTACTTCCCCTCCGAAGGAAGGCATACTGAAGGATTTTTAACGCTCTTAAAAAATCTGACGACTTCGGCCGGGTTTGAACCCGCTATCTTGGGCACAACAGTTCAGCATGCTACCGACTAAGCCACCGAAGCCGCTGGATGAAAAGTAATTATACACTCAGATACACTGTGACGTGGTTTGCGGCCCATGGATTCCATCACCGGACATGTAAAACAAAAGCTTTTCACTTACTGGATGACAAGTGCGTTTGTGAACTTAGTGGTGATAAGTAGGGCTTGAATTTTTAGGTAAATAAATATATTTTTTATGTAAATACATATTTCAAGCATATTTCTATAAATACATACATTCTTACTTTTCACTTATTTGCACATAAAAAGACATAATACAGTACATAGATTTTTTTTAAATCAGTATGTTAGATATTTCAGTTTATTGCATTTTCGTTCTGTGCTACTTCAACGAGGAAGAACCTGTGAGCTATCTAATCTTTATGCAGAGCGTATGTCAGCTTGCAACTGTGTTATTTTTAACTCGTCGCCCCGTGCCACTAACTGTGGAAGCCAGGGATTTCTTTGTCCATAGCCATATTGTACCATGTGCTAGACCTCCCCCTGCCCCAGCTACCTGGGATCAGTGTCACTCACATGCAGTTCATTTCTGTCACTGTGAAGTGTAAGGCAGTTCTACGATGCCTAAGTAATCGTCTGTTGCAGAATTTAAAGATAATTTTACTTCTGATGGGCGTGTTCTGTTCTGTCAACCATGTGGGAAAGCAATCAATGCTGAATAGCGATCTCAACTTACACAACACCTCAAGGACAAGAAACATATTGCCGCAGTTTCGCACCTTCAGAATAAGTGCTTCGCGATAATCGTCGGTCATTTGTGTTAGACAACCTGACGATGCATCTCGTTGTGTACTGTAATACTTCAGCAGTCCGTGAGACATAGAATAAATTGCATTCGTGAGTATTGCATATTGTTTATATTCACATTAATAAACTAAATTATAATTAAATATTTTTACTTTTTTGTCACATAGTTCAGGTATTTTTAATACATAAAAAATAAATATTTTCCCGATTTTTAGCACCTAAAAATCCGAGCCCTAGTGATAAGTGTCACAGGTATCATCTGCTCCATTGTTCCAGAAGAACAAGATCTATTGTGAACTATAGTGAGGAAAATTAATGTGTATCTTTTCATACTGGCCATTGGCTGCAATACATAAATTATACAATTTATACAATAATTGTGGACATGTATACCTACGTACAATAAAATTTCAATAGCTACCGGTATGTTTTTTACATGTCTGAATTACATAACACTAGAAATCCACATTTAATCCCAATGAAAAATTATTGGAGGTAATTGTGAACATCGGTGTACTTCCTGTTCTATTGTGAACTTTGTGAAACATTGTTGTTTTATCTTGGAACTACAGGGACTTCGTTTTATATGCGACGGGGATTTTCGCTCGCCCGCGTTGCGAGTCCGTCTCCCGCCAAGCACTTTGCCGTAATACGGCGCCCGCCCGGCACTGAGTCATTGAGTATAGGAATTTGTACTTACCAAGTTCACAGCTGGAGCTGAAAATGTGCCAGCGATATGTAGCAGTGAATGGTGAACATTTTCAGCACCAGTTGTGAACTAGGTAAGAACAAATTCCTATACTCAATAACTCAAGTGCCGGGCGGGTGCTGCATTACGGCAAAGAGCTTGGCAGGAGACAGGCTCGCAACGTGGGCGTGCGAAAATCCGCGTCGCATATAAGACGAAGTCCTTGTAGAAAGAGCAGTAACAGTATACGAGAGTGGAACGTACGGTAAAACTTTCCACTCTAGTGAACTTAGCCAAAAGACCTTTTGTAACGATGATGAATAATTCGGGAAATCATCTAGTAAAGGATGATTACTCCTCCATTGTCTATAACTAAAGACCTGCAGGGATGTGGATATCCGCAAAATTTTTCGCCATGCTGATATAGTTTGCATGGCTGTGCGGATAAGCTGGGGATAATGATTGGAGTAAATTTGCGGATAGTTTTAAAAATACAATCCGAACTTCTTGAATATCATTACTAAGACCCGGATGTTCATAACAAATCATATTTTACCGTTTCCATATGTTTTTTTTTTAATGACAAATATAAGCTGATGATTCACGCTAATTTCATTCAAATTATGTCATTAAGCACAATTAACACTCCGAACTGAAAAGGGTTGAAGTTCTGACTGTATAACATTCATTTTAAACATAGCACATGACATACATAGCCTAGGGGAACGACTTCTTCCTCAAATGTCTAAATGTGTTGCTTTAATATTTTATCTAATTGAAAATATTATTGTAATGCCAGTAGATTCGGATAACAGTCGTGTGGATGTGGGGAGGGTGTGGATAATGTTTTGTTTATCTGCGCAGGGCTCTATCTATAATCCACCCACCATCCCATTTTAGATCATGACTTATATAGCAAATTTCGAGATGTGTCTGCCATTATCTGTATGAATTATGGGACAAGCAGCATATTGCCAACCCCAAGCATACACTACTGTAGGCGGTATACGCGGCAAATTGACCAATAACTGCTAGGTAGCGCGTGTTAAGGGCATGGGTGATCTTTCCCAAATAAGGCATCAGAAAGTCATCTTTTAAAGCCTTTGTCTGGAGCATGGCAGTCTCATACCTGCCAAGCTCTCAAACTGAAATATCGGGAGGTTTTGAACCTAAGCATATTTCTTCACCTTATTACCGAGGAACCGACAAAATCACTCAGATTGAAAATCACAATAGCCTACCATCATATTATGCCAACAACATCCAAGTTATAGGCTACACAGATAATTTCACGTGTTAAACAGATAGTCTACAATATTCCGCAGCCTACAACTACCTCTCACCCACAGGCTATTATGAAAACTTCTACGAACACGTGCTGAATTAACCATCGACTATTTCAAATACAACTAAGCGGGACGCGTAGTTATGGAAAATTATCTATAAATTATATTGATACAAAGCGAAACTGCGGTATCGAAACACACTTCTTGTAAAATCGATCTGTTCGATGGATGACTGGAGTTTGTCTTCTCGCACTTTCAGTCCGAAATAATGCACGTGATTTGAAAAAATCGGGAGATTTAATACGTTCAGCGGGAGGGCGGGTGAAATGGTGTAAAATCGGGAGTCTCCCGCCTAAATCGGGAGAGTTGGCAGGTATGCAGTCTATAGAAGAGAAACCTGGACTATTGATGCAGCAGAAATAGGAGAATAAAAGCATTTGAAATGTAGTGTTACAGGAGAATGACGATTACATGAGTAGATACAGTAACAAAGGAAGACGTATTAGGATGAGTGGGAGAGGAGAGATATTTCTGGAGACTGCTAGAGAAGAGATTGGGGTAACACCGGAGGAGACCAAATCCTGGGGGGAAAAAATCTTTAACCACTGACATTAGCCAAAATACCTTTTGTAAAGATGAAAAAGGCAGCTTCGGTGACATAGTTGGTAGCATGCTAAGCTTCTATGCCCAAGATCACAGGTTCAAACCCGGCTGAAGTCGTCGGAATGTGGTGTTACAGGAGAATGACGATTAGATGAGTAGATACAGTAACAAAGGAAGACGTATTAGGATGAGTGGGAGAGGAGAGAGATTTCTGGAGACTGCTAGAGAAGAGATTGGGGTTAAAATCCCTCAGTATGCCTAACGTCAGAGGGGAAGTAAATCCAGCGGGCCCATGTCGTAGATTTATGGCATGTAAAAGAACCTTCCACTAACTACAATTGTGTGAAGCTAAATTTGTAGGTTAGATTTAATTAAGTTCCAACGTTCGCACCAGGTGCTGGTTATGATGGCATCTAGTAGCCGAGTTCACAGCTAGGTGTCGATGGTAGCATGCATAGCAAAAGTAGCAACTACTTGAAATTGGTTGTCTGCAGTCCTTACCTGAATTGCAGATAACACACACTAATACAGCTATCACAATTAACATTGGTTATCAGACAGATTCTACACACACCCAAGGTACACGGGGCTACATGACCGCATTGTCGCAACCCTTAAAACTGAGCAAACTACCAACCAAAGATGAAAAACAAATCTGTAAATGAAGTAGCAAATAAATAGATGTTTACTCCTCCGCTCTCTATAACCAACCAACCATCCCCATTTTGGATCACGACTAGGCTATATATAAGTAGATAAAATTCCAGCCGAGTACACCATCATACCTGTGAATTATCGACAAATATAGTATTGCCAACCCCACGCATATGGTACTACTGTATAGACGGTATTGTAAAACAAAGTTTTTTTTTTTAATAACATCTGATCTGTAGGCCTATCCTCCCATCTGCTAGACTGAATATAGCCAAAAACGTATCAATAATCTTTATCCAGACCAATGGTTTTTGCCTAGACCAATAATTGCTAGGTAGTGTGTGCCACATTAGCTTATGTATACACCCCTGGTTTTTGTCACGCATTTTGGGGATACGTCTACTCGCGCATCAATGATCTCTATCTCCATGGTTTTGCTAATTAATGCTTTTCCACATAATTAAACCATTACATGTGTCGTGTGATGTATTTTGGGTAGCGGTTCACTTTAGACCATCCTTTGTATAAATATTTTTAAAAACTGAAATTACCTGATTTAATAGTCGGGAGGATATCAGGAGAGGATTGAGTATTAGATGTTCACTGCTCCGCTGTCATAGACCCACCATCCCGCCCAAATAGCGACATGACTTATATAGTTGAAATCGAAGTTCTCACCCCCATCTTTATCACTGAGTCAGTATTGCCAACCCCACGCGTTTGGTACTATTTCGCACGTGATGTATGAAATCACTAAGTGAACTCAATTACAGTGTTTATTTATGTAACTTATTTATAATGTTTTACATACAAAAACAGACCTAACCTGGGGCTTATGCCCCAGACCCCCTTGCTTGTAGTACTAGCAGTAATTTTCCACAAGACAGTGCCTAACTTAGTAGCGAAGGTGTGTGGTGAATTTCTTTATTCAAGTTGGTAACGTACTCACATGATCGACTTTCGGGTGTCACATGACTGTCATAGATGGCGTCCGTAAGTGAAGAAAAATTGCATTCTTTCCATGAAATAACAATTATTGCGGTGCAGCAGTGGCTATTGAGCATGAAGAGACTCCCAACAGCTCCCCGAAAGGTATGCATATCATAAATGATATATTTTCAAATAAGCTAAGGTGTTAAAAGTTGTTAAAAGTGATGAAAAGAGAGGATGGTCTAAAGTGAACAATAAATGTATTTTGTATGCCACATGTTGGCAGCACTAATGCAACGTGAATGTTTGCGCCTGAGTAACAGTTGAAGAGACCTCATGAGCCTGAGAAACATGGCTGTCGTCGTTGAATGAGGAAGAATTAAAAACATATATTTACGTAACTTAGCACATACTGTATTTCTGGTGATAACTAACAGTAATTTCAATTGCTAATGACTCCCAGAAAGGTATGAAAATCATATATTATCAATAATTAGGCAAGTAGAGGTGTAAAGGCTCCTCCACAAATGAGGTGGGTAGGTAGGACACACTCTATGAGGCACCCAGGAATAGAAAACATGGTTATGGAAGGAAGGTTTGAGGACAAGAATTGTAGGGGTAGACCAAGGTTAGGGGCAGATGACCTCGTAGTTCCGCCCCTTAAAACAACAATAACTACGCCCCTTAAAACAACAATAACTAATCTAACAAATTCACTGCAAGTTAGGAGGTTAGGGGTCCGCGCCCTCCCTCGCCTAAACATGCATGCCCGTGAGTCAATACAACAAAGAAACTACGAATAAAGGGGTAATTTTGCGACACGATTGAGATTTTTTTCCTGATGGTGAATGTACACTGCACGATGTATTTGTTACTATTAGGGCTTTCAAGATTTGCCATATTTAAATAAAACTTTCTTTTTTCTTACCAGATAAACAACGCTAAATACAAATTATCATACGTCTATCTCAGACAGAAGGGACAGATGACCTTGCTGTTCCTTCCCCCTAAACAACAATAACTAAACAGACATGTCCTCATTTCAAAACATCAAAATTGTTCTTCTACTTCTTCTTCTCTTGATGGGTGTTGGAAGCAGTTAACTATTCCGGAGATTAACAAAAAATGTTCTATTATCGGGAGGAGAATATGGCTGTGTTTCTATCTCCCAAAATTTTATTAATGCCACCCCGTCGTGTTCGTTAAGCCGCCATTTTGGTCGCCGGCACGGCCTAGGGTGGGGCAAGACCAACTACAATCCTCAGACCTTAATGTAGAAAAAACATGGCGGCAATGGTTGCCCTACCAATAGCTAAGATCATGTCATCGGGGTTGTCACAGTTCGTGTAAATTATTATTTTTACTCACCTAAGAGCATAAAAGATATCACAAGACGAGACTAGGTTCCGAAGAAATATGCATCAATAATTTAGACTTACCTGAATTAATTTATCTATATAGTGCTGGCCTCGAATTATAGGTTTCTTCGTCTTCACCCAAAGGGCAGCTACAATAGTCTCACTGTTTCTGTGGTTGAATAAGAAGCTTTTTGGCGAGTTATCACGATTTGTATTTAAGTTCAGTAATTATAGGTTAATATTATTAGCATAAAATCAAACAGATTCTGAAGTAGGAGAGAAGAAAGTACCCGGTTACTGAAGTGCTGTCCCAGCACATGCGGAGTATTTGTGTACACAATCGGAATGAGAATAGTTGCCTGAAATAATCGAACCAACGCTACATATATACAATTCAATTAAGACCTCTCGTAGAATTGTCTAAAATCTCGGCTAAAACATCACACCGAATTAGTTGATTGAAATATGCAAATAAGTCGTCGTGTGGATATCTGAACATAATTATGGAGATTACCACACACAAAGGACACGATAATATGTTACCATCTAACCTATTAAACATTCGCTGTTACCGTTTGGAATAGTTGTACGCTGGAAATAGTAGATTTAGTAAAGTAATGTAGGTAGGAAAGCACCATCTCCCTCTTACGGAATTATCGCGGCACACCATCTCGCAATATAAGTACATAATTGGCAAGTTACTCACGACACTTTATTACACACATCATAATAAAAAATAACTTGCAAGCTGTAAGAATCACAAAAGTATGAATAATGACGGAACACAATGAGTTCACTGTTTGGCACAGGGGAAACATCTTCCTTAACCAATAAAACAGAAGTTCGCTGTAATATTTGGCGTGTATACAAGGCAGTGTAGAATATCTTCTGCTAGACTGGTAAAGATTTACGGAGGCACATGAAGCTGAGCGTTCAATATAACGTCAACGGATTGATCTTGCCGTAGATGCTCATTGCATTTTCCCTTTACGTACTTAAGTTCGACACTACCGGTACTGAAGTGTACTAAGCTATTATTATATCGTCACTAACTAGCAAATCATTGCGGTGTATATTCTTGAGACACTTCTATTAATGCTTTAGTCTTAGGTACTTCAACATCTGCAGTAAATGACACAATGCCATCGGTCGACTGAACAATCATCACACAATCAAACTAGTCCATAATAAGCGTATTATCACATATTTACACACGATAGATAGATAGATAGATAGATAGATTTTTATTAATTCCATTTGATCAAATACATGCATTCAATACATTTTTGATATAGGACACGTCAGAATTTACATGCATAAAATAAAAGAACTAACAGGTATATATTACTAAGATTATAACTATTTATAACTTATTATAATAGCAAATCTTAATAGATACAATCTTATTGCACAACTATTTACACCTCACTCTATTATCATAATATGAAAACTTAATTCTATAAATACAACAACATACAGCTAGGTATTAAAATTAAATTAAAAAAGTAAAATATAGTTATAGATTCCATCACTCCTATACGCTAAAATATTCAACTACTGAGTAAAAACAATGGCACTGCAGATAAGCTTTCAACATTCTATCAAAGGTTTTTATTTTTGGGGCCAGTTTTATATACTGGGGTAGTTTATTGTATAATTTAACTCCAGTGTGAAAAGTTCCTTTTTGATATATGCTTGTGTGTGTGTGTGAAATATGAATGTTTTGATTTTGTCTTGTGTTATGCCTATGAACATCATTGTTTGTTTTAAGAAAAACATCTTTATTCATTAAATTCTTTTTAAAAAACATAATACTTTCAAAGATATATATGCAGGGCAGTGGGAGAATGTTTAAATCTTTAAACAGAGGTCTACATGATTCTCTAGAGTTTACATTTGCCATAATTCTAATCGCTCTCTTTTGTATCCGAAACGTGCTTAGTACATCTGGCGACATACCCCAAAATATGATCCCATATCTTAAGTATGAATGGAAATAAGCAAAATAAGTATTTCTTAATGTGTGCATGCTAGTGCAGGTTTTCAAAATACGTAACGCAAAGCACATCGAGTTCAGTTTAGTATTCAGATATTGTATATGTTTATTCCATTTCAAGTCTTGTTGTATCCATAGTCCTAAAAACTTTATTTCTGATTTATTTTCTATTTGATGACCATTTAATGTTATATTGGGCATCGCAGGATTCCTATTCTGTATAGTGTGGAAATTTAGACATACTGTCTTTTTATAGTTTATTATGAGGCGATTATCTTGTGACCATTTGGTTAACTCTCCTGTAACGGAGTCAGCAGACTGCTGTATGACCTGTTTAGTTTCACCTTTTATTACGAGTGTTGTATCGTCCGCAAACAAAATTTCCTTATGTGAATGAACGTTCTGTGTTATATCATTTATATATAGAAGAAAGAGTAGTGGGCCCAAAACCGATCCCTGGGGTACTCCAAATTCAATAATTCCCTCATTGGACAATGTTTCATTAAGTAATTTGGTTCCATCATCCTTGTGTCTCAAGCTTACTATTTGTTTACGCCTTGTTAAGTAAGACTCTATCCATTTATTAGCTAGACCTCTAACACCGTATTGATTTAGTTTGGTAAGGAGGATTTTATGGTCAACTACATCAAATGCTTTCGATAAATCCAAGAATAGTCCAGTTACATGTTCCTTATTGTCAATTAATTTCAGTATACTATTACTACATTCGTAAATTGCCGCCAACTGGACTTTACAGTCATACTGAAGACACTAAAAATTACAGATGAGCAATAGTTTATCCCAACTTTCATCAAACGAAGCAAATCAAAGCTAATATTGTATCCCAGCAACGAATGTAAACAAACATTATCTCGGGCTTCCGCAAACGCCATTTTCACACTTTCGATACCTGCATTAAGGTCTGAGTATTGTAGTTGGTCTTGGGTGGGGGCTTAACGAACACGGTCGAATCAAAACCTAAAATTTTTCCGAGCATGGTCGCCAATCAAAACGTCCCTGATTGGCTGAGCACTTATTGGATCCTTCCCGCCACACAGCAGCAATCAATTCCGCCATTAACCTCAATTTAACATAACCTAAGTTACTTAAATTACAAATATTAATGTTGGTGAAGGGTGGGTGACTTGTGGATTAGATAAGCCATTTTTAGCCTACTTTTCACATTTTGCAAAAATGAGGAAAAGTAGACTGATGAGATCGGGCAAATGTGTGTCTGTCTGTCTGTCTGTCCTTCTGTCTGTCTGGCTGTGTGTGTGTCCCCCCCCTATCAACTCCTAAACGGCTGCAGCAATCGAAACAAAATTTGGTAGGAGTAAAGATCTATACCTGAATATCTCACGGCCATATTTGAAAATGATGTCAGTGCTACCAACTGCTAAAAAATCGCAATTGAAATTTGAGCTCCATGTTGGATATCTTGGAAAGTATGAATGGGAGCTATTTCAAAATTGGCACACGTACAGATCATAATATTTCAGTTTAATTTCCAGGAGGCCAAACATGGCAGTGTTGCCAAAATGATTATAAGCCTCCTGATAGGTCCAATTTTTATGATGCATATAACTTCTACACTATCAAGCGGAATTCAACCAAATTTCGTATGTTGTATGTGTACATAACCAGATATGACTGAGCGTATTCTTAAGACCTACCAGGGCTGCCAACTGTTAATAAATGCTCCTAATTTATTTTATCCAAATACCAATATATCAGAAAGTATGCAAGCCGACAGCTTTAAACTATGCACACGTATAGTACCTGACATTCTATATTAATTTGGAGTAACTTATATACGTCAGTGCTACCAACATGATTCTAAGCCTGCTGACAGGTCCAACTTTAAATACATGTAACTTCCATACTATCATTTGGATTTCAACCAAATTTCGTATGTGCTATGTGTACCATAACAGATATGACTATGCGTATTCTAAGGAGCAACCAGGGTTGCCAACTGTTAATATGTACTGTCCCTATTTTTGTTACCCTAATATCAATATATCAGAAAGTATGCAAGCCAATAGCTCTAAACTTTGCACACGTATAGTACCTGGCATTCTAGACGAATTTGGAGTAACTAATATACGTCAGTGCTGCCAACATGATTCTAAGCCTGCTGATAGGTCCAATTTTAAAATGCATGTAACTTCTATACTAACTAATGGATTTCATTCAAAATTGGCACAACAATAGATCATATTATTTCAGATTATTTCTGACCAATACATGCATGACATTGTTGCCAACATGGTTTTTCGCGCGCTGTTAGATCCAATGTTTAACTGCATGTAACGTCCATGCTATCCAGTGGACTTCAACCAAATTTTGTATTTAGTACCGTAAGAGACGGAACTCAGAATATATTCAGTCATCAGGGCTGCCAACTGTAGTGCTCTATTAGGATACATTATGCCAGGTATACAGTATTTCGAACTAATTGGAAATTTCGATATTAGCAACTTAATTTCGTCATTATTCTAGATAGGTTCATATTCTGTAGAATAATCATTGGCATGAAAAGTAGGCTGTATAGTTCTTAACGGAACTTCTTGTTAGTGTTGTCTTCTATAGATTTGTGGGTGGCATTGTGGTTTTTTGGCAATCTCGTTATCTTGTAGTCATTAAGGTAAATAGTTCTATTTCGAGGACCTATCACTCATTTAGCGGTTTATCACAACCTTAGCCTACTATTACGAATAGCTGTACTTTATTTAAGATTTTTCTACACCTTCGCGAAATAGTGGCGTTGGATTGAGATTTTTTTTAATAATAATGCATTTTATTAATCCCTTAACGAGTCAAGGACTCATATACAAAGGTATTGTACAGTTTTATCTTGTTGGCGACAAATTACAATACAATGTTTAGTTTACAAAGTTTCAGTATGAAAATATATACAACATTTAGTAGCTTTCATAACTTTTTGTACACAATGTGTTCTTGTCTTCTCAGATTATGAAATTTCTTCAAATTTACATTTTATAATCATTCCACATAAACTGTTTTAGCCTCCTTTTAAAAGATTAGTAGGCTAGGTGCAATTTTTATATTTTCTGGTATTCCATTGAATTTTACAAAGGCAGTATACTTAATGCTATTACTGCCATATTGTTTGGAATTGATATGGAAAAGTGTTATGTCATCTGCATGTCTAGTTTTGTAAGCGTGTAAATCAGATTGTTTAGTGAAGTTTAAATTTGTGTGGATTCTGTTGTGTAGGATTTGGTACATTAGGACATTTGATTTGATTTCTGCATTTAGGGCTACTGGTTGAATTTTACTCGTAATATGAAGGTGTTTGGTTGGTGTTAAAATAGGGTAGTTATAAATATTTCTTATGGCTCTATTCTGAAAGACCTCAATTTCCTTTTATAGGTAATTTGAGCATTTTATCCAAATTGTATTCAAATATTGTAAGTGGCTATGGATTAAGGAAAAATACACTTTCCTGAGTAGATATTTTGGGATATAGTACCTCAATTTTTTTATCATCCCAGCGGCAGGTGATATTTTTTTTAATAATGCATCAATGTGCTTTTGCCAGGAGAGATTTTCATCTATTATTAAGCCTAGGTATTTGACAGATGAGACCCTTTTAACTGCTTTTCCATTCAGCATTATATTCTGAGTGATGTCTAACTTTGTTCTACGCTTAGATATTATTAAATAATTTGTTTTATCTTCATTTATTGTTAATTTATTTGACTGGGTCCAGCCAAGTATGGTATTCATGTCCTCCTGCATGTGTGTAATCAGCGTGTTGGTGGTGTACGCATTGTAAAAGATGCTTAAGTCATCTGCAAACAACGTTATATTACCATGAAAACGGAGTGTTGCTATGTCATTAATATATACTAAGAAGAGGGAAGGACCCAGTATTGATCCTTGGGGCACACCGTGGGTAATATTAACTTCCTCACTTCTGTAGCCATTTATTTCAATATACTGCTTACGATTAGATAGGTAATTTTTAAACCATGTCCAAGCTACTCCTCGGATACCTGCTTTATCAAGTTTCCCTAAAAGAATTTCATGGTCAACAGTACCGTATCAAACGCCTTTCTCAGGTCTATGAAAAGGCCACTCGCTGTCATCTTATTGTCTTAGACATCCTGCAAGTTAGAGATAATATCAATTGTGGCTATTTCTGTGCTTGAGTTTTCTCGGAATCCATATTGCCATTTGTAGAAGTAATCATTTTTATTTAAGAAATTAACAATTCTGTTTTTCACTACTGTTTCGAGTACCTTGGATATGGGTGGAAGGATGGAAATCGGGCCTGTAATTGTCCGGATGGCTTTTGTCACCTCCTTTATAGACTGGTATGACTCGTGCTATTTTTAGATCATCAGGCACCAGACCAGTCTCTAACTATACATTTATTAAAGTAGTTAGTGAGCTACTTAGCATGTCAATGGAGTTTTTTAACAATTTCACTGACATACCATCTTTGTCTTGGCTACTTTTCATTTTAAGGCTTAATATAATATTGCGAATTTCCATCTCATTAGTCGGGGTCATAAATATGGAATCTGTGTTGAATTTAATTTCATTAACTTTCTTCCCTGGAGGGATGATTATGGCTAATTTGTGTGCTATGTTTATAAAGTGAGTGTTTAGAGCATTGCAAATATTTTCTTTTCCTGTGAAAGATTTACCGTCAATTATTATCTCACTGGGACCATCTTTGTTTTCAGTTGTGAAGTTGTAGATCATTTCATTGATTACTTTCCAAGTATCTTTTATACTATTGGCATTCGATGTTAATTTATGTTCATAGTATGAGGATTTCAGTTTCCGTTTTAAAGCTGTCACTTTGTTCCTACATATTATGTGCTCTTCTTTTAAGAGGTTATTGTTTCTGTGAATGCTAGTTTTAAGTTTAGCATGTAGTAGGTCCCTTTGTTTTATTAGCTGAATTAATTCTGTTGTTATCCATGGGTTTTTGTGGTTCTGGTGTATTTCCTTCAAAGGTGAGTCAGTGTTTTCTTTGTTGGGTGTCTGGGTCAAGATTTTGTGTTTCATGGCGATGTAAGTTTCGTTTAGATCATCTAAGCAGTCTATTTGATTGAGATCATTAGAGAATTTGTTTTTGTTCATATACCGGTAATTTTTATTCACGTTTTTTGAACTAGACCTTTGCTTGTTGGGGGCGTATTTAAATGTCATGTTCGAGATTGGGCTTTTGCCTGGATAGTAGTTTGATCAGAAAATCTCAGTTACAAGAATATTATGAACACTAATATCACTATTTATATTGCTTATTCTATAGGCATATTTACAATTATTAGTGGCCACCTGATCAAGGAGTGTACTTGTTGATTCACTTATTCTTGTTGGATGGCGAGTATTGACTTGTGTGAAACCATAGCTTGATAGTAGATTGAGGTATGATTTGGTTACATTATTTTTGTTTAATAAGTTAATATTTGTATCACCAATGCATAAGGAAAGATTGGCATTGTTTTTCGAGAGAATGTGCTCTAGAGATTGCATGAATTTTGTTGCGTTATTTATGTTAGGATTATATACTGCAATTATATTAATAGTATGCAGGTTATTGAAATGAACAGTATCATTTCTTATAAGCTCTAACTGGATCAAGCTATGGTTACTCTCAACTAGGTTAAGAACTTTTGTATTCCATTTTTTGTTGACATAAACTCCCACACCTCCACCATCCTGATTGTCTCTGTGTACAAATGCAACAGAATAGTTGTTTAGGTTGAAGTATTTAGCTTCATTATTTTTACCCAAGTCTCGGTTACCACTATGACATCTAGATTTTCCACAATATGTATTAGTATCTCGATATCTTCTAGTTTATTTTTTAGGCTTCTGCTATTCAGGTAAAGACACTTGATTTGGCTAACCTCATTTTTAGTGTCTGCTATGTAGTCGTAGATACAGTCATATATACGCTCATCAATTGATGTGTGTAAGTCAACATCAACTAGTAAGTCTATGTCTTGATTCATTATTATTACTGTGAATGAGATGGCTGAGCCTTGTTGATGGAAGAGTCTCTTACTAGCCTTTCAATGTCTTCTGGTGAGCTGATCCTGACAGCCTTGTCACTATCTGATTTACGGACGAATATTTTGCAGTCCCGGGTCCAGACGTATTTAAAACCTAAATTACGGAGGTCTCTTGCCTGTTTGTGAAGTACTTTATTTGCTGGCGTCAAATGCTCGTTAATGTAGATAGGCCTAGCCCTTCCATTGATTCCTGCATCACTACCATTTTGGGGTTTTAATAGTTTTTCATAGAGCATTTATGTTGTCTTGTAGGTATGATTGATTTGACATGTTAGGCCTGCATGTACAGTTTTTTTCTGGTTTTGGGAATAATGCTAATTACCATTAAGTGCAACCGTGTTGACCAACTGAAAGACATTAAATATTTCGTTTACTAAAGCACCACTGAAATATGGGTTCCAACACAATATGGACTTGGAACTTATGTTCGCTTAACAAAATAATGATGCATCAACAAGTCATCCTTGTAATCTCTGCAAATAATAAAATTATTTCCCATCCAATATAGGCCTATTCATGTTGAACGGTAGAAAGTTATCAACCTTTATTAAGGCAACACTGAAAAATGTTCATTTTGATCTAGCCTACTTACTCGGAGTCATCTGCATCAATGTCCCTAGATGTTCAGTTTTTTTTAAATTCTCCCTTTCCTATGGGCAAATAACACATGGATGTTCCCTATTTTTCTTAAGGGGATTCAATGATCTTATGCTGAACTAATTAAGAATAGGGCATGTACCCCAACTCCTTAAATATGAAGTTGTCAGGATAAAACCATGTCCATAACCAACAGAAACTTGAGATTACTGAGATCAGGAGAATGTTGATCGACCATGGATGCAAGACCAGAAAGTCTTAAAGAGGAGTGTTTCATTTAGAGGCTTGGAACATAATGGTCAAGACCCCTGTACTTGGGTGTGTGCTCAATCTGTTTGAAAACCCGTTGACAGATCACGACTTAATCTGTGGCTGGAATCCACTCCGTCCTATGCTAAGCTGTGAGTACTGGGCACCATTAGTGTTCTGTGACTACTGTATCAATTTCATAAAATTGTGTCATAGGCCTATGCATAGACAAGTCACTGAGAATGTTCTCTGAATGGTGAATACCAGTAGGCTAGCCTACTTCGCTGCCTCCTTTACTAGCATTTCCAGGCACCTGGTTAGTTGGTAAAATGAAATAGAAAAATCACTTGAATGGTTCAAGTTGTCCTTGATTGTGCTAGTGGGACAGTGTACCCCATTTCAGATCTTAGTTCAGAATTAGTTTCCTTGACGGAGTTGGAGAAACAGTCACAATACCTATGGTACTACTAGGCCTAGTACGGTACATGTAGCTTGAAGCAATGTGAGACCAACCACTAGGTAGCTTATGTCCCATTAGTTGGGAGTGTTAGGGAATGGGAGATTGGTTCAACATATCAGCCCATGTTATTGTATATTTCATTAATGTATGGGATCTAAAAGTGTATCATAGGAATATTAAAGCAAGCCATAATATATCACCAGTTGGTCAATTGGATACAACAATTCAATGAAACATTCTGTTAATAATTAGGAAGTGTCATAGGCAACCAGAGAAGCGACACAAGAAAAAACACCAGAGTATTCCAGGCAGTTGTCATCAACTGTATTTCACATAGAGAAGAATGACTAAAATAGTTCCTCATGAAAAAAAATAACTGGTCAATGGCTTGAAAGACAGTAGTAAGGACTTACATGCTGTCAGTAAAAGTGGAGTTAAGAAAGATGTCTGGAATCTTTAAATCAGTAGCTGATAGCCAGGATTTTTAAAATTACCATAGGTAATTGCACCATTATATGATTAGTAGCCTATGTGCAAGATTTTAAATGGTAGGTTTTTTTTGTGTACCAAGAAACAGCTCTTAACATGGATTATGTTCACGTTAGGCCTACAAGTTATTGGGAGGGAGGTTTATTCTACATACCTGTTGCACATAAAATGAGCTTCTGATTAGAGCTCTGTGGGAATGTTTAAATGGATTGATGATACAGGGTTTATCAAGCCACTTTCTATGCATCTTTTAAAAACATTTTAGCATATCATAAGCTACTGTCATCATTGCTAATGCTGTAATCTGTCATGTTTATTTATGCAGCATGAGGAATTATGAAACATTGGTAGGATTGATATATTGAGTGGAGATATAGTAGGATAAAATGCAACTGTGTCATAGAAACCTAAGATGTATTTTTATTTCTCAACTTTATTTTCTGTAGACTCCAACACAGCCTACCACCAGGGGGAAAGAAAAAAAATTGTTGGTGATGTTTAATGAGAGCAAATCTTGAAACACTGTGATTTAAGTGGTTGGTATCAAAAGCTGTATAGGAAAAATGAAAATGTGAAGTCGCGCCCAAGTTTACGAAGCCTTGCCAGACTCGGCTGAAATTATCTTTGATGCAAATAAAGCCTCAATAGTTCAAGCTTTAGGACGACCTTTGACATGAGCACTATAATAGTCCTACATTTAGGATCGACATAGCCTGCAGTAGGTCGTATGCTACTGTATGCACCTGGGCATGTTTTAAATAAAACTCAGCCTGCAGGTTAATAAGGTAGTATATTACTATAAATCTATCTCAAGCAAATCCAAGAAGTTACCAGACTGAGAAACTACATAGGCCTATCAATATTTAAAAAAAAGGGTGGCGATGCAAATTGCACTTTTAATCCTTGCTTCATTAGTTAAACCATAATATTTGTACATAAATACAGCAAGGACCTTAAATTATATGCCTTAGACATAACCTACAAATTACATGTCATATATTCAGACAGCAACATCAATACGCAATGGTCAATAATGTAGTTTTATAGTGCACAAAATGTTATTGTACTGAATGTACTTCGAAATGATGAATAAAACTGGTGGAAACGACAGCCAATTGATTTACAACCAAAGTAGTAGAAACTTTCAGTTGATCAGCCAGAGTGTTGGTTCGTACTTTTATTTTCACAAATTTTGATGAACAGTGTCACGCTGCAATTTAAATATAAACGTACATACAATTCCTCATCAATAAGTGATTTGCACTTCATACTGTCATGAACTGGAATAGATTTCTAGAAATGTAATTGATGTAGAAATCTATTCCTCTCGCCGCCATGTTGGTGATAATTGTAAACAGGCCAGTGGGCAGCCAATGGCTGGTGATAATTGCCAGCCAATAACAAGCCAGGATGACGCGGATCATAATTCGCGTTTCACTCTCATTGTGTTTTAACTTGAGGAGAAGAATCAGCTGTTCGTTAACGCCACGGGGTGCCATTATTAAAATTTTGGGAGATAGAAACACACCCTGAGGAAGCATGATTATTATTAAGACATGGAAGGGGGAAGGGGGGGGGGGGCACACATAAACAAACAAGGACACAATAAGGTGCGATACTTCACGCCCAAGTGAGGCATCTTGGCGACTTACTACTTGTAAACAAACACGAGGCGTCACTCATAAGGGAGAGAGTTAAAGAGTTAAATGGCAATCAGAAAGATATATTAGTAAAGCGGTTCGGACAGGAAATGTAGGTAGATAGATAGATTTTATTATTTCCATTTGATCAAATACATGCATTCAATACATATTTGATATAGGACACGTCAGAATTTACATCTATAAAATAGAAGAACTAACAGGTATATATTACTAATATTATAACTATTTAACTTATTATAATAGCAAATCTTAATAGATAGAATCTTATTGCACAACTATTTACACCTCACTCTATTATCATAATATGAAAACTTAATTCTATAAATACAACAACATACAGCTAGGTATTACAATTAAATTAAAAAAGTAAAATATAATTATAGATTTCATCGCTCCTATACGCTAAGATATTCAACTACTGAGTAAAAACAATGGCACTGCAGATAAGCTTTCAACATTCTATCAAAGGTTTTTATTTTTGGGGCCAGTTTTATATACTGGGGTAGTTCATTGTATAATTTAACTCCAGTGTGAAAAGTTCCTTTTTGATATATGCTTGTGTGTGTGTGTGTGAAATATGAATGTTTTGATTTTGTCTTGTGTTACGCCTATGAACATCATTGTTTGTTTTAAGAAAAACATCTTTATTCATTAAATTCTTTCTAAAAAACATAATACTTTCAAAGATATATATGCAGGGCAGTGGGAGAATGTTTAAATCTTTAAACAGAGGTCTACATGATTCTCTAGAGTTTACATTTGCCATAATTCTAATCGCCCTCTTTTGTATCCTAAACGTGCTTAGTACATCTGGCGACATACCCCAAAATATGATCCCATATCTTAAGTATGAATGGAAATAAGCAAAATAAGTATTTCTTAATGTGTGCATGCTAGTGCAGGTTTTCAAAATAAGTAACGCAAAGCACATCGAGTTCAGTTCAGTATTCAGATATTGTATATGTTGATTCCATTTCAAGTCTCGTTGTATCCATAGTCCTAAAAACTTTGTTTCTGATTTATTTTCTATTTGATGACCATTTAATGTTATATTGGGTTTCGCAGGATTCCTATTCTGTATAGTGTGGAAATTTAGACATACTGTTTTTTTTAGTTTATTATGAGGCGATTATCTTGTGACCATTTGGTTAACTCTCCTGTAACGGAGTCAGCAGACTGCTGTATGACCTGTTTAGTTTCACCTTTTATTACGAGTGTTGTATCGTCCGCAAACAACATTTCCTTATGTGAATGAATGTTCTGTGTTATATCATTGATATATAGAAGAAAGTGTAGTGGGCCCAAAACCGATCCCTGGGGTACTCCAAATTCAATAATTCCCTCATTGGACAATGTTTCATTAAGTAATTTGGTTCCATCATCCTTGTGTCTCAAGCTTACTATTTGTTTACGCCTTGTTAAGTAAGACTCTATCCATTTATTAGCTAGACCTCTAATACCATATTGATTTAGTTTGGTAAGGAGGATGTTATGGTCAACAACATCAAATGCTTTCGATAAATCCAAGAATAGGCCAGTTACATGTTCCTTATTGTCAATTAATTTCAGTATACAATTACTACATTCGTAAATTGCTGTCTGTGTAGATTTTTCCGTTCTGAATCCATGTTGTGAGTTTGATAATATTTTATTTTTTTCTATGAAACTAATCAGTCTCTTATACATAATTTTTTCAACAATTTTTGCAATACCAGTTGGTAAGGTAATAGGACGATAGTTATCTAATTCACCTTTTAAACCGTTTTTGTGCACTGGAATTACTTTTGATAACTTCAAAATATCCGGGTAAGTTCCTGAGAGAATTGAACAGTTTATTAAGTGCGTAAGTGGATTTATTATATTTTCTGCACATTTCTTTAAAATTGCATCAGGGATGCCATCAATGCCAAAACAGAATTTATTTTTAGCTCTTTTATAACTATTCTTACCTCTTCACTTGTGACATGATTTATAAATAAAAAATCGCTGCATATATTTATTTTATTATTAGAATTTAGTGTATTTACCTGTGATTTATTTATTAATTTTTGTGGAATTTCCAGAAAATAGTCATTAAAAGTGTTTGCTATTTCCTCTGGATTATTAATCACTTTATTATTTCTGGTCAGTGTAATGTTCCTTTGTATTTTAGCAGATTTTCCAGTTTCTTTCTTTATCACGGACCACATAGCCCTGTTTTTATTAGATGATTGGGAAATAAAATTATCATTATGCATTTTCTTTGCTAGTCTTATTACCTTATTTAATATGCTAGTGTATTTTTGTAGTATAAATTGAATTCAGGTGTTGTGTGGTATTGTTTATATAATTTGTGTAGAAATTTCTTTCTTTGACATGAATTTATAATCCCTGTTGTTATCCAATTGCTAGTTTTGTTATTTTGAACAGTTCTTCGTTTAAAGGGGAATGCTATTTCAAAATAGTGTTTTAGGGTACTGTGAAATGCATTAAATTTATCATTTACATTTTCTAGTTGATAAATTTCTGACCATGTTTCCTTATTTAATAAGTCATTGAAATACGTAACATTTGATTCAGTGAATGACCTGCACTTTGATTTTACTCCAGTATCATTATTATTGATTGTTTCGGATACTTCAAAACTCAGTATTTGTCCATGGTGGTCACTAAAACCCGGACAATATACTTCTATTGAATGGTGATATTTATCTGTATTTATAAAAATTTGATCAGGAGTGGTTTTACTAAATTTTGTTATTCATGTTGGGGTATTTACTGCAGGTTTCAGTCCATAGGAAATTAGTAACTGTGTTAATAATTCACAATTTCTATCAAATTTTAAGAAATCCACATTTACATCCCCACAAATTATTTAATCGAAATTTACTTTGCTCTTGTTATTGAGTAACAATTCTAATTTATCTATAAATAAAGGAAACTTTCCTGACGGAGAACGGTATACGCATACAATTATTAACTTAAACTGCTGTATTTTTACGGCAGAGAATTCAAAATCCTGTTCCATAATTAGATAATCATAAGCTGTTATCTGTTCATGATCTAAATTATTTCTTAAGAAGATGCAAGTACCACCATGCCTAATGTTAGATCTAGAGTATTTACTAGCTTGTATAAACCCTGGGAATTGAATTAATTCGAGTTGTTCCTCTTTCAGCCAATGTTCTGAAATACATAGTGCTGAGATATCTTTGAGTTCATTTTTAAGCATTAGATTTATGTAATCAATTTTATTATAAAGAAACTGGACATTCTGGTGGTAAATTTTAAATTTGTTACTTTTGCAAGCTTGTGTTGGTGATTTATTTACATTATTATTATCATAATTGTTATTATTATTGTTGCTAGACAAATCCGGAATACCATTGTTGCACTCCGTTAAATTTGACTTCAAAAGATCTGAATGCCAAACCTCACGTTTGGCTTCTTCTACCAGTTTCCCTGCTTCCACTCTAATGATATTACTGTTGAATTATTCTTACCATTTGAATTTACAATTTTGAAGATTTCATCACTAAGATACTCTTTTTCTAATCTAATCTATTTAAGTGTAGGCCATGCCGAGTGTGGAACTCCCTGTCTAATTTACTTACATCTACAATTTGGACATTTGGAAAACTCTTACAAATTTTATGAATTTTTCCATTTGTAGCCTTTATTTCTACATTTACACATGATTTGGGAATTAAATCGTATCTCTGCGGAATGTTTACAATAATGACATTTGTTTTTTGCATGAATGGAAATGTACCCTATAAATCTTTGATTACCTTTTTACTCTCATTTCTATAGACGTCGTTTGCTCCAGCGATGATCACTGCGTAGTCCTTTGCAGTAAGGGACGCACACTCTCCTATCATCCCGTTCGTGACCTCTGCAATTTGAGCTCCTGGCATTACTGTCGAAGTGACTTCCATTTCTCTGCCTCTCTCCAATACGCTTGCTGCTACACCTCGCCCATGGCTATCCGCAAATATCCGCATCTTCCTGGATTTTCTCTTTATCACTTTCTTCTTTTCTTCTTGAGGAAAGTCATCATTTTCTTCGACAAGCACTCCAAATGAATTTGAGACGGGAATTTCAGTTACATGTACTCCATTTATAGGCCTAGGCTTGGTCAATCTACCTTACCAGCAATCACTGTCGACCAAGTTTCCTTGCTTTCCTCTCTGTTTCCTTTTAATTAATTCAACTCTTACGTTAACTTAGCAATATCTTCCTTTAGCAGCTTTATAATTTCGTCTTTTGAGGACAGTTCGTTTCTCAGGTTATGACATCGCATGATGGTAGCGGTAGGCCTACATTACGACAATCGGTTTCACTTTTCTCCTCATTCAATTTTACCTGAGATCTTGTGATGATTTTATTTGCATTTTTTACTTTTATTTTGCACGACGAGTATAAATCCGTTTGATTTTCACCTTTTTCGAGAATTGAAGGTATGGTTGGGCGGCAACTCCTCGTCAAAAAGGGTAAAATTTCAGGAGACTGTCCAGACGTACCCACCTCAGTGGCGGCAGAATATTTTGCCAAGGGCATTGGAAAGCTGGTGTAACGATACGACACATGTTTCAATCGTTTTGGCAATTATGTTGAGACATACGAATAAAACAAGCAAACATTTAGTAGTAAAATCAGTTTAGTATGCCAATCAGTTATTTTTATACAGTCCATCAGAACTTGAAAAAGAAACAGCCCTTGTATGTACTATGCGCGCGCTTTCAATAGTACAGCAGGGGGCCATGGTGCGCCACAAGCTCAGCCAAGGCCACCGCACCAGCGAATAACAAAACTGCCCCTTGCCGTTCTTACTTTATATGAAAGACCCTGTATAAGGAACACTGAAAGTCGAGGTGATTAACAGTACCTATCGCAACATGTACAAACCTCGGAGGCTTGCAAGTTGCAGCGAGCCATAAAGACCGGTGTGCGCGCATGATTAAAACGTAATCGAATATTGGTAATTATATGACGACGAGTGTAGCGACCATTATTCCCCTATAACTGCTGAGGAGGGCGGGATTTTGGCCGGGTTTTAAGATGGGAAGTAATTAAAAAAGTGACAGTCAGTCTGAAAGACTAGACTTTGTATCATTTTAAATGCTACAAATGCTGAAAAATGCTCTTCACATGTTAGAAAATTATCTGCATAATGCTTATCTTGCTTATCTTCTTTCAAATTACTCGCAAACGGCATGTGCAACCCAAGGGCAGAGCAAGGTCAAGCGCGCGGGATGCCGTCACGCTCACCAGAGCGCGCGGGGACGTGCCCCTTCCATCCAGTCTATAAACACTTATAGTGGGTGATGTATTGAAGATAGAGATATGCTCTCGGGGACTTCTTTGTAGAACTTTTCATGCTGACCAATTCTTACGCTCATAGTATATTGATATTTTTAACGGTTTGCCCAGCGTAAGCTTAAGAAGCGCACGGATGCCAAGTTTGTTTTCGACCTTTTTACTGAAATCGTTACTGCTTGGCTTCCTTTGATCATACATAAATTATTTTCTACAGAATCTTTCCTCGAGATATCCTTTACAGAATGTTGAAAACCGCATCAAAATCCATCCCGTGGTTATCGAGATTACCCGTGACATCCAAGAATCGGGGATTTTTGTCTTATACTAACGAAGTAAAGATTGTCCGGGAAAACATGCACCAAGCAGTACTATGACGTCACACACCTCAGTGCATCTGGGTACAATTCGTCCCGTCACCGTAACGTAACGCCAGACCCCAGCGTAACAACGAAGTCGACAAGATCATTTAAAATGATAAAAATCGTTCCATGTGAAAGGTATATGGCCCGTACGTAAAACACTATTATACAATTCGAGGAGGACCAGATGTGCGGAAGAGGGTAAACTATTGAGCACTTGGTAAGAGATGTAATCGAGACCGGGAGTGGAGGATTTTTTGAGAGAGAGGGCATGTCGGAGTTCAGCTGGTAGAATCGGTTGGATGAGACAGGTAAATTTGGTAGTTGAGATATATTGGTAGGATGGTGAGGCACTGGCGACAAAATCAGGTGTTAAACTACGATAGAAACATAAGGAATTTTCAAAATTAAGACGATGTGGGGGCGCATATTTTGTACTCCTCGATAAGTTACGTATATAATTCCAAATTTGAGTAAGGGGAGTTTGGTGATTAATGGAATTGACATATTTCTGCCAAGCAGTGCGACGTTTATCATTGAAAGTGCGTTGAATAGTCGCAACAAACTTTTTATACTGTAGATAAGTATACGGGATATGGTATTTGCGAAGGAGGTGAATAACGCTTTGCGACGCTTGACCAAGCGTATACATTCGGCGTCCCACAGGGGATGTGAAAAATGGCTTGACCAGATCGTTCTCGACAAAGAATGAGTGGATGGTAAGTGTCAAAATATCTATTAATAATGGTAATTAAAGATTCATAAGAAGAGCGGCATGGCTAAAATGTTGTTGGATATATTCGTAAAAGAACACTTCATCAAAAAATTTAAACTGTCGAAAGAAACGAGGAGTTTGCTCGGGAGGTGGGGGTAGGTGTATAGAAGAACCGGCAATTATGATGGGCTGAGATACAGATCTGTAGTTGTTTGCCACAAAAAACAGGTGTACGAGAGGAAGGGATACGAAGGTTAAGTCGACAGCGCTGGGATCTTGCGTAGGAGCAGAAAGACGGGTGGGAGAACCATCATTAAGGAGATGAAATGAAGCAAGTTGGGACGAATTGCTTTTTGAAATAAAACTTCAGTAGTAGATTCAGCCAACGACTGTCAAACTCATATTCTTCTGCTTTGCGTTATGTTACTGGGCACAGTAACAACCCTTCACCCAAAATCTTCTGTATCTTATTATTGGTTGATGTCATCCACATTTAAAGTATTGCATAAAGGTAAAGGATCCCCTGATTCACCTAATTCCTATAGGGGAATTGCGCTGGAAAATACATCTTCCGATGTGTTCAGCAAAATTTTATCCAACAGATTAACAGCAGAAACTGTCCGCATAATACCAGACCATCAATTTGGCTTAAGGAAAGGCAGATGAACCCTACATGCAATCAAAAATCTGCTTGATGACATCAGGTAAACTTCGTAAGCTACTTGGAAATGACAACTACCTAACAGAGATCGTGTCTGGAATTCTCCAGCATAACTCAGTGATCATCAGAGTAAACCAGCTAGGGATGTATATAACTAGCACCAATAGAGCGCACTGATGTTGTACTGGGTAAGCGCAAGGCACTCCTCATTTGTCTCCTGTGTTCTCATGCCACTAATATCCACGAATTTAAATTGTTTAAATTGTTATTTTCACAAATATGCCGAGCTATTGCAGTGTCCCTCTTTGCAAAAATAAGTGAAGACGTTTTCGTTTCACCAATTTCCACAAAATAAAGAAATGAGGAAGAAATCGTTACAAGCTATTAGAAGGAAAAGTTCGGTGAGAAAAATCTAACCAAAAATATTAAAGTGTGTTTGTTGAAATTTTAATTATGTTTACAACTGACTATAACCTCTAATGTAAATCTAAGTTGGCAACAATGTGATCAAAAATGCATTTTACTCTTATAATTTGGCAATTGTTTTAAACCAGAAGAAGATGTACAGCTAATGGCGAAATGTATTGTGTAAGATATTGTCTGTGAAATCTGAAGCCATCAGCCATCAAAATTGTATCTATATTGAATGTAGGGAAGTTTTTGATAACTCATAAACATGTGTTATGCTGTAGTCAAAAGATATGATATTGTACAGGCCCGGGGGGCTGTACCCCCTGAGAGCCACCCCCCATCTTCTACTAAAACTCACCCTAACTGGCAAACATCATAAGACCAGAACATCACTTTTACACGGCAAGAGGCGGCCACCCAACTCGGGAGGTTAGCCAACCACTTGCAACACACTCATAAACATTAACACTATAACTAACTGGGGCAGCTACGTCAATGGAATGCTGACTGAGCAACGGCTGGACCTATAAGAAGAGAGGCCTTTTGGGAGCATTATCTGTCATACAGTGTGTGCTGCCGAAGGCCCTGCTCCAGCTACTATCATCAGGTGAGACTCAGCAAGTGTTCAGATATCCTTTACTTTGTAACACCCATCCACAATCTTGTACACTTGTACACTTGTACCATTATTTGCATTATTTACATTCCCCTAAAAGGGACTTACAATTTCATACTCACAGACCAATAAACACATGGTCAGTAAACTACACATTGCATTCATAATTACACTCTACCTTACATCCTCATACCCTTCCTGACTCTCGTCACGATTGACCGTGACAATAGTAGCCAAGTAATTGCTTGCTCAGGTTTCATTGTGCTCCCGCAAGCGTCTCGACTGCATAGCAGCGAGCCGCTGACATAAGCACGTCTGTTATATCATTCACTCCGTCCAGCTGGCAGGCCGGCACATTAGCCTGCACTCAGAGGTTCATCCCCTAGTAGACTCTTGCATCTTTGCAGGAACACCCCCTAGCATTTGAACATCAAACAACACGCTACACTGGTAAGCTCTCCCAGCTACGGGAAGCTGCCATCATTTGGAAACAACCTACCAAATTAGCACAGTGACACTAATGTTTAGATCCCTAAACAACCCCCCCCCCCAACTAAGGGATCTAAAACATATTGGTGGAGACGCGGCTACTACGCACAGTAAGGGTAGGACTCATACAACGAGCCCTCGTAGTAGAAACGACCCCTACCGCACGCAGCCAAGCGAAAAAGTTGAAATTTTTTCTCTGACAGAAAGCATTATCTTTCCTTCACACTAGCTAAACAAGGGATTTTTATTCAAACCCCCCCCCCCCCCGAAAGAATCAGAGATATAATACATTGCCGAGCATACACAGTTTTTTTGTTATATACATACACTTGATTCAACATGGCCCCTCTATACCGCCTAGCTGTGCTGAGGAGCATTGGGGAGTACCAGGAGTTAATTGCCTGGCACAAGGTCTTTGAGACAAGACAGGACTACCTCAGAGGGTTTCAGCAGCTCCTGCACGCCCAGTATATGCGGATTATAAGGGCACTTGTCCGGCCACTCCGCAGCGCTAAGAATCGCAAGATTCGAGCCGAAATCCCCACCCTCCGTACACAAATCATTAAGGCACACTGGCAACTACACTGCAGACACGAATTCATGTTCCAGCAATGGGAAACACTCATAACATAACACCAACGGATAGGAACTAATGGCACCAAAGTCGCTGAACAGGCCATGAGCCTCAATAGGCATTATCCCAAATTTGGGACGAGTATAGGGAGCTCCAGGCTAACAAAGCCATTTTTGAGTTCATGGTAGGGCCACAAGCCCAGTCTAGAGAGGACATAAGCGTAGATACGCTAACGCAGCAATTTGCGAGGATGTCCCTCTGGACACGTACTGCCACACAAGGGAAGGAGTTCACCGTGGCCACAGTCCAGAAGACGGCCAGGCTCCAACACACTACAGGGGCAAGATCACAGTAATACACGTCCCTCAGCTCCGGTTCGGAAGGCAATTTTGCCAAACCGAGGAGCAGAACCTAGGCCAACCCCCTCAAAACGGACGAACGAGAAGGAGTTGACGCCAGGACTCTCGGGCACACACAATAACACAGGGGGAAAACGGGAGGTAAACATGTCATGGGCTGAGGACGTAGAGCCCGTCCCACAGCACATTAAGCCCACACAAGCCTACACACATAGGCAAACACAAGGACAGGAGTCTACCGTGGCCATAGGCCAGAAATCGGTTAGACTACACTCCAATACATCGCTAGGGCAATCACAGACAATTAAACGGCCTTTGCCGCTAGTTCAAAGGGAAATTTTGCCAGGACGAAAGCGGGCACTAGCATGAGTACCCCAGGTGCGAAGGCATGAGAGGGTGTTGCCTTCAGGCTCTCAGGGTGCACAGCACACACCCGCGCACTCTGACCAGGCGCAGACACACAGTACACGGGGTATAAGAAAGGTCTTATTACCTACCCCACGAGGCCGGGCGGTCAGGGATACACACACCCCTATAAACACTGCTAGGGTAGCGTGGAGCGCAATCAGCCCCTCAGACACAAACACACTCAGACCAACATCCAGGCACTACGGTGAAAGTAGGCCCAGGCTTACTTTGCTGCAAATTCCTCCAGAAAATAGCAAAGAAGCACCTAAATGGGTTTCAGGGGCCCACACTTTAGTGACAGGGCGAAAGTATTCACCTTTCCGAGCAAGGACGCTCGAACGGGGATAACAACTTTCACCAGGAGTATAACACACACTGTCACCTGAATCACAAATATATATACGGGAAGGTTCTTTTACACGTGAGAAACACGATAATGGATACACAAAGGGCAGATTCCACCCTTGTAAACGGTAGATTTCACACGTATATACAGCAGAACGTGGCCAACTCAAAATTATGTAGTTTGAAATTTTTCCTAATTTTTTTTCATGGCCCCTAGCATTTTTTTTGGGCCATCAAGGGATTATAATCGTGGTTAATTCAGGACATATTGTGCACAATTCAAAGTTTTTAATATGCAAAGCCAAGCGGAAGCCAATCAGGCGGGCCACGCGGCTCAGGGTCGGAAAGAACTATTCCGAGTACAGCCTAAGCAACAAACCACAGCATAGAGCTTAGGCGGGTCTTTCCAAGTAGAAATGACTATCTTGTTATATTTTCCATTCCTACAGTTAGATAGATTCTTTTGGGATGACTGAGAGACTTAATCGTAAGAAACAGTTAAGAATCTCAAACTATTTTTCAAAAATGGTAGATTTCCCTGAGACGTAACTAGATTACTGTTTTACTAACGTCGCCGAATAGGCGAATAGTGCACGCAGGTCCTACCTTTCATTTTGAAACTTTTGAAATTATTTACGATACAATCTTTACAAGGTACCGCCGTCTGGCAACCTGCTATAGTAAACATAAAGCATTATGTAAATGTCATACGATATATTTTCTCTATTTTTTTCCCACATAACTTTCTCAATTTGAATTTTTGGATAGCTCATTTTTTTCTTCTCCTCTTTCACTCATCCCGTGAAAGGCGAATTATCCAAGTTGAAATGTATATATCTGATCCTAAGGTATACGTGATATATTACACTGCCTATAACATGAATTTTTCTCGTTCCCCATAACAGCGCTCAAACTAAACATAAACACCACAGGGTGAAAATCCCAGACTTTGGGAAAACCCACATATTTCTGGAAGGCACACCGTCAACTCACATTGCCACATAACAGTTAATACACTAACAAAACTGTCCCGAAGACACAAGCCTAAAAGGCAACAGGAATAATTACCCTGGTCAAAGACGGTCTCGAACCCGCAACCTTCTGGATACCAGGAGTGCAAGGTCGGGTAACTATCCAATGGGAGGATAGAATGATAAAGGACAGTTACACTAACAGATATCCATACGCACAAAACAATAAAATCACCTTCGACACCTGGTCACCAAACACGCAACTAGCGGCCCGGTGACACACATACATAATGACATCGGGTACCACTAACAAGAATATATTCAACCCACGCCTACAATAACATAAGATTTGGGGACACAATATATATTTACAGAAGGTTCTTTTCCATTACGGAAAGTCATACTCACAACAAGAAAGCGAGCAATCAAGCTCCCACACACACACGTGCTGGACATAGTACACATCGCCAGACAAGTAACAGATAATGCACACGTCAATGAAACCAGACACCATCGCAGTCAGCGTTAACACACCCGTGAGTGCGCGACCTTCACTAGCTACGGACAAACTAAGCGTACTCCAGGCCTGGCTGGAATATACACATTCATTTACGGGAGTTTCAAAACCCTATAACTTTCAAAATTATAATACGAGGGGCATTCCAAAAGACCCAAATTTTTCACTCCAAAGCGTATTTTCATCTGCGTGCCTCAAATACACGATACGTGTACCATGGGACATACAGTACAAAAAATTGTAACACCAGGACCTCCAACCAAGGCGGGTACGAACTCGCGACCACACAACACAGTCGTGCCAAAAACAAACTAACCAACGGTATTTTTGGCGCGAAAAACACAATCAGAAACCACTCTGGGGACACACAAATCCCAACAGACAGCGCAGACACAGAACACGGAGAATTACACGGGATCGCGGGTCAGAATGCCCAGTAAAAATCGGACGCCGTGGAAAACAAATATCCAGATTCCCAATTAGACTGAAATTGGCCCCAGACAAGCACATGAGTGGGTCAGATACACGTTTTAGTGACAGGAAGGTTCTTTTACCATACATACTAGAACATAGATCCGTTCCAAGGTACTCGCTACAACAGCCTACCTCGGCATTGGCGACCCAGGAATTCCCAATAAGGGGGCGTACCGAAAATCCTTGGCCTCCACGGGGACCACAATAGACTTCCTAGATATGGCTTACACATAGTTACACAAGGCAGAGGTCTTGCGGAAACCAATGTATACACAACACCGGTAAGCAAAGACTGGACAGATTAGCACACTGGCCCGCCCGGAATCCCAAACAATGACAACACTCGCACATTGGCAAAAGTCACGTTCCGGCAGCCGACATACGTAACGTCAGAGACTTCCCGTACACAAGCACATGAAAACAAAACATGACAAAACACTGACTTGCAGATTCCACCACATTGCAACACTGCCGTCGACAGACACTCTTGCTATAACGGAAGTAACCATGAAATGCAGACTTGACCACAAAAACAAACCAATAATAATGGCATACATTGGCACAGAATTCAGCAATGGTACAATAGACCTGACATCTAGCAATGTACATATACCATAGGCCGGACTTACCTTAGGGCCACAGGGACATGTCTACAAAGATGTTGACAAGCCACACGCGCCGGCCGACACTCAGCCACGCGACACACGATAGAACTTAGCCGATAACAGGCCACCCGCCCGCATGCTATGGCGGAACATAGTCACACACACGCAGCTGCGCTAATCACAGTTACGACCACGTCCTTCCCACACGCGCTCACTAATCAGGAGCGGATACAGACAGGGGCTCTGAAGGAACAAACCCCCCCCAATAACTACTTCTCTTTTTACTTTTAATCCCAAAACCATCATAGGCGATCAGGACATGACCAGTCACATTACAAATTCACTTGCTACTTTAACATAATCAGATGAGAGACCAGATTAGGCCGTGACGTCACAGCGTCACCGCATTTAACCATCCCAAGGAGCGGATAGAAAACAGATATTGACCAAGTGAGGATGACAGGAGCAGAGACGGATGGTACCAGCAAAATAGCCTATATACCACCCACAGTCTACAATTATACCACCTTTTTTCCTTCCATAACCTTGTCACTCACAACATTAGCCAACACAGACATACACAATAAAAACAGCTACACTACATTCCAAAATATACATCGGGGTTGATAGACTTCATGCGTTTAAAGAGAGGGCTCAATACGCCCTGGCACTCAATGCTTACGCCCGAGTATTAGGGGCGAGTCGGAAAAATGACAATTAAGCGTAATGCACATCTCTAAGCAAGAGATGAGGCCAAATTTATATTAACAATTCCTTTTTATTAAATAATCCCGCATGCAAGGGACATAGTATTATTACACCTCGACCGATACCTATCCTTAAATGAGAGCGGATACGCCTCGTATCCAGACACATGCATGGAATATCCCACCCACATACCAAGGGTTATTATTATCGAACCTGCATGAAATTTTTAAAATTTTTGCAAACCCGGGAAATACCTACCCCCGTCCACTCACTGTAAAGACATCCTGATAGCATCACCGGCTCCAGGCCACCATTAACATGGAGTCCGAAGATGCGCAACCCTCTCCTACCATGCTTTAAGCCTATTCAACAAATAACACCCCCCGGATCCTAATAACAGGGAACCCAACGCCATAAAACCCTATTAACGCCTCCATGAAAATTACCAAAGCATTACAGCTGGACGTCCGACGTAGCCATAACAGACCTAAAGTAGTCCATGCATTTAGAAGATTCTACAACCCCAGAACACTTAAAAATTTTACATTTTTTACACAATAAATTATTTACATAGTACACTCATTTTTTTATATAAAAAAGGAATCTGTGACACGCTGAATGGTGATGACAGCGTAAGCAGAAGGCCAGAGGCACCACACGGGAGCAGAGCTGGGGAAGGCGATGATAAGCCCTACCCCGTTTGGCTCACTGACCCAGACCAAAGAGACGAATTACGTAAGGTCAAAGCGCCGATGACCTAGCACGGGCAAACGTCGGAGTCCCGGAAGGCCTAGCCTGCCCCCGGGACAAAGAAAAGTTATACCCACCATGTGCTACGGGCATCGAAGCCAGACCTGCAGCGGAGACTTTTGACGAACGGGGGGAGAAATAGCCAGCTCCACACCGGACTCAGGAGATGACCCTAGGGACGACCAAATTAGGACTAGACTACTAGTTTAGCATGTAAGTAAGTAGAACTTCTATGGCGGGAAGTTAGTCTCCTACTCGCAGGAGTGAAGAAGGATCTCAGGATTCAGCGGGATCAATCCTAGATCCGACAAGTCCTTGCCCCGCGCGGCACAGGTGAAGAAACCAAATAAACAAATAATGAATAATATGAAATATGAATAATATGGAATGAACGCGGTCATTCGGTCCCGCGCCCACATAAATGGCTGACAACGGGTCGCCAGAGCGTAAATGGTCACGCATTGGGCGGCCAGAGATATTAAATGAGGAGCACAGCGAGCCCTCACAGGGGTTTTAGTGGGCACAACCCAACAATGCTGAATACAGCAATGAATAACAAAGGAAGAACAATGACAACATATGCAAACACAACGGCAATGAACAGGATGGCCGGGCGAGGCGTTTGCCCTTGTGGCACCGCAGTCGCCTGCGACTTTATTAATTACTAGTATTAATCATTAGCATAAATGTCGACAACTAATATTAAGGGGAGCACCCCACAAAACACAAGGTTGACAATGTGCAAGGGAGGTCAATAGGTAGGGGTAACTCCTCCTAGGCGCAAGGTAATTCCAAACTACTATACGTACGAGTCCAATGGAGGAGCCGTGTTGAGCACGAAACGTAGTGCCCAAACCACAATCTGCATGCGTAGTCACTCGGATTACCGACACCACACTGCAAATTGGGCGAAGGTCCCTGGGTACTATATGCATGCTCGCGTATTTCGATAGTCAAAGGCGCAGGTAAGCCCTAGGAGGCACCCGTAATCCCAATACCCCCCTACACATTGCACGCCATCGAAAGTTTAGCATGTAAGACAGTTGCATTTGACACGCAACTTAGAATTAAGCAAATTTATTAACCGCTGTCGCTAAATAATAGCACAGCATATTTCGGCAATAGATTAAGGCAAAACCACTCGGCTTATGAATAGCATTTTTTTTTCTCATTTATAATAATTTAGACTAAATACTTCGGCGCCTGATGACCAACAAACCCGTCATCAGGGTAAGCCCGACAATACGTAAGTAACTAAGATTAAGATAACGGGCTCGGCACCTGGCGACTCAAATCCATTGCCAGGGTAAGCCCGATAACACAATAGGATATAATACATTAAGATAAGTTAGATGAAGGCAAAATATTTCGGCACTTGGCGGCTAGTCGTTGCCAGGATAAGTCCGATAAATCGATAAATTACCGATAAAAACATAACAGGGTGGAGGCACTGAAGCCGTCCGACCCACCAGCGAGGTAAACGGTACAGCCACTGGAGCTGACCGACCGCGATAACACACGAGACGCCGAAGAAGTCTCAGGGGCGGTAGCACCGCACCCCAACCCTTAAACGGCGCTGCGCGATAGGTGCGCAATATATATATTTGGCCAAGGGTATTGCTAACATATTTTATATTTCAGCAAAGAGCTCCAACACTGCACCAAGGAATGGAACCCAAAAATGATCATGGTATAAGGTAAGGTGGACCACCGAACAGACATACACTCATACAATGGTATACACTGAGGAGACATATCAATAAACACAAAGGTATAACACACAAAGTCATAGCCGGCATAAGAAGGTATAGAGTAAGGTAAGATAAGAAGGCGCCAGACAAAGAACAAGACGGACGACACGAGTGTATTGACAGACTATAATACCTGTAATTTTGATTTCAGAAAGTATACATGCCGACACAAGAGGCGATATGGAGATTACGCTAATGATTACATGTTTTAATTTTTTTTACTTCTTCACTTTACAGACGGCGACACCAGATACATGACACTGGTGACGATGATTTCACTGCCATACAGCAGCAACATGTTTTTGTGCCATGCTATTATTATGCACCAGTTTTTCTCACTAATTTGTACACATTCTAACATAATGCAACACACTCACTACCATTCTTTCACAGCCACACTCCAGAACACAGAAATCTGAACAGCAGGTTTGATACCTGTGGGGTATCAGGCCTACTGACAGATAAAGAAAATAGCGTCAAAGATGTGACGTAACATACGACACTAAGGGCGCAACCGATTTGTGGCGACGACTCTTACTGTCAAGTGTGGAGGCATTCGCCCACAGAGAATGATCCACAGGATAGGGGTATACCAGCAGCACGACCACTAAACTGCACCGGAAACGGCCGGACAGGACTAGCCGTGAGACGGCACATGAATACAAGGGTAGCGTGCACGCAAGGTACAGTAGATACGGCCGTCTAGGTATAAAATAATTAAGATAGATATAAGTGAATAATGTAAAAGAACATGATGTAATACTGATAAGAGGCAACTTATACAAAATTTGTTACCAATGATGCCACACATTGTAAACACACATATTCTTATTTATCACACACATGTACACACTGATTTTCATTTCTACCCTTCTAACTTAAAATTTGTGAAGGTGTCCCGTTTTATCCCAACACAATAAACTATATTTTACATATTCCTTTAACTTATACCCTGGGACACCTATTTTTTTCTATTTCTTCCATCTTTCATGCTAAAACATTGCAGGGAGCAATTCTTTCCCCAATACAGCGCCGGACGGCACAACCACCCGTCCAGCCCTGGGTTTTTTCCTCCCTGCACAATACAAATATATATATAATGTCCAAACCACGTATTTTTTGTTGTTGTACTTTTTAATATTTTAAATGCCAGCATTTTAATGAACTGTTTTAAATTATCATATGTATATCCCAAAACCTACCCCCCTGAACACAAGCTAATCTCACATCAACACGACATCGCTACCCCTACACGACATCAACACAGAAGAAAAGAAGAAGAAGTACAAGGAGGAATCAACAACGATCCATCACACCAACACCCCACTCCACGTTCCGTTCCCGTTCGCGGGGACGCGAACTAATCGAAGAAGAAGACTTGTACAGGCCCGGGGGGCTGTACCCCTGAGAGCCACCCCCCCATCTTCTACTAAAACTCACCCTAACTGGCAAACATCATAAGACCAGAACATCACTTTTACACGGCAAGAGGCGGCCACCCAACTCGGGAGGTTAGCCAACCACTTGCAACACACTCATAAACATTAACACTATAACTAACTGGGGCAGCTACGTCAATGGAATGCTGACTGAGCAACGGCAGGACCTATAAGAAGAGAGGCCTTTTGGGAGCATTATCTGTCATACAGTGTGTGCTGCCGAAGGCCCTGCTCCAGCTACTATCATCAGGTGAGACTCAGCAAGTGTTCAGATATCCTTTACTTTGTAACACCCATCCACAATCCTGTACACTTGTACCATTATTTGCATTATTTACATTCCCCTAAAAGGGACTTACAATTTCATAAACACATGGTCAGTAAACTACACATTGCATTCATAATTACACTCTACCTTACATCCTCATTCCCTTCCTGACTCTCGTCACGATTGACCGTGACAATAGTAGCCAAGTAATTGCTTGCTCAGGTTTCATTGTGCTCCCGCACGCGTCTCGACTGCATAGCAGCGAGCCGCTGACATAAGCACGTCTGTTATATCATTCACTCCGTCCAGCTGGCAGGCCGGCACATTAGCCTGCACTCAGAGGTTCATCCCCTAGTAGACTCTTGCATCTTTGCAGGAACACCCCCTAGCATTTGAACATCAAACAACACGCTACACTGGTAAGCTCTCCCAGCTACGGGAAGCTGCCATCATTTGGAAACAACCTACCAAATTAGCACAGTGACACTAATGTTTAGATCTCTAAACAACCCCCCCCCCCCCAACTAAGGGATCTAAAACAATATTGTCGACTTATTTAATATGTATTTGAATGAGGTTATATGTTGTATGGAAGCACACCTTAAGTTTACAAAATGTTCATAATAATAGAATAAATTTGTAACTGAGAGTGTAAACAATTATTGTATTATTTCCTTGTTTGCCAGGCGCCTTTTGATGATACTTGCTGTTTAATTTGATAAATAAAAGGACGTCATACATATTGAAAACGACTTGATCATTCATCCCTGCTCGGAGCATAAGAATAACAACAGGTTATCGGCCCAGGTACCGCTCGTACGTCAGATACGCCGAGCATTACGGGAAACAATTTGGACGTCGAGACAAAATCAGCCGAGTCAGTCGTCGTCGTCCAAGTCAGAAGTCGTCAGGTCAGTCCAGTCAGCCGAGAAAGTCCACGTCAGTCATCGCAGACAAAGTCAGCCCCGTCGAAGAGGACTACCACATCGTCAGCCCGAGAAACGTCAGCTGAGTCAATCTAACCTCAAAATGTCAGTCAAGTAGCCTATACACGAGTCAGAGTAAATTGATAAAACTATTTGAAGGTAGATAGTAAAATCTTGTGAGATCAAACTTTTGTAAATTTGTCATATTTTTGAAACTTAATTTTGCTTTTTAAGTCAAGTCATGGATACAGTAAAGGTTCATTTAGAAACTTTGACAGAAGATTTGCGTGGAAATGTCAATTATGATTCTTAGCGTTTCAAAATTAATTTAGCTATGAGAATAAAAGAATGTTTTGATATTGCAACAGGTTTGACTGCCAAAACATCAAATACAAACTCCGATCCTGTACGTAATTGGATAAAGAAAGATGTAGATGCTCAAGCGCTTATAGGTTTAAATGCCAGTAGTAATATAGTGAAAAAGCTAGTCAAATGCCAAACTGCAAAACAAATGTTAGATAAGCTAGAAAATGTTTATGGTAAAAAGTCTAATATTACTGTTGAGGGTTTGCAAAGGAATTTTTTGTTATGTTTTTGACAGCCAAAAATCAGCTGTTGAGAATTGCTTGGAGATTCAACAGATAGCCGAAGACCTGTCATCAGATGACGACAGGGTGAAAGACAGTTGGATCATGACACGAATGCTGAGTATGCTACCACCTAAGCTGCACCATTTCAGAACAGCCTGGGACAATGTGACAGGAGCCAACAAAACTATTGAAACACTCATCGAAAGATTGAGGCTGGAAGAGGATCGACTCAATGAAGGTGAAAAGGAAAGTGAAGCAACTTCAGTCAACGCACTCATCGCAAAGGAGAAGAAAACTGGAAATCAGTCTGCTCACAATAATAGCAACAGATAAGGTGGAAGCGCGCTAGTCAGCTGCTTTAAGTGTGGACAGAAAGGATATGTGAAGAAACACTGCAGAAACAAACCCTGTGCCAAACATCTTGCCTATTGTAAAGAAAACTACCCTTGCCATGTGTGTGGACAGAAAGGTCACTTCGCAAGAGACTGTACAAAGAATGATGACAACAAACATGGAAATGAACGGTCAGAACGGAGTGAACAGAAGAGCACGAATCGCCCATACCGCGCACTTGCGTCAGTGGGACTGTCAACTGCAGATCTGAACAGTCTCAATTCGAAATGTAACACACGAAATCACTGGTACAAGGACTGTGGAGCTACACAACATATGACATCACACAAGAACTGGTTCGTCAAATTGATTGAGTTGGAAACTCCATCTCCTATTGTCATCGGAGATGCGACTGTACTAGAGGGCGTTGGTATCGGTAACGATCAACTTGAGGCGTTCAACGGAACAGAATGGTACAAGGTCATCCTGGAGGATGTGCTTTACGTGCCTAAGCTCAACTACAATTTGATATCTGTCAGTCAGATACTCGACAGAGTTTATGTCCAAACTGCAAACAAAGATAAGTCAATATTTGAAACGTCTGATCATCGTGAAATTGTGGCCATGGCTGTACAGAATGATGCTACGCCAGGATAAGTCTGAAGCCTGTATGGTAGCCACCTCGATCGTAACCTGGCATGAGAGGCTCGCACACCAAAACCTGAAGAATGTGAAGGATGCTTCGGACAGGAATGGCATTCCATATGTTCATGATTGGAACGAGAGAGTCTGCGAAGGATGCACTTACGGGAAACAACATCGGGTATCTCACCTACT
Organism: Meconema thalassinum; assembly: GCA_946902985.2. Classification (NCBI taxonomy): domain Eukaryota; kingdom Metazoa; phylum Arthropoda; class Insecta; order Orthoptera; family Tettigoniidae; genus Meconema; species Meconema thalassinum. The sequence goes on from OX336390.1 coordinate 792,038,464, forward strand.
GAATGAGAAGGTTGCTACCCAACCATTGGATCTGGTCCATGTAGATATGGGAGAGATGGCGACACCATCGTTAGGAGGAGCAAAATACTTCTTGCTTTTCAAGGATGATTTTTCACATTTCCGAACAGTATACTTCTTGAAGACGAAGGACGAAGCCGCAGCCAAACTGGATGCTTTCATGAAGCTGGTGGAAAACCAATTCGGAAGAAATGTGAAAATTCTACGATCAGATAATGGAACCGAAATCAAGAATGCCAACCCACGTAAGCTGCTGGAGGAGCTAGGTGTCTTTCACACTTTTCCAATAGCTTACACCCCAGAACAGAACGGTCGTGTGGAACGTGAAATGAGAACAATTGTGGAGAGAAGAAGGACAGCAATTCATGCACGAAACCTGAAGGACAATTTGTGGGCAGAAGCAGTGAACTATTCTGTGTTCACAATCAACCAGACTGGCACAAGTTCAGTGAAAGGAAAGAGTCCAGCCAACCTATGGTTTGGACGACAGGTCAACATGAACAAACTGAAAACCTTTGGATGCGACTGCTACGTTTTGACTCCCAACCACAAGAGAAGCAAGCTTGACAAGAAGTCTAGGAAGGGTATATTTGTTGGATACGACATAGACTCTCCATCCTACAGAGTATATCTGCCTGAAGAACGTGATGTTGTAAGTTCAGACAACGTCGTGTTTGATGAAGGAGAAAAAGATGAGCGAAACCTGACAGATGTTGAAATGGCCGTGAGCAATGAGAACGAGTTGATTGAAGAAGAAGATGAGTATGAAGACAGCATAGTCCTGAGACAAGACATAAACGAAGAAAGAGATGAAGCCAGAGAAGAAGATGAACAACCAAGAAGACCAGGACTACGCAATCGTCAAAATATTCAGCTACCTGCCAAACTATCAGACTACTTCATGGGCTACCTCCGGGGAGGAAAGAGTGCCAACCTAGCCATGATAGGAGAAATCCAGGATATCTCTATTTCCAAAGCGTTGAAAGATGCCAAGTGGCTGAAAGCCCTGACAGAAGAATTCGAATCCTTACAGAAGATGGAAACATGGAAATTAGTGAAATGTCCAGAAGAAGTTCGACCCCTGACCTGCCGCTGGGTGTTACGAGAGAAGCCTGGTGGGAGAATAAAAGCACGACTGGTAGCACGTGGCTTTGAGCAGGAAGAATGAGTTGACTATTCAGAAACCTTTAGTCCAGTAGCAAACCATGCTTCAATTAGACTGATTCTCAGTCATGCCGCTGCTGAGAAGATGAAACTTGTTCCCTTTGATGTGAAGACAGCCTTCTTGCACGGAGACTTGGAGGAGAACTTGTACATGTATCAACCTCAAGGATTTGAAGATGGTACTGGCAGAGTCTGCAAACTAATGAAAAGCATGTACGGACTAAAGCAAGCACCAAGAAAGTGGAATGAGAAAATGCCAGATTATCTTGAGAAGAAACTTGGACTAGGGAACACTGACGATGACCCCTGCATTTACTATAACGAGAAGAGAACTTTGATGATGGCTCTTTTCGTTAACGACGGGCTCATCGCTGGATATAATGAAGAAGAAATCTTTGAAGTCTTGGATGTCATAAATCGAGAATTTGAAATTACTTACCAATGATCAGTTCAGAAGCAATTCACTTACCTAGGTATGGAAGTCAGAATAGAGAATGAAGGAATTTTTGTGAACCAGCCTGGATACACCAGAAAGATCATCAATCGTTTTCGGTTCGACACTTGCAAACAAGTTCAACACCCATGGAGAAAGGAATGGTGACAAACGAAGAAGATCGAATCAGCGAGAGACCAGCGCCACCTACAACTCCATATCGAGAAGCAGTGAGAAGTCTACTCTACCTGGCTACAATATCCCGACCGGATATCTGCTACGCAGTGAACTACTTGAGCCGCTTCAACGGAAAAGCCATGCAGAGCCACTGGAAAATGGTGAAGAAGGTATTGCAGTATTTGAAGGGAACTCCAGACTATGGAATTTTCTTCAATGGAGACGACAAACTTGTGGCATATACAGATTCAGACAACGGTGGGGACACCGTAACAGGGCACTCAACAAGTGGTGTTCTACTGTTGAGAGGAGGACCAATCATTTGGTACTCACAGAAGCAGCGACTCGTTGCTACGTCAACAGCAGAAGCAGAATACCGAGCAGCTGTCTCATCGATAGATGACATCAGCTGGATCAAGAGAATTGGACTGGAACTCAAAATTTTGAAGTCAGACAAACCAGTCACGCTGTTTGTTGACAACCAGTCAGCAATCCATATGCTGCACAATGCGCACGAGGGGAAGACTACAAAAGGAAAGAAACATATAGAGATTCCACGCAAATTCATCCAGGAACACGTGGGCAAAACTGTTGCTCTCAAATATGTCGAGAGCTCCAAGCTACTTGCTGATATCCTGACCAAATCCCTGAATATAAAATTGTTTGAATCGCTTCGTTGTAAAATAATCAAGGAGGAGTGTTGAAAATTTAATTATGTTTACAACTGACTATAACCTCTAATGTAAATCTAAGTTGGCAACAATGTGATCAAAAACGTATTTTACTTTTATAAGTTGGCAATTGTTTTAAACCAGAAGAAGATGTACAGCTAATGGCAAAACGTATTGTGTAAGATATTGTCTGTGAAATCTGAAGCCATCAGCCATCAAAATTGTATCTATATTGTAACCTTGATGCATGTTACGCCATAAATGTTCCAAGTTAGATTTATCAAATGTGCTCATATTTGAGAAGGAAATAGGTGCGGCCCACGAGGAACAAGGCGATGCAAGGGAGCGCACGGAACGTGACATACCGCAACTTGCCCTGAGAGCGAACAATGAAACGATGCTCTCAGCCGCAACACATGTATAGCAGATGTGATTGAACCAAGGATCGAGGTCGCTCAACCATAAGTGGGGGTTGTAACTGATCACTCGCCAAACTGAAAAATAAGCACCTCCCATTTTAAGGAAATTAGAGAAATAATTAACGCGCAAAATTATGAGTTGCAGCATTGGAAAGAGGGCGATTTTAGCCTCAAGGATCTCATTTCAAAAGTAACGAAAACAACAGTATTGGAATTAATTCGACCTAAAGAACTAGAGGAAGGAAAATTTGAACGAACCAATCAGAATTGTGGGCAGATAGACGCTTCAAAAGTCCGAGAAAAATCTTGGTTAATGAAAATTACTACGGAGCTAATTAGCGGCCGAACGTACGATCCGATTTCGAAATAAAACCGAGTTTGGGACATTGGAAACAAGAGCAAATGAATGAACCTAGTTTCATCGTCATACGAGTGTTGCTCCAGAATTAAATTTTGAGAACCTCCCACTCCTGATGATTTCAGAGCCAGACCTTTAAATAGCCTGCCCAGTGAAAGAAAAGTTAGTCGATTTCTCCATCGCCGAGCGGCGAGAGCCTTTGCCGGACCGTAGCCCATATTATTGCAAAGATTTTATAAGTATAAAATCAGTTGATTTTTGATCGCTTGATAGGCGATAGTTCACGTTGGTCAGTACCGCGAATTCAGCGCGAAAAGTGAATAATTGATAAGTAATGAACAGTGACATGTATTCTGATAACAGTAGCGACATGCAAATTGTTCGGGATACACCAGTGCGAGTGGAGTTCATACTTTAGAAGTAGCCATCCGTGCTATAGGTAAATTCAGTGGCGTAGGAGATAGATTGACTATTGGCCGAATTGAGTAGGTCATGCATAGCTATAGATTATAGGAGGCGCTCCGCTAGACAAAACAGTGCATAGAGTGTGTGAAAAGTTTCATGGTGATCCTTCACTTTTGCATGAAACTGTAAATTGTGCTTAAAAGGTGTCCTCCCCAGCAAGAGGACATGTATCGTCAGGAACCAGCAGAAGGATCGTCACTCATAAGGATTAGCCGAAGCGTCATCATGACCTAAGTGACCTAAAATTTGGGGTATGCATGGCATGATGTTGGTTACAACAGGGGTGGGGTAGGTTATCCAATTATAAGCCATTATAATTAGCAGAGGTTACCGGAGTGACAGGTCGGAGAGGTGCAACTTGTATATAATTTCATATTTTGTTAGAGCTTAGTGTGTGTTTTATTCATTTGTTGCGTGATCATCTTTGTTGTTTTTGATATAACGTAAGGGTTATTTTGTTTGGCCATGGGATGCACGATAATGGGTTGCAAGTGCATTAAGTAAACGTAAAGTATGAGTTTGGAGGGAACCATTCCGGGATATAACAGGCCAATTCTAATAATGATATTTTGAGCCTGAGCTTAAAGAGATAAGGGCTGATGACCGTTGTCGAGGTAAGAGACAACCCAAGACTGGTTAGTAAGACTGCAGCCACATTTGGTAAGTGAGTAAGGGTAGGAGGTAGAGCGACCTAAGCTGAGAATGCAAAGTGAAAGGTAAGAAATGGAGGTACATGCCCGTGGTTTTATAATGGTAAGTCGTAAGCGGAGGGATAATGCCCGCAAATTAATTGATGAGATGATAATGGAAAGTAATGATATTCCTTGTGATTGTGAGGGATGTGCTGGAAGGGCCCCTTTACCGCACGGAGAATGTATTGCATTCAGCTGGGCTCTTTTCAAGGGAATCCCTAGGGGAGACCAGGTAGGCCTTGTACCGTTATGCGGGCCGGCAGGCTATTGTTCGAGTGAGATCATCAACCAAGGTAGGTCCCGAGAGTCTGTTTATGTTGAGGAAACGAAATGGCTTGTTATATCGTGGTAATCAGCCACAGGCACTTGACCATTATTATTCATGATGTTCCTTCACTTTTGCATGAAACTGTAAATTGTACTTAAAAGGTGTCCTCCCCAGCAAGAGAACATGTATCGTCAGGAACCAGCAGAAGGATCGTCACTCATAAGGATTATCCGAAGCGTCATTATGACCTAAGTGACCTAAAATTGATTTAATTTTTATTCGTCTCGCTTCAGGAAGCGAAATTTTCCGTGCATCTATGTAAATAAATAATTGTGTGAAGTCATTGTGGGGGCATAGGCCACCATTGTTGTTAGAGGTGATCCACGCATATGATTATTATTTTTCGATTTGTTTGTGTTATTGATCCGTTAAGCTTGGAATGGTTTGGACCATAACTATAGCCTTTGGTTTATGTAAGATAATGTTGTTGTAATTTATGCACACACGACCTGTAACCGGAAATCGCTCTGCGACGGTCATAACTGGATTCTTGGCATGAAGGAAATGATCGAGAAAGATAACCTGTCCCACACACCTGTAAACCAAAATTGCAAATGAGAGTGCACTGTGTAAATTGATCATTTAGGACATCACTTTGAAGTAATTTGTATTGAATCATTGCAGTTTTGTAGTTCCTTTGGAACGGCCATGGACAATTGATCATTTGACATTTGTGTCGGCCCATTTTGAGGAGGCCAGTGTTTACTTTTTGTGTTTAGTTTTTTTCTTTTCTCAGTAATGTAAGGGGATTTGGTTGTTTTTGTTAAAGGGAGATTTAACTTAATCAGGATGTTTCTTGAATAAATAGTGTTGTTTAAGATACCTCGGGCATATTATTTTACTCTAAGATTCCCGTGATCCTTAATATAAAGTCCCAGGATGTTTTGAGTGTAGATTAAAGCCACGCGAACAGAGCATCCCCTGAGATAAGAGTCTGCATCCTTGAGGACCTGAAGGGTACAATATTGAATGTAGGGTAGTTTTTGATAACTCATAAACATATGTTATTCTGAAGAGTCAAAACGTATGATATTGTCGACTTATTTAATATGTATTTTTCAACTTGTATTTGAATGAGGTTATATGTTGTATGGAAGCACACCTTAAGTTTACAAAATGTTCATAATAATAGAAGAAGTTTGTAACTGAGAGTGTAAACCATTATTGTATTATTTCTTTGTTTGCCAGGCGCCTTTTGATGATACTTGCTCTTTAATTTGATAAATAAAAGGACGTCATACATATTGAAAACAACTTGACCATTCATCCCTGCTCGGAGCATAAGAATAACAACAGTGTTTCCATAATTTTCAACCCGATGACTTCACGAAAACTGTGTTGGATAAGTGTGATTTACAAAGGGAAATAATTCCTATTTTGTACCCATAAACTGATATGACATTTCGGTAACAACCACTGCATTTATGCGTTTGTATTTGAAGGTAAGAGAGCAAAATTAAAACCGAGCGCTGTTCTATCGGCTTTTTCCGTGGACCACGAACACAACAAAAATATGGAAGAGGCCATACACAAGAAAATTGCCGGATTCCCACGATAAGCCTACAGTATCGGAATCTGCAGAAATGATCTCCATTGAAGTACGGGAAAAGAATAAATGTCGCAACATAACAGTCACAAACGTATTATGGTTGGTTTCTTGAAATCAGAATTAATCGTCAACTTCTATCTGCCCGACGGAGAATGTGGTAGCAACTGACTTCTACATTCTTGAGACATAAGTCAGATGCTTGCTCTTAATAAAAGTTCGGTCACTGCCTTAGTACACGCGCCATCGTCACAACTTCCGTGGAATTCGCAGGTTTTTGCAAGTTCTTTGAGAGCAGCTACATAATATGAAATGTTTATAATAATAATAATAATGCATTTTATTCATCCCTTAACGAGTCAAGGACTCATATACAAAGGAATCGTACATTTTTATCTTGTTGGCGACAAATTACAATTCAATGTTTAGTTTACAAAGTTTTCAGTATGAAAATATATACAACATTTTGTAGCTTTAAAAGTTTTGTACACAATGTGGTCTTCTTCTGTCTTCTCAGATTTTGGAATTTCTTCAAACTGACATTTTATAATCATTCCACATAAACTGTTTTAGCCTCCTTTTAAAGATTGGTAGGCTAGGTGCAATTTTTATATTTTCTGGTAGTCTATTGAACTTGACAAAGGTACTATACTTAATGCTATTACTGCCATATTGTTTGGAATTGATTTGGAAAAGTGATATGTCATCTGCATATCTAGTTTTGTAAGCATGTAAATCAGATTGTTTAGTGAAGTTTAAATTTGTGTGGATACTTTTGTGTAGGATTTGGTACATCAGGACATTTGATTTGATTTCTGCATTTAGGGCTACAGGTTGAATTTTACTCGTAATATAAGGGTGTTTGGTTGGCGTTAAGAAAGGGTAGTTATAAATATTTCTTATGGCTCTATTCTGAATGACCTCAATTTCCTTTTTTTTAGGTAATTTGAGCATTTTATCCAAATTGTATTCAAATATTGTAAGTGGCTATGTATTAAGGAAAATTCACTTTCCTGAGTAGATATTTGGGGATATAGTAGCTCAATTTTTATCATCCCAGCGGCAGGTGGTATTTTTTTTACTAATGCATCAATGTGCTTTTGCCATGACAGATTTTCATCTATTATTAGGCCTAGGTATTTGACAGATGAGACCCTTTTAACTGCCTTTCCATTCAGCATTATATTGTGAGTGATGTCTAACTTTGTTCTACGTTAGATATTATTAAATAATTTGTTTTATCTTCATTTATTGTTAATTTATTAGACTGGGTCCAGCCAAGTATTGTATTCATGTCCTCCTGCATGTGTGTAATCAGCGTGTTGGTGGTGTACGCATTGTAAAAGATGCTTAAGTCGTCTGCAAACAACGTTATATTACCATTAAAACGGAGTGTTGCTATGCCATTAATATATACTAAGAAGAGGGAAGGACCCAATATTGATCCTTGGGGCACACCGTGGGTAATATTTACTTCCTCACTTGTGTAGTCATTTATTTCAATATACTGCTTACGATTGGATAGGTAATTTTTAAACCTGCTTTATCTAGTTTCCCTAAAAGAATTTCATGGTCAACAGTATCAAACGCCTTTCTCAGATCTATGAAAAGGCCACTCGCTGTCATCTTTTTGTCTATTACATCCTGCAAGTTAGTAGGCGTTTGCATTCGGGAGAAAAGGCGGTGTTGTTCCGCCAAAACATTTCGTCTAGGTAATAACTGCGATTTAAGTAGGCCTATGATTTCGTCGTAAGTTCTGGCGTTTGGCAAGTCGGGTGCAGTTAAGCTCGCCAAAAAGGCATAATGTTTACTACCAAGACAGTTATGTAGCACCATTCTTTTTGCGTCTTTAACTACTTGATTTTTGCATTCAATCCTTTTAGATTGAAAAACATTTCGAGCCGTTGGCAGTAAATGTCAAAAGTTTCGTTGGCTTCACTGAATGTTTCAAATGTTAAAGATTGTTTCTGTAACATGCTTTTGATACTTGCCGTCTGCTGTGGTTGTTGTTGTGCCATGTTGGTAAGCAGTCCGCTCAGGGCTTGAATTAGCTGCGACAGTTCCTGTTGTTCCTCCATTATTAGTGTTATCCGTTTTTCTTTATCCTTGTCTCCTCTTTGTTATGTCTTAAAACTATTTATTTATACACAACACAACATACACATGTTTACATCATCTCTTATCTTGACACAGAGTGTCTATTTACCACAGAGTCTATATGTATGTGCAAATATTTTGGTTTTGTATTGACTTTTGCTACAATAATCGGCTCACTATATTGCGCATAATATTCCACCCGCTGTCCAAGTTTCCTACTCAATATGAGACAGGTGAGGTACCGATACCCTCTGATTTCAAGAAGAATGTTATCATCCCAATACCTAATAAGTGGGAGCTGACAGATGTGAAGATTACCGTACAATCAGCTTGATTACTCATGCTTCAAAGATCCTGCCTAGAATAATTTGCAAGAGGATGGAAAGCCAGATAGAAACGGATTTGGGTGAAGACCAGTTTGGTTTCAGGAGAAATGTAGGAACAAGGGAAGCTGTACTAAGTCTTAAATTGGGCTGATTTTGGAAAGTAGAATAAGGAATGATAAGAGAACGTTCATGGCATTTGTAGACTTAGAAAAGGCTTCTGATAATGTTGATTGGACTAAATTGTTTGACATTTTGAAAACGATTGGAATAAAGTACAGGGATAGGAGGGTGATCTACAATCTATACAGAAATAAGACTGCAGTCATTCGAGCTGAAGGACATGAGAGAGAAGCTGGTACGGTATTCAGAAAGGTGTAAGGTAAGGCTGCAACTTATCACCCATACTTAACCATCTTTATATTGAACAAGCAATGAAGGAAATTTGAGAAAAATTTAAAGTGGGAATGAAGATTCAAGGAGAAATAATTTCAACTTTGCCGATGACATCGTCATCTTGGCCGACACGCCTGAGGATTTTAATGAGTTTTTTGAATGGTATGGACACCGTATTGAGGAAAGAATTCATGATGAAAATTAATAAAATAATGTAAAACAAAAATATTGGAATGCAGCCGAAATAAATCAGAAACCTCTATGACTATCAAATTGGCAGGTGAGAAACTAAAGGACGTAGGAGACTTCTGTTACTTAGGAAGCAAAATAACCAGTGATGGACGAAGCAAAGAGGATATAAAAAGTAGGTCAGCTCAGGCAAGGAAAGCATTTCTACAGAAAAGGACTCTGTTGACATCGAATATAGATTTAAGTATTAGGAAGTCATTTTTGAAAACCTTTGTCTGGAGCGTGGCACTCTATGGAAGTGAAACTTGGACTATTGGTGCAGCAGAAAAGAGGAGAATCGAAGTGTTTGAAATGTGGTGTTACAGGAGAATGATGAAGATCAGATGGGTAGATAGGGTGACAAACGAAGAGGTATTAATACTAGTGGGAGAGGAGAGATGTTTCTGGCGACTGCTAATGAAGAGAAGAGATAGGTTGGTATGACACATACTAAGACACCCAGGAATACCAAGCTTAGTTATGGAAGGAAGGGCCGAGGACAAGAACTGTACAGGTAGACCAAGGTTAGAATATGTTAAACAGATTGCCTCGGATGTAGGGTGCGGTAGCTATGTAGAGATGAAACGATTAGCTCAGGACAGGGGGGCATGGAGTGCTGTATCAAACTAGTCAAAAGACTGAAGACTCAAACAACAACACAGGCTTATGCATATTCACACACATATTGAATGCTGCCTTTGAGTTGATAATAAAAACGTTGAATACCAATTATAATATTTTGTTTGTTTTTTAAGATCATCTTTTTTCCGAGTGTGTGCGTGCGTGCGTATGTGTGAACGTGCCTCCCCCCCCTAATAACTTATGAATGGATGGAGCGATTTCAATGAAACTCGGTAAGGTCATAGCACCATTTCGGACGACCCAGACCATGCCCTTCAAATTTTATTACGTCCCACTAATCCAATATGGCGGCGGTGCGAAATATTTCACCGGCATTCTATATCTCTGAAACTAATACCGATGTCACCCCGAAATTGTGTATGGTGATAAAGGGCACTACTATAAGTTCATCTATGTAACTTTTGAAAACCTGTTAAGTACAACACGAACATGGCGGCCAAGCGAAGTTGAAACATTTTAATAGACTATTCTCGCGATTTAACCATCTGTGCCTAGCGAAATATGGTACAGTAATTGTTTATACACAAGTAATGCACTGGCACCTAACTTAGTTCAATTGTTTACATAATCTCAAGATGGCGGCTGTGCGAAATTTTAAAATTAAGTTTTTATATCTTGTATCGTAATCATGCGATCAAGGTGAAAGTTTGAATAATGAACCTACGCAATAATTTTCATTTAATGGTACATAACACTATGGCCTATACATATAAACAATCCAACATGGCGATCATCCGAAATATTTAGACAGTTCTCAATTTCAATTAATCTGTCACAGCAATCAAACTGAAATTTTGTATGTTGATAGAGGCTATGAACATAAGTTCACCTATGGGACTTTCAATGACCTGGTGAGTACAAATCCAACATGGTGACGACGCGAAATATAAATGTTTAAATGGACGTTTCTCACGATTTAGCCATCCGATCCGAGTGCAGTGAAACTTGGTACGGTAAATGCTTATACAAATTTTAATCCACTGGCATCAGTGGAGGGAAGGGAGGGGGTTGAACCTCCCTCCCATTGGAAAATCGGCAGGTTGTGATTTGTGTCTGTGGTGATGTACTGTTGTCGCCTTTCGGCCCGGGTCCCCATTTGTGGCTACACACGTCTTCATGGCAACGAATGACCACAGCCTACCTACAGATGGCGAAGCTTGGGTCATATTTTTCTACCGCGAGACAATAATGCTCTCATGCAGCCAGCAAGAATGTGCCGACTGCGCTATGTTGGTGTATGTTATTGTTGCTGGTTTTACTGTATGTGAGCATTGTGTAAAGGTTATATCTTTAATTTAACATGTGGTTTACAAGAGGAGATGTGCAGTTCAATAAACAAATCTAATATTAGAAGCAATATTTCAGAGTTGCTAAGTAACCTATATGATCCCTTTTCATTCGGTCAATACGACTGTACAGTACCCAATTATATTGGGCGGAGAGTGACAATTTATCTCCTAACTAGTTGAAACCCGTCAATACATGACGGCCAATAAGAAAATATTTACTGAAGAATTTTATTATATACGTTCTTTGTACAATTATTTTTTGGCACTATTGAAACTTTAAGGGCGTCAAAAGATTGCACCCTAGAATTGCAACATACTGCTGGCCATGATTGAAAACTTGATGAGGCAAATTGAGACCTATACGTTCCATAATTCCCCCTTGAGCTTTATTTATTGTGATAAAGTATGCCAAGCGAATCGGAAAATGTTGCCTCTTAAAAGAAAATGATTGTTTTATCCGGTGGTGTTAAATCAAGTCGAAGGATTAGACCTTTCTGCCTAATTTTAACTGCACTTATTTCCAAATCCAAGCATTTTCATGCATATTTCATATAATTAATATGGAATTTTAACTGCACTTATTATTTCCAAATTCAGGCAATTTTCGTACATATTTCTTATAAATAATATAATTAATATGGTAGCATTTAGATGCCCTTAGGAAACTTCAGATTTCTCAGGAGCATATCTATGGGTCAATCGTTTGGAGTATGTGGAAGCAAATCACTTAATTCTATGGAATTCAAGAATTCTGAGGAGTCAAAGATATACAACTGGCCGCAGGAACCGTCGCTTATAATTTTGGAATATACATTAACGAAGTTCTCTCTTAAATTCCTTGAGATATCATTTCCAGTGAAAAATTGTTGCAGTCTGTCAAATATTTTATATTTAGGAAGATTAATTTTGCCATTACAACACCTAAGGTCAAAGTAACCAGGCGTAGATTTCTCGCTACAGAAATACAGTGCAGAACAATGTTTACATTTGTTCGTCAAGGACCATACACTGTACGGCATAATATCTGGAATTGTTTCTGAAATGGCATTTTTATATTAGATTTTAAAAGTGGCTTCGTATTTTCTACGATTTCCCACTTTTTTGTGGCTAATGTTCTTTTTCGTCAAATGGGTATATTTATTGCAGCATTTCTCTCCAAATTAACGTCATATTCAATAACACTATAGTGGCCTGCATCAACGCAGCCGCCAAATATTAAATGGCAAATAATACTTCCATTGCCAAAATCAACAGCGTGGTTAGACTCATTGTTATGTACTCTAAACAAATGATCAATAAACAATAATATTCACGTATACAATGAAGTTCAGATACTTTCATTCTCGAGTTTGTTGCTGATGACAATGCGATGATACTGATCGCCAATAATAAAATCCTTATAATTATTCTTGCCAGCAAAAATTTTTGCAATTTGCTTGCAAACGCAGCTCAGGATAACATCCTGCATTTTGGAATAAACAGTACGAAACTGCTCTAAATAAGCAATTTCCATCACCTGATGTAGGTACAATCCTTTGCATTTCCATGACAGTAAATTAAGCAAGGGAGCATACTTCGCCAACTACTGGAATGAGCATAGACTCACTTCGACAGCCACCGTAATGGAGGGAGTTTAAGAGTTAGACTATATGCTCAGTGCTTGTCAAAAATCGTATTAACATAGAGAAGCCCAATCTGAAGGCTACATTCTGAGCTATCGCCCCGGATTCCAGGTTCGATCCCTGGTTTGCCAAGAAATTTACTTCTGGTCTGAGGGCTGGAACGGGGCGCACTCTTGAGGCAAAACTCAGGAGAGCAAGGTTAGATTCCTATCTCAACAATCTGGGATGTGGTTTTCCGTGGTTTGCCACGTCCACTGCAGGTAAATACCGGGATAGTTCGTAACTTAAAGCCTCGGTCGTCAATTCCTCATTTCCCACTTGAATTACAAATGCACACATCAGTACAGCCATCACAATAACACAGGTTATCAGAGAAAATTTTACACTCACACCAAAGTAGATGGGGCTGAATGACCACGATGTCTGAGTCCATCAAATGAATTATATTCGTCAATTGTCTCTCATGGCGAAAGCGATTGTGGCCATCTTTTATTTAATAATTTAAAAGTATATGGCAATGTAAATCGTGGAGATTTCCTTACTGTACGGGAATAATAAAAGTAAAATATGTTAAGACAATGAATTACCAATAGCCAGAAAGAATAATTAGGAAATAAAAATACATGTCTCAGGTGAGACTCCTTCGACTATGCAAAATTCATTCCTGGGTCCGCAATGTTACCCCTGAGCCACCCAGTCAACAGACTTCTAAACCAATATTAGGTTACTTAAACAACAAACGAACTCAAACGCCTGTTGAAATTCTTCAATCCCCTCTTTTTAATTCTCAAAAACAAAGATCACACTACGATACGGTGAATCCTTTATCCGCCATTTCTCTAGAACTGTAATTCTGGTCTGAGGGCTGGAACGGGGCGCACTCTTGAGGCAAAACTAAGTAGGGCAAGGTTCGATTCCCATCTCAACAATCTGGGATGTGGTTTTCCGTGGTTTGCCACTTCCACTGCAGGTAAATACCGGGATGGTTCCTAACTTAAAGCCTCGGTCGCCAATTTCCCATTCCCCACTTTAATTACAAATGCACACATCAGTACAGCCATCACAATAACACAGGTTATCAGAGAAAATTTGACACACACACACACACACACACACACACCAAAGTAGACAGGGCAGAGTGACCACGATGTCTAAGTCCAACAAATGAATTATGTTCGTCAATTGTCTCTCATGGCGAAAGCGATTGTGGCCATCTTTTATTTAATAATTTAAAAGTATATGGGAACGTAAATCGTGGGAATTCCTTACTTTATGGGAATAATAAAAGTAAAATATGTTAAGACAATGTATTACCAATAGGCAGAAAGAATAATTGAGAAATAAAAATATATGTCGGAGGTGGGATTCGAACTGCTTCCATTGCGCGATGCATAAATTAAGATTTTTGAACGCTACCGTCTAAGCTACCGATTCACTGATAGATAAGTGCAATATTAAGGTACTTAAAGAACATTCACACTCAACAGTCAGTATAAGTTCTTCTACATTTCCCGTTGTTTATAATATTCTATTCCTGTTTATATCGTGGAAACTTCATAATCAATATTCTCCTCCTTTATTATAATTCTTATAAATAACTATTACATTCAAACGCGGTGGACATCCGCCATGTCTGTCATTAACCAAGATGATTCTGCGCATGCGCTTGAGCCAATAATTTTGCAGTTTTCTTTATAAATTTAAAAATATGTGGTAACATATTTGTTTATTTTAAAGACACTCTGAAAATCTACAGGCCTACAGCTTTCGACAGATTGCTTTACGAAGTGAATCGGTTCTCCCGTTCCCTCAAACTCGCGGTAACAAAAATCAGCTAAGTGTTTTAAATATATAGACTAGTTGAAACCCGTCAATACATGACGGCCAATAAGAAAATATTTACTGAAGAATTTTATTATATACGTTCTTTGTACAATTATTTTTTGGCACTATTGAAACTTTAAGGGCGTCAAAAGATTGCACCCTAGAATTGCAACATACTGCTGGCCATGATTGAAAACTTGATGAGGCAAATTGAGACCTATACGTTCCATAATTCCCCCTTGAGCTTTATTTATTGTGATAAAGTATGCCAAGCGAATCGGAAAATGTTGCCTCTTAAAAGAAAATGATTGTTTTATCCGGTGGTGTTAAATCAAGTCGAAGGATTAGACCTTTCTGCCTAATTTTAACTGCACTTATTTCCAAATCCAAGCATTTTCATGCATATTTCATATAATTAATATGGAATTTTAACTGCACTTATTATTTCCAAATTCAGGCAATTTTCGTACATATTTCTTATAAATAATATAATTAATATGGTAGCATTTAGATGCCCTTAGGAAACTTCAGATTTCTCAGGAGCATATCTATGGGTCAATCGTTTGGAGTATGTGGAAGCAAATCACTTAATTCTATGGAATTCAAGAATTCTGAGGAGTCAAAGATATACAACTGGCCGCAGGAACCGTCGCTTATAATTTTGGAATATACATTAACGAAGTTCTCTCTTAAATTCCTTGAGATATCATTTCCAGTGAAAAATTGTTGCAGTCTGTCAAATATTTTATATTTAGGAAGATTAATTTTGCCATTACAACACCTAAGGTCAAAGTAACCAGGCGTAGATTTCTCGCTACAGAAATACAGTGCAGAACAATGTTTACATTTGTTCGTCAAGGACCATACACTGTACGGCATAATATCTGGAATTGTTTCTGAAATGGCATTTTTATATTAGATTTTAAAAGTGGCTTCGTATTTTCTACGATTTCCCACTTTTTTGTGGCTAATGTTCTTTTTCGTCAAATGGGTATATTTATTGCAGCATTTCTCTCCAAATTAACGTCATATTCAATAACACTATAGTGGCCTGCATCAACGCAGCCGCCAAATATTAAATGGCAAATAATACTTCCATTGCCAAAATCAACAGCGTGGTTAGACTCATTGTTATGTACTCTAAACAAATGATCAATAAACAATAATATTCACGTATACAATGAAGTTCAGATACTTTCATTCTCGAGTTTGTTGCTGATGACAATGCGATGATACTGATCGCCAATAATAAAATCCTTATAATTATTCTTGCCAGCAAAAATTTTTGCAATTTGCTTGCAAACGCAGCTCAGGATAACATCCTGCATTTTGGAATAAACAGTACGAAACTGCTCTAAATAAGCAATTTCCATCACCTGATGTAGGTACAATCCTTTGCATTTCCATGACAGTAAATTAAGCAAGGGAGCATACTTCGCCAACTACTGGAATGAGCATAGACTCACTTCGACAGCCACCGTAATGGAGGGAGTTTAAGAGTTAGACTATATGCTCAGTGCTTGTCAAAAATCGTATTAACATAGAGAAGCCCAATCTGAAGGCTACATTCTGAGCTATCGCCCCGGATTCCAGGTTCGATCCCTGGTTTGCCAAGAAATTTACTTCTGGTCTGAGGGCTGGAACGGGGCGCACTCTTGAGGCAAAACTCAGGAGAGCAAGGTTAGATTCCTATCTCAACAATCTGGGATGTGGTTTTCCGTGGTTTGCCACGTCCACTGCAGGTAAATACCGGGATAGTTCGTAACTTAAAGCCTCGGTCGTCAATTCCTCATTTCCCACTTGAATTACAAATGCACACATCAGTACAGCCATCACAATAACACAGGTTATCAGAGAAAATTTTACACTCACACCAAAGTAGATGGGGCTGAATGACCACGATGTCTGAGTCCATCAAATGAATTATATTCGTCAATTGTCTCTCATGGCGAAAGCGATTGTGGCCATCTTTTATTTAATAATTTAAAAGTATATGGCAATGTAAATCGTGGAGATTTCCTTACTGTACGGGAATAATAAAAGTAAAATATGTTAAGACAATGAATTACCAATAGCCAGAAAGAATAATTAGGAAATAAAAATACATGTCTCAGGTGAGACTCCTTCGACTATGCAAAATTCATTCCTGGGTCCGCAATGTTACCCCTGAGCCACCCAGTCAACAGACTTCTAAACCAATATTAGGTTACTTAAACAACAAACGAACTCAAACGCCTGTTGAAATTCTTCAATCCCCTCTTTTTAATTCTCAAAAACAAAGATCACACTACGATACGGTGAATCCTTTATCCGCCATTTCTCTAGAACTGTAATTCTGGTCTGAGGGCTGGAACGGGGCGCACTCTTGAGGCAAAACTAAGTAGGGCAAGGTTCGATTCCCATCTCAACAATCTGGGATGTGGTTTTCCGTGGTTTGCCACTTCCACTGCAGGTAAATACCGGGATGGTTCCTAACTTAAAGCCTCGGTCGCCAATTTCCCATTCCCCACTTTAATTACAAATGCACACATCAGTACAGCCATCACAATAACACAGGTTATCAGAGAAAATTTGACACACACACACACACACACACACACCAAAGTAGACAGGGCAGAGTGACCACGATGTCTAAGTCCAACAAATGAATTATGTTCGTCAATTGTCTCTCATGGCGAAAGCGATTGTGGCCATCTTTTATTTAATAATTTAAAAGTATATGGGAACGTAAATCGTGGGAATTCCTTACTTTATGGGAATAATAAAAGTAAAATATGTTAAGACAATGTATTACCAATAGGCAGAAAGAATAATTGAGAAATAAAAATATATGTCGGAGGTGGGATTCGAACTGCTTCCATTGCGCGATGCATAAATTAAGATTTTTGAACGCTACCGTCTAAGCTACCGATTCACTGATAGATAAGTGCAATATTAAGGTACTTAAAGAACATTCACACTCAACAGTCAGTATAAGTTCTTCTACATTTCCCGTTGTTTATAATATTCTATTCCTGTTTATATCGTGGAAACTTCATAATCAATATTCTCCTCCTTTATTATAATTCTTATAAATAACTATTACATTCAAACGCGGTGGACATCCACCATGTCTGTCATTAACCAAGATGATTCTGCGCATGCGCTTGAGCCAATAATTTTGCAGTTTTCTTTATAAATTTAAAAATATGTGGTAACATATTTGTTTATTTTAAAGACACTCTGCAAATCTACAGGCCTACAGCTTTCGACAGATTGCTTTACGAAGTGAATCGGTTCTCCCGTTCCCTCAAACTCGCGGTAACAAAAATCAGCTAAGTGTTTTAAATATATAGATGGCAACAGCGAATTCGTTACTTTACGGGAATGATAAAAGTGAAATATATTTCTACAATGAAATACCAATCGTAGAAAGAAGAAAACAAAAAAAACCATATCCGAGGTGGGAATCGAACCCTCTCGACCATGCAAAGGATGGCAACAGAGAATTCGTTACTTTACGGGAATGAAAAAAGTGAAATATGTCTCTACAATGTAATACCAATCGTAGGAAAGAAGAAAATGAAAATAAAAGAACGTATCCGAGGTGGGAATCGAACCCTCTCGACCATGCAAAGGATGGCAACAGAGAATTCGTTACTTTACGGGAATGATAAAAGTGAAATATGTTTCTACAATGTAATACCAATCGTAGGAAGGAAGATAATGAAAATAAAAAAAACATAACCGAGGTGGGAATCGAACCCTCTCGACCATGCAAAGGATGGCAACAGAGAATTCGTTACTTGACGGGAATGATAAAAGTGAAATATGTTTCTACAATGTAATACCAATCGTAGGAGGGCAGAAAACGAAAATAAAAAACATATCCGAGGTGGGAATCGAACCCTCTCGATCATGCATAATACATATTTCTAGGCAGTAAGCTTATCCCCTCGGCCATCCAGACATCTGTGTGAGACTTCAGTATTAAGCTATCTAACCAGTATACACGCTCAACCTGCAGTTTAAGTCCTTCAATTCGTGGTTTATTTAATATAATTCTAATTCAATGCATATTGTAAAAACATAATTAACATTATTGGAGACCCTTTTTAATTGTCATAAACAAAGATCTCAGTTAGACGCGACCGGAATCGCCATTTTCCTTGTTGAGAAAGGCCATTGTGCGCATGCGCGGGAGTGTCAAATATTACATATTTCTTTAATAATTTAAAAATATACCGTAACATATATTTTCCTGTTAAAGAAACTCTGCAAATCTGCATGCCAAGAGCTTTCGTTAGAATGTCTTACGAAGCCAATCGGTTAAGTCGTTTTCACAATCTCGTGTGTACAAAAAACAGCTTAGTGTTTTAAATATATAGATGGCAACAGCGAATTCTTTACTTTACGGGAATGATAAAAGTGAAATATATTTCTACAATGAAATACCAATCGTAGAAAGAAGAAAACAAAAAAAAACATATCCGAGGTGGGAATCGAACCCTCTCGACCATGCAAAGGATGGCAACAGAGATTTCGTTACTTTACGGGAATGAAAAAAGTGAAATATGTCTCTACAATGTAATACCAATCGTAGGAAAGAAGAAAATGAAAATAAAAGAACGTATCCGAGGTGGGAATCGAACCCTCTCGACCATGCAAAGGATGGCAACAGAGAATTCGTTACTTTACGGGAATGATAAAAGTGAAATATGTTTCTACAATGTAATACCAATCGTAGGAAGGAAGATAATGAAAATAAAAAAAACATAACCGAGGTGGGAATCGAACCCTCTCGACCATGCAAAGGATGGCAACAGAGAATTCGTTACTTGACGGGAATGATAAAAGTGAAATATGTTTCTACAATGTAATACCAATCGTAGGAGGGCAGAAAACGAAAATAAAAAACATATCCGAGGTGGGAATCGAACCCTCTCGATCATGCATAATACATATTTCTAGGCAGTAAGCTTATCCCCTCGGCCATCCAGACATCTGTGTGAGACTTCAGTATTAAGCTATCTAACCAGTATACACGCTCAACCTGCAGTTTAAGTCCTTCAATTCGTGGTTTATTTAATATAATTCTAATTCAATGCATATTGTAAAAACATAATTAACATTATTGGAGACCCTTTTTAATTGTCATAAACAAAGATCTCAGTTAGACGCGACCGGAATCGCCATTTTCCTTGTTGAGAAAGGCCATTGTGCGCATGCGCGGGAGTGTCAAATATTACATATTTCTTTAATAATTTAAAAATATACCGTAACATATATTTTCCTGTTAAAGAAACTCTGCAAATCTGCATGCCAAGAGCTTTCGTTAGAATGTCTTACGAAGCCAATCGGTTAAGTCGTTTTCACAATCTCGTGTGTACAAAAAACAGCTTAGTGTTTTAAATATATAGATGGCAACAGCGAATTCTTTACTTTACGGGAATGATAAAAGTGAAATATATTTCTACAATGAAATACCAATCGTAGAAAGAAGAAAACAAAAAAAACCATATCCGAGGTGGGAATCGAACCCTCTCGACCATGCAAAGGATGGCAACAGAGATTTCGTTACTTTACGGGAATGAAAAAAGTGAAATATGTCTCTACAATGTAATACCAATCGTAGGAAAGAAGAAAATGAAAATAAAAGAACGTATCCGAGGTGGGAATCGAACCCTCTCGACCATGCAAAGGATGGCAACAGAGAATTCGTTACTTTACGGGAATGATAAAAGTGAAATATGTTTCTACAATGTAATACCAATCGTAGGAAGGAAGATAATGAAAATAAAAAAAACATAACCGAGGTGGGAATCGAACCCTCTCGACCATGCAAAGGATGGCAACAGAGAATTCGTTACTTGACGGGAATGATAAAAGTGAAATATGTTTCTACAATGTAATACCAATCGTAGGAAGGCAGAAAACGAAAATAAAAAAACATATCCGAGGTGGGAATCGAACCCTCTCGATCATGCATAATACATATTTCTAGGCAGTAAGCTTATCCCCTCGGCCATCCAGACATCTGTGTGAGACTTCAGTATTAAGCTATCTAACCAGTATACACGCTCAACCTGCAGTTTAAGTCCTTCAATTCGTGGTTTATTTAATATAATTCTAATTCAATGCATATTGTAAAAACATAATTAACATTATTGGAGACCCTTTTTAATTGTCATAAACAAAGATCTCAGTTAGACGCGACCGGAATCGCCATTTTCCTTGTTGAGAAAGGCCATTGTGCGCATGCGCGGGAGTGTTAAATATTACATATTTCTTTAATCATTTAAAAATATACCGTAACATATATTTTCCTTTTAAAGAAACTCTGCAAATCTGCATGCCAAGAGCTTTCGTTAGAATGTCTTACGAAGCCAATCGGTTAAGTCGTTTTCACAATCTCGTGTGTACAAAAAACAGCTTAGTGTTTTAAATATATAGATAGCAACAGCGAATTCGTTACTTTACGGGAATGATAAAAGTGAAATATATTTCTACAATGTAATACCAATCGCAGAAAGGAAGAAAACAAAAAAAACCATATCCGAGGTGGGAATCGAACCCTCTCGACCATGCAAAGGATGGCAACAGAGAATTCGTTACTTTACGGGAATGAAAAAAGTGAAATATATCTCTACAATGTAATACCAATCGTAGGAAAGAAGAAAATGAAAATAAAAGAACGTATCCGAGGTGGGAATCGAACCCTCTCGACCATGCAAAGGATGGCAACAGAGAATTCGTTACTTTACGGGAATGATAAAAGTGAAATATGTTTCTACAATGTAATACCAATCGTAGGAAGGAAGATAATGAAAATAAAAAAAAACATAACCGAGGTGGGAATCGAACCCTCTCGACCATGCAAAGGATGGCAACAGAGAATTCGTTACTTGACGGGAATGATAAAAGTGAAATATGTTTCTACAATGTAATACCAATCGTAGGAAGGCAGAAAACGAAAATAAAAAAACATATCCGAGGTGGGAATCGAACCCTCTCGATCATGCATAATACATATTTATAGGCAGTAAGCTTATCCCCTCGGCCACCCAGACAACTGTGTGAGACTTCAGTATTAAGCTATCTAACCAGTATACACGCTCAACCTGCAGTTTAAGTCCTTCAATTCGTGGTTTATTTAATATAATTCTAATTCAATGCATATTGTAAAAACATAATTAACATTATTGGAGACCCTTTTTAATTGTCATAAACAAAGATCTCAGTTAGACGCGACCGGAATCGCCATTTTCCTTGTTGAGAAAGGCCATTGTGCGCATGCGCGGGAGTGTTAAATATTACATATTTCTTTAATCATTTAAAAATATACCGTAACATATATTTTCCTTTTAAAGAAACTCTGCAAATCTGCATGCCAAGAGCTTTCGTTAGAATGTCTTACGAAGCCAATCGGTTAAGTCGTTTTCACAATCTCGTGTGTACAAAAAACAGCTTAGTGTTTTAAATATATAGACTAGTTGAAACCCGTCAATACATGACGGCCAATAAGAAAATATTTACTGAAGAATTTTATTATATACGTTCTTTGTACAATTATTTTTTGGCACTATTGAAACTTTAAGGGCGTCAAAAGATTGCACCCTAGAATTGCAACATACTGCTGGCCATGATTGAAAACTTGATGAGGCAAATTGAGACCTATACGTTCCATAATTCCCCCTTGAGCTTTATTTATTGTGATAAAGTATGCCAAGCGAATCGGAAAATGTTGCCTCTTAAAAGAAAATGATTGTTTTATCCGGTGGTGTTAAATCAAGTCGAAGGATTAGACCTTTCTGCCTAATTTTAACTGCACTTATTTCCAAATCCAAGCATTTTCATGCATATTTCATATAATTAATATGGAATTTTAACTGCACTTATTAACAAGAGTTTAGTGCTTTTCAGTCGGTCAACACGAATGTACCCAAAAGAGATGGGTTATGCCCTAATCCTGAAATAAATTACATGAGATTAATAAAACACTAGGATGACCAGTTTCGATCGTCAAGCGATCATCATCAGATCCAATACACTTAGGCTATAAAATCTATGTTTGAAATACAGGTGAAAATATTTACAATATGTACAATTATTTAGTTGCAGTATTGGTACTGCAACTGTCAGTGTATGCTAAATGCAGTATATATGTTAGCATTTCACCTAACATATATACTGCATTTAGCATACACTGACAGTTGCAGTACCAATACTGCAACTAAATAATTGTACATATTGTAAATATTTTCACCTGTATTTCAAACATAGATTTTATAGCCTAAGTGTATTGGATCTGATGATGATCGCTTGACGATCGAAACTGGTCATCCTAGTGTTTTATTAATCTCATGTAATTTATTTCAGGATTAGGGCATAACCCATCTCTTTTGGGTACATTCGTGTTGACCGACTGAAAAGCACTAAACTCTTGTTTACTAAGGCAACACTGAAAATATGGCTTCAAACACCACAATCTGCACTTATTATTTCCAAATTCAGGCAATTTTCGTACATATTTCTTATAAATAATATAATTAATATGGTAGCATTTAGATGCCCTTAGGAAACTTCAGATTTCTCAGGAGCATATCTATGGGTCAATCGTTTGGAGTATGTGGAAGCAAATCACTTAATTCTATGGAATTCAAGAATTCTGAGGAGTCAAAGATATACAACTGGCCGCAGGAACCGTCGCTTATAATTTTGGAATATACATTAACGAAGTTCTCTCTTAAATTCCTTGAGATATCATTTCCAGTGAAAAATTGTTGCAGTCTGTCAAATATTTTATATTTAGGAAGATTAATTTTGCCATTACAACACCTAAGGTCAAAGTAACCAGGCGTAGATTTCTCGCTACAGAAATACAGTGCAGAACAATGTTTACATTTGTTCGTCAAGGACCATACACTGTACGGCATAATATCTGGAATTGTTTCTGAAATGGCATTTTTATATTAGATTTTAAAAGTGGCTTCGTATTTTCTACGATTTCCCACTTTTTTGTGGCTAATGTTCTTTTTCGTCAAATGGGTATATTTATTGCAGCATTTCTCTCCAAATTAACGTCATATTCAATAACACTATAGTGGCCTGCATCAACGCAGCCGCCAAATATTAAATGGCAAATAATACTTCCATTGCCAAAATCAACAGCGTGGTTAGACTCATTGTTATGTACTCTAAACAAATGATCAATAAACAATAATATTCACGTATACAATGAAGTTCAGATACTTTCATTCTCGAGTTTGTTGCTGATGACAATGCGATGATACTGATCGCCAATAATAAAATCCTTATAATTATTCTTGCCAGCAAAAATTTTTGCAATTTGCTTGCAAACGCAGCTCAGGATAACATCCTGCATTTTGGAATAAACAGTACGAAACTGCTCTAAATAAGCAATTTCCATCACCTGATGTAGGTACAATCCTTTGCATTTCCATGACAGTAAATTAAGCAAGGGAGCATACTTCGCCAACTACTGGAATGAGCATAGACTCACTTCGACAGCCACCGTAATGGAGGGAGTTTAAGAGTTAGACTATATGCTCAGTGCTTGTCAAAAATCGTATTAACATAGAGAAGCCCAATCTGAAGGCTACATTCTGAGCTATCGCCCCGGATTCCAGGTTCGATCCCTGGTTTGCCAAGAAATTTACTTCTGGTCTGAGGGCTGGAACGGGGCGCACTCTTGAGGCAAAACTCAGGAGAGCAAGGTTAGATTCCTATCTCAACAATCTGGGATGTGGTTTTCCGTGGTTTGCCACGTCCACTGCAGGTAAATACCGGGATAGTTCGTAACTTAAAGCCTCGGTCGTCAATTCCTCATTTCCCACTTGAATTACAAATGCACACATCAGTACAGCCATCACAATAACACAGGTTATCAGAGAAAATTTTACACTCACACCAAAGTAGATGGGGCTGAATGACCACGATGTCTGAGTCCATCAAATGAATTATATTCGTCAATTGTCTCTCATGGCGAAAGCGATTGTGGCCATCTTTTATTTAATAATTTAAAAGTATATGGCAATGTAAATCGTGGAGATTTCCTTACTGTACGGGAATAATAAAAGTAAAATATGTTAAGACAATGAATTACCAATAGCCAGAAAGAATAATTAGGAAATAAAAATACATGTCTCAGGTGAGACTCCTTCGACTATGCAAAATTCATTCCTGGGTCCGCAATGTTACCCCTGAGCCACCCAGTCAACAGACTTCTAAACCAATATTAGGTTACTTAAACAACAAACGAACTCAAACGCCTGTTGAAATTCTTCAATCCCCTCTTTTTAATTCTCAAAAACAAAGATCACACTACGATACGGTGAATCCTTTATCCGCCATTTCTCTAGAACTGTAATTCTGGTCTGAGGGCTGGAACGGGGCGCACTCTTGAGGCAAAACTAAGTAGGGCAAGGTTCGATTCCCATCTCAACAATCTGGGATGTGGTTTTCCGTGGTTTGCCACTTCCACTGCAGGTAAATACCGGGATGGTTCCTAACTTAAAGCCTCGGTCGCCAATTTCCCATTCCCCACTTTAATTACAAATGCACACATCAGTACAGCCATCACAATAACACAGGTTATCAGAGAAAATTTGACACACACACACACACACACACCAAAGTAGACAGGGCAGAGTGACCACGATGTCTAAGTCCAACAAATGAATTATGTTCGTCAATTGTCTCTCATGGCGAAAGCGATTGTGGCCATCTTTTATTTAATAATTTAAAAGTATATGGGAACGTAAATCGTGGGAATTCCTTACTTTATGGGAATAATAAAAGTAAAATATGTTAAGACAATGTATTACCAATAGGCAGAAAGAATAATTGAGAAATAAAAATATATGTCGGAGGTGGGATTCGAACTGCTTCCATTGCGCGATGCATAAATTAAGATTTTTGAACGCTACCGTCTAAGCTACCGATTCACTGATAGATAAGTGCAATATTAAGGTACTTAAAGAACATTCACACTCAACAGTCAGTATAAGTTCTTCTACATTTCCCGTTGTTTATAATATTCTATTCCTGTTTATATCGTGGAAACTTCATAATCAATATTCTCCTCCTTTATTATAATTCTTATAAATAACTATTACATTCAAACGCGGTGGACATCCGCCATGTCTGTCATTAACCAAGATGATTCTGCGCATGCGCTTGAGCCAATAATTTTGCAGTTTTCTTTATAAATTTAAAAATATGTGGTAACATATTTGTTTATTTTAAAGACACTCTGAAAATCTACAGGCCTACAGCTTTCGACAGATTGCTTTACGAAGTGAATCGGTTCTCCCGTTCCCTCAAACTCGCGGTAACAAAAATCAGCTAAGTGTTTTAAATATATAGACTAGTTGAAACCCGTCAATACATGACGGCCAATAAGAAAATATTTACTGAAGAATTTTATTATATACGTTCTTTGTACAATTATTTTTTGGCACTATTGAAACTTTAAGGGCGTCAAAAGATTGCACCCTAGAATTGCAACATACTGCTGGCCATGATTGAAAACTTGATGAGGCAAATTGAGACCTATACGTTCCATAATTCCCCCTTGAGCTTTATTTATTGTGATAAAGTATGCCAAGCGAATCGGAAAATGTTGCCTCTTAAAAGAAAATGATTGTTTTATCCGGTGGTGTTAAATCAAGTCGAAGGATTAGACCTTTCTGCCTAATTTTAACTGCACTTATTTCCAAATCCAAGCATTTTCATGCATATTTCATATAATTAATATGGAATTTTAACTGCACTTATTATTTCCAAATTCAGGCAATTTTCGTACATATTTCTTATAAATAATATAATTAATATGGTAGCATTTAGATGCCCTTAGGAAACTTCAGATTTCTCAGGAGCATATCTATGGGTCAATCGTTTGGAGTATGTGGAAGCAAATCACTTAATTCTATGGAATTCAAGAATTCTGAGGAGTCAAAGATATACAACTGGCCGCAGGAACCGTCGCTTATAATTTTGGAATATACATTAACGAAGTTCTCTCTTAAATTCCTTGAGATATCATTTCCAGTGAAAAATTGTTGCAGTCTGTCAAATATTTTATATTTAGGAAGATTAATTTTGCCATTACAACACCTAAGGTCAAAGTAACCAGGCGTAGATTTCTCGCTACAGAAATACAGTGCAGAACAATGTTTACATTTGTTCGTCAAGGACCATACACTGTACGGCATAATATCTGGAATTGTTTCTGAAATGGCATTTTTATATTAGATTTTAAAAGTGGCTTCGTATTTTCTACGATTTCCCACTTTTTTGTGGCTAATGTTCTTTTTCGTCAAATGGGTATATTTATTGCAGCATTTCTCTCCAAATTAACGTCATATTCAATAACACTATAGTGGCCTGCATCAACGCAGCCGCCAAATATTAAATGGCAAATAATACTTCCATTGCCAAAATCAACAGCGTGGTTAGACTCATTGTTATGTACTCTAAACAAATGATCAATAAACAATAATATTCACGTATACAATGAAGTTCAGATACTTTCATTCTCGAGTTTGTTGCTGATGACAATGCGATGATACTGATCGCCAATAATAAAATCCTTATAATTATTCTTGCCAGCAAAAATTTTTGCAATTTGCTTGCAAACGCAGCTCAGGATAACATCCTGCATTTTGGAATAAACAGTACGAAACTGCTCTAAATAAGCAATTTCCATCACCTGATGTAGGTACAATCCTTTGCATTTCCATGACAGTAAATTAAGCAAGGGAGCATACTTCGCCAACTACTGGAATGAGCATAGACTCACTTCGACAGCCACCGTAATGGAGGGAGTTTAAGAGTTAGACTATATGCTCAGTGCTTGTCAAAAATCGTATTAACATAGAGAAGCCCAATCTGAAGGCTACATTCTGAGCTATCGCCCCGGATTCCAGGTTCGATCCCTGGTTTGCCAAGAAATTTACTTCTGGTCTGAGGGCTGGAACGGGGCGCACTCTTGAGGCAAAACTCAGGAGAGCAAGGTTAGATTCCTATCTCAACAATCTGGGATGTGGTTTTCCGTGGTTTGCCACGTCCACTGCAGGTAAATACCGGGATAGTTCGTAACTTAAAGCCTCGGTCGTCAATTCCTCATTTCCCACTTGAATTACAAATGCACACATCAGTACAGCCATCACAATAACACAGGTTATCAGAGAAAATTTTACACTCACACCAAAGTAGATGGGGCTGAATGACCACGATGTCTGAGTCCATCAAATGAATTATATTCGTCAATTGTCTCTCATGGCGAAAGCGATTGTGGCCATCTTTTATTTAATAATTTAAAAGTATATGGCAATGTAAATCGTGGAGATTTCCTTACTGTACGGGAATAATAAAAGTAAAATATGTTAAGACAATGAATTACCAATAGCCAGAAAGAATAATTAGGAAATAAAAATACATGTCTCAGGTGAGACTCCTTCGACTATGCAAAATTCATTCCTGGGTCCGCAATGTTACCCCTGAGCCACCCAGTCAACAGACTTCTAAACCAATATTAGGTTACTTAAACAACAAACGAACTCAAACGCCTGTTGAAATTCTTCAATCCCCTCTTTTTAATTCTCAAAAACAAAGATCACACTACGATACGGTGAATCCTTTATCCGCCATTTCTCTAGAACTGTAATTCTGGTCTGAGGGCTGGAACGGGGCGCACTCTTGAGGCAAAACTAAGTAGGGCAAGGTTCGATTCCCATCTCAACAATCTGGGATGTGGTTTTCCGTGGTTTGCCACTTCCACTGCAGGTAAATACCGGGATGGTTCCTAACTTAAAGCCTCGGTCGCCAATTTCCCATTCCCCACTTTAATTACAAATGCACACATCAGTACAGCCATCACAATAACACAGGTTATCAGAGAAAATTTGACACACACACACACACACACACACACCAAAGTAGACAGGGCAGAGTGACCACGATGTCTAAGTCCAACAAATGAATTATGTTCGTCAATTGTCTCTCATGGCGAAAGCGATTGTGGCCATCTTTTATTTAATAATTTAAAAGTATATGGGAACGTAAATCGTGGGAATTCCTTACTTTATGGGAATAATAAAAGTAAAATATGTTAAGACAATGTATTACCAATAGGCAGAAAGAATAATTGAGAAATAAAAATATATGTCGGAGGTGGGATTCGAACTGCTTCCATTGCGCGATGCATAAATTAAGATTTTTGAACGCTACCGTCTAAGCTACCGATTCACTGATAGATAAGTGCAATATTAAGGTACTTAAAGAACATTCACACTCAACAGTCAGTATAAGTTCTTCTACATTTCCCGTTGTTTATAATATTCTATTCCTGTTTATATCGTGGAAACTTCATAATCAATATTCTCCTCCTTTATTATAATTCTTATAAATAACTATTACATTCAAACGCGGTGGACATCCACCATGTCTGTCATTAACCAAGATGATTCTGCGCATGCGCTTGAGCCAATAATTTTGCAGTTTTCTTTATAAATTTAAAAATATGTGGTAACATATTTGTTTATTTTAAAGACACTCTGCAAATCTACAGGCCTACAGCTTTCGACAGATTGCTTTACGAAGTGAATCGGTTCTCCCGTTCCCTCAAACTCGCGGTAACAAAAATCAGCTAAGTGTTTTAAATATATAGATGGCAACAGCGAATTCGTTACTTTACGGGAATGATAAAAGTGAAATATATTTCTACAATGAAATACCAATCGTAGAAAGAAGAAAACAAAAAAAACCATATCCGAGGTGGGAATCGAACCCTCTCGACCATGCAAAGGATGGCAACAGAGAATTCGTTACTTTACGGGAATGAAAAAAGTGAAATATGTCTCTACAATGTAATACCAATCGTAGGAAAGAAGAAAATGAAAATAAAAGAACGTATCCGAGGTGGGAATCGAACCCTCTCGACCATGCAAAGGATGGCAACAGAGAATTCGTTACTTTTCGGGAATGATAAAAGTGAAATATGTTTCTACAATGTAATACCAATCGTAGGAAGGAAGATAATGAAAATAAAAAAAACATAACCGAGGTGGGAATCGAACCCTCTCGACCATGCAAAGGATGGCAACAGAGAATTCGTTACTTGACGGGAATGATAAAAGTGAAATATGTTTCTACAATGTAATACCAATCGTAGGAGGGCAGAAAACGAAAATAAAAAACATATCCGAGGTGGGAATCGAACCCTCTCGATCATGCATAATACATATTTCTAGGCAGTAAGCTTATCCCCTCGGCCATCCAGACATCTGTGTGAGACTTCAGTATTAAGCTATCTAACCAGTATACACGCTCAACCTGCAGTTTAAGTCCTTCAATTCGTGGTTTATTTAATATAATTCTAATTCAATGCATATTGTAAAAACATAATTAACATTATTGGAGACCCTTTTTAATTGTCATAAACAAAGATCTCAGTTAGACGCGACCGGAATCGCCATTTTCCTTGTTGAGAAAGGCCATTGTGCGCATGCGCGGGAGTGTCAAATATTACATATTTCTTTAATAATTTAAAAATATACCGTAACATATATTTTCCTGTTAAAGAAACTCTGCAAATCTGCATGCCAAGAGCTTTCGTTAGAATGTCTTACGAAGCCAATCGGTTAAGTCGTTTTCACAATCTCGTGTGTACAAAAAACAGCTTAGTGTTTTAAATATATAGATGGCAACAGCGAATTCTTTACTTTACGGGAATGATAAAAGTGAAATATATTTCTACAATGAAATACCAATCGTAGAAAGAAGAAAACAAAAAAAAACATATCCGAGGTGGGAATCGAACCCTCTCGACCATGCAAAGGATGGCAACAGAGATTTCGTTACTTTACGGGAATGAAAAAAGTGAAATATGTCTCTACAATGTAATACCAATCGTAGGAAAGAAGAAAATGAAAATAAAAGAACGTATCCGAGGTGGGAATCGAACCCTCTCGACCATGCAAAGGATGGCAACAGAGAATTCGTTACTTTACGGGAATGATAAAAGTGAAATATGTTTCTACAATGTAATACCAATCGTAGGAAGGAAGATAATGAAAATAAAAAAAACATAACCGAGGTGGGAATCGAACCCTCTCGACCATGCAAAGGATGGCAACAGAGAATTCGTTACTTGACGGGAATGATAAAAGTGAAATATGTTTCTACAATGTAATACCAATCGTAGGAGGGCAGAAAACGAAAATAAAAAACATATCCGAGGTGGGAATCGAACCCTCTCGATCATGCATAATACATATTTCTAGGCAGTAAGCTTATCCCCTCGGCCATCCAGACATCTGTGTGAGACTTCAGTATTAAGCTATCTAACCAGTATACACGCTCAACCTGCAGTTTAAGTCCTTCAATTCGTGGTTTATTTAATATAATTCTAATTCAATGCATATTGTAAAAACATAATTAACATTATTGGAGACCCTTTTTAATTGTCATAAACAAAGATCTCAGTTAGACGCGACCGGAATCGCCATTTTCCTTGTTGAGAAAGGCCATTGTGCGCATGCGCGGGAGTGTCAAATATTACATATTTCTTTAATAATTTAAAAATATACCGTAACATATATTTTCCTGTTAAAGAAACTCTGCAAATCTGCATGCCAAGAGCTATCGTTAGAATGTCTTACGAAGCCAATCGGTTAAGTCGTTTTCACAATCTCGTGTGTACAAAAAACAGCTTAGTGTTTTAAATATATAGATGGCAACAGCGAATTCTTTACTTTACGGGAATGATAAAAGTGAAATATATTTCTACAATGAAATACCAATCGTAGAAAGAAGAAAACAAAAAAAACCATATCCGAGGTGGGAATCGAACCCTCTCGACCATGCAAAGGATGGCAACAGAGATTTCGTTACTTTACGGGAATGAAAAAAGTGAAATATGTCTCTACAATGTAAAACCAATCGTAGGAAAGAAGAAAATGAAAATAAAAGAACGTATCCGAGGTGGGAATCGAACCCTCTCGACCATGCAAAGGATGGCAACAGAGAATTCGTTACTTTACGGGAATGATAAAAGTGAAATATGTTTCTACAATGTAATACCAATCGTAGGAAGGAAGATAATGAAAATAAAAAAAACATAACCGAGGTGGGAATCGAACCCTCTCGACCATGCAAAGGATGGCAACAGAGAATTCGTTACTTGACGGGAATGATAAAAGTGAAATATGTTTCTACAATGTAATACCAATCGTAGGAAGGCAGAAAACGAAAATAAAAAAACATATCCGAGGTGGGAATCGAACCCTCTCGATCATGCATAATACATATTTCTAGGCAGTAAGCTTATCCCCTCGGCCATCCAGACATCTGTGTGAGACTTCAGTATTAAGCTATCTAACCAGTATACACGCTCAACCTGCAGTTTAAGTCCTTCAATTCGTGGTTTATTTAATATAATTCTAATTCAATGCATATTGTAAAAACATAATTAACATTATTGGAGACCCTTTTTAATTGTCATAAACAAAGATCTCAGTTAGACGCGACCGGAATCGCCATTTTCCTTGTTGAGAAAGGCCATTGTGCGCATGCGCGGGAGTGTTAAATATTACATATTTCTTTAATCATTTAAAAATATACCGTAACATATATTTTCCTTTTAAAGAAACTCTGCAAATCTGCATGCCAAGAGCTTTCGTTAGAATGTCTTACGAAGCCAATCGGTTAAGTCGTTTTCACAATCTCGTGTGTACAAAAAACAGCTTAGTGTTTTAAATATATAGATAGCAACAGCGAATTCGTTACTTTACGGGAATGATAAAAGTGAAATATATTTCTACAATGTAATACCAATCGCAGAAAGGAAGAAAACAAAAAAAACCATATCCGAGGTGGGAATCGAACCCTCTCGACCATGCAAAGGATGGCAACAGAGAATTCGTTACTTTACGGGAATGAAAAAAGTGAAATATATCTCTACAATGTAATACCAATCGTAGGAAAGAAGAAAATGAAAATAAAAGAACGTATCCGAGGTGGGAATCGAACCCTCTCGACCATGCAAAGGATGGCAACAGAGAATTCGTTACTTTACGGGAATGATAAAAGTGAAATATGTTTCTACAATGTAATACCAATCGTAGGAAGGAAGATAATGAAAATAAAAAAAAACATAACCGAGGTGGGAATCGAACCCTCTCGACCATGCAAAGGATGGCAACAGAGAATTCGTTACTTGACGGGAATGATAAAAGTGAAATATGTTTCTACAATGTAATACCAATCGTAGGAAGGCAGAAAACGAAAATAAAAAAACATATCCGAGGTGGGAATCGAACCCTCTCGATCATGCATAATACATATTTATAGGCAGTAAGCTTATCCCCTCGGCCACCCAGACAACTGTGTGAGACTTCAGTATTAAGCTATCTAACCAGTATACACGCTCAACCTGCAGTTTAAGTCCTTCAATTCGTGGTTTATTTAATATAATTCTAATTCAATGCATATTGTAAAAACATAATTAACATTATTGGAGACCCTTTTTAATTGTCATAAACAAAGATCTCAGTTAGACGCGACCGGAATCGCCATTTTCCTTGTTGAGAAAGGCCATTGTGCGCATGCGCGGGAGTGTTAAATATTACATATTTCTTTAATCATTTAAAAATATACCGTAACATATATTTTCCTTTTAAAGAAACTCTGCAAATCTGCATGCCAAGAGCTTTCGTTAGAATGTCTTACGAAGCCAATCGGTTAAGTCGTTTTCACAATCTCGTGTGTACAAAAAACAGCTTAGTGTTTTAAATATATAGACTAGTTGAAACCCGTCAATACATGACGGCCAATAAGAAAATATTTACTGAAGAATTTTATTATATACGTTCTTTGTACAATTATTTTTTGGCACTATTGAAACTTTAAGGGCGTCAAAAGATTGCACCCTAGAATTGCAACATACTGCTGGCCATGATTGAAAACTTGATGAGGCAAATTGAGACCTATACGTTCCATAATTCCCCCTTGAGCTTTATTTATTGTGATAAAGTATGCCAAGCGAATCGGAAAATGTTGCCTCTTAAAAGAAAATGATTGTTTTATCCGGTGGTGTTAAATCAAGTCGAAGGATTAGACCTTTCTGCCTAATTTTAACTGCACTTATTTCCAAATCCAAGCATTTTCATGCATATTTCATATAATTAATATGGAATTTTAACTGCACTTATTAACAAGAGTTTAGTGCTTTTCAGTCGGTCAACACGAATGTACCCAAAAGAGATGGGTTATGCCCTAATCCTGAAATAAATTACATGAGATTAATAAAACACTAGGATGACCAGTTTCGATCGTCAAGCGATCATCATCAGATCCAATACACTTAGGCTATAAAATCTATGTTTGAAATACAGGTGAAAATATTTACAATATGTACAATTATTTAGTTGCAGTATTGGTACTGCAACTGTCAGTGTATGCTAAATGCAGTATATATGTTAGCATTTCACCTAACATATATACTGCATTTAGCATACACTGACAGTTGCAGTACCAATACTGCAACTAAATAATTGTACATATTGTAAATATTTTCACCTGTATTTCAAACATAGATTTTATAGCCTAAGTGTATTGGATCTGATGATGATCGCTTGACGATCGAAACTGGTCATCCTAGTGTTTTATTAATCTCATGTAATTTATTTCAGGATTAGGGCATAACCCATCTCTTTTGGGTACATTCGTGTTGACCGACTGAAAAGCACTAAACTCTTGTTTACTAAGGCAACACTGAAAATATGGCTTCAAACACCACAATCTGCACTTATTATTTCCAAATTCAGGCAATTTTCGTACATATTTCTTATAAATAATATAATTAATATGGTAGCATTTAGATGCCCTTAGGAAACTTCAGATTTCTCAGGAGCATATCTATGGGTCAATCGTTTGGAGTATGTGGAAGCAAATCACTTAATTCTATGGAATTCAAGAATTCTGAGGAGTCAAAGATATACAACTGGCCGCAGGAACCGTCGCTTATAATTTTGGAATATACATTAACGAAGTTCTCTCTTAAATTCCTTGAGATATCATTTCCAGTGAAAAATTGTTGCAGTCTGTCAAATATTTTATATTTAGGAAGATTAATTTTGCCATTACAACACCTAAGGTCAAAGTAACCAGGCGTAGATTTCTCGCTACAGAAATACAGTGCAGAACAATGTTTACATTTGTTCGTCAAGGACCATACACTGTACGGCATAATATCTGGAATTGTTTCTGAAATGGCATTTTTATATTAGATTTTAAAAGTGGCTTCGTATTTTCTACGATTTCCCACTTTTTTGTGGCTAATGTTCTTTTTCGTCAAATGGGTATATTTATTGCAGCATTTCTCTCCAAATTAACGTCATATTCAATAACACTATAGTGGCCTGCATCAACGCAGCCGCCAAATATTAAATGGCAAATAATACTTCCATTGCCAAAATCAACAGCGTGGTTAGACTCATTGTTATGTACTCTAAACAAATGATCAATAAACAATAATATTCACGTATACAATGAAGTTCAGATACTTTCATTCTCGAGTTTGTTGCTGATGACAATGCGATGATACTGATCGCCAATAATAAAATCCTTATAATTATTCTTGCCAGCAAAAATTTTTGCAATTTGCTTGCAAACGCAGCTCAGGATAACATCCTGCATTTTGGAATAAACAGTACGAAACTGCTCTAAATAAGCAATTTCCATCACCTGATGTAGGTACAATCCTTTGCATTTCCATGACAGTAAATTAAGCAAGGGAGCATACTTCGCCAACTACTGGAATGAGCATAGACTCACTTCGACAGCCACCGTAATGGAGGGAGTTTAAGAGTTAGACTATATGCTCAGTGCTTGTCAAAAATCGTATTAACATAGAGAAGCCCAATCTGAAGGCTACATTCTGAGCTATCGCCCCGGATTCCAGGTTCGATCCCTGGTTTGCCAAGAAATTTACTTCTGGTCTGAGGGCTGGAACGGGGCGCACTCTTGAGGCAAAACTCAGGAGAGCAAGGTTAGATTCCTATCTCAACAATCTGGGATGTGGTTTTCCGTGGTTTGCCACGTCCACTGCAGGTAAATACCGGGATAGTTCGTAACTTAAAGCCTCGGTCGTCAATTCCTCATTTCCCACTTGAATTACAAATGCACACATCAGTACAGCCATCACAATAACACAGGTTATCAGAGAAAATTTTACACTCACACCAAAGTAGATGGGGCTGAATGACCACGATGTCTGAGTCCATCAAATGAATTATATTCGTCAATTGTCTCTCATGGCGAAAGCGATTGTGGCCATCTTTTATTTAATAATTTAAAAGTATATGGCAATGTAAATCGTGGAGATTTCCTTACTGTACGGGAATAATAAAAGTAAAATATGTTAAGACAATGAATTACCAATAGCCAGAAAGAATAATTAGGAAATAAAAATACATGTCTCAGGTGAGACTCCTTCGACTATGCAAAATTCATTCCTGGGTCCGCAATGTTACCCCTGAGCCACCCAGTCAACAGACTTCTAAACCAATATTAGGTTACTTAAACAACAAACGAACTCAAACGCCTGTTGAAATTCTTCAATCCCCTCTTTTTAATTCTCAAAAACAAAGATCACACTACGATACGGTGAATCCTTTATCCGCCATTTCTCTAGAACTGTAATTCTGGTCTGAGGGCTGGAACGGGGCGCACTCTTGAGGCAAAACTAAGTAGGGCAAGGTTCGATTCCCATCTCAACAATCTGGGATGTGGTTTTCCGTGGTTTGCCACTTCCACTGCAGGTAAATACCGGGATGGTTCCTAACTTAAAGCCTCGGTCGCCAATTTCCCATTCCCCACTTTAATTACAAATGCACACATCAGTACAGCCATCACAATAACACAGGTTATCAGAGAAAATTTGACACACACACACACACACACACACCAAAGTAGACAGGGCAGAGTGACCACGATGTCTAAGTCCAACAAATGA
This sequence comes from Meconema thalassinum, assembly GCA_946902985.2. Lineage (NCBI taxonomy): Eukaryota > Metazoa > Arthropoda > Insecta > Orthoptera > Tettigoniidae > Meconema > Meconema thalassinum. The sequence continues at coordinate 792,075,174 of OX336390.1, forward strand.
ATTATGTTCGTCAATTGTCTCTCATGGCGAAAGCGATTGTGGCCATCTTTTATTTAATAATTTAAAAGTATATGGGAACGTAAATCGTGGGAATTCCTTACTTTATGGGAATAATAAAAGTAAAATATGTTAAGACAATGTATTACCAATAGGCAGAAAGAATAATTGAGAAATAAAAATATATGTCGGAGGTGGGATTCGAACTGCTTCCATTGCGCGATGCATAAATTAAGATTTTTGAACGCTACCGTCTAAGCTACCGATTCACTGATAGATAAGTGCAATATTAAGGTACTTAAAGAACATTCACACTCAACAGTCAGTATAAGTTCTTCTACATTTCCCGTTGTTTATAATATTCTATTCCTGTTTATATCGTGGAAACTTCATAATCAATATTCTCCTCCTTTATTATAATTCTTATAAATAACTATTACATTCAAACGCGGTGGACATCCACCATGTCTGTCATTAACCAAGATGATTCTGCGCATGCGCTTGAGCCAATAATTTTGCAGTTTTCTTTATAAATTTAAAAATATGTGGTAACATATTTGTTTATTTTAAAGACACTCTGCAAATCTACAGGCCTACAGCTTTCGACAGATTGCTTTACGAAGTGAATCGGTTCTCCCGTTCCCTCAAACTCGCGGTAACAAAAATCAGCTAAGTGTTTTAAATATATAGATGGCAACAGCGAATTCGTTACTTTACGGGAATGATAAAAGTGAAATATATTTCTACAATAAAATACCAATCGTAGAAAGAAGAAAACAAAAAAACCATATCCGAGGTGGGAATCGAACCCTCTCGACCATGCAAAGGATGGCAACAGAGAATTCGTTACTTTACGGGAATGAAAAAAGTGAAATATGTCTCTACAATGTAATACCAATCGTAGGAAAGAAGAAAATGAAAATAAAAGAACGTATCCGAGGTGGGAATCGAACCCTCTCGACCATGCAAAGGATGGCAACAGAGAATTCGTTACTTTACGGGAATGATAAAAGTGAAATATGTTTCTACAATGTAATACCAATCGTAGGAAGGAAGATAATGAAAATAAAAAAAACATAACCGAGGTGGGAATCGAACCCTCTCGACCATGCAAAGGATGGCAACAGAGAATTCGTTACTTGACGGGAATGATAAAAGTGAAATATGTTTCTACAATGTAATACCAATCGTAGGAGGGCAGAAAACGAAAATAAAAAACATATCCGAGGTGGGAATCGAACCCTCTCGATCATGCATAATACATATTTCTAGGCAGTAAGCTTATCCCCTCGGCCATCCAGACATCTGTGTGAGACTTCAGTATTAAGCTATCTAACCAGTATACACGCTCAACCTGCAGTTTAAGTCCTTCAATTCGTGGTTTATTTAATATAATTCTAATTCAATGCATATTGTAAAAACATAATTAACATTATTGGAGACCCTTTTTAATTGTCATAAACAAAGATCTCAGTTAGACGCGACCGGAATCGCCATTTTCCTTGTTGAGAAAGGCCATTGTGCGCATGCGCGGGAGTGTCAAATATTACATATTTCTTTAATAATTTAAAAATATACCGTAACATATATTTTCCTGTTAAAGAAACTCTGCAAATCTGCATGCCAAGAGCTTTCGTTAGAATGTCTTACGAAGCCAATCGGTTAAGTCGTTTTCACAATCTCGTGTGTACAAAAAACAGCTTAGTGTTTTAAATATATAGATGGCAACAGCGAATTCTTTACTTTACGGGAATGATAAAAGTGAAATATATTTCTACAATGAAATACCAATCGTAGAAAGAAGAAAACAAAAAAAACCATATCCGAGGTGGGAATCGAACCCTCTCGACCATGCAAAGGATGGCAACAGAGATTTCGTTACTTTACGGGAATGAAAAAAGTGAAATATGTCTCTACAATGTAATACCAATCGTAGGAAAGAAGAAAATGAAAATAAAAGAACGTATCCGAGGTGGGAATCGAACCCTCTCGACCATGCAAAGGATGGCAACAGAGAATTCGTTACTTTACGGGAATGATAAAAGTGAAATATGTTTCTACAATGTAATACCAATCGTAGGAAGGAAGATAATGAAAATAAAAAAAACATAACCGAGGTGGGAATCGAACCCTCTCGACCATGCAAAGGATGGCAACAGAGAATTCGTTACTTGACGGGAATGATAAAAGTGAAATATGTTTCTACAATGTAATACCAATCGTAGGAAGGCAGAAAACGAAAATAAAAAAACATATCCGAGGTGGGAATCGAACCCTCTCGATCATGCATAATACATATTTCTAGGCAGTAAGCTTATCCCCTCGGCCATCCAGACATCTGTGTGAGACTTCAGTATTAAGCTATCTAACCAGTATACACGCTCAACCTGCAGTTTAAGTCCTTCAATTCGTGGTTTATTTAATATAATTCTAATTCAATGCATATTGTAAAAACATAATTAACATTATTGGAGACCCTTTTTAATTGTCATAAACAAAGATCTCAGTTAGACGCGACCGGAATCGCCATTTTCCTTGTTGAGAAAGGCCATTGTGCGCATGCGCGGGAGTGTTAAATATTACATATTTCTTTAATCATTTAAAAATATACCGTAACATATATTTTCCTTTTAAAGAAACTCTGCAAATCTGCATGCCAAGAGCTTTCGTTAGAATGTCTTACGAAGCCAATCGGTTAAGTCGTTTTCACAATCTCGTGTGTACAAAAAACAGCTTAGTGTTTTAAATATATAGATGCCTGAAATAAAAATACATGAATCGTTTATACACTTAATAAAACACTTCTTACATAGGGAGGGGGGGGGGGTGTATGAGAAGCGTTTTACTAAATGTACGTTATAAATAATTATTACATTATGAATTACACAGAAAAATTAATAGTTACTCCTTGCCCAATCTAATTGTCTAATTGGGTGTATTCGTGTTGACCGACTGGGAAATCAGACTGTTCAAATAGCAAGACGACACTCGAGTTTCCGAAAGGACCCTAAAAGGTAAGATTTGTGCTATGGATTTTAGGCTAGTATTATAAAGCTATTCAAGGGGAGCGTGATGGTGCAGTGGCTTAGCTGCTCGTCAATCACCCGGATGGCCGGAGTTCCAATCCCGGTGACAGTGGGGGTGGAATTTTCACCTGAAAAATTAAGTGGCGTCAAGAAGGGCATCCTGCCTTAAATCCCCGGCCAAAACCAAAATGAGCCTGATTGGCTCCTAACTATGGTATAACCATAGTTGATTTTGTATAACCATATAATCACCCCGAACAGACAAATTCCGGATTTTTATCACCATGAATTTCACCTAACATTAGATATACCACGTTTAGCAAACACTGACGGTTGCATTACCAACACTGCAACTAAATAATTGTACATATTGTATATATTTTTCACCTGTATTCTCAAACATGGATGCTATAGCCTAAGTGTAATGGATCTGATGATGATCGCTTGACGATCAAAACTGGTCATCCTAGTGTATTTATTAATCTCATGCAGGCGCGGCTGGTCATTAAAGGCTCTTAGGCGGAGCCTCTCTTGAAAGATTCTATAAATATACATACCGTATTTAATTGAGGAATTTATAATTTATATTGATTGGAAGCATTTATAAATTTCACTCAATTCATTCAGTCACGAGTCAATATATTTGGAACTGTTGATAAAGAATGTTTTTCAGATGGATAGTAGCGCCGTTAGGCTGCTCCTTCGATCTCCTATTCCTTCCTATGTAACAGGGACGGGAGGCGTGGTTATGAAAGCTCCATTCGTTTCAATTGTATCGCTGAAGGCTCAGGCGACTACAGCCTAAGCCAGGCTTGCCAACGACGACAAGATATTCTTATTGTGTGGAATGCATTCAAAGTTGTTCAAGGAGACTGAAACCACTCTCATGAAAGTTTATACATTCCCTCTTTCACTCTCCGAAGGATTAATAATGACAAGTTACCAGAAACAGTTAGATATGACTAATAAGTGATAATCATTATTGAGAACTCAAATGGTATCCCTTAAAGTATAATAACTAAAATATTTCCGCCAGATAGCACCATGAGGTGGCAAGGGGTTGCAGAGCCATCTACCGAGACTTAAGGGAAGTATTCTGTTTAAAATATGCCACCGCCCACTGCGTATTTGTAAACAAGTGTTCGCGCGTTAAAATCGTTGGTGTAACTTAATTAGTTCATTAATTACACATTACAACTGACTGTCCTCTGAGGGCATATGGAGGGGACTGGATCGACTTCCTGTTGGCGACACCTGACGTGGTCCAATGGATAGACTCATTAGACCTGAGACTGTAATAATAGTGTAAACAGTAAAAATAATGTACAGTAGATTTTAAAGCGATTTTCTTTGTAACTTTCTCTGAAATCTTGTATTGCCAAACGATAAATATAATATATATGTTGTTTGTCAGTGGCAAGTCTTAATTTGCGTGTTATGGGCTACAATTAGGGTTGCCATTGCATTTTTTTAATCAAGGTCGTTAAACGTTGTAATAAATAATGCACATAAAGCAAGCCTCCGTGGCCTAGGCGGCAGCATGCCGGCCTCTCATCGCTGGGTCCGTGGTTCAAATCCCGGTCACTCCATGTGAGATCTATGCTGGACAAAACGGAGGCAGACAGTTTTTTCTCCGGATACTCCGGTTTTCCCTGTCAAAATTTCATTCCAGCAACACTCTCCACTATCATTTCATTTCAACTGTCATTCATTTCATCATTGCCCCGAGGAGTGCGTCAGGCCTCGGCAGCCGGCACAGTCCATATCCTCGCCGCTAGATGGGGGGCTTCATTCATTCCATTCCTGACCCGGTCGGAGACTGGAAGCAGGCTGTGGATTTTCATTTTCATGTATTAAATAAGCATTGCATAATCAAATACACATATCATATAGGCCTATGGCACCAGCAACTTACAAATGTTTTTCATTTGAACGAACCTTTGCAAACATCTTTTATTTGTAAGTACCTTCCGATAAAATTCACTACAATATTCGTCATAATTGTTATATGTGAACAATGGAGTTTGTATAATCTCTCCAATTGATATTCATGACAGAAAAAACTCTCTCCGTAAATGCATTGGAGGGGGAAATGCTGAGTATTAACTTCATAAGGACTACGATACTCCTTAATGTTGTTGCCCCTAATATATCTATAACATGTATCCATCTATCTAACACAGACATAGAAGTCATTTTCTCTTTCAAACTTGCACCTGTATCACCAGAAAACAAGCTAGATATTACAATCAATTCTGAAGCGGGACATTTGAAAATTGGAGCAAAATTGAATATACTATCAAATTAAGCAAAAAACTGAATATTTAGCGTTCCGTTAAAGATTAAAACAGAACGTGGAACAAAACAAGAAACAACGGAATTGTTCCGGGTAAAACGGAACGTCTGGCAACCCTAGCTACAGTAGTGGTAAGTGTATGTCTACAAGACAATGAATTCAGTTAGTAGCGTATCGGGCAAAAATCTCGACCACGAAACTAGGCTGATTGTGAAGGGTCACAGGAGAGGCAGAGCGGTGTTTCTATACCCTAAAACGAGTGAAAACATTTTTACGAAACACAATGAAGGAAGGCCGACTGTGCACTTGCAATGTGTTCCACAGAAAAGGAATTGTTGGAGTCACCGAACTTCAATGAGCTTGTTATTGACCACTTTGCAGCTCTAAAGGAGAGGAGGGCAGACTTCACTTACAAACCTATGAATTAAAGGTCATGCGTTTATATAAAGTAATAGCAAGTAGCTTCACTGCTCTCAATATCTACAATTGTGTTTATTTATTTGTTTCCATTTATCCCTCAAGATCGGGTTCACTTTCGGACTATGTTACAGATCAATTCCCTTACAGTTCTAGCTGGTAAGCACAGTGTTTTCTAAGTAAATTGCGATTGTTTGGTAGTGTACAACCGTGAAACAGACTGCTCTGATCGGGACTAATTAGAATGGGGAGTAGGTTAAATTAGAAACGGAATGCATTGCCTCTTCCTGAATGTTGAAACTAGGTAAGTACATTCATTTTAATTAGGGAAAAAATGCTTTATAAAATAACATAATGGTGCCAATCTGTAAGTCTGTTCCGATCTCCCCCACCTTTCACCGTGAAATTAAAAATCCTGCAGCCGTGTATGTGGGTGTCGTATAATGCGTTATACCAGCATTTTGCCACTACGTGCTGAGCCTTCCCCAGCTCCAACACCACGAGCCGCGGCTGATTTCTCATGTAATTTATTTCAGGATTGGGGCATAACCCAGCTCTATTTGGGTACATTCGTGTTGACCGACTGAAAAGCACCAAACTTTTGTTTACTAAGGCAACACTGAAAAATGGCTTCAAACCACACAATACAATTGGTAGTGTGTAGCCAAAATGTGAAGGCTATTGGGTTAGATACGCTCTATCAAGTTCGAACGTTCGCCGTTGGGTTTTAGTGACAGTGGCGTCTGGTAGCTTAAGTTGGAACTACTTGACATTGAAATTGGGGAACCTACGGCCGTTCATGTGAAATGCCCTGCTATGGCCATTGGCTGCAAATCAAATATAAATATCTATGCATTTTGAAAATTAAGAGATACGGTAGGCTAAGTAAACGTAAAAGATGTCATCTCAAATGCGTGCCGACATTTTAATTTTCAGATGTATAAAATGGATTTCTTATAGCCAGAGAGCTGATTTAATGAATAGAGATTTTGTACAATAATATAAACTTATTCTCGAATCCTTTGGAAGCAAACCAATTTATGTCTTCAGGGTAATGCTCACAAACTTAGATGTGGTACTCTGTTAATTCTCTTATGAAATACCTGGTCTCCCACACGGCTACTGTGAAGGTATGGTACACAATTGTTATTGCCGATATTTTGTAAAATTGGCATTGTATTATTTTGTAAAATTGAGGAATGAAAGGTTTCAAACTCACAGAAAAAATACGAAGTACCTACAATTGAGCCATTTAAGACCTTAAGAGCTTTTCATACCTTTCGTTTCACAAATCCACTGGTATTTTTTACTAATTAACTATAATGTTACTCAGTTTTCGGAATAACTAGCTTTTGATATTTTACTATACCCATACTATCAACCCACCCCGGCTTCGCCTGGTATCTTAAAGGGGTTACACAGCGTAAGCTCAAAAGGCGCACGGACGGTAGGTCTCAGACGCAATTCAGAAAAGCCAAGGTGAACAGCGAAACTCCAATCACTTTTAGACTACTCTTATCTGAAGTCTTAACTCGACACGACTCGACAGTTAATGCTGTCCAAAGCTGGGATGATGGGCTCGCTCGCTAGCTCGTAAACTCGCTCCGAAACTAGTAATTTAAATTTCCACTAAATGGAGATTGTTGGAAGCAATTAAAACGTAAAATCACTTATAGTTGGCGATGTATTAAAGATAAAGATATGTTGTCGCGGACTTCTTTGTAGAACTTTTCATGCTTAGCAATTCTTACACTCTTAGTATATGGATATTTCTAATGGTTTACCCAGCGTAAGCTTGAAAGGTGCGCGATCGGCAGGTTTTTCTTCGACACGATTCACTGAAATCGTTACTGCTCGGCTTCCTTTGGTCATAAATAAATATTTTCCTACAGAAACCTTTTTCGAGAAATTATTTACTGAATGGTGAAAACCGCATCAAAATCCATTCAGTGGATTTAGAGATTACCCGTTACATCCAGGAATCGTGGACTTGGTTTTATGTAGAGACTAGCAGAAGTACCCATTCTTCGAACGGTCTTCGGTATTAATAACCAGATGTAATCAATTGAGCTACTGTTGCAATGTTTAGGGGCTTGGAACCTGTTTTTTGGCAAAGAAAAATAATTAGTTAAAATGTGCTCTCAAACTAACTTTACCTAACGTGTTCTTCCTGGCGTGAAAATAAAATTGAAAACCGCGTAGACGAATCGCAATACACGTCACATACGAACTGACCCTAACCGTTGTGTCAAGTGCCCAACTACAGGAAGACCCCTTTTATAAATTATAAAGGCTTGTGGTGCATGAAAATTCAGTTTTTTTTAGCCTCCAATGGCCCAAATTCCTAAAGTCAGCAAAAAACAGTATACTATTTCAAATCAGGAATTTTTGAAAATAATGTTGCTGTTTGGAGATATAATACACCTTCTGTACGACATATCGCACGTGTAAGTCGCGTGAAAAAAATCTAGGGTACTCCTTGAACCCCTTAAGCGCATTGATGAATTTTACAGTTTTAGTTGGTTCCGTGATAACCTTATAGCCATTTGCAACCTTTCACAGAAATGTTATAAATGGAGTGGCATTACTTATTCTAGAAATAGATGGAAAGTTGGATGCCACCTCTTGAGATACTGTTGTCATGGTTAGTGGCTTGCATTCCTTCTTTAGTTTATTAAATTAAATTAGTTTTCTGGGAATGTCTAAGAAACTGTTGGGTGTTTTCGGGGACCCTTTACGGCTCTTGAGGGGCCCCGAGCTTTGTTTCTGACACCAAGGGTTTGAAAATGAGCTTTGTCTCGTCGTTGTACGCCATAATAATGATAATAATTAAAAGAATAATAATAATATAACAATATAGGGATAGGGATATAATAGACCTTCCGTACCATACCCGCACTAGTAAATCGCGTAAAAAAATTCTCGAGTACCCCTTGACCCTTAAGCGCATTATATGTATTGATGAATATTTCAGCTTAATTTGGATCCGTTATAACCTTATTGCCGTTTGCAAACCTTCACAGTAATGTAATAAATGGAATTGCATTGTGTCTTACAGAAATGGATGGACCTCTGAGATTCAGTTGCCATGGTTACCGGCATGCATTCTTTCATTAATTTATTAAGTGAAAAGTGTTCTGGGAATATCTCAAAAACTGTTGGTTTTAGGGCCTTAAAATGTGGTTTTCGGGGGCCCTTTAGGGCCCCCAATTTTCGTTTCTCACATTGAGGGGCTGAAAATGAGCTTTGTTTCACCCTTCTACGCCTATTTCATCATGTATTTTAAGGGGGGTAGGGCCCCTTTTATGAGAGGTACGGAGAAGAGTTACATCAATGATTAGTGTCGTGCCTCTGAAGGATATCTGTATCAAATTTTACATTGATCCACTCAGCCGTTCTCGAGTTATAAGGACACAAAAAATTGTCCACAGACAAACAAACAGACATACAGACAGACAGACAAAAAAAAAAGCGTGCATCCATCATAAAACAGTCTGAAACGCGCAAATATCGCAAATTTCCGCGGAAATTCAGAAAAAACAGACCAACTTTCATTTATATATAGAGAGAGATGCCAGCGACTATCATTAAAACATATACATGAATTTATAACTAGTATGGACTATGCATTCTACGTAAGACTCATTAAATACGTGATACAACTGTACCTAGGGATACTTATAGAGGACTGAACTAATAAAAACAGAGCATTCTTTTTATGTTTCGATGAATTAAAAGTGTACAGTATATCAACATTGTGGCTTTTTAGGTAGATTTCATTAGAAAGCTAACTATTGCAATGGGTCCCATGTTTCGACTTCCGGAAAATTTCGACATATCTTCGCGTTTCACATCCCCCAGACCCCAAAACCACCGTCAGTTCAAAAGTTTATATATAATTTATGTATATATGTATCTATATATATATATATATATATATATATATATATCAGTTTCTTGTGGACACGATAACTGCCGTAATTTTGCCCCAATCAGTTTGAATTTTTTACATAATAAGTATCCCAATAAAATCTCGGTCGAGTTCGTTAATGGGCAAAATCGGTCGAAGGGGGTGAAAATGGGGGGCTTTTTTCGATAAAGTGAAATTTCGCTATAACTCTCTTAATACGTTAAATATCGAATCCATTCAAAGTTCATAATATGTGTCGGATAAATGCCAAAAATTTATGTCAAATAAGGTTTTTGATAGCACCAACCATTGACCAAAGGGGTGGAAAAAAGTGGGTTTTTCGGGAAACATTAATCATATCTCTCTTAATAGGCAGAATATCAAAACCGTACAAAATGGACAATATTCCTCCAATAATTACCTAAAACTTTTGTCTGGAAGAATTTTTGATATGACCCACCATTACGCCACGGGGTGAGCAAAATGATTTAAATTATAAGAAAATGCCAAGTGCCAAGAGAGGTTGCCATGACAACTTTACTTTTAATTGATAAGGGATGAGTCATCAGCAGTTGCTATGACAACGCCACTGCACGAGATAACATTCAGTTTTCCATCTGTCTGTGGGAAGCGACTTCGGTATCGGAACTGGTAGCATGCTGAACTTCTATGCCCAGGGTCGCGGGTTCAAACCCGGCTGAAGTCGTCGGATTTACTAAGAGCGCTAAAAAAAACTGAGTTTGCTTTCCTTCGGAGGAGAAGTTCCAACGTTCGTTGCGAGTTGATGGTTCCGGTGGCATCTAGTAGCCGAGTTCACAGATAGGTGTCGTTGATGGTAGTATTTTAGGTAGATTTCATTAGAAAGCTAACTATTGCAATGGGTACCATGTTTCGATTTCCGGAAAATTTCGACATATCTTCGCGTTTCACATCCCCCAGACCCCAAAACCACCGTCAGTTCAAAAGTTTATATATATATATATATGTATATCAGTTTCTTGTGGACACGATAACTGCCGTAATTTTGCACCAATCACTTTGAATTTTTTTACCGAATATGTATACCCATAAAATCTCGGTCGAGTTCGTTACTGGGCTAAATCGGTCGAAGGGGATGAAAATGGGGGACTTTTTTTTTTTTAATGAAATATTACTATAATTCTCTTAATATGTGAAATATCGAATCCGTTCCAAGTTCATACTATGTGCCGGATAAAGCTCAAAAATTGATGTTTGAAGAGTTTTTTTATAGCACCAACCATTGACCAAAAGGGTGGGAAAAAGTGGGTTTTTCGGGAAACATTAATCATATCTCTCTTAATAGGCACAATATCAAAACCGTACAAAATGGACAATATTCCCCTAATAATTACCTAAAACTTTTGCCTGAAAGAATTTTTGATATGACCCACCATTACACCAAGGGATGAGAAAAATTATTTCGGAATTATAAGAAAATGCCAAGAGCTATCAGTGGTTGCCATGGCAACACTACTAAATTGATGAGGGATGAGCCATCAGACGTTGCCATGACAACGCACTTGCCCGAGATCAGATTCAGATTTCCATCTGACTAAGTGTGAAGCGGCTTCGGTGACGTAACTGGTAGCATGCCCAAGGTCGCGGGTTCAAAGCCGGCCAAAGTCGTCGGATTTTCTAAGAGCGCTAAAAATCCCTCAGTATGCTTTCCTTTGGAGGGGAGGTTCCAACGTTCGTTGCGAGTTGCTGATTGCGATGGCATCTAGTAGCCAAGTTCACAGCTAGGTGTCGTTGACGGTAGTATCTAGTAGCAACATTAGGAACTACTGCTTGAAATTGAGCGTCTGCATTCCTTACCTGAATTACAGACTAATACAGCCATCACAATTCACACCGTTTATCAGACAGATTCTACACTCACCCAAAGTACACGGGGTTACATGACCGCGTTGTCGCAGCCCCTAAACTGAGGAACCAACCAACATCTCTGCGGGAGATATAATTTTGCGTGGAGAAGTAACAGACCGTTACATAGTTACACATCAGTGTCGAATCCTTGCATAAGGACAGTGTGACCTCAAGTATAAAAATGGACTCCAAATGACAAGAAGGTTACCGTCATCATAAGACAATAAAATGTTTAAAATATGCATAAAATGACGAAAAACAAAGTTAATTAATCTCCAATTATAAAATACTTTCACGCAATAAATGAGGTCTGATCCTTTTACGAAAACCTGCATATTCTGCCTATTTTCGCCTATCCCCAAGTTTGGCCGGTGAAATCTACCTCCGCCTTCCGGCGTGCCGAGAGGACTTTTTCTTTAGTAGTTGGTGATTTAACGTGACTTATGTTTACAATGGAAATAATCACTCAGGTGAGTTAAAATTCAAGAAACCCTTGCAAAAGTGAAATCATCTGTTCCGCGAATAACTTGCTCAAGGCCGTTGCCGCGAGCGCTAGTGTCGCTTCACCTACAAAGAGGAATTTCATAACGCAGCGAACTTTGCGACTGTGTATTTTAGACTGCGGTAATACAACTCCGTCCTCCCAGGGTTGCCAATCTAACTTTTCGCCTGCGAAATAACTTATAGCTTATTTTTAATGTTATTTTTAATGAACGTATAGCTTGTATTTTTTGTCGGTGTAGTTGTTGTGTACGCTGCCTTTGATATAAGAAGAAGAATGAACAACCAGGCTGCAATATATTTTATGTTGGCATATATCCCTAGCCATTTTCAGTATCAAATTAACTTACTATGATGCTTTGAAATATGTATTTCAGCGTAAGTTCCGTTTAGTTCACCGTTCGCCTAAATGTTCAAAAGTACCTCTTTTACTCGTATCTTGTTGTACGTACGTACATCATCTTCGCGTACGTATACGTCAAACTAGCCTCCTTGACGTGCACTACCAGGCGTAACTAGTCGCACCAAAAACCGCACTTTACTCCCATACAATTGGCATTCCAGTATTACCTACAGTTCAATGAGGTGAACAGAGCGCGTAAATATGTTCGTGATTTTATACTAGAATACATAATAAAAACTAAGCATATTGCTCAGTTTACGGCTGCAAGCCGATGTATAAGAGGGCTATGGATATAAATATAATTTTTCATTATATTTCGAAAGATGGAAGCCTCCGTGGCTTAGGCGGCAGCACGCCGGCCTCTCACCGCTGGGCCCGTGGTTCAAATCCCGGTCACTCCATGTGAGATCTGTGCTGGACAAAATGGAGGCAGACAGGTTTTTCTCCGGGTACTCCGGTTTTCCCTGTCAAAATTTCATTCCAGCAACACTCTCCACTATCATTTCATTTCATCTGTCATTCATTTAATCATTGCCCCAGAGGAGTGCGTCAGGCCTCGGCAGCCGGCACAATTCATATCCTCGCCGCTAGATGGGGGCTTCATTCATTCCATTCCTGACCCGGTCGGAGACTGGAAGCAGGTTGTGGATTTTCATTTTCATTTCGAAAGATGCAAATAACAATGGCCGAAAGACAAGAACAGGAACGAGTTGTAATACAGGTGGTGTGGAATTGGGGGAGAGTCGAGCCACTTATGATGATGATGATAATAATAATAATAATAATAATAATAATAATAATAATAATAATAATAATAATAATAATAATAATAATGAGAATCTTACTAAGTAGGAGAAATTTACCCATGTTAGGGGCGGTCGATTTCATATCCTGGCCGTAGGTATAAATGGTACACCAACACCATGATGGGCAAAAGTCGGAAAAATTAAGTAAAAAGGCCGCTACCCGATTAGCGTCGGGGCGCCCTTGGAGCCATCGCTGGGGGTGACACCATTCGAGCCGATGGTGATCAGCAGTTCGGGGACGACCCCGAATATGTGACAGCCGATTACGATAGTCTAGTAGCAACTTGACAGCACCCAACGCGGTACACCTGTGCTCCTAGTGTTTCTCTTAACACCGTACTCAGAGGAGGCAAACCGAGAAAGCGCATGCATGCAATGGACAAATGAAATGAATATGTATATCATGCGTTCATATTATCGGATAACGAATATGGAAACTGACACTACCGGTACTGCATACAGACAGAAGTTGCACGCTGCATTCTGCCAGAAATTCCCTTATATTAATGTTACGGAACAGAGACTAGCAGATCAGCGCGGTGCTGAAGTTTTGAAGAAACTTATCCCAGAACATCACCTCAAATTGCTAATGGTTGACGTAGCTGCCGACAATACTCATAACTCTGTAGACGAATTCATAGATCAGGAGAGAACACATCTGGTCAATGAACAAATGCACACCGATCTTCCTCCAGATGACAACGATGTAAGTACGGCATATCGCCGGAAGCACTCTGAGAACAAGTCCGGAGACAACTTGAAGATTAACCTTTTAAGTGCTGAGTTTTTTCATTCGCTTTTTTTTGTAAGTAATAATTTTTAACTTATCTGGGAATGGGGCTTAAAATATCTATAGTTTTTGTGAATTTATTTATCCAGGCAAAATGTAAATTCAAAATCATAAGTTTATATATTTCTTTTTATTTTGAGAGGTATCAAATTAAAAATATTGCGCCATTGTTTGCATCATCAAACCAAGTAAAGATTCCAAAATAAATTTATTTACTAAAATCAGTAGGTAAGTAATAGTACAAAAATTGATATTGTTTGATCCATCATCCAAAATCACAACGCGTCGTGAAGAATTTGCTTGTTATTCCGCCATGCGTGTTTACATCTCAGATGAATTCCAGCTGTAGAGGACCGACGTCTACAAAATGCTATGTTAGTTTCTTCCGGAAGCAAAAATCCAAACACAGCAGTAATACATAATGCCCATCAGATGGCAGAACATGCCAAAGATCGACTCGTCACACGGAGGCGAATAGGGAGTATTATGAAAAGAAAAGTTATTTTGCAACGTTTACAGGCGGGCGTAGCACTGAACGGGTTAATTTGGGAAGGCTCTCAAAGAATTTGAAGGGATTGATCCTATAGAGCGGCCCATAATCACGAACCAACATTGCTCTAAGAAGCTTGCTATTGCAACAATGAACGACATTCTCTCTCAGCATTTGTCTCAGAAATCATATTGTTTCAACCATTTTTCAGACTGCAATTTACGCTGGAGCGATAGCTGTGGTACTAGTGACAGGAGGTAGATTATGGCGACCTAAATATACTTCAGGTCGACAGAAGAAGATGCCAGCTTGGGAGATACGTTTACGAACGTCTGTTGATGAACTGAGAATGCATATCGGAAGAATGCATCAGTATGTTGCAGGCAACAGAAGTAAGAAGGTTGTTCAATGTGTTCAAATGTTGAGCCATACGAAAAGTAAACATGCAAAGTACAATCCTCCGAACCGTAGGCCCTTTGAGATTCTAGATACATTAACACAACATCTTGAGTCCAAGGCACAGACATTGCGTCGATGTAAAGAATAGAATGAATGAAAGCAACGAAACAAGCTATTTGTTACCAATGAGAAACGGTTCTATAAAAATCTTGATGATCCCGGAACACACTTGGTCAGTTCACCACCAAAAGAAGAGGTAGAGAACTTCTGGTCTTCCCTATGGTCGAATGCTGGAGATTATAACAGCAGCGCTAAATGGATTATGGACGGGGAGGAAAGAATGTCGGAAATTGACACGATGAGTGACTCTTCTGCATCAACTGAAAATGTTACCCGTGTGGTTATGGACTTAAAATTGGAAAGCAGTAGGACCAGACAACATCCGCAACTTTTGGATCAAGCGTTTCAGTTGCACTCATGAGCATCTTGCCCTATACTACACAGATTTCATCCGAAATCCACAGCTTATCCCCTCTTCTGCCAAAAGGTGAGAGAACCCATGACCCTTCCAAATATCGACCTATCACCTGTCTGTGCACCCTGCATAAGATATTTACATGTTGCATTGCACGTGCATACATCTTCATAACATCCTGGCCGAGGAGCAGAAGGGGTGCATGAAGAAGTCACAGGGGTACAAAGAGCAACTTGTAATCGATGGAGTTACTATGAAACAAGCAGGAAAGATGATGCGTAATCTCTACATGACCCTTATTGATTACAAGAAACCTTTGATTCAGTGCAGTAGATCCTACCATCATTATAAGTCTGCAACATATTATGTACCATGGGGGGGGATTTATTAATGTCTAATGGAGAAACATACGGTATATGGAATCGGGATTTATTCAAATCAACATAGGGTGACAGATTGAGTCCCCTATGGTTCTGTTTGGCGATCAATCCGCTATCATCATTGCTGGCAATGCAAAATGTGGTTTTCCAATTAAGCACCATGGTATAGTGAAATATATAATTTCTCATTTGATGCACATGGATGACATCAAACTGCACTAGTGTCCAAAAGTTAAACATAAGTTACGAATAAGCAGGGCAACAGGAAATAGACCGCTAATCGCACGACATGTGCACCTACCAATCTTCCGTGTTCGCTCTGTATTGGAAAGGAGTATTCCCTGTTTTGACTAGCGGCGTAACCGTAAGGTAAACACAGCCAGTGCCAGCGTCCCATATTCCCTCAGTCGTGTTTGCCATGTTATAGTGTGCGGAGTGTAGCCTCGTGGTGATCGTGACAACATAATGGCACAACGACGCCATTTGGACCCCGTTTTGGAGGGTAGAATACTCGGCCGCTTGGAAGCAGGCCAGACACAGATCGAAGTTGCCGTATCCTTGAATGTGCCACAAAGTGTCATTTCCAGGCTTTGGAGACGATTTTGAGACACAAGAGATGTTAGTTGTAGGCCAGTATATGGTCGACCAAGAGTAACCGCCCCACAGCAGGATCGATATCTGGCCTTAACCGCTCGACGAAATCGGAGTGCACCTGCAATACAATTGTCGGCGGAGCTTGCAGCCGTCTCAGGGGTTGCCGTTTTCCGGCAAACTGTGTACCGGAGGCTCAGAACAGCAGGGCTGTTTGCCAGACGTTCAGTGGTGTGCGTCCCGCTCACTCCAGCACACTACTGTGGAGCCATCAACGTCGAAACTGGACCATGAATGAATGGAGACATGTGCTCTTCACAGATGAATTCCACTTCAATTTGCAGAACGATTCCCGTCGAACATTAATCTGGAGAGAACCAGGAAGCCGATACAACCACAGGAACATCGCGGAACGGGACCAGTATGGTTGTGGTGGCGTCATGGTGTGGGACGGCATCATGTTGAATGGCCGCAAGGACCTGCACATCTTCATAGGTGGTCCGAGGAACACTGTGAACGCTCGGAGACACAGGGGTGAGGTACTGAGACCACATGTTCGAATCTTCAGAGGTGCGGTTGGTCCAAACTTCCTCTTAATGGACGATATTGCCCGACCGCAGCGCGCTGCTCTGGTGGATGCATTTCTGGCTGGGAAAGACATTCATCGCATGGACTGGCTGGTGAGGTCTGCGGATCTGCATCCTATAGAACATGCCTGGGATACATTGGGGAGGCGAATTGCATCCCTTCAGCCTCCACCAAGGACTCTCCAAGACCTTCGCATTGCCCTTTCGGATGAATGGGATCGATGCCACAAGAGCTCTTGGACCATCTGATAAGAGAGCATGCCACGTCACTGCGAAGCATGTGTGGCCGTTAGAGGTAACCATACACCCTATTAACAGCATATTTTGTTGTGGAAGACATTGCCAAGTTTTGTTAGTTGTTGTCAAAGGTGTGCCGTAGCTATCAGAACCTTTCTCACACTTAACTGGTTTTATGAACAAGTTGTGTGGCATATGGTTGTGATTCAGATTCCGTTTGTTCAGAAATCCGTCTGACATATCTGGCCTCGTTTAGTGATTAGGCTTAACTTTTGGACACTAGTGTATATGCATCCTCTAAGAAACACATTGACAACCAAATCACAACAACTGCTTCATTTTCTTCTGATATTGGAGTGTCCTTTGGGTTAGATGAGTGTCGCACCCTCGCCATTCGACGGGGAAAATTAGAGGCCCGAGCATTTCACTTGATGACGGTTGTTTCATAAAGCCTATGGAAGGTAATGAGACCTACACATATCTTGGTCTCCTACAATCTAATCGAATTGATCATAAAGGTATTAAAGATAGAACTGAAGCTATCTACAATCAACGCCTTAACAAGATTTTAAAATCAAAGTTCAATGGAAAGAACAACTCAAGGCTATTAACACCTTTGCTATTCCTGCTCTGACGTACACTTTCGGTATTATCAAATGAAAGCATACTTGGAGAACATCCTAATTAGAATGTAACATCTTAACAGAACACAGATGTCTCCACCATAAGTCAGCTGTTGAGCGACTGACAATCACCGCTTCAAAAAGGTGGACGAGGGCTCACGGACGTTATCCAGTTACATGCAAGGCGAGGAACCTTCAGAGATACTTTCTAGGCAGACATCACTCTCCCACACATCCAGCTGCTGTCAAGGCAGATAGCAAGTGCACCCTGCTGGATCTTCTTCACGTAAGGGATATATATTTAGCCACCGATGAGGAATGTACAGTCATCTAGCTTCAGCGGTGGACCCAGGAAGCTCCGCATGATCGTTATCCGTATGATCTCAACCAGAAACATGTCGACATTGATATGTACAAGAGCTGGTTGACTCATGAAGACCTATTAACTGAGACCAAAGGATCCATGGTTGCAATCAAGGAAGTTGTGGCTACCAAAAACTATCTTAAATAAAGGCAAATATACAGGATCATAAATGCCGAAGTTGCCAACTAGAATCGGACACAATCCAACATATCACAGAAGGCTGCCAAGCAATCTCCTGTACTGATTACATGAAGAGGCACAACCGAGTAGCCAAAATAATGCATCTACACCTTGATCAAAAGCACTCATTATCTTAAAATACGTTTCCTTACTATCAGTATATTCCTGACGCCATTTTGGAAAATCCTACTCAAAAGTTGTTATGGGACGGATCAGTTATTACTGATAAAACCATACCAGCAAACCGGCCAGATATCGTTCTTGAGGACAAAGTGCGGAAGAGAACCTTTCTCATTGATATCGCAGTGACCAATTCCCATAATCTGCAACAAACCTGCTGTGAGAAGATTACCAATTACATGCCCTTGTCTAAGGAAATACGGCAAATATGGAGACAGGAAAGTGTGGTGGTTCTGTCCAAAGTAATCTCTTCTACCGGTGTCGTCCTTAACCATTGACTCGCAATCTAGAAATATTGGGAATACATCCTGGTCTACAGATCATCATGCAGAAGGCTGTTCCTTAGTTCGCTCGTTTCTCAATGTGCCACCCTAAAAGAAGTTGCCATACCGTCTTGCAAACAAGCCGATGGTATGTTGATTTGTCCCACTTATGTGGTGAAATGAATGTCATAACCAGGGTTAGGATTTTAGATGCAAATTTCAGATGAAAAAGGAACGGAAAAGGTTCTCAAATAAGGTTTTAAAAAAGGGGGATGGGGGGGGGGGGCAAAAAGGTGCTGGTTTATTTAACTAATTTTCTCTTTCATTGAATTACCAACAAGTACATCAAATCACTCATCAAAAGAAGGGAAAAAATGAAGCTGTTGTACTTTAAGACATTAAGCATCTCTACATTTTTGAAAGTACAGTAAAAACTCGATTAACCGTCATCGTCGGGACCGTGAGTAGATAGACGGATAAAAGAAACACTGTATTATTCCTCCTAAACATGATCTAAATCAATTATATTATAGACAGATATCACTCTCACAGTAATGTAATACATTTCGGAGCGAAAAGAAATTAAACACGATTGTAAAAGCAAATAAAACTATTTATTACATGATAAAAACTTCCGTACAGTAGCTACAAATGTGGCAAAATAATGTACAGTAATGCAAACTTACAGGTGAAATAGTTCATGTAGCTTGAAAATATTCAGTCATTTTCTTCTGCCTCTTTGATGCTCGAGCTTCCACCGGGGCAATATTTCGTATTTTCGGAGCAGTAGTGTCTGCATTGCATTGGCCTCTTCTTGACTTTCAAACCATTCTATACACTTGGACAGCATTGTTTCAGCCTCCGAGTGGCTAACAGTTTGTTTTTCGTCATGGTTTGAACACTCGTCTTCATCAGGTACACCTACTTACCACTAAAATAGAGTAAGTAAACAAAGCGAACACGTCACTGCACCTTAAAGCAGTTTGTTATTACAGTATTATTATGCTATTACAGCAATGACGGTTAACAGAAACTGATGGTTTAAAGAGTGACGGTTAAATGATTTTTTACTGTAAATCTGTTTCTATTAGGAGATATATGTCTTTGTAGATGCCAAAGCTTCTTTCGACATCCACAGAAACAAGTGAGTAAACCTTGTATTCACTCGGAATGACAACTCTACAGTGGCGAATTCCACAATGTCTGGATTCTTCTGAAGACCAGACTCAAGTTTGTCTTTGGCAAAGCCATCTAACTGCTCCCTCGCGGAAGTAAAAATATCACACTATTTTTCTTTTTCCATACCTTGTTCTTCTAATCGTTTAATAACTGCAGTCTGGTACTTGTAACTATGGAGACAATATAGTTATGTCTGCAAATTATGTATTTTCTCCGGTAACAGAAGTTGCTGTGCTTGGAAATTGCACCTGCGTCGTCTGGATCCAAAGAAAGCACAAACTCTCTAATTTTGTCAAAATTCTCGCACAACATAGCAGCACACTCAATCCACGATCCCCAGCGAGTGATGCCCGGGAAATTTGGAAGGGGCAGAAGTAGGCTTACTATTCGCACATACACAGCAATCTAAGGAAACGTTATTTTATATTGATTAGAAATCTCATAGAATAAATTGGAATTAAACTTAACAGAAACAAGTAGTTCCGTGAAGAACTAAACAGCCTATGTTCGTATATCCTACTTATATTAATTGCCTCTATCAACATACAAATTTTGAGTTTGATTGCTGTAATAGATTCGTAGTTATTGAAAACCATCGAAATATTTCAAACTCCAATCGCATGATTAGGACACAAAAAACAAAAACGAGTTTTTAAAATTTCGCTCAGCCGCCATCTTTTGGTTATGAAAATAATGCTAGTGGATTAAAATGTATGTAAGCATATACCGTACCAAGTTTCACTGCGCTCGTATGGTTAAATCGCGAGAAACGTCCATTTCAATATTTAAATTTCGCGTCGCCGCCATTTGTGCTCACCAGGTTATTGAACGTCCCATAGATGAACTTATGTTTATAGCCTATATACTCATACAACATTTCAGTTTGATTGCTGTCATAGATTAATAAATATTGAGAACCGTCTAAATATTTTGGATGGTTGCCATGTTAGATTTTAATATATGTAGGCCATAGAGTTATGTACTATTAGATGAGGATTATTGTGTAAGTTCATTATTCAAACGTAGATTTCAATCGCATGATTAGAACACAAGAAAAAATAACTTAATTCTAAAATTTCACACAGCTGCCATCTTGAGGTTATGTAAACGATTGAACTAAATTCGATTTCTGTGCATTTCAATTTGTATAGTTATTTGCTGTGCCAAGTTTCACTGCGTTCGAAGGGTTAAATCGAGAGAAAAGTCTATTTAAATGTTTCAACTTCGCTTGGCCGCCATGTTAGTTTTGTAGTTAACAGGTTTTTGAAGTCACATAGGTGAACGTTTAGTACTGCCCTTTATCTCCGTACAAAATTTCAAGGTGATGTGAGTAATAGTTTCGGAGATATAGAATTGCTGGTGAAAGATTCAGCACAGCCGCCATGTTGGATTGGTGAGACGTAATAAAATTGAAGGGGGCGTTCGGGGTCGGCCAAAATAGTACTATGACCTTACCAAGTTTCATTGAAATCGCTCCAGCCATTTAGAAGTTATTAGGGGGACACATACGCGGACGCGCCCGCGCGCACACACACACGGACAAAAGGTAATCTCTTAAGCCTATGTCTTCATAAATGATAATAGGCTAAAAGGGGGGGGGGGGAGGGAGGGGATTATGGGCATGGTTGGGGGAAAAAGGGATAAAGGTCCCAAAAAATAGGGAAAAAGGTGTGGGGAAAATGCCTCTTTTCGCAACTAGAAACAAAATTTCACACTGTGCTATATTTCCGAACAGCTTTAATTCACCCTAAGAAAAATGATGCGCCCCTAAAAATCATAACCCTGGTCATAATAATAATAATAGTAATAATAATAATAATAATAATAATAATAATAATAATAATAAGGGAGCATGGCACAAATAGCAGTCGCAACGAAAGAAAAGCAATAGACAAATATCTTGAATATCAAAAGACGGTCAATAAAAATATCAAAAAAATTAAAATGGCCAATGAAAACCAGATGCTTGTTCAAATAGACAAGGACTTTACTAAGAACAAGACAAGGAGTTTCTACAAAGTTTTTAAACAGAGAATAATGAAGTACCACCCACCGACCCTACAGTTACGGGATAAGAACGGAAATATAGCACATAACAACAAGGACGACTGCAGGATACTAGCCGACTACTTTAAAATCTCTTGAACTGAGATATACATGTTGAAAGAATGACATTTAACGTCCCAACAAATCCCAATCCCGACTCACAGCCGCAATAGTGCGAAATACAGCTATCCATGGCTACATACCGGCTGAGGTAAATAAATGTCTACTTGTTCTAGTGTTTGACCTTGCGCTTTATAGATAGTGATAAACCAAACGTACTGGGAACTGCCTCCTTTTGAAGGGAAATGGCGTAGTGGTTCTGCTCTATTAAGTAAAGCCTTTGAGAATATTTTATATGTAATATCTCAAAAGTTATACGCCCCTGTAGTTGTTGGGACCCTTTTTATCCCCCTTCTTGTGGATTGTCTGGATAATGACCATCTTCCATTCTTCTAGAATCATTTCCTATAACCAAATTTTCTGAAAGACTTCTTGTAGGGATTCCATTGCTTCCTTGTTGGCATTCTTCCAAAGTTCGGCTATGATCTTGGTTTTCCCCCGATTTCAGAAAATTTGGTTATAGGAAATGATTCTAGAAGAATGGAAGATGGTCATTATCCAGACAATCCACAAGAAGGGGGATAAAAAGGGTCCCAACAACTACAGGGGCATATAACTTTTTAGATATTACATATAAGATATTCTCAAAGGCTTTACTTAATAGAACAGAACCACTACGCCATTTCCCTTCAAAAGGAGGCAGTTCCCAGTACGTTTGGCTTATCACTATCAATAAAGCGCAAGGTCAAACACTAGAACAAGTAGGCATTTATTTACCTCAGCCGGTATGTAGCCATAGACAGCTGTATTTCGCACTATCGCGAGCAAAATCCCTTCAAGACGTCAAAGTTCAAATGAGTTACTGCATAAACAAAAGGCAAGCGAACAGCAAATGTTTATGGAAAGAAGTGCTATTGTAATGTTGAAACGAATGCTGCACGGGTTTCAAATGTTAATTATAATAAAAACTACTGTCTAATTTGATAACAACCGTATTTGAAGAAATCGTTGGGAATATGGTAAAAATATTGTAACTTTTATATTATCTTTGAGCTAGCTACCTCAGGTAGTGGGGCAATATACTTGCTTAAAAAATCATCTCACAAAGAACAGGATACTATCTTCCAAAATCCATTATTTTTTTATTTATAAAAAGCAAGCTCCATTACCTGCATCTGTTGTGCAGCATTAACAACTATAATTATTATTCTCCTCCACACTTTTTTTAGACAACCTCTTTATTTCTTCATAAAAGTATCAATTTTCGGACCAGAGAGCATCACATTTTACATAAAACCGGCCTCCATTTTTCCTGGCAGCAACTACATCACCATTCATTCCCATGGCAACCATCATATGCCAAGGAACCTTTTTACCAAACTGCCAAAGCACATATTCCATAGCCAAAGCCACCTGATGCCACCAGCTAAGGCCACCCATTGATAAACCACCAAAATTGAATCCAATGGGCACTGAACACACAAGATACTCTATGGCGGCCTACCAACCAGTGTCCGTGGCTGGCAACCCGCCAAAAACAAAACAACCAAATAAACTAAATGAAAGAAACATGGAGGAGCCTCTGTAACCCACAAATGTTAGGTTACAGACGCCCCCTTGAGAGAGACTTTCTAACTGAAGGTTAGAAATTCACTCTCAACCCTTAAACAAAACATAAATTAAAAAGGAATCCAAAAAGTCAAACACTAAGACAAAATCACAAACTGAACAAATTATACATCATAGTCAGAAAATAAAACCGGCAGAATCGTCATCAGACCTGTCTGCGCCGTTATCATAAACATGTTCGTCTTCATCATTATCATCATCATCAAGTCCTTTCCCTTTTCTTTTCTTGGTCTGTGTCCTCTGATTCAGTATCATCATATTTTCCTTTATTTTTCATCTTCTTCTTTTCTTCTCGTTCTTGTAATTCAGCCTCTCTATGGGCCTTCTTCTCAGCTTTAGCTTCCATCTTAGCTCTTTTCTTAGCACCAACTTTATCAGGAATGTCAATACCTTTGGGCTCAGTGTCATTGTCATCATCATCAGCATCTGCATTATCAGATTCATTATAGTGTTGGGCTGTATGTCTCGCACATGCTCTAACGTGGCAAGCTCCAACTGCTCTTCTGGGTCTAGCTCCATCATTCTCACTGCCCTGAAAGGGTACACGGACAGTAGGCTTTTCTGAATATATGATACAAATTCCTGCAGCAGGTTCTCTTCTGATCCAGAATCACCACCTTCATCAAAGCCTTCCTCTTTGCTCTTCCCTTTCTTCTTCTTTTTCTTCTTGTCATGTCCCTCCGCATTGTCTCCTTCCGAAGGTGCTTCTCCTGCTTCAATCTTGGCTGCCTCCTTCTTCTTCTGTTCCAGTTTCTTCTGCTTCTCCCTTTCCTTCTTGTGTTCCATTCTGCCCTCTGACAGCAGAGGAATCTGGTCCACAATCTCCACCTCCACATTCTGTTCTTCTTGGTCGGCGGTGGCTTGCTGCTGCTTGGTCTTGTTGGGCCATTTCCTGGTGCCAGGTCGAGAAAGCTTGCGGTCGTCCGACGCAGGCAGTTCCATGCCTTGGGCCATGCAAACCTCGAGCAGGGCCTGAGAACGCGCACGGTCTGTCTTCTGCTTGTGCGTCAGCCACTTGCCTTCTGCCTTCATTCTCTCCTTCTTCTCCTTTCCCTTCTTTTTCTTCATCTGCCTTATCTTGCTCAGCAATTCTTTTCTGCTCATCTTTTCTTTTCTCTTTGCCTTGATCCCTTTTATCTTCTCCTTTTTTTTCTTCTGATCCTTCATTCTCTTATCTCGATCTGCCTGACATCTCTTCCTCTTCTTACTCCTTCTCTTTGCCTTCCATCTGGTCCATTTCTTCCTCCAACTTGTTCTCCTGCGTATCCTCATCTTTCTCCTCCTGCGCTTCTTCACGTTATTTTCTATCTCAACTTCCTCCTTGTCTTCAGTTTTATTCTTCTCCTCCATTTGACGTCCTCTTCTTTTACGTTGGCGGCGACCTCTGTATCTACCCCCGCAACTGCTCTCTCTTCTTCGTCTGCTATGGTCTCTCCGATATATACCTCTACAACCTCGTCTTATCTTTTCCACTTCTTGATTATTTTGCTCACGCCCCCTATCATTAAGTACTTCATAGATCTTCTCCTCTTCCTCTACAGATACACTCTCATATTTGACTATTTCAACTTTCTCTTCAACAATGCATATGCTAACCACCTGCTCTTTGACCTTGTCAAGCTTCTCAGACATATGCTCACTGACCTCATCAAGCTTCCTTGACTTTATCTTTTCCACTTCTTCACGCCCCCTGGCATCACGTACTTCACATTTCTTCTCCTCTTTCTCCTCCTTCACAGACACACTCACAAATTCCACCATTTCAACTTTCTCTTCTACAACACATATGACCTCGACTCTCTATTCTTCCAACTTCCCTTCTTCTTCCTCCTTCAAAGCTACACACTCAGATTCTAGCCTCTCAACTTTCTCTTCTATGATACATAGGCTAGCGACGTGCCCTTTGACCTCATCAAGATTCTCCATCAACTTCTCTTTACAACTAGTCATCTGGCAGGTCATCTGGTAGGTAACCTGGGAGGTGATCCTCTCCTCCATCCCTTCGTACTTTTCATAGCGGAGCAGAAGCGTCTCCAACATGGCCATCATCTCAGCTTCAATATTTCTACTATTTTTGGCCATCCCTACTCCTGTCCTTGTGTAATTCATTTTATTCTTGCTCAAACGTTGGGCGCCATTTGTAACTTTTATATTATCTTTGAGCTAGCTACCTCAGGTAGTGGGGCAATATACAGTACTTGATTAAAAAAATCATCTCACAAAGAACAGGATACTATCTTCCAAAATCCATTATTTATAAAAAGCTAGCTCCATTACCTGCATCTGTTGTGCAGCATTAACAACTATTATTCTTCTTCTCCTCCACACTTTTTTTAGACAACCTCTTTATTTCTTCATAAAAGTATCAATTTCCGGACCAGAGAGCATCACATTTTACATAAAACCGGCCTCCATTTTTCCTGGCAGCAACTACATCACCATTCATTCCCATGGCAACCATCATATGCCAAGGAATCTTTTTACCAAACTGCCAAAGCACATATGCCACCAGCTAAGGCCACCTATTGATAAACCACCAAAATTGAATCCAATGGGCACTGCCAACACAAGATACTCCATGGCGGCCTACCAACCAGTGTCCATGACTGGCAACCCGACAAAACAACCATATAAACTATATGAAAGAAACAAGGAGGAGCCTCTGTAACCCACAAATTGTTAGGTTACAATATAATGTAAATTTGTTTAAAAAATCAGATTTGTTACATTTGAAGTATTAATGAAAATTTAAAAAACAGAAATTTTGCTTAAGTTCAAAAATAGAGAAATCTGCTTCTATGGAGTAGGAAACGGTAGTGAAAACGTCCCTTAATTTTTTGAATTGTTATTATCATCCGATAAACGTAAGCGGAAATTTTGATTTTGGAGATTTGTACCTTCTCTTGAATAAAGATGAAATTGATGTAGCTATGGAGGGAGAAATGTCATTGAAACGTCCCCTGTGTTTTCAATGTTTTTTTTTCGGCTGCATTTTGCATTTATTTACCATAGGATTCCTCTTCTTCCATTTGAAGCACTAGCATCCCCTTTGCTGCTGTTCCATGTCCCTTTGCCTTTGCTTCTAACGCAGCCTCTTTTAAAAAAGATTTTTATATCTATCGTCTGTTCTTTGGTGGGTGTATCAATAGGACGACTGGCTGCGTGGTGCAGCGATAATGTTTTCGCCTTCTATGCTCAAGGTTACATGATCGTATCCTGGCGCAGTCAGATGGTATTGGAGGGTGTGCAAATGCTAGGAAGTCGCGTCAGTAGATTTACTGGTCCGTTAATATCCTCTTAGAGGCAAATTCCCACACCCCGGCGTCTCTAAACGTTAGTTAGTTATTGTTGTTTTAAGAGGAGAAACTATGAGGTCATCTGCCCCTCGTAACACAGATTAAAGTATACAAATTTGGAATGGAATTTAAAATTTAGAGGTGAATACCTAAATTTTAAAAGACCGAAAATTATTATTTTTTAAACCTAATTATTATATAAATAAACAAAAATTACGGAAAAACAAAAATACATCATTCAAAAACGAGCAAGTCGTTGAGTCAATGTACACTGGAAAATTTAGATTGCTGGCCCTAACCCACTCTCAATTATAAAGCGGATGACGAGATCAGCAGCCACCGCGTCCTCGGCTAATATAAGTTTGATTGTCATCTGCAAGCTAAGGTTTCTTCGTAAATCAGCAACGTCTCTAAAAGCCGCATCAGTTAAAACGCACGTAAAACCAATAACAATATGGCACAGATGCAATGTGTGAACGGTAATGGACGGAGACAAGCCAAGAATTGAGACAATCATGCAATTATAAGACTACTAAAAGAAAAATAGATGTCCACGGATATCATCACAAATGTACCGTACGACCATTACATGACCGAGGAGTGCGCATGTTCTTTATGCGGTGAAGGATGTGAACGTAATCACATTCAACGATGTAACAAGTAGTTCCATGAAGAACTAAAGCCTATTTTCATATATCCTACGCATGTTAATTGCCACTATCAACATACAAATTTTCAGTTTGATTGCTGTAATAGATTCGCAGATATTGAGAACCGACTAAATATTTCGGATGGTCACCATGTTGGATTTTTAGGTCTTAGAGTTATGAACCGTTACATGAAGATTATTGTGTACGTGTAGCATTCAAACTTCAATCACATGATTAGGACACAAGAAGTAAAAACGAGATTTTAAAATTTCGCACAGCTGCCATCATGTGGTTAAGGAAACAATTGAAATAAATTAGATGCCAGTGGATTAAAATTTGTATAAGGACTTACTGTACCAAGTTTCACTGCACTCGGATGGTTAAATTGCGAGAAACGTCCATGTGAATATTTATACTTCGCGTCGCCGCCATGTTGGATTTGTGATCACCAGGTT
Source organism: Meconema thalassinum (assembly GCA_946902985.2). Lineage (NCBI taxonomy): Eukaryota > Metazoa > Arthropoda > Insecta > Orthoptera > Tettigoniidae > Meconema > Meconema thalassinum. The sequence goes on from OX336390.1 coordinate 792,103,291, forward strand.
ATTGAAAGCCCTATAGGTGAACTTATGTTCATAGCCATTAAGAACATTTAAAAAATCAGTTTGATTGCTGTAATAGATTCGTAGAAATTGAGAACCGCCTAAATATTTCGGATGGTCTCCATGTTGGATTGTTATATGTATAGGCCATATAGTCATGTACCATTAAAGGAAAATTATTGCGTAGGTTCATTATTCAAACTTTCACTTCGATCGCATGATTACGACACAAGAAACAAAAACTTAATTTTAAAATTCGCACAGCCGCCATCTTGAGATTATGTAAACAATTGAACTAAATTTGAAAACAGTGCATTACAATGTGTATACACATTTGCTGTACCAAGTTTCATTGCGTTTAGATATTCAAATCGCGAGAAAAGTCTATTTAAAACTCTCAACTTCGCTTGGCCACCATGTTCGTTTTGTAGATAACCGGTTTTTGAAAGTCTCATAGACGAACTTCAAGTAGTGGCCTTTATCTCCGTACAAAATTTCAGGGTGATACCGGTAATAGTTTCAGAGATATATTTATTTATTTATTTATTTATTATTGCCTTTATTGGTGGCGCAGTTAGGGCTCTTGACCCTCTCTTACACTAAACCACATTAATACAATACAATAAACACATGACATTTATATAGCTGACAAAATAAACAACAATAATTGGCATAGATAATGACTTTCACGCTCTCATTCACTCATCCAGTCACACTTGTTGTCGGTCAGCAGTGTTCAGCAGGCAACCCCAGCAGGTGGTCTTGACTTTAGATAGTGAGGTGATGCCCCTGACACTGGCTGGAGGGTATTCCACAGCCTAGACTCCACCACATGAAAAGAGTTGTTGCATGTAGAGGAGCGATGAATAGGAATGGAGAGGGAAGAACCAGAGCCGATGAAATATTTCGCACAGCCGCTATCTTGAGGTTATGTAAACAATTGAACGAAGTTAGACGTCAGTGCATTACAATGTGTATAAACATATACTGTACCAAGTTTCATTGCGTTTGGTTGTCTAAATCGCGAGAAACGTCTATTTAAAAATCGCAACTTCGCTTGGCCAACATGTTGGTTTTGTAGTTACCAGATTTTCAAAACTAACATAGGCTAGGTGAACTTCTAGTAGTGCCCTTTATCACCGTACAAAATTTCAGGGTGATATCGGTAATAGTTTCGGAGATATTGAATGCTGGTAAAATATTTCGCACAGCTGCCATGTTGGATTGGTGAGACGTAAAAAAATTGAAGGGCACGGTCGGGGTCGTCCGGAATAGTGCTAAGAACTTACTGAGTTTCATTGAAATCGCTCCAGCCATTTAGAGTTTATTAGGGGGGGGGGGCACACACACACACGAATCACACACGCACACACAGACACAAGGACAAAAGGTGATCTCATAAGCCTATTTTTTCATGAATGTAAATAGGCTAAAAATTAGGGGGAAAAACAGTAACGGTATAAAGAACCATAAACAATCATACAGACCGAATTCTCTGTAATGGCTAATGCCCTGCGCGGATGCGGATATCCGCAACATTTTTCGCCATGAGGATATAGTTTACAAATCTGTGAGGAGAGTGGATAAACTGCGGATATTATTTAGAGAGTAAATTTGCGGATAGTTTTTAGAATACAATGTTGAACTCATTTTTTTTTAAAATAAATATATATGTTTTGCTAAGATCTGCGTCTTTTGCGTTACTTGTTATTTCCCTATTTGCTTTCGCTTGAATTGTATGAGAATATTAGAGAAGCGAGAGAAGCCAGTCATTGAAATCCACTCAATAAGTGTTGACTTACGCCAAAAAAATAATCCTTTATACCTGTATACTATATGTATGTACACTGTATGTATACTGTATGTACACTGTATGTATACTGTATTAAAATATAGACAATATACCCGTCAAAACATAACGGTCATTGGGAAAATATTTACGGAAGGATTTTCTTATATGCATTCTTTGTATGATTACAGAGAAAGATCGACTTTGCAATATATAACTGCCCATGACTGAAAACTTGATGAGGCAAATAGTGACCTACACGTTCCCGAGTTTCCACTTGAGCTTTATTGATTGTGATAAATTATGCCAAGCGATTGGAAGTTGGTGGCTCTTAAAAGAAATTGGGAGTATTTTTATGGCATATTTATATTGGATTTTTAAAGTGGCTTCGTATTTTGTCCGATTTCTCACTTTATTGCGTCAATTTGTAGTTTACATACGACCGGACAATGTTCCTTTTCGTTGACCGGGGTTTTATAGTAGTATTTCTCCCAAAATTAACGTCTTATTCGATAACACTATAGTGCCCTGCATCAATGGAGCCGCTAAATATTAAATGGCAAATAATACTCCCATTGCAAAAACAACAGTGTGGTTAGACTCATTGTTATGTACTCTAATCAAATAAAATCAATAAACAATTGGCTTATGCAATGAAGTTCAACATGACCAGTGTATTCACCGTCCAGATACTTTCATAATAAGTTGGTTGCTGAGGAGAATGCGATGAGGCTGATCGCCAATAATAAAATCCTTATAATTATCCTTGCCAGCAACAATGTTTGGAATAGTTTGCAAATGCAGCTCAGGGCTATGTTCTTCATTTTGATATAAACAGCACAACACTTCTCGAAATAAGCAATTTCTATCGCCTGTTATAGGTACAATCCTTTGGGTTTCTATGACAGCAAACTATGTAGGGGAGCAGAGAATCACTTCACCAATTACAGGGTGAGAACAGACTCACTTTGCCAGCCACCGTATTGGAGGCAGTTTTAGAATTATATGTCCCGTGCATGTCAAAAAACGCATTAACATAGGGAAGCCCACTATTAAGACTATATTCTTGGCCATCGCCCCAGAGATCCGGATTCATTTCCCTGCTCTGCCAAGAAATTTAATTCTGGCCTGAGGGCTGGAACGGGACGCACTCAGCCTCGTGAGGTAAAACTGAGGAGAGGTAGGATCAATTCCAACCTTAACTATCTTGGATGTGTTTATCTTCGGTTTCCCACTTCCACTCCAGGCAAATACCGGGATGGTTCCTTACGTAAGGCCTCGGCGTTCTCCTTCCCAATCCTCACTTTAGTTACAGATACAAACATTAATACAACCATCACAATAACACAGGTCGGTAACATTTTTTTTCTCTTAAAGACACTCTGCAAATCTACAGGCCAAGAGTTTTTGTCAGAGTGCTTTAAGAAGTCGAAACATGGTGGTCAATGGTAAAATAATTACCGAAGGATTTCCTTATATACGACATTCTTTGTACGACTACTTTTTGGCACTATTGATACTTTAAGGGCGTCGAAAGATCGCACTCTTGACATTGCAACCTATAACTGGCCATGACTGAAAACTTGCTGAGGTAAATAGAGACCTACACGTTCGAGAGTGTCCCCTTGAGCTTTATTGATTGTGATACAGAATGCCAAGCGAATTGGAAATTGACGTCTCTTAAAAGAAAATGGAAGGGTTTTGTCGGATGGTGTTAAATCAACTCGAGGGATTAGAGCTCTCTGCCCAATTTTATCTCCACTGATTATTTCCAAATCCAAGCAATTTTCATACATATTCTTTACAAATAATCTGGTTCCGTTCAGGAGCCCTTGGGAAACGTTCAGATTTCTGAGAAGCATAACTATGGCTCCAACTTTTAGAGTAAGAATATGTGGAGGCAAACCACTTAATTCCAAGGAATTCAAGAATTCTGTAGGAAATTGAAGTAGCTGGCTTTCATCTTCAGTAATTAATCTGTTAACGCTGGTGTATGTTTTTGAACTACCGGGTATAAGTTCGGTGACTTTCAAATTAATTTCATTACAGTGTTCATTTTTTGGTGTTAGAATGCATACTTTCGAGAAATTGATTACATCTTTCGTAGAAATGAATGTTTCGCCGTAAATCTCAGTCACGATATCATCATGCGCTAAAATTCTGGGTGGTAGTTCAATAACATTTGATTCCTCACCATCTACAGAGGGGTAGTCACCGTTACCAATTTGTAACAAAAAAAACAGAAAATTCAATTTCTTCTGGTTTCAACCGCATGTTTTTATGTGAGCAGCGTATTTTGAAGAAGGGCCAGAGAGGAGAGTATTTAATACAGTTTTGAATAATTGTTTGGCGAGAAGCGTGCGGCATAACAGGCAAAACCTGCCTAAAGTCTCCTCCAAGAACAGTAATTTTCCCACCAAATGGAATGTCATTACCTATAATATATTTTAGAAGACGATTCACACACATTAATGAATGAATATTTGCCATTGGGGCTTCATCCCATATTATGAGCCGTGCTAATCGAATATCGTCAGCTGCTTTGGAATTTAATTTTAATCCAGACACTGAACTCTCATTTATATTTAGAGGAATTTTGAATGTACTGTGTACTGTTCGACCGTTGGGTAGCAAAACAGCGGCTATTCCGGTCCATGCTACTGATATAACATGAAGCCCTAAGCTGCAGAACTTTTGTATTAAGCATCGGTAAATGAATGTTTTTCCTGTGCCCCCAGCACCGTCAATAAAGAATGCGTTCGTGACAGTTGTGTTGTTATTTTGAAGAACGCTAGTGATTTCATTAATAATTGAAAGTTGTTCCTGGTTTGCTAAGGACATCAGGTCAGCCAAATCAAAAGGGAACACTGGCTCATTAGAAGTTTGATCGTTGGAGTGTGTGTCAGTACCAACAGGCAAGTTAAATGTTGGCAGAGAGAAACCATGCAATTGCAGAGTTTTATTAATATCTCTGAGAGATAGTTGATAAGCAGTATTTTCGTCTTCAGACTTGAAATAATCTTCACAGAGAGAGTTTTTGTGCATGTCCCATAAGTGACTGGCATTGCAAAGTTGATGAAATATGCATATGTAGGCGAATAACTGTCTCAGTTGAAAGGGCATTTGGAAAACCGATGCTTCCATCAAACAGCGTTGCCATTCTGAATCATCGATAAGCAAACCAAGCTTAGATGCCATATCCTTATATGTTGGGCAGGTAACACTTTGGTATGTTCGGAGATCCTCAAAGCTTGTGGCACCTACTATATGAAGTAAAAGTAAGCGCAGATGCATTTGCATGTATCCCATACATAATGAACGGGTGTTTCAGGATAAATATATGCACTCCTAGTTGTTGGATTTTGGTTCAGTTGAAACCATGCAGTGAGTTGTGTACTTTTTAACTGAGCCCGTATTAATGCTTTGGGAGCATCATCAGCATGAAAAAATACATCTTGTTGGTCTGGTAAATGGACAGGTAACCGGGCAACAATGTGGGACTGTTCGTGCATGTTGTAACCAAAAATCCTGTATGCAGCCTCACTTGACCCAACATATCTAGCATTCAAACACGTAGAAACTTCGTCATGATGTAACATTCCATCGTTTGCCGTGATTTTCAAGTTAGCGCAATCATGTCTCTTATAAACATATTTATGTATGTATTTGATGCTGTGTACACTTGCACAGATTTCGACGTTAATATGGGCCTGAAAGTACATCAATAGATATCGATTGTATGGAACAATGAAACGATTGTCGATTTCAACATTGGTGCCTTTTACTCGTTTAGTATATTATCTTCCATTCTGTCGTCTACGGTAAAGTGGATAGCCGTTCACATTCTCTTTAGTTTCTGGCACAAAGTCTTTTGGAAAACCCTTCTTACATCTTCCATTCTTCATGCAAATTGAATTGGGATTCAGAAGGCCGCAAGGTCCATGTACCATGTGTGTCTTTACTAAGTTGTACAATGTTGTATTGGAAGGATCTGGTATTTCTGAAGAAACTGGCATATCAATATCAGAGATCTCTCGTAATTTACAACTGTCTCGAAGACAAACCAGTAAGTGTATATGAGGTAAACCTCGCTTCTGGAACTCAACCGTGTATAAGAAAGTTTGTACCTCGCCAAAAATTTGCTTTTGATTTATTAAACGCAAGAGTTCCTTCACTTTCGCATGAAAAACGCGAACAACGACATCAGGTCTATTGTTTGCATTTTCATAAGGTTGGAGGCTAGTAGTAATTTCAGGCCATGATGGGTTGCAAGTGAAAGTTATGAAGAGGTCTGGCTTGCCAAATTTTCTCACGATTGCCATTGCATCCTTATAATTTTGCAACATATTTCGGGGACTACCAATAAAAAGTAGAAGGCAAAATAACTATGCGACCAGCTCTTAAACTTTCATTTTCAGCTCTAAAGTGTAAAGCATCAGCAAGACCAACGTAGGTATCGACACGCAATTTCGTCTGTTGATTGCGAATATATTTTAGTCTATCTCCTTCTATTCGACAATAATAGTCAACTATTAATTTTTGGGTAAGTTTACCTGCATGAAGTAAAGGGTTGAAATCTCCTGCGGGAGGACAACCTCGAATCGACAGCCTATACAAAATATATTCACGCATTGTCATATTTTGCCTAACGTTCGTCTTACGTTTCCCTCCTGTTGGCAGTGAAATATGCCACCCTGTTTCTCCGCAAGGCCAGATTAAAACGTAAGTTAATGGATCACAATGCATACTGTCAACATCAATTTCCTTTAAAACTCCCTGATTGGAAAATATGGCTATGTGGCGATGTGAAGCCGGAGCACCGTCTGGTGTTTCAAAAATACCTGCAATCTCTGAGGAGGCTGGGTAATTGTAACGTTTAGGATCTTCTTGAGGTTCATGGTAAAAGCGCATGACCAAATCTAACGGTTTTTCTCTTAAAGCCAGTTCATTTTCTTTGCATATTTTTGAATGCATTTTCTTATACAGTTGAATATAAGGGTTATTCTCTTGCAAAATATTATTTAGAATATGAAGTGTACCCTCCCTGATGCAAGAATTCGCTCGATTTGCTAGTCTCATTTGATTAGCTTCTGAGCAGTCTAATATATACAACTGGCCGTAACAACTGTCACTTATATTTTTGGAATATATGGAAGAAATGCGATGATGTACAATTCCTGAAATTTTAAAACAATATGGACCGTGTTCAGGTGGTTCGAACATTGGCACCAAAGGAAACGAAGGGCATAGAATTGTGTACTGCCGAATATTCTCTCTGAAGTTCCTTGAGGTATCATCATTTCAGTGAAAAATGGTTTAAGCCTGTCAAGTATTTTATATTCCGGCAGATCATTTTTACCATTGCAACAGCAAAGGCCAAAGTAACCAAGCGTAGTTTTTTCGCAAGAGAAGAACAATGCAGAACAATGTTTACATTCGTTCGTCAAGGACCCAACGCTGTACGGCATAATATCTGGCATTGTTTCTGAGATGGCAGATTTATATTGTATATTAAAAGTGGTTTCGCATTTTCTCCGATTTCTCATTGTTTTGCGTCTATTTGCAGTTTCCACACGACCAGTTAATGTTCTTTTTCATCGAATGCGTCTATTTACAGTAGGATGTATCCCCAAATTAATGTTGTATTCGATCACACTATAGTGTCCTGCATCAACGGAGCCGCTAAACAATAAATGACAAATAACACTTCCATTGCCATAATCTACAACGTGGTTAGTCTCATTGTTATGAACTCTAAACAAATAATCATTAAACAATTGGCTTATACAATGGAGTTCAACATGACCAGCATATTCACCGTTCAGAGACATAAGTTTTTCATACTCAAGTTGGTTGTTGAGGGGAAGGCGATACGACTCATCGCCAATTATAAAATCCTTATAAATATTCCAGTCAGTAACAATTTTTGTAACAGTTTGCAAACGCAGCTCACTATGACTTTCTTCGTTTCGATATAAACAGTACGGAACTGCTCAAAATAAGCAATTTCCGTCACCTGTTAACCTGTTATTAGTACAATTCTTCGGATATCCATGACAGTAAATTATGAAGAGGAGCATAGAACCACTTCGCCAGTCACCTTAATAATGGAGTCAGTTTTATAATTATATTTCCTGTGCGTGTCAAAGGTCGTATTTACACAGGGTATCCCACTCTTAAAGCTGACAATGAATTAACGAGACAAACCGGCCCAGTAATTCTGCGTAGTCACTTTCTAGTATGCCATAGTTATGGAATATAAAATGAAAGGTTTAACAATTGATAGAAGCAGCGAGCGATATGTATTCTCGACAGACAACGACTGACCTGGACTGACCACCAAAGACTATATAACAGAAAGATCGGAAACAATACAAATGGCGGTTCCAACATTCGACTGCAGCGGCATCTGTTACTGAAACATAGAAGTTAATTTGGAAAACAATGGAATCAAAAATAGGCCTACATTTGTAATATCAGAATTTCAACGTAGGCCTACTGTATATTATTGCCGTATAACTGGTAAAGGTACAGTTCATTAGTGGAATTTCATGTAACAACATTTTGGATATGCCTTGTATGTTTATAAGGCAAAGAAAGAACTGAGGAAAACAAATGAGTACCGTAGCACATGGCGCGATTTGAAGACCTCGGAAGTAAGTCGCCCAGGCGGGTGGATTCTAATGTGTTGGAATTTGTACAATCCTTGATTCACAGTCGGCTTAACAGTTATCCCATGTGCAACAATATGCCAAAAATTCAGTAGCAATAAAGATAAATAGCCTACCGGTATTGCAAATGTAATCTGTCGAATGTTGGAACTTATAAAGCGTTTCAATGAAATTACCATAGCGTTTTAAATTGAGATGGGAACGCAGAATTCCTTAGTTTACGGGAATGCTAAAAGTTAAATATGTTTTGACAATATAATAGCAATTGCAAGAAAGGAAAATACGGAAATCGAACCCCTCTCATTGGGCGATGCATAAATTAAGAGAATACGGCGCTGCCACCTGAGCTACCGAACCACTGGTAGTGGCGCGCCATATTAAGTTAGTTAAACATCATGCACACTCAAAATTTTATGTCAGTTTACGTTTTTTAACATTTTCTGTCTGGTATAATTATTATATTCCAGTGTATATTATGGAAATATCATAAACAACGTTCCCTTCCATTATAATTCTTATACATAACTATAAAATTAAAACGCGGTGCACTTGTAACCGCCATGACTGTCATGAGGCAAGGCGATTGTGCGCATGCGTGATAGGCAATATTTCTGAATTTTTCTTTATTATTTAAAAATATTCTGTAACATATTTGTTTATTTTAAAGACACTCTGCAAATTTACATGCCAAGAGCTCTCGTTAGAATGCATTACAAAGTCAATCGATTAAGACGTTATCTCATTTTCGATGTAACAAAAATCGCCTTAGTGTTTTAAATATATAGATACCTGCGCTTGCCTGCGTGGGTATATCCGACGCTGTTTAACTTGCCGTTATTTAGAGGGACAAAACTCAGTCAACATTGTCTTGCGATTCACATACAGCCTAGGGGAACAAATTTCTCCTCAAATATTTAAGTGTGTTGCTTTAATACTTTATACATTATCTAATAAATTAAAAATAGTATAGTAATGTCAACGGATTTGGATAACAAACGTGCGGATGCGGATAAAAGTCGTGCGTTTTCGGGACGGATGCGGATAACAGTCGTGCAGATGCAGGGCGGTTGCGGATAACGTTATTTTTTTTTATCCACGCAGGGCTCTAGTAATGGCTATTTGGCTATTTATTATTACGGTAATAACATTATTACACAACTAACAGGACGCACGATTGTGAGTTACTAGGTATAAGAAAAGCAGCTTGAGGAATTAAAAAAAAAAATACGAGCCTTACAGTAGTCGCATATGATGTGTAACATCTGACATAGAAGAAACCTCACGTGAAATTGTTGATACACCGGTATTTTATAGTATTATTGCCACAAATATTAATCTATTGTAAAAGGGAGTGTTTTACAGATATTGTAGTTTATAATACGGAACTCATTTTATTAGATGATTTGTAGCTTCCACCAGCACTAGCCTAAATAAAGAATACGATATGGTTCAACTAGATTAATAGACGCGACACCGCTCATAACCTTAAGTTAAATTCCTTATAAACAGGTCCTCTTGATTCACAAACCAACACGTAATTTCATATGGATTCTGTTAAAATGAGTCATATTGATATGATAAATATAGTTTAAAATGATAATCTGGTAGCAAAAATATCTACCCCTCCCAGATTTCGAACGCAAGATCTCTAGATTCACAGTCATACGCAATAAACCCACGGCTATTTCGACTACGCAAAAATTGTGCACAAGATGGTGACTTATTTCCACGTTCCAATAATACTGCATTACGGAATTAAGTTTCATTTATATTTTGCTTGTTTCGATAATGTTCCTGAGTGACATTGAGTTTAAAATGCCTTATGCCAATGCAATGCCGACTACTTACAATGTTTGATATTAAGGCATATTACCATTTAAATACTGATACGAAGACTTCGAACATGTACCATGTCATTTGTTTAAATCACTTGACACCAGAGTTCGCATGAGCGTTTTCCGTTCAGTATGTCATATACATTCCACATGGCCGAGAGTGCGTCATGGTATCAATTTTCGACACTGCGCACTGATTGTTTCTCTTACCAGTGCCAGCTGGATCGATCGATCGAGTTGGCAGTGCGTCTTATACTTCCGTTCGATCCACCACTGCCAGCTAGGGCACACTTCCATTCGATCGAACGAGCGGGTAGTGCATACTTCCGTTGTCCACCAATGCCAGCTAGTACACTTCCATTTGATCGATCGAGCGGGCAGTGCATACTTCCGTTTGATCCACCACTGCCAGCTCGATCGTTCCGATCCACTTCCGTCCCAAATTTTCAAAATCACTCCCACAAAACTATCCAGCAACCGAGCGGAAATATGTTACACATCAAAAATATACAGGGTGTCTCTTATTAACGTTTAAAATTCGCTATAGCGACGTAGATGTCATTGAGACAAGAGGACACTTAGGGTCGCAAGTGTCTGGAAATACCTTAAAAGTGAACCACAACTGTTAAACATATGACGTCATCAGGTGATGGGTCAGCTCGAGCGGTCAGGCCCGTACTCCCTTACGCACACCAAAGCAAACGTTAAATATCATATCACTTTGGTTCCGTGTCTTAATGTCAACAAACAATCTGCTTCCACATGAAAGGATGGGAGAGAGAACAAAGAAAGCTGATGGATAGGCCCCGGATTTGAACCGGATTTGAACCTCGAAGCCCACGCGCCCGAGTCGCACACGCAGACTCTGAACCAGAGTGACATGACATTCAACGTTTGCTTTGGATGCTTTGGTGTGCGTAAGAGAGCACGGGCCTGACCGCTCGAGCATAGCCGTCACCTGATGACGTTGGTTGGTTGGTTCCTCAGTTTAGGGGCTGCGACAACGAGGTCATGTAGCCCCGTGTACTTTCGGTGTGTGTAGAATCTGTCTGATAACCGGTGTTAATTGTAATGGCTGTATTAGTGTGTGTATATGTTTTTTAATTCAAGTAAGGACTGCAACTTTGAATTTTTCAAATAGTTCCTACTTTTGCCGCCAAACGCCACCGTCAAAGACTAGGGACTACTCACGGGACTACTAGGCCTAGTTCAGAACTTAGCTACTAGACGCCACCGCAGTCTTCTCTTGGCAACGAACGTAGAAACCTAAGAGCGTTGTTTACATTCATAACCTATACAATTTCAATTCGGCAGCGATGATCGCTGGCCATTTCGTGAACAAAGGAATAACGATAAGGCCCCTATATTCTTTGCATAAAGCTCGCATCTCTTTGAGATACAGTATCATGGCGTATAAACAGCGCGTATTTTGAAATTTTTCAAAAGAAAACGATGATATCTTAATAAACTTTGTTGCTTGTCATCCCATTCTGTATGACATGAGCTCTAAAGAATATAGAGATGTACTAAAAGAGAACTGCTATGGAAGAAACTTGGTGAAATGGTAGACAAGAGCAGTAAGTGTGTGCTTATACAGTATGTTCGCCTGTATCTTAATACATGCTATCTTGGACAATACATATTTTCATATGCTATACAGTGATATTAGAGTACAGTATCGTATTTTAAATATGTTATACGTAAATGTAGCCTATATTTAATGCTATTTATGCGAGCTGACACTTTCCACCGAAAGCCGACAATAATACAATATACATATGCCTACACCTAACTTAACCAAACAATTTAAACCGTTTAAAATGTTATCGGACAACATTTGGAAGAAGAAGTGATATAATAACATTTGAGGGAAGAGTATCCTCCCATAATACATGTATAGGCTGGTTCATATTTTCTTGGGGTCGAGAACATAGCATTTTTTTAATGTTCAAAATATAACTTACTTTAGTTGTAAATAAATAGCAACACGTATAGCATGTTTGTCACGACGATAGCAAGTATATGGATTCATAAAACTATCGTAACGCAAAATATTAATATTGAAGGTTATTACAGCAGCCATATCCATGCTACACAGGGTGACCAAGGCCGACCCAGTGGAGGCATATCATGCTTACTAAAACCATGGCTAACCCCGTACAAAATTATTTATTAATATATTAGCAATGGAAACTAAGAACCTGAACATTATAGGAACCTATTTTCAACCAAATCACTCAGCGCAGGACATAATTGACAATATGGCGGATATGTTGAAGAACATCAGACAAAATGTCGGAACTATCGTAGGAGGCGATTTTAATTGTCGGATCGATAAAGAAGTTCTCAAAAGTATTTCAGTTATTGAGTACATGGAAAGAGAAGGTTTCATATTGCAAAATGCTCCACATGCATACATATGTTACAATGGTGCGAGTACGATTGACCTAATTTTTACCAGCACTTCTATCAAAACCTCAGAAATAAAGGTACTCGCAAAATCAGAGGTGGCGCCACTTAGAAAACATCTCCCAGTTAAGGCCAAGATATCAGACAAAACATGCAAAATGAAGCAAGAGCAATGGACAGATAACATTCAAAGAACATTATATATCAGTGACATTGAAGAATTTACAAAAACTGAAGGATTCATTATGCAACAAATACAAGGAGGAAACATCGAAGCAACAACGCATACATTAGAGGCCGTCCTAATTAGAAGAGCACAGGTGAGAACCCCTCGAAGGAAAAGAAGATCGCAACCTTGGTTCGACAAGGAGTGTTTCGAAAGAAGAACTATCGTTATTGAGCTACTTCTCAAAACAAAGAACTCGAATGTAGAAGAATTTCGAATAGCATACAATTGTGACAGATCTAGGTATAAGAAATTGCTAAAGGAAAAAAGAGCAAGCTGGGTGGAAAAGGAGGGTATGAAATTAGTGTTTTCAAAGTAAAACCCCAAAGTTCGCTCAGTCGATCGCGATGGAAACATGGGAAAATCACTTCAAGGAACTCTTTAACGACGGAAACGTTCCCTTAGTAAGAAACACAAGTCAAATACGCGATTTCACAAGAATCACGGTGGAAGAAGTACGAAAAACAATCCAGAATTTGAAAAACAACAAGGCTGCCGGGCCAGACGAAGTATTCAACGAGCATTTAAAAGAAGCTTTACCCTACCTAGAAGAAATATGGACGGCACTGTTCAATAAATGCTTGGAGACATCCACGATACCATCCAACTGGAGGACTTCAACGTTGAAAGTTCTATATAAATAAATAAGAACTTTATTGCAGCCAATGGCCAAATTAATAAATTAACATTAAAAGACAAAAATGATTGCCTTAGTCTTCACTACAAAACATTGTAAGTGTGACCCGTCTTTGTTTGCACAACATCACGTGCTACCTATCACACTGCTCTCCACATAGCAAACAAATGCACTGCTGGTCCGGCTGATGAAATCTCTTCTTGGTGCATACTTTAAAGTGAAAAATTCTATATAAGGGCAAAGGTTCCCCGAACTCATCTGATTCCTACAGGGGAATTGCGCTGGAAAATACTACATTCAAATAATTCAGCAAAATAGTAGCCAACCGATTATCAGAAGAAAAATTAGTATGATACCCGATAACCAATTTGGTTTTAGGAAAGGCAGATCCACCCTACATGCAATCAGCAATATCCTGGAAGACATTAACGAAACTTTCAGACATAAGGGAAGGAAATTCCATACCATCTTTATTGACTACCGAAAGGCTTTCGACCTATTAGACCGTCAGCTTATCGCAGATAAACTTCGTCGACTACTTGGGAACGGTCACTACCTAGCAGAGATAATATCTGAAATGTTACATCAATGTTATCATCAAAGACATCAGTCATCTGCACCCATTGTTCAAGCAAAAGGAGTCTTGCAGGGAGATCCTGTTAGTCCGCTGTTGTTTATCTTGTCTACCTCAGACGTCATAGAAGTTCTTGAAGGCCACGAAGAAGTGGTTTCCTTCTACGCTTATGCAGACGATATGGTGATAGGATCTTATGATCTTAGAGCTCTGCAGGAATGCTGGGACAGATTAACACTTTGGGCAGAAAAGAATAACCTACAGCTGAATAGGGACAAAACGGTCCATATGGCTTTTAGAAAGGGTGGAAAAATAGCAGCCTGTGAAGAACTGTATCATGAAGGAGAGCCACTGAAATTAGCAAAGCACTTTATCTATTTAGGAATCATGCTACAGACTTCTGGTAATACGTTCACGAAACATCTCGATAATCGAATAACAGCAGCGACAAAAGCGATGAATGACATCAAACTCCTTAGAAGAATGTCTATTAATACAGCCATGAAGATTTTCTCCAGTAAAATAATTCCCATTGCGACCTATGGTATTGAGTTGTTTTGGGGCTACCTTAATAAAACCAACCTTAAGAAAATTGAGACAATTAAATCGACGTTTCTCAAGAAGATTCTCTGTGTTTCCAAAAATACACCATCCAGACTGACTTACGAGCTTACAGGTGAGCCATTCTTCATAGAAGAACTCCGTGTAAAGCTGCTCTTGCCAGCTACAGGTGCCTATCAGGAACTACTGGAAGAGATTCAAGCCAAACGTGAGGCGATTTGGCTAGATTTCTACTCCACAGAAGCTATGTTGAACCCTGCAGAATGGAAAAGACCAGACTATGAGCTGCGCCACACATGGACAAGATTTGCAGTGCATGGTTTTCATTTTCGAGTCTGTAAGACGGAAATATACCATTCGCCTGCTGCAGAATGTATTTGCAAATTTTGTGGGAAACGTTGTGAACGGTATCACGCCCTGGAATGCGAACGGAAGCTGTCGCTCAAGGAACTGTGTAGCGACAATGATCCTCCATGTTAGTCAGAAATGTACGGTAACGTAGTATTATAATTTAATTTTCTTTGGCCATTGGCTGTAATAAATATTTATTATAAATACCTATATTAAAGATTATGAACCAAGGGCTCAACAAATATAATACCGTATGGTACATTTTAGTCTGAGATTCTTGGTCTGAGTTTCCAGGCTTTGCCATGAAATGTAACTCTGACCTGAAGGCTAGAATATCGTACTATACGTTTAGTACAGCTTGTTGCATACACATGATCCTAATTCTTTATGGCAGAACCGCTAGGTCACAATGGCCGTTCAAATATTGAGGCAAGACGCTGGGGAATAAGTACTTCTGCGATGGGGGAAAAAATGTAAATAAGATGCCCATGACTGATCTATAACATCTATAACATGTCATCAATCCATATATTTGCCCCCTTTTGGCACGTCGGGTGGATCTGCGTATGCATCTTGCTCTCGCCTTCGAACGTACATCTATTATAGTAACTACTGTAACATCAAGAACGAACATGCACTTCATTCAATTTTATTGCATAGTTTCAGTTACAATATCATAGATCTCGACTTGGAGCTCTTTGGATTCGAACATCAGTCTTAACTAAAAGTTACACATCCCCTATTCTCCCCAAGTGGAACCGGATGTATGCCAGCCTATGCATCACTGGTACAATTTACCTCGTCCCTCTCTGCTAGAAAAGTAAGTCTTGAATTTCTCGCGAACACTAAACGATTCAACAGAAGTTTTGCCTCCAGCTTTAGACAAAGGCATTTTTTTTCGGCAGGGATGCATCCTCTTTTCTCGTGTCGTTAGTGGAAGAAAATCTTAGCATATTATTCAAACAACAGCACGCAATGATTAAGAGGTCGGCAGTTTCTGGAGTTATTGCAATTGGAGTGAAGAGAACTCGGAAAATCTGACTCATAATTCCGAAAGCATTTTCCACTGTTCTCCGTGCTCTACACAATCGATAGTTAAATTCACGTTTCATCTCATTTTCAACGCTTTGTGATCTTGGGTAGGGTCTCATTAGGTGTCTTGATAATGGAAACGCTTCGTCACCTACAATTACATGAGGCACAGTTATTTATGTCCCAGGCAATCTCGAATCATCTGGCATTAGTGATGGAATCATTGTGTTGAATATTGATTTTTGATATATGCCACTGTCCCATTCTTTCCCCTGCGAACCAACATCAACTGTGATAAATCTGTATTAGGCATCAACTAACGCTGGCAAAACTAGGGAGTAATAATTCGTATAGTTAAAATATAACGAGCCACTGTTACTAGGACACACGATACGACAATGTTTACCATCTAATGAACCTCAACAATTTGGGAAGTCCCATGTATCACAAAAGTCAGTAGCAATATCTTTCATTTTCTCCTCTGTGGGATTTGGTAGCTACAAGGACATACGTTTTTCACAAAGTATCTTTAAAAACTTTCTGATTATTTCACAGATATAGGAATGTGAAATTCGATAAGCAAAGGCCAAAGAACGAAATGATTCACCAGTAGCCATATACCTGAACCGGATTTTTTAAGACCGTTAAAAATCCCTCAGTATGCCTTCCTTCGGAGGGGAAGTAAAGCCGGCGGTCCCATGTCATAGATTTATGGCATGTTAAAGAACCTTCCACCAATTACGCCTGTGTGAAGCTAAATTGTATAGGTTAAGTATCTAAACAACGCTCTTAGGTTCCTACATTCGATGCCAAGAGCCGACTGCGGTGGCGTCTGGTAGCTAAGTTCTGAACTAGTAGTCGTTGACGGTGGCGTTTGACGGCAAAAGTAGGAACTATTTGAAAAATTCAAAAGTCTGCAGTCCTTACTTGAATTAAAAAACAAAAGTTTGGTGCTTTTCAGTCGGTCAACACGAATGTACCCAAAAAGAGCTGGGTTATGTTACTTGTTTACTTAGGCAACACTGAAAAATGGCTTCAAACCTCACAATGAATTAAAAAACAGATAACACACACTAATACAGTCATCACAATTAACACCGGTTATCATACAGATTCTACACACACCCAAAGTACACGGGGCTACATGACTGCGTTGTCGCAGCCCCTAAACTTAAGAACCAACCAACCAACCAACCAGAAATTTAATTTAATATTCTATTTTCATTAACTTACAGAGAATGAATGCAAGACCAGGTGGAAAAGTCTCAGAGACACATACAATAGAATGAAGAAAGTATGAAGCAAGGTACAGGCTCATCGGCTGGTCCCAGTAGCCAATGGGAATATTATGAAAGTATACTACTCTTGGAAGCAGTAGAGAGTGAAAGAGACACGATTTCCAATGTTTCTTTACCGTTGTTAATAGAGGAAGAGGGTGGTGAAGTACTTGAAGTAGAGACCGAAATAGAAGTAAACGATGAAGATGAAATGAGGGGGTATGAAGATCTCAAGAATGACGAAAGATTCTGGGATACAATGGAGAAGCGAGATCGCCAGAGAACTCGATTATTAGAGAAACTCGTGCGTTCCGAGATTGAAGATAATGGTGTAAGAACATTTCTTGAATCGATGGCACAAACAGTTAAAAATTTTCCTCCAGAATTAATTGCTGAAGCAAAGGCAAAAATTGGTAATGTGGTAACCAAGCTGGAGATTCGTGGCATACGAATGAGGCAGGCTGAACTCCTTGAATGAAGCTCATATTATAAGTAGCCTACAGTAACTTAGATACGAGGGCTATTCCAAAAGTAAGGTCCGATTCGCCGTAAATATTTGAAAGCGGCGCCAAGGGCAAAACACGCATGCGCGCCGACTCCTGGCATGCCTTGCGCGGCAAAAGCCGCCAGTAGCGTTGTGACTGTTGCAGTGTGCTGTTGATAGAGTCAGTTCACAATGTTTAAGACAATTAATCAGCCCGCCGATTGTGAAGTAAGGGCAGTGTACAGAATTGTGTCTGAACATTTGCATTTTCGAAAATTTCCGTCTGAAGTGTTGTTGTTGCATGACAATGCCAGAACCCATACTGCGAATGACACGCAAACTCTAATCAAGAAATTTGGATGGGAACAGATGGACCACCCATCGTACATTTCGGACTTGGCGCCAGGTGATTTCCACCTGTTCCGCTACCTAAAGGAGTTTCTTGGCGGCAAGCGCTTCGACACAGATGATGAAGTGAAAGAAGCTGTTAAAGACTGGTTAGCTTCGCAGGCGGCAGAGTTATACGATTTAGGCATTCAAAAGCTTGTGGAACGATGTGACAAATGTGTAAATAAGTATGGAAATTATGTCGAAAAATAGAGAAAGACGTAAGGATTGTCAATAAAACAATTGTTTTGGAAACAAATTTTATTTTGGATGTTTTTCTTTTGACCGGACCTTAGATTTGGAATAGCCCTCGTATATTTAGGAAACTACATAATTAAGAAATTTTATTTTATTAAATGGTCTTTACTTATTTAAATCGCAAACACCAGTGTTTCATCCAGACAACCTTCTGGGGAAAGTAGACCTGGGGGGTAGACGTTAGATTCCACAGAAATGTCGAGAAATGTAGATGTTTGGTGTCCCTTAAAGACACTAAAATTAATTACGTAAGAAAGTGAAAATACGATAGGTCTATGTTGTTGAGTAGGTGTATAAATTGCTGGTGGTTAGAGAAAGGGCTCTAGTCGAATAGTAGCCTACGCTCTTAAGACACTTGGTTACAGGAATCAAAATTCAATTATGGACAAAGCTGTAGCGTAATTTCAATATATGGCCACGGGTATAGCATAGATTGCAAGATCGTCGGGCTGATTATCAAGTAACGTATGGGGCTGATGATTTCATAGTCCTTATTCGTGGAAAGACAACAATAAGATAGTATATTGGCTTTCACGGCCGGCGAATCAAAACTCAGCAATTCTTCTAGGTTTGTGCCGTGTCTTGTGTGGGGTTTCGCCTAGGACACCAAGCTGGCTCATGGGCGGGCTCTTGGTGTCTCCGCCCGGACCCCCATAGGAGTGACGAACTGCGCGCCACCTCCCTATATATTAGGTGCAACTGCACCACTTGACTGCGAGAACTAAAAGCCCAAGCAGCCTTAACCTCCCTTTTTTTTTTTAGTTTTTCGAGGGAAACGTGGGGAAATCTTCAAAAGACAGATTGCAAGCTTCCGGACTTAAGACTGTGCAGGATTCTTACCTACTAAAAACCCACAAACCCTATACTTGGCTTAAGGCCACCCCGGAACTGCCTGTTCAGCCTTACTTCAGGGCGGAGCCACTGTTACGATCAGAGGTCTCAGTCAATTTCATTAAACGTGATGATAATGAAATTACTCATCATCATCTTCACTGTCTTCAGCAACCAATCTTCTCGGTTCCTCTTCTTTTTGTTTTGTTTTCAGCAGCTCAGAGATGAAGACTGCAATCTGTACCCAACTTTCTCTGCTGCTGAGCATTTTATCCACCACATTGTCTGGTGTAATGACACCAACTTTTGTCTCCAGAAGCCTTCGAATATTTCTCCACCTCAAGCATGCAAAGAATGTGTGCTGAACATCGTCCCATTGATCATCACAATAACGACACCGTGAACTCGGTGAAATTCCCATTCGATGGAGGTATGCTTCATAATAAATATTGGCCAGAGAGAAACATGTTAATGTAATAATTAACCTCACCATGTTTCCTCGACAACCATGGCTTCAGTTGCTTGATGAGCCTAGCGATCCACCTGCCACGATGTTCACGTTCCCATTCTTCCTGCCATTCCAGAAGAGATCTGTCTCTTTCCTCCCTCTTCACGCGTATCTTAGAATGCTCGTCTTTGCACAAGTATATACGGCGCCTTTCCTTGGCCAGGATGCAAATAAGTATCGCCCCAGCTATTACTAGCACTGCCGGTCCAGACACTGTACGATAGGCAGAAGTTATTCTGAGGGCAGCTCTTCTGTGAACAGAGTTTATCCGCTTCATATACATCTCAGAGCCAAGAGCTACTGACCAAATCTCTGCACCATAAACAATAACTGATTCCGCCACTCTCATCAGCAGTTTCCTCTTCAATGGTGAAGGGCCGCCAATATTAGTCATGAGCCGCGACAAGTTGTTAACAATCCTTGCAGCCCTATCAGCAATCTTGCTGATATGATTCCAGAATGTTAACTTGCTGTCAATCATAACACCCAAGTAACGAACAGCAGGAACTGTTTCTATCACTTGATTATCTACTAGCATTGGTACAACTCGTGGAATTCTCTTCTTAGTAGCAAGGACTAGTTCTGTTATGAACTGCTAGTTGGAGACCATGTTCATTCATCCAGGTGGAAACTCTCCGCATTACCTGATTAAGTTTAAGTTGCAGACCCTCCACGGAGCGCTCCATATTGAGCACAACAAGATCATCAGCATATCCCACCAAAGAAGTGTCCTCTGGCATCTCCATCCGTAAAATGCTGTCATAATTTACGTTCCATAAATCAGGACCTAACACCGAGCCTTGAGCCGCCCCCGCTGTTACCTTGCGACACTTGACTCCTTCATCTGTGTCATACTGTATCCAACGATCACAAAGATAATTCCTCAGAACAGACGCCAAGTAGCGAGGAATGTTAAATGTTGTTTCAAGTGCAGCTATTATGTCAATCCACCGGGCAGAATTGAAGGCATTTTTCACATCCAGAGTAACCAGTAAGCACATTTTCCTAGAGAAATGGTTGCCATGCTCAATGGATCTGACAGCCATCACCACTTCTTCAATGGCGCTGATGGTGGACTTACCCTTCACAAAACCGTATTGTTTGGGGGACAGACCTCCTGCAGCAACAGTCGCTGCCTGAAGCCTTCCTTTAATCATCTTCTCAAACAGTTTGCCAGCCATGTCCAACATGCATAGAGGTCTCTGACCTGAAGCATTAGTGGGATCTCCTTTGCCTTTAGGCATGAGCACAAGCCTGGCCACTTTCCAAGGAGTCGCAAATACTCCCTGTAGTAAACAACAATTATACATGTTCAGCAAAACATCTGGTTCCTCTTCGGATATCATCTTTAACACTTCAGCAGGAATTCCATCCGGCCCTGGTGCCTTCTTATTCTGAAAATATCGTGCTGTAGTTTGTAATTCCTCTCTAGTGAATAGCGGAATATCATCAAGCATCACCGGAATTTGATCGGGAAATCTCTCTGGATGATTAGAAAATAGCTCATCTATAATAGCTTCCTTCTGGGATGCCGTCATAGCAGCAGTAGACACCATTATGCCCTATGAAGGCTTCCAAAAAGATGGTATATTGGCTTTCACGGCCGGTGAATTAAAACAGCAATTCTTCTAGGTTCTAGCGAGAACTAAAAGCTCAAGGTCAAGTCTTCTCGCAGTCAAATGGTGCAGTTGCACCTAATATAAAGGGAGGTGGTGCGCAGTCCGTCACTCCTGTGGGGGTCCGGGCGGGGACACCAAGAGCCCACCGATGAGCCAGCTTGGTGTCCTAGGCGAAACCCCACACAAGACACGGCACAAACCTAGAAGAATTGCTGAGTTTTAAGACAACAATACTTTTGCTATTGACCTACTGGCTGGATTATTAGCCTTCTTGTCATCCACGCGGTCATAAAAATACAAATATTGGGATTTTTATTACAGTATTGTCTTACGGGAACAGATTGAAGTACAGATTATTAGGTTCTTACAGCGGCTTCGGTGGCGTAGTTGGTAGCATGCTGAGCTTCTATGCCCAAGATCGCGAGTTCAAACCCGGCCGAAGTCGTCCTTCGGAGGGGAAGTAAAGCCGGCGGTCCCATGTCATAGATGTATGGTATGTTAAAGAACCTTCCACTAATTACACCTGTGTGAAGCTAAATTGGGTATAGGTTAAACATTTGACTAACGTTCTGAGGTTCCTACGTTCGTTGTAGGTGGCATCTGGTAACTAAGTTCTGAACTAGTTGGTCGTTGACGGTGGCGTTTGGCGGCAATATTAGGAACTACTTTGAAAAATTGAATGTCTGCAGTCCTTACTTGAATTAAAACAGATACACACACTAATACAGTCATCACAATTAACACCGGTTATCAGACAGATTCTACACACACCCAAAGTACACGGGGCTACATGACCTCGTAAGGAACCAACGAACTGACTAGGTTCTTACGCAGTACATAGAGGTAGCTAAAATATCCTACGGCGCCTTAAATCGCACACCTTTTTTGGGGGAGTTGCAGCAAGTCCGGAGACCAGCGGTTTGAATCCCGTAGCTGGCAATTGTTGTTATTTTTAAGGGCTTTGCGACATTGTGGTCATGTAGCCCCGTGTACTTGGGAGTATGTAGAATTTGTCTGATAACCTTTGTCACTGTTATATCTGCACTAGTGTGTGTATTTGTAATTGAGGTGGTATTTGGGTAGGAAACAGCCGTGGCCTTAAGTTAGGTACCTTCCCGGCATTTGCCTGGAGTAGAAGTGGGAAACCACAGAAAACCACTTCAAGGATGGCTGAGGTAGGAATCGAACTCACCTATTCTCAGTTTTGCCTTACGAGGCAGAGTGCACCTCGTTCCAGCTTTCAGACCAGAATTATATTTCTACGCAGAGCCGGGAACCGAACCCGGTGACAGCCAAGAATGCTAGCCAATACGCACCGAGGCGTACTATCAACAACCACCCTGAGTGTGGTGTTTCCTTGCTTTTTCCACAGTTCTTCCAGGAAAATACTTAGGCCTACATTGTACTCCGATTCCTCACCCTAATAATTACTGTTACACACGTAACTACCATTACCACAGAAACATAGGCTATCTAACAAACCCGAGTATACGGGTCTGATGATCAAAATAACCATATTCCCTGAAGCAAATTAACGGATTATGGCGCAGGGACAACATGTCATGGGAACACATGCCCTTCCCCCGAAGAGAAAAATACCTTACCTTAAAGTAACACACAGTTTCTCTTCTGGACTTATGGGGTAGGGTCTTTCAGTAAATCATTTTCAATTAAATGCACGTTTACCCCCTTAACACCCCTTTAGAACCTGAATGTCCAAAAATCTTTCCTTAGTGGACGTTTTCTACATACAACAAACATATCCCCAAAATTTCATGTTTCTAACTTCAATAATTTTGGCTGGGCGTTGATGAGTGAGTGAGTGAGTGAGTCAGGACATTTTCTTTCATTTATTTTTTTGAATTTCACCCCTCTCATGAATCCCATATATTGGATTTATGAAAAAAAAACGGTCGATCACCTATTTACGTCTTTTTAAGCTGTTCTTCCCCCCTGAGTTTGATGTGTGAGTGAGTTAATCAGTTAGAACACTTTGTTTCCTGTTTTCCCCCCAGAAATTCACCCTTCTCCAAGGGCCCCCTTAAATTGGATTTATGAAAAAACGGTCGAACACCTATTTACTTATATATTTTTTTCACTGAATGTCCAACTTCTCGCCTATGTTGTTTAAGAGATACACGCTCCGTTAATAATCCTTCAACCCCCAATTTTCACCCCTTTCGCCTCATAATATACACCACATCGATAAACCCTTAGATATGTCTGCTTAATTTTAATGATTAGTTTATATGCCGAATATCACAACCCCAAAGAAACAACTCATGAGATATCGTTATTCAATGAAATGCACTTTACCCCCTTAACACCTCTTTTAAACCCGAATAAACAAAAATCCCTCCTTAGTTGACGTTTTCTACATACAGCGAACATATTCCCAAAATTTAATGTTTCCAACTTCAATAGTTTTCGCTGGGTGATGATGAGTGAGTGAGTCAGTCAGGACATTTTCTTTCAATTATTTTTACCCCTCCCCATGGGCCCCTTAAATTGGATTTATGAAAAAAAACGCTCGAACACCTATTAACTTATTTTAAGCTGTCTTTCTCCCCTGAGTATGATGAGTGAGTCAGTTAAGACACTTTCTCTCCTTTTTTTTTTCTCCAGAATTTCACCCCATCCCATTGGCCCCTTAAATTGAATTTATGAAAAAACGGTCGAACACCGATGTACTTATTTTTAAGCTGTTTTTTTCCCACTGAGTTTCAAACTTCTTGCGTATGTCGTTTAGGAGATACACGCTCCGTTAGGAATACTTCAACCCCCACTTTTCACCCTTTTCACCTCATAATATACACCACATCGAAAAACTCTCAGACACGTGTCTTCTTATTTTTAATGATGAGTTTATATGCCGAGTATCACATCCACATATGAAACCACTCAATAGACATTGTTATTCAATGAAATGCAGGTTTAACCCCCTCAAGACCCCTTTAGAACCTGAATATCCGAAAATCCTCCCGTAGTGTACGGTTTTGACATACAACGAACATATCCCCAAAATGTCATGTTTCTAACTTCAATAATTTTGGCTGGGCGATGATGAGTGAGTGAGTCAGTTTAATGTCTTTTTTTTCAGAATTTCACCCCTCCCCATGAACCCCTTAAATTTGATTTACCGTATGAAAAAAAAATGTCGAACACTTATTTACTTATTTTTAAGCAGTTTTCTCTTCCTGAGTTTGAAGAGTGAGTCAGTCAATCAGTTAGGACACTTTCTTTCCTGATTCCCCCCCAGAATTTCACCCCTCCCCATGGGCCCCTTAAATTGGATTTATGAAAAAAAGGACGGTCGAACACCTATTTACTTATCTTTTAAGCTGATTTTTTCCGCTGAGATTCAAACTCCTCGCCTATGTCGTTTAAGAGATACACGCTCCGTTAGGAATCCTTCAACCCCCACTTTTCATCCCTTTCACCTCATAATATACACCACATCGAAAAACCCTCAGACACGTGTCTTCTTATTTTTAATGATCAGTTCATATGCCGAGTATCACATCCCCCAATGAAACCAATCGGGAGTTATTGTTATTCAATGAAATTCAGGTTTAACCCCCGTAAGACCCTTTTAGAACCTGAATATCTGAAAATCCTCCCTTAGTGGACGGTTTTGACATACAATGATCATATCCCCCAAATGTCATGTTTCTAACTTCAATAATTTTGGCTGTTCGATGATGAGTGAGTCAAGACTTATTCTTTCAATTTTCTTTTTCAGAATTTCACCCCTCCCCATGAAACCCTTAAATTGGTTTTATGAAAAAAAAAACTGTCGAACACCTATTTACTTATTTTTAAGCAGTTATTTCCCCCTGAGTTAGATGAGTGAGTCAGTCAGTCATTCAGTAAGGACACATTCTTTCCTGTTTCTTTCCCTCTGAATTTTCCCCTCCCCATGGGCCCCTTAAATTGGATTTATGAAAAAAAAAACGGTCAAACACCTATTTACTTATTTTTTAAGCTGATTTTTTCCGCTGAGTTTCAATCTCCTCGCCTATGTCGTTTAATAGATACACCCTCCGTTAGGAATCCTTCAACCCCCACTTTTCACCCCTATCACCTCATAATATACACCACATCGAAAAACCCTCAGACACATGTCTTTTTATTTTTAATGATGAGTTTATATGCCGAGTATCACATCCCTTAATGAAACCAAGCCGGAGATATTGGTATTCAATGAAATGCAGATGTACCCCCTTAACACCCCTTTATAACCTGAATATCCAAAAATCCTTCCTTAGTGGGCGTTTTTGTCTTACAACGAACATATCCCCAAAATTTCATGTTTCTAACATTAATAGTTTTGGCTGGGCGATGATCAGTCAGTCAGTCAGTCGGTCAGAACACTTAGTTTTATATAATAGATGTTCACCTTTATCTTAATACATGCTATCTTGTACAATACATATTTTCATATGCTATGCAGTGATATTAGAGTACAGTATCGTATTTTAAATATGTTATATATAAATGTAGCCTATATTTAATGCTATTTATGCGAGCTATTACTTTCCACCGAAAGCCGACATTAATACAATATACATATGCCTACACCTAACCTAACCAGACAATTTAAACCGTTTAAAATGTTATCGGACAACATTTGGAAGAAGAAGTGATATAAGAACATTTGAGGGCAGAGTATCCTCCCATAATACATGTATAGACTGATTCATATTTTCTTGGGGTCGAGAACATAGCATATTTTTATGTTCAAAATATAACTTACTTGAGTTGTAAATAAATATCAACACGTATAGCATGTTCGTCACGACGATAGCAAGAATTATTGGATTCATAAATACCTATATTAAAGATTATGAACCAAAGGTTCAACAAATATAATACCGTCTGAGTTTCCAGGCTTAGGTTCCAGGCTTTGCCATGAAATGTAACTCTGGAGGGGGGTCTGTTTCATAAAACTCACTGATAATATTAGCTAATAATATTAGTACTCATAATAAATTTTATTAGTTAGCCAAAATTCTGTTTCATAAAGAATCACGAGGACTGATAAAATGTCTACTCTCATAATATTAGTGGGCTCAGCCTTCGTATCAGCATTTAAGTGATATTATACTTAAATATGAAACAATGTAACTATTCGGCAATACCGGTATTATGTTTCTGCACAATGGCTATTGAGATATTAACCCACATTGTGGTAATGTAGTTATTACTATAAAATATATCCATATGTTTATACGGGAAGTGAGCAAGCCTTCACGAACTGCTGCTGTACATATTCCCTTTACTGGGAGGTAGGCCTATTCATAAGGCATATAAAACTCAATTCCAGGCAGGAACATTATCGAAACAGGCAAAATATTAATAGAGCTTCCTTCCGTAATACAGTATTAATGGTACGTGAAAATAAGTAGCCATCTTGTGCTAACCAACTGCATGGCCGAAATAGCTGCGCGGATAACGCCTTCATCTGTGAATCTAGAGGTCCGGGTCGAGGTAGATATTTTTGCTACAATATTATCGATTTAAACGATATTTACCATATCAATATGACACATTTTAACAGAATCCACATGCAATTACGTGTTGGTCTGTGAATCAAAGAGGTCCGGGAACTGGGCAAGCCTTTCATGAGCTTCTGCTGTGCACAGTGCCTTTACCCGCAAGTTTATAACGAATTTAAAGTTATGAGCGGTGTCGCGTCTATTAATCTAGTTGATCCATATTGTATTCTTTATTTATTCTTCTGGTGGAAGCTACAAAACCTCGAATAAAAATGAGTTCCGTATTATAAACTACAATATCTGTAAAACACTCCCTTTTACAATAGATTAATATTTGTGCCAATGATATTATAAAATACCGGTGTATCAACAATTTCACGTGAGTTTCTTCTCAAAAGTTACAAGTCTACAGGTTTAAAATGTATTTCTCAAATTACTGTTACTCAATCTTATTTGGCTAAATAGAAATTCAGTTCATGGGAGGCCTATTCTCACCAATAATATGAATTATTAGACTAAGCACACTTGTGGAAATAAGGCTAATAATATTAGACTATATTAATAGTCTTCCTTGTTTATGAAACAGTGAGCTAATATTATTATAAACTTTCACTAATATTTTGGAATCATAAACTAATAACTAATATTATTAGCTAATAAATTTATGAAACAGAAAACTAATAATATTAGTTAATATTATTACTGTATTGCTAATAATATTAGTACAAGAGCTTTATGAAACAGGCCCGACTCTGAAGGCTATCGTACTATACGTTTAGTACAGCTTGTTGCATACACATGATCCTAATTCTTTATGGCAGAGACGCTAGGTCACAATGGCCGTTCAAATATTGGGGCAAGATGCTGGGGAATAAGAACTTCTGCGACGGGGTAAAAATGTAAATAAGATGCCCATGACTGATCTATAACATCTATAACATGTCATTAATCCATATATTTGCCCCCTTCTTACACGTCGGGTGGATCCGCGTATGCATCTTGCTCTCGCCTTCGAACGTACATCTATTATAGTAACTACTGTAACATCAAGAACGAACATGCACTTCATTCAATTTTATTGCATAGTTTCAGTTACAATATCATAGATCTCGACTTGGAGCTCTTTGGATTCGAACATCAGTCTTAACTTAAGTTACACATCCCCTATTCTCCCCAAGTGGAACCGGATGTATGCCAGCCTATGCATCACTGGTACAATTTACCTCGTCCCTCTCTGCTAGAAAAGTAAGTCTTGAATTTCTCGCGAACACTAAACGATTCAACAGAAGTTTTGCCTCCAGCTTTAGACAAAGGCATTTTTTTTTCGGCAGGGATGCATCCTCTTTTCTCGTGTCGTTAGTGGAAGAAAATCTTAGCATATTATTCAAACAACAGCACGCAATGATTAAGAGGTCGGCAGTTTCTGGAGTTATTGCAATTGGAGTGAAGAGAACTCAGAAAATCTGACTCATAATTCCGAAATCATTTTCCACTATTCTCTGTGCTCTACACAATCGATAGTTAAATTCACGTTTCATCTCATTTTCAACGCTTTGTGATCTTGGGTAGGGTCTCATTAGGTGTCTTGATAATGGAAACGCTTCGTCACCTACAATTACATGAGGCACAGTTATTTATGTCCCAGGCAATCTCGAATCATCTGGCATTAGTGATGGAATCATTGTGTTGAATATTGATTTTTGATATATGCCACTGTCCCCTTCTTTCCCCTGCGAACCAACATCAATTGTGATAAATCTGTATTTGGCATCAACTAACGCTGGTAAAACTAGGGAGTAATAATTCGTATAGTTAAAATATAACGAGCCACTGTTACTAGGACACACGATACGACAATGTTTACCATCTAATGAACCACAACAATTTGGGAAGTCCCATGTATCACAAAAGTCAGTAGCAATAGCTTTCATTTTCTCCTTTGTGGGATTTGGTAGCTACAAGGACATAAGTTTTTCACAAAGTATCTTTAAAAACTTTCTGATTATTTCACTGATATAGGAATGTGAAATTCGATAAGCAAAGGCCAAAGAACGAAATGATTCACTAGTAGCCATATACCTCAACCGGATTTTTTAAAGAGCTTTAAAAATCCCTCAGTATGCCTTCCTTCGGAGGGGAAGTAAAGCCAGCAGTCCCATGTCATAGATTTATGGCATGTTAAAGAACCTTCCACTAATTACACCCTGGTGAAGCTAAATTGTAAAGGTTAAGAATGTAAACAACGCCCTTAGGGTCCTACGTTCGTTGCCAAGAGTCGACTGCGGTGGCGTCTGGTAGCTAAGTTCTGAACTAGTAGTCGTTGACGGTGGTGTTTGGCAGCAAAAGTAGGAACTATTTGAAAAATTCAAAAGTCTGCAGTCCTTAGTTGAGTTTAAGAAAATAACACACACTAATACAGTCATCACAATTAACACCGGTTATCAGACAGAATCTACACACACCCTAAGTACACGGGGCTACATGACCGGGTTGTCGCAGCCCCTAAACTTAAGAACCAACCAACCAGAAAATTAATTTAGCATTCTAGTTTCATTACAGTGAATGAATGCAAGACCAGGTGGAAAAGTCTCAGAGACACATACAATATAATGAAGAAAAGTAAGAAGCAAGGTACGGGCTCATCGGCTGGTCCCAGTAGCCAATGGGAATATTATGAAAGTATACTATTTTTGGAAGCAGTAGAGAGTGAAAGAGACACGATTTCCAATGTTTCTTTACCGTTGTTAATAGAGGAAGAGGGTGGTGAAGTACTTGAAGTAGAGACGGAAATAAAAGTAAACGATGAAGATGAAATGAGGGGGTATGAAGATCTCAAGAATGACGAAAGATTCTGGGATACAATGGAGAAGCGAGATCGCCAGAAACTCGTGCGTTCGGAGAACGAAGATAATGGTGTAAGAACATTTCTTGAATCGATGGCACAAACAGTTAAAAATTTTCCTCCAGAATTAATTGCTGAAGCAAAGGCAAAAATTGGTAATGTGGTAACCAAGCTGGAGATTCGTGGCATACGAATGAGGCAGGCTGAACTCCTTGAATGAAGCTCATATTATAAGTAGCCTATAGTAACTTAGATACGAGGGCTATTCCAAAAGTAAGGTCCGATTCGCCGTAAATATTTGAAAGCGGCGCCAAGGGCAAAACACGCATGCGCGCCGACTCCTGGCATGCCTTGCGCGCCAAAAGCCGCCAGTAGCGTTGTGACTGTTGCAGTGTGCTGTTGATAGAGTCAGTTCACAATGTTTAAGACAATTAATCAGCCCGCCGATTGTGAAGTAAGGGCAGTGTACAGAATTGTGTCTGAACATTTGCATTTTCGAAAATTTCCGTCTGAAGTGTTGTTGTTGCATGACAATGCCAGAACCCATACTGCGAATGACACGCAAACTCTAATCAAGAAATTTGGATGGGAACAGATGGACCACCCATCGTACATTTCGGACTTGGCGCCAAGTGATTTCCACCTGTTCCGCTACCTAAAGAAGTTTCTTGGCGGCAAGCGCTTCGACACAGATGATGAAGTGAAAGAAGCTGTTAAAGACTGGTTAGCTTCGCAGGCGGCAGAGTTGTACGACTTAGGCATTCAAAAGCTTGTGGAACGATGTGACAAATGTGTAAATAAGTATGGAAATTATGTAGAAAAATAGAGAAAGACGTAAGGATTGTCAATAAAACAATTGTTTTGGAAACAAATTTTATTTTGGATGTTTTCTTTTGACCGGACCTTAGTTTTGGAATAGCCCTCGTATATTTAGGAAACTACATAATTAAGAAATTTTATTTTATTAAATGGTATTTACTTATTTAAATCGCAATCACCAGTGTTTCATCCAGACAACCTTCTGGGGAAAAGTAGACCTGGGAGGGAGACGTTAGATCCCACAGAAATGTCGAGAAATGTAGATGTTTGGTGTCCCCTAAAGACACTAAATTAATTTCGTAAGAAAGTGAAAATACGATAGGTCTATGTTGTTGAGTAGGTGTATAAATTGCTGGTGATTAGAGAAGAGGGGCTCTAGTCGAATAATAGCCTACGCTCGTAAGACACTTGGTTACAGGAATAAAATTTCAATTATGAACAAAGCTGTAGCGTACTTTCAATATATGGCCACGGGTATAGCATAGATTGCAAGATCGTCGGGCTGATTATCAAGTAACGCACGGGGCTGATGATTTCATAATCCTTATTCGTGGAAAGACAACAATAAAATGGTATATTGGCTTTCACGGCCGGCGAATCAAAACTCAGCAATTCTTCTAGGTTTGTGCCGTGTCTTGTGTGGGGTTTCGCCTAGGACACCAAGCTGGCTCATCGGCGGGCTCTTGGTGTCTCCGCCCGGACCCCCACAGGAGTGACGAACTGCGCGCCACCTCCCTTTATATTAGGTGCAACTGCACCACTTGACTGCGAGAACTAAAAGCTCAAGCAGCCTTAACCTCCCTATGAAGGCTTCCAAAAAGATGGCATATTGGCTTCCACGGCCAGTGAATTAAAACTCAGCAATTCTTCTAGGTTTGTGCCGTGTCTTGTGTGGGGTTTCGCCTAGGACACCAAGCTGGCTCATCGGCGGGCTCTTGGTGTTCCCGCCCGGACCCCCACAGGAGTGACGAACTGCGCGCCACCTCCCTTTATATTAGGTGCAACTGCACCACTTGACTGCGAGAACTAAAAGCTCAAGCAGCCTTAACCTCCCTATTTTTTTTATTTTTTTTTCGAGGGAAACGTGGGGAAATCTTCAAAAGACAGATTGCAAGCTTCCGGTCTTACAACTGTGCAGGATTCTTACCTACTAAAAACCCACAAACCCTATACTTGGCTTAAGGCCACCCCGGAACAGCCTGTTCAGCCCTACTTCAGGGTGGAGCCACTGTTACGACCAGAGGTCTCAGTCAATTTCATTAAACCTGATGATAATGAAATTACTCATCATCATCTTCACTGTCTTCAGCAACCAATCTTCTCGGTTCCTCTTCTTTTTTTTGTTTTCAGCAGCTCAGAGATGAAGACTGCAATCTGTACCCAACTTTCTCTGCTGCTGAGCATTTTATCCACCACATTGTCTGGTGTAATGACACCAACTTTTGTCTCCAGAAGCCTTCGAATATTTCTCCACCTCAAGCATGCAAAGAATGTGTGCTGAACATCGTCCCATTGATCATCACAATAACGACACCGTGAACTCGGTGAAATTCCCATTCGATGGAGGTATGCTTCATAATAACCATGGCCAGAGAGAAACATGGTAATGTAATAATTAACCTCACCATGTTCCCTCGACAACCATGGCTTCAGTTGCTTGATGAGCCTAGCGGTCCACCTGCCACGATGTTCACGTTCCCATTCTTCCTGCCATTCCAGAAGAGATCTGTCTCTTTCCTCCCTCTTCACGCGTATCTTAGAATGCTCGTCTTTGCGCAAGTATATACGGCGCCTTTCCTTGGCCAGGATGTAAATGGGTATCGCCCCAGCTATTACTAGCACTGCCGGTCCAGACACTGTACGAT
Source organism: Meconema thalassinum (assembly GCA_946902985.2). Classification (NCBI taxonomy): domain Eukaryota; kingdom Metazoa; phylum Arthropoda; class Insecta; order Orthoptera; family Tettigoniidae; genus Meconema; species Meconema thalassinum. Next base: position 792,135,761 of record OX336390.1, read on the forward strand.
AGGCAGAAGTTATTCTGAGGGCAGCTCTTCTGTGAACAGAGGTTATCCGCTTCCTAAACATCTCAGAGCCAAGAGCTACTGACCAAATCTCTGCACCATAAACAATAACTGATTCCGCCACTCTCATCAGCAGTTTCCTCTTCAATGGTGAAGGGCGGCCAATATTAGCCATGAGCCGCGACAAGTTGTTAACAATTCTTGCAGCCCTATCAGCAATCTTGCTGATATGATTCCAGAATGTTAACTTGCTGTCAATCATAACACCCAAGTAAGGAACAGCAGGAACTGTTTCTATCACTTGATTATCTACTAGCATTGGTACAACTCGTGGAACTCTCTTCTTAGTAGCAAGGACTAGTTCTGTTTTATGAACTGCTAGTTGGAGACCATGTTCATTCATCCAGGTGGAAACTCTCCGCATTACCTGATTAAGTTTAAGTTGCAGACCCTCCACGGAGCGCTCCATAATGAGCACAACAAGATCATCAGCATATCCCACCAAAGAAGTGTCCTCTGGCATCTCCATCCGTAAAATGCTGTCATAATTTACGTTTCATAAATCAGGACCTAACACCGAGCCTTGAGCCGCCCCCGCTGTTACCTTGCGACACTTGACTCCATCTGTGTAATACTGTATCCAACGATCACAAAGATAATTCCTCAGAACAGACGCCAAGTAGCGAGGAATGTTAAATGTCGTTTCAAGTGCAGCTATTATGTCAATCCACCGGGCAGAATTGAAGGCATTTTTCACATCCAGAGTAACCAGTAAGCACATTTTCCTAGAGAAATGGTTGCCATGCTCAATGGATCTGACAGCCATCACCACTTCTTCAATGGCGCTGATGGTGGACTTACCCTTCACAAAACCGTATTGTTTGGGGGACAGACCTCCTGCAGCAACAATCGCTGCCTGAAGTCTTCCTTTAATCAACTTCTCAAACAGTTTGCCAGCCATGTCCAACATGCATAGAGGTCTCTGACCTGATGCAGTAGTGGGATCTCCTTTGCCTTTAGGCATGAGCACAAGCCTGGCCACTTTCCACGGAGTCGCAAATACTCCCTTGTAGTAAACAACAATTATACATGTTCAGCAAAACATCTGGTTCCTCTTCGGATATCATCTTTAACACTTCAGCAGGAATTCCATCCGGCCCTGGTGCCTTCTTATTCTGAAAAGATCGTGCTGTAGTTTGTAATTCCTCTCTAGTGAATAGCGGAATATCATCAAGCATCACCGGAATGTGATCGGGAAATCTCTCTGGATGATTAGAAAATAGCTCATCTATAATAGCTTCCTTCTGGGATGCCGTCATAGCAGCAGTAGACACCATTATGCCCTATGAAGGCTTCCAAAAAGATGGTATATTGGCTTTCACGGCCGGTGAATTAAAACTCAGCAATTCTTCTAGGTGTGTGCTGTGTCTTGTGTGGGGTTTCGCCTAGGACACCAAGCTGGCTCATCGGCGGGGTCTTGGTGTCCCCGCTCGGACCCCCACAGGAGTGACGAACTGCGCACCACCTCCCTTTATATTAGGTGCAACTGCACCACTTGACTGCGAGAACTAAAAGCTCAAGCAGCCTTAACCTCCCTATGAAGGCTTCCAAAAAGATGGTACATTGGCTTTCACGGCCGGTGTATTAAAACTCAGCAATTCTTCTAGGTTTGTATCGTGTCTTGTGAGGGGTTTCGCCTAGGACACCAAGCTGGCTTATCGGTGGGCTCTTGGTGTCCCCGCCCGGACCCCCACCGGAGTGACGGACTGCTCACCAGCTCCCTTTATATTAGGTGCAACTGCACCATTTGACTGCGAGAAGACTTGACCTAGAAGAATTGCTGAGTTTTAATTCACCGGCCGTGAAAGCCAATATGCCATCTTTTTGGAAGCCTTCTTAGGGAGGTTAAGGCTGCTTGAGCTTTTAGTTCTCGCAGTCAAGTGGTGCAGTTGCACCTAATATAAAGGGAGGTGGCGCGCAGTTCGTCACTCCTGTGGGGGTCCGGGCGGAGACACCAAGAGCCCGCCGATGAGCCAGCTTGGTGTCCTAGGCGAAACCCCTCACAAGATACGGCACAAACCTAGAAGAATTGCTGAGTTTTAAGACAACAATACTTTGGCTATTGACCTACTGGCTGGATTATTAGCCTTCTTGTCATCCACGCGGTCATAAAAAATACAAATATTGGGATTTTTATTACAGTATTGTCTTACGGGAACAGATTGAAGTACAGATTATTAGGTTCTTACAGCGGCTTCGGTGGCGTATTTGGTAGCATGCTGAGCTTCTATGCCCAAGATCGCGGGTTCAAACCCGGCCGAAGTCGTCGGATTTTTTAAGAAGGTTAAAAATCCCTCAGTATGCCTTCCTTTGGAGGGGAAGTAAAGCCGGCGGTCCCATGTCATAGATGTAAGGTATGTTAAAGAACCTTCCACTAATTACACCTGTGTGAAGTTAAGTTGGGTATAGGTTAATCATTTGACTAACGTTCTGAGGTTCCTACGTTCGTTGTAGGTGGCATCTGGTAACAAAGTTCTGAACTAGTTGGTCGTTGACGGTGGCGTTTGGCGGCAATATTAGGAACTACTTTGAAAAATTGAATGTCTGCAGTCCTTACTTGAATTAAAACAGACACACACACTAATACAGTCATCACAATTAACACCGGTTATCAGACAGATTCTACACACACCCAAAGTACACGGGGCTACATGACCGCGTAAGGAACCAACGAACCGACTAGGTTCTTACGCAGTACATAGAGGTAGCTAAAATATCCTACGGCGCCTTAAATCGCACACCTTTTTTGGGGGGAGTTGCTGCAAGTCCGGAGACCAGCGGTTTGAATCCCGTAGCTGGCAATCGTTGTTGTTTTTAGGGGCTTTGCGACATTGTGGTGATGTAGCCCCGTGTACTTGGGAGTATGTAGAATTTGTCTGATAACCTGTGTCACTGTTATATCTGAACTAGTGTGTGTATTTGTAATTGAGGTAGTATTTCTGTAGGAAACAGCCGTGGCCTTAAGTTAGGTACTGCGCCCGAATTTATTTAAGGTCAATACCAAAGATCCAGACGGGATATGAACTGGGACCCAGGAAAAATAAAAGAACGAATTAAAATCTTTTATTATTCAAAATTTGTGAGATATGGAAAACCTGAGTTGAAATAGTGAAATACTATGCATCTTTTATAATTAAACAATTACGGAAGGCAAGAAGGAACGATTTAAATATGGTTGTATATTTATTATCTGAATGTAGGGAGGCCTACATTGTAAGAGTGCGTCACGCCATGAGGAGTGAGAGAAACGTCATGCAAGGGGAGAAGGGATCAAGGTTGATGACACACTGAGTGAGGAGACGTTTATGGAGCTGCGTCACACCGCGAGAGGGGAGGCAGAGCGAGGAACTTGCCGTACACAGAGGGCAAGAGCGAGGAGTTCTTTCCAAATTCAGATCGCGACGAGACAAGACCGTGAGTGGAGTAACAAGTAGTTTTCCAGAATAGTGCTACGCATTACGAAAGTGGAAAGGACGAGTGTGGAGTACAGAAGGCTGTGACTTGCAGAGCAAGGAACATTCTAACGCAGACCAGCACAGTATATAGACCAGTGATTTTGAAACACAGCTTGATATTACAGTATTTCAAAAACGAAGCTATTATACATTGCATGCAGACAGATGCAAACGTTTCACTTCTACAGAAGAGCTTCATTATTCCTACAATTTAGCTCATACTTGGAAATTATACAGAATGCAGTTCGTGAATTGGCAACGGGGAAGTTGTACCAGTGTAATCATTAAAATGAGTATGACTACGTGCTAAGGTGCACATTAAAGGGAAGTAGAAGCTACAAAAATGAAGAGTTGAATCCAGAATTCCACAACATGGACGGCGCAGCGGATCATCTACGCGATGCGCAGAAATGCAGGACAAATCTCTACTTCTTAACACGAGTTCATAAACATCCAGTATACTCTCAAAGACTTTTATAAAACAAACGAATTTCAACCTTGAGAAGCGATGTCGGTGCAGTGAAGGGGTATCGTAAGAAGATGCGGACAACGTGAGGGAGCGAGGGAGTGCGGAAGAGACATGCTGTTTCACGGCGAGGCCGCTAACCCAGTTATGTCACCGACCTTGTTCCACTGGGAGAGATGTCCAGCAGGCCCCGTCACAACCGGTCCGCATAGCTGTGGGCGGTGCGCTCACACACACATTTGGCTTGCCAGACGAGACATGGTACATCTGAGACCGTCTTCAACTCAAGGTAGAGAAGAGATTAATTTATATTTGGTAGAATTCTAGTCATGTTCTGTGTTTATCCTAATTGACCAACCGTATATTTTGTGATTGTATTTAAAATTGTGTAGATTTTGATCTAGTATTTTTCGTATTTTCTTAGGAGTTATTTTTTTCATTGAAAATTTCCGTCATTTGGACGAAATTTTATTTGCGTTTCGCAGTTGTTAACGTTAAAATCATTTCAATATAAAATCGTTTAGAATTATAGATACTTGCGTTAAATTAAATTAAATAAATCTGTTTTATGCGCAGCGATGGAACGTATATTGAACAATTTAAGTACCGTATATTCAAAAAGCTATGTCACGAAGTGTCAAATATTTCGACAACTCATGATGTTGATTCGAGTGTCAGAAATTTATTTTAAACCAATTGTTAAAAAAATGAAATTGTTACATGACACAAAATCTGATAAAAGATAGTCCAAATACTTGATAGATAATTAAACCAATGAATACCAGATCGATGTAGAACTATGCTGTAACGTGATACACCATATTTCCTAGTAACAAAGGTATTCCAAGAACCTTTATATATATATATATATATTGAACCCTTATTGATCTACGATAAATAAGTATTCATAATTTATTATTATTATTACTGCAGCCCAGGCAGTACTTGTGGAAGTTGACGAGGATAAAGGCAAGGTAGCGTGTCGCAATGATTGCCACAGAGGGTGAGCTTGTAGCTATTCTTGAAGAACGGCCTGGTAAGCTGAGTTCAAGGCCAAATTGTGTAACAACTTGCACCAGAATTGGAATCATAAAGGGATGGTCACGAGTTACTTATAACCGACCTACGATTGAATCACCCAATCAGGAGAGACCACGCCAATATCACGCGATGGATGGCGTCAGTGGTAAAAAGCGCGCGGAATTGATTATCTAAAGAACCGCCGATCGGAATTATCTCCGCACGAGTGCGATGAGACGTTTGATTTATTTGATGAAGATTGACACTAGTCCCATCTGTGTGAGATGAAAACTCTGGAAATTTTTCTAAATCCACCCCACTCTTCCGTACCCTGTCAGTTTCTAATAAATTGTTCGACGAGAAGCTGTCCGATGTCTTTCTGTTCGTGAGCTCTGTGAGCTAACTTCACGCCCGTTTGTATAGCGATTTTAACGCTCTGATATATTCGAAGTCATTTTATTTGTGAGCACTGATGAGCTAAATTCACGTCAGTTGTGTAGCGATTTTTAACGCTCTTAATTATTTGAAGTCAAATACTTTGTGAGCTTTGTGAGCTAATTTCACGCCAGCGTGCGGGATGATTTGAAACTTGTAATATTATCTTAAAGACAACTATTTTCAGCTCTTAGGGGCAAGACTTGTAAACGTTCTAATTAGCGCTCACCCGAGCGAAGGTCAGGCAGAGCAGTGTAGAGATTACCGAGCGATATAGCGACTGTTAGTCAGTCAGACTTTAAAACTGGTATTGTCGAGTCAGTAACGACGGACTCGAAGTGTGTATTTGATGTACATTTTTAAGTGTATTTTTCATGTGTGTATTGCGCGTGTGTGAGCGATATTTAGGGAAAGTCTTCGTAATTAATCGCATAGGACTATTTGTGGGCGAATTTAGTAACCCACAAGCGATTATAGCCAGGTCGAATTATAATATCATTGAACTTTTCTTCCAAGGAGACTACAACAAGATGTTCAACGTGTGGTCAAGAGTTGGGATGATGTCCGACGCTTCAACGAAGACGACTATGGAGTGCTAACTTTTCCATAGGGGAAATGGGCTGAGATGGATGTCATAATGTTCTGCAAGCTGAGGCGGTCGTGTACAACAATTGTTTATTCAATTATGTAGTTAGATTGGCGGGGGAACTTTTGTAAATAGTTCATTTAGTCTTTTCTTGTTTTAGAGTTTTTTCCTTGTACCGGCACTAATTGTTTTAAATGTACGTTGGCGCGTGGCCAAAGTGTTTGTTGTGTATTTATTTTTCTTGGAGTCATATTTAATGTGCACGGCGCGTGTACGTGATGTTTATCCATGCAAATGCGAAACCCGTTACATTCGATAAGTGGTGCTTTATTAAAGTTCATATTTGTGATAGGAAAGGGAGGTAATTAATGTGAGATGTTTGCTGAACAGGTTATTATTTATATTAGGGTTGCCGAGTGCAACGAATTTAATATGTAATTGTAGAACACCTTAGTTCTAATTTGATAGATTTTTTTTGAGTCCTTTTCAGGTTAATTAGTCACGGCGTAGAACGGTGGTGCCAGCGAGTGGAAAATATTTATGTCTTTTTATTTCAGGGTCTGTCAAACCCATACGTGTGATTCTGTGTGTGTTACTGTGTCAGGTGTGTGTGTTGATTCTACGTGAAGAGGGGTAGAGATCCTATCGCCCTCGTATTTTGTTGTTGTTGTATTTTGATGGAAAGGCAGGGTGCTCTAGGGAGACCGCTGTTCCTTGTCCATAATGCTGATTCTTGGATTTCCTGGTGGAAATGCCGGGATATTTTTGTTCTGACACACACACACACACATGTATTATTGTGCTCTGGGGCACGCTTCTTCGAGATTCGATCCCGTCCTTTGGAGGTCGAGGTCATTGTGACACGTGGGTTGAGAGATATGCAGATTTCCACAAATCGCCCGTCTCGCCTGGTGACTTATTTGATAGGCAGTCCTGTTGTTCCGACTGGCCCCTTTAAGCTTTCAAGTAGCAAACCTGTTCATTGTGATGGTTATTTTTGAACCATAATTAATTCGGGAGTTCGCCATGTGTGTGATGGATTATTGCATGTTGTATGGATAGATCATTGTGTTAATAATGTAAATGTTGGCTTTGAGCCTATTGATTTGTTTATGACTCAATTCATGTAATTTTAGTATGTCACACCTGTGTGGTGTAGTGGTAGTGTACTTGTAAATTTGACGGCGGTCATATGTGTATTTCTGTTATTAGTCACGTGTTAACTTACTTGTGTTGATTTGTGTGTGAAGTCCTAAGTTTTTAGGCAGTAATATGTTTTTGCTACGGCAGTTTGAGTCCATTTTCATACGGAAATTTTTGTGTTGTATATTTTAAGTATAGGAAGTGTCGGTTTAGTTTTAGGTGTTGTATAGTTGTTCCCCGCGTCTGTCTAGCTCTAAGCAATGTGGATTCGTCGTCTGAATGTTTATTCTGGATGATGACGAATCATGCATTCGATTGTACACATCGTGAAGCATGCAGAACAGCACACGCGCATACATGGTCACTTTTGTTGATTTTTCTTAAGGACACTTTGTCCGTGTAATTAATCTCTCCAGAGATTTGGCCTAGTTTTGGCATATTTTATTATTATTCAGTGGGAGTCTTTTGGGAGTTTGTTTTGTTAATTCTTTGTATAGTTAGGTGATTTGTTATTAAATTCATTTGTTTTAACCCTGGCTTCACTTTTTCCTGCATGTTATTTTGTTATATGTTACCCTGCATGTTAATGAAGCGCTTTAACAACAGCTTACGATATGGACTGTTACACCCCCCGAAACTGAGTCTCATAAGCTTCTTTGCAAGGGTTCAATATATATATATGTCCAATAAAACATTTAGAGCATTAAAAAGCCTAGATAAATTTGTTAAACAAATATTCCACTAAGATAGTTAAGGCTTAAATATTTTCACGAAAGGAAGACACACTTATATCATTTGTTAAATATGAATTCTTGCTGATAATTCTTTGAAAGTTGCAATAATGTAAAACTGAATTTAAATACGTGAAAAGGAGTTAGGAAAGTTAAATCACAGGGTGATATAAAAGTAACTGTACAGAAGTAATTACAGAAGTGAAGTTATAGGCACGATGAAATTTTGTATAAGGATAGAGGAGATTGTTAAAGTTTGTTTCTTGAACAATATTCACAATGGACGTGGATATTTAATAAAGTTACTAATTTTCTTTGCATTGAGTAAGAAAATGCACTTAAATGGGAGTTTAGATTTGGAATACCGTGCAAGAAAGGAATAGTAGACGTAAATGAGTTACGTATTTTCACGAAAGGAGACTGAGGAGTCTCGTTTTTCTAGTTTTGATCACAGCGAATGTGACATTGTTTAAGTGTATTCGAGGAAAGTTCTGTACAGGGTGTTTAAGAAATAATGTGATTGTTGTGTAATTTTGGAAGAGAAGTGTGTAATGAAGGTCAAATGCCATGCACTTCGAGTATTCACGTTTATCAAAGAAAATGTAAACCGAGCAAAGAATTTTAGGAATTTTTCGAGATTTAATGATCAAATGGGAGAAGACAAAGTAAGAACAGTGCTGAACTTAAATGTTTGTCACCTATGATCTATTGATTCAGACTAGTATTTATACTTTCAACCGATAGAGTTACGGTGTTTGTTACGGAAGTTGAGTGGTAAAGACTCATCTGTATTATAGGTAATTTAATCACTTCAACACAATTAAGTGTATATTTGTGCGAACCACGAATTATTGTATATATGAATATATTTAATACTGAGTAAATTTTTATTTTACATATTTAGATGTGGAACTACGGTTCAAATATGAAACGGAATGTATAATATAGGGTAATGTTTGAAATCACGCCGTTTCATAATTTTTCTCATATTTAAATGGAGTACCGAATTCTCCAATCTTTAATTTCAGGACATGTTATATTAGTGCCACGTTTTAGTTTATTTTGAGTTTATTTATTGTAGTGTCAGGTAGACACATTATTGATATAATAGGCAGTCAGTATATGTCTGTATTTGTTTCTTAGCACAATAAACGGCTGGCGCTCCTCAGCGAATCAGCCAATTTTTATCTTAGCTGACATCGTTTTCATTTTATCATCGCCGAAAATAGTACTGCTAGGTAAGATACAGGCGCTCACTATAGACAGACCTTATCACCCCCTCGAGATTGGAGTTTCTCGATATGCTCAAATGTAAATGATAGTAGAAATTTGTACCTACGCTGGTAGTACTATTTTCTTTTATAGATCTACCCTGTGTGTTCCTGGAATTCCCAATTTTTACTTAGCAGACAATGGTAAGTTTGTGAGCTGGGTAGTTACGTGTCTGCAATCCTTTACAGTGCAGCGGATATAGGTACTGATTGGTGAATTCGGGCGCAGTACCATCCCGGCATTTGCCTGGAGTAGAAATGGGAAACCACAGAAAACCACTTCAAGGATGGCTGAGGTAGGAATCGAACTCGCCTATTCTTCGTTTTGCCTTACGAGGCAGAGTGCACCTCGTTCCAGCTTTCAGACCAGAATTATATTTCTAGGCAGAGCCAGGAACCGAACCCGGTGACAGCCAAGAATGCTAGCCAATACGCACCGAGGCGTACTATCAACAACCACCCTGAGTGTGGTGTTTCCTTGCTTTTTCCACAGTTCTTCCAGGATAATACTTAGGCCTACATTGTACTCCGATCCCTCACCCTAATAATTACTGTTACAAACGCAACTACCATTACCACAGAAACATAGGCTATCTAACAAACCCGAGTATACGGGTCTGATGATCAAAATAACCATATTCACTAAAGCAAATTAACGAATTATGGAGCAGGGACAACATGTCATGGGAACCCGTGCCCTTTCCCAGAGGAGAACAACCTTACCTTAAAGTAACACACAGTTTCTCTTCTGGACTTATGGGGTAGGGTTTTTCTGTAATTCATTTTCAATTAAACATAAAACAAAAGTGAATTGGTCAAGAGAAAGCTTTGAGTAATTCTTAAATGTTGATGCGTCATTATCAGGTGTCCATGAATGAGTGCATTAAAACATCCTTCTGTATGGTCGTTTCATGGCCCACTGAGATAACACTAATAAAGTGATCAAATAGCCATCTTATTAGCTATTTGGCAAGAACAACACTTTCATCGCTTAGTTTGACAACCACATTCGAGTTCCTGGGATTTAAGACTACAATGCGGTGCTAGGATATGAATTAGAGTCTAGATAATCGCTCCAAATAGCTAATAAGATGGCTATTTGATCACTCTATTGGTGTTATCTCAGTGGGCCATGAAACGAACGCAACAACCCATGTGTTTAACAATAAGCCCATATCCATAGTGATTTTACATTATAATTTGACTAATTCCATTGCGGTAGATTTGTTATGAACGATGTTTACCCTGAGAGACTATCGATGCCGTTCAACCTCTTTCCAAAAACAATGCCTGTTCTTGCAGCCAATGGTTAAAAGAGAACTGCAAACCATCGTATGTTCGTTCCCAATATGTTTTCGTGTCATTTGGAATATTTTATTGGTCTACATGAACCAGCTGGCCTATGTGCCTGTCAGATTCAATATTTCAGTGAACTACATGCCAACTGCAAGCATCAAGAAAGGGAGTTTAGTTAGTTATTATTGCTTTAAAGGGTGGAACAGCGAGGTCATCTGCCCCTATAAGAAAGCGAGTCATAAATATTTTTTGTGAGGTAACTTTCCAACAAAGGATCACTAATTTGAGTGTTTTGAGAATTGGTAGGCTAAGTGTCTAGTTTATTAACATATACCATGTGTGTGTGTGCCATACAGTAGTCTCAGTACGGTATGTCGCTACACGGCGCCATGTTAGTTAGGAGGTTATGTTCCCGTAAATGGACCTCCATTGGCTGTGAGACTGCTGTATCCTTCAATACCCTAATGGACAGTTTGTGTGTTCGTGTGGTTTGAAGTTCTGTTTGGCGGCTTCGGTGGCGTAGTTGGTAGCATGCTGAGCTTCTATGCCCAAGATCGCGGGTTCAAATCCAGCCGAAGTCGTCGGATTTTTTAAGAGCGTTAAAAATTCCTCAGTATGCCTTCCTTCGGAGGGGAAGTAAAGCCGGCGGTCCCATGTCATAGATTTATGGCATGTTAAAGATCCTTCCACTAATAGGGATGTATAGAACTAACACCGATAGAGCGCACTGCTGTTGTACTGGGTAAGCGCAAGGCGCTCTTCATTTGTCTCCTATGTTCTCATGCCGCTAATATCCACGAATTTAAGTTGTTTAAATTGTTATTTTCGTAACTATGCCGAGCTATTGCAGTGTTCCTCTTTGTAAAAATCAGGGAAGCCCGTTTTCGTTTCACCAATTTCCACAAAATAAAGAAATGAGGAAGAAAAGGTCACATGCTTTTAGGAAACATTTCGGTGAGAAAAATCTGACCGAATATATTAAAGTGTGTTTCCATCATTTACAACCCGATGACTTCACGAAAACTGTGTTGGATAAGTGTGACTTACAATGGAAAATAATTCCTATTTTGTACCTATAAACTGATTAGACATTTCGATAACATCCACTGAATTTATGCGTTTGTAGGCCTATTTGAAGGTGAGAGAGCAAGATAAAAACCGGGCGCTGTTCTACCGCTTTTTCCGTGGACCACGAACACAACAAAAGTAATTATTTAGGAAGAGGCCATACACAAGAAAATTGCCGGATTATCACGATAAGCCTACAATATCGGAATCTGCAGAAATCATCTCCATTGAAGTACGGGAAGAAATCGTCAATATACACGAAGAAATGCAAGTAACATTTCTGACTCCCATTTTCGAAGACATCAATAGGCTACTCGGTCAAATACTTCAAGAATAAATGTCGCAACATTAACAGTCACAAATGTATTATGGTTGGTTTCTTGAAATCGGAATTAATCGTCAACTTCCATCTTTCTGACGGAGAATGTGGTAGCGACTCAATGCTTATAAACTACAGAGGTTGCCTCAATTTTCACTCACCAATCAGCGCTCACAAGGCGGATGACGTCACAAGATACCAAACGCGCCATGTGGGGAACGTAACGAAACTGTCAACATCAGCTGTTGAGTACGCAAAGAACAGTTTATTCTCATGAAAGTATTGGTAAATGGGTGATAAAATAACTGAATGTAGCCTACTTACTTATGTTGTGATCTTCTTGAATTTCTTGGAAATTCGCCTAGATTCGGAAGTAGTATCGTGGGTGTTAAGTGACTTCCAATAACCACTTCTTATGCAAGATAGAATTGGAATGTATCAATCTGATAAAGAAACTTGTTATCACAGCTGCCTCACCCCCACCAGACGGTACGTCAGGAACTTCTCTCGACACAAAATCTGTCGTTCTTAGAACGTTCTTGCCTCGTTGGAATCCGTATTTTCCGTGAAATGTGACGAATTTTGCTGAAATGTGCCGGAACTGGTTTAGCCAAGTTTCTGAGGGATCGGTCATACCACCGTATGACAAGTGTTTAATCCAGGTTGGTAATGCATAATCGTGTTGAGTTTGCATTCCGTAGGTTAAGTTCCCAAGTTGTGGAAATTTATCTTGGAACTTGTGGGCTACATAACCTACAACGTAAGCCTTGCCATCTTCCTCACTTTGTTCCATGATATTGGCAATGAAGGACTCTGGTTGCACATTGCTCCCTAAGGTTGGATCTGGAAGCACGTTACTTGATTCCGACACTATGCCAGCTTTGTTTAGTGCTTTAGCAACTACATATTCATCTGAATATGGATCAGCAGTGTTTGTTTGCTTTTGAACAACTCCTGGATGTTTTACTAAAATAATCATCCTCAGACTGTAAATGCAGTCAAGGGGAGAATGATGATCGTGTAAGCCACCATGGGTACGCAATTGTGAAAAGAGGTTTTCCAGTACATCTTGATTTAGCCTATGTGTGAGAATGTACTTTGTATTATGCCTACGGGCCATATCTTGGTACAGAAGTCGAAGGGATTTTATTGAAATGATGACTGCTTTCTGGAATATTTGCAAAGATTTTTACCAATGCAAAGAGAATTACTCACGAAATTTTCCATCTTGTCCAAAATCAAAATACCATGCATGGGCGTATATAAGGGTTGGAGGGCTGAGGGGGCTCCAGATCCCCCCGAAAAAAGCCAACTTGGGTACAACATACAATGTATTTCACAGTAGTCTACTTTTAAGAAATAATTATCAATTTGGAAAAGAAAATGAGAGTTAACCTTTCTGCTTAATAAATTGAAAAGTAGCCCATTTAGATATTTTCCATTCATACTCCATAGGCTATAATAGAAAATTCATTAAGTACTCAAAATTTTCCACGATAGTCACCCCCCCCCCCCCCCCTCGAAAAAAATTGTATATACACCCCTGATATCATGTACGAAATATCTCAAAAACAGCTTTAAAATCATCCTAGCAGGTCATCAAACCTTAAGAGTAGGCCAGCTAGGCTCACTTACCATTTGGTTTTAGATTCCTTGGAAATCTTGGCTTTATATTAAGCAATTCGGCCCTGTAGTCTAATTCGAAGTCTTCACTCTTAAAGTGGAGGGAACATATCCTACTTGTTTGAGGGTTGCAATGATCTTTTCACTTACATGCAGCAATCCACTGATTGCGAAGGCATGCGTCTTTAGGCATCGTGAAAAACGACACGTCATTTCCAACTTTATAATAACTGTGACAAACTACCACAGCACATCTTTGGCCTGGCATGATTATAAACAAAAAAGCTTAAAACACGTGTTTAAACCACTGCAATCCAGACAATATAATGTGTGGGAAAGTTGACTTTCCTTGCATATCTCGCGCCTCGCGCGCTACGAGGAAACGTGTGACGTCAAGTCCTTTCCCTTCCCTCCGCGATCCCCTCGCCTAAGAGCTCCATACTGAGGCAACCTCTGTAGTTTACTAGCCTTGGTAGCGACTGACTTCTACATTCTTGAGACATAGTCAGATGAACGGAAACAGTTCGTGGCCCTAAAGCAGGGATTCTCAAACTTTAAAAATATGGTACTCTCAAGTCCTTTCCCAGGGGTGAGGGAACGATTCTTATTGCGAAATTGACAAAATTACATAAGAACCAAACGTTGCGATGCATTTTCGAGGTACACATTTAATTACCGGTATCAACTTTCTTTGATTATGTTTACCTTAAAACACGACAGTTTCATGTAAGCTATCAACCTAAAAAAATACATGAATCGAAGTCTGTAAGCAGGGGGAGCAAGTGAATATTTAAATCTCAATTTATGATTTAAGTCTTTTGGAGATATATTTATCAATATAGGCCTACAATACTCTAGTAATTGTAATCTTTAGGAGAAAGCATGCTGTCTCATATTCATTATTTGAATAATAAAGCGTGTTAGAATTTTGTTATTGCCGCTGTAGGCTATTAATTCCTCCTTCCTCCCGTTGGTTTTAGTGCCTCTAGTCCGTAGCTCATTTTGCAGCTGTTGAACGCTTAAACGCTGAAAATCGTTTATCATATATTAGGAGATATACCTATAGAATTAATTAATATAGTCTTGGAGTAAAATTAGAGAAGATATAATTTACTTTAGCTTAGAAAACTCGGTCACAATTTACACTTTCGTCGCAGCTGACTGGGAGAAACATAAGACGATCGCCTTGCGCTTACCCAGTACTACACGAGCGCTATCTGGCGCGAACTTTCTCCCTCTACATCCCTATTACACCTCTGTGAAGCTAAATTGTATTGGCAACTCCAGCTATCTGATATGACATCTAGCGGTAAAAATGAGAAACTTACCAAGTAGGGTACATTTGTCACGTGGTGACTGTTTGTATATGGTTTCTTGTATTGGTAAACAGATCGTGGTAAATTGTTCGTGTCTTTATACATAAGTAATACGTTTTACTCTTTGATAGAGTGAAAAATGAGTAAAAGCAAAGTGTATTGCTCAGTTTACGGCTGTAAGTCGATGTATAAGAGGGCTGCGGATATACGTTTTCATCACTTTCCAAAAGATGCAAATAGCAATAGCCGAAATGTGATGATACCTAACAATACCTAATAATAATACCTTTCCACCCCGGGAAGGATCTAACACTTGTCGAGGTAGACAGACAGAAGACCTGCGACGTAAAGCCAGCGAAGGTTATTCAGTTTAGAAACAGCTGTTACGATGGACGCGCTGGTAAGATTGAAGTTACTTGAATAATTAATTAAATAATTAATTATAGGCTGCTTGGTAGGGAGAAGGGATGAGTTTAACTTGTATTAAAACTCGGGGGGCGAAAGGAATTGCTTGATTTGGATGGTTAAAAGGTGGGTTTGGTGTTGAATATTTGAATGGTAGCGCAATCACAGTGCCCACGGGGAGGCAAATTAGGCCTATATGACTCGTAGTGGAATAGCTCGAATATCGAAGAACTTAGCGATTACGAGGTGTAGGCTTGGCGGAAAGGCTGGCGGATCATCAGTTTCACATCAATTCACGATATAAGTCGGAGCTTGGAACAGTGGCGTCTGGTTTGCGTGGATGCTAGTCTCGGAATGATAAAAGTAGCACAGCTTCGGTGTGTTATTTATTTGTTTATGTACCGTATTTCTCTATTTGAATGTCCTCGGCGTTGACTCAGGATCGACATTTACATTATATTGCGCATAATAGTACCGAAATAATGTCCGAAGTGTAGCCCTGTGTAAATTTGAATCAGCTGATCTACATCACCCATAAAAACTGATGCTTGATAATATGCAAATGACACAAAAAATCCAGTTGAACACGCAAATTAGATCACGTGTATCGCACAGTTATACATATATACAATTAAAAATAACACTGTCATTACTTTAGAGACCATATTCACTGAATATAACCGAAAAATAAAAAGTGTTCCATATCAAACGCGTGTTATTGAGTATTTTAAACCCTACTTATCCAGACCGACCGCAGCGCCCCAAGTGTTAGTTTGAGTTGCCAATAGGTTAAGAATGTAAACAATGCTCTTAGGTTCCTACGTTCGTTGCCAAGCGCCGACTGCGGTGGCGTCTGGTAGCTAAGTTCTGAACTAGTAGTCGTTGACGGTGGTGTTTGGCAGCAAAAGTAGGAACTATTTGAAAAATTCAAAAGCCTGCAGTCCTTAGTTGAGTTTTAAAAAATAACACACACTAATACAGTCATCACAATTAACACCGGTTATCAGACAAATTATACACACTCCCAAAGTACACGGGGCTACATGACCGCGTTGTCGCAGCCCCTAAATTTAAGAACCAACCAACCGAAGTTCTGTTTTGACCTTTGGTCGCAAGAACAGGCATTGTTTTTGGAATGAGGCTGGGCGGCATCGATGGTCTCACAGAGTAATCGTTCATAACAAATCTACCGCAATGGAATTAGTTAAATGATAATGTACAATCACAATGGTTATGGGCTTATTGTGTGTGTATTACTGTAAAAAATACCCTAATGTACAATAGTTCGAGCTCTAGTGAATGGGTTAAGGTTGAATGAATATACCGGAGAATTCTCACATGTTTCAGCTAGCAGTTAAACATCAACTCTGAGACACATTTAAATAAGAACAAGAAGACGGAGGGAGAGAAAGAGAGAGAGAGAGAGAGAGAGAGAAATATAAACACAAGTGGAAATTGCATGGAGAGGGAATAACCCAGAATACATACAAGTGTGAACTCAACTGAAATATTTAGAAACTAAAGTAACAACGCATGTGATTATAACTGCTTGGACGGCTCGTTATCACCGACAAACAGCATAACCAAACGTTACGAGCTGTTTACAGCGGAACGTACGCAGTTTCAGAAGGAAACGAACCTGAATTTCAATGTTGACAACCTCAAATGCCACAGTAACCGTGGACTAGGCCTACAGGGGAAACCACGTTAAAAAACCGCGCCGTGTACTCTACCTCATGGTGGTGTGGAAATGAGTATTCCTGTGCGGTGCGTACCGGAAATAGTAGGCTATCAGTTTCAACACTTAGCCTACGTCTCGACCGTATGACGGCCCTGAGAAACGCTCAACTTTATAGTAGAGTTTAAAACCCAGAGATGTAAGACACGTTTCCCGGTGGCACTTGAGGTGTTGTCTGGTGGCACTTGAGGTGTTATCTGGTGGTATTTGAGGTGTTGTCTGGTGTTACTTGAGGGGTCTGGTGGTACTTGAGGTGTTATCTTATGGTAGGTAATGAGGTATCTGGGTAAAATTTGAAAGTGCGAATACAATGTTAATCTTATACTAATCGAAAGGTTCTTTTTAGAATAAATGGCTGCGATTGTCAACTGGGAAATATTCTTCACATGTTTACCTGACAATATGGTTTTCTGTATACATGATCAAGTCGTTTTGAAACTTCCGGTTGCAGCTAACATAACATTTAGGGACATATCTTCTGTCAAAAACAAGGCTTTCAAGGGACAGGAGATCTAATGTTTGGAGATAATAAGAAAATGTTATCTTTTATATAGATTGTAAAATTTTCCATAGTTAGATACGATTTCAGTTAGTGGAATGTTCGATAGTAGAAGTTTACGCTGGAGTCTGATGTATTTTGAGGAAAAATAATTGTTGCGTCCTCGCCTGATGGCACGGACTTAAGACATAGGCCGATAAAGGGTTTTCCAAGATCAAGTACCAGGATCGTTAGCGTGTCCTTCCGATAGATTCTGATAGCGATTACAGCACACTCCTATTACACAAGAAAATGGGAGTTGGAGGAGATTCAGGAATCAGGGAATGATCCCCAATAAAAGAGATTGAAAGCTCAACTCCCAGTTTATTCCTTAAGGGAGTAAAGGAATCCACCACATGGATACAAGGATTGAATTATCATTGAATTGATAATTCAATCCTGAAAGGAAATAGGAATATTGGTTCTCACCTGTTTCCTCACATGGTGCCCTCAAGTACCGGCTCAGCTCCGTGCTCCTTGGTCAACGAGCGTTCGACTCAACTTGCCCGATCTCCCGATCGGCAGGCAAACGACCTCTCACCCTCAGATTTCCATCTCTGCAGTGCCTGACTGACCCCTCACACTCGAGTCCGCAGCATTTGTTTGAACTGGGTTTGAATGTCCGGTATGGTTTCGCCTTGAACCGACACCGGGACATAACAATATCTCATGTGACAGACCCTTTTGAAGTAGTGCTTCATCGGATATTCCACTGGTGTATGTATGTCTAACCCTTATTATTCCCTTTTTTCCAACAGGGTCGGGGATAAGATGCGATGGAAGTCTTAGTGGCGATGGTTTTTACGGCCGGATGCCCTTCCTGACGCCAACCTCATGAGAGCAGTTAATGAGAGATGAAATGAATGATGGTGACTGAAACTGGGCAAGGATGTGGTAGGAAGCGGCCGTGGCCTGTCAGAAGGTACCGTCCCAGCATTTACCTGGTGTTGAAAATGGGAAACCACGGAACAATTTCAAGGACGGCCGACGGTGGGGCTCGAACCCACGCGTCTACCGAGTCAGCAGAGAGCTTGGCTCCATGACCTAACGCTGCCCTTTAGCCAGCGTAGCCACTACTGTCGGTAGGATATTCCACTGATGTAAATTGGTAATTTTATTTTTTATTATGCATAGTACATTGGATATTTGTTATACAGGTGTCTCTTGTTGTTGTTTGAGTCTTCAGTCTTTTGACTGGTTTGATGCAGCTTTCCATGCCTCCCTGTCTTGAGCTAATCGTTTCATCTCTACATAGCTACCACACCCTACATCCGAAGCAATCTCTTTAACATATTCTAACCTTGGTCTACCACTACAGTTCTTGTCCTCAATCCTTCCTTCCATAACTAAGCTTGCTATTCCTGGGTGTCTTAGTATGTGTCCTACCAACCTATCTCTTCTCTTCATTAGCAGTCGCCAGAAACATCTCTCCTCTCCCACTCGTCTTAATACCTCTTCGTTTGTCACCCTATCTACCCATCTGATCTTCATCATTCTCCTGTAACACCACATTTCAAATGCTTCAATTCTCCGCTTTTGTGCTGCACCAATAGTCCAAGTTTCACTTCCGTAGAGCGCCACGCTCCAGATAAAGGCTTTCAATAATGACTTCCTAATACCTAAATCTATATTCGATGTCAACAGATTCCTTTTTTGTAGAAAGGCTTTCCTTGCCTGAGCCAACCTACTTTTTATATCCTCTTTGCTTCGTCCATCACTGGTTATTTTGCTTCCTAAGTAACAGAAGTCTTCTACTTCCTTCAGCTTTTCACCTGCCAATTTGATGTCCATAGAGGTTTCTGATTTATTTCGGCTGCATTCCAGTATTTTTGTTTTACATTTATTAATTTTCATCATGTATTGATTCCGTAAGACGGAGTCCATACCATTCAAAAACTCATTCAAATCCTCAGGCTGTAACGTGTTTTTCGAGGTTTTTTTTTATGCAACTGGCATAAGTCAGTAGGAAGCCATTCTATATTTATTTACGCGGCAAATTGTTCAGCCAAGAGAATTTTTCATGTTAATTTATTATTAATATTAATTTATTATAATTATTATTAAGGTATTTTCGGAGCATTTTATAAAAATTATTAGCATTCAGATAGGTTTTCTATGTCTTAGAAAACGCTATCAAGCAAATTATTACGAACGACAATATCATAGAAAATTATATGATTACGGAATTTTACGGAGTTTTGTCAGTTAGGGTATTTGAGAGACATGAGTCACGGGGAATTCAAATACAAGCTTAATCTTGTCGGGAAGCATGACGCAAGCTTGGGTCGCATCGTCAAGAAAAGGCGAATATATGGAACGGAAATCGACTTCTTCGTTCGCGCACCGTGTGTAATGAACCAGAGGAGGGGAAGTAGCGGCGTGCTCAGCCAATCAGTGAAGACCACGTAAGCTGGAAGTTGAGACTAGAGTGGGGGCCGGCGTGTGGATATATCGTTCGGCGCGGCGTGGTACGAGGACAATCTGTGTAGTTCTTGCCGAGTGTGGTTATACGCGGGGGTCGCTCCGATGTTCCGTGGAACGAAGACTATCTGTATAGAACTTAACGAGTACGGTTGTACGCGGGAGTCGCTCCGATGTTCCGTGGATTGGAGGACTAACTTTTGTAAAACTTAACCAGTGAGGTTGTACGTGTGTTTGGGTCCGATGTACGGACCATAGAATTATCTAATCTACCAGAATATCGTCAAATAACGAAGAAGATGGCGACGTCCAGGAGACTGTGGGAAGCACACAGCATCATCCAGTACGAGGGAAATGCTTTAGCAATTTCCAGTGGTAAGCGCAAATGACGCAGAAATACGCAATCTCTCATTTTTCTTTGTTTTACATTTCATATTTCAGTAACTTCATAGCTTGGATGTAAGAGTAAAATCAATTTATCAGACTCCGTTTTCACGTAATTTTCTATCGGTAATATTAAAATCGCAACGCTCCTATTTAAATTTTAAACTTATTATTATTATTAATTTTGCTATTCTTGTTTTATATAATAAATTCATTCCTTTTACAATGCAATCTTTGCTTTCAGTAGGTAGCATTAGATATAGACCAATTCCTTCTCCTGATACAATTGTTTGTTGGGTTAATGATAAAATCATACCACGATCTGAGTGAATAGAGTCTTGAAGGTGTTCTGCCAGAGCTAGACGTTGTTAAATACAAATTTAGATTTCAACATTGCATTGAGGTCTTGGCGCCCATTAAAACAACATAGCTTAGGCAAAGGGGGGGGGGGCTAGCAAAACTGCTACATTTGTCGCTACCAACATGGGGCATTAAAAAACGCTACAATTGGCGCCCAACGTGGGGATGAAAACCTAATAACATTTGTGGAAGGAGAAGGGTATATATTTCTGTGCCTGTATTTTGGGGGTTATTTGTCTTTATCAGTGTATATCATTATGGGGGATGAGAATGAAAGACAGATGAGGTTACGTAGTGGTCATCAACTGGAGAGTGATGATACGAGCAGTATGTCGAGTGATGGTAGTACCGGGGTAGCGGAGGTAAATCCCGATACTGAAACAGGGAGTGTAGGCGGCCAACCAGAATTAAAAACTTTACTTCTCGAGTTCATGTATCAGAACAAAGTTAGTAGTGATGCCTTAAATGCAAAATTAGAACAAAACAGTAGGGAAAATAAAGAAAGTACAGACGCTTTAAATGCTAAACTGGAACAAAACAACGCTAAATTAGAACAAAACAGTAGGGAAAATAAAGAAAGTACAGAAGCTTAAAATGCAAAATTAGAACAGAATAATGCAAAATTAGAACAAAACAGTAGGGAAAAGAAAGAAAGTACAGAAGCTTTAAATGCAAAATTAGAACAGAATAATGCAAAATTAGAACAAAACTGTAGGGAAAATAGAGAGAGTAATGAAACTTTAAACGCCAGATTAGAACAAAACAGTAAGGAAAATAGAGAGAGTACTGAAACTTTAAATGCTAAATTAGAACAAAACAGTAGGGAAATGAGTGACAAATTCGAACTGATTAGAGGTGAAATCAGAGGAGTAATGGAAGAAAAGGCTAAAGAGAGTATTGCAGATGTAGACAGAAAATTAGGAAAAGTACAGGTGGAGTTGGAAATTAGAATCAGTACACAGGCTGAAAATTTAAAAGAACTAGTGCAACTGGAAACACAGCAGGTCAAAAAGCTATTGGGGGGAGAAATTGACAAAATTCAGGTAGCTACTAAAGAGGTTAAGGAACAGCTGGGGGGTAGAATTGAGAAAGTCCACTCACAAATAGTTGCAGAAGTAAATGATTTAAGAGAGAGTAATAGAGAGAGCATTAGCAAGATTGAGGAGAAACAAGCAAAGCTATATGATAAAGTAGAAGAATCAGAAGGAAACATTAAATTAACAGTAAACAGTATTGAGAGGAAAGCTGAGGAGAAAATCGCAGAGTTAGAGTTAAAATTTAAAGCTAGGATCAGGCAAGAAAATAGTCAGAATAGGCCAGTTTTTGTGAATAGCACACACAGGGAGGTAGAACTGGGTAAGTTCAGCAATCGACAGGGGTGCCCAATGGAGTTCATGAACACTATAGAAAATAAATTCGGGGAGAGGTTGGAAAATGGTAGTATTGAGTGGTGCCAGGTAGTTGAAATTTTAGAACAAGTGTTTGTGGGGGAAACGAGGAATTGGTTTGCTGTCTACAGAGACAAGTTTACTGATATGAATGACTTTAAAATGAAATTCAGTGAAAAGTTCTGGAATGAGGTTATTCAGTCGCAGCATCGTGAGGGAGTAGTGTGTGGTAAATATAACCCTAAAGGAAGCTCCACCATGACCGAATACTTTTTAGGGCAGGTATTAGTGTGTAAATATCTGGATGGCTTGAAGGAGGAAAGTGATGTGGTAAGGTTGCTACTTAGGCACTTTCCCTATAGGATCAAGGAGGCTGCTTGTATCCAGAATGTAAAGACAATATCACAAGTAGAAAATTTGTTAAGCACATTTGATGCACTAGGGAGAGGGGGTTATGAGGACAATTTCAATCGGAACCAGGGTAATAATAATAATAGACCTAACGAGGCCAGGCATCAGGAAGTTCAAGGGAACGGTGGCGAAGGAGCCAACGCTCAAAATAGAAATAATAATAATCAGCTAAATCAGAACAGAGGAAATGGCTATGGTAATCAGTATCAAGGGAGGAACAATGATTTCAGGGGAAATCAAGGGAGGAACAATGATTACAGGGGAAATCAAGGGAGAAACAATGATTTCAGGGGAAATCAAGGGAGAAATTTTAATGACAATAATTACAACCAGAATAGGGGTCAAGGAAGAGGACAGCCTAGTGGTAGTAATATACAGCCAAACAATGACAACACAGCCCAGAACAACCAGACCAGTTCAGTAGTTAGTAGTACTACGGCCTGCTGTAGCGGTTCTTTAAACGCGAACCAGGCTGCGAAGTAAGGTCAGAATCTCAGTCTGTAGCATGCCCTGTCCATACAATTATACAGGAACCCTATGACCTAAATGTAAGAAATGAATTATTACATGAACTAAATGATGAAGGTATTATTCAGGAAGTGGTTAGTAAGAGCCCCATAGTTAAATTTAACGTGTCCGAGGCGTACACAGATGTTTTAATTGATAGTGGTTGTATGAAGAGTTGCATAAGTAGTGCATTTTATGGTAAAATGAAAGGAACTGGAGTAAATTTTGAGGAGATGCCAATTAAAAGCACTTTTGTTATCACAGCTGTTGGGAAGAGGTCTAAAGTAATTTCTAAGCAAGTTTTAGTAGACATTAAAATTAATAATCATGTAGAGAAGCAGATTTGCCTTGTAATTCCAAATTTAGTATTCAGTGTTATCTTGGGTTCAGAGTGGCTAAGTAGAGTGTCTGGTAACTTATGTTATGATGTAGGGAGTTTGAAATTTAAATGGGGAGATTCTGAAGTAGAAGTAGCGTTCAATGACCATATTCAGAGGAGTAGTATTGTAGGTGTGATTTGTACTTTAAATGAGATATCGCCAGCCGTAGAGCGGGGTTCTTCATGTTTTGTGGGCAGTGTGATTACGAACGGAAGTCTAGAGGACTCGTTAAGTGATGCTGCATTTCGGGGAAATATAGAGGATGAACAGTGTGTTCGGCTCTATGATGTGTTATTGTGTAATAGGAGAGTTTTTGAGGATCGCATTGGTATGGCCAATTGCTATACACATTCATTGAACGTTATTGATAGGTCAGTATTCACAGGACATAGATATCCCGTACCTTTCGCTTATCAGAGTGCAGTTGAGGCACAAATTAACCAGATGCTTGAAGATGGGATTATTGAGCACTCTAACAGTCCATATGTTAATTCTTTGATCACGGTACCCAGGACCGACGGCACAGTTCGTATTTGTTTAGACGCTCGTTTGGTTAACAGTAGAATTAGTTCAGATCAGCTGAAATCTATGTCAATAGAGGAATTAATGCAAACATTTGAGGGGAAGAACTATTTCACTTGTGTAGATTTGAGTTCCAGTTTTTGGCAAGTGCCACTTATGTATGAAGATTGACCATTTACAGCTTTTAGTCATAAATACAACCTTTATCAATTTTGTAGAACACCTTATGGATTAAAGAGTAGTTCAGCAGCTTTAATTAGGGCTTTAAACATCGCATTAGGGGATGACACAGGAGAGTTTGTAACCATTTATAGTTTCCAAACGTATTGGAAAAACAGCATATGTGCTGGAGGATAGTAAGGGAAACAGATTATACGGGACGTATAATATACATAGTCTACGAAAATATGTGTCATAAAGTGAGTGTGTTTAGCTGGCGAGCCAGCCTATCAAATGAGTAAGTGTGGTATTTGGTGCGTGGGAGGATTTGGTCTTCCAGGCAGGCGTATCTGAAGTCACACAGGGGGGTAGTATGTAAGTAAATGAGAGTTTTTAAGGTACAGGGAAATATGACGGGATTGTCGGATGCTCTTGAGCACGAAAATGTCTCGATACACCATGGCCAGAATTTGGTAGCGCTGGTGAATTCCCATTTGCCTCCAAGAGATGGGTGAGCGCTTGAACAGGGTATTTTTGCTTAAGGCGTCCACGAGGCAAAAGATGGGCCATCAGAATGCGAGACAGTCCTTCATGAAATTCATACATAACAGCACACGTGATTTCTGTTTACGGCCTCGCCATGTAAGATTTGAAGGTGTGTAATTTAAGGTAATTTGTAAAAAGGTATTATTTGTGTGAGGAGAACTGGTCTGTGTTGAGAACTAGTATTAAGTAGAATATGGTCTACGGGAACTTAACAAGACAGGGCGATTACGGCACAGAAATATTTGGTGTTATATGTAATGCGCATTTACTGTTTTTTTTTTCAGAAGTCAATATTAATTTAATCTACTTTAAAGAGAGATTAAGTATTATGGTCACGAGGCGCTGCCACAATAGTGTGATCGTGTGCTCAGTGATAAGTGAGATTAAATTTCACCATAAGGAAGGGACCTCCAGTGAAATTAGGAAGTTCTATGGTGATATAAATATATCAGAACACCTTCAATGCGTGTGATATGACATCATAAATACATAGTGCTCACACAGTAATTATGTCTATTTCTCCAACATAGAGAAATTTGAGAGGCGGAAATATCCGTGGAACACTATTCCATATGTAAAACATTGGACTGGTTGCAAAGTGCAATCCATAGTGACAACAAACTTTGACGCAAAGTGCGTGAAGAAAAAATATGAGTGTATATATCTGTAATTTAGGGTGATTTCATTTATGTAATATGTTTTTTTGGATGGGGTTTATTAACGTGTCTGGGATAATCCGATAATGGACCGTCGTCACGGTAAATCATCCGATGATCCGAGGCGAATATGTAACGTGTTTTTCGAGGTTTTTTTATGCAACTGGCATAAGTCAGTAGGAAGCCATTCTATATTTATTTACGCGGCAAGTTTTTCAGCCAAGAAAATTTTTCATGTTAATTTATTATTATTATTAATTTATTATTATTATTATTAAGGTATTTTCGGAGCATTTTATAAAAATTATTAGCATTCAGATAGGTTTTCTATGTCTTAGAAAACGCTATCAAGCAAATTATTACGAACGACAATATCATAGAAAATTATATGATTACGGAATTTTACGGAGTTTTGTCAGTTAGGGTATTTGAGAGACATGAGTCACGGGGAATTCAAATACAAGCTTAATCTTGTCGAGAAGCATGACGCAAGCTTGGGTCGCATCGTCAAGAAAAGGCGAATATATGGAACGGAAATTGACTTCTTCGTTCGCGCGCCGTGTGTAATGAACCAGAGGAGGGGAAGTAGCGGCGTGCTCAGCCAATCAGTGAAGACCACGTAAGCTGGAAGTTGAGACTAGAGTGGGGGCCGGCGTGTGGATATATCGTTCGGCGCGGCGTGGTACGAGGACAATCTGTGTAGTTCTTGCCGAGTGTGGTTATACGCGGGGGTCGCTCCGATGTTCCGTGGAACGAAGACTATCTGTATAGAACTTAACGAGTACGGTTGTACGCGGGAGTCGCTCCGATGTTCTGTGGATTGGAGGACTAACTTTTGTAAAACTTAACCAGTGAGGTTGTACGTGTGTTTGGGTCCGATGTACGGACCATAGAATTATCTAATCTACCAGAATATCATCAAATAACGAAGAAGATGGCGACGTCCAGGAGACTGTGGGAAGCACACAGCATCATCCAGTACGAGGGAAATGCTTTAGCAATTTCCAGTGGTAAGCGCAAATGACGCAGAAATACGCAATCTCTCATTTTTCTTTGTTTTACATTTCATATTTCAGTAACTTCATAGCTTGGAAATAAGAGTAAAATCAATTTATCAGACTCCGTTTTCACGTAATTTTCTATCGGTAATATTAAAATCGCAACGCTCCTATTTAAATTTTAAACTTATTATTATTATTAATTTTGCTATTCTTGTTTTATATAATAAATTCATTCCTTTTACAATGCAATCTTTGCTTTCAGTAGGTAGCATTAGATATAGACCAATTCCTTCTCCTGATACAATTGTTTGTTGGGTTAATGATAAAATCATACCACGATCTGAGTGAATAGAGTCTTGAAGGTGTTCTGCCAGAGCTAGACGTTGTTAAATACAAATTTAGATTTCAACATTGCATTGAGGTCTTGGCGCCCATTAAAACAACATAGCTTAGGCAAAGGGGGGGCTAACAAAACTGCTACATTTGTCGCTACCAACATGGGGCATTAAAAAACGCTACAAGGCGTGTCGGCCAAGATGACGATGTCATCAGCAAATCTCAGAGTTGAAATTATTTCTCCTTGAATCTTCATTCCCACTTGAATTTTTTCTCCAATTTCCTTCATTGCTTGTTCAATGTAAAGATTGAAAAGTATGGATGATAAGTTGCAGCTTTGCCTTACACCTTTCTGAATACCAGCTTCTCTCTCATGTCCTTCAGCTCGAATGACTGCAGTCTGGTTGCTATATAGATTGTAGATCACCCTCCTATCCCTGTACATTATTCCAATTGATTTCAAAATGTCAAACAATTTAGTCCAATCAACGTTATCAAAAGCCTTTTCTAAGTCTACAAATGCCATGAACGTTCTCTTATTTTTCCTTATTCTACCTTCCAAAATCAGCCTAAGACTTAGTACAGCTTCCCTTGTTTCTTTGGTATAGGGATAATAACATTCTTCTTGAAATCAGGGGGTACCTCACCTGTCTCATAAATCCTACACACCAAGTGAAATAACCCGATCAGACCTTCATCTCCTATGCAGCGTAGCATATCAATCGGTATATCATCTATGCCTGGTGCTTTGTTCCTGCTTAAGTCCTCCAATGTTCTGTCAAATTCTGATCTCAATATTAAATCTCCTTTTGCATCCTCATCAATTTCCTCCTCCCTTTTCATTACATGATTCTCAATCTCCTTTCCCTTATACAAACACTCTATGTAAGCTTTCCATCTCTCAACCTTTTCTTCACTATCTGTTGGAGGCTTTCCATTTGTGTCCTTAATATTACAGCACTTAGTCTTCTTTTCCCCAAAAGTATTCTTAATCCTTCGATAAGCTGTGTCTACTTTTCCTAATTTCAGACAATTTTCTATACCTGCACATTTCTCTTTCAACCATTCTTCTTTCGCTTCCTTGCACTTCTTGTTAACCTCATTTCTCAGACGTCTGTATTCTGCTTTCCCCTTTTCATCTCTTACATTCTTGTGTTTCCGCCTTTCATCCATCAATTCTAGTATATCCTGAGTGATCCACGGTTTTTTACCTTTTCTTTCCTACCAATATTTTCTTCTGCGGATTTTGTTACTTCATTCTTCAAAAGTGCCCATTCGTCTGCAATTGAAGTTGGTTTAGGGGTTTTCATTAGTCCTTCCTTTATACTCTTCTTGAATATTTCGTTTAGATCCTTCACTTTCAGTCTGTCTATTGCCCACCTTTTTGGCTTTTGACTTTTCTTCAGTTTCTTCAACTTTAATCTGCATTTCATAACAACCAGATTGTGGTCAGAGTTTATGTCAGCACCAGGATATGTTTTGCAATCCAAAATCTGGTTTCGAAACCTCTGCTTCACCATAATGAAGTCGATTTGGTAACGTCCTGTATCTCCTGGTCTCATCCATGAGTATATTCATCTGTTGTGGTTATTGAATAAGGTGTTAGCTATGACCAACTCATGCTCGGTGCAGAATTCCATCAGCCTGTTTCCTCGATCATTCCTTTCACCTAATCCGAAATCTCCTACTATCTTCCCTCCTCTGCCTTTTCCTACCACAGCATTCCAATCTCCCATTACTATAACATTTTCATCACCCTTGATATACCTCAGAATTTCATCTATTTCTTCGTAGACCTTTTCAACATCTTCATCATCAGCTTGACTGGTAGGCATATAGACTTGTACCACTGTGGTGCACGTAGGTTTAGTATTGATTTTTGCTACAATAATCCGTTCACTATATTGCTCATAATATTCCACCCGCTGTCCAAGTTTCCTACTCAATATGAGACCAACCCCTGCTTGGCCATTGTTTGATTTAGTGCTAATGACCCTATAGTCTCCTGACCAAAAGTCCTGTTCTTCCTGCCAGCGCATTTCACTAATCCCAACCAAATCCAGCCTCAACATATCCATTTCCCTTTCTAAGTTTTCTAACCTTCCATCTCCTAGCAGACTTCTAACATTCCACGCTCCGATCCGTAGAATATCAGATTTCCTCTTTGCCACTTCTGTGATGTTAACCCCCTCTCGAGTAGTCCCCACCCGGAGATCCGAACGGGGGACTAGTTTACCTCCGGATTGAAATTTTACAATGGAGGAGGCCATCATCACATGTAATTATGCATAGAGAGGTGCATATCCTCGGGATTAGCATTACGGCTGTAGTTTCCCGTTGCTTTCAGCCGTGCAGCAGAACGCAGTGTAGCCATTAGTTGGCTTATATTATCAATATCTTAACCGTCTATAAGACAAGTAAAGAACTGATTTATTCTGAAAGGCTGCTACTCCCTTTCAGAATAAGTAAAGAGCAATTCTACTAACAAAAATAATAATAACCTCTTATTAATATTTAAAACTTTCTATAGCGACATAGATGGCATTGAGACGAGTAATTTGATATGGGACACTTAGGGTCGCAAGTGTCAGGAAATCCCTTAAAAGTGAACCACAACTGTTAAACATATGACGTCATCAGGTGACGGCTCAGCTCGAGCGGTCAGGCCCGTGCTCTCTTACGCACACCAAAGCAAATGTTGAATATCATATCACTCTGGTTCCGTGTCTTAATGTCAACAAACAATCTGCTTCCATTTGAAAGGAGGAGAGAGAGAACGAAGAAAGCTGATGGATAGGCCCCGGATTTGAACCGGATTTGAATCTCGAACCCCACGCGCCCGAGTCGCACACGCAGACTCGGAACCAGAGTGATATGACATTCAACGTTTGCTTTGGATGCTTTGGTGTGCGTAAGAGAGCACGGGCCTGACCACTCGAGCTGAGCCGTCATCTGATGACGTCATATGTTTAACAGTTGTGGTTCACTTTTAAGGTATTTGCGGACACTTGCGATCCTAAGTGTCCCATATCAAATTACTTGTCTCAATGCCACCTACGTCGCTATAGAGAGTTTTAAACGTTAATAAGAATCACCCTGTATGTACCGTTAGGAAGCTACGAGTCCATACATTAATTCTTTTCATAATTTCTCGTAGTCAGTTTACCCTCCAGGTAGGCTTTTCCACGGACTCAGCGAGGGATCCCACCTTTACCGCCTCTACGGGCAGTGTCCTGGAGCTTGACATCGAGTCGGGGGATACAACTGCGGAGGCGGGACTAGCACCTCGTCCAGGCGGCCTCACCTGCAAAGCGAACAGGGGGCCTCTGGAGGGATGTTAAGAATGGGGGGGGGGGGGGGGTAGTAGACAAGGAAGAGGGAAGGAGGCGGCCGTGGCCTGTCGGTGGATACCATCCCAGCATTTGCCCGAAGACGTAGTGGGAAACCACAGAAAACCACTTCGAAGGATGGCTGAGGTAGGAATCGAACTCTCTCTACTCATTTGGACCACCCGAGGCTAAGTAGACCCCGTTCCAGTCCTCAGACCACTTTTCAAATTTCGTGGCGGAGCCGGGAATCAAACCGCGGACCTCCAGGGTAGCAGCTAAGCATACTGACCACTACACCACGGAGGCGACCCATAAATTAATATGGCGAAAAAATAACATTTTGAAGATATTGGGCATTACGGAGCCCCTTAACTGACGTTCTCTTGTGACAAACTTGTGATTCTAGATCAGAGGTACGAGTTAGCGATTAGAGGCTGGTGACTTTTGACCGGTTCTTATTAGGACAAGTCTAGACCAGATTGTTGTTGTTGTTGTTTTATTCGAGGGGCTTGGACATCGTGGTCATTTAGCCTCGTGTGCTTAGGTGTGTGTTTTTAGAATTTGTCTGATAACCTCTGTTATTGTGATGGCTGTAGTAATGTGTGTATTTGTAATTCGGGCGAGGATTGGAAAGAAGGTGGTCATGGCCTTAAGTTAGGAACCATTCGTCATATTTTCTGGGGTAGAAGTTGGAAGCCACTTTCAGGATGGCTAAGGTGGGAATCGAGTCCATCTATCCTCAGTTTTGCCTTACGAAGTTGAATGTATGTACTCCGTTCCAGCCATCACCCTCAGACCAGAATTACATTTCTTGTCAGAGCCGGGATTCAAACGCTGACCTCCGGGACGACATCTAGATAAGGATTTGAGAAGGAAGTGATTATATATTGAAGGTTACCGGGAAAGTTAAGGTATATAACTTGGTTCGTATAACATTATCGTGTTGGAAGCCATTTTTCAGTGTTACCTTGGTAAATGAAATTCAAATGCTTTTCAGTCAGTCAATACGGTTGTTGGGTGTGTGAGTGTTTAACTTGTCTAATAACCTGTATTTCTGTGATGACTATATTAGTGTGTGTAAATGTATTAGGGATGAGGTAAGTGCCCCGGGACTTGAAGGAAGGTAGGCCTACTATCCCGGTATTTGTCTGGAGGAAGTGTAGGAAAACCCGCACTAAGGATAGCCGCTGGCAGCGCGGTATTCGGACCTACGATCTCCGGACTTGCTGTAGATGCCCTCGCGGCCATGGTGTACGATTAAACGAGCTTGGCTAAGCCGCAAGGTGTTTCTCTAATGTAACCTGACATGAAACGCAAAGATGATCTTCCTGTTAGCGCAGAAATCTAGCCTCTTTTGATTTGTGTCTAATAATTGTCAGCACATACAAGTTGGCAGTACTGACGCTCATAATGGGAGGCCCTAATTCGGCGTTGCCAGTCGTAGAAACTCATTGGCTTGTTTGAGGAACTGAGAGGCTATAAGATATAACAGCGCTTCGCACTTCCTCATTGACTAGCGACGATGCGGTGGCTTGTGACGTTCGTGATGATGCTGGGGGCCGCGCTCGCCATAAAACAACCTGCCAACATCAATCAAGGTGAGTGCCTCTCGCCTCCAACCAGGTGTTGCTCAACCCAGTAGCAGTGACATCATGAAAGGAGGATTTACCGTAGCAATTGCGCTGGTGAGTATGGGATTGGCATGATTAGTTTGGGTGATTAAGAGTCAGGCGCGGATTCAGGGGGGGGGGGGGGTCACGGGGGTCATGACCCCCCCCCCCCCAAACGGAGACCAAATTTTTTTGCAAACTCAAAACACAGTAACCAGACAAATAAAACTTAACAAATTTTAACTGAAAAACTTTTTTTTTTCATTTTATTCAATACTGAAAATATCTTGATTGCAATTATTATGTTCTATTTCATCTGTACATATTTACAACTTCATACCTGTTATATAAAAACGATTATTTATATACCGTAACAAAATCAACTCATCAATATTGTTAAGCAAACCTTGTGATTACCGAATCGATGTGCAACAATGAACGGATAGGAATTTGGGGCTTTTTCGCACCAAAACATTTTGCCGACGTCCAAACTGCAAGCTTGGTTGGCAATTTAAGCTGTGACTTTCTCCCTTTGCCGGTACCAACTCGACTTGCCGAAACTGTAACGTACCTTGATACTTTTCTCGAAGCTCGATGTTAAAGTCGCAAAAAACCGCTTTTGCAATTTGTACGAATATTTTTGGTGTGCAAACGCATCAAATTTCTATCCATGTAGCTTGCAAAAAAATTGGTGTGGTTTTGTACGTTTGGTTATTTTGTGATTGCGTTTTTAGTGATACCATTTTTCTTAACAATTTCGATTCTCTGACCCCCCCCCCCCCCCCCAAAGCCAAACTCTAGATCCCCGCCTGGTAATAGTAGAGATTTTTGAACGAAACACTGACATAATTCGAAAATTACTGGTACTAAACTAATATATCTCGATGGCATGAATGAATGACAATCAGTAGATTTACTGGCACGTTAAAATCCCCTTCGGGGCAAAATTCCGGCACCCCGGCGT
This sequence comes from Meconema thalassinum, assembly GCA_946902985.2. Classification (NCBI taxonomy): domain Eukaryota; kingdom Metazoa; phylum Arthropoda; class Insecta; order Orthoptera; family Tettigoniidae; genus Meconema; species Meconema thalassinum. The sequence continues at coordinate 792,168,202 of OX336390.1, forward strand.
CTCTAAAAGCCAGTGTAGTTAAAAGGGACGTAAAACCAATAACATTATTATTATTAATGAATGACAATATTCCTTTTTTAGCCCATTTTCATTATATGAAAAATTTGGCGCAGTAAATCCTTAGGTTGGTTGGTTCCTCAGATCAGGGGCTGCGACAGCGCGGTCATATAGCCCCGTGTACTTTGGGTGTGTGTAGAATCTGTCTGATAACCAGTGTTATTTGTGATAGTTGTATTAAACTTAGTGTGTGTTTTCTGTAACTAGCTGAAGTACCCGTTCTTCAAGACGGGTCATAAATAAATTAAAATGTGAAGGTGACAGTTAAAACAGGGGATAGGCGTGGTGCTGCGTGGAGGGAGAGTAAGGATAGAACATTTTGTCCAACTAAACCGCTCGGCGTTGACCGTGCTTTATAGCACAAATTTAGGTTTTACTCGGTAACCGTTGGAGATACACGAAAAGTGCTAAGGACCTTTCGGATAGAACATTACATTTTAAACCTCGTATATGCCATCAAAAGTTAACTATTTACTAGCGTTCTCTGTTTATTTGAAATGGAAATATGAAAGTTTGAAACCAAAGGGTGTAGTGACGTCACTAAAATGGTCGCCATTTTTAAATAGTGCAAAAGTATCGAAATCAAAAGTAGCCTATATGTTAACCAGGTAAATCAGCTACTTCTATGTAAAATTTCATGTAAATCGGACCAGTGGTTCTTGCGTGATTGAGTAATACACAGACACACCCCATATCATTTTTATACATCAGTATAGATTTAGGTAAGGACTGCAGACGATCAATTTCAGGTAGTTCCTACTTTTGCTACTAAATGCTACCGTCAATGACACCTAGCTGAAAACTTGGCTTCTAGATGCCACCACAACCAGAACCTGGCGACGAACGTTGGAATTTAATAGCGTTAATCAAATCTAACCTACAAATGTTAGCTTCACACAAGTATAGTTAGTGGAAGGTTGTTTCACATGCAATAAATCTATGACATGGGCCCGCCGGCTTTACTTCCCCTTAGAAGGAAGGCATACTGAAGGATTTTAACGCTCTTAAAAAATCCGACGACTTCGGCCGGGTTTGAACCCGCGATCTTGGGCATAGAAGCTCAGCATGGTACCAACTACGCCACCGAAGCCACCGAATCCTTTAGTTAGACTGAACATATTTGCGTCAAATGTAGTTCAATTGTTGAATGAATTCAAGATGGAGGCTGGGTGGATTTTTAAAACACATTTTAAGCCTATTTTCATTTCATATGAAAACATAGGCTTATGGGATTACCATTAACTGTCCGTGTGTGCGTGTGTCCCTAATAAAATCCAAACGGCTGTCGTGATTTCTATGAAACTCGGTAAAGACATACTACTACCACGTACGATCTTACCCGTGCCTTTCAAATTGTAATACGTTTCACCAGTTCAACATGGCAGCGGCGCGAAATATTTCACCAGCATTTCTATCTCCGAAACTGTTACTGATATCAGCTTGAAATTTTGAATGGTGATAGACTATAGAATACTATGCTAAATTCACCTATGTGACCATTGAAAAACAAACATGGTAGCCGAGCGAAGTTAAAATATTTAAATTTAATTTACTCGCGGTTTAATCACCCAAGCGCAGTGAAACTTGGTATAGTAAATGTTTATACATTTAATCTGCCGGCCCCGTGGTGTTGGGGTAGCGCGCATGCCTCTCACGCAGAGGCCCCGAGTTCGATTCCCGGCTCCGTCAGGGATTTTAAAAACTGACGTAAGGCTGGAACGGGGTGCACTCAGCCTCGTGAGGACAATTGAGTAGCTGTCTGACAGTGAGCAAGCGCCCCGGTCACGAAAACCAAGATTAACGGCCAGGGGACCAGATAGGCTGACCACGCGTCACCCCAATATCTGCAGGCCAAATGGCTGAGCAGCGGTCGCTCGGTAGGCCTAGGCCCTTCATGAGCTGTAGTGCCAGGGATTATTATTAGTTATACATTTAATCTACTGGCACCTATTTAATTCAATTGTTCTCATGATGGCGGCTGTGCGAAGTTTTAAAATTAAGCTATTATCTTGTGTGTCCTAATCATGCGATCGAAGTGAACGTTTGTGTAATGAACCAACACAACATCCTTCATCTACTGGCTCATAACTCTATGGCTTTCATATAGAACAACATGGCGATCATTCGAAATTATTCACTGGTTCTCAATATCTACGAATCTATTGCAACAATCAAACTGAAATTGTGTTTGTTCATAGAGGCCATTATGGTTTTCAGTGTTGCCTTAGTAAACGAAGTTTGATGTTTTTCAGTCGGTCTACACGATTGTACCCAATTGTGATGGGTTATTCCCTAATCCTGAAAAAATACGTGAGATTAATAAATACACTTGAATGGCCAGTTTCAATCGTCAAGCGATCATCATCAGATCCAATACACTTAGTCTATAAAATCTATGTCCGAAAAACATGGGTGAAAGTAAAACTCAGCAATTCTTCTAGGTTTGTGCCGTGTCTTGTGTGGGGTTTCGCCTAGGACACCAAGGGAGGTGGCGCGTAGTTCGTCACTCCTGTGGGGGTCCTGGCGGGGACACCAAGAGCTCGCCGATGAGCCAGCTTGGTGTCCTAGGCGAAACCCCATACAAGACACGGCACAAACCTAGAAGAATTGTTGAGTTTTAATTCACCGGCCGTGAAAGCCAATATACCATGTTTTTGGAAGCCTTCATAGGGAGGTTAAGGCTGCTTGGGCTTTTAGTTCTCGCAGTCAAGTGGTGCAGTTGCACCTAATATAAAGGGAGGTAGCGCGCAATTCGTCACTCCTGTGGGGGACCGGGTGGGGACACCAAGAGCCCGCCGATGAGCCAGCTTGGTGTCCTAGGCGAAACCCCACACAAGACACGGCACAAAGCTAGAAGAATTGCTGAGTTTTAATTCACCGGCCGTGAAAGCCAATATACCATCTTTATGGGTGAAAGTATTTACAATATGTAGACACTTATTTAGTTGCAGTATTAGTTGAGATAAGCCTCCGTGGCTTAGGCGGCAGCACGCCGGCCTCTCACCGCTGGGCCCGTGGTTCAAATCCCGGTCACTCCATGTGAGACCTGTGTTGGACAAAACGGAGGCAGACAGGTTTTTCTCCGGGCACTCCGGTTTTACCTGTCAAAATTTCATTCCAGCAACACTCTCCACTATCATTTCATTTCACCTGTCATTCATTTCATCATTGCCCCAGAGGAGTGCGTCAGGCCTCAGCAGCCGGCACATTTCATATCCTCGCCGCTAGATGGGGGCTTCATTCATTCCATTCCTGACCCGATCAGAGACTGGAAGCAGGCTGTGGATTTTCATGTTTTCATTAGTTAAGATAATGCAACTCGTCAATATTTGTTAGTTATAGTCTATGTGATGTTTTGTTAAGATACTGGAAGTGGTGATTGACCTCCAAAATTTGCTTGTTTAGAGTGAATATGTGATTGCCAATTCAGATTGTATGGCACAGGCTACTTATCTGGTTAAGTCTTGCACGGTCCTGGAGAGAGCGGTTAACATGGTCATTATCTGCTCTCGTCACATAACAAAACATCACATAGACTACATACTAAAAAATATTGACGAGTTGCATTATCTTAACTAATACTGCAACTAAATAAGTGTATATATTGTAAATATTTTCACCCACATTTTTCAGACAGATTTTATAGACTAAGTGTAATGGATCTGATGATGATCGCTTGACGATTGAAACTGGTCATCCAAGTGTATTTATTAATCTCATGTAATTTTATTCAGGATTAGGGAATAACCCATCACAATTGGGTACAATCGTGTTGACCGACTGAAAACATCAAATTTCGTTCATAGAGGCCATTAAATTAAGTTCACTATGGGAACCCAATGAGCACAAATCCAACATGGCGGCGAAGCAAAATTCAAATAATTAGATTTTTTCGTGACTTAATCATCCGAGGGCTGTGAAACTTGGCTCGATATCTCCACTTATTATTATAAAACAAAATCCCCGATTCTTGGATATCACGGGTAATCTCGAGAACCACTGGATGGATTTTGATGCGATTTTCACCATTCTGTAAAGGATATATCGAGGAAGGTTTCTGTAGAAAATTATTTATTTATGATCAAAGGAAGTCAAGCAGTAACGATTTCAGTGAAAAAGTCGAAAACAACCTGGCGTCCGTGCACCTTTTAAGCTTACGCTGTACAAACCTTTAAAAATATTAATATACTATGAGTGTAAGAATTGTTCAGCATGAAAAGTTCTACAAGAAAGTCTGTGAGAGCATATCTCTATCTTTAATACATCACCCACTATTTTTACGTTTTCATTTCTTCCAACAATCTCCATTCAATTACTGAAGCGACAGTTAACGAGCTAGCTAGGGGCGAGCCTATCACCCCAGTTACAGCCAAGCTAGTGGGGGAGCCTATTACCCCAGATACAGCCAGCAGCAAACTGTCGAGTCGTGTTGGCTTAAGACTTCACAGAAGAGTGGTTGTGTTTGGAGATTCCCTGGCAGTGCAACTCGGCTTTTCTTCATTTCCCTTGTGAACTGTTCGTTCCGTAAAATACACAGTCAAGTTAAGATTGGATGGAAGGGGGATTTGTGTTTCATGCACCTCGCCATTCTTAAATTACGTCTGACAAGATTTCTGTTGCACATGCATCTCCATGATAATATAATTAATAATCCAGTCGGTGATTTTAACCCGTCATGCTGAGACGTAAAACGGATATAGGTCGTAGTGTTGATTGACATCGAATAAAAAGCGCTTATCACGTAATGCATTCATAACTGTTCCTGGGTGAAGCCGAGGCGAGTTGCTAGTATCTTCATATAAGGCTTAATATAATGGAGTTTAATGTAATTACATTTTAATGATAGCTTGAAATGGCGGCTTTGCAAACTTTTAAAATTATGCTTTCATTTCTCGTGTCCTTACCAAGCGGTAGAAGTGTAAGTTGGTATATTGAACCACTATTATAATACTCATCTGCTGGCATATAATTCTATACATGGCGTCAATGCGATATATTTCACAAGTTCACAATATCTCTGAAAATATTTAAGCAATCGGACAAATTTTGTATGGTGATCGAGGACTATTACGTAGTCTACATATTGTACCCATGGGTTACATAGGGACAGGACTCTCTCTGGGTCGCGCTTGGCTCTACTTAATCAATAACTAATTATCGTGCCCACGTTATAACTGTGCCGGTGAGCTACGTCATTACTTCCAGGAAAGGTATACTGACTGTACTAGCCTCACAAAAGACATTTCTCGACAATGTGGCAAGCACTAACGAGTGTGCCGAGTGCATTATGCTAAGGTCGGCTGCCAGAACTTCCGAGCCCCATGTGGGGTAATGTCTTATGAATAGGATTAGAGGAGTTGACGGCATGAATTCTCAGAATTGCAACGGTTCTCACTGACAGATATATAATGCGAATACTCTGCTGTCCTAGGTATAGGAGATATTAATATAGGGTTTATTCTAGGAATGAACACACACAGTTCCTGATTCCTGCACATAGTGCTCCTGCATAGGTACTTGGAATCGATTTTCCAATACTGAACCGAGCATCAGCATTTCAGAATCATACATCTAATATAAGATGAGCAAGATGATATGGCTCGTACCAGAGCCATGCATTAAAATCATTTCTGTAAACATTGAAGGATTGTCATCGTGTACAGAAGAACTACTACATAACCTTTGTCTTACTCACAAATTTGATTTGTTGTGTGTTCAAGAAACACATAGGGATGTTCACCAGCGTCGTCCTAAGATTCGAGGAATGAAATTAGTGGCTGAAAGACCTCATGGCCAGTATGGCAGTGCCATCTTTGCCAAACCAGATCTTAAGATTCTTTCGACTTCAATCACAGAACAAAATAACATTGAACTTATTACTGTATAAGTTAGTAATCTTGTAATTTCTTCTGTTTACAAGCCCCCTAATGAGGTATTTTCATTTAATCCTCCTGTTAATTACAACAGTCAGAAACCATCTGTTGTTGGTGGTGACTTCAACAGCCATAGCACTGTTTGGGGCTACTCCCAAGACAATTCAAATGGAGATGCCGTATTAGAATGGGCAGAACTGTATCAACTATCTTTGATCCATGACAACAAACTTCCTTCGTCTTAATAGTGGGAGGTGGCAACGTGGATATAATCCCAATCTCATTTTTGTGAGTGAGAAGTTAGCTGAACAAAGTATAAAATCAGTCTGCACACCGATTCCTCAAACACAACACCGGCCAATTATGTGTCAGTTGGTGCCAGCAATCCGCCCACATACCGTGCACTTCAGGCGAAGGTACAAGTTTAAGAAGGCAAACTGGCGAGACTTCACAACAATGCTCGATGAGATGATTACAGTAATTGATCCCATTCCAGAGGCATATAAAGAGTTTCTGAAAACCTTCCAGTACTGCTCCAAAAAATATATACCTAGGGGCAGTGCTTGATTTGTAAAAAGAGAGGTTCCGGTACTGTGAGCTACCGGGTGGTGGTGGGAGAGTGGGGGCTTTATGGAATATAGTAATATAGAGTTCTAAAATCGATATTTTTACGCTTTTCTGAACACCTTTAAAATTTAATCAGTGGACAAAATAGCAATCTAATTATGATTGCAATTTTAAATTAAATTGAGACTGCTGTAGCAACATTTTTCTTACCATAGCCGTTGGCCTATATTAAATTTTAATGTAGGCCAACTAGGCTACCATTTAAACAATGTAGCCTACATTAATTCAATTTAATTTTTTTAACGTAATTTAAAAAATTAAATACATTCAGTTAGAAAATACACACATATTCACCGACAATGATTTATTTCTTGTTTTATAGTTTTGTCTTTACAGTCAAAGACCAAGTTGACCTTGACTTACAACTAACGTTCCACAGTTCTAAAAATTATGTTATATATTCGACTTTTCCCCCCGATCAGAGGTTTCGGTACGGCGGCGTACCGGTGCGTACCGTCACAAATCTAGCCCTGCCTAGGGGCTGTAGAATCAGTTACATTCAAGGACTTACTTCTGAAACATCCACTTTGCTGAAAGAATACCAAGACCTATTCAGAAATGATCCTTTCAGTGACGACACTATCCACAGCGGACATCGTGTGATTTCTTCCATTTCAGAATCCAAACGCAACCAGTGGATTAAATTAATAAAACTGAAGAGTTGGATATGGGAAGAAACAGTTACAACGCATGGAGATTACTTAGACACATTAGTAATGATTCTACTAAGACCACAGTACATAATGACGTTTATGCAAACCAAATTGCAAGCCAGCTCGTGAAGAGTGGCAAACCAGGCAAAGCTGGAAGTGAATCAAGACAAGGTCAAGAAATACTGACTAATCAGGAAAGCAGCATTCTCTTTAACCTATTTGCTATGGAAGATCTAAATAGAGCACTGAATAAGTGCAAAAATGGCAAGGCGGCAGGTCTTGATGACATTTGCATTGAGCAATTCAAAAATTTTGGTCGCACCAGTAAACAGTGGCATTTGGACTTATTCAACAACTGCTTCAACTCAACAGCTGAAAAATTCCTGGCAAGAATGCAAGTGATCCGAAGAACTACCGACCAATTTCTTTGCTGTGTCATTTATGCAAAATCTTAGAAAGAATGATTTAGGACAGACTATCTAAAGAGGTAGACCCATTGCTGATAACAGAACAAGCCGGCTTTCGGCCAGGGAGAAGTTGTACTTCCCAAGTACTGCACCTCACACAGTACATAGAAGATAGTTTTGAAGAAAAACAAAGTCTCTGGAGTAGTTTTTGTTGACTTGACATCAGCCTACGATACAGTTAACCATCGTATACTGCTTCGCAAATTGTACTGCCTAAGAACTACGAACTCATCAAAATGATTGTCTTCTTCAAAACAGACGGTTTTTTTGTGGAACATCAAGGCCAGTAGAGCAAATGGAGGAACTTGAAGAACGGCCTACAACAATGAAGTGTGCTAGCACCTATACTTTTCAACATCTACACCAACGACCAGCCTCGACCGCAGGCGACACAGAGATTTATTTATGCAGATGATGTCGCTCTAGCAGTTCAAGAGGAAACGTTTGAGCTTGTTGAAGAGAAGTTTTATCCCATGCTTTACAAATCCTAGGTTGTTATTATCAATAGAATCAACTTAAACCAAATCCATCAAAAACACAAGTCTGTGTGTTCCACCTCAGAAACAGACAGGTGGCAAGGAAAAGAAAGTTTCATGGGAAGGTAAGCAATTAGAACACTGCTTCACTCTCAAATATCTAGGTGTAACTCTTGACCGGGCACTTACCTATAGATCACAGTTTGAATACCAAAAGGAAGGTATCTGCAAGGAATAACATTCTACGAAAATTATCGGGTACAGAGGCATCCTCATATCTTAAGAACTTCAGCTATTTAGCTGCAGAATACGCCAGCCCTGTTTGGTGTCGATCTAGCCATGCTAATCAAGTGGATGTCGCCTTAAATGAGACCTGAAGACAAAATTACAGGCTGCTTGAGATCTACACCACTTGACAAACTCTACTGTCTATCAGGTATACTTCTCCCAGATATTCGTCGTGAGTGTGCATCCAGACTGGAGAAATCTAAAGCACTGAATATGACAATCCATTCTTTATATGGGTTTAAAAAAATACTTTCTTCGGCTTTTCCCAATTTTTAATTGGGGTCGCCGGAGCCAACCAGGCTCATTTTGGTTTTGGCCGGGGATAAAGATTCGTCGTGAGTGTGCATCCAGACTGGAGAAATCTAAAGCACTGAATATGACAATCCATTCTTTATATGGGTTTAAAAAAATACTTTCTTCGGCTTTTCCCAATTTTTAATTGGGGTCGCCGGAGCCAACCAGGCTCATTTTGATTTTGGCCGGGGATTTAAGGCCAGATGCCCTTCCTGACGCCACGTGATTTTCCAGGTGAAAATTCCACCCTGCTGTCACCGGGAATCGAAGCCCGGCCGTCCGGGTGAATGGCGAGAAGCTAAGCCACTGCGCCATCACGCTCCCCCATTCTTTATATGGGTATCAACCAGCAACACAAAGGCTCAAATCAAGGAAAAACTTTCTCCGTTCAACAGAAAGCCTTTGTGAATCACCGATGAACTTCAGAGTGGACTCATGGCGTTCCAGATCCAGTCACCTCGCAGGATGGATGATACCCTCTGAGAGCCCCCCTCCAGGTCACCAAGAAAGTTGGCCTTCATGGAAGACACTGAACAGGTTGCGCTCAGGAGTCGGAAGAACAAAGAGCAACATGCAAAAGTGGGGATTTGCCTGTGACCCCACACTCTGTAATTGAGGTGAAGAACAGACAATGAGCCATCTTCTTGTCTGCAAGTTGTGTCCAACTACATGCTCTCCCCAGAATGTAATTGATGCTACCACAGAAGCATGTGAACTTGCCGCATACTGGTCAGGCTAAATCTAACTTAATTAAATTCATATTTGTGTGTGGCCGAAATTTGAAAAGTGGTATGAGGACTGGAACTAGGTATACTCAGCCTCGGGTGGTCCGAATGAGTAGAGGGGGTTTGATTCCCACCTCAGCCATCCTCGAAGTGGTTTTAGTGGTTTCCCACTTCGTCTTCGGGCAAATGCCGGGATGGTACCTACTCGGCCGCCTCTTTCCCTCTGCCTTTCTTATCCACCCCAATCTTCCTCTCCCTTCCCATCCCTCATGAGGCCCCTGTTCGCTTTGCAGGTGAGGCCGCATGGGCGAGGTGCTGATCACACCTCCCCAGTTGTATCCACCCCGACCAGATGTTCCAAGCTCCAGGACACTGCCCGTAGCAGCGGTAGTGGTGAGCTCCCTCGCTGAGTCCGTGGGAGCCATCAACCTAGAGGGTAAATCGACTAAATAAAAAAAAAAATGTGTGTGGCACAACTTAATGTTTATCAGAGATGACAATGTTTGTAGTACCAGTTCTTGATTTTTTCCTTTTTTTTCTCCGTTTTTTGTTATCTTTTGTTGTTTGTAATATATGTTTCTGACTTGATTAAATAAATAAAAAATCATCATCATCATCGGTTTGCAGTCCTAAGACTGATCAGTTGCCATAAAACATGTCCAGATCGACCTGCCATTTGCCGCTTCCTTCATTGAATTATAATTCTGTGCTTGGATGTCGTTTAGAATTTGTTTAAGGAAGGTATTTCTAGGTCTTCCTCGTGGATGTTTTCCCTGAATTAACCCTTCTGCCACAGTTCTCATTAAATTGGAGTGGCGCATTGAGTGACCCCGCCATGCGAGACGACGTTTACGGATTGTGCGAAGGATTGATCTCCGTTGGTTCACGGTGTCGAGAACCCCGGTGTTCGATATCTTGTCCACGTCACATTTATCATCTTACGATAGCACCACATCTCAAAGGCTTCATGACGGTTCTTTTCATTTTTATTTAGTGTCCTCATTTCACGGGCATACAACGCAACTGTCTATACAAAAGCATGTAGCATTCTCATTCGGAAGGAAAGCTTAAGCCGACTGGTGCACAGTAATCTCCTCTTCTGTATAAAAGCTAGTTTTGTCTGAGCAATGCGGCATTTAACGTCAGGGGTGCACCTTCCGCCCGCTGTAATCTTTTGAGCTACAGTAGGTAAGTGAAGGATTTGACTCGTTGTATGTCTGAGTTATTAATCATTAATCGAAGAGGTTTTGTGAATTTTAGTTCCTTACTAGACTAGAATTTAATCAAACAAAAGCTATACAAGGTAGTACGGTATCACCTTCTACATGTATGGTGATCGCGCACGCTTGCACTTGTTGCAATGGTAACTAGGTGTCGGAATTTGCCGACGCATAACTGTCCATGATAATCCCAGATAGACCCACAGCTCAAAAACATATTAGTGGGGGACCGGGGAACAATACCTTCTGTTTTTTGCTGCAACTTGTAAAACATTTTGTATCTCAAATGCCACCATTAATACCATAGCAGTAACAGCCCTTAAAGGATCCATTAGTATTTTGAGAAATCACCAATATTCGTAAATTATGTGTATTTTAAGGCTGAATAGCTATTTTAATTATTTATTTTTAGTTGCGGTTTGCCCACACTTCAGGTGTTTTATTCTAATTTATATGTGTGTCATACATTTCATAGTTCATTAGTCGTATTTTGTTAACCTTCTAATTTTTCTTCTTTCACCTCATTATGATTGTTAAGCTTTGTATATTATCAGCCTTGTAAGTGGAGGAAGCATAGGAAATAAAGTAATCCGATATAACTAATGACTAGGTTTCTTGTATTCTGGAAATAGGTTATTTTAGGTTCTTCTTACAGAATCAATACAGGCAGCAATAATTTTCTGATTTTCTTATTTCTCTGAAATGTATTTATGAACTTATTTCACAAAAGTTTACATTGTCACTTAGTTGTGCTGGGCTCCTCTCAGCCTTCTTTCCTGTCGGCCTCTCTTGGTCAACTCTTGTTCTCTTCCGACCCCAGCGGTGTTAGGGTATCCAAGGCCCAGGAAGTCTCTTCCCTTCCCGCCTTAATTGGCCCTTGTCTCATCTTTCCTGATACTCTCCTTCTGCGAGGGGTCAGCCTTCTTTCTCTTTCCATGTTATCGCCTGCCTTCTGCTCAAGGCCCTCTAGGAGGCAGGGTGTATGTAGCCCCACCACTTCTGGTGCACCCTGGATATTGGTACATCCTCAGGGGCTCACGGCTGGTGAGTTCGGGAGTTGGCGATCCCGAGGGATTCCTGAGCTGGGTCCGTTTTTCTCCCCTTTTCCACTGATTTTGGGGCGGGCCCTCTCCTCTTTCCCCTTTCCCATCTGCCTTTCATGGCTCTCCTTCCTTCCAATTCCTTCAATCCTCATTCTTCGAGGGTTGAGGGCATTTCATTTCTTCCTGTCCTTTATTTGCCTTATCCTTTATTTGTTTACCATTTCTTCTTCTAGTTTGTAAGTCTGTAGTTAGTATTAGTTATAGTTTTCATTCTCATCTCATCTTTCACTCTCACCCAAACCATTAGTGGCCGATAACCTTAAAACGACAATTATCATCATCGTACTGCATTTAACGGTAGTAACCTGAACTAACTCCGTCCTACTGCTTGTAATCGCGGCGGAAATAATTTTACGATGCATTTCAATTTGAAAAAGGCAAAAAAGCTATTTAGGTTATTTTATGTGTCAACCCGTCATTTAGGTTATTTTTGGTGAAATGAAAATCACATATTCTGCTCCAGGAAGTGTGAAACGAACATATATGTTGAAATTGGTGAATTACATAGCGAGGAAAAAAATAGGTAAAAACTTAAGAATCCGGCCCCTACTAATGACACAGTATCTTTGCTACAGTACCGTACCACCTGTCCTTCCCACACTCCCCCCTAGGGGCTCACATGCAACTGCTGTAGTGGAATGTGGTTTAACGACCACGGGACCGAAGTTGAGCACGACATTGCTTCCACTTACTGTACTACTTGTGCCAGACTCTATTTTTCACATTTTCTGTTGACCTCATTTGATGAGCTCTAGTTCTCTTCCGACGTTAGTGGCATTGGGGTATCCGCCTTATTAGCCCTTGGCTTCTCTTTCTTGATACCCTGATTTTTTGACAGGTCAGACCTCTTATTTTTTATTCATGATATCCCCTGTCTGTTATAGGAGACCCTAAAAGGGCAGGGTCTATGTAGCCCACCACGTATGGTACACCCTTTGTAACATTAAGCGGTTTACATAATAATGTTATCGGTTTTACGTCCCTTTTAACTGGGCTGGCTGCATGGCTCAGAGGTAACGTTCTCGCTTGCTGTATCCAAGGTTTCAGGATCGAATCCTGGCGCAGTCAGCTGGCATTTGAGGGTGCGCAAATGCGAGGGAGCCGTGTCAGTAGATTTACTCGCACGTTAAAGATCTCCTTTGGGGCAAAATTCCGGCATCCCGGCGTCTCTAAAAGCCGCAGTAGTTAAAAGGGACGTAAAATCAATAACTATTATCTTATTATATAGGGTGTAACAAAACGGTACGGCACAAATTGCAGGACACATTCCTCACACGTAGACGAAGAAATTATGTTATATGAACATGGGTCCGGAAACGCTTTGTTTCCATGTTACACCTCATTGTCTCCAACTCATTACGCATGGGAATCACACAAGAACAGAACGTTAGAACATGCACTCTTGGTTACGTCTGGTTACGTTGTCATTACCGTAGGTGCACCGCCAGTGGTTTGTTTTATATGGCCCCGTTGCCATGCAGCTTAGCAGATGTGCCTTTAGCTGTGCGACAAAACATGTACTTCATGCACGATGGAGCACCTCCACATTTTAGTGCTAATGTCCATCGGCTTCTAAATAACAGATTTGGTGACAAATGGATAGGTAGAGGTCGACCAATTGCCTGGCCTCCACGCTCTCCGGACCTAAAATCACTGAACTTTATTTGTGAGGGCATTTGAAAATTCTTGTGTATCGAACCCCAGTACAAGATGTTCAGAGTCTCTGTGCCCGTATTATGGAAGACCATACGTCGTACTTCAGGGATACATCAGGGCATCAGCGCATCCGAGATTCACTACGGTGGTGGGTTGATGAATGTATCAATGCGCACGTAGGGCATATTGAACATTTCCTGTGAGAAAGAGTTGCATGTGGTATTGTACCCGATACCTATTTTAGGCTATCGGCTACGCCAGCTGACATTAAGCTGTAGTTGAAGTTTTGGGAAGCATTCAGATAAGATAGCGCATCGATCGCGTCAAGAAGAAAGCCAAGATGACGTAGGAGGTCAAGAATCAAGGAGGCATTGAAATCTGTGAGAAGATAGAATTATTAATAAAGATGTGAAGCTTTATTGAAATGTATATGGGATTATAATAAGTTAAAACAACTTAGAAGAGTATATATGACATGAATTATATGTGGAAATAATTTTATGGAAATAAGTTATTGTATAACAGAACAGCCGAGAGGAGTCGGGTTCGAGACTATCTTCGTGACGTGGGAGCACTGTGGTGGGGGAGAATCAGCCACGTGCCGCTCGGAACTCATAAGCTGGGACGCAGCGCTTAGCAGTTCAGTTGAGCTCATTGAGAGGAGCAGTACAGAGCAGCTCTATAGCACAGCGAGACGGGCATTGAAGGTCACGCAACACACGTAAGCCGTCACGGCAAGTGTAGGCGACATATCTCGCATCACCGAGCAACAGAGGCCGAGCGGGTCATCGATCCAGCCGGGCTAGCCGAGAGGACAATTGTGGATAGCCGGGGTATTTCAAAACCGCACTGATCGCATATGAAGACTTTGTTTCAAGCTTCATTTCGACGTTGTTCGAACACAGGCTTTCACATTTAACCTTATAACCATGCTGTTATATAATACATTCAAACGACTTTTTACTATTTCAAGTAAACTGAATGTTTAGCATAGGCTCTGATGAACATTACAGCGTGCATTTATAAGATTTTTATCTTATACAATTTTCATGGATTACATATTACAGACAGATACAGGGTGTATCGTAATCATGAACACTATCTAGTAAATTTTTTTTACTCAAGTAGAACTTTGCAGTAAGTTGAGGGAGGACTTACAATTCTCAAACTGAACATTTATCGGAACAGTGGCGTATATTAGAAGAAGAGTAGGGGGTCCGCTGTTACCATGAACTTTTCGAGAAGGAGTTGGACGATATCCGCTATGGGTAATTCGAGGTTCAACATGATCGAGTAAACGTGAATAGAGACAAGATGGCACCACAGAGCGATGGATTCGGTTCCTGACGAGAGGAGTCCAACAGCTGATTCGCTTGGGATTTCGAAGGAAATCATCATTTCATGGATGAAATGATATTCACGCCGATCTTACGAGAAATCTTTAGGTAGGGAAAATCGACGATCTTGGAAATTATATTACAACTGATAATGAAAGGTATTGTAAGAGTTCTATCTACCTGATACGATTATTTTCATGAATACTGGGCACACATGTATATTTTTCTAATAGGAGTGATTTGATTATTAAGACATGGTTTGAATTTATATACTTCGAATTTGCTAGAATATGGAGTGACCATATGATATGGCAGGCATCATTATTCGATATTCTCACCGTTGTTTGACTTTATTAAGAAGATGTTTGATCTTATAGACATTTTTCCAGCTAGGATATTTTTCATGGATAGTTTTTTTTGTGTAACGAGTATTTCGAACTCGTGATCTGCAATTGATTATCAGAAACTACTTCGTCAGTTCATTGCATACTAGCGAGTGTGTATTATTCATCAGTAGGGATTTTTTCCATTGGATTGTTTGGAGATATTAAGAAGTTATTCACTTTAGTGAATGAACGTCGCTTTTATATGACAACTAGAAACTTGTTGATTCCTTTCTGGTACATTCACTCATATAGTCCACGAGATGGGGTCTGTCGTATTTATACGATTGTATGGTGGTACTCGCCTTACCCATCGTTTAGGGAACTATCATCCAAGTCGACGGGGCGAGGTCCTTCGTATTTATACGATTGCACGGTGGTTACACATCTTACTCGCCATTGAGGAACTCATTTTATCATCCGAATGTACACGAGATGTAAGTGAATTAAACAAGGAACTACTAGTCACATATCAGTCGAAATTTTGTTAAATAAAGTAACGATAAATGTCAACAGGATTGCATTTAGTAATTCTTGTTTGCCAATCCAATATTTTGTTGCTATACTCTTTTGAGAGTAATTTCAGTTTAACAGCTATTACAGCTGATGCTTTGATGATTTTTATAATTGTGTTTGATACCTTTGAGAAGGATTTAAAGTAATTTAATCTTGTAAGATTAATCATTAATGGTCATAATTATTTTAAGGCAGATCAGTATTGCAGATTTTGATGTGAGAGATTATAGCACATTGGTGTTTTTCTACGATGTGAATTATGAAACTTGTGAAAGAGAATTTATGCTATTTGAAAGCAAATATTAAATTACTGAAGTAATGTTTTTCCAATTGTTTAAGAAGTTGTCTAGATATGATCAGAGTAATTACAGTCATTGGAGATTATGTGCGTTAATAATTTGAAGCCATTTATATATTTTTGTAGATCATGCAACGTGGTTAAATGAAGTCTGTGATAGGCATTTTGTGGAATTTGCCATTTGATAGTTGCAACGTTGATAATGTATTTTGAAGGCGGACACGAGGTCGTTGTACCCAGTCTAGCGTATTTGTTGAAATTCATGCTGTATGTGCTGAATATTTATGGAGTTTTTGTAGCAATTCTTATATTCAAATGTGATATTTGGAATATTGAAGAAATATAATGTCGTTGTGGATAGTTAGATCCAACGTGATGTCGTGGAGACAATAATATTTTGGCATGATAATTAAATACGAGATATAACTTGGAAGTAATAAAACTGTAAGACAACGTTCTATAAACCCTATTAAACAATTTGTTAGGAAATTAAACAAGTAAATGAAGTTGATAATACAAGATTTTCTGAAAATAATAATTAATGAAATAATAATCTGAGATTTAAGCATATTAACGATCTGACCTAATGAAATAAAAATCAGAATGACCTAATGAAATAAAAATCAGAATGACTAGATGAAATAATAAAATTAAATAACCAGATGATTGAAATTTAAATAAGTTGATAAATTAAATTTTGAAATAAATCGATGAATTAAATAAGTGGATGAATTAAAGATTGAATTAATTAAACTGATTGAAATGAATTATTAGACGATTGTAATGATGATGAATAACTGAATTAGAAGGTGATGATTAATTAAAGAAGCTGATGATTAATGAATTTATATGAAATTAAATAAATTTAATTGAGAGATGATTCGAAGGAATTGCAACTTGAAATGTGAATTTAAATGATGTAATGGTGATGAATTAACGATTCTGACAGGAATATTTGGAATTTTGAAGTGAGAATTAATGTGAGAAATATTTAATTTTGATAATAATGATGAGGATGACCAATGAGAATTTGAATTTTCTGTAATTCACAGATAAGAGATTAATGACGATGTAAATAATGTAAATTAATTATTCAATGTTTAGGAACATTTGATTAACATGTTCTACGTTCAAATTATACCATGCAAACCATAATTTATGTGATATTTAACATGAGTGATTATTATATGTGTATGTTTAGGCAGATTAGTAACTTAATTAAATCCACATTGATGTTAAATTAAAGAGAATTAGGTCTCAGGTTTCACAAATGTCAGTGACGAAAGACATAGTGCGACAGTGATCCTGAGAACCCAAGAGAACTTTATACATTTTTCTTGATAAGTGGATTGAAATAATTTTGCATTAGAAAGGAGATGGTTCGATTTTTTGGACAATGACAATTTAACTTTGCATTCGACCATACTCTTAGGTAGGATTTATATTTAAAATGTCTGTCTGACTATCAAAGTAAAATAAATTTGTTTTTATCTTAGTTGTGATCTGATGATGGTGTGATGTTCCTTTTTCTTTCCTTGTCTTGAGTAAGGCTTATCCGGAAAGGAAGTGGTTTTGCTAGGAATTCAGTTGATGGCGCCCATTTATATTTGAATTATTTTTATTAACTTAAGCCCGTAACGACCCTAGAGATACTTTGTCTCGTGAAACCCACTGCGTTTTCAAGAACTCAGCTGAATTTCCGACACATTCCTTATTTGACTAGAGGTTCATTTAACTCCGCTCTGTCCTGGAACTCCAGGGATGTGATGTTATAGCAGATGGGTCATCGCATCCCCAGGACGAACGGGTACAGAGAGAGAGGGAGAATTGGCTTTATCCAACTAGTTGGGCTTTTCGATTTTGTTAATTCGATGGAATCACATCAGATTTAGATTACTGAGAGATTGATCTCAAGTTCATTTAAGTGTGTTACAAAATTTATTATACTTAGTCAGACAATGTACTTGTGTGCCCAATCCAGTGTTCATGTTAATCGTATTAGTAATATCATGTTAGTTATAAGATATTTTTCCCTATACCCAAGTGAATGCAGGAATTGAGACATTGCGATGTGTTGTTGTCTAACGTCTCTATATAATTCTATATTGAAATATAATTATGTTGCCAGAGGATTTAGCGAAGGTGTTAGGAGAGTTACAGACGGGTATGTCTGGAATTGCAGAAACCATTTCTAAGATGGAAACTGAAGTTAAAGAACAAATTAATAATTCAGAAGCTAGATTAGAAGCTAAATGTAAAGAGAATGTACAAGCATTGCAAACTAGTAGTGAAGATAATTTAAAATCGTTAGAGACTAGGCTACAATCTAGTACTGAAGAAAACTTAAAATTATTGCAGTCAAATAGCAAAGATGAGTTGATGTTATTAGAGACTAGGCTACAGTCAAATAGCAAAGATGAGTTGATGTTGTTAGAAGAAAGATTACAGTCAAGGACTGAAAGTCATTTAAAAGCTAACTTGAAAGATAACTTTAAATCGTTAGAAGAGAAATTACAGTCTCGTAGTGAAGAAACTAATACTGAATTAGAAAATAAGTTAACCAGATTAGAGAATAGTTTAACTTTGAAGAACAATGAGATGTTGAAAACTTTACAATTAGACATCATTGCAGTAAACATGAAAGGAGAGGAAAATGTTCAGATATTAAGGAAAAATATTATCGAGTTAGAAAGTAGAGGGGAAGAAAATATTTTTACTTTAAGAACAGACGTTATGACCATACAGAAAGACATTAAGTCAGATGTATCGAAGTTGAGATTCGACATCGATGGTTTAGTGGCAGATGTAGGAAAAATTCAAGATTGGTCTACCGAAGTATCTTTCGAGACTAAGATTAAGAGTCTAGAAACGAATCTAGGTAACGAAATAAAAGATTTGAAGACAGTAATTGGGACCATTAAAGATGAAGTCTTGGGAGAGGTCAATTCTAATATAAAGTCGTTAGAAAATCAATTGCAGAAGGATATTAGAAAGATAGACGACGATATAGAGCAAAAGGTTAACGAAAACTTAACTTTATTTAAAAATAGAGTCGGAGCAATTGTTGAGGAACGATATAATGAGGTCGATGCCGAAGCAAAAGAGAAACGGGACGGGTTAGATGAAAAATTAATCGCAGGTATGGCAAACTTAGAAGTTAGGTTTACGGAAATCAAGGAAGCGATGAAATTAGATTCAACACTATTTAGAACAGATGTTGATCTGTTGAAAGAACAAGTCGCGTTAGTGAAGAACACGTGCGAAGGAAAGATTGACAAGTTGAGGAACGATCTAGACGAAAGTAACAAGACGCAGGACGTTACATCGTTAGATGAGTTGAAGACTCAGGTCAAGAGATTAGCAGAAGACAGGGTGACGAAACTAGAATCCATAGTTAACAGTTTCACCAGTCATAATGTAACATCAGGGGAAACATTGATGAATCAAACAGCGATAGACCGCAGTATGACGAATCAAGACACGAGCATGGTAGAAGACCGTCAAATGCAACCGAATGTGACATTCGAAAGGGTCAGTTCAACCCCGCAGGAGAATCCAAGTTCGAGTAGGAGTACGTCGAGTCCAAGTGAACGATATTCAGGTCCAGTCACAATTATAAGGAACCTAGATGACAAACCGAGAAAGTTTTCGGGAAATACAGGTGTTACACCAGTAGAATTTCTGCGAGATATTCGAGACTACATGGCGGAACACAGGGTAGCCAAAGAAAGAGAGCTAAGGATAGTAGAACGCGCCTTAGATGGATCTGCACTTACGTGGTTTAGAGCGTTCAGAAGCAACTTTGCGAACATGGAGCAATTTGCCATGGCTTTCTTGAGGAGATTCTGGAGTGCCGAGGATCAACTCAACGTAAGAGCGGAGATGTACTCTAAACGCTATTCTACGTCACATCCGACGCATTACGCCAACTACTTCACGTCACAGCTGGCTAAATTACAGTTCCTTATTCCTCCATTGCCAGAAGAAGAGCTTTTGCAAGCTATAGCGCGACAGTTACCGATAGAGGTACAGCGATCTTTGATAGCATCGGGAGCCAATACGCTGGAACATTATGATGATATATTGAGGCGATTGGATTATACGAGCGCACAGGTTACACCGAGAAGTAATCGGAACGACAACAGAAACACGCAAGAAGTAAATGCGGTAGTCGTGGACAATGCAGTTCAAACGGATAGAAGGGATTCCTGGGAAAACCGACGGAACGATGGGAATCGAGGAAACATCCGTAATGCAAGAGGAAATGATCGATATAGAGGACCATATGAAAGGCCATACGATCAAGAAGCGAGAGATAACCGGTATAGGAATTATAACCAAAATTCCAGGTATCAGGACAGGAATCGGTATAATAACAGATATCGGGGAAGGAATAACTGGAACCAAGGGCAACAGTTTAATAGAAACGACCGACAGGAAGGCCGAAGAAACGATCCTAACGACAGAAGGGATAATCGTGGACATGAAAGGTCAAGACAAGAGGATAGACAGCCTAGTGCACCACTCGAGGAGACAATGAGAGATGTCAATCGAGCCAGCACGAGTGGCAATGAAAAAAAAAAACGTCAAATTAACTCCAGAGGAAAATGAAAATCATTGGGAATCAATCGTCATCGTAGAAACATATCAGGTCAAGGACGAGGATTTAATCGAGGAAGAAGACATAATACAACGGGAAAATAGACATGAATTGCCAGTTATTAGTGTGGAAGTCATGGGAAAAGAAATAAAGACACTTGTAGACACAGGAGCTATGGTGAGCTTGATATCCATAGGTTGCCTGGATGAATTGAAATTATTAGGAAGAATTACAATGTTGCCAACTGTTGTTAGCAAAATTCAAGGGGTGATTCCAGACAAGAGTATGAAATGTAAAAGTCAGGTACTTTTAGATGTTGGGATTGGAACCAGAAGTTTTGAACAGATGTTCCTAGTAGTGGGTCAACTACATTTTGACATGATCCTAGGAGTGGATTTCCTAAGTGAGAGTGGCCTGATCATAGATATGCAGAGTAGGCGCATGTACTTTCAAGAAGGGGTTATGGAAAATCAAGAATCGGAGATGACATTCTTTAGAGAGGATATATTGGATGAAATTGTATGCAGCGTTGAAAGGTCTATAGAAGATAAAATTGGCATAACTAGTAAAATAAATCCAGAAATTAAGGGGCGGTTTGATCAAGTGATTTCAGAATACGAGGATATATTCAATGACAAACCAGGTCTCATAGAAAATTTTACATACAGCATCAAGTTGATGGATGACAAACCATACCATAAAAATTTATATCCCATTCCGGATAAATGGAAGGAGGAAGTTAGCATAATGATAAGCGACATGGAAACAGATGGAATAATTAAGAAAATGCCAACTGCTTATTTGAATCCTTTAGCTGTTGTCAAGAAACCTAACGGTAAGCTGAGGATATGTCTAGATGCCAGATCCCTTAACGAAAGAGTTCTTCCTGAACACGATAGACCACCTGTTATTCGTGAATTGTTACGCCGATTTAGAGGAAAGAGTGTCTTCTCGACAATCGATCTGACTAGTTCATATTATCATGTTGAGCTAGCAGAAGAGTGCAAACAGTACACAGGGTTCCTGTTTGACCATAAAACATACGTATTCAATAGGTTACCTTTTGGTGTGAAAAATAGTGGTCCGGTGATGATCCGAGCACTAGATCAAAATTTGTCAGATGCAGTTAAAGAGCATGTTGTAAGCTATATTGATGACCTGATTATAGCGTCTGAGACAGCGGAAGAACATATCAGACACCTTCAAATGCTTTTTGAAGATCTTAGAAGAACGAACTTCAAGGTGAACTTCAATAAATGTCAATTCTTTCATGAAGAAATTGAATTTCTTGGACATAGAATCGATGGAGATGGTTATAGGCCCAATCCAAAGAAGATAATAGCAATTTCAGAGTTTCCAACACCACGAAAGATTAAAGAGGTACGGCAGTTTTTAGGCATGTGTCAGTTCTTTTCAACACATTGTCCTGGATATACTGAGACAATGGCACCTCTGCAGGATTTATTAAGGAAGGGAAATCGATGGAAATGGGACGATAGATGCAATCAAGCGTTTTTAGCAGCCAAGAAAATGCTAATCCAAAATATCAAACTTGAGTATCCTGATTTTACAAGACGATTCTTTGTAGAGACAGACGCATCCAAAATAGGTATTAGTGGAATCCTATATCAGCTGGATGATGACAAGAAACATAGATATTTAGCTTTCACCAGTCGCAAGCTTAGGAATTGTGAGAAGAATTACTATGCAACTGAGTTAGAGGCATTAGCAGTGGTTCATGCTCTCAAAACGTGGAAGAAGGTGTTGTTTGGACATGGCATAACAGTGATCACAGATCATAAAGCTCTCCAATGTATTATGAAGACAGACTTAGCGAGTGACCGCATCACCAGATGGGCTCTGTTCTTACAACAATTTAACCCAACTGTTGTACATAGACCGGGGAAGTTAAATCTGTTAGCAGATGTGCTGAGCAGAAACCCTTGTGAAGAAGTAATAGTCAACCATATAAATTTGATTCAAGAGGATAGTGGTACTCTAGAAAAGTTGAAGTTGTTATCGCAAACTCAGAAGAGATATGCACCTTTACGAAGAATTTACCGTTTTCTGACACGTAGGATGGATAACACAGATCCAGATTTTCAAAGAACTGAGATAGAGGCTAGAAGACATCATATTATGGGAGGTGTTATATGCCAATATATTGACCAGGATCATACTAGACTTAGAGTAGTGATCCCACCCAAGCTTGTCAAACCAGTTATTTGGATGATACACCGAACTGCAGCTCATGTAGGTGTAGACAAGACTTTGGCTCTCGCTCAAGAAACTTTTGTGTGGAAACAAATGGGACAAACGATTCGCGACGTCATAAAGACCTGTGACAGTTGTCAGCGAAGTAAATACTCATCTAAGTTAATGAAAGAAGTTCCCAGATCAATATTACCCAGCAAGCCAAGAGAACTTTTCGCGACGGACATTTTTGGTCCGATTCCTCGTTCGACGAAAGGCAATCAATTCGTTTTAGTAACAGTCGATGTATTTTCGAAGTACGTATCTCTATGCCCTATACAGAAAGCTACGTCCAAGTACGTAATAAATCGACTTGAGAAAACAGTTATTCCGAGCATGGGGAAACCTGAAGTTTTGTTGAGTGACCATGGATCACAATTTACTAGCATGGAATTTTCTACTGCTATGGAACGTTTAGGAATCAGGCATGTGTTTAATTCTGTACGGTATCCAGAGGGAAATCCCGCCGAAAGAATTATGCCGGAGATAAGTAAGCTGTGTCGCTTATATGTGTCAAGGCAACACCATAGATGGATGGAAGTGATACCCATCATTAGCCAATGCTTGAATTCCACAGTACATGAAAGCACAGGACAGATTCCGTCCATGCTTCATCATGGATTGAAACCGGATAGACCATGGGATAGAGTCGTGAGGGCACCAGTAGATCCTCAACCCACACAAGAAAGAAGAGTCGAGATGGCAGGAGAGAGGCTCAGAAGACAGGCGGAGAAGAGAGCCAGGAGACAGGCAGGAAGGAGGTTCCACGAGCCATTTCAAGAAAATGATGAGGTGCTGATTAGGAAGCCAGTCACTTCGAACCTACAGCTGAAGATCTACCATAAATTCGCTCCATTGTACGCTGGTCCGTTCCGTATTGAACAAACATACCAGAATAATAGCTATAAGATTGTCAGAATGGATACTGATGAAGTTGTGGGAACTTTTAATGCAGCTAGCATCAGGAAATACCATCATGCTGAGTAAAGGAAATTGTAGAGCTATCGTGTACATGTATAATATATTGAATGCCTGAGAGTGTATTTTTTTTTTCAATCCTGATAAAAAAAAAAGGAGATGTACGGGAGAGATGTACCCGATACCTATTTTAGGCTATCGGCTACGCCAGCTGACATTAAGCTGTAGTTGAAGTTTTGGGAAGCATTCAGATAAGATAGCGCATCGATCGCGTCAAGAAGAAAGCCAAGATGACGTAGGAGGTCAAGAATCAAGGAGGCATTGAAATCTGTGAGAAGATAGAATTATTAATAAAGATGTGAAGCTTTATTGAAATGTATATGGGATTATAATAAGTTAAAACAACTTAGAAGAGTATATATGACATGAATTATATGTGGAAATAATTTTATGGAAATAAGTTATTGTATAACAGAACAGCCGAGAGGAGTCGGGTTCGAGACTATCTTCGTGACGTGGGAGCACTGTGGTGGGGGAGAATCAGCCACGTGCCGCTCGGAACTCATAAGCTGGGACGCAGCGCTTAGCAGTTCAGTTGAGCTCATTGAGAGGAGCAGTACAGAGCAGCTCTATAGCACAGCGAGACGGGCATTGAAGGTCACGCAACACACGTAAGCCGTCACGGCAAGTGTAGGCGACATATCTCGCATCACCGAGCAACAGAGGCCGAGCGGGTCATCGATCCAGCCGGGCTAGCCGAGAGGACAATTGTGGATAGCCGGGGTATTTCAAAACCGCACTGATCGCATATGAAGACTTTGTTTCAAGCTTCATTTCGACGTTGTTCGAACACAGGCTTTCACATTTAACCTTATAACCATGCTGTTATATAATACATTCAAACGACTTTTTACTATTTCAAGTAAACTGAATGTTTAGCATAGGCTCTGATGAACATTACAGCGTGCATTTATAAGATTTTTATCTTATACAATTTTCATGGATTACATATTACAGACAGATACAGGGTGTATCGTAATCATGAACACTATCTAGTAAATTTTTTTTACTCAAGTAGAACTTTGCAGTAAGTTGAGGGAGGACTTACAATTCTCAAACTGAACATTTATCGGAACAGTGGCGTATATTAGAAGAAGAGTAGGGGGTCCGCTGTTACCATGAACTTTTCGAGAAGGAGTTGGACGATATCCGCTATGGGTAATTCGAGGTTCAACATGATCGAGTAAACGTGAATAGAGACAAGATGGCACCACAGAGCGATGGATTCGGTTCCTGACGAGAGGAGTCCAACAGCTGATTCGCTTGGGATTTCGAAGGAAATCATCATTTCATGGATGAAATGATATTCACGCCGATCTTACGAGAAATCTTTAGGTAGGGAAAATCGACGATCTTGGAAATTATATTACAACTGATAATGAAAGGTATTGTAAGAGTTCTATCTACCTGATACGATTATTTTCATGAATACTGGGCACACATGTATATTTTTCTAATAGGAGTGATTTGATTATTAAGACATGGTTTGAATTTATATACTTCGAATTTGCTAGAATATGGAGTGACCATATGATATGGCAGGCATCATTATTCGATATTCTCACCGTTGTTTGACTTTATTAAGAAGATGTTTGATCTTATAGACATTTTTCCAGCTAGGATATTTTTCATGGATAGTTTTTTTTGTGTAACGAGTATTTCGAACTCGTGATCTGCAATTGATTATCAGAAACTACTTCGTCAGTTCATTGCATACTAGCGAGTGTGTATTATTCATCAGTAGGGATTTTTTCCATTGGATTGTTTGGAGATATTAAGAAGTTATTCACTTTAGTGAATGAACGTCGCTTTTATATGACAACTAGAAACTTGTTGATTCCTTTCTGGTACATTCACTCATATAGTCCACGAGATGGGGTCTGTCGTATTTATACGATTGTATGGTGGTACTCGCCTTACCCATCGTTTAGGGAACTATCATCCAAGTCGACGGGGCGAGGTCCTTCGTATTTATACGATTGCACGGTGGTTACACATCTTACTCGCCATTGAGGAACTCATTTTATCATCCGAATGTACACGAGATGTAAGTGAATTAAACAAGGAACTACTAGTCACATATCAGTCGAAATTTTGTTAAATAAAGTAACGATAAATGTCAACAGGATTGCATTTAGTAATTCTTGTTTGCCAATCCAATATTTTGTTGCTATACTCTTTTGAGAGTAATTTCAGTTTAACAGCTATTACAGCTGATGCTTTGATGATTTTTATAATTGTGTTTGATACCTTTGAGAAGGATTTAAAGTAATTTAATCTTGTAAGATTAATCATTAATGGTCATAATTATTTTAAGGCAGATCAGTATTGCAGATTTTGATGTGAGAGATTATAGCACATTGGTGTTTTTCTACGATGTGAATTATGAAACTTGTGAAAGAGAATTTATGCTATTTGAAAGCAAATATTAAATTACTGAAGTAATGTTTTTCCAATTGTTTAAGAAGTTGTCTAGATATGATCAGAGTAATTACAGTCATTGGAGATTATGTGCGTTAATAATTTGAAGCCATTTATATATTTTTGTAGATCATGCAACGTGGTTAAATGAAGTCTGTGATAGGCATTTTGTGGAATTTGCCATTTGATAGTTGCAACGTTGATAATGTATTTTGAAGGCGGACACGAGGTCGTTGTACCCAGTCTAGCGTATTTGTTGAAATTCATGCTGTATGTGCTGAATATTTATGGAGTTTTTGTAGCAATTCTTATATTCAAATGTGATATTTGGAATATTGAAGAAATATAATGTCGTTGTGGATAGTTAGATCCAACGTGATGTCGTGGAGACAATAATATTTTGGCATGATAATTAAATACGAGATATAACTTGGAAGTAATAAAACTGTAAGACAACGTTCTATAAACCCTATTAAACAATTTGTTAGGAAATTAAACAAGTAAATGAAGTTGATAATACAAGATTTTCTGAAAATAATAATTAATGAAATAATAATCTGAGATTTAAGCATATTAACGATCTGACCTAATGAAATAAAAATCAGAATGACCTAATGAAATAAAAATCAGAATGACTAGATGAAATAATAAAATTAAATAACCAGATGATTGAAATTTAAATAAGTTGATAAATTAAATTTTGAAATAAATCGATGAATTAAATAAGTGGATGAATTAAAGATTGAATTAATTAAACTGATTGAAATGAATTATTAGACGATTGTAATGATGATGAATAACTGAATTAGAAGGTGATGATTAATTAAAGAAGCTGATGATTAATGAATTTATATGAAATTAAATAAATTTAATTGAGAGATGATTCGAAGGAATTGCAACTTGAAATGTGAATTTAAATGATGTAATGGTGATGAATTAACGATTCTGACAGGAATATTTGGAATTTTGAAGTGAGAATTAATGTGAGAAATATTTAATTTTGATAATAATGATGAGGATGACCAATGAGAATTTGAATTTTCTGTAATTCACAGATAAGAGATTAATGACGATGTAAATAATGTAAATTAATTATTCAATGTTTAGGAACATTTGATTAACATGTTCTACGTTCAAATTATACCATGCAAACCATAATTTATGTGATATTTAACATGAGTGATTATTATATGTGTATGTTTAGGCAGATTAGTAACTTAATTAAATCCACATTGATGTTAAATTAAAGAGAATTAGGTCTCAGGTTTCACAAATGTCAGTGACGAAAGACATAGTGCGACAGTGATCCTGAGAACCCAAGAGAACTTTATACATTTTTCTTGATAAGTGGATTGAAATAATTTTGCATTAGAAAGGAGATGGTTCGATTTTTTGGACAATGACAATTTAACTTTGCATTCGACCATACTCTTAGGTAGGATTTATATTTAAAATGTCTGTCTGACTATCAAAGTAAAATAAATTTGTTTTTATCTTAGTTGTGATCTGATGATGGTGTGATGTTCCTTTTTCTTTCCTTGTCTTGAGTAAGGCTTATCCGGAAAGGAAGTGGTTTTGCTAGGAATTCAGTTGATGGCGCCCATTTATATTTGAATTATTTTTATTAACTTAAGCCCGTAACGACCCTAGAGATACTTTGTCTCGTGAAACCCACTGCTTTTTCAAGAACTCAGCTGAATTTCCGACACATTCCTTATTTGACTAGAGGTTCATTTAACTCCGCTCTGTCCTGGAACTCCAGGGATGTGATGTTATAGCAGATGGGTCATCGCATCCCCAGGACGAACGGGTACAGTATGCTGGTACGTTCTGTTCTTGTATGTTTCCCATGATAAATGAGTTGGAAACAATGGGGTGTAACATGGAAACAAAGCGTTTCCGGACCCATGTTCATATAACATAATGTCTTCGTCTACGTGGGAGGAATGTGTCCTGCAATTTGTGCCACACCTTTTTGTTACACCCTGTATAATACGCTAAGGTGTATGATTCACAAAACTCAAGCTCCTAAACCAGAGGGAGTTAGAAGGTGTGGTTTGTACCAAAATCTTCCAAATCGTCTCAATAGTAGAGGAAAAATCTTGCATTTCTTGAAAAGACTGCCGAAATATTTTTATTTGTTTATAAAGTGCTTTTAAACAAATAGACAAGACGTAGCCCCTGCTAGAACTGTGTTGTGTATAGCCCGCATAACACTGGAGCCAGGCGGGTAGTCTGTACACATGGGGCGCACACAACCCATTATGCGAGAATTATCGCACGGGTCCGCTAGTTATTATTATTTTAATTATTAACTTATCCCTTGTAGGTTAAATGTTGGTCAGTAATATTCTTTCTTATCATGAGGGGCAGATGTCCCTGATGTTCCGCCTCTTAAAACCACAGTCGCTACCATCAAAACTTCTGGCTAGCCAGTGGATTGTTGATATCCACACTATTTCTTTCTCAAGTTCATGAATTTGGCGAAACAATGTTGACGTTGAGAATGTAATGTTTATCGTCATTTTGAACAGTCCAGAAAATGTATGTTGGAACGTTTTTAGAGCCAGTCTAGGTTTGTGAAACAGACAACTCGTGCAAAAGTTTGTTTGTGATTTCTAACTGGCCTCCAAGCCAGATGTATTCACACCTGCCTAAATAGTAGCTGCTTGGATCCAGTTGAGTAAATATATGTTGCACCAGTATAAACCAATAGATGGTTGGCTGTTTGCGAACTACATAGATCGCCTATGTCAGCAAACCCATCCATCTTGAATTATTATTATTATTATTATTATTATTATTATTATTATTATTATTATTATTAGTCGTCGTCTCCGCGGTGTAGTGGTCAGTGTGCTTAGCTGCCACCGCGGAGGTCCGAGGTTCGATTCCCGCCTCTGCCACGAAATTTGAAATGTGGTATGAAGACTGGAACGGGGTCTACTCAGCCTCGGGTGATCCAAATGAGTTCAGTAGAGGGGGTTCGATTCCCACCTCAGCTATCCTCGAAGTGGATTTCCTAGGTTTCCCACTTCGTATCCGGGATGGTACCTACCGTAAAGGCCACGGCCGCCTCCTTCCCTCTCCCTTGCCTATCCCTCCCAATCTTACCCTCCCTTCCCATCCCTCATGGGGCCCCTGTTTGATTTGAAGGTGTGGCCGCCTAGGCGAGGTGCTGGTAGCACCTCCTCAGTTGTATCCCCCGACCAGATGTTTCAAGCTCCAGGACACTGCCCTGGCGGTGTAGCCCAGGCATATTAAGTTATAACCTCAAAGAAAATAATGTAAAGCTGAAATTTGGTATAGATGTTCCCTAGTACCCTAGTAACAAATCCTGAAAAGTCCCCATCTCTGCGGCGTCCGCGTCATAGTTTTTGGAGAGTTCAAAAGGGCTTAAATGGGGCCTAAGTGCCTAAAACAGCATTTTTGCTTCCTGCGTTCAAAATATTGATCCAAAATCAGTTATAATGAGCTTTGATAGTAATAAGAGAGTGACTGCGTTATATATAACGCTCTTATTGGTCGTAATTATTGCCATATATTTAAACAGATGAGTAATCAAACATTTTTAGCTCAACTTTTCTCACGAAAATTTAGCTAATTTGTCATTTGCTGGGACTTATCGTGTAAACAGCTGCTGATAGCGACTAAAGACCCAAAGTAAAAGTTGTAAATCACACTTGTAGCTTTAAAACGATACATTGCCCATGTTCATCCGACAAACAGCAGCAGAGATACAGTTACAAATATAAAAGTGGAAGTGTGGCAGTCGCTTTTCCGAACGAACGCCCATTTACTCTGGTGGGTTCCTCTATTCACCTTTGCTGACACCATTTTGTATCTTTGCTCAAGAGCTTTTAGGATGGTATTCCTTTGAATCCAGGTAAACTAGCAGAAACAGTTTACATAGAACAAAACGAGTTTAATGCAGTTAGCAGTTAAACGTACATTCATAATAACTTATGCATAATGCAAATAATAACAAAATAAAGCTTAAAAAGCTTTCTTCAGACAAAGAACACTTGCAAAACAAAGCTTACATCGGACTCAATCGTCCTCCTCATCGTCTGAGCCATCAAATGTGACGTTGCCACATGCTTTTCCACTGCAGTGCCCAGACATTAAGGAGCATGGGCAATGCATCGTTTTAAAGCTACAAGTGTGCTTTACAACTTTTACTTCGGGTCTTAAGTCGCTATCAGCAGCACTCACACCGACTGCCACAAGAGTTCTTGCAGTTGCAGGACACCAAATTGAGGAGATGATCTGGAGCAGCTGGAAGATGAGTTGTCACTGGTATTAAAGCTGAGTGTTGGAATTTCCATCCCCATTGGGTAGGGTCCAAAGAAAATCCTAATCATTCCTGATCTTGCAAATATACCCGCAGTGAATGTTGTTTGCATGCCGCCGAAGTCGGCGGAAGTGAAGCCAGCTGAAATGACGCTGTGACCGGTTGTTGGCCATTTATTGGCTGTATTTCACTACCCGAAGTTCGTCGAGGCTTTTGCACTCCGATTTGGCACTATCATAGAGACAAATGGCGAACTTCTCTCCAGCTGATAGTATGGCCTTTTCATCTGGAGCCGTAGAGACGAATACCTTCATTTCCTCGCGTAAAGATGCGGAATCCTTCAATATTTTCCGGGCTTGCTGTTTGATGTACTCTACCCACAGCTTTCCTGTGCGAGATTTCTGGCTCATTGAAGACAATGTGTCATGAAGCGACTCTTTGAGACGTTGAAGGCAAGGATATGATAGCAAATCGTTGGCGATGCCTTCTTGGAATGCGGTAAAAAGCGCCTGTATTTCGTCCTTGTCATACTTCAGCCCGTCGTTCATGTTGAGTAACATTGTCCCGACAGCCTGTTTTGTCAGAAAATGCGCTCTGAGGGCCATAGAACATGCACATTTTCGCGTTATTGATACTTTTGAAATTGAAGGCATAACGTAATCAATTTTAAGAGCCAGCTAATTGCAAGCCTACCTAGAATATGCGTGTCCAGACATCATGTGAGTCACTGACGATTTAGCGTATATTTCCGCCCAGAGCTCCTCCGAACCACTTCCATTCATCACGTAGCAGATTGCCCCAAGAAACGAGATTAGAATGTGAAATCCGCCTAGACGAACAACCACGTTTTTGAGTTCCTCTGAAGTGTCCGAGGCGACTATCTCTGCAGCTTTCGCGTATAGGGGCTGGTCAAAGGTTCCGAAACAAGTACTTTGTTTCAGTTCCACGCACTCTCTTGCGGCAAACTTCAACGCGGAATGTATAGTTGATGGATTGCTCGGTTCCAAGTTAATGAACAGCAGGGTATCAACTGACGTCGTCTGGGGAGCTGGTTGAGCATGAGCAGACAGTGACGTCTTCATAACGCCGTTCCACGAGGCGGGTAAATTAATACCTGACCACCGTCCAGATAACAACAAGGAGTCCATCATCGATGCAATAGCCACAGAGTGTGGGGCTTCCACAGTTAATTCCTTAATCTTGACGTCGTTTGAACAACGGGTAGAGGGCTTCCGATACCACGAAATGTTGAACTTTCCCAACGCCGCAATCACACCAGCATTAAGAACTTCTCGTGTACGTGGGAGTGGAGATATTTCACTGTCAGGTGCTGGACCTGTGCACTTGATGACTCCCATGCAGTGAAATGTGTTTCGCTCGTCCTTATGTTAAGTCAGCGTTGTTAAGGCAAAACTGCGTGAACGTTCCAGTATTCGGGATTGGACGTTCTTCACGAAGCGCTGAAACTTCGTACCTGTGGACTTCCACCAAATTTACTGAAAATCCAAGACAGTTTAGAAGCTGAACTAATTATTTGGATTTTTGTTGGCCTGCTCCGACAGGCCGAGCGCTGTCACCTAGAAACGCGATCGGGTGCCTTTTCAACAGCGGTTATGCTTTGGGACCGTAACTCGGTAACCGTTTCTCGCATAGACATGGGTAATGTGCCAATGTAAAGCTAAAATTATGCTTTATAACTTTCATTCTGGGTCTTTAGTCAATATCAGCAGTCGTTTAAAAAATAATGACCTGCAAATCACAAATTAACCAAATTTTCGTGTAAAATAGTGCTAAAAATGTTAAATTAGTCGTTTCTTTCCCTTCGTCAATAGCAATAATTAGGCCTGATAAGTCCGTTATCCTACTGGTTCATTTTTTTAATTGCTAAAGCTCGCGAGAACTAAATTTGGATCAATATTTTTAACGCAGGAAGCAAAAATGCTGTTTTTGGCACTTAGGCCCTATTTAAGCCCTTTTGAACCCTCCAAAAACTATGACGCGGACACCGCAGAGATGGGGACTTTTCAGGATTTGTTTCTAGGGTACTAGGGAACATCTATGCCAAATTTCAGCTTTACATTTTTTTTTTTTTTTTTTTTAGGTTGGCCGTGTTTTTTGCATATAATGCCTGGGGTAGTGGTAATGATGGGATCCCTCGTTGAGTCCGAGGGAAAAGTCAACCTGGAGGGTAAACTGACTAAAAAAATAATAGAATTATTATTATAATTATATGAAATATACATAAAAATACAAAACCATCACTGTCGGATTCCTTGCGAGCCAATGACACTGATAATACCACTGAATCTCAAGATGTTCAGAGCAAGTCACTGAAGAGACAAAACCTTACGTACCGTACTATACTTGCAGTACCAAGGAGGGCAGCTTTTGCATTAACTGCATATGGTTTCTCAAGCCAAGATTCTCAAGATTCCCAGTCCTTTTGTAACTGAACCATTCACTGAATCAACAACTGGGATAACGAAAACTGCCTTTAAGCCGCGTAGGCTATGTGATTGAGCTCAGTGGCAAGTGGCTGGTATTTTCTCAACCACCGTATTCTGTAGGTTTTCATCGGGTGGAACTGCGACATTATTATTTTATTATTATTATTTATAAGCGAATTGACAACTTAGTTAGGATCACGCTACAACTTAATTATTTTATTTTTCCTCGTGCGGAGTTTTCTCTGCGCCCAGTGCCAGTACTCGTTGGCCTGCTTCCATTGTTCTTCTGTTCAGGCTCTTCCGGTCTTCTTATTTCTTTCTGCGACTCTAACCCCTTCCTAAATGTATTTCTGTTTAACAATTGGACCTCTGAGATGTTGACTCTTTCCATAGCCTTCTTTGTTTCCTTAATCCATGCTGTAGTGGTCTTCTTTCACCAGAAGTAACCAAATATCTATTTGGTGCGGCTTCGGTGGCGTATTGGTAGTATGCTGAACTGCTGTGCCCAAGATCGTGGGTTCAAATCCAGCCGAAGTCGTGGATTTTTAAGGAGCGTTAAAATCCCTCAGTATGCCTTCTTTCGGAGGGGGTAAGGCCGGTGGTTCCATGTCATAGATTTATGGCATGTAAATTATCCTTCTACAGACTAAACTTGTGTGAAGCTAAATTTCTAGGTTAGCCTATATTTCGTTGACACACTCCATGAAAGTTCCAATGTTCACCACTAGGTGTCAGTGACACCTGGTGGCGAACGATGGAACTACTTGAGATTGAATGGAATTGTAGCTCACCCCATGGGTGTCCGCGTGAAGCAGCTACAGCCACTGGCGAGCCGATCATGTCCTCGGACACTCCTGGCACTAAAAGCCATACGCTAAATAAATAAATAAATAAATAAATAAATAAATAAATAAATAAATAAATAAATAAATAAAATCTGTTTGGTTAATCTTTTGTCGTTCATTCTCTATAGATGTCCCAGGAACGCCAGTCTCCTCTTCTTCATGATTTTGTTCTGCCCATTTCAGCATTTCTGCCGTTATCAGGCCTTCTCCACTTGCCTTGTTAGTTTTGAGGTCCTTTGTTGGTGCTTTGTCGTCAATTTGGTTCTCGGGTGTGTCTGGAAAATGTAGTTTGGATGTTGGGGAAGGACAGTTTAGAAGGTTGTGGAAGTATCTGGCTAATATCTCGCAGTTTTCTTTTCAAATGATCGTTTAGTCCTGAATATCCTGGACGTTTCGTTTTTCTGTTGTCTGAATTGTTCCATGTTTTCTATTTTTCTGGAGCGTTTCCTCTGTCGGAGAGTTTCCTCGCATTCTTCATTCCCCCATATTTCTCTTTTTCTATGAGCCTGTCGGAGTGTTTTCATTGCGGCTTCATTTATTCCTAAAAGCCAGGGTAGTTAAAAGGGACGTAAAACCAATAACATTATTTTTTCATTTATTCCTTTGCACAGTTCTCGTCAATTCCCCTTTCTGCTGGTGTGGATTTCCTCCTTGAAGTTTTTAATGATCTTGATTATGTTCATTAGGCGTATGTTGTATCTCATCATATTAGGTGGGTCTCTCTTTTGGTTTAATGCGAGAAAACGAATTTTATCTTTGGAGAGATAATGGGTCTGAATCGATCACCGTTTCTAATGAGTTTAACGTTCGTCACCTCATTCGACCTTGCCTTTGTTATCGCGACATGATCCAATTGGAACTCCCCTTGATTGGAATTCGGATATACCCATGTCTTTGCTTTCATTGGGTGTTTTTTGAAGTGTTTAGACATTAGTTCGACTAAAACGCTTTGCAGAGTCCAATGAGCCTTCCCCCATTCCTATTTATCATCCTGTGAGCTGGATATTCTTCAAATCTTGTCTAGTTCTTTTTATTTTCTGACTGTGGTAAGTGAGTTGAAGTTTATCGTTCCAATGAAATAGTTCTTGAATTTGAATTTGGAAGGTTTTTCAAGACGCTCCGACTCGTCTTTCTCGCAGAGAATGGTTCCGATGCATTGCTTAGTGCAATGGTGGATTTCTCTTCCGAGCTCGTCACCTGGGGTAGTGCTTTCTTTCAGAGGCAGTTACATCTTGCGAATGAAGTTGTGGGAAAGGAATTATCCTCCAAAGTAAGATCAGATGATAGTCCGAAATGATTACTTTTGTTGGTTAACTCCAGTAGGTTCTTCCGCTATCTCTACCATTGGGAGTTGAGATTCCTCTTCCGCCGTTGAGATCGTTGACCAAGCATTTTATGCCTACTCCCACGATTAAAAAATAGGCCGACCCTAACATGGGAAACAGACACTATCATCTGTTGAATGTGTGTTTGGTCCTCGAGAGCCATCTTTTCTTGCTTAACCCTTTATATAGGATAACCCACCCCCTGGCACTACAGCCCATGAAGGGCCTAGGCCTACCAAGCGACCGCTGCCTAGCCATTTGGCCTGCAGATATTGGGGTGACGCGTGATCAGCGCATCGGGTCCCCTCGGCCGTTAATCTTGGTTTTCGTGATCGGGCTCTATATTAACCAACTGTCATAAGAACAGTTTATGGTTTCAAAAAAGCTGATAGTTGAATCTTTCAGCTAAATTTCGGAGAATTTTCATGCCGAAGTGCTAGTATTTCTAAAAATCAAATCTATACTAATCTTACCTTACCTTACGTAGATGGCCACTCAAACCTAAGCAGGTTTTCGGCCTCGCCAACAGCACGGTGCCATCTTTCTCTATCATCCATCATGTCCTATGTGACTCCGATTTTTCTCATATCTTTTTGGACTTGGTCCCACCAGCGAAGTCTCGGTCGTCCCAATGGTCGTCTGCCTCTGGGTACACCTTCCAAAACTGCCCTTAAATTCAATTCTCTACTTCTTCTATGTACATGACCGGCCCAGCGCAGTCTTTGGCTTTTGGCACGTGCCACGATATCCGGTTCTTTGTAGAGATCCCGCAATTCCTTATTTGTTCTAATTCTCCACTGCCCATTTTCCACTATCGGTCCGAAAATGTGTCGTAGTGTTCTATTTTCAAAAGTTACTAATTTCATTTCAGTTTGCTTGGACGATACCCAGGTTTCTGAGCCGTACGTGACAACAGGAAGTATAATGCTTTTATAAATCCTCACTTTAGTTTTTCTAGATATAATTTTACTCTTTAAGAGATTTTGCAGATACCATACTAATACACTAATATAATAAAGCTGAAGAGTTTGTTTGTGTGTTTAAACGCGCTAATCTCTGGAACTACCAGTCGGATTCGAAAAATTATTTTTGTATATGATAGCCAGATTCAAGAGGAATAGTTTAGGCTATGTAGCATTACGCTACACCCCTCAGGTAACCTTAAAGATTGATTTTTGTTCAGTAAGTCGGAAGAACAAGCGCTCCTGAACATCTTCAATAATACCTAAGTCTATTGTTGCCAGGCAATGCGGGCTGCATCACGTCGCCCCTACCAGTGTTCTAGTGCAGAATTGCTAGCTGTTATAAATTGCAGTCATGGGGAGTAATTAGTGCAAAAAGAATTCTTAGTCCCCTTAAAACAGTTATCATCATGACAATAGTATGCCTGTGTATAAGGGCGATGGTGTTGGTGCAGTATACTGAGGTTATCAGCTGCAATAAGCGTTGGTGCTTTCCCATCCTTATCCTTGAGCGCTCCAGTTCTGTAGTAGTATTCATTATCATCCATAAAACAAATAAATCCACCGGGCGGAGCCGAGCACTACTGCTAGTAGTATCTACTTGACGTATTGTGTTGGATAAAATTTTAGAAAATGTAAAACTAAAAACATATACAATTAATGTGTAAAAATAAAATATAAATATAAAAATCATAAAAATGTAATTACAATAATAAAAGAAATATAAAAATAAAAAATAATAAGCATTCCTATAAAATATTTATGAAGATAATTGTAAGAATCAATTCAAAATTAATTAATTAAATAATTCAATAAAAATATCAAAATTAAATCTATAAGAACATAAATTGAAAATTAAAAATTAATATAACATTAAAATTAGGGAAACAAAAAATAATAATATTTTTATAATAATAATAATAATAATAATAATGTTGTCGCCTCCGTAGCGTAGCGGTCAGCAAGGTTAGCTGCCGCCCCGGAGGTCCTGGGTTCGATTCCCGGCTCTGCCACGAAATATTGAAAAGTGGTACGAGGACTGGAACGGGGTCTACTCAGCCTCGGGTGGCCCAAATGAGTAGAGGGGGTTCGATTCCCCCTCAGCCATCCTCGAAGTGGTTTTCCGTGGTTTCCCACTTCGTCTTCGGGCAAATGCCGGGATGGTACCTTCTTCAAGGCCACGGCCGCCTCCTTCCCCCTTCCTTGTCTATCCATCCTAACCATCCCTTACCTTCCCTCATGAGGCCCCTGTTCGCTTTGCAGGTGAGGCCGCCTGGGCGAGGTGCCAATCCCACCTCACCAGTTGTATCCCTTCCGATTCTATGTTCCCAGCTCTAGGACACTGCCCGTAGAGGCGGTAGTGGTGAGTTCCCTCGCTGAGTCCGTGGGTTCCACCAACCTGGAGGGTAAACGACTAAAAAAAAAAAAAATGTTATTGGTTTTACGTCCCTTTTAACTACTCTGGCTTTCAGAGACGCCGGGGTGCCGGAATTTTTCCACGAAGGGGATCTTTAACGTGCCAGTAAATCTACTGACACGGCTCCCTCGCATTTGCGCACCCTCAAATGCCAGCTGACTGCGCCTGGATACGAACCTGCAACCTTGGACTTAGCAAGCGAGAACGTTACCGCTGAGCCACGCAGCCAGCCAAAATATTATTTTTAATAATAATATTTAAAATAAATTAAAATTTAGAAACACATAAAAGTAAAAAATAGTTTTGCCCTATAAAGGGTTAAGTCCACCGGCAAGCCGGTTAGGACCCCCCTATCCGCCACATCATATTTTGGTGCTTCTTCAACCAAATCTTCTAGTTGTGCGTAAAAATTTTCCTTAACTTCTCCTGATTCTTCAGTTGTTGCATGTACACATATAAATGCCACGTTAAAGAATTTTCCTTTCAGACGTAAAGTCACATTCGTTTATTCTTTGGATTAAAATTTAACACTGTACCCATCCATCCTTTCTCGACTGCGAATCCTGTGCCAAAGGTGTTCGTTTCTCCTCCGCTATAAAAGATTGTGTAATTGCCTTTCTCCAAAGTTCCTGATTCCTTCCATCATATCTCCTGTAGTGCTACCAGCTGCATCTTATATTTAGTCAACTCGTTTATTAGATTTGGCAATGCTCCCGCCCTATATAGGCTAAAAACTTTTCATGTTCCTATATATGACTCATTTCCTTTTCCTCGCCTCGTTCGTCGTCTATTTATATCCGTCCGGTATGTAAGTAAGTATGTAGTTAGTTTTAGTTGTAAGTATGAAGTTAATTTGTTTATTAGATATATGTCATTGTTCTATTAGACTGTGGTGTGTGCGTGTGTCTGGTGAGGGTGCATGTGAGTGGGCCTGGTGACAGACTGTTTTAGTGGTAGTGTTTGTTGGTGAAACTTTAGTATTTTTTTTCGTTTGTAGAATTTTGGTATTTAATTGTTAGTAGAAGGTTAGTATTTTGTAGTAGAACTGCTCTTTACTTATTCTGAAAGGGAGTAGCAGCCTTTCAGAATAAATCAATTCTTTACTAGTCTAATAGACGGTTAAGATATTGATAATATAAGCCAACTAATGGCTACACTGCGTTCTGCTGCACGGCTGAAAGCAACGGGAAACTACAGCCGTAATGCTATTCCCGAGGATATGCACCTCTCTATGCATAATTACATGTGATGATGGCCTCCTCCCTTGTAAAATTTCAATCCGGAGGTAAACTAGTCCCCCGTTCGGATCTACGGGTGGGGACTACTCGAGAGGGGGTTAACATCACAGAAGTGACAAAGAGGAAATCTGACATTCTACGGATCGGAGCGTCGAATGTTAGAAGTCTGCTAGGAAGTGGAAAGTTAGAAAACTTAGAAAGGGAAATGGATAGGTTGAGGTTGGATTTGGTTGGGATTAGTGAAATGCGCTGGCAGGAAGAGCAGGACTTTTGGTCAGGAGACTATAGGGTCATTAGCATTAAATCAAACAATGGCCAAGCAGGGGTTGGTCTCATATTGAGTAGGAAACTTGGACAGCGGGTGGAATATTATGAGCAATACAGTGAACGGATTATTGTAGCAAAAATCAATACTAAACCTACGTGCACCACAGTGGTACAAGTCTATATGCCAACCAGTCAAGCTGATGAGGAGGATGTTGAAAAGGTCTACGAAGAAATAGATGACATTCTGAGGTATATCAAAGGTGATGAAAATGTTATAGTAATGGGAGATTGGAATGCTGTGGTAGGAAAAGGGAGAGAAGGGAAGATAGTAGGGGATTTCGGATTAGGTGAAAGGAATGATCGAGGAAGCAGGCTGATGGAATTCTGCACCGAACATGAGTTGGTCATAGCTAACACCTTGTTCGATAACCACAATAGAAGATTATACACATGGATGAGACCAGGAGATACAGGGCGTTACCAAATCGACTTCATTATGGTCAAGCAGAGGTTTCGAAACCAGATTTTGGATTGTAAAACATATCCTGGTGCTGACATAAACTCTGACCACAATCTGGTTGTAATGAAATCCAGATTAAAGTTGAAGAAACTGAAGAAAAGTCAAAAGCCAAAAAGGTGGGCAATAGACAGACTGAAAGTGAAGGATGTAAACGAAAGATTCAAGAAGAGTATAAAGGAAGGACTAATGAAAACCCCTAAACCAACTTCAATTGCAGACGAATGGGCACTTTTGAAGAATGAAGTAACAAAATCCGCAGAAGAAAATATTGGTAGGAAAGAAAAGGTAAAAAACCGTGGATCACTCAGGATATACTAGAATTGATGGATGAAAGGCGGAAACACAAGAATGTAAGAGATGAAAAGGGGAAAGCAGAATACAGACGTCTGAGAAATGAGGTTAACAAGAAGTGCAAGGAAGCGAAAGAAGAATGGTTGAAAGAGAAATGTGCAGGTATAGAAAATTGTCTGAAATTAGGAAAAGTAGACACAGCTTATCGAAGGATTAAGAATACTTTTGGGGAAAAGAAGACTAAGTGCTGTAATATTAAGGACACAAATGGAAAGCCTCTAACAGATAGGGAAGAAAAGGTTGAGAGATGGAAAGCTTACATAGAGTGCTTGTATAAGGGAAAGGAGATTGAGAATCATGTAATGGAAAGGGAGGAGGAAATTGATGAGGATGCAAAAGGAGATTTAATATTGAGATCAGAATTTACAGAGCATTAGAGGACTTGGGCAGGAACAAAGCACCAGGCATAGATGATATACCGATTGAGTTGCTACGCTGCATAGGAGATGAAGGTCTGATCAGGTTATTTCACTTGGTGTGTAGGATTTATGAGACAGGTAAGGTACCCCCTGATTTCAAGAAGAATGTTATCATCCCTATACCAAAGAAAGTGGGAGCTGACAGATGTGAAGATTACCGTACAATCAGCTTGATTACTCATGCTTCAAAGATCCTGTCTAGAATAATTTACAAGAGGATTGAAAGCCAGATAGAAACGGAGTTGGGTGAAGACCAGTTTGGTTTCAGGAGAAATGTAGGAACAAGGGAAGCTGTACTAAGTCTTAGGCTGATTTTGGAAGGTAGAATAAGGAAAGATAAGAGAACGTTCATGGCATTTGTAGACTTAGAAAAGGCTTTTGATAACGTTGATTGGACTAAATTGTTTGACATTTTGAAATCTATTGGAATAAAGTACAGGGATAGGAGGGTGATATACAATCTATACAGAAACCAGACAGCAGTCATTCGAGCTGAAAGACATGAGAGAGAAGCTGGTATTCAGAAAGGTGTAAGGCAAGGCTGCAACTTATCACCCATACTTTTCAATCTTTACATTGAACAAGCAATGAAGGAAATTGGAGAAAAATTTAAAGTGGGAGTGAAGATTCAAGGAGAAATAATTTCAACTCTGAGATTTGCTGATGACATCGTCATCTTGGCCGACAAGCCTGAGGATTGAAATGAGTTTTTGAATGGTATGGACTCCGTCTTACGGAAGGAATTCATGATGAAAATTAATAAATGTAAAACAAAAATACTGGAATGCAGCCGAAATAAATCAGAAACCTCTATGGACATCAAATTGGCAGGTGAAAAGCTGAAGGAAGTAGGAGACGTCTGTTACTTAGGAAGCAGAATAACCAGTGATGGACGAAGCAAAGAGGATATAAAAAGTAGGTTGGCTCAGGCAAGGAAAGCCTTTCTACAAAAAAGGAATCTGTTGACATCGAATATAGATTTAGGTATTAGGAAGTCATTTTTGAAAGCCTTTGTCTGGAGCGTAGCGCTCTATGGAAGTGAAACTTGGACTATTGGTGCAGCAGAAAAGAGGAGAATTGAAGCATTTGAAATGTGGTGTTACAGGAGAATGATGAAGATCAGAAGGGTAGATAGGGTTACAAACGAAGAGGTATTAAGGCGAGTGGGAGAGGAGAGATGTTTCTGGCGACTGCTAATGAAGAGAAGAGATAGGTTGGTAGGACACATACTAAGACACCCAGGAATAGCAAGCTTAGTTATGGAAGGAAGGGTCGAGGACAAGAACTGTAGGGGTAGACCAAGGTTAGAATTTGTTAAACAGATAGCCTCGGATGTAGGGTGTGGTAGCTATGTAGAGATGAAACGATTGGCTCAGGACAGGGAGGCTTGGAGAGCTGCATCAAACCAGTCAAAAGACTGAAGACTCAAACAACAACATCCGCCACATGGGATGCACTACGTGGGTGTATCACCTCTCCGCCTGCTACGACACCCGATACCGTAGTAGGTTCATGGAATTATTATTATTATTATTACAACTGCAAACAGAAGAAGTAAAAGAAGGTGGTGTGGGCCATGAAGGATGATGATGATAATTGTCGTTTAAAGGGGCCTAACATCTAGGTTATCGGCCCCTAATGGTTTGGGTGAACGTGAAGATGATAATGAAATGCGAACTACAACTAAAACTAACTACCAACTTACATACTAGAAGAAGAAATGGAGAACAAAATGAGAATAGGGAAAATAAAGGACAGGAGGAAAAGAAATGCCCTCAACCCTCGAAGAATGCGGATTGAGGGACTTGGAAGGAAGGAGAGCCATGAAAGGCAGATAGGAAAGTGAAAGAGGAGGGGGTCCGCCCCAGAGGTAATGGATAAAAGGGGGAAAACCGGACCCAGCTCAGGAATACCTCGGGGTCGCTAACTCCTGAACTCACCAGCCGTGAGCCCCTGAGGGTGTAGCAATATCTAGGGTGCACCAGAAGTGGTGGGGCTACATACACCCTGCCTCCTTGAGGACCTTGAGCAGAAGGCAGGTGATAACATGAAAAAGAAGGCTGACCCCTCGCAGAAGGAGGGTATCAGAAAAGTTGAGACAAGGGCCAATTAAGGCGGGAAAGGAAGAGACTCCCTATGCCTCGGATACCCTAATACCGTCGGGGTCGGAAGAGAACAAGAGTTGGCCAAGTGAGGTCGACAGGAAAGAAGACGGAGAGGAGCCCGGCACAAATAAGTGGAAGCAATGCCGGACTCAGCTGGGTCCCGTGGTCGCCAACCCACGTCCCACTAGATGTGAGCCCCTGGGGGGGGGGGGGGGGGCATGAAGGCTTCTAGCGACTGATGTGAGGACGAGCTCATGGAGTAAGGAATACAGGCAACAACTAGGCCTAGCCCAAGTTCTCTAAACTGAAGCCAACTACAAAAGGAAGCGTGGTCGTTAATTTGAGGTTAGTGTTGCAATTACAGTTATAAAAAACAGGCCTGACAAGAGGGAGGGGCAAACGGGGCTGTAGCCCTGGTGCCTGGACTTGATGAAGGGCCCAAGGTGGTAGAGGAGCCCAGAGTAGACAAATTCACTCTTTTTTTTTTTTTTTTCGGAAACTTTCGCGGCCAGATCTAATGTTGTTAACTGTAGTGTCTCAGGTTGTTTTTCCTCGTCGAGAGTTGCTTCTTTGCCAACGTTTCGCCATCGTTCTTCCAATGAGCATATTGCTATTTACCAAAAAAAAAGTTATGTTTTCTTTCCGTGAAGATATAGCTCTTTACAAAACTCAGGTTCTGTTTTCTTGATTTTATATTTATCTATACGAATATAATAAAGCTGAAGATTTTGTTTGTGTGTTTAAACGCGCTAATCTCTGGAACTACCAGTCGGATTCGAAAAAATATTAGCCTACTTTTCACATTTTGCAAAAATGAGGAAAAAGTAGACTTATGAGATCGATCTGGGCAAATGTCTGTCTGTCTGTCTGTCTGTCCTTCTATCAGTCTGGCTGTGTGTGTGCTCCCCCCCCCCCCCCCCACACCCTTTCAACTCCTAAACGGCTGCAGTTATCGAAACAAAATTTGGTATGAGTAAAGATCTATACCTTAATATCTCAATGCCGTATTTGAAAATGATGTCAGTGCTACCAACTGCTGAAAAATCGCAATTGAAATTTAAGCTCCATGTTGGATATCTTGGAAGGTATGCATGGGAGCTATTTCAAATTGTCACACGTATAGACAATAATATTTCAGTTTAATTTCCAGGAGGTCATATATGACAGTGTTGCCAAAATTATTCTAAGTCTGCTGATAGGTCCAATTCTTAAATGCATATAACTTCTACACTATCAATTGGAATTCAACCAAACCTCGTATTTATTATGTGTACATAAACAGATATGACTGAGCGTATTCTTAAGAGCCACCAGGGCTGCCAACTGTTAATGAATGCTCTCAATTTCTTTTATCAAAATACCAATATATCAGAAAGTATGCAAGTCTACCGCTTTAAACTATGCACACGTATAGTACCTGACTTTCTACATATATTAATTTGGAGTAACTAATATACGTCAGTGCTACCAACATGATTCTACGCCTGCTGATAGGTACAATTTTAAATACATATAACTTCTATATTGTCATTTGGATTTCAACCAAATTTCGTATGTGCTATGTGCTCTTCTTAAGAGCAACCAGGGCGGCCAACTGTTAATAAATGCTGTCTCTATATTTGTTACCCTAATATCAATATATCAGAAAGTATGCAAGCCAATAGCTCTAAACTTTGCACACGTATAGTACCTGGCATTCTAGATTAATTTGGAGTAACTAATATACGTCAGTGCTGCCCACATGATTCTAAGCCTGCTGATAGGTCCAATTTTAAAATGCATGTAACTTCTATACTAACTAATGGATTTTATTCAAAATTGGCACAACAATAGATCATATTAGTTCAGATCATTTCTGACCAACACATGCATGACACTGTTGCCAACATGATTTTAGGCGCGCTGTTAGATCCAATGTCTAACTGCATGTAACGTCCATGCTATCCATTGGACTTCAACCAAATTTTGTATTCTGTACCTTAAGAGATAGAACTAAGAATATATTCAGTCTCCAGGGCTGCCAACTG
Organism: Meconema thalassinum; assembly: GCA_946902985.2. Classification (NCBI taxonomy): domain Eukaryota; kingdom Metazoa; phylum Arthropoda; class Insecta; order Orthoptera; family Tettigoniidae; genus Meconema; species Meconema thalassinum. The sequence goes on from OX336390.1 coordinate 792,212,644, forward strand.
TAGTGCTCTATTAGGCTACATTATGCCAGGTACACTGTATTTCGAACTAATTAGAAATTTCGATATTACCAACTTAATTTCGTCATTATTTTAGATAGATTCATTTAGATTAATTATTGACATGAATCTTAAATTTTAAGAAAAAGTAAGCTCTTTAGTTCATCACGGAACTTCTTGTTTTTGTATATGATAACAAGATTCATGAGGAATAATTTAGGCTATGTAGAATTAGGCTACATCTCTATGATAACCTTAAAGATTGATATTTGTTCAGTAAGTCGGAAGAACAAGCGCTCAACAGCTTCAGTAGTATCTAAGTATATTGTTGCCTGGCAATGCGGGCTGCATCGCGTCGCCCCTACCAGTGTTGTGGTGCAGAATTGCGAGCTGCTTATAAATTGCAGTCACGGGGAGTAATTAGTGCAAAAAGATTTCTTAGGCCCCATGAAACAGTTATCATCATGACAATAGTATTCTGAGGTTATCAGCTGCAATAAGCGTTGATGCCCAAAATCGCGGGTTCAAACCTGGCCAAAGTCGTCCGATTTTTAAAGCGTTAAAATCCTTCAGTATGACATCTTTTGGAGAGGAAGTAAAGCCGGTGGGCCCATGTCATAGATTTATGGCATGAAAAAGAACCTACCACTACAATTGGTAGTGTGAGGACTACTTGAAACTGAACTTGCCCAGTTCCATTCATCTTCATTCATTTCATCTCATCTACACTAGACGGTACTTGTAGCTCACCCCATGGGTGCCCGCATGGAAGCAGCTACAAACTCTGGCGAGCCGAACATGTCCTCGGACACTCCCGGCACTAAAAGCCGTACGCTAAATAAACAAATAGTTTATATTTCTTGATTTTGTATTTATACAGTACATTAGTGTCAGACAGCTTCGGGAAACTCATCAGCGAGTCATTCTGCCTTGAAGCCTACTGTAGCGATGGCGAAACATTCGCTATCATTATCAATATAGAACTGAACATCCTGCCAGCCATATCACAGCGCTACTGTAGCAGGAAGTACGAGTTTTTAATAATAGACCTGCTCTGAAAAGGCCATCGGAAGTTTAAAGATAAATGTTGCTGCAATAAAAACAACAATGATAATAATAATAATAATAATAATAATAATAATAATAATAATTATAATGAAATTCAATAAATGCAAAACAGAAAATAATAGAAAGATGCCGAAAGAAATCAGAAACCCCTATTGGCGTCAAATTGGCAGGTGAAAAGCTAAATTAAGTAGGTGACTTCTGCTAGTTAGGAAGCAAAATAACCAGTGAGGACGAAGCAAAGAGGATGTAAAAAGTAGGTTGGCTCAGACAAGAAGAGATATTTAACATAAAGAAATCTTACATACTTTACTTTTACGCGATCAGGCCCAGGGAACCGCGCGCTGCTACAAGGGTTCTCCTCCACTGGATTCTGTTTGCTGCTCTCTGTTGCCAATCATCCTCTATTCCAATCTGTAGCAGGTTTACACGGATTCCGTCCTTCCATCTTTTCCTTGGCCTACCCAGTGGTCTTCTTCCATGAGGAACAAAATTGAGCAGTTTCAGAGGGCATCGGCATATGTCCATCCTAGTGACATGGCCTGCCCATGCCAGACGTTTGCTTCTCATTATACCTTTGGGGTCTAATACATGGCATCCAGCTCTCGATTGTACCGTATACGCCATTCACCAGTGTCCTCATTTTGAACGGGACCAAAGATCTTCCTCAAAACTTTCCGCTCAAAAACAAGGAGATTATTCAAATCTTTTTTTCCGAATACTCCAGGTCTCGCTTCCATACAGCACTACAGGCTAAATTAGTGTCTTGAATAGTTGGAGTTTGAACTTGCTCGATAGACTGCGGGACTTAAGAAGATGACTGAGACTGTAGTAGGAGTGATTTCCGGCTAAGATCCTCGCTTTAATCTCTGCCTGATATGATGCATCCTCTACAAACATAACGCCTAGGTACTTATTTATTTATTTATTTACTTATTTATCGTATGGCTTTTAGTGCCGGGAGTGTCCGAGGACATGTTCGGCTCGCCAGAGGCTGTAGCTGCTTCTAGTGGACGCCCATTGGGTGAGCTACAAGTTCCGTTCCATTTCAAGTAGTTCCAACTTTCGCTACCAGATGTCAATGATACCTAGTGGTGAACGTTGGAACTTTGATGGAGCGTTCCAACGAAATAACCTAGAAATTTAGCTTCACACAAGTTAAGTCTGTCTATGGATCTTTTACATGCCATAAATCTATGACATGGGACCGCTGGCATATTGAAGGATTTTAACGCTCTTAAAAAATCAGACGACTTCGGCCGGGTTTCAACCCGGCACAGCAGTTCAGCATGCGACCAACAACGCAACCGAAGCGCCTACAGTAGGTACTTAAAATCATGAACTCTCCGGTTGCAGGAAATCTGTTGACATCAAATATCGATGTACGGTAGGAAGTCAATTTTGAAAGCTTTTGTCTGGACCGTGAAATTTGGACTGTCGGCGGAACAGCATAAAAGAGGAGAATAGAAGCATTTGAAATGTGGTGTTACAGGAGAATGATGGAGATCAGATGAGTAGATAGAGTAACAAAATAAAAGAGGTATTAAGACGAGTGGGCGAGGAGAGATGTTTCTGGCGACTGCTAATGATGAGAAGAGATAGGTTGGTAAGACACATACTAAGACACCCAGGAATAGCAAACTTAGTTATGGAAGGAAGGTTCGAGGATAAGAACTGTAGGGGTACACCAAGGTGGTGTTATTATGTTAAACAGATTGCCTCCGATGTACGAGGGGTGTGGTAGATATGAAGGGATGAAAGGATTAGTCCAGGACAGGGAGCAAGGATAGGTTCATCAAACCCGTCAAAAGACTGAAGACTCAAACACCAACAATAATAATAACTATGGATCAAGTTTCTAAAATAACTGATTTTTGCATGCAGATTATGCTGGAGCCCGTGTATCGAGGTCGGCCCTCAGCGACTTCGGTATGATCTCAGTGGGAGAGACTGTGATAGGCAATAAGTTATAGTAACAAATTCCTGTCGCCGGACTGTGATGTCTATTAGGATTCTCTTCAGCGCTTTATCAATAAGAATAATGCCTGGTCTATTTTCTGATACAGGCCTATCTGTGACTAGCAGTAGTGCCCGGTTTCGCCCGGTGGATTTATTTGTTTTATGGATGATAATGAATACTACTGCAGAAGTGGCACACGATACTGTCTTAAACTAACAGAAAGAAATATTTTAAAAATATAACTTTTTGAGGTGGTGGTGGTTGTAGTGGGGGTGATAAGTAGTACAGTATAATGAACGTAACATTCAGGTCATTTTCCCGTTATGATAATAATGAATAGGGAAACGGCTATTTACTAACTACAGCACTGTCAAATGTCATTTACAAACGAATAAAAAAAATATTAGAATGAGAAGTAAGTGAAATAAAAGACACTGCCTAGGGCCTATATCTCATTGGCTGTTGGAAATGTAGAGACGAATAGTGTCGTCTTTTGTCACATAGCGCCGTAGGAAAATAATCAGAACACTTTGGAAAACTTCTGATGTCCCGAGCTCCTGAGTTAGCAATAGTATCATTTATCGCCACATAGCGCTCAACGATAAGGTTCGGAATAAATGATGGTAAATTTGAAAGCACCAACGCTTATTGCAGCTGATAACCTCAATATACTGCACCAACACCATTGCACTTATACAGAGGCATAATATTTTCATGATGATAACTGTTTTAAGGGGCCTAAGAAATCTTTTTGCACTAATTACTCCCCGAGACTGCAATTTATAAGCAGCGCAAGGTTTAACTATTTTCGCAATTCTGCACCAGAACACTGGTAGGGGCGACGTGATGCAGCCCGAATTGCCAGTCCAATAAACTTATTAAACTACTCTTAAAGTTACACTACTACGGACATGAATGGTTCTAGGGCCTTAATACGTGGTTTTTAAGTTAATTTTGTCTGTTATTCTAAATGTAGGGAATGGAGAGCGTTGTCCAAAATATCAAGTGGACAGTGTTACCAGCAGGGTTTCAAAGTGTATGTAAAATTCTGTGCAATTAGGAGGAACGGTGTAGATTTGTGATAAAGGGCCTAAATGCAGGGAATTGAGTGGTCTTTCCGAAATTTTAAGTGGACAGTGTCACCCGCAGGGTTCCAAAGGGTAAATATACACAATGTGGTACAGCGGTGAAACGGTGTAGATTTGTGCCAAAGGACCTAAATGCAGGGAATTGAGTGGTCTGTCCGAAATTTCAAGCAGACATTGTTACTGGTCAGGTTCGAAAGGGTAAGTATGTAAAATTTGGTTCAGATCGGTGAAACTGTGTAGATTTGTGCCAAAGGGCCTAAATGCAGGGAATGGAGTAGCCTGTCTGAAATGTCATGCAGACCGTGTTACTCGCAGGGTTCCAAAGGGTAAGTATACAAATTTTGGTTCAGATCGGTGAAACGGTGTAGATTTGTGCCAAAGGGCTTAAATTCAGGGAATGGAGTGGTCTGTCCAAAATTTCATATAAACAGCGTTACTCTCAGGGTTCCAAATGGTAAGTATACAAAATTTGGTTCAGATCGGTGAAACGGTGTACGTATCACTAACCATAACGCCAGTGCACGCAGATAAAGCTGTTCGGGAGCGCTTGTTCTTCCGACTTACTGAACAAAAATCAATCTTTAAGGTAACATGAGATGTGTAGCCTAATGCTGCATAGCCTAAACTATTCCTCTTGAATCTGGCTATCATATACAAAAATATTTTTTTAAATCCGACTGGTAGTTCCAGAGATTAGCGCGTTTAAACAAACAAAAAAAACTCTTCAGCTTTATTATATTAGTATAGATCACTGACCTGTCCCATAGTATTTTGTGTGTATCGTTCTCCCGAAGAGTATCAGGAATACATTGATAGTAAAGCAGAACATTATTACTTAAGCAGTGCTTCTTTGCCAAGTTCAGGTGGAGTATCTTGGATACTTGGCCATGCCTCTTCAAGTAAAAAGTAGATAGAATTGTTGGACAGCCCCTGCGATATGCTGGGTGGACTCTGATTCGCGATGGCATCTCATACATTTGTCATCTGGCATGTTTGCCTTAATGATGTATTCCTTCCAATATCCCTTCCCTGACCCGTCCTGAAAAGAAATGTACATGGCCATTGGCTGCATTAATAAAATTATTATATAGTTCATTGTCGGAATACGTGCTAGTTGTGTACATTACCTGCAAGGATCCGTGCTACTTCCTTCACTATAGTCCGCATCTTGCAACAAGAAAACGCAGGTTTTGCCTAGACCAATAATTACAAGGCCGCGTTATCCATATATCCACCCTGGGTTTTGTCACGCACTATGGGAGTACTCACACATCAAAAAACTTTATCCAGACCAATCGTTTGGCATATAATGCTTTCAGTGTACGCAACTAGCACCATCTAATCATGACCTTCATACCATGTAAACTTACACAAGTAGCACCAAACGCAACGAGATCGTACGCATATTGCAATACACCACTTGATCTTGTATCTCGTACGCATATTGCATATTGCAATACACCACTTGATCTTGTATCGCGACCATGACCCCTTCAGCCTCAGGAAATACTGTAGATCTGCATGGGTCAGTCAGCAGCTCGACGCATTTATGTCGATAAATTCCTGACTGAGATCATGCGGATGACGGCCGTGCAGTGCTTTCTGAGTCCACTGTTGAAAGCTTGTTGGTTATATGATCTTTGTATGAGTCACAGGAGCATGAGCAATAATGTGGCAACACCGAGCACTAATTCAAGATGATGTCATACCCCAACTCTCGTTGTACAGAGTGTTAAAACATATTAAATAGTTTAGGAGGTACCGTAATAGTATGCATCAAAACTAGAAAAAAAAAATGTCGAACCAACTTGGGTCCTAGAGCGCATATTTTCTGAGATCAAACGCTTGTTCATAGGAGGTACTGATGGGCTGCAAGTGGACTCGCAAAGAATCGAGTCTGGGCCATAAAACTCAAGGTAGGCCTACTCGAGTCCGGAATCGAGGCTGAGGCCGCTGTCAGCGTTGTCTATGAGCCATGTATGGAAACAACACGATGCAAATGTCGGTAGGCCTAGGCCAAATATTGTATTTGTTTCCTATTAATGCACAATGATATAATAAAATATTCAAAATTGATAACCGGCAAGAAGTGGACTGATGAAAGAAAAAGAAGAACGCAATGCACTGAAGAGAGATTTCGCTTCCAGGTGATCATTTGCTAAGCAGTAGTATGTATGGCTGTTGATAACGCATGAATTCTTATGACATCTTTGGTTGTCTGGTTAAAGTTGCAGGCCGGAGTTCGATTCCCGGCGGAGAAATTTTTTAAAACTTGATTTTTATTGATGTATAACATCTTTCCACTTGGTAGCTGGGTATTTTTGAGGGAGTGATTTTGAAAAATGGGACGGAAGTGTGTAAGACGCCGGCAGTGGTACCATGTGGAATGTACACTGGAGAAAATAGAAATTGCAACACCCAGAAGGAGTGGTGCTACATTGCTGCAATTGGACATGTAGGACGAGTGTTCGGTTGTGATTCGATGATTACACTTTCAGGTCCCTCTGACCGCAAGTTTGGACAACAATCAATACAGGATGTGCCCACCACGAGCTGCAATACATTGATGAATTCGGCGAGGCATGGAGTCAATAAGGCCCTGGATAGCTTCGTGAGGAATTGTGGCCCATGCTTGCTGCTCAGCACGGGTCAGTTGTTCCAGAGTTGTGGGTGGCTGAGGACGGTTGGCCAGTTGTCGACCCATCATGTCCCACACATGCTCAATAGGACTGAGGTCCTGGGATCTGGCGGCCATTCTAAGGTTATGATGTCGTGTAGAGCTTCTCTGGAGATGCGTGCAGTGTGAACCCGGGCATTGATTGTCCTGCTAACACATCCCATTAGCAATGTTCGCCATCATAGGGACAACCACTGGATTGAGTACCCTATCAACGTACTGTTGAGCAGTCATGTGTCCTCAACAAGCACTAATTGTGATTTCACATTAAAGCCAATAGCTCCCCAGACCATAATGCTTGGTGTTGGCCCTGTGTGCCTCTCGACAATAAGTTCTGGGCGGCCCCTCTCCCCGGTACGTCGGCGCACACGATTCCGACGATCACTGCGGGCAAGACAGAAGCGCGATTGATCACTAAAGACGACCCTATGTCATTCGTCGACCCACGTCGATCCTTCTTGACACCAGGCCAGCCTACACGTCGCTGTTGTGGGGTCAATGGAACACCTTCTGCAGGGACACGGGATCGTAAGCCAGCTGCACGCAGGTGATTACCAACTGTTTGTTGTGTAACGTGGGGTGCCACAGCTGCTCGAATTTGCGCTGCTGTTGCATGGGGTTCCATCCGGGCCATCCGAATGATGCGGCGATCCTCTCTCACAGTTGTCTGTCGCGCTAGGTCTGTGCCTGGTCTACGAGTGTGGGTACCTTCATTTGACCACTGCTGCCATACACGTTGTACCGTAGATGCCGGTCAGCCCACACGTGCAGCGACAGTCCTTAGTGATAATCCAGCATCACACAGCCCAATTATCCGAGCCCTCTCAAACGGCGACAGTTGTTGATAGCGTGCTCTTCTCTGCCGTCGAGGTATGTTTGACGGGGAACACTTCACTGCACAGACTACAAGTCAACTACGCTACACCAGGGTCCGTATACTGGAGTTGATTCCTCCGCGACCAATCACGTGGGGAGACCTGTAGCAACAATCCAATGGGTCTGAAACATTGATCGCTTACATACCTACATGGCATAGATCCATATCTTGAAAATCAACACAAACGACCAATGCCTTCATGGTGTTGCAATTTCCATTTTCTTCAGTGTATATCACATACGGATTACTTCAAGGTTTGGAGGCGCCATTACAGATATTTCTTCAATAAATCATCTTCAAGTTGCCGTTCTTTGGTATACAAATATTCATTATATCATATTTGCTGAAAACAATTATGATTTATTAAGAGTCTCTCAATCTCTGGATAAAAGTGATGGGCATCCACTCCCTGACTAACTTTTCTCAACACTTTCATACTGAACGGTAAACGTTCATGCGAACTCATGTGTCAACTGATTGAAACACAAACCACATGCTAAAATACTTCGTATCAGTATTTAAATGTTGATATGCTTTAATATGAAACATTGTAACTAGTCGGCAAAGCCGGTGTTATGTTTCTGCACAATGGCTATTCAGATATTAACCCACATTGCGGTAATGCAGTGATCAATGTAATAGGCCTATATATCGATGTTTTATACGGGAACTGAGCTAGCTTTTCATGGACCACTATAGGAATTCCCTTTACTGTCAAGTAGGCGTATTCATAAGTAATTTAAAACTCAATTCCACGCAGGAACATTATCGAAAATTATTAATGGAATATTAATGGAGTATAAAGAAATACTTCCATATTATTACCGGCACGTGAAAATGAGTAACTGTCTTGTACTCTATATTTATGTGGTGGTAATGGTTACGTGGATAGCATCTTGGTCTGAGAATCATGAGGTCTCAGGTTCGAATCCCAGTCCCGGCAATTATTTTTGCTACCGGATTATCGATTTAAACGATATCTATCATAATTCATAACATTATGCGTCTTTTTTTAACAAAATCTAGCCTAAGCCGACATGAAATTACGATTTATCAAATTTTAATTTCAATAGTTTGCACCAAGCAGGAGTTGGGAAATTTGATTGTATTGAACATTATTTCTAGTAGTCTATAGATAGGCTAGGCTATGGTTTCATTCCTCCTCCTCTCAATTTACAATATAATATGTGATGTTTGTTCAAACAAGTGTGACAGTAACACATCTCCAATTCAATCTATACATGAAAACGGAGCGTAAATTAACATTTTCAGAATGTCCAAGCTGTGAAGTATACGATTAGGATAATATTGTAATGTTATCAACTTTGCTCCACGTTGAGTGTACAAGTGTAACAGTAATTAATGCCCCATGTTGGTAGCGACAATTGTAACGGTTTGGCGGCCCCTAACTGTTGGGTGATAAATGTAACTGTTTACCTTTGCCTAAGCTATGTTGTTTTAATGGGCGCCAAGACCTCAACGCAATGCTGAAATCTAAATTTGTATTTAACAACGTCTAGCTCTGGTTGAACACCTTCAAGAATCTATTCACTCAGATCGTGGTATGATTTGATCATTAACCCAACAAACAATTGTATCAGGAGAAGGAATTGGTCTATATCTAATTCTACCTACTGAAAGCAAAGATTGCATTGTAAAAGAAATGAATTTATTATATAAAACAAGTATAGCAAAATTAATAATAATTATAAGTTTACAATTTAAATTGGAGCGTTGCGATTTTAATATTACCGATAGAAAATTACGTGAAAACGGAGTCTGATAAATTATTGATTTTACTCTTATTCCCAAGCTATGAAGTTACTGAAATATGAAATATAAAACAAAGAGAAATGAGAGATTGCGTATTTCTGCGTCATTCGCGCTTACCACTGGAAATTGCTAAAGCATTTCCCTCGTACTGGATGATGCTGTGTGCTTCCCACAGTCTCCTGGACGTCGTCATCTCCGTCGATATTTGATGATATACTTGTAGATTTGGTGACTTTATGGTCCTAACAACGGAGCCATACCCTCGTACAACCAAACTGGTTAAGTTTTAAACAGATAGTTCTCCACTCCACGGAACATCGGAGCGACACACACTTGCAACCGAACTAGTCAAGTCTTTCAGAGATTGTCCTCGTTCCACGGCGCGCCGAACGATATATGCACACGTCGGCTCCCCACCTCGGTACCGACTTCCAGCTTACGTAGTCTCCACTGATTGGCTGCTCCCCACGTGCTACTTCCCCTTCTCTGGCTCATTACACACGGTGCGCGGATGATGAAGTCGATTTCCGTTCCAACTATCCGCCTTTTCTTGACGCTGCGACCCAAGCTTGCGTAATAATTCTTGACAAGAATCAGCCTGTATTTGAATTTCCAGTGAGTCATGTCTCTCATAATATCCTAACTGACGAAAACTCCGTAAAATTCCGTAATCACATAATTTTCTATGATATTGTCGTTCGTAATAATTTGCTTGATAGCGTTTTCTAAGACATAGAAAACCTATCTGTATGCTTATAATTTTATAAAATGCTCCGAAAATATCTTAATAATAATTATAATAAATTAATAATAATAATAAATTAACATGAAAAATTCTCTTGGCTGAACAATTTGCCGCGTAAATAAATATAGAATGGCTTCCTACTGACTTATGTCAGTGGCATAAAAAAAACTCGAAAAACACGTTACATATTCGCCTCGGATCATCGGATGATTTACCGTGACGACGGTCCATTATCCGATTATCCCAGACACGTTAATAAACCCCATCCAAAATACATATTACATAAATGAAATCACCCTAAATTACAGATATATACACTCATAATTTTTCTTCACGCACTTTGCGTCAAAGTTTGTTGTCACTATGGATTGCACTTTGCAACCAGTCCAATGTTTTTCATATAGAATAGTGTTCCACGGATATTTCCGCCTCTCAAATTTCTCTATGTTGGAGAAATAGACATAATTAATGTGTGAGCACTATGTATTTATGATGTCATATCACACGCATTGAAGGTGTTCTGATATATTTATATCACCATAGAACTTCCTAATTTCACTGGAGGTCCCTTCCTTATGGTGAAATTTAATCTCACTTATCACTGAGCACACGATCACACTATTGTGCCAGCGCATCGTGACCATAATACTTGATCTCTCTTTATAAAAGATGAAATTAATATTGACTTCTGAAAAAAAAACAGTAAATGCGCATTACATATAACACCAAATATTTCTGTGCCGTAATCGCCCTGTCTTGTAAGTTCCCGTAGACCATATTCTACTTAATACTAATTTTCAACACAGACCAGTTCTCCTCACACAAATAATACCATTGTACAAATTACCTTAAATTACACACTTACAAATCTTACATGGCGAGGCCGTAAACAGAAATCACGTGTGCTGTTATGTATGAGTTTCATGAAGGACTGTCTCGCATTCTGATGGCCCATCTTTTGTCCCGTGGACGCCTTAAGCAAAAATACCCTGTACAAGCGCTCACCCATCTCTTGGGGACAAATGGGAATTCACCAGCGCTACCAAATTCTGGCCTTGGTGTATCGAGACATTTTAGTGCTCAAGAGCATCCGACAATCCCGTCATATTTCCCTGTACCTTAAAAACTCTCATTTACTTACATACTACCCCCCCCCCCCTGTGTGACTTCTGATACGCCTGCCTGGAAGACCATCTCCTCCCACGCACCAAATACCACACTTACTCATTTGAGAGGCTGGCTCGCCAGCTAATCATCCTCACTTTATGACACATACTTTCGGAGACTATGTATATTATACGTCCCGTATAATCTGTTTCCCTCACTATTCTCCAGCACATATGCTGTTTTCCCAATACGTTTGGAAACTATAAATGGGCCCTCGTAGAGATAAAAGAACTTGGACATGACTTTCTCTAGCTTATTTGACTGTTTCGGCACTCTAAGTAAGACTCTGTCTCCCGGCTCGAATAGGTCAAATTTAGTTTCTTTTTGTTGGCGAATTCTCTTTTGTGCTGACTTAGATAAATTCTGTTTCGCCAACTGGACAATGTAATCCATCCCCGGTTGCTTACCCTCATTTTGTGGTCTTTTTCCGAAGTGAACTTCGTATGGCGTCAATTTCGTGCTCTCATGCTGGACAGAATTCAGCCAAGTCTCGACCTTGGGAAGATGTCCAACCCAGGCCGCATGCTTGTCATGCACTAGAGTCCGAAAAAGACGAGCCACTTCCCTTAATGGACGCTCTGCAGAATTACCCTGAGGGTACCTTACAGAGGAATGAACGTGTGTTATACCAGCTTCCTGCATACTGGTTCTCCATTTCTTTGCAGTAAACTGTGGTCCACTGTCAGATAGTATCCTGAGAGGAATGCCAAACACAGGTACATACTCATTAATGATCAGACGGCTACACGCTAGTCCCGTGGCTTTCCTTAGCGGATATAGCTTGATATACTTACTAAAAGCGTCAATAACTATAAAATGTACTCGTAGCCGTACTGTCCTTTAACGATCGGGCCAAATAAATCCACACACAGTAGTTCGCCGGGACTACTGGTGAGAACTGCAGATCTCTCCCCCACTAAATATTTAACTGGATATTTACTCCTTTGACAGGTGTCACACTTAGCTAAAATCCTCCTAACATCCCTTCCCATTTTACTCCAAATGAAGTCACGACCAATTTCATAGAAAACCTTGGCAGCACCAAAGTGTCCTAATTCCCTATGAATGAACCAAATTAGCTCCTCCCGCAAAGTGGCAGGAACACATATTGCCCACCGATTATTCCTACATTTCCTTGCAAGAAGCCCATCCTGCATCTTGTACGTGAACCGTCCTACTTTCACATACTCTTCTTCACCTATTTCCAACCTAGCCAGTGGCTCCTTTAACTTAACGTCACCACGTTGCTCCACTAGCATATTTCTCAGTGTCTGTAACGATGCCCTGTTGCTACTGTCCACACATGCACATATTAAAATACCGTCCTCTGCTTTAACCACAGGATAATCCCTACATAAATTAGTGTCCCTCGATAGCATGTCTGCAAGAATGTTATCTTTACCTTTAATATATTTTACTGTGAATTCGTATTCCTGCAGAGCAAGAATCCACCTACTAACTCTGTTAGAACTGAGTTTACAAGTCCTCATATACAGTAGTGCATGGTGATCTGTATGGATCTCAAATTTCCCCCCTACTAAATACATTCTAAATTTCCCTAAACTGAAAACAATACCTAAAAGCTCTAACTCAGTAATCGTGTATCTTTTCTCTGCTGCTGTCAGTCCTCGCGAGGCTAAAGATACAATGCACAGATTACCCTCATCATCTTTCTGACATAATACTCCAGCAATGCCTATATGTGAAGCATCTGTCATAATCACATATTCCTTATCTTTTAACGGATATTTCAGCACTACAGCTTTCTCAAAACCTTCCTTCAGCGCTCTAAAAGCCTGATCATGCTTGGACTCCCATCTGCACCGAGTCCCACTTTTAAGCAATTCCCTGAATGGTTCTACCAACCCTGAGTATTTAAGAACGAACCTCCTGAAAAAGTTGCAAATTCCCAGGTAAGTTTTTAACTGTTTAACATTCTGTGGCACCTCTGCGTTAAGTATCTTATTAACCCTTCTTTCTTCTGGTGTTACACCTCTACTCGACACTCTATGACCTAAAAATGTCACTTCTGACTGACAGAATGACGACTTCGACAGCTTCAAAGTGAACCCTGCCTGATCTAACTTCTGAAAAACTATATCTAAATGACGTAGATGCTCCTCAAAACTGCGTGAACTAATTACCATATCATCTATGTAAATGGTTACAAACTCTCCTGTGTCATCCCCTAATGCGATGTTTAAAGCCCTAATTAAAGCTGCTGAACTACTCTTTAACCCATAAGGTGTTCTACAAAATTGATAAAGGTTATATTTATGACTAAAAGCTGTAAATGGTCTATATTCGTACATAAGTGGCACTTGCCAAAAACTGGAACTCAAATCTACACAAGTGAAATACTTCTTCCCCTCAAATGTTTGCATTAATTCTTCTATTGACATAGATTTCAGCTGATCTGAACTAATTCTACTGTTAACCAAACGAGCTTCTAAACAAATACGAACTGTGCCGTCGGTCTTGGGTACCGTGATCAAAGAATTAACATATGGACTGTTAGAGTGCTCAATAATCCCATCTTCAAGCATCTGATTAATTTGTGCCTCAACTGCACTCTGATAAGCGAAAGGTACAGGATATCTATGTCCTGTGAATACTGACCTATCAATAACGTTCAATGAATGTATATAGCAATTGGCCATACCAATACGATCCTCAAACACTCTCCTATTACACAATAACACATCATAGAGCCGAACACACTGTTCATCCTCTATATTTCCCTGAAATGCAGCATCACGTAACGAGTCCTCTAGACTTCCGTTCGTAATCACACTGCCCACAAAACATGGAGAACCCCGCTCTACGGCTGGCGATATCTCATTTATAGTACAAATCACACCTACAATACTACTCCTCTGAATATGGTCATTGAACGCTACTTCTACTTCAGAATCTCCCCATTTAAATTCCAAACTCCCTACATCATAACATAAGTTACCCGACACTCTACTTAGCCACTCTGAACCCAAGATAATACTGAATACTAAATTTGGAATTACAAGGCAAATCTGCTTCTCTACATGATTATTAATTTTAATGTCTACTAAAACTTGCTTAGAAATTACTTTAGACCTCTTCCCAACAGCTGTGATAACAAAAGTGCTTTTAATTGGCATCTCCTCAAAATTTACTCCAGTTCCTTTCATTTTATCATAAAATGCACTACTTATGCAACTCTTCATACAACCACTATCAATTAAAACATCTGTGTACGCCTCGGACACGTTAAATTTAACTATGGGGCTCTTACTAACCACTTCCTGAACAATACCTTCATCATTTAGTTCATGTAATAATTCATTTCTTACATTTAGGTCATAGGGTTCCTGTATAATTGTATGGACAGGGCATGCTACAGACTGAGATTCTGACCTTACTTCGCAGCCTGGTTCGCGTTTAAAGAACCGCTACAGCTGGCCGTAGTACTACTAACTACTGAACTGGTCTGGTTGTTCTGGGCTGTGTTGTCATTGTTTGGCTGTATATTACTACCACTAGGCTGTCCTCTTCCTTGACCCCTATTCTGGTTGTAATTATTGTCATTATAATTTCTCCCTTGATTTCCCCTGTAATCATTGTTCCTCCCTTGATTTCCCCTGAAATCATTGTTCCTCCCTTGATACTGATCACCATAGCCATTTCCTCTGTTCTGATTTAGCTGATTATTATTATTTCTATTTTGAGCTTTGGCCCCTTCGCCACCGTTCCCTTGAACTTCTTGATGCCTGGCTTCATTAGGTCTATTATTATTATTACCCTGGTTCCGATTGAAATTGTCCTCATAACCCCCTCTCCCTAGTGCATCAAATGTGCTTAACAAATTTTCTACTTGTGATATTGTCTTTACATTCTGGATACAAGCAGCCTCCTTGATCCTATAGGGAAAGTGCCTAAGAAGCAACCTCACCACATCACTTTCCTCCTTCAAGCCATCAAGATATTTACACACTAATACCTGCCCTAAAAAGTATTCGGTCATGGTGGAGCTTCCTTTAGGGTTATATTTACCACACACTACTCCCTCACGATGCTGCGACTGAATAACCTCATTCCAGAACTTTTCACAGAATTTCATTTTAAAAACATTAATATCAGTAAACTTGTCTCTGTAGACAGCAAACCAATTCCTCGTTTCCCCCACAAACACTTGTTCTAAAATTTCAACTACCTGGCACCACTCAATACTACCATTTTCCAACCTCTCCCCGAATTTATTTTCTATAGTGTTCATGAACTCCATTGGGCACCCCTGTCGATTGCTGAACTTACCCAGTTCTACCTCCCTGTGTGTGCTATTCACAAAAACTGGCCTATTCTGACTATTTTCTTGCCTGATCCTAGCTTTTAATTTTAATTCTAATTCTGTGATTTTCTCCTCAGCCTTCCTCTCAATACTGTTTACTGTTAATTTAATGTTTCCTTCTGATTCTTCTACTTTATCAAATAGCTTTGCTTGTTTCTCCTCAATCTTGCTAATGCTCTCTCTATTACTCCCTCTTAAATCATTTACTTCTGCAACTATTTGCGAGTGGACTTTCTCAATTCTACCCCCCAGATGTTCCTTAACCTCTTTAGTTGCTACCTGAATGTTGTCAATTTCTCCCCCCAATTGCTTTTTGACCTGCTGTGTTTCCAGTTGCACTAGTTCTTTTAAATTTTCAGCCTGTGTACTGATTCTAATTTCTAACTCCTCCTGTACTTTTCCTAATTTCTTGTCTACATATGCAATGATCTCTTTAACCTTCTCTTCCATTACTCCTCTGATTTCTCCTCTAATCTGCTCCATTTTCACACTAATTTCCTTGTTGTTCTTATCTAATTTTGCATTATTCTGTTCTAATTTTTTATTTAAAGCTTCTGTACTTTCTTTATTTTCCCTACTGTTTTGTTCTAATTTAGCGTTGTTTTGTTCCAGTTTAGCATTTAAAGCGTCTGTACTTTCTTTATTTTCCCTACTGTTTTGTTCTGATCTGGCGTTTAAGGCATCTGTACTTTCTTTATTTTCCCTACTGTTTTGTTCTAATCTTGCATTATTCTGTTCTAACTTTGCATTTAAGGCATCACTACTAACTTTGTTCTGATACATAAACTCGAGAAGTAAAGATTTTAATTCTGGTTGGCCGCCTACACTCCCTGTTTCAGTATCGGGATTTACCTCCGCTACCCCGGTACTACCATCACTCGACATACTGCTCGTATCATCACTCTCCCGTTGATGACCACTACGTAACCTCATCTGTCTTTCTTTCACATCCCCCATAATGATATACACTGATGCAGACAAATAACCCCCAAAATACAGGCACAGAAATATATACCCTTCTCCTTCCACAAATGTTATTAGGTTTTCATCCCCACGTTGGGCGCCAAGTGTAATGTTATCAACTTTGCTCCACGTTGAGCGTACAAGTGTAACAGTAATTAATGCCCCATGTTGGTAGCGACAATTGTAACGGTTTGGCGGCCCCTAACTGTTGGGTGATAAATGTAACTGTTTACCTTTGCCTAAGCTATGTTGTTTTAATGGGCGCCAAGACCTCAACGCAATGCTGAAATCTAAATTTGTATTTAACAACGTCTAGCTCTGGTAGAACACCTTCAAGAATCTATTCACTCAGATCGTGGTATGATTTGATCATTAACCCAACAAACAATTGTATCAGGAGAAGGAATTGGTCTATATCTAATGCTACCTACTGAAAGCAAAGATTGCATTGTAAAAGAAATGAATTTATTATAAAAAAAAACAAGTATAGCAAAATTAATAATAATTATAAGTTTACAATTTAAATTGGAACGTTGGGATTTTAATATTACCGATAGAAAATTACGTGAAAACGGAGTCTGATAAATTATTGATTTTACTCTTATTCCCAAGCTATGAAGTTACTGAAATATGAAATATAAAACAAAGAGAAATGAGAGATTGCGTATTTCTGCGTCATTCGCGCTTACCACTGGAAATTGCTAAAGCATTTCCCTCGTACTGGATGATGCTGTGTGCTTCCCACAGTCTCCTGGACGTCGTCATCTCCGTCGATATTTGATGATATACTTGTAGATTTGGTGACTTTATGGTCCTAACAACGGAGCCATACCCTCGTACAACCAAACTGGTTAAGTTTTAAACAGATAGTTCTCCACTCCACGGAACATCGGAGCGACACACACTTGCAACCGAACTAGTCAAGTCTTTCAGAGATTGTCCTCGTTCCACGGCGCGCCGAACGATATATGCACACGTCGGCTCCCCACCTCGGTACCGACTTCCAGGTTACGTAGTCTCCACTGATTGGCTGCTCCCCACGTGCTACTTCCCCTTCTCTGGCTCATTACACACGGCGCGCGGATGATGAAGTCGATTTCCGTTCCAACTATCCGCCTTTTCTTGACGCTGCGACCCAAGCTTGCGTAATACTTCTTGACAAGAATCAGCCTGTATTTGAATTTCCAGTGAGTCATGTCTCTCATAATATCCTAACTGACGAAAACTCCGTAAAATTCCGTAATCACATAATTTTCTATGATATTGTCGTTCGTAATAATTTGCTTGATAGCGTTTTCTAAGACATAGAAAACCTATCTGTATGCTTATAATTTTTATAAAATGCTCCGAAAATATCTTAATAATAATTATAATAAATTAATAATAATAATAAATTAACATGAAAAATTCTCTTGGCTGAACAATTTGCCGCGTAAATAAATATAGAATGGCTTCCTACTGACTTATGCCAGTGGCATAAAAACCCCTCGAAAAACACGTTACAATATGTCAGATGACTTCACATACATTTCATCTCAATTTCATAGTAGGATAACATGTCAGATGTTTCACATCGTATGCGACTACTGTAAGGCTCGTATCTTTTTTATATTTGTTTTAATTAGTAAGGTCGCCTTCGTAGCGTAGCGGTCAGCATGGTTAGCTGCCGCCCCGGAGGTCCTGGGTTCGATTCCCGGCTCTGCCACGAAATTTGAAAAGTGGTATGAGAACTGGAACGGGGTCTACTCAGCCTCGGGTGGTCCAAATGAGTAGAGGGGGTTCGATTCCCACCTCAGCCATCCTCGAAGAGGTTTTCCGTGGTTTCCCACTTCGTCTTCGGGCAAATGCCGGGATGGTACCTGCTGTAAGGCCACGGCCACGGCCGCCTCCTTCACTCTTCCTCGCCTATCCATCCCAATCTTCCATCCCTTCCCATCCCTCATGAGGCCCCTGTTCGCTTTGCAGGTGAGGCCGCCTGGGCGAAGTGCTGATCGTACCTCCCCAGTTGTATCCATCGCGACCAGATGCTCCAGGCTCCAGGACACTGCCCATAGAGGCGGTAGTGTGAGTTCCCTCTTTGAGTCCGTGGGAACCACCAACCTAGAGGGTAAATTGACTAAATAAAAAAAATAAAAAAATAGTCAGTCGTTATAATATGACGCATACATGGTGAGCATTTTGCAGACGATTTACTTGTAAATCACTAGTGTCTCAGCCTTGGAGAAAAGTCGTTCGCAAGTTTAGCGAGTGTTGGGAATTTTGCCGCATTGTGTCCTATATCGCAGTCACGGATCGTGACGTCACCGTGGAGAATCGAGTCCTTCGCACGGGTTATACCAACGCCACCTAAATAATTAATATTCTGTAATCCAACGCCAGTAAAATATTACTAAAAATTGAACAAGTGAGTGGAAAAAGGACAATATGCAAAGAAATGGGATAATGTTCCAGCATATTTAATCATTAATTAGTCGCTAACTGATGACACTCCTATTATGACATTTTGAGACATAACTTCTTGCTACTAGTACTACAATTGGCAATTGGTGAATTTTTCAATGCGACGTATAGTTTCGACAGATGATCCTTCTTTTTTCCTCTTGGAAATGGAATGTTATCGTTTTTCGACTCAGCTGTTCAATTATTCTTTTCCATTTTTGCCTTTCTCCCTTCATTTAAAAGTGAGGTTAATAAGTTCATAACGTTCTAAAATCATAATAAACATCATTATCGTAATAATTATGGTTTTTTTTTTTGTTATTATGGTGAAACTGTTCATTTCTTTTTCCTCCCTCAGTATAGAAGGAGTTTTATAGTTCAAGCATTACTGGAAAGCGTATTTTATGAAAGGTAAGGGAGAAGGTAAATTCTACTAGGTAGGGTAATTTAGCAATACTGGCTACTCAAAGACTCGCAGGCTATGCAGTGTTCATTTACAGTTGTACAGTGCAACAATATGAGCGTTTTCTTTGCGAGTAGAAACATCGTTTGGAAGGGCAGGGAGATCCCCCAGGGGCTCACATCTTGTGGGCGTGGGTTGGCGACCACGGGGCCCCAGCTGAGTCCGGCATTGCTTCCACTTACTTGTGCCGGGCTCCTCTCTGTCTTCTTTCCTGTCGACCTCACTTGGTCAACTCTTGTTCTCTTCTGACCCCGACGGTATTAGGGTATCCGAGGCCTAGGGAGTCTCTTCCTTTCCCGCCTTAATTGGCCCTTGTCTCATCTTTTCTGATACCCTCCTTCTGCGAGGGGTCAGCCTTCTTTTTATCTTCCTTTTACCTCCTGCCTTGTGCTCTAGGCCCTTAAGGAGGCAGGGTGTATGTAGCCCCACCACTTCTGGTGCACCCTAGATAATGCTACACCCTCAGGGGCTCACGGCTGGTGAGTTCGGGAGTTGGCGACCCCGAGGGATTCCTGAGCTGGGTCCGTTTTCCCCTTTTGTCCCTTACCTTTGGGGCGGACCCTCTCCTCTTTCACTTTCCTATCTGCCTTTCATGCCTCTCCTTCCTTCCAAGTCCCTCAATCCGCCTTCTCCGAGGGTTGAGGGCATTTCTTTTCCTTCTGTCCTTTTATTTGCCTTATTCTCCTTTACTTTTCCATTTCTTCTTCTAGTATGTAGGTTAGTAGTTAGTTTTAGTTTTAAGTTCGCTTTTCATTTTCATCTTCACGATCACCCAAACCATCAGGGGCCGATAACCTAGATGTTAGGCCCCTTAAAACAACAATTATCATCATCATCATCAAGGGCAGGGAGGAATGACTACTCTTGGTGCGCATGCTTCCGAGCGCGGAGGCCTTATTCTCTAGGTGGCGTTGGTTATACTCGTTCATGCTCGGAACCGCTAGGCTCGATTTTCGCGCGTCCAAGCGTCACTCGCGCACATCACTGGACCTGACACTGGCGGCGGGACTGATGAAAGATGGCTGTCGCTGTTGGTGATTACATGCTTTGTTTATTAGTTGAGTCGTTTTGTTTACGATGTGATAGTGATGTGAATTTCGTTTAGCAATCGTCTCCCTTGATTATCTGTGCTTATTGATTATTGCTTAATGATATTACACGTTCGTGTAAGTAAATGTCTGCAATAGTGCTTCTTAAATACGAGATACCGGTGACTTCTGTTACGCTTGTGATACCATCAATAGACCTACTATTGCCAAACAGTGGGTAAGTTTGGTCTATTTATTATTCTGTTTATAGTTTATAAATTATTAGTAATGGTAATTCATTATGAGCAAGCATAGCAATAATTAACGTATTCCAATTCAAGGTTTAAGAAGATCTGAAAATTGATTACCGTACGTAGGAACATAACCTACTTTTTAAATTGTCTGCAGTGTTCTCTCATCCAATTATACGCCTGCTTGTCCAAGGATATCAATCTTATCACGTACTTGGTGTGGATCCCGTTTTAATAAACTACCAGTAGGCTTACTCATACATAAGTTATGCCAAAATTGTGGTGATATGCCTTGAAACTGTTGTGTGACTTGATCCAAATCCAATTATTATGAAGATAAGCCATTGGTGCCTATTTTCTAATTTCCCATCAGGGGAATTCAACCCACACCCAACTTCACGGGGTTGATGACCAAGAAGTTCCAAGCCCATAAAATGAATTAACAGCAGACAAAATCACGTCATGATGTTATTTTGGGTTGGGTTGGATTCTGACACACGTCATGCCTTTGACAGAGTTTGGTTGGTTCTTAAGTTTAGGGGCTGCGACAACGAGGTCATGTAGCCCCGTGTACTTTGGGTGTGTGTAGAATCTGTCTGATAACCGGTGTTAATTGTGATGACTGTATTAGTGTGTGTATCTGTTTTTTTAATTTAAGTACAGACTGCAACTTAGAATTTTTCAAATAGTTCCTACTTTGGCCGCCAAACGCCACCGTCAACGACTACTAGGCCTAGTTCAGAACTTAGCTACTAGACGCCACCGCAGTCGGCTATTGGCAACGAACGTAGAAACCTAAGAGCGTTGTTTACATTCTTAACCTATCCAATTTAGCTTCACACAGGTGTAATTAGTGGAAGGTTCTTTAACATGCCATAAATCTGTGACAGGGGACCGCCGTCTTTACTTCCCCTCCGAAGGAAGGCATACTGAGGGATTTTTAACGCTCTTAAAAAATCCGACGGCTTCGGCCGGGTTTGAACCCGCTATCTTGGGCATAGAAGCTCAGCATGCTACCAACTACGCCACCGAAGCCGCCCCGTTTGACAGAGTTCCATTTAATCTCATGAATAGGAATGAATGAATACGACTAGCCTACTTGTTGACGGATTTACAGGAGGCAGTCGTGACCTTATGATAGGAATTACCTAGGCATTTATCTTCAGTATGTGTGGGAACCCATGGTAAACCACTTGCTGGGTGGCTAAGCGGAGAATCGAACCCAACATTTCTCGGTTTACCTCACTAGGCTGTGTGTAGCCCGTTCTTACCCTCAGACTAGAATTGAGATTTCTTGACAGTCAGGAATCAAACTTGGACCCCAGAAGTGACAACCAAGAACTACACCATCTGGTTGGTTACATTTATTTTTAAGAATAATATGTATGTCTGTTAGGTAGTCAGCCCGAAAGCTGGTTGGATCCTCAAAAGGCACTGCCGTTAGGTTATGTGGGTAGATACCCACAAAACCCCATGGCAGCGCTATATTGAGGCGTACTAGGCAAGAAGAGGAGTGAGGTAGTTTGTCATTGCTTTCCTCGCTGAGTCAGTACAGCAGTACTAACCCTATGAGTAGCAGTGGCGACTGGTGGTCACCGTTCTTGGTATACCGCACCATTTACCCCTTACATCCCCCCCCCCCTTTTTTTCCATGCCTCGACCTTTTGTCAAAGTTGAATTATTATTATTATTATTATTATTATTATTATTATTATTATTATTATTATTATATGCCTATTGGAGAACATTTACATAACTTCTAAGAAACACACTTTATCGCTATAATTTTGGATAGGTTATCCCAATAAATTGGGATCACTAGCCAATTGTTTTGGCCGGGGATATAAGGTTGGATTCCCTTCCTAACGCCACGTGATCTTCCATGTGAAATATGTATCGTGCTGTCACCGGAATTCGAACCTCGACCGTCCGGGTAAAGCCAGTGCGTCATCCTCCCTCTGCAAGGACTATGTCCTTATACATTAAAAAAATCTTCGTTTAACGCCTGAACACGGCCTACTTGAAACTGCTTCTAGGTAAATGTCCTTCGAATCCCCTCGCCCTCCTAGTTCAGTTTGGCAACGTACAGAGTACATTTCATCATTACGCTGCCTTCTCTATCTCCCTGTTCTTGACCAGGTCTTAAGTTTTACGAAAAGAAATAAACATTGATCCATTTCCGAAGGATCTCAATTGTCTCATTATTAGACATGTCCAAACATGAGAAGCGAATTAATTCATAACCAATGTAATAATGCAATTTAAGAAGAGCCAGTATCTCGAAGTGAAAATATCTTCTGGAAAGCGAACATTCAGCCTCAATCAATAAAATAATTATAGTGTAAACTACCTTGACATATTGTTTCCCAACCTTGGTCTTCCAGGAAGAATATTTTACTTGAAAGTAAGTTCCATTCACTTAGATTTCTAAAGGTCCACTTCGTGGCGTAGTGGCTAGTATTCTGGGGCTGTTACTGCGGAGGTCCGTGTTCGATTCTCTGCTCTACCAAGAAATGTAATTCTGGTCTGAGGGTTGGGATTCACTCAACCCCTAAGAGGCAGAAATGAGAACAGTTGGTTCGATTCCAACCCCAAACATCCTAGAAATGGTCTTTCGTGGTTTCCCACTTTCACTCGTACATATCGTGAGGCCACAGCCGCCTCCTACCAAAATCCTGGCAATGGTACAACCATCATAACGACATACCTCATCAGTTTCCACACGCACCAAGCCAGGGGTGGATTTAGGAGTGAACGATTCATCTTGCTGTTATACATTTAAAAAACGAAAACAGTGGCTGTAGACAAATTCTTTCACACTTAAATACTCTATATCAAAATGCACATTTTACGATAACCTACTATTTTGAGTGTTCGGCTGTAGAGGATAACAGAAGCAGATGTAGAGCTATGAGGCGATGCTTAGTTTCAGTGTTGAACGATTTCAAAGTCAGAGATGTAGAAGCAGAGGGAGCCACATTGCTAACTGCTAATAGGGGATCATAGAGGCGACTTGTTCGCAAACAGAGGCTTGTAGACTGGACTGGACGCTGAAAGGTAAAACCGTCTCAAATGAAACTGTATGTATATTTGGAAGAATACTACACATTTTTGACAGTTCTCTAAAAAAAATGGCTTTAAACCACGCGTTGGCTATGACAGTAAATAGTAGAACTACCAAAACAAAACAAAATTGGAATACAATACATATTTGACTTAAAATGGCTAATATCACGCAAATTTTTCCCAACTCACAAAACGGACTCTGCGAGGGATCATTCCTCTACCGTCGCAAGGATGGTGTCTCGGAGCTGGATACACTTCGTCAGCAGATACAACTGGGGATGGTGATAGGCGACCGCTAACTCGGGTCTAATTAAGGAAGGACCAGGGAAGGGATTTTGGAGGGAAGTCGGTCGGTCGTGGACCTATTGAAAGGAACCGTCACGGCACTTGCCTGGTGGTGAAAATAGGAAACCGCGACAACCATTTTCCGGACGGCTGAAGTGGGATTCAAACCCACACTCTCCCGATGCTAGCGCGTTACTGCTCTCGGCCACCGTGATCGGTAACATTTCTTTTTACTCCCAAATATCAAAAAAATAACCCAAATGTCCTATTATTCACTAATTTGGACCTAGTTTTAGCAAAATTATCCTACCCCGGACCTCCCCCCCCCCCCCCTCCCACCCCCTCTCCTCTCTAAACTAGGGGTATTCCATACTCTCTAGACTCCCTGGTGTGTTCGCCTACCCCCATGATCTTGCCTTAAATCCGCTCCTGAACCAAGTACACGGGGCTACATGACCACGATGCTTCAAAGCCCCTAATTGAATCAACAACTGCAAAGCAACAAATATTCCAAGTGTAAAACTCTACCTGATTTCGGCAGAAACCAATGCCTTCATTTCCTTGCGCAAAGAAATTTTAGTAGCCTACATCCCATAGATCGCTTTAATTTCAACTTACTGAGGAAATCCAATGGAATAAAATCCTTTCAACAACGCTACTATCCACTTCCAGCGTTTCACTTAATCTAAACATGTTAATACTGTATTTCAGTGGGGAGTAATTCACGCCAAGACGAACTCACAACATAACTGAAGTGTTTGAGGCGCTGCGCTGGTGTGACTTCCCTTGTGAGCAGGGTGAAGGTACTGTTTGAAATCAACCAATCAGCACTACACTCACCGCTAGTCGGTAGCGCGATACCCCATACGGAACTTTGCTGGGCTACCCTTACCCTCCCCCGCCCCGCGTGCCAGTGTCGAGCCCTTTCAACGACCGGGCTAGACTTGCAGTATACCAAAGTACAGTCACTCACAGCTAAAAGTGTGTACCCCAGAAAACAATTAGCGAGTTAAGCGGGGTTCGAGCGCCAGCTTCCATGACAACAATCGGCGGAACATGAATGATGACAAGCTCGATTTTCCTGTCTGCACTGCTACATACAAGTCGAGAAAATGTCGAGATAAACAGTTTATATGTTTATCACTGGTGGTATACCGCCGGTATATGCGATGCATGGGAGAATTCGCCACTGATGAGTAGAACCTTTCACAGCATCCACAGGCACTGACTGTGCCCTGAATGTCATTACTAAGCACCACCCATACCTCAGTAGCTTCCATATAATCACAGCCATGAGTGAGTCTGAGACATCGGTGATACTCTAGCCTGTGCCAACAGGCACTTACTGTGCCCTGAATGTCATTACTAAGCACCACCCATACCTCAGTAGCTTCCATATAACCACAGCCATGAGTGAGACTGAGACATCGGTGATACTCTAGCCTGTGCCAACAGGCACTGACTGTGCCCTGAATGTCATTACTAAGCACCACCCATACCTCAGTAGCTTCCATATAATCACAGCCATGAGTGAGTCTGAGACATCGGTGATACTCTAGCCTGTGCCAACAGGCACTTACTGTGCCCTGAATGTCATTACTAAGCACCACCCATACCTCAGTAGCTTCCATATAACCACAGCCATGAGTGAGACTGAGACATCGGTGATACTCTAGCCTGTGCCAACAGGCACTGACTGTGCCCTGAATGTCATTACTCAGCACCACCCATACCTCAGTAGCTTCCATATAATCACAGCCATAAGTGAGACTGAGACATCGGTGATACTCTAGCCTGTGCCTACAGGCACTAACTGTGCCCTGAATGTCATTACTCAGCACCACCCATACCTCAGTAGCTTCCATATAATCACAGCCATAAGTGAGACTGAGACATCGGTGATACTCTAGCCTGTGCCAACAGACACTGACTGTGCCCTGAATGTCATTACTAAGCACCACCCATACCTCAGTAGCTTCCATATAATAACAGCCAAGAGTGAGACTGAGACATCGGTGATACTCTAGCCTGTGCCAACAGACACTGACTGTGCCCTGAATGTCATTACTAAGCACCACCCATACCTCAGTAGCTTCCATATAATCACAGCCATGAGTGAGACTGAGACATCGGCGAAAAGCCTCATTTTACTCTTGCCTGTGCCAACAGAAAAATGCAAATGTACTGCATTCATCAAGAGATGGCAAACATGCCCCGAATAATATGTAACTTACTAAAAAGGGATTGAAATTCCTACAGGAACATTTACAACTTTCCTGTTCACTCAGCCAAGATATTCTGCAAATCTCTCCTGTGGGCCTCAACATTATTTTATATTATTCCTTTCCTGATGAAACTCCGGTGGTACCTTAATTCAACTCCTAGGGCACCTCCCCATGCCTGCCCTTACACAGCTACACACACTACTACATTCATCACGTAATCGGAGGAATTCAACCCACACACAACTGCACGGGGCTGATGACCAAGATGTCCCAAGCCCATAAAATGAATTAACAGCAGACAAAATCACGTCATGATGTTATTTTGTGTTGTGTTGGATTGTGACACACGTCAGGCGTTTGATGTCCGACCACCAACTACGGCGGCCATCTTGGATTGCAGTGTCAGGTCCGGATTTCCTACAATGCCAAAGCGGAAGTGAAAATTTAACGACATTTTAGCAACTAAATAATATAAAACCTATCAAGTGGGAAGAAACGAACATGAAGTTCAGTGTCTAATTTGTTTTTCAGGACAAATTGTAACGTGTTTTTCGAGGGGTTTTATGCAACTGGCATAAGTCAGTAGGAAGCCATTCTATATTTATTTACGCGGCAAATTGTTCAGCCAAGAGAATTTTTCATGTTAATTTATTATTATTATTAATTTATTATAATTATTATTAAGGTATTTTCGGAGCATTTTATAAAAATTATTAGTATTCAGATAGGTTTTCTATGTCTTAGAAAACGCTATCAAGCAAATTATTACGAACGACGATATCATAGAAAATTATATGATTACGGAATTTTACGGAGTTTTCGTCAGTTAGGGTATTTGAGAGACATGACTCACTGGGAATTCGAGTACAAGCTGATTCCTGTCGAGAAGAATTACGCAATCTTGGGTCGCAAGGTCTAGAAGAGGCGAATTGTCGAAACGGAACTCTCGCGCGCCGTGTGTAATGAGGCAGAGGAGGGGAACTGGCGGCGTGCTCAGCCAATCAACGGAGACAACGTAAGCTGGAAGTGGAGACTGGTGGGGGAGCCAACGTGTGCATATATCGTTCAGCGCGCCGTCGAACAAGGACTATCTGTGAAATACTGGACGAGTATGGGTGCGCGTGCGAGTGGCTCCGATGTTCGGGGGAGTTAACGGACAATCTGTGTAGAACTTGCAGTGTACGGTCGCAAGTGCGTGACGCTCCGATGTTCAGTGGAGTTAGCGACGAACTTTTGTAAAACGTAACCAGTGCGGTTTTACGAGAGTTTGGGTCCGATGTACGGACCATAGAATTATCTAATCTACCAGAATATCATCAAATTTCGACGGAGATGACGACGTCCAGGAGACTGTGGGAAGCACACAGCATCAGCAAGAACGAGGGAAATGCTTTGGCAATTTCCAGGGGTAAGCGCTAATGACGCAGAAATACGCAATCTCTCATTTTCTTTGTTTTATATTTCATAATTCAGTAACTTCATAGCTTGGAAATAAGAGTAAAATCAATTTATCAGACTCCGCTTTCACGTAATTTTCTATCGGTAATATTCAAATCACAACGCTCCAATTTAAATTTTAAACTTATTATTATTATTAATTTTGCTATACTTGTTTTATATAATAAATTCATTTCTTTTACAATGCAATCTTTGCTTTCAGTAGGTAGCATTAGATATAGACCAATTCCTTCTCCTGATACAATTGTTTGTTGGGTTAATGATCAAATCATACCACGATCTGAGTGAATAGAGTCTTGAATGTGTTCTGCCAGAGCTAGACATTGTTAAATACAAATTTAGATTTCAGCATTGCATTGAGGTCTTGGCGCCCATTAAAACAACATAGCTTAGGCAAAGGTAAACAGTTACATTTCTCACCCAACAGTGTGGGCTAGCGAAACCATTACATTTGTCGCTACCAACATGGGGCACTAAATTACTGTTACATTTGTACGCTCAACGTGGAGCAAAGTAAATACCGTTTCACTTGTCATCCCAGCCTAATTACTGTTACAATTGTCGCCGACAACTTGGGGCTGAAAACCTAATAACATTTGTGGAAGGAGAAGGGTATATATTTCTGTGCCTGTATTTTGGGGGTTATTTGTCTTTATCAGTGTATATCATTATGGGGGATGAGAAAGAAAGACAGATGAGGTTACGTAGTGGCCATCAACTGGAGAATGATGATACGAGCAGTATGTCGAGTGATGGTAGTACCGGGGTAGCGGAGGTAAATCCCGATACTGAAACAGGGAGTGTAGGCGGCCAACCAGAATTAAAAACTTTACTTCTCGAGTTCATGTATCAGAACAAAGTTAGTAGTGATGCTTTAAATGCAAAATTAGAACAGAATAATGCAAAATTAGAACAAAACAGTAGGGAAAATAAAGAAAGTACAGAAGCTTTAAATGCAAAATTAGAACAGAATAATGCAAAATTAGAACAGAATAATGCAAAATTAGAACAAAACAGTAGGGAAAATAAAGAAAGTACAGAAGCTTTAAATGCAAAATTAGAACAGAATAATGCAAAATTAGAACAAAACAGTAGGGAAAATAGAGAGAGTAATGAAACTTTAAACGCCAGATTAGAACAAAACAGTAAGGAAAATAGAGAGAGTACTGAAACTTTAAATGCTAAATTAGAACAAAACAGTAGGGAAATGAGTGACAAATTCGAACTGATTAGAGGTGAGATCAGGGGGGTGATGGAAGAAAAGGCTAAAGAGATTATTGCAGATGTAGACAGAAAATTAGGAAAAGTACAGGAGGAGTTGGAAATTAGAATCAGTACACAGGCTGAAAATTTAAAAGAACTAGTGCAACTGGAAACACAGCAGGTCAAAAAGCAATTGGGGGGAGAAATTGACAAAATTCAGGTAGCTACTAAAGAGGTTAAGGAACAGCTGGGGGGTAGAATTGAGAAAGTCCACTCACAAATAGTTGCAGAAGTAAATGATTTAAGAGAGAGTAATAGAGAGAGCATTAGCAAGATTGAGGAGAAACAAGCAAAGCTATATGATAAAGTAGAAGAATCAGAAGGAAACATTAAATTAACAGTAAACGGTATTGAGAGGAAGGCTGAGGAGAAAATCGCAGAATTAGAGTTAAAATTAAAAGCTAGGATCAGGCAAGAAAATAGTCAGAATAGGCCAGTTTTTGTGAATAGCACACACAGGGAGGTAGAACTGGGTAAGTTCAGCAATCGACAGGGGTGCCCAATGGAGTTCATGAACACTCTAGAAAATAAATTCGGGGAGAGGTTGGAAAATGGTAGTATTGAGTGGTGCCAGGTAGTTGAAATTTTAGAACAAGTGTTTGTGGGGGAAACGAGGAATTGGTTTGCTGTCTACAGAGACAAGTTTACTGATATCAATGATTTTAAAATGAAATTCTGTGAAAAGTTCTGGAATGAGGTTATTCAGTCGCAGCATCGTGAGGGAGTAGTGTGTGGTAAATATAACCCTAAAGGAAGCTCCACCATGACCGAATACTTTTTAGGGCAGGTATTAGTGTGTAAATATCTGGATGGCTTGAAGGAGGAAAGTGATGTGGTGAGGTTGCTACTTAGGCACTTTCCCTATAGGATCAAGGAGGCTGCTTGTATCCAGAATGTAAAGACTATATCGCAAGTAGAAAATTTGTTAAGCACATTTGATGCACTAGGGAGAGGGGGTTATGAGGACAATTTCAATAGGAACCAGGGTAATAATAATAATAGACCTAATGAAGCCAGGCATCAGGAAGTTCAAGGGAACGGTGGCGAAGGGGCCAACGCTCAAAATAGAAATAATAATAATCAGCTAAATCAGAACAGAGGAAATGGCTATGGTAATCAGTATCAAGGGGGGAACAATGATTTCAGGGGAAATCAAGGGAGGAACAATGATTACAGGGGAAATCAAGGGAGAAATTATAATGACAATAATTACAACCAGAATAGGGGTCAAGGAAGAGGACCGCCTAGTGGTAGTAATATACAGCCAAACAATGACAACACAGCCCAGAACAACCAGACCAGTTTAGTAGTTAGTAGTACTACGGCCAGCTGTAGCGGTTCTTTAAACGCGAACCAGGCTGCAAAGTAAGGTCAGAATCTCAGTCTGTAGCATGCCCTGTCCATACAATTATACAGGAACCCTATGACCTAAATGTAAGAAATGAATTATTACATGAACTAAATGATGAAGGTATTATTCAGGAAGTGGTTAGTAAGAGCCCCATAGTTAAATTTAACGTGTCCGAGGCGTACACAGATGTTTTAATTGATAGTGGTTGTATGAAGAGTTGCATAAGTAGTGCATTTTATGATAAAATGAAAGGAACTGGAGTAAATTTTGAGGAGATGCCAATTAAAAGCACTTTTGTTATCACAGCTGTTGGGAAGAGGTCTAAAGTAATTTCTAAGCAAGTTTTAGTAGACATTAAAATTAATAATCATGTAGAGAAGCAGATTTGTCTTGTAATTCCAAATTTAGTATTCAGTGTTATCTTGGGTTCAGAGTGGCTAAGTAGAGTGTCTGGTAACTTATGTTATGATGTAGGGAGTTTGAAATTTAAATGGGGAGATTCTGAAGTAGAAGTAGCGTTCAATGACCATATTCAGAGGAGTAGTATTGTAGGTGTGATTTGTACTTTAAATGAGATATCGCCAGCCGTAGAGCGGGGTTCTCCATGTTTTGTGGGCAGTGTGATTACGAACGGAAGTCTAGAGGACTCGTTACGTGAGGCTGCATTTCAGGGAAATATAGAGGATGAACAGTGTGTTCGGCTCTATGATGTGTTATTGTGTAATAGGAGAGTTTTTGAGGATCGCATTGGTATGGCCAATTGCTATACACATTCATTGAACGTTATTGATAGGTCAGTATTCACAGGACATAGATATCCTGTACCTTTCGCTTATCAGAGTGCAGTTGAGGCACAAATTAATCAGATGCTTGAAGATGGGATTATTGAGCACTCTAACAGTCCATATGTTAATTCTTTGATCACAGTACCCAAAACCGACGGCACGGTTCGTATTTGCTTAGACGCTCGTTTGGTTAACAGTAGAATTAGTTCAGATCAGCTGAAATCTATGTCAATAGAGGAATTAATGCAAACATTTGAGGGGAAGAAGTATTTCACTTGTGTAGATTTGAGTTCCAGTTTTTGGCAAGTGCCACTTATGTACGAAGATAGACCATTTACAGCTTTGAGTCATAAATATAACCTTTATCAATTTTGTAGAACACCTTATGGGTTAAAGAGTAGTTCAGCAGCTTTAATTAGGGCTTTAAACATCGCATTAGGGGATGACACAGGAGAGTTTGTAACCATTTACATAGATGATATGGTAATTAGTTCACGCAGTTTTGAGGAGCATCTACGTCATTTAAATATAGTTTTTCAGAAGTTAGATCAGGCAGGGTTCACTTTGAAGCTGTCTAAGTCGTCATTCTGTCAGTCAGAAGTGACATTTTTAGAGGTCATAGAGTGTCGAGTAGTGGTGTAACACCAGAGGAAAGTAGGGTTAGCATGTGTGGACAGTAGCAACAGGGCATCGTTACAGACACTGAGAAATATGCTAGGTAGAGCAACGTGATGACGTTCATTTAAAGGGAGCCACTTGCAAGGTTGGAAGCAGGTGACGCAGTAACATTTATAGTTTCCAAACGTATTGGAAAAACAGCATATGTGCTGGAGAATAGTGAGGGAAACAGATTATACGGGACGTATAATATTCATAGTCTACGAAAATATGTGTCATAAAGTGAGTGTGTTTAGCTGGCGAGCCAGCCTATCAAATGAGTAAGTGTGGTATTGGGTGCGTGGGAGGAGATGGTCTTCCAGGCAGGCGTATCAGAAGTCACACAGGGGGGTAGTATGTAAGTAAATGAGAGTTTTTAAGGTACAGGGAAATATGACGGGATTGTCGGATGCTGTTGAGCACTAAATTGTCTCGATGCACCAAGGCCATTTTGGCAGCGCTGATGGGTTCCCATTTATCTCCAAGAGATGGGGGAGCGCTTGAATAGGGCTTGTTAGCTTAAGGCGTCCACGAGATAAAAGATGGGCCATCAGAATGCGAGACAGTCCTTCATGAAACTCATACATATCAGCACACGTGATTTCTGTTTACGGCCTCGCCATGTAAGATTTGTAAGTGTGTAATTTAAGGCAATTTGTATAATGGTATTATTTGTAGGAGGAGAACGGGTCTGTGTTGAGAACTAGTATTAAGTAGAATATGGTGTACGGGAACTTAACAAGACAGGGCGATTACGGCACAGAAATATTTGGTGTTATATGTAATGCGCATTTACTGTATTTTTTTTCAGAAGTCAATATTAATTTATCTACTTTAAAGAGAGATTAAGTATTATGGTCACGAGGCGCTGCCACAATAGTGTGATCGTGTGCTCAGTGATATGTGGAATTAAATGTCACCATAAGGAGGGGACCTCCAGTGAAATTAGGAAGTTCTATGGTGATATAAATATATCAGAACACCTTCAATGCGTGTGATATGACATCATAAATACATAGTGCTCACACATTGATTATGTCTATTTCTCCAACATAGAGAAATTTGAGAGGCGGAAATATCCGTGGAACACTTCTATATGTAAAACATTGGACTGGTTGCAAAGTGCAATCCATAGTGACAACGAACTTTGACGCAAAGTGCGTGAAGAAAAATTATGAGTGTATATATCTGTAATTTAGGGTGATTTCATTTATGTAATATGTATTTTGGATGGGGTTTATTAACGTGTCTGGGATAATCGGATAATGGACCGTCGTCACGGTAAATGATCCGATGATCCGAGGCGAATATGTAACGTGTTTTTCGAGGGGTTTTATGCAACTGGCATAAGTCAGTAGGAAGCCATTCTATATTTATTTACGCGGCAAATTGTTCAGCCAAGAGAATTTTTCATGTTAATTTATTATTATTATTAATTTATTATAATTATTATTAAGGTATTTTCGGAGCATTTTATAAAAATTATTAGTATTCAGATAGGTTTTCTATGTCTTAGAAAACGCTATCAAGCAAATTATTACGAACGACGATATCATAGAAAATTATATGATTACGGAATTTTACGGAGTTTTCGTCAGTTAGGGTATTTGAGAGACATGACTCACTGGGAATTCGAGTACAAGCTGATTCCTGTCGAGAAGAATTACGCAATCTTGGGTCGCAAGGTCTAGAAGAGGCGAATTGTCGAAACGGAACTCTCGCGCGCCGTGTGTAATGAGGCAGAGGAGGGGAACTGGCGGCGTGCTCAGCCAATCAACGGAGACAACGTAAGCTGGAAGTGGAGACTGGTGGGGGAGCCAACGTGTGCATATATCGTTCAGCGCGCCGTCGAACAAGGACTATCTGTGAAATACTGGACGAGTATGGGTGCGCGTGCGAGTGGCTCCGATGTTCGGGGGAGTTAACGGACAATCTGTGTAGAACTTGCAGTGTACGGTCGCAAGTGCGTGACGCTCCGATGTTCAGTGGAGTTAGCGACGAACTTTTGTAAAACGTAACCAGTGCGGTTTTACGAGAGTTTGGGTCCGATGTACGGACCATAGAATTATCTAATCTACCAGAATATCATCAAATTTCGACGGAGATGACGACGTCCAGGAGACTGTGGGAAGCACACAGCATCAGCAAGAACGAGGGAAATGCTTTGGCAATTTCCAGGGGTAAGCGCTAATGACGCAGAAATACGCAATCTCTCATTTTCTTTGTTTTATATTTCATAATTCAGTAACTTCATAGCTTGGAAATAAGAGTAAAATCAATTTATCAGACTCCGCTTTCACGTAATTTTCTATCGGTAATATTCAAATCACAACGCTCCAATTTAAATTTTAAACTTATTATTATTATTAATTTTGCTATACTTGTTTTATATAATAAATTCATTTCTTTTACAATGCAATCTTTGCTTTCAGTAGGTAGCATTAGATATAGACCAATTCCTTCTCCTGATACAATTGTTTGTTGGGTTAATGATCAAATCATACCACGATCTGAGTGAATAGAGTCTTGAATGTGTTCTGCCAGAGCTAGACATTGTTAAATACAAATTTAGATTTCAGCATTGCATTGAGGTCTTGGCGCCCATTAAAACAACATAGCTTAGGCAAAGGTAAACAGTTACATTTCTCACCCAACAGTGTGGGCTAGCGAAACCATTACATTTGTCGCTACCAACATGGGGCACTAAATTACTGTTACATTTGTACGCTCAACGTGGAGCAAAGTAAATACCGTTTCACTTGTCATCCCAGCCTAATTACTGTTACAAAATGAGTTCCTCTTTGAAATATGAATGATGTTTCACAATAGAAATATATAACCAGAATAATAGACTATGCATTAACTATTTATTATTTTAATGTAGTTTTGCTTTTTAGTGTTAGAGTTTGTGATGTACTACATTATCCTGAAATGTCCTACATTTTAGAACTTTAACTTATGTCCTACATTCCACAAAAAAGCATCTGGTAACACTAGATGTGAGTAAGCCGATGATGAAATACCATTGTACCGTGTTTGTAGTGTTTCAACGTAGTCCCGTATGCGTTCATATACCATTCGTCCGATAGCGACTAAACTTGGGTGAGTTGATGTGTACACTCCAGGGAACGTTTCAGGCTTAGTTACTCCATTTTACAATAGGTATCTCACAAGTAGATGCAACAAATGAGCGACGGCACCCGAATCGCTTAAACAAAGTTCCGTGTGCGTTTATATACCATTCATCCGATTGCTATGAAACTTTGGTTGAATTGTTGTGCACATTCCAGCAAAGGTTTCTGACTTAGTAAATCATTTTTACAATAGCTAGCGCACGAGTAGATTCAACAAATGAGTAAGGGCGCGCGTATCGTTTTAAAAAAATCCGTATGCGTTCACAATATACCATTCACGCGATTGCAATGAAATTTGGAGAAATGTTTTTTCCACTCCCGCAAAGATTTCTGATTTAGTAAATCCATTTTACAATTGGTAGCGCACGAGTAGATTCAATTAATGAGCGACAGCGCGTGAATCGTTTCAACCGTCCCGTATGCGTTGATATACCATTCATCCGATTATGATAAAACTTTGGTGAGTTGAGTACAGTCCTGCGAAAGGTTATGAATTAGTAAATTTGTTTTTCAATGGGTGGCGCTCAAGTAGATTCAACAAATGAGTGACAGCGCGCGAATCGTTTAAACGAAATCCCGTATGCGTTCAGGTACCATTTGGCTGCACACGACAGAGACAAGCGACCGCGACAGACGACAGAGTTGCGGGACCGAGACAGGTCGCTTTCGATCTGCTCTCCATTCAACCATATGAAGTACATTTGAGAGCGCGAGACGGAGACAGGCGACACAGATCGGCGACCGAGACAAACCGTAGGAGACCGCTCTCAGAGCAGTAGTGTCTCGCGACAAGCGGACGCAGCACGTGTTTTATGAAGTGATAAAATGTCGAAAATAAAATTTACTGGTGAAGAAGACGAGATATTAGTGGAATTTGTCGGAGATAACCCACCGCTGTTCGATCCTGAAGTTCAGTCATACAAAGATGGAAATATCTTTATTCTTTATTAACAAACAGAAAGAGCCATCTTCGGGTCCGGTTTTGAATATTGAACTCATAGGTTTTCTTGGTTTCTTTCGCAACAAATAACACAGCAACACTTCATCGTCTTCTTCCTCTTCGAGCAACCTTCACATTAAAATATTTTTCGTAACCATTTTTCAAAGAATATGTGGACGCATTTCCCAATAAACACCTACTGTATGTCAAGGCGTGTCGTCAGTCTCGGTCGTCATCAAATTACGTGAGCGGCGACACTTTGACTTGTCTCCGACTCTCGTCGCTGTCGTCTGTCTCGGTCGCTTGTCTCTGTCGTGTGCAGCCAAATGATACCTTAAATATGGCATTCATCCGATTGCGATGAAACTTTCATGAGTTGTTGTGTACAGGCCAGGGAAGGTTTTCAACTTAGTAAATCCATTTTACAGTAGGTAGCGTACGAGTATATTCAACAAATGGGTGATGGCGCTCGAATCGTTTCAACATAGTCCCATGTTTTTACACGTGCTCATGGAATAGTGATTGTTTTATATTTCAAAGAGGGTAAGTCATATTGTGTTTACAGTACTGTCTTTAGTAAGCGATACACTTGATAAATGTTGTATTTGCTTGTCGAAATACCTATTCATTTTTATTTTTTTTGCCTACAAGATGTCCTAAGTAGGACCCCCGCGGCTTTCCTAAGTCGGACCCCTAAAAATCCTTAGTCGGACCCCTAATAACCCTGAGTTGGACTCCTGAAATTCAAATTAAAATTTCTTGGGTTTTATTTAAGCCAATGATCCAAAAAAATATCAGTCCTTGCGTGAGAAAATGGTAAACTCTCAAAGTGGTCGGTTTCTGGATTTTGTGGTCATAACAATAAGTTATGTTCCTAACAAGACATTATTTAATGTAAAAATAAAGTATTTTCACATTCTTCATTACTTTTCTAGTGGTTTTATGTGATTTTACGTTCATTCTTAAGAGGGATCCGACATTGGCATACTTTTTCCAAGACGTAATTTTTGTAACTTTTAATGAAAACATTTCATAAGAAAAACTGGGCTGTTATAAGTTAATCTGAACCAGATACAATGTTATAAAACATATCAAAGAACTCATCTAGCTAAAATTCAAATTTAAAAAAGATGAAATTATTAACAATACAGGTAAAAAACAAAATGGGGATCCGACTTTGGTCACTTTTCTCTATTCATTTCATTGCGATGAAACTTTGGTGAGTTGTTGAGCACGCTTCCATGATTCGTTTTGCGATAGTAAGTTCATTTTACAATAGTTTAGAGGTGGTTAACGGAAAAAGAAAAAAATATTGGGAATCCAAAATCGCTTCAACAAACAAAGTTACAACGCCAAAACTTTCTTTGATTGGCATTGCAACGCATGTCGGGTACAGCTAGTATTCTTATAAATACAAGGCTCAAATGTGCCCAACCTGAAAAACACATGTTGTTTTAAGTTTCTTCCAAGGGCTCAATGAGACATCGATTACAAATCCTCAGGCTTCTAACATTCCCTGCCAGAGGCTAAGAGTACTGCATTTATCCAACCCAAAGGACATACCGATATATCTAGAAAAGGCAGCTGTGATAGCAATCAGTTTATCTATAGGTCTAGCCTATTTTTATTATACTCCAGAAATCCTTTTGGTTTTTGCCGCGGAGTGTAATTAATGGCTGTGAAAGGCCTGAAAGCCAATATGTCATCGTCATCATTAGGCTACCGTATTATTTATTTTCTTGCCTTTTAAGATTTTGTGCCAGGCTGTACGGGGATTACTATAACACTGTGTAGGCCTAAGAGAGGGCCGAAAGCCAAACTTCGCCACTCAAAAGGAAAACAATAAATAAACAAATAAATAACATGCATCAGGTGATGGTTGCAATAAATAATAGGCCTACCCACTCTGGCAATCTGAGATTCGGAACAAATGGTAAGTTATTGTAGTCTAAACAAATAAACAAAGGGTGTGCTAATATTGATTTCTTGCTGTTGATTCCAATGTTAGTAACTTAGTAAGTACCAATGGCGTATGTGGGATTTCCTTCTGGGGGGATTCATTACTATGGAAGGGTAATTGTGTAGGCCTACACTATTAAAGGGGCAGATGACCTTGCTGTTCCGCCCCTAAAACGCCAGTCATCATCATCATCATCATCATCATCATCATACATTATTAAAATATTTCGAATGATATTCATAAAAAACAATAATTAAATAAACAGTCTCGTTGGATGAAAGCTATTTTGGGCCTCATTATATTTTCAGCACAATAAAAAAATGACAAATAAAAGATTTTTTAAAGATGAAAATCAGTAACTAAATAAAAGAACTCAAATGATGCAGAGGTATCAGGCGCGGATTCAGGGGGGGGGGGCACGGGGGTCATGACCCCCCCCTCCCCAAACGGAGACAAAAATTTTTGCAAACTCAAATAACGAAAACACTAACCAGACAAATAAAACTTAACGAATTTTAACTGAAAAACAGTTTTTTTTTTCATTTTATTCAATACTGAAAATATCTTTATTGTAATTATTATGTTCTGTTACAACTGTACATATTTACAACTTCATACCTGTTATATAAAAACAATTATTTATATAACAAAATCAACTCGTCTAATTTGTTTAACAAACCTTGTGATTACCGAATCGATGTCTGTAGTGAAGTCACGATGAATGTGCAGCAATGCAAGAATAGGAATTTGGGTCTTTTTTCGCACCAAAAAAATTTGCCGACGTCCAAACTGCAAGCTTGGTTGGCAATTTAAGCTGTGACTTTCTCCCTTTGTCGGTACCAACTCGACTTGCCGAAACTGTAACGTACCTTGATACTTATCTCGAAGCTTGATGTAAAAGTCGCAAAATACGCCGTTGCAATTTGTACGAATATTTTTGGTGCGCTAAACGCATCAAATTTCTATCCATTTAGCTTGCAAAAAAATTGGTCTGGTTTTGTACGTTTGGTTATTTTGTGATTGCGTTGTTAGTGATATCATTTTTCTTAACAATTTCGATTCTGTGACCCCCCCCCCTCCAAAGCCAAACTCTAGATCCGCGCCTGAGAGGTATTATCATGTCCATACGTGATTGCTTATAATAATTATTGTTATGTGAGAGAAAAATTATGTTTTGCTCTCCGTGTTCTTACTGCCATTACTATTGGCTCTCAAAATCTGCCTTTATCTGCATCATTGGTAGGAATAAATTGCATTAACTCCTCATGTACCGAATTATTTTTAACGAAACGGACACACACAACTAAAGCGATGTGTTAAAACGGAAAAACTGATCCATGGCTAACTCCAACACTGAAGGAGGAGTCACGCTGCGAGTAGTGTGCAGGACATTTACCAAGTGACGAACGTGATCACATTTAAAATATATACAGGTGTAAAGAAGGTGGTAATGTAAGACATTTGATAGATGGGACAGTATATGGATTCAAGAAAACAAATGTCTCTTGGAGGCGGGCCCGCCCCACCCGTCGGTACGCCACTGGTAAGTACGGTAGGGTACTTATTTCTTTGTGTTAAATCGAGTACATTACACTGCTGGATATTTTCAAAGAATGAACAAGGTTACATGTTGGAAGATCTATTAATGAAAATAAAGTAATGAGGGTTTTCGTTAAATCATCTTCTCGTTCCAGCTGATATAAATGAGAGTAATAGCGGAGAGATCTATTTAGCACAGTGGTTCTTAACCGGTGGTCCTTGGACCACGGGTGGTCCGCGAGTGCTTCGGGAGTGGTCCGCCGGAGGAAAGGGTCCACCAGCACGTATTAAAAAGTGGCCAATAAATGGGGATTTCGAAAAAGATGTGCGTTGAACGAGAATCGTCCAAATGTATTCGCGGCGATGACTATCAGGTTTTGAATTGAAATATCTTTAAAATAAGTGTTATTGAGGAAGGGTTACAACTGATAAGGTGTATTGGGAGGAGGGGGAACGGTGAGGAGGGGGGAAGAGGGGTGGT
The DNA here is from genome assembly GCA_946902985.2 of Meconema thalassinum. Taxonomy (NCBI): domain Eukaryota; kingdom Metazoa; phylum Arthropoda; class Insecta; order Orthoptera; family Tettigoniidae; genus Meconema; species Meconema thalassinum. The sequence continues at coordinate 792,252,605 of OX336390.1, forward strand.
CCGTACATGATTCAATTTCACGCTGAGTGGTCCGCAGACTTCTACGGGTTCAGAACCACTGTTTAGCACTTGATAGGATAAATGTAACCTGTTACCCAATGCGTGGGACCGTGCAGTTGTAACTCACCCGGCGACCCCTGCTTTTAAACTTAAATATATATATATATATATATTATACTTGCATTATTTTAATTAATTTTATTAATGCAGCCAATGGCCATGTACTTTTCTTTCCACGACGGGTCAGGGAAGGGATATTGCCTGGTGGTGAAAATGGGAAACCACGAAAACCGTTTTCAGGACGGCCGAGGTGGGATTCGAACCTACGCTCTACCGATGCCAGCGAGGCACGAGGTAGCGCGTTAGCCCTCTCGGCCACTGCTGCCGGTTTACTTCCATAATTTTTTTGAAACTTACTGTAAATGTAAGGAAGATAAACTGCACCATTTTAAGGAAAAGATCTTTCTTCACTTAAAAGTTTACTTACCGGTATTTATTTCTCGTGTCGGAAGCATACAAATGTACAGTTGCTATACATATAAGGGTAAAACTAGATCTCGTAGCAGTTCTTCTTTTGACGATGATATACCCTCTATATTCACTGATATGATTGTCAACTGTGGTCCTGAAGAGGACCTACATGATGTTTCCGGCATGAAAGGATTAGCCGGCGTTTTCGCCGTTGCCCAGGGAACGCCTGATTGCTTCATAACTATACTGTGAGTCACAATCTTCAGGGGGGCACCTTTCTTGTTCCCCAAAAGTTTACTTTCAGATGAGTATAAATGAAGTTAAAACTCAGCAATTCTTCTAGGTTTGTGCCGTGTCTTGTGTGGGGTTTCGCCTAGGACACCAAGCTGGCTCATCGGCGGGCTCTTGGTGTCCCCGCCCAGACCCGGACCCCACAGTTTCTCACTCCTGTGGGGGTCCGGGCGGGGACACCAAGAGTCCGCCGATGAGCCAGCTTGGTGTCCTAGGCGAAACCCCACACAAGACACGGCACAAACCTAGAAGAATTGCTGAGTTTTAATTCACCGGCCATGAAAGCCAATATACCATAAATGAAGTTGTTTGATTTATGGCAAATTTTCATGAACAGACTTTAGTTCCAATATTTTGTGCATAAACTGCCACTAAAACATCACAACACATCCTTGGACATTCAGTCTTCACTCATCTTTACTACGGTACCATAAGAAGTACTGAATGACAAGTCATTAGATGAGAGTCCAACAATGCCACAACAAACCATCATTCTCACATTCCAATAATAGCAGAAGCGCAAATCTGTAAAGTTAACGCAAATAGCCTACATCCATCAAATTCCAAATACAACCCTAGACAACAGAATCCCTTTATAAACCGTACATTTTCATATTCTTGTTCCCAAATGTACAAAACATGATCTTTTGCCCTTGAAGTGGTTTTCCTTTGTTTCCCTGTTTTAGCTCTATTGAGTTGTATTGTATGGTAGGCAGTAATGTCTTAGCACTAAGACGCGAAAAAATGGAACTAAATTTCAAACACAAACTTGTCGTGATGCATTGTCGCTAGTGAATTGACACTGATAATCAAACAAATTAATTAATTAATTTCTATCAGTTGGCAAGGGTCCTTCAACTTCCATTCTTCCTTCAGTGTCCCTCTCATCATCATCGTCAGAGTATGATGTGGATGAATTACGAAGGTGAATGATAATTTCACCCCCTGTGATATCCAGAACTCCTAGTTCAATAGCCTTTAATATTACTTTCACCACATGTAGTACAGTACGGGCTCACTCTTCGTGTCGAACCTCGGCGAAATCCTCTCTAGGTAGATCCTCGGTCTAATTGAACTCGCTGTTATTTCAACACTCCCCTTTACTTGAGCTAACCTTATATTAATTCGGTTGGATGAAAGTAGCAATGATGTGAAAGCAATTAGATGACTTCATGAGCACATGGAAGCATGCTACAGTTTATTCTACCAGTTTGCAAATTAACTGATCTATAGTTTCAAACTCCAGTCGATAAGAGCCCGCAGACGGCCATTTTTTAACACTCCTGCCAAATCTGTCTGGTTTCACCTTCCAAAATACAGAGTATAGCAGATTAACTTTTCAACCGTAGGTGCGGATACTTGTTGCCTTTGACTATCAGTTGTTTGTCCAGGACGTCCGTGTGACAACCTTCCTCGTCTTCATGTTGGTCAGCTTATCTAGCTCAAGAGGTCACTGTTGACTTGTTTGTTGCAGGCTGCTCCTTCAACATTACAGCTGACCTGCCCAAGAATGAGCCAGTCATGTTGCTTGTGAATGGCAAGACCTCTCACCTAGCACTCCCGGAGAATGATACTGGAACCATTCAATTAAATGACGGTGGACAGATGGTGCTGGCATGTCCAGGTCGCAGTAACAAGCTAGAAAACCTCCACAGCGAACCTTCTTCTGTGACAGCGACATGTAACAACAGAAACATCAAGGTGCTGCACCTAGGAGTTTGTACTGACTTGCAACATTCTGTTCTATTGGCAATTGCCGGAGCAAATTTGATATCGTTTAATGTCACCTGCTGTTCCCAATTTTAAGCATTAAGTAGCATTCAAATACAAGCATCCGAATCAAAAGTAGCCCAGTTACAAACATGGCCACCTCCGTTTCTTAAAATGTTTCAGGGGAGGCGAAAACTGTTTAATTCATTTCCTACTTGCCTTCTAAGTTAATATTTTGAATGCAGATTCTCAGCAAAATCAGAATCATATTTACATCAATATTTCCATATGATATTCCATTGTTAAGCCGAAAATCACTGTTGAAATATGGAGTTGGCCATGTTTGTAAGTAAACAATGGAGTTCACCACTTTTGTAACTATGGCAACTTTGATATTGAAATTTATTTCTTCATTCATTGTTTGCAGGTGAATAAGTCCAACTACACTCTTAAGGACCTAGGCTGCACTAGCAAAGTGAGTGGTGACATTCACAACACCGGGAAGACTTGTGGCCCCAAACATGCAGTATTGTTGGAACTTGGTTACTCCTTAGAAGATGAATGGTATCCTGTAGTCTCTGTCTGTCACATCAAGAATCGTTCTTCTTCTTTGTTCTCCAAGCACCTTTTACATGGTAAACAAATGAAGTCAGTTGGAAAACAATTGCAGGCACGGCCAAACTTTCATGTTGGAGGAGATTATTATCCAGGATTCTCCCCAGAGCAGGTCTACCGTAAGTCAACTCAGAAAGACACCCTTCAGAAGATCTTGAATTCTACCAAGCTTGCACAAGACTACACACAGACAACATACATTGCACGAGGTCATCTCGCTCCCGATGCTGATTTTGTGTTAAATGCTTATGTTTGTTTAACCTACTTTTATGTGAATACTGCTCCTCAGTGGCAATCAGTTAATGCTGGTAACTGGTTATCACTAGAGAACACCATAAGAAAATTGGCCAAAAACAATGAGGTTGATCTGGACATAACAACTGGTACGTATGATGTGCTGAAATTAGAGGCTCACTCTGGTAGATTAAGAGACATTTACTTGAATTACAATACATCACAAAATTCGCAATTGCCAGTACCTAAATACTTCTGGAAAACAGTTTATAATGCTGCTACAAAGGAGGGAATAGCATTTGTTATACTGAACAACCCTTTCATACAGCAGGTGACTCTAAATGAGAAACTGTGCACCAACATTTGTGAACAGGCAAAGTGGTTACCAAAATCCAATATTTGGCGAAAAACCACCAATGGCTACTTGTATTGCTGTGAAGTCAACTCACTGAGGAAGGCCGTGTCATATGTCCCTAAACTGGATGTTAAAGGGATCCTGCAGGGACCTAATTAAATTGTAATTATGTGCTTAACTCATACCTAGATAATTTAAGAAAGATGGCAATGTTAAAAGGAGGAACATTCTAGTTTCTAGCCTTTCCCCTCGCACTATAACTGTGCCACTAAGTGACTGTTGCATTCCTAAGGATGTGAAAGGTCAGCTTTTCTAGTCTAATCATACGATAATTGTGGGGCTTAGGAGTGCAGACGACCAACTTAGCCTAATGCATGCTACAAACTTGTTAGTGATTGCCATATCATTGTATGCAGTTCTGTAATTTTCGCTGATGTGATTTTTATGATACTGTATTGTGGCACATACGTACTGCTTACAACTACAAATACACAGTTTTAACACGTCAGTGGTCGCTAGAATGAAAGTTAAGCGAGTGGTCGCACATTGAGCAAAATGTTCACACTATGATACAGTATGACTTATTTATACATAACATAGTAACTCTTTTTTTCTACTCGTATCATCAGGTTCAGAGTGATGTACAAGACCTATTCATCATCATCATGAACCGGCTCCAGTTTCCCGGGTGTAGTGAATGAGCGCTCTCCATTTAGTTCTCTCTAAGAATGTCTCCCTCCACGACCTGCTGTAAATCCAGACCTCTCCCTTCAAGATCATTTCTAACCTGGTCGATCCATCTCTTCCTTGGTCGACCTCTTGGTCTCTTGCCTTTCAGTTCTTTCTCAAACCACACTCTAGCTGTTCTTTGTGTGTCCATTCTTTTGAGATGACCGAACCGTTTCAGCCTGGCTTCAACACAGATCTCATTAAGAGATTGTTCTACTTGAACAAGATGGCGTATCTTATCATTTCTTATTTTGTCCCTCCTTGTCTTCTGAATCATAGTTCTTAAAAACTTCATCTCCACTGCCTGTAGTTTACTGGTTGGATTGGGTACTGACCAATTACCTATTACTTACCAATAATGACATATAGATAAGAAACTTGGCCGATGACGAGATGAAAGTAGAAGACAGGCAGCCAAAATGAAATACCTGAAGAGTATGGCACGGCAGACTAGGAGAGAGTGATTGAAAAATGAAGACATTCGAAAGGAAGTGAATGTACAGCAGTTGAATGATAAGTTGGAGGAGAACAGATTGAGATGGTATGGACAAGTGAAAAGGATAAATGATGAAAGAATGCTGAAACAAGTGATGGAGAGACAGATGACTGGAAAGAGAGGACGAGGAAGATCAAGAGTAAGGTAGATGGATTTGGTGAAGGACAGTGTGAGAGAACGGAACCTAGAGTGGAGTGCAGTGGTTGAGGAAGGATGATGGGCAGACAGAGTTAAGTGGAGGGGTGTCATATTTGCTCAGACCCGGCCCAAGCTGGAAAACGGTACTTGATGATGATGATGATGAACTGGTTTCATGCAGATTAAATGAACATTTCTGAAACAGTAAGAAAGCACCTCATAAAATGTAAACACTTAGAACTAAGATTTTTCAAGTTCATGTAAGTACTAAGATTTTCTAGTTTTTTTCTTTTTTTAACCAAATACAGTTAAAACCATTTCATTGTTAAAGCTACCCAGGAATAATCTAAAGCTGTTCCGTCATAGCTCAACGTAACCTTCAACGGTCAAGTCCTTCACCATCAAGTCTACCCAAAATATTTAGGTGTTACTCTTGATAGAACTTTGTCCTACAAGAAACACATAGAAAACATCGCTGCAAAGTTGAGCTCACGTAATAACATCATACAGAAGTTGAGTGGGAGTTCATGGGGTGCAACAGCTACAACTTTAAGATGCTCTTCCTTAGGTCTTGTCTACTCTGCTGCTGAATATTGCATCCCAGTATGGCTTAATAGCCCTCATGTGAGGAGAATTGATGTTCAACTACATACAGCAATGAGGACAATAACAGGGTGCATTAGATCTACTCCTCTACAATGGCTATCACCTTTAAGTCATATTGCTCCACCAGATTTGCGAAGACAGAATGCCCTTCTCAAGGAATATGAAAATTTGATTAAAAATCCACAGCTCCCAATTTACTCTGATGTTCCTATGCTTAAAAGGAGTAGATTAAAATCTAGGCGGCCATCCATAATATTGGCAGAATCGTTACAAGAAATGGGCTTTAACATGAACAAGAAGTGGTCGGAAATGTGGAGTAGAACTAATAACATCGAACATCAGACTCTAATAAGAACCACCACAAAGCCACCAGGTATGGAACTCCCGCGGCATGCATGGAAGACAATTAACAGGATTCGAACATGCCATGGCATCTGCGCAGAGAGTCTTCACCACTGGGGAAAGGTCCCATCTCCCCAATGTGATTGTGGCAGTGAACATCAGATCATCCAACACATTATATCAAGTTGCAGCCGTCGAGTGTACCCTGGAAATCTTAACGATTTCTATGAAGTGACAGAGGCAGCCCTTCACTGGATAGAGAATTTAGATATTAAATTATAAATTTAATGACTTAGTTAAATTAATTTTGTATATTTATTATGTTGTAATTCAGTTTTGTTATTGCCATACGCTAAATAAATAAATAAATAAATAAATAAATAAATAAATACATAACTCTTGGATATTTATGTTCATTGTATTCACTTTCACAGTCAGTTTTCAGAACTGTTAACTTCAGAATTATTAAATTCGACATGGTTCCGTATTGACAAAGTATATAACAGTCAGTGTTATCATTTTTGTCCTCAATCTAACCACATGGAGTTTCACCAAACTAAACTACACTTGACTTGAACTCAGTGTCACATAATAATTGCACCAAATTTTGGTATAGTAAGTTTCAAAGAACACCGTTACAAACATGAAACAACATAGGATAGTAATAAATACCATGTATAGCAAAACTATCTTCTTCATCTTATCCCTCTTCAAACAGGGTCGATGTTTATGGCCGTTCTTTTCCACTTTTTCCTGTCCCACACATCATCTTCCTCTAACTATTTCTCCTTCAGGTCTGAGTGGGGGTACTATCTTCAAAAAACATTATTTTATTTTCCTCGTTGAGTGAATGGTTGAAATATTCCTCCCACCTTTTCTTGATCTGGCCGTCATCTTAAAGAACTACTCCTTCACCACTCTCTTCGTCTGCTTAATATGGGTGAAATCTTTCGATACCCTATCTCTTACCTTCGCTATCCTGAAAAGTTTCTTCACCCCTTTGGTAGTCTCCAGCTCCTCATAGGCATCACCCCAAGCAGTTGCCCTAGCCTTTCCTACCACTCATTTAGAATCTTTATTTGCCTGTATGTATTGTACAAGCCCCCAGGGGGCTGCACCCCCTGGAAGCCATCCCCCATCATCTATTTAAACCACCCCTAACTGGCAAATCTCGTAAGTCCAGAACAGTATCTTTTATACAGCAAGGGCGGCCGGCCAGCTCGGAAGACTTGCCAAATACTTGCATCACACACATAACACCTATACTATAACTAACTGGGGCAGCTATGCCTTTGGAATGCCGACGAAGCAGCACTAAAGCATATAAGAAGGACCTTAAGGAGGACAGAGCCCTCTCTCGATTACCAGTCATACAGTGTGTCAGCCGGAGGCCCTAGCTGTTATCATCAGGTGAGTCAGCAGTGTTCAGAGATCCTATATTTTGTGACCTACCCCGCAAACTTGTACACTCAAACTTGTAACACTTATTACATTCCCCTAAAAGGGACATATAACTTCATACATCACTGACCAATAAATACTTGGTCAGTACACTACACTTGTCTTACTATTTACACGCCTCTTTACGTCCTAACACCTTTCCTGATTCCCGTCACGGTTAGGCGTGACATACAGTAGCCAAATAGTTGCTAGCGCAAGCTTCATCGCACTTCCCGCAGCGGCCCGACTGCCTGAAGCAGCGAGCCGCAACATCGCTGACGCACGCACGTCGGTTACATAACTATCTCCAACCAGCTGAGAGGCTAGTACGTTAACCTGTACACAAAGTTTCATCCCCTGAAATACACCTACGTCTTTGTAAGAGCATCCCCTAGCATCCTAACACTAAACAACACTCTACAGTGGTCAGCTTACCCCGCTACGGGAAGCTACCCCCTCCTAGGCATCACCTTATAAATTGCTACACTAACACATCCGTTCTAGATCCAACTACCCCCAACTAAGGGATCTAAAACAGATTGGTGGAGGCCGGGTACCACGCACAGTAAAATAGGGCTCATACAACGAGTTCTCGTGGTCAAAACGGTCCGAACCGCATACAGCCAAGCGAAATAGTGAATTTTTTTTCTCTGACAGAAAGCATCATTTTTGCTCCGCACTACCTACACAGGGGAAATTTTTGTTAAACCAACCCCCCAGCCCCCAGAAAGAATTAAAGATCGCGTACACATTTCTTTTTATACCCACCCTCAACTCAACTCAACTCAGTATGGCACCTCATGCAGAAGCAACAGAGATTGTAAGCCATAGAGCCAATAGGGGTACAACAATACTATTTACATTACTACTCACCCTCATGGTTAGCGGGATCCTCACAAGTGCCTTAAAACAAGCCCCAAGAGGGCCGAGGGTAAAAATTACCCCCGGCGTGCATTGGAAACACATACGGGGACAGACGGTTTATCAGGGCAATATACCCATCACTTATGACGTGCCGGTAAAACAAGAATACATACCGGTACCGTCGCCTACACTAGAGGATGGCCACAAATCCCAAATATACTCACTATGGGAGGCCATCGAACAGACACTCAACATACACGGCGATATAGAACAACTCCAAGGGACATCCACCCCCATGCAGACTATGCGGGGGAGGGATAGGAGAGAACTAACATTTATAGGGAACTTCCTACAATACTGCTGCGGCGTTGCTACAGAGGAAGATAGTAAAACGTTGCGGATGACGCAGCAGCAAATAGCGAGCTACACAGAGACCTTAAGTAAAATGATCCACGCGAACCACAAGGACTTGACCGAGACCACACTCAAATTAAACAATTGGTCACACACAGTACACGACTCCATTACCACAATCGCCGAACAGATAAAAACACTTGCGAATGCGACCCGAGCAGGTAAAGAGGCGCAGGACACTATACTGGCTTCCACGGCCCAAATGGCTATGGGAAACGCCATAAGTATTTACAATGCCATCATGAGCATGCACAGACAGCAAGATTTAATGGCATGCAGACAACACAAAATACCGGAAAACACTATACACGCAAGCACCCTGCGCGACGATCTAACTAGGCTCCAACACAAACTCGAAAGTCACAATTACCAACTAGCCACTTCCATCGAACAAATAAGCTGGTATTACACGAAGCCAATATGCTCGTGCATATACCATGCTAACAGACTACATATAAAAATCAACATACCTATAATCGAGGAAAACGCGCGGTGGAACCTATTTGAATACATTCCCATACCATACAAGTGGCTAGGGGGTACGTGCACATTGATACATGAACCGACGTTGCTGGCAGTCAATGGCCGCGACATTCGTGTATTAACAGGGAATGCGCTACATGACTGCATTACGCAGATAAATGCGCTCTGTTACATACCGCGGTTCCAAGAGGTGGCCACAATCCAGCCTGCTTGCGCCGTCAATCTTTACAACAACGCGCCAACGGACAAAATAATGGAATCCTGCGCATATAGATGCGACGAAGGATCACAGACAGCCCTTATCACACAGATTGATATGGATAAGTTTGTCGTTACAAACCCTACGGCGGAGATGGGTATCCAATGCCCAGAAGGAAGGACAACCCTACTACACCCACACACGGAGGCACCGCCAGGGGCTCTAGAGATACACCTCCCATGCGATTGCCAACTCACAGAGGGCGACATCATCCTGATACCACAGGCGTTTCCGTGTGACGCCAAAATGGTAAAGGAATTGGCCATTACACACACACTACCGGCGGCTTGGACAAAACAAATACAACTACAACTACACAATTTTGAGCCCTTACAGACGAAGCCGTTGTGGTATGATAACATAACGGCGATACTTAATGCCAACTGGTCATCGGTCATTCCGACATTTAATGTAACGGAAACACCTTTCAAACATCACAGACAGCCCCTACAGATACCAGGACTTCACAAATCCTGGTATGACATAGACACAACAACAACTACCACTATAGCATGGCACGTCGGAATGACCGTAGTTATCATTTACATGTTAGCCAAACAGATGGCAATGGCTAGAGACATCCGACGATTACACGCGCCTGGAGCGAATACATGAAACGGAACACCCTCGCATACACACATGGTTAACATGCGAAAACCCTGATTGAAGTAACTAACATGGATGCCCCTCTCGCCACGTACTGCCACACATGGGAAGGAGTTCACCGTGGCCACAGGCCAAAAGACGGCCAGGTTAGACTCCAACACACTGCGGGACCCAAGTTACACCATTACACATCCCTTAGCTCCGGTTCGGAAGGCAATTTTGCCAAACCGGGCAGCAGAACCTAGGCCAACCCCCTCGGAACGGACGAACGAGAGGGAGTTGATGCCAGGACTCTCAGACACACATGACATGACAGGGAGAAAACGGGAGGTAACCACGTCATGGGCTGAGGACGTAGAGCCAGCCCTACAGCACATTAAGCCCACATACACCTACACAGATAGGCAAACAAAACGGCAGGAGTCTACCGTGGCCACAGGCCAGAAAGCGGTCAGACTACACGCCACTACATCGCTAGGGCATACACAAGCAATTAAGCGGCCTTTACCGCTAGTTCAAAGGGCAAGTTTGCCAGAACGGAAGCGGGCACTGGCATTCGTACCCCAGGTGCGAATGCCTAAGAGGGTGTTGCATTCAGGCCCTCAGGGTGCACAACACACACCCGCACACTCTGACCAGGCGCTAACACACAGTACACGGGGCATAAGAAAGGTCCTATTACCTACCCCACCAGACCGGTCAGGCAAAAATACACACACCCCCGTAAGCTCTACTAGGGTAGCGCAGAGCGCAATTAGTCCCTCGAACACAGGCACACTCAGACCAACAGTCAGACATTACGGTGAAAGTAGGCCCAGGTTCACTTTGCTACAAAATCCTCCGGAAAATAGCAAAGGAGCACCTCAGTGGATTTCAGGGGCCTATGCCCTAGTAACAGGGCGAAAGTATTCACCTTTCCGAGCAAGGACGCTCGGGCGGGAATAACGACTTTCACCGGGAGGACAAAATAAACTAATATCACTTGCACCAATATTATAGATACACGTAAGCTTGTTTACACGTGAGAAATACGACAATAGATACACAGAGACTCACAAACAGAAACTCTGTCTTCATCTGTCACAGATTGATCCCAGTTTTTCTTGGCAAGCTTCTTAGCCTTAATTGCTTCTTTTACTTCATTACTCCACCACCAAGTTTCTTAGTCTCTAGGAGCAGCTTTACCTTAGGTTTTACCTAAAACGGCTTCCCCTGCTTGTCGAATGTATAGCGAAACAATAACGCACAGAAATTAGTGTCAACATGACTGGTTGTGCGTGAAGCAAAGTGCTCACTGCTGAGGGAAGGTCATAATTTCTCCTTCCCTGTACCTTCACAAGCTGATGGAAGCATGTGACAATGCATTCATTCCCCTCAAAGCTGATGTGGGTTGCTCAAGGTCAAAATGATATGCTGTTTAAAACGCAAGCTAATTTTCAACAACCGTAAGCATTTTGCTCATATAGCAACCACTGGTGGGCTTATAAGCAAACACAGTCTGGATTGTTACTGGTTAACTCTTTAGACCGGGTTACTTCAACATTCTGTAGAACACAGATTATTGTTGCCTCAAAATATTTCCAGTGGTGAAGTTCAAAGTTTCTTTCTGAGCAAATCCCAAGTTTATAGCACAGGATTTACCTTTACAAGGCACGTCGAGGATAGAACAATCACCGCAATTAAGACCACAATGCAAATAAAAAGACTTAGAAGCTTATCACTGGCGACAGCAATTTCACTGTTCAAACTGAAAATTGCCCCAGTAGCATCATACGCCATCAAAGTAATATGGCCACACCTGAACTACAAGAATGTCAAAGCCCTGGATAGAGTCGAGGCCAGGTACTTAAAGAAGACGCTTGGTGTATCGAAGTACGCTCCAACCCGACTAGTATATCAACTGGCGGGAACAACGACATTTATAGAAGACATGATGTTAACATACAGCTTGACCTCAACCGAAGCATGCGACAAGTTCTTGGAAGAACGAGTACAGAAAGCAGCAGAAATCAACCCGGCATTCTACCGAACCCCAGCCATGAAAGAGGAAGAATGGAAAACAGCCGGTTACGAACTCCGCCACCTTTACACAAGAGGGGCAATACATGGATTTCACCATCGAATCTGCAGCAGGAAAGGTTTCCACAACGCCGACAATGAATGTGTCTGCGAACTCTGCCACCAAGCCTGCCCACAGTATCATCTGTTCGAATGTGCCCAAAGAACTCTGCCAATCTCACATTATGGAAAGGACTGATGTAAATGATGTTTTCTATAGAATAACTATGTACACATTGCGTTTAGTTCAATAAATATATAGAGCAGTGGATCCTTTCTCATGTTGGAATAGCAGGTAATGAAGAGGCAGACAGATTAGCAAAAAAAGGTTCCACACTACAACAACCTGTCAGTCAGACTGATTTTATGTCAGCAAAAAGGATCTTGAAAAATACTATCAAAAACAGGTATGAAGAAATGGCAAAGAAAACAGCAGAAACCAAATTATGGAAGGACATTGATGCTAAATGGGATCAATATAAATTAACACCAAGAAGAGAAGCTGTAGCCTTCTTCAGACTTAACACTGGCCATGACTGCCTTGCAGCTCATCTGAAACGAATCAACATCCTGAGATCTGAAGAATGCACACTTTGTCACGAACCTGGAAGTAAAATGGATAAGGGGCACCTGCTACATTGCAACAAACTTGATGTGACTGCTAGAACTTCTGGAAACCTCACACAACTCTATTGGAACGCAAGAAAGCTGATGGATTGGAATCCGGGCTAGCCATAGGAAACAACAACAACATATAGAGCAGTGTAGTATAGTAGTTTATGTGAAAATGCTTTGAGGCATTGCGCCGCTCCTTTAGAATATTAGGAAACCTCTAGCAAGAGAATCATCTAAAATAAGGACAATCAGACACCAATGAAATTGCAAAGTTAGGTAAGGGGAATATATGAACATTAATAATGTCAATGTAAAAAATAACAGCCAATTTGAGAAATGTTTTTTCAGAAGCTAGTACAGTCGATTTACATAGCATAGTGGCAGAGTTATAATGCAAGCACAGTATTGTCTGTTCAAAACTTATGTACCAGGTACAGTGTTGCCAATATAGTGTTTTTGTTGCTAGATCTCAGGACTTGTCTTGGCACAAAATATTTTAAATAAATAAGAATTTAGCCACTGTTAAAACTAGTGGCTTAAAATTAGTTTCTCTTCTTTCACATGGACCTTGCTTGCTTGTTTAACTGCTGAGAGTTGATTTTTGCCCAGGACTAACACATCCTTTCCTGGTGTATTTCTTTTCTTTTCTACAAGCAGGGGGTTCCTTTCTTTAGAGGTTTATCCTGAAAACCAAAGACTTCCTTGAGAATATGTCTCACAGTTTGTCTGTCTTGTAAGTCTGTTAGTCCCAGTTCTTTGATGTCTTTCTCAGTCAAGTGGCTTCCTGTTTCGTCAGAAGGTGAACAGGTGATTGAGCAGTCTTTTCAGAGACAATCTTGCCACATAACCCTAGAAAGCTACCCTTCTTTTCCTGGTCCGGTCAGAAAGCTTCTCTATTTGCACGTAAAGCTCCGAGTTGTGTTTTCTCCAGTATTCGCCATCCTCTAGTACTGGGTCTAAGATCCACAGAGAATTCTTGTCTCTCTAACCTCCAATTTATCATCATTGACAGACACTCTATAGCATACAGGGGTTCTGGTCGGATAACCGTAGTGTAGTGCTTCAGTTTAAGACTGCGTGATAGGCGCCTCATGTAATAGATCTTCTGAGTCAGTCTGAGCCATTTCCCATTCTTTTTCCATTCACAACATAGGAATCTAGCAACTGTTGACTTACTTACTTAGACTTAGTTCCTCCAATGCTAGGTAGCATATCGGGCAACAAGTTTCCTCCAGCGAACTCTATCAGCTGCCAGGTTTTCAACTTCCATGGATTCAAAATCCTTTGCAAAAGTTCGTTTCCAGGTGTTAAGAGGTCCTCCTCTACTTCGGTATCCTTCCATTGGTTTCCACAACAGTGCTGATTTTGGGTATCCTTCTGTCATTCATACGTAGAACATGTCCCGCGAACTTCATTCTTCTTTGAGCAACGATTTTGTGCAGGCTGCGTAGACCAGTTCTTCTCAGTACTTCATCATTTGTTATGTGGTCACGATAACTGATTTTCAAAATTCGCCTCAAGCATCGTTGGTGAAAAACGTTGAGCTTGTGTGCTGATTTTACTGATATTTTCCAGGTCTCACATGCAAATATAGCGATCGGTAAGATGATAGAGGAATATAGCCGAATCTTTGTGGACATACTTATTGAGTCTAATTGCCACATGGATCGCATTCGTTGAAAGACTACCAAAGCTTTCCCAATTCTGCTGCTGATGTCTGCTTCTACGTCCTCATTTCTACAGATAAGGCTGCCGTGATATGAAAATAGGTCAACATATTGTAGAATCTTCTGTTGCACCATAATTTGTGTAGATACATTCCCACCTTTTATGCACATTGTATTGGTCTTGTCACCATTTATCTGTAGTCCAGCAGAACTGGCCATTCCATCCAGCTTGGTTGTCATTAATTGTAAACTTGGTGGTGTGTCTGCCAGGAGGACGATGTCATCAACAAAATCCAGATCCGTTAACCTAGATTGCTCATTCCAACTTATCCCCATATTGGGATTGTCCATAGCTTTTCTCATTACAAAATCTATGACCGATATGAATAGAAATGGCGATGAATTGCATCCTTGTCTGACACCTGTGAGAATGCTAAAGAAAGGGGTGTTCCCATCTTCTGTTCTTATACAACAGATCGAGTCTAGATATCGGTTTTTGAAAACATCGATGAGATGGTCGGGAATTCCATATAGGCTCACAATATCCCACAATGATTCTCAAAAGCTACTACTACTTATAAAAGCTGAATTGGCAACCCTGACTGGGTGTCTCACATAAGAGATGCCACTTATATTTTCTTCTGTGTTTATGAAGACATTTTCAATTGTTTCAATTGAGTGTTGTTAATGTGTAGGCTGTTTATCTGCTGAATTGTATAACTGTGTTCCAATAAAAATAAAATGTTGAAAAAGTTTGATTTTACTTGACCAATTAATAGAGCAGCATCAAACTAGTCCATGCCCTGTTCCTTGTAGCTTGGTGCCTGATCAAAATAAATGCGTCAGGGCTCGCCTGCAGTGTGTTGTCAACAGTACCTGCCATTGTCAGAAGGAACCAATTGTTTAAAAAAGAAGGACTACAAGGTTTGTCTTTACCCCATCATGTTATATAAATAATGTGTAGCCTAGTTTTCCTCTAAGGATGTCTTCTACTTAAATATCAATTTTTATGCCATTCACTCTGGTAGTTTTGATACCAACCCAAAAGAATCAGACAAAATTAAACTGAGGGTATATTTGGTCATTTTACATCTTATTCAAAATAAATACAAAGTACCGTATATGCTAAATATTCAAAAAGCACAGACAGACAAATTCATATTATATGTACAGCAGTGGCGGCCGACATCCTGTTAGGCTGGGAGGGCGATCACAGTATTTTTCCCGCACCTTTTTATAAGTTGACAGAGGAAAAAAAGAGTACCGGTAGGCCTAGAATCAAGTTACTTTTATATGCAATGAAAATATCGCTACTCAATATTCTTGATGTCAGATCCTAAAGCTGCCCTCAACACTTATTTTTATTATTTGGTACTGGTATTTCAACAATGATTTCATAGGGTAACAACACTAAGAACCTGATGTGAAAATTACCCCTCAAGAGAAAGTTTACCGCTACCGTTTTTAAAAAAGCGTCCACAGAATTAATTTTGAAACGCAGAAATACTTAATCACACTTAGACGTAAGCATAAAAAGACAATCAAGCCTTTAGGAGTTTCATCTCTAGAGCTTAGCCGTAACAAGAATTAAAAATTATTAGTATTATTACTATTATAGAGACATCACGAGAATATCACTTTTGGGACAAGCACTTCCAAACCACAGTCGCACCGGTAAATTAAAAAAAAATACTACTTAATGATTTACAGATTAATTATCACCAACAGAGAGATTACAACTGCTGAATATTACCACCGCACTCAAGACCCTTCAGCACGAAAGTGAAATAGCTCACTGGTTCCAACCTCTTCACTAACCACAGCATGCTAGCCAGAGGTCCATGTTATACTTCACCATTGCAATATGAATCGAGATTCCTGTTCTCAGATGCTACACTTAAATGAAAATCCACAGCCTGCTTCCAGTCTCCGACTGGGTCAGGAATGGAATGAATGAAGCCCCCATCTAGCGGCAAGGATAGGAACTGTGCCGGCTGCCGAAGCCTGTCGCACTCCTCTGGCGCAATGATTAAATGAATGACAAATGAAATGATAGTGAAGAGTGTTGCTGGAATGAAATTTTGACAGGGAAAACCGGAGTACCCGGAGAAAAACCTGTCTGCCTCCGTTTTGTACAGCACAGATCTCACATGGAGTGACCGGGATTTGAGCCACAGACCCAGCGGTGTGAGGCCGGCGTGCTGCCGCCTAAGCCACGGAGGATCGCAAGATGCTACACTTAAATATAATTATATATTTTTTGTCTTCAAAGATAAACAAAGGCCATACTGCTCATGGATTATTGTTATTTAAATTTAATTTTTATTATATGCAACCATGGACATTTGATTTATTCATTCATTTACTTTATTTGCTTATGGGGTGATTCCCTGGCTGGGCGCATGCTCGTAGAGTAGCAAGGGGAGATGAGATATTTATCAGTGCTACAGAGCAGTACGGACTCCGCCTGGCTTAAAGACAACTGCCCGCACACCGCGTCCACAGATTACCCCTCTGGCAGCCCACAAGCGCGCCGGTCTCCGTACTCCCCTTACGTCTCAATCCCCTCGCCCGGGCACAATCTTAGGGCGGAAAGCCCAGAGTCCGTAACTCCATTTTGACCAGTGAGCTGCGCGCTGAGCGTGATACCAACAAACACTGTCTTCCTGATTGATAGAGCTACAGTTTTATATTGACATGTAATTTTCTTAGCATTGTTAGAGTTCAATTTTTGACTTAAAATATCAAGAGAAAATGAAAATCCCTTTTCGTTCTCTAGGAAGGACACCGTCCTGGAGTCCTTATGGGCCAGCCGCTACTGGTGTACAGGATGTTACATAATTGCGGTACCTCTTTAGCACGCCATATAATATCAGAGCATATGCATTTAAACTCGAGATTTCACCCTCTGTAGATGTATTGTTTCTGAGTTACAAGACGTGAAACATGTGGAATCTGTATTCTGAGTCCATTTGTATAAATGTCAAGCATAACAGCAGCTTGTTGGATGAATCACTAGACAAGCACCAGGCTGTTAATGGATCAAGGTAACGCATGTTGTTACATCATTACAGCTTGGACAGTATGTGGTGAAGCGGTAAGTGATGGGGACCTTGAGTGCTGAAGGAGACACCCCTCACTAGCTACGCCGACCTCAAGACAACTGCATACACAGGTTTTAAGCACCAACACGCGAGTTTACAGCAGCACAAATGACGAGTGTTTGCTGTCGTGTTCCCCCACCACTGAAACGTGGCTGGAAATTCATCTGCCCAGAGCAATCAGCTTGACCTTGAAGCTCACCACATACCGTCCAAGCTCTACCAAGGTAAGTACAGTTGTTGTTGTTAATTCATTTTAGGCTTGGGATATCTTGGTCATCTGCTCCATGTAGTTGGGTGTATGTTGAAGTTGTCGGATGTTCTGGAAAAAAATATTAGCCAAGTTATTTATTTGTTTGCCGGCCTCATGGTGTTGGGGCAGCGCGCCTGTCTCACACCTGGAGGCCCCAGCTTCATTAACCGGCTCTGTCAGGGATTTTAGAAATTGATGTGAGGGCTGGAACGGGATGCACTCAGCCCCATGAGGACTATTGAGTAGCTGTCTGACAGTGAGACAGCACCCCGGTCACGGAGACCAAGATTAACGGCTGAGGGGATCCGATGCTCTGACCACGCATCACCCCATAATCTGCAAGCCAAATGGCTTCAAAAGTTCATAACACATGTTTTGGAATAGTATTGGATTAAATAAGACTAAATGCAACAGGTTTTAAAGTTGGTAGCTCTGGCGCCTTTGTAGCAGCTGATGTTTTGTAGTAGTGAATAGCTCAAGTGGACTGGCAACGAACCTTTTACCAAACCAGTTATTCAAAGAAAAGAACACAACTGTCCCATATGCAGCAAGATTAAGGTGGTGAAAGGAAAAAGACCAGATACATTTGTAAACAGTGTAATAAGGGTGTACATCCTTTATGCCCCCTAAACACATTTGCTAGGGCAAGTCAACAGCATGTGTAAATATACTGAGTGGCCAAACGTCTTAGGAAGGATAGTCCCATGAGAAAATGTGCCGTGTATAACTCCTGAGCGTTGTGGCAGAGCAGAGCAGTCTTGTCACTGACATGAGTAGCGTGAATTAGGCAATACGTCGCGAGGTAACCGACTTTGAACGTAGGATGATCATCGGCGCATGGGTCATAGCATTTCGGAGATTACATGAGAATTCTGGTTTCCGAGGTCAACAGTGTCGGTGGATCTTCAACATTGCAGAGATAATGTTACCATCCATGTAAACCGTAGCACGGGACGACCCCAGGTGTTTAACGAACGGACATCACATCGCTTCAGCAGAACCATACAGGGCAATCAAGGGCTACCGTGAGTCAGATCACTGCCCAGTTGAATGTTGGGAGTCAGGAACCCACTTCTTGTTGAGTCGATGCCTCGCCGTATTGCTGCCGTTTTGAGGGCTCGCAGAGGAGCAACTCTTTATTAACATCACATTCCTTGCTTTCCCATGACTTTTGACCACTAAGTGTATAAGTAAATAGTTTCTTGTTTCAATTGCAAAACATGAACTGTGGTGTGTTCAGTCTGTGTGAAGACATGAAATAGACTTTAGTAATATTGTTTTCTGAAAACTAGCCATGAACTGCAACCATTTGCATATAACGTAAACATTATCATGTTTTCACGTTAATGTAGTGCACTAAAATAATTTTAAAATGGAGTAGGAATGATTATAAGAAAGGATGTCTTAGAGTATGTGGGAGAGGTGAAGAAGATAAGTGACAGGATAATCATAGGAAGGATACAGTTCCAGACAGGGACAAAAGATCTGTTTCAAGTATATGCTCCACAAACGGGGAATAAAGAAGAGAACTTAGAAGAATTCCTAGAAGATGTGGAAAAATATATAGAGGATAAGGAAATAATAGTAATGGGAGATTTGAATGCACGAGTGGGAAGAGACACACAAGGAAGAGAGGAGATTTTGGGACCATATGGTTATGGCAGTAAAAATCCAGAGGGGGATTTCTTAATGGACTTCTGTCAGCAGAACCAATTAATTATAGGGGATACTTGGTTCAGAAAGAAAATTAGTCAGAGGATAACGAGGTATGGATGGGGAGATAGAAGAACGAAAACTCTGATAGACTATGTATTATACTCTGATTTACAAAAGATGCTCGGTAAAACCTGTCATCCGCTTGAAGGGTGAGGTGAGGAGTGGAGACGAGAGGGGTAACGGTCTCCATAGCAACAGCAAGCAATGTTGCAATGTATGCCGACACAGCAGTAAGCACATGTTTTGATTCAGTGTCTCTTCACTCATCACGGTCATTAGAGCGCCAGGCAAGGGGGCTAACTTCCCCAGTATTTGTGTCTTCCTGCAAGCCTCTTGGAATGTTATGAGTCATGATCTGCCTCAGTGGCAATGCAGCATTTCCCCAGGTGCTAGCTTTGACAGCTGTCAGCGATCTTTATTGGTAATTCAGAGTTTAGTCAAAAAAGGACATCGGAAAGAGCTAATGGATGTCACAGCCATGCCAGAGGAAGCCTTTGGAGGAGACCATAGGGCAGTGGTAGCAAAATTAAAAGTAGGAAAGGTCATGAGATTACCAGAAAAAAGGGAAAGATAGATTAAGGTCTGGAGACCAAAGGAAAAGGAGGTTGCAGAAGAGCTTAAGAGAGAATTGCAAGAACAGATACCAAGGATGGATATTACCCATGTGGAACAAGAATGGGAAAAGTTTAAGAGTGCATTTGTAAACAGTGCAGAGAAAACATGTGGTAGAACATCAGGAAAGGTACGGGAAAAGGCAACAAAATGGTGGAATGATAGAGTGAAAGAAATGGTAAGAGAGAAGAAGAAAACTTGGAAGGAATGGAAAACAAAAAAGACTGAAGAAAGTAGAGCAAAATATATAGAAGCAAACAGAGATTGCAAGAAAGTAATTGCAGAGGAAAAGAAGAAAAGCTGGGAAGAATTCACTCAGGAAATAAGGGAGGATTTACATTGTGGAAAGAAATTGCTGTTTGGAATTATAAAAAGCAGAAGGAATGAAAAGGTGAACACTGGGTTCGTGAAAAGCAAAGAAGGTGAAATATTGACAAAACCAGAAGAGTTAACGGACAGATGTAAAGAATATTTCAGGGAGCTGTTGAAGGTGAGACGCCAGGCATGCGGAGAAGTTATGCAAACAGCCAAAACGGTGGAAGAAGAAATAGAAGAAGAACCAGACATTACTATGGCAGAAGTGGAATGGGCAGTTAGGAAGATGAAGATGGGGAAAGCTGTGGGAATCAACGAAGTGGCAATAGAAATGATCAAGGCGGAAGGACCAGTGGGACTGCAGTGGATATACCGACTTCTCAGGAGTGTGTGGAGAGAGAGAAAGTTCCTGAAGACTGGAAAAAGGGAATAATATTGCCAATATTCAAGAAAGGAGACAGGAAGTTGTGTGGTAACTACCGAGGAATCACCATCATCTCACATGTTGCCAAAGTAATGGAAAGAATCCTAGAAAAAAGAATTAGAGTAAAGGTAGAAAGCCAAATAGAGAAGGAGCAGTTTGGATTTAGAGGGGGCAGGTCAACAGTGGAACCCATTTTCATTCTGAGACAGAACATTGAAAAGAGTTGTGAATATGAGAAGGATATGGTAATGACTTTTATTGATCTAGAAAAGGCCTATGATAGCATCCCTCGAACAAAAGTTTGGGAAAGCTTATCAAATAGGGGGATAGGCAAGGAACTGAGAGACATGATAAAAGGAATGTGCATGGAGTGCTACAGTAGTGTGAAGACTAGAGTTGGGACATCGGAATGGTTTAAAATTGACACTGGACTAAAGCAAGGAATTAAGTATAACAAATTTAAAGTTTCCGCCTAATCAACACTCATTTATTATTTTAGTTAGCTTATGGGTACATGTTTCGGAATTAGTACAATTCCTTCTTCAGCCCTTCATAATTCATATTCGGAAACATCATTGACTAAAAAGACTAAAAAGACCACGTCCATGTGAGAAACATAACACACTGATATTAAAATACTATAAAAAACTAATTAAGCACTTTAAAACATGACAACCTTATGGACATTACAAACAATAAAGCAATAAAAACATTCCTGCTGTTAACAGTCAACTTGACTAATAATCACTATTATGCACATTCTTGAAAGGTATGCGACGGTCAAATTGTGCAGTCGTTAATCTCTTTTTGTGAATAAAAACAAAGAGCACATTGCATTAGTGTCCAGAACCCAAATAACTTGCTGTACTGATAAATGTTGACATAAGAGGAAACTTTGTTCGGCACTTTATTGAAAGTGAGCTGCCATGTGCTTAATAGATGCAAAACGGAGAAAACCTTCCGATTCTTAAACTTGTATTTTGCACATTAACTGGGTGTGTTTATCTTGAGCTGAAAGCTCCACGGACCTGAAATGAAAACATTCAGTGGTTGGAATATGTTGAAGACAAAGATTTAAAATTTTAAAAAACTTAAATGCCGCCCTAACAAAATTTTGGACTTACGTGCAACGATTTAAGAGCAAAACGCCAAGGTACAATGAATGTGGTGCTGGGTGGTAGGCTCCTACATCTGAAGCGAAAATTAGTGCCAAAATAAGGAAAAGACTTTGAATAAAGAAAAAATTTTGCGTGAAGTAAATTATGTTAGAATAACTTACCGGCGTGACTGCTAATGCGAAGCGATGTAGGTAAGGTCAAGTGCCTGGCTGTTTGCGGTCCGACGTGTATACAGGCTAATCCACTAGTGCTATGAGTGGAGTCGAGCTGCTGCCTGATACGGTTGAGGGGCGCACATGAACAGGGGGAAGTGGAGGGGTGGAACTGCTCAGGGTGGAAATGACCGGCGCGGCACTAGGTGGGACGGGAATACCGATGTCAACGAACTTGTTATTGTCTATGGCGGTTTTAATTTTTTGGAGATGAGGTGGTCTGCTAATGTATCAAATAATATATTGGTATCAAAATTGATTTCATTCAAGTTTTTGTGTGCATTGGACCTTTGAAACACGTTGATGTGTATGTTTTCTAAAATATTCATCAGACTGCCTTTGGATACGTAATGCAATATATTAACATCGTTTTCTAAGCTGGTGAAACTGTGTTTACTTTCTTCCATATGGGATGCCATGGCCGAAATTTTTTTATGTTTTATTGCTGAAAAATGCTCATTATAACGAGTGCGAAAGCTCCTACCGGTTTGGCCTACGTAATTGGCTGGACACGAATCACATTTGATTTCATATACACCCGATTTGGAATATTTGTTGGTGTGATTGATTTTGCTTGAATTGAAGAATTTTTTGAAGTTAGAATTGTTGGTTTTGAAGGCAATGTTTAAGTTGTGTTTTTTTAAGATGTTAGAGACAGTATACACGCTTCGGTCCACATAAGTGAAAGTTGCGAATTTTTTCTTTTCGGGTTCAATTTTGACTAATGTAGTTTTCGGTTTATTTTTTTACTTTGTGAATAAGGTTATTGATGTAATCGTAACTGTAGCCGTTGATGTTTGCTATTTGATGAATAATCTCTATTTCCTGTTGCAAATCCTTTGGGGACAACGGTATATTCAGGGCTCTATTTATGAGGCTGATGAAAGTTGCCTTTTTATGACTTCCATGGTGGTTGGAGTCATGACGTATGGTGGTGCTCGTTTGAGAGGGTTTCCTGTATATTTTGTAATGGAGCCTATTGCTTTTTCTAGTTACCGTTAGATCTAAGTAATTAATTTCATTATTGACTTCGGACTCAACAGTGAACTTGACGTTTTCGTCGATGTTGTTCAAAGTTTTTAGAATGTTGGCTATATTTTGACTTTGTTCATTGATGACGATGAAGACGTCATCAACGTATCTTCCCCAGAATTCAATTCCATCAATGTGGTTAATTACTTTTTCGTGTTCTAAATGGTCGAGATAAATGTTGGCTAATATGCCAGATAGGGGAGATCCCATTGCGAGACCATCGGACTGTTTGTAAATTTTACCATTGAACATGAAGACATGAAGACATCGGAAGGTTTTCTCCGTTTTGCATCTATTAAGCACATGTCAGCACACTTTCAATAAAGTGCCAAACAAAGTTTCCTCTTATGTCAACATTTATCAGTACAGCAAGTTATTTGGGTCCTGGACACTAATGCAATGTGCTCTTTGTTTTTATTCACAAAAAGAGATTAACGACTGCACAATTTGACCGTCGCATACCTTTCAAGAATGTGCATAATAGTGATTATTAGTCAAGTTGACTGTTAACAGCAGGAATGTTTTTATTGCTTTATTGTTTGTAATGTCCATAAGGTTGTCATGTTTTAAAGTGTTTAATTAGTTTTTTTATAGTATTTTAATATCAGTGTGTTATGTTTCTCACATGGACGTGGTCTTTTTAGACTTTTTAGTCTATGATGTTTCCGAATATGAATTATGAAGGGCTGAAGAAGGAATTGTACTAATTCCGAAACATGTACCCATAAGCTAACTAAAATAATAAATGAGTGTTGATTAGGCGGAAACTTTAAATTTGTTATACTTAATTACAAAACGTCAACACGGAACCTGCAATGGACTCTTCTTCGAATAAACTAAAGCAAGGAAGTGTGTTGTCACCCTTATTGCTTTTAATGGTGATGGATGACATCATGAAGGCAGCAATGAAAGAATATAGTAGGGCAAAGATGAAGGTAATGTTTGCAGACGACGTTGTGATTTGGGGCGAGGATGAGATGGAGGTACAAGAACAGTTAGACGTAATAAATGAAAAGATTGAGCAATGGGGATTGAAGATAAATGTGGAGAAGAGTAAAACAGTGGTGATGAGTAGAGATAAGGAAAAAGGAAAAGGAGTAATCAAAGTAGGAGATAAGAAATTGGAAGTGGTGAAACACTTCAAATACTTGGGAAGTGAACTGACTGAAGATGGAAGACTAGATTTGGAAATTAGCAGAAGAATACAACTCGGGAGTGCTTTCTACCAACAGGTACGGGGACTAGTATGGAACAAGGATATACCAATTAAGGCTAACGAAGTTATGTACAAAGCATATTATGTTCCTATAATGACATTGCAGCAGAAACTTGGACAATGACTAAGAGGGATGAGAGCAGAGTACAAGCAGTGGAGATGAGATTCCTGAGGAGTATGGTCCAGAAAACGAGGAGGGACAGAGTGAGAAATGAAGATATATGGAAAGAACTGGGACTACAGAAACTCAATGACAAACTGGAGCAAAACAGATTGAGGTGGTTTGGACATGTCAAACGGATGAATGAAGTAAGGCTACCAAGACAGCACTGGAACGACGGATGACAGGGAAGAGAGGACGAGGAAGACCAAGAATGCGTTGGATGGACTCGGTGGAGAATAGTATTACAAAACGGAACCTGGATTGGAACACTGTGTCGGAAGAGGAATGGTGGAATGGCAGAACAAAGTGGAGAGGAACCATATTTGCCCCCACCCAGTGTCAACTGGAAAAGGGGAAATAATGATGATGATGATGATGATGATGATGATGATGACTAAAATAATTTATTGTAACTTTATTTTTGTATAGAAAGATCTAATTTTTATATGTGGTGGTGGAAACAATACCTCTATAAAATAATACAGTTTCCAACATATAAAATTATTGTTTCTCTTAACGATTTTGTTATGATTTTTGTTTTGTTTTCAAACAAAGTAAATATTTATTTGATTAACACTTTATTTAAAATATAATTTACAAAAGAAAGCTACATTTACTTACATTAATACAATGCCCCAAACATTGGTGCTCATCCATCCAATTAACATAATACGGAAATTATTACGTTTAATTTGCCACAAGGTAAATATGCAGATCAGGCCTGGGTGGTATAAGCTACGCCAGCTACGAATTAAACTGGCAGTCAAAGGGTTAAAAGTACAAGTTGCATTATGTAACTAATTAATAGGCTTTAATTTTGTCTGACTCTGCATACCTCATCACAATTTAAACATGGGAGAAGATGCAAGTGATGACTTAGGTGAGAACCCATTAATGAATTACAGTAACTACTGCAGCATAGTTGAATTCATAGATCCTATGTATAGCAGTTATCGTGGGCTGAAAGTCACTTGGAATGGCCGAGGAGCTACGGTGAATCCAGACAGTGGGGTTGTGCTTGGCTTGGAGCAGCCTGGAGGAAGAGCAATGGTGAAATGTTGCAGGAGTGAAGTGAAGAAGAGGAACATTGTGTTCCTGGCCAGAGCTTCCCCAGGACACAGCCGCTTGCCGATGCCAAAAGGCATCACATACTCATCCTTGACGAATTGACCACTTTCATCCAGGAAGCGCTCAGGTCTGAAGTTCTCTGGGTCTCCCCAGTGTTTCTTGTCATTCAGCAAACTCCACACACTGACCAACACTGTTGTGTTCTGTAACACAACATGGCAGCTGTTAATTATATTTATTTACTCTCTTCATTGAAGAACAAAGTGTATAGTAACATTCACAGATTAGCAAAAAATTAATTAGTTATAAATGAGTTCTAAGCAACGTACAAATAAAAAGTAATCATAATTTTCCATCTCCAGTTTCCCAGGTGTGGTAAACAAGCACTCTCCATTTCTTCTGATATTGGTAGCTATACTATTTGTTCTTGGACATTGTCTCAGTTATAACTAATTAAGTACAAGATTTTCGGGCTTGTAGGCCGTGGTCCAGACAAGATATCTCCCGACGTTTCACCGGAAACTGCGTCCGGCATTTTCAAGGATTCCGCTCCTTTCCTTGTATTCCTTGGTCCTGCTTCCACTGCTGACCAAGGAAAGGAGCGGAACCCTTGAAAATGCCGGGCGCAGTTTCCGGTGAAACGTCGGGAGATATCCTGTCTGGACCACGGCCTACAAGCCCGAAAAACTTGTACTTAATTATGAACGCCGGCCGTGAAAGCCTAAGCTGTTATATCAGTTATAACTGTTCTTCTCTTTCTCTGATTGTACTGTCTCTATTCACAGTCTCCTCAACCTTCCTCTTGATCTTTTTCCTCTTACTTCGAGTTTGAAGTATTTCTTAGCTGGAATTGTGTTATTCATTCTCATCACATGACCATATTACTGAAGTCTAGCAGGTTGGTAATAGAAACCTTCTGTATACATAATTTCTGATCTTGTCTCTCCTGCTACTTTCATTCTACATAGTATTTCTATGAAATAATTCATAACAAAAGTAACCTATTATCTGATGAAGAAAGGTAAGCCAGAATGAAGAGGTTTTGGGAGAGGAGGAAGATGATCACAGCTAAATTCCCTGTTAATTCTAGTCAGTGACTTAAATGTATTTGGTTTGATTTAAGTGCTCCAATGTGGGTGTGAACTATGTAAATAAATAAATAAATAAAGGCAACCTATTAAAATTTATTCAAATAATTCATGTTTTTTGGGCTAATGCCATGTGAAAAAAAAATTAAATACCACCAGACGTTTCGAACCCAAGACCAGCACTTTCAAATACCTTGGATCGACTATCACTGAGGGACCTGACTGTCTCGAGGAAATCAATGAGTTTACCTGTGGGGCAGACCCTCTCCTCTTTCAATTTCCTATCTGCCTTTTATGGCTCTCCTTCCTTCCAAGTCCCTCAATCCGCATACATCAAGAGTTGAGGGCATTTATTTTCTTCCTGTCCTTTATTTGCCTTATTCTCCTTTTGTTTTCCATTGCTTCTTCTAGTATATAAGTTAGTAGTTTTAGTTAACGTTTCATTATCATCTTCACGATCACCCAAACCATTAGGGGCCGATAACCTAGATTTTATGCCCCTTAAAACAACAATTATCATCATCATCATCATCGAAATCAATGAGAGACTGCGCTCCGGGAACCGAAGCTACTTCAGTCTCTCCCATCTGCTGCGATCAAGAACGTTATCACTCAGTTGTAAGAAAACTATCTATAAGACAGTCATCCGTCCTGTTATCACCTGTGGATGTGAGACATGGGTGTTGACTAGGAGGAATGAGGCTTTATTGGACAGGTGGGAGAGGAAGGTACTCCATAAGATCTATGGGCCTGTGTGTGATCATGGAGTGTGGCGCCTACGCACCAACAAGGAGATCTATGATCTGTATGTGGACCCTACCATCGTCGCAGAGGTCAAGAGTTCCCGGATTTGGTGGCTCGGACATGTCGAGCGAATGTCGGAGTCAAGAATGGTGTATCAGGTCTTCAATGGGCGACCCTCTGGAAAGCGAGGACGGGGGCGACAAAAAAAAGCGCTGGCTGGACGATGTCGAGGAGGATCTCAGGATGCTACGTGTCAGAGCTTGGAGGAGGCGTGCACGGGATAGGAAAAGCTGGAAGATTGTGGTGGAGCAAGCCAAGGTCCTGCATGGACTGTAGCGCCACGGGGTAAGGTAAGTAAGACGTTTCGAGGGAACCTTGCCTCCTTTTTCAATGGAATTAAAACACTGTGGCCAAAGAAAGTGTATCGATGAGATTACAAAAAACTAGAGAAATTCCTCTGTTCGTCACCAGAGAACTGCTGCCAGAAAGTACTGTATGGACCTTGGTAGAAAAAAGCGCCATATTTAGAACGGCGGACAGAGTAGTAATGAAGGAGAAGGTAAAGGGGGCGGGGGGAAAATATTGATACTCCTCAAAGAATGAGGATGTCCAAATAAGGCGAGGGGGGGGGGGGGGGAGGGGGGAGGAAGGTTTGATTGATAAAAGTAAACCGAAACAAAAGGGAAGTGTATCTATACGGTACCCAGCATCATACAGGCAACGGCGAAAAAACAGATGGAAACTCCTCCAGTGATGAACAAAGGAGATCAAATCATGGCCCTGTAGCCATAGAGGAAACTGTACAATCTGAAATAGGTGAAGAAATAGAGAAAATGAGAGGAACTATCTTCCCAGATCTTTAATAACTGGTAGCCAAGTATCACTTAGCTGATATCCAGTGTCTCTGTTAAAGTTATTGGGGTTTTTACAATTTTCAACTGCCTCCCTTATAATCTAGACCAGCTGTTCTTAACAAGGGCAAGCACATGAGCTTCCTTGAAACATACATCGTGGCCTGAAGACAGGGCATGTTCAGCTATAGCTGATTTGTCAGGTTGGTTTAGACGGATGTTCCTTTGATGCTTTGAAGCGAGTTGCAATGGACCGTTTTGTTTGTCCAATGTAGAATTTTCTGCAAGTACAAAGGACTACATACACCTCAGGTTTTAGTATGGGGGACAATTTATCTTTGTTTAATCCTAAACGTTGACCAATTTTCGTCATAGTGCCAAAAAACTGTTTTTATCTTGTGCTTGTGGAGAATCTTAGCAACGCGGTCAGTGGTGTTGTGAATATAAGGGAGGTAAGCAGTTCCCCTCATTTCGGAGCTCTGAGAAGGTTGTCTATCCCTCATTCAGGGATGTAGGGACCTATATATAGTGGATTCATTATAGCCATTACCCTTAAACATGGTTTGTAATGCATGTAACTCTTCCTGAAGAGTTGATGCCTCGCAAATATGTTCTGCTCTTTTGGCTAGAGTTGTAATAATTCCTTGATTTTGTGCTGGGTGGTGGTGGGAGTCTGCATGTAAATAACGGTTAGTGAGAGTTGGCTTACGGTAGACCTGCTCCCGGTCTGTGCGTGCACCTCCTGTTTTAAAGTATGTGTTCTGCGTATCTGTGCTCGTTTTACGGGTTCATTCGAGGTACCCATACTGAATTAATAGTGGCGCTCTTGATTCCTGCTGTCTTCTAGCCCGTAAACACACATCTCGTTATATTACCCCAGTTTAGGGAGAGGGACCAATGTCTTTCAGAATTGTAGTACATGTGACGGGATGCATAAAACTGGATCGCAAGGGGCTGGCAGACCATATATACGTACATAAACACACCCTATTACCCAGGGCTGATGATATAATGTCCAAGTCCTTAAATGAAACAATAACAACAGAAGTGGGAATTGAGCCCACCTCTTCTCAGTTCTTCCTCACGAGGCTGAGTATAATCTGATCAAAATTAAATCTCCTGGCAGAGTTGGGAATCGACCCCCGACTTCAGGGGTGACAGCCAAGAACGTTACTTCGGCTTTACGTCTGGCTATAAAGCTCATCCAACGTTTAGAATGAAGCACTGGTTAGATAGGGATATTCTTCTCTCTTTCTGTTGCACGCGAGACATGTATGACGCTGTCATTTTCTAGCACTCCACTGTTGCCATATCAGTCGAAAACTTTTCACTGTCGAAAAACAGCATATTCGGGTAGAACTATGTTTTGCCGATCTTTTTTGTCCTATATTAGAACTACGTAAACTTGATAGAAATGCTAGAAAAATTAGATATCCATATTTTTTTAAAAAGCTATAGACTGAGTCCCCTTTTTAGTAAAATCGATCTTATATCATGTTGCATTGACTTTGTAATGCCTATTTTTTACACACGTGTAGCTAAATGTGCCGTCTTGATGATGGTTTATTGAAATATTTTATACTGGCAATGCCGGCACAGATAATATCCTCGCCGCTAGATGGGGGCGTCATTCATTCCATTCCTGACCCGGTCGGTCGACTGGAAGCAGGCTGTGTATTTTCATTCATTTCATACTGGCAATATTACAATTTTCATGTAGGCAAAACTTCTGAATATTCTCTCATAACCTCATAGCAGCATTGAAAAAGTTCGTATGCTGCCAACTTTTCTATTTTTAAAGATAACCATGTCATGTCAGTTTGAGAGTTGTAGAGGAATGTTGGAAGAAGTTTTCTACCTGCTTACCCAGAGTGTAGGTTTAATTGTTTACACAGGCCGGGCTGTTCATTGACCGCGGATTATAAAAATGAAGTTTCGAACGACAGCGGGGTGCAGCTTGCTACTCACAGCTTTATTACTGTGCCCTTCGAGCTTGTATTTCAGTAGTTTGGCTGTCTCTATCTTGAGTGTGTGTGCAGCAGTTCTGTTAGATTTAACGTGTTGTATTTTATGTATTTCACGTACAACAATGGATAGTTTTGTGAAAAGAAAGCGTGGTCAAGTGCTCAGAAGAAGGGAAAAACAGGTCGTAATTAAGGTGTTCAGTTATTTTAAGAACCTTAAACCCAACGAAAGTATAAATCATGAAAGGTAAGCCAATGAGGAGTATTTTCTTTAATAACGTACTTCAACTTTAACTGCAGTCGAAACTTCACACATTTCCTTAGGCTTGTACTTTATTTATTTTATTTTGATTGTTTTCTTTAGGTCACATTGAGCATACGTTATAGTTAATTTAATTTAATTTCGTTGTATGTGTTATGTTAGCCTACTATTAGTATTATTATACAGTACTTAATTCAAGTCTTCGTCACTGCACAATCGCTGAATGTGCGGAAAGTGTACACGAAGCGCGCTTTGTACTGCCTCCTCTCATGGAGTGGCAACCCTGTCGTAACGCGCCATAAGACCAATGCTTCATTCTAAACGTTGGATGCCTTATAGTATGTTTTTTACTCAGTCCCTTCTGCAAGCCCTAGAGCTCATGAAGGAATCTAACTTACCTTTGGAATGAAGTAGCCATTGAGTTGAGTATCTTGGGTAGACCTATGTGGTGGAGTAAGAGGTGCAATAGTGTTGCAGCGCTGAATTTCTGTCAGTACTGCTTCAACATATGGCAGCCTTAAACAGTAAGCCAGCCAGCAAATACATTCACAACATCACCATTATTAAAGAACAACCAAACAACAGCCATCTTAGGTTAAGAAGCCAAGTAATGGAAGTGGATATTGGGAGAAAACTAGAGAGATTGATGAACTGGACTGAAAGCTGAGATGAACCTAAGAGATGATGGTTTGGCTTGGTGTATAGCAATAGGAGCAATAAGGGGTCTTAATGTTCAATGCAATTCAATTAAATCATGAAGCTGCCTCATTTTCCCACAGAGGCTAGCAAGTTGAGCTAAATAATGAATAAAACTAAATTGATTGTTGTTATTATGAAAATCCAGACCCTGTTCCAGTTGACTGACCGGGTCAGGGATGGAATGAATGAAGCTTCCCATCTAGTGGCGAGGATATGAACTGTGCCGGCTGCCGAGGCCTGTCGCACTCCTCGGAGGTAATGATTAAATTAATGACAAATGAAATGATGGTGGAGAGTGTTGCTGGAATGAAATTTTGACAGGGAAAACCGGAGTACCCGAAGAAAAACCTGTTCCGCTTTTGTTCAGCACAAATCTCACAATGAGTGACTGGGATTTGTTCCATGGACCCAACAGTGAGAGGCCGGCGTGCTGCCGCCTAAACCACGGAGGCTTGATTGTTATTATGATAGCTGTAATTTTAATAAATACTTTCATAGGAATTACTTTAATTGCTCATCAAGTTGCCGGCTCATCACCCTGGTGTGCCACTCAGCTCCAGTTCCTATGACACACCTTACCAAGACACTGATCAGCCACCATGCTTGATGGGTAGTCAAGGTAATTCTTTTGAATTAAAACTCTTATCCAGTGTATAAACATTTTTACTTCCCCTGGAAGCAGAGCATTTTCAAATCAATTTGCCTGACAGGTAATATTTTCAAAGTGGAGATCTCTTTCTCACAGTTCAGTACTTCGGTACTGCTTTGGGTGTAAAACCCTGGCAGTTGGACTTCTCAGGCAATTTTGATCCAGGAAGAGTGATGTCACATGTCAATAACAATGTCTTCAGTGGAGCACAAAGTACAAATTCTGGTCACAGAGTGCACAATAAATGCTTGGACTGTACCTGGCTCGATCTTGTAAAGATGGAGGCTGCGTGCGCCCAATGGTGTTGTCGATAGCAGCGTGCACCTTCTCCTGAATCTCAGGATACAGCACCATGTAAAGTAGACCAAAGCCCAATGTATTGCCAACTGATTCAGCTCCAGCAGTGAAAAGGTCCATGCAGATCACAACCAGACTATCCTCTATAAGAAACAAGACACAGTGTGATGTCAACAGATTAAGAAGGGAACATGGCAAACGTGAACCTCATGCTAACCAGGTCTCAGGGAACACGTCTGAGCTGGTATTTTATCCACAAATTACAGTAATTGGGGCCATTCCTGTGGAGGACAAAAATGTATGTGTCTTAATACTGACACAAAACTTCAAAGAGCACAAGTTAGTGTGTGCGCTGAGCTATCAACCACTCTCCCAGCAGGCTGTCTACGGCGAGAGGGTCTAAGGAACATGCTGAGGAAAGTAGTAGCAGTGGTGCATTTGGTCGGAGAGGATATGATGTGGGGATGAAATACCATCTGAGATGCTTTCCTTGGGATCTGACCTACATGTGTGCAAAGTTTCAGCGATACCGGCAGATTCTTGTTAATCACAACCACACCAAAGGTTCTGTGTTTATGATTCTTAGTCATGCCATGCTCTCTTAATATTTCCACTAGCTCCGTAGTTGTAGCTTTGTCAAGAGAGTGAAGAGTATGTCACCATAACTCAGCATTTGTGCAAGGGAACAGAGTGATATGAAGCCTGCGCATACATATCAGATGTCACTGCGTATTGGCCAGGCAACGGTCCAAGTGAAGTGGCGGGTGACCATGGCTATATCATGATGACCAACAAGTACAGCACAGCACCAGTCAATGTCCTTCCATAGTGCTGCCACATTCACTGTCTTTGTATTGCTGCTTCTCCTCAACCCTACTTCTTCTATCTGTCCTGTTGCCCCCCTCCCCCTCTTGCAAAATGAACCAGAGCTCATGCTGAAACGTCCCTGCTTCACATGTTGGACAGATCACGAGGAAAATATATCTGATGATATTTCATCCCCAATTTCATTTTGAGTGTGATTGTGCACATTTGAATATCGATGCAAGATTTACAGCAGCACAATGACCAATTTCACTGCTGCAACTACTTCCCCTAGCATATACCGTAGGCCCCCTCGCCATTTACAGTCTGTTGGAGAAGTGCTTTAGGTAGTGCTATTGGTCGGAGAGGATATGAGAACGCATCAAATTTCAAGGAAAATGAAATAGTTTGAAAATATCTGGCTAGTTAAAACTTGCTTGTCAGTGTTTCACCCCAGTGGTATTGTGCACCCACCAAGACATTGGCTAGGCTGCTATGAAAGCTGTGCTCCCATAAATTCAAAAATTACCCACCTAGACTTTTCATATTGAAATGAAACTGTTTTCTGAAGGATCTAGGATGTTTGTAATGACATCGGTATATTGGTTTTCACGGCCAGTGAATTAAAACTCAGCAAGCTGTCTAGGTTTGTGCTGTGTCTTGTGTGAGATTTCGCCTGGGACACCAAGCTGGCTCATCAGCGGGCTCTTGATGTCCCTGCCTGGTGTCCTAGGCAAAACCCCACACAAGAAACGAAACAAACCTGGAAAAATGCTGTGTTTTAATGACATCGCATCAAATTTAAGAGAAAATGAAATACTTCAAAAATTGATCCAGCTATAAGGCATCCAACGTTTAGAATGAAGCACTGGTTGGATAGAGATATTCTTCTCTCTTTCTGTTGCACGTGAGACATGTATGACGCTGTCATTTTCTAGCAATCCACTGTTGCCATATCAGTCGAAAATTTTTCTTTGTCGAAAAAACAGCATATTCGGGTAGTACTATGGTTTGCCGATCTTTTTTGTCCTATATTAGAACTACGTAAACTTGTTAGAAATGCTAGAAAAATTAGATATCCATATATTTTTTTTAAACGATAAAATGTGTCCCCTTTTTAGTAAAATCGATCTTATATCATGTTGCATTGACTTTGTGATGCCTATTTTTCACACCTGTGTAGCTAAATGTGCCGTCTTGATGATGGATTATTGAAATATTTTATACTGGCAATATTACAATTTTCATGTAGGTAAAACTTCTGAATATTCTCTCATAACCGCATAACAGCATTGAAAATGTTCGTATGCTGCCAACTTTTCTATTTTTAAAGAGTTTGAGAGTTGTAGAGGAATGTTGGAAGAAGTTTTCTACCTGCTTAAACATAGTGTAGGTTTAATTGTTTACACAGGCCGGGCTGTTCATTGACCGCGGATTATATGAATGAAGTTTCGAAGGACAGCCGGGAGCAGCTTCCTACTCACTGCTTTATTACTGTGCCCTGCGAGCTTGTATTTCAGTTGTTCAGCAGTGCCGTGTGTGCAGCAGTTCTGTTAGAAAAAACGGGTTGTATTTTGGGTATTTCACGTACAACAATGGATAGTTTTGTGAAAAGAAAGCGTGGTCAAGTGCTCAGAAGGAGGGGAAAACAGGTCGTAATTAATGTGTTCAGTTATTTTAAGAATCTTAAACCTAACGAAAGTATAAATAATTTAGTCAATGAAACTGCTCTGGCCACAGGAATATCAAAGACTACCGTTTTTAAAATACGTAGTGAGAGTGGACAGGGTCCAGTACTGTCGCCATGCAAAAAGAGGCTAAGTAATACACTTCGCAAGAATAGCAGGAATGTTAAATATAATGACTTTGTGAGGAGCAGCTTACGTCACAAAATCCATAAATTTTACTTTCCAAACCAACTACCAACTTTACATTCAATCCTGGCTGCAGTAAACTCCGATTCCGACCTTCCAGATTTAAACAAATCTACTTTCCATTCACTGCTTAAGGACATGGGATTTGAGTACGCGATAAGAAGAAATAAAGCCATGATGGTGGAGAGGAGTGATTTAGTGATATGGCGTCATGATTATCTTGTGGCAATAAAAAAGTACAGAGATGAAGGGCGGAATGTTGTGTATAGTGATGAATCATGGGTCAATACTGGGAGTACAATTGAGAAGATATGGCAAGACAAGACAATAACAACACCAAAGCAAGCGTTTCTGGCGGGACTTTCGACAAGCCTAAAGGCTCCTACTGCACGAGGTCCGCGGTTTGCAATAGTCCACACAGGAAATAAAAATGGATTTGTACTCAACGCGCAGCTAGTATTTTTGTGCAAAAAAAAACCACCGCAGACGCGCATGATGAAATGGATGGTGAAACGTACGAAAATTATTTCAAACACCAAGTGCTACCTAACCTGCCGGCCAAATCTGTGATTGTTATTGACAATGCGTCATATCACAGTCGTAAAGTTGAAGCTATTCCGACTTCGGCATGGAAAAAAGCAAAAATGCAGGAAAGGCTTTCGTCGCATGGGGAGCCGTATGAAGAGCATATGTTGAAGAAACATTTAATGGAAATTATTAAAAGTGTGAAATATAAATACGATAAGTAAAAAATTGATGAAATGGCTAAGGAAATGGGTCATTTAGTTCTACGCCTTCCACCTTATCATTGAGAACTAAATCCAATAGAATTAGTGTGGAGTCAGGTCAAACATCATGTTAAAATGAACAATTTGAACTTCAAAGTAAAATATATGGAGCAGTTGATACAGGAAGGATTTAATAATGTGACAACTGAAAAATGGAAAGACTGTGTCGAGCATGTAAAAAAAATCGAGTCTGAAATGTGGAAGCCGATGAAATTCAGGATGACATTGAACCTCGACTCATAAATCTGGGTGACAGCTCTTCATCAGTTACTGAATCAACTGACTGTGATGACCAACGGGATGCCTGTCTGCTGTCATCATGAAAGGTAAGCCAATGAGGAGTATTTTCTTTAATAACGTACTTTAACTTTAACTGCAGTCGAAACTTCACACATTTCCTTGTGCTTGTACTTTACTTATTTTATTTTGATTGTTTTCTTTGTTACATTCAGCATACGTTATAGTTAATTTAATTTAATTATGTTAGCCTACTATTAGTATTATTATAAAGTACTTAATTCAAGTCTTCGTCACTGCACAATCGCTGAATGTGGGGAAAGTGTACGCGAAGCGCTTTGTACTGCCTCCTCTCATGGAGTGGCAACCCTGTCGAAACGCGCCATAAGACCAATGCTTCTTTCTAAACGTTGGATGCCTTATAGGTCAAACTGGTTTGTTTGCATTTTGCCCCAGTGTGCCATTAGGCTCATCAGTTGGTTTGGTACACCTCACCAAGATGCTGGCTAGTACATGCTGTGAAGGCCACTCAGAGTACAAACATCCTGGATCCTTTGGGAAACAGTTTCATCTCAACAGGATATGAGAACTCAGCACGCATCCTCACCTTCTCTAGGCATGGCTCAAATTAATTTGTGGATGAAACGCCATCATGTATGTTTTTCCTGGGACCTTGTCATATGTACACATAGTTACAGTGAGATCGGGAGATGTTCCCTTGTCTGTTCATTAATCCTGGTCATGCCTTACTATTTTAACTTCCTCCTAACATCTACATTAGGCCTATATGCTTCTATTCCATGCATAACATGAGTTAATTGTTAATAAAGATAGCTTTGAAGCCATTATTTAGTGCTGTCTTATTAACAATTAATATTATAGCTTTCAGTCAGTGAACACTAATTAGTCCAATTGCTGAAATGTGTGAAAAATATCCTGAAATAAATTACATGTGATTAAGATTTACTAGTGGGCCCGTGCGAGAGCTTTCGCAACATGAATGTACTGCCCTGCGCTCTAGCGGCAGGCTCTCCTAGCAGTACGCCACGCTGCCCTGCGCTCTAGCGGCAGGCTCGCCAGGTTACGGTGCTCCCATTGTAAATGTACAATTTTTAAGGTATTTATGTAATTGTGAGGCATTTAAAGAGGAAGTGAGCGCGTTTCAGGCACACATGGAGTTATGCGGAACCTGTAGGTACCCCATAAGTGTAGGTTGGTGTTAACAGGACCTTATTTTCGATACAAAACCAGAATGGGACCTTAGCAGAATAATATAGGGAGGATGTATATTGTTACATACTGTTTCCCTCAACAAGCGAGCATCATCAGATCCAAATATGCAAGACAAATAGCTCTACAAAACACTACCAAACCTACAGTGATACCTACAGACAGTCTCTGCCCTCCAAAAACAAAATACAAGAAAATTTGTCAGAAAACTTATTAAGTGTATAGTAAGAACCATTTATTTTTATGTTACAAAACTTAGAAATGACTATCCCATCAACACAAACAGTCTTCCTCCCCCAAACTAATGTATGAAGATGTAGCTACTATTGCAGTGATACACTTAAGCAGTAAACAATATATAAGGTGTGTTCAAAAAGTAACGAGCCAGAGGCATAATTACAGAAACCAGTAAGTTACCTGTATGTTAGAAGTATTGGCCCTGGCTGCTGAGGCACTTGTCCCACTGTGACACGAGGCGGTGAATGGCTGTCTCATAAAATTCCCTGGACTGCGTTGTGAACCAGTTCCGCACGTACAGCTGGATGTCGGCGTCCGAGATGAATCGTTGGCCCCGCAGAGCCCTTTTCAGGAGACCAAACATGGCGTAATCACAGGGAGAGAGGTCTGGATTGTACGGAGGGTGGCCGAGAACCTCCCATTTTAATTTCTGCAGGAGTGCCGCAACTGTGTTGGCCGTATGAGGTCATGCATTGTCGTGGAGCGACCACAGCGGCTATGGCGTCCACTGTCACTCGACGGTCCTGGGTAATGAGTCCATCAACTAGCTGGACGTTGTCATCGGTAATGTAGGGGTGTGCCCCAGACCCGGCATCATTGGCTAACGACACCCGTCCTTCCCTGATGAGCTTGTGCCACGCCTTGACCCTTGCAAGGGACATGCAGTGTTCGCCGTACACTACATTCGGTGATTCCTTCCGCTGTCAGAAACTGTACAACACCTCTTTGCTCTTCGGTTGACACCTCCATGTCACTGTTTACAATGTGACTGGCAGCATTGGACGATTGATGCATGCTGCTGCTCGCTTTGTATCATCACGTGACATGCACGCGTGCCCTCTAGCGACGGGCTGTGACCTTCCACGCTCTGGTCGGAACCACACCTCGTTACACACGCCACGATTAGCCGATGTAGTCATCGGTTTGCGCATTCCAGCCTCCTGCTCGTTACATTTTGAACGCACCTTATAATATATAAATTCAGGCACATGTCATTTATTTCAGGTTATTTTTCACATATTCCAGTAATTGGTATGATTTTTGTGTTGATAGACTGAAAGGTACTACCCACAATTGTTAATCGTTAGAAATCGTATTTGTAAGTAAATTGTGTGAATACCTGAAAATGATGACTCTCCTTTTGGCTGACGGTGCATTTCAGCAAGGTACACATCGATGAAGTCTCTGGGATTATCATCTTCTAGTGTTTCTTCATGCTGCCTTATTACGGTCTACAAATAGTGAAACCAACTATAGACTATTAAATAGACAAGCAAAATAGACATTTAAAAATCATAATCGTATTTAAATGTTTTGTTGCCTCGAGCCATTAACAAAATGACGCCCCCTCAACGCAAATACAGGTTTAAGAAAATGTGTTTGAAACCAGATCGCTTACAATCAACATCATCATTAGGGCTCGGATGTTTAAGACCTAAGAATAGCCCGAATATGCAAGCAAATATGACCTTAAAAATGAAGAAATATGACTCAAAAATAACAAAATACGACCTGAAAATTACTGATTTAAATGTGGTCGTCTTTTTCATTATAAATCCAAGCGACAACCCTTTCGAGATGAAATTGTTAACTAAATTCTTTATTCGTATTTTCACCTCCCTATTCATTCTGACATAGCAGCTTCTCCAACCTTCTTCTTCTTCTTCATTTCCCGGTTCCAGTGATCTGGGTCGGGGCGTGAATCAAGGACCTCCATCCGAGGTCTTGACTCACACACTATCATATTTAGGCTATTTGTACGATGGGTTCGCCACACCCAAAGGTGTGGCTGAAATCCAGACACCCTTCTTGGCGTACTGCAATGAATCTACAGGACACCTCCTTTAATGTATCGGACGCCTGGAGAGAACAATGGCATCTGCAATCCTCGTTACCAAATCATCACATCATTAAGAACTCCTGCAAGTGCCCTGATGGATTTTCCCTTCCCAGGCGACAGTGGAGGACGCTAAACCATATTAGGACCGGCCAAGGTAGATGTGGAGCCACTCTCTTCAAATGGGGATGGAAGGCATCACCTCAATGTGACTGCGGAGAAGAGGCACAGACAGTGGACCACATTACATTCGAGTGTCCTCTACGTGCATACAGAGGCTCTATAGAAGACTTACACTGTGTCTCAAGCGAAGCGCTTCTCTAGCTCTCAACTTTTAACATGGAACTCTAGTTATGAACTTGAGATGGTACTTGTACTGTATATATTGTACATAATATTGTATTCATCATACGCTAAATAAATAAATAATTCTTATTTTCATATTAATTTTGTGAATATACATGTTTAAGTGGGAAGCCTCCGTGGCTTAGGCGGCAGCACTCCGGCCTCTCACCGCTGGGTCCGTGGTTCAAATCCCAGTCACTCCATGTGAGATCTGTGCTGGACACAACGGAGGCAGACAGGTTTTTCTCCGGGTACTCCGGTT
This sequence comes from Meconema thalassinum, assembly GCA_946902985.2. Lineage (NCBI taxonomy): Eukaryota > Metazoa > Arthropoda > Insecta > Orthoptera > Tettigoniidae > Meconema > Meconema thalassinum. The sequence continues at coordinate 792,292,396 of OX336390.1, forward strand.
TTCCCTGTCAAAATTTCATTCCAGCAACACTCTCCACTATCATTTCATTTCATCTGTCATTCATTTCATCATGGCCCCAGAGGAGTGCGTCAGGCCTCGGCAGCCGGCACGGTTCATATCCTCACCGCTAGATGGGGGCTTCATTCATTCCATTCCTGACCCGGTCGAAGACTGGAAGCAGGCTGTGGATTTTCATTTCACGTGTTTAAGTGGTTATTTACAGTCTATTTCTGTAAACACTAGTTCCTGTTCGGCAAGCTGAGGATGATTGCACACCTAAAGCTGCCGTCAAACTATTGAAATTTGACATTCTTACCAAAAAATGCTCAAAATATGACCAAATGGTAAAAAATGTTCAAAATATGCATTTATATGACGAATAAAAACCACTGTATTGTGATGACAGTCACTTGATTTGCATCAGAAACAAATCGGGCATGAAAATAGAGGCAAAGGAAAAAATATGATTCTTCCTGAACATCCGAGCCCTAATCATCACCATCGTCATCATCCTTCCCCCTTATCCAGTTTAAGGCCGGGTCCGGTTACAATATGGTACTCATGATGCATTCTTTAGACTCATTGTCTTCCAGCAATTTATGCAAATACGCTTTTAACCACGATTATGCATTTACATTGTTATTTTGAAAAACAAAGATATTGTGTATCAAAAGCAGACAACCGTAGTTTCTGAACATTGCCTGTAGTCTAATCAATTTTTACCCCCTAATCACATTAATTACCCCAAAATACAGAAAGAATGTTTTGAATTCCCGACAAAATAGTGGACGGATAGATATATTAGTCTACTAATATTTTATATACATTATTGCCATTTTCATTTCCTTCTCATCAATTATGAGAACATTCCGATTGAGGCTCGGTACTCACCCGCATAAAATCCTGAAGGTTCTTTGATGCCTCAGCAAAGTCTTGATCGATCACAAGTTTTGGAGCAATATGCTGAATGAATGGAAATATGTTCCTTAGTGTCGCTCCAGAAGGATTCCCACCACGGAACTGACGTGTTATATTCTCCAACAGTTGGCACAGCTCGGGATTGTTGTGTTTGTAGCGAGTTCCAGCCATGGTACCGCACAGCACATTCACTGCTGACAAATTGAATAGTCCGCTAACCTAAACAGACCATCAGAATCTCTTGTATGTCTACTCCTTATCATTCCTGCTTTCTATGGGGTTGGGGATGAGATGAAATGAAAGTCTATGTGGCATGTGATTTTTACGGCCGGATACCCTTCCTGATGTCAACCTCAAGAGACGACTTAATGAGAGATGAAATTAATGAAACTGAGTAAGGAGATGGAAGAGAGCAACTGTGGCCTATTAGAACGAGCTGTCCCAGCATTTGCCTGGAGTTGAAAGTGGGAAACCACGAGAAACCATTTCTAGGACGACCGATGGTGGGGTTCAAATCCACGTCTACTGAGTCCGCAATTAGCTTGGCCCCATGGCCTAGCGCAGCGCGTTAGCGAGTGTAGCTACTGTGCCCTTTTAGCATGAAATATGCAAATCACAGTATGCCAGCAATGCTCAAATCGGGATTTTCGGGGTTATGGTATGTTCTCCCACTCTGTGAATTACACATTTTGGATTAAATAGAGGATAATAATAATAATAATAATAATGCATTTTATTAATCCCTTAACGAGTCAAGGACTCATATACAAAGGAATCGTACAGTTTTATCTTGTTGGCGACAAATTACAATTCAATGTTTAGTTTACAAGTTTTCAGTATGAAAATATATACAACATTTTGTAGCTTTCATAAGTTTTTGTACACAATGTAGTCTTCTTTTGTCTTCTCAGATTTTGGAATTTCTTAAACTGACATTTTATAATCATTCCACATAAACTGTTTTAGCCTCCTTTTAAAGATTGGTAGGCCAGGTGCAATTTTTATATTTTCTGGTAGTCTATTGAACTTTACAAAGGTACTATACTTAATGCTATTACTGCCATATTGTTTGGAATTGATTTGGAAAAGTGATATGTCACCTGCATGTCTAGTTTTGTAAGCGTGTAAATCAGATTGTTTAGTGAAGTTTAAATTTGTGTGGATACCTTTGTGTAGGATTTGGTACATCAGGACATTTGATTTGATTTCTGCATTTAGGGCTACTGGTTGAATTTTACTCGTAATATAAAGGTGTTTGGTAGGTGTTAAAAAAGGGTAGTTATACATATTTCTTATGGCTCTATTCTGAATTACCTCAATTTCCTTTTTCAGGTAATTTGAGCATTTTATCCAAATTGTATTCAAATATTGTAAGTGGCTATGGATTAAGGAAAAATACACTTTCCTGAGTAGATATTTTGGGATATAGCAGCTCAATTTTTTTATCATCCCAGCAGCAGGTGATATTTTTTTAACTAATGCATCAATGTGCTTTTGCCAGGAGAGATTTTCATCTATTATCAGGCCTAGGTATTTGACAGATGAGACCCTTTTAACTGCCTTTCCATTCAGCATTATATTCTGAGTGATGTCTAACTTTGTTCTACGCTTAGATATTATTAAATAATTTGTTTTACCTTCATTTATTGTTAATTTATTTGACTGGGTCCAGCCAAGTATTGTATTCATGTCCTCCTGCATGTGTGTAATCAGCGTGTTGGTGGTGTACGCATTGTAAAAGATGCTTAAGTCATCTGCAAACAACGTTATATTACCTTGAAAACTGAGTGTTGCTATGTCATTAATATATACTAAGAAGAGGGAAGGACCCAGTATTGATCCTTGGGGCACACCGTGGGTAATATTTACCTCCTCACTTCTGTAGCCATTTATTTCAACATACTGCTTACGATTAGACAGGTAATTTTCAAACCATGTCCAAGCTACTCCTCGGATACCTGCTTTATCAAGTTTCCCTAAAAGAATTTCATGGTCAACAGTATCAAACGCCTTTTTCAGGTCTATGAAAAGGCCACTCGCTGTCATCTTATTGTCTATGACATCCTGCAAGTTAGAGATTATATCAATTGTGGCTATTTCTGTGCTTGAGTTTTCTCGGAATCCATACTGCCCTTTGTAGAAGTAATCATTTTTATTTAAAAAATTAACAATTCTGTTTTTTACTACTGTTTCGAGTACCTTGGATATGGGTGGGAGGATGGAAATGGGTCTGTAATTGTCTGGATTGCTTTTGTCACCTCCTTTATAGACTGGTATGACTCGTGCTATTTTTAGATCATCAGGTACCAGGCCAGTCTCTAACGATAAATTAATTAAAGTAGTTAGTGGGCTACTTAGCATGTCAATGGAGTTTTTTAACAATTTTACTGACATACCATCTTTGTCTTGGCTACTTTTCATTTTAAGGCTTAATATAATATTGCGAATTTCCATCTCATTAGTCGGGGTCATAAATATGGAATCTGTGTTGACATTAATTTCATTAACTTTCTTCCCTGGGAGGATGTTTTTGGCCAACTTGTGTGCTATGTTTATAAAGTGAGTGTTTAGAGCATTGCAAATATTTTCTTTTCCTGTGAAGGATTTACCGTCAATTATTATCTCACTGGGACCATCTTTGTTTTCAGTTGTGCAGTTGTAGATCATTTCATTGATTACTTTCCAAGTATCTTTTATGCTATTGGCGTTCAATGTTAATTTATGTTCATAGTATGAGGATTTCAGTTTCCGTTTTAAAGCTGTCACTTTGTTCCTACATATTATGTGCTCTTCCTTTAAGAGGTTGTTGTTTCTGTGAATGTTAGTTTTAAGTTTAGCATGTAGTAGGTCCCTTCGTTTTATTAGCAGAATTAATTCTGTTGTTATCCATGGGTTATTGTGGTTCTGGTGTATTTCCTTCAAAGGTGTGTCAGTGTTCTCTTTGTTGGGTGTCTGTGTCAAGATTTTGTGTTTCATGGCGATGTAAGTTTCATTTACATCATCTAAACAGTCTATTTGATTGAGATCATTGGAGAATATGTTTTTGTTCACGTACCGGTAATTTTTATTTACGTTTTTTGAGCTAGACCTTTGCTTGTTGTGGAGGTATTTAAATGTCATGTTCGAGATTGGGCTTTTGCCTGGATAGTAATTTGACCAGAAAATCTCAGTTACAAGAATATTATGATCACTAATATCACTATTTATATTGCTTATCCTATAGGTATATTTACAGTTATTAGTGGCTACCTGATCAAGGAGTGTACTTATTGATTCACATATTCTTGTTGGATACCGAGTATTGCATTGTGTGAAACCATAGCTTGATAGTAGATTGAGGTATGATTTGGCTACATTATTTTTGTTTAGTAAGTTAATATTTGTATCACCAATGCATAAGCAAAGATTGGCATTATTTTTCGAAAGAATGTGCTCTAGAGATTGCATGAAATTTGTTGCGTTATTTATGTTAGGATTATATACTGCAATTATATTAATAGTATGCAGGTTGTTGAAACGAACAGTATCACTTCTTATAAGCTCTAACTGGATCAAGCTATGGTTACTCTCAACTAGGTTAAGAACTTTTATATTTATATCCCACACCTCCACCGTCCTGATTGTCTCTGTGTACAAAAGCAACAGAATAGTTGTTTAGGTTGAAGTATTTAGCTTCTTTACTTTTTACCCAAGTCTCGGTTACCACTATGACATCTAGATTTTCAACAATATGAATTAGTATCTCGATATCTTCTAGTTTATTTTTGATGCTTCTGCTATTTAGGTAAAGACACTTGATTTGGCTAACCTCATTTTTAGTGTCTGCTACGTAGTCGTGGATACAGTCATATTTACGCTCATCAATTGATGAGTGTAAGTCAACATCAACTAGTAGGTCCATGTCTTGATTCATTATTATTTATGTGAATGGGATGGCTGAGCCTTGTTGATTGAAGAGTCTCTTACTAGCCTTTCAATGTCTTCCGGTGAGCTGATCCTGACAGCCTTGTCACTATCTGATTTACGGACGAATATTTTGCAGTCCCGGGTCCAGACGTATTTAAAACCTAATTTACGGAGGTCTCTTGCCTGTTTGTGGAGTACTTTATTAGCTGGCGTCAAATGCTCGTTTATGTAGATAGGCCTAGCCCTTGCATTGATTCCAGCATCACTTGAGTTCAGGTTGGGTTTGGACCTTTTGCCTTTTAAAATTGCCTCTTTTTTTAGCCGGCTGCAGAATTTGACTAGTAAAGGAGGTGGAAGACCTTCTCTGCTTTGTGGTAGCCGATGGCAGGCGTCAATATCGGACTCAACAACTGTGACACCCAGTTGGTCAGCGATAGTCTGGACAATCTGAACGGTGTTTTCGTTTGAAGTGTGCGGCACGCCATGAAGCTCTAGATTGTATCGCCGAACGTACTGTTGAAGCTCGAGATTCTCTTGCTTTAACATTTTATCCTCACTGCAAGCGATATCCTTTTCTTTCTCTAACTAACAAACTCTTTGGCTGAGCTTTGTAATTTCTGACAAGGCTTGCTTCAGAGTTTGTGTGGCAGTTGAAATGTCACTTTTCATACTATCGAAACAATCAGAAAAGTATGTCACGGGCTTGAGCATGTCATTCTGAGTCATTTCAATGTTTTCGAGTTTTATCAGTCGCAGGTTGATTTCACAAACAAGATCTTCTAAATCAGGTTTACTTACATTCTCGTCTGGCGAAACCTTTTCCGTAGTTGACCTACTTACTGCACTGCACTCGACACAATGCCACTGCTTGGCTTTGTCGGACAAAAGCCGGTTAAAAACTTTCTTTTTTATGTTAACACAGGTTCTGTGGTATGATTTACCACATTCCCCATCACAAATTATGTAGTCTTCGTTATCAGTTACAAATTTTTCACACTGACCGCACTTGGTTGATTTGTCACTTGTCGCCATCTTGAATCTGCTCCCAAAATATTAAACAAACTCAACTCCTACTATAAAACATTTAATTAACCAAATATATGGTGCTACAAAAAAATAAAAAAATAAAATACTGACCAATACTTCTAACTTGTTCAGAGTGAACAAGGAATACATAAATAAACAAAGGTTAAATCATAATAAATGGTTTCCTATAAACCAACAAACTTACATCTCTTTTCACTTCCATAAAGTATCCCTTTAATTTTCCATAAAATCAAGAGCTCCAAATGGCTCGATACTTTTTATATACTCTGTGTTATTCTTTTACAACACCTCACTTCCTATTATATGAGTATCTTATGATTGAAACAATAGGAATTCTCCTTAAGGTACTGTTATTCATTTACTTAAATTTTGGGCTTTCACATGTTCATGGGTTACCATCTCTCTCAGTCAACAATTCACTACTGTGATTGGGAAAACATCTGCGTACTCCCGAGCTTCAGAAGACTACTTGAACATGTCAAACATTAAGATCACTCCCGAAATCTAATTGTCTTCATTGAACTCGTGAATTTCTACATTATATTACATTAGGGACTTATCGTTATTTGTCTTAAAAGACCATTATCTCATAATAAAGCAACGATCTGAACTTGCAAGTGGTAATCTTCAACTAAAGGAACCTCGGTTCGAAGACCGGGTCGTTAAAACCAACTCGAAACACTCTGTATAATATAACTTCAAAACAGACGGCTATTCAAACCTACCACAACATTAATGGCGAGGGGTCTGGCCGGGCCACTTAGCGCGATTTATTGCAGGGGAGGCAGACATTACGGTCCTCGCCCACACGGGATGAACGAATCTTAGCTTTACACAGCTGTTTCATTATGTAGTTCTTTGAACAAGCATGGCTTTCATTATGCTATTTTTATTGAGGTTCACAAGACCTTATTCTCTTAAACTCGGCATTTATTAATTATGAAGTATCCTCATTGGTGGGTAAGAATAATTCAATACAACAACAAATATTTAAGGGCTTCAATAATAGACGAACCTGGGTTCGATTCCTTTCACTGCCTCGGGAACCATATCCCATACTGGAGGACTAAAAACATTCGCGACTTAGGGCGACCTTTGTCTATAACCTGTGCTCATAATACAACAAATATTTCACACCCTTCTACAATATAACACACACATGGCCTCGTGATCAGAGGACTTACCATAGCTCAATTACCGCGACCAACTGCCCCTCATAATTAAATTTACCGAGTATTCCAACGCGTTCCTAGCGTGACAAATTTCTTTAATGCGCTTCACAGCGCTTACATGTTACTGAGCCAAGTTGCCTTCAAAGAACTGATAGATTCAACAATACACATTTGATCTACATCTCAATTTTATATTAATCCTCTCCCGTGCCAATAATCGCTTTATTTTAAGAACATTTGTTCACAACCTGTATTTATTCTTTTAAAGGAGCTCGAAAGCTACTACTTTCATATAATTCAACATAAACTTCATTTATATACTTGTTATTATTATTATTATTATTACGCTTGCTTTCATATAATTAAATCATTTATCAAATACACTGATGTTGTGTTGTTGTTTGAGTCTTCAGTCTTTTGACTGGTTTGATGCAGCTATCCATGCCTCCCTGTCCTGAGCTAATCGTTTCATCTCTACATAACTCCGACACCCTACATCCGAGGCAATCTGTTTAACATATTCTAACCTTGGTCTACCCCTACAGTTTTTGTCCTCGACCCTTCCTTCCATAACTAAGCTTGCTATTCCTGGGTGTCTTAGTATGTGTCCACCAACCTATCTCTTCTCTTCATTAGCAGTCGCCTGAAACATCTCTCCTCTCCCACTCGTCTTAATACCTCTTTGTTTGTAACCCTATCTACCCATCTGATCTTCATCATTCTCCTGTAACACCACATTTCAAATGCTTCAATTCTCCTCTTTTCTGCTGCACCAATAGTCCAAGTTTCACTTCCATAGAGCGCCACGCTCCAGACAAAGGCTTTCAAAAATGACTTCCTAATACCTAAATCTATATTCGATGTCAGCAGATTCCTTTTTTGTAGAAATGCTTTCTTTGCCTGAGCCAACCTACTTTTAATATCCTCTTTGCTTCGTCCATCACTGGTTATTCTGCTTCCTAAGTAACAGAAGTCTCCTACTTCCTTCAGCTTTTCACCTGCCAATTTGATCTCCATAGAGGTTTCTGATTTATTTCGGCTGCATTCCAGTATTTTTGTTTTACATTTATTTATTTTCATCATGAATTCTTTCCGTAAGAAGGAGTCCATACCATTCAAAAACTCATTCAAATACTCAGGCTTGTCGGCCAAGATGACGATGTCATCAGCAAATCTCAGAGTTGAAATAATTTCTCCTTGAATCTTCACTCCCACTTTAAATTTTTCTCCAATTTCCTTCATTGCTTGTTCAATGTAAAGATTGAAAAGTATGGGTGATAAGTTGCAGCCTTGCCTTACACCTTTCTGAATACCAGCTTCTCTCTCATGTCCTTCAACTCGAATGACTGCTGTCTGGTTTCTGTACAGATTGTATATCACCCTCCTATCCCTGTACTTTATTCCAATCGATTTCAAAATGTCAAACAATTTAGTCCAATCAACGTTATCAAAAGCCTTTTCTAAGTCTACAAAAGCCATAAACGTTCTCTTATCTTTCCTTATTCTACCTTCCAAAATCAGCCTAAGACTTAGTACAGCTTCCCTTGTTCCTACATTTCTTCTGAAACCAAACTGGTCTTCACCCAACTCCGTTTCTATCTGGCTTTCAATCCTCTTGTAAATTATTCTAGACAGGATCTTTGAAGCATGAGTAATCAAGCTGATTGTACGGTAATCTTCACATCTGTCAGCTCCCACTTTCTTTGGTATAGGGATGATTACATTCTTCTTGAAATCAGGGGGTACCTCACCTGTCTCATAAATCCTACACACCAAGTGAAATAACCTGATCAGACCTTCATCTCCTATGCAGCGTAGCAACTCAATCGGTATATCTTCTATGCCTGGTGCTTTGTTCCTGCTTAAGTCTTCCAAAGCTCTATCAAATTCTGATCTCAATATTAAATCTCCTTTCGCATCCTCATCAATTTCCTCCTCCCTTTCCATTACATGATTCTCAATCTCCTTTCCCTTATACAAACTCCCTATGTAAGCTTTCCATCTCTCAACCTTTTCTTCCCTATCTGTTAGAGGCTTTCCAATTGTGTCCTTAATATTACAGCACTTAGTCTTCTTTTCCCCAAAAGTATTCTTAATCCTTCGATAAGCTGTGTCTACTTTTCCTAATTTCAGACAATTTTCTATACCTGCACATTTCTCTTTCAACCATTCTTCTTTCGCTTCCTTGCACTTCTTGTTAACCTCATTTCTCAGACGTCTGTATTCTGCTTTCCCCTTTTCATCTCTTAGATTCTTGTGTTTCCGCCTTTCATCCATCAATTCTAGTATATCCTGAGTGATCCACGGTTTTCTACCTATTCTTTCTTTCCTACCAATGTTTTCTTCTGCGGATTTTGTTATTTCATTCTTCAAAAGTGCCCATTCGTCTGTAATTGAAGTTTGTTTAGGGTTTTTCATTAGTCCTTCCTTTATACTCTTCTTGAATCTTTCGTTTACATCCTTCTCTTTCAGTCTGTCTATTGCCCACCTTTTTGGCTTTTGACTTTTCTTCAGTTTCTTCAACTTTAATCTGCATTTCATTACAACCAGATTGTGATCAGAGTTTATGTCAGCACCAGGATATGTTTTACAATCCAAAATCTGGTTTCGAAACCTCTGCTTGACCATAATGAAGTCGATTTGGTAACGCCCTGTATCTCCTGGTCTCATCCATGTGTATATTCTTCTATTGTGGTTATTGAATAAAGTGTTAGCTATGACCAACTCATGCTCGGTGCAGAATTCTACCAGCCTGCTTCCTCGATCATTCCTTTCACCTAATCCGAAATCTCCTACTATCTTCCCTTCTCTCCCATTTCCTACCACAGCATTCCAATCTCCCATTACTATAACATTTTCATCACCCTTGATATACCTCAGAATTTCGTCTATTTCTTCGTAGACCTTTTCAACATCCTCATCATCAGCTTGACTGGTAGGCATATAGACTTGTACCACTGTGGTGCAGGTAGGTTTTGTATTGATTTTTGCTACAATAATCCGTTCACTATATTGCTCATAATATTCCACCCGCTGTCCAAGTTTCCTCCTCAATATGAGGCCAACCCCTGCTTGGCCATTGTTTGATTTAGTGCTAATGACCCTATAGTCTCCTGACCAAAAGTCCTGTTCTTCCTGCCAGCGCATTTCACTAATCCCAACCAAATCCAACCTCAACCTATCCATTTCCCTTTCTACGTTTTCTAACCTTCCACTTCCTAGCAGACTTCTAACATTCCACGCTCCGATCCGTAGAATGTCAGATTTCCTCTTTGTCACTTCTGTGATGTTAACCCTCTCTCGAGTAGTCCCCACCCGGAGATCCGAACGGGGGACTAGTTTACCTCCGGATTGAAATTTTACAAGGGAGGAGGCCATCGTCACATGTAATTATGCATAGAGAGGTGCATATCCTCGGGAATAGCATACGGCTGTAGTTTCCCGTTGCTTTCAGCCGAATATTTTATTTCATACATTTCCCCTAAGGGATTTATTCATTTCACATAATTATTTTATACTTTCTCCATTTTAATCGTTCAGATCGCGCTATTATTCTGTTATTTGTTATTCAACAACATCCCTATTTTCTCATTCTCAGGTGGATTGTACGCAAATATTCCCCAACACATAACATAATGAAATGGTTACTCACATGATATGTCGGTCACCGACCGAACTTTCCAACGATGTTTCATTTTGCCCACTTGAATGTGTTTAAGCCATCTTCCCTAATTCCATTTCACACATTAACACTTCTTGATACACAAACATATTATTTACCTTCAACACTGGTAACATATTGAATACAATTTTGTATTCTTTTATCATACACAAATACATTCACTAAAAATTATAACACTTAAACGGATTTAACTATATTTACATTACACTGCTTTTAATCACTAAGGCTTTGCTTTTTGCCTTTACACACGTGATTCCTTCTTTCCCGTTTCCAAGGGTTGACACTTTTAGACGTTGGCTTCCTATCTGGCAAGATGATGAAAGTCTCAATCAATCTACCCTTCCCTGGAACGGCTATTCCTCAAATCCGGTTTCCTGACGATCGGCTTCTATTTTTATTAGCTCGAAATCGCTTCTTTCTAGACACTATTTAGTTGGTCTAGCTACAGTCTGTTCTGTTACGGCCTTTCGAATATTTTATCGGTGACCCATGATTCCCTAGCACTTATGGCTATTCCTTTAATTAGTTTCGTAGCTTAATGCTTTTACTGTTCGTTTGTCTCCTGTTAGACAATGTCTTGGATTAAAATTTCCCTTCTTATTTTCTTCGAAGCTCTAGTTCCTATCTTTTTTATACACTAGGCGTTACTATTTTTGTCCGACCCTGATCGGGTTCCTTAACTTTTATAGAACTGTTTGTTTTTCTATCGTTGGTACTTCAAACGTTACGATACTTTCTGTCGTTTTACTGAACTGTTATTTGAAGACCTATCGCCGGTTCTTTAAGTTCGCAGCCTACTTTGACTGTAATACGGAACTTTCACTATAAAGACTGATGCTGGCTGAACTAAATCCTGTACTAGGATTTTCCTAAGTCTTCACACGGCGATACTATGATGATACTTCTCGGCCACTCCCTACGGGTGCTCGTTGGTGATACAGAGTATCACGACCTCTCGAGGTCTAGTAAGTACTGCATGATTTGCCTGGCACGGCCAGGGCTTTTATACAAAACGGCGACAAAACGATCTAATCCTTGTCTTTTTTATAACCAACTTTTAAAGCAATGGTCGCACACTTTTTAAAAATTTATCTCTGGAAAGCTTGTTTTCTAAACGTAAACTGATTTCTTTGCACGTGAAAATCGATCGTACAATTCTGAGATATTAAATGATTTTTGCTCTTCAGATACGTGGGCGTTGATTTTTATTTGTATTCCCTACCACCTCGGGTCTCGGGGAACTTTTAATTACGTAATGCCGCGTCGGCACTTCTTTCCTGGATAATTATTAAAACCTTTTTCTCCACACAAAAATCTCTATTCCAAAATGATTCACAATGATGTATTTCTTTTGTTACTTTTATGTTCGCGAATGGCTTAAATCTAATTATTCCTCTTCTTGCATAACAGCGCGGTTGCCGTTTTACTGCAACGTAAGCTCAATCTCCGAAACCTTCTCTCAGTCACTCCGAACGGAAAGTTCCTCTCGTTCTAATTATAGCCATGATCGCTCCTTATCGGTGCGTCACGCGTGATATCATTTCCTGGACACCTGGTCTCTTACTCTTGCACAAGATTAAACCAGTCCTCTTGCATAGAATCTTTCCAAGTCATTCTAAGGACTGTATTTTTCCTTCCTTCTTTTACCCATAAATGAGGGATTCGGCGCTTGAACCAACAGTACATGGGTTCACTACTGCTGACAGAATCTCTTATGTTGTTAATTTATTTAAGGGGCTATGGATAGCTTGATCATCAGCTCCATGTGTATGTTGGATTTATCTGAAAACTTGGATTGTGTGTACACTGTGGGGTTGGCATCCCAGGGCTTGAAATAAGGTACTATTCCATGAATTTGCCTGGAGGAGTGTGGAAAAATCCCACACTGAAATTATCCACTGTCAGCACTGGGATTCGAACCACTGGTCTCTGCAAATTGCTACATTTCCCATTGCAGTCATGGTGTGCGGTTTAATGTCTCTTATTAGACAATATTGCAAAAGAAGCAGTCTGCGGAATCCTCCCATATTTTCCAGAATGATTTTTAGGAATATCTATGGAGACTTGTGGTTTGTTAGCTCAATGGAACTGGAACTATCACGATATAACAATCGAACAATAACCTGTCATACTCGATCTTTGGCAAGCCCACTCAAACATCACACACTATTGATAATTGCTCCAACCACCCAAGCACAAATAAATTAGCAGGCTTCAATTCGATGGTCCACAGGGCCATAAGTATACCCATGATAAAAGAAAATTACAACAAAGAGATTAGAACAATAAAACAAATAGCTAAGGAAAACAATTTTCCACCGAATAAGATAGATCAAATAATACAAAGACATCGGACAAAATGTAGTATATTGCAAACACCAACCTGTGAGGTAAGCAAGTTCGCACGTTTCAATTTTGTGAATGCAAATTCGTACAAAATCACTAATCTTTTCAAAAAACAAGGAATCAAAATAGCATTCAGAACTAATAACACACTAGGTAAGTACCTCCACTATAGCAATTTAAATAAACGAAACCCATACTCAAAATCAGGAGTGTACTTATTCTCATGCCAAGAAACAGGGTGTCGGGCAAATTACATAGGCCAGACAGAAAGGAGGATGGACACACGTTATAAAGAACATAGAAATGCCATCAAACACAAGAAACACTCAGCAGTATGCGAGCACAAGCAGGGCCACCGAGAAGCCCCCCCCCCCCTATGCCAAAATGCATAAGGGCCCGTAAGCAATGAGGGCCCGTTAGTGATTCTTTACATTTTCTTGTGAATATTGTTTTATTTATTTTAAATTTATTTTTATTTAAAACCTGGTAGGACAAGTGTAAGAAGATATTGTTCGAAGAGGTCCACCTTCATTGCATAATAACTAGGGCCCGGATGTTGACGACATATCATCTTTTCACTGAGCTGTCTAAGACAATGCTGAAGTACATAGAGACTCCAGACGAGCCATCCCGTCTTCAAATATGTCATTTTTATTTTGCATCTTTTTGCATTTTTTGCTATTAATCAATTTTAAGAGCATTTTGTTTAAGTTTGGTAGATTTTTTGGCCATATTTTAGAGAAATCGGCCTTTTAAGGTCTTTTTTTTTTCAATCTAGTCATGTCTCTCACAGTTAAGAAGAAGCTAGTAGCTGATACAAGATAATTTAAAATATTGTAATAGTATTAGTAGAAAAATATATCTCTTGGATGCAGAAGAGTGGTACCGTAGATATATATACAGATGCTCTTGTTTTCGTCCCAAACCAGTTATTAGCGGAATTGAGTGTTACCTGCTCTGTTGACCAAGATCAGCTGTGGCGGGGTAGAAAGGGGAAGGGGTGTTTATTCTTGTCTCAGTTCGCTTGTCCATTTAAAGTGCATCTTTCTTTTTTTTAGGTCATTTATTCCAGTCATTTTTGAAAATGTTAAGTGCATTTCTTAAACTTTTTTACGGCATCAACATCCAGGCCCTAATAATAACCTTCCATGTGACGGAACAAAAGCCTTCCTGAGAACAGTTTGATTTTCAAAACTACAGAATTGAGAATGTGTTCGTAGAGGCTGGTTTGTATGGAGTAATACAAATCGATCAATATATTCTTTTCCTTGCAGATTACTTGGTCACAACCCTGACAGTTTTAGTTACTGACGAAGGATGGCAAAAATATCATTCTTGGCATAAGCTGTATAGTAAGCTGCCAGTTCATGAAATGAGTGCCAGTCACAAACTAAGCTATATTGAAGTTGTTTCATTTGAGATGCTTGGACATCGTGGTCATTAAGCACCGTGTATTTGAGTATGTGTGGAATTGTGTGTGATAACCTTTTTTTTAAAATATGACTGAGCATCAGATGCTTTTCTGAGAATGACATTGTATTTCCAGAATAGATAGTAGTGGATAGTAATAATGATTAAACGTATTTGAAGGAGGACCCGAGCAAAACATTGCATAGGGGCCCTTAAATCCTCTCGGCGGCCCTGAGCACATGTATGACACAGGGCATAGCTTCACAAACATAGAAACAGATCTGAAAATCATACACTACGAAACAAAAGGTAGGGAACTTGACATTAAAGAAGCCATTGAAATTCACAGCTAAATTAATCAACCCAGATAATCTAAATGGGCACACATTCTTGGAGAGTTCACTCCTATTCACATTATTAGGCAGAAATCCCGTCAACAATAAGGTAACAACATAAGGAAAATTAAGCCAGGCAATGAATAATTATTGGGGGGTAACAGGGAAAATGCTAAGCGTCTCAAGTGCCGTATTCTCAATAAACCCAGGCCTTAATTAGGCAGTGTTAATGAGTTCAATAACCCCCATCAAGTCTTGCAGCTCTCAATGACTCACTAGTTTATGCTAGGCAGGGAAGAGATTGGTCGTTAATAGTTGAGATTGTTCTTCACAATTAGCATACCATCTTACAGTCATGCAGCTTAGATCATTGCAGGTCACGTAACACTCTACATAAAAACCAAGTAATGTTTTAAGTTACTACAACGGATAGCGCTGATAACACATGGACTGAACATTAATGATTAGGTCAGGGAACGGATACTGGAAGGAAATATTCTGGCATTTGCCTGATGGTGAAAATGGGAAACCACGAAAACCATTTTCAGGATGGCAGAGGTGGGAATCGAACCCATGCTCTCCCGATTCCAGCAAGGCACAAAGTAGCACGTTAGCGCTCTCAGCTACCGCAGCCGGTTGTAAAACATCATTGATTACTGATGGGAAATGTGCATATTCAAATAACCTGCATTGTTTTCCCCTCAATCTCCTTGATCAATTCTTGTATCTCCTCCACCATGAGACCTTCCATGCTTGTCTTGCCAAAGCCAAGCTCCTTGAGCTGTCGAAGTGTGAAGCGGCGCTGCTCTAACCATGCAGTGCCATCGTTGAACAGTATACCTGGATTAAGAACCATGTGGACAAATTAATTATACCAGTAATACTGTACATGGAACAATTTCAATGGAATGAAAATATGGCAAATGAGATCTTTCAGCTAATAGGTTGTGTATTGTAAAGAAAATAAGAGATTTGAAATGTCTGACCCAAGCGGGACACGAACCCGAACTCGCCCTTGTCTCTATAAGACATTTCAATTCTATACAATCTATCTAAATGGCATGTAGTTTCCATACGATACATGATGCAATACCATGGCTTAAAGCCCTCAATTGTCACAATTGCAGTTATGAAAATTCAATGTAATGTAAAGTTTTGAAGGCACTTTTTCAGTGTTACCTGTCAGTTGTAACTCTTCAGTCAGTCAACATGAATTTGTATTTCTTTGACTTAAGTCATAATTTGTCCACATTGAATTGTTAATTATATTCAAGCGTTTTTCCACTTTCCATTACAATAATTTTTCTCTTACGCTAGTGGTAGTACCTGTTTCAGTCTAAAGGACCTTTTTCAACTACACTTATACATTAAATTATTGTATGTCTGCCCCTTATTATTCCCATTGTTGACGGGGTCAGGGAAGAGATGCGATGAAAGTCTTTGTGGCGGATGGTTTTTATGGCTGGATGCCCTTCCTGATGCCAACCTCAATGAGAGATGAAGATGAATGAAAATGGGCAAGGATGTGCCGAAAAGATTTGGGGAGGAGAAAAATATATTAAAGGTAATCAGGGTGACGAAACAACATTTGCTTGATCATTGGATGAGAAGAATGGATGCAATGGATGGAATGGTGAATAAGACGATTGGGACGGAGAAGATTCCAAATGGTTGGCAGTATAAGGATCGACACAAAGTATGAAACAACAAAGAGAGTAGCAGGAGAAAGGTTTGCTTGGAGAGCTGCCGTGTGAGGACCTGCCCTAAGGCAGAACACTGATGATGATGATGTGGAAGGAAACGGCCGTGGCCTGTCAGAAGGTACAGTCCCAGCATTTTGCTGGAGTTGAAAATGGGGAAACCACGAAAAACTGTTTCAAGAAAGACCGACGGTGGGGCTCTAGCTCACGTCTACTGAGTCCACAGAGAGCTTGTCCCCATGGCCTAGCGTTGCACGTTAGCGAGCATAGCTACCGCTGTCGGTACATTAAATTTTTCATCATCATCATCATTTACTGTACTCAACAGGCCATGAAGACCCATGACAGAAATCAGAGAATATATATTCCATTACAAAAGATAGGCTATAGAGTACAAAGATATTCCATGAAATAACAATGAATAAAACAAGATGTTCAGTAAAGAACATATAGCCTACTTTCTCCTAAATACATGGGTATTGTTATAACTCATTGTCCTTCTCAAGGAGTATAATTGAATGTTGGTTGTAGTAGCTTGTTGAACTACAAGGTGCTATACGGATATTAAACATGAATATGAGGTGCCCTTTGCTAGTGCTACCTCTGTAAAAAAAATCATTCAATTTGGTTTCACCGTGTTTGAATTGATATGGGGAATCGATTTGCACACATACATGGCCGCTATCTGCAAACTGTTGGACTGATGACCTTGTAGTTTAGTCAAAAGATGCTTCCAACACAAAGGTATGTTGTTGCAAAATTTGGTAGAGATCAAATGATTAGGTTGGTCGTAATTTGATTTAAGCTTTTTTACATTAGGGTGGTCGCCATTATGTTTCCGTCAAGATGGCGGCGATATAAAACATGACACTGAGGTGCCCTTTGTTAGTGCTGCCTCTGTACCAAATTTCATTGAATTAGGTTTTATAGGGTTTGAATTGATAGGGTGAATCGATTTGCACACCTACATGGCCACCATCCACAAATTATTGTGCTGATGACCTTGTATTTTGGTCAAAAGATTCTTTATACACAAAGGTATAATGTTGCAAAAGTTGGTAGAGATCAGATGATTATTTTGGTCGTAATCTGATTCAAGCTTTTAACATTTGGGTGGCCGCCATTACGTTTTCGTCAAGATGGCGGCCATATAAAACATGACACTGGAGTGCCCTTTGCTAGTGCTACCTCTGTAAAAAAAATGTCGTTCAATTCAGTTTTACCGTGTTTGAATTGATAGGGGGAATCGATTTGCACACATACATGGCCGCCATCTGCAAACTATTGGGCTGATGATCTTATAGTTTGGTCAAAATATGCTCCCCACATAAAGGTATGTTGTTACAAAATTTGGTAGAGATCAGATTATTAGGATGGTCGTAATTTGATTTAAACTTTTAACATTTGGGTGGCCGCTATTACGTTTCCGTCAAGATGGCTGCAATATATAACATGAAACTGAGGTGCCCTTTGCTAGTGCTACCTCTGCACCAAATTTTGTTGAATTCAGTTTCACCGTGTTTGAATAGATAGGGGGAATCGATTTGCACACATACATGGCCGCCATCCGCAAAGTATTGAGCTGATGACCTTGTAGTTTGTACAAAAGATTCTTCATACATAAAGGTATAATGTTGCAAAATTTGGTAGAGATCAGATGATTAGATTGGTGGTAATTTGATTTAGCTTTTAACATTTGGGTGGCCGCCATTACGTTTTCGTCAAGATGGCGGTGATATAAAACATGACACTGAGGTTTCCTTTGCTAGTGCTACCTCTGTACCTAATTTAGTTCAATTCGGTTTCACCGTGTTTGAATTGATATTGGGAATCGATTTGCACACATACATGGCCGCCATCTGCAAAGTATTGGTCTGATGACCTTGTAGTTTAGTCAAAGATGCTCGCCATATAAATATATGTTGTTGCAAAATTTGGTAGAGATCGTATGATTAGGTTAGTCGTAATATGATTTAAGCTTTGAACATTTGGGTGGCCACCATTACGTTTCCGTCAAGATGGCGGCAATATAAAACATGACACTGAGCTGCCCTTTGCTAGTTCTACCTCTGTACCAAATATTGTTCAATTCGGTTTCACCGTGTTCGAATTGATAGGGAGGGGGACAGACATTCAGAGTGCACACACTCACACACACACACAGACAGACAGACACACAATTTTTGGCCCTGTGTAGATCTCATAAATCTACTTTCATTTTTTGCAAAAATCGAAAGTAGTCTAAAAATAAAATAAATCAGAGGTTCAATCACGAGATGCATGTTTCTGGTCACAATTTCAAATATTTATTGCAGATGCTGTTCCACCTCCTTCTATCTGTAGCATCACCAAGGGAAGCTGTAGGTTTTATACCTTCCAATGTCACCATCACTCTGCTTGCCACGGTGGGGTGAGTGGTTGCAGGTTCGCTCCTGGCCATGGTAAGTGATTTTTTGAAAGGCGACAAAAATCACGATGCGCATGTCATAAGTTGTTAGCATGTTAAAGAACCCATTTGAATTCAGTAGGCCGTGTTCATAATGGCAAAATTAATCTCGGGATTTTCTGCCAACACAAAAGGTTTCTCCATTCTCTACTAAAAAGTGCTATAGTGTCAAGAAACTTAGATATCTAACCTACTTGACTTTCATAGCACTCCAAGGAACAACAAAATTCGACATGCCCTTGGGCATCAAATAACAAAGCTTGCACCCGGCACCCGAGGCCATACGATATTATTATTATTATTATTATTATTATTATTATTATTATTATTATTATTTATTCAATTCACCATTACAAACATGGGTTACTCTAAAGCACGGGTTAAACCAAGTGCTTTACAACAATACATAAAAACTATAATACAAACTATAATACATATCATGTATATACAAAATATAAGAGTTCATTATCACTCATTCACTAGCTAGGAAGGATCGCACAATATTGCATGTGGACAATAGGACCGAATGCTGCATACTCTTGTAGATGGTCGGCGGAAGATCCAATTCTTTCAGACTCTTGTGGAGTGTGTGAGGTATGAGGCCGTTGACTGACAAGATTACAGGCACTATCCGGATGCTGTTCATCTTCCATATCCTCTTGATTTCCTCTGCAAGCTGTCTATACTTGGAGATTTTTTCATTGTGTTTACGATCGATGTTGGTGTCGTTGGGGACTGCTATGTCTATTATAAATGTAGTGCCATCAACCTTATTTACCACTATGATGTCTGGTCGATTGTGATATATTGTTTTATCTGTCACAATACCAGTGTCCCAGTATATTTTACACAGTTCATTTTCGAGGAGGGATGGTGGATGATACTTGTAGTAAGGGATATACTCCTCAGTTAATTATTATTATTGTTATTATTATTATTATTATTATTATTATTATTATTATTATTATTATTATTATTATACCATCACTCTATCTCTCCACATTGTCCTTCGACGGCCTATTGGGTGTTTGCCAATCAGTCGGGAGTTAAAAACTCTGTTAGTAATAGATGCTTCTGCTCTAACAACATGCACTAGCCTCTGAAGTCTTCGTTCTTTGATGGTTCTACCAATATTTGATTTTTTAAATAGTCGGTAGAGGTCTTCCTTCTCCCTCCTTTCCCATCTCCCTCCTTTCCCGTCTCCCTTCGTCTACATTGAATACGGGCCCATATATCTTCCTCAACACTTTCCTTTCAAAGGTAAAAATGCATTCTTCAAGAGTTTGTGGTGTCGCCCATGTCTCACACCCATACAATAGTACCAGTTTTACTAGAGCCGCATAAAGGTCGATTTTGCTATTGTGTGAAATCATATGTGACTTAATTAGATCGTTAAGACTATAAATGACACGATTTTCATTCATAATCCTCTCTTGTATTTCCTTCCCAATTTCACTTATTCTGGATAGTATTGAGCCCAGATACTTGAACTTCTCAACCCGTTGAAAATTGTGTCCGTAAATATGGATGGTATCAGGGAAATGTTGTCGGCGTGAGATAACCTTATATTTGGTTTTATCGTCATTGACCACCAATCCCACTTTCCTAGCTTCTGCCATAAACTTAGAAGTTTCAGCTCTCTTCCCCCATTATTACAACATCATCTGCAAATGCCAAAATAGTGTCCATTCCAATCAGGTCCATCTGTCTGTTGCTACCCGTTTCACATCTCACCTTTCCCAGGGCAATGTTAAAAAAGATTGGAGACAAAGGGCCTCCTTGTCTTTGTCCGTTTCGAACAATGAATGGCTCTGACAGATTATTAGCAAACCGGACTTGACAGCTTGACTCAGAATAACAATTTTCAATGAGCGTGAGGTATTTTAGCGGTTAATGCTGTCATGCCTGTCGGAAGTCGATAAATATAAGGTGTAAGTCTCTATCAAATTCATAGAGCTTCTCTATTATCTGCCGCAGTGTAAAGATATGATCTGTATTTGAGCGTCCTGATGTGAATCCACAGTGATATGGGCCAATGATCTCCTGCAGAATTAGTTTCAGATGACAGAGTATCAAGGAAGTAAGGATTTCATAGCCTATTTCAAGCAGTGATATTCCGTGATAGTTTGCTACCTATGTGGCATTGCCTTTCTTGAAAATTGGGCATATGATAGCTCTCTTCCATTCCCTTGGTATCTCCTACGTTGACCAGATGTTGATAAAAAGTCGTCTTAGGGCTTCTAGCATTGTCCCCCCCCCCCCCCCCCCCCCATACCTGAGCAACTCCGCAGTAATACCACTCCCTCCTGGAGCCTTGTTGTTTTTAAGTGACTCGACAACTACTCTTATCTCCTATAAAGATGGTTCGGGTATATCGCCTTCAATCGGCTAGGGCCATTCCTATTCTGTGATTTCCTCTTGAACTTCCACATTTAGAATGTTTTCAAAATACTCTCCAAAATAATAGGTCTGGTCCAATGGGGGTACAGCATTCCCTATTTCATCTGTTAGGATCAAGGTTTGTTGCTTGTAGATACCTCTCGCAAAGCTTGTCAATCGGAGAAGGAGCGGGACAATTTTCTTGATTCCTCCACTTCCACTATTAGCTTCTTTGCAGCTTCCCTTTTCTTCCTTCTAATGAGCCTGTCTGCCAGTCGTCTCACCGTCAAATAAGCCATTTGCTTATCAATTGATGGATATCTCAACCACTCTAGTCTCTTCACAATTCTATCCTTTACCGCTGCTTGACACTGTTCATCAAACCATGGTTTAGTTTTGGGTTTTGGATCCCTTCCCAGTTCTTCCGTTCTTCTCAATGTTACAGCCTCTCTTAATGTTGTCCATTTCCCTTCTACACTGTCGGGTAGTTCCGATGATGAGAGTCGTTCCGTGACTTTGTCCTGATACCACTTTCTTACCTGTTCATATGCAATAAAATTATGTTGCAACATTTGTAAGATAAAAACACTGTAATTAGCTTTACAATGATGAAAAAATAAATAAATAAATAAATAAATAAAAAAGTGTTAAAAACTTAAAAATACAATTGCCTTTTATGGCTCTCCTTTCTTCCAAGTTCCTTAATTCTCATTCTTTGAGGCGAGGACATTTCCTCTCCTGCTGCCTGTTATTTACCTTATTCTCTTTCTTCTTTTTGTTATCCAGTTAGGCCTACTACCACTAGTGTAAGAAAAGAAATTATTGTATTGAAAAGTGGAAAAAAGCTTCAATATAATCAACATGAATTTGCCCAATGAGTAGGTGGGGGCACAGTGTATATAATATAATAAATTAGTAAATAAACACTCCTGAAACAGAACCATGTATTTTGTTATGATCATTTAAAATAATAAGGCAATTTAGGATTATGTGTTTCGACCGTCAAGCGGTCATCATCAGATCTTCATCACTCGGGTTGAGATTCAAACTGTGAATCGTAATATAAACATCGACTAGACTCTTTATACCAAGTATAAAAATATTAACATTTGTATATAGTGAGGTTTGAAGCCATTTTTCAGTGTTGCCTAAGTAAACTAAAGTTTGGTGCTTTTCAGTCGGTCAACACGAATGTACCCAAAAAGGGCTGGGTTGTGCCCTAATCCTGAAATAAATAGCGGTGGTTATAGGTAAATGTTATCTGGATCAGGTGAACTATGTACTTTTTTCTGCAATAAACCTAGGCCGGTATGCGCGGCAGTATTAAAGGTGCCGGGAAGTCTTCAATAGACCGTGTACCGCTTAGTTAAATGGTTTTTAGTCCACGCGTGGCGAAGACAGTTCCACGGTCTTTAATAGTTGTAGATCTTCCTGTATTCAATAACATACTTTCTTATCTAGACTTGGCAACGTCACACAAATAAACATTACACTGACCTCAGAAACCACATAGGAACAAAAGGGGGGGGGGGGGGGAGAAAGGGAGAAACCAGTTTCGTCCAGTCAACACCCGGGTTAGTCGACCAAAACTGGTGCCAGAGTGAACACAAAACTGCTCGAAGTTCCAGTTCAGGAAGACAAACCGGATAAGTATCAGCCTATATTATTACAGTATAACCATAGTTGATTTTGTATAACCATATAATCACCCCAAACAGACAAACTCCGGATTTTTATCACCATTTTAGCATTTCGTCTAACATTAGATATACTACAATTAGCATACACCGACAGTTGCATTACCAATACTGCAACTAAATAATTGTACATATTGTAAATATTTTTCACCTGTATTCTCGAACATAGATGTTATAGCATAAGTGTAATGGATCTGACGATGATCGCTTGACGATCGAAACTGGTCATCCTAGTGTATTTATTAATCCCATGTAATTTATTTCAGGATTAGGGCACAACTCAGCTCTTTTTGGGTACATTCGTATTGACCGACTGAAAAGCACCAAACTTTTGTTTTTATTTGTACATAGACAGAGAAACATATTTTTAAGAAAGACTAGTTAGTAAGTTAGTTATTGTTGTTTTAAGGGGTGGTGAGGTAATCTGCCCCTAAAAGAAAGACTATAAGTGAAACATTGTTATTGTTGTTGTTTGAAGGGGCAGAAACTTTAACTTGTGATTTCTCAAAACTTCAAATTTGTTAAGTTATGTACCTTTTTTGTAGAAACCACGAGTCCAATCGAGTTATGGGCGTTTACGATCCCAAAAGTTGTGAAGCAAAATGAATGCCATCAACATAAAGGAAGATAATAAAACAATTAAAAAGTATCTGAAATAATGTCTTTACAAATATTGATGAAATCAAAGATTCATAAAATATACACCAAATACCTATCAACAATAAGTTTGCTCTACAAACTTTAACATTAACATATGCATATATATTACGGTATAATGTTCATCAAATTATCTACAGTAACATCACAGAAAAAGGTACATAACTAGGAGTGAGTTTTAAAATAGTACATTATGCAACGAGCCTATAATGGCAATAATTAAGACACGAGTATGTTTATAAAACGAGCGTATGCGAGTTTTATAATTTCGATACGAGTGTCTTAATTACCGTTATAGGCGAGTTGCATACGACTGTTTATGTTCGACGATAATTATTATAACTATTTTATGTTCGAACATAAATATTCTTAAATATCTGTCGAGATTTCGCCAATTTTATGTACTGAACAGAGCGCATGAGACGCAGAGAATGCCTTGTATTTGACCATGGCCTCCTCGATTACCCTACTATGACACTAGGCCACGCAGTGAAATTTATATTAGAAGGCCATGGAACTTAGCACAGGTGCGATGCTTTCGTTATGTAATTGGTCAAACAACTGTTTCTTGAGCTCTGATTGGTGGGAGAAACTGTTTCATAATGAAAATAGTGTTATAATGAGCCTCATTATACTACAGTTTTCTGACATATAATAGTCAGGGTCGAACATAAAAATCCTTTTTATTTATATGTATATATTTACTCAACTAGGCTATATTATAAATGAATGTAATACATTGTTTACACAGCCATGAACGTTATTAAAATTCTCTGAATTTTTAAGGCTAGTTGCCATGGTTACCTAATAATATAATCTATTAATTACAGCCAATGGCTATAGCAGGGTATTGTAATGAAATAGGTTACAAATGGACAAGAATGAAGGAGTCATTACAGGTATTAACAATGAACACCCGAAGGCTCCCAGCAAGTTCAATTTCAAGTAGTTCCAACTTTGGCTACCAGATACCACTGTCACTGACACTTAGCGGCGAATGTTGGAACTTATAGAGCGTTTCTAACCAAATATATCCTACAAATTTGGCTACACACCACCAATTGTAGTGGTAGATTCTTTTACATGCCATAAATCTATGACATGGGCCCGCGAGCTTTACTTCCCCTCCGAAGGAAGGCATACTGAAGGATTTTAACGCTTAACAAGTAGTTGCATTTTTGGTTAATCCACACTACCCGGTTCCCTTAATTGTAAGACCATTCGATTTTTATGACATGATGTACAGTATACATTACAATCATCTTTCCTCATCATACCAAGACTAACAAATAAAAACAAATTAAATTGGAGCTGGCTGCATGGCTAAGAAGGCCAAATGCCAACAAATATTTCTAAAAAACTTATGTTTTTAGAATGTTCTTACTGATAATGATAATTTATTTCTCTTATCAGTTGTTTATTTTTCCACCCAAAGTGGTCGTTCTTTCAAACCTAATTATAAGCAGAACAATGTACTGGGTGCAAGTTGCAAAATTGCACAGGTCCGACAATCCAGCCATAACCAAAGCTCAATTATTTTGCACATCATCATCATCTTCATTTCCCCTTTTCCAGTTGACACTGCGTGGGGACAAATATGGTTCCTCTCCACTTTGTTCTGTCGTTCCACCATTCCTCTTCCGACACAGTGTTCCAGGTTCCGTTTTCTAATACTATCTCCACCGAATCCATCCAACGCATTCTTGGTCTTCCTCGTCCTCCGTCATTCCAGTGCTCGTCTTGGTAGCCGTACAGTGTTATTGCTGAGTGTAGTGGATTGGGACACCCTCTCTCCAGGGGTTATAAATATGGAGAGCCCAGCTCAGGGTGGGTAGATTATAGGCTAGGGAATAACCCACCCACCAAGGGAAGATGATTAAGAGAAGGAAGTAGATTTGGGATTGGAAAAGAAGGATAGAAGAATAGGAGGAGAGTCCCACAAAATTAATAAGTTCAGTGTTAAACACACTTAAAGGTGGTTGCCACCGCAAGTTAACACCTTGATACCTAAAATAGGAACGAGCTTGGTCGAGGCTGACGGGAGCCGCAGCTAAGGTTTGGGCAGTTTGCCAGAGAGAACCTGTAGTGTATTTCCTCCCAAGCACGAATGAAAGTACTATAGGGAAGGGTGATGGTCGAGCCAGACAAATAGTAAAAGCTTTATTGTATGTGAACGAGGGCATAAACCTAGGAAGAGCTAGGAAAGCCAGGATCCTGCCTAACTGTATTATCAAAGAAATGATGAATCCAAAAACAAATATTTAATTTATTTAACAATGCAGGAAGTTTGAGGAAATTAACAATTATGCAATATAATTTTAATAAACATAGTTCATTTGAACTTTTCAACAAATGGGGTCGCAGACCTCTCCACATTAAACAGTTGCTCCAGGCAATTGACAATTTACAAGGTTTCAAACCTTACATGTTTATAAATCTTTATAAAAGTTAAACCAATAAACAATGAAATAATTAAAGCTTGAACGTGAATTGAAGTACAAAAGTGTACCTTAAGAAATTCTTGAGAGAATGTTCTAGAGAAAATGACAATTTTGAAAAGAACAATAATAACAACATGAAAATAAGTTAGAAGTTCCTACAACTTCTTATATTTATACAGAGTTAATATATGGGAATTATACAAAGAGGGCAGGTCACTTACTGTGAAACCTGGAGAAAGTGAAAAGGAAGTTTCTAGACTTCTTATACCTTGAATAAGACTCGCCAGTTAAATGAGGCAGTTTTCATTTAGCGAGACCAAAAAATAACTCACTCAAGAGTTGAGAGAATTGTTTTCCCTGCTTATGGGAAAGGAACAACGTGAATTTAAAACTTGTATCACACAAGCAATTATGCAGAATTTACTTAATGTTAAACTAGCAAAAATGGAAAGGCACTTCTTAGAATGACACCTTATAGAGAAGTTTCAATTTTATAAATAATGGTTGTTAGTAGAAGGTTAAGGAAAGATCATTGGGATATAGGATCAATGTTCATGGCCGTATTTAATATAACCGGACGATCGCGACGCGGTAGAAACGTGGGGAAAGCACTGTTTATCACTGTAGTCTATGAAGATGGATTCAAAGTTCACTATAGAAACACTAAAGTTTATGAGAAAAAAAGTTATTGCAATTATTTATAAGGAAGATTCCTCATTTTAACTAGCATTTTCACAGTGCGTGAACAATACTTGACGACAAGACTCGCAGATAGAGAACAAGTTCTAGAAGGTTCCAGAACGACCTTAGCAGAAAATGGGGTTGAGAAAATCCAACGGAGGAAATAGTTCTATAATTATAGGCAGTGGGTATTAGATAATATCCCACGTAGCGAGAGGGTTTCTCGTTTAAAGCTTAAAAAAAGCTCTTTTTAATAAGGTTGGCTTATATAGGAAAAAGCTCAACCTTGCAAATCCCACGAAGAGTGATTATTGCCCCAAAGTAAATAGTTTCACACTGCCTATAAATTATAATTAAAATCACTTGGAAGTTAAAACCATGAAGATGAGGTTAAAACTTTTAAAAAGGTACTTATCTTGCTTTCATGTTGAAGTCGAAGATTTCGATGATGATTACTTAGCCAACATGGCGTAGAAGAGGGTGTGCCTCTTGGTTTGAGGAGGCTAAGCTCGAGCGGAGCTTTGACTGAACGAGTCAACTGCAGACGGAGAAGTGGGAGCAGCTCAGCGGAGCACGGAGGGTCCAAGAAAAGGGGGAAAGAGAGGGGGGTAGGAGACAAAAGGAGAACATATAAGCATTGCCAACTTAGCAAAACATAATTGATTTCTTGGTGAGCTGGTCTTCAAGGAGTTGATAGATGATACTAGCGCAGCATGGTGAGTAAAGAAGTAAACGTGGTCCTCTTGCTCAAGGAGAAAGTAGCTGACGATGGTAACGAGATCTGGTAGCCAAATAGATGAGTAAGTCATCTTGCACGATGAGGAATTGAGTAGCTTCAGAGGTTCGCTACTAGATGACGCTAGGTGGACCACAGAAGTTATATATCTGAAACATACTTATGAAGACATAAGAAACATGCCCAACAAGGAGAAAACAGATGATCACTGTTGGTGTTTGGCAAAGAGGATGGAAGAAATGAACATGCAAAGAGCAATAGACATTATATCTCTCGTACCGTGTATTCAAAGAAAACACCATACTGGGGGGACAAACACCAACAGAGAGCAAATAAGCAGTTACACATTTATTGGAAGCGGAGCGATCAAAGACAGTGGTCTTGTGATCGGTCCATTTGTAGTCAAGATTCTGGCCACCCTGACTCTCCCATCTCTTCCAGGGTAGCAATCGGTCACCCTACCAGAAATCCATACTAGGGGGGGGGGGGTGAAATATCCCTAACCAAGACCAAGTCCCCTACTTTAATGTCGGGACTGGAAAGAAACCACTTCTGCCTCCGTTGCAAGGAAATTAAATATTCCAAGTTCCACCTTTTCCAAAAAGAATTACGGAGGGCTTCAAGTTTCCGCCAAGCGATAGGTAGATTAGAATCCCTGTAAGAATTAGGAAGAGGAGGAGGGGCAGAAAGAGAAGTGCCGATAAGGAAGTGACCAGGGGTGAGTGGAAGTAGGTCATCAGGGTCATTGGAAAGTGGAGTTAAAGGACGAGAGTTAACAACACCTTCAATCAAAACAGACAGTGAATTGAATTCTTCGTAAGTCAGAATTCGATTACCTAAGACTTTTCTTAAATGACGCTTAGTGAGCTTTACGCAAGACTCCCACCTACCACCATGATGCGGAGCGTAAGGAGGTATGAAGCGCCATTTGAAACCTTTTGAATAAGAAAAATTAGAGATTTGTTCCATGGCAGGAGAGGAAGTGAGAGCTTTCTTCCACAGGGAGGCTGCGCCCTGAAAGGTGGAAGCGTTATCAGAGAACATCTCAGAAGGAACACCACGCCTAGCGGTGAAACGAGAGACAGCTGATAAAAAATAAGAAGTAGAAGCATTCGTTACTAGTTCCAAGTGGATTGCACCTGTAACCATACAAACAAAGAGAGAAACATAAAGCTTACCAAACAATTTGCGTTTAGCTTCAGAAGAGTTTCGTTGATATTGGAACGGACCCATATAGTCCACGCCAGTTAAAGCAAATGGGCGTATAGGAGAAGAACGAAAAGAGGGCAGATCGCTCATTAATTGAGTATTGATTTTAGGTTTCGCTTTGAAACAAGGAATGCACTTATGAATTACAGAAGAAACTTCATGAATTCCATTTATAATCCAGTACTTTTCTCTTAAGAGGCAGAGCAGAGTACGTGTACCAACATGAAGATTACGGTAATGAAAGTCACGTATAATTAAAGAAGTAACGTGATGTTTAGAAGGCAAAATGACGGGATGCTTTTTGTCCTCAGAGAGTAAAGATTGCGAGAGCCTTCCACCTACCCTAAGTAACCCATAATCATCAAGAAACGGGGCTAAAGCACGAAGACGGCTGGATTTGGGAAGATCTCTTTTAGAAGAAAGCAAAGACAACTCAGAAGAAAAGGCTTCTTGCTGTGTCAGTTGTAAAATCTTAATGGTAGCGAGATTCAATTCATGATTGGTAAGGTGCGGTTTAGGGAGAAGGGGTTGGTCAACCACAAGATATTTCCATCTAAGAAGATATGCAACAATCCGTAGTAATTTATGGAAGGAAGAATAGCGTGACAACAAAGGATGAGATGCGTTGGAAATAAGACACGAAGCAATGGGTAAAGGCACTTTAGCATCAGGCAAGTTGGGGTTTGTAGCAGGGGGTTTAGAAGGCCATGAGGAAGATTCGTCGATTAGCCACGAGGGCCCATGCCAGTACAATTGGGAAGCTGCCAATTGAGAGGGTAAACAACCACGAGAGATGATATCAGCTGGATTATCCGCACTGGGAACATGCCTCCATTGACATCCAGAAGAAAGAGTTTGAATTTTGGAAACCCTGTTTGCGACAAAAGTTTGCCAGTGAGAGGGGTTTTTGGCGATCCAAGAAAGGGCGATCATAGAATCGCTCCAGAGATAGATTTGCGAAAATTCGACCTTTAATACTTCCCGTAATTTCTTGACAAGTTCTGCAGCCATTAGTGCAGCGCACAGTTCAAGCCTAGGTAAAGTGATAGTTTTAAGAGGAGCGACCTTCGATTTGGCACAAACAAGGTTAGAGACTGGAGATCCATAGAGTGAATCGTGATAAACTAAATATGCACAGCAACCATAAGCTTTTTCGGAACTGTCCGCGAACACGTGAAGGAAAAAAGATGCATTAGAATGCGAGCTGATTAAATTCCTGGGAATTTCAATAAGGGAAAGGTCCAACAAATTGCTGCGAAACGAGAGCCAACGATTCAGAAAAGAAAGAGGGACAGCGTCATCCCATTCACATTTAAGCGACCACAGCTCTTGCATGAAGAGTTTGGCTATAACGATAACTGGGGCAAGAAATTGAAGCGGATCAAAAATTTTTGCAATTTCAGAGAGGATTTGTCTTTTTGTATTAGGAAGCTCTTCTGCGAGCGTAACTTTATAGATAAGAGTGTCAGTGCTAGTGCACCAGTGAACTCCTAGAGTTTTTATAGATTCGGAGTTTCCACAAATTTCGACAGAAGAAGGATCTACGTCTTCAATGGGAAACTGAGCGAGAAACTCAGGGGAGTTGGAGTTCCACTTATGAAGTGGGAAACCTCCATTCCTTAGTAATGCTTGAAGTTCTAAAGATACAAAAGAAGCTTCCTCCAAAGAGGGAAAGGATTGCAAATAATCGTCAACATAGAATGACGTAGTTAGTGCTTCAGAGGCTTTGGGGTTAAATAAATGACCATCTTGAGAGGCTAGCAAGTGTAGGGATCGGATAGCAAGGAAAGCAGAGGGTTTTAAGCCATAAGTAACCGTTTTCAAGCGAAATACCTTAATGGGCTTACTGGTTTCATCACGCCACAAGATTCTTTGAAGATCTCGTTGTTCTGGTCGAATTAACACTTGACGGTACATCTGTTTTATGTCGGCTATGACAGCTATGGGAAATAATCGAAAATTTAAGAGTATAGCAGATAAATCTGATTGAATAGCAGGACCAGAATACAGAGTATCGTTAAGGCTGTTGCCATTAACGTCGGGTGATGAACCATTGAAAACAACTCGGATTTTATCTTTTACAAGAGGGTTTTTCCACACGGGATGGTGATTTAAATAAACCGTTTCGATTGGGGGGTGCAATTCATCATCGGATTTGTTAACAACCTCCATATGATCTAAGCTTTCATACTCATCCATAAACTCAGTGTACTGCTTTTTGACGAGGGGTTCCTTTTTGAATTTGCTCTCGATAGCAAAGAGAGCTTTTCGAGCTTTAGGCTGAGAGTTAATAAGTTTGGGGGGATTGTGTAATCTTGGCATTTGAACAACGAACCGGCCATCAGAAGAACGAGTGGTCGTGTTCAAAAAAAGTTGCTCACAGAATTCATTTTCTGAAGAAGTTAC
The DNA here is from genome assembly GCA_946902985.2 of Meconema thalassinum. Lineage (NCBI taxonomy): Eukaryota > Metazoa > Arthropoda > Insecta > Orthoptera > Tettigoniidae > Meconema > Meconema thalassinum. The sequence goes on from OX336390.1 coordinate 792,323,564, forward strand.
ATTAGGAGAATCAACATTTTCAAGCCTCCAAAACTGTTCCAGATCAGTATTGGAGAAGTAACATTGCGATGCAGGTTGGGGTGAATAATGGGGAAGTTGCCCTGTGACAATCCATCCAAAATTAGTGTCTCTAGCGACCACGTTTGAGGATAGCTTGCGAACCTGTTTCCGAAGGCAGTTCCAAAAGACATTGGCGCTGAAAAGTACATCAATGGGACCTTGAGCATTAAACTGAGGATCGGCTAACCTTAAGTGCGAAGGAATCTTTAAACCGGAAGTATTGATAGAGTGACTTGGAGTGTCCTTGCCAATACTGGTAAGAATGAGACAGTTTAAATTAAGATTGGTGTTTCTTTGACAAACGTCTCTGATTTTCAATTTTGAAGACTGCAAAACTTGAGTTTTCAAATTGTCAATGCCGGTCACATTGATAGAAGTAGGCGATGACGAAAGACCTAGTTTTTTAATCAACGATTGCGAAACAAAGTTGTGCGTTGAAGCGGAATCGAGAAGACCACGGGTTTTGAACCAATTTCCAAATCTATCTTGGATTTCAAATTGTACAGTGGTCAACAGGGTTTGCGCACTGTGAAAAGTTTCGGCGTGGGAAATGCAGGAAGAAGCATTAGTTTGTTCGGAGCGGCTCTGCAAGGAGCTTAAAGAGGCAGGTGCTGATGACCTCGATTTATCGTGAACGTGCAATAAAGAATGATGCGGTTTTTTGCAATGAAAACAAAGATTTAATGTCGTACAGTTCGAAGAAGAATGCTTAGGTGATAAGCAATTGAAACAATGCTTGCTGTTTAAGACAAACTTTCTTCGATCTTCGACAGACAATTCTTTAAAGGATTTGCACAAATACAATGTGTGAAGCTTTTTACAGAGCGTGCATTTTAACGATTTGTTAAGCGGCCTGATATCTTCTCTTGAATGATTAAAAGAAGAACGGGTTTGTTTGTTTTCGACAAATGGGGGCTGATGTCCCTTTGAAGAAGCAAGTTTTTTTTTCAAAAATTTGACACTGAGGATTCGTTTCGACTTTTTCGCACTGAAATGCGAGTGCTGTAAGGAATTGACATCGACTGTTGAGAAACGAGACAAGGTGTTCGAAGGAAAATTCCTTGTTGCAGGTGAGTTCGATCTCCCAGGCCTTCAGTGTCGAAAAATCGAATCTTGATGTAGCTAGGTGAATAAGTATGGTGTCCCATGTTTGGACAGGCTGTTTTAGCTGGTATAACGCTCTGACATTTAACTGCATAGAATCTAAGAGGTCTCTTAAAGATGTGACGTCATTAGGTTTGACGGCAGGTAAGTTGAAGAGACAGAGGATATGACGAGCGACACTCCACCGTAAATTGCCATATCTCTCTTTAAGGAGATTAAAGGCGATGTGGTAGTTGTCTGCGCTTAAAGGAAGTGACTCTACCAAGGTCAAGGCCTCTGATTCCAAAGACGTGCGGAGGTAGTAAAATTTATGTATGTCTGGGATCTCGATATTTTCATGAATTAAAGAGCAGTAAAGTTCGTAAAAAGAATACCATTCACCTTCCTTGCCTGAGAAGTGCGGTAGGCTTATCTTGGGAAGTAACGGTTTCGGTTTGTTCTCGTGAACTGAAGCGGGTGCTAACTGGGCCGGATTGATGACCCTAGTGTCCGGTTCTGAGATATTGCGGATCAGTTGGTGGGCCTTTGCAATTCCTTCAAAGTACAAGGGTTCGACCTCATCCCGGTCCAATTGCAGTTCTGGACAAGCGGATTCGATCTCGGTTTGAATTTGGTCATAATAATCATAAGACCGTTCGTACAACTTAAGGCGATGTGTTAAGATATCTAAATCACACTCGGCGGGATTTAACTTGTTAATAAAATTTCGGAATCTAGTGAGTTGCCCTTTATAAGAAGAACGTCTAGCAATAAGAGTTTCATCTTTTTCGGCAGGAGCCATATTAAAGAAGATAAATGAAAATGTAACTCACGAAACTGTAGAACCTTGGAGATGCTGTCAGGTTTGCAGCAGAGAATGGATAGCAAGAACGGGACACACCAAAGGAGACAGGAGCGGCCTCTTTCCCGTTCACAGGCTTTGCATGACGTAGATATAGCTGAAAGATCCAAAGGAGATATTAAAAATTTGCAAAGTATTGTCAAATGACACTTGACAAACAATGGACATAAAAAATGGACTCTCCCGGGTTTCTGGTACCAAATTTTGGGTAGATTATAGGCTAGGGAATAACCCACCCACCAAGGGAAGATGATTAAGAGAAGGAAGTAGATTTGGGATTGGAAAAGAAGGATAGAAGAATAGGAGGAGAGTCCCACAAAATTAATAAGTTCAGTGTTAAACACACTTAAAGGTGGTTGCCACCGCAAGTTAACACCTTGATACCTAAAATAGGAACGAGCTTGGTCGAGGCTGACGGGAGCCGCAGCTAAGGTTTGGGCAGTTTGCCAGAGAGAACCTGTAGTGTATTTCCTCCCAAGCACGAATGAAAGTACTATAGGGAAGGGTGATGGTCGAGCCAGACAAATAGTAAAAGCTTTATTGTATGTGAACGAGGGCATAAACCTAGGAAGAGCTAGGAAAGCCAGGATCCTGCCTAACTGTATTATCAAAGAAATGATGAATCCAAAAACAAATATTTAATTTATTTAACAATGCAGGAAGTTTGAGGAAATTAACAATTATGCAATATAATTTTAATAAACATAGTTCATTTGAACTTTTCAACAAATGGGGTCGCAGACCTCTCCACATTAAACAGTTGCTCCAGGCAATTGACAATTTACAAGGTTTCAAACCTTACATGTTTATAAATCTTTATAAAAGTTAAACCAATAAACAATGAAATAATTAAAGCTTGAACGTGAATTGAAGTACAAAAGTGTACCTTAAGAAATTCTTGAGAGAATGTTCAAGAGAAAATGACAATTTTGAAAAGAACAATAATAACAACATGAAAATAAGTTAGAAGTTCCTACAACTTCTTATATTTATACAGAGTTAATATATGGGAATTATACAAAGAGGGCAGGTCACTTACTGTGAAACCTGGAGAAAGTGAAAAGGAAGTTTCTAGACTTCTTATACCTTGAATAAGACTCGCCAGTTAAATGAGGCAGTTTTCATTTAGCGAGACCAAAAAATAACTCACTCAAGAGTTGAGAGAATTGTTTTCCCTGCTTATGGGAAAGGAACAACGTGAATTTAAAACTTGTATCACACAAGCAATTATGCAGAATTTACTTAATGTTAAACTAGCAAAAATGGAAGGGCACTTCTTAGAATGACACCTTATAGAGAAGTTTCAATTTTATAAATAATGGTTGTTAGTAGAAGGTTAAGGAAAGATCATTGGGATATAGGATCAATGTTCATGGCCGTATTTAATATAACCGGACGATCGCGACGCGGTAGAAACGTGGGGAAAGCACTGTTTATCACTGTAGTCTATGAAGATGGATTCAAAGTTCACTATAGAAACACTAAAGTTTATGAGAAAAAAAGTTATTGCAATTATTTATAAGGAAGATTCCTCATTTTAACTAGCATTTTCACAGTGCGTGAACAATACTTGACGACAAGACTCGCAGATAGAGAACAAGTTCTAGAAGGTTCCAGAACGACCTTAGCAGAAAATGGGGTTGAGAAAATCCAACGGAGGAAATAGTTCTATAATTATAGGCAGTGGGTATTAGATAATATCCCACGTAGCGAGAGGGTTTCTCGTTTAAAGCTTAAAAAAAGCTCTTTTTAATAAGGTTGGCTTATATAGGAAAAAGCTCAACATTGCAAATCCCACGAAGAGTGATTATTGCCCCAAAGTAAATAGTTTCACACTGCCTATAAATTATAATTAAAATCACTTGGAAGTTAAAACCATGAAGATGAGGTTAAAACTTTTAAAAAGGTACTTATCTTGCTTTCATGTTGAAGTCGAAGATTTCGATGATGATTACTTAGCCAACATGGCGTAGAAGAGGGTGTGCCTCTTGGTTTGAGGAGGCTAAGCTCGAGCGGAGCTTTGACTGAACGAGTCAACTGCAGACGGAGAAGTGGGAGCAGCTCAGCGGAGCACGGAGGGTCCAAGAAAAGGGGGAAAGAGAGGGGGGTAGGAGACAAAAGGAGAACATATAAGCATTGCCAACTTAGCAAAACATAATTGATTTCTTGGTGAGCTGGTCTTCAAGGAGTTGATAGATGATACTAGCGCAGCATGGTGAGTAAAGAAGTAAACGTGGTCCTCTTGCTCAAGGAGAAAGTAGCTGACGATGGTAACGAGATCTGGTAGCCAAATAGATGAGTAAGTCATCTTGCACGATGAGGAATTGAGTAGCTTCAGAGGTTCGCTACTAGATGACGCTAGGTGGACCACAGAAGTTATATATCTGAAACATACTTATGAAGACATAAGAAACATGCCCAACAAGGAGAAAACAGATGATCACTGTTGGTGTTTGGCAAAGAGGATGGAAGAAATGAACATGCAAAGAGCAATAGACATTATATCTCTCGTACCGTGTATTCAAAGAATACACCACAGGGTATGAGTGAAGACCTCAACGGCACCTGCGGTGGTGAAGAAGACCTTCGGTACAGCAAAGTTGGCGGAAGAGGCAACCCTGTGCTCGGGATTAAGAGAGTAAAAGATATTTGTCCATATTATGGACACCCGTAGCGTCTGCACTCCAGAGGAGCGGCTACAAAAGGCGTCTGTTCTCCATGTTAGGAGCGACTTAGTTCATACCTGGCAGTAGGTCATAAAATGCATTTGGGAGTGGTAACCCCATCTTAATAATAGCCTAAAATGAACGCAAATATTTTGCATATATTGTTTCTTAATGTGTCCTCTTTTAAAAAGTGTTTTTAAATGTACTTGCCATTTTCATACATCTCATACCGTACTCTTGTTTTCATTTCATCGTATGTTTCATTCACTCATTTCATGTGAATTTTAAGATGACATTTCGTCAATTCAGATGTTTTATAATCGGCTGTTTAGTGTTATCTTAGTCAAGGCTGATGACGGGAACCAAATAATTTGGTCACGAAACATGTCCCATTATACCAATCTGAGATCCTTCGATTACAATAAAGTATTAACTAGGCGGAAAACTTTTCTCTTTTGTTAAACAATATATTAAGGCGTCAATAGGGAACCATAATGAACTTTTAAAGTTATACAAAAAATAACTAAAGCTAACCCCAGTCACCAGTCTACCAAAGGCTATTTTTGTTACCCTTACAACACAAACCTGTCTATTGTGGGTACGAAGAGCTAGTTTAAAATAAAAACATTTGCTCTGTTGCACAATCATCGTTAATTCCTTGAAATCACAAGATTAATCTGATGGCACTCTATTGACTGGTCGCATACTTTAAACCGGAATTTACTAACGTTACAAAGGAGTGTTTATTTCATATAATAAAAATAAAACGCAGTTAAAAGTATTATTATTATTGCCTTTATTGGTGGCGCAGTTAGGGCTCTTGGCCCTCTCTTACACTAAACCACATTAATACAATACAATAAACACATGACATTTATATAGCTGACAAAATTAAACAATAATAATTGACATAGATAATGACTTTCACGCTCTCATTCACTCATCCAGTCACACTTGTTGTCGGTCAGCAGTGTTCAGCAGGGAACCCCAGCAGGTGGTCTTGACTTTAGATAGTGAGGTGGTGCCCCTGACACTGGCTGGAGGGTATTCCACAGCCTAGACTCCACCACATGAAAAGAGTTGTTGCATGTAGAGGAGCGATGAATAGGAATGGAGAGGGAAGAACCAGAGCGTGTATTATTACCATGGAAAGAAGACAAGTACTTGAATTTATTTGATAAGTATAGTGGTCTGTCGTCAGACAATAATCGGAAAATCTGGACAAGAATGTGATATGATCGACGTAGTTCAGGTTTCAGCCAGGAAAGAGCGCAATAATAGCGAGTGATATGTTTATCATATCTCAGATCATAGATAAATGGTATGCAAGAGTTCAGAGCTCGTTGAAGTTTCAAAGTTAATGTTTTGGTTGCGTCTACAAGAATAACGTCACAGTAGTCAAGAATAGGAAGTATTAGTGTCTGTATGAGTAGGATTCTTACTTTAAATGGTAAAATATCTTTTTTTCTTTTGAGGGAGTGGAGCGTTGCGAAAATCTTCTTGCATACATTCTGTACATGTTCAGACCAGTTAAGAGTCTGATTTATCATCACACCTAGATTTTTCACTGTTGGACAGTATGGAATTTCATTGTTGTTCAGTACAATTGGGGGAATAATTTGATCTCGGAGTGACGTCAATAGTTTTTGAGAGCCAATTATGATAACTTGTGTTTTGGATGGATTCAGAATAAGGGAATTTTCCTGAGAATATTTTCCAAGTCGTTGAAGGTCAGCGTTGATAGTTTCAATTGTCAATGGAATGTCATTTGTCTTGCAGTGGGAGTATATTTGCAAATCATCTGCATATAGGTGATATTTGCAATTTTTCAAATTAGATGAGATGTCGTTGATATATAGTACAAAAAGCAAGGGTCCTAGTACACTACCCTGTGGGGCGCCTGACTTTCTGCTTAGCCACTGAGAAGTTTTATCCTGGGTTACAACACGTTGCTGGCGATTATTCAGGTTTGATGCGAAAAAGTTAATTGTCTGCTGGTCGAAGTAATAAAATTCCATCTTTTTCAATAGTGTCTGAGTATTTATGGTGTCAAAAGCACTGCTGAAGTCGAGAAAGGTGAGGATCGTCACCAGTTTATGGTCCATTGCGTGTCTAATGTCGTCAGTCACTTTGAGTAATGCTGTTGCGGTGCTATGTCCCTTCTTGAAACCTGATTGCAGAGGGTCTAAAAGAGAACGGCTATTCAAATATTCAAGTACTTGCTCATGAACCAGACGCTCGAGGGCTTTTGAAAGTGCAGGTAGAATGGATATTGGCCGATAGTCAGATGGAAATAAAGGTTCGGTTTTCTTAGGAATAGGGATGACATTGGCTTGTTTCCATAGGGAGGGAAAGGTGTTAGTTGTAAGACTATGGTTGAATATGTGAGTAATAATTGGTAGAACGGCACCGATGATATTATGTATGAAGGATATGGGAATATCATCAACTCCTCTCGCTTTTGATTTTATGGAATATAGTACCTTTTTTACTTTGTCTGCCGTAACCGGATGGAAAGTAAACAGAGGGTGGTCAGGTAGTGGGTGAAAAGGATCATGGGGTGTTGAATTAGTTGGTACTCTCTCTTCAGTGAAATATTCATTTAACTCATCAAGCGGTATGTCTGGTACATGTGTCTGTTGCTGCTGTTTGCCTATACCTAGAGAACGCATATTATTCCAGGCATTCCTTGTATTCATCTTCTTTGTCACGTTTTGTATGTAGGAGAATTTGGCGTTTCTTACGAGCTGCTTAATACGATTTCTGAGCACACGATAAGTTTCAAAATCAGTTTCGTCACGGGTACGTTTAAAACGCTGGAACAGTGCATCACGCTGTGCCATCATACTTTTAATGTTTTCATTTAACCATGGGCATGCTGGGCGAGTAACTTTGATCGAATGTTTAGGGGCATGTTTGTCATACAGACTAATAATAAGAGAATTTAACTTGTTTACTTTTGCGTCAATGTTATCTAAGAGTAATATGTCATTCCAGGGAAGGTTGTATGCGTCATGTTTTAAGTCATCCATATTAATATTTTTCATGTTTCTAGTGATAATATATTTAGGTGTGTACTTAGGCACACGTAGGGAGTACGATAGGTAAATTAGGTCATGGGTGGAGATAGATGGTACGGGTATTTGCCCGAAAGTTTCAACTCTGTCGAGATTGCTTGTCACAAGATGGTCAATGAGTGTATGCGATTCGTATTTATCAGAGTAAATGTGGTTTGTAGGTTCTAGGGGAAGAATAGTCATGTCGCAGGAAGAGAACAGGTTTTGTAATTGCTTGGTCTCGTACGTCTGTGTCAGTAAATTGGTATTGTAGTCAGTGGCGGTTCTAGAAGCTTAAATTTGGGGGGGGCAGACATTTTCCCGGATCGATCTCATTAGTCTACTTTTCCCTCATTTTTGCAAAATGAGAAAAGTAGGCTAAAAACTCTCATTGGTAAAAAATAGCATATTTCACTGTCACATAAATTTATTCTTCTGTTTCTATTCTGGGCAAACTGGTTCACTATATCAGAAGGGTCGTGAAGTAATTTTCCACTTAATTCTCTTTCAATTGAAAGAATTGCGAGATTGGAAAGCCTATTTGTTGCCATTGTTACTCTTAAATAGGATTTTATTCGTTTCACGACAGAGAAACTGCGCTCAGCAGAAGCAGACAGGGGCGGTTCGAGTGGGGGGGGGGGGTGTCTCACCCCCCTCAGGTATTTTCTCAGTCGGCAAATACATCAGTCGGAAGTCAGCAAATCCTGAAGAAGTCGTAACATTCCCCAAAACAGCATTTAAAAAAGCAAAACGGGGCATGGCCATATACGATTTGGTCCGATTTCTTTTAAAAAATATTTATTATACTGACAGTCGTCATTTTTACCAACAGTCGACACAAACGGACGCAGCAATAATTTCGTGCAGCCAGGCAATAGCCCAGTGTGGCAAGAGGAAGAGTCGGCAAAATAACCATTTTAAAAGTTTCACTTCCAGTCCTCGGTGCACCGGCTGCCACTTGCCATTTCGTTCTGTGTAAGAAAACTGAAGAAAGAATGACAGATGAGCAATATGGGACCAAGGACAAGGAATGAACTCATCGGCACGTTCCTGGGTGGGAGTAATATCCCGCGTTCATTATGCAGAGCGACTCAGCTTCACAGCGAAGCGAGCCCAGCATCTGTGCCATGTGGCTAGACAAAAGGTGTTGGTGAGCGCATTGATAACTTCAGGTCAAGCCAACTCATTGTGATGTTGTCGGAGGAGTGTTTTGACCTGGTACCGCTTGTCTCGGCGCGTCCTCACATATCCGCGTTATTGTGACAAAATTGACAGGTGGTTTCTAGGTTCCTCAAGGGGTGGAGTGCTCAATATGATCAGTGCAGTGGTCACTGAGAATGAGCGAAAGCAGTCGTTCCTGAACCATCAACTTTTACAGTGATAACTAGGTGCAAATACAGTGGCAGTGGGACGTGATTTCTCGCCGGCACGGAACATTTTCACGGAGCATCGCGTGCCCATGAAACGTCCGTAATAATAATACAATAAATACATGCATATTTTCAGCCATGTTTATGTTTAATGGTGTTATCAAGAAAAGATGCCCGATAAATCCATAAAAGTCTAACTTTGTGGGGTGGAGTTGTTCTATTTTAAATCATATTTTTTATTTGAATAAAACTTAGTGTTTTAAAACCCAATGACAAGAAAACCGGGGCGGGGTGGAGGAGACAAGTCTAAGTAACTTTGTCGATGGAACGAATATCCTGAAAAGCACCCATGCGATGCTCGACGGCTTCAAAGGGTTGAACTTAATGACCATCGGGTAGCTAAGATACAATTAAAATCAAAATCTACCGTTGAGCCATCGCCTACCGTTGAGCCATCGCACATCGTTGAGCCATCGTCCACCGTTGCGCCATTTACCACCGTTGAGCCATCGCCCATCGTTAGCCATCATCTACCGTTGAGCCATCGTGTACCGTTGAGCCATTGACCACCGTTGCTCATCGCGAACCGTTGAACCACCACTATCCCCCAACATATCTGACGTTGGCAAGTTACGAGCAGCTGGAACTTCATCGGATGCCGGTTGTAGTGGTGACGGTCCTACACCGCGCAGTAGCGAATTTTCGTGGATTGTTCTTTCTGGCCAAGTTAGTGAGTTTTTAACGCATTTCAAAAGAGTTGAAGGTATTTTGAAAACAATAAAAGAAGACGCTATTCCTAACACAAAACTTTTTATTGTAGAAATGATAAGACTGCTTATCCAGAATCCGCGATGAAAGCGGTCAGTTGCTTCAACGAGCAAGAGAGGAGGAAAATAACATGCGTGCAGACGCAGTACCCATTCAGGCGGCGATTTACCTGTTAATCGCGATCCTGCAAAACGGAAAAGAATTATCACGGCAAACGAACGACTGTACCTGACTTCACTTGGGGCCTTCCAGCCAAAACTTAGTGTATTTCCAGCAAATCGAGACATACCAGAAAATAAGCAGCATCGATTTAATCCGGCCTGGTATACGGATTTTCCCATGTTGAAGTACAGCATTGAAAAAGACGCGGTGTTTTGTTTTGCCTGTGGCTTATTTCCAAACGGACGAGGAAGGGCGTCCGCAAGTGAAGAATGGTCGCACGCTTGAGTACGTCAGTGGCACAAATTGAAAAGTCGCGGAAAGAAGATAAAGGGCAAATTACAAGAACACTTCACTTCAGAAGCTCATCAAGCAGCTATGACAGATTTGTGCCACTTTGTCAATGCAAAAGGCCACGTAGACGTTCTCTTTGATATACATTTACGGACGATCAGAATTGAGGAAGAACAAGAAAAGGAGTTCCACAAATAAATTATCCAGATACTTATTGACACTGCAAGAACCCTTTGTCGGCAAGGTTTGGCTTTCCGAGGTCACGAGGATGGAATCACTCAAGATAATGGGAACTTCACGTAAATTGTGAAGTTAATTTCACGGCATAGTCCGGTCATGAATAGGTGGTTAGAAGAAGTGAATACACCGAAGCACAAGGTTACGTATATGAGCAAGGACTCTCAAAATGAATTCATCCGTCTACTTGGAGGGAAAACTCGTGAAATAATTGCAGAAGAGATCAAGAACGCCGGTATGTTCTCCATTATGGCAGATACTACTCCCGATATGTCACATAAAGACCTCCTCGCGTTGAATATCCGATACTTCGTCGAAAAAGATGAAGAACTCGTTCCTGTGGAGCGTCGTTTAAAAATAGACGCTGTTTTAACAACAACAAAAAAAAGACTGGAGAGGATTTGGCTGAAAAAATATTTTTAATTTTAAATTCAGAAGAACTTTTACTTCCACTCGATAAACTATCGTTTCAATCGTACGACTTTGCTAGTAACATGTCTGGCATATACAACGGCACTCAGAAAAAGCTATCAGTGAACTGCAAAATATATATTCCGTACGTTCCATGCCAAGCTCACAGGTTAAACATTTTCGTAGAGACAGCTTGTAATGCTAGCGCACTTATCCGAGAGTTTTTTGACACTCTTGAAGCATTGTAGGTTTTTTCGGGTAGCACGAAACGACATTTAAGCTTGCAGAAAGAGTTGGATAAAATTGAAAATTCACTTCAACTTAAGAATTTATAAAAAAAACAAGGTGGACTGCGCGCGCCGAATCGATGAGAGCTGTTTCTACGTCTTATGAAGAGATAGTCACAGCATTGGAAACAATGAAAACCTAATTCGATTCTGAATTTGACAGTAAAACCCGAACTTTTGCGTCAGGCTTGCACAAAAAGCTTGTACTTTGATTTTATCTTCAACATGTACTTTACCAAAAAACATCCTGTTTAAAATTAAGAACGTAACCGAGCTTTTAGAAGCGGAGGAGCTGAATGTAGTAGACGCGATGCAGCTGATTCAGAGCGCTTTGAAGTCTTTTGAAGATATCAACGACGACGGCCAGATGAACGCATCGTCATTTGCGAAAAGTATGCAAGTAAATGCGGAGGAAGACTTCTTAAAGCACCACAGGATCCGGTGACTTGCAAAGAAGTATGATGCGCATGCTGAAACGACAGCAGAAATTTCTTTTCTTACATTCTACATAAAGGATGTGGATGTACTTACTACAAGCGTGCAAGACAATCTCGCAAAACGAATTTCTTTGCTAGAGCCATTCCACATAATTTTCAAGATACCCGCTGAGAGAAAAAAAAAACAGCACCATCGAGCGCTTCCGATCTATAAAGCAATCACACGGTCCTTCAGCAAGTTGAAGCTCATTTACAATCATTTGCGGACATCGATGGGTGACGACCGCTTAGACTCCCTCATGATGTTGTTTTCAACGAAAGATAAGGTCGACGACATTGAAATTACGGAGATAGTGGAGAAGAAGTCCTTGTTAAAACATCGTCGAGTAGGGTTTTAGAAACAATAACTAGTTTTTTTTAAAATTCTTGTAATATTTAACACTTATTTTGTTCATTTATCAAATTTTCCTGCGATTCAAAATTCTGGAACTAATAAAATACATTTTAAATGAAAGCCATTAATTAAGTATATTTGTCTTGTGTATTGTTTGCCCCCCTCCCCCTCCCCCTCCCCCTCCCCCTCCCCCCCCCCTCCCCCTCCCCCTTTCCCTCTCGTTGCTCAGTTTTTAAACGTATAGTCTGCAATGTTAAACAGCCAGTCGGCATTTTTTTAATTCTCACCCCCCTAGACTTACAAGGTCGAACCGCCCCTGGAAGCAGATGACACAGGAAGAGTCAGCATCAACTTGAAAAATAATAGTAGCTATGGAAAAGCAACTTCCATTTTCAGAAGTTCAGAAAAAAAGAATGAGGAAGTGTTTGGACATTTGCCTCTAAATACATTCTTAGCTAAACTGATTTCAGTCTGTAGCACCTTACGGTCTGTGAAGATTAGATTATACTTTTCACAGAACGTGAGAATATATATATTCAAAATTTTAAAAGTTTTCACTTCTTGGGTTACAGGCATCCATTGCATTGCACACAAAATCTTTTTCAGTAAATCTACGCAGTAACTCTTCTAATATTTCAAAAAGATTTATTTTACATGTCTCTGATAATGTGACATTTTCCTCTTCTTTCTCCGCAGAGACTGGCATTAATAAAACGTAGTCTGAAAAGTTCTTTGGAATACTTGAGACTCTAGATTGCTTATAAACTTTCACGCCTAACGACTGAACAGAGTCACATGTAACCGCCCATAGTTCCTTAAAATAATAATCATTTCGTTTTTCTTGCAACGATTTTACAAGACCATAGATCAATCTATGTGCCCCTCCGAAGTCCACATGTTTTTGTTGTAAGAACATAGAGGCTCCATTGGCAAGCTCGAGAATATTGTAACACAAACATCACCTTCACTTTACAAAGCTGTTTCAACAAACCTTTTGCTTCTGCTGCCTCTTTCTTGTTAACTGACTTTGAAAAATACTCCAGAGCTGCTTTAACTGAAGCAAAACGTTTCTGAAAATACATTACTCCTCTATATTTACATACCCATAACGTGTCACTTTGAAGAGGTATCTCTAAAACACGTTCTCCTGGATGAAGATCACTCTGTATCTCAACAAACTTTTGGTGTCTTACAGTAGATACAGACTGAAAAGCATAAATTGCTTCCAGTAAACCAAAAGTGTCCCCTACCACGTCTACAAACTGGCTTTGAAACGTCCACCAAAACTAAATTTAAGTGATGTGCATAACAATGCACGTAAACACACGGGTTATTGACCTTCTGTCGCAATAAACGCTGCACACCGTTTATCTTCCCTGACAGAACCGCGGCTCCATCATATGCTTGTCCAATGGACTTACATGGATCGAAATCCACTGAAACAAGGTACTCTAAAGCTGAATTAGCTATACTTTCAGCATTCAGTTGAGACAAATGTATAAAACCAATGAAACGCTCCTCTATAAAATTTTGTCCTACATATCTGACACATACGGACATCTGTTCCACTTTACTAACAACTCTAACTTCATCCAGGATTAAGGAAACATAACCATTGTTATATTTTTTCGTCTCTCCTCCAATATGTTCAACTATTATATTAGCTGAGATATCAAGAAATTCATTTTGAGAATCTTTAGATGAGTAAGTTGCTTCTTTGATAGACCGTTTACTTGTGCATTCACTTTCTAGTTTAATTACATTAAAATTTCATCAAAATTCCCTTTATTATTAACACTGTCATCATCCGAAACTGTTTGGCGATGACCTCTACGCCCAATGTCTTGCCGAGCACAAAGTAATGCGACTCGGGCCATTGTTGCCACAGCTGAGCGGTTACGCAATATAACCAGAGGTTTCTCGCTTAGCTTGGAAATCACTGTGCTGCTATGTTCACTTACCAGAAAAATGTTTCACTTTACTATTGAAGATTTATAACATTCACTATCAGCATGCTTTGCACGTTTTTCTCATATTCTTTTCCAATTGCAAAATCCAGTTTTACTGAAAACATGTCCAGCATTGCTTGAAACAGATTGAACGAAATGACGACACAGAAAACAGCATCTTTGTTCTCAGAATATTCAATAAATGTATACCTATCAAACCATTTACTGTTAAAACTTCTGTTCTTATTGTATAGTAACGTTTGTTTATAAACTGATTTACGTGGTTGGCATGGACCATCATAGATCGATGCACTGATATAAAATGGTACTGGTTCGTCTATATTAGAAACAGTTGCACTCACATTTTTGTCACAGAGTTGGGGAGATATCGATGCACTTGTATCGCATGGAGGTTTCTCTACTTTGGAAACTTCTGAACTTGCATGTCATAAAGTTGGGAAAAGAGTTTAATACTCTTGGTGTATGCACTACGCATTTTACAAATATAATATTTATACACGATTTCAATTGTGTGTTTAAATTACATATAATAAAATAAATTTTGAAATTGAAAGAAAAATTAACTTAATTAAATGCATTAGTTTGTTTTATATCAGATAAATTATATCTGTAAATTATCAATTTATTTAGTAACCAAGGAATTTTAAAATAATTATTTCACTAAAACTGGGGGGCCCGGGCCCCCCCCCCCCCCGGCCCAGGGCTAGAACCGCCTCTGATTGTAGTCACCCAGGGCTATTACGTGTTCGTAGCTTGGAAGTAAGTCGAGCAAGCGGTTTTCAAATTCACTCATGTTTGTTATTCTTGGCGGCTTATATACAACAGCTACCGGAGTCTTTTGTTGGCCAACAATTACTTCAACAAACATGAATTCCGGTCCTGGTTGCGTGCTAAGTGTTGATACACATATTACCCGTCTTTTTAAGTCGCTTCTACAGTACATGGCAACCCCGCCTGCTCGCCTCCCATCATTTCTGTCTTAATGAACACAGGAGGAAGGGTGGGCCATTACTCTTAGGAGAAAAACAAGATACACATTATTATAACAGCCATTTCATCATTTTTAGCCTATTTTCAATTTTGAAAAAATAGGCTTATGAGATCACCTTTTGTCCGTGTGTGTGTGTGTGTGTGTGTGTGTGTGTGTAGTGTGTGTGTGTGTGTGCGTGAGAGAGAGAGAGAGGAGTGTGTGTGTGTCCTCCTAATAACTTTTAAACGGCAGGAGCGATTTCAATGAAACTCAGTAAGTTCATAGCCTTATTCCGGGCGACCTCGACCGTGCCCTTCAAATTTTGTTACGTCTCACCAATCAAACATGGTGGCTGTGCGAAATATTTCACCAGCATTCAATATCTCCGAATCTATTCCCGATATCACTCTGGGATTTATTACGGTGATAAAGGGAACTACTAGAAGTTCACCTATGTAACTTTTGAAATACTGGTAACTAAAAAACCAACATGGCGGCCACGCGAATTCGCGACTTTTAAATAGACGTTTCTCGCGATTTAACCAACCAAACGCAATAAAACTTGGTACAGTATATGTTTATACACATTGTAATGCACCGACATCTAACTTCGTTCAATTTTTATATAACCACAAGATGGCAGATGTGCGAAATATTTCACCGGCATTCTATATCTCTGAAACTATTAGCGGAATCATCCTGAAATTTTGTACAGAGATAAAGGGCACTACTGAAAGTTCATCTATAAGACTTTCAAAAACCGATTAATTATAAAACGAACATGGCGGCCAAGCGAATTTGAAAATTTTAAATAGACCTTTCTCGCGATTTAATGTTCCAAACGCAATGAAATCTGGTACAGGAAATGTTTATACAGATTGTAATGCACTGGTATCTAATTTAGTTCAATTGTTTACATAACCTCAAGATGGCGGCTGTGCAAATTTTAAAATGAAGTTTTTATTTCTTGTGTCGTAATCATGCGATCGAAGTGAAAGTTTGAATAATGAACCTACGCAATAATTTTCCTTTAATGGTACATGACTCTATGGCCTATACATTTAACAATCCAACATGGCGACCATCCAAAATATTTAGACGGCTCTGAATATCTACGAATCTATTATAGCAATCAAACTGAATTTTTTTATGTTCATAGGGGCTATGAACTTAAGTTCACCTATAGAACTTGAAATGACCTGGTGATCACAAATCCAACATGGCGGCGACTCGAAGTATACTTATTCACATGGACGTTTCTCGCAATTTAACCATCCAAGCGAAGTGAAACTTGGTACAGTAAATCCTTATACGAATGTTAATCCACTGGCATCTAATTTATTTCAATTGTTTCCATAACCACTAGATGGCAGCTGTGCGAAATTTTAAAATCTCCTTGTTACTTCTTGTGTCCTAATCATGCGATGGAAATTTGGTGCTACACGTACACAATAATCTTCATGTAACAGTACATAACTCTAGGACCTACATATATAAAATCCAACATGGCGACCATCCGAAATATTTAGTCGATTCTCAATATCTACGAATCTATTACAGCAATCAAACTGAAATTTTGTATGTTGATAGTGGCGTTAACATAAGTAGGATATATGAAAATAGGCTGTATAGTTCTTCACGGAACTACTTGTTTAAAATAAAACTAAGTTTGAACAGTGTTTTCTCTGTTCCTATTGAAAAGCACTTGGTTCCAACCAATTATTGTCTATTCTGACTCACCTAGGCGCTTATTAAGGGAACGTTCCTTGAACTGTACGCTGAAAGGACGTCCCTGGAATTCTTCTCTCTTGAGGACCTCAATGACAGCAGATGGTTCGCACACAGCAATTATAGGAAACTTGCTCACCAGAAGACCAACAACAGGCCCGTATGTGTGTCTCCACTCTTCCATTCGTAAGTAAATGAGTTTCCTTGGCATTGACAGGGCACTTCCCACCAAGGGAAAGCATGGTGGACCTTAAATAAATGAAACCAACTCCATGAAAGCAAGAATTGAATTGCAAGGGACAGTCAAATGAAAACAAACCAGTTGCCAAACCAAACAGTATAATTTAGCATTTATTTCATAATAATAACATTCCATTTAAGTTGTATGGTTTCGAAGGCACCGGGATGCCGATATTTGCAGTGAAATTTATTTTTATCATGCTAGGATACCTCGAATTTAAGCACTCATAATTTCCAAACCTCTGTGACAGGATTCAATCCAGCAACCTTGAGCACTTGAATTGAGATCCTTACCAACTGTGCCATACACCTGACTAAAAATTAGAGTACAATATATGAAAATGGGCTTTAAATTGAAATTTGTGCTTCAGTTCTTTAGTGGTTCCAAGGATATGCATTTGATTATATTGTTTGATGTACAGTTGAAAGCCACAAAAAATGTACTCCATTTGTAATTACGGAACTACAGGCTTGCTGACACCCTGCTTGAAGTAACAAGTTATATCAGTTCTGAACAGGTCTTAAACTTCTGCAAGCTCGCAATTGTACCTAAATTAAATTAAATAATAATTTTATTTTTATTTTTTAATAACTCATTACTGTATTTGTGTTCATTTTATTGTAAATTTTAGGGGATTTAAATATTCGAGGAGGGAGGAGTAGGCCTGGATCTGTGCATGGTCACTCTCCTTCTTGCAGATGTTTTAAGGCTGTTGACAGAATCACAACTGTCCTTTCACAAAAGTCTCCATTCATTGCAGAATGGCCTCACTAAAGATGCCAAAACTATGAATATACATGGGCATGATGAGGGCAGGAGGACAGGAAATTGGTCAACAGTTCCATGTACATGTCTTAAGGTGGGAGATCCAGATTGAGAGAGGAATTAAATGTCAATATTCATTCGATTGTTGAACATGCTACAAATATTCTTGACAAATGATACTCATATAAAAGTAATGACATGCTAGTGGCAACCAAAAGCAACTTTTATAATGTCAAAATTCTTATCATAAGAGTTTTTTAGAAAGTTTTCAAAATTTGCCAATTTTTTACCGTACATTATCGTTTCCCGTATATATCCCACGTTTATAAGAAATTTCCTACTTTTCATTTTTAGC
This sequence comes from Meconema thalassinum, assembly GCA_946902985.2. Classification (NCBI taxonomy): domain Eukaryota; kingdom Metazoa; phylum Arthropoda; class Insecta; order Orthoptera; family Tettigoniidae; genus Meconema; species Meconema thalassinum. The sequence continues at coordinate 792,341,677 of OX336390.1, forward strand.
CTATTTTCAATTTTTTTTTTAAATAGGCTTATGAGATCACCTTTTGTCCGTGTGTGTGCGCGTGTGTGTGTGTCCCCCTAATAAAATCTAAACGGCTGGAGCGATTTCAATGAAACTCGGTAAGTTCATAGCGCTATTCCTGGCGACCTCGACCGTGCCCTTCAAATTTTGTTACGTCTCACCAATTCAACATGGCGGCTGTGCGAAATATTTCACTAGCATTCAATATCTCCGAATCTATTACCGATATCGCCCTGAAATTGTGTACTGTGATAAAGGGCACTACTAGAAGTTCACCTATGAGACTTTCAAAAACCTGGTGACTACAAAACCAACATGGCGGCCAAGCGAAGTTGAGACTTTTAAATAGACTTTTCTCGCGATTTAACTATCCAAACGTAATGAAACTTGGTACAGCAATTGTTTATACACATTGTAATGCATTGAAGTCTAATTTAGTTCAATTGTTTACATAACCTCAAAATGGCGGCTGTGCGAAATATTTCACTGACATTCTATATCTCCGAAACTATTACAGATATCAACAACCCCCTGGCACTATCCAGCCCAGGACGGGCTAAGGCCGACCAAGCGACCGCTGCCCAGCTATTTGGCCTGCAGATATTGTGGTGACGCGTGATCAGCGCGTCGGGTCCCCTCGGCCGTTAATCTTGGTATTCGTGATCGGGGCGCTGTCTCACTGTCAGACAGCTACTCAATTGTCCTCACGAGGCTGAGTGCACCCCGTTCCAACCCTCACGTCAGTTTTAAAATCCCTGACGGAGCCGGGGATCGAACCCGGGGCCTCCGGGTGAGAGGCAGGCGCGCTACCTCAACACCACGGGGCCGGCTATTACAGATATCACCCTGCAATTTTGTACGGTGATGAAGGGTACTGATGCAAGTTTACCTATGTATATTTCATAAACCTGTAAAGAACAAAACGAACATGGCGACCAAGCGAATTTGAAATATTTTAATAGACTTTTCTCGTGATTTAACCCTCTGAGCGCCGTGAAATGTTGTACAGTAAATGATTTTGCAGTTTGTAATGCACTGCCATCTAACTTAATTCAATTGTTTACATAACCTCAAGATGGCGGCTGTGCGAAATTTTAAAATTAAGTTTTTATTTCTTGTGTCGTAATCATGCGATCGAAGTGAAAGTTTGAATAATGAACCTAGGCAATAATTGTCCTTGAATGGTACATAACTCTATGGCCTATACATATAACGATCCTAAATTGCGAGCTTCCGAAATATTTAGACGGTTCTCAATATCTATGAATCTTTTACAGCAACCAAACTGATTTTTTTATGTTCATAGAGACTATGAACATATGAACACCTATAGGACTTTCAGTAACCTGGTGAGCACAAATCCAACATGGCGGCGACGCGAAGTATAAATATTTAAATGGACGTTTCTCGCGAATTAACTATCGGAGTGCCGTGAAACGTTGCACGTTAAATGCTTATACAGATGTTGATCCACTGGCATCTAATTTATTTCAATTGTTTGCATAATCACAAGATGGCTGCTGTGCGTAATTTTAAAATCTCGTTTTTACTTCTTGTGTTCTAATCATGCGATTGAAATTTGAATACCACACGTACACAATAATCTTAATGCAATAGTACAAAAATAAAAATCCAACCTGGCGACCATCTGAAATATTTAGACGGTTCTCAATATCTACGAATCTGTTACTGCAATTAAACTGAAATTTTGTATGTTGATAGAGGCAATTAACATGAGCAGGATATATGAAAATAGGCTGAATAGTTCTTCACGGAACTACTTGTTCAAGTTGTGTATTACATCTGCACCTACAATCTGTACCTCATTCAGGTCATTAGGACTTTCATTTGTTGTTATATACAGTATTGATTCTTTAAAAAAGAACCAGTTTTAGCTGCTCTGAATAAAATACCAATAAAAACTTAATTTATGTTCGACCCTCACTGTTATGTGTTAGAAAACTGTATCATAATGATGGTCATTATAACACCGTTTTTCATTATGATACAGTTTCTCCAGCCAATCAGAGCTCGTTCATTGACCAATTAGGTAACGATACCTTCGCGCATGCACTCAAAATCCAACATGTCGGACATAAACACAACATCGAACTATAATAAATTACCGACATGGAATACGCACCGTCCATATGTTCGCGTAAATAAACTGGTGAATATGAGACAAGAAATAGCACTGTACCGGTACCTTAATATCCCCAAAACCAATTTCTACACAGTGCGTGGTTTTGACACGACTTCAGTGACAGTTTTACTGAATACTGGTGCGCAATCTGAACATATGGTATTGAAGCACACAGAGCGCATGCATCGGTTGTCCAGAGAGCTTGGGCAAGAGGGATATACTACCCACCGCAGCACCCAATCACAACATTCTACTATAGTGACTGAACATATATTTATGAATATTTAAGTTATGTTAAAACATATAATAAAGTTATAATTATCGTCGAACACAAACAGTCGTATGCAACTCGCCTATAATGGTAATTAAGACACTCGTATGGAAATTATAAAACTCGCATACGCTCGTTTTATAAAAAAATACTCGTGTCTTAATTATAGCCATTATAGGCTCGTTGCATAATGTACTATTACAGTTTATGTTATTGATTAAGGTACAGTTTTAGGTGCAGATGTAATACACACCTTGAAAAATGAAAAGTAGGAAATTTCTTATAAACTTGGGATATATAAGAGAAATAATAATGGATGGTAAAACAATTTGCCAAATTTTGAAAATTTTCTAATAAACTCTTATGAAAAGAATATTGACATAATAAATTCGTAGACCGGAATTTAAAAAGTATCAGTTTAACAGCTACGTGAATATTTTCTAAATTTAAGACATGTTTATTTAACTTATTGTTATTTATCAGTATCTGTTTAATTTTAATTTTAATTTAATTTTAATTTTAATTCTCCCAGTAACGTCCCACTGGATATGGCACTCTGTGATATTGATCTGAGAACATTTTACGGAAAGGTTTAATAGACTTTCACCGACAAAAAGGATAGTAATTTCTTGGGAAAGAAAGGCATTTATGACAGGAAGTGTAAGTTACAGTGATCAAGTTGCTTGCTTCTCACCAAGGTGGACTGGGTTTGATTCCCGGTCAAAGCATGTGAGATTTTCAAAGTAAATTATCACGTCCTGTATATCCGCATAGGGCTGGGAGGCGTGGCTAGTGTGTGGAAATAATTGAAGTGAATGATATGTCCTATAGCAGATTTTGCAGGTGCAGCAACAATATAAGAACTCAATGCAAACTCCAACCTATGCTGCTTCAGTCTCACGTCCGAATTGAAACATGCACAATTTCACCCTCTCGAGGTATATCCCATATGCATTTGGAGGGGGGAGTGAAATACCATTGCGGGTGTTTTTCTTGCAACCTGGTCAATATGCGGGGCGTGATGGTGCTTGCCTCTCACCAAAGCGGACTGGGTTCGATTCCTGGTCAATCCATGTGAGATTTTCGAAGTGCAATATCACATCCTGTGATTCGGATTCGACATAAAACTAGAGCTCCCCTTGATCGCGAGATTAACGGTTACCGTAAATAAAACTACAAGCTTCCGTCCTTTCCTTCTTAGGCAACATGTACGTAAAGGTTCTGCGAGATCGTGACATTCACATTCACCATGTTGGAGAGGGACTCACCTGGAGGGAAGTTCTTCGGGCGGATGGAGACCCATGAATACAGGAGGTACAGTGCTCCGGCAATGGTCAGCAGGACTAAGAACATGGTGACTAAACCTAGAACATATCATCAAAACTATACTTCAAATGAACAAAATATTGTGAGTGTGTGATAATGTAGGCTATTCTTGTTTCTATGGGATTGGGGATGGAATGGGATGCATTTCTACATGATGGATGATTCTTATGGACAGATGCCCAATCTCTAGAGAGAATGAGAGAGGCGGCTTCGGTGGCGTAATTGGTAGCAAGCTGAGCTTCTATGCTCAAAGTTGCGGACGAAGTCGTCGGATTTTTAAGAGCGTTAAAATCGCCTAGTATGCCTTCCTTCGGATGGGAAGTAAAGCCGGCTGGCCCATGTCATAAATTCATGTCGTGTAAAAGAACCTTCCACTAATTACAATTGTGTGAAGCTAAATTATAGGTTAGATTTGACTAACGCTCTTAAGTTCCAAAGTTCGTCGCCAGGAGCTGATTGCGGTGGCATCTAGTAACCAAGTTCACAACTAGTTGTCATTGACGGTAATAAACAACAAGTTCCGTGGCTATCTAATACAAGTATGCATGTGTAAAGAGGCATGGAAGAGGCTACGTTTATAGCTACAAACAGTCTTTATTAACTATCCAGTCTTTTTCCGTCTGAGTTTGTTATGTTAATAGAGCGCGTTGAGCCACGCTCCAAATTTGCAATGTGGAGCTGCAGCACATCAGGAGATTGTAAGTTAGAATCCAGGTGCTGATCGTGAACATTCAAATGTGGTATTCCTCTTTCATTTTTCATACTCCTTCCAGGCAAAGCCAGGCTGATTTTGTGTGATGCTTTCAATGCACATACACTAAGTCAGTAAACTGAGATATTTAATATGGCGTTTGGGTATACAGTATACTCTCAATTATCCGCGGTAATGCTGGGGGCGAGTCTCGCGGATAATCCGAATAATACGTTAAAAACAGTAAATGAGAGGTTAACATTACCATGAATGTAGATGATTAATTTTAAGTTAATCAGGAAGCCGGCCCCGTGGTGTTGGAATAGCATGTCTGCCTCTCAAGCGGAGGCCCGGGGTTCCATTCCCGGCTCCGTCAAGGATTTTAGAAACTGGAGTGAGAGCTGAACCGGGGTGCACTCAGCCTCGTGAGGACAATGGCGTAGCTGTCTGACAGTGAGACAGCACACCGGTCACGAAAACCAAGATTAACGGCCGAGGGGACCTGTCGCGCTGACACGCATCACCCCACAATCTGCAGGCTGGGCAACGGTCCATTGTTAGGCCTAGACCCTCCATGGGCTATAGTAGGGGGATTAAGTTATTCAGGAAGGAGCGCACATCAAACATATAATATTTAATCTGTCACTCGCTTTGACTTTGAAATCACAATCGGAATTAACGTACATACAATACGGACTTACAAGCGCACAACCAAATCAATGATAGCGTGGGTCGCACATTGATTCATTGTTGCGTCTATAGTATGACCGCACAGTGTACACTCAGCTATTTTCCGCTCTCCTGGTCGACGCCCAAACAGCCACCAGGGTAAAATCTGCTTTCATCGCTGAACACATATCTATGCCATTCATCCCTCAAGTTGCGTCTTTCACAACTCCAGCCGAAGGCGGGTTGTACGATGATGCGTGAGACGAAGCCTGGCGAGCACCACAGGCTAATTGATTGTAGCCCAGCTATCAGCAAACGGTTCCTGATGGTCCGAGCTGATACTGTGGGCGCCGTGCGATCAGCAATTGCTGCTCGTTTGATCCGGCGGGCCAGGCATGAAACTATACGTCGCGTCGCACAGTGTGTCGAATCCCATATCTAGGTGGAAAACATTCACTGTCGCAAATGAAAGCGAAAACTGGCTTATTCGATAGTGAACAAACCAAATGGTGATCTTTGGTCTTCCTTTCCGCTCTCTGGTGCGTAGGAGGGAGGGTATAGGTGCTGAAACGTCTTCCTGGCAGTTATCAGGTCATTTGATAGGAGGTGTCGGAGTGAACCGAACGTTGTGATTCTAGTGAGTTCAACAGGTGTTGTCTTCTGCGGCTCATGGAATAGTGAAAAGAGGTATGTGTTCGCACTTTTATGCGTAATACAAGCTATCTGCACTAAATAAATTATTTACTTTATGAGTGCCTCATAGTGCCACTTAACTTTGAACGGCATTCAATAGGAAATTTAATGTAGATTCAGGATCTGTAGTGGTTTGGTTGCGCATGAATGTGCATGATGGTTTATTTTCTTATTTTCAGTGACTGTGAGGGCATTACCGCGAGAAGAATTTATCAACGCGTGGCGGTCGTGTCGTAAAGAGGGGCGTACAGACGTCATATTTCAATATCTTATGAATAAATTGGATCCTACAACTCTTACTGACACTCAGGTGCAGGAGCTAAGAAACAAAATTAAGTTGATATCCCATAATATTAACAAAAATGGGAGAGTGCAGGAAGAACAATGCCACGTACATAGGTAATCTACCTATGGAAGCTATTGAGTTACTTAATGACCCCCAAGGAACGTTGACATCAAATGATGAAGACCAGTATAGCAATGACTACGATGCTCTGGACTCTACAGAAGAATCAGGTGACGAATGAACATTAGACATTTCGTTATTATTAAGGGGAGTGAGATTAATGAGAACATTACTTGACGAATGGACGTTTTCTTTTTATTTGGAATAGGAGAAATAGGCCTAATATTCAATATATGTTGTCTTAATTTCCTTGCTTTTCTAGAGAAATAATATTGTTTTCGTGTGTGAAGTATGTTTACTAAAACTACGTCATTAACAGGACTGTAAAATGACTTTTGTTATAAAGAAATGGTTTGTATGTCTGGATGATTTTACATACAGTGACTTCGTCTATTCCCTCAAATAATGTGTAACAAGAATACTTGACTGAAAGTCTCATTGTTATTCATATTTTATCCAGTTTTAAATAGCATGTTTACCACTGTCATAAACTATCATATACACATCCAAATCGTGATTTTTACTAACAAAAATGGATGATTCTTGTGTTGCTTTCGGTCATTTTTTACACATCACCTTACCCCTCACCCCTATATATTTACCCCCGAAGATCGTACACTTTAGACGATGCCAGAAATGAATTCAGTGACCTCGAAAACGGTATATTGCCAACTTTTAATAGAATCCCAGTACTATTAACGAAGTTATTATTTTTTAGCCTATTTTCAATTTTGAAAAAATAGGCTCATGAGATCACCTTTTGTCCGTGTGTGTGTGCGTGTGTGTGTGTGTGATTCGTGTGTGTGTCCCCCCCTAATAAAATCTAAACGGCAGGAGCGATTTCAATGAAACTCGGAAAGTTCATAGCACTATTCCCGGCGACCTCGACCGTGCCCTTCAAATTTTGTTACGACTCACCAATCCAACATGGCGGCTGTGCGAAATATTTCACCAGCATTCAATATCTCCGAAACTATTACCGATATTACCCTGACATTTTCTATGGTGATAGAGGGAACTACTATAAGTTCACTTATGTGACTTTTGAAAACCTGGTAACTACAAAACCAACATGGTGGCCAAGCGAATTTGCGACATTTAAATAGACGTTTCTCGCGATTTGACCAACCAAACGCAATGAAACTTGGTACAGTATATGTTTATATACATTGTAATGCACCGACATCTAACTTCGTTCAATTGTTTACATAATCACACGATGGCGGATGTGCGAAATATTTCACCGGCATTCTATATCTCTGAAACTATTAGCGGTATCTCCCTAAAATTTTGTACGGAGATAAAGGGCACTACTGGAAGTCCATCTATAAGATTTTCAAAAACCGGTTAACTACAAAACGAACATGGCGGCCAAGCGAATTTGAACATTTTAAATAGACCTTTCTGGCGATTTAATGTTCCAAGCGCACTGAAACCTGGTACAGGAAATATTTATACACATTGTAATCCACTGGTATCTAATTTAGTTCAATTGTTTACATAACCTCAAGATGGCGGCAGTGCGAAATTTAAAATTAAGTTTTTATTTCTTGTGATGTAGTCATGCGATCGAAGTGAAAGTTTGAATAATGAACCTACGCAATAATTTTCCTTTAATGGTACATGACTCTATGGCCTATACATTTAACAATCCAACATGGCGACCATCCGAAATATTTAGACGATACTGAATATCTACGAATCTATTTTAGCAATCAAACTGCATTTTTAATGTTCATAGGGGCTATGAACTTAAGTTCACCTATAGGACTTTAAATAACCTGGTGATCCCAAATCCAACATGGCGGTGACGCGAATTATAAATATTCACATGGACGTTTCTCGCAATTTAACCATCCGCGTGCAGTGAAACTTGGTACAGTAAATCTTTATCCGAATGTTAATCCACTGGCATCTAATTTATTTCAATTGTTTCCATAACCTCAAGATGGCAGCTGTGAATTTTTTTAAATCTCCTTGTTTTTTCTTGTGTCCTAATTATGCGATTGAAGTTTGAATACTACACGTTCACTATAATCTGCATGTAACAGTACATAACTCTAGGACCTACATACACACATCAAAAAAAGTTTTGCATCACCTCGGTTCCCAGATCTCCGGCATATAGACGTTGACTGTGTATATTGTATCCAAGATACAGTCCCTTTGACTGTTCATAGATGTCACTAAAACTGCTCAAAGATGTAAACAACCATGCATGAGCAGGGCCTATTAGACGGAGGGGGTACGACAGCCGATCAGTTCCAGTCATTCCACCAGGACGAAGGTACGCTGCTCATGTTGTCTGTAGTTCTACCATGCCTAGAAGGTCAATACCGCAGTTCGATCGCGTCCGCATTGTTACTTTGTGTCAAGAAGGGCTCTCAACAAGGGAAGTTTCCAGGCGTCTCAGAGTGAACCAAAGCGATGTTGTTCGGACATGGAGGAGGTACAGAGATACAGGAACTGTCGATGACAGGCCTCGCTCAGGCCGCCCAAGGGCTACTACTGTAGTGGATGACCGCTACTTACGGATTGCCGCTCGGAGGAACCCTGACAGCAATGCCACCATGTTGAATAATGCGTTTCGTTCAGCCACAGGACGTCGTGTTTCAACTCAAACTGTGCGCAATAGGCTGCATGATGCGCAACTTCACTCCCGACGTCCATGGCGAGGTCCAGCTTTGCAACCCCGACACCATGCAGCGCGGTACAGATGGGCCCAACAACATGCTGAATGGACCCCACGGAATTGGCATCACGTTCTCTTCACCGATGAGTGTCGCATATGCCTTCAACCAGACAATCGTCGGAGACGTGTTTGGAGGCACCCTGGTCAGGCTGAACGTCTTAGACACACTGTCCAGCGAGTGCAGCAAGGTGGTGGTTCCCTGATGTTTTGGGGTGGCATTATGTGGGGCCGACGTACGCCACTGGTGGTCATGGAAGGCTCCGAAACGGCTTTACGATACATGAATGACATCCTCCGACCCATAGTGCAACCATATCGGCAGAATATTGGAGAGGCATTTGTCTTCATGGACGACAATTCTCGACCTCATCGTGCACATCTTGTGAATGCGTTCCTTCAAGATAACGACATCGCTCGACTACAGTGGCCAGCATGTTCGCCAGACATGAACCCTATCGAACATGCCTGGGATATGTTGAAAAGGGCTGTTTATGGACGTCTTGACCCACCAACCACTCTGAGAGATTTACGCCGAATTGTCGTTGAGGAGTGGGACAATTTGGACCAACAGTGTCTTGATGAACTTGTGGATAGTATGCCACGGCGAATACAGGCATGCATCAATGCAAGAGGACGTGCTACTGGGTATTAGAGGTAGTGGTGTGTACTGCAATCTGGACCACAAATGCTGAAAGTCTAGCTGTATGATGGTACAACATGCAATGTGTGGGTCTCATGAGCAATAAAACGAGCTGAAATGTTGTTTGTGTTGATCTCTATTCCCTTTGTATTTAACGGTTCCGGAACTCTTGGAACCGAGGTGATGCAAAACTTTTTTTGATGTGTGTATATAAAATCCAACATGGCGACCATCCGAAATATTTAGTCGGTTCTCAATATCTACGAATCTATTGCAGCAATCAAACTGAAATTGTGTATGTTGATAGTGGCAATTAACATAAGTAGGATATATGAAAATAGGCTGTATAGTTCTTCACGGAACTACTTGTTTTTCATCTAGAATTGGGATTCGACACACTGTGCGTCGCTGCCATTCGGAACCAGGATGACGAACATGTGCACCTTCCGTTGACCACCGGCACCAGCATTGATACAAAGTAGACACCTGTGGTGGGTAATTCTTCGAAGGACCATCCGGCCTCCTGCAGGCTAACAATACGACCTCGCTCAAATTCCGTTGATTGCACAAATTTTGATCGTTGATGCCGTCTTGGCATGTCTACAATGTTTACTTACTTACACAATACGATGCTCGAAACAACATAGGCTACTACTCGTTTATAAAAAGCAAGTCAAATACAGTTGTTGTGGACTCAGAGCTTTCACGCTCAGTACCGTAAGTGTAAAGTTTTGAAGCCATTTTTCAGTGTTGCCTGTACAAACTAGCTAGGAGTGAACACTTGTACAACGACAGTGCAGTGAACAGGACTACTATAACGGATAAGTAACCATAACCACTGTAGAAATCAGTGTACCGGTACATGATCTTATGTATCATAATTGTGTTCCTTACCTGCAATGAGAACTTAACGATGAAGATCGATTCTGAGAGATCTCTGTAGTAGCGAAGAATGACTGGTCAGTTTCCACAGGCTGCTATAGTCAAACCTTATCACTATATGTTATGCTATAAATGCATCTTTTATCTTGCTCCACTGATAATGAAACGTCTGATATGGTGTTGTTCTCATTCATGTCATGAGCAGGGCTGAAGACGCAAGTGCACGCCAGGAGCCAGAGTCCGATATGATCTATCTGAAGAGGGAGATATATTATTATTATTATTATTATTATTATTATTATTATTATTATTAACATAAACTGAGATTACTTTCATTCATAGTGTCACACTTCCTTCCACTTGAAGTCGTTTCATACAGTAGATGCCAATCACAGCTGTAGTAACTCCAATTAAATGTCACCTATTAGGCCTACGTAATATACGATGAGAGCCCTCCCTATAGTAGAGCTTCCACGATTCAAAATGGCACCGAAGCTTATGCATACCGAATTTCCGACCCGCGAATCTCCATTTGATTTTCATTGGCAATGAATTGTCCTAACAAGAACAATTTGCTCAGTTACAAGGAAAATTGTGGTTCACAGTTCTCATTTTTTCCATAACCTGACTACTAAACCGGAAGCTAATTATGATAGATAGATAGATAGATAGATAGTTTTCTTAATTCCATTTGATCAAATACATGTATACAATACATTTTTGATATCGGAGACGTCAGAATTTACATCTATAAAATAAAAGTACTAATAGGTATATACAGTAATACTAATACTATAACTATTTATAGTTATTATAATAACAGATCTTAAGAGATACAATCTTATTGGACAACTATTTACACCTTATTCTATTATCAACATATGAAAACTTAATTCTATAAAAACAACAACTTACAGCTAGGTATTACAAATAAAATAGAAAAGTAAAATATAATTATAGATTTCATCGTTTCTATACACTAAGATATTCAACTACAGAGTAAAAACAATGGCACTGCAGATAAGCTTTCAACATTCTATCAAAGGTTTTTATTTTTGGGGCAAGTTTTATATACTGGGGTAGTATATTGTATAATTTAACTCCTGTGTGATAAGTTCCTTTTTGATATATGCTTGTGTGTGTGTGTGAAATATTAATGTTTTGATTTTGTCTAGTGTTATGCTTATGAACATAATTGTTTGTTTTAAGAAAAACATCCTTATTCATTAAATTCTTTTTGCAAAACATAATACTTTCAAAGATATATATACAGGACAGAGGGAGAATGTTTAAATCTTTAAACAGCGGTCTACATGATTCTCTAGTGTTTAATCGCCCTCTTTTGTATCCTAAACGTGCTTCGTACATCTGGCGACATACCCCAAAATATGACCCCATATCTTAAGTATGAGTGGAAATAAGCAAAATAAGTATTTCTTAATGTGCGCATGCTAGTGCAGGTTTTTAAAATACGTAACGCAAAGCACATCGAGTTCAGTTTAGTATTCAGATATTGTATATGTTTATTCCATTTCAAGTCATGTTGTACCCATAGTCCTAAAAACTTTGTTTCTGATTTATTTTCTATTTGATGACCGTTTAAAGTTATATTGGGCTTCGCAGGATTCCTATTCTGTATAGTGTGGAAATTTAGACATACTGTTTTTTTATTGTTGATTATGAGGCGATTATCTTGTGACCATTTGGTTAACTCTCCTGTAACAGAGACAGCAGACTGCTGTATGACCTGTTTAGTTTCAACTTTTATTACGAGTGTTGTGTCGTCCGCAAACAAAATTTCCTTATGTGAATGAACGTTCTGTGTTATATCATTGATATATAGAAGAAAGAGTAGTGGGCCCAAAACCGATCCCTGGGGTATTCCAAATTTAATAATTCCCTCATTGGACAATGTTTTATTAATTTGGTTCCATCATCCTTATGTCTCAAGCTATTTGTTTACGCCTTGTTAAGTAAGACTCTATCCATTTATTAGCTAGACCTCTAACACCATGTTGATTTAGCTTTGTAAGGGGGATTTTATGGTCAACAACATCAAATGCTTTCAATAAATCCAGGAATAGGCCAGTTACATGTTCCTTATCGTCAATTAATTTCAGTATACTATTAATACATTCATAAATTGCTGACTGTGTAGATTTTTCCGTTCTGAGTCCATGTTGTGAGTTTGATAATATTTTATTTTTTTCTATAAAACTCATCAGTCTCCTGTACATGATTTTTTCCACAATTTTTGCGATACCAGTTGGTAAGGTAATAGGACGATTGTTATCTTATTCATCTTTTGAACCGTTTTTGTGCACTGGAATTACTTTTGATAACTTCAAAATATCCGGGTAAGTTCCTGAGAGAATTGAACTGTTTATTAAGTGTGTAAGTGGATTTATTATATTTTCTGCACATTTAATTGCATCAGGGATGCCATCAACGCCAGCACAAAATTTATTTTTTAGCTCTTTTATAACTATTCTTACCTCTTCGCTTGTGACATGATTTATGAATAAAGAATCACTACATATATTTATTTTATTATTAGGATTTAGTGTATTTACCGTGGCCTACGTTATACTCAAGGCCTGGAAATAGAGCTGAGACTTGGTGCGCCAAACTGGTAGTTCCACTTTACGCCACTAGGATCGCGGTCCGGCGCCCTAGTTGTCTGCTTTTGACTATGCGTTACATGCAACTCAAGTACATTTAATACATGTTTTTTAGCACTTCTTACCTGTTTTCCTCCAGTTTCCCTCAAATGATGAATACGGCTCACTCTTGACTGTATTTCACTTCACTTTAAGAATTTTTCTGTCAAGGGGCTTACTTCTTAAATTCAGAAACGTTGCACTACTGCCCGTGTGGTTTACACCAATATTCTTCAAAAGTGGCCTTAAGAACTTTTGCAGAAGAACTACGGAGAGAGAATTGTCAATACACACTTCACATTTTGTGTGCTCGGAAAACGTTTCAGTTAAAATATTTGTGATTTTTGACGCTAAATATTTTCGAGACATGAAATTTACGGCTGTTGTGACAAAGTGAGAAATTGTTTCCAACAGATAAATAAAAGAAGCTTTGGGATATCTTAATCCCCCTCTGTCTTGAAAATGTATTAAACTAAATGGCAGGCTTGAATTTGCTGGAGCTGATATTTTCTCTAAGCAAACTTCACAGTCTGTTCTCTCTTCTGCCACTCTTACAAGAAATCCCGCTACCATTGCAATTGAAATGGAAGATAGAGACGCTGGCTTTTCTGAAAACAAAAATAGAGATTTCAATGCTAAAATGACAATCATAATGTTTTAGTTCAATGAACTTAATATAGGCTATATGCCCCATATTCTTACCTTGAACAGGGCTTTCAAGAGTCTCCCAGACATGTGCCGGAAGCTGGGGTGTTTCTTTAGCATTGGCTGGGTTTTGCACCTTCCGCGATTTTTTAGGCTTCAGAAACTTGGTCAAGGTGGCTGTTACGACTGCATCTTCCCTCAGCTCCACATTCCCACTTCTAGAAGATGCGATAATTCCTGTGCTAAGTGTTGACTCGATGGCATGCAGGCATGATCTCACGTCCATCATGTCATTGTTACCTCCCTTATTTCTCAGGTGACTGAGAGCAGTTCTACATCGTCACTAGAGAGATTCCGCGTAAGCACATAATGGAAGCCGATAGAATACTGATTAGAAATCGTATGCAGGACGCGGTTGATGAAGTTGTTAGCACCAAAGCTTGATAAGTTTCCTTTGTAAGTCTCATCTTTTTATCGGGATAACTTTGAATCTGTGACAGGTACGGCAGAAATTCATTGGTCAGCCATGAAAGTCTCTCATCATTAACTTCACTGAAAATAAACTTATCCGTGTTTCTGGAATGAAGTCTGTGTGTGGTATTGCAGATATCATGTATATCAAACCATTTCCTAAAAATTTCCAAGAATTGTGTTGTTTTGTGTAGGCTGTCCTTATCTTCAACTTTCTCTGGGCACACGACTTCCATGCTCTTAAGCCCAGCTATTGTCTCTGGAGTAAACACCAATTTGGCTCTTACCCCATTCATTTTTTTTTAATTGCTTGGATATACAACCTTCCTGCTTAATTTTCTAACTGGCTTTACTACTAGCTTTTTCTGTAAGTGGTACAGATTCTTGAGATGATCACTAGTTATTAAATTGTCATCTACATAGAAGTTCCTACTCAGATATTGTGATCGTACATTCTTAATGATGTGACTCGGATCGAAACTAAGAAAAAGTGGCCTCTGCTCGTCTTTCGGGTATGCATAATAATTTATTAGCCAATTTATGTTCGATTCCAATTACATCTTTCTCAATATCACTAATGCCGAGAAACATGTCTAAATACTTGTCATACAATAGTCTAGACTTTATGGCCATTTCATCAATGATTAATGAACCAACCTTCTCATTATCGTGAGTCAGTGACTTTTCTTCGTCTGTCAACCTAGCTTTTGCAAGTGACGTGATGACACCTGTCTCTCCGTTCGTATACCCAATGTACGTTTTCAGTGTTCGTGGATGAGGAAGTTGTAAAATATTTATATCTCTAAGTAAGCGGTAAGCCGACGATGATTTATTAGAGTGCAATACACATATTGTTATTGTTGTTTCATTGTATTTACACTTTCGTTTCATGAAAGCTCGAATTTGTTCAAGTAAGAAATTAGCCTTCAAGTCCCCACGATCCGCTTCACTCTTGAGCTTCGATATTTGAACATCGAGTTTGTCCTGACGTTCCACTGAATGTAATTTTTGTTTCAATGAAATTATCTTCTGATTCAATGACTTAATTGTAGTTCTGTATACTGTATTTTTTCTTAGTGCCCTCCTTGATTTTAATTTTGTTGACTTGCAATGAGTTTGCTTGATTGTAGAACATTGCGTTCCTACACTAACACGTGGTTGATCATGGTTTTCTTCAATTCGTTCATCCAAATAGTGAAATGAAAATCTACAGCCTGCTTCCAGTCTCCGACCGGGTCAGGAATGGAATGAATGAAGCCCCCATCTAGCGGCGAGGATATGAACTGTGCCAGCTGCCGAGGCCTGACGCACTCCTCTGGGGCAATGATTAAATGCATGACAGATGAAATGAAATGATAGTGGAGAGTGTTGATGGAATGAAATTTTGACAGGGAAAACCAGAGTACCCGGAGAAAAACCTGTCTGCCTCCGTTTTGTCCAGCACAGATCTCACATGGAGTGACCGGGATTTGAACCACGGACCCAGCGGTGAGAGGCCGGCGTGCTGCCGCCTAAGCCACGGAGGCTCCATCCAAATAGTCTTCCGTAAAATTTAAATTACCTGAACATTTCTTTTTATTGTTGATATGTATGTCTCTATCGACACGTGCTCTTTTGCTCGTATTTCTATTTATTTGTGCTTGTTTATGTTCGAGGTAGTCCTCAAAAACCGTCGGAAATGCGTTCGGTAAGAGCGTTCTCTTTGTAGTACTTATACTAAAATCAAGAGTCCTTGAAATGCTTGCTACAAATTCTAGATGACTGTTTTGGTGTCCACAAAGACCATGGCTTTACCCCCTCACGTGAAACAGCTAGAACCCATTGTTTCAGTATGTCATTGTTCAATGGAAATTTATGAAACGAAAGTCCATTGCCTTTAACTTGACGAGATTTACAACACGGCACGCTACAGTACACCATTTTTTACGAACACAATAATAACACTAATATTTACACATAAGTTACTCTATTAAAATCATTCAGTGATTTATATCTAAAGTATTTATCACACATACATGTCACATTTACGCTAGTACACTGGATTAAAACTTGCTTTTCACTACGTCTTGCTCATAAAGACCACTTAGCACCCATCTCAATATCAGTCAAGCAGCAGTCTACTGCTCTTAACGAAAGCACAAGTATAATACGACACGCTTCGCCAGTCAATTTTAAACTCACCTTAGCTTTCTCACTCATTAGGACACCTTATTTACCGCCAAATACAGACACACTAATCACATTGTACGTAATGCAAACGGTACGAATAAGGGCGCCAGACAGCGAACCTAGTGGCAAAACGCGGAACAAGTTCGAACCATCCACGGCCGACTGAATATGAGCGCATTCAGTCGGCCGTGAACCATCGCTCGCAATGTTGTCTGGCGCCTCATTTCCAGGCCTTTACCTGTGATTTATTTAATAATTTTTGTGGAATTTCCAGAAAATAGTCATTGAAAGTGTTTGATATTTCCTCTGGATTATTTATCACTTTATTATTTCTGGTCAGTGTAATGTACCTTTTAGTTCACTTTTGTGCCAGTGGAGGGAGATTTAATACTGGTGAAGGCTCCTCTTCACAATTCACCATGCATAACGCTATGTGGGCTACAACTGGCAATCCTAAGAGCTGGTCTTCCTTTCTTTATTCTTTTAACAGTATCATGTTGGAAGCTATTTTCTCAGTTGTGCCTTGGTCAAAAGAAGTTTTGAAATGATTTTCAATCAGTCAACACAATTATACCCAATTGTAATCAGTGTTATTTCTTATATATGAAAAAAAGTGTAATAAATTTATAGTGAATTTATTAATTTATAAATGTTGTTTGCCATCTCTTGATGAATGCAGTACATTTGCATTTGTCTGTTGGCACAGGCTAGAGTAAAAGGTGGCTTTTCACCAATATCTCAGTCTCACTCATGGCTGTGATTATATGGAAGCTATTGAGGTATGAGTGGTGCTTAGTAATGACATTCGGGGCACAGTCAATGCCTGTGGATGCTGTGAAAGGTTCTACTCACAGGGTTAGTACTGCTGTACTGACTCGGTGAGGAAAGCAATGGCAAACTACCTCACTCCTCATCTTGCCTAGTACGCCTCAATATAGCACGGCCTTGGTTTTTGTCGGTATCCACCCACATAACTCAACGGTGGTGCTTTTGAGGATCCAACCAGCCTTCGGGCTGACTACCTAACAGACGGTGTAAAGTTCCTTTGTATTTTAGCAGATTATCCAGTTTCTTTCTTTATCACGGACCATATAGCCCTGTTTTTATTAGATGATTGGGAAATAAAATTATCATTATGCATTTTCTTTGCTAGTCTTATTACCTTATTTAATATGCTAGTGTATTTTTTGTAGTATAAATTGAATTCAGGTGTTGTGTGGTATTGTTTATATAATTTGTGTAGAAATTCCTTTCTTTGACAAGAATTTATAATCCCTGTTGTTATCCAATTGTTAGTTTTGTTATTTTGAACAGTTCTTTGTCTAAAGGGGAATGCTGTTTCAAAATAGTGTTTTAGGGTACAGTTAAATGCATTAAATTTATCATTTACATTTTCTAGTTTATAAATTTCTGACCATGTTTCCTTATTTAACAAGTCATTGAAATATGTAACATTTGTTTCAGTGAATGACCTGCACTTTGATTTTATTCCATTATCATTATTATTGATTGTTTCGGGTACTTCAAAACTCAGTATTTGTCCATGGTGGTCACTAAAACCCGGACAATAGACTTCTATTGAATGGTGATATTTATCTGTATTTAAAAAAATTTGATCAGGAGTGGTTTTACTAAATTTTGTTATTCTTGTTGGGGTATTTACTGTAGGTTTCAGTCCATAGGAAATTAGTAACCGAATTCACAATTTCTCTCAAATTTTAAGAAATCCACATTTACATCCCCACAAATTATTATATCGAAATTTACCTTGCTCATGTTATTGAGTAACAATTCTAATTTATCTATAAATAAAGGAAACTTTCCTGACGGAGAACGGTATACGCATACAATTATTAACTTACACTGCTGTATTTTTACGGCAGAGAATTCAAAATCCTGTCCCATAATTAGATAATCATAAGCTGTTAACTGTTCATGATCTAAATTATTTCTTGGGTAGATACAAGTATCACCATGGCTAATATTAGTTCTAGAGTATTTACTAGCTTGTATAAACCCTGGGAATTGAATTAATTCGAGTTGTTCCTCTTTCAGCCAATGTTCTGAAATACATAGTGCTGAGATGTCTTTAAGTTCATTTTTAAGCATTAGATCTATGTAATCAATTTTATTATAGAGAGACTGAACATTCCAGTGGTAAAGTTTAAATTTGTTACTTTTGCAAGCTTGTGTTGGTGATTTATTTACATTATTATTATTATTATTATTATTATTATTATCATAATTGTTATTATTATTGTTGCTAGACAAATCCGAAATACCATTGTTCCACTCAGTTAAATTTGACATCGAAAGATCTGAATGCCAAACCTCACGTTTGGCTTCTTTTACAAGTTTCCCTGCTTCCACTCTAAAGATATTACTGTTGAACTATTCTTACCATTTGAATTTACAATTTTGCAGATTTCATCACTAAGATACTCTTTTCCTAACCTACTTAAGTGTAGGCCATGTCGAGTGTGGAACTTCCTGTCTAATTTACTTACATCTATAATTTGGACATTTGGAAAACTCTTACAAATTTTACGAATGTTACCATTTGTAGCCTCTATTTCTACATTTACACATGATTTGGGAATTAAATCGTATCTCTGCGGAATGTTTACAATAATGACATTTGTGTTAAGCATGGATGGCAATGTACCCTTTAAATCTTTGATTACCTTTTTACTCTCATTTCTATAGATGCCGTTTGCTCCTGCGATGATTACTGCATAGTCCTTTGAAGTGAGAGTTGCACACTCTCCTATCATCTCGTTCGTGACCGCTGCAATGGGTGCTCCTGTCTTTACTGTCGAAGTGACCTCCATTTCTCCGCTTCTCTCCAATACGCTTGCTGCTACATCTCGCCCGTGACTGTCCGCAAATATCCGCATCTTCCTGGATTTTCTCTTTATCACTTTCTTCTTTTCTTCTTGAAGAAGGTCGTCATTTTCTTCTACGAGCGCTCCAAATGAATTCGAGACGGGAATTTCAGTTACATGTACCGGTACTCCATTTATAGGCCTAGGCATATTCAATCTTACCTTACCAACAACCACTTTGGACCAAGTTTCCTTGCTTTCCTCTCTGTTTCCTTTTAATTTATTCAACTCTTCCATTAACTTAGTAATATCTTCCTTTAGCAGCTTTATAATTTCATCTTTTGAGGACAGTTCGTTTCTCAGGTTATAACATTCGCATGACGGTACCGGTAGGCCTACATTACGACAATCGGTTTCACTTTTCTCCTCACTCAATTTTTCCTGAGATCTTGTGATGATTTTATTTGCATTTTTTACTTTTATTTTGCACGACGAGCATAAATCCGTAACGGTTACATTGCCTGACGAGACACTAACACTGTTTACTGCCGACATACTAGAGATCTAAGTTAGCCTTGATATTTACACCCAATTACACTAAATTTATGTTAATTATTACTAACTAAATGAATTAATCTAATTAGCCACCAATAAAGAAGAATGTGAAATACGTATATCTTCCAATCGGGTGAAAACTCGCAAAAGCACCACTGCTCTACTTGGTTCAAACAGTGATTGAAGAAGTCACCGAATCTTTGGATACACGTTCCCACAACTTATTTTAAGTTTATTAAATTATCAATAAGAATTTCTAAATACTATCAATATTCCATATTTCACTTGACCTAAGGAAAGTAACTTTATAGATTTTAAAACTCTGCTATAATATTTTACAACTTTTTTCAAATATTTACACTAGCTGCTATTTCACTACACTCACACTGTGACGCCATCTTGCCGCCGGCGACGGTGGTGCATCTCACGGCAGGATATCGAACGGAAAACAAGATGTTCAGTAAAGAGCATATAGCCTACTTTCTCCTAAATGCATGGGTATTGTTATAACTCTTTGTCCTTTTCAAGGAGTATAATTGAATGTTGGTTGTAGTAGCTTGTTGAAATACAACGTGTTATACGGATATTAAACATGAATATGAGGTGCCCTTTGCTAGTGCTACCTCTGTACAAAATTCCATTCAATTCGGCTTCATCGTGTTTGAATTGATATTGTGAATCGATTTTCACACATACATGGCCGCTATCTGCAATTAATTGGGCCGATGACCTTGTAGTTCAATCAAAAGATTCTTTATACTGTGACCTTTATGCATCTCTGATAGCATAAAGTCTACATAATATTCCAACAAGATTTAATTCATGCCTCAAAGCCGATGTGAGAATAGAAGTTGCTTGTGAAACTGGCTTGACAAAAGGATGGTTCGTACGTGACTTGAAGCAGCTTTCACTCAGCGCAGACAAAGGCAGTAGAAGAGAGAAAATCCACATCTGGACACCAAATGCGCCCAGAGACCACGCGAAGGTCGTTCAACTACGCGGGTGAATGCGAAAACCTCAACGATCACCTACCAAATAAACCCCGCCCATTTGAAAGGAATTAGAGCAGTAATTAGAATACAGAAACAGGAATTATACCATCGTATAGGGGACTATCCCAGCCTCTCAGAAATATCGTCAAAATTTAAATTGGATCATTCTGTGAATTTTGCCAGAATTAAAATGAAATCAGGGGGTGGATTTGAAACGACCAATGGCAGCGAGGGACGCTAGACGCGACCAAATCCCGCCGAAATTAAGGGACAATGAAGCAAATTACGGAGCTCATTATATAAGGATCCAACGATCGGATTTTGAATAAAAAGGAGTCATTGAGACATTGGAGATGAGGATGTTCTAAGGAGCTAGTTTGCATATTCATGTGAGTGTTATTTTGGAAATAAATTCTGAAACTCCCCTACTCCACGTCCCTCTAAGAGAAATCGTATAAATAATGGATTGAAACACAGCGAAGTTAGTCTACTTTGGGGCATCACGGGAGGCGGAAGCCTTGGCCCTGAGCGTTCAGAAAGTACAGTGATTTTTACAAGTTCTATAAGTCTACTTTGGGGCATCGCTGAGGCGAGAGCCTGCGCTTGAGAGCATAAGAAAGTACCGTGATTTTTACAAGTTTTTATAAGTTCTAAATACGCGCTGTAGAGGCGGAAGCCGAACCCAGTAGCCATCAGAAAAGTAACATTCTTTACGAGTTTATAAGTAGGAGCAAGTATACCTCTGAAATTTGAATATCGCTAAGTATTCGCGAGTGCGAATTAGAACAGTGCATATAATAACAGTACGACGCAGTTATAATGATAGGTATAGCCGCCTGAGCTATTAACAGATAAACCAGTAATCTATGAAGCTATTGAACTGTCAGCCGAACTAAATAAGTTGATGATAGATACAGGAGATAGGAGCTTCTTGTGCGAGAACCGTGCATTGTGCTAATAATAATAATTCACAGTGGACCTTTGCTTTGGTGAAATTTTGAAAAACCGTGTGTAAATTATCCTCCTATCAAGATGAACCAACTAATGAAGAAGACTGATATCATGGACCAGAACCGCATCAGGAAATATGAGAGATAAGTAAAATATTGTATGGGGCATGTGGGCCATAATGTTTCCCATCAAGGGGGTCGGATAAGTTTATCTCGATCATAAGCAATTATGATAAAAATAGATATTTTAGGCATAACAGGCATGTTTTGTGTAGATTTGTGTGTTTATCAGTAATGAGTATTTTATGTGTGGTATAACGTAATAAGTATATGAGCATCAAAGTTCTATTTAAATATGTTTTATTTTGGGATGTCATTAATCTTGCTGAATGCACAGTTAAGGGAATAATTGGTTTGATAGTGCTTATGCACGATGTGAACGTAAAAACTAATATGGGGAAGACCGCTCGATAATGTGACGAGACCAGTAAGTGACACTGAAGTTATGTGAATAATAAGTATGGTAAGTGATTATCACACGAAGGTAAAAAGAGGTAAGACAAGAATGGCTGGAGGGTAATGTGATATATTCAGATAAGGCTGAGAGTCGATTCTGGGTCGAGCAGAATTAATAGCGGAGGTGATATTCCCGCGTTCTACGATGATATAATGGTAAGTGAAATGATTGAGTTCATTATCTGATGAGAGTCCACTTTAGCTCCGTCGGAAAGGTATTGTACTGCTCGAGCCCAGGTAGTTAAAAGGGAGTCCTTAAGAGGCAGGTAGAAGTGTGGTAAGCCGTCTGAATTCTAAAAATAGCCATGAAGGTTATTGCTAGCCAGCTGGTTAGGGCGATGAAAGTGTCTGTCACAACGTCGAGGGTGTCATTGTATTCTATGAAGGGAGGTAGCCCGACTTCCCGGGGTTTCTTCTTGTGTGCCGCTTTAGGAAGCGACGTATTCTATTGTCATTATTTTTGAGTGCATTCATTATAATTGTTTGTTTATTAATAATCACGGGGCATCGGCCGCCGAAGTATTTATTTGATGCTTCATGTATGATGACTTGTTTATTTTACCATAATTAACGGAGTTATGACTCTGAGAGAAGTAATTGTTTTTAAGTTATAAATACACACATGCCCGTAGCCTAGAATAAATATATTGCCTTCATTATCTGACTCTTGTGAGGAAAGATGATGATTGTACGAGAAAACATGTCCGAGTTCCCAAAAACCAATTTTGCAAGTTATAAACATGAGTGCGCATAATTTGTTGTGATAGAATGGCTAGGTTATTTAAGCCATAGTTGTTTGAACTAAGTCTGTTGACGTAAATTCTTGAACTTGAAGCAATGGACTGCAGTAATATAGACTATTTTTCTTTTCCTGGTTTCAGCCAGTGTGATAACATTTATTTTGCATTTTTGATGTTGTTGATTAGAGTAATTTAAGGGAGTTTATTTTGTTTTTATTTATCTATGGATGGGAGAAAAGGGAGATGATGTTTTTGTGAAATAAATTATTTTATATTAGGAGCTCTCTGACATACTGATTTTAAGTTAAGCCTCCTGTGATCCTGTGACGATATTCCTAGGATGTTTAGAATAAGTTAGAGCCACCCCGAACAGATCACTACCCGAGCAAGAGTCGGCATCCTAGAAGAACACGGAAGGGTACAATACATAAAGGTATAATGTTGCAAAATTTGGTAGAGATCAGATGATGAGATTGGTCGTAATTTGATTCAAGCTTTTAACATTTGGTTGGCCGCCATTACGTTTTCGTCAAGATGGTGGCGATATAAAACATGAAACTGGAGTGCCCATTGCTAGTGCTATCTCTGTACCAAATTTCGTTCAATTCGATTTCACCGTGTTTGAATTGATAGGGAGAATCGATTTGCACACAGACATGGCCGCTATCTGCAAACTATTTGACTGATGACCTTTTCGTTTGGTCAAAAGATGCCTCCCACATAAAGGTTTTGCAACCGAATCCCGCATAGTCATAGCCTATATCCGCAGAGATAGAAAAGGATTGTAGGGAGGTCGATACCCAGCCAGGTTAACCAACACTACCCTACTAGGATAATGACTAGGGAACCCTCGATGCATACCGGCCATTCAACAACACTACCGATTAGTTACACATTTACAAAGAAAATAAACTATCCTAAACACAAAATGGTAGGACGAGAATCTCGGATCTTGGGTGTGAACGGTGAAAGTTGAGACTAACATGAATTCTAGTAACTAATTCGCAGTATTATCGCATGTCGATTGCAAGAATGAAATGATGATCAGATTTATAAAAAACGAACAGGCAAACAAAAACTAGTGCCTGGGATTTATTTCCAAACAAATACAAATAAGAAAAAATAATCCCTATCACCAATAAAATAAATAAACAAGTTAAAATTAACTGTTACTCACGTCAGATAGTTCTACTATCTGTAGAATAAATGATTCTGAACATTCTCGTTACAACAATGTAGCTATATTAAGTTTCATAAAATGTTTACGTAAATTGACAGTCACCCTGTGGCTATGTCATTGAAATAATCTGATTAAAATCAGCTGTTCACTCATAAAAATGAAGTTAACATTACAAAAACCCTACATTATACACGGGCGTACGTAAAATGTTACTATCTACTCTAATAATACTGTTATAAATTTCATATGGTTTAAATATGTACATTATCTACAGTTCTCGTGCTTCACACGGTTTAGAAATTTCCATTAACACTATCAGTCGCGATCTGACAGCTTCATATTGTCTCTGTTACTTAAACAGTTCTTTGAACAATGTTTCTACCAACGACCCAATTCTCAGATACTTCAAGTGGTATGTCATAATAAATAAGCATTCAATATCAAACAATTAAGTCAAATACAGCTTAGAATGTCGTGTCAATAAATAAAACAATAGGGTAAAGAGTGATGCGAAACTACTTAAAGACTCTATACATTACGTGGATCATATACAAATACTCTCAGACATAAACAATTCAAACATTTAACCTGTGTGTTAGCGCTTTTTACTCAACCTGTAACAATTCGTTGCACCACATAACAATATATTCCTTCCTTCCGCAATACAGTGAACAAAATTTATCAATGGCGTCTTACAACGCTCCAAACATGTCATACTTCCTTCCTTTCCTTTCTACAAACAATCTTCAAAACTCCGCACGGCATTACTTCCATAAAAAAAAGCATCTTGCTACACACTTGTAGAAGAATTAGTGATTTTACTAGGTAACTACGCTAGAGTATGTTACCGTTCAGAATGCACTCCTAACTCTCAAATCCTGTCTAAATTATTAAACCTCGTGCATCAAATTACAACAATTACATGTTCGTTCACAATATTACAATTCACAAAGTACTTCTTATTCCTTTCATTAGCGCTATTCGTTCTCTTTGATCCATAACAAACTTGTTCTACCACGTTACCAAACGTTAACAATATTAATTGGTAGTTCGCTCGTCTTTTAGTTGTTAATAAAAATAAATACATATCCTCACGCTTCTGGTTTACATTTAAATAGATGAACAATTCATATTTAAATTGTTTTTAACATAATAGACCGCAGGTAGACAAACATATCCCCTGGTCTATTCATCTCAGTTAAACAATGTTTCTACTTTAATTGTTGATAAATATAGGCATCATTTGACCTCAATTGTCACTACCATGATCTTATTTTATAGTGTATATTCGTAGTATAAATAGTCCAAGACTATTTAGTTGTCTAATAAGTTGTATTCCGCTATTGGAATTTTATATCATTCAAATTGTTATAAATAACTATATCAGATGTATATTAACATCAAAATGTTTGTTAAATATTATTACAGCATCTCATAATAATGCTTTACTTGATAACTATGCATTATATACATATAAATGTATACTTTCGCTGTTACGCATAGAAATTGTTAATAACAATTATAATGTTTAAATGTCCTTATAATTTGTCATTATTTACGCTCTTCTCTCCAAAATACAATGCAATCGAAGCCTTCTCTCCGAGATACAATATTATCGAATAATCGAATAATCTCTTTGAGATACCAAATAAACAAATAGTCGAAGCATTCCTTTTATAAAACGAGTATCGTTCGAAAGCGAGTAACTTACAACGTTTCCTTCAAAATAAAAAATACGAGTGACGCAAATCTAAGTTAAATATACATGAAATAACGTCTTAAACGACACACGAAGACGTATCAAAAATTACAATGAAACTCTAAAATTTTAGCTATTAAAAACAAAGAATAAAGATGAGAATTTCTACAAATGAAGTTGGTCACTCCAAAAATGAATTTCTACTATTACAATAAAACTACAGATATTAGATCAAACGGTTGTTCTACCTTGAGACGTCTTCTACAGCCAAGGAATACCTCTATCAGCTGTTCTTGATGTTCCGTCAAAACTGCCATCGCTCGCCTCCATGTGAAACCAGTTACAGCCAAGCACGTGCAAATCAGCTGCGAGCGACCCCAACACACTCGGGCTGCAATCACCTGGTCTGCGTCTCGGCTGGAGTTGTTAACGGTGAATCTGCCATCTTCACGGCCAGCGGCCTGGAAACTGCGTTTCTTGGTTCGATTGGCTGCAAACGGTCTTCTGCTTCTTATCTCTGTCCTGCAGAGTGGTCTCGCCATCGTAGATCCGCAAGTCCTGAGTTGACATCTCATCCTGGTGTTGTTGGACATCATGCTTGTAATGTAGAAACTCATATTGGAATACTGCAAGTTGTGCAGTTGTAGCTGTGTCGATCCTTTAATTTCCAAGTCGCTCTGACTTCCCAATCCATGGTATAGATTAACCTCCTTTCATTTTATTTAGTTCTCCATAATATTCTCTTCAGTATACGTAGAATAAGCTTTTCCTCCCCGACTTAAATTCACTGCCATTATGTAGACTGTAATGTAGATTGTGATGAAATAATGCTGAATTATACAGTTGAATTCGTTATAGCAATATCGTAGCTTGCAATAGATAATGCTGTTAGTTATTGCTTCTCTGTATTGTGCTGTTTTATAAACGAAGACTCGTTCTAATGATTTTATACTTTTATAAACGCTGGTCTCTCCAATATTAATGTAAATTTATTTCGCCGGCTTCTCTTCCAAACTTCCTCGGCGATCCCTAGGTCGTTCGATAGTACAACGGTGCTTGTCGACCGGGCTTATGTAGCGTGCAATAAATGCTTCTCTTCTGTGCGCGTACGTCAAACGCCCGCTCGTGTCCAGTCGCTGTGGGAGAGTCAAGCCACGCTTCTTCTCTCCGCGGCGCGTGTCACTGCTAGCCTTGCTCAGCTAGCCTCACACACATGTACGTTAATTGAAATATACTCATATTTGATCTATTATTCAATAATTCATATTTCTTTTCAACCAAATAAATATCATATTGCATTCTACGCCTGTAGAAGTGCTTATTTCGCTTTATATTTGTCAAATTTATATAAAAGCGATTCCCACAAAAATTATGTGCTTTTATTTGATTGGCTATTGAAATATTCTGAAAAAGGCTCCTGGGTCTAGCCTCTTATCCACGGGTCGTGTGCATCGCTTTGTTATGATCGCCTTGCTAACCAAAACTGGTTTTCTAGTGCCAAACATGAAGCTTTGTACAATTTCCAGCTTCGAATGATCGAACTCTTCCTTAGTAAAAATCTCATTCACCAGAATATTTCCAAATAATAAATTCCTCAAAATGCTTCAAAATTCTCCAAAATACTTTCATTGTAATGGCCAAAGCGAGAAGTCAACAACCCACCAAGAGTATTCTGGTAATAGCGGACATGTATAAGGGTTTGTTGGCCAAGGCATTAGATAAAGATGTAATGATAAAAAGGGTTGACTTTACAAAAGGTCACATAACAATTTAGCAAACATGTGGAGGACCAGACAATATCATTGTCACCAAGTAAGGAGGTCCAGGAAGGCATAAAGGACACAACACAAACAATAACTAATAATAAGATATATTATCAAATAGGTGGCACATAAAATAAATATTCAAAGATGGCACACAAATATACGAGAAACACTGGCACTAATTTACACAATTGAAGAAACACTCGCATGGAATTAACACACGTAAGGCTTGAGCCTAAAACACATAAATTGTCTTGAACGTAGCTGCAGATCAGTACATCAAGGAGCGGCATGCAATACAAGGCGGTTCCAAAGAATGGTATAGTTTAAACATGCAACACAAGTGGAGTTGCAACAAATAATGAAAACAGGTCGCATGGAACGAGAATGTGTCGTCGAACCAGGACTGACTTACAGTGATGCGCCGATACCGTAAGCCCGAAAATGAATTGTTAATAAAACAAATTATGTGTGAAACGCAGGAAGTCAAAGTAGTTGCTGTCATACAAATACCGGGATATGCCAATCGCACGGTATTGTCACAATAGTAAAGCAGTTGAGCCCAGTGTCAACCTCCATTTAGTGATGGTCAGGAAGATAGTGCCTGGCCTTGTAGCACATGCTTCCAGACAAACGATGAATTACTTATCACACGAAACAAAATCATTATTCATACGCGTGATGACAAATTGTTAGGCAGTAGATGAAGATCAGAATTAAACATGTTACAACAAACTATCCGACGCCGCGGATTGAAGAATTCGTCGACATGGCGCGTAGCGATAACAACAAGCATGGTTTGATGAGACCGAAAATCACCAAAATGTCACTGCCCTAACAAAAATGTGCCACTCTATGGACTGGCACACGTTTCTGCCCCTCCCGCAGCTCCCCGGCGACCTTTCTGCGACACCCTGTGTCCCTTTGCTTGGGATATTTGAATGTCTCGCCGCTGACGCCGTACTCCCCTCTTCCCGGCGAATGAACTGCCCCGGCTCTATGTGTGAACTGTTCCGGCCAGGCAAGACTAATTCCCGACCTTCTTCTTCGTTGCTATTGGGCCGGCTATTTCAAATGGACCAATGGTGTGCTCCCATATCATCTCCTTGTACTGTGGATAAACTTAGCTAAAGCCTGCCAACTGAAATTGCTTTCTGGCCAGGCCAATATGTGACTTTAGAGACTTACTAATGTTGGTAGCGCCTACCTCCCAAATTCTCCGCAAGGCGCGCGCGACACACTTGCCGCCCGTCGACCCGCGTGCTCTGTGAGCGCGTCCCTTCCCAATTCGCCTACAACGATGAAACAAACTGGTTGCTCCGCGACCGGGCTCCCGGAGCTTGGGCATTTAAAGTTCTTATGGCCACATCACAGACTCAGGTAAAGCGTCTGATCTTATTCCATAAACTGTGTGTTTCCTTCGGACCTACAAAGTGTTTCTCAACTCACAGTGTCGATGTGAGCAATGCAACTAAATTTAACATTAATCTATTTGGCCATTTAAGACAGCTTTGAATTAAGATGAACTACAAGGCACACAGCCATGGCGGCTTGCCTTTTCAGACAGATTTCTTTCATATCGAACTACATCGTAGTAATCCATAAGCCGTGTGTGCTATTATTAATTGATTATAATTAACGAGTTTGAATTTTACATGTTTGATGTCATCTTTTGGAGGGCAAGTATCTGATAGGAGGACAATGGGTACATTGTCCTTCTATGTGGTCTACAATTGCCAACGGCTTGCCTCTTGCTGGGCAGCCGGCAGCAATTTCGCTATGTGGGTAACGGTCACGTTAAGGCGTTCTCTTGGAGCTTCTGCTCTGGGCCAGTGATTAGCCTTTTGTCTCTTTTTATTTTATCTTGATATTTTTGTCCTTTTGCCATCCGCTTTGCTTTATCATGTTTCATTTTACTTGAGAGCTTTCGTCTCATGGATTTCTCCAAAATGCCTCCCGGCATTTTCAATTTTTGGTTAACGTGTAGTATTCATATTTTTAGCTCGTTTTCTCACCTTCATCCTGTTGCTGGGGCTAGTGTTTCTTGTCACCAAGAAATACCGTGCTTTGACCTAACATGGTAAATTGTCGTTGCGTGACCGCGGTTTCACTAAGACCACGTGGGGCCTAGATTACTGTTAGGAGTGGCCATTGTGTCTTGTTGTTTGTT
Organism: Meconema thalassinum; assembly: GCA_946902985.2. Lineage (NCBI taxonomy): Eukaryota > Metazoa > Arthropoda > Insecta > Orthoptera > Tettigoniidae > Meconema > Meconema thalassinum. Next base: position 792,371,446 of record OX336390.1, read on the forward strand.
AAGTGTTTTCTTTTCCACATGTTGTTCTGTACCCAATTCTTTATTATCTCAATATATTTTACATTTACATATTTTCTAACCCATGAGTGTACGTCTACCACCTCATTGCATTAACCAGACCCATGCCTTTGTATCACGAGGCCCTAATCCACACCCCGGGTATTCTATCCGCCTGGTTGGTCATTTCTAGAAATGGTTGCCAGAGTACGGTGCCTGCGAGAGCGCGAGTAGGGGCCGTACAGTAAGTGTAGCAGAGCGTTAGTTGTCGATTTTGTCTGGTTTTGCTACCGTTGGTGGTAGATGGAAGCCACGTGGCAACATTATCGACTCTGCCCTGATATTTATCAGGATGAAGACACTGAAGAGTGGAATCCCTTTTTTTTTGTAATTATTACTTCCTACCATGGGCAAATAAGTAAAAATTTGAATTAAAGTCTTGTGGAAAATTAAACCGTTAGACTTAAGGTGTTGTAAAATTCAATTGTCTGACATTTTTTGTTTTTTCATTTCATGCTACTGTCATGGAGCGGCACGTACCAGATCCAAAGTATTTGGATCATGAAGAAATCCAATTTGAATTGGAGATCAGGAATTTGGAGGTTCCCGCGAGCACGGAGGTGGCTCGAGCAGTTCTGAAGCCTGCCCTTAAGGATCCTGTATTGTTGCCTGTGCTGTCCGAAGCAGAATTTGCAATTGGTGAGTCACAGATTTTCCATAGAGTAGAAGTTTGTGCTAATCTCATCAATTTGTTTTTGCTTGATGATTATGGTACATCTGCCCAATATTAAAAGTTGCGTGCTCGTCTGCAGTACTTGTTCACTCGTTGCGAAGATGTTTTATCGGTTTCATCTCATCGTTCTGACGAAGAATTAACCAGTATTTTTGAAATTCAGCGCATAATAGCCGAATGTGCAAATAAGGTCTTTGATGAAAATTCTAGTGGTTGTGACGGTGTAGAGGCACTCCGCGCAGTCAGTGTAGACAGTGATGAAATAAGGTTTCCTACCAGTGAAGGTGATAATCAGCTTTACGTTCCAACATGTACCGCTAATCTGTTAGATGCATTTAGGTTGAGTTGTGAAGTTTCTAATAACGCAAGTATGTCTCAATCTGTTGGTCGCAAAAACAATGTTTTTCCGGTTTCTACTAAAAATGGTACTACAGTAGATAGCAATAGTACAGGGTTACCAGTAATTTCTTTGGCTGAAGTAGACGTTGCTAATCCCTTTTCTTTCCCTCGTGTGGATCATTCTGCTTATGTTTATCGTGAAAGAGCTGCTGTAGGCACGTCACGTGTCATGTCAGGGTTGCCAGCCAGTAGTTTCGATGCTGGTGGTAACGCAAGTGTTGTTAAATTGTCTACGCAATACCTCCAGGTCACCGAGAGGCAACCAGTCGATAGTGTTTTAGCGACTGAGTTTAGCCGGTTAAATTTTAACCAAGGATTATCGTCCGACGCGAATTTGGTTGAAGTGTCAAACGCTTCATGGATGAATAATTTGGGTACTAATCCTAGTTTTCATGTACCAGTGTCCGTTCATTCTGTTTCTGCTGTAAGCAATTCTAACGGTGATGCCAATTGTAATTCTTCCGTTTCCGAAATTTTGCAACCGAGTGCTAGAGAGTTGTTCATGTCAACTGAAATGCCTCGTTCCGTGTGTAGCACAACTCCTGTGTACACCACAAGTAACTCCAATGGTGGAGTAACGTATTCTTATTCTAGTGCCTTTTCTCGTCCTGCTTGTTCTGTTCTGACGACCAGTACAAGGGGTGTTCAAGAAGTAAATCCCCGTAGTCGGAGCATGTATCCTACTCCGAGACGAAGTGCTCCTCAAGACGTTTCTAGTAGTAACTATCCTCCTTCTTTAGGTATTAAACCTCTTAATTTCCGTTGGCCTAAAGATAAAGTTTGGTGCAGCAAGAACAGAGTTTCTTCTCGTGTAGGGCCTCAAGATTGGGATTTCAATGGCCCGAGTGATGATGGTGGACCTGTTCGTGGCGAACAGAGAGGTCCAGGTTCTATTCATTCAGTTTTTTCTAACCGTAATTTAGGGAATCTCGCCCACCCGTTATCTGATTGTGTAGCTAAGCTGAAGCACATGAATACTGATACCACCGATGGTATTATTCATTTTCTGCGTGAGCTGGTGGAAATTTATGAATATGCTGCTGTATTTGGTGTGAGTTACACTCAGGTGTACCAACTGATGTTCCCGTTCACTTCTGGTATGATGAGAAGTATGGTTGTCGAGGCTATGTCCCGTAACACAGGTATCGAAGTGTTCTGTGAGCAAGTAATGTCAAATTTCATTCCGTATAGAAAGATGGGTACTGTAATTCAACGTCATTTGTATCGTGTACAGAAGTATGGTGAATCGTTGGATGTGTACATGCAAGATATGCTAAAGCTAGCTAAGATGTTTTCTGTTAACTTCACCGAGCAAGAGATGGTGGAACACATTTTGGATGGTGTGACGCCAGACTATCGTTCATTTTTATGCTTAGGGTCTCGCCCGACCACTATTGCTCAATTGTGTGCTTTTGCCGTACGTGGAGAGTCCGTACGCCAGTCTGATTATGGTAGAGGTTCTGTTGATCAACCCTCACAATTTAATTTATACAAACCGCAGGGTTCTTCTAATCGTTGGAACAATGCTCGTTCCCAGGGTAGACAAGGTAATTGGGGAAATCGTAAGCCTCAAGTTACAGGAGGTCGATGGTCGAGTAATCAGTCTCAGAATAGTCCTGTTCGTGATGAAGAAGTCAGGGACTCTGGTAATTTTGATTCTGGAAGGAATGTCCGTTTCCAAGGTCCTTCAAATAGTAGAGGTGATGTCAGACACCCAGAAGCTACTAACCGTGGTGAAAATTCAAATCGTCAAGAAGCTCAAGGGCGAATAAATAGTAGTTCTGTGAAATGTAACGCTTGTGGTCAATTTGGTCATTCAGACCGCACGTGCAATTCTCCTCAGCAATGACGTCCGGAGGCCTGGCATCGTGATGTTATGTCGATGTCATCAGTCGTTAAGGTAGATAAGCGCAGTGTCGGAGTGTGAGTTGTTGTTGCTTTACTCTAGGGTGTTTATTGTATTTTTCCTGGACATTGCCTAGTGTTTCCTTGGGTTGGTGCCTGTCTCAGTTGTACCCCAGCGTCCTCTGATGACATGGTGTTTTCTCTTTGGTTGACTGGCTTGTGTTCCTTACGTCAACGCTCGGCAGGAGGAAGTGCTATCCTTATGTGTCATGTGTCGAGCTCGTTTGTCCTCTTCTGTCATGTGGACCGGTGGAGTTCACCTTGTGACAGGAGCAACTTGTAGTGTTTGTGTGTCTTAGATAGTTGCATAGACATTTTATTTTCAGGATTTTTAGTGTTGAAGAGTTGGTGCCTGTCGACGGAGTCGATTTGTTCTGGTGGCATCGGGTTCTACAGGTAGTTGCGGAGGAATTGTTTTGTGTCAAGGTATCTCAAGTTGTTGAGATATTTGTTGTGGTTTTTATTTGGCGTTACATAGGAAGGCGAGGAAGCAGAGAACGCAGAATGTGAGGTGTAGTGTGAGTTGTAGAATTTTTTTCTGTGCAGTGATTTGGTAACAGTGATCTCCTTTATTGTATTTGGTACCGTGTAATGTGCTTGGAGTCGTGTGCGTGGTGCTGTCTTGGCATGATGCTGTGTCGACAGACGTGGAGTTGAAGTGTGCTTCTGTCGTGTTCAATTGCAGTGATTGTGCAATATCTCCACAAGTACATCGTGAGTCAGTTTTTCGCCGAGGAGAAATCTCGTCCAGTGATAGACATAATGGGTCTTCTGGTTTTCCTTTCAAGCTTTCATTCTTGTTAGTGGGACCTGCTTGAGGTCTTTCTATGCCCCTTGTGACCTGTTTCTTCGTTCTGTATTGGGTACCGTTGTAGTGAACATTGATATGTTCTGAGTCGTAGTACTCTTGTTCTGGTGTGTGTGGATATCAGGGATTACTGCATTTGCTCGCAGCCCTGGTGTCGGACCCCTTCCTCGTTGAATTCTGTCTGTGTGCTGTGTATAGCGTAGAGTTGTCAAGGACTGTTGATTAGTTCTTGTGCGTGCTGCACATTGTGAAGTGGTGACTCTACCTGGTTACGTTGTCGAGGTGATGAAGGTTGCCCTGCATTTGCTCACAGGCGCTAGGAGATGATCCGTTGGGTAGAATTGGTAAATTTTCTGTTCTTGTTTTACTGTTCCTGTCAAGTGTTGGTGAGTTGTAAAGGTTAAGAGAAGTGTGTGTTCCTGTTCCGTTTTCTGCGTTCCGTATAGGTGTGTTTCCTGTCCTGCGTTCCGTGTACTAGAGGGCATTTGATGTGTAAGTGATGTAATGTAAAAGGTAAATTGTAAATGTAAATGTTGGAAATTTGTTGACACCAGTTGTAATCTGTGTGGTGACAAGGTAACTGTTTCATGTTCTCCCCTGTTTTGTGAGAGCTGAGCCATTCCTGTGGTCGTGGGTTCCCCTAGATTTTTTTTGGTGCGACCCCATCTCAGTATTTTACCACCAAGGTGGAAAAATGTATAAAGATTTTCTATTTATTCAATATAGCATTGTAACATTAGGATTTTGATTGGGTACCAGTTCTGTGTAGTTACTAACACCAGTGAAGTGGAGGTAATACAAGTTCAAGAGAACGCTGTCCAGTGTTTCTTCCAATTTTAATGACTTAACATTAACGTAATTCTGCTAAACCTAAAGTCTGCGTGTGCATTGTGTGTGCATCGCCCCTATGAAAGTGAATGTGATCTCGTATCACTAAGGCAAGTGAATTGCCAAGTCCTTGCTTGCACAGTGAAAAGTCCTAACATGTGCTACGGAGGTTGCTCAAGCTCTCGTCCTGGTCTCTTCTCAGGCCAGTGGCATTCTTCGACCCTGCTGGTGAAGAAGCCAACCCAACCTTGTGTTGCGTCTCTGCGTGCTGTGCGTGCTGTGTCTGCTCTTGTCCTTGGCTGTTTCAGTGGTGGTCCAGTGTGAGGGTTGCGCCCCTCACATCTGGAGATGGTGTTGGCCTGCGCAAGGGCCGCTGTCATGACGTCTTCTTCCATTTGATGGTGATCCTGATGCATGCTGGTCGGTGCGGATGGTGATCTCTTCCCTGATGTCGACCCTGGATGCTGAACGACTGGAGCGGTACTATGGTGATGTTGGAGCGGTGATATGGTGATCATCTGGTATGGTGATATGGTGCTGTTGGCGTCCCTTCTTACCAACCCCTGGGGTCTTCACGACATCATTAGTTGGGCACTTCTACCTTCCTGCAGATTCAACTTCCAGGTGCAGTGAGTGACGCATGAACAAACATTATTTTGCCTGCTGGCGAACCAAGCTATCTTCAAGAGAACTTACAAGGGGGGCCTTCTTCCTGTTGGCTCACCCCCACTGTCGGCTTTATGAGGGGGAGGCTGTGCCACTCTATGGACTGGCACACGTTTCTGCCCCTCCCGCAGCTCCCCGGCGACCTTTCTGCGAAACCCTGTGTCCCTTTGCTTGGGATATTTGAATGTCCCGCCGCTGACGCCGTACTCCCCTCTTCCCGGCGAATGAACTGCCCCGGCTCTATGTGTGAACTGTTCCGGCCAGGCAAGACTAATTCCCGACCTTCTTCTTCGTTGCTATTGGGCCGGCTATTTCAAATGGACCAATGGTGTGCTCCCATATCATCTCCTTGTACTGTGGATAAACTTAGCTAAAGCCTGCCAACTGAAATTGCTTTCTGACCAGGCCAATATGTAACTTTAGAGACTTACTAATGTTGGTAGCGCCTACCTCCCAAATTCTCCGCAAGGCGCGCGCGACACACTTGCCGCCCGTCGACCCGCGTGCTCTGTGAGCGCGTCCCTTCCCACTTCGCCTACAACGATGAAACAAACTGGTTGCTCCGCGACCGGGCTCCCGGAGCTTGGGCATTTAAAGTTCTTATGGCCACATCACAGACTCAGGTAAAGCGTCTGATCTTATTCCATAAACTGTGTGTTTCCTTCGGACCTACAAAGTGTTTCTCAACTCACAGTGTCGATGTGAGCAATGCAACTAAATTTAACATTAATCTACTTGGCCATTTAAAACAGTTTTGAACTAAGATGAACTACAAGGCACACAGGCATGGCGGCTTGCCTTTTCAGACAGGTTTCTTTCATATCGAACTACATCGTAGTAATCCATAAGCCGTGTGTGCTATTATTAATTGATTATAATTAACGAGTTTGAATTTTACATGTTTGATGTCATCTTTTGGAGGGCAAGTATCTGATAGGAGGACAATGGGTACATTGTCCTTCTATGTGGTCTACAATTGCCAACGGCTTGCCTCTTGCTGGGCAGCCGGCAGCAATTTCGCTATGTGGGCAACGATCACGTTAAGGCGTTCTCTTGGAGCTTCTGCTCTGGACCAGTGGTTAGCCCTTTTGTCTCTTTTTATTTTATCTTGATATTTTTGTCCTTTTGCCATCCGCTTTGCTTTATCATGTTTCATTTTACTTTAGAGCTTTCGTCTCATGGATTTCTCCAAAATGCCTCCCGGCATTTTCAATTTTTGGTTAACGTGTAGTATTCATATTTTTAGCTCGTTTTCTCAACTTCAGCCTGTTGCTGGGGCTAGTGTTTCTTGTCACCAAGAAATACCTTGCTTTGACCTAACATGGTAAATTATCGTTGCGTGACCGCGGTTTCACTAAGACCACGTGGGGCCTAGATTACTGTTAGGAGTGGCCATTGTGTCTTGTTGTTTGTTAAGTGTTTTCTTTTCCACATGTTGTTCTGTACCCAATTCTTTATTATCTCAATATATTTTACATTTACATATTTTCTAACCCATGAGTGTACGTCTACCACCTCATTGCATTAACCAGACCCATGCCTTTGTATCACGAGGCCCTAATCCACACCCCGGGTATTCTACCCGCCTGGTTGGTCATTTCTAGAAATGGTTGCCAGAGTACGGTGCCTGCGAGAGCGCGAGTAGGGGCCGTACAGTAAGTAGCCCAAGCTCCGGGAGCCCGGTCGCGGAGCAACCAGTTTGTTTCATCGTTGTAGGCGAAGTGGGAAGGGACGCGCTCACAGAGCACGCGGGTCGACAGGCGGCAAGTGTGTCGCGAGCGCCTTGCGGAGAATTTTGGAGGTAGGCGCTACCAACATTAGTAGGTCTCTAAAGTCACATATTGGCCTAGCCAGAAAGCAATTTCAGTTGGCAGGCTTTAGCTAAGTTTATCCACAGTAAAAGGAGATGATATGGGAGCACACCATTGGTCCATTTGAAATAGCCGGCCCAATAGCAACGAAGAAGAAGGTCGGGAAATAGTCTTGCCTGGCCGGAACAGTTCACACATAGAGCCGGGGCAGTTCATTCGCCGGGAAGAGGGGAGTACGGCGTCAGCGGCGGGACATTCAAATATCCCAAGCAAGGGGACACAGGGTGTCGCAGAAAGGTCGCCGGGGAGCTGCGGGAGGGGCAGAAACGTGTGCCAGTCCATAGAGTGGCACAGCCTCCCCCTCATAAAGCCGACAGTGGGGGTGAGCCAACAGGAAGAAGGCCCCCCTTGTAAGTTCTCTTGAAGATAGCTTGGTTCGCCAGGGAGCTGCGGGAGGGGCAGAAACGTGTGCCAGTCCATAGAGTGGCACAAAAAATATGAATTATGTGCAAGGACATGATCACTAAGCACGGTTACTATGAAGATAGCACCAATTATAGAAGTGATTAACTGGATATTCGTCGATAGATCACAACCAGTGTCAAGGCACAACATTCTGTAGTGGCTACAAGCTTAAAAAACGAAGAAGAAACACGTGATTGGTCGCTACAAACAGCAAGGAGGCCTCTGATAGGCTAAAAGCAGCCAATCACAGTAGAGAGTTCAATGACAAGTCAAAGAGAATACAAAGAGAAAGAAAAAGAATCAAAGTGGCCAACTTAGAATACCAAAATACCTTCTAAGCAAAATATCCCACTGGAAACACCGGCAGTGGGAATACAACATGTAATCAAAACAAATGAATCATGACGACTAACCAACATAAACAAAACAAACTTGACAATGAATAAATACAATGAAGACAAATAATAAAGATATGTACAACCACACAGAGTGGAAACAAATAGGGAAACACAAAACTGGTTTGCCAAGACAGTGGCCGAACCATATTGCCCGCACAGAAACAACAGGCAGGTTGTTTATGAAATACAAGAGGGTCTAGTTCTGCGGCAACAAGGGAGACACCTTGACGATGGGACGTTTCAAGAGTCCAGAGGTGGTGTGTAGAGAGACCACACGAGCTAGGCCGTCCTTTCCACAGTGAACCTCAAGAATGCGTCCAAGTCGCCAGTAAGTAGGAGAAACATTGTCGTCCATAATAAGCACAAGCGTGCCAACCTTGAGGTTAGGAGACACACGGTTCCACTTGTGAAGTTGTTGAAGGGAGAGTAAATGATCTGTGGACCATTTACGCCACAATGAAGTCATAATCTGTTGAAGTAATTGCCATCTAGACAACCTATTGATGGGCACTTCAGAAACGTCAGGAATGGGCAAGGCATTCAAAGGTCGTCCAACCGGAAAGTGACCTGGCGAGAGATAGCACAAGTCAGTAGGATCCTCAGTCATAGGTGAAATGGGTCTAGAATTTAGAATGGCTTCAATTTGCACCACGAGAGTGGTCAATTCTTCATACGTAATTACTTGAGCCTTCATGATTATTATTAAATGAGATTTCAAAGATTTGATGTTTGCCTCACAAATTCCACCAAAATGCGAAGAACTACGAGGAATGAAGTGCCACTGAATTAGTAGCGATGAGGTAGAATCTTGAACAACAGATTGAAAATCTGCAGAGGAGAGCAACGAATCAAGATCAGCAAGGTCAGACTGTGCGCCTTGAAAGTTGGTACCATTGTCGGAATACACTTGAGCGGGAACACCCCTTCTACTGCAGAAGCGAGTAAAGGCTACAACGAAAGCATGACTGGAGAGGGAAGTGACGACTTCAGTGTGCACAGCCTTCGTAACCATACAAACGAACATTGCGATGTAAGCCATAGTAGAGACCTTTGACCTGGGGCCACCGTACCTGATAGTGAATGGACCACAGTAATCAACACCAACGTGATTAAAGGGAAAGGTTTGATGGAGGCGAACAGCTGGGAGTTGACCCATTAACTGTTCAGAAGGACGTGCAGCGTAGCGCACGCAAGTAACACAAGAGCGAGATAGGCTACGAACAAGTTTTCGTAGTGAAGGTATCCAGAAGCGTTGTCGGATAGTCGAAATCACAACCTGGACCCCGCCATGAAGCTACTTTAAATGGGTATGTCTGACCAGGACTTTAGTGAAATGATGGTCATTGGGTAAAAGTATCTGGTGTTTTGTATCAAATGGAAGGTCGGCCAATTCCAAACGGCCTCCCACACGAATAGTGCCATCAGAGTGAAGCAAAGGGTGCAAATTGCTGATGGTGGAAGTGGATGGCACTTGCTCATTCTTCATTAGAGCAGCAAGTTCAGTAGAGTAGCACTGAGCTTGAACCATTTTCACACATGTAAGTAGTGCAACATCAATTCCAATGGCAGTGAGTGGACCACTGATCCTAGTGGTATTTCTACAATTAGAGACAAACCTAATACAGTAGGCTATGACCCTCAACAATCTCGTGTAGGAAGAAAAATTGTTTAAAAAATCAATGTCAACAGGTTTAGATACATTTGCACACGAAATTCTACACTCAGGCAATTCGGACACAGGAGTGTCAAAGATATCTAATGTACTGGAGCTTGTAAAGGCCTTCAACCATGCTGGACCATACCACCATAGCTGATTATTTTTCAATTCCGAGGGCATACAGCCTCGGGAAATTATGTCGGCTGAATTGTCACGGGAAGAGATGTTTCCAGGCGCAGTGAACAGTAAGCCTTTGTATTTCAGCAACTCTATTGGCTACAAAGGTTTTCCATTTTGAGGGGGGCGAAGCCAACCAAGACAAAACAATAGTGGAATCTGTCCAACAATAGACGGATTCAATAGGCAAGTTCAAAGCGGGTTGCACCTTTGCAAGCAATTTGAAAAGCAAAAGTGCACCACATAACTCAAGTCTGGGCAAAGACAACTGTTTAAGAGGAGGAACCTTCGACTTAGCGCACACAAGTGCAACAGTGACGATGCCGTTGGTATCAATTGACAATAAATAGAGACAAGCTCCATTGGCCTGCCGACTGCTGTCGCAGAAGCCATGAAGTTGCATAGATTTGATTTCTGAAGCAGGCTTAATCAAACGTGGAGTAGAAATCTCAGAAATCGCAGGTAAATTGCTATAAACATTCAGCCAAGCTTGCGCGATTTCCATTGGAAGGGGGTCATCCCAACCGAGTTTGTGAATCCACAAATCTTGGAAGAGAATCTTACAAGCAACCACAATAGGTGACACTAAACCCAAGGGGTCAAAGATAGAGGCAACAATGGACAAAAATGAACGCTTAGTAAAAGTAATTGAAGTGTCACAGTTCACGATAGGTGACTGAATCCGCAACAAGTCATCGATAGGTTGCCAATAAAGTCCTAGCGTTCTGGCGACCGTTTCTTCACCATCGCCGAAACTACGGAGTTGTTGTTTCTCTTGATGATCAAGAGGAATGTTATCTAATAGAGTCATGGAGTTTGAACTCCACTTACACAGTTCAAAACCACCTAGTCTCAAAAGAAGGGTCAATTCATCATACAGAATGAGTGCGTCATGCTCGGAATCACATCCCGAGATACAATCATCGACATAGAAGTCGTTTAAAACAATCTGAGTGGCAGCTGGAAAAGCTGTGCCATCAGTGAGGGCGAGCTCCTTTAGCACACGAGTGGCTAAGAAGGAAGCTGGGGCAGTACCATATGTAACGGTGTTTAATTGATATTCTACTATTGGGTCTGAAGGAGAGTCCCTCCAAAATATTCTCTGTAAGTCACGATCTTTGTGATCTACAAGAATCTGTCTGTACATTTTACTCAGATCAGCTGCAAACGCTATCTAGTGAGTACGGAACCGAAGCAAAATAGAGAACAAGTCCTGCTGAATTACAGGGCCCACCAACAAAGTATCATTAAGGGAGCACCCAGACGTAGTAGCCATCGAAGCATCAAATACCACTCTGAGCTTTGTAGAAGTACTGTGCAGCTTGAAAACAGGATGATGGGGAATGTAGTAAACTTCACCATCAGTCGGGAGGGGGGGCGACTTGCATATGGTTTAAGGCTAGATATTCATGCATGAATTCAGTGTATTCTAACCTTAACTCAGGGTTACGAGCCAAACGTCTTTCGAGAGAGTGAAAACGATTTAGTGTAGCGTAGCGAGAGGCACCTAGAGGCTCCGAGTCTACCTTGCGAGGGAGTCTAACCACAAATCTACCATCGTCTTGGCGAGTGGTAGTAACAACAAAGTGTTCTTCACATATGGATTCGTCAACAGACAACACTGGGGTTTCAACTTCTTCAACGTTCCAAAACGCTTCCAGCTGTTGTTCTACATGAGGGCGTGAGAGTGTAAGTGCTGATACCACGCGCGATGGTTGCGAGGTGCTTGCACTGGGCAGCTTCCCAGAAAACACCCAACCCACAGAGGTATTTTGAATGATGGGCAAATCACCAACTGGTATGATTTTACCAGGACATAACAGGTCAAAGAAATATTCTGCACCAAGAACAAGGTCAATAGGTTTAGTGCAATTGAAATCAGGATCAGCTAAATCAATATGTGAAGGAATGTTCCATTCAGAGGTGTCGAAACCAGCAGCGGGTAGCTCAAGTGCAATATTGGGAACCATGATACATTCAAGCTTAGCAGACCAATTAGTAGCACAGGCAAAAACGTTCACATTAGCAACAACAGTAGCAGTGCTTTGATTTTGACCAACACCGCGAATGTGTACATTCATAGGTTTGGTGTGGAGTCTTAATTTCTTAATTAAGTGTGACGAAATTAAGTTACAATCTGATGCAGAGTCAAGTAGTGCAGTGACAGGTACACGTAAGCCATTGCCAGCTAATATATTCAACTTGGCAGTGGGCAATAACGTCCTTGAAGATTGATTGTCACGAGTGACGTTACTGCAACTCGTGTTTACCACGTTAGCATGAGCTTGAGAAGCATCATTACTAGTGCCACTGGAGGGCTCATAGTGAAGAAGAGTGTGGTGTTTTCGGGAACAAGTGTTACAAGAGTACTTCGAACATTGATGATTAGGCTCGAAATTACGCAAACAATTGTAACATAATTTTCTAGACCTGACAAAATCCCATTTGGATGTGGACGAAAGTTTAATAAAGGTACCACATTTCGACAATTGATGATCAATGCTCCTACAATATGTACAACGAAATTTGGTAGTAGTTAACATGGGTTTCTGAGGCGAATGCCCTTCAGCTTTAAGTTTGGTTACAGCAGTATGTAATGCAGGCCTGAACCCATTCTTTTCAGTTATTTCCAGTACCTTGCATTTTTTTTCTCTAAGAAGCTAACCAAGTCCTGGAGAGTGGGAATTCTCCCAGAATCAACATGATTCTCCCATTCACGGATGCTATCATTATCTAGTAGCTCCAATATAAAATGTGACAATAACAAGTCTTGAAGGGGAACCCCGTTAAAGTCCAAAGCTTCTAACGCATTGACATGAGAAACAAAGTAGTCGATGATGGCACGCAAGGACACTGAATCATTACCGTATGCAGGGGGCTTGAAAAGCTTGGTGACATGGTTGTGCGCTATGAGCATAATGTTATTGTATCGAGTTGTCAGCAAGTTCCATGCGACCATAAAGTTATCATCTGACACAGTAATGTTCTTTAGGAGGAGCTTAGCCTCGCCACTAAGACTAGAATTAAGGTAGTAGAACTTAACAACATCAGAAAGGGCATGGTTATCAATTACTATGGCCTTGAAGCTATCTCTGAAATTCAGCCAGTCTATGAAGTCGTCACTGAACTGCGGAATTTGAATTTCAGGCAACTTTATATGCGCTGCAGCTACGTTAGCATTAGGAAATTGTGCACTCTGCAAATTATTCAAAGGGTTATCACTGTCTGTAGTGTTGGATCTTTTGAAATTGTCACAATGTAGTTTAATTTTAACCATCAACTCAAAATACTTATCTTCGAAGTCACAACGTTCGGCTGTTTCTTCTTCGATATTGTCTGTAATATCCTCTAAAGCGACTTGCGCTTCGTTATATTGTTTATAAATTTCCTCGCATTTGTGTTTGCGTAACACTAACATTTGATATTGCTCTTCTGTAATGTCCTGAAAGTTGCTAATTACTTTTTCTTGTGAGGTAAGCATGCCCTTAGCGACTGCACGCTTCCTAACTAAAAGTCGCTTTTGGGCATCCTCCATAATGACTTTAGGATTGCCCGCCTAGATGTAATTACCAGAGTTGCACACCTAACTAACACAACCAACTAACTAACACACAAATAAACACTGAGACAATGGTCTCGATTAAGTTGTAAACAAATATCTGAACATAGAATACTGTATTGTGTCCTTGGGAAGTTAATGGGAACGTATACAATGTTAAATTTATGGCCTTCCTGGTGAAATAGCAAGAAACAAGGGCTCAACAAGGCCAAAACAATGCTTAATAATTCAAAATAGTAAACAGCTCAATATCCGGCCCGGAGAGGACCAAATAATGTAATGGCCAACGCGGGAAGTCAACAACCCACCAAGAGTATTCTGGTAATAGCGGACATGTATAAGGGTTTGTTGGCCAAAGCATTAGATAAAGATGTAATGATAAAAAGGGTTGACTTTACAAAAGGTCGCATAACAATTTAGCAAACATGTGGAGGACCAGACAATATCATTGTCACCAAGTAAGGAGGTCCAGGAAGGCATAAAGGACACAACACAAACAATAACTAATAATAAGATATATTATCAAATAGGTGGCACATAAAATAAATATTCAAAGATGGCACACAAATATACGAGAAACACTGGCACTAATTTACACAATTGAAGAAACACTCGCATGGAATTAACACACGTAAGGCTTGAGCCTAAAACACATAAATTGTCTTGAACGTAGCTGCAGATCAGTACATCAAGGAGCGGCATGCAATACAAGGCGGTTCCAAAGAATGGTATAGTTTAAACATGCAACACAAGTGGAGTTGCAACAAATAATGAAAACAGGTCGCATGGAACGAGAATGTGTCGTCGAACCAGGACTGACTTACAGTGATGCGCCGATACCGTAAGCCCAAAAATGAATTGTTAATAAAACAAATTATGTGTGAAACGCAGGAAGTCAAAGTAGTTGCTGTCATACAAATACCGGGATATGCCAATCGCACGGTATTGTCACAATAGTAAAGCAGTTGAGCCCAGTGTCAACCTCCATTTAGTGATGGTTCAGGAAGATAGTGCCTGGCCTTGTAGCACATGCTTCCAGACAAACGATGAATTACTTATCACACGAAACAAAATCATTATTCATACGCGTGATGACAAATTGTTAGGCAGTAGATGAAGATCAGAATTAAACATGTTACAACAAACTATCCGACGCCGCGGATTGAAGAATTCGTCGACATGGCGCGTAGCGATAACAACAAGCATGGTCTGATGAGACCGAAAATCACCAAAATGTCACTGCCCTAACAAAAATATGAATCATGTGCAAGGACATGATCACTAAGCACGGTTACTATGAAGATAGCACCAATTATAGAAGTGATTAACTGGATATTCGTCGATAGATCACAACCAGTGTCAAGGCACAACATTCTGTAATGGCTACAAGCTTAAAAAACGAAGAAGAAACGCGTGATTGGTCGCTACAAACAGCAAGGAGGCCTCTGATAGGCTGAAAGCAGCCAATCACAGTGGAGAGTTCAATGACAAGTCAAAGAGAATACAAAGAGAAAGAAAAAGAATCAAAGTGGCCAACTTAGAATACCAAAATACCTTCTAAGCAAAATATCCCACTGGAAACACCGGCAGTGGGAATACAACATGTAATCAAAACAAATGACTCATGACGACTAACCAACATAAACAAAACAAACTTGACAATGAATAAATACAATGAAGACAAATAATAAAGATATGTACAACCACACAGAGTGGAAACAAATAGGGAAACACAAAACTGGTTTGCCAAGACAGTGGCCGAACCGTTCATTATGCATCATTTGCATCCCATAATACATATATAATTATTAAATTATTTTAATTTCAAATTTCCAATTTTTCCTTTCAATGGTGCACCAGTCGTTCGAACCTCGGCTCTGTCAATGGTCCTAAGCTGGGCTGAATTCGAGTTCAGTATGTTGTTGCAAAATTTAGTAGAGATCAGCTGATTAGGTTGGCCGTAATTTGATTTAAGCTTTTAACATTTGGGTGGCCACCATTACGTTTCCGTCAAGATGGCGGCGATATAAAACATGACACTGAGGTGCCATTTGCTAGAGCTACCTCTGCACCAAATGTCGTTTAATTCGGGCTCACCGTGTTTGAATAGATAGGGGGATCGATTTGCACACATACATGGCCGCCATCCGCAAACTATTGGGCTGATGACCTTGTAGTTCGGTCAAAATATTCTTCGTACACAAAGGTATAACGTTGCAAAATTTGGTAGAGATCGGATGATTAGGTTGGTCGTAATTTGATTTAAGCTTTTAACATTTGAGTGGACGCCACTACGTTTTCGTCAAGATGGCGGCGATATAAAACATGACACTGAGGTGTCCTTTACTTGTGCTACCTCTAAACCAAATTTCGTTCAATTCGGTTTCACCGTGTTTGAATTGATAGGGGGAATCGATTTGCGCACAAACATGGCCACCATCCGCAAACTATTGGGCTGATGACCTTGTAATTAGGTCAAAGGATGCTTCCCACATAATGGTATGTTGCTGCAAAATTTGGTAGTGATCAATGGATTAGGTAAGTCGTAATTTTATTTAAGCCTTGAACATTTGGGTGGCCGTCAAGATGGTGGCGATATAAAACATGACACTGAGGTGCCCTTTGCTAGTGCTACCTCTGTACCAAATTTCGTTCAATTCAGAATCACCGTGTTCGAATTGATAGGGGGGGGGGGAGACAGACATTCAGAGTACACACACTCATACACACACACAGACTCACACACAGACAGACAGACAGACAGACAGACACACAATTTTTCGCCCTGTGTTGATCTCATAAGTCTACTTTCATTTTTTACAAAAATCATAGTAGGCTAAAAAGTGGATGCTCTATAGAACGGAGACTCGCAGATGTCGTGTGGCACACATGGCACTGTGTATTTGCAGCGTGTCGGTCAAGGCAGGAGCAGCGTAGCGCCCAACTAGTTTAACACTTTTTAACGTATTTAATAATCATTATTTCAAGAATTTCAGAGTAGTTGCTGGAAATGCTGTCCTTCAATTTCTAAACACACATTGCACCGACGTAGGAAGTTTTCATGCTCTCGCTGTCATTCATCCTCACTGATATTTCGTATCAGTGCAGTTATTTCGTTCTCTCAAGTCTCCAGAGAACGCGGATTGTTTCTGCATACCTTTTGCGCTGAAACTTACGAACACATTTACTGCAAACTTCTTGAGAAGATCACTTTCCACCAGGAAAATGCGATGTTTTGTTCTATACCTAACCATGTTCATGGGATACGAGGTAGGTTACAGTAATTCATAGCAAGTCTTAATTATCACAACTAAGTTTTCCTGCCAGCTGCGTATGTAATAAATGCTATGACACCGTCCAGCGATTCCCGTCCCGCTGTTGTAATCGGTACATACTATACATCTCGCGGTGACGCATTGCGACCTGTACGCGGCACGGCCTTTGCCAAGCTCCGTTCTATAGGGAGGGCCCTCACTGTAGAAGTCTGTCTCTTACTATTTCTCGCAAAAACTACTCAACCGATTTGACTGAACATAGTTAATGTACCAGGGAACACATGGGATCATTGCAGTTCGGTACTTTTCACCGTTTCAATAGTGGGTGTGCACCGGTGTGCACCAGCTCCTCTCCTTAGCGTGACGATGTGAATGCTATCTTGTGGTAGAAGCACACAACATGAAGTCCGCCAACTTGGTGTAGTCAGCAGTAGACGTTGAGCACAACAATCTGTATCGCGGGCATCATGAACTTATTTTCTAGCCAGCATTTCAACAGGCAGAATGCTTTTTAAAATTCCTATAGCCTACGTGTTGCGAACCAATCCTATCACTCCCTACATGAATTCTCAGATTAGCAATTCTTATAGTCCGTCGGACATCAAAGGAACTTAACTGGTGTGAATGCTGGAATCAATAGCTTTGCCTGATGCAGGGCAATATCATCAGCCTCGGTCAGCCATCATAACATCATAAAGCAACAGAAGCTCATATAATCCAGATTCTTGCACTGCATGCTTATCAGACGCTCGAGCACACCAGCTACCGTAGTTGACAACAAAGTAAAGCCCCATTTGGGCTAATACCTATGAGATACTTAGGCTAACCGTGTGATAATGCTTGTAATTTGACCTCATACTAACACGAGTCTCCAAAGATGAAGGCTTCTCCGTGAAAATTCCAAAGTAGGCTAGTCAATTATAACAGCCACACTATTTCCAAATTGCTTAACATTATAACGTCTGAGTATTTATAAAACAATAAATATAAAAAGAATCAAGTAGGCCTATAAATACCCAACTCTGCTCGGATTCAAACCCAAGGTGTGAGAGTCTGTCACGCTAAATCTGAACGTTACTAGAGCAATGTTAGACTATCAATAGCCGTAGATATAACTGCCTAGCTCTTGGAATAAACGATTTCTTCAGCGTATTATGCCTTTATTATAAACCATTCCTTTCCAAATTTATATAATTCCCTCAGTACATTCCATAAAACAATTTCAAGCTGTTGAATTATGGACCAGGCAGCAAACAATAGCCGTCATTTTGACGTGTGAGCTTTAAGTGCTCAGTGCTCGGCACGGCCGCTCGACCTGAGCGCTCTTAATTCACTGCTACAGTATAAGATTCTAATATAAAATTACAATATCCAACGGGTCACGTCCTTGAGAACAGTTTAAGCCATCCCCTGTTTGAAAAGTGGAACTGGTGAAACCAGGCCTTGTTGAATCATACGTTACGGATCAGCCTAGAATGCTTGCATGGTTCACACGGCCGCCATCTTAAATTTATTTGCTCATGGCCTTGTAGTTTGGGCAACAGATGCTTTCCACATCAAGGTATATTTTTCCAAAATATGTTGGTTAGTTTAGTCGTAATTTGATTTAAGCTTTGAACATTTGGATGACCACCATTTTGTTTTGGTTAAAGATAGCGGCGATAGAAAACATGACACTGGGGTGTACTTTGCTAGTGCTACCTCTAAACCAAAGTTGGTTCAATTCGGTTTCGTCATGTTTGAATTGATAGGTGGAGATTAACATACAAACATGCATACATACATACATACATATACGGACGCCATCTTGATATTAATTGGCTGATGATCTTGTCGTTTGGGTGACAGACGCTCCCCACAAGGAGGAAAATTTTCCCAACGTTTGACAAAAATCGGATGGTTAGTTTAGTTGTAATTTGAATTAAGCTTGGAACATTTGGATGACCACCACTTTGTTATCGTTAAGATGGCGGTGATATAAAACATGACACTGAGGTATCCTTTACTAGTGCTACCTATGTACCAAGTTTGGTTCAATTCGGTTTCGTCATGTTTGAATTGATAGGGGGGGGGGGGGGGGGACAGACATACAGACACATGACGGCTTCAGTTGTGTAGTCGGTAGCATGCTGAACTGCTAAGCCCGAGACCGCGGGTTCAAACCCGGCCGAAGTCTCGGATTTTTAAGAGCGTTAAAATCCTTCAATATGCCTTCCTTCGGAGGGGAAGTAAAGCCGGCGGCCCATGTCATAGATTTATGACATGTAAAAGAACCTACCACTACAATTGGTAGTGTGTACCTAAATTTGTAGGTTATTTGGTTTAGAAACGCTCTATCAAGTTCCAACGTTCACCGCTGGGTGGCAGTGGCGTCTGGTAGCCTAAGTTGGAACTACTGTACTTGAAATTGAACTTTCATTCATCTTCATTCATTTCATCTCTCATTAACCTCTCGTGAGGTTGGCGTCATGAAGGATATCCGGCCGTAGAAACCATCAGCCACGTGGAATTTCGTCGCATCTCATCTCCGACCCCGTTGGAAACGGGATTAATAAGGGGTAGACATAGAATAGTAGTAGTAACTTAAAAAGATAGTATATTGGCTTTCACGGCCAGTGAATTAAAACTCAGCATTATTTCTTCTAGGTTTGTGCCCTGTCTTGTGTGGGGTTTCACCTAGAACTCCAAGATGGCTCATCAGAGGGCTCTTGGTGTCCCTGCCCGGACCCCCCACAGAAGTAGCGAACTGCGCGCTACGTCCCGTTTTATGAAGCGCACCTGCGCCTCTTTACTGCGAGAACTAAAGGCTCAAGCAGCCATAACCTCCCTATGAAGGCTTCCAAAAAGATGGTAACCTAGTGGTTGGTTGGTTCCTTAGTTTAGGGGCTGCGACAACGCGGTCATGTAGCCCCGTGTACTTTGGGTGTGTGTAGAATCTGTCTGATAACCGGTGTTAATTGTGGTGACTGTATTAGTGTGTGTTATCTGTTTTCAATTCAAGTAAGGACTGCAGACATTGATTTTTTTCCAAGTAGTTCCTACTTTTGCCGCCAAACACCACCGTCAACGATTACTAGTTCAGAACTTGGTTACCAGACGCCACTACAGTCGGCTCCTGGCGACGAACGTAGGAACCTAAGAGCGTTTGTCAAATGTTTAACCTAACCTAATTTAGCTTCACACAGGTGTAATTAGTGGAAGGTTCTTTAACATGCCATAAATCTATGCCATGGGACCGCCGGCTTTACTTCCCCTCCGAAGGAAGGCATTCGGAGGGATTGTTAACGCTCTTAAAAAATCCGACGACTTCGGCCGGGTTTGAACCCGCGATCTTGGGCATAGAAGCTCAGCATGCTACCAACTACGCCACCGAAGCCGCGATGGTGACCTATATCGGTAGTAACTTAGTATTAACAAATTCTATCTGTGCCTTTGCCCTCCCTTCTGAAATATATTGGCTTCCCATTGATTCATTTCTGTGGGTGCCAATCATTGAGACAATTTATATTTGCTGAAAATCCCTAGGTAGTCACGGGGCAGACGGCCTTGCTGTTCCGCCCTTAAAATAACAAACATCAACAGCCTCGTAGTCAGATGTCACTACATGCATGTCTAAACAATGCTAACTATTTCCTATTCGGAAATTTGGCTTTCACGCCAAGTACAGCTAATTGACGTAATGAAAGTCACGATCGTCTCCGTCACTATCCTAGACTCAACCCCAAATACACAGATCACCTCGTGGTGTAGCGGCTAGCGTTCTTGGCTGTCACCCCCAGAGATCCAGCTTCGATTCCCAGCTCTGCCAAGAAATGTAATTCTGGTGTGAGGGCTGTAAGGGGCCACACTCAGCCTAATGAGGCAAAACTGAGAAGAGGACGGTGCAGCCTTTTGTTTTGTTTTCCAAGATTTTCCCCCCACTTCTAATCCAGGCAAATGCTGGGTTTGTTCTTAACATAAGGCCATGGCCGCCTCCTTCCCAATCCTATTCACAATTTACAAATACACACGCCCTAGTACAACCATCACAATAACACATGTTATCACACAAATTCCATACACACCCAAATACGCCCCCTAAAATAAGCAACATCAAATACACAGACACAACAATAACGCAGGTTATCAGACGAATTCTACACATGGAGCTGATGACTACTATACCCAAGTCCCTAAATTACGAGTATTTACATTTGAAACGGGATACGATCAGCTCCTTAAGGTAAAACAGAGCAGAAAAGGGTTCGATTTCCATGTCAGTCGTTCTAGAAGTAGTTTTCCGTCCGTGGTTTCTCACGTTCACTCCAGACAAATACCGGTCTGGTTCATAACTTAAGACCAAGGCCATCTTCTCTCCAGTCCTAACCTTAATTGCACTAATACAGCCACCACAATTGCATGTGTTATCAAACAACACCCTAGCCCCTAAATGAACAAAATCAAAAGAGTGCATCCGTTCGTGAGCAAAGAGGTAGGCCTACTTACCGAGTTGAGAGCCTGCACTATGGCTACTGAGGCGCATGTGGGCTTGAGCTTAACAGCCTTGATGTGTGATAATGTCTCAGGGGTGTCCATCACAGTCAGCTGGACCGTGAGCTCCCGTGGGGTCGGGCCCCAAGTCTACAACCAGTGGCGGATACAGACCTCGTTGGAATCCACGTATAAAGGAGTTCCTGAGGTTCATTGTCACGTAAAACTAAAAGCTTCCCTTTTTCATCATTCTGTGATTGTATCACAGCAAGTATTTCCAAATGTAGAACGTGACGGATTTGGTGGGAGTGATATGAAAAGGGGTTCTATTGGCTGGACTTAGACAGCTAACGCACCACGTTTCATGGGCACCCACAGATTTTTTTCCAAGGAGGGAGAGGCAATTTATATGTTTCATTTCATTACCTACCTGTCACTAGGTGATGATGAGATGTAGCCCCCCCCTTCGCAATTGTTGTTCCATTTCTTACTTGCTTCGTGATATTCATTATTTGGTTGCTTTGAAACCGTTGGGTAGCCTACATTAGCTTAATGGCATGAATGGGAGAAATAGCTTTTTATTTCGGAGTTTTTGTCCATAGAAGTTCGCTTTACTTTGTGAATCGTCGTCATATTGTTCATTTCTTAAAAACAGGTAAAAAAAAATAGTGGTATCACAATGTATCGACAAAAATAAAAATCAAGCAGTACATTAAAATGGCAAGGTTAATCCAATTAACCGATTTTCTAAATAACTGGAGATATTTTCGAATAATCCCAAATTACTAAACTGGAATTATCCGTAGGTCTACATCTAAATCAGTTAACTGTCAGTAATTTCAATTTATGAAATACACTGGTAATAAACTAACTTATCGAAATATTGTCGGCATTCCAGGAGTGGGCACGGCCCCTCCTTGTCCCCCCTACCTGCGAGCGTCCATGCCACGTTGCCAGTGTGAGTTCATTCTGCTACTATGTAGACTGTAGAGCAGGGGTTCTCAAACTTTTTCTGTCGCGCCCCCCTTCTGAAACATGAAATATCTAGCCCCCCCCCCCCCCCCTATTCTCATTTCCTTTCTTAGCACTTCTCATAGGCTACTTCTCACAACAACAAAAAAGATCACACAAGATCTACTGTGTATGCTACAGCCTGATTAGGATTTCAACTACCAGTTACATTAATAATAATAATAGGCCTAATAATAATAACACACACTTCATTATTCTTAGAGCACATCAAAGTACAACAAAGTTTTGTAAAAAAAATGTCATGCACATGTATTACTTTTGCTTATAAAAATAAAAACAACTGCTGCACGTGCAGCTATTGGAATTGAGAAAAATTTTGTTTGTTTCACTAATTAGCTCCTACTGTCGACCAAAATATTATGTGCACTCGAGTTTGAAGGTTGTTTGTGAAGTAACCCATAGACCTACGTAAAATCCAATAACATCATTTTCATCGTTCTATTTTACGTTAGTTCATGTAGATTTGGAATATTTAATTTATATTTTAATATTTTTTATCGCAGTTGAAACACAAAAAGTGCCCGTTTTTAAGCGTGTTTCAACCATGCGTCACATTTAAGAATTATTATCTCACAAATCCGTCATCAGATCGAATCCAAATGTTAACACAATATACATTGGAATGTTGAATAACTCGTTTATTAATTTCAAAATGTTGTGTGTTCAAGAACGAAAGTTGTTATTATTTTTGTAAGGTAACTTTTTCTCGGCTCGGGGTCGTTGGAAAATGTAGTTCTTGGTTGCGTTGTAATCCTTATACATCAAAAGGTTATGCTGTATGACTGTGAAATACTTAAATTAATTCACTTATTTTATATCGGTTTGTATTTGTACGGGGAATTAAGACATGGCTCACCAGCTAGCCGCTCCGGGAAATGCTGTACAGCGTTGCTGATATGGAGCCCACCAATTCAGAGCGAGGCGCGCCATGACGCGTGATGGAGCCCATCTTGGCAACGTTGTACAGCTTTCACCGGAGCGGCTAACTGGTGAGCCATGTCCTAATTCCCCGTACAAATACAAACCGATATAAAATAAGTGAATTAATTTACGTATTTCACAATCATACAGAATACCTTCTTGATGTATGAGGATTACAACGCAACCAAAAACTACATTTTCCAATGACCCCGAGCCGAGAAAAAGTTACCTTACAAAAATGATAACAACTTTGTTTCTTGGACACACAAAATTTTGAAATTAATAAACCAGTTATACAACATTCCAATGTATATTGTGTTAAAATTTGGATTCGATCTGATGACGGGTTGGTGAAGTAATAATTCTTAAATGTGATGCATGGTTGAAACACGCTAAAAAAAAGGGGCACTTTTTGTGTTCCAACTGCGATAAAAAAAAAATTAAAATATAAAATAAAAATTCCAAACCTACATGAACTAACGTAAAATAGAACGACGAAAATGATGATGTTATTGGATTTTATATAGGTCTATTGATTACTTCACAAACTACCTTCAAACTCGAGTACACATAATATTTTGGTCGACAGTAAGATGTGACACCTGTGTTCAGTAATGCTTTTCATATTTGAAAGCTCGTGACTTATAAATGACAATATAAATAATAAATAGGCCTATAATTTTCAAACTTTCACTGTGAATTTGAAAAATGTTATGTTAAAACTCTTCACCCATGAAAAAGTAAAACAGGAGAATAAAAAGTGTACATGGATCAGAATTCGGTAATTCTCAGACACTTACGGAGTTAGTGTGATGTGTGAGCTTGAATTTGAGATGAAAGTAAATCCAGTCTTGGTTGGATGTTTCAAACAGCAACCCGCAGATCCCCTTCCAGCTGCAGCCGAGACCGATGCTTCGTCTTGACGGATGCAATTGCGGAATATGTTGACTCACACAGGTAAGTTGAAGCGAAGGATAATAACAGGTCCACTGCTTTTCTTGATAAAATGGGATATTCATTCCGAATCTACACCCAAAATTTTCAAGAGACTTCGACTTAAATTCATTTCGAAGTATTCTGTCACTTGAGAGTTCTATTAGTTCCTCCTGTTCTGCCGTTGACAGGTGGGCTGTTACGTTCGTTTCAAAGATACTGCAAATCCAGTCATTCTCAGTTGAAGGTAGTGGAAATCTACCCTCGAATTTTTCACGAAGGTTTTGGAGCTGTTCTACGACAATTCCACTAATTTGACTAATATCTAACTCATTTTCTTCCAGAAATTCATTCCCACAATGAAACATCTCACAGTTACCTTTGTCCATCTGGGCTTTCCAAAGTTCAAGTTTTCTCTTAAAAGCAAGCACTTTGTCGCTTATAATGAAAATATTACTATTTCGTCCTTGAAGTGACACGTTAAGTTCATTCAGTTTTCAAATACGTCAGCCAAGTAGCACAGCATTAGAAGCCATTTCTTATCCAGGAACAGGGTTGCGAGTGTAGGACTGCTGTCCAATAGGAAAATACGAAGTTCATTCTTCAACTCCACAACGCGACGGACTCGACCACGAGACAACCAACGTGTTCAATAGAAGCGAATCATGTGTAGATCCCATCTCCTCGCAAAGAATGGGAAATAGCCGACTGTTTAAAGCTCTTGCTTTCACAAAATTTACAACACTAATTACATCGTTCAGCACTTTATTGACTTCCGGTTGTAGTACTTTTGAAGCCAATGCCCCCCTGTGCATCGTGCAATGTGTGAATTTTACAGAATTAGTAACTGCACTCACTCTTGCTCTGAAATCCCTTTTAGTTCCAGTAAATGCCGAAGCCCCATCAGTACATAACTACATATACCAACACAATTTGTCCATGAGAGATTGTTGTCAATAAAAAAGGAATTCACAAAAGAAACAAGAAGTTCCGTGACGAAATAAAGAGCCTACTTTTCTTAAAATTTAAGATTCATGCCAATAATTAATCTATATGGATCTATCTAGAATAATGACGAAATTAAGTTGGAAATATTGACATTTCTAATTAGTTCGAAATACTGTATACCTGGCATAATGTAGCCCAATAGAGAACTACAGTTGGCAGCCCTGGTGACTGAATATATGCTTAAGTCCATCTCTTAAAAGGTACAGAATACAAAATTTCGTTGAAGTCCAATGGATAGCATGGACGTTACATGCAGTTAAACATTGTATCTAACAGCGCGCGTAACATCATGTTGGCAACAATGACATACATGTATTGGTCAGAAATAATCTGAAATAATATGATCTATTGTTTTGTCAATTTTGAATGAAATCCATTAGTTAGTATAGAAGTTACATGTATTTAAATTTGGACCTCTCAGCAGGCTTAGAATCATGTTGGTAGCACTGACGTATATAAGTTACTCCAAATTAATTTAGAATGTCAGGAACTATACGTGTGCATAGTTTAAAGCTGTCGGCTTGCATACTTTCTGATATATTGATATTAGGGTAACAAAAATAGAGACAGCATTTATTAACAGTTGGCAGCCCTGGTGGCTCTTAAGAATACGCTCAGTCATATCCGTTTATGTACACATAGCACATACGAAATTTGGTTGAAATCCAATTGATAGTGTAGAAGTTATATGCATTTAAAATTTGGACCTATCAGCAGGCTTATAATCATTTTGGCAACACTGTCATGTATGGCCTCCTGGAAATTAAACTGCAATATTATTATCTATACGTGTGCCAATTTTGAAATAGCTCCCATTCATACCTTCCAAGATATCCAACATGGAGCTCAAATTTCAATTGCAATTTTTCAGCAGTTGGTATCACTGTCATCATTTTTAAATATGGCCATGAGATATTCAGGTATAGATCTTTACTCCTACCAAATTTTGTTTCGATTGCTGCAGCCGTTTAGGAGTTGATAGGGAGGGGGGGGGGGACACACACAGCCAGTCAGACAGACAGACAGACAGACAGACACACACACACACACACACACATTTGCCCGATCTCATAAGTCTACTTTTTCCTCATTTTTGCAAAATGTGAAAAGTAGGCTAAAAATATATTCGCATGAAGTTCGCCCTTCCAGAGCTTTACAAAATCGAAAATCCTCGTGCATTTCATTTTCATGACAGTAGCGTACAAAAACAAGAAGCTGGGCACTGTTTACGGTATCAGTACTGTCATCAAGTTGCAGGGCAAATTTTGGGCTATCATGAAGACGTGATAGCAATTGATTTTTATAATTTTAAATTATATTGTCGACTTCGTCGTTACGCTACGGCGACGGGACGAAATGTTCCGAGAATGCACTAAGGTGTGTGACGTCATTGGTGTATTCTTGGAATACACGCTAAGAGAGTATTCTTTTTAATGCTCTTTGCATGTTCATTTTTTCCTTTTTATCAAACACCAACAGCGATCTTCTAGTTTATCTTTGGTGGTCATGTCTCTTATGTCATTGTGAGTCTGTTCTAGATATATATCTTCCATGACCCACCTAGCGTCATCTAGCAGCGAATCTCAGAAGCTCCTCAATTCTTCCCTGTACAAGAGGACTTACTTATCAATTTGGCCATCAGATCTCGTCGCCATCGCCAGCTATCATCTCCGTGATCAAGAGAACTTCGTCTACTTTTTCACTCACCATGCTGCGCTAGTATCGCCTACTATCAACTCTTTGAAGACCATTCATCAAGAAGAACATTTATTTTTGATAAGTTGTCTATTCTGTTATGTTCTCCTTTTGTCTCCTACCCCCACTCTTTTTCCTTCCTTGGTCCCTCCGCGCTTCGCTGAGTGTGTCTCACTTGCACGTCGGCAGTTGACTCAGTCAGTCAAGGCTCAACTAGAGCCAGTCTCCTCAAACCAAGAGGCACTCTCTACATTCTACGCCATGTTGACACATTAAGTATCCGTCAAAGGGAACTTCACCTTCGGCATGCAACAAAGATAAGTACAAACTTCTGGTTTTAACCTCATCTTCATCAGTTTTATTATCTACATGCTTTTGTCGATCATTTATAGGCAGTGTGATATTAATCATTTGTGGCAATAATCATCCTTCGCGGGATTCTCCATGTTGGGCTTTTGTCTAATTAAGCCAATCTTTGTGAAAAGCAGCATTTCTTATGCTTATTAAATGAGAGAGCTTCTCACAACGGGGGATATCATAGAATACCCACTGTCTATAAATATTAAGCTTGTTCCACCGCTGGAGTAACTTTGGCCCTATTCTTCCATTAGGATCGTTCTGGAACCTTCCAGAATCTGCACTTTATCTACAAGTCACGCCGTCATGTATCTTTCACTCACTTGTGGGAATGCCATTTCAAACTAAGGAATCTACCTTATAAATTAATGCTCAATAGCTAAATTTTCTTCCACCGTTGGGATTTTTTCTGGCGCATTTAATTGTAATACACAACTTTCTCAAGTAATAGACTTTCGCCTATCTAGTGCAACCAGTCATTTTCCACGATTGCAATAACTTTCTTTGCCATAAACTTTTGCGCTACTACAGTGAACTTTCCATCCATTTCAACGAACTATAGTGATAAACAGTGTTCTTTCAGTATTTCTTCCGCGTCGCGCTCGTCCGATTATTATAAACACGGCCATGAAATTTATCTTTCATCCCAATTGCTCTTTCCTAAACCTTTTACTAACAAACCATAATCATAAATTTATTACTTTAAGTTCTTTTTCAATGAGGTGTCAATCTAAAGATGTGCCCTCCCATTTTTTCTTATGTGTAATTAATTAACTTCTGCATAACTACGTGTCTTGTACACGGTTCAAATTATCTTGTTTCTCCCTTCTAATTTAGGGGATACAATTTTTTCAACTTATAAGTGAGTTATTTCTAGGTTTCACGTAAGGAAACTTGCCCCATTTGTCTCGTGATTCCTATCTAAACATAGGAGGTCTAAAACCTTCCTTTTGACTTTCTCTTCAGGTTTCACAGTAAGTGACCTGCCCTATTTGTGTAACTACTAAAAGTAATGCTGCTTCAATACAAGAAGTTATAGGAACTTCTCTTTCATTCTACCTGCTTTCTTTTTTGTTATTTTTGAAGTTGTAACTTTCTTTAAGATAGGTACTTGGAAATTTTTGAAAGTACACACCTTGTACTCGATTTAATGTCTAAACTTTAATCACTTCATTTGTCTTTTTTAAATCTTACAAAGATTTTAGTACATATAAAGGTTTGAAACCTAAAGAATTGTTAATTGCCTGGAGCAAACGTCAAATGTTTTCTGAGGTCTGTGACCCCAAAATTGTTAACCAAATTGAAAATATATATTTGTTAAAGTTATCAACTTCTTTTGAATTGTTAAATAAATTAAGCGTTTCTTTTCGCTTTTTCATTTTCCTAATACAACGGTTAGGCAAGATCCTGTCTTCCTTGGCTCTTCCTACTCAATGCTATTAAATCTATTGATGTAGGTTGGATTTCTAGGTTAAGTTCATGTACATAGGCAACTTGTAGAAACATCAGGCATTGTTATGTGAACATCACGGTACAGGTATAGAGAGTGGCTAGGAGCTGGAGGAAAATAGGGGGTGCCTCTTTGATGTGGAGGTAGCGGAATTGATCGGGGCCGGGAGATGTGTTTTTGGTGCGGGAAAGTGCGAGGTGAATGTCGGCGAGTGTGATGGGGTCGTTTATAGGGTGTGGGGCTTGCCACGGTGGGTGAGTGGTTATAGTGTCGGACTACCAACCCCAAGATTGCAGGTTCGCCCCTGGCCATGGTAAGTGATTTTTGAAGGCGACAAAAATCACGATACTCATGTCATGCGTTGTTGGCATGTTAAAGAACCCATTTGAATTCAGTAGGCCGTGTTCAATGGCAAAATTAATCTCGGGATTTTCCGCCAACACAAAGTTCCTCCATTCTCTACTTGAAAGCGCTGTAGTGTCAAGGAGTTTAGATATCTAACCTCCTTGAATTTCATAGCGTTCAAAGGAACGACGAAATTTGACATGCAAGCTACCCTCTGGGTGTCAATTAACAAAGCTTGCACCAGGCACCCGAGGCCATACGATATTATTATTATTATTATTATTATTATTATTATTATTATTATAGGGTGTGGGATGAGGGGGTGCTGGTGATTGGGTTGGAGGTAGGGGTGCTGAGGGATGGAGTTGATGGTATCGTCGTCGGTGTGGTCGAAGTTCAGATCGAAATGACCATTGAAGACTCGCTCGAAGCGTCGGGAAAAAATCTCCAGTTTGGAGGGTAAATCTGGTGGGGATGAACCCCGGTGAATGATGGGATATGTGGGTGTGCGGGATCGACCTTTTGGGGTGTTGAGGCGTTTCCATAAAGTGCCGAGGGAGGACCGGTGGTTTTGGAGGGAATTGCATACTGAGACCCAGTTGCGGCGGTGGAAAGCGCGGATGTTGGAGTGCACTTGGCGGAGAGTTTGGCGGTTGAGGGTGAGGACATGGCGATCTAGAGAACGTTTATAGTGGGCTAGTTACCTGTGGGAGAGCCGAAGGAGTGGGAGGGCTTTGGGAGGTAACAGGGGACGGGAGGGGTAGTAAGGGGTTAGAGGGATGTGGGTGGATGAGGCAGTAGTGAGGGAGGATTCCTGGATCTGGGTGTAGTTTAAGAGTTATATTATAGCCTATATGTTATATCATTCTTTCGGCCGCGCAATGCGTGGGGGCAGGCGGGCCGTTGGCTGAACGGACAGCCCTTAGGCCATAGGAAAGGGTGGTGGGGGTGGTGGTGTCATGAAATGGAGAATGATTTAAGAGAGGTATGTTCGTACATACGTAGGAGAAAAGAAGGAAAGATAACTGGCGCAGAGGCAACCCTGACCCAAGGCGAGACCTCCACCGCCCCCCCCCCCCACCCCGGGGACAAACCCCCACTAGCCCCATTTATTGGTCAAAAACAACATACATTATACAAGACAAAGTGATGTGGGCACGAGTTAAAAAGCAATGTACAATGAACAAATGGCAAACAATAATGAAGAGCAAGGAAGACAGAAAAAAAGAGCAAAGGTATGGACGAGAGTAAGGGGGATCGAAAGAAAGGAAAAGGAAAAAGGAACAAAGAGAAAGAAGTTGCAGTATAATGGGGGAGAGGGGAGGGGAAAAGTCATAGGAAAAGGGAAGAGGAAGACTGAAGCTAGGACACATGGGGCAAAAAGCATAGCAAAAAAACAAACACATCGATAACAATTGGCTGACCAAAGAGGTCAGGCAACCAAAGCAGTAAAAGTAGCCCAGGGGCGAAAAGAGCGTTCAAATCATGCAAAAAGCAACAATGCACTTGATACACGGTTGGGGGGGGGGGGGCTTCAGAGGAAAACTAAAGAGAAAGAGGGGAGAACACTGCACTTCAATGAACACAACCACTGGAAGAGCGCAACACCGGCGGCCACGAGGGCCCTTCTAAAGGTGAGAAGCACAGGAGAGTTCAACGGCCCTAAGAGCATCCATCAGAGCCAAATAGTGAAATAGTTAGGCCAGAAAACAGTATTAGGAGTCGGGGCCATGGAGTGAGCGTTAGGTAATAGGGGGGGGGTGAGAAGTAGAGGGGGTTCGGGTATCCATAAGAATAGCCTGTTCGAGAGGGGAAATGTCAAGGGCCTCTTGGAGAAACTGGGTGGTGATGGGTACGCCCGCGGCTAAGATAAGTACGACGCAGGGAATGGATATGAGAAAAGATGGGAGGAAAAGTATAAAGAGGGGTGAAATGGGCGGTTGGGGTATCGAGTTTGAGATGATGGCGTGTCGGTCGAGGGTAAAGAGTTTGGAGTAATGGATAGGGTGAGCAGTCAACCAAGAAAGAGAGGCGTAGGTCACAACAGGACGGATAAAACTCTTGTAAATGTTAAGGAGTTGGCGAGGCTTAAGGCCCCAAGTATGTCCAGTTAAATAGCGGAGAGCATGGAAACGACGAAGGGCTTTACGATAGACGGAATGGATATGGTGATTCCAGCGAAAATTGTTCTGAAATAGCATGCCAAGGTATGTGAGTTTGGTAGTTTCAGTCAGAGCGGTTCCATTGAGGGTCAAGAGAACTTTATGGCGGGGTCGACAGATGCGTTTCTTGGGGGGGAAAACAATGAGTTGGGTTTTGGCGGGATTGACTTGAATATGGGAGTGGTGGAACCAGGTTTGATGGGTGGTGAGATAGGACTGGAATTTGGAGGTCAGGGAGGGAGCTGAGCGAGCAAGAGCAAGGATAGCTAGGTCATCGGCGTACTGATAGAGACGTAATGGAGGATCATGATGAGGGATATCATGGGTAAAGAGGATATAAAAGAGAGGAGAGAGTGGAGACACTTGAGGGACTCCAGCACGAAGAGCAAAGGCATAGGAAGGGGTACCATTAATAATAATATGAGCCGTGCGTTAATGGAGAAAATTGACGATGAGGTGAATGATCGGGTTAGGAAGATGGAGAAGTTTATAAAGAAGGACAGGGAAGTAAACAGTATCAAAGGCCTTCTCAACATCTAGGCAGACTAGAGCAGAGGTGGCGTGATGTGATATGGAAAAGATGGTCGTGGGTAGAGTGGTGAGGTCGAAATCCGACTTGGGAGATAGGGAGGAGATTGAGACCGGTAAGGTAACGGGAGAGGCGTTGGGTAAGGATAGGTTCGAACAAT
This sequence comes from Meconema thalassinum, assembly GCA_946902985.2. Lineage (NCBI taxonomy): Eukaryota > Metazoa > Arthropoda > Insecta > Orthoptera > Tettigoniidae > Meconema > Meconema thalassinum. The sequence goes on from OX336390.1 coordinate 792,403,186, forward strand.
TTTGAAAGAACGCGGAGGAGGGAGATCGGGCGATAGGAAGAGAGATCAGAAGGAGATTTGCCAGGTTTAAGAAAGAAGAGAATATTTGCGAAGCACCAATGACGAGGATAGGCGCCGGTATAGAGCATGGTGGTGAAAACAGAGCTTAGAAGGGTAATTAGGACAAGAGGGGCTTCTTGTGAGTGACGGTAGGTGATAGAATCGGATCCAGGGGCAGTATTTTTACGACGGCGAAGGACGACAAGGATGTCGGCGGGAGTGATAGGCTGGTTAAGAGGATCAGCATAGTCAACCGTAGGAAAGTGAGAGAAAGATAGTTGAAAATGGGGAAGGGTAGGATCAGTGTAGCGGTGAACAGCATTGGGATGAAGATGGCCGAAACGGGGGTTGAGGAAAGGGGCGAAAACACGGGAGAAATGGTTAGCAAAAGCGTTAGCTTTGTCCTGGTCAGAAAGGAGAAGGGGTATTGGTAGAGGAAAGAATAGGATATTTGGGGAGAGATGGTCGAGCCTTAGTTAGTTGGTTAAAAGTTTTCCAGAATTGGGCAGGGACAAAAGTATCTGAAAATTTGTTACAAACGGTAGTCCATTGTTTAAAGGCATGAAGAAAGGATTTAGCGTAGCGCATAGTTTGACGATGGAGACGGAGCGTGGTAGGGTCACGGGTACGGAGATAAGAACGATAATAGGCATGAAAAAAGGAAACTTGTAGTTTAACGTGACCGTTAATCTTGAGATCATGAGCCACGGGACCTCCTTTTTACGTGGAATCCGAACCACAGGACATGGCATTTCACTTCGAAAATCTCACATGCATTGACCGGGAATCTAACCCGGACCGCCTTGGTGAGAGGCACACAGCTAGACCGCTGAGCCACCACGCCCCCAATAGGCATGAGCAAGGCCAAGGAGTCGTAGGGCTTTGGGAAGAATGGGAGGTTTATTTGTGGGGTGATAGGAGTGACGAGGAATATGACGGGTATCAGCAGTAGTAAGGGCCGTTTCAATTTCCGTAATAAGAGTGAATAAATTAGGAATGGAAGTAGGGGGTGGGGGGGAGGAGAGGAGGTCAGTGATTGTCTGTCGGTAGGCGGTCCAGTTAGTTTGATTATAACGGCGAATAGGGGGAGGTCGAGAATACGTGGAGGTAGGAGGGCAAGGTTGGGATAGGTAAGCAAAACAGGTAAATGTTCACAACCGATACTGGGAAGCATATTGGTCTGAGGAGGGAAAGAAAGGGCGGGGAACATGAAAATAAAGTCAGGAGTACTGTTGGAAATGGGACGAGAAGGGGAGGGATAGGGAATTTGCACACCCCGGAGTCATGAAAGGAGATCAGCGAATTGTGGTTGTTCGGTAAGAGTATAAGATGTGACATTAATGTCTGCAGTGAAAATATAATGAGAGAAGTTAGAGGCAATGTATTGTAAAAAGCAAGAGGGGGAGGGGTTCGAGGCAGTAAATGCATTGTAACAAAATATTGGTATAATTGGGGGTGTAGACATCAAGAATGAGATATTCTTGAAACCCGTGGGGGAAAGTATAATAATGACGATGAGTGGTTAAGTTGGAGCGAACCCCATCGTCCACACCCCCGTGGGCGCTGCCCGGCCGGAAGGCACTAGACAGCGCATAACCAGGGAAGTGCAACCGCTGGCGCTTGTGGTTATAGATATCGTTAAAAAGAAAGACGTCCGGGGAGTTCAAGGTGAGGGAAAGATCAATCAGGGCACGGTTGGCAAAAACGGAACGGGTATTAACAAAATATACTTTTAAAGGCATTAGGTAAGAAGCGGAACAGTGCTGCGGGGAAAAAATGCAAAATGCATCTTGTTCCCCGCGTAGGCAATGTCCACATGCGTATTAAAAACCAACCGCGCCGCCAACTGAATATGGTGGGAAATGAGGGGGCGGTGGAAAGGGAGGACGTTCTGGAGAACCATCGACATGAATCGTACGATGTTCTCCGAACTATGGCAAAGGGGGACAGAGGAGGTGGGAGGGTTAGGGAGGTCCTGAGAAACAACCGGAATTACGGGTTCGGGTTGGGTAGGGATTGGAGCAGGTTTAGCCTTGCATTTGAAGGAAGAAGCAGGATGGGGTCCATGACAGTTGATACACTAGGGCTGTGCCTTGTTCGGGCACATAACTGTTGGATGCTCCTGAGCACAAATGGTACATACCAGGATTTGGGTACACGGGGTCGGGGCGCCTGGCAGATGGTCATAGCGCTGGCACTTGTCACACCTGATGCGCTGGGGGGGGGGGCTGAGGACCGGGACGGCTCCACACGGTGGCGCCACGCGAACACAAAAGCGCCGTCGCGCAGCAGTATGTCCAGCGTCGCAGTGTCCCTGGAGAGGATGCGGACCAAAGAAGTTGGGCCGGCCGCATTCCGGATCCGGGTAACCCGGAAGAGCTGGTGTCCTTGCTGAGTGAGCTGGACCAGGGTCTCTTCATGGGTGACGTCACGGTTCTCCCCATAAGCCACCACAAACATGATGGGTGTGGGGCGTGATGGTGGGTTGGGGACGTGTAGATTGCTGGCGAGGCGTCAAGTTGGCAGCCCGTGTCCGGGAACCAAATTGTTGGAGGCCAAATGGTCTGGGTAAGATGATCGTAGAAGGGTTTGACCGTCTTGACGTTATACCTTCACGGGTGCGTTGAAGTTCCACTTTGTAAGAGGAAAGTTCAGGGGTGAAGGCAGAGAGGATTTTAAAAATAGCTCGATTTTTATTCTTGTCGAGATGTAGCTCGGTAAGCTTGATGACGTAAAAGGAAGAGGGAGGAACAGGGATAGGGGAACTACACTCCGCTGCCGAACTTGTCGGCGAAGGACCGGATTTTGAGGAGCCTGAGCGTAGCTCTTGACGTGGGTCGGCATATAGCCTAAGCAGGAGGTTGGGTATGGGTAGGATAGCGAGGCGCGAAGTGAAATGGGGCGGCGATGCCAGCCGAGAATGGAAGTTGTTCAATGCCACTGACCGGGGAATCTGGGCCTCGTAGAATAGAACTCGGTGAGGTGTGGGTGGAGCCAGAAGATGATTTGTCATCCGGGCCACAGATACGCCTACGCGGTTCAGGGCTGTCAGGTAAAGTTTCAGCTATCTTACGAGCGATTTTGATGGAGGCGGTTTCCATGTCAGAGTCCGAGGGGGCAGTAGGCTGCAAATGATCAGCCATTCCAGATTCCACAAGAACGTGTCGTAAGGTAGTTGATGACGTAATAGCACTGTTGACGACAATAAAGATTACAAGACACACGTACACTTGAGAAACACACCACTGGAAAATCTGAGTAAACAAGGATATCAAAACATAATATAGACGACGAACACGTAACTGAGCGACTCCACTGCGCTTTCAAGAATCACCATAGAGAAGTGTCTTCAAGTTATGAGAAAAGCGTGGATTTACCACCTGTTGGCCTGGTGTATCCCCAGAAATGGGCTCTATATGAAGCGGGTTTCTAGTTTCTGTAAAGTTATAGTGTTCCATAATTAGAAACAGTCAAAATTCTTGAATGAACGTGGCTAAAATTAATAAGGATAAAAATCTTTAGTGAAATTGAATTTTTCACACTGCTTTATTAAGTTATTATGTCAGTAATAATTTGTTATATACAAACCATTTCAACTCCTACCATCTAGCGACAATATTCCAAACCTTGTCAATTATTTCAGATATGACAAGACAGAAAACAGTTGTTTTGGAACTTGGTCAATAAATGAAAAAACAATCTAAAATTATCAAATTTAGTTAATTTATTTTTTAATTGCCGATTCCCCCCCCCCGCAAATAACGACAAAAAAGATGCTAAATTCGTGAGTCATAGATTTGTTTTCGTTTCTTCGCGAGTGTTCCGCGAGTTGAAAAGTGTTGCCTACCGTAATCATATAATATTTTTTTAATGTAAAACATGTTCTAAACCAATGTTTATTTGTTTTAATTTGTTCGTGATTTCGTGAATCGCGAATTTTAACTGTCTCTATACATAATATAATACTTCCAGGCTTTTTATTTAATTAGCCGATTGTCAAAAGAAAGTGCTCTTACTAAGATGGTTTCTTCATACACTGTCCATCTACTGTACCAGTATACAACAAGTAGTTCCGTAAAGAACTATACAGCCTATTTTCATATATCCTGCTCATGTTAATTTCTTCTAACAACATACACAATTTCAGTTTAATTGCTGTAACAGATTCGTAGATATTGAGAACCGTCTAAATATTTCAGATTGTCGCCAGGTTGGATTTTTATTTTTGTACTATTACATTAAGATTATTGTGTACGTGTGGTATTCAAACTTCAATCGCATGATTAGAACACAAGAAGTAAAAACGAGATTTTAAAATTACGCACAGCAGCCATCTTTTGATTATGCAAACAATTGAAATAAATTAGATGCCAGTGGATCAACATTTGTATAAGCATTTAACTTGCAACGTTTCACAGCACTCGGATAGTTAATTCGCGAGAATCGTCCATTTAAATATTTATACTTCGCGTCGCCGCCATGTTGGATTTGTGCTCACCAGGTTACTGAAAGTCCTATAGGTGAAAATATGTTCATAGTCTCTATGAACATTAAAAAAAATCAGTTTGTTTGCTGTTAAAGATTCATAGATATTGAGAACCGTCTAAATATTTCGGAAGCTCGCCATTTAGGATTGTTATATGTATAGGCCATATAGTTATGTACCATTCAAGGACAATTATTGCCTAGGTTCATTATTCAAACTTTCACTTCGATTGCATGATTACGACACAAGAAATAAAAACTTAATTTTAAAATTTCGCACAGCCGCCATCTTGAGGTTATGTAAACAATTGAATGAAATTAGATGGCAGTGCATTACAATCTGCAAAATCATTTACTGTACCACATTTCACTGCGCTCAGAGAGTTAAATCACGAGAAAAGTATATTAAAATATTTCAAATTCGCTTGGTCGCCATGTTCGTTTTTTACTTTACAAGTTTATGAAGTATACATAGATAAACTTGTACCAGTACCCTTTATCACCGTACAAAATTTCAGGGTAATATCTGTAATAGTTTCGGAGATATAGAATGTCAGTGAAATATTTCGCACAGCCGCCATTTTGAGGTTATGTAAACAATTGAACTAAATTAGACTCCAGTGCATTACTATGTGTATAAACACTTGCTGTACCTAGTTTCATTACGTTTGGATGGTTAAATCGTGAGAAAAGTCTATTTAAAAGTCTCAACTTCGCTTGGTCGCCATGTTCCTTTTCTACTTTACAAGTTTATGAAATGTACATAGGTAAACTTGTATCAGTACCCTTTATCACCGTACTAAATTGCAGGGTGGTATCTGTAATAGTTTCGGAGATATAGAATGTCAGTGAAATATTTCGCACAGCCGCCATTTTGAAGTTATGTAAACAATTGAACTAAATTAGACTCCAGTGCATTACAATGTGTATAAACATTTGCTGTACCATGTTTCATTACGTGTGGATAGTTAAATCGCGAGAAAAGTCTATTTAAAAGTCTCAACTTCGCTTGACCGCCATGTTGGTTTTGTAGTCACCAGGTTTTTGAAAGTCTCATAGGTGAACTTCTAGTAGTACCCTTTATCACCGTACACAATTTCAGGGCGATAACGGTAATAGTTTCGGAGATATTGAATGCTAGTGAAATATTTCGCACAGCCGCCATTTTGCATTGGTGAGACGTAACAAAATTTGAAGGGCACGGTCGAGGTCGCCGGGAATAGTGCTATGAACATACCGAGTTTCATTGAAATCGCTATAGCCGTTTAGATTTTATTAGGGGGGGGGGGGGACACACACACGAATCACACACACACACACGCACACACACACGGACAAAAGGTGATCTCATAAGCCTATTTTTTTCAAAATTGAAAATAGGCTAAAAAATACAGGCAGATGACTTAGATGTGATGCCCCATAAAACAAAACCACCTCTATTTATTTATTCATTCATTTCGTGTGGCAAAGAGCTGAAAATGAACAGGTCACAATAGGTTTTCAATACATACAAAGTAAATTTTAGGTAACTGTTTAGGAAATTAAAGCACAATATCCAGTGTATTCAAGCAGTGTATAGAATCATACGTTGTTCTGTCTATGTCTTGGGTGGTTCCTTCAAATCTCCTCCTTGGACACTAAGACAACAGGCTGAATGGTCTGTGGCACATCGATACAGTCGCAGAACGGGCAAAGAATATACAGTAGGTCCTTACCTCCATTAATGGAAATTAAAGGTTTGTCTGTACATTATTTTAGAATCGAGAAATTTGATATATCTTTGAGCTCCATGTCAAAAATGCAAAGCGTTTCGTCGATTTTATTCCTGTATGGAATCTTGTGCGAACGGTTGCCTGAAATTCAATAATATTTGGTATTTACTGTATAGGCTATATGATTCCATTCATACTGGTTTTTACTCGAGTGTCCTCCATCGGGACACGAAAAGGCCCAGTTTTTCATTACTGAAATCCCAAGTCTTTTTAAAATCATCAATGTGTTACTCGCTGAATTTGATCGTTACCGAACATGGAAAGATTATTTTCTTTTTCTTTTCTCGTGAGCTCTTGCGAAGGAAGTGTAATGAAACGTGAGATCCCTGGCGTAGACGTGCTCGTTAAATCGTGCACTACAGCTGCGAGGGTAGCTACAGCAAGTCTGGAGATCGCAGGCTCAAATCCCGGCGCTAACAGTGGCTCTCCTGAGCTTGGTTTTACCTCGTTCATTCCACACTCCCTCCAGGCAAATGCCGCGATAGTAGGCCTACCTCATTGGTTTGCAAGTCCCGGGCCACCTACCTCATCACTGACCCTAATACTGTTACACACTCTACTACAGTCATCACATAAATACAGGTTATCAGACAACTTAAACACAAACCAAACTACACGGTGCTGATGACTAATATGTCCCAATCCACTAACATCAATATTAACAAGAACAAAATAACGAAACGTGAGCAGAAATCTCATTTAAAACAAGTAGTTCCGTGAAGAATTATACAGCCTATTTTCATATATCCTACTTATGTTAATTGCCACTATCAACATATACAATTTCAGTTTGATTGCTGTAATAGATTCGTAGATATTGAGAACCGACTAAATATTTCGGATGGTCGCCATGTTGGATTTTATATATGTAGGTCCTAGAGTTATGTACTGTTACATGCAGTTTATTGTGTACGTGTAGTGATCAAACTTCAATCGCATAATTAGGACACAAGAAGTAACAAGGAGATTTAAAATTTCGCACAGCTGCCATCTTGAGGTTATGGAAACAATTAAAATAAATTAGATGCCAGTGCATTACCATTCGTATAAGGATTTACTGTACCAAGTTTCACTGCACTCGGATGGTTAAATTGCGAGAAACGTCCATGTGAATAATTATACTTCGCGTCGCTGCCATGTTGCATTTGTGATCACCAGGTTATTTAAAGTCCTATAGGTGAACTTAAGTTCATAGCCCCTATAAACATTAAAAATTCAGTTTGATTGCTATAATAGATTCGTAGATATTCAGAGCCGTCTAAATATTTCGGATGGTCGCCATGTTGGATTATTAAATGTATAGGCCATAGAGTCATGTACCATTTAAGGAAAATTATTGCGTAGGTTCATTATTCAAACTTTCACTTCGATCGCATGACTACATCACAAGAAATAAAAACTTAATTTAAAAATTCGCATAGCCGCCATCTTGAGGTTATCTAAACAATTGAACTAAATTGGATACCAGTGCATTACAATGTGTATAAATATTTCCTGTACCTGATTTCAGTGCGTTTGGAACATTAAATCGCGAGAAAGGTCTATTTAAAATTTTCAAATTCGCTTCGCCGCCATGTTCGTTTTGTAGTTAACCGGTTTTTGAAAGTCTTATAGATGGACTTCCAGTAGTGCCCTTTATCTCCGTACAAAATTTCAGGGAGATACCGCTAATAGTTTCAGAGATACAGAATGCCGGTGAAATATTTCGCACATCCGCCATCTTGTGGTTATGTAAACAATTGAACGAAGTTAGATGTCGGTGCATTACAATGTATATAAACATATACTGTACCAAGTTTCATTGCGTTTGGTTGGTTAAATCGCGAGAAACGTCTATTTAAAAGTCGCAAGTTCGCTTGGCCGCCATGTTGGTTTTGTAGTTACAAGGTTTTCAACGGTCACATAAATGAACTTATAGTAGTTCCCTTGATCACCATGCAAAATGTCAGGGTAATATAGGTATTAGTTTCGGAGATATTGAATGCTGGTGAAATATTTCGTACAGCCGCCATGTTGGATTGGTGAGTCGTAACAACATTTGAAGGGCACGGTCGGGGTCGCCCGGAAAGTGCTATGAACTTACCGAGTTTCATTGAAATCGCTCCAGCCGTTTAGATTTTATTAGGGGGGACACATACAGACACGAATCACACACACACATACGCACACACAAAAAATCCACAGCCTGCTTCCAGTCTCCGACCGGGTCAGGAATGGAATGAATGAAGTCCCCATCTAGCGGCGAGGATATGGACTGTGCCGGCTGCCGAGGCCTGACGCACTCCTCTGGGACAATGATTTAATGAATGACAGATGAAATGAAATGATAGTGGAGAGTGTTGCTGGAATGAAATTTGACAGGGAAAACAGGAGTACCCGGAGAAAAACCTGTCTGCCTCCGTTTTGTCCAGCACAGATCTCACATGGAGTGACCGGGATTTGAACCACGGACCCAGCGGTGAGAGGCCGACGTGCTGCCGCCTAAGCCACGGAGGCTTGTACATACGCACACACACACGGACAAAAGGTGATCTCATAAGCCTTTTTTTTTTTTTTTTTTTTCAAAATTGAAAATAGGCTAAAAAGGAGCAAATTGTTATTGGATACGTAGCCTACTTACTTGAAATTGAGAACATATTTATACACGGACAGATTGAGACTCGGTCATGTTTTAGAGAATATCTTCGAATATCTGCTGTTAATTTTTGTGGGTGATTCTCCTCAATAGCAACTTTGACGTTGTTGAATGGTTTCAGTCTTGAAGAAGCTTCGTAGAATGAACCATGATAAAGGACTGGTCTTGGTAAATTATATTCCTGTATTTTCTAATGTTTGTCCTTGGGCTTTATTAATTGATTATTGTCCAATATGGCGGTCGCACGAAATATTTTACCGGAATTCAACATCTCACAAACTATCACCACAATCAACCTCAAATTGTGTATGGTGATAGAGGATACTATTGTACGTTCACCTACTGTACCGTATGTGACTTTCAGAAACCTGATACGGTACGGTAAGTAAAACACCTACATGGTGGCCATGCGAAATGAACTTTTCACACGATTTAATCACCCGAGGGCAATGAAAGTTTTCATAATAAATCTTTAGAAAAGGCTTAATACACTGGTATATAATTTAATTCAATTGTTTTGAGAGATTAAACATGGTGGTTGTGCGATACCGTATTAAACAAGAAGTTCCGTGACGAACTAAAGAGCCTACTTTTCTTAAATTTTAAGATCCATGCCAATGATTAATGACGAAATTAAGTTGGTAATATCGAGTTTTCTAATTAGATCGAAATACTGTTTACCTGGCATAATGTAGCCTAATAAAGCACTGCAGTTGGCAGCCCTGGTGACTGAATATATTCTTAGATCCATTTCTTAGGGTACAGAATACAAAATTTGGTTGAAGTCCAATGGATAGCATGGACGTTACATGCAGTTAAACATTGGATCTAACAGCGCGCGTTAAATCATGTTGGCAACAATGCTATGCATGTATTGGTCAGGAATAATCTGAAATAATATGAACTATTGTTGTGCCAATTTTGAATGAAATCCATTAGTTAGTATAGAAGTTACATGAATTTAAAGTTGGAGGTCTCAGCAGGCTTAAAATCATGTTGGTAGCACTGACGTATATAAGTTACTCCAAATTAATATAGAATGTCAGGTACTATACGTGTGCATAGTTTAAAACTGTCGGCTTGCATACTTTCTGATATATGGGTATTTGGATTAAAACAAATTGAGAGCATTTATTAACAGTTGGCAGCCCTGGTGGCTCTTAAGAATACGATCAGTGATATCTGTTTATGTACACATAGCACATACAAAATTTGGTTGAAATCCAATTGATAGTGTAGAAGTTATATGCATTTAAAATTTGGACCTATCAGCAGGCTTATAATCATTTTGGCAACACTGCCATGTATGGCCTCCTGGAAATTAAACTACAATATTATTATCTATACGTGTGCCAATTTTGAAATAGCTCCGATTCATACCTTCCAAGATATCCAACATGGAGCTCAAATTTCAAATGTGATTTTTCAGCAGTTGATAGCACTGACATCATTTTCAAATATGGCCGTGAGATATTCAGGTATAGGTCTTTACGCCTACCAAATTTTGTTTCGTTTGCTGCAGCCGTTTAGGAGTTGATAGGGGGGGACACACACACAGCCAGACAGACAGACAGAGAGAAGGACAGACAGACAGACAGACAGAGAGAAGGACAGACAGACAGACAGACACACACACATTTGCCCGATCTCATAAGTCTACTTTTTCCTAACTTTTGCAAAATGTGAAAAGTAGGCTAAAAATAATAACTTATGTTTATATCTGTGCCCTAATAAGGCGATCGAAGTGAAAGTTTGTATAATGAACCACCGTATTAATCTTCATATAGGTACTGATATAAGTTATAATGGCCGACATAGGCACCAATCAAACATGGTGGCTATGAGTAATTTTTCACCCATTCTCAATATTGTTACGTGCCACCCCCTAGTGGCACTTTTGTTAACTGGATTACGGTGGGTAGAAAGCACAACACAGGATGTTCCTTTAAAGAAATAATTAATTTTATTGCGGCCAGAAAGATACACTACTCATCAGCAAATACAAGCAATTGGAACCTTACTCCAGTTTCCTCAAGTTTCTTGCTTATGGAGAGCTCTTGCCCTCTTTCACTTGTCAACAGTTAATCTTCTCGCTAATGAGTCTGGTGGCCTTGACAGAACTACATGCAACTCTCCCCTATGTACACAAATTACAGTTACTTACGAAAACCTGCTACACGCTGCTTCGCTGTTCACGAGCTGGGAAACAATGTCACTGGGTTTCGTAACTCGCGCGGCACTTCACCACAATATCTCTGACGCTCAGTGAAATCACACTCGCTCAAAACACAGGCAGTCCCCTGTATGCTTCTCACTTCCTCGCTGTCAAGAGAAACGGCTTCACTAGGGGTTTCGCAAGTCACCACACTTCTGTCGCTCAGGATAAACGCTCGCACTAGCTCGTAAAACACAACAACACTGCTTGACAGGTCGCTCTTATATAGCAGGCCGGTGACTCAATAAATGCTTCTAGACCCATCCAGGGTTCACGGCTTCTCGAGGTTTCCTTCACTGGTTGAGTCACGAATATTCTGGACCATCCCTTTGTCCTAGTAGTCCTGTTGCATAAGGCGTACGCAATACACTGAGGCAGGGCACAGCCCAGCCCTGGGGCAGTTGTGACTCATGCGGCGAGCGATGACACAAACGCACAGCCGTAACACCACCCCCTTCCTAAAAGGCTGATCGTCTCGATCAATCATTGGTCCGCCTGTGTCCCTCCGTAGGCTGCCAGGCGATCTCGATGCACGATCTTCATCTTCGCCCTCGGGCTCCGCTGGATCCTGTAGACGACATCGTTGATCCGTTTCCCGACTCGGTACGGGCCCTCCCAGGACTTCAGCAGTTTGGGTGACAGGCCTTTCTTCCGTAATGGGTTGAAGAGCCAGACCAGGTCGTCCTCGTGGAATCCGCCGGCATCCGTCTGCTGGTCGTATCGGGTCTTCATTCGGTCGGTCTCAATGCGCAGTTTCCTCCTCGCGAACGCGTGCACGTCCTCCAGTTGGTCGACCAGTTCTTGACAATACTGGCATACCGAGTAAGCTTGCGCATAATAGTTCGCGGCTGGGAGCGATCAGTTTAGTTCGCAGCTCCTTAGCGAACTAGTTCGCTCTTTTAGTTCGTTAGGTCCCATCTCGAATTCCCTGTAAGACAGATCGTTCGCTCGCCGTGCTGCTGACACTGCACGCGCTCTTTGTTTGCTATAGCAGTCTGTCACCACTGATGACTCGTCACCAGTGATTGCTCATTCACATTGCTCTCGTTTCAAGCAATACTGTAGGCTACTGTAACAGTTACTGTGCAGTTCGTGTATTAGATAGCGACATGTTGCGTGTGTAGTAATGTGTTTTACATTTTGATATTCGAAGATAAAAAAATACAAAAATATGAGTATTGAAACATTAGTGAAATTCCTTATTCCTTCCTTATTTCCTTTTATTCCTTTTAGGAACATAGTATAGCTACAAACTTCTTCCATCTCACTCTATTGTTGGCCATCCTTTTAATTAGGGACCATGTCTTTCCTTCTGAGAAAACTTCTCTTTCTATTGTTTATAAAGCCAAAAGTCGTCATTTGTTTATCATCAGGGGCGGATCTAGGGGAGGGCGAGGAGGGCGACCGCCCAGGGCCCCGCGGTCCGGGAGGCCCCGCGCCATGGATTGTTTTAAATTTAATTGATTCATTTTTGTACTTTTCAAACTTTCGAACTAATTTATAATTCATATTATTTTATCAGTGCAGCTATGACCTCCCGTGCCCGTGTAGCAAGTTTAGATTTCAGTGAAATGATAGAAGACTTCAGCCGGGAAAAAAGTCGCAAAGTAATATTTTAATATTTCATAGTTTACATAATCTTCTTCAATGGGACTTAAAGGTTTCTTTCATATTATTAAAAAAAATGTACTGTAGTGTATTCAAAATATTGTAACTATTCTTTATTTTCTTCTTCTTCTTTCTTCGATTCGGCCAACTAGGGACCACGTCAGTTCAACTGTCTCTTCTTCCGAGCTTTAACTACCGCCCAGTGTTTCCGCATTCGTCTCCGGTGTTGTTCTTTTCTCTCTTGGGACCACACCTTCCCTGTCTCCATTTGATTTGATTTTTATTATTTCCTATTGTTGTGGGCCCCACCTTATCATACCGCCCATGGCCCCACAAGGCTTGGATCCGCCACTGTTTATCATTAGTGAAATACCGGTACCGTACCTAAAAGAATAACAATATGGACGATGTGTTCGTAGAAGCATACACTTATTATTCTCTTTATTTTTTTCTCTCGCGTGGGGCCGATAACCTAGACGTTAGGCCCCTTAAAACAACAATTACCATCATTTTTCGCGTGTATCGGCGCGTCACCATCCGATTCCATTTCCTACTTGTCACTAGGTGATGATAAGACGTACCCCCGCCCGCCGGAATTTTCATTTCTTACTTGCTTCGTGATATTCATTATTTGGCTGCTCTGAAACCGTTGGGTACATTATCTTTATGGCATGAATGGGAGGAATAGGGTTTTTTAGTTCAGAGTTTTTGTCCATAGAAGTTCGCTTTTCTTTGTGAAGCATCGTCATAATGTTCATTTCTTAAAAACAGGTAAAAGTAGTTGTATCACCATGTATCGAGAAAAATAAATATCAACTAGTTCATTCAAATGGTAATGTTAATCCAGTTCGCCGATTTTCTAAATAATTGGACATATTTTCAAATAATCCAAAATGACTAAGTTAAATAAAACTGTGGAATTATCCCCACATCTACATCAGTTAAATATCAGTAACTTATATTTATGAACCGCCACTGTATTACATTACAAATATAAGGTAGTTACTACTATTAGCGTGTTAGTTCGCTAAGGAGCTGCGAACTAAACTGATCGCTCCCAGCCGCGAACTATTATGCGCAAGCCTACTAGTAGTGTGTTATACTGTTATTATAATAAACCAACATTGAACAATCGCCGCGCCAAAACTTGACAATCATACCACTAACAATAGATACACTCAATCAACTGAGCTGACAACAAAACAAAGCGCATGCGATTGTGCAATGAGTGGTGATGTGACGAGCTGACGAGCTACGGCGGACCCGCGCTCTCGCGCTCTTACAAGTCGGTCAGCGGGAAAAGAGGGAACGAACTAACAAGCGAGCGATCTGGGAACTAGTTCGGTAGTTCGTCTGAGGGACCCGCTCTTCCGAACTAGTTCGTTCGCGAACTACACAAGACTAATACCGAGACCGGATCATTCCCAGGTCGGCCGAAGGCAAGATCGACAGGTAGACGGAGCTCCCTCCCAAACATGGCCCGGGCTGGTGTGCACCCGGTGGCTTCATGCACGGCGGCGCGGTAGGCCAGGAGAAATAGTGGAAGATGTTTGTCCCAATCCCTCTGGTGCTCGCTGACGACTATTCGGAGATGGTTCTCGATGGTGCGATTGAATCGCTCTATCATCCCGTCGGACTGAGGGTGTAGCGGCGTTGTCCTTGTCTTCCGGATTCCCAGCAGCTGGCATAGGTTCTGGAACACCTGCGACTCGAAGTTCCTCCCTTGGTCGGAGTGCAGCTCCAGGGGTACTCCGTACCGGCTGACGAATTCCTTCACCAGGGTCTCTGCAATCGTCGCGGCTTCCTGGTTAGGGAGCGCATACGCCTCCGGCCATTTGGTAAAGTAGTCGCTGATGACCAATATGTAGCGGTTCCCTGCCTCGCTCAACGGGAATGGCCCAGCAACATCGATGGCCACTCTCTCCATGGGACCGTCCACGTTGTAGGTCTTCAGTGGACCCCGTCGTATTCGTCCTGGGCCCTAGCTGGCTGCGCAATCGTGGCACCTCGCGCAGTGGTTTTCCACGTCGGTTTGGCATCCGATCCAGTAGAACCGCTCTCTCAGCTTCTCCAGGGTCTTCTTTATCCCTAGGTGTCCACCAGATGATCCTCCATGGACTTCCTTCAGGACTTCCTCCGTCATAGCCTTTGGAACGACGACTTGTTCCCGAGATGTCTTCCCGTCGGTGCTCTCCCAGGCGCGGCAGATGAGGCCATCCCTTACAATCAGCGAGTCCCACTGCGCCCAGTGGGACTTAAACTTTGGGCTGCAGTCACTCACAATGTTCCACCCAGGTATGGGGACACAGGCCCTCTTCCATTCGGCTATCAGTCCAAGGTCATCATCTTCTGCTTGTTCCCGCGTGAAAGATTCGCGGCTCCAGTTCCCTTGAAGTTCCACAGTAGTCCGTCGGCACTGTATCCCGGTGTTCTCCTCCCTCCTAGTACAGAAGGTGCAGTCTTCGGGGCACGGTCTTCGTGACAGGGCGTCGGCATTAGAATGCAGTTGGCCTTTCCTGTGCTGGATCTCGAAGTTGTACTGTTGAAGCCTCTCTAACCACCGCGCGAGTTGACCCTCGGGCTGTTTGAAGTTCAGGAGCCACCGCAGGGATGCATGGTCGGTCCTGATGAGAAATTCTTGCCCGTACAGGTACTCGTGGAAGTGTTCGATGGTCTTCACGATGGCGAGCAGTTCCTTCCTCGTGACGCAGTAGTTCCTCTCTGGCTATGACAAGGCTTTGCTGAAGTAGGCCACTACTCTCTCCTCGCCGTCCTCTATTTGCGACAGGATTCCCCCTATACCAAAGTCGCTGGCATCGGTATCGACGATGAACCTTGTTCCAGGTCTGGGGTAGGCCAGAATAGGCGCGGTGCACAGAGCCTGCTTGAGTTGTTCGAAGGCACTGTGGCATTCTGCTGTCCACGTGAAGAGTTGGTCCTTCTCAGTCAGTCGATGCAGTGGTTTGGCGATGTCGGCGAATCCTCTCACGAAGCGACGGTAATAAGTGCAGAGTCCCAGGAAGCTTCGTAGTTGGGACTTGTCCTTCGGAACTGGCCACTCCCTCTCAGCTGCGGTCTTTTCTGGGTCGGTGCGCACCCCTTCCTCGGAGACAATATGCCCAAGGTACTGGACCTGCTTCTGGAAGAGCTGACACTTCTTGGGGCTCAACTTCAGCTGGGCAGCCCGTAGCTTCATCAAGATCTCCTTCAGGTTGCTGTAGTGCTCCTCGAAGCTTTTTCCCAGAACGATGACGTCGTCTAGGTAGACCAGGCAGGTCTTCCAGTGTAGTACCCTCAGAATGGACTCCATTAGCCTTTCGAAGGTCGCAGGGTCGTTGCACAGACCGAATGGCATGACGGCGAACTGCCAGAGCCCGCTGCCCACAGAGAACGCCGTTTTCTCGCGGTCCTTAGGGTGGACCTCCACCTGCCAGTAGTCACTCTTCAAATCCAAGGTGGAGAACCATTTTGATCCTGATATGGTGTCCAGCATGTCGTCGATCTGGGGCAGAGGGTTGCTGTCCATGCTTCGTGACGTCGTTCACCCGCCTGTAGTCAACGCAGAACCTGGTGGAACCGTCCTTCTTCTTCACAAGCACGACCGGAGAACTCCAAGGACTATGTGATGGCTTGATCACCCCTTGCTCCTTCATATCTTCTACCATCCGGTCGACTTCGGCTTGCTTGGCGAGCGGGACACGTCGGAATGGGGTCCTAATCGGTGTGCTGTCCCCAACGTCGATTCTGTGCTGGACCAAGCTTGTCCTACCGAAGTCTTTGCTCCCCACGGAGAAGACATCCTGGACTTCGCGTTGCAGGTCCTGAAGTTGGCGTGATTGCTCCTCGTCTAAATGGTCCTGGGATCCTTGGTACAGCTTCTATAGTTCTTCTGGCAGGGCGCGTCTTCTTCGGCTGTCCGTCTGCAGGTGTCCGTCCGTCGTGTCTGTGATGCGGGCAATCCAGGTAATGGGCTCGCAGACTCCTAGGTTGGTGTCCCGGTGAACCGTAACGTCGTAGTCGTTCAGGTTGGACTGGCGGATGTACGGCCGAGGAGTCGTGTTAATGAGGGTCTTGGCAACTAGCAATCCTTTTGTCTGGATGTCCTCATATTTTGGCTGGATGACAGCCGCCACTCCCTCAGCAGTTCCGTCGACAATTACGGCGGCGCTGACCTCCGTCCTGGCAGGAACGATGACGTCCTCTCTCAGCCTTACTCGTCGTGCGGTAACGGCCTCGTGTGCTGGTTGCAAAGCAAGTTCCTCACTTCCGAAGTGCAGAGTGTTGGTACTCAAGTCCAAGATGATGTTGTTCTGGCCCAGGAAGTCCAGTCCGATGATCACTTCGTTTGATACGTCAGCCACAAGCACTGGATGCTTTACCACCCGTCGACCAATGACGAGCTCCAGTGATGCTTCGCCATGTACCGGTGTGGTCTCTCCGGTCGCGGTTATTAGCTGGAGGTTCCTTTGTGTGGCTTGCACTCTCCACTTCGGGATCACGGTGGGATTGACCATGGTCCTCGACGCTCCCGTGTCGATCAGCATGGGCCAGCTCACTCCGTTGACGACTCCGTCGACCATCAGGCTGCTATTGTCCCTCCGTAACTTCGTCACACGCACTTGGACTGCCGGGGCTTGAGGACTGTCACAAGCCAACCTTTGCCCCCCATGGCTGGCTAATACTCGTTTCCCTGGGCCACGCGGTTTTCAGACGACTGATTTCCCGTCGGATACCCTTGGCGGCGGCGATCACCGCAGTCCTTGCTCAGGTGGCCTTTCTTACCGCAGGCCCAGCAGGTCGGTAGTCCTCTTCCGGGCCGCCTCTCCGGTTGTCTTCCGGCTGTGTCGTTGCTGGTGGTGCAGCGACTATCGAAGTAACGGCTTAGCGCCTGCATCAATTCGTCGGCCAGGGGCTGGGTCTCGTTGGTTTTTGCTGGTTCGTCGACGTCCACTTGACGCACCCGCGCGTGCATTCTAGATGCCTGTTTTGCCGTCTCGAACTCAAGTGCGTGGCTCAGCGCATCTGCCAGTGTCTTATTGCGCGCGAGTCGCAGCGCCTGTTGAGTGTCCGAGTCCCGTAGCCCGTCGGTGAAGGTCTGCGTCGCAATCTGTTCCACAAAGTCGGCCGGCGCTGTTGGATAGGCGAGCCTTACGAGGCGTGCGATGTCCATCTCGAACTCCTGCAGGGTTTCCGCGTTCTTCTGTACCCGGGTCCGGAGCTGCATCTGGTAGGCCTGCTGAAGATGGCTATCTCCATATCGGGACTCCGTATGGGCGATCAGTGAAGCGTAGTCCTGGGATCCAGTCGGGATGGCCTGAAGGACGTTAAGGGCGTCACCTCTCAGCGATACAATGAGAGCTGTAGCCTTTTCTGTGTTGTTCCAGTTATTTATGGAACAGGCCGCCTCGAACTGACGTAAGTAGGTGCTCCACGGGACCTTTCCGTCGAAGGTTGGGGGCGTCACTCTGCTATGTCCCGTTCCTGACATTCCCGGTGTAACGGTGGGTGGGCGTTGGCGCAGCTCGGCAACTTCCTCTTGTAGAGCGTTCAATCTCGTTTCCATCCCCGTCGGCGGGCGTTGGCTCAGCTCAGCAATTTCCTTTTGTAAAGCGTTGAATTTCTCTTCCACCCCCGTAAGTGGGCGTTGGAGCAGCTCGGCAACTTCCTTTTGTAAGGCGTTGAATTTCTCCTCCACCCCCATCAGAGGGCGTTGGCGCAGCTCGGCAACTTCCACTTGTAAGGCGTCGAACTTCTTTTCCACTGCCGTGACTTCCTCACGTAGACCCAGTTCTAATTTCTTCAGGTCCTGTGTCAACTTATTCTGACCGTCTTCCATCTTCTTCTGGCCGTCCTCTATCCTCTTCAGGTCCTCCGCTAGCTTATTTTGACCGTCTTCCATCTTCTTTTGGCCGTCTTCTAGTTTGGCAGTTAGGTCCTCCGCTAACTTATTTTGACCGTCTTCCATCTTCTTCTGGCCGTCTTCTAATTTGGCAGTTAGGTCCTTGGTTAAATTCTTCTGGCCGTCTTCCATCTTCTTCTGGCCGTCTTCCATCTTGGTTTCCATGCCACTTAACTTTTCTAGCAATGCTGCCAATTGCGCCTCCATTTTAGTTGTTTGTCTTGTAAAGGGCATGCACTCACAGGAAAATTAGAGAAAATGACCTGCTCGGGTTTTGAAACCAGGACCGTCAGGTGTTGTGCTTGTGCTTGTGCTTGTGCTTGAGTTCGTAATCCGGCTTCTGACACCAGTTGTTACGTGCCACCCCCTAGTGGCACTTTTGTTAACTGGATTACGGTGGGTAGAAAGCACAACACAGGATGTTCCTTTAAAGAAATAATTAATTTTTCTGCGGCCAGAAAGATACACTACTCATCAGCAAATACAAGCAATTTGAACCTTACTCCAGTTTCCTCAAGTCTCTTGCTTATGGAGAGCTCTTGCCCTCTTTCACTTGTCAACAGTTAATCTTCTCGCTAATGAGTCTGGTGGCCTTGACAGAACTACATGCAACTCTCCCCTATGTACACAAATTACAGTTACTTACGAAAACCTGCTACACGCTGCTTCGCTGTTCACGAGCTGGGAAACAATGTCACTGGGTTTCGTAACTCGCGCGGCACTTCACCACAATATCTCTGACGCTCAGTGAAATCACACTCACTCAAAACACAGGCAGTCTCCTGTATGCTTCTCACTTCCTCGCTGTCAAGAGAAACGGCTTCACTAGGGGTTTCGCAAGTCACCACACTTCTGTCGCTCAGGATAAACGCTCGCACTAGCTCGTAAAACACAACAACACTGCTTGACAGGTCGCTCTTATATAGCAGGCCGGTGACTCAATAAATGCTTCTAGACCCATCCAGGGTTCACGGCTTCTCGAGGTTTCCTTCACTGGTTGAGTCACGAATATTCTGGACCATCCCTTTGTCCTAGTAGTCCTGTTGCATAAGGCGTACGCGATACACTGAGGCAGGGCACAGCCCAGCCCTGGGGCAGTTGTGACTCATGTGGCGAGCGATGACACAAACTCACAGCCGTAACAATATCTACAAATCTATTACAGCAATCAAATTGAAATTTTGTATGACGATAGAGGCTATTAAAATAAGATCACCTATGTGACTTTCAATAACCTGATGAACACAAAACCAATATGGTGGCCACGCTAATTTTAAATATTTAAATGGGCTTTTCGCGACGTACCTAATCATCCGAGCGCAATGTAACTTGACACGGTTAATCTTTATACAAAGTGTAATATACTGGTGTTTATTTTAATTCAATTTTGTGAGGAATTCAAGATGGCGACTGAGCGATTTATTTTTATTTTTTTATTTTTAAAAGCCTTTATATGATGGCCTACATACTGTATAAAACAATCGAACATACCAGCCATGAAAAATATAACACCAGTTCTCAATATCTCCAAAACTACGGTACTGTAACCGTACAGCAACTAAACTGGAATTACGTATGGTAATAGAGGACTATTAATTAAGTACATTATGTAACTCTCAAATGCCTGAAAAACAAGAACAAACAAAAAGCAACTCATGGCGGCCATACAATTACTTAAATTACTTAAAAATTACTTAAAACTACTTTTCTGGCGATATAATCATTTGGGAGCAGTGAAATTTCTTTTTCAGAGCTTAGTATAAAGGGAACTGAACTTACATGTTACGGTATTTTTCGCATGTGCCAGTAATTGGGATTACATTGTGTGGACCAACTGAAAAGTTGTAATATCAATTATGCTAGACCGCAATGTATATGTTTCAGTTTAGAATGGAATACCTCCTGACAGGGGCGTAAAACTCCTCGCAAACTTGGGGGGTCAAATTTCTAATCTGCGGTTGCCTGCCTACCAGGGAGAACCTTTCTTCGTTTTAGACTTTAACGCTTGAAATAACACGGTACTATATACCTAACGCTACATTAAAAATACGTTAATTTTATTCATTACGTTATTCCTAATTAACCCTTCGGATGCCAAGCTAACGATAATGAAATCACAAGTTTTTGATAAACATTATGTCCTAACTATTTTTAAGATGTTAATATTTGACTGTAGCAGGCAAATGTAGTATATGAGATGCTAATTAATTAAAACAGTGTTTCATTTGTTTCATTAAAAGATACTTTTTTTTATAATTTGAAATGGACATTTTTCAAAGTCGTCGTTATAAGTCGTAAACGTATCCTCACACGCTTTACTGAGCGTTAAAACGTAATTTATTTCTCCATCGTTCCAAGAGCTAGCCATATTTATCACCACGTATCTCAATTAGCTCCGAGTAAGAATGTAAACAAACATAGTTTCAAAAGATCACTCGTGCGGGTAATACTTATTATGAACCCAGTTCAGTGCCGGATTTACCTCTGAAGAGGCCCAAGCAACTCACATTTTTTGAGGCCCTTGTATGGACCCCCCCCCCCCAATCTCGTTCACACAAGTAAAAATATCCAATTTTTATTTTTTATTTTTTTGAAAACTTTATTTACAGTTTCTCTTAGAGTAAATCACAATTTTTTCCTAGATTTCTCTGTTGCGAATTGCTGAATGGCATCATCAAAATTTAATTTTGGAGCTTTTCTTTCTCGATGAAAATTAAGCTCAGATCACTCACTTTTTTTTCTTGACCCATCGTCGAGCGTAAATCATGTTTCACTCGCTTCAATGCGCTGAAAGACATTTCACCTGAACAATTAGTTATTGGAAGTGTTATAAAAAGTCGAACGAGACATTCTAAATTTGGAAACGCTGACAACAACTCATCTCTGACAATAATCTCGTACAAATCAGTAAACGTTTTACGAGGTTTAAGCCCGTACACCTGTTTTACATAATCGTGAAAATTCTCGATTTCTGTTACAATGTTCATATTAACATCATTCGGATAGTCTTTGACAAGATTTTCAACACTCTTCGTAATTTCATCATTCGACGCAGTTAAATTGACGAGAAAAGAAAACTTACTTGCGATGTCTGTGTACGCAGCAGCACGTTGTTTCAAGTTGGTTTACAATGAATCGATCATAACAATAAACGATTTTATTCG
The DNA here is from genome assembly GCA_946902985.2 of Meconema thalassinum. Taxonomy (NCBI): domain Eukaryota; kingdom Metazoa; phylum Arthropoda; class Insecta; order Orthoptera; family Tettigoniidae; genus Meconema; species Meconema thalassinum. The sequence goes on from OX336390.1 coordinate 792,425,003, forward strand.
AAACGAATCACTCGGTGACAAATTTTCGAGAGTGTCGGGAGCAGACCCATCGTTATATTGCGTTGTTCTTCGTCTCCTTTTTTGCGTGCTCGACTTTTATTCAGCGCCAGGAACAATATGTTTCGCTTCTTCCTCGTTGACAGGAAAATTTTCGCGAAATTTCTGCACGTAGGTAATTAATACCGAGTACAAATTCGCACATGTTTCGAGAGAAATCGATGGGTCTTGTAGCTGATACTTTTTCAAATTCCTGCAGGATTGATTAAAACAAAAACAAACAAAAAAATTCCTCTCGGCACGCCGGAAGGCGGAGGTAGATTTCACCGGGCAAACTAGGGGATAGGCTATAATAGGCAAAATATGCAGGTTTTCGTAGGAGGATCAGACCTCATTTATTGCGAGAAAGTATTTTACAATTGGAGGTTAGTTAACATTTTTTCGTCCTTCTATGCATACTTTTAACATTTTACTGTCTTATGGGGATGGTAACCTTCTTGTCATTTGGGGTTAATTTTTATACTTGTGATCACACTGTCCTTATGCAAGGTTTGGAACTAATGTGTAATTATCTAACAGTCTGTTACTTCTTCACGCAAAATTTTATCTCCCGCAGAGATGTTGGTTGGTTCCTCAGTTTAGGGGCTGCGACAAGATGGGCATGTAACCCCGTGTACATTGGGTGTGTGTAGAATCTGTCTGATAAACGGTGTTATTTGTGATGACTGTATTAGTCTGTAATTCAGGTAAGGTCTGCAGACGGTCAATTTTAAGTAGAAGTACCTAATTTTGTACCAAATACTAACGTCAACGACACCTAGCCGTGAACTTGGCTGCTAGATGCCACCGCAACCAGCAACTTGTAACGAACGTTGTAACTTCCCCTCCGAAGGAAAGCATGCTGACGGATATTTAGCGCTCTTAGAAAATCCGGCGACTTTGTCCGGCTTTGAACCAGCACCTTGGGCATAGAAGTTCAGCATGCTACCAGTTAGCCGCTTCCCTCATAGTCAGATGGAACAAGAAGTTCCGTGACGAACTAAAGAGCCTACTTTTCTTAAAATTAAGATTCATGCCATAGATTAATGTAGAGTATATGAACCTATCTAGAATAATGACGAAATTAAGTGGGTAATATCGAAATGTCTTAATTAGTTCGAAATAATGTATACTAGGCATAATGTAGCCTAATAGAGCAATACAGTTGGCAGCTCTGGTGACTGAATATATTCTTACTTCTATCTCCTAAGGTACAGAATACAAAATGTGGTTGAAGTCCAAAGGACGTTACATGGATTTAGACATTGGATCTATTAGTACACGTAAAAGCATGTTGGCAACAATGTCATGCGAGTGCTGGTCAGAAATAATCTGAAATATTATATATTTTTGTGCCAATTTTGGATGAAATCCATTTGTTGGTATAGAAGTTACATGTATTTAAAAATTGGTCTTATCAGCAGGCTTAGAATCATGTTGGTAGAACTGACGTATATAAGTTACTCCAAATTAATGTAAAATGTCGGGTAATTTACGTGTGCATAGTTTAAAGCTGTCGGCTTGCATACTTTCTGATATATTTGGATACAAAATAGAGAGCAATTATTAACAAGTTGCTGGTGGCTCTTAAGAATACACTCAGTCATATATGTTTATGTACACATATTACATACAAAATTTGGTTGAAATCCAATTGATAGTGTAGAAGTTATATGCATTTAAAAATTGGACTTATCAGAAGGCTTAAAAATATTTTGGCAACGCTGTCATGTATGGCCACCTGGAAATTAAACTGAAATAGTATTATCTACATGTGTGCCAATTTTAGAATAGCTCCCATGTATACCTTCCAAGATATCCAACATGGAGCTCAAATTTCTAGTGCGTTTTTTTAGCAGTTGGTAGCACTGGCATCTTTTTCAAATATGGGCCTGAGATATTCCGGTATACATCTTTACTCATACTAAATTTGGTTTCGATTGCTGCAGCCGTTTAGGAGTTGATAGGGGGGGGGGGGGGACACACACACACAGCCAGACAGACAGAATGACAGACAGACATACAGAAGGACAGACACATTTTCCCGGATGTATCTTATAAGTCTACTTTTTCCTCATTTTTGAAAAGTGTGAAAAGTAGGCTAAAAATGTGATCTCGTCAATGGCGTTGTCTTGGCAACCTCTGATAGATCATCCCTTATCAATTTAAAAGCGTTGTTATGGTAACCGCTGATGGCACTTGGCATTTTTTTAAATTCCGAAATCATTTTTCTTATCCCTTGGCGTAATGGTGGGTCATATCAAAAATTCTTTCAGACAAAAGTTTTAGGTAATTATTAGGGGAATATTTTCCATTTTGTACGGTTTTGATATTGTGCCTATTAAGAGAGATATGATTAATGTTTCCTGAAAAACCCACTTTTTTCCACCCCTTTGGTCAATGATTGGTGCTATGAAAAAACTTATTTGACATAAATTTTTGGCACTTATCCGACACATATTATGAACTTTGAATGGATTCGATATTTCACGTATTAAGAGAGTTATAGCGAAATTTCACTTTTTCGAAAAAAGCCCCCCATTTTCACCCCCTTCGACCGATTTTGCCCATTAACGAACTCGACCGAGATTTTATGGGGATACATATTATGTAAAAAAATCAAAGTGATTGGTGCAAAATTTCGGCAGTTATCGTGTCCACAAGAAACTGATATATATATATATAGATAGATAGATACATATATACATAAATTATATATAAACTTTTGAACTGATGGTGGTTTTGGGGTCTGGGGGATGTGAAACGCGAAGATATGTCGAAATTTTCCCGAAGTCGAAACATGGTACCCATTGCAATAGTTAGCTTTCTAATGAAATCTACCTAACAGAACCACATCATTATGACGAATTCCAGGATTTCCATAATTTTTACTATACTTGACTCTTTGTTACGCGTGTCACCGTCCCACGTACCATCATTAGCAATCTTTTGAAAAGTAGCAGCTATTTCATCATAGTTCGCAGCTATGGAAGATACTGACTTGGAGTGCGCATTCCACCGAGGTTTTCATATTTTTTTTCACAGTTAATGCCTTTGGCCCTAAAGATTTTTCAAGTAATGCCCATCTTCTCGTCGAAGCTTAGAAGAAAACATAAAACTCTTGGACAATACCAACAAAAAAAAAACTGCTTCTAAACACAAGGCAACGAATGCTTGTTCAACTAAATTCAAAGAGTTCGCAGAACAAGGTACATAAATCGCTAAAGGTTTTCTCTATCATTACTGCCTGCATGTCGTTATAATTACCGCTCATATTTGACGCGTTATCGTAAGACTGTCCTCTGCATACCGGTAAATCAAAATTTAGACCACCGTCATTTAAATAATTGAAACTAGTTTCTGCTAAATCATTTCCGGTATGATTCTCTCTCAAGAAAGTTCAAAAATCTTTCTACAGGTACGCCAAGTTCAGCACACACATAATGCACGATGACAGTTAATTGATCAGTATGAGATACGTCTGGAGTAGAATCAAACGAAACACTAAAATACCCTGCAGCAATTATTAGACTATGTCTTGAAAAATCGATTTCTGCACTTTTTTTTTTTTTTTTTGCTGGAAGAACTATGAAGAGATCGTACGACAGCGGGAGCCAAAAACGGAAGAAGAAAGTTGCTACGGAAGAGTGTGTCAGAAAACTTCCAAAAGTAACCCGATTTTTAAAACAGGAATCCGATGACTCTTCTGCAAATGTAAATCGAAATGTTGAAGACAACATTTCCATCACGCTTGCAAGTCAACATGAAGGAAAGCCAGAGGACATCTCGGATGATCCAGCGGACACTCCAGCGGACAATCCAGCAGATGCTTCAGCGAACGCTCCAGTGGAAACTGAGATACGGTACTTGCTAACGATTTACAAGTTCCCAATCGCAGTGATGACGTTGGTTTATGACAATATTTATCTCAAAATGACATCGATTATTGGATTCAAAAAGGCACTATTGAATGTCAACATCGTAATGGTCCATTCGAAAATTCCAGGAGGATATTCAGTGAAATAACACGATATTGTTCGGCTAATATTTTTTATGGTAAGAAAATGAACGGTGATCGTTACCCGAGAGAATGGTTAGCTTTTTCGCCACAAACGGGTGATGTTTATTGTTTCGCTTGCTTGTTGTTTTGTCCAAGCACTACTCGTTTTAATTCTACCGGGTTTTCAGACTGGCGAAATTGTAACGACGTGCAAAATCATGAAAACTGTCAAAAACATCGAGACGCTCAAATTACGTTTTAATAATAGAAACAGAGAAACGTTTCATCTCATTTTACCGAGCAAATTGACAAACAGCGCGAATATTGGATATTCATCAAAACTCTCTACAATGACTTGACGGAATCGGAGGCACTGGCGTGTCACGAAAAGAGGCTGCGAACAGATATCGAATCCGAAAAAGACTAAGTAACACTTCATAGTTTCATAGGAAGCTTTGATAAATTCCACACTGAACATAATACCGTACCATACGTTCTCCAATATTTAATGATTGACCAGGGTTCTGTGAAAGTTACTGAAGGAGAATCAGCAATGAATAACAACCATAGGCTACAGGTTATTTTTAACGCAATTGTAATCTGCTGAAACAATGGTAAAGGCTCCCGCGCATTTCTTATTACGGTAATTTCCCGCCAATAATGAAAACCATTATTTTGGTTTTAAAGTCGCCTTTGCACTTCTGGCGCTAATTGATAATTATTATCTGAGAATTTCCTGAGAGGTTCTGAGCCATAAACAACTTCTCAACATGCCTTTAAATCTCGTGAACTTCGTGGCGGTAGTTTCGGCTATGTAGCCGAGGCGTTGAATACGTCTCCCACAAGCGTTCGTCGGGCTGTGAAACGTTTGAATCATCACACCATGCACGGCTGACTTGATGCACCATGCCTTTGGAAAATCTACAGAAATATTCTTTTTCTTATTCTGTAATGAATTTTTGAAAATGGAACTAAAAATTGCTCCCTTAAACTGAGATTATTTTTAAAATATCAAGTGTTCCTCTTTCTTTTGGAGTGCAGTGTATAGGCCTATTTACGTAATTTAGAAAATATTTCCAGTGCGGTTATTTCACTTGTTAATGACTCCCGTAGTATGAAATAAAGTATGAAAAGTAGCCGAAATACCTTTTGTAATGAATAATAATTCGGGAAATGATGTAGTAATAGATTTTTTCTTCTGTACCATCTATAACCCAACCACCATCCCCTTTTACATCACGACTTACCGTACACTATCTAGTTAATAATTGAGCTAGTGGGGGAAACATAATTAAAATAGGTCGATACCTGATTTGGACTTAACGAGTTTCAGCTAATGACCCTCAGTCCTTTAACATTAGAGCATACAATTGAAAATGATAATCTGGAACTCTGTAAATTTCTAATCAGCTCAGAAATTTTGAAACAATTAAATACTATTGAACATCTATAAAATACTCAAATTTAAACCGATTTTACCGAAAGCACCTCTTCACACGATTGTGCAGGGTCCTTTTCGAAATGAAAGCAGAAGAGAAAAAAAACCATTCGGGGGCCCTTGTCAAAGTGGGGCCCCAAGCAAATGCTTCCTTTGCTTCTTGGTAAATCCGCCACTGACCCAATTATTCACAGAACACAAACATATTGATATCCAGAGAGAGAATAATTCCTACATTGTCTTAGTCACAACTGATAGCACTGCTTGGCTAGAAGTACCGGCACTAGCCCGTGGCATTTTTTTTAGCAGAAGCGCTCCTTGGCCGATATATCGCCCCCTGGCACTATAAGGGTTAAAATACAAAATACAATCAGAATATGAATATGAATACAAAACATAAAACAATATTGTCAACGTCGAGCTGAAGACCTGAACACTGACTTCCCGCAGGGGCGCATATAGAGTTTAAATTGGGAGGGAAGGGGGCGACAGGGAGTTTGGTGGCATAGAATAGTCCCCAAAGAAATGGGGGCCTCCCTGGGAAACTTTTGTATAATTTGGTGCAAAATGATGAGTTTTAAGGCTATCTGGCAACGCTTTTTCAACCAATTTGTTGTGATGTTTCATGTTTGATTGGGGGGCTGCGTGGCGCAGTCGGTAGAGGCGCTGAGCTTCTAACTGAAAGAGAGTGGGTTCGATCCCCACCCAGGTAGTGGATTTTAGAAACAAAACTACCACTTTCGGAAACGCAAATAGCCCTGGGGTTCACTCAGCCTACACCGGAAATGAGTTCTAGGGTAATTCCTGGGAGCAAAGGCGGCCGGGCGTGAAGCTGACAACTCCATCCCATCTAGTGCCGATGTCACAAAAAGTGGAAGCCTCTACCTTCCACTACTCCCAGGGCCTCCATGGCCTGTACGGAGTTGACTTTTTTGACTTTTCATGTTTGATTATTGTCAAACACAACTAAGACAATTTCATGTTACTTTTTATTAATGCACTCATCTTGCTCACTTTATAGTATTTAGATAGGAAGAATGAACATTACTGTGTGGATTTGGGGCACATGACTTCGCTCTTACGCCGTTTAAAACCTCAATAACTGTTTTGATTTACAACTTACACTATAATAATATAAAGTCAAGGTTTCTTGAAGCATTACCAAATTGGTTTATAACTTCATCGTCAGTGAGTTGTATGTCTCTGAGAATAGGTAACAATGGTACACCGATGAGTTTGTTTTGGGAAGTAGAATTTCTTTAAGTATGTTTTCAACCTACTCAAACTCCATCTCTGTTTGGCACTAGCTACAGAGACAGGCAAAGTTGCCATAGGTTTGATAAGGGTATACAAGTTAGGGGAAAAGAAACTTTTGTCACATGCTTCAAGGGCACTTCTTGCTGTTCTTGGTAGGTTCTTAAGAGCGAAGGCACTGGAGAGCAATAAGAGGTTGTGTTATGAGATCAGAGCAAACTGATTGCCACACTGTTTCGTACATCACGCTACCGTCGCCTTGCTTTCCTTCGTTGTCATAAAGTACATTATAAGTATATTAGTTTTTAATGTTTTAATTCATAAACAAATATTATGTGTAACAATATGTCGAAAGAGGGGGTGGGTGGAGGACTGCCGTCGATCTTTGTTTACAAACTCTTCAGCAAGAAGCGTGTCATTGAGCTTGTCAACCATTTCCGAGTAGGTGGCTAGTAGACAGCAATGATTCCGTGTTCCGTCTAATTTGTCACATCGTAGATCGGAGGTGGTCTCATCACTGAAAAACTTCCCTCTGCAGAACAGCTTGAAGCAGGTACTGCCCCCGGAAATTGAATTATATTGAGACCACGATGGCTGTATTGGCAAATATGAGTAAAGTTATGAATGTCATAGTTATGACGTGGATATTCATGACGTAGGCACGGATGACGCAGATTTCATGCAGGTAGGCTGGTTGAGCTGAGATTCTTGGTGACGTCATGATTTTGTTCGAGAAAGATCCGAGATTTACGACGCAGTCGCAGGAAACAAGGTATTGTGCTAAGGAAGAAGCTACGCTATTGGAGGAGAGACTCGAACCAATGAACGATAGTTTGGAAGGAAGACGGAGATTGCTGAAACTACGATATTTGATTACTTTTGGCATGCAGATTTGTGGAAATCTATTTTCAGTTACGGCATTGATTTGGAATTTTGAAGAAATTAATTTTGAGTTTTTGAAATTTGAAAATCCGTCAAGTATAGCCAAAGTTAAAACTTCCAGCAATGACGCAGCAACAGGCTATGGAAGGGATGGATACGCCCCTTAAGAGGTTGATAAAAGGTCGTGCACAGGAGAGAGGAGCTCTCAGATCTCAGAACTCAGATCTCAGAACTCATAGTCTCAGAACGCAGTACTCAGATCTCAGAACTCATAAGCTCAGATCTCATATGTCAGATCGCATATATATTTCTGGTGATATATAGTTATTTTCAAGTGATTCAGTGTAGTAAGTTGTCTTTAGCGTGGTTAAAGCCCGGCGCATCGAACGAACTCGGAGCAGTTCCATTTTACGCTGCTCGAAACTAGGTGAAGTTGAAACGCTCACATTAACGTTTCCACCAGTCAAGATATCAAGCGCTAACTTCAGCCTGTATTATAATTCTATTGGGCAGTATAACATTGAGGTGTATAGAAGATTTGAACAATTTCACAGTTATACTTCGAAAGATATTGGAACTTTAAGGCTGCCAACAAAAGTGATTTTCTCGACACAGGAGAAACACTTTTAAATTCCACATTATACACTACGGCTGACACGTGGAGTGCAACAGTGATATTGGAGAATACGTTTGGTATTACAACGATACATTAGACTATGGAACATTATAATCTTGCAGTGCTTTCAATGATTATAACAATAGTTGAGATGGAAGGCTAAGGCTTTAATGCAATTGGGACATATATCATTGGAGTAAAGTAACAGCATGGAACTTCGTTAATCGTCTTTCTACAAAAGCGAGCATGTAGTGAACATCCAACTACACTCATGCATCGTGAATCCATCGCTGAATTATACCAGATAACAGTGGAAATATTTTCATACTCCACAACTATGAATATTTCTGCGGAAATAACTACATTAAACTTCATGGCGAATTCCTGCAAGAACTTCAGAGAACTTTCAAGAGAGGCCAGGGTTGTCCCGGCGCACAAAGAAGAGTTTTGCCAGAAGGATGTTTTTCGTATCCACGGAGCAGTGCAATTTCGGAGGAGGAAGCAGTTCGATTCTCCGAGGACGCTGATTCCAAATTCGAGGACGGAGCACATCTTTACGCTGGTGAATTGGAACCAACAGCAGTTTTCTTTGAAAACTTTCCTCTGGAACTTCAATCAACAGATAAGGTAGTCGTGAACGTTTCTTGTATTATTTGAGTCTTGTAGCGATATCTGAGCAACCATTCTTCCCATATTTTCTGTCCTATCTTTTGCCCCATTTTCTTGATCGATATTTCTGTACTCAGTACACTTCCATGATTTATGCCTTTTTCTTCGATTTTTGAGACATTGCTATGTCATTGGCATACTTAATAATTTTGGATCAGTTGAGACTGATGATTTAGATTCTTTCAGTAATTTGCATATTTTTGTAGTCACGATTTGACTGTAAAGTTAACGATTTGCTATGGCAGATTTGAATTCAGACAGCGTGTCATTTTATTAAAGTAATTCTATTCAGTAAATTACTTTGACCAATTTTCTGTCATCCTCAAGAAAGAAGAATGATTAAAAGATTTTAGAGCGTTAAAATCTATTACGATATCGACGATCTTTGAAATACTAGTCGTCTTATGAACATGATTGCAACATAGACATTTATCATTGCATTATAGACAATTTTATGAAATATGAACGTTAATTACAATTTATTGAATACACTATAGTAATGAACATTTGATAGGAGTTTTTCTCAATTCTAGATTGGAACAAAAATGTTTGCATTCCACAATCTAATTGTATTCTATTCGACTATTTTGCAGTTTAGATGAACTTTGTTTGAAGATAGTATTTTTATACTGCGTTACTTTGAAGATGTTAATCTCAATTTTGATAGACCAGGCAGGAGTGTCTAATCGTATTTGCTATTAAATTTATTTGTGATTGGCAAATTTTTACTTCATATCGATTCATGAATGAAACCCACGAAGGTTAAATAATAACAGTCATTATTACAATTGATGAATATAAGAATTTTTAAAGAGGAACAATGGATGTATAATCGTTAGTTCAGTGGACGTGTAAAAGTCGCTGTTGAGTAATGCCCTTGAATAATGAAGGAGGTTCCCACAATAATTAATGAAGTTGATGAATTAATAAGTGGAGGTTCTTGTGTGTAGTTTGGAAGATTTTTATGCCATATATATGAAGATATATGATGAATTTTGGGCCAATTTTTGTGCCATTTTTGTGCGTTATGAGCGAAGTATTTTCCCGCTGGTTGTATTATTCTTGTTCTTTGAAAGATTATTCATATGAAGATACTGTTAAAATTAACAAGAGTGTTAAATAATTTGAGATAAAGATTTTGAATGGAGGTTACCGTCACAAATATTAATAATTATTATTAAACCTGAATTTGACAGTTAAATATAACTAACCTTCATTGGTCGATTATATCAACACGATTTGAGTAATTATCAACCGGATAAACGTGTGGTTTAATGTATTTCTTGTATAAATAATATAAACAATATAACATTGTAAAAGAATTTTGTAAATATCTTTGATAATAATTTAAAATGATAGTGATTAATACAGGCGTGTATAAAATTTTCAATGGTCATTTGACATTGTTATAAACAATTTATTATTGTTATAAATAATTAATGAACTTTTGTTATTAACATTTAGAGTTTTTTTTATACTCTAAACAACGCAAGTTAAGCAAATGGTTTGAACAAATAATCATGATTTGGGATTGTTGGAGTAATCCACTGGTGTTTGAATGAAGCATGTAAGACATTTGCGTGATAATATTTCAGTTGAGATGTGAACATTTACGTATTTGAAAAAGGAGAGCCAAGCTCTAAGGTAACACGCTTATGCTAGGGTTGAACGAACGGGAGTCCGCTTTGACCATGCAGGTGCCTTGCAGCTGGCCCGGACAACTGTGTTACTGAGGCCAAGGACGGTTCCATAATAGCCTTGTGGCTATAAATAAAATGTGAAGTATATAAACACGCAAAACAATTGATATATGTGTCTCATCCCAAATCCCGTTTCCATTCCCAGTGCATTATTATTTTTACGTTGCTATGAGCTTGAGAAAGCTGAAACATTATATGTAGAGAATACAGGTCCTACAGGAGGACATGGTTATATGGTCGATGGCTTCTGATTGCCGCGTTGATTTTTTTTTTTTTTTTGTTAAATCATTCTTTATGTGAAATAAATTATTGTGCAGTTTAAAGTTTCTCGTCTTCGTTCTGGTTCATTTTAAATATCATGGTGGAGGTTATTGTGTGGGCATACTTTTAAGTGATCCAGTTGACAACCCAGTCCCCGAGATAAATTTAAGAGGTAAGTAAAGGTAAGTATGAACCCCCGTCTATTTTGGTGTGTTCCACAATAATTTTCTTGTTAACTATTGTGCTCTAATCTCAATAGTATCTGTCAGTGCCATTTTCATTGATGTAGCTGTGCCGGTGCGTTTGATTATTGGCAATCCGATTGAGGGGGCGGATATCTGACAGCCTACTATCCGGATATCGGGTACAGTAGGATTGGCGACCCTAAAACGTGGGTCTTGTTCTACAAAACTGGATTACCAAGTAGGATTGGCGCAATCAACGTGTGGGGCTCGATTGTCTCGATTGGCACGTTCTACAAAACATTGGATTACCAAGTTATTGCAATAGAATTGACACCGCAATTTTTGTGGAGTGTTCGAATAACATTGGATTACCAAGTTATCGATGTCAAAGGGATTGTGAAGACTCAAATAAAGAGGTTGATTCTTTGTTAGATGTCTTAGCCAATTGTAGAATTTGAGAGTGTGATTATATAGGGAATAAATGTTGTGTTGTATTAGGAAAATTACACTCAGAAAAGATCAGATATTATACGACTTGAAAGAGGTTAAATAGGCAGGAAACGTAGAAAAATCGCCTATGATCTGGAATCTTATTTTATTTGACCGGCTTATGACATGTATAGTCATATTAAAGATAAAATTAAACTCTTTGGATTATAAATGTAAATTATTTTTGTTAGTATATTTTAAAATGAACCAAAGAAACTTGAACATGTTCTTGAGTTTATTTCAACATGAAGTGTCTACGAAGGTTAATTATAAGGTAATTATAAGTTAGATTTAAGACAGAAAATTGCTCAAATTTATATACGGTGAAAAATGTTGCTCAGATGTTGTTATTTTGCTCTGTTTGATGTATGTCCCTAAAGCAGTTTATTATTGAAATATTATTGAAATGGCAGATGAAAGTCTGAGAATTATGTTGGAGGAGATGTCTGCTAATTTGAAAACTAGCATGAATAGCAGTATGAAGCAGATGATGGAGGAGAATTCCAGTAGTTTGTCAGCTAATTTGTCTATTAGGCTGGATGAAAGTGTGAGGGAGATGGAAGCTAGGAATACTAGTCGAATGGAGGAGAATGCTAGTCGAATGGATGAAAGTTTGAAAGTTCTTCAGACCAGTTCTGCAAACTTAGAAAATAATATGTCGCGTTTACAGATCAATACCCAGGGAATCGAGAATGCTGTAACTGACATGCGCACAGACGTGTCCAATGTCCATAAAGATTTATCCAATGTGCATAAAGATGTGTCTGATGTTAAAATTGATGTGTCTAAGGTACAAAAAGATCTTACTATGTTGAATCTTGATGTTGCTAATGTCCGGGGTGATATTTCATGTGCTAGAGCTGAAGTAATTGTTGTAAGGAATGATGTTGCTACTGTACAGGATAAAGTAGAAGAAGTTCAAAGAGAGGTTAGTAATGTTCGAACTGATGTGTCAAATGTTCAAGTAGACATCAATAATGTTCATTCAGATGTTAACGATATGCAAAGCGATATCAATAAAATACAAGTAGAAGTCAATACTGTTTTTGTAGACATTGCTAAAGTTCAGACTGATGTTAACAAAGTAAGGGAGGAAATTGAAACTTCAAAAACACTTTGTGCGCGTAACATTAGTGCATTAACAACTCGGTTAGTTGACGAGTCTGTTAGGACAACGGCTTCTTTAGCTGGTTTAAAATACGATGTAGAGGTCATGAGAACCCAAGTATTAGATCACAATCGTTTACTTAAGGAGGACATCGAAGTAGATATTGCAGAAATGTTAACTGCAAATGTAACAGTGTGGAAAGATGAATGGAACAGGTCAAGTGGGGAACATGTAGATGAGATTCAGGAACGAATTGAAAGAAAACTTGCCAGTACACAAGTAGACATTAATAACGAAGTAGTTCAGATTAGGAAAGACTTGAATGTAAGGATGGATTCGCTATCCGAAAAGCAGGTAGAGGATAGAACACAGATAGGTCAGGACGTGCAAACATTAAAGGAACAAATTCATAAGGTTGTCTCAGATGTTAACGAAACTACGAGCAAACTGCAGAATTTGAAACTAGGAGAAGCTAGCATGATGGAAACCTATAAGGAAGAGTTGATTAGGAAAGTCATCACGGAAATCACAGACAAGGATACCGAAGGATTGACTGGTGAAGAGGAGAGAAATTACGTGAGAAGAGGTAACCTTAATACAGAAGAGAGAGATATTAGTCCTGAGGAACGTATATCCAGATTCAGGGAAGAAGAAGAGGATCGGAATATTGAACCCGAATGGAAGTATCGTGATAGTGGGAGGAATTATATGGATTCATATCCGAGAAATGTGACAGTCATCCGGAATTTTGAAGACAAACCTCAAAAATTTAGCAACACTGATAGTCTCACACCGATTGAATATATCAGGAATCTTAAAGACTATTTCATAGAAGCCCACATTCCTAGAGAGAGAGAGATGAGAATCGTAGAAAGATTTCTAGCTGGAGGACTCCTCGAATGGTTTAGAGCTTTTCGGTACACTTCCAGCAATTTTGACGAATTTGCAGAGGCACTGATTAAACGATTCTGGTCAATAGAAGCTCAGAATTCATTAAGAGCTGAGGTATACTCGAGGAAGTATTCAGGTACTCTTCCAACACGGTACGCTGATTTCTGCACGAGTCAACTATCACGCTTGAGATTTTTGCAACCCCCATTGTCAACAGAGCAGTTGATAGATGCGATTTCACGTATGCTGCCTGTGGAGGTAAGAAGACTGATCATATCGTCAAACATTAGAGATTTGACAAGTATGGACGAATTGTTGAGAAGGCTTGACTACACGAGTCCAATGCCAAATTTGGTACAAAAAGGTCAGAGGCACGAATTCAAAGACGTTAATACGGTCTACATGGATCAAGTGCAACAAACTGATAAGCCTGAGGAAGGAAAAACTGAAAATGTAGGTCCTCACAGGAATAATTATTTCCGCAACCACAGATCCCAGGGTTACCGTCCATATCAGCAAAGACGAGGCTGGAGTAATAATAGAGGGAATTACAACAACGGAAGAGGTAGATACTACAACAATGGTTATAATCGAAATTATAACAGAAATAACCAGTACCAGAACCAGAATCAGAATTCTCAAGGTCAGGTTATGACACCCGACAAGTATCAAGAAAGAGAGAAAGAAAGTCAGCAGTATCTGAAGGAATTACGAGAAAAGGAAGCTGAAAATCAAAAGAAAAGACAGGATGTAGTGATCGATCCTGGTCCTTCTACAAGTCAGCAGAACTTGGAAAACAGGTATTCAGGACAGAAGAGACAGTAGAAAGGAGAGAATGCATTAGCCACACACAAACCAGAGTAGAAGAGACTTATGATTAAGGAACATTGAATAAATATTATCCAAGAGTAAGCCAATAATAATTCAATTTCGTGTTCAAGTGAATTGAGATATTTATAACACAGAGTTTAAAAACAATTTGCAACTGTTTTTAAAACGTGGTGAAGGGAGAATGCCCCCGGAAATTGAATTATATTGAGACCACGATGGCTGTATTGGCAAATATGAGTAAAGTTATGAATGTCATAGTTATGACGTGGATATTCATGACGTAGGCACGGATGACGCAGATTTCATGCAGGTAGGCTGGTTGAGCTGAGATTCTTGGTGACGTCATGATTTTGTTCGAGAAAGATCCGAGATTTACGACGCAGTCGCAGGAAACAAGGTATTGTGCTAAGGAAGAAGCTACGCTATTGGAGGAGAGACTCGAACCAATGAACGATAGTTTGGAAGGAAGACGGAGATTGCTGAAACTACGATATTTGATTACTTTTGGCATGCAGATTTGTGGAAATCTATTTTCAGTTATGGCATTGATGTGGAATTTTGAAGAAATTAATTTTGAGTTTTTGAAATTTGAAAATCCGTCAAGTATAGCCAAAGTTAAAACTTCCAGCAATGACGCAGCAACAGGCTATGGAAGGGATGGATACGCCCCTTAAGAGGTTGATAAAAGGTCGTGCACAGGAGAGAGGAGCTCTCAGATCTCAGAACTCAGATCTCAGAACTCATAGTCTCAGAACGCAGTACTCAGATCTCAGAACTCATAAGCTCAGATCTCATATGTCAGATCGCATATATATTTCTGGTGATATATAGTTATTTTCAAGTGATTCAGTGTAGTAAGTTGTCTTTAGCGTGGTTAAAGCCCGGCGCATCGAACGAACTCGGAGCAGTTCCATTTTACGCTGCTCGAAACTAGGTGAAGTTGAAACGCTCACATTAACGTTTCCACCAGTCAAGATATCAAGCGCTAACTTCAGCCTGTATTATAATTCTATTGGGCAGTATAACATTGAGGTGTATAGAAGATTTGAACAATTTCACAGTTATACTTCGAAAGATATTGGAGCTTTAAGGCTGCCAACAAAAGTGATTTTCTCGCCACAGGAGAAACACTTTTAAATTCCACATTATACACTACGGCTGACACGTGGAGTGCAACAGTGATATTGGAGAATACGTTTGGTATTACAACGATACATTAGACTATGGAACATTATAATCTTGCAGTGCTTTCAATGATTATAACAATAGTTGAGATGGAAGGCTAAGGCTTTAATGCAATTGGGACATATATCATTGGAGTAAAGTAACAGCATGGAACTTCGTTAATCGTCTTTCTACAAAAGCGAGCATGTAGTGAACATCCAACTACACTCATGCATCGTGAATCCATCGCTGAATTATACCAGATAACAGTGGAAATATTTTCATACTCCACAACTATGAATATTTCTGCGGAAATAACTACATTAAACTTCATGGCGAATTCCTGCAAGAACTTCAGAGAACTTTCAAGAGAGGCCAGGGTTGTCCCGGCGCACAAAGAAGAGTTTTGCCAGAAGGATGTTTTTCGTATCCACGGAGCAGTGCAATTTCGGAGGAGGAAGCAGTTCGATTCTCCGAGGACGCTGATTCCAAATTCGAGGACGGAGCACATCTTTACGCTGGTGAATTGGAACCAACAGCAGTTTTCTTTGAAAACTTTCCTCTGGAACTTCAATCAACAGATAAGGTAGTCGTGAACGTTTCTTGTATTATTTGAGTCTTGTAGCGATATCTGAGCAACCATTCTTCCCATATTTTCTGTCCTATCTTTTGCCCCATTTTCTTGATCGATATTTCTGTACTCAGTACACTTCCATGATTTATGCCTTTTTCTTCGATTTTTGAGACATTGCTATGTCATTGGCATACTTAATAATTTTGGATCAGTTGAGACTGATGATTTAGATTCTTTCAGTAATTTGCATATTTTTGTAGTCACGATTTGACTGTAAAGTTAACGATTTGCTATGGCAGATTTGAATTCAGACAGCGTGTCATTTTATTAAAGTAATTCTATTCAGTAAATTACTTTGACCAATTTTCTGTCATCCTCAAGAAAGAAGAATGATTAAAAGATTTTAGAGCGTTAAAATCTATTACGATATCGGCGATCTTTGAAATACTAGTCGTCTTATGAACATGATTGCAACATAGACATTTATCATTGCATTATAGACAATTTTATGAAATATGAACGTTAATTACAATTTATTGAATACACTATAGTAATGAACATTTGATAGGAGTTTTTCTCAATTCTAGATTGGAACAATAATGTTTGCATTCCACAATCTAATTGTATTCTATTCGACTATTTTGCAGTTTAGATGAACTTTGTTTGAAGATAGTATTTTTATACTGCGTTACTTTGAAGATGTTAATCTCAATTTTGATAGACCAGGCAGGAGTGTCTAATCGTATTTGCTATTAAATTTATTTGTGATTGGCAAATTTTTACTTCATATCGATTCATGAATGAAACCCACAAAGGTTAAATAATAACAGTCATTATTACAATTGATGAATATAAGAATTTTTAAAGAGGAACAATGGATGTATAATCGTTAGTTCAGTGGACGTGTAAAAGTCGCTGTTGAGTAATGCCCTTGAATAATGAAGGAGGTTCCCACAATAATTAATGAAGTTGATGAATTAATAAGTGGAGGTTCTTGTGTGTAGTTTGGAAGATTTTTATGCCATATATATGAAGATATATGATGAATTTTGGGCCAATTTTTGTGCCATTTTTGTGCGTTATGAGCGAAGTATTTTCCCGCTGGTTGTATTATTCTTGTTCTTTGAAAGATTATTCATATGAAGATACTGTTAAAATTAACAAGAGTGTTAAATAATTTGAGATAAAGATTTTGAATGGAGGTTACCGTCACAAATATTAATAATTATTATTAAACCTGAATTTGACAGTTAAATATAACTAACCTTCATTGGTCGATTATATCAACACGATTTGAGTAATTATCAACCGGATAAACGTGTGGTTTAATGTATTTCTTGTATAAATAATATAAACAATATAACATTGTAAAATAATTTTGTAAATATCTTTGATAATAATTTAAAATGATAGTGATTAATACAGGCGTGTATAAAATTTTCAATGGTCATTTGACATTGTTATAAACAATTTATTATTGTTATAAATAATTAATGAACTTTTGTTATTAACATTTAGAGTTTTTTTTATACTCTAAACAACGCAAGTTAAGCAAATGGTTTGAACAAATAATCATGATTTGGGATTGTTGGAGTAATCCACTGGTGTTTGAATGAAGCATGTAAGACATTTGCGTGATAATATTTCAGTTGAGATGTGAACATTTACGTATTTGAAAAAGGAGAGCCAAGCTCTAAGGT
Organism: Meconema thalassinum; assembly: GCA_946902985.2. NCBI lineage: Eukaryota > Metazoa > Arthropoda > Insecta > Orthoptera > Tettigoniidae > Meconema > Meconema thalassinum. The sequence goes on from OX336390.1 coordinate 792,442,801, forward strand.
AACACGCTTATGCTAGGGTTGAACGAACGGGAGTCCGCTTTGACCATGCAGGTGCCTTGCAGCTGGCCCGGACAACTGTGTTACTGAGGCCAAGGACGGTTCCATAATAGCCTTGTGGCTATAAATAAAATGTGAAGTATATAAACACGCAAAACAATTGATATATGTGTCTCATCCCAAATCCCGTTTCCATTCCCAGTGCATTATTATTTTTACGTTGCTATGAGCTTGAGAAAGCTGAAACATTATATGTAGAGAATACAGGTCCTACAGGAGGACATGGTTATATGGTCGATGGCTTCTGATTGCCACGTTGATTTTTTTTTTTTTGTTAAATCATTCTTTATGTGAAATAAATTATTGTGCAGTTTAAAGTTTCTCGTCTTCGTTCTGGTTCATTTTAAATATCATGGTGGAGGTTATTGTGTGGGCATACTTTTAAGTGATCCAGTTGACAACCCAGTCCCCGAGATAAATTTAAGAGGTAAGTAAAGGTAAGTATGAACCCCCGTCTATTTTGGTGTGTTCCACAATAATTTTCTTGTTAACTATTGTGCTCTAATCTCAATAGTATCTGTCAGTGCCATTTTCATTGATGTAGCTGTGCCGGTGCGTTTGATTATTGGCAATCCGATTGAGGGGGCGGATATCTGACAGCCTACTATCCGGATATCGGGTACAGTAGGATTGGCGACCCTAAAACGTGGGTCTTGTTCTACAAAACTGGATTACCAAGTAGGATTGGCGCAATCAACGTGTGGGGCTCGATTGTCTCGATTGGCACGTTCTACAAAACATTGGATTACCAAGTTATTGCAATAGAATTGACACCGCAATTTTTGTGGAGTGTTCGAATAACATTGGATTACCAAGTTATCGATGTCAAAGGGATTGTGAAGACTCAAATAAAGAGGTTGATTCTTTGTTAGATGTCTTAGCCAATTGTAGAATTTGAGAGTGTGATTATATAGGGAATAAATGTTGTGTTGTATTAGGAAAATTACACTCAGAAAAGATCAGATCTTATACGACTTGAAAGAGGTTAAATAGGCAGGAAACGTAGAAAAATCGCCTATGATCTGGAATCTTATTTTATTTGACCGGCTTATGACATGTATAGTCATATTAAAGATAAAATTAAACTCTTTGGATTATAAATGTAAATTATTTTTGTTAGTATATTTTAAAATGAACCAAAGAAACTTGAACATGTTCTTGAGTTTATTTCAACATGAAGTGTCTACGAAGGTTAATTATAAGGTAATTATAAGTTAGATTTAAGACAGAAAATTGCTCAAATTTATATACGGTGAAAAATGTTGCTCAGATGTTGTTATTTTGCTCTGTTTGATGTATGTCCCTAAAGCAGTTTATTATTGAAATATTATTGAAATGGCAGATGAAAGTCTGAGAATTATGTTGGAGGAGATGTCTGCTAATTTGAAAACTAGCATGAATAGCAGTATGAAGCAGATGATGGAGGAGAATTCCAGTAGTTTGTCAGCTAATTTGTCTATTAGGCTGGATGAAAGTGTGAGGGAGATGGAAGCTAGGAATACTAGTCGAATGGAGGAGAATGCTAGTCGAATGGATGAAAGTTTGAAAGTTCTTCAGACCAGTTCTGCAAACTTAGAAAATAATATGTCGCGTTTACAGATCAATACCCAGGGAATCGAGAATGCTGTAACTGACATGCGCACAGACGTGTCCAATGTCCATAAAGATTTATCCAATGTGCATAAAGATGTGTCTGATGTTAAAATTGATGTGTCTAAGGTACAAAAAGATCTTACTATGTTGAATCTTGATGTTGCTAATGTCCGGGGTGATATTTCATGTGCTAGAGCTGAAGTAATTGTTGTAAGGAATGATGTTGCTACTGTACAGGATAAAGTAGAAGAAGTTCAAAGAGAGGTTAGTAATGTTCGAACTGATGTGTCAAATGTTCAAGTAGACATCAATAATGTTCATTCAGATGTTAACGATATGCAAAGCGATATCAATAAAATACAAGTAGAAGTCAATACTGTTTTTGTAGACATTGCTAAAGTTCAGACTGATGTTAACAAAGTAAGGGAGGAAATTGAAACTTCAAAAACACTTTGTGCGCGTAACATTAGTGCATTAACAACTCGGTTAGTTGACGAGTCTGTTAGGACAACGGCTTCTTTAGCTGGTTTAAAATACGATGTAGAGGTCATGAGAACCCAAGTATTAGATCACAATCGTTTACTTAAGGAGGACATCGAAGTAGATATTGCAGAAATGTTAACTGCAAATGTAACAGTGTGGAAAGATGAATGGAACAGGTCAAGTGGGGAACATGTAGATGAGATTCAGGAACGAATTGAAAGAAAACTTGCCAGTACACAAGTAGACATTAATAACGAAGTAGTTCAGATTAGGAAAGACTTGAATGTAAGGATGGATTCGCTATCCGAAAAGCAGGTAGAGGATAGAACACAGATAGGTCAGGACGTGCAAACATTAAAGGAACAAATTCATAAGGTTGTCTCAGATGTTAACGAAACTACGAGCAAACTGCAGAATTTGAAACTAGGAGAAGCTAGCATGATGGAAACCTATAAGGAAGAGTTGATTAGGAAAGTCATCACGGAAATCACAGACAAGGATACCGAAGGATTGACTGGTGAAGAGGAGAGAAATTACGTGAGAAGAGGTAACCTTAATACAGAAGAGAGAGATATTAGTCCTGAGGAACGTATATCCAGATTCATGGAAGAAGAAGAGGATCGGAATATTGAACCCGAATGGAAGTATCGTGATAGTGGGAGGAATTATATGGATTCATATCCGAGAAATGTGACAGTCATCCGGAATTTTGAAGACAAACCTCAAAAATTTAGCAACACTGATAGTCTCACACCGATTGAATATATCAGGAATCTTAAAGACTATTTCATAGAAGCCCACATTCCTAGAGAGAGAGAGATGAGAATCGTAGAAAGATTTCTAGCTGGAGGACTCCTCGAATGGTTTAGAGCTTTTCGGTACACTTTCAGCAATTTTGACGAATTTGCAGAGGCACTGATTAAACGATTCTGGTCAATAGAAGCTCAGAATTCATTAAGAGCTGAGGTATACTCGAGGAAGTATTCAGGTACTCTTCCAACACGGTACGCTGATTTCTTCACGAGTCAACTATCACGCTTGAGATTTTTGCAACCCCCATTGTCAACAGAGCAGTTGATAGATGCGATTTCACGTATGCTGCCTGTGGAGGTAAGAAGACTGATCATATCGTCAAACATTAGAGATTTGACAAGTATGGACGAATTGTTGAGAAGGCTTGACTACACGAGTCCAATGCCAAATTTGGTACAAAAAGGTCAGAGGCACGAATTCAAAGACGTTAATACGGTCTACATGGATCAAGTGCAACAAACTGATAAGCCTGAGGAAGGAAAAACTGAAAATGTAGGTCCTCACAGGAATAATTATTTCCGCAACCACAGATCCCAGGGTTACCGTCCATATCAGCAAAGACGAGGCTGGAGTAATAATAGAGGGAATTACAACAACGGAAGAGGTAGATACTACAACAATGGTTATAATCGAAATTATAACAGAAATAACCAGTACCAGAACCAGAATCAGAATTCTCAAGGTCAGGTTATGACACCCGACAAGTATCAAGAAAGAGAGAAAGAAAGTCAGCAGTATCTGAAGGAATTACGAGAAAAGGAAGCTGAAAATCAAAAGAAAAGACAGGATGTAGTGATCGATCCTGGTCCTTCTACAAGTCAGCAGAACTTGGAAAACAGGTATTCAGGACAGAAGAGACAGTAGAAAGGAGAGAATGCATTAGCCACACACAAACCAGAGTAGAAGAGACTTATGATTAAGGAACATTGAATAAATATTATCCAAGAGTAAGCCAATAATAATTCAATTTCGTGTTCAAGTGAATTGAGATATTTATAACACAGAGTTTAAAAACAATTTGCAACTGTTTTTAAAACGTGGTGAAGGGAGAATGCCCCCGGAAATTGAATTATATTGAGACCACGATGGCTGTATTGGCAAATATGAGTAAAGTTATGAATGTCATAGTTATGACGTGGATATTCATGACGTAGGCACGGATGACGCAGATTTCATGCAGGTAGGCTGGTTGAGCTGAGATTCTTAGTGACATCATGATTTTGTTCGAGAAAGATCCGAGATTTACGACGCAGTCGCAGGAAACAAGGTATTGTGCTAAGGAAGAAGCTACGCTATTGGAGGAGAGACTCGAACCAATGAACGATAGTTTGGAAGGAAGACGGAGATTGCTGAAACTACGATATTTGATTACTTTTGGCATGCAGATTTGTGGAAATCTATTTTCAGTTATGGCATTGATTTGGAATTTTGAAGAAATTAATTTTGAGTTTTTGAAATTTGAAAATCCGTCAAGTATAGCCAAAGTTAAAACTTCCAGCAATGACGCAGCAACAGGCTATGGAAGGGATGGATACGCCCCTTAAGAGGTTGATAAAAGGTCGTGCACAGGAGAGAGGAGCTCTCAGATCTCAGAACTCAGATCTCAGAACTCATAGTCTCAGAACGCAGTACTCAGATCTCAGAACTCATAAGCTCAGATCTCATATGTCAGATCGCATATATATTTCTGGTGATATATAGTTATTTTCAAGTGATTCAGTGTAGTAAGTTGTCTTTAGCGTGGTTAAAGCCCGGCGCATCGAACGAACTCGGAGCAGTTCCATTTTACGCTGCTCGAAACTAGGTGAAGTTGAAACGCTCACATTAACGTTTCCACCAGTCAAGATATCAAGCGCTAACTTCAGCCTGTATTATAATTCTATTGGGCAGTATAACATTGAGGTGTATAGAAGATTTGAACAATTTCACAGTTATACTTCGAAAGATATTGGAACTTTAAGGCTGCCAACAAAAGTGATTTTCTCGCCACAGGAGAAACACTTTTAAATTCCACATTATACACTACGGCTGACACGTGGAGTGCAACAGTGATATTGGAGAATACGTTTGGTATTACAACGATACATTAGACTATGGAACATTATAATCTTGCAGTGCTTTCAATGATTATAACAATAGTTGAGATGGAAGGCTAAGGCTTTAATGCAATTGGGACATATATCATTGGAGTAAAGTAACAGCATGGAACTTCGTTAATCGTCTTTCTACAAAAGCGAGCATGTAGTGAACATCCAACTACACTCATGCATCGTGAATCCATCGCTGAATTATACCAGATAACAGTGGAAATATTTTCATACTCCACAACTATGAATATTTCTGCGGAAATAACTACATTAAACTTCATGGCGAATTCCTGCAAGAACTTCAGAGAACTTTCAAGAGAGGCCAGGGTTGTCCCGGCGCACAAAGAAGAGTTTTGCCAGAAGGATGTTTTTCGTATCCACGGAGCAGTGCAATTTCGGAGGAGGAAGCAGTTCGATTCTCCGAGGACGCTGATTCCAAATTCGAGGACGGAGCACATCTTTACGCTGGTGAATTGGAACCAACAGCAGTTTTCTTTGAAAACTTTCCTCTGGAACTTCAATCAACAGATAAGGTAGTCGTGAACGTTTCTTGTATTATTTGAGTCTTGTAGCGATATCTGAGCAACCATTCTTCCCATATTTTCTGTCCTATCTTTTGCCCCATTTTCTTGATCGATATTTCTGTACTCAGTACACTTCCATGATTTATGCCTTTTTCTTCGATTTTTGAGACATTGCTATGTCATTGGCATACTTAATAATTTTGGATCAGTTGAGACTGATGATTTAGATTCTTTCAGTAATTTGCATATTTTTGTAGTCACGATTTGACTGTAAAGTTAACGATTTGCTATGGCAGATTTGAATTCAGACAGCGTGTCATTTTATTAAAGTAATTCTATTCAGTAAATTACTTTGACCAATTTTCTGTCATCCTCAAGAAAGAAGAATGATTAAAAGATTTTAGAGCGTTAAAATCTATTACGATATCGACGATCTTTGAAATACTAGTCGTCTTATGAACATGATTGCAACATAGACATTTATCATTGCATTATAGACAATTTTATGAAATATGAACGTTAATTACAATTTATTGAATACACTATAGTAATGAACATTTGATAGGAGTTTTTCTCAATTCTAGATTGGAACAATAATGTTTGCATTCCACAATCTAATTGTATTCTATTCGACTATTTTGCAGTTTAGATGAACTTTGTTTGAAGATAGTATTTTTATACTGCGTTACTTTGAAGATGTTAATCTCAATTTTGATAGACCAGGCAGGAGTGTCTAATCGTATTTGCTATTAAATTTATTTGTGATTGGCAAATTTTTACTTCATATCGATTCATGAATGAAACCCACGAAGGTTAAATAATAACAGTCATTATTACAATTGATGAATATAAGAATTTTTAAAGAGGAACAATGGATGTATAATCGTTAGTTCAGTGGACGTGTAAAAGTCGCTGTTGAGTAATGCCCTTGAATAATGAAGGAGGTTCCCACAATAATTAATGAAGTTGATGAATTAATAAGTGGAGGTTCTTGTGTGTAGTTTGGAAGATTTTTATGCCATATATATGAAGATATATGATGAATTTTGGGCCAATTTTTGTGCCATTTTTGTGCGTTATGAGCGAAGTATTTTCCCGCTGGTTGTATTATTCTTGTTCTTTGAAAGATTATTCATATGAAGATACTGTTAAAATTAACAAGAGTGTTAAATAATTTGAGATAAAGATTTTGAATGGAGGTTACCGTCACAAATATTAATAATTATTATTAAATCTGAATTTGACAGTTAAATATAACTAACCTTCATTGGTCGATTATATCAACACGATTTGAGTAATTATCAACCGGATAAACGTGTGGTTTAATATATTTCTTGTATAAATAATATAAACAATATAACATTGTAAAAGAATTTTGTAAATATCTTTGATAATAATTTAAAATGATAGTGATTAATACAGGCGTGTATAAAATTTTCAATGGTCATTTGACATTGTTATAAACAATTTATTATTGTTATAAATAATTAATGAACTTTTGTTATTAACATTTAGAGTTTTTTTTATACTCTAAACAACGCAAGTTAAGCAAATGGTTTGAACAAATAATCATGATTTGGGATTGTTGGAGTAATCCACTGGTGTTTGAATGAAGCATGTAAGACATTTGCGTGATAATATTTCAGTTGAGATGTGAACATTTACGTATTTGAAAAAGGAGAGCCAAGCTCTAAGGTAACACGCTTATGCTAGGGTTGAACGAACGGGAGTCCGCTTTGACCATGCAGGTGCCTTGCAGCTGGCCCGGACAACTGTGTTACTGAGGCCAAGGACGGTTCCATAATAGCCTTGTGGCTATAAATAAAATGTGAAGTATATAAACACGCAAAACAATTGATATATGTGTCTCATCCCAAATCCCGTTTCCATTCCCAGTGCATTATTATTTTTACGTTGCTATGAGCTTGAGAAAGCTGAAACATTATATGTAGAGAATACAGGTCCTACAGGAGGACATGGTTATATGGTCGATGGCTTCTGATTGCCGCGTTGATTTTTTTTTTTTTTTTTGTTAAATCATTCTTTATGTGAAATAAATTATTGTGCAGTTTAAAGTTTCTCGTCTTCGTTCTGGTTCATTTTAAATATCATGGTGGAGGTTATTGTGTGGGCATACTTTTAAGTGATCCAGTTGACAACCCAGTCCCCGAGATAAATTTAAGAGGTAAGTAAAGGTAAGTATGAACCCCCGTCTATTTTGGTGTGTTCCACAATAATTTTCTTGTTAACTATTGTGCTCTAATCTCGATAGTATCTGTCAGTGCCATTTTCATTGATGTAGCTGTGCCGGTGCGTTTGATTATTGGCAATCCGATTGAGGGGGCGGATATCTGACAGCCTACTATCCGGATATCGGGTACAGTACGGATCAGATTCACAGTCATCACAGTGACAAAGTACAAACTTCACACATTTAAACGAAGTAATCAACAAAGTTTAGACAGAAACTGATGAAATGCTGGAGCTCCACCGATTTGGATATATACGGCACAAGCGTATCACCAAATGCCGAACTTCTTGAGCCATGTGCATCATCGCTTTTCAAACCTTGTCGGCGCAACGCAGGGCGCAAGCGTAGGGTGTGCCTAAAGAGTGAGATGCGCGAGGGAAGAGTCATGTTATTTAACCTTGTTTATTTGTGGATTTAGACAGCTCCTTAACCCGGTCAAGTCAACCCCTGGCACTATCCAGCCCATGACGGGCTAAGGCCGACCAAGCGACCGCTGCCCAGCCATATGGCCTGCAGATATTGGGGTGACGCGTGATCAGCGCGTCGGGTCCCCTCGGCCATTAATCTTGGTATTCGTGATCGGGGCGCTGTCTCACTGTCAGACAGCTACTCAATTGTCCTCACGAGGCTGAGTGCACCCCGTTCCAACCCTCACGTCAGTTTTAAAATCCCTGACAGAGCCGGGGATCGAACCCGGGGCCTCCGGGTGAGAGGCAGGCGCGCTACCCCAACACCACGTCCTTAACCCGGTCCATGAGGCAATTATAATTGGCTACATGGATAATTCTTGCCAGGCGCGTCCATGTCGCGGGGGTGGGCAATGGTGCTGTAATATACCATGGAACTACAGTACCGGCTAAGTTCTGGTGAGGACCCAGTCCTATGGGGTATAACATAGGCCCTGTGCACAGGGTTACGTGCGAAGACCTCAACGGAATCTGCAGCAGAGAAGGTGGACTTCGGAACGGTGGAGATTGCGGAAGAGGCAACCCAATACTCAGGGAATAGTATGAGTACAGCATCAATCGGCAGCGTCTGTTTCCCAGGTTAGGGGCGGCTGCAAGGGCTTCTGTTTCCCATGTTAGGGGCGGCCTGTATAATAGCTTGCAGTAGCTTCATAAAATGCCTTTGGGGGTGGCGACCCCATCGTAATAATAGCCTAAAATGGAAGTGGCACTTCAAATGATTCGGAGAAGGTTAGGGCGTACCCTGCAGGCGACACGCAGTTCTTTTGGTACTGGGGGAACTGTGAGAAATGGGCGACCAGTAACCGAAATGAAAGTGGGAATCATGAATGTCATGACCCTGACAGGCAAGGTGGAAGAGGTGGTAGACTTCATGGAGAGGGAGAATGTTGGAATGATGGGGCTGAGTGAAGTGAAATGGAAAGGTAAAGGAAGGAAGAAATTGAGGAAAGGATATACATTATACTGGAGTGGTGGCCAAGAGGCAAAAAATGGCGTGGGAATGATAACCTCGAAACAACTGGAGGAGTATGTTGAAGTGGTCGAGTGTGTGAGTGACAGAATAATGAAAATTAGAATGAAGATGAAAAATGACGTGATGGACTTCATACAAGTGTATGCACCACAGACTGGAAACAGAGAAGAAGATATACAAGTATTCCTGGATGATGTAGAAAGAGTAATTTCAGATGTAGAAGTGGTGATCATGGGAGATATGAATGCACAAGTCGGAAACGAGAGACAAGGAAAGGAAGAAGTCATTGGACCATATGGATATGGGAAAAAGAACTGGGAAGGAGAGGAACTTGTAAACTTTTGTGAAAGGAATGGACTGATAGTGGGTAATTCATGGTTTCGGAAGAAAAACAGCAGGAAAATTATGAGATATGGTTGGGGCGATAGAAGAACAAAATCAGTAATTGACTACTTTCTGGTGGAAAGGACTAATCGCAGAAAGCTGATAGATGTGACAGCTTTACCAGGAGAAGCATTTGATGGGGACCATAGAGCTGTGGTGGCAAAATTTAGATGGGGAAAATTGGAAAACCTAAAGGAGATCAGAGAAAGTAAAATAAAAGTATGGAAATTGAAAGACAAAACTGTACAGGAAGATTTTCAGGAGAGATTGAAGCAACAAATCCCAGTTACTGAAGTGGAAAACATAGAAGAGGAATGGTCCCACTTTAAAAAGGCATTTGTTGGTGCAGCAGAGAGTGCTTGTGGTAGGACGTCAACAAGAGTGAAAGAGAAGGAGACACCGTGGTGGAATGAGGAAGTGAGGAAAGCAGTGTAAGAAAGAAGTCTGCATGGAAAGAATGGAACCGAGATCAAACAGAAGAAAGCAAAAGGAAGTATCACGACAGCAAACGGAGGTGTAAGAAAGTGGTAGGAGAAGAAAAGAAGAAAAGTTGGGAAGAATTTACACGAAGAATGGAAACAGATGTAAGTGGCAGTAAAAGGATGCTGTATGGGCTTCTAAGAAGTAAGAGGAAAGAAAGAGTTACCACAAAGTTGGTGAAAAAGGAAGATGGAGAGTTGTTAACACACCCAGAAGAGATAAAGGGACGATGGAAGGAGTATTTCGATAAGCTACTGAATGTGAGCAATTGTACTGGTGAGATGGAAGTGACACAACCTGACGACTCTATAACAGAAGATGATATAACAATGCTGGAGGTGGAATTAGCAGTACAGAAAATGAAGATGGAAAAAGCAACAGGGGTGGATGAAATCAGTGTAGAAATGATAAAGGCTGCTGGACCTGTTGGTATGCAATGGTTGTATTGACTGCTAAAGTGTGTGTGGAAACGGAAATGTGTACCAGAAGACTGGGAGAAGGGGCTAATAATACCAGTGTTTAAGAAGGGGGACAAGAAGGCGTGTGATAACTATAGAGGGATCACCCTCTTATCACAGATAGTAAAAATACTGGAAAGGATATTAGAAAGAAGAATGAGAAGAAAGGTGGAAGGAGAGTTGCAAGAGGAACAGTATGGCTTCAGGAGTGGTAGATCCACAGTGGACCCAATCTTTAGCTTGAGGCAGGTGATGGAAAAGAACTGGGAATATGGAGAGGATTTGATCATGACTTTCATAGATCTAGAAAAGGCATATGATAGTGTCCCCAGAGAGAAGGTATGGGAAACCATGGTTAAGAAGAGACTGGGAAGAGAAATGTTGGAAATGGTGCAAGCAATGTACAACAACTGTGTTAGCAGGGTACTGACCCCAGTTGGAAAGACAGATTGGTTTAGGAACAAGACTGGACTAAGACAGGGAAGTGTGCTGTCACCTCTCTTGTTCATAATGGTGATGGAAGAAATTGTAAAGGAAACAAAGGAAGCATATGGACATAAAGAAATGAAGTTACTGTTATTTGCAGATGATATTGTGGTCTGGGGAAGGAACACCAAAGAAGTGCAAAAACAACTACATGCACTGAACGAAAATATTCAGAAGTACGGCCTGAAAATCAGTATAGAGAAAAGCAAGACCATGGTGATGACAAGAGGGGAAAGACAAGGAAAGGGCACTGTGAAAATTGGAAGTCAGAGTTTGGAAATTGTGGACACGTTCAAATACCTAGGAAGTGAATTGATGCAAACTGGTAGGTTGGACATGGAGATTGGCAGGAGGGTACAGCAGAGCAATGCATTCTATCAAAGTGTAAGAAAACTTGTTTGGGATAAGGAAGTACCAAGGAAAAGCAAGGAGGTAATGTATAAAGTGTACTATGTTCCCATATTAACTTATACAGCTGAGACTTGGACCCTGACAAGCAGGCAAGAGAGTAGAATCCAAGCCAGTGAAATGAAATTCCTAAGAAGTATGATAGGAAAGACAAGGAAAGACAGAGTGAGGAATGAAGATGTTAGGAAGGAAGTTGGGATGGGAAAACTAAATGAGAGAATTGAGAAGAATAAACTAAGGTGGTTTGGACATGTAAAGAGGATGGAGGAAAATAGAATACCAAGACAGATGCTGGAGGCGAAGTGCAAGGGTAAGAGAGCAAGAGGAAGACCTAGAACAAGGTGGATTGATTCAGTGAAGAACAGCATAAGAAAAAGAAATCTGGACAGGGACAAGATCGTGGAAGAAGAATGGTGGAAGGAGAGAGGAAAGTGGAGAAGTGCCATAAATACCCCGACCCGGCAAGAGCTGGATAAGGGGAAATGATGATGATGATGATGATGATATTAAAAAAAAAGCTTATCTAATTGGAGACGATCAAATTTATAATGAAATTGTAACAGCTCATGCTTTTGTAATAAACGCGCGTGCTGTTGTTTCCTGGCAGGAGTAATGATTTTGTGTGTAAGATACTGTTACCTTAGTTTAAAACCAGGCTCAGAAATAATAGTTCGAAATGTTCCTTTTTGGATCATCGTGGTAAGGGGACAAAGCTCAAAGGGCCTCGGCTCTCGGCTCAGTTGGCACCTTGGCGGGAAACGGCATAGGGGGCAAAATTAGATTGTTGGTTCGGTAGAATAAAGAAATTACGACTAAGAAGGCAAGATGGCCTTTCTCATTTAAAGCCTAACGTAGTATTAAACCATTTATACAATTCTTTCTGGTTATTTTATTTTTATTATTTATAAGGGTAGCCTACTTTAAAAATTTGCCTTGCACCTAATGCTTGGGGCAACGCCCCTCCCCTGTGTTTTACGCCTCTGCCTCCTGAACTAGAAGCCAGGAATTGAAGCTTTCGCATGTGCATGCACACATTTGCAAAATTTGATTAATTTCATTCACAATGATTTTATGGTTAGAAATAATTTGTGTCCAACAGTGTCACCCTACTACCCATGCATTAGGGTGGCTTCGGTGGCGTAGTTGGTAGCATGCTGAGCTTCTATGCCCAAGATCGCGGGTTCAAACCCGACCGAAGTCGTCGGATTTTTTAAGAGCGTTAAAAATCCCTCAGTATGCCTTCTTTCGAAGGGGAAGTAAAGCCGGTGGTCCCATGTCATAGATTTATGGCATGTTAAAGAACCTTCCACTAATTACACCTGTGTGAAGCTAAATTGTATAGGTTAAGAATGTAAACAACGCTCTTAGGTTCCTACGTTTGTTGCCAAGATCCGACTGCGGTGGTGTCTGGTGGCTAGTTCTGAACTAGTAGTCGTTGATGGTGGCGTTTGGCATCAAAAGTAGGAACTATTTGAAAAATTCAAAAGTCTGCGGCCCTTACTTGAATTTTAAAAAACAAACAGACAACACACACTAATACAGTCATCACAATTAACACCGGTTATCAGACAGATTCTACACACACACCCAAAGTACACGGGGCTACATGACCGCATTGTCGCAGACCCTAAACTTAAGAACCAACCAACCTACCATGCATTAGGTTCTCTTATAAGCAATATTTGTTTTAATGGTTGGTGTTTTGTAAGAATTTAATGGTTTTATTTTTCTGTTGGGCAATGTTATTTTAAATAATGTTTGTGAGATTAAGTCATGCATGTAAAAAGCCACATCAGAAACAGATTGAAACAATACATGATATCAAATCAATTTTGGAAATAGATGATAGCCTACTAGTTATGACACACACTCCGTATGCCTCACTGGTCCGATTCGACCATTGCATGCCCTTTGGGACAAATGACCTCAATGTTCCGTGGCTTAAAACCACCCTTCTCAATAAGCAGCTGTCCCCCCAGGGGCCCACGGCTAGTGGGACGTGGGTTGGATACCACGGGACCCCAACTGAGTTCGGCATTGCTTCCACTTACTTGTGCCAGGCTCCTCTCTGTCATCTTTCCTATCGACCACACTTGGTCAACTCTTGTTCTTTTCCGACCTCAACGGTATTAGGGTATCGGAGGCCTATGGATTCTTTTACTTTCCCGCCTTAATTGGCCCTTGTCTCATCTTTCCTGATCCCTCATTCTTCAAGGAGTCAGACCTTTTGTTCTCTTCATATCTCCTGCCTTCTGCTCAAGGCCCTTAAGGAGGCAGGGTGTATGTAGTCCCACCACTTCTGGTACACTTGCCACGGTGGGTGAGTGGTTATAGTGTCGGACTACCAACCCCAAGATTGCAGGTTCGCCCCTGGCCATGGTAAGTGATTTTTGAAGGCGACAAAAATCACGATACTCATGTCATACGTTGTTGGCATGTTAACCCTTAGCTACACGCATCTCTTTCACTAACATTCGTACACGCTAGCGGCATTTTATGCCGCAATATATTTTTTCATTCTTTTTCGTAATTTAGTGTCTTGCTAAACGGCTAAAATTGATTTGTATGGAGAATTATGTAGAACCTATGAGAATACATTGAAAAAATCTTATCATTATGTATGAAATTCTTATTAATAAAATATATTTTTAAGTAGGATCGGAGTAACAAGAAGAGACAGGGTGAGGAATGAAAAGGTCAGGGAAATGGTGGAAGAGGAGCCCTTGCAAGGTAGGATTGAGACATCAAGACTGAGGTGGTATGGACACTTAAAGAGAATGGATGAGAAGAAGATTCCCAAGAGGATACATGAGATGCAGATGCAGAAGAAACGACCAAGAGATAGATGGCTGAAAGGAGTGGAGGAATGTGTCAAGAAGAGAGGCAAGGACTGGACCAGAGTGACAGCGGAGAGGTGGTGGGAAGAAAGAACTATGTGGCAAGGCTTATGTTCCAAACAGACCCAGCCTGGGGCTGGAAACTGTACAAGATGATGATGATGACTTAATGTAATTAAAAATTCTTATAAACATTTATTGGACAACGAAGGAAAATAATAATTTTAGCACACAAAAGAGATATTGAGAATTATTGGATTGAGATTGCCCTTTTTTTAGGCTCATATTACAAGACATTGTACCTGATGCTCAACAAGCTCAAGAAATACACTTGTCAGAATCATGTAGGCCTTTACACTAAGATTCTTGGCTTGGAAAAGGACACTTTCTGCTAATTTACAGTACGAAATATAATATACAGTGCCTAAATACACAAAATAACTCAGCACGTGGACTTAAAAATCGATTAGATCGTCTTCATCCAGTGACCCTTCTTGCTCATCAAGTACTTGGAGCAACCTTTCAGCTCCTGTTGTTGATAGCCATGTCGAGACCTTTAAACAGAAGTCAAGCGTGCAGACTAGACTATGTGCTGACATCGATAATAATGATAGAAGCATAGAAAGAAACAACAAAGGTAAAATAAGTTAAATACTTACATTATTTCACAACGCCAACTCCATCCATTTGTTACACGCTAGCGGTACGGAATGCCGCATTCGCGCACCTCACAACTTTGACAACCTGTCTCAGACTAACTGGGAACCATACAGGCTCCGAACCTACTCCCTCCCCTGCAGCACATGTCGAACAAAGGATATAGCAGGCGATTTCACAGAACTCGTAAGTGTTTACCACGTCAAACAAAATTTTGCAAAAAAAAACGGCACTGAATGCCGCTTAGCGTGTATCTAAGGGTTAAAGAACCCATTTGAATTCAGTAGGCCGTCTTCAATGGCAAAATTAATCTCGGGATTTTCCGCCAACACAAAGTTCCTCCATTCTCTACTTGAAAGCGCTGTAGTGTCAAGGAGTTTAGATATCTAACCCCCTTGACTTTCATAGCGTTCAAAGGAACGACGAAATTCGACATGCAAGCTACCCTCTGGGTGTCAAGTAACAAAGCTTGCACCAGGCACCCGAGGCCATACGATATTATTACTTCTGGTACACCGTCAAGGAACTCATGGCTGGTGAGTTCGGGTGTTGGCAACCCCGAGGGATTCCTGAGCTGGGTCTGGTTTTTCCCCCCTTTTTCCATTGCCTCTGCGGCGGTCCCTCTCTTCTTTTCATTTCCTATCTGCCTTTCCTGGCTCTCCTTCCTTCCAAGTCCTTCACTCCTCATTCTTCGAGGGTTGAGGGCATTTCTTTTCCTCCTGTCCATTGTTTGCCTTATTCTTTATTTGTTTACCATTTCTTCTTCTAGTTTGTAAGACTGTAGTTAGTATTAGTTATAGTTTTTCATTACATTCTCATCTCATGTTTCACTATCACCCAAACCATTAGGGGTGGATAACCTAGATGTTAGGCCCCTTAAAACAATTATCATCATCATCAATAAGCAGCCTGCAGGTCAGGTGGCAGTTGACCTTGAATATGTATGGTTGGCTGATCTAAAATCACAATGTTAGATTGGAAGGCAATAATATTAGCTCCTCTTGAATCATATGATGAAATGAAACTTCAGTTCTTTGTTCAACTGCTTATCATCTCCTGTACTCTGAAGCCTACTGCAACACAGTGGCTGCCAGTCCTGTCTCACATTGCTCCACCAAACCTGCGACGATCAAGAGCCCTTGTTCAAGAATATGATAAGATCATGTCCAATCCAACTCTACCCATTCACAGGGATGTTGCTGATCTCTGGAGACAAAGGCTGAAATCCCGTAAGCCACCAATGAAAACAGCTAAGAATCTAATGCATGCTGGTTTCAATTTAAAAGAGGAATGGAAAGAGCAATGGTTTCGTACTTCACCGGAGTGGCCAAGCCTCTTTAATCCAAACCATGCCCCAGCTGGTTTCAGTTTGCCAAGAAGAACGTGGTTATCACTAAACAGGTTTCGCACTAATTGTGGAAGATCTGCGTTCTTCCTTCACCAGTGGGGCTTCAGGGACTCTCCAGCATGTGAGTGGTGCACTGGTCCAGACCATGCATCACATAATGGACAAATGTCTTCTGCGTGCTTATGGTGGAGACCAGAAAGACCTTGCTGATGTCTCAGTATCCCTAGTGCAATGGATAAATAATTTAGATATTCATGTGTATTTGTTCACAACTTAGTACCATGTATTCTTTGCAGGTTTTTGTTTAATATTGTATATACTTGTCCATTGTGTAAAATTCCATAAGCTTAATAATAATAGTTCTTTGTTTCAGAAAAATCAAACAGCTATCACATCAACATGTCGCCTGAACTGGAAACTGAGCTCCTAGATGTTATGAAGGCTGATGATTTCATAAAATTCACAGAACTCATACATGAAGTGGACTTGAATTCCCTGAGTGTACTTCACAAAAGTTTATATTTAAGCTGCACAAATAGCAAGCACTCCAAGTACCTTAAAGCTCTATTGGAATATGGAGTTCACCCAAACACTTTGCTGTTGCATCGTTCTTCAACTATGCCAGCGCTTCATGTAGCTGCTTCCAGCAACAATCCAACAGCCTTGACAATCTTGCTCCATAATGCGAGTACTCTAGTGAACGAAGTGGATGATACCAAGAGAACAGCACTGCATCATGGTGTGATACCAAGAAAAGATGTACTCCTAGATCAAGCAAACCGTTGTGTGCAATTACTTCTTAGTGACTCTTCCATCAGCGATGTTCAGCACCTCACTGGTTCAGATGTAGCATTAATCCAGAGAAGCAAGATTGATGTTGATGCAGTGGACATGTATGGATGTACGGCTCTGCACTATGCAGCCAAATATGGAGACCATGAAATGGTTCTGACACTACTGAGGAAAGGTGCTAATATGGGTGTGAAAGATCGAGCAGGATTGACTCCACTTTTAGACATTGGACCTTCAACATTGGAAGTCTTTTTAGACGAATGCCTGAGAACAAAAAATGCAAAATCACCCCATGAGTATATGTATACATTGTCATTCAGTTTTCCATTTCTACCCAGTACCCACAACCACACAAGAACTGCATGTAACAGCGGCAAAGCTGACATAATATCGTGTCATAAGGAACAAAGCTCATACACTTTCTCTACAGAAATGGAGACGCTTGGCGAGATCAGCCAATTGAAGGACACGCGGAAGCTTCTCAAACACCCAGTAATCACTTTATTTCTGAACATAAAATGGCATAAAATTAAGGCCATATTTTATTTTGATATTTGTTTTTATGTCGTGTTCCTCGCATTACTCAATTTTTATATAATTGAACGGCAAAGTGGGGCATGTCGAACCGCCAAATATATCACAACTAACTCTACTCTGCGTAATACCAGTGACCAAATAATACCTTGTGGGATCCATCATATATTATTCCAAATATTTTTAGCATTTGCCTTGGCCCTCCTTGTTCTTCGAGAAGTTACTCGATTTATCATTTCCTCCAAAAAGCATATCCTTACACCAGGGAATTCTGTGAAGTTGATTCTGACTCTATTTACCATCACTTCAATCAGCATGCCTGCTTGTGATGCTAGGCAACATGTATCTGCTTTAACAATTCTTATTTCTTGGTTTGAACTCTTCTTACTGACAGGAAATCTTCCAACTTTATCCATACAACTAGAGATGTTGAAAACAGTAAGTTTTACATTTCTGAGGTTCATGATATGGTACACAATTTTGATATTAGGATTTTCATTCAGCTTTTGCATATTACTTGATAATGGCAAGCACTATGAAGAGGGGACTGTTCATAGTTTCTTCTTAGATCCTGCTAGATCCTTCTTCAAAACAATCATCATGATGGCAGGAGAATTTGATGCTGTAGATGTGCCATTGTCTTCCTATCCTGTGACCAGTCATTTAGTATTCCTGACCTTTGTTTTCCTGATAGCTATTGTATTGTTGAATCTACTGAACGGGCTTGCTGTAAGCGATACTCATGCCATCAGAATAGAAGCTGAAGTGTATAGTCTTGTGTCACAAGTGAGAACCATCTCCGAAATAGAAGCTTCCCTCTTAAATTTGCAAGCGTCACATTTCTTTAAATGGTTCTCTAAACTACCATGTATTAAGCTCCTGTTCAGGAACATGTTTATATTTCCTTTCCTTTCAGACAAGAAAGAGATTTCTGTTTACCCAAACTGGAAGAAACACAATGTTGTAATAAACAGATCAAATGTTGCAAATGAATACATCCACATTATCAATTGGAGTTTCAAAAATACCCTTAGTAATGCTATACACATTCTAATTAATAAGAAGAAAGCCTCCAACACAAACGCCGTGAAAATGTATCTCGAGCTGAAAGAAGCACTAATGGATATTCACAAGATGTTGGACAGCTTTGAAAAGTAATTAATTAAGCACCTATGTAAACGCTCAAAATACATGCGAAGGTCTAAGACAAGAAAAACATAGTTTTTCTATGTTATGGTAGTTGATTCATTTAGGGGATTTGTGACATCATGGACAAATAGTCTCATATTCTTGGGTGTGAGTGGAATCTGTCTGATAACTTGTGTCACTGATTATGAAAAACGTATGGCCTCGGGTACCGGGTGCAAGCTTTGTTATTTGACGCCCAGAGGGCAGCTTGCATGTTGAATTTTGTCATTCCTTGTCCACATACACACGCAAGGTAAGATGCGCATTTGATTGACAAGAAACCTCATTTTCAAGTTCTTGTTATCTATCCTACCACCATATAAGTTATTTTTGCTAATATTCATAAATTTATTTTTCTTTATGCACAGTTTCTCTTCTCCAACAAATCTACGTCTCAATCCTTCGAATCAACAGAATTGGATGCCGCATTTTCAATTTTCTATGAGTAAGTCAGTCATTGTATTTCCGTCTTTTTTCTTCACCTACATTACTTCGGAGAATAACGACCTAAAATAGCCTTTCTTTTCTTTTTTCATTCTTTCAGAACACAATATTCGTCATATATACGCTCACTATCGGCACCGTGTCGCATGTGAATTGAACAACATCCACGCCAATCGCCAATGGTTAAAAAGGGGCCAGCGTATAATGGAGAACACCATTCCGAGAAGAATTCACAGTTCAGAACTATTTTACATTGCAGAATCAACGGACATATAGCAGTCCCAAACAAAAGTTTTACAATTTAATACTGTGTTATTTTTAATCTCGTTTTTTAACATGTCTTCTTGCTTTTTAAATTCAAAGTGCACCATGTATACTATTAGGCTACACAAGGCCATATATTTTCAATGTAGTCTTTAGCATAATAACCCACATGTTTTTTAGTAGAATAAGTATTTGCACGCACAGGCATATACCTTAGTGAATCCTGTGTTTTTATTACTTTTAGAATTTTAAAGATTATTACATCCAAATTATTCGATGTCTTATGATGTTTTCTAAAGTTAAAATCAAGTCACTACAAGGACTGAAGAAGGGACCATATGGTCTCGAAACATGTATCATAAGTTTCTATGAACAAAGTTGTGAATTGTATTGAATAGGGCGGAATAAATAGTAACTTTACTGTATTCAATTTGCGTCAATACGGGCCAATATGAGCGAAATGACGAGTGTATTACAATGTGTATAAACATTTCCTGTACCAGATTTCATTGCGTTTGGAACATTAAATCGCGAGAAAGGTCTATTTAAAATTTTCAAATTCGCTTGGCCGCCATGTTTGTTTGGTAGTTAACCGGTTTTTGAAAGTCTTATAGATGAACTTCCAGTAGTGCCCTTTATCGCCGTACAAAATTTCAGGGTGATACCGCTAATAGTTTCAGAGATATAAAATGCCGGTGAAATATTTCGCAAATCCGCCATGTTGGATTGGTGAGAGGTAACAAAATTTGAAGGGCACGGTCGTGGTCGTCCGGAATAGTGCTATGAACTTACCGAGTTTCATTGAAATCGCTCCAGCCGTTTAGAAGTTATTAGGGGGACACACACACACACACGTGGACAAAAGGTGATCTCATAAGCCTATTTTTTTTTCAAAATTGCAAATAGGCTAATAAATAAATCTTGAAATTGAAAGTAAAATTAACTTAATTAAATGCATTAGTTTGTTTTATATCAGATAAATTATATCTGTAAATTATCAATTTATTTAGTAACCAAGGAATTTTAAAATAATTATTTCACTAAAACTGGGGGGGGCCTAGCCCCCCCCGGTCCAGGGCTAGAACCGCCTCTGCTCACGGTGTCGAGAACCCTTGTGTTTGATATCCTGTCTCCAAAGGCGGCCCGTGCTATTGGACTCAAGGACGCCGCCCCTCCACTGCCTCCTGCAATCGCAATGTTCTTTCTGCTTGCCGCTAGGGAGCACTCAATGATTTGCCATCGCAACCAAGTTCCTCTTCTCGCCGGAAGATGGCTCCTGAACTCGTTTGGACTCAGTAGAAATTGCCCGCTTGATAATTTACGTTGCTATGACAACGAATTCCTCCATGTATCCCCTCTCCCCGCTACGTCAGGGAGGAAGTGGACTCAGTGTGCTTGAGTCTCAGCCGAGCCAACGACAGGCAGGGAGTGAGTGCATGGATTGTATTGGTACCAACATGAAAGTGCGGGAACTTAAACAAACTGTGTTTAGCTCATTGAGCTTACCTGAAAAAGTTGACAGTGGTCGTCCAGTGCCAGTATTGAATATAACGCAAGTTCAAGCTGCGTGTAGGGCCCGTGGCGCATTTACACGTAAATTTGATGCGTCCGTATATGATAAATGTTTTTGGTTGTGTGGGTGTGAGGACAGCAACGCTTTCTTCTGCTTTGTGTGTTTACTGTATGGAGGTGGTGACAATTGGACAAAAGAAGGAGTAAATGATTTGAAGCACCTGCATGTGAAAATAAAGAAACATGAGAAATCAACTAGACATCAGAATAATACTGTCAGTTTCCAACTTCTCGGCAGATATAACATTGCCGAAAGTTTAAGTAGTGCGCATATGGAGGCTGTTCGTGCTCATAGTGAATTGGT
This sequence comes from Meconema thalassinum, assembly GCA_946902985.2. Classification (NCBI taxonomy): domain Eukaryota; kingdom Metazoa; phylum Arthropoda; class Insecta; order Orthoptera; family Tettigoniidae; genus Meconema; species Meconema thalassinum. The sequence goes on from OX336390.1 coordinate 792,464,205, forward strand.
TACAAAAAATAGGGAGGTTCTGTCAAAAATAATTGATATTCTGAAATTGTGTGGTGCGTGTAATCTGCCTCTTCGTGGCCACTACGAATCGGCTTCCTCGCATAATAATGGTGTATTTTTGGTGTTAATAGAATACAGCAAGAATCTTGATCCACTGTTATGTACACATTTTGAAAATGCAAAAGTTTTTAAGGGTACTTCAAAAACAATTCAAAACGAGCTCCTGGAATGTATGTTTCAAGTTTGTAGAGATTTCATAACAAACGAAATCAGGCAGTCATCATTCTTAGCCTGTATGGTTGATGATACTACAGATGTATCGACTCGGACCCAGACAGTGATTGTGTTTCGATACGAATTGAACGGAACGGTACACGAGCGTTTCTGGGGATTTTTCAATGCAGAAAACCTTACTGGTGTAGGTTTATCAAAATGCATTTTACAAGAATTGCAACTTTTATTACAAGACCATCCCGAAAAATTGATTACACAAACGTATGATGGCGCTGCAGTATTTCGAGGACATTTAGGTGGTGTCAATGTCATAGTAAAAAATGTCTATAAAAGTGCCCATTATATTTACTGCTATGCACATCAGTTGAACAGGCTCCTGGAAAAGGCGTCATCGAGGGTTTCCAGTGTAAAAGTTTTTTTTGTTAATCTCAAAGGCATGTCAGTTTTTTTCTCGAATTCTCCAGAAAGAACAGCCGCACTCGATGACGTATGCAGTGTAAGAATACCAAGAGTGTGCGAGACCAGGTGGAATTTTCGTTCGAGGTTGGTAAGGACAATTTTTGAGAATAAAGACTCAATTCTGCAGTGCTTTGAAAACATTCAATCTGAGGCGTCAAAACCTCATACCGCTGAAACAGTGTCACAAGCTGCTGGATTTATTAAGTGGCTGAATGATGATACCTTCTTATTCGGGTTGAATTTCTTCAATAAAGTGATGCCTCATGTGGACATTTTATATGCTCAGTTGCAAAAGGTCAAAACAGACGTTGCAAAAATACAACATGCACTGCATTGTTTTGAGTCTACATTGCAGAATATCAGACACAGTTTGCCGAGTTCAATCCAGACAACACAAGAGCCATTACCAAAAAAGCGATGTGGAAGCTCCGCGCAAGATTTAAATGCCGCCGCAAGAGAAATATGTGATTACATGCTCGCCGAGGTGAAAGATAGATTTGAGTTCAGGAATCATCTTTCAGGAGCCAAATTGTTCCTGCTTGAAAACTATGAAGACTACAGGAAACGGCTGCCCGTTGAAGATGTAAACCGTTTTTGTGATGCTTTTCCTGTAATTGACAGAGATGATTTCGTACACGAATTGGGTGTTTTCTACTCACGGCCAGAGTTCTCTCCAAATGGCAACATAACCGGGTGTTTAAAAACTCTTGATTTCCTTATTTCAATTGGACTAGATACTACTGTTTTTAAGGAAATAACAAAGGCATTAAAAATATTAGTGACAATGCCAATGACAACATGTGAAACTGAAAGATGTTTTTCGACCCTGAAGTTGATAAAATCATATCTACGTAATTCTATGGGGGAGGACAGATTAACAGCTTTAGGGATGCTGTCAATTGAGAAACAAATGGTGAAAGAAATTCCTAACTTTAACAATAAAGTGATAGAGAAGTTCATTAGTGATACTGACAAGTGCAGAAGAATGGAGTTCCACTACACCGGTTATCAGACAGATTCTACACCCACCCAAAGTACACGGGGCTACATGACCGCGTTGTCGCAGCCCCTAAACTAAGGAACCAACCAACCAACCACTACAAATGAGAGCTTTTGTGAGGTAAATAGAATTATAGGCTATTGAAATATGCGTATTTAATATGGTTGAGTCCCCCCTCGGAAAAATTCACGAGCCGCTACTGCCTGTCTCTCCACATCACATTTATCGTCTTACGATAGCACCACATCTCAAAGGCTTCAATACGGTTCTTTTCATTTTTATTTAGTGTCCACGTTTCACAAGCATTTGTTATGAATTGGTCGAAAATGTTCTACGACTGCCATGAAAAAGAATGAATTTGCCATTTCATGCGACTTTGGTCTGTTTGGACCGTTGAAAAAATTTCTAAAGGGACAAAGACTTCATTCTGACTCTGCAGTTAGGAATTGGCTGCAGCAGCAATCATCATCATTCTGTACGGACGGCATTTGCCTGCTAAATGCCAAGGTTGTCTCTTTTGAACAAATGTAAGCAATAACGTGTAAGTCAGTCAACACGAATTTGCCCAATGTCTATAGTATAAAATAATAATAAGTACATAAACACCCCTGAAAAAAATCCACATGTATTAGTTATGATCACTATTAATAATGGGTTAATTTAGGATTATTTGTTTCGACCGTCAAGTGATCAGATCCTGATCACTGGGGTATACATTTATATAAAAATATCTGTGTGGTCTTATTATACTTTGTATAATGAGTTTAGTGATATTTATACTATGATTCACAATTTGAATCTCGTTATAGAAGGTTATATAAGCGTACACAGTACAGCCAGCGGTTATGCTCGGATAAGTAACTATATAGATAATAGAATTCAAGAGCACGTTTTTATTATATTATTATTATATTGTCTTGTTTTAACTGTATACATGTGCATAATACTCATACGTAGTTCACAAACACTTATAAAACAAACTAACCCCAGTGATCAGGTTCTGATGATGACCGCTTGACGGTCGAAACGCGTAATTCTAAATTGCCCCATCGTCATAACTAATACAGGCACCCCCACCCCGCAGGATTGTTTACTTATTATTATTATTTACATAATATATTATATATATACATAATTCGTTAGCTCTCGGGGGAACCTGTAACCTCTAGAGAGCGCGTCCCCAGGTGGCGGATAGGGGGCCCCTACAGTTTGTAGGGTTGGTTCAAATACCCCCCAATAGAACCCGCGGACCAACAGGTAGCCCAACTCCTGGGGGCTTTATAATGCTGGGACACCCTCTCTCCAGGGGTTACAAATATGGAGGGCCCAAGCTCAGGGTTAGTAGTGAAGACCTCAACGGCGAATACGGTGGAGAAGATGGACTTCAGTACAGCGTATGAGGCGGAGGAGGCACCCCAGTGCTCGGGGTTGATAAGAGTAAAAGGTATATGGATGTCCATATATCCAACTCACTAGTGTCTGTTCTGGCATCCAGCGGCTAGTGAGCAGCGTCTGTTCACCTAGTTGGTGCGGCTGTTCGAAGTACGGCTTAATCTCAACAATTAAGTCTTAAAATCTTGTGATCTCCATCGGAGATCACCACAAACAATCTTCAACTTGAAGCAACCATGGCAGAACGACAGGAAAAGATTCCACTACCCCAGGCCCCAGTCAATAGATTGGATCCCTGTTCTGGTCATAGGATTCTGGGGGACCAGACATGTCATGTAGAGAAGGATCGGAGCTTCTCAAAACCTCTTCGACCTAAACGAAAGTGTTTCATAGGTACACTTAATGTGAACACTTTGCTTAAGCCTGGGAAACTCAAACATCTAACGAACACGCTTGATAAATTCAGCATCAAAATTTTGGCATTGCAGGAAACACGATTTACAGATGAAAATCACTTTGATTCTGAGAATTACAGGCTCTATAAAGGAAAACCTGCAGTGCAGATCAACACAGGACCAAGACAATTTGGCACAGGTTTTGCGGTTAGCAAGTCCGTTACAGATTCAGTAATTGATTTTACTTCACCATCAGAAAGACTCTCAACACTCTCAATAAAATCGGGAAACAAGGTATACACACTGATTAACGTGCATGCACCAACGAATGACTACAACAGGAAAGACCCTCAGGTAATAGAAGACTTCTGGGAACTTCTGGAGGAAATCACGAACAAAATTCCCAAACATCATGTCAAGATTCTACTGGGGGATTTTAATGGTCAGTTAGGAAAAGAAAAGAAATATAGGAGAATTACAGGACCATACACTGCTCATAGCAGAACCAATAAAAATGGTGAACACCTTATAAGCTTCTGTCAAAATTTCAATCTCCAAATTATGTCAACACAATTCCAGAAGCCTACGCGTAAATTAACAACATGGATATCCCCCAATGAAACACTTGGAGAATTCCAGATTGACCACGTTGCTATCTCTAGAAGGAACGCTAAAGAAGTCCTTAATGTGAAAACCAGGAGAGGATTCTTTGACTCAGATCATCATTTACTACAAATCAAGGTAAAATTTCAACCCAACAGACAAAGGATAAGGGGAACCCAGCTTTTCCGAACTGATCCAGAATACCTTGAATTCAACAAGATGAACATCATTGAAGAAATCCGTCAAATGGATACCACGAGCTGGTCTGAACTTGCAGAGAAAATGAAACAAGCAATAAAATTCGGTCAACCTCCGAGAAAGAGAAAACATAGGTGGTGGAACATCACATGTGATCATGCTATTGAATATAGGTTTAAAGCATGGAATAATTTCAATAGCCATAAAACAACAGAAAAATGGCAAGAATTTGTGCAGGTTCGGAAAAACACTTCTAAAATTATTCGCCGAGAAAAGCGCAATTATGATAATAATAGGCTAAATGAAATAGAACAGGACTTCACTAAGAACAACACCAGAAATTTTTACAAGACCTTTAGAGAAAATATAGCAGGCTTTCAACCCCCTAGTTTATGCTTCCAACGACCTGATGGATCTCTGGAAACAAATACGAGCAATAATTGTGAAATTCTAGCTAAATATTTCAGTACACTCCTTAATTGCGAAGCACCTTCTGAACAACTTCAATTTGCAAAACCAGTGCCCAACCTTGATTCACTTCCACCATCACATGAAGAAATAGTGGACATAATCAAGTCATTAAAAAACAATAGAGCCCCTGGTGAAGATGGACTTATTGCAGAAGTTTGGAAATTGGATCATGAACACATAACACCAAAAATTCACAGAATAATATCAGATGTCTGGAAAACAGAGAAAATCCCAAAAGAATGGAAGAGTGCTTTGATACACCCACTCCATAAGAAGGGAAGCAAAACTGATCCGAATAATTATAGAGGAATTTCGCTTCTTCCAGTCGCTTATAAAATTCTCGCTAAAGCTTTGCTGAATCGACTCGAGCCACAGGTGGACCACCATATTGGAGAATATCAGGCAGGTTTCAGGAAGGGAAGGTCCTGTATTGAGCAGATCTGGAACCTCAAGACCATACTGCACATCCGACGATGCAGGAACACTACAGTCACATTTGTGGATTTCAAAAAGGCTTACGATTCGGTTGACAGACAAACCTTGTTTAACAGACTAGAAGAATTAGGAGTTGACAGGAAGACGAGGGCCATCATCCAGGAAACATTATTGGGAACTACCTCAAAGGTGAAATTCATGGGAGAAATCTCTAACTCTTTTGCAATACATACTGGAGTTCGACAAGGGGATGGTTTATCACCACTCTTGTTCAACATCGTACTGGACAAAATCATCACAGAATGGGAAAAGCATGTGAAAGGTATCCAAATTGGAAAGGAGAAAGGGAAAAGAGTCACTGTGAAATGCTTGGCCTTTGCAGATGATCTGGCCATCTTAACAAACAACAAGGATGAAGCCATATTAGCGCTAGAGAAACTTCATGAAATCTCCAGTAAAACGGGACTTGATATTTCCTATGAAAAAACACAGTATATGGATACCAAATCAACAGGAAACATCACCTTGCGAACGCAATATGGAAAAATCTCGCAGGTCACTCACTTCAAATATTTAGGAGAAGCCATCCAACCCACAGGATTGAACACAATTTCTAATGCAGATAGAATAGTAAAATTGCAGAAGGCGTACAAGCTGACATGGAATCATTATAACAAAAGAGCAGTATCTCGCAATGCAAAATTGCGCCATTATAACACAGTTGTCTTGCCTGAAGCCTTGTACGCGGCAGAAACAACCGTCATTAGAGGAATGACAAGAATTCATGATATTGAGAAACAGGAACGAAAAATTCTTAGGAAAATCCATGGCGCTGTTTTCCGTAATGGAATTTGGGTCAGGAGACCAACAAAGGAACTTTATGAAAATACAGACACCATTGTAGATAAATTTAGGAAGAGACGTCTGCAGTTCTATGGACACATATATAGGATGGATGAGAACAGACTCACTAAGAAGATTTTCAATATCGTGAATGCAAGTAAATTAAAGACCAGTTGGATTAAAGAAGTACATGAAGACATGGAATTACTTAAAATCTCTGAAGACGACATTAAGAACAGAGAACAATTTAGAAATAAAATCAGAAACACGAAAATTGTACAAGTTTCAAGGAAAGATACATCAGGGAAAAAATGGACAGAGGAAAGGAAGAAAAAGCACAGTGAACTAATGAAGAGGTTTTGGGAAGAAAAGAAGAGAGGAAAAGGAAGTGAAGCTGTGATTGGCTCAAGTTCTCACGCTCTCCTGAAGGGGAATAATCGGAAATAATAATAATAATTCGTTAGCCGGTCCCGTGGTGTTGGGGTAGCGCGCCTGCCTCTCACCCGGACGCCTCGGGTTCGATCCCCGGCTCCGTCAGGGATTTTAAAACTGACTTGAGGGTTGGAACGGGGTGCACTCAGCCTCGTGAGGACAATTGAGTAGCTGTCTGACAGTGAGACAGCGCCCCGATCACGAATACCAAGATTAACGGCCGAGGGGACCCGACGCGCTGATCACGCGTCACCCCAATATCTGCAGGCCAAATGGCTGGGCAGCAGTCGCTTGGTCGGCCTTAGCCCGTCATGGGCTGGATAGTGCCAGGGATTGACTTTTTTTTGGACTTAAGTTGACATAATTCGTTAGGGCCATTTAGGGCCAAGTCGTTACATTTGCGCCCAGATTTCCCTCATCCTTTGGGAATGAGCCTGCTTGCGTTCCTTTGTCCAAGGGGCACCATGTCTTCTTTTTGGAGGCAAGACTTGGTTAAGCCCGTTCCTATTTTTTGGCGGAAGAAATCCCTGCCCATTGCATCATCAGGATTAATTTGGAGCATTTGGAGGCCTTCTTTGGTGTTTCTTACTTTACATTTATCGTTGTGGCCACAAGGGACCGCGAGATCTCAACTGTTTTTCTTCTTGTTAGCCCACCACGCTTTCACCTTTTCGGAATGGGATTTCTTCCATTCATCAGAGTGAACATATCTCTTGCTGGGATTTACTTCCTCTTGATAAACCTGACTGAGTTTTTGTTTCAATGGGGTTCTGAGGAAGATATCTGATTCAGATATTCCAAACTTTAACAAGTCCTTATCCTCTTCCACCAGCCAAAGAGGCATCACCTTTAAACCTCGGAAGTATGATAATTAGGGCTAGGATTTTTAGGTGCTAAAAATCGGGAAAATATTTATTTTTTATGTATTAAAAATACCTGAAATATGTGACAAAAAAGTAAAAATATTTTATTATAATTTAGTTTATTAATGTAAATATAAACAATATGCAGTACTCACGAATGCAATTTATTCTATGTCTCACTGACTGCTGAAGCATTACAAAACACAACAAGATACATCGTCAGGTTGACCGACGATTATCGCGAAACACTTATTCTGAAGGCACAAAACTGCGGCAATATGTTTCTTGCCCTTGAGGTCTTGTGTAACTTGAGATCGCTGTTCAGCCATGATTGCTTTACCACATGGTTGGCTGAACAGAACGACCCCATCAGAAGTAAAATTATCTTTAAATTCTGCAACATACTGCTGCAGAGATAACTTGTAGTTGTTTTTACTTTAGGCATCACAGTGCCAGAAATGAACTGCATGTAACACTGGTTCCAGGTAGCTGGGGGAGGAGGGAGGGGGGGGGGGGGGAGAGGTCTAGCACGAAGTGCAATATGACTATGGACAAGGAAATCCCCGACTTCCACAGCGAGTGGCACGGGGCGACAAGTTAAGAATAACACAGTTGCTAGCTGACATACGCTCTGCATGAAGATTAGAAAGCTCACAGGTTCTTCCCCGTTCTAGTAACACAGAACAAAAATGCAATAAACAGAAAGATTTTTAAAAATGTAAATATTATGTCTTTTTATGTGCTAATAAGTGAAAAGCAGGAATTTATGTATTAATATAAAAAAAATCTTAAAATATGTATTTACATAAAAAAATATTTATTTATCTAAAAATCCTAGCCCTAATGATAATAGACGGTTGGAGAATCTACTGACTGGCATTCTGAGGAGGTGGGCAAAGAATGTTATTCTCTGTTTCCGGATTATACTTGAGATCTTTTCAGTGTGGGAGTACATTTCTGAATTATTCCAGAGCTTGTAACCTCCATCTTTGGACTTAGGACCAAGAATTTTCCTAATGATCTTTCTTTCCTTAACTTCAAGTCTCTTGATCGGTCCAGCTGTGCGGTTTGTAAGGCATTCTGCTGCTTACAGTGCTTCCGGTCTAATCACAGTTTGATAGTGTCTTAACTTTGCATTCCTACAGATGGACTTTTTATTGTACAGTTGGTGTGTGAGGCGGAAGGAGATGGCAAACTTTTCAGAATTATTTGGTTCGATCCACTCACCAAGATATTTAAACTTTTGAACTTTTGGTGTTTCTATTATTATTAAGGATCAATATTACTGTCAATTTGTAATGATGGAACAGACCCTGTAGATCATCATCATTGTTGCAGACAAACTTCAGTTTCCCGGGTTTGGTTTATGAGCCTCTTCCATCTTTGTCGGTCCAGATAGATCTTGGTCTCCTAAATCTCTGTCCAATCCATTCCTCTACTAGTGATGTCTTGCTTGACTGTATCAAGCCATCTACTTCTAGGTCTTCCTCTGGGTCGAGTGCCTTCAACTGTTTTCTCCAGCCATACTTTTGCTATTCTGTTCGGTGTCATTCTTTTTACATGTCCAAACCACCTCAACCTTGAACTTTCAATTTTTCCTAGAAGAGATTCCTATACCTGTGTTGCTTCCCTTATACTTTCATTTCTGACCTTGTCCCTTCTTGTTTTCTGGACCATTGTCCTAAGAAATTTCATTTCTGCACTTTGCAGTCTACTGCCATCCTTCTTCAAGATTGTGCAGGTCTCAAGTCCACATGTTGTTATGGGGACAAAATAGGTATTATATTGGATATGTTTAACTTTAGCTGGTATTTTAGTGTCCCAGAGGAGATTTCTTACTTGATGGTATAAAATATATATATACCTAGTCTTACCATAAATACTGTCACAAAGTATCCAATAAATTTACATTAAATAGTTTGAGATATTTTAATATCCTAATGATATTAGTCAATATTTGGATGTCTCTTCTTGCAAGCCATCTCCTGAAGGTTGGACCACAATTGGTAGTCCCGGGGGATTAGGTCCGCATTGCAAAAGGCCAATCCGAGGTCGAAATAAAGTCCAGAACATTGGCCCAAAGCCACTCCTGAGACATGGGAGCCTAATGTGCAGAGGCCGAATTCTGCTGGAAGCTCTCGAGTTCTCTATGGAAGAGGGTGTTGTTGAGTTTCTTGACCAGTGGCTCCAACACTGTCTCCTGGTACACTTTGGCCGATGTTTTGACACCTTTCTCACAGAAATGGAGATCCGTGGTACCTTCGTTGCTCACGCCCCACCACACCATAAGAAATGAACGATAATGGTGCCTCTGGATCCTTGGAGCCTTTTCAGCAGCTTGTGCAGAGCATGTGGCATATGCCCTGTCATTTTGGGCATTAAAATTCTCCTCAACACTGAAAAATGTTTCATCAGTAAAAAGGATTTTATGGTGACCATTTGCTGAGTAACGAGACAGTAAGCGTTTTGATTTTAAGAGCCTCTGTTCCTTCAGCACATTTGTGGTGAGGTGTGCTTTCCGTCGTTTGTAAGCACGAAGTCCCAGGTCACTGCTCAATGTGCGAGACAAAGACATTTTGGAAATTTTCAGCTCATAAGCCATCACAGACTGTCTCCGCACAGGATTTCTTTGCACATAAGCTGCCAATTCTGGAGTCCGTATATTGCATGGTCTACCTACTATGTCTTGGTCTTTCAAAGTTACTTAGTGCGGTACACAAACCTTTTGCTTATTTTGAGTTTCTGGAGAGTGTTGAAAATCTCACCTGGGGATTTGCCTACCTTGTGCAATGCAACACGATTTTCGTGATCGCCCCATTCCATATTAAAAACGAACACACTGAACTTTCCACTACTGCAGCTGCACTCGGAATGACTCATAGCTGCTGCTACAACACAGGAATGTGGAGGCCATTACAAAGGGGAAAGTACAGCCACCCTCAAAAATTGTGGCAGTATTTATGGTAAGACTAGGTATATTCAGTATTTGTGTAGCTTGTGTAATTAACTGCCTTGCCTATTTTATAAGTAAGTTTTCCACTTTTTCATGAACAAAGACATGCAAAGCATCTTTATTGATCCTGTATTTCGTAAAAGTATGTTAATATGCTCTAAGAGTTAACCAAAGAAAGATTGTATCATAATGTCCCTTGTGCAGTTCTTTCATAGGCTAACTGACGAAGAATTTTCTTTTGTCTTAAAATCACTTGACTGTTGGATTTCAGCTCTCTGTAGATATTTTTCAGTATATTTTTGTATCACCTGTAACTTATTCAACAGTTTGAAGACATTTTCTAAATTTACTCCAACCTACAGAATATGATTGAAATCACAATGACTGGATAGAGGGGATATTGGGAAGTAACATTTTTTCAACACAAGATAAGTCACCATATTCATGATGTAAAACAAGAAAAGTATGAAACATATCTTTACATACCTTTGGTTTTTCAACTTATGTATAAATAAAAAACAAATAACATATTCTACATAAAGTGGAATCTTCTTTCAATTCAATTTTATTTCCAAGAAATCCCTCAGAAGACAAAGAATCCACTAGAGGGAAGTTAGTTTTTACATTTACACGAGATATGTTGCTGGTTTCTTTCTCTTGTTCTGTATGTGTGGATTTGTAGAAGAGGTGTAAGTTCCATCTTCTGTCCTCATCAAAACCACATTGTTTTAAAAAATAATAGACACTTGATTTATTAGGAGACAGATTAAGTGCATTTCAGCTAGTTATTTTGTTCTTGGGATGGAGTTTAACATCTCCAAAAAGTCAAAAATTGTCAAATCAACGCACACTCACACGAGACTTGGTCCAATTCTCTTGCACAATCACAATATTCAACAATATAAGTAAGATGCAATAAACAGAAATGATACAAATACCATAGGGTATGGCTTCTATTTGTGAAAGCACTTCTAGCAATACAGGTAAAAGCAAGTTAAGAATATTCATACCTATGTCTTTCAGTAAGGGCATCTTGCAGATTTTCATAACTGTTATCAATATTTATTTTTCAAGTTTCTTCACTGGACAAACAAACGTTTCACCCTCGTGTGATTACAAAAGTTAATGATGAATAACTTGAGACAGGCCAGGCACAAACAAAATACCGGTACTAAACTTTCGGCAGTCCATGCTGCCATTACCAATGATAGTTAATGATGGTAATTTGCTTGGATGATTCAGGAACTGATTGTGAAGTTCTATTATTTAATGTAATCTACCTTGAAAATGGATCCACACAAAAGGTAGATATAAGAAAGCTCAAGCTTTCCTTTCCTTTTCCTTCCGAATCAGTCAACCCTTATTGTCTCATCAGTTCTGGGGGCCTTCACACAGCTGAAGCTTTACGAGTATCACGTACGGTACTCTCAGAGGCTTCCACAGCTAAATACTGTTTCCATTCTTCCCCCACAATAATTCATGAAATATGGTACAACTTTGTTTATGGTTTTATTATATATTGCACTATTATCATCATTTTAAATGATCTTGTCGACTTAGTCGTTACGCTGGGGTCTGGCATTACGTAACGGTGACGGGACGAAATGTACCCAGATGCACTGAGGTGTGTGACGTCATAGTACCGCTTGGTGCATGTGTACCCCGACAATCTCTATCCCCGATTCTTGGATGTCACGGGTAATCTCGAGAACCACTGGATGGATTTTGATGCGGTTTTCACAATTCTGTAAAGGATATCTCGAGGAAAGATTCTGTAGAAAATAATTTATGTATGATCAAAAAGAAGCCAAGCAGTAACGATTTCAGTGAAAAAGTCGAAAACAAACTTGGCGTCCGTGCGCTTATTAAGCTTACGCTGGGCAAACCGTTAAAAATATCAATATACTATGAGCGTAAGAATCGGTCAGCATGAAATGTTATACAAAAAAGTCAGCGAGAGCATATCTCTATCTTCAATACATCGCACACTTATAAGTGTTTTTAGACTGGATGGAAGGGGCACGTCATCCAGCCATCTCCCTCCGCACGCTAGATCTTGCTTTGCCCTTGGTTTGCACTTGCCGATCGCGAGTAATTTGGAACAAGGTAAAGTATTATAAAGCAAGATAAGTATTATGCAGATAATTTTCTAACATGTCAAGAGTCTTTGGCTTCGAGCGAAGCGAGAAGCCTGCCTTTCTAGCATTTTTCAGCATTTGTAGCATTTAAAATGATACAAAGTCTAGTCTTTCAGACTGACTGTCACTTTTTATTTAACTCACTGCAATAAGATACTAATATTTTAGATTACAAATTAAAATTTGAAACAAAATGTTAAGAATTTGATTATGTTAAAGTAAAATACGTATTTTTTGTATGTTATACCTGCAAGTATCTTGCAACATTTTCTTCAATTTTCTTTGATGCTTTCTTTACACAAATAATTATGACCAACATCTTTACAGAATAAATTTCCATTCTTAGTTCTGCACTGTAACGTTCGAACTCTTCAGTTAATATTCCAAGCTCATGCAGGAGTCAGGCCAGGCTAGTCACAAGATGAGCTTGTGATGTCACAGTACGAGACTCCCACCATGAACCAAGAGCCTCATTTTCTCAAGTCTAACAAGAGAGTAAAATGTTGGTTTGTCCAATGAATTACACATGGCAGGAAATCCATAGAGTAAACTTAAATGCCATTTAGTAAATTAAGTATTTGCAGACTGCTGTGTGCTAATGTGAGTTCTTGGGCTTTCTTTGAGCCACTAGTGAAGTTTAAAGAATGAAATGGAGCAGGTGAGCCTTCTCCTCCAACAAAATAAACTACTGTCTAATATTTATTGAAAGGCACAGCAACATAGTATCTGAGTGAGAGTACAATGGATGTCATCTTCAGGAGAGCATGCAACAAGAAATTTAGTGCTGCATTCAACAGCAAGAGAAAAACAAACCCAAAATATCATATATCATTCATTACGAACAGAAGGAGATGGAACAGAGGTTCTGAAAGGTCTTCAAGTTGCCAACCCATTCACCTACAAGGCCAAGAATAGTGATATACTTAACTTTATTCCAATAATTTCTGAGAAAATTCCTTTCCTCAATTCTCTTCTGTATCATTGCTAGTTTAGAAAGGCAAAATTCCCACACTCCAGTGTCTCCAAAGCCATAATGATTAAATGGGACATAAAATCCCTGTCCTACATATGAATCAGTGTTTTTAAAAGGGTGTAGGAAATTGTTGGGAAACTAAATAAAACTTCCCCAAAGGCTCAATTTTTAATTTAATTTTTATTTTAATTGATTTTGTGACTAACATGCTTTTATGGAACATGTTCCACTCGCTAAAATAATTTTATAAATTTTTGTCCAGAAGATATGCACATAAGAAAATCGTGCAACTACGCCCTTTCAAAAAAATCGAATAATTAGACACAAAAATGTTCGAAAATGCAATCTATTTGCTAGAGACAGATATTTACACAAATATATGGCAAAGATGGACACAAAATATAATGGATCATTGTTAAATACCAGTTTAGGACTTAAATTGGAATTTTTTGCAATACTAAGAAATTGGTGCAGATCTAAAGCACAGACATTGTGTTCAGATGGAGTGGATTTGCTACACACAAAAATTGCAACAAATCTGAAGCACAGGGAAACACTTACAACATAAGAAAGTCATTGTTGGTTGGTTCCTTAGTTTAGGGGCTGCGACAACGCGGTCATGTAGTCCCCTGTACTTTGGGTGTGACGCATGCCCGCCCTTTCAAAAAAACTCAATATTTATGAACATGAGTTTTATACGGAAAGAACGCTTGCACAAGCATCCTTTCAAAGGAAACAGATGGCTCTATCCAAAAGGAAAGCAAAACGCTAAAAAATTAAACTGTAAAAAAATGTTGATTACGCCCTTTTAAAAAAACACCGATTCATATATGATAAGAGAAGTGTTTACCCTCCATTTAGTGTTGAAGCTCAACGCTCACTCTAGCATCAGATGCTCATTACCATGATGTATGCACATTATGGTGCATATTGTATTAAGTAGTATTCAGTAGAAATCTAAAAACCTTAGCCAAGGTCTCTTACATCTAGGACTAGCCTACTGCAAGTCTTGGATTTCCTCCCACACTTGCATGCCATTCTGCACCCTCTCCTTCTGTTCAAATACTGACAAAAATAAATACAATAAAAACAAACAATGAAACTCACATTTAAAACATTACACATTGATATTATACAAAAAAGTGAAGAACTTTATTCAATAATATGCATGGGTCAAAGGAAGTGAAGTTCTAGGAAACTCTTGGTGTGGTTCTAAAAATATTAACAATGGAATATAAGTGTATAATGTTCAAATTACATCTTGTTTCAATTCATCTCACTGTATAAAATAATTCAATATCTATGTACAAGCAAAGTATTTTGCATATTTTACAGTACTTGAAATAATAATATAATAAGCAATAATTATAATTTGCTCAGTATGTGGATTGAAATTACAAAATAAAATACATATGGTTTAAAATAAGAGAGAGAGCAAGTTTTTACAAGTACCGTAATCTGAATATTAGACAATACAATAAGGTGGACATACACCTGCCTTTCATTGTGTTTGTACTTTTTCATGTTTCTATCCTTCTTTCCCAGTCCAATGATCGTTAATATTGGACAATGAGACTGAAAAAATACAAAAGAAGTAGTCACTTGTGTGAAAGTAAAAATGTAACACAACAGAGTCTTTCACATAAAGTGCGAACGGCGAGCGGCGGTTTTGTTATCCGCTGCTGCACTTGCCTTGGCCGAACTTGTGGCACGTCACGGCCCCCTGTTGTAGTAGTGAAAGCACTTGACCTTGCAATAAGCGTGCAGGTGTTCAGTCGCCAGTCTGAACCTCAGATGCTAACATGGTGAGACAGTTATCATTACAACATCGTATCTTTGTAGGTAAAACTTATTTTAAGTACGATTCGGCTCGGCGGGTACGTGATGCATTTGTTCAGTAATTTCCTGATGAAGTGCCACCTTCACTAGCACAGATTCACATAACTGAAAATAAGTGTGACAGTACTGGCTCATTGCTCAATAAAATACATAAAATAAAAGATCAGAAACATTACAGTGGCAGAACTCACTCGTGTCAGCCAGAATGTGGTTACCAGATACAATGCCTGTATAATCCAGGAAGGACGACACTTCCAGCATCTTTTATAACGTAATATTTCATACAGGATTGTACACTCGCGTAAAGCAGGGAGCCGTGGCGCGCCACAAGCTCGGCCAAGGTCACCGCAGCTGCGGATAACAAAGCTGCCGCTTGGCGTTCTTACTTTATGTGAAAGACCCTGTACACTCAAGAGCTGCTACCATGGGAATGTGCATATTATTAGACTCAAATACAGAATATAAATCTTTCACATTTTTTAGTTCTAAATCAGTTTTCTGGCCAGCTGATGACCCTCAAGGTAATGTTTTCTTCCCTATGGACTTACAACTTTTCTCATAAGGAATTGCATGTAAAAGTTTCGGAATTGAGTATTCTGAGGAACACCAAAGCTGAGTCCGTTTTCTCTTTTTTCAATGACTTTGGAAATGTGTCCTCTAAATCAGGTGGTTTCAATCCATGGTCCCAGAACCTATCAATAGTTCAAGAGCGGACCATCCATATAAATAGACTTCAATTCCCTCTGCTCAAATTCACGCATAAAGTAGAATAACGCATCAAAACAAAACTTGTTGCATTTTGCATTAGCAAGCCCCCTCTTTTAGTGAAAATTCTAAAATATAATTTTACTGTGAGTAACTTACAGGACAATGTCATTACGACTATGAAATAATGTCAGCGCCTTGCAAACCTATTTATTGAATTAAGTCATAAAAATTAAAAATTAAATGTTGGAAAACTGAAATCTAGTCTAATGATTTGCACACCTCTGTAAACATGATCACAACTCTGAGGACAACAAAGATCATTAATCAAATATTCGAACCTGTGAAAATGTATTTTTGTCATTTTCAATAAATGCATGTTTATACTTCTCTTATATTCTTTCAATCTTTGTAATCAGCAATACCGACTTATGCTACCTCAGAGAAAGGAGGCAAAACAATTTACAATTACACAATAGGTTTAACATGATGACCTCCAGTGTACTGCCACTAATACTGCTAGCTATTATCCACAATATTCACTTTAACTCACACATTCTAGCAACATCTTCAAGCAACCTCCCTCTCTCATGCTTAGAGAAATCATTTATATACATTAAATGTGTACCCTTTCAAGGGTAGTAAACTAACAAGAAAGTCATGTTAAGAAATTAACAATAATTTAATGACAATTCGTTTTTGTGCTTCATATTTTAATGTCTCTCATCCCTATGGCACTTATCATCCCTCTATTGCAACTCTAGTTCGCACTTCATACTGGTTCTTCATGTCACTCACACGTATGAGGAGCACCAAGGCATTTTTCACACAATGGAATGTGTTTGAAGATCTCAAGTCCATGTGGTTAATACCGTTTCACAGTAAAATCCTTTTTAATGTCATCGCTCAAATTCCTAAGGTTATCAATGATATGTAGAATCCAAATCATAGAGACACAATAGTAGTCTTAGGATTCTAACTCCAAACTGAGCATAAACACCTTCCACTTACTCTAAGGGCCATTTTCACCAACTCTTCACTAACGATTATTTAGTTAATTCCCATTTAACTTAAATACGAGATTTAATGAGTGATTATCTTCGATGCATTTCACGAGGCCATTCGGGTTCGGAATTACTTAAATAAGATTTACGGCTCTCGCGCATGCGTAGACTCGGTTTCATCTTGGAGAGCATGGCAGACAGAACAAGAAGCGTCTAGCACTGATTGTCGTTTGCGATGCTTCCTTGAGACTTTCTGGAACATAATTATAAAGGAAGAGAAATACAGAAGACCTTATTCGTGGCAAAAGCTTAAAATCATATGAACAAAGTATTTAGGAGAACTGGCAGTTGTGTGAATAGATAACTTAAAGGAACGCGCTTACCCAGTTGTCTTCATAGCGTAAGCGGTTGAGGCGCGGACGCTCAATTTATTATGCAGCACTTGAAGGAGTTCGAATCCCCTTCGGATATATATATATTTTTTTTTTTTTTTAAGTTTCCGTATTCGTCTTTCTTGATATTAAAACTTAGTAATGTGTGTGATCTTTTATAATTTCAATGTCATAAACATATTTTATATTCATATGGATGAAAGTACGCGTGAAACTCGGAAACAAAACACCATTGTGGAATGCGCAAGGCACAGTTCAGCTGTTTCCCGCCACTTTAAAGATGCTTTAGAGAGTTGAGTGGCCAGGTTTGGTCATTTAACGTAATTCCTTGTTAGTGGTAAGTTAACGAGCGTTTCTGTTTGGTGAAATGCTCGTGCTAAGTTAAATAACCTTTATTGACGAATTAAGAGATAATTGACGTTAGTGAAAACGGCCCTAACAGAAATAGTATGAGACTGGGTTCTTGGTGAAGCATAATTATTAAAGTGTAGAGTAATAGCCTAAATAAGAAAACATTTCTTAATTTGTGACATTTAATTGGTAAAGCGTTGGCACATTGTTCGCCAAAATATATTGCACCTCTAGTACAAAACCAACTTAACTATAAAAAAAAGTCACGGTTATGAATAAACCAGCACTAGGAAAACGCAAAGTGTTATTCATTCAATGAAGACCACTTAATGGCATAGTGGCTAGTATGCTTGGCTGTCACCCCAGAGGTCTGGGTTCGATTCCCAGCTCTGCCAATAAATTTAATTCTGGTCTGAGGGCTGAAACAGGGTACACTCAGCCTCATGAGGCAGAACTGAGAAGAGAAGAGTTTGGTTTCTATCTCAGCTATCCTGGAAGTGGTTTTCTGTGGTTTCCCCCACTTCTACTCCATGCAAATGCCTGGACGGTTCCTAAGTTAAGGCCATGGCCACCTACTTCCCAATCCTATCCCCAATTTACAAATATACACACTAGTAAAGGCATCACAATAACACAGGTTATCACACAAATTCCACACACACCCAAATACACGGGCCAATGAGACCACGATGTCACAGCCCCTGAAATAAGCAACAACTATAATAGCTTTTGCTATTATGAATCTGTTTATCACTCATCACATAAACCTACAGCCTTCATTGTTTATACAAATTGCTGGAATTCAGAGAAATAATGTTTAGAAAGAATGCTTGAGTTAATGAAAGTGTGTACTGCATCAAAATAATTATAATATTGTTCCAAAAAATCCTACTTATCAGCATCTATTTACATCTTATGAGTTCTGACACCCAGAAAAAATCCATGCTTAAAACTTGCCACAGAACTATATTTTACTATAGGGTGCCTGAGAAGTTAGGCTGTTTCAGGTGTATGCCACCTGCTTTCAAAGTTGATCATTCAGCTAGTTAGATGCATAGAAAAATTATGGGTCTGTGCACTGCAATGGAGAACTAAACAGCTAAGATGTCATAATTGTAGTAATATTTTTATTTTTGCTTAGTTACATTTCTGCTGAAGTAACAGTAGCTTTGCTCCATTCCATTATGCACATCAAATGGGATGACGAATGAATGCCACGGTTTTCAAGAAAGCAGAGTTGAAGAGTATAGAGGCCATCATCATTAGTTATTGGCTTAGATGGATTGGCCATCTCCAACGTACGAATAACAATAGACTCCCTCGGCAAACCTTGTACAGTGAATTCAGCACGGGCAAGAGACCTCCAGGTGTACTTCTGAAGTGTTACAAAGACCAGCTCAAGCAAACCTTGAGGAGTTAGTCCAGATACTTATCATACTCTTGCAGAAGATCGCAAGCGTTCGCGTCGAACCACCTCAGCTGCTGTTTTACATTTTGAATAAGAACGCCGAAGGCAGGAAATGGAAACTCGTCAGAGAAGGCAGCTACGCCCTATACTACAATGTCCTCCACCTTCCATCAGATGCAACGTATGTGGTCGCATGTTCTATGTAAGACTTAGTCTCCTGAGTCACCATCGACATCTCAGTTGAGTGGACACTAACGATTAGAATCGCAGAATACGGGTATTGGGTGACAGCTACTTTCTTCAGTGAATACTGGATCTCATATCAGCAATGAGAAGGGAAACCTACATGCCTCAACATTGAACTGTTGTTGATGTTGAGTTAGCCAAAGGTATGTTTATGCTCAGTATCAGAGGTTGAATATGAATACAACTTTGCCAAATAATAGACAAACTGAATTCAAAAGCAATTGACATCAACCACTCAAGTGTTTGATGTATATAGTATTTTAAACAATACTGCAAGGTTTGAAGAGCTTCATCTGAATGATCTGGGACTTTTTCAATCACACAAACAGTAATTGTGTACTAAGTTTAAACATTAGGGTAAATAGACAAATAAAAAATATTTGATGGACCAAAATCAACATTCTAAAAATTGCTATGTAGCTCAAAATTTCAAGATGAAAATATGAACACTTTCTTGTAACTCTTGAGATCTTGAAACACATTCGTTAAAAGTGACGTTCACTACATTTTCATTCAAAGCTTGCGGTGAACATGTTGAGGTCTTCAAAAGAGGTGCCTCCTCCTTGATCCAGCATTTGAAGCATGTCAGACAGCTCCTGTTGCTGAGGGGGTCCACCAGTGCCCGGCTGACTCGAGTTAGGTGCGCCAGCAGCCACCGGTCCACCTGATCCTCCAGGATGACCACCAGACCCACTGGAACCTGGACCGGAGTCTGAAGCTTGGCTGGAGCCTTGCCAGGCCCACATACCTACCACAAAAACACACGACAACATTAAACACAGTTTAACATTTCATTCACAGGAACACATTTTAATGCATAATCTCAAATTATAATAGCCGCCTTGTCAAACACTTAAAAAACGTTAATATTTAAATTAATATGTACATGTTTTGGTATACAATGATATCCTCGTCAGCGTAGATTGAAATAATTAAATAATCTTAAAAACTATGTTAACAAATACCAAAGTGAAAATGGATATCCTTACAAAGAACACATAAAAATTTAAATAAAATGGAAGGTCACAAAAAACAAGAAAAAATACATAAAATAAACAAGACTTTAGTTTATATAAATTTATTAACTTTAGTCTTGTTTCTTTTATGTTTTTTTTTCTTGTTTTTTTTTACCTTTCATTTTATTTAAATTTTAATGTGTTCTTTGTCACGATATCCAGTTTCACTTTGGTATTTGTTAACATAGTTTTTAAGATTATTTAATTATTTCAATCTACGCTGACGAGGGTATCATTGCCTGTACCGAAACATGTACGTATTAATTTAAATATTTAATGTTTTTAAAGTGTTTGACAAGGCGGCTATTATTATTTGAGATTAATATCAATCAACACGGATAATATTTAATGTCTATGCATTTTACATTTTAATACAGTCGAACTTGGTTTCATCAACAACTCGGCTATAATGCCATGTTTTGTGCGGTAGAAACGAATTCTTCATAAGGAACATGTTTCTCAGCCTTGCTTAATATGACAAACGTTTATGCATGTACCTCGCATATAATGTCATCTTCGGTCTGAGTTTGCAATAAGATTTTCCAAGAACCAATGCACAAGGATATCTGTTGTTGAAATCTGGCAACCTGGCAAATTATTCCTTTCCTTACTGCTCCTGTGAACACAACCTGCAAAGCTGTAGATTCCCCGCCTCATTGTAACCCTTGCGCATTCCACAGAACTCATTAACAGTACAGATCTGATGTCATGATCCGCACATGTTTTCATGAAGTGCACACATTTTAGCGCGGTATGACCAGTTAAAAAGAATTTTAACGTTGGAAGAAAAAGTTAAAGTGATTCATGAAATTGAAAATGGAATGAAAATCTGACGTGTGTTGTCGATTTGGCCTAATTATGTAACGTGTTTTTCGAGGGGTTTTTATGCAACTGGCATAAGTCAGTAGGAAGCCATTCTATATTTATTTACGCGGCAAATTGTTCAGCCAAGAGAATTTTTCATGTTAATTTATTATTATTATTAATTTATTATAATTTTTATTAAGGTATTTTCGGAGCATTTTATAAAAAGTATTAGCATTCAGATAGGTTTTCTATGTCTTAGAAAACGCTATCAAGCAAATTATTACGAACGACAATATCATAGAAAATTATGTGATTGCGGAATTTTACGGAGTTTCGTCAGTTAGGGTATATTGAGAGACGTGACTCACTGGGAATTCAAGTACAGGCTTAATCTTGTCGGAAAGCATGACGCAATCCTGGGTCGCAGCGTCAAGGAAAGGCGGATATATGGAACGGAAAACGACTTCTCCCTCTCGCGCGCCGTGTGTAATGAGCCAGAGGAGGGGAAGTAGCGGCGTGCTCAGCCAATCAGTGGAGACCACGCAAGCTAGAAGTCGGATGAAGAGTGGGGATGCGACGGGTGCATATATCGTTTAGCGCGCCGTGGAACGAGGACTATCTGTATAGAACTTAACGAGTACTGTTGTACGCGGGAGTGGCTCCGATGTTCCGTGGAGTGGAGGACTAACTTTTGTAAAACTTAACCAGTGTGGTTGTACGAGTGTTTGGGTCCGATGTACGGACCATAGAATTATCTAATCTACCAGAATATCATCATATATCGACGGAGATGTCGACGTCCAGGAGACTGTGGGAAGCTCACAGCATCATCCAGTACGAGGGAAAGGCTTCGGCTATTTCCAGTGGTAAGCGCGAATGACGCAGAAATACGCAATCTCTCATTTCTCTTTGTTTTATATTTCATATTTCAGTAACTTCATAGCTTGGAAATAAGAGTAAAATCAATAATTTATCAGACTCCGTTTTCACGTAATTTTCTATCGGTAATATTAAAATCGCAACGCTCCAATTTAAATTTTAAATTTATTATTATTATTAATTTTGCTATTCTTGTTTTATATAATAAATTCATTTCTTTTACAATGCAATCTTTGCTTTCAGTAGGTAGCATTAGATATAGACCAATTCCTTCTCCTGATACAATTGTTTGTTGGGTTAATGATCAAATCATACCACGATCTGAGTGAATAGAGTCTTGAAGGTGTTCTGCCAGAGCTAGACGTTGTTAAATACAAATTTAGATTTCAACATTGCTTTGAGGTCTTGGCGCCCATTAAAACAACATAGCTTAGGCAAAGGTAAACAGTTACATTTGAGTCGTCTAGTATCAAAACCGGCCAAGTCACAAAATTTACGAAAATGAGTTATGGTTATCAATTTGAAGTAGAAGTACAGCACTATCAGGCGAAACAAGAATATGCTTCAAAATCGTCCATGTCTTCATGTTACACAGCACTGAATTCTTGGTCGTGCAACAGAATGGGCCAAGTCATGCAGGCAGTGCTTTCAAAACCGGCCATGTCAAAGAACGAGTAGCAATCTTCATGTCGCAGCATTATTGTCTGGAATCTAGAGTTGTTAGATTACGCATGAATGTGATATCAGTAGGCAACATTGTTCCTTATTTTGTTTACTCTTCGAAGTCATAATAATTTGTATTTTGTTCGTTTGCAACACTGACTTCCGTATTCGCGGGCTTCTTTCCACATTGGCGCGAAAGCAATCGTATTTCCTGTGTGCTTGTATTTTGTCATTATTGTGTAGTGTACCGTGTATATTGTTCCTATTTTAATAAGTAACTCATTTTCTTTTACTGTGTTCAAGATCTAGTGAACTACTAACTTTTAATGATATAATACCTATTTTGTATTCTCCTCAGCTTTCTGATGTTCATCTTCATATATTAGGCTACTATCCAATTTAAGCAGAATGCTTTCGTTTTTATTGCAATAAAGACAGGTAATTAAAATGTCAATTTATTTTAATTTAATTGCCTTTTTCACTGGGATTTGGAATTTAAAAAGAAAAGTTTTACAAAAAAGGACTAAAATTATACCAAATTGCAACAAAAATGGCCAAGTCAAAATTAATATTAGCAAAAAAGAAGGGTTCATTATGAATCAGATTTCTCAAAATAGCAGAACTTAAATATTAAACCATTATGGATATAACTATGCAATAAAATCTTTTGTGACCACCATTGCTTTGTCTCTAGAGGTTTTTCATCCATACTGAAAAATATGCCTTCAGTGACTTGGCCGGTTTTGATACTAGACGACTCATTTATCTCCCAACAGTTAGGGGCAGTCAAACTGCTACATTTGTCGCTACCAACGTGTGGGCTAGCGAAACTGCTACAGTTAATTGCACAGTCCAAACGATTTGAAAGTGTCTATCCCTACTGTGAGTGGAGCTTTAGAGGACATTAGACTTGTGAACATTTTCCTTGAAGCAAGGGGAAGAAGAGGTGAAATAATGAACATAAACGTAATTTAGAAAGTGTGTATTGTGCAGCTGAGTATGATGATGATGATGATGATAACTGTTGTTTAAAGGGGCCTAACATCTAGGTTATCGGCCCCTGATGGTTTGGGTGATCGTGAAGATGATAATGAAATGCAAACTTAAAACTAAAACGAACTACTAACCTACATACTAGAAGAAGAAATGGAAAACTAAAGGAGAATAAGGCAAATAAAGGACAGGAGGAAAATAAATGCACTCAACCCTCGAAGAATGCGGACTGAGGGACTTGGAAGGAAGGAGAGCCATGAAAGGCAGATAGGAAAGTGAAAAAGGAGAGGGTCCACCCCACAGGTAAGGGACAAAAGGGGAAAACGGACCCAGCTCAGGAATCCCTCGGGGTCGCCAACTCCCGAACTCACCAGTCGTGAGCCCCCTGACGGTGTAGCATTATCTAGGGTGCACCAAGAATGGTGGGGCTACATACACCCGGCCTCCTTGAGGGCCTTGAGCAGAATGCAGGAGATAACAACAAAAGAAAAAGAAGGCTGACCCCTCGCAGAAGGAGGGGATCAGAAAAGATGAGACAAGGGCCAATTAAGGCGGGAAATGAAATGACTCCCTAGGCCTCGAATACCCAAATACCATCGGGGTCGGAAAAGAACAAGAGTTGACCAAGGGAGGTCGACAGGAAAGAAGACGGAGAGGAGCCCGGCACAAGTAAGTGGAAGCAATGCCGGACTCAGCTGGGGTCCCGTGGCCCATGTCCCACTATATGTGAGCCCCTGGGGGAGCAGCTGAGTAAAATGACTGATTACGTCACGAATTGTTTTAACTATAGTGTATTTGCATGTAGGCTTAAAGCAGGGCCATCCAACAGCGCTCCCCGAGCGCTAGCGCTCCAAGTCAGTGCTCCGAGCGCTTTGGTGGAAGGTAGTGGTGGGAGGAGCTAGGCTGGCTAAGCACGCAGTCTGCCCGCAATCGCTAGTCTTTAAAGCGGAATGGGTATTTTCATTTTCCTGTACAGCTTATAAAGGGCATCATGCCAAATGTTTTAGTATGCCACAGAGATTTAATGTGTTAAAAAGAACACAATTTGTTGTTGAATTTTCCTCTCTAATATGTTCCCATTTCAGTTTGGAATAAATCACAATATTCTTTACTTAACACATGTGTTCGTTTCCTGCACATTCCATACATCGGAGTACCATTCGATGTGTATATGCGGTATATTTGTTATGGCAAAACAGCCCTATTAATATGTCAACAATGCCACAAGAGCCGTCGGCCGCACGCTTGTACGTACAGTACGGATCTAGTCAGCGTGGTTTGTCTCCTCGCTGCCACAGTGTAGTGGTGGTAGGGGAAGGAGCACTAGACTGACTGCTCAGTGCTCTTCGAGCCCTGGCTTAAAGTGAGCATATAAAAAATAATAAGGCTAATCAAGTTTATTCTTTCTCATTTTCCACCTCACTAGACTGAAAATATGAATCTTGGTTACGACACTCATTTATAACGACATATTTTTAAGGTCCCTTGGATGTCGTTATAACAAAGTTCAACTGTATTTCACTCATAGGAACACACTAACACATTATAACATTTCACTTACAAAATATATTAACATATTTCACTCACAAGAGCACATTTTAACATTAAATTCACAGGAACACATTTCACTGAAGGGAACACAGGAAAACACTTCCTCTGATTAGAGAACAGTAATATCTTTAAAGATATTGAAGTATTAGAAGCCATTTTGCAGTGTTGTCCAAGTAATCTATTATTTGAAGCTTTCCAGTCGGCCAACACGAGTGTATCCAATTACATTGTGTGGGGAGTTATAATTAATGTCCTAGTGTCTGAAATAAAATACATGAATTAGTTATATACCGGTACACTTCATGAAGCACATCTCACACAAATGGGGGGTTTAATTGGATGATTAGTATCGTTCATCAAGCGAACATCATCAGATCCTGCTCACTTAGGCTTAATCTAAGTTTATGGATATCTTTAATGTCCCTCACATTTGCGCACCCTCAAATGCAAACCGACTGGATTCGATCAAGCAACTTTGGGCACAACAGGCGAGAACGTTTCCGCTGTGCCACGGGATTAGACACACCAGTCCACAGTGGGGAGGTGAGTGAAGTGGACGTCAGTAAAGGAACAACTGGAAATCAGCTAAGTTTACAAAGCCACATTGTCAACTCAGTTTCCTTTAGGTGTTTGTTTAGAACTAACCAACCACAAAAGCTCATTACACAAACAAGAAATTTTATCTCCCATAAGTCCAACCCCTCGTCCACATCGTGGGAGACGGGCAACGGCACAAAGTAGGGGATCGCCTGTAGGGGAGAAGTACAGTGGGGACTTCGTGTGCCCCGGGACCATTACGGTAGCTGTGAAGGTCCTACAGGAACCCTGAAAAGTGGCGGCTAACGGGACTCTGGTAAAGCTACGATAGGCCCAGCAAGCCAGTAGTGGATGAAACATAATGCTTTCAAAAATGGAACGAGCCTCGGACATGATGGATTTAATAGATGACGACACGGCTGTACACACAGACTAAGATTTGGAACTTTAAACCTAAGAACGCTGACGGGGAAGGTGGAGGAGATAGTGAATATGATGGAAAGAAGGAAGTTGGATTTATTGGGATTGGCAGAAACAAAGTGGAAAGGGGAAGGAAGGAGAGAACTGAGAAAAGGCTATAGACTGTACTGGAGTGGGAACGAAGAGGGAAAGAGGAATGGAGTGGGAGTAGTAGTACGAGATGGTTTAAAAGAAGAAGTGAGAAGAATAAGTGATAGGATGATGAAAGTGAAAGTAGCACTGAGGGGAGAGACCGTAGAAATAGTGCAAGTGTATGCTCCACAAGTAAGCTGGGCCTCTGAAGAGAAGGAGGAGTTTGAAGAGGAATTGCAGAAGCAGCTGGTAGGAAGAAATATGATTGTTATGGGGGATCTCAATGCCCATGTAGGAAGAGAAAGACAAGGTTATGGGAGTATTCTAGGACCAGAGGGTTGGGGCAGAAGAAATGAGGAAGGAAAGAGACTGTTGGACTTCTGCCAGAGGAACAGCCTGCTAGTTGGGAACTCCTGGTTTAAGAAAAGAGAGAGCCACACAATCACATGGTACAGTGATGACTTGACCAGGAAGTCGGTGGTCGACTATATACTGTATGAGAAAGAACTAAATAAGAACATCACGGACATCAAGGTTATACCATCAGAGAACCTGGATAGCGACCATCGATTGCTGGTAATGAACCTGAGAGGGAGTAAGGAGAAGAAAGGGACTGAGAACCAGGAAAGACGTATAAGGATATGGAAATTGAAAGAAGGGGATAGAAGGGTCGAGTACCTCAAAATGGTAAAGGAAGGAATTCCAACAGATGAAGAAAGAGGGGTGGAAGAGGAATGGGCTAGATTTAAGAAGACACTAGTAGGTGCAGCAGAAGCAGTATGTGGGAGGACAAGTAGTAAGAAGAGGTGGAAGGAAACACCATGGTGGAATGAGAAGACAAAAGATATAGTAAGGGAAAAGAATAGAACCTTTAGGAGGTGGTATCAAAATAGGACGGTAGAGACAAGGGAAGAGTACCAGGAAAGAAAGAAGGAGGCGAAGAGAGTAGTGGCTGAGGAGAGAAGAAAGTGGATGGAAGAGTGGACAAAGATGATGAAGGAGGATAGTGAAGGTACAAAAAAGGTCCTGTATGGGATGGTAAAAAATAAGAGGCGGAAGGATCCTACGGATTATGTTAGAATGGTGAACAAAAGGGGACAAGATATAGAAAATAGGGAAGGACTGATGAAAATGTGGAAAGAATATTTTGAAGAACTACTTGTAACGTGTTTTTCGAGGGTTTTTTATGCAACTGGCATAAGTCAGTAGGAAGCCATTCTATATTTATTTACGCGGCAAATTGTTCAGCCAAGAGAATTTTTCATGTTAATTTATTATTATTATTAATTTATTATAATTATTATTAAGGTATTTTCGGAGCATTTTATAAAAATTATTAGCATTCAGATAGGTTTTCTATGTCTTAGAAAATGCTATCAAGCAAATTATTACGAACGACAATATCATAGAAAATTATGTGATTGCGGAATTTTACGGAGTTTTCGTCAGTTAGGGTATATCGAGAGACGTGACTCACTGGGAATTCAAGTACACGCTTAATCTTGTCGGAAAGCATGACGCAATCCTGGGTCGCAGCGTCCAGGAAAGGCGAATAGTTGGAACGGAAATCGACTTCATCATTCGCGCGCCGAGTGTAATGAACTAGAGGAGGGGAAGTAGCGGGGTGCAGCCAATCAGTGGAGACCACATAAGCTGAAGTCGGCTGAAGAGTGGGGGAGCCGACAGGTGCATATATCGTTCGACGCGCCGTGGAACGAGGACAATCTGTGTAGTTCTTGCCGAGTGTGGTTATACGCGGGAGTCGCTCCGATGTTCCGTGGATTGGAGGACTAACTTTTGTAAAACTTAACCAGTCTGGTTGTACGTGTGTTTGGGTCCGATGTACGGACCATAGAATTATCTAATCTACCAGAATCTCATCAAATATCGACAAAGATGTCGACGTCCAGGAGACTGTGGGAAGCTCACAGCATCATCCAGTACGAGGGAAATGCTTTAGCAATTTCCAGTGGTAAGCGCAAATGACGCAGAAATACGCAATCTCTCATTTCTCTTGGTTTTATATTTCATATTTCAGTAACTTCATAGCTTGGGAATAAGAGTAAAATCAATAATTTATCAGACTCCGTTTTCACGTAATTTTCTATCGGTAATATTAAAATCACAACGCTCCTATTTAAATTTTAAACTTATTATTATTATTAATTTTGCTATTCTTGTTTTATATAATAAATTCATTTCTTTTACAATGCAATCTTTGCTTTCAGTAGGTAGCATTAGATATAGACCAATTCCTTCTCCTGATACAATTGTTTGTTGGGTTAATGATCAAATCATACCACGATCTGAGTGAATAGAGTCTTGAAGGTGTTCTGCCAGAGCTAGACGTTGTTAAATACAAATTTAGATTTCAACATTGCATTGAGGTCTTGGCGCCCATTAAAACAACACTGCTACATTTGTACGCTCAACGTGGAGCAAAGTAAATACCGTTTCACTTGTCATCCCCGCCTAAGCAAAACTGCTACAATTGGCGACCAAAATGGGGCATTAATACTATTACAATTGTCGCCGACAACTTGGGGCTGAAAACCTAATAACATTTGTGGAAGGAGAAGGGTATATATTTCTGTGCCTGTATTTTGGGGGTTATTTGTCCTTATTAGTGTATATCATTATGGGGGATGAGAAAGAAAGACAGATGAGGTTACGTAGTGGTCATCAACTGGAGAGTGATGATACGAGCAGTATGTCGAGTGATGGTAGTACCGGGGTAGCGGAGGTAAATCCCGATACTGAAACAGGGAGTGTAGGCGGCCAACCAGAATTAAAAACTTTACTTCTCGAGTTCATGTATCAGAACAAAGTTAGTAGTGATGCCTTAAATGCAAAATTAGAACAGAATAATGCAAAATTAGAACAGAAGAATGCAAAATTATAACAAAACAGTAGGGAAAATAAAGAAAGTACAGAAGCTTTAAATGCAAAATTAGAACAGAATAATGCAAAATTAGAACAAAACAGTAGGGAAAATAGAGAGAGTAATGAAACTTTAAACGCCAGATTAGAACAAAACAGTAAGGAAAATAGAGAGAGTACTGAAACTTTAAATGCTAAATTAGAACAAAACAGTAGGGAAATGAGTGACAAATTCGAACTGATTAGAGGTGAAATCAGGGGGGGTGATGGAAGAAAAGGCTAAAGAGATTATTGCAGATGTAGACAGAAAATTAGGAAAAGTACAGGAGGAGTTGGAAATTAGAATCAGTACACAGGCTGAAAATTTAAAAGAACTAGTGCAACTGGAAACACAGCAGGTCAAAAAGCAATTGGGGGGAGAAATTGACAAAATTCAGGTAGCTACTAAAGAGGTTAAGGAACAGCTGGGGGGTAGAATTGAGAAAGTCTACTCACAAATAGTTGCAGAAGTAAATGATTTAAGAGAGAGTAATAGAGAGAGCATTAGCAAGATTGAGGAGAAACAAGCAAAGCTATATGATAAAGTAGAAGAATCAGAAGGAAACATTAAATTAACAGTAAACAGTATTGAGAGGAAGGCTGAGGAGAAAATCGCCGAGTTAGAGTTAAAATTAAAAGCTAGGATCAGGCAAGAAAATAGTCAGAATAGGCCAGTTTTTGTGAATAGCACACACAGGGAGGTAGAACTGGGTAAGTTCAGCAATCGACAGGGGTGCCCAATGGAGTTCATGAACACTATAGAAAATAAATTCGGGGAGAGGTTGGAAAATGGTAGTATTGAGTGGTGCCAGGTAGTTGAAATTTTAGAACAAGTGTTTGTGGGGGAAACGAGGAATTGGTTTGCTGTCTACAGAGACAAGTTTACTGATATGAATGATTTTAAAATGAAATTCTGTGAAAAGTTCTGGAATGAGGTTATTCAGTCGCAGCATCGTGAGGGAGTAGTGTGTGGTAAATATAACCCTAAAGGAAGCTCCACCATGACCGAGTACTTTTTAGGGCAGGTATTAGTGTGTAAATATCTGGATGGGTTGAAGGAGGAAAGTGATGTGGTGAGGTTGCTACTTAGGCACTTTCCCTATAGGATCAAGGAGGCTGCTTGTATCCAGAATGTAAAGACAATATCACAAGTAGAAAATTTGTTAAGCACATTTGATGCACTAGGGAGAGGGGGTTATGAGAACAATTTCAATCGGAACCAGGGTAATAATAATAGACCTAATGAAGCCAGGCATCAAGAAGTTCAAGGGAACGGTGGCGAAGGAGCCAACGCTCAAAATAGAAATAATAATAATCAGCTAAATCAGAACAGAGGAAATGGCTATGGTAATCAGTATCAAGGGAGGAACAATGATTACAGGGGAAATCAAGGGAGAAACAATGATTTCAGGGGAAATCAAGGGAGAAATTATAATGACAATAATTACAACCAGAATAGGGGTCAAGGAAGAGGACAGCCTAGTGGTAGTAATATACAGCCAAACAATGACAACACAGCCCAGAACAACCAGACCAGTTCAGTAGTTAGTAGTACTACGGCCAGCTGTAGCGGTTCTTTAAACGCGAACCAGGCTGCGAAGTAAGGTCAGAATCTCAGTCTGTAGCATGCCCTGTCCAATAAAGGCAATAATAATAATAATAATAATACAATTATACAGGAACCCTATGACCTAAATGTAAGAAATGAATTATTACATGAACTTGATGATGAAGGTATTATTCAGGAAGTGGTTAGTAAGAGCCCCATAGTTAAATTTAACGTGTCCGAGGCGTACACAGATGTTTTAATTGATAGTGGTTGTATGAAGAGTTGCATAAATAGTGCATTTTATGATAAAATGAAAGGAACTGGAGTAAATTTTGAGGAGATGCCAATTAAAAGCACTTTTGTTATCACAGCTGTTGGGAAGAGGTCTAAAGTAATTTCTAAGCAAGTTTTAGTAGACATTAAAATTAATAATCATGTAGAGAAGCAGATTTGCCTTGTAATTCCAAATTTAGTATTCAGTGTTATCTTGGGTTCAGAGTGGCTAAGTAGAGTGTCTGGTAACTTATGTTATGATGTAGGGAGTTTGAAATTTAAATGGGGAGATTCTGAAGTAGAAGTAGCGTTCAATGACCATATTCAGAGGAGTAGTATTGTAGGTGTGATTTGTACTTTAAATGAGATATCGCCAGCCGTAGAGCGGGGTTCTCCATGTTTTGTGGGCAGTGTGATTACGAACGGAAGTCTAGAGGACTCGTTACGTGATGCTGCATTTCGGGGAAATATAGAGGATGAACAGTGTGTTCGGCTCTATGATGTGTTATTGTGTAATAGGAGAGTTTTTGAGGATCGCATTGGTATGGCCAATTGCTATACACATTCATTGAACGTTATTGATAGGTCAGTATTCACAGGACATAGATATCCCGTACCTTTCGCTTATCAGAGTGCAGTTGAGGCACAAATTAACCAGATGCTTGAAGATGGGATTATTGAGCACTCTAACAGTCCATATGTTAATTCTTTGATCACGGTACCCAAGACCGACGGCACGGTTCGTATTTGTTTAGACGCTCGTTTGGTTAACAGTAGAATTAGTTCAGATCAGCTGAAATCTATGTCAATAGAAGAATTAATGCAAACATTTGAGGGGAAGAAGTATTTCACTTGTGTAGATTTGAGTTCCAGTTTTTGGCAAGTGCCACTTATGTACGAAGATAGACCATTTACAGCTTTTAGTCATAAATATAACCTTTATCAATTTTGTAGAACACCTTATGGGTTAAAGAGTAGTTCAGCAGCTTTAATTAGGGCTTTAAACATCGCATTAGGGGATGACATAGGAGAGTTTGTAACCATTTACATAGATGATATGGTAATTAGTTCACGCAGTTTTGAGGAGCATCTAGGTCATTTAGATATAGTTTTTCAGAAGTTAGATCAGACAGGGTTCACTTTGAAGCTGTCTAAGTCGTCATTCTGTCAGTCAGAAGTGACATTTTTAGGTCATAGAGTGTCGAGTAGAGGTGTAACACCAGAAGAAAGTAGGGTTAATAAGATACTTAACGCAGAGGTGCCACAGAATGTTAAACAGTTAAAAACTTACCTGGGAATTTGCAACTTTTTCAGGAGGTTCGTTCTTAAATACTCTGGGTTGGTAGAACCATTCAGGGAATTGCTTAAAAGTGGGACTCGGTGGAGATGGGAGTCCAAGCATGATCAGGCTTTTAGAGCGCTGAAGGAAGGTTTTGAGAAAGCTGTAGTGTTGAAATATCCGTTAAAAGATAAGGAATATGTGGTTATGACAGATGCTTCACATATAGGCATTGCTGGAGTATTATGTCAGAAAGATGATGAGGGTAATCTGTGCATTGTATCTTTAGCCTCGCGAGGACTGACAGCAGCAGAGAAAAGATACACGATTACTGAGTTAGAGCTTTTAGGTATTGTTTTCAGTTTAGGGAAATTTAGAATGTATTTAGTAGGGGGGAAATTTGAGATCCACACAGATCACCATGCATTACTGTATATGAGGACTTGTAAACTCAGTTCTAACAGAGTTAGTAGGTGGATTCTTGCTCTGCAGGAATACGAATTCACAGTAAAATACACACATCAAAAAAAGTTTTGCATCACCTCGGTTCCAAGAGTTCCGGAACCTTTAAATACAAAGGGAATAGAGATCAACACAAACAACATTTCAGCTCGTTTTATTGCTCATGAGACCCACACATTGCATGTTGTACCATCATACAGCTAGACTTTCAGCATTTGTGGTCCAGATTGCAGTACACACCACTACCTCTAATACCCAGTAGCACGTCCTCTTGCATTGATGCATGCCTGTATTCGTCGTGGCATACTATCCACAAGTTCATCAAGACACTGTTGGTCCAAATTGTCCCACTCCTCAACGACAATTCGGCGTAAATCTCTCAGAGTGGTTGGTGGGTCAAGACGTCCATAAACAGCCCTTTTCAACATATCCCAGGCATGTTCGATAGGGTTCATGTCTGGCGAACATGCTGGCCACTGTAGTCGAGCGATGTCGTTATCTTGAAGGAACGCATTCACAAGATGTGCACGATGAGGTCGAGAATTGTCGTCCATGAAGACAAATGCCTCTCCAATATTCTGCCGATATGGGTGCACTATGGGTCGGAGGATGTCATTCAGGTATCGTAAAGCCGTTTCGGAGCCTTCCATGACCACCAGTGGCGTACGTCGGCCCCACATAATGCCACCCCAAAACATCAGGGAACCACCACCTTGCTGCACTCGCTGGACAGTGTGTCTAAGACGTTCAGCCTGACCAGGGTGCCTCCAAACACGTCTCCGACGATTGTCTGGTTGAAGGCATATGCGACACTCATCGGTGAAGAGAACGTGATGCCAATTCTGTGGGGTCCATTCAGCATGTTGTTGGGCCCATCTGTACCGCGCTGCATGGTGTCGGGGTTGCAAAGCTGGACCTCGCCATGGACGTCGGGAGTGAAGTTGCGCATCATGCAGCCTATTGCGCACAGTTTGAGTTGAAACACGACGTCCTGTGGCTGAACGAAACGCATTATTCAACATGGTGGCATTGCTGTCAGGGTTCCTCCGAGCGGCAATCCGTAAGTAGCGGTCATCCACTACAGTAGTAGCCCTTGGGCGGCCTGAGCGAGGCCTGTCATCGACAGTTCCTGTATCTCTGTACCTCCTCCATGTCCGAACAACATCGCTTTGGTTCACTCTGAGACGCCTGGAAACTTCCCTTGTTGAGAGCCCTTCTTGACACAAAGTAACAATGCGGACGCGATCGAACTGCGGTATTGACCTTCTAGGCATGGTAGAACTACAGACAACATGAGCAGCGTACCTTCGTCCTGGTGGAATGACTGGAACTGATCGGCTGTCGTACCCCCTCCGTCTAATAGGCCCTGCTCATGCATGGTTGTTTACATCTTTGAGCAGTTTTAGTGACATCTATGAACAGTCAAAGGGACTGTATCTTTGATACAATATACACAGTCAACGTCTATATGCCGGAGATCTGGGAACCGAGGTGATGCAAAACTTTTTTTGATGTGTGTATATTAAAGGTAAAGATAACATTCTTGCAGACATGCTATCGAGGGACACTAATTTATGTAGGGATTATCCTGTGGTTAAAGCAGAGGACGGTATTTTAATATGTGCATGTGTGGACAGTAGCAACAGGGCATCGTTACAGACACTGAGAAATATGCTAGTGGAGCAACGTGAGGACGTTAAGTTAAGGGAGCCACTGGCTAGGTTGGAAATAGGTGAAGAAGAGTATGTGAAAGTAGGACGGTTCACGTACAAGATGCAGGATGGGCTTCTTGCAAGGAAATGTAGGAATAATCGGTGGGCAATATGTGTTCCTGCCACTTTGCGGGAGGAGCTAATTTGGTTCATTCATAGGGAATTAGGACACTTTGGTGCTGCCAAGGTCTTCTATGAAATTGGTCGTGACTTCATTTGGAGTAAAATGGGAAGGGATGTTAGGAGGATTTTAACTAAGTGTGACACCTGTCAAAGGAGTAAATATCCAGTTAAATATTTAATGGGGGAGAGATCTGCAGTTCTCACCAGTAGTCCCGGCGAACTACTGTGTGTGGATTTATTTGGCCCGATCATTAAAGGACAGTACGGCTACGAGTACATTTTTATAGTTATTGACGCTTTTAGTAAGTATGTCAAGCTATATCCGCTAAGGAAAGCCACGGGACTAGCGTGTAGCCGTCTGATCATTAATAAGTATGTACCTGAGTTTGGCATTCCTCTCAGGATACTATCTGACAGTGGACCACAGTTTACTGCAAAGAAATGGAGAACCAGTATGCAGGAAGCTGGTATAACACACGTTCATTCCTCTGTAAGGTACCCTCAGGGTAATTCTGCAGAGCGTCCATTAAGGGAAGTGGCTCGTCTTTTTCGGACTCTAGTGCATGACAAGCATGTGGCCTGGGTTGAACATCTTCCTAAGGTCGAGACTTGGCTGAATTCTGTCCAGCATGAGAGCACGAAATTGACGCCATACGAAGTTCACTTCGGAAAAAGACCACAAAATGAACTAGCGAGGGTGTTGGGATTAAATGAGGGTAAGCAACCGGGGATGGATTACAATGTCCAGTTGGCGAAACAGAATTTATCTAAGTCAGCACAAAAGAGAATTCGCCAACAAAAAGAAACTAAATTTGACCTATTCGAGCCGGGAGACAGAGTCTTACTTAGAGTGCCGAAACAGTCAAATAAGCTAGAGAAAGTCATGTCCAAGTTCTTTTATCTCTACGAGGGCCCATTTATAGTTTCCAAACGTATTGGAAAAACAGCAATATGTGCTGGAGGATAGTAAGGGAAACAGATTATACGGGACGTATAATATACATAGTCTACGAAAATATGTGTCATAAAGTGAGTGTGTTTAGCTGGCGAGCCAGCCTATCAAATGAGTAAGTGTGGTATTTGGTGCGTGGGAGGAGATGGTCTTCCAGGCAGGCGTATCAGAAGTCACACAGGGGGGTAGTATGTAAGTAAATGAGAGTTTTTAAGGTACAGGGAAATATGACGGGATTGTCGGATGCTCTTGAGCACTAAAATGTCTCGATACACCAAGGCCAGAATTTGGTAGCGCTGGTGAATTCCCATTTGCCTCCTAGAGATGGGTGAGCGCTTGGACAGGGTATTTTTGCTTAAGGCGTCCACGAGGCAAAAGATGGGCCACCAGAATGCGAGACAGTCCTTCATGAAACTCATACATATCAGCACACGTGATTTCTGTTTACGGCCTCGCCATGTAAGATTTGTAAGTGTGTAATTTAAGGTAATTTGTACAAAGGTATTATTTGTGTCAGGAGAAATGGTCTGTGTTGAGAACTAGTATTAAGTAGAATATGGTCTACGGGAACTTAACAAGACTTCTGCACTTCTACGGCACAGAAATATTTGGTGTTATATGTAATGCGCATTTACTGTTTTTTTTTTCAGAAGTCAATATTAATTTAATCTACTTTAAAGAGAGATTAAGTATTATGGTCACGAGGCGCTGCCACAATAGTGTGATCGTGTGCTCAGTGATAAGTGAGATTAAATTTCACCATAAGGAAGGGACCTCCAGTGAAATTAGGAAGTTCTATGGTGATATAAATATATCAGAACACCTTCAATGCGTGTGATATGACATCATAAATACATAGTGCTCACACATTAATTATGTCTATTTCTCCAACATAGAGAAATTTGAGAGGCGGAAATATCCGTGGAACACTATTCTATATGTAAAACATTGGACTGGTTGCAAAGTGCAATCCATAGTGATAACAAACATTGACGCAAAGTGCGTGAAGAAAAATTATGAGTGTACATATCTGTAATTTAGGGTGATTTCATTTATGTAATATGTATTTTGGATGGGGTTTATTAACGTGTCTGGGATAATCGGATAATGGACCGTCGTCACGGTAAATCATCCGATGATCCGAGGCGAATATGTAACGTGTTTTTCGAGGGTTTTTTATGCAACTGGCATAAGTCAGTAGGAAGCCATTCTATATTTATTTACGCGGCAAATTGTTCAGCCAAGAGAATTTTTCATGTTAATTTATTATTATTATTAATTTATTATAATTATTATTAAGGTATTTTCGGAGCATTTTATAAAAATTATTAGCATTCAGATAGGTTTTCTATGTCTTAAAAAACGCTATCAAGCAAATTATTACGAACGACAATATCATAGAAAATTATGTGATTGCGGAATTTTACGGAGTTTTCGTCAGTTAGGGTATATCGAGAGACGTGACTCACTGGGAATTCAAGTACACGCTTAATCTTGTCGGAAAGCATGACGCAATCCTGGGTCGCAGCGTCCAGGAAAGGCGAATAGTTGGAACGGAAATCGACTTCATCATTCGCGCGCCGAGTGTAATGAACTAGAGGAGGGGAAGTAGCGGGGTGCAGCCAATCAGTGGAGACCACATAAGCTGAAGTCGGCTGAAGAGTGGGGGAGCCGACAGGTGCATATATCGTTCGACGCGCCGTGGAACGAGGACAATCTGTGTAGTTCTTGCCGAGTGTGGTTATACGCGGGAGTCGCTCCGATGTTCCGTGGATTGGAGGACTAACTTTTGTAAAACTTAACCAGTCTGGTTGTACGTGTGTTTGGGTCCGATGTACGGACCATAGAATTATCTAATCTACCAGAATCTCATCAAATATCGACAAAGATGTCGACGTCCAGGAGACTGTGGGAAGCTCACAGCATCATCCAGTACGAGGGAAATGCTTTAGCAATTTCCAGTGGTAAGCGCAAATGACGCAGAAATACGCAATCTCTCATTTCTCTTGGTTTTATATTTCATATTTCAGTAACTTCATAGCTTGGGAATAAGAGTAAAATCAATAATTTATCAGACTCCGTTTTCACGTAATTTTCTATCGGTAATATTAAAATCACAACGCTCCTATTTAAATTTTAAACTTATTATTATTATTAATTTTGCTATTCTTGTTTTATATAATAAATTCATTTCTTTTACAATGCAATCTTTGCTTTCAGTAGGTAGCATTAGATATAGACCAATTCCTTCTCCTGATACAATTGTTTGTTGGGTTAATGATCAAATCATACCACGATCTGAGTGAATAGAGTCTTGAATGTGTTCTGCCAGAGCTAGACGTTGTTAAATACAAATTTAGATTTCAACATTGCGTTGAGGTCTTGGCGCCCATTAAAACAACATAGCTTAGGCAAAGGTAAACAGTAAAATTTTTTCCCAACAGTTAGGACCAGTCAAACTGCTACATTTGTCGCTACCAACATAGGGCTAGCAAAACTGCTACATTTGTACGCTCAACGTGGAGCAAAGTAAATACCGTTTCACTTGTCATCCCCGCCTAAGCAAAACTGCTACAATTGGCGACCAACGTGGAGCATTAATACTATTACATACTGAACCCAAATGGAAAAGATGGTGAAGAGGAAGAAATGGGGGAAGTGGAAGATGAACTGCAAACAGAAAAGGACTTAACATGGAAAGAAGTGGAAGATGCAGTGAACAAGATGAAAGGAGGGAAGGCACCGGGTGTGGAGGAGTTGAGTGTGGAGATGGTGAGAGCAGCAGGAGAGGTGGGGATACAGTGGTTGTACCGAGTGATGAGGACAGCATGGAAGGAAAGGAAGACCCCAGAGGACTGGAAAAAAGGAATAATTGTCCCGATCTTCAAGAAAGATAGTAGAACAGATTGCAGAAACTATCGGGGAATAACACTGATGAGTCATTGTGCAAAGATCTTCAAGAAAGTTTTGGAAAAGAGAATTAGGACATGGATAGGAGGGATGAGGGAAGAACAACATGGCTTCAGAGCAGGATGGTCCACAGTGGATTTGATTTTTGCTGTAAGGCAGTTACAAGAACAGCACCATGAGTATGGAACAGATCTACTGATGGCCTTCCTGGACATTGAGAAAGCATATGACAGTGAATGCAGAAACAAAGTATGGAAGTCCCTGGAGGATAGAGGAGTAGAGAAATGGACTATAAAGAGGATAAAGGAGATGTACAAGGGAAGCGTGAGCTGTGTGAAAGTGGGAGGAGAGAGATCAGACTGGTTGGAACAGAGAAACGGCCTGAAACAAGGAAGTGCACTGTCACCGTTACTTTTCATTGTGGTGATGGATGACATAATGACCCGAGTGGCACAAGTAATTGGGGAAGGAAAGATGAAAGCAATTGTGTTTGCAGATGATTTGATGATTTGGGGAAACAAGGAGGAGGAGGTACAGGAACAGTTGGTCGTGTGGGAAGGAATAATACAAGGATATGGGATGAAATTTAGCATAAATAAGAGTGAGATGGTGATCACAACAAGGAAGAAGGAAAGAACCACAACGGGAATAACAATTGGTGGGGAACAGCTGAAGAAAGTGGAGAGTTTCAAGTATCTGGGAAGCCTGATACAAGATAATGGAAGAAACGATAGAGAAATAAATGAGCGGGGGAGGCAGGCAGAAGCAGGCCGGGTCTGTTTGGAACACAAGCCTCTCCAACGTCTTCTGTCTTCCCACCATCTCTCAGCCTCCACCCTTGTCCAGTCTTCTCCTCTCTTCTTCACGCTTTCTTCCACCCCCTTCAGCCACCTGTCTCTCGGTCTTCCTCTCGGTCTCTTTCCTTCCCACTTCGTCTCGTGTATCCTCCTGGGCATCCTATTCTCTTCAATTCGTTTTACATGTCCATACCATCTAAGTCTAGATTTCTCTCTACCATCTTGTAATGGTTCCTCCTTCATTAATTCTCTGGTCCACTCATTTCTTATTCTGTCCATCTTCGTAGCTCCAATACTGCTTCTCAAGAACCTCATCTCACTGGCCTGTATTTAGCTCTTCTCCCTTCCTTTCATAACCCAGGTCACTGAGGTATACGTCAGGATACGGACATAGTACGTCCAATATATGATCTTTTTGCTGTTCTGAGGGACATCCTTGCTCCATATCATGCTTCTCACACTCCTCCAGAATGCTTCTGCCTGTCTCGCCCGCTCATTTATTTCTCTATCGATTCTTCCATTATCTTGTATCAGACTTCCCAAATACTTGAAACTCTCCACTTTCTTCAGCTGTTCCCCACCAATTGTTATTCCCGTTGTGGTTCTTTCCTTCTTCCTTGTTGTGATCACCATCTCACTCTTATTTATGCTAAATTTCATCCCATATCCTTGTATTATTCCTTCCCACACTTCCAACTGCTCCTGTTCTTCCTCCTCCTTGTTTCCCCAAATCATCAAATAATCTGCAAACACCATTGCATTCATCTTTCCTTCCCCAATTACTTGTGCCACTCGGGTCATTATGTCAGTTAGTTATTAGTTAGTTATTGTTGTTTTAAGGGGCTGAACTACGAGGTCATCTGCCCCTCTTAACACAGATTAAAGAATACAAATTTTGAACTGAATTTAACATTTTGAGGTGGACATCTAAATTTAAAAAGACGAAAAATTAATAAAACAAAAACAAACAATTAAATAAAAAATAAAAATTACAAAAATAAACAAAAATTACGGAAAAAAACAAAACATTATCATTCAAAAACGAACAAGTCGTTGAGTCAAAGTTCACTGGAAAATTAAGATTGCTGGCCCTAACCCACTCTCACTTATAAAGCGGATAACACGATCAGCAGCCACCGCGTCATCGGCTAATATAAGTTTGAGTGTCGTCTGCAAACCAAGATTTCTTCGTAAGTCAGCAAGATCCACACACTCGGTAAAAATGTGGGCCACGGTGAATACGGCTCCACAGGTACAAAGTGGGGGGTCTTCCCTTCTCATTAGGTACGAGTGGGTGGATCTTGTATGACCTATCCTTAGCCTACACAAAATGACGGACTCTCTCCGGGCCCGGAAGGAGCTCCGCCACACGCGAGTAGTTCCCTTGATCGCTCTCAGTTTACTGGGCAGTGTGCCAGCTAGCCACTGACTCTCCCAAAAAGCCAGAACTTGTAGGCGTAACTGAGAGCGAATATCTCTAGCGGGTACCTCCATTGGTCGAGGTGGTAGTGATACCGCCTCTTTTGCAGCTTGATCTGCTAACTCATTTCCCCTAATTCCCATGTGGCTTGGAAGCCACAGAAAGGTGATTCGAGTGTCAGCGTGGCACAGCCCGGCTAGTAGGTCGTGGATTCGCTGCACTAGGGGGTGTTGCGGGAAACATGTAGCAATTGACTGCAACGAACTCAAAGAGTCGGTACACACGAGAAAGTGGATTCGAGCATCCTGTAGTGCAAACTGCAGAGCTTCATGGCAACGAGCTCCGCAGTAAACACACTACAGGCCTCAGGCAAAGAGATCTTGGTATTTGCACCATCAATAACGTAAGCACAACCCACCTTCTCGTCCACCTTCGAACCATCTGTGTATAGAATGCCAGCGTCCGGAAATTGGTGAACTATGCTGTGGAACTGCCTCCGGTAAACGGAGGCATCCGTGTTCACCTTAGGACCTCGGTGCAGATCTAACCGAATTTCCGGACGCGGGACTTGCCACGGAGGCACCTCGCTAGATGTCCGGATCATACAGGGACCTACAGCCACTCCTATTTCAGTACACGAGCTATCAAGTCTAATACCAACCGGCCGAGTGGCACGAGGCCGGTTGGCGTACCCCTGGTGGTTTTGGGTACCGAAGAGAGCTTGATAGGTCGGGTGTTGCGGCATTTGACGCACATTGGCAGCATATGCTAAAAGCATATGTTGGCGTCTATAATTTAAAGGTGGAACACCCGATTCGGCGAGTAGGCTGGGTATCGGGCTGGTCCGGAAGGCACCGGTAGCCAGCCTAACGCCACTATGGTGGATACTGTCCAGCATTTTCAAGGTTGCCGGCCTTGCTGAACCGTATGCCGCAGAACCATAGTCTAGCCGGGACAGGACGAGGGCTTGGTAGAACCGTAGCAGCACCGCACGGTCAGCCCCCCACGTAGTGCCACTAAGAAACCTGAGCATGTTCAGTTTCCTGAGACATATCATTTTCAATTGCCGTATATGGTGCTGCCACGTTAACTTGCTGTCAAAATGGAGCCCCAGGAAGTGATAAGTGTCAACCAACAGCAACGCAGCATCCCTGAGATGTAGTTCAGGGTGTAAATGTAGCCTCCGTAACCGACAAAAATGGACGACGGAGGTTTTCGCTGCTGAAAAACGAAAACCCTGGTCGTGAGTCCACCTGTCGACCCGGTTGATAGCTAGCTGCAATTGCCGTTCCACGACTGCCATACTTCCAGAGCTGTAATGCAGAGCTAAATCGTCTACATACAGCGATGGAACTACCGCGGACCCGGCGGCGGCAACAATGCCATTAATGGCAATCGGGAACAAGGTGACACTCAGCACTGAACCCTGAGGAACTCCATTTTCTTGGGTATAGTATTGCGATAATGTCCTACCGACCCTTACACGGAAGAGTCGGACGGACATGAAATTCGCAATGAAAGTCGGTAAGTTACCACGGAGTACTCAGACAGGAGACCTTTATCCTCCAAGACTCACACCAGTCGACGGTTCACCATCTTTTCGAGCAGCTTGCATAGGCCATTTGTCAAACAAATGGGCCTATAGCTGCTTACAAACTTGGGATCCTTTCCAGCCTTAGGAATCGGTATCACGATCCCCTCTCGCCATTGAGATGGAAACTCCCCTTCAATCCATATACGATTGAAGAGGATCAACAGTTTTTTTATACTGGATTCGCACAGATGTTTTAACATTTGATTATGTATGTTATCCGGTCCAGGAGCCGTATCCCTGCACAGTGCAAGCTCACTGCGCAGTTACCATTCAGAGAATGGTACATTATAGGACTCCGAAGCAGCAGTGGCAAAGGACAAGGGGTGAGTCTCTGCCTCCCGCTTCAGAGTCAGAAATGTAGGATCGTAACTCCCGGAGAAGGATACATCGGAGAAGTGCGAGCCAATGCTGTTGGCAATGGCGAGATGGTCCGTGATTATGTCTCCATTGATGGACACTCCGGGTATCGACAGTGATGTCGGGAGTCCGGAGATCCGACGAAGCTTAGTCCACACTTGAGATGAAGGAGTATGCGCCGTCATGGACGACACATACTTTTCCCACGTCGTTTTCTTACTCTCCCGAATCAGATATCGGGCTTTAGCACGCATCCTTCTGAAGGTGATAAGGTTGGCCATAGTGTTTTGCCTCCGATAGCATTTGAAAGCACGTCGACGATCTTTAATGGCTGCTGCAATCTCGGCTGTCCACCAAGGGACAAGCTTCCGGCGTGAGTTGCCGGATGAGGAAGGTATTGTTTCCTCAGCAGCAGCCAAAATACCATTCGTTATATGAATGGTATGATCGTCGACACTCTCAAAGGTATCTTCGGCAAACACCGCACGTGCCGTAAATGTTGGCCAATCAGCCCGACGGAGAAGCCATCGACTTGGTAACTCGATGGCTCTCTGGTTCGGAAGAGTAACGATAATTGGAAAATGGTTATTACAAAGGTCATCGTGTACACCCCACTGTAGCAGGGGAACCAGCGCACGACTGCACAGGGTAATATCGATACTTGAATAAGTACCGTGTGCAATAGAGAAGTGCGTAGCCTCCCCTGTGTTCAACAGACACAGGTCCAGCCGCCTGATCAGCCTCTCAAAATCTCTCCCTTTACCGCTAGTGGTAGCGGAGCCCCAGATGGTGTTGTGGGCATTAACATCTCCCAGAAGGAGGAAAGGAGGGGGGAGCTGAGAGACTAGATCCACCAGCTGGTCGTAATCCGGCTGAGAATCAGGCGGGACGTACACGTTACATACTGTTGCCATTACTGGCAACGAAGTACGAACTGCAACTGCCTCTAGCTGAGTACGCAACGACACCTCTTCACTAAAGAGGCTAGAGTGGACGAGAGTGCAGACGCCACCAGCGGCCACAGCTCCGTCCACCCGGTCTTTAGAGAAGAGTTTGAAGTGACACATTGTTGTCTCATGTCCAGGACGAAACCTGGATTCCTGAAGACAGACAATGGTTGCCGAAAACGAACATATTATTTGTCGTGACTCAGCGAGATGAACAGAATAGCTATTACAGTTCCATTGTAATAGTGCCATGGTGTGGACTTAAGTAGAAGTGGGTCTTCTACTTATGCTTGACCGTTTGCCACCCTTCCCCATCTCTAGTTGGAGATGATGGGGCAGGAGAGCACACCTCAATCTCCACATCTCCGTCGGAAGACGAAGAAAATGGAGCGGGCGCTCTCTTGGGTTGCGCGCGGTCGTCATCGGACCTCACGAGTCTCGCTCTTGGGGAAGAGCGAGAGCGGTGTCGAGGGACTTTCTCCCGGTCCGAAGACTGGGTGTCTGTCCCTGACACGTCCCAAAGAGATTTCTTCTTGGATCGGCGCCGACGCGTGTTTGGGGAAGTAGATGGTCCCTTCCTCACAGACGCTGGGTCCTTATAAAACAAGGTCGCTCCTGCTGGCATCGCTCCACATGTAGTGGTGGGAGCGGGATGGCCAGCAGATACGTGAGCAGCCCTGCCTTTAGGA
Organism: Meconema thalassinum; assembly: GCA_946902985.2. NCBI lineage: Eukaryota > Metazoa > Arthropoda > Insecta > Orthoptera > Tettigoniidae > Meconema > Meconema thalassinum. The sequence goes on from OX336390.1 coordinate 792,508,520, forward strand.
GAGGAAGAGAAACGGCGCTGAACTGTTCCCCTCTCCTCCGCCGATCTATTTTCTTTTCCATAGGGGAGTTCCTCCATACGGACGGGCTTGGCTTCAGCAGGCTTCGCTCCCTTGTTGGTAGTGGGAGCGGAAAGGCCAGCAGGGACAGTAGCCACCCCGTCAGCAGGAGGACGAGAGAGACGGCGGCGAACCGTCTCCCTCTTCTCCCCTATATTTTTCGTATTAGGTGGGCTAGAAAAAGGACCAGCCCTGGTCGGCAAAGTCTTCTTTCTCCCTTTAGCTGGGGAAGACTTGTTCGCCGACCGTTTCGGAGAAGAAGAGGACTTCTCCGAATTCGCCGGTTTAGGTGTTAAAACCGGCGCCTTCTTAACCGTGGCCGAAGAAGGTTTTGGGACCTCCTTCGGGCTGACAGTGCTCGCTGGTACAGCGAGGGGAGATTTCAAACTCGTACTAAAAGAGGACATCGAGGGTACTGCACTGGAAACTTTAACGGCAGGGGTGATTGAGGACGTCGCTGCAGCTGCAAACGATACCCGAAATTCGGGGGCATTCATATCACGGTACCTCTTGCGAGCATCGTGATATGAAAGCCTGTCAAGAGTCCTGATTTCCTGGATCTTGGCTTCCATAATGAATTCAGGGCACTGTTTTGACCGTGGAGAATGACTTCCTTGGCAGTTGGGACATATCGGGGGAGGCGTACACCTCTCGTCACCCTCATGTGTCCCCTTGCTACACTCTCTACATACGGCCTTCGCAGTACACCTGGCGGAAACATGCCCGAATCTCTGGCACTGGTAGCAGCGCATAGGTGGAGGGATGTACGGTCGCACATCGCAGTTGTACGATGTGACCTTCACCTGCTTAGGTACAACATCACCTTCAAAATGGAGAATAAAAGCGCCGGTATCGACGCTCCTTTCCCCAATCTTTCGGGTGATGCGCCTAATCTTTGTGACGCCTCTCTTCCCCAGATCCCGCAACAGTTCAGCATCGCTATTCAAAATGAGGTCACGGTGGAAAATAACTCCACGGACCTCATTCAGCGTTTCGTGCTTTGTGATCTTAACGGGGATTTCGCCGAATTGCGTGCATTCCAGCAACGCTTCGGTTTGCTGCCGGCTAACGGTATGCAGCAAGAGCTGCCCGTTCCGGAGCTTGGAAATCCCGTTAAGATCACCAAATTTCCCCTCGATTTCCTCAGCTAAAATGATCGATTTTACAAGCTTGAAATCATCCCCGTCTGTCCTGGTAGCTACCAGGTAGCGAGGTGATCTGTCTGTCGCAAATCGTTTGTTAAAGGCTTTATCCCAAGGCGTATACACCTTGGGATTAGCGCGACACTCCAGAGACGGCTTTTTAAGGGTGCCACCCTGTACAGGTGTCCGTGATCGCTTACTAGGCATCCCGGACGAAATCCTCCCCGAATACTGCCCACTCCGAACGGGGGCTATCACTGTGGGCGCCACCCAGCCAAGGCAATACCTACCTGGCATAGCAGATATTGCCCGGGGTCCCAGTGCCTCGAACAGGCACTTCACCCTCGGCATGCACAGGATTTATGCAGCTCCAGTATTCGGCCATGCAGGGACCTTCGTTGTAAGGCGGATACTACTGTAGGGTACATGGCGCACCCACCTGACGGGATGGGGCATACCGTCTAGGCTTTCTGGCCAGATGGACAAGCTGGTGGCCCTTCCCCTAACAGCATGCATGTTTGTTTCTATTGGTCAAACTAGAGCTGGGACCAGAAAACCAAAATCGACCTTTATAAGGCCCCCTCTAAGTCGCCTTTTACGACAGGCAGGGGATACCGTGGATGAATTCTGCCCTCTCCATCCACAGGGGGTCTGAACAAATCAAAACTGGTAAGTTATTCGGCCATGTCGGCCCTATTAGTCGCCTCCTACGACAGGCAGGGCATACCGTGGGTGTATTCTAACCCGCACCCACACGGGGGGTCATTATGTCATCCATCACCACAATGAAAAGTAACGGTGACAGTGCACTTCCTTATTTCAAGTACTAGAATTAATTAGAACTCCCCGCTTAATCTAATTGCGCACACTCGTGTTTACCAACTGAAAGCTTCTTCTAACAGGTATATCATAAATCAGCAGTCATCACATTAATAATGAGGAAAATTAATAACCTTTGTAAAATGACTTCCACTCTACTTGTAAAAGGCCATGAATCATACTGACCTGCATTGCCTGGTGCCGAGGTGGGTGTGTGATATGCCGCTGCACGAGCTCCCCCACTGAGCTGGGTATATGTAGGCCCACTGGGTGAACGGGAGGGACTCAACTGGCTATACTGGTAGCCCTCAGTTACTGGCTGCTAAAAAAAAAAAAACATACACTATTTTACTTGATGAAGTACAATTACATGTGTGCATGTATTTGAACACCATTTCTGGACTCTATACACCTCTATGAACTAGTGAAACTATATAGGAAAATACAACAAGGTGGACATTCAATCATTGGACAGGAAAAAAGGAAAGAAACACTGATAAAGGACAAACAATACAGGTAAGTGTGGGCAGAGGGAGAGATAAAAGGGGAAAACCATGACAAACACACAGCTCTCTTGAAAGAGAGACATTAATGTCACCAATCCAATCACTTCAAGTCAGAATATCTCCTTGAAGAATGCACCTCATCATTCAATGTTTTGAGAAATAGAGGAAGTGGTTGTTACCCACCCTCCTGTTGAGAATAGGAAGCTGAAACAAACTTCTAGCTGCCTCACGTGACATGGCATGCCTCTATGCAAGAGCTCAACTGTTGCTAAGGGTGAAATATTCAGATATAGAAACAGTTCTTTCAATGTGGTGGTGTTTCTTTTTAACATGGATATGTTTTCGGGCTGGGATCTATCTGGAATTGGCGAGGACAAATTTCCGACACTTACAGTGTAGGCACAAAGTCCGTATACCCCTACTCATTATTATTATTTATTTCTATTGTCAGTACATATTCATTTGTACTTACATCTTAGGAATATAAAATAATTAAAACAATCAATAAACAAAAGATTTTTTTAGTTCCGCCTCGTCAATACAATTTATTCAAATTTTCGGCAGTGTAGCACAGTTTCCATCTAGCACAACCCGGCTCTGTTCGACTCTTACCACATATTACTTGGGAATGGAAACCCTTGTCCAGAAATTTCGGAGATAACATCAGGAACTAAGTTTGAAAACCTCAAGAAAGAGTAATAAGTGTCTACCATATTTTTAAAGACTTTTAAAAACTTTTAAAGTGATTTAGTGTATAAGTGATTTGAGTGTGTTTTTATGTTAACATTTTATCACGTCAAATGTACAAAGTGATTTTTAAGTGCTGCCAATACACTGAAAGGTTGATGATCATGCCAATGCAAATAGGCATCGAAACATGTACCGATGTAAATTAAGTGACATGTGATTAATATCACAAAAATTTGAATAAATTTTATTGACGAGGCGGAACTAAAGAAATCTTTTGATTATTATAGCAAGTCAATACAGAAAAATGGGTGACTCTACGAGTTAAAAAGAATAAAACAATCAATGTCGATATCAATGGGTCTGAAATAGAAATAGATAACAATAATAATGAGTAAGGGTATATATGGACTTTGTGTGTACACTGTAGTTATCATGGCAACAAGTACAAGTGAACTTACCCCATCACTGAAGAGTGTTTCGGCCACTAATTTCCGACACCTAGTTACCACGATAACAAGTGCCCATGTAACGTGTTTTTCGAGGGGTTTTATGCAACTGGCATAAGTCAGTAGGAAGCCATTCTATATTTATTTACGCGGCAAATTGTTCAGCCAAGAGAATTTTTCATGTTAATTTATTATTATTATTAATTTATTATAATTATTATTAAGGTATTTTCGGAGCATTTTATAAAAATTATTAGCATTCAGATAGGTTTTCTATGTCTTAGAAAACACTATCCAGCAAATTATTACGAACGACGATATCATAGAAAATTATCTGATTACGGAATTTTACGGAGTTTTGTCAGTTAGGGTATTTGAGAGACATGACTCACTGGGATTTCAAGTACAAGCTGATTCCTGTCGAGAAGTATTGCGCAAGGCTGGGTCGCAAGGTCTAGAAAAGGCGAATTGTTGAAACGGAAATCGACTTCTCCCTCCCGCGGAGTGTAATGAGGAAGGAGTGGGGATCTAGCGCGGAGGGTGCAGCCAATCAAGGAGGACGACGTAAGCTAGATGTCGGTACCATGGTAGGGGAGCCGGCGTGTGGATATATCGTTCGACGCGCCGTGAAACGAGGACTATCTGTGAAATACTTGACGAGTATGGATGCGCGTGCGAGTGGGTCCGATGTTCGGTGGAGTTAAGGACAATCTGTGTAGTTCTTGCCGAGTGTGGATATACGCGGGAATCGCTCCGATGTTCCGTGGAAGAGGACTATCTGTGAAATACTTGAGGTGTACGGTCGCAAGTGCGTGTCGCTCCGATGTTCAGTGGAGTTAGCAACGAACTTTTGTAAAACGTAACCAGTGCGGTTTTACGCGAGTTTGGGTCCGAGGTACGGACCATAGAATTATATAATCTACCAGGATATCATCAAATTTCGACGGAGATGACGACGTCCAGGAGACTGTGGGAAGCACACAGCATCATCAAGAACGAGGGAGATGCTTTGGCAATTTCCAATGGTAAGCGCACATGACGCAGAAATACGCAATCTCTCATTTTCTTTGTTTTATATTTCATATTTCAGTAACTTCATAGCTTGGAAATAAGAGTAAAATCAATTTATCAGACTCCGTTTTCACGTAATTTTCTATCGGTAATATTCAAATCACAACGCTCCAATTTAAATTTTAAACTTATTATTATTATTAATTTTGCTATACTTGTTTTATATAATAAATTCATTTCTTTTACAATGCAATCTTTGCTTTCAGTAGGTAGCATTAGATATAGACCAATTCCTTCTCCTGATACAATTGTTTGTTGGGTTAATGATCAAATCATACCACGATCTGAGTGAATAGAGTCTTGAAGGTGTTCTGCCAGAGCTAGACGTTGTTAAATACAAATTTAGATTTCAACATTGCATTGAGGTCTTGGCGCCCATTAAAACAACATAGCTTAGGCAAAGGTAAACAGTTACATTTCTCACCCAACAGTGTGGGCTAGCGAAACCATTACATTTGTACGCTCAACGTGGAGCAAAGTCAATACCGTTTCACTTGTCATCCCAGCCTAAGCAAGACCATTACATTTGTCGCTACCAACATGAGGCACTAACTAAGAAACTGCTACATTTGTCGCCGACAACTTGGGGCTGAAAACCTAATAACATTTGTGGAAGGAGAAGGGTATATATTTCTGTGCCTGTATTTTGGGGGTTATTTGTCTTTATCAGTGTATATCATTATGGGGGATGAGAAAGAAAGACAGATGAGGTTACGTAGTGGTCATCAACTGGAGAATGATGATACGAGCAGTATGTCGAGTGATGGTAGTACCGGGGTAGCGGAGGTAAATCCCGATACTGAAACAGGGAGTGTAGGCGGCCAACCAGAATTAAAAACTTTACTTCTCGAGTTCATGTATCAGAACAAAGTTAGTAGTGATGCTTTAAATGCAAAATTAGAACAGAATAATGCAAAATTAGAACAAAACAGTAGGGAAAATAAAGAAAGTACAGATGCTTTAAATGCAAAATTAGAACAGAATAATGCAAAATTAGAACAAAACAGTAGGGAAAATAAAAAAAGTACAGAAGCTTTAAATGCAAAATTAGAACAGAATAATGCAAAATTAGAACAGAATAATGCAAAATTAGAACAAAACAGTAGGGAAAATAGAGAGAGTAATGAAACTTTAAATGCTAAATTAGAACAAAACAGTAGGGAAATGAGTGACAAATTCGAACTGATTAGAGGTGAGATCAGGGGGGTGATGGAAGAAAAGGCTAAAGAGATTATTGCAGATGTAGACAGAAAATTAGGAAAAGTACAGGAGGAGTTGGAAATTAGAATCAGTACACAGGCTGAAAATTTAAAAGAACTAGTGCAACTGGAAACACAGCAGGTCAAAAAGCAATTGGGGGGAGAAATTGACAAAATTCAGGTAGCTACTAAAGAGGTTAAGGAACAGCTGGGGGGTAGAATTGAGAAAGTCCACTCACAAGTAGTTGCAGAAGTAAATGATTTAAGAGAGAGTAATAGGGAAAGCATTAGCAAGATTGAGGAGAAACAAGCAAAGCTATATGATAAAGTAGAAGAATCAGAAGTAAACATTAAATTAACAGTAAACAGTATTGAGAGGAAGGCTGAGGAGAAAATCGCAGAATTAGAATTAAAATTAAAAGCTAGGATCAGGCAAGAAAATAGTCAGAATAGGCCAGTTTTTGTGAATAGCACACACAGGGAGGTAGAACTGGGTAAGTTCAGCAATCGACAGGGGTGCCCAATGGAGTTCATGAACACTATAGAAAATAAATTCGGGGAAAGGTTGGAAAATGGTAGTATTGAGTGGTGCCAGGTAGTTGAAATTTTAGAACAAGTGTTTGTGGGGGAAACGAGGAATTGGTTTGCTGTCTACAGAGACAAGTTTACTGATATGAATGATTTTAAAATGAAATTCTGTGAAAAGTTCTGGAATGAGGTTATTCAGTCGCAGCATCGTGAGGGAGTAGTGTGTGGTAAATATAACCCTAAAGGAAGCTCCACCATGACCGAATACTTTTTAGGGCAGGTATTAGTGTGTAAATATCTGGATGGCTTGAAGGAGGAAAGTGATGTGGTAAGGTTGCTACTTAGGCACTTTCCCTATAGGATCAAGGAGGCTGCTTGTATCCAGAATGTAAAGACTATATCACAAGTAGAAAATTTGTTAAGCACATTTGATGCACTAGGGAGAGGGGGTTATGAGGACAATTTCAATAGGAACCAGGGTAATAATAATAATAGACCTAATGAAGCCAGGCATCAGGAAGTTCAAGGGAACGGTGGCGAAGGGGCCAACGCTCAAAATAGAAATAATAATAATCAGCTATATCAGAACAGAGGAAATGGCTATGGTAATCAGTATCAAGGGAGGAACAATGATTACAGGGGAAATCAAGGGAGAAACAATGATTTCAGGGGAAATCAAGGGAGAAATTATAATGACAATAATTACAACCAGAATAGGGGTCAAGGAAGAGGACAGCCTAGTGGTAGTAATATACAGCCAAACAATGACAACACAGCCCAGAACAACCAGACCAGTTTAGTAGTTAGTAGTACTACGGCCAGCTGTAGCGGTTCTTTAAACGCGAACCAGGCTGCGAAGTAAGGTCAGAATCTCAGTCTGTAGCATGCCCTGTCCATACAATTATACAGGAACCCTATGACCTAAATGTGAGAAATGAATTATTACATGAACTAAATGATGAAGGTATTATTCAGGAAGTGGTTAGTAAGAGCCCCATAGTTAAATTTAACGTGTCCGAGGCGTACACAGATGTTTTAATTGATAGTGGTTGTATGAAGAGTTGCATAAGTAGTGCATTTTATGATAAAATGAAAGGAACTGGAGTAAATTTTGAGGAGATGCCAATTAAAAGCACTTTTGTTATCACAGCTGTTGGGAAGAGGTCTAAAGTAATTTCTAAGCAAGTTTTAGTAGACATTAAAATTAATAATCATGTAGAGAAGCAGATTTGCCTTGTAATTCCAAATTTAGTATTCGGTGTTATCTTGGGTTCAGAGTGGCTAAGTAGAGTGTCTGGTAACTTATGTTATGATGTAGGGAGTTTGAAATTTAAATGGGGAGATTCTGAAGTAGAAGTAGCGTTCAATGACCATATTCAGAGGAGTAGTATTGTAGGTGTGATTTGTACTTTAAATGAGATATCGCCAGCCGTAGAGCGGGGTTCTCCATGTTTTGTGGGCAGTGTGATTACGAACGGAAGTCTAGAGGACTCGTTACGTGAGGCTGCATTTCAGGGTAATATAGAGGTGGAACAATGTGTTCGGCTCTATGATGTGTTATGGTGTAATAGGAGAGTTTTTGAGGATCGCATTGGTATGGCCAATTGCTATACACATTCATTGAACGTTATTGATAGGTCAGTATTCACAGGACATAGATATCCTGTACCTTTCGCTTATCAGAGTGCAGTTGAGGCACAAATTAACCAGATGCTTGAAGATGGGATTATTGAGCACTCGAACAGTCCATATGTTAATTCTTTGATCACGGTACCCAAGACCGACGGCACTGTTCGTATTTGTTTAGACGCTCGTTTGGTTAACAGTAGAATTAGTTCAGATCAGCTGAAATCTATGTCAATAGAGGAATTAATGCAAACATTTGAGGGGAAGAAGTATTTCACTTGTGTAGATTTGAGTTCCAGTTTTTGGCAAGTGCCACTTATGTACGAAGATAGACCATTTACAGCTTTTAGTCATAAATATAACCTTTATCAATTTTGTAGAACACCTTATGGGTTAAAGAGTAGTTCAGCTGCTTTAATTAGGGCTTTAAACATCGCATTAGGGGATGACACAGGAGAGTTTGTAACCATTTACATAGATGATATGGTAATTAGTTCACGCAGTTTTGAGGAGCATCTACTTCATTTAGATATAGTTTTTCAGAAGTTAGATCAGGCAGGGTTCACTTTGAAGCTGTCTAAGTCGTCATTCTGTCAGTCAGAAGTGACATTTTTAGGTCATAGAGTGTCGAGTAGAGGTGTAACACCAGAAGAAAGTAGGGTTAATAAGATACTTAACGCAGAGGTGCCACAGAATGTTAAAAAATTAAAAACTTACCTGGGAATTTGCAACTTTTTCAGGAGGTTCGTTCTTAAATACTCAGGGTTGGTAGAACCATTCAGGGAATTGCTTAAAAGTGGGACTCGGTGGAGATGGGAGTCCAAGCATGAACAGGCTTTTAGAGCGCTGAAGGAAGGTTTTGAGAAAGCTGTAGTGCTGAAATATCCGTTAAAAGATAAGGAATATGTGGTTATGACAGATGCTTCACATATAGGCATTGCTGGAGTATTATGTCAGAAAGATGATGAGGGTAATCTGTGCATTGTATCTTTAGCCTCGCGAGGACTGACTGCAGCAGAGAAAAGATACACGATTACTGAGTTAGAGCTTTTAGGTATTGTTTTCAGTTTAGGAAAATTTAGAATGTATTTAGTAGGGGGGAAATTTGAGATCCACACAGATCACCATGCATTACTGTATATGAGGACTTGTAAACTCAGTTCTAACAGAGTTAGTAGGTGGATTCTTGCTCTGCAGGAATACGAATTCACAGTAAAATATATTAAAGGTAAAGATAACATTCTTGCAGACATGCTATCGAGGGACACTAATTTATGTAGGGATTATCCTGTGGTTAAAGCAGAGGACGGTATTTTAATATGTGCATGTGTGGACAGTAGCAACAGGGCATCGTTACAGACACTGAGAAATATGCTAGTAGAGCAACATGATGACGTTCATTTAAAGGGAGCCACTTGCAAGGTTGGAAGCAGGTGACGCAGAAACATTTATAGTTTCCAAACGTATTGGGAAAACAGCATATGTGCTGGAGAATAGTGAGGGAAACAGATTATACGGAACGTATAATATACATAGTCTACGAAAGTATGTGTCATAAAGTGAGTGTGTTTAGCTGGCGAGCCAGCCTATCAAATGAGTAAGTGTGGTATTTGGTGCGTGGGAGGAGATGGTCTTCCAGGCAGGCGTATCAGGAGTCACACAGGGGGGTAGTATGTAAGTAAATGAGAGTTTTTAAGGTACAGGGAAATATGACGGGATTGTCGGATGCTGTTGAGCACTAAATTGTCTCGATGCACCAAGGCCATTTTGGCAGCGCTGATGGGTTCCCATTTATCTCCAAGAGATGGGGGAGCGCTTGAATAGGGCTTGTTAGCTTAAGGCGTCCACGAGATAAAAGATGGGCCATCAGAATGCGAGACAGTCCTACATGAAACTCATACATATCTGCACACGTGATTTCTGTTTACGGCCTCGCCATGTAAGATTTGTAAGTGTGTAATTTAAGATAATTTGTACAATGGTATTATTTGTGTGAGGAGAAATGGTCTGTGTTGAGAACTAGTATTAAGTAGAATATGGTTAACGGGAACTTAACAAGACAGGGCGATTACGGCACAGAAATATTTGGTGTTATATGTAATACACATTTACTGTTTTTTTTTTTTCAGAAGTCAATATTAATTTAATCATCTTTAAAGAGAGATTAAGTATTATGGTCACGAGGCGCTGCCACAATAGTGTGATCGTGTGCTGAGTGATAAGTGGAATTAAATGTCACCATAAGGAGGGGACCTCCAGTGAAATTAGGAAGTTCTATGGTGATATAAATATATCAGAACACCTTCAATGCGTGTGATATGACATCATAAATACATAGTGCTCACACATTAATTATGTCTATTTCTCCAACATAGAGAAATTTGAGAGGCGGAAATATCCGTGGAACACTATTCCCTATGTAAAACATTGAACTGGTTGCAAAGTGCGATCCATAGTGACAACAAACTTTGACGCAAAGTGCGTGAAGAAAAAATATGAGTGAATATATCTGTAATTTAGGGTGATTTCATTTATGTAATATGTATTTTGGATGGGGTTTATTAACGTGTCTGGGATAATCGGATAATGGACCGTCGTCACGGTAAATCATCCGATGATCCGAGGCGAATATGTAACGTGTTTTTCGAGGGGTTTTATGCAACTGGCATAAGTCAGTAGGAAGCCATTCTATATTTATTTACGCGGCAAATTGTTCAGCCAAGAGAATTTTTCATGTTAATTTATTATTATTATTAATTTATTATAATTATTATTAAGGTATTTTCGGAGCATTTTATAAAAATTATTAGCATTCAGATAGGTTTTCTATGTCTTAGAAAACACTATCCAGCAAATTATTACGAACGACGATATCATAGAAAATTATCTGATTACGGAATTTTACGGAGTTTTGTCAGTTAGGGTATTTGAGAGACATGACTCACTGGGATTTCAAGTACAAGCTGATTCCTGTCGAGAAGTATTGCGCAAGGCTGGGTCGCAAGGTCTAGAAAAGGCGAATTGTTGAAACGGAAATCGACTTCTCCCTCCCGCGGAGTGTAATGAGGAAGGAGTGGGGATCTAGCGCGGAGGGTGCAGCCAATCAAGGAGGACGACGTAAGCTAGATGTCGGTACCATGGTAGGGGAGCCGGCGTGTGGATATATCGTTCGACGCGCCGTGAAACGAGGACTATCTGTGAAATACTTGACGAGTATGGATGCGCGTGCGAGTGGGTCCGATGTTCGGTGGAGTTAAGGACAATCTGTGTAGTTCTTGCCGAGTGTGGATATACGCGGGAATCGCTCCGATGTTCCGTGGAAGAGGACTATCTGTGAAATACTTGAGGTGTACGGTCGCAAGTGCGTGTCGCTCCGATGTTCAGTGGAGTTAGCAACGAACTTTTGTAAAACGTAACCAGTGCGGTTTTACGCGAGTTTGGGTCCGAGGTACGGACCATAGAATTATATAATCTACCAGGATATCATCAAATTTCGACGGAGATGACGACGTCCAGGAGACTGTGGGAAGCACACAGCATCATCAAGAACGAGGGAGATGCTTTGGCAATTTCCAATGGTAAGCGCACATGACGCAGAAATACGCAATCTCTCATTTTCTTTGTTTTATATTTCATATTTCAGTAACTTCATAGCTTGGAAATAAGAGTAAAATCAATTTATCAGACTCCGTTTTCACGTAATTTTCTATCGGTAATATTCAAATCACAACGCTCCAATTTAAATTTTAAACTTATTATTATTATTAATTTTGCTATACTTGTTTTATATAATAAATTCATTTCTTTTACAATGCAATCTTTGCTTTCAGTAGGTAGCATTAGATATAGACCAATTCCTTCTCCTGATACAATTGTTTGTTGGGTTAATGATCAAATCATACCACGATCTGAGTGAATAGAGTCTTGAAGGTGTTCTGCCAGAGCTAGACGTTGTTAAATACAAATTTAGATTTCAACATTGCATTGAGGTCTTGGCGCCCATTAAAACAACATAGCTTAGGCAAAGGTAAACAGTTACATTTCTCACCCAACAGTGTGGGCTAGCGAAACCATTACATTTGTACGCTCAACGTGGAGCAAAGTCAATACCGTTTCACTTGTCATCCCAGCCTAAGCAAGACCATTACATTTGTCGCTACCAACATGAGGCACTAACTAAGAAACTGCTACACCCATATAAGTTGTGAGTCAATGACAACATGCCAGAGTCATGAAGAAGAACTCTTATCTATATGAGCACACTGCCTTCGATTGAAATATTACAGACACCGTACCAATTGTAAACTGGCTTAACTTCACGTCAGTAAGAGTTAAGAGCTCTTCTTCGCGGCTCGGGTGTGTTGTCATTTGACTCTCAACTTACAGTATATGCGATAAGGTATAGTCCCCACTCATTGAAGCGTTTACAAAACTTATAATACTAATAGACGAATAAAAGCATATCGTCAGCTTACAAGTAAAACACACTAAGTCAGAGAATAGGTTCACGAGGAAATCAGATTTGGATATAGATACGGTTCATCTTCTTGAGAACATGTGCTCTGATTTAGTGTATTTCACCTGTAAGCCAACGATAACCATGATTCCATGTTTTAATTCAACACAACACCAAAACTTATCACTATGATTTTTTATGTGATGTTTAGGATACTATTGTATACCAAATGTCTTGTGGTTCACTTTTTCCTTGTTCTGCATTTATTCTGACATACTGTTAAGGAAATGTGTCTTGATTATTCTTCACTTTTGCACACTAGTATATTTAAATGACCGGCCCCGTGGTGTTGGGTTGGTTCCTCAGTTTAGGGGCTGTGACAACGCGGCCATGTAGCACCGTGTACTTTGGGTGTGTGTAGAATCTGTCTGATAACCGGTGTTAATTGTGATGACTGTATTAGTGTGTGTATCTGTTTTAATTCAAGTAAGGACTGCAGACGATCAATTTTCAAGTAGTTCCTACTTTTGCCGCCAAACGCCACCGTCAATGACCAACTAGTTCAGAAATTAGTTACCAGATGCCACCGCAGTCGGCTCCTGACGACAAACGTAGGAACCTAAGAACGTTAGTCAAATGTTTAACCTATATTAATTTAGCTTCACACAGGTGTATTTAGTGGAAGGTTCTTTAACATGCCATAAATCTATGACATGGGACCGCCGGCTTTACTTCCCCTCCAAAGGAAGACATAATGAGGGATTTTTAACGTTCTTAAAAAATCCAACGACTTCGGCCGGGTCTGAACCCACGAACTTGGGCAGGGTAGAGCACTTGTCTCTCACCCAGAGGTTCAATTCCCGGCTCCATCAGAGATTTTAGAACCTGGTGCAAAGGTTGGATTGGGGTGCACTCAACCTCATGATGACACTCGAGTAGTTGTCTGACACTGAGGCAGCGTCCCAGTCATGAAAATTAAGATTGACGGCCGAGGGGACACGATGAACTGGCCACGCATCATCTCGAAATCTGCAGGCCAAAGGGCTAGGCAGAGGTCTCTTGGTAGGTGAAGGCCCTGCCACAGGGGTATTTACATGCCACAAATATAGGCTACTCTGTGAAGTGTAAAAGCTTTCGATTGCCAATATCGTGTTGGATATGGAAGGGGAATCATTAGAGGAATCAGGTTCCTCACAGTAGAACATGGTGGAGAGTGCTGAGTGGGCTAGCTGAGTGCAGGAGACCAGATCAGCTGTCACAATGTTGTGTTCTCGACCGGGTGTCTGCCTTATGTAACCATTAACCTTGCGGTCATAAGCCACAGGAAGATGACCTCGCTGTTCTGTCCCTTAAAACAACAATAACTAACTAACACGACACTTAACTTCAAAACTCTCACGTGCATTACGTAGGAATAAAATCTAGTCCACCTGCGTGTGAGGTAAGCAGCTTCACCACTGAGCTATCAAGTCTCTTGTACATGCAGAGGATTCCTCTTTAGTCTCCTAAAAATGGTGTCCTCAAACCTAGTCACCACATGCCACTGGTTAACATAATCAATCCCTGTAACTATCTGTATTATGGCTTAAAACATGAAATTTCATAAAATCTTCTCTATAGCACTGCATTTTGTGTATTAATACGAAATTAATCATATTAAAATAGAAATAGGTCCTTATTGGAGAACCTAAGATCAAAACAAACTCTGTTTTGAACATACTTTGTCCCTATATTGACTTATGGGTTGGAAACATGCACAACTACCAAAAAAGATGACAGCAGACTTCAGGCTTCAGAAATGAAGTTTCTAGGAAGCATGCTTCAAAAAACTAGGAAAGACGAAGTAAGAAATGAGAAGATAAGAGAACAAGCTGGAATAAATCAGTCCCTGAAGGAGACCATAACTAGGGCACGTTTGCGATGGTTTGGTCACGTCAAACGTATGACGGAAGAATTGCAAAACAAAGGTTACATACTGAGATTACTGGAGAGAGACCTGTTGGAAGACCTAGGAGGAGATGGCTGGACCAAGTGAAGGAAGATATCACATCCAAGGAAATCAATTGGGATGAAGTCTTGAAGGAGCAGTGGTACATGAATCGACCTAAATGGAGAGCGCTCGAAAACCACACCCGAGAAACATGAGTGGAAACTTGATGATGATGATGATGATGATGATTGGAGAATCTATTGTAGTAATACCAATTGGTAGTAAATGATCCACCAATAGTTGATAAATTATGGACTGTAAATTATTTATTTATGTATTTAATTATTTTTTTAAAAATATTTATACAGGTGACCCATTAGCTGGTTGGTTCCTCAGTTTAGGGGCTGCGACAACGTGGTCATGTAACCCTGTGTACTTTGGGTCTGTCTAGAATCTGTCTGATAACTGGTGTTAATTGTGATGGCTGTATTAGTGTGTGAAAAATCCACAGCCTGCTTCCAGTCTCCGACCGGGTCAGGAATGGAATGAATGAAGCCCCCAGCTAGCGGCGAGGATATGAACTGTGCCGGCTGCCGAAGCCTGTCGCACTCCTCTGGGGCAATGATTAGATGAATGACAGATGAAATGAAATGATAGTGGAGAGTGTTGCTGGAATTAATTTTGACAGGGAAAACCGGAATACCTGGAGAAAAACCTGTCTGCCTCCGTTTTGTCCAGCACAGATCTCACATGGAGTGACCGGGAATTGAACCACGGACCCAGCGGTGAGAGGCCGGCATGCTGCCGCCTAAGCCACGGAGGCTATGGCTGTAGTAGTGTGTATTATCTGTAATTCAAGTAAGAACTGCAGACGATCAATTTCAAGTAGTTCCTCCTTTTGCTACCAAATGCTGCAATCAACGACACCTAGCTGTGAACTTGGCTACTAGATGCCACCACAACCAACAAGTTTTAGCTTCACACAGCTGAAGTTATTGGAAGGTTCTTTTACATGCCATAAATCTAGGACATGGGCCCGCCGGCTTCACTTCCCCTCCAAAGGAAGGCATAATGAGGAATTTTTAATGCTCTATAAAAAATCCGACGACTTCTGCCGGGTTTGAAGCCGCATAGAATCTCAGCATGCTACCAACCATCTGTTTGTTGGTATATTTTGTTGTTGAATTGGAAATAATTATTATTTAAGATAAATTGTACAATTTTTATGAATTCTCTACTTGGTTTAGTCCACTATAAAATGCAAAGAAAAAATAAATCAAATATTTACAGTCACTAATTTATCAACTATTGGAGGATCATTTACCAATTGGTATTACTACAATATTGTATTTTGTCTTCAGGTAGCCTCTTGTTGTAGAAGAATGGCAAGATTCATAAGACCAAATATTGCCAGACATAATTATCTTTGCACTCCTGGGTATTCTCCTGCGGTGTCCTGTTCTACAATGTACAGAATATGTGTGTCTTGTATTTTTATAGGTTGCAGAAGAACTCACCTGCCGAAGACTCCATGCCGTTTGTGCCGGTGTGGGGCTGGTTGTAGCCGCCTTGCTGATGCGACTTAGAACAGAGCCAGAACTGGTTTGTGCATTGGGTGATCCATAGCCAATGGGAGAATGAGTAGGGTCATAACTACTGTACACATTCTGTGCGCTATTAGGGCGAGCTTGGGGTTGCGCATCTGGAACATAACACAAACATATCATACTGCATTCCTCCATTTCATAGCTAATTAAAAAATTAAGTACTGTAATGATGATGATGATGATGATTTCATTATTCTTCGAGTATGTACAGTTATAATGCATTCCATGTATTGCAGATAACCCTTCCAAGGGGCAGGTGACGATCCTGTTCTGCCTCTTAAAATAACAACAATCATCATCACTATCATCATATATAATATCGTATGGCCTCGGGTGCCGGGTGCAAGCTTTGTTATTTGACACCCAAGGGTAGCTTGCATGTCGAATTTCGTTGTTCCTTGAAGCACTATGAAAGTCAAGGCGGTTAGATATCTAAGCTCCTTGAACACTATAGCGCTTTCTAGTAGAGAAATGAGGAACTTTGTGCTGGCGGTAACTCTCGAGATTAATTTTGCCATTATGAACACAGCCTACTGAATTCAAATGGGTTCTTTAACATGCCAACATCGTATGACATGGTGTCGCAATTTTTGCCGCCTTTCAAAAAATCACTTACCACGGCCAGGAGCGAACCTGCAATCTAGGGGTTAGTAGACCGACAATTTGACCACTTCCCCACCGTGGCAAGCACTATCATCAACATCACTATATATGTGAGATATGTTGTATTACATTATTATACATTTTTATGAATCTCTTATATAAAAGAAAGTGTCCTGACTGACTCACTGACTCATCATCGCCCAGCCAAAGCTATTAAAGTTAGAAACAAGAAATTTTGGGGATATGTTCATTGTAAGTCGAAAACACCCACTAAGGAAGGATTTTTGGATATTCAGGTTCTAAAGGGGTGTTAAGGCGGTAGACCTGCATTTCATTGAATAACAATATCTCACGAGTTGTTTCATTTGGGGATGTGATACTTGGCTTATAAACTAATCATTAAAAATAAGCAGACATGTGTCTTAGGTTTTTTTGATGTGGTTTATATTATGAGGTGAAAGGGGTGAAAATTGGGGGTTGAAGGATTCTTAACGGAGCATATATCTCTTAAACGACATAGGCGAGAAGTTTGAAATACAGCAGAAAAAAAATAGCTTAAAAAATAAGTAAATACTGTAGGTGTTGACCGCTTTTTCGTAAATCGAATATAAGGGGCCCATGGGAGGGGGGTTGAAACAGGAAAGAAAGTGTCCTAACTGATTGACTGACTCACTCACTCATCAAACTCAGGGGGAAAAAACAGCTTAAAATAAGTAAATAGGTGTTCAACCGTTTTTTTAATAAATCCAATTTAAGGGGTTCATGGGGAGGGGTGAAATACTGAAAAATAAATGAAGGAAAATGTCCTGACTGACTCACTCACTCATCATCACCCAACCAAAATTATTGTGGTTAGAAACATGAAATTTTGGGTATATGTTCGTTGTATGTCGAAAACATCCACTACGAAGGATTTTTGGATATTCAGGTTCTAAAGGGGTGTTAAGGGGGTGAACGTGCATTTCATTGAATAACAATATCTTACGATTGGTTTCATTTGGGGATGTGATACTTGGCATATAAACTAATCATTAAAAATAAGCAGACACTTGTCTAATGATTTTTCGATGTGGTGTATATTATGAGGTGAAAGGGATGAAAAGTGGGGGGTTGAAGAATTTCTAACGGAGCGTGTATCTCTTAAATGACATAGGCAAGGAGTTTGAAACTCAGAGGAAAACAATCAGCTTAAAAATAAGTAAATAGGTGTTCGACATTTTTTTTATAATCCAATTTAAGGGGCCCATGGGGAGGGGTGAAATTCTGGAAGAAAAACGTCCACTAAGGAAGGATTTTTGGATATTCACTCTCATGGACCAACCAAAACTATTAAAGTTAGAAACATGAAATTTTGGGGATATGTTTGTTGTGTCCCAAAAACGTCTACTAAGGAAGGATTTTTGGATAAAGATACGAGAAAATAGCATTTTGAAATTGATTTTGTAGCATTTTCATTTTGAAAAATAGCATTTTGGAGCATTTTGAATTTTGAAAATTAGCGTTTTGTAGCATTTAAAAGTTTGTCACCAGGTACGATAAAAATTAAATTCAAAATTAATATGCACGGAAACTAATTCAAACATGCACAGGATTGGAAATATGGGTGTTTATGATTACTGGCATAAGCATTTAATATAATAATGTGAATCATACATTTACTTAACTTCAGGTAAATACCATACAACCAATAATAAACTAAATAATGAAATGTACGTTTACTCCCTCTTTATTCCCTTTTCAATGAGGGCCAGGGAAGAGGTGCATTGCATTTCTATTTGCCGGGTGGTTTAATGGTCAAATGCCACTCCTTGAATCCAACCACATAAGACAAGTTATTAAAAGAAATTAATGGAACTTGGCAAGGAGTTAGTAGGGAAACCACACAAAAGGATTTCATAAGACATCTCACAGAATTTGAACCAATTCGTCCACTGAGTTCAGGATAGCTCGGTATTGTCGTCATTCCACCTGCCACACGGTAAACTTCATAGACGAGCATTGTCGCCTGACCACAGCTCGCTTTATTCTAACAATCAGCACCTTGGTATCAGTGAACTAATACAACTCTCCGCCGGCCCTCGACGTTCTCTCCATCTCAAGTTACCGGTATACCTTTCTGTGACTCTTGACTGACAATCTGTAAAACAAAATCCTATCTAAATTCAAGATGAAATCGACGGAAGATGTGTAGCATAACCAATAACTCTCACATTTAGAGAATACTTTCATCATATTATACAACATTCCCCAAAGCGAGGAGAATGCCTAACAAACATTGTCTATTCATATCACGATAGGTACTTTACAGTTTTATTTATGATGATCAATACTAGAAATGAGGGCCGGCGCGATATAAACCAATAAGCATAGCCTATTACTCTAATTTTTAAAAAAGAATCGATACAAACGATTGGAATATTCCTTTTACTAGCACAACCAGTTGCAACTACGAAATAATTTCTCCCAAAAACATCGTTTTATTGGCGATAAACAGTGGATATTATGCGGCAATAACAGCAGCCATTTTCAAATTGAAAGAAATGAGGAAAGAACAGTAATCTGGTAAGTCAGCAAAATCGTCACGTGAGCTTTCCAAATTTTCGGACAACTGACAGCTTAAGTTACATGGGTGAGTTTATATTATACTAGCAGTAGTACCCGGCTTCGCCCGGTGGAATGATGATAATGTTTGAAGGTCTCCTTAGAAATATAATGGACTTAAAATCTAAGTCATTTGCCCCCAAAGACAATGAGGGAGTAATATCTAGGTCATTTGCCCTTTTGATAAGGATGATAATAAAAACTACTGTTGAATTGACACGTCAAACTTACAAACTACCGTAATAGAAATACATATTTCAAAATTCACAGGCGAGGAAGACTTATTGTGTGTGGTGGTTAATGGTGTAATGGGCGTAACATCTACTGTAGGTCATTTGCTCTTATGATGAGGATGATAAGGGAAACTACTACCGGTATTGAATTGACACTTCAACGTATAATGTACACAATGTACTGTAATAAAAATAAATATATGGCGGCTTCGGTGGCATATTTGGTAGCATGCTGAGCTTCTATGCCCAAGATAGCGGATTCAAACCCGGCCAAAGCCGTCGGATTATTTAAGAGCGTTAAAAATCCGTCAGTATGCCTTTCTTCGGAGGGGAAGTAAAGCCGGCGGTCCCATGTCAGATTTATGGCAAGTTAAAGAACCTTCCACTAATTACACCTGTGCGAAGCTAAATTGGATAGGTAAACAACTCTCTTAGATGTCTACGTCCGTTGCCAAGAGCCGACTGCAGTGGCGTCTAGTAGCTAAGTTCTGAACTTGGCCTAGTAGTCGTTGACGGTGGCACTTGGCGGCAAAAGTACGAACTATTTGAAGAATTCTAAGTTGCAGTTTGTACTTAAATTAAAAAACACACACACTAATACAGTCATCACAATTAACACCGCTTATCAGACAGATTCTACACACACCCAAAGTACACGGGGCTACATGACCGCGTTGTCGCAGCCCCTAAACTTAAGAACCAACCAAAAATAAATATTTTAAAAATCACAGTCGAGAAAGACTTTATGCGGCGGTGATTATTGGTATGATGCGCGTAACATCTAGGTCATTTGCACTTATGATGATAATAATAAGGTAATGAAAAAATTACTACTAAACGAACATGGTGTTATTTCAAAACTGATATAGGTAATTCAGGTGTCTAGCTTCGATGTCTTCCAAAGTCTCAACCTTATTTTCTGGCTTAGGCCTGTACTCGATGCGTCTAGTGAAAGAGCGTACTGCTCGGCAAAGACAAAGAATATAGGTCCAAGCTGCACGAACCTGAGATGATCGCAGATGATGACGAAATATGATGACACACGTTCGGGGTTCCCCGTCCTAATTAGATTGACCGGATATACTCACTGTTTCGCAACGGCCCTGTGCTGGCATCAGCATAGACAGCAGGAGATAACACGGCGGGCTCTGGAAAGTACTCTCATGTCACCTCGCTATGATTCAGCAAGCTATTCTCACAACTGACACCCCCCCCCCCCAGGGTCTCACAACTTGGTTGGCGACCACGGGACCCCAGCTGAGTCTGGCATCGCTTCTACTTCCTGGTGCCGGGCTCATTTCAGTTCTCTTTCCTGTCGGCCTCCCTTGGTCAACTCTTGTTCTCTTCCGACCCAGACTGTATTAGGGTATCCGAGGGCTAGGGAGTCTTTCAATTTCCCGCCTTAATTGGCTGTGTCTCATCTTTCCTGATACCCTCATTCTTTGAGGGGTCTGCCTTCTTTTCCTTTTCATAATATCTCCTGTCTTCTGCTCACGGCCCTCAAAGAGGCAGGGTGTGTGTAGACCAACCACTTCTGGTACACCCTCAAGGGCTCATGACTGGTGAGTTAGGAAGCTGGCAACCCCGAGGAATTCCTGAGCTAAATGCAGGGAATGGAGTGGTATGTCAGAAATTTCAAGTGGACAGTGTTAGGCATCGGGTTCCAAAGGGTAAGTATACACACTTTGTTTTCGATCGGTGAACGATGTAGATTTGTACCAAAGGGCCTAAATGTGGGAAATGGAGTGGTCTGTCCAAAATTTAGAGTGGACAGTGTTACTCGTCGAGTTCCAAACGGTAATTATGTAAAATCTGGTTGAGATCGGTGAAACGGTGTAGTTTTGTGCCAAAGGACCAAAATGCAGGGAATGGAGTGGCCTGTCCAAATTTTAAAGTGGACAGTGTTACTCATCGGGTTCCAGAGGGTAAGTATACACATTTTGTTTTCGATCGGAGAACGATGTAGATTTGTGCCAAAGGGCCTAAATGCGTGGAATGGAGTGGTCTGTCCGAAATTTAGAGTGGACAGTGTTACTCGTCGAGTTCCAAAGGGTAATTATGTAAAATCTGGTTGAGATCGGTGAAACGGTGTAGTTTTCTGCCAAAGAGCCAAAAAGCAGGGAACAGTGTGGTCTGTCCGAAATTTAAAGTGAACAGTGTTACTTTTCGGGTTCCTACGGGTAAGTATATAATATTGAGGTCAGATCGGTGAAACGGTGTAGATTTGTGCCAAACAGCCTAAATGCAAGGGATGGAGTGGCCTCGCCGCAATTTCAAGCAGACAGTGTTAGTCGCAGTGTTCCAAAGGGTAAATATACAAATTTTGGTTGAGATCGGTGAAACTGTGTAGATTTGTGCCAAAGTGCCTAAATGCAGGGAATGGGGTGGTCTGTCCGAAATTTTAAGTGGACAGTGTTACTCGCAGGGTTCCAAAGGGTAAGTATACAAAATTTGGTTCAGATCGGTGAAACAGTGTAGATTTGAGCCAAAGGGCCTAAATGCAGGGGATGGAGTAGCCTCTCCGCAATTTCAAGCAGACAGTGTTAGTCGCAGTGTTCCAAAGAGTAAAGATACAAATTTTGGTTGAGATCGGTGGAACGGTGCAGATTTGGGCCAAAGGGCCTAAATGCAGGGAATGGAGTGGTCTGTCCGCAATTTCAAGCAGACAGTGTTACTCGCAGGCTTTCAAAGGGTGAGTATACAAATTTGTTCAGATCGGTGAAACGGTGTTGATTTGTGCCAAAGGGCCTGAATGCAGGGAATGGAGTGGTCTGTCCGCAATTTCAAGCAGACAGTGTTAGTCGCAGTGTTCCAAAGGGTAAATATACAAATGTTGGTTCAGATCGGTGAAACGGTGTTGATTTGTGCCAAAGGGCCTGAATGCAGGGAATGGAGTGGACTGTCCGCAATTTCAAGCAGACAGTGTTACTCGCAGGGTACCAAAGGGTAAGAATACGAAATTTGGTTCTGATCGGTGAAACGGTGTGGATTTGGACCAAAGGGCCTAAATGCAGGGAAAGGGGTGGTCTGTCCGAAATGTCAAGTGGGCAGTGTTACTCGCAGGGTTCCAAAGGGTAAATAAACAAATTTTGGTTGAGATCGGTGAAAAGGTGTGGATTTGGACCAAAGGACCTAAATGCAGGGAATGGGGTGGTCTGTCCGAAATTTCAAGCAGACAGTGTTAGTCGCAGTGTTCCATAGGGTAAATATACAAATTTTGGTTGAGATCGGTGAAAAGGTGTAGATTTGGGCCAAAGGGCCTAAATGCAGGGAATGGAGTGGTCTGTCCGCAATTTCAAGCAGACAGTGTTACTCGCAGGATACCAAAGGGTAAGAATACGAATTTTGGTTCTGATCGGTGAAACGGTGTAGATTTGGACCAAAGGGCCCAAATGCAGGGAATGGGGTGGTCTGTCAGAAATTTTAATTGGGCAGTGTTACTCGCAGGGTTCCAAAGGGTAAATATACAAATTTTGGTTGAGATCGGTGAAACGGTGTGGATTTGGACCAAAGGGCCTAAATGCAGGGAATGGGGTGGTCTGTCCGAAATTTTAAGTGGACAGTGTTACTCGCAGGGTTCCAAAGGTTAAATATACAACTTTTGGTTCAGATCGGTGAAACGGTGTAGATTTGTGCAAAAGGGCCTAAATGCAGGGCATGGGATGGTCTGTCCGAAATTTAATGTTGACAGGGTTACCCGCAGGGTTCCAAAGGGTAAGTATACAAATTTTGGTTCAGATCGGTGAAACGGTGTAGATTTGTATACATAACAGACAGACAGACAGACAGACAGACAGACAGACAGACAGACAGACAGACAGACAAACTTTGTGCTTTATATATATAGATATATTATATTTACTCTATCTGTGCAGTAGTGAATGGTCTGTAGCTTATGATTTTTACACATTCAGTTACATTTTGATCCCCGTCAGAATGTTTTATTTCCTTATTATATGAAACTATGACATATCCTGATGTTTCATAATTAACTCAACGGACGTCAGCGTTTTATATACTCAGTGCGGAGAATTTTATAATTGGGTCTTCTTGTCAAATACAAAATTGTGGAAATTGATAACTGAAAAGTAACATTCAACTGCTGGTATTGATACCGTCCGTACTCAGCGCCAACCGACGCTAGAGCTGCCTAGCGGCTGGACCATACAAACTCCACAAGTCGCGTCACTTTCTCTTCTATCCACTATGCTCAAAGTGATAAATATGCAGAAGATGATGGTAATATAGCTTCAAACTCATAGAGCTGCCAGTCGAGAGTTCAATGTGACTGAATTTAATATTCACTACTGGCATATACAGAGACAAATAAACCAAACACGTAAGGTGTTTTCAAGTGTGGCAACACAGTAAAACAACTCACGAGGTGTGATCGTCAGCTGTTTTGTTGGTGCTCCACATGCTAAATAAGTAATTGTTAGGTTAGAACACGTCAAGATCTAGTATTGTTAGTTGAACTCTTGCGTGATTGGGTTATACGGGTATGGGGTATGATGACGACAGACGTTATGAAGAGATTCTTGAGGAAGGGCTTCGCAAATGCATTGTACGGAAGTCAGGATGCTGCACGTAAGAGTAGCTCGGAGATTGACAGCAGTGACTATGCCAGTTGGATTGTTTCAATAATGCAAACTACTTCAACTACATTTGAACTTGCTGGGAGCTTACGGGCATTCAATTAAAAATACCCTGCTATGGTCATTAGCTGCAATTCATATGTAATTAATAATGCATATTTTAAGTTTGTTTGGGAATACGGTCTTTCACACACAAATTACCGTACATATCACGCACCGAAAATTTTCACACTTAATTTCGGTCAAAAAAGTGCGAGTTATATGCGAGCAAATAAGGTAATTAGATCTGTCTATTTATTCATTTACTGTACTAGCAACCCGCCCCGGCTTCGCCCGGTATCTTTAATGAATTACCCAGCCTAAACTTAAAAGGTGCACGGATGGCAGGTCCCAGACGCAATTCAGAAAAGCCGAGGTGAACAGTGAAACTCCAAACACATATACTCTTCTCTGAAGTCTCAACTCGACCGACTCAACAGTTTGATGCTGGCTGAAGCAGGGGTGATAGGCTTGCTCGCTAGTTTGTAAACTCGCTCCGAAGCTAAAATTTCCACTGAATTGAGATTGTTGGAAGAAATGGAAACGTAAAAACACTTATAGTATCATGTAGCCGCGTGTACTTTTGGATGTGTGTAGAAACTGTATAATAACCGGTGTTAATTGTGATGGTTGTATTAGTGGGTGTTATCTGTGTTTCAGGTAAGGACTACAGACGATCAATTTCAAGTAGTTCCGACTTTTGCTACCAAATGTTACCATCAACAACACCCAGCTGTGAACTTGGCTACTAGATGCCACCACAACCGGCACCTGGCGACGAACGTTGGAACTTAAAGAGCGTTAATTAAATCTAACCTAAAAATTTAGCTTCACATAATTGTAGTTAGTGGAAGGTTCTTTGACATGCCATAAATCTATGACATATATGAGATATGCTGTCGCAGACTTTTTTGTGGAACATTTCATGCTGAACAATTGTTACACTCACAGCAAATAGATATATTTAACGGTTTACCAGCGTAATCTTAAAAGGCGCACGGACGGCAGGTATTTCTTCTATTCGATTCACTGAAATCGTTATTGCTCGGCTTCCTTTGGTCATTAATGAAATTTTTTCAACAGAAACATCCCTCGAGAATTCCTTTATAGAAAGGTGCAAGTCACATCAAAATCCATCCAGTGGTTTTCGTAATAACCCGTTACATCCAAAAATCGGGACTTTGTTTTATACTATGTAGAGATTTGAAGAAAATGATGATTGATTTTGTTGATGTCTACCCAGAGTAATATTCCCATCTTCACTGGTTTGGGGATGAAATATCAAATGCATTAATATGAAGGAAACAAAACAAGGACTTGGAAGAAAGTGGGCATAGCTGATTAGAAGGTACCATTCTTGCATTTGCCTGGAGTAAAAGTGGAAAACCACGAGAAACCATTTTAAGGACAGCTGACAGAGGGGTTAAAATCCATTCATCTATAGAGTCTGGAGATAGGGTAACCGTGTGGTTTTGCACCTTATGGGCACATAGCACTCTATCTCATCATCATCATCGGCTTTAACTCGAATCCGAGTATAAATCTTCTTCCTTCAGTCCAGTTTGTGGATGTGTTTACGGTGACTAAAGAGTCCAATCCTGGCATGGAACAAGCGACCACACAAGTCACATAGTATTGCTGGAGGAGGACGTGGTTGGGCTGCTCGAAGTTTCCTAGCTTGACGCTTGGCCTCTTCATGTATGCGTCGATCCCTTTCAAACGTCTTTACAGTATCCGAGATGGTACGGCGCCAAGTTGAGCGGTCTTCAGCCAGCATGTCCCAGGTTTGTGAATCAAGACCTGTCAATTTCAGGGTCTGCTTAAATTGGTCCTTGTAGCGCCTCTTAGGACCACCATGAGGTCTGGTGCCATAGCATAACTCACCATATAGCATTTGACGAGGTAATCTCACATCATCCATCCGATGGACATGACCAATCCATCTAAATTGGTGACCTATTATGGATGATTCTATGCTGTTGATTTGAGCCTTTTCCAGAACAGCAATATTGGTAATGCGGTCTTCCCATTTAATCCTCAGGATTGATCGAAGTTTTTGTAGGTGGAAACGCTCAAGCTTCCTAAGATCACATCGGTAAAGGGTCCACGTTTCACAGCCATACAACAATGTAGAAATGACTACTGCTTTGTACACCATAAGCTTTGTACTCATGGACAGATCTTTATTCATGAAGACACGAGCACCCTATCTATACTAGAGTTAGCTGAAAAATGTCATTGCGATGAGTTCATATCACTCTACTTCAGCTCTCCAGTGTCTTAGAAAGTTTATAGACACAATAAACCCTCAGAAATGATTGGTGCCTTACTCTGGATATGCGTAGAGGATATCATGTGAGGATAGACAGGTTCCCGTCGTTGAAGGCTGTAGTCCAAGCCAGGTTGCTGGTATGCCACCTGGTCATTTGGCTCAGCTGCTCCACCGTCCTGCTGAGTGTGAAGAGATCTGTCAACAGGAAAACATCTCTTCTAGTCAAAGATACTATAAATGCATACAAATAAATTTACCTCTAGAAATGTGAATACAGAAAGTTGTCTTTTTGTTTGTACATTCCAAAATTTCAGTCAATCCTAAGTATTTATCCCATAAACTAGTTCTTCCTCTTATACCTGAGAAGCAATAGGATAAGCTGATAACATCATAGATCTTGTTAAGTACCATATTGTTACGTACCACCGCGGACCGGCAGGAAACTTTTGGGTGAGTGACAGTGTGACAGACCAAAGCAGCTGTCTCGTTGGCCTTGGACAGAACCATCAGCCGGAGAGAGAAAGTTCCCACACCCTTCCCGGCCCCTCCCACCGGCAGACACAATAGCGGAACATCTGTAAGTCATCGCGGGCCAGCCAGAGAATACGTGAAAAGTCTGGACTTAGAACCATCGAGAACATCGAGAACAGACTCAATGCGGCAATAGGTTGTGACATTTAGAACTTTCCAGGCCAGGGACTGATCCCATATAAACCAGCGAGCCGCGGCGAGGAGGCAGTGTATTGAACAGTATTGGTCAGTGTTAGTGTGTATTGAAGTGTGGTCGAGTGAGTGAGTGCGGAGCAGCACAGCGATTATTACTGGACGTCTACGGTAACAGAGTGGAAGCCTGTCTGCCAGGGTGCAACTTTGAGTCAAGACTGTGAGTGCTTGGAGGTGTCACGGTGCTTCGTGGAAGACGTGGTCATGGGATCGACACGGGACGAGCAAGAGCGCACAAGGAGCAGCAAGAGGACTCTGGAAGTAAGTCGCAGGGGCAAGGCTGTAGAGAACCTGTGTAGACTGTACGTGTGAGTGTAAGCTGGAACACTGTAACGCCTCACGGACAGAGAGTACATAAATAGCGAGGACAGTGGTAGATTGTAAATGTGGAAACTAATAGTGACTAGTAGTGTTTTCTGAAGTTAGACTCAGTGTGTGTGTGTGTGTGTGTGTGTGTGTGTGTGTGTGTGTGTGTGTGTGTGTGTGTGTGTGTGCACTGTGTATGTTTGTAGACCTGTAATAAAATTATATTTCTTTAAAGGAACAATTGTGTTTGTGCTTTCACCCACCGTAATCCAGTTAACGAAAGTGCCACTAGGGGCAACACGTAACAATATTATTAGTTCATCCCAAAAAGCTGTCAGGACAAACAGATTTATCCTAGCCTAAGCTAATCTGACCTGCAATTTCACTTTATTCTCTAGGATAAACTGGTGTGGCCTAGGTTGAACTGAACATATTTATCGATTACTGCAATCATGAAAAATGTACTTAATTATTATTTAAATATTTATTTACATTTTATGATCTTCATTGGACCACTTTCAATACAATTCTATACAAAGGATTTTTCTATTTGTCCAGTACTCATTCTGTCGGATCACAGTCTTCTTTCTTCATCTGAAATCACCCTTCCTATTGTTTGTTTGTTGATCTTAGTTTGTAGTGTGCTTTGTTTATCTTGGTGTGTCTTCATTTTGTCTGTTTTGTTTTTCAAATCCTTTAATTAGTAATGCTCACATATATTTTGCAGATAACAAATTCCGTTCTGAAATAAAGAAAAAGTCAAGTTTTGAAAAACTGACAACCTATAGAATAAATAATAATTACAAAAGAGTATTTTAAAAACATTACTTGTATAGGAGGTTATATCTGCAGAATAATGTTTTCATAATGCCACGCTTGGCCCTGATCCTGTAAAATTCATCTTCATTTGCTTGAAGAACACCACCAATGGCATTACAAAGATATCCTTTGACCTAGGCACAGCAACGTTATCTTCCAAGTTTTGTTGGTGGATGACACGTCTTGTCAAAAGTTGTTTTCATCTCCTTGGCAAGTCTTTTTGCTGAGGTTGTCTAAAATGTTTTCTATTATATCCAATACTTCATTTCCATCCAGTTCCTCATTTCCATTCCCCTTCCGATTTTCAAAATATTGTTTTCATTCATACCATTATTTTGATCCACAAACATTTTTAAAAGGTCATCTTCATCTTCTTCTTAAGCAGGAACAAAGCACCAAGCATAGATGATATACCGATTGAGTTGCTATGCTGCATATGTGATAAAGGTCTGATCAGGTTATTTCACTTGGTGTGTAGGATTTATGAGACAGGTGAGTTCTGATTTCAAGAAGAATGTTATCATCCCTATACCGAAGAAAGTGGGAGCTGACAGATGTGAAGATTACCGAACAATCAGCTTGATTACTCATGCTTCAAAGATCCTGTCTAGAATAATTTACAAGAGGATGGAAAGCCAGATAGAAACGGAGTTGGGTGAAGACCAGTTTGGTTTCAGGAGAAATGTAGGAATAAGGGAAGCTGTACAAGTCGTAAGTTGATTTCGGAAGGTAGAATAAGGAGAGATAAGAGAACATTCATGGCATTTGTAGACTTAGAAAAGGCTTTTGATAACGTTGATTGGACTAAATTGTTTGACATTTTAAAAACGATTGGAATAAAGTACAGGGATAGGAGGGTGATCTACAATCTATACAGAAACCAGACAGCAGTCATTCGAGTTGAAGGACATGAGAGAGAAGCTGATATTCAGAAAGGTGTAAGGCAAGGCTGCCACTTATCACCCATACATCTTTACACTGAACAAGCAATGAAGGAAATTGGAGAAAAATTTAAAGTGGGAGTGAAGATTCAAGGAGAAATAATTTCAACTCTGAGATTTGCCGATGACATCGTCATCTTGGCCGACATGCCTGAGGATTTGAATGAGTTTTTTAATGGTATGGACTCCGTCTTGACGAAAGAACTCATGATGAAAATTAATAAATATAAAACAAAAATATTGGAATGCAGCCGAAAAAATCAGAAACGTCTATGGACATCAAATTGGCAGGTGAAAAGCTGAAGGAAGTAGGAGACTTCTGTTACTTACGAAGCAAAATAACCAGTGATGGACGAAGCAAAGAGGATATAAAAAGTAGGTTGGCTCAGGCAAGGAAAGCATTTCTACAAAAAGGAATCTGTTGACATAGAAGTTAGTGGAAGGTTCTTTTACATGCCATAAATCTGCGACATAGACCGCCGGCTTTCCTTCCCCTCCGAAGAAAGGCATACTGAGGGATTTTTAACATTGTTAAAAAATCCGACAACCTTGGCCGGGTTTGAACTCACAATCTTGGGCATAGAAGCTCAGCATGCTACCAACTACGCCACCGAAGTCGTTCAAGCAAATACCCTTATCATATTATGACACTCCACAAAATTAAAAGTAATATTGGGTTATTACATCATATCACCTATACTTACTTAGCACTCGTATTAGTGCAAACGATATACTCCACATCATCCGTATAAGGGTTGAGGAATGCGAACGCTGAAGTTCTTAACCATACCCAGTCACGGCTCTTGGCACGAAACCGGTACATTACTGACATCACTTGTCCTTTCAGCTTCAGCACTGTAATGATACAGGAATTATGATTAAAGAGGAATCCAGGTACCCATGCTAGGAAGGACATCTAGTAAACACTGTACAAATCAGTATTTCATTTCCAATATGGAAATTAGATGGTGCCACTGTTAAGAATTTTAATAGGGGTTTTCTGTTTTACTGGATTGTGGTGGTGGTGATGGTTGTAGTAGTAGTAGTAGTAGTAGTAGTAGTAGTAGTTGTTGTTGTTGTTGTTGTTGTTTTAAGGGGTGGAACATCAAGGACTTCTGCCTTAAACTTTGGATTCCTTTAGCACGTCAGTGTGGTATAGAAGGCAGTGTTTGTAATGCCACCACAATATGCAGATATCAAACTTTCTTGGCAGGGGGCGTGGTGGCTCAGCGGTCTAGCTGTATGCCTCTCACCAAGGCGGTCCGGGTTCGATTCCCGGTCAATGCATGTGAGATTTTCGAAGTGAAATGCCATGTCCTGTGGTTCGGATTCCACGTAAAAAGGAGGTCCCGTGGCTCATGATCTCAAGATTAACGGTCACGTTAAACTACAAGCTTCACTTCTTTTAAACTTTCTTGGCACCAAGCAATCTTCACAAAAAGATTAACTGGTCTACTTTTTATAGTTATTATAATTCCTTAAAATGGACAAGTTTTTAATGAACACTAGTAAGCATTAAAAGAGTGAAAGTTAATTAACAGTATACACAACCAACTATCAGTGGGGATGTGAAAGAACAAAAATACTATGACAGTTATTTTAAATTCGGACTTCAACAGATGAATAGATTGAATGAAAGTTTTGAGACCAGAATAAATGCCCTTAAGTTAACTAAAACAGCATTAAAAACCTAACATAGTTGGTAAGCCTTGTAACTATTTTACCAGAAAATTACAGGAATTAAAACAACAAACAGGTTGCACATACAGTGACCATCATGATCAGTAAGTCAGTAGAGAAACTGGGTTCAAAAGAACCTTTGTGAATGCTATTAGTCGTAAAATTCATCACATGGCAGAGAACCTCTAAGATCAACGAATTGATGGGAAGAAATCGACTTGGAGATGCATGAGGCACAAACAGTACTGGAGATGTACATTAATCACATGTGCAGTTCATCGATGGCACTGACATCAGGGAAGGTCTTGTCTTCTGTAAAGGTATCACAGCAAGTGCTAAGGCTAAAAACTGGTTCGAGATCCTGCACACATTTATGGTTAAAAGTGAGCTGGGTTCTATGTCCGACTGTTATGGAGGTTTGCAGGAGCTTGGACACACCTTGGACTCATTTCATGATCCACAGGGAAGCACTCACATGAAAATATTCCAAGTCCTCCACTGAATCAGAACATGCAGTGAATGAGGTAACTATTTTACAAACTCAACCAGTAAAAGCAAGGCAATTCACATGAATTTGTGAGGATATGGAGCAAAATACAAATCATTGTTGTATTAGCCAAAAACTTGACCCACATGTTTCAACTGCAACTGGAATTTTATAATATTCTTGAAGATGAAAAACATGGGTATGCCAAATACTTCATGGAAAGAAATTTCTGATGAAACTAGCACATTTGTGCATATCTCAGAAAGGCAGAATTTGTTGACCTCTACACATAGGGAACCAACATGCACATTCAGCGATTGGCCAAGAAGGTTTCAGTTTTCAGTAAAAACAACAATTTAGAAGAAAAGTAAATAAGCATGGTAACAAAGATTGTTTTCCTTGGTTGCAGCAGGTTTTGATCTGAAAAATTGATTTTTTTTAACAATTTAAATTTCTTTTCGAAGAGCATTCTTCACATCTTATGAGTATCGATTGGTTTGACAAATATTTTGAAGAAGATATTGGTAATACTGTATCAACAAGTTTACATGGATTCAGGGCCCATTCAGTGCTACAGTTCCATCCAAGTTTACTGCTGTAGAAGAAGAAAATCATATTGAGCTGTCTATTACAATATACGAGTAGACTAAGTATGGCAGCATCAAACTAACTCAATTTTGAACATTAAGAAAACAAAATATCTGCTGCTAAGTGTTGAAGCTCTGAAAATTTTAAATCCATTCCAGATGCCATATTTGTACAAAGATGGATTTTTGGCCGTCGCTGTGATAAAAAAAAGTATTGTACAAAAATGAATGATAACAAGATTTAAGAAAACTTGTATCGAACAGCAAGTTTATCTATCCCATAAATACCATTTATTTAATGGTATGATTGTTCATAGTATGTGATTGAAATGAAAATCCACACCCTGCTTCCAGTCTCCGACCGGGTCAGGAATGGAATGAATGAAGCCCTCATCTAGCGGCGAGGATATGAAGTGTGCCGGCTGCCGAAGCCTGTCGCACTCCTCTGGGGCAATGATTAAATGAATGACAGATGAAGTGAAATGATAGTGGAGAGTGTTGCTGGAATGAAATTGTGACAGGGAAAACCAGAGTACCCGGAGAAAAACCTGTCTGCCTCCGTTTCGTCCAGCACAGATCTCACATGGAGTGACCGGGATTCGAACCACGGACCCAGCGGTGAGAAGCCGGCGTGCTGCCGCCTAAGCCACGGAGGCACAGTATGTGATTATTTAGTACAATTTATAAAAATGTTTGTGAATATAGAATATGTGTTTACATTTTAACTTACAGGTGTGCAAAATCGGCCACATTCAGTATCTAGGATTACCAATTACCTGGCTTTTGACAGACATGTCCAGCTTTTCAACCTTTTTATTTATGTCCGGCAGGCATTCCTATTTTTCTGAAAAATGTTTGGTCTGTAATATTTACAATTTGAAGGTGTAAAAATTGATGATTCGACCAGTTCTGTAACATCAAGAATTATGATAAAAGAAACACATCAATGGTATTTGGTCTTTCAAAAATGCCAGAATATTGAAACCTTTCCTGAACATTTAATTTCTTCTCGGCAGCAATACCTTCAATGCATGTGTGTTTCCTTTTGTCAGTGTTCAATAAATATAAGAAAGGAACTGTTTTTTAATAGAGTCACTGAAAACAATGATTCTAGTTAGGTTTAATTTCAAGGGTATGACATGTTCCGAATTTTATAAACACATTTAACTCATCACTTCTTTTTGAAGTAAGTCCTGATGAAAAATACAGCTTCAAAGAAAACAATAATAAACAAGGACTGGGCATTAATTAAGTTAATTGAATTTGTAAACAAGACCTATGTAGTATGTGATTTTGATGGATTGAAATTGTCAGGCTTTTTATTTTAAAGTATAGTTCTGTTTCTTGCAAAGCAACATCGTACATTGAAATTTTTCAGTTGCCAACCCTAGGAGTATCCCAAATGTTAGATATGATTATGTTCTGACATAAGATGTTGTAGAAAATCCTCTAACACTGAGATTGCTATGAAAAAGAAAAGTTGGGAACTTTTGCCTGATTCTAAAATAAAGCAACAAAACCATATGAAAGAGATGCTACCTTTAGTTTAGATCACAGAAAGTTACCCAAGTTTGTTCCAAGTCCTCCTCAAACTTCCTTGAAACAACTCCTTCAAGTAGTAAGTAAAGAAAATTGTTATGCTTACCTTGTTCAAAGCTTTCCTTCATATGCGTCTGATCCTCTGGATGGAAGAAGTCAAAACAGGATTTTCCTAACAGCTCTGGTGGAGTGTAGCCTAGGATCCCCATCACTCGTTGGTCCACAAATGTAAATTTGCCCTCCATAGAATGACGTGAGATGAACTCTGTTTAACATAAATTAATGAGCCTTCATATAACATTCAGCAAAATACTGTGTAACCAAAGATAGAATTCCAGAAAGCAATTTGAGAAATTGAACAGGATATAATCAAGAAGGAGATATTGAAAAAAAAATAGAACAGATTGTGGCCATCAGCCCTGTGTACTTAGGTTAGGTGTGTATTTTAATTTTATTTATCTAATAATCTGTGTTATTGTGGCAGCTGTAGTAGTAACAGACTAGGATTGGGGAGGAGGCAACCATGGCCTCAAGTTAGGAACATTCCTGCATTTACCTGGAATAGAAGAGAAAAACCACACAAAACTACTCCTGGGATGGACGAGGTGGAAATCGAACCCCCCTCTCTTCCATTTTACTCTCATGAGGCTCAGTCCAGAATTCAATTTCTTGACAGAGCTCGAAATCGAACCCAGGACTTTTGGGACTAGTCTCTCAATACATATTCTGACACCACAGAAGGCAGCTAGAAGGGATACTAACTTGCCAGTGAATATGTTTACAGGGTGATTCTTATTAACGTTTAAAACTCTCTATAGCGATGGCATTGAGACAGATAATTTGATATAGGGCACTTAGGGTCCCAAGTGTCCGGAAATACCCTAAAAGTGTACCACAACTGTTAAACATATGACATCATCAGGTGACGGCTACGCTTGAGTGGTCAGGCCCGTGCTCTCTTAAGCACACCAAAGCAAACGTTGAATATCATATCACTCTGGTTCCGTGTCTTAATGTCAACAAACAATCTGCTTCCACTTGAAAGGAGAAGAGAGAGAACAAAGAAAGCTGATGGATAGGCCCCGGATTTGAACCTCGAACCCCACGCACACGCAGACTCAGAGCCAGAGTGATATGACATTCAACGTATGCTTTGGTGTGCATAAGAGAGCATGGGCCTGACCACTCGAGCGTAGCCGTCACCTGATGACGTCATATGTTTAACAGTTGTGGTTCAATTTTAAGGTATTTCCGGACACTCGCGACCCTAAGTGTCCTATATCAAATTACTTGTCTCAATGCCATCTACGTCGCTAGAGAGTTTTAAACGTTAATAAGAATCACCCTGTGTATGGTATATCTGATCCCTGCTCACCAAGGTTGGGTCTACTGTAGTGAGAGAAATGAGAATCCACAGCCTGCTTCCAGTCTCCAACCGGGTCAGGAATGGAATGAATGAAGCCCCCATCTAGCGGCGAGGATATGAACTGTGCCGGCTGCCGAAGCCTGTCACACTCCTCTGGGGCAATGATTAAATGAATGACAGATGAAATGAAATGATAGTGGAGAGTGTTGCTGGAATGAAATTGTGACAGGGAAAACCGGAGTACCCGGAGAAAAACCTGTCTGCCTCCGTTTTGTCCAGCACAGATCTCACATGGAGTGACCGGGATTTGAACCACGGACCCAGCAGTGAGAGGCCGGCGTGCTGCCGCCTAAGCCACGGAGGCTTGGGTCTACTGCAGTACCACCGGATATTTGCTGGTACAGTGTTGCTATCTTCTGTGAGTTTGCCACCTTCCTGAGTGATGATGATAGCAAACACTCGTCTCAAGTAGGTTGGCCTTCCAATGCTGAATGACTCTTCATCGATGAGTCCGGAGGTGACTAAAAAGCCCAATGCGGGAGAGACACAGTTTCCCGCAGTGATGACAGGTAGTATCAGGTCCAGGTGAGACATCCGCATTCATTCCCTGTCTTCTAATGAACACACTGTTCTTTCTGCGCTGCCTCCGATCTTCTATCATACGTCGGCGGTTTTCTTCAAAAAGTATCGCACCACGATGAACAATTGATCTCCAGGATGAGCGATCAAGAGCTAAGGTCTCCCAGTTGTTGATATCAATATGGCACATTTGCATATAGCCTTTAGTACGTCTTTGAATCGCTTCCTCGGACCTCCCACACAGCGCTTGCCCTCAGTTAGTTCAGAGCAAAACACTTGCTTGGGAATGCGATTACTGGGCATGCGGATTACATGTCCTGTCCATCGCAGCTGACGTTTTAAAAGCATGGCTTCAACACTGGTAGTCTGTGCTTCTTCGAGAATGCTGGTGTTTGTGAGTTTGTCTTGCCATGTCACACGAAGATTTCTCCTCAAACAACGCTGGTGATATTGCTCCAGTTTTTTTAAATGACGTCTGAAGCATGTCCAGGACTCAGATCCGTAAAGTAAGGTGGGAACTACAACCGAGTTGTACACAAGGATCTTCGTTGCAGCATTGATATCATGGTTGTCAAAAACTCTAGACCTCAATCTTGCAAAGGATGCCCCAGCACGGTTAATCCTGTGTTGGATTTCGGAATCTATATTTGCACTTGATGACAGGGTGCTGCCAAGATAAGAAAAGGTGTTAACTTCTTGAAGCTTTGCTCCGTCGATGCTGACATTGATGTTTCTTTGTCCTTGTCCAGGGGCTGGTTGGTAGAGGACTTGGGTTTTACTAGTGTTAAGTTTCAGCCCAATCTTTTTGTATGCTGAAGAAAAAGCATTCAGGATTTTCCTAAGTTCGTCCTCTGATTGAGCTACTACTGCATTATCATCAGCGTACTGTAACTCAACCAATGCAGCAGGAGATGTTCGAGTCTTTGCCTTTAGACGGCTCAAATTAAAGATCTTCCCATCCAACCTGTAAGTTATCTGTATGCCTGTAGGAAGATCATCTTTGACTAACTGCATGACAGTGGCAACGTACAGAGAAAACAATGTAGGGGCAATCACACAGCCTTGTTTAACGCCGGTATTTATATGAAATGGTTCTCCAATAGAGTCGTTACCAATGACATTTGCCTTCATATCAGTGTGGAGTAGTCTTAAGATGGTAATAAATTTCAGTGGAAAACCATACAATGCTAAAATCTTCCACAAGGCTTCACAGTTTACCGAGTCAAATGCCTTACTGAGGCCTATAAAGGCAATATAAAGAGGTCTATTTTGCTCTCTACATTTCTCCTGAAGCTGACGAACAGTGAATATCATATCTGCAGTTCCTCTAGAAGGCCTGAAACCACATGGGCTCTCTGGGAGTATTTTCTGCACCAGGGATAGAATACGATTCGCCAAAATGCGAGCAATAAGCTTTCCAAGGCATGATAACAAAGATATACCACGATAGTTGTTGCAGTCTGCACGATCACCTTTCTTAAATATGGGAACTATCAGACTATCTCTGAAATCAGCAGGCATTTTTTCAGTTCTCCAAATTTTAATGATAAGATCATGTATGTGGCTTATGAGTTCCTCACCTCCTTCTTCGAGAGCTTCCGCTGGTATTCCATCACATCCAGTGGCTTTGTGTCGCTGAACCTCATCTAGTATTGGCAGGGTACCGAGTTGTTCCTTGATGGGTGCTTGTTCTAATATATCATACACCTGCTCATCAATAACTGAGTCCTGGTTCAAGAGGTCTTCAAAATGCTCCTTCCATCTATTCATGATGGAGTATTGATCTTTCAGAAGTGTACTTTTGTCACTGGACCAAAGTGGATTTCTACCAAACGTGGAGGGGCCATAAATCGCTTTTGTGGCTTAGAAGAACTGTCGCGAATCTTTGTCTGCTAGATATTGCAGCTCTTTAGCTTTGGATGTCCACCATGAATTTTTGAGCGCACGAGTAACGACTAAGCTATTGATACTATGCAACCACTAACATGTATAGTCTAATACAAAAGTGAACCTTCTAACTAATTCACTCCATTGGAAAATCTGATAAAGAGGAAACAAACGAGTGAACTTTATCCGTGACAGCACTCCGTAGGATGATGAGGGAAAAGGGTCGCATCACAGGTATGGAACATGAAGGCTATCTAATTATTTAGCATGGGGTCACTTCTAAAATTAACGAAGAAACAAGTGCGCAATTTCAGTGTCTCTGAGAGCAGAGAAGGAAGCTGTTGGAGAAGTCTATTGATGACCGATTGAAAAACACTCGTCAAAGAGACATGCAAGAGTGTGAATGAGAACGCAGTTGTGTTGTTGGCAAGTACTTCAGTGGTTGTTTATATAGGCAGACAAGGAAACAATGGTCAATGTAGAGAACAAGCAGTTCTTGCATTCTATTAGCCGTTCAAGATTTCATTGCCGTTGAACGTGGCTGCGCCAGCGTTCGTTGTTTATTGCAACAGGAGCCTTGTGGGACGAGCGGGAAGGGACAGAGATGAAGGAGTGCCGCCTGCACATACAGTAAGTCAAGCGGCATTGTGCGTCACAGGAGCTCATGTCACCAAGGACAGTTGAACGATGACTGACTGAGGCTACTGGAGCTGAGTTATTATATTCTACTCGCACAACTGTTCCTGTCAAACAAGCTCTGTGTGACACAAGTAAACAAAGAATAGTTCCCATCTCCACTGCCGGGCAATCAATCTTGAAGGGCTAATAACAAGTAGATCACATTTTTGGAGGAGCAATTCCTGTGATCGTGAGGGTGGAATAAGCTCTGTCATCAAGGAGTGAGGTGAAGGAGACACTGTCGAAGTTTAAGTAACAAGTTTTACACTTAGGCTATTTGCACCAGAATGAGCCATGTTGGAGACGAGGTTGGTGGGACTGGTGCTGGGTTAGGATGTCCTTTAGGTTGGGCAGATGTCAGTATGTAACAGCGAGGAAGCTGGTGAGAAGGTCCTTGGTGATAGGGGAAGGGAAAAGGATATGAAAGCCCTAGTGGAGGAGGTTGCCCTTATTCAGACCCAGATGGTACTGAGTGATAATGAGTACATGGATGGTGGATAGAAGAGAGGCAGTGATGCCTGAAAAGGAGTGACATGGGTAATTTGACGTTATGTGAGTTTTGGGAAGACTAGTTGCCATTTTTGGTCCGTATTGACAAATATGAATTATTTAATCAGTTTGCTGCTTTCCGCCAAATCAATACAAATTGTATTTGCGTTGTTAATACGCTAAGTACGGTCCATGTTTCGAACCTTACAAAAATCGGTCCTTCATCAGCCACGACATATCACATGAATGGCAACACTTCAAAAACACTGAACAATATCAAAAATAAAATGCATGCACACTAAGACATTCATAAACACATATTAAAACATTCCATTAAAAACTGTACAAGATATTAAAAAACACCTATTAAAAGCACTGCAAGTCCATTTGACTAGTTCAAACGTCAACATTTGAGTACGTGCCATTTTGGTTGGAGATCTTTGTCCTGTTCCATTAGATGCTTCTTGATTTCTTGTCTAAATGTGCAATAACGTCTTTCATTTAGCCAAGGGAATTCAGCTGTCATGTATAGGGAACAAAAATGGACCAGTAGTCCCATTTGAGTAGTTCCAAAATGAAAACCTTTAGGTTGATTCCAGACAGCACCTCTGTTAAACAACAACAAAAAAAAAAAAAAAAAATTATTAAATTTATTTGGTTTAATAGTGAATAGACTTAAGCGATAATACTCCTATTTGATCAAACAGAAACGACTGCTAAAAAATCCTTACCTCCTAGTGCATGCAGTGGACATGCACGCATTGAATCAGCTGTAGCAACTGAGGTGCTGCATCCAGGCGAGGCGAGGTCATGCGAGGCATGTAGGGGTAGAAATTACCATTGGTGGAAGCGTGAGCGGAGGGGCGGGGAGGAGTATTATCGCTTAAGTCCATTCACTATTAAACCAATTTTTTTTTTTTTAATCAACCTAAAGGTTTTTATTTTGGAACCACTCAAATGGGACTACTGGTCCATTTTTGTTCCCTATACATGACAGCAGAATTCCCTTCGCTAAATGAAAGGTGTTATTGCACATTTAGACAAGAAATCAAGAAGCATCTAATGAAACAGGACAAAGATCTCCAACCATAACGGCACTATTTCAAATGTTGACGTTTGAACGAATCAAATGGACTTGCAGTGCTTTTAATAGGTGTTTTTTAATATCTTGTACAGTTTTTAATGGAACGTTTTAATATGTGTTTATGAATGTCTTAGTGTGCATGCATTTTATTTTTGATATTGTTCAGTGTTTTTGAAGTGTTGCCATTCATGTGATATGTTGTGGCTGATGAAGGACCGATTTTTGTAAGGTTCGAAACATGTACCGTACTTAGCGTATTAACAACGCAAACAAAATTTGTATTGATTTGGCGGAAAGCTGCAAACTGATTAAATAATTTATGTGAGTTTGGCGGGGTAGCCTTCGCAGTGAAGGATCTGGTGACCAACTCGTAGTAAGAATGCATGTCTACCTCTCAGTATTCCAGTTTTCAATGGGGTGGGGGATCATAAGAATAATAGTGTAAAATCTTATATCTAAAAATATAACATTTTGGAGATTATCCAATGGAGAAGGAGATGAGTTAAGTTACGGAATTAAGATGGTTAAAAAAAGAATGAAGATTTCTTTTTATTTTCTTGCCGAATGTAGTGGAATATCATCTTGAATAGTACTTACCGGCATTATTATTAGCACCTGCGAGATCG
This sequence comes from Meconema thalassinum, assembly GCA_946902985.2. Classification (NCBI taxonomy): domain Eukaryota; kingdom Metazoa; phylum Arthropoda; class Insecta; order Orthoptera; family Tettigoniidae; genus Meconema; species Meconema thalassinum. The sequence goes on from OX336390.1 coordinate 792,548,731, forward strand.
CTGGTGTTCGGGGTTGAGGTTACTTGTAGCCGACCGATGGCTACTAGGCAGCAATGTGAAGCATGACCATCGTCATCAGCCCCTCGGTCCATCTGCACACCTAAACACAAAACATTTGTTTCTCAATTTGTGGTAACAATAAAACTATACTGTACATGGCTAGTGGTCATGCCCAGCTTTACTGGAGCAGTGTCATCACAGTTTTATGACTAGACCTCAGAAGTGCATGCAAATTATATCTTTTAATTTAATAAGGAATTTTGCATAATTCTTTGCATGCCAGATTCCACACTGAAAAATTATGTTTATTTTCCATATTTTACATATATTGATGATTTTGATCTGCAATTCACATATATTTTTATTTTAATACCAGTATTCTCTCCCTTATTATTCCCATTTTTACCAGGTCGGGAATGAGGTTAATTCCTATATGGTGGATAGATTTATGGCTGGATGCTGTTGCTAACCTTATCAGAGAGATGAAATGAATGAAGTTGAATTAGATTGGGCAATGAGTTGGAAGGAAAAGCCTCCATGGCTTAGGCGGCAGCACGCCGGCCTCTCACCGCTGGGTCCGTGGTTCAAATCCCGGTCACTCCATGTGAGATCTGTGCTGGACAAAACGGAGGCAGACAGGTTTTTCTCCGGGTACTCCGGTTTTCCCTGTCAAAATTTCATTCCAGCAACACTCTCCACTATCATTTCATTTCATCTGTCATTCATTTAATCATTGCCCCAGAGGAGTGCGTCAGGCCTCGGCAGCCGGCACAGTTCATATCCTCGCCGCCAGATAGGGGCTTCATCCATTCCATTCCTGACCCGGTCGGAGACTGGAAGCAGGCTGTGGATTTTCATTTTCAATGAGTTGGAAGGAAGCAGCCATAGCCTGATAGAAGGTACCATCCTGGTATTTGCCTGGAGAATGAAACTGGGGAAACCATGGATGGACATTTCAAACCCAACTGGCAGTCAGTTTTGAACCTACTGTCTTCCAAGCCCTGAGATATTCTGGTCCAATGACTTTGCGCTTTAACACTCAAGCTACGTGGATCAGTTTCATTTTGCATACATGAGTGCAAATTTACAATGTTTTCACACATTTGGTTAAATACATTTGACTTAAAGAAAATTTGACATTTTCCTCTTCCTATACCATCATAGCCACTTACTGTAATTTTCCTAAATCAGGATCTGTACACTCCCAATATTCCTCCTACCATGTTACATCACCTCTTATAATATAAAACTACAAGAAGTCACTTTTAAACTACCCTACACCAACAAATATATTTTGTAAAGTTAAATCCTACAAATTAATGAAAATATAAGAAAAATATGAAGATATACCTGCCCAAATTGGACTTGAATCAACTGAAATCCTGTCTATTTCTGATTTTTTTTTTCAGTCCCAGTGAAAATCATATGAAATATGTGGTATTTTCCCTGAATAAGATGGAAAATGTCCAATGCAGAGAAGCTACTATAGTAACTGCCAGAAGATGTTAAAAATACTCGCTGACTGACAGCTGAAGACATCAGGCCACAGTCCGAACAAAATTTCTTTATTCATCACTTTCAATATCACGGCTATATAACAGTATAAATGCCTTAAATCCCCGGCCAAAACCAAAATGAGCCTGGTTGGCTCCGGCGACCCCAATTAATTGGGAAAAGCCGAAAATAAAATGAAAAAAATAAATTTAAAAAATATAAAAATAACAAATAAAAAAAATAAAAAAGCTAACCTGAAAATTTCATCAAGATTGGTGCTGCCGTTCAGGAGCCAATCCAGTCAGACAGATAAACAAAAAGACAGAATTTCAATTTTATTTATATGTAATTAAAACATGACTGAAAGAAAAAAAATATTAATTTTGTTCTCCTGAAAACATTTTATTCTGAGCCCCAAAACTAACTAGACAGGTTTTGCTTCATGGATTCATCATCCAGTTGTATATTTGTATATGAATATATAACCAAATGGGCATTGGGGGATGGAGGGTACAGATTATTGTTCTTTTAAGGGGCAGAAATACGAGGTCATCTGCCAAGAGTGTACAGACTATATCACATGATGTAAATAAAGGATGATTAATAATTTCTGTAAAACATGATATGTTTGCAATAACATTGTAACACACAAATAATTTTCTATTCAGTAATTATTGTACCATCTACTACTTAGGGGCAAAAGGGATGTACCAAAAAAGAAAGCTTTACTCAATCTTATGACTGGAAGGATCATGAGTGGATTTAATCAAATTGTAATTGTAGCCCTTCACTGACTGATAAAGTGGAGTTACAGTAAGAGCTGACAAGAGAAATGATTTGTTGAACAGTTCATATTTATCCAAGTATACTCGGCTCTGTACTATGTTGTAGTATTGGTAGTAGTGAAGCCGGAAGTGTGGTGACCCAATATGGCAATATGTATATCAAACACATCCACTTGCCGTCCGCTGGTGCTGGGGTGAGTACTACTAAATAATTAAATTCCCGGGAAGGGTTGTTTCCGCCACCCACCCGATGTTGAACGTCATTTTGCCAATCCCAACGCTTCAACAACTGATGTAACGTTCTATTAAAGAAGAGGAAATCAGAATATCCTTGTTGCCTTGCTTGACACTTGGCTTATGACCCATTCCACTATAGCACAGCGTGTTTAGGATAGGAGTGTGGAGGGGGGGGGGGCAATTCCGTCTTCCCTCTAGCAAGAGAAGGTAGTGAGAGGAGAAGCTGGCGGGAGTGGCGCTGGAGCGGGGAAGAGTGGGGCTTAGTCTGTCATGGAGGGAGTCTCGCGGCAAGCGGTGGCATGGCTGGACAGGTGTGCTCTAATCTATACTATACATGTTCAATATCATAATTTCCCATGATAAGGCAAAAGGTGAAAACAGTTCAAATTAAAATTGAAATTTAATTATTATTATTATTACAGTCTTCTTCTCGCGGATGGGTCACTTAGGACCACGTAGAATCAACGTATGTTGAGCCTTCCTCCTTGCCCAATAGCTCTTCATATGCAAGGATTGTTGTAGTTTCTGTTCCTCCGACCATGCACGTCTTGTTAGTTTCTTCTGATCTTCCTCAAATCCCATTGTGTGAACAATATTCCTGATTACATTTCTATTCATCAGATCTGGTGATCCCATCTCCACTAGGTCCCTATCCACCTGTTTGTATCACTTTGGTCTTGTACGTTTGTTCTGAAGAAATTTGTGGATTCGGTACGTAAGTCTCGTATGATTCATTCTTTCCAAATGGCCCAAAAATTGAATTCGTCTCATTCTCATCGTATCGGTAAGTATTACAGTATTATTATTCTTTATTAGGAATATTCTACAATACAGTAGTTTTCTGTCAATCCAAAAAATACTCTACTCCTCCACAAATTTCGGTCTTCAACATCTTCCTCGGTTAAGCCTCTGGTAGCTATGCTTCTCTCTACACCATCCATTCATTGTTCTCTTGGTTTACCCCGTTTCCATTTGCCTTCAGCTTGCCAATGTAACATTAAATTTGGAATTCTACTATTCTGCATCCTTTTCACATGTCCAAACCATCGTAATCTTCTTTCAACCACTTCTAGTACATTCTTTTTTACCTGCATAATTTCTCTGATTCTCGTATTTCTAATTTTATCCAATCTTGATTTTCTTGCCGCTCTCCTCCAATAATCAATCTCTGTTACTAATAATTTGTTTGCTTGCTGTCTCTTTAACGTCCAAGTTTCTGCTCCATATAACAAAATACTTTGTACCAATGAACTGTAAATAAGTTTCTTAGTGTTGTTAAAATATTTCTGCTCCATAAATTGGAATTTATTGCTCCAATTGTTCTCCTAGCCTCACTTACTCTTTTCTCAATTTCAGATGAACTTGTTCCTCCAGCTTCTATAATTGAACCCAAATATTTAAATTTAGTGACTGTTTGAATTTCTGCATTTCCGATCTGTAGTTTCTCACCACCATTATTCTCTAATGTAAGGTATTCCGTTTTGTTGTAATTGATATTTAGTCCCCACATTTGATATTCCTCAATTAATTTCCTCATCATATTAAGGGGCATCGTCTATATCTTGAGTCAATATCAACTGGTCATCAGCAAAAGGAAGATGAAGTAAGTAATACTCCTGGTTCATCCATAATCCCATTGTACAACATTTCCTGGACCATTTTCTTAAACAGACGTCTAAATAAATCTTGAACAGCAACGGTGATAAACAGCAACCTTGTAATACCCTTGGTTGTATATATTTCTCTGGATACATAACTTCCAACTTTAATCCGGCACTTATTTTCCAAATACATTATCGTAGTATGTTAATGACGTCTTCACTTATTGGTGCTTCTCGTAGAGCTTAGCATAATAGCTTCCTGGGTACACTGTCATATGCTTTTTCCAGGTCAACAAACACCAATCCGATATCTTTAGATCATTCTCTACATTTTTCCACGAGCAGTCTTAATGTAGAAATGTGATCAATACATGATCTACCTACTGAAAAACCACATTGTTCTTCTGTATCAATATATTGATTCTCTAAGCGCATCTTAACTATTCTGGAGAAAGTTTTCATTATAGGATTCAGTACACAAATTTCACGATAATTTTGACAACATCTCTATCTCCTTTCTTGTATATAGAGCTAATATACCCTAATTTCATTTCCTAAGGTATAACTAATCCTTGTAAAAGCTTTCTATACAATTTTGTTAACAATGTTATTATTTTATCTCCTCCATACTTTAGAATCTCTAAGTGTATCTCACCCAATTTATTATTATTATTATTATTAAATACATTTCAGAATTTCATCTTGAAATTATTTTTAATATAATATGGAAAAATAAGTAGGTAATATAAATAATAAATATTCATACTTACATTTATTTATTTATTTATTTATTTATTTATTTATTTATTTATTTTAAAATGTATGTCCAACATTGGACCACTGCAAACAATTATACATACCAGGATTAAATAGATCACAGAAATGGTATGCGGGAGGACCAGTGATAAGAAACGATGGAAGGAGACACCATGGTGGAACAACAGTGTGAAGGAAGTAGGGAAACAAAAACAAAGCTTTGCGGATGTGGTTTCAACTTAGAACAGCAGATGCAAGGGAGGAATATATAGCCAGAAAGAAGGAAGCCAAAATGGTGATAAAGGAGGAAAGGAGGAAGTGGATGGAGAAATGGACAAGGATGATGGAAGAGGAAGGAAAGGTAATAGAAAACTGTTGTATGCGATGGTGAAGAATAAAAGGAAAAATGAGAAGATTACCACAGAGAGAATGGAAGACAAAAATGGCAATATTATTGAGAGAAAAGAAGAGATTAAATCACTTTGGAAAGGATACTTTGAGGACCTCTTGAATGTGACAGCACCAAATAAGGACGAAGAGTATACTGGAAGGGTTGATGTTAGTAACCAAGTGCAAGTGGAAGACCTAACCTGAGTAGAAGTGGAAGAAGCAATAAAGATGATGAAAATGGGAAAAGCACCAGGCATAGATGAGGTAAGCGTGGAAATGATAAAAGCTGCAGGGGAAGTGGGAACACAGCGGTTGTATAGGGTGATACGAGCTATATGGAAGGAGAAGAAAGTCCCAGAAGATTGGAAAAGGGGGGTGATTGTGCCCATCTTCAAGGAGGGAGACAGGAAGAAATGCCAAAACTACCGGGGAATTACACTGATGTGCCACTGTGCTAAGATTTATGAAAAGGTATTGGAGAAACGGATACGTAAGGTAACGGAACAGCAACTGAGGGAGGAGCAATATGCATTCAGGCAGGGGAGGTCCACTACTGACCTCTTGGAGCGAGACAGCTACAGGAGCGTCACTACGAGTATGGGGAAGATTTGGTATTGGCCTTTATGGACATTGAGAAGGCATACGACAGAGTCGTAAGAAACAGAGTATGGGAAGCGATGAGAGCCAAAGCAATAACGGAAGAAATAGTGATGAGAGTGAAAGATATGTATGAGGGAAGCAGAAGCTGTGTGAAAGTCGGTATGGAAAGAACAGAATGGTTTGAGTTGACTAATGGTCTAAAGCAGGGAAGTGCCTCTCGCCCTTGCTCTTTGTAATGGTGATGGATGAAGTGATGCAAAAGGTAGCACAGCATATTGGGGAGGAAAAAATGAAGGCAATGGTGTTTGCAGATGACTTGATGATCTGGAGAAACAACGAAAGAGATGTACAGGAGCAACTCAATGCATGGGAGGAAGTAGTGTCATTCTATGGATTGAAGTTTTCGACGCAAAAGAGTGATAACACGTGAGAAGGACAGAGTATACTCTGGGATAAAGTTAGGCGAAGAGCAGTTGAAGAGAGTGCAGAGCTTCAAGTATCTGGGAAGTGTCATTGAAGAAAATGGGGGAAATGCCTTGAAATTAGATGAAAGAGGAAGGTGTGCTGATGTATTCTTCAAGAGTGTTAGAGGCCTGATATGGAGCAAGGATGTGCCACAGAAATGTAAAGGGATCATGTACAAGACTTACTTTGTGCCGATCCTAACGTATGGATCAGAAACTTGGGTGTTGAGGGAGAGAGATAAAAGCAGAATACAAGCAGTGGAAATGAAGTTTCAGAGGAGTTGTATAGGTGTAACCAGAATGGACAGAGTCAGAAATGATAGTCAGAGAAATATTAAAGGAAGAACCCCTACAGGATAGGATTGAAAATTCAAGGCTACAGTGGTATGGACACGTGAAAAGAATGGGAGAAGAGAGAATACCACGGAAAATATTGGAAATGGAGTGGAAGAAAAAGAGACCTAGAGGAAGACCAAGGGATAGGTGGATAAAGGGGGTGAAGAAAAGTGTCGAAAGAAAAGGAGTTAATTGCCAAAAGTGACAGAAGAGAAGTGGTGGATGGACAGAAAACGATGGAGAGGCTTGTGCTCCAAGCAGACCCAACCTGTGGTTGGAAACTGCTCTAGTTGATGATGATGATTATAATAATAACCCCTGGCACTACAACCCATAAAGGGCCTAGGCCTACCAAGCGACCGCTGCCCAGCCAATTGGCCTGCAGATATCGGGGTGACTCGTGATCAGCGCATTGGGTCCCCTCGGCCGTTAATCTTGGTTTTTGTGATCGGGGTGCTGCCTCACTGTCAAACAGCTACTCAATTTTCCTCACGAGGCTAAGTGCACCCCGTTCCAGCCCTCACGTCAGTTTCTAAAATCCCTGACGGAGCCGGGAATTGAACCCGGGGCCTCCGGGTGAGAGGCGGGCGTGCTACCCCAACACCAAGGGGCCGGCAAGAATGATATTAAAGAACCCCAAATAACACTCGACGACCTGAGGAATAAAACTGAAAGAATCATAATTTTACAAGACTCGCATATTACGGTAGACTACCAACCAAAATTAATAAAAGAGCGAAAGGAAAGGTGTTCTCTGCTGCAGGCAAGAAGTTAACAACTGAGGGGATGAAAACCTATTGGTAAAATAGAAGAACTAAATTGGCTAAGGCTATGTATAATTGATTGCAGTGGTCCAATGTTGGCCATAAGATATAAAATAAATAAATAAATGGAAGTATGAATATTTATTATTTATATTACCTACTTATTTTTTATACTAAAAATTGATTTCAAGATGTAATACCTTAAATGTAGTAATGCAAAAATGTTAAGATTAAATTCTATGATTATTTTACTATTTCTCTGTGTTTGCTTTTTATTGGGCAATTTAATTTCTACATCCATATCACAAACTTATGACATACCTGTCGGAGGCCAATTCTTGATATATCCAGTGCAATGGACTACAGCGTAATTCTGTCCATCTCGTGAAGGACCCAGGCTGTTCCGTTGCTTGAGGCGGTTCAAATGGCCCACAGCCATACTATCTGCGGCCATACTTCCCACCTTCATACGGCAGATGAAACCACGTCGAGAACCCATGCACAGTCGCATGGACGCTATGGGCACAGAATAGAATATGTTATTGCTGCATCACAAAAGTTTCAGTGTTCTTCCTTCTTTCAAAGAATTTAAATACTATAGAAGACTGATAAAACAAAACTATCAGAATCATAAGACCAGCACATTCACCCACAATGGTTATAGAGACAAAGTCAGTATATTTACAGCTTTTTCACATCAATTTGAGCTGATTAGCATATACAGTGAGTCTCTCTCACGACTCGGCCGGCCAGCGCACCAAGCTTACCTGCCTCCCGTTGACTGATCACTTCCTGTTACACAGCGCGCACTTCTCAGTTCTGGTCCATGCTTATAATGTGTATTTAGTGTTCGTCTGTCGCTCCAACTATTCTCGAGTTGTGAAATGTTACTTTTGGGTATAATTCTCATAATGCCTCCACGTGTGTACACGGTAGAGGAAAGGGTATTTATGTACGATAATTATTTGAAAACAGAGTCTTGCAGGGAAGTCGTTCAACGTTTCATAAAATAATTTCCAGGTGTGCGCCCTCCACATAGAGAGACCGTGCGGAAGCTCTTAAACAAATTGAGGGGAACTGGTTCTCGACTCGATAAGAAGCGAAGTGTTAAAAACCATGTAGTTAACGAGGAAAAAGTAAATGAAATAGCAGAACATATCTGGAGAGAAATAGCCTCAATTACGGAAGACGAACTTATGCGTGTGAATCGGACTTTCCTAAGACGATGCCAGAAATGCGTGGATGAAGGAGGAGAACATTTCCAACATCTCCTGTCATAAGGTACGACGTTAGTTCATTAATTCTTACTTTCTATATTTTAATTGGTATCTCATGTCATGCATGGATAAAGTGAGCCAAGTGCTGTTCTGTTCTTATTGCTATGCTATGCCGAGCGGTAAGTGATGAGTCAACTGGAGATAGATAAGCTGGGTGCGCCGGCCAGCCGAGTCGTGAGAGAGACTCACTGTATATGAGATGTAAAAATGAGTCGTCCAGTTGCAAGACTCGTTTGATCCACTTGTGAATAAGAATCATTTTCATTAGAAATGTTTCTCTGGACTTTGCGTCACATATCTTTTGTGTTTGTTGTTTTCTACTTTTTTCTTTTTGCTTTGTGTTTTTGGTTTTTAGTTTGCTTTGTGCTTTTGGTTTTTGGTTTTCTTTGTGCTTTTGCTTTTGAATTTTACTTTTTGCTTTTCTTTCTTGGTTTTGTGTTTGTATTCTGCTTTTGCTTATTTTTGAATTTTGCTTTTTGCTTAGTGTTTCTTGTTTTTTAGTTTTCTGCTTTTGTTTTCGAATTTTGTTTTTTGTTTTGTGTTTTTTGGTTTTGGTTTTGTGTTTGTTTTCTGGAAAATCAAAATAAAACAAAACAAAATAAAAACAAAAATAAAATAAAATAAAACAAAACAATTTAAAACAAAATAAAACAAAATCAAAATAAAACAAAACAAAACAAAATTAAATTAAACAAAATAAAACAAAATAAAATAAAATAAAGTAAAATAAAATAATTAAATAAATAATTTTACGACATGATCCTTATTCACAAGTGGATTAAACGAGTTTTGCAACTGGACGACTCAAATGTTAACTTGTAAAAGTTGGAAAACAGCTTAATTCAAGAATGTATCTAAATGTTGAGTTTCTGGTTTATAGCATCAAAGCTTTATAAACTCATATTTTTTTAATAAATTGTTTAAAAATAAGAAATTTACTTTATTTAACTTTGGTTGACCTCCTCCTGTTGCCCCACATCTAAGTGCTTTTACACATTAATAGCTGCAGGTGGCAAGAGTGGAGAACCAGCTGATGCTCACCAACATTCAAATGCTTAATTCTGAATGTTTTGGATAGGCTTTCAATGCAAGTAAAAGTTTTAAACTTAAGGTTCAGTCAGCTCCTGAACCTAGAATGAAGCCACTCACCAAGTCGGTGAATGTTCCTCGTTAGGATTAAGATAATAAGACTATGGTATAATCACATAATATTGCAGTTCATATAATTTTCAATATGCTGTACTATGGAGAGAGAAACCAAAAACACAGAAAAAAGTAACAAGCGTATCTCTTACATCTCCCTGAGCCTGCATTTGCCTGTTATTGTTCTTGTCCTTCATTCATGTTTCTATCCTCCTTTTCCTATCCAAATGAAAATGAAAATCCACAGCCTGCTTCCAGTCTCCGACCGGGTCAGGAATGGAATGAATGAAGCCCCCATCTAGCGGCAAGGATTTGAACTGTGCCGGCTGCCGAGGCCTGACGCACTCCTCTGGGGCAATGATGAAATGAAATGAAAGTGGAGAGTGTTGCTGGAATGAAATTTTGGCAGGGAAAACCGGAGTACCCGGAGAAAAACCTGTCTGCCTCCATTTTGTCCAGCACAGATCTCACATGGAGTGACTGGGATTTGAACCACGGACCCAGCGGTGAGAGGCCGGCGTGCTGCCGCCTAAGCCACGGAGGCTTACTCCTATCCAAATATTGATTGTTTTCCCACCCTAGATTAAGTCAGAATAAAGTTGGCAAAGTTCTAACTTGTTTTTTGTAGGTTACTCGATTTTAGTCACAATCAAAAAATTTCTTTCATCGGTCATATGTTTGACAATCGTTATCAAAGTTAATGAAGAAATTGTTGAACAGTTCTTACAATAAACATTTATGCTGGACCGCTTGTATATAAATATATTTTATTTGTTAGAAGATTATTCTAAAACACATGAAATTTACAACAAGGAAATGTGTAAAATGTCAACTGTATTTTTCTATCATTATTATGCAATATTAGAAATAGACACATACCAAAAAAAAACGGTTTGCTTTATTATGATTACACAGACTGTATCTCTTTTCCCGATCCTACATTATTACAGTATTTACAATGTGTATTTGATAATCTGCTTTACTTTTACCAATTAAATATCTTAATTTGCCAGGTAGTCATATTTTTCAAACCTGCTACGGAAACGGAAATTTTATTGAGGGGTACACAAGACCCCAAGCCGTGACTAAGGAGTACAATCTTAGAAAGTTTCATAACTCCTACTTTAATCTATCTCTGTGAGAAAATTACTAGTACCGGTACCCTCTCAATCCATCTGTGAGTAAGCACTACTGTCGGTTTGTTTCAAAAGAAGCAATTCTTCTTAGGTCAAAACAAACTCTTTGAAACTGGCAGGACAAGGTTGTTTGGCTTCACCACTGCTTCCTACAAAATGTAATTACAATCATGTGAGATTATTGCAATACAATCTGAGCTGTTATACTCACACTGATGGCCTTCCTTCTTCACAGTGCCCGTCTTCAAATCGAGAATACGTCCAGTGTTCTGAGGCTCCTGGGTTGACAGCTGTTCTCTGACTTTTTCTACATCATCTGTATGAATGTTGTCGTAGATACAGGAACCAAACCACTCGTTCTGCAAGAAAAAACAAAATAGTTCCTAATTTCATGCTACACTTGTATTTTAGTAGCATTTGTTATATTAGTTTACAATTTAGGATTGTCAGGTATTTAACATGAAAATACAAGAACAAATCACAATTTTATTTTATTGCTTCAATGACAAACTGATCCTAGATTTTCAAATGTGTTATATTACATCGAATAATGAAATTCAATAAGTCAAATTTTGAAAGTTCAGGTATGAGAAAATACTGGGTTTTTTTTTTTCAATATAGAGAAAAAGGGCAGATTGCACTTTATTTATCAAGAAATTACATAATACTGTACAGTAATTATTTTGGAAGCCATTCCTTTAGAGTTGTCTTCATTATCATTACAATATTGGATACAATTGTGTTGACTGACTGAAAAGCATTTACATTTTGTTTACTAAGGCAACACTGAAAAATGGCTTTCAACATGATAATAAAATAATTTATTTTCAGTCGGTCAACACATTAATTTGCCCAATTAAATTAGTTGGGGACTAACACACTTACTCCCTGGAAAAAATAACATTGATTTATTACACAATTTTACACTTCAATACACTTTCTTAACCAAGGTTTCTTATTAAGATATTTTCATTTGAATGACATGTTTTGTTTGTCATGCAAATAATAATAATAATAATAATAATAATAATAATTTGAATATATTGCTGTACATACGTGTAATTTACGTTAAAAAGTTCGCATGACGAACGAAACATATCAATACTGTTAGTAAAAAACTTAATTGGGAAAGTGTATTGAAGTTGTTTTTTACAGAAAGTAAGAGCAATAAATAATTTGTATTCCCCACCCAATTTAATTGGGCACATTAACTTACTTCATTGACCAACTGAAAGGTGATTCTTTTATTAGAGAAGAAATTACAGTTTGAAGAGAGTAGTGAAAATTTATTAGTGACTCTAGAGGAACTATCGAAGTATAAATTTGCAGCCATCTGCCAAAGTAATGTAGACGACGAAGGTGATGTAAGCATAATGTTTATGCAAACTTTTTACTTTTTAGAATGAATGCACTTGATGTGGCATACATGAGATTTGAACTAAATGTATGTGTTCCCCCCAACCAGTAATGAAATGTCAGAAATAGCATTTAATAGAGTTCAGGAAACATCTGAACATAAATGAGATAGGATAAATGAACATTCACACCGTGCCCCTTCAGCGACAATTAATAAATAAGTAAATAAGTAAATAAATAAATATAAAAAATAATAAAATAAATAAATACAAGGACTGGTTACAAATCACTCTTTCACCGAAAAAGCTAAAAAGACCACTGGAAAAAAATGGACGGAGGAACGTAAGAAGGGGCATAGTGAGTTCATGAGGAGATTTTGGGAGGAGAAGAAGAGGAAAGCTCCATCAACCCGAGTCAACAAGTTCAAGCGCGCTCCCTAAGTGGGCAAAACGAAGAAAGAAAGAAAGAAAGAAAGAAAGAAAGAAAGAAAGAAGAAGGACTGGAGAATAATACCACAGTGAAATGGCAGTGGTAAGTTAAGGTAAGAAAGTAAGAAGCCATCATAAGACAAGGAGTGCAACAAGGCTGCTCTACTCAACCTCCCCTTAAGTGCTCAATGGTAACATCCAAAAGGCAATGAATGTGGTGAATGAGGAACTGAAGGAGACAGGTGGAGTAAAGGTCCAGGGAGAAACATTAATCTGGTTGAGATTCAGGAGATGACATATACTGTTGCTCTGGTTGAGAGTGACACATATTGCTGTTCTGGTTGAGAGTGAAGATACTGGAGAAGATTGAGACCTCCTTCAATGCCATGAACATGGCAATAAACAAAACAAAGATCAACTTCCTAGTAGGAATCAGAAATCACACACACATGACTTGTATACTAGGCACAGAGCTGTTACAGAACATGAAGATGGGAGGTCTAAGAGTAATTTTTAAGCTGAATAAACAAGGCCTTTAATAAAAGCTTCACATCAAAAAGCATACACAAGCAGCTCTGAAATAACCTGTTAAAAACATTTGTATGAAGTGTGCTGCTGAATGGCAGTGAAGACTGGGCAATCAAGGAAACTCAGAAGAAAAGGATTATGGCCATTGAAATGTGGCAGTATCAGAGTAAATAAAGTAACAGATGAAGATGTACCGGTCTACAGAGAGTTGAATTGGCAAAGCTGTGCTTGTGGAACATAATTTTCAGGAGGGTTAAAAAAAATACTTTACAACCTGAATATACCAGTGGTATGGTTCTAAAAGCATTATATTATATTCCATAAAATGAATTTAATTTATATTTCTCATTGCTGCTAATAGTCTTCAATAATTTACTATAAATATATTTTGAAAGCTATGAAAGCTTTAAGTATACAGTGATTAAATTGGTTGTTTTTAATCTTATACTGGCCATAAAGAGGTGGTTTTTGTTAATTCATTTTAATGATTTGGAACATTTTGGTCACCAGATGTGTATTTAACTTCCATCTACATGACTTGCACTACTTGACCCAATAGCTGTAAGCCTCCATCTGTCATTACCTCATCGGCAATAAGTACAAAGTATTACATCGATTTGCGCCTCCCAGAACGAACCCTGTCAATAGGTATGTTCAAGGATTTCCTCTATCAATCTCAGCAGTAGGAAATCTCCTGAACAATGGTATTGCCAAGCCTGGGATGATGCCCCATCTAGAGGCAAAGAGAGGAAAGATACTTGCTAGTAAGGTCGGTAGCACTCGTTCAGTGTATTGAACATTACCGAAAAAATGTTACAAGAAGAGTTTTGAGACCAGATGTCTGTGCTAATTTCATGTGAATTTTCAGGTGAAAATTTCACCATGTAATTTAGGAATTCAAACTTCGACTGAATGGATGAAAGACACATTAAAGACGGTAGTTTATAAAACTCAGTTGGTATACAATTCACACTCAATAAAAAATGACTCCTAGTCATTGTCTATTATGTTCACACATACACTTAAAGTACTCGTGAGAGACTGCTACACTAGCCTGAAGCAGTAAAATTAATAATAGCTTATAAAACAATAAAGTTGAAAAGAATGTCTACAAAGGGTCGTAACTCTACTATAAGGTGAACAAATGGATATAAAATTACTTATCATTCACCTTTTTTTTTAATAAAAAGAATCAAACAATGAACAAAAGGCAATATATAGCAGAGTTAGACATCAGCCCTTGAATACAGATGTCATTGTATGAAATTTTATGAGTATTATTTACCCTTTCATGACTTGCAGATCAGTGAAAGAGATTGGCAGCAACACATATGGTTCCTATCAGCACACACAGATGAAAGATGAATTGATATTGTACAGACTAGCCCCCTTAAAATAAGACAGACACAACTGGAGTTGATGTTCACAGTGCTCACACTGTCTGGAAGGAAATGTAGAACATGAAAGGCAGTTTAGGAAGATAAGCTGAAACATTTTCATTTTATTTTCATCTTGAAAAATTACCTTCAAAAGATCAAAACGTTGCTACTCTATACAGGTTTGTCTGGAGAATGGTGCTCTCTATGGAAGTGAAACTTGGGCTGTTGGTGCAGCAGAAAAGAGAAGAAATGTGGTGTTACAGGAGAATGTTGAATTCTAGATGGGTAGATAGAGTAACAAATGAAGAGGTATTGAGATGAAAGGGGGAGGAGACATGTTTCTGGTGAGTGCTAATAAAGAGATGAGATAAGTTGGTACATAATTACTAGGGCACCCAGGAATAGCAAACCCATACTTAGTTATGGAAGGAAGGATCCAAGACAACTAACTGAAGGGGTAGGTCAAAGTTAGATGATGTTCAACAGATTACCTTGGATGTAGATGATGATGATGATAATTGTTGTTTTAAGGGGCCTAACATCTAGGTTATCGGCCCCTAATGGTCTGGGTGATAGCGAAAATGTCAATGAAGTGGAAACCAGAACGAAAATTAAGGGAGAAGGAAAATACTTACAAAAGGGAATTTAGAACGAAAACACTCACAAAATGAATAGATTGAAAAATACGTACAAAATGCAGGTTAAGTTCAAATTACGTACAAAATGCAATGTACAGTCGAAATACTTACAAAATAGAAGTAAAATTCAAAATACTTACAAAATGCAAATGAGATTGAAAATACGTACAAAATGCAATTGAGGTTCAAAATACTTACACAATGCAATTGAAATTGAAAATACACAATGCAATTCAGATTGAAAGTTCCCATTTCCAATCCAAAATATTCACAAAGTGCAATTGAAATTCAAAATGCTTACAAAATGCAATTTAGATTGAAAATTCTTATCAAGTATAATTAAGAATCAAAATACCCCAAAATGCAATTGAGAATCAAAATACTTGCAAAATTCCGATGATACAAAATGCAATTTAGATTGAAAATACTTGCAAAAAGCGGTTTAGGTTGAAAATACAAAATGCAATTGAAATTCAAAATACTCACAAAAGTCTCGGCCCCGATATTGAAAGACTTACCAAAAAGCAATTTAGATTCTGAATCCTTACAAAATGAAACTGAGGTTGAAAACACTCGCAAAATGCAATTTAGATCGAGAAAACGTACAAAATGCAACGCAGATTGAAAATACCTACAAAATGATGTTGATGCAAAAAAAATCGCTAGGGAATTTAGATACACGGGGGAGGGGGGGGGGGGGCGGCGGCAATTAACAAAATGCGGGAAACTTAAAGAGAAAAGGAAATTTAATGAAAAGAAAACAAGAGGTCTGACCCCTCGAAGAAGGAGGGATCAGGAAAGATGAGACAAGGGCCAATTAAGGCGGGAAAGTGGAAGACTCCCTAGGCCTCGGATACCCTAATACCGTCGGGGTCGGAAAAGAACAAAAGTTACCAAGGGAGGTCGACAGGAAAGAAGACAGAGAGGAGCCCGGCACAAGTAAGTGGAAGCAATGCCGGACTCAGCTGGGGTCCCGTGTCGCCAACCCACGTCCTACTAGAAGTGAGCCCCTGGGGGACCTTGGATGTAGGATGTGGTAGTTATATAGAGATGAAACGATTAGCTCAGCACATGGAGACATGGAGATCTGCACCAAACTAGTCTAAAGACTGAAGACTCCAACACATACAGGTTAATCATGATTTCAGTAAGAATACCTTTTATGCTTGATCAAGTGCCTGAATGGAAGAAATCCAGGACATACATCCCCTTATTTTTGACGTACCACATGTACATTTAATTTCAAAGTTGAACATCAATCTAGTGCCATCTCTTCGTCAATCTCATAATTACTGTGTTTATTTAGAAGTTCATGTCTAGTCTATCAAAATACCTGGGGTTGGTTGAGGACAGGAGTGATCGAATCAGACACATAAATTATTCGGCCAGTGTCACACGTCACCACGAATAGGAAGCCATCAGCAGCTTCTAGTATGAGGTGTTTTAGCTCCTGATCCGTGAGGAAGGACGGCTTGTACGTACCGTCTGTACTGGTATTCCCAGCACCTGTAACATAATTCAAGATTCCACAGTAGTTCTCTTTCACCACTGCAAGCAATAATATTAACAGAAATGTAACCAAGGTACTCTCTGAACAAAGGGCTTTTCATTTCTCCCTGAGTACTGACAAACAAATCTTCACACTGGTCATGACTAATTTCCTGCAAACATGTCGCCTACAATACCGAACATCATAATGCAAGAAACAACTCATTAAAAACATTCCTTGAAATCAGAGTGCACTTAGACCTTGTGTCTACATAGACCCGACGAGAGGGAGGGGCAAGCGGGGCTGCAGCCCTGAGGCCCGAACTTGCTACAGGGGCCTGGGATGGCTTACAGTTGACTTCACTCAAATTCATTCTAAGCCATTTTGAATTCTTTTTATAAGACTATGTTCATTGTAAATGCAACCAATGAACAGTAGGCCTATCCAAAACATTACAAGGAGAACTACAACGAATTTTGTAACTATCCATTGTGTCTTTTGCTTCTCAGTCTGGCAGGCTGCGTGGCTCAGCGGTAACGTTCTCGCCTGCTGTTTCCAAGTTTGCAGGATCGAATTCTGGCGGAGCCAGTTGACATTTCAGGGTGTTCAAATGTGGAGAAGTCGTGTCAGTAGATTTACTGGCACGTTAAAGACCCCCTTCGGGGCAAAATTCCGGCACCCAAGCTAGCATCTCTAAAAGCCGCAGTTGTTAAAAGGGACGCAAAACCAATAACGTTTTCTCACCAAGGTGGACCGGATTCGATTCCCGGTCAATGCATGTGAGATTTTCGAAGTGAAATGCCATGTCCTGTGGCTCGGATTCCACGTAAAAAAGAGGTCCCATGGCTCATGATCAAATGATTAACGGTCACGTAAAACTAAAAGCTTCTTTCCAATAACGTTATTATTATTATTATCATTATTATTATTATTCTCAGCCGGGTTGTCAGAGTTGTTCATTTATAACGTACGAAAGTTGAAGATTATTGTTATAATTTATTTATCTCTGTTAAATTTTACTATATACTTAACACATTTGTGAAAGAAGCACGGCTTATTCTTGTGGTGCCCGAACACGTCAGAGATAACGAAAATTAAATTTTCAATTCACAGTGACCAAAATCTTGAAGTAAATCAAATGAAATGAGTTTCAGACGAGTGGCTGAAGAACTGAAAACAAAGTAAAGAGATATTCAATATGGACACGCTAAATTCCACGGAGTTTTTTTTAAGGAAATTCAAGCTTAATCTATACTAATATCTATATAATAAAGCTGAAGAGTTTGTGTGTATGTGTGTTTAAACGCGCTAATCTCCGGAACTACCAGTCGGGTTCGAAAAATTATTTTTGTAGGTTATATGATAGCCAGATTCAAGAGGAATAGTTTAGGTTATGTAGCATTAGGCTGCACCTCACAGGTAACCTTATAGATTGATTTTTGTTCAGGAAGTCGGAAGAACAAGCGCTTCCGAACAGCTTTATCCGCGTGCGCTGGCGTTATGGT
Organism: Meconema thalassinum; assembly: GCA_946902985.2. Classification (NCBI taxonomy): domain Eukaryota; kingdom Metazoa; phylum Arthropoda; class Insecta; order Orthoptera; family Tettigoniidae; genus Meconema; species Meconema thalassinum. The sequence continues at coordinate 792,567,037 of OX336390.1, forward strand.
TAGTGATACGTACACCGTTTCACCGATCTGAACCAAAATGTGTATACATACCCTTTTGGAACCCTGCGGATAAAACTATCCACTTTAAATGTCGGACAGACCACCCCATTCCCTGCCTTTAGGCCCTTTGGCACAAAACTATACCGTTTCACCGATCTGAACTAAAATGTGTATACTTACACTTTGGAACCCTGCGAGTAACATTGTCTACATGCAATTTATGTCAGACCAGTCCATTCCCTGCATTTAGACCCTTTGGCAGAAATCTACACCTTTTCACCGATCTGAACCAAAACGTGTATACTTACCCATTGGAACACTGCGAGTAACACTGTCTACATGAAATTTCGGACATACCACTCCATTCCCTGCATTTAGGCCCTTTGACACAAATGTACACCGTTTCACCGATCAGAACCAAAATTTGCATACTTACCCTTTGGAACCCTTCAAGTAACACTGTCTGCATGAAATTTCGGACAGACCTCTCCATTCCCAGCATTTATGTCCTCTGGCACAAATCCACACCGTTTCACCGATCTGAACCACATTTTGTATACTTACCCTTTGGAACCCTGCGGGTGACACTGTTCACTTTAAATTTCGGACAGACCACTCCATTCCCTGGATTTAGGCCCTTTATCACAAATCTACACCGTTCCTCCTAATTGCACCAAATTTTACATACACTTTGAAACCCTGCTGGTAACACTGTCCACTTGATATTTTGGACAACGCTCTCCATTCCCTACATTTAGAATAACAAACAAAATGAACTTGAAAACCACGTATTAAGGCCCTAGAACCATTCATGTCCGTAGTAGTGTAACTGTAAGAGTATTTTAATAAGTATATTGTTGACTGGCAATTCAGGCTGCATCTCGTCGCCCCTACCAGTGTTCTGGTGCAGAATTGCGAAAATAGATAAATCTTGCGCTACTTATAAATTGCAGTCACGGGGAGTAATAAGTGCAAAAAGATTTCTTAGGCCCCTTAAACCAGTTATCATCATGAAAATATTATGCCTCTGTAAAAGTGCAATGGTGTTGGTGCAGTACATTGAGGTTATCAGATGCATAAATGTTGGTGCTTTCAAATTTACCTTCATTTATTTTGAAACTTATCGTTGAGTGCTATGTGGCGATAAATTATTTTATTGCTACGTCAGGAGCTCGGGACAGCCGATGTTTTCCAAAGTGTTCCTATTATATTCCTACGGCGCTATGCGACAAAAGACGACACTATTGGTCTCTACATTTCTAACAGCCAATGAGATATAGGCCCTAGGCAGTGTCCTTTATTTCACTTACTCCTATCTCCAATCATTTTTTTAAATTCATTTGTAAATTACATGCGTCAGTGCTGTAGTTAGTAAATAGCCGTTCCCCTATTCATTATGATCATTATTATCATTACGGGAAAATGTCCAGAATGTTACGTCCATTATACTGTACTACTTATCACCCCCACTACAACCACCACCATAAAAAGTTATATTTTTAAAATATTTGTTTTCTGTTAGTTTAAGTATCATGTGCCAGTTCTGTAGTAGTATTTATTATCATCCATGAAACAAATAAATCCACCGGGCGAAGCCGGGCACTACTGCTAGTACTTCCATATACTGCCACAGGTTGAAAAAAGTAAAGGGGCCCGGATGCCCTCGACCTAGGGCGTGCTATTTTGTGATAAATATTGCATGTAATATTTATTTTAGGGTGTTTAAATACTTATTTTTCCGCCTAATGTAATTGGGAACAATTTGTGATAACCGATTAAAAAGGTTTCTATAATAGAACAAGGCAACACTGTAAAAAAAGCTTTAATTGAACACATTAGAAAATGTTTACCTACTCCAATGAATGTACTAACCACCGAAATTTCAGCATATCGGTAGGCTACGTATTAAGTGAACCTAACTGTTTCGTGAATCTGGAATACAGTTGCTCATGACCTGATTAAGTAGTCAGGAGAAAAGGTAGTTTAAAGAAGACAATCACAAAACGTGCAGACACGACGTGCTTTAGACTGCTGAGGTAGGTGTGGTGTTCGATTGGATCCACCATCACAAGCAAGAAACTAACAAGCATCTTCACAATGCTACAAACATGTGACACCAGTATAACTTCCACATAGAAATCACGCCCAGCGAGAGAGGGGGTCCGGTTCCCGTTGGAAATACGTCCAACTTTCTATAAACTGAATTCAATCTTCACAATTCAGCAAATTTAGAGTTGCAAATTACAAAAAAAAAAAAAAAAACACTGATTTTTTAGAGTTTTGTTATGGGAAATATCCAGCAGGCCATTGTTGAGCCATTATAAATCAGAAAGTTTCTAATGGTATTTTCATCCCTTATTTTACACATTTTCTTGCTGATTCCTTATACAGTTTTTCCGTCCCCCAACACGCTAAATTTTCAAAGTTGCAGTGCCCATAATAATATAGAAAATGGAGGCAAGTCCCAAAATTCAAGGAATAAGTTAATTTACTAATAAAAAATAAAGGGCTAGTGACAAATTGAAAAATAATACATTTAATAGACTATACAATATACACCACTCCATGAAACCATTTGTAATTTCACGGAGGATGCCACTGAAGAAACAGTTTTGGTTCTAGGGACGCCACGGGTCCACCTCGTGGTGTAGTGGCTTGTCACCCCCGAAGGTCCGGGTTCGATTCGATTTTTGTGATAGCTCCTCCAAGAAAAGGTTTACAATTCCGATCGTGCCTCCTCCAATGATGATAACATCATCATCATTACCATCCTTCTTTTTGCGAACGAATCGCTTGGAACCACATGAAATCAATATTTGTTGGCTTTTCTTTTACCCCCAGTAAACAACGAGTGGGGGTGTTTCCATTCCTCCGAGTTTGTTTTTCTTTCTCTTGAACTCCTATGCTCATGTGAATCTTTCAGATTGCATATCGATCATGTTGATTTGGTGATCCCAATTCTTTAGTCTTTTTTATTTTTTATAATTTTATTAATGCAACCAATGGCCCTTTATTTATTTTTATATTCGGGACGGGCCAGGAAATAATTTTGAAAGAAAATCGGCCGTGGACCTGTTGAAAGGAACCATTCCGGCATTTGCCTGAGGTTGAAAATGGGAAACCACGAAAACCATATTCAGGACGGCCGAGGTGGGATTCGAACCCACACTTTTCCGATACCAGCGAGACAAGAGTTAGCACGTTAGCATTCTCGGCCACCGTGGCCGGTATTTATTTCATTTTATTTTCTTGTGGACTAGATTTTCAGGAATGTGCGGATTGTGTATGTTAGTCTGTTCGAGTCCATTCTTTTTTAGTGGCCCACGAATTAGATTCTTCGCACGCGCATTGTATTTGTGATTTGGAGGATTTGTTTGTAGACTTTTGTATTGGATTCTTGCTAGCGTACTCTCTCTTAGGTTCTTGGTACCGGGCTTTTTCCATGAGTTTTCGTTATTTTACTTCTAGTTGTTCTTTTAGTATTTAGCGTTAGAGCGTGAAGTGTTTCTGGCTTGATTACTGTTGCAATAAAATTTATCAAAATATTTAAGAAAAAAGTAGGCTATAGAATGCTTCGCGAAATTGAGTCTACAATCAACTTTGTATTGCATCACGATTGATTTAGCGACTGTACAAACACTTCTCCCACAAGGACAATGCATACCAATAACATTGAAGTTTATTATTATTATTATTATTCCAACCTTTCAAGGTTGATTGGACGACACTCTCGTAGGTGAAACATAAAGGTTGAGTCTTAAACGAAATTTCCCGAACATATTTGGAATATTGGAATTGTGGTAGGCAGGGAAAGCAGTGCGATTAAACCAGAGAAGCAGAAGGAAAACGGTATGGTCGAAACTGTACATTTCGTCACGTCGGCTTACCACAGGTAGCATCTTAAAGGACATCCGCTGCTTCATGTAGAGATTTGAATGAGGTGCGTCTCTATGCAGAGGATGGCACATCCGGTGAGTGCAGGCAGCACCACCACTGGCTAGCGGGAGGGACTGAATTTATGGTCACGGCGCCCGCGACACGCCGAGGGAATAATAACACTACCTCTATTGTGTGATTGGAGCTCGCTTTGTCGACACAATGAAGAAGACTGTCCAGTCCTTACTCAGGTTACACCATTTCACAACTTATCGTCATGCTTCCTCGACAACCGGGTCACAAGCATCAGTCATTGATATCGATGGAACATTCTGTTGCTCTTTTAAGGCAACGGAGACCCTGGACCAGTGATGCCAGATCTAGCTAGCACCTTGGAGCTAACGTTAGCATATTTTGCGATGATTTGGTATCTAACAACTAGGTATTAGCATGATGCCAAAATCAAGCATGATTGAGGGATTTTCATCACCGCAATAGTTTGCTTATTAAATAAAAATAAATGTGAGGATGTATACTGTATTTAAAATCTTAGATCTAACAATGTTCAGTGACCACTTTACATTAGACAATACATCGGCTTGCTCAGTAGGTGAAGTTCTTTGAGAACACTGAAAAAGTTTGGTAATTTCTCTTTTGATTCTTATTTTGAAATTGCGCTCTCTAACTCTATCAGTGATTTTTTTTTTCTTGGACGCAATAGTTGCTGGATTTCTAATTAATGGAGATTTTTACGTTATCATCATCATCATCATCATCATCATCTACGGTATAAAACGCTAAGGTGTATGTTTCACAAAACTCAAGCTCTTAAACCAGAGGGAGTTAGAAGCGGTGCGGTTTCTGCAAAATCATACAAAACGTCTCAATAGTACAGGAAAAATCTTGCATTTCTTGAAAAGTCAACCTAAGGGTTAGCACAAATGATCTAAGCGATTTCATGCACATACATTATTGAAAGTACAGTATATAGTTTACAGCATTGACACATATACCAATTAAAAAAGAAACTCATCAAGTTTTTTGAATATGCTTGCTACAAATTCTCGATGTGCCCTCCTCGCGCTACATGGCAAATATCAATACAGTAGTCGAACTCCAACCACACACGCTGGAGCATATCCTGCTCAATTTTTGTTACAGCCACATGGATCCGGTTCCCACGTTCAACATGATTAACTGGCATTGGTGGTACATACACGTCATATTTGATAAACCCCCATAAAAAGAAAACACACGGGATCAGATCAGGCGATCGGAGTGGCCAGCTCATAAGACACCGATCTACAACTGTCACAAGTTGACAATAGTCGACGCTATCAGTATTGAACTTGCTGAACTGAGGAATCGGATCCATGCGGCCGGAGCTAAAATTGACCAGGATATGCTCCAGCGTTTGTGGTCGGAGTTGAACTTTCGTATCAATATTTTGCCGTGAGGCACGAGGAGGGCACATCGAGAATGTGTAGCAAGCAGACACAAAAAACTTGATGAGTTTTTTCTTTTAATTGGTATATGTGTCGATGCTGTAAGCTACAGTATATACTTTCAATAATGCATGTGCATGAAATCGCTTACATCATTTGTGCTAACCCTGTATTTATAAAGTGCGTTTAAAAATAACCCCTGGCACTACAGCCCATGAAGGGCCTAGGCCTACCAAGCGACCGCTGTCCAGCCATTTGGCCTGCAGATATTGGGGTGACGCGTGATCAGCGTATCGGGTCCCTCGGCCATTAATCTTGGTTTTCGTGATCGGGGCGCTGCCTCACAGTCAGACAGTTACTCAATTGTCCTCACGAGGCTGAGTGCACCCCGTTCCAGCCCTCACGTCAGTTTTTAAAATCCCTGACGGAGCCGGAAATCGAACCTGGGGCCTCCGGGTGAGAGGCGGGCGCGCTGCCCCAACACCACGGGGCCGGCCATAAAGTGCCTTTAAACATATAAATAAGACGATAGCCCCTGTCAGAACTCGATCGCGTCGAACCCGCATAACAGTAAGCCGGGCGGATGGTCTATATACATGACACTCACAAGTAATCGATCCTAACAAATGACAATTCAAAAGAAAGAGCAGGAATGGTGAATTGCACTCTGATTTCATAAATATTGACAATTTGTTTTAAAAAAGTGTGTTTAAACAAATAAACAGGACGATAGCCCCTGCCAAAACAGTGCTGCTTGCCAATAAAACCAGGCGGGTGGTTTACAATGATGCGAGGTTTCTCGCATGGGTCCGCTAGAAATTCCTGCGTGTTTAATAGAAAACGTACAATATTTTGTCAATAAAAGCTATTTAAATTATTGTATTGAGCGACAAAATCGTTAAACTGATCGCAGTACTGCTGGTTCTAGTCCTTTCAAGGTGGTGGTATTGGCGCTCCTGCTACTGCTGCGAGGTATAGCTAAGTGAAAATGTTACAAGCACAACTGCTCAGAATGGCGCAAAAGTCTCATTTTGCCTTCGAATCCTGGAGCGTTGGAGATTTTCCAAGTGAAGAGCTACATAGCATTAACCGATCTCATGGCAGGTATACATATTTCAAATTTTAAAAAACCAACTTGTTCCACCAGGGACTCACAACTAGTGGGATATGGGTTAGCGACCACGGGTACGGCATTTCTTCCACATACTTGTGCTGGGCTCCTCCCTTTCATATTTTCCATCGCCCTCCCTTGGTCAATTCTTGTTCTCTCCCGACCACAAACGATATTAGGGTATCAAAGGCCTAGAGTGTCTTCCATTTCCCCGCCTTCATTGAAGACTATCTTTTCTTTTCATCTTTCTTTCTACCACGTGGTGTAGCGGCTAGCATCCTCGATTGTCCCCCGGAGGCCCGGGTACGATACCCAGTTCTGCCAAGAAATTTTGGTCTGAAAGCTGGAACGAGGTCCAGTCAGCCTCGTGAGGTTAAACTAAGAAGGGGTAGGTTCGATTCCCACCTCAGCCATCTTGGAAGTGGTTTTGCGTGCTTCCCCCCCCCCCCCCTTCTATTCCAGGCAAATGCCGGGTTGGTTGTTAATTTAAAGCCACGGCCGTTTCCTCCCCAATCTTCACCTAACTTAGGCTACAATCACACACACACAACTATATATAGACATCACACGAACACAGGTAATAAAGACAAAATTACACACACACACCCAAACCCAAGAATAGGGGGTTAAATTACCACGATGCCCAAGCCCCTCAACTGAAATAACAACAACTATTTAATTTCCTGATATCCTCATATTTAAAGGGGTCAGACATCATCTATATTTTCCCCACGCTATCCCCTGTCAGGGTGTGTGCATCTTGGCGGTGTGGACCTTAAGGGATAACGGCTAGGGAACTCGGGAATTGACGATCCCAAAGGACTGCTGAGCTGGGTTCGTTTTTCTTTTTTTCCAATGGCATTGGAGCAAACCCTTTCAATTTTGACTTTCCTTTCTGTCTTTCATGGCACTGCTTCATTTATAAGTCTCATTCTTCGAGAGATGAGGACATATGGTTTCCCTCTTTTTGATTTCCTTTTTCTCTTTATTGTTTTACTAATTTTTCTAGTGTGTGAGTTAGTTTTCGTATTAAGAGAACTAGTGGTAGTCATCCCAAAATTTCCCATGTCATATGGTTTGATGACTTCGATGTTCCACCCCTTAAAACAACCACCACCAAGAAACAAAACTGTCACATTCGAACCCACTTTAAAGTAGGTAGGTATAATACCAGTGACACCAGGTAGCATGGCGAGGCTATTCCGAAAGGAAATGACATGTATTCGATACCAAAAATAAAATAAAAACGCGATCACATACAAATTATGCTCGGCAGATGGCAGAAACCCGCCGCTTCTATACACACGTCAATTATCTCATGACCTATAATTACAGGTAATAAAACACGGATATCTTGTTTAGAAAAGAATTAAAAGAAACAGGGTATGCAGAGCTGAAAGAGACAATGAACTTCAGAAGGCAATAAAAAATAAACACGGATCCTCCTTGAAGTAATGTTTTAATTGCCGCCTTCACAAGCTTAATTCAATCACGACGGTAAACAACACGAGCTAAAAGCAAATCACTAATGATTCATCCCTTCGACATCAGAAGACTTGACCAGCTTCATAGGCATAGCAAAACTTACTCGCACAATAAATCAGTTACTTTGAATGAGCATTGTCACAGAGACTGATCCAAAACGGCATTTTAGGAGAGGATTCAATCCAATTCATCCTACATCTAACTACTGTTGTTGTTGTTGATGATGATTCATTTAGGGGGCTTTGTGGCATTGTGATATTGTGTAGTCCCGTGTACTTGGTCATGTGTGTAGAATCTGTCTGATAACTTGTGTCATTGTGTATGCCTTTGCGCTAGGAATTGGGAGGAAGTTGATCGTGGCCTTATTTTAGGTATCATTCCGGTATTTGCATGGAGTAGAAGTGGGGAAACCACGGAAAACCACTTCCCAGTTCTGCCTTAAGAGGCGAGTAGATCCCGTTCCAGACCTCAGATCAAAATGTCTTGGCAGACCCTGGAATCGAACTCAGACATAAAGGGCGACAGCCAAGAATATACAGCAACCTACTAATTATTCTGCTAACATCACCTCATCTTCGTCGTTCGAATAATAATAATAATAATAATAATAATAATAATAATAATAATAATAATAATAATATGTAGTAAACAGCCCAAAGAGGAAAACTAATTGGTATCATGAAATAGAGGAAGACTTAGGGCAGTTGGGGATCGACAGGTAAATGATTGGAGACAGAGGAGAATTCAGAAACAAAATTAAGAATACAACAAAGTAAATGAAAAGAAGAAGACGGGAACATTGTGGACAGAAGAACGGAGACAGGAGCACAGTCAAAGGATGAAGAGATTTTGGGAAGAGAAGAGGAAGAAGGGAGAGAAGTGAAAATTGTGTCATCATGACATATTTAAGTTCAAGCACTGTCCATAAGGACAAAAATGAAATAATAATAATAATAATAATAATAATAATAATAATAATCGTTTAAAGTTCCTTTCAACTGCTGTGACTTTAGAAACGTTAGGATGCCGAAATTCCGAATTCCGAACTGGAGAAGTTCTTTAACGTGCCAGAAAATCATCTGACATGAGGTTATCGCGGTCAGGTTCGGAACCGAACCCACAATCTCGGGATTTAAAGGTCAATGCGTCATTCAGCCCGAAGAAATTACGAAAAGAGATTAGCCATTGGCTAGAACCAGAACCAATAAATTACGCCCCTCCAATGTAGGGCATCTCATAGATTAGGGAGAAAAAAGAACAGCCATTCCTCTTCGTCAATGAATATGGAACAATAGGCAGTTCTGAAACACTACGGAAAAATCCACAAGAAATGTAATCGACCCACTCTGCCATCATGTAACTGTCACGAACTGTAGAGTACCCCTTGTAAACGAGCAATAAATGCGTGTGTTTTGCCCTCTTGGAGGTTTCTTATGTTGTTTTTGTTCAAAGGAGGGGGGCCTCCACTCGAATATTTACATTTAAAATAAGGGGCTATTCATCTCATTATAAGCCACGAATATGTAATTAAACATTTACACTCACCGGAGTTACGTTTGAAAATAGACCTGAAAGGGTGTGCACATACTTCATTCCCTACGCTCCTTATAAACAAGACCTTCCCATTACGACTCTAAAAGAGTCACGCACCTTAAGAGTCGATACGAATCAAATGAATCACCCTCTTCGTTCTAAGCCGCAGTGCAGTATAAACTCTTTGAAATCCTAATACTGAATCGCTAAACATTTCTGTTCTAAACAGCTTCAAATGGCACAAATATCCCACTGAAAAAGTCAATAATGATAAAATATGTAGGCAGTTTCAATATCGGTATTTGTTTCGCAAAAGCACATTTAATCTGAAAATATGAACAGCAGCAAGTGGCAATTTTTTAAAGTGAAAAGATGTTTGAGACATTCTGTGAGAAGGATGTGAATAAAAACACCATCTTTTAGGATGTGAATAGTTTTCCACGCGTGTTAGCCGCCAGAGCCTAGGGCTCTGTTCACATTCGCAAGTCTTTCGCCAGCAAGCACATCCGTGAATGTTTCCGAATATCGACATGTCCTTAAAAGCATTTACATGAATGGTTAAAAAGAACACTGAAAGTGTCTGTTTTAGTATAATATTCAGTTTAACATTGAATGCATCATGTTTTCAGTGACTGAATAATAAAATACAGTCGAACTTCAGTTATACATTTTTCAATGGGAACGGTAAATGTAATGTACAAGTGAAACATCAATTGAAACTTCAACAAAAAAATGTTTCACTGAACACTCGCTACATTAGTTAGAAGAAATTGAGATTGTTTTGTCTTTTGTTGCATTTTGTTGAATTTCCTGTGCCCACACAGCAATGCAAACAACGCTGTAAGTGAAATGTACTTCTTTTCTCAGTCGCGTATGTGCAATATATTTGTTAGTTTTATGGAGATATTACTAATTACGCAGCAGTTAATGTAATGCTAAACGCTAAGAGGCAGGGACACATGGTCAACTCAGCACGGGTAATCCCTTGAATACCATTGGTCTGGTGCAAATATCCAAATTTGACACCATTTGGGTGTCTTGCATGTTAACGATACCAATGCAGCACCTCAGACCAGAATTACATTTTTTGGCTGAATCGGGAATAGAAACCGGGCCTTCGGGGTGGGAGCCAAAAATGCTGACAACTACACCACGAAACGTATAGATCAAAAACGGGTCTACGGACTCAGCAACTCAACCAGAGATTTCCTTAGCTAAGAGGTCCGGATTTGTATGAAATGCCTGCCAAGATTTCCATCAGTAACACGCCCAGGTTCACGATGTATAATGCGTACAAAGCACCTAATCATTCATCGAAGAGGAAGTCACCAAAGAGTAGTTACTTGAAGCTCAATTGTTTGCTGGCATTACGCACTGAACGAATGATTGAATCTATTTACGACAACTGCAATTTTACGAAAAGCAATTTGGTGTACCCTTTCAAAATAAAATAACTAGCAGGCAAAGTCCAAATGCGCCGTTTTGAGTGGCAGGCCAGGAAGTCAACGCTGCATTCCAAAGAAGACAAATGGGTGTAAGAATGAGTTTCGCTAAGTTTTTCTCCCACAAAGAAAACCACGAGCTTGCATTTTCTCAACTCTAATCCCGAACTGTGATTATGTTCTCCCGCGAAGACTAAGAGTACGTTTCATCAGTCATCATCAAACAATCCACTCTTCACAAATCCAGAAACTGAATAAAGACGTATTTCAAATAATAAAGAGGGAGGGTTACACAGCCTGAGGGCATAATATTCGAGGTAGAAAAGTTAGCCACACAGAAATACTCGTGCATCGACAAATAAACACTAATCTATATTACTGCACATTGTATCATGTTCCAAACACAGTTTTTAGTAGTGCTTTCGTAGGGTTGACGGGGAGAACAACATTAACGAGTTTTTCGATCGAGATATTTAAAGGCTTCCTGCGAATACAATGCAATAGCAACGCCAATGGGCTAATGATAGGCGCATGAGGCACCATTTCAATATAATTAGTTGAGGCATCTAAATTGTATGAAGTCAATCTCAATTTACTGCCCGATACATAGTAGTTACCACGACATGAAAGGTTCAATAACCACAATGAGGAATCAGTTATACCGCCATTAGTGAACACGTCTAGAACTTCATATATTTTATTAAAAATACCTCTATGTTTTAGATACTTGCTGTGATATCATACTTTGATATTGCACTTTTCTATTTATATTGTGTTGACCAACTGAAAAGCTGAAAAATATCAACTGCCAATAAGGCGACACTGAAAAATGGCTTCAAAGCTATCTTTATCATACTTTGTTATTTGCCAACCTCTGATGGGAAATAATGAAGATCCCATCCCCCTCCTTGAAAGAAATCAACAACAATACATTGAACCTAATCATCGAGTAGCGAAGCACGGTACAGTATAATGCTCTGAAATTTGAAGGGCATATCATTTTGATATTGCACATAAGAGTCGATTCCATGTGCATCTCAAACTCGACGTTCAAATTAGTTGTAACGCATCAATTCTTTAAAATAATTCAAAGTTAACAGTGTATTAATTTACTTGTAATTCACACGTAATTGGAAGCCGGGTGAAAGGTGTGAACTTTCATAACACATCCTATTTTTGTTTCCACTCAGTTCAGAGAATTAATGTTACTCACAGTTGAGAAGAATAAAGACACACTGTGAGACTCTTTGCCAATTGTAAGATTTCAAGTTCATATTGCTACGCGACGTGCGCTCAAGAAGATGACGTCATCACACACGTGTTTATCACGTATGCCACGCCATGGAAACAATAGCGTATGACGCCAGACATATGGTGACGAGACTACCAAGTGTTCGGGTCCCTAGTTTATCCTCTTGCACTCACCCGTTTTGAGAACCCCTCCCTTTTTCTCTTCATTCTATTTTTTACTTTTCAGTGGTACAGAATTCAATGTCCGAAGATCTGTCGAGGATATGGATCAGACTTCTGTGCCAAGATTTGTCTTAAATAAGGCCAACTGCACGAATAGTGGTTAAGGCTCTCAACACTTATGCCCAACGTTGTGGGAACAATTCTCGACGAAGTCGGTTGGTATTTGAGGGTGCTTAAATTCGAAAAAATCTGTGTCAAAGGATTTACTGGCATGTTAAAGATAATACTCAGGGTTAAATTCCGACACTCCAGTCTGTCTGCAATAGAACACGATGGCGAAACATTAATTAATCAATTAATTTATTTATTTGCTGTAGACGAACCTCAAGTGTCAGTTCTTTTTCTTTACAGGAGACTTGCTATTATGTAGGCCTACATTTACAAGTTTAGATTACGTTGCAAGATTTTTCAGAGTCTTTGTCTCGGCCCCTGAAATTGTTGCCTCCCGTAGAAAATATTCTGCGAGCGCCGGATATCAAAATGCGCATCAGTTTGTTGAAACCGAATTGTAAGGAAGGAGAAAACTAAACACAGACCTACATCTTGTGTGTTCTCGCCAAAGACAAGTGTATTAAAAGAAACCTTCCGATCCTAAGCCCCAAGTCCTCCAAAATCGAATTGTATTTCCTTATTGTTGCTGTTATTTTACGATGCAGAACATCCTGTCTTATTTCACTACCTGCAGTTCTCTTCGTGTGTGGCACTCAACGAGAACAGTTTTTTTTTCTGTTCACGTTTATGGTACGCTCCATGTCTTGGCCATCAGTCAGTAAAAAAGCACAGTACGTTATAGGCAAAGTCAAACGTTTAAAAACAGGGGTCTTATTGGCGGGCCACATATGAACTATGGAAAGATTCGAGGGTCGCATACACGTTATCGAAAATATTGAGCACATTTTGGTGCATATACCAATACTAATGAATTCAATAATAGAAGCCATTTCTTAGTGTTGCCTAAGTAATCTATTATTAGAAGCTCTTCAGTCGGTCAACACTAGAGTGCCCAATTAAATTGCACGGGAAGTTACAATTTCCTTGTGCCTGAAATAAAATACATGAATTAGGTATTTATTCACTTTATAAAACACTTCTCACATAAATGAGGGGGCTTATGGATAAAGCCCTGCGCGGATGCGGATATCCGCAACATATTTCGCCATGCGGATATAGTTTGCATGGCTCTGCGGATAAGCTGCGGATAATGTTTCGAGTAAATTTGCGGATAGCTTTTAGAATACAATCCGAACTTGTTGAATTTCATTACAAGAACCCGGATGTTTATGACATGACATATCATATTTTTCCGTTATGATTTTTTTTCATGACAAATATAAGATGATTATTTAAGCTAATCTCATTCAAATTACGTCATTAAGCATAATTAACACTCCGAACTGAAAAGGGTTGCAATTCTGGCTGTATAACATTTATTTTAAACATAGCACTTTCCAGTGTAAATGTGTTGCTTTAATGCGTTATGCTTTATCTAATTAAAAATATTATAGCAATGCCATGATATTCGGATAACAAACGTGCGGATGCGGAGAACGTTTTGTCTATCCGCGCAGGGCTCTACTTATTGATACTAGTTTCGTTCGTCAAGCGAACATTATCAGATTATCCACTGAACCTAAATTAAGTCTAAGTGAGTAGGATCTGATCTGATGTTCGCTTGACGAACGAGACTAGTCATAAAAACATATGTGTGAGAAGTGTATTATTAAGTAAATAACTTTTGTATTTTATTGCAGACACTAGAAAATTAACTGTAATTCATCGCCCAATATAATTGAGCACACTCACGTTGACCGACTGAAAATATCAATGGTTTCAAGTACGGTAGCTAATTTATTGATCATTTATTAATTGATTAATCGGAAGAATTGTGTTCATATACCGAGACATTTATTTTTCTAAATGGTTAAAGATGTGTATAATACCTTTTTTCATTTATAATTGAAATATAGTGAAAAATACGGCAAAATATGTCGTTTACTAGCATTTTATTGTCAGGTAATAATATTGACCATAATCGTTCCCATCGATTTTGTTGTAAATGTTGTGGTGCATTTATGATGTTGAAGCAAAGCACGTGTGCGTTTCAGGAGAGTGAAATCATCTTGAAGATCATCCTCTTGAACACATTTTGAATAGAAATGAAAGCTTACTGACATTTACGTATACATATTATTATAGAGACGTATCCTTCGAACAAAGGCCGCAGGAAACAGCTCGGAGATATGCAAGTGGCCCTCGGGCCACGGGTTGAAGGCCCCTATTCTAAAATATTTATATTCTCTCTATTTTACCCGAAACTGTTGCTTACTCTATTCGTTTCCGCTCCAGAAAGCAAGCAAGCAAGCAGGCAGGCAGACTTTTGAATGTTACGTGAAAATCGAAGTAGCGATCTCATTAGCCGTAAGGGGGTTGGCAATGAGTAACTTCTCCCAGTGTCGCGATATAAATAATTACAAAGATAGCTTGAAAGCGGGAATGGAATCACGTCCGGGCGGAGTCCATGCTACGCGAGGCGTTCCGCTGTACAGGAATAAAACTTTAAAAAGGGTTAGAAATTAATTTTTACTTCTGAAAATTCATTCTTTCCGTATTTTTAATTAAGTGATGCATACGGTATGAATGTTTATAGGTTATTGCCTGATACTAAGGGAAAGTCACATTGTATTTAACAAGGAAAATACCGATTGTCAGACATCTCAGAGGGTCGTGATCGAAAGGGACCATCCCGCAACAGTTTGTCCAGTTCTGGCGGCATTTTGGCTTAACGACTTAAGTAGTGAGGTTGCAGTCACTGCTTAGAAAGCCTAGGGCCTATCACTATTCTGAGAAACCATTAGAACAGCTTAGGACAGCGGTTAGGAAAATATGTTAATTAATTTAGGGGCTTTGCAACATCGTAGTGATGTGTCTGATAACCTGTGTTAGTCTGGTATCTGTAGTCTAGTAGTGTGTGTATTTGTAATTGAGACTAGGGGTGGGATGGAGGCGGCCGTGGTCCTAAGTTTTCCGGCATTCACCTGGAGGAGAAATGGGAAACCACGGTAAACCACTTCTAGGATGGTCAAGGTGGGAATCGACAACACCTCTAACTTAAAATGCCCTCTTTATCAGTGAATAATATTAATAGTGTATTTTTTATCATTTTAAATGATCTTCGTCGACTTCGTCGTTACGCTGAGCTCCGGCGTTACGTTACGGTGAAGGGACGAAATGTATCTGGAATGCACTGAGGTGTGTGACGTCATAGTACGAAGTAGCAGCCGAGTACCAAGAAGGCAGTGCGAGAACAGAGTTTCAAGAAGGCAGTGCCAGAACAATCAAGTAGGCAGTGAAGAAACAAAATAGAATCTTGAAACTCTGTTCTCGCACTGCCTTCTTGGTAATCGGCTGCTAGCATTTAAAATTATATAAAGTCCAGTCTTTCAGACTGACTATCCGTGTCTTTTTTTTTTTTCTTCAAGAAAGTGTGATATAGGCTATATGGAATGGTACCCACCTAATCTAATTGGGCAAAAGCGTGTTGACCGACTGAAAAGTATAAATTGACAGTCTTCTCAGTTTCGCCTCACGAGGCTGAGTGTACCCCATTCGAGCCCTAAGAGCAGATTTTTTTTGGCAGTGCCGGGAATCGAACCCGGACCTTCGGGGCAACAGCCAAGAGTGCTAGCCATGACACCACGAGATATACGGTTAGGATATGTCTTGATAAGCTTTTCTTTTCTTTTATATTGTTTTGAATAGTTTACTGTACAAGATTTAATTAATTAATTAATTAATTAATTAATTAGTCTGATAACCTGTGTTATTGTGTTGTCTGTAGTAGTGTATGTATTTGTAATTAAGGTGAGGATTAGGAAGGCCTCAAGTTAGAAACCATCCCAGAATTAAATTTGTTGGCAGAGCCGGGAATCGAACCCGGAACTCCGGGCCAACAACCAACAATGCTAGCCGTTACACCAAGAAGTGGATAATGACATGCTCGCCAATGCATTGTGAAGGGGAAAAGGACTTTCAGTATACGTATGGTTTAAGAGGGCGCTAAAGTCAGCCGGCCGGCCGCTCGTGGCAGGCTCTGCTTATAGCATTGAGAGAGAGTTAAAATCTACGTTTTAAATAGGTCAATGGCCGAAATTAAACAAAACTTCACTTTCAAATCACGTAAATACCTTCAATAGCACGTATTAAACTTTTCAAATGAGATTTCATTGATAATAACATTTTGTATCATTGAAACTGAGAAGCAGTTTTCCCATAAGGCAAGGCCTTTTTTTTCACCGATTTTACTTCAGAAATTAAAAATCAATGTGACTGTCAAAAGTGAAGAAAAGTTACATGGTTGTAAAGGGTATTTGTTTAAGAATGCTTCTATAGAGATGAATCTTGCTTTTCTCCTGCGTGTTTGTATAAAACAAGCAGTTTTTAATGCCTTACACTTTCAGTCGTAATGCCGCTGCCGTAGAAGTTCGCTACTTAGCCGCAAGAGCGCAGGCGTAATGGGTCGGTAAGGCAGAGTGACGAGTTATTTTTAGCGCTGAGAACAAGACTTACAGCTGATGTATTGTGTTCATTGAATAGGATTCTATTGTGTTTACTTTCGTTTTTAAACGAACTGTTAGTAGGTTAATCTTCTGTATACAGTGTTATTAATTCTACGAGTTTAAGTATAATTAATTGTGAAACATTTTTATCATACACTTATTAATTAAAAGTACAGGGTCCTTCTTTTTTATCCATCTAGCAAGTTCGTTATTGTTTTTTTAAGGGGCGGAACTGCGTGGTCATCTACCCCTGTCCATGTAGCAACATAGCAGCGCTATATCTCTCGCAATGAGTAACCCGGCTACGCATGCATTTTGCCGCTGCGCTGCTATGTCGCTAGACCGAAAAAAGTACCCTGTGTGTTTTCACAGTATTGTCCTACACTAATACTCTGGTAGTTTCTTATATTTTAACTAATTTGAACCTACAGTACAGTATAAGATAAGCGTAGCACTAAAAATATGAGGAAACTCATGACGAGAAAAAGCTACTCATGTAAAGGAGTGACATCATAGCGGCGAGAACTGTATTTTTCAGGGTACCGGTACCGTAATGTACGAGATCGGTGAATCAGGGAGATGACTTACTGCATTTATTACCTTGATGAAGCGTAATGTAAGTCAAAACTATACAAAATCAATGTGCTGGAAAATGAGCGACGTTTCCGAAGGTCTGGAAGTTTTGGTTAGGACGGTCGGCTTGAAATGCAACGTCAGTAGTCGCGTGGATTACAATCGTAGGCCAATTTTAATGGGTATTTCATTTGTTCTTTTTTTGGTTTAAAATTTTGATTTTCGATTTTATAAGAAGGATGGAGTGTGATGAATATACTAATCATAGACAAATACCATAGATGAAAGAACCGGAAGGAGATGCCTTCGCTGCGCTGGCTAGTGCAATATAATGTTTTGTTGTTTGAGTCTTCAGTCTTTCGACTGGTTTGACGCAGCTCTCCATGCTTTCCTGTCCTGAGATATAATATAATATTAATAAACTCAACCTGCAACAGAATTGCATGGATACAACTTACAACGGTTCAGCTTCAATTGATATTGTAACTTTCAAGTATGGTAAATAATAGGCCTACTATATTTTTATGCTTCCTGTTCTGTTCTGTCGATTCGTACCACCATAGGCACTACACGACATTATTAGGAAGAAAAAAACAACTCCGAAATAACCATGCACAATGCTCTACCGCATACAAGTCACAGAACACTAGGTTACGCCCACTTTGGACTCAGCGCTTTGCTTCACTGGCTCGAGCTCTGGGCAAATCCTCTCTTTCTTTCCTCCATGACAAATACATGAAATACCAAATATTTTGACACAACATGAAAACTTATCTAATTCTAAATTTGAAAGAAATTTGGCAGTTTCCCATATTGAGTAAAAACATGAAATATTTGCGAACAGATGAGTATTTTTCTACAATTAAGTGTTCCTTAATATATTCAGTTGCCCAATTCTATACATTGCTATACAAGCATGGGCACCCGCAGGATTTCTTTCCGGGGGGAGGGAGGCAAGTTGTATTTTTCATTTCTTTACCTACCTGTCACTAGCTGATGATGATACGTACCTCCGCCCCGCAATTTAGTTTCATTTCTTACTTGCTTCGTGTTATTCATTATTTGACTGCTCTAAAACCGTCGGGTACATATCTTCATGGCATGAATGGGAGATTTTTCTTTCTTTTGTGAATCATCGTCATAATGTTCATTTCTTAAGAACAAGTAAAATAAAAATCAAGCAGTTCATTAAAATAGTAATGTTAATCCAGTTCGTCGATTTTCTAAATAACTGGAGATATTTTCAAATAATCACAAATTACTTAGTTAATAAAAACTGTGGAATTATCCCTACATCTAAATCAGTTAACTATCAGTATCCTCAATTTATGAAATAAACTGGTGTGACAATGAACAGTCGAAATATTCTCGGGATTCCAGGCGGGGCCCATGGCCCCTTCTTTCCCCTCGCCCATGAGTAAAGCCCGACGCGGATGCGGATATCCGCAACATTTTTCGCCATGCATATATAGTTTGCATGGCTGTGCGGATAGCGGAAAAGCTGCGGATAATGTTTTGAATAAATTTGCGGATAGCTTTTAGAATACGATCCGAACTTGTTGAATTTCATTACTAGGACCCGGATGACATATTTTTTTCCGTTATGTTATTTTCATGAGAAATGTAAGATGATTACTTATCTAATATCATTCAAATTAAGTCATTACGCATAATTAACACTCCGAACTGAAAAGGGTTGCAATTCTGGCTGCGAAACATTCATTTTAAACATAGAACTTGACATACAAAGCCTAAAGGAACGACTTTCTTCTCAAATGTATAAATGTGTTGCTTTAATGCGTTATGCTTTATCTAATTAAAAATATTATAGTAATGCCAGTAGATTCGGATAACAAACGTGCGGTTACGGGGCGGATGCGGATAGCAGTCGTGCGGATGCGGGACGGATGCGGATAACGCTTTGTTTATCCGCGGATGGCTCTACCCGTGAGTTCAAGCGTAGTTCCGCAAATAGTCGAGTGGAATACAATAGACTATTTGGTACACCACTGGCACACTATATAGTGGCAATTGATGTAATATTTCACGGTGATTGTAATGGGAAGAACTTCTTGGAAAGGTACTGAACACAATGTACGAAAATCTAGTGTATTATGTTCGTAGATATAAAACAAATGAACCTTGATTACAATAGTAATCTACGCGACCAAAGGAGGGTTAGTATCGAACTCTGAGAAATCTGACCATTGCCGTTCAGGAGAGACACGCTCGTTTTAAACTAAGGTTTACTGAATAATTACTGCCAGACCTCCGTCCACATTCAGTTATTATGGACAATGTGAGTATTTTCTCAGTGCAAATTAACAAAGCTCCGACCTCGAATAACAGAGAGGCTTACATTATCGAGTGGTTGTCTTCTAATGATATTCCCCACAACCCATCACAAAGCAGAGTGGAATTGTTACTTCACAAATCCGCTCATTGTACGTACGAAATTGATGAAATAGCAAGACAACGCGTACACAGGTCCGACGAGAAGGAGGGGCAAATGGGGCTACAGCCCTGGGCCCCGAGCGTTCTGAAGGGCCCGAAAGAGAAAACTACGGTTTCTTAATTGCTATATCAGTCTTTTAAATAAGTCCAAGCAAACTCTTGAAAGGTAAAGTGAGTAAACTTTAAAACAATGGTGATTCTTGGGCCGTTGTAGAGCGAAAACGTTGGGTCCAATTTCAGTTATTTCTAAAGAACTGTTATTTACCTAGGTATATACTGTAGTCTATTGGCAGCAGGTAAAATTTCACGCGTTACAGTGCTAAAGGAAACTTAGAAAATGTAAGCACGCTACGAAATTTAAAAGTACAAAATTCACGAATGAATATAAAATGAGATTATGTCACCGCAAAAGCAGGCCCGGACTTAGAGATCCAGGGCCCCTAGGCACTTGACATTTGGGCCCCCCACCATCTCGAAGCTATTTTGGAAATTTTGCAAATTAATGCACTAGTACAGAACATATAATTTTTAATCGACTTTAATGACTCTAATAAACATCAGAATAATACAGTCTATGTTACTATTGTTACGTTATTCTATAAAATGTATAGAATCAAACGACAAACATTCTTCTGTGCAAAAGAATGAATGAAGTCATCATAGTCAATTGACAGCATTATTTCTGACTCTATGTACATTACAGAGAGTGAATTGAGCCTGTTCTCTCCTATGTTAGATCTTAAGCAATCCTTTACTCTCTTTAGCGCTGAAATCGACCGTTCTACTGAGCAGTTTGACGATGGTGTACACAACAGCATTCGAAGCGCAATTCCTACGTTTGGATAAATGTCGAAAAAGCCTTTTTCCGATATGTGTATAGCTTCAGTGACGATAACTCCATAACTTCATCATTCGACGACAAATGAGCTTGCAGGTGCAGACACTCGTTTTCCAAAGTCCTATCCAAGTCCCCCGGATAAAAAGTTATAAGGTTTCTGGCTCCTTCACGAATGTCTTTAGATTCCAAACGATGTAGTTTCGTAAGAAAGTCAAACTTTTTACTTAACTCCTCATAAGCAGATAAAATTCCCCCACCGGGGCCCCTAGGCTGGCTGGGCCCCTAGGCCGGGGCCTTGTAGGCCTAGGCAGAAATCCGACACTGCGCAAAAGGCCTGGTTGGTGAAAATTCAATAAGTTGAATAGCTTCCCTTTCCGATATAATTTCACATAACCAAATATTGAAATTTTAATTTATTTTAAGAAAAAACATGAATATTAGGATTTTACGGAAAGAACTCAAGTGTGGGGTGGCAGTCAATACCGTGGGGCCCAAGATCGCTCTCTATCGTCGCGGCCCTGCGTGGACATTGTGTAGTTTCGGTACAACCCAATTGTGGGTGCACGTGAAATCTTATGTTGCAAGAAAAAAACAATACGTTCCGAATAGCAGTCGTTTAGAATTACGGACGAAGTGACGATTGACAGCATCGCAACATCCGCTTGGGCAGGTTGCGTAAGTCGTGCCGAACGACTGAGGGAAGAAAACTGAGAAGTCGGCTGAGTGGAGGTTGAATGCTTACTGACTTGCTTCATAGCAATTAGCAACACTGCGGGACGAGCAGTCTGGCGACATCGCTATGAGTGTCTCTGTCTCTTTATGTCCAAAACGCTCTCTCTCTCTCACCTGCCACCATACGCGCTCCCTCTGTAGCATGGTCGGTAATGCAGATTACGCGACAATAGCGCTCACCTCTCAGGTGGCCATTTCTGGAAATAAAAGGCGATTTCCGAGCCAAGTTTCGCCCCCTCTTAAGTTTGAAGCAAGCAAAACTGCAACACTTTCGCCTCGAGTAACATGGCGGGTAGACTTATGGAACATTTTACAGCGGTAAGCATAATAACGTCGAGCGCAAATTATCAGATTTTCTTCCTATATGGGACGTATGGCAGATGGTATCAGTTAACGACCTCCCAAACCACACGCCTGACATCTATATAGGTCTCTCCTGCTTCCCCACTTATAATAATAGGCTACTAACACATTAACGGCGTAACCGGCTAGCTGCTTCGTTCGTGGCTCACGCAGTATTGTTACAACGGAAATCTGGTCACAGAGTCTATCAATGCTAGGTTTTAACATTTAGCCTATAAGTATTTCTTTTTGAAAATCAAGACTATCGATAAGAATAGACAACAATGTCATTCCGTCACTTTTAACTACCGGGTTATCGGAATGTTGCTTTAGGGCCGTTTTCACCAACGTCAATTATCTTTTAATTCATCATTAAAGGTTATTTAACTTTGCACGAGCATTTCACCAAACAGGAACGCTCGTTAACTTACCACTAACAAGGAATTACGTTAAATGGCCAAATCTGGCCACTCAACTCTCTATTTTAGAAGGGGATCTTTAACGTGCTAGTAAATCAACTAACACAAAGTTGTCGCATTTCTAGACGTGGCCAAATCATTGGAATAAACTGTCATTTTCCCAATTGCAGCCATGACCACATCGTGGTGTAGCGGCTAGCACTGTTGTCTGTCAGCCCAGAGGTCGAAGATACAGATTAAAAACAAATATTAGTTTTACAAATTCTTGACTTGAACGACATATTTGGTGATTTCAAAAGTTCTTAATGTAGACTATCTCTCACCATTGCTCCGAAACAATGAGAATGAGCTTGTTAAAACTTCAATGAAACGCAATTCCTCAGGGTAATTGTCAACTTTGTGCCAACAAGGATAGGAGAACAGATGTTCTCTTCAAATAAGAACTAACATTGTTCAAGTAAAACATTTAGTATACGGTGTTGTCAAGCTCAGAAGAGGGGTAAGTGATGTGTCACCCCTTTAAACAACGATTGCCATCACTACTTCAACTCTTGTTACAAAGTGTATGCTCCAGCTTAGTGGTATTCTTGAAATAAAATATAAATATAAAATAAAATAAAAATATATCTAGAAATATTTTTCGCAGTACAGCCATTGAAGATTGCAACCCCCCTTCCCCTCCACATTTCAAGTTACCGGCCGGCAATGGGTAGGATGTGTTGCAAGTTAAAGGCATAAAAGGCATAAAATACGCAATAATTGAACACGTCCTTTTTGCTCTTTTTAGGAAGGGTTTAAAGTAAAGTAGATTGACCTTTGGTCGTATGGACAACCCCTATTAATTATGTGCTTAATTTGTATTCGTCAAATAAATAGTATTTCATTTATAATTATTTGTAAAATACATATCTAATTATGCTCAAGTTTTATTTTATCAGTGTGGTGACTTTCACTGACTTCTGGGCAATTGTTTGAGAACTGGGAATATGAATTTGGCGAATTGAATATTGTGAAGACATTGTTGTTGTTGTTGATTATTTTAGGGGCTTTAAGACATCAAGGCCATGTAGCCCCGAGTACTTGGGTGTGCGTAGAATTTGTCTGATAACCTATGTCACTGTGATGTCCGTACTAGTGTGTGTAATTGTAACTGAAATAGGATTTGGGTAGGAAGCGGCCGTGGCCTTAAGTTAGGAATCATCCCGGCATTTGCCTGGAGTAGAAGTGGAAAACCACGGAAAACCACTTCAGGATGACAGATATGAATCAAACCCACCTCTTCTCAGCTTTGCCTCACGAGGCTGAGCATACCCCGTTCCAGCCCTCAGACCAGAATTAATTTTCTTGGTAGAGCCGAGAATCGAACCCGGGCCTCCGCAGAGACAGCCAAGAATGCTAGCCACTATTCAACGAGGCGGACGTATTGTGAAGACAGAGTGTGCCACCTTCTCTTAATATTAGTTAGTTATTGAGGTTTTAAGAGGCGGAACTACGAGGTCATCTGCCCCTCATAACACAGATTAAAGTACAGTATACAAATTTAGAATGAAAGAATTTAGAGGTGGACACTTAAATATGAAAAGATCGAAAATTAATAAAACAAAAACAAAATCGAAAACTGCTTCGGTGGCGTAGTCGGTAGCATGCTGAACTGTTATGCCCAAGATGGCGGGCTCAAACCCGGCCGAAGCCGTCGGATTTTTAAGCGCGTTAAAATCCTTCAGTATGCCTTCCTTCGGAGGGGAAGTAAAGCCAGCGGGTCCGTGTCATAGATGTATGGAATATAAAAGAACCTACCATTGCAATTGATGGTGTGTAGCAACATTTGTAGGTTGTATTTGGCTGCAAGTACATTTGCCATTGATAGCACAATTTTTGTTGATATCAGTATTGATAGATGAATTCAAAGTTTAAAACATACGCCAATCAATGGGCGTATGTTTTAAACTTTGAATTATGTATTTGGTCGGTTAGGAAACGCTTTATCAAGTTCCAACATTCGCCGCTACTGTTAGTGACAGTAGCATCTATTAGTCACCTTGAAATTGAACTTGTCTGTAGCCTTCGGGCGTTCAATTAAAAATGCCCAGCCTATGGTCATTGGCTGTGATTTATATATCTTCAATAAAAAATAAAAATAAAAAATAATTCCCTTCTCTTAAGACGGGAACGCGGTAAAATAAACGTTGCACAATGATTCTGGTAGACTAGAAATGTTGTGTCAGAAAAGAACAAGGATACATTAACCATTTTTTATGTATTAATAAGTGGAAATATAAACATGTTATATACGGTAATAATTGTTAAATACGTCAGTACGGACCAATATGAGGAATTTTTAGTACCATGTATAACATATTAATGCATTTCATAATTATTTCTATTTTGAACGGTCATAATCAAATATTTTATATGTGCCGCCATGGAAAAAAAACTATTAACTTATATATTGCTGATAACAAAAAGGATGTACTTGTATTGTATCCGACATGCCCATGGAAGTAGTAATTGTTCAGGGTTATATTTTGGGTTTATGAAGTGAAAGCAGCGGTACGAAACCAAGATCCTTAGGAGAGACTGTATAGCCGACTGTAGAATCATAGGATAAAGAGAGACCGCTCGAAATGCAAACCAAGGTTTCTTCGTAGATCAGAGAGATCCAACAGAATAGATTTACACGATGTAAAAATTACATAACAGTCATCAAAATAGATTTAAAATGTGCGAATTTTTAATATTGAGGTAAATAAATGACATGTTTAGTGACTGAGCATCCACTGATATTTCCTTTGCTGAACATTTGAGAACATTTCAACATTTCTGTTATACCTAGATATCAATATTATGAATAATGTCATAGAACCAATGGCAAATGTGGCTTATGATTTTAAGTTTCTTGTATTATTTCACCTTAAGAAATATTCTTATTTTATACGAGATATTGTTGATATTTTATGTTTTATGTAATTAATTACTTCAAAAATGGTATTGCTATTTATTTGTGGAGGTGTTTGTCGTTTTATGGGGGCGGAACATCAAAAGCTATCTGCCCTTCATCATTTATTTTTTGATTCTGTGATTTCGTTGATTTTAAGCATATCCAGAATTAATATAATAGTGATCAAGAATAGCTGGGAATCTTCTAAAGTGTTTTTAAAAATTTCCAGAAAAACTTTTCCGCGTATAAAGTAAACTTCAGCCAGATTTATGTTCTTAAAATAATAAAACAATAAACAAAGTCGAGAAAAGTTATGCATACTACAAAAAGCAGATTTAAATGATGTTATAACTGGTTTAGGGCGAGGCTGATACACTAACATACTATGCTAAACATAGCCGTAGCCTCCTAACATTTGGCTTTACATGTAAATAATTACGGCACTAACACATCTGTGTAAACCGGGAGTGCATAATTAGCAAGATTACTGGCATTGCCGCGGGACCGTGATGGCGCTGCTGTCTAGCGATACAACACAACCCCCTGCGCATACAAATGGGGTTCTCCACCCCCACACCCCCAACCCCTTCTAGCTGGCTCATAGAATGTCAGTAATTGAAACAAGCTCTTAACAAATGACCCTCCTGGCTTCTGTCCACTCCTAGTCAAGTAAAACAGTGTTCAAACAAAACAACAACAAAAAATTAAAAATAATGATTGTGAATTTGGTATCAACCAGCAATAAAAGCGAACACTGACTAAATGCGTTTTTAAAACTGAGCTTTTTGAACGTTGTATATAATATATTTCTCGCATTAAGGGCCCATGAATCGTTAAAGCTCTCTACACATTTATATTTCACTAAGCCATTGCGGTCATGACCGTTTTGTTCTATAGCTATGTACATTAGTTCGCCATTTTTTATATTATTTTTTGTGCTTCCCATTACAAGTCCAGACCACGCCATGATATTTTTAAATAAAATGTTTTCACAGAGGCTGCTGCTGAATAACTTTCAGCCGAGGGATGTTTTATTAGTTAAATCATTAAGATAACTGCATGAAAAAAGCCTAATATTTGGAGAGAAAGCATGGCAAAACTGCACGCTAAAATACAATACGATGAGTCTAGAATGAAGAGTTGGAAATTGGAGCCTGTTAACATTCTATTCCTACTCTGCCATTAAAATGCATGGAGCATGTACATGTTGCAGCAATGG
Source organism: Meconema thalassinum (assembly GCA_946902985.2). NCBI lineage: Eukaryota > Metazoa > Arthropoda > Insecta > Orthoptera > Tettigoniidae > Meconema > Meconema thalassinum. Next base: position 792,593,473 of record OX336390.1, read on the forward strand.
CCACTGCCAATTATCTCCGATGTTTCTGAAAACATTTAGCATCGGAAAAATACTAACTTAGAATATTTGGGGAGATTAATTTACAGGCAAAAAACTCCACATCCAAATATATACATGGGTAGCTGTTCATCACCGATAATTTCTGATCCGTTCAAGTTATCTATAAGCTGATGGTTGGGTTACTTTTACCTGTGTTATTATTTATAATTGAAATATCGATATTTATTTTGATTATTCAAGCAGACCCATACTAAATCCAGCCACACGAATCGGCCTTCTTAATTAGAAAAATTAAGTGCTGAAACTATTTTCCAAAATCAATACGAATTTTGAAGAACAAGTGCATATAAACTTGTAATCTCGGCGAAATTACGGCTGTTCGGCTTTATTAACTTGCGACTTGTACAATCTTACGAATTGTGTATCTTTCAACTACAGTGGTTTTCAAATAGGAAGTTCTTTGTTCATGAGATATTTGTCGAACGCTATCCAAAACAGAACTAGCCATTGTTTACAACGCAGTGGCTGCGGGTAAGGTTCGATAAACGGAGGTTATACTCGCCCACTACTATAGTTCCTTCGTAAATGCCGTAACTACTACACACATCTAAGTAGATGGGGCAACATGACCACGATGTCGTAAAGCACCTTAAAGAAACAACAACAGACCATTACTACAAGTAGAGCAGAGCTCTGGATCCTTTTAAATCATATTATGCTGCATTAGTATTACGCTCTATGCGCTGGATAAAAACATGCTTACAGCACTTAGTTTATGAGAACTTGACTAATTTTGCCAATGAAGTATAGGTTATTTATATATTTTTTGTATTAATTATTTCATCCTGATCTCTAGGTCCAATACAAAGAACTCATTTTCATAAATACTACAGTGGTTAACATTACACGATTGTTAAGAAAATAAAAAAAGAAGTAAAATTTTAATGGTTTAATACTGTATTTGTTCCTGTAGCACTATTTTTTTTTTTTGACCACGTTTTCAGAATACCTTGGCTGTTACTTTTGCGACACTGTAAAACCGTCGGTGGATCCGACGAGATTTTGAACCACACATATTCTGTTATTTTCAATGATGGTGGTTTGCGAAGACCTGGCCCCGGGCGAAACCCTCCGGGACCTCTGTGCTGACGCGTAAACCATAATCCCCAAAATTACGGAACTTTTAGCTTTAGAAAGTAAACCCTGGTGTACGCAACAGTGTAAGTTTGTTGTTGTAAGGCAAGAAAAATGTCACCAATACATCTAAGAAGAGTACAACTGCGACATAGCACTCAGGTCTCCACGTAAAAAAAAAACTCTCTAAAAAGAGATTTATTATTACTTACGGCAGTACAAGCTTCCACCAATAAATTCGGACTGTCTTTCTATGGCATATACACTAATATCTAACTCTCCCCAGAGATGGAAAGGAGCGTTTTGATTCCCTCTAACCGTTCAGTGTGCCTACGAGAAAGAACCACCAGGATGACCTAAAAAAGATTCTGAAAATGTAAACCCACCGCTCAAATAAAAAATAGAAAACAAAGAACACCTCCGCCTTATGTATGCCAGCTTCAGCTCGGTAAGTCCAGTTGAAGTATCAACGATGTTCTTAGCCATTTTCTCGAAAATAATACAATTATCAGCTCGGAATCAATAGTAGAGTATGTAAACTGCTTAAAATATATAGCCAAACCAACTCCCAACAGCCACCGTTCCATTTCTGTGAAATTGAGAAAGATAATCATCAACCAACGGATAGGCTAACCCAAAGCTTTGATTTTATTCGTAGGTTTAAAAAAAGTATCTTAACTTATATAACTGAATGGAATTGTGTGCTTTTGTTGATGGACTGTATCAAGGTTATATGTTCTAGTATGAGGCCAGCGGTAATATTGCGGAGCCAATAATGATGCCTCATTAAAGATACATAATAACCTAATGATCGCCATAGCGCTGTGGATATTTCCCCACAAAATACAGCATGTTAAACACCAACAACACTAGATGATGATGTTGATTACACTTCTAGAAGAGACATGAAATACGCAAGCATGCCAGTTCAGTGTAGCCAGAGGAAGTGGTACCAATTGCACGAGAACGGATCCTACATGGCTAAGTTCATAATCCATTCCAACCTGACCATTCACTAACAATCACATTAAACAAGAAAACTTGAAGGTCAATGCCACTAACAATATCTTGACAAAAAAATCACATACAACTAAGTTGCTCAAGTTTATAATAACTGCTGTAACTAAAGAAATGTACATATTGTAAATACCATCACCCACATACTTGTAGACATAGATTTAACGGCCAAGTGTAAAGGATCTGATGATGATAGCTTGACGATCGAAGCTGGTCATCCAAAGTGAAATTATTTATTAATCTTATGCCATTTTTTTTTCAGGTTTAGGGAAACACCCATTGCAATTGGGTACAATCGCGTTAACCTATTAAAAAGCATTAATTTCGATGTGAAAATGTATTGGCACGACGTTGTCGTATTTAAATACCCATAAATACCATATGACTGAGCTGGGATCAAACCCTCGAGTGAGAAAATAACTTGCCGGAAGAGTAAATAAACGCCTTCTTAGTTGATGTTTCTTTCTCTCATTATCATATCGACGGTGGAAATGCAAGACCTCGTAAGCCACATCGTCAAGGGTCACAGTGCATCCGTAGGTATACATTCCCGCCGAACATTGTATTTGAAGTTGAGGTTTCTATTGCCAAGTGCAGAGGATACTAGGGTAGATATGAAATATACGGGAGTGTATATTCACCCATGGCTAGGGGTTGTATACAAGGCAACACTAAGCGATTGGAAAGGAGCAGCGTGACGGCTTACGAGGAATTGCATTCCGACAATCGATATCCGAGTTCAGAAATAAGTATGCCACACACAGTTTAAAATTCGAAGGGCTATGTATCTATAATTTTCTTTTTATGTACCACATTTACTTATTCTGTAAGTCTTGCATGCTGAGTAAGACAAACTAAATCAATTAATCAATCAATCAATCAATAATCCCACATTTTGCCCAAAATGTATATCATAACAGCTTTACAAAATACATATTTGCAAAAAAAATAAAAATAGAGAAACTTTTGAAGATCTATGCTTTATGTGGAATCTCTTAAGAGTTGTTGATTCATTTAGGGGCTTGCGACAGCGTGATCATTTCCCCCATGTACTTGGGTATGTGTATGATTTGTATGACAACCTGTGTTGTTGTGATGCCTGTATTAGTGTTTGTATTTGTAATTGAGACTCTTTTCAGTTCTGCCTCACGAGGCTGTCATACCACGTTCCAGCTCTCGGACCATAAATTTCTTGGCAGAGCTGGGAATCGAACCCAAGCCCCAGGGGGGACAGCCAAGAATGCTAGCCACTACATTACAATGTTCTTAAAAAGCTGAAGTGCTTAAATAGTTCGCTTCTCCATTGCGAGATGCATTGAAAACTCAAAGAGGTTGAGCTGCCAGATTTGATGACGGAATGCAAATGAACGTTAATGGATGTTTTTATCAGTCCACTCAAATGAGTGTGGAGACTCCTAGCCTTTCAAGGTTTCACCTTCTTAATGGTCTTGAAAATTTAGAGGAACTCTAATCAAGATATCAAAAAAGTAACGTAATAGTGTATTAAGACAACTTTGGCACTGAGTCAGCTGAAATTGAACAGAATAGACGCTTTATGCAAATTACAATACTGTACTAGTATACTGTTGTGAACACAATAACACAGGTTATCAGACAAATTCTACACGCACCCAAGAACACGGGGCTAAATGACCACGATGTTCAAGCCCCTCAAATAAAAAAAACTACAGCAACCAACATATACTGTTGTAGATGATGATTATGATGACGATGATGATGTTGATGATAAAAACCAGCAATCAGAGTCGTGTTAGTAAAGCACCAATTTAAAGTAAAATACACGTTATTGCCACATTTCTCCAAAAAATTACTTTATCATTTCCACATTAAATCGCCAAAGTATGCGTATTAAAGATGCTTTCAGTGGCTACGAAACATCAATCCTTTAAAAATATGGAAATTAAATAAATTTAAAAAGACTGGATCGGTGCTGGGGATATACCAATATTGGTTCAGGGTGTATCATTTCAGATACTCGTAGATAATTATATGACGCTATAACCAAATCTAGGTCTCTCTATAAACTAGGTACATTTGCCTTATATTATGAGTCTTTGCGGCATTCCCTTCTAAGTTAATTATACCAGCGCAAACTTTATCTCTCAATCTTTCCTGCTCTTCCTCAAATCAGCGGCCAAAACAAATAAAAGAATATTTCTGTAGGAAGAACATGACTTGAAGTCACTAGTTGTAATCGTCTGTCTGCGAGATTTAAAGCAGGAATGTTTCACAGTGGCTAAAGTCTCCACGACTGGTCCAGTCCGACCAAGTATTGCAAAGGAAGTGGTAGTGGTTTCTTAGTAAAACAAACGGGGAATGGTAAACCACCGATGGTGGGATTTGAGTCCAGATACCTCACAAATTATGGCATCATCGCATTGAGTTAATTTTATTGGTTCAACTAGTATTACAAAAACGTAAAATCATGTTTTATTAGTTTGTTTGTTAGTTAGTTATACCCGTAGTTGTTTTAAGGGGCGGAACAGTGGCAGCAACATACTGTGGAGTTACCAGATCTCATCTCCCTTCATCGAGTGTTTGCGCGTATGGTTGTTAGTACGCTTGTCGAAGCTTCATTGAAATGCCGAAAAGTAAAGTAGTCAGTATATACAGTATATTCGAGATAATAACTAGTCATTTTAACCTTCATTTCCTATTAGCTAGTTACATTAATCTGTCTTAATTTTGAATCAACTTACTTCAACATTCTCTTTTCTTCCTGTTATTCTACAGCAGCAACTTAAGGAAGTTAAGATTATTAAGTAAATGGGGAGTTACTTAAATCCAAGAAATTAGTGAGTCGATAGTTTTTGATTTTTAATTATTTCTTACTAAATTTCTAAACGCGAAATAGTCACCACTCTTGTACTCTTTATAGCACAGCTCTGGACCAATTTATTTCACCATAATTTGGTCCCTAGACATCAGTAATCATTCGTGGGCGAGTGTGATAGTCTTCCTACTGGCGTGACTTCAGATGGTTTCTCAGTCCGATCCGTGAATTGCACACGGGCTTAACGACATGTGGTCATGTAACTCCACGTACTTGTGTGTGTGCATTTGTAACTGAGGTTAGGGTTTGGGTAGGAGGCGGTCGTGGAAATTTTAGGAACAATCCCAGCATTTGCCTGGAGTAGAAGTGGAAAATCACGGGAAATCGAACCCATCTCTTTTCAGTTTTGCCACCCGTTCCAACCCTCAAACCAGAATTAAAATTCTCGGCAGAGCCGGGAATCGAACCCCGAATTACACACTCTAGATTGCCATTCCTCCTCAAGACTTCAGGTTTTCTCCCAGTACAGTAGGGTAGTAGATGGCATAACCGTGTGCTAAACAAATCACATTCATACATAGTAGATAGAATATGCAGTCTACATGATGTGGTGTTGTTTGAGTCTTAGGTTTGACTGGTTTGATGCAGCGCTCCATGCCTCCCTGTCCTGAGCTAATAATTTCATATCTACCACATTCTAAATACGAGGCAATCTGTTTGACATGAACCAACAGTTCTTATCCTCGACCCTTCCTCATGGTAGCCACTCAAATCGGTCAACGATTTTCCAGGAATTTTCCAGGAGTAATTCTCATTTTTCCAGATTTAAAAATAAGCACAAGTGAGGGGGGGGGGGGTTGGTTTTATCGGTTGCCTACTTCAAGACCAAAATAAAGCAGTTGTGTTTGGTTTACTTATACAGATGATGCCAAAAATTAGTGGTGATTGCGTTATTGATACGCAAGCCTACACACAAATTATTTAATTGTTGTTTTAAAAAAGCCTTTGTGACTCAAATATCCGCTTTAAAAAAAGAGAGAAAAGAATGCCGCTTGCAATTTTATTGTGGTGAAGTTGTCCATACTCAATATGTTTTACAAAAATACTATTGCGTGTTCTCCCACACAGAAACAGGCAGCCTGAGGAAATTTCTTTCGTTAACGATAGAGTGCTCACCCAAAACCGCAGCGGGAGTATGATTTAAGATGGAAAGATTTTTATAATTAATTAGCAGTGGCTATTTTCCAGGAGTTTTCAAATTTTTAGCCATTTTCCAGGAGTTTTCTAGGAGTTTCTCAGATCTCATAAAAATCTAGGAGTTTTCCAGGATTTCCAGATTTTCCAGGAGTAGTGGCCTCCATGCCCTTCCTTCCATAACGAAGTTTGCTATTCCTGGATGTCTTAGTACTTTAAGTGTCCTACCAACCTACCTTTCCTCTTCCCTTCATTAGTAGTCGCCAGAAACATCTCTCTCTCTCTTCTCTCCCATTCTTCTTAATACCTCTTCATTTGTTACTCTATCTACCCATCTCATCTAGCTTCTCCTCTGATGACATTTCAAATGCTTCTATTCATTTCAAATGTATTTCAAATGCTTCTATTCTCCTCTTTTGTGCTGCGCCAACAGTCCAAGATTCACTTCCATAGAATGCCAGCTCTAGACAATGTCTTTAAAAATGACTTCTAATACCTAAATCTATATTTGATGTCAACAGATTTTTATTCTGTAGAAATGCTTTCCTTGCCTGAGCCAACATATCCTTTATATCCTCTTTGCTTCGTCCATCACAGTTTATTTTACTTCCTAAGTAGCAAAAGTCTTCTACTTCCTTCAGATTTTCACCTGCCAATTTGACGTCAATTGAGGTTTCTGATGAGGTGAACATTTATCAATGATCTTCAGTTGTTACCTTATACAGTAGTTATAGGTTATGCTATGTGTTATTTGGCGACCATGGATGATATCATTCTGGACAAAATACGATCAGCTTAAGCTGCCAACCGTCAACTGGTCTGGACACATGGCAACTGAAACATGAGTGGTAACCCTGACTCAATCAAACGGCAAGAAAATTACTATAATTCACCATGCTTATAGTGATGGGGGACAAGTGGTAAGGTTCATCACTTGTAACTTATTATTGAAGGTGAAGTAGTCTACCTTCGACAGAACCGATATATATATATATTGTTCACTGATGTTAGTGCTCTAGAGGCAGAAGCTGCGACTGTTCGCACAGCTTAATGAAACGAGAGATAAATCGCACGCTGTTGCAAATTAAAAGTGAGCCGCCAAGAAGGAGTTAGAGCGCCAACAGAAACTAATAACAGGCCGGTGATTTGTACCCGAGCGGGCGCTTCTTGTGCTCGCCTCTTCAGTACAGCTCGTATAACCGTATCGCAATTCAGCATCAACCCTAAACTAGTGTGGTGCGGTTCCACGGACCATCAGTCAATGACCCTGCGCCTCTTTATTTACTAAATGTTTTTAATGCAACAGTTTCCCAAATTTTATGTACCGTACCAGTTATCCCTCATTTCTAATAACAATAATAATATTTTTTTATTATTATTATGAACATATTCAGGGAATGGACAATTAAAGACTTACTAAAAGGATATTTAATCATGCCTCCTCACTAATGTCTAGAACAAGTCGATAATCGAAATTGAAAATGAGCTCAAGAAATCAACGTAACAGACGAATTTTTATGGGACAGGCATCAAAACGTTAGTGAACAAACAACACTTTGATGCAAATCTCCGGATGAGAGCCACCACCGCATGGACAGAAGAAAGGAAGAAAAAAATCATAGTGAGGGAATGAAGAGAATTTGGGAGAAGAAAGTAAATTCATTATCATCTCGTTAGATAAGTTCAATCGCGCTCCTTAGTTGGGCATAACGTTGTTAATAATTAGAATAATAATCCTGTTAAAACTATTTTAGGTACATTAATATTATTATTAATAATATTTTAACAGGATGATAATAATAATAATGTAAGCACCTTTGACGGTTATTTATTTTTCTGATCCTGAAATTTCAAGGAGAGAGGGGGGGAGTGAAAATGCAGGTGTCGCCACCCTTCGACCTAACTTAACTAATCGAGGGTGGGGTGTGACGTATCTCACTAAGACTGTTACGTTAAGTTACGTGATGTCTTCGTGTAGAATGCATTCAAATGATCGAGTAGTTTTCTCCGTAATATTTTCTTTGATCATTTTGTGTTGCATTCCACACGTTCTTATACGCCAATGCCGTTATAATCTGAGTAAAAAAACAGCGGAATATTTTTAATGTAATACAGCATATACCATAAGACATGTTCAGAAAACATTTTGGTATATCAGAATTACAAAATATATAGAAATACAAATATAATTTGTTCGAAACAATATATGCTTATCTGATCACCAAAAAGATGAAAAAACTATTTAAGAGATGAAACGTTTTAGTCTTGTTTTGTGAGTTAGGATACATTATTAGAGCTTGCTAAATTTCGTAAACAGTCTAGTGCAGACTTTCTCAATAGGCGGCCCACAAGCACATCCGGCCCTCCAAGGTACATTTGATGGCCCACCATATTAAAAAAAATCAATAAGACGTGTTAACAGAAATGTATTGATTCGATCATGGAGGGCAAGGTCTCAAGACAGCACGTCTCACGCCAGCTGGATGCTTAAATAAGGGGAGCCTTTGAAAAAGAACACCTGCCTCTTTTCATACTAAGGCTCTAGATAAAGACGCTTCAGTTGTACCTGAAAAAAAAAAAAATGTTAACTCGTTTTCAGTAAACCGATGATCATTCGCACTCGCAGAAAATTTTCTACGAGAAAGCGGCATGTTCGAAGGGCTAAAGCGAAGACCCAAAAATATAGTTAGCACACATAAAAATAGATGGTTTCTTATTACTAAAGGATTTTATTACTTTGTAATTTAACCCTATGAAAATGCAATGTTCCTGTGAAATGAACTGCTGATAGGGGATCGTGAAGGCAACTTGTTCGCAAACAGAGACTTGCAGACTGAAAGGTAAATCAGTCTCAAATGACAATGAATGAATGAACTTGAGTTGGTCAGCAGGCAATAAATGTATATGAAAATCCAAACACAGACAAGGGGAGAGGATAACAAGCTATTATATTTAAGATGCAAATTGACTCATGTCGAAATGTTTTCCTCGGTAAACACAAACACACATGTGAAGAAGAGGTCACACTGACCTTTATCAAGTACCGTAGGGGATCAGTTCGGCGATCCAGAAATATTAAACACACCACAATGTTGCAGGGAAACCTTCTGGTTTCAATTGCTTCAAGTTTGCACTTCAACTTCAAACAAGTACGATTTGGCAGAGACACTAACTCTTCCATTCTTCTACACTTTCTCACTGGATTGCTTTGTTATCTGCAAAATACTTAAATTATTTTTAGAGAGAGAGCTACAACCTACAGAGATAAGATAAAGACAGTTGTGTTAGTACGTCATCTTGAAGAAAAGACACAATACACACATGTTGAGAAAGGCGAGGCCCTGAATACCACACAGAAGAACTACAAACCATGTTAAGAATTAAATCCCATTACAATTTCAAAGCCGAGTACGAAAGTGAAAATTTGTGTTGTTGTTGTTTGAGTCTTCAGTCTTTTGACTGGTTTGATGCAGCTCTCCATGCCTCCCTGTCCTGAGCTAATCGTTTCATCTCTACATAGCTACCACACCCTACATCCGAGGCAATCTGTTTAACATATTCTAACCTTGGTCTACCCCTACAGTTCTTGTCCTCGACCCTTCCTTCCATAACTAAGCTTGCTATTCCTGGGTGTCTTAGTATGTGTCCTACCAACCTATCTCTTCTCTTCATTAGCAGTCGCCAGAAACATTTCTCCTCTCCCACTCGTCTTAATACCTCTTTGTTTGTAACCCTATCTACCCATCTGATCTTCATCATTCTCCTGTAGCACCACATTTCAAATGTTTCAATTCTCCTCTTTTCTGCTGCACCAATAGTCCAAGTTTCACTTCCATAGAGCGCCACGCTCCAGACAAAGGCTTTCAAAAATGACTTCCTAATACCTAAATCTATATTCGATGTCAGCAGATTCCTTTTTTGTAGAAATGCTTTTCTTGCCTGAGCCAACCTACTTTTTATATCCTCTTTGCTTCGTCCATCACTGGTTATTCTGCTTCCTAAGTAACAGAAATCTCCTACTTCCTTCAGCTTTTCACCTGCCAATTTGATCTCCATAGAGGTTTCTGATTTATTTCGGCTGCATTCCAGTATTTTTGTTTTACATTTATTAATTTTCATCATGAATTCTTTCCGTAAGACGGAGTCTATACCATTCAAAAACTCATTCAAATCCTCAGGCTTGTTGGCCAAGATGACGATGTCATCAGCAAATCTCAGAGTTGAAATTATTTCTCCTTGAATCTTCACTCCCACTTTAAATTTTTCTCTAATTTCCTTCATTGCTTGTTCAATGTAAAGATTGAAAAGTATGGGTGATAAGTTGCAGCCTTGCCTTACACCTTTCCGAATACCTGCTTCTCTCTCATGTCCTTCAACTCGAATGACTGCTGTCTGGTTTCTGTATAGATTGTATATCACCCTCCTATCCCTGTACTTTATTCCAATCGATTTCAAAATGTCAAACAATTTAGTCCAATCAACGTTATCAAAAGCCTTTTCTAAGTCTACAAAAGCCATGAACGTTCTCTTAACTTTCCTTATTCTACCTTCCAAAATCAGCCTAAGACTTAGTACAGCTTCCCTTGTTCCTACATTTCTCCTGAAACCAAACTGGTCTTCACCCAACTCCGTTTCTATCTGGCTTTCAATCCTCTTGTAAATTATTCTAGACAGGATCTTTGAAGCATGAGTAATCAAGCTGATTGTACGGTAATCTTCACATCTGTCAGCTCCCACTTTCTTTGGTATAGGGATGATTACATTCTTCTTGAAATCAGGGGGTACCTCACCTGTCTCATACATCCTACACACCAAGTGAAATAACCTGATCAGACCTTCCTCTCCTATGCAGCGTAGCAACTCAATCGGTATATCATCTATGCCTGGTGCTTTGTTCCTGCTTAAGTCTTCCAAAGCTCTATCAAATTCTGATCTCAATATTAAATCTCCTTTCGCATCCTCATCAATTTCCTCCTCCCTTTCCATTACTTGATTCTCAATCTCCTTTCCCTTATACAAACTCCTATGTAAGCTTTCCATCTCTCAACCTTTTCTTCCCTATCTGTTAGAGGCTTTCCATTTGTGTCCTTAATATTACAGCACTTAGTCTTCTTTTCCCCAAAAATATTCTTAATCCTTCGATAAGCTGTGTCTACTTTTCCTAATTTCAGACAATTTTCTATACCAGCACATTTCTCTTTCAACCATTCTTCTTTCGCTTCCTTGCACTTCTTGTTAACCTCATTTCTCAGACGTCTGTATTCTGCTTTCCCCTTTTCATCTCTTACATTCTTGTGCTTCCGCCTTTCATCCATCAATTCGAGTATATCCTGAGTGATCCACGGTTTTCTACCTATTCTTTCTTTCCTACCAATGTTTTCTTCTGCGGATTTTGTTATTTCATTCCTCAAAAGTGCCCATTCGTCTGCAATTGAAGTTTGTTTAGGGTTTTTCATTAGTCCTTCCTTTATACTCTTCTTGAATCTTTCGTTTACATCCTTCTCTTTCAGTCTGTCTATTGCCCACCTTTTTGGCTTTTGACTTTTCTTCAGTTTCTTCAACTTTAATCTGCATTTCATTACAACCAGATTGTGGTCAGAGTTTATGTCAGCACCAGGATATGTTTTACAATCCAAAATCTGGTTTCGAAACCTCTGCTTGACCATAATGAAGTCGATTTGGTAACGCCCTGTATCTCCTGGTCTCATCCATGTGTATATTCTTCTATTGTGGTTATTGAATAAGGTGTTAGCTATGACCAACTCATGCTCAGTGCAGAATTCTACCAGCCTGCTTCCTCGATCATTCCTTTCACCTAATCCGAAATCTCCTACTATCTTCCCTTCTCTCCCTTTTCCTACCACAGCATTCCAATCTCCCATTACTATAACATTTTCATCACCCTTGATATACCTCAGAATTTCGTCTATTTCTTTGTAGACCTTTTCAACATCCTCATCATCAGCTTGACTGGTAGGCATATAGACTTGTACCACTGTGGTGCACGTAGGTTTAGTATTGATTTTTGCTACAATAATCCGTTCACTATATTGCTCATAATATTCCACCCGCTGTCCAAGTTTCCTACTCAATATGAGGCCAACCCCTGCTTGGCCATTGTTTGATTTAGTGCTAATGACCCTATAGTCTCCTGACCAAAATTCCTGTTCTTCCTGCCAGCGCATTTCACTAATCCCAACCAAATCCAACCTCAACCTATCCATTTCCCTTTCTAAGTTTTCTAACCTTCCATTTCCTAGCAGACTTCTAACATTCCACGCTCCGATCCGTAGAATGTCAGAGTTCCTCTTTGTCACTTCTGTGATGTTAACCCCCTCTCGAGTAGTCCCCACCCTGAGATCCGAACGGGGGACTAGTTTACCTCCGGATTGAAATTTTACAAGGGAGGAGGCCATCATCACATGTAATTATGCATAGAGGGGTGCATATCCTCGGGAATAGCAAACGGCTGTAGTTTCCCCTTGCTTTCAGCCGTGCAGCAGGACGCAGTGTAGCCATTATTTGGCTTATATTATCAATATTTTAACCGTCTATATGACTAGTAAAGAATTGATTTATTCTGAAAGGCTGCTACTCCCTTTCAGAATAAGTAAAGAGCAATTCTACTAACTAAAATACTAACCTTCTACTGTACTAACAATTAAGTACCAAAATTCTACTAACGAAAAAATACTAAAGTTCCACCAACAACAAATACTACCACTAAAACAGTCTGTCACCAGACACACTCACATGCAATCACACATCACAGTCTACTGAAACAATGAACTATAACTAATAAACAATGCAACTGTTACCAGACACACTCACACACCACAGTCTAATAGAACAATGACATATATCTAATAGACAAACTAACTACCTACTTACAACTACAACTAACTACATACTTACTGATTTGAATTGACAATATTTACAAAATGCAATTTAGATAGAAAATACTTACAGGAAGAGAGCAAAGATAATGCCAATGGTTATCCTTCGTATAGGAGAAGAAATAATGGACGGATTATTATAAAAACAATTCGAGGCATTGACATTGAAATCGATAGTCGATTCATTGCTCCCTACAATCCAAGAATAATAAACTCGAACCTTTGCTGTCTTATTTCACAAGAACTGACCAGTAGATCCTGCCAGCAGGAATTCTGAGAAAAGGTGGCGAGAAACATTTCCAACACAGCTCCCTTTCACTCGCCACCCGCAGTGACATCTCCTTACCAAACACTTAATGACAATAAGCCACTTGACAATGTGACGAAACTCCGTAAAATTCCGTAATCATATAATTTTCTATGATATTGTCGTTCGTAATAATTTGCTTGATAGTGTTTTCTAAGACATAGAAAACCTATCTGTATGCTCATTATTTTTATAAAATGCTCCGAAAATACCTTAATAATAATTATAATAAATTAATAATAATAAATTAACATGAAAATTCTCTTGGCCGAACAATTTGCCGCGTAAATAAATATAGAATGGCTTCCTACTGACTTATGCCATTGGCATAAAAAACCCTCGAAAAACACGTTACAGGGACAGCAGTTCACAAAATGAAAGTGAATGTGGTGTGCCATGCCCTTTGAAAAGGTGGTCGGCCTATGCCATGTTGGATTGTGTAAAGAAGCAAATTTACTTCTGAAAACTATGATGTTCTTGTCAGGACGAAGTGATGGCCAAATCTCCTTTAGCGACCGCTATCAAGTTTCAGTTTATTAAGTATTTGCTGCGATTGGGAAGGTTCTTGTCAGGACGAAGTGATGGCCAAATCTCCTTTAGCGACCGCTATCAAGTTTCAGTTTATTAAGTATTTGCTGCGATTGGGAAGGAGCTATAGCAAATACTGCATAATACCAATACCGGAGGCTCCCCGGCGGCATTTCCAAGCGATTAGGCCTCATGGAAGAGAGGCTGCTCTTAAGGGCAAAGCGTGGCAGTGTACACGCTCTTCGTATAGAACGTTTTACTAATTTTTTGCACCAAATTACGAGCGTTGCAAAGAAGTTTTGCATACGACTCAATTTATTTTGTCTTATAGAACTAATTTTCACTAAAGAAGTAAGTTAGGAGAAAACTAAAACAATTTCTGTAAGTATAGTAGGACAGTTATCAGGCCCCTCTACAGCTTGTCGCCAAACGACTACGAGTTAAATCTAGTGAGTGGTTAGTATTGTGTTTGCCTATACTTCGTAGAAACTACTTATGATAACTCAACTCTCCTTACAGGCTCAGCAGGGTATAAACTGGGCATTTCTCAAAGGGGAGGAAAGGGTTATATTATATTATCGTTTAAAATGTAGGCTACTCTGAAAGAAAAAAAAAACTCTAACCCTCCCCCAACGAGTTGTTGTTGTTGTTGTTGTTGTTGTTGTTGTTGTTGTTGATGATGATGATGATGGTATTATGCATTAAGGTATATTTCAACTGTTGTGGTTCTATCTTGAGGCTATTTAACGTGCTAGAAAATCTACTGACAGATCTCTAATATTTAAACACCCTCAAATGCAAACTAAATTCGATCCCACGATCTTGGAAAAAGGAGGCACCCCAAGAGTTGAATATACGCCTATTTTCTCAGTAGTCTTCACCAGGCTGAATTCACCCTGATTCAAAGTAGAATCGGGAATCAAACACGAGCCATCTGGGTGGAAAGCCACTATACTTATCGTTAGACCACAAAGACCGGTACACAGTCCGAAATTTAAGGAATACAGCGGAACTTTAATCGATTCTTCGATACAATTAAACTGGAGCGTAATTCTGTTGACGTAGGGTTCCCCTGATAGTGTTCAGCTAATAGACTGAGCGATGCACCGTGTAACAGTTGTCACAGGCACCCAACGTTGTCGCTAACTGCATAAACCGCGCGGCCACTCGTCACTTAAATTACATGTGTTCGTCATAGCAGTACAGGCCGGACGTTTGTTTTAGACGAGTGAAAAATCTTAATGGAAGCCTGGAGGCGAGCTACTACAGTACCTGTATTGTTATCAGCTGCCCCAAGCGGTCCGATGATTGACTAAGCCGTTTCACACTACTGCTAGGAGTACAGTCATTGGCAAATATAATGACATTCTGTTCGTAACCACGTAACGTGTACTTCCGCGACACACAATACTTCGATGTGGACTGTACTGTCTGCTCAAGTCTGGAATTTGATTACATCAGATCGGTGGTGACAAGTGTGAAACGATAGGGTGAGAGAGTGAGTGTGTGTAGGCTCACCTACAGGCTTCAAGGTCAAGGGCAATCGTCTAAAACAAACGTCCGGCCTGTAAGCTACTCTGCAAAAGTGACATGCGCTGACGTCGGATATGGTTTGGTGCATGTTTCTATCTCTTAAGATAAGATATCGCGGTGGATATGCTCTGTACAATCATAGACTACTCTGTAGCTTTGTTTCCAACAGAGGCTTGTTTCCCTTAACATAAAAATCAGTTATTTATCGCATTTCAGCGTTCGTTCTGTAATCGTTTTTCAGAAAGAGCACTAAGCTATTAAAATAAACAAACAGATATTGGGGAACTTTGCGGATTTTCACCATGTTGGCCTTGTTTCATAAGAATTCCTCAAAATTTTCACCAGTCGTTCTTTGACGTGTGGGCTCAGCATTAGCAAGCAACCCGATCGGATGCGATAAGAGAGTTACTTTTGGATTGTTTAGTGTATCGGCACTTCCGCAGCACTCCCTGGGCAGTTTGAAAACAATGCTTGCTAACTGTGATAATTACATTGAAAAAGAAATGGGAGAAAACTAAAGCTTTTTAAGAGACACAGCTGCATGGCTGGATTGCAACACTATGTCCGCTAACGTCGTTGTTCTATCCGTTTCAAGCACATCGAGAGATGTTTTAAGGACTGCAACTTGAAGGTCCAAGACTGGGAAGTAAAGCCCCTCCTTCGGAATGCCACATCAGAAAAACCGGCAGAAGTTACAAAGCATAATGCTGGTAAACGTGTCTCTGATTCGGTTGAGAAAGAACTTAGTTCAGCTTTTCCAGCAAGAGGAACTAAATCTAAGAAAGCAAGAATATGTAAATGGAAACTCCTCCCTTTCGGATATATCCAGATCAATCATTAGCGTTATATATTAGTGGAAGGTAATCTCGTCTCGAAACACAGCAAAACTAAAGTGCAGCAACCTTCACAACCCTCACAATACTTATATCGTTGTTGATTTATTTACGGGCTTCACGGCAACACGGTCGTGTATCCCCGTGTACTTGGGTATGTGTGGAAGCTGTCTGATAACCTGTGCCATTGTGATGGTTGTACTAGTGTGTGTATTTGTAACTGGGGCTAGGCTTCGGGTAGGAGGCGGCTGTGGCCTTCACGTCTAGGACAGCCGAGGTGGGAATCGAGCTCTGATTCAGGAGGCTGAGTGTACACCGTTCCAGGCCTCAGACCAATATTATATTTCTTGGCAGAGCCGGATATCGAACCAGGACCTCCGCAGTGACAGACAAGAGTACTAGTCACTAGGCACTGTGCGGTGCGGCGGTGTGATGTTGAACTGGTGTATCTGATATCATAGGAAATAGCTAATTAGTAAGACGCTTTGACCTCTAAAGCCAAGAATTAATGCTATTGTTTCACTTAGCATTGAAAATAAGTGCATAAAAATAAAGCAGGGCCCACCACGAATGGATTGGATGACTTGACTGAAAATGAATGTAGCGTTTGTCAGAGCTATTGCCTGGAAAGTCCAAGGACTGTATAGGGAGCAAATATGTTTGCCCGGAGAATTCAACTTTTGTTACGTTCTGGGACACTGCTACCGTGGAATACTGTTAATATAGGCAGATTTCAAATAGTCGCTGCTTTAAGGAAGAGAGGCCTGGATATGTACGAATATTTAGGATTGTGAGAACGATTCTATATGTAGTGTAGACATAATCCCCTTCACCGAAAGTTCTAGCAGATGTAGAGTGATAATTGGTCCCATAATCCGGCTTGAACACAACACTGAGCAGGCGACATCTGTCGGTGTTGAGAAAGAGGTGATTTAAGGACTCACTATCCCTTATTTTAAGGATAAGTACAGCCTAGAGAGTGTGACCATTATCGACCTACCGATTGGTTCACGTTGTACAATCTCGAAGTCGTTTTCGTAGCGATTTCGGTCTACCAGAGATATACAGAAAGATGTTAGATCGTAATCATCAGCCTCGTGTAATTAGGAATGTGGAATTTGTTGCATAACCTGTATTATTGTGGTATATGTAGAAGTGTGTGTGTTTGTAACTAAGATTGAGAAGGGACGATCGTAGCATTAAGTTCGGAACCAACATTTGCCTGGGGTAGTAGCGGGAAACCACATAGAATCACTTCTAAGATGGCTGAGGAGGAGATCGAACCCACCTCTTCTCAGTTTTACCTCACGAGGCTGAGTGTGCCCTGTTACAACCCTCATACCACAATTACATTTCTTGGTAGAGCTGGGAATATAACCCAATAATGATAGCCGCTACAATCACGTGGTAGTCAGGATAAATGGCATGTAAAAATAGCATCAATTTAATATTTACTTAAGCTCTTAAAATCAAAACTGTCAAGTAGGAAGTTGAAAGTTAAACTCTACAAGACCGCGGTGACCTATGGATCTGAGACGTGGACAATGTCAACAAATGATGAGAATGATCTCAAACTTTTTGAAAGGAAAGTTTTAAGAAGGATATATGGCCCGGTAAAGGAGGATGAAGGGTGGCGAATCAGGACAAACAAAGAAATTGAAGAGATAATCAAAGGAGAAGTTATTGTGAAATTTATTAAGTCCAGACGTCTGGATTGACTTAGTCATGTAGAGAAGAACACCAAGGAAGATATTACATGGAACTATGGAAGGGAAGAGGAGACGTGGACGACCGCGCAAAAGTTGGCGGCAAGACGTAGGAGAAGACCTGAGAACTATGAGGGTTGGAAGATGGTGGGAGAAAACTCATAGAAGGGACGAATGGCGAGGAATCGTGAGAGAGGCCAAAGCCTACCCCAGGCTGTAGCGCCGAGGAAGTAAGTAAAGTAGTTAATATTTACTTTACACATGTTAAATTCGTGCTGGACAAAACGGAATCTGGACAGGTTTTCCCCGGGATCTCCGATTTTTCCTACCAATTTGATTTCAGTATACTCCATTTATCATCGCCCTAAAGTAGTGCGACATGTCTCACAAGCCGGCATGTTTCCATTCCTCCTCAATTCCCTGACGCGGCACTTGGCTGAATTATTATAATTTAGTATTAAGATGCATAATATAGTATATCTATATATTAAAAAACCAGGCAAGGACGAAATCCATCCCCAGCTGGTAGAAATAAAAGGTGTTCTCAATTGAAACATCGAATCTCCCTGGACTATCCACAGAGCCCCCACCCTAAAATAAGTTACTTTGAAGTGCAACACAGCGTATCTGGAATACACTGAACTAACATTATGGATACAAAATGCTCAAAGTAGTTTTATTCTTTACTAGATTGAGGGTTAAGATCGTAGTCAGTCGCACAGTAACGAAGGAAGAACGCCTCGAGATACATTTCAGAGAAATGACAAATACCGGGACTGTTTCACTAACAGAACACAGATAAGAACAGGTATGTTCGTACCATAAACACAAGTAACGACTGTTGTGGCTTTAAGGGAAAATAAAGGAAAACAATATGTAGGGAGTGTCCACAATAAGCATGTTGTTCTTGGAAATATAACCTACTGGGGACACAGCAGCATGGGCGTGCATAATTATTCCTTGCCGACAACCTCCAAGGCACAGATTAAACACGATAAGAGACATCTTTCCACTCGCGACATAAGACACACTTAGGTCACATACAACTTATGCGTCTAGAAAAATTCATGGAAATGTGGCACAAACATTACGGTCATTGGAACTGTTGCCAACCGTACGGATTTCATCAGGACAGTTTTTTTACACTCTGTTAACCGGTGTCTAGAGTAGCTCGACCAGATACAATAAGTCCGGTTTCATTTTAACAACACGTTGAGTTTGCTAAAGGAATTCTGATGCTCTTCGAAGTTCATCTCTGTTCTAATTGCATCTGCTATATAAAAACAGAAATTAAATGTGCTTCATTCTCTCTTCATCTCACTTTTTCATTCAATACAATTGTGATTTGAGTCGGCTATATGCTAAATTTGCAGTCAATGTTCAAAAAAGAACTAAACCTATAAATACTACTGGAATGTGCAGTTTGAGGATATAATTATGTGCCCGTATATTTGTGAGAACGCATATAAATAATAATCCAGCATACTAAGCGAAGATAAAACTAACAAAGCAATATTTGCCTTTGCCAACTCTTTATTTGTGTTACTTTTCTTAAAGGGCTCGGAATGTTGAGGGAGATAGTTAAATGGCATGCTTCAACTGACCGGTTAACGCGCAAAGGCCGTAGGAATAGACTACATTTGGACCCGGCGGTGGTGTTGGTGGTGACGGCTTTCCTTGGTTTCCCATCTACATCTCCAAGCAAATTAAAAAAGAGTAAGCATTACGTTTAAAATATTTCCTAGTTTCAATGTCTATTATCTTGAAAGAAAGAAAAAAAAAAGGAAAATCGTTGTGCTTAACGGACATAAATTTGTGTACAGCCAATTCGTAATTTAATGTACCCATAAATATGTACTTTCTATACAAATCCTCAACTTCCAAAAATCAAAATATCTGTGACGAGTTTTCCAGTTTAACACTAGAATTAGCCTATCACTTCCAGAGGTCTTCTGCTAGTCTCAGAAGCTAATACCTCTACTGTTCCAATTAAGGCCTCGAACTCTTACTTCACACACCTTGTGACGAATCTATCAGTTTCGTAGGCGAATTAGTGTAATATAAACGTGGCAATCTTCCTCCACTAAGACTGAAGTAAACACAGCAAAGAATACATTCTCAGTATAAATTGTGTGTGCTGCGGGCCAGCATCGACCAAATTCCTAGGAGTTGGCGATTTCGTAACACTTGTCATGGATGATACCCACCCGCGTATCTAGTCCGGCTAGGCTCACACAGTGGCAAAAATGGAGAGCTGCATGTTTGAATATCCGGGATTCCATTCCCATCCTACCAATTCAAGAATTATCATAATAGGTATTAGGATTAATAGGGCCCATTCCGGTCACGCTGCGCATATGCCGCCTATTTCACTGCAAAGGAATACTAGACGGTGTCAAAATATAGTATCTCCCGGAGAGAGAGAAAATGAGCAGAAATAGGTTGACAAATTAGGTTTCCGTGGAGCTTCCAATGTCTTCAAAGAGACGCAGAAGTCTCGCAAGATGATTAAACGTTAACATAGTTTATAACTTCAAAAATTAGTAGGGCCAATGACAACAAACTGGTCAAAATAACCAACTGTTATAACACCTCCATAGTCATGACTTGCAAGTAATAAAAAATAAATAAATCATCGCATCGACATAGAAAAGTACAATTATTTCAGTCAGAGGATTTACTTTAAATCTGAGGCAAGCTTACAATTAGAAATGTATAACGTACCCAGAAATTCCAAAACCAGCTGAGAAACTTCTGTCATTTCCCTTAACTTACATAGTTGAGGTAGTAGTATATTATTATATAATACGCTAAGGTGTATGTTTCACAAAACTCAAGCTCCTAAACCAGAGGGAGTTAGAAGGTGTGGTTTGAACCAAAATCGTCCAAATCGTCTCAATAGTACAGGAAAAATCTTCCCATTTCTTGAAAAGTCAACGGAAATATATTTATTTGTTTATAAAGTGCTTTTAAATAAATAAGCAATACGATAGCTCCTGGCAGAACTGTGTCGCGTACAGCCGCATAGCACTAGGGCCGGGCGGGTAGTCCGTACACATGGGGCGCACACAACCCATTATGCGAGAATTCTCGCACGGGTCCGCTAGTTTTCTAAATAAGGTTTCACTAAGACCAGGCAAAGAAGCAGAATCAATCCTGAGACATACAGTAAACCTATACGTGCATCCATTTATCCAACATGACTCATGTCTGCGAAATAAGCACGTCTATCCGATGAGCAGTATACCAGTTTGAAAATGGAAGGAACATTAAATTACTTTGTAGTACAGTGTATACAAACGGTCTTTTTAATACCAATATTCGTGGTATACTCTATGCTACTATTGAATTTTAAAGAAATTTGTACTTCATTTTTGTATTTTAAAACTTAAAATAGGAAACTGAAATGTACAACTTTAAATTTCTTAAAGCTGATAGGTAGTGATAATTTTCAACTACATCATTTCTCAATGTAAATGTGCAATATTAGAAAAAACAGGTGTATTTCAATTCAAAAATATTTTTGCAATCTAGTATTGGAGGTTATGGAAATTGGAGGTGGACAAACATGTTTCTTAGCTTGTATATGGTTTCAAGAGTGAATAGTAATTTGAGAGCCAGAGCACTGGTCTCTCGTAAATGATGCAAGGTACAGTAATTATTGAAACAAACAGGATATGTTTCGTAGCTTTTATATGGTTTCATGAGTTAAAAATAATTCGAGAGCCAGAGCACTGGTCTCTCATGAATGCATTAAGGTACGGTAATTATTACAACAGTGGTGAAAAGAGCCAGCTGCAGCTACAAAGTTAGGCGGGTCTCGGGGGCCCTTCTAGCGAGGAGCAATTGAATTAAGCTGGACCCTGGAATCCTGTCGGGGACTGCACACTACTCTTCAGTGTTTAGTGCTAAAGCTTGGTGTGTTGTGCTCCAAGTCTCCGGGGAGCTCCTGTCTCTCCATAAGCTTTACCTCCCTTGGTACAATTTCATCCATGGACCCATTTCATAAACAAACATTGTGCACACAGAATATGAACCACACCATATCCAGTACAAGCTACTGTTCCACAATAATAACAGTTTGGGTTCAGTATTAAATTATAGACTACATTCAGAGGAATGAATGCTTTTCAGACTTCGCAATCTAGTTGGCAGCATTTCGCCCCAGACTCAACAGTTCTTATCAATATCGGTTTTTGTTTCCTTTAGAAAATGTTTTTTCAGAATTATGGTTGTTCGAGCACTGAATTGGCTTCCAATCTGTACAATTCGCCAACGATGATTGAAATAGCTTTCCGATTTCATTCGTGGTCAATACAACGACGTACAAAAAGAAGATGTGACGGATTCGAGTCCTGCATGGGTCAAACATTGTAATTCTCTGCCGTTCATCTGATTGGCTCGTGCTTGTACAGTGCTCAAAAATGTCTTGCATATTGCGATTTATTGACTTGTTTATTTTGCTATGTGTATGTAATAATTACATTACACAATATAGGAAAAACAACACACAATTTGCTCTGCAAAAGAGACAGAAACACACAACGAATAACAAAAGTGATAATGTGGGACTGAGCACACAAACGTCCTTTTCATGTTGGGGCATATCAATACCGTGCATGACCACCACAAGTTCTAAGGCATCCTTGCAAACGACGAGACATACTGAGGGCCAACGAATCCAACGTGGTTTGGGGCACATTATCCCACTCCTGGACAACATCTTCAATCAATGCTGTTTATTAGTTCATGTCCGTAGAATAGGCAGGCCACACCATTCCCTGTATGACACGCATCTGAAGGAACTGATTGACCACCCTAGTTCGACCCCAAATATTTTAGGGTGGAATCATGTTTGGTCTACGTATGCCTCTAATTCATATCCACGGTAACATGACTGGTCTGGTGTACAGAGACAACATCCTTGAATCAGTCGTTACAGGATTCCCTGCCAAAATTGGTGAGGGCCTCACACTAGTGGACGATAATGCTCGTGCCCATGAACTGTATTGAAAATGCATGGAAAGAGCTCAAGAGAGCAATTTCGCACCGTCCCTATCCTCCAACAAATGAACAGCATTGATTGAAGCTGGTGTCCAAAAGTGGGGTAATCTGCCCCAAACCACGTTGGATTCGTTGGTGCTCAGTATGCTTCGTCGTCTGCAAGCATGCCTTAGAGCCCCAACAAGAAAAGGAGTTTGTGTGCTCAGTCCCACATCATCACTTTTGTTATTCGTTGTGTGTTTCTGTCCCTTTTGTAGAGCAGATTGTGTGCTGTTTTACTTTGTATGTACCCTATATTGTGTATAATGTGATTACATACACATAGCAAACAAGTCACTAAGAATAGCTATCACTTTAGTCATTATTCTAGATTTTCCCATATTGATTATGATATATTACACCAATATCCACTTTACAATACAATTTTTTATACGATGTCCTTACACTCTTTGATACATGTTTCAAAGAGTGTAAGGACATCGTATAAAAAAAAATGTATTGTAAAGTGGATATTGCTGTAATATAACAAGTCACTAAATCGCAACATGCAAAACTTCTTAGAGCACTGTATAAAACAGGACCAAATAACTGAAAGTCATCATTTGCCATAGATTTTTCACTTTTAACTGCGCATTCGCGATTTGTTTTAAAGTCAAGATCCAATCTCCCGTAGTGTATTGGCACTGTTCGCAGTATATTATTTATTAATTAAATTTAATATAACTAATATTTATAATAATTTAAGAAAGGTATGACTAATAATTTCTCGATTATCATGTAAGGATTCAAAGGTCGAACAGACCTAAAAATAAACTGTTGCACCCAACTATATTCCTCAACCTCGTTGCGTAGTGGCTAGCACTCTTGGCTGTCACCGCAGAGGCCCAGGTTCGATTCCCGGCTCTGCCAAGGCATTTAATTCTGGTCTGAGGGCTGGAACGGTGTACAGTCAAGAATGCTCCGAAGAGAAGAATGCTGCTAGTGACAGGGTGTCTTGTTTCACTCAAGCCCTACAGTTAGTAACTATTTAATTATTAGTGCTCTAAAGTTTTATACAAGGCTACTGATAGACACTTAAGACTTCATTGTTGGTACGGTAATATAAAAGAAAAAAGGTGGGCTGGATTTTACAAGATTTCTTACTGACAAAATAAATACAGTAGTCTAATTAATTTAATTAATTAAAAATTGAGCCAATTTCGTGAAAGGTCGTGAAAACGTCTGCAATCACTGATATTGTTATAATTCGTGAAAACTCGTGATTATATTTAAGTCATTCGAAATATGCCTCAGTATCTTAAGAACACACAGCCGTTAAGACACTCGCGTTTGTCGTTAAAACAAAAACAAACAAACAAAAAAATAGGGGGGGGTTCGGATATAAGTGAGGTTTCCGGCAGTATAGTTATGCAGGGCAGGGCGCGCGGCGTACGATCAGATTACGGCTAGGCAGGGTGTTACAGTCCAGAGGTGTAATGCTCACTTGTCAGAGAGGCTGGCCTCGGCAAGACCAGTCACGAGCACGGTGGACACTGACAGCTTCTACCGGGATGACTTCATCTTGTAAGAGCGCGCAGCTACCGTCTCAACTACAACCGTCATCTTGGTCATCAGCCACTTGTACTTGGGCGTGCGTTAACTTGTGATCTAAAAGTGTGCGTAGCTGTAATTATTAGGGTAGGAAGTCTGGGAATTGAAATAAGATACCAGCCTGGCATTTGCTTGGACGGAGTGTGGAAAAACACAGGAAAAAAACTGCTCTCAGAATGGTTGCTATCAGCGTCAATATTTGAACCTTCGATCTTTGGACTTCCAATTCCCTCATGCAGTCGTGGCACGTGACTTTCCGCGCACGGCAATCTACTACTGAACCATCTTGTAGGGAACCATTGTGGAGCTGTTTAATACAGTGATAACGAAACGGGTAGGTGAGTTGGGGGGGGGGGGGGGGGGGGGGCTGCTCCAGAAAAGAAGAAACTTTAATAAAACTGGGAAGTTGCGCAAATCCTTCACAGAACAACTGTGTACGACCGATGGTAGCTAACTGTGGGTGGCTGATGTTATGGAGCGCTATGCGGGTGAACGACTTTAATTAGAAATTAGATTGTTATGGAATTTCATATTTTAAACCGTAAATAGGAACACTGTGGGGACAGAAACTGTACACGTTTCAAGTCGCGAGTATTCCGATATGCTTCAGAAAATATTTAATTTCATCATATTATGAAAACAATCTCTTACTTTTAGCAAACAGACATATATTCTAATAGTTTAGAATAATAATAATAATAATAATAATAATAATAATAATAATAATAATAATATCGTATGGTGCCGGGTGCAAGCTTTGTAATTTGACACCCAGGGGGTAGCTTGCATGTCGAATTTCGTTGTTCCTTGAATCACTATGAAAGTCAAGGAGGTTAGATATCTAAGCTCCTTGAACACTATAGCGCTTTCTAGTAGAGAAATGAGAAACTTTGTGTTGGCGGAAACTCCCGAGATTAATTTTGCCATTATGAACACGGCCTACTGAATTCAAATGGGTTCTTTGACATGCCAACATCGTATGACATGCGTGTAGTATTTTTGCCGCCTTTCAAAAATCACTTACCACGACCAGGAGCGAACCTGCAATCTTGGGGTTAGTAGACCGACACGCTATCCACTCACCCACCGTGGCAAGCTATTTTAGAATTAAACCTTTTTAAATACTGTAATGCAGAATACATGTTTTGTGTGTGTGTGAAATCTCAAGTACGAGTAGCAAATAGGAGGCGAAAAAGTAATCAATGAAGATTTCCTTGGTGGTTGTTTAAAATACCACAAAAAAGCTATTTGTGCATGTACTTTCGATCTCTTTGTACGTTTAATAACGAATTCGACAGTGTTCAATTTCGGGGAAATCGCTCAACGTTGCTTATGCGAGCCTACTTACAGCGATAACACCTCGCCCGTCTACCAGCAATCACAGTTGGAAGGACCCACAGACAATGTTAACAGACTATATTCCATACTAGAAATGCTAATATTTCAATATTGCTAGAGCAGTACCTTGCAATATAGTAACAATTGACACCATACAAAATTTGCGTCGTGGAACATACTAAAAAAGTTGGAAAGAATACAAAAATATTCGAGATTTAAGTAAGTTATGCAACATTGCTGATTTTAAAAGTGATATTAACGAGTTATTTTGAGTTGTTGATTTCATTTTTAAATGTATTAACACTACAAGTTGTCTTACTTCTGAAGCTGTGGTATTTTTTAACCAAAAATTATGGGTGGGTATACTGTACAAGAGATCTTTCAAATCTTCAAAACATATTAAAATTAAGTGATATACAACAGCGTTAATAAAATTATAACCACTCGATATCTAGAATTGTTTGGAGGAATCTAGCATCATTTAGACCGTAATTTAGCATTATCTATTCCTCTCTGGCAACAATTGTCCAGCCCCTCTAATTGCAGCAACATGATGTAGGAAACACAATACATTAATGAAAGCTACGTCCTTCTGAATTTAAAGATTTATTGACAAATTGTTTTTAAAAATTAAAGCAAAAGAAAAATATTCTGACATTAAATACTAAGATCACAGTCGAATATAGCACGAAAGAATAACACAATACTACCGAAAAAACCTCGGCCTGCCTACTCGGTCTACATTCAAAGCATCATTGTATTTTATTTTAACAGTCTATAAAATAAAATTGTAAAGAATTGTATTTTGGACGCGACATCAAATGGAAGGGTGTGCCTTGTAAAATCTTGCTTCCGGTATTAGCACCGCAAGCCTGAAATAAGTGGTGGAAGTGGAATAAAAGACAAACTTGACTCAAATTACTAGAGTATTAACATTATTGTACTGCTCATCCCTAATAAAAGAAGAACCCGATTCACTCAAGTGTGAGATCCCAGCATCCCCCTTCCGGCCGAGATAGAAATAAAGCTAGCGAAAATCTGTGTCACTTCCCATTAAAGGCTTCGACATCGTGGTCATCGGCGTTATATAATCTGTGTTATCGTCTGTATTGGCATGTGTATTATCGAGGCAAGAACTGTGAAGGAATTGGCCGTCGCCTTGATAAGTGAACAACCCCAGAGTCGACCAACTTCAAGGATGGATGGCGCTGGAATTCCAAGCCTGCAGTCTCCCGAGTCCAAGAATCTTGTTTAGATAAGGCGAGAGTTTGGCGACTGCGCATCACCAAGTGTAATGTGTCGCTCGTAAAATTAACATAACCCAACTTCTTTTGCACAGTCTTTAATTAAAAGTAAAATTAATTTGGGACCAAGATCATTGAATTAGCTCTCTCTGACTTAGATGAAGCACCGCAACACGACTTCCCCGCTACGACAAACTTGTAAATACCATACTACACAGTAAACACAAGTTTTATTACTACGTACGTCACACAAGAAAAAAATAAATTAAATTACACAAGGTGCTGTGAAAATATATGCCGAAATAATCAACAGGGACCAACTGTGATGCATAGTCTTTAAAGGCCGGGCTCACGCCACCCACGATCAAGTGTACATACCCATCCTCATCATCTATTGTTTCAGCTACCTGGCGTAGATCTTCCGAGGAGGAGCCATCGAGGCGATCCAAGATCCAATTTCGACCTTCTGCTTGCAACGATATTTAACAGAACCAAAACTATTCAAGGCGATCTGTCGCTGAGATTTAAGTTATCACACATATGATATGTGGCCTTTAACGAGCCGACATCGCACGACTCGATGTGTCGTGGAATATTTACCATCCTTCAAAAAATCCACCTTCTTCAGCCGGGAATCGACTCTCTGGACATTTTACCCCAGACCCACCCAGGAAGCTACCGTCGAACTATGATCGGACAGTCATCTGCCACGCGTAACACAGCTATTCTATTTAGAAATGAATAAAAATAAATAAATACTTGAAAACAATAACAACAAGTTACATGTGAGGACTAAATATCTTTTGGTACATGACCTACAATTCTAAACTCAAAATTCAATATCCTTAACAGAGCAGTCATTTTACATTAAAAGCATACAAATAATTAAATATTTGAAGCAAAATGGTCTTACTATGGTACTACTGCTTGCCCTGTCTGAAACCAAAGTTTTCATCGTTGCTCTAAGATAGTTCACATCAATAAACCTCCAGCACTGTAACACATGTGTCGAAAGTCACGTGATGATGCGCTATCTACAAAAATTATATACCAGAATATTTAGTGCATGGCTCTGGTTTATCAACTTTCCCAAAGACCGATTCAATAAGAGATGTTCGTTCTCAGAAATTAACATGTGTATAATCTATTAGGAGTACATATTTCATGAAAATGAAGGAGTGATTCAATGACAATTATAATATTTGAGTAACTTAAATTGCAGCCAAGTACAGTAAACAATTTCTTTTTTTAAATTCACTTACAGAAATTACATAGAGTGTATTCGGGGAACTAGAGGAGCTTGCTTGATGATGCTACGAGAGCTAGCTTACGTGTAATTAAAGTGAAGACAGCCGTATTTGCATGCGAGTTTCTGACAGAGTCAAAGGTCTACACCCACCTGGCCAGCATATACAATAAGCAAACAGCACCACTCACCCTACACGCACGTAGGCTACGCACAAATAATTGGTGCGAACCTAGTTTGCGTGCTTTACTTTAGGAGGGTGGACTTAGCCAAAGGTACGCATTCACGCAAGCGCATTTTCCCGACCAGTGGATCACAAGGCAAGAATGGTCGCAAAACAACGCGCCGTGCGAAGCCAACAGGTTAAGGAACCTAATGAGATTTAGGTACAAATTAATCACTTTCAATTAATATTGTAGCCTTCAGTCGGTCAACACAATCACTTTCTCCACACACAGATATTGCGGGGAGGATAACTGACGATATTTAGAGTCCAGAGTTCCTCTCTTGTGGCGAGTGCGCAAATGTGAGGGAGCCGTGTCCGTAGATATGCTGGCACGATAAAGATCCCCTTCGGAGCGAAATTCCGGCACCCTGGCATCTCTAAAAGCCAGAGTAGTAAAACGGGACGTGAAACCAATAACATTATTATTATTATTGTTGTGGCGAAAATAAACTATCAAATATGCCCCTACAATGTTAAGAGTTGGTAAAATATCGTTTATACCTGTGGAGGAAACGTACAGTATTTGTATTCAAATAGTGATGCAGCACGTCTATGAGGTAAGGAATCGCGCGTTATCAGCTTTGGAGAATAGTTGATAAATGCGGGGTAATCGTGGAAAGATGCTAATAAATCAAAAGAAGACTTTGTATTTGTTATACAATTCGTCCGTAGCTGAAAATGCTCAACATAGCAACTGCAAGTACAAATTTAAAAATATGTTTCACTTCACCGATTACGATAATACGTCTACAATCCCTTCAGAAGGCTAGAAATAGAATGTACTGTATTTCCATTCCTAAACTATAATCATCGTCGTTCAAGGACTTTGTTATTGCTGGTATTAATTCCCCCCGATCTCCTCTGCTCCTTTGGTGACAGATTTCACAATCTCTCTTCAAAGTGTATTTTTATCAAATTACCCTATATTATCGAGGGCTGAAGTAACTGGCTTAAATGTTATTTCTTTCGTCGCTGACCTATCAATCCCTCTCATTTCTCGAAGGTGACGAGCATAGCTATTTTTCCATGTTTCTGCAGCTGAGCCCCAATCCGAGGCCTAGGTTCCATGGTGTGTGAGATTGCCCTACCAACCATTTATTTCGTTGGCCTTTGCTTCCATGTTGCCTTATTAATGCATGGTGATCTTAACCTCTGTTTCAATCATTTTATGAACTCATTTCAGTCCCTGCAATATCCAAGCAATTTACTATCAACCTGAAAATGCCCTCTATATTAGAAGGCGGAAAGTCGATTTAATCACTTTAAGTACACACGGCATGATTTCCCCAAAACAAACCTTATTAATATTTCCATACAAGACTGATCTACATGACGGTGGTACTGATATACAGCACCTAGAAGTGTGATGCTATCTACTACCGTACTGTCTTCCCCTGAAACCAAACCAAACCAAACCAAACCAAACCAAACCAAAACCAAAACCTCATGCCTAGGCTTACCAAATGACCTCTACCAAGCTATTTGGCCTGCAGATTATGGGGTGACGCGGGGTCAGCGCGTCGGGTTCCCTCAGCCGTTTATCTTGGTCTCCGTGACTGGGGCGCTGTCTCACTGTCAGACAGCTACTCAATTGTCCTCACGAGGCTGAGTGCAACCCGGTCCAGCCCTCACGTCATTTTGTGAAATCCCTGACGGAGTTGGGAATGGAACCTGGGGCTCCAGGTGCGAGGCAGGCGCGCTATCCCAACACCACGGGGCCGGCTGTCTTCCCCTAGCTTGCATATTCACAACACTGCCCTACCAAATGCGCTCAAGTCAACTGGAATCAACTTTTCGAAGTGAGCCAATTATCTTACAGTACATACATCCACACTCTTAGGCTCCATCCTCTATGTTACAGAGTGCTTCTCAAGTGTTGAACAGTTACTGACTGCGTACGTCTGTGCGTGGAATAAGATAAACTTTGTTGTAGTGCCTTAATAAAATAATTATACTGATTTAGGATTAGGATTGGGATTTGCTCATCTTAGCATTTTCCTGGAGTGAATGAAAAAAAAAAGCGGATAGAATCCATATTTAGGTTTGGTTTACAAACATACGAACGGTGCAACAACCCAGTCCTCAAGGTGTAGCGTTTCTTAATGCTGCCAGTGATGGAGGTGGGACCACTTCGCAAGACCAATACCACGTATATGTGGCATAAGATCACCAACACCAGAATTCTGAATGCCGCTGATGCCTCTAAATTAACCATACAACTCCCAACTGATTCCCTTCAGAACACCGATTGGGCAGCTGGTCTCGGTGGTCGAACAGAAGATGTAGCGAACCTAGTCGACAGGGCGGTTACCTATAACATCCTGTGTTGAAAACTGAAGGAATCATCGTTATGAATTACGAAACACATACGGTAATTAGTTGTTGATAAATACAGCAAAAAAGGCGAAAAAGTGTTCATAAATTAATGACTATTTAAAATAAAATTGTATTTGTAGAAATGTTGTTTCAGTCGAAAGTACGAGTACACTCGAAATAGCAGATTCTACAAAAAATAATTTCCATAAGTACGTGTAAAATACGGCCATTTTGTGTTGTAGCGGCTAGCATTCTTGGCAATCGCCCCGGAGGTCCGGGTTCTATTCCCGGCTCTGACAAGAAATTTAATTCTGTCCTGAGGGGTAGAACGGAGTACGCTCAGCTACGTGAGACAAAACTAAGAAGAGGTGGTTTCGAGTCCCACCTCAGCCATCTTGGAAGTGGTTTTCCGTGGTTTCCCACTTCTACTCCAGGCAAATGCAGGGATAGTTCCTAACTGAAGACCACGGCCGCCTCCTTCCCAATCCTCATCTGAATTACAAACACACACTCTAATACAGCCATCACAATAACACAGGTTACAGAGATTCCACACACCCCAGTACAAGAAGTCGCAAAGCCTCAAAACAAGTAACAAAAACAACAAAATTAATACATTCACTTTAACAGGCTGGAAAGTGAAGTATGTTTACGAATTAAGTTTAAATTGTTGAAAGAACAACATATTCCTTATATGCACATTCACTGTTTGATAGTTTACATTAGGCTTAATATACCGAAATATCGCTCAAGATCTCCGTAAAGTAGTATACTACTAGAATGAGAGGCGTGGTGGCGCAGCGGTCAAGCTGTTGACCTCTCACCAAGGTGGACTGGGTTCGATTCCTGGTCAATGCATGTGAGATTTTCGAAGTGAAATGCCATGTTCTGTTGTCCGGATTCCACGTAAAAAGGAGGTCCCGTGGCTTATAATCACAAGATTCATGGTCACGTAAAACTACAAGCTTTCTTTCTTCCTAGAATAGTGTCTTGTTTTATTCAGAAACTTTTAAATTCCATGCACTATAAACAAGGTTACCGATCAGCACTTAGGACTTTCCGTGGTTGGTAACAAATATGTGGACCGGATGGTACAAGATTTCAAATTGTCAATCGAAATGTTTTGAGCAAATAATACTTGACTTTTAAAAATAGATTTCGTGAAAGTTTCCACAAACGCCTAAAATCGCAGATATTGTCAAAATTTACGAAAACTCACAATTATATTTTGGGTTCATTAAGCAATATGCCAAACCATGGCTCAAAACTCTAAAAATTCATAATTTATTTTCGTCTTGGCCTTCTATGGACCACGCTTGACAGCATTTACATTATGTTTTGCCCTGACTCTCTGCCAGTATCTTCTCATCCTTTCTCCTACTTCCCTCTTCTGTTCTTATGTGAAGGTTCTTTTCTTTGTCACTGGCTCATCCCCCGTCTCCTGGAAACCTCTGTCCTCTTTAATTAGTAGTCTAAATTTCTCCTATCTGCTATGTCACCTTCTTGTACCCCTAACTTGGCTAGATCCGTTCTCACTTCTCGAAACAATTTGAGCTCTGTCTTTTTCTTTCCGAAAAATTCGAAAATTCTTTTTGTCAGTCTGTTGGCATCCATTCTCAGGAGGTGTCCATAGAACTGCGATCTCCTCTTCTTCGTCAGTTCAACCACACCTTCAGTTTTCTGGTACAATTCTTTGTTTGGGCTTAGTCTTCTCTCTCCATCTTTTATCTTTCGGTCCTGGATTTTCCTAAGCAATTTTCTCTCTTTTTTTCCTGACAGTTTCAAGCCCATCTTTCCCATTCATGTCCAACGTTTCTGCTGCATACAGACATTCGGGTTTGACGACAGAGTCTAGGTGTCTTAGTTTAGCCCCGTAGGATAGATATCACTTTCTTGTTGTAAGTGTCCGTCAATTTGTAAGCCATTTCCATTTTTCTTATCCGATCTTTGATAGCTTACACATTCGTGTTTTTAGTTGAGAGAAAAACAAAAAGAAGGCCCCTGCCTATAACCAACACTGGTGAATGGTGAGCTGAATTCCAAAGCAAAGATTTCCGAGCTATGATACAGCTCGGAAATCTAATCACGACCCTATATGCTAACAAGGCCAAATCGGACATTCGAACGACAGCTGGCGTATACCTTTATGTATTTCTTGTTTACTTCAATCGTGTTTATTTATCCCATGCGTGCATTTATTTGACAAAGGTGTTGTCGCAGAGACATCGTAAAGTTTTACATACCAGGCGAGAAAATTATCAATTCATAGAAGGGCAAAAATTCATTCAAGGTTTAGAAGAATTGGTAACCTTGGCGATGCTACTTTAGAATGCACAGTCGAAAGGTCAAACATTAGGCCTACCACTCCCTGTCCACTGCTCGAGATCGAGTCCCCAGCGTGACGGGATGCATATTAATACTCCTGTCAATATTTGATAGTTCGGTACAGGTCGGTAACGAATTCTCCTCTCTATTGATCAGCTAGGGCGAAAGACAACTCCAATAGACCCCTCTCTATATGCCTCTACCACATTCCCAACAGTTTCAACTTACATAAGATTTGAATCTCTCCACAATTCTTTGCAGCAAGGCCTGAAGCGGCAACTAGCACGCTGAAGTCGAGTATTACCCACGACAATACTGCATCTATGAAAAAGAATCAGTAATGACCACCAGTCGCGTGGAACCAGCCCATGAACAATAATTCAGAAAGAACTGTTCAACTTAGACGCATGTGTTTGCTTAAACTTCCTTTGCCATTAATTAATAAGACAAAATGTCTACGAAAATAAGGAGAAAAAACACTCCATACGATCTGGTCAGACCACCCGATGTCAATGTAACCGAGCGAGAACAATGAATCATTCATCTCATTAAAGGGATTCTGGACGAGACTCTTAATCCCATATTCCCATTCAGAATATTAAGGGGGCTCATACACCGCCGGTTGTCAAAATTTAAGTTTTTTTTACGTTTAAATGAAAGACAATTCCTTTCTCAATATATCTGTTAAGTTTATGAACATGCGCCTATCTGTCAATGGAGTGTTTAATATGGGCTCATACACAGTGGGTTGTCTTTTTATTAACGTTTAAATGAATGACAATACCTTTCTCAATATATCTGTTAAGTTTTATAATTAAATTCAGCGCGTTTGGCAGAGATATAGCGTATTACGTGAGACCATGCGCCTATCTGTCAATGGAGTGTTTAATATTCAAAGCTGTTTACCCGAAAGGTTGCTTTTTTGGTAGGAAAAACACAATATCTCGTGAACTATGTGATGAAACTTGATGAAACTCGGCAGATACATTTCAACATATGTTCCCTCGAGGATGAACCTTATTTATGAAATTATATTAAAAAATAATTGAGATATACTTGGAAAATTAAACAAAAAACTGTTCATTTTTTGAAAGACAAATTTAATATCTTTTTAAAAATATACTATTTCCAATATAACATTCACAGTGGTTCATTCTCGCTATTTATGCGTTTACTTTACATGAAAACATATTCATTCCATTCAGACTGGTATTTCTTGTTAAATCGTGTTTTTTGTGATTCACGGAGTTAATATCACTAATATTATCCTTTCAATATATCACGAAATATTTCATATACTGCTCTACTCTATAAATTAGATGAAAGCTCTATGTATTTACTATCCATATGTCAGTTTTCATAACTCTATGTTACATCTTAGTGAAGCTATGATATGATTCGTAACTGTATGCGAAAATTCCCACTGGCGGTGTATGAGGCCCCTTAAAGAGAGCTTTCCAGTCGTTCAACACAAATTGTGCCCAATTACATTAGGCGGGAAAACAAGTATTTACATACCCTAACCTGTAAGAAATAATATATTTATTACAAAATTACACGCTTTATGTACAAAAAGTGGGGGTGAGCAGTGAACGAGAGCGGACGCCAGATAGGACTCCGGTTTCAAATACCAGCTTAGTGTACATAACCTTATTCCATTCTAGTGCAGTGTATCATTAGCGTATTCGCTACATTGAGATTATAACCACATTATAATAGACCAGCAGTTTAAATACTAACGGTTTATTTAGAACATAAAAAACAAAATAGTGTAAACAACATCATTCCTGAAGCTAGTCACAATAATAATTCAATAGACCGCAGGTCAACATACTTAAACTACATTAATAATAACGCAACACTAATAGAAGTGAGCAATTACTTACTGTAGATAAGTTTGACGCGTTACACAAGTTTTTTTACGAACTTATGTAATCTAAACATTGTAGTAATTTGAGATAGGGAACTTGGGGTCGGAGCGGCCTCCTTAATCCCTAAAAAAAAGGGTTGATTC
Source organism: Meconema thalassinum (assembly GCA_946902985.2). Lineage (NCBI taxonomy): Eukaryota > Metazoa > Arthropoda > Insecta > Orthoptera > Tettigoniidae > Meconema > Meconema thalassinum. The sequence continues at coordinate 792,628,718 of OX336390.1, forward strand.
AGGCCCTCCACCCTGTCAGTTGGGCAACCGACCCAAGCCTCTATTACCTTTCTCAATCCTTTAACTCTTGGCAAGATTCATTTTACCATGTGGCGCTGGCGTAATGGATAGCGTTACGGTGCGAAAGGCCGATAGTCCCGGGTTCGATACCCGGCTTGGGCAATTTTTTTTAAATGTTATTTGTCGTATTGTAGTCACATGATACAGTCTGGTGCTACGTCAGAGAAGAGAGTGCAAATACGACAAATAACATTTAAAATAAACATTTTGCCCAAGCCCGGAATCGAACCCGGAACTACCGACCTTTCGCACTGCAACGTTATCCATTACGCCAGCGCCACATGGTGAAATGAATCTTGCCAAGGTAATAGAGGCTTGGGTCGGTTGCCCAACTGACAGGGTGGAGGGCCTGAATCAACCCTTATTTTAGGGATTAAGGAGGCCGCTCCGACCCCAAGTTCCCTATCTCAAATTACTTCTATACCCGTCCCCTACACGAGCTATCATTCTCCAAAGGTACATAAAAGACACCCTGTATATGTGTGTGTGTGCTTAAGTGTAATTCATAACCATCGTACATTAGCTAAGCCTAAGTGAGCAGGATCTGATGATGATCGCTTGACGATCGAAACATGTCATCCAATTAAGTACCCCCATTTTTTGCACACAAATGCGTGTTATTTTGTAATAAAGAACTTATGTCTTTCACGTTAGGGAATGTAAATACTTTTTTCCCGCCTAATGTAATTGGGCACAATTTATGTTGACCGACTGAAAAGCTTTCTTTAATACACTGAAGAAAATGGAAATTGCAACACCCAGAAGGAGTGGTGCTACATTGCTGCAATTGAACATGCAGGACGAGTGTTCGGTTGTGATTCGATGATTACACTTTCAGGTCCCTCTGACCGCAAGTTTGGACAACAATCAATACAGGATGTGCCCACCACGAGCTGCAATACAATGATGAATTCGGCGAGGCATGGAGTCAATAAGGCCCTGGATCGCTTCCTGAGGAATTGTGGCCCATGCTTGCTGCACTGCACGGGTCAGTTGTTCCAGAGTTGTGGGTGGCTGAGGACGGTTGGCCAGTTGTCGACCCATCATGTCCCACACATGCTCAATAGGACTGAGGTCCGGGGATCTGGCGGGCCATTCTAAGGTTCTGATGTCGTGGAGAGCTTCTCTGGAGATGCGTGCAGCGTGAACCGGGCATTGTCCTGCTGAAACATCCCATTAGCAATGTTCGCCATCATAGGGACAACCACTGGATTGAGTACCCTATCAACGTACTGTCGAGCAGTCATAGTGCCCTCAACAAGCACTAATTGTGATTTCACATTAAAGCCAAGAGCTCCCCAGACCACAATGCTTGGTGTTGGCCCTGTGTGCCTCTCGACAATAAGGTCTGGGCGGCCCTTCTCCCCGGTACGTCGGCGCACACGATTCCGGCGATCACTGCGGGCAAGACAGAAGCGCGATTCATCACTAAAGACGACCCTATGCCATTCGATGACCCACGTCAATCGTTCTCAACACCAGGCCAGCCTTACACGTAGCGTTGTGGGGTCAATGGAACACCTTCTGCAGGGACACGGGATCGTAAGCCAGCTGCACGCAGGCGATTACCAACTGTTTGTTGTGTAACGTGGGGTGCCACAGCTGCTCGAATTTGCGCTGCTGTTGCATGGGGTTCCATCCGGGCCATCCGAATGATGCGGCGATCCTCTCCCACAGTTGTCTGTCGCGCTGGGCCTGTGCCAGGTCTACGAGTGTGGGTACCTTCATTTGACCACTGCTGTCATACACGTTGTACCGTAGATGCCTGTCAGCCAACACGTGCAGCGACAGTCCTTAGCGATAATCCAGCCGCACACAGCCCAATTAACCGAGCCCTCTCAAACGGCGACAGTTGTTAATAGCGTGCTCTTCTCTGTCGTCGAGGCGTGTTTGACGGGGAACACTTCACTGCACAGACTGCAAGTCAACTACGCTACACCCGAGTTCGTATACTGGAGTTGATTCCTCCGCGACCAATCACGTGGGGAGACCTGTAGTAACAATCTAATGGGTCTGAAACTTTGATCGTTTACATACCTACATGGCATCGTTCCATATCTTGAAAATCAACACAAACGACCAATGCCTTCATGGTGTTGCAATTTCCATTTTCTTCAGTGTAGAACTAAGCAACACTGAAAAATGGTTTCTATCACTTCCATTGAGAATAATTTCACTTCTCAATTACCATTTATTCATAATTTCAGCTTCACAACCGTTTACAAGATTTATTTTCTTATTGACGGAAGTTATTTAGTTTCAATTAAAATCACCCTATGAAAATAATAGCCCTACTATGACAGCGACAACTTCTGGCAGGTTTCCTAAACCAAATTTTACAAGCTAATTTAGTTCCTCATAACTCACCAAGTTGATACGAAAACAAAAAGAAAGATATCAAACATCTTCCAGCAGTTTGAAATAAGCAAAGTATTTAACTTCAAGGACAATATTTCAGTAATAATGCGGCATTTAAGCTTATACACAAACACACAGTTTCACTGGAATAACTCACGAGTCTTCACTTCTCTTTTAAGAAAATATTTATATTTTTTAAATCGAGTTAAAATGCTTAAATTACCTGTACATATTAGTAGCTTTTGTATATAAGCACTAAGTAAAACGTCTGAAAAGCTACGATATCCGATTTCAACTATAACTATACAGGCGATACATCCATCGGAGAAATGGTTGTGCAGAGGACGTCATACAGTTTAGGTCATCACGCTATGCACGAACAAACATGGAAAAGGAGCACCAGCCACAACTTTACGAGACACTTCTGGCATTTATATTAATATTGGTCCACCAATCAAGCTCAACATGGGGTCTACAGCTAGTTACAATTCTTATCTACACATATGAATACAATACGAAGAAACAAAAAGTTACTTATCTTTGTCCATAAATCAATGAACAGACAGCGGGACACATCTAAAATAATCAGTGCAATTCGAAGCATAACGAGGATCCCTAATAGAAAATTAAGGAATGATGTCGTTAAAATCGCCCATATTACGTACATAATCGAGTAATGTATATCATAAAGGAGTGGTTAGCAATTTCTTCTGTTCATTTAAAAATAAAGGTTAATATCAACCACTAGGTGTGACATTTCACCTCGAGAATACTACGCGCATTAACCGGGAATCGAATCTGTCCCCCTTGGTGGGATCATTGTCAGAAAGTAACTGCAGTTTCCTGAGATTAAATGTGAGGTGTCTAAACCGGGAGAGCTGGATTTGGCTCACAATGCGAAAATGAAATTATTTAATACAGGACCAGGCAGCTATGTCCTCACGGCCACTTCACCATTCCCCGGCAGATAGGCAGTGTGCATTGGAGGGGAAACAGAAAGAGAGGGAAGAAGTCCAGCATAGCTATTATCCTTCCTGATATGCAACCCGCACTGCTGGCAGCCTGAAATCAATTCATACCACCTCTTGCCTAACATCACACTGCAACACCTCAATGACATGTCCTGAGCTGACTTAATATTACTGAAAACTATGGGATAGATACCCAAGTTAGGGGCAGATGACCTCGTAGTTCCGCCCCTTAAAACAACAATAACTAACTAACTAACTAACTAACTAACTAGATACCCAAGTCGCATTTGCGTCGTTTAGGAGTTATTAAGGTTTAAAATATGGCTTGTATGTGCCAGATATCTAAACTGTTACCATGTCCTTCTGCGACTTACGTGTGATCATCTACATGTGGTAAATTAGATGGAGTAATGTGGCAGCATTCCTTGAAATTGACACCGATGAATTTCCATATGGTTCGATTCTTCCACAAAAAGTTCTTCTTTCTTTGGCAACATGCGAAAGTAGATCATTGAGATCGTGATATCCATCCCAAAATTATTAAATGCGTTTAATGAGTTTGATCCACGCACGGGCATGGAAAGTTTTCAAACGAGGCTGTAGGTAAAGCCCTGCGCGGATGCGGATGCCATGCAGATATAGTTTGCATGGCTGTGCGAATAGCGGATAATGCTTGGAGAAAATTTGCGGATAGTTTTTAGAATACAACCCGAAATTGTTTAATACCATTATTCCCAGATGTTTATGGCATATCATATTTTTTCGTTGTGTTCTTTTTTTTTTTTCATAACAAATGTAAGATGATGATTTAAGCTAATCTCATTCGAATTATTAAGCATAATTAACACTCCGAACAGGAAAGGGTTGCAATTCTGACGGTAGAGCATTCATTTAAAACATAGCATATGACATACAAAGCCTAAGCGAACGACTTTTTTCCTCAAATGTCTGATTATGTTGCTTTAGTAATTTATGCTTTATCTAATTAAAAATACTATAGTAATGCCAGTAGATTCGGATAACAAACTTGCGAATGCGGAAAAAAGTCGTACGGATGCGGGGCGGATGCGGATAACATTCGTGCGGATGCGGTTAACAGTTGTGCGGATGCGGGGCGGATGCGAATAACGTTTTGTTTGTCCGCGCAGTGATCTAGCTGTAAGCCTAGTACTGTAATACGGTGTAGGTATAGGTACAATGTGTCTTTGATAAATAAATGAACAAATAAATAAATACAAAGCAATATTTAATATTTTTGAAATATAAAACTTTTACGGCTTTGGATTCTCTAGGTTGTAGAAGACCGTGCCAAATTGTGCAATGTTATTAATGTATACAGTAAGTAAAGTTTATTTCCAATAAGTAATCACTATTTTCTGTTAGCAAGAATGTGGAAAAGTAGCCCATTGCGATACCCGTTTCAATATTGTTATATTTCTCTCTACACAATCTAAGGCGATATAATAAACAGTTTTACAGACAGAAAGGATGCTCAAACTCTGTACGAGTGTGCCGAACACTCGTTGAAAACATGTTTGTCGTGAAACATTGATGCTTCCAAGTACATTCGTTGCATAAAGGAAGCTTCATGGTTTCCATATTGAATTTTATTTTCGAAGTTACGATTATAAACAGCCCTAGTTGAAACACCTCTCTTGCAAATATTCATAAAATTTCTGCATGAAGAAAGAGATGAGAAGGTGCCAGAAATATTGTCTACACTTATCTATCAAAAACCGACAAACATTAAAGCGCTACAATCGAAGTACAACTCCCTCATAAGATCAGGAGCGACGTTACCAAAGGTGGAATAGGCAGCCATCTAGGAGGTCCTAGTACCTGGGGGAGCATCTATTACTTTTAGGTAAATATTAGAACATGCCAATGTATGTAGTCAGCGATTTGTAAGAATTTCAGCTACTGCTGCTACCGCAGCAATTATCAGTTACTATCATCATTATTACCGGGTGAGTTAGCCGTGGTCGTTACGGCATGACTGTTGACAGTCGCTCACATCCGGGAGGCGAGGAGGTTCGAATCCCCCAGCCGGCAATCTTGAAGATGGTCTTCTGTGGTTTCCCATCTTCCTTCCAGGCAAATGCCGGGGTTGGTCCCTAACTATAGGCCACAGCCGCTACCTTCCAACTCCTCGCCCTATCATTCCAACTTTCCTCCCCAACGGTACTTGTAGCTCAACCATTGGGTGTCCGTCTCGAAGCAGCTACAAAACTGGCGAGCCGAACATGTCCTCGGACACTCCCGGCACTAAAAGCCATACGCGTTAAAAAATCATTATTATTATTATAAGCGGCTTCGGTGGCGTAGTTGGTAGCATGCTGAACTGTTGTGCCGAAGTCGTCGGATTTTTTAAGAGCGTTAAAATTCCTTCAGTATGCCTTCCTTCGGAGGGGAATTAAAGCCGGCGGTCCTATGTCGTAGATTTATAGCATGTAAAATATCCTTCCACAGACTAAACATGTGTGAAGCTAAATTGTTAGGTTATATTTCGTGGGAACGCTCTATCAAAGTTCCAACGTTCACCACTAGGTATCATTGATATCTGGTAGCGAAAGTTGGAACTAGCCTACTTGTAATTGAACGGAACTTGTAGCTCACCCTAAGGGTATCCTCTGGAAGCACAAACAGACTCAGGCGAGCCGAACATGTCCTCGGACACTTCCGACACTAAAAGCCATACGATAAATAAATTACTATTGTTATTATTATTCCAGTAAATTGGGTACGTCCCAAGCCCCTAAGACAAATTAACTATAACAGCTAATGAGCTACTTCCATTCCCTTCTAATAAAAATGCCCGTCAGCTTAATCCACCTTCGCGACGTCCTTTTCTTCCTTTTAGTGTCCTTGGAACCCTTCGATCCATGTATACATCAATATTCCGTTCTCATATTCGCTTATTCTTCTTCTTATTATTGTTGTTGTTCCCCGATCAGTAGAATCTAGATTCAAGAAAAGGCTCAATAGCAAGCCAAAACTAGCGCCGCCTCTGGATATAGCAGGGTCTCGACAAAAGAATAGTGTTCAGTTGACAAATCAGAGAGAGAAAAAGCAAGTCAATTTCTCCTCCTTGCTTCGTACGCATGAACTCCTACTGATACACAGAAGATGTTTCTGTAGCTACAGGCCGGTTGAACCTGCGCCGGTCAACTACGTCGCCCTCTGGAACCGAGCAAGAGGGTCATTTGATTAAGTTGATTGAAGGAATTGCAGGCGAGCTGTGCCAACTCCTCAAGTCTCGTGCAATATTAACGGGCGCGGGAGCCTGCAATGTCCTCTTCTTCGCCACGCTCATGAATACTTAACCGCTGACTTCTGTGGCCACACGGTTCGATCGCAGGGTGACGCTCAACCTCCAGCCTCTATTGGGAACAGAGGTCATACCAAATTGAAAAACTGACGTTCAATTATATTTCAAACTCTTAACCACATCAACACATATGTTGAAATAACTCTTTAAATCACTAAAACTGAACTGTTCTTAAGAATGTGTGTGTGTGTGTGTGTGTGTGTGTGTGTGTGTGTGTGTGTGTGTGTGTGTGTGTGTGTGTGTGTGTGTGTGTGTGTGTGTGTGTGTGTGTGTGTGTGTGTGTGTGTGTGTGTGTGTGTGTGTGTGTGTGTGTGTGTGTGTGTGTGTGTGTGTGTGTGTGTGTGTGTGTGTGTGTGTGTGTGTGTGTGTGTGTGTGTGTGTGTGTGTGTGTGTGTGTGTGTGTGTGTGTGTGTGTGTGTGTGTGTGTGTGTGTGTGTGTGTGTGTGTGTGTGTGTGTGTGTGTGTGTGTGTGTGTGTGTGTGTGTGTGTGTGTGTGTGTGTGTGTGTGTGTGTGTGTGTGTGTGTGTGTGTGTGTGTGTGTGTGTGTGTGTGTGTGTGTGTGTGTGTGTGTGTGTGTGTGTGTGTGTGTGTGTGTGTGTGTGTGTGTGTGTGTGTGTGTGTGTGTGTGTGTGTGTGTGTGTGTGTGTGTGTGTGTGTGTGTGTGTGTGTGTGTGTGTGTGTGTGTGTGTGTGTGTGTGTGTGTGTGTGTGTGTGTGTGTGTGTGTGTGTGTGTGTGTGTGTGTGTGTGTGTGTGTGTGTGTGTGTGTGTGTGTGTGTGTGTGTGTGTGTGTGTGTGTGTGTGTGTGTGTGTGTGTGTGTGTGTGTGTGTGTGTGTGTGTGTGTGTGTGTGTGTGTGTGTGTGTGTGTGTGTGTGTGTGTGTGTGTGTGTGTGTGTGTGTGTGTGTGTGTGTGTGTGTGTGTGTGTGTGTGTGTGTGTGTGTGTGTGTGTGTGTGTGTGTGTGTGTGTGTGTGTGTGTGTGTGTGTGTGTGTGTGTGTGTGTGTGTGTGTGTGTGTGTGTGTGTGTGTGTGTGTGTGTGTGTGTGTGTGTGTGTGTGTGTGTGTGTGTGTGTGTGTGTGTGTGTGTGTGTGTGTGTGTGTGTGTGTGTGTGTGTGTGTGTGTGTGTGTGTGTGTGTGTGTGTGTGTGTGTGTGTGTGTGTGTGTGTGTGTGTGTGTGTGTGTGTGTGTGTGTGTGTGTGTGTGTGTGTGTGTGTGTGTGTGTGTGTGTGTGTGTGTGTGTGTGTGTGTGTGTGTGTGTGTGTGTGTGTGTGTGTGTGTGTGTGTGTGTGTGTGTGTGTGTGTGTGTGTGTGTGTGTGTGTGTGTGTGTGTGTGTGTGTGTGTGTGTGTGTGTGTGTGTGTGTGTGTGTGTGTGTGTGTGTGTGTGTGTGTGTGAAAAATTAAAAAGGAGGCCAACTATTCACAATGTCTCTGCGCTAACACAATTGCACAGGTATCTCGTATCAAGAATTCGTCCATATGCCATTTCGAGAAAAAAAAGTTTCCAATACACTTAAAATCACTAGTTACGCCAATAAGTGAATCTGTCACTTAAGAAATATAAATATTTTGACAAGAAAGAAAACTTTCCATTATTATACTGTAGCCTATACCTAATATTTAATACCTTGTTCACTGACAGTGCAAAGTAAAGCATCAATTGAAACCCACTGCTATTTCTTGACATAACGGCGTGCACCTTCTGATGTTCTTCCCACTAAATACTCTTCTCTACAAAATACGCCTCGAGATTTTAAAATACACTTTGCTGTAGTGTATTCATTTAACATATTAATGTTAATGTTATTGGTTTTACGTCCCTTTTAACTACACTGGCTTTTAGAGACGCCGGGGTGCCGGAATTTTCCCCCGAAGGGGATCTTTAACGTGCCATTAAATCTACGGACACGGCTCCCTCGCATTTGCGCACCCTCAAATGCCAGCTGACTGCGCCAGGATACGAACCTACAACCTTGGGCCCAGCAAGCGAGAACGTTACCCCTGAGCCACGCAGCCAGCCGGTATTCATTTAACACTAAATAACATTTTTACGTTATTTTAAGAAATGAATTTGAACACATATACTGTATATTATACTTCCTACCGCACTGTTCAACAAATTGTAGCACACGAAATGAAACTTATTAAAGACAATACTGCTTTTTCTGGGTATTGCCAATCGCTAAAAGTGAAGAGGTTTGGATCGACGATAGCACCGAAAACCATGGAAAACGCAGGCAATATTGTGAAAATAAAAGGTCTTATTTAGAAATAACACCTGCTTGTTTTGTTTGGGAGGCTTCTTTAGGGGTCAACATAAATAGCCAACATTCAAGGTAGGGTGCCCGAAGTAATGGGCTGATACCCGAAACACATAGACAATCTTTTAAAACATTGAAATTTCATATATATGGGGTGTCCCATAAAGGACGCAATTTTTAAATTTAGTGCCACCTTGAGATTGTTTTAGGTTGCCGGACATGAAAGTATGGAGACTGTCGTTTGATAATTGCGATTTCCGATTGTCATTGTCAATTGAATGTGGAAGACTTGTGGTTCCAACACGATGGGGAAACCTACCACACAGCCGTTAAAACAACAATTTTACTGAGATAAAGATTCCCTGCTCGTCTCATCTCTCGCAATGGCGATCAGAACTGGCCACCGGGATCGTGTGATTTGACACTATGTGACTATTATTTGTGGGGGTATGTCAAATCCTGTGTTTATGTGAACAATCCACGAACCTTCCATCAACTCAAGGCGGAAATAAGACGTGTCATGGGTCAAATTCAAGCGGGCCTTTGCTCTAGAGTCGTCAACAATTTTGTCCACAGAGTGGATGTGTGCAGACGAAGCCGTGGAGGACATTTGCCTGATATTGTGTTTCATGCTTAATCGTAGTATTTGTGCTTCATACTGACGAAATAATGTTAGCAATTTTCCAATAAATTATGTGTTTTATTAGTAAATTAAAAATTGCGTTCTTTATGGGACATCCTATACATGGAAATTCAAAAAAGACAAAGCGCATACACTAACCAATTTTACAATATCAGTTAAATATAGAAATTATTTTAAAATATAGTCACTCTTAGGACGAATATAGTACATATTATATTAAGTTTGTTTTAATAAGGATCACATTGTGGTATAGAGGCTCATATTCTTGGCTGTCGCCCGAAGATCAGGGTTCGATTCCCGGCTCTGCCAAGAAGTTTAATTCTGGTCTGAGGGCTGGAACGGGGTGCAACAAACCTCGTGAAGCGAAACCGAGAAGGGGCGAGTTATATTCCCACCGCAGCCAGTGGTTTTCCATGGTTCCCCACTTTTACTCCAGGGAAGGGGGTGAAGCTGATTCCTGCAAGTGGTGCCCCTGCATAGGTATTGGAATCAAAATTACAATACTGAACTGAGCATCAGCACTAGGTGGCCAGACTATCTATATAGATATCCTGACCAAAACACACTTACAATGAAAACTCAAGAAAATGGTTCTTTTAAGGACCGATTGACAAGCAAGCTTGGTCGTAATTTACGTATCTGTCATTTAAATGTAGAAGGCTTAAGTAGATCAAAGTGCCAATATCTTTCCAAAATGCTGAATAATGACAATATTGATGTACTTGCACTCCAAGAAACTCATACTGCGGATGAAGGTCAACTTCAGCAAAGAGGCAGAATACCAGGATTTAGCATTATTGGTGCGACGTATCATCATGCGTATGGGACAGCTACCTACGTCCGGAAAAAACTTGAGAAAGTCTCACTTCTTTCAGAAACTAGCTTTGACAATATACATCTAGTCACAATTAAGATAGGGGACATTGTAATTACCAACGTGTATAAGCCACCAGCAATGGAATGGCCAAATCATGTGTTACAACCGTATCCTCATCCTGCAATCTATGTAGGTGATTTCAACAGCCACCATGTTGACTGGAAATACGAGACAAATGATGTAAATGGAGAATCTGTCTCACAATGGGCTGAGGAAAATGGCCTCTATCTTATCTTTGATGCAAAAGATAGAGCTACCTTTCGATCTGCTGCTTGGAGACGTGATTTTAATCCTGACTTGTCCTTCGAGTCCACAGACAGATACGGCCAACCTCTACCCACTACACGGGAAGTTTCATCTGATTTTCCCCACAGTCAACATCGCCCTGTTGTCCTGAAAGTTGGCACTCAAATCCCTTTTGTGACCTCCTTCCCACGACCTCGATGGAATTTCATGAAAGCAAATTGGAATGATTTCTCACGAGACCTCGATAAATACGTTAGATGGATTCCTCCAAATGCCGATAATTATGGCAGATTCGTTGGTGCCGTTCTAGCTGTTGCTAAAAAAACATATTCCAAGAGGCTACAGGAAAGAGTTCATTCCTGGCTGGACTGATGTTTCTGAGGAGCTTTACAAGGAAGTTATCACTAATGGAGACCAGGATATTGCTGAACAACTCCTCCAAAGCTTGGATAACTCTCGAAGACAAAAATGGGTTGAGACTGTAGAATCTTTGGATCTTAAGAAATCAAGCAGACAAGCTTGTTCCTTGCTGAGGAAACTGGGTAATGGTCAACCAGCAGTTCGTGAGACACCTACAATAACTCCTAATAAAGTTGCTGCGCACATAGTTTCCGTGTCCAAAGCAACAATGGATGTGAAGCATGTTAGACAGATCCGAAAGGAACTGAAATGTTTGAAAGCTCAAAGCCAATCATACTCAGAATATGCTCGTCCCTTTTCTCTTGACGATGTTGAAGTAGCTTTGAAGGATATGTCAACTGGTAAAGCACCGGGATTTGATGGACTTCATCACGAATTCCTTGTCAACTGTGGTAGAAATGCACGATCATGGCTCTGTAAGTTTGCAACCAATATCCTGCAGACTGGTAAGATTCCTCACTTGTTAAAGCAAACAAAAATCAACACTGTTTTGAAACCTGGGAAACCAAATAATAAGCCAGAGAGTTACAGACCAATATCTCTATTGAGTGTATGCTACAAATTAGTGGAACGACTCCTGAACAGAATTGCTCCAAGATTGCTTGCGGAGATACCCAACGAGCAAGCGGGATTTAGACCTCATCGCAGCTGTACAGACCAGGTGTTGTCACTAACGACATTTATTGAGGCAGGATTTCAAAATTGCCTTAAGACATCAGTGGCATTCATTGATCTCAAGGCTGCATACGACACTGTTTGGAGGGTAGGTCTGATTTACAAACTACTTCGAGTAATTCCCTGCAAGACCATTGCCAATCTAGTCAATAACATGATGAGTAACAGACTGTTTAGAGTTGTCATGGGTAGTACAGTTAGTGCACAAAGGAAATTGAATGACGGATTACCACAAGGTTCTGTCCTGGCTCCACTTCTTTTCAGCTTGTACATATAGGCCAGTCATCTAAGACATTCTAGGTCACAAAAAATTGCAAGGTTCTGATTTTTTGGTATGTTGTAAGGATAGATACCAACAGTGTAAAACCAAGTTTGCAACCTCGAAAGACCTGTGCTAACTTCGTGGTGCTCGAATAACCTCGAAATTTTCAGACGTTTTTCGGTTTTTGGCTTACAACTTCCAAAATGTGCATTCTATGGCAAAGTCATTATCATTAATTGTTTTCAATTTCATTTTGCATGAAAAACAATTTTCCACTGATTGATGTCTTTCTTATGCTTTTAAAAAGTCCTACAATTCGTCAGGCTACATTTTTTGAAAAATTCAATTTCCTATTTTTATGTTTCACCTGATAACAAGAGAACTATTGGTCTTATAGCGTGTTGCTAATGCTTAAATTAAAGCTAAATAACTGCTCTACAACTTTACTTTTGATGACTTTCCTCGTAGAATGAGTATTTTAGATGGTATTTTGTTCGAAAGACTAGCTTACTACAAATTTGGAACTTTTTGAAAAAAAAAAGGTTCATGTTTGAAGTGTTGTATCTCGAGATCTATAAGACATACAGAGCTGGAGTTGCGCTCAAATTGTCGGTAATTTTGTCTTCTTTAAAAGTGTAATGAGTAACTTTGCCATAGAATGCATATTTTGAAAGTTGTAAGCCAAAAACCGAAAAACGTCTGAAAATTTCGAGTTTTTTCGAGCACCACGAAGTTAGCACAGGTCTTTCGAGGTTGCAAACTTGGTTTTACATTATCGGTATCTATCCTAACAACATACCAAAAAATCAGAACCTTGCAATTTTTTGCGACCTAACGCGATTTTTGTGTCTACGGTGACTGGCCTAATAGTTGATATGCCAAGGACGGAATCAAGGACATTTAGGTATGCAGACGACTGGGCGATAACTACAGGAAGTTCAAACATAACAACAACTGAGAACACACTAACAACAGACCTGAGTGTCCTAGGGGAGTACTTTCGCAAATGGAGACTACAGCCTAGTATGACCAAGACAGAAGTTTGTGCCTTCCACTTGAATAATCGCATGGCTAACATGGATCTCAGGATGTACTTTGATAACGTCCTTCTGGCACACAATCGGCATCCCAAGTATTTGGGTGTTACTTTAGACAGAACCTTATCCTTCAAACAACACCTTTTGAAGACTGCTGCTAAGCTGAGATCACGCAACAACATCATCCAAAAATTATGTGGAACAACATGGGGCTATAATGCTTCAACTCTTCGATCTTCTGCAATTAGCCTCGTTCTATCTGTAGCTGAATATTGTGCCCCTGTGTGGTTAAACAGCCCTCACATAGGGAAGATCGATGTTGTAATCGACAAGACCATGCGATTGATATCTGGTACCATTAAATGCACCCCCATTCAATGGCTTCCTGTTCTGAGCTACATTCCTCCACCCCATCTCCGCAGGTGTAATATCCTGGTCAAAAAATACCAAAATATACTTCAAAATCAGGATCTCCCTATTCATGTTGATGTAATTCCTCCACCCCATCTCCGCAGGTGTAATATCCTGGTCAAAAAATACCAAAATATACTTCAAAATCAGGATCTCCCTATTCATGTTGATGTACCTGCTGCTTGTCTACCCAGACTTCGCTCAAGGCAGCCGCCTGTGAAGACAGCTACGAGACTTATCAATGAGAACTTTGACATAGTCCAGCAGGGGTCTCATGATTGGAAGATTTTTGCTCCACAGGAGTGCCGAGACATGCCATCTGTCACTTCCAAAGTACCTGGCTTTGATCTTCCTCGTCGGATATGGTCGAAATTAAACCATATCAGGACCAATTCTGGTGTTTGTGCGGACTCTTTGTTCAAGTGGAACAGGTTACCCTCTCCAAAGTGTGACTGTGGAGCCGATAGACAAACGGTGAAGCACATCATTCACGACTGTCCTCTAAGATCCTATGGAGGCAACATATTGGATTTTCTCTCAGCGAATCCTGCATCAGTGGACTACATTTTGAATTTAGATATAAAATTATGAGCCTATCTGTTCTCTTTTCTTCTTCTTCTTCTTCTTCTTCTTCTTCTTCTTCAATATTTCATTAAGATGTATTATGATGTACTGTAAGTGTGTACCATACCATACGATAAATAAATAAACTCCAGGGAAACATCGGGCTGGTTCCTAACTGAAGGCTGCGGCCGCTTTCGTCCCAATTCTAGCCTCACTTACAAATACACACACGAATACAGACACCACAATAACACATGCTAACATAGAAACACTATATACACACACATGGGGTTGGAATAACCACAACAAGAACAAATGAAAGTCAGCCATGTTCAGAGAGTAGTCTACAGTAGTAAAGAGAGCAATGCGTGAGCACTACTACCTGACTCACCGCGGAGCGCTTTCATATGCGCTACGGCCATTCGGAGGATGGTGAGCTTGTCTGGTTTCCGCGCCAAAGCGCTACACGTAGGCACCATGTCGGACAGCTCCGTGATGTACGCAGTCATCTTGTTGCGGCGCCGACGCTCGATTTCGCAATGATTCTCCCTGCAGTAAGAGAGAAAAACAAGCACAAGGTAAACATAACAGCTCATTACGACAACAATTCATTTTAAAAATCAACAAAGTAGAAAGACTCCGACATCACTAAAGTGCAGCACTAGGCCATGAAGCCACCTACAGTGCCTGCAGACTCGGGACGTGGGTTCGAATGTATTTTAATACCACTGTGTACCATTCAACAACCCACATTCACTATATGAATCAATGCCCGTCGCAATACTGTATTATTGTAGCACACTGTTCCTCGAGGATAAGGTGGGCGTTAAAAACCACAAGAAGCCTATTAAACAAGCGCTATATTTTGGGACAAAAACAGTACAAAACGTTAATTGTGGTGTTTGAAGCCATATTTTCAGTGTTGCCTTAGTAAACAAGAGTTTAGTGCTTTTCAGTCGGTCAACACGAATGTACCCAAAAGAGATGGGTTATGCCCTAATCCTGAAATAAATTACATGAGATTAATAAAACACTAGGATGACCAGTTTCGATCGTCAAGCGATCATCATCAGATCCAATACACTTAGGCTATAAAATCTATGTTTGAAATACAGGTGAAAATATTTACAATATGTACAATTATTTAGTTGCAGTATTGGTACTGCAACTGTCAGTGTATGCTAAATGCAGTATATATGTTAGGTGAAATGCTAAATGGTGATGGCTATCCGGAGATTGTACTTTAGAGAGATTATATGGTTGTAAACTATGGTTAAACTATAAAATTTTAGACTAACTACTTATCTGATTGTCTTCCGTACTACAGCTATTCGCAGTTTCCGTGCTCACTTGAACTCGCTGTGCGGTCGACTGCGGTGGTTATCCTAACGACTGGTTTTTCCCTGCCTTCCCCCCCTGTCCCTACGTGCTGTGGGGAGTGATCACGATGTGTTTATGTGAGGTGTTGCCAACCTAGATAAGATGTATGTTATTGAATGAGGTGGATCTACAACTATTAAAGACCGTGGATTAGTCCTCGCCACGCGTGGAGCATAAACCAAGGCCCATATTAGAGGCAGTATTAAAGGTGCCGGGACGTCCTCATAAGACCGTCAACTCTTAGTTCGAATGGGTTATGCTCCACGCGTGGCGAGGACTAATCCACGGTCTTTAATAGTTGTAGATCCACCTCATTCAATAACATACATCTTATCTAGGTTGGCAACACCTCACATAAACACATCGTGATCACTCCCCACAGCACGTAGGGACAGGGGGGGAAGGCAGGGAAAAACCAGTCGTTAAGATAACCACCGCAGTCGACCGCACAGCGAGTTCAAGTGAGCACGGAAACTGCGAATAGCTGTAGTACGGAAGACAATCAGATAAGTAGTTAGCCTAAAATTTTATAGTTTAACCATAGTTTACAACCATATAATCTCTCTAAAGTACAATCTCCGGATAGCCATCACCATTTAGCATTTCACCTAACATATATACTGCATTTAGCATACACTGACAGTTGCAGTACCAATACTGCAACTAAATAATTGTACATATTGTAAATATTTTCACCTGTATTTCAAACATAGATTTTATAGCCTAAGTGTATTGGATCTGATGATGATCGCTTGACGATCGAAACTGGTCATCCTAGTGTTTTATTAATCTCATGTAATTTATTTCAGGATTAGGGCATAACCCATCTCTTTTGGGTACATTCGTGTTGACCGACTGAAAAGCACTAAACTCTTGCTTACAAAACGTTAAGTTAAAAAAAATACATTTATTTTAGTAAGGAAACCTCCTCACTTCTCACCTTGCTTATTATGCCACATTATGTGTTAACTTGAGTTTTAGGGATTTTTGCTCACATAACCTATGGCGAAGCTTTTGAAGATTCAACCAGATTTCGGGCTGATAACTCAACAGGCATACATTAAATTAATTATATATAAAGTAATTGGCACATCGCAAATTTCACGCAGAGTGCACCGAGTCCTACAAATGGTAGCTATAATCCCCGCGAAGTCATCTACGGCTGGATGGATCAACGTAACAATTGGTATGGGTAAGTTATATTGTACATAACACGCCAGGCACCAATCATTTACATAACTCTTCACTGTACCGCTTATAAAAGTGGGGCTATTTAGGAAACCCCCTCAAAAACACATGCTGAAATAGGCAAAATATCAAAGTTACGAAGAAAGACGAGACAGAGCTCATTTTGAGCCCTATGATGTGAGAAACACAACTCAGATGGTCCCGAATGGACCCCGAAAACAATATTTTAAGGCCCAATAACCAACGCAGCTGTGGGAGACAGAACGAGAAAAGGCGAATCTAATTGGTAAACAGGTAATAATATAATTACATTAAGAATACGTGATTATGTGAGAGGTTTGTTTTCCTATAGGTACACAAAGCCTTTCGAAACTGGTGGATATATAGCCTAAATACTATATACATACACGAATGAATGTTCTTGTTTGTTTGTTTGTTTGTTTGTTTGTTTGTTTGTCCCGTATGCGTTCATCTACCAACCATCCGATTGCGATAAATATTTGGTGAGTTGATGTGCACACTCCCACGAAGGTTTCTGAATTGGTAAATCCATTTTACAATAAGTGACGCAAGAGTAGTTTCAACAAGTGAGCGTATTTCATACAGTTTAGCGGCAGTTTGTGTTTTCGTTGTATGAGTGAGCACGCCCTGAATTGAATATATATAAACAGCGCTAGACAGAATTGAATTGAATCAAATACATACAGGAACATTTCAGTTTGTGTGTGACATAATTTGCTTAATTCGTTTACCTAATTGTCCATCTATGCCTCTAAGAGATTAATTGATTTACATACAGTTCATCATCATTTACTCTGATTTCATATCTATATATATATATTAAAAAAAAGAATGTTACGTGATAGTTTGTATGCGTGCGTCCTTTATGCGTTCATATACCATTCATCCGATTGCGATGAAACTTTGGTGAGTTGTTGTGCTCGCTCCCACGAATGTTTCTGAATTAGTACATTCATTTTACAATAGTTAAGAGGCTGTTAACGGGAAAAGATAAAAATGTTGTGTATCCAAAAGCACTTCAACAAACAAAATTGCAACGCCAACACTTTCTTTGATTGGCATTGCAACGCATCTCGCGTAGCCTACAGCTAGTATATATCAGGAGCTGGAAGGAGAAAGGGCGAATAGTGTATGTAATCTTATTGTTGATTCGCCCTGTCTCCTCCTAGCTGAAAGGGTGAATATTGTATGTACGGTAATCTTATTGCAGATTCGCCCTTTCTCCTCCCAGCTGAAAGGGCGACTATTGTATGAAATCGTATTGCAGATTCGCCTTTTCGCCTTCCAGCTCCTGATATATAGAGCATCGAATTCATATTGATGTTATTTGAAAGTTCCAAAGAATGCATCTGATGTATGCCGACTTAACTAATTCTGAAAGAATCACAAACGTCAAGAGGGACAAGTCAGGCATGCATCTCTACTTAGTATAAAACTAAGTCCCTGATTCTTGGATATTACGGGTAAACTCGAGAACCACTGGATGGATTTTGATGCGTTTTCACCATTCTGTGAAGGATATCTCGAGGATGATTTCTGTAGAAAATTATTTATTTATGATTAAAGGAAGTCGAGCAGTAACGATTTCAGTGGAAAAGTCGAGAATAAAAAACTGGCGTCCGAGCGCTTTGTAAGCTTTCGATGGGCAAACCGTTAAAAATATCTAAATACTATGAGTGTAAGAATTGTTCAGCATGAAAAGTTTTACAAAAAAGTCCCTGAGAGCATATGTCTATCTTCAATACATCGCCCACTATAAGTGTTTTTACGTTTTAATTTCTTCCAACTATGTCCATTCAACTACTGAGGCGACAGTTTTCGAGCTAGCTAAGGGCGAGTCCATTATCCCTGTTACAGCCTATCTAGCGGACGAGCTTATTGCCCAGATACAGCCAGCAGCAAACTGTCGAGTCGTGTTGAGTTAATAACTTTAGAGAAGAGTGGTTGTGTTTGGAGTTTCTCTGGAAGTGCAACTCGGCTTTTCTTCATTTCGCCTGTGAACTTTTCGTTCCGCAAAATTCACAGTCAAGTTAAGATTGGACGGAAGGGGGATTTGTGTTTCATGCACCTCGCCATTCTTAAATTACGTCTGACAAGAATTTGTTGCACATGCTTCTCCATGATAATATAATTAATAGTCCAGTCAGTGAGTTTAACCCATCATGTCGAGACGTAAAACGGATATTGGTCGTTGTTCATTGACATTGGAAAAAAACGTAATGCGTTCATAACTGTTCCCGGGCGAAGCCGGGTCGGTTTGCTAGTTCAGAATAATTGCACTTATTTAGTTGTTGTTGTTGTTGTTGTTTCATTCAGAGGCTTGAACATCGTGGCTATTTCAGCCCCGTGTAATATTTGTCTGTGTTATTGTGGTGTCTGTATTAGTGTGTAAGGGGAGGATTGGGTTGGGGGCTGCCGTAGCCTTAAGTTAGGAACCATCCCGGCATTTACCTGGAGTAGAAATAGGAAACTACGAAAAACCACTTCTAGGATGGTCGAGGTGGGAATCGAACCCACCTCTTCTTAATTTTGCCTCACGAGGTTGAGTATACCCCGTTCCAGCCCTTACACCAGAATTAACGAGGTGGTCTGCACTCATTTGCAGAGTCTACTTTTAAATTAATTACGTTTAAGGATCATAATATTCCATGCTTTCAGTTATTGAAGGTAATAAGAATATAGGTAATATACCAAAATCTACAATACATTAAATTAGAAGACGTATGACTTACACTGGACAGTAATATACAAAATATTTATTGAACATGAATACAGTGTTGATGAAAATACAACAATTTAGCCTAACTACTAGTGGCGTATCATCGTTGTGCTGACACAAGAGTACCATATACTGTAATTGGTGTAGCTCGCTCAGCTGCACTGTAACCTAATTTTATAACTTCCCAGAGACCAAATGGAGCTAAGCTATAAGGATACGCTTAATACACGTCATCAGCCAGCTTTTAATTTGCCATGCCCAATTAACCACAAACCAAGACACTGAGGAACATCAACTGAGTAAAAATAGTAAGTTACTGTGCTCAAGAAATGCTTCGAAACCATCTGGCGATGCAGCATCATAATGGCGCAGCAACAATAAAAGAGAGATGATGATGATTGTTGTTGATGTTTTAAGGGGCGGAACAGCAGTCTTCAGCCTCTGAGGTAGAGAGAGAGAGAGAGAGAGAGAGAGAGAGAGAGAGAGAGACTACAAACCAATGTATTTAATTGTAATACTTATGGCACTCCTCTTATTTCACTTCGTGACGTAATTAATTCACACGTGCACGACTTGCGAGGAACGAAGAAAGGTAGTTAAGAGGTCAATAGGGACTAAATCCAAGTTTTCTCCAATGGGATGCAATATTGCCAACCACGTTTTATGACATGTATCTGCAAATGATTACAAACGTCCCTACTTTTAATAGATGTCCCTACAAAACCATAATGTAAGCGGAGAAATGCTCGTAGAAATACGGATCCGAAGGAACGCGTACACACATAAAAATCAAGCCCAGTCCATAATCTGAACTGTTATAGGTTACATTATTGTGAAAACATGCTATTCCCAGACACCAAATGATAATCAACTGAAGATTGTGATTCACCCCCATAGTGGAAAGTGGGAAAGATAGGCCAGGCGGACATATTAGTATCTACGAACTGGTCTCCTTGGATAATTGGAAGATGACTTTTACAGGGATAAGGAAGAAGTAAAATCAAGAAACTAAATGACTTCACACTAGCCAAGGTAATAATAATAATAATAATATAATAATAATAATAATAATAATAAAACTATAGTTTGGAAATTGGATCATGAACACATAACACCAAAAATTCACAGAATAATATCAGATGTCTGGAAATCAGAGAAAATCCCAAAAGAATGGAAGAGTGCTTTGATACACCCACTCCATAAGAAGGGAAGCAAAACTGATCCGAATAATTATAGAGGAATTTCGCTTCTTCCAGTCGCTATTAAAATTCACTCTAAAGCTTTGCTGAATCGACTCGAGCCACAGGTGGACCACTAAATTGGAGAATATCAGGCAGGTTTCAGGAAGGGAAGGTCCTGTATTGAGCAGATCTGAAACCTCAAGACCATACTGCAATCCGACGATGCAGGAACACTACAGTCACATTTGTGGATTTCAAAAAGGCTTACGATTCGGTTGACAGACAAACCTTGTTTAACAGACTAGAAGAATTAGGAGTTTGACAGGAAGACCAGGACCATCATCCAGGAAACATTATTGGGAACTA
Organism: Meconema thalassinum; assembly: GCA_946902985.2. Taxonomy (NCBI): domain Eukaryota; kingdom Metazoa; phylum Arthropoda; class Insecta; order Orthoptera; family Tettigoniidae; genus Meconema; species Meconema thalassinum. The sequence goes on from OX336390.1 coordinate 792,649,683, forward strand.
CCTCAAAGGTGAAATTCATGGGAGAACTCTCTAACTCTTTTGCAATACATACAGGAGTTCGACAAGGGGATGGTTTATCACCACTCTTGTTCAACATCGTACTGGACAAAATCATCACAGAATGGGAAAAGCATGTGAAAGGTGTCCAAATTGGAAAGGAGAAAGAGAAAAGAGTCACTGGGAAATGCTTGGCCTTTGCAGATGATCTGGCCATCTTAACAAACAACAAGGATGAAGCCATATTAGCGCTAGAGAAACTACATGAAATCTCCAGTAAAACGGGACTTGATATTTCCTATGAAAAAAAAAAACACAGCACATGGATACCAAATCAACAGGAAACATCATCTTGCGAACGCAATATGGAAAAGTCTCGCAGGTCACTCACTTCAAATATTTAGGAGAAGCCATCCAACCCACAGGATTGAACACAATTTCTAATACAGATAGAATAGTAAAATTGCAGAAGGCGTACAAGCTGACATGGAATCATTATAACAAAAGAGCAGTATCTCGCAATGCAAAACTGCGCCATTATAACACAGTTGTCTTGCCTGAAGCCTTGTACGCGGCAGAAACCATCGTCATTAGAGGAATGACAAGAATTCATGATATTGAGAAACAGGAACGAAAAATTCTTAGGAAAATCCATGGCGCTGTTTTCCGTAAAGGAATTTGGGTCAGGAGACCAACAAAGGATCTTTATGAAAATACAGACACCATTATAGATAAATTTAGGAAGAGACGTCTGCAGTTCTATGGACACATATATCGGATGGATGAGAACAGACTCACTAAGAAGATTTTCAATATCGTGAATGCAAGTAAATTAAAGACCAGTTGGATAAAAGAAGTACATAAAGACATGGAATTACTTAAAATCTCTGAAGACGACATTAAGGACAGAGAAAATTTGAGAAATAAAATCAGAAACACGAAAATTGTACAAGTTTCAAGGAAAGACACATCAGGGAAAAAATGGACTGAGGAAAGGAAGAAAAAGCACAGTGAACTAATGAAGAGGTTTTGGGAAGAAAAGAAGAGATGAAAAGGAAGTGAAGCTGTGATTGGCTCAAGTTCTCACGTTCTCCTGAAGGGGAATAATCGGAAATAATAAAACTATAATCTTCATTATAGGAACTAGCGCGCCAAAAACAGATGCAAACTAAATTGTGATTCAGACAGGGGTTTTCAATCTCCTCTAACCGAAAGGACTACTTGACTTTTTAAAAGATTCGCAAGCTGCATGGTCGTTCAGGAAAACTTTGATATGCTGTATAGGTATAGGCTAGACTATATATACAGTGGTAAAGCTGCTTGCCTCCCACCAAGGCAGACCGGGTTCGATTCCCAGTCAATGCATGTGAGATTTTCGAGGTAAAATATCATACTGTGTGGTTCGGATTCCACGCAAAAATTAAGATCCCGTGGCTCATGATAGCGAGATTAACTGTCACGCTAAAAAGCTTTCTTATATATATACAGTATATACATGTATTATTTCTTGAACTCCCGATTATCTATACAAATGGTTGTGCTTTATTTATTTAACGAACTGGATTTAATGTTTAGTTTGTTTCTCATTTATTTTCACTTTCATAATACTAAAAAATACAGGACATTTACCTTCAATTAATATAGAACGACTTATTATATAAGTAAGATTTTTTTATTTGACTAGAGGTCTGTGTAGTCAACATTTTATTCATAAACACGCATCTTAAGTGAAAAATTGAAGTGATGAATTTTTTTTAACGTGTAATTGTCAGGACCAATCATCGAATATAGTGTAGTTTCTACGACGTGTGTTGATTATTGAATCTTTAGTTTTAAATTTAACAATCTATATAAATTTACCTAAGCATAAGCCTAGTGGCAGCTTGCCACGGTGGGTGAGTGGTCAACGTGTCGGTCTACAAACCCCAAGCTTGCAGGTTCGCTCCTGGCAGTGGTAAGTAATTTTTGAAAGGCGGCAAAAATTACGACACCATGTCATACGATGTTGGCATGTCAAAGAACCCATTTGAATTCAGTAGGCCGGGTTCATAATGGCAAAATTAATCTCGGGAGTTTCCGCCAACACAAAGTTCCTCATTTCTCTATTAGAAAGCGCTCTAGTGTTCAAGGAGCTTAGATATCTAACCTCCTTGACTTTCATAGTGCTTCAAGGAACAACGAAATTCGACACGCAAGCTACCCTTTGGGTGTCAAATAACAAAGCTTGCACCCGAGGCCATACGATATTATTATTATTATTATTATTATTGTTATTATTATAGCCTGGTGGCGCAGTGAGTAGCATTCTCCGCTGTCGCCCCTGAGATCCGCATTCGATTCCTGGCTCTGCCAGACAACTTAATTCTGGTCTGAGACTGGAACGCAGTACAATCAGGCTTGTGAGCAAAAACTGAGAAAAGGAGGGTTCGATTCCCACTTCAGCCATTCTGGAGGTGGATATCCGTGGTTTCCCACTTCTACTTCAGGAAAATACCGGAATGGTTCTTATCTTAAAGTAACGGCCACCTCTTTCCCAAACCTCACCCAAATTACAAATACACACACTCTACTTCATATTCCACAATAACACAGGCTATCAGACAGATTAAACACACGCCCAATTACAAGGGGCTAATTGACTACAATGACCAAGCCCTTCAAAGGAAACAACAACAATTTCCCGCCTTATATCTTGAATGGTAACTGAAATATGTCAAAACTCAGCAACTTTTCTAGGTTTGTGCCATGTCTAGTGTTTCGCCTAGGACACCAAGCTGGTTCATCAGCGGGCTCCTGGTGTCCCCACCCGAACCCCACACAATACACGGCACAAACCTAGAAAAATTGCTAAGTTTTAATTCACTGGCCTTGAAAGCCAATATACCATCTTTTTGAAATATGTCAGTTTAAACTGGAAGCTGACGGAACTTGAATGTATGTACCATGCTTGTTTACATTCTAAACTAAAGCTAAGTGCCAATATATGAAATCAACGTATTTAAGATACTTAAAGATGGTTTTAAATTGAAAATTCTCAATTCAATTTTCTATGTGCCGAAAATAGACTATTTACCTAAATACAATAATGTAAAGCCATTCTTTCGGTGCTGCCTATACAAACTAAATACAGTTGAGAAATGATATGAACTCAATGTTCCACAACTGGGACAACTGACCCACCAACACGCACACATGCCGTGAAGACTGAAATAGAATTTAAATGTCATTGCATTATAGAAATGACCACCTTAATACTAAATTAAGAGGTGGAAGCATGCACAAGGCATTCATTAAAATTAGACGGGGATTAACAGCCACATAACTGAGCGAGACAAAAGGTAGCAATTATTTCAAGCAAATAAAATTGTCAACCGTCTTGCACGAATCCGCGTAAATAAGTATCCGGTAGGTAAATGGACACCGTCATAATAACTATAATAATACGTGAATACCACAAAAAGAGCCTCGTTAGCCTGGAAACCAAACAATAATAATTTCTTTGTGGCTGCTCTACGCTGATGAGCTGAAGCCGTCAAGTGGAATTCCCTTTATAAAGACTAGGTGTCCACGCCCGTCATTTAGGTCCTTTGCCCCATTTCCGAATTATAAATAACTTGCCAGCGTAAACGTTCTTTCTGAAACATAGAAATTACTTGATGGAACAGTTCTCGTAAGCAAAGTTTGAAGCCCGACTGCGGTAACATTTTCCAGTCTTATTCAACAGATATGACCATTAAACCGGTAGCTATACTGTTTATTTTAGAGGCTGCGACATAGTGGTCATATAGCCCTGTGTATTTTGGTTGTGTGTGGCATTTGTGTGATAACCGGTGTTATTGTGATGGCTGTACTAGTGTGTGTAATTGTAAAGTGGGGGATAGGATTGAAAAGGAGGAGGCCGAGACCGTAAGTTAGGAACCATCCCAGCGTTTGCCTGGAGTAGAAGTGGGGAAAACCATCGGAAAATACTTCCAGGATGGCTGAGGTGGGAATCGATCCCTCCTCTTCTCAGTTTTGCCCCACGGGGCTGAGTGTACCCCGCCAAGGTCCTCACACCAGCATTTAAATTTCTTGGCAGAGCCGGGAATCAAACCCGAACTTCCGAACAGCCGCTACACCACGAGGTGGTCGGAAGCTACTCTGTAAGCCCATGTCTATGATTCAAAAATCTCAAGTTAGGTTCATATATTGGCACACAGGTGGCTCTGTATGTCGTCTGGGAGATCACGAGATACCCCCCTTCTCACTCCAGAAGCCACCGCAACAATGCGTCTCCATCTAAGACTTGAAAATTATCCGCATAGGTGTGACTAAACGCACCTGCTCCAACAGCAGGAGATTCGGGTTCGAATTTCGACTGTGGTCACATTTTCCAGTCTTGCTCAGCAAACTCGATTTGCATAGACCACATTACATTGGCGAAATGGGAGGCAAGATTCGAGAGGTAGCTGAATTCGAAGCACACCATTGGTCAGTCAATGGTTTTCCATCTCTCATGCCTTCCTAATAAACCACGGCCGTAGCCTTTGCAATCTCTTGTCGGAATGTACAGTTAGCTCTGCAATTTCTCATCCCTCACTCCTGGTATACTACTTCAGCGTAAAACATTTGCCACGCTGAACGTGTCTGTATCTGATTGTGCCTACTGTCACGCGTGTCAATGTTTTCAGATAGGGAAATATTCGGTACGCTGCCCACACCACTCTACACCCGTCTCCTACCGCTGAGCTCTTAAGGTCAAATAGCTAAACGCCGCTATCTTTTTATTTTTGTACCAATCGTGGAGGTCTAAGCTGTTGCAAACCGTCCCTAAATCAAGAGTTGATCAAACTAACGTTTCTCCTCACTACTTCTGAACTGGCGGCTTGGCGCAGCGGTAACCTTCTTCCTGCTGTTCCCAAGGTTTTAGGATGGATTCCTGTGCAAATGCGAGGGAACTGTGTCAGTAGATTTATCCCCTTTGGGACAAATTTCCGACAGCCCGGCGTCCCTGAAAGTCACAGTATTTAAACCAAAGGGACGTAAAAATAACAACTTTTGAGCTGATATTCCCAAGGTCGCGGGTTCAAACCCGGCCGAAGTCGTCGGATTTTTAAGAGCGTTAAAACCCTTCAGCATGCCTTCCTTCGGAGGGGAAGTGAAGCCGGTGAGCCCATGCCATAGATTTATGACACGTAAAAGAACATACCACTGCGATTGGTAGTGTGTAGAAAAATTTGTAGGTTATATTTGGCTATTTAGAAACGCTCTATCAAGTTCCAACGTTCGCCGCTAGGTATTAGTGACAGTAGCATCTGGTAGCCAAAGTTGGAACTACTGTACTTGAAATTCAACTTTTTGGGAACTCTCAGGTGTTCAATCAAAAATATGGCCATTCGGCTGCAATTCATATATAATAAACCCAATAACTATTGTTACGTGCCACCCCCTAGTGGCACTTTTGTTAACTGGATTACGGTGGGGGTACAAAGCACAAAACCAATTACTGCTTAAAGAAATAATTAACTTTATTGTGGCCAGAAAATTACACTAATCAGCAAATACAAGCAATTAGGAGCCTTATTCCAGTTTCCTCAAGACTTTTCCTTGAGCGCTCTTGGCCCTTCCACTTGTCAACAGACCACAGAAGTTAATCCGTCCTAATGAGTCCGGTGGCCTTGACAGAAGCTACCTGCCCCTCTTCCTCAGGTACAACAAATACAGTTACTTACGAGCACTTGATGTACGCTGTTCACAAGCTGGGAGAAACAATGTCAAGGATTTCGTAACTCGCACAGCACTTCGTCACCACACTTCTGTCGCACAAGATAATCGCTCGCACTAGCTCGTAAAACACAACAACCACCACTGCTCCACGGGTGACTCTTATATAGCAGGCCGGTGACTCAATAAATGCTTCTAGATCCATCCAGGGTCCACGGCTTCTCGAGGTTTCCATCGCTGGTCCAGTCATGAACATTCTGGACTATCTCTTTGTCCTAGTAGCCCTGTTGCATAAGGCGCGCGCAATACAGGAGGCAGGGCACAGCCCAGCCCTGGGGCAGTTGTGACTCATGCGGCGAGTGATGACACAAACTCACAGCCGTAACACCACCCCCTTCCTAAAAAGGCTGATCGTCCCGATCAATCATTCGTCCGTCTGTGTCCCTCCGTAGGCTGCTAGGCGATCTCGATGCACGATCTTCATCTTCGCCCTCGGGCTCCGCTGGATCCTGTAGACGACATCGTTGATCCGTTTCACGACTCGGTACGGGTCCTCCCAGGACTTCTGCAGTTTGGGTGACAGGCCTTTCTTCCGTAATGGGTTGAAGAGCCACACCAGGTCGTCCTCGTGGAATCCGCCGGCATCCGTCTGCTGGTCGTATCGGGTCTTCATTCGGTCGGTCTCGATCCGCAGTTTCCTCCTCGCGAACGCGTGCACGTCCTCCAGTTGGTCGACCAGTTCTTGACAATACTGGCTTACCGGGATCGGATCATTCCCAGGTCGGCCGAAGGCAAGATCGACGGGTAGACGGAGCTCCCTCCCAAACATGGCCCGGGCTGGTGTGCACCCGGTGGCTTCATGCACGGCGGCGCGGTAGGCCAGGAGAAATAGTGGAAGATGCTTGTCCCAATCCCTCTGGTGCTCGCTGACAACTATTCGGAGATGGTTCTCGATGGTGCGATTGAATCGCTCTACCATCCCGTCGGACTGAGGGTGTAGCGGCGTTGTCCTTGTCTTCCGGATTCCCAGCAGCTGGCATAGGTTCTGGAACACCTGCGACTCGAAGTTCCTCCCTTGGTCGGAGTGCAGCTCCAGGGGTACTCCGTACCGGCTGACGAATTCCTTCACCAGGGTCTCTGCAATCGTCGCGGCTTCCTGGTTAGGGAGCGCATACGCCTCCGGCCATTTGGTGAAGTAGTCGCTGACGACCAATATGTAGCGGTTGCCTGCCTCGCTTAATGGGAATGGCCCAGCAACATCGATGGCCACTCTCTCCATGGGGCCGCCCACGTTGTAGGTCTTCATTGGACCCCGTCGTCTTCGTCCTGGGCCCTTGCTGGCTGCGCAATCGTGGCACCTCGCGCAGTGGTTCTCCACGTCTGTTCGGCATCCGATCCAGTAGAACCGCTCTCTCAGCATCTCCAGGGTCTTCTTTATCCCTAGGTGTCCACCAGATGATCCTCCATGAACTTCCTTCAGGACTTCCTCCGTCATAGCCTTTGGAACGACGACTTGTTCCCGAGATGTCTTCCCGTCGGTGCTCTCCCAGGTACGGCAGATGAGGCCATCCCTTACAATCAGCGAGTCCCACTGCGCCCAGTAGGACTTAAACTTTGGGCTGCAGTCACTCACAATGTTCCATCCGGGTCTGGGGACACAGGCCCTCTTCCATTCGGCTATCAGTCCCAGGTCATCATCTTCTGCTTGTGCCCGCGTGAAAGATTCGCGGCTCCAGCTCCCTTGAAGTTCCACGGTAGTCCTTCGGCACTGTATCCCGGTGATCTCCTCCCTCCTAGTACAGAAGGTGCAGTCTTCGGGGCACGGTCTTCGTGACAGAGCGTCGGCGTTAGAATGCAGTTGGCCATTCCTGTGCTGAATCTCAAAGTTGTACTGTTGAAGCCTCTCTAACCACCGCGCGAGTTGACCCTCGGGCTGCTTGAAGTTCAGGAGCCACCGCAGGGATGCATGGTCGGTCCTGATGAGAACTTCTTGCATGTACAGGTACTCGTGGAAGTGTTCAATGGTCTTCACGATGGCGAGCAGCTCCTTCCTGGTGACGCAGTAGTTCCTTTCTGGCTTTGACAAGGCCTTGCTGAAGTAGGCCACTACTCTCTCCTCGCCGTCCACTACTTGCGACAGGATTCCCCCTATGCCAAAGTCGCTGGCATCGGTATCGACGATGAACCTTGTTCCAGGTCTGGGGTAGGCCAGAATAGGCGCGGTGCACAGAGTCTGCTTGAGTTGTTCGAAGGCACTGTGGCATTCTGCTGTCCACGTGAAGAGTTGGTCCTTCTCAGTCAGTCAATGTAAAGGTTTGGCGATGTCGGCGAATCCTCTCACGAAGCGACGGTAATAAGTGCAGAGTCCCAGGAAGCTTCGTAGTTGGGACGTGTCCTTCGGAACTGGCCACCCCCTCACAGCTGCGGTCTTCTCTGGGTCGGTGCGCACCCCTTCCTCGGAGACGATATGCCCAAGGTACTGGACCCGCTTCTGGAAGAGCTGACACTTCTTGGGGCTCAACTTCCGCCGGGCAGCCCGTAGCTTCAGCAAGATCTCCTTCAGGTTGCTGTAGTGCTCCTCGAGGCTCCTCCCCAGAACGATGACGTCGTCTAGGTAGACCAGGCAGGTCTTCCAGTGTAGTCCCCTCAGAATGGACTCCATTAGCCTTTCGAAGGTCGCAGGGGCGTTGCACAGACCGAATGGCATGACGGTGAACTGCCAGAGCCCGCTGCCCACAGAGAACGCCGTTTTCTCGCGGTCCTTAGGGTGGACCTCCACCTGCCAGTAGCCACTCTTCAAATCCAAGGTGGAGAACCATCTTGACCCTGATATGGTGTCCAGCGTGTCGTCGATCCGGGGTAGAGGGTAGCTGTCCTTCTTCGTGACGTCGTTCACCCGCCTGTAGTCCACGCAGAACCTGGTGGAACCGTCCTTCTTCTTCACAAGCACGACCGGAGAACTCCAAGGACTATGTGATGGCTCGATCACCCCTTGCTCCTTCATCTCTTCTACCATCCGGTCGACTTCGGCTTGCTTGGCGAGCGGGACACGTCGGAATGGGGCCCTAATCGGTGCGCTGTCCCCAACGTCGATTCTGTGCTGGACCAAGCTTGTCCTGCCGAAGTCCTTGCTCCCCACGGAGAAGACATCCTGGAATTCGCGTAGCAGGTCCTGAAGATGGCGTGATTGCTCTTCGTCTAAATGGTCCTGGGATCCTTGGTACAGCTCCTGTAGTTCTTCTGGCAGGGCGCGTCTTCTTCGGTTGTCCGTCTGCAAGTGTCCGTCCGTCGTTTCTGTGATGTGGGCAATCCAGGTAACGGGCTCGCAGACTCCTAGGTTGGTGTCCCGGTGAACCGTAATATCGTAGTCGTTCAGGTTGGACAGGCGGACGTACGGCCGAGGCGTCGTGTTGATGAGGGTCTTGGCAACTAGCAATCCTTTTGTCTGGATGTCCTCATATTTTGGCTCGATGACAGCCGCCACTCCCTCAGCAGTTTCGTCGACAATTACGGCGGCGCTGACCTCCGTCCTGGCAGGAACGATGACGTCCTCTCTCAGCCTTACTCGTCGTGCGGTGACGGCCTGGTGTGCTGGTTGCAAAGCAAGTTCCTCACCTCCGAAGTGCAGAGTGTTGGTACTCAAGTCCAAGATGATGTTGTTCTGGTCCAGGAAGTCCAGTCCGATGATCACTTCGTTTGATACGTCAGCCACAAGCACGGGATGCTTCACCGCCCGTCGACCAATGACGAGCTCCAGTGATGCTTCGCCATGTACCGGTGCGGTCTCTCCGGTCGCGGTTATTAGCTGGAGGTTCCTTCGTGTGGGTTGCACTCTCCACTTCGGGATCACGGTGGGATTGACGATGGTCCTCGACGCTCCCGTGTCGATCAGCATGGGCCAGCTCACTCCGTTGACGACTCCGTCGACCATCAGGCTGCTATTGTCCCTCCGTAACTTCGTCACACGCACTTGGACTGCTGGGGCTTGACGACTGTCACAAGCCAACCTTTGCCCCCCAAGGCTGGCTAATACTCGTTTCCCTGGGCCGCGCGGTTTTCAGACGACTGATTTCCCGTCGGGTACCCTCGGCGGCGGCGATCACCGCAGTCCTTGCTCAGGTGGCCTTTCTTACCGCAGGCCCAGCAGGTCGGTAGTCCTCTTCCGGGCCGCCTCTCCGGTTGTCTTCCGGCTGTGTCGTTGCTGGTGGTACCGCGACTATCGAAGAAACGGCTTAGCGCCTCCATTAATTCGTCGGCCAGGGGCTTGGTCTCGTTGGTTTTTACTGGTTCGTCGACGTCCACTTGACGCACCCCCGCGTGCATTCTGGATGCCTGTTTTGCCGTCTCGAACTCAAGTGCGTGGCTCAGCGCATCTGCCAGGGTCTTATTGCGCGCGAGACGCAGCGCCTGTTGAGTGTCCGAGTCCCGTAGCCCGTCGGTGAAAGTCTGCGTCGCTATCTGCTCCAGAAAGTCGGCCGGCGCTGTTGGGTAGGCGAGCCTTACGAGGCGTGCGATGTCCATCTCGAACTCCTGCAGGGTTTCCGCGTTCTTCTGTACCCAGGTCCGGAGCTGCATCTGATAGGCCTGCTGAAGATGGCTATCTCCATATCGGGACTCCATATGGGCGATCAGGGAAGCGTAGTCCTGGGATCCAGTCGGGATGGCCTGAAGGACGTTAAGGGCGTCACCTCTCAGCGCTACAATGAGAGCTGTAGCCTTTTCTGTGTTGTTCCAGTTATTTATGGAACAGGCCGCCTCGAACTGACGTAAGTAGGTGCTCCACGGGACCTTTCCGTCGAAGGTTGGGGGCGTCACTCTGCTATGTCCCGTTCCTGATATTCCCGGTGTAACGGTGGGCGGGCGTTGGCGCAGCTCGGCAAATTCCTCTCGTAGAGCGTTGAATTTCTCCTCCACCCCCGTCAGTGGGCGTTGGCGCAGCTCGGCAACTTCCTTTTGTAAGGCGTTGAATTTCTCCTCCACCCCCATCAGCGGGCGTTGGCACAGCTCGGCAACTTCCACTTGTAAGGCGTTGAATTTCTCCTCCACCGCCATCAGCGGTCGTTGGCACAGCTCGGCAACTTCCACTTGCAAGGCGTTGAATTTCTCCTCCACCCCCGTCAGTGGGCGTTGGCGCAGCTCGGCAACTTCCTTTTGTAAGACGTTGAATTTCTTCTCCACCCCCATCAGCGGGCGTTGGCGCAGCTCGGCAACTTCCACTTGTAAGGCGTCGAACTTCTTTTCCACTGCCGTGACTTCCTCACGCAGACCCAGTTCTAATTTCTTCAGGTCCTCGGCTAACTTCTTCTGACCGTCTTCTAGTTTGACAGGTCCTCGGCTAACTTCTTCTGGCCGTCTTCCATCTTCTTCAGGTCATCCTTCAGGTCCTTGGCTAATTTCTTCTGGCCGTCTTCCTTCAGGTCCTTGGCTAATTTCTTCTGGCCGTCTTCCATGCCATTTAACTTTTCTAGCAATGCTGCCAATTTCTCCTCCATTTTAGTTGTTTGTCTTGTAAAGGGCATGCACTCACGGGAAAATTAGAGAAAATGACCTGCTCGGGTTTTGAAACCAGGACCGTCAGGTGTTGTGCTTGACTTCGTAATCCGGCTTCTGACACCAGTTGTTACGTGCCACCCCCTAGTGGCACTTTTGTTAACTGGATTACGGTGGGGGTACAGAGCACAACACCAATTACTGCTTAAAGAAATAATTAACTTTATTGTGGCCAGAAAATTACACTAATCAGCAAATACAAGCAATTAGGAGCCTTATTCCAGTTTCCTCAAGACTTTTCCTTGAGCGCTCTTAGCCCTTCCACTTGTCAACAGACCACAGAAGTTAATCCGTCCTAATGAGTCCGGTGGCCTTGACAGAAGCTACCTGCCCCTCTTCCTCAGGTACAACAAATACAGTTACTTACGAGCACTTGATGTACGCTGTTAACAAGCTGGGAGAAACAATGTCAAGGATTTCGTAACTCGCACAGCACTTCGTCACCACACTTCTGTCGCACAAGATAATCGCTCGCACTAGCTCGTAAAACACAACAACAACCACTGCTTCACGGGTCACTCTTATATAGCAGGCCGGTGACTCAATAAATGCTTCTAGATCCATCCAGGGTCCACGGCTTCTCGAGGTTTCCATCGCTGGTCCAGTCATGAACATTCTGGACTATCTCTTTGTCCTAGTAGCCCTGTTGCATAAGGCGCGCGCAATACAGGAGGCAGGGCACAGCCCAGCCCTGGGGCAGTTGTGACTCATGCGGCGAGTGATGACACAAACTCACAGCCGTAACACTATAATAATATTAGTAGTAGCAATACAAGTGGGTGGACTTGCCGAGTTCTCATACCAACTCCAAGTCGTATCCCCTCCAATCTATCAACCATTCACTGTTCATGGATTGCATCACATATTCTGCTTGTCTTCACATGAAGCTCCGAAAGAATGACCATCTCGGCATTCTCTGGTAGGGGTTTTCATGGTACAGAAGCACTGTTTTGCACCAATGTTTTTAACACAATCTGGGTAAATCATGATCGGGGCGTAAAGGGAAGAATACAGGGTAAACTCAATTTTTAACACTAATTATACCAACCAGCTAGCTCAGTGCGATGAGTCACTGGCAGAATAAGTCAGAATTTGGGAAGTATCTGGGTTCGAATGTCGTCACCAATTCTGTGGTTTTCGGCTTCCCATTTTCCTTCCCAGCAATGAATGGCTGCATCCAATCCAATGATTCGTCGGAACTGGACCGATTGTGCGATTTAACTATACTGAAATGTACTTGGTTCAAACGTTCTTCGTATAGAAAATATTTAGATGGTTATATTTGCTTTGCACGTTATTGCTGATGAGGTGAAGAGCAGGAACGATAGAGATAAAGTTTGCGCTGACAATTGACCTACAAATGGGAATGGAGCAAAGAACCAAAATGGTGGGCGAGTGTACCTACTGTTTATAGAGCCCTAACTCCGAAGTACTTTCCTGTGGGTGGTTCATATGAGCAGCTGAGTTCTGAGGGCACGGGAATGGCCCAAAATATTGTCTAGTTAGAACAGGCGCTAAGCGCCGCGCCGTCTCGTCCGTCTGTGTGCCGGTAAATTGGGATGTGAAGCGAAGAATACACTCATGTGACAAGGTTTCATAGTCACCACTATTTGCTCCCACACATGTTTTATCTTGTTTGTGATTGTGAGAGCGCGTTTTGGCTCCTTATTACAAAACCCACTCATTCTTCCCTTCTTCAATGACAAAGCATACAACAGGGGATATGAACCGGTTGCACGTAACATGGTAGGGCATTAGCGGGGAATGTACATAGGCTTAGCTCAACTTCTAATAGGAAATGATACACTTCTTCAGTAATAAACTCCCAATACATGTGTAATCTATATTATTAATGACACACTGCTCCTCTTTGTTTTGACATTTTGGAACCTTAGTAGGGATACTACATGTAGGAGCATCAAAGGTGATAACAAACTCCAATGTATAGTCTGTGTTGCAGTTTGCTTTACTGCGCTTTGGCGGTCATAGTACAGTTCCCTCTCTGTGTTAACAAACAACACGTTATGCAACATGAAATCCTTTGCCCCGTTGAACTTTTTTGCCCTGCAGTGCTTCAAATTCCCTGCCTTACTCATTAACAATTGCTGTATTAATGCATATAACTTATCATCATTATCAATTACTATTATTATTTTTATTATTATCATCATTATTAATTTCTCATAAATAAGGTACAACTCAGTTTACAAGATACGGATTTCACAATCACGTATCATGTCAATCTTACTGTGATAAAAATATGACAATATGACAAGTATCCAGCAACACTGCCTTCGGTATTCGGGCAATTAGGTGTTTCATTTACAGTTCCTCTAGAGTAATTAGGTAATTACCAACGCCTTTAGAACAACTCCCGTGGAAGAGATCACCACTGGTAAAATTCTCACTCATTTTAGTCCCCACAGTTTTCGTATTTTTTTTCAGCCAACGGTGCGTACTTGTTTTTTATATTTTTGACCAGTTCATATCCCCTGGGTAGTTAGCATATTTTGGCCAAGCGGGACAGCCAAGTCTATCAAGTAGGCCTTTTGGTTTCTTTTATTGAGATAGACAATATCGGGTCCATTGGCCAAGATTTTCTGGTCGGTTAAAATAGGTATAACCCAATTATTATTAATAATATTATTATGCCAGAATTTGGGGATAAATCTTCACCATTTAGAAGTTCCGAGATGGTTCCGAAGTTAAGCAACTCTTAAGTCTGTTTTGAATTGTGCCATCATAGATCACACGCTGGGAAAGATTTAAAAAGAGGATCATTTAAGGGGCTGACGCTTCATGCAGTATAAGGGTAAATGCCAATTCATGCCCCAAAAGGGTACAGTCAAACAATCTACACAGATAGGAATTGGGTCACAGCCCCCGTGTTCTTAGGGGTGTGCTGAATTTGTTTGATAACCTGTATTTCTGGGGTGACTTGAGTAGCGTGAGTAACTATAGTTACTAGGGTCTAGGATTGCGGTAGTTGTCCTAGAACTTGAAATAAGATACCACCCTGGCATTTGTCTGGAGGGATTGTAGGAGGGAAAAAGCGGCGGGAAACCACATTCAGTATGGTCGCTATCAGGACAAGTATTTGAACTGTCACGTCTATTTCCGGACATCCAGCTTCCCCTTGCAGTCGCTCTGGGGTGCACAGATAAGAATTGATGACAGGCTAGAGAGAGGGAGGGAAAATGTTGCCATTCCATAGACCATATCGTTGTGCCCAGTGTCCTTCAGCTAATCTTGATTATTCAGCTTCAATATACTTGTCTCTGTAAGAAGAGAACCACCTCACACCACTCCCCAACAGCGACAGGTTTATGAGGGCTATCGTGTTGGAAGCCATTTTTCAGTGTTGCCTTAGTAATAAAAAAGTAATGCTTTTCAGTCGGTCAACACGATTGACCCAATGGTAATGGATTTTCCTTAACCTGAAAGGATGTGTGTGTTTTAGTGTTCAGTTTTGACTGGTTTGATGCAGATATCCATTATTCCCTGTCCTGAGCTAATCGTTTCATCTCTAAATAGCTACCACACCCTACATCCGAGGCAATCTGTTTAACATATTCTAACCTTGATCTACCCCAACAGTTCTTATCCTCGACCCCTCCTTCTATAACCAAGTTTGCTATTCCTGGGTGTCTTAGTATGTGCCCTACCAACCTATCTCTTCTCTTCATTAACAGTCGCCGGAGACATCTCTCCTCGCCCACTTGTCTTAATACCTCTTCACTTGTAACCCTATCTACCCATCTGATCTTAACCATTCTCCTGTAACACCACATTTCAAACGCTTCAATTCACCTCTTTTCTACTGCGCCAACAGTCCAAGTTTCACTTCCATAAAGCGCCATGCTCCAGACAAATGCTTTCAAAAATGACTTCCTAATACCTAAGTCTCTATTCGATTTCAACAGATTTCTTTTCTGCAGAAATGCTTTCCTTGCCTGTGCTAACCTACTTTTAATCCTCTTTGCTTCTTTCATAATCATCATTAGTTTTAAAAAAAGAGAATGATAAGTTAATTCATTAATCTCATGGTGGGTTTACCCATTACAATTGGGTACAATCATGTTGACCGACTGAAAAGCATTACATTTTGTTTTATGAGGGATTGTTTCTGGTCATAACTACGGGCAAGCCGAGCGGTTATCTTTAGGAACCTTTGTTCCGCCCTTTCACAAACTGCGGGCACGTGCCAAATAGGCTTAGGTCAGATAACAAATATACCTACTATAGGTCTTACAAACTAAGCCTCCGTGGCTTAGGCGGCAGCACGCTGGCCTCTCACCGCTGGGTCCGTGGTTCAAATCCCGGTCACTCCATGTGAGATCTGTGCTGGACAAAACGGAGGCAGACAGGTTTTTCTCCGGGTACTCCGGTTTTCCCTGTCAACATTTCATTCCAGCAACACTCTCCACTATCATTTCATTTCATCTGTCATTCATTTAATCATTGCCCCAGAGGAGTGCGTCAGGCCTCGGCAGCCGGCACAGTTCATATCCTCGCCGCTAGATGGGGGCTTCATTCATTCCATTCCTGACCCGGTCGGAGACTGGAAGCAGGCTGTGGATTTTTTTCATAGGTCTTACAAACTCACTTTCATACTATCAAACGGAGCCCACTTGGAGAGGCCTTTACAACTCTAATTTTCATAATACTTATCAAAAGAGAAAACCAATATATTATTTTTATTATTATTACAAAACCTATGTTGCTGTTGCTTACCATCTACTCAAACGTGCCAATGAGCCATACGCGCGGCACTGAAAGTGAATTTGCAGGTAGGCCTATCTACTTTTTAAACGCGGCTTCGGTGGCGTAGTTGGTAGCATGCTGGGCTTCTATGTCCAAGGTCACGGGTTCAAACCCGGCCGAAGTCTTCGGATTTTTAAGAGCGTTAAAAATCCCCCAGTATGCCTTCCTTCAGAGGGGAAGTAAAGGCGGCGGGCCCATGCCATAGATTTATGGCATGTAAAAGAACCAATCACTAACTACAATTGTGTGAAGCTAAATTTGTAGGTTGGATCAATTTGATTAACGCTGTATTAGTTCCAACGTTCTTCGCCAGCTGCCAGTCACGGTAGCATCTAGTAGCCAAGTTCGCGGCTAGGTGACGTTGACGGTAGCATTTGGTAGCAAAAGTTGGATCTTGAAATTGATCGTCTGCAGTGCTTACCTGAATTTCAGATAACACACACTAATACAGCCATCACAATTAACACCGGTTATCAGATAGATTCTACACACACCCCAAGTACACGGGGCTACATGACCACGTTGTCGCAACCCCTAAACTGAGGAACCAACCAACCATCAACTCAACAATCACCTCAACAAAATGCTAGGGGGGCACTTGAGCAAAAAAATAATAATTAAGAAATCAATAAAAATAAATTCTCTCTTAATAAAGGAGCACCAGTCCCTCCTACGAGGTGTCATCATTTTGATGCCGCCTCCTCGTTTGAGAGACTTGTGGCTTTATAGGCTCAGGGTTCCCGTAACTTGGAACAAAGCATATATAACACAATATTAACTCACATAAAGCTATGGAGAGTTCTCCAGCCTCAGGAGCTATGTTTTTACATAAGACACAGGAAATGAAACCACAAGTACCAGGTGAGAACCGTGCAGGTTACCACAAAACAACCTTGCTTCTCGTCACGACGGTCTCTTGATATAATTACATAAAATACACAATGACACAATAGACTTAGCGCTACACATGCCTAGAGAAGAGGCGTGTTAACAGATTTGGATACAAACCACAATTAAACTGTGGCTAGGCCTCGACCACAGCTGCCATGTCTACTCGCCTACCAACAAAACAGTCAAGGATGAGAAAACTAATTCACTACAGTACTTGGACATCGTGGCCATTAAGCCCCGTGTATTTGAGTGTGTGAATAGAATGTCTGATAACCTGTGTTATTGTGGACTCTGAAGTAGTGTGTCTATTTTGATTCGGGTGAGGATTGGAATGTTGGTGGTGGTGGTTGTTTTATTTGAGTGTCCTGAGCATCGTGGTTATTTAGCTCCGTACATTTGGATGTATGTGGAAATTTGTCTGATAACTGTGTTGTTGTGATGGTTGCATTGATTGTGTGAATATTTCGTGCTTACGTGGCCCCTTGCACTATGTTCTTATATGAATGAACTAAATATTGCATTCATCAACAGTTCTAGCTGTAGGCCTACTTCTACAATTCACCCAAAGTTCTAGCTGTATAAACCCTACGCTGCAATAAGAATGTTGTGTCGTGTCGAGTCGTCCTATGACTGCATTGAATTTATTTGTGAAATAATGAAAATGTGGGCGAGTGGTTTCGTGTCGGACTACCAACCCCCCAAGCTTGCAGGTTCGCTTCTGGCCGTGGTAAGTGATTTTTGAAAGGCAACAAAAATAACGGCACGCATGTCATACGATGTTGGCATGTTAAAGAACACATTTGAATTCAGTATGCCGTGTTCTTAATGGCAAAATTAATCTCGGGATTTTCCGGCAACAACAAATTCCTCCTTTCTCAACTAGAAAGCGCTATAGTGTCAAGGAGCTTAGATATCTAACCTCCTTGACTTCCATAGCGTTCCAAGGAACAACAAAATTCGACATGCAAGCTGCCCTCTGAGCGTCAAATAATAAAGCTTGCACCCAGCAACCGAGGGCATACGATATTTATTATTATTATTATTATTATTATTATTATTATTATTATTACTATTATTATGAAAAGCTTAATAAAAATATACAAAGCGAAGATGACATTCATCAATGTTGTCAGTCTGTCGGTCGATTTGTATTGAAACTTGCTTGCAACACCATAAACTAGTCAGCTCCGTGTATAGTACTTGTGTGTGAGTAATCTAATCAGTTGTGTTGGTGTGGTGTCTGTACTATAGTGTGTGTAGGCTACTTGCAATTGAGACTAGGATCAATAACAAGGCGGCCATAGCCTCAAGTTACGTTACATTCCGTCCTTTATCTGGTGTAGAAAAGGGGTATAACGAAAAAATACTTCTATGATGAATTGGTTTCGAACTCATCTCTCTTTTTATTTGTCCTCGCGAGGTTGATTGCACCTCGTCAAACCCTCGCACTATGATTTAAAAATATATGCTCAATGACTGAGTCACCAGACCGAGACACAACGATGTCGTCGGCGGTTGAAAAATTAGACTATGTATGTATGTATGTATGTATGTATGTATGTATGTCTATGCTATTCCTTATTATTCCCGTTTAGCTAAAAAAAATGCTAAGCTTGTAGTTTTACGTGGCCGTTAATCTCGCGATCACGAGCCATGTGACCTCTTTTTTACGTGGAATCCAAACCTCAGGACTTTGCTATTCACTTCGACATGTAGTTCCGAGTACCTGCATGTGTGTGGAATTTGTCTGATAACCTGTGTAACTGTGGTGTCTGTACTTGTGTGCGTATTTGTAATTTGCGTAGGAAGCGGCTATGGGCTTACGTTAGGTACCATCCCGGCATTTGTCTGGAGTAGAAGTGGGAAACCACAATCGGGGATGATATGCGGCGCATAGTTTCTTTTTTAATGGCCGGATACCTATCCTGCGTCTATCTCTAGGCAAGAGTTAATGAGAGGTAAAATGAATAAAGATAAATGAAACTGGACAATGAGTAGGAAGGAAGAGCCCGTGACCTATTAGAAGGTACCGTCCCGGCATTTGCCTGGAGTTGAAAATGGGGGACCATAGAAGACCACTTCAAGGACAACCAACGGCGAGTTTGAACCCATTCGTCCCCTAAGTTCTGAATAGCTCGATCCCATGCCCTTGGACTTGAGGCGTTCAGATGCAAAAGGGACATTATCCACTTGTTAAACAATTACAGGAAGAGGGAAAAACTTATAGTCACTCATATAGTTGTGCAATTCTTGATTTCTGTTCACTAACTCGTTAACATTTGATGACAAAGGTTTAGCCGGCAATTTTCAGTTACAGAAATCATTAGAAGTTAACAAAAAATGTATTATAAAATCGATAATGTCCCTTTTGATTGGGAATGATGCAAAAAGGACATTATGCACTTTTTTTTAAATTACAGGAACAGAAAATAACGTAAAATTACACATATAGTTATGCAATTATTGATTTCTGTTCACTAACTTATTAACATTTGGTGACAAAGTTTAAGTATGCAATTTCCAGTTACAAAAATCATAAGAAGTTAACAAAAAAAAAGTATTATAAAATGAATAGTGTACCTTTTGATTGGAAATGATGGATTGGATAATATGCATTTCAAGAATTTGAAAACTGCATCTAACAGGAACTTCAAATATTTAGAAGAGGAGCACGTAGTGTCATCTTGGTTCAAATCTTGATCTGCACCTGCATCAGTGATGAACTTATAAAATATTAGCCTGTCGTCATTCCGCCAATCTGCTCCATAATGCTTAGTGAGAATACTATCAACATTTTCCTTTTTTGATGCTGTCGCCTTTGGTGATTATAGGAGGTGCTAGGTCACTAAACGTTTTCATCGGCTTGCAGACAGATCGTGGAGTCCACATGGATAATGTCCCTTATGCAAAAAGAATCAATATTCAATGTGTAACTTAACCAGGATAATATCCGTTTTGACGTAAAATGCTACTACTATGAGATGAATATGTAATTCCACAAGATAGCAGTATCAATAACTCTAATTTCACAAAAAGTGGATAATGTCCCTTTTGCATCTGAACGCCTCACTTAACAGCGAGCGAAGTATCTCGGTCATTTTCAAAAATTAGACAATGTTCTCGGGAATAAAACGAGCTTAAAATCTGATCTTCAACATACTTGAAACTTGAAAATTATGCTTACATTTTCTGGGATAGCAAGCAGGTACATTAAATTATATTTCAATGTACATAAATCAATTATTCAAATTAGTTGCCGTCTCTTGACGAATACTGTAGTTAAGTTGGCATTGGCTAGAGCAGTACGGCTTCGGTGGCGTAGTCGGTAGCAAGCTGAACTGCTATGCCAAAGATCGCGGGTTCAAACCCGGCCGAAGTCGTCGATTTTTAAGGGCGTTCAAATCCCTCAGTATGCCTTCATTCGGAGGTCATAGATTTATGGCACGTAAAAGAACTTACCACTACAATTGGTAGTGTGAAGGCCTAGCAAAATTGTAGGTTATATTTGGCTGGTTAGAAACGCTCTATCAAGTTCCAACGTTCGCCGATAGGTGTTAGTGACAGTAGCATCTGATAGCCAAAATTGGAACTACTTGAAATTGAACTTGGTAGCCCACGGGCGTTCAATTAAAATACCCTGCTATGGCCATTCGGCTTCAATTCATATAAAATTAGCTAGAGCAAAATGAGTCTTTTTAACGATATCTCAGGCTTATTTAAGGCTCTGATTATATGGAAATTACTGTAGAATGTGCAGGCGCGCGTAATGTATTCGGACACCCGTGGGTGCTGTGAAAGGTTCTACTCATAGTGCTGCACTGGTTGTGAGGAAAGCAATAACAAACTACACCTTGCCAAGTAGGCCTACTGTTTGCTACAGTGCTGTATATCTACATGGAGATGCTTTTTGAGGATCTGACCAGTCTCTGAGCTGACTACCTAATGGACAAATTAATTAATATTTGATAGAGAAATGTGAAAAGGCTTGAGGTATAGAATGTCACTATGATCCATGGAGTGAGGGGCGGGTGGGCAGGGTCAATACGATGATTATCATTAGTGTGGACCGCCGGCTAATGGTGATGGCCGCCACATAATAGCGGGTGGATTGGCCGGCTAGCCGCGCACCCTCCCCATCTTGCCTGCCTGCCTGCCCTGCCAGCCATTCCTGCAGTTCATGTCGCCAGCCAGGAGCATTGCACTCCCCGACACTCATATATCTTTTTTAGGCTGGGGGAAAAAACATTCCTTGTTATTTTATTAATTTGATTTGGAAAGTCCTTGATAGGCTATGGTAAAAATCTGTGCAATTATGTTTATAAATTGTTGTTTGTTGTAGATTCTTTAGGGCTCTGCGACAACGTGGTCTTGTAGCCCCGTGTACTTGGGCCTCTTCTCAATTTTGCCTCACGAGGCTGAGTGTACAAGCCCTCCAGCCCTAGGACCAGAATTAAATTTCTTGGCAGAGCCAGGAATCGAACCTGGGCCTCCGTGGTGTCAGCCAAGAATGCTAGCCCCTACGCAACGAGGCGAACTTGAGCATTTGAAGAACGCGTCAAGAAAAACCGTAGGTTTACATTATCTGATCCTTCTACAAACTTTCCGCAAATTTCACTATCACTTCTTAGTGAAATTGTTACTGAAAGACTGAAATTTAGAAAACTTGTGTGTTCCTTGGTACCAAAAATTCTTACAGAGCAATACAAACAATGTCAGACAGTGCACTTGACTGTTTGACCCATTACAACGAAGACGATGATGATTCAATTTCACTCCAGCGCACAGTGGGTCAAAATCGAAATCTAGGGGGACAACATTATTATTACGTTTTAATCATGAATTTAGAGTGAAAGCAACGTATATAATTTGCTTACTTCATAATAAACATCAGTTAAGACCTTTTTTAAGCTACGTCTACACATGCGAAAAATTGTCTATGACTAGGAGTTGGATAGAGCATTCAGTTATCTCTTCAGAACAATTTTCTACCCCTAATTTACTTTTATCAAAATCACCAAGTTCCACTTTTGACATAATCGTCGAACCCAGTGCTTCAAACAGTTGTAAACGTGCGAGAACTGGTTGCGCGGCATCTTCTAAAACGGAAAATAACTAAGTAAGTTGCAAAAAGATGCAAAAAATCTTATAACAGGCCTAAACTTCAAGACTTTTTCTACATTTTAACATTAAGTAGAAAGTGACGCAGAGTGACACGACATACTAAAAATCTAAGTGAAAATATAATTTTAAAAATAATAGTTAAATATTATATAATGCAATTATAGCTAACATTACGTAACAATTACGCCCATTAATAACTGAAACACGTTACAAAGATTATACCTTCAGCTGCATGTTCCATCTTAAAGCATCACACTAACCACAAAGACAACCAAACCACAGCCACTTACATTCACCCTCCAATTCAGACTGCTCGAACAGCGGTGACAGATTTACACTATGATGCGTTTATATCCCAGAACAGTGAGCGGCAATTATATGAGAATGCTGTAGAAGTAATAAATTTTGATTTTTTAATTATGAAAATAAATAATTTTGTCCTCCTAGCTTTCGATTTCGACCCAGTGTGCAGCGGTGGAATGGAGGTACGCATTGTCAACAGTGAAGACTAAAACCAAACAAATATTGTCACCTCGAAATATGAGTTTTGTTACCACATGGTTCACAACACAGTCGGCAACGTTTTATGAAGAAGACATACAAAAACTTGTGCCACACTAGGACAAGTGTCTCCAAAATGGTGGGAGCTTTGTGGAAAGATGGTTTACGATTAGTAGTTTGTTTTACAATAAATAGTTTGTATCTGAACAAGTTTTGTTTTTACTATCTACCGGAGCTTACTTCCATGACGTGCAACGTAATTAAAAGTAAACACGCTCCTACGGTAATTACAATAACAGAGGTCATTAGACAAAACCCATATAGGCTACTACGCACAGAAGTTCACAGGGATGACCAAAGATGTCCCTAGCCTATAACTGAAGCAACAACATCCAAATGTGTAGCCTACGTTTTACGAGAGTCATTCCGTAAGTCATGGCAACTATGTTATATCTTTCGATAATGCTACAGCATGGGAAATCCACGATGTGCATTGAACCGTTAAGGTTGTGTGATATCTCAATGCCAACAGAAAATGGGCTTCGAGTACAGGAGTTAACAGCAAAGGTACAAATGAAAGCCACACAATGGAACTCTGTGTAAATTTGTTTTACACTAGTACAAATGGAACACAAATCAATCAATTAACATCCAGGGCACCGTTATGAGGCATTGGATCACTGCTCAATAAGACACGGACAAGTCAGTTCGGGCAGACAAGGGGCGCCCACTTCGCGGCGATTCTGCAGTTGCTGCGCGTCCATGTCGGAAAGCCTCCACCCAACGTGCAACTGTTCGGTAATCACCAACAGCATCACATAGTGCTGCATGACACTGTGTAGCATTTCTGCCACCGAGAAAAGTAATGTTCATGAATGATCGCTGTTCCAATCTGCTTACATCCATCTTGTAGCACGGCCAAGCTCAGAATTAACGCTGGTTTACGGGCACCTACTGCACTTACAGTCGCCTTCTGTCGGGTGAATTCTGTGCTGTTTATTGCGGGGTTTCGAATGTCTACACTGGAATTACCCTGATGTCATATTTTCGAAAGATACAACATATTGCAGTTGCCATGACTTATGGAATGGCTCTCGTATAACAAGTGCAAATCAATCAACCCTTAGAAATACTCTCCCGCAGAACACACATAGCCTACAGTATACATAATAAATTAATAACAAGAAAAAATTGAAATGTTCTGCGGGAGAGTATTTTCACTTTTCAGTAGAACACGAACAGGTTAGATTGCCTCAGGCATCAGGTTGTATTAATTTTGTTTTTGGGTTTATATTTGTTTGTACTTATACAATCAAATTTTATTTTTCATCAGCAATAAAGGTATACATATTTTTAAAACTAATTTTAAGGGTATTATTTAAAATTAAAATTAATTTTCCTTTCTTAAGCAACTGCCAGCCCCATGGTGTTTGGGTAGCGTGCCTGCCAGTCACCCGGAGGCCCTGAGCTCGATTCGCGGTACCGTCAGGGATTTTAGAAATTGACGTAAGGGCTGGAGCAGGGTGCACTTAGTTTCGTAAGGGCAATTGAGTAGCTGTCTGGACAGGAAAACCAAGATTAACAGCCGAGAGGACCCGACGCGCTGATCACGTGTTACCCCGTAATCTGCAGGCCAAGTGGCTGAACAGCGGCCGACTGGTAGGCCAAGGCAAACTAAAATCTGTATGTGGATCCACTCGCAAAACACCAATATCAAGAATAGCTTTTGTAATATGAGGAGCTTACATCAGCCTTTACATCAAAATCTCTGGAAGTTAGAAGGACGAAATCCAGTTATAAGCTATGGTTAACACTTACACTAATCGGTCAGCATGGGGAGAACTAAACACGTCTGGGAAATCCCACCTACCTGAGCAGGGCAGATCATCCATACGAAGTTAAGGGCCGACTGCAGCGTACAAATTATGGGAAATATTCTTTCATTAATAGTGGTGTTGATAATTGAAGCTCATTACCTGCCACAGTCTTAGAGCCTTTCCCAAACATATTGATGTTTAAGAGAAGACTGAGATTTTGTGTAAATACTACGATGTAATTACTATAGGTCCTAAATCGCGATTTGTGTAGCCTACATTAAGTGTGTTTGATATTATTGTTGGGAATTTTCTGTATTGTACAATTTGCCAACGGGGAATTACCCCCATTAACAAATGAATGAATGATTGTAAACAGTAGTTGTCAGTGCAGCTTGTTGACATTCCACAATTTTGAGATAAGTCTCCATATCAGATCTTTCTACACATTATTAGTAGACAAACACTGTTTTTGTATGTTGCAGTTCTAGCTGAGTACTCGTAGGTCATATCTGCATATTAGTTTACAATTATAGTTTTTAGAGCTTATTGCCTAAGTGTATCACAGCAATATTAGTTGGTTGAAGGAGACTGTTTGTTGATGAGATTGTCATTTCTCAGTCTTGGAACATTGTAGATATTAAAATAAATAGATATTTTTTCAGGTGCTTAATGCTTTAGTATTTATCACTAATGGTTGACACACTTTCTAAGGTGTTTGCCATGCTTTTTGCTTAGTTTGTGGATGTTATTGTAGGTTGAAAAGTTGCAATACCATTTGACAATAAGGCAACACTGATAAATGGCTTCAAAGCTATCTATATACGCTTAACTTAAATTAAGCTGAAGTGAACAGGTTCTGATAATGTTCACTTGACGATCGAAATTAGTCATACAATTTTATTAAACTCCCTATTTGTATGATAAGTTTTTAAGTGTATACATAATTCGTGTATCTATTTCAAGCACTAGGAAATTAATTGTAACTTCCCGCCCAGTCTAATTGGGCACATTCGTGTTCACCGACTGAAAAGCTTCTACTAATACGAATAGATTGCGATTTTCACATAAAATGTCGTCAACGTTCATGGTGTATTTGGATCTGAGTAGTATACGAACTAAATTCCTTTCTTCAATAATATACAATGCATTCTACATTCTTCAATATCCACTGATCAGGCTTCCTCATGTAGAATCCAAACCATGTTCGAGTCGGAATTGTTTCAAAGGTTGTGTCTATAGTCCACACATGCCACATTTACTATATAACCTATCACTCATTAGTACACAAAACAATTTGTGTCCAATGATACACAAGACGTAATGATTTTCTGGTGTGAAAAACGTAGATAATACGACGACATTTGAACACAAATTATAGCGTATCACATATCCATGGCTGATATGATATTAGCAGCATATAATGCACAGCATTTCAGAAAGTGAGGTACTAGAAAACAGAAGCCATTTATTACGTACATAACGCCCAAGTCACGACAACAGTCGAAAATTTTCTAGTAATTCTCCCGGCATAGCAATTTCAACGTACACTCAAGATGATTTCTAGCTTTATGTAGCCAAGTTATAATCCAGTTGCCCAAATTAAGGTCCAAATCATCCAGGCTTTGTAAAACTGATATATGGGCCTTTAGGAACTTTAAAAAGCACAATCTTCACACAAAACTTCGGATACTCTCGTACCTTTTATTACAAGACTCACTCCGCCTGCAGCCAGCGCTTTGTAATTTAAATACAATATCTTACGGAAAGTAATCAATTTCAATAGCATTGAATTATATAGGAGCTGAACTTAACCATGAAGAATTAGGCCACAGAAAACTTTACGAAATTATGGGTGCTGTGGATGAGGGCGACTTACATTCAAGAGTTCAATGCGGAGGCAACTCAGAACAGACAATATATTAGAAAGTAATACACATCACTTGAGATTCAATAAAAAGCACTTTGTGAAAGCATACTTTGTGGTGGCAATGTTCCAAATGCGCCGCTAAGAAAAGCATCGCCTGCACCGTAGCAGCGAGTCATACTTATGTAGCCACACTAGATGCAAAGTTAACGAAGGGAATCGTCATTCTCACGCACGACGGAAGTAAAATAAGTCTAACAGTTCAGATACATAATGTTAAATTTCTCTAGCGTGGATCTCCCAATGCTAAGCGTAAAGGAAATAACATTATTACTAATTTATACTAGAAGTGTCTGTCTGTTACTCTTTCACATAGAAACAACTCAACCGATTTAGCTGAAATTCTGCAAGAACATAGTTTATATACCAGGGGAAAACATGGGACTATTGCCATTTCGAAATGTTTTACCGTTTCAGTATGGTGACAAAACTTGCTGCCGCGTCTCGCTCGGAGAGGGCAGGTTGCATATATTTACCCTTACCCACACGTTTCAAAGCTACATTATTATTTGCTTTCGATTCACGTAGGTTAAAACAATAAAAATGTTCGGGGTCTAAGATACACACACGAGTACATCTTCACCCGTATGAAGGACGGGCAACCAACTAATTAATAATAATAATAATAATAATAATAATAATAATAATAATAATAAGCCAAATCAAAGTGAAATTCCAGCCTAATAGATCCAAACCAAAAACTAAGAGATTACTAAGAGTGGATCCGGAGCACCTCAAGCAGAACACCAAAGAATTTCTTCAGGCCATAAAAGAGCGAAATCCCAGACTGGAGGGACTTAGGAAACTCAATTCTGACATCAGCACAGAAGTTTAGGGCAGCCCCCAAGGAAAAGGAAACACATATGGTGGAACAAAACCTGTGATAAAGCAATTGAAGACAATTAAAGCCTGGAATAAATGGAACGGACATCAGACAACTGAACGATGGGAATTATTCCTTAAGATCCAGAAATCAACAGCTAAGGTCATCCGCAGGGAGAAGCGGACATACGACAGGAACAAACTCAAAGAGATAGAACAGGATTTCCTAAAAGACAACACCAGAAATTTCTATAAGACCTTCCGTGAGAGTCTGTCTAGTTATCAACCACCTAGCATATGTTTCAGTAGACCAGATGGCTCACTAGAAACAAACATCAAGTAAAACTGCAAGATCTTAGCAGATTACTTCCAAGACCTACTCAATTGTGACCCACCGAAAGAAAATATGCACTTTGAAAAGCCTGCACCGAATCCAGATTCACATCCACCGACAATGGAAGAAACAGCAGAAATCATTCAATCTCTTAAAAATAACAAAGCACCAAGAGAAGACGGTATTACCGCTGAAATGTCGAAACTCGGAGGGGAAGAGGTCACCAGAAGAATCCACGCAATTTCAAAAGCAATTTGGGAAACAGAAGTGATCCCACAGGACTGGAAGTGCGCTTTAATACATCCATTGCACAAGAGAGGTAACAAAACTGATCCAAACAACTATAGAGGTTTATCCCTATTATCTGTGGCCTATAAAATCCTATCTACAGCTCTTCTGAACAGACTAGAGAAACAAACAGACCATTTGATTGGTGAATATCAAGCGGGTTTTAGGAAAGGGCATTCATGTGCTGAACAGATATGGAATCTGAAGATGATTTTGAAGATCCGCAGATCCAACCCCACAATTGTCACCTTTGTGGATCTAAAGAAAGCATATGATTCTGTGGACATGCAGACCCTGTTTGAGACGCTAGAAGAATTTCAAGTGGACAGGAAGACCAGAGAACTGATTCGTCAGACTCTCACCAATACAACATCGAAGGTGAAGTTTCTTGGGGAAATTTCTGACTCTTTTGAAGTACGAACAGGTGTTCGCCAAGGAGACAGACTTTCACCCCTTCTATTTAACCTGGTTCTAGATAAAGTCATCAGAGAGTGGGAAAAGAACATCAAAGGCGTTAGCATAGGAACTGCTGGAAACAAAATCAATGTGAAATGCTTGGCTTTCGCAGATGACCTAGCGATTATCACTAGGAACAAAGAAGAAACTAAGCATGCTATTGAGACATTATACAGAATAGCATCACAAGCAGGCCTTCAAATATCATTTGAAAAAAAAAAAAAAACAAGTACATGCAGAATTTTCAGCAAAAGAACAAGAAAGAAAAAATAGAAACAGCGTATGGAGCAATATCACAAGTAGATTTTTTTAAATACCTTGGAGAAATAATTCTTCCTTCAGGATTGGACAGTTTGGCTAACACAGAAAGAGCCTCAAAACTTCATAGAGCATTCAGACTAACATGGGATCACTATAATAAAAGAGTAATGTCACATAATGCAAAACTGAAACACTACAAAACAGTTGTACTACCGGAAGCTCTATATGCTTCAGAAACCAAAGCTTTAGGAGGTCATTATAAAATTGCAAATATAGAAGAGCAAGAACGTAAAATTCTTAGAAAAATATTCGGCCCCACACAACAAAACGGAATTTGGATTAAAAGACGAAATTCAGATCTATAACGTCACACAGATAGTTTCAGCAACACTGTACGAAGAAGACGTTTAACATTTTATGGACACCTCTTCAGGATAGACGATTATAGACTTACAAAAAGGTTATTCAATGTAATAAATTCTCAGAAGTCAAGGATAGCCTGGCTGGATGAATCAAGAGAGGACCTGCAAGAGTTGAACATCGGAGAAAATATTCTGAGAAACCGCAAAGTCTTCATGACCGCAGTAACAAAGCACAAGTTTAGGGTGAAAACTAGTGGCAGGACTGGAACCAAGTGGACAGAAGAACGGAAGAAGCAGCACAGTGACTTCATGAAGAGATTTTGGGAAGATGGGAAGGCGAATATCATCAAGCCGAAAAACGAGTTCAAGCGCGCTCTATAATGGGCAAAACGCAATAATAATAATAATAATAATAATAATAATAATAATAATAATAATAATAATAATGTATGTTTAAGGACTCGTAAGTTGGTTATAAACAACCTACAGACAGATCGCCACACCAAATGGGAGGCAGCATTTCAGTAGAAGATGTAGTACTAGTAAGGACGTGTAGATTTGTGTTATGAACAGTGTAGGGTACGCCCACGATCACATAACGGACGCTGCTGACATTTAATTGGGTGCGAACCACTACTTTATGCCAAGAAGAAATTGTCAACAAGAGAAGTTGTTCGAAGTGTGCGTCCATCACTGTAATGTGGTTCGAACCTGAAATCGGTTCAGGACGGTGGGTACAGTGGAGGACCTAGTCCATAAAGGCCGTCCACGTTCATAAACTGCAGCTAAGAGCCGCTTTCGCAGACTTTTGGCTCGAAAGAGCCGCGGGTTGAATGCTACGGAACTCCGTTCGGCGCTCGCGGGGGGTCACAGCAAGTCGCGTGTCCACGCAGTGTGTATAGTTGCAATTGTCAGGGCCTAGGATTGGGGTAGGTGCCTAACGACTTGAAATTCGGAATTTGCCTGAAGGAAGCGTTAAAAACGCCGAGATTCGTACCTTCGATCTCTGGACTTCAGTCAGCGCCCCATAGCAGTCGTGGTGTAAGAAATAGTGAGAGGAAAACGTTCTATTTGGGTTTGTTGTTGTTCGATATTGATTTGTTTAGGGGCTTTGCGACATTGTGTACTTGTGTGTGTTGTGACTTGTCCGATAACATGTGTTATGTGATGAATGTATTAGTGTGTGTGTTTGTACAGTAATTCAGTTGAGGATTGGGAAGGAGACGGCTGTGGCCTTAAGTTAGGAACCAATCCAACTTCTAACTTAATTTCTAGTTTACGTATCTTATTCAATTGTAGTATTTGTGTATTTTATTTTAACTATGTGGTTAAGTGTAAGAGAGGGCCACGAGCCCTAACTTCGCCACTGCAAAAGACATAAATAAATAAAATAAAAATAAATAAACATTTTCCTGGAGTAGAAGTGGGAAACCACGGAAAACCACTTCCAAGATGACTGAGGCGGGAATCGAAGCCCACCTTTTCTCAATTTTGCCTTACGAGGCTGAGTGTACCCCGTTTCAACCCTTAGACCAAAATTAAATTTCGTGGCAGAGCCGGGAATCAAACTCGGACCTCCGGAGCGACAGCCAAGCATGCTAGCCACTACACCACGAGGTGGTGTCTATTGGGATTCTTCGGCGAGGAGCAAATTTAAGAAGTTCTCAAAGCAGAGAGGTGCTTCAACTTGAAATATAGTTTACAACAGCGTAGGTCAATCCGAACACAAAACGTTAAAATATAATATCCAACATTCAACAGAAAAATCTCTCTGCAATTTATTTATTTATTTATTTATTTCTTATGGCAAAATTATGATACATTGCAGCAAAGAACTAAAAACTAACAGATAACAAAAATGGCAATGCAGGACCTTGGAGTAATCAAATTATAACACAAGGAGAAATCAGATCCTAAGTAACAGCCATAAATTTTCTGCACGTTATAATCAGTACGAGTTCTTCGAGCGTTCCAAGAGGTAATACTTTATGACTTAAGAAAAATGCCAGCGGAGTAAGTTAGAACGAACCGTGGAGATCAAAGCACCGGGTTGCTAATGTAGCAAATAAAAAAATGCAGAAGAAAAGAGGACTGCAGAAATGACAGTGCTCAGGTGGCATTGAAGTCATCTATTAGAGACAAGACAGATTAGGAATCAATAGTGAGTTTCCGCTTCATTCACTCCCACTACATGATTGTAGTTTCCCAAGCGAAGCGCTGAGAGTCAAGGCCCACGGGTCTGTAGCTGCCCTGAGGCCAGCGCAGCATCTTCCTCCCCACTCCTTGCCCTGCCAGTGCTCGAGTTGAACTCCCGCGGCGAGTCGACCGTGGGAACGGCACGGGTCACGATCTGAGGCGATGCGGATCTGTATAGTGCCACCAAGATAGCGCAGCCACCCCCATTCAGTGTGGCGCACCTCCCACATCTCTCTGCGACATCCCCAACTTCAAGAAAATATTCCACATCCCTAATTACTATGGTTCGGTTGTTTCAGACCTAAAGAATAACAAAATATGCAAGCAAATATGCCCTACAAATTAGCTTAATAAGACCAAAAATCTGTAAAATAAAACCTATGCATTTTAGGGATGTGTAGCGAGTATTAGAGTGTTGCTAACATAAAACGCAATAATACAGCTGACACATTTAATCACGCTACAATACCTACTGCTCGGGTCCAAGCTCTGTGAACTTGTGGGGTGATGGGAAGGGGCAGAGAAGGGATAGGCGAGAAGAAAAGGTCCTGTCAACAGTCCACCGTTATATATGGTATTCCTGTCTATTCGAATACTGCTAACATAAGGCCGTTGCTCAAACCACTGTGGTGTTGCGAATGAGCGAGAGAGTGAGTCACCGACCAATGTATTTGGTTGTGTTACAATGCACGGACCGGGAATGCAGCACGTCTGTCATCATATATCGTCATCGTCCACGATCCACATTCCTCTCAGGTTCACGTAGCTTGGACCCGAGCAGTACTGGACCCATCAAGGCAAAACTGGGCGTAAGATAAGTCGAAGTTTACTTGTTTACTATTGCTCTGAGCTAAATCTGTCTCCTGGGATGGCATCTTACTCAATGAGACATCCGTACAGAAGCCTTTTCTTGGAATCAGGTCTTCTAAACCTGCAAGCTGCTTATTACGGGAATTCAGAGAAAAGTATTATCTACTGCACCATTTACAAATCCCGTGTTTAAAACTCCACCTGGATAGCATGTACCTAGTCAAAATATTTAAAAAAAAGGTTGAAATATGTTAGTTATTGTCGTTTTAAGGGGCGGAACTACAGGGTCATCTGCCCCTAAGGTTGAAATATAACCAAATATGATCTAATATTGGTATATTGGCTTTCACGGCCAGTGAATTAAAACTCAGCAATTCTTCTAGGTTTGTCCGTGTCTTGTGTGGGGTTTCGCTTAGGACACAAAGCTGGCTCATCGGCGGGTTCTTGGTGTCCCCGCCCGGACCCCCACAGGAGAATCGAACTGCGCGATGAGCCAGTTTTGTGTCCTAGGCGAAACCACACACAAGACAAGGCACAAACCTAGAAGAATTGCTGAGTTTTAATTCACCGGCCGTGAAAGCCAATATACAATTTTTTTGGAAGCCTACATGGGAGGTTTAGGCTGCTTGAGCTTTCGGTTCTCGCAGTCAAGAAGTGCAGTTGCACTCTATATAAAGGGAGGTATCGCGCAGTTCGATACTCCTGTGGGGGTCCGGGCGGGGACACCAAGAGCCCGCCGATGAGCCAGCTTTGTGTCCTAGGCGAAAACCCACACAAGACACGGCACAAACCTAGAAGAATTGCTGAGTTTTTGATCTAATATTACTTATTATTATTATTTATCGTATGGCTTGTAGTGCCGGGAGTGTCCGAAGACATGTTCGGCTCGCCAGAGGCTGTAGCTGCTTCCAGCGGACACCCTTAGGGTGAGCTACAAGATCCGTTCATTTCAAGTAGTTCCAACTTTCAAATTTCAAGGACGCCGAAGTAGATGGAGAAATCAAAGGAATGGTCTCCCTCAAGGCAGTGGATTGGCTCCTATTCTTTTCAACATCTACACAAATGACCAGCCATTACCAGAAGGCACTAAAAGTTTTATCTATGCCGATGATCTCGCAGTTACTACTCAGACTGATACCTTTGATGAAGCTGAGATTTCTCTAACTGTAGCATTAGAAGAGCTAGGTATTTACTATGAGAAAAATCACCTGAGACCAAATCCAGCTAAGACCCAAATTTGCGCCTTCCATCTACGGCATGTACAGGCCTCTCAGAAACTCAATGTATTCTGGAAAGGGAGTTTACTGGCATATTGCTTTACACCAAAGTACTTGGGAGTTATGCTGGATCGCACATTAACATACAAGAAACATTGCCAAAACTTAAAAACATAAGATAGCTGCTAGAAACAACATCCTACGCAAATTGTCAGGAACCAGTTGGGGAACACAACCACAAGCAATCAGAACATCAGCTCTAGCTCTATGCTACTCTGCAGGCGAATATGCCTCTCCGGTTTGGTACAGATCAGCCCATGCGAAGCATATCGACATCGCTCTCAACGAAAGTTGCAGGATCTTTACAGGATGCTTAAAACCAACACCTATTGAGAATATCCAACTTCTAGCTGGTATTGCTCCTGGTGAGATTCGTAGGGAGGTAGCAGATAAAAAAGAGAGGCTCCAATCATCTACTTCAGAAGCAGATCCCCTCTATGGATACCATCCTGCCACACGGTGGCTGAAATCTAGAAAGTGTTCTCTCCGCACATCAGTTAAGCTTCAAGGGAAAGCAGAGAATGCTAGGATCAAGATGTGGAAAGAAAGAACTAACCACCTTTCCAACTGGATGGAGCCGAAGGAAAGTCTTCCATGTGGACACCAGGAGAAGTGGACAACTTGGAAAGCCCTTAACAGACTCCATACAGGAGTCAGCAGAACAAGAGTAAATCTGCGGAAGTAGGGTTTCTCAAGCGACTCATCACTCTGTGACTGTGGAGAGCTGCCGACAATCCAACATTTATACCAGTGTGACTTATGTCCTTCAAAGTGCACTATGAAAGATTTGATTGCAGCCTCCTCCAGCGCTATTGACGTCGCCCAATACTGGACAAAAATCATCTAGCTCAAATTTGTTGCTTCAATATTTGATTGTTTTGTATAATAGACAGGGAGGCGTGGAAAGCTGCATCAAACCAGTCAAAAGACTGAAGACTCAAACAACAACAGAAATGTAGATATTCTATATTCAATAATCAAAATTCATATTGATACTTCTGACACGAATAAAGAAAGAAAGAAAGAAAGAAAGAAAGAAAGAAAGACTACCAGCTATCAATGATACCTAGTGGTGAACGTTGGAACTTTGATAGAGCGTTCCGACGAAATCTAACCTAACAATTTAGCTGCACACAAGTTTAGTCTGTGGAAGGATCTTTTACATGCCATAAATCTATGACATGGGACCGCCGGTTTTACTTCCCCTCCGAAGGAAGGCATAGGATTTTTAACGCTCTTAAAAAATCCGACGACTTCGGCCGGGTTTGAACCAGCTATCTTGGGCACAGCAGTTCACCATGCTACCAACTACGCCACCGAAGCCGCATCTAATATCACTAAAATGAGCGAAATATGATTAAAACTATAAAAATGGTCGAAATATGCATTTATAGGCAAAATAAAGTTGCTTTAAACGCCGTCAGAGACCCTTCGTTCGCACTTCTTTTTCAAATTTCGGGCAAAGTAAGCTCAGGAAAAAAAAAAAAATGACGTTTCCTTAACTTCCAAACTTTACTAATTATATGTAAGGGACAGAAAAATATATGAACGAAACTACACTGGTCAAAATAAGTTTTCCATATTGCATGATGTTGTATTTTCATTGTTGTATGACGACATTTCGTTTTTGCACATTGGCTCCTGTGTTAACACGTCTGTTTGTTTGTTTGTTTGTTTGTTTGTTTGTTTGTTTGTTTGTTTGTTTGTTTGTACCGTGCACTGTTATTGGACATGGAGTTAGTGCATACAACCTGCACAAATGGGGGAAGTGGCCAAACCCCTGCTGTGATTGCGGTACATCGAACCAGACCATCAGGCACATTGTCGAAGATTGCAAACTAAGAGCGTACTTAGGTGATCCTAACGACTTTTTCAGTGCTGCACCATCGAGCCTGGACTGGAGAAATAGACTGGACATAAGGTTGATATCTGTGCTTGTATGCACTAGTTATTATTATTATTATTATTATTGTGTTTCATGTGTACTGCCATACGCAACATAAATAAATAAAACTGTTATCGGATAAAGCACGTGTATTATATTTGGTCCACAAATACATAAGCTTGCAATATGCAAAACGTTTTTTGACCAAGGTAAATTAATTTGTATTTGATACTTTTAAATAGACATTACACATTACACTTAAAACTTACAACCAAAAAAATAATAGGCGTAAGTTGCCCTTTCCCTTTAAATTCACATGTTTGTTTTTTAAAGAAAGTGTCTCATCACGACTTCCTATATTTTAAAGCTACCACAAATCAATTTTGCATGATTGTGCATTTTAAATCGTGTGAACAACATACACTAGAATCTTCTACAAATCATTTGCCAGTAAATTAAAAAATATATATTATATCCAAAAAGGGAGCCTCCGTGGCTTAGGCGGCAGCACGCCGGCCTCTCACCGCTGGGTCCGTGGTTCAAATCCCGGTCACTCCATGTGAGATCTGTGCTGGACAAAACGGAGGCAGACAGGTTTTTCTCCGGGTACTCCGGTTTTCCCTGTCACAATTTCATTCCAGCAACACTCTCCACTTTCATTTCATTTCATCTGTCATTCATTTAATCATTGCCCCAGGGGAGTGAGTCAGGCCTCGGCAGCCGGCACAGTTCATATCCTCGCCGCTAGATGGGGGCTTCAGTCATTCCATTCCTGACCCGGTCGGAGACTGGAAGCAGGCTGTGGATTTTCATTTTCATATTATATCCAAAAATAAAATTGAATAATTTCCGTATTATGTTGCAAATATCAAAACATAATTGTTGTTTGCGGTGACAGCACAGCAATGCCAACGTTCGAATCACAAACAGTATTTATTTTTGGTTTTCTTAAATGAATTTAGGTATTTCTTTCTATTATTGGGCATAAATTGTTCCATATTCTGTAAAATGTTAAGTCAATTTGGGAATACCGAATGAAAAACAAAATATGGGAGGAAGAGGCAGGGACATGGGATCCTACTGTATGTTCTAGACTGGGGTCTTACAAACAACACGAAACAAAACAAGAATCATATAATTGATTCAATATGTTGGGACTTCATGGTGAAAAAGCTGTCTGACATCAAAAATTAACTCAGAAAGATATGCGATGTACTGGTGACCAATTCAGTGTTCTTTAAATTTGAGAATAACTTAATGTTGCGGCAGTAGTTAATATTGAGCGTGCAAATTAATTCTAGGTTTACTAAAATATATTTTTAACAAATGATTACATTTACAGCATTGGATGTAGTATTTTACTCATTAAGCGAGATATCCTATACAGATGGGCGTCACAATATCAAAAAGGCTTACAAAATATACGAGAGATTTTGTTTCGAGTAACTTATAATCTTTGTTAGTAACATAAAATATGCACTTTTATCGCCTTCAAGTCTTGACCTTTAACGATAAGGTCATCTAATATTCAGAATGCTCAGCAAGTAATATTATAAATTAGTGGTTAGTAAACGTATTGAAACGAATGTATTCTATTCTTTTTTTATGTTAATGTTAGAATTACATATTCAGTTTTGGCTTCTTTAATACATTTAGGTATTTGTTTCCATGCCGGCACCGTGGTGTTGGGGTGGCGCACCTGCCTCTCACCCGGAGGCCCCGGGTTCGATTCCCGGCTCCGTCAGGGATTTTAGAAACTGACTTGAGGGGTGGAACGGGGTACACTCAGCCTCGTGAGGACAATTGAGTAGCTATCTGACAGTGAGGCAGCGCCTCGATCACGAAAACCAAGATTAACGGCCGAGGGGACCCGATGCGCTGATCACGCGTCACCCCAATATCTGCAGGCCAAATGGCTGGGAAGCGGTCGCTTGGTAGGCCTTGGACCTTCACGGGCAGTAGTGTTAAGGGTTGTTATTTCTTTCCATACTTCAAAATGTGTATTTGGGAATACCGAATGAAGAATAACATTTGGTCAGGAAGGAGAGGGACATGGGATCCTTTCAAAAAACAAAAACTCAAGAGTCTCCCCTAAGTTGTTATGTACATAAGTTCGACGCATTCCTAGATCGGACAATATACATTTTCTTTTCAAACACATTCCAAATGAGCGTTTCCAGATCAGTGCAAATATAGTCGCCAAATACCATGCCATTCTTCAGTCCCCTTCTACTCCGCCAACTAACACGTGATCCACCCATCAACTTGACTTCACATTATTTTATTTTAGATACCACTCTATGTTTTAAGACGACAAGGTTAAGTTTTATCAACTAACTAGAGAACACTGTGAACGTGAATCTCCCAATCTAGCAGAAACTGTGTATACATGTTGGTCAGACCACAAAGAAACATCTGTGATGTTATTTTATAAACAAATTCATTTGAACCAATCCTAGATAATACAGACGCGAGACTTGGAGCAGCATGTGAGCTCTCTTATGCACGAGGGGATGAAATACCATCATACCATACCTGTATGTGAACATTCACCATGTTTCCTTGTGCGAACTACATCTTGCTTTAAGAAAACATAGCTAATAAATAACACACATTCTTTTCACCAGCATGGATGGGAAACCCACCCCCTCCCCAGAAATCCTACTGATCTTTCATGGAAATGCAAATATAGCATCACAAATCAAAGGGAACAAAATTATCATTTTCGCTGTGGCCTTTAATCTGAGAGGAACAGAGCTTCCTAGCTACTTGACAATTGCCAGTTGAGGACCAGTAGCAATCTTTATGGTATCAACGCTTCATCTCTACCTTGAGGCTAGGCACGAAATCATATACCATACTTACTGTTCCGTATCAACCACAACACCGCCATCGAAAAATCACGACCGGTAATATTACGGTAGATCACACGAGTCAATCTCATAAATAGCATAGCCACAAGGTACATATCGCGGCTTACATCAGACGATCTCGCAGACTAATATGTTACAACATTCTGATCTATTATAATTCATTCTACAAGCACAATATTTTCCATGGTATTTCGTTAACACATACTATGTTAATATAAATATCTGAATACAATTTATAAATGTAGACAGATATTCAAATCAGTACTCAGAGAAAACAATACCAGCATCGTTCGTGGAACAAGGCGTGTGGTCCAAATAACGTTCGCAAATTGCTCACAAGGCTATCGCAACAGTAACAGGTTTATCACTCGACAAGAAGATTCTCATGAAACAAATGTACGCTATAATTTATCTTTATTTGGCGAGTAACAGTTCTAGAAAGGTAACCATCTATTACAGATATTGCACAGCTTCGAACAGTTGAAATTTCATAAGAACGCAGAATTAGTATTTCACTCTACTGCTTACAACGAACAGTCTACAAACCTTCAAAAATGCCATTGGCTCATTAAATGAATGACTCGTGATGTAGTGGCTGGCATAAGTGGTTCGATTTCAGGCTCTGTCAAGAGATTTCATTTGGTTTGAGGTACTAGAACGGTAGGCCGATCATTACATCAGGCCAGTGGGCTACACGAGTTCACTTTACTATTCTTTCACTTTAGCGCAATACATGTATTGCAGGTTCGCTCCTGGCCGTGGTAAGTGATTTTTGAAAGGCAGCAAAAATTGCGACACCATGTCATACGATGTTGGCATGTCAAAGAACCCATTTGAATTCAGTAGGCCGTGTTCATAATGGCAAAATTAATCTCCGGAGTTTCCGCCAACACCAATTTCCTCATTTCTCTACTAGAAAGCACTATAGTGTTCAAGGAGCTTAGATAACTAACCTCCTTGACTTTCATAGTGCTTCAAGGAACAACGAAATTCGACATGCAAGCTACCCTTTGGGTGTCAAATAACAAAGCTTGCACCCGGCACCCGAGGCCATACGATATTATTATTATTATTATTATTATTATTATTATTAATGTATTATTATTATTATTATTATTATTATTATTATTATTATTATTATTATTATTATTATTATTAAAAAGATTAATCTATTATCATCCAAAGGCAGCGAATAATAATAATAATAATAATAATAATAATAACAATAATATAAAAATTTCGTAAGACATACACAAGTAGCTGTTAGGATTTGAGCAATTGCCCACAGCCGACTGCGTATTGCAGACTTTCCCCGTTCAAGCGCGTTGTACAAATGTAAACAAATATATGTGTGTATGTCTACCGCTATTATTATTTCCCTTCCTACAGAGTCGAGAATGAGATTAGATGAATTTCTGTGTGGCGGATGGATTTTACGGCCGGTTTTACTTCCCGATGCCAACGTCAACAGAAGAGTTCATGAGAGATAATAATGATCGTGTGGCCTGCGGAGAGTCCGAGTGCAGGTCTTTCTAGATGGCGCACGTGGTCGTAATGAGGATGAAGTGGTGATGAAGACGGCACATGCACCCAGTCCCCGCACCACGGGATTAAAATCCCTGATGGCTCGGCGGGGAATCGAACCCGGGGCACTTTTGGCCAAAGCCTAGGGCGCTAACAATTTAGCCACGTAGCCGGACTTAATGAGAGAAGAAGATGAATGAAACTGAGCAAGAAGTTGGAAGGTACC
Source organism: Meconema thalassinum (assembly GCA_946902985.2). Lineage (NCBI taxonomy): Eukaryota > Metazoa > Arthropoda > Insecta > Orthoptera > Tettigoniidae > Meconema > Meconema thalassinum. Next base: position 792,689,265 of record OX336390.1, read on the forward strand.
ATCTCGGCGTTTGCCTGGAGTTGAATTCTCCACATTTATTAATTATGATTTAATAAAAAGGGCTAACATATTTCTGTGACTGAAAGATCTCTTAACTCCAAGCTCACAATGTTCAACAGGATTACTCCCAGAATCTGCACTGATATTACGTGTAGTCGACAAATTAAGCAGCGACGGTTCTTGCTTAACTACTCGTAACAAGGCATAGAATTCACTGCAGACTGTTTGATTTTATTTTGAATTAATCACTTAACAGTCGTTATGGTATAGTTGACATTGAAAGTAGTACTACATACGTCAATTGTTTTCGATACCTCAGGGATCTAGATCTAGATATTTCCAAGCCACACATTACGCGTACAATCTGTGAATTGTCAATATTGTTGGCTTGACTTTGGGTCCATGATTCAATGTTCCTCAGTAACAGGCGATACCAGGAGTAACTCGAGGCCCAATTCTTGGACTTCGTCAACAGTTTTCAACACGTCGTCTCACGACAGATAGCATACTACTAGAAGTTCATTACATCGAAACAGAAATCAAAGTGTACAATCTATAGCTGCCAAATCCCCATTCAGTCATTAAGATGAACAGTGAACTCAATCCGCGCTGTTAGGAGCACACGTGCGCATTAATTCGAGTCAACCTCCTCGGTGGATCAGTGGTACAGTGCCACCTCATGATCCCAAGACCATGGGTTCGATTCCTGACCGAGGAGAGTGACAAAGATCCAAGGCACTCAGAGTCGTACGATGTCAACTCGTAAAAGTTCTCTCGTATCACATTTAGTGGTTACAAGACAAAGACATTACATTTCAGTTACAAGTCACCTGGTAGAGTCCTGGTTTTCACTGCCAGATGGCGGTGGTAAACAGAACGACGAAATTGGAGGGCGGATCACCACAATGGCACCAACTCTAGGTAGCCGAGACCATACGATTACAATAATAATAATTATTATTAGTATTAGCACTCTTGGCTGTCACCGCGGAGGCCCAGGTTCGATTACCGGCTCAGCCAAGAAATTTAATTCTGGTTCGAGGCCCGGAACGTAGTACACTCAGCCTCGTGAGGCAAAAATGAGAAGAGGCGGATTCGATTCCCACCTCAGCCATCCTGGGAGTGGTTTTCAGTGGATTCCCACTTCTACTCCAGGCAAATGCCGGAATGGTTCCTAAATTAAGGCCACGGCCGCCTCCTTCCCAACCCTCGTCTGAATTACAAATACACACACTAAGACAGCCATCACAATAACACATGTTACCAGACGAATTCACACACACACTAGTATACGGGGCTACACTACTACGAAGTCGCAAAGCCCCTAAATGAATCAACAACAAAAACTATTAGTATTACCATTCTTGTTTTATTTGGGCCAACTAAGGACCACGTCATTTCAAATGTCTCCTTTTAGCTTTAAGATTAGCCCAGTATTCCTTCATTCGTAGACGGTGTTGTTCTTTTCTCTCTTTTGTCGACTTAGGTTGGAAACTCCGATGTCAAAGAGTTTTCTCTTAAGCTGGCCACGCTCCTGGATATCTTCACGTGAGGTCCCAATCTCGCGCTGTTCGTTTTGTATCTCACTGGACCAGGAGAAAAGTGAAAATGCGATGAGTTAATTGTGTTTAGTATTACCATTATTATTCTTCTTCTTCTTTCTTCGATTCGGCCAACTAGGGACCACGTCAGTTCAACTGTCTCTTCTTCCGAGCTTTAACTACCGCCCAGTGTTCCCGCATTCGTCTCCGGTGTTGTTCTTTTCTCTCTTGGGACCACACCTTCCCTGTCTTCAGCTTCGGCTTTTCCTGAAAACCTTTGTGCGTACGTAGTTTTTCCTGAAGTGGAACACGCTCCTGGATATCTTCAGGGGAAATTTCCATTTCACGTAGATCTTTCTCAACTTCCGTGAACCATGCCCCTTTGGTTTTCTTATCCTGAAAGTACGTCAATATCCGTTTTGATATCCTGCCTGGACTCATTCGTGTCACGTGGCTATAAAAGGCAATCCTTCTTTTTCGAATCGTGTCACTGATCTTCTCCACGTGCTTGTATAATTCGTGGTTGTGACGCCTTCTGTATTCGCTGTTTTCTTTGATAGGACCCAGGATTTTCCTCAAAATCTTCCTTTCTTTCGCCTCTAGTTTTTCCATTAGACCTTTCTTGTTCATTGTTAGAGTCTCTGCCGCATACAGAGACTCTGGTCGAATAACAGTGCAGTAATGTCTAATTTTGGCGTTTAAGGATATCGATCTCTTATTGTAGATGTCTTTAGTCAGGTTGTATGCCATTTCCATTTTATTAATGCGTGACACGAAGGCTTCTTTCTCTGATAGGTTAGGCTCTATCCATTCACCGAGGTATTTAAACTTTTCTGCCTTCTGAACTTTTCCTAGTCCAACCTCCAGTTCCCTGGGCGCTGATTTTATGTTTGTCATGAATTGTGTCTTCTCAAAGGAGATTTGAAGCCCAGCCTTCAGTGCTTGATTTTTCAGTTGGTTAAGTTGTTCTTCTGCCGTATCAATGGAATCTGAAAAGATCACTAGATCATCTGCAAAGGCTAGACAGTCGATTGTAAGATTCATATACTTGTACCCTAGCCTTACCCCATTTTCTACCCTTGAATTTTTAATTTCCTTCCGCCATTCTCGGATGACCTTTTCTAAAACACAGTTGAAGAGTAGAGGTGAGAGTCCGTCTCCTTGCCTCACTCCTGTCCTGATTTCAAAGGCATCGGACATCTCTCCTCTAAACTTCACTTTGGAGGTGGTGTTGGTCAGGGTTTGCTGGATAATTGATTGTGTCTTGTTATCTAAGCCAAACTCTTCAAGGATTTGCAATAGGGTGGTTCGATCAATTGAGTCGTACGCTTTTCTAAAATCAACAAAGGTCACCACGAATTCCCTGTTCCTGAGTTTCAGATATGAGAGGATGGACTTCAGATTCATAATCTGCTCAGCACATGACCGTCCCTTTCTGAATCCCCCTTGGTATTCCCCCAGTTGTGGATCGATTTGTTGTTCCACCCTATTTTGTAGAGCTTTTGAGAGGATCTTGTAAGTTATTGACAGAAGAGAGATGCCACGGTAATTGTTCACATCGGTTTTCTCCCCTTTCTTATGTAGTGGATGAATTATGGCAGAGGTCCATCCACTTGGGAGTTTTTCGCTCTCCCAGATCTCTTGAATAATTGCAACAAGCTTGTCGATTGCATTTTCCCCTGCATGTTTCCACAGTTCAGCAATTATCAAATCTTCACCCGGTGCCTTGTTGTCTTTCAGCTCTTGGATTATCTTCGTGATTTCAGCCTTTGTAGGTGGGGACGAATCGGGGTGGATGATTGGATTTATTTCATAAACGAAAGGGGTCACTGGAGCCTCACAGTTGAGGAGATTTTCAAAATAACTTGCTAGAATCTGACAATTATCTTTATCATTGTGAGCCAATTTCCCGTTGGAATCTTTAAACTGTAGACTTGGGGGGTTGTATTTGTTCAGACTGTGCTTGAAGGTTTTATAGAAGTTACGTGTGTTATTTTTCTGGAAGTCTTGCTCAATCTGTACCAACTGTTCCCTATTAAATGTACGTTTCACGCCACGGATGGTTTTTGATGCAGATTTTCTCGCGTTTAGGAAGTTGACCCTATTCTCTTCATTTTTGTGGCAATTCCATTTCTGCCACGCAACCTGTCTTAGCTGAACTGCTGTATCACATTCATGATCCCACCAAGGATGCTTTCTTGATTTTGTGAGTGGGACAGTCTCCTTTGCAGTTCTGACTATAGCCTCTTGTAATTGTTCCCAATTTTCTGGATTTAAAGTTTCCAACTTGTGGGTGAATTCTTGGTTGCTCCTTAGCTTGTCTCTGTCAAACTTATCAGTTTTTCTTGGTGTAATCTTCTTGTTATTTCTTGGAATTAGTCTAACTTTGATTTGCGAAAGGTAGTGGTCCGAGTCTAAGTTGCCACTTCTCAGAACCTTCACGTTCTGGATCTCTCGTTGCGCTTTCCGTGCAATGGCGACATGATCAATTTGGAATTCACCAAGGTTGGAGTTTGGAGAAATCCAGGTCTTCTGTTTTCTGGGTAGGTGTTTGAACGCCGTTGACTTTAGGACCAGATTGAATGCTCTGCATAACTCCACAAGCCTCTCTCCATTATGATTAGTTCTCCTGTGAGCTGGGTAGTTTCCAATAATCTTCTGATATTTTCGTTCTTTGCCAAGCTGGGCATTGAAGTCCCCTAGGAGAATGATGGTATGTTTGTTTATTATTATTATTATTAGTTCAAATTCTAAGTGTCAGTAATGTATGGTATTTGTTTCCACGTAGAACTTTCTTGACCACCCGACAAGTAGGTAGCAAAGTAAATGACGTAATCGCCAAACGGGGAAAATATCCAGTCGAGTCGCTTATTGTTTGTCAAAGATACTGCAGTAAGTTACTACTGCTGAGTTTGCATGTTCCAATGCCATACTACTAATCTATAAGCTCAGTGCAGATAATATAGGGCCATATATAATGCAGGGAGACGGCAACTACACGTTCACAGGCCATAGTAATGCATTTCGAAGCTGTTTGCCCTGAAAATGGCTAACATTCCTTGCATGGTACACATTCCAACCACCACATTAAAGATTATGACATCTAAACACTCGCTACTAAACGATGTAATGTCTAGAACACATGCAATATTAGATACACACGTCAACGACACATTTCACATCATAAGATTCTATAATAATTACTGTAAAGCAGGGACAATCTGAAAGCTTTGGTGATCCACCAAAAGACTCTCACATTTTGAATTTATCTCCCGTTTTACCCTAAGAATAATCATAATTGTCGATCCATTTTTAAAAGAAAGCTTCATTCGTTACTAAGAAACATTCATATCACCAGGAATAGAATTAATATTTATAGACATAATAGAGATAACCTGCCTTCAACGGACCCTTAATTAAACGGAAACTTATCTCAAGCGGAAATATTTGACTGTCCCTAAAATTAAGGGTCGAAAAACGTGTTAAATTCCCTTAATTAAACAGAAACTGCGTTACGCGGACAACGGAAATCAAAATACGCATTTTAAAGGAAAATTTCCAAGTTCCAGAATGTAGCGTTCAGAAAATTGTCAGACTACCTAGTCTTTTATAACCAAAGTCTACCTTGTCCGCTTGTAGCTAACAAGTAATGTGCAAATAGGTCTTCCTTATTTTCTCCTCCAACTTACACGTCAAAGTTTGCCTGATTTGCCTGTTTCCTGTTCCCAAGGCATTCCAAATGCTCGCTTTAATGAGCTGTCAATCAATAAATGCGTGTCTTAGTCTCGGCCCCTTGTCAATCATTTTAGAATTAAGCTTTTAATTGAGCACTTCTCGATTTACACTACTGACATAGTTCGGCAGTAGTGATTATGGCTTGATCTTAACACGTGAGGAAAAGTGATACAGTACTGTCTTAATTCGTAGCAGAAATATGTAAATACAACACTGAATGAGATATGTACACCATTTAATTTATCTCAGTATGTCCATTATATGCATGTCCATGTTTTAATTATTTTAGCAAGGATCTACCTCCGTTAACCAGAAATCTATCTTTAACGGAAAAATTTGTTGAGTCCCAATCGATTCTGTCGAAGGCATGTTTTACTATATATTCCAAATAGACATAATTGGTTTGATATTCGGAGGATAGGAAGTTAAATTGAGATACATCATTTTCCGTTGTCATAATTTGGCAATGTTGAAAGAAAAAAAACGCGAATAATCCTCATTATTACTGTTTCAGTCAATATTCAAGATCTACTAAATGTATGTTGGCGATCTGCCGGTAGATCGCGATCGACGTATCGCCTTCCTGTTGTAAGGGTAGACTAGTTTTTAAATTTGGAATTTATTCTGGATTCGTTCCATTTCAAAGATCTAGACCGAAAGTTATACCTACAGTACACCTGACTATAAAAGAGCTGAATAAAATAATTAATTTAATAACACAAATCCAGTGTTGCCTCAAAGCCGCCTCATGGTGTAGTGGTTGAGACTCCTGAGGTCCGGGTTCGATTCCAACCTCAACTATCCCAGAAGTTGTCCGTTCCAGGCAATTACCGCAAGTTAACGTCACGGCAACCTCCTTCCCAAACCTAGCCTCAATTACAAATACATTAATACAGACGCTACAATACCGCAGGTTAAAAACTCTACACACAATCAAATACAGGGGTCTGATGACTACGATGCCCATCCTACAAGAAACAACAACCACCTCAAAGTCGCTTACTCTTAAGTAAAAGTCTCATAAAAAAGTCGCAAATTTGAAGGTTTATGAGGAGAGAAATATAGGTAAAATGTTCAGGCACTTTACAAAGAGGATACACAGTTCTCTCATCAAAAGAGAATGTTAAACATAGGCTAGGCTATTTATATTCATACTGTAGGAAACAAACATTTTGTGTCTCTAACATCCCATTCAGATAAATAGATCAGCAATATTTCAAGGTTGGCCAGAGAAGGATTCATCCAGCCGTTTGTCTAAATCACAGCAAAAGACGTCGTGCACACCCCATCGGATACTGGCATCCATATCGCCCTAAGAGTACAGAAATGGGAGATGAGAGAACGGTGTTGTATGCTTCTTAACCAGACAGAAACAAATTACACATTGTCGTTTGAAAATCCTAAAATTCTCGGATGTTCTCCATTGAGTATTCAAATTCCGTTTGTATTCCCGATTTTGCAATAAGATTTGCGAATAAAACAAATTAATGGAAATTAATGGAACAGTCAGAATAACCTAAACGGTATTTAATTATGTACTATACACGTTATAATTCATATCCGTGAATTTTAACTTGGCTTCTGGGACTAACAGAAATGAATCAAAACAAGTGGCTCCCTTTAGCTGAGATGTTGATGCAGTTTGGTACAGAAGAGTTCACATTACCAAGACGGCACACGCACACAGATAATATTGCAAGGTCTCTGCATCCTACCTACCACCTGCCTTCAAACATGACATGACTAACCTGAAAGCCTGACGTTTAAAAGTTTGCCTTGCGTTCATGTAGGAACTGAAATGGTATTATATCCCTAAGTTACCTAAGGTCTGTTCAAAGGCCGCAAACGTGAATAGGAGCTTTCGTTTACATATGAGCCGACTATTAACATGCTCACCCCTTCCTTAAGTAATCCGACATCACGATTTGTGTGTGTTGCTTGGACTTAAAACTTCATATAATTTAATAAGTAAAATAAAAGCATCTAAGTTTTTTAGATTTAGTATTTTGTAGCAAATTAGTTGGATTATGAATAGCATTGCATGTAGCCTAATTAAAATATAATTTAATCACATAATATTGCTCTTCATTCAGTTTACAAAATGCCCGCAAATACAGATTTCCCCTTTTTTTTCTCGAAGGAATAAGGTACCGTACTAATTACTGGGAACAATAATTCGTTTATAAACACCGCAACAATTAATCAAAAGACGAATAATTTTGCATTTGGAGCCAGTTTTGCCAAGTATCGCGAACTAAAAAGACTAAAATCAAGAATTAGAAGTCTTAAAACGCGAAGATACATCAATTGACAAAGTTTGGACGAATATCGCTAAATGCTAAACACCACAAACTCTAGTAGTGCTGAAAGGCCCGGTCGTTGTCTGAAACATACTCCTCTTCAGATGTGTAACCGTTAGTCTACAGACCAGCAGGCTGCCTTTGCGTTTAACATTCCTTTATTTGCTGATGATCTTAAGAGGAGACTGTTTTTGTACGTTGCGCTGTCTTATATCCACTTCAATAGTGGCTACAGCAGGATAGTCTTTCTTTAAGCCTATTGCGTCCAATCTATGATCATCAAGTAGCTCGTGTATCAGGGACATCATGTATTCTCTGGATATTATTTAGCCTATTTATTCATTCATGTATTATTTTCACAGCATGCGTGATAAAATATAGCCTATATACAGTAGGCTATACAGAAGCATCAATAAATGTACCGTAAGTTGCAACAAGAGTTTGAGCACAAGAAACCCATTACACGATCAAAGCCTCTGCTATTATTATTATTACTTTATTATCATTACTATTATTATTAATTCATTATTTTATTTATTTTCCAAAATTGTATTCATACAATTTAAGGATGGTAGATTGAAGAAGGGCGGAACTGGTATTTGTGACGTGCCAGCAGAATTAATCACACTAGGTAACGGACCAAGGAGAACCGCACCTAAAACAAATACCTGCATGCTTCGTCTATGCTGTTCTGTGTTAGACGTGACGAAGTCCTCCTAATGTTCCAATTTTTCATAGACGAAACTCAGTCTTTCGAAATGTTAAGCTATACAGAGTCTTGCATCGGGATAACGCACAATATCAGCTTGGCAGCGACTCCTCTACCATTCTTGCATTTTTTAAAGCATTAACAGTAGGTCTATGTGCAAGAATTTTTCAACTGAAATGACACGCACCAGCGAGCTCTTTCACGAGCAGTGTTGGTCCAGCATTTCCGGCTTGTTGGTCATATGTCTGTATGCACACGTCGAGAGGCAAAGTTCACGCAGATTTTAGAGCCTGCGGAATCTAGCTCACATTTTGATGTTCTTACTGTGCATGATTAAATTGTTTGTCTTTCTTTCCAATATGTTTAAGATAATGAATCTAATGCTTTGCGACCATGGTAGAGCGAAAATGTACAGAAACAAAAGAATAGCGACTCATAAAGGGGGTATGTCTGAATAGTGAAATTTGAAAATATTACAGCCCCGGACGCGAACCCCAATCTCCTACACCCCATGCTGGTGCACTTACCGATTACACCATCTGGGGCCCTCGTTACGGGTCGATTGTGCAATTTATTTGTTGGATATTTAGTAAAATCAGTATGCATACAACTTCAATATAATTGATGGTTAGCTATTAGTGTTCCGTAATAATACGGTTTAAAGATTCAAGTACAGTAAATACGAGGGTCACTTACTAAGTCATGGCAACTATTTCATTTTAGACAGATGCGTTGTTATACAAAGATTTCATTATACAAGTATGCAAATAAATAATGTACTTAATCAAGCATGTCCTTTAAGTGAGTTTCTCATGAAGTATTGCGGACAAGAGAGAAGAGTGAAATTAAGAAAATGTTAACGTATGTCATAATGTTGAAAACACTAGTTTGCAATGCAAACACATGAACACATTTTGAACATATTGGCATCCTTCGAAGTAATCTCCCAGGCAATCGCCGTAAATGGGTTTGAATAATGTTTGTCGTATGGGCTGTTGCATAATCGTGCTATTTTTTTCGTATACACGTTGTTCTATGCGACTCACATCCATACTTAAAAAACTACAAACATTAACAATGCACCGACTGAATTGCGCGCGCATCCCTTTCCTACTGTCTTGCATTTCCACACCATCTACCGGTATCTATCAGTACCATTATATCCTATATAATGCATGTCAAAACATGTGGATTGCGATTCGGGATTCCGCGGAATAAATAGTTGCCATGACTTCGTAAGTGACCCTCGTATAAAGGGTTAATAAAAGCAAACCTAGTGAGCGTTAACCGGTGTGCTCAGGAGTTGGAAACATTGAAAACTGGATTGCTTTTTGCATTTAGTTGTTGCGTTGCTACCGTGATATCACGCTTTTGGTAGAACCTAGAAAACGTAAAATAGCAATAATCTGTAGTTTGTATGTTCTCTTCAACTGTAAAGGGTCAGTCTTTGCAGAACTCATAAATTCATAATGTTTAGACAATGGTGGAGGTGGTGGTGGTGATTATTGCTTTAAAGGGTGTAATATCTAGATTTTCTGTCCCGAATGACTTGCGTGTTAGTGAAAATACGAAAAGTTAACTACGACTAAACTTGAAACTAACTCACACACACTGGAAGAAGGAGAAGAAGAATATAATAATAATAATAATAATAATAATAATAATAATAATAATAATGTACGTACAGTATGTCTACCCCTTTTTATTCCCGTTTCCATCGGGGTCGGAGAAGAGATGCGATGAAATGCTAAGTGGCGGGTGGTTTTTACGACCGGATGCCCTTCCTGACGCCAACCTCATAAGAGTAGTTAATGAGATATGAAGATGAATGAAACTGGGCAAGGATGTGGAAGGAAGCGGCCCTGGCCTGTCAGAAGGTACCGTCCCAGCATTTGCCTCGACTTGAAAATGGGGAAACCACGGAAAACCATTTCAAAGACGGTGGCCGACGGTGGGGCTCAAACCCACGTTTACTGAGTAAGCAGAGAGCTTGGCCCCATGACCCAACACTCGACGATTTAGCGAGCGTGGTTACCACTGTCGGTAATAATAATAATAATAATAGGTCAAAACACATGTACTATCAAAGATTATCTCCTATTATGTTAGTTGAAAAGGTTAAATATTTAGAAACTGTGTACTAAGAAGTCTTTCAAGTGAACGATAGCCTACACTTCTCCCAGTCTATCAAGTGAACCTCTTTCCGAAATAATGTTGTGTGCAAGCTGTGAAGTAATAGGCTTTATAGAGTAAAAACGTTAGAAGACATACATGGCCAGTGTTGTTCTAAAAAATAATTACTGAACAAACCGTGGGCTAATGTTTTACCACAACTTATCAAATACACTGACAATCCACTGCATGACGGGAGGGCTCTGCTTACTCCTGTCCAGCTATAGCGCATACCCAGTGCACTACAACTAGCTCACTTGCTTTCTTTTTAGCTTCTGCTGCTTGTTTTGTTTTTATCATTGTTTCCCCGCCGCTCGGGGAACGAAGTCTCTGATTGTAGTTATTATTCAGAAACCCGCTCTTCTCTCGTCTCGCATCTACCCATTCCACCTGCGGCAGGGGTGCCAACCAAGTATATCACACAGACTGCAAATTTTCTCACTTTCTATTTTATCACGTAAACACTAGAAGGATGGAAATAAATAATACCATTTAGGGTACTCAATTATAATTATATGCGTAGTATCTAAAAACAGTGGTTTCCGTCTGCGGATCCCTTCCAAGTTTTGAAATATATTTAAAAAAATGAAATACAATACATACCATTATATTTTGATTAAAATGTAGCAAAAGTCTCTTAAAAATCCTCTTCTAAAATTACTTACATTAAAATAAAATCTATACATTAATTATTAATTCGAATTGCACGAAATTCTCCTTAATGTAAATGAAATGCTTTATCTTGCAAAATTGTAATATTAATAAGTCAACCAGTATTGATAACCTCGACTCTATCTTTCAAGTCAAATGTGTGTCAACTACTTTGCTGTCACCAAGCCACCTACTGTATAATGATATTTTCATATCGTATCGCATAAAAATACCATTGATATCGGTTGACAAAATAAATTTGAAGACTTTTCTAAACCTATAGCTTCAAATTACTTTTACAATACTAAAATGTGTTGTAACAAAAGATTTTAATCTCCTACTATTATTTAAAAATTCTAAACTTTACATGACGATATAGTATAGAGACTATGACATAGACTATGTAAGTCCGAGAAAGTTACTGTATAACTGTATATAACGGTGTCTGTGGACCCTACTATTAGAATCACTGATCTAAACCAATGTTTCCCAACCGGTGTGCCGTGCTAAGTCCACAAGAGGTGCCGCGAGATTTGGATAAGAAAGGAATATCGTTAAGTATTGTCAGGCACAAATGTATTTGTCTCGTACAATTTAATAAAGATTATATACACAATTTAATTGCAGTACAATTATCTGCTGAGTCCTTGCGTAATATGCTTTACATACACCCAAACTATTTCTAATCTGGTATTCCTGGCCGCTCAAAGTCTTAATCAGACCAAGACATTTTGATTGTGTCAGTGTTTGATGGCTTTCTCTCTTATCTTTTTTTTTTTAAATTCAAGCCGCTAAATAAAACCGGTATGAATTTATACAAATTTACCTCAACTAACAGAAGATTTAACTCTGTCTTTTTTTTCTCTAAAAAAAACCGCGTAAATTCGTGATATCCCCACCCCTGCAGAAAGACGCCAAAATTAACGTAAAAATTTGCGTCATAGAAATTACGACTTTTGCATGCCTGTACCAATGACTAACACCTGAAATAAATTTCAACTTCATTTGAGCTAGCTAATCCTTCAAGCAGTTTAAAGATACTGTATTTAGAAATAAGAAACTTATCCTGGGATTAACTGGAGATTCAAGTCTTCCAGTAATATCACAGGAGTGGGGTAGGGGGTGAGGCAGCCATCCCTTGATTTATACTTTGAGGGAAGCAGAAAGTGCTTTCGTTGCTCCCACGATGTAATTGCAAGTCATATCTTCACACCGGCGCGGCGGGCCATGTGGCTACGTATTCTGACGCATTTTACTTGCATTAAGAGCCCAAGGTTGTGGGATCGAATTCCGGCATAATAGGTTGATATTTCAGTGTGCTTAAATGTGAGAGACGCAGGTCAACAGATTAACTGGCACTTTAAATAACATTTCGACATCCTAACTTCTCTAAAACCAAAGCCGTTAAAAGGAGCACTAAAGGCTCATCAATCTTATCTCCCTCCGTAGCAGGCTTGTATGGAAGTAGAAGCCACACAGTTCTGACGAAATCGATGAAACTCAGACAAATTGTCGACGCTTCCAAATGACCTCAAGACTTTGTCTTGAAAACTGAATTAAGTGTAGGCCAATGTTTACAACTGTGACATATGTCGGTTTACCTGTAATGATAGTTTCTATCCGATCTCTTTTAATAAGTATTATTGTTTCATCACATGGATTCGATCTACCGTAAAAAAACAGATTTGGTAATATAATAATAATGATATGGTCCGCATGGATTGCTCAAGGTTAAACAAACACATTTTAGATGAAACCTGGAACTATAAAGGGCAAGGAGGCTATGTAAAACAAATGAAAGAAGAACTTCAAAAATTCAAAATTATTGAAGAAGATTGACTAAATCGAATAGAGTACAGAAAAAAAAATGGCCCCAAAATTCTTGTCAGGGAGAAGAAGAATCTCAACAGAGGTGAATGGACTGCTGAAAGAAGAGCTGCGCAGTCGACCAGGATGAAAGACTTCTGGAAGAGAAAGAAGGAAACTAGACCTATAAAGAAGTGATATTTGCGTGTCCTTGCTGGCCTGTCCGCGGTGTATATATATATACTACTACTACTAATAATAATAATAATCTTCTGAAACTCTGTAAATAAGCCCGCATTTAGGATGAAATCTAGCAGCAGGGCTGTTATAAGATGGACAGAAGAACGCAAGAAGCAACACAGTGAGTTCATGAAGAGATTTTGGGAAAAGAAGAAGGCAAGTGTTCCAGCCACTAACAAGTTCCAACGTGCTCTATTAATGGGCATAACGAAGAAAGAGAATAATAATATTATTATTAATAATAATGTGCCCTACATGGGCTCTTTAAACCTCCTGCAACCTTGTTCATAGGGAGTGTCCTTTATTTTTCTCGATACCCTACTGATTAGAGGAGCAGAAACTCCATCAAAATCTTCATCATCGTACAGGTATGTTATGTGGGGCAAATTACTAGCATATTCCACCCTTTAAACCAACAATCACCACCTTCTTTCTTTTAGGAGAAAGTCGGCTTTCACGTTCATATAAAAGTTGGCTGCTCCATTTAGGAGTTTTGGGGGAAATTGTACGAAAACCTGTGTTACTACGATGTGTGTGTGTTATTGTAATTTTTCTTATAAGGCCGCCTTCTAAGGTTTCGTGGTGCGTATTGTGACTCCGGTTTCAAAGGTCCTGGGCTCGATTTCCAGCTCGGTCAATAAGTTTAATTCTAGTCTGAGGGCTGAAACGGGATAAAATCAGGCTCGTGAGGCAGAACTGAGAAGAGGTGGGTTTGGTTCCTTCTCCAGCCGTCCCAGAAGTGGTTTTCCTTTGTTTCTCACCTCTACTCCAGGCAAATACCAGGAATGTCCCTAACTTAAGGCCACGGCCGCCTCCTTCCCTATCCTAGTCTTAATTAGAAATACACACACTACAAATTACACATATTATCAGACATAATATATATATATATATATATATATACAGTATATACACACCCAAACCCAAGTGCACGGGGCTAAATTACGACGATGTCGCAAGTTTCCAAATGAACCAACAACAACATATAACGATTTTTGATTGGGATACGTGTTCCAATCCTTTAAGAAAAGTACAATCGCCGAATTTTCCTGGGGCTGTCTGCACATGATTTGAAGCTCGGAGCTGTAGGTGCAACATTTACGTATACAACCCAGACCGTGATGCATTTTTGAAAATTATATTAGTAGATGTAAATCACATGGTTATTGACGCCGAGACTTGTCCTGGCGACGTCACATGCAGATAGCTAGGGGGGTATTAGTCAATAACGCCGCACATCCGTGAGACGGCACGAGAACAGATCTCCTCCATAAAGCACCCTATCAACAATCTGTGAATACAAACACAAGTACTGTAACTCTAAATAAACAGCCATGAATAATAACATGAATAACATTAAGGTCACACATTTACATATTCTGAAGGGACTAATGCATTGCGAAATGCTTGTGGTTATAAGAATAGCTTGCAGCAGCAGTGATGCAAGGAAGTCAAGCTTACAGCCGAGATCACGAATTCCCCCGAGTCTCACAGGCAATATTTGTCAAGGAATATTTTCTTCAGGGGGGAATCTTCATTTAGATTTCATCTCAAATGGAAGTTACTCTTAACGTTTCTTTAACGTGACAGAGTTCTTAGAAGTATATTGGTACTACAGTAGGCCATACCAGTATGTAAGCTCTTGTGAAAATAAATTCTCTTCAAAACTATTCCCATTACAGGAAGATTTCTTAAAGCAAATAAAATATACAGTTGGACGTAACATCCACTTCGGTAACAAGCATTCGCCACAGCAAATTTTCAAATTTAATGCAGTTAACTTCTTTATGGGCATTGTGTAGTCAAATTATGGGCACTCTTTATGTTCTAAATGTTTCTAATGGAAAGTTTTCACCAGTTTCATATGCCAAAGGCCATCATTTACTCTTAATAAAAATAATATTTCAGGTATGATATATGGTTTTTAAAATTTAGTCTGATATCTCGGGGTGGGGATCGGCAACCTCGGAGATGAGAGGGGAGAGACTGGGGAGGATGAGAGAGGGGTGCAAGAATCATTACCCCACAGGTAGCACTGATTAAGTAAGGTTATAGGGAATATATTTCAGAGGAGAGTAAGGCACTTTCTGTACCCTTATATTATAAAGCAAAGTGATATTACTCATTAAATCATTTCTATACATCGTTCATATTGTTTGAAATATAAACTAGATCAAAGGAAGCTGAAAACTGTAATTTTAAGTGTTAGTCATTAGTAGAAAGGAGGTGAGGCTCAACAGGTTTGCCGAAAAAAAAAAATGGCAAGTCAGAATTGGTCTTAATTACCAGTAATTAAAGAAATTATCAACTGGAGCCCTAATATCATTAATTCCTTGTAAGTTAATAGAAGACATAAAATAAATAAATAAATAAATAAATAATAAATAACATCACTTGCGTAGTTCTGCCCCCCCCCCCCCCCCTTCCTATTTGAAAGAAGTCGACAACTCTCAGTGGCGATTCTTTGGAAGAACTAGTAGGTTCAAAATATGAACATTTAGGTGTCTGAAATAGGCTTGTAAAGAGATCTTAAAATACAACTTTCCCATGAAATTAATATTTCCAATGACTGGCTAAGGCAATAGCGACAAGAGTCTCGAGCATTGCCACGCACTGCCAAAGAGCTTTAGCTTTATAACTTTAGTCATTACGTCACGAGTTACAAGATGAGTTACCTTCCGGCGAGGACCGTTCGCCGTGTAATCGGTTGGTTCGCCTACCCAGAATGTAGGGGAACAGAGTGTCTGTGTACAACAGTCGCTTTGAAGCTCTGTATTTTCGGACTTGATAGTAGGGTAACCCAATGCTATAATGCCTCGAAACTCGGCAATTTTGCCTTTCTACGAAGTGTGTATGCGATGGGAATAGCACAGTAATAGAACCCATCTTAAATGTTATTCTCATAATTTTAGAACGCTATCCATACCGGTAGGACCATAGGGCGCACTCATTCAAGGACCAATGATATCTGGAAGAACAAATGCACCTCCATCCCAATCGTCGCTTTAATTATAAATACACACAATCATACATATAACACGGTAGTACAGACAAATTCTACACACACCTAAGTACACGGGAATGAAACGATCACGATATCCACGCATCTAAATGAAATAACAACAAATTATTTCGTCGATTAATAATTTGAGTTACATAGAAGGTATATTCCACCCAATCACTGTGAGCGTGACAAATGAAGTTCACTGAACACTTAACGAAGTTTTAAATGGTACAGAGTGCACGCGGGCTAACCGCGGAGATATTCTCCGTGCTGTAGAAGCTGTTCGATAGGAGCATAAGGTCACAGACTGATGGGATCTAAAAGTGTCTCTTCTGCAGAGGATTCCAAACTAATCTGTCATAGTGGATGCTCTGCGTTAATTCTCAGATCACCCCTGGCCAGAGACCAGATAGTAATACGGTTAACGCGATAGAAAAACTGGGGGAAAATATTCAGTAACCAAAAAACAGCCAATCCAACCCCATAATACAAGAAATACCTATTTATTGGTGTGGTATGACGTACCATGAAGATATCTTCTATCAGAGGTGCAACTGTGGAAAAGGACTGGTCCATAAAGAAGAGAAACCGATCGTGGAAGAAACGTTATCCCCCAGTAGGCTATCCTACACTCAAACCATATGCAGAAATTGTTGGTATAAATGGAAAAGTAAAGTGATCGTGCAAGCATCAATGAATGAGCTGTATATGAACATAAATACATTAATCAACGAATCAATGTCCCCATGCCCACCAATTTCCATGTGGCGTAGAAGTGATACGAGTCATTCACCTTGGTATACTCAGCGAACTTTAAATATAGATGGAAGTGGTCAGAAGGAAGCGTGTTGTTTTTGTATACTGTACTTGGTTTATAAAAACTACTTGAAGCACACAGAGAGACGGAACTGGGAACATCCATTAGTTGCCAAACAACGCTTCATAAAACACTGCAAATTTCAATCCAGACATTACTTTTTATTTTATTTTGTCCTTACAGTTACTGCTCAAAACACCCCATACTTAAACTATTTTTTCACCCACTCAATAAACAATTAACATCTACAGGGTGATTTTTGGCATGGTCGACGGGTCTCACGCAGTCCGCTGGCCGGCAGCGGAGCGCTGTCCAGGCGAGCTATTTGTTGCGTATTTTCTACGGAATGATATTTACAATTTACATAAAATGGGCTTACTCCTGTCTGCTGAGCAAAACAACGGATTGATTTCCGAGGAGAACGTTCAAAGCTAGCACGGATTTCATCCACCTCTTGCGTAAAATGTTGGCGTTTAAATTGTGGCTTCTTGTTGAAAAATGCCGCGGATTTCTTTAGTTTCTTTACCAATCTATGTATTGTAAATCTGGGTGGAACACCTTGGAATTTACAAGAATATCTTATTACCACGCAATTAGCACTAAGCATTTTTCTTTTTACAAAACAATTGTATAGTTAAATACGATTTTTCAAAGTAAACCCCTCAAAGCTCATTCTACTTTCACAAAAAATCATAAGAATGTAAAGTGTTCCTGAGCATAGGCCTACCTACGAACACTACATCACACTCACAGCACAGTCAATTTGAGCGAATTCCTCCTTTAGACTGAACTACCCGAGAAATATTTGCCTGGCGCGGACACAACCACAAATGCGAGACACGTGGCTCGGCCGGCGATCGCTCAACGATGCGTTTGACCCGTCGACCATGCCAAAAACCACCCTGTATTTCACTATCCATACTGTAGCTTATTGCAGACGAACGTGTGCACGAACCGACAGTAAATATCGAACTACAAGGCCGCTGGAAGTCAGCGGTGACTCCATGTACACCTAGCAGGAACTGCAACTTGATATGATACCGCTGCGGCAACGCTGTTTGACATAACCCGACGCTGCGTCCCTGGAGTCGAGTGTGCATTATGCTAATTTAAAATTTAATTTAACATTTTTGAAAAATCAAACTACTAAGCATATCAAATGACATAATTAGAGGCTATTTTATATAAACGGAAAGATCATTGTAAACACGTCGATGGCACTTCACCTTAGAGGCATGTAATATTTGACCATAAAACGCGACCCCTAAGTACCTCCAAGTTGCAATGGACGGTCGAACTCAAAAATATATTGCTGTTCATTTTGGGGGGGGGGGGGGACATGTTGGTCATCAGCCCCATTTATTTAGGTTAGAATTGGATTTGACGGATACCCCGTATCTATGTGATGACTGTAGTAGTGTAGCTATATTCGAGATAGGGATGGGGGTAGTAGGCACTCCGGAACTTGTAATAGTTACTATCCTAGCATTTGTCCGGAGGGAAAATAGAAAATACAGGGAAACATCACTCTCAGGATAGCCGCAGTAAGCGCCGAGATTTAAACCTCCTATCTCCGGACTTGCTGCACTGCGACATCGCAATCGAGGTGCGCGATTGAACACGCACAGCTACGCCGCAGGTTTGTAAAAGAGACTAAATCCAATGGACACCACTGAAGGCTGGAAAAGAGAAGGACTAAATTGGCAAAGATCGAGGTAGCTTCTCGTAGCAACGCATGGCCTTGATGAACAATAATCGCTCAGTGATGATGATTTATTGATTTATTTATCGTATGGCTTTTAGTGCCGGGAGTGTCCAAGGTCATGTTCGGCTCGCCAGAGTCTGTAGCTGCTTTTAGCGGACACCCAGAGGGTGAGCTACACGTTCCGTTCAATTTCAAGCAGTTCCAACTTTCACCACCAGAACGTTGGAACTTTCATAGAGCGTTCCAACGAAATCTAACCTAGAAATTTAGCTCCACACAAGTTTAGTCTGTGGAAGGAACTTTTACATGCCATGAATCTATGACATGGGACCGCCGGCTTTACTTCCCCTCCGAAGGTAGGCATACTGAAGGATTTTTAACGCTCTTAAAAATCCGACGACTTCGGCCGGGTTTGAACCCGCTATCTTGGGCACAGCAGTTCAGCATGATACCAACTACGCCACCAAAGCCGCTGATGATGATGATGATGATGATGAATATTTTACCCCTGGATATTAGTAAAGAATTATATTGCTTCTAAATTAAAAACTTCAAGTTTCACCCGGGACTGGGCCGCGAGATTGGCGGTGACGGTCCTATTAGGTTCAGAAACATTATACACTTTTTCTGATCGACAGTTAGTAAGATCAGGTGGTGCGTAACGACTTCGTGCCAATCTGCGACATCTTTCTTATACGGACTCGTACTTTCCCTTCACTATTGAATACCAAACTCCGGCATGTGTTTTGTTGCCTAATTTTACTTATCGTTACTTGTTAACATCTTTTTGTAAGTCAAAGAACGGTCACTTAGTTTCTGGAACACACGTAAAGCAAGCCAACTTCATCTAATACACGTACCCGAAGCAATGCTTTCGGCAAGTTAAGGGCGCACCGCCATTCGTCTATCTCGGAATAATTGCCAGCGATGAGCCGTTGAGGGTGTAGCACTATCCAGGGTGCACCATACGTTGTGGGACTTAAACACTCTGCCTCTTTTAGGGCCTTTAGCAGAAGGCAGGAGGTACCATGAAAAGACAAAGAAGAGGACTGACCCCTCGAAGAAGTAGGGCATCAGCAATGATGAGACAAGGGCCAAGTAAGGCGGGAAAGTGAAAGACTTCCTATGCCTCGGATTCCATCTTGGTAGGAAGAGAACAAGAGTTGATCAATAATTATAATTATGATCGTACAACAATAATGGAATGCAGCTGAAAGAAATATAAATTCCTATTGACAACGAATCGGCAACTGAAAAGTTCAAGTAAGAGAATTCTGCTATTTGGGAAGCAAATTAAGCAGTGATGGAGGAAGCAAAGAGGATATAGTTAGTTATTGTGGTTTTAAGGGGGGGGGGGGGGAGGGGACTACGAGGTTATAAACATAGGTTTGCACAGGTAAGGAAAACTTTTCAACTGAAAAAAAAATCTGTTTACATCAAATAAAGCCTATATCTAGGAATTAGAAAGTCATTTTTGAAAGCCTTGTCTGGAGCATCACATTCTATGGGAGTGAAACTTGGATGGTTGGTGCAGCAGAAAAGAGGAGACTAGAAGCATTTTGCATGTGGTGTTACAGGAGTGCTGCAGATTATATGGGAAGATCGAGTAACAAATGAAGATGTATTAAGGCGAGTTGGGGGAGCAGAGATGTTCCTGGCAAGTGGTAATCAAAAGAAGAGTTGGTAAGGTTGGTAGGGCATATAAGACACCCAGGAATGCTAAAATTAGTTATAGAAGAAAGGGTCGAGGGCAAGAGCTGTAGGGGGTTGGCCAAGGTAGAGTATGTTAAACAGATTGCCTAGGGTGTGATAGCTATGTAGATATAAAACGATTAGCTCAGGACAGGGAGACATGGACATTTGTACGTATAATTAATGAATCAATACATGTTATAAATCGCTTCACGCTCGCCACTTATCTTCGCAGGCTTCTTCCCCTCACCGAGTTTAGAGTGTGAAATTTTCTCTCTTGAAATCTCAATTCGTAAT
Source organism: Meconema thalassinum (assembly GCA_946902985.2). Lineage (NCBI taxonomy): Eukaryota > Metazoa > Arthropoda > Insecta > Orthoptera > Tettigoniidae > Meconema > Meconema thalassinum. Next base: position 792,709,934 of record OX336390.1, read on the forward strand.
ACAGTTACATTAACCAGGAGCCGATGAAAACACTTCCGTACCGTTCCTTCCCCGCATACGAAACACATTTTGTGCACAGCTAATAAGGTTTTGTGCCATCAGATAGTATTCGCGAGTCTTAGTCACCACCACCTGTACTTCAGTGTGTGTTGGCTTTGTTTGATAATCTATGTTTCTGTGGGCCTCTAGCGGTAATTATTTGGGTCTAGGATTGGGGTAAATGTCCCGAGACTTGATACATGGTACCATCCCGGCTTTTGCATTAAAGGAAGTGTAAATTAACATGGAGGGGGCACTCACACTCAGGTTGGCCGCTATCAGCGCCGAGGTTCGAACATAAATGGAAATGACGTAAGTGTGAGCACATGGAAATAACGTAAGTGTAAGCACGCAGAGTGTAGAGCGACTAAATAAAAAGACAATAATAAGGCCATTAGGTTATCTTCTCTTCGTAAGGAAGGGAAATCCATATCTGGGGGGCGAAAAGTGAAACTGAGACACGTCGACAAAGTAGACAGCTCAGCTTTTATATGTGGACATGTATGGATTATAATTTTCTGATGCTATCTAGGTCAGCGATTCTTATTACAACTGTAAAATAAAAGAGAAAAATTAGTTTCCAAAGGAAACTAGGAATTTTATACACCGATTGAGAGTATTAATATTAATTCACAAGAATCAATGCTTTTAACACATTTCAATCTTGCTTGCGAGCCGGACAATTTTTCGAAAAATGGACATTATACAAATGTATTGCAGTAATCTTCTTAGCATGTACTTTGTGAGGTGTACTGATTAACCTCAATGGTACAAAGAGGCGAAACGCTGGCAACTGAATAATAATAATAATAATAATGTTATTGGTTTTACGTCCATTTTAACTACACTGGCTTTTAGAGACGCCGGGGTGCCGGAATTTTGCCCCGAAGGGGATCTTTAACGTGCCAGTAAATCTACGGACACGGCTCTCTCGCATTTGCGCACCCTCAAATGCCAGCTGACTGCGCCAGGATACGAACCTGCAACCTACTGGCAACTGAAAGGCGTTAATTTTTCAGAAGTAATAAAAATGAAATCGCCAACCAATTTCTACAGTTGCTCATAAATTACTTTGTTTAGCCTTCTTACGCTCCTCTCCCCTGTTACTTTGGAATTCGTTCTGCTAAAACAATGTATTTACAGAAGAATGCAGCATAAGTTTCCAGGCAAATACCGGGATGGTTCCTAACTTAAAGACCATGGATGGTCGTCTCCCTCTCAACCCCATAGAGTTCATTGGCGACACAATGACACTGTTATAGTAGCCCACTGTGGGATTTGGTTCCATAATTTAAATTTTGCGACAGCATTGATGACAAACGAAGACTTTCAGCTATTTGGTCGTGTACTGTAGAGAAAGTTCGAGTAATTTAAATGGAAATTACATTATTAAAATATCTGACCCACGAGGGATTCAAAACCACGACCTCTAGCTTTGTATACCTTTGCTCAAGGAAATAATAGGCAACCGGATGGCGATGAACTGACTCCGCGTGCGGGTCAGATGCGTGATAGTAGGTGAGCTAAATTATAGACAGATTTTGCACTTTCAGGTCATAATTGCATTGTTATTTTACATATTCAGGAGATTTTTAGGTCATAAAAATCCTAGCACAACTGATAATTCTACAGTTAAAGATAAGATTGACAAAATGCAACTACCCTGCTTTTACGATGCACTTACCGCCGAATAAAAATTCTAAGGACCGTTGCTTATGTAGCCTATGTGGATTCAGATCACACAGTGGCCAAGATGTGCTGCGAATACATATCGCCATGTGCACCACCATTAAGAACCTTTACAACAAGTCCGTCATGAACAATACAATAATTAATAAATCAACAAAAATGTAGCGTTTATGTAACCTAAATTGGCCAGAACGAGGAGAAGGGAAATTTCAGACTGTCAGTTCCCTATGGGCAAACATCTATCTTCCCTATTTGTTTTTCTCTACGAAGAAAATATTACGAGTAATACATTAAAATTCAAATTGGATTGCGTATTGGAGTATTAAAAAAAACATGTGCAATATACACCGTCTTCTCCTAAAGAAACCTATGCGTGCTATACTCTCCATACTTAACGCTCGTGGTATAGTACATACATAGCATGGTTGGCTGCCATGCCTGAAGTCCCGGGTTCGATTCCCAGCTGTGTCAAAAAAGTAGTTAAGTCTGGAACGGGAAGTCAGCCATTCGAGAAGTGGTCTTCTGCGGTTTCTTACTTCCACTACAGGTAAATGCCGGGTTGGTTCCTAACTTAGGCCACGGCTGGCTTCTTCCAAACCCTAGCTCCAATTACCAGTACGCACTCACCTATAGATACCATAATAACAAAGATTATCAGACAAATTCCCCCACCCTCCAACGCACTCATCCAATTACAAGAGGTTGATGATCACGTTGTCCAAGCCCCTAAAATATATCCAAAAATTAATAACAAAAGTCATTTTAAAATCAGCTCGATTAACTGAGACATTGTGAAATATGAAGTCTTGATGGTCGCATTATTTCGAATCCTGTAGGACAGGATTATCTTATCGTTTAATAATGACGACAGATCACACACCACCAGGGTTGGGAGTAACACGTTACAGGTAACGAAGTTATGAATTAAATCAAGTAACTAGTTACGAAAAATACGTTTTAAGAAAATTTCTATAATTTAAACGAAACGTTTTGAAATTTCTTTAGTGATTAACTAGAATGTAAATTAAGGCAGTTATGCCATCATAATGGTTAACTGACAATTTAAGATGTGTCCAAACTTGTTTTTGTAAAATAAAACAAAACATTGGCATTTTGTGAGATCACCTATAAATTACCAAAACGAATTTATTTCAATTTTTCTTTCGCATAACTATTAACATTCGGAAGCAAACTTAAAATAGAAAATAGAAAAGCCAGGTACTTAAAACGCATTCTACAGATATCCAAGTTAGAATGCAGTTACCAGCTGAATATCCGCTTCATTTAGGGTATTTCAGTTACAGAAGGGACACACTCCGATTGCGCTGTGCACCTAGTCCCAACACCAACCACATAGTTTTGTCCATATTTTAGTATATTTTCATCACATGAAATATAAACTTATGAGATCACGCTTTGTCCGTGCGTGTATCCCTAATAAATTCTGTTTGACTCGAGCAAAACAATTCAACATGACGCTATTGTCATTGGAACAAACTACGTAAGAACCATAATCTTTACCTACGAGCACTGAATTCTCCAGTTCTCTTTTCGCAGATTATAGAAGCCGTGCATATGGCTTTCCTTAAAATGAACTCTTGTGACTCGTTTCAGAAAGATGCCTTCGCTACACGAGGAATCATAATAATTAACCGATACTGAAAATTATACATCCTAGAACGTAATTTTCTTTGTGGTGTTTATAGTGGTTCTACGCTACGTCACTGGTCCTGTTGAAGCGTGACAGTCAACTCTGTATATAACCCATGACACTACAGCCCGTGAAGGTCCTAGGCCTACCAAGCGACCGCTGACCAGCCATTTGGCCTGCAGATATTGGGGTGACGCGTGATCAGCGCATCGGGTCCTCTTGGCCGTTAATCTTGGTTTTCGTGATCGGGGCGCCGCCTCACTGTCAGACAGCTACTCAATTGTCCACACGAGGCTGCGTGCACCCCGTTCCAGCCCTCACGTCAGTTTCTAAAATCCCTGACGGAGCCGGGAAACGAACCCGGGGCCTCCGGGTGAGAGGCAGGCGCGCTACCCCAACACCACAGGGCCGGCCGTCAACTCTGGATAGTGACCGTAAATGTGTGGTTTTGTCATTATTATTATTATAATAATTATTATTATTATTATTATTGGCGTATATACTGTATATTGCAGAATACATACACAATAAATCTCAGCAATTTAAGTAAACTACTCGCTGAAACCAATAAAAATCAAAACTTAACGAGTGTCTCCCATAGCCTACTGAAAATGTAATACTTTTACATAATTTTGAAGTTCATCTTCTGTCTGTTTGTTCATTCATTCATTCATTCATTCATTCATTCGCATTGTTCAGCTATTTCCTTCAGACTTCCAGGCTAACTTTTCCTAACACAGTATTCGGGGGAGGTCTGTATACACAGTAACAACTACGGTGAGTCTTGGTTGCATATTGTTAATTTAGAATAAATGGCAAGTTCTGCCAGAATAATTCGGTTTGTTTAATCTGTCTGAGTCCTTCCACAGTAACATAATCTTCCTGTGTTTATAGTAAACAAACAACATGAAATGTTAATTTCGTTACCAAAATTGATGACGTACTGTAAATACACTGCGAATGGATATGAAGCACTTCCTATGTAATCGCTCTCTGAGCGTTTGTCTGGAGGCAGTCTGTAGCCAAGCCTCAGGTGCAAGCAGAGCTAGCTTCTAATCGCACGTCCCATCATCCCTCAAGGCCTCGCTTGGCAGCTTGCAACCAAGAGTAAACACCATCTAGCCTACGACAGGTGGACCTACGTATTTGTGACTAAACTCTAGCACAAGCTCTTCAAAACATACTGTAAGGAGCGGATACATCCTTATGTTTTGAAGAGTTCGTGCTAGAGTTCAGTAACAAATACGACTTCGAGTATTCATTTCATAATTCTTAGAGCTGCAGATCTTATACAGGATGTCTACCAAACCCAACTCTCAGATTTCCCTGACAATTCACTGATATTTCCGGGATAGGCCCTATATCAGAAAATTTCCGTAGTAACAATAGCGGCCATTATAAATATATAAAAGAGAGTTTGTACTTAAAGAGCATGACGAAGTTGAAAGAAAAGTATATTTTGCCAATTTCTTTTTTTTTTTTCATCCAGAAAACCTATTGTACTATCAAGTATTGAAAGTAGCTCGTCAATAGTAATGCACTCGAAAATCATACAGTTACACATTTATATACAAATACACAGTCTACACATGTAGCCTAATTTGTGTGCTCTATCTTGCAAGAAAAGAGAGCTTACTGATTCAACGTCAGTACGAACATACATCTACAACAATCATCACCAGAATATACTTTTCCCCCGTCAAAATTTAAATGCGTAATTTCAAATTAATCAAGGTTGGACCTTGTAAAACTAAAATTCCTTGGGGTGTCATTAAAATACCCTGATAATTCCCTGAGTTTTCCAGGATTTAAAAATCCCTTGAGTATTCCCTGTTTTCCAGGTTTTCCAGAGTAGTAGACACCCTGTTATACCGCATAACAATGTTCCATATTGTAAATTATAGGCTACAATAACATTTTTATGAGCAGTATACGATATTCTTACAGCCCACAAGCTACACTTGATCTCTTCTTGACCAGAGCAGACATTGATGACATAGCGGGAGGCCAGCCCGATAACATGCTGGATGAGACATGTCATTACATCATTCCTGTAGGCAGATGTGTATATAAACAAAAGCCTTGTAAACATTCACTTAGCAAGGGCACTATTTAACAAAATAAGTAAGTGTCTTAGGAACAATGCAAATAATGTAAATATTATCAACCCATGAACAACGGGTACAACAGCTAAGCGCCTCTAAATCAATCAAACCCTTCGGGAAGGGGGCATAACACAGGGGTGATACACACACACAAGGATGAAGGGGAGTATAGCGAGAGAGCCACCCAACTACCATAAGCAAACCACAAAATCCACCTACAGCCCCCAGCTACTGTATTACAGCCGCTAATAACAGCACATTAATCGAGCGAGCGCCTCCTCCAATCAAGTGTATAGCTATGGGTTCCAAAATGTGGGTCGCTAAACAAACCACGGTTATAGTTTTCCCTGTTTTTCAGTTTACCAGATTTACTTTTCACTTAGGCCTACATTTTAAACTAACGATGACGAAGAAAGTATTGCTTCCTAACATCCATATTTACAGTACAATCCAGTCAACACATTAAGATCACCGAAGGTTGCTTCGAAAAGTGTATATTCCATGTGAAAATAAAAAATTCAAAAACATACAGCACAGACCGAGTCAGCGCTTCATCAAAGTAGCGAAATATGAATTAATTGAATTTGATTCATGGATTGAAATGACACATTTTGGTTGGATGATTGCCATATCTATACACGGTGATGTACGAATGATGTTTTGCATCATAACTTTCTCATTTTGGTTAACTCAATAATGGTTTTCACCATAGAATTTGCAAAATTAAGAAATACCATGATGCAAACAAAGACTGTTTATGAAGCCTGTGTGATCAGGTCTGTGACAAATACCACTTCTCTGTGCACAAGAAACGTAAAAGATCTTTAATGGACTGCAGTCGAGATTAATTATTTTAACTCATTATGCACATTTCTATGCTCTCATTATATTAATTAATAATCGAGTTTGCGCAGAAGAACTAAGGAACATGGAGCCTGCATGCGCAGCTAATATTTTCCACATGTGTTGTAAACACTTAAGAGTTAAGGCACATTCATTACTTTTTTTTAAATGGAACATACCAGCAATTGAAGTGCAATACTATTAACAGTAACAGTTCAATTCAGATAAATACAATACATCGCAGTTTGAATAATGGCGTAGTTGTTAGCATGCTGAACTGCTATGCCCAAGAACACGGGTTCAAACTCGGCCGAAGTCGTCGGATTTTTAAGAGCGTTAAAATCCTTCAGTAATCTATGCCTTCCTTCGGAGGGGAAGTAAAGCTGGCGGGCCCATGTCATAGATTTATGGCATGTAAAAGAAAGTACCACTACAATTGGTAGTGTGTAGTCAAATTTGTAGGTTATATTTGGTTGGTTCCAAAAGTTCCAAAAGGTGTCAGTAACAGTGGCATCTGGTAGCCAAAGTTGGAACTACAGTACTTGAAATCGAACTTGCTGGGAGCCCACGGGCGTTCAATTAAAATACCCTGCTATGGCCATTGGCTGCAATTCATATATAAGATATGAAGGTGTGATATGTTACATGTACTCTAGACATGGTGAAGTATAAACGGCTAGTCAGATGCCTTTATTTTCGCTGAGCCACTGTGGCTTCAGTAGCACAGTATTGACTGCACAGATTACACCTTGATTCGTGAAATCTTCCAGTTCAGTTGCTAACCATCAGTTCCAAGGTACACACGGAAGCGAATATTGTTTGCGCAATGATGAAGTAAGGCGAATACACAATTTTTAAGCATCGAACATTTCGAATAGGAATTAGGACTATGGCAAATTCTTTCACATTGTTATGACGTAGGAAGGACTCAACGTAACTCGCATAACTCATTACTCACATTGTATAAAGGACGAGGCACAAGGGGAAAGGAAATGGCGTTGTTCGGTGTTTTGAACATCTGTCCTGATTGTTATGTTACTCAATTCTACAATTCCTATCCTGATTTAAAAAGTATTCACAAGGCAGTTGAGTATCTACTTTAAAAATGGCATTAGATGTGCAACGGGTGAAGAAACTGCACGAAAAAAAAATCGTGACGTTAAATAATATATTTGCTGAGAGATTTAAAAATTTCGGCAGTGAATTTCGTATTTAATCTGGCTCGTAATATATATTTGTTTCCCTGTAATATATAATATTTTACATAATAATTTTATGAATTAACCCAAAGTATTAACACACGGTCCACTTCGTTGCGTAGTGGCTAGGATTCTTCGCTGTCACCGCTGAGGACCGTGCTCGATTCCCGGCTCTGCGAAGAAATTTAATTCTAGTCTGAGGGCTGGAACGGGGTACACTCAGCCTCGTGAGACAAAACTGAGAAGAGCCGGGCTCGATTCCTACCTCAGCCATCCTGGAACTGCAGGCAAATGCCAGGATGGTACCTAACTTAAGGCCATGGCCGCTTCCAACCCAAATCCTTCTTCAATTACAAAAGCACACACTAGTACAGACGTCACAGTGACACAAATTCTACACACATCCAAGTATACGGGGCTACATGACCACGATGTACCAAAGCCCCTAAAAGAAACAACAACAACAACCATTAGCATATGCTATTTTGTTTTGAATTTTACTCGGATCGAGAAACCAGGTATTTGGAAATACTGGGGAACCAAAGAATGTTTATGTGAATTCCTCCCACTGTAGCCTTTATAACTTTATATAACCGTTTCTGTCATCGAAGTTTTTGTCAAGAGTATCAAACAATGCACGACAATATCCTTTCGGTGATCTTGAAAAATGAATCTGTGGTGTGAGTTTATCAACACCTTACAAAGTTTGATTTATATCAACATACCTACTTCCATAACCGGGTGAGTTAGCCGTGGTCGTTACGGCGTGGCTGCAGGCAGTCGCTCACATCCGGAAGGTTCGAATTCCCCCGCCGGCAACCTTCAAGAAGGTCTTCTGTGGTTTCCCATCTTCTTTCCAGGCAAATGCCGGGGTTGGTTCCTAACTATCGGCCAAAGCCGCTACCTTCCAATTCCTCGTCCTTACATTCACACTTTCCTCCCCAGACAACACTCCACACGCGACGGTACTTGTAGATCACTCCCGGCACTAACAGCCATACTGGTACGCAAAACAAAACAGAAACTACTTCCATAAATAAACCATCAACGTTGAAAACGTACTAAGTTACTTTTGTAGATTCTTCACTTGCACATTTGATGCCAACTTCTTAGTGTAGAAACAGAGTTGCCTTGTGAATATTTTAACATAATAGGAAATTTTAGGAATTAGTTACATAACAACCTGGACAGATTTTCGAAACAGAAGAGCGTTATCCCTTTCTCCCATTCCACTTCAAGAAGTGTGTGTGTGGGGGGGGGTGTTAGTAACGGGGTTGTGCGGGTTGCGTCGAGCACTTCATACAGCACACTAAAGTATCTTGGCCGTCTTCTTTGATCTCGGGGCTCGTATTGAAAATCCGGACCCAGAGGTAGTGGGTACTATTCCTAGCTCCGCCAAGAAATTTAATTCTCGTCTGAGGGTTGAAACAGAGTAAACTCAGTCTCGTGAGGCAAACTTGAAAAGATGGGTTTAATTGTCTTCTCAGCTGTCCTAAAAACAGTTATACGTGGCTTCCCCACTTATACTTCAGGCAAATCTCAGAATAGTTCCTAACTACGGCCACCTCCTTACAAATCCCAGCCTCAATTGCAAATAAACACACTACTACAGCTATCATAATGAGACAGACTCCACATACACCCAAGTACACAGGGTACCTGACCACGATGTTGCTAAGCCCCCATATGAATCAACAAATTTGTCAGAGGGTACATCTGTACTTTCATGAGTCTATGGTATACCCGACCTTTTATACATCATACAGCATGTAAAGAATCAATGATTCACACCGTACCAGAAACAATACCACAAAAACAATCAGAATTAAACTAATGTATCATAGTGATACGCCAACCTGGATTTAGTTACTAGGATTTCAAGAGATAAGCCGTATCTCGATGATGACAATGATGATAATTGTTGTTTTAAGGGGCCTACCATCTAGATTATCGGCCCCTAATGGTATGGGTGATAGCGAAAATGACAATGAAGTGGAAACCAGAACGAAAATTAAGTGAGAAGGAAAATACTTACATAAAGGGACTCAGATTGAAATTACTCACAAAATGGAGAGCGGTAATACTTACAAAAGGGAATTTAGAACGAAAATACTCACAAAAGGAATAGATTGAAAAATACGCACAAAATGCAAGTGAAATTCAAAATAATTACAAAATGCAAATGAGATTGAAAATACGTACAAAATGCAATTGAAATTCAAAATACTTACAAAAAGCAATTGAAAAAAATCCACAGCCTGCTTCCAGTCTCCGACCGGGTCAGGAATGGAATAAATGAAGCCCCCATCTAGCGGCGAGGATATGGACTGTGCCGGCTGCCGAGGCCTGACGCACTCCTCTGGGGCAATGATTAAATGAATGACAGATGAAATGAAATGATAGTGGAGAGTGTTGCTGGAATGAAATGTTGACAGGGAAAACCGAAGTACCCGGAGAAAAACCTGTCTGCCTCCGTTTTGTCCAGCACAGATCTCACATGGAGTGACCGGGATTTGAACCACGGACCCAGCGGTGAGAGGCCGGCGTGCTGCCGCCTAAGCTACGGAGGCTTTACAAAAAGCAATTGAAAATACACAATGCAATTTAGACTGAAAAACGCGCATTTCAGATTCCAAAATATCACAAAGTGCAATTGAAATTCAAAATACTTACAAAATGCAATTGAAATGGAAAATGCTTACAAAGTGCACGGTAAATTCAAACTACTCAATTGGATGGACAATACTTACAAAATGCAATTTAGTTGAAAATACCTACAAAATGTAATTTAGATTCAATATACCCACAAAATGCAATTGAGAATCAAAATACTTGCAAAATGCCCACCGTACAAAATGCAATTTAGACTGAAAATACTTGCAAAAGGCGGTTTAGGTTGAAAATACAAAATGCAATTGAAATTCAAAATACTCACAAAAGTCCCATCCCCTATATTGAAAGACTTACTAAAAAGCAATTTAGATTGCCAATCCTTACAAAATGCAATGGAGCTTGAAAACACTCGCAAAATGCAATTTACTGTAGATCGAAAAGACTTACAAAATGCGACGTAGACTGAAAACACCTACAAAATGGAGTGTAGATGAAAAAAATATCGCTAAATTGAATTTAGATAGACGGGGAGCCAATTAACAAAAAACAGTGCGGGAATCTTAAAGAGAAAAAGGAAATATAATGAAAAGAAAACAAGAGGTCTGACCCCTCGAAGAAGGAGGGATCAGGAAAGATGAGACAAGGGCCAATCAAGGCGGGAAAGTGAAAGACTCCCTAGGCCTCAGATACCCTAATACCGTCGGGGTCGGAAAAGAACAAGAGTTGACCAAGGGAGGTCGACAGGAAAGAAGACGGAGAGGAGCCCGGCACAAGTAAGTGGAAGCAATGCCGGACTCAGCTGGGGTCCCGTGGTTGCCAACCCACGTCCCACTAGATGTGAACCCCTGGGAGAAAGCCGTATCTCAAATTATCTGTCAGAGGGATGTACTCGACCCTTCCACGCAACACATGTGCTCCCTGAAGAATAACATAACTTAGTAAACAAACAGATGAATGACCAGATTTAAAATTTACCTGGCAAAGCGTTCTTTGTCCTGAATACTCTCCTCCTCCATCCGGCTATATTTGCTACCACTGGGGTCGTCCTCATCGGACCTGTGGAAAAGAAAACACAAGTGTTATTTATAATAATAATGTTATTGGTTTTACGTCCCTTTTAACTACCCTGGCTTTTAGAGACGCCGGGGTGCCGGAATTTTGCCCCGAAGGGGATCTTTAACGTGCCAGTAAATGTACAGACACGGCTCCCTCGCATTTGCGCACCCTCAAATGCCAGCTGACTGCGCCAGGTTTCGAACCTGCAACCTTGGGCTCAGCAAGCGAGAACGTTACCCCTGAGCCACGCAGCCAGACAAGTGTTATTTATAGTCGTGGTGCAATAACATTCCACATCAGACAAACAAAGAGACAAATTAATGAGTATCATACATTTATAAATTGCGTTTGAGAAGGAGATATGAAGGCAGTTTTCATATAGTAGGCTACTTATCACCTAAAAAACAAAATGTTCAGTAAAGAGCACATAGCCTACTTTCTCCTAAATGCATGGGTATCGTTGTAACTCTTTGTCCTTTTCAAGGAGTATAATTGAATGTTGGTTGTAGTAGCTTGTTGAAATACAACGTGCTATACGGATATTAAACATAAATATGACATCTGTAAATAATTCATTCAATTCGGTTTCACCAAGTTTGTATTGATATGGGGAATCGATTTGCACACATACATGGCCGCTATCTGCAAACTATTGGGCTGATGACCTTGTAGCTCAGCCAAATGATGCTTCCCACAAAAAGGTATGCTGTTGCAAAATTTGGTAGACATCCAATGATTAGGTTGGTCGTAATTTAATATAAGCTTTTAACATTTGGGTGGACACCATTCCGTTTTCGTCAAGATGGCGGCGATATAAAACATGACACTGAGGTGTCCTTTGCTAGTGCTACCTTTGTACCAAATTTCGTTCAATTCGGTTTTACTGTGTTTGAATTGATAGGAGGAATCAATTTTCACACATACATATCCGCCATCCGCAAAGTATTGGGCCGATGACCTTGTAGTTTGGTCAAGAGATTCCTCATACATAAAGGTATAATGTTGCAAAATTTGGTAGAGATCAGATGATTAAGTTGGTATTAATTTGATTTATGCTTTTAACATTTGGGTGGCCGCCATTACGTTTTCGTAAAGATGGCGGCGATATAAAACATGACACTGAGGTGTCCTTTGCTAGTGCTACCGCTGTACCAAATTTCGTTCAATTCGGTTTCACCGTGTTTGAAAACATAGCGGGAATCAATTTGCATACACACATGGCCGCCATCCGCAAATCATTGGGCTGATGACCACGTAGTTTGGTCAAAAGATTCTTTGTACACAAAGGTATAATGTTGCAAAATTTGGTAGAGATCAGATGATTAGGTTAGTCGTAATTTAATTCAAGCTTTTAACATTTGGTTGGCCGCCATTACGTTTTCGTCAAGATGGCGGCAATATAAAACATGACACTGAGGTGCTCTTTACTAGTGCTACCTCTGTACTGAATTTCGTTCAATTCGGTTTCACCGAGCTTGAATTTATAGGGGCAATCGATTTGCACACATGCATGGCCGCCATCTGCAAACTATTGGGCTGATGATCTTGTAGTTTGGTCAAAATATGCTTTCCACTTAAAGGTATGTTGTTGCAAAATTTGATAGAGATCAGATTATTAGGTTGGTCGTAATTTGATTTAAGCTTTTGAAATTTGGGTGGCCACCATTACTTGTCCGTCAAGATGGCGGCAATATAAAACATGACACTGAGTTGCCCTTTGCTAGAGCTACCTCTGTACCAAATTTTGTTCAATTCGGTTTCGCCGTGTTTTAATAGATAGGGGGAATCGATTTGATTTGCACACATACATGGCCACCGTCCGCTAAGGTATGGGCTGATGACCTTGTAGTTTGGTCAAGAGATTCTTCATACATAAAGGTATAGTGTTGCAGAATTTGGTAGAGATCGGATGATTAGGTTAGTCGTAATTTGATTTACGCTTAAACATTTGGGTGGCCGCCATTACGTTTCCGTCAAGATGACGGCAATATAAAACATGACACTGAGGTGCACTTTACTAGTTCTACCACTTTACCAAATTTCGTTCAATTCGGTTTCACCGTGTTCGAATTGATAAGGGGGAGACAGACATTCAGAGTACACACACTCACACACAGACACTTGACACACAGACACACACACAAATTATGGCCCTGTGTGGATCTCATAAGTCTACTTTCATTTTTTGCAAAAATCGAAAATAGGCTAAAAAAGGAACGCTCCTTAACCCTAGACAAAGAAGTTTTGGGGAGTTTTAAAGATACATGAGAAAGAAAGTAAGAAAGAAAGGAAGACAGACAAGACGCTGCGTGTCTACGGGAATCGCCAGGGCATACGCTCGTGCAAGTTAGAAAAGCGGTTTCCTTAGCCACAGATCGTCGGTTTCCTTAGCCACCAATCATCGTCTTTCAAAGAGCAGAAAAAAAACCGCTTCTTTTCTCCTCAAACACTCTTTAGATTTAATAATCATCCTTCAAAGAGCAGAAAAAAAAAAACTGCTTCTTTTCTGCTCAATAAACACGATTTGGATTTAATAGAGATTCCATAGTCGAAACGAACATTAACATTTGTAACATATGTCCCAAATGTTAATTTAAAAAAGAAAATAACGCACTCATTGGGTCACATATTTTACCGATTTATCTCTCAGAACTGCAGTAATCTTTTAAAACGTAATAAAACCCAGTCGATAAACTACAAGTTAGGTTCCTTAAAGCAGCAGAATTAATGATTGGCATTCCAAGACGATGCCCTTTCACAACGAATCATGATATACATTTTAGCGTGCTCCTTTGTCCCACACAGTGAGAGAGGTTGGTTGGTTCCTCAGTTTAGGGGCTGCAACAACGCGGTCATGTAGCCCCGTGTACTTTGGGTGTGTGTAGAATCTGTCTGAAAACCGGTGTTAATTGTGATGACTGTATTAGTGTGTGTATCTGTTTTAATTCAAGTAAGGACTGCAGACATTGTATTTTTCAAGTAGTTCCTACTTTTGCCGCCAAACGCCATCGTCAACGACCAACTAGTTCAGAACTTAGTAACCAGATGCCACCGGAGTCGGCTCTTGACGACGAACGTAGGAACCTAAGAACGTTAGTCAAATGTTAATTTAGCTTCACACAGTTGTAATTAGTTGAAGGTTCTTTAACATGCCATAAATCTATGACATGGGACCGCCGGCTTTACTTCCCCTTCGAAGGAAGCATACTGAGGGATTTTTAAGTGAGAAAGGGAAGTCCACACCGACCACCATGGCTCAGTGGTCAAAATAATCAGTAATTATTGAAGAATGTTCCTTTCAAATAAGTTGAAATAAAAATCAACAATACTGACTATTTCGACCACTGGACTATGGAGATTTTGGATTCAGCTTGTGGGTATGAAACAACAAAGCAATCTGAGGATAGCGGGTTCAAGATCGCTGTACTAGATTAAGCACAAAGGAAAATGTTTGCGCAAATAAAGTTGCTCATGAAAAAAAATGTTGCTGTTGTTCATTCATTTTAATGACTGAGGCCATCTCGGTCGTCAACTCCATGTACTGGAGAGTGAGTTGGATTCGTCTGATAACCTGTGTTTTTGTGGAAACTGTAGTAGAGAGTGTATCTGTAATTATGGGTGGCCCAGACTTTAACTAAGGTATCAACCCGGCATTTGCCTGGAGGGAGTGTGGACAAACCACACTCAGGACGTCTGCTGTCAGCGCAGGGATTGCAATCATTCGAACTTAATGTCGCGGAGTAAGACGGTTGTTGTAATTCATTTGGAGGCTTGCAGGGTTGGCATGTTTAAAACAACATGTTTTAAACAGCGTGTTTAAAACTGTTTAAAACAATGCACATTGTTTAAAATTAGTTTTAAACTCAATGCTTCAAACAACAGTATAAAATATGTTTCTTTAAAAGATATATTTTTTGTTCTGTTTTCATATTTTTAATTAATCATTTTGCAATACAGTAAAGTACAGTGGTCTTCTCTGCCTTCTACTGAAGTTTTACGTCATAATATAAAGTTTATAGAGTGATTTTGTAATGGTTTTGATGTCCTTGTTAATTTATTTTGCAAGCGTACATCCATCAGTAAATATAGGGATGTATTTAAAATATTATAAATCCAAATGTCACTGCCACTTTGTCTTTATTCAACAGGTTTCTTGTTGAGTTCACGAAAAACACAAACTAGTTTGGCAGCCTTCTCAGTCCGTAACCTATTCCTGACTTTGCTATGCACAAACCCAAAAGTGGAGAAACGATGTTCTATCCCAGCTGATGAAGCAACTGCACTATGCAGCTGATGTGCTAGGCCTGAAGTTGTGTGATGAATGTTATTCTGCAGTGCCACCCACCATGTCAGGGGCTTAATTTCTTTTAGTATTGCAGGACCAAACAGGTATTCCTTGAAGGGTGAACATTTTGCTTTGTACTTAATTAGGTCAGGCATTGCATCTGGGTGGTAAGCTTCAACATACTCCATAGCAGAATGATATTGTTCTTCACTCAGTCTTTGTCCTTGATAGCGTGGATCCATGAGATTGGCATGGAGATGGGTATCAGTTACAGCGGTGTTAAATCGTTTCATGAATTTCTTTAAGTCATTGGGATTGTTTTCATTTTTGAAAAAATGAGCAGGTCAAGCCAAACCTCTACTGCTTCCCCAATGGTACAGTCATCACGCTGCATCTTATCTAATGAGACTGATGCAGTCTTAAGTTTTTTGAGATAGTCTTGAACATTTTTGTTTTAAACATGTTCAGAATTTAAAAAAACTGTTTAAAACAAAACAAAACATGTTTTAATGTTTTATTAAAAAAACTGTTATTTTGCCAACCCTGGAGGCTTGGGACATCTTGGGCATCAGTCCCATGTACTGCTCGGTTCCAAGCTCTGTGAACTAGCGGGATGAAGGGCAGAGGCAGGAAGGAGCAGGCGAGAATTGAGAAGCCTGTCGACAGCCCGCCGTGTTACCTGACATACTCGTCTATTCCAATACTGCTAACATATTATGGTCTTTTCTGAAACCAGTGTGACGTTGGGAATGAGTGAGTGAGTCACCGACTAATGTATTTGCTTCTGTTACTACGCAAGGACCGAGAGACCTCATCACTCGTCACCACCACCACTCATAGTCCGCGATGCACATTCCTCTCAGGTTCACGCAGCTTAGACTCGAGCAGTAGTTGAGTGTGTGTCGAACTTGTCTGGTAACCTTCAATTCTGTGATGACTGTTGTAGTAACTGTGCCAGGGAAAGGGATGCGGTAGACGTCCCGGGACTTGAAGTAAGGTACTATCCCGGCATTTGCCTGGAGGACATGTGGAAACACCCAGAGAAACACCACACTCAGGATATCCGTTGTCGACGCCGGGATTCGAACCTATGATCTCTGGACTTGCTGCAGCTGCCCGCGAGGTCTTAAAGCTGAGTAAGAAAAGTTTCTCACGTCTCCCTCGCACTGTGTTACAGTATCATCTCGCGATTGTTCGACAACACTGGAGACTGGACACAAGGGTCCTTCAGCTGTAACAGAAGGCCACCGAGGCTCGGTGAAGAACCGCAGACTACTTCAAGTAGCTGGTCTCACTGGTCACCGCGCCGGATATAGCGGGAAAAAACGTGGTACAGGCAACAAAAGGGAGAAAAAGTTCGAGGGATATGGTATTGTTCTGAGATAGAGAAAGAGGACAAGCAGCAAATCACGAATGGAAAGAATTACGAATACAATAAACTTAAAGAGAGAAAGGTTTGCGGTAGCCTTGCTCTGCTTCCATGGATTCAATAAGTTCCTCGTGGGAACATACACTTAACTAGGAATTGCCAATAGCAATCAAGACTCACACCTCCGTAACTTCTCGGTGTTGCTTGGCGGCTTCGGTGGCGTAGTATGTAGCATGCTGAGCTTCTATGCCCAAGATCGCGGGTTCAAACCTGGCCGAAGCCGTCGGATTTTTTCAGAGCGTTAAAAATCCCTCGGTTTGCCTTCCTTCGGAGGGGAAGTAAAGCCGGCGGTCCCATGTCATAGATTTATACCATGTTAAAGAACCTTTCACTAATTACACCTGAGTGAAGCCAAATTGTATAGGTTAAGAATATAAACAACACTCTTAGGTTCCTACGTTCGTTGCCAAGAGCCTACTGCGGTGGCGTCTAGTAGCTAAGTTCTGAACTAGGACTAGTAGTCGTTGACGGTGGCATTTGGCGGCAAAAGTAGGAACTATTTGAAAAATTCAAAGTTGCAGTCCTTACTTGAATTAAAAAACAGATACACACACTAATACAGCCATCACAATTAACACCGGTTATCAGACAGATTCTACACACACCCAAAGTACACGGGGCTACATGACCGCGTTGTCGCAGCCCCTAAACTGAGGAACCAACCAACCAACCAACCAACCGGTGTTGCTCATATAGTGCCAAGGAGAACCTAAAATATGATCAAACTTTTTCCAACTATGACGTCCTTATATTATAAATGTAAACGATAAAAAAGTTCATGGGATAGTCATTTCAAAGATTTGCAACATTAAAATACATAGCTTTTTTCGGTGCTTAAAGCCTTAATATTTATCAGTAATAATGACCACACTTACTAAAATTTCAGACGGATTTTCTTGTATTTTGTTTCTGGAGGGCAGAGATTGTCTGTGTGTATTACTGAAGGTTTGGTAGTGTTTGGTAGGGCTATTTGTCTTGCATATTTGGAACTGATGATGCTCGCTTGACGAGCGAAATATGTCAGCCCTTAGTTTTCTTCGTCGTCTTCTTATTCTTCTTCTTCTGCAATAGCCCGTAACAATATATTTAAACCTTAATCACAAGTAATTTATTTCAAGTTATTTTTCACATATTCTATTCCAGTAATTGGAATGTTTTTTTTTGTTGACCGACTGAAAGCTACAATACTAATTGAAAACGATAAAGGAAACAACGTTAAATGCACAGAATTTATTTTGTGTATATTAAGGCTTTCACGGCCCGGATTATTTATAGAATTTATTTTATTAATTCATCTCAGGGTTTTGCGATATTGTTGTCATTTAGACCCGTGTATTTGGGTGTGTGTGGCGCGTGCATAGATATGTTAACCAGTGTTATTGTGGTAGAGTGTGTGCAATATTAATGCAGGAGGGACGGAGGCAGCCATGGCCTTAAGTTAGGAACCATCCTGGCATTTTGCCTGGTGTAGAAGTGGGAAAACCACTTCGAGGATGGCTGAGATGGGAATCGAACCCACCTCTTTTAAGATCTGCCTCACGAGGCTGAGTGGACCCCGTTCCAGCCCTCAGTCCAGAATTTAATGTCTTGGCAGAGCCGGGAATCGGGACGACAGCCAAGAATGCTAGCCGCTACACCAGAAAGCGGACACCATAGAATTTATGTCAGTACGTGCAAGACAACCGCTGTCAACTCCCCGTTCATTACATAAGTTCGTAACTGTACATATCAAATTCAAATTATTCTGAATCTATTTCCATCGCATGCCTTTCTCATGTTAGTGCGAATCATCCCCACCTCCAATCAAAACTACAGCAACTTACGAAATCGAGCGTATCGTTCACCATTTCCAACTGTCTGGAACGCAGCAGAAGTCTATACTCTACCCTTGATGTAATGACTGAAGCTATAGAACTCTCAGCGAGCAGCAGTCGAACTTTTTTCCAATTGATCGACACTATTGGGCGGATGAAGATAGTACTGGAAAAATGTAAAGCATTAAAAGAAGGGCAGTAAACATGCAAGGCATGAATTCCAACGTTAACACGGTTTTCCTAGTTTGAGAATTAAATGAAAATACGATACATGAATCGGAAACAGAATTTATACACACACATTATTACAAACTTAATTTTGAATGCTTTTGACAGAACGACTCTTGTTTTGAGGGATGAAATATCTAGCTCATCCATCGACAGAACGACTCAGAGACAAACGATAAAAACATACTTCACACATGTAGCAGTCGGATTTATGAAAATATCGCAAGAATAACAACAAATTTAGAAACCATTATCTTTCCGTGTTGTCTCTATAAATATTGTTTCTTGGTTGATCAACACGTTGACAGGAGTCCAATTATTCTTCGGCGGTTAACATTATAACCATTAAAACTATAAGAGACCCAAACATGGATTTTATACTTGCACCTTATTTCATATTCTGGGAGTCATTACAAATCGAAATTACTGTCCTTTATCACTACTGCACTCCAATTTGCTATATTGCGTAAATTTATGTATTTAGTCGTTATCTCTTGCTGAGGAGCACACAAGCGCATACAATTACGTCACATTACTGTTGCCAACATGTCGCACACAAACGATTGGCAAAACGGTTGGTCTGGATATAGATTATTGACGAGAGAGTACTCCCAGTGTTCGTGGTAAACCCCTGGGGTGCATATATGACTAGTAATTATTATTGGTCTAGGCAAACCCCGCGTTTTTTTGTTGTTGCAAGATGCGGGCTACAGTATCGTATGCATGGGGTTGGAAATGTTGCATTTGTCCAATCATTTATCAGGAACATGGCAGACACAGCTGGAATTTTACTATAGAAGTCGTGATCTAAAAGGAGGATGGATGGTGGGTGGATTATAGACTGCGGATGAGAAAACAGCTATTAGGCTACTACATCATTTTCACAATTATTCATCATCATTACAAGAGGTATTTCGGCTAATTTCAGTAGTGTAGAAAATTTTACAGTTTGTTTGGTCTTCCTACAGTGTTACCATATTACTTATCAAAATATCCTTTACAATACCTTAAATAAATGCACAAACTAATAATTTATACATTGAACCAAATACAAGTAAATTAGGGGGTTGACATGTTTTTTGTATCATAAGAATGACTTCAGTAATATGAGTCTGAGTCGTCATTGGTGATCCTTCGAAAATTATTCTATTACACTTCTGTATCCACGAGAACGAACAAAGTACCGCATCTCCCAATTATCTGTTATGTAGGCCTAGTGTAATGTATAATTTTTTAGCGTATCGTTTGTCTATTTATTTCTATTATTGTAAATGTTCCTTGGACTACATTAATGTTAACCACCCAAGATAACTGAATTCCCGTCTACCTTTTGCCCTACTGAGAATCAATTATTACATAGACTTGCCAGAATAATATTAACAATCACAATTGCTTCACATGGAATTTTTGTGGACCCCAGGTACCTGCGCCATCCCCCACTCTTGCACTGTATGTTTTCGTCCGAGGAAAACGAAAACTATCAAAGAAGAAAAAGACTATTACACACACACACACACACAAAAAAAAAAAAGTGTAGTGAAATGAGACGTGCACTTCGAAATAATATCAGTCTTATTGACGAATTCCTACACGTACGTTTTGAAAATAGAACTAAAAACAGTCAGAGAGTCACATGTTCGCAAATGCTTAAAGCATTTCCAAATGAAGGCAACGTTTGTCTTCTACTAGATGATGTCCCAGAAACTCAAATTTCGTTTGTGACGTCCAGACTAAATAAATTTATGCAGATGAATAATTTTACTGAACAGGAACACTGAAATAAAAATGGATTTCTTTATTTGATTTGGTTACAGATGTGAAGATATTGGAGGGGCGAAGTTTTGAGCAGCCAACAATGTCGTCTCGGCACAAGAGAGAGAGAACGGGAGGAAAGATAACTCCCTTCTCGCTTTTGAAACAGCGACTGTAACACCGAAAGCTGACGTATGCCATGTTACTGTTTATCTAAAAGCTAGATCTTAAATCAAACAATTTTATTTTGGGAGATAAGCAAACATTTTTGCAGCGCAATTTTAAAAACCTCACTATATTTAGAACGATTCCGAGGCGGTAAAGGTCACATCCCTGGGAGAACATAAAATGTTATCTTCCCAAGACGTTATAATAATTTTCGTGGCATGATGAGCAGTTTGAGCGTCTAGATCATGGCCTTCTTCACATAATATCAAATAACGTGCCATATCAGACACCGTAAAAGTCATTGAAACTTCAGTAAAATTAATATAAATTACTTCTGTAGAAGAAAAACACATTATTATTAATGTATGTTGTCGCGTTTACAGAGGAAACCGGTGACAGCATCATATTGTTCTTTTCAATACGTTTTATTCGACATGTCTGGTACTCAAAAGCATCAATAATCGTATTTTATGTTCAAGTAGACACTTCGAGTGTTTGTTTCCGATTGTGTAAGTACTGTGGGTTAAAAATGTATCTTCAATGGCGTGTAGAGACTGCACAGACTTCAGTATGTATTCTGCAATGCTGTTGCTCCCTTAATTCAAATGACTAACCCGAGCAACCCCAGGTAGAAATGCTATAATAATAATAATAATAATACCATCACGTAGCCTATACTTTGTTTTCAATACGACATTACGTTGGCTAGATTATCAGTAAAACGTTATCTCAATTGCTGATAACAGAAAACAGCGTGATGTTACAACCGTATTATTATCAACCTGAAGATAAAAGACCTAACGCATTTTAAAGTAGATGGATGAGAAATTATTCAGCCTCAACTATTAGGCCTAAATAAAGATTAACAAAGCACAGAACGCTCTCTGTAACAGACCTCTGATAATAAGCCCTACACTACATTTCCACAAAATAAACTTCGTTAAATAAGTCAATAAATTTCATAATATGCGTAAATGTAAATTCATTAATATGGTTCGTCACTAAGATATAGATTAACACATATTTTTACCACAACTGATAAACAAGTAGTTTCTGTCCACGTACAGTGATTTAGCTGCGTGCTTTATGGTGCGCATTGCATTGCTGTTCTGTAATAAGTTCAAGTTTATACGTGTTTCTCCAATCAACAACAACAAATTAGAAATGGTACCCCGTGACCCCAACCTCTTCAGAAACTTGAGCTTGTTAAAAAGTTAGGAATGGTACGATCCGAATTATATGCTCTTCTCTTTGTAATTAGGACGAACCTTAGAAGTTATATCACATGAGAACTTGATGCAATTACTCCGTTGATATACGGTATCGATATTTTAAAGGTTCACTATGAATGCACTCTAGCATACAGTTTGTAATACAGTCTTCCTGAGTTTCTTCTATCCACGCTGAACATGTAACAGTTATAATTATATACGAATAACCTTGTCCTGCGCCAAGGCGAGTTTTTCTCACTCAATCAGGTTTGCATTGTGCCTGCATTCGAATGGCAAACACACGCGGGTTTTATAATGCATTGGAAGTTCGTTCGGAATGTACAGCAGCTCGTTCATTTACGTGGTTAGAGCTTTAAACCCGATACAGGCAATTATACAATGAAGGAACGGTATTCTTGAACGGTGCATATATCCGGCCGGAGAGGAGTTCACGGCGATACGATTGAGATGGCGGCTCTGACAAGCGCCGGCCGTCTGGCCTCAGACATGCTTCTGACATATTTGTGTGCTGTCTGTAACGTTTACAACACGACATCGTTAACTTCAATTGAAATCACATTAGCTCAACGATACAAAAAGTCTAAGCGTATTTCATTAACAATGACAGTAGCAGTTAAGAACGTCCATATAAAATCTACCGCAGCAATAATCTTGAGAGAGAACAATACTGAAATACGCACGTAGTTTATGAAGATTATATTTCCGATATGCACGAATGCTTGTATCTTACGTCTGTGGGTTTTGCGAAAGGTTTTAAGATATAGTGCTGCTGACACATTTATGGGCTTTGCGATGTCGTGGTCATGTAGTTCGTGTATGTGGAATCTGTCCGATAACATGTGTCATAGAGGTGGCTGCAGTGGTAGAGTTTGTAATTGAAACTAGGATTTGCAAGGAAGTGGCCGTGGCCTTAAGTTAGGGACCATCCCAACATTTGCCTGGAGTAGAAGTGGGAAAGCACGGAAAACCGCTCCTAGGATGGCTGAGGTGCGAATCGAACCCATCTCTTTTCAGTTTCAGTGAACCCAATTCCAGCCATGAACCAGTTTTTTTTTTTTTTTTTTTTTGCAGAGCCGGGAATCGAAACTGGACCTCACGGGTGACAGCCAACAATACAAGTCACTACATTACATTTCAGCAGGTAAAACTGGGGGCAAATCTTATCAAGAAATAATTTGATTTTCTCAACTGAATAAGAAGGTATGTTACTGAGTTGTATAGCCTGTGTTCCGTATGCAATACCACAAATGTCGTTCAACCGATCTGAACCAAATGTTGTGCAGGATTAACAACTTTTGGGATCTTTCAGATATTACTGACATTTGAAGTTATTGTTTCCTTTAGGGACTTGGAACATCGTGATCAGACCTACGTATTTGAGTATACGTGGAATGTCTTATGCCCTGTGTTATTGTGATGAGTGTAGTAGTGTGTATAACTCAATTTTTTTAGGTATAGGATTGAGGTGGATAGCCAGGAATTTAAAATAAGGAACCATCCCGGTATCTGATACAGGCCTAATATTAACCAAGTCGGTCAAGCAGAAAAAGTATCCGCATTGACGTACACATGAACGAATATGATTTAGGCCTATATCCGTCAATCAATAATTACGTAAAATATTTCTGCTTTGCATGTGTTTCGAAATGGTATTGACCCTTCGCCAGCAAACTAAACTATTTTAATCTTATTGTTAAAATATGCATTATATTTTTTATCTGTAAATAGAACATATTGCCTCAATAAAAAAACAATGAAACTACAGTAATGTAAAACAATAAAAGGTTATTAGTAGAAAAGTTAAATCAAACAAGTTATATATAAAATAAGAATTTAGTTGGTCTATAAAAATGAATAAAAGATTATTACAATCAAGAACTATAAATGTATGATGGACGTAAAAAATCAATCAAAAATGAAATCATTCGTAGAGAAAGTCTTCTAATAACCAAGAATTGCCATATGTCTCGAAGGTAAGCATAGAATAAATTATCATTATAACTGAATTTCTTGTGTCAATACGAAAACTTCTAATTGGTGTAATATAGGCCCTAGTTGTCACCAAACATAAACTACAAGAGAAGAAGAAAAAAACTTCATGAGGAATATTTGTAGTTGTTATTCAAATTTGGATGTAACTTGGTGTCAATCAAATCCGCATGACAAAGGCCAAGTATATTTAATTTGCAGGTTATGATATGTGTTACTGTTGTAGAAAATAATCGAACCTTAGGTAGTGTTGGAGGAACTATTACCCGTATTTAAATGTTATTGATGTCTTGTAAATAAGTTTTAGTATTCCAGAATTATTATAGTATGGTTTTTATGGTTGCTGTTTGTTATTGAAACATCGTATTATAACTTCTTAAATTGAGCCAATTAGATTAACAATTCTTGTAATAACCTTTCCTTGTTTTTACATAATTTCCATTGTTTTTTTAAATTTAGGATAGAACATGTGTTATTTACAGATTCAAAGAAAAATATATAATGTATATTTTAACAATAAGATTAGAATACAGTAGTTTAGTTTATGGAATTATTTACTTTAAGATAATTCAATTTGCTGATGAAGAAATCAATGGCATTTCGAAACATGTACAAAACAAAACAAAACAAAACAAAACAAACAAAAAACGCTAATTTTTGTTTAATTACACTGGTCTACAACGCAAAATCATCAAGGAAACTGGTAGGCCTATGTGAATTTAACTAATGTGGGGCTGCTGATTTCAAATCCTTTGCCGGTTTTGACCTAGCACGTATAGTTTGTGCGATAAGGAGGGCTGGAAACTATGTGGAAATGGTACAAATAGGTGTAAAAGAAATATATATGTTGAGCCTCAAATACGAGAAATACTGAAAGATGTAGCTTTCTTTAGTACTCTGACGGACAAAGAACGAGAAGTTTGGAAACATTTCAAATCGATTTTCAGCAATATTTTTAGGATGAAGAAGGATCCTAATTTCAAAAATGGTATCCACAAACTTCTGCACGCATAGAAGGTTGGGTGCGTATGGCACTAAAGGTTCATTTTCTGCATTCCCATGTGGATTTCTTCCCAAGAAAATCTTGGTGACGTAAGTGTTGAGCAGGGAGAGCGTTTCCACCAGGACATGAAGTCAATGGAGCAGCGTTACCAAGGTTTCTGGAATGTTTCCATGATGGGCGTTTACTGCTGGATGTTATACAGGGATGTTCCAGACTCCACGCACCACAGGAAGAGGAAATCAACTATATTTCAATAACAGAAGGTATGTTTATCATCATATTTCATGTCCAAGATATACAACAGTGACGGATTTCAATGCAACTGTACTGGTAGAACTGTACGCGCTAGAACATGGACAGGATCTTCGTAATCAGCGTCGCAAACCGGTCTATATACGCATAGTTTTATTTCAGATGATAACAACATGTTTAATTTTGTAGACCAGGGTTATTGATTGACGGATATATTCATATATTCAAATTCATTAATCCCGGTGTGTCTGGAGTGAATATGGGAAAGATCCGAGGGAAACAACACTCATGATGGTTTCAATATTTAAGTTTGTCACCGTTCTATTACTTTCTAGTATTGACTAGCGTTCCCCTAAGCGCACCCGCAGCATGCCACACATGATGCAGGCAGTGGCAGGCAAGGAGTGAGGGCGGAGCAGGGTTCAGAGTATCGTGAGCTCTCATTCAAACTTTTCATTTGAAGTGACTTTTACCGACGTCAAATGTTAATACAAGTATAAAGTTTAATGTTGTCATTTTTTTGAACCGATGTCTTCTTCTTTCGGTGCCTATCCAGTTCGGATGTTGGCGATCATGATGGCTATTCTTGTCTTGTTGGTAGCAACGTAGAATAATTCAGTTGAATACATATTGAACTAGCATCTAAGATTGTCGAACCAATATTTTCTTCTTCGTCCAGAACCTCTTTTGCTGTTTATCTTCCCTTGAAGTGTCTTTTATAACATGTCATATCTATTTGTATTACGCATGATGTGACCTAGATAATGCAATTTTCGGCATTTCTCTATCTTGATTAATTTTGGTGTTGTGTTCATTCTTCTCATTACTTCTACATTTGTCACTCTTTATGACCAAGGTATTCTTAGGATCCGTCTATAAAACCATAATTCAAAGGCAGCCAGCCTCTTCTCCGTGTTGTTATATAAGGTCTATGTCTCTACACCATAGCCTATAAGAAAACAGAATATACACAACAGTGCAACCGATGCCACACTTCTCAAAATTAGAGCGATTGAGTTAATGACTATTCATTGCAAGTATTCCCAAGGGTTATAGCCTATACAGGTTGTATCTAAAATAATGTTAACGAATGACAGAATGGGTATGTCTGAAGGTCTTAAGAGATGGAATTCTTTTGTACAAATGCCAAGGTTCAAAATTCTCCATATCATAAAAGGAAGAAAACTAGAATACTTTGGCCATTTAATCCGCAAGAACAAATACAACCTGTTGCAATTAATTCCAGGGAAGACTGATAGCATTAGGGGTCCTGAATATTATCCTGACGAAAGAACTTGAGCCAGTAGTTTGGACTGAGCACAGCATTGCCGCTTAGAAAATATATGGAAAACAAACATGCCACTGATCGCCAGTGGAGGACTAGGCACATGAAGAAGAAGAAGAAGAAGAAGAAGAAGAAGAAGAAGAAGAAGATGATGATGATGATGATGATACGAGATTTCCGATAAAATAAGGGTGCATGTCCTCAGGCTTAGAACATGCTTCAAAATTGCGTAGATATGAATATAAAATACTATATCACAGGTTCACAGTACACATGGAAGGAAGAAATGTTATAGTTTTACGTGACCGTTAATTTCGCGATCATGAGCCACGGGACGTGATATTTTACTTCGAAAATCTCTCATGCATTGACCGGGATTCGAACCCCGTCGACCTTGGTGAGAGGCAAGAAGCTTGATCACTCCACCACCACAGAAAACACACTGGTATGTAACAGCGCAGTTTGTAACTCTACAGTACAGTATCAAGAGCCTGTAATTCGTAAGTATTGGGAAGATCATACTGTCGCAGCACGTAATGTTGCTGTTGATTAATTTAGGGGATTTGCGACATCATGGTCATGCAGTCCCGTGTACTTGGGTGTGAGTGGAATTTTGCCTGATAACCCGTCTTATGGTGATGGCTGTATTAGTGTGTGTATATTTGTAATTCAGATGAGGATTGGGAAGGAGGCAGCCGTGGCCTTAAATTAGGAACCATCCCGGCATTTACCTGGAGTACAACTGAGAAACCACGGAAAACCACTCCCAGGATGTCTAAGGTACGAATCGAACCCACCTCTTCTCAGTTTTGCAGCATGAGGCTGAGTGAACCCCGTTCTAGCCCTAAGACCAGAATTAAATTTCTTGGCAGAGCCGGGAAACGAACCCAGACCTCCGCGGTGACAGTCAAGAACACTAGCCACTGTGCAACGAGGCGGACAGCACGAAATGTGACTGGTTCCCTGCAAGGCGACTGTTTGGGAGGAATGAAGAAGACGTTACGAATTGCTATAAATAAACCAGTGTAACCGTAAGCTGCGGTAGGACATTAGGCTATGTGTTGCTCGTTGGTTTGAGGTATTCTACCAGTGAAGCAAATGGTGTAGGCATATGCAACAACAACAACTACAACAGCAACAACGGGTATCTACCGCACATGCTTGTTTTGTCTTAGTGAGTATTCGCATCTTCTCCCAGAGCCTACTCTTCTCAGACTACCGGTCACACGCTCGCTGTCGTGATGACTAAGGTTTCAAACAGTCATAAAAACCGTCCTGATACTCGTTAAAAGTACTTCAGATACGCCCTGTAAACACCAATTTCTGTTATCTCCTTTAATCTGCCGTTATGAATACGTAATTGTCGGCAGCCATTGTTTACTACAATACGTTATATGGTCAGCATCAGGAAAGAGCAAACCTTTCCGAATAAATACTGCATAGCCTATTGTATGACGCGGTGTTGCTCGAAAGGTTGTTTGATTTACTGCTATTAGCCTGAGGGGTTATAATAGCACTTCACGTATCTGTGTTTTAAGTATGATTAACGGACGTTATTTCATGTAGTTCTTCAAATTTAGATATACTACGCAATTGTATGTGTAACTTAGGCGACACGAGAAAAATATTTTTACACGTAATATCCAAGTCTGCTCGCACCCGACACTCAAGGATCATATCAGTGAAAAGGAAAAGAGGAAAGAAGACAAAAACGTAAGATAATCGTCAGAGAAATAAAATGAACAGAAACAAGAGGAAAATCCCCTTCCCCATGATGGTTGCACTAGTAAAGTAATATTCCTTGTAATGAACATCGTTCTGTAATTAAAACTATCCCCCATGATCTGCAACATGGATTGTCTTCTAATCCCACATCAGTAACGCCTTTTAAAGGTAGCAGCCACTAAAAGAATGATTTACAAGTTTCAAATCGCTAGTATAAATCTCTCAGCGAAATGTATACGGTTCCATTGTTATCGACCCATATCAAATGCCATGTTACCAAAACAACAACATTGTGCATAGAGTTTGTGTTCTACAATTACACGGAATGATTACCTTCCAGCTTCATTTCACGGCAACAAAATGACGTATAAATCACGAGTCGTAGCACAACTTTACTCAAGACCACTAACTTTTTATGGCCTGTACATCGGACCCTTTAATTTTTTCACGGTTATGGATCATTGTTAAGATAACGGATGCCGTCATAACAAAGCAATAACACCAATACTACTGTAGTGTTCGAAACTGATTATGCTTCATAGTAGGCTCTGCTGTTGCATTATCATTTACAAGTTCTCATTTTGCAGCAATACAACTACCCAGAGCAAGGAATAGCTAGTTATTTCCGTTGAGGCGATTACGACATCGTGGTCATTAGTCCCACGTAAGTCTGTATTAGTGGTGTGCACTTGAAATTGGATCTAGGATCTTGAGAGAAGCGGCCATGATCTTAACTTAGGTACCATCTCGGCATTAATACAGTAGTAACTAAGATAGTTCATTCAATTTCGCGATTTACTTCATGTAGTTTAATCACGTAGATTTAAATATCTCTTGAGGCCGAGCTCGTTGAACGATAGCGCCTTGAGTACTGTAGATTGAGTGCTCGGCTTCCGAGCAGTCCCCCATCATCTCACTGGCACAGCTACACTGTGTGCTACGACACATCGTGATCTAATCCAGTTCTGTAGGGAACATTGCAACCCGGATATCACTTACGAAGACAGGGTAGCATTATAAAAAAAAAATGATTTTAGGAGATTAAAATATGTTCTTTTACACTTTAAAATGACACATTTTGAAAATACTTTTTTCTTTAAATTTAAAGGTCAATTACAATAATCATGATACGCGTTGGCCTACATTCAAGCTTTAAAAAGCTAGTTTATCATGAGAATTTTGCAGTGAAAATTATTTATGGATATTTCAAAATAAATACTTCCGACATAGACTATTAGAAAATAAGGACACATGTTGTTGTGTTTGCTTGTTTCCTTGTTCGAAACAATAGAAGTAAAAGCCAGCTGGATTCAAGCTAAAATCCCACTGAGCTCCATTACTTTTACACATTAAGTTATCTGGGTGATTTAACGACCCAGTCATTGCAAATGCATGTCACGGAACACTACGACACTGGGACATCCCCAAGAAAAACAGGGATGGGATCACTTATTGAAAGATAATATTTACCAGTCTTATTAAAAGTCTGTCAGGAATTAATCTCTCGTAATGAAACAAGCTTCGTGTTATAGATATTAGGTAGAATAATTCATAATAGACAAATGACCTATGAGAGAGCGAAAAGTAGATGATCAGGTGATGCAGAGGTTGAAAGGGATAATAACATGCATGGGTTAGATGGCTCGGAGAAATAAGTTGAGTCCTCCAGATGGTGTGTTCTGGCGTAGATTTCGAACATCAGAATGAAGTAATCTCGGGGAGTGGAACCCGCAATACTGGTGATATTCGATAAATGTTTTCTGGGTTATTTTCAAACAGTTTGAAAATAATAGGCTGTTGTTTCTTAGATCAAATTCAGACAAGCAGACATACATGGCCTTCAACACATGCAGGGAACTACAGGCTGATCATAAAGTTCAATGCAGCGCTAACAAATAACAGCATTACGCGGATATAATAACGATCTCGTATTTCACATTATTACACCATGCTGAAAGCGAATCAGGGAGATAACCGGTCTCTAGCCCAGTAGGCCTAATTATAACATTCATGTATCAATAGCTGACAGACCAACATGTCGGTGAGGGCAACATCCAACATGGTGTTCGATATAATAAACAACTGATGAGGAATACGTTTATTACAGGTTCTTAAAAGAAAGAATGGCTCTAGGAGCATTCGTATTCCTGCAATGGAATATACATAAAATAAACAGGTTTTCTTTTTAAAACTGGTGTACTACACACCAGTTCATTAGAAATCCATTCCCTACGATGTCGATGGTCAGCATGACTTTCTTCTTTTCATTAACTAAGAACGGAGCAGGTAATTGCTTTAGTGCGAGGAATTGCAATTGAAGTCGACAGGCCGCATCGCTCTTCTAATTTTAAAAATACATATGTTGATAAAAGTCATGAAAAATTTCAAAATCTATAATGTAATTCTTCTTCTAATAATAAAAGGGCTGTGGAGTACAGTATGTATGCTGGGAGTGAAGCATTTCCAAGCGTATAATAAAAGGAATAGCAAAGATAACCGTACGGTTACCAATTCTCGACTGACAAAACTTAATGGTTATGTATCACTGTAAAACAGCCTTAAGCAATTCTTCGAAACTGATACCATTTCAGTGACTTACATGAAAATGAGACCATTCCAATACAGTACATACAACCAGATTGAAATATTTGGCAGAGCCTCCACGGTGGCAGAGGACTTCGTATTGCAGTCGGTAGAGGCGGTGAGCTTTTAACGGGCAGCGGATTCGATCCCCATCCAGGTAGTGGATTTAAGAAACAAAACTACCACTCTCGGAAACGCAAATAGCCCTGGGGTTCACTCAGTTCAACAGAAATGAGTAGCCTACCAGGATAATTCCTGGGAGCAAAGACGGCCGGGCGTGGAACTGACGACTTCATCCCATCAAGTGCCGATGTCACCTTTCACTACTCCCAGGGCCTCCATGGCCTGTACGGACTTGGTTTTGATATTTACTTTTATTTTTGAGGGGGAGGGGGCAGCTAATTATGCTAACATTGTATAAATGGCTAAATGCACAAGTCCCACTAAACTTCACAATTTGACCATACTACACAAAGTTCTAAGTCTATTGCAGTATATTTAGTTTTCTACTGGCAAAGGGTGGAGCAAACTGACCCGCAAGAGGCCGAAGATCAGCTCACCGCGTTCGTTTCTTCGTCTCAATCTCATTTGTATCGGTTAGTTTTAAAACTCCGTTAGTCATTCTTTTTTGACGATTTAGTTTTATGTGATAAAGTGACAGTTGAAAAATAGGTACATAATTATGTGTACAAACACCGTAAGTCTGCTGTGTACAATGGCCGTGAGGCGATCGTAAATATTTGCTTTGGTTTTGAAGCTCCGTTAGTCACTGACCTAATGTTCTTTTTAAATATTGTTTATAACTGGAGCACCACCAACAAGGAAATTTTACTTTTAAATTTAATTTTAGAAGCCTGTTCCATATATTAAAATATTTTTCTTGTGAAAGTCGGGCGCACTTTATTGATACTGTTACGGCTGTGAGTTTGTGTCATCGCTCGCCGCATGAGTCACAACTGCCCCAGGGCTGGGCTGCTCTCCCCCAGTGTATTGCGTGCGCCTTATGCAACAGGACTACTATGACAAAGGGATGGTCCAGAATATTCGTGACTGAGCCAGCGATGGAAGCCTCGAGAAGCCGTGAACCCTGGATGGGTCTAGAAGCATTTATTGAGTCACCGGCCTGCTATATAAGAGCGACCCGTCAAGCAGTTGTTGTTGTATATTGGCTTTCACGGCCGGTGAATTAAAACTCAGCAATTCTTCTAGGTTTGTGCCGTGTCTTGTGTGGGGTTTCGCCTAGGACACCAAGCTAGGCTCATCGGCGGGCTCTTGGTGTCCCCGCCCGGACCCCCACAGGAGTGACGAACTGCGCGCCACCTCCCTTTATATAAGGTGCAACTGCACCACTTGACTACGAGAACTAAAAGCTCAAGCAGCCTTAACCTCCCTATGAAGGCTTCCAAAAAGATGGTACAGTAGCCTCTCACAAATCCGGACCTCAAAAATCCGGACTCCGGCAAATCCGGACCGCTCAAAAAATATTTTTTGTAATACAAAATCAGTAAAATGTAGGTAACGTGATGCTTAAGCGCCTTCAATTTCTCCGCGACCATTCCGCATTACAAGAATGACGTCTTTCTGATGATTTATTTTCATTTATTTTGCATACTGTAGTACTGTAATGTAATTCTTAAGTCTTATTAAAGTTGTTCAATACTATTAACCATCTATTTTTTCTACCCCTGTGTTCAGTTAATTGCAGTTCAGAACTGTTTTATGCGAGTAACAATAAAGTACACATATCGGCACGGAGTGGCGGCGATCGCGGCACGCAAACCACTGCCGCGACCGACGTCACTCTGTCTCCGGGAAATCCGGATTTTTCGGAATCCGGATCGGCCGTCCGCCACATTGGTCCGGATTTTCGAGAGTCTACTGTATATTGGCTTTCACGGCCGGTGAATTAAAACTCAGCAATTCTTCTAGGTTTGTGCCGTGTCTTGTGTGGGGTTTCGCCTAGGACACCAAGCTAGGCTCATCGGCGGGCTCTTGGTGTCCCGCCCGGACCCCCACAGGAGTGACGAACTGCGCGCCACCTCCCTTTATATAAGGTGCAACTGCACCACTTGACTACGAGAACTAAAAGCTCAAGCAGCCTTAACCTCCCTATGAAGGCTTCCAAAAAGATGGTATATTGGCTTTCACGGCCGGTGAATTAAAACTCAGCAATTCTTCTAGGTTTGTGCCGTGTCTTGTGTGGGGTTTCGCCTAGGACACCAAGCTAGGCTCATCGGCGGGCTCTTGGTGTCCCCGCCCGGACCCCCACAGGAGTGACGAACTGCGCGCCACCTCCCTTTATATAAGGTGCAACTGCACCACTTGACTACGAGAACTAAAAGCTCAAGCAGCCTTAACCTCCCTATGAAGGCTTCCAAAAAGATGGTATATTGGCTTTCACGGCCGGTGAATTAAAACTCAGCAATTCTTCTAGGTTTGTGCCGTGTCTTGTGTGGGGTTTCGCCTAGGACACCAAGCTAGGCTCATCGGCGGGCACAAACCTAGAAGAATTGCTGAGTTTTAATTCACCGGCCGTGAAAGCCAATATACCATCTTTTTGGAAGCCTTCATAGGGAGGTTAAGGCTGCTTGAGCTTTTAGTTCTCGTAGTCAAGTGGTGCAGTTGCACCTTATATAAAGGGAGGTGGCGCGCAGTTCGTCACTCCTGTGGGGGTCCGGGCGGGGACACCAAGAGCCCGCCGATGAGCCTAGCTTGGTGTCCTAGGCGAAACCCCACACAAGACACGGCACAAACCTAGAAGAATTGCTGAGTTTTAATTCACCGGCCGTGAAAGCCAATATACCATCTTTTTGGAAGCCTTCATAGGGAGGTTAAGGCTGCTTGAGCTTTTAGTTCTCGTAGTCAAGTGGTGCAGTTGCACCTTATATAAAGGGAGGTGGCGCGCAGTTCGTCACTCCTGTGGGGGTCCGGGCGGGGACACCAAGAGCCCGCCGATGAGCCTAGCTTGGTGTCCTAGGCGAAACCCCACACAAGACACGGCACAAACCTAGAAGAATTTCTGAGTTTTAATTCACCGGCCGTGAAAGCCAATATACCATCTTTTTGGAAGCCTTCATAGGGAGGTAAGGCTGCTTGAGCTTTTAGTTCTCGTAGTCAAGTGGTGCAGTTGCACCTTATATAAAGGGAGGTGGCGCGCAGTTCGTCACTCCTGTGGGGGTCCGGGCGGGGACACCAAGAGCCCGCCGATGAGCCTAGCTTGGTGTCCTAGGCGAAACCCCACACAAGACACGGCACAAACCTAGAAGAATTGCTGAGTTTTAGTTGTTGTTGTGTTTTACGAGCGAGTGCGAGCGCTTATCCTGAGCGACAGAAGTGTGGAGACTTGCGAAACCCCTAGTGAAGCCGATTCTCTTGACAGCGAAGGGAGTGAGGAGCTTACAGGGGACTGCCTGTGTTTTGAGCGAGTGTGCTTACCTAGTGCGAGAGAGGTCATTGTGGTGAGTTGCAAAACAGTGAGTGACAGACCTAGTGCAGCTATTTCCACCCAGCGTACGGGGCCGGACTCATTAGCGAGAGGATTAACTGTGGTCTGTTGACAACTGAAAGGGGAAGTATTCTCGACGTGAGGAAACTGGAGTAAGGTAATAATTGCTTGTATTTGCTGTTGAGTAGTGTATCTTTCTGGCCACAATAAAGTTAATTATTTCTTTAAAGCAGTAATTGGTGTTGTGCTTTCTACCCACCGTAATCCAGTTAACAAAAGTGCCACTAGGGGGGTGGCACGTAACAACTGGTGTCAGAAGCGGGATTACGAACTCAAGCACAAGCACAACACCTGGCGGTCCTGGTTTCAAAACCCGAGCAGGTCATTTTCTCTAATTTTCCTGTGAGTGCATGCCCTGTACAAGACAAACAACTAAAATGGAGGCGCAATTGGCAGCATTGCTAGAAAAGCTAAGTGGCATGGAGGACGGCCAGAAGAAATTAGCCAAGGACCTGAAGGATGACCTGAAGAAGATGGAAGACGGCCAGAAGAAGATGGAGGACGGCCAGAAGAAGATCGAGGATGGCCAGAAGAAGTTAGCAGAGGACCTGAAGGACGGCCAGAATAAGTTAATAGAGGACCTAACCGCCAAATTTCTGGATGGCCAGAAAAATCTGGAAGAGTGTCTGCTGACGAAATTAGAGGAGAGTCAAAGGAAATTAGAACTGGGTCTGCGTGAGGAAGTCACGGCAGTGGAAAAGAAGTTCGACGCCTTACAAGTGGAAGTTGCCGAGCTGCGCCAACGCCCCCTGATGGGGATGGAGGAGAAATTCAACGCCTTACAAAAGGAAGTTGCCGAGCTGCGCCAACGCCCACTGACGGGGGTGGAAGAAAAATTCAACGCTTTACAAAAGGAAGTTGCTGAGCTGAGCCAACGCCCGCCGACGGGGATGGAAGCGAGATTCAACGCCCTACAAGAGGAAGTTGCCGAGCTGCGCCAACGCCCGCCCACCGTTACACCGGGAATATCAGGAACGGGACATAGCAGAGTGACGCCCCCAACCTTCGACGGAAAGGTCCCGTGGAGCACCTACTTACGTCAGTTCGAGGCGGCCTGTTCCATAAATAACTGGAACAACACTGAAAAGGCTACAGCTCTCATTGTAGCGCTGAGAGGTGACGCCCTTAACGTCCTTCAGGCCATCCCAACTGGATCCCAGGACTACGCTTCACTGATCGCCCATATGGAGTCCCGATATGGAGATAGCCATCTTCAGCAGGCCTACCAGATGCAGCTCCGGACCCGGGCACAGAAGAACGCGGAAACCCTGCAGGAGTTCGAGATGGACATCGCACGCCTCGTAAGGCTCGCCTATCCAACAGCGCCGGCCGACTTTGTGGAACAGATTGCGACGCAGACCTTCGCTGACGGGCTACGGGACTCGGACACTCAACAGGCGCTGCGACTCGCGCGCAATAAGACCGTGGCAGATGCGCTGAGCCACGCACTTGAATTCGAGACGGCAAAACAGGCAGCTAGAATGCACACGCAAGTGGACGTCGACGAACCAGCAAAAACCAACGAGACCAAGCCCCTGGCCGACGAATTGATGGAGGAGCTAAGCCGTTTCTTCGATAGTCGCGGCACCACCAGCAACGACACAGCCGGAAGACAACCGGGGAGGCGGCCCGGAAGAGGACTACCGACCTGCTGGGCCTGCGGTAAGAAAGGCCACCTGAGCAAGGACTGCGGTGATCGCCACCGCCGAGGGTATCCGACGGGAAATCAGTCGTCTGAAAACAGCGCGGCCCAGGGAAACGAGTATTAGCCAGCCTTGGGGGGCAAAGGTTGGCTTGTGACAGTCGTCAAGCCCCGGCAGTCCAAGTGCGTGTGACGAAGTTACGGAGGGACAATAGCAGCCTGATGGTCGACGGAGTCGTCAACGGAGTGAGCTGGCCCATGCTAATCGACACGGGAGCATCGAGGACCATCGTCAGCCCCACCGTGATCCCGAAGTGGAGAGTGCAGTCCACACAAAGGAACCTCCAGCTAATAACCGCGACCGGAGAGACCGCACCGGTACATGGCGAAGCATCACTGGAGTTCGTCATTGGTCGACGGGCGATAAAGCATCCAGTGCTTGTGGCTGACGTATCAAATGAAGTGATCATCGGACTGGACTTCCTGGACCAGAACAACATCATCTTGGATCTGAGTACCAACACTCTGCACTTCGGAAGTGAGGAACTTGCTTTGCAACCAGCACACGAGGCCGTCGCCGCACGAGGAGTAAGGCTGAGAGAGGACGTCATCGTTCCCGCCAGGACGGAAGTCAGCGCTGCCGTAATTGTCGACGGAACAGCTGAGGGAGTGGCGGCTGTCATCGAGCCAAAATATGAGGACATCCAGACAAAAGGATTGCTAGTTGCCAAGACTCTCATCAACACGACGTCTCGGCCGTACGTCCGCCTGTCCAACCTGAACGACTACGATTTTACGGTTCACCGGGACACCAACCTAGGAGTCTGCGAGCCCGTTACCTGGATTGCCCGCATCACAGACACGACGGACGGACACCTGCAGACGGACAACCGAAGAAGACGCGCCCTGCCAGAAGAACTACAGAAGCTGTACCAAGGATCCCAGGACCATTTAGACGAGCAACAATCACGCCAACTTCGGGACCTGCTACACGAATTCCAGGATGTCTTCTCCGTGGGAAGCAAAGACTTCGGCAGGACAAGCTTGGTCCAGCACAGAATCGACGTTGGGGACAGCGCACCGATTAGGGCCCCATTCCGACGTGTCCCGCTCGCCAAGCAAGCTGAAGTCGACCGGATGGTAGAAGAGATGAAGGATCAAGGGGTGATCGAGCCATCACACAGTCCTTGGAGTTCTCCGGTCGGGCTTGTGAAGAAGAAGGACGGTTCCACCAGGTTCTGCGTGGACTACAGGCGGGTGAACGATGTCACGAAGAAGGACAGCTACCCTCTACCCCGGATCGACGACACGCTGGACACCATATCAGGATCATGATGGTTCTCCAGCTTGGATTTGAAGAGTGGCTACTGGCAGGTGGTGGTCCACCCTAAGGACCGCGAGAAAACGGCGTTCTCTGTGGGCAGCGGGCTCTGGCAGTTCACCGTCATGCCATTCGGTCTGTGCAACGCCCCTGTGACCTTCGAAAGGCTAATGGAGTCCATTCTGAGGGGACTACACTGGAAGACCTGCCTGGTCTACCTAGACGACGTCATCGTTCTAGGAAGAAGCTTCGAGGAGCACTACAGCAACCTGAAGGAGATCTTGATGAAGCTACGGGCTGCCCAGCTGAAGTTGAGCCCCAAGAAGTGTCAGCTCTTCCGGAAGCAGGTCCAGTACCTTGGGCATATCGTCTCCGAGGAAGGGGTGCGCACCGACCCAGAGAAGAACGCAGCTGTGAGGGAGTGGTCAGTTCCGAAGGACAAGTCCCAACTACGAAGCTTCCTGGGACTCTGCACTTATTACCGTCGCTTCGTGAGAGGATTCGCCGACATCGCCAAACCTTTACATCGACTGACTGAGAAGGACCAACTCTTCACGTGGACAGCAGAATGCCACAGTGCCTTCGAACAACTCAAGCAGGCTCTGTGCACCGCGCCTATTCTGGCCTACCCCAGACCTGGAACAAGGTTCATCGTCGATACCGATGCCAGCGAATTTGGCATAGGGGGGATCCTGTCGCAAGTAGTGGACGGCGAGGAAAGAGTAGTGGCCTACTTCAGCAAGGCCTTGACAAAGCCAGAGAGGAACTACTGCGTCACCAGGAAGGAGCTGCTCGCCATCGTGAAGACCATTTAACACTTCCACAAGTACCTGTACGGGCAAGAATTTCTCATCAGGACCGACCATGCATCCCTGCGGTGGCCGTGAACTTCAAGCAGCCCGAGGGTCAACTCGCGCGGTGGTTAGAGAGGCCTCAACAGTACAACTTTGAGATTCAGCACAGGAAAGGCCAACTGCATTCTAATGCCGACGCCCTGTCACGAAGACCGTGCCCCGAAGACTGCACCTTCTGTACCAGAAGAGAGGAGAACACCGGGATACAGTGCCGAAGGACTACCGTGGAACTTCAAGGGAGCTGGAGCCGCGAATCTTTCACGCGGGCACAAGCAGAAGATGATGACCTGGGACTGATAGCCGAATGGAAGAGGGCCTGTGTCCCCAGACCCGGGTGGAACATTGTGAGTGACTGCAGCCCAACGTTTAAGTCCTACTGGGCGCAGTGGGACTCGCTGATTGTAAGGGATGGCCTCATCTGCCGTACCTGGGAGAGCACCGACGGGAAGACATATCGGGAACAAGTCGTCGTTCCAAAGGCTATGACGGAGGAAGTCCTGAAGGAAGTTCATGGGGGATCATCTGGTGGACACCTAGGGATAAAGAAGACCCTGGAGAAGCTGAGAGAGCGGTTCTACTGGATCGGATGCCGAACAGACGTGGAGAACCACTGCGCGAGGTGTCACGATTGCGCAGCCAGCAAGGGCCCAGGACGTAGACGACGGGGTCCACTGAAGACTTACAACGTGGGCGGCCCCATGGAGAGAGTAGCCATCGATATTGCTGGGCCATTCCCGTTAAGCGAGGCAGGGAACCGCTACATATTGGTCGTCAGCGACTACTTTACCAAATGGCCGGAGGCGTATGCGCTCCCTAAACAAGAAGCCGCGACGATTGCAGAGACCCTGGTGAAGGAATTCGTCAGCCGGTACGGAGTACCCCTGGAGCTGCACTCCGATCAAGGGAGGAACTTCCGAGTCGCAGGTGTTCCAGAACCTATGCCAGCTGCTGGGAATCCGGAAGACGAGGACAACGCCGCTACACCCTCAGTCCGACGGGATGGTAGAGCGATTCAATCGCACCATCGAGAACCATCTCCGAATAGTCGTCAGCGAGCACCAGAGGGATTGGGACAAACATCTTCCACTATTTCTCCTGGCCTACCGTGCCGCCGTGCATGAAGCCACCGGGTGCACACCAGCCCGGGCCATGTTTGGGAGGGAGCTCCGTCTACCTGTCGATCTTGCCTTCGGCCGACCTGGGAATGATCCGGTGCCGGTAAGCCAGTATTGTCAAGAACTGGTCGACCAACTGGAGGACGTGCACGCGTTCGCGAGGAGGAAACTGCGGATCGAGACCGACCGAATGAAGACCCGATACGACCAGCAGACGGATGCCGGCGTATTCCACGAGGACGACCTGGTCTGGCTCTTCAACCCATTACGGAAGAAAGGCCTGTCACTCAAACTGCAGAAGTCCTGGGAGGGCCCGTACCGAGTCGTGAAACGGATCAACGATGTCGTCTACAGGATCCAGCGGAGCCCGAGGGCGAAGATGAAGATCGTGCATCGAGATCGCCTGGCAGCCTACGGAGGGACACAGACGGACCAATGATTGATCGGGACGATCAGCCTTTTTAGGAAGGGGGTGGTGTTACGGCTGTGAGTTTGTGTCATCGCTCACCGCATGAGTCACAACTGCCCCAGAGCTGGGCTGCTCTCCCCCAGTGTATTGCGTGCGCCTTATGCAACAGGACTACTATGACAAAGGGATGGTCCAGAATATTCGTGACTGAGCCAGCGATGGAAGCCTCGAGAAGCCGTGAACCCTGGATGGGTCTAGAAGCATTTATTGAGTCACCGGCCTGCTATATAAGAGCGACCCGTCAAGCAGTTGTTGTTGTGTTTTACGAGCGAGTGCGAGCGCTTATCCTGAGCGACAGAAGTGTGGAGACTTGCGAAACCCCTAGTGAAGCCGATTCTCTTGACAGCGAAGGGAGTGAGGAGCTTATAGGGGACTGCCTGTGTTTTGAGCGAGTGTGCTTAGCTAGTGCGAGAGAGGTCATTGTGGTGAGTTGCAAAACAGTGAGTGACAGACCTAGTGCAGCTATTTCCAGCCAGCGTACGGGGCCGGACTCATTAGCGAGAGGATTAACTGTGGTCTGTTGACAACTGAAAGGGGAAGTATTCTCGACGTGAGGAAACTGGAGTAAGGTAATAATTGCTTGTATTTGCTGTTGAGTAGTGTATCTTTCTGGCCACAATAAAGTTAATTATTTCTTTAAAGCAGTAATTGGTGTTGTGCTTTCTACCCACCGTAATCCAGTTAACAAAAGTGCCACTAGGGGGGTGGCACGTAACAATACTTTAAACGTTTATTACTTATTATACTCGAATGAAGTACATACACACACCAATAAATCATGAATATTAATTTCTTTGAAGATAATAATGAAATGTTACTCATTTTCTTTTAAAATCGTCCGCCTCGTTGCGTAGTGGCTAGCGTTCTTGACTGTCACCACGGAGGACCGGGTTCGATTCCCGGCTCTGTCAAGAAATGTATTTCTGGTCTGAGGGGTGGAACGGGATAGGCTCAGCCTCGTGAGGCAGAACTCAAGTCATCCTGGAAGCAGATTTCCGTGGTTTCCCACTTCTACTCCAGGCAAATGCCGGGATGGTACCGAACTTAAGTCCACGGACGCTTCCAACCCAAATCCTAACTGAATTACAAATACAGACATCACATTGACAAAGGTTATGAGACAAATTCTACACACACGGGGCTACATGACCACGATGCCGCAAAGCCCCTAAAAATTAATCAACGACAACATCTTTTAAAATCCCGTAGGTCACAAGAGTTTTAAACTTAACTATAAGCAAATTCAATAAGTAATAAAAGTCCAAATCATACTTTTGTGATGGCTTTCCTTAAGTACTGTATTAATCCTCAGAGACAAAACATTTTACAAATAGCTGCTGGTTTATTCAGCAATAATTTTTACTCTTTTTCCATAAGTTTACAATTAGTAACTTACCGTACAGGATTTAAAAAATAACCGATTCATTTATGGTTGTTATTACAGTATATGGAAGCTGTGAAATTTCTGTGCCTGTGAATGCTCTTAGGGTCAGTGGTGCTGCAGTGGTTCAGAAAAGAACTACCTCACTGCTTACCATGCCTGAATGCTTCATTTTGCACTGCATTGGGTTTTAAGGTTCTACCCGGCGATGTTTTTTGATGATCCAACCCAGAAGACACAAAGAGATTAGCTTGCATCTTAGATGGTTTCTGATGTTCTTTCCAAATTCCAATCTCCATCCATCAAACGAGGTTTGCCCACTGAAGTGTTCGCTGGCAACAACCATTCTGCAAGGTATACACAATTTTACCACCATCGATGAATGAACGCTAGTCTTCACAGAATATCAATAACTTATATTTAAAATTTGAATCTATTTTTGAACTATGATAATAAGAGAGATTAACAGCATTTCAAAAAAAGGAGAACTAAAATTCTAAAGGAACTTAAGTGTATTGTCATCGGCAGTAACAGTCACAACAATCTGCTTTATTCATTAAAATATCGATAACATAATTCTGAATTTGCTCTGTTTTCTTATTTCGGTCATTTCAAAAATTTTCAATCCAAATTTGTCATAACATTTATCGAATAACTGTATGTTATTTTTATTCACTTTCATATCTATGGCAATATCTAGAACGAACATATTTTACTTGATGGTAATATTTGAAATCGAACGCGGTAGCTACGCATACGCCAGTAAATTTACTGATAAGAGATCTCTCGCAATTACACGGCTATACAAGACAATTGATTGTACTGGGATTTGACCATGTGATCTAAAACACAGGGGGTGAGCACCTCAACTTTCAGTCAGTCAACATGAATGTAAGCTCAATTAAATTGTGATAATATGATTATACTTTAAAAATAATAAATATTAAATTCATAAAATGTTATTTACACAGAATACAAATAAATTAAATCTAATCAGAAATCACCATTTTAATGGGGTTTATATTCGTGCTGACCGACTGAAAGGCAACACTGAAAAAAATGGCTTCAAAGCTTTCAAATAATGGTGGTTTAACAAGCGAATAACAAGTCTCTTGATCCCAACAAATTCATGGATCTTAAAAAAATGTACGCCAAAAGACTGTATCTAATAACGGCGAAGTAAAATAAGCCTCAAATTATTGTGTCAAATAGAGAAGACAACTTTAAGTCAGCTCCGACTCCTCATTCAGATAAGTTAGAATGAGATGAGCACAAGCCGCTCTCAGTAGCACTGACTCATGCCGGCTGCTGTTTTCAACATTCTCCACGCCTCAAGCGTTACAAACAAGCATCGAATCGGATACCGGTCACTGCCCGGACCAAGTCAATTGGTTTCTTCCTAGAATACGTTACTATCCTGCTCTCCACAAAAATTGTTTGAAGAGTAGAAAACATTGCTTCTACCTACACCGCTTTGTTTTGTCACAAATGCGGCTCGGATCACTCGGATACACATACAGAAGGAGCAGAAAGTCACGGGCAAAAGATTCTTTCTATCCTCTGTATAGATGCAGTCATTAAGAAAGACCTGACGAGAAGGTCAATGTGTATGTGATAAAGAGTAATAATCTCCCCTAAATGCTCGGTCACTTGCTCATTGCTGTGACGTACAGTCCACCCCAAAGGTGTTATTTATCTAAATGGACAACTACTGTGTGCAAGAGGCGACACTGTAACTCATCCTTCACAACAAATAGCCCTGGCACAAAGTTTACAAGAAGAAAATATAGAAATATACATACACCCTTACTAATAGTCACAAAGCACAAAGACAAATGAGCAGGTGGACAGAAACGTGTGTATATGGCGCTGGAGTTATTACAGGAAGGACAAAGTACACCGGAAAGTTGTAAGAACGCATGGGTGCCCAAAGATCTTGCAGGCTGACTACATTGTTGTTAATTCATTTTAGGGGCTTGGGACATCTTGGATATCAGCCCTGTGTAGTTGGGTTTGTGTTGAACTTGTATAATAACCTGTATTCCTGTGATGACTGTGTATTAGGGACAGGGATGGGATAGGTGCCCCTGGACTTGAAGCAAGGTACTATCCCGGAATTTGCCTGGAAGGAGCGTGGAAAACCCCTGGGAAAACCACACTCAGGATAGCCGCTATCTGCGCCGGACTTTCTGCAGATGCCCTTGCGGTCATGGTGCACGATCTAACTAGCATGGCTACGCCGATTACATGCATACACTGTAGCCCAAACGACAGAACCGCGAGACTTGGGCGTTGCAGCTGCATCAGTGATTGGAGTCCCGTGCTGACAGTGGTCAGTACTGCTCGAGTCCAAGCTCTATGAACTCGCGGGGTGAGGAGAAAGAGCAGGGAAGGGTCGGGCGAGAAGAGAAGGATCTGTCAACAGTCCACCGTGATATATGGTATACCTTTCTATTCCAATACTGCTAACATTCGGCCGTTGCTTAAACCACTGTGGTGTTAGGAATGACTGAGTGAGTCACCGACCAATGTATTTGGTTCTGTACTATGCACGGGCCGAGAAACCTCATCACTCGTCAACACCACTACTGATAGTCCGCGATGCACATTCCACTCAGGTTCACGCAGCTTAGACTCGAGCAGTAGTGTCGCCAGGAAAGTGTAGGCTAACTCGAGGGACACGTGAAGGTGTCTTCCTGATTGCGTTCACCTCATTAGTAGTCCAGATTGCGGTCACTTTCATTTTAGGGAGAGCTTTAAACATTCCAGCGTCCAGATTGAA
This sequence comes from Meconema thalassinum, assembly GCA_946902985.2. Lineage (NCBI taxonomy): Eukaryota > Metazoa > Arthropoda > Insecta > Orthoptera > Tettigoniidae > Meconema > Meconema thalassinum. Next base: position 792,753,943 of record OX336390.1, read on the forward strand.
ATCCCTTTTCTTGGGAGACCGGTCCTTGGTACTTCCCTATTGACTCATATCTTCAGTAAATTTTGTGGATAACAAGGGGAAACTAATATATCACTACCTAACCAAAGAATACAGTTCAGTGTTAAGCTGAGCACACCCCATACATCTTCGTTGGGGCATGCTTCCTTCAAAAATTCCATCTTATAATTTGAGTAGTTTTGACAGTGAACTGATTGATTTTGACCTATCAAAAGTCACAGATTTCAAATCTGGAATGTTAATAAACCTAAAACTTCAAATGTTTGATTTTGTGTGTAGGAGGGGGTGGGGACAAAAATTGATTACAAAGGGGATTTAGAATCAAACGCAGAACGAATTACTTTTACGAGACGAATTTTTTGAGGTAATGAAAAGAATGTTTTTCACGATATACAGTGCCTATTATAAAAATAGATATCTCGCGCCTCAAATGGGAGACGAGGGGCAGATATTAAAAATTATAACCTGTAGCATAAAATTTCCCGTTACAACAATTTTGTTGAAAGTGAAGGTCGTTGATTCCGATCCTGAAACGTTTCTATTCTTAAGACTGAAAATGTTATAATCATTGCTTTACGAGGTTCTGTCAGATTGGGAGGGGACTTGATTTTTTAAGCGAAGTTTTATGGGGTGTGCTCAGCTGAACACTGAACTGTATTCTTTGGTTAGGTAGTGAGATATCAGTTTCCCCTAGTTATCCACAAAACTTACGGAAGGTATGAGTCAGTCGGGAGGAACCAAGAACCAAGGACCGGTCTCCCAAGAAAAGTGATCGCAATCTGGACGCTGGAATGTTTATAGTTCCTCCCTAAAATGAAAGTGACCGCAATCTGGACTGCTAATGAGGTGAACGCAATCTGGAATGACCGCAATCAGGACACAACCACGTAGAATGGCAGATAAATGCAGGGGGGATGGGCAGAGATTCAATGTTTAACATCGCTGGTTGTTAAAATGGCAGACTACATTTATTAATAGTTATTTATCCATAAATGCCAAAACAACCCACCATTACAGTATATACAGTAAAAATCTTACAAACTTTTGCCATAAACAAATGATTTACTCATATTTACAAAAAATCGTTACATTCAGTGTAACTTACGGGATTCCTTACATATTTGCGTGGTTGCATGCAGTAATAGTGTGCGAATATATTGTATGTCTCATGTGACTTTACCCTCTGAAATTCCCCTGCTGTTGTGACTTACATAAATGTTAAAAGGGTTGCTTGCTAAAGCAATGTCACGGCGTAAACCCCATCCTTCTGCAGGGCTTACAACTTATCCAACACCGGGTGAGTTAGCCGTGGTCGTTACGGCAAGACTGCTGGCAGTCACTCACATCCGGGAGGCGAGGAGGTTCGAATCACCCCGCCGGCAACCTTGAAGATGGTCTTCTGTGGTTACCCATCTCCTTCCAGGCAAATGCCGGGGTTGGTCCCTAACTATAGGCCACAGCCGCTACCTTCCAACTCCTCGTCCTTACATTCCAACTTCCCTCCCCAACGGTACTTGTAGCTCACCCATTGGGTGTCCGTCTCGAAGCAGCTACAAAACTGGCGAGCCGAACATGTCCTCGGACACTCCCGGCACTAAAAGCCATACGCTAAAAAAAACGTATCCAACAGAGACACCCCGCGACGTAGCCGTCCTCGTTATCCGCCTAATTTATCACGACCGCGATGGAGAGCTGCAGCAATCCTGGAGATCGGAGGTTCGAATCCCGACGCTGACAGTGACTATTTTGAGTGTGGTTTTTCCCTAAGGTTTTCCACACTCCCTCCAGGTAAATGCCGGAATAGAAGTTCCGGGGCACCTACCCCATTCTCAACCAAAATAAATTACAGCAACACACATTACTAGTCACAATAGAAACGTTAAAAGAGTTACCTATCAATCCATGTCACTGTGAAAATCACACCTTTGTACGCGGAGGTTACCCCCCTCTTAAGAGAAAACTTAAGAGGGTAGTTTGTTACGACGACGCTTGTGCAGGGATAACTACCCACCCAACAAAACAGATAAAGGGGTTGTCTTTGAAAACTGTGTCACTGTGTAAAACCTACCCACCAAAACTCCATCATTATACAAATTTCTAGTGAACTTTTGTAATCAACATTTACTCAAATTTACATAAAACCCTCAACTCAGGACAACATTTGCTTGATTTCTTTATCGATAAAGGATCTGAGTGGCTTCAGCTAATTTTCAAAGTCTGGAACGCAGAATAGAGAGAATTTAAAGCATAGAAAATAACTTATCGCTAAAAGAAATTCAAGTCCCTCCTTCCTGCGACAACATCGCTAAATGAGAAATAATCAAATTTGACAATTTATTTTTTCACTGTAGGCTATTCATGAAGCTAGAATGTACAAATAAAAAAAGAGCAGTGAAGAAAGGAAGATAGTTTACGTCAAGCTGAGAAACCGTTAATATTCCGTAGCATTAGACTACTGAAGTCACAATCACACCATTCTATTCAACTATTGAGTGTTCGAATTGAGTGGTGGTAGGAATGTATTGTATGTTTAATAAATTGTATTATGATTAAGAATAGTTTTCATCATATTCCAAAATAATCCAGGGGAAAGTGGGGTGGGAAAAACCTCAATGTAGGGGAACTTGTGCCATCTAAGCCCACCCAATGACGATGACCCCGACATTGGTCATCTTGTGTGTGTTTTTTAACGGGAGCTTCCGTACATTCTCTCCAGATAAATATGGTATGGTACTAAAACGTTTTGCTAGCCCCTAACTGTTGGGTGAGAAATGTAACTGTTTACCTTTGCCTAAGCTATGTTGTTTTAATGGGCGCCAAGACCTCAACGCAATGTTGAAATCTAAATTTGTATTTAACAACGTCTAGCTCTGGCAGAACACATTCAAGACTCTATTCACTCAGATCGTGGTATGATTTGATCATTAACCCAACAAACAATTGTATCAGGAGAAGGAATTGGTCTATATCTAATGCTACCTACTGAAAGCAAAGATTGCATTGTAAAAGAAATGAATTTATTATATAAAACAAGTATAGCAAAATTAATAATAATAATAAGTATAAAATTTAAATTGGAGCGTTGTGATTTGAATATTACCGATAGAAAATTACGTGAAAACGGAGTCTGATAAATTATTGATTTTACTCTTATTCCCAAGCTATGAAGTTACTGAAATATGAAATATAAAACCAAGATAAATGAGAGATTGCGTATTTCTGCGTCATTAGCGCTTACCACTGGAAATGCCCGAAGCCTTTCCCTCGTACTGGATGATGCTGTGAGCTTCCCACAGTCTCCTGGATGTCGTCATCTTCGTCGATGTTTGATGAGATTCTGGTAGATTAGATAATTCTATGGTCCGTACCTCGGGCCCAAACACTCGTACAACCGCACTGGTTAAGTTTTACAAAAGTTAGTCCTCCAATCCACGGAACATCGGAGCGATTCCCGCCTACAACCGTACTCGTTAAATTCTATACAGATCGTCGCTAACTCCACCGAACATCGGAGCCACACGCACGCGCACCCATACTCGTCAAGTATTTCACAGATTGTCCTCCTTCCACGCCGCGTCGAACGATATATGCCCCTCTCGCATTCCCTCTCTTCATCCGACTTCTAGCTTGCGTGGTCTCTACTGATTGGCTGACCCACCACGCGATCTTCCCCTCCTCTGGGTCATTACACTCGGCGGGAGGGTTCCGTTTCAACAATTCGCCTTTCCTTGACGCTGCGACCCAGGATTGCGTCATGCTTTCCGACAAGACTAAGCGTGTACTTGAAATCCCAGTGAGTCACGTCTCTCGATATACCCTAACTGACGAAAACTCCGTAAAATTCCGTAATCACATAATTTTCTATGATATTGTCGTTCGTAATAATTTGCTTGATAGCGTTTTCTAAGACATAGAAAACCTATCTGAATGCTAAGAATTTTTATAAAATGCTCCGAAAATACCTTAATAATAATTATAATAAATTAATAATAATAATAAATTAACATGAAAAATTCTCTTGGCTGAACAATTTGCCGCGTAAATAAATATAGAATGGCTTCCTACTGACTTATGCCAGTTGCATAAAAACCCCTCGAAAAACACGTTACATATTCGCCTCGGATCATCGGATGATTTACCGTGACGACGGTCCATTATCCGATTATCCCAGACACGTTAATAAACCCCATCCAAAATACATATTACATAAATGAAATCTCCCTAAATTACAGATATATACACTCATAATTTTTCTTCATGCACTTTGCGTCAAAGTTTGTCGTCACTATGGATTGCACTTTGCAACCAGTCCAATGTTTCTCATATAAAATAGTGTTCCATGGATATTTCCGCCTCTCAAATTTCTCTATGTTGGAGAAATAGACATAATTAATGTGTGAGCACTATGTATTTATGATGTCATATCACACGCATTGAAGGTGTTCTGATATATTTATATCTCCATAGAACTTCCTAATTTCACTGGAGGTCCCTTCCTTATGGTGAAATTTAATCTCACTTATCACTGAGCACACGATCACACTATTGTGGCAGCGCCTCGTGACCATAATACTTAATCTCTCTTTAAAGTAGATTAAATTAATATTGACTTCTGAAAAAAAAAACAGTAAATGCACATTACATATAACACCAAATATTTCTGTGCCGTAATCGCCCTGTCTTGTTAAGTTCCCGTGGACCATATTCTACTTAATACTAGTTCTCAACACAGACCATTTCTCCTCACACAAATAATACCTTTGTACAAATTACCTTAAATTACTCACTTACAAATCTTACATGGCGAGGCCGTAAACAGAAATCACGTGTGCTGTAATGTATGAGTTTCATGAAGGACTGTCTCGCCTTCTGATGGCCCATCTTTTGCCTCGTGGACGTCTTAAGCAAAAATACCCTGTCCAAGCGCTCACCCATCTCTTGGAGGCAAATGGGAATTCACCAGCGCTACCAAATTCTGGCCTTGGTGTATCGAGACATTTTAGTGCTCAAGAGCATCCGACAATCCCGTCATATTTCCCTGTACCTTAAAAACTCTCATTTACTTACATACTACCCCCCTGTGTGACTTCTGATACGCCTGCCTGGAAGACCATCTCCTCCCACGCACCAAATACCACACTTACTCATTTGATAGGCTGGCTCGCCCGCTAAACACACTCACTTTATGACACATATTTTCGTAGACTATGTATATTATACGTCCCGTATAATCTGTTTCCCTTACTATCCTCCAGCACATATGCTGTTTTTCCAATACGTTTGGAAACTATAAATGTTACTGCGTCACCTGCTTCCAACCTTGCAAGTGGCTCCCTTAAATGAACGTCATCACGTTGCTCTACCTAGCATATTTCTCAGTGTCTGTAACGATGCCCTGTTGCTACTGTCCACACATGCTAACCCTACTTTCTTCTCGTGTAACACCTCTACTCGACACTCTATGACCTAAAAATGTCACTTCTGACTGACAGAATGACGACTTAGACAGCTTCAAAGTGAACCCTGCCTTATCTAACTTCTGAAAAACTATATCTAAATGACGTAGATGCTCCTCAAAACTGCGTGAACTAATTACCATATCATCTATGTAAATGGTTACAAACTCTCCTGTGTCATCCCCTAATGCGATGTTTAAAGCCCTAATTAAAGCTGCTGAACTACTCTTTAACCCATAAGGTGTTCTACAAAATTGATAAAGGTTATATTTATGACTAAAAGCTGTAAATGGTCTATCTTCGTACATAAGTGGCACTTGCCAAAAACTGGAACTCAAATCTACACAAGTGAAATACTTCTTCCCCTCAAATGTTTGCATTAATTCCTCTATTGACATAGATTTCAGCTGATCTGAACTAATTCTACTGTTAACCAAACGAGCGTCTAAACAAATACGAACCGTGCCGTCGGTCTTGGGTACCGTGATCAAAGAATTAACATATGGACTGTTAGAGTGCTCAATAATCCCATCTTCAAGCATCTGATTAATTTGTGCCTCAACTGCACTTTGATAAGCGAAAGGTACAGGATATATATGTCCTGTGAATACTGACCTATCAATAACGTTCAATGAATGTGTATAGCAATTGGCCATACCAATGCGATCCTCAAAAACTCTCCTATTACACAATAACACATCATAGAGCCGAACACATTGTTCCACCTCTATATTACCCTGAAATGCAGCATCACGTAACGAGTCCTCTAGACTTCCGTTCGTAATCACACTGCCCACAAAACATGGAGAACCCCGCTCTACGGCTGGCGATATCTCATTTAAAGTACAAATCACACCTACAATACTACTCCTCTGAATATGGTCATTGAACGCTACTTCTACTTCAGAATCTCCCCATTTAAATTTCAAACTCCCTACATCATAACATAAGTTACCAGACACTCTACTTAGCCACTCTGAACCCAAGATAACACTGAATACTAAATTTGGAATTACAAGGCAAATCTGCTTCTCTACATGATTATTAATTTTAATGTCTACTAAAACTTGCTTAGAAATTACTTTAGACCTCTTCCCAACAGCTGTGATAACAAAAGTGCTTTTAATTGGCATCTCCTCAAAATTTACTCCAGTTCCTTTCATTTTATCATAAAATGCACTACTTATGCAACTCTTCATACAACCACTATCAATTAAAACATCTGTGTACGCCTCGGACACGTTAAATTTAACTATGGGGCTCTTACTAACCACTTCCTGAATAATACCTTCATCATTTAGTTCATGTAATAATTCATTTCTTACATTTAGGTCATAGTGTTCCTGTATAATTGTATGGACAGGGCATGCTACAGACTGAGATTCAGACCTTACTTCGCAGCCTGGTTTGCGTTTAAAGAACCGCTACAGCTGGCCGTAGTACTAGTTACTACTGCACTGGTCTGGTTGTTCTGGGTTGTGTTGTCATTGTTTGGCTGTATATTACTACCACTAGGCTGTCCTCTTCCTTGACCCCTATTCTGGTTGTAATTATTGTCATTATAATTTCTCCCTTGATTTCCCCTGAAATCATTGTTTCTCCCTTGATTTCCCCTGTAATTATTGTTCCTCCCTTGATTTCCCCTGAAATCATTGTTCCTCCCTTGATTTCCCCTGAAATCATTGTTCCTTCCTTGATACTGATTACCATAGCCATTTCCTCTGTTCTGATTTAGCTGATTATTATTATTTCTATTTTGAGCGTTGGCCCCTTCGCCACCGTTCCCTTGAACTTCTTGATGCCTGGCTTCATTAGGTCTGATATTATTATTATTACCCTGGTTCCTATTGAAATTGTCCTCATAACCCCCTCTCCCTAGTACATCAAACGTGCTTAACAAATTTTCTACTTGTGATATAGTCTTTACATTCTGGATACAAGCAGCCTCCTTGATCCTATAGGGAAAGTGCCTAAGTAGCAACCTCACCACATCACTTTCCTCCTTCAATCCATCCAGATATTTACAAACTAATACCTGCCCTAAAAAGTATTCGGTCATGGTGGAGCTTCCTTTAGGGTTATATTTACCACACACTACTCCCTCACGATGCTGCGACTGAATAACCTCATTCCAGAACTTTTCACAGAATTTCATTTTAAAATCATTCATATCAGTAAACTTGTCTCTGTAGACAGCAAACCAATTCCTCGTTTCCCCCACAAACACTTGTTCTAAAATTTCAACTACCTGGCACCACTCAATACTACCATTTTCTAACCTCTCCCCGAATTTATTTTCTATAGTATTCATGAACTCCATTGGGCACCCCTGTCGATTGCTGAACTTACCCAGTTCTACCTCCCTGTGTGTGCTATTCACAAAAACTGGCCTATTCTGACTATTTTCTTGCCTGATCCTAGCTTTTACTTTTAACTCTAATTCTGTGATTTTCTCCTCAGCCTTCCTCTCAATACTGTTTACTGTTAATTTAATGTTTCCTTCTGATTCTTCTACTTTATCATATAGCTTTGCTTGTTTCTCCTCAATCTTGCTAATGCTCTCTCTATTACTCTCTCTTAAATCATTTACTTCTGCAACTATTTGTGAGTGGACTTTCTCAATTCTACCCCCCAGCTGTTCCTTAACCTCTTTAGTAGCTACCTGAATTTTGTCAATTTCTCCCCCCAATTGCTTTTTGACCTGCTGTGTTTCCAGTTGCACTAGTTCTTTTAAATTTTCAGCCTGTGTACTGATTCTAATTTCCAACTCCTCCTGTACTTTTCCTAATTTCTTGTCTACATCTGCAATGATCTCTTTAACCTTCTCTTCCATTACTCCTCTGATTTCTCCTCTAATCTGCTCCATTTTCACACTAATTTCCTTGTTGTTCTTATCTAATTTTGCATTATTCTGTTCTAATTTTTTATTTAAAGCTTCTGTGCTCTCTCTATTTTCCTTACTGTTTTGTTCTAATCTGGCGTTTAAAGTTTCATTACTCTCTCTATTTTCCCTACTGTTTTGTTCTAATTTAGCGTTGTTTTGTTCCAGTTTTGCGTTTAAAGCGTCTGTACTTTCTTTATTTTCCCTACTGTTTTGTTCTAATTTGGCGTTTAAGGCATCTGTACTTTCTTTATTTTCCCTACTGTTTTGTTCTAATTTTGCATTTAAGGCATCACTACTAACTTTGTTCTGATACATGAACTCGAGAAGTAAAGTTTTTAATTCTGGTTGGCCGCCTACACTCCCTGTTTCAGTATCGGGATTTACCTCCGCTACCCCGGTACTACCATCACTCGACATACTGCTCGTATCATCACTCTCCCGTTGATGACCACTACGTAACCTCATCTGTCTTTCTTTCTCATCCCCCATAATGATATACACTGATACAGACAAATAACCCCCAAAATACAGGCACAGAAATATATACCCTTCTCCTTCCACAAATGTTATTAGGTTTTCAGCCCCAAGTTGTCGGCGACAAATGAAACGTTTTGCTAGCCCCTAACTGTTGGGTGAGAAATGTAACTGTTTACCTTTGCCTAAGCTATGTTGTTTTAATGGGCGCCAATACCTCAACGCAATGTTGAAATCTAAATTTGTATTTAACAACGTCTAGCTCTGGCAGAACACATTCAAGACTCTATTCACTCAGATCGTGGTATGATTTGATCATTAACCCAACAAACAATTGTATCAGGAGAAGGAATTGGTCTATATCTAATGCTACCTACTGAAAGCAAAGATTGCATTGTAAAAGAAATGAATTTATTATATAAAACAAGTATAGCAAAATTAATAATAATAATAAGTATAAAATTTAAATTGGAGCGTTGTGATTTGAATATTACCGATAGAAAATTACGTGAAAACGGAGTCTGATAAATTATTGATTTTACTCTTATTCCCAAGCTATGAAGTTACTGAAATATGAAATATAAAACCAAGATAAATGAGAGATTGCGTATTTCTGCGTCATTAGCGCTTACCACTGGAAATGCCCGAAGCCTTTCCCTCGTACTGGATGATGCTGTGAGCTTCCCACAGTCTCCTGGATGTCGTCATCTTCGTCGATGTTTGATGAGATTCTGGTAGATTAGATAATTCTATGGTCCGTACCTCGGGCCCAAACACTCGTACAACCGCACTGGTTAAGTTTTACAAAAGTTAGTCCTCCAATCCACGGAACATCGGAGTGATTCCCGCCTACAACCGTACTCGTTAAATTCTATACAGATCGTCGCTAATTCCACCGAACATCGGAGCCACACGCACGCGCACCCATACTCGTCAAGTATTTCACAGATTGTCCTCCTTCCACGCCGCGTCGAACGATATATGCCCCTCTCGCATTCCCTCTCTTCATCCGACTTCTAGCTTGCGTGGTCTCTACTGATTGGCTGACCCACCACGCGATCTTCCCCTCCTCTGGGTCATTACACTCGGCGGGAGGGTTCCGTTTCAACAATTCGCCTTTCCTTGACGCTGCGACCCAGGATTGCGTCATGCTTTCCGACAAGACTAAGCGTGTACTTGAAATCCCAGTGAGACACGTCTCTCGATATACCCTAACTGACGAAAACTCCGTAAAATTCCGTAATCACATAATTTTCTATGATATTGTCGTTCGTAATAATTTGCTTGATAGCGTTTTCTAAGACATAGAAAACCTATCTGAATGCTAATAATTTTTATAAAATGCTCCGAAAATACCTTAATAATTATAATAAATTAATAATAATAATAAATTAACATGAAAAATTCTCTTGGCTGAACAATTTGCCGCGTAAATAAATATAGAATGGCTTCCTACTGACTTATGCCAGTTGCATAAAAACCCCTCGAAAAACACGTTACAGTACTTTAATTAAAAATATCAAGGGAATCTTTCCCGACCTTAACCACAAGCGGAGACACCAGAAGAATACAGGCAATAAAACTAGATTTTGCCTACCCCACTTCCTCTAGGATAATTTTGGAATATGATATGATGTACGGAAGCACACACCGGAAGACCATGAAAAATATTTCGCAATTCAATTTTGTCTTTTAAATTTCACTCCTATCAAACTGGGATTTTCGAAGTTTGTTGGAGTACCTGTATCTTGAGGCTGATGACCTCGGTGTTCCATCCATTAAAACTTCAATAATTAAATACGTTTATCTTCTAAATGTAAGAGTCCCCGGCGTGGAAACATTTCTGTCTAGTCAGTCTTTCAATATATTGTACCGTTTCGAAAATATGTCAAGTACCGTAGCAACGTTAGATGAAACAACCTGTATAATTTCAAATTCGTTACCTTTTAGTGAAACTCTAGGCAAATGCACTGTCACAACCTCTTCATTTGAGAAAAACAAATCTACACCATGCACTAAAAATACAATTGTAGTGGTTTTTTTCTCTTTTTTTTTTCTATATTGGTTCCTTTCCCGTTTCCTACATTAGTCAGGCCACACATTAAGGGTCACAGTTGTAATCCTAGCGTGCAGAATTTTATGGACATGTCTGTACCTATTGGTGCCTCTGATTTGCCCCCACGGCGCCTTAGAGTCTGGATATCCGCATGTTGCACGCAACACAACAACAAAAACTATACACGAAGCTTTTAGAAACAATCTATAATAAGCCTAAAAAAAATAAGGACGTTAAAAAAAATTGAGCATTCCGTAGAATTCAGCTTCTTGCGTTAACCGCATGAAAAGCGAGCGTTTAGCCTGCCGTAACCACAGGGCAAGACCTGTGTTAATAAGCACAATATAAAATGACTTCGATAACAATAATAACAATAAAAGTTGGAGTAAAAAAAAAAACAAGACACGGACAAACACAGAACACAAGAATTCTATTGAAGGCAGGGAGTTCGCTGAGGGGCAGTAAATAACAGAAGGCAAGCTAATTATGATAATGCAATAGGGCTGCTACCCCTTCCCCGCTTCTGCACGCATCTCCCAAGAGACCAGAAGCTGCCTAGCTTGTTTCCGATGGACGAGCCCACAGGCCACTGCCAGTCTTCTGTCAAATGGCAACGAAACTTACGTAAGTTCAAAAATCTGTGAGAACAAAAATCTTTAAATAAAACCGTTTTCCTCGGGCGATTCCGTCAAGGTTACATTACGCTAAACATTCTCCAAGGTCAAATATCAGAAAAATAAAGCACTGTTAACCGTGTTGGAATACAGGAATAAGTGACAACGTGACGGGCAACAAAGTTGGTGGGATAATGAGGATATAGAAATTCATCAGTTGCGAGAATTCAGTAATAATCTTATCAGAACTGTATCTGCACCCGCTGATATTGAATTGCAGAAGTACATGCCATATCGTGAGGAAGTTCCTTGGAGAATACACTCCGGTCCATTACTCAGCAATACTCGAAGATGATTCAGATGCCAACTAAGCTCATTCAACAAATAAAGGCGACTCGTGAAGAGCACGGGCATGTAATGAATGTAATGTGAGGTTTCTGTACAATGTATTTCAGCAGAGATGGTTCTTTGCGATTTATTCACCAATTTCGACGTTCCAATGTTTCACTGTTATCTACCAGAGAAAACCAGGATTGCGTGTGGCGTCCTGGGCTGAAATTTCATTTTGTCTTGTAAATACTAAAATGCAATAAGTTACGCGAGAAGTGGAGTCCCATGGCATTTTTCCGCTCCTTAAAAAATACGAGTTACACTGCTGGAAATCGAACTCACGTTCTAAGGATCATGAGATGATTAAGTCTAAAGGATCTGGACAATTTTATGACGATTATACATATGCCTTACACATTAAACACATCATAATTTTGTAACTTTAAATATTAATGAAATCAGCTCGTTATGCAAAATAATAACCTTACTAAGCCAAACTGAATGCATTTGTATCTAACAATGCACTTTACAACACAGCTTGTGGATGTAAAGAGGTAACACATGACAAATATTAATTAATAAAATGCTCCATCAATCAATACAAATTAAATTCAAATTAGTACATGTTTCGGTTCAACAATGGGGCCTTCTTCAGCAATTTACAATTAAACCTAAAGAAACTAACTTAATGAAACTAATAAGAAATGAAATTAAGTAAAATATATCCAGGATGAAACGAAGAAACTGGAAAAACAATGAATAAGAACGATGAAAATATAAAATCTAATGGATACGTATTCCTGTAAAATGTAAAATAATAGAACCAATTTGAAATAAAATAAAATGGATATCCTCACAAATAATTTGGTTAAATAAAGGTTCTAAGTATTTGAAAATTATATTCAAATATTTAATAATAATGTTATTGGTTTTACGTTTTTTTAACTACTCTGACTGTTAGAGACGCCATTCAAATATTTAGAACCTTCATTGAAACTTTTATTTAAATCTGTGAATTCTGTGACCAGAATTGTGAACGCTACCATGTGATTAACTGCACAAGCGGTGGAAAATCCATCGTTAACTTCTGCACTAACTGATCAATACACAGGTTATTGTATCTTTTGTAATTTGCACAGTTTGTGCGCATTTGTAATTATTAAAAACAATATATTCAAATGTTTAGAAACTTTATTTAACCAAATTATTTGCAAGGATATCCATTTTATTGTATTTAAAATTGATTCTATTATTTTACATTTAACAAGAATACTTATCCATTAGATTTTATATTTTTATCGTTCTTATTCATTGCCTTTCCAGTTTCTTCATTTCATCCTGTATATATTTTACTTAATTTCATTTCTCATTAGTGTTATTAAGTTAATTTCTTAAGGTGTACTTTTAATTTGCTGAGGAAGGTCCCATTGTTGAACCAGCACATGTACTAGTTTGAATATAATTTGTATTGTTTGGCGGAGCATTTTAATTATCTATCTATCGTTGGTAAAAACAGAGATGATGACAAGTGATCATAAATACACTAAGAAAATGATAAAAACAAATTATGGGAGCATCAGGGTCACTGACCGATTTAAATATCTTGGAGAAATAATTAGTAGTAATGGGACGGATAAATTGGCAATTGAGAACAAAAAAGGGAAATTGGAAAGATTAAATTTTTGTACAAAAAATATATACAATAAAAAGAACCTGTCTATCAATGCAAAATTACGACATTTTAATACAGTTGTTAGACCAGTCATCTTGTACGGCATGGAAACTACAAATATAACCGGAATGGAGAATTTGCTCAAGATAGAAAGAAGAATTTTAAGAAGGATTTATGGTCCTAGAAAACAGAGGAAGGTTATAGACTGAGATCCAATGCAGAAATGTATAGTAAAATCGACAACCTTGAAGTGATGATCAGAAAACGGCGACTTCAGTTCTACGGACATATGGTCCGCATGGATTGCTCAAGGTTAAACAAACAAATTTTTGATAAAATCTGGAACTATAAAGGGCAAGGAGGCTATGTAAAACAAATGAAAGAAGAACTTCAAAAATTCAAAATTACTGAAGAAGATTGTCTAAATCGAATAAGAGTACAGAAAAAAATGCCTCAAAATTCTTATCGAGGAGAAGAAGAATCTCAACAGAGGAGAATGGACTGCTGTAAGAAGAGCTGCGCAGTCGACCAGGTTGAAAGACTTCTGGAAGAGAAAGAAGGAAACTAGATCTATAAAGAAGTGATATTTGCGTGGTCCTTGTTGGCCTGTCCGCGGTGAATATATATTAATCAATACGGCAATTTTCTCACATTTTCCTATAATGGTGAATGTTTTTGCTTTTTGCCAAATATTACTCCATACTGGCACGTTGTCAAATGTTCTCTTGATGATAGAAATGTCAATTAAGTTACTATTGAGTAGTTACATTTCTACTGACAGAGAGCATGTCACCAAATACATATAAAAATGGAAACATTATTCACACATAACACTAATCCATCAGATAATGAAAGTTACCAGCCATTGCGACAAACGAAAAAGCCTCAAATGAGACGCGTGAACTCATGCAAGAGTTTAGAGAGAGGTCAGGCGTCCTTATCAAATACTTCACGAAACAACTTCAATGTCAGCTTTCTAGTAGAACATTAACCCACAAATTTACAGTTGCAAAGATTTTCACAACAAAGGCAGAGAGCGACTTCAAGCTTCGTACAAACTCTGGACGTTCCGACTTTTGAAAAATGACTAGGGCTGGAGATACCAACTGAGTCCCTCCTCCTAGAAATTAAAAATAAATATATATTTAGGTCCCTACATTTATAAAAAATCTCTATACATCTTAGCCATATCTTATCCCCCCCCCCCCCCCCGAATTCAATTTGCTTAAGACCTACGAATTCTGAGATTTCCTCGGGCCACTTTCGACAATTCATTTCCCTATTTGGAGCATCATATAGATTAATCCATTGGCTGCAGACCAAAGCGACGTAAGGAAGGAAGTTTGTAGTTTTACGTGACCGTTAATCTCGCGATCATGAGACACGGGACCTCCTTTTTGACGTGGAATCCGAACCACAGGACACGGTATTTCACTTTGAAAATCGCACATGCATTGATCGGGAATCGAACCCGGTCAGCCGTGGTGAGAGACAAATAGATTGACCGCTGCACCACCACGCCCCACAGAAAGCGACGTATAGTGAAATTGCATTCATAGCTTTGGATTACGAACTTATTACCAAATTATATAACAATAACAATCCATCTGTATAGAGGTGTTAACTAGATCATTGAGAATCTTTCCAAACACCGCATAAAAATATTTCCTGCCCAACGAAATATTATCTGTGGGTGTCCATGATCGTAAAGCCAAATGAAGGAAAAGAAAATTAAATCTTACTCATCCTTACCCAGACGACCTCGATGTTCCTCCCTTTGAAGCAACAATCACTACAAAATAAACTGAAGTCAAGTTCAGACAATCAGCAAATTGGATTGGTGATCGGACAAAACACTCCAACAGTTCCGTATCCTTGCCTTGCTATAGATACTGAATATCAATACAATGAACGATGACCACCAAATTGCGCACGAATACATGAAGCGTAGAGAATACCACTGCGACATAACCGCAAACTGTAGCTTGCACCCAGAACGAGTTGGGCAGAGGCTATCAACACCTGTTCTTAGGATGGAAGAGGAGCGAATGGAATCTTTGTTCCAAGAGTTTTAAAAAATCGAACCAATTTACCTGGGAAACTTTGCGCGACACTGCTAATCACGACGTTAGGTGCAACTCTAGTGATAGCGGACTTCATACACACCTATTTTGAAATATTACAACAACAAAAAACACGAACACACGGCAATGCGCAACTTCAAATCACATTATCATAAGCCACAAATCCTAATCCAAACCATTAGGCTGTGATTTCTCATTTTGGAATTGTCACATGCAAAACACAGACCACCGCACCGTGGAGAGTTGTTGTTGATTCATGTAGAGCCTTTGCGACATCTTGCTCAAATAACCCCACGTATTTGGGTGTGTGGAATCAGTCTGATAACCTGTGTTATTGTGGTGGCTATAGCAGAGTGTGTATTTGTAACCGAGTCGAGGATTGAGAAGGAGGCAGCCGTAGCCATAAGTTAGGAACGATACCAGCATTTGCTAGGAGTACGAGTGGGAAACCACGGAAAACCACTTTTAGGATAGACACGGTGGGAATCGAACTCATCTCTTCTCAATTCTGTCTCCCGAGGCTGAGTACACCCCGTTCCAGCCCTCGGACGAGAATTACATTTCTTGTCAGAGCCAGGAATCAAACCCGGACCTTGGGGATGACAGCCAAGATTGCTACCCACTACACCATGGGGTGGTCACCGTGGAGGAAAGCCAACATGTCCACTTAAAATATACTTTAAAACTAATACGTAGCATCAAGAAAATATCACGCAAAATAAAACAAAATCAATCTACTTCCCAAGCGCAGTGGTGATACTGGTGATATATCCAGGGTAGACGAACTGAAAAGATGGTTTTAAAGGTGGACTCCTCTTGTCACAGGATACATTTATAGGAGTTAGAAGTTTCTATTTTGTGCGCATCTACGAGTATTTTATGGAATCTTGGCATGTATTTGTTTTAAATACGAATATAGCCTACCGCCTAGGATGATATAGTAGTCGACAACATGCTTGTTTTCCATCAATACTTCATTATGACTTTTCATTCTGAAATAGTCTGGCAGCTCTTTCTGAATCTATGCCCGGCCAAAGTCGTCGGATTTTTTAAGAGCGTTAAAAATCTCTCATTATGCCTTCCTTCGGAGGGGAAGTAAAGCTGGCGGGCCCATGTCATAGATTTATGGCACGTAAAAGAACCTTTCACTAACTACAATTGTTTGAAGCTAAATTTGTAGGTTATATTTGATTAACGCTCTATAAGTTCCAATGTTCCGCCAGGTGCCGATCACGGTGGCATCTAGTAGCCAAGTTCAGGGCTAGGTGTCATTGACGGTAGCATTTTGTAGCAAAATTAGGAACTACTTGAAATAGATCGTTTGCAGTCCTTACCTGAAATACAGATAACACACACTAATACAGCCATCACAATTAACACCGGTTATCATACAGATTCTACACACACCCAAAGAACACGGGGCTACATGACCGCGTTGTCGCAGCTCCTAAACTGAGGAACCAACCAACCAACCAACTCTTTCTGAAATATCGAATGATAAGATAGTCCCTGGTTTAGATTTTGAAAATGTTTGGTACACATTTTGGCCAAAGGTTCTACAGATCAATTTCCCTTCAAACAACTATGGACAAAAAATATCCACAGGAACTGGATGATTTTATTTTGGCACAAGAATTGATTTGATGATCTCCTCTATACGACGCTCTTCCAGAAATTAAGTTTGCCTATGTTTTAAATATAAAAAAGATAGTTACATGCAACACATTCTATTGGTACCAGATACAGCAATATTTGAGCTAAATTTCGACATAATCACCACCAGAATTGAGACACCGTCTCAAGGACAGGAATTTCTTGAGGTGCAAGAAGAGATGGGAATCACTGGGAGCAGGATCAGGACTGTACGGTGGATGATCAAACAGCTTCCAGCCGAACTCCTGCAGAACAATTCAGGAGCTGGGAGGAAAACGGGCGAATCTGCAATAAGATTACATACAATAGTCGCCCTTTCAGCTGGGAGGAGAAAGGGCGAAGCTGAAATAAAATTACATACAATATTCGCCCTTTCAGCTAGGAGGAAACAGGGCGAATCAGCAATAAGATTACATACACTATTCACCCTTTCTCCTCCCAGCTCATGAATTGCTGTGCGCCAAGCCGTATGTGGTCGAAGCGATTTCCATCTCTTCTTTCACCTCAAGAAATTCCTGTCATCCGGTCAGCATTTTCACACTGACAAAGAATTTAAAACGAATGTCACACACTGGTTCCATTCCCAGGCGGCAGATTTCTATGATACAAGCATACAAAAGTTAATCCAACTATATGACAGGTGTCTCAATTCTGGAGGTGATGTCGAAAACTAGCTCAGATAATACTGTATCTGGTGCCAATAAAGTTTTTCACGAAACTATAATTTCTTGTTATTTAAAATACAGGGAAACTTAATTTCAGGATGGGCCTCGTATCTATTACTTTGAGGATCTTACCTAGTTCCCTCAGTAGATTAGTGTTTGAGTATCGTCTCATGATCCCAAACTCGTCCGCTCTCGTATAAGCGAACAGATCGCACCAAATCAAATGATGAGATGGGCGTAAATAATAGTCGAGTAGCAGGATCTACTAATAAAATGACCGCAAATACAGTTATAACTTTTTATTCGTCTATTTTAACACATACATTTCTTCACTTGTAATTTCAATAACTTAATGACGTCTTTAGATTAAACAACAGATAGTGAAATTATGATCTAGTTGTAATAATTCTTTAACGCTATACAAACTGTCAGTGAAGAAGTATTCTTTGAGACGAAACTAGGGCAGACGGCCAATTGTACTTCATTATCATGCGGTAGACGCAAATCAAGGCCGAATGTCATCAGGGAATGTTGGCCCAACAAACCGCTATACCACGGAATTGGGCCTAGTCCTGACCAAAAGCAATATCAACGATTAAACAAGTTCGCGATCAAAAATGTGTCGTTAAAAGTATGAGTAACGTTTAAATTATAAATTACTTTCAAATCTAGTAAACTTTTAATCGCTAAGACATCCCTTAACTATTAAAATTAACGTCAGTTTAATCAGCGGTTGTCTGGAAGTCGAGTGTTGGCTTTAGTGATCGATAGCAGTGGAAAAGGTAGGAGTTTCTGTGACGAGATTTATTTGTACTTTATAGATAGTATTGTAGTGTTCGAGAAGCAGCGATTTTTTTTAATATTTCTGTTTTGTAAATGTTTTTGCCGTCTTCAATAAAATATTGACGAAGGATACTTTTCTGATATTTTTACTACACCCTAAGTCTTTTTTTAAACTTTAATGAATAATTCTTTTCAGCCATTGACTTTAATTTCATCAATCAATATTTTTGGTTAACTATTCCAATAAATCTGCCAGAATGAAGACACAAGTAAGCATCGCACACCGGAACAATTAGAACAGCTGTTTAAGATAACCTTGAAAACTTGCCTTCTAAAATCAAGTATATAAAATATCAATCAATTCACTTCGACAAACATTCTCCGTCATTTTTCTATTCTTGACTTATTTATTTATTTATTTACTTATTTATTTTATTTTGACTTTCAGAGTTGCAGAGACTTCTTATGGTTTAGATTTTGCTGGCACTACTCCAATTTTACAAGAAATGCCTCGCCGTTTCTTCAACCTACTGTGTGAAGCGACCATACTCATACAAAGGAAAATACACCAGTTTAATATTTAAAATTGCTGACTGCTTGAGGCTGGTCCTAAGTCAGAGTTTGTACGATTTTCGAAAGCGGTAGCCTATATTAGGTAAAACCAAAATCTACACATATTTTAAATATTTCCACCGGTGGAAGATATTTCACTTGGAAATAAAAATCAACTTCTTTCTTTGCTAACCTGGGAATTAGTAAAATTATAATTTTGAATCATATACACAGTAGCTGTTAATTCCTATTAGGGGCTTGGGACATCTTTCGTCATCAGCCCCATGCACTTCGGCGTGTGTTCAATTTGTCTGATAACGTGTACTTCTGCAGTGGCTGAGTGTGTAGCTGTAATTCTTAGAGACGGAAATGGGGTAGGTACCTCGGGACTTGAAATAAGGTGTTAGTCCGGCATTTGCCTGGAGGAAGTGTGAAAAAAACGGGGAAAATCACACTCAGGACACTGTCAGCGCCGGAACTCAAAGCTTCGATCTCCAGACTTACGGCAACACCCCATCACAGACATGGTGAGCAGTTTAATGCGCACGGCTACGCCGTAGGGTTGCGCTTCCCCAACTCCGAGTCCCTGCCCATGGAACTGTATCTCTGTGACAAGTTAGATAATAAACAATTTGTTAACGATATTTAACAAAGATAAATGGCAAGTGAAAAGTAATCCCTCAAATATGTGTTGTCATCTTTGTCATAGAGCGAGATTATCCCCAGTGATACTAAATGAAATCATCAGCCTCTATAGATAAGAGCAATGGCATAGTAAGCTCACTTAACGTCACAACGAATGAAAACGAATGAATATATATCAGCGACTTCGTCTTGCCAGAACGACCTGTACGGAGTTCCATTAATTACCTGTAAATAACATTTTGATGACAAATAAAAATATAGCCAAACTTCCACCATAACTGCAGCAGCATCCCGCTGCATAAAGCATCAAGTTCCCCTGAGGAAACAAACGTAACAATTTAGCTTTAATAGGCACGTTCATTATATACCGTAGACCTATTTTTTTTCTGAAATTATGAAGCTATAGGTGAAGCGACATTTAATTCTCAAAAGTTGGCAACTCTAGAATTGCAACACGATGAAAGGGAAACTAATGGCGGTCATTACAGCTCAACACAAGAGTTTGAAGAGTAAAACAGCTGACAACATCGTGCATGATACACTCAACCTAAATTAAAAAGCGCGGCTCGTAAGGAAACCGCAATCTCATGATTACTAGAAAAAAAGGTTTGGTTTGAAATTAAAGAGAGCTCACTGAACACAAGGCACATAATCCCAAATGCTATACAATCTAATTAATAACTCATCATTACGAACGTCTAGTCGTAGTTTTCTGTAATACCCCATGATTAAGTGAGCATATTGGACGGCGGCAAGGAATCCAACGGGGCGAATTTTGTACTACCACTAGAACAGTGCTTTAACGTTATACATAGGCCTACTGACACAATAAACAATTTCCGTAGACGAAATACAGTTTCATACGCCCTGAAGGTTTAGGTCTATGTATATGCGCTAAGGATATCTGCACGTTCTGGGTTTAGTGCCCTTTTGAACTCCTGCGACGTTTCAGATGCCGGAATGCTGGAAATTTTCCCGGAAGGGAATCTTAATGACCAGTAACTCTACTAACACACGTATCACGCATTTAAGCATCCTCAAATGCCAACGTACGGCACCAGGATTCGATCCCGCAAACAGTGTACTGTGAGTAAAACCTGTACATGTAGTAATTCTGTCGATTTTCATCTCCCTCACCTCAGCTTTACATAATTTCATTTCTCTTTCTTCTGATTTTCATAATTAATTACTGTACATACCTACTTGGATAGGAAAATTGTTAACAGAAATAAATCGATTAATTAAAAACTTGCTTAATGCGACATTCGAAGTAGTGAAGCAAGTTATCAAATTATTGGCTTTTCATACATTTCGTTCTACTACAATGCAAATGAGGATTAGCATAACACACGACGATATCGGAAAGAAGGCTACAACTACTGCACAACGTTGTAACGTAAAACCTACATCGTCTCTACAGACATTGATATGAAAATAATGAATTGTATTTCTAACACTTATTATTCAAGCTTCTACGCAGTCAAAGATGAGGTAACATGATTTTGCGGCCGAATGCCCTTCCCGGAGCCAATCTTATCACAGGAATTACAGTGAAGATGAATGAAACTGGGCAAGTAGATGTAAGAAGGTACTGTCCCGGCAGTTGCCAGAGTTGAAAATCAGAAGCCACGGAAAACCATTAGAACCACGACGGATGGAGGGCGTTCGACCTCTGAAGATAGCCAGGCCCCATGGTTTTGCGCGTTAACGCACTGAGCTACACAGGCGGTTCATCAATAATAATCATGACGAGCCAACGTCAGGCTATCGAAAGCTATCGAAGCACACATTTCCATATATAAAAGAGCTAACACGGGAACCTCAAATCTCACTGAAGCTCTTATCAGATGGAAAAAAAATCAGCGAGCTGTGCGAGACTCCACTCCCAACGGTCGTGGGTTTAATTCCCAAGATATTTAATTCTGATCTGAGGATTGGAGCAGTGTGCACTAAGCTTTGAGAGGCAAAACTGGGAAGAGAATGGTTCGATAGCCACCTCAATCATCCTAGAAATCTTTTTTTTTTTTTTTTTTTTTCGTGTATTCCCACTGATACTCCAGGTTTTGATGGTGCCTTACTTAAGGCCACAACCACCTTCTTCCCATTCCTGGCCTCAATCACAAATACACACACTAGTACAGTTTACGCCACAGTTTATGCCCCGGTTACGCAGTCGTATAGAGCATCGTTTCCCAAACTGTTGTACGCGTACCACTGGTGGTACGCTCGTACTGTTGCAGTGGTACGAGGTGATATTACGAAAAATATAAAAAAAATATTAGATACGTTATGAAAAATATAAAAACATTGATATGTTGCCGGAGGACTTTAAGGCCAAAAATAAGGAACAGTTTTATGAATTGAATTATGATTCAGAACTAAGCCAAACTTTTTCAAAAATGGCTCTTGTGAACTTTTGGGTTGAGAGGCGTGCAGACTATGCACACATAGCTGACAAAGCAGTTAGATTTTTACTGACTTCCACTACTTCGTACTTGTGTGAGACTGAATTTTCTTCACTTGTTTATCTCAAGAATAAATACCGGAATAGGCTCCTTACAGTGGAAAACTATCTTCGTTTGAGACTCAGCAATCTAAAACCAGACATTCCTAAGCTGGCTTCTAATCTTCAAGCCCACCCTTCACATTGAATTAATTAGCTGAACTTTGGTTTTTATGTTTAATTATTAAGGAGTTATTTTATTAATATTATTTGTACACTGTCATATCTGAATTTTTGAATTGAATACTTATTGTAATAAATAATAAAACAACTGGACACACTTTTTATTATTTGAACTTTAACTCCAACAGTCTGCCTCTAACAAACACAATTTACAATCCATCCTTTGGTCTGTTACGTAGTGGTGGTGGGGGTTATAGTTACTATATCTGCAAACCATTAGGTGGTACGCGAGAGATTCTCATCCCTTAAAGTGGTACACAAAAAGTTTGGGAAACACTGGTATAGAGGACATTCGGCGAGCCTCAGGAATGTACAATTGATACGTGAGTTGTCAGTAGCGCGGAAAAGCAACTCCCGTGTTGAAGACCCATGTAGGGGAACTTAAAGTGAGGACTAAAGTCTGTCCAACGAACGTTGGAGTAAAATGGCAAGCGGTCAAAACCCGAATCAATGTTCGGCGTTGTCGCACGTTCTTTCGCTGCTTGTGACACTGAAACCACTTTTACTACTTGCACACGCGAGTTATTTTAATCCACCCCTAATTAAGAATATTACGTGACATAGGCATAAGTAACTGTTCTTGGCTTTTTTACCTACTATTGAACAACAATTGGATCAGTCATTATTCAAGACGCATAATGCTATTGGAGAGACGTTACGTCATACAGGCCCGTGTCAAGAAGTTCAGAAAAATAAGCAAAACAAGAATTGACAATATGGCGTATCATTACAGACTACATTATTGGTAGAGTACTTTGTTTCTATCAATCAATTAATCTCTTAATTGCATCATGCCATTGTCACAAAGCAAAACAACGGAACACAAAGACGTTAGTAATAATGGTAACATAGCCCGTGTTACCAAAGCAGGTCACTCTCGAGTAGGAATAACGCGGCTGTTTCTCTTCTTGGAAATAATATAGACTAGAAATAGAGACCGTCGAGTCCAGCAAGATTCCTCTAGATCGGGGAGTTCAGGGTGTAAGCCTAACTTGTAAGGTATGTTTCAGGAGTCCGACCTCGATGAAAATATCCTGTGATGGTATCTCACCCCACCCCCACCGAAATTCAATTGCAGCAGACCAATAGTATGAGATGACACGAGAACTTGACAAGTTCATCCCTCCGGGCTGCTCCAAGTTTCATTTGTGCAATGAAGTTCGCAGAATTCCACCCATTATAGGGATCGAAAAAAATATGAGGACAAAACACCATCACATACACTGTACTTTTTGTTGCTTGAGATCCGTGTGAGTGTTACCACCCCCCACTTGCTCAAGGAAAATATTGTTTCAAATCCGAGGGCACCGATCCCGACAGGTTGGTACAAATAAATACGGTATATAGGCCTATATATATTTCGTGTCAGAAGAACATCTAACCAATCTAAAGGGAAGAAAGAAAAACGGTTTCTTACTTGCACAAGGATGATCCCTCAATGAGTACTGTATACTGAGCGGATCTTTAGAATGTCAGCCTCGTTACGTAGTCGCTAGCACTCTTGACTGGCATCACGGAGGCCCGGGTTCGATTCCCGGCTCTTTCAAGAAATTTAATTCTGGTCTGAGGGTTGGAACGGGGTATACTCAGCCTCGTGAGGCAAAACTGAGAAGAGGCCGGTTCGATTCCTACCTCAGCCATCCTGGAAGTGGCTTTTCGTGGTTTCCCACTTCTACTCCAGGCAAATGCCGGGATAGTGCCTAACTTAAGGCCACGGCCGCTGCCTAGCCAAATCCTATTTCAATTACAAATACACATATTAGTATAGACATCACAGTGACACACGCTATCAGACAAATTGTACACGCCCCCAAGTACACAGGATTACATAACCATGATGTCGCAAAGCCCCTAAACGAATCAACAACAATATCTTTATAAAACAGCAGGACTGGAACCAAATAACCAGATACGAAAGTTGAACTGTTTGCAACGCAAACAACTGCCGAAACGAAATGTTATGTCTTTGCTATTTGTAGACTACCTAATGGTTGATATGGGGGAATAAAGAAATTAAGCAGATGACCTCAATGATCCCAGTTCCACACCTTAAACATAGATTGCAACGCTGTGTAAATGTTCACGCACACGTAGTGTGCTGCTCGCGTGCGAGGCAGACAGACTTGCCGCGAAGGGAGAGGAGGCAGTTTGCGGCAGCCTGGCAGACCGTTGAACGCGTGCACAGGCTCTTTCTGGCCGATCCAGCCTTAAAATAACTATCACCCCCACCACAACAGGAAAAAGGCTCGAGTCACCACTCCCAAAGACTGAAGAGGGGAAGCCATTGACTTGTTCTTAACACGACTGCGTTCCCACAGGGACACTAGGGCTGAGTTTTTAGGCAAAAAATGACAAAATAACTGGTTTTTGTTTTTCCCATATATGTATCTTTTGAACCCCTGTGGATCATTTCAGTAAAACAATTTTCATGCACCGCCATTTTTAAACGCTCAGCGACATTTTTAAATCTCCTCTGCATAAAAAGAAGATGGAAGGCAAATCATAGAAAGAAGGCTATACTTTTAATACTAGAAATCCTAGAAAGTCGTAGGATAACTCAAACGAAAGGTCTCCATGCTCTTTATCTCTACAACAAAACATTGTATTTTTCACATTTTTTCCACAAAAGTTTCATTGGGTGAGCCAAACTGGTTAATATAGTATGCGATTTTATAAAAATGCTTTTATCTCCAAACATCGTTTTTAGGTAATCAAAATGCTCCATGTGCATGAGGTATTCACCAATTTTACTTAAAGCATCACTGGATATGCAGAAACGCATGTGTTGCAAGATAACATTGCAATATCTCTAGCCTTTTTGTAAATTGCAGACCAAAAAATTAAAAAACTATGAAAAATTATCAAAATTTATAAGACATGATGGCACATAAAGAAAAAATTAATCTGACACCGTACATGTGTCACTTTCCTGAAATGTCTCAATGTTATAATATTTATAATAGTTTTATGTATATGTAATAAAAATATCAAGCGTTTTACACAATTGCTAATGCGCATGGAGCATTTTGATCACACGGTATATTTTAATAATATAATTAGTAAAAAATCAATTACATTTCATCCAATTGTTTCCAAATTTGGTATGTGACTTAGTGTTCCTATTCTAAGTATGCAGTTTAAATTTCAACTCATTCTGATAATAAATGTGGAAGTTGAAAAACTCAGCCCTAGTGTCCCTTAAAATAACTATCACCCCCACCACAACAGGAAAAAGGCTCGAGTCACCACTCCCAAAGACTGAAGAGGGGAAGCCATTGACTTGTTCTTAACACGACTGCGTTCCCAGCGACCGTTGTAGAACTTCCACAAGTATTTGGTTTCCATGTAGTATATATTGTAGTAGAGACCCATCGCAAAATACACACATCAAAAAAAGTTTTGCATCACCTCGGTTCCAAGAGTTCCGGAACCGTTAAATACAAAGGGAATAGAGATCAACACAAACAACATTTCAGCTCGTTTTATTGCTCATGAGACCCACACATTGCATGTTGTACCATCATACAGCTAGACTTTCAGCATTTGTGGTCCAGATTGCAGTACACACCACTACCTCTAATACCCAGTAGCACGTCCTCTTGCATTGATGCATGCCTGTATTCGCCGTGGCATACTATCCACAAGTTCATCAAGACACTGTTGGTCCAAATTGTCCCACTCCTCAACGACAATTCGGCGTAAATCTCTCAGAGTGGTTGGTGGGTCAAGACGTCCATAAACAGCCCTTTTCAACATATCCCAGGCATGTTCGATAGGGTTCATGTCTGGCGAACATGCTGGCCACTGTAGTCGAGCGATGTCGTTATCTTGAAGGAACGCATTCACAAGATGTGCACGATGAGGTCGAGAATTGTCGTCCATGAAGACAAATGCCTCTCCAATATTCTGCCGATATGGTTGCAGTATGGGTCGGAGGATGTCATTCAGGTATCGTAAAGCCGTTTCGGAGCCTTCCATGACCACCAGTGGCGTACGTCGGCCCCACATAATGCCACCCCAAAACATCAGGGAACCACCACCTTGCTGCACTCGCTGGACAGTGTGTCTAAGACGTTCAGCCTGACCAGGGTGCCTCCAAACACGTCTCCGACGATTGTCTGGTTGAAGGCATATGCGACACTCATCGGTGAAGAGAACGTGATGCCAATTCCGTGGTGTCCATTCAGCATGTTGTTGGGCCCATCTGTACCGCGCTGCATGGTGTCGGGGTTGCAAAGCTGGACCTCGCCATGGACGTCGGGAGTGAAGTTGCGCACAGTTTGAGTTGAAACACGACGTCCTGTGGCTGAACGAAACGCATTATTCAACATGGTGGCATTGCTGTCAGGGTTCCTCCGAGCGGCAATCCGTAAGTAGCGGTCATCCACTACAGTAGTAGCCCTTGGGCGGCCTGAGCGAGGCCTGTCATCGACAGTTCCTGTATCTCTGTACCTCCTCCATGTCCGAACAACATCGCTTTGGTTCACTCTGAGACGCCTGGAAACTTCCCTTGTTGAGAGCCCTTCTTGACACAAAGTAACAATGCGGACGCGATCGAACTGCGGTATTGACCTTCTAGGCATGGTAGAACTACAGACAACATGAGCAGCGTACCTTCGTCCTGGTGGAATGACTGGAACTGATCGGCTGTCGTACCCCCTCCGTCTAATAGGCCCTGCTCATGCATGGTTGTTTACATCTTTGAGCAGTTTTAGTGACATCTATGAACAGTCAAAGGGACTGTATCTTGGATACAATATACACAGTCAACGTCTATATGCCGGAGATCTGGGAACCGAGGTGATGCAAAACTTTTTTTGATGTGTG
Organism: Meconema thalassinum; assembly: GCA_946902985.2. Lineage (NCBI taxonomy): Eukaryota > Metazoa > Arthropoda > Insecta > Orthoptera > Tettigoniidae > Meconema > Meconema thalassinum. The sequence goes on from OX336390.1 coordinate 792,781,342, forward strand.
TAAAATTAAAAAACAAGAATGGAACTAGGAGTCATTGGCGAATTAGGTGGAAGCCGAATCATCTTCGTAGCGTTGATAAATTAACTTCAACACTCATGAAGAGCCCATGAAGGACTTATGTTGCTGCTTACCAGTTATTAATAAACAGTGTTATCTGCAGCTTCTAAATGGCGGTTCACGAACGGACAGGTAACATTTCGCTAAATATGTATCGCATTGAGACTAGCAAAACAAACGTAGTTTTGATGAAGTTGTACGGCTGGAACTTACGCAGATATAACAATAAAAAAATAGAAACAGCAATACAAAAGCAAGCCCCTGGAGCAGTAAAACCTGCAGCAATAAACCCACTAACACGCTAAGCAACACTCATGTGGTCTTAGTTACTCCAATCAAGAAGCAGAACAAGCTTACGCGGGAACAAAGACATCTGCATGTTCTCGAGGTTCAGGCCAATTCCGTGATCCACACTAAAGTTAGAGCCCTGGGCGGATACACAATACATTATCCGCATCCACTCCTTATTCGCAAAACTTTTATCCGCAATCGCAACCACGAATATTGCGAATACTTATAGGCCTACCATTTTACGTGTATGGAAATGGAACATAGTTAAATAATAATAATAATAATAATAATAATAATAATAATAATGTTGACTTACACCTCTTTAAATCGTAGACTTTAAAGGTACCATCCCGACATTTGCCTGGAGTGGGTATGGGAAGATACGTGGAGAAAACTACACTATAGAATGTCGCTGTCAGCGCTAGTATTCGAGTATCGAACGCCCGCTATCTAGTCCACTTGTGGAATGTGCCTTAGACCATTCGGCTAAGCTGGTTGGTTTTATATTAATAACAACACTGTTGAATACTGATACGTATGTTACAGAAATATGGTATTACATCAACAGCGCCTGTATTACATGGATGATGTTAAGCATATACTTAATGCTCTTTAATATCATGGAAGGTACAGGATGTTGGATGATGATGATGATGACGACGGTTGTTTAAGGGGCAGAACAGCGAGGTTATTTGCCCTGGATGTTGGATAAAGATGAAGTTTACTAAGGCTGGCAACCGGATGTATAATCGTACAAATTGGCAGATAAGAGATACCGAAGTTCATTCGTCATCGAGCTGCGAAAATTGCAACCAGAACCTTTTAGTGGAAGGGACAACTGCGTCACCTACATCGGATGGATTAAAATAAAATTAAACCAGAATAAAACATTCAGCAACTAGAGAACAAAACATGGTTAAGGTCAATTAATTTCGGAAAAGAAGATTCAAAAATTGCACAGGTCGATCTGTGTCAGGTAAGGAAATAGAGTGGGATGGAGGGGGGGAAGGGTTAATGGTCTTTAGCCCAATTGTGAAGGTCTTCATCCCCCTAAAAAGCTACGATAGATTGATACAAAATAAACCACCTCTTCCCTATAATATCTCCAATTTACAAATGCACACAATAGTAGACTACAGCCAACATATTAACACAGGTTATCACACAAATTACATACACACACCCAAAATACACGAGGCTATAAGACCACGAAGTCGCAGCTCCTAAAATAAGCAACTTCTGTCAGCACCGGGATTCGATCTCGCGCTCTCCAGCTCCCCTATGCAGTCATGGAGCGCGACTTAACGAGCACGACCAACTTCTAAGTTAAGATGGGACCTAACAGTAAAAGCCACGACTGTCTGAATAATATATGCCAAGACTGCGTTAGTCGTTACTCGACATCTAACAGCAACAACAAAGTTCGTAATGCATTACCTAATTCTTCTCCCAGCTTCCTTGGCTTTATGACTCTCATTAGATTCCATTAACGACTACATGGGATACACGCAATGCCAATAACGGGATGAAGTTTACAATTAACACAGCAATAAAGGACTGTCGAAGAACTACCTGCCCAGTAATTAAGTACTTATTTTACTAACTACTGCGGGTCCGTAACATCGATTAATCGCTAAAGAAGATGACGAATTTGAAGTGTGGGAAGCTAGTCAATGACAGTACTAGGCACAGAGAGCCCGTAGGAATTAGGCCACTAGCTTCACCATCAGACTTCAAGTTTAAAGTAGGCCTACATGGCTTTCTACTAAAATGTTCGCATGGAGTGAGCGTGGAAGAGAAATAAAAGCCTCAAGATGAACGCTGGCAGCCCCGGGATTCAATCATCAGATCTCCTCTAATCAAGGCGTGGAGCGTACTTTAAATCCCTCGTCTATGCTGGTGGATCCATATCGATCAAATTGTTCGAGGAGCACACACAATGCTGGGATTTATAAGAAAAGCACATATGATTTTAGGAACCTGAACACTATTAAAGAATTTTATTCGTAAGAAATAGACTTGAACATGCTCAATAGTTTGGAACCCAACGATAAAATTAGATACTTGGAATACAAAGGACTAATATAGGCTATATCCTAAATATGCCAGGTATAATTTCTTACTGGCACCATATTCTTTTAAAAGACCTTAGAGACAAAAAGGCAGGTTATTAGTCTGTTACTTAGTTTTAAAATAGTTAATATCATTGATAGTCCTTATTTGTTAATTTAAATGTGCTTCTCCGCGGTCAATGTGACCGAAACGTATCCACTGTCCAAGCACCAATGCAACATAAACATACGCCTTTATTCAATATATGCATCAAATTATGCACCCATTTCAACCTGAATATTTGACAGCACCTTTGGTTCTTATGTATCTTCATATACAGAAATAAATTATTGTAATACTGTCCTTGTAACGTGTTTACTAAAGCCCTCACTGTTGCGTGACAAATGTAATGGTTTCTTACTAGCTCTGTCTTGCACTTTGAAATATTTACTCTGACTAAGATATGTTGCTTTAATGGGCGCCAAGACCTCAACGCTATGTTGAAATCTAAATTTATATTTAACAACACCTAGCTCTGGTAGAACACCTTCAAGAATCTTTTCACTCAGATCGTGGTATGATTTGATCATTAATCCAACAAACAATTGTATCAGGAGAAGGAATTGGTCTATATCTAATGCTACCTACTGAAAGCAAAGATTGCATGGTTAAAAGAAATGAATTTATTATATAAAACAAGTATTGCAAAATTAATAATAATAATAAGTTTGAATTTAAATTGGAGCGTTGTGATTTGAATATTACCGCTAGAAAATTACGTGAAAACGGAGTCGGATAAATTACTGATTTTACTCTTATTCCCAAGCTATGAAGTTACTGAAATACTGAATATTAAACAAAGAGACGAGAGATTGCGTAGTTCTGAGTCATTCGCGCTTACCACTGGAAATTACTGTAGCATTTCCCTCGTACTGGATGTTGTAGAGAGCTTCCCACAGCCTCCTGGTCGTCGTCATCTTCTTCGTTAGTTGATGAGATACTTGTAGATATGATAACTTATGGTCCGAACATCGGAACCAACCACACGTACAACCACACTGGTTAAGTTTTACAAAGATAGTCCCCTTGCCTCCACGGCGCGCAAACCATATATGCACTCGTCGCATCCCCTCTACGGAGCCGTCTTCCAATCGCCCGGTCACCTCTGATTGGCTGACCCACCACGCGATCTTCCCCTCCTCCGGGTCATTACACTCGGCACGGCGATGATGTCGATTACCGGTCCAGGCCATTTCGCCTTTTCTTGAAGCAGCAACCCAGCTTGCGTCATGCTGCTTGACAAGAATAAGCCTGTAGCCGAATTCCCCGTGACTCATCTCTCTCATAATACCCTAACTGACAAAACTCCGTAAAATTCCGTAATCATATAATTTTCTATGATAATGTTGTTCGTAATAATTTGCTTGATAGTGTTTTCTATGACATAGAAAACCTATCTGTATGCTTATAATGTTATAAAAATGCTCCAAAAATACCTTAATAATAATAAGTTAATAATAATAATAATAAATTAACATGAAAACTTCTCTTGGCTGAACAATTTGCCACGTAAATAAATATAGAATGGCTTCCTACTGACTTATGTCAGTGGCATAAAATCCCCTCGAAAAACACGTTACATATTCGCCTCGGATCATCGGATGATTTACCGTGACGACGGTCCATTATCCGATTATCCCAGACACGTTAATAAATCCCCATCCAAAATACATATTACATAAATTAAATCACCCTAAATTACATATATATATACACTCATAACTTTTCTTTACGCACTTTGCGTCATCACACGAATCAAAGGTGTTCTGATATATTTATCACCACAGAACTTCCTAATTTCACTGGAGGTCCCTTCCTTATGGTGAAATTTAATCTCACTTATCACTGAGCACACGATCACACTATTGTGGCAGCGCCTCGTGACCATAATACTTAATCTCTCTTTATATAAGACGAAATTAATATTGACTTCTGAAAAAAAAAACAGTAAGTGCGCATTACATATAACACCAAATATTTCTGTGCCGTAATCGCCCTGTCTTTTTAAGTTCCCGTAGATCAAATTCTACTAAATATTAGTTCTCAACTCAGACCAGTTCTCCTCACACAAATAATACCTTTGTACAAATTACCTTAAAGTACACGCTTACAAATCTTACATGGCGAGGCCGTAAACAGAAATCACGTGTGCTGTTATGTATGAGTTTCATGAAGGACTGTCTCGCCTTCTGATGGCCCATCTTTTGTCTCGTGGAAGCCTTAAGCAAAAATACCCTGTTCAAGCGCTCACCCATCTCTTGGAGACAAATGGGAATTCACCAGCGCTGCCAAATTCTGGCCTTGGTGTTTCGAGACATTTTAGTGCTCAAGAGCATCCGATAATCCCGTCATATTTCCCTGTACCTTAAAAACTCTCATTTACTTACATACTACCCCCCTGTGTGACTTCTGATACGCCTGCCTGGAAGACCAGATCTTCCTCGCACCAAATACCACACTTACTCATTTGATAGGCTGGCTCGCCAGCTAAACACACTTACTTTATGATACTTACTTAATGTCATCACGTTGCTCCACTGGCATATTTCTCAGTGTCTGTAACGATGCCCTGTTGCTACTGTCCACACATGCTAACCCTACTTTCCTCTGGTGTCACACCACTACTCGACACTCTATGACCTAAAAATGTCACTTCTGACTGACAGAATGACGACTTAGACAGCTTCAAAGTGAACCCTGCCTGATCTAACTTCTGAAAAACTATATCTAAATGACGTAGATGCTCCTCAAAACTGCGTGAACTAATTACCATATCATCAATGTAAATGGTTACAAACTCTCCTGTGTCATCCCCTAATGCGATGTTTAAAGCCCTAATTAAAGCTGTTGAACTACTCTTTAACCCATAAGGCGTTCTACAAAATTGATAAAGGTTATATTTATGACTAAAAGCTGTAAATGGTCTATATTCGTACATAAGCGGCACTTGCCAAAAACTGGAACTCAAATCTACACAAGTGAAATACTTCTTCCCCTCAAATGTTTGCATTAATTCCTCTATTGACATAGATTTCAGCTGATCTGAACTAATTCTACTGTTAACCAAACGAGCGTCTAAACAAATACGAACTGTGCCGTCGGCCTTGGGTACCGTGATCAAAGAATTAACATATGGACTGTTAGAGTGCTCAATAATCCCATCTTCAAGCATCTGGTTAATTTGTGCCTCAACTGCACTCTGATAAGCGAAAGGTACAGGATATCTATGCCCTGTGAATACTGACCTATCAATAACGTTCAATGAATGTGTATAGCAATTGGCCATACCAATGCGATCCTCAAAAACTCTCGTATTGCACAATAACACATCATAGAGCCGAACACACTGTTCATCCTCTATATTTCCCTGAAATGCAGCATCACGTAACGAGTCCTCTAGACTACCGTTCGTAATCACACTGCCCACAAAACATGGAGAACCCCGCTCTACGGCTGGCGATATCTCATTTAAAGTACAAATCACCCCTACAACACTACTTCTCTGAATATGGTCATTGAACGCTACTTCTACTTCAGAATCTCCCCATTTAAATTTCAAACTCCCTACATCATAACATAAGTTACCAGGCACTCTACTTAGCCACTCTGAACCCAAGATAACACTGAATACTAAATTTGAAATTACAAGACAAATGTGCTTTTCTACATGATTATTAATTTTAATGTCTACTAAAACTTGCTTAGAAATTACTTTAGACCTCTTCCCAACAGCTGTGATAACAAAAGTGCTTTTAATTGGCATCTCCTCAAAATTTACTCCAGTTCCTTTCATTTTATCATAAAATGCACTACTTATGCAACTCTTCATTCAACCACTATCAATTAAAACATCTGTGTACGCCTCGGACACGTTAAATTTAACTATTGGGCTCTTACTAATCACCTCCTGAATAATACCTTCATCATTTAGTTCACGTAATAATTCATTTCTTACATTTAGGTCATAGGGTTCCTGTATAAGTGTATGGACAGGGCATGTTATAGACTGAGATTCTGACCTTACATCGCAGCCTGGTTCGCGTTTAAAGTATGGCTACCGCTTGGTGTAGTACTACTCACTACTGCACTGGTCTGGTTGTTCTGGGTTGTGTTAACGGTATCTCTCTGTCCGTTATTACCATTGGGCTGATTTCCTCCTTGACCCCTGTTCTGGTTATAATTATAATTATTATTATTATACCTCCCTTGGTTACCCCTAAAATAATTATTTCGACCTTGATTTCCCCTGAAATCATTATTTCTACCTTGGTAGTTCGTACTATACCCATTTCCTCTGTACTGGTTTTGCTGATTAGTATTATTATTATTTTGGTTCCCCTATTTTGGACGCTGGCCCCTTCGCCACTGTTCCCTTGAACTTCCTGACTCCTATTCGCATTAGGCCTGTTATTATGGTTACCCTGGTTCCTACCGAAATTCTCCTCGTAACCACCTCTTCCCAGAGCATCGAATGTACTCAATAAATTTTCCACTTGCGAAATAGATTTAACATTTTGTATACAGGCAGCTTCTTTGATTCTATATGGAAAATGTCTTAGTAATAGCCTGACTACATCACTTTCCTCCTTCAAACCATCCAGATATTTGCACGTTAATACCTGTCCTAAAAAGTACTCGGTCATAGTGTAGTTTCCTCTCGGGTTATATTTCCCACACACAATTCCCTAACGATGCTGAGACTGAATTACCTCATTCCAAAATTTCTCACAAAATTTAACTTTAAAATCTGAAATATTCTCGAAATTGTCTCTGTAGACAGCAAACCAGTTTCTTGTCACCCCTACAAACGCTTGCTCTAAAATTTCAACTACCTGGCACCACTCAATACTACCATCTTCCAACCTCTCCCCGAATTTATTTTCTATAGTATTCATGACCTCCATTGGACAACCCTGCCGATTACTAAATTTGCCTAGTTCTATTTCCCTGTGTGTGCTATTCACATAAACTGGCCTACTCTGGCTATTTTCCTGCCTAATTCTAGCTTTCAACTTCTGTTCTAGTTCAGCAATTTTCTCCTCAGCTTTTCTTTCAATATTAGTTACAGTTAACCTAATGCTCCCTTCCGATGCTTCAACTTTACCACTTAATTTAGCTTGTTTCTCACTAATCTCCTTAATGCTTTCCTTATTCCTCTCCCTTAAAGTATTAACTTCAGTGATTATTTCTGCATATACTTTATCAATTCTTCCCCCCAGCTGTTCTTTAACCTCTTTAGTTGCTACCTGAATTTTGTCAATTTCTCCCCCCCCCCCCCCCAATTGCTTTTTGACCTGCTGTGTTTCCAGTTGCACTAGTTCTTTTAAATTTTCAGCCTGTGTACTGATTCTAATTTCTAACTCCTGTACTTTTCCTAATTTTCTGTCTACATCTGCTACAATTTCTTTAGCCTTCTCTTCCATCACCCCTGTGATTTCTCCTCTAATCTGCTCAATTTTTTTTATCTAATTTTAGATTGTTCTCCTCAAATTTCTCACTTAATTTACTGCTCATTTGTTTACTGTTTTGTTCTAATTCAGCATTTAAACTATCGCTCAATTCCCTATTACTCTCTTTATTTTCCCTACTGTTTTGTTCAAGTTTAGCGGTTAGAGTTTCAGTACTCGCTTTATTTTCCCTACTATTTTGTTCAAGTCTAGCATTATTTTGTTCGAGTTTAGCATTTAAAGCATCAGTACTAATTTTGTTTTGTTGCATAAACTGAAGAAGCAAACTCTCTAACCCTGCTTGACTGTTTTGATTACCCCCCTCAGTATCAGGATTTACCTCCGACATCCCTGTACTGCTTTCATTTCCAAGACTAGCCATACTGCTCGTATCTTCACTATCCAACTGGTGACCACTACGCAACTTCATCTCATCCTCAACACTACCCATGCTGATACACACCGATAAATGAAAAACCCCCAAAATACAGGCACAGAAATATATACCCTTCTCCTTCCACAAATGTTATTAGGTTTTCAGCCCCAAGTTGGTTGCGACAAGTGAAACGGGTTTACTTTGCTCCACGTTGAGCGTACAAGTGAAACGGATTTCCTTTCACCACGTTGGGCGCCAAGTGTAACGTGTTTACTAAAGCCCTCACTGTTGCGTGACAAATGTAATGGTTTCTTACTAGCTCTGTCTTGCACTTTGAAATATTTACTCTGACTAAGATATGTTGTTTTAATGGGCGCCAAGACCTCAACGCTATGTTGAAATCTAAATTTATATTTAACAACACCTAGCTCTGGTAGAACACCTTCAAGAATCTTTTCACTCAGATCGTGGTATGATTTGATCATTAACCCAACAAACAATTGTATCAGGAGAAGGAATTGATCTATATCTAATGCTACCTACCGAAAGCAAAGATTGCATGGGCCGAAAGCAAAGATTGCATGGTTAAAAAAATGAATTTATTATATAAAACAAGTATTGCAAAATTAATAATAATAATAATAATAATAATAATAAGTTTGAATTTAAATTGGAGCGTTGCGATTTGAATATTACCGCTAGAAAATTACGTGAAAACGGAGTCGGATAAATTACTGATTTTACTCTTATTCCCAAGCTATGAAGTTACTGAAATACTGAATATTAAACAAAGAGACGAGAGATTGCGTAGTTCTGAGTCATTCGCGCTTACCACTGGAAATTGCCGTAGCATTTCCCTCGTACTGGATGTTGTAGAGAGCTTCCCACAGCCTCCTGGTCGTAGTCATCTTCTTCGTTAGTTGATGAGATACTTGTAGATATGAATACTTATGGTCCGAACATCGGAACCAACCACACGTACAACCACACTGGTTAAGTTTTACAAAGATAGTCCCCTTGCCTCCACGGCGCGCAAACCATATATGCACTCGTCGCATCCCCTCTACGGAGCCGTCTTCCAGTCGCCCGGTCTCCTCTGATTGACTGACCCACCACGATCATCCCCTCCTCCGGGTCATTACACTCGGCGCGGCGATGATGTCGGTTACCGGTCCAGGCCATTTCGCCTTTTCTTGAAGCAGCAACCCAGCTTGCGTCATGCTTCTTGACAAGAATAAGCCTGTAGCCGAATTCCCTGTGACTCATCTCTCTCATAATACCCTAACTGACAAAACTCCGTACAATTCCGTAATCATATAATTTTCTATGATAATGTTGTTCGTAATAATTTGCTTGATAGTGTTTTCTATCACATAGAATACCTATCTGTATGCTTATAATTTTATAAAAATTCTCCAAAAAATACCTTAATAATAATAATAATAAATTAATATGAAAACTTCTCTTGGCTGAACAATTTGCCGCGTAAATATGGAATGGCTTCCTACTGACTTATGTCAGTGGCATAAAATCCCCTCGAAAGACACGTTACATCCTTAGCAGTGATTTCGTAACATAATTTTAAATACCGTACTTACTTTTGTACTACTAGTATAACATTTAGTTTAAGTATTGTTAAAATTATTTTTTATTATTTTCTTTTCTTATTATTCTTCCTCTTATTATTATTAGTCTATTATTATGTTAGCATTAATACATTTTTAAGAGTATACTATTTTGATAAGTGTTTCTTAAAATTAGGTTGTAACCTGTTAGAAGCACTATAAATAAGTCAATAGGCTAAATTCCTGGACAATAGCAGTGTCCTAACACATTATAGTAAAGCCATCATTACTTCAGACTTGACGTTTCGGTGCTAGGCTAGAGTTTCGTTCGCTAAATCGCGAAATCGCGAACGAAACTCGATTTGTCGTGATATATCGATTTGAATGACTGCCTGTGATTGGGCTAGTTAAAGTGACTTCCCTTCTGACCGCTATATAACTCTAGTCTATAACTCTTAACTATAGTCCCCAATCCGAGCGCCCTCTGACAGCTCAGCGCTCGGCTGTCTGGCTTGCCTCGCAAGGTGGGATGGCCTGCTAAGATTGGTGACAACTGAAGAAGTCGTCACAACTCTCCAGCATAGTATAGCTATATCTCTCATACAGGGCGCTAGCGCACTCGCACACAGAAGCTTATAGCAGCCCTCTAAAGTCCAGAGGGCAGTTGATCTGCAGAGCCATACCCTAAACAAACTGAATTATGCTGACTGATTTATTTTATTATTATTTATTTATCGTATGATGATACAGAGTTAAAATAAAAGTTCATACACTACATAATTATAAAGTTAGATATACAGTTATATACATAGTCATAAACACAAGTTCTTGGTTTAAACTTCTAAATCCAGGCCATCAATCCACTGAAGTGCCTCAGAAGATGCATGATGAATGTCACCTACTGATCCTTGGATCGGTCGTTGCTGACATTCACCAACAATATGTCCGATGGTTTGCAGGGTAGCTCCACAATCGCAGTTAGCAGAAGTAACCCAACCCCATTTGTGAAGTAGGAATCCACATTTGCCATGTCCTGTGCGGATCCGGTTAATGATTCTCCATTGGCGTCTGGGGAGTTTGAAACCTTCTATCCGGTTGGAAGGATCTTCAATCAGATAATAATAATAATAATAATAATAATAATAATAATAATAATAATAATAATAATAATATCGTATAGCCTCGGGTGCAAAGTTTGTTAATTGACACCCAGAGGGTAGCTTGCATGTCGATTTTCGTCGTTCCTTTGAAAGCTATGAAAGTCAAAGAGGTTAGATATCTAAGCTCCTTGACACTACAGCGCTTTCTAGTAGAGAATGGAGGAACTTTGTGTTGGCGGAAAATCCCGAGATTAATTTTGCCATTGAACACGGCCTACTGAATTCAAATGGGTTCTTTAACATGCCAACAACGTATGACATCCATGTCGTGATTTTTATGCTGACTGATAAATCAATAATTCGAATACGATCTAGGAAAGGTATACAATATCTTTTAACTGATGTGGCCTTTTAAAAGAATTAAGGCATAGGCTAATGTTTGTTTGAGTGAATTGTGCAATTTGTACAGCCCTGTATGGCAGAGTGTTTACAGGAAATCCCACAGCCAACGGGTCATTCTGCAAGAACAAATAATTTACCTTAGATTTTGGGTTTTTACAGTGGTAGTGGTGGGGGACGGAAGGGAGGATAATTTCAGCGGAAGAACCAGAACTTGGCCTGGGGCAACTGGCGTAAAAGGACTGTGGGATGGAATGACAAGATAAGAAAGATCTACTTGGAAGATTAGCTGGCTCAATTCGCCAACACCCGTAATTTTACCCTGTCATTGTGGTAATATGTGAAAGTCGCGATTAAGAATGAGACTCAGTAATATCCATAATTTCATGGAAATCCACTAATGCAAACATATTCATAGGTCCGACCTACCTCCAACTCGGTAGACTAGTAGAACAATTTCGGTGCTTGATATATGTGGGTATTTGTGTGTGATAAACCATATTCCTGAAACAAATGTAAAATTTGCATTGTTGAAACAAGTGAGGAAGTATTAAAGAAAGTAGAAGAAAGAAGGGGCTCACATCTAGTGGGAAGTGGGTTGGCGACCACGGGGCCCCAGCTGAGTCCGGCATTGCTTCCACTTACTTGTGCCGGGCTCCTCTCTGTCTTCTTTCCTGTCGATCTCACTTGGTCAACTCTTGTTATCTTCCGACCCCGAGGGTATTAGGGTATCCGAGGCCTAGGGAGTCTCTTCCTTTCCCGCCTTAATTGGCCCTTGTCTCATCTTTTCTGATTCCCTCCTTCTGTGAGTGGTCAGCCTTCTTTTTCTTTTCCTTTTACCTCCTGCCTTGTGCTCAAGGCCCTTAAGGAGGCAGGGTGTATGTAGCCCCACCACTTCTTATTTTTCGCCAATAATGACCAAAAAAAGATGATAAATTCGCGAGTCGTGCACCCTAGATAATGCTACACCCTCAGGGGCTCACGGCTGGTGAGTTCGGGAGTTGGCAACCCCGAGGGATTCCTGAGCTGGGTCCGTTTTCCCCTTTTGTCCCTTACCTTTGGGGCGGACCCTCTCCTCTTTCACTTTCCTATATGCCTTTCATGGCTCTCCTTCCTTCCAAGTCCCTCAATCTGCCTTCTCCGAGGGTTGAGGGCATTTCTTTTCCTTCTGTCCTTTTATTTGCCTTATTACGGTGCTAATAATGTTCGTCTCACTTCCCATAAATTTGCTGCTCGCCTCGCCAGTATACGAAATGTTATGGACTGAACGATCTAGTATCAGACGCAGATTCTCTTATGAATACACTCGTATAAAACACTGTTACAAACGTCAAAAACCAATTCCCGACTACACAATCCTCCTTATTTACCTTAATACAGCCGAAATGAAACCATTTCTCACTTAGTGCAATTTTGCATACGTCCCCCTTAAATTGCATTTTGTGACAATTTTGAATCTAAATTACATTTTGTAAGTATTTTCTATCTAAATTGCATTTTGTAAATATTGTCAATTCAAATAAATGTACAGTAAGTATGTAGTTATTTTTAGTTGTAAGTAGGTAGTTAGTTTGTCTATTAGATATGTCATTGTTCTATTAGACTGTGGTGTGTGAGTGTGTCTGGTAGCAGTTGCATTGTTTATTAGTTATAGTTCATTGTTTCAGTAGACTGTGATGTGTGAGGGTGCATGTGAGTGTGCCTGTTGACAGACTGTTTTAGAGGTAGTATTTGTTGTTGGTGGAACTTAAGTTTTTTGTTAGTAGAGTTTTGGTATTTAATTGTTAGTACGGTAGAAGGTTAGTATTTTTTGTTAGTAGAATTGCTCTTTACTTATTCTGAAAGGGAGTAGCAACCTTTCAGAATAAATCAATTCTTTACTAGTCTTATAGACGGTTAAGATATTGATAATATAAGCCAATAATGGCTACACTGCGTCCTGCTGCACGGCTGAAAGCAACGGGAAACTACAGCAGTATGCTATTCCCGAGGATATGCACCTCTCTATGCATAATTACATGTGATGATGGCCTCCTCCCTTGTAAAATTTCAATCCGGAGGTAAACTAGTCCCCCGTTCGGATCTCCGGGTGGGGACTACTCGAGAGGGGGTTAACATCACAGAAGTGACAAAGAGGAAATCTGACATTCTACGGATCGGAGCGTGGAATGTTAGAAGTCTGCTAGGAAGTGGAAGGTTAGAAAACTTAGAAAGGGAAATGGATAGGTTGAGGTTGGATTTGGTTGGGATTAGTGAAATGCGCTGGCCAGAAGAACAGGACTTTTGGTCAGGAGACTATAGGGTCATTAGCACTAAATCAAACAATGGCCAAGCAGGGGTTGGCCTCATATTGAGTAGGAAACTTGGACAGCGGGTGGAATATTATGAGCAATATAGTGAACGGATTATTGTAGCAAAAATCAATACAAAACCTACCTGCACTACAGTGGTACAAGTCTATATGCCTACCAGTCAAGCTGATGATGAGGATGTTGAAAAGGTCTACGAAGAAATAGACGAAATTCTGAGGTATATCAAGGGTGATGAAAATGTTATAGTAATGGGAGATTGGAATGCTGTGGTAGGAAAAGGGAGAGAAGGGAAGATAGTAGGAGATTTCGGATTAGGTGAAAGGAATGATCGAGGAAGCAGGCTGGTAGAATTCTGCACCGAGCATGAATTGGTCATAGCTAACACCTTATTCAATAACCACAATAGAAGAATATACACATGGATGAGACCAGGAGATACAGGGCGTTACCAAATCGACTTCATTATGGTCAAGCAGAGGTTTCGAAACCAGATTTTGGATTGTAAAACATATCCTGGTGCTGACATAAACTCTGATCACAATCTGGTTGTAATGAAATGCAGATTAAAGTTGAAGAAACTGAAGAAAAGTCAAAAGCCAAAAAGGTGGGCAATAGACAGACTGAAAGAGAAGGATGTAAACGAAAGATTCAAGAAGAGTATAAAGGAAGGACTAATGAAAAACTCTAAACAAACTTCAATTGCAGACGAATGGGCACTTTTGAAGAATGAAATAACAAAATCCGCAGAAGAAAACATTGGTAGGAAAGAAAGAATAGGTAGAAAACCGTGGATCACTCAGGATATACTAGAATTGATGGATGAAAGGCGGAAACACAAGAATCTAAGAGATGAAAAGGGGAAAGCAGAATACAGACGTCTGAGAAATGAGGTTAAAAAGAAGTGCAAGGAAGCGAAAGAAGAATGGTTGAAAGAGAAATGTGCAGGTATAGAAAATTGTCTGAAATTAGGAAAAGTAGACACAGCTTATCGAAGGATTAAGAATACTTTTGGGGAAAAGAAGACTAAGTGCTGTTAAGGACACAAATGGAAAGCCTCTAACAGATAGGGAAGAAAAGGTTGAGAGATGGAAAGCTTACATAGAGAGTTTGTATAAGGGAAAGGAGATTGAGAATCATGTAATGGAAAGGGAGGAGGAAATTGATGAGGATGCGAAAGGAGATTTAATATTGAGATCAGAATTTGATAGAGCTTTGGAAGACTTAAGCAGGAACAAAGCACCAGGCATAGATGATATACCGATTGAGTTGCTACGCTGCATAGGAGATGAAGGTCTGATCAAGTTATTTCACTTGGTGTGTAGGATTTATGAGACAGGTGAGGCACCCCCTGATTTCAAGAAGAATGTAATCATCCCTATACCAAAGAAAGTGGGAGCTGACAGATGTGAAGATTACCGTACAATCAGCTTGATTACTCATGCTTCAAAGATCCTGTCTAGAATAATTTACAAGAGAATTGAAAGCCAGATAGAAACGGAGTTGGGTGAAGACCAGTTTGGTTTCAGGAGAAAAGTAGGAACAAGGGAAGCTGTACTAAGTCTTAGGCTGATTTTAGAAGGTAGAATAAGGAAAGATAAGAGAACGTTCATGGCTTCTGTAGACTTAGAAAAGGCTTTTGATAACGTTGATTGGACTAAATTGTTTGACATTTTGAAATCAATTGGAATAAAGTACAGGGATAGGAGGGTGGTATACAATCTGTACAGAAACCAGACAGCAGTCATTCGAGTTGAAGGACATGAGAGAGAAGCTGGTATTCAGAAAGGTGTAAGGCAAGGCTGCAACTTATCACCCATACTTTTCAATCTTTACATTGAACAAGCAATGAAGGAAATTAGAGAAAAATTTAAAGTGGGAGTGAAGATTTAAGGAGAAATAATTTCAACTCTGAGATTTGCTGATGACATCGTCATCTTGGCCGACAAGCCTGAGGATTTGAATGAGTTTTTGAATGGTATGGACTCCGTCTTACGGAAAGAATTCATGATGAAAATAAATAAAGGTAAAACAAAAATACTGGAATGCAGCCGAAATAAATCAGAAACCTCTATGGAGATCAAATTGGCAGGTGAAAAGCTGAAGGAAGTAGGAGACTTCTGTTACTTAGGAAGCAGAATAACCAGTGATGGACGAAGCAAAGAGGATATTAAAAGTAGGTTGGCTCAGGCAAAGAAAGCATTTCTACAAAAAAAGAATCTGCTGACATCGAATATAGATTTAGGTATTAGGAAGTAATTTTTGAAAGCCTTTGTCTGGAGCGTGGCGCTCTATGGAAGTGAAACTTGGACTATTGGTGCAGCAGAAAAGAGGAGAATTGAAGCATTTGAAATGTGGTGTTACAGGAGAATGATGAAGATCAGATGGGTAGATAGGGTTACAAACAAAGAGGTATTAAGACGAGTGGGAGAGGAGAGATGTTTCTGGCGACTGCTAATGAAGAGAAGAGATAGGTTGGTAGGACACATACTAAGACACCCAGGAATAGCAAGCTTAGTTATGGAAGGAAGGGTCGAGGACAAAAACTGTAGGGGTAGACCAAGGTTAGAATATGTTAAACAGATTGCCTCCGATGTAGGGTGTCGGAGCTATGTAGAGATGAAACGATTAGCTCAGGACAGGGAGGCATGGAGAGCTGCATCAAACCAGTCAAAAGACTGAAGACTCAAACAAACAACATCTACAAAACTGTTCAGAGCTTCATCTAAAATGAAACTCTCCACTGCCTACAAACAGCGCGTCTTTTATGAACTGGCAAATATATACACAGGAAAGAAAGAACCATTAAAACGGCAATTTTGATCACCTGAATTGTAACTTACTCCGTACTGATAAAGAGCTTGGATATTGATCCAAATAACGAATGAGCTAGCAATTGTCGGTAATTCATTACCAGGTGTTCTAAATTTTCTTGATATGGTCAACAATTACGGTTATTCGATCCGTCCCATGACTGAGCGAACGTGGCTCCCAATTCCATATCTGGTGTAATCACGCGACGCGACCCAGGTGGGAACCCTGCAAGGCCGTACTTTATGTGCTTTAGGGAATGATAATGAACCGTGAGTGATTTAAGCACATAAAATGTTCCCTACCTGAACCGTGTTATTCAAAAAGATAAGCTAAAAAGGTCTTGTACCGGCATATAGCCTCCACTTCTGTGATACGAACTTGGCGAGAGAGAAAGAGAGAAAATAGCTTTTACGATTTTTATCTATCCGTAAACACATTGGGGGCAACTTTCAAAGACCGCGTTAGTAGCCCTCATTCAAATTCATATCATAGTTATAGCAATCAGTCTTCACATAAGAGAATGGCTGACCTAATAGAGAGCAAGCCGTATCTCCAAAACTGAAACCACTTCTTTCATAACGCTGAAATCTAGCTGACATGAAATCTCACAATTTATCACCCCTGCTTAGATACACTTAACGTAATCCGCAACCGTTCTGCATCCACGAATGTTTACGAACATTCCAACAATTTATTTTATTTTGCTACTAAGAAATTGAAACACTGTCACACAACTTCACAATAATATTTCAACATGATATTTACATATTAGTTGTTAATTGTTGTGTTCTTGGGAGTGTTAAATTTGTCTGATAACCTGTGTTATACGGTGACTGCAATAGTGTATGTAACTGTAATTATTAAGTTAAGGTTGGGAATTGGGTAGCAGCTCCGGGACTTAAAATAGGTGCTATCCCGGCATTTGCCTGAAGAGTGTTGATAACACTCACAACACCAGAATTCGAACCTCCGATCACCGGCCCTGCTCCAGGTCCCCATTGCAGTCGTGATATGCGATTTAACCCACACGGGTGATTTTTATATACCGTACCTTGGCTGCCAAAAACCTTACGCACCACGAAGGAATGTGGGAATTAAATAAACCCGGCTATGCATGGTGGTAACACGTTCTCAACTGGTTCTCAAGAATTTGTGCACTTTTCGGCTCCCACAGTTGGCATCCCAGGTTGTCCCAGACATACTAAGATTAATGACAAAATCTGGGGATCAGGTGGGTCACGGCAGTGTGGAAACGTTTCGGAGGCAGTCCTGTGCCATCCTTGCTATGAACGGTCGAGCGTTGTCCTGCTGGAATAGACCGCCTGAACGCTATGTCGTGAGTGGCAAGACATGTGGCAGAAGAATATCCAGCACATATCACCGTAACGTTAATGACCCTCGTAGGGATCACCCCCAGACCATCCCGTCAGCAGTGGGTGTGACGCGCCATAGAAAACGCCAGATTGTGGCGCGCACCATGAAGTCTCTAAACACGGACACGGCCGTCGTCGGAGCACAAAGAAAATCAGAATTCGTCACTAAAGACAACCGAATGAATTCCAGTCTGCAGCAGTCCAGGTTTCTCGGTACCGACACCAGCGCAAATGGCGGCGACGGGTGTCAATGGCAGGACACGTGAGGCCCAATTCCCTTCAGCCAAGCGCCTGGAAATGGTGCTAGTCAACACGGGCCTGTGACGATGGTGCAGCCCACGTCTCTGAATGGCGGTCGCCAAAGCAGTTGGATCTGCACGTGCTTCTCGGATGATCTGGTCTCTTCTGGTGGTCCGTCGAGGACGTCCTGAGCCCTGTCGGCGTGTGTGCGAGCCCTCTGGATACTGTATATCCACTGGTCCCGATACACCCGAACAGTCTGCTCGGAACGGCCTAGCTGGAAGGCGATTCGTCGATACGATAATCCAGCTGAAGTGTGCGGTAAACCGTAGATATTCCTACTTGGCTCAAGATTGTTGTTTGCCCCCCAGTGTACACAGATGCTTACGATCATGAAAACTTTCTAATGTTATAGTTCATATTAAGTTTAATATTGCGTCCATCACGACACCGTTGGACGGAATCAAATATTTACCTCTAAGGTGGCAGCCAATTATGTTAACCATTACACCGCAAGGCCAACCGCAGTTTCAATGAATACATCCTACGGTATACAGTAAATAAGGTACATAATCAATCGAACATGGTCTGTATGGTGTCCGTATTTGAAACAATTATTCCAGACCCCTGAAAACAATCAGCCTCAAATGAGTGCATTCCAATGTTGTCAGTGTATGACTTTAAAGTTCCAATCCAATTAATATTTCAGGTACGTAAAATGCATTAACCTCATTTTTCGAACGAACGTGGGCTAGATCCATTTAATTAATGATCGTTTCTTGTACACATTGACACTGTGTAAGGCTGACTGGCTTACATAAATGATGAATCCACTTTTTCACCATCTAAGAACAATGACTTCACAACTGGAGGCCTTCCGTGGACCACACACTTCAGAATTCTAGCAATGTTTCAAGATCCAATGCACAGCAGGTTTCCAGGAAAAAGATCTCCAGTTGATTGGAACCAAATGAAATTTATACCTTCATGTAGGTCCAAAATGCTTGCAATGTATTTTCTATAAAGGGATCTCCTACCAATTTACCTGCAAACAAATCCCACGACAATATTATGACTTTCTGTAGCGTTTTTGGCTGAAGAAGTAGCCTTATTTTCGAACTTAAAAAATAGTAATCTGGACTAAGCATACCAATCTTAAGTTACAACATCTAAACTGTTTTACATACTTCTGATACAGGCACACCAAGGCGAAATCCCACAACAGACGTGACAAAAGCCCAGAATATCTACTGGTGTTCAAGATATGCAAAGACAATGTGGTCGTAAATAAAAGTTATTAGGGATCTCAACGGACTTTATTACTATTCCAAGTTTCCACCGAAAATACCATGTAAACCGCAATACAGTGCAATTTATGTGGCGTAGCTAGTAAGATTCTTGCTTACTGTACTCAATGTTGCGGGATAGAATCCTGACAGAGTCGGTTGGCATTTTAGAGTGTTTAAATGCAAGCTACTCGTGTCAGTAAATACATTGGAACATATAATCCCCTTCTAGGACGAAATTCCGTTTTTAAAGTCTCGCCAATCTAATGGGATATTAAATCATTTATTGTTATTATTCTTTAATTGTATCGGCTTAATAATAATAATAATAATAATAATGATAATAATAATAATAATAATAATAATTATATTATTTTCGAGATGCAGATATGGTATGATGACTCCAAAATAAACTCAAGAAAAAACATTATCACAAATTAAGTGTAAATTAATTCCCATAAGGACACAACAAGTTAACCGTTGTTGTTTCATTTGAGGGGCTTGGGCATCGTGGTCATTTAGCCGGTAGCAACAATCCGATGCAGTGTTCCTCTGCTCTTGTAGATGAAGTCAGACATGTTGTGGTAAAGAACCGATCATGCAAAGCACCAACGAGCTGGGGAAATGCCACAGGTGAAGAACAGTACCCACCACAACTTAGAACACGGCTGTACGACAAGGTATGCGCCAACACTTCGGACCATAATAAAGCTAATTTTCAGAGACAGATCAGAAAATTCATTTAAATAAGTGTTTATTCCAAAAATGAAACCGTCTAACATCCTGAAATCTATAATGGAGAGCAAATCAAATTTGTGACAATCTATATAAATAAATTTTCTGAGCACATTTCATGATCGATATTGTAACTTTTCAGTCGGTCAACACGATTACAATCCCAATTATTGGGTAATTTGAAACAACCTGAAAAAAATACATGTGATTAAAAGTGATTTGCACAGATTACAAATACCTTTTAATCTCTTTTAATCAGGTGAGGTTTTGTAAGAAAGCAATCGTAAGGCATTTGGCTGGAGTAAAAGTGGGAAACCACGGATAACCCCTTCCAGGATGGCTGAGGTGGCAATCGAAATCACCTCTTCTCAGTTTTGTCCCACGGGGTTGAGTGTACCTTGTACCTTGTCCCAGCCCTCAGACCAGAAGAAAATTTCTTGTAAGAGCCATGAATCGAACCGAGACTTCCGAGGCGACAGCCAAAAATGCTAGCCGCTACACCACAAGGTGGCCATAGTCAAAATAAATAGAACTCGTGCATGGGATTCTCTGACACTACATTCCGGAGCTCTAGTTATATTGCTTAAATAATATACAGGAGGTTGTTTCCGTAGAAACATTCACCTGTCTCGGTATCACCGAGGTTGGACAACAGTATCCTGTTGAGATTCCTGTGTGACAGCAAATCGATACTATTTACAGAACAATGAAGAGGTGAACTACGTATTCACTTGTCCAAAGCGGTTCGGGAGTAAAAGAGGACGAGCCGAGAAGGAAGTGTTGTATGCGGCAATTACAGTGTTGTCGCTATTTCAAAGCCAACTGTTGAGTAGGGCGGAGCGCAGCGTATTGCGACGCTAACGGCTGTAGACCACGCGAGGAGGCGTCGTGACGCAACCCGCTGTTTATCAACAGCGTCCAACATATTTTAATACATGCATTTTGAACTTTATCCAAACTTTTGGGAGAATTAAAGAAAAGAACGATGCATATTCGACTCATATCACTTTGTATGATCAATAGATCTAGGAGGTTAATGTACATGCATGTTTAAATAGCATTTTATGTACATTACATTAAAAAGTAAAGTGCGATTTTACATTATTTGCATATTTTGACGATTTAGGTCTATACATTTTTACAAAATACATATTTAAATGCATATTTATGCGTTTTGATCGTCTTTTACTTTAAAAGTATTTCACTGTAAGAGGAGAATATTTGACTAATTTTAAAAATGACTGGTTTTGAATATTGAGTGATTGCGACGAATTTGCCATCTTATGTGGTCTCGGTGTACGTATTGAGACTGGTCCCGAATGTCCTCGTATGAAGGTTAGAACGGGGTACACCCAACCTCGCGAACATAGCTGAGAAGAGGTGAGTTCGATTCCCACATCAGCCATATCAGAATTGGTTTTCCATGGTTTCTCACTTTTACTCCAGATAAATGTCAGAATGTTTCCTAATGTAAGATTAAGGGCCCCTTCCAAATCCTAGTCACAATAAAATAGACAAACACTACTACAGACACCACAACAACATCGGTTATCAGACAAATTCTACACTTGTACGCAGTTCCTAAATAAAACAATTATTATTATCATTATTATGGTGTTTGAAGCCATTTTCAGTGTTGACTCAGTAATTAAAATTTGACGTTTTTGAGTCGGTCAACAAGATTGCACCTATTGTGATGGGTCATACCTAGAGCCCTGCACGGATAAACAAAATGTTATCCACATCCGCCCCGCATCCGCATGACTGTTATCCGAATCTGCACTGCATTCGCATGACTTTTTTTCCGCATTCCCACGATTGTTATTCGAATCTACTGGCATTATAATACTATGTTTAATTAGATAAAGCATAAATTACTAAAGAAACATATTTAGACATTTGAAGAAAAAGTCGTTCCCTTAGGCTTTGTAGGCCTATGTCATGTGCTATGTTTAAAATGTATGTTATACAGCCAGAATTGCAACCCTTTCCTGTTCGGAGTGTTAATTATGCTTAATGACATAATTTGAATGAGATTAGCTTAAATCTTCATCTTACATTTGTCATGAAAAAAAAAAACGGAAAAATATGATACTCAAAAAAAAAAAAAAAACCCCTGGCACTATCCAGCCCATGACGGGCTAAGGCCGACCAAGCGACCGCTGCCCAGCCATTTGGCCTGCAGATATTGGGGTGACGCGTGATCAGCGCATCGGGTCCCCTCGGCCGTTAATCTTGGTATTCGTGATCGGGGCGCTGTCTCACTGTCAGACAGCTACTCAATTGTCCTCACGAGGCTGAGTGCACCCCGTTCCAACCCTCACGTCAGTTTTAAAATCCCTAACGGAGCCGGGGATCGAACCCGGGGCCTCCGGGTGAGAGGCAGGCGCGCTACCCCAACACCACGGGGCCGGCAAAAATATGATACTGGTATGTCATAAATATCCGGGTCCTAACTTGATAGTGATAATTAGGGCTCGGATCGATATGCTCGATAAAATCTCCAGGTATGCTCGAAAACCATGTGTTTTATGTTCGATAGATATGCTCGAGAAAAAAACACATTATATGCTAGATAAATATGCTCGAAAAAACCAATATATGCGGTTAAGTAAGTAGAATATGCTCGAAAAACACCGTTAAAACTATAGAAAGGAAAGTTAAAGGGAAAAAACAATAACATACCTTTATATACGAGCTTTATTTTCTAATTGTATGTATGATACACTGCAATATACTCGCATTCAAGTTTTTCAAGTATATACTGTATAAGAGAAGTTTTCTTATAAAAGTTACAGTTTAAAAGTTCAGTTACAAAATGTTCAGAATTAGGCGAGTTAATGAAGTAGATCTGCATTGGTCTGTACAACAAGAATTTTTTCTATGTTTTCAGTTTTAAATGCTTTTCTTAAATCAGTCAATAAAAGTTTCAATGACCAGAACGACCTCACTAAAGGTTAAAAACCTGCGGTTCTATTATCCGTACCAGATAAGCTTTTTAATAATTATTTCTGTTTTCGAACCTTAAGGATGCTCAGGGCCCGAATTCAGTAATTCGAAGAAAAACAAACTATTTAGACGAAAACCACAAGATTATGCATTTATATGCTTCTATTCTGAAAACCGCTGTTTTATGCATTTATATGCTCGATAAATTTCAATTCTGTTGGTCCCAGAGAGGCGAAAATACCACCGAAATGCTTCTTTCAATGTGTGCTATTCAGGAAAAAATATGCAAATATGCTCGAATCCGAGCCCTAGTAATAATAATAATAATAATAATAATGCATTCTAAAAACTATCCGCAAATTTCCTCCAAACATTATCCGCTATCCGCACAGCCATGCAAACTATATCCGCATCCACGCAGGACTTATGTTATACCTTAATACTGAAAAAAAAAATGCATGAGATTAATAAATGCACTCGGATGACCAGTTTCGAACATCAAGCGATCATCATCAGATCCATTATACTTATGCTATTAAATCTGTCTAAAAGTATGGGTGAGAGTATTTACAATATGCACACTTATTTAGTTGCAGTAGGGGTCAGATGACCTCGTGGATCCGTCCCTTAAATCAACAATAGCTAATATAGAACTCAGTTGCAGTTGAAGTTAAAATAATGCAACTACTGTAGTCAAAATTTGTTAGTTATAGTCTATGTATTTATTAACCTCATGCACATTTTTTTCAGGATTAGGGCATAACCCATCATAATTGGGTAAAATCGTGTTGACCGACTGAAAAACATCAAAATTCGATAATTATTATTATTATGATGAGAGAGAATATAATGATGGAGAATCACCACCGCCAGGTCTTTAATCTCAAGCGCAACATATTCAACTCCGAACGGAATGGGCTACTATGGAAAACAGGATCCATAGGATAAAGTAATTTGAAGCTGCTGTTGTTGTTGATTCGTTTTGGGGGCTTGGGACATCTTTAGTCATAAATCCCGAGTATTAGAGCATGCGTTGAATTTGACTGATAACCTATGTTTCTGTGATGACTGTAGTAGTGAATGTAGCTGTAATTATGTAGGTCGGGGATGGAATGGGTCTGTTCGGACTTGACATCAGGGGAATAAACCACACTCAGGATAGCCACTGTCAGTGAGGGATTCGTCGCGGTCGTGTTGAGAGATTTAACGCGCACAGCTACGCGGCAGGGTACTTTATAATCCACTAGTATCTTCGGAGTTGCGCTGGTGACGTTACGCCTAATAATTAAACCGTGGACAGTGTGATGACAGTCATAGGACCAGAGCAATGTCACAATATGGCGTGACTAATTGTGAGCCTGTTGCTAAAAGTATTAGCAGGAAGGTGGAACACACACGTGGAGAGTCTTTCAACCTTTAACTATGCGGGTCCTGCGGTCTGTAGCCCTCTCTTGATGAATGCACCGTCGGCCGTCCTTGAAAGTATTTGCTATGGCTTCCCAATTTCAACTATAAGCGAATGCTCGGACGGTATCCCGTTTCCTTCCAACACCTAAACCTCTTTTATTCATCCTCCTTATTGCGCCTCGTGGTACAGTGGTTGGCGGCATCGGTGGCGTAGTTGGTAGCATGCTGAGCTTCTATAGCTAAGAAAGCGGGGTCAAACCCGGCCGAAGTCGTCGAATTTTTTAAGAACGTTAAAAATCCCTCAGTATGTCTTCCTTCGGAGGGGAAGTAAAGCCGGCGGTCCCATGTCATAGATTTATGGCATGCAAATGAACCTTCCACTAACTACATTTGTGTGAAGCTAAAATTTGTAGGTTAGATTTGATTAAGCTATATTAGTTCCAACGTTCGTCGCCAGGTGTTGGTTGCGATGACATCTAGTAGCCAAGTCTGCAACTAGGTGTCGTGGACGGTAGCATTTGGTAGCAAAAGTAGGAACTACTTGAATATTGATCGTCTGCAGTCCTTACCTGAATCACAGATAACACACACTAATACAGCCATCACAATAAACACAGGTTATCAGACAAATTCTACACACATTCAAAGTACACGGGGCTACATAACCGCGTTGTCGCAGCCCCTAAAAATTAAGGAAGGTGGTGCAGTGGTTATCATGCTTGGCTGACACTCCGGTGGCTCGGGTTCGCTTCCCGGCTCTGAAACGATTCGTGTTGTTAAAAGACACTCCATACAATGACTGTGACGAGTCTCTTTGGAAAACCCACACCCCACCTGGTCTTTCAGTGCAAAAAATATAGCTCTCCACAATAAGTTAAGGAAGGTTATAGTTTTACCGTTAAACTCGCGATCATGAGACATGGGATCTCCTTCTTACGTGGAGTCCGAAACACAGGACTTGACACTTCACTTCAAAAATACACAACAAGCCTTCGCACGGAAAGCCTATTCCAACCAGCGTTTCAACTTGACTGCCTATTCAACGCAAATAAATATACAGCTATCCAGGACTTCCTCAACAATACAGACCTCCCTATCTATATTTATAAAATTTAACTTTTTTTTTTCTTTCTTCTGTACTGTACCTTTGTAACTTGAAAACGGCTCATTGCATTTCAGTAAAATGTGGGAATTGGTATAAGATATCCCGGAACCAACTTAGGCTATAATTTTCATCCAAATAATTAAACCGAGAAAGGGGAGCAATGGGGTCGTAATATTAATTTGATCCCATTTACTCGCGGGGTATAAAATGTATAGACATTAACCATTATGAAGATGTATGTCATATGGGAGCTCTTTTATAGGTTCACACAGCAAAAATATTTTCAAAAATTCCGACAGTGAAACTATAGTTTTCGATTTTCTTAATGTTGCCATTGGAGGGTTAATAACATATTTTGTTGCCTTTAAAACCTTTTAATTTTACTTAAGGTGTCTTTCAGCGAATGGGGGGAGTCTTACAATGGTGGGGCTTAGTTTTTATGCAACATGTATCGACGTTCGTATAAGAGTTTTTAGGAATATATTCGACGCGTAAAAGGGGAAAATGGGGTGATTTATTTTGAGAGCATGTTGGATTGTATGATTTTTTTCGTTGTTAAATAAGGTTATCATAAAACAGGTTCCACTTATTGGTAGCCCAGTTTAAGCCACCCGGGAGATATGGTTTAGGCAATAAGGGTAATTTGTCTCATGGCCACAAGGTGTTTTCATTTTCATCATTAAGAGCGTTTAGGCTTATATAGTTTCCTAAAAAAATATTTGTTTGATAATGTTTTGTGGTCTGGTTCTTATTTTCCCCATCAAATGCGTATATCAATATTGAGGTGTTTTATAATCTTTGAACTTTTCAGATTTAATTTTCATAAGCTACAAGTAATAAGAGGATGATATACCCACCTTATAAACAGTACACTATTATGTACAGAAAATAAGCATTATACTGCATAACGGATAATCACTACGATATCCCTTGAGATGCAAGGCAATTCAAGAAAGCGAGCAAATGAACGATCTCTTAACCTCTAATTTTGAACCCGAGCAACGCTGAGCAGAACAGCTAATATAATATAAAAGAACATTCTTAAAAAAAAGTGGCATTTTTCCCTAATACCAATTACTGTACATACCAGTGTGTTAGGGCACCAACTGTCTGATCCCATTATATTATCTATTGAGTTATATTTGTTTCTTATGTATGTATGTATGTATGTTGCTTTTTGATTTAAGTAGCCCTGGGTTCCTAAAGAATATATACATTTATATGAACTAAGAATATATTTTATGTTAAACTTCCAACTTTTGTTTTTTCAATTGCCACGTTGATTCTAATAGTGAGTGATATGTTTAGGTAATGTTGCTTAGTTTACTACTTGGTGCTAATTATTAAGTAAAGTTGGCTGTATGGTAACTACCATATCAAATGCCGGTAAAATAAAAAGAAAACTAAGGTCATAATGCCCATACTGAAAAGACACGGGTTTGGAAATTAGATTGATTTAATGAAAATAACTTTTGATATTGGCATAGCTGTTCAGTTTATTTTAATTGAAATAACGTTTTTTTATTTTATAAACGGCAGCTTTTATATGCAATGATCCATCGGAGTGTATACCGAAAATACGACAATTTCTTCACACAAAAACACATTTTTCTTTCGACCGTAGCCTTGGACTACTTCTTAAAGACTAACATTAGGGTCTGAATCATATCTAAGTCTGGTTGATATTCATATTCAGTGACTTGAAGATGAAAAAGCACTCCAAGAAAACAAGATCGAATTCTAAGAAGACGGTGTTGAATTCCAGGAGGTCCAGTCTCCGCTACATTTCTTGGCTCGGGAACTCGCGGCGACATGCCATATGCTAATGACTCCCAGCGTTAAGAAATACAGTTAACTTCTTCAGAGTAAGTCACCGGCATTGTTGAAACCGAAACAAATAAACGGTACATGGCAAGCCCAGTCGAACAAAATACAGTATGCCTTCATGGAAATGACTTAGCCTCTCTTAAGGCGGATATGCTTTAAAGCGCAAAATAAAACGGCGTGCGGCCAAATCTTATCACTCATAGCATAGGCTAAATAATGGTATACTGCATAACGGATTCTTGGTTGAAATACGGCTGACGACAGATCCGTATAAATAGCAAAACTACTCCAATGAGGTATCTTCACAGGTCAAGTTGACCACAATTCACACAAGTGAAATATTGCGTAATCTGAACATTTTATGTTACGCAGAACGAATTCCTAGTAAAATTACTTGCTGATTAATCTGTTTGAAATAAACAAAACATTAAATAAAAAATTAAAAGCAATAACATAAATACGTAAAATAATAAAATACATATAAAAATAAACAAATGAAAACATTTTTAAATAAATAAATACTGCTATAGCATACTGTTGCCCATTAAATATAAGATTAAGAACCCACTGAATAAACTGTTCAATACAGTTCGACGCCAAAGAATATGGTAGAAGGTTGTTGTTGCTTCAATTAGGAATGTCTTTGGCCATCAGCCTCGTTGAATGTGGTATGTGCCGATAATGATACGATGTGGCAATCGTGAGAATTAGGCGAGTGGTAAACAGACAAAATATCGCCTGGAGTACATATCCGTGTATAATGATAGAAATACGGTTTGATTGTCACACGTTTTACTGTTTTGATATACTGTATATCTACTGAAATCTACCCGTTTCTAGGGTAATAGGATCGGCAACCATGTCGGCCGATGGCAGTCCAGCTATCAGACACCAGATTGACTGATTTTAAACATGTTGGCACTATTTGACTGTTTTTTTTAGCGTATGGCTTTTAGTGCCGGGAGTGTCCGAGGACATGTTCGGCTCGCCAGTGTTGTAGCTGCTTCGAGACGGACACCCAATGGGTGAGCTACAAGTACCGTTGGGGAGGGAAGTTGGAAGGTAAGGACGAGGAGTTGGAAGGTATCGGCTGTGGCCTATATTTGACTGTTGATTACTGCCTTATAGATTTATTAGTAGACTGGCCATGGTTTACCTTGTTTAAAGGCAGCAATACGTAACGAATTTTCTCTCTCCACAATTCTGAGAGGATTTATGCATCCCGATTATTATTATTATTAGTATTATTATTATTATTATTAGACTATTATTAATAATATTGTGTTATTATAATTAAAATCCTTTCGTTTTAATTTGGGTCCGAGTGATTACGTAAGATCCAAGTACGTAAGCACCGGAATGTTAACTGGCTGTCATAGGTGGTTACACCCAGGCAAACAAAAAAGAATGAAAGAGCTGTCCCGGATGTCAATATTATTACTTTCATTGCCATGGATACAACAGATCGAAGTATAATACACCTAATGTAGTTCATTACGTGCACGAAAAAATTGCTCACGAAAATATTCCACAGTAGCCCAAGAGGCAATTATTTGGAACTCTGTGTGCCTGTAGGTGGATGGTGCCTTCACTCGGCAGTGAGAAAGAGAATAAAATACTATGCGGGATTTCCATCAAACCTCTAGATTCTGCTGCCAAGGCCACAGAGGCTCTGCTCATATCCCTTTCACCAGAAGAGCAAACGGTGTTGACTGTGCGGCTTCATGCGAAGAATTATCCCTTTGCATTCACTTTTCATTTTAAATTCTCAAGATAAAGGAGATGAATTTTCCATCAAAATGAGGTCCTCTAATAAATAATTACTGTAGCTAAAATATGCACAACCCAATAGGTTTTCAAATTGTGGAGCGTGACATCCTGCAGGAGGTAGAACAGAATATCCTCCGTTCCGAATCTCGGATTATTATTATTGTCTCATTTGAGGGACTCGGACATCGTGTTCTTTAACCCCTGTGTACTTGGGTGTGTGATACACACCTACCGTATATATAATTTGTCTCACAACCAGTGAAGTAGTAGTAGTAGTAGTAGTGTATTTGTAACTCAGGTGAGGATTGGGAAGAAGGCGGCCGTGGCCTTATGTTAGGAACCATCCCAGCATTTTGCCTGAGTAGAAGTGGAAAACCACCTCCAAAATGGCTGAGGTGGAAATTGAACACACATTTTCTCAGATTAGCCTCACAAGGCTGAGTGTACCTGTTCCAGCCCTCAGACCAGAATTACATTTCTTGGCAGAGCTAGGATTCGAATTCGGACCTCAGGGGTGGTTGCCTAGAATGCTAGTCACTGCGCCACGAATATCGGATTGCCGGAGAATAGAGTATTTTTTTATATCAACCATCACGTGATACATGTAAAGTAATTCCCAATAGACTAGTACGAACATCATGCTAAGTCATAAAAAGATAAAAAAATAAAATAAATAAATAAATAAATAAATAAATAAATAAATTTAAAAATAAGTCAATGTATCCTACAAGTAATTTAAGTGCTATTAATGACTTAAACAACTAGGATTTAAGTGACACCTATTAGTATAAAGATATTAAGAAACAGTGTAATATTTATTATAGAAAGGGTAACATTAATAACGACGTATGTTCTATCTTATTCAGACTGGAACAGGGAGGCTATCCTAGACTTTAACTAAGTTTGAGTGTTTTCATAAGTAGATGTTCAAGCATTAATAGAATAGACTGCAACACGTTGTAGATATTTATTTTCAGTTCGTATAGAATAGGTTAATCTAGGTAGACTGAGATCTTGACCGACTGAAAAGCAATTATTTCACTAGATTACAATTGATATGGCAACTTTTCAGTCAGCCAGCACAATCTATATACACACATCAAAAAAAGTTTTGCATCACCTCGGTTCCAAGAGTTCCGGAACCTTTAAATACAAAGGGAATAGAGATCAACACAAACAACATTTCAGCTCGTTTTATTGCTCATGAGACCCACACATTGCATGTTGTACCATCATACAGCTAGACTTTCAGCATTTGTGGTCCAGATTGCAGTACACACCACTACCTCTAATACCCAGTAGCACGTCCTCTTGCATTGATGCATGCCTGTATTCGTCGTGGCATACTATCCACAAGTTCATCAAGACACTGTTGGTCCAAATTGTCCCACTCCTCAACGACAATTCGGCGTAAATCTCTCAGAGTGGTTGGTGGGTAAAGACGTCCATAAACAGCCCTTTTCAACATATCCCAGGCATGTTCGATAGGGTTCATGTCTGGCGAACATGCTGGCCACTGTAGTCGAGCGATGTCGTTATCTTGAAGGAACGCATTCACAAGATGTGCACGATGAGGTCGAGAATTGTCGTCCATGAAGACAAATGCCTCTCCAATATTCTGCCGATATGGGTGCACTATGGGTCGGAGGATGTCATTCAAGTATCGTAAAGCCGTTTCGGAGCCTTCCATGACCACCAGTGGCGTACGTCGGCCCCACATAATGCCACCCCAAAACATCAGGGAACCACCACCTTGCTGCACTCGCTGGACAGTGTGTCTAAGACGTTCAGCCTGACCAGGGTGCCTCCAAACACGTCTCCGACGATTGTCTGGTTGAAGGCATATGCGACACTCATCGGTGAAGAGAACGTGATGTCAATTCTGTGGGGTCCATTCAGCATGTTGTTGGGCCCATCTGTACCGCGCTGCATGGTGTCGGGGTTGCAAAGCTGGACCTCGCCATGGACGTCGGGAGTGAAGTTGCGCATCATGCAGCCTATTGCGCACAGTTTGAGTTGAAACACGACGTCCTGTGGCTGAACGAAACGCATTATTCAACATGGTGGCATTGCTGTCAGGGTTCCTCCGAGCGGCAATCCGTAAGTAGCGGTCATCCACTACAGTAGTAGCCCTTGGGCGGCCTGAGCGAGGCCTGTCATCGACAGTTCCTGTATCTCTGTACCTCCTCCATGTCCGAACAACATCGCTTTGGTTCACTCTGAGACGCCTGGAAACTTCCCTTGTTGAGAGCCCTTCTTGACACAAAGTAACAATGCGGACGCGATCGAACTGCGGTATTGACCTTCTAGGCATGGTAGAACTACAGACAACATGAGCAGCGTACCTTCGTCCTGGTGGAATGACTGGAACTGATCGGCTGTCGTACCCCCTCCGTCTAATAGGCCCTGCTCATGCATGGTTGTTTACATCTTTGAGCAGTTTTAGTGACATCTATGAACAGTCAAAGGGACTGTATCTTTGATACAATATACACAGTCAACGTCTATATGCCGGAGATCTGGGAACCGAGGTGATGCAAAACTTTTTTTGATGTGTGTATATAGAATACGCTAAGGTGTATGTTTCACAAAACTCAAGCTCCTAAACCAGAGGGAGTTAGAAGGTGTGGTTTGTACCAACATCTTCCAAATCGTCTCAATAGTACAAGAAAAATCTTGCATTTCTTGAAAAATCGACGGAAATATATTTATTTGTTTATAAAGTGCTTTTAAACAAATAAACAAGACGATAGCCCCTGGCAGAACTGTAGCGTACAGTAGCAAAGCACTAGGGCTGGGCGGGTAATCTGTACACATGGAGCACACACAACCCATTGTGCAATCAGCAGCAGTGATGAATTGCTCTCAGATTTCATAAATATCGACAATTTGTTTGAAAAGTGCGTTTAAACTAATAAACATATTTATAGATACCCACATAACAGTAAAGCCAGACGGGTGGTTTATACACATGCGAGAGTTCTCGCACGGGTCCACTAGTAATCCCAATTACTGGGTAAATACGAAAATCAACCTGAAAAAAATTATATGTGATTAAAAAAATATTTGTTACGGATTACAGAAGAGGGAGAAAGCTATAGGTTGACATGTTTCGCTCGTCAAGCGAGCATCATCAGATCATTTAGTTCAAATCTACAAGCCATAACGTTACGTAGAATGCAAACGTTTAAAATTATACGCCAAATCAATACATAAACAACTATATATTTTATATATTTGGACATGCTTCGACCTAAAGTCAATTAAGAATTGAAAACTAAAATAGCATATATGACTTAAAACTAAATTAGAAATGAAAAATTAATGATAATATTTGTAATAAATAAAATATAGTAATAACATGGATATCCTTACAAATGCAGTATTAATTAAATAAATATAAGATTGGTCTTTTTACAATAATGGTCAGAAAAAATTTATATAAATAAACGAAACATAATTTTTCTGACATGTATTATTTTCCTATCTGTTTGGTTAATTCATGTCATTGTAATACTGGTTGGCACCTTTTCAAAATTGTTAATAAACTCCGTATTGAAGAGGATTCCACTTATTTAATCAAGCGCCGAATTGAATTATTTTATTGATTTTAGAACTTGATTTTTCTAAATTATTTTGTTTGTATATTTTGATAAAACATTTTAAAGCTTGACATTTTTACACTGACCGTTAATAGTTCTTATTTTCTAACTACTGTTTCTAAAATTATTGTAAAAAGACCAATCTTATATTTATTTAATTAATACTGCATTTGTAAGGATATCCATGTTATTACTATATTTTATTTATTACAATTATTAGCATTAATTTTTCATTTCTAATTTAGTTTTAAGTCACATATGCTATTTTAGTTTTCAATTCTTAATTGACTTTAGGTCGAAACATGTCCAAATATATAAAATATATAGTTGTTTATGTATTGATTTGGCGTATAATTTTAAACGTTTAATAACGTTACGTTACTAATATTATGTCTTTTTTAACTACTTTGGCTTTTAGAGACGCCGGGGTGCCGGAATTTTTAACGTGCCAGTAAATCTACTCACAGCGGCTCTCACGCATTTGCGCACCCTCAAATGCCAACTGACAGCGCCTGGATTCTACAAGCCAAATTAGCTCTACACGGCACTAGTAGATCCCACAATTACGAAGGAAACACTGAATAAATAACTACTAAATTTCCTATGGCCTATTGACTATTTGCTAATAATATTTCAAGCTGTTTGTGTCTAAGATCCCTTAGCACCTCCCCTAACTACATACATCCCTGTATATGTGTTCTGTGTTGAGAGTAGCAGCTACCGCAACAGCGGCCGCACGATCCGGCTGGCACACTTAATGGTAGGCCAGTAATCAAAATAGTTCATCGCATTAGAAACAATAAATTAGACCTCGACCTCGAACGTAATTGTTATTCTGTCGGTCATGTGATACCACAGGACTACTGCCACCTAGTCTTGCGTCACCAATAACTGGTCCTTACATTCATAACTAGACCTCGGAAGTCCATGCATTTCAAAAAGACAAAATATGGATGCGATTTTGTATTGGTTGAAAAAGCACTAAAAATAACAGACTATATAGGCTATCCTTCAAAAAAAAAAAAAAATGTAACTTAGTAATTAATCGATTGTAGGCTGTATGTAGTAAGCATGAGTGCCAACTTGAAAATACCTCGTTTAGATGGAGAGAGAGAGAGAGAGAGAGAGAGAGAGAGAGAGAGAGCGCGATATCGCATGTGTGTGGGAGTGTGAGTGTGAGTGTGTGAGAAAGAGAATTAATACTGTAGGATTGTTTTTCCGCCTCCATCTCAAATCCAGCCTAAATATGAGCTTGTACATTATGCAATAATGAACAAAATCCTAAAATTACACAAAGTAAGCTTTTTAATGCACAGCACATAATGTTGTTGATAATTCGTTTTAAGGGCTTGGGACATCTTGGTCATCAGTCCTGAGTACTTCGGTATATGTCTGATAGTCTATGTTTCTGTGGTGGTTGTAATCCTGTGCGTAACTATAATTTTATTAGGGTCGGGAATGAAGTAGGTGCCCCGGGACTAGAAATAAGGTACTATCCCAGAATTTATTTGAAATAAGGCACTATCCCACCATTCGCCTTCTTGGAGCGAGTGTGAAAAAAAAAACGGATAAAACCACATTCAGGATAGCCGTTAACACCGGGATTCCAACCTCCGATCTCCAGAACATAATCTGCAAAGTTCTAAAAATATTCATAAATATGCAGCAAAAGCTTGCATTTGCAAGAACTTCCGAGGTCTATTCATAACATACGAAAATTAGACAACCAAATCCAACAACATTACATCAATATTGGGCTCATACACAGGAAGAACAGATCAGAAAAGGTAAAGATAGAACAAGAAAAATCATCTAATAGCTTCCTCAGTGAATCATTTGCAGAATATCCACATGATCCCATAACCACAGGTTCAAATTTGTAAATAAATCAGTAAATAACGAAATGGTTAAATTAAAGAAACACGGCACTCAACTCGACAAATATTGTAACGTGTCCAGAAACTAAGATTGGAAATATTTAAGGTGAACTGGTGCAATTGCGATGAGCTGTTGGATGAAAATGTGATTGCGGGACTCCATCCATAGAATGATGTACTTGTATTGGTATCTTAGTATCTGCACCTTGATTTGCTAGCATTGAGTAAAGAAACTATGGAGAAGGTATTATAATGGATGCGAAACTGACTATATATAAATAACGTGCAAGATGGAGGCTGAAGCTTTACTACGTGCAAGATGGCTGCTGCGGGGTTGGAACTTTTGTAGTGGTAATATCGTGAAGTAATGGCATAATATCGTCAAGAAAAGAAGAGCCTACTATAATTGCTTATTCGGAGAGAAGATATAATAATGGAAATGAAATAGGAAGAAGATTATCCGCGAAGGAATTCAGATTTGGACTGTTGCGACAGTTAATGAAAACTAATGTGTATGGAGAGATTGGAATTGAGTTGCCAGAAATTATATAAGAAGCGAATAGAATCAAGAAAATAATGTGCATTATGATGTATCAAACATAAAGGGAGTTTGCCCAACTCTAGAGCCATATTCCCAGGGAGTGATTGTTTGGGTTGGTTGGTTCTTAAGTTTAGGGGCTGCGACAACGCGGTCATGTAGCCCCGTGCACTTTGGGTGTGTGTAGAATCTGTCTGATAACCGGTGTTAATTGTGATGACTGTATTAGTGTGTTTTATCTGTTTTTTTATTTAAGTACTGCAACTTAGAATTTTTCAAATTTTTCTTACTTTTGCCGCCAAGCGCCACCGTCAACGACTACTAGGCCATGTTCAGAACTTAGCTACTAGACGCCACACAGTCGGCTCTTGGCAACGAACGTAGAAACCTAAGAGCGTTGTTTACATTCTTAACCTATCCAATTTAGCTTCACACAGGTGCAATTATTGGAAGTTTCTTTAACATGCCATAAATCTATGACATGGGACCGCCGGCTTTACTTCCCCTCCGAAGGAAGGCATACTGAGTGATTGTTTGCTGCTATCTTGAAAGTGTTTTCGTATTTACGTCAGTTATTTTATTACGGATCCCACTACCATCACTTGTTGTATGTATTCACCATAAGTGTAAGTTGTTATTAAATTATATTACGGTATTTGGTATCTTGCCTCTCATCTAATGACTCTGGTTGGTGATTGCATCATCCTACGGCTTGAGAAGGGAGAGTTATGCTATGCTCTACCGAATGTTATTTGTTTAGTCGTTTACAAGTCCTAACCTTGTAAGCTGGCGCCCACATATAAATATCATAATATATTATTATTATTATTATACCGGGTGAGTTAGCCGAGGTCGTTGCGGCATGACTGTTGGCAGTCGCTCACATCCGGGAGGCGAGGAGGTTCGAATCCCCCCGCCGGCAACCTTGAAGATGGTCTTCTGTGGTTTCCCATCTTCCTTCCAGGCAAATGCCGGGGTTAGTCCTTAACAATAGGCCACAGCCGCTACCTTCCAACTCCTCGACCCTCCCTTCCAACTTCCTCCCCAACGGTACTTGTAGCTCACCCATTGGGTGTCCGTCTCGAAGCAGCTACAAAAACTGGCGAGCCGAACATGTCCTCGGACACTCCCGGCACTAAAAGCCATACGCAAAAAAAAAAATATTATTATTATTATTATCATTATTATATCATTTTTGCCCTTATGGAAAGTGTTTGAATTTAAAAATCTCATGATGACAATTTTCATTTCTCTCCCTTCTTCCTCTTCTCTTCCCGAAATCTGTTCATCCTTTGACTGTGCTCCTGTTTCCGTTGTTCTGTCCAGAATGTTCCCGTCTAAAAGTCTAAAAGCAACCCTCAATTTTAAGATATATTACAATATCTCTCGATCATATTTGGTGACTAAAAGACGGAACTAAATCTCAGCCACGGGTTACCCGCATACAAGTTTTCTATTATTTATTGGGGAAAGCAGAACGTCAAAATTAGTGAGCAGATCGGCCAGATAGCGCCTCTTAAAAAATATTCATCATTATTCACTAAAATAAGTAGCGTTGAAATAGAAGTAGATGAGTGAAAATGGGCAACGAGCTACGTAGAGGCATATTGGTGGCGTTCAAGTAGGACACAAGAAAATCCCAAGAAAATAACGCCGGTGTGTACGCTTAGAAGGAAGATAGAATGAAGAAGAAAATCAGTTATTCCATATTATGCTTCACTACGAATATAATGTAAGGTAAGATTAAAGAAAGAAAGAAAGAAAGAAAGAAAGAAAGAAAGAAAGAAAGAAAGAAAGAAAGAAAGAAAGAAAGAAAGAACAAATCCAGCGGTACTTTTCTTGAAGCTACAGGAACTTCTGTACATTATAGGCTATTTATTGTTTATTATGTATTATTTATTTATCTATAGTATTGTAAATACTAACACCCATACTTGTAGACATAGATTTAATAGCCTAAGTGTAATGGATCTGATGATCGCTTGACGATCGAAACAGGTCATCCAAGTATATTTATTAATCTCAGATAATTTTCTTTCAGGATTAGGGAAACGCCCAATACAATTAGGTACAATAGTGTTGACCGACCGAAAAGACATTAAATTTCGATTATTAAGGCAACACTGAAAATGGCTTCAAACACCATAATATCTATAGAGCTTCTAACAGGTTAAAACCTATATGAAACACACACAACATGATAGTTTACACTTAATAATTTTACTCTAAAATAATAATAAAAATAATAACAATAATTTAGATAAGCTCATTAATCTGTGTTGGTACCATCATCGTTGCATGGTTGTATGCCATACAGCGCTAATTAAACAGCTGTCGCGTCTACCCACCAGGGATGTTCATGATAAGCTATGCGAATTTGATTCAAATTCTGAACCCTGTCTCTTCTTCAGTCCGTTAAGTTTACTACCCAAATTACTCCATTAAAGTGCAAGGGACATTTCAATCATCAGCCCCGAGTTTTTGTACCTGTATTAAATTTTTCTCACAACCTATGTTATTGTGGTGACTAACTGTAATACAACTCCAGCAAATCCATTAGCGACTCTGATCCCATCCCAGTCCTCAGTAACAGTTTACGGTAGGTGACATAATCCAAATGAGGAAAATTACATTCTACATCACTAAAACTCCGACTTGGATGCCTTCATACATGCTCCAGGCTAACTAGGCTGTCAATGTCGAAGAATGGATGCGACACTTGACGGGGCATCGTAGACTGAAATCATCGTACATCATTAAAGCAGGGCAATCCAATTTAATAGCGAGGAACTATTACGACATAGGTCAAGTGAGCAGGGCTAAATACAACAAGATGAACACTTGGCTTTTACATCCATATCTAAGTGCCATCAGTCTTCTTTAAAAAATCTAAGTAGTTGGCAAATTGCAGGACTTGAAATTTAACACTCATCCCTACTTAAGAATGACTATAAACATTACATAGGGTCAGGTTCACATAGTAGCTCGTTTGATAAATGAGATGCATTCCTCACGTGGCAGCGTAATTAGGTCAAGTCGTTAACTGTGTTATGCAGAATCATCAGTTTAACAAGCAAACACAGAAACATGGTAAGTCGCA
The DNA here is from genome assembly GCA_946902985.2 of Meconema thalassinum. Taxonomy (NCBI): domain Eukaryota; kingdom Metazoa; phylum Arthropoda; class Insecta; order Orthoptera; family Tettigoniidae; genus Meconema; species Meconema thalassinum. The sequence goes on from OX336390.1 coordinate 792,819,621, forward strand.
CAACTTCAAGGTTTCAATAGTTTCGCTCCACGATGTACTTCTTTAATTATACCATAACCTGCTCTATGATTATGATGATTATGGTATAATTAGACCACGGAAATCCATACAGTACAAATGTTAAAATATGCGCGTCTAACTGAAATGACTTAAATACGCACAAACACGGAAAGCATGAATTATTAAATAAAATAAATATTCATATACGATGATTGTACTGTGCCAATATGCATTATCATACCTGAAACCTGCTAGACATTGCTAGGAATTTTCACCGATTACCATGATTACTTATATGTGGCAAAAGGGAGTAAAAATGGCAAATAAAATATTCTCCGTTCAAAGTTCAATACTTCAAGTCGCATGTAAATATGCATATATTTAGAAAATAAAAATATGTAGGCATCATTGACCCAAACTGACAAAATATCGAAGAGATGAGGAATAAACATCACTTTCTGAATACATTATACTATGTAATGTATAGCCTACCCGAATATATAAAAAAATCATAAATATGCTTATTGAAATAAAAAACAGGCGTTTGCATCACTTTCAACGTACAATAATAATAATAATAATAATAATAATAATAATAATAATAATAATAATAATAACAAAAATAGTAATAATAACAATAATCACTCTTATGCGCAATCTGTGAATGTCCCACGAACTGGGCGGATCCTCAGCCAAGTTACCCTTAAAATACCAACGAACTGTGAAGGAATTTTTGCGCCTCAGCAAAGTGAGCCACACACCTGACTACACTAAAAGAAAGAAAGAAAGAAAGAAAGAAAGAAAGAAAGAAAGAAAGAAAGAAAGAAAGTGTTCACGCACACTTCAATGGGCTGGTGATACTACTTGGTGATTTAATACACAGGCTTTTCAAGAGGTACGTAAAATGTAAATGATTAATAAAATTATTTTATGACAAAAGCTTAATACCCAGCCACGCGATTTGAAAGAGCATAACATTCTCTCTGTCTCTCTCTCTCCAGCCAGAAAGCTATTCTTGTCTCAATGGTTAGTTTCACTTAGCGTTATCGGACGCGAATTGAAGTTTCACTTAATATTTCTTTGGAGAGTTCAAGGATCTTAGAGACTCGCACAATTAACACCTCGGAATACTTTACTTTGAAATGAAACTCCACAGTCGAGTGGGCTTCACACGAGGAATTGTTTGCTACACCACTCGAAGATCCACAATTTGAACTCCCGAATGACCACGGCCATTCCAGTGCAATCTTTCCCAGGGGTTTAACACACTCACTGCACACAAATGCAGAGATTGTACCTTACTTCAAGCTCTAGGACACCTATCCAAACATTAAGATATTAATAATTTTACTTACATTCACCACTAAAGTATACCACAGACATCACCGTTTGACAGCTTCCATCACACACAAAAGTGCATGGGACCGATGACCAATATAGACCTAATTTAAGCACTTATCAGTCAGAAGCACATCCGATACTTCCCGAGAGGGGAGAGGGGGAGGATAATAAAACAAGGTTAAGTTATGGAAGAAAAACCAAATAAGCATTTTTTTAATAATCTCACGTACTAACCCGGAGGTACACCACCGGCTAAATGAACATCAACAGTTAACTTTGTTAACCATTGTTGTTGTTAATTTATTTAGAGGCCTCCAACACCATGCTCAATTGGTCCCATGTACTTGGGTGTATATAGGTTTTGTCTGATAACCTGTTTCACTGTCGTGTCTATAAAAGTGTGTATTTATATTTGCGACTAGGATTGGGAAAGAGACGTGGCCTAAGGTTAGGAACAAACCCAGCATTTGCCTGGAGTAGAAGTGGAGAAAAACCACGAAAAAACACTTTTATGATGGCTGAGGTGGGAGATGAACCCATCTCTTCTCAGTTCACCCTCACAAGGCTAAGTGTACTCCGTTCCAGCCAACAAACCACAGGGCTGGTAATCGAACCCGGACCTAAGGAATGACAGCCAAGAATGTTAGCCACTACACCACGAGGGGGTCCCAATCAGACCTTTAATATCAAAGGGAAAAGGAAGCTTGTAGTTTAACGAGACCGTTAATCTGTAGATTATGAGCCACGGGACCTCCTTTTTACGTGGAATCCGAACCACAGGACATGGCATTTCAGTTTGAAAATCTCACATGCATTGACCGGGAACCGAACCCGGACCGCCTTGGTGAGAGGCATACAGCTAGACCGCTGAGCCACCACGCCCCTCCTTTAATATCACACATCCCATGAAGGAATTTGGCCCCTTGAATTTTACGAACCTAAAATAGCATAGAAAAATTACAGAGTTCACAGCCACAAGATTGATGCCAAGAATAATTATATGGTGCAGTGCTACAACGTGGCCATGGACAATGTCACGTATTAATATGGTAATCCAGTGAGAGTTCATGTTGTTAATTTAATTGGGTGTGTGTGGAATTTGTCTCAAAACCTGTCTTATTGTGATGGCTGTATTAGTGTGAGTGTTTGTAAGTCAAGTGAGGATTGGGAAGAAGGCGACCGTGGCGTTAAGTTAGGAACCATCCTGACATTTGCCTGGAGTAAAAGTGAAAAATCACGGGAAATCCATTTCCAAGATGGCTGAGGTGGGAATCGGACCCACCTCCTCTCAGTTTTGCCTCACGAGGCTGAGTGTACCCCGTTACAGCTCTCAGACCCGGACCTCCAGAGCGACAGCCAAGCATCCAGTAAGACAAAAGCTTCAAGCATGTTCCAACAATTGTAAAAGAGTCCAGACTCAAAGCGCCCCTGATGTGAAGGCACCCGGTCCGTGGCAGGGTAACCTTGTCTGGACAACACAGCCCGGCCCGACGCGGCGCGCGGGAGGAAGAACTTCCGGGTTGCGTAGCGTTGTGCGGCGAGCTCAACTTTCTCCGCTTGGCAAGAGGTGGCGTGGCGCGGTTGCCTAATGGTACGCGGGTCTACACTACCCAACATGGCTGTTTGATGCGATCTCATCGTTAACTTAAGACACATTAATAACAAAGAATAAGATTCTGCTCCCCAATGAGCTGTCATGTTACAAGAAGGAGATCGTTTCACTTCAGTTTAAAATTCCAAGGTAGAACGTTGTAGTTTCAGTTAGGAGCATGGGCAACGTGGACATACGTCCCGTGTACCTGGGTGTGTAAGATATGTATGATAACCTATATTATTGTGGTGTCTGTAGTAGTACTAGTACTAGTAGTAGTGTGTGTTGGCTTACAAGTGAAATACTTTCTAAAACTCGTGTCGACCATGAATGTTGTTAACATTCATACATAGAAGGTAACATACAACTGCACATTTTCATACAATGATGTAAGGAAAGGTTTTGGATAAGAAGGGAAGAGGACATACTGATTTGAAACGTGCAGCAAAGGAGAGACAAATGTGGTTGCAGAGCAAAGGCCTTAAGATATGATGATGATGATGATGATGATGTAAAGTCGGAAGAAAAAATCCATTTAAGAAAGCCGTAAGACTCGCCCTTTATCGAAGAAACCGTGAACTACTTCTACACTCGGAACGGCAATTCCAGGCAACAGTCTGATTTCACGTTTCATAGTGAAACGTTGGAGAACAAGAATAATAATTTGTCACCAGTGATGGCAGAGTAATCCTAACAATTCCCGAATTGTTCAATGGGTTTAAACAAAATATAGGCGAATAAATATACACCCACGTTCAAAATACTGTATCTTCATCTTTACCTTCGTAGAACTACGAGAGAAAAGAAGATTTAAAAGACAAGAGGCCTGAAGTGGCCCCAAAGTGGTAGAGTTAGTAGTTAGTTAGTTATTGAGGTTTTTTAAGGGGCAGAACTACGAGGTCATCAGGCCCTAAAGTGGTAGAGTGTATGTAGTCTACCAAGCATGGTACAGCCTAAGTAAGAACGCTTTTCTTTATTAGAATTAGGCAACACTGAAAAATGTCTTCTATCCCTACAATTTGGTACAGCATGGGTAAAATTAAGCGGTTTACACCCGCAAAGGCTCACGGTTACGAGATCTCGGGAGCTGGCAACGCAGAGATATTCCTGAACTGGATCCGGTTTTGTTTTCATGAACGGTATTAGGGTATCCGAAGACTAACGTGTCTTTAATTTGCTGCTTTAATTAGGCCCTGTCTTTCCTCTCCTGATACCCTCATATCTCAAACGGGTAATAGTAATGATATTTTTTTATCATCATCAGTCCGTCACGTGGCGTATTGACTAGCATTCTTGGCTGATACAGCGGAAACCCGGATCCGATTCCCTGCTCTGCCAAGAAATTTAATTCTTGGCTGAGGGCTGGCACAGGGAACACTAAGCCTCGTGAAGCAAAACAGAGAAGAGGCGGATACTAATCCTAGCTCAGCCATCCTGGAAGTGGTCTTCCGTGGTTTTCCACTTCTACTCCGGGTAAATGCCAGGGCGGTACCTAACTTACGGCCACGGCCGCTTCCTATCCAAACCCTACCTCAATTACAAATATACATATTAGTACAGATATCACAATGACACAGGTTATCACACAAATTCTATACACACCCAAGTACACGGGCCTACATGACACGATGTCGCAAAGCTCTTAATAGAATCAACAAAACTAACGAACTATCGAAAGGAAGCTTGCAGTTTTACGTGACTGTTAATCTTTCGACCGTAAGCCACGAAACCTTTTTTTATGTGGAATCCGAACCACCGGACCTGACATTTCAGCTCGAAAATCCCACAAGCATTAACCAGGAATCAAACCCAGTCTCACTTGATGACAGACAAGCAATTTCACCGCTGTTTCATTACATCCCTGACTCATCACTAACAGCTGAACTCTTCTGGAGCTGGTCAGAAGCGTGGACAGTTGAACTGAAGGGCTCTGGCCTACCAATATCCATTTTAGCAAGTTCTGACGACCACTGTTATGGTGTTTGATAGAGACCATTACCATGATATACGAATGTTCGGAGCATATTTTAAAACTAGGTTAGAGCAAGAGAGTTCTGTCAGACCACTAAATGATAAGGCTGAAGAGTGTGCTTCAATCCTTAGTTAAAAGAAATCAGTTCAGTTTGCTCCCTCATTTACGTCGTTACGGATCGATAAACTCAACTGCCGTTAAAACTGACTCGAATGCCATCCGCAACGTATCAAACGTTCACTCCTCTCCTGAACCAATCTGATGGTCTTCTCCTTCATTAAGGATTAGATCAGATATTGCAAGAGTAGATGGCTGCTACTCGCCTTACGTATCATTTTATAAAGACAGATTATTTCATCATTTGCCGTTTTTGAAAGAGTTAAGTGAAAAAAGTAAGTGCATTCTTACCCATTATACAGGGCGAGTGATGATGTGAGAAGAGTCTGTCTGTCTTTCTTTCTTTCTTTCTTTCTTTCCTTGTTGCGCCCATTCATAGAGCGCGTTCATCTCATTCAGAAGAGTCTTTATTATTATTATTATTATTATTATTATTACTATTATTATTATTAGGCTAGATGCCCTTTTTTACGCCAACCTCACAAGAGGAGTTGCGATAAAATGAATGACGACGGAATGTGGTGTCTGAACCCATTCCTCTACTGAGTTCGAATACAGCTTGGCCGTATAGCCTTGTACGTCATTGCGCGTAATTCCACCAGTCGAGTATACTTTCAACATATGGAAAATAATTATGTGAAGCTATAGCGTTACAAAGTAAACAATGCTTGGGCTTGACGATATATTAGCATTAACATTTTAAAAACCAGGCGTATAACAGGACACGCGCAAACAGAGACAATGGGTTGTTATGAAGTTGGCAGCATATCGCACAGAGGTCACCAGGCCAACGTCCTTCCAGAGCGGGCCAGCATATTGGGGAACCGAGGTCATCTTAGAACTGGGAATACTGGACACAACAGTAAGTAAAAAAAATACCGCACTGTTATATTGATTCCAAGGGGCTTATCATTAGGGCCACACAATTTTAGTGATAACAAATTGATTACAGTATTTCACTAGTTTTGAGAGTTGATTGGCGTTAAAATTTTCACTTAACCCAGAAGTTGAAGAAAACTCATAAATCAGGATTGCAATCATTACAAGTAATGTAGTTCCGTGAAGAACTAAAACCTATTTTCATATATCCTATGTATGTTAATTGCCTCTATCAACATACAAAATTTCAGTTTTATTGCTGTAATAGATTCGTAGATATTGAGAACCGACTAAATATTGCGGATGGTCGCCATGTTGGATTTTTATATATGTAGGTCTTACGAGTTATGTACTGTTACATGAAGATTATTGTGTACGTGTAGTATTCAAACTTCAATCGCATGATTAGGACACAAGAAGTAAAAACGACATTTTAAATTTCACACAGCTGCCATCTTGTGGTTATGGAAACAATTGAAATAAAGTAGATGCCAGTGGATTAACATTTGTATAAGGATTTACTGTACTAAGTGTCACTGCACTCGGATGGTTAAATTGCGACAAACGACCATGTGAATATTTATACTTCACGTCACCACCATGTTGGATTTGTATTCACCAGGTTAATGAAAGTCCTATAGGTGAACTTATGTTCATAGCCCCTATGAACATTAAAAAATTCAGTTTGATTGCTGTAATAGATTCAGAGATATTGAGATCCATCTAAATATTTCGGATGGTCGCCATGTTGGATTGTCATATGTATAGGCCATAGAGTCATGCACCATTAAAGGAAGATTATTGCGTAGGTTCATTATTCAAACTTTCACTTCGATCGCATGATTACGTCACAGGAAATAAAAACTTAATTTTAAAATTCGCACAGCCGCCATTTTGAGGTTATGTAAACAATTGAACTAAATTGGATACCAGTGCATTACAATGTGTATAAACATTTCCTGTACCATGTTTCATTGCGTTTGGATCATTAAATCGCGAGAAAGGTCCATTAAAAATTTTCAACATCGCTTGGCCGCCATATCCGTTTTGTAATTAACCGGTTTTTGAAAGTCTTATATATGAACTTCCAGTAGTGCCCTTTATCTCCGTACAAATTTTCAGGTTGACACCGCTAATAGTTTCAGAGATATAGAATGCCGGTGAAATATTTCGCACATCCGCCATCTTGAGGTTATGTAAACAATTGAACGAAGTTAGATGTCGGTGCATTACAATGTGTATAAACATATACTGTACCAAGTTGTATTGCGTTTGGTTGGTTAAATCGCGAGAAACGTCTATCTAAAAGTCTCAACTTCTCTTGGCCGCCATGTTGGTTTTGTAGTTACCAGAGTTTTAAAAAGTCACATAGGTGAACTTCTAGTAGTTCCCTTTATCACAGTAAAATATTCCAGGGTGATGTCGGTAATAGTTTCGGAGATATTGAATGCTGGTGAAATATTTCGCACAGCCGCCATGTTGGATTGGTGAGACGTAACAAAATTTGAAAGGCACGGTCAGGGTCGTCCAGAATAGTGCTATGAACTTACCGAGTTTCATTGAAATCACTCCAGCCGCCTGGAAGTTTTAGGGGGGACACACCATCTCTCTCTCTCTCACACACACACTCACACACACACACGCGCGCGCGCACACACAGACACACGGACAAAAGGTGATCTCATAAGCCTATTTTTTTAATAAATAAAAATCGGCTAATACATGTCATATCCTGGTCAAGTACTTAAAAATCCGTGAAAATCCACGCAAATTTCAAATTTACTAAGAAAGAAAAAAAAAAGACACAACTATACTTACGTTAATGAAAAGTCACAAATTTATGTATGCTTGTTACCAAAACATTGCATTTTTATACATACCGTTACTGTAAACAAAACTTTAAACTATGGTGAATTTACATTAGAAAAAATGAATGCAAACCCACAAATGTATTTCTATCCATTAACATGATGATGTGGTTCAGCACAATATTCAATTAAGCAAATCAAAATTGATGATGATGAGAATGATAATGATGATGATGATAATTGTTGTTTTAAGGGGCCTAACTTCTAGGTTATCGGCCCCTGATGGGTGATAGTAAAAAGGAAACCTACAACTAAAGCTCACTACTGCCGCACAAACTAGAAGAGGAAATGGGAAACAAAAATGAGAAGAATATAAATAAAAGACAGGAGGAAGGGAAATGCCCTCACCCCTCGAAGAATGAGAATTGAGGGACTTGGAAGGAAGGAGAGCCACGAAAGGCAGAGAGGAAAGGGAAAGAGGAGAGCGACCGCCCCAAGAGCAATGGGAAAGGGGAGAAACGGACCCAGCTCAGGAATCCCTCGGGGTCGCCAAATCCCGAGCTCACCAGCCGTGAGCCCGTGAGGATGTAGCACTATCTAGGGTGCACTATAAGTGGTGGGGCTACACACACCCTGCCTCCTTGAGGTCCATGTGCAGAAGGCGGGAAATATCATGAAAAGAAAAATAAGGCTGGCCCATCGAAGAATGAGGGTATCAGGAAAGATGAGACAAGGGCCAATTAAGGCGGGAAAGTAAAAGACTCCCTAGGCCTCGGACACCCTAACACAGTCAGGGTCGGAAAAGAACAAGAGATGACCAAGGGAGGTCAACAGGAAAGATAACAGAGGAGCCCGTCACAAGTAAGTGGAAATAATGCCGAACTCAGCTGGGGTACCGTGGTCGCCAACCCACGTCCCACAGGGTGTGAGCCCCTGGGGGAAACATTTAAAATCGAAATTGATTTGATTGTATAAATTTTATGAAATTTTGGTAAAATGGCTATTTTACGAGTTACATTAATAATGTTATTGGTTTTACGTCCCTTTTAACTACCTTGGCTTTTAGAGACGCCAGGGTGCCGGAATTTTGCCCCGAAGGGGATCTTTAACGTGCCAGTAAATGTACTGACACGGCTCCCTCGCATTTGCGCACCCTCAAATGCCAGTTGACTGCGCCAGGTTTCGAACCTGCAACCTTGGGCTCAGCAAGCGAGAACGTTACCCCTGAGCCACGCAGCAAGACTTACGAGTTACGATAATGATGTGCGAGTAGACGTCTCATTACAGTCAAGTCAAGTCAAGTCAAAACGAAAAATATTCAACATTTCGCTATATTTCAAATTTTATCTCGAAGTTAAGTCCTATCGGTTATACGGGCGTTATTTCGAGAACTTGTATGGTTCGTCATTCGAAAAGAAAAGGTGTCTTTTTGAGATAATATTTCGGATAATAGGGAATAATTGAATGCATATTAAATGCCTGCTTCTAGCGTCTACCGCCAACATGGCATCTTCAAAACGGCCGTCAGACCGTTCGACGTACCTGCGACTCGTTATCGCAGAATAAAGTGAGCTGGAATCTTGTCCAATGGGTCGAAAGCATTGCGAATCCAAATCGCCGGATTTACCTGTGTCCGACCGCAAACTTGCGACCGCCACTCCACTAGAACAGCGGGAATGTTGTCAAACGGACCGAGAGTAGCGCCGATCCCGTAACATTCCGTTACCGGTCGCGAACTCAAACCGTAGAGACAGGGGGATCTCGCCAAACGGGCCGAAGAAATCTGCAACCAGTAGACTCTATGACGCACTTTGGCCCATATCGGGCGCACAGATACCACCCGCAGCTCATGGTTCCTGTAGCCCACAGCCAGCATAATATTATACTGCCCGCAGTACATTTCTTCTTGCGGCAAGTAAGCTAAGTTGACGCCGTAATACCCAATGTAGTTGGAGGGTAATGCCGTTCACTGTGAGTGCCACATCTAATCCCACGTATACTATACGAAGATATTCATGGGATAAATAATTTATATTAACAAATACCTTTTTAAAAATTTGCCATAAATCTGTTTAGATACCCCAAACTTTGTTAAAACAGAAAAATGCCATTGTAATGGTAGCACTACCATGAAGTATAATAAATAATCGTGTGACCAATCCCGAACTACTAGGAATCCTTTAATGTATCCAGTTATCATAACCTCAATCATTACCCACATTAACGAAATAGAAAATACAATACATTTTAAAGAGATACAACTGCTTATGTATGTATTTATGTATGTATTTGTCGTATGGCATACAGTACCGAAATGAAAATAAAACGTGTACACTGCATCAGAAATAAATACAATGGCATAGTAACAACAATGTTTCTACAAAGCAAAGTTCAACTTTTCAACCCAGTCGAAGATAGGCTGCTTCGCATTATCGAGGTCTTTCATGATAGGCTCGTAAGCTGTAATTCTTCACAATATGCTGGGTCATCTGCAGTTCATTCCCACACTCGCAATGAAAGGAGTTACACCTCATTTATGAAGACTGCACAGATTCCTGTCCTTAAATTATTCATACACTTCGTGGTAGTTCCATACCAGTCGGTTTCTTGCCAAGATCTATGATCCTCGGGGAAGATACTATTCCACAACTACGACCACTTGATGTTGACATTAAAATCACCAAATTACAGTTGCAGCTTGCTGGATGGATGGCCGTCAGGATTTCAAAGAAGTTCATCTTTGATATTCTGTGTTGTTGATTCTCTGCGACATCGTGGTCACGTAGCCTCGTGTGTGTGTAATCTCTATGATAACCTGTATCACTATGATGTCTGTACTAGTGTGTGTGTTTGTAGGAGTCTGGTAGGAGGCCCAGTCATGAGAGGTGACAGTCAGGTATGTATATTTAAGTGCATTTCACTTCAAGAAATACTGGACGATGTGGCAATTCTGAACTGCACAGCTTCCTGTCCCATACTAAGAATATTCTGAGGTAGTTTCATTCTTCATATTCTTCTGGAAGATCTTAGCAACCACACCGTCCGCTGATATCACTAATGGATATATGCGAACTCTGCCCAGTCACCAGATACGCGTCAACGCCAAAGCTAGGATTTTGTACTTTACCATTTCTGCCTCAGTTTATCTCAAGTTGTGAGTCAAAGGAACAGCTACATTATGTCAGTTACAGTTATCCACCTCGTGGCGTTGAGACTAGCCATCATGGCTTTTACCATCGAGGTCCGGGTTCGATTCCTACTTTAGTCCAGACTTAAGGCCATGGGCACCACCTACACAAAACTTACGAACATATGCACGAGTACAGCCAACATAATGACTCAGGTTATCAGATTCCACATGCACCCAAGTACAAGGGTGCTACATGACCACGATGTCGCAAAACTCCTAAATGTAACATCATCGAAATACAGTCACCACTTTTTTAGTTTCGTTAATTAGGTCGATGACAGGTCGGTTATAATCCACAGTTCTTTCAGTAATAATAATAATAATAATAATAATTTGTTATAAGGGGCGGAACTACGAAGTCATCTGCAATAATAATAATAATAAGGTAAGCAACCTGTCTCAATATAAGTTGTTTAAGGTTTCCATCACAGGAACTGGATTGTACTTGTTGTATGGTGGTAGGCTGTCTGTCACAACTCACAAGGTGATAATTGTAGGCAATCATTTGATGAACTGCCCTGTGTCTATCCAAGAAAGCAGTCTGACAGAGAGTAGGTAATGAGAATGAACATTGTGTATTATTGCTTGATTGCGTGGTCCAGAGATGCAGGAGAGAAGAATGCTAAAATTTTTGGTGGCGATGCGGGCAGTATAATTAGCCCCTGTCAGACATTACGGGTGGTAAGACTTGCCCCTGCACTTTGAACCAGGTAGGCACGAAACCCTAGTCCACGCCCCTACTCGACAGCATATCTGAATAGAACATTAAACATTTTAAATGTTACATCCAACAATGGAGAGAATAAGTTGGAAGGACAACGTGAGAAATGAGGAAGTATTAAAGAAAGTAGAAGAAGAAAGAATGATGCTAAAGAAGACAAGGAAAAGAAAAATGAATTAGATTGGACACTGCATAAGACGAGATGGTTTGGTGAAAAGTGCATAGAAGGGAAAATTCGAAGAGGAAGAAGAAGGTTTCAGTTGCTGGATTCCATCAAGATTGATAAATCGTATGAGCTGATGAAACGTGCTGCTGAAGACCGGATAAGGTGGAAAGACCGACCATGAGGAAACCTGACATCAGGCAGATAAACGGATGATGATGATGATGACTTCCAACAATTATTGTCACATCCAATTTCTTCATAAAGCCACTCGTTACGCAGATGCGTCGAAAAAACAAAATGAATCCCCCCTGTACTACAAAACGTATTTCTAGCATAGATTGGTGCCCTAATGACCTTGGATGTATAAACAGAACTTCATGAAATTGTATGCTGTGTTTGCATATGATGCGCGTGATTACGTACCGACATTCACACGGACAGGAGTTGAATCGACGCAACTCTCTGCATTAATTTGACATGAAACCCATAGAAAATAATCCTAAATTCCAAACGATGTACAGATCTTTAATTTCATATATGAGGATGCGTTAGGATTAAGGCAGCTAAATTTCGTGAGTAACCTCCTCGTTAGCCTATCAAGTTTATTCAAATTTCGGGAACTGTCTAGCTGCTTATAGCCAATATCTGATTTCTATGTGACAGTTTTGTATTGATTTTTAAGAATATTCTCGTAGTTCCCAGTAAATCTCTCCTTCAGGTAACTGATCTAACTGCATGTTTTGAAGTATTAACAATTAATTATAAGTCTCATCTGGTTGCAGTTATTCAATTCTCAACTAAGTTTGGTCTGTATTAACCAATTTCCTACCTCTCTACCTTTCAAACTTTCGCGTTTTATCAGTTGAAATTATATCTTTACATCTTTACTGAAAACCTGTACGGTTTCAATCAAGGACTGACGCTTATCCCGATTCTTTGCATAAAGCTTCATGTTATCAGTATACATGTCTGAGTCAACCTTTGTTTGCCATTGACACTCACTTTGAATCCGATTTTAATAGAGTTTGGCAATGTGGGCATAGGATACAAAGCCAAACATGCCTAAACGGGAGAGAGAGAGAGAGAGAGAGAGAGAGAGAGAGAGAGAGAGAGAGAGAGAGAAATACCTTGGAATATTCCTCACCTAATATGAACGGTACCTATTCTTATGCCGCTTATCACACGTAGTTGTCCATACGACCATCATGATCTTCAAAACTCTTCTGATCTTCGGACAAATCTTGCTGCTTTAGAGGAATGGTATCCAAAGCGAGCTGATGCTTGTATCCAAAGGATCCGCGATTGCATCTGCTCCTCTTGTAAAATGTATCTCACAATACCTATACATTTTGTCATTAATAAGTGCTCTAAACATCCTATACACCATAGATAGACAGGTAATTGGTCAATAGTTAGCAGGCACTGTTGTTTCTGTATCAGGTAATTATTGCCGTCTGTCAGAAATTCAGAAATTAAACTGGGGTCATTCAAGGCATTGGAGTAGCAAAGCGCCAAAGCTTCATGAGATGATGGAAGGTATTCCAATCGAAAGTTGTGCAGTTTATCAGGTCCAAGGTCCAGGGGCTTTCCAATTACTCGTTCTCCTTACTATTTTTCACACATTAGTGGAAGTGAAGTCATCAACCACCATATCAAGTAGTAGGACGTTATGAGCCTCAACCTCTTGAATCCATGCAGCCGAGGGATAAAAATTATCGGGATTAGTTCATAATGAGCTCTAGTAATTGTTAAATTTCACTGCATCAACGCCAACTGGTGTACTTCCTGTTGGGCTTTCATGTATGAGTTCTCTTTTAGAAAACTCTCAGATTTCCGAGAAACTTTGAAATCAGTACTTTCTTCTTGACAGTTCTTTTTATCTGCGTAATCTAGTATCCTTCATTTTAACTTTCTGCTGAAGATATTATTATTATTATTATTAAATGTTCTCGCGGGAGCCAATCAAATATAAACAAGCACAATGGTAATGGTAAAAGCAGGAAAAATCAACCCGATGTTCTTTTAAGAAATCACTAAAATTATCGTATCCAAACAGGTATGTGTATAGGAGCATGCCAGCAATTGGATACCAGTTTAACCAGACATAGACAAAGAATTACTTCACTATTTGAAATGGAATGCACGTACCAGCAGATGAATGGAAATAGCACAGCCAACTACATTTTTCACAAATCTCACTTAGGGTCTCGGAACTCATAATGCGATTTCAGCCTGATGGCAACAACAAAATAAACAATAAAGCCTCACTTTGATACAATTTCGAGCCGAGCACAGTAACTTCCCCGTAACTTCAAGTTACGCCGAGACATCTTGCTGTTGGGAAAGATGGCTTACTCGCCGACACAATTACGTCTGGGAGCTGGGAGCTAATATACAGGTGCCAACAGCCACAGATAACAGCCCTTATAATGCCCAACCTCAAGGTTAAATTTAGTAGCGTGTTACGAGGTTACAACACGTTGGTGTACAGTCTTGTCAAAATATAAATAAACAGCCGACCAATACAGTGGAAATCCAGTCCGTCAAAACACAAAGGAAACCCCGAGCTCTAAATACAGTTATTGATGAACATCGTAAGTCTATAATAGTTACACTTTAATTAACACTATTTAAGCAGAATGGTTGTTACTGGGAGACAGGGACGGCTCCTGATTAAAATTTTAGGGTGGGCCAGATGGTACTATTGTTGTTTCATATTAAATATTGTTTTATATTTTGCATTCATTGTTGCCAATATTGCCATTATCATCATTCCACACAACACAACATTTGAAACAAGTTTTAATAAATGTTGATGCATTAAAAACTGTACTCACATGGCTCTTTATTGATAAATATATTCTCTCCTGTGCTTGGATGAAGCAAATTTATCTATCAGCTTGGTTGATGAGGTCATAATTATTTAATTTCTAACTTTGTGTTCAGAGCTATAGAAGAAAATGGATTTGTTAATAAATATTCCATTTTCATTTTCCTATGTCGCGTACAATCGACATATTAAATAACTACGTACCGTGCTACAAAAGTTAAAAACACATTTATACAGTAGAAATTAACTTCAGACAACTGAAAATGTATAAATATAGTTTTGACTAATGTCAGAAAGCTGCAAAGAATGGCTGAATACCTGTTCAAGGGCGTGGGGTGGACGCTTCTCCCGTATTTAACAGAGACAGAAGCAGGAAGTGGAATGAAGGGATCTTCTGTTTCGCTTCGAAGCAACGCTATGGGCCCAATCTGCTGGCCCTTGAGAGAGAAAGAAAGTTCCCTTCATAGCACTGAAGAATTCGCGTGCAAGACAGTGCTATGTCCACTGTTTCCTCACCTGGCCCATCAAGCCATATACTTTACATGGGACTTTCTGTGGACCGGCCCTCGCTATGACGATACACCGTACGAGCCTGTCAAGATCTTAACCTAGGGATGAGTTATTTATAATGAATTCTCTTTAGAGATTCTAGAAGGGTAAAACACTTATTTTAAGTTAAGTATCTGCATTATAAAGTAATTTAAAAAAACATTAATTAAACAAATTCTTTGCAATGCTGCCTAACGGCCTTGGGTGGGCAGGGCCCATTCGGCCCTTAATGACGCACCGTCCCTGCTGGGAGACAAGGGAAGATTGTCCAGCAACATCAGGAATGGAAGGGCAGAAACTTGAAAGGATTATTGTGGAAACGAATGAAATAACAGTACAATTGCTATTTAAGAATGAAATGGAGACTCCTATTAACCGGTTTAGAAGCAATAAGGCCCCAAGTATAGATGGAATCCCTGGAAAACTATGGAGGTATGGCCGAATGTAACTATTGGGCACTTTGTATGGAATAATGAATGTATTTACAGTGATTAGCAGAGAACTACCATTTGCGCAACATAAAAGAAAGATGATCATTTGGTTTGCAGAACCTACAGAGACATTTCACTTCTCTATGTACCATACAAAGTATATACAGTAGGCTATATCTATTTTGAAATAGAGAAGAACAAACTACAGGTTTCAAAAAGGGTAGTTCCACAGTCGATTAGATATTCAAGGAGAAACAAATCCTGGAGGAGTGTGGTCCAGATATTCACAGATTTCCTGCAAAAATACGACTCGACGGACAGGGATATAGACCTATTGCTGTTAATTCATTTTTAGGGGCTTGGGACATCTTAATCATCAGCCCCGTGCAGTTGAGTGCGTGTTGAACTTGTCTGAAAACCTGTCTTTATGTGATGACTGTAGTAATGTGTGTGACTGTACTAGGAACAGGGATGAGGTAGATACCCCGGCACTTGTAGTAAGGTATTATCACGGCATTTGCCAGGAGGGAAAAGCAGTAAGGGGACGACGACGTGTGGGACAGAATAAAATGGAAAAGACTTGCCAGAAACATCGACCCCACTTGAAGTGGGATAAGATAAAGAAGAAGATTTGCCTGGAGGGAGTGTGGAAAAACTAGGGGGAAAACCACAATCAGGACAACCGATGTCAGTTCCAAGATTCGAACCTCCAATCACCGGACTTGCTGGAGTTGCCCTCGCGGCCAAGGTGCACGATTAAAGAGCTCGGCTACGCCACGGGGTGACAGGGATAAAATGGGACTTGTTTTCAGAGAATTAATGTCACTGTAGAAGAAAAACCTCTTCGCCGTTATCTATGAAAATAATTTTGTTGATCAAGATTCTACAAATAGATAAACCACACGATTAGCTAGAAACATGATTGAATTCTTAAAAAACTTGATTCCACTCATTACTTGATTCACTTTCCTCGGCAATGAATATCCTTGTCTTCTCTCTTGAAACACAATAGACCAGATTTCCCTAGTCTTTCTCCATAGTTTTTTAAAAATACCTCGTTTGAGAAAGGAAATATGACTTTTAGGCAATAAAACAACAAAAAATAAAATTATAACGTATTCTATGGTGTGCCATAGTATTGATGATTAAACTCTTCTAAATCCCAAGTCTATCCTTCACACGGTGAATCGTGAACATTAAACGACAAATGTTCTTTCCATACAGTACCGTACATATGTTATACTTGTTTTTAAATGCAAACAAACAACACGCACACAACTGAAAAATCGTATCTTGAGCTTCACTTATGCCAGAGCATACCCAAAGCGACCCGACATTAACATATGGAACACCTCGCTGTGAAGTGTAACTGACGAGACCTCATGCATAAAACAATGTTTACCACACTCCTTGCATGTTATGCATCGTAATTGAATAATAGCACATACCCAACCAGCTAGCCGACAAATGTCTATACTTCAATGCCGCACTTTTGTAAAATCCGTAACCCACAGGCTTCTTGCACGTCATATGAAGTCCAAATGTGAATTCTTGATGATCTTCATGACATAGTAAACCATATTATATCGAGAAAGTAATTCCAAAAGATACAATCACTTAACTAGTTTCTTTTCTTCACTTAGGGGAATGGAAACCATGATCATCAGTCTCATGTATTTGGATGTGAATATAATTTGTTTGATAACCTGTGTTAATGTGTGTGTATTTGTAATTGAAGGTACAATTGTACCTTGACAACCGTGACCGAAAGTTAGGAACCAGCTCGGCATTTTCTTGGAGTAGAAGTGTGAAACCACGAAAAACCACTTCTAGGTTGAGGTGGGAATCGTAGCCCACCTAATTTCTAGCCACGGCCACCTCCTTCCCAATCCTTAGTTACAAATAAACACACAACCACAGACAGAACAACAACACACGTTATCAGACAAATTATATACGTAGACTACATACCTAAGTACACGGAGCTAAAGACTACGATGATTGAGCTCCTAACTTAAATAGTAACTTTAAGATTTAATAAATTAAATTGAATATTTTAAATAATATTTCATTGGTCATTTTCATTTTTTTTTAATTAAGAAAAATTTAATTTTTCCGAGAATAGAATAATAATTCTTTCATAGTATATACGACTACAACCTAGTACAGCCAACCAAGTTCGACAAATATTTTTCATCTTCATCATTTTATCACGCGTTTACGGGCATTTTCTTAATCATCTTAGGCTACAATTGGGTCATCTACATCCACCCCGAATCATCAATGCTCGGAAACGATGCTGTCTCGTTGTATTCATAAGGTAATATCCGCTGTAGGGACAACACAATCAAGGTTTGACCAGGAGCACGTAAGGCCTCGAGTTGTAGACCAAACTTGACAACAGTTCAATGACATACAAGTCAGCAAGGTCACATTGCAGGGCAGGGTGCTGTGTCAGGAAAATCTAAGGCCTTGAAATACAAGAAGCCGTATCGCAGAGCCCTAGCCTACAAAGCATTCAGTCAGTACAGTACAATGCGACGTTATACGCGTCGCAACAAGCATAGCAGCAAGATCTCTAAACACAAAAGACAAAATATGGCTGGACAGATACACGCCTTTAACGTTATGCAGTATGTCTTGCACTAAACTGACATTCATGATGCCAGCCAACCTTTGAGGAGAGCCATTCGTAATTCATATGGGATTAATTCTGCTTTATTTCGCTAATTTCTGCAAATCGGCGAAGGTCTTTAACAACAACAACAACAACAACAACAACAACAACAAAAAGAACAATTGATAAGTAGACTGCAAGAATGTTTCCAAAATGTTATAATAAGTTAAGATACCGGTATTGATGTATCATAAGAAATCACCAATGATCAACTATAGGTTTTATCTCTGCCTTATTAGCAAAATTTATTCTTGGAATTTATTTAAAAGCGTAATATTGATGTGTGACAGAGAGTTAAACCGAGTTAGAGCGCAGTATCAAACTGAGGTGGTCAATAGCGCACTTTTATTTTATCATGTTAACCAGTGCTTGCAAGGGGCAAATGACCTCGCTGTTCCTCCCCCTTAAAACAGCAATAACTAACTAACCAACCAGTACTTGCACAGTGCCTAACGGTGTAAACGTTTCTGTACTTACCTAGCAGTATTGACAAGTTGAGAAAACGTTCAAGAAATTGAGATTTTGTAGTAGTAGGTAGTAGTAGTAGTAGTAGTAGTAGTAGTAGTAGTAGTAGTAGTAGCGAACTAGACTTAATGTCCATATATTACACATGTTAACAGTTCGCTGATAAATACAGCATTCCTACTTTTTGTTTGTAACTTGACATGCTTTAGCTTAATTTTTGAGGCAGCCACACGAAGTTTAGTCCACCTTACAGTATTAAATATAGGGGTGGATACGAACGGAGCACTTATCCAGAAGGCATATCCACAAATCTGTACAGATACGCAGTTGAGATTCTGTAATGAAGATTGATGCAAGGAAACAAAACTACTCTCCATAGTGCAATAGGGTACTAAGCCGAAGAATGGTTTTCAAAAATGTTGGATTATCATGAAAGGATATAATAATGCAACCCTACAGACCGTTCACAGGCATTTCTTCAACTAACAAGGCATGGGCAATTTGCATCCTACTGGCAGAAATACTGCTTTTGTAAGCGCCTGATATCCTTGCTGCCTACATCCCTGAAAACCATACTTCTCAGGCTGCAGAACACAAATAAAAATTATATAAGCCTATAAATGTCCAATACATAAACGCTTGATTAGGCGAGCTCAAATAAACATTTTACTAAGTAACTCAAAATTGATTTGATACACAAACCACAGTCCTCATATTAATACATCTTATAAGACTATCTAAATAAAGCTCTCTGCGAACTCAGTAGACGTGGGTTCGAGCCCCAATGTCGGCCGTCCTTGAAATGGTTTTCCATGGTTTCCCTATGTTCAACTCCAGGCAAATGCTGAGACGGTACCTTCTGACAGGCTACGGCCGCTTCCTTCCACATCCTTGCCCAGTTTCATTCATCGTCATTCATTTCATCTCTCATTAACTTCTCTCATGAGGTTGGCGTCAGGAAGGGCATCCAGCCGTAAGAGCCATCCGCCACATAGAATTCCATCGCATCTCATCCTCGATCCCGTTGGAAATGGGAATGATGAGGGGTAGGCATACAGTGTGTGTGTTATACGAAGGGATTTTGTAAAAAAATAGCATATTTTTCCTTTGTTTTTTTAATGTATTCCTTTCCCGATTGCATTGATTAATAAAGATATTTCTCAGACAATCCATCATTCCATACTCTTATGAAGAACATATAGTAACCTCGTAATTCAACAGCACACACACAACATAGGATGTAAACAATTCTTAGTTTGCATCAGATTAGCTAACTCTGGAAGACCATGAGGCCAAGCAATCTCCGGATTCGGAAGCCAATACAGATGGCCGTTCTTGAAGTAGTTTTCCGCGGTTACCCGTTTTTAACTCCAGGCAAATGCCAAAACGGTGCATTCTAAAAAGGAATGTCCATTTCCTTACAACTCCTTACCCAGTCCCATTCATTTTCATTCATATCACCTCTCATTAACTCATCTGATTAAGTTGTCGTCAGGCTGAGCATCAACCATATAAACCAATCGCTAAGTAGAAAACTTATCTTCCACACTCATCACCTACCTCATAAGAACGAAAATAAAAAGTGGAGAATTTACTATTGTATAAGGTGCGTTCAAAAAGTAACGAGCCGGAGGCTGGAATGCGCAAACCGGTGACGACATGGGCTAATCGTGGCGTGTGTAACGAGGTGTGGTTCCGACCAAAGCGTGGAAGGTCACAGCCCATCGTTAGAGGGCACGCGTGCACGTCACGTGACGATACAAAGCGAGCAGCAGCATGCATCAATCGTCCAACGCTACCAGTCGCAATGCAAACAGTGACATGGAGGCGTCAAACGAAGAGCAAAGAGGTGTTGTTCGGTTTCTGACAGCGGAAGGGGTAGGGGGAACGGACATTCATCGCCATCGCCGAATGTCACAAGTGTACGTCGAACACTGCATGTCCCTTGCAAGGGTCAAGGCGTGGCACAAGCGCTTCAGGGAAGGACGGGTGTCGTTAGCCGATTATGCCCGGTCTGGGGCATCCCCCTGCATTACCGATGACAACGTCCAGCTGGTTGATGCACTCATTACCCAGGACCGCCGAGTGACAGTGAACGCCATAGCCGCCGTGGTCGGATTGAGCGTCGGAAGTGTGCACACCATCATGAAGGAACGGCTCCACTTGCGCAAAGTGTGTGCCCAATGGGTGCCCCACAGTCTTCAACCACACCAAGAAGCATGTCCAATGGCCCACTGTCTTGGTCATCTGCAGCGCTATGCGAGGGAAGGAAATGGGTTCCTGGCACGAGTGGTGGCTGGAGATGAGTCTTGGTGTCATCACTTCGAACCAGAATCCAAACGACAAAGCCTCCAGTGGAAGCATCCAGGGTCACCACCACCCAAAAAAGGCAAGGCCATCCACACGAGTGCAGGAAAGGTAATGCTCACGTTCTTCTTTGACCAAGATGGCCCCCTTCTGATACACTTCATGCCGCACATCATGCGTTACTCGCAAACCTTGCCCACCCTTCGCCAAGCGATCAAAACAAAACGACCAGGCAATCTCACCCGTGGGGTCATTCTGCTCCACGACCTCATACGGCCAACACTGTAGCGGCACTCCTGCAGAAATTCAAATGGGAGGTTCTCGGCCACCCTCCATACAGACCAGACTTCTCTCTCTGTGATTACGCCATGTTTGGTACCCTGAAAAGGGCTCTGCGGGGCCAACGATTCATCTCGGACGTCGACGTCCAGCTGTACGTGCGGAACTGGTTCACATCGCAGCCCAAGGAATTTTATGAGACAGCCATTCACCGCCTCGTGTCACAGTGGGACAAGTGCCTCAACAGCCAGGGCCAATACTTCTTACAGTTACTGGTTTCTGTAATTATGCCTCCAGCTCGTTACTTTTTGAACGCACCTTATATAATTATTTGGAAAGCCAGATAGAAACGGAGTTGGGTGGAAGACCAGTTTGGTTTTAGGAGAAATGTAGGAACAAGGGAAGCTGTACTAAGTCTCAGGCTGATATTGGAAGGTAGAATAAGGAAAGATAAGAGAACGTTCATGGAATTTGTAGACTGAAGACTCAAACAACAACAACAACAACAACAACAACAACAACAACAACAACAACAACAACAACAACAACAACAACAACAACAACAACAACAACAACAACAACAACAACAACATATTTGAGAATTAACCGCTGGGTCCGTGGTACAAATCCCGGTCACTCCATGTGAGATCTGTGCTGGACAAAACGGAGGCAGACAGGTTTTTCTCCGGGTATTCCGGTTTTCCCTGTCAACATTTCATTCCAACAACACTCTCCACTATCATTTCATCTGTCATTCATTTAATCATTGCCTCAGAGGAGTGCAACAGGCTTCGGCAGCCGGCACAGTTCACATCCTCGCCACTAGATGGGGGCTTCATTCATTCCATCCCTGACCCAGTCGGTCGACTGGAAGCAGGCTGTGGTTTTCGTATTTGAGAATTACAGTATGTTGCAAGTTTTCCAGTTGGCCTGTGAAGCAACATGCAGTACTAGCAAACCCGAGAGATGTGGCCCATGATTTACCTAATACAGGTACTGTAGCAGCCACGCTACTTTCACACAAATTATGCTATTAATTTAATTACGGAAGGCGCAGGTTACATGGCCCATCAGCTCGAGTTGAAGGGAAGTCAACAGCCCCTAGCAGTCGGACCGGAGAAAGGCAATTAGATTCGCTTGATCGCCAGTTGTTACATACCTACATTAATAAGACCAACACCACCTAAGCTGCAGTCAACTTTATCTTTTCGATCTCCCACTGCATAAACGGCATCCTAGAAACGGTCCGGAGAGAATGGCATGCAGTGTATAGAACAAGCTGTACGAGTACCATTGGATCATTCGTCGAAACAGCACACGTGCAAAACGCAGTGCAACCAGGACTCCACGTGGTGTAGAATATTGCTATCGACCTGCTTGGCGCTGTCGGCTTGACAAAGAGTGTAGATAGGACCTGAATGGATCTTTCAACATACACAAAAAGAAATAAAAGCTAGGACCGGTGGAATTACGTTAAAAATTGAAAGGGAACTGAGTATTTTTGTAGTACAGGGTATGAGCGCTACGTGTTTAATTTGCAGAGCCATTATTACAAAAGTGCTCTGGTATTCATGGAGGTTCAGAAAACCATTGCAAATCAGATGAAAGAAAGAAAAGTGCAAACAATGCAAACAATAACGACCAAGATAATAATAATAATAATAATAATAATAATAATAATAATAATAATAATAATAATAATAGGCTAATAATGCAGTACTAGAGACGGGGTATAACTGCAGGGAAATTACAAACATGTTTCTCTTAAACTATTGGAGGCTTCTTTTCAATAAATACAATCCTTGTTATAGAAACCAATACTCCCAGTGAACGCTTAATATGTTCTTTCATCTACAATAAAGGGGGCGTGGTGGCTCAGCGGTCTAGCTGTATGCCTCTCACCAAGGCGGTCCGGGTTCGATTCCCGGTCAGTGCATGTGAGATTTTCGAAGTGAAATGCCATGTCCTGTGGTTCGGATTCCACGTAAAAAGGAGGTCCCGTGGCTCATGATCTCGAGATTAACGGTCACGTTAAACTACAAGCTTGCTTGCTTGCTTGCTTGCTTGCATCTACAATAACTGTTAGTTTACAGTTTACACCGGCATACACCATCACGCATTCAGTTCGCAATGAAGGTGAGCGGGCGGGCACAGGCGGTATCGCCTTCTGATACAAGCCCAAAGTGTGCATGGTGCAGCAAATCGTGTGAAGCCATGGTATCAGATGTAGATATTTTGAGGTGGAGCCATCTAGGCGATCTACTCTCATATTTCGACATTCCTTCCTTTTTCCCCCGCCATTCAGTACAGAAACTGGAATTCTGTTATACGACCTGTGGCTGAAATTAATTTTAGCGGCTTCGGTGGCGTAGTTGGTAGCATGCTGAACTGCTGTGCCCAAGATAGCGGGTTCAAACCCGGCCGAAGTAATCGGATTTTTTAAGAGCGTTAAAATCCTTCAGTATGCCTTCCTTCGGAGGGGAAGTAAAGCCGGCCGGCGGTCCCATGTCATAGATTTATGGTACCGGTATATAAAAGATCCTTCGACAGACTAAACTTGTGTGAAGCAAAATTTCTAGATTAGATTTCGTTGGAACGCTCTATCAAAGTTCCAACGTTCACCACTAGGTATCATTGACATCTGGTAGCGAAAGTTGGAACTACTTGAAATAGAACGGAACTTGTAGCTCACCCTATGGGTGTCCGCTTGAAGCAGCTACAGCCTCTGGCGAGCCGAACAAGTCCTCGGACACTCCCGGCACTAAAAGCCATACGATAAATAAATAAAATAAGTTAATTTTGTCCCTTAATCACCAAATGTCATACCAGAGGTCTTCAACGACTTGGCAAACAGTGAGTTTTTGCCGTCCTTTAAAAATTTGACTACCCCGGCCGAAAAAACAACCCGCGACCTTTGAAACATGTGTCGTCGGACACTATCATTGATTCGCTGAGGAAGTTCAGTAACAGTAACCCACTTATATAAAGTTACTTCCATTTCATTCAAACCTGGACAGTTTCCCGGGCAGTAACTCTTTAAATAAATGGAGCAACTAACACGAGCAATGCTAACACATTTGTAAAATAAACCATGTTGTAAATGATATTGAACTACCTTGAGGTGAAATAGCAGCGTAAATTCTTCTGCAGAAGGATGAAACTTACCTAGAAAAGAGAAAAAAAACATATATAATATTATGAAACACAATATAGATTTAACTGTAAGTTGTAGAATCAATCAACACAAATAAAATAACTAACACGGTATGTGTATACACTTTGTATATAATGGTCATTAATATTCAACGAGCAATGCAGTAATCTTGTGAATACTAAAGGGTAGCTACGACGATGAAAATGACATGTGGGAAAGTTACAAAAAAAAACTGATGAAACTTAAAGTTATTGATGAAAATATTAACTAATTAAGGTCAGGGGTTACATTATAAAATAATTAACTGATTGAATATACAGTTAAACGACAAGAACGTTTACAGCAACATAATTATGTCTAAACCCATAAATTTGAATATCTGTAATTCTGTCGGTTTACTTAGAACTTGAGAACGGCTTAATGGATTTCCCATAAACTTTGTGCTATATTTCGGATCTATATAATCGAGGGGGCCAGGGAGTGTATTATCCAATTTTCATCTGATTTACTCGTGCAATAGCTCATATGAAAGATCTCTCTAAGTGAAATTAGAAAAATATTTATTTTTAAAGGTCACCAATTGTATCTACTTTTAGTTCAGGAAATTATATCCCGCTGTTGTAAAGAGCACACTTTTGTTATCAGTTGTTGCTGTTGTTAATTAATTTGAGGGGCTTGGGATATCTTTGCCATTAGCCCCATGTAGTTGAATGTGTGTTGAACTTGTGTGATAACCTATGTTTCTGTGTACGGTACTTCATATTTTTGTATTTGATCCAAGATGAAATGTGTATACAATATTGATTGTGTTGGCTTTATAATTGACCAGAGCTCAGGAATACATATACGGGGACGCTCTGAGGTGCAGGAAGCTAAAAATTAATTTTATGTGATTTACTCGTCTGAAATGTCATATCAAAGGTCTCTTTGAGAAGAAATCAGCAAAAAAAAATTTTTTTTTTTTTACATTTCTGCTATTTACGAGGGAGGGGAGAGTTAGATTCAGTGTTGAAAACGATTTCAAATTGAGAAGTGTAGAAGCAGAGGCGACTTGCTCGCACACCCGATGTTTTAACAGGAATCACGCTTATTTTGTTGTCTTGCCTAGCTGGTGAGTTTTATTTTCTTCGCCGGCAGCTTGTTTCTGTTAGCTAATTTAGGAACTAGAGACAACTTGGTCATAAGCTCCATGTACTTGCAGTGAGCCCTGACACATTGAAGCCCATGTAGAATTGTGTGTATTTGTAATTCGTTTAGGATTGGGATAGATGTCCGGAAACTTAAAATAAGATACCATCCAGTATTTGCCTGGAGAGGATGAGAAGCAAATCATACAAGGGTTGGTCGCCAAATGGGATAGATAGAACCACTCAACTTCGGGTTCTGAGGCTCACCAGCACGGCTATGGAGGTTAGTAGTATAATCTAACCCTGTGGCGTATGGACCATTTGTACATTAACCAAACTTAACTTTGTAAGTCTAAACGCATATGATGGAGAATTTATTTATTTATTTATTTATTTATTTATTTAGCGTATGGCTTTTAGTGCCGGGGGTGTCCGAGGACATGTTCGGCTCGCCAGAGGCTGTAGCTTGAGAAGCCGACATGCTGCTCGAATTTATTCAACACTGGGCCCAAGAACACGAAAGGATGTTAAGGACGTTAAGGAAATTCGAATGAAAACCTTCTAAAAAGCACAAAAATGTTGCTGAAAGAGAACGATGATACGGTACAACTTTAGTAAGTTAGTTATTGTTGTTTTAAGGGACGGAACTACGAGGTCATCTGCCCCTAAACGGTACAACTTTATCAGTAATAAATATCAAACTGTTATTTAAACTACGTTCAATGCCCTACCAACACACAGTAGGCCTACGGCTAATGGTATTGCGGGCAACGCATAACCACCACAAAATATAGCACCAATATTTTGTATACAAAGCGAAAACTAAAAAGAGACTGGCCTCCAACGTAGCAAACCACCAAAGCAAACTTCACGATGTGAGCCCAGATGTGTACACAATAGCATCGCAGGTTTCCAACAGATCTGCGGTAAATGTGTGGGAGTCTTTGTCACCTTGAAATTCATTAATGTTTCCCTACACGCCAACTATGTTAAGTATTAAAGCGTTTATGTAAGAAACAGGTTGTACATCTAATTAGAAACCGCGGTTCGGCAGGTTCAATATTTTGTTACTTAAGGACAAAGAGAATGTTTTGAAGCAACGCGCATCCACCCTGTCAGACGTCTGCGAACAGAAATTGGATATAAGACATTTCTGATAGTTCGACGCCGAGTTTCCCTGTATTTAACATTCCTCCTACAGACGTCGCCAACGATGCATTGTATATATGGCCCGTCCGATCTTTTCAGCAAATATATGTTATGAGGAGCTTAGACATCGTGGTCATTTATCCCCGTGTACTTGAGGGAGTGTGGAATTTCCCTGATGACTTGTCTCATTGTGATGGCTGTATTAGTATGTGTATTTGTAATTCCGATGAGGATAGGGAAGAGGGCGGCCGTGGTTTAAAGTTATGACCCATTCCGGCATTTGTCTAGAATAATATTGGGAAACCACGGAAAACCCCTTCAAGGATGGCTGAGGTGGAAATCGAACCCACCTCTACGCAGTTTTGCCTCACGAGGTTGAGTGCACCCTGCTCACGCCCTAACACAAGAATTAATTTTTTGGGAGCGCCGTGAATCGAACCCGAACCTCTGGGCCGACAGCCAAGAATGCTAGCCGCTACACCACGACGTGGTCAATATGATTTATGACCATTCACTGACCACTATCGCGTGAAAAATATACCGGCACAACTTTTTAGGTAGATTTCATTAGAAAGCTAACTATTGCAATGGGTCCCATGTTTCGACTTCCGGAAAATTTCGACATATCTTCGCGTTTCACATCCCCCAGACCCCAAAACCACCGTCAGTTCAAAAGTTTATATATAATTTATGTATATATATATGTATATATATATGTATATCAGTTTCTTGTGGACACGATAACTGCCGTAATTTTGCACCAATTACTTCGAATTTTTTACCGAAGATGTATACCTATAAAATCTCGGTCGAGTTCGTTACTGGGCTAAATCGGTCGAAGGGGGTGAAAATGGGGGGCTTTTTTCGAAAAAGTGAAATTTCGCTATAACTCTCTTAATACGTGCAATATCGAATCCATTCAAAGTTCATAATATGTGTCGGATAAGTGCCAAAAATTTATGTCAAATAAGATTTTTGATAGCACCAACCATTGACCAAAGGGGTGGAAAAAAGTGGGTTTTTCGGGAAACATTAATCATATCTCTCTTAATAGGCACAATATCAAAACCGTACAAAATGGACAATATTCCCCTAATAATTACCTAAAACCTTTGTCTGAAAGAATTTTTGATATGACCCACCATTACGCCAAGGGACGATAAAAATGATTTCGGAATTATAAGAAAATGCCAAGAGCTATCAGTGGTTGCCATGGCAACACTACTAAATTGATGAGGCATGGACCATCAGACGTTGCCATGACAACGCACTTGCACGAGATCAGATTCAGTATTTCCATCTGATTAAGTGGTTGGTTGGTTGGTTCTTAAGTTTAGGGGCTGCGACAACGCGGTCATGTAGCCCCGTGTACTTTGGGTGTGTGTAGAATCTGTCTGATAACCGGTGTTAATTGTGATGACTGTATTAGTGTGTGTTATCTGTTTGTTAATTTAAGTACTGCAACTAACAATTTTTCAGATAGTTCCTACTTTTGCCGCCAAGCGCCACTGTCAACGACTACGAGGCCAAGTTCAGAACTGAGCTACTAGACGCCGCCGCAGTCGGCTCTTGGCAACGAACATAGAAACCTAAGAGCGTTGTATACATTCTTAACCTATCCAATTTAGCTTCACACAGGTGCAATTAGTGGAAGGATCTTTAACATGCCATAAATCTATGACATGGGACCGCCGGCTTTACTTCCCCTCCGAAGGAAGGCATACTGAGGGATATTTAACGCTCTTAAAAAATCCGACGGCTTCGGCCGGGTTTGAACCCGGTATCTTGGGCATAGAAGCTCAGCATGTTACCGACTACGCCACCAAAGCCGCCTGATAAAGTGGGAAGCGGCTTCGGTGACGTAACTGGTAGCATGCTGAATGTCTATGCCCAATGTCGCGGTTTCAAAGCCGGCCGAAGTCGTCGGATTTTCTAAGAGCACTAGAATCCCTCAGTATGCTTTCCTTTGGAGGGGAAGTTCCAACGTTCGTTGCGAGTTGATGGTTGGGGTGGCATCTAGTAGCCAAGTTCACAGCTAGGTGTCGTTGACGGTTGTACCTGGTAGCAACATTAGGAACTACTGCTTGAAATTGACCGTCTGCAGTACTTACATGAATTAAGACTAATACAGCCATTACAATTCACACCGTGTATCAGACAGATTCTACACTCACCCAAAGTACACGGGGTTAGATGACCGCGTTGTCGCAGCCCCTAAACTGAGGAACCAACCAGAGGTAGATTTCGTTAGAAAGCTAACTATTGCAATGGGTACCATGTTTCGACTTCCGGAAAATTTCGACATATCTTCGCGTTTCACATCCCCAGGCCCCAAAACCACCGTCAGTTCAAAAGTTATATATAATTTATGTATGTATATATATATCAGTTTATTGTGGACACGATAACTGCCGTAATTTTGTACCAATCACTTTGAATTTTTTACCGAATACGTATACCTATAAAATCTCGGTCGAGTTCGTTACTGGGCTAAATCGGTCGTTGGGGGGTGAAAATGGGGGGCTTTTTTTTTCGAAAAAGTGAAATATTGCTATAACTCTCTTAATATGTGAAATATCGAATCCGTTCAACATTCATACTATGTGTCGGATAAAGCCCAAAAATGTATGTTTGAAGAGTTTTTTTTATAGCACCAACCATTGACCAAAGGGGTGGGAAAAAGTGGGTTTTTCGGGAAACATTAATCATATCTCTCTTAATAGGCTCAATATCAAAACCGTACAAAATGGACAATATTCCCATAATAATTACCTAAAACTTTTGTCTGAAAGAATTTTTGATATAACCCACCATTATGCCAAGGGATGAGAAAAATAATTTCGGAATTATAAGAAAATGCCAAGACCTATCAGTGGTTGCCATGGCAACACTACTAAATTGATGAGGGATGAGCCATCAGACGTTGCCAAGATAACGCACTTGCACGAGATCAGATTCAGATTTCCATCTAAGTGTGAAGCGGCTTCGGTGACGTAACTGGTAGCATGCTGAATGTTTATGCCCAAGGTCGCGAGTTCAAAGCCGGCCGAAGTCGTCGGATTTTCTAAGAGCGCCAAAAATCCCTCAGTATGCTTTCCTTTGGAGGGGAAGTTCCAACGTTCGTTGCGAGTTGCTGGTTGCGGTGGCATCTAGTAGCCAAGTTCACAGCTAGGTGTCGTTGACGGTAGTACCTGGTAGCAACATTAGTAACTACTGCTTGAAATTGACCGTCTGCAGTCCTTACCTGAATTACAGACTAATACAGCCATCCCAAAGTACACGGGGTTACATGACCGCGTTGTCGCAGCCCCTAAACTGAGGAACCAACCAAAATCTCTGCGGTAGATATAATTTTGCGTGAAGAAGTAACAGACCGTTACATAGTTGCACATCAGTGTCGAAACCTAGCATAAGGACAGTGTGACCACAAGTATAAAAATGGACCCCAAATGACAAGAAGGTTACCGTTCCCATAAGACAATAAAATGTTTAAAATAAGCATAAAATGACGAAAAACAAAGTTAATTAAGCTCCAATTATAAAATACCTTCTCGCATTAAATGAGGTCTGATCCTTCTACGAAAATCTGCATATTCTGCCTATTTTCGCCTATCCCCAAGTTTGTCCGGTGAAATCTACCTCCGCCTTCCGGCGTGCCGAGAGGACTTTTTTAAATGTATGTTTCACCACACATTGCTCATCTTGTAATCCGAATTAAGTATACATCACTTATCACTACAAATATATAAATGTCCATTATTATAACAAGCTATTGAAGCAAGCAACGATCAATTTTTATGAACGTTCTTAATCCCACTTTTATCACGTGATCATATTTCATGAATTTGAAGCAAACTGAAAGCGCTTACTAGCGCGTGTGTGTGGCCCCATGGGTGCTGTTGGGTGAAGTATTTTCTCATCATTACAAGCTATCATAATAAACACTGCTCTTTGTGTTGCACATGAGGTCTGCTGAACACTACTTCAGTTACATAACTACCACAAAGCTGTGAGTGTGTGAACCCATTATTTCTTAACGGAATATCTAAAGTAACAAGCAATTTGCATTTAGTATCCATATTATTTTATTAATAGCCAGTGTGTAGTCTATAATTTAATTGAAAATGCCAAGATATGTTCTCCTTTAATATTGTCGTTTTCAGTCGGTGAACACAAACATAATTCTAATTACTGGAATATGTGAAATAAAAATTAAACAAAAATACGATTTATATACCAAGGACTATTGAAGAAAACGTGTTCTTCTTCAATAGTCCTTAACAATATAATCATTTGTAATTTATTTCAGATTCTTTTTACATATTCCAGTAATTGGAATGATTTTTGTGTTCACCGAATGAAAGTTACAATATTAATTGTTAAAAAGGCTATACTGAAAAATGTCTTCAAAGCTACGTTCTCATTTGGCACTAAACACAGCATAATGGTCATTTTGTATATTGGAAGCTACATGGGTAAGGAAAAGAAATCAAGCAAGATTTAGAATTCCAACCGGGATTAAAATAATTCGCTTTCAACGCGTTTCTCTTACATGCCCGTCGAGTGTCCAGAGATGTGGAGATACGCAACTTGCAGCATGCAGCATGTATCCGATCCAGAAACACATGGCAACTGCAAGGGTCCTTGTGAAGGGGTTATGCATCAAAACGGTATTCGTGGAAAATACACTGTAACTATCTTTGTTCAGGACAACACCCTGGTATATTTTCTGTGTGATGTAGGGGAATGTGCTACTTCAGCATTACAATGCACGTCCACATAGGGGTCGTGAAACGAGTGCTACAGCATACTTTTTAAAAAATACAGTGACCAATACACTCGCCTGACCTCTCTTTGATCGAGAATGCCCCGGGCTAGACAGAATGACGTATCTCTCTATCGCACAGTTCAAATCCCATTAAAGGACATGTCCTGAGGTCTGACTAATGAGCAAATATGTAGTTTTATTCGGAAGAGCATGCAAATAAACTATAATCCCAGAATTTATTAAGGGGGACATATTTTACCTATTTTGATTGTGTGATATTTCCAGAAACTCTTAGTTAGAGGAATGTTTAGCTGGTTGTTATGGGTGGTGGATCCAATATCAGCTACCTGGTTTTGCTTACTCGTCACCATGTGTATTAATGGATGAATCGTTTTAGATAGGCTGCAGTCTTAGCAAATTTAGTTTATACACAGGTTACTCAAATTTGCAGTTAAATCATTTTTTTTAAATTAATAATTGGATCCTACGTTACGCCACTGTGTTTTTTTAAGTTACTTTCTTTCTTTGATGGGTTTAAATTTAAGAGCATATTTGTAGATCTTTGCATTTGGGTGTTCTGCCCAAACTGCAGACAACGACTTCTATTAATACCACCACTACTACTACTGCCACAAAGAAGTCAGAAATGTATGATTCATAATGGATATTAAGAGTATTAACTTGGCTGCTTGATAGAGCGTCTCCTTAGACATATCAAGCTTAGTTTCAAACTGGATATTGCTAACATAACTGCACAGTGTTAGTTAATATCTTCAAATACTTGTGGGTCAGGAGCCTCCGTGGCTTAAGCGGCAGCACGCCGACCTCTCACCGCTGGGCCCGTGGTTCAAATCCCGATCACTCCATGTGAGATTTGTGCTGGACAAAGCGGAGGCAGACAGGTTTTTCTCCGGGTACTCCGGTTTTCCTTGTCACAAATATCATTCCAGCAACACTCTCCACTGTCATTTCATTTCATCTGCCATTCATTTAATCACTGCCCTAGGGGAGTGCGACAGGCTTCGGCAGCCGGCACAGTTCATATCCTCGCCACTAGATGGGGGCTTCATTCGTTCACTTCCCTGTCCCGGTCGGTCGACTGGAAGCAGGCTGTGGATTTTCACTTGTGGGTCAACCATACGATATCATCATCATCATCTGTCCACGCTTCCCACAAAACTGTAGGTTACCAATCCGACAAGCAAACTACACATGCACTTTTGTTTTACAAAGAATACAGTTAATTTGCATTCCTCTACATTAAAGGATTAAGTATTTCAGTATAGTATAACTGATATCAGTGGTTTCTGCAGATGGTAACAGATCTCTGTATGACTGCCAAGACAATCAAGACATTTGAAATAAAAGATTCTTTCAATAAATGCCACTAATACGCCATAATTAGAGTTCGTCGTATTTACTGTACGACAGATGCTAAATTTGTCCACAACTCATCACGAAAAGCATATTTACGTTGCATGACCTCTACGAGTGGATCTTGGCGGTATTCAACTAACGCCAAAATGCGAAATTGGCTCAAAATATGAAATTATTCGCTTTTGGCGAAATAAACGAGAGATTCTTGACTTTGTGCAAACTGCATTTTTAATAAAATAGTGATAATGTTAATGTTATTGGTTTTACGTCCCTTTTAACTACACTGGCTTTTAGAGACGCCGGGGTGCCGGAATTTTGCCCCGAAGGGGATCTTTAACGTGCCAGTAAATCTACTGACACGGCTCCCTCGCATTTGCGCACCCTCGAATGCCAGCTGACTGCGCCAGGTTTCGAACCTGCAACCTTGGGCTCAGCAAGCGAGAACGTTACCCCTGAGCCACGCAGCCAGACAATAAAATAGTGATGCATCGCTTCGTAGAAATACAAAAGAATGTATTATTCAGCTTAATAGCTTAGTTTAGAGAGGACTGTGTTTGCAATGTTTTCAACGCAAGGTTTTCCTTCACGGCCAATAACCAAATTACTAACTTTTAAAATTAAGCTTATCATCAATATACTTATATAATTCTTATTTACATTTATTTAATACCTTTAATATAAAAATGATAGGATATTAAAAGAATTATTTTTTATAAAGTTAATATTTATAGAATTCATTAATATACTTAAAACTGTATACGTATTTATGGGGGGATAATGTAAAATATTTTAAGATATCGATATTCATAAATGATATGTACAATTTCTTGCTTTTTGTATGTAGCGTATATTTGCATGCTCTGTTTTTCTGTCTTAGTTTTCTATACTGTATATAATTCGACATGCAAGCTACCCTCTGGGTGTCAAATACAAATTTAAAAAAAGCTTGCACCCGGCACCGAGGCCATACGATATTATTATTATTATTATTATTATTATACTGTATATAATAACTATAAATATGTATATAGGCTATATAAAAATTAAAACCTCAAATCAAAAAGTGGAACTAATAACAGACCAATATATTTTTATATGTACTCGTATATAAATATAAATAATATTGAGAGCAATTTATTTTGTTGAACTATCTGTGCTATATATTGTTACAAATTTGCTAAACAATTCTAAATGTGACATTCATAGACTGTACAAAACGCCAAATTCGGAATTCAAGTGCAAAATTTTGTATTTTTAATGCAAAAAAACACAAACTCGGGTCATAATGTAAATATATACCATGATAAGGATACTGTATATCCCAAATGAATCACATCACACATTCGTGGTTTTGGCAATGGACCCTTATTATTATTTATTACCAAACGAATCACATCGCACAATCGTGGTTTTGGTATTGGGCCCATATTATTATTACATTATCATTATTACCATCGTCTAACACAAGCCACGTTCGCGAGAAATATACTGCAGTAGGTTATGTATAAATCTTAAATACACAGTCAGATATGCAGATTAACAACAATTACTCGTAGGTAAAGGGAGCTTTTTTTTTTACTTGAAAAACCATGGGTCACACCATTAACATAAATTACTGATCTTTAGCCGTCACTGATTTAAAAAAAAATTGCATCTCTAAAGCTTAACAATGAGAAGTATCACCACCGAAGACCTAGGTCCTAGAAGAGAATTAAAGGCCCGAACTGAAGCAGCCTCTCCGCCTTTATTTATTTATTTATTTATTTATTTATTTATTTATTTATTTATTTACACTGTTTAAGCCCACACAGGAGCACCAAAATCATACCTTATATACAAAGTCTTCCAATATTTCAAATAATAAGTTCAGTTCTTAATTCTTGATAATTTTTTCCTTTCCTAATACTTCTTCATTCTGGAAGATCTTGCAGCTCGTTCTTTTGCTGATATAACATATTTCTTACGCGGTGAAATTTTGAATGTTAGTCGAGTGTATTTGTTATTTAGAAGCCGTTTCTCCTCTCTATGTTCAATTTGATGTTGAGTTATTTTCAATTCGTCTAAATCCATTTGTATTTCTTTACACAACGTGATTTTTGTTTTACTGTTCCAAAAGAAGTCAAAAAGTTGTTTCAGGAGTCTAGTATTTGGCAAGCGGGATAAGTGTCCAAAAAACGCGATCCGTTTTCGCATCGCGTCAATGATAGATTCATTTTCCTTGTAAAGTATTGAATTGGGCAAAAGTCTCCACTGGCCCTCAACCTGGTGTTTTTTTTATTGATTATTGTCCGAAGAATCCGTCTATCAACCTTCTGTAGATTGTCAGTTATTGATCGGGTGTTTAGTTTAAATAAAGTTTCACTTGTATATGTTGCTTCTGGCTTAACGACGGAGAAATAATGTCGAAGTTTAGCATTAATCGAAAGAGACTGTTTCTTATATTTTGGCCAGGTAATCTGTTGTGCTCGTCGCAATTTTAGTGTTCTACTATCTATTGATGCTCTTTCATTGGCATTCCAAGTGATGATCTCACCAAGATTTTTTTTTTTTTTTCACAATCTTTATTTTCTGGGCATTATGCAGTACAATATGTGATGTGTCAGCTTGAAAAGACGGCATCATTTCTATTTTTCTCAAAAGAAATTTTCAACCCAATGCTGCTAATTGTTCCAATTCCTCTACCTGAAATTTAGCTTCTTCGATACTAGTTGCTAATAATGCTAGATCATCTGCAAAGGCAAGACAATTTAGTCGAATATTTTTTCTAATCTTAACATTCGGTGGACAAACCTTATTCCATTGACGATTAACTTTTTCCAGCACACAATTAAAACAACAATGGAGTTAATCCATCTCCCTGTCGAAGACCAGTATGCATTTCAAATGACTCAGAGGTTTCACTTCTAAACCTAACTCTAGATTTAGTATTCTTCAAGGGCGGCTGGTGATACTGTTGCAGCGTTGCACAACTCCCAATAATTTTACAACTAATTCGTCGTTTTTTTTCCTTTAATGTTTTAGTTTTATAGATCTAATGCACTCAAAAATGTGTTTAAATCATCGATATTTTGTTATTATTTATCGTAATGCTTCACACTGTACCTATAAAAGCTGCCGCCTTCAAATCAAACTCCAGGGGGTTAGCTCTCTTGTTGCGACTCCCAAGTAGACAGCGCGTCCGGCAGGGACGAGGCCAAGCTTGTACATGCTTGCTGGCCAGCATGGGCTGTAGGGAGTTGCAGACGAGCTGCCAGCCCCCTGGCAATACTCAGTTCCAAATGGCCCCGTTAGATTGCACCACTCATTAGAATTGACAACACCCTCGATTTCTCTTACCCCGCGAAGGGTAGTTTTGTTAGTTAGTTAGTTACTGTTGTTTTAAGGGGCGGAACTACGAGGTCATCTGCCCCTGAAGGGTAGTTTCTTTCCCACACCACTAGGGAATGCTACACCACCCACAACAGTACAAATATCGGAATTTCATAGGGAGACATTAGTTGGTTCACGCCCAATTATTTTTAGATGTGATCTCATCATAACTTCATTTAATATTTTTGTCAATTGTTCTGTGAAGCGAGCCTAAGAACGCCACCATGCTATAAGTACAGTAGATAAGTGGCTGAACTATTTTGCGACGTATTGTTGGTGTACTGTAGCGGTTTGTGTTTGCTTTTACCACTCTTGTTCTTGCGGGATTTGGGTTGCCATTAGTTCTGTATTTATTTGATTGAGTATTTTGGTTCCAGGCAGATACATAACCGTGCATTATTATTATTATTGTTTGGTTGATTCACTACTATGCATTCACTACGAAATTTCAGGCTAGCAAAATTCAGTGTTTTGTTAGTTTGCCTTTCGCGCCACTTTCCGATATAGCACCCAGATGTATCATCTGTGCATCTTGTAAGTTAGTATTTTATTTAAACGGAATGTTTAGTTTGAAACATTAATTGTATTGTGGAGTGTAAGTGAAAACTAATAGAGCAAGTAATTTACTAGTTAGACAGCTTTCCCAGCTCCCTGATGACGATAAACTCACAGTAAAAACACTCGGTAGACCATTACCAGATAAGTATTGTCCAAAATATAAGTATAGGCTACGAGGGCGTTTAAAGGATATATTTAAGGCAATAATAATTGGTTATGTGAATGCGATATTAAAAACGGTTTATTCTGTTTTCTATGTTTGTTGGTGGAGAATCCGCGTGGACCAAAATAGGAGTTACGGATATTAATCCCTAAAATAAAGAAACATGAATCTTCAGCTGAGCGGCTTCGGTGCTGTAGTTGGTAGCATGCTGAGCCTCTATGTCCAAGATCGCGGGTTCAAACCCGGCCGAAGTCGTCGGATTTTTAAGAGCGTTAAAAATCCCTCAGTATGCATTCCTTCGGAGGGGAAGTAAAGCTGGCGGTCCCATGTCATAGATTTATGGCATGTTAAAGAATCTTCCACTAATTACACCTGTGTGAAGCTAAATTATACGTTAAAAATTTGAACAACGCTCTTAGGTTCCAATGTTCGTCGCCAGGAGCCGACTGCGGTGGCGTGTAGTAACCAAGTTCTGAACTAGTAGTCGTTTACGGTGGCCTTTGGCGTCAAAAGTAGGAACTGCTTGAAATTCAATGTCTGCAGTCCTCACTTGAATTAAAAACAGATGACACTCACTAATACAGCCATCACAATTAACACCGGTTATCAGACAGATTCTCCACACACCCAAAGTACAGGATATGACCGCGTTGTCGCAGCTCCTAAACTGAGGAACCAACCAATCTTCAGCTGTTTGAAATTGACACTTTTGGAACTGTTAACGAAGCTGCACAATTGGACAGTGTCTATAGAAGGTAAATTGCGGAATATAACGAAGAAGTAAGGCACAATAGGTATGTAATAAACTGTATTCGTTTCTGTGGCTCTTTCGAACTGGCCTTGCGTGATCATGATGAAAGTGTAACATCAACAAATCCAGGTGTTTTGAGAGAACTAATTAATTTTAGCGTTGAGTTGGATGCTGTGTTAAAGGTCATTTTGGTAAGGGCAACTGTTTTCAAAGGAACGTCCAAAACAATTCAAAATTAAATTTTACAGATATGTTGGTGGTTTGCCAAGAAGAAGTATCAAAGCAAATAAGGGAATCGGAAATTTTAGCCATTATAGCAGATGAAACTAGTGATATTTCAAACATATTTCAGATGGCTGTTGTGTACCGATAAGTTACGTAGTAAGAGGCAAACAAAACATGATGCACACACATTAGCAGCGTGTTTACTGGATTAATTAAAGAAGCCGAAATTGAATGAAACTCCGCAAAAATGAATTGCGCAGACGTATGACAGAGCGCACTTCATGGCTGGTTCCTCTGATGGGGTTCAAGCTATAGTAAAAAAAACTATCCTTATGCAGAATATGTGCCCGTCTTTGTTAGTAATAACATTTTTCGTAACATACAAACTTTTCGGTTGCCATGTTTTTATGTTGAGAATGTTTATTATCCTGGAGATAGAGACCCAACCTTAGACAACCTGCTGTGTTTTAAATTCTTCCAATTAACTCAGGCATAGGGCGTAAATACATACATATGATTTTTTATGAATTCCTATAGGAAGAAGCCCAAAAGAGCCATTAAAATTTGTCCATTTGTCGAACGTACAGTTATTTTGGAAAACCCATGTATTTCAGTTTTTATAGAAATGTAGTTTATCTAACGTTAAATGATTTTTGTTACATGTGTAAACTTCCCATATAAAATTGCGACATCAGAAATGTTGGTGCAACACCCAGCTTTTCATACCACCGGCCGCCACTGGTATTCTTAAGAGTGACCGCAATAAGGTTAACAAGTTTTCGATGTAAACCAAATTCAGTAAGGACATTTAATAGAGATTCGCGATGGATACTATCATAAGCTTTTTGAAAATCAACGAATGTGATCACTAAATCTTTGCTCCTAATCCTGTGATGTTTTATAATCCATTTGAGACTGATGATTTGATCTGGACAGCTTCGTCCTGGACGGAAACCACCCTGATATTCACCAAGTTCATTATCAAGTTGTTCGTGAATTCTGGAATATAAAATCTTCGAAAAAATCTTATACGTGACATCCAGCAACGATATTCCTCGATAATTGCTAGGATCTGATCTATCGCCCTTTTTGAATATGGGGTGTATAATTGCAATATTCCACTCTTCAGGCAATTTTTCTGTATTCCAAATGTCAATAAGATGTTTATGTAGGTTATGAATAGTCTGTACATTAGCATTCTTCCAAAGTTCTGCTACTACTTTATTCTCTCCTGCCGCTTTAAAATTCTTAAGTGAATCAATCGCTGTACGCACTTCATCGTAAACCGGCGGTATGATCTTTTCCAGAGGTGTTTTATTTCTAGGATAGGGATCGAATCCAAAAGAATCTTCAGGTTCATCACTATTAAGTTCGTAGTATTTCTAGATGATGCTAAAAGTCGCAAAAGGAAACTAAATAATGGTCTACCCCAAGGATCAGTTTTGGCCCCAGTTCTATTCAATCTGTACATTCATGACTTGCCACCAACAACAGCTACTAAGTTTATTTACGCAGATGACATTGCACTGGTAGCTCAAAGCAGAACTTTTGAAGATGCAGAAGGCACTCTTACAACCGATCTGGAGAAAATGTCAACGTTCTTCAAGTCCTGGCGATTGATCCCAAGTATGTCTAAGACAGAGGTTTCATGCTTCCATCTTGCCAACCGACTAGCAAACTACAAGCCAAATGTTGTATTTCGTGGTGAAAAACTGAAATACAACCCATTCCCGAAATACCTAGGTGTCACGCTGGACC
Source organism: Meconema thalassinum (assembly GCA_946902985.2). Lineage (NCBI taxonomy): Eukaryota > Metazoa > Arthropoda > Insecta > Orthoptera > Tettigoniidae > Meconema > Meconema thalassinum. The sequence goes on from OX336390.1 coordinate 792,859,343, forward strand.
GAACTCTGAGCTACAAAGAACACCTCACCAAGCTCTCTCACAAAATTTCCACCAGAAATAACATCCTGCACAAGCTTTGCGGTAGTTCATGGGGAGCCACGGCGGACTGCTTAAGATTAACGGGTATCAGTCTAGTCTATTCTGCAGCGGAATACTGTGCTCCAGTATGGTTGGAAAGTGCTCATGTGCATAAAGTGGATACCAAGCTGAATGACACTATGCGTTGCATAACCGGCACCATAAAATCAACCCCTCGCCACTGGCTACCAGTACTCAGCCACATTCCACCACCTCACCTGAGGAGGAAGGAAGCTCTGATCAGAGAAGCAAAGAAGATCTATGCTTCTCCCTCATTACCAATACACCAGGAATTCTGCCACCCACCACCGAAGCGACTTCATTCGAGGAGACCAACCAGTTTATTGGCCGACCAACTTCTGGCAAATCGATTCAACCTAAACCAATGCTGGCAGGACGAATGGTCAAACTCAACGTCTGGAACTAGTGCCCAGGAGATCAACCCAACGGTGAAAATACAAGGATTTGACCTTCCTAGAAAATTATGGTGTCGCCTCAATAGGCTGAGAACCAGGCACGGCCGTTGCAATTACCAATGCCAAAAGTGGGGTTGGATAGATTCCCCATTGTGTCAATGCAATGAGGAGGAACAGACCATGGACCATATCATCCAGCACTGCCCTCTACACGCCTACTCCGGGAGCCCTAGTGATCTGTTTCATCTTCGAGAATGTACTGTGGAATGGCTCCAAAACTTGAACTTGGATTTGTGATTTGTTTTTATGTAATTCAACATACGATTAAATAAATAAATAAATAAATAAATAAATAAATTGTATGAAGTAATCAGCCACAATTATTGCATTGTCATAATCATTATGGGCCACTTGCCCGTTCGTATCCTTCATCAAAAGAGTAGGGGGAGTAAATTTTGATTGGTATTGTTTAAATGTTCTATAATAGTCTCTTGTTTTATGGCGATTGAAAGCTTCATCAATAGATTTTAATGTTTCCTTCTGATATTTTCTTTTAACCCTCCTGATTTCTTTGGCCGTTAACCGTCTAGCATTGATTAAGTCTTCCCTAGAACTTTCAGTTTTTTGTTGTTGGTCCTTCAACCAAGCTGTATGCCGGCGTAGAATTGCCATATCACAATCCTCATTCCACCATGCATCTTTCTTTCGTTTTAGGTAGATTTCATTAGAAAGCTAACTATTGCAATGGGTCCCATGTTTCGACTTCCGGAAAATTTCGACATATATTCGCGTTTCACATCCCCCAGACCCCAAAACCACCGTCAGTTCAAAAGTTTATATATAATTTATGTATGTATGTATGTATGTATATATATATATATGTATACCAGTTTCTTGTGGACACGATAACTGCCGTAATTTTGCACCAATCACTTTGAATTTTTTACCGAATATGCATACCTATAAAATCTCGGTTGAGTTCGTTACTGGGCTAAATCGGTCGAAGGGGGTGAAAATGGGGGGCTTTTTTCGAAAAAGTGAAATATTGCTATAACTCTCTTAATATGTGAAATATCGAATCCGTTCAACGTTCATACTATGTGTCGGATAAAGCCCAAAAATTTATGTTTGAAGAGTTTTTTTATAGCACCAACCATTGACCAAAAGGGTGGGAAAAAGTGGGTTTTTCGGGAAACATTAATCATATCTCTCTTAATAGGCACAATATCAAAACCGTACAAAATGGACAATATTCCCCTAATAATTACCTAAAACTTTTGTCTGAAAGAATTTTTGATATGACCCACCATTACGCCAAGGGATGAGAAAAATGATTTCGGAATTATAAGAAAATGCCAAGAGCTATCAGAGGTTGCCATGGCAACACTACTAAATTGATGAGGGATGAGCCATCAGACGTTGCTATGACAACGCACTTGCACGAGATCAGATTCAGTATTTCCATCTGACTAAGCCGGCCCCGTGGTGTTGGGGTAGCGCGCCTGCCTCTCACCCGGAGGCCCCGGGTTCGATCCCCGGCTCCGTCAGGGATTTTAAAACTGACGTGAGGGTTGGAACGGGGTGCACTCAGCCTCGTGAGGACAATTGAGTAGCTGTCTGACAGTGAGACAGCACCCCGATCACGAATACCAAGATTAACGGCCGAGGGGACCCGACGCGCTGATCACGCCTCACCCCAATATCTGCAGGCCAAATGGCTGGGCAGCGGTCGCTTGGTCGGCCTTAGCCCGTCATGGGCTGGATGGTGCCAGGGGTTGACTTTGACATCTGACCAAGTGGGAAGCGGCTTCGGTGACGTAACTGGTAGCATGCAGAATGTCTATGCCCAAGGTCGCGGTTTCAAAGCCGGCCGAAGTCGTCGGATTTTCTAAGAGCGCTAAAATCCCTCAGTATGCTTTCCTTTGGAGGGGAAGTTCGAACGTTCGTTGCGAGTTTCTGGTATGGCATCTAGTAGCCAAGTTCACAGCTAGGTGTCGTTGACGGTAGTACCTGGTAGCAACATTAGGAACTACTGCTTGAAATTGACCGTCTGCAGTCCTTATCTGAATTAAGACTAATACAGCCATTACAATTCACACCGTTTATCAGACACGGGGTTAGATGACCGCGTTGTCGCAGCCCCTAAACTAAGGAACCAACCAGAGGTAGATTTCATTAGATAGCTAACTATTGCAATGGGTACCATGTTTCGACTTCCAGAAAATTTCGACATATCTTCGCGGTTCACATCCCCCAGACCCCAAAACCACCGTCAGTTCAAACCTTTATATATAATTTATGTATATATGCTTCATATATTATATGTATATCAGTTTCTTGTGGACACGATAACTGCCGTAATTTTGCGCCAATCACTTTGATTTTTTTACCGAATATGTATACCTATAAAATCTCGGTCGAGTTTGTTACTGGGCTAAATCGGTCGAAGGGGGTGAAAATGGGGGGGCTTTTTTCGAAAAAGTGAAATATTGCTATAACTCTCTTAATATGTGAAATAGCGAATCCGTTCAACGTTCATACTATGTGTCGGATAAAGCCCAAAAATTTATGTTTGAAGAGTTTTTTTTATAGCACCAACCATTGACCAAAGGGGTGGGAAAAAGTGGGTTTTTCGGGAAACATTAATCATATCTCTCTTAATAGGCACAATATCAAAACCGTACAAAATGGACAATATTCCCCTAATAATTACCTAAAATTTTGTCTGAAAGAATTTTTGATATGACCCACCATTATGCCAAGGGATGAGAAAAATGATTTCGGAATTATAAGAAAATGCCAAGAGCTATCAGTGGTTGCAATGGCAACACTACTAAATTGATGAGGGATGGGCCATCAGACGTTGCCAAGATAACGCACTTGCACGAGATCATATTCAGAATTCCATCTGACTAAGTGTGAAGCGGCTTCGGTGACGTAACTGGTAGCAAGCATGCTGAATGTCTATGCCCAAGGTCGCGAGTTCAAAGCCGGCCGGAGTCGTCGGATTTTCTAAGAGCGCTAAAAATCCCTCAGTATGCTTTCTTTGGAGGGGAAATTTCAACGTTCGTTGCGAGTTGCTGGTTGCGGTGGCATCTAGTAGCCAAGTTCACAGGTAGGTGTTGTTGACGGTAGTACCTGGTAGCAACATTAGGAACTACTGCTTGAAATTGACTGTCTGCAGTCCTTACCTGAATTACAAACTAATACAGCCATCCCTAAGTACACGGGGTTACATGACCGCGTTGTCGCAGCCCCTAAACTGAGGAACCAACCAAAATCTCTGCGGTAGATATAATTTTGCGTGAAGAAGTAACAGACCGTTACATAGTTACACATCAGTGTCGAAACCTTGCATAAGGACAGTGTGACCACAAGTATAAAAATGGACCCCAAATGACAAGAAGGTTGCCGTTCCCATAAGACAATAAAATGTTTAAAATAAGCATAAAATGACGAAAAACAAAGTTTTTTAAGCTCCAATTATAAAATACCTTCTCGCAATAAATGAGGTCTGATCCTTCTACGAAAACCTGCATATTCTGCCTATTTCCGCCTATCCCCAAATTTGTCCGGTGAAATCTACCTCCGCCTTCCGGCATGCCGAGAGGACTTTTTTAATGGGAGCAACGTCTTCTGCTACGGCTTTTAATTTGTTAACAGTGGTCCCCAAGCTGTCACTTAAAAGCGTTCTGGATTGCTCAAAATATACTGGATTATTGATAACTGAACTAGGATCATACATCCTCTCCGCCTTTAGTAGAATAATAAAAACCTGAATTTCAAACTACGTCAGCGGATGGTCAAAAACTATGTGTGGTCAGTGGTTATACTTGGGGCAGAAACATGAACCCCCAAGACTGACACCATATATAGATTTCAGACTTTCAAAATGTGGGTGTACAACATAATGCTACGAATTTCCTGGGTCCAATGAAGACGTCTTAAAACAGCTGTTACAAACAGTTTAGTTCCAAAATCAGTAAAATGATTAACAATTCATATCTAGATCATATCCTGAGAGGGGAAATATATCAACTTGTGCATGTCATAATTCAAGGTAAAATAGAAGGCCACTCTGGAACTGCTAGATGACCGACATCATGGATTTGCGAAATGGACAAGAGTTCGAACAATTGAAGAACTTTGTAAACAGTAGTAATTTTTTTATATAGATCGTCAACAGAAGACCTGATAGGTCACAACGATGGAGAGAAGAAGACAGATATTGGTGCCGAGTAAAGCCTCAGATACCGCAGCTTGGAACTAATAACAGAATAATATCTACGATTTGGCGCTGAAAGTTAGGATTCCTGTGTAATAACCAACATACAGTACTCTTTAAATGTTTAACAATTCCGAGTTTAGACGTTGTAACACGTTAGTATTTCAAAGCGAATATTTTAAACAAGGCTATGAATACAGTCATATCCACAGTGGAAACAATTCTAAACAGAAAACTTTTACCGTTCTTTCAAACCAGAGAATAGGAAATAAGCACAAAGAACAGAAGCACGCTTCGCAAATACTTGTGTAACCGGACGTACAGTACACTATACGCTGCTGTGTTCAATTATATTCTCGAAAAAAGAAGAGGGGGAAACGGAATTAGAGGGAAGTCCTTTATGAAGCTGAAGTAAATGCACTTTGTAAGGCTAATGAACAAACTTTGTAAAGCTAATTACAACGGTGGTTCGCATCGACCATATCGCAAGAGCACCGTTTCGTTATCGTCATTTTATGCGGAAAAGCCTTTCTAGAGGACAAGCTATGTCTAGGGAGTTAAACTAAACTTCTAAATCCTACACTCCTAAATTCGTTTATTATTAAATGATACGAAATCACCAAATAGCTCCCTAAGATCTAGTCTAATATATATAGGCTACCACACAATCCATACATTCAAGAAACAGTATCTGATCAATACTATGGAGGATTAAACAATGTTATTTTCCTTAAAATACCCTGGCTGCTTCTAATCCTTTTGTTTATTATTGCATTATGTCCACACAGCATTTTTAATGTACAAGTGTCATGAGAATGAAACATGTCCTAGTTTTTGTTGTTTCGTTTCAAGGCTTGGAACATTCTGTAGTGATCTTGAGCCTCATGTATTGGGAAGCGTGTGGGATTTGTCTGATACACTGTTCAGGTGTGTCTACAAATGCTTATATTTCTAATTAGGGCTAGAATTGAGGAGGCGGAGGTAGATCCTTATATTTGTCTAAAATTGAAATAGGAAGCGACGCTCCAACCCTCATACCACGATTGACATCCTTCATGGCCAAGCCGGAATCCAAACCCGAGCTGTCTGCGGGAAACTACAGTACTATGCTTGCAACTAGCTACGCTTACCGGACTTTTTCTTTTTAACCTAAACCGTTGAAAATGCGTCCTCGCCTTTTAGCGGGTAAGTATCGTGACATAATATTTCTTTTCTAAAATTGGTGGATTGTCTCAGTTTCAATTGCCTTAAAAATAGTTTCTACCTCAAAGGAATTTAGGAGGCAAAATCTGAATGGCAGAATGAACTTGGAACCACCTCCTTAGAACAATATTGTCTCACTACTTGTACTTTGTATGCCTTGGTAGTGGCGAAGTTAGGGATCATGGCGCTCTTTTACACTTAATCACCTGATAATATGCTACGCAAAGGACAATTGGTATAAAAGCAAGGATGGAAACTTGTACTTTTACGTAACCGTTAATCTTGCGATAAGCCACGGGACCTCCTTTTAACGCAGAACCCGAGCCACAGGACGTGGCATTTCACCTAAAAAAATGCTACATGCATTAACTGGTATTCAAACCCGATCCACCTAGGTGGGAAGCAAGCACTTTGATCAATGCGCCATTGCGCTCCTAGTCAATTGGTATAAGTGAATTAATGAGTGACCCTTCGGGGAAACCTGGTACAGGTCTTTTGAGTAGACACCCGTGAACGAAATGCGCATCGTATTGACATAAAGAGGATAGTAAAAAAAAAGTACCGGTATCATTTAACTCATTCTAACCAGCAATATACGACTGGTTAGTACTCAAACATAAAACCGATGGCCGGTGGTTCTCTGGCCGGTTGTAAGCCTCATTTTACATCTCTTTAAAATTAGAGTCTATACAGTACGGAGGACTGAGGGTGGCACGGCATGAAGTCTACAAAAATAATGATAATATACAATACCGGTACATACAATACTTTATGCACATTTAATCTTTGTAGAATGTAACGACGTGATGCCTCTAACTGCTTGACTGGCTTTGGTATAAACTTTAATACCTGAAATTAAGACTTCACTTAACTTAGAGACAAAAATCCATTCAAAATCTTGAAAGCGAAATCCTTAATTTTCATACTATCATTTTATAAAAATTGCAGATAAATTACGGGCAAATTTGCGCGTGTGACATCTTCACATTAACTTCATTTTTAAAATAATTTATTAAAATAATCATAGACAATGAAACTTATAGTTAGCCTGTAGAAAGTTGAAAGGAAAATAACTGCTAACCTGGGTGTCAAAACATTTCCACACTATTACATTTTATTTTCCTTCTCACCAATAATCGCCTACATTGTTTCTGTGATATGTGCCAAATACGACACGTGGTGAACATGTTACTCATGGATGAAGTGTTTGCTGTGACGAGGCATTATCAGATTCCGCGACTCCATCAAACAACTAGGGATTGCGCATTCACGCGACAAAAATGAATCATGTTCACCAGACAAGAACAAGCAGTTGCGAGTTCTTACCGACCAATAATTTATAAATACTGACTTCACGAACCTTACGTCTAAAACAGTTCGTTACCACATGGAAATCTCTCCCCTACTTAACAGCCAAGTTTCGCATAACACACGTCGCAAGTTCTTAGGCAACTTCATAAGCACTACAGCAGTATTTACAGACTGCTCCCATCTACGGACTACAAAGCTGGGTTTATCCATGGTATACAAGGCTTGTGCAACTATAAATATATACCTGAGTCTCGGTATTCTCAAAACTGGTTCTCACTTCAACTCACGTACAACATAAACTACCAAACTTCACTTTTGATTTAGTGTCTAATTGTACGTCTTTAAACACTTCCGTCTCTTTCAAGGAATATGCACTTCAGACACGATCCCTTTCATTACGCAAAGCATTCATTCGTTTCCAAAGTGCCATGTTCCTAACAAATACCTTAAGAGAATCACGACAATTATCACGACAATGTTAACAGAAAAAGAAGAAGAATCAACATACAATTAATTAGTCATATCCAAAATATTAAAGCCAACAGCGGGCATGCGTACACTGACCTTTAGCGAAGGGACGCAAAATCAAACATTTTTCCATTCGCAACGATTCGTTCCCTACTGGCTTAGCCCAGTGCCCATTCCTCTCATTTTCTTAATTGGTTATCTTTAAATCTCAGCATATTACAACAGTTCAGTAATCACTTACATTTGGAATATCGAGCTTTGAGCGAATAATAATAACCTCATTCTTCATTTCACTCGTGGAACCGGAGGCTTCAAATACAGCCTTCACATGCTCTTTTACAAGTTTCACGATGATGTACTAGCATTTTGATGGGTTGGAAGTCTCACAGTGTCTTCATCGAGCAGGCCCTGAAATTCTCCTGTTTTAATATGGATCACCCCTGGAGTTCAAACAAAACAGACTGATACCAGTCAATCATTTCAACATATCAACATACCACATTGCTGTCATATGATTAATGGGTGGTTTAAAGATCTGCACAACTTCAGACTTGGTAGCCTCTTATCACGACCATCACCCGCACTGTCTAGCAATAGCATGCCTTTTTGTCATATGTCTATCGTCGGTTAACATAGACAATTAAGAGGCAGTTATCGATATGAATATATCCACAATGGTATTGCATTTATTACTGAAAATCCGCGACAAACGTTAGTAGCCATGAAAAAATTCCATACACCCTCTTTCAATAAAGAAATATATTGCATTCACACTAAACAAACATTGTTTAAGTTTTAATTAGAAACTGGGCAATCAAGCACTCGTAAGGTTCTTAGCTAGATCGGAGTAGTGAGAAAACAAACACATGCCAGTTTCCCAACTTTCTCTTCAGCGATCCTGCAGATTAATTTTCAAACCTTTAATTCAGTTTTACGTTAGCCGTAACTGCTCCATTTCACAAAGGAACATAAGTTCTAATCTTCTTCTTATTTTCTTTAGCGTTTGTCCCGGTTCGTGACAGGGTCCGCTATGTGAATCCGATGTCTCCACTTTACTCGGTCATGGGCCATGTCCGGATGTACTGTAGGTTGACGCTTTTCAGATCCACGTGAAGTGTATCGGCACACGTTCCAATAATAATAGTAATAATAATAATAATAATAATGTTATTGGTTTTACGCCCCTTAAACTACTATGGCTTTCGGGGTGCCGGAATTTTGCCCCGAAGGGGATCTTTAACGTAAATCTACTGACACGGCTCCCTCGCATTTGCAGACCCTCAAATGACAGCTGACTCCCCCAGGATTCGATCCTGCAAGCTAGGGCACAGCAAACGAGAACGTTACCGCTGAGCCAAGCAGCCAGTCACCGGAAACCTATCGGCGAAGAGAAAAAGAACCTGTACCTTATATTTATCACACAAGATCCACGATGAACATTAGTAGCCATGGAAAAAACATTACGAAATATTATTTACATATATTCTCTTCATACTATAAACAAAATTAGATAAGTTTTAACCAGAAACTGGACAGAGCAATCAAGCACTGATTCTGTCCCATTGAAGGCCTTGGCCCACCAAACGACCGCTGCTCAGCCATATAACGATCAGTTTGCGGGTGACGCGTGTTCAGCGCAGTGTGTCCCCTCGGTCGTTAATCTTGCATTTCTTGACCTAGGGCTCTGCTTCAGACAATTACTCAATAGTCCTCACAAGGCTGAGTACACCCTGTTCCAACCTTCACGTCAGTTCTAAAATTCCTGAAGGAGCCATGAATCGAATCCGGAGCTTCCTGGCATGCTATCCCTACATCAAATGAAATCATCTGTTGTGCATCAGGCTATCGTTTAGCTTCTTTTGATTCTGCTTTTTTGTTGATTCATTTAGGGGCTTTACAACATGTATCCCCATGTAGTTGGAGTGTCTGATAACCTGTGCCATTGCGATTGCTGTTCTAGTGTGTGTTATCGTAATTGGAGCTAGGATTTGGGTAGGAGGTGGCGTGGCCTTAATTTAGGTACTGCCCCCGGAAATCGAATTATTTTGGGACAAAATGAGAGTATTTTCCGTCCCCATGATAACATTTAACCAGCAAATATAATTTCTGGAAGTGTGACACAGGAGGGTAGTGTTACATGCTCGAGGCTGCGGGAGAGCCCGATCACGTGATATGTTGCACAATAGACGCTTCTAGAAGGCTAAAATTAGAATAGCAACAGCGAGTTTGGAAATTAATATTATAAATATTGTTATAAATAATGCTATTGGATCCCAGCCCAGAGCCAATGAGAAGAGGTCTTATTGAAGACGGGATCAACTTTAACTACATAATATGGTGAAATTATGCATTTAGGCCCTTAGAAGAAGATTTTCTTATTTGGTAATGAAGAGAATATTAAAATAAATTGTCTGATACTTTAAAAACCGCAGATCGGTTAATCTACGCAGTAATAAACATTAGCAATCTACGCTCTAAAATTATGGTGGGAAATTGATATGGCCGCCAAAATTTCGACTTGGAGGGGGAGATCCAAGGATCGATGTTATTATTCCAGCAGTCTTTGAAGAGTGAGGAAGTGTTTTTACTGGGTTAACGGAGATCCAAAGGCTTTGTCCGAGTGCGACGACTGTCGACTTGTGGAGACGCGAGGATAGCTAGGTGGAACGTAGGAGATTACCGCACTTCCATTCTACGTGAAGTTGTGAGGAACATTGAATTAATTATATCTCTTATATAATTGAGATCTGAATATAACTAAGCGAATATATATAAAGAACAGGTCGCATATCATATTCTGCGAAAAGTCGAGCGTTTTAAAACCTACCGTTTCGACAATATAAGCCTGTTAAGTCAGATTTTCAAATGTGTTAGAAATAAAGCTGAATATCATTTTAAATTGCAACGTGAAGTTGGCGAACGCAGTTCAAGTGAACAGTAGCGGAGAGCTTTTAATATTGGCACGCAACACATAAACATTAACAGAATGACTATCATTATTCTTCAAGTGTCTTCATTCAACATAATTAACAATGTTGATATGATGAACTAAATAGTCATGCGCCAGAGATATATTCGATAACAGGAGTAAAGATACAACGATGGAGCTTCGTTAGACAATGTATTCTTGAATACAGACGTAGTGTACGGTCCATCTTGTACATTTTCGTCAGTCTACGAACACTAATGTAACATCAATTAGCAATGGAAATATTTCATTCACCATTTATATGAATATTTCTATAAATTACTCAAATAATGAGGCTGATACATATTTACGACAAAGAATGAAGACTCTACAGAAGAGATTTGTCAAGATGCTAGGGATAGCCCAGCAACACAGAAGAATTTGCCAGAAGGATGTCGTTCGAGCCCAGGGAAATGTTGGTGAATTCCAGAGACGGACGTTTCCTATCTCTGAGGTCGCAGATCCGAGGTTCGAATGCAGATCCATCTCAGTATCTCGAACTGAGGAAACATCTAAAGTATTGTGGGAATACTTACATAGATCTTCAAGTTTTCGTCCAAATAAGGTAGCAGTGTATCTCATTTATAGTATAGAGCTTGATTAGTGACATCCTGAGCCAACGACCTTATTCCATATTTCCATATTTTCACATTTCATGTATTTCAGTGTTTTCATGTATTTTACACTTCAGATGTGTGTTAAGATTTTTATGCTCCAAGATTATTTAGGAGATGATTGCCTTTCATCTATTTTTCAATTTTATTCTAGGGATCAGTTGTGGAACTGACATTAAAAATTTTGTTTGAGGAATCATATTGCCTCATAGAAGACTAGTCGTTTCGACTCTCGAATTTTAATAATTTGATTTAAACCAAGTATTCTGACATTGTGTCATAGCTTCAAATTAAATTCTTATTAAATTTAATTTGAGCACTTTAATGTAACAACATCTAACTTCAAGAACAGAAAAAATATCGAATGATATTGTTATATCATTATTGTACATAAACTGTCGACGATCTAAGAAATACTAGTCGTTTGATAAGACCGAAGTCTTAATCCCTATAAACATTCTTTGTGTAGAGTGGAAAAACATTACGACATTTCGACATTGACAAACCTTGTTATTATTTGTAAAGCTGAGAGCTTTGTTCATTTAATATGGTAGAGGAAATACCTTTTGATAGAAGAATTATTCAAATCTTTGGCTAGGATTCAAAGCTAGTTTATCCCGGTCAAGATTGAATTCTATTTGACATTATAAATAACATGTGTGTTATTTTACAGTATTTGTGTAACATCACGTCATTTTGTCGACCTGATATTACAACGATAAACAATTTAAAGCTTGACAAGTGAGGTGAGACAGGAGTATTATTTTTATTACATGTATTTGCGACAGACGAGTTAACAGTTAATTATCTTGTTGTGGAGTAAACTTTAGGAGGTTAATCACACGACTGTCTAATATCGTTCATTACAATTGGAAGTTTCGTTTGAAGAACTTAAGCATGTATAATTGTAGTTCAGTAGTCATGTGGGATGATACTGAGGGTCATGCCATTATTTGAGAGAAGTTCCTACAGAAGATATGTTAATAACAATTAATCCGTTTTGGTTATTGTTTAACATAGTGGATGATAATTGTTTATGCCATATATACTGTTATATGAGGATTTGTAGAGCTATGAAGAATGCTCGTGCGAAAAAGGTTCCGCATTTTAAGAGAAGTCAAAGTATTATTGTTCTTTGATAAGAAGGCATGGATCATGATAAGAGTTATCGTATACAAGTAGTCCAGTTCATGTGAAGTAACGATTTAGCTGTGTTGACAGGAGGATTCTAGCGGAAATATAACTTGAGAAAGATTGTCTACTCATGTCTATAATACAATTATTAAATTTTATTAAACCCGAAGTTATGTAATTACGTACAGGTAACTTTAATTAGTCGACTGTATTATACCGACAATGTAATGAAACCTATATAAGACGATGTGTAAGCAGTATATCAAAACTACGGAACGTTAGAGGATGGTTATGGGAAAACCAGTGTATATAATTAGTTGAGAATTGTATTGTAACCGAGAATCCAGAATCTTGAAAGTAACGTGTTAGCAACACTAAATAATGTATATTATTATGAACATATTACATGTAAATATTTTTTTTGGAAATGATTTAATTAGTTAAATAATTTAGTAGGATTTATTAATCAATTGTTTTGGAATAGCGTGTGTTTTATGAGCAAATGTTGTTATATGAATGATTGTTCACTGTTAAGAGTAATTGTCGAACCGGATTGGTCATGAACAATTGCGGGGTGCGAATGAAAGAGTGTATAACAATTTTCAGCATGATTGTTTAAGAAACATAGAAGTTATGTGCAATTTTGTAAGATCTAAATGTTAATTTTACGTGTTTTATAAACGCACTCAAAAGCAGTCTCGATGTTGGCTGGCTAAAATGATTCACCGTTAGAGTTGGAGAGCGATGTCATAATATGAACAGGTGGGAGACTCACCGCCTTGTATAAATTGTAGTTAGTTCCGAGTGCAGCGTGGTGCTGGTGTTTCATTGATGAAACAAGCTAGCGCACGTGCGTTCTCCTAACGCAGGCTAGTGAATGAAACCATGTGTTAGGAATGCCACGAATGTAAGAGCCTTCATTAAACGGCTTTCTTTTTACGCAGTGTAGGCCTAAAACAAGCCAAGATCTTATGCTCATAATTTATTTTTAACACAGCATTGTAGTAAGATGTGGAGTAGAAAGGAAGTGTGAATGATTGCGTGCTTTTATTTTAATTTGATTGTTAAATTAGTTTATTGTTATTTTGTTTATACTAGGTTAGTTTACACCATTGTTAATAAATTTTATTCAGTTCGTTATTTGTCGTTGTTGGCGTGTGATTCATTTTAAATACAAGAACTAGGGTATTGTGGATGTATTGTAGGCGAAGCTGAATTCCCAGTCCCCGAGAAGGTACGTAAAGGTAGGTGTGCCCCGTGTAGTTGGTTGTTGATCCATAATATTCTTGTAACTGCTGTATCTAAATCCCTAAAGGCCATGTTGGGAGCGATTTCTAATGTAGTAATTTGCCGGTGCTGTTAGAAATAGGCAATCCAGCTGGGGCAATGGATATTCCAACAGGCTCCTTTCCGGATTATCGGGTACAGTAGCATCCTGGCATTCACATGGAATAGACGTGGAAAACCACAGACAACCACTTCTAGGATGGCTGAAGAAGGAATCGAAGCCACCTCTTCTCAGTTCTGCCTCACTTCACGAGGCTGAGTAAACCCAGTTCAAGCCCTCAGACTAGAATTAAATTTCTTGACAGAGCCGGGAATCGAAACTGGGACCTCCGCAGTGACAGCCAAGTGACTATACCACGAGGTGGACTTTCTGATTTTGATTTTAATTGATATGTACCAACTTTTTGAGCGGTAGTAAGTCTCACAATGTCGAATTTTGAGTACCAAAAATACATTCTCTCCATGATTGATTAAGCTCTTGTTTGAAATGCACGTCACTCAATCTCCAGAACAGAATCTTCAGTTGAAATAAACAACACCCTTAGAAAATGGTATGTCTCAAATGCTGCATTTCGGCACCAACTGTGCGGAATTGAAGGAATCCTCTCCCCCCTCCTCATTCAAAAATTTAAATTCCCACTTCCAGACTACCCTACAACACTTCCACGAAGCGGAAACAAGGACAAAGGTTTTTATGTTTGTTTATAAGATACAATGTTCTTAGAATATACTTCATATATCAGATGGAAATCAATCTTATTAAATTTACTGAAAAACAATTGCGATATAGCTAAATGTTTCCTGAATAACTTCTACCATAAGAATTTTCCGTTTTGCGCCCCGTTGGAATATTTTCAAATTTGAACATATTTTGGTCCACCCTAGGGGGTGCAACGAACTGTTTAAGACGTAAGCTTTGTGAAGTCAGTATTTATAAATTATTGGTCAGTAAGAACTCTCAACTACTTGTTCTCGTCTGGTGAACATGCTTTCATTTTTGTCGCGTGAATCGGCAATCCCTAGTTGTTTGATGGAGTCGAGGAATCTGACAATGCCTCGTCACAGCAAGCACTTCATCCATGAGTAACAGGTTCACCGCGTGTCATATTTGGCCCATATCACAAAACCAATGTAGGCGAAGAAAATAAAAGTGTAATAGTGTGGAAATATTTTGACACCCAAGTTAGCAGTTATTTTCCTTTCAACTTTCTACAGCCTAAACACGAAGATTAGCGGGTAATTTATCTACATTTTTATAAAATGATAGTAAAAATATTAAGGATTTCGCTTTCAAGATTTTGCATGGATTTGGTTTGATTCGGCTTTGGGCAATGGTATTTGATCTATCACAATTTCTCACTATTCAACTTTCATTAAGTCCATTGCAAAGCATTAAGTCCCTTGCAAAGGAGTTGGGTTCAGGTAGGGCATACAAGTATGAAAAAAAAGGAAGAAAGAAGAACGTGAAAGCATAAATTAGTGTACTAATTTATTCTGTACACTAAGTTTAATAAACTACACCAGCAAATTCAATTCAACATTCCGACAAAATAGTGTTTCAAATTTTAAATCTTTCGTCTTTACAGTGAAATTTGCTTCCATAGCCTGAGGTGAAAATGAATGTTAAATAGCTTGAATTTTATCCTGCGTGCAAATTACATGCTTTGTTTCATATTTTGTTCTTTCTTAGACCAATTACAGTTTCCGTCAGTCGTGTTATTCCCACGCCATAAGCAATATTAAAAGAAGTGCACGAATAAAACGAGTGCCACAACTTATATTTTAATGAAATTGCATGCTGAGTCCATATAACGACATAAAGTTGTTCTTCTTTTTTTACTTTAATTAACACAAAATTTGTACCTCGTGAACACACGTCAATGAATAATGACAAGCAATGGAGAGCAAGATCAAGATCCGAGTACCGTATTGAGATAATCTTTACTGTTCAGGTTTTTACTCATTAGTTAAGAGTTAACCACATTAATTTCAATATAAAGTAAGTTAGTTGTGCTCTGATCATGCAATAGGCCTATGCTATTATTTCGTTTTCAAAGAACGAAATTCGGTTTCCTTAGCTAAAAGACAGAAGGAAACGAAACGTCGTAATTGGTAAGTAGATGACCTCCCCAAAAGCTTTAAATCCGGAGTTGAGGCATTATTATTATTATTATTTATATATATACATAATTCGTTAGGGCCATCGAGAACCACGTTAAGTCTTGGTACATTTGGCTTTCCTTTGCGCCCAGAATTCCCTCATCCTCTGGGAATGAGCCAGCATGCGTACCTCTATCCAAAGAGCACCATGCCTTCTTTTTGGAGGCAAGACTCGGTTAAGCCCGTTCGTCACTATCTTATTTATTATTATTATATTTCTTTCTTCCTTTATTTCTTTCTTTCTTCTTTCTTCGTTATGACCATTCATAAAGCGCGTTGGAACCTGTTAGTTGGCTTGATAACTTCCGCCTTCTTCTCCCCAAATCTGTTCATGAACTCACTCTGTTGCCTCTTGCGTTCTTCTGTCCATCTTGTACCAGACCAGCTGCCAGATTACACCCTAAATACTGTTTGTGCTTATTTACAGAGGTTCTGAATATTTCTCGTTTTTTCTTGATGTTCTCTCCGATGTCCATCTCATTCAGGTCCCCTCTTGTTTCCTCCAGCCAATGTATCCTCAATTTGTTCGTATTAATTATATTGAATAATCTCTTTATTAGTCTATTATTGTCCATCCTAAATATGTGCCCAAACATTTCAACCGTCTCCTGCGTACAGTGTTTGAGAAACTGGCTGTGAAGACCATAGAGATCTGCAGTTCGTCTCTTGATCCAAAAACGTGGAAATCACTAGGGGCGAAGTCCGGACTGTCTGGTGAAATGACCGGAGCTTGTTGGCAGTTCTGGTTGCCACATGTGATCTCGCATTGCCATGGTCCGCAGAAAAGGTTCATGGCAGGACAGCGATGACGCCAAGACAGCAGTCCGACGATGGTTCCATAGTCAGCTGGCTGAATTCTACCACAGGGGCATCTCAAAATTAGTGCTGCGATGGGACAAATGTATGAACACATGTGGAGACTGTGTGGAAAAATAGTTTAAGGTACGTAGAGCAGTACGTTTATTTGTAACTACATGTATGTATTTTCTTTTCGGCTAACAAAAATAGGGACAAAGACTTCTTCATCCGCCCTCGTACATGGAAGCGTTGACCAGCTGCTACTCTACCAACTGAGCTATTCGGCGAACGAAGTCGAAGGTCGCGTGTTCCTACTCCTACATTAAGTAGACAATTTAATTTTCTAAGCAGCGCTGAAAAATGGCTTAAGAGCTATGTGAAGTTGTTGTTGCAATGATTATTTAGGGGCTTTGCGACATCGTGGTCATGTAGTCCAGTGTACTTGGGTGCTGATAAGCTGTGTCACTGTGATGTCTTTACTAGCAAAGTGTGAGTATTTGTAATTGAGGTAGAATTTGGGTAGGAAGCGGCCGTAGCCTTAAGTTAGGTACCAACCCGAAATTTGCCTGGAGTAGAATGGGAAACCACGGAAAACCACTTCCAGGATGGATGAGGTAGGAATCGAACCCACCTCTTCTCAGTTTTGCCTCACGAGACTGACAGAGTGTACCCCGTTCCAGCCCTCAGACCAGAATTATTTTTTTGGCAGAGCCGGGAATCGAACCCGGGCCTCTGCAGAGACAGACAAGAAAGCTAGCTACTACGCAACGAGGCGGGCAATCCTAGTACAACTTAATAGATGAAAAGCCTCTTTGTTATGCAATGCGGTCGCAAAAATTCAATTCTTGGAAATTACATTTTCACGAATATATTGAAGAATCTCATCAAAATTTGGTGCAGCTCATGCCAGCTCTCGACCAACACTGAAGAGGCAAACCATCATCTTACAATATAAGAGTGCTTGTACTGACTGATTATAGCTTAATGAGAAAACAAGATGAATGCTGAGTTGCCTCGCGACTTCCATATAATCAACCAAGTATGTTCGTCAAGCTAATACATTTTCCCTGAGCCAATCTGGAATCTCCTTGAACAGTGAACTTTCAGTTGTTTTTATTCGTTGGAGGGTCAGGAATTAGGTGCAATAAAAGTCACCCGTCACTATACTATTACGTGGTAATGGAGATGGGCAACACAGGTTAACCCTACCACATATAGACAAGAGAAGCACAGACGTGGTGGAAAAAAAACCGACGGCCTCGAACCTTATTTGAGCTTAAAACAAGAAGAGAGAGCAAGACCATTGGAGAATGTAATTAATTAAACTCGCGATACTTTCAATAGAAACAATGATAAATACTAGGACCGTAAAATGTCGAGCCCAGATTAGTAAATAACATCAACATTAATGGACAGAGTAACCTTTTCGGAATGACCGTCATTCATTGGCGCGGGTAGCCACATAAGGGAAATAGCCATTAGTTGCACATGCTCTGGAGAGAAATCCATGGCCAGCGTGTTTTTAAACTGGACCACAACCTTTAAAATGTAAAGACAAAAATCAGTTGAAACAATTAAGCAGTCTTCAAACTCGTCTAATAGAGCAGTAGGAGCATTGCATTGTCCTTAAAAGAAAGAAAAAAGCAAAGGCTGCGTGGAGGCTGGTAAGAATATAGGCTACTGTACATGACAAGGTCGGAACCAAGTGCAGTAAAACCTCTCACATCCGGTCCTCTAAATTACCGACCTGGTTTTCAGAGATTAAACTTAGTGGAAAAATAAACTTACTGTATTTATTATTTATTCCGTAATTTGTGTTATCATTGCTTTTATAATTTTACTTTCGTTCTCACACTGCTATTATTTTATTTTAACACAGGACTACAGTACGTAAAAATATAAGAACTACTCATAAAATAAATCTTCGACCCTTTGTATCAGTTTGGCTACAGTATTTTATTTATTTATATTATTCGTAACAGAAGTATATATTTTACATGTAAAAATGGCACTTAATAACACACATATCAAATAGTGTCTGTCCAAAATTTTGCCAAGTCACGAGCATTAGGTGTCGCAGCCATCAAGTCCTCCATTGTGCAACTTAAAGGAAACTTACTGCAATTCATGAAATGGACTGTGGTTTGGACTTCACCACAATCACATAGCCTGGATGTGTCAGGAAAACCCTACTTATCAAATTGGTTCTTGATCTACCAACACCAGTGCGAAGCCTGTTCAATGACTTCCGAGTGGACCAGTGTTCCTCATGTCCTGGAGGGAGATGTTCAATTGATAGTATCCAGCCATCAAGTTGAGTATTTCTAGATCTCCATAATCTTTACCTTGTGGTCTTAGCAGATTCATGTAGATCTTCTGTTGTATTCAGGAGACTCCTCCTAGACCTCAGTCGTCGATGGGCAGGTTCATATCCGTACAATGGGTGTGCGCATGACGTAGGCCAAATTGCTTTGGTTCTCTCCGTCATGGCTGCAACTTCTCTTCTAATATCTGGTGGGTCAATTCCAGCCAAACAGTAGATTTTTATCTCGTGGTGGTGGTCTCAAACAGCCAGTGATAATTCGGCATGTTTCATTTAGGGAAGTGTCAACTTGTTTAGCATGACTGGAACTGTACCAAACCGAGTATTTTATTGATACTCCTAGCTTGTTTAAATTTTCCGTGATACGTACTATACGGTCCGCATTGTGTTGTAATAGCAACTGCACACGTTTAACGTCGACAGCGCGCAGGCAACAATGTTCTACAAAATGTTATTTTCAAATATGTTTACTCGCTATGTTTCCCGGGGCTGATGACCAAAACGTCCCGAGCCCCTAAACTAAATGGATTAAAAACAAGAACACCACCTCGTTTTAGCGAGAGGCAAGAGCATCATGAATTTAGGTGCGTATCAATCTGTGTTTTGTGGTGTCCTACACGAGTGTGTTAACTGGTAATTGGGGCTGGTGTTAGGAAGAAGATGGCCGTGGCTGTAATTAGGTACCATCCTGGCTTTTGAACGGCCATAATTAGGTACAATACCGAGATTTTTGTTTAGAGTAGAAGTAGTGAAACTTCGAAATACCACTTCTAGGATAGGTAAGGTGTGAAACGAAGCAACCTCTTCTCAGCTATCCTCACGAACCTGAGTTAACCCCTCTCCAACCCTCTTTATCACAATCACATTTATTGGCAAAGCCAGAAATAGAACCCGGGATTAAGGGATGGTAGCCAACAACGGTAGCAATTAACACTACGAGGCGGTTAATATTCTGAACCATCGCGAGAAGTTTTTGCACACTCATAATGATGGAACACAGATACAAAGCTTCCGTCAGACTTCTAGTGACGCATGCGTCGCGTCGGCAAGCTGTGGATGAGGTGGTCCACGTTAATCTACCACCGAGCACGTATTGCGGCTACAACCTTGATCTCTGTTTATCGAGCGCATACAATTATTGTTATTTTTACTCCAATATGAGCTGCCTGAATATCAACAAATTACATGGCGAAACAGTGTAGGCCTGCCGAATGGCGTTCCTCTTCACCACTGCCAGACAAGAATAACTTTCTTTTTACCGTGTACACAGACAGACCAATACTATACACTAAGAGATGCTTTTAAAAATCCATTTTCGTTGTGGTTCAAAGGAGTTCAACAGTTATAATTAGGGCTCGGGTTTTTAGGTAAATAAATATTTTTTATGTAAATACATATTTTAAGCATTCTTTTCTACAAATACATAACTTCCTGCTTTTCACTTATTAGCACATAATAAGACATAATATTTACATCTTTCAGTTTATTGCATTTTTGTTCCGTGTTACTTCAACGGGGAAGAACTTGTGAGCCAACTAATCTTCATGCAGAGCGTATGTCAGCTTGCAACTGTGTTATTCTTAACTTGCCACCCCGTGCCACTCACTGTGAAAGAAGGGGATTTCCTTGTCCATAACCATATTGCACCACGTGCTAGGCTTCCCCCACAGCTACCTGGAACCAGTGTCACTCACATGCAGTTCATTTCTGGCACTGTGAAGTGTAAGCAGTTCTACGATGCCTAAAGTAAAAGTAACTACAAGTTAATGTCTGCAACAGTATGTTGCAGAATATAAAGATAATTTTACATCTGATGGGGGCATTCTATTCTGCCAACCATGTGGGAAAGCAATCAAGGCTGAACAGCGATCTCAAGTTACACAACAGCTCGAAGGCAAGAAACATATTGCCGCAGTTTGCCTTCAGAAGAAGTGTTTCGCGATAATCGACGGTCATTTGTGATGGACAACCTGAAGATGTATCTCGTTGTGTATTGTAATTCTTCATCAGACAGTGAGGCATAGCATTCGTGAGTACTGCATATTGTTTATATTCACATTAATAAACTACATTATAATTACATATTTTTACTTTTTTTTCCACATATTTTAGGTATTCTTATTACGTAAAAAATACATATTTTCCTGATTTTTAGCACCTAAAAATCCGAGCCCTAGTTATAATATTTACAAATTATTGCTTATTTTACACACAGGTTATTTACAGAAATGTGTAAATTGACAGGATGTTATTAATTTAAGTAGGAATAATGTACTTACGCTGTTGACAATGACAGACCGTCGGAGTTTATAGCTGGACCTTACAGGGTGCAATGCACTGTGGACTTTGTTCATAAGAACTGTCCCTCTTCTACGCCCGCTAGCTCGACTCACTAATCCCCACATGTCCATTTGGCCACATAATACAATAGGAGATGGTAACGTGTGATCAAATGACACTACATCCGTATTCTGCCCGGAAGATGGCACGCATGTCTTCGTATAACACAGTAACTCTATTGTTGTTGCTTATTTTAGGGGATGCGACGTCGTGGTTACATAGCCCCGTGTATGTGTGTGTGTGTGGAAATTTGTGTGATAACCTGTGTCATTGTGATGAATGTACTAGTGTGTTTATTTGTAAATTGGGGATAGGATTGGGAAGGAGGCAGCCGTGACCTTAAGTTAGGAACCATACCAGCTTTTGCATTGAGTAGAAGTGTGGGAAAAAAAAAACTTTCAGGATAGCTGAGGTGAGAATCGAACCCTCCTATTCTCAGTTTTGCCTCACGAGAATGAATGTACTCTGTTCCAGCCCTCCGACTAGAATTCATTATTTTTGGCAGACTTGGGAATCTAAACCGGACCTCCGGGGCGACAGCTAAAGAATGCTAGCCGCTACACAAAGAGAGACACTATACTGGGTCCCGAGACCCATTCAAAATCCTTAGGGTGATTATTCCTCCATGATCCCGGCCGAAGCCGTCGGATTTTTTAAGAGCGTTAAAATCCCTCAGTATGCCTTCCTTCGGAGGGGAAGTAAAGCCAGCGCTCCCATGTCATAGATTTATGGCATGTTAAAGAACCTTCCACTAATTGCACCTGTGTGAAGCTAAATTGTATAGGTTAAGAATGTAAACAAGGCTCTTAGGTTTCTACGTTCGTTGCCAAGAGCCGACTGCGGTGGCGTCTAGTAGCTAAGTTCTGAACTTGGCCTAGTAGTCGTTGACGGTGGCGCTTGGCGGCAAAAGTAGGAACTATTCAAAAAATTCTAAGTTGCAGTACTTAAATTTAAAAAGCAGAGAACACACACTAATAGAGTCATCACAATTAACACCGGTTATCAGACAGATTCTGCACACCCAAAGTACACGGGGCTACATGACCGCATTGTCGCAGCCCCTAAACTTAAGAACCAACCAACCTCTATGATGGCAGTACAGTGAAATACACTGACCGGCAAAAAAAGTGGAACAGTTAAAAAAAGTAATATAAATAGTATAAATCTAGCCTTGAAAAAAAAATTAATCACATTTTAAAAGCTTTTCATGCATTAGAACAAACATCTGAATCATCCGTGAATAGGCCTAGAAATTGATAATATGACATTTCTTAGGGTGGTTTATTACCACCAATTACCCCGAATCCTCGATGTGCCTATCTTAATGGTTTTATGGCGGGAAGCGGACTGGAAGCGTTTAAGGTTTATGAGTGTTGCAGCTCGCTTATTGTTGTTAACTGGCACTTGTTGAACACGTGTGTACCATTGTCACACATTTTAGCAAGTTATCCATTTGCAGTTCACACTAAAACATGCCTCTTAGCCGTGAAGAAGCTGCACTGGCAGTTGCATTGGTGGAGGATGGCCGCAGCTTCCGTTATGTTGCTGAGGTCATTGGATCATCTCTCGGTAGCATACATCGTGCAGTGCAACGTTACAGAGAGCTCCGAACATACGACAGGAGACGAGGGTCAGGCCGTAGAAGAAGCACAAGTGCCAGGGATGACAGATTTCTCACCCTCCAAGTTCTGCGTGATCGGCATACCACAGCAGTTCAGGCACGAAATCAACTGGAAAATGTCAGAAATGTGAGAGTGAGTGAGCGAACAGTAAGAAGAAGGTTTGTAGAAGCTCATCTTTCGTCCAGGAGACCTGCACGTGGACCCGGGGAGAGGTACAGCCCTGTTGCTTTCTCCTCCAGGACTCCATTTGGAGGTGGCTCGGTTATGGTGTGGGGTGGCATCAACGTTATGGCCCGCACTGAGTTGGTGTGCATCGATCACGGGACGCTCAA
Organism: Meconema thalassinum; assembly: GCA_946902985.2. Classification (NCBI taxonomy): domain Eukaryota; kingdom Metazoa; phylum Arthropoda; class Insecta; order Orthoptera; family Tettigoniidae; genus Meconema; species Meconema thalassinum. Next base: position 792,882,622 of record OX336390.1, read on the forward strand.
TTCCCAAAGGTACATCGAAGAGATCCTGATGAACCATGTGATGCCCTTTGCGCCTTTCATTGGTCAGAATTTCATGCTGATGCAGGATAATGCCCGCCCTCATACTGCTCGCTGTGTTGTACAATATCTGCAGGAAGTGGAGATTCAAACCCTGGACTGGCCAGCTCGTAGTCCTGACTTGAACCCCATCGAACATGTATGGGATACGCTTGGAAGGAACGTTAGACAGCATGACCACACCACCTTGGCACAACTGAGAACATCGCTGCTGGAGGAATGGGATCGCATCCCGGCAGATGCCATTCGACGAGTTGTGAACAGTATGCCTGAGCGTTTACAAGCTGTCATAGACGCTAAAGGTGGAAACACCCGTTTTTAGTGACCAGTGTTCTCTTGCAGTGCAGTGCAAACATTAATACTGTTTTGTTTGGCAATACGTTTGATAAACACCAGCCCAAAAGCATTACTAAAAAATAGAAAATTGTAAGATTTGCAAAATGTAACGAAATTTGTGAGTTAAAGCTTGTTGTAAAATATGATTCGGTATTTTCTGTTGCCAACCATCTAAATTTACATGAATAATGCAAATATTGAAAAACCGATACATTTTAGTGGAATAAATTAAGAAATTATATAAAAAATTAAAGTCTTCCACTTTTTTTGTCGGTCAGTGTAGATAAGATCCCATGTATAGAAAGACCAAAGTAGTGAGTTCTCAGTTGCGATCTACTGTATTCTGCACGAAAGACGTTTGTAATGAAATGAAACATCGCTCAGTATTCTGCTGTACAGGAAGGAAAAGCTATGTGGACTCAGGGCATCTTGTCCATAGACGTCGCGCGAATGATTGTTGAAACACAGGCAGGTGGGAACAATAACATGAGGGTACTCGAAATGATGGCATAAAGAGTGAGTAAGGAATCAATAGCTGGCCCCATGGTGTTGGGGTAGCGCGCCTGTTCTTACTCAGAGGCCCCGGGTTCGATTCCCGGCTCCGTCAGTGATTTTAGAAACTGACGTGAGGGCTGGAAGGTGGTGTACTCAACCACGTGAGGACAATTAAGTAGTTGTCTGACTGTGAGGCAGCGCCCAGATCACGAAAACCAAGATTAACGGCCGAGGGGACCCGATGCGCTGATCACGCGTCACCCCAATATCTGCAGGCTAAATGGCTGGGCAGCTGTCGCTTGGTAGGCCTAGGCCCTTAATGGGCTGTAGTGCCGGGGGTTTTAAAGTTAAGGAATCAACACGCTGGATGAGGCTGTGCATAGGAACCGGCTTATATCATGGTGCAGCCATGTGATGCTAAAGAATAATGATAAATTCTCTAGTAAACTGATAAACAGATATGGACCCAGAAGACGAAAGTTAGACTTGGTGTTGAACGATTCGAAGACTGCTACAATGCAATCTGGGTATAAGATTTCACTCATTCACAACGTCCACTTGTACAGACTTGCAGTCTATAATGAAAATGAATAAATGCATTTTTCAGATCTGAAAGAGGGTGGCCTATCAAAGAGACTGCCTGCCTGCCTGCCTGCCTGCCTGCCTGCCTGCCTGACTGTAACAGGCTGCCTGCGGGCAACCCCTGTTAACAAAATATACCACCTAATGGGCGTAGCACCTCCAGATATCCGAAGAAGAACGGCAGCTGAAATAGAAAGAAAGAAGCAGGAGACGGACGCAAGACGCCCCCTATTTGGAAGTGAACATCAACTACCAAGACTGAAATCGAGAAAAAGTTTCCTCCAGACGACACAACCAATTCAGACACCACCTGCAAACCGTCGGATACAACTCTGGCGTAGCTTACCATCAGAGAAATGTTGGGACAACCCCAACGAAGAACTTGCTGCAGGTCATCACCTCCCATACGAGACATGGAAGGTCCTTAATAGACTGAGGACTGGAGTATCTCGGTGTAAGGTGAACATGAAGAAATGGGGATTCATCTCAGAGGACGAACTATGTGAGTGTGGTGAACATCAAGACCACCAGCACCTACTCAACTGCAGGAAACTATCAGAACCTGTCTCCATGGACGATCTGGTAGCCGCCAGTGATAAGGCAGTTCGTGCAGCGGAATTCTGGGCATCACGTGGAATATAAAGATGCACACATACTTTGTAATCTTTGTATATATATATGTTATGTTCTGGACACGTATAAATAAATAAATCAAAGAGAATGGTTACGCCAGTCTTTCCACGGTGGAAAAAAAAGCAGATTTGGTGAGAAATCTTAAGAAATCCCACACACGATATCAATCAATTGACGCAATACATGGCATGTAGAGCCGAGAGCGACTAACAATGAAGAAATAGGATAGAGGGCCCACGGCAAAATCACTTGTTTCCACCACTGAAACAAAGAAGGATTATGAACAACCAATAACGGATGGAACCCAGCCACCTCTCAAAATATTACTAAATTAAGTTGCACAATTGCCGCGAGGATTATTAAGGCAATATTCGGTACGCTCGAAACATTAGGATTCATAAAGCAGTGGTCACAGAAAAATTGAATTTCCACATGTACAGACAGTGCTAACGTCAAGCTAGTGATTTTAAAGCTGGAGTACCCACTACTCTTTAAAATATTTTCCGGCAATCAGGTCTGGCACTGTATGAAGCACATGAAAATGCCGGACCAATGAACATATTCTTTTTTTTTTTATCGCGGGGTTAATTTGAGTGTAATAAAGATTCTAACTTAGTCCACTGGCTGTTTATTGATGTGTAACATCTTTCCACTCGGTTGCTGGATATTTTTTTGGGAGTGATTTTGAAAAAATGGGACTGAAGTGTAAGACGCACTGCCAGCTGGATCGTATCCTTCCTGGACATTCATCAACACACACAAATCTTTTTATTTACACACTAATAATACATAACAATTCCAAGACTCGCGTCTTTGTCTTCACTGCCTAATTGATATTTCTACTCTCGCACTGCCTTCTTGATTGTTCTCGCACTGCCTTCTTGATACTCTGCTGCTAATCATATCAATATGACTCATTTTAACAGAATCCATATGAAATTACGTGTTGGTCTGTGAATCAAGAGGTCCGGGAACTGGGCAAGCCTTTCATGATCTACTCGCAAGTTGGCCTATTTATAAGGAATTTAAGGTTATGAGCGGTGTCGCGTCTATTAATCTAGTTGATCCATATCGTATTTTCTTTATTTAGGCTAGTGCTGGTGGAAGCTACAAATCATCTAATAAAATGAGTTCCGTATTATAAACTACAATATCTCTAAAATACTCCCTTTTACAATATATTAATATTTGTGCCAATAATATTATAAAATACCGGTGTATCAACAATTTCATGTGAGGTTTCTTCCATGTCAGATGCTACACATCATATGCGACTACTGTAAGGCTCGTAAAGTTTTTGTTTTTATTTGTTTGTTTTTCTCATCATGGCCTCACGGCAAATAAGATGAATAAAAACTGATGCACTGACTGGTGTCGATAATTCTAAACAACGGGGCGTCGGAATTTGAAACATGTAGAGCCGAGAGCGACTACCTATGAAGAAATAGGATAGAGGGCCCACGGCAAAATCACTTGTTTCCACACTTGCCCAGAAAACTCATAGCCTGGTAGTAAGTTCAAAACCACAAAAACTAGACCTTAGCACAATGTTAACATTTACAGAAAGCCTCCTATGTGAGTATGCTGTAACGTTTCATCATTTCCCGCAAGGCTGAATATGACATACATGACAAATAGACCTGTTGTAATATTTTCATTTAAGTTTATTTTTCTTCGCAAATGAATATCTGAGTTTTTACACAGCCAACGACAAAGAAATCAATATTTTGTAGAAATAAAGCAGCTATTCGAGCATCAGAATGACTTAGTCGGCGATAACAATACAGCATTAAACAAGAGGTAGCAAGGTGTTGAACGCGATGAACTGAAACATCACAGGTCGTCCGCGCTTTCTCTTCAGTTATTTGGGTTAGCCTGCCGATACCATTGAATTTGCTCAACCCTCTGAGGTATAACATGAACACTAGATATTTCTATAATCCAAGTACATCTCCTGAAAGAAAGAAAGAAAGAAAGAAAGAAAGAAAGAAAGAAAGAAAGAAAGAAAAGTGATTTTCCAAAGCGAACGGGTTCAAGTCCCATGGGTCCTCTAAGGTTTAATTTTTCCCAGCATGATGTTAAATGCCATCAAAAAATACAGTAGATGCCGATATACAAGCCACACAATAAAACAAGTCTTCAGAAATCTACCTGCACCCAACCGAAGGCCTATTGGCTAAAACAAAAAAAGTTAAAACTCTGGTTTTCGTCGTTAGTATGAGTATGCATGCAATACACACGGTGAAGGGCAATGAATGAAACGGAGATGTTATTAAATGATTTATATAAGTTATATAAAATCAAAGAAATCAATATTTTATAGAAATAAAGCAGCTATTCGAGCATCAGAATGACTTAGTCGGCGATAACAATACAGCATTAAACACGAGGTAGCAAGGTGTTGTACGCGATGAAACCTACATTTGACCGTACAAAGAAGGTATGTGAATATAATAACAAGTAATATGTAATGTAATTTTTTGGTTCGCGTGAGATCCAGTGGAAGTGCAATTCTAGAACTGTAGGTCTGAATCATGAATGGCATTTATCTTCGTTGTTGTTGTTGTTGTTGTTGTTGTTGTTTTTGTTGTTGTTGTTGTTATGAATATATTCAATGTTTTGTGGCACTCCGAAGCATCATTCAGAAGCATTTAAGCCAGTTAGCAATATCATAAATTAATATTCTGATAACCGTACGGAATACTCAGTGAAAATAGTAGGCCCTAACTGAATAACTTGAAATGCATGTTAATAGGGAGAGAAATATTGTTGTACCGTTATCTAACGACCGATGTTAAGTCTCACCACCTCCTAACAGGCCAAATATCCATGACTTGATCATTGTTCGGTTGACGAAGATAATTCTAGTATTTCACGCAGACACACGGAGCTACGTCAAGTTTACTGCTGTCTAGACGTCTCAGAGCGGTCTCAAATAAGTGCCAAGAATAGTATGGAATCACTTCACTTGATATACTTCTGAATGTAAGCAGGTCACTTGCCAGCAAGGTGCACGTTTTTTCTTGCGCGTGAAGCAAGATACGTTTAATTGCTACGTTAAACAGCCGCCATCTTCGTTTCCTGACCAATAGCGTATTCACTCGAGTTGATAAGGTAGCGCAAACTGCTTAAAACAGTAATATTTCTTGTTTCAATACTGTCCATCAATGAGATGCATATCCTTATCATCTGTAAATAGGAAAATCTCTTAAGTCTAATCAGTGCCCCTCCGCCTAAGAAACTATGGAAAAAAATAAGAGTTTAGTTTAACTAGAAATGTTAATTTGGCCCAATGTAGTCAGTAAGTTGCCTAAAACTTGAAAAGATGAAACAGAAATAAATATTGGATTGATTTAATATCAGCCACCATATAGTCACCGCAACAAATTACAAATACGACATTGGAATGTAATGCTTAGTTATGTAAGAGAGCGAGATAGCGAGTATATGTAGATGCAGGGCTGAGGCTCTAAAAAGAATTTCATCGAGAGTATTTCAGGGTTTTCTTTTAATTCAATGTGTTTTTAAAAATCTCAACGTACCTTTGGCGGCGAAAGAACATTAGACTTTTCTCCGACAGCTATAAGACCAGTTAGAAAACTGTATCATCTCGATGTTCAAAAACGACTGGCGGTCTTCTCACAGCTCATTAAGAGGGCGTATTCATAGTACTGACCGGTACTCCAAACCCGTAACGGTGTAAAGCTTGGCAATTACCAAACAGGTGAAATTTAGATATTTTCCCTTTAATGTGTGTGTATTTCGCTTTTCAGAGATCAGTTTCGTCAGGGATCTTTCACGACCGACGGTAATTACCGAGGAAGGCAACTTCATAAATATTTTTGTATCCTGAAATTAAATATCAACCATTATTATTATTATTGTTAAACAAAGAACAAAGCTTATAGTTTTACTTGCTTTAATATCTCGCAATCACAGGTAGCTTCTACAGTTGGACAATCACGAACAGTTCAAATTACGTTCCCCTGTTGATTTCCAAACGATGAGGTATCTAATTTCGTATTTCATAAGAACAATACTAATATTTCGATGACTACCACAATAATATGACCTTCGATTTCACACTTAAGGATTACTTCGTTCTTCGTTAATCTTAACGATACATTCAGGTTATATTCAAAACACAAATTTCAGCACAAAACTGTGAATAATATAAATGGAAAGTCGAAACACTAACCGCCATCTATCATCTTATAAAGGAGTACTTAAAGAGATTAACTTATGTTGGGAGTTGGATAATCACGAACAATTCAAATAACGTTCCCCTGTTGATTTTCAAATGATAGGATACAAATACTGACAATAAAGCACTATCCCAGCACAATTTCCATGATTGGATCGCAAATGCGACCGTAACGCAGTGGTCTATACTGTATTTCTTCCAGTGTTGTCTCAGTTTTTCGTTTTTCACCCAATTGTTTTGTATCCATGCGGGATGATTTCTCTTTAATCCAATATTTTTAATATATATAGGTTGTGCGAGACACTATTCAAGAATGTTGATGAAATGCAAAGAGGAGCAACACTTTCGTCAGACCGGAACGATGGTGTTTGAAAATCAACAGGACGCAGTTTCAACTCTTCGTGATTTTGTTTAACATAACATAATCTTGAAGTACACTTTTAACAGAAGATAGATTCAGAGTTCCGTTCGAATTTTCATTGGAGTTAATTGAAATTGTATGTTTAATTGTGTGATCTGACTATCCGTCCAGAACGAGTAAAATTGCTCCACACAAATCGGTCAACGAAGGATTATTCCTTTGAAGGGGTATTTAGTGAAGGACTCTTCCGGAAGAAATGCCTGAAGAGCGGGTTGCAATTCACCTCGTTAGAACTACCAACAATATTTTCATTGAATCTTTTTTTTTTAAATCTACACAAGAGGAGATCTTCCGTATATATCCTATCCCAGATTATAAAATATCTTACTTTCATAAGAAGATAATTGCCATGTTACAATGGTGTATTTCAACGTGTAAGAATTGGGGCAGCTGCCATTAAGAGTAATAGATGCGTTGATTTCATAATATTTGGACAGACGTCAAAATTTGAGTGACTTTGATAAGAGTCAAATCATACTGGCCCGGCAACGGGATTAAAACATTGCCGAAACGGTAAGGCTTGTGGGATGCTTACAATCGGCTGTAGAGCGTGCTAACTGACAGGAGGCTCAACAAAGAGTATGTACACTCACCCACCGTTTTGGATCTTGCGTTAACGACAGTTCATAAAATTCTCTCTTCCTCCTTATGGTTTTATCACATGTGAGGAAAGAGGGATGCTCTGATAAATTTGCAATATTCCAATATAATCTGTGCGCGTGTTTGGATAGTAATGGTGAGTTGTTTTGCACCAAAGTTTTTAAACGATTGATAAGACAGAATCTGAAAAATTATAATGTATGCAGCCGAATTAAATCAGAAACCTCTATGGACATCAAATTGGCAGGTGAAAAGCTGAAGGAAATAGGAGACTTCAGTTACTTAGGAAGCAAAATAACCAGTGATGGACGAATCAAAGAGTATATAAAATGAAGGTTGGCTCAGGCAAGGAAAGCATTTCTACAAAAAAGGAATCTGTTGACATCGAATATAGATTTAGGTATTAGGAAGTCTTTTTTGAAAGCCTTTGTCTGGTGCGTGGCACTCTATGGAAGTGAAACTTGGACTATTGGTGCAGCAGAAAAGAGGAGAATTGAAGCGTTTGAAATGTGGTGTTACAGGAGAATGATGAAGATCAGATGGGTAGATAGGTTACAAATGAAGAGGTATTAAGACGAGTGGGAGAGGAGAGATGTTTCCGGCGATTGCTAATGAAGAGAAGAGATAGATTGGTAGGACACATGCTAAGACACTCAGGAATAGCAAGCTTAGTTATGGAAGGATGGGTCGAGGGCAAGAACTGTAGGGGTAGACCAAGGTTAGAATATGTTAAACAGATTGCCTTGGATGTATGGTGTGGTAGCTATGTAGAGATGAAACGATTAGCTCAGGACAGGGAGGCATGGAGAGCTGCGTCAAACCAGTCAAAAGACTGAAGACTCAAAACAACAACATGCTTTACGGCACTAATTGCACCAACCGAGTTAGCTCAGCGCGAAGAAGGCGCTGTCAAAATTAGATACCTACCTATCATCGACCATCCAGTAATATCCCACGCCTACTTGCTTTTCTTAATTGTCCACGACCATTTCTTTCAAATACTTCGTTAAACTGAATCAATCGTTAAGACTTAAGGTACGGTACAGTGAGGAGTTTCTGGTTCAAATCGCGCAGACGGCTTATACGATTTCCAATTAATGATTTAATAGCACGTTCTTCGTATATAAATAGACCGAGATACTCGTATGTAGTAGGCCTACTTGATGGTTAATGAGGAAAGATGCGCTTGCAATAACCAATAGAATCGAATGCAGCAAACAACTCAAATGGCAGCTAAGCACCCTGGTCTTTCTAGAGCCCTAACCGACAGTAATCCGAGGGGTAAGAACACGAACCAACTACATAATATTGGGGTGCAAGAAATCATCAACTCGAGAGGTGAGCCAAGCCTAATCCAACACAAGGACTACTATAGCAGAAATCACAAAATAGTTTTTGGTATTACGACACACAATGCATCAATCATGTCGTGCATGCATAAGGCTGCGTAGTCGCCAATTCGTCTCAACAATAAAAATCACGCGTGCTTCATGGTACAAGTGATTCACAATCGACGGGTGGTAGTAAAAACAGCCGTATTTCTGTCTTGTAGCACATACGAAGATGTAACTACGCGCTAAATATAAAGAAACTCTGGTTAGTTGTTAATTCATTTTAGGGGCGTAGTACATCTTGATTATCTGCCGCGTGTAGTTAGACGTGCGTTGAACTTGTCTGAGAACCTGTATCTAGGCTATGTGATGACTGTAGGAATGTGTGTAACTGTATTAAGGACAGGGAAGAGGTAGGTAACCTGGGACTTGAGGTAAGGTACTATCCCGGCATTTGCCTGGAAGGAGCGTGAAAAAACTCAGGGAAAAACTACACTCAGGATAGCCACTTTCAACGCCGGGGTTCGAACCTGCATTCTCAGGACTTGCTGCAGCTACCCTCGCGGCCGTGGTGCACGATTTTAACGATCACGGCTACGCCGCAGGACATTCAACGAACAACACGTGTTAACGTATAGCTTAATACAGAAGTAACTGACAAGAAAAGAAGACCAAACAAACGCAATGAACAACTAACAGTCTAACCGTCTGTCACCATATTTTCCTGCATACAGTATTACATTACGCAACTGTCTGCAGAGATAACGTGCTACTCTTTGGGCAACTTTGGATGCAGCTGCAAAATAAAAAATCCTATCATTCCAGGCATGCCTTATTCCTAAAAACAACTGGGAATTAACTTTCACAGGTGCGTTGCAGCTGTGCACGTTTAATCATACACCACGACTCCAGTGGGGAGCTGCAACAAATCTAGAGGTAGGTGGTTCGAATTCTGGCGATGGCAGCAGCCATCCTGAGTGTGGTTCCCCCTGTTTTTTTTTTCATTCTCCCTCCACATAAATGCCGGAGCGGTACCTAATTTCAGGTCTCCTACCCCAATCTTTTACCTTAATAATTACACACAACTACAGCAACCACAGGTTAACAGACACACCCAAGTATCCGGGGCTGATGGCCAATATATTCCTAGCTCCTAAAAAGGAATGAACAGCATCGCTGACATTTATTTGACATTATGGAGTGAGACAGAGCATTTCAGAGCATGCCGATAGATAGAACGCAGTGTGGTCTTTAGTTGAAGGACGCATATACAGTCACAGACGAGTCCGGGAGGGAACCAAAGGGACGGAATATTAGTTTAGCAAGCAACACAAAGCCGCACGGGGGCGTCTCACACCACATAACACAATTAGCCTCCAGACGGGAATGTAGAGGCACAAAGGGGAGGGGCACTTTTCTCCAGGTGTCAAAGAGCTTGTAATCCAATCCACAATCGAAACCAAGTACCTGCTGTATTCAGTAATTAGAAGGAACAGCAATAGCAGACAAGCCAATATTGATCAGAACTTTTTTTTTTTTTTTTTTTTTAGCGTATGGCTTTTAGTGCCGGGAGTGTCCGAGGACATGTTCGGCTCGCCAGTTTTTTTGTAGCTGCTTCGAGACGGACACCCAATGGGTGAGCTACAAGTACCGTTGGGGAGGAAAGGAGGGAAGTTGGAATGTAAGGACGAGGAGTTGGAAGGTATCGGCTGTGGCCTATAGTTAGGGACCAACCCCGGCATTTGCCTGGAAGGAAGATGGGAAACCACAGAAGACCATCTTCAAGGTTGCCGGCGGGGGGATTCGAACCTCCTCGCCTCCCGGATGTGAGCGATTGCCATCAGTCATGCCGTAACCACCACGGCTAACTCACCCGGTTGATCAGAACTATCTTCCCTAGATGTAGGCATACGTGCAAAAATAGCCAAAATACATTGGTCGAAAAATATTTTCAACATTTATTAAAACGTAGTGATATTAATTTAAATAAGCCTCTGTGGCTTAGGCGGCAGCACGCCGGCCTCTCACCGCTGGATCCATGGTTCAAATCCCGGTCCCTCCATGTGAGATGTGTGCTGGACAGAGCGGAGGCAGACAGGTTTTTCTCCGGGTACTCCGGTTTTCCCTGTCACAATTTCATTCCCGAAACGATCTCCACTATCATTTCATTTCATCTGTCATTCATTTAATCATTGCCTTGGGAGAGTGCGACAGGCTTCGGCAGCCGGCACAGTTCATATCCTCGCCGCTAGATGGGGGCTTCATTCATTCCATTCCCTGACCCGGTCGGTCGACTGGGAGCAGGTTGTGGATTTTCATTTTCATTAATTTAAATCATATTGAAGAGCTTTCCTTATTGACGGTTTAATCTAAATTTGACAAAGGTGTAAAAAATGTATTCAATACCAATTGTTATTCATTCAGATTACATTTATTTAATGCAAAATGTTGCTTATTTTGTCTTGTCCGAACAAAAACAAAGAAAAAGTAATATTTCTCTAAATGGCGTAAATTAAAACGAGACTGGGTTTTAGGATTTTTATCGATACATACGTCATGTGAAAAGAAAAAAAAAAGATAGATTTTCGATCAGTCTATTGGTAAGTAACTTGAAAGTGTTCTAACTGAAATGTACCTTTTGCCATGTAAGAAAGACACCCAAAATATTTGTTAACACTCCGAAAATATTCTACCAAACACACAAGTCATTTCTCATACTACAAGAAAAATATATTTCACTGCGATAAACAACCACAACTAATAATAAAATAAGTTGCGTATAAGATTGAATACGAAAACAATAAAAACTGACTGGTCAGCTTTAAGGATTATTATCTTGGACAAAATACATTTTAAATAGTATGGCATATATGCGCATTCTTCAATAACTTCTTACTGATGATGATGACGACTTTAGCCTGCGGAGGGACCTGGTACAGATATTTCGAGTTGGCGCTCGTAGGTGTCCTGCACGTCGTGATAAGAAGGAAATGCATGATGAAGACGTCACAAACATCCAGGCTCCGAACCAGGAGAATTAACACGAAGTTAAAATCCCACAACCCAGCCGTGAATCAAACCCGGGTATATTTGAACCAAAGACTGCGCCCTCTCCACTTCGTCACTTGCTGGTGTCACCTGAAAATTCCAACACTCGTAGAGGTAAGAGATAATTATTTTAGAAGCAAATTTCCTGAAGTAATTACTGGAAGGTAGCATCACAGCTTTTGCTAGATTAGCCTATGTTCGAGTTCCCATTACTGTGCCAGTTATTGATGCTTTCGTATGCTCCTTGATTTATTATAGCTTTTGAAGATTTTATAAGCTCTCCTTTTATTTCTATCCACTCATAGATCCGCTTAAAAATATGAATATTTCAGAACACTTTAAATGCAAGACATTCCAAAATGAATGTAAACTCAAAAGTAATTGGGTAGTGACATCAAATTGGCAGGTGAAAACTTAAAGGAAGTAGGAGACTTCTGCTACTTAGGAAGCAAAATAACCAGTGATGGACGAAGCAAAGAGGATATAAAAAGTAGGTTGGCTCAGGCAAGGAGAGCATTTCTACAGAAAAGAAGTATGTTGACATCAAATATAGATTTAGGTATTAGAAAATCATTTTTGAAAGCCTTTTGTCTGAGGCGTGGCGCTCTATGGAAGTGAAACTTGGACTGTTGGCGCAGCAGAAAAGAGGAGAATATATGCGTTTGAAATGTGGTGTTACAGCAGAATGATGAAGATCAGATAGTAGATAGAGTAACAAATGGAGAAGTATTAAGACGAATATACGAGGAGAAATGTTTCTGGCGACTGCTAACGAAGAGAAGAGATAGGTTTTTAGGACATATACTAAGCCACCCAGGAATAGCAAACTTAGTTATGGAAGGAAGGGACGAGGACAAGGAACTGTAGGAGTAGACCAAGGTTAGAATAAACAGATTGCCTCGGATGTCGGGTATGTTAGCTATGTAGAGATGAAACGATTATCAAGGAGAGGGAGGCATGGAGTGCTGCATCAAACCAGTCAAGAGACTGACGATTCAAACACACAATGATATGTCAAACCTGGATTATCTTCCTGTTGTTACCTGATTAAATTGCATATTATTGCTTTATTACAACAGAGTACAATAGCTACAACTACTAGGCCTACTACAGTGAAACCCCTCATATCCGAACCCCGGAAATCCGAAATCCCGGGTAGTCCGAACGAGGATCTTTCGACAATTTGAAGTTGGAAAAAATACACGCAAAAAAGAGAAACTTATTTATTTGGTCATAAAACAATCATATACTCTGCTTTATGACCGTATTTTACATAATTAGTTGAAAAATTAACAAGACATAGAGTTAGCATAGTGTAAAATTGCCTACATAGACTACTTATCCCATCCAGGATTGAGAAACGGAAACGTTGGTTATTATTATTATTATTCCGTAGGTAATCACTTTGCTAAAAGAATGAAATAGCAATAGAAACACACAAAATATCACTTCATCTTTCACTTGAAATCAGTTATCTTCAATATTGTAGAAGTGACGAAAAACTTCCCGCGGAGGCAATTGCGCGCCAGCGTCGCACTAAGATGGCATCGGTTGGCGTGGCTGCTGGCTTGTTGTTTTACGAAGCGCAATGCGATGTCAACAGGAGATGCAGCTTCAGTATAAATCACATTGTCTGCCGAAGTTTCTTCTTCCTCACTGTCATTAGCTACATTGCCGTCATGTTGACTTTGGATCCGACTCACTATTTCATATTCGCTGTTTACGCCAAATCAGCCTGCCTCGCTCAATGTAGGCTACAGTCCTTTACCGTAACGAGGGCTGGTCATTATGTTATGGATATCTTTCGGCTAATCCGAACAAATTGAAATCCGAACAGGCTACTGCCCCAATTAGTTCGGATTTGAGGGGTTGTACTGTACTACTACTACTACTACTACTGAAATAAGCATAACATTGAAAGAACTCGCTAACAAGCAGAGGGATTACTGTGAAAAAAGTGACTATGATTTACAACTGCATGCCCTTTGACTGCATCAGTTATTGGACCCTGAATTATGAGTTGAGCCGTGGCCATCGTAAACCTGGAGGCCTTACACTTGTTTGACGTCACAAGAAGCGCGCACACTCGCCAAGCTAAACATTCAGCCACAAATATGACCACCTAGTGGTGTATCGGCTAGCATGCTTGGCTATCGGCCCAGAAGTCCTGGTTCGATTCCCGGCTCTGCCAAGAAATTTAATTCTGGTCTGAGGGCTGGAACGAAACGGTGTACACTCAGCCTCGTGAGGCAAAGACGTGTGTTCTATTCCCACCTCGGCCATCTTGGAAGTGGTTTTCCGTGGTTTCACACTTCTACTCCTAGCAAATGCCAGGATGGTTCCTAACTTAACCCCTTAACGCTCAACATTTTTCGAGTTACTTTTGCATGAATGATTGGTGGCTACATAAATATTATGTGATCACTTTCATTGAACACTCATATGCACGTGATAAAATGTTGTTGTTGATTCTCTTAGGCGCTTTGCGACATCGTGGTCATGTAGCCCCGTGTATTTGTGAGTGTGTGTGTGTGTAGAATGTGTCTGTTAACCTGTGTCACTCTGATGTCTGTACTAGTGGGTGTATGCGATACATTGTGCTATATCCTTAGTTGCATGAATTATTATTTAATCGTATGGTAATTTATACAATATACAATTATACATAACAAGGTAATATTCAAACTTTAAAGTCCATCCTTCTCAACCATTCGGTTAAATCGGGTGTGAGAGCGAACGAATCGTCAGGAATGCCAGGGTACGAATAAAGAGGACAGCATTGGACCAGATGTTCGATAGTTGCATGAATGATGTTCATTGATGTTTGGAGGCCAAATATGAAGCCACCTTTCGTATTTGGGGAGCGTACCAGTCTGATGCAAATTACGCCTATGTAAACTCATCTAAGATACTATTTTGCAAAACAGAGAGAAAAATTAAGTTGAGCATACAGAAAAAAAATATTGGTGGCTACATATTTAGCCACTAACCTATAAGGGGTGTCAAAGTCACGGCCGTCTACTTCCTAATCCTAACTTGACTTACAAATACACAGAATAACACAGCCATCGCAATAAGACAGGTTATCTGACAAATTCCACACACATCTAAATACACGTGACCACATGACTACAATGTCGCAAAGCCCTAAATAAATCACCAACAAACTCATATGATTCTTTCACAGAAAATTGCAAGGAAATGCAATATGCCGAAAATGTAAAGAGAGCCATACACTCAGAGTATATTGAAAACAAACAAAAACTAAAATGAAATGGGCCGTTGTTGTCAAATCGTTTCAGGGGCTTGTCACATCTTGGTCATCAACCCCGTGTATTTGAGGGTGTGGTAATTTTTTTGATAACCTGTGTCTCTGTGCTGACTGTAGTAGTAGTAGTAGTAGTAGTAGTGTGTGTAGCCGTAAATAGGATCGTGGATGGGGTAGATGCCCCAAGGCTTGAAATAAGGTATATTTCCGGCATTTACCAGGAATATCTCGGGGATCATCCATACTGACTACTGTCAGCACCGGGATTAGAACGACCCGATCGTCAGACTTGCAGCAGCTCCACATCGTATTCGTGGTGAGCGATTTAACCCACACGGATATGCCGCGGGGTTGAATTGGGTCTACTCACATCTCTTGCAGGCCACCCAGCGGCAAAATAGGTAGGGCTCACGATCCAAAACGTTTTTGATGTCCCAGTTTAAGTTTAGATTAAACATTTAAAACAGTCTCATAGAAAACGTTTTGTAAAGAAACGTCTAGAGTTTATTTTAATCTTGACCCTCTTCAAGGATTTTACATTTAAATTTAATAAATTATTCTGACGACTGACGTCTTGACTCATTCTGAGGGAAGTGTTACGAAGGTCTTTCAGTTCACAAATCTAGTGCAAGGAATACATGCACAGTGGAGCGGTATACCGGTATGAAAAATACCGGAATGCCGCTCTAGTTTAAAGCTGATGAAAGGAAAGTCATTTATTCTACCGACAATAACACCCGTCAAACACGAAATATAATTACGGTGAGTTTATTAAATTAAAGAAAAACAAGTAGTTCCGTGAATAACTAAATTGCCTACTTTCATATATCCTACTTAAGTTAAATGCCTCTAGGCCCTATCAACATACAAAATTCCAGTTTGATTGCTGTGATAGATTCGTAGATATGGAGAACCGTCTAAATATTTCGGATGGTCACCATGTTGGATTTTTATACAATTATATAGGTCATAGAGTTGTTTACTATTAAATGAAGATTATTGTGTAGGTATATTATTCAAACTTCAATCGCATGATTAGGACACAAGAAATTAAAAAAACGAGATTTTAAAATTTCGCACAGCCACCATCTTGTGGTTATGAAAACAATTTAAATAAATAAGATGTCAGTGGATTAAAATTTGTATAAGCGTTTACCGTACCAAGTTTCACTGCGCTCGGATGGTTAAATCACGAGAAACGTCCATTTAAATATTTAAATTTCGCGTCACCGCCATGTTATATTTGTGCTCACCAGGTTATTGAAAGTCCCATAGGTAAAGTTATGTTAATAACCTTTATCAACATACAAAATTTCAGTTTGGTGGCTGTCATAGATTAGTAGATATTGACAACCGTCTAAATATTTCGGATGGTCGCCATGTTGGATTCCTATATATTTATGTACTATTAGATGACAATTATTGCGTAGGTTCATTATTCAAACGTCGATTTCGAGGACACATGAAATAAAAACTATTCGTATACCATTCATCAGATTTCGATGAAACTTTGTTGATTTGTTGTGCACGCTCCCACGAATGTTTTGCACAGGTGCCATCTTGAGGTTATGTAAACAATTGAACTAAATTAGATGTCAGTTCATTACAATGTGTATGAACATTTGATGTACAAAGTTTCACTGCGCTCGGATGGTTAAATCGCGAGAAAAGTCTATTTAAATATTTCAACTTCGCTTGGCCGCTATGTTCGTTTTGTACTTAACAGGGTTTTTAAAGTCACTTAGGTGAACTCCTAGAAGTGCCCTTTATCACCGTACAAAATTTCAGGGTGATATAAATAACACGGATAATTAGACAAATTCGAGAGATAGACATACACGAGGCTGATGGTCAAGATGCCATAACCCCTAAAATAAAACAAAATCAATATTCACAGACAATTTCAGTGATTCATTGAAAAATGCTTTTACAAACACTGGGGATACTGAAATAGAGTGTGTAGCTCTCAACTACTGCTCTTATTGATGATAGCGGTAATAGCGTACATCCTAGCACACTACACTTTCCCCTAATTGTATAAAATTTTATTTTACAACATAGTTTATTACAACACAATTACAATAAGCTTGTTCAACAAGATGGTCATCCAGCGCACTCCTCCAGACTGGCGGGAGAAGTTTTAAACCGTTTGTTTCCTGGCCGGTAGATTGGAATTGGCGGCTTTATAGAATTCCCACCACGTTCACCTGATCTGACCGTCCTGGATTTCTTCATTTGGGGCTACGTCAGGTCGAGAGCATTTTTAAGATCACCACAAACACCCGAAGAAATGGAGCTCGTCATTACCGAAGCCTTTGGGGAAATTACTTCTCAGATGTTGTCGAACGCAAGAGAGAACTTCATGCGACGAGTGGCCCTCTGCTTGGAAAATGATGGTCGCCACTTCTAACACCTTATGTAAATGTCCTTTTGTAGTAGATGTAACATCTGTGATAAATTAACTTTTTTTAGTCGCATCGAAAACTGACTACAATTTTGTAAATAAAATACAACACAAAAATACATTGTGTTGTAATAAACTATGTTGTAAAATAACATATTATTTCATAGAAATGCTCTGCAAAAGCCACTAACAGAAGCGTAAAATAACCAGTAAAATAACATAAGAAGGCGGCAATCGGTGAAATCGAACTCAACCCCGTCGCTAGCGCGCTGCGAGCAGATTTCAAGTCAATTGCGGTTGGGCAGGCAACCCATTTTACAGTTCCGTGTCGAATCGGAACACGCTGTACATACTACTCAAATACATATGTAAAGAGAAACAAATTGCAAAGAGTTTAAAACAATAAATAACTATCTATATATAAAAATGAAAGTTACGTGATAGTATTTGTATGTGTCCTTATTGCGTTCATATAGCAATCATCCGATTGCGATGAAACTTTCTTGATTTGTTGTGCACGCTCCCTCGAATGTTTCTAAATTAGTAAATCAATTTTACATAGGTAGCGCACGAGTAGATTCAACAAATGAATGACAGCGCGCGAATTGTTTTAACAAAATCCCGTATGCGTCCATATACCATTCATCCGATTGCGATGAAACTTTGGTGAGTTGTTGTGCACGCTCCCACGAATGCTTCTGAATTAGTAAATCCATTTTACAATAGTTTAGAGGCAGTAAACAGAAATCGAAAAAAGAAATATTGTGTATCCAAAAGCACTTCAACAAACAAAATTACACCGCCAACACTTTTCTTTGATTGGCATTGCAACGCATTCCGGGTACAGTTTGTAAATAAATAAATAAATAAATAGATAAATAAATACATAAATAAATAAATAAATTTGGAGAGAAAGATTGCGCTTCAGAATGTAATTCTTTCCACTAACGACAGCACGAAGCTTGTGACGTCATACCAGCGACCTGTCATCCGTATCAGGCCGGAACTTAACGAATATCGTTAAGCGTATAGTTCGGCATCAGCTGTATTTTTTTCTATCATAGCCTATCATTGTTGTAGTGCGAAACATCGGATAGCTAGTAAACAAGACACGTTTTAATATCCCAAATATTTCAATTTCGTCATGTAAACTTCAGCCAAAAATCTCAGTGGAGGCAAATGCACGACTGACCCCCAACCCCTAGCGTGTTTGTATCAAGTAACAATCAAGTTATGTTTTTTTGAATAGTCAAGCTCATTTAGGCCCTCGGGAAGACAATATGGCAGGCAGGGCAGGCAGGCAGAGCCAATGGCAGTGATCAATGGCCATTAATAATTACGTCAACGGCTCAATGCTAATGCCGCGCCGCGCCAAGCCGGGTCTCACGTGACCTAATGAGGGGAGCGCGTGTCCCGGGTGCGCACCCTCCCAATAGGGGGGGTTGAAACAAAAGCCGGACGATAATGCGGATTTTCGTTGTTTCCGTGCAACCAAGACAAAAAAAAAGGGCAGAAATAAACACCAAATAAATCAAATTCAACAAAAAAAGGAGAGTAACTAACGGCAAGTTTAGAAAATTTTCAACATCTTATAAATATATGTATTATGAATATGATACCAATAAAAACTTATCTAATCTAACGACTTTTCTAGAGATTTTTATGTTCAGTGACACTAAAAATGAACATTCTCCTTTTCATCTTGAAATTTTGTGGATATATCTCATGTATGATTTATGAAAGATTATTGGTTGTATAGGTCAACCCAGCGCTACAAAATCAAGATGCGTTGCAAAAACATAGAGCTACTTTTGTTCATAGTCAGCCTCCTGTTAAAATGCGATAAATACAGTACGATATATTAATAAAAAATATATCGACTGAACTCATTGTACTCTAACGTCGCGCGTATTATGTTCTTCTCTACCCACACCACTCCTAAATTAAATTCTCTACGTGTTCCACAATTGCTGTTTCTTTCATATTGTAACTAGGTCTACTCCAATAATTCGTTACGTATAATAATATTATTATTATTCCTGGTGTAACCCACTGCCTGTAAATGTGGCAATGTGGCTCATGTAATAAAATGCAGCAGCTGCATATTAAGGTGCACAATATAGGACCCAAAGCTCGTTATGTGGCCATAGCTTGTTATGGTCATTTAAGTACCATTATGTTATCTTTTCATGCTTTTCTTTGATCACTGTAAATCGCCATCGCACTTTGGATCTCTGGATCGATACACCTTATATTTCCATATATTCTCACAATTAGACTCGAATGAACCTCCCAGGACTACCGTTGTCCCCAAATTTTGTTTCGTCATTTAAACGTATGTTTTCACTAATTGAAAGTTCTTTCCTTTCATATTTCCTCTCCGGCCTTCATGGTTAATTCCTCCGACGCCGCGAGATTACAAATCAAAAATTAGCGTAATAATTAGTGTGGCGGTAATATAGGTCCCCTATATGATTACCAAGGCAACAAGTATTCATCTTCTAACTCTGAAAAAACATATCCATGATTCGATGTTTCTCAGCGTAGCGGGGAAACTTTAATTAAATGTTTTCATTTCATAGTCCTTCTTATTTCCCTTTCTGAAACCTTCTATCCTCCAGGAGTAGGAATTCATTTTCCTTTAATAATGGAGATACGTTATAACTTTGGCGGATGCGGTGTTAGAAGTCTTAATTCCCAGCATCAATATTTACAGGATCACAACAATCCACCGCAACTCCAGTTTAGAAACAACAATTTCTAATGTTCGAAAAAATAAACTATGTACAGTAGAGCGTCGATAATCCGGATTAATAGTGACCGGACCCTGTCCGGATTTCCGAAAAGAACCAATAAAGGTTGTTTGAGTTCATAACAAAAAACTTGCCAAAACCGTTAATAATTCAGATAAATAAAACCATTAATTATTATGAACTAATAATGTATTTTAATGAAATAATATACATATGTAATGTACAACATGAACATATTTACAGAATGCTGTACAGTTCATACATTGACAGAGCTCTTAAAAATCTGTTATTGATGTTTGAACTGCAGTAGTGGTTTGCTTTTTTTGCGGCCAAGTCTTTGATTTGTAGCGGTAAAACGACCCCGCCCAGCCTGTCACATCACCACCTTTGTTTGACAAATATATGTATTCACTTCAACTTTTGTTTAAACCAGAATTGAATCCGGATTATTGCCGGTCCGGATTTTTGACGTCCGGATTATCGAAGCTCTACTGTATTTGGAACTTTAATTTTAATTCAAATTATTTGTAAGGATTTCATTTTTTATTTTTTATGTTAAACGCTATTTTGAACGCTGAGGAAATCATTGTATATTGAAACATGTTCGTTTAATAGTAGCCTACATTATGCAACAAGCCTATAATGGCAATAATTAAGACTCGAGAAAGTTTATAAAACGAGCGTATGCGAGTATTATAATTTCCATACGAGCGTCTGAATTACCATTATAGGCGAGTTGCATACGACTGTTTATGCTAGACGATAACTATTATAACTATTTTATGTTCGAACATAAATATTCATAAATATCTGTTGAGATTTCGCCAGTTTTATGTACTGAACAGAGCGCATGGGACGCAGGGAATACCTTGTAACGACCATGGCCTCCTCGATAACCCCACTATGACACGCAGTGACATTTAAATTAGAAGGCCTTGGAACTAAGCGCAGGTGCGATGCTATCCTCACCTAATTGGTCAAACAACTGTTTCTTGAGGTCTGATTGGTGGGAAAAACTGTTTCATAATGAAAAATAATGTTATAATGACCCTCATTATGATACAGTTTTCTGAGATATAATATTTACATTTCGACATCGTCGAACATAAATATTATTAAACAACATATTTTAGTATTGACAAGGCGGATATAACACAACATATTTAACAATAGTCAATACGGATCAACATTTACCAAACCAAAATGGTAAACATAGGCCCTTACGTGTTTCATAACCTAGGTGTTAAGTCCTCTTAAACTGAAATCCCAATCAATCGATCAATCAATCTTAATTGGCAGCACTTCAAATTCCGTAATAGTAAGCATCGGTATTTCCATGAACTTTGTGGAGACCAATTTTGGCCTGCTGATACTCTGAATGATTTCTGGGATTTTTGGGAATCAAATACATTGTTTTTTTATGTTTTTAATTTGTAATGTTCAGAATTGACACTACTGTTGCATATAGCGAGAATGATTAAAACAGAACAGCCAGGCGACGCAGTAAATATGCCTTGTCGTACCATCCCCCTCCCATGCTTAAGACATCATTCGAGGGTGTCAAATTCAACACTATATCCTTCTATTTGTCGTTTGGAGAGGAGTGGCAAACTGCTGCTTGCATACACTGTACAGCAATCTCCCGTAAAGGACATAATAATATCAACGTAAAACTTCACGGATAAACTAGAATTATGCGACTCACAATCAGTGTTTATTTCGCTGTGAACTCGAGTGCAGTGAGCGAACGGAACGGTGGCTTGAGATATGCCCCAGCTTGTACATGTGGAGGGAGCGGAGGAGCCGCAAATCTGGTTTACGTGCCCCGATGCTCCGATAAAGGGCTCATTAGTTCACTACCCCTCTCACCCTCCAGCCGCGATCACGAGGGGGGCGTGTGGCAGCAACCAGGGAAATAATAGAGATGGATGGACTCCGCTATCTACCTACGATACACTATGCTTCGTAACCCTAATAGCACAAGTTGCTCGCCAGGCTACTTTAATGTCTCGAGTACCTCTTATTAGCCCTGTTCACATTCCAGAAATCACACTGACGAACACAGTTGTTGTTGTTGTTGTTGTTATCGCTGATTCATTTGATAGCTAGTGACATCGTGGTGATTGGTCCCAGGGATTTGGGTGCGTGTGAAATTTGTGTGGTAGTCTGTGACATTGTGCGTTTCTAATTGGGGGTTAATATTGGGCAGGAGGCGGCCATGGTTGTAGGTTGGATGCCATCCCGGCATTTGTTTAGAATAGAATGGGAAACCACGGAAAATCACTTTTAGGATGGCTGAGGTGGGAATCAAACTCACATCTTCACATCAGCCCTCAGAGCACCTCGTGGTGTAGCAGTTAGAATTCTTGCCTGTCACCCTGGAGGTCCGGGTTCGATTCCCATATCTACTAACAAAGTTAATTATGGTCTGGGGGCTGGGACGGAGTACACTCAGCTTCGTCAAGTAGAATTGAGAAGAGGTGAGTTCGATTCCCACCTCTAGCCATCCTGGAAGTAGTTTCCCACTTCTAATCCAGGCAAATGCCGGGATGATTCCTAACTTAAGGCCAGGACAGCCTCCTTCCCAATCCTCACCTGGATTAAAAATACACGCAATAGTACAGTCATCACAGTTATTTTGCGAAATGTGTTATTTTCACCTTAAAATGATAATTACCAACGAAATTCTGGTAATAAGATTTTTTTTAAGTATTTACTTTAAACTTAATTGAAATAGTTCCACTATCTGTCGTTTGATAGAAAATAAGAAATCGTAAATATAAATGATTCATGAGATACGGGATAACGAAGTCCCTTCTCGAGCTTAATTGGTTAAGTCCTGAAATCATGGAAACAATGCTCTGCTTATACTTCGGGGAAGTCGTCGGATTTTTTAAGAGCGTTAATAATCCCTCAGTATGCCTTCCTTCGGAGGGGAAGTAAAGCCGGCGGTCCTATGTCATAGATTTATGGCATGTTAAAGAACCTTCTACTAATTACACCTGTGTGAAGCTAAATTATAGTATAGGTTAAACATTCGACAAACGCTCTTAGGTTCCGACGTTCGTCGCCAGGAGCCGACTGCGGTGGCATCTGGTAATCAATTTCTGAACTAGTAGTCGTTGACGGTGGCGTTTGACGGCAAAAGTAGGAAGTGCTTGAAAAAATTCAATGTCTGCAGCCCTCACTTGAATTGAAAACAGGTAACACACACTAATACAGTCATCACAATTAACACCGGTTATCAGACAGATCCTACACACATCCAAAGTACACGGGGCTACATGACCGCGTTGTCGCAGCCCCTAAACAGAGGAACCAACCAACCATACTTCGGGGACAGCATAAGTTTTACGACTTGGTGAGAAAAGGACTTTAGTAGTCATGGAGAGTATTTGTTGACGTAAATGTTAGGTTAGGAATTAAACACAGAAAATATAATTCATTTGAAATTTAGTTCTTCCGAAAAATTATTTTTAAAAAGTAGAATAAATTGTTATTTCTCCAAATGTTTCCATAGTGCTGATTATTTAACCAAATCCGTGCACCGTACACACAGTTGTTAAGCACACTCACACCTCCCTTTTTTGATATCACCACTATGGATATTTTATTTCACCGCTTTGATGCCTTTTATATTACCATAAATTAGGGTCCTTACGTATACGCCATATAGATGTAAGGAAAAGAATTTAAATGTTTGTCACATGCGGGAGTGGAACCACTTATTTTATGAAGCTGTTAACATTATTGTTGTCGCTTCAATAAAGGATTTGGGACAGTTTTGGTCACCAACCCGTGTATTTTGCGACAGTACGATAATAATATTCTAATAATAGCATTATTGTTATTATTATTATTATTATTATTATTATTATTATTATTAAATGCATTTGGCCCTCTAAGGAGCCGTAGAACCATTATTTAGCATTGGTCTTCTTGTTCTTCTTATCTTCCCAAAACTTCCTCATTCTTTCACTATGTGCCTGTCTTCTTTCTTGTGTCAGACTGGCTGCGTGGCTAGGCGGTAACGTTCTCGCTTGCTAGGCCCGGGGTTGCAGGTTCATATCATGGCGCAGTCAGCTGGCATTTGAGGTTGAGCAAATGCGAGGGAGCAGAGTCAGTAGATTTACTGGCACGTTAAAGATCCCCTTCGGGACAAAATTCCGGCACCCCAGCGTCTCTAAAAGGCAGAGTAGTTAATAGGGACATAAAACCAATAACATTATATTCTTTCTTGTGTCCATGCAGCTTTGAGTTTCAAATTCCGTCCCATAAGGAATTTGGGTAGAAACTTATATGTATTTACTGTCTGTCTGTCTGTCTGAATAGCCTACAGTCCATGTCGTTGTTAGTGGGTCAATGTTGATTTCAGTGAGGTCCTTTTGAGTGTCTACTAGCCAGCGTACTTTGGTTTGTCAGGTTCCGGATTATGAGGAAGATTTTCTTGGTCAGTCGGGAGTTGTCCATTCGAGCTACATGTCCGCAGAATTCCATGCGTCTTTTCCGTGCAAGTCAGGTGAATCGTTCAGTCAGTGAATAAAGTTCTTCTGAGCTTTTTCTCAACGAGATACCATCCTGAATTGGACTACCAACCCCAAGCTTGCAGATTCGCCCCTGGCCGCGGTAAGTGATTTTTGAAAGGCGACAAAATCACGACATGGATGTCATACGTTGTTGGCATATTAAAGAACCCATTTTAATTCAGTAGGCCGAGTTCAATGGCAAAATTAATCTCAGGATTTTCCGCCAACAGAAAGTTCCTCCATTCTCTAGTAGATAGCGCTGTAGTATCAAGGAGCTTAGATATCTAAGTTCCTTGACTTTCATAGCGTTCAAAGGAACGTCGAAATTCGACATGCAAGCTGCCCTCTGGGTGTCAATTAACAAAGCTTGCACCCGGCACCCGAGGCCATACGATATTATTATTACCATCATGAAGCTTTCGTCCAAATATTTTCCTCGGTACCTGCCGTTCTATCTTCTCAATGTCTTTGATGTTGATGGTTAACCATGACGTCTCAATCGCCTCTGGGAGAATGACTGTGTGGGTAGTGATGGAGTTTGGTTTTAGAGGAAAGTGATTTCTTGTTGTAAATATTCCAAGTGATTATTATTATTATTATTATTAGCTGTAAACTTCCTCTGCCTGCAAGCAGGAACTTCGACCAGTGGCATGCAACGCCTCGGAATGTATGCGATCGTTTTCTTTTGAGACGAATGTGAACTTTCATACTCCACGCATCTCACGATTGGACACATTTCCGATAGCCGTGGGAAATACGAACATATATCCGCCAACAAACGGGAATATTATATCACGATCACAGAAATTCCCATCCTATTCCGTAATTTATGGAACGCTCGTCTAACAATGATGTCGACCCAACTGCAACATGCGTTACGAGCGTGAGTTCAGAAAACTAAAAGTACATCGACGACATTCTCATTCATATTTAAGTTAGAAAAATGATCCACCACAATAGCGGTAATAACACATAAAATGTGATAATATCAATGGTGTTTAGAAAGAAACATTCACATCACTTCCTATGAAAGTTAGTTAGTTATTGTTGTTTTAAGGGGCGGAACTACGAGGTCATCTGCCCCTCTTAACACAGATTAAAGAATACAAATTAGGAATTGAATTTAAAATTTTGAGGTGGACATCTGAATATAAAAAGCCCAAAAATTAATAAAACAAAAACAAAGGATTAAATAAAAATAAAAATTATAAAAATAAACAAAAATTACGGAAAAACAAAAAATTATCATTCAAAAACGAACAAGTCGTTGAGTCAAATCATACTGGAAAATTTAGATTGTTCCTATGAAACAATCTACGAATAGAGAAATTAAGTTTTACCGTCATTTCACTTCATTCAATTAGTTAATGGGCCAATGAGCATGTATTGGCTCCTTGCGGTAAACCGACGACAGAAAAATTAAGATAAAGGTGTGGTATTGCAGAACCAAAACAGAGAATCATGATTGACTTTTCAGTACTAGTGATGTGAGTTTTACAAAAGCTGGCCAACATGTTTAAAAGGCACACTAGAAAGATGATTTAATTCACTAAAAGCAAACCTTCTGAGATGACAAAATTATTTCAATTATTTCAAAAAAGTAGCAAGAGAGCTCATCTCAAAAATGTATCTAGGGTGGATGTTGTTTCATTTAGGGACTCAAGTATCGTGGCCATCAATCCCATGTACTTGGGTGTGTGTACAATTTGCTTGATGACCTGTGTGGCTGTAGTAGTGTGTGTATTCTTAACTGAGGCTAGTAATGGGAAGGACACGTTCGAGGTCTTAAGTTGCCTGGAATAGAAGTCAGAAACCACGGTAAATCATCTCTTCTCAGTTTTATATCACGAAGCTGAATGTACTCCATTAAAATCTTGGCAAAACGGGGAATCAAACTCGGTTCCCAGGGGCGACAGTCACAAATGCTCTAAGTGTCCCTACAGTCATGTCCTAATTAATGAACAATGGACAACGGTTACGTGATCTAGTATAGGGGTCATAACAGGTGAATGACCATTTAGTAAGGAATAAGAGGGGATAACTCAGACATTTTCCGACTCGTGGCCCTTCTTCTGCCCAGACTGTTATGAAAACCAAACCCTTTTTAGCCATTTGAATTTTCACATGCCACATGTAAGCCATCAAATAAGATTTAATAACTCAAGGATGCAGGTAGCCCATAGGTCAAGGCGTTAGGCTCGAAACCTCAAGGTCAATGGCCTCAAACCATATCTTGGTGGAAAATTATTCTCAATGCATATGTTAATGTGTTCTTGTACGATGTCTTACATGTTTTGTTTGTATGCATATGATAATTATAAAAGATGTGAAATAATATTTACGTTTAATTTTCATATCATGAAAGGATATTACAAAATGGCAGTCTGTGATTACACAGTACAACAATAAACAAAATCCTTCTCTAATAAGGAAGATAAGGTATGAAAATTACAAAGTATACAATAAAATACTTTTATAATATAATGCATTGTTTAGATATTCAATTATACTAAAGAAATCATTAAAATATAAATTAAAATTCCCGCCGATAGCTGAATCCGAACCTAATCAAGGTTTCCAGCCAAACCTCTTGACCGTTATACAGCTACACGCTCGCTTGAGTTACCAACGCGTATTTGACGGCTTACAAGCGGCTTGTGAAAATGTAAATGCTAAATCTCAACAAATGGAGCCCATTCAAAAGAATGTTCAAACATAGTAGGCCATATCGAATTTTTTACCAATAAAGATTCACCTTGCGAAAGATCGATAAAATCTAAATCCGTACCCTTGTAAGTAAAATCTGCTTTACAGATAGCCAAAATATTCGTGATGGTCGTTGTCAGGGACAAAAAAAATCGCGAGGATCAACTCCGCTGGTTATTGCTCAGCCACTGACATAGAGAACTGTCCATACATTCTATTTTAAGGGCATTCCTTCATTTCGATGTCACTTTTACACATTGTGACAATATTAGACAGAATTTAGGAGGGCATATTTACGGCGCATAGTTAAACCGCTCTTTAGCCTGCATTCCCGAGAGCATGTCTACGTACAATCGTAACGGTAAAAGCTACAAAACAATAGCTGATAAAATGACAATACAGCGCTATAACTCTCAACGAACTAAGCCTTGGATCGAATGATTAGGACAACACAGATACTGAACAATTCCTTACCTATCACTTTCGTAGACTCCCTACCATGGAGCCAAATTATATTAATTATATTAACTCAATGTTGAAATCTGTAAATAAACCAGCTCGGGGCGCAAACAGTATGTTGTGCAAACATATTTATGAATATAGCATTACGTTCATAATTATTATTATTATTATTATTATTATTATTAATCTTGATTGGTCACATTGGACCACTTGAGTCGTTCCACAATCACTTCTTCTTTGAAGGTAGTACTGCTTGGTTCTTGCGCTCTTTCCAGTACTTTTTCATTCTTTCAGATCGGGATTTTCTCAACTCATCTGAAATCTCCATAGGCTTTCTGTGTGTCATTTCTGCAGAAAATTTGTGAGTTTTAAGAATGGTGTTAATTGTATTTTTCTCCTCGGCATCTGTTATCTTGAGTCCAACTGCTTTGAGATCTTGTTGGATTTCTTGGATCCATTTTCCTCCAGTTTTCTTTCCTAGATTTCTCATCACCAGTTGGCGTACAATTCTGTTTTCTGGAAGCCGTAAGATGTGAAAAAAATATGAAATTCTTTTCTTCTTCATTGTGCTGGTGATTGGATCAATCTCACGATAGACAGTTTCATTTGGGAGAATCCTCCAGACTCCCTCAACCTGATACTTTTTATTTATGCACGTTCTAATGATTCTTCTTTCCGTTTTGAGGAGCTGATCAGTTCTTTGTTCATTTTTAATTTGGAACAGTGTTTCACAAGCATAAGTGGCTTCAGGGAGAGTTACAGTTTTATAATGTTGGATCTTAGTAGCTATTGATAGGCATTTTTTATTATATGTTGACCAGGTTAGAGATTGTGCTTTTTTCATTTTATTTGTTCTATTTATCCAAGTTACTTTTTCGTTTAAGTTATGTGTTATAATTTCTCCAAGATACTTAAATTGAGGAACTAGGTTAATTTTATGATCATTTATATAGACTTCATTTATATCTAAGGGTTTCATAGGCATGATCTCAGTTTTTTCAAAGGATATCTGTAATCCTATCCCTTGAGCAATTTCT
This sequence comes from Meconema thalassinum, assembly GCA_946902985.2. NCBI lineage: Eukaryota > Metazoa > Arthropoda > Insecta > Orthoptera > Tettigoniidae > Meconema > Meconema thalassinum. Next base: position 792,911,485 of record OX336390.1, read on the forward strand.
TGGAGACTAGTGATCTGAGTACAAACCTCTTCCTTGTCTAGTGCTAAAAGAGCCAAGTCATCTGCAAATCCTAAGCAGTTTATTTTTATTGATGGTTTTGTTCCAATTTTGATCTTAGGAGGGTTTTCCTTTTGCCAAACCTTCATGATATAATCAAGAGCCACATTGAAAAGCAGAGGGGATAATCCATCACCTTGTCTGAGACCAGTTTTTACTGTGAAAGCTGTTGATATTTCTCCCCTAAATTTAACTTTCGAATTTGTGTTTGTTAATGTTAATTGAATGATTTTTATCAATTTAGGATGGAGACCGTATGATCTGAGGATTTTGAGCAGTGTCAGTCTATGAATACTATCATAGGCTTTCTTGAAATCTATAAAAGAGATAAAGAGTTGCTTATTTCTGTTTTTGTAATATTCCATTATTAATTTCAGGCTAAGGATTTGGTCTGGACAACTTCTGTAAGGGCGAAATCCTCCTTGATATTCTCCAAGTTGTGGTTCCAGAATGTTTTTGATCCTGTTGTAAATTATACGAGAGAAAATTTTATATGTGCAGTCCAGAAGGGTAATTCCTCTGTAGTTATCTGGGTTCGTTTTGTCTCCTTTCTTAAATAATGGATGGATTATTCCTGTGGTCCAGTGTGCAGGAATTTCTTCAGTAATCCACATTTTAACTAGATGTTGATGAAGATTTATAATCGCAGGTTTACCAGCATTTTTCCAGATTTCAGCAAAGACTAAGTCTTCGCCACAAGTTTTGTAATTTTTTTGTTCTTTAATTGCGAGTTCTACTTCATTAATGTTTGGAGGATTTATTAAATCAGGTGAAGTTAAAATAGGTGTATCAGTGTTTACTTGCAGGGTATGGTAATTTATACAATATACAATTATACATAACAAGCTATATTCAAACTTTAAAGTCCATCCTTCTCAACCATTCGGTTAAGTCGGGTGTGAGAGCGAACAAATCGTCAGGAATGACAGGGTACGAATCAAGAGGACAGCGTTGGACCAGATGTTCGATCGTCTGTTCTTCCAGGTTACACTCACACATTGGTGAGCTGATCCAGCGATGATGATGATGACATTATTTTATTATTATTATTATTATTATTATTATTAAGTACACACCTGCCTCTGTTTTCGAAAACAAACACTACAAGCTGTATTGGGATTGGCCTATCGTCACTGACAAGACGATAAATTCCAACCAACAAGATCTAGTCCTCTTCAGATTGGGAGCACTAAATGTAGGGGATTAAGGTTCGTATCCCGACAGTGGTCTTAATTTCAATTTTAACGCTTCAAAGTAAATTTGAATTTCTCTCGACGTCTGATTACACAGTCCACCAAATTCGCGCTTCGAGCCCAGGGAATCACTGTGAGCTGCCAACTTTCGACAGTAGAATCATTCAAATTAGGACAATGTGGAAGAAGACCTCCATACCATGATGACTACACATCAACCTATTTTATTTATTTGTAGGCGTTCTTGCAGCGAGTATACTACCTGATTAACCGATGTTTCGTGAAATTACTGCCATCGGCTCGACGATCTGAGCCATATAACTAGCTTAGAAAATAACATTAGCTAAAATAATTTTACTCATGGCCGGAAGGCGAACATGGGCAGGTAGGTGGAAGTAAGATCGCCCACTTCTAACTTCCAACAATGAGATACAACAATGACCTTGAAAAGTACTGAAGTTCTAATAGAAACAACCACATGATGTCGTTAGGTTGCATATAGGAATAGAACAATGGTGCCAAATGCGAACTTACTCTTTGCTGACAGCGCTCTTTTGAACACGTGTACAGCAGCACAATAGCTTAGCTAGCCTTCTAACCATAAACATCACACTTGGCCATATGCTGCATCAGTTACCGAGATATGAACTGGACTAGACTGCTGTCGTCAGCACAATACGGGTCTAACGTAATCCATAATTTACAAGAATATGTTAAGACTGAATCTACCCACATTGGCGTGAGTCTTAGACATTGGCGTTATGTCTTAAACACGTACTACGATAAGATAACCGACAGCCGATAACCACGATATCCCTAGCTCCTACATGAAACAACAGACGAGCGATAAGATGGAATGAACAGTCACTCAAACAAAGAATGTGCGCACTCGTGGTAACTATCTTGGCCAAGTTCCTAAGGCAATTTACATGAGAACCTTTACAGCAGTATTAGGGTTAATGTTGTTGTTTCATTTGAGGAGCCTGAACATCGTGATCATTTAGCCCCGTATTTTTGAGTGTGTGTGTGTGTGGGGGGGGAGAGGGAATGAGTTTTGCCTGATAACCTGTGTTATCGAGATGGCTGTATTAGTGTCGGTAAGCAGGTGAGGATTGGAAAGGACGCGGCCGTTGCATGAAGTTAGGCACCATACCATTTGCCTGGAGTAGAAGTGGGAAACCACGGAAAACCACTTCTAGGATGACTGAGGTGGGAATTGAACCCACCTCTTCTTAGTTTTGCCTCACGAGGCTGAGTGTACCTCGTTCCAGCCCTCGGACCAGAATTAAATGTCTTGGCAGAGCCGGGAATCGAACCCGGACCTCCGGAGCGACAGCCAAGAATGTTAGCCGCTAAACCACGAGGTGGTCTTATCAGTGTTTATAAGTACAGTAGCCTATATACTGTATTAAGAGGTTATCTATTCCTTGTTTTGAATCTTGGCTCTATGTTCGATTACTAAACAGGAAAGAAAGAAAAAGAAAGATATTCACCCAAGGTGATGACATATCGCTCGTTACGGGTAACTTTTATTTTTACGGGGAGAGCATATTGAGTTACCAGAACAAAGAAACATATTGTAAAAATGTTACCAGAGAAATAATTGGTGATTAAATAGATGAAGCTCTTAAGGACTGCTTACCATCGGAGTCTAAACACGAGCACGTCCCTGTGCAAACAGGAGGCCTTTGCCTTTACGGGATGTCTATAGGCAAATTTCACTTATTTAGTATTTTATAAATAAATGAACTCTTCCTCTGTCCCCCCAAAACAATGGCAAAAATTGAAATGTTACCGTATATATTTTCATTGGAATGAGGAAATGATGCAATTCTTATCAGTTTCCCTTTCTTTTCTGCTTCCTTTTCTTCTATGTGTCTGTTAAAGTCAATTTTGGCTTTATTTTCCTCATCTTTATTTAGATGCATGTTACTTGCACACTGCTGACATTGATCCTTATTAAAAGAGAAAAATGCCAAATTAAATTCATAGTTGAATATTCCGGCGTAAGAACAGAATACGCTCGTAACTGCCGAGCGCCAGGTGCAACTGAGAAGTGTCAGTATTGCAGCCAGTGTAAATGACACAGCAGAGAATGCAACAGCGAACCTCTGCCAACTGTTGGTGGAATATTGTACAACAAGATATGCCACTGGAAGGAAGACCAATCTACAATGATAGAGAGTGCACTTAACTCAAAATTCGTATTTTTTGAGTTGTGCCACTACTGCGTCCTACGAGCGATAAGTTCCTTCAACCTGGTAGCCACCGAACGTTTACTCAGGCTGATGTACTGTACATTTTGTCACAACGACATGGAATGTTGTATACACAGGGAGTTTGGCGGGTTAAAGCATCTTTAATAAGGCGCAGATCACCGATATTGTTACCAGTGCTGAAAATAGTTTGAACAGTATGTTTTCAAAGTACAATGGCCACCCTGTCAGTGACTCCCCTCATGAAAAGTGAACATGCTTTGCCAGCCGCTTGAGCATACTCCTTACTTTCTTGAGTTGTGAACCCTGGCCTTATATCCATCGCTGATTAGAGAATCAGTGACTGCCTTTTTATGGCTCACAAATCCTTCTAGCTCGCGTTATTAACAAATTTACAACAGCCCTCAACTGGCTAGGATAGTGGTGTAAGGAAGTGTTTAGAAACCTATCAACTATCTCGTTAAAGAGGCAAAGGCAGTCACTGATTCTGTCCATAGTTATCAATGGTCCAGATACGTATCCAAGTAATCGCACAAAAGTACGACTGTCATTCTGTGCATGAATTCTTAACGGTAGTTTAATTATATAGTCTACAGAATAAGCTTTAGGTTCTTCATGGCATGACAAAAGATAAGTGCTGCGGCGAAGTATTGATTTGTAATTGTTAATAACGGTGAGCAGCACGAAGCAAGCAGCTCACTAATTTGCCAACACAATGCCGCAATCAGGGATTAGAGTGTGTGTGTGTGTCCCAGCTCATCACTGAGGCTGTGAGGAACGTTACGGGCCCGCGGCTTCGTGCTGATGGTCGTCGTAATTGTAACACATACCGACCGCACAGTACAGTACAGCACAGTACAACACCGTGAAACGACAGTGCCACCTCTCGCCTGTCTGACTGATGTGTATACAAGCCGTTAGTCCATTTGAAGGAGAGGGACCAAATTTCTAAAGTTCCTTAATTATTCAAGATTGCTCTTCGAAATTCCATGACCTTTCCGTACGGAAATACAACTTACCCCTAACTTATATGAAAAAATAAAAGCAAACAAACAAACAAAAAAACGGCATTATTATTATGAGAAGTGAGCTCATGAAGGGATTTTGGGATAAGAAGGTAAAAGCCATCAGGTCAACTAACAAGTTCCAACGCGCTCTATGAATGGGCATAACGAAATAATAATAATAATAATAATAATAATAATAATAATAATAATAATAATAATAATAATAATAATAACGTTACCGTTATTCTCCCGGAGGCGTTATATGCATCAGAATGCCTGGCGATGAATAAGAAAGGCCTGGCAGAACAACTCGAAACCAAAGAGAGTAAGATTCTGAGAAAGATCTTGGGCCCGGTCAAGGAACGAGGAGAGTACAGAAGGCGACACAACGATGAACTTTATCTACATGTGGAGAAAACGAACACCATTCGCAAAAGAAGACTCTCCTTTTATGACCATTTAACACGAATGAACTCTGGAAGATTGTCCAATCGAATCTGTGCCTACTTTGTGGGAAAGAAACCCAAAGGGATCAGGTTTACAGAGGTGGAAAAAGACCTACAAGAACTGGGGATATCACACGAGGACATCTTGGAACGTGACTCTTTGAAGAAGAAACTTGGGGAGATACAGAATTTTCAGCCAAAACCTATATTGAAAACCGGCAAGAAGTGGACCGAAGAACGGAAGGAAGCTCACCGAAGAAGAATGCGCGAATACTGGGCCAATGTGAAAGAAAGAGGGAAAAGGCAGTTGAAATAACGTGGTCCATAGACGACCGGAACGATCATAATAATAATAATAAAACAGGGGCAGATGACCTCGTACATCCGCCCCTTAAAACAACAATAACTAACTAACTAATTACGTCTCTTTAAGCTACTGTACCTTTAGAAACGCCGGGGTGCCGGAATTTCACCTTGGATGGGATCTTCAATGTGTAGAAAAATAAATCAACAATACGGAGTTCTTGAGTTTAAATCTCCTTAAAAACCAACCAACTGTGCCGGAATTTGATCCCGCAGCCTTTGACACAGGAGTTGTGAGCCTTACTATCTGTATCATACAGCAGTTCTACAGTAACATGAAATACAGATCGTATGACATACTGTTGTTGTTAATTCATTTTGGTCATCTGCCCCGCGTAGTTAGATGTGTGTTGAATTTGTCTGCTAACCTGTATTTATGTGATTACTGTAGCAGTGCGTGTAACTGTATTAGGGACAGGGTTGGCTAGGTGCTCCGGGACTTGAAGTAAGGTACTATCCCGGCATTTGCTTGGAGGGAGCGTGGAAAAACCCGGGGGAAAACACTCATGATAGCCGCTATCTACAGCGGAATTAGAACCTACAAGCTACACGCGCGGTCGTGGTGCACGATTTAACGAGCTCGGCTACTCCGCGGGGTATGTATGACATACTATAATGGCCTGTCTTAGGGGATCATTTTCATAGAACTGATTTCAACGTTAGTATTCTTTGACATATCTCGAGAACAACAAGGCTCAAGAACTTGATGAGCGTGCTGTAGGCGGCACCACAGACAGAAGGAAGGAAAGGAGAGTGAGGGATCGCCGCCACTTTCTTAAACTAACTTCCAGAGGAAAGAAGGGGAGGGAAAAAATATGGTAATTTTTAGTGATCGACATTGGAGAGCAAAGTTGCCAGCTTTCTTATTTTTGTTCAAAACTGCTACTTCTTAGGCCGACTGCATTAAGTCCAGCATATACTGACGTCTTCAGTTTTCGCAGGAAACAGAAGCGTCCTTCATAGTTTACGGCTACTTTCAAATTGACAGTTCCTTGAAATTTGCAACCAGAGGAAAAATATACAAAAATAACAACCAAATTACCTTTTCAATCATGCTTCGTTTAAAAATATAACTTAGATGGTAAGACTACCAATATGCCTCTATAGCAGGAATAAGTAGATATGATCCCTAGGGACGGGGGCAGATTTCAATACAGTAGAAAACAAAGAAATATAGATAAAACTAAAAAGTAATTATAAAGTGGCAAACGACAAAATATGCAGTGTGATTTAGTAGAGAAACTATATTTTACAAAACTACTTATCCTGTATTTTGAGATTTACGGATGATTTCACCATCTCATCACTACAATTCACTTTATGAAAATTATTAAAAGTGCAGCTACTATAAATTTGTTTATAATTTATATTTCTTTGATAATTAGATATTTTTTTTTAGTTCCGTTTTGGCCGGCTGTGGACCACGTGGTTCTTATCTCTGGCAGCTTTCCTCCTAGCCCAGTATTCCTTCATTCTGGCACTGTGAATGTCCTTCCGCTCCTGAGTCCATTTCACACCTACTCCTGGACGCACTGCTTTTGCTGTTAGTGACTGGAGAGAGTCTGATGTTCTGACTAAAGTCCTGTATTTATTCCTGTCATAGATGTTACTGGGGTCAATATCCAATTGTTCAAGGTCTTTTCTGACTAGTTTCGACCACTTGGCGTTAGTTGCTTTCCCTCTAGAGACAGTGTTGAAAATTCTGGAGGTGAGCCTCTGATTATCCATTCTCACAATATGACCATAGAAGATCAGCCTCCTCTTCCTCATAGCTGTTGTAATGCTCTCCACTTGTTCATAGAGTTCATTGTTGTGCCTGATTCTATACTTGCCTTCCTCTTTAATAGGGCCCATGATTTTTCGTAGAATCTTCCGGTCCTTCAGCTCCAATTTCCGGAGTTGTCCTTTTCTGACCATATTTAGGCATTCTGAGGCATATAGTACTGATGGTCTCACTACAGTACTGTAGTGTCTGAGTTTGAAATTCATTGAGAGGGATTTTGATTTGTACATATTCTTGCATAGGTGGTAGGCTCTCTCCAGTTTGATGCATCTGTCGTTCATGGCCAGGTCTTCATTGATGTTTGGGGTTATCCATTCTCCTAGGTATTTGAAGGAGTTAGTCCTTTGTACTACTTTGTCCCCCAGTGGGATTGACTCGGGCGCATCTCTGATGTTGCTGATAAACTGTGTTTTGTTGATGGCGATCTTTAAGCCTACTTTAGCTGCTATATAGTCCAGAGAGGATAGTTGATGGTTAGCTTCCTCCACACTGGACGCTAGGAGTGCAAGGTCGTCTGCAAAGGCTAAACAGGGGACTGTTAACTTGTCTTTCTTGTAGCCTATTCTTAATCCAGAATCATCCTTCAGAGTTTTCGTCCACTCACGAATTACTTTTTCTAGTAGGCAATTGAAGAGGATCGGAGACAAGCCATCCCCTTGTCTAACACCAGTTCTGACCTCGAAGCTCTTGGACAGTTCCCCTCTGAATTTGACTTTGACTGTGGTGTTAGTGAGAGTCGCTTTCACTAGATTCAGGGTCTTTTTATCTAGCCCCAATTCAGCCAGTGTCTCAAAGAGTGACTCTCTATCTACTGAGTCGTATGCCTTTTGGAAGTCAACGAAAATTGCAACATAAGGTGAGGCACTTAGATTTTTGTACGTGAGAATGGTTTTGAGATTCAGAATCTGTTCGGTGCATGACCTTGACTTTCGAAACCCAGCTTGGTACTCTCCAATGCAGGAATCCAGTTGAACCTCTACTCTTGTGAGCAATACTTTGGAGAGTATCTTGTATGTCACTGATACCAGGGAAATCCCTCTGTAGTTGTTGAGATCTGATTTGTCACCTTTTTTATGTAGTGGGTGAATGATAGCTGAGGTCCAGTCACTAGGTAATTGTTCTGTCAACCAGACGTTAGATATGATGTCATGGATACTCTGTATCGACTCCTCGTCAGCATACTTCCAGAGCTCTGCAATGATCCCATCTTCGCCTGCTGCTTTATTGGACTTTAATTCGGAAATGACTTTCTGGATCTCTTCCTTTGTTGGAGGGAAAGAGTGTGGCTTAGCAACGTTCTTGGGTTCAAAAGGTAGCTTTTCCATGGGTTCCTCGGAGTTAAGAAGGTCGCTGAAATACTCTGCTAAGGCTGTGGTGCACTCCTCATTGTTCAGTTTCAGATCTCCGTCAGCTCCCCGAAGGTGAAGTGTAGGAGCTGAATAGGGTGTTATTTGTGATTTAAAAGCCTGGTAGAAGTCTCTAGTGTTGTTCCGCTGGAAATCCCTCTCTGCCTGGTCAATGATATCCTTATTATGCTGCCTCTTGCTTGTTCTGATAATTTTGGCAGTAGTTTTCCGAATTTCTAAGAAATTATCATGATTGTCCACACTTTTATTACGGTTCCATTTCAGCCATGCTTGTTTTCTCTCTTCTATTGCCTTGTCACATGTAGCTGTCCACCACGGATGTTTATTCTTTCTGACTGCCGGGATAGTTATTGTCGCCGCATCTACTAGTGCCTTCTGTAGTTGGGGCCAGTCCTTCTTTTCCTTGTTCTTAGCTAGGGTCTTGGTGAAGTCATCACTGTCTCTCAGCTTAGATGGATTGAACCTTGGAATTCGCGACTTGATGCAATGGATTCCTCTGCTTGTTTTAAGAGGGATTAAATTGGTTTTGATCAAAGAAAGATAATGATCCGAGTCAATGTTCGCACTTCTCAATACTTTGACATTTAATATTTCCTGGTTGTTCCTTCTACTAATGGCTACATGATCTAGTTGGAATTCCCCAAGCATGGGATTAGGACATCTCCACGTCATAGCTTTTCTAGGAAGGCGTTTGAAAGCTGTAGATTTGAGGACTAAGTTATAATTTCTGCACAGATCAATCAGCCTTTCTCCATTCCTGTTGGTCCTCTTGTGTGCTGGATATTCTCCAACTATGGCCTGAAATTTCCGTTCTCTACCAATCTGAGCGTTAAAGTCCCCCATTAAAATAGTTACATGGTGCTTTGGAATCCGGTCCATTGTCTCTTCGAGTACCCTCCAGAAGTTTTCCACACTCTCAATATCTTTCCTATTGGTGTCATTAGTAGGTGCATGAAAATTAACAATTGTGTATGCTTTGTTGAGAGTTCTGAAGGCTATAGTGGACATTCTGCCATTTGGAGATGAAAAGGAGATGATGGAGTTGATCATTTTGTTGTTGACTATGAAGCCTGTACCCAAGTGAGGCACATTCTTCATCACTCTTTCACCTGGCTGCCCTTTGTAGATCCTGTATCCCTGTGATTCGATTGGCTCGTCATCCAAGAATCTGGTCTCTTGTAGGGCAGTTATCAGGATATTGTGGTCATTTAAAACATCTAATGTATGTTTTAGTTTTCCTGTCTTAAGGAGGGAGTTGATGTTGATGGTTGCCAAATATTTAAAACGTTTCTTAGTTTCACATGAAAGTGCAAGCTCCCCAGACTCCGAAGGCTTGCTTGCCCCACCAAAGGCAGGGGTGGATTTTCTAAATGTTGTACCACCTGGGGTAGTTTTACCGTTATTCGTTTCCTTCATGTTGCAAGAGATAAGAAAAAGTGTTTAGGGTGGTTACCCGCAGGTAACGAATTGTTAACTATCAAGGTTGTAAGCCTTGAAGCCCCCAGCACTGATCGGCTCACTGACCCAGCTTCCCGCTGGGATTGATTACCCAACCTTCCACTGGGTTGCTCAGCTTAACAGGGACACCTCTTGTAGGTTATGTGCTGGAGTTGGAGTGAAAGAGGCTAGTTGGATTCTCTTGCTGAATCCAATATGTTATGTTGCAGATGTCTGGCAACGACGCATTTCACTCCCATTTGCCCGGAGCCACAAGGACTCCCCCCAGGTTAATTCCTGATTAGATTTATAATTTTAAAAAAGTATTTATTTTTAAGGCAAGAAATTTAAAAGAATTGTGATTAGATTTATTTTTATTTTTATACTTAGTATAGTCCCCGATTCTTGGGTATTCCGGGTAATCTCGAGAACCACTGGATGGATTTTGATGCGGTTTTTACTATTCTGTAAAGGATTTCTCGAGGAAGGTAGAAAATAATTTATTTGGGACCAAAGGAAGCCGAGCAGTAACGATTTCGGTGAATCGGGTCGAAAAAAAACACGGTCCGTGCGCCATTTAAGCTTACGCTGGGTAAACCATTAAAAATATCTATATACTATGAGTGTAAGAATTGTTCAGCTTGAAAAGTTCTACAAAAAAGTCCGTGACAGCATATCTCTATCTTCAATACATCGCCCACTATAAGTGTTTTTACGTTTTCATTTCTTCCAATAATCGCCATTCAATTAGTAGCTTCTTAGCTACCGAGCCAGCCTATCACCCCAGTTTCAGTCTTCTATACACAGTCAAGTTTAGATTGGGGGCAGGGGGATTGGTGTTTTATTCACCTCACCATTCTTAAATTACGTCTGACAAGAATTCGTTGCTCATGCTATCTCCATGATAATATAATTTATAGTCCAGTCAGTGTTTTTAACCCACCATGCCGAGACGGAAAACGGATATAGGGCGTAGTACATTGAAATCGAAAAAATACGCCTTTTAAGCGTACGCTGGGTAAACCGTTAAAGATGCCGGGCGAAGCCGGGGCGGGTTGCTAGTTGCAGTATATACTTTCCTAAATCAGTCGCCAATAAGTGCTTTGTAGCTGTCGAATGATCTGTAAGTACAGAAGCTTACTTGAAAATCACATCCATACGTTGCGATGGAGCAATATTTTGATGAGTAATGAGGGAATATTTTCTCAGGTCTTCTCTCTATTGGAAATGAACCTCTCCATGGGCAACTGCAGTGATAAAGGGTTATGTCACAAGAAATAAGTGTGTTCTGAGCCTAATACGTGAGATCAAGGATCTTCCGAAGAGTCAGAAGAACTGGCACCAAGTACACTGAAGTCCAAAGGAGAGCATTCTCCGTTGAGATGTACTGGAAATCCAGAAAGGCTGACAATAATGTCAACCGTGGTCCTCAGTGGCCGAGACGATAACGTACGTTAAATAAGTAGTTCCGTGATAAATTTATCCACCTGTACTCATACTGTATATTAGGCTGGCTCTTTCTATCTCAGAATTCCTTCATTAGAAAAATCACATTGTGAAGCGAAAAACCAGTGAGTCTTGTGATTGATAAAATAAACGTCATTTTGGACAATCACAAGCTTCTTCCAGGTAGCACCACCTTTCTAACCGGATGCAAGCATGCCGTAAACACAAATCAGATCGGGCCCTATCAATAGTGTATTACTTTTAATAAAGTGACTTACTAATTGAATGCGATTAGTACTTTAACAGTGGTCAGTATAAAAACCATTACAAATACAACAAATCCTTTCGGCATGCTGGAAGGCGGAGCAATATATCAGAAAGTATGCAAGCCAACAGCTCTAACCTTTTCACACGTACTGTACCTGACATTCTACCTTAGTTTGGTGTAACTTATATACATCAGTGCTGCCAACACGATTCTAAGCCTGCTGATAGGTCCAGTTTTTAAATGCATAGGCCTATAACTTCTATACTAACAAATGTATTTCAACCAAATTTCGTATGTACTTTGCGTACAATAACAGTTATGACTATGCGTATTCGTAAGAACCAGAAGGGCTGCCAACTGTTGATAAATGCTCTCTCTATTTGTTTAATCCTAATATCAATATATCAGAAAGTATGCAAGCCATCAGCTCTAAACTTTGCACACGTATAGTACCTGACATTCTAGATTTATTTGGAATAACTAATACACCTCAGTGCCGGCCCCGTGGTGTTGGGGTAGCGCACATGCCTCTCACCCGAAGGCCCCGGGTTCGAACGAAAACCAAGATTAACGGCCGAGGGGGAACCGATGCGCTGATCACGTGTCACCCCAATATCTGCAGGCCAATTGGCTGGGCAGCGGTCGCTTGGTATGCCTAGGCCCTTAATGGACATCACATACATGACATTGTTCCCAACATGATTTTACGCGCACTGATAAATCCAATATCAAACAGCATGTAACGTCCATACTATCCATTAGACTTCAATCAAATGTTGTATGTGCAATCTATACCTTAAGAGATGGAACCAAGAATATATTCAAAGTCACAAGGGCTGCCAACTGTAGTAATTTACTATATTAGACTACACTATTTCAGGTGTATTTTAAACTGCAGTACTTAGAAATGTTAGTATTACCAACTTGATTTCGTCATTATTCTAGATAGGTCTATATAGATTAATAATTGGCATGAATCTTAAATTTTAAGAAAAGTAGGCTCTAGAGTTCTTCACGGAGCTAGGTTAATATTGTTGTTCTTATTTTTTAGATTATAACAAAATTAGCAATATTGCATTTATTTTTCATCAGGATACGTTTTGCATTCAAATAATGATATGTACAAATATGTATAGATCTACCCTAAACTTTCATTTCGTCATATAATTGTTGCTACATTTCGAACTTTATCTTCAGTTCCAGAGCGTTTTACTCCATTGAACCCATGATACAAAATAGCGATGCTATTGATACCGAGGTAAATACGGATGAGATTAGTAGCCACGACTGCAAGACGACCCACGAACTGTCAAACAGCGATAACTATGGAGATTAGACTGAACAAGACAAATTAACAGCAGCCAAGCCGAAACTTATCTAAATTCGTGTGAGCACCTGAAGCTCCTGTAGAATTTTAAGTCTTCAACAGTTAGCCCTTAAATCTTGAGTATCATGGACGTAAACATGGCCTGACACGCCACGCGGTGACGGGCTACTGTCACAAGAGATCACATCACGGCAAACCTCTTGTTCACACACGTCCACTAGCTTAATCCTTCCAAAAGTTGGTGCAATGGCTCCGAAATATTCTTTAGCCACAATGTTACGTAACATAAACTACTCACGATGAATTAAAAAGCCCTCACCAACTATAGTACATCGATGAGCAGAAAAAACGCAACATTCGAGATTTTACAAAAGGCAATGAAAATCCATATTAAGGATTTTATTTAAAAAAAGAGTTAAACAACGACATGGTGTAATTGGAGAAATTTCCTAGCACTTGTATATTCCTTTTTGGTAGATGACTTAGTCGTTTCTTCCCTTAAACTACTACTACACCACCACTCCCCTATTTTCAAAATACAATGACTTATTTTTAGATTAGCCTGTATTTTATTCTTCTGTTCAAGAATATCCATAGATTTACAGTACGCTATATTTCTTTTTGATATTTGGCTGACTGCGTGGCGCAGCGGCAGCGTCCTTGCTTGCTGTATTAAAGGTCGCAGGATCGAATCCTGGCAATGTCAGTTGCCATTTGAGGGTGCTTAAAATGCGATGGAGCCGTGTCAGTAGATTTGGATGCATTTTTTGCCCAATATATTTCTATGGTTTCCTTCATGTCAAGTACTCTGCTCTTGTCTCGAGGTGCAAACTTTTAAAATCTGTTTCTGTACTAGTGAAACTGTGCCGGTTATCGTAGATGTGCTCGCACACTGCTCACGTTACAAATCTCCTTCAGGGCAATTTTCCTGCACCTCAGCGCCTCTTAAGTGGCAGTAGTTAAAATGGACGTAAAATCCATAACATTATTATCTTTTTGATTTATGGTTCAGGTTTACCGATCTGAAGTATTTTTCTTTTATCAGTAAAATATGCGTACTAGTGTTGGAGCTCTTGTTTTATGGATGATGAAAGTAATAATTACCATCATAGTATAACATTCTAACAGACAACCATAGTTCCAGATTGAACAAAGAAAAGACTTGGATACAGAATTAATTTCACGCTATATATTTGCAGAAGAATGAAAAACTATCATTGTTCTTCTAAGCATCGTCTTCTCACCACGTGACATTGGTTTTACTGATAGAATGGTGCTTTCATGATTAATATCCTTGCAAGTTCTAAGATAATTATTTTAACTTCTTTGTTTGAAATATGGTTGTTTCTTACTCCGTACTCATTATCATTTGTAAAGATTATCCATGCTCAGGCAACTGATGATAGTTTTAAGGGCATTCCGATATATAAACAATAATTTTCAACAATATTTCGGGACAAATATTCTACGTGTTACGTCCCTTAAAACAACAACCACAAACAAAGAATAATATTTCGGCTGATGCAGGGTTTCTCGGGACTGAATTATTTCAGGCCGATGCGCTCTCAAGCTCCTCCAACCTTTCCGGCAGCACTCAGCTGTGCATCACTCATTTAGGGGGTTAATCGTAGTTATCAGATCCATGCACTTGAGTTAATATGGGATCTTTACGATTACCTACGCGACCCTAGTAACTGATCTAGAGTGGGTACTTCTGATTGAATCTAGGATTGCCAACGAGTCAGCCATGGTCATAAGACAGATACAAACATGAGGAGTGTGGAATCATACAGTGCATATTTCTCACACACGCCCTCAAATTGTATTTCAACGTTCGTGCCCTAACACACTGGAGAATCTAACTGATTAATTACGATTTCAATGTTTCTTAAAATCTGTACAGAGTACGATAATCATGATTGAGAATGGCATCGAAGTACGAATAGGCTATTTTTAAATTCTATACTGAATATTTTCCTTTTTTTGTGTGTGTGCATATTAAAACTATTTTAATTCATAAAAACATGCATATTGTGGCTCTTTTGTATGAACGTCCGAGGTTTGACGATCACACTGGCATTGTCGCCCACTGTGGACTTAGTTGGTAGAGCAACGCCCGCCAGACTCGGAGTTTGGGATATCGACTCCAGCATGCCTCCGTCATTTAAATTATCCACTTTCCTTCCATCTCATATGACCTGACGCCCTGTAAAACTCACTACCTCTGTCGTGAAAATTCAATTCTTGATTCCTTGATGTGCTCATGTCATGCACGTCCACGAGACTAGCAAGAAGTGATTGACATCCATCCCAGACCCTCGTATCGCATGTAGACCTCCAGACCGACTGTCCCTCGTCCCTGTGGCGACTCTCCGAGATTGAAGCGAGCTGATAGAACAAGCACCCTTTGGGACATAGGAGTGCACGAAGCGATTGGACCTGGAGATACTGCTAGCACAGAATGCAACACGATACGGAACACGTCAAAGCAGCCCAAGAATCGAGTGACATATGCTTTTCTTTATTTCCATTAAAGGTGCACCATCCCATATGCTGTGGTATACTGCTCAACGTCATCGTTCATTGTCCAAGACGAATACATCTGACAGTTTATCGAAATACAGATGCCAGACCGAAATCATTCTGATATATTCTATTCTCCGGGCAAAGTAACAACTACAATGGTTGCAACTGTACACCGCATTATTAAAACCAACCGAGAAAATAAATTTCAAACCATCATTAACGGCCACTACACCTGAAAACCTTTCGCTAGACCTGCAAAATAAAAAAATAAAAATAGACGTATTAAAACAGAATTAAAGAAAATACCAAATGATACTAAATTAATGTTGTTGTTGTTGTTGTTTCTTATGGCTAGCCCGGATTCCAATCCAACAGCTTTCTTGCGTTCCAATAGAATTGTGTGAGGTTTCCTGAAGTTCTAGCAGTCACATCAAGTTTGTTGCATTGTAGCAGGTGCCCCTTATCCATTTTACTTCCATGTTCGTGACAAAGTGTGCATTTTTAAGATCTCAGGATGTTGATTCGTTTCAGTCATGCAGTCAGGAAGTCATGGCCAGTGTTAAGTCTGAAGAAGGCTACAGCTTCTCTTCTTGGTGTTAATTTACGTTGATCCCATTTAGCATCAATGTCCTTCCATAATTTGGTTTCTGCTGTTTTCTTTGCCATTTCTTCATACCTGTTTTTGATAGTATTTTTCAAAATCCTTTTTGCTGACATAAAATCAGTCTGACTGACAGGTAGTTGTAGTGTGGTACCTTTTTTTTTTTGCTAATCTGTCTGCATCTTCATTACCTGCTATATTAAATTAATGTATTCCTCCTTATTCAATAATTGTAATTAAGGTGGATTAAATTATATCAATACCATTCGGTATTTACTTTAATTTAATCATCAATGAGGAAACTTTCAGATAGTCTATGATTAAGTTCTATGTCTACGTATTACAGCAGATCTTCTTAAGACAAGCGGAAGACTACTAAAAAGAACAGTTTTAACACGTACAATCAAAACTATAGTATAATGTAAGCTGTCTTTTCCTTAAAATTGATATGTTTATCGCTCAAAGTTCAACTTTTAGAGAGCGGCAAGTCTCTAGATTTTAGAGCTAATGAAATACAATTTTGCCTGACTGCGAATTTCAATCGTATGACCAACATACACTAGCATAATTTAACCCTAGCAGTACCAATGGGGGAGGGGGGTATTTTATGCCCACCATTTCGACTTTTTTAAACTTTCAGTGTAATATAATATATCGTCCATGAAACGGCAATATGTCATAACCCTCAATTTGAGCGAAATTGACTTTTTGCCACTTTCAGGCTTGTGGGTTATGTTTCCATCTTCAGTAAAAATGTCATATCCCTCCGATAAATATTTATATTTTATTTTCATGGAAAGCAAAATGTCGTATCCCCGGTGATGTTTTTAGTGAGTAACAAAATGTCGTATCCCATGCTGTTAGGGTTACGACATTTTGCTTTCAGCATAATCTTATACCCCTGGAATGGCATAATGTTGTATCCCACATATATGTGAGGGTTACGACAAATTGCAGGTAGCCATTTTCTTTGTTTACTTAGATATTTTGTAGTAAGCCGTTCGCTTGGGCACTCAGGGAATTGGAAGAACCTAGGGAAGATCAAAATTCTGCTACAGACACCAACATTTCTGTCATAACAGCTAACCCAGATGCTTCCGATATGCCTTTTGATACAGAATTTTACCCTTCCCCAAGTGATACTTCTTTAAGGCAAACGAGGGATAATTGTAAGTGCTGGAGTAGAAATTTAAATAAAAGGAACCCTATGCAAGGGAAGGGAAGGGATACTTAGGTTAGCCTATAGGATTAAAAAGCATAAAGTTTTATAGGACCAAACCAGAAATGAAGCAAAGTTAGGAGATAGATGCAACTGTGAATCATGTAGGAAATATGCACAACAAAAATGTGAAGACATTGAGGAGAAGCGAAATTATATATCTCACGAATTTTGGTCAATAATGTCATGGAAGCAGCTAAAGGTATTTGTCGCAAAAAAAAGTTAAGAAAATAGTACCAAAGTGGTAATACACATCTGAAGAATAATCTCGGAGACGTGTTACCTTCCTTTATTATTTTAAATGAAAGAATGGTACTCAGGACCCTATATGCAAGAAGATGTTCCTCCCTACGTTGGGGTTAGGACAGCATTCTGTGAGAGGGGAGCATAGAAGTTCAGCAGGAATGTATGCTTCAGATGAAGTCACAGTGAAAAACAGGAAGAGTGGCAAACCTGCAGCTCATAAAGAGCAAGTGGGGCATTTAAATACATTCTTGAACGATTTGCCAAAACTTCCTTCGCATTACAATAGGAGTAACACACCGAAATTATTTCTCGAACAGAGTATAGATTCCTTGGCTCAGCTGTATGATTTGTAATGTGAGAAAATTTAACATGGTAATGGAACTCCAGTTAGCAGAACTAAATTTTCATCCGTATTCCATGGAAAGAATCTGTCCTTACATAAACTGAAAAAGGACCAAAGCGACATGTGGGCTGAATATGAGGCAGGTAACCTTTCTGAAGAAGACTGGATCCAGCACAAAATTAGGAAAGATAGAGCACGGAAAGAAAAGGAAGACGATAAAACTCATGCTGCCCAGAAACAGTGCACTGTAATTACCATGGACTTAAAAGCAGTGAAGTTAGCAACATGCATTCTGGCTGGTGCTTTCTATTATAAAACCAAATTAACATGCCATAATGTAATGGCAGTTTTTAACAGTTTTCAACCTAACTGCACATCGAAATTGATACCGATTTGTCAGTATCAACGTTTGCAACTTACTATGAGTATTGATTACCTCAAATGCCACTGTGTAAATTATAAGGAAATAATGATATACTGTGATGGGTGCACATATCAAAACAGGAACAGTATTATAGCAAATGCTTTGCTAGACCATGTCAACAAGAACGGGCAAACTATCAGGCAAAAGTTTCTAGAAATGGGCACACGCAATTAAAATCTGATTCAGTCCCCAGCACAATACAACGAAAACTAAAGAAAAGACCTTCACTCCACTCCGAACCACGGAAAATTTCTTCCCAGAAGTATTATCACATGCAGCAGTTGAAATCAGTCGTCCAAAATACTACGATTCACTCCCTCATGATTAAATGTCGTGATTGACTTAAAAGTACTGGTGCAAAAGACTGCTACTAGTTTCGTAATGTATGTTCTCTTGTTATTTTTATTGAGCAGACTAGGTTTCTAAAATGTGTTTGCCCCTGATGTGTAGGGAAAACTTTTAGAATGAACACTTTCCGAATGGAGCAATGCGATATAATCTGTAAATTATGAAGTTGTAGGTATATTTGTGCTTTGTGTTATTTTGCTAGTTAATCAATGAATAGTCTACTTAAAAATAATAATAAAATAAAATAACCCCTGGCACTACAGTCCTACCAAGCGACCTCTGCCCAGCCATTTGGCCTGCAGATATTGGGGTGACACGTGATCAGCGCATCGGGTCCCCTCGGCCGTTAATCTTGGCTTTCGTGATCGGTGCGCTGCCTCACTGTCAGACAGCTACTCAATTGTCCTCACGAGGCTGAGTGCACCCCGTTCCAGCCCTCACGTCAGTTTCTAAAATCCCTGACGGTGCCGGGAATCGAACCCGGGGCCTCCGGGCGAGAGAGAGGCGCGCTACCCCAACACCACGGGGCTGGCATAGTCTACTTACTTAACACTAATTCTCTTATTTGAAAGAAACTCTACTGACTATGGTTAAATAATATTGGCCTATTATGTTCACATAGTAACCTTGAGAGGATCATGGATACAGTACATTAGTTCATTTTCAATAAAATATAATTTTATTATTTATCCACTTTATTTTAAGCAGTATGTGTATAGAATATTCAATTATTAACCGTTATTAGCTTTTATATTTTGTCTGAAAACGGTAAATCTGTAGGAAAGTACCAACATGCAAAACGTCGTAACCCACATTCTGTACAAATTGGTTGATTCAAAATGTCATAACCCACATATATTCAAGAAAAATGTAAAAAACTCAATTTTTGTATTGTAGCAGTTAAACGAGACTAGAATGAATCAATTTAACACTTTCATAATATATTTAGGATGTACTATTGAAGTCCTGCAATGTTTTTTGTGTCCCCTGTAAAATTGATATCTTGTGGGATACGACGTATTGCCGTTTCATGGACGATATTATGTTTCCTATGCATCCTGAAAGAGAAGTAATTGTCCATAATTAACTCTGTCATTGTACCATTCAATTGCTTTATTAATTTTTTATCATCTGTAAAAGCTAATAGCACTTTGTTTGTTGTTGGTGGGCATAGAGTAACCCCCCCCCCCCCCCCCGGTTGGTAGTTCACTCCAAAGGACATAAATACAACAAAGTGAACAAACCAACAATGATCTGTGCTTCTTGCAAGAGATACACGTGTGGAAAGCATAGCAACAAGACAATCATTTGTGCAAAGTGCAATGATGATTCAGAAGGAAGTGATGAGTGAAGAAATCCATTAACTGAACATTATTGCTTAATGTTAAAAAAAAAAACAACCATGAAGCATACCAAAGCAGACAAATTTGTGTGTGAATATGATTTAATCTAGATTACTCTTGTTGTTTGTTTTTTGTGGCCCATATGATAACTTAACTCAAAATAAAAGCTATAATGTCAAATAGAACAAATTAGTTCGGTGGTTACAAAATACTCCCCCCGTCGGTAGTTCGCGTTTCAAACAAGTAGTTCCGTGAAGAACTATACAGCCTATTTTCATATATCCTACTTATGTTAATTGCCTTTATCTACATACAAAATTTCAGTTTGATTGCTGTAATAGATTCGTAGATAACGAGAACCGACTAAATATTTCGGATGGTCGCCATATGGGATTTTATATATGTAGGTCCTAGAGTTATGCACTGTTACATGAAGATTATTGTGTACGTGTAGCATTCAAACTTCAATCGCATTATTAGGACACAAGAAGTAACAAGGAGATTTTAAAATTTCGCACAGCTGCCATCTTGTGGTTATGGAAACAATTGAAATAAATCAGATGCCAGTGGATTAACATTCGTATAAGGATTTACTGTACAAGTTTCACTGCACTCGGATGGTTAAATTGCGAGAAACGTCTTTGTGAATATTTATAATTCACGTCGCCGCCATGTTGGATTTGTGATCACCAGGTTATTTAAAGTCCTATAGGTGAACTTAAGTTCATATCCCCTATGAACATAAAAAAATTCAGTTTGATTGCTACAATAGATTCGTAGATATTCCGAGCCGTCTAAATATTTCGGATGGTCACCATGTTGGATTGTTAAATGTATAGGCTATAGAGTCATGTACCATTAAAGGAAAATTATTCCGTAGGTTCATTATTCAAACTTTCACATCGATCGCATGATTACGACACAAGAAATAAAAATTTAATTTTAAAATTCGCAAAGCCGCCATCTTGAGGTTATGTAAACAATTGAACTAAATTAGATACCAGTGTATTACAATGTGTATAAATATTTTCTGTACCAGATTTAATTGCGGTTGGAACATTAAATCGCGTGAAAGGTCTATTTAAAATTTTGAAATTCGCTTGGCCGCCATGTTCGTTTTGTAGTTAACCGGTTTTTGAAAGTCTTATAGATGAACTTCCAGTAGTGACCTTTATCTCCGTACAAAATTTTAGGGTGATACCGCTAATAGTTTCAGAGATATAGAATGCCGGTGAAATATTTCGCACATCCGCCATCTTGTGGTTATGTAAACAATTGAACGAAGTTAGATGTCGGTGCATTACAATGTGTATAAACATATACTGTACCAAGTTTTATTGCGTTTAATTGGTTAAATCGCGAGAAACGTCTATTTAAAAGTCGCAAATTCGCGTGGCCGCCATGTTGGTTTTGTAGTTACCAGTGTTTCAAAAGTCACATAGGTGAACTTCTAGTAGTTCCCTTTATCACCGTAAATAATTCCAGGGTGATATCGGGAATAGTTTCGGAGATATTGACTGCTGGTGAAATATTTCGTACAGCCGCCATGTTGGATTGGTGAGACGTAACAAAATTTGAAGGGCACGGTCGGGGTCGGCCAAAATAGTGCTATGAACTTACCGAGTTTCATTGAAATCGCTCCAGCAGTTTAGAATTTATTAGACACACACACACACACTCCTCTCTCTCTCTCTCTCTCTCTCTCTCTCACACACACACACACACACACACAACACACAACACACGCACACACGCACACACACGCACACACGGACAAAATGTGATCTCATAAGCCTATTTTTTTTTTTTTCAAAATTGAAAATAGGCTAAAAATGGCTTGGTACTTGGTACTGCTAGGGTTAACATACCACTTATCAAAACTTTATCAAAAATATTTCAACAAAATATTGAAAAAGCCTTTTTGTTTTTTTTAAATAAAACGCTTGAGATCGTTGTATATGCTTTAGATTAAGGCCCTCAAGCAACACAAAAATAACAATTATGAATTTGATTAAATTCGTAAATGGTGTACTACCACCCTTTCAACTATCACCACCATCTCGGTAACCCCAGAAACAACCAAACCACTTAGCGACTCGAACACCTCATGGTGTAGCGACTGGTTCGTGTTGGCTGTTGCCCCGGAGATGTGGATTCAATTCCCGGCTCTGCCAAGAAATTTTAATTCTGATCTGAGGGCTGGAACGAGGTACACTTGTGAGGAAAAACTGAGAAGAGTTGGGTTCGATTCCCACCTCAAACATCCTGGAAGTAGTTTGTCCGTGGTTTGCTCACTTCTACTCCAGGCGAATGCCAGGATGGTTTCTAACTTGAGGCCACGCCCGCCTCCTTTCAAATCCTCACTTGAATTACAAATACACACACTAACACAGCCAACACACACAGAATATCAGACAAAATTACACACACACCTGAATACACGGGGCCAAATGACCACCATGTCCAAGCCCCTCAAATGACACAACTTAGCGACCCCATGAATTGGATTTTATGACCCCATTAATGACCAAAGAGGGATTCAGTTATCAAGTCGTGTTATATACACTGAGTATAAACCATACGAGAGAGGTAGAGAGTTACAATGATATGGCACGACCACGAATAAAGAAAAAGGAAATCGGTCGTGAAAATCAAATTCTATGAATCCCGTCCAACAGCGGGTCGCACTACAGCGACTATGTTAGCACAGTACCTACTCCACTCATGTCTCTTGTCTAAAAAGAGGTAACTCAATGTTACAGCATTAGTGGCTAAAGCTATAAGTTGCAGGTTCGATTCCTGGTTACACCATGTCATTATAACTCTTGGCCTATGGTTGTTACCCAATGGGCGCAAGACGATCTAATTACTGTTAAAAGACTCTTTGATTACTTAGACATTCTTCAAATCGGAAACTAATAAATAGAGGGTGAGTGTTGATGATGTATAAAACACCTAAAATTTACAATAAAATGCCGATAATTTTATGCGAATTAGTAGCCTACACCTCCCTTTACTTAAGCATGAAAGATAGTTATAGTAACATAGTCTCGTCGGCTCTGGGGCGTCATGGCTCAGTGGTCAAACTAGTTGCATCTCACCGACTGGGTTCGATTCCCGGTTAACGCATGTGATATTTTTTGAATGTGAAAAGTGACGTCCTGTGGTTTGTGTTCCACGTAAACAGGAGGTCCCGTGGCTTATGGCCGCGAGGTTAACGGTCACGTAAAACTACAAGCTTCCTTTCTCATCAACCCAAATTTTAAAAATAAAAAGTACATTACCTTTCAAGAGTACAGTATTCCTTTTGCCATAACATAGAATGGATTTCTACATCACCGGGGTTGTTTTGCTGTTAAAAGAAACAGGATGACATTTCAACAATATTGATAGCTTTGAAGCCATTTTTTTTTTGGTGTTGCCTTGTTGGCAATTGATATTTCAACTTTTCAGTCGCTCCAACACAATGTAATCCTAGTGATTGGGATAATAAGAGATCGAGAACGGACGTATAATGGTTTGTGCTCACTCATGCTCGCTCGCTCACTCACTCGGGTTTCCAAATTTTTAAAACGACAAAAAGGGGGGGGGGGAGGGGGTCATTCCAGTGAGTGGGATTCGATTGTGTTGACCGACTGAAAAGTTGCAATATCAATTTCAAAAGCATTCATCCCCTGCTAATGAAATATAGTACAGAGCACAAACGCGGCGCTGATGGGAAATGATGTAGTCAGCGCTACACTCTGGCTCCCTTAGATCCCCCAGTGCCCTATCCCAACGGTAAATAGACGCACAAGTTCAGGCACACACACGCAAGCATCGACTTCCCATACACCAGGATGTGACAGATTTCCACAAGATACTACCCCTGAACTAGGAAAAATTCCATCTAATATTAATTGTACCATGCAAGGATTCCTGAGCGATAATCACAACAGTCTCGAATACAGAAACAACTTGTATTTTGTGTACAATTAGGCTAATAAGAGGTCGAGAACGGACGTATAATGGTTTGAGCTCACGCATGCTCGCTCACTCGGGTTTCCAGATTTGAAAAACGACAAAGAGGGTCATTGCTTTTCGGCATTATATATTCATATATACACACGGGAGAGAACATGGCAGATACGTAGTAATTATCTACAATCAGGATTATAAATAATTCCCCTAGCATTGGAAGATAAAATTTAAAAATAGTCTACTGCTATCTGAAGAACTACAGTAACGGTATAGAGTGTGTTTCAAACCTGTGGTACCTCCAATAAGAGCGTGCCCGGATGGAACATATCTGGCTAGATCTGAAATCATAGATTCCTCAAGCATTTTATTACGGAGTTACAAGGCTTCAAATATAACTTCTCACTCAGTCGAAGATTTCTGGCAAAGAACCCATACAACATTGTCAGAGGGAACAACGCCAATCTACCGCGCCTGACACGAGCAAGTCACATTGCAATAGAAACTACAATAAAAACACCAGACAGACATTCAGATCTTGGTCTACGTCCTTAAGAATAGCGCATGTTACGTAGTGCGTTATCTCTTCTGCTACTGTCGACTGCCAAGGCTAGAGCTTGCATGCACGGTACAGCAAGAGCATGCCTCCAGGTTAGTAACTAAAGACGGCAAAGTTTGAACGCTAATATCTTTTAAACCAAGAGAACTATTTTAGAGCTGCAAAAAGCATTCTGAATCTAGTTTACATCACTACAAGACCCTTTAAAAGCTACAATATGTCCAAATCATTGACCCCAACGTAACGGTGCGAAACATATTACAATTCTCTCTGCAATGCTAATATTTTTTAAACCAAGAGAACTATTTTAGAGCTGCAAAAAACATTCTGAATCTAGTTTACATCACTTCAAGAACCATTAAAAGCTACAATAGGTCCATATCATTGACCCCAACGCAACGGTGCGAAAAATATTACAATTATCTCTGCAACAAAACCACGCCGAACCTCGCGATTTCGGACTAGGACAGAGCAAGACCTGAAAAGGCGGTACTATGTTTCTGAAGCACTCTGTATAAGATCATTAGAGTTAACAAATATGAAATTTACTAATATTATTAATATTAGAGCCAGGGATGGTGGTGATTGTTGTTTTAAGGGGCAATGCAGTGCGAGATTCGAACTTAGGATTCCCAGAATATGCTGTTTTCTATTACGAGGATCTTATAGTCTAGCTATGAAACATGCCTCGCAACTTACCTGGTAAAATACACTCGTGACAGCCAATACCAGTCAGTTACCAAGATCGAACTGCAAACGCCTCAGAATTGTAGTTTTCCGATCAAGCGCATACCAGACCTGTTAGGCTAACACAGCTCCTGCGTATTAAAATATTCCATCAAATGTATCATAATGGTTCCAACGAAAACAAACATGCTGTCTTCTATTTTAATTCTACTGTTAGTGGGTCAACAAACGTCAGACACGAAATGAACTGACATACAAAAGGCGTCCCTAGGACAATTAAAGTGAGTGGTTGTACTGTTTAATCATATACACATAAAATATTAGTGCTCGGATATGATTCTCGGAATATACAAATACAGCATAAAAGTAGGTGAGACATCAGAAAAAAGAAGCGAGAATAAGGAAACAAGCTATCGAAGGTAGTTGAGGAATCAAGGGAATAATCTCGCTTCTGTTCCAGTTGGTAGGATTTTCGATGGTCATTTAGATACAAACGTAGGCCTATATCCCAACGGACGAAAACCGGGAAGTAGTAACTTCATGAAACAGGCAAATCTGTTCGGATGGTATTTAGAAAACATGCTAAATATTGAAGACCCCAGAAAGTTTCTGTAAAATGTATTTCAACAAACCTCATTTAAATCGGTGGCATGCAGTGCGTGGTGTCTTACCGTACGCAGCCTACGCAGAGTCGGCCAGAAAATTTGCAAAGAGCCCTCACACACGTGTTAAGGTCCCCGGAATGCCACACACTTCCCCCTCACTCTTCGTAGTGAGTATGTCTACGCTTCGCCTCCGAATTAAAACAAGCAACGCAGCCGAAATCTTACGTCTATCAGTAATGAGCCGATCCAGGTACCGCTTCAGTAATTCGCTAGTACCTTGCCTGCGAGCAATACACTACGTCAATGTGAAATGTTGCACAACGTGGCCATCTGAGGCTTACGGTAACTCCTAGTCGCTATATTGTCATTTCAACATTCTAATCACTACAGCGATTTTAAAATCCACTTGAAATCACAGAGAGTGAGTTTAAACGAGGCTTCAATATTCCTGAGCATACAATCATATGAAAGTCTAAACACGGGGCGTGAGAGAGGCAGGTTCCCATGATCGATATGTGTATTGTAATAGCACTACCTGCAAGCCTAATTAATGCCGGGACAGAGTAGTGGCAACGAAGATAATCCGCGGGAACCGTCAACTGTCTATACTACCGTGAGTTGATGTGATCATGGCGCTCTATACAGGGCAGACGGATTATCAGCTCAAAATAATTAAACAGAAGTTTTCTGGAAAAAGAAATAATGATGTATTTTCGACAATAGTCAGTAGGGTGAATTCAAATAAAATCTATCAATTTAATTCAATTGCTCGATAGGCTAACTGTTAATTCATCACTGTTAGAACCATTAAAATAATACACAACACCCAATAGCCGAAAATACCTTATTTTGTAATAAATAGTTTCTTTACTTAAGTTACCTCCCATCTATCTTTACAGGATATTTCGACTCCTTTTCACCGGGATTTATACCGCGACAATTTACTTAACGCCAAAGTTTAGCATCAAGATTAAACGAGTTTCAATCAGCTCAATAAATGAGAACATATTCGATGAACGGAGTACACTCAGGCTTGTGAGACAGAACTGAAAAAATGAAGGTTCAATTCCCACCTCGGCCATCCTAGAAGTGATTTTCTGTGGTTTTCCATTTCTACTCCAGGGAAAGTCTGCTTCCTACCCAATCCTAGGCCCAAATGCAAATACACACACTCATGCAACCATCGCAATAACATAGGTTATCAAAGATATTTCACCTACACTATCGCGGGTCACAGAGAACAGTTAGAAGAACCGAGGGTTATGGACCTCCACGTTATGTTGCATAAAGACGAAGTTTCATAAATCGTCCCTTAATTTAGAATTACCAATAAACGCAACACGATAGAGCTGCTCATCAACATACTCTATAGTCATGAAGAAAGCGATTTTGAATTTCTGGCTAAAATATTATACTCCACTGTAAGGAATATACGAGGCGTTCCCGATCAGAAGGGCCAACTCAACAAATGCAAGTTTCGAGAAAAATGCCATTATAATTTTCTACCAAGGGCGAACTCGACATATTCTTCTTCTTTTGTGATTTCGTCCAAAAATACAACTTGGATGATAATAAAACAAAACTTTTATCACGTTCCTCATTTATTATAATCGACACGTGGCATGAATGGAATAATAATAATACTTTACCGTTATTCGCCCGGAGGCGTTATATGCATCAGAATGCCTGGCGATAAATAAGAAAGGCCTGGCAGAACAACTCGAAACCAAAGAGAGGAAGATTCTGAGAAAGATCTTGGGCCCGGTCAAGGAACGAGGAGAGTATAGAAGACGACACAACGATGAACTTTATCTATATGTGCATAAAATAACGGACACCATTCGCAAAAGAAGACTCTCCTTTTATGGCCACTTAACACGAATGAACTCTGGAAGATTGTCCAATCGAATCTGTGCCTACTTTGTGGGAAAGAAAACCAAAGGGATCTGGTTTACAGAGGTGGAAAAAGACCTACAAGAACTGGGGATATCACATGAGGACATCTTGGAACGTGACTCTTTGAAGAAGAAACTTGGGGAGATACAGAGTTTTCAGCCAAAACCTATATTGAAAACCGGCAAGAAGTGGACCGAAGAACGGAAGGAAGCTCACCGAAGAAGAATGCGCGAATACTGGGCCAATGTGAAAGAAAGAGGGAAAAGGCAGTTGAAATAACGTGGTCCATAGACGACCGAAACGATTATTAAAAAAAAAAAAGGAATGCGTACAATAGATTTGTCATACTCAACAGAAGTATCGCCTTCACAATATTCGATGTAATTTGTGACGGTTGAACAGTTTGTTGTTGTTGTTTTTGCTAGAAGGAATTTGTGACATCGTGGTCATGTAGTCCCGTGTAATTGGGTGTGTAATTGAGTGATAACCTGTGTTATTGTGATGGCTGTACTAGGGTGTGTATTTGTAAATTGGGGATAGGATTGGGAAGGAGGCGGTCGTAACCATGCGTTAGGAACCGTCCCGATATTTGCCTGGCGTAGAAGTGGGAAACCACGGATGGCTGACGTGGGAAATGAACCCTCCTCTTCTCAGTTTTGCTTCACGAGGAGGAGTGTACCCTTGACTGAGCTTGGAGTATTTGGTAAAAAGTGGGTTTGGAGTGAGGACACCACGGTCTCTCTCGAGTTCACCCTTCTGTTCCGCGCAGATACTGATCGAGCCGAACTCCCCTGATTTTCATCTGTTCATTTTTCATAGTAGCCTATATCAGGGCGAACTCAACTACATTCATCTACAACAATGTCCACTGTTACCAATCGAGACGAACACATAAATAATACAATCTCACATGTCGAGTACACCCTTCTGGTCGGGAACGACTATTGAGGAATGCGTACACTAGATTTGTCATACTCAACAGTTTGTCATACTCAACAAAAGTATCGCCTTCGCAATATTCGATACCATTTGTGATGGTTGAACAGTTTGTTGTGATTTGTTACTTTATTGCATTTTGTGTCACATTGATGACATGGTTTTAGCGTTCGCATTCGGTAAAGACACTCCCCGGGTTGCTCCTAACTTGCCACAGATCTGAAGCCATGCAATACATTAATTGTACAAGAGAGCAGAATTAAAAACTGTGTTAATTATGGAGAGGCTATGTTAATGAACTGAAGTACGTGGCCCGTGACACTTTGGCGTGGTTCGTGACGAGAGGAGCTTGTTTATTATGTCTTCCATCACGCTGGCAGCTGCGCTTATTGTATTGCTGGCAACATATCAACGCAGCGCAGATGGTTCGCTTGTTTGTTTCGTCAATGGACTTCACTTCTCAGAACCCACAAGGAACGTATGTTACTTCCAGTTACGAGATAATTTATAACTTATTTTTCAATCGAAGAGACACATCATTGCCAAAAAGAGAACCAAGCATTATATAGAAACCCTCGCTGACATTCCGTTTCATCGATGGAAAAATCACCCAGGCGTCATTCGCCCGAATCTCAAGTAAATCAGTATTTGTAATTTAGCATACTATCGGTCACTGCACTCATTTATTTCATAACCACACCCCACACACACACTAGTATTACACTACTAGGCTACACAAGTTATCAGACTAATTATAAACCAATTAAACTTAATTATTACAACCTAGTTCACGGGGTTGACACCCACGCTATCAATGCCCTTAAATGAAGCAGCAACAACAACAACAACAACAACAACAACAACAATACATAGTAGCCCCGTTGTCTTCCACCATCTGATGATGCTATCACAGGGCAGCGAAACAAGTCCGCAGAATACTAAATACAGGGGATGTCCCATAAGTAATGTCGTATTGTTGTTGTTTGAGTCTTCAGTCTTTTGACTGGTTTGATGCAGCTCTCCATGCCTCCCTGTCCTGAGCTAAACGTTTCATCTCTACATAGCTACCACACCCTACATCCGAGGCAATCTGTTTAACATATTCTAACCTTGGTCTACCCCTACAGTTCTTGTCCTCGACCCTTCCTTCCATAACTAAGCTTGCTATTCCTGGGTGTCTTAGTATGTGTCCTACCAGCCTATCTCTTCTCTTCATTAGCAGTCGCCAGAAACATCTCTCCTCTCCCACTCGTCTTAATACCTCTTCGTTTGTAACCCTATCTACCCATCTGATCTTCATCATTCTCCTGTAACACCACATTTCAAATGCTTCAATTCTCCTCTTTTCTGCTGCACCAATAGTCCAAGTTTCACTTCCATAGAGCGCCACACTCCAGACAAAGGCTTTCAAAAATGACTTCCTAATACCTAAATCTATATTCGATGTCAGCAGATTCCTTTTTTGTAGAAATGCTTTCTTTGCCTGAGCCAACCTACTTTTTATATCCTCTTTGCTTCGTCCATCACTGGTTATTCTGCTTCCTAAGTAACAGAAGTCTCCTACTTCCTTCAGCTTTTCACCTGCCAATTTGATCTCCATAGAGGTTTCTGATTTATTTCGGATGCATTCCAGTATTTTTGTTTTACATTTATTAATTTTCATCATGAATTCTTTCCGTAAGACGGAGTCCATACCATTCAAAAACTCATTCAAATCCTCAGGCTTGTCGGCCAAGATGACGATGTCATCAGCAAATCTCAGAGTTGAAATTATTTCTCCTTGAATCTTCACTCCCACTTTACATTTTTCTCTAATTTCCTTCATTGCTTGTTCAATGTAAAGATTGAAAAGTATGGGTGATAAGTTGCAGCCTTGCCTTACACCTTTCTGAATACCAGCTTCTCTCTCATGTCCTTCAACTCGAATGACTGCTGTCTGGTTTCTGTATAGATTGTATATCACCCTCCTATCCCTGTACTTTATTCCAATCGATTTCAAAATGTCAAACAATTTAGTCCAATCAACGTTATCAAAAGCCCTTTCTAAGTCTACAAAAGCCATGAACGTTCTCTTATCTTTCCTTATTCTACCTTCCAAAATCAGCCTAAGACTTAGTACAGCTTCCCTTGTTCCTACATTTCTCCTGAAACCAAATTGGTCTTCGCCCAACTCCGTTTCTATCTGGCTTTCAATCCTCTTGTAAATTATTCTAGACAGGATCTTTGAAGCATGAGTAATCAAGCTGATTGTACGGTAATCTTCACATCTGTCAGCTCCCACTTTCTTTGGTATAGGGATGATTACATTCTTCTTGAAATCAGGGGGTACCTCACCGGTCTCATAAATCCTACACACCAAGTGAAATAACCTGATCAGACCTTCATCTCCTATGCAGCGTAGCAACTCAATCGGTATATCATCTATGCCTGGTGCTTTGTTCCTGCTTAAGTCTTCCAAAGCTCTATCAAATTCTGATCTCAATATTAAATCTCCTTTCGCATCCTCATCAATTTCCTCCTCCCTTTCCATTACATGATTCTCAATCTCCTTTCCCTTATACAAACTCTCTATGTAAGCTTTCCACCTCTCAACCTTTTCTTCCCTATCTGTTAGAGGCTTTCCATTTTTGTCCTTAATATTACAGCACTTAGTCTTCTTTTCCCCAAAAGTATTCTTAATCCTTCGATAAGCTGTGTCTACTTTTCCTAATTTCAGACAATTTTCTATACCTGCACATTTCTCTTTCAACCATTCTTCTTTTGCTTCCTTGCACTTCTTGTTAACCTCATTTCTCAGACGTCTGTATTCTGCTTTCCCCTTTTCATCTCTTACATTCTTGTGTTTCCGCCTTTCATCCATCAATTCTAGTATATCCTGAGTGATCCACGGTTTTCTACCTATTCTTTCTTTCCTACCAATGTTTTCTTCTGCGGATTTTGTTATTTCATTCTTCAAAAGTGCCCATTCGTCTGCAATTGAAGTTTGTTTAGGGTTTTTCATTAGTCCTTCCTTTATACTCTTCTTGAATCTTTCGTTTACATCCTTCTCTTTCAGTCTGTCTATTGCCCACCTTTTTGGCTTTTGACTTTTCTTCAGTTTCTTCAACTTTAATCTGCATTTCATTACAACCAGATTGTGGTCAGAGTTTATGTCAGCACCAGGATATGTTTTACAATCCAAAATCTGGTTTCGAAACCTCTGCTTGACCATAATGAAGTCGATTTGGTAACGCCCTGTATCTCCTGGTCTCATCCATGTGTATATTCTTCTATTGTGGTTATTGAATAAGGTGTTAGCTATGACCAACTCATGCTCGGTGCAGAATTCTACCAGCCTGCTTCCTCGATCATTCCTTTCACCTAATCCGAAACCTCCTACTATCT
Organism: Meconema thalassinum; assembly: GCA_946902985.2. Taxonomy (NCBI): domain Eukaryota; kingdom Metazoa; phylum Arthropoda; class Insecta; order Orthoptera; family Tettigoniidae; genus Meconema; species Meconema thalassinum. The sequence continues at coordinate 792,943,469 of OX336390.1, forward strand.
TCCCTTCTCTCCCTTTTCCTACCACAGCATTCCAATCTCCCATTACTATAACATTCTCATCACCCTTGATATACCTCAGAATTTCGTCTATTTCTTCGTAGACCTTTTCAACATCCTCATCATCAGCTTGACTGGTAGGCATATAGACTTGTACTACTGTGGTGCAGGTAGGTTTAGTATTGATTTTTGCTACAATAATCCGTTCACTATATTGCTCATAATATTCCACCCGCTGTCCAAGTTTCCTACTCAATATGAGGCCAACCCCTGCTTGGCCATTGTTTGATTTAGTGCTAATGACCCTATAGTCTCCTGACCAAAAGTCCTGTTCTTCCTGCCAGCGCATTTCACTAATCCCAACCAAATCCAACCTCAACCTATCCATTTCCCTTTCTAAGTTTTCTAACCTTCCACTTCCTAGCAGACTTCTAACATTCCACGCTCCGATCCGTAGAATGTCAGATTTCCTCTTTGTCACTTCTGTGATGTTAACCCCCTCTCGAGTAGTCCCCACCCGGAGATCCGAACGGGGGACTAGTTTACCTCCGGATTGAAATTTTACAAGGGAGGAGGCCATCGTATTATAAAGAAAATTCTACTTGGAAAGTTTTCTGACAAGAAATTAAACTATTCTTCAAAGTAGAGACCATGAGATTCTATGGTCTTGAGCCATCTTTCAGCGAGGTTTCTTATCCCGCGACGGTACAGGCCGGACGTTTGTTTTAGACGAGTGAAAAATCTTAATGGAAGCCTGGAGGCGAGTTAATACAGTACCTGAGTTGTTATCAGCTGCCCCAAGCGGTCCGATGATTGACAAAGCTGTTTCACATTACTGCTGAAGTACAGTCATTGGCAAATATAATGACGGTCTGTTCGTAACTACGTAACGTGTACTTCCGCGTCACACAATACTTCGACGTGGACTGTACTGTCTGCTCAAGTCTGGAATTCCATTACATCAGATCGGTGGTGACAAGTGTGAAGCGATAGGGTGAGAGAGTGAGTGTGTGTAGGCTCACCCGCAGGCTTCAAGGTCAAGAGCAATCGTCTAAAACAAACGTCCGGCCTGTACCAGTCTCTGGGTTTTGATGCGAAGAATTCGGCGAGACCCACCTCCACAGCTTTAATATTTTCGAAATTTCTTCCAAGTAGGAAATGGGCCATGTTCGTGCAGTATGGGGTCTCGTATTGTCTTGCTGCAAGAGAACTAATTCTATTTCGGTGAACTCTTGCTCCGTCTCAACATTTCATGAACTCGTTCCAGTTGTTGAGAATAAGATCATGGGATAAAAATCATGGGGCTACCGTTAAGATATCTACTCTACGTTGAGCCTGTTCAGGGGTCAATTTATGAGGTACAGATCAGGGGTAGAAGACCTCGTAGTTTCGCCCCTTGAAACAACAATAAATAACTATAACTAACAGATCTACAGCTTCTGTTTGAATTTCCAACTTTTTAATCTTTTGAAAGCCTACGAGTACTTATTTGCGTATTTTCTTCCAAAACTGTGCGTGCACTCTCAATGTCCCATAGTTTAGGTCTTCCAGAACACGGTAAATCTGTAGTGTTTTCTTCTCCAGTGTTGAAACGTTGGAACCATCGTTGTGCCACACGCTCAATAACGACACCTTCTCCTTCCACTTCACATATTCTTCGAGTCGCGGCAGCAGCTTTGTAATTTTGTTTGTGATTGTGTATCAACAGATGACGACTGAAACATTCTTGCAATATACGCAATTTAGTCCAGGCCTCCTGTAAATAGCGTTGGCGAACCAAAGAAAACCAATTCTATCTTATTAAACACCAAACTGGCGGCTTCGGTGGCTTAGTTGGTAGCATGCTGAGCTTCTATGCCCAAGATCGCCGGTTCAAATCCGGCCGAAGTCGTCGGATTTTTAAGAGCGTTAAAAATCCCTCAGTATGCCTTCCTTGGGAGGGGAAGTAAAGCCGGCAGTCCCATGTCATAGATTTATGGCATGTTAAAGAACCTTCCACTAATTACACCTGTGTGAAGCTAAATTGTATAGGTTACGAATGTAAACAACGCTCTTAGGTTGCTACGTTGGTTGCCAAGAGGCGACTGCGGTGGTGTCTGGTAGCTAAGTTCTGAACTAGTAGTCGTTGACGGTGGCGTTTGGCTGCAAAAGTAGGAACCATTTGAAAAATTCAAAAGTCTGCAGTACTTACTTGAATTAAAAAACAGATAACACACACTAATACAGTCATCACAATTAACACCGATTATCAGACAGATTCTACACACACCCAAAGTACACGGAGCTACATGACGCGTTGTCGCAGCCCCTAAACTTAGGAACCAACCAACCAACCAACCAAAACACCAAACTTAAAAAACGACATTACTTATGAGACATCCTAATATGTAGGTAAGGATAAGAGAATGGCTGATATACAGAATGAACTTTATCACAACAAAATTGTCTTGTTTGTCGCGGTGCAGTGGCTAGCATTCTTGGCTGCCAACGCTGGGGGTCCGAGTTCGATGGTTCAGTTCTGCCAAGAAATTTAATTCTGGTCTGAGAGCTGGAACGAGGTAGTGAGTCTTATGATGCAGAACTGAGAGGCATGGGTTCAATTCCCACCTCAGCCAGCTTAAAGGTGGTTTTCCCATGGTTCTTACTTCTACTCCGGAAAACGGCCGCCCCTTCCCAATTCTAGACTAAAATACAAATATACACACTACTACAGACATCACAGCAACAAAGGCTATCAGACAAATCCTACACACACCCAAATGCACGGGACCTCGTAAGCCTCTACATTAAAGAAAGTTAAATGTTTTACAGTCGGTCAACAAGATTGTACCCAACTTGTAATGCGTGGTATTCCCAAATCTGAAAAAAATTACAAGACATTAATTAATTCGTTGTTGTTGCTTATTTTAGGGGCTGCGAAATCGTGGTCTTACAGCCCCGAGTATTTGTGTGTGTGTGTGTGTGTGTGGAATTTGTGTGATAATTTGTGTTATTGTGATGGCTGTACTAGTGTGTGGATTTGTAAATTGGGGATAAGATTGCGAAGGAGACGGCCGTGGCCTTAAGTTAGAAACCATTCGCCAGGAGTAGAAAAAGGGGAAAACCACTTCCAGGAAGGCTGAGGTGGGATCGAATCCGGACCTTCGGGGCGATAGCCTAGAACACTAGCCGCTACACCACGATGTATTAATTAATTCAAATAATTCAAATTTGGTTTAGCAAGGCAACACAATAATGAACAACAACAACAACGAATATAGGATGGGGGTAGTACGGTAGACTATCTTGTGTGATAATGTGCGGTCACCTTGTCGCACGCTCCAGAGCCGCCCAACAAGTAGGAGGTGTTTGGGCCCCGGTCACGCGCTCCGTGGTAACAAGTATCACAGCCCTGGTAAACACATTGTATGCAGGTCGTGGCACGCCGAACCGCACCGCGACTCACAAGGCCGCTGCCAATAGAATAAATGTGTCCAGTTAGCATGCAATTGGCCCTGACGGCTCATTCAGCTCGGTTCCAAGTTACCGAGAAGTATGAAACAACTGGGTTTCATCAAATGCGATTACTCAATGTCACAAGCGAGTCTACAGAACATTCCAGCGTTGGAAGTTGTACGATAGCCAGAAATTTCAAACGCCCATAGGTAGTGAAGAGGCTCACGAATTTCTCAAGCATGTTTGTTTTCATTAGAAACCATCACGAATAAGCCGAATAATAGACTAATAATAATGAATAATAATTATTATTATTCATTATTATTATTATTATTATTATTATTATTATTATTACAGTATGATACAGTATAATACAGTAGCCTATAATAATCGTGGCATCATTTCACGTCAGGCATCGTCATTCTGCACTGATTCTCCAAGCGAAGTGGTCTGCTACCTCGGCGCGTCGAACTCGACCGCTCGGATATCCTCAGTCCATCAACGGCTTTCAGGGTCATCCTTGAGGCCGTCGCATCGTCCATCTGGACTGGACTGAGCGCAAGAGCCCTCTTCGCGATCGAATCCAGATCAGCCCTAGCATGTTGGTCACATCACCGAAGCCTGTCTCCTCTCAACTTGACTGGCTGCGTGGTGCAGTGGTAACGTTCTCGCCTGCTATCCCAAGGTTGCAGGATCGAATCCTGGCGCAGTTGGTTGACATTTGAGAGTGTATAAATGCGAGGGATTTACTGACACGTTAAAGATCCCCTTCGTGGCAAAATTCCTGCACCCGAGCGTCTCTAAAAGCACCAGTAGTTAAATGGGACGTAAAACCAATAACATTGTCATTATTATCCCAACTCTTCCAGTTTCAGAGCTTATCAAAAAGTGTTCCAGACATCTTTGTTTTTGACATGGTCTGACCACGTCACTCCCAGTGACCATCGTAAAACCCTCATTTCCATTGTGTGCAGCATCTGGTCGTGACACTTCGTCACAGGCTAACATTCGGCTCCATAGAGCACCCTGGAACACACCATCGTTCGATAGATCTTTGAGGTAAAATGGGATCTTGTGATCACAAAGGATGCCACTTAAAGCAAGCACTAATGCGTGCTCTGACGGCTTCGTTATGTGTCACCATCCGTTGCCATGTGGGAATCTAGATACCTAAATTGGACACTTTCCCGACGGGGATATCACCGATACCACCACGACGATCACGCCAGCTGTTTGAGCACCATACTCCATGTACTCAGTGTTTGTTTGTGGGGCGTGGTGGCGCAGCGGTCAAGCTGCATGCCTCTCACCAAGGCGGACCGGGTTCGATTCCCGGTCAATGCATGTGAGATTTTCGATGTGAAATGCCATGTCCTGCGGATTCCACGTAAAACGGAGGTCCCGTGGCTTATGATCGCGAGATTAATGGTCACGTTAAACTACAAGCTTCCTTCCTTTTTTTCAGTGTTTGTTAGGCTGAGCCGTAGTCCAAATTCTTCAAGCCTTGCCTTCCACTGATTAATTAATCAATCGGTGGAGACTATCCCAGATTTCGCAGGCCAATATACAGTAACACCGTGAGCATAGAGCATTGTTCGAGGATGATGCTTATGTATGTCTGAAGTCGTAGTATCGATGGCGAAGTGAACAAGAACAGCGGAAGTGTGGACCTTTGATGGATATCCAGTGGAATGGCAAATGAATCAGTGATACTAACTCTGCAACGAACACAGCAGGTGGTGGTGTGTGAAACTCCTCGTTGCAGATAACAGCATACGAGTAGCATCAAAGTGGCAATTTTCTTCCTTAACGTGCAAATTCGCGCTATTTGACCCGGCGTCCAGTTCTTGAAAGCGTCCTTCATGGATTTCACGTCGTGCTGGACTTCATTCACACCACCACCAGATCTGTCTGTCCACACTGTGTATTCCTGGCTTCGTCACATTCACAGCTTGCTTTGCATTCACCCGGACAGTTTCATCAGTCCACATTAACTGGGCAGCAAAGATACCATCGTTTAGCTATGCATCTGACCTTGAGAGCTCAGCAGCAAGAGAGGGATGCAGAGCGGTGCGGGAACTGTACTCCCTGAGACAGGGCCAATGGTATTGTTACGGCTGCGATGTTATTTCGTCGCCTCGTCGCGTGAGTCACAGCCGCCCCGGGCTAAGCCCTGCCTCTGTGTGTTACCAGCGCCTTACGCAACGGGGCTGCGAGGACAAAAGGGATGGACCAGAATATTCGTGACCCAGCTAGTGATGGAAATCTCGAGAAGCTGTGAATCCTGGACGGTTCTAGAAGCATTCATTGAGTCACCAGCCCGCTATATAAAGCGGCCTCACCAGCGAGGGAGGGTCGGTGTTCTTGAGCGTGTGCGACAGTAGTTGGTGACGTGACGTGCGAAATTACGAAACCCAAGTGAGGCTGATACAGCGAAGGAGTGTGAATCATACGGAGGGACTGTGTATTTGAAGAGTGTGTGTTTTCCAGTGCGACAGAGGTCATTGTGGTGAATTGCGAAACAGTGTGTACTACGGTATTCAGAAACAGTGAGTGACAGACTGAGTGCAGTTATTTCCAGCCAGCGCACGGGACCACCTCATTAGCGAGAGGATTAACTGCAAGACAAGTGAAAGGGTGAGTCGAGCTCCATAAAGGAGGCAGCTTCTGTAAGACAGCTAATTGTTTCTATTGGCTTATTGTACGGTGTATATTTCTGACCTGCAATAAAGCTAACATTTCTCTAAATAAACAATTGTGTTGTGCTTCTACCCACCGTAATCCAGTTAACGAACTTGCCACTAGTATATATAAATAAAGTTGTTAGCGGGCAGCTTCCACCACTTGATGCATTCTGTGGTGCTAACAGGTTGAGAAAGTGGTCGCAGGTGGAGGATCAGGAGCTTGTGTAGAGGAGCAATGTTGTGTGAAGGAATGCCTTGGAATCCATCAGCAGCTTTTGGTTTCTTCTCAGTACAAACAGGTTGTCAATATAATTCAAGTGAACGTAATTTAAATAGTAACGGCAAATATGTTGTGCGAGTATAAGTGAGAAAAACGAACAAGTGAAACCTTTAGGAGCGTTGTATTTACATACATTGTGGCTCCCATAAGTCTTCGGATACTACAATTGACGTGCACTGTGTAACGTCAGACTATCTGAGGGTATAAAAGTGCGGGGAAAATGCGTCAACACGGGCGAGTTTTCTGTCAGAATAAGTCAACGGAGTTTCCGGGATTCCGTCAGAGATATTTCACAGGAGTTACATGTGCCCAGATCTAAAGTTAGCGATTTTATTGTAAAGCGGAAACGTCAGGGAAGCACTGCTGCTCTGCTCTGGAAGGCTCAAGAAATTAACTGATAGGGGCCGCCAAATTCCAAAGCGTACTATACGAAACAATCGACAACTATCAATGTCTACTAATGTAGATGTTTTCCATTGCAGGTCAAGTATAGAGGTCAGTGATAACGATTCGTAGAGAGGCAATAGGGCTCGGCTTTCATGGTCGTGATGCTGACCATACGCCACTGATCTTAAGAACGAATGCGTGAAGTCGCTTAGAGTGGTGCAAACAACGCCGTCATTGAAATATTTAAGGCGGCTTCGGTGGCGTAATTGGTAGCAGGCTGAGCTTCTATGCCCAAGATCGCGGGTTCAAACCCGTCCGAAGTCGTCGGATTTTTTAAGAGCGTTAAAATCCCTCAGTATGCCTTCCTTCGGAGGGGAAGTAAAGCCGACGGGCCCATGTCCTAGATTTATGGCATGTAAAAGAACATTCCACCAACTACAATTGTGTGAAGATAAATGTGTAAGTTATATTTGATTGACGCTCTATTAAGTTTCAACGTTCGCCACCAAGTGCAGGTTGCGGTGGCATCTAGTAGCCAACTTCACAGGTAGGTGTCGTTGACGGTAGCTTGGTAGCAAAAGTAAGAACTACTTGAAATTGATCGTCTACAGTCCTTGCCTGAATTACAGATAACACACTCTAGTAGAGCCATCACAGAATCAACACCGGTCATCAGACAGATTCTACACATACCCAAAGTACAGGACCGCGTCGTTGCAGCCCCAAAACAGAGGACCAACCAAGCAACCAAACAACCGATATATTTAACAGTGAAAGTTTTTATGGAATAACGAGTCTCGGTATAGGCTACGATTTAACAGTCAAGAGGGGCATGCGCGGACATGGTGGATCCCTGGCGAATTATTTACCCGAGTGCTGTGCCGACAATGAAGTTCGATGGATATGGTCTGGGGCTGTTTTCCTTGTGTGGGTTGTAACAATTAATTTTAGTCGATGGCAAAATGAAGGAAGGTGTTAATTTATTATTAGAAGCTTTTCAATCGGTCAATACGAGTGTGCCCATGTAGATTGGGCAGTGAGTTACAATGAATTTCCTAGTGCCTGAAATAAATTACACGAATTATTTATACAATAAAACAAACACGCGGTCCCATGATATTCATATGCATGGAAATATGAAAAAATCCACAGCCTGCTTCCAGTCTCCGACCAGGTCAGGAATGGAATGAATGAAGCCCCCATCTAGCGGCGAGGATATGAACTGTGCCGGCTGCCGAGGCCTGACGCACTCCTCTGGGGCAATGAATAAATGAATGACAGATGAAATGAAATGATAGTGGAGAGTGTTGCTGGAATGAAATTTTGACAGGGAAAACCGGAGTACCCGGAGAAAAACCTGTCTGCCTCCGTTTTGTCCAGCACAGATCTCACATGGAGTGACCGGGATTTGAACCACGGATCCAGCGGTGAGAGGCCGGCGTGCTGCCGCCTAAGCCACGGAGGCTTCTGCATGGAAATATAAGTTATTTAATTCAAAATCTCGAATAAAATAATTGTTTTCTGATATAGAATGGTGAAAAAAAATTAGCATAATTATTTCAATTAGCATAAAACGATTAAGTAGTCTATATAAGGTGATGCGATTTTTCCCCCGCCACTGTATTTTGTCGCCTTTGTAACTACCAATCATTCTCGTGTCAATTAGCGTAGTTTTCAATGCAGCACTATGCAAATCAGCTCTTACGCTTTTGGTAGGCTATCTCCAAATCGAAGGATAGCGATAGTGCACAGTTTTGCAAGTGAGAATGATCGGTATTGTTAATATAATTGACTAGAATTGCTCTACGCAGTCCAAATGTCCACAAATCAAATTTTAAACTTGCATTTCTTGCCGTTGGCTTTACCTACGCTGATAACTGAGATAACACTTCACTCGGATATGGGAGTAAGGAGGAGTTAAATAGTTTGGTCACCTACTGGCATGGATCACTATAATAATGATTTACAATAATTCTTTAGGCTATATTAGCGTAAAAATTTTATTGGACCTTTTAATATACCATTGCAGTGATGAACTGATCTTGAAGTGGGTGCAGTGTTGATCTGAACATGGCGAAAAATATGTATCCCCAACATTATTTTGACGATAGCTATATTGGCTTTAAGGGAATCTGTGCAAATTGTAAGGAATCATTTGTACAAGAAATTTTGAATTTGCTATGGTATTAGCAATTTTCATGAATACTACGCGTGTTATCTTGTGTTGGTTTCCTTAGGCATATTTAAATCACAAAAAAAAAAAAAAAAAAAAACTTGGCGCGACAGCCCTGGTCTATCAAACGACCGCTGCCCAGTAATTCTGCCTGCAGATTGCGGGGTGGTCAGCGCGCCGTGTCCCCTCGGCCTTTAAGCTTGGTGTTCCCGACCGGTACGCAGCCTCACTGTCAGACAGCTAATCAATTGTTTTTAAAACACTGCTATTGTTGTAATATATAGGCTAAAAACAAACAACTTAACGTACCCTATAACATTCTTATTAGAAAATTGTGTAACTACAATATTATACGCAGAGATTCGCGGATGTGGATGCGGATATGAATAACGTATTGTGTATCCGCGCATAGCTCTAATTTTAGACTCTACCCATGGGTCTTGCCACAAACATCATTCCCCCAATTCACTATACAACCGAACGAGACACGCTGACAGAGAGGCTGAAGGCCAACATGGTCACGTCACCGACCGTAGACGGCAGTCAGCACATTTTTCACCACATGAATAAACTACTTTGTCTATCCAGCTAAAAAAAAAACTATAAAAAAAAACTTCTGGTTTATTGACTATGACTACAGGAGACGTGGAGAGTATGGTTTCACACATTCTTTGGTCTCTGTTACAGGGGAGAGGGTAGAATAGACAGCCTTTCATGATTCATATTAACCCGTCAACAACAGGCTCACAATAAATAAATATATAAAGACAGAAATGAATAAATGAATGATTAAATCAAATAATAAATCAAAATTTAAAATAAATAATAAATAAAAATAAATAAATGAATGAATAAATAAATAAATAAATAAATAAATAAATAAAATAAAAATAAAGTAAATAAATACATACCGTTTGTATAATAATGCAATTCCACTAAGTACCTTCGTTCACCATAAATACGTAGTATTAAATAAATAAACACGGTTGCTGGTAACGAAAAGGAATGTTATCCTTCAGACATCATATCCTATTATAGCAACTACATTAGTATGGACGTTTTATTGTACTGTAGGCCTATAATGTTAATTACAAACGAACGTAGGCTACATGGTGAAATTTCCCCTCCCTTCAATGCAGGACTGACTGCACCTGCGACGGTCTACGAAATGGAGATGTAAATCAATTGATGTTTGTTTAAAAGTCGTCTACCCCGGATTAAGGTTCGTCTGGCAACTTCTTTCGGATATCTGCTGATTACGTGAGATTATTCAAGCAATTACTATGTTGGCCTAACACCACCGTTATAAAACTACGAGTAAATGGCAGGTTTAGTCAACTGGGGGCTTATGAAATGATTTATTCCTCCTCGTCTTCAGTACGCATTTTAAACGTCGCACGCTACTGTCGACCAAAATATTAGGCTATGTGCACTTGAGTTTGAAGGTTGTTTGTGAAGTAACCAATAGACCTACATAAAATCCAATACCACCCTCATTTTCGACGTTCGATTTTACGTTAGTTCATGTAGGTTTGGCATTTTTAATTTATATTTTAATATTTTTTATCGCAGTTGGAACACAAAAAGTGCCCGTTTTTAGCGTGTTTCAACCATGCGTCACATTTAAGAATTATTATCTCACAAACCCGTCATCAGATCGAATCCAAATTTTAACACAATATACATGGGAATGTTGTATAACTGGTTATTAATTTCAAAATGTTGTGTGTCCAAGAAACAAAGTTATCATCATTTTGTAAGGTAACTTTTTCTCGGCTCGGGGTCGTTGGAAAATGTAGTTCTTGGTTCCGTTGTAATCCTTTTACATCAACAAGTTATGCTGTATGACTGTGAAATCCGTAAATTAATTCAATTATTTCATATCGGTTTGTATTTGTACGGGAAAATAAGACATGGTTCACCAACTAGCCGCTCCGGGGAAAGCTGTACAGCCTTGCCAAGATGGAGCCCATCACGCGTCATGGCGCGCCTCGCTCCGAAGTGATGGGCTCCATCTCAGCAACGCTGTATAGCATTTCCCGGAGCGGCTAGCTGGTGAACCATGTCTTATTTCCCGGTACAAATACAAACCGATATAAAATAATTGGATTAATTTACGTATTTCACAGTCATACAGCATAACTTGTTGATGTAAAAGGATTACAACGGAACCAAGAACTACATTTTCCAACGACCCCGAGCCGAGAAAAAGTTACCTTACAAAAATGATAACTTTCTTTCTTGGACACACAAAATTTTGAAATAAATAAACCAGTTATACAACATTCCAATGTACATTGTGTTAACATTTGGATTCGATCTGATGACGGGTTTGTGAGATAATAATTCTTAAATGTGACGCATGGTTGAAACACGCTTTAAAACGGGCACTTTTTGTGTTCTAACTGCGATAAAAAAGATTAAAATATAAATTTAAAATTCCAAACCTACATGAACTAACGTAAAATAGAACGACGAAAATGATGATGTTACTGGATTTTATGTAGGTGTATTAGTTACCTCACAAAAAAAAACTTCAAACTCGAGTGCACATAATACTTTGGTCGAATGTAGCAACATTGTCTGTAGATGAACGATTCTGGAAAATGAAAATTTAAAAAACTCTGAGCGGAAGAAAAAGATAACGTCCAAACAAATAACAACATCAATCCATGCACACAGCTCGCTACACTGAGACCATAGGGATGATTTTGTTGAGTAACCAATTGGGATTTCACTGAAGGTGAGCTACTTGTCGTCCAACTGGTTAATAACTGCTCGTAGAATAGACATATGAAAACAAAATACGTATGATGCGATGAATAATGTTCACTTACTAGCTCACAATCGAATCGAATCACATGTTTTAATGAAATATTAAGTACAGATACCACTAAGAATACTCCAATCTGCACATTTGGAGCATGCAGTCGTACAAGCAGAAAATGAAGTGCATATATTTTCTACAATAATGAAAACGACAATATTAACCAACTAGCAACCCGACCCGGCTTCGCCCGGGAACAGTGATGAATGCATTGCATGATAAGCGCCTTTTTTTTTCCAATGTCAATGAACAACGACCAATATTCGTTTTACGTCTCGACATGATGGGTTAAAATCACTGACTGGACTATTAATTATATTATCATGCAGATGCATGTGCAACAAATTCTTGTCAGACGTAATTTAAGAATGGCGAGGTGCATGAAACACAAATCCCCCTTTCGTCCAATCTTGCCTGTGAATTTTGCGGAACGAAAAGTTCACAGGCGAAATGAAGAAAAACCGAGTTGCACTTCCAGGGTAACTCCAAACACAACCACTCTTCTCTAAAGTTTTTAACTCAACACGACTCGACAGTTTGCTGCTGGCTGTATCTGGGGCAATAAGCTCGTCCGCTAGCTAAGCTGTAACTGGGGTGATAGACTCGCCCCTAGCTAGCTCGTAAATTCTCGCCTCAGTAACTGAATGGAGATTGTTGGAAGAAATGAAAACGTAAAAACACTTATAGTAGGCGATGTATTGAAGATAGAGATATGCTCTCCCGGGCTTTTTTGTAAAACTTTTCATGCTAAGTAGAGATTATACGCCAATCAGTATAATTTAATATAATATAATCCCCCTTCCGTCCAATCTTAAATTGACTGTGAATTTTGCGGAACAAAAAGTTCACAGGCGAAATGAGAGTTGCACTTCCAGGTAATGGCGAGGTGAATGAAACTCAAATCCCCCTTCAGTCCAATCTTAACTTCACTGTGTTTCACAGGCGAAATGAAGAAAACCCGAGTTGCACTTCCAAGGAAACTCCAAACACAACCACCCTTCTCAGTCCAAACACAACCACCCTTCTCAGAAGTCTTAACTCAACACGACTCAACGGTTTGCTGCTGGCTGTATCCGGGGCAATAGGTTCACCCGCTAGCTAGGCTGTAACAGAGATGATAGCCTCGCCCTTAGCTAGCTCGTAAACTGTCGCCTCAGTAGTTGAATGGACATGGTTGAAAGAAATTAAAACGTAAAAAGCACTTATAGTGGGCGATGTATTGAAGATAGACATATGCTCTCGCGGACTTTTTTGTAGAACTTTTCATGCTGAACAATTCTAACACTCATAGTATTTAGATATTTTTAACGGTTTGCCCAGCGTAAGCACACAAAGCGCTCGGACGCCAGGTTTTTTTTCGACTTTTCCACTGATATCGTTACTGCTAGGCTTCCTTTGACCACAAATACATTATTTTCTTCAGAAATCATCCTCGAGACATCCTTTACAGAATGGTGAAAACCGCATCAAAATCCATCCAGTGGTTCTCGAGTTTACCCGTAACATTCAAGAATCGGGGACTTTGTTTTATACTAAGTAGAGATACAATATACAGTAGGCTTAAGCTCGTTTCGCATAATGTACCTTTCACCTAAGAGAATTAAGGTTTGCTTCTTTAGCTCAGAGGCCAGAGTAAAAAAGGAAGGAAGGAAGCTTTTAGTTTTACGTGACCGTTTATCATGCGATCATAAGCCACGGTACCTCATTTTTACGTGGAATCCGAACCACAGGACATGGCACTTCACTTCGAAAATCTCACATGCACTGGCCGGGAATCGAACCCGGTCAACCTTGGTGAGAGGCCAACAGCTTGACCGCTGCGCCACCACGCCCCAGAGGCCAGAGTGATGGCGTACGAAGTCAGAGGTCACAGGTACGAGTTCCACATATATCAGACATTTGTATTCTCTACCTTCCAACCAGAAGGCTTTTACCTTCTGTACAGTACGCGACCTAACAGCTGAAAGCTTCAATTTTACATCAATACACTGCAGATTACTAAACGTATCACAATCCAACATGGATGGAAGAATGTGTTCTTTCGATAAATGTTTTAAAATGACCTTGCCTGATTCCCGTAATTATTTTTAACCAGCAACTTACTCTACCAACAACTCTGAACTCAACCCTGAAAGGTATCTTCTTGTTTTACGTGACCATTAATTGCGCGATCATAAACCACCGGACCCGACATTCCATTTCGAATATCTCAAATGGATGATCGGGAATCGAACCCTGTCCACCTGGGCCACATACAAACAGCTTGACTGCTGGGCCATCCATCACTCCGGTCACTGCAACCTGGCTTTGAACACAAATGTTATGGTGGGACCCGGAAGAACCACAAACGACTATTCACAAAATGTTGCGATTTTTCACCGTTCTCCTTGATTACAGCCTACGCAATATTTCAACAAATACCCAGAAAGCTATGAAATGTATCCAGCACCAACCTCCCCCATGAATGTTTCGTCATCTCGAGATCAAGAGAGTACAGAGCGCAGGCGGGGGCGATAGATGGGGGGCGGACACGCGACACTCAAGCAGTCAAATGGCTCGTGTTGTTTGCTATTACTTAACGCAGCATTCCGCGGCCGGCTTTCGTGGATTGGGATAATCCTTGACCGAGCGGCCTGCTGCCAGTAAGGTGGCATTATAATATGAGGCTAAAGTAGTTTCAATAGCAATTTCAATATTGACCAAAACACGTGTATAACGTACACACTTAACCAGTCTCATCTACAGAACAGAAGCCCTTCAATGTGGGCATGTGTACTGTATTACCACCGCCTTCCAACGATCACTATGATCACAAGGATGTCAGTCTGAATGATAATTCCCGGCACCTCATGCTTTCATGATTTGACATTTATGACAGAAAGCAGCAAACTTTGCAGTTTAATAAATTATCCACACATTACCATATCGTCGCTGCGTCCTCAAAATCCACTATGTGGATACACAGTCCCGCTTAAGAATCTCGCAATGTTCATTTTCCTTGCATAGGCCTATTAATAATGTTATTGATTTTACGTCCCTTTGAACTACTGAGGCTTTTTAGAAACGCCAGGGTGCCGGAATTTCACCTAGAAGGCGATCTTTTAGTGCCAGTAAATCTACTGACACGGCTCCCTCACATTTGCGCACCCTCAAAAGCCAACTGAATGCGTCAGGATTGCTATGTATACATCAGTTAGTCTAGAAATCCACATAGGGCTGTCAGGCGTTAGGGGAAAGAAGGGAAGTGAAAGATATTGCTACATAGCTGATTTTGCAGGCGCAGCGACGATATAAAATTTAGTTTGGTATAATATCTCTGTACATCTATAGTTGATTTATGAGTAACAAGCATAGTACAAAAATACAGTTTTTGAGTCATACGTCCTTAAAAATCAGATTTATATCAATGAAAACGTCTTTAAAGCATGAAATACAAAATCCACATTTCCCACACCCACACAAATTTACGAATACGTTCTACTACATTTCTGAACAATTTTCCGACACTCTGGCCGCAGCTATTTAAAGGAAAGTTAAATATACAACTAGACTATTATTATTAGTTGTAGTATTATTAATAATATTATTTTAATTGTGGTTGTTATTATTCAACACTAATTTTGTGTTCTCCGGCTCTCAGAGAAATGCATATAGAAATTGTTCCTAGAATATATTTTAAATTGACTACCGGTAACTGTTATTTAAAACTCAGCAATCAGGGGTTCTGAATATACAGTAGGGTAAAAACCAAAAAGTAGAGTAAATTAATGTAAAGTAAATAAATAAATAAATAAATAAATAAATAAATATTTAAAAAACGGTAAACAAATAAATGATATAGATTAAAACATTATCATCATCATCATCATCATCATCATCAACAACAACATCGTCGTCGTCGTTTCTTCGCTCCAGCAAGCCGGATGCGGTTATAAATGAGCCGTCTCCAACTTGTCCTGTCCATCCATAACTGTTGTTCTTGTATTTGATGCCAGTTCTTATCTCTAGCTTCAAGGTCCTTATAAATTTGCATCTCCCACACATCGCGAGGTCTTCCTCTTGGTCTCTTCCCGAGGACACTCTGGCCAAAGTACACTCGAGGTATCCTGAGGGGAGCCATCCTCTCCATGTGACCATACCATTTCAATCTCTTGAGCACGAGTGTCTCCAGCAGACTCTTTTCCAATCCCAGTTGTTGTCGGATATCCTCATTCCTTATTTTATCCATTTTCGTATTTTGAAGGCAAGATCGGAGGAACTTCATTTCTACCGCCTGGAGACGACTGTTTGATGGTCCAGTAAGGGTTGCTGCTACCAGTCCATATGTTAGTATAATATTAAAACAAATACATAAAAATAGCTAAGGGGCCATATCCATGGTTGAAGCACCTCACACTTCGCTGACCGTTATCTCAATATTGTTCTTTAGCCAGCTTATATTGCCTTCTTGATTAGCACTATCAAAAAAATATTGGATTAAGTATATACTAGAAAACTCTCAACTAGGCTAAAGAGAGAAAGTAATTGGGTAAATTTAAGGAAAACAAAGCTTCCAAATAGAATGGAGCTGAAAAATTCAGTTCCTTCAGGGACTGTATTGTTAGCTGTTAATAGGGGCTGAGGATGTCCAGGGCCCAGATAGCCGAAGCAACTGCGTATTTGCAATTGCCCCAGCCCCCCCCCCCCCCATGAATAAATTAGAGAATGCACACTGAGTAGCATTGTATTGTGTTTTGTTGCACAATTTTCACACGTGCATAATATTCGTACGTAATTCGCAAACCTAGCCTATCGCCTAATACAGTGGTTCCCAATCTGGGGGCGATCGCCCCCAAGTGGGCAATTTGGGTTATTAGGGGGCAATAAATAAGTGGGGGGGGGGGGGGGGGGGATTAAAATAGTACTGTACAGTAGAAGTTGCCGGGTAGTACACGGAAAAAATGTGACAGGAGCACTTGTTCATCATTCATTGCCAAGTTCGATATTCACGAGGTAAATATGGGCCGAAAAGGGGCTGATTCAGTTTCCAACCCTTAAAAAGTGTTCAGTGTCAGATAACGAGACTCCTGAACTCCCAAAAGATAAAATCCTAATTTTTACTTATTAGATCAGCTTGACCAGGTTAAAAACTGACATGGAATCAAGATTTGAAGATTTGACCAAGTTACAAATTCCGGATTGGATTCTAGATCCATTCTCGTTTGAAGCTGTGGATATGCTTGATAACTCTTTGCAGACGGAGTTTCTAGATCTGAAGTATGACTGTGAGCCGAAAATCATTTTTAAGCAGAGCGGTTACGAGTTAACCTGGGTGAAGCTTATGGACACTTATCCACAACAGTGGGGAAAAACTGAACCACTTCTCATCTCGTTCCCGTCAACATATTTAGTTGAAAAAGGATTTAGTTCCGTTGTCCAGCTCCACATAAAACAAAGAAATAAGTTGGACATGCCTCAAAGTAGACTTGCCCCTGAGCTTGACGAACATAAAGCCGGATATTCAAGCTTTAACTGAAATTCAGCTAGCACATGCAAGCCATTGAAAAGGTAAAATGTAACAATAACAAAGTTTTCAAACTTTCATCTTTTTTTCTTCTTTCAATTTTTAACTGTCTTAACTTTCTTAATTTTTCCAGATCCCAATTTAAAAATGAAAACACGTACTCCTTTTTTTAATGTAGCCAACGTCAATGATCTTAGTTAATTATTTCAATTCTTTGTTCTTGAAAAAATCTGTAAAAATTGTGCATTTTAATTTTTTCAATTTTATTTAAGGGTGACCGGATAAAATTGCTTCGGTTGGTTTAAATATTCGGTAGTAAAATTGTTTAAAATAATAACACTGCCTTATTATTTACACATTACTTCAAATTAAAGTTAGGCATACAATGAAAATGAAAAGGGGGCGATAGGTGTTAGTCAACCTCCAGAAAGGGGAGATGGGCCACAAAAGGTTGGGAACCACTGGCCTAGTACAACATTATTGAGCAGACTACTTTTTTAAATAATGAGATTCACTGTGAATCGTTAATAGTAACATTAACATGACAATTTATACCAACGTATAATAAGACCACAATTCTAATGTATTTGTATATAGTCTACATTTATAACTCTACCCTAGTGATTAGGATCTGATGATTACCGCTTGACGGTCAAAACGCGTAATCCTAAATTACTCTTTATTTATCAGTGAATAATAACTAATACATTTTTTTTTCAGGATATTGATAGTTGTGGAAAGTGACTTAAAGCGCTCGACTATGCTGCTAGGACTGGGAAAGGTACTCGAGTCATCTCCACTTCTCGGCACCAAAACTCGACAGTATATTCTCACTAACTGGTAGACAACTCCCATGAGTAGGCTACAGAAATGGTCCCCCTCGAGATTTGTCAGATCGTTTCAACAATGGAAGCAGTACCGGTAGTGATCGAGAGTCCCGCATCTATGAAGCCAAGAGAGCTACAGGCCTGGAACTTTCCCAAGAGGCCATACCGGATCAAAGGTAAGGATGCGGGCACATCCTGAGAGGCTACATCCTTCCGGAATAGATCACTGTGATTTTAACAATATCATTGGCCTACAGGTGTACCAACACGCAACAGAAACAAACCCCTTGCTTATTCACACTGAGTACTCTATTGTACAAACAGGACAACAGGGCATATTGTATTCAAGAGGACTCTGGGCATATCAGCACAAACAACCTTACGCCAACAAACACGAATTTAGTAAACACTTCCTTTATTAAAGGTTGCCTTAAGACAAAGGAATGATTGGTTGAATTGAATGGAATTGAAAAATCTCTTATAACCGAATATATGACCTAGAACGAAATAAGTAAAATAGCACAGTTTGGTTGTTCTTCATAGAAGATGGTTCCTTAAAATTTATTCAAACTGCTACATTTGTTTCAAATACGATATCAATTCATAGAACAGACTAATATTCAAATAATTTTCACCACATCCCTACTACTGAAGTTCGAAAATAAACTCACTAAATACTCGTTTGCTTTATGAATTGATACTGTAATACTGTATTGCAATTTTAGGCGATATCAGCTGCGCCACAACATTATTTGTCGACGGTACAACATTTACATTTACACGGGGCGGCGCAAGTACCACAAGTTTGCGTATTTGGCTAAGCTTGCGTATTAGGAAATTCGCTTGCTGACAACTAGCTGAACAAGTTATGCCGATGAACACGAATAATGATAATAATAATAATAATAATAATAATAATAATAATAATGAAATGAAAATCCACAACCTGCTTCCAGTCTCCGACCGGGTCAGGAATGGAATGAATGAAGCCCCCATCTGGCGACGAGGATATGAACTGTGCCGGCTGCCGAGGCCTGACGCACTCCTCTGGGGCAATTATTAAATGAATGACAGATGAAATGAAATGATAGTGGAGAGTGTTGCTGGAATGAAATTTTGACAGGGAAAACCGGAGTACCCGGAGAAAAACCTGTCTGCCTCCGTTTTGTCCAGCACAGATCTCACATGGAGTGACCGGGACTTGAACCACGGACCCAGCGGTGAGAGGCCGGCGTGCTGCCGCCTAAGCCTTGGAGGCCTAATAATAATAATAATAATAATAATAATAATAATAATAATAATAATAATAATAATAATAATAATCTTTCTCTTTATATCATTCCCACTTCTATGTGGGGTCGATGTTTCTGACAGCTCTCCTCCATTTAGTCCGGTCATGCACATCCTCTTCAGACAACTGTTTTTCTCTGAGGTCCTCGTGTACACAATCCATCCATCTTCGGTTAGGTCTGCCTCGCATTCTCACACCCTGTGTTTGCATGTCTAGCATCTTCCTCCCCACGTAGGATTCCTCCCTTCTTGTCACTCGTACCATTGAAGTCGCTTTTCTTTTATCTTCTTAGATATTTCCACAACCTCTTTATTTCGACATTTTCCACTTCACTCTATCACGCTTAGTCACTCCACTCATCCACCTGAGCATTTTCATTTCCGTGACAACAAGCCTGTTTGTGTGCGTTTTCCGTGCAGGCCAACTAATAATAATAATAATAATAATGCAGTTGCTCGTTATAGTGCTGAAAGGTGTCAACATCAAACAAGGCTGCAATAGCAGGTCGTTTTCTAACTAGCATTGTTTCCCTTATTGTCATTTAGGTTACTTCATCTGAGACAATAAAAAAGTATTTTGCCGCGTGTAATTTTTCAAGCAGAACATAGACTTTTGATTCAGATAATTGTGAGGCATATAAAAGAAAGGTTATACTTTCCAGTGTTACACTTTAGCAGGAATTATATGTTTTACAAATAAGCACAGCATTTACTGATAGTTACTCGTTCTACTAAGTTACTAGACAAGAAAGCCATTCAGAACGAATTAAATGATATCAAACTAATACATTATATCGTCAAATTGTTAAGCAAGCATATGTTTATCATTCTATTACGTCCGATAAAACATAAAAAACGCAAACGCCAATAAAAAAAACTGACTTTCAGAAATAAAGCGGGTCTTGGCATCCTACATTCATCAAAACGGAAACAGTCGATGCAATAAGAGTACAAGCGGAGGAAAGGGTCGAAGCCAATGAATTGGGATTCGATGCGAGTAACATCGAGAACGAAAAAGAAATCAATTACACCTCTCTACATCAGAAAAAATGTAACTTATGTAACTAATGTTATCAGTTGGCAGTCAAAGTGAAAGGTCGTGTTTTTCCCGAGCTCTCAGGTGTGCTGAAATGGGTTGTTCTCTGGAGTGTTATCGGATCGGGCGAGGATCGGGCTGTGGTATGCGAAGGGTAGTCGGGATTTCCGGTGTTTGTGTGTGCGTACGGGACCTAGTAACTTGTGGTTTATAGCCCTAGTGATAGCTGCGTTGTTAGTTATTGGTGGAGTGGAAGTGAATCCAGGGCCTGTTACTCCAAATGTGAATCAGGCTGATGGTAATGTGACCGGTTTCAAGCATTATATGGACACCTTTGATAGCTTAGTTGTCAATAATGACCAGTTGGACAATATTCAAAAATTTCACTACTTGCTGTCTACACTCAAAGGTGAAGCTCATAAGTTAATAGCTAATATCCCAGTTTCTAGCAGTAATTTTGAAGTTGCTCTGCAAACTATTCGCAGTCGTTATGATAACATAAGACTGATTACTACGGCACACTTAGGTTACTTATTAAACTTGCCGGTTGCTCACAAAGATTCTGTTAATGAGCTTCGGGCACTAGTTAACCAAACTCTGAGTAACCTAAATGCTATTAAGGCCCTAAATCTAGCAGTGCCATTGGAAGACCTACTGGTTTCGCAGTTGATTTTGGAGAAAGTGCACGTGTCCATTAGGAAAGAATTTGAAGACTGTTACGTATGGCATGTCATGTGCACCATTCTTAGCTATTAGATGCATTCAACATCCGGCCCGGAGGACCATGAATAAAGTTGTGCATAGGGGTCCCCAGAAAAACAGGAGAGCACCAATAAGTGGACTGTAAATAAGATTAAGACATGTCTTGTACTAGAACATTTACTGCCATTACGGACTGTACACACACATACAACAACAAAAAAACTAGTAGCCAAGCACGCAAAAGTTCTCTCGTCTCCCGTCGAGCGCTGCAGAGCGAGCAATCGAAATGGCTGTCGAGTGATCGAGACGGCTGTACTCAACACAGGCAAATGATCCAGTGGCATCTTTAAGTGTTCGACGTGCAGTAAAACATTGAAGAATGGTGTTGAGTGTGGACTATGTGAGAAATGGTTTCACTTCGGCTGTATTAAGGTCAAGAAGGAGGATTGTGATGTCGGAAATAGGTTTTGTAAAGTATGTGATACGCCGGACAGTTTGAGGGTGCAAATCTAAGCAAGGGATGAAATAATACAGGAACTTAGAGCAAAGCTTCGTGAATCAGAAGAAACGGTGAAGGATGTGACTGAACGGAAGAGGGCGTGCAGGAGCAAACTGAGGATGACGTTATCATAATGGGTGATTCTATGATACGATGGAGTGCGAATATCTCGAGGAAATCAGGTGCGAAAGTGCGGTGTTACCCGGGGATTAAGATTGACCAGCTTGCCCAACAAGTGGAAGAAGCAAATGTAGAGGACTGTGACAAAGTTAAAGTGTTGTTGCTCCATGTTGGGACGAACGATTTGAAGAAGAGGGCTACAGCTGATTACATCATGGGGGAGCTCTACGAACTAGGCAGAAAAGCTAAAAGCAAGTTTAGAAATGCAAAAATTATAATGAGTGGCATTGTTCGGCGGGGAGATGTTCCGTTGAGGCGAGTTAAGACTGTAAATGACCGCATGGACTGGGTATGTGCACAACTGGGATTAGTGTACGTAGAAGCTGACTGCTGGATTGGTGGCCGTGACTTCGCCCGAGACGGGCTGCATCTAAATCGACGGGGCGCTTTCAATCTAGGGAGCCTACATGACAGGGTGTTCGTGCCGGCTTTTGTGAGGAGGAGCAGGTCCAGAGGTTGCCAGCCGATGGGAACAGAAGGAGCTATTTCGAGATATTTGCTGCGGAGGTAAGACTCTAAGATTACTGCAGGTTAATTGACAGAGTTTAGGAAATATATTAATTGAATTTTGGAATCTTGTAGAGACGTATTCTCCGGACATTGTCATTGCAACTGAATCTTGGTTATATGAGGACATAAATAGTAGCGAAATAATTCAAGGGACCTACGAGATGTACAGAAGGGATCGGGGGAAGCGAGGTGGTGGGCTATTTATTTGTGTGCGCAAAAATATAGCTAGTTTCTTAAAGTGGGCTGATGTGGATCATGAAATGTTATGTGTACAAATTTCGGATAAAGGAAATAAATTCCTTCTTCAGGTGATAGGGGCGTATAGAGCACCGAAAGATAACCTTTCTCTCCTCGAAACACTGTATGATAAAACTTGTACGGGTAATGCTATGAAAAAGAGCATAATAATAGCTGGAGATTTAAACCTCCCCAAAGTAGACTGGTCTGGTGAGTCAACTAGCTGTGGTCAGGCTCAGAGCGCTGCAAATAAATTCTTAAGGGAGGGGGGATTTTCCCAAGTAGTTGACTTCCCAACTAGAGACAATAATACCTTAGATGTTTATCTCGTAAGGCCTGTAGAGCTGTATATTAACTGTCTGAAAGTACCGGGAATTAGTGACCATTCTGGGGTTGAATTAAATATTAGATATGGTGACATTACAAAATTAGACTCTGATGTAGCAAAAAAGATCATATTCCAGTATCGCAGGGCGGATCAGGGCAAGTTTCAGGGGTATTTGAATGAGCTATTTGTAGGATGGGCATCGGAAGGAAATCACATTAATATCCTGTGGACTAACTTTTTGAAAATTTTAAATAGCGCTGTTCATAAATTTGTCCCATTTAAATTGCTGAAACAAAACCCAGATCCTGAGTATTACACACGAGAAATTAGGAGTCTAAAACGGAAAATTAGGAAATTATACAATAAAAGACATGATAGTGACAAGTATATGTTGAAATTTAAGTCCTTATCAAGAGAGCTCGTCTTAAAAAAGAGGGCTGCTCATGACAGTTATATGCAAGGTTTACTTGGTTCGGGAGGTGATGGGTGGAAAAATTTTTACAGTTATGTTAGGAGAAGAAAGGGAAATTCAAATAATTTGTCGATGATAATGTCCGGTGACGGTAAATTAATTACTGAGAAACAGGCCATTGCTAATGAATTAAATGTCTTTTACGGTAGTGTGTTCAAATGTAATGGCCAACTTGGGAAGTCAACAACCCACCAAGAGTATTCTGGTAATAGTGGACAATGTATAAAAATTTGTTGGCCAAAGCATTAGATAATGATGTGATAATACAAAGGGTTGACTTTACAGAGGTCGCTTGACAATTTAGCAAACATGTGGAGGACCAGACAATAGTATTGTCATTAAATAAGGAAGTCCAGGAAGGCATAAGGACACGACACCACCACTAACTAATAATAAGATATATTATTAAATAGATGGCACATAAACATATGAGAAACATTAGCACAAATTTACACACTTGAAGAAACACTCAAAGAATTAACACACGTTACGTCTTGAGCCTAAAACACACATATTGTCTTGAACGTAGCTGCAGATCAGTACATCATAGAACGGCATGCAATACACGGCGGTTCCATAGAATGATATAATTTAAATATGCAACACAAGTGGAGTTGCAACAAATAATGAAAAAACAGGTCGCATGGAACGAGAATGTGTCGTCGAACCAGGACTGACTTACAGTGATGCGCCGATACTGTAAGCCCAAAATGAATTGTTAATAAAACAAATTATGTGTGAAACGCAGGAAGTCAAAGTAGTTGCTGTCATACAAATACCGGGATATGCCAATCGCACGGTATTGTCACAATAGTAAAGTAGTTTAGCCTAGCGTCAACCTCCATTAGTGATGATGCCTAGCCTTGTAACATGCTTCCAGACACGATGAATTACTTATCACACGAAGCATCATCAATATTCATACGCGTGAAGACAAATTGTTAGGCAGTAAATGAAGATAGAAGTAAACACATTAACAAACTATCCGACGCCGCGGATTGAAGAATTCGTCGATATGACGCGTATCAACATCAAGCATGGCGATGATGAGATCGAAAATCACCGCAATGTCACTGCCCAAACAAAATATGAATCATGTGCATAGGACATGATTGCCAAGCACTGTTACTATGAAGATAGCACCAATTATAGAAATGATTAGCCGGATACTTGCTGATATATCACAACCAGCGTTGACGCACAGCACCGTGTCATGGCTACACTTCAAAGAACAACGAAGAAGAAACACGTGATTGGTCGCCACAAGCAGCAAGAAGGCCTCTGACAGGCTGGAAGCAGCCAATCACAGTAGAGAGTTTAAAAACCAAGTAAGAGGCCTCTGATAGGCCGAAAGCAGCCAATCACAGTAAAGAGTTCAATCAAGTTAAAGACGAATCAATGTGGCCAACTTAGAAATACCAAAATACCTTCTAAGCCAAAACATCCCACTGGAAACACGGCAGTGGGAATACTACATGCAATCAAAACAAACAAATCATGACAACCAATCAACATAAACAAAACCAACCTGACAATGAACAAATGCAATGAAGACAAATAACACAGATATGTACAACCACACCGAGTGGAAACAAATGGGGAAACACAAAAACTGGTTTGCCAAGACAGTGGCCGAACCATATTGCCCGCACAGAAACAACAGGCAGGTTGTTTATGAAAATACTAGAGTGCCTAGCTCTGCGGCAACAAGGGAGACACCTTGACGATGGGACGTTTCAAGAGTCCAGAGGTGGTATGTAGAGAGACCACTCGAGCCAGGCCGTCCTTACCACAATGAACCTCAAGAATTCGTCCAAGTCGCCAGCAAGTAGGAGAAACATTGTCGTCCATAATAAGCACAAGCGTGCCAACCCTGAGGTTAGGAGACATACGGTTCCACCTGCGACGTTGTTGAAGGGAGAGTAAATGATCTGTGACCATTTACGCCACAATGAAGTCATAATCTGTTGAAGTAATTGCCATCTAGACAACCTATTGATGGGCACTTCAGAAGCGTCAGGAATGGGCAAGGCATTCAAAGGTCGTCCAACAAGAAAGTGACCTGGCGAGAGATAGCACAAGTCAGTAGGATCCTCAGTCATAGGCGAAATGGGTCTAGAATTTTGAATGGCTTCAATTTGCACCACGAGAGTGGTCAATTCTTCATACGTAAGTACTTGAGCCTTCATGATTCTTATTAAATGAGATTTCAAAGATTTGATGTTTGCCTCCCATAGTCCACCAAAATGCGGAGAACTAGGAGGAATGAAGTGCCACTGAATTAGTAGCGATGACGTAGAATCTTGAACAACAGATTGAAAATCTGCAGAGGAGAGCAACGTACCAAGATCAGCAAGGTCAGACTGTGCGCCTTGAAAGTTGGTACCATTGTCGGAATACACTTGAGCGGGAACGCCCCTTCTACTGCAGAAGCGAGTAAAGGCTACAACGAAAGCATGACTGGAGAGGGAAGTGACGACGCCGTAGGTATCAATTGACAATAAATAGAGACAAGCTCCATAGGCCTGCTGACTGCTGTCGCAAAAGCCATGAAGTCGCATAGATTTGATTTCTGAAGCAGGCTTAATCAAACGTGGAGTAGAAATCTCAGAAATCGCAGGTAAATTGCTATAAATGTTCAGCCAAGCTTGCGCGATTTCCATTGGAAGGGGGTCATCCCAACCGAGTTTGTGAATCCACAAATCTTGGAAGAGAATCTTACAAGCAACCACAATAGGTGACACTAAACCCAAAGGGTCAAAGATAGAGGCAACAATGGACAAAAATGAACGCTTAGTAAAGGTAATTGAAGTGTCACAATTCACGATAGGTGACTGAATCCGCAACAAGTCATCGATAGGTTGCCAATAAAGTCCTAGCGTTCTGGCGACTGTTTCTTCACCATCGCCGAAACTACGGAGTTGTTGTTTCTCTTGATGATCAAGAGGAATGTTTTCTATTAGAGTCATGGAGTTTGAACTCCACTTACACAGTTCAAAACCACCTAATCTCAAAAGAAGGGTCAATTCATCATACAGAATGAGTGCGTCATGCTCGGAATCACATCCCGAGATACAATCATCAACATAGAAGTCGTTTAAAACAATCTGAGTGGCAGCTGGAAAAGCTGTGCCGTCAGTGAGGGCGAGCTCCCTTAGCACACGAGTGGCTAAGAAGGAAGCCGGGGCAGTACCATATGTAACGGTGTTTAATTGATATTCTACCATTGGGTCCGAAGGAGAGTCTCCCCAAAATATTCTCTGTAAGTCACGATCCTTGTGATCTACAAGAATCTGTCTGTACATCTTACTCAGATCAGCTGCAAACGCTATCAAGTGAGTACAGAACCGAAGCAAAATAGAGAACAAATCCCGCTGAATTACAGGGCCCACCAACAAGGCATCATTAAGGGAGCACCCAGACGCAGCAGCCATCGAAGCACCAAATACCACTCTGAGCCTTGTAGAAGCACTGTGCGGCCTGAAAACAGGATGATGGGGAATGTAGTAAACCTCACCATCAGTCGGGTGGGGGGCGACTTGCATATGGTTCAAGGCTAGACATTCATGCATGAATTCAGTGTATTCTAACCTTAACTCAGGGTCACGAGCCAAACGTCTTTCGAGAGAGTGAAAACGATTTAGTGCAGCGTAGCGAGAGGCACCCAGAGGCTCCGAGTCCACCTTGCGAGGGAGTCTAACCACAAATCTACCATCGTCTTTGCGAGTGGTAGTAGCAACGAAGTGTTCTTCACATATGGATTCATCAACAGACAACACTGGGGTTTCAACTTCTTCAACGTTCCAAAACGCTTCCAGCTGTTGTTCTACATGAGGGCGTGAGAGTGTAAGTGCTGATACCACGTGCGATGGTTGCGAGGTGCTTGCACTGGGCAGCTTCCCAGAAAACACCCAACCCACAGAGGTATTTTGAATGATGGGCAAATCACCGACTGGTATGATTTTACCAGGACATAACAGGTCAAAGAAATATTCTGCACCAAGAACAAGATCAATAGATTTAGTGCAATTGAAATCAGGATCAGCTAAATCAATATGTGATGGAATGTTCCATTCAGAGGTATCGAAACCAGCAGCGGGTAGCTCAAGTGCAATATTGGGAACCACGAGACATTCAAGCTTAGCAGACCAATTAGTAGCACAGGCAAAAACGTTCACATCAGCAACAACAGTAGCAGTGCTTTGATTTTGACCAACACCGTGAATGTGTACCTTCATAGGTTTGGTGTGGAGTCTTAATTTCTTAGTTAAGTGTGACGAAATTAAGTTACAATCTGATGCAGAGTCAAGTAGTGCAGTGACAGGTATACGTAAGCCATTGCCAGCTAATATATTCAACTTGGCAGTGGGTAATAGAGTCCTTGAAAATTGATTGTCACGAGCGACGTTACTGCAACTAGTGTCTACCACGTTAGCATGAGCTTGAGAAGCATCATTACTAGTGCCACTGGAGGGCTCATAGTGAAGAAGAGTGTGGTGTTTTCGGGAACAAGTGTTACAAGAGTACTTCGAACATTGATGATTAGGCTCGAAATTACGCAAACAATTATAACACAATTCTCGAGACCTGACAAAATCCCATTTGGCTGTGGACGAAAGTTTGATAAAGGTACCACATTTCGACAATTGGTGATCAATGCTCCTACAATATGTACAACGAGATTTGGTAGTAGTTAACATGGGTTTCTGAGGCAAATGACCTTCAGCTTTAAGTTTGGTTACAGCAGTATGTAATGCAGGCCTGGACTCATTCCTTTCAGTTATTTCCAGTACCTTGCATTTTTTCTCTAAGAAGCTAACCAAGTCCTGGAGAGTGGGAATTCTCCCAGAATCAACATGATTCTCCCATTCACGGATGCTATCATTATCTAGTAGCTCCAATATAAAATGTGACAATAACAGGTCTTGAAGGGGAACCCCGTTCAAGTCCAAAGCTTCTAACGCATTGACATGAGAAACAAAGTGGTCGATGATGGCACGCAATGACACTGAATCATTACCGTATACGGGGGGCTTGAAAAGCTTGGTAACATGATTGTGCGCTATGAGCCTAATGTTATTGTATCGAGTTGTCAGCAAGTTCCATGCAACCATAAAGTTATCATCTGACACAGTAATGTTCTTTAAGAGGAGTTTGGCCTCACCACTAAGACTAGAATTAAGGTAGTAGAACTTAACAATATCAGACAGAGCATGGTTATCAATTACTATAGCCTTGAAGCTATCTCTGAAATTCAACCAGTCTGTGAAGTCGCCACTGAACTGCGGAATTTGAATTTCAGGCAACTTTATATGAGCTGCAGCTACGTTAGCATTAGGAAATTGTGCACTCTGCAAATTATTCAAAGGGTTATCACTGTCTGTAGTGTTGGATTTTTTGAAATTGTCACAATGTAGTTTAATTTTAACCAGCAACTCAAAATATTTATCTTCGAAGTCACAACGTTCGGCTATTTCTTCGTCGATATTGTCTGTAATATCCTCTAAAGCGACTTGCGCTTCGTTATATTGTTCATAAATTTCCTCGCATTTGTGTTTGCGTAACACTAACATTTGATATTGCTCTTCTGTAATGTCCTGAAAGTTGCTAATTACTTTTTCTTGTGAGGTAAGCATGGCCTTAGCGACTGCACGCTTCCTAACTAAAGGTCGTTTTTGGGCATCCTCCATAATGACTTTAGGATTGCCCGCCTAGATGTAATTACCAGAGTTGCACACCTAACTAACACAAACAACTAACTAACACAAAAAATAAACACTGAGACAATGGTCTCGATTAAGTTGTAAACAAACATCTGAACATAGAATACTGTATTGTGTCCTTGGGAAGTTAATGGGAACGTATACAATGTTAAATTTATGGCCTTCCTGGTGAAATAGCAATAAACAAGGGCCCAACATGGCCAAAGCAAAGCTTAATGATTCAAAGTAGTGAACAGCTCAATATCCGGCCCGGAGAGGACCAAATAATGTAATGGCCAACTTGGGAAGTCAACAACCCACCAAGAGTATTCTGGTAATAGTGGACAATGTATAAAAATTTGTTGGCCAAAGCATTAGATAATGATGTGATAATACAAAGGGTTGACTTTACAAAGGTCGCTTGACAATTTAGCAAACATGTGGAGGACCAGACAATAGTATTGTCATTAAATAAGGAAGTCCAGGAAGGCATAAGGACACGACACCACCACTAACTAATAATAAGATATATTATTAAATAGATGGCACATAAACATATGAGAAACATTAGCACAAATTTACACACTTGAAGAAACACTCAAAGAATTAACACACGTTACGTCTTGAGCCTAAAACACACATATTGTCTTGAACGTAGCTGCAGATCAGTACATCATAGAACGGCATGCAATACACGGCGGTTCCATAGAATGATATAATTTAAATATGCAACACAAGTGGAGTTGCAACAAATAATGAAAAAACAGGTCGCATGGAACGAGAATGTGTCGTCGAACCAGGACTGACTTACAGTGATGCGCCGATACTGTAAGCCCAAAATGAATTGTTAATAAAACAAATTATGTGTGAAACGCAGGAAGTCAAAGTAGTTGCTGTCATACAAATACCGGGATATGCCAATCGCACGGTATTGTCACAATAGTAAAGTAGTTTAGCCTAGCGTCAACCTCCATTAGTGATGATGCCTAGCCTTGTAACATGCTTCCAGACACGATGAATTACTTATCACACGAAGCATCATCAATATTCATACGCGTGAAGACAAATTGTTAGGCAGTAAATGAAGATAGAAGTAAACACATTAACAAACTATCCGACGCCGCGGATTGAAGAATTCGTCGATATGACGCGTATCAACATCAAGCATGGCGATGATGAGATCGAAAATCACCGCAATGTCACTGCCCAAACAAAATATGAATCATGTGCATAGGACATGATTGCCAAGCACTGTTACTATGAAGATAGCACCAATTATAGAAATGATTAGCCGGATACTTGCTGATATATCACAACCAGCGTTGACGCACAGCACCGTGTCATGGCTACACTTCAAAGAACAACGAAGAAGAAACACGTGATTGGTCGCCACAAGCAGCAAGAAGGCCTCTGACAGGCTGGAAGCAGCCAATCACAGTAGAGAGTTTAAAAACCAAGTAAGAGGCCTCTGATAGGCCGAAAGCAGCCAATCACAGTAAAGAGTTCAATCAAGTTAAAGACGAATCAATGTGGCCAACTTAGAAATACCAAAATACCTTCTAAGCCAAAACATCCCACTGGAAACACGGCAGTGGGAATACTACATGCAATCAAAACAAACAAATCATGACAACCAATCAACATAAACAAAACCAACCTGACAATGAACAAATGCAATGAAGACAAATAACACAGATATGTACAACCACACCGAGTGGAAACAAATGGGGAAACACAAAAACTGGTTTGCCAAGACAGTGGCCGAACCAGTGTTCAATAAATCCAATAGCTGTGTGTTGGACCTTAACGACGAATCAGGGGCTCCCCTGTTCCAAATAAACCAGTCAGCAATAGTAAAGCTAATACAAAAACTACGTTTCAATGTATCAAAGGGTCCTGATAATATTGTTAGTGAAGTACTTGAACTAGGAGGTAGGGCCGTGGCACGATACTTGGAGGTGATGTTTAATGTGTCCATAAACAATGCGCAAATCCCAGATGACTGGAAAAGAGCTACGGTAGTCCCAATATTTAAGGGAGGGAGCAGACTTGAATTGGGCAACTACAGGCCGGTTAGCCTTACGTCCGTCGTTTGTAAACAGATAGAGCATCTCATTTGCGACTACTTGAGGGAACAGTGGGAACATTATCATGGTTTAATGATAGGCAACATGGATTTCGGAAAGGTTACTCATGCGAGAGTCAGATGCTATCACTTTTTCAAGACATTAGCGAATCGTTAGACCATGGAGTTTCAGTCGACGCCGTGGTTATAGATTTTGCGAAGGCATTTGATGTCGTTCCGCATGACATGCTACTCCATAAATTAGCTTCGACGAAGATTGATAGAAGATTAATTTTATGGATCCAAGAATTTTTGACGGGTCGTTCCCAGAAAGTGAAAGTCGAAGGCATATTCTCGGATGAAATTACCGTAACGTCGGGTATCCCTCAGGGCAGCGTAATCGGAACTTTGTTATTTTTGGCGTTTGACTTACCAAATGGAATTCGCAGTGACTGTCGATTGTTTGCGGATGATTGTGTAATATATCGAAAGATACATGACTCACAAGACAATGCAGTGCTTCAAGAGGACCTGAACCTGGTCTATAAGTGGGCGATTGTAAATAAAATGAAAATAAACACAAGAAAATGTAGTCTCTTAAAAATAGGGAAAGTGCGAAGGCAGGATTTTCAATATAATATGGGCTCGGAAATACTTGTAGAAGAAGATTCTGGCAAATATTTGGGCGTTCACGTAAGGAATGATATGAAATGGAGTAGTCATGTAGGATGTGTAGTTTCAAAAGCTTACAAATCCCTGCACTTTGTAATGAGGGTATTAAAAGGAAGTAGTACCTCTGCTAAAGAATTAGGCTATTTGTCACTTGTAAGACCTATTCTGGAATATGCCTCGGCGGTTTGGGATCCATATCAAGTAGGGCTCATCAATGAGTTGGAAATGGTACAAAGAAAGGCCGCTAGATTTGTGCTCAGTGACTTTAATCCCAGGAGCAGTGTGAGCCGTATGTTAAAGAAACTTGGGTGGGAATCACTGGAGGCTAGGAGGATGAAATCTAGACTCTGCGCTATGTACAACACGTATACAAATCAACCAGCATGGGGTGAGCTTAGCAAACGATAGGGAAAGCCCACTTACATGGGTAGGAGCGATCATCCTTTCAAAGTTAAGGGCCGACCACAGCGAACAAATTATGGTAAATATTATTTTGTAAACCGTGCCATTGATAACTGGAACTCTCTACCTGCCGCAGTCTTAGAGCCTTTTCCCAAACATATAGGTGTGTTTAAGAAAAGACTGACTATTTGTGTAAATACTCCAGTTTAATTGTTGTATAATTGTTATTGAAATGTTATGTATAATTATTTATTTGTTATGTATATACAATTTGCCACCGGGGGACACACCCCCCCATTGCAAATAAATGAATGAATATGAATATGAATATAAAAAATTGACAGATGTAATAAAATGAAATCCCTCTTTATGTGACGCCGAAAGTGACTTTACTTTCCCTCACGCCTGTAATGGTAAAACATGTTCATTAAATTATTACACCAGGGAACTAAAGGATCGAGAGCGTATTGATCGATATGGTCGATGTACTCTAAAAAAGCTTTTGCTGCAAGTAATTTTCCTGTAGAAAGTTTTTCTCACTGGTGAATGGGGGAATTTATAGGCTACACGTATCTAAACCACCACGAAAAATCTAAAAATAACTTGGATTCACATTCAAAATGGAGTTTAACTAAAAAATCCGATAAGTTGAACATTAGACTACCAATAACGGGAATTGTTTACGCTTGTTGAATTAATTGCTAGATTTCATGAGCATTTACTGATAGTTACTCGTTCTACTAAGTTACTAGAAAAGAAAGCCATTCAGAGAACGAATTAAATTTCTCTCAACTCTGGAATCATAAACAAAGAGTTTCTATGGTGCACAATGCTAAATATTACAGCATACAGTAGTTGCATATTGTACTCCTGACGTAATTGGCATTAATTGTATTTCTTTGTTAATACACACCCGGATGGTATCAGCATTCACGGGAATTTTCTCGGTTTCATTTCTGTAGAGACCACTAAAGCCTCAACTTTAACTGTATTGTAAAAAAAAAAAACAGATCTGAACATTCCCATCTCGAATAAGCGCTGTTAATGTTATGACAATGGATCAAATAGGAAGGGAAAGTTTTCAGGAGCTCATCAGCGCATTAGGGATTTAAATCCGAGAGCATTACTGTCCCTTGCAGTACTCATTCTCTCAACTTAGTTGTCGATGATGCCAGTAAACGTCATCTAATGATGGGATTCTATTTTTTTGAAACAGTGCAGAAATTGTGCTTTTTATTTTCTCGGCGTCATCATCGCGTCAACAGCTCTAACTCCAAAGTCATAAAGTACCACATGCTGGTAATCGAGAATCGAAGTCATTCGTTCTTTAATATGAATAGTATTATGTTTTGATAGAGATTGAAGATAGCGAGTCATTCGACTTTGATCTCAT
Organism: Meconema thalassinum; assembly: GCA_946902985.2. NCBI lineage: Eukaryota > Metazoa > Arthropoda > Insecta > Orthoptera > Tettigoniidae > Meconema > Meconema thalassinum. Next base: position 792,977,070 of record OX336390.1, read on the forward strand.
TGATCTCTTGCCCTTAAACATAAGAAATTTTAAAACTTTTATGTTGGTTAATTATTATGTGGCACTACATTTTAAATTAAATTAGTCTAATGTTGCTAATAAACTACTGCAAAATATTGAAATAGACCACTCAACAGCTGTATAAACCTCTGAAAATGTTCTCAAAAGCTGTAAAAATCTAAGAAAAAAGATAATTTGAAAATGTTCTTGTCTATATTAGAACGTTACACGAAAAACTTAGGATTGACCCTGGTTTCAAACCAGCATACGAGAGAGTGTAGGGAGGAAAGACAGCTCGATTATGTAGCAAGAGATGAGCCTATTTTGGATCCAGAAACTAAATTTGAATTACAGTTTGTCTTTTGTGTCATTGTAGTTGCAACGACTTCCATTCAAGAAAGATTTGGGAAACTGGAATACCATAGTTCTGAAGTTTTTCTTTTTCTTATATAATATCCCTAAGTTAAACTGTGAGACGACGAATGGACTCTATACTAACGTAAACAACTAGAAAAGTTTGTGACACATGGAGTATATACAGATATTGACACCATTGAACTATGTTACGAACTGAAAATGATTTCATACTTAGTGCCATAAAATACGACGCCAGTTATTGTTGCGTTGTTTTTTTGTTTTTGTTTTTTGGTTTTTTTTTCCAACAACTTTGGTCCTAATATCGCTGTAGCCTTACGAATATTGTTGTATTTGCTGATAATAGCAGCAAGCGGCGAGGGGAAGTGTATCTAAATTAAACCTTATTAACACTTATATACGATCTTCTATGGCCAAATTTCGATTGGAACGACTTGCAATGGTTAGGCTTACCAATTGAACATGAAATCTGCCAATATGAAGACAAGAAAAGTCACTTTTTATGTACGTCTATCTGACTTGGCAATTTTAAGTTTTGTGAAGTGTAGCCTACTATGTTTTTTAAAATATACTACGATATATATTTAATTAAGTGCATGTGGTTCAGCAAGTTTTTAATTCTACCTACAATAGTTAGTTAGGCTATATTGCTGTTTAAAGGGCGGAACAGCGAGATCATCTGCCCCATCATTCTACATAGGATGAGAACATCCCGCAACAATTATTTATTTATTCATTTATTTAGACTGTTAGAAGATCCCTATGATTCTCAATCCAGACCCCTCTACCCCCTCTTTCCTTGCGACTCTCCCGAGGCTTGTTCCTTGCTGGTCATCACTGCCATTGCTTTTGCTGTTATTATTATTATTATTATTTGTTATATTACGGTATTACTGTAATATGACTCCTACAAGCTTAAGACATGTGTACCATGATGCAGCTCTTATAGAAGTAATAAAATTATGAAAAAATCCAGTGAAAGTTCTACTAATTTTGTGCGAGTTTAAATCCAATCTAACAACTTATTCTCTTTAGGATGAGAACGGACAATTCTCGAGACTACCAAGGAGACTTACTCAAACGTCAACTCCCAATCCGGGTGAAATTTTGCATACACAAATGGCCGGGTCATGGAAAGCATCTGTATATATCTGAATACTTGGCGTGAAACTGGGAACGGTCTTGGTGTGTGTGCACGCCCAGTTCTCAAAATATCCTCTCAGCCTAATGGCACTACTTAAACCACTCCCCCAACAGGCTGTCTACGGGCCTATGGTACAAGGTAGGGAAAATACTGTAGTTGCGGCAGTGTGATTGCTCGGAGAGTGCGCACATCCGCCTGTGCTCCAAGTATACCTAGTCGAGTCCGTATTCAAATGTACACGATCCCCCCCTTCGCGGATGGCTTAAATTAATATGGAGATGAAATACTCTCACGGATATTTTCCATGACCTGGCTAAATGTCACCGATATCGGAAGCTTAAAATTGGCAACGTTCCTTTGTAAGGGAAAAACTAGAGAAAATATATTCCACCCCGACTTCGTAAACATTGAAAATAATTGGATAATTTTACATTCTTTACATAGCTAACGAATCATTTTGAACAGAGTAAGTACACGATAAGTTTACAATTATAACGTAATTAACAGCCCGAACTAAAAACAAATTTACAAATTTTCAGCCATTCTCTTTAGAATATATTAGGGACATAATAGTGGCAACAGCTTCTCGAGTACCTAATGCAGATATCCGCTTAAAACAATAAATACACAGCACCTGTGCACAATACTCCGCCAAAAGACGGGTAGGTGGGCGTGATTATAAGGCACTAGTCTCTTACTGGTTTCTATTATGGATTCGTTGACTGGAAAAAAGAATATATTCCTAAAATATACATTTGACTTTCAAATTACGTCTTGCTTCCAATATTAACTTATTTTACATTGGGCATTTCGTATAGGCTACGTCCGTATTAAGAGAGACTGCTGCAGAAAACCAAAAGAAATGCATCAGTCCATTACAATAACACGTAAATGCTTTATCCAAACAATAATATCAACTGTGAAAACAATCTAAAGCCCACACACATTTAACTGCCAATATACAATTCTGTAGGAAGACGTGTTTCAATACCCATTCAGTTCCTTACTAAGTTCACAATTTAATTATGTTCCTGATTGCCCGGTGGAACTGATCTAGCTCTACTGATTCGTTTACATTGAGCTGCACATCATTATTGGCTAATATCGCATCGAATCATACCACTTGTAATTCACTCGGAAATCATGATTGAAACCACTTACGAAATCCGTCCGATAATGGACCCTTCAAGCCCCGTTTCATAGTTAGTACTATAGCGCAGCTTAAGGGGAGATGTCGATTAAAATCATGAAATCCAGAACTTTTATTTTATTTTTTATTTGAAGCGTTATTCCTCGGAGAATATAATTCCAAAATTTGGTGGCGATACTTTGCTGGTAAATACCTCAAAACAATTAAATATGGGTCGATAGCAGATTGAACCACGCCCCCTTTTTCGGTAATGGCTTACTTTACATCTTCTAGTATCGTACTCCACTTGATTTCTTCTAATTTGGCATGCAGGGTTTAAAATTGGCATTCCCCTTACTCATTGTACAGTTGGGCCTATAAGATAATACGAACACGTACAGAAGGAAGTGACTTGTGTTTAGTGTTTACTATATTTCAAGTGCTCAGTCTGGTAATCTTTAGGCATATCTACTTTTACAGTTAATTAATAGGCCTATACTTTCAGTTCTATCAATATTTTCGACAAGGGGTATGTCACCAAGAGTACCGTATTTAGAAGGATAAAAGTATCAAGAATACATAATATACCGTCTAGAAGACGAGAGAATACTCCCGTAGAGGTTATGGTGGTAACCAAAGGTTCAAACAATTCTTCTTCAAGTGCTTCTAGGCAAAAGTTGACATGAGGATATTTTAGCGAACATGTCCCAATTTGCCCAGAAAATGAAAAGAGCCAAGAGAGCTGCTGAAAGTGATGCTTATGATCCTCATTATTCATTTGGAGGCTTCTAAATGCCCAAGTGAAGTGGCATATGCCCTATCAGAGTAGCACTTATTTAGCTGAAATTTAGCACACTTTCTCATTTATAACAAGACTTAATTCCCATGTAAGCAAATATCAATAATTTTATTTATTTTTCGGTAGTTGTTAACTTCACTTCTATGAGAGAATTTATTAACATTTTTTTAAACCATAAATAAGTTACTGAACAAAGCAACCTACACAAAATTCCTTACATGAAATTTAGCTTGTATATAGAACAAAATTGCATACAAAACTTCATTAAAATATATCTCTTAGTTTTCAAAAAAGAGAACATATAGGCTACAAAACTAAATTTTCAAAAAAAGTCTAAAACCAAACTTATTCCTTTTTTTTTCTTTCAAATGAGTCTATGTAACTTACTTCTGAAACAATAGAGTTTATTATTACCAAGTTTCATAGCACTAGGGTTTAAACTGCCTGATTTGTGAGAGTTTTTGTGAAGCACTGTAATTACATTGACATCTCACCTTAAGCTCCCAAACTTTAAGAGGGGTGCTCGAGTGACCATGGCCATGCAATCGATCTAGTAATTGGACATGACTGGAGAAATTCATCAATGAAACAGGCTTGAGTTTAACGGTTGAAAATTCTAACGAATTGATTGTTAAAAATATGGGTCTTTTGAACTATTTGTTATTTTCAAAACTAATACACTTTTAACTTCCAATCGTTTAGATAGCCTATTCCTGGACAACAAAAGCTCACATCAGTTACATTACGGCTGTCTGAAAGCCGAGTGTAGGCTTCGGTGATTGATGGCAGTCGGCATATTGCGACTCTCTTTTATTAAACTTAATGCCATTTAATTAATTGTGATGTTTCTGTAATTACGATTCTTTAGGTGTTCGACGAAAATTATTATAACTATTTTATGATCGAACATAAATATTCATCAATATCTGTCGAGATTTCGCCAGTCTTATGCACTGAACAGAGAGCATGAGACGCAGAGAATACCTTGTATTTGACCATGGCCTCCTCGATTACCCCACTATTTTTTTAGCGTATGGCTTTTAGTGCCGGGAGTGTCCGAGGACATGTTCGGCTCGCCAGTATTGTAGCTGCTTCGAGACGGACACCCAATGGGTGAACTACAAGTACCGTTGGGAAGGAAATTTGGAAGGTAAGGACGAGGAGTCGGAAGGTAGCGGCTGTGGCCTATAGTTAGGGACCAATCCCGGCATTTGCCTGGAAGGAAGATGGGAAACCACAGAAGACCATCTTCAAGGTTGCCGGCGGGAGGATTCGAACCTCCTCGCCTCCCGGATGTGAGCGACTGCCATCAGTCATGCCGTAACGACCACGGCTAACTCACCCGGTTACCCCACTATGACACTAGGCCTTGGAACTCAGCGCAGGTGCGATGCTATCCTTACCTAATTGGTCAAACAACTGTTTCTTGAGCTATGATTGGTGGGAGAAACTGTCCCACAAAGAAAACTTGTACTATAATGAGCCTCATTATAGTACAGTTTTCTGACATATAATATTTACATTTCGACATCGTCGAACATAAATTAATTAATTACCTTATAATCAAAAATATCTAAAAAATATTCCTAAACATACTTGTTTTTCTAAGTCTCCATAAAATTAAGTACGACCTAATGCTTAAAAAATTTATTTAACTTATAAATAAATCTCAATATAATTTTTTATTCTTATTTTTATTCAAGGAGAAATAATTTCAACTCTGAGATTTGCTGATGACATCGTCATCTTGGCCGACAAGCCTGAGGATTTGAATGAGTTTTTGAATGGTATAAACTCCGTCTTACGGAAAGAATTCATGATGAAAATTAATAAATGTAAAACAAAAATATTGGAATGCAGCCGAAATAAATCAGAAACCTCTATGGAGATCAAATTGGCAGGTGAAAAGCTGAAGGAAGTAGGCGACTTATGTTACTTAGGAAGCAGAATAACCAGTGATGGACGAAGCAAAGAGGATATAAAAAGTAGGTTGGCTCAGGCAAGGAAAGCATTTCTACAAAAAAGGAATCTGTTGACATCGAATATAGATTTAGGTATTAGGAAGTCATTTTTGAAAGCCTTTGTCTGGAGCGTGGCGCTCTATGGAAGTGAAACTTGGACTATTGGTGCAGCAGAAAAGAGGAGAATTGAAGCATTTGAAATGTGGTGTTACAGGAGAATGATGATCAGATGGGTAGATAGGGTGACAAACGAAGAGGTATTAAGACGAGTGGGAGAGGAGAGATGTTTCCGGCGACTGCTAATGAAGAAAAGAGATAGGTTAGTAGGACACATACTAAGACACCCAGGAATAGCTTAGTTATGGAAGGAAGGGTCGAGGACAAGAACTGTAGGGGTAGACCAAGGTTAGAAAATGTTAAACAGATTGCCTCGGATGCAGGGTGTGGTAGCTATGTAGAGATGAAACGATTAGCTCAGGACAGGGAGGCCTGGAGAGCTGCATCAAACCAGTCAAAAGACTGAAGACTCAAACAACAACAACAACAACAACAACATCAACATTAATTTTTATCCATTTTCAAAAAATAGTCTATATTACAATTCTTTTACAATTTCATATTCCAGAAGATAAAAATACTTTTATAATTGTTCTTTCCCATAACTATAATCAGCTATTTACGTAAAGGTTTCACTTTTAACTTCAATCAGTTACTATTTCAGTGCATTAACTTTAACCAGTTAATATTTCAGTTAACCTTCCCTAGTCTGCTATGAACCCCATATTTGTGTTTGATAACAGAGCTAATGAAAGTTATTCTAGAAAAAGTTTATTGACAGAAACAGGAACTTCGATTGCATATCTCGCAGAGCAACCAAGCGAAAAACAACACCATATGCCGGAAACAGACAGGAAGGAAAAAAGAAAAAAAACTCCAAATACATAAGCCGACCCTCACCCCACCTTACTTGTAAATGGGCGATTTATACTGTATAGAAACAAGGAAATCATCCTCCTAATCTTGTTAGCTAGGGCAGGCTGCCAATCAAGACAAGTGGAGAGACCCCGCCCACACCTGCTAGTGTCAACCAATGGCATGCTTCAGCCACGCCTACTCACTGGTCCACCGAGAGGGGTACCTCAACGAGCCTTCTCATGGGACTGCATGAATAAAAAATACTACAATAAAAAACAGCCACATTACGCACGAAACTAAACATATTACTTTGAGGAACTCAATAACATTCTTTAAGAACGCTTGTTTGATTAAATCAGTCCCGCATGAGGTACCATGAAGATTACTTACATTTTTCAATTTTCTTGAGCATTACATACAAAACAAAATGTCTCTTCCCGTAATTTCCCCATTTGTCTTAGAGGTCATCGTAAAAAGCTCAGTAATTTTCCACTGAAATGCATAGAACGTAACCAGTACTGAATTGTGGGTAATAAAACATGGAACAATTCTAATGATCATTAAACAATATAGGCTAGGCTATTGCAGTCCACTGGCGTACGCAGGATTTCTTTCTGGAAGGGGGGGGGGGGGGGGGGATTTATTAATATAGAAGGGTAATTGTGTAGGGCTACACTATTAAAGGGGCGGATGACCTTGCTGTTCCGCCCATTAAAATGACAGCCATCATCATCATACATTATTAAAATTATATTTCGATTAATATTGATAATAAACAATAATTAAATAAACATTCTCTTTGGATGAAAACTATTTTAGGCCTCATTATTTTTTCAGCACAATAAAATAAAAAGATTTATTTTTTAAATATGGAAAACAGTAACTCAATAATAAAACTGAAATGATACAGAGGTATCATCATGTCGATATGTGACTGCTTATAATATTTATATAATGTGTGAGAAAAATAATTTTTTGCTCTCCATGTTCTCACTGCCATTACTATTGGCTCTCAAAATCTGCATATCTTAATGGCTTTATCTGCATCATTGATAGGAATAAATTGCATTAACTCCTCGTGTACCGAATTATCTTTAACGAAACGGGCACAGGCAATTAAAGCGATGTAAAAAAGGTTACCGATCGCACACTTCAACAGCAAAACTGATCCCTGGCTAAATCCAACGCTGAAGGAGGAGTCACGCAGCGAGTAGTGTGCAGGACATTTACCAAGTGACGAACGTGATCACATTTAAAATATATACAGGTGTAAATAAGGTGGTAATGTAAAACAGGTGATAGATGGGACAGTAGGCTATATGGATTCAAGTACACAAATGTCTCTAGGGGGAGGGGTATTGTTTAATCCCCCGTGTCGGTACGCCACTGCTGCAGTCTACCTACACCATGACGGATGACCGAATATGTTCAGGATGGATCAAATTACATAATTTGTTTGGCTAACGTAAGTTCCAGTCCATCACACTCTAATGCACGTTTTTTTTTAAATTTATTTCTTTCTTTCTTTATTTATTTATTTATTTATTTTATATTTTATTTATTTCATTCCGTTGACACTGATCCCACATTAAATTAATGTTAATGTAGTGACATATCTTTCGTATTTACTATTCTTATACTTAAAATGAACTATCAGTTGTAGCCCGGTATCTTTAACGGTTTACCCAGCTTAAGCTTAGCCTAAAAGGCGCACGGACGGCAGATCCCAGACGCAATTCAAAAAAGCGAAACTCCAAACACATAGGCTATACCTACTCTTCTCTGAAGTCTTATTTCGACACAACTCGTCAGTTTGGTGCTGGCCGAAGCTGGGGGTGACAGGATCGATAACTCGCTCCGAAGCTAGTAATTTAAATTCCTACTGAATGGAGATTGTTGGAAGAAATGAAAACGTAAAAACACTTATAGTGGGCGAAATATTAACGATAGAGATATGCTGTCCCGGACTTCTTTGTAGAACTTTTCATGCTGAACAATTCTTACACTCATAGTAGGCCTAGTTCTACATACTGTAGATATGTTTAACGGTTTACCCAGCGCAAACTTCAAAAGGCGCATTGACGGCAGGCTTTTCTTGGACTCGATTCACTGAAATCGTTACTGCTCGGCTTCCTTTGGTCATAAATGAATGTTTTTCTATAGAAACCTTCCTCAAGAAATCCTTCACAGAATGGTGAAAACCGCATCAAAATCTATCCAGTGGTTCTCGAGATTAGTCTACCCGTTACATCCAAGAATCGGGGACATCGTTTTATACTTTGTATAGATAAGTAAATAACACTCCAGGAAAAAAATTCCATATAGCCTATTAGTTACAATTGCCCCATTATAATAGTGATCTTAAATAACACATATATTTTTTTCCCAGGAGTGTTAGTTACCTATTGTTCATTTATTGTATAGGCCTACATTGTACCCCGCCCAGTCTTTGAACAAATTCGTATTGACCGACTGAGGAGCTACAACTTGTATAGGCAACACTGAAAAAATGGCTTCAAATCTTTACTCTTAAAGTGAAGTTCATACGCCTGAGCGCTTCTGATTTTCAAGTTTACTGAACATAATATTGAGTTGATGAGTAGGCTATTATTTTATATAACGTTGCATTCATAAGATTAGAGGCGACATTCATGGTAGAGAGGAGACAACCGACAGACCACCTAATGGTAAAATAGCTAACATTCTTATCTGCCGCCCCTGACGTCCGGGTTGTATTCCCGGCTATGCCAAGATGTTTAATTATGGTCTGAGGTTTAAATAGGGGTATACTCAACCTCGTGAGGTAAAAACTCAGGAGAGGCAAGTTCAATTTCCACCTTAGGAATCTTAGAAGTGGTTTTCCGTGGTTTCCCACATCTACTCCACTGCCGCTTTCTCATCTAGCTACATTTACAAATAGCCTACACACACTGCTACATACAGTACATCAGAGTAACACTGATAGACGGTAGATTCTACACACACTCAACTACGGGGGCTCATGGCCACGATGATCAAATCCCTAAAAAGAAACCACAATCCACAGAAATAAGTACATTTGCTTCTTAAAATATCAAGTGTGAAATTATGTGTCAAAATACGACTTGTCGTACAGTAACCTACAGGAAGACTACATCTGAAGTAATATTCGATCTGATAAATTCCTTTTTAGATTAGTCGGTTATACATTAAGAAACGCCTGAAAATTATGTATTTATTATACATATTGTACGATTAGTCTAATCAGCAGTCTATAGTCTACTAGTTTCCGAGCCGACACCTGGTGGACGATTATCATTTGGCATCGAGAAAATGTACGCCATTTCCTATATTTGCGTAGCCCAACATACAGTAAGCATATAAGAATACAAACGAATTTCAGAATAAATTAAGCATGATAATTCAATAAAAAATGTACAGACCCGGGAAAGTACACGCGTTAACGCACAAGGCCGTGGGGGCAGATTACCTCCAGAATCGGTTGACGAGTGTGTCCGAACCTCATTATCAGCTGTTCTTCTTCTATGGTTTGCCATTTACAACTCCACCCAAATGCCACTGGCATGGAGAAATTCATCTCACCTAATGGGCGAACTCACAGAAACGGGTATAATAACGGGTAGAAAGACATGTAGGCCTTCTCGCGATCATGAGCTATTTTACGTGGGATCCGAACCACAGTACGTGATGTTTAACTTAGAAAATCTCATATGCATTGAATATGTGACTAAATAAGTAACTTGATAACCACAGTGGGCACTAGCATAGTTTAGACGGGACTGGGGAGTCTGGAGGTCCAAGGGTTCTACCAAGGTTTCGCCACACTCCCTTCAGGCAAATTCTGAGAAGGTCTCATAATTCTCATTCCAAAACATAACACGCAAACTTAACGCCAACACAGGGATGTAAGGTGTGCTGAAGTGGTGTGTCAGTATGTGCAACTTTACAAATGTTGTTGTTGTCTTGATCACGAGTTAACAATGTCCTTTATCAGCCTCGTGTTCTTGTGTGTATCTATAATCTGGCAATTTCACTGCGGTGTCTATACACGGACAACGAGAAATACTGGCCCTGGTGTGGATTTGTGACGTCAACGATGTAAGATTTGTCCACGTTCGATCCAGTTATACATGAATGTCAATTCTCGTGAAACCAGCTCTGAATGAATAAATGCATAGGCTACATAGGATAAATTAAATTCATATAAATTACATTGTCTACCAGATATTGAAAATTCCAGAATTATAATTTCGTACTTCAACATAATACACGTTGGAAATAAGCACTGACTAGACACTAACTTATGACAACATATTTATAGATGTAGATAGCTTCTAATAGAACAGAAATGGCAATTACAGCGGAAATCTACCGTATTGTTAGTGCAGAGTTACACTTGATGGTTTATTTTTATCTTTGACCACAAGGCTGCCAACAGGACAGAAGGGAGGAAGCTTGTAGTTTTACGTAACCATTAATCTCGCAGTCATAAGTCATGAAACCTCCTTTTCACGTGGAATCCCGAACACTGTAGCCTACGTGAGATTTCACCTTCGAAAATCTCACAAGCATCAACCGGGAATCAAACCCAGTCCACCTTGGTGAGAGTCAAGTAGTCAGCTTCACCATTGCATCATCACGTCCCCTCACAAGATATTTCGCTTACAGGTTCTATATAGGCCTAGGTTAGATTGTATATACACAGCTCACCACGTTTGAGGGAATTGAAGAAAATGTACGTACCTGAAAAAAGAAAAAGAAGAAAGTTAGAATAAAACAGTCTAAATAAGAAACATGGTTTGAAACATAAACAACAAAAAACAATAGGCTATCCTTAGTAAGTGAAGAGTTTACAAAATAAAGTGAAATGTATCATACGGACCACAAAAAGAATAACATTAAGAACGTACGGAATGTCCAGTCTCGATGACGTAACAGCTGAACTTTTGAAAGAAACTAGCTACCGGTACAGAGGTAGCCTATGTACATATCTGCAATACGATATGAAGAAGTGAAAAATGGTCATCTATCTACAAGATAACTTCAAAACATTAGGTACCAAGAGCTCTCACGGGTGACATTTGCCTCTCATGTTCAAATATTCTGCCAGAGTCGAAGGACACCAGAGCTTTACCATGCAGCAATTATGTGGAGCAAATCTCGAGTCAGATGAACCATTAGTTTGAGTGGTCAAACGTAGAAGTGCTGCTTGGACTAGAACGGTGACTTTATTGAACTGAACATTCGTTTCATTTACTATCTGCCAGTAAGGTCCTTTGTATCCCTGTCCCTTCACACACACAAAAAGGGTTCCATAGTGAAATGTAACACATCTAGGACGATAGCCCTCAAGAGGTTTCAAGCTCTTCTTGCGAACCCCCATGTGCAAATTAGCCTAATTATGTCAAAGGTAAAGACACAAGAGAACAGCTATTAAACATGCAAGAGCTGAAAAAACAACAGAAAATTTAATATTTCTGTCATAATCTGATCTTTAATTTACAAGAAGGTCTAAAATAATATATCCAATGGGAGAAACTGTAAAGTCTTGCTTGAAATGGGGTTACGACACATCTTGTCTGGCTGGTAAAAATCTTTACGAAACCAACTCAGTTGCTGTTAGAATATAGAATAAACGGCAAGATGTTTGAACACATTCCTGAAAATGTTGCCGATCCATTCTTTTTTAATTGTCTTTTCCCATTCGCACCATGTGTCAAAACCATTTCAGCTTGTTTGATTTTATCTATCCAAGTAATTTGGTGGTGATATCTTCATTTCTGATTGGTTTCCTCGCTTTCCCTACGACATCTCTAAAGAATCATCTCGGCCGCTTGAATCGACTTGCATCTCATTTTCTTGTCGTTCACGTTCCTGCTAGATTTATTTGCAAATGTGGACGTCGTCCATGGTTGCAAATTAAAATGACAATGCGATTACAATAACCAATAAAGTCGAACAAATGTCAATATTGGTACATAGTCTAATAGGTCGAATGCAGCACTTCCTTGAAACATCTTGATTCCACAGTTTGCCTTTCACATTCTGGCGAAACCCATTTCCTTCCCAAGATATTACCATTATATAAATGAATACAAAAGTATCCAATATCGCAATTTGCAAATTGGACCAACTCTTCATTTCAATTTTATTTTATTTTGTTGAGATTTTCGCCAAATATTGAAGTGTATGTTAACCGATGAGGTAGCTACAATCTAACAAGGAGAGGTCACCAAGTGGTTTACTAGAAAAGTGTTCGAATTTGGTGGGTTTGCTGTTCATAAAAAATATTTTACCCCTGTTTGAGCGTTTTTGCCAACGGGCCTTAGTGTGCTCGAAATTGAACGTTTAAAATCAAACCTCAAACTTTTGTAGTCTTATTCCCACGTTCCCGGCTCGTCTCCGTGGCGTAGTCGCTAGCGTGTTGGCGTTGGAAATGGAAGTCACCGTGATCGGGACCTACCTTGATTTTTTAAATTATTTTCTTTATCTTTCTTTGACATTTTTTTATTTTATTTTATGTTTGTGGTACAATAGCCTATTTAAGTTGGCATATTACATCAAGTACTTTAGCTCGCCACGGTGGGTGAGTGGATAACGTGTCGGTCTACTAACCCCAAGGTTGCAGGTTCGCTCCTGGCCGTGGTAAGTGATTTTTGAAAGGCGGCAAAAATACGACACGCATGTCATACGATGTTGGCATGTCAAAGAACCCATATGAATTCAGTAGGCTGTGTTCATAATGGCAAAATTAATCTCGGGAGTTTCCGACAACACAATGTTCCTCATTTTTCTACTAGAAAGCGCTGTAGTGTTCAAGGAGCTTAGATATCTAACCTCCTTGACTTTCATAGTGATTCAAGGAACAACGAAATTCGACACGCAAGCTACCCTCTGGGTGCAAATTACAAACCTTGCATCCGGCACCCGAGACCATACGATATTATTATTATTATCAAGTACTTTATTATTTGTTGTTCCTTTTTCTATTTACAATATTAATAAATTAGTATTTACGTTATTGTTTACATACAGAAAGTTTAGCTTGACGGTGGAGCAGAGTGGAACAGAGGGAAGGGATCTTGCGTTTCTGCATTAGACTCGGCGCAGTGCGAATGAACGTAGCGTCGCCGGCCATGCTGCATTTAAATTCTAACGAATAAAACTTACAACACGTTCAAGCGTCACGGACGAATAATGATGTTAAAATATTATCACAGCTCCAAAACCGAAGAGATCACAGCAAATACATTATAGAAAACACAAAAGACAATGACGGATGTATCAGTAAAATAAAAATAAAATGTGCTGACCAAGGTCTGACTCGAACTCGAAACCTTCAATTCCCCCACGCCAACACGCTAGCGACTACGCCACGGGGACGAGCCGGGAACGTGTGCCGTAATAGGACTACAAAAGTTTGAGGATTGATTTTAAATGTTCAATTGGCAAAAACGCTCGAACAGGGGCAAAATATTTTTTAATGAAGAGCAAACCCTCCAAATTTGAACGCTTTTCTAGTAAACCACAAGGCGACCTCTCTTTGTAAGACGGAAGGATGTAGGGCCAGGCTATCTCTAACTCGGTAGACGAGTGGGTTCGAACCCCACAGTCGGCCCGCTCTTGGCATGGTTTCTCATCTTCAACTCGAGGCAAATGTAGGGATGGGACCTTTTAACAGGCCACGGGCGCTTCTTTCCAAGTCCGTGCGCCAATTATTTCATCTCTCTGGCTCTTCATATGAGCTTTACGTCAGGAAGCACATTCAGCCGTAAAAACTACCTGCCAAATACAGTAGAACACATCTCACCTCACTCCCACTCCCGTAAATACTGGAATAACAAGGAGTAAACATAGACATACATGTGTGCATGTTGGTTTACCGATCCACCACTACTCTCGGCTGGACAAACGTGATATAGCAGGAAAGAACAGCGGCGGCGTGGTGAAGGCAGTAGCAGGGAGACGAGCTGCCCGTCACAAGTGCTGGGTTCCGCCTGGTTGCACTTCGCAGCATCACTACACAATGAATCCAGAAATCAGAACTCATTTCCACCATTACACGACCCGCCTTCTTTTATATTGCTCTCCATCACGTGCTGCCATAATCAACCTATTTCATTATTCGACAATGAAAAACCAAGGGTCAAATATATGGGGGGAGTGCAAAGCAATCAGCCGTTTCGGCTCATTGGCGGAATACAACAGAGCAACATTCATTTCTCTTAGTCACAGTCGATTCCGTTTGGGCTCCAATAAGGCGAACGCATTATCTGTACTTTGATTAAATGATTGACATCCTAAATTTAAAAAAAATCTATTCCTGCGGGGCTTGGACGTCATAAGAAGGTCACCAAAAGAAAAAGAAAACACACACGAGACGCCACGAATATGTTACACTAATAAGTGTTACAGAAAGAACAAAAGCAATTTACTGCAACAAATCTCAAACCCAGTACCGTACACTCAGCAAAGTGCAAACCAGTGTTACCAGACTCAAACAGAGCGAAATGTTAACTGAGGGGTAACAAGAAGTTCCGTGACGAACTAAAGAGCCTACTTTTCTTAAAAATTAAGATGCATGCCAATGATTAATCTATATGAACCTATCTGGAATAATGACGAAATTAAGTTGGTAATATCGAAATTTCTAATTAGTTCGAAATATAGCCTACCTGGTATAATGTAGCCTAATAGAGCGCTACAGTAGGCAGCCCTGGTGACTGAATATATTCTTAGTTCCATTTCTTAAAGTACAGACTACAAAATTTGGTTGAAGTCCAATGGATAGCATGGATGTTACATGCAGTTAGACATTGGATCTATCAACGTGCGTAAAATAATATTGGCAACAACGTCATGCATGTGTTGTTGAGAAATAATCTGAAATATTATGATCTCTTTTTGTGCCGATTTGGGATGAAATCCAATTGTTAGTATAGAATTACATGTGTTTTAAAATTGGACCTATCAGCAGGCTTAGAATCATGTTGGCACCACTGACTTCTATTTGTTACTCCAAATTATTCTGGAATGTCAGGTACTATACGTGTGCAAAGTTTAGAGCTGTTGGCTTGCATACTTTCTGATATATTGATATTAAGGTAAAAAAATAAAGACAGCATTTATTAACAGTTGGCAGCCCTGGTAGCTCTTATGAATACGCATAGTCATATGTGTTATGGTACACATTGCACGTACGAATTTCGTTGAGATCTAATTGATAGTACAGAAGTTACATGCATTTGAAATTTGGTCCTATCAGCCGGCTTAGAATCATGTTGGTAGCACTGACGTATATTAGTTACTCCAAAATTATCTAGAATGTCAGGTACTATACGTGTGCATAGTTTAAAGTTGTCGGCTTGCATACATTCTGATATATTGGTATTTGGATATAAAAACAAGATGTTCAGTAAAGAACATATAGCCTACTTTCTCCTAAATGTATGAGTATAGTTATAACTCGTTGTTATTATCAAAGAGTATAATAGAACTATTCTTTGTTGAAGGCCATAGAAACGATTTACCTCTACCAAACGCCACAATCTAGATAAAAACTGCTACCATCATTGAAGAAAGAAAGATAAGAAGTATATCAAGAATGTTATGGATCTGGAGACATAATCGACCGGACTGGCTGCGTGGCTCAGCGGTAACGTTCTCGCTTGCTGGGCCCTAGGTTGCAGGTTCGTATCCTGGCGCAGTCAGCTGGCATTTGAGGGTGCACAAATGCGAGGGAGCCGTGTCAGTACATTTACTGGCACGTTAAAGATCCCCTTCGGGCCAAAATTCCGGCACCCCGGTGTCTCTAAAAGCAGCAGTAGTTAAAAGGGATGTAAAACCAATAACATTATTATTATTATTATTATTATTATTATTGTTTTAATGTGCTAAACGGTTCCAGGCTAGTGTTCAGAAGTAAAGGGGGAGTTTTAGTCGGTAGTCTGCTACTCAGTAGCAGGAGCCCGACACTCTGTGCGTAAATGCATTTCTTCCCCTAAAAAAAAATATATATATAGCCTATATATTATTATTATTATTATTATTATTACATATACGACCTGCCGTGGGCAACATCCAACTTTGAGTTGAGGCATGTCTTTACACGTCTGGTTGTGCAGGGCTTTCACAACCCTAATTGAAAAAAAAAAAAGGAAGGAAGATTGTAGTTTTACGTGGCCGTGAATCTTGTGATTATGAGCCACGGGACCTCCTTTTTACGTGGAATCCGAACCACAGGACATGGCATTTCACTTTGAAAATCTCACATGCATTGACCGGGAATCGAAAACCCTAATTGAATTAACAAATCTTTCCATGACCCTACAGAGACGTGTGTATACAAACTATGTGGATATTTTCGATTGCTATTTGCCTGAAATAAAAGTAGTAATTAATACCTGAACTAACACCAACGGCTTGAACTCAGTTACTATGTGAAATCGTTTTGTTCTTTACTTCAAATAACATTTTCAAGTAACGCAAAATAGGCTGTTACAAACCCTTTAAAATAAAAAGTAAAAATGTATCGTAGTATCATCTTGTCATTCTTCAAATTCGATGCGCATAGAATGCCAATGGTATAGTAATCAATGGAGCCCCACGTAGACTAGTCGTGACATCTAGTGGTGAAATATCGAACAATATAATCCTAACAGAGCGAGTGCATTCTAGCGGCCAGAAGAAGAAACTTTTCAATAAAATCTGGAAGTTAATAAGTATGTCGGCGTGCAGTTACCTTTTTGGCAGCTAGATGTCTCGAGTAAATCTGCTGGCGAATTATGTTTTAATTAAATATATATTTTACACCATAATATGCACAATATAACGCTTAATTTTAAAACATCTGAGTCATTACAAAACAATAAACATATAACATTTCAAGCAAAAAATCTAACTCTGATCGCATTTGAGCGATAGGCTAACGCTCTACCACTGAGCTAATTGTGTCAACGAATATCGTTCTATATAAAATGACACATAGAACTTGTTAGCAAATAATGATTTATACTAAACGATTTCATCACTGGAGTATATTATTTATATATAAAGCATTTCACACAAAGTTTATTTATTTTGTATCAGTACGCTATATTGCATGCAATACTCAAATTAGTGAAATATAAGTCAGGCACAAGATATCCGGTGCCATCTTGTCTTATTACTGAATCAGCTCAGCTTTTTAAAATCACGTCTGCACTATAGTATTACAAAATAAACTTTTAATTTCGAACGTGCCTCTTCCTTTAGAACAGTTAAAACGATTCTCGGCTCGATAATCGGAACTGGTGGGTCCCATGATATGGATTATAAAGTTTGCATAATTCGCACGGCCGCCATCCTGAAATGGTATGGCGGACGACCTTGTAGTTTGGTCACAAGACGCATCCTATACGAAGGTATGTTGTTACCAAATTTGGTAGAGATCGGATGATTTGGTTAGTCGTTATTTGATTTTACGTTTTGAACGTTTGAGTGGCCGCCATTCAGTTTTAGTAAAGATGGCGGCGATATAAAACATGACACTGAGGTGTCCTTTGCTAGTGCTACCTTTGTACCAAATTTCGTTCAATTCGCATTCACCGTGTTCGAATTGATAGGGGGGGGGGACAGACATTCAGAGTACACACACTCTCACACACACACAGACTCACACACACATACACACACACACACACATACACACACACACACACACACAGACTCACACACATACACACACACAGACAGACACACTTTTTTCGCCCTGTGTTGATCTCATAAGTCTACTTTCATTTTTTGCAAAAATCGAAAGTAGGCTAAAAATAGAGAGAGCATTTATTAACAGTTGTCAGCCTTGGTGGCTCTTACGACTACGCTCAGTTATATCTGGTTAGGTACACATAGAACATACGAAATTTGGTTGAAATCTACTTGATAGTTCAGAAGTTATATGCATTTGAAAAGTGGACCTATCAGCAGGCTTAGAATCATGTTGGCAACACTGACATGTATGGCCTACTGGAAATTAAACTGAAATATTATCATCTATATGTGTCCCAATTTTGGAATAGCCCCCATGCATACTTTCCAAGATATACAACATGGAGCTGAAATTTCAACTGCGGATTTTTAGCAGTTGGTACCACTGACATCATTTTCAAATATGGGCTTGAGATATTCAGGTATAGGTCTTTACTCATACCAAATTTGGTTTCGATTGCTGCAGCCGTTTAGGAGTTGATAGGGGGGGACACACACACAGCGAGACAGACAGAAGGGCAGACAGACGGACAGACAGACACACATTTTCCCGGATCGATCTCATAAGTCTACTTTTTCCTCATTTTTGCAAAATGTGAAAAGTAGGCTAAAAATGATAGATTCCCAGAAATTATGCTGAATTTCCAAATTGTTTACTAATACATTCGTAGCCCACATTAATTTTCATGTAAAGTTTGAAGTTTTGAAAGGCATCTCACATTTTAACCAACAGTTCCACTTAAAAATTTCAAGAATTTGCAATTCAGAAAACGGGTTTCAAAGATGTTTATAAATGAAAGCAAAATCAAACTAACTGTCCAGTGGCACTTTTAGAATCAACAGCGAAATATTTCACCTGCAGATCTTCATGTTCTTGATAATAAATCAGTATTCATGTCTTTCACAACAGGTATCTGATATCAATACTAACAAGCAACGGTGAACACAAAGCTCTTGAATTCAGCAGTCAATGGTCCAAGATTCTTTTTTGATTTATTGGTCATCGTTCGCTTATTTATTACTTACAGAACATTGCTACAACTAAAAATAAAAAACATGTTCTCTTTAAACATATATTTTTATAAACGTACCATATTTTGCTAATGAAAATCCCACCATCATGCCAAATTTCGGTATCAAGATGCTAGAAGCTAAATCAATCTAAATTACGCTAATTCTAGTTCCAAAATTAATAAGCTACATTTATTAAGCAAACAGAGCATTGTACTTGCACCATCTTTAACTAACACACAGCCCCTATTTTCATCCACCTTCTATCTATCAGTATGCATAACTCCAATGCCCGGAAATGGTGGGTAATGTTATGAAAACGCCATGGCTAAACTCGTGGTCACCTTAATCCTCGGACTAGATCTAACCGTATTTCCGATCGTGGAACCAGCGAGGGAACGGAACTCTCTGTAGGAATGCGGACCATTTACCAGAAGTATCAAGATTTGAGTGGTTTATCAGTTATCTCACTTTTTGCAATCCCCACCCGCTCTCCCCGAACATTTTCGAGTCAAATCTAATAGGCCTAACAGTTCCTACCTTCTCGACAATGACACCCATCTGCTCTTTTCTGTCACCGATCGGTTCAAAGTAGGCTATATCATACTACAAAAGGCGTTGTCGCAGCCACTAAACTTGAGAACCAACCAACCATACTACTAAAGGAGTTCGAAAATGGTTTGAATTTTTAGTTAAATCTAATTCATATTTTTTATTGGTAATCAGTTTACAACATAGGATAATTAGATTACAACGCTCAATAAAAGAATGTTTTCACTATCTACAAATACAACGTACACGGTAAAAAAAAAGGTATATGCATATTTCAAGAGTGTAAAAAGCCATGGCTTTCATGTCGGCATGTACACCCTCTGTCTGAAAAGTTCGGTGAATGGGTCTATATTACGGGTGAATGGGTCTATATTACGAACGGATTGTTGGCTTACCTGAAACAGCCGTTACTATCCTTCGAAGTAATCCCCGTGGATGGATATGCACTTCTTAGAACGGCTGTACAAGTCCTGGCTTAGTCTTCCTGAGGGATAGCCTTCAGTTGGGTCGTCAAATTACGTTGGATGTCCGAAATGTCCGAAAACCTCTGGCCCTTCAGGGCTTTTCGGCGACCCTGCACCCCGATACTCCATACATTGACGCTTGCCTTCGAGGTCGTACCTCAGGCACCAGGTCTCGTCACCCGTGACGACGGTTTTCAGGACCATTCCATTAAACGGAACATTCACCCTTCTCACTGCCACCCGTCGAACAGATGTGCACGTTAGGTTGCATAAGTTCACCCTTCTCACTGCCGCCCGTCTATCACGTGTGCAAGGCAGGTTGCATAAATTCACGCTTCTCTCTTGCCTTCAATTTAGAGATTTGACGACCCAAACTGAAGGCTATTCCTAAAGAAGACTATGCCAGGAGTTTCCAGGACTTGTTCAGTCGTTCTCAGAACATTGTGGTGTTTGAAGCAATTTTTTCAGTGTTACCTTAGTAAACAAGAGTTTAGTGCCTCTCAGACGATCAACACGAATGTAGCCAAAAAAGCTGGGTTATGCCTTTTGGGTACATTCGTGATGACCGACTGAAAAGTACTAAACTCTCGTTCTCAGAAGTGCATAACCATCCACGGGGATTACTTCGAAGGAGAGTAACGGCTCTTTCAGGTAAGCCAACAATCGGTTCGTAATATAGCCCATTCACCGAACTTATTTATTAGTATCATCAATCACAACTCTGCTAGCGTTCCTGGCTGTCACCCCCCAGAGTACCGGGTTCGATTCCCGGCTCTGCCAAAAAAAACACAAGTCTGAAGGCTCGAACGGGGTACAATCAGGCAAAACTGAGAAGAGGTGGGTTCTATTTCCACCTCGACCATCCTGGAAGTGGTTTTCCGTGGTTTCCCCACTTCTACTCCAGGCGAATGCTGGGATAGTTCCTAACCTAAGGCCACGGCTGCTTCCTTCCCAAACATGACCTGAATTACAAATACACCCACTACTACTACTACCACCACCACTACTACAGACACCACAATAATACAGGTTATCATACAAATTCAACACGCACACACAACCAAGTACACGGGGATAAATGACCACGATGCCCAAGCCCTTCAATGGAACAACGACAAAAACCAAACTCAATAACCACTTAGTTGGAGTTTCAGTGCTTGCAAATCCATAACCCACTCTTTGGAGGATAAGAATATGGGGAGTCGTGAGAATTCAGCTTTCTGTGACCGTTGGAATAAAACTGACAACTTGATAACTACACTCGTAGGCTACTAATATCCAGCTAATGCGCGAAACAAACCATATCTTCCGGATAAAGAATGCGATAGCGATAACGGAATAGCTAATGTGGCAACAAGTGTTATTCACTGCATCAAACAGTTCGTAATGAACTAAAGAGAACAGATCCGCCAACTTACAGAGAAGGTATGAGAATTGGAAAATTCATCATAGACCTATATTATACGATGGGTTTGAGAAATGTGAAGGCGACATTGGTGTGAATGGCAGAAATAATAATAATAATAATAATAATAGTAAATTAAGGGCTATCCTGGCATTTGCCAAGAGTAGAAATGGAACACCACAGAAACCACTTCCAGGATGGCTGAGGTAGGCATCGAACCCACCTCTTCTCAGTTTTGCCTCCTGAGGCTGAGTCCCCGTTCCAGCGCTCAGACCAGAATTAGATTTCTTGGCAGAGCCGGGAATCAGACCCAGGCCTCCGCGGTGAGAGCCAAGAATGCCAACCACTACACAACGAGGCAGACATTTCTCGTATAAAATAGGTATATTGGTGCAATTAGCATTGAACGTTCAACAATCGCAGCTATGAAATCTACAGGATGTATACCAAAACCAACTAACAGATTTCCCTGACTATTCCCTGATTTTTCCATGATAAATCAGAAAATTCCCTGAGTAACAGTAGCAGCCATAATAAATATATAAAACAGAGCATTTCAAAAAGTGCTTGAACAATAAAGGGTAGCATGACAAAGTTGAAAAGACAAATATATATATATATACACTGTATATATATTTGCCAATTTCTACATATTTCATCCAGAAAATCTATTGTACTTGCGAGTGTTGAAACTCAAAAATAATACAGTTTCACATTTATATACAAATACGCAGTGTACACATGTAATTTGTGTGCTCTATCTTCCAAGAAATGAGAGCTTACTGATTTAACGTCAGTACGAACATACATCTGCAACAATCATCACCAGAATATATAATTTTCCTCCATCAAAATTTAAATGCTTAATGTCCAATCATTCAAGATTGGACCTTGTAAAACTAAAATTCCCTGAGTGTCATTAAAATACCCTGATAATTCCCAGAGTTTTACAGGATTTAAAAATTCCCCGAGTATTCCCGTTTTCCATGTTTTCCAGAGTAGTCGACACCCTGATTCTACTGTAAAAATCTGGCAATGTATGTTTCAAAGGTGCAATGTATGTTTCAAAGGTAATAGTTAATATGATACCTAATTTTCAAGAAAGCCGGCCCCGTGGTGTTGGGGTAGCGCGCCTGCCTCTCACCCGGAGGCCCCGGGTTCGATCCCCGGCTCCGTCAGGGATTTTAAAACTGACGTGAGGGTTGGAACGGGGTGCACTCAGCCTCGTGAGGACAATTGAGTAGCTGTCCGACAGTGAGACAGCGCCCCGATCACGAAAACCAAGATTAACGGCCGAGGGGACCCGACGCGCTGATCACGCGTCACCCCAATATCTGCAGGTCGTATGGCTGGGCAGCGGTCGCTTGGTTGGCCTTAGCCCGTCATGGGCTGGATAGTGCCAGGGGTTGATTTGTTTTGTTTGAATTTTCAAGAAAAGTATGACATACAAATAGGCTACAAATGTGTGTCCGCATCTCATTATCGGCCGGTTGCGTGTCTCAGCGGTATCGAATCGTTCTCGCCGGCTGTTCCCAAGGTTGCAGGATCGAATCCTGGCGCAGTCAGCTGGCATTTGAGGGTGCGTAAATGCAAAAAGCCGTGTCAGTAGATTTAGTGGCACGATAAAGAACCCCTTCGGTACAAAATTCCGGCACCCCGGCGTCTCTAAAAGCCTCAGTAGTTGAAAGGGACGTAAAACCAATATCATCTCATTATCAACAGTGGGACAGAATTTACAATATACAAAACGGTTTTACGCTCACAACTCAACCATCAACCACAACTAATCACATCATTTATTTCTGAGAAGTTGTGGAGGGAGAATGTAATTCCTTACGAATAAATATCCAACGTATACGTTTACGGTGCGTTTTTATTTCATATCCTTTGTCACCTTTAAACGTCTCTCCTGGGAACTATTTGTTCCGAAAACAACAATACACTGTTACAATAGACGGTGTAAATGTGGGCAACAAGAACAATATCTGAAGACCACAATATGCAGCTATCCGTGAAGAAAATTATGACAAAAAATAAGAAATCGAATATGATATTCAAGAGGTACGACTCCGTAACGGAGTAGAGGCTATATCGAGAAGAAAAGCCACAGAAGTCGCAAGTTACCAAACATACACAGTCTTCGGTTTAATTTAAATGTTATCAGATGAAAATAGTGAAGGAAGGAAGATTGTAGTTTTACGTGACCGGGAATCTTGTGATTATAGGCCACGGGACCTCCTTTTTACGTGTAATCCGAACCACAGGACATGGCATTTTACTTCGAAAATCTCACATGCATTGAACGGGAATCGAACCCAGTCCACCTTGGTGAGAGGCCAACAGCTAGACCGCTGCGCCACCACGCCCCAAAGAAAATAGTGAAGTCTTCGCTGTTTTTCTGTTACTTCAGAAACGCTGTTTTAGTGCTGAAATACTATAATACAATAACATATCGTTCCCTCGTCACCCAAGTCAAATTAATTCTCATGTTCGGGATCATATGAACCCTTCTTTGGGCAAAATCAAGAGGTCGTCATAGAAACAACTTCTCGAGTTGAGTTTCACATTTACATTATATCACTCTTTCTGATTATATGTTTTGAATTCTATAAAATAGCCTCTAATTTGAGGGGCATGGTGGCGCAGCGTTCAAGCTGTTGACCTCTCACCACTGCGAACCGGGTTCGATCCCCGGTCAATGCATGTGAGATTTTCAAAGTTTAATGACATGTCTTGTGGTTCAGATTCTACGTAAATAGGTCCCATGGCTCATGATCGCGAGATTAACCGTCACATAAAACCACAAACTTCCTTTCTAAATTGCCTATATTCCCAGAAAATATTTTATCAAGATACACCTTAGTAGAAAACAATGGAAAGATTCATTCAAACCCGGCCGAAGTCGTCAGATTTTTTTTAAAATCCCTCAGTATGCCTTCCTTCGCAGAGGAAGTAAAGCCGGCGGTCCCATGTCATAGATTTATGGCATGTATTAGAACCTTCCACTAATTACTCTTGTGTGAAGCTTAATTATAGGTTAGATTTGACTAACGCTCTTAGGATCCAACGTTCGTCGCCAGGAGCCGAATGCGGTGGCATCTAGTAACCAAGTTCAGCACTACAGCAGTTGTCGTTGACAATGGCGTTAGGTAGCAAAAGTAGGAACTACTTGAAAATTGATTGTCTGCAATCCTTACTTAAATTAAAAACAGATAACACACACTAATACAGCCATCACAATTATCACCGGTTATCAGACAGATTCTACACACACCCGAAGTACACGGGGCTACATGACCGCGTTGTCGCAGCCCCTAAACTGAGGAACCAACCAACCAAAGATTCAATTCCTTTTTTAAGACAAAAGTAAAACGTTTGATTTGCAACATCTTTCCATTCGGCTGCTGGATATGTTTGTGGGAGTGATTTTGAAAAATGGGACGGAAGTGTGTAAGACGCACTGCTAGCTGGATCGCATCCCTCCTGGCTGCTTTAACAGTGGTAAGAGGAAACAATGAGCGCGCAGTGTTGGAGATTGGTACCATGACGCACTGCCGGCCAATTGGAATGTATATCACATATGGATTACTTCAAGGTTTGAAGGCGCCATTAGGAATATTCCTACAGTAAATCATGTTCAAGTTGTCGTTCTTTGGCGTAAAAATATTCATTATATCATATTTGCTGAAAACAATTATGATTTATTAAGAGTCTCTTTTCCAATTTCTGGATAAAAGTGATGGTTACTCCCCGAGTAACTTTGGATCAACACTTTCATATTGAACGGTGAACGCTCATGCGAACTCTGGTGTCTACTGATTGAAACGCAAACCACATGTTCAAAATCTTCGTATCAGTATTTAAATATGATATGCTTTAATAATGAAACATTGTAACTAGTCAGCAAAGCCGCTATTATGTTCCTGCACAATGACTATTCATATATTAACCCACATTGCGGTAGTGCAGTGATCAATATAATATATATCGATTTTTTTATACGGGAACTGGGCTAGCCTTTCATAGACCACTATAGGAATTCCCTTTACTGTCAAGTAGGCGTATTCATAACTAATTTAAAACTCAATGCCACGCAGGAACATTATCGAAAAAAAAAAAAGCAAAATATTAATGGAGCATAAAAATTACTTCTATGTTATTACCGGCTCGTGAAATAAATAACTGTATTGTACTCTAAATATCTGTGGTTGTAATAGCTGTGTGGCTAGCCCCTTGGTCTGCGAATCATGAGGTCTCGGGTTCGAACCCCAGTCCCGGCATATGTTTTTGCTACCAGATTATCGATTTAAACGATATCCATGATAACATTATGCGTCATTTTAACAGAATCTACATGAAATTACGATGTATCTAACTGTAATTACAATAGTTTGCACCAAGCAGAAGTTGGGAAATTTGATTGTATTGAACGTTATGCCTAGTAGTCTATAGATAGGCTAGAGACTATGGTTTCATTCCACCTCTTAATTTACAATATAATATGTGATGTTTGTTCAAACAAGTGTGACAGTAGCATACCTCCAATTCAATCCATACGTGCATCATAGTACCGGTATGAAAACGGAGCGTAAATTAACATTTTAAGAATGTCCCAGCTGTGTAGTATAAGAGTAGGATAACATGTCGGATGACTTCACATACATTTCATCTCAATTTCATAGTAGGATAACATGTTACACATCATATGCGACTACTGTAAGGCTCGTATCTTTTTATTTAGAAAATGGAAATGCTAGAAATGTTCTACTACCGTGCTTGTCAACACTGTCATTCATCAAGACGAACTGTTCAGTTTCTCGGTAAACTCTGCTGCTGCTCCCAGTTTGTCTGTGTATCCGATAGCACCTAGGATCATCCTGCTGCTCCAAAACTGTGCGACAGGATTGAACTTCAGATGCAGAACGTCATCAGGACTACCATACGTGCAGGTAGTTATTTATTAATTGCATCCCTCTCGTTATTATCAAGCACTCTTTTTGTTTTAAGTCTCACGATAATATTCTAGCCTAAATTTGAGCAAAATCACATGATGCTGCTCTTACGAAGAGTAGTAGGCCCTATGTTTAAAATGTTAAATTCTCACGCTCAGTAAAAAAAAAAGCGTTCTCCAGCGAAGCTATTCAAGCTCTCTAAGCTACTGCCACTCTAATAACCTTGTTCCATTTCCGGTGATGGAAGACTGGTACCGTAGTCAAACAGCGCTACACACTTTAAATAGCTAGCTTTACACGAGTTGTAAGAACATATTTAGCAGCGCGAGAAGGGGATGATATTGATCTAGAAAATATTAATCTTCGTTCAATTTATTGATTCAAAACATAAAGCATGGTGTTTTGTGATTTTATTCGCAAAAAGGGGTATTGTTTATTCATGAGCAAAAATGTTTAAGTGTTGGTAATAGGTTTTTTATAATTACTATTGGCCTAGGAAATATTTAATACGTTGTTGATCGAGTGTTCAGTCTTTCGACTGGTTTGATGCAGTTCTCCGTGCTTCCCTGTATTGAGCTAATCGTTTCAACTGTACATAGCTACCACACCCTACATCCGAGGCAATCTGTTTAACATATTCTAACCTTGGACTACCCCTACAGTTCTTATCCTCACCCCTTCCTTCTACAACAAAGTTTGCTATCGCTGGGTGGCTTAGTATGTGTTCTACCAACCTATCTCTTCTCTTCATTAGCAGTCGCCAGAAACATCTCTCCTCTACCACTTGTCTTAATACTTCTAAATTCGTAACTTTATCTACCCATCTGATCATTATTCTCCTGTAACACCACATTACAACCGCTTCAATTCTCCTCTTTCTGCTGCTCCAACAGTCCAAGTTTCACCTCCATAGAGTGTCACGCTCCAGACAAAGGCCTACAAACATGACTTCCTAATACCTAAATCTATATTCGATGTCAAGAGATTCCTTTTCTGTAGAAATGCTTTCCTTGCCCGTACTAACCTACTTGTTATATCCTCATTGCTTCGTCCATCACTGGTCAATTTGCTTCCTAATTAACAGAAGTCTCCTACTACCTTTATATTTTCATCTGCCAATTCGACATCCGTAGGGGTTTCTGATTTCTTTCGACTGCATTCCAATATTTTTGTTTTACATTTATTAATTTTCACCATGAATTCTTTACTCAAGACAGAATCCATACCATTTGAAAACACATTCAAATCCTCTGGTGTGTCGGCTAAGATGACGATGTCATCAGCAAATCTCAGAGTTGAAATTATTTCTCCTCGAATCTTTACTCCTACTTTGAATTTTTCTCCAATTACCTTCATTGCTTGTTCAATGTATAGATTGAAAAGTATGGGTGATGAGTGCCAAACTGGTCTTATCTTCACATCGGTCAGCTCCTGTTTTCTTTGGTATAGGGATGATAATATTCTTCTTGAAATCCTACACACCAAGTGAAATAACCTGATCAGACCTTCATCCCCTATGCAGCGTAGCAACTCAATCGGTATATCATCTATGCTTGGTGCTTTGTTCCTGCTTAATACAACACACAGAAAAAATATAGTAGGCCACGCTATTTACAAACACAACTTGCATTGTAATACATACCAGTACTAAATTCTTTTTAAGAGTAATAATAAGAGGTATTTGGATCTGGTGTCCCTTTTCTGACGATTAGTTGAATTAAAAATGTGGTAGTTTATGCTTTCGTTCTTGGGTGAAAACCCATTGACACATATTCAGGTATTCTAGCCTATAATTGCAATGTAAACTTAAATGCAAACACATCTCATCCAGAATCTGTACCTAACTTAACATACACAATCAGCAAGCCGAACATATTATGGTCTGGGTCTGTTTGCTGCATGCCAACCTTAGCAGCATACTGAGTGAGCTATTTGCTGCACGTCAACATCATCATTATACTGGGTAAAGGGGCAGATGACCTCACTGTTCCGCCCCTTAAAAGAACAATCATCGTCATCCTGGGTAATGGCACTACTGACAGCACAAAATATAAACATTTAGCCTATTTTTGTCATTTAAGGAAGTTGAAGAAATAACAAAACAAGAACTTAACAATATAGATATCCCACTGGAACAAACTCGTGACCGTCTGATGTTCCGTCAGGTCATCCGACAGGGCGTTTTCCCAACGTCCCTTACAAGTAAGAAGACTACAGGGGCTAAGTGGACAGAAGAAAGAAGACTGACTCATAATCAGAAAACGAGGGATTATTGGAAGAAGAAGAAAGCAACAACTTTACCGAAGAGTAGATACGAGCCCCGTTGTCCTAAGTAGGCCTACACGATAAAGAAAGAAAGAAAGAAAGAAAGAAAGAAAGAAAGAAAGAAAGAAATAGGCTAGAAAAATATATTTTCCTATGGAATATCAAATATCAAAATCTGTAAAATGAGAACATGGACTTACGCTTTTAGCGACTACAAAGAATTACTGTACCTGGAGTTTGTATCGCAATGTATGGGCGATGGCGAATAAATAGCGGGAGTAGGTATAGTGATGTTTTGCCGACTGTGAATAATTGGCAAGAGTAGGACCTATGTATAGCGAAATTTGGCTTTTGCGAGTAATCGGCGACAGTAGGTACCACGGCATTCATTAACATATATTTGACAACGGAAATAAAAATTCGCACTGGATTAAAATATGTAGCATGAGGAATCGAGCAAGTGGTGACATTTCGCGAATACAACATTATTTCGCGTATTTTGAGGACCAAAATATTAACATTAAACAACCTAATAAGAAAATCCAAGAATATAACCATGGCAGCCCTTGTCCTTATTGACGAAGTTTAAATAATCAGTAAGTTGAAACCTTAAGTCAATAAATACAGTAGTTGTACTTTAATCACAGTACCGGTTTCGACCACATTGTGACCAGCTTCAGAGTTATATTATAAAATATGAAAAGAAGCAAGACTTACATACAAAAATGTCCTTACCTTGCTTCTTTTCATATTTTATCGTCTAATATAACGCTGAAGAAGGACACAATGAGGCCTAAACCGGTACTGTGATTAAAGTACAACTATTTATTGATTTAAGGTTTCAACTTACTGAATATTTAGCCTAAAAGTGATGGGCTTTTATCGCAAATCAACAAATACAACGCCTTTACTTATGCACCATTCACTCATTAATTTTACCCAAGATCCACCGAACTAGTCCAATTTCTCAGTGCAACTTCGAATGACAGTTAGACAACTTTGGCTGCAACCACACTTCTGAACATTGACCGTAATACTGTACAAACCAGGACGGTTTATTTTTAAAAATAGTCTTTAGATTTTTGACGTCTCGGAGTGGCAACAACCTTTAAGTTATTCCAGAATTTAATAACCAACGATAAACAACAATCATCACGATCACCAAAATGAGGGGTAGGCCTACGACAGACAGCAACGGACAAAATGGGGAAGTTGACCGTTCTGATAGCTATAGGCTACTAAATCCCCATACGTACTTGAACAGTTCCATCAGGGCAAACAGCAGAGATATCTGCATTGTAATACGAAGTACGTCCAGAAAGTAAGTTCCGTTTGGTAATAACATTAAATTGTGTACAGATACAGAAAAATTATTTATTGCACAAAATTCTACAACCCTTAAACTACTTTTCCACATAACTGCCGAAATGTTGCAGGCATTTGTCGTAGCGTAGCACGAGTTTTTGTATACCTTCTTCATAGACGTGTGCCGCCTGTGTCTTCAACTAGTTGTACGTTCCACTGCAGCGCAGTTCCGCATATGCGCGGTAGACGCTCTGTATCAAGGAGAAGAAACGTGCGCCATTTGGAGAGCGCTGTCAGCCACGTACGCGTTGTTGTGCATGTTTATTCGTACAATGTCGGTGTTGATTGAAAATCCCGCCGCTTGTGAAATCAGATGTGATTCGTTTTCTGAATGCTAGGAAAGTTGAAATTTATCGGCAAATTTGCGAAGTGTATGGACAAAATGCGATGAGTGATTCAATGGTGATAAAATGGGTCCGACAGTTCAATGAAGGACGTAGTGAAGTGCACCATGAAGAACGAAGTGGGCGTCCATCTTTGGTTACAGAAGAACTGGTTCACGCGATTGATGATAAGGTCCGGGAAAACCGCAGGTTTACAATTAGTGCTCTCGCTATGGAATTTCCCCAAATCTCACGATCACTAATTCATGAAATTGTTACCGAAAAACTGAACTTTCGTAAACTTTGCCGACGTTGGGTACCAAAGATTCTTACGGAGCAACACAAAACAAAACGGATGGGTAATGCACTTCAGTTTTTGACCCGTTACAATGAAGGCGGCGAAGAATTTCTGACACAGATAGTCACAGGAGATGAAACTTGGGTTTCTTACGACAACCCTGAAAGTAAGCGGCAATCAATGGAATGGAGGCACACTTCATCCCCAGCAAAGGTTAGGCCGAAACAAATCTTGACACCTCGGAAAATGATGTGCACAGTGTTCTGGGACTGGAAAGGCATCTTACTCATTGATTTCTTACCGCGTGGTCAAACAATCAACGCAGATGCTTACTGCGACACACTTATGAAATTGCGCCGCGCAATACAGAATAAGCACCGAGGGTTGCTGTCAAAAGGTGTTATTTTTCTTCACGATAACGCACGACCACACACTGCAAATGTGACGAAAAACCTCCTACAGGGATTTGGCTGGGACGTGTTTGAATACCCTCCGTACAGCCCTGACCTCGCTCCTAGCGACTTCCATCTGTTCACACATCTCAAGTCTTTCCTTGGCGGTCAACACTTACAATGACGACGAGCTGAAAGAAGATATCCAAAAACTTGTGCCACGCAATGACAAATGCCTGCAAAAGTTCGGCAGTTATGTGGAAAAGTAGTTTAAGAGGTGTAGAATGTTGTTCAATAAATATTTTTTCTGTATCTGTACACAATTTAATTTTATTACCAAACGGAACTTACTATCTGGACGTGCCTCGTAGTAGAAGAACTACCAATGGCTTATCATAACAGTGACCAAATTATCCAAAGAAGTAATTCCTGAAAAGCTTTATGAAAAACTCAAAAAACTGAGGCAGAATACAATAGGCCTAGGTCTCACACATCAAACACTGAGATTCAATCAAGACCCTAAATTGATATTGCGTCTGCTTTCTTGCTGGAACACGATAATAACGACTATGATAAATAAATAAATAAATAAATAAATAAATAAATAAATAAATAAATAAATAAATAAATAAATAAAATATAAATAATAATAAAATGACAGGGGTCTTCGATACGGTCTTTATTCCTTAAATAAGCAACTGCCGCCTCCTTCCCAATCCTCGCCTGAATTACAAATACACATAATAGTACAGATACCACATACACACAAGCTATCAGACAAATTCTAATTCGGTTATAATGCGCTCATGTGCGACAGCTTCTGAACCTTCCCAGAAGGTTGTGAACGCAGTGTAAAATACCGTTGATGATTGTATATCATATTCTGTATGAAAAAGTTAAAAAGTCAATAAATAATAATAATAATATAATAATAATATCGTATGGCCTCGGGTGCCGGGTGCAAGCTTTGTTTTTTTATACACAAAGGGTAGCTTGCATGTCGAATTTCGTTGTTCCTTGAAGCACTATGAACGTCAAGGAGGTTAGATATCTAAGCTCATAAATAAATAATAATAATAATAATAATAATAATAATAATAATAATGTATGTCATATTTAGGCACTACGGGTATGAGGACATCATCTTCGTATACTTGGGCGCGTGAGAAATTTGTTTCATAACCTGTGCTAAGTGGTGTATCTAATTATTATTAGTGCATAGGACTGGGAAAGGGGCCCAGGGATTTGAAATAAAACGCCATTTCAGCATTTTCCTGAAGAGAGTGGCGAAAAAAACTTCGGATGGTCACTGTCAGCGCTGAGATTCAAACCTGATATATCCAGGCGCGCAACAACGGAGTGCCTGAAACGAATTAGAGCACTCTGACAAGATACAATGGAGGGAAGAACTCTGCAGAGAGAGAGAGTACTGTGTAAGCTCCACAGGCATCCCTGCTAACTATCAGAAATGTGAATCCACTCCCGTAGAGCTTGACGTGATGCTCAGCTCATTTGCGCTACCAACATGACTCACCAGCCATAACCTGTTTTGTTGTAAGTCTGGATTTATATATTCCGAGAAGCGATAACGAACACCCCAACGTAAAACACGAACAGTTCTTTCACAGTAAATATATTTCTACAGTTTCCAGTCATAAGGATATAGAAAATACTGCCGACCAGGACTTTTTGTTCGTTAATTTAATTTATTATTTCCCTCATTGGAAGGCCACCAGGAAACAATATATATTATATAAAACAGTTTAGTTACATATTTGCAGGGTGTACCATAACTCAACTGCAAATTTTCAGGAATTGATTCCACATACAAAGATTAAGCCTATTGTAGTTAAGGCTATAACGACATGGCCTCTTTTTCGGCCAATAAGCGCATAATCCTTTTTGGAACGCTTGAGAAAAGTTTGCATGGAATATTAATTGTGAAAATATACCTCCATGGTAGTTGCAATATTTCCTGTTACTTTCATCATTGCTTTCCCCATCTCTGAACGAATTTTACTGAACTATGCTGCTTTATTCAACTTAAGTTTATTTTCAACTAGCAACCCACCCCGGCTTCGCCCGGGAACAGTTATGAATGTATTACGTGATAAGCGCTTTTTCTTTCTATGTAATGAACTACGACCTATATCCGTTTTACGTCTCGGCATGATGGGTTAAAATCACTGACTGGACTATTAATTATATTATCATGGAGATGCATGTGCAACGAATTCTTGTCAGACGTAATTTAAGAATGACGAGGTGCATGAAACACAAATCCCCCTTCCGTCCAATCTTAACTTGACTGTGTATTTTGCGGAACGAAACGTTCACAGGCGAAATGAAGAAAAGCCGAGTTGCACTTCCAGGGAAACTCCAAACACAACCACTCTTCTCTGAAGTCTTAACTCAACACGACTCGACAGTTTGCCACTGGCTGTATCTGGAGTAATAGACTCACCCGCTAGCTAGCTCGTAAACTGTCGCCTCAGTAATTAAATGGAGATTGTTGGAATAAATGAAAACGTAAAACTCTTATAGTGGACGATGTATTGAAGATAGAGATAGGCCTATGCTCTCGCGGACTTTTTGTAGAACTATTCATGCTGAACAATTCTTACACTCATAGTGCCTAGGTATATTGATATTTTTAACAGTTTGCCCAGCGTAAGCTCAAAAAGCGCACGGACGCCAGGTTTTTCTTTTTCGACTTTTTCACTGAAATCGTTACTGCTTGGCTTCCTTTAATCATAAATAAATTATTTTCTACAGAAACCTTCCTCGAGATATCCTTCACAGAATGGTGAAAACCGCATAAAAAATCTATCCAGTGGTTCTCGAGATTACTCGTGACATCCAAGAATCGGGGATTTTGTTTTATACTAAATAGAGATTCTTTGTACTACCCCGACCGTGATTCTAGTACGCAGGCCTATATCTCACGTCGTCTCGAAACTTGTAACATTGCCAAAATCGATTCTATTTACTTCAGCAATTTTGCATTCCCTCTATCCCCATGCTTCATTCAATGTTTCCAATTTGTTTCCAAATGGATCCCCTTGGATTCCACAATTATTTATTTATATATGTTCCTTTAAAGTGCATTATTATATTTGAATTGCAGCCAATGGCCACAGCGGGGTATTTTAATTGAACACCCGCAGGCTCCCCATCAAGTCCAATTTCAAGTATTCCAACTTTGGCTATCAGAGATACCAATCTCACTGACACCTAGCAGCGAACGTTGGAACTTGATAGAGCGTTTATAACCAAATAACCTACAAATTTAGCTACACACAACCAATTGTAGTGATAGGTTTTTGTAAATGCCATAAATCTCTGGCATAGGCCCACCGGCTTCACTTCCCCTCCGAAGGAAGAAATAGAGAAGGATTTTAACGCTCTTAAAAATTCGACGACTTCGGCCTCTTAGAATTCGGCCGGGTTTCAACCCGCGATCTTGGGCATAGCAATTCAGCATTCTGCCGACTACGACACCGAAGCCTGTTTAATAAGAATTTATTGCAGCCATACGGCCATAAAGGTACAGGTTTTTTTTCAGCGTATGGCTTTTAGTGCCGGGAGTGTCCGAGGACATGTTCGGCTCGCCAGTTTTGTAGCTGCTTCGAGACGGACACCCAATGGGTGAGCTACGAGTACCTTTGGGGAGGAAAGTTGGGATGTAAGGACGAGGAGGTGGAAGGTAGCGGCTGTGGCCTATAGTTAGGGACCAACCCCGGCATTTGCCTGGAAGGAAGATGGGAAACCACAGAAGACCATCTTCAAGGTTGCCGGCGGGGGAGATTCGAACCGCCTCGCTTCCCGGATGTGAGCGACTGCCAGCAGTCATGCCGTAACGACCACGGCTAACTCACCCGGTAAAGGTACAGTATATGAATATGTTGCAAGCAACCCATGTTGTGGATCTTATGCACAAAAGTCTACCAGGGATTTCACTCGCTTTTTACAGGTGGTCACGTGGTAACGGTCACAGGGCTGATCGCACAATTCACGAACACAGGTATTCCCGGGGTCGTGAAAACACTTCGTCTTGCATATCTTGTGGTGGTACCCATGCACAGCCATGGAGGTCACAAGGTGTCGGAGCTCCTGATTCGTGTCGGCCCAGGATCTATTTATCATGGCTTCTGTTGTATAAAAGTTCAGCCAAATCTCCCTTCTTTTCTTTTCTCTTTCAAGAAGCAGTTTATTCGAGCTGACGGTGAATGGGAGCCTCATACGTAGGTCCTCTATAAAGAAGGGTTCTTTGGCGAGCTCGTATACTAGCCTCGACTTTGTATATTTCAAGACACCTAGGGCGGCTTTCAAGAATCGTGATTTGACTGCTTCCTAAGCCTGTTTAACAGATTCCTTATTTTGAGCTTTTTCTTAGCCTTTATTAAGATTTTAGAAGCTGCCCTGACTCTCATTTCATGTGCACTTTTTGTCGTCTTTACACGCCGTTGTCTTCCGGCAATGTGCCCGTGTCATCCAACCGTTGTTTCACTGTCAAGCAATTCCTTATTTTATATTCTTTGTGATTTCATACTAATCATTTCGAAGACTTTCTGCCCAATTTCTTTCTCCTGAAACCATTCCACCATAATTCGTTTACATACAAAGCTTACTCTCAGCACTCCAGATCCAATTCACTATAGATCAGTTTGTGGTGTCCTAATAAAACTTCCCCGTAATATCAACTGTACCATCCTACAATGCCTCGTAGATATCCTGAACTAAAAGTAACAGTCTCTTACCGAGTTAGAGACTCTACACTTTGAAGTGTATCGGTGAATATCATTAAGATTAAATAATTCAATTGCAATGATAAAGCCCATACTAGCACAGAAATCAAGATAGCATTTCTCTTTCATGTTTGTTACCATATTCACACCTCACTTATGCTTTTCATACCCGCCCTGTCTTCTATCCTAGTTAGGCAAGATCACATAGATTACCACCCCGCTTAAACAACATCGCAGTCTCCTATCCTAGCAATGAGTACCCATGAGTACTACACAATCTTTATTGATGAACCTCACTAGCACATCACTCAGTGTCTCATGAAACTTGCCTGCAACAATAAATGACACACGACGACCCCTTAAAATCTCGAGATAAACCTGGTAGACTAGGCCTACTTGCTTGCACTTCACAATAATTTAAAAAAGAATCTAACATTCAATATTCAAAACGACAAAAGTTTTCTATTGGTATTTAGAACCAAAATTACGGTACTGTACTGTGAATGACATTATGCGAACCACGAATCCCGAAACATGCAACTCCACATTCCAGCTATGGAGACTGACTTAGTCAATTCGGCTATACTGGTGGGTAAGAATGCGCGTCGTATTTGAAAAAGCAAGAGCCAAGACGAGGAAATGAGACAGCCTAGTCCACGGAAACCTAATAACAACTGGAAGAACGACAGGCAACATTAAAGAGATGAACCTGTTACAAAACTAAGTGGAAGCAATTGCGGATTCAGCTTGAAGCCCCGTGGTTGTCATCGTACGTCCAACAAGGTATGGGCCCCAAAAGAAAGGCGTTCAAAGATTGTAAATTCGAACCTCAGTTAGACAGCGACCATCTTGAATATCGTTTTCCTCCAACCGAAAAGAATATTTAGTCCTGAAACTAGATGCATCTCTTAGCAGTGAACTATGTGAAAGCTCCCTGAAGGATAACTGGCGTTCTGTGAAGAACTATTCAGATTCAATGTTAGTTATTTTTGTTTTAAGTGGCAGAACAGCGAGGTCATCTGCCCCAGATTCAAGATTTAACCCTTCCTATGCACCTATTCAGAATATTACCATTGTCTACTAAGCTACGTTGGCAACACTGACCCTAATGAGACCATAGTATTTTAGGTATGTTCAGTATTAGTGTGCATGTTTAAAATTCTTTCCTTGCATAGATTCTGAGATACTTGGAGTTTAGGGCTGAAAAATTAAAAAGAGCGTTATTAGAACGTTGGTAGGTTTGATTACTCGGGAAATATAGATAACATATCTATTTACACATGCAATATATATGCAAAATATAGTAGGCCCTATAGCCTAAGTCATTTTAGTAGTGTGAGAGTTACATTCACTTCAATATAGCACACGTAGATTTACGTTGGCAACACTGACATTAATTATTATTATTTATTATTATTTAACTGAAATATTGCCACATAATACGGTCTCATGTTTGACATTGTTTTTGAGAAATATTGTACGATACTGAGTCAAGGTTTCACAAGTCCTGAAAGCATTATATGAAGTTGGCAATGCTGATGACTCAGCAAAATACGCATAGGTATACACTGTGTACACTCAAGGTTTAATTGAAATCCATTGAATCGTATGGAAGTTACATGCAGTTAAACACTGAATTTATAAGCGTGGTGAGAATTATGTTGGGAACAAATACATTGATTATTTACTCCAAATATATCTATAACGACTTGGCCTTACATTAGTTCGGTTGGTTGGTTCCTTAGTTTAGGGGCTGCGACAACGCGGTCATGTAGTCCCGTGTACTTTGGGTGTGTGTAGAATCTGTCTGATAACCGGTGTTAATTGTTAATTGTGATGACTGTATTAGTGTGTGTTATCTGTTTTTAATTCAAGTAAGGACTGCAGACGATAATTTCAAATAGTTTCTACTTTTGCTACCAAATGCTACCGTCCACGACACCTAGCTGTGAATTTGGCTACTACTAGATGCCATCACAACCATCGCCTGGTGACGAACGTTGGAACTTAAGAGCATTAACCAAACCTAACCTACAAATTTAGCTTCACACAAGTTTAGTTAGTGGGAGGTTCTTTTACATGCCATAAATCTATGACCTGGTCCACCGGCTTTCCTTCCCCTCCGAAGAAAGGCATACTGAGGGATTTTAACGCTCTTAAAAATCCGACGACTTCGGCCGGGTTTGAACCCGCAATTACATTAGTTTAAGCTTAAGTCTAGGGTTCAATAGTCTTTAAAGACAGTTGATAGCACAGGTGACTTTTAAAATACTGTATGCTTACTAATATATCTTGTGGCATAAAATACTGTACAAAATTTAAAGGCCATTAATTAGTATGGAAGTTGTATGCAGTTAATAGTAGAACTTCTAAGCGCGCATATGTTGATAGAACCGACATTGATTATTTATTCAAAATGTGATAAAAAATAGTTTGACCTAACAGTGTATAACGTCTGAAGTTGATTCCATGCATGGATTCTTAAAGATTGAGTCCATGGTCCAAAATTCTGGAAGAGCATTAATAGACAGTTGGCAGACTCTAAAATATGCAGTTATATCTCTTGAGGTATACACTGCACTTTAAAAAAATTATTCAATAAATGTTAATATGGAAGTTACATGCAGTTAAATATTCAGAATATCAACACGCGTAGAAATATGTTGGTAACACTGTCATAATAATATGGCTTGTTCAATATGAACTGCTTCCATGGATACTTTCTGAAAAATCAGCCTTGGGTTCAATGTCAATTGTGTTCTTTTTTAGCAACAATGTCAGCAATAACGTCACTTTTAAATGTTAGATGTTCTGACATTGAACTTGACTCGTATCAAATTTGGTTGCGATAGTTGCAGCCGTTTAGGAGTTGACAGTGGGGGATAGACAGACAGAAAGACAGGCATTGCCTCAGATCGATCTTATAAGTCTACTGTTCCATCGTTTTTGCAAAAAGTGAAAAGTAGGCATAAAATACGAAACAAATAAATAGCTGGCCTCTACCAAAAGTGATGTCGATAAATACACTTCTCAATTTGTGGAGCTGTATTCCAGCATCTGTTTAGTTTCTCTCGAAAAGTAGTATTCTGCGTTTCGAGCTAAGATATCTCTTGTTTCCAAGTAGCCACCGAGATCTCTTGTTTCCATCTTGAAACTTCACACATCAACTTGTGAAGAAACATTTCTTACATTTGAATGCGGACTACAGAATGTTTCGAAACTCCTACCACTGTCTCCACCAGCAAGTCTGCATCACAGATGGCAAACCTACGACTCGCAAACAGGTATTGGTGGTACAGGGGAGTCGAAAAATTAACACAAGATAAAAAAAATAAAAAGCAGCATAAATGTTGAGAAAATATTGTAACGTCAATAAAAGTATTTTTTTTTCTCGAAATTGGAATGCTCAGTTTGTAACCATTACACGCTGGGCGGTGAAAAATAAAAGATCCTACAAAGTGATAAAAATTCCTTCATTTTCTCACTAGTTTTCCGGAGTTCAAAATTTCCCAAGAATTCCTTTCCTTTTTCAGAATAGAAAACACCATATTCTCTTCATTTGCCGGATTAATATAACTAGCGGACCCGTGCGAGAACTCTCGCATGTGTATAAACCGCCCGCCTGGCTTTACTGTTATGCGGGCTCATTTGTTTAAACGCACTTTTTAAAAAATGTGTGTTGATGCGCCCCATGTGTACAGACTACCCACACGGCCCTAGTGTAATGCGGGCTGGGCGCGACACACTTCAGGCAGGGGCTACCATCTTGTTTATTTGTTTGAAAGCACTTTATAAACAAATAAATATATTTCCATCGACTTTTCAAGAAATGCAAGAATTTTCCTGTACTATTGAGACGATTTGGAAGAATTTAGTACAAACCACACCTTCTAACTCCCTCTGGTTTACGAGCTTGAGTTTTATGAAACATACACCTTAGCGTATTAACCTATATATAGAGATAATAATAATAATAATAATAAATAAATAAATAATGGCAACGCCTTGATTTCTCTAAAATTTCGTTGTACGGTATTAATCATCATTGCATTAATTTAGTTTTTAGAGATACACCTGTTAATACTATAAAGAAACATGTCTTCAACCCTGCATTGGGGGAATCATCATCATGGGTTGAGTTACGATAACATACGTATATTCTTAAATGGTTATTTTCTATGAAAAATTACATAGCTGCAGCAAGTACGGAGATCGTAGGTTCGAATACCAGTGCTGATAGCGACTATACTGAGTAAAGTTTATCGCTGGTTTTTTTTTTTTTTTCCTCTACAGGCAAATGCCAGGATAGCCACCTTATGCCAAGTTCTGGTGTACCTACCTCATCCCTGACCCTAATACAAATACACATTAGTCACTCCAGTCATCACATAAATAGAGGTCATCAGACAAATTCATCACACACACCCAACTACACGGGGTAGATGACCAAGATGTCGCAGGCACCTAAAATGATTTAACAACACGTAAGCGATAAAATAAGCGGTAGCAGGAAAAACGTATTTAATACATTTTTGCATAACTCAATTTGCAGTTTCATTTAATTTTATCCTTCGTTACATAGTTTAGACTAAATTGATTAAATTATACGTTGAGAACTAAATATTTTCAATGCTAGGCATTTAAGAATTTAAGCTATTAAAGAACTGGAACATTATTTTACAATATGAATCAACCAGAAAAATTGTACACAAAAAAATGTAAACATTGAAAATCAATTATAAGACTACAATCGTTCTTTATCCACATTTGAAACCAGACTGGATTGAAAAGAGAAAGCTTCTCAGAATATCACGTATCGAAATAAACAAAGGAACATTTTGTTTATAACTTTAGCGTTTCCTATTCCTTTATGTGGATGAAAAATAAATTAATCATCTCCGTAAAACATTTCTGGTAATATTGACTTAGGGAGAACAATATGCTTACTATTTCCAACAAAATGACGACTGAATTTAAAATCGGTGCATTTTCCTGCCAATTCTCCAGGGGTTTTTATAAAATATACGTTCGAATTCAGTGTTGTGTAAAAAAAACCTGCAAGGAAAGAAAGTCCACATTAACAACACATTCACAGTCATGCGTAGTCGTGAGGCTAAACTGAGAAGAGGTGGGCTCGATTCCCACCTCAGTCATCATAGAAATGGTTTTCTTTGGTTTCCCTATTCTACTTCTGGCAAATGCTGACAAATCCTCTATAAGCTAAAGGACATGGGGATGATGACCACGGTGAAATAAGAACAACATGTATGTTTTAACTGACTTCGACGACAGCCATTATAATATCGGTGACTCGGTAGGCATGGTGCTCAAACGTTGAACTGAGTTAATTAGAAACGCACAAAGATTTACACTAATTAATCCACGACATTACGCTATAGGAAGAGGGGATAGAACTCCAGACTTTTGTCCGAGGGGACCCCTGGATCAATTCCCGGCCACCCAATAGGGTTTTAACTTCACATCGTTTGTCCTAGCACGGAGTCACGGGTTTGTCATGTCTTCAAGGTTCATTTCATCCTCGCCCAAGGGCGTCACCTTGAAAGGCCTACATCAGGCCTCTCCGGAGGCCACATATTATTATTTAAAAATATATATTATTACTAGGTACTTCTAAATCAGAAGCACACCCACTCCTTGGATACCACCCTGCCCCACCTAGACTTAAATCTAAGAAAAGCGTATTTCAAACGACGGTCGACCTTAAAGGGATATCAGACACTGCTAGAATCAAAATAGGGGAAGATCTGATGTTGTTGTTAATTATCAGTTCCGTGTAGTTGGGTGTGTGAACTTGTTTGATAACCTGTATTTCAGTGATGACTGTAGTAGTGTGTGTAGCTGTATTAGGGACAGGGATGACGTATGTGCCCCGGGACTTGAAGTAAGGTATTATCCCGGCATTTTCCTGAGGAGGGTATGGAAAAACCCGAGGAAAACCATACTCAGGATAGCCGCTTTCAGAGCCGGGATTCCAGTCTTCGAACTCCGGACTTGCCACAGCTGCCCTCGCAGCCGTGGTGCACGATTTAACGATCAGGACGGAAAGAACTATCTCTCAAACTGGATGGTTTCTAAGGAAAGCTTCCCTTCTGGTCATAAGGGGGATTGCGTTACATGGAAGACACTGAATCGACTTCGAACAGGAGTGGGAAGAACTAAGCTGGATCTGCAGAATGGGGTTTTTCAACTGATTCATCCCTGTCTGTGGAGAGCAGCAGACAGTTCTTGTGCCCATCAACATGCACAATGGAAGACTTAATCCTAGCATTATTTAATGCTGTATCTTGGTTTATATTTATATTTTCACTCATATTCTGCCTCCGTCGTTAATTCCAAGTTGTGTCTGTCAATAGTTTTGTTCAACTCGGATTTAGTTTATAACTCATATGTTTTATTTTCCACTCACGATCTTCTGTTTGTTTGTGTCTTTGCTGAGTGTGGTGTACATAACCCTTTGTAAATAACTCTGTAGATTAAACTACACAGTAGGTACTTCTGACACGAATAAATAATTTTTATTATATTATTATTATAATTATTATTATTATATATAATGCGTTTGGCCCTCTAAGAAGCACGTAGAACCATTATTTAGCATTGGTCTTCTTGTTCTTCTTATCTTCCCAAACCTTCCTCATTCTTTCGCTATGTGCCTGTCTTCTCTCTTGTGTCCATGCAGCTTTGAGTTTCAAATTCCGTTCCGTAGAGAACTTGAGTGGAAACTTATATGAATTTACTGTCTGCCTATATTCAGTCCGTGTCATTGTTAGTGGGTCAATGTTGATTTCAGTAAGGTCCTTTCGAGTGTCTGCTAGCCAGCGTACTTTGGTTTGTCGGGTTACATTGACTATGAGGAAGATTTTCTTGATCAGTCGAGAGTTGTTCATTCGAGCTATATGTCCGTAGAATTTCATGCGTCTTTTCCGTGCAAGTGAGGTGAATCGTTCAGTCAGTGAATACAGTTCTTCTGAGCTTTTCCTCGTGCAAATACCGTCCTGAAGCTTTGGTCCAAATATTTTCCTCAGTATCTTCCGTTCTATCATCTCAATATATTTTATTATTATTATTACTATTACCACAAATTGTTCTTTAAACACAGTTCTTCGGTGGGTGTACACAAGAAGATTTGCTGTTATTCAATCATATATGATCTGCAATTTGTATTACACATCGAAAACTAACACAGCGGAGAAGGCCAACAAGTGGAATCGACTGAATTTTTAGAGGTTAAAAGATTGTATATTATGCCTGGTTATTGGGCTTAGTATATGATCTGCACTTTGTGTTACCCATTGGAAAGATAGAACAGCGGAGTAGACCAAGAAGTAAATCGACTGTAATTTTTAGAGGTTAATGATTGTATAATATGCTTGATTGCTGTGTTTAGTAAATATCCTGCACATTGCGTTACCCATTAAACAACTAAAACAACAGAGTGGGCCATCAAGTTGGGAACTGACTGAATTTTTAAGGTTAGGAGATTGTATTATATAATATTTGTTACCGGTAGGTTTGTTTCTCACAAATTTTGTTCCAATTGAAGCGACAATTTAGCCTACATTTTTTACGCTTCATCATTCTTCTGACAGTGACATCTTCT
This sequence comes from Meconema thalassinum, assembly GCA_946902985.2. Taxonomy (NCBI): domain Eukaryota; kingdom Metazoa; phylum Arthropoda; class Insecta; order Orthoptera; family Tettigoniidae; genus Meconema; species Meconema thalassinum. Next base: position 793,020,534 of record OX336390.1, read on the forward strand.
GTCACTACAATATAGAACAAAATTAATGGAGTATTGACGTAGGCAGTTTATAAGGTAGATCTCTTATTTTAATAACATCATTTTACTATCACTTTTTAATACATGACATTTAATATATTTGCAAGCTTTTCCATTTTTGATTTAAACAATTTTTGTAAGGATATCCATTTCTTTTTGGCTCTGTTAACTAGTTTTAAGATTTAATATCAATCACGCTGAGGAAGGTATCAATGAAATACCGAAACATGTACGATTAATAATGTAATTAAACGTTTCTTTAGTGTTTGACTAGGCGGTTTTAATAAGATAATACTATCAGTCAACAAGGTTATTAATTATTACTAGAGCTCGGATTCGAGCATATTTGCATATTTTTTTCCTGAATAGTACACAATGAAAGAAGCCTTTCGGTGGTATTTTCACCTCTCTGGGACCAACAGAATTGAAATTTATCGAGCATATAAATGCATAATACGGCGTTTTTCAGAATAGAAGCATATAAATGCATATTCTTGTGGTTTTCGTCTAAATAGTTTGTTTTTCTTCGAATCCCCCCCCCCCCCCCGAATTCGGGCCCTGGCCATCCTTTAGGTTAGAAAACAAAAATAATTATTGAAAAGGCTATCTGGTACGAATAATAGAACCGCAGGTTTTTAACCTTTAATGAGGTCGTTCTCGTCATTGAAACTTTTATTGACTGATTTTAGAAAATCATTCAAAACTGAAAACATAGAAAAAAATCTTGTTGTACAGACCAATTCAGATATACTTCATTGACTCGCCTAATTGTTATCATTTTGTAAATGAACTTTTAAACTGTAGCTTTTGTAAGAAAACGTCTCTTAAATACTTGAATGCGAGTATATTGCAGTGTATCATACATACAATTAGAAAATAAAGCTCGTATAATAAAGGTATGTTATTGTTTTTTCGTTTCACATTCCTTTCTATAGTTTTTAACGGTGTTTTTCGAGCATATTCTGCATATTTAACCGCTTATAATGGGTTTATCGAGCATATCTATCGAGCATAAAACACATGGTTTTCGAGCATATCTGGAGATTGTATCGAGCATATCGATCCGAGCCCTAATTATTACCATTGTCATAATGGTCAATGTTTACGCATTTTATCAGTAGCCTATTCAATAATTTCCTAACTATTTAGCAGCTATCCGGTATTGATGCCTTCTGTATTTTCTGATAGATGTTGAATGACAATTTCGTTGGTGTAGAGCTGTTTTGGCATTTCTCCTGTGGCTGATGATACAATTGAGATTATTATTATTTATTTATTCGTTAATTCCCCATAAGGAGAGCGTTACAACACAATCAATTTTCATGTTTTATTCTGGCCCTTTCTTCTTTTTTTCACAAAAACCTCTCATATACATACTATGCTTCCTTTTATTATTATTAGTAATAACAAACATGCTAAGGAATACCAGAAGTGGCACTTGAGAGGAAATAATAATTACCGTTACTGAAATTGAAGGGTTAGAAAAGCTATAGAGAAAAAAAAAGTGATAGAATGTTTCCAAATCAAAATAAGGAAGCATGGAAGGAAGCTTTTAGTTTTACGTGCCCGTTAATCTCGTAATCTTGGGCCATGGGACCTCTTTTTTTTTTCAATCCGAACCCCATGCCAAGGCATTTCACTTCGAAAATCTCTTATGTATTAGAGGCATTTGATCTCGTAGTTCCGCCCCTTAAAACAACAAAAACTAACTCTCGTATGTATTGACCGGCAATCGAACCCGGTCTACCTTGGTTAGAAGCAAACAGCTTAACCGCTGCGCTACACGCCCCCCTATCAACTCAAAATAACTTAAGTAAATTGTCTTGAGGAGAAACTCAACTAAGACAGCCGGTGACATTGGGAATTAGGAGCGAAATATTGAGGAACTAACGGACTAGGCTCAATAATAGCTGCTTCTAATTTCATTGTAATCAGTGGTAATCAGTACGCAAAATAAATCATATTATTCTACCAATCATTACTATACTATAGACTACCGAAGGATGATTAAAATGTGAGAGTACACTATGCCTATCATGCGTCTTCCAGTCGTTTCTTATTACGTGGCATTTTGCGGTAGGCTCTTCAGGTCTTCAACTATGTAATTGTTCAACGAAACGCTGCAGAATAAGTAACTAAAATGTCCAACGCTAATCAAAGTGCAACAGAATTACAGAGTACATCATAACAAAATTGACGTTAGCCCCGCAATGTACCCGTGTGCGTAAAAGAGTGCTGGAAGTCCGGAGATCAAAGGTTCGAATCCCAGCGCTGACAGTGGTCTTCATAAGTGTGGTTCTTCCTCGAGGTTTTCCCCACATTCGCTCTAGGCAAATACCGCAATGGTAACGTACTCAATTTCCAAACCTAGGTCCTAATAATATACACACAATAACACAGGTTATAAAACAATCGACATATTTAGAAAAGAGAAACCTAGCCTCTTCAGTAATACACGGGCGATCCTTGCTTTATAATTTGAGGGGGAATAAAGAAGCTTCCTCCCAACCCCTGAAGTCGGCGCCTATGGATATGGTGCATATGATTCGTAATAGCATATGCAATCGTTTGAATAATATGCAAAACCCCAATATATTCCCCTTTAAACTTCAAGTTCTCAAAAAGTACGTTGCCTTATCGTTATGGCCCGTCTGCTTACCGACTGAAAATAGTTTTCCTCCTCCCCAGACGGGTTTCAACGACTGCCTCATTCAGGATCCTTTCTATCAAGAATGTATAATATCATAACTAATCTAAACTGCCAAGGATTTCTTTTCTAACTATGCTAAATTTAAATGGATCATTTCGAGAGAAAAGAAAAAAAGAGCGAAAAATTAAATCGAAGAGCCCGCACATTTTAATAAATAGTCTAGATTTCTTCCGGAGATGTCTCATACTGTACTTAAGAATTAATATACGCGATTCACTACGGCAAATTTCCTGAGGAAGTCATAAGAAGACAAGTAAATAGACAAACACAAAATTCAAGTTATATTTGATCATGAGGACTATGATTTCAGCTGGCCAACTGTGATGGTATTTCTATTTGTTGTTCATGTGTGAGCTCTTTTTCATCCCAAAATTCAATTATCCGTTATGCAAATTAAGAACTGAAATTATTATTAGATGTAGGTCATGATTTTGTACTCGGAGTTTTTAATGTATGTTTATGAGTTTTTTGGGGTTATAAAAATCTTAGCCCTATTGATCATTCACATTGTCGGATATAAAAACGAATCCCGAAATTCAAAATGCGCAGACAGAAGAATTTCATTTACTGTATATAGTCTAGACTAACACTAAGTTATATTAAAAACAGACACTAGAACAGTGATTTCTTTACACCGATTCCAAACTTGCAGTCAATTTTACTCTTTATGATGGTTGGTTCCTCAGTTTAGGTGCTGCGACAACGTGGCCATGTAGCCCCGTTTACTTTGGGTGTGTGTAGAATCTGTCTGATAACCGGTGTTAATTGTGATGGCTGCATTAGTGTGTGTTATCTGTAATTCAAGTAATAATAATAATATCGTATGGCCTCGGGTGCCTGGTGCAAGCTTTGCTATTTGACACCCAGAGGGTAGCTTGCATGTCGAATTTCGTAGTTCCTTGACTATGAAAGTCAAGGAGGTTAGATGTTAGATATCTAATCTCCTTGAACACAATAGCGCTTTCTAGTAGAGAAATGAGGAACTTTGTGCTGGCGGAAACTCCCGAGATTAATTTTGCCATTATGAACTCGGCCTACTGAATTCAAATGGGTTCTTTGACATGTCAACATCGTATGACATGCGTATCGTATTTTTGCCGCCTTTCAAAAATCACTTACCACGGTCAGGGGCGAACCTGCAATCTTGGGGTTAGTAGACCGACACGCTATCCACTCACCCACCGTGGCAAGGACTGCAGACGGTCAATTCCAAGTAGTTCCTACTTTTGCTACCAAATGCCACCGTCAACGACACCTAGCTGTGAACTTGGCTACTAAATGCTACCGAACTGGCACCTGGCAGCGAACGTTGTCACTAATAGAACGTTAGTCAAATCTAAACTACAAATTTAGCTTCACACAATTGTAATTAGTGGAAGTTTTTTTTACATGCCATAAATCTATGACATGGGCCCGCCGGCTTTACGTACCCTCCAAAGGAAGGCATACTGAGGGATTTTAACACTCTTAAAATATCCGACGACTACGGCCGGAATTCTACGCGCGAATGAGCTATATTGATAAGATCCGACATGTGCACCACAAATATTATGTATTACCTTTAAAAGCTTTCTATTGGTTTTGGAATTATGATCGAAATAAGGTGTCCATTTGTGGGCGAGAAATGACTTCACTTCAGCAACGCCCCGAATTTCTGAAAATCCCGCTGAAGTGCAGCTACAATAAATGGAAAATGTTTTGTTATTGTTAATTCATTTGAGGAGTTTGGGACATCTTGGTCATCAGCCGTGGGACTTGAAGTAAGGTAGGCCTAGTATGCCAACAATTGCTTGGAGGAAAACCACACTCATGATAGCCGTAGTCAGCGCCGGGATTCGAATCTGCGATTTCCGGGCTAGTTGCAGCTGCCCGCGCGGCATTGGTGCACGATTTTACAAGCATGGGTACGCCGCGGGGTACATGGAAAATGGACGTGGGTGACATATCGCTAAAACAAAATGCATCATTATGTCCCAGCACCGAATAAGGAGACAAATCACAAATAAATTACAAGAAAAGGAAATGGTGGGGATATAATTATATCGACAATAACAAAACGAAGCTAATTTAATTCACAGAATTAAAGAGCCAGTTCGTGGTGATTAGTTAGCGTTGGGAGCCAGTTGCCATGGGTAAGATCACACCTGGGACTTCTGTCTCCATATTCCGCTAGGATAAATTCTAATAAATACACATACCGTGGGCTTTCTTACCCGAGATTTTCGTCAAAAGTTTTGATCCGTTTCGGTGGAAGATACTAGCAAAGAACGGTGCGCAGTAGGTCCAATAATCAACCTCACAACTATAACATTTTGAAGCAATTCATGACGATATCACTATTCAACCCTTCTCATAATAGCCGGTTAGAATACTAATTGAATCTTGTAGCCCTTCGGTGGGCTAAACTAATTACAGTCTATTTGAATCGATGATATTTTGGAGGAAAAAAAAAACGGGGAGCAAAAGAACTTTCTCAATGCTAGTGCATAAGGACGTGATTATTATTATTATAGGCAATAGCCGGCCCCGTGGTGTTCAGGTAGCGCGGCTGCCTCTCAACCGGAGGCCCCAGATTCGATTCCCGGCTCCATCAAGGAACTGACGTGAGCGCTGAAACGGGCGCACTAAGCCTTGTGAGGACAATTGAGTAGCTGTCTAATCAGAGAGGCAGTGCCTTGGTAAAGAAACCCTAGATTAACGGCCGAGGGGACCCGACGTACTGACCACGCGTTACCCTAAAATCTGTAGACCAATAGGGCTGGGCAGCGGTCGCTTGGTAGTTAGTTAGTTATTGTTGTTTTAAGGGGCGGAACAGCGAGGTTATCTGCCAAGGCTAAGTGTCACGGTTATCTTACTAACAATATATCGCCCTCATTCATTTTTCATGTAGCTCCATTACAATGGAATGTCCCAAAATAACATGTGCCGCTGAAATGAAGTAAACTTTCGCGCATAAATGAGACGTCTTGTTTCCATCATAATCCCACAAGCAATATGAAGTTTGATATAATTATATCAATGCAGCTTACAAGGCAAAAAGGGTAATGCTGCGTACCAACAGTCTATGAAAACATAGGATGGTGTAGAGTTGGTAATGCTCACTCGATTTAGACTGCAGAACAGTAAATGAAAAAACAAATCAAAGATGAGTCAATCGATTCTTTTCAGTCTAAACTTTATTTCTAAATTAACAATTCCTTCAAACAATGGAATGATTTTTACATTTTTTAAGTATTGCTTCAAATGCCCATAAAATAATGTTTATCTTTCTTGTTTTGCGCACTATAATAACTACTGTGAAGAAATGAACTCTGTAATAAGGTGAGCAGCCTACTGAAATTTAAAAAAGTAAGTCATTTGGCAGCTCTAGGGGCTGTGAATACCGGAGGGGATTCACAGATTCAAGTGTGGGAGAACAAATACTCCACCACTGCCTTTAACATTCGGCATTTAAAAACTACTGGAAAATAGTGGAATATCTTTAGATTATAAAAGACGAATAACGTTCTGATGTTATGTATAGCCTATAAAGTACATTTTAAATACACTATTTTGTATGAAATTCCAGACGAAATTCAAGGAATTTCAATAAATTGTTCGGTTTTATTCATACTACACCGAGAGCATAAGTTAAGGGTTCTGATGTAATAATAGCTTGCATTTACGAGTAGAATTACATTCTTTGACCAATTTTACAATTTTTACCATTAATGGGGCGCAGCGGATTAGTTATCCAGGCGGCCAAGTTGATTGCGGGGAGATTGCAGCATCAGAAAGAGCATCTGACCTTAAACCCCGGGAGAAAAATTTAAAGAAATGAACAAATCTCTTTCAACACGAAGATTATTGCGCAAGGCATGCACTGATTGCATGCTTGTTATTTTAGTTTTTGGTTTTCAAAACACCAATGGAACTGTTAACGTAAACTACGTAAGTTCTTAAAGGACATTTGATTGTGAGCTATTCTGTAATAGTCGGCTAACCCATCGTTTCCCAACCTGTGGTTCGCGAACCCCCAGGGGATTCGCAAAATATTTCAAGGGGTTCGCCAAACACTTTTCCATAATGGCGGGTTTCGTGGTTAGGCCTATTACAGTATTACAGTTTCCTTATTTTCTGCAGCATTGTCATATTATTATTATTATTATTTTAAAACTAATCCTGTAATGCCCCTTGTTACATATGTGTAACGTCGGGAATTATCACATTATTTCCACAATAAATTAACATTTACCGCGAATGCCTGATTTACAGTTATGTAACAACGTTAGGAATGCATTTGATTTCGCTACAATGGAAATTTAGTCTGCCAGCTTCTTGGTGTTCTAACAATACTAACAACGGTACCGCGATCCCACTAAGGAACCCCACCAAGGTGGACCGGGTTTGATTCCCGACCAATCCATGTGAGATTTTCGAAGTGAAATGCCATATCCTGTGGTTCGGATTCCACGTAAAAAAGTGGTCCCGTGGCTCATGAACACAAGATTAACGGTCACGTAAAACTACAAGCTGCTTTCTTCCTTCCACTAAGGAACAGTTACATGTACATTGCCTAAAAGTCAGTGGTTCACCCTACTCAGATCGTTGTAGAAGGGGTTTGAGAGTCGAAAAAGGTTGGTAATCGCTGGCTAACCTATAGGCCTAACGAGTATATTGGGTCAGAGAAGTAAATTTTAAAAAGTAAACCAAAATATTTGAAGTAAAAGAAATATCCTTCTCGGCATGCCGTAAGGCGAAGGTACATTTCACCGGTCAAAGAAAAAAAATTGCATTCACTAAATTTACCGATTGTTGTACCTACAAACGTTCTACATGTTTAGCAAACGAGAAGCCCCATCTTCTTATAATTCCGAGAACAATTTGCTCTTGGCGTAAGGTTGGGTCATAGCAAAAATTCTTTCAGACAAAAGATTTCGGTAATTTTTAGAGGCCTGGTAACCATTTTAAACAGGTTTTCATATTGTGCCTCTTAAGTGAAGTATGATTTATTTTTCTCTAAAAACTCTATACTTTCCACCACTTTGGTCAATGGTTGGTGCAATCAAAAAACTTTATGGAGATAAGTTGTTGGCCCTCATCCAAAGAATAGTATGAACATTAAATAGTTTCATTTTTTCATATATTAAGAAAGTTATAGCGGTATTTCACTTTTTCGAAAAAGGCCCTCCATTTCCGCCCACTTGGTCCAATTTTGCCCATTAATGGACTCAATCGAGATTTTCATTGGTTATATTTTATTTATACATTTGAAAGTGATTGGTGCAAAATGACGGTAGTTATCGTGTCTACAAGAAAGTGATATATACCAGGTGAATCAGCTGCCCCTGATAATATTGTTTTATGCAGCCCAAATAACGTGTCTTATCACTTATCAGTAAGGTCGATATTCCTCTGTTTGCATCCCGTATGGTACTAATGCTCTGCAAGCATATCCCGCAAACGATATTGAACACTATTATTTCTCTCTAGTATTAGTCTGTAGTCATATCGAGGGGAAAATAATAGTATTCAGTATCGTTTGCCACTCCAACTACCTTGATCGTTTGCAATGTATACTTGCAGTGCATTAGCACCATACGAGATGCAAGCAGAGAAATATCGACCTTCCAGATAACAACACTAGTTGGGCTGCATAAAGGAATATTATTAGGGACAGCTGATTCACCTAGGATACAAGCATTTAAACTAACGGTGGTTATGGGGTCTGGGGGATGTGAAACTCAAAGATAGGTCGAAATTTTCTGGAAGTCACAATATGGTAGCTTTCTAATGAAATATACTTAAAGGAACAAATAACAATGGAATATCTGTAAAACTGTGTGATACAATAACAATTTGTTTACTCCATAAAACAGCATCATGTAAAAGTAGTTTAAATTTAAACACAATCGTGATGACCGACTGAAAAACATCAAATTTCGATTACTAAGGCAACACTGAAAATGGCTTCAAAACACCATCATAAAAGTAATTTTCTATATTTGTAACAAATGGCTATATTATTTCCTTCTTCCGTCCGTGAAATCGTCGAGTTGTTTTATGACTTAAGTCTTCGGAGGTACTGTATCACCATCTACAAAGGCAAGTTTCTCAACCTGAATGTTGTTGCTTATTTAAGAGCACTATCTGAATGTTGTTGCTTAATTAAGAGAATGAGATTGCCCGCTCGTCAGCCCCATGTACTTAGTGGGTGAGTGTATGATGTTTGACGGCCCATGACATGTATATGACTGAGGTTGGAGTAGGAAAGGATACTCCGAGACTTGAAAACATACCATCTTGTAATGAGTAATAATTCTGACAAACCCTGGGGAGAAATTACACTCAGAGTCACACATATTTGGAAATAAAAAAACTAGCCCCGCGAGCCCAGAGAACCACTAGAACGACTGCGCCTCAGCTTAATACAGCCTGTGAATTTTGGGGGACGAGTGGCCAGTGCGACAACACACTCAGCGGCATTCCCTTGGTACTTCTCATATCAAGCAGCTGATTGATTGTCCTCACGAGGCTGAGTGCATCCCGTTCCAGCCCTTACGTCAGATCTTGTATTTCTGGCAAATACGGAAATCGAACCCGCGGCCTCCTAGGCAAAAGGAAAGTGTGCAATCCCTACTCCACGGGGCCGGCTAACATGTTAAAACATAACTTAATGTTAATACCGTTAAGAAATTGCGTGTTTTTCTCTAAAACCATAAATGAAAGCCCCTGGTCACAAATCACGTGGGTTTAAGCTGTCCTTTACATTTTCTAAATTCTCCATCGTCCCAGCGTTAAAAACGATGAAATAACTCAAAAAAGACAACATGATGTCCAGGAATATTTCAAAACTAGTAGCCTATAGACAACAATAATGTTACTGGCTTTACGTCCCTTTTAACTTCTGAGGCCTTTAGAGACGCCGGGGTGCCAGAATGTTTCCCCTATGGGGATCTTGAACGTACCAGTAAATCAACTGGCACGGCTCCATCACATTTACGCACCTTCAAATGCCAGCTGACAGCACCAGGATTCGATCCTGCAACGTTGGACACAGCTGAGTAACTTCCGCACAAGAAGGTGTGTCGAAAATCACGAGGAATATTAGCATTATCCAGAATTATTTTGATCAACTGCAAACTCCATATACAGCATTGCGGACGATATAATGATATCGAGAGTAAACTGATGACTCGATTATCACGCTAGCGCTGTCACGGGAGAAAGACAGGAGTGTACCGCTTCTTTTGACTCAATAAAAAGAATATGTGTCCCTCATTATGAATATGTTGAACAATTAGTACAGGAATCCTTTTAGTTTTGTTAATCCAAGTAATAGAACATATTACAATAGCACGGACTTGCTTTAAAGCGGTCGCGGTCGGCTCCAAAACAAAGCGTACGGCCTACAGCAGTGACTAGACTCCGGGATAAGAAACGTTGCAGATTGCCGGCCTATGAGCATTTGTAACGCCTAACGTTACTGTATTCTTCACTGATACAGCGGCATAACTGACATCCTCATCCGGACAACAGGATAAATTAAATATTTTATGAAAATTAAATAAATTTAAATAAAAACAGACTCTATGCTCAATATGCAAATTTGTAAAAATTCGCAAAAAATAAAAAAAGGAAAGAAAAGAAAGATCCGTCCCGCCCAAATTTAGCTTCTCCTAAGAAGTACTGAAAATTATTTAAGTTTACAGTATTTCCTTCTGGAGCACTTCTAAACACTGTAACTACCAAGGACTCAACAGACAGCACCATAACGTGCCACATCGTTCACAAAAGCGCACATGAAGCAACTTCTATTTATTTACAAACCGAAGAACGCATTCCACAGGAAATATACGTTACAAGCCACGCGAGTCATCATAACAAACAAGGATATACTAAAACATACTGTTCAAAATTAGGTCACGTGAAATAACTTCCTACGGATATTTTAAACAGCTTAGTCCGAATATTTGTCGCACAGTACGTAAATTAATTTAAATGACTATCCGAATGATAAAACGTTGTACCATGAAGACAGTCGTCTAAACCAAAGATAGAACTTAAATAATGATGATGAAGATAATGATAATAACACTACAGACTTCACGTCACACTGCATTCTCAGCGAGTAGTCAATGACAAGATAAAATTCACATTTCTGGTCAATTTGGCTGAGCCGGATGATCCCGAAAGGGGAATTATTAATTTACCTTCTGCGTTTTGTGTGCGGTGAAAGCGTAGCTCCTGGAGGTGTAGGTACACCCACTTGGGGCAACCCCGGTGGCGGGATCTGATGATGGGGTGGCAGGTACGTTGGTGGAGGAGCGTAGTGGGGCGGTCCCGCCGTGGTGGCGGCGTACGTATACATTGTCAGTACGTTGGGTTCCAATAGAGATCACAGCATGTTCACACGACGCACGCACTTGCTTCACTACGCGACAACACGCACTTAAAACTACTGTACGTGTAGCCGTACGCGGCGCGCTCCACAGACTGAGTCAGCTGAAGCCACGGCGCGCCTCGACTCGACACGCTACGTGCTCGCCCAGCGCTGCCAACACAACAGACACAATATCACGCGTGAGACGTCCCGAGCGGGCGGTTCAACACTGCTCAAGATTATACACATCATTGCTTCCTTTTTCGCCTTCATTACAAAGTATATCCAAAGTTGCCAACTCAAGTTTTCTAAAAATCACCCAGTAGTAGTCTAAAGTCGCTAGATTGATATGTTATCAATAGAGGATGAAATGTATTTTTGTCGCTAACGGGAGTTTAAAAACACGCTATCTAAACAATACTAAATTTTAAAATATAGCTAGATTTAGCAATAAAGTCACCAGCTGTTAACTGAGTTAGACGAATTTAGTCGCTAGAAATAGCGTTACTCCCCTAGTAGGAAGTGGATTAGCAACCATGGGACCCCAGCTGAGTCTAGCATTGCTTCCACTTACTTGTGCGGGCTCCTCTCTGTCATCTTTCCTGTCGACCTCCCTTGGTCAACTCCTGTACTCTTCCGACCCCGACGATATTAGGGTATCCGAGGCCTAGGGAGTCTTTCTCTTTTTCGCCTTTATTGGCCCTAGTCTCATCCTACCTGATACCCTCATTCTTCGAGGATTCAGACCTCTTCTTTCTCTTTTCATTATATCTCCTGCCTTCTGCTCAAGGCCCTAAAGGAGGCAGGGTGTGTGTATCTTCACTACTTATGGTGTCCCCTGGATAGTGTTACACCCTCAAGGGCTCGAGGTTAGTGAGTTCGGGAGTTGGCAACCTCGGAGGATTCCTGAGCTGGGTCCGAATTCTCCCCTTTCTCCAGTGACTCTGGGGCGGACCCTCTCCTCTTTCCATTGGGCCGATAAAATAGATGTCATGCCCCTTAAAACAACAATTATCATCATTATCATAATCATCATCTCCCCATTCCCTTTTCTATCTTCCTTTCATGGCTCTACTTCTTTCCAAGTCCTTCAATTCTCATTCTTCCCTGTATTTTATTTCCATTATTCCTGTTTTGTCCATTTTTACTTCTAGTCCCTAAGATAGTTGTAACTTGTAGTTAGTTTCAATTCTAGTGTTCATTTCATCATTTTCCCCCGATGATCTCGATGTTAGGCCCCTTAAAACATCAATTATCATCATTATTATCATCATCATCTCCCCATTCCCTTTTCTATCTGCCTTTCATGGCTCTACTTCTTTCCAAGTCCTTCAATTCTCATTCTTCCCTGTATTTTATTTCCATCATTCCTGTTTTGTCCATTTTTACTTCTAGTCCCTAAGATAGTTGTAACTTGTAGTTAGTTTCAATTCTAGTGTTCATTTCCTCATCATTTTCACGCGATGGTCTCGATGTTAGGCCCCTTAAAACACCAATTATCAACATTAACACTGTGTTACTACACATGATGTAATATCACGGATGAGTCAAACAACCATCCTTTCATCCCTTAAACGTCGATGTATTGCATATTAGTAGAATAAAGGTAGATTGTAGTTTTACGTGACCGTGAATCTTGTGATTATGAGCCACGGGACCTCCTTTTTACGTGGAATCCGAACCACAGGACATGGCATTTCACTTCGAAAATCTCACATGCATTGACCGGGAATCGAAATATTAGTAGAATATTAACTTGCAGTCACATAGGATCATGTTGTAGTTAATTCGTTTAAGTGGCTTGGGAAATTTTCGTCATCAGCCCAGTAACTTGGGTGTGTGTATAATTTGTCTGAAAATCTGTGCTTTTGTGGTGACTGAAGCAGTATATACTGTGTGTGTATATATATAGTATAATTACATTATAAAACGGCAGTCTTGCCGGAAGCCTTATACGCGTCGGAAACCACAAGCACCAAGGGAATGGCCAAAATTAAATACATTGAAAAACAAGAAAGGACAATTCTGAGAAAAATTTATGGTACCGTTTTCAGAGATAATTTCTGGCAAAAAATGACCCACGGAAGAATTATACAGAAATACTGAATCTAGCACGACACTCGTCAGAAAACGCGAGTGAAGTTCTTTACACATTTTGCCAGAATGAACGACACCAGACTGACTAAAAGAATATTCAACATAATTTCTACGTCGAAATTGGGTACTTCTTGGTACAAAGAAACTATGGAAGATTTAAAACAAATACATATTACCATAGAAAACCTTCACGACCGCAGCATGTGTAGAGAAAAAATCAGAAACCAGAAATTTGAATTTAGATCACAACTCGAAAGAAATAGGCGTAAATGGACAGATGAAGAGAAGGCAGACAGTGAACGGATGAAAGGTTTTTGGGAAGATAAAAAAGAAGAAAAGAGCCACCACCAAAAGCAAGATTTTTGTGTTTTTAGTGCTCTCCTTAAAGGGAATGTACGCAAATAATAATAATATAGCCTACAGTATAATAGTTAGGGTCGGGGATTCGGTAGGTAGCCCAGAACTTGGAATAAGATACTATCTCGTCATTTGCCAGAAGGGAGTGTGGAAAGTTGCAGTCAGCGCCGGGATTCGAACCTCGAACCTTCGATCTCCAAACATGCTGCATCGTGGTGAGCGATTTAACGCGCACGGCTACGCAACGGGGTCACGAGATCACTACGAGCGATATGTGCCATGAGTGCTGGCCCAGTCGTCAGTCTTTCCTTTCTTCTACAAATTTACGAACTGTTCCCGCAATGTCTGACCGAACTCTGTACTTACACGAAGTAATCCCATACTGTACGCCTCGAGGTGTAGTGGTTAGCATCGTTCGCTACCACCCCGGATGCCAGGTTCTATTCCTGTCTCTGCCAAAAACACCTGGTTAGAGGTACGGGAACGGTATCGCTAACATGCAAGTCACCCAAATGGGTCTATAGAGCGTCTCTATCTTAAAAGACAGTATGGAATTAAATGTAGTATTTGCCTCTCACTCGCACTCCTATGTCCTGCAATTAGCTTCGTCCTCTTCTACCCCGGCGATGTTGCCATTTCCCAATAATTGAAAGTGACAAATCTAAGAAAATGTTTGCGTGGTCATATAGAGAATTTCCCGCTCTTTATGATGGTGTAAAAATAAAAGCCATAAATAATTCATACATGGCCCAATTTTCACAATTACGATATTTTAGCGCGAATCTATATTTTTGCAGATATAAAACTTATCACGCCATAGATAATGAACTAATGATCGCAACAGATTAAGAATTTATTTTTAGATTGCCTGGTAGAAGACATCCTATTTCTCAGGGGAGTAATTATTTTCATAATAAGAAAGTTATGATTTTTTTTCTTAAATGTTACTTGAAAAATCTGGGATGGTATCACAGAAAAGTTATGTAGCGAGAAACATTTTTGCTGTTGACTTAACGTTGGTGAATAAGCGAGACGAAATGTTCATTAATGTATAAAATCGTTTCTAAAACAAACCAGAGCTCGATATCAGATAGCATTCATAAGTTATCGCACTTTCGGTACTGCTCCCGCCCAGCGCTGACGCACCGAAAGTTTGTTTACTCATGTGGCACGTAGGCTATCTCCCAGACTGCGTTTGATGGAGGGTAGGTTATGGTGTGAAGTTAAACTGTGAAATGAAGTGGTCCTCGTGTTCTATATAAACTGTCCGTCTCGTTGCGTAGTGGCTAGCATTCTTGGCTGTCACCGTGCTGTCACCGCGGAGGCCCGGGTTTAATCCCGGCTCTGCCAAGAAGTTTAATTCTTGTTTGAGGGCTAGAACGGGGTGTACTCAATTTCATGAGACAAAACTGAGAAGAGACGGGTTCGATTCCTACCTCAGCCATCCTCAAAATGGTTTCCGTGTTTTGCCTTTGTTCATCCCGGGAATGAACAAGGGTTCATTAATGGTGCAGAGTTAACGTTTCTGTGCCAAAAGAACACGGCAGACACCCACGCCGAAATGACAGATGAAGTGTATGAAAAGTGGTTCGCCGAGCAATATTGTTGCCCAATGTTCCCGAAGGATCCATCCTAGTAACAGACAATGTAGGCTATCACAGTCGGAAAAGCGAACTTTTACCTGCAATTTCATGGAGAGAATACCGGATTATATATTGGCTCACTCAAAAGGGGTCCCTTTTCGAAATGATATGTTAAAACGGGAGCTTCTTTTTACTGTGACTCAAAACAGAGACAGATATGATAAATACATCATTGAAGAGATGGCTAAATCAGCAGAAAAAATATGTTCTTCGTTTGCCACCATACCACAGTGAACCTGATCCCATCGAAATGGTATGGGCACAAGTGAAGAACTACTGTATATAAAATTGAACGTATCAGTCAAGAATTGAAGAATTTAATTTCGGCTGCATTCCACCACTTGACCACAAAACATGTAGTCTATATATTCGCGAAAAATGTCATATAATATGATATTCGAGAAAATGTAATATTATAACATATTATAGTATTCATAAATAATTGAAAATTATTATAATGTGTGCATTAAAATCGCGCTCTGAGCTTCGGTGTATCATATCTAAATATTGTGCCGTCGTTCGCTGCACGGCATGAGGTACAGTTATACACAACAAACAAATATTTTGGAAATTTCCTGATATTTCCGTAAAAGCACGCCTGTATACGAGTTATGTTACATCATGTGTCCGGCCTTGCAGAACTTGGTGCATGCAGTAGATCTGGCATCAGCTCGCTCCATTTAATACGTACTGTCTTTTAAGGTAGAGACGCACTATAGGACTACACGATTTACTCCCAATGACTACCAACAACTAACACTGTATCGGCAATTACCGAAGCTGTCGGTGTTGCTACTCACGAATAATTTTACACAAATCTGCATTGAAACTGTACATTTTTAGCTATTCAGTTCACGAAAAAGGACCATATGCTAGTGTCCTTAAAATATTTTGCTTATACTGTACCCCGCGGCGTAGCTGTGCCCGTTAAATCGTGTACCACGGCCTCTATGACAGCTGCAGCAAGTCCGGAGATAGGCGGTTCGAATCCTGACGCAGACAGAGCCTATCATGACTGTGGTTTTTTCTTGGGTTTTCCCACACGCCCTCCAGGCAAATACCGTGATAATACCTTTCTTCAAATTCCGGGGCACCTTCTTCATACCAGTCCCTACTACAGCTACACACACTAAACAGTCAGCACAGAAATACAGGTTATGAGACTAGCTCAACACACACATCCAACTACACTGGGTTGATCACCACGATGCCCCAAGCCCATTAAATGAATTAACAATAACAGCTTATACTGCACGTCTTTCAAATGCATGAAGGTGATAGTAATAATGATAATAATAATAATTATTATGCCGGCCCTTGGTTTAGGGTAGTGCGCCTGCCTCTTTCCCGGAGGGCCCGAGTTCGATCCGTGGCTCCATCAGGAATTTAAGAAACTGACGAGAGGGTTGGAACGGGGTGCACGCAGCCTCACGAGGACAATTGAGTAGCTGCCAGACAGTGAGAGAGCGCCCCGGTCACGGAAACCAAGAAAAACAACCAGTGGATCCGACGCGCTGCTTGTAATCTGTAGGCCGAATGAATGCAGAACAGTCGATTGGTAGGCCAGAACCGTTCACGGGCTGTTGCTGCCACGGGGATTTGAGTTTATTATTATTATTATTATTATTATTATTATTATTATTAGGGGGCGGATGTTGACTACCTTAAAATCATATATATTATTTCAGTAGTATGCATCCCTCCTGCGGCGCTCACAAGAGACCGATCGTGAAAAATGAGCATTCAAATGGAAGAGAATATGCATTACCAGCGATACATTGCACTCTAATTTCATAAATAACTATAATTTCTTTAAAAAATGCCTTTTAAAAAACTGTACGAAGTGTGCGATTTGCAGTTACTGTTGCTGCAGGAAGACACGCTCCATAATTGGTGTCGCTTCACATTTTGGCCGCTGTGACGCCTTTTTAAAGTCATTTTAACATTCTGAGGTATTTTCCTTTATCATTTTGCATCGATTTCAGAAACAGTAAATCAAAGGATTGTGTACTCAAATCGTAAATTTCATAAATTAGCAGTGACGAATTCTAATTTCATAAATATCAATTTTTGTAAGAAGTGTGCGATTTGTAAATACTGATAGTCTAACATTCTGAAATTATGAGTTGTTGTCTAAACCCTTAAAACTATTAAACGTTAATTTTTACAGGTTTTTCTTCTGCCTTCTAATATCGATCATTTCGAATACCGTAGTTTTCAGAAACAGTAAATCAATGGATTGAGTACTCTAATCGTAAAACCGGCGAGTGTTACAAATACTGTTGCTGTATCTTGCTGTAGTTATGAGTTGTCGTCTAAACCCTTAAAACTACGGTATTGAACGTTAATTCTCTTACGGTTTTTCTTCTATCATTTCGCATGGTGTTCAGAAACAGTAAATCAATGGATTCAGTACTCAAATCGTATAACCGGTGAGTGTTACGTCGTCTAAAACCTTAAAACTATTAAACGTTAATTCATTTACAGTTCTTTCTTCTATCATATCCCATGGTTTTCAAAATCAGTAGGCTAAATCAACGGATTGGGTACTCAAATCGTATAACCGGCGAGTGTTATTGCTAAGCTTTCAATCAATGAACTCAGCACAAACATGATTTAAGCTCATCCGTCTAAACAAGGGATTTATTATATTCCAGGTTTGTTAATATGCCGCGATACAGGATTTTCTTCTGCATTCTAATTCCATAAATATAGATTTTTGTAAGAATTGTGCTTTTTGCAAATACTACTGCACTAACATGCTGTAATTCTCTATTAAGCGTTAATTCATTTACAGTTCAGTCTTCTATCATATCCCATGGTTTTCAGAATCAGTAGGCTAAATCAATGGATTGGGTAAATTAAACGTTTAAATTATACGCCAAATCAATACATAAACAAATATATATTTTATATATTAGTACATGTTTCGACCCACAGTGGGGTCATCCTCAGCCTAAAAAGAAAATCAATTAAGAATTGAAAAACTAAAATGGCATATGCGCCTTAAATCTAAATTAAAATGAAAAATTAATGATAATAATTGTAATAAATAAAATATAGTAATAAAATGGATATCCTTACAAAGTAGTATTAATTAAATAAATATAAGATTGGTCTTTTAACAATAATTTTAAAAAGTAGTTAGAAATAAGAACTATTAACGGTGAGTGTAAGAATGTTAAGCTTTAAATTTTTTATCAAAATATACACAAAATAATTTAGAAAATCAATAAAATAATTCAGCTCGGCGCTTGAGTTAAATAAGTAGAATCCTCTTCAATACGGAGACTATTAACGATTTTTAAAAGGTGCCAACCAGTATTATGATGACATGAAATAACCTAACAGATAGGAAAATAAAACATGTCAGAAAAATGTATATAAATAAACGAAACATAATTAGCCAGCATATGAAACTGATAAAAATCTACTTTAAAAGATTTATTATCACCTACCTCGTTGTATGGGATGTAGAAATTCGGAAATTCGTACAAGAATTTGAGTTGAAATGCCCAATATGGATATGTGGCAATTCTAATAAATGTCCAAAACGTTTATAAGAGAAACCGGGATTCTTGAAATGGAATTACGGTATCAGAAGTTCCACTTTAAATTTGCCAAACAGTGTTAGGTTATGTATATGCTGATTTAATGCAGCCGTCTATGGAGAAATAAATGAATAAATATAGTAATCAGTCTTGATTAAAAGGAGGTATTAAATGTATTGGTTATACCATTAAGTAATCTTACCGTGTTGAAAATTCTCCCGTAGTACCGTATGTACTGCATACATTAAGTATTTATCAAATCAATGAAGTATAGGTGGCATGTCATTATTAGTAATCTAGGTGAATAAATATATGTCAACGAGCTTTAAGGTTTGGATGTATTGCATTCTTTAGGCTACCTAAGTGTAAAATATAGTTTCCAAGGAGATATGGGAGTGAAGTTTAATAAAAGTGCCGTTTTAGCGTTGCTATGCATAAAATACCCACTCATATTTGCTTCATAGTTCGAAATGTTGTCATAAATATAAACTTTGTCGTAAGTATTTAATTATAATAGGAAAATAGTATAGTATGTTATATCTTCAAAAAGTATATTAATTTTCATTTGGCTCTTATCCTGGTTTAAATATATACACTTCATTGAGATGAACGTTTAGGTATATTGCATCTCACAGGAAACCAAATGCAATGGGTAGTTTCAAAGAAGATATGAAGATGCAATTTAACAAATTTGCCGTTGTAGCGTTGCTATGTATATGACCGAATCAACCTACCAAATATCAAATAGGTCACCAATAATGTGTATTAAATCCTTGTTTTAACAATTATTAGATGAATACTAGGAATTAATATATTCTAATGCTGCAATTGTCGAAGGGTAGGATTAGATTTACCTCTATGTTAAGCTAAGTGTCTGTTTTTTAAGTGTAATCTATTTCTTTTTTAAACAAATATATTGACAATTTAACAAGCAAATGTGGGAAACGAAGGTAAGGTGATGCCGCTGATATTTCATTAAGGAATATAACAATATTTGTTATTGTGGAAATGTTATTATGTTCTTTACATTAATATGATTGTAAGTTCAATCTGTTAAGTTACTAAATATCGGATGTATAAATAAGGAATTAAATATCAAACATGATAAACAGTCCGAAAATCTATTTAAACAGAGGTCATGGCAAATAAATCATATATATATAAATAAATCAGAAATGCGCCACATTGTGAAATACTTGGGCATCTCATGAAAATCCACGGAATTGTGCAAAAAAGGGGGACACTTCAATGAGCTGAAACGAAACATGTGTATATGATCTTTTTGAAAGCCTAAGTGATTTGGTATTTCATTTCAACATAAGAAAATTAAACTGAGACAAAAATACAGACTTGCTAAAACTCGTAAGATTGAGAAAATATAAGTGAATGTAGTGTAAACGTATTTGAATGCTTAATGTTTGTCTTGTATATATTTCTTTAATAATAAGATTTGCTGTGACTAGTTTTATAAATCTATGAAAAATGTTGATATTGGTAAAATTGTATCTTTAATTGTTAGTTAATTCTGTTCTTTAAATTGGATTGATGTTATGAATGGTGATGAAAAATTGTATTCTATGGATTGGGTACTCAAATCGTATAACCGGCGAGTGTTACTGCTAAGCTTTCAATCAATGGACTCGGCACAAACATGATTTAAGCTCATACGTCTAAACAATGGATTTATTATATTCCAGGTTTGTTAATATGCCGCGATACAGGATTTTCTTCTGCATTCTAATTCCATAAATATATCGATTTTTGTAAGAATTGTGCGTTTTGCAAATACTGTTGCTCTAGCATGCTGCAATTCTGAGTTGTAGTCTAAAACCTTAAAACATTGAACGTTAATTCTCTTAACAGTTTTTCTTCTATCTGATTTTCAGAATCAGTAAATCAATGGATTGGGTACAGGTTTTTCTTCTGCATTCTAATTCCATAAATATCGAGTTTTGTAAGAAGTGTTTTTTTTTTTGCAAATACTGTTGCTGTGTATCATGCTAGAGTTATCGTCTACAACCTTAAAACTATCATCATCATCATCATCATACAGGCCTCATAAATTAGCAGTGAAGACTTGCATTCTAATTTCATAAATATCAATTTTTGTAAGAAGTTTGCGATTTGCAAATACTGTTGCTCTTACATGCTGCAATTATGAGTTGTCCTCTAAACCCTTAAAACTATTAATCGTTAATTATTTTACAAGTTATTCTTCTGCATTCTAAATTCATAAATATCGTTCAATTCGCATGGTTTCAGAAAGAGTAAGAGTACTCGAAATCGTATAACCGGCGTGTGTTACGGCGTCTAAAACCTTAGAATTATTAAACATTAATTCTTTTACAGGTTTTTCTTCTATCATTTCCCATGGTATTCAGAATTACTAAATCAATGGATTGGGTATTCAAATCGTATAATTTCATAAATATCGAATAACCGACGAGTGTTATGATGATCTAATTTTCAGTGATTGCCTTCTTAAGTTAGGGAACGTACAACTTGCAATTCTGACTGAAATGTATCGAATAACCGGTGAATGTTACGGCTAAGCTCTCAATGAATGGACTCAGCACAGAAATGGAATCAACAGTGACGAATTGCATTTTAATTTCATAAATATTAAAGAAAGAAACCAGCACAGCACGCTCTCATGCTGACGTTCCAATCGGGAAATCGAAAGCACCCCTGTAGGTAACGTGCAAAGAAGTTAAGCGTTGAGCGCTACACACAGGATAAGGAAAGCACCCCTGTAGGTAACGTGCAAAGGAGTTTAGCGCTGATCGTTGCACTTAGGAGCAAGGAAGCCTCACTGTAAGCGAGGAAGTATTCCAACGAGGATTGTCCTGATAAGGGGGAAGGAGGCTCCTCAACCAACAAGATAGAGCAGGAAATCTTGACCAAGATGCTTTCATAAATATCGAATAACTGGTGAGTGTTATGATGATAACATTTTCAGTGAATGCCTTCTTAAGTTCGAGAACGTACAGCATGGAATTCTAACTGAAATGAAAATGGTGTTCTATAATAATTTGGTTGAAATAATAACATAACAACCTTTCATTATAAACCTATTGGGGAAAATATGACTTATGAACATGCGAGATTTCTTGCACGGGTCCGCTAGTCATTTAAAATATCAATAAAATGCCTTTGTGTTCGTGGAAAAAATATTTTCAAAGAATAAAAAATAATAATTTTTAAAGATTTGATTCAACCGAATTCGCGCCAATGCTTTATATCGGTGTTCATCAATTTTCTGTTATACTCTCTGTGTAATTACAGATCTGTTATTAATGATTGAATGGTAATTTTCAGTCGATCAACTTTGACGATGAAAAATGCTTCAAAGCTTTCTAGAATTTGTATTTGTAAAAACAAAAAGTAATAATGAATTACTAACTTGAGCGAATGTGGAAATGATCATATTTTTAAAACCTTAAATCTATTCAGAACGATATCCAAACAAACTTTCCTGATAATAATAATAATAATAATAATAATAATAGTAATAATATCGTATGGCCTCGGGTGCCGGATGCAAGCTTTGTTATTTGACACCCAAAGGGTAGCTTGCATGTCGAATTTCGTTGTTCCTTGAAGCACTATGAAAGTCAAGGAGGTTACATATCTAAGCTCCTTGAACACTATAGCGCTTTCTAGTAGAAAAAAAGAGTAACTTTGTGTTGGCGGAAACTCCCAAGATTAATTTAGCCATTATGAACACGGCCTACTGAATTAAAATGGGTTCATTGACATGCCAACATCGTATGACATGGTGTCGCAATTTTTGCCGCCTTTCAAAAATCACTTACCACGGTCAGAATCGAACCTGCAAGCTTGGGGTTAGTAGACCGACACGTTGACCACTCACACACCGTGGCAAACTAACTTTCCTGACGGAAAAGATAGACATATAACTCAGTAATATTTTGGAAGTTATTTAATATAGGCTACGTACGGAAATAACTAGATTTTTCATTTATCTTTCAACTACCCTTCTGCTCATCTATACGCTATTCATAGAATGCTTTTGTAAATAAATAAAAAATGAATATAAACCAGCGAAACACTGAATCATTTTCTTATTCACTAATTAGTACAGGTCAGTTAATGGATATGCACCTCGAACTAGATGTAAAATATAATGATCTAAAAATGCATCAAAAACTGATATGCATTTCATTTTTTTCTCTGCTACAAGGGAACATATTACTGATTCTTGGTAAGTAAATTGCCTTGAATCCATATCTGTGTTCTGATTATCTGTATCATAAACATCAAAATTGGCATCGTTAAAAAATACATATAGACTATATATTAATAAGACAATATACCTGAGATGGCTGCTTAGATATTGAGGGATTTAGAATCCAAGTCTGTATTCAGATTTTCTCTACCGTGCCCTGTTTTATGTAATTCTTAAAGAGATAAGAACGAAAAACTTCAAAATTTGAACAAGAATTTCAATAACGTCAAATTAGATAGATTATTTTTGAAAACGTGTTTTAACACTGCAATATAAAATTCGAAAATGGAATGAAAAGGTTATGGTGCACTACGCAGGTAACCAATGATTCTCAGCCGGTGGCCCCCCGACTATACCTGCTATGGCGGTGCAGTTTAACAGGGTGTAATTTTATGACACCACTTACCCTCCTCAGATTCACTACAAAAGAACATATTTTCTGAACATTATTTACTGCGCTGGATATATGATACACAAAATGAATACACAATTAAGGCTTATACCTACCAGTTTCAAGGAATGACATTCATACAAATGTGGAAATGTACGAGTAATTTCTTTTCAAGTTTCCTTGCAATATTACGCAAGGGGGAAAAATATAGGGATACTTTGTTCATAATTTCTAATTTCAGTATTTTTATAAGATTTTAGTAATTACATTATGTGTAAATTACCAACTTTAACGCAATCTATATACACACATCAAAAAAAGTTTTGCATCACCTCGGTTCCAAGAGTTCCGGAACCTTTAAATACAAAGGGAATAGAGATCAACACAAACAACATTTCAGCTCGTTTTATTGCTCATGAGACCCACACATTGCATGTTGTACCATCATACAGCTAGACTTTCAGCATTTGTGGTCCAGATTGCAGTACACAACACTACCTCTAATACCCAGTAG
This sequence comes from Meconema thalassinum, assembly GCA_946902985.2. NCBI lineage: Eukaryota > Metazoa > Arthropoda > Insecta > Orthoptera > Tettigoniidae > Meconema > Meconema thalassinum. Next base: position 793,044,426 of record OX336390.1, read on the forward strand.
CACGTCCTCTTGCATTGATGCATGCCTGTATTCGTCGTGGCATACTATCCACAAGTTCATCAAGACACTGTTGGTCCAAATTGTCCCACTCCTCAACGACAATTCGGCGTAAATCTCTCAGAGTGGTTGGTGGGTCAAGACGTCCATAAACAGCCCTTTTCAACATATCCCAGGCATGTTCGATAGGGTTCATGTCTGGCGAACATGCTGGCCACTGTAGTCGAGCGATGTCGTTATCTTGAAGGAACGCATTCACAAGATGTGCACGATGAGGTCGAGAATTGTCGTCCATGAAGACAAATGCCTCTCCAATATTCTGCCGATATGGGTGCACTATGGGTCGGAGGATGTCATTCAGGTATCGTAAAGCCGTTTCGGAGCCTTCCATGACCACCAGTGGCGTACGTCGGCCCCATATAATGCCACCCCAAAACATCAGGGTACCACCACCTTGCTGCACTCGCTGGACAGTGTGTCTAAGACGTTCAGCCTGACCAGGGTGCCTCCAAACACGTCTCCGACGATTGTCTGGTTGAAGGCATATGCGACACTCATCGGTGAAGAGAACGTGATGCCAATTCTGTGGGGTCCATTCAGCATGTTGTTGGGCCCATCTGTACCGCGCTGCATGGTGTCGGGGTTGCAAAGCTGGACCTCGCCATGGACGTCGGGAGTGAAGTTGCGCATCATGCAGCCTATTGCGCACAGTTTGAGTTGAAACACGACGTCCTGTGGCTGAACGAAACGCATTATTCAACATGGTGGCATTGCTGTCAGGGTTCCTCCGAGCGGCAATCCGTAAGTAGCGGTCATCCACTACAGTAGTAGCCCTTGGGCGGCCTGAGCGAGGCCTGTCATCGACAGTTCCTGTATTTCTGTACCTCCTCCATGTCCGAACAACATCGCTTTGGTTCACTCTGAGACGCCTGGAAACTTCCCTTGTTGAGAGCCCTTCTTGACACAAAGTAACAATGCGGACGCGATCGAACTGCGGTATTGACCTTCTAGGCATGGTAGAACTACAGACAACATGAGCAGCGTACCTTCGTCCTGGTGGAATGACTGGAACTGATCGGCTGTCGTACCCCCTCCGTCTAATAGGCCCTGCTCATGCATGGTTGTTTACATCTTTGAGCAGTTTTAGTGACATCTATGAACAGTGAAAGGGACTGTATCTTTGATACAATATACACAGTCAACGTCTATATGCCGGAGATCTGGGAACCGAGGTGATGCAAAACTTTTTTTGATGTGTGTATATAAAGCCCAAAGTTTGTCTGTCTGTCTGTCTGTCTGTCTGTCTGTTATGTATACAAATCTACACCGTTTCACCGATCTGAACCAAAATTTGTATACATACCCTTTGGAACCCTGCGGGTAACCCTGTCAACATTAAATTTCGGACAGACCACCCCTTGCCCTGCATTTAGGCCCTTTTGCACAAATCTACACCGTTTCACCGATCTGAACCAAAAGTTGTATATTTAACCTTTGGAACCCTGCGAGTAACACTGTCCACTTAAAATTTCGGACAGACCACCCCATTCCCTGCATTTAGGCCCTTTGGTCCAAATCCACACCGTTTCACCGATCTCAACCAAAATTTGTATATTTACCCTTTGGAACCCTGCGAGTAACACTGCCCAATTAAAATTTCTGACAGACCACCCCATTCCCTGCATGTGGGCCCTTTGGTCCAAATCTACACCGTTTCACCGATCAGAACCAAAATTCGTATTCTTACCCTTTGGTATCCTGCGAGTAACACTGTCTGCTTGAAATTGCGGACAGACCACTCCATTCCCTGCATTTAGGCCCTTTGGCCCAAATCTACACCGTTTCACCGATCTCAACCAAAATTTGTATATTTACCCTATGTAACACTGCGACTAACACTGTCTGCTTGAAATTTCGGACAGACCACCCCATTCCCTGCATTTAGGCCCTTTGGTCCAAATCCACACCTTTTCACCGATCTCAACCAAAATTTGTTTATTTACCCTTTGGAACCCTGCGAGTAACACTGCCCACTTGACATTTCGGACAGACCACCCCTTTCCCTGCATTTAGGCCCTTTGTTCCAAATCCACACCGTTTCACCGATCAGAACCAAATTTCGTATTCTTACCCTTTGGTACCCTGCGAGTAACACTGTCTGCTTGAAATTGCGGACAGTCCACTCCATTCCCTGCATTCAGGCCCTTTGGCACAAATCAACACCGTTTCACCGATCTGAACCAACATTTGTATATTTACCCTTTGGAACACTGCGACTAACACTGTCTGCTTGAAATTGCGGACAGACCACTCCATTCCCTGCATTCAGGCCCTTTGGCACAAATCAACACCGTTTCACCGATCTGAACAAATTTGTATACTCACCCTTTGAAAGCCTGCGAGTAACACTGTCTGCTTGAAATTGCGGACAGACCACTCCATTCCCTGCATTTAGGCCCTTTGGCCCAAATCTGCACCGTTCCACCGATCTCAACCAAAATTTGTATATTTACTCTTTGGAACACTGCGACTAACACTGTCTGCTTGAAATTGCGGAGAGGCTACTCCATCCCCTGCATTTAGGCCCTTTGGCTCAAATCTACACTGTTTCACCGATCTGAACCAAACTTTGTATACTTACCCTTTGGAACCCTGCGAGTAACACTGTCCACTTAAAATTTCGGACAGACCACCCCATTCCCTGCATTTAGGCACTTTGGCACAAATCTACACAGTTTCACCGATCTCAACCAAAATTTGTATATTTACCCTTTGGAACACTGCGACTAACACTGTCTGCTTGAAATTGCGGCGAGGCCACTCCATCCCTTGCATTTAGGCTGTTTGGCACAAATCTACACCGTTTCACCGATCTGACCTCAATATTATATACTTACCCGTAGGAACCCGAAAAGTAACACTGTTCACTTTAAATTTCGGACAGACCACACTGTTCCCTGCTTTTTGGCCCTTTGGAAGAAAACTACACTGTTTCACCGATCTCAACCAGATTTTACATAATTACACTTTGGAACTCGACGAGTAACACTGTCCACTAGAAATTTCGGACAGACCACTCCATTCCACGCATTTAGGCCCTTTGGCACAAATCTACATCGTTCTCCGATCGAAAACAAAATGTGTATACTTACCCTCTGGAACCCGATGAGTAACACTGTCCACTTTAAAATTTGGTCAGGCCACTCCATTCCCTGCATTTTGGTCCTTTGGCACAAAACTAATCCGTTTCACCGATCTCAACTAGATTATACATAATTACCGTTTGGAACTCGACGAGTAACACTGTCCACTCTAAATTTTGGACAGACCACTCCATTTCCCACATTAAGGCCCTTTGGTACAAATCTACATCGTTCACCGATCGAAAACAAAGTGTGTATACTTACCCTTTGGAACCCGATGCGTAACACTGTCCACTTGAAATTTCTGACATACCACTCCATTCCCTGCATTTAGCTCAGGAATTCCTCGGGGTTGCCAGCTTCCTAACTCACCAGTCATGAGCCCTTGAGAGTGTACCAGAAGTGGTTGGTCTACACACACCCTGCCTCTTTGAGGGCCTTGAGCAGAAGACAGGAGATATTATGAAAAGGAAAAGAAGGCAGACCCCTCGAAGAATGAGGGTATCAGGAAAGATGAGACACAGCCAATTAAGGCGGGAAATTGAAAGACTCCCTAGCCCTCGGATACCCTAACACAGTCTGGGTCGGAAGAGAACAAGAGTTGACCAAGGGAGGCCGACAGGAAAGAGAACTGAAATGAGCTCGGCACCAGGAAGTAGAAGCGATGCCAGACTCAGCTGGGGTCCCGTGGTCGCCAACCCACGTCCCACAAGTTGTGAGACCCTGGGGGGGGGGGGGGTGTCAGTTGTGAGAATAGCTTGCTGATTCATAGCGAGGTGACATGAGAGTACTTTCCAGAGCCCGTCGTGTTATCTCCTGCTGTCTATGCTGATGCCAGCACAGGGCCGTTGCGAAACAGTGAGTGTATCCGGTCAATCTAATTAGGACGGGGAACCCCGAACGTGTGTCATCATATTTCGTCATCATCTGCGATCATCTCAGGTTCGTGCAGCTTGGACCTATATTCTTTGTCTTTGCCGAGCAGTACGCTCTTTCACTAGACGCATCGAGTACAGGCCTAAGCCAGAAAATAAGGTTGAGACTTTGGAAGACATCGAAGCTAGACACCTGAATTACCTATATCAGTTTTGAAATAACACCATGTTCGTTTAGTAGTCATTTTTTCATTACCTTATTATTATCATAAGTGCAAATGACCTAGATGTTACGCGCATCATACCAATAATCACCGCCGCATAAAGTCTTTCGCGACTGTGATTTTTAAAATATTTATTTTTGGTTGGTTCTTAAGTTTAGGGGCTGCGACAACGCGGTCATGTAGCCCCGTGTACTTTGGGTGTGTGTAGAATCTGTCTGATAAGCGGTGTTAATTGTGATGACTGTATTAGTGTGTGTGTTTTTTTAATTTAAGTACAAACTGCAACTTAGAATTCTTCAAATAGTTCGTACTTTTGCCGCCAAGTGCCACCGTCAACGACTACTAGGCCAAGTTCAGAACTTAGCTACTAGACGCCACTGCAGTCGGCTCTTGGCAACGGACGTAGACATCTAAGAGAGTTGTTTACCTATCCAATTTAGCTTCGCAAAGGTGTAATTAGTGGAAGGTTCTTTAACTTGCCATAAATCTGACATGGGACCGCCGGCTTTACTTCCCCTCCGAAGAAAGGCATACTGACGGATTTTTAACGCTCTTAAATAATCCGACGGCTTTGGCCGGGTTTGAATCCGCTATCTTGGGCATAGAAGCTCAGCATGCTACCAAATATGCCACCGAAGCCGCCATATATTTATTTTTATTACAGTACATTGTGTACATTATACGTTGAAGTGTCAATTCAATACCGGTAGTAGTTTCCCTTATCATCCTCATCATAAGAGCAAATGACCTACAGTAGATGTTACGCCCATTACACCATTAACCACCACACACAATAAGTCTTCCTCGCCTGTGAATTTTGAAATATGTATTTCTATTACGGTAGTTTGTAAGTTTGACGTGTCAATTCAACAGTAGTTTTTATTATCATCCTTATCAAAAGGGCAAATGACCTAGATATTACTCCCTCATTGTATTTGGGGGCAAATGACTTAGATTTTAAGTCCATTATATTTCTAAGGAGACCTTCAAACATTATCATCATTCCACGGGCGAAGCCGGGTACTACTGCTAGTAATAGTATATAATTGATGTGAAGATATATATTAATTTTAGTATTTAGACATTGTTATGTTTTTTTTTACGAAACGGAACTACATATGGGCTTTGTAACTACCCACACGGGGACTGAAAAATATAAACACTCTCGCTGTAGCAAAATGGTTGCATATCAGTGTAATTGTTTTACAGAATGACACATCAGTCCAATGTGACCAAAAGAAAACGAAATAATGCAACATATAGCCTATTATTCCTGCATCATAACGGAGAATGGATTTCTCTCCTACCGGCCATCATTTTAATTCGAAGAGGAAAGGTCTAACCAACTGTCTATAGTTTATAATTATAATAAAACAATCCAGCATTCGTACATGAGATATATTTCACAAGTTCTCAATATCTCCGAAACTATTCAAGCAATCAAACTGACAGTTTGTATGGTGGTAGGAGGGCTATTAAGTACGTATACATATGCGACTTCCAAAATCCTGAGAAACTGAAAGAACAACATGGCGGCCGAGTAATTTTTCAAATATTTAAAATGACTTTTCTGGCGATGTAATCACCCGAGAGCAATGAAACATGGCACAGACAATTATTTATTCAGAGCTCAATATAGAGACATCTCATGTTCAATTATTTTTTTACAAAAATTCAGGACGCCATTAGTTCGAAATTTTTACATCGGGCAGACTTCGAGAACAATATGCACTCGCATTAAGGAACATAATAGATGTATCAGGCTCATTCAACCTGATAAATCAGCTGTTGCCGATCATGCTTTAACACCTGGCCATGATGTCATGTTCCAAGGAGTGGATGTTCTTGCCCGTATAAAGCAATATCGTCCCAGATTCATCAGGGAGGCGGTTGAAATACGTAAACACCCAGATAATTTAAACCGCGACACCGGCTACAATCTCAGTGAATCCTGGCTACCTATTATCAGAACCCTGAGAAAGTAATTCACTGCTGCTTTCCGTTGTCCCTAACATGGGGCTATAATGGCGTCCATCTTTGGGCACCTTCTATATGTTCTTCGTTGCTTTCTCTTAGCAACATTGTCGTATTCCAGATTATTCCTGACGAAGAAAGACATGGTTTCTTTCGAAACGCGTCGAATATTAATATAATAAAACACGGCATAAGCCCAAAATTCAACATTATGAATAGTAACACGGGCCGTGAAAGTCTAAATGACAATTACTTGTTTTTGTTTGCCATTTCTAATGTAGCCTAATAGTTGAGTAATTTTACTTAACACGTACTGTAGTTCTTTCTTTCCTTTTTCTTATTTAGGCGTGTTGTTTTCCGGATTAATGAGGTCTCCCGGCTCATCTCACCTCTCACCTCAACTCAACTAAGGTCGTAAGTCTGCTTTGTGAGAAGTGTATAGACTATAATTTACCACTTAAGGGATACGACGATAAGCTGCATTCATATAACTGCAGTGCCTCAAGACAAGTCACCTTTATCTATAAGTTATATAGACTTGGAGAAACTGAACATAATTTTGAAAAAGAATTCCATAATTATCACACTCATACAGATTTGGACTTAAATTATTTCATCGTTTTAATGAAAACGTAATGTTATTTGGGAAGAGAGAACGTCAGATTGTGTGGCGATTAAAAAGTTCAATTAAAATCAAAATTAATTTTTACTCTCTCAAATAAGGAACATTCAAAACATCAGTTATATCAGTGTTGTAAATAAAACAGTGGAATGAATGATGATTGTTCTACAGCCAGTGTTTAGCTAGTTTGAAATGACAACTGAACGTATCACCGTAATTTTAGTGACGAGCCAACACTGGTATTTGAGTGTGTGTTGGATTTGTCTAATAACCTGTGTTTCTGTGGTGACTGGAATTGGATGTGTAATTTTAATTAGGAAAAGGGATTGGGACAGTGTCAGGGACTTGAAATAACATACCATCCAGGTGTTCGCTTGGCAGAGTGTGGAAAAACTCTCGAGTAAGTCATAGTTAGGATAGACATTGTCAGCGCCGGGATTTGAATCACCGATCACAGGACTTACTGCAGCTCTCAATCGCAGTTGTGGTAACCTATTTAACTCGCAAGGCTACGCCATGGGGTGTGCCCAGAAAAAGCGGTGCCACATTGTTTGTACACCATGTACAGCAAATAATCACTAATTGCGTAAGATACACCAGTTCTCCCGCATATAATTCTTAAAACAAAAAGTGTTCGCCGGAAAGAATAGTTCATTAAATAATGGTACAAGCAATATTGACAGTATCACGTAGCTTAATACCCTTTCCGGTAAGTATAATAGTGGCCAGACAAAACGACATCATCGTTCCACGTTTGACATACGATTTACTCGCACGTACGATAAATAGCCCTGAGCATAATACAAGCAGGAGAGAAAGGATTAATGGGGCACGATAGTTAACGAATGCCTGTTTATGTCCCATCAATCCTGCACAAAGGAAGAGCACAATAAAAGCATAATGAATCGACGGAGTGTAACAAATTAATAAACCCCATTATAAATGACGTGGAGTATGCATTAATAACCATTTCATTACTGATGGTACATACGCTAATAGATAGGCACCATGATTGGGAACAGTATATAAAACGGTAAATTGCTAACCCCAGCACAGCATACATTATAGACAAGCGAAGCCCTTTCATTGCATGTAGAACACGTTTTATGAGTTTATCATTTTATACCCATGACCTAACCTACTTCTTTGCAATGTGCGTTCTATTTACAGGTATGCATATTTACACTACTTCAAGCTGAACGTTTTCTCAGCAGAATTCTATAAATTACATTCAGGTGTGTTGCGCGGAAGAAACTATTTGCTTTCGAGAATTGTTGATGCATTTTAGGGGTCGGCATTTGTCTGGAGTAGATGTGAGAAACCACACACACAAAACAAAAAACACCCACATCTAGGATGCGGTGGGAATCGAACCCACTTCTTCTCAATTTTGTCTCAAGAGGCCAAGTACCGGCATACCCCGTCCTAAACATTCTACCCCTCATTATTCCCGTTTCAACGGAGTTGAAGGTGGGAAAGATGTAGAGTGTTTTACGTCCGAATGCCCTTCATGACGCCTACGTCATGAGTGGGATTAATGCGAGATGAAATGACTAAAACTCTGCAAAGAGTTAGAAGGAAGCAGCCTTGGCCTATTAGAGATAGCCTACTATTCCAGCATTTGACTGGAGGCAATACTTACTGATACGATATAGGCCTAGCCTACGCCAGATTTTGGAATTGACTATTGACGATAAGAAAATAACGCAGGAGGGGGAGGGGGGTTGGTTTAGCATGATGTGAAATCTAGCTGTAAGAGATTGGTGTATGGAGAGAAAAGTAAACATTTAAGTCCTATTCTGGAGTCATTTGCGTGAAAGTGCACTGATCCATCTGCTTGCATCTCACAAAGGTGGCCCCGAGTTTAATTCACAACCAATGCAAACATGATTTTCTAAGTTAAAAATGCAGTTGTTGTATCTCAGGTAGAAAGGAGGTCTCGTGTCTAATGCTCGCAAGATTTAAGGCCACTTTAAATTACAAGCACTCCTCCTTTCTATATTCTGCCCTCCAAATACGCTTTACTTTATTTGGTGTCCTTAAAATCACATAATATTCCATTTATAAGAAAGTGTTTTAAAGCATCAGACTCATCGCCATAGATTTATCTCTAAGCCTACTAGAAGTGTTTCTGGACAAACCATCGACAACTCGGTAATACTGAAATCCATTAACATTTAATAGGAAGTTGTAGAGGTTGACCTGGGTCTGGAAAAGGAAATCCTTTCTCTAGAACTCCTCATAGACAACTACTTTACCATAGTCATCTGTTCAGTTTACTTTTCAACAGAGACCAAAATTGGGAAATGCGAGAAATTTTACGCAAGCATAGAATCAAATGCATTACTGCAACAAGCCTATTATAACAGGGAGACTTCAACGTTCCAGAAATAACTCCAACATGTGATTTAAATACACCATGTCTGGTTTCTAGCTCCTTAAATAGTTCCACGTATATTATGAGCTATAATAATATCGTGAATGTTTATGAAAGAACACCTGTACTGTTCTCGATCCCCTCTATTGCTGACAATAGAGAGGAACAACCCCTTGTACCAGAAGATAATACTCAGCATGCTTATGTACGATGCTGGCAAAGTGACGCAACGCCATTCATACTATTTAAAAAAGCGTAATTTTGAATGGCTCTGTTTAAAATATTGCAAGAAGTGTTTTCGTACTTCTGGCAGAGGACCTTCCCGTCTTCTGGATTCAGATTTCACTTTAAAACACTGATAGCTTTTTGACATTTCTCTTTTCCTGGGATACCAAATTTCATCTGGTCTTTCTCACAATCTTAGAACTATCTCCACTTGCCTTTAATATTGTGAAATTCGATATTTTCTTTGTCGGTCATTAGTCACACGTAGACCAGAAATATTTTATTTTTAATAAACGATGTTATTGGTTCTATCTTACAGTTCTTCATTTTATCTCAAAATTGTACTTGCCCATTAACTTATATGTTGCCTAAATTATTATTATTATTATTATTCTGTCTGTATGTCTGTCTGTTAGGTAGTCAGCCCGAAGGCTGGTTGGATCCTCAAAAAGTACCGCCGTTAGGTTATGTGGGTAGATACAAAAAAAACCACGGCAGCGCTATATTGAGGCGTACTAGGCAAGAAGAGGAGAGAGGTAGTTTGTCATTGCTTTCCTCACTGAGTCAGAACAGCAGTACAAACCCTATGAGTAGAACCTTTCACAGCATCCACAGGCACTAACTGAGTCATACCTCAGTAGCTTCCATATAATCACAGCTATGAGTGAGACTGAGACATCGGAGAAAAGCCACATTTTACTCTAGCATGTGCCAACCGACAAATGCAAATGTACTGCACCCATCAAGAGATGGCAAACAGGCCATTATTATTATTAATAATCTATATATATAAAGCCCAAAGTTTGTCTGTCTGTCTGTCTGTCTGTCTGTCTGTCTGTCTGTCTGTTATGTATACAAATCTACACCGTTTCACCGATCTGAACCAAAATTTGTATACTTACCCTTTGGAACCCTGCGGGTAACCCTGTCAACATTAAATTTCGGACAGACCACCCCATGCCCTGCATTTAGGCCCTTTTGCACAAATCTACACCGTTTCACCGATCTGAAACAAAAGTTGTATATTTAACCTTTGGAACCCTGCGAGTAACACTGTCCACTTAAAATTTCGGACAGACCACCCCATTCCCTGCATTTAGGCCCTTTGGTCCAAATCCACACCGTTTCACCGATCTCAACCAAAATTTGTATATTTACCCTTTGGAACCCTGCGAGTAACACTGCCCAATTAAAATTTCTGACAGACCACCCCATTCCCTGCATTTGGGCCCTTTGGTCCAAATCTACACCGTTTCACCGATCTCAACCAAAATTTGTATATTTACCCTATGGAACACTGCGACTAACACTGTCTGCTTGAAATTTCGGACAGACCTCCCCATTCCCTGCATTTAGGCCCTTTGGTCCAAATCCACACCTTTTCACCGATCTCAACCAAAATTTGTTTATTTACCCTTTGGAACCCTGCGAGTAACACTGCCCACTTGACATTTCGGACAGACCACCCCTTTCCCTGCATTTAGGCCCTTTGTTCCAAATCCACACCGTTTCACCGATCAGAACCAAATTTCGTATTCTTACCCTTTGGTACCCTGCGAGTAACACTGTCTGCTTGAAATTGCGGACAGTCCACTCCATTCCCTGCATTCAGGCCCTTTGGCACAAATCAACACCGTTTCACCGATCTGAACCAACATTTGTATATTTACCCTTTGGAACACTGCGACTAACACTGTCTGCTTGAAATTGCGGACAGACCACTCCATTCCCTGCATTCAGGCCCTTTGGCACAAATCAACACCGTTTCACCGATCTGAACAAATTTGTATACTCACCCTTTGAAAGCCTGCGAGTAACACTGTCTGCTTGAAATTGCGGACAGACCACTCCATTCCCTGCATTTAGGCCCTTTGGCCCAAATCTGCACCGTTCCACCGATCTCAACCAAAATTTGTATATTTACTCTTTGGAACACTGCGACTAACACTGTCTGCTTGAAATTGCGGAGAGGCTACTCCATCCCCTGCATTTAGGCCCTTTGGCTCAAATCTACACTGTTTCACCGATCTGAACCAAACTTTGTATACTTACCCTTTGGAACCCTGCGAGTAACACTGTCCACTTAAAATTTCGGACAGACCACCCCATTCCCTGCATTTAGGCACTTTGGCACAAATCTACACAGTTTCACCGATCTCAACCAAAATTTGTATATTTACCCTTTGGAACACTGCGACTAACACTGTCTGCTTGAAATTGCGGCGAGGCCACTCCATCCCTTGCATTTAGGATGTTTGGCACAAATCTACACCGTTTCACCGATCTGACCTCAATATTATATACTTACCCGTAGGAACCCGAAAAGTAACACTGTTCACATTAAATTTCGGACAGACCACACTGTTCCCTGCTTTTTGGCCCTTTGGCAGAAAACTACACCGTTTCACCGATCTCAACCAGATTTTACATAATTACACTTTGGAACTCGCGGAGTAACACTGTCCACTCGAAATTTCGGACAGACCACTCCATTCCACGCATTTAGGCCCTTTGGCACAAATCTACATCGTTCTCCGATCGAAAACAAAATGTGTATACTTACCCTCTGGAACCCGATGAGTAACACTGTCCACTTTAAAATTTGGACAGGCCACTCCATTCCCTGCATTTTGGTCCTTTGGCACAAAACTAATCCGTTTCACCGATCTCAACCAGATTTTACATAATTACCGTTTGGAACTCGACGAGTAACACTGTCCACTCTAAATTTTGGACAGACCACTCCATTTCCCACATTAAGGCCCTTTGGTACAAATCTACATCGTTCACCGATCGAAAACAAAGTGTGTATACTTACCCTTTGGAACCCGATGCGTAACACTGTCCACTTCAAATTTCTGACATACCACTCCATTCCCTGCATTTAGCTCAGGAATTCCTCGGGGTTGCCAGCTTCCTAACTCACCAGTCATGAGCCCTTGAGGGTGTACCAGAAGTGGTTGGTCTACACACACCCTGCCTCTTTGAGGGCCTTGAGCAGAAGACAGGAGATATTATGAAAAGGAAAAGAAGGCAGACCCCTCGAAGAATGAGGGTATCAGGAAAGATGAGACACAGCCAATTAAGGCGGGAAATTGAAAGACTCCCTAGCCCTCGGATACCCTAACACAGTCTGGGTCGGAAGAGAACAAGAGTTGACCAAGGGAGGCCGACAGGAAAGAGAACTGAAATGAGCTCGGCACCAGGAAGTAGAAGCGATGCCAGACTCAGCTGGGGTCCCGTGGTCGCCAACCCACGTCCCACAAGTTGTGAGACCCTGGGGGGGGGGTGTCAGTTGTGAGAATAGCTTGCTGATTCATAGCGAGGTGACATGAGAGTACTTTCCAGAGCCCGTCGTGTTATCTCCTGCTGTCTATGCTGATGCCAGCACAGGGCCGTTGCGAAACAGTGAGTGTATCCGGTCAATCTAATTAGGACGGGGAACCCCGAACGTGTGTCATCATATTTCGTCATCATCTGCGATCATCTCAGGTTCGTGCAGCTTGGACCTATATTCTTTGTCTTTGCCGAGCAGTACGCTCTTTCACTAGACGCATCGAGTACAGGCCTAAGCCAGAAAATAAGGTTGAGACTTTGGAAGACATCGAAGCTAGACACCTGAATTACCTATATCAGTTTTGAAATAACACCATGTTCGTTTAGTAGTCATTTTTTCATTACCTTATTATTATCATCATAAGTGCAAATGACCTAGATGTTACGCGCATCATACCAATAATCACCGCCGCATAAAGTCTTTCGCGACTGTGATTTTTAAAATATTTATTTTTGGTTGGTTCTTAAGTTTAGGGGCTGCGACAACGCGGTCATGTAGCCCCGTGTACTTTGGGTGTGTGTAGAATCTGTCTGATAAGCGGTGTTAATTGTGATGACTGTATTAGTGTGTGTGTTTTTTTAATTTAAGTACAAACTGCAACTTAGAATTCTTCAAATAGTTCGTACTTTTGCCGCCAAGTGCCACCGTCAACGACTACTAGGCCAAGTTCAGAACTTAGCTACTAGACGCCACTGCAGTCGGCTCTTGGCAACGGACGTAGACATCTAAGAGAGTTGTTTACCTATCCAATTTAGCTTCGCAAAGGTGTAATTAGTGGAAGGTTCTTTAACTTGCCATAAATCTGACATGGGACCGCCGGCTTTACTTCCCCTCCGAAGAAAGGCATACTGACGGATTTTTAACGCTCTTAAATAATCCGACGGCTTTGGCCGGGTTTGAATCCGCTATCTTGGGCATAGAAGCTCAGCATGCTACCAAATATGCCACCGAAGCCGCCATATATTTATTTTTATTACAGTACATTGTGTACATTATACGTTGAAGTGTCAATTCAATACCGGTAGTAGTTTCCCTTATCATCCTCATCATAAGAGCAAATGACCTACAGTAGATGTTACGCCCATTACACCATTAACCACCACACACAATAAGTCTTCCTCGCCTGTGAATTTTGAAATATGTATTTCTATTACGGTAGTTTGTAAGTTTGACGTGTCAATTCAACAGTAGTTTTTATTATCATCCTTATCAAAAGGGCAAATGACCTAGATATTACTCCCTCATTGTATTTGGGGGCAAATGACTTAGATTTTAAGTCCATTATATTTCTAAGGAGACCTTCAAACATTATCATCATTCCACCGGGCGAAGCCGGGTACTACTGCTAGTAACAATAATATAATTAATGTCTTACAGAAAATCTGAACTGGATTTGCCATCAGATTCGTGACACATATCACAATGTGTATATTATTAGTATTTAATAAATTTAAATTTAAAGTATTATTATTATTGTTGCAGTAGGACCTTTGATATCTTCATTCACGATAATGATAATGTATGGAACGTGCTCGCTGATTGTCTGCTTCACTTCACATAAAGTAACCCTCAAGAAGTCTCCCGCAGTATATATGGGAAAGTGCATCAAATACATGAAGATACGAAAACAATTGCATACTTCTCCACTTGTCCGCGATGCAATCTCTAGTTTATAATTGGGGTTTAAATCGATCTAAACAACCATTCAATTCACTTCACTGCGATCAAAACTTACAAGACTTGACATAGGTCAGAGCATTACACGCACTCACCTCGACGTTAATCACAGTCCCCCGACTCGACGGTGCCTGAAGTTCGCTTTCTTCTGCTAGTTCGCGCAAGGCAGGCAACTTATCTTCGGCGCACTATTGTCGACCAAAGTATTATGTGCACTCGAGTTTGAAGGTTGTTTGTGAAGTAACCAATAGACCTACATAAAATCCAATCACATCAACATTTTCGTCGTTCTATTTTACGTTAGGTCATATAGGTTTGGATTTTTTAATTTATATTTTAATATTTTTTATCGCAGTTGGAACACAAAAAGTGCACGTTTTTAAGCGTGTTTCAACCATGCGTCACATTTAAGAATTATTATCTCAAAAACCCGTCATCAGATCGAATCCAAATTTTAACACAATATACACTGGAATGCTGCATAACTGGTTTATTAATTTCAAAATCGTGTGTGTCCAAGAAACAAAGTTGTTATCATTTTTGTAAGGTAACTTTTTCTCGGCTCGGGGTGGTTGGAAAATGTAGTTCTTGGTTGCATTGGAATCCTTATACATCGAAAAGTTATGCTGTATGACTGTGAAATACGTAAATTAATTCACTTATTTTATATTGGTTTGTATTTGTACGCGAAAATAACACATGTTTCACCAGCTAGCCGCTCCGGGAAAAGCTGTACAGCGTTGCCGAAATGGTGCCCACACGCATCATGGCGCGTCTCGCTCGGAAGTGATGGGCTCCATCTCAGCAACGCTGTACAGCTTTTCCCGGAGAGGCTAGCTGGTGAACCATGTGTTATTTCCTCGTACAAATACAAACCGATATCAAATAAGTGAATTAATTTACGTATTTCACAGTCATACAGCATAACTTTTCGATGTATAACGATTACAACGCAACCAAGAACTACATTTTCCAACGACCCCGAGCCGAGAAAAAGTTACCTTACAACAATGATAACAACTTTGTTTCTTGGACACAGAAAATTGTGAAATTAATAAACCAGTTATACAACATTCCAATGTGTATTGTGTTAAAATTTGGATTCGATCTGATGACGGACTTTTGAGATAATAATTCTTAAATGTGGCGCATGGTTGAAACACGCTTAAAAACGTGCATTTTTTTGTTCCAACTGCGATAAAAAATATTAAAATATAAATTAAAAAATCCAAACCTACATGAACTAACGTAAAATAGAACGACGAAAATGTTGATGGTATTGGATTTTATGTAGGTCTATTGGTTACTTAACAAACAACCTTCAAACTCGAGTACACATAATACTTTGGTCGACAGTAGTAGATCTCCGATTAATGATGAATTTTTGTTTCACGCTAGTGATAACCGCGGCTAAGATATTCATATTGGGAAGATAACCATCTTACAGAAACAACAGCCATTAACATTATCACAGTCATCATCCACACTGTGTCAAATACAGGACGGCCCATTATTATTTTTTCCCTATTTTGAACAACTCTAGTGACTAAACAAATAAATCTGGAGCTCAGAGTAAAGTAAAATAATAGCCTATAAAAATATTCTAACTACAACTGGCAGTCCGCGGGCATTACCCTCAAATATATTTTGTAATAAAGGAATGCTCTACGTTCAGTAGGGAATTCTCTACAGAGTCACCATGGTATGTTACATATTGACAAAAACAACCTTGTGAGAGTCTCAGAACTCCGCGACGAGGCCGTAAGCGTTAAAATGCGCACCACGACTACGATGGGAAGCTGCAGCAAGACCGGAGATAGGTGGTTCGAATCCCGGTGCTGACAACGGCCATCTAGAATGTGAACTTTCCCTGTTTTACTTGTTTCTATTCTAAACTACATGAATTGTTAAACAGAAAGCAGTAAGTCCATAACTATTCTAAAGGAGACGTGGATATAAAATGTAAAATTGAACCACACAATAATTGAATATGATGTGGGCAACAATGTGCTCGTGAAAATCCAGTTCTTGGGAATAAGATATATTTACAAAATACCTCATCTCCGAAACATATGGCACTACAGCTCAATAACAAAAAGAACAGCAGTCATGCCTTGAAACGAAGGGTTTTTGTTATATTTTCTCCTTCAGTCAGCCCCCAACACTTTTAAAATAGCATGCTCCCCATTTTCACCCTCCACCAGCCATGTGCGCAAGCCAAGCTATGCAGGACCATGTTTATGACTCTCATAATGACTTGATGTGACTTATGTTACAGCTCTCTATAATAAGGTAAACAGGATGATAGTCTGATTAAGGCTTTCACGACCCGGAATATTAGGCTATCCTATGAGTAGGGCCGCTCAGTCGATGACCATACATACGGGGTATCGGGTAGAACGCATTCTTGTGGAGAGTTTCTTGAAACACGTCATGAGCCGCCATTTTCTAGAATGAAATGTATGATTTCGAAGTGTTTTGCAATGAACACTAAGTAACGACACCATGCGGCATCAGCTGATGATTCATATATGCCAGGACACAGATCTAAACGAGTGTGTGATACATCTTTTGATCAGTCACAGCCATACTGAATGTAACATAGGAGGACTTTTGTAGAATGTGATGTTCAATATGTACTGGTTGTTGGATACTAAAATCCATCCTCTTCACAATTTTGTAATATTCAATTATGTTAATGTTTTTTTTTTCTCTAATCAAAATGCTCCCATACGAGAGATTAATTGATCCTTAAAATGCGAGTGTTATAGCCGTTGTAAATAACCTAAAATGTTAGTGCCAGAGAAATAATCCAGAAGACTTTTCATACATAAACATCAGTCATTCTATCAAAATGTTAGTGCTGAATATCAAATAGTCAGCCTAAATGGTCAAGTAGGTACAGTAGCTCAGACCTGCTGAGAGAATTATCTTTATTACATGGGGAACACGGAAGGAGCCTCCCCGAAGAGTGTGTGATTTACATTCGGGCGTTCCCTGAGCAACGGTGATACACCGGCTGATCTTTCCAATCCAGAAGTAACATATATTATTATTATTATTATTATTAAAAATAACATTTAAAAGTCGGGAAAGGTTCTCTTCAGAACCAAAAAATGACCATTATATCTATAAACATAGAGGGTATGTCATCTTGTAAACAACAGCTCACACAAGAACTTTGTCAAACAACGAATTGTGATGCAATATGTGTACAGGAAACTCACAGGGACGCACACCAACCACGTCCTGGAATACCTGGTATGAAATTGGCAGTAGAGAGACCGCATAGACAATATGGTAGTGCTATCTTCGTCAAGCCAGATCTCCAGATACTGTACTTTCAACATCAATTACTAAAGAAAATGATATAGAATTAATCTCAGTGGAATTGAGCAATTCGGTTACAGTTTCCATCTATAAACCTCCTTATGTAATATTCTCATTCATGCCACCTAGCAATCTCAATGATCAGAAAGTTTCTTTCTTCATTGGCGATTTCAATAGTCATAGCAGTATTTGGGGATATGCACAAGGCGACGAGAGTGGAGAGTGTGTCTTAGAAAGGGCTGAGGAGCACCATTTATCTCTTATCCATGATAGCAAGCTCCCTTCCTCTTTTAATAGTAGTAGATGGAAGCGGGGTTATAATCCAGACCTAATTTTTGTGAGCGAAAATATAGTTCATCAGTGCGTTAAGTCTGTATGTGCCCCTATCCCGAATACACAGCATCGTCCAATAATGTGTCAACTGGTAGCTGCCATTAGACCCCAAGAGGTCTACTTTAAACGGAGATACAATTTTAAGAAAGCCAACTGGGAAAGATTCATCAACTTACTAGACGCGAAGATCAAACCACTAATTCCAATTCCAGAAGAATATCAACAGTTCAATAATATTATTCGTTAGTGTTCAAGAGCTGCAGTCCCTAGAGGTTGCAGAACACACTACATACAAGGCCTAACTCGGGAAACCTCTGCTCTCCTATCAGAGTATCATAACTTATTCGAAGAAAACTCTTTCAGCAATGATACCATCACAATGGGACAACAGGTGATTTCTTCAATTTCTGGAGCAAAACGGGAACAGTGGTTAAGGATGATGGAATATATTGACTTGAGCATGAGTAGTCAAAAAGCTTGGCGATTACCCAGTAGTGATCCTAATAAAACATCTACACATTCCACTGTTACAGCAAACCAAATTGCACATCAACTTCTACAAAATGACGATCATCTAATCGATGTCGACTTCAGAATAAAGGAATTGAGAGGGATTACGAGCAGGAGACTGATACACTCACTGTACCATTCACTTTATCTGACAAGGGGAAGATACGATGCATGGGTCACCGATTCGAACCATCTTTAGTACACGTGGAGGGCATGACTAGGCGTATACCAGGTGCAAGTAGTAAAGTGCGCTTCTCAGCCGTTTCCGAGAAATTAATTATAAATTATTTTTTAATTGCTGTACGGCGTTCATGTGCGCTGTACGTTAACATGAAGTCAAGGAGCGCGTGGTGCAGTGGTAAGAGGCCTGCTTCGTAAGCGTGGGATCACTGGATCGAATCCCACCGGTGAGTCTTTTGTTTTGTTTTTGTAAATATAGGCAATTCGTACAACTGTAGGTGTCGTGAATAATGTTCATTGTGCAGTCAATTGTAATAAAGTGTTTTGTGAGCGGGAAAAGGAATTCTGAAATCATCGTATGGGGGTCAACGTTTGTGACATTACATACTGTACAGTATCGGCATTGCAAATACATTGGTATTTTACACAGTCAGGTATACATTTATACGTTGAAGGCCCAGTCTGTTCCGTTCATTGCACGTCTGTAAACCATCAGACCACCCCGTAAGCAGTGACTCTTGCTATGGGTATTGGTTGGAAATTGACAATGGTTAAAGAAAAAAAAAAGGACGACGCTGCAAAGGCTCACCGGTGGGATTCGAACCAGCGATCCCGTGCTTACGAAGCAGGACTCTTACCGCTGCACCACGCGCTCGTTGGATTCTTACTAGCGTACAACGCACATAGACGCCGCTTTGTAATTGCAATTAATTAATTACTCGGAAACGGCTGAGAAGCGCATCTTACTACTTGCACCTGGTATATGCCTGGTCATGCCCTACACGTGTACTAAAGATGGTAAGAATCGGTGACCCATGCACCGTATCTTCCCCTTGTGAGTTGAATAGAGCAATAGATCAGCGTAAGAATGGTAAGGCTGCCGGCTTGGATGAAATATGTGTTGAGCAAGTAAAGCAATTTGGACAATGGTTATTAGAATTGTACAATAACTGCATAAGCACCTGCAAGTTACCACGTGTGAGGAGGAAAGCTTAGAGTAATTGCAATTCTCAAACCAGGAAAAGATCCAAACGATCCGAAAAATTACAGGCCTATCTCACTGTTGTGTCATCCATACAAGATCCTAGAACGGATGATCCTTGAAAGACATACACCGATCATCGAATCTCTCCTCATTCCAGAGCAAGCCGGATTTCGCAAAGGGAAATGTTGTACCTCACAGGTTCTCCATCTGACACAATATATTGAAGATGGTTTTGAAAATCATAAAATCATAGGGGTGGCTTTTATCGATTTATCTGCTGCATATGATACAGTTAATCATCGTATACTGTTGCGCAAATTATATAACATGACAAAGGACCACAAGACGACTCAAATCATTAGTAATCTTCTTCAAAATCGTAGGTTCTTTGTCGAATTTCAAGATCAGAACAGTCGATGGAGGAAACAAAAGAATGGCTTGCCACAAGGCAGTGTTCTTGCCCCAATACTCTTCAATATTTATACGAATGACCAACCTCTTCCAGTTGATACCAAAAGCTTCATATACGCGGATGATTGAGCTATTGCTACTTAAGGTACTCATCGACACTACTGAAGACATTTCATTACAAGTTATCTTATTTTCTTGAAAGTGATATCACTGATTCCAAGAATATAAACTAGTGGTTTTTTGCCAAAAAAGAAAAATTAATTAAATTTGGGGGGTCTTTTTCAAAGATTAATCAAAAAATAACGTGCATTTTTAGGACGCGATATCTTTGCTCTTTTTCAACTTAATTGAGTCATTGTTGTCGCAAATTGATCTGCTGTATGTTCGGAATGTTGTATAGCAGAATCGTTTTTGTATCATTGATTGAGGCAAATATATTAGCTTTGTTTTACAATTAACGTTATTTTGATTGAAAAAATAAATTAATTGGGGGGGGGGGGGGAGGACCCCCTAATTTCAATTTAACAGCTTCATTCTGCTTTACAACATAGCTGCATTATTTGTCTATATTTTAGTTTTTAAATGAAACTAATATCTGCATTCTAAGTGGACATTTTAACTGCCCAAGTCAAGACAAATATTGAAAAAAATGAAGTGAGAGAAATCGTAACTTTAAGTTGAGGTACACATTTAGAGTAAAGAATCTTAATTGTCAACTCCTAAAAACTGCCTTTTCTTTGGATTTTAGGTCAATCTTCTGCATTCTCCGACCTGAGAGTATCTCCTACATTATTTTAGTTCTGGAGTAGACTGTTTCAAAGCCAGATTAATATGTGCTTTATCTGCTACACCTATGCGTCAAAGTGACAGCTGCTGAAAAGCGTGCACACCGATCATTAAAGTGAATATAAATGAGCTAAACAACAATAAAACTAGTATAAACTATATATTTCTGGAAACTAGACAGGACATACTGTCGAATAAGACAAAAAAATCAAAAATTTTCTTGAAAATGACTAATGGAAGGGTCGATGAGTACCTTAAGCAAACAGCTTTGAGACTATAGAAGGTAAGGTATCAGAGGCTCTTTCTGAACCATCATACTACTACAGAGGAAACCAATTGAAGGCTAATCCATCTAAAACTCAGGTATGTGCATTCCATCTAAAGAACAGACAGCATTCAAGGAAATTACAGGTAGCATGGGAAGACACTCGACTAGATCACTGCCAAACACCTAAATATTTAGGTGTAACATTGGATCGTGCTCTCACCTATAAACAGCATTGCATAAACGTCGAGCAGAAAGTGTCAGCCAGAAACAACATCCTTCGCAAACAGTCAGGAACAAATTGGGGTGCACAGCCAAAGTCGATGGAAACTGCCGTCCTGGCTCTGTGTTACTCCGCTGCAGAGTACTCTTGTCCTGTTTGGTACAGTTCCAGTCATGCTATACAAGTTGACACTTCTCTAAATGAAACTTATCACTGGCTGTTTGAGACCAACACCACGAGATAGAATCTACTGTTTGGCTGGAATCGCCCCACCAGATATTAGAAGAGAAGTTACAGTCATGACTGAGAAAACCAAAGCAATTACCTCATGCGCACACCCATTGTACGGATATGAACCTGCCCATCGACGACTGATGTCTAGGAGGAGATTCCTGAATACAACAGAAGATCTACATGAATCTGCTAAGTCCACAATGTTAAGATTATGGAGATCTAGAAAATCTCAACTTGATGGCTGGGTCCTACCAACTGAACATCTTCCCCCAGTACATGAGGAACACTGGTCTACGTGGAAGTCATTCAACAGGCTTCGCACTGGTGTTGGTAGATCAAGAACCAATATGTTAGAGTGGGGTTTGATATGTGCATTATTAAGTACCATATTTTTAAATGTAAAATGTATACTTCTGATACGAATAAATAAATAATTTTTTATTACATGCCAAAAATGAAGTGCTTACTGAAATCGTTAATTTCTCTTGTTAGTTGTTGCCTTCTTAAGTCTGTGCGGTTGAAGTATGGGAACCATATTGATGAATGGGGTTTGGGCAGATACTTCGTTTGTATTGATACTTGACAGACCATAAAATCCAACAAGATCTCTGTTACATCCTATAGAAAAACCAACATTTTTTGATAACTGGTAACTCTCATAAGTAATTGAAATATTAGAAGTCATTATTCAGTGTTGCCTAGTAATCTTTTAAGTAGTACAACTAAAACGAAGATCTCCGTATATGATAAACAAATACCAAGGTGTCCCAGATAATAGGCGCAGCTCGTTTTCAGAGTAATAGGCTATCGACATATAATTGTAGCCTAATAATATTACTGACACTCTGTTAAGTGGAACTAGGCAACACTGAAACCTGAAAATATTGGCACCAGCAAATATTCTAGGTTCATGCGATGTAAGTTGCAGGATTTCGCCCTGATGTAGGCTACAAAATTGAGCTCCAAGTAGGATTTTAGTACACCTGGCCCCTTTTTGCTATGTTGGGTTTACCTACCAACATTATTGGACGTTTCTTGAAATAAATAAAAATAAATAAGAACAGCCTTACAAATCCCGTAAGGGCTATGGTCTCCTGCATTGCAGAGACACTGCTCAGTTTTACTCATCAGGTTAGCAAGTCCTGAGGAGCATAATTTGGTCCAAGCGATCCCGTTGTCCTAGCGTTGGCACACATACTACATTTCGGCGTGGTTTACGGTAGGAGACTTGTCACTTCTGTATCAGATAGTCGCTTCTTCCCCCCTTTGGATGTTTGGCTACAGTTCAGAATGCATCTTCGCAAATAAGACATCTAACCGAAGTTTTTCTGGAATGGCTGTCCGAATGCCGAATGACTTGCCACTTCTACAGTATTACACGTATACACCTTTGGCACCTGTAGGATGTGTGTGTGTGTGGGGTGATGTCACACCAAATGTCTTACTGCTTCTGTGACACATATGGTTAGTCCCCTCGGTATGAATAGTCACCTTCTTGAAATAAACGACTGTAATTTCTAGGATCAAGATATTTCGATCATAATCCACCAGAATGACAAAAGCGATATAAAGGACTGAAATAACTGAATAATTCCTTAATTAATTGATGCTTAAGTAGCCAGCGGCGTAGCCATGCTCGTTAAATCAGACACCACGGCCGCGAAGACAGCTGCGGAAAGTTCGAAGATCGGAGGTTCGAATCGCAGCGCTTACAGCGGCTATCCTGAGTGTGGTTTTCCCCCCAGTTTTTCACACTCCCTCCAGGCAAATGCCGGGATAGTACCTCACTTCAAGTCCCGGGGCACCTACCCCATCCCTGTCCCTAATAGTCACACACACTACTATAGACATCACAGAAATACAGGTTATCTAACAAAAGTTCAACACACACCCAACTATATGGGACTGATGACCATGATATCTCATGTTTCCTAAAATGAATTAACAACAACAAAGGCTAGACGTTGTCACAGGCACCAGGAAAATGTACGTTCTAATCCTTATTAGTCTCATTTCTGGGAAAGATGACCTTTTTGTTCCATCCTTAGATCAACAATCATCATCAAGCATCGTGTTTCTATGGGGCCAGAGATGAGATGAATTTCTATGTCACAGATGGATTTTACGGCCGGTTATCCTTCCTGACGTCAACGTAATGAGAGATTAAATGAAAAATTATGAATGAAATTGGGTGTTGTTGTTGTTGTTTGAGTCTTCAGTCTTTTGACTGGTTTGATGCAGCTCTCCATGCCTCCCTGTCCTGAGCTAATCGTTTCATCTCTACATAGCTCCGACACCCTACATCCGAGGCAATCCGTTTAACATATTCTAACCTTGGTCTACCCCTACAGTTTTTGTCCTCGACCCTTCCTTCCATAACTAAGCTTGCTATTCCTGGGTGTCTTAGTATGTGTCCTACCAACCTATCTCTTCTCTTCATTAGCAGTCGCCAGAAACATCTCTCCTCTCCCACTCGTCTTAATACCTCTTTGTTTGTAACCCTATCTACCCATCTGATCTTCATCATTCTCCTGTAACACCACATTTCAAATGCTTCAATCCTCCTCTTTTCTGCTGCACCAATAGTCCAAGTTTCACTTCCATAGAGCGCCACGCTCCAGACAAAGGCTTTCAAAAATGACTTCCTAATACCTAAATTATGCCTTTTTTGTAGAAATGCTTTCTTTGCCTGAGCCAACCTACTTTTAATATCCTCTTTGCTTCGTCCATCACTGGTTATTCTGCTTCCCAAGTAACAGAAGTCTCCTACTTCCTTCAGCTTTTCACCTGCCAATTTGATCTCCATAGAGGTTTCTGATTTATTTCGGCTGCATTCCAGTATTTTTGTTTTACATTACTTATTTTCATCATGAATTCTTTCCGTAAGACGGAGTCCATACCAATCAAAAACTCATTCAAATCCTCAGGCTTGTCGGCCAAGATGACGATGTCATCAGCAAATCTCAGACTTGAAATTATTTCTCCTTGAATCTTCACTCCCACTTTAAAATTTTCTCTAATTTCCTTCATTGCTTGTTCAATGTAAAGATTGAAAAGTATGGGTGATAAGTTGCAGCCTTGCCTTACACCTTTCTGAATACCAGCTTCTCTCTCATGTCCTTCAACTCGAATGACTGCTGTCTGGTTTCTGTACAGATTGTATATCACCCTCCTATCCCTGTACTTTATTCCAATCGATTTCAAAATGTCAAACAATTTAGTCCAAACAACGTTATCAAAAGCCTTTTCTAAGTCTACAAAAGCCATGAACGTTCTCTTATCTTTCCTTATGCTACCTTCCAAAATCAGCCTAAGACTTAGTACAGCTTCCCTTGTTCCTACATTTCTCCTGAAACCAAACTGGTCTTCACCCAACTCCGAGAGGATTTGGAAGGAAACGTCAGTGTATAAAAGCATTTTTCTGGAGTTGAAAATGGAAATCTACGGTTAACCATTTCAAAGACAATACAGGGAAATACAGTTTTTATGTCCCCACTCCCCCAAAGGCTGATACCGCTGATAAGAGCAATATTATGGAAAGTGAAGATTTTACGGAATGTTCACTGGCAGCTGAGTAACGAGTTGGTTGTATTTTAGCACAGTTCGTTTCCCAAGAGTAGACGAATAATGTGATTGTTACCACGAAAGACTTTCCTGGTAGTAATTAGTGCTCAGCTTAGTCGAGATTAAATCGTTGTTTCTCGTTAGCAGGTCCAGATACTATTTGCTTACGGGAAAGTATTCTATCAAGCCATCTAATACTGTTACTAATTCAGTTCAGTGGCTTAGGACATCTTAGTCACTAGCCCTGTCTACTTAAATGTGTGTTGAACTAGTTTGATAAAACCAGTGTTTCTCTTGTGACTGTAGAATTAGGATAGGTGCCCCGGGACTTGATATAATCAATCTCCTCGGCATTTGCCAGGAGGTAGCGTAGAAATTCCCGGGGTAAGAAGGCCACAGTCAGCGCAGGGATTCAAATCTTTGATCTCCGATCTTTTAGTTCCCGCTTGCAGTCGTAGTGTGTGACTTAAATTACCTGTAAGTGCTGTTTTGGTTTTAAGTGATTAATACCGAATGCCGAGTTTGATTAACGTCATTTTTTAAGTAGCACACTGCACTTGTTTAGATTTCTTAACAATTTTGAGTAATTTAAAACTTTGGAAGTAGGCCTACGGTAAATCTAGTTTGCAAAACTTTACGCCCCCCAGTTTATCTATTCATCTAGCGGAACCACAGAGGTTTTAAGTACGGTAAACACCTTATTTAACGCTTCGACGCTTTCTTTTCGAGGTTCAAATTTAGGGTGATTTAATGATTTTATTATATGACTGTACTGAGTTGATTATCCATTTTACAAATTGTATTCTCTAAAGCAGGCGTTCTCAACCTTTTTGAGACTGTAAACACTACCCTCATGCTATGTACTCGAGTGCCGTTAAATTGAATATAATAATGTATGTATGTCTACCCCTTATTATTCTCGTTTTCCAACGGGGACGGGGATGAGATGCGATGGAAGTCTTTGTGGCGATGGTTTTTACGGCCGGATGCCCTTCCTGACGCCAACCTCATGAGAGGAGTTAATGAGAGATGAAATGAAGGATGGTGAATGAAACTGGGCAAGGATGGGGAAGGAAGCGGCCGTGGCCTGTCAGAAGGTACCGTCCCAGAATTTGCCTGGTGTTGAAAATGGGAAACCACGGAAAACCATTTCAAGGACGGCTTTAGCCAGCATAGCCACTACTGTCGGTGAATATAATAATAATAATAATAATGCAACAAGCTTGCGTCTTTCTTTCTCTTTCCTATCTCTATAGTAGTGTGTGTATTTATAATGCTAGTGAGGATTGGGAAGGAGGCGGCCGTGGCCTTAAGTTAGGAACCATCCCGGCATTTACCTGGAGTAGAAGTGGGAAACCACGGAAAACCACCGTCAGGATGGCTGAGGTTGGAATCGAACCCACCTCTTCTTAGTCTTGCCTCACGAGGCTGAGTGGACCCCGTTCCAGCCCTCAGACCAGGATTAAATTTATTGGCAGAGCCAGGAGTCGAACCCGGACTTCCGGATCGACAGCAAAGAATGCTAGCCACTACACTAGGACGTGGACAAGTACGCTTTATTACTTAGTGTTTGCACTATGTTGTGCAGCGCAACAAAACAAAGAAATTATGTTCGGGGTGGGTCTGCATATAGCAAGTGGGTCTCCCAAAAATCCATGTTACTGCAAACAATTAGTGGGAGGCCATTCATCTTACTAGTCTGGCAACAGAGACGGGATTATCATGTTGTTGATGTATTCCCTCCCTCTCCGTGAAATCGGGCTTCAATTATGACCTGTCCTAGTGTCCTCCACTTGGATAACAATTGACTGCACGTCTGTTACAAGCTATCTTGTTTACGTTTCACATATCTCTTGATACACACCAAACCAGTTCGTCACGAGCCATGTTCTCATTTCCTGGTTTCTTGTTTTACGCCCAGTAAAATGCTTGCAGGTATTGTTGCCGAACGCGATGTCCTTTACCTCCTGTTCTTTTCCAAACCACGCACCCTTTACCATACATTTTTCACGTCTTTCCGCGCCTCCTGACCTGGGCCGGCTTTCTAATCATTTCGCACCCACCCTGTGGTTTTAAAATTAATGTTAAGAAATGACCGCCATCACCCGATACCTATATGTACCTGAATCTACTCCTAAATCCCTATGCTTGATATACCGCACGTGAAAATCAAACTCAAATACTTTTCAGTCGGCCAACACGATTGTACCAAAATGGTAATGGGTGTTATTTCCTAAACCTGAATAAAATTATATGAGATTTAATTTCGATCACCAAGCGATCATCATCGGATCCTTTAAATTAATCTACGAATATGTGGGTTAAGATATAACCACTATTTCAGTTACAGAAGTTTATTTTATCTTAAGTAACTTGGCACGTTTGTCAGTACAGTATTATGTGATTTTTTTGTCATGAATTGAATTTGGACTGTGAATTGTGACAGAAGCTGAACGAGAACGAACACATCTCCCAAATAACCAGCTAAGCACTTTAATCCATATCCAAGTTAGAGCAAGGAAAGCTTGTAGTTTTACGGGACCTCCTTTTTATGAGGAATCCGAACCACAGGTCATGGCATTTCGCTTCGAAAATCTCAGATGTATTGACCGGGAATCGAACCCGGACTACCTTTGTGAGAGGCCAACAGCTTGACCGCTGGGCCACCACGCCCCGCACCAATTTAGACACCAATCTGACTATTTACTAACCATTACACAATAAACAGTAAACTAACATTATCATAACAAAATACCACATAATACTAACAAACCTGAGAAGTTACTCAAGTTTACAATAAACGTCTGTAACTAAAATAGTGTACTGTATATGCTGTATAAGAGAAAACCGTTCCTTTCGTCATGAATCAAAATCCATGTTAACCGTTATCACCCAATATCTAGATGTTTATGAATCTACTCCTGAAGCATTATAGTTTGACATAGGTTTAAATAAGAGCAAACCGTTCCTTTCGTCATGAGTCATAGCCAGGACTATCCGGCAAAACTCCGTCGAGAAACCCGTATCTACTGCGCTACAGTGTAATATAAATCTCATTTAATGCATGACAGAATGTATAAGAAGAAATACTCTTTTCTTTCAATGGCATCGAATATAATTACATGTCAACCTTCTAACGACTCGGTTGCATAAATTCACACCACACTGTAATTAGCTATGTCAATGGACGAGTCTTTTCCCAATCAGGTCCCAATCAATGACAGTGAGTTGCTCCAACAGTGTAATAATTATCTAGCAAGAGGTTTTGCTAAATAATTATTTTTGGAACGACAGGGCAACACATGAATGGGAATTGTCAGCCGACCATGAAATTACTAGTTTCTCCAGCGATTGAATGTAGTTGGCGATAAGCACAAAGAATCGGGTCTATCTCGCTCCCTACTATTGTTTCTCCTTTCACTGCGCCAGAAGCTTTATCACGACGTCAAGTATGACTCTTGCAAAGAATGGCGACATGCATGCGTCTTCCTTGGAGAAACCACAACACACATATTTGTATTATTATTACTACTATTATTGCTATCATTAACATCATCAGTTTGCTAGAAACATTGTTTTAAAGACGTATTATTCTCCACCTGGCAGGGTATCAGGCTTGTTCGGAGACGGACATAGACTAATATCCACAAAGTCGTCAAGGTTTCAGGTCCATTTCGTCCCATTCCTCAATAGCGGTTCGGCGTAGGTCCTGCAGATTGCTAAGTAGGACGGTTCAACCTGTTGGATATTACCCACAGTTTTTAAGATGGTACCCGGGCAGAACTGCAGTATATGCCGCAACTTAATCAAGAAAGGTCAATCGTCTGATAGCACCTTATGGCCAATCATAACACCGATTAGCTTGTCACGGTGGGTGAGTGGTTAACGTGTCGGATTACCAACCCCAAGCTTGCAGGTTCGCCCCTGGCCGTGGTAAGTGATTTTTGAAAGGCGACAAAAATCACGACATGGATGTCATACGTTGTTGGTATGTTAAAGAACCAATTTGAATTCAATGCCGTGTTCAATGGCAAACTTAATCTCGAGATTTTCCGCCAACACAAAGTTCCTCCATTCTCTACTAGAAAGCGCTGTAGTGTCAAGGAGCTTAGAAATCTAACCTCCTTGGCTTTCATAGCGTTCAAAGGAACGACGAAATTCGACATGCAAGCTGCCCTCTGGGTGTCAATTAACAAAGCTTGCATACGATTATTATTTTATAACACCGGTCTTCTGCTGTTCTATATGCTGCCACAGCTTTAACTTCCTACCATTGTTGTTGTTGTTGTTTCATTTGAAAGGCTTGGGCATCGCCGTGCACCCGGATATATAATATATACAGTGTTATCCAGCTAAGAGGGCCACCTCAAATATCTATGGCACCGTTTCAGATATCATTATTCTGTTTTTCAAATTCTTAAATCGTATGAAGGGGCTCATACAACACGGTGCATTTCGCCCCCAACACATACCTATTTACCGAGTAACCGGTAGCACTTTGGTTTTTTAAATGGAACTATACTAATTTCATCCACTAGAACAACTAACAATCAAGTGACAAGTTCAGTGATGTGCTTATTTTGCAAAGCCGAAGAGTTCTTTTAGAGATATTAAAGGTTTCCATATGCGTCGGCATTAGACAGAAATCTATGCTCTAGCCGCTGGAATGTGGAGTGCATGATTCTCTTGCGTGATCCACTCCTTGCTGACAAACTCACAAACCAAATTTTTCCATTCATAGCATACTGTGATCTGTACATTTAAAAAAATGTTTGATGGTTAACCTGACTCGTAGGAATTAACATTAGACGAAACGTTCGCAATGAACTAAATGGGCGAGTTTTGGTGCATTTCTAATTTCTTATGTACATTAAGTCAATGTTGCAGGTCCGTTAGAACTAAAAAAATCCGTATTTATTATGTATCCTCTTCATTGAAGTGTTAGCTTGCCAGGGTGGGTGAGTGGTTATAGTGTCGGACTACCAACCTCAAGATTGCAGGTTCGCCCCTGGCCATGGTAAGTGATTTTTGAAGGCGACAAAAATCACGATACTCATGTCATACGTTGTTGGCATGTTAAAGAACCCATTTGAATTCAGTAGGCCGTGTTCAATGGCAAAATTAATCTCGGGATTTTCCGCCAACACAAAATGCCTCAATTCTCTACTTGAAAGCGCTGTAGTGTCAAGGAGTTTAGATATCTAACCTCCTTGACTTCCATAGCGTTCAAAGGAACGACGAAATTCGACATGCAAGCTACCTTCTGGGTGTCAATTAGCAAAGCTTGCACCAGGCACCCGAGGCCATACGATATTATTATTATTATTATTATTATTATTATTATTATTATTGAAATGTTTTCAGATATTTCCTCCAGGATTCAGGACAGGGAGAAAGGCACACGTACATAAGAGACTGGATTTTGTAAATGTACAAATCACAGCATGATCTGAATGGAATAAATTCGGTATATGAGTTTGTCAACAAGGAGTGGGTCACGCAAGAGAATCATGGACTCCACATTCCAGCGGCTAGCGCATCGCTTTCTGTCTAACCTTTAATATCTCAAAATGTACTCGTCGGATTTGCAAAATAAGCACATCACTGAACTTGTCACTTGATTCTTACTTGTTCTAGGGTGTGAAATTAGTATAGTCCCATTTAAAAAACTAAAGTTGCTATCGGTTTCTCGGTAACTACGCATATGCTTGGGGCGAAATGGACCGTGTTGTAAAAGCCCCTTAATACGATTTAAGAATTTGAAAACAGAATGACGATTTCTAAAACGATTCCGTAGATATTTGAGGTGGCCCTCTTAGCTGAATAACCCTCTCTCTATATACAAATTAATAAATAAGTAAATAATTTGTCTGATAGCCTGCGTTATTGTGGTGTCTAGTAGTAGTAGTAGTGTATTTGCAATTCAGGCAAGGATTGAGAAGAAAGTGGCCGTAGCCTTGAGTTAGGAACCATCATCGCGGCATTTGCCTGGACTAGAAGTGGAAACCCACGGAAAAACTCTTCCAGGATGGCAGAGGTTTTACCCCGTTCTAGCCCTCAGACAAGAATTATATTGTATATTGGCTTTCACGGCCGGTGAATTAAAACTCAGCAATTCTTCTAGGTTTGTGCCGTGTCTTGTGTAGGGTTTCGACTAGGACACCAAGCTGACTCATCGGCGGGCTCTTGGTGTCCCCGTCCGGACCCCCACTGGAGTAACGAACTGTGCGCTACCTCCCTTTATATAGAGTGCAACTGCACTCCTTGACTGCGACAACTAAAAGCTCAAGCAGCCTGAACCTCCCTATAAAGGCTTCCAAAAAGATGGTATATTGGCTTTCACGGCCAGTGAATTAAAACTCAGCAATTCTTCTAGGTTTGTGCCGTGCCTTGTGTGGGGTTTCGCCTGGGACACCAAGCTGGCTCAACGGCGGGCTCTTGGTGTTCCCGCCCGGACCCCCACAGGAGTGACGAACTGTGCGCTACCTCCCTTTATATAGAGTGCAACTGCACTCCTTGAATGCGAGAGCTAAAAGCTCAAGCAGCCAGAACCTCCCTATGAAGGCTTCCAAAAAGATGGTATATTGGCTTTCACGGCCGGTGAATTAAAACTCAGCAATTCTTCTAGGTTTGTGCTGTGTCTTGTGTGGGGTTTCGCCTAGGACACCAAGCTGGCTCATCGGCGGGCTCTTGGTGCCCCACCCAGACCCCCACAGGAGTAACGAACTGCGCGCTACCTCCCTTTATATAGAGTGCAACTGCACTCCTTGACTGCGAGAACTAAAACCTCAAGCAGCCTGACCCTATGAAGGCTTCCAAAAAGATGGTATATTGGCTTCCACGGCCGGTAAATTAAAACTCAGCAATTCTTCTAGGTTTGTGCCGTGTCTTGTGTGGGGTTTAGCCTAGGACACCAAGCTGGCTCATCGGCGGGCTCTTGGTGTCCCCGCCCGGACGCCCACAGGGATAACGAACTGCGCGCTACCTCCCTTTATATAGAGTGTAACTGCACTCCTTGACTGCGAGAACTAAAAGCTCAAGCAGCCTGAACCTCCCTATGAAGGCTTCCAAAAAGATGGTATATTGGCTTTCACGGCCGGTGAATTAAAACTCAGCAATTTGAACCGTTTTTCTTTTCCACCTGTAGTCTTCCCTTTTTTTTTTCTTCGGCGTGTCAATTATCGGAATTGTTCTCTTTTCGTCTTGGTTATTACTGGCCAGAATAGCCGAGAAGATCAGTGGACATTTCTATAATTGCTCATCAAGGTTCGTTATAGTGATTTCTTGCTATGCCGAATCATGATTAGTGGCACCTCTTACCTTTTTATCTTCTTTTTCCGTCTCCTGGGACAACCCCTTGTTACTCTCTAGGCAGTCTTCTGTTTTTTTTTCTATCCTGGTAGGACCTTTTTTGTTTATGCACCCGCTCTCATTTTCGAGATGCCTTGCTTTTCTATCCGTTTTTCCCCGTTCGTTTGTGTTTTTTTTATAAAGGTGCGCGTAGAGGTGCGAATCTAGTTCATTTAATGTAATTCCGTGATGCCGGATTAATGCTGATACCATCAAGGTAGGTTACGTATTTTTGTCTTTGCTCATTGTATGGAATACTAGGGCGTTTCGCCTATTCTAGTATGTACATGGAGTATCTGTTTCATTCCCGTTATTCTTTGTCCCCATTTGGTCGTAACGTTTTGTGTAGGTATTTGGTCTGGTTTACTGAGTAACGTGTGTTCAACAGTAAGACCTATGCCGTATCTCTTATCTTTTTGTTTGCCTCTTATCTTAGGATTGCGTTTTCATATGCAAGTCCATGAGTTTGGCTTAATCCCTTTCTGACGTAACTTATTTTGATGGGTATCTTTTATTTTGTGTTGCAATACCTTTCTCGTAATTATTTTTAATATCGGTTACTTGCCCCTTTTTGTGTTTATTCTTTTACGTCATATCTACGCGCGCTTTTATTAATACTCCGTCCCTCTCGCACTCCCTCATCTCCTTCAGGGCTATTTGAGCAACCGTTCGCTCCTTTGACGGTAGACTCACTTTCCCCGACTCTTTGTCTAGCCCTTTTAATCTTTATTTTTCCCAATGTAATTTTACTCTTTACGAGTATAGTTTCCCAGATGTGTTCCCCCCTTTATCGTTATCTCCTACCGATCATGACATTTACGTTTCGATCCTTTCGCCCGTTATTTTACCTAATATCACATATTTGACGTCCGCTTAACCTCATTCATATCATGTAATGCTTCCTCGTCATTCCTTGATGTTATCTCTTTGGTCAATACATTACCTCTTCTTTGCCTATGTGTTGAGTATGTGTACATTATTCAGTCTTTATTTCTTTAGGCTAAGCTAAACTAGGCCCATAATGTATAGCGCATTCGAATAGAACTTGCATTCACATGGCAGTGAATGTACGTTCAATCCATCGCTTCTGATACCTTCATAACCTTAGTCCGGTTTAATGGGCCCAGCGCCAGGCTAATCGGTACACACTTCCACTGCGAACTACATCTTGCGAAAGGCCAGACGGCACAAATTCTTCTAGGTTTGTGCCGTGTCTTGTGTGGGGTTTCGCCTAGGACACCAAGCTGGCTCATCGGCGGGCTCTTGGTGTCCCCGCCCGAACCCCACAGGGGTAACGAACTGCGCGCTATCTCCGTAGAGTGCAACTGCACTCCTTGACTGCGAGAACTAAAAGCTCAAGCAGCCTGAACCTCCCTATGAAGGCTTCCAAAAAGATTGTATATTGGCTTACACGGCCGGTGAATTAAAACTCAGCAATTCTTCTAGGTTTGTGCTGTGTCTTGTGTGAGGTTTCGCCTAGGACACCAAGCTGGCTCATCGGCGGGCTCTTGGTGCCCCACCCAGACCCCCACAGGAGTAACGAACTGCGCGCTACCTCCCTTTATATAGAGTGTAACTGCACTCCTTGACTGCGAGAACTAAAAGCTCAAGCAGCCTGAACCTCCCTATGAAGGCTTCCAAAAAGATGGTATATTGGCTTTCACGGCCGGTGAATTAAAACTCAGCAATTTGAACCGTTTTTCTTTTCCACCTGTAGTCTTCCTTTTTTTTTTCTTCGCGTGTCAATTATCGGAATTGTTCTCTTTTCTTCTTGGTTATTACTGGCCAGAATAGCCGAGAAGATCAGAGGACATTTCTATAATTACTCATCAAGGTTCGTTATAGTGATTTCTTGCTATGCCGAATCATGATTAGTGGCACCTCTTACCTTTTTATCTTCTTTTTCCGTCTCCTGGGACAACCCCTTGTTACTCTCTAGGCAGTCTTCTGTTTTTTTTCTATCCTGGTAGGGCCTTTTTTGTTTATGAACCCGCTCTCATTTTCGAGATGCCTTGCTTTTCTATCCGTTTTTCCCCGTTCGTTTTTTTTTTTTATAAAGGTGCGCGTAGAGGAGCGAATCTAGTTCATTTAATGTAATTCCCTGATGCCGGATTAATGCTGATACCATCAAGGTAGGTTACGTATTTTTGTCTTTGCTCATTGTATGGAATACTAGGGCGTTTCGCCTATTCTAGTATGTCCATGGAGTATCTGTTTCAGGGGCTACATGACCGCGTTGTCGCAGCCCCTAAACTAAGGAACCAAAACTATCTGTTTCATTCCCGTTATTCTTTGTCCCCATTTCGTCGTATCTTTTTGTGTAGGTATTTGGTCTGGTTTACTGAGTAACGTGTGTTTAACAGTAAGACCTATGCCGTATCTCTTATCTTTTTGTTTGCCTCTTATCTTAGGATTGCGTTTTCATATGCAAGTCCATGAGTTTGGCTTAATCCCTTTCTGACGTAACTTATTTTGATGGGTATCTTTTATTTTGTGTTGCAATACCTTTCTCGCCATTATTTTTAATATCGGTTACTTGCCCCTTTTTGTGTTTATTCTTTTACGTCATATCTACGCGCGCTTTTATTAATACTCCGTCCCTCTCGCACTCCCTCATCTCCTTCAGGGCTATTTGAGCTACCGTTCGCTCCTTTGACGGTAGACTCACTTTCCCCGACTCTTTGTCTAGCCCTTATAATCTTTATTTTTCCCAATGTAATTTTACTCTTTACGAGTATACTTTCCCAGATGTGTTCCCCCCTTTATCGTTATCTCCTACCGATCATGACATTTACGTTTCGATCCTTTCGCCCGTTATTTTACCTAATATCACATGTTTGACGTCCGCTTAACCTCATTCATAGCATGTAATGCTTCCTCGTCATTCCTTTATGTTATCTCTTTGGTCAATACATTACCTCTTCTTTGCCTATGTGTTGAGTATGTGTACATTATTCAGTCTTTATTTCTTTAGGCTAAGCTAAACTAGGCCCATAATGCATAGCGCATTCGAATAGAACTTGCATTCACATGGCAGTGAATGTACGTTCAATCCATCGCTTCTGATACCTTCATAACCTTAGTCCGGTTTAATGGGCCCAGCGCCAGGCTAATCGGTACACACTTCCACTGCGAACTACATCTTGCGAAAGGCCAGACGGCACAAATTCTTCTAGGTTTGTGCCGTGTCTTGTGTGGGGTTTCGCCTAGGACACCAAGCTGGCTCATCGGCGGGCTCTTGGTGTCCCCGCCCGGACCCCACAGGGGTAACGAACTGCGGGCTATCTCCGTAGAGTGCAACTGCACTCCTTGACTGAGAGAACTAAAAGCTCAAGCAGCCTGCACCTCCCTATGAAGGCTTCCAAAAAGGTGGTATATTGGCTTTCACGGGCGTTGAATTAAAACTCAGTAATTCTTCTATGTTTGTGCCGTTGCTGAGTTTTAATTCACCGGCCGTGAAAGCCAATATACTACCTTTTTGGAAGCCTCCAACGGGAGGTTCAGGCTGTTTGAGCTTTTAGTTCTCGCAGTCAAGGAATGCAGTTGCACTCTATATAAAGGGAGGTAGCGCGCAGTTCGTTACTCCTGTGGGGGTCGGGGCGGGGACACCAAGAGCCCGCCGATGAGCCAGCTTGGTGTCCTAGGCGAAACCCCACACAAGACACGGCACAAACCTAGAAGAATTGCTGAGTTTTAATTCACCGGCCGTAGAAGCCAATATACCATCTTTTTGGAAGCCTTCATAGGGATGTTCAGGCTGCTCGAGCTTTTAGTTCTCGCAGTCAAGGAGTGCAGTTGCACTCTATGTAAAGGGAGGTAGCGCACAGTTCGTTAATCCTGTGGGGGTCCGGGCGGGAACACCAAGAGCCCGCCGATGAGCCAGCTTGGTGTCCTAGGCGAAACCTCACACAAGACACGGCACAAACCTAGAAGAATTGCTGAGTTTTAATTCACCGGCCGTGAAAGCCAATATACCATCTTTTTGGAAGCCTTCATAGGGAGGTTCAGGCTGCTTGAGCTTTTAGTTCTCGCAGTCAAGGAGTGCAGTTGCACTCTATATAAAGGGAGGTAGCGAGCAGTTCGTTACTCCTGTGGGGGTCCGGGCGGGGACACCAAGAGCCCGCCGATGAGCCAGCTTGGGGTCCTAGGCGAAACCCCACACAAGACACGGCACAAACCTAGAAGAATTGCCGAGTTTTAAGAATTATATTTCTTAGCAGAGCCTTGAATCGAACCCGACCTCTGGGGCGACAGCCATAACAAACTTCCTATCAAATTAAACTATAGCGGTGTTTCAACCACTAGCAAAGTGAGTTAAGGATATAGATCTTAGCCGATAGGAGTGTAAAGCGGACGTTTTCATTACTGAAAATCGATAACCACAAAACAAGGCTCACTTGGTGCAATTGACATTCAGCGACTGTCATCCTCTCAGGGCGGTAATATAGGGCGAAATCATCTACATACATTGATGGAATTACCGAAAGCCCAGTTCCAGCCACTAGACTGTTGACGGCGAAGAGCGAATAGATTTGCACCCAACGCAGAACCCTGTGGAACTCTAAACTTCTTGGATGTGCAGAAGCGAATGACCATCCCTATATTGTAATCTAAGCAACCTCAATGAGTGATATTAGCTCGGAGTCTCCACTGTTTCAAGGGATGAATATACCAAAACGCCATAAGGCGTCGTAGGTCTTTTCTAGAGCAGAGAACACCGTGACTAGGAACAGTTTTCGGAGAAATACATCTTAAGTGTCACTGCAGTCAAATCTGGCGATTAATGGTAGGGTGAAATGAGTGAAGCCATACTGATATTCAGGCAAGAGCGACACTAAAGCAGCCAGCACAAGCCGATCAAAGTGAACAGCAGCGGTCCGCAGACTTCGCATCCTTCCCTGATTTAAGTATCGGTACAACGAACCCTTCTCGTCACTGTGATGGAAATTCCCCCGTAATCTATATTCAAATGACGAGGGCGAGCAGATATTTGATACTATCGTCGCATAGATGATTGAGCACCTTATTATGGATATTGCCCGTTCCATGCAGCGTGTCCCTACACAACGCAAGTACACTACGTAGACGTAGGCTCTGAAACAGCTGTGGAAAAAAAAAACCGATTTGACCAATATTAGCGAATGATTGTGATAATGTTTCCTTTCGTGGAGACTCCGGATATGGTCACAGATGGCTGAATGCCAGAGACATGATGAAACATAATCCACGCTTAAGATGGCGCCAAGTAGCATAATCTCCCGAATCTGATATTGGGCTTTAACACACAGACATTTGCAGATGAATAAGACTGGTCATTGAAGAATACCTCAGGTAGCATATTATTGGATGGTTACTGCTATAATGTCTTTTCAAACCAGTTTTCCTCGAGAATTGCCTTTCGAAAAGAACATTCTCGCCTCTCAACAGCAGACTATAATTTTCTTCTTTTTTGATAGGCTATACGATTTTCGATAGTCTCCAATTCATTGGAGCTTCTCGAAGCTGTTCGTGAGGTGAATTTTGGCCAGTTAACCCGAGGAGTAGTCATCAATTATGCGTTTATGCTCGTACACGTTCAAGTGCACCGGGGTTCCGAACTAGCGCTCATTCCTAGCACCGTCACTTTTTTGGACTTGTTTTGCTGCAGATGTTTCTACGATTTATTCATCCATGTCTACACTGCCATTGAAGACCTTTGTCAGTGCTAACCAAGACCTATAGATGACAATGCGTATCAAATTAGAAATAATTTCATTTTCATCACAAACCGTATCTGGCATTTTCTCTTCAAAATTCTCGAAACCAGAGGCCACAGCTCTGCTTTGTGATGAATGTAGACTACACGCCAAACATTCACAAGCATCACTTGCCCGATTAGGCGCCGCAATGGCGTAAACATGGGAAGGAATTAAACCAATAATTATTCCTCCGTTCTCCTAAGTTTGACCCAAATAAACAGTTGCCTTGATAAACTGAGGGTTCTATTAACCAAATGTAATAGTATCTGTAGAAATGAGAGACACGTATACATTCTCTAATCAAAACTTCAATAGGCTACATCTTCCTATCAATGTGCTCCATGTTGATAGTGGCGACTTACTTACAGCTGCCCGGACAGATCAGCTGGATATTTACTCACCTGCAAAATAGAGGGGGGAAAAATTAGTTACGAAGTAGAAAAATACATTATTCCAATAATGTGACATGGAGCAATCTTTGGGGTAAGATTACATACTGTACTTAGAAACATAAAAGTTGAAAATTGGATCAGTACCGGGACTCGAACCTGATTGTCCTGAATCATGGACAGGATTATACCCGACATAAAAAGTGCATAATTTAATCCAGCAATTATTCCAGGTTAATAGGTGTGAGTAGATAAGTGTTATAAATAATTCATGTTTTTGGGTTAATGCCGTGTGTATTTAGATTATAACCATACGTTTCGGAGAAACCTTGCCTCCTTTTTCAATGGAAATCAAACAATGTGGCCAAAGAAAGTATATAAATGAGATTACAAAAATTACAAAAAATATATATAAATTCCTCGCTTCGTCACCAGAGAGATGTTGCCAGAAATTACTGTATGGACCATGGTAGAACGGCGGACAGAGTAGTAAGTAAGGAGAAGGTAAAGGGGGCGGGGTGAAATTATAGAGACTCCTCGAAGAATGAGGATGTCCAAAAGAAGAGAGGGGGGGAGGGGGGAGGGTTAGATGGATATAAGGAAACATAAAGAAAATGGAAGTGTATCTGAACGATACCTAACGTCATACAGGCAACGGAGAAAAAACAGATGGAAACTCCTCCAGTGACGAACAAAGGAGAACAAATCCAGGCTCTGTAGTCATAGAGGAAAAAAGTACAATTTGACATAGGTGAAGAACAGAGAGACTGAGAGGAACTATCTTCCTAGATCCTTAATAACTGGTAGCCAAGTGTCACTTAGCTGAAATCCAGTGTCTGTGTTAAAATTATTGGGATTTTTACGAATTTCAACTGCCTCCCTTATAATTCTGGACCAGTTGTGCTTAACAAGGGCAAGCGCATGAGCATCCTTGAAACATACATCGTGGCGTGAAGACAGGGCATGTTCAGCTATAGCTGATTTGTCAGGTTGGTTTAGACGGATGTTCCTTTGATGCTCTTTGATGCGAGTTGCAATGGACCGTTTTGTTTGTCCAATGTAGACTTTTCCGCAAGTACAAGGGACTTCATACACCCCAGGTTGTAGTATTGGGGACAATTTATCTTTGTTTAATGCTAAACGTTGACCAATTTTCGTCATAGTGCCGAAAACTGTTTTTATCTTGTTCCTGCGGAGGATCTTAGCAACGCGGTCAGTGGTGTTGTGAATATAAGGGAGGTAAGCAGTTCCCCTCACATCGGGACTCTGAGAAGGTTGTCTATCCCTCCTTCTGGGATGTAGCGACCTATATATAGAAAAATGTTATTCCCCGTTCAATTTAATTGGGCACATTAACGTGTTGACCGATTGAAAAACAATTCTTGTACTAGTTTACTTCATCATACAACACATTTTCAAACTGTAAAATATCACAATGGTTCACTATTTTTTTAACAGCACTTCTTCTGCTGGCCTGGATACTGATCGTCCTAATGAAGCCAACCGATGATAGGACGCACAGAAGCGACGGTAATTATGGCTACAAACTATTCATACGAGTTACATGGAGACTACATGCACAGGAATATGTTAATTAGATAAATGAAAATGTCCCGGGCCGGCAAGTGACGACTGTTTGTGTAACCAGGCAACAGTATTTATGAAGCGATAACTCGGTAGCACATGCAGATAACCCAGCTGCAACGAAACAACTCGTGGCTATGGACACGTTCAGGACAGTCTCAGTAAAGAGTACTTCCATATTACACCCGAGCTGTCAACCAAGAGAGAGAAACAGGCACGAGGTTAAACAAACATTCACATCATGAAGATTAGACCTCGGAAGCTCTTACAAATGCATGGTTTTATGTAGTGCCACAGTTACGAGGGTTTGACATGTATAACATATTGAGTATATTGGAAAAAATGCTAAATTTATGTAATATATTTTGACGATTGTTGTCAATGAATACTGTATAAATATTTCATACTCCACTTATAAGTGTATATTTGCAGGCAAATTTCAAAAAAAAAAAAAAAAAAAAAAAAGACTTTAAATGGATAATATCCACTCTTGTTCCTCTTGGCTGTCGCCCCGGATGTCTGGATTCGATTTCCGATTATTCACGCTGTCAATATATTTAATTCTGATTTGAGTGTTGGAATGGGGTACACTCAGCCTCGTGAGGCAAAACTGAGACGAGATGGGTTCGATTCCCACATCAGCCATCCTGGAAGTGGTTTTCCGTGGCTTCCCACTTTTAATCCAGGCAAATGGTTCCTAACTGAAAATCACGGCCGCCTCCTTCCCAAACCTCTCCTGAATTACAAATGCACACACTACTACATATAGCACAACACGGGTCATCAGACATATTCTACACATACCTAAGTAAACGAGGCTAAATGACCACCATGTCCAAGACCCTCAAATGAAACGGCAACAACAACAACAACAACAACTTTCTACGGAGAAGTTGAGGAAGGGCATGCTTTAATCGGGGAAAATTCCCGAAATTTCACAACATAAACGTTTCAACGCCTTCAGCCATGTAACATGTTAATTGTCAGCTGTCGACATCAAATATAAAGCATCAGAAGCCACTGCGTGCATATGAGGTGGGCTTTTTTAGTGAGTGAAAAAGTTCAAAAATTGATGTTCAAATGCCAAAATAAAAGGCACGCAGGATATTTATGTTGCAATTGTTTCGTTTAGGAGCATGAATCCTCGTGATGGTCAGACCCATCATGTGGAACATGATGACCTAGTTTAGGTGGTGTTTGTATTATTATTGGTTCTTATTTTTGGGGCCAGGATTGTCACGGAAGTCGCCAGAACCTTGAGACAGATGCCATCTTGAGTGGAAAAATAACACAGAAATGTAGAACTGTAGTCGATCCCAATTCTTGGTTGATGGTAGATATTTTGTACGAGGGCTGTTTTTTTTAAGTAATACCCGTTGTGATATTACGCCAATGCAGCGCTGCGGTCGGCATTCCGTGCAGGTGCGCTGTGTACCTGCATCTATTGGCAAGGCTGAGACGCCATTACGGCAACAGTCGCCCAGGTGTGGGTGTGTTGACAAGCTTTTGAAATGGCATCGCCGATCGCGAGTCCCGCCGAC
Source organism: Meconema thalassinum (assembly GCA_946902985.2). NCBI lineage: Eukaryota > Metazoa > Arthropoda > Insecta > Orthoptera > Tettigoniidae > Meconema > Meconema thalassinum. The sequence goes on from OX336390.1 coordinate 793,086,300, forward strand.
CCGTAAACGAGAGAGAAAACTCCCCTGTTAGATATCCTGCCATTTGGCCACCACTGCCATGCAACTTGCGTGCTTACCAGGAGAACTGCGTGTGTTTAGGAGTTCTCCTGACCACATACGCAATTTCCCTGACAGTGGTGGCCAAACGACAGGATATCTTACAGGGGAGTTTTCTCTCTCGTTTACGGGTCGGCGGGACTCGCGATCGGCGATGCCATTTCAAAAGCTTGTCAACACACCCACACATGGGCGACTGTTGCCATAATGGCGTCTCAGCCTTGCCAATAGTTGCAGGTACACAGCGCACCTGCACGGAATGCCGACCTCAGCACTGCAACGGCGTAATATCACAACGGGTATTACTTAAAAACAGCCCTCGTAGATATTTAACTATTTTATGTGGTGAGGCTATTGTTATTACTCCACATGATTTGTTTAACATATTGGATGCCTCACCCCAGTGAGTGGGGCTATTATGGCGTTTACCTCCTTTCGGAGAATCTCGTGTCTTGAGAGTGGTTTGGGGATCCAACCAGCCTCCGGGCTGCCCCATTTAATAGTGATAATTAGCTAATACGCTGTCCCCGTGGTGTTGGGGTAGCGCGCCTGCCTCTCACTCGGAGGCTCCGGGTTCGATTTTCGGCTCCCTTCGAGGATTTTAGAAACTGACGTGAGGGCTGGAACAAGGTTCACTCAGCCTCGTGAGGACAACTGAGTAGCTGTCTTGACAGTAAGACAGCGCCCAAGGGGACCCGACGCACTGATCACGCGTCACCCCATAATCTGCAGGCCAAATGGCTCGGCAGTGATCGCTTGGGAGGCCTAGGCCCTCCGTGGGTTGTAGCGCAACTTTTTTTTAGCTAATACATGTAATTTTTTCAGAATTGTATTTACATATTTTTATATCTTGTTCATTGAGCATATTCGTGTTGACCAACTGAAGAGCTACAAATGATAATTATGTATAGACATCACTGGAAGAATGGCTTCAAATCTCTACATTGCTCTTCTATTGAAATTCGTCTCCGTAACTGAGTGCTCTTCGTAGAGCTGTGTGGCTGCTCGATGTTCGAATCCCGCCTTTTCTCAGTTTTGCCTCACGAGGCTGAGTGTACCCCGTTCCAGCCCTCACACCAGCAGAATGAAATTTCTTGGTAGAGCCTGGAATCGAACCAGGACCTCAGGGGTGAGTGCGAAGAATGCTATCCACTGTGCCACGAAGCGGACCATGACGTTAGAGACAGACTGAAGGAATATTAATGTTATGAGCTAAACGTCCCTTTTAACAGCTGCGATTTAAGAGACGCCGAAGTATCGGTGAGAACGCTGGTATGCCAGAACAGTTACGATAACTTCTCTTTCATACTCAACCGCTCAAGAAATGCCGGGTGAAGCGGCTAGTTCATAGTAAATCTGAAAATGGCAAATGCATTTTCATTTGGCTTTAAATACATCCCTTCAAGATGTTCAGTTGCTCTGATGGTGCACATGTCCATAATGCGCACGCTCGAAAGGCTCATGCCCAAGAAACTAATGCGGGATTGATGTAACAGCTCAAAACTTCCGGCAAGGCCACCTTATTTCGTCTTTCTTCATCGGCTGGAATGCCCGAGGGTAATAATTTAGCTGCCACCGAGCCGTCCCTCCTGAAGGCTGCAGGTATCAGACAACATGCTTAGTTGAGCAACAAGCTCCCCGGTTTGATTACCGATAGTAAGCTGATTGAAGATTACCTAGCACACGCAAGGCCGTTAGTTAAAATTCAGTCAGATTTCTGACTGTTTCTCTTATGTATGGTGTTGTGTTGCTGGTCATTGTAGATTTTAGTTTCCTTTGTAGCAGAAAAGAAAATCTCAATGTTTGAATCTTTGAATTTCTGTTTTTATATGCTTGTTGTTGTTAATTCATTTAGGGGTTTTGTGACATCGTGGTCATTTAGCCCCGTTATTTGAGGGTGTATGTATAACTTATAATATATATATATATATATATATATATATATATATATATACTTATACAGGTTGATTTTTTCCACCGTGTACAAACTCTAGGGATTGATCGCGGAGAGGATACGGAACAAAAATGGTCTAATGAACGTACTCGTATGTCAGGAAATGCATGAAATGCATGGTGTCCATGCTAGCGACCATGTATTCAATCATACTTGGTCACAGAGACTGAGGTCCAATACGCGCTGTACCATGCTGCCACAGGTACAGTATGCGTGGTTTCCTCCTAGAGCAGTGGTTCTGAACCCGTAGAAGTCTGCGGACCACTCAGCCTGAAATGCAATCATGTACGGACCACCAGCACCCCCCACCCCCAATACACCTAATCAGTTGTAACCCGTAGCCATCCTCGAAGTGATTCTCCGTGGTTTCCCCACTTCTACTCGAAGCAAATGCGGGGATGGTTCCTAACTTAAGGCCACGGCCGTCTCCTTTCCAATCCCATTCCCAATTTACAAATACACACACTACTACAGCCATCACAACAACACAGGTTATCAAACAAATTCTATACACACACAAATAAACGGAGCTATTATGACCACGGTGTCGCAAAGCCCCTAAAATAAGCAACAAATCTAATAAACGTTAGCCAAACAATTTTCGTACACTTAATACGGTAAACATACAGTATATTCATTGTTGGGGATAGATTAAATAAGACGTTATGACAAAAAGCTGTGCCCTGTATGCATAGCAACGGCTCTCTCGTATTTATGCACCTTCAAAAAACAACTAACTGCGCAGGGATTCGTTACCTTCACCTTGGACACAGTAGGCAAGAGCCTTAAAGGCTGAGGTTCGCATCCTAAGTATTTACCAACGTTTGTGGCAATTCCAAAACACGCCATGAGTAAGAAATTTTACGTTATAATAAGAGTCCCAGATTTTCGGTTTTAACGACATCCGCTAAATATTTCAGCCAACATAGGCCTACATAGGCTACTGTATGTTATCACAATGATATGAAAAAATGAAAATCCACAGCCTGCTTCCAGTCTCCGACCGGGTCAGGAATGGAATGAATGAAGCCCCCATCTAGCGGCGAGGATATGGACTGTGCCGGCTGCCGAGGCCTGACGCACTCCTCTGGGGCAATGATTAAATGAATGACAGATGAAATGAAATGATAGTGGAGAGTGCTGCTGGAATGAAATTGTGACAGGGAAAACCGGAGTACCCGGAGAAAAACCTGTCTGCTTCCGTTTTGTCCAGCACAGATCTCACATGGCGTGACCGGGATTTGAACCAAGGACCTAGCGGTGAGAGGCCGGCGTGCTGCCGCCTAAGCCACGGAGGCACTGTTATCACAATTATATATTTACCCCAAATATGACATCCATTTTTTGAAATAAAGTTCTTTTGCAAAATGTGTCATTTTAACCCTAAAATGCCAAATGCTGGTAATAAGAATTTTTAAATATATCTAATTTAAAATCCATTGAAATAATTCCACTATCTGTCGTTTGATAGGAAATAAGAAATCTTAAATATAAATGTTTCATAACAAAGTGCCTTCTCGAGCTTGATTGGTTGAAGTCCTGAAATCATGGAAACAATGCTTTGCTTATACGACGTACAAGTTTCACGAGTTAGTGAGAAAAGGACTATGGCAGCCATGGAGTTCATTTGTTGAAGAAAAAGTTAGGTGAGGTATTAAACACAGAAAATATACTGTAATTCATTTGAGTTTTTGTTCTTTCGAAGAAAGAAAAAAAAACACAACTAGAATAAATTGTTTGATATTCCTCCAAAGGTTTCTATACTGCTCATTATTTACCAAATCCGTGCGCCATACACACAGGTATTAAGCACACTCACACCTCGCTCTTTTATTTCACCGCTATGGATATTTTATTTCACCGATTTGAACCCTTTTATATTACCATAGTTATTGTATGCACGCCGGTCATGTCGAATGCATGAAGCTGCCAATTAGGGCCAATGACCTCGCTATACCGTCCCTTTAAACAACAATCATCATAATTATCATCAAGCTCCTATGAACTGGAGTCTTCAACAAGACTGTGTCTCCTTGCCAAATGCCACAAATTATCACTCAATTTCATTCCGAGTTATCAACGTCAAAAATGATTTATAGGCTATATTCAAGATGTCGATTGTGCGCAATGTCCAATTTGCAGTACCACCTCGTGATTGAATTTTGTCAAGGTAGGCTACCTATATACAGGGTGTGTCTTAATTATACCGACAAAATAATCAGGGACGCCCTGCGTGTTATGTAAAAGACGATGCCGCAATCGGATTGGCAGAGAAAATGAGGTTACTTTGTTACTTCCGGGCGCGCGATTCAAATTGACGGGCTCACCGCATTTGCTGAGCCAGAGAGCAAGCCGAGGCGAGCGAGGAAACTTGCGAATTCCCACCAGTATATCTCAGTCCCCTATCGCACTCCCTTCTCTTGCCTGAAGCACAGCAGTGGCCAGTTGGTGGCCAGCGGCTTGCTCTGTGGCCCAGCTAATAGGCGAGTTCGTAGATTTGAATCGCGCGCCCAGAAGTAACAAAGTAACCTCATTTTCTCGAAGGGAAAATTTTTCTCCTCCAATCCGATTGCGGCATCGTCTTTTACATAACACGCAGAGCGTCCCTGATTTTTTTTGTCGGTATAATTAAGATACACTCTGTATTTATCACAGATTCGCCGGCAACACAGCATACGTATACAAAATTCAGAGCACAAATAATAAATTAATACTTAAAAACACACGTCACACATTACGTACATTTTACGTGTAGGTGCATGATTGTTGACAATACTGACAGCACGGGGTCATAGGCAGTCGGCAATTATCGTAACCGATCGGAGAAAACAGCCAGAATCCCAACATGCCGGCTTAATTGTTATACGCATGCGTTAAATATGGACGAAGACTGTGCACCCATCGTATGCTCATTCACGGGCCAGGCACACTGAAGCTCGGTGCCTGATAAGCAAGCTCTGAACTTGGCCTGTCCTGCGAAGAGATTTTGTTACGAAGCATGTGTCACTCGCGAGTCGTGTTCATTAGACTGGTCCTCAATTTAAAAAGGCGGAGAGCGTACACTAACAGACTTGCTTGAGATCGGGCATTCTGAAGACAAAATATCCGTTCAAACACTATAAATAATTCAATGTTTCATAAATATCGAGAAAATATTACATTTAATGAACGTTCTCTGTCTCAAATGACCAGCACTGTAGGTTTAGCCTACCATGCCGAGCCACGTCTGCCAATTTGATAGTCTTGAGACTTGGAGAAAAGAAAAAAAAGGAAGGTAATTTAAAATGATAAAAAGATTTTCGGAACTACAGTAACTTATTTGTATTGTCAATGTGCTAGGTTGCAAAAAAGTGCTCAACTGAAAAAAAAAGAAGCTTAGCCTATAGTTTTTACGTGACCGTTAATCTCGCGATTATGAGCCACAGGAGCTCTAATTTTACGAGTAATCCGAATCACAGGACGTGATATTTCACTTCGAATATCTCACATGCATTGACCGGAAATCGAACCCGGTCCACCTTGGTGAGAGGCTAGCAGCTTGACCACTGCACAATCACGCACCCCAACTGAAGAAAGTTTGTGAAAAAAAATACAGCGAAAATACAAAAAATCCCTTAAGCAGTTTTAGGAACTAACAACCAGAATAGTAAACAAGCATGTCAAAAAGATATAAGTAGGAAATAATTGTTCTTAAAAGCACGTTTCAGCGCAAAGGAATAAAATAATGGCAAATACACACATCAAAAAAAGTTTTGCATCACCTCGGTTCCCAGATCTCCGGCATATAGACGTTGACTGTGTATATTGTATCAAAGATACAGTCCCTTTGACTGTTCATAGATGTCACTAAAACTGCTCAAAGATGTAAACAACCATGCATGAGCAGGGCCTATTAGACGGAGGGGGTACGACAGCCGATCAGTTCCAGTCATTCCACCAGGACGAAGGTACGCTGCTCATGTTGTCTGTAGTTCTACCATGCCTAGAAGGTCAATACCGCAGTGCGATCGCGTCCGCATTGTTACTTTGTGTCAAGAAGGGCTCTCAACAAGGGAAGTTTCCAGGCGTCTCAGAGTGAACCAAAGCGATGTTGTTCGGACATGGAGGAGGTACAGAGATACAGGAACTGTCGATGACAGGCCTCGCTCAGGCCGCCCAAGGGCTACTACTGTAGTGGATGACCGCTACTTACGGATTGCCGCTCGGAGGAACCCTGACAGCAATGCCACCATGTTGAATAATGCGTTTCGTTCAGCCACAGGACGTCGTGTTTCAACTCAAACTGTGCGCAATAGGCTGCATGATGCGCAACTTCACTCCCGACGTCCATGGCGAGGTCCAGCTTTGCAACCCCGACACCATGCAGCGCGGTACAGATGGGCCCAACAACATGCTGAATGGACCCCACAGAATTGGCATCACGTTCTCTTCACCGATGAGTGTCGCATATGCCTTCAACCAGACAATCGTCGGAGACGTGTTTGGAGGCACCCTGGTCAGGCTGAACGTCTTAGACACACTGTCCAGCGAGTGCAGCAAGGTGGTGGTTCCCTGATGTTTTGGGGTGGCATTATGTGGGGCCGACGTACGCCACTGGTGGTCATGGAAGGCTCCGAAACGGCTTTACGATACCTGAATGACATCCTCCGACCCATAGTGCACCCATATCGGCAGAATATTGGAGAGGCATTTGTCTTCATGGACGACAATTCTCGACCTCATCGTGCACATCTTGTGAATGCGTTCCTTCAAGATAACGACATCGCTCGACTACAGTGGCCAGCATGTTCGCCAGACATGAACCCTATCGAACATGCCTGGGATATGTTGAAAAGGGCTGTTTATGGACGTCTTGACCCACCAATCACTCTGAGAGATTTACGCCGAATTGTCGTTGAGGAGTGGGACAATTTGGACCAACAGTGTCTTGATGAACTTGTGGATAGTATGCCACGACGAATACAGGCATGCATCAATGCAAGAGGACGTGCTACTGGGTATTAGAGGTAGTGTTGTGTACTGCAATCTGGACCACAAATGCTGAAAGTCTAGCTGTATGATGGTACAACATGCAATGTGTGGGTCTCATGAGCAATAAAACGAGCTGAAATGTTGTTTGTGTTGATCTCTATTCCCTTTGTATTTAAAGGTTCCGGAACTCTTGGAACCGAGGTGATGCAAAACTTTTTTTGATGTGTGTAGGACTAAATCCACCTTCTAGAAATAATTAGTAATATAACAGGACTTGCCGTCTCTGCGGTTTTATAAATTTCATGTGACAATTTCTCAGAAACAAGTACGGCAAGGTAATTTTTATTGAAGACTAGCAGTAGTACCCGGCTTCGCCCGGTGGAATGATGATAATGTATCAAAGTCTCCTTAGAAATATAATGGACATAAAATCTAGGTCATTTGCCCCCCACCCCCCAAAGACAATGAGGGCGTAATATCTAGGTCATTTGCCCTTTTGATAAGGATGATAATGAAAACTACTGTTGAATTGACTCGTTAAACTTACAAACTACCGTAATAGAAATACATATTTCAAAATTCACAGGCGAGGAAGACTTATTGTGTGTGGTGATTAATGGTGTAATGGGCGTAACATCTAGGTCATTTGCCCTTATGATGAGGATGATGAGGGAAACTACTACCTCTATTGAATTGACACTTCAACTTATAATGTACACAATGTACTGTAATAAAAATAAATATTTTAAAAATCACAGTCGAGAAAGACTTTATGCGGCGGTGATTAGTGGTATGATGCGCGTAACATCTAGGTCATTAGCACATATGATGATAATAATAAGGTAATGAAAAAATGACTACTAAACGGACATGGTGTAATTTACAACTGATATAGGTAATTCAGATGTCTAGCTTCGATGTCTTCCAAAGTCTCAACCTTATTTTCTGGCTTAGGCCTGTACTCGACGAGTCTAGTGAAAGCGCTTATGGCGTACTGCTCGGCAAAGAAAATGGGTCCAAGCTGCACGAACCTGAGATGATCGTAGATGATGACGAAATATGATGACACAAGTTCGAGGTTTCCTGTCGTATTTAGATTGGCCGGGGAATCACTCACTCTTTCGCAACACCACAGTGGCTTGAGCAACGGCCCTGTGCTGGCATCAGTATAGACAGCCCTGGAAAGTCCTCTCATGTCACCTCGCGATGAATTAGCAAGCTATTCTCACAACTGCCTCCCCCAGAGTCTCACAACTTGTGGGACGTGGGTTGGCGACCACCGGACCCCAGCTGAGTCTGACATCGCTTCTACTTCCTGGTGCCAGGCTCCTTTCAGTTCTCTTTCCTGTCGGCCTCCCTTGGTCAACTCTTGTTCTCTTCCGACCCCGACTGTATTAGGGCATCCGAGGGCTAGGGAGTCTTTCAATTTCCCGCTTAATTGGCCGTTGTCTCATCTTTCCTGATGCCCTCATTCTTCGAGGGGTCTGCCTTCTATTCCGTTTCATTATATCTCCTGTCTTCTGCTCAAGGCCCTCAAAGAGGCAGGGTGTGTGTAGCCCCACCTTTTCTGGTACACCTACAAGGGCTCATGGCGGGTGAGTTAGGAAGCTGACAACCCCGAGGGATTCCTGAGCTAAATGCAGGGAATGGAGAGGTATGTCAGAAATTTAAAGTGGACAGTGATAATCGTTGGGTTCCAAAGAGTAAGTATACAAATTTTGATCCAGATTGGTGAAACGATATAGATTTGTGACAAAGGGTCTAAATACAGGGAATGGAAAGCTCTGTCCGCAAGTTCAAGCAGACAGTGTTACTCGTCGGGTTCCAAAGGGTAAGTAACTTACATAAAGATTGGTTGAGATGGGTGAAACTATGTAGATTTTTGCCAAAGAGCCTAAATGCGGTAAATGGAATGGTCTTCCGAAATTTCATGTAGAAAGTGTTACACGTCGGTTTCCAAAGGGTGAGTATGTAAAATTTGGCTCAGATCGGTGAAACAGGGTAGATTTTGCCAAAGGGCCTAAATGCAGGAAATGGAGTTGTCTGTCCAAAGTTTTAAGTGGACAGTGTTACTCGTCGGGTTCCAAAGGGTAAGTATACAAATTTAGGTTCAGATCGGTGAAACGATGTAGATATGTGCAAAAGGGCCTAAATGCGGGGAATGGAGTGGTCTGTCCGAAATTTCGAGTGGACAGTGTTACTCGTCGAGTTGCAAAGGGTAATTATTTGAGATCGGTGAAACGGTGTAGTTTTGTGCCAAAGGGCCAAAAAAGCAGAGAATAGTGTGGTCTGTCCGAAATTTAAAGTGAACAGTGTTTGTTACTTGTCGGGTTCCAAAGGGTAAGTATGTAAAATTTGGGCCAGATCGGTGAAACGGTGTAGTTTTGTGCCAAACGGCCTATATGCAGGGGTTGGAGTGGCCTCTCCGCAATTTCAAGCAGACTGTTACTCGCAGTGTTCCAAAGGGTAACTATACAAATTTTGGTTGAGATCGGAGAAACAGTGTAGATTTGGGCCAAAGGGCCTAAATGCAGGGAATGGAGTGGTCTGTCCGCAATTTCATGCAGACAGTATTCCTCGTAGTGTACCAAAGATAAGTATCCGAATGTTGGTTCTGATCGGTGAAACGGTGAAGATTTGTGCCAAAGGACCTAAATGCAGGGAATGGGGTGGTCTGTCCGAAATTTTAAGTGGACAGTGTTACTCGCAGGGTTCCAAAGGGTAAGTATACAAATTTTGGTTCTGATCGGTGAAACGGTGTAGATTTGTTCCAAAGGGCCTAAATGCAGGGAATGGAGTGGTCTGTCCGCAATTTCAAGCAGACAGTGTTTCTCGCAGGGTACCAAAGGGTAAGAATACGAATTTTGGTTCTGATCGGTGAAACGGTGTAGATTTGTGCCAAAGGGCCTAAATGCAGGGAATGGAGTGGTTTGTCCGCAATTTCAAGCAGACAGTATTACTCGCAGGGTACCAAAGGATAAGTATCCGAATGTTGGTCCTGATCGGTGAAACGGTGTAGATTTGGGCCAAAGGACCTAAATGCAGGGAATAGGGTGGTCTGTCCGAAATTTTAAGTGGACAGTGTTACTCGCAGGGTTCCAAAGGGTAAGTATACAAATTTTGGTTCAGATCGATGAAACGGTGTAGATTTGTGCCAAAGGCCCTAAATACAGGGAATGGAGTGGTCTGTCCGCAATTTCTAGCAGACAGTGTTTCTCGCAGGTTACCAAAGGGTAAGAATACGAATGTTGGTTCTGATCGGTGAAACGGTGTAGATTTGGACCAATGGGCCTGAATGCAGGAAATGGGGTGGTCTGTCCGAAATTTTAAGTGGACAGTGTTACTCGCAGGGTTCCAAAGGGTAAGTATACAAATTTTGATTCAGATCGATGAAATGGTGTAGATTTGCGCCAAAGGGACTAAATGCAGGGGATGGAGTAGCCTCTCCGCAATTTAACGCAGACAGTGTTAGTCGCAGTGTTACAAAGGGTAAATATACAAATTTTTGTTGAGATCGGTGAAACGGTTTAGATTTGGGACAAAGGGCCTAAATGCAGGGGATGGTGTTGCCTCTCCGCAATTTAAAGCAGACAGTGTTACTCGCAGGTTTCCAAAGGGTAAGTATACAAATTTTGGTTCAAATAGGTGTAACGGTGTAGATTTGGACCAAAGGGCCTAAATGCAGGGAATGGAGTGGTCTGTCCGAAATTTTAAGTAGACAGTGTTACTCGCAGTGTTCCAAAGGGTAGGTATACAAATTTTGGTGCAGATCGGTGGAACGGTGTAGATTTGTGCAAAAGGGCCTAAATGCAGGGAATAGGGTGGTCTGTCCGAAATTTAAAGTAGACAGGGTTACCCGCAGGGTTCCAAAGGGTAAGTATACAAATTTTGGTTCAGATCGGTGAAACGGTGTGGATTTGTATACATAACAGACAGACAGACAGACAGACAGACAGACAAACTTTGTGCTTTATATATATAAGTCAAAGTCAACCCCTGGCACTATCCAGCCCATGACGGGCTAAGGCCGACCAAGCGACCGCTGCCCAGCCATTTGGCCTGCAGATATTGGGGTGACGCGTGATCAGCGCGTCGGGTCCCCTCGGCCGTTAATCTTGGTATTCGTGATCGGGGCGCTGTCTCACTGGCAGACAGCTACTCAATTGTCCTCACGAGGCTGAGTGCACCCCGTTCCAACCCTCACGTCAGTTTTAAAATCCCTGACGGAGCCGGGGATCGAACCCGGGGCCTCCGGGTGAGAGGCAGGCGCGCTACCCCAACACCACGGGGCCGGCGCTTTATATATATAGAAGAAGATAAATTAAATGGATGAGCCCACTGAAGAAAACACTAAGAAATTTGGCAAGATCAGAAAATATTAATGCAGATGAGTTCCATGGAAGCTATTTAAAATAACAATAACCAAGTCGACAAGGTTTTTCATACGGTGAGAAATATATACGGAACAATATTTCTTGTTATTCTTTACGTACTGATTACGAAGACTGTATTTTTTGCAAACAAATCCTACGCTTTAACTGCCATTTTATAGTTCCTAACGACGAAGACAAATTAAAAATGGCCAACAATGAAACCAGTCTATTTCTTTAATGAGCTTCTTTAAAACGGGTAGACAGTAGTTCTGTTCCTTTTAGATCGTATGGTGACGACATTGTATCTCGAGTGCGGGTTACATTGGTAGGCCTATATTGCTTTATTACTTAACTAGTATTTAAACCTGTCTTTGTCAGAGAGATAGCTATTTGAAACAATAAAATAGCCCCATTATCATTTATGAAGGCTATAAAGCAATGATCTCTAAGGCCATAGCAGTTAAAGGGGTCGTTAAAGCCGTAACATCATTATCAATAATAATAAAGCCATTCCGTCTACTACCCTACCAGGGAATTGTTACAGCTAGACGTGGAGCGGTGCTGTTGTGTATACATTACGTCATCTCGCCTCGTTATGGCTGCAGCGAGCAGTTGCGGAGCAAGAGGGGGGAACGCATGTACAGTCATACAATGAGAGCACACCGCTCAGCGCACGACCCAGCACGAATCATGCACACAAATGACACGCGATGAGGTTTCGCTGGCGACGACTGCACGTCTATCGCAGGCGTGTGGCTGGGCGGATCGCATTAGTTCCTATTTCCGCCACCGGTAACAATTCGCTGGTAGGGTAGCACAGTAGTTTGGTTATATATGAGCATATTCGTAAATATTTATTCAGTTTTCCCTGCGAGCTCTCCACGCTGCACACTCGTCAGTTTTTCCTTTTAACTACCTTCACATCAACTACAAAGCTAGGGCTGTCACCGTCGTGAAAGAAGAACCAGGATTGTTTTGGAATGAAGGAAGATTGTAGTTTTACGTGACCGTGAATCTTGTGATTATAAGCCACGGGACCTCCTATTTACGTGGAATCCGAACCACAGGACATGGCATTTCACTACAAAAATCTCACATGCATTGACAGGGAATCGAACCCAGTCCACCTTGACGAGAGGCAAGCAGCTTGACCACTTGATCACGCCCCCTAATACTCAGCAACGGTAGAAATCTTGCCATCCAGTATATTGAAAACCAAAACCTCCTCCTTCTCATTCTCCTTCTTGCCGTGCCGTCTTCTATCGAAGATTGGCGGTGATCATGGCTATTCAATTCAAGTCTTGAAGTTTGCTACACGGAAAAGGGTCGTTGTGATCATCTCCAACCAGTCCCTCAGGTTTTTCAGCAATGAGGTTCTCCTTCGACCAGGTCTCCGTTGTCCTAAGATCTTCCCCTGCATCACCAACTGTAGTATCCTGTATGTTTAGCCTATTTTCATTTTATGAAAGAAAAAAAATAGGCTTATGAGATCACATTTTGTCCGTGTGTGTGTGCGTTTGTGTGTGTGTCCCTCTAATAACTTCTAAACGGCAGGAGCGATTTCAATGAAACTCGGTAGGGTCTTAGCACCATTCGGGCCAACCCCAACCGTGCCCTTCAAATTTTATTACGTCTCATCAATCCAACATGGCGGCTGTGCGAAATATTTCACCAGCATTCAATATCTCGAAACTATTACCGATATCACCCTGAAATTGTGTTCACCCATGAGACTTTCAAAACCCTGGTAACTACAAAACCAACATGGCGGCCAAGCGAAGTTTTAGACTTTTTAATAGACTTCTCTCGTAATTTAACCATCTGAGCACAGTGAAATACGGTACAGTAAATGTTTATAAATATTCTAATGCACTGGCATCTAATTTATTTCGATTGTTTTCATAACTAGACTGTCTCCCACAAATCCAACCCCTCGTCCTCGTCGTGGGAGATGGGCAACGTAATTAAGTAGGGGATTGCCGGTAGGGGTGAAGTACAGTGGGGACTTTGTGTGCCTCAAGACCGCTACGGTAGCTGTGAAGGCCCTACAGGAACCCTGAAGAAATTACGGCTAACGGGGCTCTGGTGAAACAACTGCTGCCTTGTAGTTTGGAGTTGGTTCTTCAAAGGCTAAGGGAAGAAACCCTGACAGAAAATCAGCCTGGTGCCTCAGGCTTAAGGTGGCAGACCCTCCAAGGCACTCGGAGGCAGTGGGTTAATCACTCGCTCCTCTTAAATAAACTGATTACGGAAACTGAAGCGAAATTACAAAACCGGACGGATAACCTGATGACGACTTTTGGCATGAAGAGGACTACGAAAATCGGTTTCTGGAATGTGAGGACCTTGATGGAGAAAACCAGACAGAAACAAGTGACACGGGAGATGAAGAACTATGGGCTGGATATCCTAGGATTGAGTGAAGTGAGGTGGCCAGGAAAGGTGAAATACAGACAACAGATGGAATTACATTTCTCTATTCTGGGGGCGATGATGAAGAACACAGGGATGGAGTGGGGTTGCTGCTCAACAGAAATGCAATGAGAAGCCTTATGGAGAGGAAGCCAATTTCTAGTAGGCTCATGTTTGCTAGGTTCAAGACAAAGATCAGGAATGTGATCATCATCCAATGCTATGCGCCTACAGAACAATCGGAGCCAGAGAAGAAGGAAGAATTCTACCAAATGCTGCGAGATGTCACAAGACAAACAAGTAAGAAGGACATTCTCATTGTTATGGGAGACTTCAACGCGAAGGTGGGCTCAAACATAGAGGGGTTGGAGCAGATCATGGGTAAACATGGCCTTGGTGAGATGAATGACAATGGGGTGAAATTTACAGAATATTGCGCCAGTCAGGATTTGGTGATGGGTGGCACGGTATTTCCTCATAGGCGGTGCCACAAGGTCACCTGGGTGTCTCCTGATGAAGTCACAGAAAATCAAATTGATCACATCGCGGTGAGCAGGAGGTTCAGAAGAAGCTTGGAAGATGTTAGGAACAAGAGAGGAGCGGACGTTGGTAGTGACCATCATCTTGTGGTTGCAAACTTCCGCATGAAGATCGTCGCAGTCCGCCGAAAGTTTAACACTCGGCACAACAAGTTTGATGTGGGCAAGCTTAAGAACCAGCAGAGATTGGACCAATTTAAACTGGAGCTCAGAAATAAATTCCAGGTGTTGGACTCCGAGACAGAGAAGGACGTGGAGACTGTGTGGAGCGAGGTAAAGAATATCTTCGTGGAAACCAGTGAGATGCAGCTCGGGTACAAGAACTACCTGCGGAAAGAATGGATATCCGATCAGACCTGGGACAAGATAAATTATAGGAAGGAGATTAAGGCCAAGCTCAACACCTGCAAGACTAGGCAGGAGAAGGCTCTCACACAAGCAAAGTATTCAACAGCAAACAGGGAGGTAAAGAGGAGTGTACGGAAGGATCATAGGAGGTGGATTGATGAGCAGGCGGAGAAAGCAGAAGAAGCGGCAAGAAGGGGGGACGTTAAGGAGCTCTATGGCATCACAAAGATGCTTTCGAAGAAAGGTTTTAATAAAACTAGGCCTGTGAAGAGCAAGACGGGCGAGATCCTCACGACATGTGAACAGCAGCTGACAAGATGGAGAGAACACTTTGCGGAGGTTCTTAATAGAGATAGAGGACCAGAAAGTAAGCAGCGAGGAGAAGATGAAGAGGAAGCAGAAAGTGACCCAAGCATCAGCCTCGACTCCCCAACTCGGGGCGAAATACGGACAGCGTTGAAGCAGATGAAATGCGGAAGGCACCAGGTCTGGATAATATCCCAGCGGAAGTACTGAAAGCAGACCTGGATATTACGATCGATCTGCTGCACCCGCTGTTGGAGAAGATCTGGAAGGAGGAGAAAATACCAACCGACTGGAAGAAGGAGTTGATAGTCAAGTTGCCGAAGAAAGGGGACACCACAAACTGTAACAACTGGAGGGGTATCACCTTGCTGTCCATTCCAAGCAAAGTGCTGGCGAGAGTCATCCTGAATCGTATAAAAGACTGCGTAGAAAAAAGGCTTCGGAAGGAACAGGCTGGATTTCCACAACATCGCAGCTGTGTGGATCTCATCAACACCCTCCGAATCATCCTGGAGCAGAGTGTGGAGTGGCGGAATACCCTTTACCTCACATTTGTTGACTTCGAGAAAGCCTTCGACTCCGTAAATCAAAGAATCATGTGGAAGACCCTCGAGGAATATAAAATTCCAACAAAGATCATCAGAATCATGGAAGAGATGTACGAAGGGAATGAGTGCCAGGTTCTTCACGAAGGCAAATTAACAGAAAAGATAAAGGTCAGTTCCGGAGTGAGACAGGGGTGTGTCCTTTCCCCCACTCTGTTCCTGTTGGTCCTGGATAGTGTGATGAAGAAGGTAATGGGAGGACGGAAGAGGGGTATTGAATGGGGTATAAATGACAGGCTTGAAGAACTGGATTTCGCAGACGACATTTGTCTTATGGCACAACGGTACCGAGACATAGAAGATAAGCTGGGAAGGTTGCAGAGAGAAGCAGAACGTGCAGGACTGATGATCAACACCAACAAGACTAAAGAGATGAGGATAAATTCTGACATCACGACTAGTTTGACAGTCAACGGAAAGGAAATTGAGCGAGTTGAGTCCTTCCTCTACCTTGGAAGTATAGTCACAAATGATAGGGGAGCAGAGGAAGATGTTGGAAGCCGTATCAGGAAGGCAAATGGTGCCTTTGTCCAGCTCTACCCCAGCTCTACCCCACCTGGAGAAATAGAAACATTTCCAGGAAGACCAAGCTCCGCCTTTTCAATAGCAACGTAAAGTCGATTCTTCTCTACGGCTGTGAAACATGGAAAGTCACAAAACCGATCAACAACCAGCTACAGGTGTGCATTAACAGATGTCTGCGTCGCATCATGAATGTGAGGTGGCCGGGCATAATCTCAAATGAAGATCTTTGGACAATCACCAATCAACAACCGATTAGCATCCAGATCAAGGAGAGGAAATGGCGCTGGATTGGTCACACACTAAGGAAGCCGGACGAAGCTATTGAGAGGGCGGCGCTAGACTGGAATCCTCAAGGCGCCAGGAAGCGAGGTCGACCTAAGAAGACCTGGAAGAGGACGATCGAAAATGAAATTGCAGAGGTGGACAAGAACTGGAGTCAAGTGAAGAGAATGGCCAGGAACCGTACTGCGTGGAGAAATTTCGCCAAGGCCCTATGCTCTGGGAGAAGCGGCAGGAATTAAGTAAGTAATCATGCGATTAAAGTTTGAATACTAAACGTACACAATAAACTTCAAGTAATAGTACATAACTCTAAGACCTATAGCCTATATTAAAAAATCCAACATGGCGACCAACCGAAATATTAGACGGTTCTCAATATCTAAGAATCTATTACAGCAATCAAACTGAAATTTTGTATGTTGATAGAGGCAATTAACATAAGTAAGATATATGAAAATAGGCTTTAGTTCTTCACGGAACTATTGCTTCATTCTGCATCACGTGTCCGAAATATTCGAGTTTCCGCTGCTTGATGGAAAGTAGCACTTCAGTCTTCTTGTTTAATCTTCCCATCACCTCAGTATTCCTCACGAGATACGGAACATCCGCCGATACACCCACATTTCGAAGGCTTCCAACTTCTTGCACAGGGTCTGGGTCAGTACACCCTTCCATTCCATACAACAGTGTGGAAAATACATTTTCATTTTAATGAAAGTTGTTCTCACATGCTCAATTTTTGCCTTGATCTCTTGACCGAATTTCCATTGTTCATTCAGATTGATACTTGTAATGAATATTATGTTATGGATTTTACGTCCTATTAACTACTGCATTGTTTAGAAACGCCGGGGTAACGGATTTTTGCCCTGAAGGAAATCTACGACCTAGTAGTAAATCTACTAGCAAGACTCCCTCACATGAAGCACCCTCAAATGCCAACTGACTGCGCCGGGATTCCATCCCTCAACCTTGGCCATAGCAGGCGAGAACATTACAGCTGCGCCACACAGCCAGCTCTTAATACTTGTAACATTTAAACTGCGCAGATATGACAGCAGTGATAATTTAAACCATTGCTAACAAATAAGCTTATTTCAAATATTGCTGTCACGATGGAGTCATTGATATCGAACATCTATCCACGTCCACCCTGGAGCGTAATTAGCCTGGAACTGAATGTAGTATCCATTGACAGGTTGTTGATCCACAACTTTAATTATGTCTACACTGTGCTGAATGTAAATCTCGTTTGAATTACGGGTGCTTTGTAAGTATGGGTATAAACTATACGAGAACATTTTGGGTAGTCTCCACTATGTAGTATGCATTTTGCCCCAAAATGGATGATGCACTTGAAGGGTCGATTAGCTACGAAGAGAGCATGGTTTAGATGCGTGGTCGACTCACCCCAGACGAGTGTAAGCCTATGTTTACCCCTTATTATTCCCGTTTTAAGCGGATTCGGGGATGAGATGCGATGAAAGGCTAAGGTAATGGTTGTTTTTACGGCCGGATGCCCTTCCTGGCGCCAACCTCGTGAGAGGGGTTAATGAGAGATTACATGGATGAAGAGAACAAGAGGTGACCAAGGAGGTGAAACAGGGCAAGGACGTGGAAGAAAGCAGCCGTGGCCTGTCAGAAGGTACCGTCATCAGCTACGAAGAGAAATGACTTAGAGGCGTGGTCGGCTCGTCCCAGAAGGTACCGTTCCAGCATTTGCCTGGAGTTGAAAATGGGAAACCACGGAAAACCATTTGAAGGACGGTCGACGGTGGGGCCTGACCCCCATCCACCGAGTCCCAAGGCCTAATGCTGCGCGTTAGCGAGCGTAACTACCGCTGTCGGTGCCCCCGGAAGATTAGTTTTGCTTATTTAAGTAATACTGCGCCAGGCGAAGTCATTCTCATTCGGCAGATCACAACCGAGGTTCCGAGGTTCCTTTATATTATTGTGTATATCAAAATTCCCACAATCAACCAGCGAATTCACACGTCAATATGTGAAGAGCGAAGTTGCTGGTCGATGAGCATACTGAGATGGTCTGCACGGACTCCAAGTAGGCACTCCACAATCTGATATGAAGAAACGGGGCTGACCTATTTGTTCCTTTGCTTCTTCTTTTTATTATTAGGTATAAGAGTAATTTACCTAGCCCGAAAGAGTATGTTTAAGCTGCAATTTCGAATACATCCCTTCATTTCTACTTAGATAGAAAAATACATTGTTCATGTAGATTTACTGTCACGTAAACGATTCCCCTTCAGGACAAATTTCCTGCTCTACCTACGGCATAGGCTACCTAAAGTCACAACAGTCAAAATATACATCAAACACATAAACAAACATTATTGTTATCTCTCTATATATAAAAATGAAAATTTGTCCGTTTTTTCTGAATTTCCACGGAAATTTACGTTATTTGCGCGTTTCAGACTGTTTTATGACGGATGCGCGCAAAAATAAATTTTTGTCTGTCTGTCTGTCTGTATGTGGACAACTTTGTGTCCTTATAATTTGAGAACGGCTGGGATCAACGTGAAACTTGATACACATATCCATCAGAGGCACCACACTAATCATTGATGTAACTCTTCTCCGTACCTCTCATAAAAGGGGGCCTATCCCCTTAAAATACATGCTGAAATAGGCGTAGAAGGACGAGACAAAGCTTATTTTCAACCCGTCAATGTGAGACACAAAACGCATTACCTGTGTAGTTTGCAAACGGCTATAAGGTTATCACGGAACCAAATTAAGCTGTAAAATTCATCAATACGTATAATGCGCTTAAGGGGGTCAAAGGGTATACTAGATTTTTATCACGCGACTTTCACGTGCGGGTGTGGTACGGAAGGTCTTTTATACCCATATCCCTATATTGTATTTATTATATTATTGTCATTATTATTATATTATGGCATACAACGACGAGACAAAGCTCATTTTTTAGCCCCTCGGTGGCAGAAACAAAACTCGAGGGTTCCCGAAAACTACATTGTAAGGCTCTAAAACCAACAGTTTCTGAGATATTCCCAGAAAACTAATTTAATTTAATAAACAAATGAAGGAAAGCAAGCCGGCAACCATGACAACAGGTTCTCAAGAGAAGACATCCAACTTTCCATCTATTTCTGTAAAAAGCAATGTCACTCCACTTATTACATTTCTGTGAAAGTTTGCAAATGGCTATAAGGTTATCACGGAACCAACTTAGACTGTAAAATTCATCAATGCGTTTAATTTAAGGCGATCACTAGAATTTTCACACGTGATTTACACGTGTGATATGCCGTACAGAATTATATCTCCAAACAGCAACATTATTTTCAAAAATTCCCGAATTGAAATAGTATTTTTTTGCGGCTAATAGGAATTTGGGCCATTGGAGGCTAAAAAACATAAATATTCATGCACCACAAGCCTTTATAATTTGTTAAAGGTGTCTTCCTGTGGATGGGGACTTTACACAACGGTGAGGGTCAGTCTTTATGTGAGGTGTATTGCGTTTCGTCTACGAGGTTTTCAATTTTATTTTCACGTCAGGAAGTACACGTTAGGTGAATTTAGATTGAGCACATTCTAACTTTTTTTTTTTTTCGACAAAGGGGTTCATCGTAAGGATGATTTTGTTTGATACTGTGTGGTTGATATATCCATATTCGGACATCTGGGTGATATATTGTAGGTTTGTTGGTTCATTCCTCAGTTTAGAAGCTGCGACAACGCGTTCACGTAGCCTCCTGTACTTTGAGTGTGTGCAGAATCTGTCTGACAGCCCGTGTTATTTGTGATGACTGCATTAGTGTGTGTTATCTGTATTTCAGGTAAGGACTGCAGACGATCAATTTCCAGTAGTTCCAAATGCTACCGTCAACGACACCGAGCTGTGACTTGGCTACTAGATGCCATCGCAACCGGCACCTGGCGTCAAACTTTGGAACTAATAGAGCCTTAATCAAATCTAACCTACAAATTTAGCTTCACACAACTGTAGTTAATGGAAGGTTATATTACATGCTATAAATCTATGACATGTGACCGCCGCGCCGGCTTTACATCCCCTCCGAAGTAAGGCATACTTAGGGATTTTCGGCCTTTCTGTGTATCTTTATGTACGCCTATAACTCGTGTACGAATGTTTGGAGCATCGTAAAATTAGGTATCCATGAGAGTCAATACACCAATCATTTATAAAACTCTTCACCGTACTTCTCATAGAAGGGTTGGTATAGGAAAAAAATAATTCAAAATACATGTTAAAATAGGCGAAATATAAAAATTATCCTAGAAGGACGACCAAAGCATATGTTGCGCTTCTCAATGTGAGACACAAAATTCGGGAGTCTATAAAGAGTCTCCGAAAACCACATGTTAAGGCCCTTAAATTAACAGTGTCTGTGATATTCCCAGAAAACTAACTTCGCTCTGATAAACGTATGAAGGAATAACAAGCCCCTAACCATTGCAACAGTAGCTCAATTGATAACGTCTGGTAAGGGACACTAGA
This sequence comes from Meconema thalassinum, assembly GCA_946902985.2. Classification (NCBI taxonomy): domain Eukaryota; kingdom Metazoa; phylum Arthropoda; class Insecta; order Orthoptera; family Tettigoniidae; genus Meconema; species Meconema thalassinum. The sequence continues at coordinate 793,107,182 of OX336390.1, forward strand.
GCTGAGTTTTTCAACTTCCACATTTTTTTTATCAGAATGAGTTGAAATTTAAACTGCATACTTAGTATAGTAACACTTAGTCACCTACCAAATTTGAAAACAATTGGAAGAAATGTAATTGATTTTTCACTAATTATATTATTAAAATATACCGTGTAATCAAAATGCTCCATGCGCATTAGAAATTGTGTAAAACGCTTGATATCTTTATTACATATACATAAAACTATTCTTAATATAATAACATTGAGACATTTCAGGAAAGTGATACATGTATGCTGTCAGATTAATTTTTTCTTGATGTGCCATCATGTTTTATGAATGTTGATAATTTTTCATAGTTTTTTATTTTTTGGTGTGTAATTCACAAAGTGACTGGAGATATCGCAATGTTATCTTACAACACATGTGTTTCTGAATGTCCAGTGATTTTTTTAGTAAAATTGGTGAATATCTCATGTACATGGAGCATTCTGATTACCTAAATACAGTATGCTGTTTGGAGATAAAAGCATTTTTATAAAACCGCATGCTATATTAACCAGTTTGGCTCACCCAATGAAACTTTTTTGGAAAAAATCTGAAAAATACAATGTTTTGTTGTAGAGATAAAGAGCATAGGGACCTTTCGTTTGAGTTAACCTACGACTGTCTAGGATTTCTAGTTTTAAAAGTATAGCCTACTTTCTATGATTTGCCTTCCATCTTCCTTTTACGCAGACGATATTTAAAAATGTCGCTGAGCCTTTAAAAATGGCAGTGCATGAAAACTTTTTTACTGAAATGATCCACAAGATATATGGGAAAAACAAAATACATTTTTTGTCATTTTTTTGCCTAAAAACTCAGCCCTAGTGTCCCTTAAGGCCGTTCGAAGAGCGGGTACTTCTGCTAGTAGAATATAAAACCTGATGTCAAAATGCCTAACTTCTAAACTCTATATTCAAACCTTGCACCCAATAGGACTACCAAACCATTATTGTGAGACGAAGCATCTCGATTCAGACTGAAATAAACAGAAAAGCAAGATGCAGTTCAACATTTTGTATATCCAGTGGTACAAGATACAAGTTAATTCCAAACTTACGATTCTACAAATGAAATGTCTCACTATCCTAACCATTGTAGAGATGGAATACAATTATGCAATTCCTCTTCTCGAAATCACTTTGTGAATGTCAATTCTTCTAAAAAGTGCAACAAAATATCAAAGCATGCGTTTTCAAGTGAATAAAAATGTCAATTGGCCGATGAAATGCAGTCTAAAAGAAGCCGCTTTCAATAGAAATCAATGTGAATAATTATTCTGTTCAAGTTTGTTGGCCACTACATAGCGTTCCGCGCGCGATTGCTACATCCAGACGTAAGAGAAGCTGGCATGTTAATTGAAGTCACGATTCCTCATCTCGTTAAAGCGTGGTTCTCTGCAACGCCACCAGAGAACGAGAGATGGAATACCAGCTTTTGTTTAACGGAGAGAAAAGTTTTCCTCAAGATACAGAAAAAGGCAACATCTTGTTTCTTAGTGAAGAAGAGAAGTAGAAAGAAAAAAAAAAAAAGTAAACCTAAGTCTACATCCCAAAGGGGCAGTTCCGAGAACGATGGATAAAGTCCAGGTTACTCAGGCGAGAGGAACTAGTCAATTACTATCAACGCATTCTGATCTAAACTATTCTTCTTCCGCCGAACGTGAACCTCTACTACGAGTACAAAAAAAAAAATCCACTCAATATATACACGACAGAGATGTATAAGTAGACAAGAGGACTTGCAATATCAAACCAGTCAGTTCGAACTCTAAAGCCTGCGCATGATCCTTCCTACAAACATTGTCTCTAAATCATTGTTATTAGTCCTACATTTAAAGTTCACAAAAAAGTCTAAAGTTTATAAATTGATTTTTATTTTATCCGAAACACATATTTTTGAAATATTTTTATTTAAATACGGTACGTATTTTTTAGATAATTTTGCCAGAGAAACATCAATTGCTATTAAACTCATTTCTTCAAATGTTTATTTTTGCAAGGAGCGTTGCATCATATCAGTCTAAGGACTGAAGACTCAATTCACAATTCCATATAAATACACAGACTATAGGATAATGTGATCATATTTCTGATGTTTAGGCGTAGGATTCGTTTTTTGGGCATTACACAATTTAATCACTCGTGAACTTGATTGCGCGCCCTTAGTTATTACCTATCCCCCTGTAGCATAATAGCGTGGTGGCGCAGCGGTCAAGCTGTTGGCCTCTCACCAAGGTGGACTGGGTTCGATTCCCGGTCAATGCATGTGAGATTTTCGATGTGAAATGCCATGTCCTGTGGTTCGGATTCCACGTTAAAAGGAGGTCCCGTGGCTCATGATCTCAAGATTAACGGTCACGTTAAACTACAAGCTTCCTTCCTTCCTTCCTGTAGCATAATATGCGAGTTACACTTTTTTTCCCGTCAGTTGAGAATTACCAGCTAAGTGAATCACGTCAAGCTCCAGCCTTCTGGAAAGTCAATCAAATGCAATCTACGCCCTCAAGTTACGCAAAATTCGACAGGCAACAAACATCGCTGCGCGGCTTCACGCCTTGAACTTAATAATAATAATAATAATAATAATAATAATACTATGGCCTCATCACGTAGATCTTTTGAGATGAAGCCATTGAGGCGATCTACTTTGATATTGTTAACATTTAGGTAAACATTTTGCTTTTATAACGTATACAAAATAATTATTCTACTTCTAGTTAATGGTTTTTTCATCTAAAATTTCGTTCCCTACTAATCACAAATCAAGGGTTTAACACATTTTAACATAACGGTTGGGGTACATCTATCCCACCCTCTCAACAACCACATTCACAATCAGGGGCTGAGCGTCGGTGAGTATGGGGATGGGTGATCCCCAGACAGTCTGTGTACAGTCGTAACTCGATCCCCAGACAGTCTGTGTAGAGTCGTAACTCGTTTTTCATGACTCTGGAGAGGACCTGTATTTTGTTTCTTGATAATAATTTTACAACACATAACTCGTATATTATTAAATCGCGGGCATAACTATATGTGCATGAAGCTATCCCGCGCTAATTATCGTCACTATCATAACCAAAGCACATCTGCTAATATTATTATGTAATCTACACATGTCAGAAAAAAAACTCATTGATACGTGTAGGACCCGGAAAATCACGCATTGTCATAGTTTTATTTCCATGTACGTAATTACAGATGATTATAAACTATCAAGCCTGCACGGATCATTAGTATTTCCGCTCATTAAACTAGACTTTGTGTTGCATATATGAACGCATTTTAGTACTTTTCGCTACACTTTTTCATAATTCTAATGTTTGGAATAACACTCACTGAATAATATCTAAGCTTTCAGGATGGAGCCGCGTCATATGTCGGTGAGACACAACCAACGTTGGTAGGCGCTCACCGACATACATACATTTTTCTACACAGCATGAAATTGATGGAGATTATATAGCTGACCATTTCTCCGCTTTCCAAAGCAATCAAGTCATTGGGAAGTGAACATATTCCTTTAAAATTTCCCTGATCAGATATTCTAGTAATGGAAAAGGTAACGAACGTAATTTCAAAAAGACCAGTCAGTACAATCACAGCTGAGTAAAATGCAAGAGTCTGAGTGCGTAGAGCGAGAGATCACAAAATAATCAATTTGTTATTGTTTAATTTGATTTCATCACATCATCATTATCATCGGTTTGCAGTCCTAAGACTGATCAGTTGCCATAAAACATGTCCAGATCGTCCTGTCATTTGCCGCTTCCTTCATTGAATTATAATTCTGTGCTTGGATGTCATTTTGGATTTGTTTAAGGAAGGTATTTCTAGGTCTTCCTCGTGGATGTTTTCCCTCAATGAATCCTTCTGCCACAGTTCTCATTAAATTGGAGTGGCGCATTGTGTGACTCCACCATGCGAGACGACGTTTACGGATTGTGCGAAGGATTGATCTCCGTTGGTTCACGGTGTCGAGAACCCTGGTGTTCGATATATTGTCTCTCCACGTCACATTTATCATCTTACGAGAGCACCACATCTCAAAGGCTTCATGACGGTTCTTTTCATTTTTATTTAGTGTCCACTCATCACAGCTGAGTAAAATGCAAGAGTCTGAGTGCGTAGAGCGAGAGATCATAAAATTGTCAATTTGTTATTGTTTAATTCGATTTCATATTTATTTAACAGTTTATTGCAGATCACTGCCATGCTAAATTTTTGTTTACCATTTAGTTATCTTATTTTTAAGTTCTAATATTGACATCTTTATACTGTATGTAATGAGAGAGATATGTTCCTGCCACTAATCCCGCAGTGTAGGGATAGCACGCCTCTTACCTAAGAGGTCCCGGGATCGATTTCACGCTCCGTCAGTGATTTGAAATTTAATTAATTAATTTAATAAATAAATAAATAAATAAATTGTATTGATAGGCGTATTATTTTTAAGATGAATCTCGAAGTCAATACGAAAGAATATCTTACATTACATATCAATAGTAGCCTAAATAGTATTGTTCTTTATTTGTTCTCGAAATTGGTTCTTTAGACATAGAATAAACATCTCTTGAAGCAAATCAACAGCACATGCCGGATCGATTCAGCGATCTATGATATGCCAAATATTTGTTGTAAATTGAGAAACTATTGTGATAGTATGTCTACATGGTGAAGAACCTGCTCTACGCTTGGGTCACTCATCTATATATATTATATACTGCATATCAATGCATACGCGTTCATATACCATTCTTCCGAATGAGATGAAATTTGGGTGAGTTGTTGTGTGCACTCCAGGGAAGGTTTCTGGCTACAAATTATTTATGTAAAACACAAAATGGTGAGGGACTTAACAGGAAGTCTTAAATCCCACAGTAACCCATTTGCACAATCTATATACTTATGAAACCGCAATGCCAGGTGTGAGAATGGCTTGCTGATTCATCGCGAGGTGAAATGCTGTCTCACCACAGCTCTAAGATTGTCTATCAATCACTTCACACCAACTATCTTTTATTTTTATTTTTACCAGCTGGCAAGGGTCAGTGGTAAAGTGCAGTTCTTAAAACTAAACTCAGGCTTGGCTGCCGGTTCGAATACGGTCATGGCGCGCGAATCGTTCCAAGTCCCTTATGCGTTCATTTACCATTCATCCGATTGCGATTAAACTTTAGTAAATTGTTGTACACACTCCAGGAAAGGTAGCGCACGAGTAGAAGTTTTCCGAATTAGAAAATCCATTTTACAATAAATGGCATGCGAGTCGTTTCAACAAATGAACTTCCGTGAACATTTGTACACGCCCCAATGTATTTGGTCTGTTACTACGCAAGGACCAGGACCCCACACGTCTGTCATCATAGGCTGTATCGTCATCCATGCGATCCACATTCCTCTCAGATTCACGGAGCTGGGACCCGAACAGTACGCCAAAAGCTCATTCTCTAAAATCTAGATGCAACGAGTGTCGGCCTAAGCCAGCAAATAAGGTTGAGACTAGGAAGATATAAAAGGTAGAAATCTGAATTACCTATCAGAAAATGACCTAGATGTTACGAAATTACAATTCAACCCGTTCTTTTTGTTCTTTCTTTCTTTCTTTCTTTCTTTCTTTCCTTCTTGGGCTGGCTGCGTGGCTCAGCGGAAACGTTCTCGCCTGCTGTGACCAAGGTTGCAGGATCGAATCCTGGCACAGCCAGTTGGCGTTCGAGGGTGCGCAAATGCGAGGGGTCCATTTTGACCGGCCGCGGTGGCCGAGAGCGCCAAAGCGCTACCTCGTACCTAGCTGGCATCGGGAGAGCGTGGTTTCGAATCCCACCTAGGCCGTCCTGAAAATGGTTTTCGTGGTTTCCCATTTTCATCACCAGGCAAATGCCGGAACGGTTCCTTTCAATAGGCCCACGGCCGATTTCCTTCTAATATCCCTTCCCTAACCCGTCCTTAAAAGAAAAGCACATGGCCATTGGCTGCATTAATAAAATTAGCCTATATCAGTAGATTTACTGGCACGTTAAAGATCTCCTTCGGGCCAAACTTCCGTCATCCTGGCGTCTCTAAAAGCCGCAGTTGTTAAAAGGGGCGTATAACCAATATTTTTATTATTATCTTCCTCTCTCGAAATAGTGCTGTCTTGGGTTTTTGTGGGTATCTACTCACATAACGTAACGGCGGTACTTTTTGAGGATCCAACCAGCCTTCGGGCTGACTACCTAACAGACATACTTCCTATCTATCTGTCTTTGATTGGCATTGCAACGTATGCCGGGTATAGCTAGTGCTATATAAAGCTGAATGTTTGTTTGTTTGTTTGTTTGTTTGATAGTTTGTTTGTTTGCCAGTCTGTTATTTATAAAAACTACACCGAACTGTGCCAAATTTTACGTACTTACCTTTTGAAACCCTGCGGGTAACACTGCCTGCTTGAAATTTATTGAGCCCTCTCTATTCTGTTGATTTAGGCCCTTTGACACAAACGAAATATCGAATTTGTTGTAGAATAACCAATGTAGCTCATTTTAAGCCTCGCAATGCAAGAAACAAAACTCGAGACGTAAAATTTAGTTCAGTTCGGTGAAACGGTGCAGCTTTTTTTAAATATAAATAACAAACACTGGAAGGGACCCGAAAACCACGTTTTCAGGCCCTAGAATAACCAAGTCGGAAGTATTTCGGTGTTGTAGAAGGGGTCAAGAGATGCTGAGAATTGATATGTGACTGTAAGAATATTTAAAAGAGAGTATTGTTGGCTGGCAATGCTGGCTGCATCACGTCCACCCCTATCCGTGTTCTGGCGCGGAATTGCGAAAATAAGTTTCATATTGCGCTGCTTACAAATTGCAGTCACGGTGAGTAATTCGTGTAAAAGGATTGCATATGCCCCTTAAAACAGTTATCATCATGCATAAATGTTGGCCACATCTGTTAACTAGATATTAGGCCTCTGTACAAGTGCGATGTGTTTGGGGCAGAACATAGAGGTTATCAACTGCAAAAAGTGTTGGTGCTTTCAAATTTTCTTTGACGTAGGTCCTACTACGATTATTTTCCTATGTAGCGAAACATGACATTATTGCCCCCTCAGGATCACGGGACAGCCGAAGTTTTCCGATCATTTGTCCATTATAGACTACTAGTCTACTAATCATCACCAGATAATGTCTTCCTGGACTGTGTTTTATTTTTATAATAATCATCACTTGGAGTGTTAAGAGACCATGGAGTTTAAGGAGACTTTGAGACTTCATGATCACTCCACCGGGCGAAGCCGGGCACCACTGCTAGTTTTCCATATTCCCCGACTACGCGGAAGTGAGAGACCAGTCAGTGCAAAGGAATACGAAAACACTTCCATCTCTGCTTAAATCACGACTGATCCCTACCACCAGGCGTACAGGCAGTTATATGATAATTTGGAGTTGACGCAAGTTCTTAACCTTGTAGACGCATTCTTGCTTCCGATTTGGAAATGTAACTTACTCTCGTCAGCTTTGTTGCTATATGTTTTTGAAGGTTTGCCGAGTGCACAATAATATTAATTCACCTCACTAATGCGTTGAAAGGAAGTTTAACGTGATCGATAATCTCGCGATCATAAGCCACGTTGAATCCGAACCACAGGTCATGGCATTTCACTTCGAAAATCTCACATGCTTTGACCGGGAATCGAACCCGGTCCACCTTGGTGAGAGGCATACAGCTTGACCGCTGCGCCACCACGTCCTCTCTAATGCGTTGATTTGGAGATTTGATGAGCATATTAGTCTTCGGGAAATCTCAAATACCTAGTCTTTTTTGTTTATTGCCGTGACGATAAAATACCTGAAATGCTTTATACGGGGCCGGTCCAGTATGAAATAATGGAAAAGGATAGCTAAGGAATCTGTGACTCTTTGAAGACCAAGAGTTGACACCGAGACTTATGGTGATCTCTATAACTATGACTTATTAGTTATTTTATTTATTTATTATTTATGAATTGTACTGAAAGGCGTAGTATGTTTAAGAGGAGAAAATAAAGAAACAAAACAGTAAAGATCCATTAAGGGGGTAGGTACAGCTTTGAGCACTGGGAATTAGCGATTCAGTATTATTTTCCTCAGTACCTAGTATAACTGGTTTGTTCCTCCGTTTAGGTGCTGCAACAATGCGGTCATGTAGCCCCGCGTACTTTAGGTGTGTGTAGAATCTGTCTGATAACCGGTCTTAACTGTGATGGCTGTATTAGAGTGTGTTATCTGTAATTCAGGTAAGGACTGCAGACGATCAATTTCAAGTAGTCCCTACTTTTGCTACCGTCAACGACACCTAGCTGTGAACTTGGCTAATAAATGCCACCGCAACCGGCACCTGTCGGCGAACGTTGGAACTTAATAGAGCGTTAATCAAATCTAACCTAGAAATTTAGCTTCACACAATTGTAGTTAGTGGAAGGTTCTTTTACATTCCATAAATCTATGACATAGACCCGCCGGCTGACTTCCTCTCCGAAGCGTAAGGTATTAGGATATATTCAAATTCGAAAAGGGCAAACTGAGGGATTTTAACGCTATTAAAAAAATCCGACGACTTCGGCCGGGTTTGAACCCGCTATCTTGGGCATCTAGTAGGCCTATAGCACTCTTAGAACATTGTAATTTATTTCATGGAAACACTGTCTTCTCTTAAATTCAGTAAGCCTATTTTTTTTTCAATAAACACAGTTAAATGTACTACGGGAATGAGCTTTAAAAATAGAACAAAATTCTCTTACGTTTTATCACATGTGACTAAAACCAGGGGTAGATGACCTCGCTGTTCCTCCCCTTAAAAAAACAATAACTATACAACTGACTAAAACCATCCAGGGGCATATGATGTTACCTTCTGTGCTGATTTCTTGGCTGCAGCATCCAGTTAAAAAGTTAGGTTAGTTGGTTCCTTAGTTTAGGGCAGCAGCGTCCAAAGTACTTCACACTGTGCAAAGTCGCACAGCCGCCACACCTGTGAATGTACAGTGCAGAGTCGAGGTAGGCGTGGTGCATGGTCGGCTGACAGCAGTGCGCGCGCGTTATGGGAGGGACGTATCCTGCAATGCTACTCGTTGTGAAAGCGCTAAGCATGAAAATTACGTACGTGTTCTCAAAGACGTGAATGTGTATCAGCCAACATGTACGGTACTAGTTTTTAATTGGTGTATGAAATTAGTTGTACGTTTGCCATTGTAGAAACATTATGTATTTTGTCTTTCAGTAAAGCTGTTAATGTGTGATATTTGGCACAGCGGAAATATGTTGTCTTTTTCCCCTTTGCATAGGAAGGTGGCCTGTTTGCCATCTCTTGATGAATACAGTACATTTGCATTTGTCAGTTGGCACATGCTAGAGTAAAAGGTGGCTTTTCACCGATGTCTCAGTCTCACTCATGGCTGTGATTATATGGAAGCTACTGAGGTATGGGTGGTGCTTAGTAATGGCATTCAGGGCACAGTCAGTGCCTGTGGATGCTGTGAAAGGTTCTACTCATAGGGTTAGGACTACTGTTCTGACTCAGTGAGGAAAGCAATGGCAAACTACCTCACTCTTCTTGCCTAGAACGCCTCAATATAGCGCTGCCTTGGGTTTTTGTGGGTATCTACTCACATAACGTAACGGCGGTGCTTTTTGAGGATCCAACCAGCCTTCGGGCTGACTACCTAACAGACAGACAGACATAGGAAGGGAGAGATATACATGAATGACTAAACATTTTACCGCTCTTTCCTAGCCCCTCCCTTCATATGACAAGCAAATTGATTAATGCAAAACAATATTTTTTCAACAATACGTTCGGTGTTCTTGCTACGTTGCCTGCAAAAAACATTCATCGCCTGCTGATTGACCTCTACACGTTTCTTGAACGATGACACCGCGCGGAGTGGAGAGGAAGTAAAGAGTACAGTAAGAGAGGGGATGCACACCTGCTATTCTGGGACACACACTGCCTTGGACGGTGCTGGTTTAAGGGGAGTATGAATGGCCTATTCCGCTTATGTTAAATTTCCTAATTTCATGACCCATTTTCTCAAGAACTACTTCATGCAAAGTAGTGAAACTTTTGCAGATTATTTATACATGCTTTATGTACTTACTTCTCTAGTTTTATTGACATACATATTCTAGGAGTTGGGATATAATTTTTTTCTCCGTTTCATTTTTTTACACCTTTTTATTGTCAAATTATTGTGCATTTTTCTTCAAATATACAAGCTATCTCCACCATTGTAGAGGTATGGTATTACAAGGGTATACTATTGTTGTGGTGTTTGAAGCCATATTTTCAGTGTTGCCTTAGTAAACAAGAGTTTAGTGCTTTTCAGTCGGTCAACACGAATTCGTGTTATCTCATGTAATTTATTTCAGGATTAGGGCATAACCCATCTCTTTTGGGTACATTCGTGTTGACCGACTGAAAAGCACTAAACTCTTGAAGGGTATACTACATGAACAGTAAAAAAATCAAGAGCATATATACTATAGAACCGGAGATAACGGGTCATTTGTCTGAAAAAAGTTAGTTTTTCAGAAATTGCAATTAAAAATTAATTTAGATTGTACCTAACTTTTCAATGGAAACAACAGCTAAAATGCGCCGGCGGTGTAGTCTTCATCATCTCCTACATTGTCCGAGTGCATCCTCTTCTTCCTCCGGAAAGATCTTGCATCCTTGGACACTTTTTGGGCCAGTAGCTCTGCCTTGTCGACTCGCTTCTTGTAAAGTTTCTTCACTATGGCTGGTGTATTCCAACCAGTCTTCAGTCTCAGCTCCTCCAAGACTTTCAGTCTACCAGTATTGCCATCATTAAAAGTGATGGAAGCAGCATACACACCAAGTTTCATTGTATACATTTTTAGGTACTCTTGACAACACTACATTGTTGAATGACTCATTCACGTTTTGTGTTTTCCCTGTCAGACATTTCTTCGGTAGGTCTGGATTTGCCAACTCTCTATAAACTCTCTTTATAGCCAACATAACAGCCTCCGGTATAGAGGTCTTGTGGGTAAACTTATCTAAAATACCAGCTGCAGCAGCTTTTTTGTATTTACACCACTCGCCGGAACAATGTTGTTGGTTTTCTTTTTCGAGGAGGAACTTGAAGGTGTAGCAATGTGTAGAGCTGACGTAATAGGTGAACTTTCATTCCTAACCTCATTCACAACCTCGTTTACACCTGGATAAGTTCTGTAGTACCGATTTCCTTTGTTATTTACTTTCTTGAACACTCTCCTGTCGATTAGATGTACTCACGATCAATAACACAAAAAATGAAAAAATATGCACGTTATACCAAGAATATCGCACGCACAACATAAACAATAAACACAACTGTTATGCCAGTCCCACTAACTTATGTAGCAAAACTTCCTCTAGAATTTAAATCAAACCACAGGCTTCTAGACCTTATGGTTCTTGAGATATGAAGTGTTTACTGAAAAATGGTACATGAAATCCTGAAAATACCATGTGCAACTAATTTTACTAAATTAAATTAAAAATATTTATAATCAAGCAAATTTAATAAATCATACACCAAATTAATCAGCAAATTCCAAATAATGTTTTGGCATCAAAATCATAAATTACAACATTTTCAACAAAATGGCCATTTATAGTCCCCTTAAGGGCTGGGACAACGCGGTCATGTAGCCCCGTGTACTTTGAGTGTGTGTAGAATCTGTCTGACAACCGGTGTTAATTGTGATGACTGTATTAGTGTGTGCTATCTGTATTTAATTCAAGTAAGGACTGCAGACGATAATTTCAAGTAGTTCGTACTTTCGCTAGCAAATGCTACCGTCCACGACACCTAGCTGTAAACTTGGCTACTACTAGATGCCATCGCAACCAGCGCCCGGTGACGAACGTTGGAACTTGAGAGCATTAATCAAATCTAACCTGAAAATGTTGCTTCACACAAGTTTAGTTAGTGGAAGGTTCTGTTACATGCCATAAATCTATGGCATGGGCCCGCCGGCTTTACTTCCCCTCCAAAGGAAGGCATACTGAGGGCTTTTTAACGCTTTTAAAAATTCAGACGACTTCGGACGGGTTTGAACCCGCGACCTTGGACATAGAAGCTCAGTATGCTAGCAACTACGCCACCGAAGCCACCTTAAAAAGTTAAAATACCGGTATGTAGACATATGCTTCCTCAAATTTAAAAAGTCAAATACAAAATGGATTGTTTTCAACTAGGAATCTGATGCTGGTCTTTCCCTACAACTACGTTTAAGCTTAAGAGTGAAAAAATAATAATGCGAACATGATCAAAATTACTCTAGTTATCAGGAATATTCTCGACGCAAGCACAGCTCGTAACCGCCATTATAATAATTAATTATTGTATTTAATTATGTTTAATGAAAACGAAAAGAGGCTTACTTAATTTAAGAGAAGACTGTGTTTTCATGGAATAAATTAGAATGATCTAAGAGTTATGTGCACCGAGGAAGAAAATACTGAATATTGCTCATTTCCAGTGCTCAAAGCTGGACCTATCTCCTTTATGACTTCGAAATACGGTTAATGCAAATTAGAAGGGACCTTATTCACATATGGACTGACCAAGTTTTGGAACTAAACGAATCAAATACTCGATATTTGTAGAAGCTACCTAGGAGTTTTCCCAGCCTATAATATGGTGTGAAAGCCACCTGTAACAAGTTTAATAAAACCTCTACTTAATACATTAAATTAGGATGTACGGTAAACGAAGTTTGCTGTGACATGGAGCGAGTGGTGACAGACCTTGTTTACGGTTCTTGTTAGCGCGCTGTTTGGCGGTCTGCCGGGACACGCGCCATGTCGCCACCACAACCACCGACCCCGTCTTACTCCCTGACACCAGACACTGACCCTTTTTTTTATTAGCACACTTAGCGTGTTGGTCGGTGTCGAGTGACTGATACCACTTCCTTTTCATAACTGTGATTGGTTGTAACGCAGGACCAGTGATGAAGTTAAATGTTAAATTAAGTGTGTTTCATCCTTTTAACAAGCAATAAACGTAGTGACCACTGTTTGGTAAAGTTCCTCGGCATTATAATATTAACAATAATAATAATATTATTAACAATAATAATAATAATAATAGATATGAAATTAACCATATCTGAAACATAGTCTATTGGTCCTAATTGACAAATTTAATTGAAATTTAATTGAAATCTAAATGGTGTTAAATAAAACCTCCAATTGTCAATAAATATGTACTAGGACTAGTTGCGACCACGCTGTGGTCATCATCAGCAATCTTACCAAGTTGACGGAAGAAAATATTAAAAAATAAATTTGGGAGTAATTAAAACTATGTTGTATTTTTGACATGCTCATGAAATATTCTAACACTATCAACACAAAGTTAATTAACCAGAAAATATTTCTACTAACAGGAAATGAAATTATTTGAAAGTAATTGAAATATCAAATAAAATATATGTGGTTCCTAGTAAATTATCTTCGAAAAAAAAAACGTGTGAAAGTACTGTGTTGCGCTTCAGATTTAAAATCAAATAGAATTTGAAATTTTTACACATAAAAGGAATATTAATTATACGTTAAAAACAAATAGAAATGTTCTTCTAATATTTATGTAATGGAACCATTTTCACATGTCCGTCTGATTCCATGTCCTCAGGTTTCTAAACTATATTTCATCCAGAAGAAATTCATTTATTTGTGTATCAATTTTTCCTGGCAAAGTCAGGTTGCAGAAGAGCATTTTACACACTTCAGAACTTATTTTGGTCAAAAACCTATATATTTTTTTTACGATTTTTCAAAGTTGGCAGAACCTCATGAATGGCACTGTCCCCACCCATATGTTGAACATTTTTGAACACCTAAGTTATATTACCAAGGTTAAGATAATAGAAATCTAAAAGGCACCTTTCATTCAGCGCAATGTCTAGATTATGCTGTGCCTTTGCTAGATTTTTCAAGCATATTTTGTAAAAGATTTTTCCTCAAAATGAATTTGTCCCCCAGTTTTCACAAAAAACATCCTCAGGAGTGACATTGTGTTTGAGTAGCAATACTGCAGTCATTTGTTTCGGGGAGTTCAAGATTTTGAGTCATTGAAGGGGGTGCTTGCTCTTCAGTGTTTTCAATTTCGCCTTCGTGGAAGGACATGTGCTGTGTGGGCCTCGCTCTTCGAAACATGATAATGGTTTTCTAAGGTCGGCTTCGGTGGCGTAATTGGTAGCATGCTGAGCTTCTATGCCCAAGGTCACGGGTTCAAACCCGACCGAAGTCGTCGGATTGTTTAAGAGCGTTAAAATCCCTCAGAGTGGCTTCCATCGGAGGGGAAGTAAAGCCAGCGGGCCCATGTCATAGATTTATGGCATGTACAAGAACCCTCCGCTAACTAAACTTGTGTGAAGCAAAATTTGTAGGATTGATTAATGCTCTTAAGTTCCAACGTTCGTCGCCAGGCGCTGGTTGCGATGGCATCTAGTAGGAGCCAAGTTTACAGCTAGGTGTCGTGGACGGTAGCATTTGGTAGCGAAAGTAAGAACTACTTGAAATTATCTGCAGTCCTTACTTGAATTAAAAACAGATAACACACACTAATGCAGTCATCACAATTAACACCGGTTATCAGACAGACAGATTCTGCACACACCCAAAGTACACGGGGCTACATGACCACGTTGTCACAGCCCCTAAAGTAAGGAACCAACCAACAAACGGTTTTCTAAGGTTCTCATGAGTGACATGGATATTTTAATTAATTCCAAAATTCTTATAGAGTATATCACATTTTGTAGCCTTACTATGGATCTTTATATAGCCTACATCACACTGGCAAAAAATTATTATTCAGAAGGCCTAATATAGGCTTACGTTTAGTAACTCATGAGTGACTTGGCTCATGAGTGACACTTTTGAGGAAAATTCTGGACATGTCACTCATGTGCTACTGTGTTAGTCATGAGTATATTTTCTTTTTTAATTAATAAAATGTCTACTCATTACATTTTTTCGTGCATTAGGCCAATGCAGAGAGATGTAATAAAAGAGGAGAAAAGAAGACTTTCAATGGAAAAGAGGTAGGTAGGTAGGTACGCCTACCAAAACACCTATTTTATAGTTTCATAAACCTGCGTACTATGTACATTCTTTTTCTGTTTTATTTTATTTATTTTCTTCGATTTTTAGGAATTCCCAACGACGAAAAAACATGAGTCCATCGAAGCAAACTAAAGTGCGGAGAAATTGGAGAGTGTGGGATAACAATAGGAGGAACAAAACACATCCCGGCACCATCCATAGTACAACGACTTCTCAGGATTTGAGACCGCCTTGCACTGAGGTTCCAGCGACGCTATTCAGACACAATGTCGACCAAGAATCCCATAATTTACCAGGGATATAACAATCACGCCTATTGGAGATGACCAGTAGTGGATTTTCAGTCCGCACCAGCAGTTCAATGTTCCAGTTTTGGTTGATTAGACCGAAATTCCAGGCAACAACAATGCTGTCAACTTGTTTACACCACCTACAATAATCCCTTCTCATCAAAAAATGTGCGTACTGAAGCAAGTACTACGGGACAGAAAGAGACCCAAGTTGGAAATTGGTGCACTCAAAATAAAGATACAGGTACTTGAGCATGACAACCAAGTTATAAGACGACATTATTGGAAATTAAAAAAGCAATTTCACAGGCAAAGAAACTAACAATGACCCGTGAATTATCTAAGACTACCAATCAAAACCAGTTTCTGGCACTCGGTACGAAAGCTGTTCAACTTGTAACGCAAAAGTGGAATCGACATGCGAGGTCAAATTACCCCCTAAAGAAAAAGTAAAACTTAAGTTTAAAGATTTAAAGACTGTGCAACCTAAGTTAAGACTAATAATTTATTGTTGAAACTGCAATCATAAAATGAAGTATGTTAACTTATGTAACATTCTATAAAAATAAAATAAAAACTTGTCATTTAGACTTTCACGGCCCGTGTTATTATTCATAATGTTGAATTTTGGGCTTATGCCGTGTTTTATTATATTGCAATTCGACGCGTTTCGAAAGAAACCATGTCTTTCATCGTCAGGAATAATCTGGAATACGACAATGTTGCTAAGAGAAAGCAACGAAGAACATATAGAAGGTGCCCAAAGATGGACGCCATTATAGCCCCATGTTAGGGACAACGGAAAGCAGCAGTGAATTACTTTCTCAGGGTTCTGATAATAGGTAGCCAGGATTCACTGAGATTGTAGCCGATGTCGCGGTTGAAATTATCTGGGTGTTTACGTATTTCAACCGCCTCCCTGATGATTCTGGGACGATATTGCTTTATACGGGCAAGAACATCCACCCCTTGGAACATGACATCATGGCCAGGTGTTAAAGCATGATCGGCAACAGCTGATTTATCAGGTTGAATGAGCCTGATACATCTATTATGTTCCTTAATGCGAGTGCATATTGTTCTCGAAGTCTGCCCGATGTAAACCTTGCCACAAGTACAGGGAACTCTGTAGATACCCGGTTGTTGCAATTTAGGCAAACTGTCCTTAGTTGGTCGCAGGAGTTGCCTAATCTTAACAGAAGTTCCAAATACAGTCCGTATGTTGTATCGACGTAGGATTTTAGCAATACGATCCGTTGTGTTATGTATGTACGGAAGGTAAGCAGTTCCTCTTACATCTCTTTTCTCAACTGACGTCCTATTATTATTTGTTGGTTTCAGAACCGTAGAAATCAAAGCCTTGCTATAACCGTTGCTCTCAAAGGTGGTTCGCAGGGTGTTAATTTCTTCTTGTAAAGAAGACACTTCACAAATCCTCCTAGCCCTGGTAGTTAGAGTTGTAAGGATACCATGTTTCTGGGCAGGGTGATGGTGAGAACTTGCGTGGAGATATCTATTGGTGTGTGTTGGCTTACGAAAAACGCTGTGTCCTAAAGATCCATCCTCTTTCTTGGTGACGAGAACATCTAAAAAAGGTATTTTGCCGTCAGATTCCTTTTCCATGGTGAAACAAATAGAAGGGTGCTGGAGATTAAGGTGATCCAGGAAATGGCTAAGATTTTCCTCACCTTCCGTCCAAACAACGAACGTGTCATCCACATAACGCCACCAGATCTTCGGTTTGAAAGGAGCCGACGACAAAGCTTTCTCTTCAAAGTTCTCCATGAAGAAATTAGCCACAACAGGAGAGAGAGGACTACCCATGGCCACACCATCAGTCTGCTCATAAAAATTCCCATTCCATAGAAAGTAGGAGGAGGTCATGCAGTGATAAAAAAGTCTTGTGATGTCTTCAGGAAAAAGGCCATTAATGAGAGACATAACACCATCAATAGGTACTCTCGTAAACAGAGACACCACGTCGAGACTCACTAGAATATCACCCGGCTGAAGTGTTATAGCTTTTAACTTTTCCACGAAGTGTGTGGAATCCTTAATGTACGAAGGCGTGTTACCCAGAAGCGGCTGAAGTAGTCTACCTAAGTATTTGGAAAGGGCATATGTAGGAGAACCAATCGTACTAACAATGGGTCTAAGAGGAACATCGTCCTTATGTATTTTAGGAAGACCATAGAGTCTCGGAGGAATAGCATCCCCTGGAAGGAGAGTCTTCGCTGCATCCGCTGGAATAGATGATTGCTTGATCAATTTGACGGTGACATTTGAGTAGCGAGTAGTAGGATCACGACTATTAATCCTATATACAGGATCTGATAACAAAGACGAGATCTTGGAATCATAATCAACCTTATCCAATACCACTGTCGCATTACCCTTGTCAGCGGGGAGAACGATAATATCAGAATTGTTCCTTAGATCTTTAAGTGCCCGGCTTTCACCTTGTTTTAAGTTGGTGTTAGGTGGCTTAGCTGTCTTGAGAACTCGGGAACATTCTTGCCTGGCTTCCTCGGCCTCTTCAGGTGTGAGGTGATGTACTGAGGATTCTACGGATGTAATAAGTTCTTCAATAGGAATTCTTCTAGGCGCTACAGCAAAATTGAGACCTTTAGCGAGAACTGCCTGTTGGGTATCACTTAGGGGGTTGCTGGACAAATTTACGACAACCTTGTTAGCATCAAGTCTAATGGCTTGAGATTTCTGCAACTGACATAACCTATCATATTTGGAAATATGTCTGTCCCTCACCTGATCTAGAACGCTGTTAGCTTGCACTGAAGAAATACGATCGAAGATATTCCATAATTCCTCACTTACGAAGTTTGAGAGGCGTAGATGTAGCTGTAGTAACTCCCTCGAAATAAAATCCAACTGCTTACGAGTATGCTGTAACCTCTCTATCAATAACGCCTTGCTTGCACGACGATAGATTCTCGTTGCCTTAGGTGTTCTGAAGGAATGCTTCAACATAACAAAATTCGGTAGAATATCATGATCCCGGCATCTTAGGAGAAAAGCGAGTGAAGAGATTAGACACACCTTCTTGCGTCGTAACCTACTGAATCTAGACATCAGTCGGAAAATATCCTCCCCATAGAGGTTTCTAATATTGTCATTTAGACTTTCACGGCCCGTGTTATTATTCATAATGTTGAATTTTGGGCTTATGCCGTGTTTTATTATATTGCAATTCGACGCGTTTCGAAAGAAACCATGTCTTTCATCGTCAGGAATAATCTGGAATACGACAATGTTGCTAAGAGAAAGCAACGAAGAACATATAGAAGGTGCCCAAAGATGGACGCCATTATAGCCCCATGTTAGGGACAACGGAAAGCAGCAGTGAATTACTTTCTCAGGGTTCTGATAATAGGTAGCCAGGATTCACTGAGATTGTAGCCGATGTCGCGGTTGAAATTATCTGTGTGTTTACGTATTTCAACCGCCTCCCTGATGATTCTGGGACGATATTGCTTTATACGGGCAAGAACATCCACCCCTTGGAACATGACATCATGGCCAGGTGTTAAAGCATGATCGGCAACAGCTGATTTATCAGGTTGAATGAGCCTGATACATCTATTATGTTCCTTAATGCGAGTGCATATTGTTCTCGAAGTCTGCCCGATGTAAACCTTGCCACAAGTACAGGGAACTCTGTAGATACCCGGTTGTTGCAATTTAGGCAAACTGTCCTTAGTTGGTCGCAGGAGTTGCCTAATCTTAACAGAAGTTCCAAATACAGTCCGTATGTTGTATCGACGTAGGATTTTAGCAATACGATCCGTTGTGTTATGTATGTACGGAAGGTAAGCAGTTCCTCTTACATCTCTTTTCTCAACTGACGTCCTATTATTATTTGTTGGTTTCAGAACCGTAGAAATCAAAGCCTTGCTATAACCGTTGCTCTCAAAGGTGGTTCGCAGGGTGTTAATTTCTTCTTGTAAAGAAGACACTTCACAAATCCTCCTAGCCCTGGTAGTTAGAGTTGTAAGGATACCATGTTTCTGGGCAGGGTGATGGTGAGAACTTGCGTGGAGATATCTATTGGTGTGTGTTGGCTTACGAAAAACGCTGTGTCCTAAAGATCCATCCTCTTTCTTGGTGACGAGAACATCTAAAAAAGGTATTTTGCCGTCAGATTCCTTTTCCATGGTGAAACAAATAGAAGGGTGCTGGAGATTAAGGTGATCCAGGAAATGGCTAAGATTTTCCTCACCTTCCGTCCAAACAACGAACGTGTCATCCACATAACGCCACCAGATCTTCGGTTTGAAAGGAGCCGACGACAAAGCTTTCTCTTCAAAGTTCTCCATGAAGAAATTAGCCACAACAGGAGAGAGAGGACTACCCATGGCCACACCATCAGTCTGCTCATAAAAATTCCCATTCCATAGAAAGTAGGAGGAGGTCATGCAGTGATAAAAAAGTCTTGTGATGTCTTCAGGAAAAAGGCCATTAATGAGAGACATAACACCATCAATAGGTACTCTCGTAAACAGAGACACCACGTCGAGACTCACTAGAATATCACCCGGCTGAAGTGTTATAGCTTTTAACTTTTCCACGAAGTGTGTGGAATCCTTAATGTACGAAGGCGTGTTACCCAGAAGCGGCTGAAGTAGTCTACCTAAGTATTTGGAAAGGGCATATGTAGGAGAACCAATCGTACTAACAATGGGTCTAAGAGGAACATCGTCCTTATGTATTTTAGGAAGACCATAGAGTCTCGGAGGAATAGCATCCCCTGGAAGGAGAGTCTTCGCTGCATCCGCTGGAATAGATGATTGCTTGATCAATTTGACGGTGACATTTGAGTAGCGAGTAGTAGGATCACGACTATTAATCCTATATACAGGATCTGATAACAAAGACGAGATCTTGGAATCATAATCAACCTTATCCAATACCACTGTCGCATTACCCTTGTCAGCGGGGAGAACGATAATATCAGAATTGTTCCTTAGATCTTTAAGTGCCCGGCTTTCACCTTGTTTTAAGTTGGTGTTAGGTGGCTTAGCTGTCTTGAGAACTCGGGAACATTCTTGCCTGGCTTCCTCGGCCTCTTCAGGTGTGAGGTGATGTACTGAGGATTCTACGGATGTAATAAGTTCTTCAATAGGAATTCTTCTAGGCGCTACAGCAAAATTGAGACCTTTAGCGAGAACTGCCTGTTGGGTATCACTTAGGGGGTTGCTGGACAAATTTACGACAACCTTGTTAGCATCAAGTCTAATGGCTTGAGATTTCTGCAACTGACATAACCTATCATATTTGGAAATATGTCTGTCCCTCACCTGATCTAGAACGCTGTTAGCTTGCACTGAAGAAATACGATCGAAGATATTCCATAATTCCTCACTTACGAAGTTTGAGAGGCGTAGATGTAGCTGTAGTAACTCCCTCGAAATAAAATCCAACTGCTTACGAGTATGCTGTAACCTCTCTATCAATAACGCCTTGCTTGCACGACGATAGATTCTCGTTGCCTTAGGTGTTCTGAAGGAATGCTTCAACATAACAAAATTCGGTAGAATATCATGATCCCGGCATCTTAGGAGAAAAGCGAGTGAAGAGATTAGACACACCTTCTTGCGTCGTAACCTACTGAATCTAGACATCAGTCGGAAAATATCCTCCCCATAGAGGTTTCTAATATTGTCATTTAGACTTTCACGGCCCGTGTTATTATTCATAATGTTGAATTTTGGGCTTATGCCGTGTTTTATTATATTGCAATTCGACGCGTTTCGAAAGAAACCATGTCTTTCATCGTCAGGAATAATCTGGAATACGACAATGTTGCTAAGAGAAAGCAACGAAGAACATATAGAAGGTGCCCAAAGATGGACGCCATTATAGCCCCATGTTAGGGACAACGGAAAGCAGCAGTGAATTACTTTCTCAGGGTTCTGATAATAGGTAGCCAGGATTCACTGAGATTGTAGCCGATGTCGCGGTTGAAATTATCTGGGTGTTTACGTATTTCAACCGCCTCCCTGATGATTCTGGGACGATATTGCTTTATACGGGCAAGAACATCCACCCCTTGGAACATGACATCATGGCCAGGTGTTAAAGCATGATCGGCAACAGCTGATTTATCAGGTTGAATGAGCCTGATACATCTATTATGTTCCTTAATGCGAGTGCATATTGTTCTCGAAGTCTGCCCGATGTAAACCTTGCCACAAGTACAGGGAACTCTGTAGATACCCGGTTGTTGCAATTTAGGCAAACTGTCCTTAGTTGGTCGCAGGAGTTGCCTAATCTTAACAGAAGTTCCAAATACAGTCCGTATGTTGTATGGACGTAGGATTTTAGCAATACGATCCGTTGTGTTATGTATGTACGGAAGGTAAGCAGTTCCTCTTACATCTCTTTTCTCAACTGACGTCCTATTATTATTTGTTGGTTTCAGAACCGTAGAAATCAAAGCCTTGCTATAACCGTTGCTCTCAAAGGTGGTTCGCAGGGTGTTAATTTCTTCTTGTAAAGAAGACACTTCACAAATCCTCCTAGCCCTGGTAGTTAGAGTTGTAAGGATACCATGTTTCTGGGCAGGGTGATGGTGAGAACTTGCGTGGAGATATCTATTGGTGTGTGTTGGCTTACGAAAAACGCTGTGTCCTAAAGATCCATCCTCTTTCTTGGTGACGAGAACATCTAAAAAAGGTATTTTGCCGTCAGATTCCTTTTCCATGGTGAAACAAATAGAAGGGTGCTGGAGATTAAGGTGATCCAGGAAATGGCTAAGATTTTCCTCACCTTCCGTCCAAACAACGAACGTGTCATCCACATAACGCCACCAGATCTTCGGTTTGAAAGGAGCCGACGACAAAGCTTTCTCTTCAAAGTTCTCCATGAAGAAATTAGCCACAACAGGAGAGAGAGGACTACCCATGGCCACACCATCAGTCTGCTCATAAAAATTCCCATTCCATAGAAAGTAGGAGGAGGTCATGCAGTGATAAAAAAGTCTTGTGATGTCTTCAGGAAAAAGGCCATTAATGAGAGACATAACACCATCAATAGGTACTCTCGTAAACAGAGACACCACGTCGAGACTCACTAGAATATCACCCGGCTGAAGTGTTATAGCTTTTAACTTTTCCACGAAGTGTGTGGAATCCTTAATGTACGAAGGCGTGTTACCCAGAAGCGGCTGAAGTAGTCTACCTAAGTATTTGGAAAGGGCATATGTAGGAGAACCAATCGTACTAACAATGGGTCTAAGAGGAACATCGTCCTTATGTATTTTAGGAAGACCATAGAGTCTCGGAGGAATAGCATCCCCTGGAAGGAGAGTCTTCGCTGCATCCGCTGGAATAGATGATTGCTTGATCAATTTGACGGTGACATTTGAGTAGCGAGTAGTAGGATCACGACTATTAATCCTATATACAGGATCTGATAACAAAGACGAGATCTTGGAATCATAATCAACCTTATCCAATACCACTGTCGCATTACCCTTGTCAGCGGGGAGAACGATAATATCAGAATTGTTCCTTAGATCTTTAAGTGCCCGGCTTTCACCTTGTTTTAAGTTGGTGTTAGGTGGCTTAGCTGTCTTGAGAACTCGGGAACATTCTTGCCTGGCTTCCTCGGCCTCTTCAGGTGTGAGGTGATGTACTGAGGATTCTACGGATGTAATAAGTTCTTCAATAGGAATTCTTCTAGGCGCTACAGCAAAATTGAGACCTTTAGCGAGAACTGCCTGTTGGGTATCACTTAGGGGGTTGCTGGACAAATTTACGACAACCTTGTTAGCATCAAGTCTAATGGCTTGAGATTTCTGCAACTGACATAACCTATCATATTTGGAAATATGTCTGTCCCTCACCTGATCTAGAACGCTGTTAGCTTGCACTGAAGAAATACGATCGAAGATATTCCATAATTCCTCACTTACGAAGTTTGAGAGGCGTAGATGTAGCTGTAGTAACTCCCTCGAAATAAAATCCAACTGCTTACGAGTATGCTGTAACCTCTCTATCAATAACGCCTTGCTTGCACGACGATAGATTCTCGTTGCCTTAGGTGTTCTGAAGGAATGCTTCAACATAACAAAATTCGGTAGAATATCATGATCCCGGCATATTAGGAGAAAAGCGAGTGAAGAGATTAGACACACCTTCTTGCGTCGTAACCTACTGAATCTAGACATCAGTCGGAAAATATCCTCCCCATAGAGGTTTCTAATATTGTCATTTAGACTTTCACGGCCCGTGTTATTATTCATAATGTTGAATTTTGGGCTTATGCCGTGTTTTATTATATTGCAATTCGACGCGTTTCGAAAGAAACCATGTCTTTCATCGTCAGGAATAATCTGGAATACGACAATGTTGCTAAGAGAAAGCAACGAAGAACATATAGAAGGTGCCCAAAGATGGACGCCATTATAGCCCCATGTTAGGGACAACGGAAAGCAGCAGTGAATTACTTTCTCAGGGTTCTGATAATAGGTAGCCAGGATTCACTGAGATTGTAGCCGATGTCGCGGTTGAAATTATCTGGGTGTTTACGTATTTCAACCGCCTCCCTGATGATTCTGGGACGATATTGCTTTATACGGGCAAGAACATCCACCCCTTGGAACATGACATCATGGCCAGGTGTTAAAGCATGATCGGCAACAGCTGATTTATCAGGTTGAATGAGCCTGATACATCTATTATGTTCCTTAATGCGAGTGCATATTGTTCTCGAAGTCTGCCCGATGTAAACCTTGCCACAAGTACAGGGAACTCTGTAGATACCCGGTTGTTGCAATTTAGGCAAACTGTCCTTAGTTGGTCGCAGGAGTTGCCTAATCTTAACAGAAGTTCCAAATACAGTCCGTATGTTGTATCGACGTAGGATTTTAGCAATACGATCCGTTGTGTTATGTATGTACGGAAGGTAAGCAGTTCCTCTTACATCTCTTTTCTCAACTGACGTCCTATTATTATTTGTTGGTTTCAGAACCGTAGAAATCAAAGCCTTGCTATAACCGTTGCTCTCAAAGGTGGTTCGCAGGGTGTTAATTTCTTCTTGTAAAGAAGACACTTCACAAATCCTCCTAGCCCTGGTAGTTAGAGTTGTAAGGATACCATGTTTCTGGGCAGGGTGATGGTGAGAACTTGCGTGGAGATATCTATTGGTGTGTGTTGGCTTACGAAAAACGCTGTGTCCTAAAGATCCATCCTCTTTCTTGGTGACGAGAACATCTAAAAAAGGTATTTTGCCGTCAGATTCCTTTTCCATGGTGAAACAAATAGAAGGGTGCTGGAGATTAAGGTGATCCAGGAAATGGCTAAGATTTTCCTCACCTTCCGTCCAAACAACGAACGTGTCATCCACATAACGCCACCAGATCTTCGGTTTGAAAGGAGCCGACGACAAAGCTTTCTCTTCAAAGTTCTCCATGAAGAAATTAGCCACAACAGGAGAGAGAGGACTACCCATGGCCACACCATCAGTCTGCTCATAAAAATTCCCATTCCATAGAAAGTAGGAGGAGGTCATGCAGTGATAAAAAAGTATTGTGATGTCTTCAGGAAAAAGGCCATTAATGAGAGACATAACACCATCAATAGGTACTCTCGTAAACAGAGACACCACGTCGAGACTCACTAGAATATCACCCGGCTGAAGTGTTATAGCTTTTAACTTTTCCACGAAGTGTGTGGAATCCTTAATGTACGAAGGCGTGTTACCCAGAAGCGGCTGAAGTAGTCTACCTAAGTATTTGGAAAGGGCATATGTAGGAGAACCAATCGTACTAACAATGGGTCTAAGAGGAACATCGTCCTTATGTATTTTAGGAAGACCATAGAGTCTCGGAGGAATAGCATCCCCTGGAAGGAGAGTCTTCGCTGCATCCGCTGGAATAGATGATTGCTTGATCAATTTGACGGTGACATTTGAGTAGCGAGTAGTAGGATCACGACTATTAATCCTATATACAGGATCTGATAACAAAGACGAGATCTTGGAATCATAATCAACCTTATCCAATACCACTGTCGCATTACCCTTGTCAGCGGGGAGAACGATAATATCAGAATTGTTCCTTAGATCTTTAAGTGCCCGGCTTTCACCTTGTTTTAAGTTGGTGTTAGGTGGCTTAGCTGTCTTGAGAACTCGGGAACATTCTTGCCTGGCTTCCTCGGCCTCTTCAGGTGTGAGGTGATGTACTGAGGATTCTACGGATGTAATAAGTTCTTCAATAGGAATTCTTCTAGGCGCTACAGCAAAATTGAGACCTTTAGCGAGAACTGCCTGTTGGGTATCACTTAGGGGGTTGCTGGACAAATTTACGACAACCTTGTTAGCATCAAGTCTATTGGCTTGAGATTTCTGCAACTGACATAACCTATCATATTTGGAAATATGTCTGTCCCTCACCTGATCTAGAACGCTGTTAGCTTGCACTGAAGAAATACGATCGAAGATATTCCATAATTCCTCACTTACGAAGTTTGAGAGGCGTAGATGTAGCTGTAGTAACTCCCTCGAAATAAAATCCAACTGCTTACGAGTATGCTGTAACCTCTCTATCAATAACGCCTTGCTTGCACGACGATAGATTCTCGTTGCCTTAGGTGTTCTGAAGGAATGCTTCAACATAACAAAATTCGGTAGAATATCATGATCCCGGCATCTTAGGAGAAAAGCGAGTGAAGAGATTAGACACACCTTCTTGCGTCGTAACCTACTGAATCTAGACATCAGTCGGAAAATATCCTCCCCATAGAGGTTTCTAATATTGTCATTTAGACTTTCACGGCCCGTGTTATTATTCATAATGTTGAATTTTGGGCTTATGCCGTGTTTTATTATATTGCAATTCGACGCGTTTCGAAAGAAACCATGTCTTTCATCGTCAGGAATAATCTGGAATACGACAATGTTGCTAAGAGAAAGCAACGAAGAACATATAGAAGGTGCCCAAAGATGGACGCCATTATAGCCCCATGTTAGGGACAACGGAAAGCAGCAGTGAATTACTTTCTCAGGGTTCTGATAATAGGTAGCCAGGATTCACTGAGATTGTAGCCGATGTCGCGGTTGAAATTATCTGGGTGTTTACGTATTTCAACCGCCTCCCTGATGATTCTGGGACGATATTGCTTTATACGGGCAAGAACATCCACCCCTTGGAACATGACATCATGGCCAGGTGTTAAAGCATGATCGGCAACAGCTGATTTATCAGGTTGAATGAGCCTGATACATCTATTATGTTCCTTAATGCGAGTGCATATTGTTCTCGAAGTCTGCCCGATGTAAACCTTGCCACAAGTACAGGGAACTCTGTAGATACCCGGTTGTTGCAATTTAGGCAAACTGTCCTTAGTTGGTCGCAGGAGTTGCCTAATCTTAACAGAAGTTCCAAATACAGTCCGTATGTTGTATCGACGTAGGATTTTAGCAATACGATCCGTTGTGTTATGTATGTACGGAAGGTAAGCAGTTCCTCTTACATCTCTTTTCTCAACTGACGTCCTATTATTATTTGTTGGTTTCAGAACCGTAGAAATCAAAGCCTTGCTATAACCGTTGCTCTCAAAGGTGGTTCGCAGGGTGTTAATTTCTTCTTGTAAAGAAGACACTTCACAAATCCTCCTAGCCCTGGTAGTTAGAGTTGTAAGGATACCATGTTTCTGGGCAGGGTGATGGTGAGAACTTGCGTGGAGATATCTATTGGTGTGTGTTGGCTTACGAAAAACGCTGTGTCCTAAAGATCCATCCTCTTTCTTGGTGACGAGAACATCTAAAAAAGGTATTTTGCCGTCAGATTCCTTTTCCATGGTGAAACAAATAGAAGGGTGCTGGAGATTAAGGTGATCCAGGAAATGGCTAAGATTTTCCTCACCTTCCGTCCAAACAACGAACGTGTCATCCACATAACGCCACCAGATCTTCGGTTTGAAAGGAGCCGACGACAAAGCTTTCTCTTCAAAGTTCTCCATGAAGAAATTAGCCACAACAGGAGAGAGAGGACTACCCATGGCCACACCATCAGTCTGCTCATAAAAATTCCCATTCCATAGAAAGTAGGAGGAGGTCATGCAGTGATAAAAAAGTCTTGTGATGTCTTCAGGAAAAAGGCCATTAATGAGAGACATAACACCATCAATAGGTACTCTCGTAAACAGAGACACCACGTCGAGACTCACTAGAATATCACCCGGCTGAAGTGTTATAGCTTTTAACTTTTCCACGAAGTGTGTGGAATCCTTAATGTACGAAGGCGTGTTACCCAGAAGCGGCTGAAGTAGTCTACCTAAGTATTTGGAAAGGGCATATGTAGGAGAACCAATCGTACTAACAATGGGTCTAAGAGGAACATCGTCCTTATGTATTTTAGGAAGACCATAGAGTCTCGGAGGAATAGCATCCCCTGGAAGGAGAGTCTTCGCTGCATCCGCTGGAATAGATGATTGCTTGATCAATTTGACGGTGACATTTGAGTAGCGAGTAGTAGGATCACGACTATTAATCCTATATACAGGATCTGATAACAAAGACGAGATCTTGGAATCATAATCAACCTTATCCAATACCACTGTCGCATTACCCTTGTCAGCGGGGAGAACGATAATATCAGAATTGTTCCTTAGATCTTTAAGTGCCCGGCTTTCACCTTGTTTTAAGTTGGTGTTAGGTGGCTTAGCTGTCTTGAGAACTCGGGAACATTCTTGCCTGGCTTCCTCGGCCTCTTCAGGTGTGAGGTGATGTACTGAGGATTCTACGGATGTAATAAGTTCTTCAATAGGAATTCTTCTAGGCGCTACAGCAAAATTGAGACCTTTAGCGAGAACTGCCTGTTGGGTATCACTTAGGGGGTTGCTGGACAAATTTACGACAACCTTGTTAGCATCAAGTCTAATGGCTTGAGATTTCTGCAACTGACATAACCTATCATATTTGGAAATATGTCTGTCCCTCACCTGATCTAGAACGCTGTTAGCTTGCACTGAAGAAATACGATCGAAGATATTCCATAATTCCTCACTTACGAAGTTTGAGAGGCGTAGATGTAGCTGTAGTAACTCCCTCGAAATAAAATCCAACTGCTTACGAGTATGCTGTAACCTCTCTATCAATAACGCCTTGCTTGCACGACGATAGATTCTCGTTGCCTTAGGTGTTCTGAAGGAATGCTTCAACATAACAAAATTCGGTAGAATATCATGATCCCGGCATCTTAGGAGAAAAGCGAGTGAAGAGATTAGACACACCTTCTTGCGTCGTAACCTACTGAATCTAGACATCAGTCGGAAAATATCCTCCCCATAGAGGTTTCTAATATTGTCATTTAGACTTTCACGGCCCGTGTTATTATTCATAATGTTGAATTTTGGGCTTATGCCGTGTTTTATTATATTGCAATTCGACGCGTTTCGAAAGAAACCATGTCTTTCATCGTCAGGAATAATCTGGAATACGACAATGTTGCTAAGAGAAAGCAACGAAGAACATATAGAAGGTGCCCAAAGATGGACGCCATTATAGCCCCATGTTAGGGACAACGGAAAGCAGCAGTGAATTACTTTCTCAGGGTTCTGATAATAGGTAGCCAGGATTCACTGAGATTGTAGCCGATGTCGCGGTTGAAATTATCTGGGTGTTTACGTATTTCAACCGCCTCCCTGATGATTCTGGGACGATATTGCTTTATACGGGCAAGAACATCCACCCCTTGGAACATGACATCATGGCCAGGTGTTAAAGCATGATCGGCAACAGCTGATTTATCAGGTTGAATGAGCCTGATACATCTATTATGTTCCTTAATGCGAGTGCATATTGTTCTCGAAGTCTGCCCGATGTAAACCTTGCCACAAGTACAGGGAACTCTGTAGATACCCGGTTGTTGCAATTTAGGCAAACTGTCCTTAGTTGGTCGCAGGAGTTGCCTAATCTTAACAGAAGTTCCAAATACAGTCCGTATGTTGTATCGACGTAGGATTTTAGCAATACGATCCGTTGTGTTATGTATGTACGGAAGGTAAGCAGTTCCTCTTACATCTCTTTTCTCAACTGACGTCCTATTATTATTTGTTGGTTTCAAAACCGTAGAAATCAAAGCCATGCTATAACCGTTGCTCTCAAAGGTGGTTCGCAGGGTGTTAATTTCTTCTTGTAAAGAAGACACTTCACAAATCCTCCTAGCCCTGGTAGTTAGAGTTGTAAGGATACCATGAAGTGTCTTCTTTACAAGAAGAAATTAACACCCTGCGAACCACCTTTGAGAGCAACGGTTATAGCAAGGCTTTGATTTCTACGGTTCTGAAACCAACAAATAATAATAGGACGTCAGTTGAGAAAAGAGATGTAAGAGGAACTGCTTACCTTCCGTACATACATAACACAACGGATCGTATTGCTAAAATCCTACGTCGATACAACATACGGACTGTATTTGGAACTTCTGTTAAGATTAGGCAACTCCTGCGACCAACTAAGGACAGTTTGCCTAAATTGCAACAACCGGGTATCTACAGAGTTCCCTGTACTTGTGGCAAGGTTTACATCGGGCAGACTTCGAGAACAATATGCACTCGCATTAAGGAACATAATAGATGTATCAGGCTCATTCAACCTGATAAATCAGCTGTTGCCGATCATGCTTTAACACCTGGCCATGATGTCATGTTCCAAGGGGTGGATGTTCTTGCCCGTATAAAGCAATATCGTCCCAGAATCATCAGGGAGGCGGTTGAAATACGTAAACACACAGATAATTTCAACCGCGACATCGGCTACAATCTCAGTGAATCCTGGCTACCTATTATCAGAACCCTGAGAAAGTAATTCACTGCTGCTTTCCGTTGTCCCTAACATGGGGCTATAATGGCGTCCATCTTTGGGCACCTTCTATATGTTCTTCGTTGCTTTCTCTTAGCAACATTGTCGTATTCCAGATTATTCCTGACGATGAAAGACATGGTTTCTTTCGAAACGCGTCGAATTGCAATATAATAAAACACGGCATAAGCCCAAAATTCAACATTATGAATAATAACACGGGCCGTGAAAGTCTAAATGACAATATTAGAAACCTCTATGGGGAGGATATTTTCCGACTGATGTCTAGATTCAGTAGGTTACGACGCAAGAAGGTGTGTCTAATCTCTTCACTCGCTTTTCTCCTAAGATGCCGGGATCATGATATTCTACCGAATTTTGTTATGTTGAAGCATTCCTTCAGAACACCTAAGGCAACGAGAATCTATCGTCGTGCAAGCAAGGCGTTATTGATAGAGAGGTTACAGCATACTCGTAAGCAGTTGGATTTTATTTCGAGGGAGTTACTACAGCTACATCTACGCCTCTCAAACTTCGTAAGTGAGGAATTATGGAATATCTTCGATCGTATTTCTTCAGTGCAAGCTAACAGCGTTCTAGATCAGGTGAGGGACAGACATATTTCCAAATATGATAGGTTATGTCAGTTGCAGAAATCTCAAGCCATTAGACTTGATGCTAACAAGGTTGTCGTAAATTTGTCCAGCAACCCCCTAAGTGATACCCAACAGGCAGTTCTCGCTAAAGGTCTCAATTTTGCTGTAGCGCCTAGAAGAATTCCTATTGAAGAACTTATTACATCCGTAGAATCCTCAGTACATCACCTCACACCTGAAGAGGCCGAGGAAGCCAGGCAAGAATGTTCCCGAGTTCTCAAGACAGCTAAGCCACCTAACACCAACTTAAAACAAGGTGAAAGCCGGGCACTTAAAGATCTAAGGAACAATTCTGATATTATCGTTCTCCCCGCTGACAAGGGTAATGCGACAGTGGTATTGGATAAGGTTGATTATGATTCCAAGATCTCGTCTTTGTTATCAGATCCTGTATATAGGATTAATAGTCGTGATCCTACTACTCGCTACTCAAATGTCACCGTCAAATTGATCAAGCAATCATCTATTCCAGCGGATGCAGCGAAGACTCTCCTTCCAGGGGATGCTATTCCTCCGAGACTCTATGGTCTTCCTAAAATACATAAGGACGATGTTCCTCTTAGACCCATTGTTAGTACGATTGGTTCTCCTACATATGCCCTTTCCAAATACTTAGGTAGACTACTTCAGCCGCTTCTGGGTAACACGCCTTCGTACATTAAGGATTCCACACACTTCGTGGAAAAGTTAAAAGCTATAACACTTCAGCCGGGTGATATTCTAGTGAGTCTCGACGTGGTGTCTCTGTTTACGAGAGTACCTATTGATGGTGTTATGTCTCTCATTAATGGCCTTTTTCCTGAAGACATCACAAGACTTTTTTATCACTGCATGACCTCCTCCTACTTTCTATGGAATGGGAATTTTTATGAGCAGACTGATGGTGTGGCCATGGGTAGTCCTCTCTCTCCTGTTGTGGCTAATTTCTTCATGGAGAACTTAGAAGAGAAAGCTTTGTCGTCGGCTCCTTTCAAACCGAAGATCTGGTGGCGTTATGTGGATGACACGTTCGTTGTTTGGACGGAAGGTGAGGAAAATCTTAGCCATTTCCTGGATCACCTTAATCTCCAGCACCCTTCTATTTGTTTCACCATGGAAAAGGAATCTGACGGCAAAATACCTTTTTTAGATGTTCTCGTCACCAAGAAAGAGGATGGATCTTTAGGACACAGCGTTTTTCGTAAGCCAACACACACCAATAGATATCTCCACGCAAGTTCTCACCATCACCCTGCCCAGAAACATGGTATCCTTACAACTCTAACTACCAGGGCTAGGAGGATTTGTGAAGTGTCTTCTTTACAAGAAGAAATTAACACCCTGCGAACCACCTTTGAGAGCAACGGTTATAGCAAGGCTTTGATTTCTACGGTTCTGAAACCAACAAATAATAATAGGACGTCAGTTGAGAAAAGAGATGTAAGAGGAACTGCTTACCTTCCGTACATACATAACACAACGGATCGTATTGCTAAAATCCTACGTCGATACAACATACGGACTGTATTTGGAACTTCTGTTAAGATTAGGCAACTCCTGCGACCAACTAAGGACAGTTTGCCTAAATTGCAACAACCGGGTATCTACAGAGTTCCCTGTACTTGTGGCAAGGTTTACATCGGGCAGACTTCGAGAACAATATGCACTCGCATTAAGGAACATAATAGATGTATCAGGCTCATTCAACCTGATAAATCAGCTGTTGCCGATCATGCTTTAACACCTGGCCATGATGTCATGTTCCAAGGGGTGGATGTTCTTGCCCGTATAAAGCAATATCGTCCCAGAATCATCAGGGAGGCGGTTGAAATACGTAAACACCCAGATAATTTCAACCGCGACATCGGCTACAATCTCAGTGAATCCTGGCTACCTATTATCAGAACCCTGAGAAAGTAATTCACTGCTGCTTTCCGTTGTCCCTAACATGGGGCTATAATGGCGTCCATCTTTGGGCACCTTCTATATGTTCTTCGTTGCTTTCTCTTAGCAACATTGTCGTATTCCAGATTATTCCTGACGATGAAAGACATGGTTTCTTTCGAAACGCGTCGAATTGCAATATAATAAAACACGGCATAAGCCCAAAATTCAACATTATGAATAATAACACGGGCCGTGAAAGTCTAAATGACAATATTAGAAACCTCTATGGGGAGGATATTTTCCGACTGATGTCTAGATTCAGTAGGTTACGACGCAAGAAGGTGTGTCTAATCTCTTCACTCGCTTTTCTCCTAAGATGCCGGGATCATGATATTCTACCGAATTTTGTTATGTTGAAGCATTCCTTCAGAACACCTAAGGCAACGAGAATCTATCGTCGTGCAAGCAAGGCGTTATTGATAGAGAGGTTACAGCATACTCGTAAGCAGTTGGATTTTATTTCGAGGGAGTTACTACAGCTACATCTACGCCTCTCAAACTTCGTAAGTGAGGAATTATGGAATATCTTCGATCGTATTTCTTCAGTGCAAGCTAACAGCGTTCTAGATCAGGTGAGGGACAGACATATTTCCAAATATGATAGGTTATGTCAGTTGCAGAAATCTCAAGCCATTAGACTTGATGCTAACAAGGTTGTCGTAAATTTGTCCAGCAACCCCCTAAGTGATACCCAACAGGCAGTTCTCGCTAAAGGTCTCAATTTTGCTGTAGCGCCTAGAAGAATTCCTATTGAAGAACTTATTACATCCGTAGAATCCTCAGTACATCACCTCACACCTGAAGAGGCCGAGGAAGCCAGGCAAGAATGTTCCCGAGTTCTCAAGACAGCTAAGCCACCTAACACCAACTTAAAACAAGGTGAAAGCCGGGCACTTAAAGATCTAAGGAACAATTCTGATATTATCGTTCTCCCCGCTGACAAGGGTAATGCGACAGTGGTATTGGATAAGGTTGATTATGATTCCAAGATCTCGTCTTTGTTATCAGATCCTGTATATAGGATTAATAGTCGTGATCCTACTACTCGCTACTCAAATGTCACCGTCAAATTGATCAAGCAATCATCTATTCCAGCGGATGCAGCGAAGACTCTCCTTCCAGGGGATGCTATTCCTCCGAGACTCTATGGTCTTCCTAAAATACATAAGGACGATGTTCCTCTTAGACCCATTGTTAGTACGATTGGTTCTCCTACATATGCCCTTTCCAAATACTTAGGTAGACTACTTCAGCCGCTTCTGGGTAACACGCCTTCGTACATTAAGGATTCCACACACTTCGTGGAAAAGTTAAAAGCTATAACACTTCAGCCGGGTGATATTCTAGTGAGTCTCGACGTGGTGTCTCTGTTTACGAGAGTACCTATTGATGGTGTTATGTCTCTCATTAATGGCCTTTTTCCTGAAGACATCACAAGACTTTTTTATCACTGCATGACCTCCTCCTACTTTCTATGGAATGGGAATTTTTATGAGCAGACTGATGGTGTGGCCATGGGTAGTCCTCTCTCTCCTGTTGTGGCTAATTTCTTCATGGAGAACTTTGAAGAGAAAGCTTTGTCGTCGGCTCCTTTCAAACCGAAGATCTGGTGGCGTTATGTGGATGACACGTTCGTTGTTTGGACGGAAGGTGAGGAAAATCTTAGCCATTTCCTGGATCACCTTAATCTCCAGCACCCTTCTATTTGTTTCACCATGGAAAAGGAATCTGACGGCAAAATACCTTTTTTAGATGTTCTCGTCACCAAGAAAGAGGATGGATCTTTAGGACACAGCGTTTTTCGTAAGCCAACACACACCAATAGATATCTCCACGCAAGTTCTCACCATCACCCTGCCCAGAAACATGGTATCCTTACAACTCTAACTACCAGGGCTAGGAGGATTTGTGAAGTGTCTTCTTTACAAGAAGAAATTAACACCCTGCGAACCACCTTTGAGAGCAACGGTTATAGCAAGGCTTTGATTTCTACGGTTCTGAAACCAACAAATAATAATAGGACGTCAGTTGAGAAAAGAGATGTAAGAGGAACTGCTTACCTTCCGTACATACATAACACAACGGATCGTATTGCTAAAATCCTACGTCGATACAACATACGGACTGTATTTGGAACTTCTGTTAAGATTAGGCAACTCCTGCGACCAACTAAGGACAGTTTGCCTAAATTGCAACAACCGGGTATCTACAGAGTTCCCTGTACTTGTGGCAAGGTTTACATCGGGCAGACTTCGAGAACAATATGCACTCGCATTAAGGAACATAATAGATGTATCAGGCTCATTCAACCTGATAAATCAGCTGTTGCCGATCATGCTTTAACACCTGGCCATGATGTCATGTTCCAAGGGGTGGATGTTCTTGCCCGTATAAAGCAATATCGTCCCAGAATCATCAGGGAGGCGGTTGAAATACGTAAACACCCAGATAATTTCAACCGCGACATCGGCTACAATCTCAGTGAATCCTGGCTACCTATTATCAGAACCCTGAGAAAGTAATTCACTGCTGCTTTCCGTTGTCCCTAACATGGGGCTATAATGGCGTCCATCTTTGGGCACCTTCTATATGTTCTTCGTTGCTTTCTCTTAGCAACATTGTCGTATTCCAGATTATTCCTGACGATGAAAGACATGGTTTCTTTCGAAACGCGTCGAATTGCAATATAATAAAACACGGCATAAGCCCAAAATTCAACATTATGAATAATAACACGGGCCGTGAAAGTCTAAATGACAATATTAGAAACCTCTATGGGGAGGATATTTTCCGACTGATGTCTAGATTCAGTAGGTTACGACGCAAGAAGGTGTGTCTAATCTCTTCACTCGCTTTTCTCCTAAGATGCCGGGATCATGATATTCTACCGAATTTTGTTATGTTGAAGCATTCCTTCAGAACACCTAAGGCAACGAGAATCTATCGTCGTGCAAGCAAGGCGTTATTGATAGAGAGGTTACAGCATACTCGTAAGCAGTTGGATTTTATTTCGAGGGAGTTACTACAGCTACATCTACGCCTCTCAAACTTCGTAAGTGAGGAATTATGGAATATCTTCGATCGTATTTCTTCAGTGCAAGCTAACAGCGTTCTAGATCAGGTGAGGGACAGACATATTTCCAAATATGATAGGTTATGTCAGTTGCAGAAATCTCAAGCCATTAGACTTGATGCTAACAAGGTTGTCGTAAATTTGTCCAGCAACCCCCTAAGTGATACCCAACAGGCAGTTCTCGCTAAAGGTCTCAATTTTGCTGTAGCGCCTAGAAGAATTCCTATTGAAGAACTTATTACATCCGTAGAATCCTCAGTACATCACCTCACACCTGAAGAGGCCGAGGAAGCCAGGCAAGAATGTTCCCGAGTTCTCAAGACAGCTAAGCCACCTAACACCAACTTAAAACAAGGTGAAAGCCGGGCACTTAAAGATCTAAGGAACAATTCTGATATTATCGTTCTCCCCGCTGACAAGGGTAATGCGACAGTGGTATTGGATAAGGTTGATTATGATTCCAAGATCTCGTCTTTGTTATCAGATCCTGTATATAGGATTAATAGTCGTGATCCTACTACTCGCTACTCAAATGTCACCGTCAAATTGATCAAGCAATCATCTATTCCAGCGGATGCAGCGAAGACTCTCCTTCCAGGGGATGCTATTCCTCCGAGACTCTATGGTCTTCCTAAAATACATAAGGACGATGTTCCTCTTAGACCCATTGTTAGTACGATTGGTTCTCCTACATATGCCCTTTCCAAATACTTAGGTAGACTACTTCAGCCGCTTCTGGGTAACACGCCTTCGTACATTAAGGATTCCACACACTTCGTGGAAAAGTTAAAAGCTATAACACTTCAGCCGGGTGATATTCTAGTGAGTCTCGACGTGGTGTCTCTGTTTACGAGAGTACCTATTGATGGTGTTATGTCTCTCATTAATGGCCTTTTTCCTGAAGACATCACAAGACTTTTTTATCACTGCATGACCTCCTCCTACTTTCTATGGAATGGGAATTTTTATGAGCAGACTGATGGTGTGGCCATGGGTAGTCCTCTCTCTCCTGTTGTGGCTAATTTCTTCATGGAGAACTTTGAAGAGAAAGCTTTGTCGTCGGCTCCTTTCAAACCGAAGATCTGGTGGCGTTATGTGGATGACACGTTCGTTGTTTGGACGGAAGGTGAGGAAAATCTTAGCCATTTCCTGGATCACCTTAATCTCCAGCACCCTTCTATTTGTTTCACCATGGAAAAGGAATCTGACGGCAAAATACCTTTTTTAGATGTTCTCGTCACCAAGAAAGAGGATGGATCTTTAGGACACAGCGTTTTTCGTAAGCCAACACACACCAATAGATATCTCCACGCAAGTTCTCACCATCACCCTGCCCAGAAACATGGTATCCTTACAACTCTAACTACCAGGGCTAGGAGGATTTGTGAAGTGTCTTCTTTACAAGAAGAAATTAACACCCTGCGAACCACCTTTGAGAGCAACGGTTATAGCAAGGCTTTGATTTCTACGGTTCTGAAACCAACAAATAATAATAGGACGTCAGTTGAGAAAAGAGATGTAAGAGGAACTGCTTACCTTCCGTACATACATAACACAACGGATCGTATTGCTAAAATCCTACGTCGATACAACATACGGACTGTATTTGGAACTTCTGTTAAGATTAGGCAACTCCTGCGACCAACTAAGGACAGTTTGCCTAAATTGCAACAACCGGGTATCTACAGAGTTCCCTGTACTTGTGGCAAGGTTTACATCGGGCAGACTTCGAGAACAATATGCACTCGCATTAAGGAACATAATAGATGTATCAGGCTCATTCAACCTGATAAATCAGCTGTTGCCGATCATGCTTTAACACCTGGCCATGATGTCATGTTCCAAGGGGTGGATGTTCTTGCCCGTATAAAGCAATATCGTCCCAGAATCATCAGGGAGGCGGTTGAAATACGTAAACACCCAGATAATTTCAACCGCGACATCGGCTACAATCTCAGTGAATCCTGGCTACCTATTATCAGAACCCTGAGAAAGTAATTCACTGCTGCTTTCCGTTGTCCCTAACATGGGGCTATAATGGCGTCCATCTTTGGGCACCTTCTATATGTTCTTCGTTGCTTTCTCTTAGCAACATTGTCGTATTCCAGATTATTCCTGACGATGAAAGACATGGTTTCTTTCGAAACGCGTCGAATTGCAATATAATAAAACACGGCATAAGCCCAAAATTCAACATTATGAATAATAACACGGGCCGTGAAAGTCTAAATGACAATATTAGAAACCTCTATGGGGAGGATATTTTCCGACTGATGTCTAGATTCAGTAGGTTACGACGCAAGAAGGTGTGTCTAATCTCTTCACTCGCTTTTCTCCTAAGATGCCGGGATCATGATATTCTACCGAATTTTGTTATGTTGAAGCATTCCTTCAGAACACCTAAGGCAACGAGAATCTATCGTCGTGCAAGCAAGGCGTTATTGATAGAGAGGTTACAGCATACTCGTAAGCAGTTGGATTTTATTTCGAGGGAGTTACTACAGCTACATCTACGCCTCTCAAACTTCGTAAGTGAGGAATTATGGAATATCTTCGATCGTATTTCTTCAGTGCAAGCTAACAGCGTTCTAGATCAGGTGAGGGACAGACATATTTCCAAATATGATAGGTTATGTCAGTTGCAGAAATCTCAAGCCATTAGACTTGATGCTAACAAGGTTGTCGTAAATTTGTCCAGCAACCCCCTAAGTGATACCCAACAGGCAGTTCTCGCTAAAGGTCTCAATTTTGCTGTAGCGCCTAGAAGAATTCCTATTGAAGAACTTATTACATCCGTAGAATCCTCAGTACATCACCTCACACCTGAAGAGGCCGAGGAAGCCAGGCAAGAATGTTCCCGAGTTCTCAAGACAGCTAAGCCACCTAACACCAACTTAAAACAAGGTGAAAGCCGGGCACTTAAAGATCTAAGGAACAATTCTGATATTATCGTTCTCCCCGCTGACAAGGGTAATGCGACAGTGGTATTGGATAAGGTTGATTATGATTCCAAGATCTCGTCTTTGTTATCAGATCCTGTATATAGGATTAATAGTCGTGATCCTACTACTCGCTACTCAAATGTCACCGTCAAATTGATCAAGCAATCATCTATTCCAGCGGATGCAGCGAAGACTCTCCTTCCAGGGGATGCTATTCCTCCGAGACTCTATGGTCTTCCTAAAATACATAAGGACGATGTTCCTCTTAGACCCATTGTTAGTACGATTGGTTCTCCTACATATGCCCTTTCCAAATACTTAGGTAGACTACTTCAGCCGCTTCTGGGTAACACGCCTTCGTACATTAAGGATTCCACACACTTCGTGGAAAAGTTAAAAGCTATAACACTTCAGCCGGGTGATATTCTAGTGAGTCTCGACGTGGTGTCTCTGTTTACGAGAGTACCTATTGATGGTGTTATGTCTCTCATTAATGGCCTTTTTCCTGAAGACATCACAAGACTTTTTTATCACTGCATGACCTCCTCCTACTTTCTATGGAATGGGAATTTTTATGAGCAGACTGATGGTGTGGCCATGGGTAGTCCTCTCTCTCCTGTTGTGGCTAATTTCTTCATGGAGAACTTTGAAGAGAAAGCTTTGTCGTCGGCTCCTTTCAAACCGAAGATCTGGTGGCGTTATGTGGATGACACGTTCGTTGTTTGGACGGAAGGTGAGGAAAATCTTAGCCATTTCCTGGATCACCTTAATCTCCAGCACCCTTCTATTTGTTTCACCATGGAAAAGGAATCTGACGGCAAAATACCTTTTTTAGATGTTCTCGTCACCAAGAAAGAGGATGGATCTTTAGGACACAGCGTTTTTCGTAAGCCAACACACACCAATAGATATCTCCACGCAAGTTCTCACCATCACCCTGCCCAGAAACATGGTATCCTTACAACTCTAACTACCAGGGCTAGGAGGATTTGTGAAGTGTCTTCTTTACAAGAAGAAATTAACACCCTGCGAACCACCTTTGAGAGCAACGGTTATAGCAAGGCTTTGATTTCTACGGTTCTGAAACCAACAAATAATAATAGGACGTCAGTTGAGAAAAGAGATGTAAGAGGAACTGCTTACCTTCCGTACATACATAACACAACGGATCGTATTGCTAAAATCCTACGTCGATACAACATACGGACTGTATTTGGAACTTCTGTTAAGATTAGGCAACTCCTGCGACCAACTAAGGACAGTTTGCCTAAATTGCAACAACCGGGTATCTACAGAGTTCCCTGTACTTGTGGCAAGGTTTACATCGGGCAGACTTCGAGAACAATATGCACTCGCATTAAGGAACATAATAGATGTATCAGGCTCATTCAACCTGATAAATCAGCTGTTGCCGATCATGCTTTAACACCTGGCCATGATGTCATGTTCCAAGGGGTGGATGTTCTTGCCCGTATAAAGCAATATCGTCCCAGAATCATCAGGGAGGCGGTTGAAATACGTAAACACCCAGATAATTTCAACCGCGACATCGGCTACAATCTCAGTGAATCCTGGCTACCTATTATCAGAACCCTGAGAAAGTAATTCACTGCTGCTTTCCGTTGTCCCTAACATGGGGCTATAATGGCGTCCATCTTTGGGCACCTTCTATATGTTCTTCGTTGCTTTCTCTTAGCAACATTGTCGTATTCCAGATTATTCCTGACGATGAAAGACATGGTTTCTTTCGAAACGCGTCGAATTGCAATATAATAAAACACGGCATAAGCCCAAAATTCAACATTATGAATAATAACACGGGCCGTGAAAGTCTAAATGACAATATTAGAAACCTCTATGGGGAGGATATTTTCCGACTGATGTCTAGATTCAGTAGGTTACGACGCAAGAAGGTGTGTCTAATCTCTTCACTCGCTTTTCTCCTAAGATGCCGGGATCATGATATTCTACCGAATTTTGTTATGTTGAAGCATTCCTTCAGAACACCTAAGGCAACGAGAATCTATCGTCGTGCAAGCAAGGCGTTATTGATAGAGAGGTTACAGCATACTCGTAAGCAGTTGGATTTTATTTCGAGGGAGTTACTACAGCTACATCTACGCCTCTCAAACTTCGTAAGTGAGGAATTATGGAATATCTTCGATCGTATTTCTTCAGTGCAAGCTAACAGCGTTCTAGATCAGGTGAGGGACAGACATATTTCCAAATATGATAGGTTATGTCAGTTGCAGAAATCTCAAGCCATTAGACTTGATGCTAACAAGGTTGTCGTAAATTTGTCCAGCAACCCCCTAAGTGATACCCAACAGGCAGTTCTCGCTAAAGGTCTCAATTTTGCTGTAGCGCCTAGAAGAATTCCTATTGAAGAACTTATTACATCCGTAGAATCCTCAGTACATCACCTCACACCTGAAGAGGCCGAGGAAGCCAGGCAAGAATGTTCCCGAGTTCTCAAGACAGCTAAGCCACCTAACACCAACTTAAAACAAGGTGAAAGCCGGGCACTTAAAGATCTAAGGAACAATTCTGATATTATCGTTCTCCCCGCTGACAAGGGTAATGCGACAGTGGTATTGGATAAGGTTGATTATGATTCCAAGATCTCGTCTTTGTTATCAGATCCTGTATATAGGATTAATAGTCGTGATCCTACTACTCGCTACTCAAATGTCACCGTCAAATTGATCAAGCAATCATCTATTCCAGCGGATGCAGCGAAGACTCTCCTTCCAGGGGATGCTATTCCTCCGAGACTCTATGGTCTTCCTAAAATACATAAGGACGATGTTCCTCTTAGACCCATTGTTAGTACGATTGGTTCTCCTACATATGCCCTTTCCAAATACTTAGGTAGACTACTTCAGCCGCTTCTGGGTAACACGCCTTCGTACATTAAGGATTCCACACACTTCGTGGAAAAGTTAAAAGCTATAACACTTCAGCCGGGTGATATTCTAGTGAGTCTCGACGTGGTGTCTCTGTTTACGAGAGTACCTATTGATGGTGTTATGTCTCTCATTAATGGCCTTTTTCCTGAAGACATCACAAGACTTTTTTATCACTGCATGACCTCCTCCTACTTTCTATGGAATGGGAATTTTTATGAGCAGACTGATGGTGTGGCCATGGGTAGTCCTCTCTCTCCTGTTGTGGCTAATTTCTTCATGGAGAACTTTGAAGAGAAAGCTTTGTCGTCGGCTCCTTTCAAACCGAAGATCTGGTGGCGTTATGTGGATGACACGTTCGTTGTTTGGACGGAAGGTGAGGAAAATCTTAGCCATTTCCTGGATCACCTTAATCTCCAGCACCCTTCTATTTGTTTCACCATGGAAAAGGAATCTGACGGCAAAATACCTTTTTTAGATGTTCTCGTCACCAAGAAAGAGGATGGATCTTTAGGACACAGCGTTTTTCGTAAGCCAACACACACCAATAGATATCTCCACGCAAGTTCTCACCATCACCCTGCCCAGAAACATGGTATCCTTACAACTCTAACTACCAGGGCTAGGAGGATTTGTGAAGTGTCTTCTTTACAAGAAGAAATTAACACCCTGCGAACCACCTTTGAGAGCAACGGTTATAGCAAGGCTTTGATTTCTACGGTTCTGAAACCAACAAATAATAATAGGACGTCAGTTGAGAAAAGAGATGTAAGAGGAACTGCTTACCTTCCGTACATACATAACACAACGGATCGTATTGCTAAAATCCTACGTCGATACAACATACGGACTGTATTTGGAACTTCTGTTAAGATTAGGCAACTCCTGCGACCAACTAAGGACAGTTTGCCTAAATTGCAACAACCGGGTATCTACAGAGTTCCCTGTACTTGTGGCAAGGTTTACATCGGGCAGACTTCGAGAACAATATGCACTCGCATTAAGGAACATAATAGATGTATCAGGCTCATTCAACCTGATAAATCAGCTGTTGCCGATCATGCTTTAACACCTGGCCATGATGTCATGTTCCAAGGGGTGGATGTTCTTGCCCGTATAAAGCAATATCGTCCCAGAATCATCAGGGAGGCGGTTGAAATACGTAAACACCCAGATAATTTCAACCGCGACATCGGCTACAATCTCAGTGAATCCTGGCTACCTATTATCAGAACCCTGAGAAAGTAATTCACTGCTGCTTTCCGTTGTCCCTAACATGGGGCTATAATGGCGTCCATCTTTGGGCACCTTCTATATGTTCTTCGTTGCTTTCTCTTAGCAACATTGTCGTATTCCAGATTATTCCTGACGATGAAAGACATGGTTTCTTTCGAAACGCGTCGAATTGCAATATAATAAAACACGGCATAAGCCCAAAATTCAACATTATGAATAAAATAAAAACTTGTTTTGAAAAAATACATTTTTTGTCTCCCTACCTAAAACCTCATGAGTGACACTGTTATAAATTCCATTAAATCTCAAAACTAACACCCAATGGTATATTTAGAAATTGTGAAGCATGAGCAACATCCTAAATTAAAAATAACTTTAGCTGTACGCAATAAAGAAGTTACAAAAATACAGACAAGACGATGATATTAGATTCCATGTCACTCATGAGAAACAATATATGGTAGGAACAAATATTTTTGGTAGCACCGCATGAAAACTGAAGTTCAATGTTGCAGTAGTTCATTATTAGCAAGAATGAGAGAAAAAATTGCTTGAAACTGAGGAAAAATAAAAAATAATTACTATTGGGTCACTCAAGAGTTTTATTACATTTTATGCATTACAGCAATCTACATTTATTTTCCTGTCTGATCATCAACGTTTTGATGTGCAGATGGATTTTAGAAAACTTCTGAGCCCCCTTCCAAGCAAATACGACAACATTTCAGTTTTGACAACCTTGTTAATAAATTTGGGTGATGAAATCGGCCAAAAATATGAAAATGGCCCAATCATTAGTATCGTTGGGTGTGTTTCTTGAGATTTACTCTACAAGAGACAAAATGTTGAGTGTTAGTCATTCAGAATTATTCTACAAAGAACATCAATGTATCTAAAATCGATTGAAAAAAAACTTGTTGTAGGCCTACATACAGTACACTTGACAAACTTATTTGAAAGACCATTATGGTAAATAGATGTGTATAACCTTAAATATGCCTTGGCTCTTATCAGGTTGGAAGGTTATTTTTTATAGATGTTGCCTGCGAAAGTATAATTATGGTTAATATATTTTATTTATACTATGTAATATTGCCGTCAATGGATCTATGTAAAACGCACATGACAACCAACCTCTTATATAAGTATTTTTTTAAAATATTGTCTTATAACCATAATATTACATAAATAAAAAATATACTGTGTAGTTTCCCCGGAATAAAACTGTATTGCATCAAGAAACATGTAGGCACGAATTATTAAAGTTGCATCTTATATATTCTAGTAAATAAACAATGCCTTTTTAAGGGCTGTATTCTTGGTGAAAATCATGGAAGTCTTCCTTGCAATTGCGTGACTGGAAAAATGAATAGCTGGAACCAAAGTTTTACAGCAGAATCACACCAAAATAGCAAATGCAATCTCAGTATGCTTTTGTAAAATGGGATCTTGCCTTGCAAAATAAGGAAAAACTGCGGCAAGAAATACATCCTAGTAAGTACTGTTAGTGACAAATGAGAGATTATCCAGGTTTTTTTTACGATTATAAGGAATAAATTAATTGCATCAAGATTTAATAAAATCACAAGCTATCAGACAAGCAAGGGGCAGAAGGATTAACTAATATTACTACTTTCTCTTCTTCGCTCAAACAGAACTATTTATAACTTTTACCTTTTGTTTACTCGTTGTATGTACTGTACAGGGTTAGCGCTTGCAAACGACACTATAATTATAAACAAATCACCCGTCGCGTTGCTATTGCGGGAAGATAAGTAGTGTGTTTGAGAGAAATTGTCTTTGAGATGGTCTAGTATAAACAATATACTTCAAACAAATACTTTCATGACAATGAATTATAAA
The DNA here is from genome assembly GCA_946902985.2 of Meconema thalassinum. NCBI lineage: Eukaryota > Metazoa > Arthropoda > Insecta > Orthoptera > Tettigoniidae > Meconema > Meconema thalassinum. The sequence goes on from OX336390.1 coordinate 793,152,019, forward strand.
TGCCGACAACATATCATTTAAATTCTCCTGTTATTTTATGTTTGATTGACTGGTTAGTTAAAATATTGATTTAAACATTGGAAGTTTATGTTTTGGGATCAAACTTAATTACTCGCACTTCTTACACTTAAAACTGAATATGTTTTTATCATACAGTTATCCTTTCGATTAAGAACTAATTGAGAGAACTGATTTCAATCTAAGCGTCGGAAATTTTATTTATGTGCATTAGGAAGCTTACCAGTCTGTTAAATTTAAATTCCACAACGGCACGCTATATCAACTTACGATAGCAGCTTTGTAATTGTGATCATATGTGTCGTTTTATAATCTAGAATAGCGATTACGACCATCCCAGTGGCGAACAACGTTTGCATTTAATATGATCCTTCTATGATATGTGAGTTGATCAATCAATTGATTGTGGTTTAATTTCATCTGTATCTCGTAAGTAGGGATTTTGATAGTATTAATTACCAAGCTCAGGACGGTGGGTTTGCTTACCATACTCTCTCGGGATACAGAGACCAGATTATATTGGAATTTAAGCATTATTTGTAGAATTGCATGCATTAATCATGCCAAGCCGAGCGGTAGTTTAGGCTGAGATAATTATGGAGTAGATCATCATTATTATTACAGGGAGATTTTCCATTTTGAGATGCTGTAGTGATAAGAGGCAAATCACTGATATTATCTGAACTTAATGAATGGGTATGGACTATCGGGTTAGTTAGATACGAATAATACCAATCATGTTCTAGAGAATGCCTTTTGAAACATTTCCATTTGCACTGTTCGCAAAGGACTGAATATTAAACCGCAAAAATAACACTGTCGACAATTCAAGAATTGCATCGCTTCGATTCCGGATACAGCATGACATTTTATTTAATCTCGCTTGTGCTCAGTGGACACGAAACGACCTAATAGCTGAAATCCACTTTGGTCATTCTGTTAATTAGGCACGTTAGTGCACTCTCATTAAACTACTCTACAACTTGGCACCGTTGATTTCAAGAAAAATTAATAGGTAATGAGCGTGAGTCACTCTACTGTTGCATCTTAGCAATTTTCTCTAATTGTGGAGACAAGTCACAACCCTCAATACCAAGGGCTAAGGCAATGATTTACACGAATGACAAACACAAAATACATCTTTCGTGTATATGAGCCTTAAACAATGATGCTGGTGATTCTACTTCAGACTAAATTGAAATAAATTCAGAAAATTCATCAGATAATTGAGGGTTAACATATGCTGCATAAAGGTATTATTTCGATGCGGATTAACATTTTACTTCTATTTTGCTTCAAATTAATCATGGATTTTTTAATCAGTCCACCTAGTCAATACAAAGGTGACTTTTCAAGAACGGACTTCTGCTTTTCGACCAAGTGCCACTTCCTACTGTATTTATCATAACAATGTTTTAAATTCAAGTTTTGCTAACTACCTTTTACTTGAACATGAACTCACGTCGTGAAATTTGTACATACAAGCAATATATAAGTGGAATGTATTATAAAGCTGTTGAAGTAAAGGACATAAACTATTAACATTAGTTAAAACTTCTGTCCTGCCCCTGACTTGTTTGATAGTCTGATATCTACTATGTATCTATAATTCATATCATACCTAGGTATCGACGTAAATCCTGCCTCTGTCTGACTGTTATGAATGCCCAAATATATAAAAAATTCCGATTCAGAGGCCACGTGATGTAGACCGGAAAGCCCTCTCTTTTTTTTCTTTTTTTTACTATAATTACTTACAACCTGTACCACAGCAGAATGCAATTTCTGGCCTCATCAGAAAAATCACCAAGATATTATCTCATTGCCCTGGACACTTCCTACGGCGGATTTCAAGCTACAATCGTCTGTGAGTAACACAGGCCTCCAGTGGCGAAGTTGCCAGTTGACGTGGGTACGGGCAAACAGAAGGTGAGCTGCGTGTGGTTGCCGCGTTAAGCCACCGCTCGAAGAGGACGCCTATGGGTCGAAAGAATACTTCTCGTAACCTATTCCATACAGTGTCCGTCCTGAGGCCTTTTTGTAGGTCTCTGGCAGTGCAGTGGCCCGACGACATCGCAACGCAGAGATGGCCAGATATAGGTCATCTTGTGGAGTTGTAATGCGTCGACGACATAATGATATGAATCCAATCGTATTCGATTAGTAGAAGCTTTTCAAGTCTATCAACACGAGTGTGTCCAATTAGATTGGGCGGGGAGTACCAATTAATTTCCTAGTGCCTGAAATAAAATACATGAATTATTTAATGCAAATACATTTGCCATTATTGCAAAATGTTTGTTGATATCCGTATTGATGGATGAATTCTTAAGTTTAAATTATACGCCAATCAATACTTGAATTGAAACATATCTACTGATTATTATGGTACATGTTTCGACCTGACATTGAGGTCTTCTTCAGCTCAATTAAGAAACGAAAATACCAGTGACGTACGATACTTACGTATAATGATGAATGTTTGTTATGAAAATTATATGATAAATTATAATTGAAAGATAAAAATAAATATTAAAATGGATATCCTTACAATGTAGTTGAATGTAAATAAAATATAATATTGGGCTACACATTAAACATTTTCAAAAATATAGATAGAAAAACAAGTAATTTTGTAACGTAACAAAAATATTGGACTTGACATTAACATTCCAAAAATCCATATAGTACCGGTACATGAAATATAGAAATAATAAATGCAGAATGTCAACAAATAAGTTAACTGAGTATCCTAAAAAATGAGTAAAATTAATTCTTCTTTCGAAATATGGTGTTTTTTTTTTTTCAGGTGCGTGTTTTGAATGTTCTTTTTATGTAGCCTGTGGCTATCGTCAGTTGTCAACCGTGTTGTATAGTTGAGTGACAATATTGGAATTTAACCATCAAGTGTTTAGTAATATGAATACGGATGTGTCACATGTAATAAAATTTGGATATCAGATACTCGAGATGTTGGGTTACGTATAAATCTTCTTTAACATATCTTATTCCTTTTAATGAAAATAAGGTATGTGTAATTTCTACTTCATAGATTCATAGTCTACGTAACCCAACAGAGAATAATAAAATAACATTTGTGTTGGATTTGTGCATTATTAACATAATAATTTATTATTAATAGTATTATTATCGTTATAACTTCAACTATAACAAAATCAATATGAGGTATAATTAGGGCATATAACATTAAAGACCAATGCAACGTGCTGCAATGACTATAGAATGATCAGTTTAATGATTCATGCCCTGAAGTTATTCCTTAAAATCCTGCACTTAAGGTTATATCATAAATGTGAGGAAAACATTGGTGGCACACAGTTTGGATTCAGGAGTGGTTTCGGAACTCGGGAGGCATTGCTCAGTCTTCAGGTGTTGATTCAACGATGCCGTGATGTTCGTGTCGATGTTTACATGTGTTTCATCGATTATAAAAAGCCTTTGACACTGTTCAACACGATAAAATGATGCACATTTTAAGTGACCTGGGACTAGATGGACGTGACATCCGATTAATTGGAAATCTGTACAGGAATCAACGTGCTGCTGTACGTGTTGATGGTTAGCTGTCTGAAGAAGTATCGATTATGAAGGGAGTTCGCAAAGGTTGCATTATTTCTCCACTCCTCTTCAACATCTATTCTGAAAAGATTTTCCAAGATGCTCTTATTATTATTATTATTATTATTTATTTACCAAAAATTGTGCCTACAATTTATGGACGGCAGATAGAGAAAGGGCAAGCCCCACATACACATCAGTGTCTCCATCTCCGTTCATTAAAACTAAACAAATCTCAAATGTTACATTATACAATTTACACATTTACATTTGCTATATACACATAATCTGCTGTATAAGGCGTCTATATCATACAATTCATAAATAAAAGGGAAGACACAGGCATGCACACACACATATACACGCTCACACACGCATACATACATACATACAAACATACACGCACGCGCACACTCCCAATCACTCACAAAGTTACATTATACAGTATATAAATTCAATTTACATGGGGTTTTAGTCCCTTTAGAGCCTTCACTTTGCGGCAAAATTGTCGTGGAGGAAGGTCTTTTATTTCACGAGGCAGGTCATTCCAAAGTCGAGCAGAGCGATTGTAGAATCCAGATTGATAATCTGTTGTCCTAGCGAATGGAGGAACAAGGGTGACACCCTGTGCTCTACGGACTGAACGATATGACAGCTGAAGGCGGTGAAATGGGTACAGTATAATGGTGCCAGCTAGAGATTTTCGGAGAAAGGTGAGATCTATTTGGCTACATATGTCATTGATGGATGTTAATGGTTTTGTCAAAATTTTGTTACCCTGATTGTAAATGAGTCGCTCTGCTCGACGTTGTACTGCACTTAACTTTCTCATGTTTTCCTCGGTAGTGGGATGCCAGGCAGGAAGTCCATACAGAAGAATGGGCCGTATCGTGGAGAGATACACCGCTCGGAGTGCACGGCTTCTGAATCCCAGAAGATTACGTCTTGCAAATCCTAGAATTCTAAATGCCTTACACCTAGATTCTTCAACGTGTACATTCCACTTCAAATTGCTGGAAATGTGTATTCCCAGCATTCGCAGTGAATTGCACATGGTAAGAACTTTGCCGCTCAGTGAAAGGCTATGTGCAATAGGCTGTCTGGCCCTACTTAGCCGAATATATTTACACTTGTTTACATTCAATGTCATCTTATTTACATCACACCACAGTGCCACACTGTCCAGATCTTCCTGTAGTGCTTTGATGGAAAGTCTCAAGGAGTAGTAGTAAATGGATCTATCATTAATAACATCCGATATGCTGATGACACTGCCATCCTTGCAACAAGTATGGATGATCTACAAACACTACTGGATTCTATTTCTGAAGAGAGTAACGCCATGGGATTACATTTAAAAGTACAAAAAACTAAGTGGATGGTTGTTAGTAGAAACAAAGATGACATTCAGGGCATTCTTACACTTGGTAATGAAAGAATTGGAAGGGTTTCATCATATAAATATTTAGGATGTCAAATCAATGATAACTGGGACTTAAATCAAGAAATTCGCTGTAGAATTGAGCAGGCCAGAAGTTCTTTCATGAAAATGAGAAAAGTTTTGATCAGCCGCGATTTAAGACTGTCATTACGCACCCGACTGCTTCGATGCTACGTTTTTTTTTTGTGTCCTGCTCTATGGAGTTGAATCATGGACACTTACCGAGGTTTTAAATAAGAAACTGACAGCATTTGAAATGTGGACGTATCGCAGGATTTTAAGGATATCATGGAGAGCTAAAGTCACAAATGTGGAAGTACTGCGGCGTATGAACAAAGACTTGGAAATTCTCAGTATCATCAAAAGGAGAAAACTAGAATACTTTGGTCATTTTATGCGCAACAACAAATACCACCACTTGCAATTAATTATCCAAGGGAAGATTGACGGCATTAGGGGTCCAGGACGCACACGAATATCCTGGCTAAAGAACTTAAGCCAGTGGTTTGGACTTAATACAGTGTCACTGTTTAGAACAGCAATGGACAAACAGCAGATCATGCTACTGATCGCCAATGTTCTTGGAGGACGAGGCACTTGAAGAAGAAGAAGAAGAAGAAGAAGAAGAAGAAGAAGAAGAAGAAGAAGAAGAAGAAGAAGAAGAAGAAGAAGATGATGATGATTTTAAAATCTTACTAATGTAAAATTATGGAACCCAACATGTGTAATGTTAAATGTGGTGTTTACAAATTAAGGATCTCTTTTATTAGCTTAATTTTTTAAGACTTGCAATATTCATACACTTACCTATTCGTCATGCACTTACTCTGTTCTCAAAACTTCAAGAACTATGTTTCCCTTATTATACTCGTAGTTACCACGATATTTAACCTTCATTGAAGAACACACTGCCCATGAATGAAACAAATATCTAAATCAGAAATGTTCAGAGTTTAAAGACAACTAACAGACAGGAAAATATTATTACATCACAAGAAAGGAAAAAAAAACACACAAAATTTGCCTAAATAATCAATGTACAAACAACTGGTGTAAACATTTCTTTTATACAGGCCTAGAATATATCTGTTTGATCATTCTACCTGTTTTACCTTACTAACAATGGCAACCTGCAAGTGCAGGAGCTGTTATTTATTATTTGTACAAAATAAGAATTCCTAGAAATACCGTATCATTATTATTATTAACTTATTATTATTATATTAGGTTTATATGTTAATGCAATTTTCTGTCAAGCTGTAATCACTGATTAGCCTAAGCCTATAAAATGTATTTCAACAAACGAAGTTGATTGGACCTTCATTAACAAGGTACTGTAGATCAAGACTGTTCTTAACACTGAAGAAGCAGGTCCTTTGCTCATCATATCCTAGAAGAACAAACTACGACCTAACACGTGCTTTTCTGAACAAGAAAAACAGTATTCATATAAATGTCAAAACTTTTAGCAGCAGACCATTTAGAATAATTCCATATACGACATATCTGTCCCGTTTGCTTGCAAATAACACGTCAATTCCTTTGTCTGCATATTGTCATTTTATTTTTATTTTACTAGCAATTCAAAACAAAACCCTGGTGGTTTTTTTTTTTCTGTTCTCAACTGATATTACACTCACCTAACAGTAGATAGTGCTGGCATTTAGAGAAGTTTGATGGATTACTGAAGCACAATTAGCATTCCCTATAGTTTCTCAGGGTGATGATATATGTGTGTGTTGAACAGTCCTACTTCGACAAAGAGAGTTCGTTTATTTTGAATTGGTTTGAGACCATAATATGTCGGTTCGTCACCCCATCAGCTCGTGTTAAGTGGCAGTGTAAAATGCCCATTAAGCGAACATGAACCGAGTAGCTTAGCTTGGTAATTGATGGGCTCTGGTCGAGGGTTACAGCATCTCTACTACAACGGGCACCTGTGGCTCTTTATCGTCTCTACTCTCTATGACCCGAGAGTAAACGCTCCACTAGAGGGTAGTCGATGAGGGCGATTAGATCTAACTCTATTTGAGAGACGCAAAATTCAGATTCGGAATCTATTTTTCCATTATACGTAATAGTAACTTATCAAAGGAAATGAGCTCACAATCGAAAACCACATACTGTAAACGATTTGATACCACAGACTGTACACTGAAATCTTATGCGGTTCGGCACTATAATACTTGTAGGCTATTTGCCTTTATTGAGTAAATGCAATGAAAGCTTCCATCTTTGTCGGTAGAATAGGTTACCGTACCTATAATTCCCAAATATATGATTAAGGGAAAGAGGATAGGGCCCGCCCCCGAGTCATCTGGAAGAAGAGGAAAACCGGACCCAGCTCAGGAACTCCTCGTGCTTGCCAACTCCCGAACTCACCAACCGTAAACCCTTGAGGGTGTAGCGGGCGGGCATCAATTCCACTCGGGAATTCCACTCAGGTAGCCAGGGTTACCTCAATTACACTCGACACTCCAGGTAGTCGCCAGAGGAGTCCCTCAACTCCGCTCGGTCGCGGTCTCTTTATCCTTATGCATTCTTAGAACGACACAAGTCTTCCATGCTCACTTCTACCACTGATTATAATCAATGCTTCTAATATAAATAATATAACTTCTAATAATGATAACAAATTAAGTATAACTTCTTAAAATAACCTACCGTGGTCAGTTATATTTCAGCAGTACAATAACCACCGCTTCAGTGTTTACATTTTTAAGTTTACTAAAATAAGTGAACAGCTAATTTCAAAACAGAGTAGAATTGTTTAACTTTTTGTTGTTACTTAGTCTACTCCTCATTTAACAATTTCTTAGCACTTGTGAACTGATAAGAACAGACGAGATGATTGCATAGAAAAAGTGGTGTGCAGACGATATCTTAAATCCGAACAGCTGTTACGGTAATCAAGCCTAGCTCTATAAGAGTCAGAATTTATAACTAATTTGTTTTGTGGGAATGCAGCTGATTTTTTCGTTCTAAGCTGGAAAACAGTATTTTCAGCATCTGCAGCTGATATCGAAAGTACTTTTTAGGTACAAATTATACACCAATTATTATTATCTTAATTTAATTTTATAATGTTTCACTAGGTTAAAAAACATACGGTACAAACATTTAATTATGCACATGTTAAAAACAATGCATAACATTTGTAGAAAAAAAAAATAGAAAACTTGGCAGACTTATTTAAAAGAATATTATGATTAATTTTAAATCACTTGTATTTTCTGCCATATAAGTTATAATGATTTAACGAATGAGCGGACTTGACATCAGAGCGGTTGACCAAAGGCACAACAATGTCTTGCGAACACCACCACTCCATCGGCCAAGCGCTCTGAAGTCAAGTCCGCTCATTCGTTAAATCAGATATAAACATGATACATAAAGAACTAGATATCAATCACTGTTGTTAAATAAAAATATGGACAGGAAATTTAATAAAATAAGAAAAATCAGCATCTTAAAATCACATAAATGTTTACTTCATTTCAAAATATACAAAAAACATTAGGTGAAACTCTTTTCATTCCCTAAATATTTTGACCCGGCCCTTGGTATGCTAGCAGGAGGGATATGCCATTTGTTTACGTCATTGGGGATAAACCCTTTGCCGACCCCTTGCCAAAGCCTGAGCGGAGTTGAGCAACTCATATTTGGGTCCCTTGGAGGACCGAGTGGAATTAAGGAAAATCGAGGGGAATTGATGTTCGACCGGTGTAGCACTATCCAGGGTGCACCATACGTGGTGAGGCTACATACACCCTGCCTCCTTTAGGGCCTTGAGCAGAAGGCAGGAGATAACTTACCATGAAAAGAAAAAGAAGAGGTCTGCCCCCTCGAATAATGAGGGATCAGGAAAGATTAGACAAGGGCCAATTAAAGGGGGGGGGGTCGGGGATGGGGTGAGATTAGTCTCTAATGTTTAAGTCCTCCATGATGCCAAACTCATCAGAGGAGTTAATGCGAAAATGAATGAAATTGAGAGCGGAATTGGAGGGAAACGGCCGTGGTCTATTACAAAGTACCGGTACTTTGTAATTTACCTGGGTTTGAAAATGAGAAACTACGAAAAACCATTTCAAGGACGGCCAACGTTAGGGTTTGAATCCGTCCGTCTTTCGATTGTGGCTACAGCCTTGCGTTGTCACGCGTAGCTACACCACTCGGTCGCTGTAGCAAAACAAGAAAAAAAAAGAAAAATAATTCGGTGAATTACAAGAAATGTGAATATTTGAACGTGAAGTCGCAGACGACCCTGGGCACTCTCTTGCAATCCTACTTAATTATACGGATGTGAAATGGAATCTTATTTTCGAGGGGAAGAACTTTCACCTTTTACAAGTAATTGTGCTACGACGACGTTTGTTGGCTTGAGACACCATGCACGATACGCATTATCCATTGAGCCCCAACCGACTTGATTCTGTCATCTGTGTATTAAAATAATTGAGAATGTATAATTGCATCAGGGTTACGAAAACGCAAACTTGCGCATTTCATCTCAGGAATAAACAGGCAACTAGACAACTAAATGTGTTGTGGGAAGGAATTAAACTTGAGCACTCCCCCACCCCTAAATATCTAGGGGTTACTCTAGATCGAACTCTTACCTATAGAGCCCACTGCCTGAAAACGAAACAGAAAGTATCGACAAGAAACAATATCCTACGTAAACTCTCTGGTACCGGATGGGGGACACAACCTAGCACGCTTAGAACAACTGCCTTGGCTCTATGCTACTCCACTGCAGAATATGCATGCCCTGAATGGTATACATCTAGTCACTCGAAGCAAGTAAACATCACTCAGAACGACACCTGCCGACTTATCACCGGTTGCCTAAGACCTACGCCAACAGAAAAAGTTTACTGCTTAAGCTGCGGTTTCCTCCAGTAGCGGTACCGCTTTCTAGCGGCCGCAATGTGACGGCGAATGACGTCACAAAAACGTTCCGCATGGAAACAAAGGCGAGTGGTTTTCTAGGAAGCGTTGACTACCACCGTCACATAAAGTTGCGGTGGCGTCATTCATATGACGGTGGTGAGTGCGGTAGCAAACAGTTCGACACCGTTTTTATACGGTGTACGGTGTGTGCTGAAAGTAGCGAATTATATACAATGACTGATAAGATGATATATTGGAGTATGGAAGTAAAGGAAAAATTAATACATTTCGTAAAGAATGAAGCGGCATTGTATAATGTGAAGAGTAGCCTTAAGAATACACCGAGTTTCTGTTCAGGAGATATTGTTCTTTTTTTTTTTTTTTCTTTTTCTGATGTACGGCACTGAAGATATGTCAACCTTTATGTAATTCAGAACATAATCAAATAACACTGGTGTCAACCGAAAATGTCCTCTAAATTTATCTTCATTGCAGTGCAGATGACGCACTAAATTCCATATGTACCTTCTGTAGGAAACCTTTTAAAAATGCCACTTCCCCCCGAACGTTCCCTATCGTCTTCGGATGACCTTCTTCCAAAAATATTACGAGCGCCATGTCATGATCATCCATTTCTTATTTAACTTTATAGCAACATTCCGTCACGACACACACAAATAATTAGCTCTAACTTTACACCATTGTTCACCGTCAAGACGGTCCCCAGTTTCTAAACGTCATTCGAAGTCACATTACGGCCGCTAGAAAGCGAAACCGCTACTGGAGGAAACCGCAGCTTTAGCCGGAGTCTCCCCACCAGATATCAGACGTGAAGTGGCAGCCAGAGTTGAAAGAACAAAGGCAGACAACTCAGAAAACCATCCTCTATATGGGTACACACCATCAAATCAAAGGCTCAAGTCAAGGAAAAGCTTCCTCCATTCAGCAAAAAGCCTCACGGAACCGCCCGAAAAAAATAGATTAACATCATGGCAAAGGAGAGTTAAAAAGACCTTGAAGATTGGATTATCCCTCATGAAAGTTCACCTACGGGACATGACAATGGATGGGTTTCGTGGAGAACACTGAACAGATTGCGAAGTGGGGTAGGTAGGTCCAAGGTGAATTTGAAGAAATGGGGATACACTTCCGACACCACCATGTGCGAGTGCGGGGAAGAACAAACCATGGATCACCTTCTTGTAAGCAGATTATCTTATGCAGATTATCTCCTGCTAAGTGCACGATGAAGGACGTGATGGAGGCAACGCCTGAAGCACGTGATGTGGCAAAATACTGGTCACATAGTAACTTATAGTAATACAGGGTCTTTCATATAAAGTAAGAGCGCCAAGCGGCGGCTTTGTTAACCGCTGCTGCGATCACTTTGGCCGAGCTTTTGGTGCGCCAAGGCCCCCTGCTTTAAGCGTGTGTACAATCCTATATGATGCAGCGGCCTTGCTAGCGTGTGTACAATGCTGAAATCTTACTTTAGTTAGTTATTGTTGATGAAACCGAAACCCCTATAGTAGGTATTGAAAGCGCTCGCATAGTACATACGATGGCTGGTTTTTTTTTTTTTTTTTTTTTTTTTTTTTCCAAGTTCCGACGGACTGTATAAAAATAACAGATTGACATTGCCAAACTTCACCTCGCAATAAGCGTGCAGGTGCTCAGTCGCCAGTCTAAACCTCAAGTGCTAACATGGTGAGACAGTTATCATTGCAACATCGTATTTTTTAATGTAAAACTTATTTTAAGTACGAGTCGGCTCGGCGGGTAGGTGATGCATTTGTTCAACAATTTCCTGATGAAGTGCCACCTTTACTAGCACAGATTCACGTAATTGCAAGTAAGTTTGACAATACTGGCTCAGTGCTCAATAAAAAACATGCCCGCACAAGAACAGTTTTAGCAGAGGATTAGCTAGATGACATTGGCGAGAATCTTGAACGGTCTCCGAATAAATCACTCACAAAATTAGCACAAGTAGGGGTTTCGGTTTCATCAAAAATAACTAACTAAAGTAAGATTTCAGCATTGTACACACGCTAGCAAGGCCGCTGCATCATATAGGATTGTACACAAGCTTAAAGCAGGGGGCCTTGGCGTGCCAAAAGCTCGGCCAGGGTGACCGCAGCAGCGGTTAACAAAGCCCCCGCTTGGCGCTCTTATTTTATATGAAAGACCCTGTATATAGTTTCACTGACTGTTTTGATGAGATTGTATATAGTACCAGCTAAATACCATGTATGATGTACTTTTTCTTGAGACTGATGTTGCTTCTGACGCGATTAAATAAATAAGGGTTACTTTTCACATTTTTTTAAATCTGAAATATCTTGACAAGTAATTGTACTGTACTACGACGATGTTTGTTGACTTGAGACATTATGCACATTACACATTATCCATTTGTAAATATTGTCAATTCAAATAAAAGTACAGTAAGTATGTAGTTAGTTTTAGTTGTAAGTAGGTAGTTAGTTTGTCTATTAGATATATGTCATTGTTCTATTAGACTGTGGTGTGTGAGTGTGTCTGGTAGCAGTTGCATTGTTTATTAGTTATAGTTCATTGTTTCAGTAGACTGTGATGTGTGAGGGTGCATGTGAGTGTGCCTGTTGACAGACTGTTTTAGTGGTAGTATTTGTTGTTGGTGGAACTTAAGTTTTTTGTAAGTAGAGTTTTGGTATTTAATTGTTAGTACGGTAGAAAGTTAGTATTTTTGTTAGTAGAATTGCTCTTTACTTATTCTGAAAGGGAGTAGCAGCCTTTCAGAATAAATCAATTCTTTACTAGTCTTATAGACGGTTATGATATTGATAATATAAGCCAATAATGGCTACACTGCGTCCTGCTGCACGGCTGAAAGCAACGGGAAACTACAGCCGTATGCTATTCCCGAGGATATGCACCTCTCTATGCATAATTACATGTGATGATGGCCTCCTCCCTTGTAAAATTTCAATCCGGAGGTAAAATAGTCCCCCGTTCGGATCTCCGGGTGGGGACTACTCGAGAGGGGGTTAACATCACAGAAGTGACAAAGAGGAAATCTGACATTCTACGAATCGGAGCGTGGAATGTTAGAAGTCTGCTAGGAAGTGGAAGGTTAGAAAACTTAGAAAGGGAAATGGATAGGTTGAGGTTGGATTTGGTTGGGATTAGTCAAATGCGCTGGCAGGAAGAACAGGACTTTTGGTCAGGAGACTATAGGGTCATTAGCACTAAATCAAACAATGGCCAAGCAGGGGTTGGCCTCATATTGAGTAGGAAACTTGGACAGCGGGTGGAATATTATGAGCAATATAGTGAACGGATTATTGTAGCAAAAATCAATACAAAACCTACCTGCACTACAGTGGTACAAGTCTATATGCCTACCAGTCAAGCTGATGATGAGGATGTTGAAAAGGTCTACGAAGAAATAGACGAAATTCTGAGGTATATCAAGGGTATGAAAATGTTATAGTAATGGGAGATTGGAATGCTGTGGTAGGAAAAGGGAGAGAAGGGAAGATAGTAGGAGATTTCGGATTAGATGAAAGGAATGATCGAGGAAGCAGGCTGGTAGAATTCTGCACCGAGCATGAATTGGTCATAGCTAACACCTTATTCAATAACCACAATAGAAGAATATACACATGGGTGAGACCAGGAGATACAGGGCGTTACCAAATCGACTTCATTATGGTCAAGCAGAGGTTTCGAAACCAGATTTTGGATTGTAAAACATATCCTGGTGCTGACATAAACTCTGATCACAATCTGGTTGTAATGAAATGCAGATTAAAGTTGAAGAAACTGAAGAAAAGTCAAAAGCCAAAAAGGTGGGCAATAGACAGACTGAAAGAGAAGGATGTAAACGAAAGATTCAAGAAGAGTATAAATGAAGGACTAATGAAAAACCCTAAACAAACTTCAATTGCAGACGAATGGGCACTTTTGAAGAATGAAATAACAAAATCCGCAGAAGAAAACATTGGTAGGAAAGAAAGAATAGGTAGAAAACCGTGGATCACTCAGGATATACTAGAATTGATGGATGAAAGGCGGAAACACAAGAATCTAAGAGATGAAAAGGGGAAAGCAGAATACAGACGTCGGAGAAATGAGGATAACAAGAAGTGCAAGGAAGCGAAAGAAGAATGGTTGAAAGAGAAATGTGCAGGTATAGAAAATTGTCTGAAATTAGGAAAAGTAGACACAGCTTATCGAAGGATTAAGAATATTTTTGGGGAAAAGAAGACTAAGTGCTGTAATATTAAGGACACAAATGGAAAGCCTCTAACAGATAGGGAAGAAAAGGTTGAGAGGTGGAAAGCTTACATAGAGAGTTTGTATAAGGGAAAGGAGATTGAGAATCATGAAATGGAAAGGGAGGAGGAAATTGATGAGGATGCGAAAGGAGATTTAATATTGAGATCAGAATTTGATAGAGCTTTGGAAGACTTAAGCAGGAACAAAGCACCAGGCATAGATGATATACCGATTGAGTTGCTACGCTGCATAGGAGATGAAGGTCTGATCAGGTTATTTCACTTGGTGTGTAGGATTTATGAGACAGGTGAGGTACCCCCTGATTTCAAGAAGAATGTAATCATCCCTATACCAAAGAAAGTGGGAGCTGACAGATGTGAAGATTACCGTACAATCAGCTTGATTACTCATGCTTCAAAGATCCTGTCTAGAATAATTTACAAGAGGATTGAAAGCCAGATAGAAACGGAGTTGGGTGAAGACCAGTTTGGTTTCAGGAGAAATGTAGGAACAAGGGAAGCTGTACTAAGTCTTAGGCTGATTTTAGAAGGTAGAATAAGGAAAGATAAGAGAACGTTCATGGCTTTTGTAGACTTAGAAAAGGCTTTTGATAACGTTGATTGGACTAAATTGTTTGACATTTTGAAATCAATTGGAATAAAGTACAGGGATAGGAGGGTGATATACAATCTGTACAGAAACCAGACAGCAGTCATTCGAGTTGAAGGACATGAGAGAGAAGCTGGTATTCAGAAAGGTGTAAGGCAAGGCTGCAACTTATCACCCATACTTTTCAATCTTTACATTGAACAAGCAATGAAGGAAATTAGAGAAAAATTTCAAGTGGGAGTGAAGATTCAAGGAGAAATAATTTCAACTCTGAGATTTGCTGATGACATCGTCATCTTGGCCGACAAGCCTGAGGATTTGAATGAGTTTTTGAATGGTATGGACTCCGTCTTACGGAAAGAATTCATGATGAAAATAAATAAATGTAAAACAAAAATACTGGAATGCAGCCGAAATAAATCAGAAACCTCTAAGGAGATCAAATTGGCAGGTGAAAAGCTGAAGGAAGTAGGAGACTTCTGTTACTTAGGAAGCAGAATAACCAGTGATGGACGAAGCAAAGAGGATATTAAAAGTAGGTTGGCTCAGGCAAAGAAAGCATTTCTACAAAAAAGGAATCTGCTGACATCGAATATAGATGTAGGTATTAGGAAGTCATTTTTGAAAGCCTTTGTCTGGAGCGTGGCGCTCTATGGAAGTGAAACTTGGACTATTGGTGCAGCAGAAAAGAGGAGAATTGAAGCATTTGAAATGTGGTGTTACAGGAGAATGATGAAGATCAGATGGGTAGATAGGGTTACAAACAAAGAGGTATTAAGACGAGTGGGAGAGGAGAGATGTTTCTGGCGATTGCTAATGAAGAGAAGAGATAGGTTGGTAGGACACATACTAAGACACCCAGGAATAGCAAGCTTAGTTATGGAAGGAAGGGTCGAGGACAAAAACTGTAGGGGTAGACCAAGGTTAGAATATGTTAAACAGATTGCCTCCGATGTAGGGTGTCAGAGCTATGTAGAGATGAAACGATTAGCTCAGGACAGGGAGGCATGGAGAGCTGCATCAAACCAGTCAAAAGACTGAAGACTCAAACACTACATTATCCATTGAGCCCCAATTTACTTGATTCTGTAATCCGTGTATTAAATTAATTACGAATATTCATTTCACCAAAGTCATTCTTCTGGCCAAACTATGTGCCGGGCCATGGTAAGGGAAGGAACGAGACAAGTGTTATGTAACACACATGAGACCAGGAGCCAGGTGGTGTGCCTCGCTGCAATATGCAAGCGTTGGCTGGTATTTTGTTTCAGCATTCGTTCTTAGAGGTTATGTATGCTCTCAACACGAGAGTCGGAGGGGAACTTCAATTACAGATGTTATGAAAATGAAATGCGGTGGTAACTGTCTGTTCAGGTCATTAGCATAAATGCATACGAACAGCAAATGTAGTATGGAAATAAGTGCTATAGGATTGTTGAAATGAATGCTGCGGAGCAGCACTTGTCATCTAGTTAAACTTTATACTAAAGGTAAACAGAAACGTAATAAAGTATTTCATTCCGGAGCAGGAAAAGGAAGTGGATTCTGCGAGTCAAAATAAAGCTTGTGAACAAATGAAACATATTGTTCCGGGCGGAGTGAAACTAAAATCCACCTAAATTTACGCATCAGATACTGAAGTCATAATGTATACCTTTTTTCCGAAACTGAAAATATTCTGAAAATATTTTGAAGGACTCTTCTCAGGTAGTTAAATACCACCTCTTTTTTTAAATATTAATTTGTGATATTTTCCGGATCTTGGTACTCAACCTGACTGGAACAGACGACTTGTTCGTAAATAAATGTATTCTCAAATTCCCCTTGGAATGAAACATACAGTATACTGTTCTCCAGTCAGAGACAAGTTAAATATACTGTATTTCTTCAAGAACTTCCGCCCGGCATTCCCGAAGACCATAAAAATCCAGAATAACATGTAGGTACTGTACATTGTTGGCTCTACATAATTATACATTACGTTACACCATATAGCGTATGCGAATTATAGGTATATCATAAAAGGAAAAGCAAGCAAGCTTGTAATTTTACATGGTTCTTCGCCTAGCGATGATTATTTAACGTGCAGGCCGAACCACTGGGCGAAAATCCCGCATGGATTAGCCAGAAATCGAATCCGATTAGCCTTGGTGAGAAAGTAAGCAGCCTGACCACTGGGCTATCAAGTAAATAAAGGAAATTAGCAGCTTTACGATACATATGTTATGGACAGAGGTTCTAATTTGAACCTTTTTTAAAATTTTGTTTTAATTTATCAAATGAGAAAAGTAAATTAAAATGGAACAGTTAGGAGAAATCTGCAGTTGTTCAAGTGTCGGTAAAACACACACAAAGTAGCGACAATTCTAAACTGACCTAAGAATGAACATTTTTTAATGAGACATTTATTGGAAGTTTCTGGGTAATTAATAACGTGCTAATTACCGCACCACATTCCCTGCCCTCTGAAGTTATGAAACAACGTTAATGAATCACAATGCTAAGTAGCTAAGCAACTTGAATAGCTGCTTGCTCATCTAATAAATTACAGCAACATGCATGAATAGCAGTACAAGTCATTTTTATTATAAAATGAAGAATGTAGTCTTGTGACAGTTCTATGTCCAAGTCCATTTCACAGTAAGGAATCGGCTTGACGGTCTGAAGTACAGGGCAGGATTTACCCATAGGCCCCGGCCTAGGGGCACACCATATTGAGGGGCGCAAAAGCAAGATTTTATAAACTGACTTTGAAGGAAAATTGTCTCACATCACTTACAAAAAAAACTGTAAGTCCTACTTTTTTATCAAGTGGTTTTCCGTAATTTTTTGTTATACGCTCCTTTATAAACTTGCTCCACTTCAAAACGTTCTTTTTACAGTTGAAAAATAGACTAAAGACTTTTAGTAAAACCAGTTTCGTATAATTTTATGATTTAAATTAAACTTTCCAAAATTTTGACACTTTTCCAATTTATTTTGTGGCCATCATTTTCCAAAAAATGTTTTGCAACAGCAGATTTTTCGACTTCAGCTTTAGAACAGGAATGTTTTATGATTTATTAGGAGAACATCTAAGTCTTGAATATTAATATCAGTTTCATTTGAATCATTCATTATGCATAGTCGTAGGTTATATGATGTAGTGTATATGTAGGCCTATATCTGAATATCTGTATAATGAGTCTTAAGTGGTTTAAACTTATTTTAATATCTCGTTGGCCTATTTATTTATAGTTTATATATACAAATTTAGAAACAGTTGATTCTCTCATTATTTTAATTTATTTAATAGATTTTACTTCACGATACAATAGAATAAAATAAAAATTACTTTTCTGAAGTATACAATTAGACAATTTACTACCATGCTAAGTAGGCCTACATGAAATTTATCAATTTCAGATTAAAATATCCAGCCCCAACGGATCTGCAATAAATTCGGCATTTACAGCGTTGTCAAGAAGCAAAAGGAAACTAGCCTAGCCTGACTGTTGAACTACTATGTATAAACAGGGAAAATAAGTCTCTGGAAGCCAACAAAATATATATACAAAAACTTGCTCTCTTAGCTCAGTGTCGTGATACGTAGACGCTGCCAGAGGGTGATGCGGCAAATCTCGTATTAAAAAGACACTCAGCATAAAGCGAACGCTCGACAAGTCAATTGGAGAGCTGGCTATTCAAAACGTTAACACTACACTCACTTGACAATGACACTGACAAGGACAGCAGATAAAATCTGATTGCGGTACCAACAATGGAGTAAGCTCACAACAACCCATTCCCAGAGACTTCACGAAGGTTAGGCTAGTTATTTGCAGATGTTTACTGCATGACTCGAGACATTCCACAGCACTATTTCGAACACCAAGGATGAAGTAAAAAAAAAATAACACTATTCGAAAAAACAACTGAAAATTTAGAATCCACGTAGGCTGCAGTATTTACATTAACAGTCTGTAATATTTCCAATGGAGTAAGTAAGGTACTAATGTGGTGAACATATTACAGTAAACTTCTGATTGTGAGATAATACCTCTACAGACAATAATCTTAAAATTAAAAAAATGGACAGATTCAAAAAGAGCTATTTATAAAACTGATGGCCAAAACATCCATGTTTATAATACAAGTATTATCGTTTACTAGTACGACGAAAGAGCGCAATCCCAAAAAGGATAGCTAAAGCTAATTGGATTTTCAAAGTTCACTTTCACATCAAGATAAAGAATGCACGGAAGGGTGAGACAGCTATACAAGATATAATTCAAATATATGAAAATAAAGAGAGAGAGAGAGAGAAAATAAACCACAATGAATAATTGTCCAAAAAAAAAGGGCAACTTAGCCTTGACTCAACAATTAACTCAAAAATGTTTCAAAAGTTGATGACTTCTAAAACAGTGGTATTAACATGTAGTACACAGTACATAAAGCTCAAGCTCTTTTCTTAGAAACAAAAAGTGACGAGTTTTTTCTCAACAAGTTAGCGGCTAGACACATCATGATCATCACCTTCGTACTCTGTAGAGAGTGTAGGTGAGAATTATGTGCGATAATAATCGGTGACATCGTGGTCACGACGCTGTCTATCAAGGCAGCCTTACAGTGTTCCCTAAGAGGTGTGTGTTTGAGTCTTCAATCTTTTGTCTGGCTTGATGCAGCCCTCCATCACCCACTGTCCTGATCTAATCGTGTCATCTCTACATAGCTACCACACTTTACACCCAAAACAATCTGTTTAACATATTCTAACCTTGATCTACCCCTACAGTTCTTGTCCTCGTCCCTTCCTTCCATAGCTAAGTTTGCTATTCCTGGGTGTCTTAGTATGTGCCAAACTACATCGTTCTCAAGAAGCAAAAGGAAACTAACCCAGTCTGACTGTTCCTATGTATCAAGTGGGAAAATTTGAAAATGCCTGAGAAACATATAGTCATGATATAGAGCTTAGAGGAGGTGTAAGAGGAGGCCCGACCCCAGATGAAATGGGTAAAAGAACTAGAAAGAAGAAGAAGATATAGACTGCTTGGAGGCAGATGAGCTCGCTGATACTCCCTCCCCTGAAAGCAACAATCACCACCACCACCAAGATATATCCATATAAATAAAATAAAGAATTTTGTATGTACAGCGTGTTCCGATTCAACACGGAACTGTAAAATGGGTTGCCTACCCACCCGCAATCGGCTTGAAATCTGCTCGCAGAGCGCTAGCGACGGGGCTGAGTTCGATTTCACTGATTGCCGCCTTCTTATGCAGCATAAGAATTTATTGCTTTGTAACCCAATACCACAAAACGAGATACAATTTGGAAATGATTTGTTACAAAAGTGTAATCAGTCTTCGATGCTACTAAAAAGTTAATTTATCACAGACGTTACATCTACTGCAAATGGACATTTACATAAGGTGTTCGAAGTGGCGTCCATCCTTTTCCAAGCAGAGGGCCACTCGTCGCATGAAGTTCTCTCTTGCGTTCGACAACATCTGAGGAGAAATTTCCGCAAAGGCTTCGGTAATTACGAGCTCCATTTCTTCGGTTGTTTATGGTGATCTTAAAAATACTCTCGACCTGACGTAGCCCCAAATGAAGAAATCCAGGACGGTCAGATCAGGTGAACGTGGTGGGAATTCTATAAAACCTCCAATTCCTATCCACCGGCCAAGAAACAAACGGCTTAAAACTTCTCTCGCCA
Source organism: Meconema thalassinum (assembly GCA_946902985.2). Classification (NCBI taxonomy): domain Eukaryota; kingdom Metazoa; phylum Arthropoda; class Insecta; order Orthoptera; family Tettigoniidae; genus Meconema; species Meconema thalassinum. Next base: position 793,172,524 of record OX336390.1, read on the forward strand.
GTCTGGAGGAGTACGCTGGATGACCATCTTGTTGTTCAACTCCGCCAATGTAAAATCATCCAAGATGTCCTGGAGTATGAAGTAAGACTAAACTGCCTGTGTTCGTCGTTCTATCATTTTACATTGTTGCAGGTAAATAGTTCTGAAATAGAAATCAATGAAACTTATCCTTAATTAAACACAAGTTTGTAACAAATCATTTCGAAATTGTAACTCGTTTTGTGGTATTGGGTTAAAATGGCGTTGTAAATAAAATACAACACAAAAATACACTGTGTTGTAAAATAAAATTTTATTTCATAGAAATGCTCTGCAAAAGCCATTAACAGAAGCGTAAAATATCAAGTTCTGAAACAAAAATGATTCAAACATATTGTGAAGCCTGTGTAAATATACACACATCAAAAAAAGTTTTGCATCACCTCGGTTCCAAGAGTTCCGGAACCTTTAAATACAAAGGGAATAGAGATCAACACAAACAACATTTCAGCTCGTTTTATTGCTCATGAGACCCACACATTGCATGTTGTACCATCATACAGCTAGACTTTCAGCATTTGTGGTCCAGATTGCAGTACACACCACTACCTCTAATACCCAGTAGCACGTCCTCTTGCATTGATGCATGCCTGTATTCGCCGTGGCATACTATCCACAAGTTCATCAAGACACTGTTGGTCCAAATTGTCCCACTCCTCAACGACAATTCGGCGTAAATCTCTCAGAGTGGTTGGTGGGTCAAGACGTCCATAAACAGCCCTTTTCAACATATCCCAGGCATGTTCGATAGGGTTCATGTCTGGCGAACATGCTGGCCACTGTAGTCGAGCGATGTCGTTATCTTGAAGGAACGCATTCACAAGATGTGCACGATGAGGTCGAGAATTGTCGTCCATGAAGACAAATGCCTCTCCAATATTCTGCCGATATGGTTGCACTATGGGTCGGAGGATGTCATTCAGGTATCGTAAAGCCGTTTCGGAGCCTTCCATGACCACCAGTGGCGTACGTCGCACAGTGGTCCGGATTTGAAAAAAAGCGGACAAAAATGCTTTCCGCTAAATGAAATGAAATACTTTTGTATAAAACTTTAAATTAGATGTTACTATTAGGTAAATTTGTCTTAGTACATAAAATTACTTACTTATTCATCCTCTGATCCGGATGAGTAGACTTCTTCTTCTTCCCCTTCCTGCTCCGTCTCGTCCTCGGGTATTGACAATAAATTACACACCTCCTGAGGCAACTGTCTTCATTTCTTGTTCGATAGACTTCCCGTGCTTGAGATTACTGGATCAGAGCTTAGCAATAGTCTATGGAACAAGTCAAAATTATTGGAAATTCTTGAGGATTTTCTGGTATGGTCTTCTCTATATTTTCTTACGTCTTGGTTTCTAGACTCTAAGACCTCTTCTGAAAGTTCTCCAATCGGCAAAATAGCTGCTTCTATAATGAAAGATCCATGGATAAGTATTTTATGGAGTGTTAGAGGCATGTAACACTACGGATATAGCCGTACATATAAGCTTGCTGTTTCGCAGCAGTAGGAATTGAACTCTGAACTATTAATTTCATGACCAGAGGAAATTGCTTTTAAAATTATTCCAAAACGAGTTATTAACTCACAGTCTACCCCTGTTATTTCGGATGCTACTTGAGGTTGATCAAAAAACCTTCGGGCAGTGTTGCCATCACTGGTTGTTCCATATCCAGGCTTCGGAATATCAACTAGAAGACCTAATCTCGTTCTGAATGAGTCTTGCACATTTTTTTCTTTCTTTCGAATAAGTCTCGATTACCATCTTTCACGCTCACTTTCCACTTTTTAAAACCCAGGCGGTACGAAATATGCAGGAGACATTCAAAAAATCGAAAGTGGGCGTGTGGAACTGAAATTCCAAACTCAAGTTGTAAATTGTCGACGAGCTTTTGTGCCACTTATGTAGATTTTTCATTTCTGAAAAATTCGCACCATTTGTTTGCCCCTTGTTGGTGTAGTCGTGGTAGCTTCTTTTTTAGCTTGGCTGATGAATCGTCTCCCTCTGCCCTTAAATTCATAACGGTCGCATAGGCAAGCTCTGAGGAACTGGCACTCTCCCTTAGGTCTTTAATTTTCCTTATTTTGCTTCTCTCCGTTAGCTCTTGAAATTCTTTTGGAGGACGACCTCGATCTACTGATTTTGCGGAGCCAGGAATGCTCGGAATTGATATCACAATTTCTGTTTTCAACCAGTCTGAATATTTCTTCAAAAAAAAACATGTTCTAGGAAGTTACACTTTCTCCACCGGTCAACATACGGCAAAAAGAAAAGGTTCTTATATTATTATACACTGTTTTCTCAACACTGTCGTCAACATTTAATTGGAATTTGTTAAGGAGATATGTTACCACAAACTTTCCTTGACGCGCGCGAGACTGATTTTTGTTCTCTCGAATCTTGTTTATAAGTTCACTGCGACTAACAACGAAAATTCATTTTTCACTCTTCACAACACACACAACTACTACTAATCAATTACTTCTCGTGATTGAAGATTATTTTGATTTCATGGCCTCGAGATATCCCTTGCGTAGCATAAACAAATGTCTCAACAGGCCCTTATCTCGCGCGAGTGTTTATCCTCAGAGCGCGCAGTAATGTTCTCTCCCTTCTCAATCACGCATCTGGCGGGTTCTGGCGATGAAACCCTTATGGATATATTCTCCAGTCTTCATTTTAAAACTTGCATAAGTTTCATGGTATACATATGTATACATTTTTTTGTAGGTCAAGCAACATTTATTTTTCTTGAAGAAAATAAAGCACTATAAAAATAAGTATAACAGTCCTTATAAATGATCTGAAATCGAAAATCATGCTATAATAAAATATATCTGAGCACAAACTACATACAGATACAGTATTATAGACCCCGAGTTTCGTTTTGAAGTTAGAATGATATTTCAAAGTTTACTTAATGGAGCGCGGAATTCAGAAACGAAGAGTTGTATCACTTTTGTAGTATTATATCTGAGAAACATAGAAGCAATTTCCAAAGAAAAAGTGAAAATAATGTACACTGATTAACATACTTCACTTGGGAGTTGGTTTGGCCTTTCTAATGTAAAGTTGAAAAATCTATTTTTGTCCGCTTTTTTACGGATCCGGACCACTGTGCGTCGGCCCCACATAATGCCACCCCAAAACATCAGGGAACCACCACCTTGCTGCACTCGCTGGACAGTGTGTCTAAGACGTTCAGCCTGACCAGGGTGCCTCCAAACACGTCTCCGACGATTGTCTGGTTGAAGGCATATGCGACACTCATCGGTGAAGAGAACGTGATGCCAATTCCGTGGGGTCCATTCAGCATGTTGTTGGGCCCATCTGTACCGCGCTGCATGGTGTCGGGGTTGCAAAGCTGGACCTCGCCATGGACGTCGGGAGTGAAGTTGCGCATCATGCAGCCTATTGCGCACAGTTTGAGTTGAAACACGACGTCCTGTGGCTGAACGAAACGCATTATTCAACATGGTGGCATTGCTGTCAGGGTTCCTCCGAGCGGCAATCCGTAAGTAGCGGTCATCCACTACAGTAGTAGCCCTTGGGCGGCCTGAGCGAGGCCTGTCATCGACAGTTCCTGTATCTCTGTACCTCCTCCATGTCCGAACAACATCGCTTTGGTTCACTCTGAGACGCCTGGAAACTTCCCTTGTTGAGAGCCCTTCTTGACACAAAGTAACAATGCGGACGCGATCGAACTGCGGTATTGACCTTCTAGGCATGGTAGAACTACAGACAACATGAGCAGCGTACCTTCGTCCTGGTGGAATGACTGGAACTGATCGGCTGTCGTACCCCCTCCGTCTAATAGGCCCTGCTCATGCATGGTTGTTTACATCTTTGAGCAGTTTTAGTGACATCTATGAACAGTCAAAGGGACTGTATCTTGGATACAATATACACAGTCAACGTCTATATGCCGGAGATCTGGGAACCGAGGTGATGCAAAACTTTTTTTGATGTGTGTATTTTGAAAGAGCAAAATACTTTGCAATGCTCCATACGAAGGCGGCAATCAGTGAAATCGAACTCAGCCCCGCTGCTAGCGCGCTGCGAGCAGATTTCAAGCCGATTGCGGTTGGGTAGGCAACCCATTTTACAGTTTCGTGTTGAATCGGAACAGGCTGTACACCTTTGGTCAGAAATATTTGAGTTTCCTTCGCCAGTTCCGTTCGAGTTTCGGGCATGTAGGTAAAAGTGTTGAGCACCATTCCGTTCAACAATGCTTAAAGGTGAGTTATCTATATATTTAAAACAGTAAGGTGATTTTTGTTATCACGAGATTGAGAGAACGACAGAACCGATTTACTTCGTAGAGCACTCGAACGAAAGCTCTTGGCCTCTAGATTTGCAGAGTGTCTCTAAAATAAACAAATATATTACGGTATATTTTTGAATTAATATAGAAAATAGCAGAATTCTTTTCCCTCACGCATGCGCACAATCCGCCTGGGGTCATGACAAAATGGTGGTGAGAAGTTCATTAAAATGTAAGTTATTTAATAAGCTTCCATGTAATTGAAAACATACATTAACCAAGTTCTGACAATAAAATATAATAACAGTATGAACGTATACAAATGTGCAACATTGATTTATTTGGAAAATGAAATGGATTATTTCCTTCAGACAGCGGCTTTTGATGATAATGAATGGCTGCGTCTGCTATTGAACAAGAGTGCACGACTAGCTATGTGGTTAAGGCGACTGACTGTGGTTCCAAGGTTCACCGGTTCGATCCCAGCCCTCGCAATAATTTTTTTTTTTTACCACTGAAATACTGTTTAATCAAGGAGTATTAGTAAGGTTTTATGTCTGTTAAAGATACATATTTCTACATTCCCTCTCAATACGTTTTATTTCCGTTTTACCATTGCATTACAGCATGTGATCGAGAGAGCAAACTGTTGTCCTCAGTACGCCGTTTAAATATTAGCGTCCTAGACTAAAAGTTATAATTATGCATCGTCGATATACTCTTAAATTATTATAGAAAAAAGTAGTTTTCCAGGCACTCGCGCGTGTCCACAATTGCATTCGCCATGAGAGACACTTGGCAAACATAATTCGTTTGAAGGGCTCCGACATCGTGGTCACTCATCCCCGTGTACTTGGGTGTGTATGTGTGAAATTTTCTCTCATAACCTGTGTTATTGTGATGGCTGCATTACTGTGTGTATTTGTAATTAAGGTGGTAAATGGCAAGGAGACGGCCAAGGCTTTAAGTTAGGAACCATCCCGGTATTTGCCTTAAGTGAAAGTGGGAAACCACGGAAAACCACATCCAAGATTGTCGGGGTGGGAATTAAACCTTCCTCTTCTTAGTTATACCTCAACAGACTGAATGTGCCCCGTTTTTGCCCTCAGGCCAGAATTAAATTTCTTGGCAGAGCAGGAAATGTAATCCGGGTCTCCGGGGCGATAGACAAGAATAGGTGGGCCTCCATGTGTTAATACGATTTTTGACATGCACGGGACATAGAATTCAAAAACTGCCTCCATTAGGGTGACTGCCGAAGTGAGTATTGAGTATAGGCCTATGGTCGTTCCAGTAGTTGGAGAAGTGATTCTATGTTCCCTTGCAAAATATACTGCCATAGCATATAACAAGTGATGGAAATTGCTTATTTAGAGCGTTTCGTACTGTTTATAACAAAATGAAGAACGTCATTCTGAGCTGCGTTTTCAAGCTATTGCAAATTATAAGGAATTTGTTTTAAGCGATCAGTCTCATCGCATTCTCCTCACCAACCAACTTGAGTATGAAAGTCTCTGGACCGTCATGTTGAACTTCATTGTATAAGACAATTGTTTAATGATTATTTGTTTAGAGTACTGAGTCTAACTACGCAGTTGATTTCGGCAATGGAAGTATTATTTGCCATTTAATATTTAGCGGTTCCGTTATTGCAGGACACTATAGTGTTATCGAATAATACGAAGCCACATTTAAAATCCAATATAAATAGGCCATTTCAGAAACAATTCCAGATATTATGCAGTACAGTGTACTGTAAGGTCTTTGACGATCAAATGTAAACATTGTTCTACATTGTATTTCTCTTGCGTAAAATCTATGCGTGGTTACATTGGTCTTTACTGTTGTGAGGGTAAAATTGATCTGCTGGAATATAAAATATTTGCCAGGCTGCAACAATGTAATGATATTAATTTAAAAGTCATTGAACTTATATCCAGTAGTTCAAACACATACATCAGCGTTAACAGATTGGATACTGAAGATGAAAGCCAGCTACTTCATTTCCCTATTATTGAATTTTTCAATTCCTTGGAATTAAGTGATTCGCCTCCACATACTCCGAACGTTTGAGCCATAGTTATGCTCCTTAGAAATCTGAACGTTTCCCAAGGACTCATATATGGTAATATATTAATTGTAAGAAATATGTAAGAAATTGCTTGGATTCGGATATAATAGGTGCAGTAATATTAGGCAGAGAGCTCAAATCCTACGACTTGATTTAGCACCTTCCGATAAAACACTTTTAGGTACAGTACATTTTCTTTTAATAGGCAACAATGTCCTATTCGCTCGGCCTACTTTATCACAATCAATCAAGCTCAAGGAGAAACCCTTGAACGTATTGGGCTATTTACCTCATCACGTTTTAAGTCATGACCAGCAGGATAGTGAAGGTACAAAAAAGGTCCTGTATGGGATGGTAAAGAATAAGAGGCGGAAGGATCCTACGGATTATATTAGAATGGTGAACAAATGAGGACAAGAGATAGAAAATAGGGAAGAACTGAAGAACATGTGGAAAGAATATTTTGAAGAACTCCTGAACCCAAATGGAAACCACGGCGAGGAGGAAGAAATCAGGGAAGAGGTACAGTAGATGAACTGCAAACAGAAAAGGACTTAACATGGAAAGAAGTGGAAGATGCAGTGAGGAAGATGAAAGGAGGGATGGCACCTGGTGTGGATGAGTTGAGTGTGGAGATGGTGAGAGCAGCAGGAGAGGTGGGGATACAATGGTTGTACCGAGTGATGAAGACAGCATGGAAGGAAAGGAAGACCCCAGAGGACTGGAAAAAGGGAATAATTGTCCCGATCTGCAAGAAAGGTAGTAGAACAGAATGCAGAAACTATCGGGGAATAACACTGATGAGTCATTGTGCAAAGATGTTTGAGAAAGTTTTGGAAAGGAGAATTAGGACAAGGATAGAAGGAGGGATGAGGGAAGAACAACATGGCTTCAGAGCAGGAAGGTCCACAGTGGATTTGATTTTTGCTGTAAGGCAGTTGCAAGAACAGCACTATGAGTATGGAACAGATCTACTGATGGCCTTCCTGGACACTGAGAAAGCATATGACAGTGTTTGCAGAAACAAAGTATGGAAGTCCGTGGAGGATAGAGGAATAGAAAAATGGACTATAATGAGGATAAAGGAGATGTACAAGGGAAGCGTGAGCTGTGTGAAAGTGGGAGGAGAGAGATCGGACTGGTTGGAACAGAGAAATGGCCTGAAACAAGGAAGTGCACTGTCACCGTTACTTTTCATTGTAGTGATGGATGAAATAATGACCCGAGTGGCACAAGTAATTGGGGAAGGAAAGATGAAAGCAATGGTGCTTGCAGATGATTTGATGATTTGGGGAAACAAAGAGGAGGAGGTACAGGAACAGTTGGACGTGTGGGAAGGAATAATACAAGGTTATGGGATGAAATTTAGCATAAATAAGAGTGAGATGGTGATCACAACAAGGAATAAGGAAAAAACCACAACAGGAATAACAATTGGTGGGGAACAGCTGAAGAAAGTGGAGAGTTTCAAGTATCTGGGAAGCCTGATACAAGAGAATGGAAGAAACGATAGAGAAATAAATGAGCGGGGGAGACAGGCAGAAGCATTCCGGAGGAGTGTGAGAAGCATGTTATGGAGCAAGGATGTCCCTCAGAACAGCAAAAAGATCATATATCGGACGTACTATGTCCCTATCGTGAAGTATGCCTCGGAGACCTGGGTTACGAAAGGTAGGGAGAAGAGCAAAATACAGGCCAGTGAGATGAGGTTCTTGAGAAGCAGTAGGCTATTGGAGCTACAAAGAGGGACAGAATAAGAAATCAGAGGACCAGAGAATTAATGAAGGAGGAACCATTACAGGATGGTATAGAGATATCTAGACTTAGATGGTATGGACATGTAAAACGAATAGAGGAGAAGAGGATACCCAGGAGGATACACGAGACGAAGTGGGAAGGAAAGAGACCAAGAGGGAGACCGAGAGACAGGTGGCTGAAGGGGGTGGAAGAAAGCGTGAAGAAGAGAGAGAAGACTGGACAAGGGTGGAGGCTGAGAGATGGTGGGAAGACAGAAGACGTTGGAGAGGCTTGTGTTCCAAACAGACCCGGCCAGTGGCTGGAAATTGTGCAAGATGATGATGACCTCATCACGTTTTCAGTCATGACCAGCAATATGTTGCAATGCTGAGAGTGCTATCTTTTGACGCCCTTAAAGTTGAAATAGTGCTAAAAAGTAATCATACAAAGAATGTAACTTATATAAGAAGCATCTTCATTAAATTTGTTTTCCATTGTCCGTCATGTTTTGACGGGTTTCATCTAGTGTATTATGAAAAGACGATGTCAAGCAGGAGACGGATAGTAATATGACATACTGTATATCTCAATAAAGAATCCCCAATGCATAGAAAAAAATTCCTCTCGGCACGCCGGAAGACGGAGGTAGATTTTACCGGGCAAACTAAAGGATAGGCTATAATAGGCAAAATATGCAGGTTTTCGTAGAAGTATCAGACCTCATTTATTGCTAGAAAGTATTTACAATTAGAGCTTAATTAACTTTTTTCCGTCTTTCTATGCATATCTTTAACGTTTTATTGCCTTACGGGGACGCTAACCTTGTCATTTGGGGTCCATTTTTATACTTGTGGTCACACTGTCCTTATGCAAGGTTTGGAACTGATGTGTAACTTATCTAACAGTCTGTTACTTCTTCACGCAAAATTTTATCTCCCGCAGAGATGTTGGTTGTTCCTTAGTTTAGGGGATGCGACAACGCGGCCATGTAACCCCGTGTACTTTGGGTGTGCGTAGAATCTGTCTGATAAACGGTGTTAATTGTGATGGTGTATTAGTCTGTAATTCAGGTAAGGACTGCAGACGGTCAATTTCAAGTAGTAGTTCTTAATTTTGGTACCAAATACTACCGTCAACGACACCTAGCCGTGAACTTGGCAAATAGATGCCACCGCAACCAACAACTTGCAACGAACGTTGGAACTTCCCCTCCGAAGGAAAGCATAGCGATGTAATTTTAGCGTTCCTAGAAAATCCGACGACTTCGGCCAGCTTTGAACCCGCGACCTTGGGCATAGAAGTTCAGCATGCTACCAGTTACGTTACAGAAGCCGCTTCCCACAGAGTCAGATGGAAAACTAAATGTGGTTTCGTGCAATGCCGTTGTCATGGCAACCTCTGATAGCTCATCCCTCATCAATTTAGAAGCGTTGTCATGGTAACCTCTGATGGCTCTTGGCATTTTCTTATAATTCCAAAATTATTTTTCTCATCCCTTGGCGTAATGGTGGGTCATATCAAAATTTCTTTCAGACAAAAGTTTTAGGTAATTATTAGGGAAATATTGTCCATTTTGTACGGTTTTGATATTGTGCCTATTAAGAGAGAGGTGATTAATGTTTCCCGAAAAACCCACCATTTTCCACCCCTTTGGTCAATGGTTGGTGCTTTCAAAAAACTTTTTAAACATAATTTTTTGGCACTTATCCGATACATAGTATGAACTTAGAATGGATTCTATATTTCACGTATTAAGAGAGTTATAGCGATTTTCGATAAATGCACCCCCCCCCCCCCCGTTTTCACCCCTTTGACCGATTTTGCCTATTAACGAACTCGACCGAGATTTTAAAGGGATACATATTATATAAAAAATTCCAAGTGATTGGTGCACAATTACGGCAGTTATCGTGTCCAAAAGAAACTAATATACATATATATTATTTTTATTTATTTAAGCGAAAATTCCCCTACAGGAGAGCGATTGAACTTGATAACATGATGTCATTTGGAGGCGTGTCTCCTCCGCTCCTCTCAAAATCTCTTTATTCTCGCGGAATGCTCCCTCTTCCTCTCATCCGTCCACTTTTCCCAGGTTGTCGTAATAATCTTGGTTCAAACTTAACATTCGCGATTTTCGTCTGGCACTCATTTCGGTCTTCGAAATTTTCTATATTGATTACTTGTAAGTCTCTCTGTACCTCTTTAAGCCATTCTGTGTCGCATTTACTCTGTGTTATGATACCAAGTAGTTTCTTTGGCAATCTGTAGGTGGCCATCCTGTGTATGTGAGCAAAATTTGGCTCTGCGTTTTCTAATTTCGTCTGTTATCGTATTGGTCTTTTGATCGAGTTCTGTACTAGGTCTCCTCATCCAAATGCCGTTTCTGTTGATTGCTCCGTAGATCTCCCGGAGAATTTTTCGTTCCTGTTTTTCCAGTTCCATATCTTGGAATGACCATCGATTACTATTGTTTCAGCGGCATATGTTGCTTCTGGCAGAATAACTGTTTTATAATGTCGTAATTTGGCGTTCGTCGAAATGCATTTCTTATTGTAATGGGCCCACGTTAGCCTGTAGGCCTTCTGGAGCTTAGTGATTATGTCTTCATTGGCGATTCGATTAAGTCCTGAGGGCTGTATAATTTCACCAAGGTATTTAAAAGTGCAGACTTGGGCGATTTTACCGTATTTATTTTCTGGCCTTCTCTCCATATATTTGGTCTTGTCGTAAGAGATATGTAATCCGGTCATTTCCACTGCGTAAGTCGCTTCCGATCTGTTGTTTGCGACAATTGCAATATCGTCCGCGAAAGCGAGACATTTAATTTTAGTTCGATTCTCTTTTTTAATACAAATTTGAATGCCATTTACAAGAGGTTCCCATTCCCTAATTATCTTCTCCAGAACAATATTGAAGAGGATTGGGGATAGTCCATCCCCCTGTCGGACTCCAGTCTTGATTTCGAAGGGCTCTGATATTTCGCCCATGAATTTCAATTTGGATATTGTACCCGTAAGTGCCTGTTCTATGATTTTGCGTGTCTTACGATCGATCCCAAATTCTTCCATGATTTTAAAGAGCGTGTCGCGGTCAACAAAGTCGTATGCTTTTTCTGAAGTCGATGAATGCAATCACGGTATTTCTATATTTCCTCATTTGTAAGATCGTCTTTAGGCACCAGATCTGTTCAGCACACGATCGTCCTTTTCTGAATCCAGCCTGGTAATCACCAATGAGTGGATCCATTTGGGGTTCTAGCCTGTTCAAAAGTGCTCTGGAAATGATTTTATAAGCAACTGGGAGCAGGGAGATTCCGTCTTGTCACCCCTTTTTGTGCAACGGGTGAATCAGAGCGCATTTCCAGTCATCTGGTAATTGCTCCGTTGTCCAAATATCTGAAATTATGGAATGGAGTTTCCGCGTCAGTGTGGGATCATTCAGTTTCCAGAGTTCAGCAATGATCCCATCTTCCCCTGGTGCTTTGTTGTTTTTGAGTTGTCGGATAATCTCCATAATTTCTTCAATGTCGGGGGCTTGCGAGTCCAAGTGTATGAATACCGGAGGAGAGAAGTCAAGTTTTACTAGAGGTGGTTCACAGTTAAGAAGAGAGTTGAAATATTGGGCTAATAGTTTGCAATTATTTTTGGATTTAGTTTCCAACGAGCCGTCGTGTCTCTTGAAGCACAGACTGGGTGCTTGGTATCCCCGTAGATTTTCTCTAAATGTCTTGTAGACATTTCTAGTACTATTTTTGGTGAAATCCTGCTGGATTTAGTGGAGTCTGTTGTTGTTATATCATCGTTTTTCTTTCCTAATTATTTTTGAGGCCTGTTTTTGAGTGGTAGGAAAGTTCTCTCAGTTTTCCTTTGTTTGGCTACTGTGAAATTTTTTCCAAGCCATAATGCGATTGTCAACTGCTTGATCGCAAATTGTGTTCCACCAGCGATGTTTTCTGGAGCGAGGTGGTTGTCCTAGTTTCATGGCTTCCTGAATTCTCCCCGTTAGTATCCTCCAGTCTGTTGATTCCTCCTGATTGATTTGCAAAATGATTTCTTCCTTGTGGAGTTTCAGGTATTCCGGATCTGGTCTGAAATTTTTCGGTGGGCATTTTGGTCTTCTATTTGGTTGGAATGTTGTCTTTATTTGGACAAGATAATGATCTGATTCAAAGACACCTTTACGAGCCCTGAAGTTTAAAATTTATTTCATGTTTTTCTTGGAGATTGCGACATGGTCAATTTGGTACTCACCCTGTTTAAGACAGGGTGATCTCCATGCCGTCAATTCATGTACAGGTTTTTGAAATTGGGTGCTCATGATTTTAAGTACGAAGTTTCTACAGAAGTCAATTAATCTTTCCCCATTTTTGTTGGTACGTTTGTGTTTAGTATGAGGGCCTGTGGTATCCCTAAATTTCCTTTCTTTACTCAACTGTGCGTTAAAATCACCCAATAAAATTTTCACATGATGTCTTGGTATGTTATTGGTTGTTTCTTCCAAAATTTCCCAGAAATTGCCCACTGTTCCAGGGTCGGTTTTATTGTGTTGATTTGTGGGTGCATGCACGTTGATCAGAGTGTAAGCTTTATTAGCTGATTTTACTGATAGTAAAGAGACTCTTTCGTTTGGGGAAGTGAAGTCGATGATCGAGTCGAGCACAGAATTGTGTACGGCGAATCCTGTTCCCACGAGAGGTAAGTTGCCATTAATTTTGATGGCAGGTTTTCCCTTGTATATTCAGAAATTCTCTGTGTTGAAGTGCTCTTCGCCCGTGAAACGTGTCTCCTGGAGCGCAGTGATTTTTAATTCAATTTTTTTCCAAGGTGTTGAGAAGTTGCTTTAGCTTGCCTGTCTTAGTGAGGGTGTTCACGTTAAGCGTGCCAACAAAATGTTTACGTTTGGTCTTGAGAGTATGAAGAGTTCTTGAGAAGCTCCGATTCTTCTCCACATGGTGTCCCTGATCCCCCAGAATCCGATGATCAGGTGGGTCCAGTCCATCGACTGGTGCCTGGGGTAGTGATTCTATGATCGTCTCTTCCATCATGCGCTCAAGTTGAGTTTTGTAGTGTTTGTGGTGATATCAATTGAGGCCACAAGTATGCGACCCGATTTTTGAGTTCGAGAAGATTTAAGTACAGACGTCTCAACTAGAGGAACAGACGCTGACCACTGGCCGTCGGATGCCGAACAAACGCCAGTGGGTTTGATATTTTACGGCTTTGCGCCAACCCTCCTCCTTTCGCCAGGCTTGGGACCGGCAACAGATACTACTGAGCTACTCAAATTATATATAAATAATATATAAACGTTTGAACTGGCGGTGGTTTTGGGGTCTGGGGGATTTGAAACGCGAAGATATGCGATATTTTCCGGAAGTCGAAACATGGTACCCATTGCAATAGTTAACTTTCTAATGCAATCTACCTAATACAATGCAATACGATGTATAGACATAATTGCATCATCGATAAAGCTACATTCGTGTAAGTCTCACCGTAGTATAGTAGTAGTGGGGTAGTCGCAGAACGCTCGGATCCGTCTTTTTCCGAACGATATTATTATCATTAACTAGATTCATAGAGTTCTCAAAGTCATTTCGATGAACAGAACTATTTATTAGTCTCCATGTTCAACGGAATTTCATATAAATTATTCTGTAAGTCCTGAAAAGAACAGCAGAGTTTACAGCAAAGAGAAGGCCTGCCACTGGCTCGTTGACGTAGTGTCCCAGACACACTCGCATAAACGACTGACAAACGTACAATATTCACTTCGCCAAAGTGATAAGTAATCTGGCAAGGATAACGATTGGATTTGAATTCGATCCCGATCTGTGAGAGAAGTGTTCTATTATCAAAATGGTCCTTAAAATTATCAAGGTAACTTGGTATGAAACCAGTAGTCTCATATAGCAAGGGAAGATGTCTCTTCTAATTGTTGGTACGGGTTAAATACAAAATATTTAATCGCTCCCTCAAACAGAAAGAGACGTGATCATTCTTGTCCTGATAGAACTTTCCCGATGACTGTAACAAAAGGAGATTAATTAATTAATTAATTAATTTTGTTTGTTTGATTATTTATTTGTTTATTGATTTATATATAAATTCACTGTGAATTAGGGAAGTGAAGATGGCCATTTACGTATTTAGAATGGGCAATTATTTTAAGCACAACACTAACACCCACTTCCGATGCTGGAATCGAACAGACAAATCGCTCGCCTCATATGCTGAACTAGCCAGATTCCAATCCACCATGTTTATGGTCAAACCTACCTTGGTCACCTCTTCTGTCATGAACCAGACGATACGTACGGAGGCTTAGGGAGTAGGCCTATTTCATTTTACCCCCTTTCGTGATCTTTACCTTTATTTTCCCTACATCCTGCGTTTATTTTTATTGTTTTATTTTGTGTGTGTGTGTTAGAATTCTTTCTTCCTCCGTGACGTGGTACAAGGACATGACCTAGGTTCTAGATGTTAGGTCTCTTTAAACTAAGACGGTAATCAATCTATCAATCATCTCAAATAGCTTCAAGGCGTAAGAAAGCCAAGAGTTGGCGAAACAGATCATCTACGAATTAAATATCTGAACACAGAATCGGTGGATAGAATTATCGAATATAATGTTTTTTGTGGTGTTTGAAGCCATATTTTCAGTGTTGCCTTAGTAAACAAGAGTTTAGTGCTTTTCAGTCGGTCAACACGAATGTACCCAAAAGAGATGGGTTATACCCTAATCCTGAAATAAATTACATGAGATTAATAAACACTAGGATGACCAGTTTCGATCGTCAAGCGATCATCATCAGATCCATTACACTTAGGCTACAAAATCCATGTTTGAAATACAGGTGAACATATTTACAATATGTACAATTATTTAGTTGCAGTATTGGTACTGCAACTGTCAGTGTATGCTAAATGCAGTATATATGTTAGGTGAAATGCTAAATGGTGATAGCTATCCGGAGATTGTACTTTAGAGAGATTATATGGTTGTAAACTATGGTTAAACTATAAAATTTTAGGCTAACTACTTATCTGATTGTCTTCCGTACTACAGCTACTCGCAGTTTTCGTGCTCACTGGAACTCACTGTTTTTCTCATATGTATAACAAACAGGAGGGGTCAAGGCAAGGATAGGCGAGAGATGGGAGTGAAAGAGACTGGCACGTGCTTATTATTATTATATAGCAACATTAACAAGCAACGACAAACAAGGGGCCGCAGCGAGGAAGATGAATGGCGAGCGCTCGGCTGGGTGACATGCGAGGTAATGGATTACAGCACATGCACAATCCTAGTGCAACCATCCATCAAGCCGAGCCAGGGGCACGCTAATTAAATACAGGGGAACAAACAATACTGATAAAGTGTCAAATCGTAAGTACTGGCCAGATAACCTCCTGTCTCCGCATCAAATCGGAGCACAGATGATTTTCTAGATGTGCAAGGGAAACGTCACAAATCTACTCTCGTAATCGAATGTATCGACATGGTCACTCATAGATTTCTTGAACATCTTGACAAAAAACCTCTTTCACACTCGACTGTGAGAAACACAGTGTGAGGCAAAGCTCGTGTCAAAGCATTTGTCAAAAATATTGAGGAATGATAGATTTTAGACTTTCCCGGCCGTTATCCATATTCCATAAAAAGAAAAAGAAAACTTCAATTTTAGGACTGATTGGTGCTATGTGTTGCCTCCTTGGCTTAGGCGGCAGCACGCCAGCCTCTCACCGCTGGGTCCGTGGTTCAAATCCCACTCACTCCAAGTGGGATCTGTGCTGGACAAAACGGAGGCAGACAGGTTTTTCTCTGGGTACTCTGGTTTCCACTGTCAAAAATTTCAATCCAGCAACACTCTCCACTATCATTTCATTTCATCTGTCATTCATTTAATCATTGCCTCAGAGGAGTGCGACAGGCTTCGTCAGCCGACATAGTTCATATCCTCGCCACTAGATGGGGGCTTCATTCATTCCATCCCTGACCAGGTCGGTCGACTGGAAGCAGGCTATGGTACTATGTGTATAAAAACACGTAAATTCAACATACCAGTAGCGAATTGCAGTATTAATAGCAATACCTAGACATCACCATCACCAACAGCTACAGTTATGTTGAATCTACTGAATGTTGTGTACCTATACAACTGATGATTTAATGGTCGTAATTAACACGTATTAGCCTACACATTGTCCAGTGCGGCAGCCCACAATTGTCGCAAGGCTTTACAATTTAAAAAAAGGGAATCCATAGCTGCCTTTCATAAGTTTTTAAGATAAATTACGGTTAAGACTAGACAT
The DNA here is from genome assembly GCA_946902985.2 of Meconema thalassinum. Taxonomy (NCBI): domain Eukaryota; kingdom Metazoa; phylum Arthropoda; class Insecta; order Orthoptera; family Tettigoniidae; genus Meconema; species Meconema thalassinum. Next base: position 793,188,952 of record OX336390.1, read on the forward strand.
ATGACAAATTCATCACTAGGTTATTATTCTACGAATGACTCAACACAGGAAATATTGCCTGAGAGGAAAGTAATACCGTTTATTACTTATCCTATTTAAACATTTTTTGTAAGCATTCGATTAATTACAGCATGAAGTTTCACCTGGCTCTATTACGATCAACTGCAATGAGATATATAAAAAAAAACACTAATTGCTGAAAAACATTCCCTGGAATAAATGCATTAGTTGTATTTTTCATACTTTTGTTAATTATAGCAATGCTGATATACGAAGTAATAATAATAATAATAATAATAATACAGTACATTAATTTACAATACGACCAAAAATACCAAAGGAATAATTTAGTAGGATGGTAGATCATGAGACCAGTAATAGCAGAAAATGAAAATGTATGGAAAGCCTGAACAACATGAATCAATAGAGAATTACGACCATCACCGAACAGCGCATTTGATACGGCCCATTACTGTCTCTCCCTCTAATAAAGTGTCGAGTTGTCACGCGGTCCAGTAAAATTACAACACAAAGTCCATCGATATAGTTAGTTTGAACTTGATGACATACTCACAAATTAACACATTAATTACCTCGACAAACTCTACTCAGATAACTGAATTTAGTCAACACCTTTCCTCAAATGCTTGTTTTTACTTTTTGTGGTTTACGCACATCGAGGGCAATGTTCTCAGTCTGTGCGGATGAATACCAAACACATACTTTAAATTCATAATTAGTAGTGTAAATCCTGTTTCGTGACATTTCCAATTAAGTGCCATAAATAAATAAATAAATAAATAAATAAATACATATAAATTCCTCCATGCCATGTTCAAATTATGGATTCTGGCATCTGCGATATCATTGCCATGACGTTTCAACATACCACGCAATATGATAACGAAGTTAGCAAATAATAAGAAAGAAAAAAAAGGAAGGAAGCTTGTAGTTTAACGTGACCGGTAATCTCGCGATCATAAGCCACGGGACCTCCGTTTTACGTGGAATCCGAACCACAGGACATGGCATTTCACATCGAAAATCTCACATGCATTGACCGTATAAGAAAGAACATTGGGTTCCACGATATCTCACGAGGACTTTCATATCACTCGGCTGTCTGCCCGTCTGCTACAGTCCTTGTTGTTCCATCATTTAGAAGCTTAGGTCTTCTTGGTCCGGCCGCTTGTATTTGCAAGTGTGCTGGATTTGTCTGATGACCTATATTTCTGTGGTGAATGTAGTAAGTATGTGTATGACTAATTATTTGAGTCAAAGTTTGGTACTATTCCACCACATGCCAGGAGAGATTGTAGAAAACCCGGGGAGAAACCAGACTCTGATGCCCACTGTATGTCAAATTCCCTCCGCCGAAGTCCTACATCGCATTCCGTGCTCGTGGTTCCGCTATGCGTCGCACAGTGGTTCTTTTGCACTATCTGGGCGCCCAAAATGTAAAAAATAAATGTTATGTATTTCTATGATTTATGACGTTTTTAGTATCAGTAATGTCCGATGACCTGAGAACTGTGCCTATATGATTGTCATATTTGTTCACTCCCTGGAGAGTGAGAGACCGCTGAAGTAGGGTGTTTCTTATCGCATTCTCAGCTGGAAGCAGAGTTGATTATTTGTGTTTTAATCTTGTGCTTGTAAAGACGTGTTTGTTGAGCTATCTTTATCGTTTGCTACTGGATATGACAGACCAACTTCATTAACTTTGCAAAATCGTATACAAATTGCTGTGTTTATGTGATAAACGTTTGAAAATAGTGACTTTTAAAATATATTTCATCCTTCTTCTATGGGTTTTTAGACCCGGAAATTCGCAATTGTCAACCTTTGTTGAAATTCTTTTCATTAGACTATAGCCTATACCCTATTGTGTTGTCTGTGTAAAAACTGCTTGCCACTTTTTTGCAACTTTGGAATTTTGCGGAAAGATCTTTTAGATGTTTGGCGCCATACAAGTGGGAAAGTGAAAGAAAAGTGATGTCTTACTAAACTATTTGATAGAAAATACTAATCTGAAAACCCTTGGACAGTCTGTTAAAGATATTGTAGAAAAAAACTTATTATTTTTTCCGCGCAATTTAGATAAAAGTGGGTTGCAAGTCACAGGACATTAAGCAAGTTTCAGTCGCAAAATAAAAATTGTCTGGAAGGGAACATTGCACTATATGGAGAGGGCATACCGGAAGAAGCTTCCGCATGTAATGACGGTCGTCCTTCTAAATCCTTCGTAGATTGTAGTGATTCTTCGAAAAGAAGGAATACGAGAAAATGTTCAAGGAGGCAAACAATGGAAGATATGCTGAATATGCTCTTGGTGTCATCTGATCCTCTAATAAGTAGTCGAGAAAAAAAGCCACAAAAGACAAACGACCCAATTCCTTCTGAGGTTCTGAGTTTACTACAAGATCCGGCATCAGAAACAGTATAGAGAAATGGGCTAGTACGGTTTAAAGAATAATATAACAATATTTTATTTATTACGTAGTACAATATTTGTATACATTATTACTTTTTTGTAGTCCTAATTCTTCTTTAATCGAATAGATGTGTGTGGTACTTCAGTTTAATTCTGTACACCCCTGAAAGATCATATATTGTGTTAATTAATCCATTCCATTTTATAAGTGCTTCGTTGCACCACAAGTTCAGCGGTGATAAGAACCAGATGGAAGGAACGGCATGTGTTTCGCCTGACTCATTAAATCGCAGTTTGGTTGGTTGGTTCCTTAGTTTAGGGGCTGCGACAACGCGGTCATGTAGCCCCGTGTACTTTGGGTGTGCGTAGAATCTGTCTGATAACCGGGGTTAATGGTGATGACTGTATTAGTGTGTGTATCTGTTTTAATTCAAGTAAGGACTGCAGACATTCAATTTTTTCAAGTAGTTCCTACTTTTGCCGCCATACGCAACCGTCAACAACCAACTAGTTCAGAACTTAGTTACCAGATGCCACCGCAGTCAGCTCTTGACGACGAACGTAGGAACCTAAGAACGTTAGTCAAATGTTTAATCTATATATAATTTAGCTTCACACAAGTGTAATTAGTGTATGGTTCTTTAATATGCCACAAATGTATGACATGGGACCGCCGGCTTTACTTCCCCTCCGAAGGAAGGCATACTGAGGGATTTTTAACGTTCTTAAAAAATCCGACGACTTCGGTCGGGTTTGAACCCGCGATCTTGGGCATAGAAGCTCAGCATGATACCAACAACGTCACCAAAGCTGCGAAATCGCAGTTTAGTGACAAGTTAATTTATTACTGTGTTGACCAGAAATATAGAGTTTGTGAGGACAAGGGAGCTTAAATATGTTTTGTGTATTCATGCACAGTATTTTATTATGGTTACTAAAAGGGTCCAATTGTTATTACTGTACCTACACATCAAATACTCTTTTGTAATGTGCAGCATTCTCAAATGAAAATTAGCCTATTGTGGCATAATATCTGTAATAGTTCAATTAAAATATCTATGGATTGTATGAAGCTAGGAGTCCAACATAGCATACAAATTGTTGCTGATTTCTTTTAACCCTCAGTTAACCAGGTTCAATTATAGAACATACATACCCAGGTCTGGTCTGACAGACCTCTCTTTATTTTTCTACATCACGAAGAGTTGAATTGATGAAAATGAAAATCCACAGCCTGCTTCCAGTCTCCGACCGGGTCAGGAATGGAATGAATGAAGCCCCTATCTAGCGGCGAGGATATGAACTGTGCCGGCTGCCGAGGCCTGACGCACTCCTCTGGGGCAATGATTAAATGAATGACATATGAAATGAAATGATAGGGGAGAATGTTGCTGGAATGAAATGTTGACAGGGAAAACCGGAGTACCCGGAGAAAAACCTGTCTGCCTCCGTTTTGTCCAGCACAGATCTCACATGGAGTGACCGGGATTTGAACCACGGACCCAGCGGTGAGAGGCCGGCGTGCTGCCGCCTGAGCCACGGAGGCTTCAGTTGAATTGATACAGAGGTTTAAAAATTAAACTATAGATTCTGTGACCTCTTATATATCTAAGTACCGTAGACATAAACAAAATCTCCATGAAACGCTTGGCTGTTGGTATTTATTACATGGAGTACAAAATTTCTTAAAAAAAAATACCTTAGATAGTGAATTCGAATAATATGGAAACAATATAAGAGGAAATTTGTCACTGTCTATAGATATGCGAAGCGAAGGACACAAAATAGTACACTAGCATGAAAATGCATCTACATTGAAAAACAGCAAACAAAGCCAAAATTACAAGCAGTTATACATGTACGTACATGTATTTATCGCAGTTTATTGCTATAGTTTCAATGGATCGGGCTCAAGATAGGCGGTTATTATTCACAAATAAAGCTCACATTATCATTCTCTGTTGTTTTGAGCTAATCACAGCAATATTTGGAGAATAGTCTTTTGTCAAACTGCAAACAAATGGGATTTCTGCAAGAATGGCCCATGTAAGCAGTTTTCCATTTCTTGCTTGGGGTGCACGTGTGGGAAGTCTTCCTCTTTAGCAGTTTTCAATTGGAGACGGTGCTTCTTAACACCCAAAAGTTTTCTAATGCAGATTCTGAGTTCATGGGTGGGATGAGTGTTTGAAACCCTATTTTCCGTAAGTGGAAAAACCAGAGGTTTCGTTAGTGCTTTCATGAATTCAAGTCCAGAGGCAGGATTCTGAGATACGGTTGGATTCAAATGCAAAACCTTCATCACAGTCCGTTTCCCCAATCTTCCATTCTCATCCTCAAACCATTCAGCAATGACACTTTGGATATGTTAATCAGCGGCAATAACTTTACGTGAGCTTCCGGCTGGGAAAGTTATTTCACAACGGTAATACCCAGGTATGGTCAGGTGGATCACTTGAGAACTTAGAAATATTGCACATTGCACACCACTTAGCGTCACAGCTGGCGATAAACTGATGTTTAGGAACACGTATACAACAATAATAGATTACTGAAACCCACGCTGTTCAAGGTCGCAGCAAATGAGAGTAATTATTACTATTACCAAGGTGAGTGGTCTGGCAGACCAGTCCTGGGTACTTGAGGGTTAATCTGGAGTATATTTCAAAAATCTGTAGTCAAAAAATCACCTACGCTCAGCAGTATTAAGTAAAATCTTCATCCAGTTGAACATTATTAATATTAATATTATTATGATTGTTATTATTAAGACAAGTCAGAAATGGACCAAAAAGAATCAAATGGTGGCGATTCAAGGAGAACGAGGCCAATGTTCTTGCAAAAATCACAGTACCTCCAGTCACCACAGTTGAAGAGAGCTGGACTCGATTGAAAGATGCTACTCATGAAGCTGCACGTTCAGTGCTCGGATCAACGAAACCAGGTCGACAAAGGATAGATAAATCCGCGTGGCTTTGGAATGATGCCGTTAAAGAGGCAGTACGCATGAAGAAACAACTATACCATGAGTTCCTCGAAGATAAAACACCATCTCGTTGGAATGCCTATAAAGCTGCCCGTAGTGAGGCGAAAAAGGTAGTTGCTGCAACAAAAGCAGATCGGTACACTGACCTCTACGCAAAACTTGACACTCGTGAAGGCGAACGTGACATTTATCGTCTGGTCAAATCAAGGCACCGCAAAACGGAAGACATCCAACGCTTTTATGGCATCAATAACGAAACAGGTGAACTGCTGGTCGACTGGCAGAAGGCGAGAGAACGCTGGCGGAGCTACTTCGAGAAAATGTCGACCGAGGAATATCCCCATCCACCAATTCCACCCACCTCTCCTGTTGAAGGACCAATAAAGGAAGTCGAGATCGCCGAAGTTGAGGCTGTTCTGGAAGAGATGAAACTGGGGAAAGCCACCGGCCCTGATGATATTCCAGCAGAGTTTTGGCGCTTTCAACAATGGGATGCAGCAAGATGGTTAACGCAGTTCTTCAACCAGATCATCAAAGAAGGTCGGATACCAACAGACTGGCAGCGGAGCATCACTCTCCCAATCTTCAAGAAGAAAGGAAGCCCTGCTGAGTGTTCAAACTATCGCCCAATCAGACTTCTGAGCCACGCGATGAAGATCTTCGAACGCATTCTCGACAAAAGGATTCGCAAGATAGCAAAACTCACAAAGAACCAAGCTGGGTTTGTGAAAAACTGCGGTACAACGGATGCAATCTATGCAGCACGGTTGCTGGTCGAGAAGCATCGTGAAAAAAATAAGCCACTGTATCTCGCTTTTCTAGGCCTTCTAGGCGCTCCGAGAGCACGGAATTCCAGAACATCTTGTTAACTGGGTACAGCTTCTCTACAAAGAACCGACGAGTTATGTTCAAGCTGCTGCAGGAGCAACCAATGATTTCAACATCATGGTAGGGGTCCACCAGGGCTCTGCCTTGTAGCCTCTACTGTTCATTCTTGTAACGGATACTGTCACATCAGACCTGCACAATCCCAATCCCATGGCCGCTTCTGTATGCTGATGATGTCATGTTAGCTGCAAACAGCAAACTTGAACTCCAGCACCAAACACAAATGTGGAGTGACCGATTAGCTGAATATGGCCTGCGACTCAATAAAAGGAAGACGGAGTATATGACTTTAGATCCCCAAGAAGTTGGGACCATCAGCGTTGACGGAGAAGATCTCCCTCGTGTAACAAAATTCAAATATCTTGGATCTACTGTCTCTGACAATGGAAGAATCATTGACGAGGTTAACGCAAGGACGCAGGCGTCATGGTTGAAATGGCGTACGACGACAGGTGTCACCTCTGACCGCCGGATGAAAGACCACCTTAAATCCAAGATCTGCCGCACTGTTATCCGTCCAGTCGCACCCTATGGTACCGAGTGTTGGCCCACTACAAAAGAGGTGGAACGTCGGCTAAGCGTCAAGGAGACAAGGATGCTTAGGTGGACAGGCGGCGTCACTAGAATGGATCATGTTACCAATGTTGATATACGGAAACGTTTCGGAGTGGCGCTGATCCATCCGAAAATGCGGGAAGGCCGTTTAAGCTGGTTTGGCCATGTGCTGCGTGCAGAAGAAGACACAATAGCTAAATCAGCATATACCCTGGAAGTCACGGGAAAGAGGCCCAAGGGACGACCAAGGCAGACGTGGGTTGATACGATCCATAATGACCTGAAGACTGCACATCTACACCCAGATATGGCTCAAGACCGAACGAAATGGAGACAACGAATCCTCACAGCAGACCCTGCCACCAGGCGGGCCAAATGCTAGGAAGAAGAAGACAAGTTTAACCTCAATTCTTATAAATAAGAATAAGGGAACTGTTTAACATACTTTTGAACAGTTATTTTAAGGTTTATAGACCTTTTCCATATGCAAAGGAATTTTGGGCGGCCAGATAGGCTAAAAGGACCACTGTGCGTCGGTTTACTATGGATAGGTCTCAGCCCAATGATACAATGCGAGTGTTCTCTACTATTGCTGTTGTTGCTTATTTAAAGGGCTGCGGCATCGCGGTCATATAACCCCATACATCGTGTGTGTGTGTGTGTGTGTATTTGTAAATTGGGGATAGGATTGGGAAGGAGGCGGCCGTGGTCTTAAGTTAGGAACCATCCCAACATTTAGCGAAAGCCTCTGCGATATCTTACATCTTTGAGGGAATATTAGAGGTGTCGACGTGAACTGGACCACCTTGTATATTATACATTACTTGCTTTCTTCAATATTTACCGATTCTCCTGCTGAAAGAAATCTCGTGGTGTTAGTTAGTTAGATATTGTTGCTTTAAGGGGTGGAACAGCGAGGTCACCCCTCTTAACACAGATAACAGGATACAAATTTAGATTGATTTAAATTTAGAAGGGGACGCCTAAATATGCAAAAGGCCTAAAAATAATAAAATAAAATAACAACTAATAATTTGCCTATCATAATACAGTAAACAAAAATATACGGAACACAAAAAAGAAACAAGTTTAAGTAAATACACACTTGAACATTTAGATTACTAGCCCTAGCCCACTCTCACTTATAAAGCGGATGACTAGACCAGCAGCCACCACGTCATCGGCTAATATAAGATCGAGTGCATTTGGCAAACCAAGGTTCCTTCGTAGATCAGAAGGATCCACACACTCGGTTAAAAAGTGGGCTACGGCGAAAACGGCTCCACCGGTACAAAGTCCTTCCCTTCTCATTAGGTACGAGTGGGTGGATCTTGCATGACCTATCCTTAACCTACACAAAATGACTGACTCCCTACGTGGTCGGAAGGAGCTCCGCCACACACGAGTAGTTCCCTTGATCGTACTCAGTTTATTGGGCGTTGGGTCAGCTAGCCACTGACTTTCCCATAATGCCAGTACTTTTCGGAGTAACAGAGAGCAAATATCTCTAGCTAGTAACTCCATTGGCCGAGGTGGTAGTGATACCGTCTCTTGGTAGCTTGTTAGCTTGATCCATTCATTCATTTCCCGCAATTCCCATGTGGCTTGGAAGTCACAAAAAGGTGATTCGTGTGTCAGCGCTGCATAACCCGGCTAGAAGATCGTGGAAACGCTGCACTAAGGAGTGTTGCAGGAAACACGAAGCAATTGACACCTCGTGGTGTAGTGGATAGCATTCTTGGCTATAATCTCTGAGGTCCCGCGTTCTATTACCGACTCTGCCAATAAAAATATTCTGGTTTGAGGGCCGGAACAAGTGATAACCAATGGAGGCCGACAGACACGATGAAAGAGGAGCCCCGTACAAATAAAAGGAGGCAATGGCCTGCTCAACAGGGGTCTCGGGATCGCCAACACACGTCTCACTAGTTGTGAGCCTCGTGAGGAAGAACTGAGAAAACATGGGTTCAATTTCCACCTCGGCCATGTTAGAAATTGTTTTCCGTGGTTTCCTACTTCTACTCCAAACTGATGCCGAGATGGTTCCTAATTGAAGGTCACGACTGTCTCCTCAATCCTAATCTTAACACAATTACACACGACTATAGTCACCATAACAACACATGTTATCAGATAAATCCATCACAAACCCAAGTACACGGGACTAAATGACCACGATGTCGCAAAGCACCTAAATGATTAACAAGACGTTGTAGGATTACGTCATGAAGTTTTCTTTAATAATAGTGTGCATGTTAACCATCTTTGTTGTTGTTGCTAATTCATTGTAGGGGCTTGGGACATCTTGGTTATCACCCCCGTGTAGTTGGGTGTGTGTTGAACTTGTCTGATGGCCTGTATTTCTGTGATGACAGTAGTACTGTGTGTAACTGCATTTGGAACAGGGAATAGGTCTCCAGGGACTTGAAATAAGGTACTATCCCGGCATTTGCCAGATGGGAGTGGGGGAAAACCCCGGGGAAAAACACATTTAGGATAGCCGGTGTCAGCATCGGGATTCAAATCGCCGCGGTTTAACGGTGGTGATTATGCCCTGATTCCTTCTAATCTGTATAGTTGCTATGTATTTGTCAGATACTGTTCTGAGGGTGAAGTAAATAATAATAATAATAATAATAATAATAATAATAATAATAATAATAATAATAATAAATTGGCAAACCTAATACGTGAAACCCTTACTGACACGATTTCAAAAGTAAAATTTATGGGTGAGATATCAAAATCTATTAGGATAAATACAGGTGTACGGCAGGGTGATGGTTTATCACCCCTTCTGTTCAACTGTGTTTTAGAGAAAACTGTAAGAATTTGGAATTTAAAGCTAAAAGAACGTAACATTTCGCCAGTAACTTTGGGGAGAAGAAACAAAGGCATTGAAATAAGTTGCCTAGCATTTGCAGACGATTTTGCTATATTGTCAGAAAACCTAACAAGTGCAACAACACAAATCAATCTCTTGGAAGAAATAGCCAACAAAACAGGTTTGAGAATCTCCGTAGAAAAAACTAAATTTATTACAAACATCAAGAACGCTTCAAAATATTTGGCAACAGATATTGGCCCAGTGGAAAAAGTAAAGAAATTCAAATATCTGGGAGAAATAATTCAAGAAAATGGTTTAGAAAAACCTTCGGTAGAAGAAAGGGTACACAAGATGGAAAGAGCATATGGTATCACTAAGAATTTTTATAACAAAAAGTGCTTATCTAAAAATCTTAAAATAAGGCACTACACTACAGTGGTGAAACCGGAATGCCTATACGCAAGTGAATGTCTGGTACTAAACTATAGATTAGATAAACTTGAAGTACTAGAAAGGAGAATCATGAGGAAAATTTTAGGCCCAGTGAAAACAGCAGAAGTATGGAAATTAAGATCTAATGATGAAATATACATGAACATAGAAAATATAACAGAAACGATAAGAAAAAGGAGATTGCAATTTTTTGGACATATTTACAGAATGGATGATTCCAGATTAACAAAAAGGATATTCAAGTACCTTTGGGAGAAAAGGGCAACAACTAGCTGGATTCAAGAAGTAAAGAAAGATTTAGAAAGAAATAATATAAGTGAAGAAGAAACGGTGAACAGAGAGATCTTTAGAAAAAGGGTATTAAGTATGAAAGGATTCCAAGTAAGATTGCCAAAGAAACCTGGTGCGAAGTGGTCCGAGGACAGAAAGAAGCAGCATAGTGAACGGATGAAGGAGTACTGGAGGGAACGGAAGAGAAAACAACAAAGTGTGAAGAATTGAAATTGGCACGTGGTCCTTAGCAGGCCTCATCGGAAAGAATAATAATAATAATAATAATAATAATGTCATGGCGGCTTTAGAGACTCCGGGGTAACGACACTTTGTCCTGGAAGGGATCTGTAACGTGTCTGGAAATCTACTGACTCAGGTCTCTCACATTTAAGTATCCTCATATCAAACTGACTACACCTTGATTCGATCCCGCAACCTTGGACTCCGCCGGTGAGTACCATACCGCTGCGCCACGCAGCCGGTCTATATGCTGTGTCAAGTTCCGTATGTAGGCTATGTCCTATATACCAAGTTTTGTTGAATTTGCTCATTTGCATCCAGAGTTATTAATCTCAATATTCTATCTGTACGCACGACCGCCCTCTTGAAAACAGGCTGCCCATTTTCTGACAGTCATGTGATGTATATTTAAAATTAATTAAATTCGACTCCTTACGCACCAAGCTTCGTGGCAAATGCTCAATTACATCCTTACTTATTTTTTATGATTTTAATAATAAACACGCTTGCCATCTTAGATATATTCAGTTGAGTATTTCTCTATTTTCACTCAATATTTTTCCCTATAGGCGACAACGTACTTGACAAATGTTGTCACTGTATCTTTATTAAATGAGGAGTTACGAAATTTAATGGTTTATATATTCAAGATGACGACTGCACGTCATTTACAATATGGTGAATCAACTATTAAGCTATATTATTTGAAATACTATGTAATATACAGTACGTGGTTCAAATTTCAAATGGTTTCGAAGTCATGTTGTTAGTTTTCGAATTTTCAAACACATGTTTAATGCTGGCAACTTTGATGGCACTAAAATCGCTCAGAACTACTTTCCCTTGCATGTTGTGTCAATATTTCAATTTTGGTTCCGTTACGCTGAATAGTTTCGGAGCTACGGAGTAATTAGTGACCGTAAATTTGGCATTAGCTTTTATTTACGATTGATAGCCCTGTTGTCAGCGAAAACTATAAAAAATAAAAAGTTGTTATTGGGAACTTCATCCATCAAATTCGGTTGAACCATTCGGAAGTTAAAATGGGGGACAGAATACACCTCCCGACCTACTGATATCGCGCCAGGAGATGGCAGTTGGGTTTGAACTGCATAGGTCCTCCCGCTCACGACGTATCACGCATTCCAAAAACATTCAGTTGGTCACTACTTGCTTCACTCACTCAGCACATTCCTTCTTTCACTGGCTGCGTGTCGGCTGCTGCAATAATAACCATTGGCATGCGGGAAGCCGATATACAAGGGTTGCTTTTTTAGTTTTGGCAACGATGCTGCTGCTTTATGTTACAACGGTGTTGGACTCTGCCATTGTTACCAAAAGTAGCTAACCTGTATCCCTTCCCTTAGAGCACATGAACTCGTCCGTCCCCTCCCCCATTCGTATGCAGTGGCGCCTGTTAGACGAGTAGTTGTGGGCAAGCGCCAGGGCTTCCATCCACTCGCTCGTCCAAAAATAGTGAAATAGTGAGTGTTTTTTCTTTAAAAAAAAAGTGAAAAAGGTGAGTTTTTGTATGAAAAAGTGAGTAAATAGTGAGTAAATTCAAAGCATTATTCGCATTTATGGCCGTATATCTGGTTCATAATTTTAACTTTTGTTGATATCTGTAAGGTCAATTAAAGGGGGGGGGGTGGCTTGGGTGGCTAAGCTCCCCAAAACCAACCACAGCCCCCCAAAAATGTGACAAAACTGTATTGAAATAGACAAAATTTTTAAGAATGTGTATCTGAAAAACAAATTAGCCCCCAAAAAATGTTAACCAAATTGCACCTATGTTAATGTCTCTGAGTACCGGTACTGTTTGTGATTTTTCATGTAGTTAGAGGACACTTGGAAATAATGGATAGGAAAATCAATGCAACACTCAAGACATTTAAATCGTAAAACAAAAATATAAATGTGAACTTTAAAAATGCTTTGTTACAATTTTCGACGAGCGCTGCACGTCTCCGGCTTTAGTTTTGCACTATGGAAGCTTTTCATGCTTTCTGGTCGCCTGGCTCACTGCCGGCAACGCATTGCCGGCACCGGTGGCAGAAAAATGAACTACCCATTCATGGGTATATTTTGGGTCGCTTCTAGCAATCTGATTGTGCACGAGACCATTTTTAACGCAGAATGTGACCAGTTTTGTAAAAAAAAAGTGAGAATAGTGAGTAATTTTATCAAATAGTGAGAAAAGTGAGGCTGCTTTGAAAATAGTGAATAATAGTGAGAAAAGTGAGTCGCTGGAAGCCCTGGCAAGCGCTCGCGCAAGACGGTCGCAATGTTTTCGAAGCAGGAGCAGGGAACGTGGATAAAAATTCAGTGTGCTAGGGGTCGCACGGCTCGCGAGTGCCACCAAGGACTGCAAGAGGCGTGCGGTGCATCTGCGTTACCTTACAGAACGGTAGTAAGATGGATTGCAGCCTTACCGGATGGGCGCGAACGTGTGGAGGACATGCCTCGATGTGGTCACCCACCAGTAAGTGATTAAAATGTACAGATGGTGGCCGCGTTAGTGGAGGCGGATCGGAACGTAACGCTTCGTGAATGGGCGCAAGATACAAGACTGGCGAATTCGACTGTCCTCCACATCCTGAAGGACTGCCTGAAAATGAGGAAAATTGCGTCAAAATGGGTTCCGCATGCAGAAATGGCTGCGATATGACGCTTCTCGTACGCACTTGCAGCGTTATGAGCGCGAAGGAGAGGAGTTCTTACGGTGTACCATAACCATTGACGAGACGTGGGCCAAATCTTATGAGCCACAGTTGACACGCCAATCGAATGAGTGGCGGCACCATGGATCACCACGAAAACGAACAGTTCGACAAACCCCCACCAATGTGAAGGTAATGTTGATTCTTGCCTATCATTGGGATGGTGTGATCATAAAACATACCGTTCCACAAGGGCAAACCGTTAATGCGGCGTACTGTTGTTCGTTTCTGCAAGACCATCTCCTAGCAGCTCTGAGAAGGAAACGGCGACACCACATCGACACTCCGCCCATCGTTCTGCATGACAATTCTAGGGCACACACAACAGGAGTTGTGTCTGCATTGTTGAATCGCTGGAACTGGGAGGTGCTCAATCATCCCGCCTACTCTCCCGACTTAAGTCCCTGCGACTTGGATCTCATCCCGAAGATGAAGGAGCCACTGCGTGGGAACCGCTACCCTACAATTGGAGATGTGCAGGCTGCCGAGCGCTCTCTTCGCACCATCGATAGATTGGGCAGTGCCAACGGAATCCAACGGCTTCCGCGTCGCTGGGAACACGTTGTACGCAGTGCTGGAGACTACATCGAGGGCCTATGAAACTTGGAACCATGTAGGTGTGTTATTTATCCATTTATAACATAGTTGACAAAACTGAAAAAGCAACCTATGTATTTAAGTTTGGAATAGGCGGACCCGCATGCGTACTGCAAGACCCCCGCACCCCGTCACAGTGTGTTCAACTGCCATCTCCTGCCGCGATGACTTTACCTACCTATTGCCTGCGCGTCAGAAGACAGCTGAGTTTTGGCTGCTGATGCATTCCGCGTAATGCGTAACGCGCAATCCAAAATCATCTAAGTTGGTCACCGCTAGCTTCACTCAATCACGACTTCTCTTTTTTCTTTATTTGTACTCTACAAATGGAAAAAGTGGAAAGGGGCCGTGACAGACTATATACTTCAAGCTGGGTGAACAACAAGCACATTGCGGGAGGTAGCAGTAACTGACTGTCGATATATTTTAAGTCAGGAATAGACAGACCGCACATGCGTACAGCCAAAACCCCCGCTCCTCGTCGCAGCGTATCGAACTGACTTCTCCTGGCGCGGAAATAATACCTACCTACATACATGTATGCACGCACACACACACACACACACACGCAATCGCTCCGAATTGATCTCATAAATCTTCTTTTCCATTATTATAAAAGAGTAGGCAAAAAATGAAGTACAAAAGGGATAAAAGAAGTTGCCCTTAATCTTGGAAGGACGTAGGACCATAAAAGGAAGAAAAGAAAGGGACAGTACCAAACTCATAGAAAAGGAGAAAACAGACCCAGCTCGGGAACCCCTAGTTGTCGCCAAGCTGTGAGCTACTAAGAGACATCTCACACCTCAAAAAAATGTGAGTATCAGGAAAGCAAGGCACGAGAGACACACTCGTGGTCAGAAAAGATAAAGAGCTAATAATGAACTATAGGAAATATGCCTGGCATAAGTAAGTCAAATGCCAGGCTCAACTAGGCTCCCTTGTCGCCAACCCAAAAAGTACTACGCGTGAGCCCCTGGGGAGAGGAGGCTTAATAAACGTGGTATGCTTATGCCAGAGAAACCCTACTTGGCGGTCTGCTGCACATGCTCACATTGTAGATACAAGAGCTTCTAATTTTATTAAGCACCTAACACAATAAGATTCCAATCAAGCAACACATCGCCTCCTAGTGGGCCGTTGTCAAGATTGGTTCTGACAACCGCAGGTAAAAACAAAAGGGCTGTTTATGCTCTTAAGATCAACCAGAAGCCGCCAGCCTTTTAACTAATGGTATCTCTCAGGTCAGCCATACTCCCAATTAGTCACGATTAGTTGACAAGCTCGTATCATCACTGTTAATAGCGTTATTGTTTCAAATATTAATAACTTACCTTCTATTGGGACCTCCCGCAGTATAGAGTAAACCTTCTTAAGTATTAATTCAAAATTACAATTTGCGCGGTAACTTACATAAGAAATCCTATCCTGCAAGAAATTTTCAGATCTCTTTTTGGGGCGTTCACAAGTAACCGATCGTAATAAATGAGCATTCAAAATTAATAGAATTGCCCGGAGCAGTGACGAATTGCACAGTGATTTCATAAATATCAACAATTTGTTTATAAACAAACGTTTAAACAAATAAACAAGACGATAGCCCCAGCCAGAACTGTGTCGCCTCGAGCCTCATTACTGTTTTGCGAGGCTAGAGCACGACGACAATGGTGATGAAATGTGAGATTTCTCGCACGGGTCCCCTAGTCAAACTTTATTTTTAAATATTCTGGAAGGCTTTACAGGGGAAATAGGTTAAATCAACGTTGGATAATTGAAATTTATCCAGTTATTAAAACAAATTGTATCACCCTGAAATTATTATTTTTATCATTTTTATTCATTTCGAATTTTCTTAGTCTACATTCGGATAATACGACGCTAAGATAATACTTTTTATTTCTTCTTCTTCTTCTTCTTCTTCTTTCAGATAAACAACAACAAAAAAGTTTTCCGAAGGTCTAGCAAGTAGTAAAAATAGTCCGAAAGCATTCCGTGTAGATCAGAGTAAATGTTAAATAATGTTATTAACATATCTTAACTTATAGCATCATCACCGGGTGAGTTATCCGTGGTTGTTACAGCGTGACTGCTGGCAGTCGCTCACATCCGGGAGGCGAGGAGGTTTGAATCTCCCCGCCGCACAGTGGGTAAAAATCGAAATCTAGGGGGACAAAATTATTTTTACGTTTCAATCATGAATTTAGAGTGACAGCAACGTATATAATTTGTTTACTTCATAATAAACATCAGTTAAGGCCTTCTTAGGCTACGTCTACACATGCAAGAAATTGTCTATGACTAGGAGTTGGATAGAGCATTCAGTTATCTCTTCAGAACAATTTTCTACCCCTAATTTACGTTTAACAAAGTCACAAAGTTCCACTTTTGACATACTCGTCGAACCCAGTGCTTCAAACAGTTGTAAACGTGTGAGAACTGGTTGCGCGGCATCTTCTAAAACGTAAAATAACTAAGTAAGTTGAAAAAAGATGCAAAAAATCTTATAACAGGCGTAAACAACAAGACTTTATCTACAGTTTAACATTAAGTAGAACGTGACGCAGAGTGACGCGGCATACTAAAAATATAAGTGAAAATATAATTTTAAAAATAATAGTTAAATATTATATAATGCAAATATAGCTAAAATTACGTAACAATTGAGGCGCTGGGTGCAATAACCACTTAAGTCGACTTAAGTCGTTTTTCCGGCGAATGCATTTTTGTAATCCCCAATGTGTTCTTCATCTATCCTCCAAATATTATTTCGTTATGTCAACTCTAGATGGCAGGAGCTTGCATTATATACAGCTGTGTAGCAAGTCGTTCTTCCGGCGAACAGCTGGGCCGACTTAGGCGCTTCGAGCGCCGGTTTCGCACACGCGCGGGAATCAGTGAGTGTTGTCTTGTGACTGTTGCGTGTGGTTTTGTTATTGTTATTCTGTAAAGATGTGTGATCAGTCAGATGATAGTCAACATGAGAAGTTAAATGAAGGATCGGGTTTGGAAATGCAGAATAAAGGAAAGAAGAGATTACTTTTGCGAGACTCTTGGAAACGCGTGCAGAACAAAACCAAGAGGAATCGTGGTGATAGCTATGTGAGTTCTAGTGGCAAGAAGGTTTCCAAGAAAGTATTTAGTTACACTGAAAATTGTTGCAAGAGAAACTGCCACTCATTTTCCCCCAAAGAAAATCATCGGAGAATGCAGATGCACTTAGCACATATTAGAGAAAGAGACTTGTGGAAGAAAGTGAACTGCAAAGTTAAATCAGTGAGGCTGAGGAAACCATTGAATGTCCATAAACTCATGTTGTTTTATTATTATTATTATTATTATTTAAATACAGTTTTACTTCACTTATTCTATCCTATCAAGGCAATGCCGGTGTATATCTATTCATTTAATCATTATTTTCTGATTGAAATTGGGTAAACAGAACCAGAGTTCATGCATGAATGTAACCATTCTAAGCCTTATCTGCATATCCGTTTGCATTTAGATATACTAATTACACAGGATTATAACAAATGGCTGTGTTTGGACACCTTTTTAATTCTTTTTAGGCAAAATAATTGCAGTGATACTTTCAAAAGTGCCTTATTAAAAGAAAAGTTTCAAAATTATGTTTTTGGTGTTAATTTTATATTATACTGTATATTATAATTTTATTATAAAAATCTACTTATTGTGCAATACACGGCAGCTATTTTTTTTTCGAATTAAATTAATTTGAACGAATCTACTATCCATAAATGGTAATTTAAGATGCTGATTGTCAGTCTCTGCAATAACGACTTAAGTCAATCCATATTTAAATTAAAATATTTAAGAACTGGTAAAGTTTAAATTCACAGTGACATTGATATATTGTTAAGGACTATCTTTAAATGGTGTGTATAAATCAACGTATCCACAAATGAAAAACTCAGACATTTACAATGTTTCAAAACTTTAGGAGTGATTTTCTCAAAACAGTGTTTTCAGACTTGTTATTGCACCCATCGCCTCAATTATGCCCATTAATAACTGAAACACGTTACAAAGATCATACCTGCAGCTGCATGTTCCATCTTAAAGCATCACACTAACCACAAACACAACCAAACCACAGCCACCCTCCAATTCAGACTGCTCGAACAGTGGTGGCTGATTTACACTAAGATGCGTTTATATCCCAGAATAGTGAACGGCAATTATATGAGAATGTTGTAAAAGTAATAAATTTTGATTTTTTAATTATGAAAATAAATAATTTTGTCCTCCTAAATTTCGATTTTGACCCACTGTGCGCCGGCAACCTTGAAGATGGTCTTCTGTGGTTTCCCATCTTCCTTCCAGGCAAATGCCGGGGTTGGTCCCTAACTATAGGCCACAGCCGCTACCTTCCAATTCCTCGACATTCACACTTTCCTCCCCCAGACAACACTCCACACGCGACGGTACTTGTAGCTCACCCCATGGGTGACCGCATAGAAGCAGCTACAAAACTGGCGAGCCGAACATGTCCTCGGACACTCCCGGCACTAAAAGCCATACGCTAAAAAAAAAACATCATTTACTAAAGGCAAAGCCTTGTCGCTGCAGCCACATTTGACGGTTTTCTGCTAGTCTCTTCATGCTGCCATAAGAACCACATGCCAGTTCTCCATTGGAGTTCTTGATGTACGACATCCTTGGACGTCCCCTAGGTTTCTTTCCCAATGCTTTGCCCTCGATAATAGTTTGGAAGATAGTCATGCCTTAATAACTGTCCAAGGAACTTTGTTTTCCTCTTCTTCACTGTTTTAATAAACATCGATATATAAGGTGCGTTCAAAAAGTAACGAGCCGGAGGCTGTAATGCGCAAACCGGTGACGACATCGGCTAATCGTGAGGTGTGTAACGAAGTGTGGTTCCGACCAGAGCGTGGAAGGTCACAGCCCGTCGCCAGAGGGCTCGCGTGCACGTCACTTGACGATACAAAGCGAGCAGCAGCATGCATCAATCGTCCAACACTGCCAGTCGCATTGCAAACAGTGACATGGAGGCGTCAAACAAAGAGCAAAGAGGTGTTGTTCGGTTTCTGACAGCGAAAGGAGTAGGGGGAACGGACATTCATCGCCGAATGTCACAAGTGTACGGCGAACACTGCATGTCCCTTACAAGGGTCAAGGCGTGGCACAAGCGCTTCAGGGAGGGACAGGTGTCATTAGCCGATGATGCCCGGTCTGGGGCACTCCCCCTGCATTACCGATGACAACGTCCAGCTGGTTGATGCACTCATTACCCATGACCGCCGAGTGATAGTGAACGCCATAGCCGCCGTGGTCGGATTGAGCGCCGGAAGTGTGCCCACCATCATGGAGGAACGACTGCACTTGCGGAAAGTGTGTGCCCATTGGGTGCCCCACAGTCTTCAACCACACCAGGAAGCATGTCGAATGGCCTACTATCTTGGTCTTGGTTGGACGATTGATTCATGCTGCTGCTCGCTTTGTATCGTCACGTGACGTGCACGCGTACCCTCTAGCGACGGGCTGTGACCTTCTACGCTCTGGTCGGAACCACACCTCGTTACACACGCCACGATTAGCCGATGTCGTCACCGGTTTGCGCATTATAGCCTCCGGCTTGTTACTTTTTGAACGCACCTTATATCTTATATAGTGTAGCCAAAACTACCGTTCAACCGCGGTAGCTACACGCGCTAAGGCGCAAGACGAGTGGCTTTAAACACCACCATCCATGACCTTGCGCCTTAACCTGCATCGGTGATGATGCTTGCGTGAACACAATAGGCATTCATTCCACAAGTCAACAAACTTTAATAAGGTATACGAAGAAAGTACAGTATATGCATGATTTGAGATAGAAAACTCCTCGGCGCTGAATCCAAAAACTGTCTTTATCATTCTTTGTTTTCCGTACTGCAAGGGTTTCTAACATTCTTCCTTCATATTTTCGTTCGTAGTCTTGGAAAAATACTAGTTTGATTTCTCAGTCTGTTTCCTCCCCTTGCACATGCTTTCACCTCACCAATACCGCCAACACCCACTGAAGCGAGGGGAAGGATTTCTACCCTCGTGGGGAATCCCAGTTCTAAACCTTGAAAGGATCTATGGAAACTCTTGAAAATAAATCACCATGACGGATAGTTGTGCGCAAAGCTCTATATTAAAAGAGATAATACTATTAATAATAATGAAAATTAAAGGTATATATTATCATCGTATATTTCCAGCTGTCTTGAGAATGGTAAAATCATATTAGTACGGTTCCTCCCGCAAAGATGCTCAGCCAACCCACGGAACTTGTTAAATGAGCCATGAAACTCTTAACGATGTGGTATGTGTTTGAGTTTGTTTCGCCTGTCTGCCACTAAGAACCTTAAAAGCTTGCGCATTCATCACAACACGCTATAGCTACACCCACCTCTGCATGAAAGTACAGTAGTTGTACTGTATTGTATGTTGAAGAATACAACCTATATATGCCATTTTTGGGTCGTGTGCAGAAATAAACAATCATTCTCATAAAATGCCACACTTTAATGTAACTTACAAACAACGGCAAATATTTTATATTTCGGTTAAATTTGCATCTATACAAACGAAGAAAAAACAAACGATTGCTGGAACCAGTGGCGTAATTACGGAGGTTGGTCAGGGGGATCAATTCCCTCAGAGCCAAATAATGAAAATATAAAATTTGATGAAGTTTTACATTTTTAATAAAACCAATCTTGGTACTAATGAAAAATGATTTGCTAATTTGAAAACATTTATTTTCACTCGTCAAGTGTTTAGTGTGATCCTACCTTAACACTTGCCGTTAGCCAGAGGGGTGGCACTGTCTTTCCTCATCCCTTTCCAAGAATACACCACTTATTAGTTGTCATTTTGTTGGTATCCGAGTGCGAATGTCATTTTGTGTTAAGTTCTATATTTTAAGTTAAAATGTAGTTGGAAACTAGTTTATACAACGTCGGGGAATAGATAGAGCTAGATGATTTCTGGAAGAAAACTGGACATTATGTAATTTAATATCAATAAAATTGATAATATTCGAGCATTTGTACATTGAGAAGTTCAATGATAATCAAATCACACGAAAAATATACATAGGAGGTACTGAAACCTCCGGACCGTATATATACTTTCGTTGATTAGGTCTCATTATGTCACAGTCCTCCCCCCCCCCCCTCCCCCACCCCTCTAGCTCATCCCCCTTTAGGGGCAAGCCCTAGTTATGTCTCAGGCTGGAACAAACATGATAATAATGATGATGATAATACTTGCTGGTTTAAGGGGCCTAACATCTAGATTATCGGCCCCTAATTATTTGAATGACAATGAAAAAATGATGAATTGAGAACTAGAACTAAAACTAACTAGGAGAAGCAAAATAAAATGGGGAGAAAAGGATATAAACGACAGGGAAAAGAAATGCCCTCGGAGAATGAGGACTGAGGGAGTCGGAGAGAAGTAGAGCCATGAAAGGCAGGTAGCAAAGTGACATAGGAGAGGGGTCCACCCAAAATCTTAATGGAAAAAGGGGGAAGACGGACCCTGCTCATAAATCCCTCAGGGTCGTCACCTCCCGAGGGAACCAGCCGTGAGCCCTTGAGGGTGTAGCACTATCCAGGATGCACCATGCATGGTAGGGATACACACACCTTGCTTCCTATAGGGCCTTATGCAGAAGTCACGAGACATGGTGAAAAGAAGAGACCTGCCCCCTCGAAGAATGAGGCCATTAAGAAAGAGAAGACAAGGGCCAATGAAGGCGGGAAAAAGAAAGACACCCTATGACTCGGATATCCTAATACCGTCGGGGTCAAAGGACATGATGATGATGATGATGATAATTGTTGTTTTAAGGTGCCTAACATCCAGGTTATCGGCCCCTAATGGTCTGTGTGATAGCGAAAATGTCAATGAAGTGGAAACCAGAACGAAAAGTGAGCAGGAAAATACTTACAGAGAGGAACTCAGATTGAAACTACTCACAAAATGGAGAGCGGTAATACGTACATAAGGAAATTTCGAACGAAAATACTCACAAAAGGAATAGAGCGAAAAATACGCACAAAATGTAGGTGAAGTTCAAAATACGTACAATATGCAACGTACAGTCGAAATACTTACAAAATTCAAGGCAAATCAAAATACTTACAAAATGCAAATGAGATTGAAAATAGGCACAAAATGTAATTTAGATTCAAAATACCCACAAAATGCAATTGAGAATTAACTACTTGAACAAAGCGGGGTAGGTTGAAAATACAAAATGCAATTGAAATTGCTTACAAAATGTATGGTAGATTCAAACTTCTCATTTGGATGGACAATAGGCTACTTACAAAATGCAATTTAGATTGAAAATACTTACAAAATATAATTTAGATTCAAAATACCCACAAAAATGCAATTGAGACTTAACTACGTGCAAAAAACCGGTGTAGGTTGAAAATACAAAATGCAATTGAAATTCAAAATACTCACAAAAGGACCCCCACGATATTGAAAGACTTACTAAAAAGCAATTTAGATTGTCAATCCTTACAAAATGCAATCGAGGTTGTAAAACACTCACAAAATGCAACGTAGATCGAAAAGACTTCCAAAATGCAACGGAGATTGAAAACACCCACAAAATGGAGTGGAGATGCAAAAATAACAGTGCGGGAATCTTAAAGGGAAAAGGAAATATAATGGAAAAAAAACAACAACAACAGGAAAGTGAAAGAGGAGAGGGTCCGTCCCACAGGTAAGGGACAACAGGGGAAAACGGACCCAGCTCAGGAATCCCTCGGGGTCGCCAACTCCCGAACTCACCAGCCGTGAGCCCCTGAGGGTGTATCACTTTCTAGGGTGCACCAGAAGTGGTGGGGCTACATACACCCTACCTCCTTGAGGGCCTTGAGCAGAAGGCAGGAGATAACAAGAAAAGAAAAAGAAGGCTGACCCCACCCAGAAGGAAGGGATCAGGAAAGATGAGATAAGGGCCAATTAAGGCGGGAAAGGAAGAGACTCCCTAGGCCTCGGATACCCTAATACCGTCGGGGTAGGAAAAGAACAAGAGTTGACCAAGGGAGGTCGACAGGAAAGAAGACAGAGAGGAGCCCGGCACAAGTAAGTGGAAGCAATGCCGGACTCAGCTGGGGTCCCGTGGTCGCCAACCCACGTCCCACTAGATGTGAGCCCCTGGGGGCGGGGTTAAAGGACAAGAGTTGACCAAGGGAGGTCGCCAGGGAAGTTGACAGAGGGGAGCCCGGCAAAAGGAAGTGGAAGCAATGCCGGACTCAGCTGGGATCCCGTGGTCGCTAACCCACGTCTCACTAGTAGTGAGCGCCTGAGGGAGCTGGGACAAACCGATAGAATCAATGGCATGAGGGTACTCGTAATGAAGAGATAAAGGGTTAAGTTGAGAATAATCGCGTTAGGTGAGGCGGTTCGTAGAAGACGGCTTTGATGGTGGCCCATATAGGCTATGCGAATGAAGTAGAGACTACCTTAGAGGCAATGGTTAAATTAGGTGTTTAAACAATTTTAAGATGTAGGACAGACAGAAACAGAGGCGGTTGCATTTTGAACTGTTAATAGGAGATCAAGGAGGCGCCTTGTTTACTCCCAGAGGCTTACAGACTAGTCTGGACGCTGAAAGGCACAATGGCGTGTGGCCTCCGTCGAAGCCTGATACAAGATTTTTAATGAGAATGACGTAAAAGGTAAATACGTCACAAACACCCAGTCTCCCGGTCAGGGGAATTAACAATTCAAAGTTAAAATCCCCCAACTCGGGCGGAAATCAAACCAGGAGCCTTACGGATTAAAGGCTAGCCTCCTACACAATTAACCACAAAGCTGGACAACGATCTAAAATGCAAATGAATGACTGAATGAACGAGTATTATATATATAGTACCTCTCATCGGCCGCCCTTCTAACGCCAAGAAAAACGATGGTCGTTAGTCCTGTAACAACACACTACGGATCTGTACTTTGCAGAGAAGAAAGGTATTTAAAAACAAACGACGCACAGATATTTTGGCCATTATTTAAAAAAACATGGCGTGTATAAGGTGGTTATTAAAGGCATCGAGGGGAGTCCGGTGCCCTGAGGTCTACCTGAGACATGTCTAAAAAAAAACTGTCACTCCAGTGACATCAGCCAAAAGCGAATGATTTCAAAGATGATCGCAACTTAAATAGAAAAAGCAGTGCACCAATGCGATCCTCATAAGAAGGATTAAAGTCATCGATATGCCATAAGACGAGGCTTAGACGCTGTGCCGCTTGATCTGATATTGTAGGATGATAACAGCTCAAAATAATGATACAGATATAAAACGGGTGTGACGTGTAAAACCGAGGTCATCGCGCATCAGGTACAGATTGTAGAAAACCGTAACATGCTGTGGTATAAACACACAGTATACCTACATTATTTCATTTCTTTTGTACATTTTATTCTTACCAGAAGTTAATTAATAGAATTATTATGTTCTATCTACAGTATTTTAATCATTTTTATTTGTTTTCTACGGGATACTATCACTGACTACTCTGAGTCTATTCTAAGAGAATCCCATTGGAAGGTCACAAGCTAAATATCAGCTGCGAGTATCAACTCCAGCGCCCCAGGCAGATCGAAATATCGTGTGCAAAGCAGAAAACCAAGAGTGTTATGATTAACGGAGAAGAAAACCACCCCATGTGTGCAGATTGTAGTGCAGCAGTAGCAGATTCAGAGAAAGAATTACTTAGCATGTTGAGGGCATTGTCTTCAACTTTGAATGAAACATAATAAAATCGAAGAAAATCGTTAGTAAAACTAATATTAAAATTGGACTAGCAACAGTTCAACAACATACCTGCCAACTTTTGAAAAGGGCTATCAGTAAAACTCACGCGCGACAAAAATAAATAACGATTTTCGACATACCCCGGCTTGACGAAAATAATAATACTTCTGGGCTACAAAATACAATAATTCATGCTTTAAACAAGATACTTCAATGAAATCATATCTACTTACATGATTTGTAGATGAACATAACAATCAAGAAGAAGTCCATGTTAATCAGCAGCAGGCGTGGTGAATATTGGTTTGGAGCAGACATAACAGGACTTCCTTGATAGATTAAGCTGATATACGATAATTGAAAAAGGCTTTAAACAATAAAACTTGTTTAACGTAACACAGGCAAGAAATAATATAATACACACTGCAAATCACATGCTAGTTCGACTTTTAAGTCATGGTTGTGGCCTTTTTAGCTTCCTGCAAACAGTCTTGAGAAAATGTTTTGTCATAACAGGGACCAGAACTCCTGGTCTTCAAAATAGAAATAGACTCCAGAGATTCATTGGACATGGATGACCTGAACTGTGTTCTATTTTTCTTCACAAGGCTAAAAGAAACGTTCACATTCTGCATTGCTATGGGGTATGGTGAGAATAGAGAGCAATACTCTAGAAATTCGGTTATACTTAAGAAGTCCATCGGCTCCACGAATTCTTGATATTCGTGCCCAACTGGAATCACTTTCAGCATCTTGATGTGCAGCGAAAGTGTCATCTACCTGGAGAGCTGTGCACTGCCTCTGAAGCTCATTCACCACCTCATCTGTAGTTTCATTCTCTTCCTTGCATAACATGATAGGAAACTTTTCCAAGAAAAAACGAATGGAAGATAACTGTGCATCTTCAATTTTGTCTAACCTAGCAACTTGAGCATTCTTTAACACGTCATCCTTGAGTGGAAACTTGTTGATGATGTAGTCACAGGCAGTATAAAAGTAGTTTCTCACTGATGAAAAGAAAAGGGATTTATCTGTAGCCGGTCCGTTCTGAAGGCCTTAACAACTTCAGATGATGCATCTTTTGCCATTTTATTTACAATACATGTCGTTTTCGTGCGACCACAACTATATTTCTTTGCAACTTCTGATGTGGGAAACATCTTCTTAAATAAAGCATCAGCATGATCAGCCGCACTTAAGGGCACATTGTGTTCCACCAAAAAGGAAGTAAACAGACACTCGGCCCTAACTACGTCACTGTCAACGTTTCCAGACTTAGCAAAAAAGGTGTTGATTTTCTTGCTATCTTCCTTCGATTTAACATAACTAATGTGTTTACCGCACTTCACATGATTACTTAAATCGTTTTTTCCACCATGTGCAATATTAATATCACACCCACATACCGTGCAAAAGGCAAATTTTTCTCCCTTTCTTGATTTTAGTATGCACGGAAAATCAACCGAGTATGATTCTTTAAATGTCTGGAAGTACTGTTTCTTGTTGGATTTGTTCATTCTCGATATCTACTAAAACATCGAAAGGAACCTGGATCACTGAACGTCACATAAAATTATAACATAAAACACTTAAGACAGCCAACACTTCATTAAAACATGTCAAGACACACAAAGCCATTAAATGAAAACGACGCCAACCTCGTGAAGAAAGAATATGCACATGGCAGAAAAACACACACACACACGTGGAACGAATGTAATTAGTCCAAGGAATACAGGAAACTACGAAGTTATAGCACAAAAACTCGAACGCTTCTTAAAAATATGCCATAACCTTAAGAGACGAAAACATTCAAGGAACGCCAACTTCGCGAACAATGAACAACTAACGTGGTCAAAGAATATGGTTTAAATCGCAACGAGCGAACGGAGCGGAACAAAGAATATGCGAAGCAGAGCCTGTCGACACATGGAAGAACGGTTATCCCGGCTTCAAATTCAATTACAAATGACGACACAACCATCACACGGTTAAAAGTACGAATCATATCAAAGAACGAGCTATCGACTATCGTGGACTTGCCTTCGACCCACGCAAACAATCGATTGTACGGAAGTGGGCGGTATTATCGAATGTAAATTATCGTTTCAAATTTTTGTCCGCAAAATCGTAAAATGACACCGTTCATCCGTAAAACCGTAAAATGCTGCAATTTCCGTAAATTTTACGGATAAACCGTAAAAGTTGGCAGGTATGCAACAATCTAATCAGGAAGTATCATTGGTCACCATCTTAAATAGGCTAAATAGCATTTCATTACAAAAGTGTCCGGCCTCGTATCTAGGTGGTTAGCTTGATAGGCTTTGGCCCGATGAGTCGCGGGTTCGATTCCCGGCCGGATATTTTCTTGTAGTCAATGGTTCCCCTGGCTCGGGGACTGGGTGTTAGTGATGTCTTCATCAGTAATGTCATACTCATCACTACGGGTAGGTCGTCCGCGAGCGTCAATCAAACGACCTGTGTCAGGACTCAGAATTAAGAGGTTGATAGAGCAGCGGAGACCAAATTTGAAGGCGTGGGTTTGAGTCCCAGATAGAGCTGACAATTTAATTATCTTGGACTTTGTCTTTTAGATCTTCCCGTGCTATGCCTATAGTGCACATCGGGCGATCAAATATCTTCACCACTGTCGGTCCTCTGCAAATATTTCAGCACCTCCCGATGATAAGCCAACAAACGAGATCGTTGGTGAAAGCTCGCCGCTTGGCTTCTGGGGGGCCCCCCAGTGCAAGACACCCGGCCCGGGTCCGATGTTGGGGCTTACGCAGAACATGGCCAGCAAGCTAGGCAGGCCACTGCACCGAAGCACTTCATTAATCATGTGGTAGGTGTATCGTCTTTTCAGCATCCTTCGCAACCAACGATGGTAATTAACATTAATTTTTCTGGGGAAACTAGCAACTGCCTACTGTAGAGTATATCAAAATTGAGTTCAGAATATTTGCCACTCTCCTTCCGAATCTGTTATGGGAAGCCAGTCGTTCTAACCAAGAATGACGCACTCTTAGTAATTGCAATCTTTCTTTCTTTCTTTCTTGTTTAGCTCTCGAGACAAGAGCCGAAACTTAAAGGAATGAGTAGATTATCTCTCACAATTCAAAAGAAGACGGTCTTTTATATAAAATATTCGACTGCGGTATCATGTGGAATGTTTTTGCTAACTATAGATTAACCTCTTCACATTGTTACTATGGCGGGCGAATACAGACCACTGATTGGTTACTTGCACACCAGCAATACTGTGTCGATGTGATGTTGATTATTAGTTAGGATCTGTGATGTGTAATTATCACCAGGACTTTTTTCTACCTTTGTTGTGGTATTCGAAGTGTTATATGTTCGTCTTTAATTAAATCGTATAGGTATTTCTCACATGTGTTGCTTTGTGCACGTCGGTTAATAGGAAATTATTCAAGCTCACATTCATATTATTGATCTACCATTTTAATTTATATGTTTGCTTATGTCGAAGTCATATTTGCTTTTGCTTTTTCATTTATTAGCTATCCATATTATTTACCGACAGCGGTAGCTACGCTCGCTAACGCGCAGCGTTATGCCATTTGGCCAAGCACTCTGCGGACTCGGTAAACGTGGGTTCGAGCCCCACAGTAGGCCGTCCTTGAAATGGTATTGCGTGGTTTCCTATTTTCAACTCCAGACAAATAAATGCTGGGACGGTACCTTCTGGAAGGCCACGGCCACTTCCTTCCACATTCTTGCCCAGTTTCATTCACCATCATTCATTTCAACTCTCACTAACTCCTCTCAAGAGGTTGGCATCAGGAAGGGCATTTGGCCGTAAGAACCATCCACCACAAAGATTGGCATCAGGAAGGGCATTTGGCCGTAAGAACCATCCACCACAAAGATTTTCATCGCATCTCATCTCCGACCGCGTTGGAGAACGGAAATAATTAAGGGTAGACATACAGTTATATATCCATATTATTTACGTCGTGTTGCAATTTAAATTCCTTTTCTTGTATTGGTGCTGAAGTTGTTGTTGTTAATTCATTTAGGGGCTTTGCAACATCGAGGCCATTTAGCCCCGTGTACTTGGGAGTGAGTAGAATTTGTCTGATAACCTGTGTTATTGTGGTGGCTGTAGTAGTGTGTGTATTTGTAATGCAGGTGAGGTTTGTAAGGGGGCGGCCGTGGCCTTAAATGAGGAACCATCCCGGCATTTGCCGGGAGAAGAAGTGGGAAACCACATCCTAGACGGCTGAGATGGGAATCGAACCCATCTCTTCTCAGTTTTGCCACACGAGGAGGAAGTGAACTGGTGGTAAAGTAATTTGGCAGCTGTCAAAACTCAACATTATTAAATGTATTAATATACACACATCAAAAAAAGTTTTGCATCACCTCGGTTCCCAGATCTCCGGCACATAGACGTTGACTGTGTATATTGTATCAAAGATACAGTCCCTTTGACTGTTCATAGATGTCACTAAAACTGCTCAAAGATGTAAACAACCATGCATGAGCAGGGCCTATTAGACGGAGGGGGTACGACAGACGATCAGTTCCAGTCATTCCACCAGGACGAAGGTACGCTGCTCATGTTGTCTGTAGTTCTACCATGCCTAGAAGGTCAATACCGCAGTTCGATCGCGTCCGCATTGTTACTTTGTGTCAAGAAGGGCTCACAACAAGGGAAGTTTCCAGGCGTCTCAGAGTGAACCAAAGCGATGTTGTTCGGACATGGAGGAGGTACAGAGATACAGGAACTGTCGATGACAGGCCTCGCTCAGGCCGCCCAAGGGCTACTACTGTAGTGGATGACCGCTACTTACGGATTGCCGCTCGGAGGAACCCTGACAGCAATGCCACCATGTTGAATAATGCGTTTCGTTCAGCCACAGGACGTCGTGTTTCAACTCAAACTGTGCGCAATAGGCTGCATGATGCGCAACTTCACTCCCGACGTCCATGGCGAGGTCCAGCTTTGCAACCCCGACACCATGCAGCGCGGTACAGATGGGCCCAACAACATGCTGAATGGACCCCACAGAATTGGCATCACGTTCTCTTCACCGATGAGTGTCGCATATGCCTTCAACCAGACAATCGTCGGAGACGTGTTTGGAGGCACCCTGGTCAGGCTGAACGTCTTAGACACACTGTCCAGCGAGTGCAGCAAGGTGGTGGTTCCCTGATGTTTTGGGGTGGCATTATGTGGGGCCGACGTACGCCACTGGTGGTCATGGAAGGCTCCGAAACGGCTTTACGATACCTGAATGACATCCTCCGACCCATAGTGCACCCATATCGGCAGAATATTGGAGAGGCATTTGTCTTCATGGACGACAATTCTCGACCTCATCGTGCACATCTTGTGAATGCGTTCCTTCAAGATAACGACATCGCTCGACTACAGTGGCCAGCATGTTCGCCAGACATGAACCCTATCGAACATGCCTGGGATATGTTGAAAAGGGCTGTTTATGGACGTCTTGACCCACCAACCACTCGGAGAGATTTACGCCGAATTGTCGTTGAGGAGTGGGACAATTTGGACCAACAGTGTCTTGATGAACTTGTGGATAGTATGCCACGACGAATACAGGCATGCATCAATGCAAGAGGACGTGCTACTGGGTATTAGAGGTAGTGGTGTGTACTGCAATCTGGACCACAAATGCTGAAAGTCTAGCTGTATGATGGTACAACATGCAATGTGTGGGTCTCATGAGCAATAAAACGAGCTGAAATGTTGTTTGTGTTGATCTCTATTCCCTTTGTATTTAAAGGTTCCGGAACTCTTGGAACCGAGGTGATGCAAAACTTTTTTTGATGTGTGTATTTGAATTGCAGCCAACGGCCGTAGCAGGGCATTTCAATAGAACGCCCGTAGGCTCCCCAACAAGTTCAATTTCAAGTAGTTCCAACTTTGGCTACCAGACGCCACTGCCACTGACACCCAACGGCAAGCGTTGGAACTTGATAGAGCGTTTCTAACCAAATAACCTACAAATTTAGCTACACACTACCAATAGTAGTAGGTTCTTTTACACGCCGACTTTACTTCCCCTCCGACGGAAGGCGTACTGAAGGATTTTAACGCTCTTAAAAATTTAATTTAATTTAATGAGTTCGTTTTTAAGGTAAATAATTTGAGCTATTACTTGGTTTTATTTGATTTTGATGTATGATCATTTCACAACATCTCATCCTCATTTCATGTATATTTTGTTTGTTCTTTAAATAGCATGTGTCTAATGTCCGTCTACTCCCTATGCTAGCCGTGTTGTTTCTAGCACTCTGCTTTGCCATGTTATCGGTTGGGTTGGGGTCTGACAAGGAGCATTTAACAAACCTCAACTATAGTTTTGTTCCATACGTAATAATTTTAGAGGGTTTATATGCCTGACGATTTTTGGCACTTAAACACCTATAGGTTATATATATCTACCCATTTTTGTTTCATTTCTACGAGGCCAGGAATGAGATAAGTGTATTTCTGGAGGGGTGGTTTTTGCGGACAGATGCCCTTTCTGGCGTCAATCCCATAAGAAGAAATAATTAGAGAGCTGAAATGAATGAAGATGAATGATATTGCAAAAAGTTGGAAGGGAGGGGTCATGGTCTATTATATGTTACCGTCCCAGCATTCACCTGGAGTTGAAAATGGGGAAACCACGGAAAACAATTTCAAGGACGGCTGATGGTGGGTTTCGAACCCACTAGTATACCAAGTCCGGAGGTAGCCCAGCCCCATTGTATTGCGCCTAAACATGCATAGCTATCGCGGTTCATAAAATACAATATAGGTTATTTCCAAGTAATTTTATCCCGATCTTTGGCCTATTATAAAATAATAACTTGTTTCTTTTATAAAGGTCGCTTGAAAAGTTATAAAATAATGACTGGTTACACACCACCTGATGACAACAAAGTAAAGGCTATTATAATCCAGTCCTAGCTTAAAATAGACAGGTTTACAGCTGTTCAAATTGCATAATATTAGGAAAATGCAAAGTAAAATGTTTACTAAAACTCAGCAATTTTCTAGGTTCACTGGCCGTGAAAGCAAATAGTCCTATATTATCTTTTAACATTTTTACTGTTTGTAACTTCTGTTCGTTTAGCATTGTTTAAATGATAAAAGCGAATTGTATTAGGCCTTAAATTTTATCCTGGCAGGATGAGGGAGGGGGTTCCATAACCTTCAGTAATAAACTCGGTTCTTCAGAGCTCTGGTACTCAAATTCACTGCAACAAATGCGAGCTACGAGGCCCATCCTGAAATAAAGTTTCCCTATTTTTAAATAAAAAGAAAACATAGTTACGTTTTTTTTTTAACTTAACAGGTTCATTCTGGTTCCGTATTGATAAACTAATCAGTCTAAACAGGATGAAAGTTCCGCCTGATCAACACTTTATTAATAGAAAATCACTGGGTGGTCATTAATGGGACATGTTTCGAGACCTGAATATTATTACTGGCCCCTTCATCAGCCGCTATGATAGAACGATACAAGAATATATATATATATATTTTTTTTTTGTATAGCACTTGAAATTCCTATAGAAATGAATCTTGTATGGTGCACCAAAAAGAAAGATTGAAACATTCACGCCTAATATGAGTTACGATCCCGTATGTCAAAAGTCTTATGAACTACTGTAGGTCTATAAACATTTTCAATGGACGCCTCACGGTGGTACTTAAGATGGTATTGAAGACACAAATGCATGGTACCGGTTCGGTACGTCAGCAACAGTACAGAACACCTTGTTGGAATCAGCTGTAGGAACACTTAACACTCAATACTTCACCAGCAAAATAAAGATGATAAAATCAATGAAGTCACTGCACTGAAATCGTATCTTGCCTAATATAGATCTTACGAAGTGCATGACATATTAGGCGTGAATGTTTCAATCTTTCTTTATGGTGCACCATACAAGATTCATTTCTAAAGGAATTTTAAGTGCTATACATTATATATATTCTTTTATCGTTCTATTATAGCGGCTGATGAAGGGGCCAATAATAATATTCAGGCCTCGAAACATGTCCCATTAATTTCTATTAATAAAGTATTGATCAGGCGGAAATTTCATCCTGTTTAGATTACATAGTTACATGAAAAACTTGACTGGCACCAGATACAGTATTGAGCTAAGATGGATCACATACGGCACGGCGCACAGAAACTGTTCTGCAGGAGTTCGGACGGGAGCTGTTTGATCATCCACCGTACACCCCGGATCTTGCTCCCAGCGATTTCCATCTTTTATTGCACCTCAAGAAATTCCGGTTCTCCGGCCAGCATTTTCACACTGACGAAGAGCTGAAGACGAATGCCACACGCTGGTTCATTCCCAGGCGGTAGACTTCTACGATACAGGCATACAAGAGTTGATCCCACGATATGACAGGTGCCTCAATTCTGGTGGTGATTACGTCGAAATTGAGCTAAAACATTGCTCTATCAGATGCAAAGAAAGTTTTTCATGTAGCCTAACTACGTTTCCTTTTTATTTAAAACATTGGGAAGAGTAATTTCTGGATGGACCTCGTATATTCAAACCAACACCGGGTGAGTTAGCCGAGGTCGTTGCGGCATGACTGTTGGCAGTCGCTCACATCCGGGAGGCGAGGAGGTTCGAATCCCCCCGCCGGCAACCTTGAAGATGGTCTTCTGTGGTTTCCCATCTTCCTTCCAGGCAAATGCCGGGGTTGGTCCCTAACTATAGGCCACAGCCGCTACCTTCCAACTCCTCGACCCTCCCATCCAACATTCCTCCCAAACGGTACTTGTAGCTCACCCATTGGGTGTCCGTCTCGAAGCAGCTACAAAACTGGCGAGCCGAACATGTCCTCGGACACTCCCGGCACTAAAAGCCATACGCTAAAAAAAAAAGAAAAAAAAAAAAAAACCCCAACAGGAATCATTGCAGATAAGACTTGGCAGTAGTAAAATTGAAACAAATTGCTATATCTGTTATCGAAATATTACTATACGTCGAGGACGCCAGTAGCGACCCGAGTAACAATGTGGATCAAGATCTCCCGCGAGGAGCCCGGAGCCAAGCGAGCCCTGTTTGCCGAGCTGATTAAAGGTATCTGTCGATCTCCGCACTCGAATCCATACGGCACCGGCTGGCATTCGTGGTCACACAAATAAATCACCACAAACAAATGATCGTAGATAACAGGATTGTGATGTGAACATTTGTTTCACATGAAGTAAGCGCTGTATTTTGCCACTCATAAATTGGTCGTTTGTCTTTTCGGAACAGTATCACGCTATGCTCCATCCCGCGGGCACAGGCGGTACACAGAATCGACCCTTAGTTGAGAAACCCGACACCATTTGTCATACAGTACGATACGAACATCTGTATTATTGCACGTAAAGACAGGAGGAAATATTTTATGAAGGCATCAGAAACAAGAAAATGTAAGAACCAGTGCACAAGGGCAAAGTTTGCTGTTAGAATCACATTTGCGGCGCGCGCATCCACATAAACCTCTCTAAACCTTCGCACTCAATTTCGCCCTCTCTAGAAATAACCCAAGTTGATTTGGGAATTGAATATTCACCAGAGATGATTTCTTTCTGATCTGACAATCATGTATTCAACGTTTCAGCACGATCAATAAGCTCACAAGGTTCACACTGTCAATCTTTGCAACAATCAAAAAACATGGCATAATCAAGCCCCTTGTTATTTCCGTTCCTATGGGGTCAGCGGTGAGTTCAGATGAATTTCTATGAGGGGATGTTTTTTTCTTGACACCATCCTCATCATATGAGTTAAATCGGGATTAAATATATGAAACTGGGTAAGGAGTTGGAGGAAAGCGACAGTGGCCCAATAGAAGGTATCATCCCGGCATTCCCTTGGAGTTGAAAATGGGAAACCATAGAAATTCATTTCAAGAACGGCCGAAGACGGTGGGATTAAACGCAGAACACGCAATAGACAGAAAAACGTTATATGCTCTTCAATAGTTTACAGTGTAACAAATCGGTAATTGGTAATACAAGCTATACATGTATAAGGAGAGTTGTCTGTGCTTTACTTTCTTTTCATGTTGCAACAACTTCGAAATGACCGTTCAGTCGATTTCTGCATGTCTGTATTTATGTTCGATCATGCATCAATTGAAATCGGCTGAATGTAATTTCATGTATTACATGCGTGAAGAGTGAAATCAGGCGCTCGTTTGGCTAGTACATTGTCCTGATCTCAATCTTACTGCATATACCTGCAATGTAGTGATGGTGGGTGATGATTGTCTTAAGAGACATAACATCGAGACCCCCCAACCCACGTAATGTGGCTCAAGACGTTCCCAAGAACTTCCAAAAAGACTTGGAATATGATTGTATGTGAGATGAAAGCCCCTTCTCAAGAAAGCATAACGACCTTGATCATGAGAATGCCCCACAATGTTGAGGCAGTGATACCAAATAGAGGAGGCAACACCCACTTCTGAATATGTTAGTAAGTGTTATGTATCGATACAAAGTTAATTATATTTTACTCAATTGGATCCTTATTGACCATCAGATCTAATCAAATACCAAATGGTATGAAAATAGTTTATTTTTCCAATCAATAAACGAAATCAATAATAAGTTAATTATATAGTACTAGTTACGACCACGTTGTGGTCTTCGTGTGATTATAAAAAACATGTTAATGAAAAATTGCGAGCAATAATCATTAACGATTTATAATTACGATGTGACTCTGTATGTGAGCATAGATAAGTCTGAATCTGTGGGGAGTATAATGTTAAAACTAAAAAACTACAAACCTTAAAAAACATACTTACTTTTAATTATAGTAATGTAGAGATTTGAAGCAATTGTTTTTCAGTGTTGCCTGTACAAATTGTCTTTTGCAGCTTTTCAGTCGGTCAACACAATTGTGCCCTGAATTATAGTATACCGGTTTCGAGTCGAGCTGCAAGTCTTAAATTAAAAAATGTTTGATAACAAAGGTTGTTTTCAAAATATTTCTAAAAATACTAATTATCTAAAACATGAACATGTCTGCCCAATTCCTTATTGACAAAGTTTATTATATTATGAAAATTAATACCTTAAGTCAATGAAATGTACTTTTCATGTCTTTTCATAATTATACCAGTTTCAGCCATATTATGGCCTTCTTCAGTAATTGTTTTTAAATGAAACTATTGTAATTGCGAGCAAAGTTTGAATATATACAATATGATATACTTGGATTTTCTGTGAAAAATTAATAAAAATATACAAATATATTACAAATCTGTAACAAATACGGGCTTATTGGTGATAATATAAAATAATTTTGTGAAAATGAAATATCTAAACAGTTGGTGTTTGTATATTACAGTACTACAAAATAGGCTAAAACCTTTTTCTTCAGGGTGATGGTTTCTATAAGTTGAATATATGGCTCTTTGCAGAATGAAGCATAGGTTGGAGTATGTAGGCTACTGTAGCCGTCCGGATGACCGCATTTTGCCCTGAACGAGATATTTAACGTGCCAATAAATGTTATGACAGGTCCCTCGCATGTAGGACTAAGTACCCTCAAAATGACAGCCGACTGCTACTGAATTTGATTCTGCAACAACAGGCGAGGGCCTTCACACAGCCTGTCAATGTTGAGTGCTACGCCAAAGTTTTTTTTAACAAAATCTTCATACACGACCGCAAATAACTAACCAACTAACTAACTACATGAATACATTAATTTTAAAAATAAAATTAATATCAATACCGGTAACACTGTTGAACAATGACAATTTTACATAAACAAAAATGCATAATC
Source organism: Meconema thalassinum (assembly GCA_946902985.2). Taxonomy (NCBI): domain Eukaryota; kingdom Metazoa; phylum Arthropoda; class Insecta; order Orthoptera; family Tettigoniidae; genus Meconema; species Meconema thalassinum. The sequence continues at coordinate 793,225,517 of OX336390.1, forward strand.
TTTATAGATTTTGGTACGCTGAATTCGAAAAAGACAATAATTTTCGCTTCTCAGCTCCCGTTTTCGTGCTATATGAAGTTTTTTACGTCCTTATTTCTGTTTTAGCTCTCGTTTTTTCTTATTTCAGGAATGCTAATGAATGCTGTGTTTTGTTTCAAGCTTACACTGTCTAAGATTGCTTGTCTTCCGTAGTGATCCATTGTGTATTGTGACACGAGTTTCTGTGTTACTGTATGGAATCAAAACTGCTCCTTTTTGTATTGTGACTTTTACGTGAGATTTTGAGTTACTGTGTGGAATCAAAACTGCTGTTATAACGCCCCACAGATGTGCTAATAACCCCAACAATTTTTGTCCCATTGAAGTGAAGGACATAAAAGTTGCAATAACTTCCAAACCTGAGCTAATCTAAATTTTTAACTGGTCATTTTCCACTTCAGTACACTCAAATCCATACAAATCAACTATTTTTGCCTTAAAAAAAAAAACAAAAAAAAAAAACAACAGAAAGTTAAAATTTGTTGTCTACTAACGCACAACGCACAAAACCTCCCATTAATATTACTCTTCATACAGTGGTCGTAGTTTCCGAAAATCACGAATGAGAGCTTCAAAATGAGACCAAGTTTCCTGCTGTACGTTTATCCTGGGCTGAGAAAACGTTACGTCAGAAAAAGTATAAGAACTTTAATCGGATAGTTGAAAAAAATTGAAACTTGAGATTTGCACTACCAATACTTGTGCCTATCAATCACATATAAAAATGTCATTACTCTCAGCCAAGTAGTTTTCCATGTATATAGTTTTAAGTGAGCGGTTCCTAGATAAGACGTCGAAAACACGGACAATTTTTCATGCAACCACAAATAAATAAAAAATAAATAAATAATAAACTTGAAAATAATTGGCTTATATAGTCTAACGCAGAATAGAACAAGGAAAATATTGGTATAACTCGTTTTTCAATAGGTCTGTTAGTTTGGTTGTAATTAAGGCCTAAACTCGAGTATCCATAATAAAAAATCCCATAGTAGTGTAATTTCTCTTTATTTCCAAAGTCGTCGTCATCACCACCAGATACAAAGTAGCAATTTCCCCTTGAGGTTCGGTGCTTCTTCGCCACCCGAAGCTAGCTATGCGTGATACAAGCGCACGACAGTGCCGATAACATCTGCTCTCCTGCCGACATTACCACAGGGCTAAAAACAAAACATTTACCGTTAACAATGTCCTCCCACACCGAAGGTATTCGCGTAACGGTTCTTCTAACACATTACGAACGATGCAAGATCGAGTTAAATCCAATTCCTGACTTGTTACTTCATTTAACGAAGTGATGCACGGTTGCTCAACTCCATGCCCGACTGAGTTACAGCATCCTGCACTGTTATTTATGAACCTCTACGGCCATGATAAATAGCAACAGGTAAATAAGTTCTCGTATCTATTCGTAGCATAACGAAACGAGATTACAACGAGAAAGTAAATGACCTTGCAAGGAATCGATCTAGAAACTAAACCATCCACTTTCCTCCCATCATGAGTTTATTTGCGTGTAGGTCATAATGTACAGTACAAAGCCACCGCGGAGTATGTGAAAAAGAAAAAAAAAACTAAATGAAATGTGCCACTCTGCCAGATATGTCCTCCAATAATAATAATAATCATTATTATTATTATCACTTTGATCGTTCTTCGTTACTATTTGTTTATATTGTAATAATGTGCTGCTCCTGATACGAGTATATAATATAATATAATATAATAAAATAATAATAATAATAATAATAATAATAATAATAGTTATAGTAATAATAATAATATAATAGCAACTCTAAAGAAAGATAGAAAGAAAGGAATGGCAGCAATTCGGCTCGATACCATTCTCCAAGACAAAAAGGAGAATTGGTGTAGTTATTGTTGTTTCATTTGAGGGGTTTGGGAATCGTGGTCATTTAGCAACTTGTACTTAAGTGTGAGTATATATATGGTACTTCAAATGGTGAAACACTTAAATACTTGGGAATTGAACTGACTGAAGATGGAAGACTAGATTTGGAAATTAGCAGAAGAATACAACTCGGGAGTGCTTTCTACAAACAGGTACGGGGACTAGTATGGAACAAGGATATACCAATTAAGGCTAAAGAAGTTATGTACAAAGCATATTATGTTCCTATAATGACATATGCAGCAGAAACTTGGACAATGACTAAGAGGGACGAGAGCAGAATACAGGCAACTGAGATGAGATTCTTGAGAAGTATGGTACAGAAAACGAGGAGAGACAGAGTGAGAAATGAAGATATACGGAAAGAACTGGGAGTACATAAACTAAATGACAAACTGGAGCAAATCAAATTGAGATGGTTTGGACATGTCAAACGGATGGATGAAGTAAGGCTACCAAGACGAGCACTGGAACGACGGATCACAGGGAAGAGAGGACGAGGAAGACCAAGAATGCGTTGGATGGACTCGGTGGAGAATAGCATTAGAAAACGGAACCTGGATTGGAACACCGTGTCAGAAGAGGAATGGTGGAACGACAGAACAAAGTGGAGAGGAACCATATTTGCCCCCAGCCAGTGTCAGCTGGAAAAGGGGAAATGAAGATGATGATGATGACCTCAAATATATACACACATCAAAAAAAGTTTTGCATCACCTCGGTTCCCAGATCTCCGGCATATAGACGTTGACTGTGTATATTGTATCAAAGATACAGTCCCTTTGACTGTTCATAGATGTCACTAAAACTGCTCAAAGATGTAAACAACCATGCATGAGCAGGGCCTATTAGACGGAGGGGGTACGACAGCCGATCAGTTCCAGTCATTCCACCAGGACGAAGGTACGCTGCTCATGTTGTCTGTAGTTCTACCATGCCTAGAAGGTCAATACCGCAGTTCGATCGCGTCCGCATTGTTACTTTGTGTCAAGAAGGGCTCTCAACAAGGGAAGTTTCCAGGCGTCTCAGAGTGAACCAAAGCGATGTTGTTCGGACATGGAGGAGGTACAGAGATACAGGAACTGTTGATGACAGGCCTCGCTCAGGCCGCCCAAGGGCTACTACTGTAGTGGATGACCGCTACTTACGGATTGCCGCTCGGAGGAACCCTGACAGCAATGCCACCATGTTGAATAATGCGTTTCGTTCAGCCACAGGACGTCGTGTTTCAACTCAAACTGTGCGCAATAGGCTGCATGATGCGCAACTTCACTCCCGACGTCCATGGCGAGGTCCAGCTTTGCAACCCCGACACCATGCAGCGCGGTACAGATGGGCCCAACAACATGCTGAATGGACCCCACAGAATTGGCATCACGTTCTCTTCACCGATGAGTGTCGCATATGCCTTCAACCAGACAATCGTCGGAGACGTGTTTGGAGGCACCCTGGTCAGGCTGAACGTCTTAGACACACTGTCCAGCGAGTGCAGCAAGGTGGTGGTTCCCTGATGTTTTGGGGTGGCATTATGTGGGGCCGACGTACGCCACTGGTGGTCATGGAAGGCTCCGAAACGGCTTTACGATACCTGAATGACATCCTCCGACCCATAGTGCACCCATATCGGCAGAATATTGGAGAGGCATTTGTCTTCATGGACGACAATTCTCGACCTCATCGTGCACATCTTGTGAATGCGTTCCTTCAAGATAACGACATCGCTCGACTACAGTGGCCAGCATGTTCGCCAGACATGAACCCTATCGAACATGCCTGGGATATGTTGAAAAGGGCTGTTTATGGACGTCTTGACCCACCAACCACTCGGAGAGATTTACGCCGAATTGTCGTTGAGGAGTGGGACAATTTGGACCAACAGTGTCTTGATGAACTTGTGGATAGTATGCCACGACGAATACAGGCATGCATCAATGCAAGAGGACGTGCTACTGGGTATTAGAGGTAGTGGTGTGTACTGCAATCTGGACCACAAATGCTGAAAGTCTAGCTGTATGATGGTACAACATGCAATGTGTGGGTCTCATGAGCAATAAAACGAGCTGAAATGTTGTTTGTGTTGATCTCTATTCCCTTTGTATTTAAAGGTTCCGGAACTCTTGGAACCGAGGTGATGCAAAACTTTTTTTGATGTGTGTATATAGAGAGAGAGAGAACAGAAAGAAGAAGAAAACGACGAAAGGATGTCTGACAACCTGCGTTACTGTGGCGTCTTTAGCATAGTGAGTGAGTGGGTAAGTGTGTATATATTTGTAATTGAGAGTAGGAGTGGGAAGGGAAGCGGCCGTGGCCTTAAGTGAGACACCATCCGGGCATTTGCCTCAGAGTAGAATTGACAAACCACGGAAACCACTTCCAAGATGGATCAGGTAGGACTTTCATCAGTTTTGCCTCACGAGGATGAGTGTACCCTGTCTCATCTCCCAGAAGGAGAAGATAACCTTTACTCATTGACACTGGGATACCCCACTCCCTTAATCAACAAACCTACTGAGAAAAATTACCCTTAGCTGATGAGATACGACAAATGTGGAGACACAACAGTATAGAGCGCTTTGCCCATAGTAAACTCTTCTACAGGCATCATTCTAAAATCATTTAAAATATCAATTTGAAAAGTTGGGAAACAACACTGGCCTAATATTGTCATTTAGACTTTCACGGCCCGTGTAATTATTCATAATGTTGAATTTTGGGCTTATGCCGTGTTTTATTATATTGCAATTCGACGCGTTTCGAAAGAAACCATGTCTTTCATCGTCAGGAATAATCTGGAATACGACAATGTTGCTAAGAGAAAGCAACGAAGAACATATAGAAGGTGCCCAAAGATGGACGCCATTATAGCCCCATGTTAGGGACAACGGAAAGCAGCAGTGAATTACTTTCTCAGGGTTCTGATAATAGGTAGCCAGGATTCACTGAGATTGTAGCCGGTGTCGCGGTTGAAATTATCTGGGTGTTTACGTATTTCAACCGCCTCCCTGATGATTCTGGGACGATATTGCTTTATACGGGCAAGAACATCCACCCCTTGGAACATGACATCATGGCCAGGTGTTAAAGCATGATCGGCAACAGCTGATGTATCAGGTTGAATGAGCCTGATACATCTATTATGTTCCTTAATGCGAGTGCATATTGTTCTCGAAGTCTGCCCGATGTAAACCTTGCCACAAGTACAGGGAACTCTGTAGATACCCGGTTGTTGCAATTTAGGCAAACTGTCCTTAGTTGGTCGCAGGAGTTGCCTAATCTTAACAGAAGTTCCAAATACAGTCCGTATGTTGTATCGACGTAGGATTTTAGCAATACGATCCGTTGTGTTATGTATGTACGGAAGGTAAGCAGTTCCTCTTACATCTCTTTTCTCAACTGACGTCCTATTATTATTTGTTGGTTTCAGAACCGTAGAAATCAAAGCCTTGCTATAACAATTCCTATTGAAGAACTTATTACATCCGTAGAATCCTCAGTACATCACCTCCCACCTGAAGAGGCCGAGGAAGCCAGGCAAGAATGTTCCCGAGTTCTCAAGACAGCTAAGCCACCTAACACCAACTTAAAACAAGGCGAAAGCCGGGCACTTAAAGATCTAAGGGACAATTCTGATATTATCGTTCTCCCCGCTGACAAGGGTAATGCGACAGTGGTATTGGATAAGGTTGATTATGATTCCAAGATCTCGTCTTTGTTATCAGATCCTGTATATAGGATTAATAGTCGTGATCCTACTACTCGCTACTCAAATGTCACCGTCAAATTGATCAAGCAATCATCTATTCCAGCGGATGCAGCGAAGACTCTCCTTCCAGGGGATGCTATTCCTCCGAGACTCTATGGTCTTCCTAAAATACATAAGGACGATGTTCCTCTTAGACCCATTGTTAGTACGATTGGTTCTCCTACATATGCCCTTTCCAAATACTTAGGTAGACTACTTCAGCCGCTTCTGGGTAACACGCCTTCGTACATTAAGGATTCCACACACTTCGTGGAAAAGTTAAAAGCTATAACACTTCAGCCGGGTGATATTCTAGTGAGTCTCGACGTGGTGTCTCTGTTTACGAGAGTACCTATTGATGGTGTTATGTCTCTCATTAATGGCCTTTTTCCTGAAGACATCACAAGACTTTTTTATCACTGCATGACCTCCTCCTACTTTCTATGGAATGGGAATTTTTATGAGCAGACTGATGGTGTGGCCATGGGTAGTCCTCTCTCTCCTGTTGTGGCTAATTTCTTCATGGAGAACTTTGAAGAGAAAGCTTTGTCGTCGGCTCCTTTCAAACCGAAGATCTGGTGGCGTTATGTGGATGACACGTTCGTTGTTTGGACGGAAGGTGAGGAAAATCTTAGCCATTTCCTGGATCACCTTAATCTCCAGCACCCTTCTATTTGTTTCACCATGGAAAAGGAATCTGACGGCAAAATACCTTTTTTAGATGTTCTCGTCACCAAGAAAGAGGATGGATCTTTAGGACACAGCGTTTTTCGTAAGCCAACACACACCAATAGATATCTCCACGCAAGTTCTCACCATCACCCTGCCCAGAAACATGGTATCCTTACAACTCTAACTACCAGGGCTAGGAGGATTTGTGAAGTGTCTTCTTTACAAGAAGAAATTAACACCCTGCGAACCACCTTTGAGAGCAACGGTTATAGCAAGGCTTTGATTTCTACGGTTCTGAAACCAACAAATAATAATAGGACGTCAGTTGAGAAAAGAGATGTAAGAGGAACTGCTTACCTTCCGTACATACATAACACAACGGATCGTATTGCTAAAATCCTACGTCGATACAACATACAGACTGTATTTGGAACTTCTGTTAAGATTAGGCAACTCCTGCGACCAACTAAGGACAGTTTGCCTAAATTGCAACAACCGGGTATCTACAGAGTTCCCTGTACTTGTGGCAAGGTTTACATCGGGCAGACTTCGAGAACAATATGCACTCGCATTAAGGAACATAATAGATGTATCAGGCTCATTCAACCTGATAAATCAGCTGTTGCCGATCATGCTTTAACACCTGGCCATGATGTCATGTTCCAAGGGGTGGATGTTCTTGCCCGTATAAAGCAATATCGTCCCAGAATCATCAGGGAGGCGGTTGAAATACGTAAACACCCAGATAATTTCAACCGCGACACCGGCTACAATCTCAGTGAATCCTGGCTACCTATTATCAGAACCCTGAGAAAGTAATTCACTGCTGCTTTCCGTTGTCCCTAACATGGGGCTATAATGGCGTCCATCTTTGGGCACCTTCTATATGTTCTTCGTTGCTTTCTCTTAGCAACATTGTCGTATTCCAGATTATTCCTGACGATGAAAGACATGGTTTCTTTCGAAACGCGTCGAATTGCAATATAATAAAACACGGCATAAGCCCAAAATTCAACATTATGAATAACACTGGCCTACATATTACTATAAATGTTGTTGTTTTTGCTTCGGACATCGTGGTAATTACAGCCCCGAGACTTTGGTCGGTTGGTTCCTTAGTTTAGGGGCTGCGACAACGCGGTCATGTAGCCCCGTGTACTTTGGGTGTGTGTAGAATCTGTCTGATAACCGGTGTTAATTGTGATGACTGTATTAGTGTGTGTATCTGTTTATTTAAATTCAAGTAAGGACTGCAACTTTGAATTTTTCAAATAGTTCCTATTTTGGCCGCCAAACGCCACCGTCAACGACTACTAGGCCTAGTTCAGAACTTAGCTACTAGACGCCACCGCAGTCGGCTCTTGGCAACGAACGTAGCAACCTAAGAGCGTTGTTTACATTCTTAACCTATACAATTTAGTTTCACACAGGTGTAATTAGTGGAAAGTTCTTTAACATGCCATAAATCTATGACATGGGACCGCCGGCTTTACTTTCCCGCCCCGAGACTTTGGTTATTTGGTTTGTTTGATAAAACCTGTGTTACAGTGATTAGTAACCATACCGGCGTTTGGCTGGTCACGGTCGCTCCCTACCCAAAATCATATCTTAATTACTAATACACACACTCGGATAGAAATCACAGTGACACAGACAATTTCTACACATACCCTAGTGCACGGGGCTACATGACCAAGATGTCGCAAAGCCCCTAAAGAACCAACAAGATAATTGGGCTTCTGTCCATGCCTACATGTTGACCGACAATCTTTACAAGGACCAAGGTTGCAGGATCGAATCCTGGCGCAGCCGGTTGGCATTTGAGAGTGCGCAAATGCGAGGGAGCCGTGTCTGTAGATTTACTGGCACGTTAAAGCTCCGGCAAAATTCCGGCACCGCGGCGTCTCTAAAAGCCGCAGTTGTTAAAAGGGACGTAAAACCAATAATATTATTTTATTTTATTTTTTGGAATCAAACAAGGCAATAATAAAAATAGTTCCAAGTTTTCTACCCATCGTAAAGAAAAGTATGGAATGACACGGAACAATATTGACATACCGTGCTGTCAACGACGGTACACCTCGTGAAAGGCTGTGGAATGAAGCTCGGAACATTACTAGGCTATTAACTAAGCCAGCGAAGCTGCACCCCACTAACGCTATAGCCCTCATCAAAATTCTCTCTACATAATATGCGTCCCACTACGCGATTGATTCAACGCAGTTAAATTATATGAGCGGTTCTAAATGGCCCGAGCAGAAACAATGCTTCACAGTCACTACTTTTACATAAAAACCAACTCAGAGAGAGAGAGCAGTTAAAGCGCATGTAGAAGAATTAGTGGAATAAACGTAATAAGTCAGTCCCATGGCATAAATATATCTTGCGGGCTAGGACAGAAGTGTGCAAAACAGAAATTATTTAAAGAAGATGAACCAAAAAGTTTCTAGGCATGCTTAATCGTAGTTTCATTCGAGGGGCTTGGACATCGTGGTCATGTAGCCCCGTGTACTTGGGTGTGTGTGTGTGTAGAGTAACACATGTTGTTATTGTGGTGTCTGCAGTTATGTGTGTATTTGTAATTCAGGTGTGGATCGGGAAGGAGGCAACCGTGGCTTTAAATTAGGAACAATCCCAGCATTTGCCTAGAGAAGAAGTGGGGAACCACGGAAAGCCACTTCCATGAAGGCTGGCGTGGGAATCTGCCTCACGACGCGACGCTGAGTGTACCCCGTTCCCAAGGTTCGCCCCGTTCCAGCCCTCGGACCTGAATTAAATTTCTTTGCAGAGTCGGGAATCGAAACCGGACCTCCAGGGCGACAGCCCCAGTTCAGGGCTTGGGGCAACATGGATATTAGCCCCGTGTACTTTGTGTGTGTAGAATCTGTCTGATAATAATAATAATAATAATAATAATAATAATAATAATAATAATAACAATGTTATTGGTTTTACGTCCCTTTTAACTACTGTGGCTTTTAGAGAGTGCCGGAATTTTGTCCCGAAGGGGATCTTGAACGTGCCAGTAAATCTACTGACATGGCTCCCTCGCATTTGCGCACCCTCAAATGCCAGCTGACTGCGCCAGGATACGAACCTGCAACCTAGGGTCCATCAAGCGAGAACGTTACCGCTGAGCCACGCAGCCAGTCCAATCTGTCTGATAGCTTGTGTTATTATGGTGTCCATATAAGTGTGCTAGAAGGAAAATGATTGAGCAGAGTCATAATACAACCAATGGCGAAACGCTACATTGAAGGCAAGAAACATTACGTGTATCCCCGATACTAAATTCACAAGTGACACTATTTTGCTTCCATATTTTTCATTCCGCGCGTGAATATACCTGTTAGATGGATATGCAAAAGATAGCTTGGGCAAAATAGTATCCTTGGTGTGAAGAGGGACGTTCAAGGTGTAACCTTAAGAACCGTGATTATTTTATGAAATTACTAGACCGCTGAAGTTCAAGCAAATATTTGGATGGAAGCGGCTTAATGGACATACCAAAGATTTATTTCATATCTTCAGATATCGTACGTGGTTATGTAAATTTAAAAAATACTTTTAAAATATTTTGTCGACTTTGACCAATAATGCACATTATTTTTATTTTCACAAATTATAGGTCTAGATGCATTTCGTGTATTTTCACGTTTGCCCACGACTGTTTAAAATATTTCACCTGATATTTCACTACTGGCGATCTAAAAGTTACACGACATCACGATATGCTTTGTGAAATTCCTGGTATTCCTTAACATAAACAAGTTTCAGATAATGGGCAGTGTCTACGTTTCTTTCCAAGTCACATCGTGCAGCGGTAAAAATGTCCCGGTTTTGTTTTAAGCTTATTTGGTCACCCTGGACATAGTCTAACGTACGTATGTGTTGAAGAGGAGGACCGACCGCAGTAGCTACGACCGCTAAGATGCAAAACAAAGGCCAAACTATCTCCGGACTTGGCAAACGAGTGTCGGCTGTCTTCGAAATGGTTTTCCATTTCCAACTCCAGGCAAATGCCGGGACGGTACCTTCAAATAGGCCTCGGCCGCTTCCTTTCAAATCTTTGCCCAGTTTTGTTCACCTTCATTTCATCTCTCATTACCTCCTGTCATGAAGTTGGCTGTAAAAATACCTTCCACTGCTTATAAATCCTCGCATCTCATTCCTAACCCTACGGGTAGACATACATGCATGTGTATACGAAGAGGGGAAGTGTTCAACTTTTAAATCATGTTCATCAAGTTAGTGACCGTAGACAAACAAACGCGACTTTGTCTTGTGCGATGCAACAAGTAAATTATCTCCACATCAAAGCAGTGCAATTTCATTAAGTGTGGAGTGCTGTAGTGGGTGGGCTGGTCGTAGACCGGGTTCCCACAGCCTCACTGGACCGTGAAGTGATGCTGCGCGAGATGTAGTACCAACCTCAGAGCGCCAACATATCATTAGCCGGCTACTCTCTCCTCTCCTCTTTTGTTCCCTCCACCAAGATAACAACTACAGTAAACGTCTTTTTTAAATTTCAAGTCCAAAGGACATGATACAAAATTCGAATTAACCAACAATACAAGTATCAAGACAGCTTGTGAACAATGAATTGTTTTACCCTCCTAATATACCAGCGACGTAGCCAAGGGAAAAGGGACAGGGTCCGGAACCCCCCGAAATTTGTGTACTAACGACTAAAAAGGCAGGTGAATAAATACTGTAATGAAAATAATGTGTTTTACACATTCTGTACATAAAAGCATACAGTACATGGAAAATAAGAACTCTACTTGATGTAATGTGTTAGTAAATGTGTAACCATCAACGTCAGCTGAGTCTGTCTTGTGCAAGCCCAGTTTCTCAACCTTGTCGATTGACTGTACCGTACATTTGACTAAAAACGATCGTATTTTGTATCGTATGATCATGTAGACAGTTTAAACTTATCTATTTTGTACGAATACGCATTAAGTACCGATATAATAAATCATTTCCATAAATATAGGCTGTATGTTAAACACAATATTAGCCTACCATACAGTGATAAGAGTTATCATTTCTTCTTTTTTTTTATATTATTTTCCTATAATTTAACGATCATCCCTCAATAACTGTATATTTGTTTCTGTTCTACAAATTGATGTTTGGTGCATATCTTGTATTCATCTATATTCGATTTATTCAGCACTTGGTTACTTTTAAGGCTGGCGATAAAAGCTTGTTTTAAATTTAATTTTGAACTCTCACTTGTGTTCTTTGCGTGTTTTGATTTCAATAAAAAAATATTTTTGGCATTTTTCTTAGGCTTCTCAGTTTGATAAAACTACACAACCGTTGGTCAATCGATTTCTATAGAGTATGTATTTGCAATGAATGCGTTCAGGGGGGGATTTTATTTGCATGTTTTGCGGGATGACGATCAGGCCGATAGATGGGGAAAGGAGGAATTTAACTTTCTTTTAAACGCCACTGAGCATACACAACAATGCCTAACAACTATAAATTGTTTGTTCGAAATTTGATGTTTTTCAGTCGGTCAACACGATTGTACCCAATTATGATGGGTTATTCCCTAATCCTGAAAAAAAAAAAATTACACGAGATTAATAAATACACTTGGATGACCAGTTTCGATCGTCAAGCGATCATCATCAGATCCATTACACTTAAGCTATTAAATATGTCTAAAATTATGGGGTGAAAGTATTTACAATATGTAGGCTACACTTAATTAGTTGCAGTATAAGTTGAAATAATGCAACTAGTCAATATTTGTTAGTTATAGTTTATGTGAAGTGTTCTTAAGATACCTACAAATTGACCTACAAATGTGCTGGCTTAGTGTGAATATGTGATTGTTGTTAAATGGTCAGTTCAGATTGTATTGTGCAAGTTACTTATCTGGCTGAGTCGTACGCGGTCCGGATGAGAGCAGTTAACTTCGTCACTGTCTGCTCTCAACTGGGGAATTGTTACTATTTTCTCACTTGTACTGTAACGTAATCTTGATTACGGTACAAATTATTATTATTATTATTATTATTATTATTATTATTGAAATATCAAAGTTATATCGTTTTATTCACCCATTAATATCAAGGGAGGGGCCATACCATATTCACGTCATTACCATAGTCATATATAATATTGTCAAGTGCTTAGATTAAGAAACAGGGTTTTTATAGAGGTCTAGGGCTGTTTTATTAGTTAAATTGTAAAGACAGGACGGGCATGGTTGGAAGAAGTTACGGACGGTGAAGCAACATATTGCAAGAAAATGTATTTCTGGAACGAAGCCACGCTGACTGGAGACAAGGGCTTGGAGAAAGTTTTCGGCGGAATATATAAATGCGCAACGAGAGGAATAGCGGGTTCTGAGTGGAATATTTGAAGTACGCGGGCCTGTATACCCGCTCGGAGAAGTTTTAGCGTCGCTTGAGGACTGAGAAATGCTTTGCTATAATTGGTCTGATGGGTCGCGGGCAAATTTATGCCGCGAAACATCGGGACCATTCAGAGTGTATAAAAGCCCAGCGCGACTTCAGCACTGGCTATTCTATAGATTCTATTCTGTCATTCACATATTCGATCACGCACTCACTCATTGACTTTGTGAGTCGTAGACTCTGCCAGTCCCTCAGTAAGATGGGACTTAGTGAATTCAATTAGCCTGGTTTGTTCAAATTTGCTTACCATGGTGATCAAACTCAGAAACAAGCAGCAGCAGCAGCAACAACAACAACGAGAAGAAGAAAACATATGTTTTCAAAGGTCAATAAACGTGTGTTGGCGTAAGATCTCAAATTAGACTGCAAGCAGACCAACGAGATGGACTTTGAACCACAAGGCACCAGGTATGTGGACCGAGTTATTATCAACACAGAAGATCAGCGCTAGCGAGAAGGCAGTCAATATTGCCCCGCAATTAGGGAATATTAATGCACATATTGTACACAGCTCGAAACCTCAGATCAAATGTTAATAATTTTGTTGTAAATAAACCAGTATTAGTTAAAATGTCTTGTTCATTGGGAGTTGAATATATAGGATAGTTGGAATGCAAAGAGTATCTCATAGAGCAAGTTTATTGCCCTACGCTCCGATGATAGATCTTGGCTCAAGGAAGGGAGCGGCCGTGGCTAAATAAAAATTTAATGTGTTATCTTTACGATAACTGGCGCCCAGTAAATCTAAATTAATAAAGTGTATGTCGTCTGTCTAGACAGGCCAATGCTAAATAAGAACGATGAGGTGGTTTTAAGGAGTCATGAGTGTAATATCTGTAGAAACGTTATAAATGATCGCCCAACTTGTAGAGCGATATCCAACGACGAAGGTAGCCGTTACAAATGGCACAACCAATGTGGGGCTACGAAATATCGTACTGAAGTGAATGGATATTATGTATAAATCCAGTTTATTTCAAGTATGTTAAAGTTTAAAGTTGTTTTCATGTACGATATAAACGAGTACTCTTTGCATTCATTCCGAGTTTTTCAATAAAGAGGCATATATCAAGTTAGGGAACTACGGTTATAAATTAGGAGTGTTCTTTTGGTGAGTTGTTTTTTGGGTAATGAGTAACAGGGATAATTTGGGGAATATACATTTGAGAAACCGTAGTATTATAAGATCAGTTAAAATGTCAAAATTAGATGTGCAGGGTACCAATGATGAGATGTCAAAAGTAAGCGAAAATCAGGAAACTGAGGAAAATAAACAAGACGGGGCTACAACCATCCAGAGTAATGAGGGGGAGAATCCTTCCTGGCTTCGAAACCTGACGATGCTCATAACTGAACAGAGTAAGAAGTTAGAGGAACAGAGTAAGAAATTTGACGTGCGTAGTGATCAGTTAGAAAAAGCAATAATCTTAAGTTCTCTGAGCAGAGTAAGAAGCTAGATGAACAAGGTAAGAGGTTTGATGAAGCCACAGAGAACTTCAATAGACAAATTAAAGAAGTAGGCCGAGAATTTCACAATAAGTTAGAAAACAGGATTAGTGAGGTGGAGGAATCATGGTCACTTAAGGTTGATGCCAGAATGCAACAAGTGTCGGAGCGAGTTGATAAAATTGACGAGGAAGTGAAAATTAAATGTAGTAAGGTTAGGGTTGACTTAGAAGGAGAAGTCAACAGTATGAAGGTCAAGTGTGATAATAATATTGCTAAAATAGGTAATTTAGAAAATAAACTAGAGAGCGATAATCAAGAAATTAGGGAAGAGGTTAACAGTAAATTTAACAGTATCAGTGAAGAAGTAGCGAGTAAAACAGATAAAATGGAGGAGAAATTGCAGAGATGTCAGAAGCAAATAGCAACAAATAGCGGTAATGTACAAATAGGAAATTTAAGTAGATTTCTAACTAAAGAGGCAGATTTGCCAGTATTCACAGGCAAGGCATATAACCCAATGGAATTCTTAAAAACAGTAGAAAAGAAGTTCGCTAAAGATTTAGAAGAGGGGATCGTTCAATGGGAACAAGTACTTGAGATGCTAGATAAATCTTTTGTTAGGGATTCAAGGTCATGGTTCAGTGTGTATAAATACCAGATGACTAGTTTTAGAAAATTTAAAGAGAAGTTCATAGCCAAGTACTGGAATGAAAATGTGCAAGAAAGAGAAAGATGTAACATTATTTTTGGGAAGTACCAAAGGAGAGATGGTGTTTCGTACACAGAGTATTTCTTAGCGCATGTACTTATATGCCAGAATTTAGAAGGTTTAGAGACTGAATCACAGGTAATTAAAACATTATTAAGGCATTTTCCTGATATAATTAAAGAAGCATTCTTCATGCAGAATATTACTACTATTGACGGGTTCGAGAAGCTATTGGAAAACTTTGACTCTCTTGAAAATAGTAGGACCGAACGCAAGCCAATAAGTATAGGAGATAATTTCGGGCAGGGTGAGAGAGAGAGAGGGGAAGAGAACAAGGCAGGAATGCGAATTACGAAAGACGACTTGACAATGGGGGACGCACAGCAAATACGAGGAACGAGAATTTGAACAGAGTAGGGGAAGGTACTAGGCCAGACAGACGTACAGGTCAACAACAACAATGTACATCAGGGGCAGGTAGGCCTAATTTAAACGAATAACGGGTTGCAGTGAGGTCAACAGACAACCCGAAGTGATTACAGTTCAATGTCCTAGGAATATTGAGTATTTAGGAGATTTTAATATAGATGTTAGAGAAGAACTGCTTTATGACCTAAATGGTGGAAATTTAGACAATATTGAGAATGAGATTATGTCACCAGTAATTAAACTTAATGTGTGGGGTAAAGAAGTTGATGTTTTATTGGACAGTGGAAGCGAAAACTCTTGTATAAATTTAAGATTTTTGGAAGATGTAATGAGAGAAGGTATTCATGTTGATATAATTCCAGTTAAGTCCACTTTCATTGTCACAGCTGTAGGTAGTAGGTCTCAGAAAATATCTAAGCAAGTCGCAGTTCCAATTAACATTAGTGAGTTAGTTAAATTTCAGCCCTGTTTGGCAGTTCCAAATTTATTATATCCGGTGATTCTTGGTGCGGAATGGTTATCATTATATCAAGTTAAATTAGATTTTCATTTTGGCAGGATATGTTTATTTTGGCAGGATAAAGAAGTTCAGGTTACGTATAAGGTGTCTAAGACTGACAAACAGATGAAAGTGTGTATGTTTGAGGAAGAAAGCAACGTGGTTGTGAGTGATGAGTTTCCTGAAGTAAATGAGGTAGACCGCGGAGATGCTAGTGAGAGCAAAGTTTTTAAGGTGTGTCAGGTTGCAATGGAGTCTGAACTTAAGAGTAAGATCCATGATGCATTGTCACAATGTAAGCTGGATGAGGTGCAAGGTCATCAGTTACATGAGGTATTAATAAAATATAAGGAAATTTTCAACTCAAAACCCGGAGCAACACACTTATATGAGCATAGTTTTGTCGTTAAAGACACAAGTAGTTTCGTAGGGCCTAGGTATCCTGTCGCAACTAAATATATGAAAGCCGTCGAAGAACAGATAGAATTAATGTTGGAAAACGACATAATAGAGCCTTCAGCTAGCCATTGTTTAAATCCATTAGTTGTAGTAGCCAAGAAAGACAATTCAGTGAGATTGTGCATAGACGGCAGAATGTTAAATACTAGAGTCGAAAGCGACCAGCTCAGAACTGAAGCAGTGGAGGATTTAGTTCAACGTTTTCAGGGGCGGAAGTGGTTCTCAACAGTTGATTTTAGTAGTAGTTGCTCAACGTTAGTGAGGAAATTAGGTAGGACACTAGGTAGTTATTTCAGGTATGTATTGTTGACTCATGTGACGTTATTCAGGCTAGCCAGTGTTTTGTTGAGAGGTAGGAAGTACATGGAAGTTTGTAGCAACGATTGTTACGTAAGCCGTTGCCATCTTGTGCATTGGAAGGGAAAATGTCAAAGCTGTTTTTATTGTTTACTGGACCTTATGTCGTTTCGAAGAGGATAGGAAAGAATGCCTACTTATTGAAAGATCAGGAAAATTGTGTCATTGGTACATATAACATTTACAATCTGAGGAAATATCATAGAAAAGAGCAAGTGCTGCAAGAAGGGCAGACTGCCGTGTGTTTATAATTAGAGTCGTGTCGTGGCTCTAAGGAATTGGTGGAAGTGAGATAAATCACTTGTGTTGCGTGAAACAAGAAGCAATATATATTGTGTTCTGTTATTGTAAGGGACTACAAGAACAAATGTAGCATGTAAATCCTGTATGACTGCACAGGACAATCAGAATGTTTATGTAACATTGCAAGAAGAGTGCAGATCAATCAAGGAAAATGAAAAGGGTATAATCATTATGTATGTAATTTGAAGGGTCATATATGTATATTCAGTGTATTTCCTGTTAAGTTTTAAAGGGAAGATTTGTGATTTCATCATTCATTACATTCTTTATGAAACCATGGGGACGTTTTGTAACGTAATCTTGATTACGGTACAAATTATTATTATTATTATTATTATTATTATTATTGAAATATCAAAGTTATATCGTTTTATTCACCCATTAATATCAAGGGAGGGGCCATACCATATTCACGTCATTACCATAGTCATATATAATATTGTCAAGTGCTTAGATTAAGAAACAGGGTTTTTATAGAGGTCTAGGGCTGTTTTATTAGTTAAATTGTAAAGACAGGACGGGCATGGTTGGAAGAAGTTACGGACGGTGAAGCAACATATTGCAAGAAAATGTATTTCTGGAACGAAGCCACGCTGACTGGAGACAAGGGCTTGGAGAAAGTTTTCGGCGGAATATATAAATGCGCAACGAGAGGAATAGCGGGTTCTGAGTGGAATATTTGAAGTACGCGGGCCTGTATTCCCGCTCGGAGAAGTTTTAGCGTCGCTTGAGGACTGAGAAATGCTTTGCTATAATTGGTCTGATGGGTCGCGGGCAAATTTATGACGCGAAACATCGGGACCATTCAGAGTGTATAAAAGCCCAGCGCGACTTCAGCACTGGCTATTCTATAGATTCTATTCTGTCATTCACATATTCGATCACGCACTCACTCATTGACTTTGTGAGTCGTAGACTCTGCCAGTCCCTCAGTAAGATGGGACTTAGTGAATTCAATTAGCCTGGTTTGTTCAAATTTGCTTACCATGGTGATCAAACTCAGAAACAAGCAGCAGCAGCAGCAACAACAACAACGAGAAGAAGAAAACATATGTTTTCAAAGGTCAATAAACGTGTGTTGGCGTAAGATCTCAAATTAGACTGCAAGCAGACCAACGAGATGGACTTTGAACCACAAGGCACCAGGTATGTGGACCGAGTTATTATCAACACAGAAGATCAGCGCTAGCGAGAAGACAGTCAATATTGCCCCGCAATTAGGGAATATTAATGCACATATTGTACACAGCTCGAAACCTCAGATCAAATGTTAATAATTTTGTTGTAAATAAACCAGTATTAGTTAAAATGTCTTGTTCATTGGGAGTTGAATATATAGGATAGTTGGAATGCAAAGAGTATCTCATAGAGCAAGTTTATTGCCCTACGCTCCGATGATAGATCTTGGCTCAAGGAAGGGAGCGGCCGTGGCTAAATAAAATTTTAATGTGTTATCTTTACGATAACTGGCGCCCAGTAAATCTAAATTAATAAAGTGTATGTCGTCTGTCTAGACAGGCCAATGCTAAATAAGAACGATGAGGTGGTTTTAAGGAGTCTTGAGTGTAATATCTGTAGAAACGTTATAAATGATCGCCCAACTTGTAGAGCGATATCCAACGAGAAAGGAAGCCGTTACAGTACACATGCCCACATTGAAAATATGGCTGGAGCCGAACAACTAAGGGTGATTGTCCAGTTGATACTCGAGAAAGGTCATATAAGAAGTCGGGAATCATGATAAAAAGTTAATAAATTAATAATTAACCTCGTGTTTTGTTTTTGTTTTTTGTTTGTTTTGTGTGTGTAGGGAAAACACCCATTACAATTTGGGTACAATCGTGTTGACCTACTGAATTTAATTTACTAATGCAACAGCTTCCAATACGAAAACTATTATTACAATATAAAGCACTCACGATACAGTAAATATTTCAAAATCGCTAATAATTGCTACGCGCTAATATTGATTCGGCGGAAGGGAAACCATGCGGAGCGAAGCAATACGCAGCTACCTACTTCGCCTTCCGGTAGCACCACTACTGAAATTCATAAATTGAATTACGCAGTACGACTGCCTTCACTAAAGAGTGCCAGTCTTCACTTGAGATGTTTCCCATTAAAACAATGCCACAGCAAAAATAAAAACCTCAGCAACGCATTTAATATGTGGTTTATTTTATCAATTAAACTATTTTTCTCCGTAATTTCACAGTACCATAATGAGTAAAGTTATACAGTTTTGTTTAGAAAGGTTCTATTACTTTTATATCAGTAGGGGAAACAGGGGGATTTAGAACATTCCCCAATAAATAATATATGCAGGGAAATAAGAATACATTATTGATATGGAATTATGTTTTAAGGTTATTCTGAATCTGTAGGCTATATCATATCATTGGTCAGTATTTAGTGTTATTCGTATTTTGGCATGCACATTTCTCTATTGTTTAAGTAACTAATGGTGCTGCTTGATTGGCATACAATGACTTTTACTCAATCTATTCAACAATCATCATGAAACCATCTCTTTTGCAAAAGTACACTCGCTTACGTCTTTATAACAATGGCCAGACCAACCATTTGCTACGGCAGCGAGGCATGGAAACAAAGATCTCAAGACTCCTCTCGACTTACAGCAAATAGCTTATAAAGATACAGTTTGTGAAACGAAATTCATGCGACGAACAGCATGCTATACAAAATGGGACCATAAGAGAAATGATGTGCTGAAGAAATTGAAGGTGAAACTTGTATTCACTTACATCTATGATTACGTACCAGGGAAACTTGAAACGTCACGTGCAAATGATGGATTCTGAAAGACTACTAAAGGAGATACTACGCAACAAACCCAGAGGAACAAGATATGTAGGACGTCCGATGAAGCAATGGAAGGAAAATTCAAGACCATAACGGAACACTTGACCAACCTTTTTAATTATGACTGACAAAATTTAGGAGACTGGATTATGTTCTCGTTACCGCAGTTTCACTTAGATAAAATCAACAGTAACAATGAGAAAGTTAAATAACTGATTGCTTATCCAATAAATCCCTAATCCATTCAGTGGCTTTTAAATCATACATAAAACCTATTCCTGAATTGGTAGATTTTAAAAACAAATATGGTTAACATAAGTCCAACTGTTTCCACGTTAACATGGGGCAAAGAAAGAAAGAAAGAAAGAAAGAAAGAAAAGCACATTCGAAGGCTAAAACTCACTTACATGGTCTTCATTTGATCCAGAAGGGTTAAATATGGCATGCGTTTAAAAAAGCAATCAATGTGCAAACAGTGGGTCCTTACTGTTTTTTAACAGATGACGATATAAACGCTGAATGGGCGCCTAAAGTACGAAATAAAAAATAATGGAGCTTTTAGCCGATCTGTAGCAATAATGGCCATTAATGTTGATATGATGCGTGCAGGTGGAAGCCGGTGGTAGTAACGCACTGCGAGTGTAGTCCATAATGTGCACATGGGAACACTGCGGCCAGGGAATACACAAGCACCTCTGGCCAGGTAAACGCGGCAGTTAATATGCTGGCTCGAGCTCGAGTCCGCCCGCAACATGGCACCGGCCGGCTTAATAATGTGTGACAACTAGCCACCTGACAGACGGAATGAAACCGTGAATATCATCAAAACATAGTGCAGCTAAAGATGTGTTAAATAGGGGCCTGACGACTGTGCTAAATAGTCGTTATCACTGGTGGTGTAATGGAGGCGGAGTGCACTGATTCTGTCTGCACTGAACTTAACTAGCCCATCATTTTTTATTTTAAAAAATACTAGTATTTATACACTGCTCTGCGTGGCTCGAGTTGCGAATCTAAATAAGAAGAGGGACCATGTTATAGAATATCCAGGGCGTATATTTTTTGTCACATATATTATTTTTTTATGAATTAAAACATTAAAAACTAATATACTCGCACTTATCATGTACTATTGTTACTAAGCGACGTATGGCAACGTTGCAAAGCAAGGCGACGGTAGAGCGATGTAAACAGTGTCACGATCAGTTATGTGTAACAACATAACCTCTTATTACTCTCCAGTGCCTTCGTCTTATGAACGTACCAAGATCAGCAACAAGTGTCCTTGAAGCGTTTGACAAAAGTTTTTCCCTAACTTTTATACCCTTATCAAACGTTTGGTAAATTTCCCTCTCTCTGTAGCTACCGGTACTGCCGAACGAGTTTGAGTTGGTTGAAAACATACGTAAGAAATTCTACTTCTGAAACCAGACTCAACGGTCTAGTATTGTTATGTCTTCACAGAGACATACATCTCACTGGCGATGAAGTTATAAACCGATTTGGTAATGCTTCAAGAAACCTTAACTTTATATAATAGTGTAAGTTGTAAATCAAAACAGTAACATTAATTATTTCCATGTAAACACTATCAAGTGAGCAAGATGATTGTATTAATAAAAATTAACATAAAAAGGTCTTAGTTGTGTTTGACATTAACCAAACTTAAAACATCACAACAAATTGGCAGAAAAAGTGATGCCAGATAGCCTTAAAATTCATCATTTTGCACCAAATTATACAAAGGTTTCCCGGGGATAACCCCAGACCCCCTATTCTTTAGGGTCTATACCATGCCCCCTAATCCTCGGTTGGGGACCCCCCCCCCCCCCGAAATAAAACTCTATATACGCCCCTGTCCATAGTCAATGGAGCCTACATACTCCATTGGAGCAACCTGTACCTACCAATTGCTCAAATATTTGTAAGTAATTTCCACGACCACCTCGTGTGGTAATGGCTAGCATACTGGCTGTCACCCCTGAGATCCATGATCGACACCAGGATCTGGCAAGAAATTTAGTTCTGATCTGAGAGCCTTAACGGGATACACTCAGCCTAGTGATAAATGAGAAGAGGTGCACCCGATTCCCACCTTAGACAACCCAGAAGTGTATTTCCGTGGTTTCCTACTTCCACTTGAAATAATCCTTGCATCAAGCGATCATCATCAGATCCCTTACACTCAATAAAAGCCTGCGTGTAAAGGATCTGATGATGATCGTTTGACGATCGAAACTTGTAATCTAGTGAATTCATTAATCTCATGTAATTTTTTTCAGGTAGACTATAGGGAATAACACCCATTACAATTGGATACAATCGTGTTGACCGACTGAAAAGCATTTCAAATTTCGTGTGTGATTTACTTTTTTATTTTGAAGGATCCTAGTATCAAAGCAGCCACGACGGACTGCTGAGTCTTCAATTTTTATTATTTATTTTACACATAAAATATGTCACTGGGAATTTTATCTGTTTCTAATCTTTCATTCAAGACTCAGTTTGTTAGAATAGGTTTGTAAACTGTTTAAGAGAACCATGTTAAAAAATAGGGGGCTATTGAAAAGGATTATTGACAAATTCCATTTAGAAAGTTATATCGCCCTTAAAGAAACAATATCGCGTAATTGGCATTTTATAGCCTGGTTTTGATCCTTTAAAGGACTAGGCGGATTAGTAGCGTAATATTATCCCTTAAGGCGGAAGGCAAACTATAGTTCAAAACGATTAGATCGAAACAAACTCCTTTGGCTTAGTGTAATGCCATTCGTAAGCTGATATTCTTAATTCTTGTCTGTTCTCGAATGCCAGTATAGAAAACAAAAGCTCTTATATCACGAGAGAACAGGGCACAAAACATTCCTTTCTTAAATTTTTCTTCACACAAACAGCTATCAAAAAAACAGAAGTTTGTTCTTCTATACAAACATGTCGAGAATATAAAAGCAACATTCTTTGTTTTGTTTACACGACTGATATGGTAAACATACAGCGAGTATAATAGAGAGTATTTAAATAAAAGTCTAATATGAAAGCCAAACGTGCGCTCAAAAGCCCCCTTGTTACGATGAAAGGAGCCTACATAAACCACCACAATAGCGGTATGTTAGCTTCGAATATGTACAACTGGAATATAATCACAGTAAATACATACCTATTGAAGATTCTTTTAATTAAGCGCCTTTATACAGCACCACTAAAGAAAAATGCTCTTTGTAAAAGAAATTTAACTATGGTCTCACATGGACCTAACAAGACAAATGACAAAGCAAACTAGCCAAGGTCTGATAAACCTTTAGGTACTCGTGAACAAAAGCTTGCATCCACAGCACTTTCGAAGAATGTCACAATTAAGAAGGCTACATTAATGAGCTGTAGGCACGATAAAATACAATGCCTTCAGAAGATAATCAATATACTCGTAGTTCGGTATATCTATCTATATATATAAAGCACAAAGTTTGTCTGTCTGTCTGTCTGTCTGTCTGTTTGTTATGTATACAAATCTACACCGTTTCACCGATCTGAACCAAAATTTGTATACTTACCCTTTGGAACCCCGCGGGTAACCCTGTCAACATTATATTTCGGACAGACCACCCCATGCCCTGCATTTAGGCCCTTTTGCACAAATCTACACCGTTTCACCGATCTGAAACAAAAGTTGTATATTTAACCTTTGGAACCCTGCGAGTAACACTGTCCACTTGAAATTTCGGACAGACCACCCCATTCCCTGCATTTAGGCCCTTTGGTCCAAATCCACACCGTTTCACCGATCTCAACCAAAATTTGTATATTTACCCTTTGGAACCCTGCGAGTAACACTGACAACTTAAAATTTCGGACAGACCACCCCATTCCCTGCATTTAGGCCCTTTGGTCCAAATCTACACCGCTTCACCGATCAGAACCAAAATTCGTATTCTTACCCTTTGGTGCCTTGCGAGTAACACTGTCTGTTTGAAATTGCGGACAGACCACTCCATTCCCTGCATTTAGGCCCTTTGGCCCAAATCTACACCGTTTCACCGATCACAACCAAAATTTGTATATTTACCCTATGGAACACTGCGACTAACATTGTCTGCTTGAAATTTCGGACAGACCACGCCATTCCCTGCATTTAGGCCCTTTTTGCACAAATCTACACCGTTTCACCGATCTGAACCAAAATGTGTATACTTACGCTTTGGAAACCTGCGAGTAACACTGTCTGCTTGAAATTGCGGACAGACCACTCCATTCCCTGCATTTAGGCCCTTTGGCCCAAATCTACACCGTTCCACCGATCTCAACCAAAATTTGTATATTTACCCTTTGGAACACTGCGACTAACACTGTCTGCTTGAAATTGCGGCGAGGCCACTCCATCCCTTGCATTTAGGCTGTTTGGCACAAATCTACACCGTTTCACCGAACTGACCCCAATTTTATATACTTACCCGTAGAACCCGACAAGTAACACTGTTCACTTTAAATTTCGGACAGACCACCCTATTCCCTGCTTTTTGGCCCTTTGGCAGAAAACTACACCGTTTCACCGATCTCAACCAGATTTTACATAATTACCCTTTGGAACTCGACGAGTAACACTGTCCACTCGAAATTTCGGACAGACCACTCCATTCCACGCATTTAGGCCCTTTGGCACAAATCTACATCGTTCACAGATCGAAAACAAAATGTGTTTACTTACCCTTTGGAACCCGATGAGTAACACAGTCCACTTTAAAATTTGGACAGGCCACTCCATTCCCTGCATTTTGGCCCTTGGCACAAAACTACACCGTTTCACCGATCTCAACCAGATTTTACATAATTACCGTTTGGAACTCGACGAGTAACACTGTCCACTCGAAATTTCGGACAGACCACTCCATTTCCCGCATTAAGGCCCTTTGATACAAATCTACATCGTTCACCGATCGAAAACAAAGTGTGTATACTTACCCTTTGGAACCCGATGCGTAACACTGTCCACTTGAAATTTCTGACATACCACTCCATTCCCTGCAAGTAGCTCAGAAATTCCTCGGGGTTGCCAGCTTCCTAACTCACCAGTCATGAGCCCTTGAGGGTGTACCAGAAGTGGTGGGTCTACACACACCCTGCCTCTTTGAGGGCCTTGAGCAGAAGACAGGAGATATTATGAAAAGGAAAAGAAGGCAGACCCCTCGAAGAATGACGGTATCAGCAAAGATGAGACAAAGCCAATTAAGGCGGGAAATTGAAAGACTCCCTAGCCCTCGGATACCCTAATACAGTCTGGGTCGGAAGAGAACAAGAGTTGACCAAGGGAGGCCGACAGGAAAGAGAACTGAAATAAGCCCGGCACCAGGAAGTAGAAGCGATGCCAGACTCAGCTGGGGTTCCGTGGTCGCCAACCCACGTCCCACAAGTTGTGAGACCCTGGGGGGGGGGGGGGGTCAGTCGTGAGAATAGCTTTCTGATTCATCGCGAGGTGACTTGAGAGTACTTTCCAGAGCCCGCCGTGTTATCTCCTGCTGTCTATGCTGATGCCAGCACAGGGCCGTTGCGAAACAGTGAGTGATTCCCGGTCAATCTGTATAGGACGGGGAACCCCGAACGTGTGTCATCATATTTCGTCATCATCTGCGATCATCTCAGGTTCGTGCAGCTTGGACCTATATTCTTTGTCCTTGCCGAGCAGTACGCTCTTTCACTAGACGCATCCAGTACAGGCCTAAGCCAGAAAATAAGGTTGAGACTTTGGAAGACATCGAAGCTAGACACCTGAATTACCTATATCAGTTTTAAAATAACTCCATGTTCGTTTAGTAGTCATTTTTTCATTACCTTATTATTATCATCATCATAAGCGCAAATGACCTAGATGTTACGCGCATCATACCAATAATCACCGCCGCATAAAGTCTTTCTCGACTGTGATTTTTAAAATATTT
The DNA here is from genome assembly GCA_946902985.2 of Meconema thalassinum. NCBI lineage: Eukaryota > Metazoa > Arthropoda > Insecta > Orthoptera > Tettigoniidae > Meconema > Meconema thalassinum. Next base: position 793,251,280 of record OX336390.1, read on the forward strand.
TTTTTTGGTTGGTTGGTTTTTAAGTTTAGGGGCTGTGACAACGCGGTCATGTAGCCTTGTGTACTTTGGGTGTGTGTAGAATCTGTCTGATAACCGGTGTTAAATGTGATGACTGTATTAGTGTGTGTTATCTGTTTTTTAATTTAAGTACAAACTGCAACTTAGAATTCTTCAAATAGTTCGTACTTTTGCCGCCAAGCGCCACCGTCAACGACTACTAGGCCAAGTTCGGAACTTAGCTACTAGACGCCACTGCAGTCGGCTCTTGGCAACGGACGTAGACATCTATGAGCGTTGTTTACCTATCCAATTTAGCTTCACACAGGTGTAATTAGTGGAAGGTTCTTTAACATGCCATAAATCTGACATGGGACCGCTGGCTTTACTTCCCCTCCGAAGAAAGGCATACTGACGGATTTTTAACACTCTTAAAATATCCGACGGCTTCGGCTGGGTTTGAACCCGCTATCTTGGGCATAGAAGCTCAGCATGCTACCAAATACGCCACCGAAGCCACCATATAGTTATTTTTATTACAGTACATTGTGTACATTATACGTTGAAGTGTCAATTCAATACCGGTAGTAGTTTCCCTTATCATCCTCATCATAAGAGCAAATGACCTACAGTAGATGTTACGCCCATTATACCATTAATCACCACACACAATAAGTCTTCCTCGCCTGTGAATTTTGAAATATGTATTTCTATTACGGTAGTTTGTAAGTTTGACGTGTCAATTCAACAGTTGTTTTTATTATCATCCTTATCAAAAGGGCAAATGACCTAGATATTACTCCCTCATTGTCTTTGGGGGCAAATGACTTAGATTTTAAGTCCATTATATTTCTAAGGAGACCTTAAAACATTATCATCATTCCACCGGGCGAAGCCGGGTACTACTGCTAGTATTGAATAAATTTACCCAGCGCCGATAGTTAATATACTCAGACTAATCAAATAAGTAATTTCCACTGTTGTGCTAATGGTCTCAGATAATGAAGGTAAAGCCATCATCCGATAACACTACATGATAGAACACTATCCTTTCTGTTTCACCATACAATAGGCCAGGCCTTCTGAATAAATGATCCGCGGGCCACATCCAGATTGCGAGGTTTCTTGGGGAACCCGCCATTTAGAATGCCACACACGAAATAAATAATAGATCAATTAAAGGAAAGTTATTACATGGAGGGCTTGGTGCCAAAGCAGTACAAAGCAGTTATATGCCCAACAAGTAGTTCCATGAAGAACTATAGAGCCTATTTTCATATATCCTACTAATGTTAATTGCCTCTATCAACATACAAAAATTTCAGTTTGATTGCTGTAATAGATTCGTAGATATTGAGAACTGTCTAAATATTTCGGATGGTCGTCATGTTGGATTTTTATATACACACATCAAAAAAAGTTTTGCATCACCTCGGTTCCCAGATCTCCGGCATATAGACGTTGACTGTGTATATTGTATCCAAGATACAGTCCCTTTGACTGTTCATAGATGTCACTAAAACTGCTCAAAGATGTAAACAACCATGCATGAGCAGGGCCTATTAGACGGAGGGGGTACGACAGCCGATCAGTTCCAGTCATTCCACCAGGACGAAGGTACGCTGCTCATGTTGTCTGTAGTTCTACCATGCCTAGAAGGTCAATACCGCAGTTCTATCGCGTCCGCATTTTTACTTTGTGTCAAGAAGGGCTCTCAACAAGGGAAGTTTCCAGGCGTCTCAGAGTGAACCAAAGCGATGTTGTTCGGACATGGAGGAGGTACAGAGATACAGGAACTGTCGATGACAGGCCTCGCTCAGGCCGCCCAAGGGCTACTACTGTAGTGGATGACCGCTACTTACGGATTGCCGCTCGAAGGAACCCTGACAGCAATGCCACCATGTTGAATAATGCGTTTCGTTCAGCCACAGGACGTCGTGTTTCAACTCAAACTGTGCGCAGTAGGCTGCATGATGCGCAACTTCACTCCCGACGTCCATGGCGAGGTCCAGCTTTGCAACCCCGACACCATGCAGCGCGGTACAGATGGGCCCAACAACATGCTGAATGGACACCACGGAATTGGCATCACGTTCTCTTCACCGATGAGTGTCGCATATGCCTTCAACCAGACAATCGTCGGAGACGTGTTTGGAGGCACCCTGGTCAGGCTGAACGTCTTAGACACACTGTCCAGCGAGTGCAGCAAGGTGGTGGTTCCCTGATGTTTTGGGGTGGCATTATGTGGGGCCGACGTACGCCACTGGTGGTCATGGAAGGCTCCGAAACGGCTTTACGATACCTGAATGACATCCTCCGACCCATAGTGCAACCATATCGGCAGAATATTGGAGAGGCATTTGTCTTCATGGACGACAATTCTCGACCTCATCGTGCACATCTTGTGAATGCGTTCCTTCAAGATAACGACATCGCTCGACTACAGTGGCCAGCATGTTCGCCAGACATGAACCCTATCGAACATGCCTGGGATATGTTGAAAAGGGCTGTTTATGGACGTCTTGACCCACCAACCACTCTGAGAGATTTACGCCGAATTGTCGTTGAGGAGTGGGACAATTTGGACCAACAGTGTCTTGATGAACTTGTGGATAGTATGCCACGGCGAATACAGGCATGCATCAATGCAAGAGGACGTGCTACTGGGTATTAGAGGTAGTGGTGTGTACTGCAATCTGGACCACAAATGCTGAAAGTCTAGCTGTATGATGGTACAACATGCAATGTGTGGGTCTCATGAGCAATAAAACGAGCTGAAATGTTGTTTGTGTTGATCTCTATTCCCTTTGTATTTAACGGTTCCGGAACTCTTGGAACCGAGGTGATGCAAAACTTTTTTTGATGTGTGTATTTAGGTTAGAGTTATGTAGACTACTGTTACATGAAGATTATTCTGCAGGTGTAGTATTCAAACTTCAATCGCATGACTAGGACACAAGAAATAAAATCGAGATTTTAACATTTCACACAGCCGCCAGCTTGTGGTTATGAAAACAATTGAAATAAATTAGATGCAGGTGGATTAAAATTTGTATAAGCATTTACCGTACCAAGTTTCACTGCGCTCGAATGGTTAAATCGCGAGAAACGTCCACTTAAATATTTATATTCCGCGTCGCTGCCATATTGGATTTGTGCTCATCAGGTTATTGAAAGTTCCATAGGTGAACTTATGTTCATAGCTTCTACCAACATACAACATTTCAGTTTGATTACGGTCATGGATTAATATATATTGAGAGTAGGATAAATAAGCCGGTTCTGGGGCAGGGGCTAATGGGCAAGATGGCCGCCGCGCGCAATCACTCTATGTTATTCTTATGGAGGGATCAGTCAGAGCTGGGGCAGGGGGCTAATGGGCAAAATGGCCGCCATGTCCTGAGACCGTGCATGATGTCACAGGGGAAGTTCGGCCGTGTAGTTACTAAATGGAATATTTATTATTATTATTATTAATTTTATTTGGTAATTATTGATTGATAGCTTGCCACGGTGGGTGAGTGGTTATCGTGTCGGACTACCAACCCCCCCAAGCTTGTAGGTTCGCTCTTGGTCGTGGTAAGTGATTTTTGAAAATTGGCAAAAATTAAGACACGCATGTCATACGATGTAGGCATGTAAATGAACCCAGGGAGAGGTCGGCTATGTAGTTGCCAAATGGAATATTTATTATTATTATTATTAGGTAATTATTAATTGATCATGTATAATGAAGACCAGCCTTATATTGTCCACTTCTTGGTGTAGTGGCTAGCATTCTTGGAGGTCATTCCTGAGGTTCGAATCCCGGCTCTGCCAAGAAATTTAATTTCTGGTCTCAGGAGTGGAACGGGGTACATTCAGCCTTGTGAGGCAAAACTGACAGGACCTGGCTTTTAATTCATACCTCAACCATTCTGCCTAACCCAACTTCACCTAACCTAACCTAACCTAACATAACCTAATCTAACCTAACCTAACTTCAAAGTCAGAGCAAATATAAGAGCAAATGTAATAGCACACATAATAAACTAAGTTATAACCTAACCTAACTTCACCTAATCCAGCCTCACCTAACCTAACCTAACCTAACATAACCTAACTTTAAAGTAAGAGCAAAAATGTAAGAGCAAATAAAAGAGCACAAATAATAAACTTAGTAATAATCTAACCACACCTAACCTAACCTAACCTAACCTAACATAACCTAACTTCAAAGTGAGAGCAAAAATGTAAGAGCAAATGAGAGAGCACAAATAATAAACTTAGTTATAACCTAACCTAACCCACAGAAACCTAATTTAAAGACTTTAGATTTTATATTTTAACATTTTAGATTTTTGATTTTTTTCATTTTACATTTTTTAGATTTTACATTTTACATTTTAGATTTTTTGTATTTTAGATGTTAGTTTTTTTTTAGATTTTACATTTTAAATTTAAGATTTTTTGATTTTAGATTTTATTTTTTAGATTTTCCGAAAAGAGTAAACTACAAGGCTACATACCTAACCTCACCAAACCTAACTTTACCAAACCTAACTTAAGCTAATCCAAAGGCTAATGCACATCCACTAAGTATATAAGGGCACAAGCAACTATCCTTATGCTAGTTTTATAGGTTACTGTACAACATGATAACTACCCTCCCCCCCCCCCCACTGGGTATTTCTTTTTTCATTTTTGTTGTTTACACATTTATCAATTTTCCAATTTCCCATTTTCAGTTTTTTAAAAATGTTAGTTTTAAGTTTTTCAATTTCATAATATGGAAACATGGATTTTGCATTATGTTGTTTACACAGTTTTCAATTTCACAATTTCCCAATTACAGTTTTTAAAATGCCAGTTTAAAGTTTTTCAATTTCATGATATAGAAACATGGATTTTTCAATTTGTTGTTTACACATTTGTCAATTTACCAAATTCCCATTTACAGTTTTTAAAATTTCAGTTTAATGTTTTTTCTATTTTGTCAATATGGAAACATGGATTTTCCAATTTGTGTTTTACATGTTCATTTTGCATTAGGAGCGGAGAGAGGTGGGTAGTAATTAAAAATGTACAAGCAGTGTCCATACAATATTTTTATTTTAAATACATGTACACTATTTACACATTATACATTTTTACATATATTCTTTTTTTTTGTTATAAATTGTACAGTTTTTTTTATTGTTTTCTATTTTTTATTTTCTTATTATGAATACCATTTTTTATTTTGGTTTTTTATTTTTGTAGTGCTATTGTTTTATTTCCTAAATTGTTTTGTTTTATGTATTTGCTAGGCTCATGCAGAGGATTTTGATATTCATAACTTAACTCTTTAAGCATGGTCAATGATTGAGTAATGACCATAGGCATGTGTACCTATACCATCAGCATCAATCACTCTTTTATCATCACCAGGACACAAAGCAATTTTGTTTAGTCTTATAGATGATATGTCATGTTGTTTAGAAGCGATAATGTTCATTGGTATTCTTTTTACATTGTTGTTCATGACACAATCCTTATAATCTTGAAAGCTTATACAATTTTTGACAACCCCTTTGCTAATACCTTTAATCTTTTTGATTTCTTTACCATTCATGTCTAAAGCGTACATTTTAGCTCTAAGTCCAACAAATGCTTTTATAATTTGTCCACAAGCCTCGTCTTTAAATTTCCCCAACGTTTTCTTATTTGATGTAGAGTAACATATGTGATTAGTAGGATAATCTGATGTGTCCAGGTGTTCTAGGAAATCCAACTTGTCTTGATATACATTTGGGGTGTTAACCAAATAAATGAACGAGTCGGTATCCATATACATGAGTTTAAGATTGTTCATTCCATAATAGGGTAGCAGGACATCATAGTGGTGGGAATACATTAGAGTTTTTGAAATATCCAGTATACACATTCCAATATATATAGGCTTATTGAATACAATGTTACGTTTAGCCATGTGGAAAGCAGCTAGGTTGGGACCATAAATTGTTCTGTCGATGAATGTTGGTTTAGCTATTAGCTTTTCTGCCTTTTTGCTGTCAGTCACAAGACGTATGTCTATTCTTTTACGGATATTTTCCATTGTTTTTCCAAAAATGGCATTGTTGAATAATTTGTACAGATTTTTCTCAAAATCATTTTTGGCTTGTTTCCGAAGGTTGTTATTAAAATCAACGTATGCCTTTAACCAAGGTCTTTGCTTAAACTTTAACAAACGGTGAATTTTTATCAATTTTATTCCATGATCTAAAGCCTGTTTTAGTGCCATGTAGTGAACAACATATCGCCTTCGATTTCCAAGATGAGGAATTAGTTTTTTCAGAGACGAATCCTTGGGTTGTGTACACTCTGGTAGGAAAGGTAAATCGTTGTGTAGATCATGAAGGTCAGATGGGTAATCAACATCAACGTCTAGAATGTATCCCACAGGATCGTCTTTCTTTAGTTTTTCTAGATCAACAGTGTCTGGAGAAACCCACTGAAATCCACCATAAGGAAGGGAGTGGCACATAGCCCACCCGTATTGGTTGTTGGCATCATCATAGGTTATAAACTGCGATGGTTTCTCAGAATCATAGGTTTCCATGTATTTATTGTTAGCTTCAGCATACCGATGAGACACCTGGCATATGCCTCCACGTATTCCAGACTCGATTAGAAGAATCTGATCGTAATCCTGTAGCAATTCCAGTTCAATTCCTGTGTAAAGGAGCATTGCCTCGAAACTTAAACCAGGCGAAGTAAAAAAGTGTGCAGCATCCACTCGGTGTGTTTCCAGTGTTTTGTTTCTAAACGTTTCAAAGCTGTCTGCAAGAAGGAGTACATCTGAAGTTAGGTAGAGGTCACTATATTCCCCTAGAGTTTTAATGTTGAACTGATTCCACACATTTTTGGCATGTTCATAGTCTTCTTGACTAACATCTTCTTGACTTAATTTGTTAAAGAATAGCTCTTTTGGAGGTAAACACGTTTCACTTAACTTTTCCCATGAATCAATGTAATCATAACAAAATACCCCTTTACGAGTCATGAGCGTTGCATTTTCTTTTCCAAAGTACTTGCTTGTTTCAGGGTGTGATGTTAAGTTGGAAACTAAGTTTTCCAAACTACTCGGCATTAACCGAAACGTGTCCACAAATCGAAGCTTAACATTTCCTACATATTTGGTGAAGGAAATGTACTTTTCTTTGGAGTTAGCAATAACATCCACTCTCTCAGTAGTACATCCCAATTGCTTTACAATGAAATTTGCGTCGTAGCCACTCATATTATGTAAAAACACAGGAACGGGGTTACGTGTTTTACACCTCAAATTACAGTTATTGTGAGCACTTCCACGGCATTCCCCTGTAATATGGCAGTGGTCTCGAACTTTCCAGTCCTCTTTGGTGAATGGTTTTCGACACAAATAACAGGTTTCAGAACATTGGAACTCTGCTTCTTGATCCTGAGTTAAGGCCTTTGGAACATTTAAGCTGTAAAGGCGATCAATTTCATTAGCTATTGAGATCAAACAGTCCATAAACTTTTCTGCAGCGTCAGGTCCACGATAAATAACAGGTTGGCTTGGAAGATTTGTCTTTATGTGTTCCACAGCGGGTGATGGTTTAACGTATATACCAAAGCTCATAGGAACATGACTCTGGTATGGCACTGTATAACTTGCTTCAGGATTGGGCAAACATGTTTGATATGGTAAGAGTATACTTTCGAAATCTGCATAGATAACGTAAGGTATTCTTAGCATTTTTTCAACATTTAAAAATTTGACAATGGGGTTTTTAATAGGCATTTCAACCCTAGCAATGTCATGCTGGACACACAAAGCTCTATGTTCTTTTAATTTTTCCATTCCTTGTTGTCCATATTGATTATCAAAGTGAGTAAAACACCGTTTACACGTATATATCTTATGTTCACGGCGGGTAATCTGATGTGCTACTAGTTTATCAAAATCTTTGATAAAGACGTAGTGGTTCTGTCCGGATAATGAACTTAGCAGAAGGAGGTCGCGATGGTCTTGCAGCTCTTGATCCACAACCTTTAGAGGGAACAGTTTATTGTCTTCTTCCAATCCAAATACATTAATGGATATATCGTTAGCTTTTTCAAATTTGGGAATGTCTGCTAGCGATGTAGGAAATGATATTGTTGAAAAATCATACTTGTTTTCCAGATCCTTGTATTTACTAATGCGTTTAGCATCAGTTTTAACCAGTTTTGCTAAAATGGCATACATAAAACACCTCTCATCCTTAAAGTTTTGAGGATTAATGCAGGCTTTTCTTGCTTGTATAACTGCTGGTAATGGAATATATGTGCTTCCACGAAAGGGATTGTACTTATTTATTTTCAATCGTACTCCTTCCACTGCTAACAAAGCCCAATTACTGCCTTTTAGCTCAGATTCTTCCATTTCCGTAGTTAACTTTGTAAATTGTGTTTCCAAGAAACTACTTAAGTCCGTTTCCAAAAATAGGGCCTGATTTCGTGTTTTAAATGCACGATCTGTAATTTCATTGGTAGATGTATGAATGAATCTACATTCAGCCACAAGATTAACTTTTATCGACTTGTGCATTGCTAGTTCTTTCTGCATAGCTTGTATTATTTGCTGTTTGGACTCTTTAAGGTATGAATTTAAATCCTTGCACGTATCGCAACGAATGAAATAGGATTTAAGTCGACCTTCAAAAGATGTCTCATATTCAATAAGTCCATTTTTGTCAGGGACCAATGACAGTAGGTAATGTTTTGTAGGCCAACCTGTTATTTATCGTGGACCTGACGCTGCAGAAAAGTTTATGGACTGTTTGATCTCAATAGCTAATGAAATTGATCGCCTTTACAGCTTAAATGTTCCAAAGGCCTTAACTCAGGATCAAGAAGCAGAGTTCCAATGTTCTGAAACCTGTTATTTGTGTCGAAAACCATTCACCAAAGAGGACTGGAAAGTTCGAGACCACTGCCATATTACAGGGGAATGCCGTGGAAGTGCTCACAATAACTGTAATTTGAGGTGTAAAACACGTAACCCCGTTCCTGTGTTTTTACATAATATGAGTGGCTACGACGCAAATTTCATTGTAAAGCAATTGGGATGTACTACTGAGAGAGTGGATGTTATTGCTAACTCCAAAGAAAAGTACATTTCCTTCACCAAATATGTAGGAAATGTTAAGCTTCGATTTGTGGACACGTTTCGGTTAATGCCGAGTAGTTTGGAAAACTTAGTTTCCAACTTAACATCACACCCTGAAACAAGCAAGTACTTTGGAAAAGAAAATGCAACGCTCATGACTCGTAAAGGGGTATTTTGTTATGATTACATTGATTCATGGGAAAAGTTAAGTGAAACGTGTTTACCTCCAAAAGAGCTATTCTTTAACAAATTAAGTCAAGAAGATGTTAGTCAAGAAGACTATGAACATGCCAAAAATGTGTGGAATCAGTTCAACATTAAAACTCTAGGGGAATATAGTGACCTCTACCTAACTTCAGATGTACTCCTTCTTGCAGACAGCTTTGAAACGTTTAGAAACAAAACACTGGAAACACACCGAGTGGATGCTGCACACTTTTTTACTTTGCCTGGTTTAAGTTTCGAGGCAATGCTCCTTTACACAGGAATTGAACTGGAATTGCTACAGGATTACGATCAGATTCTTCTAATCGAGTCTGGAATACGTGGAGGCATATGCCAGGTGTCTCATCGGTATGCTGAAGCTAACAATAAATACATGGAAACCTATGATTCTGAGAAACCATCGCAGTTTATAACCTATGATGATGCCAACAACCAATACGGGTGGGCTATGTGCCACTCCCTTCCTTATGGTGGATTTCAGTGGGTTTCTCCAGACACTGTTGATCTAGAAAAACTAAAGAAAGACGATCCTGTGGGATACATTCTAGACGTTGATGTTGATTACCCATCTGACCTTCATGATCTACACAACGATTTACCTTTCCTACCAGAGTGTACACAACCCAAGGATTCGTCTCTGAAAAAACTAATTCCTCATCTTGGAAATCGAAGGCGATATGTTGTTCACTACATGGCACTAAAACAGGCTTTAGATCATGGAATAAAATTGATAAAAATTCACCGTTTGTTAAAGTTTAAGCAAAGACCTTGGTTAAAGGCATACGTTGATTTTAATAACAACCTTCGGAAACAAGCCAAAAATGATTTTGAGAAAAATCTGTACAAATTATTCAACAATGCCATTTTTGGAAAAACAATGGAAAATATCCGTAAAAGAATAGACATACGTCTTGTGACTGACAGCAAAAAGGCAGAAAAGCTAATAGCTAAACCAACATTCATCGACAGAACAATTTATGGTCCCAACCTAGCTGCTTTCCACATGGCTAAACGTAACATTGTATTCAATAAGCCTATATATATTGGAATGTGTATACTGGATATTTCAAAAACTCTAATGTATTCCCACCACTATGATGTCCTGCTACCCTATTATGGAATGAACAATCTTAAACTCATGTATATGGATACCGACTCGTTCATTTATTTGGTTAACACCCCAAATGTATATCAAGACAAGTTGGATTTCCTAGAACACCTGGACACATCAGATTATCCTACTAATCACATATGTTACTCTACATCAAATAAGAAAACGTTGGGGAAATTTAAAGACGAGGCTTGTGGACAAATTATAAAAGCATTTGTTGGACTTGGAGCTAAAATGTACGCTTTAGACATGAATGGTAAAGAAATCAAAAAGATTAAAGGTATTAGCAAAGGGGTTGTCAAAAATTGTATAAGCTTTCAAGATTATAAGGATTGTGTCATGAACAACAATGTAAAAAGAATACCAATGAACATTATCGCTTCTAAACAACATGACATATCATCTATAAGACTAAACAAAATTGCTTTGTGTCCTGGTGATGATAAAAGAGTGATTGATGCTGATGGTATAGGTACACATGCCTATGGTCATTACTCAATCATTGACCATGCTTAAAGAGTTAAGTTATGAATATCAAAATCCTCTGCATGAGCCTAGCAAATACATAAAACAAAACAATTTAGGAAATAAAACAATAGCACTACAAAAATAAAAAACCAAAATAAAAAATGGTATTCATAATAAGAAAATAAAAAATAGAAAACAATAAAAAAAACTGTACAATTTATAACAAAAAAAAAGAATATATGTAAAAATGTATAATGTGTAAATAGTGTACATGTATTTAAAATAAAAATATTGTATGGACACTGCTTGTACATTTTTAATTACTACCCACCTCTCTCCGCTCCTAATGCAAAATGAACATGTAAAACACAAATTGGAAAATCCATGTTTCCATATTGACAAAATAGAAAAAACATTAAACTGAAATTTTAAAAACTGTAAATGGGAATTTGGTAAATTGACAAATGTGTAAACAACAAATTGAAAAATCCATGTTTCTATATCATGAAATTGAAAAACTTTAAACTGGCATTTTAAAAACTGTAATTGGGAAATTGTGAAATTGAAAACTGTGTAAACAACATAATGCAAAATCCATGTTTCCATATTATGAAATTGAAAAACTTAAAACTAACATTTTTAAAAAACTGAAAATGGGAAATTGGAAAATTGATAAATGTGTAAACAACAAAAATGAAAAAAGAAATACCCAGTGGGGGGGGGGGGAGGGTAGTTATCATGTTGTACAGTAACCTATAAAACTAGCATAAGGATAGTTGCTTGTGCCCTTATATACTTAGTGGATGTGCATTAGCCTTTGGATTAGCTTAAGTTAGGTTTGGTAAAGTTAGGTTTGGTGAGGTTAGGTATGTAGCCTTGTAGTTTACTCTTTTCGGAAAATCTAAAAAATAAAATCTAAAATCAAAAAATCTTAAATTTAAAATGTAAAATCTAAAAAAAAACTAACATCTAAAATACAAAAAATCTAAAATGTAAAATGTAAAATCTAAAAAATGTAAAATGAAAAAAATCAAAAATCTAAAATGTTAAAATATAAAATCTAAAGTCTTTAAATTAGGTTTCTGTGGGTTAGGTTAGGTTATAACTAAGTTTATTATTTGTGCTCTCTCATTTGCTCTTACATTTTTGCTCTCACTTTGAAGTTAGGTTATGTTAGGTTAGGTTAGGTTAGGTTAGGTGTGGTTAGATTATTACTAAGTTTATTATTTGTGCTCTTTTATTTGCTCTTACATTTTTGCTCTTACTTTAAAGTTAGGTTATGTTAGGTTAGGTTAGGTTAGGTGAGGCTGGATTAGGTGAAGTTAGGTTAGGTTATAACTTAGTTTATTATGTGTGCTATTACATTTGCTCTTATATTTGCTCTGACTTTGAGGTTAGGTTAGATTAGGTTATGTTAGGTTAGGTTAGGTTAGGTGAAGTTGGGTTAGGCAGAATGGTTGAGGTATGAATTAAAAGCCAGGTCCTGTCAGTTTTGCCTCACAAGGCTGAATGTACCCCGTTCCACTCCTGAGACCAGAAATTAAATTTCTTGGCAGAGCCGGGATTCGAACCTCAGGAATGACCTCCAAGAATGCTAGCCACTACACCAAGAAGTGGACAATATAAGGCTGGTCTTCATTATACATGATCAATTAATAATTACCTAATAATAATAATAATAAATATTCCATTTGGCAACTACATAGCCGACCTCTCCCTGGGTTCATTTACATGCCTACATCGTATGACATGCGTGTCTTAATTTTTGCCAATTTTCAAAAATCACTTACCACGACCAAGAGCGAACCTACAAGCTTGGGGGGGTTGGTAGTCCGACACGATAACCACTCACCCACCGTGGCAAGCTATCAATCAATAATTACCAAATAAAATTAATAATAATAATAATAAATATTCCATTTAGTAACTACACGGCCGAACTTCCCCTGTGACATCATGCACGGTCTCAGGACATGGCGGCCATTTTGCCCATTAGCCCCCTGCCCCAGCTCTGACTGATCCCTCCATAAGAATAACATAGAGTGATTGCGCGCGGCGGCCATCTTGCCCATTAGCCCCTGCCCCAGAACCGGCTTATTTATCCTACTATTGAGAACTGTCTAAAGGTATTTCGGATGGTCGCCATGTTGGATTTTTATATATGTAGGCCATAGAGTTATGTACTATTAGATGACGATTATTGGGTAGGTTCATTATTCAAACGTTCACTTCGATCGCATAATTAATACAGAAGAAATAAAACTAATAATTTTAAAATTGCACGCAGCCGCCATGTTGAGGGTATGTAAACAATTGAACTAAACTAAATTCCAGTGCATTACAATGTGTATAAACATTTGCTGTACCAAGTCGCATTGCGTTTGGATGGTTAAATCGCGAGAAAAGTCTATTTAAATGTTTCAATTTCGCTTAGCCAACATGTTCATTTTGTAGTTAACAGGTTTTTGAAAGTCGCATAGGTGGTCTTCTAGTAGTGCCCTCTATCACCATACAAATTTCAGGGTGATATCAGTAATAGTTCCGGAGATGTAGAATGCCGCACAACCGCCATCTTGAGGTTATGTAAACAATTGAACTAACTTAGATGCCAGTGCATTACAATGTGTATAAACATTTTGCTGTACCAAGTTTCATGGTGTTTGGATGTTTAAATCGCGAGAAAAGTCTATTTAAATGTTTCAACTTCGCTTGGCCGCCATGTTAGTTTTGTAGTTAACAGGTTTTTGAAAGTATCATAGGAGAATTTCTAGTAGTGCACTTTATCACCGTTCAAAATTGCAAGGTGATATCAGTAATAGTTTCGGGGATATAGAATGCTGATTAAATATTTCGCACAGCCGCCATGTTGGATTGGCGAGACGTAATAAAGTTTGGGTCGGCCAGAGTGTTGCTATGAGCTCACCAAGTTTCATTGAAATCGCTTCAGCCGATTCATGATCGATACAGAATTTTCTACAACGAAGAAACATTTTACAGGGGCAGTGATAAAGATTCAGAAAAATAGATGACACACACAGCGAGATGGATTTTTATTCCTAAAGCATAATTTGATAAGAGTTTTGTAATATTAATTCATAAATGTAGGCTTTTTTTCTGTAAAAAATAATGAGATTGATGAGATTGATAAGAATTAAGGTTCGTGTGTCTTTTCGAATTTGCCCGTAGTTTATTTTATGGTGTTATTGTTGTTGTTTTACTTCATTTTAGGGGTTTGAGCATCGTGGTTAATTAGACCCGTGTTCTCCTTGATCGAGAACCTGAGGAAATTTGGTGCGAAGTTAAAGACATTGTTAAGGATGAATGTAAGAACAAATTGTTGAGGGTTGAGAAAAAGAGAACGTCACATTGGATGACATCAGAAACTTAAAATAGCGAAGAGAAGGAAGCCAAAATTCAGAAGAATAGGGAACTCATGACTCTTTTGAATAGAGATTTTCAGAGAAATGTTCGCAAAGATAAGCAGCAGTACTATGACAAGATCTGTACTGATTTGGAAGAAAATAAAAAAAGGTGACATGAGAAGGGTCTTTTAACATATTTCCACATTAAGAAAGAAGTTTCAGCCAAGAATTGGAATGGTCAAGGATGCTAATGGTAATGCGATTGATGATGGTGAAGGGATTAAACAGAAATGGAAAGATTATACAGAGGACTTGTATGGTCTAGAGATAAGAAGTGACGACTCAGTACAAGAGGCAGATTTTGATCTAGAACCACCAGTGTTAGAAGATGAAGTCAGAATAGCATTAAAGTCATTGGCACGAAACAAGGCCTCAGGAACTGATGGAATTCCAGCTGAAATATGGCAAGCAACAGAAGAAACGTCTGTTAAAGTTTTAACTGCAATATGTCAACAGATTTGGAAAACATTCACTTGGCCCACAGATTGGAAACGATCCATCTTTATTCCTATACCCAAAAAAGGAGACCTGTTGGACAGCTCCAACTATCGCACAATTGCTCTGATACCACATGCCAGCAAGGTGATGTTAAAAATCAGACAACGAGGATTAGAACCTTACATGGAACGTGAAATGTCCGCTACTCAAGCTGGTTTTAGGAAAGGTAGAGGAACCAGGGACATTATTAGTGATGTACGTTGGATGATGGAAACAGCAAAGAAATACCAAAAGGAGCTGTACATGTGCTTTATAGATTACAGGAAGGCCTTTGATAGTGTGAATCATGCGAAGATGTGGAATGTACTTAGACAGATGGGCATACCTGAACATCTCATTGTCCTGATGCGTAACCCATATTTGGGACAAGAAGCCAATGTTAAAACTGAGCATGGTGAAACAGAGTGGTTCCCTATTAGTAAAGGTGTGCGACAAGGCTGTATACTTTCGCCTTACTTATTCAATCTGTATGCTGAGTACATCAAGAGGAAATCTGGATTGAATGAGTCACCTTATGGTTTTAAGATTAGTGGATTGAATATAAACAACTTCAGGTATGCAGATGACCCACTTTGGTTGCTGAAAGCAAGGAAGAGCTCGAGGATATCATTATGAAAGTTAAAGAACAGAGTGAAACCATGGGCTTGTACTTGAATATCAACAAGACAAAACTAATGACAACAGGTTTACCATCAAACATTATGATAGATAATAAGGTAATCACAGAGGTGAATAGTTTCTGTTTGTTGGGATCAACCATTAGTAGTAGTGGCTCGAGCTGTCAAGAAATTCGCCGAAGGCTTGCCCTAGGAAGAGCAGCTTTTAAAGGCCTGGATAAGATCTTCAAGCGTTCCGATGTTTCTTTGCCTACTAAAATTAGAATGGTTAAGGCACTAGTATTTCCTATAGCTACATATGGTTGCGAAAGCTGGACCATAAGGAAACGAAATAGGAAGTATATTGATGCTTTTGAGCTCTGGTGTTGGAGAAGGATACTGCGTATTTCTTGGACAGCCAAGAAGAAAAATGTATGGGTGATTCAAAAAATCAAACCAGACCTGCCTCTTGAAGCATTAATAACACGATTACAGCTGTCATATTTTGGACACATTATGAGGCGTTCTGATTCGTTGGAAAAGACAATTATGCTTGGAAAGGTGGAAGGGTCTCGGAGACGAGGGCGGCCAGCATTGAGATGGATCGACTCCATCAAATCCAACACGAATATGTCACTGAAGAATCTGAAGTATATGGCTGAAGACCGAATCATATGGAGACAGTCCATCCATGCAGTCGCTAGGAGTCGACGCCGACTTGATGGCACCTGATCATCATCATCATCATCATCTTGGGTGTGTGTGTGATCACTGTCTGATATGTGTTATTGTGATAGCTGTAGTAAAGGTGAGTATTTGTAAGTCAGGTGAGGATTGGGAAGGAGACGTCCATGACCATAAGTTAGGAACCATCCCGGCATTCGCCTCGAGTAGAAGTGGGAAAACCACTTCCTGGATAGTTGAGGTGGAAATCGAACACGCCTCTTCTCAGTTTTGCCTCGCGAGGCTGAGTGTAACCCGTTCCAACACTCAAACTAGAATTAAATCCCTTGGCAGAGCCGGGAATCGAACCCGGACCTCCCAGGCGACAGTCAAGAATGCACATATAACAGACTGTTTCATGACAAATGCACGCAAAAATTCATTTTAGTCGGTTTAACTTGCTTTCCAGTTTATTTGCAACTTATAACTCGAGAACAAATCAAGGTGAAATTTGGTATCTGTATCTACCACAAGCATGACACCATTTATTTCTCACCGTACCACTCACTTTTTTTTTTTTTTTTTTTTTTTTTTTTTTTTTTTTTTCCCCAAGCTCTCAGGTGTGCTGGAATGGGTTGTTCTCTGGAATGTTATCGGGCGAGGATCGGACTGTGGTATGTGAAGGGTAGTCGGGATTTCCGGTGTTTGTGTGTGCGTACGGGACCTAGCAACTTGTGGTTCATAGCCCTAGTGATAGCTGCATTGCTAGTTATTGGTGGAGTGGAAGTGAATCCAGGGCCTGTTACTCCAAATGTGAATCAGGCAAATGATCCAGTGACAGTTTTAAAGTGTTCGACGTGCAGTAAAACATTGAAGAATGGTGTTGAGTGTGGACTATGTGAGAAATGGTTTCACTTCGGCTGTATTAAGGTCAAGAAGGAGGATTGTGATGTCGGAAATTGGTTTTGTAAAGTATGTGATACGCCGGACTGTTTGAGGGTGCAAATCAAAGCAAGGGATCAAATAATACAGGAACTTAGAGCTAAGCTTCGTGAATCAGAAGAAACGGTGAAGGATGTGACTGAACGGCTTTCTACTGGGATCAGTGTGGAAGAGGGCGTGCAGGAGCAAACTGAGGATGACGTTATCATAATGGGTGATTCGATGATACGATGGAGTGCGAATATCTCGAGGAAATCAGGTGCGAAAGTGCGGTGTTATCCGGGGATTAAAATTGACCAGCTTGCCCAACAAGTGGAAGAAACAAATATAGAGGACTGTGAAAAAGTTAAAGTGTTGTTGCTCCATGTTGGGACGAACGATTTGAAGAAGAGGGCTACAGCTGATTACATCATGGGGGAGCTCTACGAACTAGGCAGAAAAGCTAAAAGCAAGTTTAGAAATGCAAAAATTATAATGAGTGGCATTGTTCGGCGAGGAGATGTTCCGTTAAGGCGAGTTAAGACTGTAAATGACCGCATGGACTGGGTATGTGCACAACTGGGATTAGTGTACGTAGAAGCTGACTGCTGGATTGGTGGCCGTGACTTCGCCCGAGACGGGCTGCATCTAAATCGACGGGGCGCTTACAACCTAGGGAGCCTACATGACAGGGTCATCGGTTCGTGCCGGCTTTTGTGAGGAGGAGCAGGTCCAGAGGTTGCCAGCCGATGGGAACAGAAGGAGCTACTTCAAGATATTTGCTGCGGAGGTAAGACTCTAAGATTACTGCAGGTTAATTGTCAGAGTTTAGGAAATAAATTAATTGAATTTTGGAATCTTGTAGAGACGTATTCTCCGGACATTGTCATTGCAACTGAATCTTGGTTATATGAGGACATAAATAGTAGCGAAATAATTCAAGGGACCTACGAAATGTACAGAAGGGATCGGGGGAAGCGAGGTGGTGGGCTATTTATTTGTGTGCGCAAAAATATAGCTAGTTTCTTAAAGTGGGCTGATATGGATCATGAAATGTTATGTGTACAAATTTCGGATAAAGGAAATAAATTCCCTCTTCAGGTGATAGGGGCGTATAGAGCACCGAAAGATAACTTTTCTCTCCTCGAAACACTGTATGATAAAACTTGTACGGGTAATGCTATGAAAAAGAGCATAATAATTGCTGGAGATTTAAACCTCCCCAAAGTAGACTGGTCTGGTGAGTCAACTAGCTGTGGTCAAGCTCAGAGCGCTGCAAATAAATTCTTAAGGGAGGGGGGATTTTCCCAAGTAGTTGACTTCCCAACTAGAGACAATAATACCTTAGATGTTTATCTCGTAAGGCCTGTAGAGCTGTATATTAACTGTCTGAAAGTACCAGGAATTAGTGACCATTCTGGGGTTGAATTAAATATTAGATATGGTGACGTTACAAAATTAGACTCTGATGTAGCGAAAAAGATCATATTCCAGTATCGCAGGGCGGATCAGGGCAAGTTTCAGGGGTATTTGAATGAGCTATTTGTAGGATGGGCATCGGAAGGAAATCACATTAATATCCTGTGGACTAACTTTTTGAAAATTTTAAATAGCGCTGTTGATAAATTTGTCCCATTTAAATTGCTGAAACAGAACCCAGACCCTGAGTATTACACACGAGAAATTAGGAGACTAAAACGGAAAATTAGGAAATTATACAATAAAAGACATGATAGTGACAAGTATATGTTGAAATTTAAGTCCTTATCAAGAGAGCTCGTCTTAAAAAAGAGGGCTGCTCATGACAGTTATATGCAAGGTTTACTTGGTTCGGGAGGGGGTGGGTGGAAAAATTTTTACAGTTATGTTAGGAGAAGAAAGGGAAATTCAAATAATTTGTCGATGATAATGTCCGGTGACGGTAAATTAATTACTGAGAAACAGGCCATTGCTAATGAATTAAATGTCTTTTACGGTAGTGTGTTCAATAAATCCAATAGCTGTGTGTTGGACCTTAACGACGAATCAGGGGCTCCCCTGTTCCAAATAAACCAGTCAGCAATTGTAAAGCTAATACAAAAACTGCGTTTCAATGTATCAAAGGGTCCTGATAATATTGTTAGTGAAGTACTTAAATTAGGAGGTAGGGCCGTGGCACGATACTTGGAGGTGATATTTAATGTGTCCATAAACAATGCGCAAATCCCAGATGACTGGAAAAGAGCTACGGTAGTCCCAATATTTAAGGGAGGGCGCAGACTTGAATTGGGCAACTACAGGCCGGTTAGCCTTACGTCCATCGTTTGTAAGCAGATGGAGCATCTCATTTGCGACTACTTGAGGGAACAGTGGGAAACATTATCATGGTTTAATGATAGGCAGCATGGATTTCGGAAAGGTTACTCATGCGAGAGTCAGATGCTATCACTTTTTCAAGACATTAGCGAATCGTTAGACCATGGAGTTTCAGTCGACGCCGTGGTGATAGATTTTGCGAAGGCATTTGATGTCGTGCCGCATGACATGCTACTCCATAAATTAGCTTCGACGAAGATTGATAGAAGAGTAATTTTATGGATCCAAGAATTTTTGACTGGTCGTTCCCAGAAAGTGAAAGTTGAAGGCGTATTCTCGGATGAAATTACCGTAACGTCGGGTATCCCTCAGGGCAGCGTAATCGGAACTTTGTTGTTTTTGGCGTTTATAAATGACTTACCAAATGGAATTCGCAGTGACTGTCGATTGTTTGCGGATGATTGTGTAATATATCGAAAGATACACGACTCACAAGACAATGCAGTGCTGCAAGAGGACCTGAACCTGGTCTATAAGTGGGCGATTGTAAATAAAATGAAAATAAACACAAGAAAATGTAGTCTCTTAAAAATAGGGAAAGTGCGAAGGCAGGATTTTCAATATAACATTGGCTCGGAAATACTTGTAGAAGAAGATTCTTGCAAATATTTGGGCGTTCACGTAAGGAATGATATGAAATGGAGTAGTCATGTAGGATGTGTAGTTTCAAAAGCTTACAAATCCCTGCACTTTGTAATGAGGGTATTAAAAGGAAGTAGTACCTCTGCTAAAGAATTAGGCTATTTGTCACTTGTAAGACCTATTCTGGAATATGCCTCGGCGGTTTGGGATCCATATCAAGTAGGGCTCATCAATGAGTTGGAAATGGTACAAAGAAAGGCCGCTAGATTTGTGCTCAGTGACTTTAATCCCAGGAGCAGTGTGAGCCGTATGTTAAAGAAACTTGGGTGGGAATCACTGGAGGCTAGGAGGATGAAATCTAGACTCTACGCTATGTACAACACGTATACAAATCAACCAGCATGGGGTGAGCTTAGCAAACGATTGGGAAAGCCCACTTACATGAGTAGGAGCGATCATCCTTTCAAAGTTAAGGGCCGACCACAGCGAACAAATTATGGTAAATATTCTTTTGTAAACCGTGCCATTGATAACTGGAACTCTCTACCTGCCGCAGTCTTAGAGCCTTTTCCCAAACATATAGGTGTGTTTAAGAAAAGACTGACTATTTGTGTAAATACTCCAGTTTATTCATGACAAATGCACGCAAAAATTCATTTTAGTCGGTTTAACTTGCTTTCCAGTTTATTTGCAACTTATAACTCGAGAACAAATCAAGGTGAAATTTGGTATCTGTATCTACCACAAGCATGACACCATTTATTTCTCACCGTACCACTCACTAAAAAGGGGCTATGAGGAAACCCCTTTATTTTTATTTTTCCTTCGTGCTAACGAGTTGGCAAAGCATAATTTTGGTCATCTGAAGTTAGTGAAACAAATATTAATGTTCAAATGATCCAGAGAACCAGGTTCTGAGGCTGTATTTCAGTATTTCTGACCAAACTACAGTACCCTCGCATCATTGGAAAACATCACTTTCTTGAGACATGCCAGGTGTCGCTGTATGCAATTCCAATATCGCTCACAATTAAGCGTGCCTCCTATACCATTGCTCTTACCTGGCGGCGAACATGAAACTGTGGGGGATTTATCACTCATCGAAGTCAGATACGACTGTTATTAACTATATAAAAAGCCCCAAATCAAGAGCTGGTATCAACAAACTGAGCAAGTTTCTTACATTTATAGCCCCAGGGATCAGGGGTGATCCTGTCAATGCAAGTCGTTTTTACTCCCTCCTACGACCATAGTTCATGGTTGTCATCGCGCGGTCTACTATATAGTACTAACAAGTAAGATTGACAGAATGCACTCATACCGCTCAATGGAGCAGATTAACTGTAGGCCGTGAAACTCACGCTAAATACACACATCAAAAAAAGTTTTGCATCACCTCGGTTCCCAGATCTCCGGCATATAGACGTTGACTGTGTATATTGTATCAAAGATACAGTCCCTTTGACTGTTCATAGATGTCACTAAAACTGCTCAAAGATGTAAACAACCATGCATGAGCAGGGCCTATTAGACGGAGGGGGTACGACAGCCGATCAGTTCCAGTCATTCCACCAGGACGAAGGTACGCTGCTCATGTTGTCTGTAGTTCTACCATGCCTAGAAGGTCAATACCGCAGTTCGATCGCGTCCGCATTGTTACTTTGTGTCAAGAAGGGCTCTCAACAAGGGAAGTTTCCAGGCGTCTCAGAGTGAACCAAAGCGATGTTGTTCGGACATGGAGGAGGTACAGAGATACAGGAACTGTCGATGACAGGCCTCGCTCAGGCCGCCCAAGGGCTACTACTGTAGTGGATGACCGCTACTTACGGATTGCCGCTCGAAGGAACCCTGACAGCAATGCCACCATGTTGAATAATGCGTTTCGTTCAGCCACAGGACGTCGTGTTTCAACTCAAACTGTGCGCAATAGGCTGCATGATGCGCAACTTCACTCCCGACGTCCATGGCGAGGTCCAGCTTTGCAACCCCGACACCATGCAGCGCGGTACAGATGGGCCCAACAACATGCTGAATGGACCCCACAGAATTGGCATCACGTTCTCTTCACCGATGAGTGTCGCATATGCCTTCAACCAGACAATCGTCGGAGACGTGTTTGGAGGCACCCTGGTCAGGCTGAACGTCTTAGACACACTGTCCAGCGAGTGCAGCAAGGTGGTGGTTCCCTGATGTTTTGGGGTGGCATTATGTGGGGCCGACGTAACTTACGCCACTGGTGGTCATGGAAGGCTCCGAAACGGCTTTACGATACCTGAATGACATCCTCCGACCCATAGTGCACCCATATCGGCAGAATATTGGAGAGGCATTTGTCTTCATGGACGACAATTCTCGACCTCATCGTGCACATCTTGTGAATGCGTTCCTTCAAGATAACGACATCGCTCGACTACAGTGGCCAGCATGTTCGCCAGACATGAACCCTATCGAACATGCCTGGGATATGTTGAAAAGGGCTGTTTATGGACGTCTTGACCCACCAACCACTCGGAGAGATTTACGCCGAATTGTCGTTGAGGAGTGGGACAATTTGGACCAACAGTGTCTTGATGAACTTGTGGATAGTATGCCACGACGAATACAGGCATGCATCAATGCAAGAGGACGTGCTACTGGGTATTAGAGGTAGTGGTGTGTACTGCAATCTGGACCACAAATGCTGAAAGTCTAGCTGTATGATGGTACAACATGCAATGTGTGGGTCTCATGAGCAATAAAACGAGCTGAAATGTTGTTTGTGTTGATCTCTATTCCCTTTGTATTTAAAGGTTCCGGAACTCTTGGAACCGAGGTGATGCAAAACTTTTTTTGATGTGTGTAGAAGAGTCAAGAGTGGAACAGAGCATTTAATCTATAGAGTCGGTTCAAGTTCGAATCTGGCCACGGGTTTTGGTGTGCGTCGTCTTTTATTGTATTTAGCACAGTGTATTTCATATGGACATTAATACCACATGCATAACTTTCTGTAAAGACGTGGGTAATAATAATAATAATAAATCTGTGTATCATCTTGGAAGTGGCTACAGACTCAGGGCAGACACAGGGGCGTAGCTCGAATCTAAGAACTGGAGGTGCTGATGAGGCGCGTAAGTTGTTGCTCCATTTAGGCTTAGGGGCTAATAATATTTTGGTCATCAGCACTCTACACATGTGTAAGTCTAGACTATGTGCGACAACGTTGTGGTATCTGTTGTAACGTGTGTACCTGAAATTACAAGCGGACATTGAGAGCGGGTGAATGAGTGACCCGTTGATCATTGACTTCGCAACATGCAACGCGAAATGCTCCTTGTCATTACAGTACCATCCAATAGGAATTCAATGCCTGTCATTATTAACTTACCTGTTCCCGCCAATTTGTCACGTTGGATGTTTCAAAATTAGTACAGTAGTACGGTAAGTATTGCATCAATAAGCGCGACGCATTAACTAAATACGGAGAAGAAAATACATTCACATAACAGTTCAAACAAAAAAAATAATTACAAATTTAACACTAGTGTTCATAGCACAAGTCAGGAATTAATAAAATATGTTGGAACAGTAGCACGTGTTTAGCTGAGTGTCGACAGCGAATGGCGACTCCACTGATTGGCCGGATCACCGCTGATACAGTACATTTACTGTAACTTGCCACTTTTATGACAACTGGGGTTGCCAACATTCCATAGGAAAGATTGAAAAACTCATGGCATGGGTGTACGATTGGTAATGGACACATTATCGTGTTCATCCACCTGTGCCAATAACGTGATTATTACCATAAATTATAATAAGCACTTGATAATAGAGCAAAGTCGTTTGAAAGTATTTATTATTATTTCAACTTCAACGCGTGTTCACTTTTCAGATCGATATACTGTATGCTGTGAAAATATGTAGCCTGAGCACGCGAGATGTCTGTCTCCAGATCCGATTTTTTTTGTTTCGACTATTGTGTGAGTCGGAAGCAGAAGAGTTTTTTTTTGTTCAGACAGGATATTTATTTACTTTTCTCTCTTTGGGGGATAACTGTGAACTGCGCTGTACGTTATTCCTGTTTAGTTTTTATTTGTACGTATTCTAGTATTTTTGGACCCAGCTGGATCAACAGGAAACCCTCCAACGAAACGACAGAGGCAAGCAGACATAATTAATGTAGTTACGGGTCTGGATATTGCAAGGAGAATTGAGGCGTTTGAAAGGTGGTGTTACAGGAGAATGGTGAAGATCAGATGGGTAGATGGGTTATAAATGAAGAGGTATTAAGACGGTTGGGAGAGAAGAGATGTTTCTGGCGACTGCTGGTAGGACACATACTAGACACCCAGGAATAGCAAGCTTAGTTATGGAAGGAAGGGTCGAGGACAAGAACTGTAGGGGTATACCAAGGTCAGAAAATGTTAAACAGATGTAGGGTATGGTAGCTATGTAACGATTAGCTCAGGACAGGGAGTCATAGAGTGCTACATCAAACCAGTCAAAAGACTGAATACTTAAACACGAGTCTGGAAGTGTTCCATTAAAGAAAATGCAGCATAACTCTTTTAAGCAAGTTCCCAAGGACAGTAACCAGGTAAATTATTTTCACATCACATGGTTTGTGCAACAAAAAAAAAAAAAAGTTGTTGAGTAGGCCTAAAAGTTACATAGTGAAATGTTGTTATACAGGTGAGACAAAGATATTCACAACTTCGAAACGCAAGGGAAGAAAAGAACTAGGCGACTCCCTGTCTTAGGACAAGTGGATAATTTTAGGAAAGGTGCTATCAAGAATAATATATATATCACGCAAGATATTTAATGTAGCCTAACTTATCACATGTTGATTCAAACTATTTCTTGCAGGCAAGAGTTTAGTGCTTTTCAGTCGGTCAACACGAATGTACCCAAAAGAGATGGGTGATACCCTAATCCTGAAATAAATTACATGAGATTAATAAAACACTAGGATGACCAGTTTCGATCGTCAAGCGATCATCATCAGATCCATTACACTTAGGCTACAAAATCCATGTTTGAAATACAGGTGAAAATATTTACAATATGTACAATTATTTAGTTGCAGTATTGGTACTGCAACTGTCAGTGTATGCTAAATGCAGTATATATGTTAGGTGAAATGCTAAATGGTGATAGCTATCCGGAGATTGTACTTTAGAGAGATTATATGGTTGTAAACTATGGTTAAACTATAAAATTTTTGGCTAACTACTTATCTGATTGTCTTCCGTACTACACCTACTCGCAGTTTTCGTGCTCACTGGAACTCACTGTGCGGTCGACTGCGGTGGTTATCTTAACGACTGGTTTTTCCTGCCTTCTCCCCCCCCCCCTTGCCCCTACGTGCTGTGGGGAGTGATAGCGATGTGTTTATGTGAGGTGTTGCCAACCTAGATAAGATGTATGTTATTGAATGAGGTGGGTCTACAACCATTAAAGACCGTGGATTAGCCCTCGCCACGCGTGGAGCATAACCCATTCGAACTAAGCGTTGACGGTCTTATGAGGACGTCCCGGCACCTTTAATACTGCCGCGAATATGGGCCTTGGTTTATTGTAGAAGAAAAGTACATCGTACACCTGATCCAGATAACACTTACCTATTAAAAAAAACCTAGTTTCCCCCCCCCCTCCCTTTTTTTTATCTAGCTTGGCTGTGTCGCTAAATTGTGTTTTGTTTCCGACAGGGTGTGTTTTTTAGTAGCGTGAAGAGGGGTGAGCTCTCCATGAACGTGTGTTCATTTAGATTGTTGGGATTGTTTCGTTTGGCTAGGTGTATCTCGATTGCTTCCTTCATGTCAAGAGCTCTGCCTTTCGATTCGTGATGGATTATTTTAAGGTCCGACTCTATGTTGGTAAAGCTGTGCCCTGCGTCACACATATGTTCGCACACGGCTGAATGTGTTTCGTATCTTATCGCATTCCTATGTTCATTATAACGTGTGTCTACTCGCCTTCCACTCTGCCCGATGTAATTAGCTTGACAACCGGTGTTTTGGCACGTTATAGAATATACCCCTGACCTTGAATACGGGTCACGTTTATTTAGATTACTATTTAGGAGGTGCCTAGCGGTTGTGTTTTTCGTCGTGAAAGCTATCTTTATGCCTTGCTTTTTGAATAGGTTAGTGATTTTATATGTATTCGCATTCACATAGTTGAAACGCGCAAATTTTTTCTCATTACTGTCCGGTTTGGGAATCGTTTTATCTTGATTTTTATGTTTGGCTATAATTTGATTTATTTTGCTTGGCGAGAAGTTGTTTTCCTTTGCTATTTGCATAATAGTTCTTATTTCCTTATTATAGTTGTCTTTTGACATGGGTATGTTTAAAGCCCTATGCACCATTGAATTGAAACCCGCTAGTTTGTGCGTACTGGGGTGATTAGACTGATTGTCGATTGCATGCGAGGTTTGTGTTGCTTTCCGGAATATGGAATATGAAAGGTCGTTGTCTTTACGTTCAATAGTTATATCGAGATAATTTATTTTCCGGTCTATTTCGGATTCCTTAGTGAATTTGATAGAGTGGTGAAGGCTATTAATGGATTGGAGAATTGTTTCTTCGCTTATTAGTTCAGTATCGTAGATGCAAATTACATCATCTACGTATCTTTTCCATATTACTATTCCCTTTGTTGAAGTCTTTTCTAAGAACGCATTTTCTAGTGCATTGATGAAGATGTCAGCGATTAACCCACTTAGTGGCGATCCCATTGCTAGGCCTTCTCTCTGTGTGTATATTTTATTGTCGAATTGAAACACGTTTTGGGTGAGAACGACCCTCAGTAATCTCACAATCTCTTCAATTTCTTTTACCGAATTGTTGGATTTTAAGTTGTTTTCGATAGTGTTGATTGCTTCAATAATCGGAATATTGGTGTACATGTTAGTTACGTCGAAGGATACTAGCCTGAAGCTAGGTTTCATTTGTAGGGTGTTCAATGCTGTTACTAGTTCTGTTGTGTTCTTTACAGAGTTGTTTTTGTCGTTGGAAAGACGGCATTTTAAGATTTTTAGTAACTCTTTGCTGATTTTGTAATTAGGGGCATTCCTACAATTGACTATTGGTCTCATTGGGCATTCCTTTTTGTGTATTTTTGGTTGTCCCCTCAATGACGGTATTTTCGGGTTCATGTTTATTAGTTTTGATTTTTCGGCTTTGGTCAGTATGTATTCTGTTTCTTTTAGCGCACTTTTTATTTGTTTTTGGAATTTGTTGGTGGGGTCTTTTGTTAATTCCATGATTTCGTTGTTGTTTAGGAATTCGACTGTTTTTTCAATGTATTCTGTTTTGTTCAAAATTACTGTAGTGTTTCCCTTATCTGCTTTTGTGATGATTAAGTCATGTTCTTTTATTTTTTTGTTTCAACGACTTTATTTCTTTGAGTTGTTTGTTGTTTTGAATGTTATTGCTATCGCCCTCTCGTTTGAGGATTTTTTTGGCTTCGTTGGTGGCGAGATTTTTGGTTAATTCCCTGTCTTCTGCTGGGAGCTTGTGACTGGCTATCTCAATATCTGTGATTAACTGTTTTATATTGTGGTTCGTGTGTGCGTCTGTGCAGTTGTATTTCAAACCTTTGTCTAACATATTCATTTCACCTTGAGAATATGTTAGACAAAGGTTTGAAATACAACTGCACAGACGCACACACGAACCACAATATAAAACAGTTAATCACAGATATTGAGATAGCCAGTCACAAGCTCCCAGCAGAAGACAGGGAATTAACCAAAAATCTCGCCACCAACGAAGCCAAAAAAATCCTCAAACGAGAGGGCGATAGCAATAACATTCAAAACAACAAACAACTCAAAGAAATAAAGTCGTTGAAACAAAAAATAAAAGAACATGACTTAATCATCACAAAAGCAGATAAGGGAAACACTACAGTAATTTTGAACAAAACAGAATACATTGAAAAAACAGTCGAATTCCTAAACAACAACGAAATCATGGAATTAACAAAAAAAAAACACCAACAAATTCCAAAAACAAATAAAAAGTGCGCTAAAAGAAACAGAATACATACTGACCAAAGCCGAAAAATCAAAACTAATAAACATGAACCCGAAAATACCGTCATTGAGGGGACAACCAAAAATACACAAAAAGGAATGCCCAACGAGACCAATAGTCAATTGTAGGAATGCCCCTAATTACAAAATCAGCAAAGAGTTACTAAAAATCTTAAAATGCCGTCTTTCCAACGACAAAAACAACTCTGTAAAGAACACAACAGAACTAGTAACAGCATTGAACACCCTACAAATGAAACCTAGCTTCAGGCTAGTATCCTTCGACGTAACTAACATGTACACCAATATTCCGATTATTGAAGCAATCAACACTATCGAAAACAGCTTAAAATCCAACAATTCGGTAAAAGAAATTGAAGAGATTGTGAGATTACTGAGGGTCGTTCTCACCCAAAACGTGTTTCAATTCGACAATACAATATACACACAGAGAGAAGGCCTAGCAATGGGATCGCCACTAAGTGGGTTAATCGCTGACATCTTCATCAATGCACTAGAAAATGCGTTCTTAGAAAAGACTTCAACAAAGGGAATAGTAATATGGAAAAGATACGTAGATGATGTAATTTGCATCTACGATACTGAACTAACAAGCGAAGAAACAATTCTCCAATCCATTAATAGCCTTCACCACTCTATCAAATTCACTAAGGAATCCGAAATAGACCGGAAAATAAATTATCTCGATATAACTATTGAACGTAAAGACAACGACCTTTCATATTCCATATTCCGGAAAGCAACACAAACCTCGCATGCAATCGACAATCAGTCTAATCACCCCAGTACGCACAAACTAGCGGGTTTCAATTCAATGGTGCATAGGGCTTTAAACATACCCATGTCAAAAGACAACTATAATAAGGAAATAAGAACTATTATGCAAATAGCAAAGGAAAACAACTTCTCGCCAAGCAAAATAAATCAAATTATAGCCAAACATAAAAATCAAGATAAAACGATTCCCAAACCGGACAGTAATGAGAAAAAATTTGCGCGTTTCAACTATGTGAATGCGAATACATATAAAATCACTAACCTATTCAAAAAGCAAGGCATAAAGATAGCTTTCACGACGAAAAACACAACCGCTAGGCACCTCCTAAATAGTAATCTAAATAAACGTGACCCGTATTCAAGGTCAGGGGTATATTCTATAACGTGCCAAGACACCGATTGTCAAGCTAATTACATCGGGCAGAGTGGAAGGCGAGTAGACACACGTTATAATGAACATAGGAATGCGATAAGATACGGAACACATTCAGCCGTGTGCGAACATATGTGTGACGCAGGGCACAGCTTTACCAACATAGAGTCGGACCTTAAAATAATCCATCACGAATCGAAAGGCAGAGCTCTTGACATAAAGGAAGCAATCGAGATACACCTAGCCAAACGAAACAATCCCAACAATCTAAATGAACACACGTTCATGGAGAGCTCACCCCTCTTCACGCTACTAAAAAACACACCCTGTCGGAAACAAAACACAATTTAGCGACACAGCCAAGCTAGATAAAAAAGGGGGGGGGGAAACTAGGGGTTTTTAATAGGTAAATGTTATCTGGATCAGGTGTACGATGTACTTTTCTTCTACAATAAACCAAGGCCCATATTCGCGGCAGTATTAAAGGTGCCGGGACGTCCTCATAAGACCGTCAACGCTTAGTTCGAATGGGTTATGCTCCACGCGTGGCGAGGGCTAATCCACGGTCTTTAATAGTTGTAGACCCACCTCATTCAATAACATACATCGTATCTAGGTTGGCAACACCTCACATAAACACATCGCTATCACTCCCCACAGCACGTAGGGGCAAGGGGGGGGGGGAGAAGGCAGGAAAAACCAGTCGTTAAGATAACCACCGCAGTCGACCGCACAGTGAGTTCCAGTGAGCACGAAAACTGCGAGTAGCTGTAGTACGGAAGACAATCAGATAAGTAGTTAGCCAAAAATTTTATAGTTTAGCCATAGTTTACAACCATATAATCTCTCTAAAGTACAATCTACGGATAGCTATCACCATTTAGCATTTCACCTAACATATATACTGCATTTAGCATACACTGACAGTTGCAGTACCAATACTGCAACTAAATAATTGTACATATTGTAAATATTTTCACCTGTATTTCAAACATGGATTTTGTAGCCTAAGTGTAATGGATCTGATGATGATCGCTTGACGATTGAAACTGGTCATCCTAGTGTTTTATTAATCTCATGTAATTTATTTCAGGATTAGGGTATAACCCATCTCTTTTGGGTACATTCGTGTTGACCGACTGAAAAGCACTAAACTCTTGTTTACTAAGGCAACACTGAAAATATGGCTTCAAACACCACAATGTATTTCTTGCAGAGTATTAATTTTTCATTTCATATTCTAATAATTGTTACAATATGGCACATGGGCTTTTGTATGGTGTGTATATACAGGGTGTATTTGATATGATGGAAGTCCTTTACACTGGTGATAGAAGATGGTATTCTAAGCAAATATCTTCATGAAATTAAGTCGGATCTTAATTAGTGTAGGTGGAATTAAATCACAAAAATCGTCGGTCAATATCTTGGAAACGGGCTTTCACTTCGTTCCCCTCAGCAGCAGAGCTGACTTCTCCCCGTCTCCCTCCCCTCCTACGCTGAGGAATGTTGACCAGAGTCTGCAGTTGAGTGACCTCCTCGCCTTGTCTGCCAATGACATTGAAATACACAAACCGAGCCTATGAACAGCTGATTCACACCTTCATGGGGAGTGGCTACATGACTAGTGATGGTGGATCTGTCTAGGATTTTTCCAGCTTCATAAACTATGCATAGAAAATAGAAATCCTAAAGATTTAGTAAATTAATTTAAGGAACTGTTGGTCTATCTTTGTGTGAAGATAGTGCAACAACTGTAATAAACTTATTAATAATACTAATAATAGTAATAGTAGGCTTTTAGACACACTAACTTCTTTTATGTTTCATTTTGGTATGTCGAGTTGACAGACTTTAATGTACGTAGGATTTCTTGTATGTGCCATGAAATCCATGGAGATGATCTTATTAGATCCCATTCATTTACTACATGACTGAACGTAGATCGCACCCTCGGGATGGTTAGCACTCTACCACCAGAACTACACATGCTGACTCTTATTATTATTATTATTAGACTATTATTATTATTATTATTATTATTATTATTATAACACTGTATTATAACAATGTATTTGTATTTTATTTTCATTGTCGTGTATTTTCATATGTATTTACATTGTTGATGGACCAATAAATCAATCCTCCCCCCCCCCCCCCTCCTCTCCAGTTAATGGCCACCCGAGGGCTGGAGATGGGATGGGACAATTCACAATATGAACATGTGGTACCATACTAGTATTAAATCTTGGAAGTAGGTTTCCATGGGTTCCCACTTCTACCCCAGGCAAATGTCGGGATTGTTCCTAACTTAAGGCCACGGCCGCCTTCTTCTCAATAATCATAACCGCTGGCAGTGCAGCTCATGAAGGGCCTAGGCCTACCAAGCGACCGCTGTCCAGCCATTTGGCCTGCAGATATTAGGGTGACGCGTGGTCAGTGCATCGGGTCCCCTCGGCCATTAATCTTGATTTTCCTGACTCGGGCACTGCCTCACTGTCAGACAGCTACTTAATTGCCCTCACGAGGCTTAGTGCACTGCGTTACAGCCCTCACGTCAGTTTCTAATATCCCTGATGGAGCCAGGAATCGAACCCAGGGCCTCCAGGTGAGAGGCAGTTGCACTGCCCCAACACCACAGGGCCGGCGCCTTCTTCCGAATCCTCACCTGAATTACAAATACCCACATTACTACAGAAACCACAAAACACAGGTTATCACACAAATTCTACCCACACCCAGCTACATGGGGCTAAATGACCAAAATCGCCAAGCCTCTCAAACAAAACATCAAGTTTTTTACTTCCGTCCTAAATGCCTAGTTCTGAACAGACTGCGGGATGTCGGAATTTTGTCACACTGCATTTCATTAAGAGAATGTTTTTAGTATTTTCAGAAACTAGTCAGCAGAAGGTCCGACACGGACGCCAATGATACATCAGGGCTGAGTATCGAAATTATTTTATACATGAACATCAATCAATGAATTCCACACTTACAAAGTAGGCTACACAATACTACCGGTCCTGACGTCCCAAGCCATTGCGTGCGTTGTCAACAACAACAACAACAAGAACAACGGCAATGCACATTTTCTTACGAGACGGTAGAGCTCATCCTCATAACAGCTGATAGCCTACCACCCCTCAAGTCAACCGGTAAGGTCAATGCTCCGATTACATAACAACTTCCCCTTCGCGCGTCGTCTCTCCTGGCTCCGCCTCGTTTACCCCAGCCTGCCGCACAACTTTCTGCCTGATTAGTTTCTGAAATAACTAAAAACATTGACTTTTTAATGATTAATTATCAATTTCAAGATAGGTGACAAATTTTTTACCTAGGAAGCTTAGAATAGTCTCTTCTATCACCAGTGTAACGGACTTCCATCATATCAAATACACCCTGTATATAAATTTGCATATTGTAGGAGAACACATACCTATGTACACCTTACTGGAAGCAGTAATAGGATTTAATGGGAGAAGATCAACGCTCCGTAAGCTGCTCCTCTCTTTGAGATTTTCGTTGAAGAAGACTGACAACAAAAGAACATTAGGCCTACTGGAGGATCCAGATGTCTCAACCGAAAGGATAACGTTCTTGAGAGAATTCAACAAACCGTGTTAAGGCATCAATGTGTGTCTTTGGATGAGACATGGTTTTTCTCCAAAGGTAAGGACATATTGGGGCCTGGAAGAATTACAATATTCCTGCCCACTTATACCTGGAACACTAGACGCAGGTCACACAAGTGTATGTCGCCACTATTGCAGTTTGTTTGCCTATATTCACAGCGCAAGGAGAGCGTGGTGCAAATATCTCGAGAACGTTCATCAACTTGATCGCCAGGAAAGTGACGGTATTATTTTAACAATTGATGATGATGATAATTGAAGTTTTAAGGGGCCTAACATCTAGGTTATCGGCCCCTAATGGTCTGGGTGATAGCGAAAATGACAATGAAGTAGAAACCAGAACGAAAATTAAGTGAGAAGGAAAATACTTACAAAAAGGAACTCAGATTGAAATTACTCACAAAGTGGAGAGCGGTAATACTTACAAAGCGAATTTAGAACGAAAATACTCACAAAGGGAATAGATTGAAAAATAAGCACAAAATGTAGGTTAGGTTCAAAATACGTACACAATGCAATGTAGAGTCGAAATACTTTACTTACAAAATGCAAGTGAAATTCAAAATACTTACAAAATGCAAATGAGATAGAAAATACGTACAAAATGCAATTGAGGTTCAAAATACG
Source organism: Meconema thalassinum (assembly GCA_946902985.2). NCBI lineage: Eukaryota > Metazoa > Arthropoda > Insecta > Orthoptera > Tettigoniidae > Meconema > Meconema thalassinum. Next base: position 793,284,710 of record OX336390.1, read on the forward strand.
TACAAAATGTAATTGAAATTGAAAATACACAATGGAATTTCTATTGAAAAACGCGCATTTCAGATTCAAAAAAATCACAAAGTGCAATTAAAATTCAAAATACTTACAAAATGGAATTGAAATTGAAAATGCTTACAAAATGTATGGTAGATTCTAACTACTCATTTCGATTGACAATACCTACAAAATGCAATTTAGATTGAAAATACTTAGACCACAAAATGTAATTTAGATTCAAAATATCCACAAAATGCAATTGAGAATCAAAATACTTGCAAAATGACCACCATACAAAATGCAATTTTGATTGAAAATACTTGCAAAAAGCGGTTTAGGTTGAAAATACAAAATACTCACAAAAGTCCCATCCCCTATATTGAAAGACTTCCTAAAAAGCAATTTAGATTGTCAATACTTACAAAATACAATTGAGGTTGAAAACACTCGCAAAGTACAATTTACTGTAGATCGAATAGTCTTACAAAATGCAACGTAGACTGAAAACACCTACAAAACAGAGTGTAGATGCAAAAAAATCGCTAAATGGAATTTAGATAGACGGGAGCCAATTAACTAAAAACTGCGAGAATCTTAAAGAGAAAAGGAAATATAATGAAAAGAAAACAAGAGGTCTGACCCCTCGAAGAAGGAGGAATCAGGAAAGAAAAAAAGGTAGCTTGTAGTTTAACGTGACCGTTAATCTCGCGATTATAAGCCACGGGACCTCCTTTTTACGTGGAATCCGAACCACAGGACATGGCATTTCACTTCGAAAATCTCACATGCATTGACCGGGAATCGAACCCGGTCCGCCTTGGTGAGAGGCATACAGCTTGATCGCTGCGCCACCATGCCCCCCAATCAGGAAAGATGAGACAAGGGCCAATTAAGGCGGGAAAGTGAAAGACTCCCTCGGCCTCAGATACCCTAATACCGTCGGGGTCGGAAAAGAACAAGAGTTGACCAAGGGAGGTCGACAGGAAAGAAGACGGAGAGGAGCCCGGCACAAGTAAGTGGAAGCGATGCCGGACTCAGCTGGGGTCCCGTGGTCGTTAAACAATTGAATACCGCAGCATAGCCGTGCACGATACATCGTGTAGGCCTACCACAACCGCGATAGGGAGGAGCGCTAAGTCCAAAGATCGGAGGTTCGAATCCTGGCACTGACCGTGGCTATCCACAGTGGTTCATCTCATTATTATGAAAATGTCGGAATAGTGCCTTGTTTTGTTTAGAGGCATCTACTCCATCCTCGGCCCTATTACAGCTACACATATACTACCAAAGCCTGCACGAAAACACACCCAATCAGATAAATTCAACACACACAAGTGCACGATGCCGATGACTAAGATGTCCCAAGTTCCCTAGAATGAATAAACAACATTAATAGACCATTTGGCCGGCCCCGTGGTGTTGGGGTAGCGCGCCTGCCTCTCACCCGGAGGCCCCGGGTTCGATTCCCGGCTCCGTCAGGGATTTTAAAACTGACGTGAGGGTTGGAACGGGGTGCACTCAGCCTCGTGAGGACAATTGAGTAGCCGTCTGACAGTGAGGCAACGCCCCGATCACGAAAACCAAGATTAACGGCCGAGGGGACACGATGCGCTGATCACGCGTCACCCAAATATCTGCAGGCCAAATGGCTGGGCAGCGGTCGCTTGGTCGGCCTAGGCCCTTCATGGGCTGTGTAGTGCCAGGGGTTGACTTTCTTGTTGTTGTTGTTGAGCAGACCATTTGAGCGAGTTTGTTGAGAATTTCCTTCTTTATGTCCTTTCGTTTACGAGCAAATGAGTGGCATAACGAACAGCGAATTTAATCGCGACGTCTGGCACAAATAGTGAAATGCCAATAAAAACAAGGGGGTCTGGTTCAAAACGGGGAGCCGGAGGGGGATATCTTCCAAATGTTCATTTTGGTAAAATTTAAGGAACATTTTCTCTAAAACTATTAATATTAAAATGCTGTCTTTTAAGAGTGTCTTTATGGGCATATCAACATTATCTTGACGGAGTTAATTTTCATTTTCAAGTTTTGTAATTGAGATATGAATCTTTAAATATTTGGTATAATTTAATTCCTGTTCAAAAACTAGACAGAGTCTGTCGCTTAACACAAAAACAAGTCAAATTCTCTTCAAACTGCCGCGTTAAAACGTAAAATACAATTCATTTTATATCTCAAGAAAGTTTTATTTTAATATCTCCTACTGTATGCATTCTGAGAAAATGTTCCTTTCACATGGAAATTGTTAACTTTCAGAAAACGAGCTCGAAAGTTTATCTATGAATCCCTGCACCACAGTGCCAGGTGCTTCATTTCCAAGTAGTTCCCTCTTCACTGCTCTAATCCCCATTCTGACTGAGTTCTCCAAGTCCAACCCCTACGACCTGCACCTCATTTCGTTTCATAGTCGATTAATTTCATATTTTCTTATCATATTACATCCCGGAGAAAGTCCCATGTTTTGGGCCCCTAAACTGAGGAACCAACCTTTACATTTGATGGTTGCTATGGTTATACAGCAGGTAACTACAGGAGCTACCCATAGCTCCATTTCGACAATGTAGGCGGTTCACTAATGAACAGCCTCATATTCATACGCAAGACAAAGTTTGAATTAGTTATTGTTGCTTTATGGGGCGGAACAGCGAGACAATCTGACCCTAAAACAAACTTTACAAACACACTAACTTTTATGTTCTTCTCTTCGCCACATGGCAGGCTAGCCAACATTGAAAACTGAGAATAAATGTAAAGGAAGGAAGGAAGCTTGTAGTTTAACGTGACCGTTAATCTGTAGATCATGAGCCACGGGACCTCCTTTTTACGTGGAATCCGAACCACAGGACATGGCATTTCACTTCGAAAAGAGAATAAATGTAACCCCGCGGCATAGTCATGACGTTAATTCGGGTACCATGGTTGAAATGCAGTGCTGCAGCAAGTCCGGAGATCGGTGGTTCAAATCCCGGCAAGAGCAACGGCCATCCTGAGTATGGTTTCTCCCCGCTTTCTTCTTCACTTCCTCCAGGCAGATGTCAGGATGGGAACGTATTTAGTTCCTGGGGCACCTACCCCTATCCCAGACCCTAATCATGACTTTTATACACATTGCAACAGTCACAGCAGGAACACAGGTCATCAGACAAACGCAACACACACCTAAGTACACGAGGCCGATGACCATTATATCCCAAATCCTTAAAATTAATAAACAACATTTTTGATGCAAGAAAAGAGAAAGATATCTGAAAATAAGGCATGTCATAACATCACGCTCACCTTTGCACCATGATTTCTTTTTTCTTTTAATGGCATACTTCAAAATGGAGTTCATTTATGAAATATGGCTTGAATTAAAGCTGCGAGTCTGAATATGAATTACTTTATTCGCCTTAAACCAAAAATGATAATTTTGCCTTACAACGAGTAAATGAGTGGTATCACGGGCAGCGAATATAATCGCGACATCACTGGCACAACCATATTATGTTTTTCGCAATAAAAACAAGGGGCTCTGGTTCAAAAACTGGTAAATACATAACCCACTTGCTGTGCAGATTTTTTAAAGGGCACAACATCTAAGTCATCAGCTTGTCGTAGCATGGAATATTACTAGTGAAGAAAAAAGGAAGAGTTCTAGCCCGAGCCAGCCGTAGGAAAAACTCTCAGTGGAGGCATCAAAGTCGAATGTTTTGCTTAGCAGTATATCCAACAAGAAAATGTATTTACCTCCAGATGTAGGACAAAATTCCAACAGAACGCAATACATTTTGCTGTTAGCCGTACCGGTATAATATATCGAGATCAGGAATGTCACTGACTGGGTGCGTGGCACAGCGGTAACGTTCTCGCATGCAATGGTCAAGGTTGCAGGATCGAATCCTGGCCCAGTCAGTTGGCATTTGCGCAAATGCGAGGGAGCCGTGTCAGTAGATTTACTGGCACGTTAAAGATCCCATAAGGGGCAAAAAGCCGCCGGAGAGAGAGAGAGAATATATACCTGTTAAAATTTAATTCTTTGTATGGAGTTTTCTTCTTCTTCTTCTTCTATTTGTAATTTTAGTAAACGAATAGTGTTTGCTCATAGTTAAGTACACACACAGAGGTGAAGAAACAGCCCCATATTTATTTAATTCTTTATTAACATTATTTACGCCCACATTGGAGCACTTAAATCAAACCAATTACATTTAAGTCATCTAAGAATTAACAAGGAATTTAGCTGTGATCCATCTTCCTCCTCTCCCAAAACATATTCATTCTGGCTTACCTGGCTGCCCTTTCTTCATTAGACATGACATATTGTTTTCGTAGCATAGTTTTTAGTGTAAGTCTTATTATGTTTGTTCTTCAGAATCCTAAACAGCCCCATATGTCAAGGAAACTTTAATAAATCTACTTATTCCAAGACGGGGGCAGCAAAGTTATTGTTTTGTTTTTATTTTTGCACAGGGGCATAGAGCCCTAAATGCGGGCCTGGACACAGGTTAACAGACAAATTCAACACACACCCAAGTACACAAGACTGCATGACCACATTGTCGCAAAGCCTTTCAATGAATCAACAACTCACTTGCCTGCATCATGAAAGCAAGTGTATGAGTGGTTTTTAGTACACCGCCCTTTTGAACAAGGTTTTTGCTTAACATTACAGTATAAAGACAGTGAGTTTTCAAACTTTAGAAGCATAACATGCAAATTTAAACGTCTAAAAAGGCGAACAAAACTCTACCATAAAGCTTGCTCGAGTTTCGATCTCTGAACTATAAAATAATGTGTAACTTGCGAAAAGTTTGCGAAGCGAGCGGCTTGTATCTCCGATACTGTGCCGTAGCAAGTAGGCAGTCTCTGTCTTAATGCTGCTGTATCTCGTGCTCGCATGCAGCAGCTCTTTATAAAGTTGCCCACAGTCTACCCTTCTCCGTATCAGCAAGCAGCCACGCCTTCACCTCTTCATCCTTCTCTAGACTGACTTAACACATGTATATCAGAACGTATAAACAGCGTTAAGTACGAAGACAAGAACGATATTCACAAACACTTCGTAAGACAGAAGTCCAGGTGGCGAAGCCAGTATCACCGATTCGACACCAGCTGAGGTCCACAATACTCCCACAGGGACATAGAATCCAGCAAGTTCATTATGTAGAACAGTGTAGCACAAGTGTTCTTTCTTTCCATTGCAAAAAGTGCCAGAAGAGAAGCATATCTTACCAATATAAAAAGCAACCTATCAGGAAAAACTTGGCAGTCTATTTTTAAACTATTGTCGCCCAAAGATTAGCAGCATTCAGTACGTCCTGTGTTGTATCCAGCAGGTTGTGGAAGTTGAAGGGTAGCTCGCAGTGGAGAAGATATGATGTTGTTTGTATGGATCCGCATCCACATAGCCTATTACATGGAAACCCCATCTTTGCATATTGATTTTGCACCTCGTAACTAAAAGCGCAGCCTGTTGAGCGACTTCCAAGTTGACCATTTCTCTGTATGACCAGGAGGAAGTCTCACTTGGAGTCAATCAATCAGGAGAACTCTTGCATACTGCATGTCATTTTATCTGTTCGGGTTTGCTGAGGAGCCTAGCTATTGCTTCTGTTGTCCTAAGGATGCTTTTTCTTGATTTGAGCCGGTGCCAATACAGAGGTTTGGCTTCCGATGTTAGTGACTTCTTCTCGCTCTTTCCCACTACCTCTCGTCGGATGTTAGGACGCGCAATTCCAGATAGAGAATAAGGCTTCTCCAGGGAAGTAGGCCGTAGGCACACCATGTCTCATTGAGCGGCACATCATACCACACCCATCTGCTGAGGAATATATCGCGAGAGAGGAGGTCCTTACCGTGCAAGGATGTGCTCTCTATGTTGTACCAGTCAACTTTCGAACAACATTCTTCCTGGCTTCAATTTTATGATGATGATGTTGGCTAAGTGTTTCTTGTAGGTAAGTGCACAATCAAGACATGGTGTCCACAGAATTTTCAATGTAAATTTTCCTGACTTTTCCTGACCTTTCCTGACCATTTCTCAGCAAAATTCCTGACTCGCGAAGTCATCGTAACATCGGAAAAAAAGTTTATTGAGAAAATATGTGTATATATATATATAATTATATCTCTTTTATTTGCAGCCTCCACCATCCCCATAGCTGCCCAACGTTCGCCTCTTTATTCATTTAAAATACAAAATAAAGTTAATTATAATGCAATAATACATAAATCAAAGTACTTAATAACTTAACTATAATGATGGGGTCGCCACATCCCTACGCCAACGCAAAAAAAAGCGTACAAAAAGAAGGTAAAAGAGATGTTTACTATGATGTACTGTAAAGATGGAAACTTACCATAATGTCCAGTGAGTTATTGCTTTTTATCTTCAGAGATTAGTTACACTAGCAACATAAAAATATGGCTGTAAAACACAAAATACTGTATGGTTAATATAAAATTCCTGACTTTCTAATACTTTTTGCCATTTTTTCCTGACTCACAACATTTTTTCACACGTTTTCCTGACTTTTCCTGACCAAAAACAAAATTCCTGACTTTTCCTGACTATTCCTACCTGTGGACATCATGCAAGAGTTATTCCAATATAGTTTTGAGTGGAGTGGATATTGTGGAGTCGACTTAGTCCACTTTTGCAATTACCCATTCACTTCCAGGTAAGGTATTAATTTTCCCCCGATGAGACTACAGACTAATACGAGGGAAACAATAGTGTTCAGCATCGTTTGCGGGATATCCTTGCAGTGCATTAGTACCTTCATTCCAGGCCAGTACACCAGTTTTGTTTCATAATTAGAGTAGCTTTCGTCAAAGCAGTACGAAACCATAGACACTTATTTGAAACGAAGTAACAGATAACTGAGCATAGATGAATGGATGGCAGATAAAATCTTGCAGTATGTGGAAGAACGCAGACAATAAGAAATTGGAAAATTTACCACGAAATCAGAAGGAAAATATAATTGTAGCTCTAAACGTAATATGAACTATACTGTAGGTTTAAAATATAATTATATCTTACAGCGGGTCTGCTTGTTGGTTGGTTCCTCAGTTTAGGGGCTGCGACAACGCGGTCATGTAGCCCGGTGTACTTTGGGTGTGTGTAGAATCTGTCTGATAATGGGTGTTAATTGTGATGACTGCATTAGTGTGTGTGTTATCTGTTTTCAAGTGAGGACTGCAGGCGATAATATCAAGTAGTTCCTACTTTTGCAACCAAATGCTACCGTCCACGACCCCTAGCTGCAAACCTGGCTACTAGATACCATCGCAACCAGCACCTGGCGACGAACGTTGGAACTTAAGAGCATTAATCAAATCCAACCTACAAATATTGCTTCACACAATTGAAGTTAGTGGATGGGAAGTAAGGCCGGCGGGCCCATATCATAGATTTATTGCATATAGAAGGAAAGATTGTGGAGAAATTGAAACCTGGACTAGGGAATAAGTATAGCAAGGAGCGGGCTCTCCAGATGCTGGAGAAAGTTGCCAAGGACAAAAATGTGGAAAAGGTTGGTTTATTTGTGGTTCTCGAGATAACGTGTGACATCCAAGAATCGGGAACTTAGTTTTATAAGCTTGCCACGGTGGGTGAGTGGATAGCGTGACGGTCTACTAACCCCAAGATTGCAGGTTCGCCCCTGGCCGTGGTAAGTGATTTTTGAAAGGCGGCAAAAATACGATACGCATGTCATACGATGTTGGCATGTCAAAGAACCCATTTGAATTCAGTAGGCCGAGTTCATAATGGCAAAATTAATCTAGGGAGTTTCCGCCAGCACAAAGTTCCTCATTTCTCTACTAGAAAGCGCTATTGTGTTCAAGGAGATTAGATATCTAACATCTAACCTCCTTGACTTTCATAGTCAAGGAACTACGAAATTCGACATGCAAGCTACCCTCTGGGTGTCAAATAGCAAAGCTTGCACCAGGCACCCGAGGCCATACGATATTATTATTATTAGTTTTATACTAAGTAGAGATAAGTATACAATGTTGAAAGTTAAGAACATTTTGCTTTTAAGACATTTTATAGAAACAAAATAAAAACATTTTGCTTTTAATACATTTTATAAAAATAAAAAGTTTGTATCATATCCTTTTACTTGCAGAAGAGTTTGCAACATTTTCATTTTTTCCGGTAGATCCACTTTTTGAAAGGTGTGAGAACCACTGGCGTAAGGACCGATCTGAATGGAAGCATGCTGGTTGGTAACCCTGTCCCCTGCATCATAACGTATAGTTATTTTAAGAGGCGGAATAGCGAGGTCATCTGTCCCTTCGTTGACACATATCTTTCCGTTCCAACTTCTTCTCCGAGGAAGCCCTACCTGCAAACTACTGCATTTGCCAAGTAACATTACTTATTTTTCAGAAACCCTACATTTCAATGGCCTCCACATTTAGAGGCTCAAACATCCTGGTCATGTGTGCATGTTTATCAAATAACCTGAGTTATTGTATCATCTGTAATAGTGTTGGTATTTGTAACTGAGACTAGGGTTAATGTAGCGAACATAAGCTAGGGGAGCTCTTTTATACTTGGAATCAGAACCACAGGACGGGAATTGAACCTAGTTGACCTTGGCGAGGGGCAAGCAACTTGACTACTACGCTATCACCCCCCATCCGGTTGGGAAGGAGGCCGTCGTGGCCTTAAATGCCCTCCTCCTCTCAGTTTTGCCTTATGTGGCTGAGTGTATCCCCATTCGACCGTCAAGTTAAACCCTCAATCCAAAATTAAATCTTTGGAAGAACCTGGAATCGAACCCAAACTTTAAGGATGACAGCTAAGACTGCTAGCCACTACACCACAAGGTGGTGCAAATTCCATGTTTCCGAGGTCTACCGAATGCATGTCATGTCGGTTGAGCGTGTTACTGCACAGCACAGTGCTATTAATTCTTAAACATGGCATTTTCCACAACCATTAAGCCAGTGTGGTCCAACCCGCGGCCCGTCAGTTCATTTTTTTTGGCCCTGCCCTTCTCAATTCTTACTTCTCAAAAATGAAAACATTGGGCATGAGTATCAAGAAAAACTGGAAGAACCTGAAACAACAAGAAAGAAAAAAAAACTCCCAGCTTTATGGACATATTGAGGGCTTCCGCAAAAAACTTGATGTAATGCAAATTGCATTGAAGGCAAATAATATGGCACACTTCCCATCTTGTCAGCAGTTGAAAGAAGCCCATCTTGTCAGCAGTTGAAAGAAGAAAGAGGTGACATAAACTTACGTATGTTTCATGAAATAATAATAGATATCAAGAAAGAGTTCCAGAACAGATTCCAGGATTTTGACTCCCTAAAACCAAAACTTACACTGTTCAACAACCCCATGGATATTGAAGTGAGTGGGGTGACCTGCGACCTTCAAATGGAAATTTGTGATCTTCAGGCAGATCCATTCTACCAGACTAAAAAGTGTGATGTCCCTGAAAATTTCTGGAAACTGATTTCTAAAGAACGTTTTCCTAAACTGCTAAAATTCTCTCTGCTAGTGTTATCGCTGTTTGGCAGTACGTATGTGTATGAAAGTGCTTATTCTGCTCTCAAATTAAATCAAAAATGAGAAATCGAATTGAAAGTGCTTCACTGGAATCGAGCCTGAGACGTTGCCTTACTGAACTTAGAGTGGACATCGATACACTTGTATCAGGAAAGCAGTGCCAATCATCACATTGATTTCTCGACTGTAAAATGATGTACACACATCAAAAAAAAGTTTTGCATCACCTCGGTTCCAAGAGTTCCGGAACCGTTAAATACAAAGGGAATAGAGATCAACACAAACAACATTTCAGCTCGTTTTATTGCTCATGAGACCCACACATTGCATGTTGTACCATCATACAGCTAGACTTTCAGCATTTGTGGTCCAGATTGCAGTACACACCACTACCTCTAATACCCAGTAGCACGTCCTCTTGCATTGATGCATGCCTGTATTCGCCGTGGCATACTATCCACAAGTTCATCAAGACACTGTTGGTCCAAATTGTCCCACTCCTCAACGACAATTCGGCGTAAATCTCTCAGAGTGGTTGGTGGGTCAAGACGTCCATAAACAGCCCTTTTCAACATATCCCAGGCATGTTCGATAGGGTTCATGTCTGGCGAACATGCTGGCCACTGTAGTCGAGCGATGTCGTTATCTTGAAGGAACGCATTCACAAGATGTGCACGATGAGGTCGAGAATTGTCGTCCATGAAGACAAATGCCTCTCCAATATTCTGCCGATATGGTTGCACTATGGGTCGGAGGATGTCATTCAGGTATCGTAAAGCCGTTTCGGAGCCTTCCATGACCACCAGTGGCGTACGTCGGCCCCACATAATGCCACCCCAAAACATCAGGGAACCACCACCTTGCTGCACTCGCTGGACAGTGTGTCTAAGACGTTCAGCCTGACCAGGGTGCCTCCAAACACGTCTCCGACGATTGTCTGGTTGAAGGCATATGCGACACTCATCGGTGAAGAGAACGTGATGCCAATTCCGTGGGGTCCATTCAGCATGTTGTTGGGCCCATCTGTACCGCGCTGCATGGTGTCGGGGTTGCAAAGCTGGACCTCGCCATGGACGTCGGGAGTGAAGTTGCGCATCATGCAGCCTATTGCGCACAGTTTGAGTTGAAACACGACGTCCTGTGGCTGAACGAAACGCATTATTCAACATGGTGGCATTGCTGTCAGGGTTCCTCCGAGCGGCAATCCGTAAGTAGCGGTCATCCACTACAGTAGTAGCCCTTGGGCGGCCTGAGCGAGGCCTGTCATCGACAGTTCCTGTATCTCTGTACCTCCTCCATGTCCGAACAACATCGCTTTGGTTCACTCTGAGACGCCTGGAAACTTCCCTTGTTGAGAGCCCTTCTTGACACAAAGTAACAATGCGGACGCGATCGAACTGCGGTATTGACCTTCTAGGCATGGTAGAACTACAGACAACATGAGCAGCGTACCTTCGTCCTGGTGGAATGACTGGAACTGATCGGCTGTCGTACCCCCTCCGTCTAATAGGCCCTGCTCATGCATGGTTGTTTACATCTTTGAGCAGTTTTAGTGACATCTATGGACAGTCAAAGGGACTGTATCTTGGATACAATATACACAGTCAACGTCTATATGCCGGAGATCTGGGAACCGAGGTGATGCAAAACTTTTTTTGATGTGTGTATATTAAACTAGTAATATTAAACTTCTTTTAATATACATTTTAATAAATGTTTTTGAGTAAAATATGGAATACGTTTTCTTTCTGGAATGTCTCTGGCCCTCACATTCCTGTACTAAAGTTTGATTGGCCCTCGGATAACTAAAGGTTGGACCACCCTGCATTAAGCAATAAAAGAAGCATCAGGGATATACAGTAAGTTATGTATATTTAAAAATATCTGATAAGCATGGGTCCTACAGGGCATACTTTCTGAGATGTAAACACTTGCTCATAGAAGGTGCCCAATGTAACGCCCATTCATTGCAATGCATTTCTCTGTCCTTCAGAGTAAGCAAGCCACTACGGTATGTAGCCTACCCAAAGTTAAGAGTAATGTACACAAACGCGCACTAACGTGACGGAAACTGCGCAATGCAACGACTCTGCTCATATCCGCAACCGAACATTTATTTTCATTATTTCATGCGACATATCAGTATTCCATGCCGGAGGTGTCAACTATGATTAATTACCTGGTGTTCTGCACCTCATATGAATAGGCTAAGTGATTAGATCTCAGAAAGTATGCGCCTTAGGACGAATTTTATTTAGGCATGTGTTTCTTGTTTTGATGACCTCGCTGTTCAGCCCCTTAAAAAAGAGTTGTACTTTCTAAAATATTGGATGCATTTACTTTTAACATCCGGTATTTAAGCATTTATAGTAACGCGTCATTACGACTGCGAATGAAAAGCTTTTTTGCCAGCCAAAGATAGGGGCAAGGACTTATTCATCAATGTCATAATGATATGGCATTACCGTACTTTAGGGACACCGGATTTGAGGAATTTTGCACTGGAGAGGATATATCACATTTAAGCACCCTCAACTATACAGCGATTCGATTTCACAATCTTGGGCACAGAAGGCAAGATTCGCCAATCAGCCAGCACCCAACAATCATGCGAGCGAATTTCCCGGAAAGAATAATAATGTTATTGGTTTTACGTCCCTTTTAACTACTGTTGCTTGTAGAGACGCCGGGATGCCGGAATTTTGCCCCGAAGGAGATCTTTAACGTGCCAGTAAATCTACTGACACGGCTCCCTCAAATTTGCGCACCCTCATATGCCAACTGGCTGCGCCAGGATTCGATCCTGCAGCCTTTTCCCGGAAAGAAGCATTTTAGTACCGGTATCTCAAATCAATAATGCACATCTTGCGAAGTCGAGAATGGCTCCGACGATCAGCCACGTGGTGTCCTTAAGCACATCTGATCAAGCACTGACATATTAATTCCACTTCGATTATTATTATTATTACTGTATTATTATTATTATTTATCTGCAAATAGGACACGATCTCCGGGTGGCAATATTAAAAAACAGACTAATGAAAATTACTGTACCGGTATAGAGGTTGTCTTACTTGATGGTCCGTCTCTTATTTAGGGGGGGGCGAAACGCAAAGAGGGGAAGAGAAAGGAGTTGTACAGTAATTAAGGCTCTGGCACACAATACGCGATCTGTCGCGGCGAGCGATCGGCGATATGGCACCCTCACACACAGTGCGATATCTTTGTAAGTGATCCATTTCTTTCCAGCGAGCAGTGTCAGTACTTTTTGTTCATGTATTTTATAGATTTTGAGAAAAAACTAGTAGTTCTGGCGAGGAACAACTCCTTTTAGCACCACGTTTGAAAAAAAAAACACGATGTGGGCGCATGAAATCCATAGGAAAAAGAGAAATACGTCTTTGTACAGTTCGTGGGAAGTATCGTACAGATAGGCATATTTCCTCACTTTTTCTATGAGTGCCTCTCTATATCTTCCACCAATAGACCCGAACTGATCGCTCCAACTGTGCGATAATTTTGTACAAAGGATCGCTGCCCGCTCCGATCAATACTGGCTCGCTGCGATAGATCACGTTGTGTGTGACATGGATGGGTCGAGGACAAGAACTGCAGGGGTAGACCAAGGTTAGAATATGTTAAGCAGATTGCCTGGATGTAGGTTGTGGTAGCTATGTAGAGATGAAACGATTAACCCAGGACAGGGAAGCATGGAGGACTGCAACACACCAGTCAAAAGACTGAAGACTCAAACAAGAACAATGAGAGTAGCCATGTAGAGAAGCTTGTAGTTTTACGTGACCGTTAATCTCGCGATCATGAGACACGAGACCTCCATTTTTATGAGAACCCGAACCACAGGACGTGATATTTCACTTCGAAACCGGTCTGCCATGGTGAGAGGCAAGCAGCTTGACCATTGCACCATCACGCTCCCTGTTGTGAGTTGTATTTAATACAAGTACAATACACAAAAAAAACAGCCATATTCATGACGTTTTGTGCTCACAGTTTTTGTGAGAAACTATGGTCTACAATTAAGATACAGGGAAAGACGGGAACAATGTTCCCGGCACCCTCAGCTAGATGAACGTGCGGCAACAAAATAATGCCACCCCCTCACCTATTGGGAATCGCAACTTGTGGGAATGTAATTGGCTGTTCCGAGGTTCCCCAGAGTAATAAACTCATCATAATTTCCAACTTTATTCCAGATTTAGTACATGTATTATGGGCAGCTCCAATGCAATGCAATTATGCAGTTAAGGAATGATCTTTGGATATTCTGGAGATGAATACGAGCTTTAAGAATAAACGGCTAAAGAAAAAAAATATTAATATAACTTACCAACAGTCAAAATATGGTAGCCCAACACACAAACAGTCAATAAGTTTGGTTGGTTCCTTAGTTTAGGGGCCGCGACAACGCGGTCATGTAGTCCCGTGTAGGCTACTTCTTTGGGTGCGTGTAGAATTTGTCTGATAACCGGTGTTAATTGTGATGCTGTATTAGTGTGTGTTATCTGTGATTCAGGTTGAAGGACTGCAGACGATTAATTTTTTCAAGTAGTTCCTACCTTTGCCACCAAATGCTACCATCCACGACACCTAGCTGTGAACGCGGCTACTAAATGCCATCGCAGTCAGCACCCAGTGGCGAACGTTGGAATTAGCGGAAGGTTCTTTTTCATGCCATACAACTATGACATGGGACCGCCGGCTTTACTTCCCCTCCGAAGGAAGGCATACTGAGGGATTTTTAACGCTCTTAAAAAATCCGACGACTTCGGCCGGGTTTGAGTCAATAAGTTTACTTAACTTTCAATAGTCACATTGGTTGGTCTGTGACGACCCTTTTGCCAAACGATTTTAATAACATTTGACACGAGATTGGTCTATGGCGGCAGCCACTTCGTTAAGGATTTAAAAATGCTGTAAGTTAATATGTATTAATCGGCACAAAAACATACGTAATTATTGTATCTAACAGAGCGAGATTTAAAATAAATCGCTTATCCTCCAAGCTTGACTTCACCCACAGACTCGGCGAGGGATCATTCCTCGACCGCCGCAACAGCTGTGTCTTGGTGGAGCTGGACACACTTTAACATCAGATACAACTGGGGATGGTGACAGGCCGATCGCCGTCTAACGTGGGTCTAATGAAGGAAAATGAGTGAGACGTAAGTCGGCCGTGGATCTGTTGAAAGGAACCGTCCCGACATTTGTCTGGACGGCCGAAGTGGGTTCGATATCAGCGAGGCACGGGGTAGCGCGTTAGCGTTCTCGGCCTCCGCGGCCGGTCTAACAGGATAAGTACCGGACAAAAATACAGCATTACACGTGTGTTAAACCGGAAGTATATAACCACTATGCAGACGTAATTCCGCCGACAGAGGCGCGGAGTAGTGTCCGATCTGCCATCTAACAGCAATGCACAGTTCCTTTGGTTGGTTCACAATAAACTGGAACGAGAACGTGAAGCTTCCCAGGGCTCCGGTTCACAATTGACCCGGGAACGGTAACGAAAACGATGTTTGATATTTACGATAATATATGATGGATGATATAAATTACTAAGTTGGTCACTGTCTCCAGTACTGTATTGTCATGACGAGGTAGACCTGACAATGACTATTTGGCATAAGCTCCCTCAAAACAAATGGAAACACTGTGTTTTTTACTTCATGCTACAGAATAATATTATTTAAGTTAATTGGTGTAGGCTTAATAACTTCATTAATACAAGTGTAATGGCAATGAAAAGGTTTTCAAATTTAAAATAGGCGTAATGAGATACCACTCCTCTCATATATTTGACACTATGACATATCTATTCAACCTCCCTTTGTTATTTCTTTTATTGGAGGCATATATTTATTGTAATAAAAGTATATCATCTTTATTTTATAGACAAGATGTTCACTGGTCACTAAGAATATTCATTCGAAATTTGTTTATATAAAGTTGTACTGCACAGCTTCGCTATCGCATATGCCATTGCTTGTAATGATTGGCTCCGGGAAGCTCCGAGAACGGCAAACGAAGAACTTAACCATGTTTCCCCATTGGCTTTCCCTGGCGAATTTTGACTTCTCGTTTCCCGAGAGTGATTGTAAATCGGCATTTCAACTTTTTTCCAGTTCCCGGGCTATTGTGAACCAGCAATACAAAATTTTTCATAAAAAATAAAAAAATAAATAAAAAAAATAAACACGGAATACCAAGGGAATGGCTGAGAAGATTATTATGCTCCTGTTCTCAGTTGTCCTCGCGAGGCTCAGTAAACAAGATTCCAGTGCTTAAATTTATACTGTAATGAAAGCAGCCAATGGCCAAAATATACGGTGGGTGAGTGATTAACGTGTCGGTTTTGAAAGCGAGAAGTAGGTTATGTAATGTTGGCCATGATGGTTGTATTATTATGTTGGTTGATATTAGATATATGAAGATTGAGAGAGACATGAAATGACGGATAGAGAACAAACATACCAGTATATAAACACGGAAAAATTCTTAGCGTTGGGAAAAGTCGTTGGAGACGAATAATACATACATTCTCATAGACAAAGAAGGGATTCCGATAGGACCAAATAACTCTGGACAAACAAAGAAGAATTTATGCAATAAATATACTAGGCCTGTGCATTATTTTTTTTTTCACACCAAAAGTAGGCCTTGCCTACACATCTCCTCATGATTTGTATTAAATTAAGAATATGCATTAGCAGGTTGAATTCTGTACAAAGAATAACCGAAATACTTCAAAAACTGGAGGTAACAAACTACAGTACTGTAAATTTCTGCATTAACCCTTGGAATTCAAAAGTTGGCAGAACTTAGCGATATCATGCTGTTTTGCACGATTATCCTGTTGTTTCATGATGAGACGTCTAAACACGTAATATAATGACAAATGCCGTTGATCGCGATTGTAAATTATCCAGATCAGAAGTAATGGGATCGCGACCGAGACGTCTAAACGGGGTATTACGCTGGGCTCTGAATCGTACGCAGGACCTATGTAACCTATCTTAGTATATATTATGCAGTGCATGGTGTAACCTGCCATTCGGATATGCAGAACTGTTAATACTGAAACTCCATTTACACCAAATTAATTTGATTAATAAACCTTTATGTATTGTGGTTCTGTATCCAGTGGTTGTTTTTTTAATCTTCTTCCGAAGACCGGCAGGGCAACTTTCATCGCTTTCCGATCCAAGGCTCACGCGTAAATAACTCATAGGCCTCACATATAAAAAGAGTCTGAAGTACAAATGTATACAGAATAACATTACAGCCTCTCCAACGAAAGATGAGTGGATTTCACGATCAGGGGGAAATTTTGGATGTAGCTTAAACAACACTGCTGCAGTCGAAAAATACGTGTCCTCGTATTGACTACATCAGCGCCATCTGTTAGCTTTCAGAATAACTTCTACCTGCTTGAAAGCGATGTACAAAATTCATTGAGACACTGCCGGCAAAGTAGATCACTGTAATTCATGCAACTTCAAACTCCTACAGTGTGAAACATTGCCTGAATTCATAGTAATCGTCACTGCTGGAAGTAATGTAAACTATCGTACAATATCTTCCGTGCGTAACCTCATCTTTCAAACTATAACCGAAATTATTAAGTTCAGGCCTATCCTATTGTTTGTCTTCCTAAACAAAACCATCCAATATCTAACATGCTTGAAAGTAAACACAACAAAATTACAATCGCAGTTTTAATACAATCCACATCGGTAACAAACAACTCCTTCGGTTAATACTGAAGACACCTAATTTGTACGGCAAGAAACTATGCTATTGAGCATAAATTAGCTGAGTGAACTAAATCATGACACTAAGGTGACAGCCTTATAAAATGTATTTAAAATACCAAAACGCTGTCAAAAAATGAAAACTTACCCTATCGAGCCAGCACGGCGTTTCTGGATGACCTTGCTCGGGTCAGTCCCTAATGAAAAAAGAAGACTTTAATACTAATGCACATACAGCTACAGTTGTATATCAGACATTCAAGATTTTTATTTTTACATAAAGTACATTAAACACGTTAACTTCATAGGATGTCCAATAGAAACAAATCACAAACGTGTAGTATAAATTAAAAACTTCACAAACCAATAGTCCAAATTTTTAATGAGCTCATTACTAATCTGTTAACTTATTTTGCCATCAAGCCTTCCGATTATAGCACCATTTAGAATCAATAGTTTGCTTGGAATACATGAGAATACACTAGCTATCGTTTTATCTTGAATTATAATAGAACTTATAATGCAAACAAGAATAGGCAAGATTGAAGTTGGATCGTACAATAGCTGTCATAAACAGATGCTACAACCTACAAATATGATAGTAACCTTCAGTAAGAGTGAATTAATTATTTAATGCTATTTGCAACCAAGAAAAACACGATCTCAATAAATCGAAACTATGTTCAGATATAATTCAGCCAGGATAAAGCCTCACTTTGAGGTTAAAAGTGGACATACATTACGATTTTCACTTTCCACTCACTGAACAAAATCACGAGAATTGGGGAATTCACCTTGAAAATCTCCGCAAAGTAAACTGTACTAATAACGTTTCAGATTTATAAATGTAGTCCTATGACGAACACGAGCATAAATTAATATAAACAAAGCCTCGAGCTCTAATAAGACCACAAAATCAAGGACGACTTTCAAAAGACAACATTACCTGGCACAGATTGAGTAGTTACAGCAGACATCTGAATTAAAATTCATGCGTTACACTTTACTTTTTCTTCGAAGTCACCAACACTGAACTGTTAATTAAAGTAAAACGGGTTTATATCAACTTTCAAAAATAGCTTCTAAAAAGTCAAAAACTTTCTGTTTACAGCAACATGGAAGCCATATTAATTTTATCGTAGATGGCGTGAAAGTACGAGAAAAAGGAACGAGAACGAAAATGAAGTATTGACACTTCTGCCATCTCTGATTCAAGAAGAATGTTATCTTCGATCGAAGGGGAATATGGTTTTTCCTCTGATGAAAAAATTAATTCATTTGCAAATATTTTATATTTGTAACATTTTCTGATGCATTACTGAAGATTATTATATCGGCAAAACATGTACCAGGAATACAGAATACACAGAGGATGCCGTCGCTCGGGCGGAGTGAGGTTAAGTGCGTAGCAGTGGTGTACTATAGGCGTTCGTGAAAAATTGGACATCAGCCGTGGTGACAATTGCTAACCGTCAGACGACGATTTGCGATCTGCATCTTGATTTGTCTGCAAGTTTGTTGCACGATGTTCTCTGAAGTTTTGCTATAGGATAATAGGCCACCTTGTGATCTAGTGGTCAGCACTGCCAAGAAATTTAATTCTTTTAATTCTGGTTTGGCTAGAACGGGGTTAACTCAGCATCGAGAGGACAAAAGGTGTTTCGATTCTCACCTCAGCTATCTTAAGAGGGGATTTCCGTGGTTTCCTGCTGGGATGGTACAGAACTTCGGACACGGTCGTTTCCTTCACAATCCTAACCTAAAATACACACACAATTACACGGTCTGATGACCTCGATGTCGCAAAACCATCCGTAAATAGCAACGGTATTAGGCTAATATTATTCACCACTGTAGGTTAACTTTTCAATTTTAATATACAGTAGATTACACCTGTCTCCTTCAATGATTAGACTAATCATCAGCTAAAAGCCTTGTCGTTTATGCCATTTCTTACAGTCTTCTGCAGTTCTCTTCATGTGGGCGTACGAGTCACATTCCATGTTCTTTATATACGATTGTCTTGGTCGACCCCTTGATTTTTACTTCGAAGAGAGTGCTATGTCCCCCATGAATTTTACTTTCCTTTTCTTGATGGTGTTCAGCAGGCATCGATTCTCCTGAATTTGGTTCAGAACAAGCTCATTTGTCTTTCTTTCCATCCAGCTTGTTCGGGTCATTTGTCTCCAAAACCACATTTCAGCTGCCTCAAGTTTTGTTTCTTCTCTTTTCCCAAGTGATGTTTCACAACCATAGGTCAACACACTCCGAACAAAGGTCTTGAGAAATTACTTCCTTATCTTCAAGTTGAGGTGCTCATTGAGCAGCAAATTCTTATTGTTGTTTTAAGGGGTGAAACTACGAGGTCATCTGCCCCTCTTCTTATTTTGAAAGGCTTTCTTCGCCAACACTAACTTACTGTATTCTTTTCTTAATTTCTGAGATGCATCTGTTTTCATAATTAATCAAATTTCCCAAATAACAAAATTCCATTAACTTACTTGTTCAATGGCATTATCATTATATTAGCTAAAATGGGTTGTTTCTTTTTATGATTAGAGTAGACCTAATAATATAAGTCACCAACTGCATCCATTCCATCTGCTTCCAGGCATTTATTTTAAGATATTAATTATTTCTGTTACTTCAAAAGTTGATAGGATAAATCAGTTCATGCCTCAGTTTAGGCTGCTACTGTTCACTGGCATTTTTCTCATAGTTTTCTGAAATAGCATATTTCTCTGTCAAACAAGCTATTTAGTAGCTTCTGTGGTGTTGGAGGGTAGGCCCTATGTATTGTGACTCCAGTATCAAAGTTTGTGGGTTCAATTACCAAGAAAAGAAAAAAAAATGGTCTGAGGGTTGGAATGGTGTGCACCCAGCCAGCCTTGTGAGGGAAGAGGTGGGTTTTATTGTCATCTCAGCCATTCTAGAAGTGGTCTTCTACTCAAGGTAAATGGCAAGGTGGTTCCTAGTGTAATACCATGGCTACTTTCTTTCCAATTCTAGCATTAATTACGATTAAGATGCTCAAAAGCAATGCATCACTTGCACCCATTTACTACTTAATGCCTCAATTATACACCCTGCTACAGTCACTACAATAATTTAATTTACGCACATTGTGCATAAGTAAAGTACAGAGTACAGTAACAGTGTTATCAGATAAATTCTACACACACACCCAAGTACACAAGGTTGATGATCGCTCAAACCCCGAAGTAAAAACAGCAACCCTGTTTATCTTTTCCTTCTAGAGAATCCAGTATCTTCTATGAGCTGGAAAAGCTATGTAAGACTCTCGCTCGATCATCTTCATTAAAGGCCATATCATGTTTACACAGTAGAGTATACTCTGTGATCTGCCAGAATGGTATTGAAATTTGGCTGGAAATTCCATGTCAGTCATCACCCCTCTGCCTCATGACCAATCCATGTTCGCATAGTTGATGTCGTAATACTCTGCGTTGCAATATCACAGCCCACATGTGTCAGTGCCTGGTTAGCTTTGTCACTGGCTTGTACAGGGTCTTCTTCTTCTTCTTCCTAGCGTTGTCCTGCTGGTGCAGGGTCCGCTTTTTTGGTCATTGACCTCCATTTTGTCCGGTTTCGTGCGTCAGCTTGTACAGGGTGATCGCTTGTTATTCTGTTTGGTAACCTTGTTCCCTGACCACATGGTGAGGCGAGAACTGTCAATCCCATTCTGGCAGCTCACAGAGTATAGTTGTTGTTTTAAGGGGTCTAACATCTAGATTACCAATATTGACCATTCTCTCAGTGGAAGAAAGAAAAAATCAAAAACCAGAGTGATTGTTTTTGCTGAATCTCCAAAGACCTCCAGTAGTCCGAATGCATTTATAGGCAGGATATTCAAATAATTTGAATGATGAGTAATATAGCATAAAGGTGAGCCGTTATTTTGTTCAGTGTGGAACATGTTACTTGTTAGGATTCGTATAGTGGATAAATTAGTGATCGTGAAACACAGTACATCTTAGTTAGCAGCCATATTTTATTACACTTTATACAAAGAGTATCAAACATGAAGATGAAATACATGAAATAAACCAAAGATGTCCATCTTCTCAGTCCTCCACATTACTGTACATCAGAGGCGGTGCGTCATTAAGGGCTGAAAGGGCCCCGCCCACCCAGGGCTGTATTGCATAAAATTTGTTTAATTGATGTCTTTAAAAATTACTTTAAATTACAGATATTCTACTTAAAATAAGTGTTTTCCCTTCTAGAATCTCTAAAACAAATTCAGTATACACTACTCATCCCTAACTCAAGATCCTGACAGACTCGTACGGTGTATTGTCATAGCGAGGGCAGCTCTGCAGAAAGTCCCATGTAAAGTAAATGGCATGATGGGCCCGGTGAGAAAACAGTGGACATAGCACTGTCTTGCATGCGAATTCTTCTGTGCTATGAAGGGATTTTACTTTCTCTTCAAGGGCCTGGTGAATTGGCCCATAGTATTGCTTTGAAGCGAAATAGAAGATCTCTCTATTTCACTTCCTACTTCTGTCTCTGAGGGTCAAACCGGATTATGAGAGAGGGGTCCACCCCACCCCTTTACACAGGTATTCAGCCATAGTCCACAGCTGGATGACATAGACAAAAATATATTTATACATTTTCAGTTGTCTGGTGTTCTAAGTACAGTATAAGAGTCTTGGTGAGTTCTGTGGATGAAATTAATTTCTATATGTCTTCTTAACTTTTGTGTCATGGTGCGTAGTTATTTAATATGCTGCAGTGGCGTGGCGTGGAATTTTTTCGAGGGTAAGCTGTGAAGAAGACTCAAAATATAGGCTTAAACCATAAAGCAACTTCAGCACCCGGTTCCAGCTATGCCCTTGTCAATGTTGAGGTTGATATCTGAAGTAGCAACAATTACTCTAGGCCTACACACATAATTATTAGTCTTTCACATTAAAAAAAATAAAAATAGAAAGAATTGTAATACAGCACAGCTCATTTTTCCCTTTTCAACTTTAGGCATGCCAATCCACGTACATTAATTGCGGAGAAAATTATTCATCAATAGGGTTGGCGAGCTTCTCTTGTCTTGTATCATTTGACGATTGAAAAGTGTGGTAATTTTTTGTTTTTTTTGTTCGCATTTCTTGGCCTAAGGAGCTAAACTTTTAGGTTATTACCCGTAAATTTTCTATTATGTGTGGCACAGCGGTAACGTTCTAGCTTGCTGAGCTTAAGATAGCAGGATCGAATGCCTTCGCAGTCAGTCGGCATTTGAGGGTGCGCAAATGCGAGGGAGCCGTGTCAGTATATTTACTGGCACGTTAAAGATTCCCTTTGGGTCAAAATTCCGGCATCCCGGCGTCTCTAAAAGCCTCAGTAGTTAACAGGGACGTAAAACCAATAACATTATTATTTTCTATTAGACTATGAGACCTAAGTGAACATTAAAATAATAAACATGCTATTAGTAGACTAATAGATATTCTTATGTCATTGGATTGCATGTTTAGTTAATATTTATTTGCAAATATCACTCAAATTGTACTGATGTAGGCTTTCACGGCTTCATTAGTTTGAATGACTTAATTGGGGCGTAGGCCTATAACCTATGCAAACTAGTACTAAGGGGGGCGTGGTGGCACAGCGGTCAAGCTGTTGGCCTCTCACCAAGGTGGACCGGGTTCGATTCCCGGTCAATGCATGTGAGATTTCGAAGTGAAATTCCATGTCCTGTGGTTCGTATTCCACGTAAAAAGGAGGTCCCGTGGCTCATGATCGCATGATTAATGGTCATGTAAAACTAAAAGCTTCCTTCTTTTTTAAACTAGTACTAACAATTCCGGCGTCTAGTGCATCAGTGGAAAGAATGTTTTCTACCATGAAACGTATAAAAACCTTCACCCGAAACTCAATGCATCAAGAAGGACTTTCACATCTCGCGCTTCTTTCCATTGAAAAGGTGTTATTGTGCAGCCTTCAGGGGAACACTGATTTTCACGACCATGTAATTGATGAATTCACTAAGAGGGAGAGAAGAATTGAACTTCGCTACAAATGATCCGCCAAGGTACAGTAAATAGTGGCATTAATTAATTTTGTACAAATGAGAACTTGATAGACCCTACCTACCGTAATAACCAAATATTTTTTAAAATAATGTGATAGGTCTTTAAAATATTATTCCAATTATACGGATGTACATACATTTAAAATTATGTATCCTTTACACCTACTCTTTGAATATAATTTGAATGATAATCAGAGCAACTTTTCGGGTTGATGGGTCACTCTGAAGATTCCAACGCACTGTACACTCCAACACAATAATATCAACAGTAGTTACGGTATACTAAATTTTGCTAATTGCACTCAAAAACATAGAGTTGTGAGTTAACCGGACGAAGAAGAATTTTAACTACCGCGCCCAGCAAAGGTCGGGTCTGATGGTCAGATGGAGGGTGGGCAAGGAGTGGGTGGGGACTGGAGAGGCGCGCCAAATAATTTTAAGCAGTGCTGGTGTCCAGGCTCGCTAGGGTAAGCCGCCCGAATCGAAGCAGACCTTGCTACCCGCTTTAACTTGTCTCGACGACAGCCCTGTGGCTATGGAACGCCACACCCCCTGTCTTAGCCAATCAAGGACGACCTGGCGTTGTTGGTGTACCACTCCATCGGCCATAGCAGTGTTCCGGGCCAGAAGGCTCCTGGAGGAAAACAAGCCGTTGTTATAGCGACCAGCCGCACTCTTTCTTCTTTCTCTCCAAAGTAGTACTGGCTGATCGTGGAGAACTGCGGTAGAGAACGAGGAACGTCATTCAAAGTGGCGTTTTTGCAGATGCTTGCGCGTTAGAAAGTGATATTATATACTTTATTCTTATGAGAATATGCTAGGTAAGCGGTGCTTACCCCGTGGTATTGGAGAAAACGCCACTGATATGCTGATTGTGTGGGAAATAGGAGAATGAAAGTGGATTTTTTATTTACATATCCATTTTCATCTATACCACTTAACTTAACACAAAGTTAAAAATTAGGACCTCATAAACCAAGCTGATAGATAAATTTGCTTCATCCAAGCAAATGAGTCAAGAAAATATTTACGAATAAGGAGCCATCCGAGTTCAGTTTTTAACTATATAACAAAGGAGAAACTGTTCCGCCTAGTCAATACATTTATTTACAACAAGTTATAAACTTGTTATTATATGGTACATGTTTCGGGGCATCTAGTACTGGTCCCTTCTTCAGCCATAAATAAAGTTGCAAAAACCAGCATAATTAAAGATGTCATAAAAAAAACATATAATGATGAGTGAATGGATGAAATGAGGTGAAAAAGAACATATTAATCATGAAAAGTAACACGAGTGTGCATCAGTAAAAAGTAACACCATTGGTAGTGCTAAGTTCTTGAGAATACACTTATATAGCACTGTTCTAATGTTTGTGCATGTGGAAATCACTTCACTTGGGATGTATGGCCTGTTGTTTACAATGCTGTTGACTGAAACTTGCTGTTCAAGCTGGGGTTTCTGAGCTTATAGTCTTGTATTAGAGGGAAAAACACCGATTGCCATGTAATGAAATACATCATCATGATGAGGAGACGTCCAAGCATGGAAAAAACATACTTTACTTCTTTCAGAGCACAATTTTCAGTTCTTAATGCATGAACTATTTATAAAAACTTTTTTAAAAGTTGTGTTGTGTGGAATTATGATAGCGGACCTGTGCGAGAACTCTCGCCTAATGGGTTGTGTGTGCCCTATGTGTACAGACTACCCGCCCGGCTCTAGTGCTAAGCGGGCTTTACGCGACACAGTTTTTCAGGGGCTATCGTCTTGTTTATTTGTTTAATAGCTTTTTATAAACAAATATATATATATATATATATATATATATATATATTTCTGTTGACTATTCAAGGAATGCAAGATTTTTCCTGTACTATTGAGATGATTTGGAAGATTTTGGTACAAACCACACCTTCCAACTCCCTCTGGTTCAGGAGCTTGAGTATTGTGAAACATACACCTTAGCATATTATATAATAAGATGGTAATATTAGCAACAATGAATGTCAAGTATAAAACTATTTGATATGAGACAACAATAATATCATATGGCCCACCCTATAATTTTAGTAAGGAGATGCTCATGCTGTACAGTTCTATCTTATTGTGCAAATTATTATGAAAACACAAAGTTCGTTAACTCATTAAGTTATATCCACGGACACTGCTTTTTTTTTTTTTTATGACTTTTATTTCACAGGTAGATTAAGAATGTGCTATATTCCGTATGGAGTTTCTTATTACGGATCACACTCTAAGAAGTTGCATACAGTATATTTCAATATTCCCACAGAATTTTTATTTTCCTTTGCCTCAGCATGATACCCCAAGGCACGAGTCTCTTTGAATACAGTACCTATAATTTGCTTAGCTGGACATTATTACCCAAATTTTCTAATATTTTTGGTTTGGAAGGTTTAACAATCACTTAAGATCATAGGCAAATTTATATAAGTTAACTTAATTGTAAAGAGTTAAATCTTAATGGCATTCAAACGTTATTCCTCAAAATAGGACAAGGGGACGTTGGTATAGGATGTATGATTTTATTTTACTGGCCCCTGTGAATGAGTACCGACAATGCATTCTTCGTGACAACAGACTGACTTTTTTTATTGATGGAAAGTTTCAACAATGCAGTATTTCTGTGTGCCTCTCAGTCACTCTTTCCAGTAGTTTGGTATTGTTGATGAGTTCTTATCTGCTAATGAAATGATAGTAGGTTATTATGGTCACAGTATTTTGAAAGTGTTCATAAAAATATGCACACAGATCAATGGTACCATTAACATGGAATGGAAATGAAAATAAAAATGCTGGTCCATGGGTGTTACAAGTCTTGACCATATCAGAAATGAATACGTGGGAGTAGCAACAATTAAAGACAAAATGAGCGAAGTGCATTTTAGTTGGTATGAGCATGTCACTAGAAGTGATCAGAACTCTATGGTAAAAACAGTCGTCCGATATGATCCAGGAGGGCAACGAGGACATAGATGGATGGAATCAGCAAAGTACTTCCCGCGTTGGCACAGGTCTGCTTTCTTGGTTGTTGTTCACCACTTTTTCCTGTCAAGGGCATCTTGAGGTTTGAGGCCGCCATCGCGGGAAATACGCTAGAAAAGAAGAAGATCCGATGCGAAGTTTGATGGTGTTGGCCACTTCATCAAAAGAAGGCAACAGTACGGCAATGTGCCCTTCCAGGATGCAAGGGAAAACCAAGGTCGTACAGCAAAAAATATGTTGAAACATTGTGCATTCAGTGCTTCCCTCTATTTCAGGGGTTCTCAAAGTGGGGTGCCGGCTTTGATTGAAATATTTATATTTCATATTCTGTAACAAATATTACTATCCTCATATTCATGAACCTATCATAGGCAGGTAGCTCGCAAGACCATTCAAGATTAATAAACTCGTACCTTTGCTGTCTTATTTCACAAGAACTGACCAGTAGATCCTGCCAGCAGGAATTCTGAGAAAAGGTGCCTTAGGTACCGTTGGAACTTATCCCTCCTCGTTTCTCATCCGGGCATGGGACCAGCAATGGCGGAGTTTTCAGCAAGTCCTACTACTGTAAAACTTGTCCGAAGCAGAATCTAATGGGACCAAGAATTATTTCCGGATTGAGCAAATTTCCAGATTGAACAAAATATTACAAATTACTTTCCGTTTTTTTTAGTCCAAGTTTGGTGACATCCCAAGAAGACATCTAGCATGATGTACAGTTTTTATTACTCACTACAACTGATCAGAATACAGTATTACTTCTTCTTCCACATGTCTAAGAAAGAAACCTGTTTCAACTACCTTGTTGTCACATCTTTCTCAATGCAGCCTTTAGCGCTGTAAAGTGGTTCAAGGAGTTGTGGCGAAATCTAGCAACTGACACATAAGGCATATTTTGTTCTGTCCTCTTTCCTCTTCTTGGCCTTTACCCTTAGAATTTTTACGTTCTTAATTTTGGAGAGGCGGATCTCCAGAAGTTGTACTGCAGACTGTAGTGTAGTGAGTAGCAAGCTGATCATCACTGCGAATGCATTCTTCTACGTTTCGTGCTAAGTTTTGTTTTGGGCTTAACCTAGATATCACTGCAGATTTTTCACTGACTTTCTCAGATGTGCTGAGGCCATCAGTCTCTGCAAATCCTGCATTTGGAAAGCACTTTACGACCATTTGAGATTTCATCTGCTTCATCACCAAACCAATTAAGAAAATCCAGGAAGA
Source organism: Meconema thalassinum (assembly GCA_946902985.2). Taxonomy (NCBI): domain Eukaryota; kingdom Metazoa; phylum Arthropoda; class Insecta; order Orthoptera; family Tettigoniidae; genus Meconema; species Meconema thalassinum. The sequence continues at coordinate 793,312,288 of OX336390.1, forward strand.
AAAGTGAGCATGCAAGAGAGAATGTGTTGTCAGCTTTATCAACATTTATGATCAGTGACTGCACCAATAGCATTAAAGATGCAAATAGCTCCTTGGCCCATAGCGTGAACAACGCTGTTGTATTGGGTGGAAAGCATCAAATGTGGGTGGCAAGTGGCATTGTTGAGGAAAAGGATCACTTTGTAAATTTTCTCTTTCATCCTAGAGTTCAATCCATTGAGCCATTCTTCCATTAAAGCACTGGTCATTCAGGCTTTCCTTGTACTCCACCTATAGGGCATCCAACATTTAGAATGAAGCATTGGTCTTATGGCGCGTTACGACAGGGTTGCCACTCCATGGGAGGAGGCAGTACAAAGCGCTTCGCGTACACTTTCCGCACATTCAGCGATTGTGCAGTGACGAAGACTTGAAGTACTGTATAATAATACTAATAGTAGGCTAACATAACACATACAACGAAATTAAATTAACTATAACGTCATTATATTTAACATTCCTGCTATTCTTGCGAAGTGTATTACTTAGCCTCTTTTTGCGTGGCGATAGTACTGGACCCTGCCCACTCTCACTACGTATTTTAAAAACGCTAGTATTTGATATTCCTGTGGCCAGGGCAGTTTTATTGACTAAATTATTTATACTTCGTTAGGTTTAAGATTCTTAAAATAACTGAACACATTAATCACGACCTGTTTTTCCCTCCTTCTGAGCACTTGACCACGCTTTCTTTTCACAAAACTATCCATTGTTGTACGTGAAATACGTAAAATATAACACGTTAAATCTAACAGAACTGCTGCACACACACTCAAGATAGAGACTGCTGAACAACTGAAATACAAGCTCGAAGTACACAGAAATAAAGCTGTGAGTAGTGAGCTGCACCCCGCTGTCCTTCGAAACTTCATCCATATAATCCGCGGTCAATGAACAGCCCGGCCTGTGTAAACAATTAAACCTACACTCTGGGCAAGCAGGTAGAAAACTTCTTCCAACATTCCTCTACAACTCTCAAACTGACATGACATGGTTATCTTTAAAAATAGAAAAGTTGGCAGCATACGAACTTTTTCAATGCTGCTATGCGGTTATGAGAGAATATTCAGAAGTTTTACCTACATGAAAATTGTAATATTGCCAGCATAAAATATTTCAATAATCCATCATCAAGATGGCACATTTAGCTACACGTGTGTGAAAATTAGGCATCACAAAGTCAATGCAACATGATATAAGATCGATTTTAATAAAAAGGGGACACAGTTTATCGTTTAAAAAAAAAAATAAGGATATCTAATTTTTCTAGCATTTCTATCAAGTTTACGTGGTTCTAATATAGGACAAAAAAGATCGGCAAAACATAGTTCTACCCGAATATGCTGTTTTTACGACAAAGAAAAATTTTCGACTGATATGGCAACAGTGAATTGCTAGAAAATGACAGCGTCATACATGTCTCACGTGCAACAGAAAGAGAGAAGAATATCCCTATATAACCAGTGCTTCATTCTAAACGTTGGATGCCTTATAGTTACTATCTAGTAATGTCATCTTTATATTTTAATGTCTTATGCACTTGAGGTTTTCCACATTCAAACTCAACAGCTCTCAGCAAATCAATGTGGGTTTGTGAAGGGATGTGGCACAATAGACGCTATCTTTGCTGTGAGCCAGCTGATGGAGAAATTCCGCAAGATGAGAAGGCCACTACATCTTGTTTTCCTTGACCTTAAGAAGGCATTTGATCGAGTACCACACCAGATGATTTGGTACGCTCTCCGAGATCATCAAGTTCCAGAAATGTATATAAACTGGGTAAAAATGCTGTACAACACCACCAAATGCCACGTGCGATGCCCCGCAGGACTGACTTGACAGCTTCCCTGTGCCAGTTGGGGTTCATCAAGGCTCAGCTCTGTCTCCCCTGCTCTTTGTTATCGTCATGAATTCCATAACGCGAGACCTGCAGGAGAGTGTCCCATGGACATTGCTATACGCTGATGATGTGATGCTTGTGGCAGACTCTAGGAAGGATCTTGAAACCCAAGTGCAGACATGGCATGATCGTCTGCAAGGATTTGGTCTCCGTTTGAACATCCACAAGACTGAATACCTCAAAACAATTCTATCCCCTGGAACTATAGGTATTAATGGAGCTCCTCTTATCAAGGTAAATACATTCCGATACCTAGGTTGCATAGCGGCAGCTCTGTGAATGAAGATGTGGGAGCACGAATCAATGCGACTTGGATGTGATTCAGAGAAGTCACCGGGGTTCTTAGTGATAAGAAAATGCCTCATCATCATCATCATCATCATCATTTCCCCTTATCCAGCTTCTGCCGGGTCGGGGTATTTATGGCACTTCTCCACTTTCCTCTTTCCTTCCACCATTCTTCTTCCACGATCTTGTCCCAGTCCAGATTTCTTTTTCTCACGCTGTTCTTCACTGAATCAATCCACCTTGTCCTAGGTCTTCCCTTGCTCTCTTACCCTTGCACTTCGCCTCCAGCATCTGTCTTGGTATTCTATTTTCCTCCATCCTCTTTACCTGTCCAAACCACCTTAGTTTATTCTCCTCAATTCTCTCATTTAGTTTTCCCATCCCAACTTCCTTCCTAACATCTTCATTCCTCACTCTGTCTTTCCTCGTCTTACCTATCATACTTCTTAGGAATTTCATTTCACTGGCTTGGATTCTACTCTCTTGCCTACTCGTCAGGGTCCAAGTCTCAGCTGCATACGTTAATATGGGTACATAGTACATTTTATACATTACCTCCTTGCTTTTCCTTGGTACTTCCTTATCCCAAACAAGTTTTCTTACACTTTGATAGAATGCATTGCTCTGCTGTACCCTCCTGCCAATCTCCATGTCCAACCTACCAGTTTGCATCAATTCACTTCCTAGGTATTTGAACGTGTCCACAATTTCCAAACTCTGACTTCCAATTTTCACAATGCCCTTTCCTTGTCTTTCCCCTCTTGTCATCACCATGGTCTTGCTTTTCTCTATACTGATTTTCAGGCCATACTTCTGAATATTTTCGTTCAGTGCATCTAGTTGTTTTTGCACTTCTTCCGTGTTCCTTCCCCAGACCACAATATCATCTGCAAATAACAGTAACTTCATTTCTTTATGTCCATATGCTTCCTTTGTTTCCTTTACAATTTCATCCATTACCATTATGAATAAAAGAGGTGACAGCACACTCCCCTGTCTTAGTCCAGTCTTGTTCCTAAACCAATCTGTCTTTCCAACAGGGGTCAGAACCCTGCTAACACAGTTGTTGTACATTGCTTGCACCATTTCCAACATTTCTCTTCCCAGTCTCTTCTTAACCATGGTTTCCCATACCTTCTCTCTGGGGACACTATCATATGCCTTTTCTAGATCTATGAAAGTCATGATCAAATCCTCTCCATATTCCCAGTTCTTTTCCATCACCTGCCTCAAGCTAAAGATTGGGTCCACTGTGGATCTTCCACTCCTGAAGCCATACTGTTCCTCTTGCAACTCTCCTTCCACCTTTCTTCTCATTCTTCTTTCTAATATCCTTTCCAGTATTTTTACTATCTGTGATATAAGGGTGATCCCTCTATAGTTATCACACACTTTCTTGTCCCCTTTCTTAAACATTGGTATTATTAGCCCTTTCACCCAGTCTTCTGGTACACATTTCCGTTTCCACACACACTTTAGCAGTCGATACAGCCATTGCATACCAACAGGTCCAGCAGCCTTTATCATTTCTACACTGATCTCATCCACCCCTGTTGCTTTTCCCATCTTCATCTTCTGTACTGCTAATTCTACCTCCAGCATTGTTATATCATCTTCTGTTATAGAGTCGTCAGGCTCTGTCACTTCGATCTCACCAGTACAATTGCTCACGTTCAATAGCTTATCGAAATACTCCTTCCATCGTCCCTTTATCTCTTCCGGGTGTGTTAACAACTCTCCATCTTCCTTTTTCACCAGCTTTGTAGTAACCCTTTCTTTCCTCTTACTTCTTAGAAGCCCATACAGCATCCTTTTACTGCCACTTACATCTGTTTCCATTCTTCGTGTAAATTCTTCCCAACTTTTCTTCTTTTCTTCTCCTACCACTTTCTTACACCTCCGTTTGCTGTCGTGATACTTCCTTTTGCTTTCTTCTGTTTGATCTCGGTTCCATTCTTTCCATGCAGACTTCTTTTCTTTCACTGCTTTCCTCACTTCCTCATTCCACCACGGTGTCTCCTTCTCTTTCACTCTTGTTGACGTCCTACCACAAGCACTCTCTGCAGCACCAGCAAATGCCTTTTTAAAGTGGGACCATTCCTCTTCTACATTTTCCACTTCAGTAACTGGGATTTGTTGCTTCAATCTCTCCTGAAAATCTTCCTGTACAGCTTTGTCTTTCAATTTCCATACTTTTATTTTACTTTCTCTGATCTCCTTTAGGTTTTCCAATTTTCCCCATCTAAATTTTGCCACCACAGTTCTATGGTCCCCATCAAATGCTTCTCCTGGTAAAGCTGTCACATCCATCAGCTTTCTGCGATTTGTCCTTTCCACCAGGAAGTAGTCAATTACTGATTTTGTTCTTCTATCACCCCACCCATATCTCGTAATTTTCCTGCTGTTTTTCTTCCGAAACCATGAATTACCCACTATCAGTCCATTCCTTTCACAAAAGTTTACAAGTTCCTCTCCTTCCCGGTTCTTTTTCCCATATCCATATGGTCCAACGACTTCTTCCTTTCCTTGTCTCTCATTTCCGACTTGTGCATTCATATCTCCCATGATCACCACTTCTACATCTGAGATTACTCTTTCTACATCCTCCAGGAATACTTCAATATCTTCTTCTCTGTTTCCAGTCTGTGGTGCATACACTTGTATGAAGTCCATCACGTCATTCTTCATCTTCATTCTAATTTTCATTATTCTGTCACTCACACACTCTACCACTTCAACATACTCCTCCAGTTGTTTCGAGGTTATCAGTCCCACGCCATTTTTTGCCTCTTGGCCACCACTCCAGTATAATTTATATCCTTTCCTCAATTTCTTCCTTCCTTTACCTTTCCATTTCACTTCACTCAGCCCCATCATTCCAACCTTCTCCCTCTCCATGAAGTCTACCACCTCCTCCACCTTGCCTGTCAGGGTCATGACATTCATGATTCCCACTTTCATTTCGGTTACTGGTCGCCCATTTCTCACAGTTCCCCCAGTACCAAAGGAACTGCGCGTCGCCTGCAGGGTACGCCCTAACCTTTTCCGAATCATTGGAAGTGCCATTTCCATTTTAGGCTATTATTACGATGGGGTCGCCACTCCCAAAGGCATTTTATGAAGCTACTGCCAGCTATTATTCAGGCCGCCCCTAACATGGAGAACAGACGCCCTTGCAGCCGCCCCTAACATGGGAAACAGACGCTGCCGATTGATGCTGTACTCATACTATTCCCCGAGTACTGGGTTGCCTCTTCCGCAATCTCCACCGTTCCGAAGTCCATCTTCTCCGCTGCAGATTCCGTTGAGGTCTTCGCACGTAACCCTGTGCACGGGGCCTATGTTATACCCCATAGGACTGGGTCCTCACCAGAACTTAGCCGGTACTGTAGTTCCATGGTATATTACAGTACCGTTGCCCACCCCCGCGACGTGGACGCGCCTGGCAAGAATTATCCATGTAGCCAATTAGGATTGACTCATGGACCGGGTTAAGGAGCTGTCTAAATCCAGCCTCCAAGGCAAGAAAATGCCTATCCGCCTAAAATCAAAAATATACCGCACAATGGTGAGACCAATTGCATTATATGGTACTGCCCCCGAAAAATGAATTATTTGGGATGAAAATGAGATTATTTTCGTAGCCCATGATAAAATTTAACATAGCAATATAAATGCTGGAACTTGACACAAACGAGTTGTGTTGCTACGTTGAGCAAGGAGGGAGATTCCATCACGTGATATTGTTGCAATATCGAAGGTTCTAGAAGCTTGGAATTGACCTCACTTACTTCACTTAATTCCTGCCGCTCCTTCCGGAGCATAGGGCCTTGGCGAAATTTCTCCACGCAGTACGGTTCCTGGCCATTCTCTTCACTTGACTCCAGTTCTTGTCCACCTCTGCAATTTCATTTTCGATCGTCCTCTTCCAGGTCTTCTTTGGTCGACCTCGCTTCCTGGCACCTTGCGGATTCCAGTCTAGCTCCTCCCTCTCAATAGCTCCATCCGGCTTCCTTAGTGTGTGACCAATCCAGCCCCATTTCCTCTCCTTGATCTGGATGCTAATCGGTTGTTGATTGGTGATGGTCCAAAGATCTTCATTTGAGATTATGTCCGGCCACCTCACATTCATGATGCGACGCAGACATCTGTTAATAAACACCTGTAGCTGGTTGTTGATCGGTTTTGTGACTTTCCAGGTTTCACAGCCGTAGAGAAGAATCAACTTTACGTTGCTATTGAAAAGGCGGAGCTTGGTCTTCCTGGATATGTTTCTATATCTCCAGATGGGGTAGAGCTGGACAAAGGCACCATTTGCCTTCCTGATACGGCTTCGAACATCTTCCTCTGCTCCCCCATCATTTGTGACTATACTTCCAAGGTAGAGGAAGGACTCGACTCGCTCAATGTCCTTTCCGTTGACTGTCAAACTAGTCGTGATGTCAGAATTTATCCTCATCTCTTTGGTCTTGTTGGTGTTGATCATCAGTCCTGCATGTTCTGCTTCTCTCTGCAACCTCCCCAGCTTATCTTCTATGTCTCGGTACCGTTGTGCCATAAGACAAATGTCGTCTGCGAAATCCAGATCTTCAAGCCTGTCATTTATACCCCATTGAATACCCCTCTTCCGTCCTCCCATTACCTTCTTCATCACACTATCCAGGACCAACAGGAACAGAGTGGGGGAAAGGACACACCCCTGTCTCACTCCGGAACTGACCTTTATCTTTTCTGTTAATTTGCCTTCGCGAAGAACCTGGCACTCATACCCTTCGTACATCTCTTCCATGATTCTGATGATCTTTGTTGGAATTTTATATTCCTCGAGGGTCTTCCACATGATTCTTTGATTTACGGAGTCAAAGGCTTTCTCAAAGTCAACAAATGTGAGGTAAAGGGTATTCCGCCACTCCACACTCTGCTCCAGGATGATTCGGAGGGTGTTGATGAGATCCACACAGCTGCGATGTTGTCGAAATCCAGCCTGTTCCTTCCGAAGCCTTTTTTCTAGGCAGTCTTTTATACGATTCAGGATGACTCGCCAGCACTTTGCTTGGAATGGACAGCAAGGTGATACCCCTCCAGTTGTTACAGTTTGTGGTGTCCCCTTTCTTCGGCAACTTGACTATCAACTCCTTCTTCCAGTCGGTTGGTATTTTCTCCTCCTTCCAGATCTTCTCCAACAGCGGGTGCAGCAGATCGATCGTAATATCCAGGTCTGCTTTCAGTACTTCCGCTGGGATATTATCCAGACCTGGTGCCTTCCCGCATTTCATCTGCTTCAACGCTGTCCGTATTTCGCCCCGAGTTGGGAAGTCGAGGCTGATGCTTGGGTCACTTTTTGCTTCCTCTTCATCTTCTCCTCGCTGCTTACTTTCTGGTCCTCTATCTCTATTAAGAACCTCCGCAAAGTGTTCTCTCCATCTTGTCAGCTGCTGTTCACACGTCGTGAGGATCTCGCCCGTCTTGCTCTTCACAGGCCTAGTTTTATTAAAACCTTTCTTCGAAAGCATCTTTGTGATGCCATAGAGCTCCTTAACATTCCCCCTTCTTGCCGCTTCTTCTGCTTTCTCCGCCTGCTCATCAATCCACCTCCTATGATCCTTCCGTACACTCCTCTTTACCTCCCTGTTTGCTGTTGAATACTTTGCTTGTGTGAGAGCCTTCTGCTGTCTAGTCTTGCAGGTGTTGAGCTTGGCCTTAATCTCCTTCCTATAATTTATCTTGTCCCAGGTCTGATCGGATATCCATTCTTTCCGCAGGTAGTTCTTGTACCCGAGCTGCATCTCACTGGTTTCCACGAAGATATTCTTTACCTCGCTCCACACAGTCTCCACGTCCTTCTCTGTCTCGGAGTCCAACACCTGGAATTTATTTCTGAGCTCCAGTTTAAATTGGTCCAATCTCTGCTGGTTCTTAAGCTTGCCCACATCAAACTTGTTGTGCCGAGTGTTAAACTTTCGGCGGACTGCGACGATCTTCATGCGGAAGTTGGCAACCACAAGATGATGGTCACTACAAACGTCCGCTCCTCTCTTGTTTCTAACATCTTCCAAGCTTCTTCTGAACCTCCTGCTCACCGCGATGTGATCAATTTGATTTTCTGTGACTTGATCAGGAGACACCCAGGTGATCTTGTGGCACCGCCTATGAGGAAATACCGTGCCACCAGCACCAAATCCTGACTGGCGCAATATTCCGTAAATTTCTCCCCATTGTCATTCATCTCACCAAGGCCATGTTTACCCATGATCTGCTCCAACCCCTCATTGTTTGAGCCCACCTTTGCGTTGAAGTCTCCCATAACAATGAGAATGTCCTTCTTACTTGTTTGTCTTGTGACATCTCGCAGCATTTGGGAGAATTCTTCCTTCTTCTCTGGCTCCGAATGTTCTGTAGGCGCAGAGCATTGGATGATGATCACATTCCTGATCTTTGTCTTGAACCTAGCAAACATGAGCCTACTAGAAATTGGCTTCCACTCCATAAGGCTTCTCTTTGCATTTCTGTTGAGCAGCAACCCCACTACATCCCTGTGTTCTTCATTATCGCCCCCAGAATAGAGAAATGTAATTCCATCTGTTGTCTGTATTTCACCTTTCCTGGCCACCTCACTTCACTCAATCCTAGGATATCCAGCCCATAGTTCTTCATCTCCCGTGTCACTTGTTTCAGTCTGGTTTTCTCCATCAAGGTCCTCACATTCCAGAAACCGATTTTCGTAGTTCTCTTCATGCCAAAAGTCGTCATCAGGTTATCCGTCCGGTTTTGTAATTTCGCTTCAGTTTCCGTAATCAGTTTATTTAAGAGGAGCGAGTGGTTAACCCACTGCCTCCGAGTGCCTGGGAGGGGCTGCCACCTTAAGCCTGAGGCACCAGGCTGATTTTCTGTCAGGGTTTCTTCCCTTAGCCTTTGAAGAACCAACTCCAAACTACAAGGCAGCAGTTGTTTCACCAGAGCCCCGTTAGCCGTAATTTCTTCAGGGTTCCTGTAGGGCCTTCACAGCTACCGTAGTGGTCTTGAGGCACACAAAGTCCCCACTGTACTTCACCCCTACAGGCAATCCCCTACTTAATTACGTTGCCCATCTCCCACGACTAGGAGTTGGATTTGTGGGAGACGGAATTGACCTAGCAACAGTGAATTTATCACAGAAAATGTTTAATTATTGTTATAAATTATATCATTGGATATAAGCTCACAGCCAATAAGGAGAAGTCTTAGAGAAGACGGGAGTTCCTTCAACTAAATTATATGGAGAATTAACACATTTAGGCCCCAAGAGAGTTATTTTATGGATTGGTAATAAGAAGAAAATTATAAGAAAATATTCGAGATATTTTGAAAATCGACGGAAGGTCGAAATACGTCATAAGCATTTTTCTAGTGCGCGCTAAATTTTTCGAGGGAACGAAAAATGGCGGCTAGATCTGGTGTCTTGGAGGGGAGATGCGAGACATCAGGGCTCTTGTTCCTGCAAAGTTTGAAGTGTGCAGACGTATATTCCGGGAGAGTTGCAGTCCCGAAGGTCTTAGCCGAATCCGAATTTGGTTGACTCATGGAGACGCGCATATAGAGGGTAGCTTATGGAGATCGACCGTGCCTGCGATCTAAGTGAAGTTGCGAGGAGAGTTCATACCGCAATAACTTACGATTATTTGTTGGTAGAACAAATATTTCTAGTACAGAACGCATAGAAGTGTTATAAATTTTCAGCGTGAACAAAGGAAGACTAAGAATTATAGCCATTTTAGGAGTGAAATAGAAAAGTGACTGACTCAACAGCCGTAAAGCACTTTAGTTCCAACCAGACTGCAGCGAATACAGATTCGTTTGATCAGGTTCACGTGAGTAACAGTGATTGACATTATCATTGAGGAAGTATATTGTTACACAAGTGTAATGTCTGTGTATATTCGGCAAGTGAAGACATTTATGAAATTTAAGATGCTTGTGATTATGGAATAAGAAATTGTGTGTGACAGGAATACATTCGAAGCAGAGTAGTATATTCAACAATGGAGCTTCAATAATGAGATTGTTCATGTTTGTCTACTCTTCAAGTAAGCATGAAACGTTATGTACACCAACATTCTCGTACAATAGCGTTATTCATGAGCTTGAACTTAACATCTGAGACTACATAAAATATTTTATAGCCCACCTTTATGAATATTTTATCTACGAGTGAGTCTTGGAGGGGAGACTTCCATTTCGAATTTATTTCGAAATATGAAGCTGAACTTTCAACACTACTTGATATCATAATGAAACTCTATCATGACGGAGATCGAAGATACCAAGTGACATTCAAGATGCCAGGGATTGTCCCGGCAACAATGAAGATTGACGGATGGGAGTTCACGGTTCGATCCCAGATGGAGCTTGATGTTTTCCGGAGAGGGAGTCCTTCCTTTTCCGAGGTCGTTAGTTCGAGGGACGAACTAGGATCCAGCCTAGTTTCTTGAAGGACGAAACAACTAAGTATTGCCTAATACTTAACTTGAACTTTGAGATCTTCAGTCAAGGTAGCAGTGTTTATTAATATGTAGTTAGAGCTATATAGTGACATTCTAGAGCAATTCCTTTATCCATATTTCGACACATATATGTATTTCATGTAACAACATTTTATTCTACGAGATCACTTGAGGTGATCGATCGTCTTTCGATATTTTCATATTGTTATACAACGATCCAGTTTCTGAACTGAGATAGTTAATTTGTTTAAGGAATCAGCATTCCAGTAATTTTTATTTAAAGATCAGCAAATTTATTTTCAACATTTGTGAATTCATTTTGAATTCAGGATATATAGACATTTTCGTCTATGATGCCAGTTAAATTTTTATTAATTTAATTTGGGCGTCTTATTTTGTTGAGAAGAGACATGAAGAGAAGAAGAAAGAACATGTGATATATTGTTGAAATATCACAAAATCGTTATGAACTTGGCATCGATCTGGCAAGAAACCTTTGTCATGATATCGATGAAAGTCATAAAACTCATAGACATTCTTGTGTAGAATGGAGACATTCCGAATTTGACAATCTTTATTTTATTGGAGAAAGCTAAGATCTTTGGTTGGTTGGTTGGTTCTTAAGTTTAGGGGCTGCGACAACGCGGTCATGTAGCCCCGTGTACTTTGGGTGTGTGTAGAATCTGTCTGATAACCGGTGTTAATTGTGATGACTGTATTGGCAAGTCAAACTAACACTAGGGGCGCTGCGGTCGGTCTGGATAAGTAGGGTAAAAATACTCAATAACACGCGTTTGATATGGAACACTTTTTATTTTTCGGTTATAATCAGTAAATGTGGTCCCTAAAATAATGACAGTGTTATTTTTAATTGTATATACGTATAACTATGCGATACAGGTGATCTAATTTGTGTGTTCCACTGGATTTTATGTGTCAATTGCATATTATCAAGCACCGGTTGTCTGCTGGTATTTGTTTTTGAGCAGTTCGAGTCATGGCGCTGTTACGTTTAAAAGCTATATTTGAGTTTACTCACTGTACCATAGAATCTAGAAATTATTTGCTGCTTGGTAGGGCGAAGGGGTGAGTTTAAATTGTATTAAAACTCAGGGGAGACAGGAATTGCTTGATTTGGATGGTTAGCAGGTGGGTTTGGTGTTGAATATCGGACTGGTCGTAGGTTCTCGCAGAGTAGATATTTACTCTACGAAGTCAAATTAGTCCTAAACGGTATGACTCGTAATGGAATGGCTCGGATATCGTAGAGCGAGGTGATGGTGGTTGGTAGGGTCATTGGAAATGAACTTGGGAGCGGGGAAGTGCGGAGAAGGATACCTGACTGATGAAGCTTGGCTGTCTTCGCCTGGTGTACGCTTGGCTCGGCGAGACTGTGCTTGGCTGTCGAGGTGCGACTTGGCTCGGCGTAACAGTAAACAACCCGTCCTGTTTTCAGTGAGTGTAGTGGTGAGTGGTCCAACCCGCTCCTGTTGCCCGTATTTATTTGGTATCTTCACCTTTCGGCTATTGCTATTTGCATCTTTTGGAAAGTGATGAAAACTTATTTCCGCAGCCCTCTTATACATCGATTTACAGCCGTAAACTGAGCAATATACTTTGCTTTTACTCATTTTACACTCTATCAACGAGTAAAACTTATTACTTATGTATAAAGACTCAAAGAATTTACCACTCTCTGCTTACCAATACAAGAAAGCATATACAAACAGTCACCACGTGACAAATGTACCCTACTTGGTAAGTTTCTCATTTTTGCCGCTAGATGTCATATCAGATAGCTGGAGTTGCCAATTAGTGTGTCATCATCATCTTGCACAGTTTCCAGCCACTGGCCGGGTCTGTTTGGAACACAAGCCTCTCCAACGTCTTCTGTCTTCCCACCATCTCTCAGCCTCCACCCTTGTCCAGTCTTCTCCTCTCTTCTTCACGCTTTCTTCCACCCCCTTCAGCCACCTGTCTCTCGGTCTTCCCCTCGGTCTCTTTCCTTCCCACTTCGTCTCATGTACTCTCCTGGGTATCCTCTTCTCCTCCATTCGTTTTACATGTCCATACCATCTAAGTCTAGATTTCTCTATACCATCCTGTAATGGTTCCTCCTTCATTAATTCTCTGGTCCTCTCATTTCTTATTCTGTCCATCTTTGTAGCTCCAATACTGCTTCTCAAGAACCTCATCTCACTGGCCTGTATTTTGCTCTTCTCCCTTCCTTTCATAACCCAGGTCTCCGAGGCATACGTCAGGATAGGGACATAGTACGTCCGATATATGATCTTTTTGCTGTTCTGAGGGACATCCTTGCTCCATAACATGCTTCTCACACTCCTCCGAAATGCTTCTGCCTGCCTCCCCCGCTCATTTATTTCTCTATCGTTTCTTCCATTATCTTGTATCAGGCTTCCCAGATACTTAAAACTCTCCACTTTCTTCAGCTGTTCCCCTCCAATTGTTATTCCCGTTGTGGTTCTTTCCTTCTTCCTTGTTGTGATCACCATCTCACTCTTATTTATGCTAAATTTCATCCCATATCCTTGTATTATTCCTTCCCACACGTCCAACTGTTCCTGTACCTCCTCCTCCTTGTTTCCCCAAATCATCAAATCATCTGCAAACACCATTGCTTTCATCTTTCCGTCCCCAATTACTTGTGCCACTCGGGTCATTATGTCATCCATCACCACAATGAAAAGTAACGGTGACAGTGCACTTCCTTGTTTCAGGCCGTTTCTTTGTTCCAACCAGTCAGATCTCTCTCCTCCCACTTTCACACAGCTCACGCTTCCCTTGTACATCTCCTTTATCCTCTTTATAGTCCATTTCTCTACTCCTCTATCCTCCAGGGACTTCCATACTTTGTTTCTGCATACACTGTCATATGCTTTCTCAATGTCCAGGAAGGCCATCAGTAGATCTGTTCCATACTCATAGTGCTGTTCTTGTAACTGCCTTACAGCAAAAATCAAATCCACTGTGGACCTTCCTGCTCTGAAGCCATGTTGTTCTTCCCTCATCCCTCCTTCTATCTCTTTTCCAAAACTTTCTCGAAGATCTTTGCACAATGACTCATCAGTGTTATTCCCCGATAGTTTCTGCAATCTGTTCTACTACCTTTCTTGAAGATCGGGACAATTATTCCTTTTTTCCAGTCCTCTGGGGTCTTCCTTTCCTTCCATGCTGTCCTCATCACTCGGTACAGCCACTGTATCCCCACCTCTCCTGCTGCTCTCACCATCTCCACACTCAACTCATCCACACCCGGTGCCTTCCCTCCTTTCATCTTGTTCACTGCATCTTCCACTTCTTTCCATGTTAAGTCCTTTTCTGTTTGCAGTTCATCTTCCTCTTCCCCGATTTCTTCCTCCTCACCATCTTTTCCATTCGGGTTCAGAAGTTCTTCAAAATATTCTTTCCACATTTTCTTCAGTTCTTCCCTATTTTCTATCTCTTGTCCCCTTTTGTTCACCATTCTAACATAATCCGTAGGATCCTTCCGCCTCTTATTTTTTACCATCCCATACAGGACCTTTTTTGTACCTTCACTATCCTCCTCCATCATCTTTGTCCACTCTTCCATCCACTTCCTTCTCTCCTCAGCCACCACTCTCTTCGCCTCCTTCTTTCTTTCCTGGTACTCTTCCCTTGTCTCTACCGTCCTATTTTGATACCACCTCCTAAAGGCTGTATTCTTTTCCCTTACTATATCTTTTGTCTTCTCATTCCACCATGGTGTTTCCTTCCACCTCTTCTTACTACTTGTCCTCCCACATACTGCTTCTGCTGCACCCACTAGTGTCTTCTTAAATCTAGCCCATTCCTCTTCCACCCCTCTTTCTTCATCTGTTGGAATTCCTTCCTTTACCATTTTGAGGTACTCGACCCTTCTATCCCCTTCTTTCAGTTTCCATATCCTTATACGTCTTTCCTGGTTCTCAGTCCCTTTCTTCTCCTTACTCCCTCTCAGGTTCATTACCAGTAATCGATGGTCGCTATCCAGGTTCTCCGATGGTATAACCTTGATGTCCGTGATGTTCTTATTTAGTTCTTTCTCATACAGTATATAGTCGACCACCGACTTCCTGGTCAAGTCATCACTGTACCATGTGATTGTGTGGCTCTCTCTTTTCTTAAACCAGGAGTTCCCAACTAGCAGGCTGTTCCTCTGGCAGAAGTCCAACAGTCTCTTTCCTTCCTCATTTCTTCCACCCCAACCTTCTGGTCCTAGAACACTCTCATAACCTTGTCTTTCTCTTCCAACATGGGCATTGAGGTCCCCCATAACAATCATATTTCTTCCTACCAGCTGCTTCTGCAATTCCTCTTCAAACTCCTCCTTCTCTTCAGAAGCGCAGCCTACTTGTGGAGCATACACTTGCACTATTTCTACGGTCTCTCCCCTCAGTGCTACTTTCACTTTCATCATCCTATCACTTATTCTCCTCACTTCTTCTTTTAAACCATCTCGTACTACTACTCCCACTCCATTCCTCCATTGTGTTATCTGTCATTTCAATTTAAGTACTGCAACTTAGAATTTTTCAAATAGTTCCTACTTTTGCCGCCAAGCGCCACCGTCAACGACTACTAGGCTAAGTTCACAACTCAGCTGCTAGACGCCACCGCAGTCGGCTCTTGGCAACGAACTTAGAAACCTAAGAGCGTTGTTTACAATAACCTATCAAATTTAGCTTCACACAGGTGCAATTAGTGGAAGGATCTTTAACATGCCATAAATCTATGACATGGGACCGCCGGCTTTACTTCCCCTCCGAAGGAAGGCATACTGAGGGATTTTTAACGCTCTTAAAAAATCCGACGGCTTCGGCCGGGTTTGAACCCGCTATCTTGGGCATAGAAGCTCAGCATGCTACCGACTACGCCACCGAAGCCGCCGCTAAGATCTTTCATTCATTTAAATATTTTAGAGATTAATCTTCATGGAAGATTATCATCCGACGGTAGGGAATTCCGGAATTCCTATCTAGATTACCCCGCTGAGATTGATGTTTATCGGATATATATAAATAACACTTGTAGTTAGTTATACACAATGTGTAATATAACGTCATATTGCGACATATGTGAAGTTGAAACCAGATGAGTACGAAGAAACAGTATAGTATTTTTAGTTATTAAGTGTGTTTGAAACAGTATGTAGATATCCAAGTAACGTTTTGAGAGTTAACTCAAGGAGGTCTCACACGTTGTGTCTAAAGTCGTTTGTATGAATAAATGTAACGTGAAAACAACAGATGTAACTGTATGATATACCAGCGATTTATTATAGCAACGCTGAGGAGTATGCCAATTTTAGGAAATGCTAGTTTTGTGGAGGAGATGGTGATAACATTTATTTGTGTAATAAATTGTTTGTATTTCCATATACAAGGGTATACGAGGTGTTGTTTTCGAGGTATTTTCCGCATTGAAGTAAAGTTGTTGCATAGGCAACACTATTTGGATAAGCATTTAGCATTATGGCATCGGAAGTGAGTTATGGAGAACTCTTTTGAATTAATACACGGCTTGGATGTGGAGATGGTAGGTTTGTTCGGAAATTAAGACGGGAAACGGATATTAACGTCTGTTATGTATACTAATTATTAAAACCTTTATTAATCACGATTTAAGTAAATGCATATGTTTCACCTTTGCTGGTCGAACATATTCGACTATAAACCAAATAATGACTCAGTGCAGAAGTATTTTGAAAGTTTATGGAGATTTTGAAAGATCTTAATAATATGTGGTAAGATTTAATTTGTGATCAGAGCTAACACTCATATGTACATTAAGATAGCGAATTTATATCATTATAATAGCCCACGCTATTAATTATAACGCAGATTTATACTGTAAATAAGTTTCAAGTAATTATTTAATCAAGGGAATAATATGTTAGAAATTATAATTTGTTCAATGTTTTTGAAGTGTACTTTCTGTAAGAGTCGATGTGTTTAGTATGAATGTTTTTCATTGTTAAGAATGGATGAGGATAACTCCATCAGGTTAACATGATGTGAGGGAATGAAAGCATTGTTGTGTGAAAGTATTAACGATCTCGAGTAAGGAATGACTGTAATATTTCAAATTTTGTTAAGAGAGAATGAGATTTGCAGGGTTTGTGTGGAGAACCTGTTATTTCATTCAAGGCCAGCGCTGTGTACAAATGTGCAGAGAAGTTGTAAACATGTCAATTTATGAACGAAAACCAGCCAGTGGACTGGGAAGCAACGGCATCATTATATAACCGTGTCACATGACACAGGCACGCGTCCAGCGCGCCCCAAATGTTCTTAATAGCTTGTAAAAGAAGCCAAAACTTTGTTAATTGTTTTAACTTTTAGAAAAGGCTTAGGCCGATCCAAATTTAAGATCTGATGTATCTGGAAACACAGTGTTTCAGTGGCGTAGATGTAGGGAGGTGTGAATGAGTGTATGTATTTATTAATTACTGTTAGTTTAAGAATATTTTTGTTCGATTAGAAATTAGTTTACGTTTGTTATTAAATTGTCTAGTTCGTTTTTATACGTCGTCTTAGCGTGATTTATTTTAGATATAGAGAGAAATGATACTGTGAAGCCCACATTTCAGGTTGGAAGCTGACTACATTATCCCTGAGTGATGTCAAGGTAAGTGCTTGCCTGAGCTCAAGTGTATTTTTGTATTTCACAGTTTCATTGCAATTACTTCTGCGTATATTCTCGAAGATCATGTCGGAGCGATTTTTGATTTCTATGTTAGCTGGATGCCTTCAATTTCCGCAATCCAGCCCAGCTTCGGATTTCCGACAGATCCCTTCTCGAATATACAGGCACAGTACAGAGTGTTGGCCAGCACCTAGAAGTGCTGAGTACTCACTTCATGTGATGGAAATGCGGATGCTGCGAAGATCATTAGACATTTCTCTGCTCGACCTTGTCCCCAAAACAATGATTCGACATATAGCTGGCGTGGCTCCAATCGATGAGAAAATGCAGGAATGCAGACTCCGTTGGTATGGACACGTTGTCCGTGCACCACAAAGTTCAGTTATCCGCTCGGCCTACCATCTAACGATTGGCGGGCAGAGACAGCGTGGAAGACCGAAATTGGGGTGGCTGGACACTATTAACGCAGATTTACGATCAAGAAACTTAAAATCGCGGGAAGCATTAGATCGCAAGAAATGGCGTGCATTGATGCAAAGAGCGGACCCCGTTCCTACAGGATGATGCTAAGAAGAAGAGTTGACTCGAAACGTCGGCTTTTAATATTCCACTCGACCTAATAGCCCCAAAGCTATATAATGGATACTTTATTTTCATACTACACAGTAGAGGTTTTAATGGAGAATCGTAATCAGGTAACAATATACATTTGGCTTGGTCAATAACTGGTTTTCTTTCTCGGGTCTTTGATGGAGTATCAAATTGGGATATAAATAAGGATCAAAGGTGAATGTCCAATGATGTTATATCACCTTCTGAGTTGGGAAAATGATTAAAAACTTCCATTTTTTTTATGTTTCTTTTTTGGAACAGAATTATGTACACTTAAAAATCAAAACCTATAACTTCATTTTCTTGGCAGAAATATTGTTTTTGTTCTTTTTTCTCTTGTCAGGTTCAGTACGTGCTTTAATATGACTGGTGACCTCTTCTTGTAGACGAGCAAAAAATGCCCTGGAAGATTGGACACCCTTATCCTTGCCCTGATCTACTATCTGAAAAATAAGAATAGAGAAAGAATATAATGTTCCCTTTTTTATGTACAGTATCTTAACGTTCTAAAATATCCCTTCCTAGGTAACCAATATGAAAATGAGAGGTAGTTATATAGAAGTGTGAAAACACAAGCATTGAAAAATGAGAAGGGAATAGTCGAGACAAGTAAATTTCTTTTCTCTCTAGCCGGCGCTCAAAACTAGCCCTTATATTACTGTATATTTAGGATCATCTTACATTTAGATACATACTGTACAGTAAATGGAAAGTGAAAATTATTAGGGAAGATTACAAATAAACCAACCTTTTCCACATTTTTGTCCTTGGTAACTTTCTCCAGCATCTGGAGAGCCCGCTCCTTGCTATACTTATTCCCTAGTCCAGGTTTCAATTTCTCCACAATCTTTTCTCTGTTTTCTCTCTCCCTGTGGCGTTGTCTCTGCATTGCCTTTTTGTACCTCCTTTCTCTTCTCTTATCAGTTTTTGTACGTTCAGCTTTGCCCATCACACTACCTTTTGGTTTTACTGCAAAAAAAATGGGAACAGAATAAAATTAAGAATGTTTGAATGACTGGCAAATGAAGAAGATGTTTTACATGAGAACAAGTTATAATATTGGTAACACTGACCCAAACATGTAAGTACCACCTTTGTGACAAATATTACACATTATTTTCATAAAATTATGACAGAAGAAATACAATAGAATTATTTGTATCCTGCAACAAAAGGCTTGACTAGCATTAGTCAACAGAACAAGGAAAAAAGGAAGGAAGCTTTTAGTTTTACGTGACCGTTAATCATGCGATCATGAACCACGGGACCACCTTTTTACGTGGAATCCGAACCACAGAACATGGCATTTCACTTCAAAAAACCCACATGCATTTACCGGGAATCGAACCCGGTCCACCTTGGTGAGAGGCCAACAGCTAGACCGCTGCGCCACCATGCCCCTAGTCAACAGAATGATCAAGTTAATTGAAATTTACTAAAGATGTGTTCATATCATGCAAATAGCATTAAAAAGTACATATTATTTAGATCGTAGGCTTTCGTGGCAGGTGTCTAGTTTATCATCTAAGCTTACAGGATGGAGCCGCGTCGTGTATCGGTGATTGTTTCCCGACGTTTCGGCTGACATTGCAGCAGCCTTAATCACGGGTAGGTACGAGTTGGTGTCCGTACTCCGATACAAAGCATTAAGAAGCATGAATCTTGAGCTTTTGAACAGACTCCTGACAGCACGAGTCTACATGAAAGGTTACAAGCATCCAAACAATCAGAGTGATCATGGATCTCGCCATTCGATTGAATCACAGAGATCCCCAGGGGCTCACATCTAGTGAGAAGTGGGTTGGCGACCACGGGGCCCCAGCTGAGTCCAGCATTGCTTCCACTCACTTGTGCCGGGCTCCTCTCAGTCGACCTCATTTGGTCAACTCTTGTTCTCTTCCGACCCTGACGGTATTAAGGTATCCGAGGCCTAGGGAGTCTCTTCCTTTCCCACCTTAATTGGCCCTTGTCTCATCTTTACTGATACCCACCTTCTGCGAGAGGTCAGCCTTCTTTTTCTTTTCCTTTTACCTCCTGCCTTGTGCTCAAGGCCCTTAAGGAGGCCCCCACCACTTTTGGTGCACCCTAGATAATGCTACACCCTCAGGGGCTCACGGCTGGTGAGTTTGGGAGTCGGCGACCCCGAGGGATTCCTGAGCCGGGTCCGTTTTCCCCTTACCTTCGGGGCGGACCCTCTCCTCTCTTCATTATATTTCCTTTTCTCTTTAAGATTGCCCGTGTATCTAAATTCCCTTTTAGTGATTTTTTTTGTAGGTATTTTTAATCTACGTTGCATTTTGTAAGTTTTTTCTATCTAAATTACATCTCGCGATTGTTTTCACCCTCAATTGCATTTTGTAAAGATTGACAATCTAAATTGCTTTTTAGTAAGTCTTCCAATATGGTGGAGGGGCCTTTGTGAGTATTTTGAATTTCAATTGCATTTTGTAAGTATTTTCAACCAAAACCGCATTTCGCAAGAATTTTAAATCTAAATTGTATTTTGTTTGGTGGGCATTTTGCAAATATTTTGCTTCTCAATTGCATTTTGAGGGTATTTTGAATCTAAATTACATTTTGTCAAGAATTTTCAATCTAAATTGCATTTTGTAAGTATTGTCAATCCACATGAGTCGTTTGAATCTACCGTGCATTTTGTAAGCATTTTCAATTTCAATTGCATTTTGTAAGTATTTTGAATTTCAATTACACTTGGTGAATAATTTGGATTGGAACTGGGATCTTCCAATCTGAATTGCATTGTGTATTTTCAATTTCAATTGCATTTTGTAAGTATTTCGACGCTACATTGCATTTTGTATGTATTTTGAACCTAGCCTACATTTTGTAGGTATTTTTCAATCTATTCTTTTTGTGCATTTTTTCGTTCTAAATTCCCTTTTGTCATAACGTTTTGTAAGTTGTTTCAATCTGAGTTCCTTTTAAGTATTTTCGTCTCGCTTAATTTTCATTCTAGTTTCCATTTCATTATCTTTTTCGCTATCACCCAGATCATTAGGGGCCGATAACCTAGATGTTAGGCACCTTAAAACAACAATTATCATCATCATGAATCACATAGGATTCAGCCCGAGGAAGTAGATGCCAAAAAGAAGGCACATTATGACCCAAACATCTCTTATCATATTATGTCTATTATGTAGTCAGCCTGAAGGCTGGTTGGATCCTCAAAAAGCATGGCCGTAGGTTATGTGGATAGAAACCCACAAAAATCGAAGATAGCACTATAATGAAGTGTACTAGGCAAAGTGAAGAGTGAGGTAGTTTGTCATTGCTTTCTTCACAGGGTCAGTTCTATGAGTAGAACCTTTCACAGCATCCACAGGCACTAGCTGTGCCCTGAATGCCATACCTCAGTAGCTTCCATATAATCTCAGCCATGAATGAGACATAGGTAAAAAGCCACGTAATGCTCTAAGCCAACAGGCAAATGCACGTGTACTGCATTCATCAACAGATGGCAACAGACCATATTATTGTTATTGTCTTGGAAACTTCGACTGTGATGGAGATCATGATTGGTGCATGATATAAGGTTCCAAAACTATTGCACTAGATCTAAATTAGATTGTTTTATCCATTGGAAGGATTAATTTTTACCATACTGAATCATCTTTACTCTGTAGTATTGGTTTATCCATATTCCCAGTTTCTTCAGCTGTTTTTATTGCTCTTTTTTCTCTTCTTAGTTTTGTGTACTGCAGGTTTCTTAAAAAGTTTTCAAGTTTTGTTGTAGGCTCCATTTATTAGCCTACCTTTCACATTTTGCAAAAATTATTGAAAAGTATAATTATGAGATCAATGTGGTGTGAAGTGTGTCTATCTATCTATCTATCTACGAGGGCTATTCCAAAACCAAGGTCCGGTTAAAAAAACATCCAAAATCAAAATTGTTTCCAAAACAATTGTTTTATTGACATTCCTTAAGTCTTTCTCTATTTTTCAACATAATTTCCATACTTATTTACACATTTGTCACATCGTTCCACGAGCTTTTGAATGCCTAAGTCGTAGAACTCGGCCGCCTGCGAAGCTAACCAGTCTTGAACAGCTTCTTTCACTTCATCATCTGTGTCGAAGCGCTTGCCGCCAAGAAACTCCTTTAGGTAGCGGAACAGGTGGAAATCACTTGCCGCCAAGTCCGGACTGTATGGTGGGTAGTCCATCTGTTCCCATCCAAATTTCTTGATTAGAGTTTGCGTGTCATTCGCAGTATGGGGTCTGGCATTGTCATGCAACAACAACACACCAGACGACAAAAGACCACGTCACTTATTCTGGATTGCACGTCGAAGTTTAGTCAGGGTAGCGCAGTAGGCGGCTTTATTGATCGTTGTCCCTGAAAGAGTGAATCGCCAATCTTAACGAATTTTGTCGTCAACCGGATGAACCAACTCGTCTGAAATCACTGATGGTCTGCAAGAGGGGGGTTCATCGTGCACATTTTCCCGTCCTTCATTAAAGGCTCGCACCCACTTGCGCACTTTACTGTCCACTCATTATGTTAGGACCTTACACTTCAGTAATCTGCCGATGAATTTCTGCCGCAGAAATGTTTCTTGCAGACAGAAACCGTATCACTGCCCTTACTTCACAATCGGCGGGCTGATTAATTGTCTTAAACATTGTGAACTGACACTATCAACAGCACACAACAACACTAACAACGCTACTGGCGGCATTTGCCGCGCAAGGCATGCCAGGAGTCGGCGCGCATGCATGTTTTGCCCTTGGCGCAGCTTTCAAATATTTACGGTGAATCAGACCTTACTTTTGGAATTACCCTTGTATCTATCAATCGACTCCTAAATGGCAGCAGCTACCAAAACCAAATTTGGTATGAGTGAAGTTCAATGCCATAACATTTCAACACTACGAGAAAAAACACTGCTGCCAACTGCTCAAAAACTAACACAATTGAAATTTGAACTCAAGGCTGGAAAAAAAAAAAAAAAAAACAGAAAGTATGCACGAAAACAGTTCCACACTTGTCTCACATATAGGCCACAATATTGTACATCCATTTTGAGCAACATACATGACAGTGTTGCCAAAATAATTCAACATGCATGGTTTAACTGTATGTAACTTCCATACTAACATGGATTTCACCAAGTTTTATGTGTCCAATCAATGCTTCAAGATATATTACTATGTCAATACTACCAACATAATCCAAGCACACTTATAGATTCAGTGTTTAACTGCATGTACCTTCCATATCAATTACTGTAATTTCTAACATTGTATGTATCAAGAGATATAATTATATGTATTTTCAAACTACACAAGCCACCAACTATCTAATAGCCCTAGACCCTCAACATGTCAGAATTTATGTAAGGAAACCAATTTTATGTTCGACCCTGACTATTATATGTCAGAAAACTGTACTATAATGATGCTCATTGTAACACTATTTTTCATTATGAAACAGTTTCTCCCACCAATCAGAGCTCAAGAAACAGTTGTTTGACCAATTAGATAATTAGATGCGCTGAGTTCCACAGCCTTCTTATTTAAATTTCACTGCCTGGCCTAGTGTCATAGTAGGGTAATCGAGGAGGCCAAGGTCAAATACAAGGCATTCTCTGCGTCTCATGCGCTCTGTTCAGTACATAAAACTGGCGAAATCTCGACAGATATTTATGAATATTTATGTTCGAACATAAAATAGTTATAATAATTATCGTCGAACATAAACAGTCGTAAGCAACTCGCCTATAATGGTAATTAAGACACTCGTATGGAAATACATACTAGTGTCTTAATTATTGCCATTATAGGCTCGTTGCATAATGTGCTATTAAATATGGCACATTAAAACACAAAATATACCTGAAATACTGTGGCCTAAATAATTTTTGTTGCCAACATGATTCCATTGACAAGGAATGTTCAAGAGGTGGTGAATCATGAACTTTCATACCCTGTATTTCGAAAGAAAGTACCTGCCGCCGCGGGCTCTTAATGGCTAGATTTTGACAGCTAGAGTAACACGTCGCCAGCGCATTGTTCATTCATTCAGTCGCTTGTTAACCGTCTGTGTCGGAGTTCCTTTCATTGACTTTGTTTCGTTTACTTTTACTTCGCTGAGGTTCGACCCGAGGACAAGACACATGCCGTACAGCATGTACTGAAAGAAATACTGAAGGCTACTAAATGAGGAGTTCTGGATATCGCGGTGGATGAAATTATTATTAACCTTGGCAATTCATCAAGCTCTGACGAAGACAATGATGGTGGTGGTGGTGGTGGTGGTGATGATGATGATAAGGACATGGAAGGTGCCGAACCCTTGCCAATCGATTGAGGATGATTTATTGGTAATTTCCCAATTTCCCTTGTGGCAGTCTATAACAGAGCACAAGCTATTATTTCCCGTCATAGTGTTAAAATTACCACCTGTCATCCAATAGCCTACAACTCGACAATGTAAAAACAAGGCAAGAATATCATCACAGAGTGGTTTGTTTGAGTGCTCGGTGCTAAATATTCCTGTACCTTAACATTACTTTTGTATTATCACGAAATCTATTATTAACCGTAAAGAGTCGCGATTCAGTGGGTGTGCTTGGTGTTATCATGATCTGTTGTTTCTGTCAACTACTGTACTGTATGCTGTGAACGACCTCCACCCACACTCTTTTCATATTGAAGGATAATCATTGCACGGTGAGTGTTGATATATTCATCACATTAATTTGTATTAGCTGTAGAATGTTTGCCCTCTTTGTCGTATTTATTGAATTGAATACCGGCGATAAAGGTAGCATAGCTTCCATATGTAATTTATTACAGTATTCATCTAAGTACCGTATTTCTCTATTTGAATGTCCTCGACGTTGACTCAGGATCAACTTTTAAAATATATTATGTATAATCACGCCTAAATAATGTCCGAAGTGTAGCCCTGTGTATTATTCGAATCAGCTGATTTACAACAACAATAAAGCTTGGCAACGAAGCTCAACTGTTCCAAGCTCCCGCCATATCCATCACGTTCTTTCTTTCGAAATACAGGGTATAGTAGGCTCTATAGATCTTCATAAAACTTGATTTAAAAAAAACTTACTTTGTATTTGATTGTTTTTCTGAGGTTTAAGTTTTTGTTATTTTTCTCTTTTGTTGAAAATTCATAGATTATATTTTCTTGTTAGTAACTAACTTACAATGAAATATGTGATTGTAGTATACTTTATTATGGCAGCCTTCAAATGAAGGAAGTAAATAAAATAACCTCTGATTGATAACACTGAAACCGCAGTTCACTTTATCCAAACTGCTAGCTACTGAATGTTCAATACCATGAGCATGTCTTAACGAGAAGGTGTCTGATGTATGACCTTTCTTGCAAGCAAAATTCCAATTGTCCTGTGGCATAGCCGTGCTCATTAAATCGTGCACCACTAATGCGCGGGCAGTTGCAGCAAGTCTGGAGATCATACGTTCGAATCCTGGCGCTGACAGCGGCTCCTGAGTGCGGTTTTCACCTGGGGTTTTCCACACTCCCTCCAGGCAAAGCCGGGATAGTACCTTATTTCAAGTCCCAGGCACCTACCTCATCCCTGTCCCTAATATAGTTCCACACACTACGACAGTCATCACATAAATACAAGTTATCAGACAAATTCAACACACACCCAACTACATGTGGCTGATGACCAAGATGTTCCAAGCCCCTAAATTGAATTAACAACAAAAAAGTCCACTTGTTTAGAAATTACGGTTGAGAGCCTTATATGAGGGATTCTACAGTAAAACAAATGGATGGAAAAATAGTAAATAAATAGTTGTTCCATTAAGGGGCTTGAGACATTGTGGTCATCAACCTCATGTACTTTGGTGGGTGAAGAATGGGTCTGACAGCCTGCATTATTGTGGTGCCTGTATTAGTGTGTGTACTAGTGATTGGGGATAGGATTGGAAAAAAGGCAGCTGTGCCCTCAAGTACAATCATACCATTTACCTGGAGTAGAAATTAAAAACCATGATAATAAACCATTTTGAAATGGTAGGGGGAACTATTTGTGTATCCCCTGTACATTTACATTGTTAGTGGATGGAATAGTATAAGATGATGATGTTGGTTCATTTAAGGGTTTTGCAACATCATGGTCATGTAGCCCCTTGTACTTGGGTGTATGTGTGAAATCTGTCTGACAACCTGTGTCAATGTGGTGGCTGTAGTAGTGAATAGTATTAGAAATTAACCCCAAATTAAGAAGCTACTCAAGTAGCTGACTTGAAAGAATCAGCAAAAGATAATACTGTACCTTTAACTTCTTCAGGTGCAAGTAGTGTTGCATCACTTGTTGCCACAGGAGCCACTTCTTCCATACTAATTGCTGGCAGATTGCTGATTACTTTAATTTCTGGTGCAACCTAAAAATATAGACAAAAGATATTGCACTTATTGTACGCTGAGAGAATAACATTTTTAAGGATAAAATGGACATCCAGTAATATAAGAAAAAGGGTTGCAATATTGTGCACTTCTTATTGAACATTTTGGTGGCAACAGGATACCTAATCCATATTTCCATATATACCAACTATAAGACAAGTTTTTTTTAAATGAACTTCAGAATTTTTAAAGTTGGGTTTTACCTTATATTCAGGGTCCAAGAAAAATGTACTCGAGTTTGATTTGTGGTGCACAAAAGCAAGAACATACTGATGCTAACAATAGTCTACTATGAAGAGGTCACCTGGGTGATCGAGCTCGTACCTTTACTTTTGTGCACCTCATTTGTTTTACACAAAATGTACCTAACCCGGGAGAGGTCGCATTGACTCGTCGGAAATGAGAGGTTGCGCTGGGTCTTTTAGACCAGGTTGTTTCAAATGTTGCATTACTTCACTGTGATGATTATTTCCTAGTTTTGTATTTATTTGTTATGATTTTTGTTTGTTTTTGGGATTTATTTTGTTTTAAATTTATTTTACAGGGAATCTTCTGGATTTTTGCTAATTAAAAAACATGTTACAAAATTTGCTGAAAATCATAATACAGTCATATTCATTAAAACTGTGAACTAAACAACTATTTCTAATAATGATAGAGCAATAACTGCAACAACAATACTACAAAAAACGTTTGTAATAGGCTGCACTATGGGCACTTCAGTTCCTCATTCGTCGTCACCATCTTCCGTTGCGCATGCGACACATGTTGAAACTGTGTGCTCCTTGCACATGACTGACATGTGCTGCACTGGGTTTGCGCTAATCACAGTAGGCACAACGACCAGGTCCGGTTTCCCGCCTTGATACTGCAATCTGTTCACATTCCATTTCAGTTGGTTCACAGTGCTCTTTTAGAATGCTGCCTATTCTCATCTTCATCTTCCCGGATAGGCAATAAATTGTTTCTCGATATTGTAAATATTCTAGACACAGTTCCCAAGGGACCTCCTTCAGAAATTGTCGTCGAATTATGAATGCGTTTATTCCAGCAACATTCAATAACCCATACAATACAGTGAGCGGCCATCGACAGCTTGTCCTTGAAATTGAATAGGTCCCTTTCAGTTCATCGACAGTATCCAAGCCTCCCTTCGTCATGTTGTAGATGGTTAGAAGTTCAGGCTTGCTGGATTCTCCAGAACTCTCATCGATTGTGTCAGAATCATGGAAAGTGGAAATCAATAGGATGGCCTTATTTTTCTTGGAAGCATAAGAGAGCAACATACAGTAAACTCTAAATCCAAAAATACTGCTGTTGACTGGCATTTTTGGTGCAATAAATATGGGAGGAATCTCTTTCTTACTTTTTCGGAGTGTTCCGACAATATTGTTAGACGGTGGTTTTCAAGAAGAGAAATGGCCAGGGGGAGGAATATATCAATTGTCACATTCCTCCCACTGCCTGATATTGGCTGTAATATTCTCTCAACAATGGCTCGTGGTGAATTTTCACTTCTAAAGGGTCCTTCGGGTTGTTGACCAGGATAAATTTCTATATGAGCTGTGTAATATGTTCTGGCACAAACTAAGGCAAAAATTGTTGTTGCCATACTTGGTCGGTTTGCTTGGTATATATTGACGAAAAACTAATTTCCCTTGAAACGACTCGAGCATTTCGTCCATTGTACAATATTTACCTGGTGAATATGCCTGCGAGCATCGATCATCAAAAGCCTGAAATATCTCACAGATTTTAGAAAGATGATCTGATTGAGTTCTCTTATCTCTGTCATGAACCTTATAGAATCTCATACCTCTAAGCAAAAATTTGAAGCGACACATATTCATAGTCATTCAGAATATTTCTACACCCGGCCCATCTGTTGCCCACATTTCTTCAAGATTTTGATGCGATGAACGAAGAACGCCTGCAAGGTAAAGCAGCCCAAACACAGCTTTCATTTCTTGAACATCTGTAGAAAGAACTTCACATTCTCTCTTTTCGATTTTGGAGTCCGGAAAATAAATACTCCAAGCTTCTACCGGAGAGCGAGCATTGCCCTTGGGTCCAGGTAGGTGTGAAATTAGATTGCGCCGGCGTGTCCTTCCCCTTCGTTGAGAGGAATGTACTTGCCATGTTGTAACACCTTTAGCCATGTACGCTGGTCTAGCATTACTAGTACTGCTTTCGGTAGAGGCAAAAAATGGTGTGTTCATCCACAGATTCCTTTGAGTCTGTGTTGTGTTCACTACAAGACAAGTTGTCCTCAGCACTTTCATCATCATCATCATCTTCAAAATCCCCTGCTCCCTGTTGTTCTACGTCACACAGTTCCTTTCGTACTCTGTCTTGTTGCACTCTGAGTACTTCGTTTCTGTTCCGTTCTTCTTTCTCCACACTCTCTAAGAGCGTCCTAATTCTATATTCTTCTTCTTCTTCGGAGTCATACATAAAATGCAAAACTCAACAGGTCGCGTGTGGTGGAAAAGACCAGGTCTGGTATAACTGGTGAATAGTTCAACTTACTACGCAAAACTGGACTGGCGGACAGCAGAAAACTGTTGCTAATACTCTCCGCGACAATTAGATGAAGTATGGTGGTGGGAGCGTGCAGCAAACAACAATGGTGACGTGAACAATACGAATCTGGTCTAAAAGACCGCAACGCATCCTCTCCCGGGTTAAATACTGCAATGAACATATTGCATACAATAACCAGTATGCAAATACAGTATAAATTATTGTAACAAATTCAATAGCGATCTAATTCGACCCAGTCATCAATGTAGCAGTGAAGTGGTGCATTTCCGGGCATGAGTTCTCCATGCAAATGCAACCCCTAGAAAGTGTGTAACGTATTGGCCAGAAAATAAGCCGCACTTTTTATAAAAATTATTTGGGTAAAAAATCTGGGTGCAGCTTATATTCGCTACCGACACTTTTATATGTCATGTACAGGGTGTCCGAGAAGTCCCCGTACCCCTTCGTCAAAACATTATACTGTATAGTGGAATACTTACATATAAAACTATGTATCTAGGGGATCTGTATGTGCACCAACAAGCCTTACACTGAGTTCTATCCGTCTCCAAGTCCTCATTGACATCTTGCAGAGCATCTCAGGAGTTACGGTACGAAAGGCTTCCTCCACACTTTGGCGCAATTCTTCATTAGTCGTGTACCGACGTTGAGCCACATGGGACTTGATTATTCCCCATAGTGAGTTGTCTGGCGAGGTAAAGTCCGGGCTTCATGGTGGCCATTTCAAATCTCTTTTGATGTGGTCATGCATTGTTGACCACGGTATTTAAAGTTCAGCTGCTCTTTTGCGAATGGATTTAATTGGAGACTGCTCAATTGATTGAGCGACGGCGGCACATGTTTCTTCCCGCATTTTCTTACGTCCACTACACTTTGACACTGCCTGAAGCAAACGCACATTTCTCCCAATCAAGCACAGTAGTTTTACGAGGTGGGGGCTTGCCAAAGCGATCTCTAAACGCACTCATTATCACGGTCATTGTTCATGCACCCATACACACGCTGCTAATCGCTCCACAACAGTGTAGCTATGCCCGCTACGTCAACCATGGCTTCACAACTGAAATGAGACTGACAATAACGCTTTTGAGAGCATCAAAGCAGGGATACCAATAAAACAACTACTTAATTCCCCAATTATACAAACTCAATTATCCATGTCATAATATAACAAAATAATAATATGAAACAAGGGGTAAGGTGACTTCTCGGACACCCTGTACTGTTTAAAAAGGAATGCTCATTAGCAACAATACAGTCTGTAAGAGAAACTAGCGGCATTTATTGACAACAATGCAAACGTTTGTTTTGGTGGTGACATTGTTATTTGGTAACACAGAATTGGTTCGTAAGCTTGAATAATCTACAGTAGCTTAAACTCAGTAAGATCTGTAAGAAAGCCTGTTTAACGCAGAAATGAGCCATCATTGACCAGTACAGCGAAAAGCTTCATCAAGCAAAGGAATTCAGCGAGCTTATGATGCAGCCTTCAAACTTGCAGTTGTGCGTTATGCCAAAAGCACAACCAACAGAGAGGCTGGAAGAAAATACGGATGTCAGAAAAAAGGTTTACATGTTGGTAAGTCATCATCATCTTGCACAGTTTCCAGCCACTGGCCGGGTCTGTTTGGAACACAAGCCTCTCTAACGTCTTCTGTCTTCCCACCATCTCTCAGCCTCCACTCTTGTCCAGTCTTCTCCTCCCTTCTTCACGCTTTCTTCCACCCCCTTCAGCCACCTGTCTCTCGGTCTCTTTCCTTCCCACTTAGTCTAGTGTATCCTCCTGGGTATCCTCTTCTCCTCCATTTGTTTTACGAGTCCATACCATCTAAGTCTAGATTTCTCTATACCATCCTGTAATGGTTCCTCCTTCATTAATTCTCTGGTCCTCTCATTTCTTATTCTGTCCATCTTTGTAGCTCCAATACTGCTCCTCAAGAACCTCATCTCACTGGCCTGAATTTTGCTCTTCTCCCTTCCTTTCATAACCCAGGTCTCCAAGGCATACGTCAGGATAGGGACATAGTACGTCCGATATATGAATATATGAATATTTTTGCGGTTCTGAGGGACATCCTTGCTCCATAACATGCTTCTCACACTCCTCCGGAATGCTTCTGCCTGTCTCCCCCGCTCATTTATTTTTCTATCGTTTCTTCCATTATCTTGTATCTGGTTTCCCAGATACTTGAAACTCTCCACTTTCTTCAGCTGTTCCCCACCAATTGTTATTCCCGTTGTGGTTCTTTCCTTCTTCTTGTTGTGATCACCATCTCACTCTTATTTATGCTAAACCTTCCTGACAGGATCTTTTGAACTACAAGGATATAAATCAATACATGCTTATGCCAAATCAAAAGACAGAGGTAGGCCAGAGGGAGGTGTCTCCATCATGATAAAACCCACCATAGGAAGGATCAAAGAGACAATAAAGGACGACAACAAAGTCATTGTGAAAGCATACAAACTAACCATAATAGGCATGTACATCACCTATGGAACATCCTCTGATGACACAGTGGAACAGATAACATCTGCAATAGCACAAACGAAGACAGAAAAAAATGTAATAGTTGCAGGCGACTTTAACTGCAGAACAGATAAACCAAACAAAAAAAAACAACATTCCTTGACATACTACAAGGAGAAGGATACAACCTGATCAACAATCCGAGTGAAATAACTTACATCGCGCACAACGGAGCTAGCACGATCGACCTGGTCTTTTACCGAGGAAAGGATATCTGCGTCACAATGCAACAAGGAATCTGGAAGACGTCTTCAACCCCACTGACCAAACACGTCCCAATCCTCACAAGCCTCATACTAACCACGGGACACAGACCAACAATGCCGAATATGCATAAGCCCCTCAGAAAACTGGACACAGATGTGCTAGCGAGCAACACACGAGCTCTAAAACTGACCTACAAGGTAATAACATCAACCTCACTATGTCCACAATACAAGAAGCCCTAGCCGCAGCAACAATACCAAACAAACAACGAAAGGGGAAACCATGGTTTGACACAGAATGTTACCAGCAAAGAAAAACCACGCTAGAGGCACTACACCAAGCGAAAACCTCTCTCTCAAAAGACCTATTAGAAGAATACTCCAAAAGGAGAAAATCCTACAAACAACTACTAAAAGACAAACAAGCGAATTTCATCGAAATGCAAGCCCTACAAGAAGCAGAAGAAGCACAAAAAGACCCATTTATCACTCTAAAAAGAAGATACAACAGAACATCTGGAGAAGTTCAAATGGAAACATGGGAGGAACATTTTTCAAGGATCCTGAATAAAACCGAAGGAAACACATCTCATGAAACAGGCCCTCCAAGAGACAGTAAAGAGATCACATTATTCACAATAAATGAAGTAAAACAGCAATAAAAGAATCTAAAGATAGGAAGGCAGCAGGCCCCGACGGAATATGCAACGAAATACTGAAAACTTCGACAGAAATTCTTGCAGAGATATGGACAGACCTATTCAACAAGTGCCTGGCCTCAGGTGAGATACCTGACGAGTGGCGAAAATCTACTATCAAAGTACTCTACAAAGGAAAAGGAGAAACAACTGATCCAAACGCATATAGAGGTATAGCTTTAGAAAACAACATCTTCAAAATCTATACAAAACTGCTAACCAACAGGCTGTCCGCAACAATAGACCCGAAAATACCCGAACAACAATTCGGCTTCAGAAAAGGAAGATCCACCATACAGGCCATAGGAAATCTAATGAACGACATCTACCAAGCCCTAAGAATACCCAAAGGCAAATTCCACACTGTATTTATTGACTACACCAAAGCCTTCGATCTACTGGAAAGAACAAGACTTCTAAACAAACTCGAAGACCTTGGCGGAAAGAATGAGATCACAATAGCAAAAAGAAACATACTGACCCACAACAAAGTCGTAATACAAGACGGAGAGGCAACTTCGAAGGAAATCACGCAAACAAACGGCGTACTACAGGGGACCTAATGAGCCCTATACTGTTCAACATCGCCAGAGCAGATATCACTAAAATAATTGAAAACACCAAAACAGTGTCATTATATATGTACGCAGATGATATGGCCCTGGGTTCATCTGACATATCGGAACTACAAGACACCTTGGATGCTCTCCACACTTGGGCGCAAGAAAACGAAATGTTAATTAACCACAGTAAGACGGTCCACATGGTATTTCGGAAAGGAGGAAAACTAGCAACAAATGACGAGGTAAAACTCGGAGATAACGACATCAAAAAAGTTAATACCTTTAAATACCTAGGGATGACACTCCAGACCACATGCAACTCATTCAGGGTCCATATACAAGAAAGAGCTGCTGCCGCCATCAGAGGAATGTTTGAAATCAAAAACATCACCAAACTCTCTCTACAAACAGCCATTGCGCTATTTCATGCCAAAATATCTCCAGTTATAACATACCGCATTGAACTAATATGGGAAAGACTAACCCTAACGGACCTTACCAACCTTGAGAAAATCAAATCGAGATATTTGAAGAGAGCACTTGGAGTAGCGAGAACGACCAAGTCCAGACTGGTATATGAACTGGCAAGGGAACCGTTCTACATAGAGGACCTGAAACTCAAGCTGCTCCTACCTCACACCAAGCAAGTATCTCAATTAATAGAGCTAAGGAAACAAAAAACAAGAGAAATACCCGAAGACTTTTACGCTACAGACGCCATGATTGACAGGAGATGGGCAAAAGCGAACCAAGAACTGCGATCGGTGCTAACCAGACTTTCAGTGCACGGCTATCACCACAAGATATGTAGAAATGACAAATTTCACGAACCAAACAATGCATGTGTATGCGTACTATGCAACGAACATTGTGAAAAATACCACCTAACTAAATGTCGTAAGAGGACAAAGTCAATCATTGACTATAGCAAAGACTAGAGCTAAATATATCAAACATTGTACATAGGATATAAGTCTTTATGTATGCACATTTGTGCGCATTGTATATAATAATTTAT
This sequence comes from Meconema thalassinum, assembly GCA_946902985.2. Classification (NCBI taxonomy): domain Eukaryota; kingdom Metazoa; phylum Arthropoda; class Insecta; order Orthoptera; family Tettigoniidae; genus Meconema; species Meconema thalassinum. Next base: position 793,346,260 of record OX336390.1, read on the forward strand.
GCTAAATTTCATCCCATATCCTTGTATTATTCCTTCCCACACCACGTCCAACTGTCCCTGTACCTCCTCCTGTTGGTAAGTACAAGAAAATAAATGTATTTTCCGTTAATCCAGATATGGCTTATTTTCGGGCATAAACGTTATTTCTTTTCTCCTCTTCAAATATTAAGGGTGCGGCTTATATGCGAGGAGGGCGGGGTGGGGGGCGGGCACCTTATTTTTGGGCCAATACTGTATAACAGGAATTTCGGAACACTATATATCTATGTCACTTACTAATCTTAAGTTTGGGTGAATTGTGATAACTTGCATGAAGACGTAACAAAACTGGTTTGGGTGACAGAAGCAGCAAGTGACTGCATGTCATACTCCAGCTTTTAGTTACCCCAACCATACGACTTGCCCCCCACTTCTTATAGCTTAAGGGGGTGTGGTGGCGCAGCGGTCAAGATCACATAAAACTACAATCTTCCTTTTTTCTTATAGCTTATTGCCCTAGATTCTTAGCCTCTAGCTCTGTCACTCATCTTCAATCGTCCACAGCTGAGGAATCACGGTGTCAACATGGAGGGCAAACCCCTACCTTACAAACTGCCTCCCTCTTCTTAAATATATTATGTTCTCTGAATCTAAGACTCAAAGTACAATTCCGAACAGGATTAAGGTATTCAGCATCAAGAGAAGAAAATATTTCTCATTGATTTGGCACATTTCTGTAAATAAGCTTTCTGTCAAAACATTTTGAATTTTTGGCTAACACTTAGTAGTTATCCTGGATGAGGTATATTCATGACCAAATATACCCTCAGTTTAATTTTTGCATGTTTGCTGTTTGTCTTGGGTTGGCATCAAAACTACTGGAGCAAATGACAGGAAAATTCGTATTTGCATAGAAGGCACTCCTACAATAAAACTAGGCTACACAATATTTATGTATTACAAAGGGATGAGGAAGTCTCAAATACTGGCAGTAAGGCAATTGTGTAATTTATATACAGTACATCTCTTTACATGGCAAATCCAGGTAAAAAAAAAGGGCTTGGTGAATCACTTCTTTCCACTATTCTGAGAATATTGTGAGGTTAGAAGTGCAAGGGGTAGATTCTCTCTATCCAAACGTCATCCTCACCTGCACGTGGTACACCCTGCTCCATACTGACGAGGCTCTGACGACCGAATAACTCCCGGGATAAGGAGTTCCCCTCTCTCCTGCCAACGGCTTATGTAAGGCGGATGAGCAGATTGAGGTTAGGGCACTCTCTTGCCCTTGAGATGGGAAACTATCTCTTAAGGCGGATGAACCAATAATGGTCAACGGCATAGAAGACCTCAACGGTGGACCAAGCGCATGAGCAACTAGTATTGCCCGAACGGTTGGGAAGGAAGATGAAGGCTGCAACAGTCCAGGACCACCAGTCGTCATAGCTTCTATGCCACTGGATAAAGGCCCTGTATCTGTCAAGTACTGTGTGTCTGTTGATGTGCAACAACATGCCCACATTAAAAGATGTCACGCACAGGCGTCTTCTAAACAACGAAGGAAGGATACAAAATCTATTCGCCAATTAATCACAAGTCCTGCGGCGATCGGGGAGTTGTGAGGGGAGCAGGATTGTGTTGTCTGGGAGCTCCTAGTGATGAACCGGCACGTAGGCGACGAATGTGTGATCTTCGCTTTGCTTGAGGATGGGCTGTAGAGCAATTCGTATGCTGCATTCGTGACTAAGCAGGCCTGTTTAGGATCCACTCTGCTTACCCTGAATGGGGGGGGGCTAAAAAAGGTGCCCTAAAAATAGTCAGCCTAATATCACCCGACTGGATAACCGCGTTCAGAGGGTACACCACAAGCGGTCGAACCACAATGAAAATTAATTTTGCTACATGGAATGTCCGTACTTTGATGGACAATGACACACATAATCGACCACAAAGGCGAACGGCAATTGTTGCCCGTGAGCTGAAAAGATTCAACATTCATATTGCCGCACTCAGCGAAACAAGGTTAGCCAATGAAGGACAACTGAAGGAACATGGAGGTGGCTACACTTTCTTCTGGAAAGGGAAAGACACTGAAGATCAACGTATTCATGGAGTTGGCTTTGCCATTAAGAACGAGCTTGTCAACCTTCTCGATGAACTTCCACATGGTATAAATGAAAGGCTTATGACACTACGACTAAAGTTAAAAAACAGCCGACGAGCGACTGTAATTAGTGCATATGCTCCAACTCTCACCTCTGATGATGAACAGAAGGAAGTATTTTACTCTCAACTTGATGTGATCTTGAAGGATATACCGCAATCTGATAAAATCATCCTCCTAGGAGACTTCAATGCTCGCGTTGGAAGAGACGCAGCATTATGGGCTGATGTTATTGGAAAAGATGGTGTTGGGAAATGCAATTCTAATGGGACACTCCTTCTATCCAAGTGTTCTGAACATAGCCTCATAATCACAAACACACTATTCCGACACAAGGACAAATTTAAGACTTCATGGCAGCATCCTAGATCAAAACACTGGCACCTACTTGATTACGTGATTGTGCGAGCAAGAGACAAGCGTGACGTACTACTCACAAGGGCTCTGACAAGTGCTGATGACTGCTGGACGGATCATCGATTAATAAGATCTGTAATGACTCTACAAATTCTCGAAAAGCACAGAAAACAGAGAAAGCACATCAGGCGCAGGGTGAACACCGAACGTTTACAAAACGTTACTGCTAAAAGGAAGTTTCATGAACTTCTGAATGAAAAGTTACCAGATAATTACCCTGAAAAGGTTGAGGAACATTGGCAAACAGTCAAGGCTGCTATACTCTCAGCGTGTGAAGAATCGATTGGTTTCGTCAAGACGAGGCTTGCTGACTGGTTTGATGAGAATGATGCAGAAATCCAGAATGTTATTGATAAGAAGAGGAAAGCATTCCATGCATGGCAAGCCAATCCAACTTCTATCTCCAAACAGCAACTGTATAAAGATGCAAAGGCTGAAGTGCATAGGAAAACTCGGGTTTTGAAAAATCAATGGTGGATCTCCAAATCCCGTGAAATGCAGCATCTAGCCGAAACAAATAATACTCATGCTTTCTTCAAAGCAACAAGAACTATATATGGGCCACATTATCATGGTTTGAATCCTCTGCAGTCTAAAGATAGCACGGAACTTCTTAGAGACACAAACTCCATTAATTCCCGTTGGAAAGAACATTTTGTAGAGCTACTCAACAGGGACACACAGGTTGATAATAACATTTTCACCCGACTTCATCAGAGACCTCCTAAAGACCACCTTGATGATCCTCCGCCTCTATCAGAAATTGAATCTGCCATCAATCAGCTCAAAAACAATAAAGCATCAGGCATGGATGGGATTCCTGCTGAGCTCTTTAAAGTAGGGAATACTACTCTAGTTCATCACATACACCAACTCATACTTAAAATATGGACTACCATTACCATACCTAAAGACCTAAGGGATGCCTTGATAATAACCATCTTTAAGAAAGGTGATAGGGCACAATGTGGTAATTATCGAGGTATATCGTTGCTTTCTGTTGCTGGTAAAATCCTGGCCAACGTCTTATCCAACCGTTTGAAGCCGTTGGCCGAAGAAATACTGCCTGAAACTCAGTGTGGCTTTCGACCTAATCGAAGCACAACTGATATGATCTTCTGTGCTAGGCAGATGCAGGAGAAATCCAGAGAGCAAGGACGCCCTCTATATATGGCTTTCATAGATATTGTTAAAGCATTTGATTCGGTCAATCGAGAAATGCTATGGAGGATTCTTGTCACACTTGGCTGCCCCCCAAAATTCATTCAAATTCTTCGATTACTACATGATGATATGAATGGCACGGTCCTTAACAGCAATGGCCCTGGAGAGCCATTTAAGATTACAACGGGTGTCAAACAGGGATGTGTGATTGCCCCCACACTCTTTTCAATATATGTTAGTGTTGTACTAAATTTGGTCCAAGAAAAGATTCCAAAGGGTGTAGAAATTATATCCAGGACAGATGGAGGTTTATTCAATCTCAACAGATTACGTGCAAAAACTAAAGTGTCAGCTACATCCGTTCTTGATCTCCAGTATGCTGATGACAATGTCATCTTAGCAAATTCTGATGAAGATCTTCAAACCACCCTGAATGTGTTCAATGAGGCATACAGAAGCATTGGTCTGGACATAAACACCAATAAAACACAGGTTCTTCATCAGCCTATATCACATGACAGGGCTACTGCTCCTGCTATCATGATTGATGGACATAAACTAAAGAATATAGATCATTTTCCCTATTTGGGTAGTCACCTATCAACAAATGCGAACATTGACGCTGAGATTCAACACCGCCTCCAATGTGCCAGTGCAGCCTTTGGTCGTTTGCTCGTTCGCGTGTTTGACAACCACGACATTAGCATTCTAACAAAATTATACGTTTATCAAGCTGTTGTAGTTCCCACTCTGCTTTATGGCTGCGAAACCTGGGTTACTTACAGAAGGCAAAGACCGGCGCACTAACACAAGTGTTTTAGAGGAAGCTAGCACTATTAGTATAGAGGCTCTCATTATAAAACACCAACTTCGATGGACAGGACATGTAGTTCGCATGCCTGAGTCCCGCCTCCCAAAACAAATCTTATATTGCCAGCTGAATGTCGGTCAGAGAAAGCAGGGTGGGCAACAAAAACGCTACAAAGATGTTCTGAAGACCAACTTGAAGAAATGTCAAATTGATACAGGTAACTGGGAAGCTGTCGCATACGACCGATCAGAGTGGCGCCGCAACGTCCATCAAGGCCACTTGTACTTCGAACAAGAGAGAAGAAGGCTTCTGGCTGAAAAAAGAAAAGCCAGGAAAGAGCGCATGATTCGCAGAATGATCAACCCCCAAGATCCATTGGCTGCTCAAGACCTTGTGTGCCAATATTGTGGAAGAGTCTGTGGTTCTCGGATCGGACTGTACAGTCACCAAAGAACTCACGCAATATGATTAGGCCTAATGTTGGATTACAGCGAAGATTTACATAAATGTAACTTGGAAGACAATCATACTCGTATCACGAGTGATAGCCTAAATAATAATAACTCCGTCCTGAAGTGGATACATCCAGTGAAGGAAGTGGGAAAAAAACAGAGGCAGTATGCTATCCGAAGATATTTCCCCGTCATACCTCAACTTCAAAAAAAGCATACCCCTCCCTTACAACGTAACGTGATATGCAGGAAATTGTTCTATTCACTCAGAATAGCATCATGCTTAAGTAATAAATTTTATTTTTCACTTAAAGAATATATGTGTGAATTATTATTTAGGCTATACAGATAAATTAAATTAAATGAGTGAAGTGGGGAACTAAATTAATTTTTGTTTGTTTGTTACTGACATTAAGATGAAACATTAACAGTAAATGTGTCATAAGTCAAAATAGATTGGTCTGAAAATCACAAAGATAGCATCTGAAAATACAGTACAACAATATAAACAGTAAAGTCTATATTAAAAAAAATGCATAAAATTAAGACTGATAGGCCTAACTTAAATAGGAAAAAATTATTAAATGCACTTATCATTAACTTAACGAAAAATGGTGTTTCAAAATTTGTGCTTTTGCAGAAAGGTTCATTTCACTTGTAGCCTACAATTTTATTCGTGTAGAAACTCCCAGACTACTTTTAACCCTGGAGGAGACACATCTGACATGTTTCGCTTCATGGAGTTGTCATCAGCACTGCGACGTCTCTTACCTAGCCATGCCTTAACATATTTATCAGGCTTGAACGTGTGAATTGGGGTCCCAACCAACTTCAAAAAGGCTAAATTTCCAGAAGTTTTCACTTGAAGCTGGTTCCTTTCAGGTGAATATATTACGTTCATGGCATTAAAAGATCGTTCACATTCTGCTGTGGATATGATTATTGTTTTCACAGCCCTAAAAAGTGGTTTCAGATCATCAGATACTGTTTTGTCTGATGCATACAGCCTGAAACCAGTTACACTTTCCCTGATGGAACTTATACAAAATTTCTCACACAGATATTTTATTTTACTGTCTCCAAAACAAATATCACTGCCCACATCTTCTGGCCACTTTGTTTTCATCAAATACTTCTAAATTACTTAACAGTTCTTGATACTTTGCTATAAGAGATTGTGCAGTAGAAGCAGAAGATCTCGAAGACTGGCTGTTTAGCATTCGTTTTTCCATTTCTTCCACAAGTAGACTGTAGAAGGCTTGTTCATCAATTCTGTGCACTCTACCAGGTCCATGCAAGTTCACGCCATTTAGTTCCTTACACTGGGCTGCAATTCTTGCTAATTCTGTATACTCCCCAAGTCGGGTTTGTAAAGAGTGGAAAACTTGAAATTTTTGGAGTACTAGCTTATTAGCCTGAATAACAGACATCTCCCTCTTCTGCAATTAAAGCGACAGATCCTCTAATTCATTCAGAGCATCTATCATCAAACCCTTATTCAGGATAAAGTTTATATCAGTTAGAATATCCAGCAGTCCTTTGTACTGGGCCCTTTCTTTAGAGTCTCTTGTATGATCCTCCATGGCACTTGTAAAATGGAGGGAAAGTGCTGCAAAATCTTTCCAAATGGCCCTAACTGATCTAGCACGTGACGAAACCCATCTAACTCCTAAAATTCTTCCTATAACCTGGATTTTAGTACTCAGATTTGATGCACAATGCTGCAGTTGGTTTTTGTTATTTGGTGATGCATGGTATAGGGAATACAATTTATCAAAAAAGTTCCTCATGTGGTTGATAGCTGTCAGCTTGGAAACAACATCACCAACTGTTAACTCGAGATGGTGGTTGTTAGCACAGTGCCATATAAAAAGCTGAGGGAATTCTTGCTGGAGTCTTACTGCCAATCCTGCAACACTCCCTAGCATATTAGATGCACCATCACAAACAAATTATATAAAATTACTGGCTAGAAACTCTTGTGAAAAATGTTGAAGAAGATTAGACTTGAAGGAATCATATATACATTGAGCTGAGGTGTTTGGAAGTTCAACTAGATCGAAAAATATGCTGCTGGTTTCTTCAGAATTATTAAAATTCACCCGAAGACAAATACAAAGAACAGATTTTTGACCCACTGAAGTTGACTCGTCCACCATCACACCAACCTTGAGGTCGTTTTCAACAATTTGTTTAACAGTTTTCTTCATTTCTTCACCAATCAGATTGGTAATGTCAGCACAGGAATGTTTGGAATGCAAAATATGTCCCATATCTAAACCATTTGCTCTTTGTGCATCAATCCAGGATGGTAGATCAGAAAATGGCCTTCTTAGCTTTGCAAGATTGTACACTGTGCGAAACTCTGCATGTATTCTCGTGGTAAACCCCTTCTTGTTTTGCAGTTGTGTTTTGAAGAACTTGTTTCTTGGCCTCCTCAAGAATTTTAACACACTGACCATGGGCATGGGAATTCTTGTGATCGAAGATTTTTTTCTTATTGCCTGACACATTTTCAAATCACTGTCACCAAAAGCCTTTAGAGAATAAGACCACCACTCATTTGATAAGCGAGTCCGTTCTGATTTAAAAGCACCCAAAGTTCTACGTGCTCTGACGCATACTTTGCAACCGAATCCTTTTGTTTAGGTTTTGTAGGATAACCATTCGTGTTCTTTGAATTTAGTTTTCCACTGAGCAAGACTCAGAAATGTTGGCAAACATTCAAAATCTGCAGCCTACATCGTTGGTTTCTATTTCACTTGTGCTTTGTTGTCTGTGAGAGGTGAGAGACAAAGCCGAATTCGTCAAATTTTTCAAAAAACAATCACTAGTTTCGCTGAAATTTCTCTTTTGTCCTCTTACGAAAAATTCATCCATGATATCAGCTTTGCAGCCGATGCTGATAAAAATACTTTAGTTGCAATGATGCTGCTTGATACACAATCGTACTGACCATAACCCACAACACTAGTTTTTAACCCGACAACAAGACGTTTTTCCACTCTAGTTTGCTGCAGCGATGCTGAAGCGCTTTACTGGTTCGCTTTAAAAAGGAATGCACGGTTCTATATTGGCAATGTCTACAGGCGAATGTTTATCGGTGAAGGTAGCTTGGTAAAAGTGGATGAATGATCATGAAAAGTAATTATATAAATTCCTACGGCGCAAACAAATTTAAGATCCACTGGTTTTCAGTGGTGGTAGGCTATTTGACATTGAAAGCAGTGATGGTATGCCGTTGGGCCTTTGAAAGCAGTGCCGGTATTCCATACCGATGCATACCGCCTCACTTCCCTCCCTGGATACATCACAACACAGTTCTAATGTCTGTCTCTCAATCAAGCATACAATACATGGCAATATATCTATCATTTACTTCACACAGACCGCGGAGCGAGTCTATACACACGCTACGTAAACCCAGTCTTCAGCCAGGAGTAAGGATGATCAATTCTCTTCATAATATTTTCTGTTTTACCCAAACTCCACTGTTTCTTTTAAATTATTTTCATAATATAAAAAAATAGGCTTATGAGATCACCTTTCGTTCGCATGTGTCCCCCTAATAAAATCTAAACGGCTGAAGCAATTTTAATGAAACTCAGTAAGGACATACTACTATTTTGTCCGACCCCAACATTCAAATTTAAATAAGCTTCACCACTCCAACAAGGCGGCTGTGTGAAATATTTCACGGGCATTCTATATCTCCAAAACTATTACCAATTTAAATGGCATTTTCTTGTGATTTAATCAACCGAGCACAGTGAAACTGGGTACGATAAATGTTTATAGAAGATTTAATCTACTGGCATGTAATTCAATTCCATTTTTGTCACAAAAGCAAGGTGGCGGCCGTGCTAAATTTTAAAAATAAGTTTTCATTTTTTGAGTCCTAATCATGCGATCAAAGTGAATGTTTGCATAATAAACCTCAGCAAAAATCTTCATCTAATGGCATGGTGGCCACTCAAATCGGTCACGATTTTCCAGGAGTTTTCCAGGAATTTTCCAGGAATAATTCTCATTTTTCCAGACTTAAAAATAAGCACGAGTCCCAGGCGGGCTATATCGGTTGCCTACTTCAAGACCAAAATAAAGCAGTTGTGTTTGGTTTACTTATACAGAAGTTGACAAAAATTAGTGGTGATTGCGTTACTGATACGCAAGCCTACACACAAATGATTTAATTGTTGTTTAAACAGCCTTTGTGACTGAAATATCCGCTTTAAAAAAGAGAAAAGAATGCCGCCTGCAACTTGATTGCGGTGAAGTTGTCTATACTCAATATCTTTTACAAAAATGCTATCGCGTGTTCTCCCACACAGAAACAGGTAGCCTGAAGAAATTTCTTTCGTTAACGATAGAGTGCTCACCTAAACCTGCAGCGGGAGTATGATTTAAGATGGAAAGATTTTTATAATTATGATTAATTAGCAGTGGCTATTTTCGAGGAGTTTTCAATTTTTTTTTGTCATTTTCCAGGAGTTTTCCAGACCTAATAAAAATCCAGGAGTTTTCCAGGATTTCCAGGTTTTCCAGGAGTAGTGGTCACCATGTAATGGTCAATAACACTAGGGCCTACATTTAGAACAATCCAACATGACAATCATCTGAAATATTTAGACGGTTACAAGAGTTAGTTAGTTAGTTATTGTTGTTTTAAGGGGCGGAACTACGAGGTCATCTGCCCCTCTTAACACAGATTGAAGAATACAAATTTTGAATTGAATTTAAAATTTTGAGGTGGACATCTAAATTTAAAAAGACCAAAAATTAATAAAACAAAAACAAAAAGAAATTAAATAAAAATTAAAATCATAAAAATAAACAAAAATTACGGAAAAAACAAAAACATTATCATTCAAAAACAAACAAGTCGTTGAGTCAATGTTCACTGGAAAATTTAGATTGCTGGCCCTAACCCACTCTCACTTATAAAGCGGATAACGCGATCAGCAGCCACCGCATCATCGGCTAATATAAGTTTGAGTGTCGTCTGCAAACCAAGGTTTCTTCGTAAGTCAGCAAGATCCACACACTCGGTGAAAATGTGGGCCACGGTGAATACGGCTCCACAGGTACAAAAATGGTTACAAGAAATAAGGCCAATCAAGACAATGGCCATGAAAGTCTAAAAACTATCAAAACTTACAGGTTTAGGTGTGTAATGGTAGTTGGAAAGGGCATCCAACTTGGCAAAAAGTGCTGACATCATAGCTCGCACTTCTTGGTGTTCTTTTGGTTCCTCTTCTGTTTTCTCCTGGTTAGCAGAATCTTGAGTTTCACGTTGTTTTATGTACTCCTACACAATACAAGCATTCAAGAAATACATTAATATCTTGTGGTTGGTTCTACTAAATACCACATGCAGTGATGTCAACTTAAGAAACAAGTCACTAAATCTACAGGATTTAAGGTAATTTGGTGACAAAATATAAGGAAAGAAGGCAATCAAGTTTTCTAAAGACTAAGGATCATTATTGATGACTATTTTACGGATATTCCATAATTTCTCATTTACCTTATTAAAATTGTGCAAACATACATTAAGACCCTTCATGTATAATTTTTATTGGACATCACAATGCAATGTACAGTAAGCTATCGCTTTCAGTATATGCTGGAATGTTGTTCATGACATTCCCACCTTCTGTAACAGCCGTCTTGTGGATTTAGAAGGGTTCTACAACATCCTCGGGTGAAGAGGATGGTAAATAAACTATGTCACAAAACAACAGGAGTGGTTGAATATCCTCTTTTCTTCCCCAACCGTGATTCTATATCCTCACTCTCCTCCTGTATAATTTCAAAATCAAAATCTACCAAATTGCCAGAAAAGTTCCATTTACATATAGCAAGTTGAGCCATACTCCTGACATCTGTACTTCAAATTTCACATTTTTCCAGCCCTACTTTGAATGTTATCTCATTATTGCTACTTGGATCCTGTTCTCATCCATTTTTCTCACATTTCAGATAGGAAAAAAAACAACAACTGGTTGATACATGACCTTCTAAACCATAATAAACTAGAAAGGGAAAACAACTCTTTGTTATGGTTCTTAAAGTTAATTCCTGTATATGTTGTTCTTAACAGCACTGCATATCTATCTCTGCTATTTCACGTTTCCCTCTCCCCTCTAGTCCATCCACATACTTCCTCAGTTGTCTTAACCAAGCAGTCCTGGTAATTTCTCAATTCGTATTCTATTGTTGTTACATTTGTTTGTCTGAAATTATCTTCACAATTGATATGGCAACTTTTCAGTCGGCCAACACTATATACCGTATTTGCTCGCATATAGCTCGCACCCCATTTTTAAATTGGAAATTGCAGGAAAAAGTATTCCTCGCATATATCTCGCATTAATTTCTGACGCCGTCATAAAGATGATCATAGTAATTTTAAAACACGTCTTGCCCGTGATGTTATTGTTCGTTTTTGCGGCGGTGCTTTCCTTTTTTTCACGGTGTTTGTTGTCAGTCTGTTGCATTGTCGACAAGTAGGCCTAGCAGCATTGTCTTCACATTCCATTTTTCTTTCTCAGTTAAGTGCTACTGTTTTCTTGTGGAAATCTATCTTTTAGTTATGTAAAAACGCGGAAGATATACGGCTGGATTTAAACTCAAAGTTATCAAATACGCAGACGACAATAGTAATAGAGCTGCCAGTCGAGAATTCATTGTGAATGAATTTGATATTCGCTACTGACGTCAACAGAAAGACACGCTAGAAACCAATAACCAAACACATACGGTGTTTTCAAATGGGGCGACGCAGTCAGCTGTTTTGTTGGCGCTCCACACGCTAATAATAAATAATTGTTCGGTTAGAACACGCCGAGATCTGGTATTGTTAGCCACAATAAGCCGACGACAGAAGACAAAGTAAAGAAGGCCGTCGGTTGAACTCTTGCGTGATTTGGCGCTCCACACGCTAAATAAGAAATTGTTAGGTTAGAACACGTCGAGATCTGGTATTGCTAGTCACGATAAGCTGACGACAGAAGACGAGATAAAGAAGGCCGTCAGTTGAACTCTTGCATGATTGGATGTAGGGGTATGGGTTATGTTGTTGACAGATGTTATTAAGAGCTTCTTGGAGACTGGCATTGCAAATGCACTGGACGGAAATTAGGATGATGCACGCGAGAGTAGCTCTGAGATTGGCAGCAGCGATGTCAGTTGAAAATTGCAGTCGTCTTATTTCAATAATGCAAATTTTACGTTTTTTCGGGAATAAGGTATTTCCCTCACAAATCCCCGCATATATCTCGCACCAAAGATTTTCACACTTATTTTCGAGCAGAAAAGTGCGAGTTATATGCGAGCAAATACGGTAATCCCAAATACTGGGAAAAAAAAAACTGAAAATAATTACATGTGATTTAAAAGGTATTTGTTACAGGGGGAGAAACTGGAAAATTAATCTACCATTGATAATTCCAGTGTCTTAAAACAGAGATCTCAACTCTGTTTATCAGTTGTATTCAATCAGTTGCAACTTGGAAGCAGCATACTTTCAGATAAGTTCACTGTACTTCATTACCACAGGGATAGTAGTATTAACAGCTTAAGATAATAGGCTTTATGATAATTGTCATTTTCATTTATTTAAGGGGGCACATACAGCTCAAGGAGCCACAACAATAACGATTTTAATATTATAACTGTGCCTGCCACAAATCTTGTACAACAATGATATACATATCCAAGGAAAAACACACACACCGCTCTATTAGAAGCAAAGTTAAAAATTTTCAAAATTGAAATGATAATTATTTTTATCAATTTTTTCAAAATTGGTTCTTGTTGTGTGCTGACCTTCACTGTTTCCCTGATATCTCCCGTGTTTAGGGGATTTTTGGAGTTTTCTTTTTTTAATCATCATCTTCATTTCCCGTTTCCAGCTTCCTGGGTCGGGTTGTGAATTAAGGACCTCCAACGTTTCCTGTCTCTCCACCACTCCTCTCCTTTATTTAATGTGGGTGTTAAACCTTCTGCTACAAAATGAATCTCACTCAAAACCGTTGTGACTTTAATTAGTCTTTCTATGAAACTTTAATGTTTTTTTTTTTAGTTTGCTCAGAATAAAAATCTAAATAATGACGCTTAATTAATGAACTAATTAATAATGTGAAAATATGCGAGATTCATTTTGTAGCAGAAGGTTTAACACCCACATTAAAAAAAGAAAACTCCAAAAATCCCTATAAACACGGGAGATATCAGGGAAACGGTGAAGGTCAGCACAAAACAAGAACCAATTTTGAAAAAAAAATTATCATATGAATTTTTAAAATTTTTAACTTTGCTTCTAATAGCAAGGTGTGTGTGTTTCCGTGGATATGTATATCATTGTTGTACAAGATTTGTGGCAGGCACAGTTATAATATTAAAATCGTTATTGTTGTGGCTCCTTGAGCTGTATGTGCCCCCCAGTGGACAAACACCGGCTATTTGGTTAAAAATCCCTCAGTATGCCTTCCTTCGGAGGGGAAGTAAAGCCGGCGGTCCCATGTCATAGATTTATGGCATGTTAAAGATCTTTCCACTAATTACACCTGTGTGAAACTAAATTGGATAGGTTAAGAATGTAAACAACGCTCTTAGGTTGCTACGTTCGTTGCCAAGAGCCGACTGTGGTGGCGTCTAGTAGCTAGTTCTGAACTAGGCCTAGTAGTCGTTGACGGTGGCGTTTGGCGGCAAAAGTAGGAACTATTTGAAAATTCAAAGTTGCAGTCCTTACTTGAATTAAAAAACAGATACACACACTAATACAGTCATCACAATTAACACCGGTTATCAGACAGATTCTACACACACCCAAAGTACACGGGGCTACATGACCGCGTTGTCGCAGCCCCTAAACTAAGGAACCAACCAACCAACTACATTTGTAGGTTTTACTACTTAGGCGCAGTGCACACTGGAGAAACCTGTTTCATGCAACTGGTTTCATGAAATGGGTTTCAAGAAACCAGTCGCATTGGAACATGCACACAGAAGCAACGGTTTTCCATCAGTTAGGAGGGTGTGGCCATGATTTTGTCTTGTTGGGTTTCATGGCACCATCTTCCTATCGAGGACCAAACCCCCAAATTATAATGAACCCGAAATGTAACTAAATACAATTAATGATGATGATGATGGTGATGATGATAATTGTTGTTTTAAGGGGCCTAACATCTGGGTTATCGGCCCCTAATGATCTGGGTGATAGCAAAAATGAGAATGAAATGGAAACCAGAACGAAAAATATGTGAGATGGAAAATACATACAAAAAGGAACTCTGATGGAAACAACTCACAATATGGTCTTACAAAAGGGAATTTAGAACGAAAAGATGCACATAAAGAATAGATTGAAAAAGACCCACAAAACGTATGCTAGATTCAAAATACGTACAAAATGTAATGTAGCGTCGAAATACTTACATAATGCAACTGAAATTCAAAATACTTACAAAATGCAAATGAGATCGAAAATACGTACAAAATGCAATTGAGGTTCAAAATACTTACAAAATGCAATTGAAATTGAAAATACACAATGCAATTCAGATTGAAATATCCCAGTTCCAATCCAAATTATTCACAAAGTGCAATTGAAGTTCAAAATACTTACAAAATGCAATTGAAATTGAAAATGCTTACAAAATGTACGGTAGATTCAAAGGACTCATGTGGATTGATAATACTTACAAAATGCAATTTAGATTGAAAATACTTGACAAAATGTAATTTAGATTCAAAATACCCACAAAATGCAATCGAGAATCAAAATATGTGCAAAATGCCCACCAAACAAAATGCAATTTAGATTCAAAATCCGTGCGAAATGCGGTTTTGGTTGAAAATACTTACAAAATGCAATTGAAATTCAAAATACTCACTAAAAGGCCCGTCTACCTGCATTGAAAGACTTACTAAAAATCAATTTAGATTGTCATCTTTGAAAGGCGTGCAGAAGACGCGGACCTAGAGACCTTTTCGAACTCTTTCACACATTCTGAACTAGTTGGAGCACCGACCATCCAATGACTACACTTTTCGAGTGGTGGTTGAACAAAATTTAATAACAACAGCAAAACACATAACAAAGGGGACATGAGTAGCGCATGAAATGATATAATGAGGGATGATGGGTCTGGAATAAAGGTGCACATATTATCAAAAACAAATAAACAATAGTATAAAAATAAACCGAGTAGTAAAGAGAATAATTCCGAGATGCCTAACGCGTTCTAAACTGGAGATCGTTCAAAGCTAAACTCAATTAAAACGGGGTAACAAAAAACAAGTTAACAATAGTGCAAATAGTATCTTTCTTCCCACCACAGGCTAACTACAAATCGTAGTTAGGAGAGATATTCTAGGAAGTTACGAAGTCACGAAGCCCCAGAACAGAAAAACCTTACCTTTAAACAAGTATGTCACTTACAGAAACACAACCCAAGAACAAACGCAAGCCTAACGCATACATCAATACAATCAAATCCAAACCTGACTTGACATACAATACTAAAAACAAAACGCTTTACCAGAGACTAGTTCAACCGAACAGCAACACACCAAGGAAACGTAAATATCAATGACTTCGTTTACTTCCTGAATAAATCCCCTTTCCAGAAGAAGTACGAGACTCGGTTATCTTGCGAAAGACAAGATGAGGTTGCACTGTAGTCCCGGGTCGCACACTGCACACACATTCTATCATTTCAAAAGGGTAACCGTACGTCTCATTTAATAAACGTAATGAGTTCAAATGTTGTTTCTCGACTGAAGCCACGCAATAGAACATGAACAAACTGACATGACCCTAGGCGTTCAGTCGAGCCCACTTAAGCAATTAACCTTAACCCACCCTTAACATTAGGACACTGCTTATAAATAAATGACCAGAAGTATGTCGAGGCCCTAAATCATTTACCCATTACACAAATAAATAATACAACACAACAACAATAAATTAGCTCACGGCATTCATCCATCGTGGCTTCATCAACATCAACAAAACAAAATACATATTACATCATCACCTCCAGGTAACGCCTGAAGCAGCTTCCCATGCTCCTAGTCATTTAATTATCCAGCAAAAATAAACGTAACACACGCGTAGGGGAAAAGGGACAAAAGAAAATACAATGCAAATAACAACAATGGACCCCAAAACGATTTACCCCAAAACCAACACGATCCCCCAAAACGTACATCTACACAAGGGAAGAACATAAACATAACCAAGATAACGTAATATAAGAACGCGATCTCCGATCTAGAGAGGGACAAGTTAACACTGAAAGAAGTGGGACAAGGTATTCCTAACCAACTTCAAGTTACACATATTTCATGCGTATTGGCACTTTAAATAACAAGGAATTTAGCTTTCTCTTGAGACGGTCTCGACGACAGCAGTAAATACATATCCTTTTTAAACCTATTTTCCTTCCAGTGTAGTAATGTGTACAGAAACATCGAAGGACGAAACGTAAGAAGAATATAAGATCGGGATTTTAAAGACATATTGGATAAGCATCTTTTGGCTTCTTATCCTCATGGATCTCGGCTCTATTCTCCTATATAACAAAATCTGACGACGGTATTGTTGACTTTTAGTCTCTTTGATTGAGATCACACTCTCCATAGTGGGCACTTCTTCCTTTTCTACAAGATCTAAGTCGGTTTAAATTTTAACCAGCAGATGGCAGTCTTTATAATATCGTTACTTGTCGACCCGTTTATAAAATAGAATCGGGTCAATCTTTACAAAATGCAATTGAGGTTGAAAACAATCGCGAGATGTAATTTAGATCGAAAAAACATACAAAAAGCAACGTAGATTAAAAATGCCTTTAAAAAAATCGCTTGAAGGGAATTTAGATACACGGTGAACCAAGTAACAAAAACAGTGCGGGAATCTTAAAGAGAAAAGTAAATATAATGAAAAGAGGAGAGGGGAGAGAGGAGAAGGTCCGCCCCAAAGGGAAGGGACAAAAGGGGAAAACGGACCCAGCTCAGGAATCCCTCGGGGTCGCCAACTCCCGAACTCACCAGCCGTGAGCCCCTGAGGGTGTAGCATTATCGACGGTGCACCAGAAGTGGTGGGCCTACATACACCCTGCCTCCTTAAGGGCCTTGAGCACAAGGCAGGAGGTAAAAAGAAAAAGAAGGTTGACCCCTCACAGAAGGAGGGTATCAGGAAAGCTGAGACAAGGGCCAATTAAGGCGGGAAAGTGAAAGACTCCCTAGGCCTCGGGTAACCTAATACCGACGGAGTCGGAAGAGAACAAGTGTTGACCAAGGGAGGTCGACAGGAAAGAAGAAAGAGAGGAGCCCGGCACAAGTAAGTGGAAGCAATGCCGGACTCAGCCGGGGCCCCGTGGTCGCCAACCCATGACCCACTAGATGTGAGCCCCTGGGGGGAAAATACAATTAAAATACGTTAACAATGCCTGTAGCCATCAGGGGCAGATGACCTCGTTGTTCCGCCCTTTAAAACAACAACAACTTGTAGTCTTCGTATTATGCTCACGTTGTGACTGTTCCGGTCACAATGTTCCCAAACCCTTATTTGGTTGACTTGAGGAGAAGTCAGGTTAGGGTAATTTGTTCATATCATTCCTTTTCTTGCTCATCATCATCATTTAGGTTATAGGATTTCATTTTATTTAGTGTATATATCTTGTGTATCTCGGGGACTCAGTCAGGAATGTTGTTGTTTGAGTCTTCAGTCTTTTGACTGGTTTGATGCAGCTTTCCATGCCTCCCTGTCCTGAGCCAATCGTTTCATCTCTACATAGCTACCACACCCTACATCCGAGGCTATCTGTTTAACATATTCTAACCTTGGTCTACCCCTACAGTTCTTGTCCTCGACCCTTCCTTCCATAACTAAGCTTGCTATTCCTGGGTGTCTTAGTATGTGTCCTACCAACCTATCTCTTCTCTTCATTAGCAGTCGCCAGAAACATCTCTCCTCTCCCACTCGCCTTAATACCTCTTCGCTTGTAACCCTATCTACCCATCTGATCTTCATCATTCTCCTGTAACACCACATTTCAAATGCTTCAATTCTCCTCTTTTCTGCTGCACCAATAGTCCAAGTTTCACTTCCATAGAGCGCTACGCTCCAGACAAAGGCTTTCAAAAATGACTTCCTAATACCTAAATCTATATTCGATGTCAACAGATTCCTTTTTTGTAGAAAGGCTTTCCTTGCCTGAGCCAACCTACTTTTCATATCCTCTTTGCTTCGTCCATCACTGGTTATTCTGCTTCCTAAGTAACAGAAGTCTCCTACTTCCTTCAGCTTTTCACCTGCCAATTTGATCTCCATAGAGGTTTCTGATTTATTTCGGCTGCATTCCAGTATTTTTGTTTTACATTTATTAATTTTCATCATGAATTCCTTCCGTAAGACGGAATCCATACCATTCAAAAACTCATTCAAATCCTCAGGCTTGTCGGCCAAGATGACGATGTCATCAGCAAATCTCAGAGTTGAAATTATTTCTCCTTCAATCTTCACTCCCACTTGAAATTTTTCTCCAATTTCCTTCATTGCTTGTTCAATGTAAAGATTGAAAAGTATGGGAGATAAGTTGCAGCCTTGCCTTACACCTTTCTGAATACAAGCTTCTCTCTCATGTCCTTCAGCTCGAATGACTGCTGTCTGGTTTCTGTATAGATTGTATATCACCCTCCTATCCCTGTACTTTATTCCAATAGATTTCAAAATGTCAAACAATTTAGCCCAATCAACATTATCAAAAGCCTTTTCTAAGTCTACAAATGCCATGAACGTTCTCTTATCTTTCCTTATTCTACCTTCCAAAATCAGCCTAAGACTTAGTACAGCTTCCCTTGTTCCTACATTTCTCCTGAAACCAAACTGGTCTTCACCCAACTCCGTTTCTATCTGGCTATCAATCCTCTTGTAAATTATTCTAGACAGGATCTTTGAAGCATGAGTAATCAAGCTGATTGTACGGTAATCTTCACATCTGTCAGCTCCCACTTTCTTTGGTATAGGGATGATAACATTCTTCTTGAAATCAGGGGGTACCTCACCTGTCTCATAAATCCTACACACCAATTGAAATAACCTGATCAGACCTTCATCTCCTATGCAGCGTAGCAACTCAATCGGTATATCATCTATGCCTGGTGCTTTGTTCCTGCTTATGTCTTCCAAAGCTCTATCAAATTCTGATCCCAATATTAAATCTCCTTTCGCATCCTCATCAATTTCCTCCTCCCTTTCCATTACATGATTCTCAATCTCCTTTCCCTTATACAAACTCTCGATGTAATCTTTCCATCTCTCAACCTTTTCTTCCCTGTCTGTTAGAGGCTTTCCATTTGTGTCCTTAATATTACAGCACTTAGTCTTCTTTTCCCCAAAAGTATTCTTAATCCTTCGATAAGCTGTGTCTACTTTTCCTAATTTCAGACAATTTTCTATACCTGCACATTTCTCTTTCAACCATTCTTCTTTCGCTTCCTTGCACTTCTTGTTAACCTCATTTCTCAGACGTCTGTATTCTGCTTTCCCCTTTTCATCTCTTAGATTCTTGTGTTTCCGCCTTTCATCCATCAATTCTAGTATATCCTGAGTGATCCACGGTTTTCTACCTATTCTTTCTTTCCTACCAATGTTTTCTTCTGCGGATTTTTTTATTTCATTCTTCAATAATAATAATAATGTTATTGGTTTTACGTCCCTTTTAACTACACTGGCTTTTAGAGACGCCGGGGTGCCGGAATTTTGCCCCGAAGGGGATCTTTAACGTGCCAGTAAATCTACTGACACGGCTCCCTCGCATTTGCGCACCCTCAAATGCCGGCTGACTGCGCCAGGTTTTGAACCTGCAACCTTGGGCTCAGCAAGCGAGAACGTTACCCCTGAGCCACGCAGCCAGACATTTCATTCTTCAAAAGTGCCCATTCGTCTGCAATTGAAGTTTTTTTAGGGGTTTTGATTAGTCCTTCCTTTATACTCTTCTTGAATCTTTCGTTTACATCCTTCACTTTCTTCAACTTAAATCTGCATTTCATTACAACCAGATTGTGGTCAGAGTTTATGTCAGCACCAG
The DNA here is from genome assembly GCA_946902985.2 of Meconema thalassinum. Taxonomy (NCBI): domain Eukaryota; kingdom Metazoa; phylum Arthropoda; class Insecta; order Orthoptera; family Tettigoniidae; genus Meconema; species Meconema thalassinum. The sequence goes on from OX336390.1 coordinate 793,366,351, forward strand.
GATATGTTTTACAATCCAAAATCTGGTTTCGAAACCTCTGCTTGACCATAATGAAGTCGATATGGTAACGCCCTGTATCTCCTGGTCTTATCCATGTGTATATTCTTCTATTGTGGTTATCGAACAAGGTGTTAGCTACGACCAACTCATGTTCGGTGCAGAATTCCATCAGCCTGCTTCCTCGATCATTCCTTTCACCTAATCCGAAATCTCCTACTATCTTCCCTTCTCTCCCTTTTCCTACCACAGCATTCCAATCTCCCATTACTATAACATTTTCATCACCTTTGATATACCTCAGAATGTCATCTATTTCTTCGTAGACCTTTTCAACATCCTCATCATCAGCTTGACTGCTAGGCATATAGACTTGTACCACTGTGGTGCACGTAGGTTTAGTATTGATTTTTGCTACAATAATCCGTTCACTGTATTGCTCATAATATTCCACCCGCTGTCCAAGTTTCCTACTCAATATGAGACCAACCCCTGCTTGGCCATTGTTTGATTTAGTGCTAATGACCCTATAGTCTCCTGACCAAAAGTCCTGCTCTTCCTGCCAGTGCATTTCACTAATCCCAACCAAATCCAACCTCAACCTATCCATTTCCCTTTCTAAGTTTTCTAACTTTCCACTTCCTAGCAGACTTCCAACATTCCACGCTCCGATCCGTAGAATGTCAGATTTCCTCTTTGTCACTTCTGTGATGTTAACCCCCTCGAATAGTCCCCACCCGGAGATCCGAACGGGGGACTAGTTTACCTCCGGATTGAAATTTTACAAGGGAGGAGGCCATCATCACATGTAATTATGCATAGAGAGGTGCATATCCTCGGGAATAGCATTACGGCTGTAGTTTCCCGTTGCTTTTACTCCCTTTCAGAATATGTAAGAGCAGTTCTACTACAAAATACTAACCTTCTACTAACAATTAAATACCAAAATTCTACTAACGAAAAAAATACTAAAGTTTCACCAACAAACAAATACTACCATTAAAACAGTCTTGTCACCAGGCCCACTCACATGCACCCTCACCAGACACACTCACACACCACAGTCTAATAGAACAATGACATATATCTAATAAACAAGTTAACTTCATACTTACAACTAAAACTAACTACATACTTACTGTACTGTAATTTGAATTGACAATATTTACAAAATTTAAAATGATAATCTGGTAGCACAAATATCTACCCCGTCCGGGATTCGAACCCGAGATCTCTAGGTAGGTCGGTAGATACCCACAAAACCTCAAAGCAGACATTAAAAAATTAAATTTAGATGATGATAATAGGTGTATATTCAAGCAATGTTAATGTGAAAAGAAAAAGGGACTTTGAAAATATCTTATACTGTATTATAAAAAGAAGGGACAAAATTTTAAAAAACCTCATAAATAAAAATGTAAATAATGAAACATCAATGAGTTATTTATACTTCAGTAATATGATTGCACATATTAGCTTAACCTGGATATGAAGATATTTGCATGACAAACAAAATATGTCATAAAAATAGTAAAAGGGGGATGGTAAAAACAAATAAGGCAGAGTGAACAATAAAAGAGACGAACGCAATAAAAAACATAAAACAGACTTAACCTGAATTAAAAGTCTTAACTTACATTAAAACTTTAAAAAGAAACCACTCTCCCTCATGAACCGGATGACGAGGTCTGCTGACGGCCCATCATCACGGAGAATAAGGGAGAGGGCATTAGGCAGTTTATAGTCCGGTGGATTAAGGGAATATTGTGCAAATCGAGGTAAAAGCGATTTTACTTTTCAGTCACGTAAATGGGTCAATAAGGAACTCTTTCAGCCACGGAGACATTCTGTACACTCCCCGGTTAATTCTTTACAGCCCCCCCAAACATGTGATGGGGCGCGTACCCTTATTTTATAGATTAGTAATTCGTAATTCATTTTTATGGGCAAAATTAATAAAATTTGAATCATTTCCGATGTTCTTGAGGGCAAGGGCAAACAATACAGGGTCATTTTGTTTGACAAATACCGGTACGATATGTGTAAGTGTGATGGTCCGTTCGTACCGTGACCAGCGGCCAGAAAAGCATATTGGACCCAGCGTCATGTGTGACTAACGCTTTAGTTATTATATTCCATACCCCCCGGTAGTCCTCCTCCTGCATAGTGCTGGCGCCCTCTGGCCATGGCGGTCCATCGCCCTAAGAAGGGGTCCAGCACGGGCCTGGGTGAGAGGGGACATTTTCAGCGCCCCATGCCCATAATGTTTAGACATTTAAGAAGCTGGTCAGGCAGTGTCAACATGTTAAAATGTAACATGTTAAAATGTAAAAATGTAAAATGTTAAATAAGTAATATCAACACCAATAATGATTCAAAAATCTTCATCTCTCAGTCAGTCCATGTCTGATTCTATACAATTCTTCCAACCCTGTAGGCAAAACGCTGGCCTCACGAAATATATCAGGGCGGTGAACAGAGATTATAAGTGTGAACTGTGTAGGATGTGTTTTGAAAGTTTTGAAAGAATAATATTTTGTCATTTCCTTTTGGTATATTGAAGATACATGTTTTCTTCACTCACAGGACCTTATATTGCCAGGGGACGATATATCGTCTGAAAGAGCTTCTGCTAAAAATGCAAGAGGCTGGCTGATCCATTGGCCCCATTTTTATAAAGGTTTCTTAATTATTTCCAGCCAAGCACTGCTGTTGTAACCAAGACAACACAGGAATTATTCTCTCTCTGTATAATATACGTCTTTTAGTTCCATAAATAACTGGATTAGTACTATTCTTTGAACAGGCTGAAGTGAGCTGACTTCCCGCACATACGAACTTTTGAAGTTGTGTTTCTTTAAGTTCTTGATGATGATGATGATCAGGTGCCATTAAGTCAGCGTCGACTCCTAGCGACTGCATGGATGGACTGTCTCCATATGATTCGGTCTTCAGCCATATTCTTCAGATCCTTCACTGACATATTCATGTTAGATTTGATGGAATCGATCCATCTCAATGCTGGCCGCCCTCTTCTCCGAGACCTTTCCATCTTTCCTTAGTAGGAGCTAATTTAGTTACTTGGCGACAAAGTATCGAAACTCTTAGAACGAAGAGGAAATAAGTATGGTTTCAAAGCTGAGTGAAATGTATGAGAGTGAATTTTCGATTATTGGCAACGACTTTGAAAAATTTCCAATACAAATTTTAAAAAGTTAATTATTGTTAATTAAACTAACTTTTAATTATTTAGGGTCTAATACGTTTAAAAAATATTTAACCGCTACGAAAAATACCAACATTCTAAAAAATATAGGTAGGAGATAATTTTTATCAAATACTTGTAATTTCATGAAACTTGGCTTGCCATTTTTAACATAACCACTCATAATAGATTGGTATAAAAAGGGTTAAGAGATTTGTGAGCCGCTTGCACTTTGTGTAACTGGCTGCTTGGTGAAGCGGTAACGTTATCGCCTGCTGTTCCCAAGGTTGCAGGATCGAATCCTGGCGCAGTCGATTGGCATTTGAGGGTGCGCGGATGTGGGGGAGCCATGTCAGTAGAATCTTCGTAAGGTGTGCTATATCAACTGATAAGCCCAAAGGCATTTCCAAGGGTAAAATGCTAGCATTGTGTTGAGACATACTGCCCTAATTGATACATACAGTGATTTATTTCTTTTCGTCAAACTATGCCATCATATTCAAATGGCAGAACTTATGTATTTTATTACTCTTTGATATATCAATATTGAACAAAATTCCAGCACCCCGGCGTCTCTAAAAGCCTCAGTACTTAATAGGGACACAAAACCAATAAAATTATTATTATGCACATTCCTTTTTTGAAACACAAATAAAGGGTGACCATTATGAGGACTGAGTTCTGTGAGTGAAGGGAACATATTGTAACTTCAACATACAAAAAGAAAACAATATTTAGCCATAGTGAGGATTTATCTCTCACAACACATTGGCATTGCTTTAGTCAGGCGGTTGGTCTTCTAAGTACAGTAAATCCTAATTAATCCAGACCCCATTATCCCAGCACTATGTTGTAAACTGCACTGTTTGTGCAACAGCTAGTGGCAGGTTGTTGACCTGCTTGACGTAATTCACCAGCACCCCTCTTTCACTCTATTGTTGAGTGGGCATGTGTGGCAACCTTCACTCACACTGCCTTCTATCAGTCTACAAATGCCATATTCTGTATTTTGTAGGGCATTATGTATTGCATTATATCTTGCGTAATAAAACCTTTGCATTTCTAACATTAAAAATACTGTACTGTTCATGTCATTTTTTCTACATGGAGTGTTTAAGTATGTACAGTACCTTGGCTCATTTCAGAGGTTTTGTTTAATTTGGACTTTCATTAATTCGGACAACCTAGAGCCCCAATTAGTACCTACTGGCCAGAATCTTCGTAAGGTGTGCCATATCAACTGATAAGCCCAAAGGCATTTCCAAGTGTAAAATGCATTTGTGTTGAGACATACTGCCCTAATTGATACATGCAGTGATTTATTTCTTTTCCTCAAACTATGCCATCATATTCAAATGGCAGAATTTAGTACTTATATATTTTATTACTCTTTGATACATCAATATTGAACAAATTATAAAACATAAACTAATTGTTAGTCAAGATTAGATGGATACAATTTTAGTAGTCTGTTATAAAATATTGGAGTCAATATCCAGCAAAATTTAAAAAATTCACAAATCCATATGGTATCAAATTACAGACAATAACAATACCACTTATCTTGAAATAGCACAGTTCCTTTTCAGAAACAATAATTTACATGAAAACTGACAAGATTCATTCATATTGTATGCCGATTGAAGAGAAAATCACCAGAAATGTGAAAATTGGGAATTTCACTCAGGAATATTTCATTTAATTTGTATGTGAGAGGTCAGCATACAAGACAGCGGATTGTGTTAGGCAAGCTACAAGATGTTGCAATAGCAGGAAACTCCAGGCCAAATTTAGTTTGGGCCGAGAATAACTTCCCTTGTCTAGAAGAAAGCTTGGTATAAATTGTGTAAGATTCTGACGTCAGAGAAGAGTTTCGCGTCATGAGTTGTAAGAAATATACATGGGTTCGAGATTATTGGTGTATTTTGTATGGGTTGGAGGGTATCATGACCCTGGCGGAGAAAGACGAAAACAAGTGTTTACAAAATGAGAGGTTGGTTTTTTTCGTGTCAAGCGGGGCTTCACTTCTGTTCTAGCGTCTGGTTGGAAAGGTCGCGTTCTCGTAATTTGGCTTAGGCCTATCTAGAGAAACTGTTTTGTTGAAAGCATGGCTTGTGAATGTACTCGAAACGGCTACACATCAGAACAATGTTATATCTGTTAGCACATTTCAAGTTTGGTACGGAAGCACATTCATTTATCGCAGAGATGTGGCTTTGTAAACATTTCTAACCTAAAACCACGTGCGAATTCATTACGCAGTACAAGATGCTGTATCTAATATATCTTTGCGAACTGTGAAGTAGGCTTTTAGCCTCTGTGTTATATTGATCTGTATAAAAGTCTGCTAGTGCAGAGCATACAAAATATGATCAGCTGGGAGGTAACAGTAGGAGCTTCTATTAGCAACCACGTGTGGAAAATCTTGGAAAACTGGGGAGAACTGATCTATCGAGCATGTCTCGAAGATTATCTGCAAGATCGTCAGTGAGTGAGTAACAAACATCTTTATATTACAACATTCATTCTGGGTCACATGTTTTCGTCACTGCCGAGGAGAAATAGAGATAGCAAACCATAGTCTGTTCGACGAGAGTCCCCGCCATATGTTTGAATTTGATTTTAATACATATATTTTAAAGGTTATCATTAGTTTTCTTTATAGGGAGTTACACCTAATAGTTGAACACCCAAAGGTTGACCAAATGTGTGCCCAACACTCCACGACCCTGCCATCTCAAATGTGTGGTATATGATGGTAAAGTACTTTCGATCACCAATAGGAGGGTGATTTTGGGAAGTTGTAAATCAGTCGCCCAAGAGGGGCTAGTAGAAAGTTACAACATAGCACCTCAACGTGGGGAAAGAGTAGGGAAACCTAGCAGGTATCATTAGGGCACATATGCGCACAGCCGATAGACACCTTAGGAGTATTAGGGTTCACATTAATTTGTTTTGTTTTAAGGGGTATGTCCACATCAGACAATTTAGAATTAAGGTCAAGGGTTGTGTGTAAATCAAACAGTAAAATGCCAGGTAATCAGGAAACTGGGGGAAGTGGCAGTGAGGAAGATGTGGAAAAGACAGTGGGAACATGTTACCATTGTTACCACTGAGTCGCAGCTGATCGCTGAAGGTAGTAACTTAAATGTAAATGGGGGGTTATGAACGATAGTTTGATCCAAATGCTACTGAGTGAAATAAAAGGAGAGATTAAGAAGCAAGGAGAATCTATGAGTAAGGAGATGGTAGAAGTGAAGGAGTCTATGAGTAAGGAAATTAAGGAGCAGGTAGGCTCTGTAAATGAGAAGGTAGAGTCAGTGACCAAACAGATAGTAGAAGTGAAGGAATTTGTAAGTAAGTAAATTCAGGAGAACAACAGGGCCACGAACACAAGGATAGAGAGTCTCAGCAAAGAAATAAGTCTGTTCTTAATAGTAGAATGGAGAGTATGAACCTGGAATTAAGTGGGAAAATTAGCAAACAGGGAGAGGAAATCAGGGCAGAAATGCAGGGGAATCAGGCTGGGATCACAAGTAGGCTAGAAGGGATGGAAGGCCATCACAATCAGCAAGATGTGGAAATAACGAAAATTAAGTCAGAGATAGCTAGTTCAAGGGCAGAAGTACAGAATGTAACGGGAAAGTGTGATGAGATATGCAACACTGTAAGTGGGAATAAGAGGGAATATTTAGATAGAGTAGGCGCCGTTGAAAATAAGTTGGGAGAGATTGAGGGTCTGAGAGGGAAGCAGGTGGCATTGACCGAGAAAAACGAAAAGCTGCAGGAAGAGCTGATAAAGGTCAGGAGAGAGTTGAAAGAGCGACCGATGAGTCAAAGGGTTGTGATGCCATCTAGTTTGCTACTCAGGGACCCTGGTCTGCCACAATTTAATTCAAGGCAGTTCAATCTTATGGAGTTTTTAAAAACCATTGAGAAGAAATTCAGCAAGGATCTAGACGATGGGGTTGTCGAATGGGAAACAGTGTTGGAGATCTTGTCTAACTCATTTCAAGGGGATGTGAAAGCATGGTTCCAAATATACAGGCCTAACATGAATAGTTTAAGGGAATTCAGGGATAAATTCAAAGCTAAGTTCTGGGGGGAGGGGGTACAGTCCAGGGAAAGGGAAAAATTAACTTTTGGGAAATATAAGGAGAGAGAAGGGGTATCCCTGACAGAATATTTTTTGGCACATGTACTTATTTGGAAGAATTTGGATGGGCTGACCTCTGACAGTGATGTGGTTAGGGTCATGTTGAAGCACTTCCCACCTAGAATTCAGGAGGCAGCTTGTATGCAGAAGGTTAGGACGATAGAAGAGTTGGAAGAGCTTCTTACGAGCTTTGACCCTTTAGGCAAGCAGCATATGGAGAGGCCAGAGGTCAAACAGGAATTTAGGGGCAATAGGGGGAATAATCAGGAGTTTAATAGGGGTAGATTTAATCAGGAGCAAAGAGATTATCAGCAGAGGCAGGAAAACTATCAGAGAGGTGGGGGGCGTCAGGATAATTCACAGCGACAGGAAGGTAACTATCAGAGAGGTGGGGGGCGTCAGGAAGGTGGTAACGAAAGAGTACAGGTGAACCAGAGGAGACAAGAACAAGGTGGTCAAGGAGCTTTAAACTCCGAACGGGCTGTGCAGGGAGGTCAGTCAGGCAGTCCATAAGAAATGAAGTCAGGCAATGTGTTATTGTGGGTGAGGAGGATTTTATGCCTATGAGTCGGGAGGATCTGCTAGCTGACCAGCAGGAGTTCTCGTGTATCGGGGAGAAGGAGGCTTTTATGTCAACTGTTGAGTTGAGCATACTAGGTAAGAGAGTGCAGGCATTGGTGGATTCGGGGAGTGAGAGAAGTGTCATCAGTAAGGGATTTTATGATACTTTAATCAAGGACGGTGGTAAGTTGGAAGAAATTCTAGTTAAGTCGACATATGTAGTAACTGCTGTTGGTAATAAATCCCAAAGAGTGGGAAAGCAGGTATTGTTGCCCATGAGGTTTGGTAATGAAGTTGACCACAAGACTTGCTTGGTAATTCCTAACCTAATTTATGAAATGATTTTGGGGATAGACTGGCTTAACGAGCATAGTGCTGTTATTGATTTTGACCGGGGTGTTATCAACTTTGTGAGGGGGAATATAAGCCAGGAGATGAAAATGAAATGCAAGAGTGTAGATAAGACAGTAAAGGCATGTGTTACTGAGGTCACTGTAGGGGAGATGGCAGAAGGTAAGGCTGACGATGAGGAGGAAGTTGTGGATTTATGTCACATTGCTGTGGAGGGTGATAAGTGTGATCAACTCCAGCAGGCTGTGGATAAGAGTGGTTTAAGTGTTGAGGAGAGGGATAGTTTGTTAGAGGTCTTAGAGCTAAACCAAGAAGTTTTCAGTGACAAGCCAGGGCTAACACATGTCTATACGCATCAGTTCGAAATTGTAGATCATTCTCCATTTTCAGGACCCAAGTACCCGATACCTCACAAATTTGCTAATGCTGTGGAGAAAGAAATAGGCATTATGCTGAATCAGGGTATTATTGAGCCTTCAGCTAGTGCATATCTGAATCCCTTAGTTGTGGTTGGGAAGAGTGATGGCTCGGTCAGGTTGTGTATTGATGCCAGGCAGCTCAATTGTATGATATCTGGGGACCAACAGAGGCCAGAATGCGTTGAGGAGCTGGTTCAGAAATTCAATGGTAAGCAATGGTTTTCTACTATGGATCTAAGTGCATCATTTTGGCAGGTACTGTTGAGAGAACAGGACAGGAAGTTGACTGCGTTTAGTTTTAAGAGTGGTTTGTACCAATTCAGGGTCGTTCCTTTCAGAACAAAGACCAGCAGTTCAGAGTTGATAGGGCCTTAAATCTAGTGTTAGGGAGGGACACACACGAGTTTGTGACAATGTACATAGATGATTTAATTGTTGCATCTTACATATTAAAGGAACACTTGGATCACTTAGACATTGTTTTGAGGAAATTAAGGGACGGGGGATTTACAATTAAACTTAAGAAGTCTCTGTTTTGCACAACATCAATCACATTTTTAGGGCATACCATCACAACACAAGGGGTGTCTCCCGAACAGTCACGATTAGACAAAATTCACAACACTGCTACACCACGTAACGCCAAACAATTGAGATCAATATTAGGGGTTTTTAATTATTTTCGCAGATTCGTAGTTAGATATTCCTGTCTTGTAGAACCGTTTAGGGAATTGCTGAAGCAGGGTACTAAGTGGGTATGGACCCAGGTGCACGACGAGGCTTTTAAGGAGTTGAAGAGAGGCTTTGTAGAGTCTGTCATGCTTAGGTATCCTCGTCTGGATTGTCCCTACATTTTAATGACTGATGCGAGCATGCAAGGCATCTCAGGCATTTTGTGTCAGGAGGATAGTGAGGGCAATCTAGGGATTGTCTCATTAGCAAGCAGAGGGCTAAGCATGGCGGAGAAGAGATATACAATTACTGAAATAGAGATGTTAGCAATCATATACTCTCTAGGGAAATTTAGGAGTTATGTGTTGGGCAGTAAGTTGCAGATACTGACTGACCATCATGCATTACTGTTTATTGGATCCTGCAAGCTCACTTCGAACAGGATGTCAAGGTGGATATTAGCTATAAGCGAATATGACTTTGAGGTAAGGCATGTTAAGGGTACTGAGAACATTGTAGCTGACTTCATGAGTAGAAACATTGGGGGTGATGAGGGTCATCAGGTACTGGAGGTTCAAGAAGGTGTTGTAATCTGCGTAACCAAGGTAAGCGAGTGTGATGATGAGATACGCTGCTTAAGGAATCTGCTTGCAGAGCAGGAGAAGGATGAGGTCTTGGGTGAGATCTTGACTCAGTTGAGAGGTATGGATGTGGACAGTAGAATTAAGGTTGGAAAGTATTGGTACAAGTTGGAGTGTGGTTTCTTGGCTAGGCTGTGCCATGAAGGTGCCTGGAGAGTGTGTGTGCCAAGCTCATTGCAGGTAACGATGATTTGGTATCATCACAAGGCTTTAGGGCATTTTGGATCAAGCAAGGTTCTTTTCGCTGTTCAGCAGCATTTCATTTGGAAGAACATGGGAAGGCAGATTAGGAAAGTTCTGGCAAGTTGTGACTCGTGTCAACGGTGTAAATGCCCAACGAGGTTTCTTGAGGGACCTCGGCAAATGGTGATCACAGAAAAACTAAGGGATTTACTCTGTGTCGATTTGTATGGTCCATTGGTTAAAGCTCAGTTTGGATATCAGTATATCTTCGTGGTTGTTAACGCATTCAGTAAACTCGTCAAACTGTATCCCCTGAGAAAAGCGACCGGGAAGGGTTGTGTCCTACAGATCACTGATAAGTATGTACCTGAGTTTGGGGTGCCTCTCAGGATACTATCAGACCACGGTAGCCAATTCACCTCTAAGATCTGGAAAACCAAGTTGAGTGAATTGGGTATCAAGCACATATTCTCATCTATTCGATATCCTCAAGGGAATTTGTCCGAACGAGTTATGAGAGAATTAGGGAGAGTATTTCGCACCTATGTGAGCAATCGCCACAATGCGTGGTTCTCCAAGTTAGAAGATATTGAACGATGGTTCAATATTACGTTCCATGAGAGTGTGAAATGCACTCCCTATGAAATTCAGTATGGTAGGAAGCCTACCAATGAGCTTGCTAGAATGCTAGGTTTGGTCACGGGAGAGGAGATTGGGAAGGATGTTTGTATCCAGCTGGCTAGGGACAACTTAATCAAGGCAGGGAATAAGCGTAGGCGCCAGCAGAAGCGGGTAAAGTTTGATTCTTTTGAAGTAGGCGATCAGGTGCTTCTGAGGGATCCATATCCGTCTTCAGCTGTAGATAAGGAGATGGGGAAGTTTTTTCATCTATTTCAGGGGCCTTTTAAGGTGGTTCAACGTATTGGTGAGTGTGCCTATAGTTTAACGGACCAGGATGGTAAGTCTGTCAGTACACATAATATTAGGAATCACCGTAGATATTATTCTGTAAAATAATATGGCATGGACTCATAGAGGACTAGTCAACATCACGTGAAGGCATGACAAAACTCAAGAGATGTGTTGAAGAATGCTAACCAGCAAAGTGACATCGTCGAGTGTTGGATGGATAGATGGTATGATAAGGCCTGTGCAGGCAAATACCATGGCTTGTGAAGCGATAAGTTCTCACAATGAGACGAAGAAAATGAAGTGATAGACCTAAGACACTTGAGAAAAATCAGTGAGGCTAGGAAATGGACACAATAAGACATTCGAGAGAGTGAGAATGTGTGAAAATTTGACAAGTGTGTGCATATATATGTCTTCCAGGGTTTAATTATGTAATAGTGTAATTCTTTGTGTTTTCAGTGCGTTGTTTGTTTGAGTGTTTGTGATCCACACTTGTTTCACCCGTGTGAATCACATGGGGGTGTATTGTGACTGTTCCGGTCACAATGTTCCCAAACCCTTATTTGGTTGACTTGAGGAGAAGTCAGGTTAGGGTAATTTGTTCATATCATTCCTTTTCTTGCTCATCATCATCATTTAGGTTATCATCATCATCATCTTGTACAGTTTCCAGCCCCAGGCTGGGTCTGTTTGGAACATAAGCCTCGCCACTTAGTTCTTTCTTCCCACCACCTCTCCGCTGTCACTCTGGTCCAGTCCTCGCCTCTCTTCTTGACACATTCCTCCACTCCTTTCAGCCATCTATCTCTTGGTCTTCCCCTTGGTCGTTTCTTCTGCATCTGCATCTCATGTATCCTCTTGGGAATCTTCTTCTCATTCATTCTCTTTAAGTGTCCATACCACCTCAGTCTTGATGTCTCAATCCTACCTTGCAAGGGCTCCTCTTTCACCATTTCCCTGACCTTTTCATTCCTCACCCTGTCTCTTCTTGTTACTCCGATCCTACTTCGCAGGAACTTCATTTCACCTGCCTGTATTCTGCTTATGTCTCTTTTCTTCATTGTCCATGTTTCTGAAGCATAGGTCAGTATCGGGATATAGTAGCTTCTGTATAACACTTCCTTGCTTTTTTGGGGGACATCTTTATTCCACACTAAGCTCCTAATGCTTCTCAGAAATGCTTCTGCCTGTCTGCCACGTTCCGTAATCTCTTTGTCATTTAGGTTATAGGATTTCATTTTATTTAGTGTATATATCTTGTGTATCTCGGGGACTCAGTCAGGAATATTTCATTTAATTTGTATGTGAGAGGTCAGCATACAAGACAGCGGATTGTGTTAGGCAAGCTACAAGATGTTGCAATAGCAGGAAACTCCAGGCCAAATTTAGTTTGGGCCGAGAATAACTTCCCTTGTCTAGAAGAAAGCTTGGTATAAATTGTGTAAGATTCTGACGTCAGAGAAGAGTTTCGCGTCATGAGTTGTAAGAAATATACATGGGTTCGAGATTATTGGTGTATTTTGTATGGGTTGGAGGGTATCATGACCCTGGCGGAGAAAGACGAAAACATGTGTTTACAAAATGAGAGGTTGTCTTTTTTCGTGTCAAGCGGGGCTTCACTTCTGTTCTAGCGTCTGGTTGGAAAGGTCGCGTTCTCGTAATTTGGCTTAGGCCTATCTAGAGAAACTGTTTTGTTGAAAGCATGGCTAGTGAATGTACTCGAAACGGCTACAAATCAGAACAATGTTATATCTGTTAGCACATTTCAAGTTTGGTACGGAAGCACATTCATTTATCGCAGAGATGTGGCTTTGTAAACATTTCTAACCTAAAACCACGTGCGCATTCATTACGCAGTACAAGATGCTGTATCTAATATATCTTTGCGAACTGTGAAGTAGGCTTTTAGCCTCTGTGTTATATTGATCTGTATAAAAGTCTGCTAGTGCAGAGCATACAAAATATGATCAGCTGGGAGGTAAAAGTAGGAGCTTCTATTAGCAACCACGTGTGGAAAATCTTGGAAAGCTGGGGAGAACTGATCTATCGAGCATGTCTCGAAGAGTATCTGCAAGATCGTCAGTGAGTAACAAACATCTTTATATTACAACATTCATTCTTGGTCACATGTTTTCGTCATTGCCGAGGAGAAATAGAGATAGCAAACCATAGTCTGTTCGACGAGAGTCCCCGCCATATGTTTGAATTTGATTTTAATACATATATTTTAAAGGTTATCATTAGTTTTCTTTATAGGGAGTTACACCTAATAGTTGAACGCCCAAATGATACCAGTTAGGTTGACCAAATGTGTGCCCAACACTCCACGACCCTGCCATCTCAAATGTGTGGTATATGACGGTAAAGTACTTTCGATCACCAATAGGAGGGTGATTTTGGGAAGTTGTAAATCAGTCGCCCAAGAGGGGCTAGTAGAAAGTTACAACGTGATAAACCACTATCGCATCCAAGCAGCATCCCCTATTTGCCAGCTCGGTTCAGCAGACGAAAACCAATAGAAAGGACAAGGACACCCACATAAAAAGTAATAACCCCTGGCACTACAGTCCATGAATGGCCTAGTCCTACCAAGCGACCGCTGCCCAGCCATTTGGCCTGCAGATATTGGGGTGACGTGTGGTCAGCGCGTCAGGTCCCCTCGACCAGTAATCTTGGTTTTTATGACCGGGCTGCTACCTCACTGTCACACAGCTACTAAATTTTCCTCACGAGGCTGAGTGCATCCCGTTCCAGCCCTCACGTCAGTTTTTAAAATCTGTGATGGAGCCGGGAATCGAACCCGCTACCCCAATACCACAAATTAATAAAATAATACCAACTTAAATAACTGACCTTGTGGATCACGTGAGCAAAGAGATTGCCTGATTCCCCACTCCCCTGTTATATCAAGGTACAATTTACAGGTTTTGTAAAGAACTAGGTTCGTAATGCCCAACCAACAGCAGGCCACGTTTTTGATTCCAAAGTCCGCACTTAATCCTACAATAGCAAGTTCATATATTTACGTAAAAGAGGAAACGCATTGACCGAAGAATAAAATTAAAATACTAGAAACGTGCAACTGACGTGACAGGAAACCGATTTACAGAGTTTCTCGAAAGCCTGTTTTGCGAAATTAATGCAACTACAATTTCATGAAACGCAGTGTGCACAGCCCTGTGTTAATCTTATATATATGTTGCAAGCAACCTCAATTTCATGAAACCAGTTGCATGAAACAGGTTTCTCCAGTGAGCCTTATTTGTGTTCACATTTGTAGATTGTTTTGGAGCCTTGTCACTTAAGTGTTTCATAGCAATAACCATTTGTCTTGAAATACCAAAACACATTCAGATAAAATTAACATAGATCAACTTGGCAAAACACTTGTAGACATTTACTTGCCACGGTGGGTGAGTGGTTATCGTGTCGGTCTACCAACCCCAAGCTTGCAGGTTCGCTCCTGGCCATGGTAAGTGATTTTTGAAAGGCGAAAAGATCACGACACGCATGTCATACGTTATTGGCATGTTAAAGAACCCATTTGAATTCAGTAGGCCGAGTTCATAATGGCAAAATTAATCTCAGGATTTTCCGCCGACACAAAAGTTCCTCCTTTCTCTACTAGAAAGCGCTATAGTGTCAAGGAGCTTAGATATCTAACCTCCTTGACTTTCATAGCACTCCAAGGAACAACAAAATTCAACATGCAAGCTGCCCTCTGGGTGTCAAATAACAAAGCTTGCGCCCGGCAACTGAGGCCATACGATATTATTATTATATTTATTTCAGTGTTATATTTCTATTCCAAGGGTTTATTGCTCTAAGTATTTCTGAGCAGTATTAGCCAATCCTTTGTGAGTTAGTTTGGAGGAGGGAGGGTGACTGTTTATGGGTGGATTTGTGATTTTCAGCTTAGCAGCCTTGTAGATATTAATAAATTTCTTTTTAAGGGGGCATAACACTACAATTTTTAACAAATTTTTACTTTTTAAGATCCTGCCAATCCTATGAGGGTTGGTGTTTGAGGACCATTTTTCCATTTCATGGTTGACATTGTGGGATTTAGTAGTGTCTTGTAGATTTGAACGTTGGGATCTGAGACACTCGCTTTACGAGCGTAACATGTCATCCTTTAGTTTCTACCCCTTCTGGTAATCTGTATCAAATACTTTTTCTAGTCACATGTAATGTTTTTCAGGTTGTTTTTCCACATGTCCAATAATTGAGATTTTATTGTGTTGACCTACTGAAAAGTTGCAATATCAATTGTCAATAATACAACACTTCAAAATGGCTTCAAAGCTCATACTCATCAATCTGTTGGTTGATATTTGCCCATCAAAATATTATAATGACAAGATTTGCAGTCCACATCTCAACTAGCTTCTGTTACCATGTATTGTGACCACCAGACTGATCCTCGTGCAGAAGTCCAGTAATCTATTATCTTTAGGATTTTTTGGTCTCCAGCCATATCTGTCTGATAGCAGAGAGGAAGATACAAATACATTTTTAATGCAAAGAAACTCAGGGAGATTGTTCTAATAACATATGCCAACAATGCACGAGTTATTCATTGCTAAGAGCTGGTTATTCCCTCAATTTTCCCTGTTATTTACTGCATGTATCAATTCAATATGTCCTACACATTGCCTCAAAATGTCTTTCTCTTGAACAATTGGATTATAAAGTCCATCATTGCCACCAGATGTTCAAGAGAAAGAAGGTGTGTTCCATCTTCCTAAGAGAGACAATACTGACTAAAGTGAGGAAGTTAGAATCAATTGGATCTTTTTAGAATGAGACAAACGAGCATCTCTTATCTGGTTTGGCAAATGAGGCAGAAGACATTCAGACTACTCCTGCTTTGGCATCCTAAGAAATCGTAACGTCGGTTGTTTCAGGTCTGAGTTTGGTGTGCTGTCTTGGCAAACTGAATATTGGGTCCATTCTTCTTCTCAGACAAAAAATAACCAGACCAGTACAAGCATATTTTTCTGCACATTGATCAACTGGATGATTGAGCTAACTCGGGGTTAGCCTAGTATCAACAAGATAGCAAAACTTGTCACACATAAACTGAATCCCTCACTCTTGAGGACAGAGTAATCTCTCAAGAATTTTTGGCTGTCAAGATCACCTGACTTAACGCCTCTAGTAAAGGGTGTTTCGAAAATGACCACAAATATTTTGAGATTTGAATACAAACATCACCACTGAAATTGACCAGGAGATGTTGCAATGAAATGCCAGAAATTGGAGCAACAACTACAGCTGTACTTTTTAGGGGCAGGTGACCTTGCTGATCCACCGTAACAACAATATCTAACAGCTGTACTTACAGAAGGATGGGGTCATTTCCAACACCCGCTGTGATGGTAAGTAAATCTCCCAGTCTCCTTACACTTAGAACGTGGTCAAATCTTCTTATCTGCCATAAGGCTGAAATGGTGCTATTTTGTAAATCTTATATAAATCACCATGTATTTCTTTATTTAAATATCTCTTCATGGTGATGAAAGACAATATTGGGTTATAGGGATTATGTTCTCACCATTACTTCTAAGTGGTTTAAGCTATAGAGTCATGCTATTGCAGTTCAGGCTCTGAAAAATTTCAACTACTTACTTTTGACAACGGTGAAGCTGAATCTTGACTTAAAGATTCTCCCATGCAACCAAGGCAAAGAGAAATAAGCTACAATACTTACCAACAATGACGTATGGAGCAGAAACTTGGCCGATGACGAGGAGAGATGAAAGTAGAATACAGGCTGCCGAATTAAAATTCCTGAGGAGTATGGTACAGATGACTAGGAGAGATAGAGTGAGGAATGAAGACATTCGAAAGGAAGCGAATTACAGAAGCTGGATCAGAAGAGATTGAGATGGTATGGACAAGTGAAAAGGATGAATGATGAAAGAATGCCGAAACAAGTGATGGAGAGACGGATGACTGGAAAGAGAGGACAAGGAAGACCAAGAGTAAGGTAGATGGATTTGGTGAAGGACAGTGTGAGAGAATGAAACCTGGAGTGGTGTTCAGTGGTTGAGGAAGGATGGTGGACAGACAGAATAAAGTGGAGAGGTGTCATATTTGCTCCGACCCGGCCCTAACTGAAAAACGGAAATTGATGATGATGACTATAGGTTCATACCTGTTCATAAACTTCAGCAAGACTCAACTTGCTCTTTTCTTGATCCATTACCAACTGCTTCCTATATTCATTGGGATCTTTCACAGGTTTTACTTTACGCTCCACATCATCCCAAGCTTTGTCCTTGATCCGCTGCCTGATTATATCCTCCAGTTTCATAGTTGTCTGCTCGGTGACTACAGGTGCTGAAAGGTTCACAAGAGAAACATTTGACTGGACAGTTAAAATAGGCATGTACATGAACACTGCAAACATAAACTTTCAGTCAATTCACATTACAATGGTGTGACCAATCCCTCATTTCACTGGTTACACTAGTCCCAAATTTAGACGGAATGCAAAATGTCCCATTTTTAAGCAACTTTTGTGCATACTGTATTTGGTGTGTGTGTTTGTGTTTGAGTCTTCAGTCTTTTGACTGGTTTGATGCAGCTCTCCATGCCTCCCTGTCCTGAGCTAATCGTTTTATCTCTACATAGCTACCACCCTACATCCGAGGCAATCTGTTTAACATATTCTATCCTTGCTCTACCCCTACAGTTGTTGTCCTCGACCCTTCCTTCCATAACTAAGCTTGCTATTCCTGGGTGTCTTAGTATGTGTCCTACCAACCTATCTCTTCTCTTCATTAGCAGTCACCAGAAACATCCCTCCTCTCCCACTAGTTTTAATACCTCTTCATTTGTAACCCTATCTACCCATCTGATCTTCATCATTCTCCTGAAACACCACATTTCAAACGCATCAATTCTCCTCTTTTCTGCTGCACCGACAGTCCAAGTTTCACATCCATGGAGTGCCACGCTCCAGACAAAGGCTTTCAAAAATGACTTCCTAATACCTAAATCCATATTCGATGTCAACAGATTCCTTTTCTGTAGAAATGCTTTCCTTGCCTGAGCCACCCTACTTTTTATATCCTCTTTGCTTCATCCATCACTGGTTATTTTGCATCCTAAGTAACAGAAGTCCCCTACTTCTTTTAGTTTTTCACCTGCCAATTTGATGTCCATAGAGGATTCTGATTTATTTCGGCTGCATTCCAATATTTTTGTTTTACCTTTGGTAAGAAATTTATAAGTGGGAGAATCAAGTGTGACACCATCAAACAAGAGTCTTGATCCCCCATGATTCCTTATGCAAAATCATCAACTACTTTCAAAGAAAAGAGAGAAAATAAAAGCAATAGTTATTTTGTTCATACTTCAAACCACAATAATTCGAAGTCCCCATAAGGTAATTTATACCTCATTAAGGGGCCCAGATTAAACTACTGGAGTTATGAAGTCTTTTAAGGAAACAGCCCAGTTTCAAACAAGCCACGTTCTGTGCACTTAGGTGAAATATACTGAAAGACAAGGTGGTTATTTTCTGAGGTTAGAACTGTAACATAAACTTTGGTGGGGTTGGAAGTAAAAGCTTCACCAGCTTTTTGTTAATTTATAAAGTCTGGGAACAAATGTGAATACGGTACTTCTTCGAATACTGTACATTGTACTATCCACATTACTCTCAAAGTTACACAATAAAGTGTAGTTACAGTACCGTATTTCCTGGCATAATCATCGCACCCCACTTTTCAAACACTAAAATAGGTTTATAAAATGTCATCGCATAATCGTCGCATAGCTTATTCGTATTTGTGCGCCAGTCAGTTGCACATGCTGCAGCAACTTTATAAGCTGGGGCAACTTTGTCAGAAGAAATATATCTCGTCTTTATGCTTGCGGGCTATGAACTGTGACGGGAGCGGCAAGCTTCGTCACTTAGCACATTCCACGAACGTAAAATCTTGCATGATCTTGTCAGGAGAAAGTAATCTCATCTTTATGCCTGCGGGCTATGAACCATGACGCGAACGGCCAGCGCACATTCTGCGAGCTTAAAGGTCTAATCTGGCGTGATCTTGTCAGCAAAAAGTAATCTGGTCTTTATGCCTGCGAGCTATGAACTGTGACGTGAGCGGCCAGCCTCATCACTTAGCACATTCCGCGAGCTCATAGGCCTAATCTGGAGTGATCTTGTCAGGAGAAAGTAATCTCGTCTTTACGCCTGCGGGCTATGAACTGTAACGCAAGCGGCCAGCGCACATTCCGAGAGATAGGCCTAATCTGGCGTGATCTTGTCAGGAGAAAGTAATCTCGTCTTTGTGCCTGCGGGCTATGAACCGCGACGCGAATGGCCAGCGCACATTCCGCGAGCTTATAGGCCTAATCTGGCGTGATCTTGTCAGGAGAAAGTAATCTCGTCTTTATGCCTGCGGGCTATGAACCGCGACGCATACGGCCAGCGCACATTCCGCGAACTTACAGGCCTAATCTGGCGTGATCTTGTTAGGAGAAAGTAATCTCGTCTTTATGCCTGCGGGCTATGAACTGTGACGCGAGCGGCCAGTTTCTTCCCTTAGGACATTCCGCGAGCTTATAGGCCTAATCTGGCATGATCGTCAGAAGAAAGTAATCTCTTATTTATGCCTGCGGGCTATGAACCACGACACGAACTGCCAGCTTCGTCAGCACATTCCGTGAGCTTGAACCTGTCGTGACCTTGTTAGAAGAAAGAAGCCTGTCTCTGATAGCAGGCTATGACTCACATCAGACTCACGTTACGCGAATGACTGGCCCGTGCAGCAAATAATGATACAGTATATTCTTTGAACTTAAATATTATTCGCATAATCGTCGCACCCTGCTTTTTTTCCACGAATTTTAGGCAGAAAAAGTGTGACAATTATGCGAGGAAATACGGTACTTACATTTTACCTAGATGTCTAGTTTTTAAATTTCATTTTCAATAACAGAGACAAAAGAGCAACATGTATTAAAAATACAAAAATTTAGGCATTTCCTTTCAATTTGTCAAAGAACAATCATTGTTCTAATTATCAGCTTCTATGTGTAGGAATATGAACGATTCCATGCTTCTACACAGGTGCTCTTATAACAAGGGCTATGAATAAAGGAAATGTCAATACATTGTACTACATGATATAGATTTTGGGTGGGGTGCAAGATGGTGCAGTGATCAAGCTGCTTGCCTCTCACCTAGGCAGACCTGGTTCGATTCCTGGTTAATACATGTGAAATTTACTAAGTGAAATAACATGTCCAGTGGTTCCATGTAAAAATTGAGGTCCTTTGGCTCATGATTGCGATATTAATGGTCACATAAAATTACAAGCTTCCTTCCTTTAGATTTTGGGTGTAAAGGATGGTAAATAATTTCAGGGAAAATGGCATCATGCTACATACCAGGTCTTGTAGTCAAATCAAACTCCACTATCTCCTCAAGGAGTGAATTCTGTGGCCGAGCAGCAGCAGAAACCTCTCCCTTAAGTTGCCATGGTTTCTCAGCAAGTGCTTCATCTTCTAACTGTTCTATTCGTGTTTTAAGGCGCTCCTGCCGAGCTTCAAAACTTGACTTAACACCTGTTTGCTTGTTTTCTTCATCTTTATCTGATTCAGAGCCATCAGACCCACTGCTGGCAGGTGACAACCTAAACCTGAAAAAACATTTATTATTTTAAAATAAATTCTCCTTTTATATACATACAAGAAATGTAGATATGTTTCACTGTTATGTTTACCCGAGGTATTTTCATACACAAATTCCGTATTTACTTGGCTCTTAATTTTCGAGAGCCAAAATACAAAATTCTTGGAAATCGCTTACAGTACCCCTCCTGAATTATTGAGAGTCCTGTCCGTCATTGTCTAGCAACGAGCGCGGCGCGAGCAGCTAAGATACGGCCAGCGGTTGATCCGGCAAAACAATCGCAGGGAAAAAGTGATATATCTTTTTAGAGGTGGTTGGCAATAATCATGGAATATACTTGATATATACCAGATGTTGGATCATTGTTGGCTGCTTTGGCCATACCATTTAATAATCAAACGATTTCCTAGTTCCGCCTAGTCAATACTAGGAAATCGTTTGATTATTATAGTAAGTCAATACGGAAAAATGGGTGACTCTATGAGTCAAAAAGACCATGCCATTTAATCATACGCGAGCCATGTTGCTAACAAGGCGTGACCTTGTTTGAAGAAAGAAATCTCTGTCTTTTCTTCTGTGCGTACAGGCTATGGCTCACGCTATGCGACAGGTGGCCGGCCGGCATACGCACACCAGTCTACACTCTGTGGTGTATTTCAAAACAAAGAACGTGTTATAGGTAGTGATTTTGTATTCAGCCTGCATTTTCTACTGGCCATGACCATCCATCACTTCAGCATAGTATCTTCGGTCATTCCGGAACTCACTGTGATGTATCATTGCTGATAACCTTCGTTTATTTCGATAAAATATATCATACTCCCTTTCTCAAAATAATGGATTTTTGCGAAGTTAACTCTTGTATGTTAAATTCTGTGTTAATAAGGCTTTACATACAAACACAAACCTAACCTGAGACGTACGCTCCAGACCCCTTGCTTGTAACACAAGCAGTCATTGTCGCCTGCGACATCATCGACCACACTAAAAATTTCCCCTAGACACGTACGTATTGCTTTATATACTTGAACCGACCTGTTCAATAGATTGTGCAATGGGTCTTTGCCTTCAGTACTTTGTTCTTTTCAGGATTGGCTTAGCTATATTGTATTGAAAAGTGGAAAAAGCATTAATTTAATTAACCATTCAAAACGGACAAATAATTATGACGTATGCCAAAATAAATTTCCCCATTCTTGATGTGCATTTTGATTTGCCATCTCAGATATGATCTGCTTCAGCCTTGGTTATTTTTCAGTTTCTACGTTCTGGAAGGAGAGGAGAAACAGAATTTGATGCTATTTCCAGAAAAGGGGTTAACCAACATACCCCATTATTGCTTGTGGGTGCTCAGTTGGGACTGAATGTCATAGTGGAGAAATATTATCAGGCTGATAAGATAATAGTGGAAGAAATGTTAATGCATGTACAGCAATGACGGCCAGAAGCTTTGCTCGTGTGAAAGATCTTGCACGTGAGCAATAAGCTGTCCGACGGCTGCACACTTCTATGCCAGTCGCAGCAACTTCTCACCTTCAGGGCTGAATGGCAATGCGGGAGAGAGCCGGTCAAATATGGCTGTGTGCAGTAGGTGCTGAGTACGATAGGACAGCACTCGCGCGGCTCCATTTGTATACCTTTCGTAATCACGAAATACACACATATTGGTTAATTGCCAATTCAATCTGCAAAAACTTTAATGTAACGTTATTACAGATTACTGTTAAATATGAGCATCAAAAGCTACATGTAGGTTATTTTGTTGACCCTAATTCATTTTGCCACTTCTATTCCACCATCACTATCTTCTGCTATATAGATTGTTATATGGCATATTTGTGTCGACCGGCGATTATTCGTCTGCACGCTAAAACATTGAATCTCCTTTAGCCTCAAAAAAGAAACGTAACTCCCATTCATTTTTAAAAGGGTGTGGCAAAAGATCACCAGACCTCCGTTTAATCAACGTCTATTCCATTAGAGTAGTAACGCATGAACAAACATTTGCACTCCAACTGAGTTAGTCGAAATCTCCTCTGATTGTCAACAAGCAGCTACAGACAAGCAACTTGGTCGGCGGAGAATGGCTAGGAGGGATGGGCAGTACCAGGCCAATCGTGCAACATCATTCAGAAATTTTGCACAGCATGGGCATCACTGATGTACAGTCTGGGCACTCATACTACAGCACTTTATGTTCTTCACATCGCTAAACCTTAATCAGAGTATGACAATAATAACTTTTTGGTGAAGAATGTGGTAAAATTGGCAAAGATGTTCATATTTTTTTGTACTGGTTTGAGATAAATAAGAATTTAGAATGAGTAATGGACTCTGTGTTTAGGGAATGCAAAACCACATATATGCATCAGAAATGCTGGTCTACACGATTGACACCACATAATTGACAAAATTCAAATATAGGATTACCACCAAAAATATGCAACTCTTATTATTTAGGACAAAATAGTTGAGTACAGTAAAACTTCACTTATACGATTTCCAGGGGACCAAAGGAAAAAAACGCATAAGTGTGAGAAACGCGTAAATGAAAGTCGGCAAATAAAAACTGCAAAATGTATGTGACAATATGGGTTATACAGGGGCTTTGTTTTATATGCGACGGGGACCCTCGCTCGCCCCTGCCGCGAGCCGGTCTCCCGTCAAGCACTTTGCCATAATGCGCTTCTTGGCGCCACAAGTTTCCCTCCTTTGCAGTCTGCTGAGAGCTTAAGCAGTGTGGGGTTCAGTTTAGTCAATTGTTCACGTGTTTAGTGCTCAGTGTGATGTTCCAATGCGATTTTCATTACGTGAACTTGTGTAAATACCTTCGTAAAGTACAGGAAATCTTTCGCGAAAATGAGCTTAACGACTATATTACAGCTGAAATACAGTCAATTGGTGCTGAGGAACTTCAGAACGTAAATGACAATTTCATAAAGAGGTGCCAGCGATGTGTAGCAGTGAATGGCGAACATTTTCAGCACCAGCTGTGAACTATAGGCTACTCAATGACTCAGTGCCGCGCTGGCTACGCATTACGGCAAAGTGCCTGGCGGAAGACAGGCTTGCAGCGCGGGTGAGCGATGGTTCCCATTAAGAAGTGAACAACAAGAAATAATAATACGATTGTTTAACTATAATCGGCAATAAGTCAATATCGGCTGCCTTAGCTACAATTGTGTTTAAGGTGGACGGAGCAATTGGGGATTGCTCCGTCCACTTCTTCTTCTTCATTTCCCCTGGAAACGGGAAATGAAGAAGAAGTGGACGGAGCAATCCCCAATTTCTTTGTGATTTCAGTGCGTTTCATGTTGCCACTTTCTTTCACTACATTCAAAATACGTAATTTTTCAGCAATCGTAATGCACTTCCTCTTCCTTTCACCCATGTACACTGCAATCAAGGTTAACCACAACTGAAGCACCAAACAAGGCAGAACAATGACTGAAGCAAGTGGTGTTGTATTTCGCAACACACGCAACTCCGGCTGAACATAGCTTCAAGGTCGCTCTCTCCATCACAAGGCCCTGCGCGAGGGATGGTTTTTCGAGAAATGTACAGTGCGTGTCATAAGTTTCTGGCTCCAATATTTTTAGAGATTTTAAGTAGAAAAACCGTTGTAAACGTATAAACGACACATTTTTCTCTCGGGGGCGTAAGATATGATCGTATAAGCGTGAAAAATGAAGAAATGTAAAACATATAATGGAAATAAATTAACATGGAAAGTATAGGGATTTTGCCAGGACCAAGAAAAAAATCGTATAGGCCTAAGTGTAGAAAACGTATAAGTGTGAATCGTATAAAAGAAGTTTTACTGTATATACAATTTAACATTAAAGTGTAAAATCTGTTAAATATCAGATATGCATTATTACAAGTTTACTGAAGACTTGCAAAATAAGTGTTTGTCTATCAATTCCCATCTAAACCATAGAAACATATCAATTTCACCCATAAGGCTGTGATTTATTCAAATCATACAAGCTATTTAGATGGAAGATTGAGAATTAAAATGTCTCAAAGCCATAAATTGTACACTCAACAAAAGTCAAAGTCAACCCCTGGCACTATCCAGCCCTTGACGGGCTAAGGCCGACCAAGCGACCGCTGCCCAGCCATTTGGCCTGCAGATATTGGGGTGACGCGTGATCAGCGCGTCGGGTCCCCTCGGCCGTTAATCTTGGTATTCGTGTTCGGGGCGCTGTCTCACTGTCAGACAGCTACTCAATTGTCCTCACGAGGCTGAGTGCACCCCGTTCCAACCCTCACGTCAGTTTTAAAATCCCTGACGGAGCCGGGGATCGAACCCGGGGCCTCCGGGTGAGAGGCAGGCGCGCTACCCCAACACCACGGGGCCGGCTAAATTGTACACTGCAAAATCTAATAGCTGATGGCATCCATTCATCATTAATCATCTTATCATCACAAAAAAAAAATCACTAAAATTACAACACAGGATGAAGTAGGTAAGAAACATGTTGAAACCCAGTTACATAAGCACTAGACATGCTATCATCTCTGACCTGACTTGCTTCCCATCCTGCTTCTTCTCTGTTTCTGAGTCATCTCCTTCCTCTTCTTCACCGTCACTGTTGAGTTGCTCATCTCTGTCTGCACTGGGTGCAGCTATTCTCCTCTCTGTTTCATTTACGCTATTTTCCACTTCAGGTGGATCGAAGAAATCTTTGTAATATGCATCAGCATTTTCTCCTTCACCTTCCTGGAAAAGAAAATCCTCTCTTCATATAAATTACAAAAATCTCTGAAGGAAACAAGATTGAACATATATGTTCAGTACTTGAATTGAAATATCAGTCTAATTTATTGCAATAACGAAGTGTTCTCACCATTCTCCTTGGGTTCTTCTTGTTGAAAATGAAAAATGAAAATCCACAGCCTGCTTCCAGTCTCCGACCGGGTCAGGAATGGAATGAATGAAGCCCCCATCTAGCGGCGAGGATATGAACTGTGCCGGCTGCCAAAGCCTGACGCACTCCTCTGGGGCAAATGATTAAATGAATGACAGATGAAATGAAATGATAGTGGAGAGTGTTGCTGGAATGAGATTGCGACAGGGAAAACCGGAGTACCCGGAGAAAAACCTGTCTGCCTCCGTTTTGTCCAGCACAGATCTCACATGGAGTGACCGGGATATGAACCACGGACCCAGCGGTGAGAGGCCGACGTGCTGCCGCCTAAGTGGGTTCTTCTTGTTATGGTTCAATAATGTCTCTGAGGCAAACTATGATTTAAATATAATTGTTTGCCTGTATGGTAAGAGATGTAAATCCTTTCACTGCCCTTCTTGGACTATGTAAAGATCTATGGACCAAGTGAAATATCTATGTTTCCAAAGAAAATGAACTCATACAACCCAATTGAGAGTATTTATATTAATCCATAAGTTTGAAATTGGAAAATTAGGTTGTTGACTGCAAGAAGCTCCACCCTAGTGCTTAATTAAGTTATAAATACAAATATCAATTGCAAAATTGGTTTATTGATTAGAAGAAGCTCCACTCAAGTACTTAATAAAGATATAAATACAATCTATCAGAAATGCTGTCAATTATTGGACACCACCGTGGATCAGTCATAGCAGGAGACTTCAACTGTCGTGTAGATAAGGAATGTACAAAAAGTAAAATGGTTGTAGAATTTCTGGAGGCAGAAGGTTTCTATCTATTAAACAGCAGGACAACGCCAACATATATATGTCATAACGGTATGAGCTCAGTGGATTTAATCTTTGCGAACACATACGTTAAGACAATTAATATCAAGACACTCTCCTCAAATTCTGTGATACCATTAAGGAAGCACCTACCAGTCGTTGCTAAAATTAAAGTAAATATGGCACCATCAGAAAGAAACATAAGGAAGCCTGTAATAATCAAACGCTCCCTCGACATCAACTACCTAGAAGAAACTTTAATGACTTCAAAAAACCACATCCTAGATTCGGCGAGACAAGGAGAAATAGATGCTGCAGCATTCAGTCTTGAAAAGATTATAAAGGAGTCCCAAGTTAGGATGTCTCCAACAGAAAGGAAATCTCAACTGTGGTTTGATGCATACTGTTTTTCGGTAAGGAAAGACGTCCTAAATTTGCTTCATATTGTTCGATACTATAAAACAGAAGAAAACCTCAAGAGGTATAGCGACCTCAGACGATCCTACAAAATAATCCTTATGGAGAAAAGAGCAGCTTGGTTGGAAAAGGAAGGGAATAAACTAGTGAAGAGAGCAATGGACAATCATTTTCTAGCACTACAGCCCAGAACCCAGAAGTTCTTGCAGACTATCAGTATGGACGCTTGGGAAAGGCATTTCCAGAATATTTTCAATACCGGTAACTCTTGCAGGGTAACGACTCTTCATGGACAAGCTGATTTCCCTCCAATTACTGAGGTGGAGGTTGTGAAAACTATACTCAGTCTTAAAGCTGGCAAGTCCCCCGGGCCTGATGAAATATTTAATGAACACTTGAAGGAGGCTTTGCCTTACTTTCGTGACATATTGCCTACACTTTTCAATAAGTGCCTTGAAGCCTGTACAATACCGTCATCCTGGAGAACGTCATTTATCAAACTACTTTATAAAGGGAAAGGAAGTGCAGACTCTCCGGATTCTTATAGAGGAATAGCGCTCGAGAACACAATATTCAAAGTATTCACAAGAATTCTGACGGACAGACTGACAGAAAAAGTTTCTGACAAGATCCCAGACCAACAGTTTGGTTTTCAGAAAGGTAAATCAACTCTACAGGCAATTGGAAACCTACTGTCAGATATTGATGAGGCACTTCGTCACCATAGAGGTAAATTTCACGCCATCTTTGTGGATTTTAAGAAGGCCTTCGACCTGTTAAGTCGACAGGTCATAGTTGAGAAACTTCAGACTATGCTCGGTGAATCTGATTATCTGACACTGATAATAACCAACATTCTACATCACAATACCGTGTTTATCTCCGATGGCCTTCAGTTTTCAAAGCCTATTGAACAGATAAATGGTGTCCTACAGGGTGACCCAATCAGTCCACTGCTGTTCATTCTCTCAACTGCTGACATCACGGGTATCCTCGAGTCTTTGGAAGAGAAGATATCTCTTTATATATATGCAGATGATGTAGTAATTGGAGCAAAGAGTTTGGAAGTTCTGCACGAATGTATGGATCGTCTGCTTCTCTGGGCCGAGAGGAACAAATTACAGATAAACGAGAATAAAACAGCCCACATGGTCTTCCATAAGGGAGGAATGATTTCGAATAGAGATAAGATTTATTACAGACCTGGAGATTTACCGATAACAACCGTCAAGAATTTTAACTATTTAGGGTTAATTTTCCAGACGACAGGAACTTCTTTCACAATGCATGAGAGAAACAGAGCGACTGCTGTACTAATAGCTATGAACAACATACAGCATTTGCGTAAACTATCTTTAGTTACTGCTATGAAGCTCTTTGTTTCCACACTGACACCTATTTTAACCTACGGTCTGGAACTGATCTGGCCTCATCTGACCAAAACCAACTTAAAGGAAATAGAGCAACTAAAGTCTATCTTCCTAAAGAAAGCATTGTGTGTATCGAAATTTACTCCGTCCCGGCTAATGTATGAGCTGTCTGCAGAGCCATTCTGTATTGAGCAAATCAGACTACAAATGCAGCTTCCATCTAGCGCTGCCTATCAGGAACTTCTTGCGGAATTTCAATTAAAAAAGAAAGAAATATGGTTGGACTTCTATGGGACAGAAGCGATGTTATCGTCTGACTGGAAGAGAGCAGACTACGATTTACGACACACTGTGACGCGTTTCGCAGTCCATGGATTTCATTTCAGGTGTTGCGGAAGAAAAGGCTTTCACACTCCAAATGCAGCTACATGCATATGTGAATTGTGTAGCGAGCCCTGTGACCGATATCATGCGGCATATTGTAAAAGAAGATTAACTTCCCTGACGCAATTTTGTAGCGACTGACAGTACCTGCATTGTATTTTTTACTTTTTCAATGGCCATTGGCTGCATTAAAACTATTATTATTAAATATTGATGAAATAGCATCGCAATGTATGGTAAAATTGGCTTCACCAATCATTGGCTTTAACTCGAATCCGAGTATAAATCATCTTCCTTCAGTCCAATTTGTGGATGTGTTTACGGTGACTAAAGAGTCCAATCCTGGCATGGAACCAGCGACCACACAAGTCACATAGTATTGCTGGAGGAGGACGTGGTTGGGCTGCTCGAAGTTTCCTAGCTTGACGCTTGGCCTCTTCTTGGTGCATCGATCCCTTTCAGACGTCTTTACAGTATCCGAGATGGTACGGCGCCAAGTTGACCAATATGGTACTGCTGTATCTACATTCATGAAATACATTCAAACTTTTATATTTCCTTTAGTAACAGGGTTCGTTGGGGGCAGATGACCTCGCTGTTCTACCAAAAAAACTAACATGGTTATTTTCTTCTTCCATGTTTGTCCTGCATGGTTTTTTCTTTTTTCACTTCCTCTATTCCTGTGTTTGTGTCGTTTTCACTCCAACCTACATCATCCACTTCAAGACAGAAGATCTCGTTGAAGAATGTCAAGAATATCCTTGCATGCAATGCACTATTTTGAGTGTCAAAAGAACTGTCTGCTGCCCGCCCACCTAATGAGACCGGGATATTAAAAAATCTCACCAGAGGCTATAGCAAGTTATTGATGGCATGACCGGCTGTCGTCAAGCTGTGGAAATTGTCCGTATATTTTACTTGTATCTCTCCATCCACTTTCCTGCATTGTGTTTATCCTTCATCTGTGTTTCTATCCTGTCGATTGATTACTGTACAGTGTACTTCTGGTCAGTATTTATGATGTTTTATGGTTGTGGTCAATGAAAACAATCTTGTTGTCTGAGTCTTCAGTCTTTGGACTGGTTTGATGCAGCTATCCATGTCTCCCTGTCCTGAGCTAATCGTATCATCTCTACATAGCTACCACACCCTACATCCGAGGCAATCTGTTGAACATATTCTAACCTTGGTCTACCCATACAGGTCTTGTCATTGACCCTTCCTTCCATAACTAAGCTTGCTATTCCTGGGTGTCTTAATATGTGTCCTACGAACCTATCTCTTCTCTTCATTAGCAGTCGCCAGAAACATCTCTCCTCACCCATTCGTCTTAATACCTCTTCATTTCTTACCCTATCTACACATCTGATCATCATTCTTCTGTGACACCACATTTCAAACACTTCAATTCTCCTCTTTTCTGCTGCTCCAACAGTTCAAGTTTCACTTCCATATAGTGCCAAGCTCCAGACAAAGACTATCAAAAATATGACTTCCTAATACCTAAATCTATATTCGATGTCAACAGATTCCTTTTCAGGAGAAATGCTTTCCTTGCTTGAGCCAACCTACTTTTTACAATCTGTAAACCTGCTTTGTGAAATTGTTAACATAATGAGTCTCCCTAGATTGGAAAAAGAGACTAAGTAATATCCACTGCCTATCACTGATGAGACATATTCCACAAGTCTTAAGATACAATAAACATTTTGACCTTTTAACTGCTATGTATTTCCAGATGAATAAACACCCAAGTGCTGAGTTATTTTCACACATCTTAGCCCCATTTTCTATCAAGGCCCTAAATCAATTTAACATATTCTCCCTTTTCCTTTTGGTTCCCTATATTACATGGGTTGCATTTTACACACATTTACTCAAGTAAGTTTCATTCATGGGCATACCCAAAAAATAATTTTGAGGGTGATAATGGATCTGGATGTAGGTAGACTGCCTTATGTAGTGACTGGATGGCTAAATGGTCTTTTACTAGGGGTGTTAAATCAGACTTTTAGGGGAAATATATCCCCTAGGTATATGAAAAAATCCACAGCCTGCTTCCAGTCTCCGACCGGGTCAGGAATGGAATGAATGAAGCCCCTATCTAGCGGCGAGGATATGAACTGTGCCGGCTGCCGAGGCCTGACGCACTCCTCTGGGGCAATGATTAAATGAATGACAGATGAAATGAAATGATAGTGGAGAGTGTTGCTGGAATGAAATTGTGACAGGGAAAACCGGAGTACCCGGAGAAAAACCTGTCTGCCTCCGTTTTGTCCAGCACAGATCTCACATGGAGTGACCGGGATTTGAACCACGGACCCAGCGGTGAGAGGCCGGCGTGCTGCCGCCTAAGCCACGGAGGCTTCCCTAGGTATATATTATATATATATTATCAAAGAGCATTTTTCAGACTGACACGTTCTGACTATTTCAGGAACAAGTATAGGGTAAAATATAAATTTTTCAACTCTGAGTTGCTTCAATAATACATGAGAAATGTATTTGTACTAAAAATAGAAACATTCTACTGTACTTCATGGTTTTTATTTTACAACTTCCATGGTAAAAATATATTTTACTCAGGTACAGCTTTTTCTTTGCAGTCATATTCATTCTTCCTTATTATCCTGACAGCACTCCCTGATTTCCCAATCTATGCATTTTTACATTCAGCCTTTCTCTACCAAACTGCTGATAGGTATGTTTAATCAAAACTTATGAGCTCAAGCTAATAGTTAATAAATAAACAACCTACATAACATTAATACCGTATTTCCTCGCATAATCGTCGCACTTTTTATGCCAAAAATTTGTGGAAAAAAGCAGGGTGCGACGATTATGCGAAGAATATTTAAGTTCAAAGAATATACTGTATCATTACTTGCTGCACGGGTCAGTCATTCGCGTAGAGTGAGTCTGGCGTGAGTCATAGCCTGCAGTCAGAGACAGGCTTCTTTCTTCTAACAAGGTCACGACAGGTTAACGCTCGTGGAATGTGCTGACGAAGCTGGCCATTCGCGTCGTGGTTCATAGCCCGCAGGCATAAAGACGAGATTACTTTCTCCTGACCAGATCACGCCAGATTAGGCCTATAAACTCGCGGAATGTGCGCTGGCCGTTCGCGTCACAGTTCATAGCCCGCACGCATAAAGATGAATTACTTTCTGCTGTCAAGATCACGCCAGATTAGGCCTATAATTTCGCGGAATGTGCGCTGGCCGTTCGCGTCGCGGTTCATAGCCGGTAGGCATAAAGACGATACGGTATTACTTTCTCCTGACAGGATCACACCAGATTAGGCCTAAAAGCTCGCGGAATGTGCGCTGGTCGTTCGCGTCACAGTTCATAGCCCGCAGGCATAAAGACGAGAGTACTTTCTGCTGACAAGATCACGCCAGATTAGGCCTATAAGCTCGCGGAATGTGCGCTGACCATTCGCGTCGCGGTTCATAGCCCGCAGGCATAAATACGATATTACTTTCTCCTGACAAGATCACGCCAGATTAGGCCTATACGCTCGCGGAATGTGCGCTGGCCGCTCGCGTCACAGTTCATAGCCGGCAGGCACAAAGACTAGATTACTTTTTGATGACAAGATCACACCAGATTAGGTCTATAAGTTCGCGGAATGTGCGCTGGCCGTTCGCGTCATAGTTCATAGCCCGCAGGCATAAAGACGAAATTACTCTCTGCCGACAAGATCACGCCAGATTAGGCCTATAAGCTCGCGGAATGTGCGCTGGCCGTTCGCGTCGCGGTTCATAGCCGGCAGGCATAAGGACAAGATTACTTTCTCCTGACAAGATCACGCCAGATTATACGCTCGCGGAATGTGCTAAGTGATGAAGCTTGCCGCTCGCGTCACAGTTCATTGCCCGCAAGCATAAAGACGAGATATTTTTCGTCTGACAAAGTCGCGGCAGCATGTGCAACTGACTGGCGCACAAATACGAACATGCTATGCGACGATTATGTGATGAAATTTTATAAACCTATTTTAGTGTTTGAAAAGTGGGGTGCGACGATTACGTGGTGGCGACGATTATGCGAGGAAATACGGTAAATGTATTGATGAAATACACAACAAATGCTCAGTTTCTGTGTGCTTGATTGCACATGATTTTTTTTTAGAATTCAGCTTCAACTGAAGCAAAATAAAACTTTAAGACTAAGAATGCATTCAGTTTACTGTGGTTCTGAGTCTTATCAATGGGCTGCTAAGATACCTTTTGAATTCAAAATAGATCTTTTATAGCAATTTTATACCTATGACTACCTTCAGCCAGAAAAGCACCTAAAGGCTGTAGGATTAAATTTCTCTACACCACAATTAAAAAGATTAGAAGGAACAAACTAATGAATTAGGTTATAAGACTGAAGCTAATGAACTGTAATGTGATAAAAATGGCTGAGCAAGTATGGAAAGGTTTGAGCAGAATGGAGAATGGAAGAATATAAGAGCAGAAATCAGGAGAAGACTAAGAAGATGGATCAACATAAGAAAGGCATAATCAAGATAGAAGGAAATGGAAGATGTCCACAATTTATACTGGAATCGAGATAAAAAAAATTATGATGCAAGGTATAAGAAGAGAACAGCCTTTTACTTGCAAAATGTCATGTTTATTCAAATTTACCTTTTTCACCTCTATTACTGTAATCAATTATATTGCACACTTCTAACTTAAATGTTCCAGGTAAGGAACCCCTGATACAGCACTTTCTCACCAAGTTACTTTCCCTGTCTTTCAAATACAGTACATGGAAAAGTTAGTTGTAATTGAGATATTAAATATGTTAAACGATGATTTAAGTTTCTGAACACTTTTTTAAAAATTCTTGTGAGTCATACTGGTGGTGAAGCTAGCAGCAACTCTTATCTACTTACCTCATCTTCCTCCTCTGATGAATCATCTTGGAAATAATCAATGGATTCATCGTCGTCATCCTCCTCCTCACTGATACTTGTAGTGCTTTTCTTATTTCGTTGATTTTCTTTCCTGTCCTCGCTATTCAAATAGTTTTCGAGGTCTTTGAGTTTAAAAAAGCGATCATCCACAATTGAAGGCTTGGCTTTATGTCCTGGAAATGAAACTTTTCTTTAGAGCTCAATATTTTTTAAAGATATTATTATATTACAAAAATGAGTACAGTACTACGATTCATCAACAAAGGAGCATTTTAAGCTCACGCCATCTGCTACTACAGAAAGAAGAAAAATGCACATATAAATGGTCATTACTTCAGTTAATATTGTGAATGAAAGGAAAAACAACAAACCTAGAGGTGTTTTTCTTTTTTAAGTTTATAATTCTATAAATATAAATATATTTTGAAGCTATTCAAACAAATACAACGAGAATAAGCCAGCAAATAAGGTTGAGACTTAGGCAGATGTCGGAGGTAAAATTCTTAATTCTCTATATCATCATCATCATCATCTTGTACAGTTTCCAGCCCCAGGCTGGGTCTGTTTGGAACATAAGCCTCGACACTTAGTCCTTTCTTCCCACCACCTCTTCGCTGTCACTCTGGTCCAGTCCTCGCCTCTCTTCTTGACAAATTCATCCACTCCTTTCAGCCATCTATCTCTTGGTCTTCTCCTTCCCCTGCATCTGCATATATCCTCTTGGGAATCTTCTCCTCTTCCATTCTCTTTAAGTGTCCATACCACCTCAGTCTTGATGTCTCAATCCTATATTGATATAGATCCTACCTTACATTGATATAGAGAGTTTACAATTTCACCACAATCCATCACAAGTCCAGTTTAGAAACAACATCTTCTAATGTTTGAAAAAAAAAAAAAAAAATGTATTTGGAACTTTTATTTTAATCAAATTATTGTAAGGATATCCATTTTTATTTTATTAATGTTAAATGCTGAAGAAGATATCATTGAATATCGAAACATGTTCATTTAAATAATAATAAACTTCATATTTTAGTAGCGACAAGGCAGATTAAATAACCTAAATATTCACCAATAGTTAGTATGGATCAACCTTTAAGAAACCAATATCGTAAACATAAACACATGTTATGTATTCTCAGTTGAGCACACAGCTACAGTCAGAAAATACCCTTCTTTCTCAACAAGTTGTCACAACAGATCTACAAAACATTGATGTTCCTGACAAACTTAACATGTCATCCAATTAACTCCCTTTTGAAAAGTGTGTGATTAGTCTACAGAATTCATTCCAGATTAACAGGTGAGACTAGATAAGTTTTACTCCCTGCCCAATTTAATTGGATACACTAATATTTCAATATACAAAAGCCGTGTACAAGTAGGGGATGGTAGATCAAATTGGTTTGAAACAAGCAGAGAAGTCCAACAGGGAAGTGCCTTGTCACCACTCCTGTTCATAGTCACCATAGATCGGATCAAAAAATCTGTCAAGGAACTAACTTACAATGAGCCTAACACTCTGGTATTTGCAGATGATGTGCTGATATGTAGAGAAACAGAAACAGAAGTGCAGGAGGAACTAAACTTGTGGAATGACAAGTTTAAAGCATTTGGACTAAAGATCAAACAAAAACAGTTGAAATTAAGGAAAGGCTCATGTTCAAACATCTTTTTGGAGGGAACTCCGCTGCAATCTGTTTATAACTGCAAGTACCTTGGAAGTGTTGTCTAAAAGGACAACACTATAAAGCAAGAGGATCCTTAACACCCGGGAAACTGGAGCTGAAAAATGATGATGATGATGATGAATATGTCAACCAACTGAAAAATGGATTCCAAAATGGCTGTGTCCTTACTGAACCATAATCCTTAAATTCAGTTTGACTGCAGAAGAAAGAATGTAAAATACATTATGAAGGAAATCTGGAATTATAATATGTATAAAAGAAGAATACCTTTTGGTTTCGGTTCATGAACTTCCATTTCCTGCATATGCTGTTCAACATCATCTTCCCCATCATTTTGAAGTTCATCTGATGGTTCTTCATCATTACTGCTTGCACGCTCTCTAGAAGGATCTGACTCCACCTCATTGCTTTCTTTTGATCGCCTATCTTTACTTGGACTAACTCCTTCATCATCGTTCAGTCTTACACCAAAGTTCACATTGTCCTTACGAGCAACTAACAGAGATACATCCGAAATGAACCGATTGCACTTCTCATCATTTTGTAGTTCTAATTCTTGCCATATTTGCTCTTCATCAAAATGTTTAATTACTAATTCTGGCAGAGCACCATCTGTACAAGTCTGTGATGATAAATCTTCTGATTGCTTTGTGTAGTCATACAAATACTTCAAAAGATGCTTCAATTCCTTTCCAACTTCTTTCTGTACTCTAAGACATAAAAAATAAATTATACACTACAGTATGTTACTACTTACTATCTACATAGGAAATCAAGACAAAAATCATTGGAGAGGAAAAGAAAGGAATGTGAGAAATGGAGAAAACACAATGATAGGCAGGTGCAGACAGAGAAATAAAGGAAAAATCACAATGACAGGCCAGTGCTTATGGACAAATAAAGAGGAAAAACATGTTCACATGTGTCTGTCCTTGTTTTCTACCTTTATCTCTTCCTGTTTACAATCATGTGTGTTTGTCCATGTTTTCTCCATTTATCTTTTCCTGTTTAAATTTATGTGTGATTGTCCTCGTTTTCCCCTTTCAGTGTCCCCGATTGAAATTAGAAATAGTTATTTTGCAACTTGCACAATCCATGGTCAAACTTAGTCTGGAGCATGACGCACTTCCACATTAACTTGGCAGCGCTTTTTTGTTTTACGATAACGGATATGAAGTAGTAGAATAGGAGTGGGGTTCACAACACTGTACTTCTCCCTAAATCAGGCGTATAATGGAAGTCTCAGCTAGAAGTTCATCTAAATAAGTCGTGATTAAAAACTGGAATGGTGGGCGAGTTATAGACAGCGGAAGAGTAAACATCTATTAAGCATCTCCAGATTCTTTCTCAACTATTAGCACAGGTATTTTGGCTAATTTCAGTAGATTAAGGTTCTTTTTTTTCCACAGGAGTGGCTATTCTCTAGTTCTACCCATAAATGCTGGTTACTTTATCAAGATAGAGCAATCAGTTGTCAATAGCACGTAGGAATCGAATCAACAACTTTCCATTATTAACCAGCCCATCTCATATCTTCAACACAAATAATAACCATAAGGGAACCGTGAATTTATGATGGATTTTGAAGGTTCGAGTACCTGCGCCTACCTGGTCCCTTAACGTATGCCCACTCTAGTGCCATAAACGTTCCCACACTGACATGTTTCTTAGACCATTTACTTCGAAGCCTAAGAATCGAAAACTTCTCACAATCTTCTGTGATTCACATCCGGCTTATCTAACTGGTCTCTTATAAGATTAGGCCGACCCTCCATCAAGGTTTATGATTCATTCTCAGCATAAAACGTGCCAAATAGCTCCTGTTACAGCTACATTTGGTACAAATACAGTATATACTGTGATATGTACATGTCTAAGGGAATTTTTTAGTGTAGTCGATGACGTCACAAATGGCATGCGGATGTTCGTTTGTATCATGGCTTGAATTTCCGCCATATTGCTCAGCTGTATGAAGTTTAAAACACTGCGTCGTTACATGCCAGATGCAGTCATATGTGTTCAAGCGCAAGGTTTGGTGGCGAGTTACGAATGTTCATAAATTACTTTTAGTTGTTCAATTTAATTGAAAAGTTTAACTGTAATGTTTTAAAACCATGGTGAGACAAAGCCATTT
The DNA here is from genome assembly GCA_946902985.2 of Meconema thalassinum. NCBI lineage: Eukaryota > Metazoa > Arthropoda > Insecta > Orthoptera > Tettigoniidae > Meconema > Meconema thalassinum. The sequence goes on from OX336390.1 coordinate 793,403,694, forward strand.
GTCGCTACTTGGCAAGAAGACGGTCTGAACGAAACCATTGGTCGCTACTAGGCTAGACGACTGTCTGGACGAAACCATTGGCTGCTACTAGGTTAGATGACTGTATGGACAGAAATTACTGCTTGCACCAAAAGCAAGGGGGTCTGGTTAGATTTCTGTTGGTATGTAAAGCCCTAATAATTCAACATGTATGCGCCTTTAATGTCGTTCATGACATCATGGATGCCGCCATTTTATGTCTAGGGGAATTTTGTAGTGTAAGTTATCACGATCTATAAAATTCCCCTATATTTTCATTCTTGGCATAAAACGTGGCCAAGAGCTCCTGTTGCAGCTATATTTTGTACATGTTTCTGTAGTTAATTCTGAGAAACATTTTCCACTACAGAGACCGAGAACACAAAACAACATTTTACAACTAACTCCCGACCTGCTTAAAAGGTTTGGGGAGGGGGAGGAATTGGATCTGAACGTCAGTCTGTTTTATGATGTACGCCAAATGCCTTGTTAAAATCATCCGTGAGGTATTGCTTCTCTGGTGAGATTGAAGTTAAAACGTGTTTGTGTCTAGATTTGTACCACTGTTATGAAGCAGAAAAAAGAGAAAGTGATGTCTGGCCATCATATGCTGGTATATTTAATTCCTTAAAATTGGATGTAAAGTGTGCACAGGTGGAAAAATAATATAGTGCAATATCAGTCTGCAGCGAACTTACAGAAGCATGTGCTGGTAAGATATCGGTAATTCGATAGCGTGTAATATTATTCTGGTTACAAAATGTTTTATAGTTTAACTGCACACTATTCAGTTCTCAAGATTATTATTTTTTCTTTCTTTTAATGCAGCCAATGGCCATGTATTTTTCGTTTTCTTGAAGGCATGATATGTGCTACCCTATTACGAGCACCAGGTTGTTGTAGCATTGTAGGGATCGATTTCTTTTGTGAAGTTTTCCATATTACTTGAATTCACAATTCCTTTCAATCAAGTAAATTATTGTACCATAGCAGGAGAAATGTTATTAAGAAACTCTTTTTCTTTTGATATATACAAAAGTAACGATTCGTGGTAGAACTATAGAATACCTACACCTACGGAAAAAAATTAAATTAAACTACTGAAATTAGCCGAAATACCTGTATTCATGGTCGGGAAAAAATCTGGAGATGTAGTAATAGATATTTACTCCTGAGCTGTCAATAACCCACATGCCGTCACAATTTTGATCACAACTTATATAGATGAAATTCCAGCTCAGTACGCTATTATTCGCCTGACTAGGGTCACGTACAGTGTTGCCTACCCCACTCATATGGTACTACAACGTATCCGGCATCATAAACAAAGAAACGTCACCAAGTTAATGGGAAAGTATGCCAGGTTCCATTGTAAGTTTGGCCATGGAATGTGCAAGTGGTGAAATAACAATATACAATAGACTCTCGGCTATCCAGCTCATGACAATCCGGCCTACTTAATACTTTACCAATAATTTTCCAAAGCTTTAACAAGCGGGCTCCTGCTAGAACCCAATGAGGTATTTCAAAATATTGAATGCATATCTTGTACTTCTGGCACATGTAGAGCCACAAATATAAGGTACAGTACAGTATTGTTAATACGTATGTATTGAAAGCGTTATCGGAAAAAACTCTTTAACAAACGGAACACGGAAGTCCTCTTTCAATGCTCACAAACAACGATGAACACACCTAGATAGCAGCTCTGTTGGCAACTCTGTGTTCTTTGTTGCATCAGTTGTTTATCGGAAGGTCAAAGTGCGTACGTTCATAAATTGTTGTTTTGTGCACTCCGTTGTACAGTACAGTATTTTAATTAGAGATTGCGGAATGGGTGATCCACGCAAAAAGTTGTAGTGACTATAGATGAGAAACTACGTGCGACAAAGAGACTAGATTCTGGGGTAACGGCCATAACTATTGCTTTGGAGTTAGGGGTAGGATAAAGTACAGTTGGAGACTGGAAGTAAAATCGAGCAGCAATTGATAAGTGGTGTGCTGTCCAAAGTAGTGGAAGTGGAATGAAAGCAAGAAAAACGATGTTGAAAGGTACGGTAAGAATATAGGTATGGCTTGGATCGGAAGAGAGAACATAGAACTCCGGCCTACCCTGATTGTTGTTATCCGGCTTGACCTTCTGCCACGTTAGGCCAGAGAGCCGAGAGTCTACTATACCAATATTTTCATCCAGACCAATGGTTTTTGCCTAGACCAGTAATGGTTAGGTAGAGCAGCCTTGTGGGCTGCGTTCACTAGCCGATATAAGAAAACCTGGTTTTGTCACGCACAGTGGAAGTAGTCACGCATCAATAATCTTTATCCAGGCCAATGGTTTTGCCAATTATTGCTTTGGTAGTGCTGAATGAACATAGAACAAACAATTACATTCTATATAATACATGAATTAGCCAAATTGCCTTATGAAACAAGAGAAATAAATCAGGGAGCGATGTTTTAATAGATGTTTCCTCCTCCGCCGTCTGTGACCCACCCAGCCATCCCAAATAGGATCACGACTTATATAGTGAAAATTACAGCTGTGAGCGCCATTGTTCAAGTCAATCATCTTCAAAAGAGTACCATAACAAGACTGCCAACCTCGCCCTTCCGTTATGAAGTCGAACAAAATTGAAACTTACAGTACTATGTAAAACAAAGAAGCGCCCAGTTCAGTCTCTAATGCCCATCATTCGTGCTCAGCACTAAGTTCACAGCTCTAATTAGGCTAGTGTGTGCAATATTTCGCTTCTCTGTAATGATTTTTCTTTTCCCCCGGTTGAAATGAGTGTTTTTTGTTATTTGTTCTGTAATTACTAGGCCGTTTATCACTCCGCTGCATTAAATAAGAGTTTGTTTTTTTTGGACAACTGTGGTTTTAACAATGGGTACAGCCTAACGCGCCCTGATCAATTATTTTGTGTCAACCGTGTCCCGCTAGCTGCGCATGGCCCAGGCCGCACCTACACCCGACCTTCTAACCTTCGTTATGTTAAATCCAATGGTTTTTGACAATGGTTACAGCCTAATGCACCCAGATCAATGGTTGTGTGTGTACTATGCCAAACTAGCTGCGCGCGGCCAAGGCCACACTTACACCCGACCTTCTAACCTTCGTGTTGTCCAAGCCAATGGTTTTTGACAATTATTACAGACTAACGCACCCAGATCAATGGTTTCGTGTCAACAGTGCCCCGCTAGCTGCGTGCGGAGAAGGCCACACCTATACCCAACCTTCTAATCTTTGTTTTGTCCAATTCAATGGTGTTTGACAATGGTTACAGAACGCGCCCAGATCAATGTTTTTGTGCCAACCGTGCCCCGCTAGCAGCGTACGGCCAAAGCCACACCTACACCCGACCTCCTAACCTTCATTTTGTCCAATCCAATGGTTTTTGACAATGGTTACAGCCTAACGCACCCAGACAAATGGTTTTGTGTCAACTGTGCCCCACTAGCAGAGAACGGCAATGGCCGCACCTACACCCCACCTTCTAACCTTCGTTTTGTCCAATCCAATGCCTTTTGACAATGGTTACAGCCTGACCAACCCAGATCAATGAGTTTTGGCAATGGTTACAGCCTAACGCATCCCGATGATTTTTTTTTTGATCAAGTGATTTTGTATCTCACATACTGGCAGCAATGTGTGTGCCGCGGTGCATGCCGGTAGAGTGAGCCTTGAGGACAGTTGAATGAGATGCAAGCGCTGTTCAAACATAGCAGCCGGTTTTAAAATAGCAATAAATAAAAACACATAGGGCCTATTTAGCACATATATGAGGTTTAGTACTGACCAGGGTTCCAAAATTTCAATACGTAATATGGCCCAGAAGATGAAACAAGGACACAAGGCATGTATAAGTCACATTCATGTCTGCAAGTGTATAAGCCGCGTTCCACTTACATTGAGAATTAATATTGTTTTTTCACCTCACATAATTACAACATTACGAATGTCGAGTGGTGTATTTTGTATCAGACATGTTGGCAACAGTGATAGGACGTTATATAACATCAATGTGTGTCCCTCAAACATGGTTGCCTTCGGTCAATGAGCAAGAAATATAAATATTTATTTTCGTACTATAACAAAAGTTTTCCTGAGCAGAAGTGATAATTGACAGTAATTTCAATTTTATATACTCCGAGAAAGGTACGTGAAACATATATTTTCAATAATGTGCCAGGTAAATGCTAGGAGCAGGTGTTCTATAGAATTAATGGATTCGTTACTTCCACAGTAACTGTAAGAAAGTTACTTTTGAAAAGTTTCTTCTGGGGCTAACAGCTACGTCATCTGCCCCATATATTATTAATTAATACATATATAATTCTAACATCTTCAAATAGAGTACCGTATCTATCAAAAGGTGAAGCTAACCTCCAAAACAAAAATAATATCGTATGTTACAATCATACGAACCCCAGAAAATGTTCCGGCTTCTTTGTGAGCAGTCGAAATTTGTTCAAGCCTTCTCCTAAAACACTGCCATCAAAAATCTCCATTTCATATCATATCATCTATTATATTGCCCTAATAATAAAAACCAAACAAATATCGAAACCCACGTGGTCGGCTCATGGAATAAAAGAAGCAATGTTTCATTGACAGAACACAGAGGTGACACAGAGTATTGGCAACTCCAGCTATCTGATATGACATCTGGCGCTAATGATGAGAAACTTACCAAGTAGGGTACATTAGTCATGTGGTGACTGTTTGTATTAAGATTCCTTGTATCGTGGTAAATTCTTCGTGTCTTTATACATAAGTAATACGTTTTACTCGTTGATAGAGTGCAAAATGAGTAAAAGCAAAGTATATTGCCCAATTAACGGCTGTAAGTCAATGTATAAGAGGGCTGCGGATATAAGTTTTCATCACTTTCCAAAAGATGCAAATAGCAATAGCCGAAAGGTGACGATACCAAATAAATACGGTCAACAGGAGCGGGTTGGACCACTCACCACTACACACACTGACGACAGGACGGGTTGTTCACTGTTACGCCGATCCAAGCCGCACCTAGACAGCCAAGTACAGTCTCGCCGAGCCAAGCCGTACCAAGACAGCCAAGCTTCATCAGTCAGGTATCCTTCCCCGCTCCCTAGTTCATTTCCCTACCAACCACCATCACCTCGCTCTGCAATATCCGAGCCATTCCACTACGAGTCATATAGGCCTAATTTGACTTTGCAGGGTAAATATCTACTCTGCAAGAACCTGCTACCAGTCCGATATTCAACACCAAACCTACCTGCTAACCATCCAACAAATCAAGCAATTCCTGTCTCCCCGGAGTTTTAATACAAGTTAAACTCATCCCTTTGCCCTACCAAGCAGCAAATAATTTCCAGAGTCTAAGGTACAGTGAGCAAACTCAAATATACGGTAGCTTTTAAACGTAACAGCGCCATGACTCGAACTGCTCAAAAACAAATACCAGCAGACACCCGATGCTTGATAATATGCAATTGGCACATAAAATCTAGTGGAACACACAAATTAGATCATGTGTATCGCACAGTTATACATATATACAATTAAAAATAACACTGTCATTATTTTAGGGTCCACATTTACCGATTATAACCGAAAAATAAAAAGTGTTCCATATCAAACGCGCGTTATTGAGTATTTTTACCCTACTTATCCAGACCGACCGCAGCGCCCCAAGTGTTAGTTTGAGTTACCAATCGGTAGATTGTTGTTGTTGTTGTTTGAGTCTTCAGTCTTTTGACTGGTTTGATGCAGCTCTCCATGCCTCCCTGTCCTGAGCTAATCGTTTCATCTCTACATAGCTCCGACACCCTACGTCCGAGGCAATCTGTTTAACATATTCTAAACTTGGTCTACCCCTACAGGTTTTGTCCTCGACCCTTCCTTCCATAACTAAGCTTGCTATTCCTGGGTGTCTTAGTATGTGTCCTACCAACCTATCTCTTCTCTTCATTAACAGTCGCCAGAAACATCTCTCCTCTCCCACTCGCCTTAATACCTCTCTGTTTGTAACCCTATCTACCCTTCTGATCTTCATCATTCTCCTGTAACACCACATTTCAAATGCTTCAATTCTCCTCTTTTCTGCTGCACCAATAGTCCAAGTTTCACTTCCATAGAGCGCCACGCTCCAGACACAGGCTTTCAAAAATGACTTCCTAATACCTAAATCTATATTCGATGTCAGCAGATTCCTTTTTTGTAGAAATGCTTTCTTTGCCTGAGCCAACCTTCTTTTTATATCCTCTTTGCTTCGTCCATCACTGGTTATTCTGCTTCCTAAGTAACAGAAGTCTCCTACTTCCTTCAGCTTTTCACCTGCCAATTTGATCTCCATAGAGGTTTCTGATTTATTTCGGCTGCATTCCAGTATTTTTGTTTTATATTTATTAATTTTCATCATGAATTCTCTCCGTAAGACGGAGTCCATACCATTCAAAAACTCATTCAAATCCTCAGGCTTGTCGGCCAAGATGACGATGTCATCAGCAAATCTCAGAGTTGAAATTATTTCTCCTTGAATCTTCACTCCCACTTTAAATTTTTCTCTAATTTCCTTCATTGCTTGTTCAATGTAAAGATTGAAAAGTATGGGTGATAAGTTGCAGCCTTGCCTTACACCTTTCTGAATACCAGCTTCTCTCTCATGTCCTTCAACTCGAATGACTGCTGTCTGGTTTCTGTACAGATTGTATATCACCCTCCTATCCCTGTACTTTATTCCAATCGATTTCAAAATGTCAAACAATTTAGCCCAATCAACATTATCAAAAGCCTTTTCTAAGTCTACAAAAGCCATGAACGTTCTCTTATCTTTCCTTATTCTACCTTCCAAAATCAGCCTAAGACTTAGTACAGCTTCCCTTGTTCCTACATTTCTCCTGAAACCAAACTGGTCTTCACCCAACTCCGTTTCTATCTGGCTTTCAATCCTCTTGTAAATTATTCTAGACAGGATCTTTGAAGCATGAGTAATCAAGCTGATTGTACGGTAATCTTCACATCTGTCAGCTCCCACTTTCTTTGGTATAGGGATGATTACATTCTTCTTGAAATCAGGGGGTACCTCACCTGTCTCATAAATCCTACACACCAATTGAAATAACCTGATCAGACCTTCATCTCCTATGCAGCGTAGCAACTCAATCGGTATATCATCTATGCTTGGTGCTTTGTTCCTGCTTATGTCTTCCAAAGCTCTATCAAATTCTGATCCCAATATTAAATCTCCTTTCGCATCCTCATCAATTTCCTCCTCCCTTTCCATTACATGATTCTCAATCTCCTTTCCCTTATACAAACTCTCGATGTAATCTTTCCATCTCTCAACCTTTTCTTCCCTGTCTGTTAGAGGCTTTCCATTTGTGTCCTTAATATTACAGCACTTAGTCTTCTTTTCCCCAAAAGTATTCTTAATCCTTCGATAAGCTGTGTCTACTTTTCCTAATTTCAGACAGTTTTCTATACCTGCATATTTCTCTTTGAACCATTCTTCTTTCGCTTCCTTGCACTTCTTGTTAACCTCATTTCTCAGACGTCTGTATTCTGCTTTCCCCTTTTCATCTCTTACATTCTTGTGTTTCGCCTTTCATCCATCAATTCTAGTATATCCTGAGTGATCCACGGTTTTCTCCCTATTCTTTCTTTCCTACCAATGTTTTCTTCTGCGGATTTTTTTATTTCATTCTTCAAAAGTGCCCATTCGTCTGCAATTGAAGTTTGTTTAGGGGTTTTGATTAGTCCTTCCTTTATACTCTTCTTGAATCTTTCGTTTACATCCTTCTCTTTCAGTCTGTCTATTGCCCACCTTTTTGGCTTTTGACTTTTCTTCAGTTTCTTCAACTTTAATCTGCATTTCATTACAACCAGATTGTGATCAGAGTTTATGTCAGCACCAGGATATGTTTTACAATCCAAAATCTGGTTTCGAAACCTCTGCTTGACCATAATGAAGTTGATTTGGTAACGCCCTGTATCTCCTGGTCTCATCCATGTGTATATTCTTCTATTGTCGTTATTGAATAAGGTGTTAGCTATGACCAATTCATGCTCGGTGCAGAATTCTACCAGCCTGCTTCCTCGATCATTCCTTTCACCTAATCCGAAATCTCCTACTATCTTCCCTTCTCTCCCTTTTCCTACCACAGCATTCCAACCTCCCATTACTATAACATTTTCATCACCCTTGATATACCTCAGAATTTCGTCTATTTCTTCGTAGACCTTTTCAACATCCTCATCATCAGCTTGATTGGTAGGCATATAGACTTGTACCACTGTGGTGCAGGTAGGTTTAGTATTGATTTTTGCTACAATAATCCGTTCACTATATTGCTCATAATATTCCACCCGCTGTCCAAGTTTCCTACTCAATATGAGGCCAACCCCTGCTTGGCCATTGTTTGATTTAGTGCTAATGACCCTATAGTCTCCTGACCAAAAGTCCTGTTCTTCCTGCCAGCGCATTTCACTAATCCCAACCAAATCCAACCTCAACCTATCCATTTCCCTTTCTAAGTTTTCTAACCTTCCACTTCCTAGCAGACTTCTAACATTCCACGCTCCGATCCGTAGAATGTCAGATTTCCTCTTTGTCACTTCTGTGATGTTAACCCCCTCTCGAGTAGTCCCCACCCGGAGATCCGAACGGGGGACTAGTTTACCTCCGGATTGAAATTTTACAAGGGAGGAGGCCATCATCACATGTAATTATGCATAGAGAGGTGCATATCCTCGGGAATAGCATACGGCTGTAGTTTCCCGTTGCTTTCAGCCGTGCAGCAGGACGCAGTGTAGCCATTATTTGGCTTATATTATCAATATCTTAACCGTCTATAAGACTAGTAAAGAATTGATTTATTCTGAAAGGCTGCTACTCCCTTTCAGAATAAGTAGAGAGCAATTCTACTAACAAAAATACGAACCTTCTACCGTACTAACAATTCAATACCAAAATTCTACTAAAACAAATACTAAAGTTCCACCAACAACAAATACTACCACTAAAACAGTCTGTCACCAGGCACACTCACATGCACCCTCACACATCACAGTCTACTGAAACAATGAACTATAACTAATAAACAATGCAACTGCTACCAGACACACTCACACACCACAGTCTAATAGAACAATGACATATATCTAATAGACAAACTAACTAACTACCTACTTACAACTAAAACTAACTACATACTTACTGTACTGTTATTTGAATTGACAATATTTACAAAATGCAATTTAGATAAAAATACTTACAAAATGTAATTTAGATTCAAAATAGTCACAAAATGCAAATTAAGGGGGACGTATGCAAAATTGCACTCCAGTAAAAAAAAAGTATTTTAACTCCCAGAGTTTTAAATATAATGCTATAGAATTTGACACAGATGATTATCCCCTTATTACCGCTGGTTAACTCAACAAAAAAATGATTAAGATTTTCACAAATCGAAACAAGTCACGCGGTTTATAATCGTTCAGAATTGCGAAAAATATTTCTTAAATGTCGAGAGACCAATGGACAAACCATAACCACGGAAAAGTAGACAGATTTGACCATATACCTACATAGACCTATACATGCAAGAAATGAGTACGGTACTTATCAAAAAGAAAGAAATAATAAGCTAATATGTACCCTTCTATTCTATTTCTCTCCCACTCCTAAATCCTTCTCTGAACACTCATCTTAGAACAGAATGGTCTGCATTTTTGGACTAATGATAAAAATGTAGCCTATAAGAAGAAATTAACATGCTCATCTTTAGCTCCCCGGAAAAACTGGAAAAACCTTGAGTAATTATTAATATTTCTGTTCTTATGCATTTGATATGATGCTTTAAAAATCAATCTAGAAGAGATAATTTAAGTTAACTTCACTACCATAATACTGCTTAAGAGTTAGACAGTTGAGGACTGATGACCAAGATGTCCATAACTTGATGCTTCACAACTTTATGTAAATTGTATTTTCATAAAAGGGCCTTTACTCAGTTTGGATCATTTGCGATACGTGTTAAATGGATGTGTGTGCTGACATTTTGGTGTTAAATTATGTAATTTGGCAACACCAAATGTGGCGGCAATGTTGGTTTTCTAGTAACTTATTTAAGGTGGCCCGGACAATATCTCACACTCCATTTTTAAATTGGAAATTGCAGGAGAGAGTATTCCTCGCATATATCTCGCATTAATTTCTGATGCCGTCATAAAGATGATCGTAGTAATTTTAGAACACGCCTTGCCCGCGATGTTATTGTTCGTTTTGGCGGAGGTGCTTTTCTTTCTTCACGGTATTTGTTGTCCATCTGTTGCATTGTCGACAAGTAGGAAATTGCAGGAGAGAGTATTCCTCGCATATATCTCGCATTAATTTCTGATGCCGTCATAAAGATGATCGTAATAATTTTAGAACACGCCCTGCCCGCGATGTTATTGTTCGTTTTGGCGGAGGTTCTTTTCTTTCTTCACGGTATTTGTTGTCCATCTGTTGCATTGTCGACAAGTAGGAAATTGCAGGAGAGAGTATTCCTCGCATATATCTCGCATTAATTTCTGATGCCGTCATAAAGATGATCGTAGTAATTTTAGAACACGCGTTGCCCGCGATGTTATTGTTCGTTTTGGCGGAGGTGCTTTTCTCGGTAGATTAGATAGATAGATTTTATTAATTCCATTTGATCAAATACATGTATACAATACATTTTTGATATAGAACATGTCAGAATTAACATCTATAAAATAAAAGTACTAACATGTATATATTACTAATGTATATATACATATATATATAATGCGTTTGGCCCTCTAAGGAGCACGTAGAACCATTAGTTAACATTGGTCTTCTTATCTTCCCAAAACTTCCTCATCCTTTCGCTATGTGCCTGTCTTCTTTCTTGTGTCCATGCAGCTTTAAGTTTCAAATTCTGTCCCGTAGGGATCTTGGGTGGAAACTTATACGAATTTACTTTTTGTCTATATGCAGTCCGCGTCGTTGTCAGTGGGTCAATATTGATTTCAGTGAAGTCCTTTTGGGTGTCTGCTAGCCAGCGTACTTTGGTTTGTCGGTTTCCAATGACTATGAGGAAGATTTTCTTGGTCAGTCGGGAGTTGTCCATTCGAGCTATATGTCCGTAGAATTTCATGCGTCTTTTACGTGCGAGTGAGGCGAATCGTTCAGTCCGTGAATACAGTTCGTCTGAGCTTTTCCTCATCCAGATACCGTCCTGAAGCTTTGGTCCAAAGATTTTTCTCAGTATTTGTCGTTCTATCTTCTCAATGTATTTGATGTTGATGGTTAACGATGACGTCTCAATCGCATAGAGTGCATCTGGGAGGATGACTGTGTGGTAGTGATGGAGTTTGGCTTTAGTGGAAAGTGATTTCTTGTTGTAAATATTCCAAGTGATTATATATTACTAATTATATTATATTATACTAGCGGACCCGTGCGAGAAATCTCGCATGTTCTCACTTTCCCCAATAGGTTTATAATGAGACACTTAAGGAGAAAAGTTATGTTTCGATTTCAGCCAAATGATTATAGAACACTATTTACATTTCAGGATAAAGGAAAGACCTCAGAATGTTAATATGACATGAAACGGGCGTCACAGAGGCCCGTGGACAGCAATTATGGAGCGTATTTTCCTACATCAACGGTGTTTGCAAATCGCACACTTTGTACAATTTTTTTAAAGTCATTTTTTAAAGAAATTATAGATATTTATGAAATTATAGTGCAATAAGTCACTACTAATGTCTATTCTCTTACATTTGAATGCTCATTTGTTACGACCGGTCGCTTGTGAGCGCCGCAGGAGGGATGCATACTACTCAAATAATATATATGATTATATTATATTGTATTACTAGACATCGTACAAAACAAGAGCATATAATAAGAGAGACAAAACTCAATACTAATTTTCAAAATACGTTTATTGGCTCAAATTTTAGGTCCTCGTGGCATTGTTTGGGCTACAATGGCTGCCAATCTCGCATATAAAGTAACTACGATCAACTGTGACCATTACGAACGCACGTTATTACTGTCAAAACTGATTGTCAGTTTATTTATCGTATGGCGTTTAGTGCCGGGAGTGTTCGAGTACATGTTCGGCTCACCAGAGGCTGTAGCATGGAGTATTCTTCTTCCATGGCTGTAGCTATTTCAAGCGGTCACCCATGGGGTGAGCTACAAGTTCCGTGCAATTTCAAGTAGATCCAACTTTCGCTACCAGATATCACTGATACCTAGTGGTGAACGTTGGAACTTTGATAGTACGTTCCAACGAAATCTAACATGGAAATTTAGATTCACACAAGTTTAGTCTGTGGAAGGATCTTCTACATGCCATAAATCTATGACATGGGACCGTCGGCTTTACTTCCCTTCCGAAGGAAAGCATACTGAAGGATTTAAACGCTCTTAAGAAGTCCGACGACTTCGGCTGGATTTGAACCCGCTATCTTCGGCACAGCAGTTCAGCGTGCTACCAACTACGCCACCGAAGTGTTTGACATTAAATTGAAATCATGCATTATTGCACCTGAGGAGACAATATTGTTCCAAAAATGAAATAATGATAATAATAATAATAATAATAATAATGAGTTTTGGGGTGACATATTGGTATGATTTCCAAATCTACCAAAACTTTTTTTTTTTGCCTATTTGAAAGCTTATCAGTGTTTTTGCAACAAAATAAATGTTCATAATAATGACTTAAAGCTGATAAAATTGATTATGTTAATATATTGCCTCCTCTACTGTACCCGATATGAGCTTGGGACTATCGGCTACGCTGACATGTTGAAAGTATATGTTTAGAGAGAATGCGATAGCGATGGAAATTTTGGTTTCTTTGGAAGTTTGGCAAGACACATCAGATCATGACGCGCAAGGAAGTCATTTATTTATTTATTTATTTATTTATTTATTTATTTATTTATTTATTTATTTATTTTATTTCCATATTTCCAGGAATAGCAGAAGAGAAAGAGAGAATTTCATTAATATTGCTTACAATATTTGGAACCCCCTTAATGAAGTAACGTACGGAGAATTACGTATTGGTGCTCCAGTCGCTGGGTATGTGACGTCAGAACGGACGTGACGCAACCCCACCGCGACAGGGATGGATGATCACGTGCTGAGCGAGAAAGAGGAGAGAACTTAGACCATAAATTCAATTTATGCTCTAAGGGAGAGAAGGAGGGGTGGGAAGGAGGCCTTGACCGGCTGACAGCAGGGAGTTGCTTGTCTTTCGTTGTACGAGTGAGTGAACTCATCTATCTACTCCTGAATACCATCGGTTCGAACAAGCTAGTCGACAGTTCATAATTTTACGGTAACCGTGTGATGCAGAAACTTTGAGTAAGCGAAGTAACAACATGATACTTCAACCGAGTTCGTGGAAGCATACAAGCTGGAATTTGTGTATTGCGTAGCAACATTTGTCACAGCGTGCAGAGGCAGCCGATATGACATGCTTCATTAAATCTAGTTCAGTTCACGGACATGCACAGGCGACAGAATGCATTCGTACTGTAACACAAGGTTTAATATAACATGCTTTTACAAGCTTATAACTTGGTGAGATTTATACGTTACATTTCGAAGCACAGTTCTTCATCCATTAGTCAAATGATTATGCGACCACGATTTGTCGGAACTTTACAATTCTTCTATTAGTCAAATGATCATGGGCAACGACGAGTTGTCGGAACTTTACAATTCTTAATCCATTAGTCAAATGATCATGGGCGACCACGAGTTGTCGGAACTTTACAGTGAACCATATATTAGTCAAGTGGATATCGACAATAACTTCAGACTTGAGCTTCGTTTCATGTGCCTACAACGTGAACACTTACACGACCACAGGGTGTTTGAAAATAATTTGCACATTTAACATAAAATTTTCTTTCGGCACTTTAACATAAAGCCTTCAGTGCATTTATACACTGACTTCAACATACACTTCTGGAACAGTGGCGAACATTGTGGACACTATAATGGGGCAACCATTCTTGATGAATAATCAAATGCTTTTACGGAATATTGTGGAGATTCTTTACAGCATGGACACTTCCAACTTTAATATAGGGCACTAAACATAGAAGAGGCATTATGGCAGAGCGGAGTGGCGGTCCCGAAATCAACCCCGAGTGAGAAGCGTACCAATTCGAGGTGAGGACATTCGATGTCGGGAATCTTTATGAATTATTAGGGAATGCGTCGATCTTCCGAGAACTCTTTCCGAATTTTAGGGTACTCGACGATCTTTGGAAATTGGATATAAAAGTAGCTGTTTCAACAACCAGGTATTGTAATACATGAGTATTTTTCCTTGATATGATGTAGACATGAGCACATACGTATAATAGGGCAAGTGTTACCGTGATTTTGTTCAGATGTGAGTGAATTAGTTTTTTCTTCGTGGATATGAAGGCACGCAGCTGACGTCATGCAGTGTCAGATTATAACCGTTTCTAGTCTTTTACAATGGGTTAGTGGGAATTAGATTGATTTTTTTAAATTGGCGATGTTAATTCATGGCACACTTTGGTGTCATGTTTTGATCGAGTGTCGTTTTTCGCTCGCTGCTTGTAAGCAGGTGTTAGTTTTTCAACCACGTCTTTTTGTCATGGATGTAGGGTGTTGTAATAGTTCCTTCAAATTGATTTTATGAATATTTAAATCGCTCTAGCGAGTATGTGTCAATTATATCTGACTTATTCATAATGTTGAATTTTGGGCTTATGCCGTGTTTTATTATATCGCAATTCGACGCGTTTCGAAAGAAACCATGTCTTTCATCGTCAGGAATAGTCTGGAATACGGCAATGTTGCTAAGAGAAAGCAACGAAGAACATATAGAAGGTGCCCAAAGATGGACGCCATTATAGCCCCATGTTAGGGACAACGGAAAGCAGCAGTGAATTACTTTCTCAGGGTTCTGATAATAGGTAGCCAGGATTCACTGAGATTGTAGCCGGTGTCGCGGTTGAAATTATCTGGGTGTTTACGTATTTCAACCGCCTCCCTGATGATTCTGGGACGATATTGCTTTATACGGGCAAGAACATCCACCCCTTGGAACATGACATCATGGCCAGGTGTTAAAGCATGATCGGCAACAGCTGATTTATCAGGTTGAATGAGCCTGATACATCTATTATGTTCCTTAATGCGAGTGCATATTGTTCTCGAAGTCTGCCCGATGTAAACCTTGCCACAAGTACAGGGAACTCTGTAGATACCCGGTTGTTGAAATTTAGGCAAACTGTCCTTAGTTGGTCGCAGGAGTTGCCTAATCTTAACAGAAGTTCCAAATACAGTCCGTATGTTGTATCAACGTAGGATTTTAGCTATAATGGCGTCCATCTTTGGGCACCTTCTATATGTTCTTCGTTGCTTTCTCTTAGCAACATTGTCGTATTCCAGATTATTCCTGACGATGAAAGACATGGTTTCTTTCGAAACGCGTCGAATTGCAATATAATAAAACCCGGCATAAGCCCAAAATTCAACATTATGAATAATAACACGGGCCGTGAAAGTCTAAATGACAATATATCTGACTTTGCAGTAGTGGTCTATTCCAATCCAAACATTCTCTCATCTAGTCTACGATGTGGGGCCTGTTGCTTTAGGCCGCTGTGTAGTGTTAACCACTTAACCCACACTAGTTTCATCATCCAGTCTACGAAACGGGGCCTGTTGCTTTGGCAGCTATGTAGTGTTAACCACTTAACCCGTTCTAGGGCCTCATACTTTCATCTGAATGGATATGGACAGTAAGAGAATAAACTACAATTGATAGTCAGATATTCTTGATCTTTAGTAAAATATAATAATGGTAAATGTAAGCAGAATTACACTCTAGTATTTCTTGAATTGATCCAATGGGTTTAGTCATGATCCTGATTGATTTATTTTGAGTTTGGTAATTTATTAAATTCAGTAGTTTTTTTTTGAACTTAGTTTGTTTGAAGCAATCTGGGATTTTTCTGGTAATTATTATTTCTTCTATTAATGGAAAGTACTCGAATCAGACGTAAATCTCAGGCAGTGAATAAGCCATGTGGAATATGGAACTTTTGTCCTGTTCTTTGAACGTATTTAACCGACAGGCGATATTTTCTTGGAGAGTTCTATCCAGAGCAGTAATATTTATGAATTTAATTCATGCTCGATGCACATTCAAATTTATTTCAGCTCTTTACATGTTGTTTTTCTGAGATGTTAACACAGTTATATGACGACAGGCTTGAGAGGTCAGGAGCATTTATAATTAGAGCCAGTTCATAGATTGAGATGCTTATTTGTGTGCTTGGATTCATGTGGAGTTTTGCCAGTCTGTTGTGAGAGTATTGCCACTAGTTGTGAGATGTGACTGATAGGTTCGAGCGAACCCAGTCTAATTTATAGGTCCAGCCGAGTGCTGAATGATATATTGTGGAATCATCGTAATAATAATGTAATAAATTTAATCGAGTGGTTTAATGAATTTAATGAGGTAGTGTTTGTGGATGAACTGTGATTCATAAGATTTTCTGGTGGATGATAGCATCCTGATATTGTGGATATTTTTGCACTTATGATAATGGCAGTTAATTTTGTTCTTGAGTACAAGATAAGTTTAATCCTTGAAGTAATTTGATTACATATATTCGGGCACCATGATAAACGTTAAAATCTTATGACACCTCCGAAAGCTGATTTGTTGAGTGTTCTGGAGATCTTGAAACAATTTATGCTGATTTTCTATATTTTTATTGATACGCTCTGGATATACAATTTTGTCTTAAATAATCTGATATGATATTTCTTGCTGAGATGAGATAAATTAATTAGTAATGACGTCTGAATAAATTATAATAATAATAAGTGAAGGTAATGATAATGATTTAGATGATTAAAGAACGATGATGACGATTAAATGATAACGATTTCGAAATGGTTAAAGGAATGATGAATAATAATATGATGGAGTTTTCATGAATTTCCTTACTTGAGGATTGTGAGATAGTCACAATGATCGTTAGTGGATTTTCAGAATTTAAGGAATTTAAGTGACTAGATTGATAATTATAATTATCATTGACATCTGAACACTGTTGATTTTGATTAAAATATGTTACAAAATTTACTTGTAAATACAGTGATGAGAGCGAACAGACTTGTGCATAAACCAACTGTAACGTGTTTTTCAAGGGTATTTTATGCCACTGACATAAGTCAGTAGGAAGCCATTCAATGTTTATTTACACGGCAACTTGTTCAGCCAAGATAATTTTCATTTAATTTATTTTTATTATTAATGTTTTTTTGGAGCTTTTTCCTTAAAGATTATAAGTATACAGAGAGGCTTTCGATTTTATAGAAGACTCTATCAAGCGAATTATTACGAACAACATTATCACGGAAAATTATATGATTACGGAATTTTACGGATTTTATTCAGTTAGGGTTTATTGTGAGAGAGATGAGTCATCGGAAATCACGTCTACAGGAATATTCTTGTCGAGAAGCGATGACGAAACCGAGGAACTCTTCCAGCTGGCTGTATCAAGAAAAGGCGAATTAGACTGGAACGGCAAATCTACTTCGTCACGCCGAGTAAAATGACCCTTATGTCGGGAGTATCGCGTGGTGGCTCAGCCAATCAGGGGAGTCCGGACCACTGGGAGACGGCACTGGAGAGGGAATTCGGCGAGTGCATATAGTATTCGCGCGCAGTGAAGAGAGGAACTATTACTTTGTAACCTGTCCGAAGTGGACGTACTTTTTGTTGGTTCCGTTGTGATCGGAACATTGTATTTGCATAGTCTACGGACTACGTACTCGTGTTCGAAGGCGAACTTTTCAATAATGCTATTCTCAACTGACACATTAGTCATGAGAAATACGCGAGCTCTTGTGAACAGGGAGTCCGCGTAGCTGGCTGACGGATTGTGATCCACCACTATCAAGCACTTAACTTCAACATATTAACAACGATCTCCACAAGTAACGAAGAAAAAGGCGACGTCCAAAAGGCTGATGGAAGTTCTCGTGATTCACCATGTACGAGGGAAATGCTACGGCTATTTCCAATGGTAAGCGCGACTGACTCAGAACTACGTAATCTCTCTTTTCATTGTTTCATAATCAGAATTTGAGTAACAATAGTAAATTCAGTAATTCATCCGACTCCGTTTTCACGTACTTTTTAGTGGTAAAATTCAAATCGTTACGCTTCATTTTAAATTATTATTATTATTATTATTAAAATAGCCACTACTTGTTCTTTTATATAATAAATTCATTTCTTATACTATGCAATCTCTGCTTTCAGTAGTGCGCCGTTAAAGGTCTATGTAATAATAATAATAATGCGCGTCAGAGTAGCAGTGGAAGAATAAAATCAACAAGGTCGCAAATGGATGGGGGAAAAGACGTCTTGCTCGACCCGGTGCTGGGCCCAAGGTTTTCGGAGCGAGCAAAAGATGATTTCCAAAAAACCAAATGCAAACAAATAATTGCTTAATGCAACAATCAAAAGTGCAAAAATGAGATTCCCATAAAATTAATTAAACAAATCCCAGAGCCGTGTTAATCGTGCCTTTGTTACGTCACAAAGACAAGATTGACGAAATCGAGATAAGGATAAGGATAAGGAAGGGGAACTTAAATGTAAGAAATGAAAAGACAAGGGAGCTATATTACTTAAAA
The DNA here is from genome assembly GCA_946902985.2 of Meconema thalassinum. Classification (NCBI taxonomy): domain Eukaryota; kingdom Metazoa; phylum Arthropoda; class Insecta; order Orthoptera; family Tettigoniidae; genus Meconema; species Meconema thalassinum. The sequence goes on from OX336390.1 coordinate 793,422,443, forward strand.
TATAAAAATGTATTAAGGATAAAAGAAAGAGCGTGTACACGAAATAAACAAATTATTTAAAACAAAGAAAAAAGGCAAGCTAATACAAGCTCAATAATACAAAAGAAACCCAATACCAAGAATAAAGAATTCAAAAACTTAAAAAAAACTGAAAAGCACGACAGAACCTGAGTACCGCTCAACAACATGAATCTAACGAAAAGATACAAACTTGAAAGAAAATAAAACGAAACTTACAAAAGTTAGAGAGAAACGACAAACTTGCAAAAAGTCAAACTTCGAACTGCTAAGACGCGAAGCTTTTCATGATGTTATGTAAACATACCGGAGGGAAGGGGGAGGAGTGAGGGGAGTAAAACAAAGGGGAGAGAGATCTCACGGAGATAGGAGGAAGGAGAAGACAAGGGGAATTATAATTAAGTTATGTAATACGGCGAAAATCGAAAGAGAAAAACAAAACAAAAGGAAAATGAGATATACGGAGATACATTACATTACAATTGACTTGGGACGAAAGAGACCGGTAAAAATCGAAAGCACGCTATAATAAAATAGGCTTATATTCCAACATAATGCCGCACCAACGCGACATATAAAAAAAAGAATAATATGACATCGGAGCTGGAGAAAATCCCAGTTAACCACCGTCACATATATTCTATAAACAAAAGGGACACGTATTAGTGGGACGTTGGACATCAGTCCCGTTACCTCACACATACTGTCCACAAACAAAGGTCCAATTGCTACCAATCAAATGAAACATTTGTGGTACAAAGAGACACCGACGCAAAAGACGAGCACTAAGGCCCGACAGGAAATATATATAAGCCAAGACGCAGAAACGCAATACTTTCGAATCTTACAGGTATTAACCAAAATAATAAAACTGTGAGAAGGGCACATAACAAAAGCAACAAAAAGAACTCCGCCGTATGACATTACGCAAGGTCCCGGAGATCTGGTTCAAGGATTAAAATACTAACAATAACATCTTGAAAAGGAAAGAGAATTAAGCAAAAGAAGGAACGTTTAACAAAAACAATTACATTGCGTTAGATAGAAATACATTGAGCCGTACTCACATTCCGCTGCGCCATGAGGGTGGGCCTCTGCCCGAATACACACGTTCGCCTTACATCTCGGCGCGTCTAAGACTGACTTAGCTTCTGTCCCCCCAGAGGGGAGAGAAGCCTCTCAGAAAAATCAAATGCGTAGTTTGGGAGTGGCCCCAAACTCGCGTCAAATATTGTCAGAGCCAATGGCAGAACGAATTGCACAACAAAATGCAAGGTAGCAACAACACTAGCCAATACGAGAGAACAAGGCAGTATGTAGCCAGGGGTTGCACAACGTTAGACAGAGAGATACATACAGACAAACTGCGCACTTTTAAACTCTCGAGGCGTAATATAGAGATGTCACAACACATGACAATAATAATAATAATAATCATGATGATAATAATAATAATTACAATAAATTCTGAAAAGTGGTTCAAATTCCACCGCTTTCTCCAAAAAAAATTCTTTTACATAACAAAGGCATAAAAGAATTTTTTCTTTTTCATAACAAAATTATATAAAATAACATTCTTCGATTAGATACATTTGAACAGGGTGAAGGAAAGAAGATTACATCATGTACACCAGATACACACATGAAAAATTAAGACATAATAAAATGTTCTCACATTTCTCTTATTCATAAAACGCAGCTTAATTAAAAGTTCTTTGAACGTCATAACTTCCATAAAAGGCTTGACGAAACGCAAGTCTCTTTTCTCAAACACACATATATTTTCATACACACGTATTCACGAAGATGTTCACTGGTGAGGAAAATTTTTTTTTTTTTTTTTTTTGGTACGAAAGAAAAAAAAACTTTAAGATGAAATTAAAACAACAAAAATTCAAATCATATAAAGGATCAGTACAGGCGTGAAATAAAGGCGGATCCTACCTCTACTGCACGTCAATACGTCACACATATAAAAAATGGATGTACCAAAAAGAAAATAATGATAATAAAACGGTCAATCTTGAGCTAGACTCTGCCAGATGACGTGGAGAAAGCGAAGTCTTCTTAATGGCGACCTTCTGGAAATCAGCCAATTTTCTAATAATAAAAGAAAGAGAAAGGTTAAATCATGATCACAAAAAAATATAAAGGGGAGCACCCTGTATACAAAATAAGGCTTGCGTCGGGGAAATATTTGGGGTTACATAAGCTGCGTAAGGGGGAAAGTGGATTCATTCTGCCAGCTGGAAAGTAAAAGTATGAATAGGCAGGGTCGTCAGACCAAATGAAAGAAGAGAAAACGAGCCGTGAACAGGGTCTAAAGGATACACCGGCCACTTCTCAGGTACTTGGAGACTAGCTATCGCTACCGGAAACACTCTCCAAATATATGACAGATACAGGAAAATAATACACATTATCTTAGAGAAAACATTAGATTGAAATGATTTATAAAAACATGATATCACAAAAACGTAAAACAGAAGTTACGATAAATAGTAAACAACTATATCAATAAACAAATCCCTGTCACTACAAGAAAAGAATGTAAGTCAACAGACCATCTCAGGCGCTGTCGAACAATAGCAAGTCGTGTCTGCAGCTCGGACAATGGGTCGGGCCGGCTCCTTACAACAAAAGCAGGCAGGTACTGGAAATTGCCTTAGGTAGAAGTATAGTTCAACACATCTTTCGAAATCCTCCGTGTAACTCAGGCGGCCACGGGTGTCTCCTGCCTAACTAGATACATAGAAGGAGTAAAGGGGCAAAATATACTAATAACCTTCATCAAAAGACATTAGGTACTAACAAATAAAAGGGAATAATAACTCAAAGTAGCTGTCGAAAAAAAAAAAAAAATGCCATCCCGGACAGAGAACGAAAATCCAAATAATTACGTTACAAAATACCTTCCAAATAAAAGGAACAGACTGGAACCTCGCATAAAACCAATCAAGACCAGACATACAATCAATCAAACTCGAAACCCAATAATAAATATTACCAACCCACAAAAATAAAATGGTTACTGCGTCAATATACGGGCCGTAGACCTCAGAGGTACCGCATAAAAAAAATTAAAGACACAGAGGGTATGGCCTATCCCATACAAATATAAGAAAATTGGGTAATGCACGCCAGAGTAGTTCACACGAACATCAATGTCCCATACCAAGGATGCCGTAGACCTAAAATGGTTGGTATCTCTGAGTAATACTTATCGTATATTTGGTTTGCCAATAAAAACGAATAAATAGTTCGTACGTAATATATATATAGTTTAAATTGAATAGGGTATAAAATCAAAATTGAACTAAATTTGAATCCACCCACAAATAACTGTTGATAAAAATTCATTAAACTCATTGACACACACATTCATCTCAAAATACAATCAACAACAACAACACTACATACTCCTTCCCATAAACAAATCAAAATTTCCCCATTACATCAGAATGCTAATATGAGTCGTTGGAACACCATGGAAACTCAAATAACGGACTACAGGTCATCGTGACAAACTTCATCCCATACTAAAGATTGACGAATCGTGTGGAATCTATGTACATCCTAAGTGGGCGTCGAAGCCGTGGGACAGGTCCCAAACCCTAATTCCGACGGAGACCTCACCTAGCAGGTTTCCCAACGAAATACACACTGCCATACTGAACATATAGTAACATCAAGCTTACCGTATATAAACAATTTTAAATGAAAACCTACATTGAAATCCCCTGACAAAAATAAAACAATCACCCTCCCTAATTATGAAACAAACTTAACTCCCAATCATAACACACATAATAGCTCAACAGACCATTCATAACTGAGACAACAAACACTTTACTAACATCAAACGTTAGTATAATTACGCGAGGCTCAAGGTGGGTCGGGGTGACCGTAGGATTTAAAGAGACGGTTCCCATAAGTGGGCCTACCTTCATTGGGGAAAATTTCGGAGAAAGAGGGGCGGGGGTTTTTAGGCTGCACGGTAATGACAAGAAACCTGTCAGCAGCTGTTCCAGACCGAGACATATGAAGGGGTGAGGCGAGTTCTGAGAAATATCACAGTCAACTAAGCGACTATTTACAACAAAGGTAAGGACTCAAACCCTTGAGAGAAATGCATTTTCTACTTCACAGAAAGTAAAATAAAAACGTCCACAACACTGACGAAATGAAAAGGAAGAGAAAGCAAACAAAATTTCCTGTCGCCTTAAAATCACCGTTAACTAAACAAATGTCTACTAGAGGAAGCAAATACATAAAAGTAGGTTACAATACCGTGACGTGTCGTGTTCCAGCGATGCGATGTACTCACTGATATGTTGCCACTGTTCACCTCGAAGCTGGGTCTTTTGGATGTCTTGTTTACTTGAGGGACTAAACCACCTTTCCTTGGAGATGGGTTTCCTGGATGCCCGTAGTTCACACAGAAAGTAACTTCACCCTTTCTTCAGGGGTGGGGAAAAACAATTCACTGAATTCCTTAAACTCAAAGAAAAACAAATTTTAATACAATGTAAATGAAGAGAAAAATAATAAAAGGTTAATAACTTGAGAGAGGTGAGGAGGGAACGATTTCGCACGCAACCACGCGATCTGCTACCATTGCGCCGTTAAAGGTCTATGTAATAATAATAATAATGCGCGTCAGAGTAGCAGTGGAAGAATAAAATCAACAAGGTCGCAAATGGATGGGGGAAAAGACGTCTTGCTCGACCCGGTGCTGGGCCCAAGGTTTTCGGAGCGAGCAAAAGATGATTTCCAAAAAACCAAATGCAAACAAATAATTGCTTAATGCAACAATCAAAAGTGCAAAAATGAGATTCCCATAAAATTAATTAAACAAATCCCAGAGCCGTGTTAATCGTGCCTTTGTTACGTCACAAAGACAAGATTGACGAAATCGAGATAAGGATAAGGATAAGGAAGGGGAACTTAAATGTAAGAAATGAAAAGACAAGGGAGCTATATTACTTAAAATATAAAAATGTATTAAGGATAAAAGAAAGAGCGTGTACACGAAATAAACAAATTATTTAAAACAAAGAAAAAAGGCAAGCTAATACAAGCTCAATAATACAAAAGAAACCCAATACCAAGAATAAAGAATTCAAAAACTTAAAAAAAACTGAAAAGCACGACAGAACCTGAGTACCGCTCAACAACATGAATCTAACGAAAAGATACAAACTTGAAAGAAAATAAAACGAAACTTACAAAAGTTAGAGAGAAACGACAAACTTGCAAAAAGTCAAACTTCGAACTGCTAAGACGCGAAGCTTTTCATGATGTTATGTAAACATACCGGAGGGAAGGGGGAGGAGTGAGGGGAGTAAAACAAAGGGGAGAGAGATCTCACGGAGATAGGAGGAAGGAGAAGACAAGGGGAATTATAATTAAGTTATGTAATACGGCGAAAATCGAAAGAGAAAAACAAAACAAAAGGAAAATGAGATATACGGAGATACATTACATTACAATTGACTTGGGACGAAAGAGACCGGTAAAAATCGAAAGCACGCTATAATAAAATAGGCTTATATTCCAACATAATGCCGCACCAACGCGACATATAAAAAAAAGAATAATATGACATCGGAGCTGGAGAAAATCCCAGTTAACCACCGTCACATATATTCTATAAACAAAAGGGACACGTATTAGTGGGACGTTGGACATCAGTCCCGTTACCTCACACATACTGTCCACAAACAAAGGTCCAATTGCTACCAATCAAATGAAACATTTGTGGTACAAAGAGACACCGACGCAAAAGACGAGCACTAAGGCCCGACAGGAAATATATATAAGCCAAGACGCAGAAACGCAATACTTTCGAATCTTACAGGTATTAACCAAAATAATAAAACTGTGAGAAGGGCACATAACAAAAGCAACAAAAAGAACTCCGCCGTATGACATTACGCAAGGTCCCGGAGATCTGGTTCAAGGATTAAAATACTAACAATAACATCTTGAAAAGGAAAGAGAATTAAGCAAAAGAAGGAACGTTTAACAAAAACAATTACATTGCGTTAGATAGAAATACATTGAGCCGTACTCACATTCCGCTGCGCCATGAGGGTGGGCCTCTGCCCGAATACACACGTTCGCCTTACATCTCGGCGCGTCTAAGACTGACTTAGCTTCTGTCCCCCCAGAGGGGAGAGAAGCCTCTCAGAAAAATCAAATGCGTAGTTTGGGAGTGGCCCCAAACTCGCGTCAAATATTGTCAGAGCCAATGGCAGAACGAATTGCACAACAAAATGCAAGGTAGCAACAACACTAGCCAATACGAGAGAACAAGGCAGTATGTAGCCAGGGGTTGCACAACGTTAGACAGAGAGATACATACAGACAAACTGCGCACTTTTAAACTCTCGAGGCGTAATATAGAGATGTCACAACACATGACAATAATAATAATAATAATCATGATGATAATAATAATAATTACAATAAATTCTGAAAAGTGGTTCAGTAGGTAGCATTAGATATAGACCAAATTCCTTCTCCTGATACAAATGTTAGTTGGGTTAATGATCAAATCATGCCACGGTCTGAGTGTGAAGATTCTTAAAGGTATTCTGCCCGAGCTAGGCGTTGATAAATATAAATTTATATTTCAACTTAGTGTTGAGGTCTTGGCGCCCATTAATTCAACGTATCTTAGTCAGAGTAAACATTACAATTAGCTTAAACGTGGGACTTGTGGTGGTTTAGCATCACTCACCCCAGTGAAAGCATTACATTTGTCAGCCAACAGTGAGGTCACTAGTCAAACAAACACATTTGTGCGCTCAACAGGACTACAAAAACATTACACAACGTTCATCATGATTTATATAGGGAATACATGTGTATTTAAATAATTATTTTCAGTTCACATGCAATCCATGTTAACGATTAAACACTGATAGGGCTCAGAGATCACGAGTGTCGTGTTTTCAAGTGTTTGTGCTTCGGTGATCCTGAGCGCCCAAGAGAAACTTTCAGTTCTTTTGTTTAACATGTGAACATAGATTTTGATGGGAAATGGTTGGAGTTGCTATGAACATTTCATCCTAACAATTCGTATCCACCATATTCCTAGGTAGGATTTTCCTTTGATATATTTACAACGACCAAACCAAGATATTAATAAATTTTTAAGTTGTTTTAAAATGTTGTCACGATGCTATCTTTCCTCATGTCCTTTTCATTGTAATTTAAGGCTTGTCCTGGAAGGTTGTGAATGATGGGGATCCAGGCGCATGGCGCCCTTTGTATTCATAATTGATGTTGCTTTCACCCGTACACGACCCAGAGACACTTCGTCTCGTGCTACCCATAGCTGATTGGTTTTTTTTTCTTTAGTCTTTTTCTTCCTGTATTCCGACACAAGCCTTATTTCATTTGATATTTTCAGTGCATGTGTGTGCCGTAACGTTTGGTGTGCGATGCTATGTCAGCTGGGTCATCGCATACCATAACGGAACGGGCACACTACCGCATGAGATCATCATAACCTCAATATATTATAGAGTAATATTGATTCAGGTCGCCTCCGTAGCGTAGCGGTCAGCTTGGTTTGCTGCCGACTCGGAGGTCCTTGAATCGATTCGATTCCCGGCTCTGCCACGAACTTTGAAAAGTGGCATGAGGACTGGAACGGGGTCTACTCAGCCTCGGGTGGTCCAAATGAGTAGAGGGGGTTCGATTCCCACATCAGCCATCCTCGAAGTGGTTATCCGTGGTTTCCCACTTCGCCTTCAGGCAAAACCGAGATGGTACAGTACCCGTATTCCTGGAATGATCCACCAAAATCCGCAGATGGAAAATGGATCGTAGCATCTTGAAGTCCTCGGCTATAAAAACTACACAGTGCTTCTGGCGAATACACTCCGGATAAGGGACAGGGGAATTAACTGAATGTGCTATAATTACTAACTACAAAACACAAGGGTTCTAAACACTACTCGGGAAAACAATAATCAAAAATCTCGGCCGTAAGGAATAGGATCAGGTCATTGGACAACCTCCACCCTATAGCACATTCCACTACCAATAATCTACAAAAGACAATGCCAAATTTCTATAAAAATGTCAGGAAAACGTAAGACACATGCCTGTCTATTTATTAACGACACGTTTTACACGATATAAAAATTCAATTATCAGTTAAAAATCTAATGTTAATAACCACTCAAAATGTTACGTAAATAACTTCACATAGAATAAAGTTTACGAATTAGTTTCCCTCGGAAACAATCATAAAATGAAAACGCATATACAATTCAAATAATACAATAACTATTTAATTCTGGCAAACAACTGCTGTTCCCTAGATAACGGGAGTTAACAACAAAAATAAATTAATGTCGTTTGTTATATCGTGGGAGATACAAGATAAATAACATACACTTGTTTATATAAAACATCAATTTATTTAACACTAGTTGATACACAACGACACACAAGGTGGATTAACTTGAGCGGTCCAGAGCGGAACCAACGCGGATCTAAGAATATGCGCGGAACTGACGTCTACAGTCTGCTGTTCCAGATTAGAATGTTCTGGGCATTGCAACTAGAATGTTCATGTTAACTCCAGTAAATACACAACATCGTTAAATTAAACCCGCAAAATAAATGAATTTACTCATGACGTAGGCCTCCGCCATTACAATAACCAGGGCTACATTTGTGACGGTACGCACCGGTACGCCGTACCGAAACCTCTGATCGGGGGAAAATAATTTTTAGAACTGTGGAACGTTAGTTGTAAGTCAAGGTCAACTTGGTCTTTGACTGAACTGTACTTAAAGTACGTGGGGTCTTGCTGCTTCGGGGATGGCACTCCACTCTGGATACTAACAGCAAGGGGAGAGAGAGAGAGAGAGAGAGAGAGAGAGATGAGGCACATACAACGAAAACTGTTCTAAACTTTACACAATTTTCTAAACTGTGAGGTAAAATATGTTTAAGTACAGTACCTTTTATAATAAATAATTATTTCAGAAAACTGTAAAGACAAAATTATAAAACAAGAAATAAAAGATTGTTGGTGAACGTGTGTATTTTCAAACCGAATGTATTTAATTTTTTTAAATTTCGTAAAAAAATGAAATAATGTACATTGATTGAATGGTAGCCTAGTTGGCCTGCCAACGGCTATGGTAAGAAAAAAGTTGCTACAACAGTCTCAATTTAATTTAAAATTGCAATCAAAATTAAATTGCAATTTTGTCCACTGATTAATTTTTAAAGGTGTTCAGAAAAGCGTAAACATATCGTTTTTAGAGCTCTATATTTCAATATTCCATAAATCCCTCCGCTCCGCCCCTGCGCCCCTCTCTCTCCCACCACCACTTGGTAGCCCACAGTACCGGAATCTCTTTTTTTTACAAATCAAGCACTAACAATAACTATTTATTAATCTATACAATAATAACTCCCGTCTCCTATTATCGTAAAAATCTTCCTTAGAAGCGATAAAAAGCTTCTACCATAAAAGATCAGCTGTCCTACTGTTTCAAGGATTTTCAACTGTAATACCTAGTGTATATCGATAACTCCTAATAATCTTTTCACAATACTGCTGCTTATATTTCCATTAATAATTCTTGCTTCATATACCATTAACATTTCGCAAATCTGTCTTTACAGATATCTCTCCATAAATACTGAAACAATGCCATGTCTTGCCCATTGCCATAAATACAATACAATCATCCGTCAATACGGGAATACCATAAAATATCTCTCTCAGATATGTTTCGCAGTTCTTTCCTTACTAATACAACCATTGTATTCTCAAAATACATAACATCATATTGCGAAAATTCTCACTCTGCAGACAATACAAGTTTCATAAAAATACTCTAATAAAATATTGGTTCCTTCGATGACATGTCCTATTTGGTATATAATAAAATAATATTCTCTCGATAACTCTTACTTTCTTTCACTATTAATATTGTTAATGCTGCTATACTCCACTCGAGTATTTATTTCAACTTCACATACTTTTAATATTACGACGTAAATTGCAGTTACCTCTGCTCACATAACAATATTACAATGTTTCCTTTCCGTATTCGTATTCAATACATACATTCTTTCTTATTAGTGAATCACGTAAATAAATATTCACAACCAGATCTGATAATAAGTTATCTTCTTCTTCTTTATGCGTTTTGCCCATTATAGAGCGCGCTTGAACTTGTTTTTCGGCTTGATGATATTCGCCTTCCTATCTTCCCAAAATCTCTTCATGAAGTCACTGTGCTGCTTCTTCCGTTCTTCTGTCCACTTGGTTCCAGTCCTGCCACTAGTGTTCACCCTAAACTTGTGCTTTGTTACTGCGGTCCTGAAGACTTTGCGGTTTCTCAGAATATTTTCTCCGATGTTCAACTCTTGCAGGTCCTCTCTTGATTCATCCAGCCAGGCTATCCTTGATTTCTGAGAATTTATTACATTGAATAACCTTTTTGTAAGTGTATAATCGTCCATCCTGAAGAGGTGTCCATAAAATGTTAAACGTCTTTTTCGTACCGTGTTGCTGAAACTATCTGCGTGACGGTATAGGTCTGAATTTCGTATTTTAATCCAAATTCCGTTTGCTTGTGTGGGGCCGAATATTTTTCTAAGAATTTTACGTTCTTGCTTTTCTATATTTGCAATTTTAGAATGACCTCCTAAAGCTATGGTTTCTGAAGCATATAGAGCTTCCGGTAGTACTGTGCCCAATTCTAGGAATGGATATTCCAAGATTCAGACACCTAGGTATCAAGGGAAAGGCTACAACCGCTTTTTAAAGTTGAGATATTTGAATATCGCGCTCCTTTCCTTCTAGATTGAAATGGAAACTTTATGCAGCCAAGAAGATGTTAAGTGACGTGGCAAATAGTAGCAGAGGTCGAGACTATTTGGTGATTAAATACTTAGTCATGGAGTAGAGACTTGATACTTGGATCAGATTACTGGCACGGCCAAATGAAAGAGGATGCACTTAGTCTCAAGTGAATCAGACCAGAGACACCGGAGATATGAGGATTTACAGATTTCAGCGTGATCCAGCGTGGAGCCGACCGTTTTGTATAAAAGCCGCTCGGCCCAAGCATAAGCAGCTCACTTCAAACCAAGCTCTTGTAGGACAAGGTGCTGCTGCTACGTCGAGCCAAGGCACATGGTTGCCGAATCTACGCAGAAGATATCTTTGAATTGTGATAGTCACAAAAGTGCTACGATACGTGGGGAACGTAGTAAGTTTCCGGTAGAGGGAATCACTAAGGTGATTGTTATATTCTACGGACATTGGTGAAACACTTTGTTTCTATATGGACATATACTAGACTTTGTCTAGATATTATTCTGTCACAGTCCAGTAACAATAATTCAATACTTGGATATTTTAATCCAACTTGTCAGTTTCACAAATTGTAACTAAATAACCACTCAGATCTTTCAGTATATTGATGGCCAGTTTATCACGGTGTTGTTCATTAGCCGACAAAGGGAAACTATATGTTGCTTCGCGCATGATAGATGGTGTGAAGCCATGCCCAGGGAACGATCTTCAGAACAGCCGTTGATTGTTTTAGACTATCAGTGTTTTCCTGTACTGAAAAGATTACCGTGAGTTATGTTACAACTGACGCTTTTGAGAAGAGATCATTTGGATCTGACCCCATTTAAGCGAACTGCTATGGATTTAATTGAAGTCAATATTAAAATGGATCAGCAGTTACTTCAAACTTCAAGAAATATTTCCACTATGTCGTGCTAGACAGATTGTGGGTATATAATGGCGGCCGATACAAGGATTAGACGTGCGTGTCCAATAGGGCATGTATCTGGATAAATCTGGTACAGACCAGGTTTACTACGCTTCAAGACCAACGAGAAATATAAGCCACATTTGACTTTTATATTATGCCTAGCTAATTGGAACAAACTCATTTTCTGCAGATGACCAACACATTTATTTTTCTTCGTATTTAAATCTTGCATTGATTTTCGCAAGACACATTAGGGTTATTCTGAGTATTTTCAGCACTCAGAACAGTTTAGGATCGATGACCGAGCATACCGAGCATTTATTTGAATGTCCATTTTGTTTGAGAATCACGGTAATCAGCCGATATAACTGTAGAAGTTAATATTTATTTTTGTTGAGGAATGGATATTTTTGTCCATATTCGAAGAGTCGAACATGTGTTTTTTTTCACATAAGGAAATAATAATTAAACATATTTAAGGAAATAATAACAATAATAATCCAACAATAATAATAATAATTTTCATAATTTTTCTAAATAATTATTGGATCTTACATTTTCTAATAATCACATTCGTTGAGAGAGAGAGCTTAAGGATTAGTTTAGTCATTCCTAGTTTGGAACAGGTGATTTTCCGAAAGCTAGTGGATAGCGCAAGCCCGTATTCCACCAACATTATAGTTCTGGTTGAACAGTTAATATTTGCATGGAGCAAAGTATATTTTTCAGATGACACGGAAAGGCATGAAACAGGAAGCCAATGATATTTGTATCAATTAGGATTTTTTGTGTTTATATAAAATCATGACGTAGGCACACATTCGAAAGTGAAATAGAGAATATCACAAGTGTGGTAACTTCACGGTTTGAACTGAATGGTAAAATAAAATAAACTTGTAAGTTTATAGATCTTCCAGTTTTGATAACAAGCAGAGGCTTGATTTATTGTATACATTTTGGGAAGAAAATTTATGTGTGTGGAGTAGTTGAAATGCCATTCCCAGGTGCGCATGTTTAAGTCGCAGGAATGAGGAGTTTTTTTTTTTGAGCATCAATCAAATAGCAGGTTCGATGGCTCAGGTTTATAGGAGGAGTATTGTAACCACACATTTCGTCGAATGAATGACCAAACCATCAGTAATTATTTCAAACTTGTTTACGTATTCCATTAATACTTTGGATTTGCTAGAACCCGGTTTTGTCATGATAAAATTTTATTCTTCTTCAGAGGAAGACCTTTGCCGTTGTTGTTGGGATATTGTGTTCTTACACAAATAATTGAATGGGCCACTGCCAATTTAAAAAAAATATTCTGTATCCACGAATTACTTAAAGGATGTTTTCAATCCTATTGTCATGAACTAAATGAATTTATTATAAAGCTACAATTCTTATTTCCGCATTCTGTTCAAGAATTGCAAGTTGTGAAAGTTACTAAAATAGCAACAAATATAAATATTTTTCTTAATAATAATTCCAAGTGGAAAATCGAATAGTTGAATGGTTCAACAATTTTTTTATGATCAAGCTGATGATTCAGAAATCATATTTCTTTGGAATTTAAAGTTCATAATCGAGTCACTTCTCGAAATGTTTAATTTTGGAAGAATAATAAATTTTGTTGTGCTTCGCACAGTTCTTCGATGCTATGCTCACGGGTCAAATACTTTTCAGATGTTGTTATTAATATGTGTACATAATAAGTGTTGGGTCAAAGATAATATTTTTGACAATATTTTTGAAACTGGAAAAATAAGTGGAAGTTAAAAAATTCTATAAACAATTATAAACAGTGAGAATTTCTACGAGTGTTAATATCATGTTAGAAATTCAACCAGTGAACTACAATATTTCCAGTAAAGACAATTAAATTTGAACTGGATTTCATCGTAAATAATTGATATAATTTTGGAACACAGTCTACAGGACTGATAATCAGACTTGTGTCTCCAAGGACAATTGTTCAATGTGTTGGAAAATTTCTGTACATTGTGTAAATAGTAGTGTGTGCCGTCGCATTGGAATGATGTTACCTTGAGCATCATTTTGCAGTCAATTTTAAAATTTAGAATAAAATGAGATAATTTTACATGTTGTGTTATGCCCAGGTGAATCTCCTTCTATCCTTATTGTTGCATTGAGCCAAAAATCAGTAAAGCATTTTTATTTTTATTTTGATGTCGTTTTTTTTTTGCGATTAGCTTTAACCCATCTGGCGCCCCGGGATATTTTGACTCTCGTGTGGACTGATTCTTGGTAAAATGCATATGTGGTCGTGCGGACTCCGGTCTAAACGGGCACAGTACAGCTGTTTTGTAGTGTTTCAGTTTTGCATTATGTGACATTACTCTTTTATTATAGTGATCCCATGTTAGTCTGAATGCTCTATGAAGTTTTGAGGCTCTTTCTGTGTTAGCCAAACTGTCCAATCCTGAAGGAAGAATTATTTCTCCAAGGTATTTAAAAATTCTACTTGTGATATTGCTCCATACGCTGTTTCTATTTTTTCTTTCTTCTTCTTTTGCTGAAAATTCTTCATGTACTGGGTTTTTTCAAATGATATTTGAAGGCCTGCTTGTGATGCTATTCTGTATAATGTCTCAATAGCATGCTTAGTTTCTTCTTTGTTCCTAGTGATAATCGCTAGGTCATCTGCGAAAGCCAAGCATTTCACATTGATTTTGTTTCCAGCAGTTCCTATGCTAACGCCTTTGATGTTCTTTTCCCACTCTCTGATGACTTTATCTAGAACCAGGTTAAATAGAAGGGGTGAAAGTCCGTCTCCTTGGCGAACACCTGTTCGTACTTCAAAAGAGTCAGAAATTTCCCCCAAGAAACTTCACCTTCGATGTTGTATTGGTGAGAGTCTGGCGAATCAGTTCTCTGGTCTTCCTGTCCACTTGAAGTTCTTCTATCGTCTCAAACAGGGTCTGCCTGTCCACAGAATCATATGGTTTCTTTAGGTCCACAAAGGTGACAATTGTGGGGTTGGACCTGCGGATCTTCAAAATCATCTTTAGATTCCATATCTGTTCAGCACATGAACGCCCTTTCCTAAAACCCGCTTGATATTCACCAATCAAATGGTCTGTTTGTTTCTCTAGTCTGTTCAGAAGAGCTTTAGATAGGATTTTATAGGCCACAGATAATAGGGATAGACCTCTATAGTTGTTTGGATCAGTTTTGTTACCTCTCTTGTGCAATGGATGTACTAACGCGCACTTCCAGTCCTGTGGGATCACTTCTGTTTCCCAAATTGCTTTTAAAATTGCGTGGATTCTTCTGGTGACCTCTTCCCCACCGAGTTTCAACATTTCAGCGGTAATACCGTCTTCTCCTGGTGCTTTGTTGTTTTTAAGAGATTGAATGATTTCAGCTGTTTCTTCCATTGTCGGTGGATGTGAATCTGGATTCGGTGCAGGCTTTTCAAAGTGCATTTTTTCTTTCGGTGGGTCACAATTGAGTAGGTCCTGGAAGTAATCTGCTAAGATCTTGCAGTTTTCCTTGGTGTTTGTTTCTAGTGAGCCATCTGGTCTACTGAAACATATGCTAGGTGGTTGATAACTAGACAGACTCTCACGGAAGGTCTTATAGACATTTCTGGTGTTGTTTTTTAGGAAATCCTGTTATATCTCTATGAGTTTATTCCTGTCGTATGTCCGCTTCTCCCTGCGGATGAACTTAGCTGATGATTTCTGGATCTTAAGGAATAATTCCCATCGTTCAGTTGTCTGATGTCCGTTCCATTTATTCCAGGCTTTAATTCTGTCTTCAATTGCTTTATCACAGGTTGTGTTCCACCATCTGTGTTTCCTTTTCCTTGGGGGCTGCCCTAACTTCTGTGCTGATGTCAGAATTGAGTTTCCTAAGTCCCTCCAGTCTTTGGGATTTTGCTCTTTTATGGCCTGAAGAAATTCTTTGGCGTTCTGCTTGAGGTGCTCCGGATCCACTCTTAGTAATCTCTTAGTTTTTGGTTTGGATCTATTAGGCTGGAATTTCACTTTGATTTGGCTTAAGTAGTGATCAGAGTCAATCACTCCCCTGCGCACTCTAACATTTAGGATTTCACATATGTTCTGTTTGGACACTGCTACATGATCAATTTGGAATTCTCCTAGTGCTGGATTTGGTGATTTCCATGTTTTCTTCTTGTGTGGAGACCTGGTAAAATATGTAGACATGAGCCTCAAATTAAAGGATTTACAGCAATTTATCAGATGCTCACCATTCTGATTTGTTCTCCAATGTGCTGGATGATGACCAACTATGGACCTATACTTTTTTTCTCTACCAACCTGTGCGTTAAAGTCACCGAGTAAAATTTTCACATGATGTTTAGGAATTTTGCTGATGGTTTCCGCAAGGAGTTCCCAAAAGTCTTCTAATTTCTGAGGGTTTTTCTTATTGTCATTGTTTATGGGAGCGTGGGCATTAATCAATGTGTATGCCTTGTTGCTTGATTTTATTGAGAGAACGGAGATCCTTTCGGAGGGAGAAGTAAAGTTGAGTACTGAACTGGCTATTGTTTTTCTTACAAAAAACGCTGTTCCAAATTGTGATAAATTATCTCCAATTTTTATGGCTGGTTTCCCCTTATATATCCTAAAGTTTTCTGAATCAAAATGATTTTCGTCTTGGAAACGTGTTTCCTGAATGGCTGCAATTTGAATATCAAATGTATTCAAGGTGTCAATTAATTGTTTAAGTTTCCCAGTTTTGAGCAAAGTGTTCACATTGACTGTTCCGATGAAGTTTGGTGATTATCTATCTATAATATAACTCTATTCAGATCTTAAAATAGATCGTAAAAGGTCGCAGTTCCTAAATATACTATACTGACAAATTAACTCTTGGAATACAATATCCAATAAAATCCATCTAACTTATAAAACCATAAAATCTCCGAAAATATATTCGAAATCGCAAATGCTCTAAACTTCAAATAGCAAATCTAAATAGTCGAAATCACCTCCTAAATATATCAAAGATCGATGAAAATCGAGAATAAAAATCCTACATGACATTACGATAAAAATATAGAGTCGAAAATTTAGAAAATTGGCATCAAACAAAATAATGGTCAGATATTCTCAAATGCATCTACGATGCTACAATATGGGATACTGGTTTGGTCTTGGTTCTACTTTGAATTCAGGCAAAGTTGATTAGGAGTGGATTTCCCTCGTTGATCATCAGAAAAGGGGTGTTTCTGGGATACCCCTGTTCATAGCTGTGGTACTGGAACATCCTGGATCGTCTTCTGAAGTCTCCTAGGAACGGGATTCAAACTCCAATATCAACATGTGGTTTCAGCGTCCATTCTGCCTGGCATCTTCTCAATGAGATGGGTCCACCCTTTCTCTCTTAAATGGAACCGGGATACCCCTGGTCTCGCTCGTTCAGTAATTTCTTCTTTTTTTGTACAGCCGCGTAGTTTTTGTTGTAGACGTATCCATACTTGTAGTAATATAGCAATGACTTTCGTAGATTTATAGTTATGTAGGAGAGAAAATATGTTTTTCTCCCCCGCGTTACGTCATTTCCGATTTTTTCGGTGTTATCATGGATTATGTTCCCTTTAACATTTTAGTGCCGGCCCCGTGGTGTTGGCGTAGCGCGCCTGCCTCTCGCCCGGAGGCCCCGGGTTCGATCCCCGGCTCCGTCAGGGATTTTAAAACTGACATGAGGGTTGTAACGGGGTGCACTCAGCCTCTTGAGGACAATTGAGTAGCTGTCTGACAGTGAGACAGCGCCCCGATCACGAAAACCAAGATTAACGGCCGAGGGGATCCGACGCGCTGATCACGCGTCACCCCAATATCTGCAGGCCAAATGGCTGGGCAGTGGTCGCTTGGTCGTCCTTAGCCCGTCATGGGCTGTATAGTGCCAGTTTTTTTAAACATTTAATGAATCATCTCACTCTCTGTAGTCGCGATGATATAGTTCCCTCTCAACTTCTGTTCGTTAGTCAAGGTGATGTATGTAGTAAAGAATTTCAGTCACCTCGAACATTGTTTCATACAGCTTTCACGTGCCTCCTACGAATATCGTAATTGCAGTTTCAACAATGTGTAGAATAATAATTACGCAATAACTATGCCGTATTCTCGATGCTTTGTTGTATTACATATTTGTAGTTAAATTTTTTCTGCGAAGTACTTGCAATGTTTTATCATTGTCTTGCGAATTGTTGCGCTGACTCCGAACACGTCTGTCCCCAATGAAGACTTCAGTAGAAAGAACCTCGAATCAACTCGCTTCTCTCGCACTTCTATAAAAAAAATAGCATCACCACTATAAAAAAAAACTTGCCTAAATTGTGCATTTATTCCAAATACTCATTACTTCGTAATTATGCATCTAATTACCTTCAAATATGTCTCAATAATTTTTATATATTATTTGACAACTTTTCTGGTGTCCTGGAGTGTTTAATTAACTCTCGTAATGAGAAATACTCATTATGGTAATTAGTTTAATCGTTGCAACACTGCATTCCATTGGCTTGCTCTGGTCACGTGACTGACGTAGGGTTGAAGTTGTAACCGAAACTTTAGTAGGTTACGGAGCTTGCTTTTAGTTTCTTTCTGTTGGTGGTATTTATTTTTGTTTTGAGGTTACTAACCATGGCCACCTATTGCTGGGGCACCATGGAGAGTCTTGTGCTTTGATTGATAGAGATTCTTTGTGGGTCAAGCAGTGGGTGGTAGGTGGCTTTGATCTAAGTGCAAGGTAACCATGGGGGGGGGGTGTTATTTGGATATTGATATATTTGATGCCATGCGGAATGGAGGTGATTTGCTGAGGTTATGCTCTCTGGTCTGGCAATTGGTTTTGATGATTGAAGATTGTGATGTTTTTGAAGGTCTGGCAATTGGTTTTGGGAGAAAAGAATACAAGTTGTGGTGGACACTGTGCAAGAGATACAGGTAATGGAAACCTGTTTGACAAACAGGTATTGATAGTTTATGATTGCCAGAGAACGACCAGAGAAGAAGAATTCGTAAGTAGAAAAGAATGCAAGTTGTGGTGGACACTGTACAAGAGATGCAGGTAGTGGAAACCTGCTTATATGTTGACAAACAGGTATTGTTAGTTTTGATTGTCAGAGATCAACCTGAAAAGAAGAATTATTATAAATAAATAGTGTATTTTTGTGAAGTCGGTATACTATCTTTGTGATTCATTTAGCGAGTAGGTATATCGCCCCGCTACCCTGAGATGGCTAGCTCGGATTTTAAATGTATTACAATGACGCACCAACGAGTGGTTAGATGAAGGAAGTACTAATAACGATCACGATTTTAAATAAGGACAGTATTATTATTTTTATTACAATGGCGCCTAATGGCGCTCGAAGAATTCAATGAATCATACAAAGACAGGACAAGGGATGGGAGAAAATAGAAGAAATATTGAAGCTGAGATGATGGCAATGTTGGAGACGCTTCTGCTCCGATATGAGAGGAGGAATAAGATGGAGGAGAGGACGACAAGCTTGATGAATAGCATGGAAGATAGGATGAACAACCGGCAGAAGGCTGCGAAGAGAGAGGAGAAGCTTGACGAGGTCAAAGAGCAGGTGACTAGCATATGCAACGTAGAAGAGAAAGTTGAGATGGTAGAATCTGCGAGTGTGGCTGTGGAGGAGGAGAAAGAGAAGAAGGATCAGGAGAAGGTGAAATAGAAGGAGAAAGAGAAGGAGCAGGAGGTGGTGAAAGAGAAGGAGCAGGAGAAAGTGAAAGAGAAGAAGGAGCAGGAGGAGGAGAAGGGGAAGTTGGAAGAGCAGAGGGTGGAGATCATATGCATCGTAGAAGAGAAAGTTGAAACGGTAGAATCTGTGAGTGTTCCTGTAGAGGAAGAGGAGGAGATGTGTGATGTACGTGATGCTAGGAGGCGTAAGAAGAAAATCAAGAAGTGGAAAAGATAAGGCGAGGTTGTACAGGTATATATCGGAGAGACCGTAGCAAGCGAAGAAGAGAGAGCAGTTGCTGAGCTAGACATAGAGGTCGCCGCCGACGTAACAGAAGAGGACGTTTTGATGAGAATGGAGAAGGTGGATATCGGAGGCGTGATAATGATGAAAATGGTACTGGGGATACTTACCATTCTAGAAGAAATGACACAGCTAGGTACAGGAGAGCAGTAGGATTTTTATTTATGTTAGAGCAAGTATGAGATATATAGCCCAATACTATAATGAATTTAATGATGCAGATGCTGATGACAATGAGCATTTAGATATTGATATTTTTGATAAAGTCGATACTAAGAGAAGAGTGAAGTTGCAAGTTAAAGCTGAGAAGAAGGTTCATAGAGACATTAAATTACGAGAACGAAAGGAAAAGAAACAGGAAAATCATCACAGGGTTGGGGGACGTCAGACATAATAGAGTGAAGGATCAGAAGAAGAAAAAGGAGAAGAATTAAAAGGGATAAAAGGAAAGAGAAAAGAAAAGACGAGAAGAAAGGAATTGCTGAGCAAGATAAGACAGTCATGGCTACTGTGCAGACTTCCATTATAAATAGAAAATAATTTCTTCACCTAGCTGTGATTGTGGTGCCCCTAAGCAGACCATCCAGCATATCATCACCAAGTGTCCTAAAAGAAACGTCACCGATTTCACTCATGGGTCACCAGAGGCAATGGCTTACATAACCAATTTAGATATAAAAATATAGTTTGTCTTCCTTTCCTAAATTAATTATCATCTGTGTACATATTGCATCTGTAAAGCCATACGCTAAATAAATAAATAAGCAACCACTGTCGACCAAGTTTCCTTGCTTTCTTCTCTGTTTCCTTAAGTTATTCAACTCTTCCATTAACTTAGCAATATCTTCCTTTCGCAGCTTTATAATTTCATCATTTAAGGACAGTTCGTTTCTCAGGTTATGACATTCGCATGACGGTACCGGTACATTACGACAATCTATTTCACTTCTCTCTTCATTCAATTTTACCTGAGATCTTGTGATGATTTTATTTGCATATTTACTTTTATTTTGCACAAGGAGCATAAATCCGTAATGGTTACACTACCTGACGAGACACTAACAGTGTTTACTGACGCCATACCAGAGATCTATGTTAGCCTAGATGTTTACACCAAATTACACGAAATTTATTTTAATTATTACAACCTAAATGAATTAATTTAATTACCTACTGATAAAGAAAAATTTGAAATACGTGTATCTTCCAATCGGGTATAATAATAATAATAATAATAATAATAATAATAATAATAATAATAATAATAATATCGTATGGCCTTGGGTACCGGGTGAAAGCTTTGTTAATTGACACCCAGAGGGCAGCTTGCATGTCGAATTTCGTCGTTCCAATCGGGTGAAATCTCGTAAAAGACCACTCCTCTACTTGGTTCAAACAGTGATTAAAGAAGTCACCGAATCTTTAGATACACGTTCCCACAATTTAGTTTAAGTTTATTAAATTATCGACAAGAATTTCTAAATACTATCAATATTCCATATTCCACTTGATCTAAGGAAAGTACTTTATAGATTTTAAAATTCGGTTATAATATTTTACCACTTTTATCAAATATTTACACTAGCTTCTACTACACTACACTTTCACTGTGACGCTATCTTGGTCATGGCGTACGAACTAGCCAGAGAATCCTTCCTAGTTGAATATATAAGATTCAAGCACGCTTTGCCTTTTACGATCAAATACAGGACATTAAAAAATGGGATATCTGGATGGAGTTTTACACGATTGAGGTCATGGTTAATAGATTATGGTCTGATGCGAATCAGGATTACGGCATTTCGTGAACTCGCTGGCCGTTCACGTTTATCATCATAAAGTCGCACCCCCGGGGCAAGACTGCCACAAGTTTAAAAAAAACTTGAATTTTGAAGTGTGTGGTACTTATAAATGCCTATGAACAAGTCCGCGTCTGCTATAACTCAGATCCTATAAATAGCAATTCTACGGCACTGAAGAGAAATCTGTCTTAACTCAAAATTATTATTATTTTTGATTAAAACACATAATTATAATCCATAAAGGAATTTTGTATGTTATTCTATAGTACTAGACAATGTTAGAAGTTAGTAATACGTTACTAAAAGTGTGCAATGTTAAATCTTTCCACGAACCTGACTTGAACTGCATTTGTGTATAGTGCGACTTGTTATGTGAACGGTATCATGTCATTAAATGCAGAAAACGTGGACAATCTATCATCATGTACTTTCCCTGTTATTTCTTTATTCGCACAAATTATGCGCATTAATAAATTATTATACTCTGGCCGAGTGAGGGCTCGTGGATTTTTGAAAGGGCAGCGCTCAGCAGTTATCAATTTTCCCTACACAGCCAAGCACAATTCATTGTTCAAATGGCATATTGACAAGCAAACTTTCTTACATCTTTCAAGCAAATGTTTCAGATCTTCAGTACCAGTCTTGGTCCATGTGTCATCGCCTCCCAAAATTAGGCACGGAAAACAAAAGAATGACTTTATTACCGGATACCGAATCCCAATTTTCATACTCAGATTTGTTAAATCCCTGTTATATGTTCTGCTTTTATCTTTAAATCATATCAAATGTACAATTTTGGTGGGCCTAATTCTTTTGCTAACAGTCTGTCCTCATAAGTTAAGGTTTTTTATTTTGTAAACTCTTTGCCTAGTTCATGTCATGGTTTCTTTAGTTAACACCTTAGATCATAATTCGAAGGTTAACACGAATACCTACAATACATGAAAATGCAGCGAAAATTATTAAGGAACTAGATGACCCGGTGAACTTCGTACCACATGAAATTGATTTGATTGCAACTCTTCATAAGTGAATATTAATCCTTATCAATCTTCCAACTCCAATTAATTGATATCGATAATATTAGCCGCACCGTGTATGGTTTGAGTTTTGTCTGGTTATTAAATAAAACTCGTTTGTAATCCAAATGAATTCAATGTTTTTTATGAAAGATAAATGCAGTTAACATTCAATGCAAAGCTTTCTGGTAAACTACGTTTTTAGTTTTGTTTTCCGGCGCGTAAATAAACAAAGATTATGCCTTTCCGACAAGCAAACATGTGACATACAGTTGTTCATGCCAGGGCTGGATTTACCAATAGGCCCCATAGGCCCCTGCCTAGGGGCGCACCATGCTGAGGGGCACAAAATACATCCGCATTTTTTTTTGTAACAGCAGATTTTTCGACTTCAGCATTAGAACAGGAATGTTTCATGATTTATATATTATTCGGAGCAACTTTAAGTCTTGAATATAAATTTAGCCACGTACCCACTAGGGGACAAGTTGCGGAACATGTCGCGGGACATGTTCCGGGCCATGTTGCACGGAACATCTTGGAACAAAGCCGCGCGTCATGTCGCTCGTACACACTAGCCAGTTGTTGCAGAGATGTCGCCCGAAGAGGTTGTCTTGATCAGCGCTGCGTACATTATTCTAAGTGAATCGAAATGTATGAAAAAGAGAAAGAGAAGGTGGTGGGTGCGGAACTACTTACTACAAAGACAAAGAAGAGAAGATATTTTAAGTGATCTTCGAATATTTGACGGATCATTTGTAAATTTTACTCGAATGACAACAACTGATTTTGAAACTTTGTTACAAATGATCGGGCCTTCTATAGCCAAGCAAGACACGAATTTTCGAAATGCTGTTGGCCCTGCAATCAGACTTGCTATTACATTGAGATACGTGTCAACTGGAGATTCATATGCTTCTTTGTCATATACTTTTAGAGTGTCAAAGCAACTCATCAGTAGAATTGTACCAGAAGTGTGTAAGGAAGTGATCAATGCATTGAAGATGTATGTAAAGGTGAGTACATGATTAGGTCATCGTTCCGATATAGGTACGGTGAACAGCGTATCGTGGGTAATAGTACAGGAAAAGGAGTGGAGCATTGCGAGTTATAGGAAACTATAGATGTTGTCAGTTTGAGTTGTCACAACGCGGCCAAAAGTGGAGGTGTTCCAACAAGGAATTAATTTACGAATGCATGTTGTTTTGTAGCAGAATGCATATTTATAATAAAATAAAATAAAGTAACTGAAATAAAATAAAATAAATAAAATAAATAAAAGGTATTATTGGCAACATTGTAGCAAGGATTTGTCTTAGGGACTGGCTACTTAAAATACAACCTACGCCTAATGACCACAACTATCATTAAAAAAAAGTCCTCCTGCCGGGTGACAAGCACTTGTAAGGGGCTGAAAAATCGAACACAGACCGCTCCCTTTGCTTGCCAGTGGGTATCCGTGGAGCGGCACTAACTTCAAGGATATACCGTACTCTAAATATGTCCAACCCATGTTGAGCTTCGAGTATAATTAATTTTAAAAACCAACGTTAATATTTTCGCAACCAATGTGAATTTGGTCCCTACTATATCGTTTAAAAGCGCATAGTGCAGGATATAACTCGCATGTTTACGAAGCTACAATATAAAAATTAAAATGTGCAGATCTGAATAGTAACTGAGAAACACAAAGAAAATGACGGCACCTTTTATCTTTATCATGCGCAAGGGTAAAGAATTCCAGGAATCTGGAATAATACCAAAAGTTGCTAATGAGTAGTATCGAAAACGTATTTGAGATAACAGGAGGAGATAGTGAAGATCAGCGCAGGTTGACACATTCCAAAATATATTTATACGTCCAGTTTGGAGTGTGGGGCAGTGAAACACGCCTCAGGCAACTTCCCCAATTAAGAATTTTCCTAGTTGCCACAATGGAAAGAACTCCTTAGCGCAGCTTGGTATCACCCCAATTTTGAACACGAATGAAAGATTATAAGTTATTGAGATTTATTACAATTAAGTTACAATATTACAATATAAACAAAAACAATATTAACCTTTGAACTTTTTTTTTCCTTACGGTATGTTTATATCAGACTCCGTAATATCTGTCATATTCAGACTGTTGCTAAGAGATGCCGTATTTCGGTATTTCCCCATGCACATATCAAGTAATATATTATTGATATAGTATTTTGCCATGAGTATCGAGTGTTCATCTTTCATCTCGCGTAATTCTGATCCCACATACTGTCCATACACTGCGAATTCGTCCTGGGTTACTTCCAGCATTTTATTTTTTGCGGTGCGCATCACTTCGAAGGCCTCTTCTAATCTCTCTTCGTGTGGAGTCTTTCTTTTTTTCGAATGCTTGGACGTTGTAGGCGTCTCCACAGATGGGACGGTATCGTCAGTACTCCCTGTGTTGGGTGAATCAGGGAATTCGTCATTGGTGTTGTCCTGGCACTGTGTCTGAAATAAAAAATAAATCATAATTTCTTTTTCAGGTCCCAACCACTGCAAATGACTGGAAGAAAAAAGCACATAATTACGAAATATTATGGAACTTCCCGCATTGTATAGGAGCTATAGACGGGAAGCACGTTTTGATTCAGGCACCTCCGAATTCCGGCAGTGATTTTTTCAACTATAAAGATCAATTTAGCATAGTGCTCTTGGCTATTGTAGATGCTGAATATAATTTTATATATGCGAATTGTGGTGCCAAAGGAAACTCATCTGACAGTGGAGTGTTTCAAGGATCTTCATTTTATAAAGCTATGGCTGTAAACCAGCTCAATTGGCCAGTGCCGGAGCCTTTGAGATACGATGAACCGAACATGCCCTTTGTACTAGTGGGAGACAGCGCGTTTGCACTGACCGAAAACATTATGAAACCATATCCCGGTATCCACGCAGTGGGAAATATAAAGCGCATATACAATTACCGGCTTTCAAGAGCTAGAAGAGTTGTAGAAAATGTATTTGGCATTATGTGTGTTGTGTTTCGTATATTTCGCAATCATATTTCTCTCCAACCTGCAAATGCTGAAGTTGTTGTGATGGCATGTGTCTACCTACATATTTTTTTAAGGCGAAATAAGCAATCGAGAGCACTCTACACCCCACATGGAACTTTGGATGGCGAGGACTTAGATCATAACATCGTGGAAGGATCTTGGCGCAGAGAAATTGTACCTGGTATTATGTTGAATTTGGAAGCGGTAGGAAGACCACCCACTCACTCCGCTATGGCAATAAGAGATCAGTTCGCTGAATAGTTCATTAGTGCACAAGGAGGTGTTCCTTGGCAGAATAATGTAGCTTAGAAAGAAAAGAGTAACGTTGTAGATATAGAAAAATGGAATAGTAACGTAACACATAATAAGTAATTAATGTACCTATGAAGTAGAGTATATCTGTTTAGTATGTAAATAATTTACGTATCATACACATTTATCCATACGTAGGCACTGTAATAAAAATATCTTACATTAATTAAATGTGACTTACTTGTTTCTCCAATGTGTCTATGCTGCCAGAAGTTGTCGCTCCTCTCAGTAAGAACTTCATGGAATCCCAGGCAAACCATGAACTGGATTTCACGTCATCCCGACTAGTACCAGTGATTTTAGTACCAGCATTTTTTTTTTCACGAATAAACTGTGAGCGGAGCGTGTGGACTTTGCCCTCTACATCTTTTCTTGCCAATTTCAAAGTAGTGGCTATATCTTCCCACGTGTCATTTTTCTTAATCTTATTTTTATAGTCCCGGTTTGAAGTGTCCCATAACAATTCATTGTTTTGGTACAATTCAATAAGATTGAGCACTGTCTCGTTTCCCCACACTGCGGACATGTTAAGCGGCACTTATTTGGCTTTCAGGACAGTCTACACTCACTAAAGACTGACGCCAGAATGTCGCGCGGCCCTGTGCGCTCGCTCGGGGTGCGACAACAAGCAACATGTCCCACGTCATGCACAAATGCTGCACCATGTTGCATGCAACGTCAGGGAACAGTCCGCAACGTTACGCGAGTCTGTGTTGCGCGTCATGTTGAGGGACATTTGTCCCCTAGTGGGTACGTGGCTTTATCTCAGTTTAATTAGAATAATTCATTATGCATTGTTGTAAGTTGTATGATGTAGTGTATATGTAGGCCTATATCTGAATATCTGTAAGTGTATAATGTGTCTTAAATGGTTTAAACTTATTTTAATATCTCGTTGGTCTATTTATTTATAGTTTACATATACAATTTTAGAAACAGTTGATTCTCTCATTATTTTAATTTATTTAATTGATTTTACATCACGATACATTATAATAAAATAAAAATTACCTTCACAAAGACCTTTTTGAGGTCTAGATTCTCCCTCCTTCACGATGGTATGAAGAGGGGGCGGCAAAAACCCACGGGCCTAGGAGCGCATACAATCTAAATCCGGCCCTGGTTAATGCGCGAAACATGGAAATTCCAAGTCAATTCCTCAATCTTCCAACGAACTGCCGTCTGGTTTGTTGGTCATTGCGAAAGTCAGACGCATGGGGAATTGCAACCGGTTAGAATCGAATGACAAGACCGTTGGAATCATTGGGATGCGCGGAATCAAAACATCCTCTACTTTGTACTTTCCCTTGTTATTCGTCGCCTCGATGACGTTGTTCATAGATAGTGAGATAGATAGATAGATAGATTTTATTAATTTCATTTGATCAAATACATGTATACAATACATTTTTGATATAGGACACGTCAGAATTTACATCTATAAAATAAAAGTAGTAATAGGTATATAATACTAATACTATAACTATTTATAACTTATTAAAATAACAGTTCTTAAGAGATACAATCTCATCGGACAACTACATTTACACCTTACTCTATTATCATAATATGAAAACTTAATTCTATAAATACAACAACTTACAGCTAGGTATTACAATTAAAATAGAAAAGTAAAATATAATTATAGATTTCATCGCTCCTATACACTAAGATATTCAACTACAGAGTAAAAGCAATGGCACTGCAGATAAGCTTTCAACATTCTATCAAAGATTTTTATTTTTGGGGCAAGTTTTATATACTGGGGTAGTTTATTGTATAATTTAACTCCTGTGTGAAATGTTCCTTTTTGATATATGCTTGTGTGTGTGTGTGAAATATGAATGTTTTGATTTTGTCTTGTGTTATGCCCATGAACATCATTGTTTGTTTTAAGAAAAACATCCTTATTCATTAAATTCTTTTTAAAAAACATAATACTTTCAAAGATATATATGCAGGGCAGTGGGAGAATGTTTAAATCTTTAAACAAAGGTCTACATGATTCTCTAGTGTTTACATTTGCCATAATTCTAATCGCCCTTTTTTGTATCCTAAACGTGCTTAGTACATCTGGCGACATACCCCAAAATATGACCCCATATCTTAAGTATGAATGGAAATAAGCAAAATAAGTATTTCTTAATGTGTGCATGCTAGTGAAGGTTTACAAAATACGTAACGCAAAGCACATCGAGTTCAGTTTAGTATTCAGATATTGTATATGTTTATTCCATTTCAAGTCATGTTGTATCCATAATCCTAAAAACTTTGTTTCTGATTTATTTTCTATTTGATGACCATTTATGTTATATTGGGCTTCGCAGGATTCCTATTCTGTATAGAGTGGAAATTTAGACATACTGTTTTTTTATAGTTTATTATAAGGCGATTATCTTGTGACCATTTGGTTAACTCTCCTGTAACGGAGTCAGAAGACTGCTGTATGACCTGTTTAGTTTCACCCTTTATTACGAGTGTTGTATCGTCCGCAAACAAAATTTCCTTATGTGTATGAACGTTCTGTTTTATATCATTGATATATTGAAGAAAGAGTAGTGGGTCCAAAACCGATCCCTGGGGTACTCCAAATTTAATAATTCCCTCATTGGACAATGTTTCATTAAGTAATTTGGTTCCATCATCCTTGTGTCTCAAGCTTACTATTTGTTTACGCCTTGTTAAGTAAGACTCGATCCATTTATTAGCTAGACCTCTAATACCATATTGATTTAGTTTTGTAAGGAGGATTTTATGGTCAACAACATCAAATGCTTTCGATAAATCCAAGGATAGGCCAGTTACATGTTCCTTATTGTTAGTTAATTTCAGTATACTATTAATACATTCATAAATTGTTGTCTGTGTAGATTTTTCCGTTCTGAATCCATGTTGTGAGTTTGATAATATTTTATTTTGTTCTATAAAACTTATCAGTCTCTTATACATGATTTTCCCCCACAATTTTTGCGATACCAGTTGGTAAGGTAATAGGACGATAGTTATCTAATTCATCTTTTGAACCGTTTTTGTGCACTGGATTTACTTTTGATAACTTCAAAATATCCGGGTAAGTTCCTGAGAGAATTGAACTGTTTATTAAGTGTGTAAGTGGATTTATTATATTTTCTGCACATTTCTTTAAAATTGCATCAGGGATACCATCAATGCCAGCACAGATTTTTTTTAGCTATTTTATAACTATTCTTACCTTTTCACTTGTGACATGATTTATAAATAAAGAATCACTACATATATTTATTTTACTATTAGAATTTAGTGTATTTACCTGTGTTTTATTTAATAATTTTTGTGGAATTTCCAGAAAATAGTCATTAAAAGTGTTTGCTATTTCCTCTGGATTATTTATCACTTTATTATTTCTGGTCAGTGTAATGTTCCTTTGTATGTTAGCAAATTTTCCAGTTTCTTTCTTTATCACGGACCGCAAAGCCCCGTTTTTATTAGATGATTGAGAAATAAAATTATCATTATGCATTTTCTTTGCTAGTCTTATTACCTTAGTTAATATGCTAGTGTATTTTTATTGTATAAATTGAATTCAGGTGTTGTGTGGTATTATTTATATATTTTGTGTAGAAGTTTCTTTATAATCCCTGTTTTTATCCAATAGCTAGTTTTGTTATTTTGAACGGTTCTTTGTCTAAAGGGGAATGGGTCACCCCATTACCTGCAGGCCAAATCAAGACCAACTACAATCCTCAGACCTTAATGTAGATTTTATTAAGATAGATAGATAGATAGATTTTTATTAATTCCATTTGATCAAATACATGCATTCAATACATTTTTGATATAGGACACGTCAGAATTTACATGCATAAAATACATAAAATAAAAGAACTAACAGGTATATATTACTAAGATAATAACTATTTATAACTTATTATAATAGCAAATCTTAATAGATACAATCTTATTGCACAACTATTTACACCTCACTCTATTATCATAATATGAAAACTTAATTCTATAAATACAACAACATACAGCTAGGTATTAAAATTAAATTAAAAAAGTAAAATATAGTTATAGATTCCATCACTCCTATACGCTAAAATATTCATCTACTGAGTAAAAACAATGGTACTGCAGATAAGCTTTCAACATTCTATCAAAGGTTTTTATTTTTGGGGCCAGTTTTATATACTGGGGTAGTTTATTGTATAATTTAACTCCAGTGTGAAAAGTTCCTTTTTGATATATGCTTGTGTGTGTGTGTGAAATATGAATGTTTTGATTTTGTCTTGTGTTATGCCTATGAACATCATTGTTTGTTTTAAGAAAAACATCTTTATTCATTAAATTCTTTTTAAAAAACATAATACTTTCAAAGATATATATGCAGGGCAGTGGGAGAATGTTTAAATCTTTAAACAGAGGTCTACATGATTCTTTAGAGTTTACATTTGCCATAATTCTAATCGCCCTCTTTTGTATCCTAAACGTGATTAGTACATCTGGCGACATACCCCAAAATATGATCCCATATCTTAAGTATGAATGGAAATAAGCAAAATAAGTATTTCTTAATGTGTGCATGCTAGTGCAGGTTTTCAAAATACGTAACGCAAAGCACATCGAGTTCAGTTTAGTATTCAGATATTGTATATGTTTATTCCATTTCAAGTCTTGTTGTATCCATAGTCCTAAAAACTTTGTTCCTGATTTATGTTCTATTTGATGACCATTTAATGTTATATTGGGCATCGCAGGATTCCTATTCTGTATAGTGTGGAAATTTAGACATACTGTCTTTTTATAGTTTATTATGAGGCGATTATCTTGTGACCATTTGGTTAACTCTCCTGTAACGGAGTCAGCTGACTGCTGTATGACCTGTTTAGTTTCACCTTTTATTACGAGTGTTGTATCGTCCGCAAACAAAATTTCCTTATGTGAATGAACGTTCTGTGTTATATCATTGATATATAGAAGAAAGAGTAGAGGGCCCAAAACCGATCCCTGGGGTACTCCAAATTCAATAATTCCCTCATTGGACAATGTTTCATTAAGTAATTTGGTTCCATCATCCTTGTGTCTCAAGCTTACTATTTGTTTACGCCTTGTTAAGTAAGACTCGATCCATTTATTAGCTAGACCTCTAACACCATATTGATTTAGTTTGGTAAGGAGGATTTTATGGTCAACAACATCAAATGCTTTCGATAAATCCAAGAATAGGCCAGTTACATGTTCCTTATTGTCAATTAATTTCAGTATACTATTACTACATTCGTAAATTGATGTCTGTGTAGATTTTTCCGTTCTAAATCCATGTTGTGAGTTTGATAATATTTTATTTTTTTCTATGAAACTTATCAGTCTCGTATACATAATTTTTTCCACAATTTTTGCAATACCAGTTGGTAAGGTAATAGGACGATAGTTATCTAATTCATCTTTTGAACCGTTTTTGTGCACTGGAATTACTTTTGATAACTTCAAAATATCCGGGTAAGTTCCTGAGAGAATTGAACTGTTTATTAAGTGCGTAAGTGGATTTATTATATTTTCTGCACATTTCTTTAAAATTGCATCAGGGATGCCATCAATGCCAGCACAGAATTTATTTTTTTAGCTCCTTTATAACTATTCTTACCTCTTCACTTGTGACATGATTTATAAATAAAGAATCACTGCATATATTTATTTTATTATTAGAATTTAGTGTATTTACCTGTGATCTATTTATTAATTTTGTGGAATTTCCAGAAAATAGTCATTAAAAGTGTTTGCTATTTCCTCTGGATTATTAATCACTTTATTATTTCTGGTCAGTGTAATGTTCCTTTGTATTTTAGCAGATTTTCCAGTTTCTTTCTTTATCACGGACCACATAGCCCTGTTTTTATTAGATGATTGGGAAATAAAATTATCATTATGCATTTTCTTTGCTAGTCTTATTACCTTATTTAATATGCTAGTGTATTTTTGTAGTATAAATTGAATTCAGGTGTTGTGTGGTATTGTTTATATAATTTGTGTAGAAATTTCTTTCTTTGACATGAATTTATAATCCCTGTTGTTATCCAATTGCTAGTTTTGTTATTTTGAACAGTTCTTCGTTTAAAGGGGAATGCTATTTCAAAATAGTGTTTTAGGGTACTGTTAAATGCATTAAATTTATCATTTACATTTTCTAGTTCATAAATTTCTGACCATGTTTCCTTATTTAATAAGTCATTGAAATATGTAACATTTGATTCAGTGAATGACCTGCACTTTGATTTTACTCCATTATCATTATTATTGATTACTTCGGATACTTCAAAACTCAGTATTTGTCCATGGTGGTCACTAAAACCCGGACAATAGACTCCTATTGAATGGTGATATTTATCTGTATTTATAAAAATTTGATCAGGAGTGGTTTTACTAAATTTTGTTATTCTTGTTGGTGTATTTACTGTAGGTTTCAGTCCATAGGAAATTAGTAACTGTGTTAATAATTCACAATTTCTATCAAGTTTTAAGAAATCCACATTTACATCCCCACAAATTATTATATCGAAATTTACTTTGCTCATGTTATTGAGTAACAATTCTAATTTATCTATAAATAGAGGAAACTTTCCTGACGGAGAACGGTATACGCATACAATTATTAACTTAAACTGCTGATTTTTTACGGCAGAGATTTCAAAATCCTATTCCATAATTAGATAATCATAAGCTGTTATCTGTTCATGATCTAAATTATTTCTTAAGAAGATGCAAGTACCACCATGGCTAATATTAGATCTAGAGTATTTACTAGCTTGTATAAACCCTGGGAATTGAATAAATTCAAGTAGCTCCTCTTTCAGCCAATGTTCTGAAATACATAGTGCTGAGATGTCTTTAAGTTCATTTTTAAGCATTAGATTTATGTAATCAATTTTATTATAAAGAGACTGGACATTCTGGTGGTTAATTTTAAATTTGTTACTTTTGCAAGCTTGTGTTGGTGATTTATTTACATTATTATTATCATAATTGTTATTATTATTGTTGCTAGACAAATCCGAAATACCATTGTTGCACTCCGTTAAATTTGACTTCAAAAGATGTGAATGCCAAACCTCACGTTTGGCTTCTTCTACCAGTTTACCTGCTTCCACTCTAATGATATTACTGTTGAATTATCCTTACCATTTGAATTTACAATTTTGCAGATTTCATCACTAAGATACACTTTTCCTAATCTATTTAAGTGTAGGCCATGCCGAGTGTGGAACTTCCTGTCTAATTTACTTACATCTACAATTTGGACATTTGGAAAACTCTTACAAATTTTATGAATTTTTCCATTTGTAGCCTCTATTTCTACATTTACACATGATTTGGGAATTAAATCGTATCTCCGCGGAATGTTTACAATAATGACATTTGTTTTTTGCATGGATGGCAATGTACCCTTTAAATCTTTGATTACCTTTTTACTCTCATTTCTATAGACGTCGTTTGCTCCAGCGATGATCACTGCGTAGTCCTTTGCAGTAAGGGACGCACACTCTCCTATCATCCCGTTCGTGACTTCTGCAATTTGAGCTCCTGGCTTCACTGTCGAAGTGACCTCCATTTCTCGGCTTCTCTCCAATACGCTTGCTGCTATATCTCGCTCGTGGTTATCCGCAAATATCCGCATCTTCCTGGATTTTCTCTTTATCACTTTCTTCTTTTCTTCTTGAGGAAAGTCATCATTTTCTTCGACAAGCACTCCAAATGAATTTGAGACGGGCATTTCAGTTACATGTACTCCATTTATAGGCCTAGGCTTATTCAATCTTACCTTACCAGCAATCACTGTCGACCAAGTTTCCTTGCTTTCCTCTCTGTTTCCTTTTAATTTATTCAACTCTTCCATTAACTTAGCAATATCTTCCTTTACAGCTTTATAATTTCGTCTTTTGAGGACAGTTCGTTTCTCAGGTTATGACATTCGCATGACGGTTGCGGTAGGCCTACATTACGACAATCAGTTTCACTTTTCTCCTCATTCAATTTTACCTGAGATCTTGTGATGATTTTATTTGCATTTTTTACTTTTATTTTGCACGACGAGCATAAATCCGTTACGGTTACACAACCTGACGAGACACTAACACTGTTTACTGTCGTCATACTAGAGATCTAAGTTAGCCTAGATGTTTACACCAAATTACACTAAATTTAATTTAATTATTACTACCTAATAGAATTAATCTAATTACCTACCAATAAAGAAGAATGTGAAATACGTATATCTTCCAATCGGGTGAAGTCTCGTAAAAGCACCACTGCTCTACTTGGTTCAAACAGTGATTGAAGAAGTCACCGAATCTTTAGATACACGTTCCCACAACTTAGTTTAAGTTTATTAAATTATCAACAAGAATTTCTAAATACTATCAATATTCCATATTACACTTGATCTAAGGAAAGTAACTTTATAGATTTTAAGCCTCTGTTATAATATTTTACCACTTTTATCAAATATTTACACTAGCTGCTATTTCACTACACTTTCACTGTGACGCCATCTTGCAGTAGTCCAAGTAGTCCAAGTAGAAAAAACATGGCGGCGATAGTTGCCCTACCAATAGCTAAGATCATGTCATCGGGCTTGTCACAGTTCGTGTAAATTATTAATTTTACTCACCTAAGAGCATAAAATATATCACAAGACGAGACTAGGTTCCGAAGAAATATGCATAAATAATTTACTTACCTGAATTAATTTATCTATATAATGCTGGCTTCGAATTATAAGTTTCTTCGTCTTCACCCAAGGGACAGCTACAATAGTCTCACTGTTTCTGTGGTTGAATAAGAAGCTTTTTGGCGAGTTATCACGATTTGTATTTAAGTTCAGTAATTATAGAATAATATTATTAGCAAAAGAAATCAAACAGATTCTGAAGTAGGAGAGAAGAAAGTACCCGGTTACTTAAGTGCTATCCCAGCACATGCAGAGTATTTGTGTACACAATCGGAATGAGAATAGTTGCCTGAAATAATCGAACCAACGCCATTGAGGTACAATTCAATTAAGACCTCTCGTGGAATTGCCTAAAATCTCGGGTAAAACATCACACCGAATTAGTTGATTGAAATATGCAAAGAAGTCGTCGTGTGGATATCAGAACATAATTACGGTATGGAGAATACTACACGCAAGGGACACGATAATATGTTACCATGTAACCTATTAAACATTCGCTGTTACCGTTTGGAATAGTTGTACGCTGGAAATAGTTGATTTAGTAAAGTACTATAGGTTGGAAAGCACCATCTCCCTCTTACGGAATTATCGCGGCACACCATCTCGCAATATAAGTACATAATTGGCGAGGTACTCACAACACTTTATTACACACATAATAAAAATTACTTGCAAGCTGTAAGAATCACAAAAGTATGAATAATGACGGAACACAATGAGTTCACTGTTTGGCACAGGGGGAACATCTTCCTTAACCAATGAAACAGAAGTTCACTGTATTATTTGGTGTGTATACAAGGCAGTGTAGAACATCTGCCAAACTGGTAATGATTTACGGAGGCACATATTGCTGAGCGTTCAAGATAACGTCAACGGTTTGGTCTAGTCGTAGATGCTCATTGCGTTTTCCCTTTACGTACTTAAGTTCGACACTACTGACGTGTACTAAGCTATTATTATATTGTCACTAACTAGCAAATCATTGCTGTGAATATTCTTGAGACACTTCTATTATGCTTTAGTCTTAGGTACTTCAACATCCGAAGTAAATGACACAATGCCATCGGTTGACTGGACAATCAACACACAAACGAACCAGTCATATTAAGCGTATTATCACATATTTACATACGATTGCAGTACATTAACGCGAACTGGACTTAACAGACTTACAGAAGACACTAAAAATTACAGATGAGCGACAGTTTATCCCAACTTTCATCAAACGAAGCTAATCAAAGCTAAATAGTGTATCCCAGCAACGAATGTAAACAAACAATATGCCGGGGCTTCAGCATACGCCATTTTCACAGTTTCGAGACCTGCATTAAGTTCTGAGTATTGTAGTTGGTCTTGCTACAATCCTCAGAGCAAGTTAATGTAGAAAAAACATGGCGGCGATGGTTGCCCTACCAATAGCTAAGATCATGTCATCGGGGTTGTCACAGTTCGTGTAAATTATTATATTTACTCACCTAAGAGCATAAAAGATATCACAAGACGAGACTAGGTTCCGAAGAAATATGCATCAACAACTTAGACTTACCGTACCTGAATTCATTTATTTATATAGAGCTGGCCTCGAATTATAGATTTTTCCTCTTCACCCAAGGGGCAGATACGATAGTCTCACTGTTTCTGTGGTTGAATAAGAATCTTTTTGGCGAGTTAGCACGATTTGTATGTAAGCTCAGTAATTATAGATTAATATTAATAGCATAAAATCAAACAGATTCTGAAGCAGGAGAGAAGAAAGTACCCGTTTACTGAAGTGCTGTCCCAGCACATGCAGAGTATTTGTGTACACAATCGGAATGAGAATAGTTGCCTGAAATAAACGAACCAACGCTATAGAGATACAATTCAATTAAGACCTCTCGTAGAATTGTCTAAAATCTCGGCTAAAACATCACACCGAATTAGTTGTTTGAAATATGCAAAGAAGTCGTCGTGTGGATATCTAAACATAATTATGGAGATTACCACACGCAAAGGACACGATAATATGTTACCAATCTAACCTATTAAACATTCGCTGTTACCGTTTGTAATAGTTGTACCATGGAAATAGTAGATTTAGTAAAGTAATGTAGGTAGGAAAGCAGCATCTCCCTCTTACGGAATTATCGCGGCACACCATCTCGCAATATAAGTACATAATTGGCAAGTTACCCACAACACGTTATTACACACATCATAATAAAAAAACTTGCAAGCTGTGAGAATCACAAAAGTATGAATAATGACGGAACACAATGAGTTCACTGTTTGGCACAGGGGAATCATCTTCCTTAACCAATAAAACAGAAGTCACTGTAATATTTGGCGTGTATACAAGGCAGTGTAGAACATCTGCTAGACTAGTAAGGATTTACGGAGGCACATGAAGCTAAGCGTTCAAGATAACGTCAACGGTTTGGTCTTGCCGTAGATGCTCATTGCGTTTTCCCTTTGCGTACTTACGTTCGACACTACCGGTACTGAAGTACTGTCCCCGTTAACCGGCAGTGAATTGGGTGACCCGGCGAAAACATCGCAATTCATGCCGATAACACAAGACATATATAAGATAAAGAACAAAAATGATTGAGGTCTGGGTTTGAATATAAAAAAAAATGCCGGTGGATACGAGAACTCAAGTAGTCTCAGGGGTGGTTAACAGGATATAGGTGTAACAGGTTAAATCAACCCACTCCCAAACCTAAATCAAAGCAATAGCACAACATAAATCAGAATATAAGCAAAAATAATAAGATAAAATAAGCATCCGTTTATTGGCAACTCATCGACCAACACATAAAAATAGAAATCCCTAAAGCCTGTCTTGCCTCGGAGATCCGGTATAAATTAATGCTTGATGTGGATCGATGCAAAAGAAAAAAATTAAAGACCAAATAAAAAGAAAATTAAGGTTTAAATGGTCAACGAATCTCCTCGGTCCTATCCATGGATATAAATAAAATTAGGAGATCCTCGAAGAAAATTAAATAAAATAAAAACAGGTTAGATTCGGTCATATTTGACTATGTGATCCATTAAACACCCTGAATGTCCGTCAGGTGGTGTTTCCAGTCTATCACAAACACACTCACTTGAGATTATGATTAAAGAAAAATCTATAAAAAATATCTTGCCTCGGAGTAAAAGTATAGATCTCCATTCTAACTAGTGCAACCAATGAGAAAAGTAATTAACTACATCACCAATTATTAACAGTAATTATTGCCGTAGAAATATTGGTCTAGCTTGACCACTAAATCAAGATTAAATTCGCTATTTACAATTATTATACAACTTGTTAACTACATTCTTTCAAATAGAAGAATACATTTCATTAGTAGAATATCTGTGTTTTCCAAATCTATCAGACACTCATCTCAGGTCTATGTCTCAAATATTATGATATCCAAATTATTTTGCAAGTTATTTCAGAGTCTCATTACCCTTATTACTCATGATGTTGCAACAAATGTGCATCCCTCATTATCATTTGTACAATAGTCAAATTTTATGTTTCAATAATATGTGACAACTAAGTGATTCTGTTTCTTCCCATTCGATGGTTAGTTTGTAATATAGTCCACTTGATTAAATGCAAATTGATTAGACTATCATTTATACGCTTATATCAATGCATAATTTACAATAATTTGCCTATTCTTTACGTAGTCATGCCGTTTTGAATGATCTCACACCAATAATGATTATTATAAGTAATATACATATATTTTTATATTCACCACGTGTTTCATTATTCTACTATCTTTCTTTTTTATTAAACACCAAGATTAATCTTCAAACCATTGTCGAATTTTTCACAGCATATGTGAATTATCACCTTAAATTATTCTTTTATTTTTTAAATCTATTTTCTTTTTTAAATAAACACACCAACTTCACAGTTTTAGTGCATAAAAATGTATAATTATTACCCTGTAATCATTATGGCTTCCCTTCGATCACATAATTGGCCTGTATAATTTTTAATATAATGTAGGCCTGATTAGAAGCAATGTCAAATGTATAAACGCTCAAGCAAAAATGGCAAAACGTGCTTGAAATAATTCAAATTCCCAAAGCAAAGAGTATGGGTGAAGAAAATATGAAAGTATTGAACTGATAATCATACTTTGCAAATCATGATAATATCCGCCAATATCTGAAGTTAAGATTCAAGAATTTAAACCTAAATTTTACTATAGCTCACAATATCAAATTAGTTACAGGTATCTAGCATATTCCATCGAAAATACAGTCGAATAGACTAACAAGTATTCGACCAAAACTATAGGCTTGCTCCTATGATGTTCCAACGTCAAAAAGTAGCAAAATCCTATCATCCGAATTTGAGATGGATTTATAGAGTATCCGAAAAATATTAACTGGATCGTAGAATAAGGCAATGTGGGTTATGTCCTCCCAACATCCAATAGCCTATCCATGTGAAATATCACATCAGATATCCTTCGTTGACGTAGAATAAATCTGGCTATTAAGGGCTTGTTTTGCAATGTCCATATATCCCTCAGTTTCAGATAAATCACGCTATCAGGCACTAATTGCGTTCTACAATATTCAGATATGTTACTGATATAGCTATCCTAGAGATACATCCCAGATAAACTAACCCGCTCCATGAGAGGCTGATAAGTCTTTATCTGGTAGATTAAAATGTCGAATCATACAATGATGAAAAGACCAATATCCGTAAATACGTTATTTCACGTTTTTGGGGGCCGATAACCTAGATGTTAGGCCCCTTAAAACAACAATTATCATCATCATCACGTTTTTGGAAAGTACTTTCGTGCCTGTTCAACACAGGACTTCAGTTTTATCTTATTTGTGCTAGTCTGAAAGTGCTATTTTTTGCTTGGATAAGATTAATTCCATTGCTACCGACATAACCACTGCATATACACAACGAGAACGTAGTAAATCCTACAGTATTTTGATATCTTACATCAATACCTAATTTTCTAATGCACCCCTTACTCTGTAAGTCGGGACGATATTCCTCTGAAACTATCTACCGGTACCGAAGGCTGCGAATATGTACCGTATCAATCCAGGCCTTGCTCTCGAAAATATTACGATACGTAGGTTATGTTTCTTGTATTTCTGACATGGCATGTATTGTGTTAGGCTAGTAAGATAACGGTAGAGAATACAAGCTAGGCTATTCGTTTCATTTTAATGTACGGCATATATCAAGCTGTTATAGGCCTACCGTATTCTAGAGATGCGGACTAGCGAGCGCATTTTATTTCGGTCATTCAAATTTAAGAAGCTAGCTGAGTACGGTACCGGTATGCCAAATGTTTCATTCGAAAAATCATGATGGCTTAAATTTTTCGTGTTAATAAGAATATAGCCTATATCTCCATCCGCAGTTTCCCATTTTCATTTCCAGGAAAACGCCGGGACAGGCCACGGCCGTTTCCTTCCAAATCCTTACCCAGTGTCATTCATGTAATATCTCATTAACTCCTCTCATGAGGATGGCGTTAGGAAGGGCATCCAGCCGTAATAACTATTGCCACATTGAAACTCATCCTCGACCCTGAAGAAATGGGAAACAGGGTGCCAAGGTGGCAACATATTGAGGAGGGGGGAGGGATGACTCTGATGTCGATAATCACCACCACCCGGTGGCAAGATAAGTGGGGATGACTCTGATGTTGAGAACAATCACCACCATCAGGTGGCGAGATACTGAAGGGTGGATGACTCTGATGTTGAGAACAATCAGCGCTACCAGGTGGCGTGTTACTGAAGGGCGGACGTCTCTGAAGATGAGACACAGTTATTAAAGGGGGGATGGCTGTGGTGTTGAGACAATGACCACCGTTAGGTGGCAAGTTATTCAAGGGGGGATGGCTCTGATGTTGAGAACAATCACCACCACCAGAGTTATCAAAGGGGGAATGACTTTGATGTTGAGAACAATCACTACCACCAGATGGCAAGATAATTAATAAATTTCTTCAAATTGAGTATTAAGACTACTCTTGTCCTCATTCCATTAAATAAATAACCATGATTTTAAATTTTCTAGTCAGTTACAGTAATCAATCATATGAACTGACAAAATAAGTACCGGTAGGCTACCATATGGAACCATTATCTATCAAGTCTAACAGAATTCCCTGAGCCTCTTTAACTATTAGCCTTGCAGTAAACCTCTTTCAAGTCATCCACACATGACCTCATAATCTGTTAGCATTGTTTCATCATCTATCTCATTTGTTGTTTTTTTTTGTTTTACTGTAGGTTTTAGTTAATATAATTTTCTTTTTTTTTATCAATTTAAATGCCTAAATTATTTTGATATACTGCAAGAATATAATCAAATTGCCCCTACCTCTCAACTAGAGGTATTTTTCTGAGTCATTATCCCTCTCCCCTCTAATAGGGGCTGATGACCTCAAGGTCCCACCCTTTAAAACTATCACCAGCATCTAGAAAAAAATATTTCTGGAACACTCATCTAAAGTGAAGGAAATCCTGATATGAGATTGTATTATCCTTGTTGTAGGCCTACCTCGCTCATTTATCCCTCTCAATATAAGTACGGTACGGTGCCTAATGACAAGGGACAACATAAAACTGTTGATGAACTAATTGATTTTCTTTACTTGGCAGTATATTGTCTTCATCTTACCCATAGGCAACTGGTCTCACCATAGGCCTATCCCTTATACTGCTCATCTAACCGAGCTGCAAAATGTAAGGCCACAGGTTTTTGGGTGAAAATAGTTGTCTGAAAATAGGTCCTGTTCCACAGGAAAAAATAAGGAGAATGTTTTTTTAAATTATTACCGCACAAGTGCAGGAAGAGACATAACTTTGTGGACATAAATCCTTCATTTCTCGACATATACCTGGTCGAGTGATGGTTGGTGTATGAATTGCCAAATCAAATGTTAAGAGATGCCAAAATTATTTTGATATACTGCAAGAATATAAATCAAATTGCCCCTACCTGTAGGCCAGTTTCCAGACTGAAGACAAATGAAATTAAAATAGAACAGGTCAAATTGCAATAGATTTAGTTTTATATAATGTATTTTGAACAAAAATGGTGTGCAAAAATAACAGGTCTTGTGTGGTCAGCAGCAAATACTACTGTATGTGTGATAGAATACACCGATTTTAAAGGAGAGTAGGCATATGCTACATCACTGGACTGTAGTGAAGTGTTAATAGTCAGTCTTGAGATAAGGGAAGGAAATAATGTGCAAACAGGGTAAGTGCTGTGTTAAACACCGCACATCCTTTTCTCTCTGGTAGTGCAAGACGAGAAATGTATGTGTCTTGAATTCCAGTACATAATCTTTATAAAAAATACCAGCTGCATAATGCACTCGTACTGAAGTACCGTAAATTGGTTAGTGGGCTCGCCCATTACATACTGTCGGTAACATTCATGACTCACTGCTGGTACTTCCTTAAAATTATCGATGATTACTAACAAAGCCCTTTATAGGCTACTAAGCTTGTGGGGTTGTAACGTTGGGATGGTACCTATCTTAATGACTCCTTCCCAATCCTAGACTATCCTACTGCAGTGAAGCTTGGTTAGTGGGCTCGCCCATTACATACTGTAGGTAACATTCATGACTCACTGCAGGTACTTCCTTAAAGTTATCGATGCTTACTAACAAAGCCCTTTATAGGCTACCAAGCTTGTGGGGTTGTAACGCTAGGATGGTTCCTATCTTAACGACTCCTTCCCAATCCTAGCCTATCCTACTGCAGTGAAGCTTGGATAGATAGATAGATAGTTTTATTAATTCCATTTGATCAAATATATGTATACAATACATTTTTGATATAGGACACGTCAGAATTTACATCTATAAAATAAAAGTACTAATAGGTATATAATACTAATACTATAACTATTTATAACTTATTATAACATATCTTAAGAGATACAATCTTATCGGACAACTACATTTAAACCTTACTCTATTATCATAATATGAAAACTTAATTCTATATATACAACAACTTACAGCTAGGTATTACAATTAAAATAGAAAAGTAAAATATAATTATAGATTTCATCGCTCCTATACACTAAGATATTCAACTACAGAGTAAAAACAATGGCACTGCAGATAAGCTTTCAACACTCTATCAAAAATTTTTATTTTTGGGGCAAGTTTTATATACTGGGGTAGTTTATTGTATAATTTAACTCCTATGTGAAAAGTTCCTTTTTGATATATGCTTGTGTGTGTGTGTGTGAAATATGAATGTTTTGATTTTGTCTTATGTTATGCCCATGAACATCATTGTTTGTTTTAAGAAAAACATCCTTATTCATTAAATTCTTTTTAAAAAACATAATACTTTCAAAGATATATATGCAGGGCAGTGGGAGAATGTTTAAATCTTTAAACAAAGGTCTACATGATTCTCTAGTGTTTAGATTTGCCATAATTCTAATCGCCCTCTTTTGTATCCTAAACGTGCTTAGTACATCTGGCGACATACCCCAAAATATGACCCCATATCTTAAGTATGAATGGAAATAAGCAAAATAAGTATTTCTTAATGATTAGATAGATAGATTTTTATTAATTCCATTTGATCAAATGCATGCATTCAATACATTTTTGATAAAGGACACGTCAGAATTTACATGCATAAATTAAAAAAACTAACAGGTATATATTACTAAGATTATAACTATTTATAACTTATTATAATAGCAAATCTTAATAGATACAATCTTATTGCACAACTATTTACACCTCACTCTATTATCATAATATGAAAACTTAATTCTATAAATACAACACCATACAGCTAGGTATTAAAATTAAATTAAAAAAGTAAAATATAGTTATAGATTCCATCACTCCTATAAGCTAAAATATTCAACTACTGAGTAAAAACAATGGCACTGCAGATAAGCTTTCAACATTCTATCAAAGGTTTTTATTTTTGGGGCCAGTTTTATATACTGGGGTAGTTTATTGTATATTTTAACTCCAGTGTGAAAAGTTCCTTTTTGATATATGCTTGTGTGTGTGTGTGAAATATGAATGTTTTGATTTTGTCTTGTGTTATGCCTATGAACATCATTGTTTGTTTTAAGAAAAACATCTTTATTCATTAAATTCTTTTTAAAAACATAATACTTTCAAAGATATATATGCAGGGCAGTGGGAGAATGTTTAAATCTTTAAACAGAGGTCTACATGATTCTCTAGAGTTTACATTTGCCATAATTCTAATCGCCCTCTTTTGTATCCTAAACGTGCTTAGTACATCTGGCGACATACCCCAAAATATGATCCCATATCTTAAGTATGAATGGAAATAAGCAAA
Organism: Meconema thalassinum; assembly: GCA_946902985.2. Classification (NCBI taxonomy): domain Eukaryota; kingdom Metazoa; phylum Arthropoda; class Insecta; order Orthoptera; family Tettigoniidae; genus Meconema; species Meconema thalassinum. The sequence goes on from OX336390.1 coordinate 793,466,439, forward strand.
ATAAGTATTTCTTAATGTGTGCATGCTAGTGCAGGTTTTCAAAATACGTAACGCAAAGCACATCGAGTTCAGTTTAGTATTCAGATATTGTATATGTTTATTCCATTTCAAGTCTTGTTGTGCTTGCTAGTGCAGGTTTTCAAAATACGTAACGCAAAGCACATCGAGTTCAGTTTAGTATTCAGATATTGTATATGTTTATTCAATTTCAAGTCATGTTGTATCCATAGTCCTAAAAACTTTGTTTCTGATTTATTTTCTATTTGATGACCATTTAATGTTATATTGGGCTTCGCAGGATTCCTATTCTGTATAGTGTGGAAATTTAGACATCCTGTTTTTTATAGTTGATTATAAGGCGATTATCTTGTGACCATTTGGTTAACTCTCCTGTAACGGAGTCAGCAGACTGCTGTATGACCTGTTAAGTTTCACCTTTTATTACGAGTGTTGTATCGTCCGCAAACAAAATTTCCTTATGTGTATGAACGTTCTGTGTTATATCATTGATATATAGAAGGAAGAGTAGTGGGCCCAAAACCGATCCCTGGGGTACTCCAAATTTAATAATTCCCTCATTAGACAATGTTTCAATAAGTAATTAGGTTCCATCATCCTTGTGTCTCAAGTTTACTATTTGTTTACGGCTTGTTAAGTAAGACTCAATCCATTTATTAGCTAGACCTCTAATACCATATTGATTTAGTTTTGTAAGGAGGATTTTATGGTCAACAACATCAAATGCTTTCGAGAAATCCAAGAATAGGCCAGTTACATGTTCCTTATTGTCAATTAATTTCAGTATACTATTAATACATTCATACATTGCTGTCTGTGTAGATTTTTCCGTTCTGAATCCATTTTGTGAATTTGATTTTTTTCTATAAAACTTATCGGTCTCCTATACATGATGTTTTCCACAATTTTTGCATTACCAGTTGGTAAGGTAATAGGACGATAGTTATCTAATTCACCTTTGAACCGTTTTTGTGCACTGGAATTAGTTTTGATAACTTCAAAATATCCGGGTAAGTTCCTGAGAGAATTAAACTGTTTATTAAGTGTGTAAGTGGATTTATTATATTTTCTGCACATTTCTTTAAAATTGCATCTGGGATGCCATCAATGCCAGCACAGTATTTATTTTTTAGCTCTTTTATAACTATTCTTACCTCTTCACTTGTGACATGATTTATAAATAAAGAATCACTACATATATTTCTTTTATTATTAGAATTTAGTGTATATACCTGTGATTTATTTAATAATTTTTGTGGAATTTCCAGAAAATAGTCATTAAAAGTGTTTGCTAATTCCTCTGGACTATTAATCACTTTATTATTTCTGGTCAGTGTAATGCTCCTTTGTATGTTAGCAGATTTTCCAGTTTCTTTCTTTATCACGGACCACATTTGTTTTTATTAGATGACTTGGAATTAAAATTATCATTATGCATTTTTTTTTGCTAGTCTTATTACCTTATTTAATATGCTAGTGTATTTTTGTAGTATAAATTGAATTCAGGTGTTGTGTGGTATTGTTTATATAATTTGTGTAGGAATTTCTTTCTTTGACATGAATTTATAATTCCTGTTGTTTTCCAATTGTTAGTTTTGTTATTTTGAACAGTTCTTTGTCTAAAGGGGAATGCTGTTTCAAAACAGTGTTTTAGGGTATTGTTAAATGCATTAAATTTATCATTTACATATTCTAGTTTATAAATTTCTGACCATGTTTCCTTATTTAATAAGTCATTGAAATATGTAATATTTGTTTCAGTGAATGACCTGCACTTTGATTTTACTCCATTATCATTATTATTGATTGTTTCGGGTACTTTAAAACTCAGTATTTGTCCATGGTGGTCACTAAAACCCAGACAATAGACTTCTATTGAATGGTGATATTTATCTGTATTTAAAAAAAATTGATCAGGAGTGGTTTTACTAAATTTTGTTATTCTTGTTGGGGTATTTACTGTAGGTTTCAGTCCATAGAAAATTAGTAACTGTGGTGGGCTCACCCATTACATACTGTAGGTAACATTCATGACTCACTACAGGTACTTCCTTAAAGTTATCGATGCTTACTAACAAAAAGCCCTTTATAGGCTACTAAGCTTGTGGGGTTGTAACGTTGGGATGGTTCCTATCTTAATGACTCCTTCCCAATCCTAGCCTATCCTACTTCAGTGAAGCTTGGTTAGTGGGCTCGGCCAATACATACTGTAGGTAACATTCATGACTCAATGCAGGTACTTCCTTAAAGTTATCGATGCTTACTAACAAAGCCCTTATAGGCTACTAAGCTTGTGGGGTTGTAACGCTAGGATGGTTCCTATCTTAATGACTCCTTCCCAATCCTAGCCTATCCTACTGCAGTGAAGCTTGGTTAGTGGGCTCGCCCATTACATACTGTAGGTAACATTCATGACTCACTGCAGGTACTTCCTTAAAGTTATCGATGCTTACTAACAAAGTCCTTTATGGGCTACTAAGCTTGTGGGGTTGTAACGTTGGGATGGTACCTATCTCAATGACAGCTTCCCAATCCTAGCACAGTTTAAAAAAATATGCACTAGGCTACTGCAGACACCCCAGTATTAAAATAGGGTACTGTTAAAATAGTCATGAATATGTAGCAAACACATGAATGTGACTTTAAAATAAAATAAGCCTTATGTCCATAATTCCAAATGCATTTCATTTTAATAGGAACAACATATCAAGACATTAGTCTGCTCTTGTTTGAGTATATACACCCAGCCATATCTGACCTAACCTGTCCTCCGAGAGAAATCATCTCTTATTTGATAACAGGAAGTAATGGGTGGAAATTATGGTGCTGGAATAATTGAAGAACGTACAAAAGACATGCAAACAGTAGTTCTTACAGAATCGAATGTAGATTAGATATTTGGAATAATAACCAAAGAAAGTTGGTTTCTTTCAAACATATAAATTCATTCATGTGTAAGGCCAAATTAATTCAGTCCAAGTTCAAAGCCAGAGGAAGATGGAATTAATGCTCATCCTGCCTAGGATTGTCAAAAAGAGCTGTGTGGACTAAAAATAATTTTTTAAAGCACTTAGGGTTGTTTCAAGACACAAGGTACCAAGCCTTTTGTTGTAAGTATGAGTTTTGTTCTCTCTATATGTCTACTACTTGAGCTTCTAGTGGCAATTCAAGAATAATTTGTGGTATGGTGCCGGTAGGGTATAGTCAAGCATACCAATGAAGGACACCTACAAGTGGAACATCAGGATTCTTAAGACACCAATGGTACAGGAAAACTAATTTTCCCCTAAGGGCAGATAACCTCGGAAGTTCCAACCACCAAAACCACAATTATCATCATCTGAAATCTTGAACTAAATCACAACTGACAAATCCTTCTTAAATAAATGGTTTATTTATTTCAATCATATCACATGGGACTATTGGAATAGTTAGGTGAATCTGGATTCCTTCCATGAATCGGCATTTTGTGTTCACTTTAAAACTTCGCTATTACCCTAATTAAGGTCTTAAATGTTCCGTTTATTTTATTTCATTCTTCAAGAATCAATACTGTTATGAAATATTTTCATTTTCACGAACAAACAGCTCGAAATTATATTACTGCACAGTACTACTGAAATTTTTACCAACATTCAACTGATATTTTGTTTTCACAAGTCTATAGACCGCACCTAAAATTTTGGTAACCTACACAAATTTACAGCAATGAATGTACAGTTATTTCAAACAAAATGTTTGAATTCCAATTAAGTTATCTTGGTCATTACAACTATCGTACGATATTCGTAAATACTAAAACGTGCTTTTGTTTACATACAAATTGTCAAGTATGCCTCAACGTCTTCAACTTTTTCATTGTCAACCTCTGCTGCGACACTTAAATGTGTCAAATTAGTTTTGGATAGATAACTGAGAAAAAAAAAGAGGTTTGTAGAGCGCATCAGCAACTTATCAGCCAGTTGACTGAGGGAATAAAATATCTTTCAGATAGCTATCTGCCACATTATCTGGACATTGTAAAACCAACCCTAATGATGATAATAATCATCAATCAATCAAATAATTCACAACTGATTTGCTTAATCCAATACCTTCACCATCTCATTTAAATTCAAATCTACTCCCAATTCAACTTTAGTTCAATATTAGCTCAATTTCATGATATAGAGTAATACTGAGTAGTCAAACCACTCACTACTAAATGAAGAAATATTCTGGCTCACCAACTCGAAGAAATAAGAAAGGATGGTAGAAGGTTAGTAGGCCTATGTTCCTGGTGTGAAGAATTTCCAGATCCAGTGAAGAAATCCCCATCTTCATCCAGTACCATCCGCCCCCAAGTCCAAAGCTGCAGGAATCCATCTTCAGTCTTCTTCCAAAATTCTTGCAAGAACCGATCCCGGGACCTTCCAGCCCCATGGTGGCTATCTCCATCTCCATCGATGTAGTCATCATGGTGTTCTCATGGCTTCATTCTGGCGTGGCTATCACTCCATCTCGTTCCCTTATGTATCGGCCCAGTGCTCCATATTTTCAGTAAATATTCCCATTTCCAAATTTGTCATAGACACTCCAATAGCACAAGTTGGAAAATGCCCTAATTCCATTCTGGAAATGACAAGTCTCTGCGCCAAGCACAGTTCATATTGGAACACGACTCTTTCTATCCACTAGTCTTCACAGCTGTATATTGGCAGTCAGTTGAAAGCATTCACAGCTATTCATGAAATTCGTTTGCATCCTCAAATCACACAATGCATCAGCGATTCGTCCTACGATGGGAAGTGCTCGAGTGTTCCCGAAAGTTCGTTCATACAAGATGCCGTAATGTAGTCCGCTTGTAAAGTTAATTGTTTCGTTTTCAAGCCAAAAGCATTTTCATAATTATGCACACAGAACTCGGCCGTCTAATGTTCCGATTGCGCACGGTAACTTCGGCGATATGTAATTATAGGTTCAGTCATTGGCTATTACAGTCCACTCCCGATAAATGGTGACACTTAGACCTGCGGTGACATAGCACACACGGCCCTCCCCGATCTCAATCGAATGTTAAAACACTCCCGTTCCGCACGATGGAGTACTGTCGAGCGCACACACACAAAATCATGTGTCTGCCTTTCCTCGAGTGACAAGTTGCCGGATGCAAGAGCTGAGCACGTGGTCAGAGAGAGCGCGCTCTGCTGGAGGTAGTATACAGACCTGCGTGACGGCACTCAACCTAGTGGCTGCGCACATAGCGATGACATACAGCGCTGGCGGAGTTGCCAAACCGCGCTTATATTGGGGAACTATGATGGGCACATACTCCCCTCTCCCCGGAAAATAAGCGAGTTAACATAAGCTTATTTTGTATTCTCTTCATTATTGCGCCAATCTTGTGCCAAACATATCCTGCCCGTTCTTCAACAGTAGTATCTCTTAAGGCTGGCAGCATTATACTTTCATATCCTTGCTCCAGATCTTATATCTCTGATGTCATAGCAATTGTTTCCATAAGTTTCATGGACTAGGTATGACCTAAAACAGCCATGCAAATTTGCCGTATATCTTCAGTGGTAGCTTGGATGATACGGGTCTGCGTATTAACACTGGATCTCCGACTCGTAAAGGTTGACTATATTTCCATTTTTCGTTCCTTCTGTTCCTCTTTTCCGCTTGTGTCTGAAGTCTTTCGCTGGCCAATTGGATTCTCCTCTCCATGTTGGGTTCTACAACAGGTGGTGTTTTGCCAATGTGATCCCAGGGTCTTACTGGTTTGACATTGAAGTGGAGTACCTTGGAAATCTGTTGTGTGCTTTCATGTACTCTTGCATTTATGCAAAATTCCAAAATTGGTAAAACATCCATCCACTGATCATGTTTATGGTGGCAATACAAACGGCAAAATTTCCCGGGAATTCAATATGAGCTTGACGTCAAGTCTGATCATGGCCTGATAAAATTCAGCAATGGTGAATTGTCTTCCGTGATCGGAAAGAATGTAGGTAGGAAATACACCCTTTTCAAGCCTATTGATCACATAACCTGACTTAGTCTTTTGAATGGGGAAGAACATTACATATTTCGTGAAGACGTCCATAGTAACAAGAATGAACTGGTTTCCCCTTTTTGATTTAGGTAAGGGCCCATAAATATCAGTACAATATAGCTCTCGAGGTTTTGATGGTAATGTAGGCTTTGGTCTTTCCTTCAAGAAATGCGAAGCAAATTTACTTCTTTGGCAATCATCACATTTTCTTAAAATATTTCTTGCAGACGTTCGCATCCCCTTCCACGTGAATTTCTCTTGGATGGTTTTGTCAATACCACCATGTCCTATGGCCCTATGCGCCAACCAAACTACACGTTCAACTAGGTTCGGTGGTAAAACTGCCTTTAACATGAGATGATCTACATCCACAAATTTGCATACCACATCTTCCACTATGACATAATCGTTAGACAATCTAGCAGTTGCTTCATATTCTGGATCGATATTGCTCATGCGTCCCTTCAAAAATCTATACATCTTTCTCAAAAAGTATGCCTCTTCTGTGACTGCGGTAGTTTCTTAAGCTTCTCTAATGTTTCTTGATCTTCTTGGATGATTTCTACTTGATGTACTTGCATTTCCTCTGTCGCGTTTCTACTCAAAACGTCGGCCAAGAAGTTGTCCTTGCCCGGTTGGAGCACAATGGACACATCAAATTGTTGGAGAAACAATGTCCAACGGACTACCCTGTCACTAGCTAGCTCTGTTTTTAGCATAAACTGTAATGATTTATGGTCGGTGATTATGACAGTTTTATGTCCTAGCAATATCTTCTTCCAACTCTGCAATGTATTAATAATTGCTAATGCCTCTATTTCCGTGGTAGTGAAGTTCCTTTCTGGTTCACGTAACTTTCTACTGGAGAATGCTAAATAGTGACGCTCGTGCTTGTCATCTATCTGAAATAACACGGCGCTGATGCCAACGCGTGAAGCGCCTGATTCTAAATAGAACGTTCTCTCGAAATCCAGGTATCCAAATTTAATATTCTCCATCAACATAATTTTTGCTTTAACAAAGGCCGCTTCAGATTTCTCATCCCATTTCCATTTATTGTTTTCCTTTAAGAGATCTTGTAGTGGTGCCATTGTCTCTGAGTACATGGGACAATGTGCCGAAATGAATTGGCACATTCCCAGTAATTGCCTAATCTGTTTGATCTTCCGTGGTCTGGGAAAACTCCTGATCGCCTCAATCTTATCAGGATTAGGTCGATACCCATTTCCATCAATTACATGTCCCAAAAACCTAATCTCTTTATGGCAAAAATGACATTTATTAAAGTTGACCTTGAAACATGCTTCCCGTAGGATCTCAAATAGTTTACGAAGATGTTCTACATGTTCCTCCATGGTTGTCGATGCCATAATTGGATCATCGATATAACATAATACGTTTCCTTTTACTTCTTCCTTCAGATTCTTGTCCAACGCTCTGACCATTGCAGGACCACTATTCTTCACTCCAAACGGTAGTCTTTTGAAAACGTAGGTAATGCCGTTATACATGAATCCAGTATATCGTTTCCTCTCCTCTGACTATCGTATATGGTAATAAGAAGCCGTAAGATCTATTGTCGAGAATATGGTCTTTCCTTTAAATCGTCTGAGCAATTCCCTAATCTTGGGAGGCCTGTCATATTCTGGCAAAATTCTCTTGTTGAGGGTTCTGGCGTCTAGACAAATTCTAAGCCTGCCGTCCTGTTTCTTAACAACAGCCTGAGGATTGAGTTATGGGGTAGCCATCTTCTGAATAAGGTCGTCATTTTCCATTGTTTTAATGGCTTTACCTACCTCCTCATTCCACTTCTCTGGAAACGGGTAAAGCTTCCCCTCGAATGGTGACTCAACTTCCAGTCGTATCTGGTATTCGAAATTGCTAATAAGACCAGGTTTCTCATCGAAGATATATTGAAATTCCGATATTAATTCGTCAAATTTCTTCCGGATGTGTGGTTCTAGTGTTTCCTTTTTGACATAGAGTAACCTCTCTGCTTCTACCTCCGTCTCATTTACCATGTTATGTAAGGTGTTCCATCCAGGTAATACTTGGCTATGTGATATACCAATTTCCTCATTCCATTTCCCTTCGTTTCCTCGGAAAGTTGCTATCCCTGCTTGTAAATCAATTACTATTCCATGCTCTGTCAAAAATTCCGCACCTAGAATCATGTCGAACTTAATATCTTTTAGTACTATGAAGACGTGTTCAAAATTTCTGTTGGCTATAGTGATGTTAATCAATGCTTGTAATTTGCAGTTAATAGAACGGTTAGGAATCACCCCTCTAACCTTCATTCCGGATGCAGGTAATATAGTAATGTCTTCTGTCAACCTGATATTCTCAAAACACGCCTCAGATATGATACTGACCATGGCTCCTGTATCCAGCAATGTCTTAAATTTTCGTCCTCCAACATGTACATCAATCATTGGTAGTTCAGTTCTCTCTCTCCTAACGGGATTCTCCTCGTAGTAAATGAGGTATTCATCTACAATTCTATGTACCGCGATGATCTCGATGATAGGTTTGGAATTACTGGAATCTACTGTGCCTAGTGATTTGTATTTGACCGTTCTTTTTTTATTGCCAGCCACTTGTACTAGGCCCTGGGTCTACGCTCTCTTGCCCTTGCTGCTGCTGAGTTGCTTCTCTCATCTCCTGCAAGTGTGCTTGACTTTCTGCATTTCTCTCTTCCAAATTCACGCGATTGTCCCGAGCTTCATCTCTGTTCCACTGCCTATTATAGGTTTGAAATCTACCTCTTCCTTTCTGCCAAGAGTTTCTTCCCTTTATATCCCTCGGTGTGTACGTTTGTGAATTGAGTTGCTGCTGTTGGTTCGCATAGTATGGCCTTCCACCTTGGTTTCATCTCCTATCTCGTTGATTATATCCACGATTCTCATAACGTCCTCCCCAATCTCCTGTATCCTGGAATATTCTTCTTTGTAGTGGTTCAGTCTGTATTTTCCGGTCTGTCACGACTAGATTCACCTCCTGGTGCTCTGATCTAGTGTTTCTCGCGTACATTAAAGAACTGGTGTGATCTAATTTCCTCAGAATTTCGTCACATGTATTCAAACTATTCGCCCCAGATGCTATAAGTGTTCTCTGAACTTCTACCGGAAATTGCCTCCTTATCGCCTGAATCATCTCCTCTTCGGGTAATGGAGTTTATAAATATTGTAACCTGGCTAACTGCGTTGTAAAATACCCCGCATACTGCGTTGGGCTAGATGTGGAATATTTGCTGGAGTAAAGTTCTGATCTGATGCTAAGTTGGTCTTCCAAACTCCAGAAACGCCTAAGGAATGCCTTCGCAAACTCCTCGTAATTCGCAAAGGTGCATCTGAAAGCTCTAAACCAGGTCAGCGCTTGATTCTCTAACTAACTTTCAATAACCCTTATCTCGCGTTCACTTGGGATCCGATTTTCATTTAGATAATACCTGAGATCTCGTAGGAACTCAATTGGGGTGATAACTCCCACACCACTAAACTTTTTCGGTTTTTCCTCATGAGTCCTAATGATAGTTACAGGACTAGCCCCATTAAATCCTCTAGGTGTCGAATCGATATCTCCCCATCGTTTCTCCTGGTTAATCTCTGGTGAGTTAATTTCCATCGTTTGAACCGGACTATTCATCTGTAAGAAGTTTTCCATACGCGTAATGCGGTCTAGGTGACCACCCTCTAGTATATTTATGTTATCATTGACTGACGAAATCGCCCCATCTATTTCCGTTTTGACTTGTGTGATATTAGTATTGATTGCGTCCAATTTATTTTCTATCTTCCCTGTTTCCTCATCCATGCGTTTTCGATTTGCATCTACGTCTTGTGCTAATGTGCCAACATTTTCCTCCATCTTATGGACTTTCGTCTCTACTTTTCCTACTTGTTCCGTTAATTCCTTACGAATGCTGACATTAGTTTCGTTAAACTCTTTCCTTGCTTCCACTATCTCATTTTGGTATTCCCCTTTAAGCTTATCTACATGAGCGGTTATATCAGTTCCCAATCCTTTGATGTTTTCATCTAACCGTTTTTCTAAGGTCCTGACGTGTGTATTCAATGCTTCCATGTCTTTCTCTACACCTTTCTGAATTTTCTGTATGCCCTCTATTAAATTGTCCTGCATAGTGGCCTTCAATGCATCAAGTTTTTCGTATATGCTACTATCCGTTTCCTTTTGACTGTTGGTTATACGCTCACCTAACTTGATTATATCTGCATGTGTTTTTAACGCCTGATTAGCTGCCTCATTTCGGTTTTGGTTAAATTTCTTGTCCAATTCATCATGATTTTGTTGGATACTATGATTAAATCTACCCTCTAACTCCATTTGACCTTGCTTAAAGTCGCCTCTTAAATCCTCCTGACCCTTCTTTAAATCAGTTTTCAAATCAGCTCACAGCAGCCTCAACTCTTCCATATTAGACATGTCAATAAGTACAATAAGACAATACAACATAAGGGAACCATCCAGAGTGACCACACAAAAATTGCACCATACTTTCTACTACTATACCATGGAATTGAACTAATATCAATGAGCTGCATAAATGGATCCTTATCCAATTCTACGCAATTAGATCATTAAACGAAGAACGAATGGAGATCAAAAACACCAATCCAAAAAAAAAGAATTTCTGATTCTGTTGCCTATGTCAAAGAAATTAGGAACAATCTCATTACCAAAAGTAATTAGACCTTCCCGCAAGAAAGGTCATTAGCCTCCCATTCAAGTACCTCAAATGTGGTAATCCAATTTACTCAAATGCAAGTGCCAACGACAAAACAACCCACACTGGCTGTCAAATTACATTAAAAACACATCTAATTGCTACACCATCGTGTGGTACGCTTTCTCAATTCGAGGCTCTGCACGCTGGGCGCCATTTTATATGTCGCCGTAAACTGGCAGTGAATCGGATGACCCGGCGAAAACATCGCAATTCATGCCGATAACACAAGACATATATAAGATAAAGAACAAAAATGATTGAGGTCTGGGTTTGAATATAAAAAAAAATGCCGGAGGATACGAGAACTCAAGTAGTCTCAGGGGTGGTTAACAGGATATATGTGTTACAGATTAAATCGACCCACTCCCAAAACTAAATCAAAGCAATAGCACAACATAAATCAGAATATAAGCAAAAATAATAAGATAAAATAAGCATCCGTTTATTGGCAACTCATCGACCAACACATAAAAATAGAAATCCCTAAAGCCTGTCTTGCCTCGGAGATACGGTCTAAATTAAAGCTTGATGTGGATCGATGCAAAAGAAAAATTTTTAAAGTCCAAATAAAAAGAAAATTAAGGTTTAAATGGTCAACGAATCTCCTCGGTCCTATCCTTGGATATACATAAAATTAGGAGATCCTCGAAGAAAATTAAATAAAATAAAAACAGGCTAGGTTCGGTCATATTTGACTATGTGATTCATTAAACACCCTGAATGTCCGTCAGGTGGTGTTTCCAGTCTATCACAAACACACTCACTTGAGATTATGATTAAAGAAAAATCTATAAAAAATATCTTGCCTCGGAGTAAAAGTATAGATCTTCATTCTAACTAGTGCAACCAATGAGAAAGGTAATTAACTATATCACCAATTATTAACAGTAATTATCGCCGTAGAAATATTGGTCTAGCTTGACCACTAAATCAAGATTAAATTCACTATTTACAATTATTATACAACTTGTTATCTACATTCTTTCAAATAGAAGATTAAATTTCATTAGTAGAAAGTCCGTGCTTTCCAAATCTATCAGACACTCATCTCAGGTCTATGTCTCAAATATTATGATATCCAAATTATTTTGCAAGTTATTTCAGAGTCTCATTACCCTTATTACTCATAATGTTGCAACAAATGTGCATACCTCATTATCATTTGTACAATAGTCAAATTTTATGTTTCAATAATATGTGACAACTAAGTGATTCTGTTTCTTCCCATTCGATGGTTAGTTTGTAATACAGCCCACTTGATTAAATGCAAAGTAATTAGACTATCATGTATACGCTTATATCAATGCTTAATTTACAATCATTTGCCTACACTTTACGTAGTCATGCCGTTTTGAATGATCTCACACCAATAATGATTATTATAAGTAAAATATATATATATATATATATATATATATATATATATATATATATATATATTAAATTCACCACTTGTTTCATTATTCTACTATCTTTCTTTTTTTATTAAACACCAAGATTAATCTTCAAACCATTGTCGAATTGTTCACAGCATATGTGAATTATCATCATAAATTATTCTCTTATTTTTTAAATCTCTTTTCTTTTTAAATAAACACACCAACTTCACAGTTTTAGTGCAGAAAATGTATAATTATTACCCTATAATCATTATGGCTTCCCTTCGATCACATAATTGGCCTGTATAAATTATAATACAATGTAGGCCTGACTAGAAGCAATGTCAAATGTATAAACGCTCAAGCAAAAATGGCAAAACGTGCTTGAAATAATTCAAATTCCCAAAGCAAAGAGTATGGGAGAAGAGAATATGAAAGTATTGAACTGATAATCGTACTTAGCAAATCATGATAATATCCGCCAATATGTGAAGTAAAGATCCAAGAATTTAAACCTAAATTTTACTATAGCTCACAATATCAAATTAGTTACAGGTATCTAGCATATTCCATCGAAAATACAGTCGAATAGACTATCAAGTATTCGACCAAAACTATGGGCTTGCTCCTATGAAGTTCTAACGTCCAAAAGTAGCAAAATCCTATCATCCGAATTTGAGATGGATTTATCGAGTATCCGAAAAATATTAACTGGATCGTAGAATAAGGCAATGTGGGTTATGTCCTTCCAACATCCAATAGCCTATCCATGTGAAATATCACATCAGATATCATTCGTAGACGTAGAATAAATCTGGCTATTAATGATAATAATAATCATCATTCAATTAAATAATTCAACACTGATTTGCTTAATCCAATACCTTCACCATCTTATTTAAATTCAAATCTACTCCCAATTCAACTTTAGTTCAATATTAGCTCAATTCCATGATATAGAGTAATACTGAGTAGTCAAACCACTCACTACTAAATGAAGAAATATTCTGGCTCACCAACTCGAAGAAATAAGAAAGGATGGTACAAGGTTAGTAGGCCTATGTTCCTGGTGTGAAGAATTTCCAGATCCAGTGAAGAAATCCCCATCTTCATCCAGTACCATCCGCCCCCAAGTCCAAAGCTGCAGGAATCCATCTTCAGTCTTCTTCCAAAATTCTTACAAGAACCGATCCCGGGAACTTCCAGCCCCATGGTGGCTATCTCCATCTCCATCGATGTAGTCATCATGGTGTTCTCATGGCTTCATTCTGGCGTGGCTATCACTCCATCTCGTTCCCTTATATATCGGCTCAGTGCTCCATATTTTCAGTAAATATTCCCATTTCCAAATGTGTCATAGACACTCCAATAGCATAAGTTGGAAAATGCCCTAATTCCATTCTGGAAATGACAAGTCTCTGCGCCAAGCACAGTTCATATTGGAACACGACTCTTTCTATCCACTAGTCTTCACAGCTGTATATTGGCAGTCAGTTGAAAGCATTCACAGCTATTCATGAAATTCGTTTTCATCCTCAAATCACACAATGCATCAGCGAGTCGTCCTACGATGGGAAGTGCTCGAGTGTTCCCGAAAGTTCGTTCATGCAAGATGCCGTAATGTAGTCCGCTTGTAAAGTTAATTATTTCCTTTTCAAGCCAAACGCATTTTCATAATTATGCACACAAAACTCGGCCGTCTAATGTTTCGATTGCGCACGGTAACTTCCGCGATATGTAATTATAGGGTCTTTCATTGGCTATTACAATCCACTCCCGATACACGGTGACACTTAGACCTGCGGTGACATAGCACACACGGCCCTCCCCGATCACAATCGAATGTTAAAACACTCCCGTTTCGCACGACGGAGTACTGTCCAGCACGCGCACACAAAATCATGTGTCTGCCTTTCCTCGAGTGACAAGTTGCCGGATGCAAGAGCTGAGCACGTGGTCAGAGAGAGCGCGCTCTGCTGGAGATAGTATACAGATCTGCGTGACGGCACTCAACCTAGTGGCTGCGCACACAGCGCTGGCGGAGTTGCCAAACCGCGCTTATATTGGGGAACTATGTTGGGCACAGTACTAAGCTATTATTATATTGTCACTAACTAGCAAATCATTGCGGTGTATATTCTTGAGACACTTTTATTAATGCTTTAGTCTTAGGCAGGGACCCGGAACAGAACGTAACGCGGAACGGAACTCTTGTCTATGTGGAACGGAGAAGTTCCGTTATCTCCAAGTAGTAGCGTTACCGCTGTCTGTTCCAAGCGTAACGTTACCGTCCTGGAACGGAACTGATTCTGAACCCGTACCTGGTATCTGGAACAGTGGAACGTTAGCCGAGCCTGTACCGGTACAGCGTATTGGAGACGGGTGGAACGTTACGTTGTCCCGTACCGAAATGAACAGAGGAATATCCGATACGGTACAGTTCGGAACGTTCTACTTATAATAACGGAACAAACAGACGGAACGGAACGTTACAAATTTAAAGGATTGTATTGTTACAAGGCTGCATTATGACGTCTCAAGGTCAAGCAGAAGGCGTGCGATATAGCTGTTATTTTTATTGGGACGACGTGCATGCATTTACTCACTCAATCCCATTTTCCCGCTCACCTCACAGCACGCCAGCCTTCTGTTTCAGCTAATGTAGAGATCCTGTACCCCAAAAGAAGCTGCGCGACTCCGTCCCCTCGTTGTGATCGGTTGATCAAAATATCTTTGGAATACCGTACACGATTTTTGAGGTAGGACAATGGGCAAAGCACAGTGCTATCAAGCGGTTCCGTGGCACCTTTTCCGTATATAACTAAGTATATCTAAGTTGCGGGAACACCGTAGTGTTTGTTTGTACTTCAACGTTGATTATCACCGAGACATGAGGTTTGAGACCACATATAAAATTTATTCATTTCAAGCTGCCTGGAGTTGGAGAGGCGAGTACAAACGATTCTCTAGTTTAATCAAATTTTGGTTGGCTTACATATCATTGACAATCATTTCATGTCTATGCATTCAGAATAAGGCTATATTATGACTACCCACATCGTCACTCCAAGAGGACAGCAAAATACTTATTATTAGACTATTATCATTATTATTATTATCATTAGACAGTTATGTTATTATTAATTTCATAATTATCAGTCAATAATGATTATTATTAGTATACTATTATTATTATATTTTTTATTATTCTAGACAATTGAGTTTGTACAAAAATTCGCTATCCAGGTTTGTTAGACCATTATTGTTGATTCATTGAGGGGCTTTGCGACATCGTCGTCATGTAACCCGTGTACTTGGTTGCGTGTGTGGAATTTGTCTGATAACTTGTCTTATTGTGATGGCTGTATTATTGCGTGTAGTTGTAATTAAGATGAGAATTGGGAAGGAGGCAGCCGTGGCCTTCAGTCAGGACTCAATCTGGCATTTGCCTGGAGTATAAGTGGGAAACCACGGAAAACTACTTCCAGGATGGCGGAGGTGGGACGAACCCTCCTCCTCCTCCTCTCAGTTTTACCTCACGAGGCTGAGTGTAACCCGTTACAGCCCTCAAATCAGAATTAAATTTCTTGGCAGGGCCGGTAATCGAACCCTGGCCTCCGCGGTGATAGCCACTACGTAACGAGGTGGACATGTAATGCTCAATGAAATGTCATCTAAAAACAAACTACAAAAATGAATGAAAATTACTTTTAAAAAACTATTCCATCAAACTGAAATATGGCGACAGTTTTACAGAGGATTCATAGAAGGGATCCTGTTTTATTCACCACACAATTACCTACTCTCATTAAAATATACTTGAATTTAACAAGGAAATGGCAGTTAAAATTATATTCTTAATCTTAGTGTTTTTTTAACCATATTAATTTAAATCTCAATAAAACAAACTTCCCGGACAGACAATAAAGAAAAAAAACTACTAACTTTCATTAAAATATACTTGAACTTAACAAGGAAATGGCAATTAAAATGTCATTCGAATTAATGAACTAAAGAAGGAAGCAGCAGTGGCCTATTGGAAGGGACAGTTCCTGGATTTGTATAGAGTTGAAAATAGAAAAAACGGAAAACCATTTCAGGCTGGCTGCAGGGTCGAAATATAATTGCTAAATAATATTGTGACCCTTGGTTAGTACATAAATATAATTTACACCAATTAAAAATTCAGTTCACCAGGCTGATTGCCAAGCTACCCCAGCCCTTAAAATGAATCTCCAACTATTAATTATGGTACTGGTATTAAGTATGTTTTAATTTCTTCTAATAGGTTAGGGTATTCAATTAAAATTGTTCACTTGGTTTATTAAAATTTAATTTTGTTCATTTATTAATGTATGCAAAGAAGATCGGGTAAAATGTTAGAGCTTGCACTTACAGTAGGTTATATTAACGCTGTCAGTTTATCGAACACAATCTCATGGATGTCCATATTTGTGAAACTATTGAGGACATATCGTATTCTTTGTATAAAGCTCATCCACAGACAGTAGTTGTCACCATATCCAGAAAGCTAGGTCATACATATGTGAATTTATAGTAATTGACACACCTGGGACCGTCAAACTGAGAGTCACCTCCCCTCCAAAAGTTTAATGACAAAATGTTGGAACGTGTGTAAAGCATGGCATGTGTTGGCTGCAGAGTGGGGGAAGGTAGGGGAGGTTGCTAATGAGCTATCTCTGGCCGAATTGGACTATGAATTATCAAAGGGGCAGATCATGGTGGCCAGAAAAGTCTGTTCGATTTTATCAGTGTAATTAACTGGCCGAATTGGACTGCGCCCAGCATGACGTTTATTTCTAAGGGTCAAACCAAAAATGGGACCGGAAGTCGAAAAAGACCTTTTACGACAGGCAGGGGATACCGTAGATGAATTTTCTCTTCCCATCCACAGGGAGTCCTCAAAATCAAAGTCAGTCATGTCAGTCTGTCTTGTCGGCCCTATTAGTGGCCTCCTACGACAAGCAGAGCATACCGTGTGTGTATTCTAACCCGCAACCCACACGGGGGTGTACCTAAAAGGATGTCTGTCGCACCCAATGGGGATTATCCACACTCCAGTAATGCATATTATGGCGATAAACGGTTCCATTGTTGTGGAATCGTGCTTCGTCCGTAAATAAGATGGTCGCTAGAAAAGCCGGATCAGTTTCCACAGAACGCCACCCGGGCTTCGAAATCATGACCATGTATCTCCAGGTGTAAGTGCAGATGGTACGGGTGAAACCAGTGGGTGTGCATTATCCGCATGACAGACGCTCGGCTGATGTTCGTCTCCAGTGCAATGGCCATTGTGGTAGTATGAGGGTGACGCCGGATAGCGTCAAGCACAACCTCTTCACTGTGAGCAGACGTCACGCGATGATCTCAAACAGGCCGTGTTTTTTCCAGGGATCCAGTATCTCCCAGGCGTAGTTCCACACTCCGAAATACCATGCCTGTCGGTCGTTGTCTATCCGGATAGAGTTCTTGGTACAGGCGATGCGCCTGGTATGCATTCTGTCGAGCTCCTCCATAAATATAACATATTCATATACTAATCGCTGGAATACATCTCGAGGCAGTGAATACGCTTCGTGTTGTGAATTACTCCGAAGGAGCGAGTTCGCGCAGCTACATACTGATTTGCCATCGCATGTTGTTATCGTTCCAATGGGGCACACTTTGCCCTAACTGTGGTCTACGAAGCTTGGAACATGTACGACGTAGCTAACTGGTTGCCTGTGCCCTAGCCAGAGACAATCACCTCCTCATCCTCGTCCAATCCAGCACCATAGCTTATGCAACGATACACACGGTCTTCTTTTCTTTTTCTTTTTATTTCATCGCTTATCCTCCAAGCTCGGCTTTACCCTCGGACTTTGCGAGGGATCAGTCCCCTACCGTCGAATTCCAGGACAGTGTCTTGGAGCTGAACACACCTTGACAGCAGATACAACTGGGGATGGTGACAAGCCAATCGCCTAGGTGACCACGAACTTGGGTCTAATGAAGGAAAGGGCAGCGAAGGGTGTGGGAAGAAAGATGCCGTGGTCCTGTCGAAAGGAACCATCCCAGCAATCGCCTGGAGGAGAAGTGGGAAACCACGGAAAACCATTTTTAGGATAGCTGAGGCAGGAAGCGAACCTGCCTCTTCTGTTTGTGTGCCCCACGAGGTTGGGTGAACCCCGTTCCAGGCCTCAGACCAGGAACAAAATTTCGTGGCAGAGCCGAGATTTGAACCCGGGCCTCCGCAGTGACATGGTCTTTTACAGAGCCAAATAAACAAATCGTGTCGCCTCCGTGGTGTAGTGGTCAGCGTACATAGATGCCACCCCGGAGGTCTGAGGTTCGATACCCGGCTCTAACAAGAAATTTGACAAGTGGTATGAGGGCTGAAACGGGGTCTACTCAGCCTCGGGGAGAAGAGTAGAGTGGGTTCAATTCCCACCTCAGCCATCTTCGAGTGGTTTTCCGTGGTTTCCCACTTCGTCTTCGGGCAAGTGCTGGAATGGTACAGTACCTAAACAAAGGCCACGACCGCCTCCTTCCCTCCTCCTTGCCTATCCCTTTCACTCTTCCCATCCCCTCATCAGGCCCCTGTTCACTTCGCAGGTGAGGCCGCCTGGGCGAATTGCTAGTCACACTCCCCAGTTGTATCCCCCGATTCATAGCCTCAAGCTGCAGGACACTGTCCTTCGCTTAGTCCGTGGGAAAAGCCAACACAGGAGGGTAAAACGATAACGAAAGAAAAAGAAATAACACATCAGTCTGTGAAAACTATTAAGTATACAACCTTGCCACTTGCCAGGCAACTCCAATCACGCGCTTGCCATGTGAGCTACTGCGACATTTGACCTGCAGCGCGCACCTCCCGGTCTAACCAATACCTGCTCTCGGTGTGTGCGTGCACCTCTTGTTTTCAAGTGTGTGTTCTGCGTATCTGTGCTCGTTTAACGGGTTCATTCGAGGTACCCATACTGAATTAATAGTGGTGCTCACGATTCCTGCTGTCTTCTAGCCCGTAAACACACACCTCGTTATATTACCCCGGTTTAGGGAGAGGGACCCTTGTCTTTCAGAATTGTAGTACATGTGACAGAATGCATAAAACTGGATCGCAAAGGGCTAGTGGACCATTCGGTATGTAGGCCATAGAATTATGCATACTACTATTACCCGAAGATACCGGTTGAGTTAGGCGTGCTCGTTACGGCGTGGCTGCAGGCAGTCGTTCACATCCGGTAGGCGAGGAGGCTCGAATCCCTCCACCGGCAACCTTGAAGATGGTTTTCTGTAGTTTCCTATCTTCCTTCCAGGCAAATGCCGGGGTTAGTCCCCAACTATAGGCCACAGCCGCTACCTTCCAATTCCTCGTCTTTACATTCACACTTTCCTCGCCAGACAACCACCACACTTGACGGTACTTGTAGCTCACCCCATGGGTGTCAGCATATAAGTAGCTGCAAACTTGAACGAGCCGAACATGTACTCGGACACTACCGGCACTAAAAGCCATACGCTTAAAAAATATAATATAAAAACAGTAAGATTATTTCGTAAATGTATTATTCAAACTTCAATCGCATAATTAGAACACAAGAAATAACAAGTGTTTCCGTGAAGAAATGTATAGCCCATTTTCATTTATCCTGCTCATGTTAATTGCCTCTATCAACATAAAAATTTCAGTTTGATTGCTGTAATAGATTCGTAGATATTGAGAACCGTCTAAATATATCGGATAGTCGACATGGTGGATTGTTATATATGTAGGCCTTAGAGTTATGTACTATTACATGAAGATTATTGTGTAAGTGTATTATTCAAACTTTAATTGCATGATTAGGACACAAGGAATAGTAAAAACGAGATTTTAAAATTTTGCACAGCCTCCATCTTCTGGTTCTGAAAAAAATTGAAATAAATTAGACGCCAGTGGATTAAAATTTGTATAAGCTTATACCATACCAAGTTTCACTGTGCTCGTCCTTTTAAATATTCGCATTTCGCGTCGCCGGCAGTTTGGATTTGTGATCACCAGGTTATGAAAGTTCCATAGGTGAACTTATGTTTATAGCCTCTATCAACTTACAAAATGTCAGTTTGACTTCTGTCAGATAATCAGATTTTGTGATCCGTCTAAATATTTTGGATGCTCGCCATGTTGGATTGTAACATATGTGGGCCATAGAGTTATGTACTATTATATGACTATTATTGCGTAGGTTCATTATTCAAACGTTGACTTCGATCGCATGAGTGCGACACAAAAAATTAAAACTTAATTTTAAAAATTTGCACAGCTGCCATCTTGAGGTTATGTAAACAATTTGACAAAAATATATGTCAGTGCTTTGCAAAGTGCATAAATAATTGCTCTACCAAGTTTCAGTGCGTTCGGATTTTTAACTCGCCAGAAAAGTCTATTTAAATGATTCAACTTCGCATGGCCGCCATGTTAGTTTTGTAGTTAATAGGTTTCTGAAAGTCCCTTGAACGATTTTGTAGTAGTGCCTTTTATCACCGTACAAAATTTCAGGTTGATATGAGTAATAGATTCGGAGATATAGAATGCCAGTGAAATATTTCGCACAGCCGCCACGTTGGATTGTTGAAACGTAATAAAATTTGTAGGGCACGGTCGGGATCGGCCAGAATAGTACTATGACCTTACCGAATTTAATTGAAATCGATCCAGCCACTTAGATTTTATTAGTGGGGGGGGGGGGGGGCGGGGCACAAACACGGACGCACACACACGGACAAAAGGTGATCCCATAAGCCTTTTTTTTTTTTTCATAAATAAAAATAGGCTAAAAGCGAGATTTAAAATTTGACACTGGCGCCATCTCGTGGTAAAAAAAACAATTAAGTCTGATTGCTGGCACAGATTAGTTGACATTGAGAATCGTATAAATATTTCGGATGGTCACCATATTGGATTTTTATATACTTTGTAGGCCATAGAGCTACGAACTATTAGATGATGTTAATTGCGTAGGTTCAATGTTCAAACGTTGGTTTCGATCGCATGATTAGGACACAAGAAATTAAACCTTAATTTTAAAATTTCGCTCAGCCGCCATCTTGAAGTAATGTAAATAATTGAGCTGAATAGGATGTCAGTGCATTTCAAGGTGTATACCATTTGCTGTACCGTGTGTGACGGTGCTCGGATGGTTTAAATTCGAGAAAAGTCTATTTAAATACAACAACTTCGCTTGGCCGCCATGTTTGCTTTGTAAAGAGGTTTCTGAGAGTCCCATCGTTACACTTCTGTTAGTGCTTTTTTCCACCATACAAAACGTCAGGGTGATATCTGTAATAGTTTCGGAGATATGGAATGCCAGTGAAATACTTTGCACGGTTGCCATGTTGGATTGGTGCGATGTAATAAAATTTGAAGAGCACAGACGGGGTCAGACAAAATAGTGCTATGACCTTGCCGAGTTTCGTTGAAATCCCTCCAGCAGTTTAGCTTTTATTAGGGAGAGGAGCGAGGCGAAGGACACATGCAAACACACATATACGTACACACACACGGACTATATGTGATGTCATAGGCCTATCTTTCATAAATGTAAACAATAAAGGAAGCTTTTCAGTCGGTCAACACAACTGAATAGCTTTCATTATTTGAATTAAGCATCACTGAAAAATGGCTTGTATCACTACTAAATGAAAATAGGCTAACAAGTAAACGAAAAGCATGAACGGGAGGTTTAATTTAGAAAGGAAATACTATTATTGGTCACAAAGGAGCTAAAGTTCCTCTAACACGTACCTTGATGCTCGGTACAGTTGGGAGTCGAGTTCCGACTGTAACGTTCCAGGGCTGTAACGTTCCACATGCTCGTACCGAGTTCCAAGTTACAGTTCCGGAACGATACCGCAAGCCAGCTCGGGGCCGCGGTATGGCGTACGTTACGTAACGTGGAACACAGCGGTACGTAGCGCATTTCAGTTCTGTTCCGGGTCCCTGATAGTTTAGTCGTTTATTAATGTTAAGTTTTTGACCAATTGAGTAGCTACAATTGAGATTTGGTAAAGATGGCGGCAAAATAAACATGACACTGAGGTGCCCTTTTCTAGTGCTACTTCTGTACAAAATGTCGTGTTTCAATTGATAGGGGGGAGCACACATATACACACACAGACACAAAATGTTTCTTTAAAAAAGTCCCTTAACACTAGCCACGCTCTTCCACTGGCAGTGATCTGTAAGAAAATCAGGAATTTTTAGTCTACTTTTCACATTTTGCAAAAATGAGGAAATAGTCTCATGAGATCGATCCGGGAAAATGTGTGTCTGTCTATCTGTCTGTCTGTCTGGCTGTGTGTGTGTCCGCCCCCCCCCCCTTTCAACTCATAAACGGCTGCAGCAATCGAAACCAATTTTTTGTATGAGTAAAGATGTATACCAGAGTATCTCAAGCCCATATTTGGAAATGATGTCAGTGCTACCAACTGCTGAAAAAACGCACTAGAAATTTGAGCTCCATGTTGGATATCTTGCAAGGTATGCATGGGAGCTATTCCAAAATTGTCAGACATGTAGATAATGCTATTTCTGTTTAATTTCCAGGAGGCCATACATGACAATGTTTCCAAAATAATTTTAAGCTTTCTGATAGGTCAAGTTTTTAAATGCATATAACTTATGCACTATCAATTGGATTTAGACCAAATTTTGTATGTAATATGTGGATATAAACAGATATGACTGAGCGTATTCTTAAGAACCACCAGGGCTGCCAACTGTTAACCATTGCTTTCTCTATTTTTTTATCCAAATACCAATATATCAGAAAGTATGCAGGCCGACAGCTTTAAACTATGCACACGTATAGTACCTTAAATTTTAGATTAATTTGGAGTAACTTATATAGTCAGTTCTACCAACATGATTCTAAGCCTGCTGATAGCACCAATTTTTAAATACATGTAACTCCTATACTAACAGTTGGATTTCAACCAAATTTCGTATGTGCTATGTGTACCATAACAGATATGACTATGCTTATTCTTAAGAGCAATCAGGGCTGCCAACTGTTAATAAATGCTGTCTATATGTTTTTCCCTAATATCAATAAATCAGAAAATATGCAAGCCAACAGCTCCATACCTTGCACACGTATAGCACCTGGCATTCTAGATAAATTTGGAGTAATCAATATAAGTCAGTGCTGCCAACATGATTCTATGCCTGCAGAAAGGTCCAATTTTTAGAAACAAGTAACTTCTATACTAACAAATGGATTTCATCCATAATTGGCACAACAAGATATCATAATATTTCAGATAATTTCTGACCAGCACACGCATGACATTGTTGCCAATCATGCCTTTACGCGTGCTGATAAATCCAGAGTCTAACTGCATGTAAGGTCATTGGACTTCAACCAAATTGTGTATTCTGTACCTAAAGAGATGGAACGAAGACGTATATATTAAGTCGCCAGGGCTGCCAACAGTACTGCTCTATTAGGCTACATTATGATGATGATGATTTTAATTGTTGTTTTAAGGGGCCTAACATCTAGGTTATCGTCCCCTGGGCTACATTATACCAGGTATATTTCGAACTAATTAGACATTTAGATATTACCAACTTAATTTCGTCATTATTCTAGATAGGTTCATATACTGTAGATTAATTATTGGCATGAATCTTAATTTTAGGAAAAGTAGGCTCTTTAGTTCGTCACCGAAATTCTTGTTAGAGTTTTAATAAGTGTTTGAAGTTTGTTGCAAATGATTATTTTATCATATTTTCATACATCATGTTACGCTATGTTGATTTAGGCGTTCAATTTTCCATCCTTCTTTATGGTGCACCATATAAGGTTTTATACCAAGGGACCTTTTAGTGTTACGCTATACATTTATCTTGTGTCTTTGATATTTATCAATTCATTCATATCGGCTGATGTTGTTGTTTGAGTCTTCAGTCTTTTGACTGGTTTTATCCCGCTCTCCATGCCTCCCTGTCCTGAGCTAAGCGTTTCATCTCTACATAGCTACCACACTCTAGATTCGAGGCAAACTGTTTAACATATTCTAATCTCGGTCTACCCCTACAGTTCTTGTCCTCGACCCTTCCTTCCATAACTAAGTTTGCTATTCCTGGGTGTCTTAGTATGTGTCCTACCATCCTATCTCTTCTCTTCATTAGCAGTCCCCAGAAACATCTCTCCTCTCCCACTCGTCTTAATACCGCTTCGATTGTAACCCTATCTACCCATCTGATCTTCATCATTCTCCTGTAACACCACATTTCAAACGATTCAATTCTCCTCTTTTCTGCTGCACCAATAGTCCAATGTTCCCTTCCATAGAGCGCCACGCACGATTTCAACAGATTTCTTTTCTGTAGAAATTCTTTCCTTGCCTGATCCAACCTACTTTTTATATCCTCTTTCCTCCGTCCATCACTGGATATTTTGCTTCCTAAGTAACAGAAGCCTTCTGAGATTCGGAGATATAGAATGCCAGTGAAATATTTCGCACTGCCGCCATGTTGGATTGTTGAAACGTAATACAATTTGTAGGGCACGGTCGGGGTCGGCCAGAATAGTACTATGACTTTACAGAGTCTAATTGAAATCTATCCAGCCACTTAGATTTTACTAGTGGGAGGTGGAGGCACACACTCGGGTGCACACACACAACAAAAGGTGATCTCATAAGCCTATTTTTTCATAAATAGAAATAGGCAAAAAATAGATCTTAAAATTGACACTGGCGCCATCTCGTGGTTAAAAAAACAATTAAGTTTGATTGCTGTCACATATTAGTTGACATTGAGAATCGTCTAAATATTTCGGATGGTCACCATATTGGATTTTTTATACTTTGTAGGCCATAGAGCTAAGTACTATTAGATGATGTTAATTGCGTAGGTTCATTGTTCAAACGTTGGTTCAATCTCATGATTAGGAGGCAAGAAATTAAACCTTAATTTTAAAATTTCGCACAGCCGCCATCTTGAAGTTATGTAAACAATTGAGCTGAATAGGATGTCAGTGCATTTCAAGGTGTATACTATTTGCTGTACCATGTGTGACGGCACTCGGATGGTTTAAATTCGAGAAAAGTATATTTAAATACAACAACTTCGCTTGGCCACCATGTTCGTTTTGTAAAGAGGTTTTTGAGAATCCCATCGTTACACTTCTATTAGTGCTTTTTTCCACCATCAAACCGTGAGGGTGATATCTGTAATAGTTTCGGAGATATGGAATGCCGGTGAAATATTTTGCACAGTTGCCATGTTGGATTGGTGCAATGTAATAAAATTTGAAGAGCACAGTCGGGGTCGGACAAAATAGTGCTATGACCTTGCCGAGTTTCGTTGAAATCGCTCCTGCAGTTTAGCTTTTATTAGGGAGAGGAGCGAGGCGAAGGACACATGCAAACACTCATATACGTTCACACTCACGGACTATATGTGATGCCATAGGCCTATCTTTCATAAATGTAAATAATAAAGGAAGCTTTCCAGTCGGTCAACACGACTGAATAGCTTTTATTATTTGAATTAAGCATCACTGAAAATTGGCTTCTATCACTACTAAGTGAAAATAGGCTAACAAGTAAACGAAAAGCAAGAACGGGAGGTTTAATTTAGAAAAGGAAATAGTATTATTGGTCACAAAGGAGCTAAAGTTCCGCTAACATGTACCTTGATGCTCGGTACAGTTGGGAGTCGAGTTCCGACTGTAACGTTCCAGGGCTGTAACGTTCCACATGCTCGTACCGAGTTCCAAGTTACAGTTCTGGAACGATACCGCAAGCCAGCTCGGGGACGCGGTATGGCATACGTTACGTAACGTGGAACACAGCGGTACGTAACGCATTTCAGTTCTGTACCGGGTCCCTGATGATAAGTTTAGTCGTTTATGAATGTTAAGTTTTGACCAATTGAGTAGCTACAATTGAGATTTGGTAAAGATGGCGACAAAATAAACATGACAGTGAGGTGCCCTTTTCTAGTGATAGGTACTTCTGTACAAAATGTCGTGTTTCAGTTGATAGGGGGGAGCAGACATATACACACACAGACACACAATGTTTCTTTAAAAAGTCCCTTAATACTAGCCACGTTCTTCAACTGGCAGTGATCTGTAAGAAAATCAGGCATTTTTAGTCTACTTTTCACATTTTGCAAAAATGAGGAAAAAGTAGACTTATGAGATCGATCCGGGAAAATGTGTGTCTATCTGTCTGGCTGTGTGTGTGTCCGCACCCCCCCCCCCCCCCCTATCAACTCATAAACGGCTGCAGTAATCGAAACCAATTTTTAGTACGAGTAAAGATGTATACCGGAATATCTCAAGCCCGTATTTGAAAATGATGTCAGTGCTACCAACTGCTGAAAAAACGCACTAGAAATTTGAGCTCCATGTTGGATATCTTGCAAGGTACGCATGGGAGCTATTCCAAAATTGTCAAATGAGTAGATAATGCTATTTCTGTCTAATTTCCAGGAGGCCATACATGACAGTGTTGCCAAAATAATGTTAAGCTTTCTGATAGGTCAAGTTTTTAAATGCATATAACTTCTGCACTATCAATTGGATTTAAACAGATATGACTGAGCGTATTCTTAAGAACCACCAGGGCTGCCAACTGTTAACCATTGCTTTCTCTATTTTTTTATCCAAATACCAATATATCAGAAAGTATGCAGGCCGACAGCTTTAAACTATGCACACGTATAGTACCTTAAATTTTAGATTAATTTGGAGTAACTTATATAGTCAGTTCTACCAACATGATTCTAAGCCTGCTGATAGCACCAATTTTTAAATACATGTAACTCCTATACTATCAGTTGGATTTCAACCAAATTTCGTATGTGCTATGTGTACCATAACAGATATGACTATGCTTATTCTTAAGAGCAATCAGGGCTGCCAACTGTTAATAAATGCTGTCTATATGTGTTTTCCCTAATATCAATAAATCAGAAAATATGCAAGCCAACAGCTCCATACCTTGCACACGTATAGCACCTGGCATTCTAGATAAATTTGGAGTAATCAATATAAGTCAGTGCTGCCAACATGATTCTATGCCTGCAGAAAGGTCCAATTTTTAGAAACAAGTAACTTCTATACTAACAAATGGATTTCATCCATAATTGGCACAACAAGATATCATAATATTTCAGATAATTTCTGACCAGCACACGCATGACATTGTTGCCAATCATGCCTTTACGCGTGCTGATAAATCCAGAGTCTAACTGCATGTAAGGTCATTGGACTTCAACCAAATTGTGTATTCTGTACCTAAAGAGATGGAACGAAGAAGTATATATTAAGTCGCCAGGGCTGCCAACAGTACTGCTCTATTAGGCTACATTATACCAGGTATATTTTGAACTAATTAGACATTTCGATGTTACCAACTTAATTTCGTCATTACTCTGGATAGGTTCATATACTGTAGATTAATCATTGGCATGAATCTTAATTTTAGGAAAACTAGGCTCATTAGTTCGTCACCGAACTTCTTGTTAGATTTTTAATATGTGTTTGAAATTTGTAGCAAATTATTATTTTATCATATTTTCATAAATCATGTTACGGTATGTTGATTTAGGCGTTCAATTTTCCATCCTTCTTTATGGTGCACCATATAAGGTTTAATACCAACGGACTTTTTAGTGTTACGCTATACATTTATCTTGTGTCTTTGATATGTATCAATTCATTCATATCGGCTGATGTTGTTGTTTGAGTCTTCAGTCTTTTGACTGGTTTTATCCCTCTCTCCATGCCTCCCTGTCCTGAGCTAAGTGTTCATCTCTACATAGCTACCACACCCTACATTCGAGGCAAACTGTTTAACATATTAAAATCTCGGCCTACCCCTACAGTTCTTGTCCTCGACCCTTCCTTCCATAACTAAGTTTGCTATTCCTGGGTGTCTTAGTATGTGTCCTACCAACCTATCTCTTCTCTTCATTAGCAGTTGCCAGAAAAATCTCTCCTCTCCCACTCGTCTTAATACCTCTTCGTTTGTAACCCTCTCTTCCCATCTGATCTTCATCATTCTCCTGTAACACCACATTTCAAACGCTTCAAATCTCCTCTTTTCTGCTGCACCGATAGTCCAACTTTCACTTCCATAGAGTGCTACGCTCGATGTCAACAGATTCCTTTTCTGTAGAAATGCCTTCCTTGTCTGAGCCAACCTAAGTTTTATATCCTCTTTCCTCCATCCATCACAGGTTATTTTGCTTCCTAAGTAACAGAAGTCTTCTGAGATTCGGAGATATAGAATGCCAGTGAAATATATCGCACAGCCACCATGTTGGATTACTGAAACTTATTAAAATTTGTAGGGCACGGTCGGGGTCGGCCTGAATAGTACTATGACCTTACCGAATTAAATGAAATGTATCCAGCCACTTGGATTTTATTAGTGGGGGGTAGGGGCACACACACGGACACAAACGGACAAAAGGTGATCTCATAAGCCCATTTTTTTTTCATAAAGAGAAATGGCTAAAAACGAGATTTTAAAATTTGACACTGGCGCCAACTCGTGGTTAAGAAAACAATTAGGTTTGATTGCTGTCACAGATTAGTTGACATTGAGAATCGTCTAAATATTTCGGATGGAAACCATATTGGATTTTTATATACATTGTAGGCCATAGAGCTATGTACTATTAGATGATTATTGCGTAGGTGCATTGTTCAAACGTTGCTTTCGATCGCTTGATTAGGACACAAGAAATTAAACCTTAAATTTAAAATTTCGCACAGCCACCATCTTGAAGTTAAGTAAACAATTGAGCTGAATAGGATGTCAGTGCATTACAAGGAGTATACCATTTGCTGTAACATGTGTGACGGCTCTCGGTTGATTTAAATGCGAGAGAATCTATTTAAATACAAAAACTTCGCTTGGCCACCATGTTCGTTTTGTAAAGGGATTTTTGATAGTCCCATCGTTCCACTTCTATTAGTGCTTTTTTCCGGGTTACAAAAGGTCAGGGTGATATCTGTAATAGTTTTGGAGATATGGAAGGCCGGTGAAATATTTCGTACAGTTGCCATGTTGGATTGGTGCAATGTAATAAAATTTGTAGAGCACAGTCGGGTCGGCCAAAATGGTACTATGACCTTACCGAGTTTCGTTGAAATCGCTCCAGCAGTTTAGATTTTATTAGGGAGGGGAGCGAGGCGACGGACACATGCAAACACACATATACGTACACACTCATGGACTATATGTAATGTCATAGGCCTATCTTTCATAAATGTAGATAATAAAGGAAGCTTTTCAGTCAGTCAACACGACTGAATAGCTTTCATTATTAGAATTAAGCATCACTGAAAAATGGCTTCTATCACTACTAAATGAGAATAGGCTAACAAGTAAACGAGAAGCAAGAACGGGAGGTTTAATTTAGAAAAGAAATAGTATTATTGGTCACAAAGGAGCTAAAGTTCCGCTAACATGTACCTTGATGCTCGGTACAGTTGGTAGTCGAGTTCCGACTGTAACGTTCCAGGGCTGTAACGTTCCACATGCTCGTACCGTGTTCCAAGTTATAGTTACGGAACGATACCGCAAGCCAGCTCGGGGCCGCAGTATGGCATACGTTACGTAACGTGGAACACAGCGGTACGTAACGCATTTCATTTCTGTTCCGGGTCCCTGATGATTAGTTTAGTCGTTTATTAATGTTAAGTTTTGACCAATTGAGTAGCCACAAATGAGATTTGGTAATGATGGCGGCAAAATAAACATGACACTGAGGTGACCTTTTCTAGTGCTACCTCTGCACAAAATTTCGTGTTTCAATTGAAAGGGGGGAGCAGACATATACGCACACAGACACACAATATTTCTTGAAAAAAGTCCCTTAATACTAGCCACGTTCTTCCACTGGCAGTGATCTGTAAGAATTTCAGGCATTTTTAGAGTTTTAATAGGTGTTTGAAATTTGTTGCAAGTTATTATTTTATCATATTTTCATACATCATGTTACGCTATGTTGATTTCGGCGTTCAATTTTCCATCCTTCTTCATGGTGCACCATATAAGGTTTAATACCAAGGGACTTTTTAGTGTTACGCTATACATTTATCTTGTGTCTTTGATATTTATCAATTCATTCATATCGGCTGATGTTTTTGTTTGAGTCTTCAGTCTTTTGACTGGTTTTATCCCACTCTCCATGCCTCCCTGTCCTGAGCTAAGCGTTTCATCTCTAAATAGCTTCCACACCCTACATTCGAGGCAAACTGTTTAACATATTCTAATCTCAGTCTACCCCTACAGTTCTTGTCCTCGACCCTTCCTTCCATAACTAAGTTTGCTATTCCTGGGTGTCTTAGTATGTGTCCTACCATCCTATCTCTTCTCTTCATTAGCAGTCCCCAGAAACATCTCTCCTCTCCCACTCGTCTTAATACCTCCTCGTTTGTAACCCTATAGCCAACTAATCTTCGTCATTCTCCAGCAACACCACATTCAAACGATTCAATTCTCTTCTTTTCTGCTGCACCAATAGTCCAATTTTCACTTCCATAGAGCGCCACGCTCGATGCCAACAGATTTATTTTCTGTAGAAATGCTTTCCTTGCCTGATCCAACCTACTTTTTATATCCTCTTTCCTCCGTCGATCACTGGTAATTTTGCTTCCTTAGTAACGGAAGTCTTCTGAGATTCGTAGATATAGAATGCCAGTGAAATATTTCGCACAGCCGCCATGTTGGATTGTTGAAACGTAATAAAACTTGTAGGGCACGGTCGGGGTCGGCCAGAATATTACTATGACCTTACCGAATTTAATTGAAATCTATCCAGCCACTTAGATTTTATTAGTGGGAGGTTGGGGCACACTCTCGGGCGCACACACAGGACAAAAGGTGATCTCATAAGCCTATTTTTTTCATAAATAGAAATAGGCAAAAAATAGATTTTAAAATTGACACTGGCGCCTTCTCGTGGTTAAAAAAACAATTAAGTTTGATTGCTGTCACAGATTAGTTGACATTGAGAATCGTCTAAATATTTCGGATGGTCACCATATTGGATTTGTATATACTTTGTAGGCCATAGAGCTATGTACTATTAGATGATGATTATTGCGTAGGTTCATTGTTCAAACGTTGGTTTCGATCGCATGATTAGGACACAAGAAATTAAACCTTAATTTTAAAATTTCGCACAGCCGCCATCTTGAAGTAATGTAAACTATTGAGCTGAATAGGATGTCAGTGCATTACAAGGTGTGTACCATTTGCTGTACCATGTGTGACGGCACTCGGTTGGTTTAAATGCGAGAAAAGTCTATTTAAATACAACAACTTCGCTTGGCCGCCATGTTCGTTTTGTAAATATGTTTTTGAGAGTCCCATCGTTACACTTCTATTAGTGCTTTTTTCCACCATACAAAACGTGAGGGTGATATCTGTAACAGTTTCGGAGATATGGAAAGCCGGTGAAATATTTCGCACAGTTGCCATGTTGGATTGGTGCAATGTAATAAAATTTGTAGAGCACAGTCGGGTCG
Source organism: Meconema thalassinum (assembly GCA_946902985.2). Lineage (NCBI taxonomy): Eukaryota > Metazoa > Arthropoda > Insecta > Orthoptera > Tettigoniidae > Meconema > Meconema thalassinum. The sequence goes on from OX336390.1 coordinate 793,498,167, forward strand.
GCCAAAATAGCACTATGACCTTACCGAGTTTCGTTGGAATCGCTCCAGCAGTTTAGATTTTATTAGGGAGGGGAGCGAGGCGACGGACACATGCAAACACACATATACGTACACACTCATGGACTATATGTAATGTCATAGGCCTATCTTTCATAAATGTAGATAATAAAGGAAGCTTTTCAGTCAGTCAACACGACTGAATAGCTTTCATTATTAGAATTAAGCATCACTGAAATATGGCTTGTATCACTACTAAATGAAAATAGGCTAACAAGTAAACGAGAAGCAAGAACGGGAGGTTTAATTTAGAAAAGAAATACTATTATTGGTCACAAAGGAGCTTAAGTTCCGCTAACACGTACCTTGATGCTCGGTACAGTTGGGAGTCGAGTTCCGACTGTAACGTTCCAGGGCTGTAACGTTCCACATGCTCGTACCATGTTCCAAGTTGCAGTTACGGAACGATACCGCAAGCCAGCTCGGGGCCGCAGTTTGGCATACGTTACGTAACGTGGAACACAGCGGTACGTAACGCATTTCATTTCTGTTCCGGGTCCCTGATGATTAGTTTAGTCGTTTATTAATGTTAAGTTTTGACCAATTGAGTAGCCACAAATGAGATTTGGTAATGATGGCGGCAAAATAAACATGACACTGAGGTGACCTTTTCTAGTGCTACCTCTGCACAAAATTTCGCGTTTCAATTGAAAGGGGGGAGCAGACATATACGCACACAGACACACAATATTTCTTGAAAAAGTCCCTTAATACTAGCCACGTTCTTCCACTGGCAGTGATCTGTAAGAATTTCAGGCGTTTTTAGAGTTTTAATAGGTGTTTGAAATTTGTTGCAAGTTATTATTTTATCATATTTTCATACATCATGTTACGCTATGTTGATTTCGGCGTTCATTTTTCCATCCTTCTTCATGGTGCACCATATAAGGTTTAATACCAAGGGACTTTTTAGTGTTACGCTATACATTTATCTTGTGTCTTTGATATTTATCAATTCATTCATATCGGCTGATGTTTTTGTTTGAGTCTTCAGTCTTTTGACTGGTTTTATCCCGCTCTCCAAGCCTCTCTGTCCTGAGCTAAGCGTTTCATCTCTACATAGCTTCCACACCCTACATTCGAGGCAAACTGTTTAACATATTCTAATCTCGGTCTACCCCTACAGTTCTTGTCCTCGACCCTTCCTTCCATAACTAAGTTTGCTATTCCTGGATGTCTTAGTATGTGTCCTACCATCCTATCTCTTCTCTTCATTAGCAGTCGCTAGAAACATCTCTCCTCTCCCACTCGTCTTAATACCTCCTCGTTTGTAACCCTATCTACCCAACTAATCTTCATCATTCTCCTGTAACACCACATTTCAAACGATTCAATTCTCTTCTTTTCTGCTGCACCAATAGTCCAATTTTCACTTCCATAGAGCGCCACGCTCGATGCCAACAGATTTATTTTCTGTAGAAATGCCTTCCTTGCCTGATCCAACCTACTTTTTATATCCTCTTTCCTCCGTCGATCACTGGTTATTTTGCTTCCTTAGTAACAGAAGTCTTCTAAGATTCGTAGATATAGAATGCCAGTGAAATATTTCGCACAGCCACCATGTTGGATTGTTGAAACGTAATACAATTTGTAGGGCACGGTCGGGGTCGGCCAGAATATTACTATGACCTTACCGAATTTAATTGAAATCTATCCAGCCACTTAGATTTTATTAGTGGGAGGTTGGGGCACACACTCGGGCGCACACACGACAAAAAGGTGATCTCATAAGCCTATTTTTTTCATAAATAGAAATAGGCAAAAAATAGATTTTAAAATTGACACTGGCGACATCTTGTGGTTAAAAAACAATTAAGTTTGATTGCTGTCACAGATTAGTTGACATTGAGAATCGTCTAAATATTTCGGATGGTCACCATATTGGATTTGTATATACTCTGTAGGCCATAGAGCTATGTACTATTAGATGATGATTATTGCGTAGGTTCATTGTTCAAACGTTGGTTTCGATCGCATGATTAGGACACAAGAAATTAAATCTTAATTTTAAAATTTCGCACAGCCGCCATCTTGAAGTAATGTAAACAATTGAGCTGAATAGGATGTCAGTGCATTACAAGGTGTGTACCATTTGCTGTACCATGTGTGACGGCACTCGGTTGGTTTAAATGCGAGAAAAGTCTATTTAAATACAACAACTTCGCTTGGCCGCCATGTTCGTTTTGTAAATAGGTTTTTGAGAGTCCCATCGTTACACTTCTCTTAGTGCTTTTTTCCACCATACAAAACGTGAGGGTGATATCTGTAATAGTTTCGGAGATATGGAATGCCGGTGAAATATTTTGCGCACTTGCCATATTGGATTGGTGAGATGTAATAAAATTTGAAGAGCACAGTCCGGGTTGGACAAAATAGTACTATGACCTTACCGAGTTTCGTTGAAATCGCTCCAACAGTTTAGATTTTATTAGGGAGGGGAGCGAGGCGACGGACACATGCAAACACATAGTCTACATACGTACATACACACGGACTATATGTGATGTCATAGGCCTATCTTTCATAAATGTAAATAATAAAGGAAGCTTTTCAGTCGGTCAACACGACTGAATAGCTTTCATTATTAGAATTAAGCATCACTGAAAAATGGCTTCTATCACTACTAAATGAAAATTGGCTAACAAGTAAACGAAAAGCAAGAACTGGAGGTTTAATTTAGAAAAGAAATACTATCATTGGTCACAAAGGAGCTAAAGTTTGGTGTGTAGGTTACACTCTGCCTTATATGGTAACACTACGAGAAGGTGAGTTGGATTCCCATCTTAGCCATCTTAGAGTGGTTTTCCGTGGTTTCCCACATCTGCTCCAGGAAAATGCGTGGATAGTTCCTAAGTCAAGGCCACGGCCTACTCCTTTCCAAGCCATGCCGTCATTACAAATACACACGTTACTACAGACATCACAATAAGAAAGTTTAGGCCTATCTGACAAATTCCATAAAAACCTCAACTAAATGGACCTAAACTAAATAGCCATGTTCCAAACCTCTATATGGAGCAACAATAAATATTTCGAATCAATGGGATCCATCGTATTGTTTTAGGAAACATATTTCTAACGTAGGCTACAGTATGACCTCGATCGAAACGAGCAAGGTGCCTTGCCCTGTCTGATGCGGCACGCACTCAGACTGAAATCAGTATTTTGATTTTTGTTGATATTTCAAGAAGTAATTATCCTATGTTTGAATAAATAATTTGCCTGGAATTGCATATGGCATCGTTCAATTTGGGATAGTTGTTGATGCAGAAAAAAAGGATATTTTTATCAGGGTTCTAGGTAGGACAGTAGATACTGAAAAACATCCTTAGGCTAGACAGAGTATTTCGATATCATGAAAGAAATGCCCCTAGATAAGATAACAGGTATGTAATTGATGTAGTTGTTGTGTAATTAGGCTATTATGTGACAGTTTGTAACAACCAGCGTAACAGTGTAATAAACGCTGTGTTACAATTGCCGTGGTAACTAAATAGACTGTGTAATAGCCGTAATAGCCTACGGAAAAATTCAGTGTAATAGCCATAATGGTTTTAATAGCTAGTGTAGGCCTACAGTAGTACCGGTAACAGTCCTGTAATAGTCTGTAGACCTACATACATTTTGGGAAATGCTGCTGTACTGTTACAGGCTCTGTACCGTTCCACTTTCCGTTGGAACATGAGAACCTGGAACGTTACGCATAGATACCGGGTGGTGGTTGGTATAACCTGGAACGGTACACAGTGTAACCGGGTACTGGTGGAAACGTTACTCTATTTCGATAATCAAGTACGGTACGCAGAGTAACTTTCCAACTGGTAACGCTGAGGAATCGTTCCAGTCATGTACCGTTCCATACGTAAAGTTCCGCTAACACGTACCTTGATGCTCGGTACAGTTGGGAGTCGAGTTCCGAGTGTACCGTTCCAGGGCTGTAACGTTCCACATGCTCGTACCGAGTTCCAAGTTACAGTTCCGGAACGATACCGCAAGCCAGCTCGGGGCCGAGGTATGGCATACGTAACGTAACATGGAACACAGCGGTACGTAACGCATTTCAGTTCTGTTCCGGGTCCCTGGTCTTAGGTACCGGTACTTCAACATCTGCAGTAAATGACGCAATGCCAACGGTCGACTGAACAATCATCACACAATCGAACCAGTCCATAATAAGCGTATTATAACATATTTACACACGATTGCAGTACATTAACGCGAACTGGACTTAACAGACATACTGAAGACACTAAAAATTACAGGTGAGAAATAGTTCATCCCAACTTTCATCAAACGAAGCTAATCAAAGGTAATATTGTATCCCAGCAACGAATGTAAACAAACAATATCTCGGGCTAACGCATACGCAATTTTCACACTTTCGATACCTGCATTAAGGTCTGAGTATTGTAGTTGGTCTTGGATATTCCCATTAAAATGTCCTACAATCGCTTTGAAAACACACCTGCATTTCGATCTTGCTGTAAAACACTCGCAGGTTAGTCTGACGAAAATCACTGGACAACTGCAGAATCATGGCTCCATCAAAAATGTTTTGATTGTCACGAAGATCTTTCAACGTTCTGTCCATATCAACCAGTGACCTCTTGTGGTTCATTGTGCATTCGTCCCAAACGATGAATTTGCATATCTGTAGAATCTTCGCCATTGCGCTGGGTTTGTTTTTTTGCAAGCTCATGTCTCGTTGGTTTGCATGTTCAGTTGCAATTTCAAGACAGAATGTGCAGTTCTGACGAAGTCGCTGCTATTCCATATGAAGCCAATGTTATACCCCATTTAGACGTCTCGGTCGCAATCCCGATTATCTCTGATCTGGATAATGTCCAATCGCGATCAACGGCATTTGTCATTGGAACGTGTTTAGACGTCCCATCATCAAATAACAGGATACTAAGGTCTGCGTTTTCCCGCGTCCCGCATCCATTTAGCAATGGCGACGGAACTGTTAATAGAGTGTGTCAGGAAATATCCTGCCTTATATCAATAACATGAGTAATGAAGATTAAGAAATATAAGGAATAAAGATAAGCTCAGGGACGAAATAGGAAAGGAACTGCAAGTACCTGGTTGGCATCAATTTAAATAATATCACTCTTTGTTTCTGTGTTCATTTGACACGTGGTGATTAACCTAAAGAAAACCGAACTGAACTACCCTAAAACTAAATATAAACTGCACTAACGCATCGTATCGCAGATAGCTTGGCAAACCACTCTCACGATAGCTCCAACAGTTGTGAATCCAACACGAAATCTGTGGCCAATTGTCGAGAAAGAATCCCCAGTAGCCAAAAATCTAATAGCAATAGCAAGGCGAGATAGCTTGCCGATTATTGGTATATATTTCCCTTATGTTGCACTTCACATCAGACGAATTCATTTCGGAACTGTTTCCCGCGCTGGTCAGAATACAAAGACGATTTCGCAGCGACTGCGGGTATCGTGTCAATCCCGCTCCCGTTCCCGTTCCCGTATCCCGCGCCGGTGTGCGTAGACCTTAAATCGAGTAAAACAGCATGGCATCGCTAAGGTCTGCCAACTTTTGAATTCCAAGTGTTATAGCAGAAATTTACAGTAGTTTGTTTCCTCCAGTTTTGAAGTATTTCAGTTATTCTTTATACATAATTCAACCTGCTAATACATATTCTTAAATATATATACAAATCCTGAGGAGACGTGTAGGCGAGGTCTACCCTTGGTGTGGAAATTAAAATATTTTGAAATATTTAGAATTAGGTCTAGGCTATTTATTGCATAAATACTTCTTGTTCGTCTAGAGTTATTTGTCCCTATCGGAATCCCTTCTATGGCTATGACAATAAATTTATGTCTTTATTAATCGTCTTCATCGACTTTCCCCAACGCTAATATTTTTTTCAGCGTTTAAACACTGGTATATTTGTCCCCATCCATCATTTCGTTTCTCTTAATCTTCATATATCTGATATAAACCAACACAAATACAACCATCATGGCCAACATTACGTACATCTCGCTTTCAAAACACAAGGTAATACAAAATGGCCATCATTTCCACTGCCTACTTCACTCACACAGCAGGAGGATAGAACATACCGACGATCGCAATGGCCGCGAACGCGATTATCTCGTTGAGGGAACGAGATCGGGCTGATCTTGTTGGAGGGAAAGGTGATCGCGATAATGTTATCCTGTTGCGTTTAGACGTCCCAACTTAATCTGGATCGGCGCCTGATCGCGATCGCAACCGGGACGTCTAAACGGGGTATTAGGGCCGCTTCATTCTGCGATCGAATCCTCGCCAAAAGCGATGGAATTAAGAACGTTTTCCCAGTAGCCTCCCTCCGGAGTGCATCCAGGAAGTCAATTCCACCAGTTTCATTGTTCATAGCTTTCATAGCAGTCTTTTGTTGTTAATTCAATTGCGGAACATTTGTACGAACTGTTTCGGTGTCGTATTGTTGTTCTTATATAGAGATATGAATGATTCACTTACGTTATGTATTATTTTATTGCATGTAGGAATTAGAGTATGGGATGTTTTCTTTGCTCATAAAAGTGTATGATCTATGTCGCCAAGGAGATTTCTGTTCGTCAAGTTAATAGATTCAATACTGGTGTGGCTTTGCAATTAAAACTAATTACATAAAATTAATTTAAAAAACTACCTCTCCGATTTCGTTCAAACTACTTTCTAAACACTGTCCGCCATAATGAGAACAAATTGTACAATTTTCAGCGAAATCAGAGCATTGGTTTTCGAGTTTTTGCGAGGCTAATGCACGGCAATTGATTCTTATATTATATATAAGATTTTTCGCAGCATTCCAGTTTAGGTCTAACAACAAAGTAACACATAATAAATGACAACCTGTTCATATGACGAAATAATCGTTCAATGTGTATTTTAATTATTTTAAATACCGGTAAGCGATATTCTCAACTCACAAACCTCACTTCCCATAACATCTCGTATGTACTGCGGTAAAAATATTACCCGTGCTGTATTCTGCAAAAGACTACTGCACTGGTACACAATTGATATTCAATACTGTAGGCGCCAAAACTTTCGAAGCCAAGTATTGAGGTGAGGCGGTCCTCGCGCAGTTGTTAATTCCCCTAGATAAAGATAAAGTTTTTCTATGATCTTATACCATGACAGAAAGTCACTTACGGTTCCTCCTCCGCAATTTAGGGGCTGCGACAACGCGGTCATGTAGCAACTTACGGTTCAATACGTTAATAATGTAATGTTCTGTATCTGTGTACCGGTATATTATACATGTTGATTTTGTTCCTTAGACATTCAAAAACGGCTCAACATTCAGAAGGGAGTACCGTGTGTTATATTAATTTTATGACAAATTAAAGAGGGTGGGGAAATGGGCTTTCTATGAACTTGCCAGCCCTCTACCGATACACTTATTAAACACCGCCATTGTCTTGCTCTCACTACAAAAGCCGTCCCGTCGTCGCAGCTTTGTTGTGTCCATAGGCTTAGGGTGACAGACGTCCTCTTTTTCGCGGACATGTCCTCCAATTTACGTCTCTGTCCTTTGTCCGCGAATAATTTTTAAAATTGTCTAAATGTCCTCCTTTTTATTAATTTACTATATTATCGTATAAATGTACCGGTATGTATGTATGTATGTATGTTATAGTTTTTCGCAGTTTATATTGGCGCCATGCCAATAGTTTAATTTTTCACCGATGTGCAGCGCTACAATAATTGTTTCCAGTCTACGCTGGGTTTGGGAATGTGTTTCTGTGTTTGTGCTCCGTTGATTGGCAGTCTTGTGGTGTTGTTGTGTGTTTGCCAGTTTGAAATTTGCTCGCATTCAAGATGCCTAAAAGAAAGTGCAAGTTTACAGATGCTTTGAAAACTTTCAAGCTTGGACGTAATGATTTTGAGGCAGAATGTAAAATTTGCCCAACTGCAACTTTCGTCTCGGTAGCAAATCATGGTAAGTTCTATAATTTATTATTTATGCCCGTTGCTCACGGTGAAATTTTCCTTCAAATTTATTGTACAATAATTTAATTTTATAAAATTTTTGTTGCTCACGGTCAAATTCATGTTTTATGAAACCTTTGATAAAACTTTCCATAAAATAGGACATGTTCTATCAAGGCCACCTAGAGAGAAAGCCTTGCGATACGATTTATGACGTCATAGCCTTCCGGCCGTCAGCGAGCGCGCTACCCAGCGCTGCTGCTATGAACAACCTGTGAGGAAACGCGACTGAGTGTTTATGTATCAAATTACGTTCTACAGACGCGAATAAATAAATAACGAAACCATAAATTAAACATATGGTCAGAAGTTGATGCGATCGATACATTACTCTAGCTAATAAATCGACGTTTTCGATCATAATCGATAAGTATGCATTTCGAACCTTGCGAGTGTGAACTTGACCGAAAACACTGATGTCTCAATAAATGCGATATATAGAAGAATTCATTAAAAAACTTGACAAATATTCACCCCATTTTAACGTGAGATGTCAACTACACAACGAGAAGAAAAGACACAACAAATAACCAATTAATCTGTAACAGTTAAAGCAGAAATTAATATCTACAGTATAGTCAATCATATCTGTCCAAAGGTCTAGGTTTGATTCCCATCTCTGCCGAGAAATTATTGTTGTTTTAAGGGGCGCAATTACGAGGTCATCTGCCCCTAAAAATACAATTCTGATTTGATTGTGGAACGAAATTCACTCAGCCTCATGAGTTAAAACTGAACTGAGAAGAAGTGGGTTCGATTTCTCCTTTCTCCTCCAGGTAAATGCTGGGATTGTTCCTAGCAGAAGACCATGGTCACCTCCTTTCCAAGGGCAGATGACCTCGTAGTTCCTCCCCTTAAAACTACAATACCGTACCTAACCTTCCCAATTCTAGCATCACAATATATACATACAAATTCTACCCATATCCAAGTACACATGGCTGATGACAGTGATGTCATAACCCACTTACAAAACAACAACAACAACAACAACTAGCCACAGAAAGTTTTCATGCAAGATATGAAAACAGGTAGTAATGGCATGCCTATGAAAGAAAAGGTTACCTACTGAAATGGAACAGAGCAGCAGTCATGAGAACATTTACAAAAGAGGAAACTTTTTGTTGTTGATGATTCATATAGGGGCATGATGATGTGGTAATAATTTAGAAACAAACACTTGATATAGAGTAATCCTACAGTAACAGTTTTCATATGGCAATATTTACAATATCAGGCATGGCATAAGCTTACCCGACAATACATAAAACATGCTAATTACCAGTGATCTTAGCACTTTGTTCTCAACAGAATACAGTGAGTCATCTGCAAAAACATGTTGTTCTCATATTTTCTATGTTACACAAACTGTGCTGTTTCGTAAAAAATAATAATAACTAAAAGATGACCATACGTATCCTTCACTAGTTAAATAAATATCCATATCCAAGTACACATGGCTGATGACAGTGATGTCCTAACCCACTCACAAAAAAACAAGTAGCCACAGAAAGTTTTCATCCGTGATAAGAAAACAGGCTAGCAATGGAATGCCTATGACAGAAAAGGTTACCTACTGAAATGGAACAAAGCAGCAGTCATGACACATGAGAACATTTACCAAAGAGGAAACTTGTTGTTGATTCATAAAAGGGCATGATAATGTAATAATTTACAAACAAACACTTGATATAGAGTAATCCTACAGTAACAGTTTTCATATGGCAATGTTTACAATATCAGGCATGGCATAAGCTTATCCGACAATACATAAAACATGCTAATTACTAGTGATCTTAGCACTTTGTTCTCAACAGAATACAGTGAGTCATCTGCAAAAACATGTTGTTCTCATATTTTCTATGTTACACAAACTGTGCTGTTTTGTAAAAAAAACAAAAAAAAAAAAACTAAGAGATGACCATATCTAACCTTCACTAGTTAAATAAATATAGCCTTTTCAAAAGCTCCTTTCCACTTTTCAATACAAAATTGTTGTATTCCCTATTATATTGATAGCACTGAATGAAAGTAGAACGAGCAATAACATTCTCTATACCGGTAGTACATGAATTAGCCAAAATACCTCATCAAACGATGAGAAATAAATCAGGGAATGATGTTTTAATAGATGTTTCCTCCTCCGCTGTCTGTGACTCACCCAGCCATCCCAAATAGGATCACGACTTATGTAGGCAGAATTCCAGCTGTGGCCACCATTGTCCACATCAATCATCATCAAACCGGTATTGCCAACCTCGCCCTTACGGTACTATGCTGCACCAACACCCTTCGATTTGTCAAATCCAATGGTTTTTGACGCGTCCAGATCAATGGTTTTGTCAACCGTGCCCCACTGGCTGCACTCGGCCAAAGCCGCTCCTACACCGATCATTCTAACCTTCGTTTTGTGGTATCCAATGGTTTTTGACAATGGTTACATCCTAACGTGTCCAGATCAATCGTTTTGTGTGAACCGTGCCCCGCCAGCTGCGCGCAGCCAAAGTCGCACCTGCACACGACCATTCTAACCTTCGTTTTGTCCAATCCAATGTTTTTTGACAATGGTTACAGCATAACGCACCCAGATCAATGAGTTTTGACAATGGTTACAGCTTAATGCATCCCGATGATTTCTTTATTCAACAGTGATTTTGTATCTCACATGTTGGGAACAATGTGTGCGCACCGGAGCGTGCAGCTAGAGTGAGCCGTGTTGACAGTTGAACGAGATGCAAGCGCTGTAGAAACATGGCGGCCGTTTTTAAAATAGCAATAAATAAAAACACATATTTACGAACTTTAGCACATAAATGAGGTTCAGTAGTGACAATTCAAATTGAAATCAACGGTAGCTATGAATGAAGATAGAACGCGCGATAAAATTCTCTACAATACATGAATTAGCCAAAATACCTTTTGAAACTATGAGAAATAAATCTAGGAGCGATGTTTTAATAGATATTTCCTCCTCTGCTGTCTGTGACCCACCCAGTCATCCCAAATAGGATCACGACTTATGTAGGCAGAATTCCAGCTGTGGCCACCATTGTCCACATCAATCATCATCAAACCGGTATTGCCAACCTCGCCATTACGGTACTATGCTGCACCAACACCCTTCGATTTGTCCAATCCAATGGTTTTTGACGCGTCCAGATCAATGGTTTTGTGTCAACCGTGACCCGCTGGCTGTGCTCGGCCAAAGCCGCTCCTACACCAACCATTCTAACCTTCGTTTTGTGGTATCCAATGGTTTTGACAATGGTTACATCCTAACGTGTCCAGATCAAGGGTTTTGTGTCAACCGTGCCCCGCTAGCTGCGTGCAGCCAAAGTCGCACCTGCACACGACCATTCTAACCTTCGATTTGTCCAATCCAATGTATTTTGGCAATGGTTACAGCCTAACGCGCCCAGATCAATGAGTTTTGACAATGGTTACAGCTTAATGCATCCCGATGATTTCTTTGATCAACAGTGATTTTGTATCTCACATGTTGGGAACAATGTGTGCGCACCGGAGCGTGCAGCTAGAGTGAGCCGTGATGACAGTTGAACGAGATGCAAGCGCTGTAGAAACATGGCAGCCGTTTTTAAAATAGCAATAAATAAAAACACATATTTACGAACTATAGCACATATGAGGTTCAGTAGTGACAATTCAAATTGAAATCAACGGTAGCTATGAATGAAGATAGAACGCGCGATAAAATTCTCTACAATACATGAATTAGCCAAAATACCTTTTGAAACGATGAGAAATAAATCAAGGAGCGATGTTTTAATAGTTATTTCCTCCTCCGCTGTCTGTGACCCATCCAGCCATCCCAAATAGGATCACGACTTATATAGCCAAAATTACAGCTGTCAGCGCTATTGTTCAAATCAATCGTCATCAAAACAGTACGATGACAGTTCAGCCGCTAGTGCGCATCTTTAGTGCGCACACTTAGTTCATTACATCGTGCACTGAATTGAATCGTTTATTCACCATGGATTGTGGAAATTGCCTCATAACGATCTGTAATTTCAATCAGTGATTCTATGATCAACTTTTCCCCGCACAACTGTGGTTTTGAAAATGTTTACAGCCTAACGCACCGAGTGTTTTGTGTCAACCGTGTCCCACTAGCTGCGCGCGGCCAAGGTCGCACCTACACCCGACCATTCTAACCTTCGTTTTGTCTAATCCAATGGTTTTTGACAATAGTTACTGCCTAACGCATCCAGATCAATGGTTTTTGACAATGGTTACAGCATAACACGTCCCGATGAATGTTTTTTTTTTAATCAACAGTGTGTGCTGCTAGAGTATGCCTTGTTGACAGTTCAACGAGATGCAAGCTCTGTCAGAACATAGCAACCATTTATAAAAAGATCAATAAATATAAACACATATTTATGTACTTTAGCACATAACTTATATGAGGTGCAGTATTGACCAGGTTTCCTAATTTCAATGTTGATGCAAGTGTATAAGCTGCATTCTACTTTCATTTAGAATTAATATTATATTATTTACAGGGTGGATACATTTTTAGGCATTTGCACCTTTAACAGTCCTTATGTGAACAGTTCCTAAAAATACTCTTTAGCACATATGTTACATTAGATTAAAACTTTTAAAGTAGGCCTACATTAACGTTCATCCAATGAAACTAGATGTAAAGAAACTTGCAAGACTTCATTCAGTCCATTGTTAAAAATCTGAACAAATAAAAATTTGTTCCAGTGAAACATTCTTCAGATTGTGTTCCATTTTATCTGTGAAATTGAAACAAAAGCCCTCTTAGAAATTGTATGTTAAAATTGCATGAAATATCCCATTTAAAGCGTACATTTACCCTCTCCATTCTAACCTTCGCTTTACAACGAACATTCTCCAAAACACTCTGCTGGTTGTAGAGCTATTTACCACTTTCTGGACTGGACATTTAATGTGACTGTACACAGAGGTTATTAGTTGCATTTTAAACTGACATCTCCACTATAGGACAACTTCTTGCAATCAGTTCAACGTTTGGTATGCTAACACTACATGCCTCAATAATTTCAAGAAATGGTCACCTATTGAAAATGCCAATTCATTGTTCATCCTATACTTCAGTGGCGGCCGGTAATAAGTTTGCAGTGATACACAACGACCAGATTAATTCAATAAAAACAATTAATACCGTAATAATATTTTTAGTAATAAAAGCTGTACGTTTACTTTTATATGCATAGGAATTCATAATTCTGTTCTTTAATAATTCAGGAAATCTTATAGTAAGTTACTGTGAACTGTCTGAGAAAGCAAAGCGCGCCAACCGTTTAGGAGTGGTCGTTACCAGGCCCGAGCACCGACCAGATCTCAATAGTGAAGGGTATGGCAGAGATGCTAGACCGAGTAGGTCCTATCCCAATAGTTAACTCGGCTGATCGTTGCTTCCTGATTGCAACAAGGGAGCCGAGGAGCGGACGGAGACATCTGAGATGCTCCGTCAACTGCCGATACCATGTCTTGCAGGTTTTCATGTAGCCTAACTATTTAATCCGGTGATCCAGTGGCAATGTGATGTTCTCTGAACTGCGGCGTTCGTGATGAATGAGGTACATCCGTTTTACCGCAAAATTGAATACAGTTTTCTTTGATATCAAGCAGTCTTTTATCATCTCCCCCCCTTAATGAAAAAGGACAACACCCATAACAATTATCCACCAGCCGCCACTGCTATACTTACAGATTAGTAATTAGCCATGTAAAGAAGTGGATCAAGTAACACAATATTAATTGAACCAGAGGGTCATTATCATGGTGCGCCCTGGAAATCACGGCAAACTATGGCGTCATTTGGCTGGTCAGGTGCGGAGCGAGTGGACCTCACAATACCCTGCTCCGCTGACTCATATCATTCGATCACACGTGTTTTGTCATTTATATGAATGTGTATCTGCAAAGCTTAGAAGTTAGTGTTGCACGTTTAGTGAGTATTGTGATTACTGTGATTGTTGGTCATGCCTAGACACCAATTGACACAACGCGAACGTGTGTATATCCATAATTCGTATATGAAAAGCAGAAAGTCTTGTTCTTAAACAAGATTAAAATGTCGAATCAAGTTTCCAAGAAGACCTGTACGTAATGCCAGTACAATATAGGAGGCTCGCCAAACGATTCAAGAAAACAGGCACGGTAAATAATAAACATTTTAACAGACAACGTTGTGTTCTTACAGAACGGGGACACCAAGAGCCAGCTGATGAGCCAGCTTGGTGTCCTAGGCGAAACCCCACACAAGACACGGCACAAACCTATCAGAATTGCTGAGATTGTTGTCCATTCTTTCATCAGGAGATGTCAGGTGTGTGTTACAAGAGAGGGAGGACATTTTCAGCATCGACTATGAGCACTGTACATATTATTGAACATGGTTGGTAAAAGTGTTCAAGTGTGCACCAACCACCGACCGAACATTGTACGCGTGCCCGCGATCAGCGCCAGTCAACGCCGGCTTAGCTTGCCGTGTTTACCAGGGCGCACAATGATAACGAAACTGTACATACAATGAAAGAATATTGTAAAATTCCTAATTTCTACTGAACGGCCATGAACAGTTATTGGACAAGCTTCCTCCTCTTATGCTGAGCCAAAGTTTTGGGTGAAAACCTGTCGTTAACATTGTGTACAAAATTATTAATCAAGATATTACTGGCAGTGCCCAGTACAGTCTTTTCAATTAATGCCCTGGCGTGCTTTGGGCAGCTGTGCCCCATAAACAGTACAGTGGGCAGACATCTTTGTGTTACATTCACCAAAACACTCTGCTGGTTGCAGTGATGCAAAAATTCTGTCTTGTAGCTATTGAGTAGCTTACTCATAACAACAAAAGTAAATGCAGCACAGTTGACTACATCTGCATGGGGATAGCATAGTCCTCCTCGGTTATTGGCATTTATTAGGCTGGCGTGATCACTCTGGCCTGCCTCATCGCAAAGAAAGACTTTGCAATAATTGCAATCATATCGCTTTAAAAAACCATATGAGCAATAACCACTGATATAGTGTAAGAGAGGCCAATACTCATCTTGTAGGACTTCTATATCACTATCATCAGCAACACAAGCATCAAAAGCACTTATGTCACATGTCTTGTCTTCTTCAAAATACTCACTCACTGCAGCATTGAGGTCCAGGATGCTCTGAAGGCGCAATTTATTCTCCACCTCAAACACTTGCCTCAGGGAAATATTGTACTGGCTCCCTGCCAGTTGTCGATATTTTCCAAATCGAGCTTCTAGGTTATCTGTCTGTATTTTGCCTGGTAGGAAGAAGCTATGGCCTTTCTCAGAGAGACAAAATTGTGCCATTTCAATCATGCACTTGGTAGAAAGGGTGATTGCCGCATGTGTTTCCTTGCTCAGCTTTCCAGGCGAGGCAATTGTTTTCCACCTATCTAGCCATGACACGATTTCCTGGAGGCACTCGATATGAGAAGAGTTGGTCGTTATTGGTTCCTGAAGAGGATTCCTAAGGCGTTTTCCTTTCCATAGGGTCTTAACGTTCATGATGTCCCACCATCTGCAAATCAACTCAATAAACTGTGCAGTACTGTCCCAGGAGGGCAAGTTCTTCTTCGGCCCAATCTCCCTTATTGCCACAGCTAGAGGTTTATTAAAAATTTGCAGAGCTAGTGGAACATTCTGTCGTTCCAAATTGGTAGGGTACAGGGATTTCAGAGTCAAGGTAAATCCATATTTCAGGAGATTGTTCTTCTCTAACACATGCAACTCCTTCAGTGAACCAAATGATGCAATCTGTAGTCTGTCATGCTCTGTCAAATCTGGAAAATGCAACTCTTGGTGCTTTGCATTCAGCCAGTTATTTCTAATACATTTGAGAATGTGCACAGTGTCAATTGCAAAGAAAAGCTTTCTGTGTGCATCTTTGGGGTGACTATAAATGTAATTTAATTCGGGTGGATCGCTCAGGAGAGATACAGCTTTCCTATTAATAGCACTGTTGTCTGAAATCAGTGCTAGAACTTCAAATCCGACTTCTTCCAGTCCAAGAATCACTTTCTTCATCATATTGAATAATGCTTCACCTCGAATGTTCACAACGGGCATGATGTGAGCAACATCCTTGTATGAAGAAAGCAAGCTGTGGACCATAAACACATTAGCACTTGTTGCACACTCATCGCTATTTACAGCACTACCTACAACCCTACCCTTTTTGTAGTCTAACTGGGGTTTAATGTGAACCTCATCCATCGAAAGGAGGACTAGTTGATCTTCTTCTGATAAGAGTGAAAATTTCTTTCTCATATACAAAAGAAAATTATCACTTTGCTCCTGTATAGGATTCGTCAAAAGCTTGGAACACACTAATTTCAAGGTACGGGGTGCAGGAAGAGCGACATTTCCCGAACCTCTTATAAATCTATAGCAGTGAGGAGAAATAGAATGAACCAGCGATGAGAATACAAGCAATTCCCAGGAATAGTTTTTCACTTTACGCTTTGTTAGCAAGTGAACTTGCTCTTTTAAGAAGTCTAATGTATCCTTCTTCTCAGGGAACTTACTCTCCAAGTTCTTAAATAAACTGTCCATAACAGATACAGTATCCTCAACACTTTGATGTTCATATGCATCAGGATCAGCATACACTGAATGGGCATTCCTTATAAGTTCTTCAATTTCTAGCACTGTACCTAACTGTCTTGGTAAAGACATGTTTTTACAATGTTTCACTTCTGTATTCGATACATACAAGGAGGCACTCAAACCTTCTGTTATCTTAATGCAGCAACGCAAGTGTGGACTAGGATTTTCCTTCATTAAAATAAAATATATACAAGATTCCTCCCTAATACAATTCCACTCAGGATGAAGACTCACACTGTTTAACTTCACCTTCAGTTCCTGAAAGTTTCTAAATGAAACTGCTTCCAGATTCTCCGTCAATGTCTGCATACTTTCAGCGAGAGCCTTCGATAAACTTTCATTATCAATCCTACGCCTCCTATCATCTGGATCTTCTCGGCAGACAGTTGCAGTGTCAGTTAAATACTCTGGGCAGTTGGGGAACTGAGACGGGACTGCTCCTAGGAATTTAATTCGAATATTAACTTACGATACAATCATTTTATCACCTTGCATTACATTAATTACTCTATTTATTCTAAATTTATTCAATCTCCAACCTGATTCACACACACCTCTTCCCCCACCCCAATAAGAAATGTAGCCTAATGAATTAGATTACTGCAATAGAAAAAAAAACCTAGATTAATCAGGGCCTGCTACAGGTTATCGGTCTCTAACCTCATGCAGTTAGCTTGCAATATAAATATGAATACTATCCATATTAACACCCACTTATACCTCCCACTTGAAATTGATAGCCCCATAAAACAAATAAACCTAACCTACAACATTAGCCTGTAGCACATAATTTAGGTTAGAAAATTCTGACTTCTACATCTAAATGAATTTTCTTGAACAGAAGAGCTAGTCTATGCTATAATTTAGGGGTAGGACTATTTGCTTACTAACCTTTAATCAGTCTCGGTTTATACAACGGAGCAGTAACTAGCTTTCCATTCTTTTCATCATACATACTAGTGGTCCATTTAATTTCATGTGGCTTGAAATGGATGCCACAGACCTACAAGAAAAGAGACTTGGTTACAAAGTTCCTTCCTCCCATTATACTAAACTTGTGAGAATTGGAGCATAAGTATTGATTTAACACGTACCATGGAATATTTCGTAGGAATAAAATCCTTGCGGTGAATGGCTCGTATCCATTTCGACTTTTCACCTTCATCATTAGGAAAAGAGAAAACGTTTACTTTCGGTCCATTGGCGTAATTGCCTTTACAATTTGGAACGCTGCACTTATTAGGCATAACTTTACACTGCACTGATAACCATTAAGTATAACTGGGTAGGAAATCTGAGCAAATCAGTAACTGGGACTGTAAACACGACACACAACACGCGGAAAACACACCATAACCTGCAAACTAGAATGTTATGTCTCAATGTCCACGGCCGGGCCTCTGTGACGTCACTACCTTGTCAACTTCATATCGCAAGGCTTTCTCTCTAGGTGGCGTTGTGTTCTATTGGCAACTCAAACTAACACTTGGGGCGCTGCGGTCGGTCTGGATAAGTAGGGTTTAAAATACTCAATAACACGCGTTTGATATGGAACACTTTTTATGTTTCGGTTATAATCAGTAAATGTGGTCTCTAAAGTAATGACAGTGTTATTTTTAATTGTATATATGTATAACTGTGCGATACACGTGATCTAATTTGTGTGTTCCACTGGATTTTTTGGTGTCATTTGCATATTATCAAGCATCAGTTTTTATGGTTGATGTAGATCAGTTGATTCAAATTTGCACAGGGCTACACTTCGGACATTATTTTGGTACTATTATGCGCAATATAATGTAAATGTCGATCCTGAGTCAACGCCGAGGACATTCAAATAGAGAAATACGGTACATAAACAAATAAATAACACACCGAAGCTGTGCTACTTTTATCATTCCGAGACTAGCATCCACGCAAACCAGACGCCACTGTTCCAAGCTACGACTTATATCGTGAATTGATGTCAAACTGATGATCCGCCAGCCTTTCCACCAAGCCTACACCTCGTAATCGCTAAGTTCTTCGATATTCGAGCTATTCCACTACGAGTCATATAGGCCTAATTTGCTCCCCGTGGGCACTCTAGAATGAGTGATTCCGCTACCATTCAAATATTCAACACCAAACCCACCTTTTAACCATCCAAATCAAGCAATTTCTGTCGCCCCACGAATTTTAATACAAGTTAAACTCATCCCTTCTCCCTACCAAGCAGCCAATAATTAATTATTTAATTAATTATTCAAGTAACTTCAATCTTACCCGCGCGCCCATCGTAACAGCTGTTTTTAAACTGAATAACCTTCGCTGGCTTTACGTCGCAGGTCTTCTGTCTGTCTACCTCGACAAGTGTTAGATCCTTCCCGGGATGGAAAGGTATTATTATTAGGTATTATCACATTTCGGCTATTGCTATTTGCATCTTTTGGAAAGTGATGAAAACGTATATCCGCAGCCCTCTTATACATCGACTTACAGCCGTAAACTGAGCAATACACTTTGCTTTTACTCATTTTTCACTCTATCAACGAGTAAAACTTATTACTTATGTATAAAGACACGAACAATTTACCACGATCTGATTACCAATACAAGAAACCATATACAAACAGTCACCACGTGACAAATGTACCCTACTTGGTAAGTTTCTCATTTTTACCGCTAGTTGTCATATCAGATAGCTGGAGTTGCCAATTCCGTTAATTAATTTTACGAAACGAACCAATCAGGGAAGCTGATATGGAGATGATGCTGGCGCCACAAGGTGAGAAGATTTTGAAGCTCGCTTGTAAACAAACACTTCGAAAATGGCAGGCTCCGGCTGGACTAAGGAAGCTGTTAGTGTTTTACTGGACGAGTACCAGAAATATCAGTGTTTGTATGAGGTTAAAACGCCCGTATACCACTATAGAAATGCAAGAAGGGAGGCAGAAATCTCAATCGCCGAATATGTTTCACAAATTCGACCGAACACAAGCCAGGCTGATGTGAAGGCGAAGATAAACGGGCTTCGAAATCACTTGCAGTCTCATTTCAGGAGAAATGGCTTGCCTCATGTTAGTGTCCTGTCGGATAATTTTGGGACCAACAAGATCTAGGAGTTTTTAAACTGCTTTCCTCCATTCTTAGAAAATTCCTAAATGAATTCTGATCTTCTCATTTTCTCAACTCATTTTCGACCAAGAGCAGCATTCCTCTACTCTTCTCTTCTTTTTATCCATTCCCGAGTCCAGGACTTCCTAGCATTTCTTTTCTTCCTTTTTACCACTGTACGACATATAATTGTAGCTAAAGCTGCAATTTTTGCTTTGTTTGTTGGAGCCATACTCTCAAACCAATGTGTGTTGAACAGCTGATTCTTGGTTCAGAAGTTTATCGGTAGATGGCGATCCTGATACATCCACGAATTTTATAAAATACTTTTATCGTGAACAACTCAGCTTGCTTTCGTCAATTTTTTATAAAATTAGTTGTAAAATAAATTTTAAGAAACATTTTACCGTGTGCAACGGACAAGTTATTAAATTACAAATCTTAAAAGAGCGTTATTTATATAAAATTCTCATTTAATTTCGTAGGTTCTCAAGATTTGGATAGTCACATTTCTTCAAATAAACACAAAAAAAGTGTACAAGGCTGCGGCAGTTCCCAAACTATAGACAAGCTTTTTTCCACATCAACTACAGCATTAA
This sequence comes from Meconema thalassinum, assembly GCA_946902985.2. Lineage (NCBI taxonomy): Eukaryota > Metazoa > Arthropoda > Insecta > Orthoptera > Tettigoniidae > Meconema > Meconema thalassinum. The sequence continues at coordinate 793,518,583 of OX336390.1, forward strand.
CGAATCGCGTTTTAGCTGCGGAAGGAGCATTAGCATTCCATACCGTTCGTCATCATTCCTCCTACAGATCAATGGACTGCACACCCAAATTGAACCAGACAATTTATTATGATTCGGAAGTGGCCAAAATAATTTCTTCAGCTAGAACCAAAACTGAAAGTATAATAAACAGAGTAATAGGCCAACATGCTGTTGATGTTACAGTAGAATGTATGAAAGGTATATCTTGTTATGGAGTGTGTACGGATGGAAGTAATCATGGAAGTCTGAAGATGTTTCCTATTCTCATTCAATATTTCGATTATAAGCAGGGTGGTATTAAAACTAAGGTTGTAGAACTAAAGACAACTCCTAATGAGAAGGCTGAATATATTGCAGGGTATATTAAGGATACCTTGTCTAGTTTAAGTCTTGTAGAGAAATGTGTGGCCTTTGCTGGTAACAACACGAACACTAACTTTGGTGGTTTAAATCGTAGAGAAGGCAAGAATGTATTTACTAACTTAAAGGATGTTGTCAATAGGAATATGGTAGGTATAGGTTGCCCAGCTCATACATTGAATAATACAATACAACATGGAACTGATGTTTTATCTGTGGACATAGATTGTCTTATTGTTAAGTTGTATAATTATTTCTCAATTTACACTGTAAGAACTGAACAGTTGAAGTCATATTGTGAATTTGTTGATAACAATTACAAACAATTACTCTCCCACAGCAAGACAAGATGGCTATCTCTGCTCCCTGCTGTTGAGAGATTATTGGAAATGTTTCTTCCCTTGAAGTCTTACTTCTTGTCAGTGCCAAATCCTCCAAAACTTCTCATTAAATTTTTTGGAAATAATTTGAGTGAAGCTTATTTGTGGCACCTACATTCTCTAATGTCAATATTTCACTCAAAGATTTTGATAATAGAGAAAGAAGAGAGTTCTGTGTTAGAAATCATTAATGTGTTGGAATGTGTCAAGGCTATGCTTCAAAATAGATATGAAGGTTCTTTCATTTCATTGAAGGTGAAAGATGTAGTAGAAAATGTTCGAAAAGAGGGGTATGATAAGGAAGCAGATTTATTTATGAATGAAGCATTGATGTTATATAAAGTATCTTTGGAATATTTGACAAAATGGGTGACATATTTTGATGATTTCAGTTGTTTCTTGTGGATGAGTTTAACTTTAAAGAAGATGGAATACACTGATGTTGAAAAAAGTATTATGTATTTACAAGGGAAAGGTATTCACATTGATGATGCAAAATGTTTTGATCAGTTTTTTAATCTGAGTAAATTTACAGAGAAGCTTTCAAATAACAGCGAATATCTTAAATTATCTTCTAGTCAAAAATGGGCAAAATATTTCAATGATAGTGAAAATATTGAATGCTACTCAGAGCTTCTTAAAATTGCAGAATATTTCTTTTGTATCCCAGGTCACAATGCTAATGTGGAGAGGGTTTTCTCATTGATTTCATCTCAATGGACAGATGAAAGAAATAGATTGCAAATAGAATCTGTGAAAGGTCTATTAATGGTGCAGTACAATTTTAAGGAACACTCTTGTCAGGACTTCTATAAATATCTGTTGGACAGACCTAAACTGTTGGCAGGAATATCATCCTCAGATAAATATAAATTGTCTACAAATTAAGTGTAATTTCATGTTTTTAATTTCAGAATAATATACATTTTCAGTGGCAATGTTCTAAGTTTACTAATGTAATTAATACATTTTGAAGTTCAATTTTTATCGTATCTTATATGGTTTTATTACTTTTAGATTTGTCCTCTTTTTTCCCTTAATGTCCTCAAATTTTTCCTGTGTTTTCCTCTATTTCACAGTACTGGATCTGGTCACCCTACATAGGCTAGGAAATACCCATAGATCCTGTGTTACCTCACTCCGCTGAAAATCAATGGATTGTATTAAAGAACCAGAAAGTGGAAGTATGTGGCAACAGTGTGGTGGCTGGATTTTACATGCGCCCTCACACTATAACTGCCTCAGAACTAATTGACCCTTGTGAAAATCTAGTAGGAAGCTCAAGACAGAGTCTGCTTACCTCAGCCTGCTGGGTGGTGTCCGCTACGTCACCCGTGTTCAGTCGTCAAAAGTACACTCTGTTCCCGCAGCAACTGTCACTCACTCACACGATAACAACCATTATTTAGTTCGCTGGTTATAAACTGTATTAGGGGTGATTAGAATAATTAAATTACACTAATACGTGTAATGGAACAATATAGTAACGAAAATATTATGACTATATAGTTCAGCAATGTACTATTAATAATCAACTATTATTATGGGGTGTGGTGGTGCAGTAGTCAAGCTGTTGGCCTCTCCAAGGTGAACCGGATTTGATTCCCTGTCAATGCATGTGAGGTTTTCGAAGTAGGATGCCATGTCCTGTGGTTCGGATTCCACGTAAAAAGAAGGTCCCGTGGCTCTTAATCGCAAGATTAATGGTCACGCAAAACTAAAAGCTTCCATCCTATCAATCATTATCAATTATAAATATTAATTAATTATTAATAATTATAATAATTATAATTAATTAACCAAGCAAATGGCAATGCATTTCCAATCTTCACTTTAAAAGCAATCACTGGGTGGTCATTATTCATCTAATGGTTCGATTCCAGACATTTCACTATATCACTTTCACTGCGTTGAAAATCCCTCAGTATGCCTTCTGGAAAGGGGTGATTAGATAGCACCCCAACTGGGAAATAGAGGATTAGGTTTCGGGCATACAATGGAATTTAAATAGAGCGACGAGGAAGAGACCAAACATTGATAACTAAGGTTTAATACATTTATTTGATTTTTGAATCAATAACAAATAATTTAATTTAGAATAATAATTAAAGGAAGGTAATCAAAAATGCAATGTTTCTCCAGGAAACTCAGAATAAAATAGGAATTACAATAAAAATGCATAAGAAGGCCTTATAAAAGGCGATTAAAAAGTATTTTCAAGAAAAATATACAAAAACCAAGCAAGAAGCAAGAAAAAGGCTTAGCCTTGAAGAATGTGTTAACCAAGTTAATGAAGTTCGCGTTACCAATGATTTGATAATTTTATACTTAGTATTTGGCCCGCAGGGAGCGGGTCGTAATCCAAACAAAGGCTTCCTCTAAGATGTCTCGGCATGCCTTCCGAGAAAGATAGATGGTGACTCCTTTAGCGAAGTGTACCCCGCAGGAACAGACCTCTTGGTAATGATCTGTCTGACGGATTACAAGCAGTTATAGTTTCTCATCGCCGTGTTGTAGTGAGCTAGCGGGCTGACTGAGTTGCTGAGATGAAGGTCGTTGACTCATGCCTCGCCTAGCATGACAGAGTCCGAGCGATGAAGCATGCCACTTGGCAAGGTTCCAGCCACACTATGTTTACTAACAGGGCCTTCCCAAGAAGGGCCTTGTTGTGGACAGGCAGGCAGCCGTGGTCAGACTGGTTCAGGCAGGCAGATGTAGACAGGCCGCAAGACGGCGAGGCGGAGAATATATAGTGGAAATGACGACAGCACGCCGAACATTCCAGAATGAAGGAGGGGTGTCAAACAGCCAATCAACGCACAGCCCCATGCACATTGAGAAGGTTGCCACTGAGGTGAGCACAGTACCTCATGAAAAAGTGTGACAGTATGGTGCGTCTAGAAAGACACTTCAGAAAAAAGGTGAGTTGACAAGAATAATAAAGAACAACAATTCAGATGAAACATTAGTTAAATAAGTAAATAAATAATCAGAACACCGCGTTCATACTGCAATTATAACGGGGAAAAATAATGGGGCAGAATAATTGAACGTGTGTTTCAAACCGTACGGGAAACATAGCCTACAAAAAAACATTCGCAAAAGCGAACACCTTCCTTCGGAGGGGAAGTAAAGACGGTGGTCCCTTGTCATAGATTTATGGCATGAAAAAGAACCTCCCACTAAATACACTTGTGGAAGCTAAAATTTGTAGGTTAGTTTGATAACACTATATTAGTTCCAACGTTCGCCACCAAGTACTGACTGCTATGGTATTTAGTAACCACGTTCGCAGCAACGTGTCGTGGATGGTAGCTTTTGGTAGCAAAAGTAGGAACTACTTGGAAAAAATTAATCGTCTGCAGTCCTTCTACCTGAATCACGGATAACACACACTAATACAGCCATCATAATTAACACCGGTTATCAGTCAAATTCTACACACACCCAAAGTACACGGGGCTACATGACCGCATTGTTGCCGCCCCTAAACTAAGGAGCCAACCACTTTCACTGCCACTGTCATTGCTGCTGTCATTGTTTGCACTAGTTATTACGAGCGATTCTATTCTCTCCTCTATTAATCCCCCTCGTTCATAATACTTATTTTCCATTTTCTCTACGTAATCACAAACGCTAATCCAATTACTTTCCTGAAACTCTGAAAACCTCTGTTCGCAAAGGCGTTTGGCATCATTAATTTTATAGGTAACATTATGTGCACCGACCCACTGTTCTACATCAGACCAGACGAGTTATATGGGATTTAGATCTGCATGGTGTGGAGGCAGTCTAAATACCGTGTGTCCACTGGCGGCCATTATTTCATCTATTACGGTATAGGGATTTTGTGTCGCGGCTTAAGGACTTTTAATAAGTCCATAAAGGTTAACTTTCAGCACTGAATCGTTAAAAGGGATTTTATTAACCCGCAACCAGTTATTCATTGTATCCTTACTAGAATTTGATGTTGGGGCCTTGTCTTTCTGCGTGCTGTGGTACGATGCGTTGTCAATAACAAGCACTGAGTTGCGTTCCAAATTAGGGATCAACTTCTCTGTTAACCAGTGATTTAGTTGGAAAAAATAATTACAGGAACTCATCTTATTAATTCAGCAATTTCCAAATGGACTCGTATTGGGTGTCAAAATCAGCGGCCTCGTGATTCCGACAAGTTGTTTCATCAGCTGAACGTCTCCCCTTTCGTAGCCATGACTTGACATATGGTTGTGGGTTAAATAAATGCACAGGAGGTCCTACGCTGCTTATGAAAATAAGTCCGCTTGATCTTTCTACCAGCAGCCTATTTCTCTTTTCGGAGTGGATCTCATTCATGGTACTGAAAGCTCTTTCAGTTTCTGCTGAAGAGATGGGAATGGTCTGTACAGTCTTGATTAAAGGCATCAGCTCCACTGGAATTTCCTTGGTCTCGACATACTTTCTAAAACCATTAATGTACCTCCTCTTGTCCGACATGTGGAAAAAGTCACAAAGGTTGCCGACACTCTTATCACCATTGCAGATATCCAAAGTAGAAGTGGAGGGCCAATTATTTTTGTATATTACCTTTGAATCACTGATAACTTTTGTCATTCTCTCATGTCGCTGCTGACTAGAGCTGGAACCAAGATGAGATGATGTGGACACATTTTCCATAAGCCTGTTATTTAAATTGTTCACAAGACTTCTGAAAAACTACTTTCTGTCAATTTTTACAACTTTTTTAGAATCATGTAATCCTAAGTTTCTAAACTTTTTGTTTTCTGCTGCTTTAAGAACTGTTCTGTAGTATTCTCCAGAAGCTGAGTTACACATAGATTCAAACACTTTTATAGTGCGCTTGATTGCATTTTGAGCCTCTGTCAGACTTGTCTCTCTTTTCTGAAAATCTAATGACAAATCAGCTAACTCAACAAGAGCATCATACATAATTGCAATATTTTCTAGAAATTCTACACAAGTTAACATATTTTCTAGACCTTGGAATTTTGCCCTTTCTTTGGAGTCTCTCTGGTGGTCATTTTTGGCCTCACTAAAATGTTTTACTAGAGCACTGTAGTTTTCCCAGACAGCTTTTACAGTTCTCTGGCTTGAAACTACCCATCTTATTGTAAATATTTTCCCAATCTTCTTAACTCTTTGTTCCAGTGAAGCAACACAAATGTTGAGTTCCCTTTGATTTTTGGGAGACATGCTGTATAAAGAATACAATTTGTCAAAGAAAGAATGGAAATGGTTAACACCTGTAACTTCATTCCTTGTATCAGAAACGGCCAATTCCAAGCGATGGTTTAAACAGTGCCAGATTACTATATCTGGAAATAACTTTAAAAACTGTGCTCCAACTCCATTTTTTCTACCTAACATTACAGAGGCCCCATCCAATGCTAGACCAACTAAATGTTCTGCCAGAAAGTTTTCATTCATCCCATATGAAGAAAGATTCTTCAATATCTCTCGAGTAATAACATCTTCTGTAGTTGATTCAAGTTCTATCAAGTCCCAGAAAAGGGAAACAACTTCCGAGTTATCTGAAAGAGCACATCTCAAACATAATACTAACACAGATTTTACACTAACTGTTGTTGATTCGTCAATCATAATACTGCTTTTCCCCTGATTTTCTGTTATAGATTTTGCTATTTTATTTCTCATTTCCTGTGAAATGTGTTCAATAATATTAGCACAACTAAAATTTGTATGAAGAACTCGTCCCACATCTAAACCATTTAATTGTTGAAGTTCAACATAAGCCTGTAGGTCTACGAAGGGTCTATTTCTTTTCGCAATTGAGTATGCTGTTCGAAATACTCGAACGGTGGTTTCTAGGTGTCTGGCATTCATAGTGTCCAAGCAACTTTCAAATATCTTTTTATTGGATTCTGATTTTTGTAACATAGCTTTTTTGTGAGATTCTGAATTTTTGTGCTCAAATATTTTTTCCTAAGGCTTGTTTGTTGTTGATTAATATTATTTCCGTTGGGATGAACCTTGCATTCTACCCATACTTTCATTAGCTTAAGTCCTGCCCCTTTAGAAACTCCTAATCGTAATTTACTTTCCTCTTTACATATATTGCAGCCTAAATTTTTATTTCCTGCAAATAACCACTCGTTCTCTGACAAAAAAATAACGGTACTGAGACTCATTCCAACAGTCTGGAAAATCTTGTTTTCGGTAGGTGGGTCCTTGAATTTCACAGTCGATGGTAGAAGGTGTAGAACCATAACCTAGATTCTCCCTTGAATCTGCATCACACATTTCAGTAACATTTAACCCAGGGTCTATCTCTATACTCACATCTTTAATGAAACTAATGTTCTCGGGACTCCATTCAGTTTCGTTTTTACTTGAGCCATCACACACCTTTTTAGTATTCTTTGATTCTTCATCTTCATCCCCAGCACGTTTCTTTGAACCCAGCCACTTAAGTAAACTCATTGTCACAAGTTGTGACTCACAACTCACTTTCACAGTCACTGGAAAACTTGAAAGGTACTACGGGGCTACTGATGTTCATTAACTGCCGAGAGATTCCGTAATATCTGCTTCACAGCAACACATCGAGCAAAACATAAAATAAAACTTGGATTCACACAAACATAACGAGCGGAAGAAAGTTGTTGTGCTCACTTCCCGCTCTCCGTATCCAATAGCAGTGTAGACAACCTTAGAGAACCAGAAAAACACCCAGGAGTGTAAAAGCGACCGTATTTTATGAACATAAAACCGTAAGGTTCGATATTAGTCCGCTAGAGTACACCCGTGACATTTCAGCGCTATGTATAGATTATAAACGATTTTCTTACTGAATGTAAAATTGTTACGTCATTCTAAAGCGGGAAGATATTTTCCGGAACGGCGTTCCGGCCCGTTCCGGTCCAACTAAACCACTGCTTTTAACCAACGAATATAATATTCACTGTTCATGTCTTTGTGGTAGTCCTCACTTCTTTTATGCGACTGGTAAATAAGTAGCACATTGGGAACAAAACCTCTCCGACCACACCGGCATGGAGTAAAATCAGTCGTTCTCCTCTCGAGACGGGATAGAACACTCCCGACGTGCTATCGTCAGTCCAGGCTTCAGGCGTAGAATTGCTACTATGTATATAAGTTTCGTCTTCATATATGATGGGACGACCTTCTTCTCTGTATTTTTTATAGCTGTCAGGTAAGGTACTCTTGAAGCCTAAAACTCTTTTACAATGCCTCTCAAACTGGTGCAGCCTCCTTGGAAGCCAATCTTCTCTCGTAACACAGGCAGTAATTGGGATATTGCTGGATAAGTTTTGTGATGAATGTAAAATTCATAGATTGTACGTCGAATAACACACTTATCGAAATCGTCAATGTCCGTCAACCGTTTCTTCTCCTTCCGTGTTTTTCCTGGCGTACCAAATAATGAAGTCCCTTCGGTCTCATGTTGCCTCTGTTCTGCTAAAATTCTCTTGACCGTCTCAACGATCTTTGTTTAACATTGTAGTGTAGTGAGCTCTTTGGAAAAGAATTGAAGGGTTGAATGGATTCCACGTAGGAGAATGTAAAGAGTTGGAAAATAAACATGCAGTAAGATTGATACATTACATTGGCGACGAGAACGAACTTAGATTTTAAAGAAAAACATGAATATTAACAAGCCTCCAATTTTCGACCCTCATTCTGATCCATCATCGCTAGGACAACGTTGGGTGAAATGGGTGAGATGTTTTGAAAGGTACGTCGTTGCAAATGATATTACGAATGATATACGCAAAAAAGCGCTTCTGCTCAATCTCGCTGGCGATGAAGTATCAGATATATTCGATAGCTTGCCCGATACTGGGGTTACTTATTCAGATGCTTTAGTTTCTCTTAAATCCCACTTCCAGCCAAAGAAGAATCTTTTTTACGAGGCATATTCTTTGCGTAAGGCCTACCAGAACCGTAATGAAACAATTACTGATTTTTCGGCCAGATTACGGAATCTTGCTTCTACGTGTGAATTTAAGGAACGCTTGGATTTCGAATTAACTAAGCAGTTATTAGTGGGTGAAAATTCAGTATCTTTACAAAAGCACATACTGTCCAAGTCTGGCATTAGTTTCACTGCCGCGTTAGAGTTCGGCCGAAATGAGGAAATCGTCGCGGCTCAAGCTTTGTATTTTCAGGATAAGGACATGAATCAAAGCATAAACAAGGTTAAGACAGTAAGAAATAAAACGAAACGTGCGTCTTCAATTAGCCGCTTATGCTTTTATTGTGGTGGAAATTGGCCTCATTCACAAGGAAAAACCTGTCCTGCAAGGGTTTATGTTTGTAAATGATGCAATAAAACTAATCACTTTGAGAAAGTTTGCAAGAACACTAAGCAAAGTAGGATAGAACTCACACTGATACCGGTAACCATATAGATTATATTGATGGAAGTTCATCAGATTCAGATTCCTCAACTCACTCTAACAGCATACATAGAGTGTCCGGCAAAAGCTCGTCACCTCCCTGAGTAAAAAATTCTCTTTTGGATGAAAGAATTTCATTTGTTGTGGATACAGGCTGTTCTGTCAACATAATTGATTCTGCAACGTTTGGTTGTCTGAAACCCGTTACGTTAACGGAAACAAAGAAACGCTTATTTCCCTACCAATCGAATACGAAATTGAAAGTGTTGGGAAAGTTCTCTGCAACGTTAACCTACAAATCACATTCCACTTTAGCTAAGTTTTATGTAGTCGAAGGACATGGTGATTCTTTTCTGGGCTACCAGACTGCACAATACCTGAATTGTATTTAAGTTTTGTGTGCCATTTCTTCGGACGAAATAGAGAAACGTTATCCATCTGTTTTTAACGGTACAGGCAAATTCATATATGACAAGATTAAACTGCATACCGGTATTAATCCTAATGTCCCTATAGTAGTACAGTTGCACAATCGAGTACCATTCCATCTCAGGCCTAAACTTGAAGAAGAGCTTCGTCGCTTGGAAGAGCACGACATCATTGAGCCAATCGTTGGCCCAACAACCTGGGTATCACCAATATTGTATTAGTACCCAAGTCAAATAATCCCGAAAAGTTTCGCCTCTACGTCGATATGCGCGCAGCAAACACTGCAGTTCTGCGTGAGAGACACCAACTGCCGACTATCGATGAGCTAATTGTGTCGTTGCGAGGAGCAGTGATTTTTTCTAAGCTTGATCTGAATGATAGGTTTCACCAATTTGAACTAGAAGAGGGCTCTAGAAGCATTACCACTTTTTACACCCATACTGGCTTATGGAGATACAAAATACTTATGGTTGGTATATCTTCAGCCCCAGAGAAGTTTCAGAGTTGCAGTCGAAATCTGATATCAGACATCACAAATGCCCGGAATATTTCCGATGACATTCTTATTTTCAGGAAATCAAAGGCTGAACATGATGCAGCCCTGGAAGCAGTTATAAGAAGATTATTAAATGCTGGCCTCACACTAAATAGAGGGAAATGTGTGTTTTCTGTTGAGAAACTTAGTTTCTTTGGATATGATTTTTCTAAAGATGGTATCCGGGTAGATCCCAGGAAACTTGAAACCATTAGCAGCCTTCCAGAGCCAAAATCAGTATCTGAGGTGTTTAGCTTCTTGGGAACAGTTGCATACTGTGCCAGATTCCTGCCGAATCTGTCCACGATCTCAGCTCCACTACGAGGACTGATAAAGAGGAATGTTCCATGGTAGTGGGGCCATCAGGAAAAATTGGCATTTAACTCTCTTAAAAATAAGCTAAGCCAAAAGTTGAGGAACAACTACCTTGACCCTAATCAAGTCACAGAAGTAATTGTCGACGCTGGACCTGAAGGGCTAGGAGCTATTCTCGCTCAGCCTAAAGACTCAGACCCAGGAGTGGTAGCTTATGCTAGTCGGTCTCTTAGCGCAACAGAGAAGAAGTTTTCTCAAATTGAACGGGAGTTAGTAGCCATAACCTGGGCAATAGAACATTTTCGCCTTTATCTTCTAGGTGCCTACTTCAAGGTTATAACTGACCACAAGCCCTGCTTGGAATACTGTCGCCTGATAAGTCCATCACCCCTCGATTGGAATGATTACGACTTCGCCTTCAAGGATACGATTTCATCTTAAATTATCGCCCAGGAGCCTCTAATCCTTCTGATTACTTCTCTCGTCATCCATTCTCTCCTCCAAGCAAATCCAATCGTACTGAGAGGTACGTTAATTTTGTTGGTAATCAGGCTGTACCTACTGCATTGTCTAGGGAATTAATTGCCAAGCACACCGAAGAACATAAAGCCCTTAGCCTAGTAAAACAAGTAGTGGTGGCTAATTCTTGTAAATTGCAGAATTCAGATTTAATCAAACCTTACATTCCATTATTTCCCGAAATCTGCATAACTCAAGATGGCATTTTGCTACGAGATAACAGGATAATCATTCCTAGTTCTCTTCAGAGTAAGGTCATACACCTCGCACACAAGGGTCATCCAGGCATTGTGAGAACTAAACAGCTCCTCCGTAATCGCTGTTGGATTCCTGGTATGGACTCGAGAGTTGAAGCGAAAATCAAGAGTTGCATAGCTTGTCAGGCAACCACTGCAGTTAATCAGCGAGATCCAATCAGATCCACTCCCCTACCTAACCAAGCTTGGACTGAACTTTCTATATATTTCGCTGGTCCCTTCCCTCATAATAAATACCTGTTAGTCATTATAGACGAATATACTAGGTTCCCCTGGCCGAGACAGTATCTTCAAGTAATGCTTCTTCCATGATAAAAAATCTTACGGAAATGGTTTTCCGAGTTTGGAGTTCAAAGAATTTTGAAGTCTGACAATGGACCGCCTTTTAATAGCCACGAATATTCTACATTTCTTCAAGCAATGGGTATAAAAGCCCGCCATATAACACCTTATTGGCCAGAAGCAAATGGGAACTCAGAGAGGTTTTTTTTTCGAACGGTAAAGAAAACTATCCAGGCAGCCGTTTTCGAGAAGAAGATTTGGACAGATGAATTGGATGGCTATCTTCTCACCTACAGAGCTACACCTCGTACAACTACTGGAAAGAGTCCAGCTGAGTTACTCTTCAAGCATCCTTACAATGTTGGGTTCTTACCCCCTATTGATGAAGCAGAGGAAGACTGGGATGTTAGAGTGGCAGATGCTTCAAACAAAGCAAAACAAGCAGAATACGCAAATACCTCGAGGAACGCAAGGTATCATTCTCTGGCACCTAATGACCTAGTTTTATTGAAGCAACAACCTTTAAACAAATTTACTCTGGCTAATGATCCAGATCCCTACAAAGTAGTATCTGTAACTGGAAATCAGGTCACAGCAGAACGATCAGACCGACAAGCTGTAAATAATTCTTCCCTGTACAAGAAGCACCCAGTAGAAGTAGGAGACTCCTCAGAATCTGCACCCCTTGCTGGAGAGGAGGTTAGAGACAATGAAGGCAGTGGATATTCAAATACTGGTACTTCGCGTCTACCAGAGAACCCAACTCCTCTTCGCAGATCGTCTAGAATTACCAAACCGCCGAAGAGACTAGAGGACTATATAACTTCCCGGAAAGGGAGGGATGTAGTGCAGTGAGCTCTTTGGAAAAGAATTGAAGGGTTGAATGGATTCCATATAGGAGAATGTAAAGAGTTGAAAAAATAAACATGCAGTAAGATTGATACATTACAAGCATCTGAAACTCTTTGTTGTACTTTCAACAATTTTCTTCTGTACTCTTCTTGTGTCTTATTCTTACACTCATCAGCTTCCTTCTTCATAAACCTATAAACATTGAAAACAATCTCTCACGTCTGCCCTCTTTTTGGCATAAACTTCAGTTTAGAATTCACAGGCTTCATCACTTCCTTTGCGAATACAAAAATACTAACGAAAGTAACATGCACCGAAAACGAGTCGAACCGAACTGACTGTATCTCTCTGTTAAAAATCTGTCACAAGAGGCAGCGCTCCTTCTTTCGCCCCGTCTTGCCCCTTCCCAACCCTCTTTTGCATTGCGAGTGTCAATGATCTTGAGGTAGGCCCGCTGGCTAGCTTCACATTCTCACTCAAGGGCCAATTTTTTCCGAGGCACTTATACCAGCTGGTCCTGCGACATGCTCCTACTGTTGAAGAAGTGAACAGAAAGACAGTAGAACTGCTTGGTCGTGGCCATTGATCTCTATAATACTACTGGATGTCTCGCTCCCACGGCTGGAGTGAGGCCTCTTGCTTTGCGGTTACATTTGCCTGGTGACACGGGCAAACTTCGCTCAAGCCGCATAGCACGCTCGTTGAAAGGATGCTTACTTAGGCTTAATAAGACCCTAATTCTGAAGGGAAATTATCACGAGCTGTTATAAATGAAAAGGAAAATATTTGGTGTAAGCTGTCATTCTATAACATGTCCTTATTTCAAAATACACGGCAATGACTACAATCTACAGGAGAAGAGAAGTGATACATAGGTCTATAGGGAATCTTAATATCCACGGGCTCTAATAGAAAAATGTAGGCTATTATAGTAGATATCAGCATAATATGAAAAATTCGCTTGTTGGGTATTAACCTGTAAGCTCTTTTGCTTTTCAATCTTTTAGGCATATGCAAACTTGTGCAACTTCGGTCGGGTCGAGCGCAGTTCTATGTGACTCTGCTTTAAAGTATACAGTAGTTCACTCCTCGCTGCAACCTAAGCAGCTTGTACAGGATGGTATACGCGATGACAAACCTATGGATTGCAGCGGGTGCATGGGGGGATGGGTGGGTTAGGAGCAACGTGAGGTTGGTTAACACAATCCATAGAGTTCAAAAGTAGATACAGTATAATCGGCTCACAGGCAGCAGATAGCGTGGCAACGTTTGCACGCTCTGGTGGCTGACAATTACAACTCTTTGTTGTCACTGAGAATTTAATATATGCACAGTATTTACATGATTGAACGAACAATAATATAAATCTTCTACAGATATCCGTATTTGATATCAGATAAAATGTATTTGAAACACACAGTTTAATCAAAACGAGTGGCTACTACTACAGATGTTCCATCCAACGTTACTCTGACAAGATTCATGTTTGCCAAAGAATATAAGATTTTTTCTTTACTGACCGGTTCGCCACCTCTTATAGTTTCTATAGATTTGGCTTGTGATCTCTTCTGTTGTGAGAGATTGGTGATCGTGGATTGCCCTACCTGGTGAAACACATAGTTCCATAATATAGGCTCATTATTACTGTTATTGATGTGAATTACGAAATCATGTCAGCAAATGTAACCTTGTAATTCCAAGATGTAGGTAAAGTATGGTTGATTTGAGAAATGTAGGAATGATATAAAAGAATCTTTTACTATGGTTTAATGTTAGAAATAATAAGGAATGCATTGGAAGTGTTTACGCGGTGTTTGTTAATGGCAAATGGCTTTAATAACGAGGCAGAGTAATTACAAACCATTTTCAGAGCGCTACTAAGTAAAATAACGCACTTTCGAAACGGGCAACGTATACTATACGAGAGCCGGAACTGTTGTATATATTTTGCTCACAAAACGATCCCCCTACATTTGAACTCAGTGTGATAATAATATGTCCATTCTGACATCCTTCGTTAAAAAAACTCTTAAAATAAACAAAGTAGTTCGCTTTCCACGCTTTAGCAACGATGAACATAAAACAAACTCTCTGAAGTAGTAGTTCATGAAAACACACTAACATCCCAAGCACTGTAACTTTAAAAACCTAGCGTTCCTTTAACAAAACTGAAATCACGGTCTTTCTGCCAGTTTAAACAACTGTTTCGTAAAAATACAATGAAATCAGATGTCTTCATTCTAGATGGAACGGTGGAGCTCTGCAAAGAATGTTACATTGGATTGATCATGAATATTTTAAATAAGAACTGAAGAGTCATTTAAAGTTTTTGACTAGGAACCATACTGTTTAAAAATAGACTCACAGTAGGTTTTATCCAGGAGTGGCATCCACTTGTACATTGACCGGATGTCACAAATTCTCTCTTTACTCAGCTTTCGCTGAATGATGACCTGTGAAATCGGCAAATTAAATTTATTACAAAATATATGCCTGTACATGGATATTTTAACTGGTTCCAATCGTTCTGTCCCACACTCTTTTGCGTACAATTCATACATTTTTTTGTTAAATTAGATGAGTATCAATGTATAATTTCTTACTATTAGCTCTACAGTAATGCGATTCACAAGTAGAAAAAGATTGTATATGATTCCTAACTTTATCCTTCCGTTTTTTTTTGAGACTTTATCCCTGGTACACTTGCCTATTTCATCAGACTTTGGTGTTCCTGCACTACTTTGGCACTTATGGGCATTATACACAGTTTTCTAGCTTGCTGCTGGAGTGCCCTAAAAGAAAGACTTACGGTACAGGCACGTATTTTACAATACCATAATATTTTATAAAATTATGTTTGAATGCCTTAGAGCGCTTTGAACCTTTCACACCTCTCTGTGTCAATACTGTCTGTGTTCTGTATTAAGAAATAATGTTTCTCTTTCTGGCTTAACTCATAATACTACGAATTAAAGATTTCAAGTCTTTCGTCTTCTGTAAAGTTTGAAGCACAATGGAACTTACAAGCAAGTGCACAGTCTTTTAGTGTTAACACCGATTTCTCTTTCACCAGCTTACCTCTTCTGTATTATATACTTTTCATGTTGATGACAGTCTTTCCATACGATACTTATCCGCTGAGACGGGTGGCGTTGCCTAGTCCTGGTTCGACGTTTCTTAGTAGGTGTTTTCTCACTTTCTGTTTCACAAGATGAATCTCAATATGGAACTAGCCGTAAAGGTTCTCGCAGTTTTTCACTTTTATGCTGATTGAAACTCTCGGGTATTTTTACTGTTATTATCCTCAGTGCCGGGAAGGTTGCACTCAGAACCATTTTGATTTGAAAACAGTCTGCAACAATATATTAATCTTCTAAACGGTGAATATTGTAAGATTTAAATAATAATTTGTCCTAACAACCTTAAAGTAATTTATGAATAAACTATATTTTGGAAATAAACATAAATTAAAACTAGTCTCCTCATTGCTGTTAAAAAGTAACAAGTGTACTTTCTTCGATTGGTGCGGCAAGATGGCGTCACAGTGAAAGTGTAGTGAAATATCGAAGCTAGTGTAAATATTTGATAAAAGTGGTAAAATATTATAACATAAGTTTAAAATCTATAAAGTTACTGTCCTTAGGTCAAGTGAAATATGGAATAATGATAGTATTTAGAAATTCTTATTGATAATTTAATAAACTTACACTAAGTTGTGGGAACGCGTATCCAAAGATTCGGTGACTTCTTCAATCACTGTTTGAACCAAGTAGAGTAGTGGTGCTTTTACGAGTTTTCACCCGATTGGAAGATATACGTATTTCACATTCTTCTTTATTGGTAGGTAATTAGATTAATTCATTTAGGTAGTAATAATTAAAATAAATTTAGTGTAATTTGGTTTAAACATCAAGGCTAACTTAGATCTCTAGTATGTCGACAGTAAACAGTGTTAGTGTCTCGTCAGGTAGTGTAACCGTTACGGATTTATGCTCAACGTGCAAAATAAAAGTAAAAAATGCAAATAAAATCATCACAAGATCACAAGGAAAATTGAGTGAGGAGAAAAGTGAAACCGATTGTCGTAATGTAGGCCTACCGGTACCGTCATGCGAAACGAACTGTCCCAGGCGCGGATCTAGAGTTTGGTTTTGGGGGGGGTCAGAGAATCGATCTAGAGTTTGGCTTTGGGGGGGGGGGGGTCAGAGAATCGAAATCATTAAGAAAAATGGTATCACTGAAAACGCAATCACAAAATAACCAAACGTACAAAACCAGACCAATTTTTTTTTGCAAGCTTCATGGATAGAAATTTGATGCGTTTAGCGCACCAAAAATATTCGTACAAATTGCAACGGCGTGTTTGGCGACTTTTACAACGAGCTTCGAGAAAAGGATCAAGGTACGTAACAGTTTCGGCAAGTCGAGTTGGTACCGACAAAGGGAGAAAGTCACAGCTTAAATTGCCAACCAAGCTTGCAGTTTGGACGTCGGCAAAAATTTTTGGTGCGAAAAAAGCCCCAGTTTCCTATCCGTGCATTACTGCACAATCATCGTGACATCACTATAAACATCGATTCGGTAATCACAAGGTTTGCTAAACAAAATAGACGAGTTGATTTTGTTGTATAACTAATAGTTTTTATACAAGAGGTTAGAAGTTGTAAATATGTACAGTTGTAACAGAACATAATAATTCCAATAAAGATAATTCAATATTGAATAAAATGAAAAAAAAACTGTTTTTCAGTTAAAATTCGTTAAGTTTTATTTGTCTGGTAATTGTGTTTTCGTTTTTTGAGTTTGCAAAAAAATTTGGTCTCCGTTTGGGGAGGGTCATGACCCCCGTGACCCCCCCCCCCCCTTGAATCCGCGCCTGAACTGTCCTCAAAAGATGAAATTATGAAGCTGCTAAAGGAAGATATTACTAAGTTAATTCTAGAGTTGAAGGAAACAGAGAGGAAAGCAAGGAAACTTGGTCGACAGCGGTTGCTGGTAAGGTAAGATTGAATATGCCTAGGCCTATAAATGGAGTACTGGTACATGTAACTGAAATTCCCGTCTCAAATTCATTTGGAGCGCTCGTCGAAGAAAATGATGACTTTCTTCAAGAAGAAAAGTGATAAAGAGAAAATCCAGGAAGATGCGGATATTTGCGGATAGTCACGGGCGAGATGTAGCAGCAAGCGTATTGGAGAGAAGCGGAGAAATGGAGGTCACTTCGACAGTAAAGCCAGAAGCACCATTTGCAGCGGACACGGATGGGATGGTAGGAGAGTGTGCGTCCCTTACTTCAAAGGACTATGCAGTAATCATCTCTGGAGCAAACGACCTCCATAAGAACGAGAGTAAAAAGGTAATCAAAGATTTAAAGGGTGCATTGCCATCCATGCATAACACAAATGTCATCATTGTAAACATTCCGCAGAGATACGACTTAATTCCCAAATCATGTGTAAATGTAGAAATAGAGGCTACAAATGGAAAAATTCATAAAATTTGTAAGAGTTTTCCATATGTCCAAATTATAGATGTTAGTAAATTAGACAGGAAGTTCCACACTCGGCATGGCTTACACTTAAATAGGATAGGAAAAGAGTATCTTGGTGATGAAATCGGCAAAATTGTAAATTCAAATGGTAATAATAGTTCTACAGTAATATCTTTGGAGTGGAAGCAGGGAAACTGGTAAAAGAAACCAAACGTCAGGTTTGTCATTCAGATCTTTTGATGTCAAATTTAACTGAGTCCAACAATGGTATTTCGGATTTGTCTAGCAACAATAATAATAATAATAATAAAACAATTATGATAATAATATTGTAAGTAAATCACCAACACAAGCTTGCAAAAGTAACAAATTTAAAATTTACCACCAGAATGTTCAGTCTCCCTATAATAAAATTGATTACATAAATCTAAAGCTTAAAAATGAACCTAAAGACATCTCAGCACTATGTATTTCAGAACATTGGCTAAAAGAGGAACAACTCGAATTAATTCAATTCCCAGGGTTTATACAAGCTAGTAAATACTCTAGATCTAATATTAGTCATGGTGGTACTTGTATCTTCTTAATAAATATTTTAGATCATGAACAGTTTACAGCTTATGATTATCTAATTATGGAACAGGATTTTGAATTCTCTGCCGTAAAAATACAGCAGTTTAAGTTAATAATTGTATGCGTATACCGTTCTCTGTCAGGAAAGTTTCCTTTATTTATAGATATATTGGAATTGTTACTCAATAACATGAGCAAAGTAAATTTCGATATAATAATTGTGGGGATGTAAATGTGGATTTCTTAAAATTTGATAGAAATTGTGAATTAATAACACAGTTACTAATTTCCTATGGACTGAAACCTACAGTAAATACCCCAACAAGAATAACAAAATTTAGTAAAACCACTACTGATCAATTTTTTTAAATACAGATAAATATCACCATTCAATAGAAGTCTATTGTCCGGGTTTTAGTGACCACCATGGACAAATACTGAGTTTTGAAGTACCTGAAACAATCAATAATAATGACAATGGAGTAAAATCAAAGTGCAGGTCATTCACTGAAACAGATGTTACATATTTCAATGACTTATTAAATAAGGAAACATGGTCAGAAATGTATAAACTAGAAAATGCAAATGATAAATATAATGCATTTAACAGTACCCTGGTTGGTTGGTTCCTTAGTTTAGGGGCTGCGACAACGCGGTCATGTAGCCCCGTGTACTTTGGGTGTGTGTAGAATTTGTCTGATAACCGGTGTTAATTGTGATGACTGTATTAGTGTGTGTATCTGTTTTTTAAATTCAAGTAGGGACTGCTACTTTGAATTTTCAAATAGTTCCTACTTTTGCCGCCAAACGTCACCGTCAACGACTACTAGGCCTAGTTCAGAACTAGCTACTAGACGCCACCGCAGTCGGCTCTTGGCAACGAACGTAGCAACCTAAGAGCGTTGTTTACATTCTTCACCTATCCAATTTAGTTTCACACAGGTGTAATTAGTGGAAATATCTTTAACATGCCATAAATCTATGACATGGGACCGCCGGCTTTACTTCCCCTCCGAAGGAAGGCATACTGAGGGATTTTTATAACAGTACCCTAAAACAATAATTTGAAACAGCATTCCCCTTTAGACAAAGAACTGTTCAAAATAACAAAACTAGCAATTGGATAACAACAGGGATTATAAAGAAACTTCTACACAAAATATATAAATAATACCACACAACACCTGAATTCAATTTAAACAATAAAAATACACTAGCATATTAACTAAGGTAATAAGACTAGCAAAGAAAATGCATAATGATAATTTTATTTCCCAATCATCTAATAAAAACAGGGCTATGCGGTCCGTGATAAAGAAAGAAACTGGAAAATCTGCTAAAATACAAAGGAACATTACACTGAAATAATAAAGTGATTAGTATTCCAGAGGAAATAGCAAACACTTTTAATGACTATTTTCTGGAAATTCCACAAAAATTAATAAATAGATCACAGGTAAATACACTAAATTCTAATAATAAAATAAATATATGCAGTGATTCTTTATTTATAAATCATGTCACAAGTGAAGAGGTAAGAATAGTTATAAAGGAGCTAAAAAATAAATTCTGTGCTGGCATTGATGGCATCCCTGATGCAATTTTAAAGAAATGTGCAGAAAATATAATAAATCCACTTACACACTTAATAAACAGTTCAATTCTCTCAGGAACTTACCCGGATATTTTGAAGTTATCAAAAGTAATTCCAGTGCACAAAAACGGTTCAAAAGATGAATTAGATAACTATCGTCCTATTACCTTACCAACTGGTATCGCAAAAATTGTGGAAAAAATCATGTATAGGAGACTGATAGGTTTTATAGAAAAAAATAAAATATTATCAAACTCACAACATGGATTCAACACGGAAAAATCTACACAGACAACAATTTATTAATATATGAATAGTATACTGAAATTAATTGACAATAAGGAACATGTAACTGGCCTATTCTTGGATTTATCGAAAGCATTTGATGTTGTTGACCATAAAATCCTCCTTACAAAACTAAATCAATATGGTATTAGAGGTCTAGCTAATAAATGGATCGAGTCTTACTTAACAAGGCGTAAACAAATAGTAAGCTTGAGACACAAGGATGATGGAACCAAATTACTTAATGAAACATTGTCCAATGAGGGAATTATTAAATTTGGAGTACCCCAGGGATCGGTTTTGGGCCCACTACTCTTCCTTCTATATATCAATGATATAACACAGAACGTTCATTCACATAAGGAAATTTTGTTTGTGGACGATACAACACTCGTAATAAAAGGTAAAACTAAACAGGTCATACTGCAGTCTGCTGACTCCGTTACAGGAGAGTTAACCAAATGGTCACAAGATGATCGCCTCATAATCAACTATAAAAAACAGTATGACTAAATTTCCACACTATACAGAATAGGAATCCTGCGAAGCCCAATATAACATTAAATGGTCATCAAATAGAAAATAAATCAGAAACAAAGTTTTTAGGACTATGGATACAACATGACTTGAAATTGAATAAACATATACAATATCTGAATACTAAACTGAACTCGATGTGCTTTGCGTTACGTATTTTGAAAACCTGCACTAGCAAGCACAACAAGACTTGAAATGGAATAAACATATACAATATCTGAATACTAAACTGAACTCGATGTGCTTTGCGTTACGTATTTTGAAAACCTGCACTAGCATGCACACATTAAGAAATACTTATTTTGCTTATTTCCATTCATACTTAAGATATGGGATCATATTTTGGGGTATGTCGCCAGATGTACTAAGCACGTTTAGGATACAAAAGAGGGCGATTAGAATTATGGCAAATGTAAACTCTAGAGAATCATGTAGACCTCTGTTTAAAGATTTAAACATTCTCCCACTGCCCTGCATATATATCTTTGAAAGTATTATGTTTTTTAAAAAGAATTTAATGAATAAGGATGTTTTTCTTAAAACAAACAATGATGTTCATGGGCATAACACAAGACAAAATCAAAACATTCATATTTCACACACACACACAAGCATATATCAAAAAGGAACTTTTCACACAGGAGTTAAATTATACAATAAACTACCCCAGTATATAAAACTTGCCCCAAAAATAAAAACCTTTGATAGAATGTTGAAAGCTTATCTGCAGTGCCATTGTTTTTACTCTGTAGTTGAATATCTTAGTGTATAGAAACGATGAAATCTATAATTATATTTTACTTTTCTATTTTAATTGTAATACCTAGCTGTAAGTTGTTGTATTTATAGAATTACGTTTTCATATTATGGTAATAGAATATTTTGTAAATAGTTGTCCAATAATATTGTATCTCTTAAGATCTGTTATTATAATCTGTTATAAATAGTTATAGTATTAGTATTACTGTATATACCTATTAGTACTTTTATTTTATAGATGTAGATTCTGACGTGTCCTATATCAAAAATGTATTGTATACATGTATTTGATCAAATGGAATTAATAAAACTATATATTTATCTATCTATCTATCTATCTATCTATCTATCTATTAATTATGTGGCCGATTGTTAGGTAAAGTCCTTACTGTATTTATGCACAACACATCTCCAGAAACTTCTTTTCAGACAGTTGCAACATGGCATGAGACCTTGGCAAGAATTTTTGTTCTGTAGCATTATTCAAATACGGTAATCAAAAATAAATAGTACAATAACTGAGCAAGAAAGGCATACTGTATTTGCTTGTAACCAATTTTAACACTATGTTAAACTCGTTTAACTGAGCAAGAATGGGATGTTAAAATAACTGATAGGTTAACGATTTGTTAGCAGTAATGTTGGTTGATGGAACACCATTTTGCTAACATTTCCGTTCAATTACTTTAACGTATCGTTAAAATTTTAACGAAGGTTGATGGAACCGGCCCTGAAAGTATTATGTTTTTTAAAAGAAATTTAATGAATAACGATGTTTTTCTTAAAACAAACAATGATGTTCATAGGCATAACACAAGACAAAATCAAAACATTCATATTTCACGCACACAGACAAGCATATATCGAAAAGGAACTTTTCACACAGGAGTTAAATTATACAATAAACTACCCCAGTATATAAAACTTGCCCCAAAAATAAAAACCTTTGATAGAATGTTGAAAGCTTATCTGCAGTGCCATTGTTTTTACTCTGTAGTTGAATATCTTAGTGTATAGGAGCGATGTAATCTATAATTATATTTTACTTTTCTATTTTAATTGTAATACCTAGCTGTAAGTTGTTGTATTTATAGAATTATTTTTTCATATTATGATAATAGAGTAAGTTGTAAATAGTTGTCCAATAAGATTGTATCTCTTAACATCTGTTACTATAATAAGTTATAAATAGTTATATTATTAGTATTATATACCTATTAGTCCTTTTATTTTATAGATGTAAATTCTGACGTGTCCTATATAAAAATGTATAGTATACATATATTTGATCAAATGAATTAATAAAATCTATCAATCTATCTATCTATCTATCTATCTATCTTCCTTTTACAACTCTCCTCAATCGGGAAAGTTTCCCTAATTGCAGTACTGGTACATACAGTAAACAGAAACAGAATGATACACTCTTCAGTTTCCAAAGAATGATGATAGATAGATAGATAGATAGATTTTTATTAATTCCATTTGATCAAATACATGCATTCAATACATTTTTGATATAGGACACGTCAAAATTTACATCTATAAAATAAAAGAACTAACAGGTATATATTACTAAGTGTTTAAGGGGTTCATGGGGAGGGGTGAAATTCTCAAAAATAAATGAAAGAATATGTCCTGACTGACTGACTCACTCACTCATTATCGCCCAGCCAAAATTATTGAAGTTAGAAACATTAAATTTTGTGGATATGTTCGTTGTATGTCGAAAACGTCCACTAAGGAAAGAGTTTTGGATATTCAGATTCTAAAGAGGTGTTAAGGGGGTTAACGTGCATTTCATTGAATAACAACATCTCACGAGTGATTTCATTTGGGGATGTAATACTTGGCATATATACTAATCATTAAAAATAAGCTGACACATGTCTAATGGTTTTTCAATGTGGTGTATATTATGAGGTGAAAGGGATGAAAAATGGGGGTTGGAAGATTCCTAACGGAGCGTTTATCTCTTAAACGACATAGGCGAAGAGTTTGAAACTCGGAGGAAATCAATCAGCTTAAAAATCTACTATATATTTGTAAAATACCACTCACTCACTCATTCATTGATCTCGAAATCTCAGAAACCACCGAACGGATTGGAATAAAATTTGGTATGCAGCTTCCTCAAGGGCCGTAGGTGCTGGCTAAGAACGGTTTTCAAAACATTCACTGGGGATCATGGTCTAACACCGAAAACCGCGATTTCTACTCTATATTTGTCAAATACCACTCACTCATTCATCACGAAATCTCAGAAACCACCGAACGGATTGGAATGAAATTTGGTATGCAGCTTCCTCACGGGCCGTAGGTGCTGGCTAAGAAGGCTTTTCAAAAATTCACTCGGGATCATGGTCAAGGATCATGGTCAAACCGCGATTTCTACTATGTATTTGTCAAAACGGATTGGAATGAAATTTGGTATGCAGCTTCCTCAAAGGCCGTAGGTGCTCGCTAAGAAAGTTTTTCAAAAAATTCACTCGGGATCATGGTCAAACCGCGAAAACCGGGATTTATACTATATATTTGTCAAATACCACTCACTCATTCATCACGAAATCTCAGAAACCACCGAACGCATTGGAATGAAATTTGGCATGCAGCTTCCTCAAGGGCCGTAGGTGCTCGCTAAGAAAGGTTTCCAAAATTTTCAATCGGGATCATGGTCAAACCGCGAAACCCACCATTAAAATCTATTGTTGCCAGGTAATGCGAGCTGCATCATGTCGCCCCAACCCGAATTCTGGCGCTTTGCAGGCCTTGAGCTGTGTGGCAATGCTCAGTGTGTTCTTTACTGTTATAGCGTGCACGTCATTGTTGTCTGCGCTCCCGACCTTTACCCACTCTCTCAGTTCAAAACAGTACTTCTCTGTAATTTGTACTTTCACCATCACTTCACAATCATTTTAGCCTATAGTTGAAGTAACTCTCGAGTTCATTTCTGTTTGTACTTCGTACTTTCACCATCACTTCATAATCATCACATTGCATTTCATTTCTGTTTGTATTTCGTACTTTCACCATCACTTCATAATGATCATATTGCATTATATATTAGCCTTTAGTTGAGGTAACTGTAGAGTTCCTTTGTTTGTTGGATTAGGTTCGGCGTTTTTCATCATTTCTTGGTAGTACATAGTTTGTTATAATGAAAAGTAGATTTTCGTAAAAGAAAATTACCTCTACCAACGTTAATTTTGTTAAGTTAAGCTAGGTCTATTCCATTTATCAGGATTTTTAAGTAGAGATTTGTTTTTACGTTTTAAGTAAGGCTAGGTCCATTCCATTTATCAGTTTTTTTAAGTAGAGATTTGTTTTTACGTTAGGTGTATTACTTTTTTTATTACTCAAGGGAGGTTCTTCTTCTTATTATTATGTTTTTGTACTTGCAGTTCATTGATTGTTTTCACGATGGCTGCAGTAGAAATGTTAGAGGTAGATGGCACCCAAGTTCCCCACCAAGTCTATGAAATTCCCGGAGATAGTACCTGTCTCTTCTCTGCTCTATCTTACGCAATGTATGGCAACATATTACATGGACGTACAGTGCGTGCTGATATCGTCAGACACGCCTCTAACAACTGGGAAAGACTACAGGTGTATTCTATGACACGAGATTGCCTGCCTTACATAAACAAGGCTGAATATATATATGTTATGTCTATGCCTTACACATACGGTACATCATTCGAATTGCAAGTAGCGGCAGAGATTTATCCTTTCGAATTCCAGGTCTACTGTAATCGTGTACTCCGAACTGGAAATACGTATGGTTCTGCAGCTTCTGTTAAAAGGTTAAGGTTTACGGGAGAGTTCACGCAGGGACATTTTGATGTTTACGAACCATTCACGCCTACAATTTTACAATGTGAATACCCGCTTCTCATTCAGCCTTCTTCATTAACATCTTCTCCTTTACCGCGAAAATCCTCCTCGAGTCAGTGCCTCAAACTAAATCAAATAGAGGTTCAAAACTTAGAAAACGATTTACTAACAACATCCGTAAAAAACAATTAAATAAAGCTGTAAACAAATACTCGAAAGAACATCCTGAAGTAAACCTTAGGGCAGTTAAGAAGTATGTTGAAAACAATAAGAAAGTCAATAGGGATGCAGTGGCCAAATGTACAAAGAGCCACCCAGAAGTAAATAGGGATGCAGTGGCCAAATATACAAAGAGCCACCCAGAAGTAAATAGGGATGCAGTAACCAAATATACAAAGAGCCACCCAGAAATAAATAGGGATGCATTGGCCATATATACAAAGAGCCATCCAGAAGTAAATAGGGATGCAGTGGCCAAATATACAAAGAGCCACCCGGAAGTAAATAGGGATGCAGTGGCCATATATACAAAGAGCCACCCAGAAGTAAATAGGGATGCAGTGGCCAAATATACAAAGAGCCACCCAGAAGTAAATAGGGATGCAGTGGCCTAATATACAAAGAGCCACCCAGAAGTAAATAGAGATGCAGTGGCCAAATATACAAAGAGCCACCCAGAAGTAAATAGGGATGCAGTGGCCAAATATACAAAGAGCCAGCCAGAAGTATATAGAAATGCTGTTGTTACACATAATTTTAAAAGAGCTCAAGTCAAGATTCTTCCATGGACAGTACTAAAAATGTCCGGCTTTCAATATAATCCACAAACTGATTATTCTGCGAAAAAAACATTGAATATTGGCTCTCAGGTGGTTTGTACATTTTGCAAAGGCAAGAAATGGAAGGATGAATCTCCTGGAATGTGTTGCAGTAATGGAAAAATACGGCTTACCCCGATCCAACAATATCCTGAACCCTTACACAGCCTCCTTAACCATCAGCATCCAGAATCAGAACACTTCCTGTCTAATACACGTAAATATAATAGTTGTTTTCAAATAACATCTTTTGGTGCAAAGGAAGTAAATGAAGGCAATGTCATGCCAACGATTAAAGTGCAAGGGCAGGTATACCATCGAATCGGGAGCTTATTACCATCATCTGAACAACAGCCTCAATTTCTACAAATTTACTTTGTTGGAGATGAAGACATAGAAAAAAAAACATCCGATGTGGACTCTTGCCTGACGTTAAACCTCAGATAGTTCTCCAATTGCAGGATCTGTTACACAAGCATAATAGAAACATTCTGGATTTTATAACAGCAATGGAATCAGTTCCTGATGGCAATCAAGACTTCCGGGTGGTTATCAAAGCTGACAAAATACCTCTTGATGAGCACAAAGGCCGCTATAACGCCCCTAGCACTAAGGAAGTGGCGGTTTTAATTGTTGGTCAGGAGTTTGAGAAAAGGTATATTGTACTCCACGGCAGAGATAGCAGGTTGCTTCGTATTAGTGAAACACATCGCGCGTATGATGCTCTGCAATATCCGCTTATGTTCTGCCGTGGAGAAGATGGCTACTGCATTAATATCCCTCAACGTCACAACAGCACTCAAGCACCTTTGAAGAAGACCGTGTCTGCCGCTAACTTTTACAACTTCAGAATATTTGAGCGTGAGGGTGATAATTCTTATCTTTTGTTATTTCGCAATCTTCTCAATCAGTTTCTGGTTGATATGTATGCAAAGATTGAGACAGAGAGACTACTTTGGATTCGCATCAATCAGAAAAAGTTGAGGAGTGAGGAATATGTGCACCTGAAGGATGCAATGAGTAAAGCTGACAGCCGTTTGTCAGATATTGGTAAAATGGTCGAGTTGCCGTCGACATTCACTGGAGGCCCGCGCTATATGCATGAACGCACTCAGGATGCTATGACTTACGTGCGCCATTTTGGACGTCCTGATCTTTTTATAACATTCACATGCAATCCAAACTGGTCCGAAGTAGTCGAGCACCTGAAACAAGGTCGACAACCTCAAGATAGGCATGATTTGGTAGCGCGGGTATTCCATTTGAAAGTTGTATCTAAGGGTTGTATCTTTGGTCCTTCAAGGTGTCACATGTATTCCATTGAATGGTGAGCCATGTTTAACATCTCTCATTTCTTCATTTTCTTTGGCGGCCGTCCCGGTAGACTCAGACGCCATGTGAGATACTTTCTGTCCGGACGTGCCTTGAGGCTCTCCGCCTTATTATTTAAAATGTAATGTTTTCCTTTTTATTTAACATTGTTATTATGCCGAAGCCTTCCATTTACTCATGTAAGTAATACATCTAACCTTGTGTCCACTATGCTCATTTCCTAAATTTAACCTTTCTTTTTGATCTTCGTCGTGTGCTTGGATTTGCTGTGGAACCAATCGTAATGGCGGTCTCCTGTTTTATTTTGTTTGAGTCTTCGTTTAACCTTTTATTTGTGCCGTGAAATATATCTGCGAGTGATTTTGTGAGTGTATGTTTTTCTTGCTGCCAGGTGCATTGATGCTGTTTTGATTGGGCATATCTTCGAATGGGTCTCCCGTGGTTTGTGGACGTTGGCGTTTCGACCATTCTCCCAACACGAGGCATGACACCATATATTTTAGCCCTTATGTTTTCCCTTCATTCCATGCTTCGGGCAACTGGATCACGGCGGTAACTTTAAGTAGGCCTTACCGTATTCAGCTCGAACTCGGAACGTAAGTTGGGGACTATATAGGTTTAGCATATTTTGCTAGACTACCTACAAGCACGAGTTGCTTTGTTTTATTACTGCATCGTCGGCTAGCATTTTGTGTGTTTGATTGCGTGTATGTATCATGATATATTTCACGGACACTTGACGTCATTTGTTTCTCCTTGTAGTATCTTTGGTTTTTGCATTTCTTTTCTCTGGGGACTGCCAGCTCGATCGCATCCCCATTGCTCGCCACAGCCTTTGCGACACGCACACAGCCTCTTGTTTTATCTTTGCTATGCTTGTTATTTGTGGTCGTCATGACAACCATCTATCTCTAGGCTGAGAAGTGATTGTTGTTGACCAGCGACCGGCTCGATTGCCTCTTGATCTTTTACTTCCTCCCTTTTTACATCGCTTTCACCTAAGTGAGCACAGGTATGAATTTAATTTGTTAACGTTATTTACTATCGTAAGTTATTTATTGTTATTTATATTTATCTTCCCCGTTTGAAAGTGACTTTATTTGACCCCTAGGTGAAGGGTATTCTTTTTTGTGGGTGTTATTCTGGCCGGGTTTCTTTGTGTGTTCGGTTTCAATTCATTAAATTTCCATTTCTTTATCCATGTGTCTTATTTAGTAGTGTTTGGCGATCGGGCTGCTCTCTCTCTCTCCCTCTTCAAACCTAGGCCTAACTTATTCTAGCTTTCTAGCACCAGGAGGGTATTCCTACCACTCGTCGTGGGACCACCTTCACGGAGTCTGGAGTCGCTCGGCACATCTGGCCTGCAAATACGGGCCCAGCACAGGTCAGAAATTAACATCCATTTCCACTGCGTACTCCTTTCTTTTCTAGTTGGTTCCAGTGATGCAGCTAGGAGGCACGCCAAGAATATGTTTATTTTAAGAGGGCGGTGCAGATGGTATCAGTTGCGAGGTTAAGTCTCCTGGTCGCTTAGCCATATCCATTGGATTTTAATATTTCGCTGCATATTTTTCAATGTTGTTTTTATTCTGTTTCATGTTCCCTATTGCATACTATGCAAACAAATATTGAGAGTCAATGTGAACTTCCAAGGAGTATGGACCATAAAAATAACAAACTGTAAGGAGAGTGCAATGAGTTGGACCCTATCAACGAACCCCAGCATTGGTAATGTACTAAACAACCCTACTTCTTGTTTCGTACTCATTTCAGGCGCAGGACGGAGGCAAGACATTTGTAGTTATTGTTTTGAATTGTAGCTAGCAGTACTTCTGTAGTTTAGCCATGTATTCTCTCCCAGGTTGTAACGTGAATAAGGAGCTCATCCTGTCTGACGATGATCTGCTATCGTTTGAAAGTGTCTGTGGGAAAGACACTAATCCATTGACTGAGGTGAAAGGCCATCGCAAGGGAGGCGTAGCCAATATAGTGTCCAAGTGGGGAATTTCATTTTCTGGTGAACTGGGAGTTTCGTCTGTATTTGAGTTCTTAGACAGGGTCAGTGAACTCTGCCATTGTTATGACCTCGAACCAGACGACATTGTTGTCTGCCTACCGTTATTGTTGAGTGGCTTAGCTTTAAAATGGTATCGACTTACCAACAGATCTTTCATCTCGTGGGTTGATTTCTGTAAGTCAATAAAGGAGCGGTTTACGACTTATGATTTTGAACATGACTTGAAGGCTGAAATTCATCGCCTTACCCAGGGTTTGGAAGTGCCTGTAGACGATTTTGTTACTGGGCTAATGACTTTAATAAGTAGGTTGTCGCAGCCCCTTCCCCTTATTGAAACTGTTGATATTGTGTATAGAAATCTAGCACCTGAGTACAAGTCTTTCATACGCCGGTCCAGTGTGTATAGTGTGGCTGACATTGTTGATCAAGGACGTGAATGCGAGTTCAATCGGCGCCTGCGCAAGTCATATGTACCCCCACCCCTCCCCTCTGACAGTTTGTTTCCAGAGACTGCATGCGCGCAATCCCAGATTCAGAGGACTGCGCACCCATCTTCAATATATCGTCAGGAGGACCGGGCAGTTAACCGTCCCCACTCGCATATTGTCGGGAGTATTCCCAATGCTACTTCTTCTGCGAATCCCGCTCCTCAGGATCAACAGTTACCTCGAAACCCGAACATGTATAACCGTATAAAATGTTGGAATTGTGATCGTTTGGGGCATCATTTTTATTCCTGCCGTGCGCCCTCTCGTGTGTTTTGTCACACATGTGGTCTTCGTGACGTGACGCACATAGCCTGTCCTAGATGTGCTTCGCGTCAGGGAAACGAGCATGGGTCCCCGGTTTAGACCCGCCGGAGTGGCCATGCAATGAAGTTCGCCGGGAAATGAACATTTCCACGACTGGAAACTTCTGTCCTTGGGTCCCTGTAAGTGTTAAGAAATTGTCGATACCCGCTTTACTGGATTCTGGTGCTTCACGTTCATTTATTCAGCGCTCCATCGCGGAACAGCTTCCTGTTACTCAGATTTGTCCACAAGATGGGGGTTTGAAATTTTATTCTGCGGTGAAGTCATCTATTTCTGTTTCTAGCGTTGTAACATGTCATATTAAGATATGTGGTTATTCTTGGGATTGGAACTTCCATGTGGTGGATGACTTATCTACGCCTATGATCTTAGGTTCTGATTTTATGCACAAAGCAGGGTTGAGGCTTGATTTTTCGGATCATTCCTTCAGTTTTTTGTTTAAATCCAAGGAGCGGTTTCATTTTAATACTTGTGAAGCGAGTGTTCCTTGTAATTTTTCTGGTATCTCTGCTGTTCTAATCCCTCCTACTTTATTCACGAGTCAACGTGACGCTTTATCTGATTTGGTGAATGAATTTCCAGATGTTCTCACGTCGGAACTGGGTTCCGCTATCGGCTACGAGTGTCATATTGATTTAACTGATGAGGTTCCAGTTAGGACGGCGCCATTTTCGTGCTCTCCACCCAAACTCATTGCCATGAGAGAATATATTGATGATCTTAAGGCACGCGGTGTTGTGAGTCCTTCTAAGTCTTCTTATGGTAGTCCAGCATTCCTGGTGCCTAAGAAAGAGGGTACTTTTCGTTTAGTAGTTGATTATCGTCGACTCAATTCTAAGGTGGTGTTCGACAACTTTCCCCTTCCAACTCTGGAGAGCGCTTTTCAGCATTTTCACGGGGCGAAGTACTATTCCGTCCTAGATTTGAATTGTGCATATTATCAAATTCCTCTCGATCCCGAGAGCCGTAAGGTAACTGCGTTCTCCACTCCGTTCGGCCTTTTTGAGTTCAATAAGTTACCCATGGGCATTTCTATCGGCGGACAAGTATTGAGTAGGGTTTTGGACGAGTTATTTGGAGATTTAAAGTATTCATCTGTGTTTAACTATCTAGATGACCTCGTGATTTACAGTCAGTCTTTTGAGGATCACCTGATCCATTTACGTGAAGTCCTATGTCGTCTTCGCAGAGCCGGACTCACTGTTAACCCGGACAAAATCTCTTTGGCTTCGAAGCAAATCAAATTTTTAGGTCACATTCTTTCGGATGGGGGCATAGAAGTGAACCCTGAGCGTGTGCAATGTATCCAAGAGTTCCCTACTCCCACGAATGTGAAAGCAGTCCGACGTTTTTTGGGAATGGCAGGCTTTTACAGTAGGTTCATTAAGGGCTTTTCGGACATTTCAGCGCCCCTGAATTATTTGAAGAAGAAGAATGTACGATTCGTGTGGGGCCCCGACCAGTGTCTCGCCTTTGAGAAATTGAAAGAATGTCTTTCTTCTGCTCCCGTCCTTCGAACTCCGGATTTTGGGAAAGATTTTATGTTACATTGTGATGCGAGTGATGTCGCAGTTTCTTGTGTGCTTAGTCAGCAGGTGAATGGTAATTTGGCACCCATCGCTTTTGCCAGTCGGATGCTTAATGATTGCGAACGCCGGTATTCCACTTTCGAGAAAGAA
Organism: Meconema thalassinum; assembly: GCA_946902985.2. Lineage (NCBI taxonomy): Eukaryota > Metazoa > Arthropoda > Insecta > Orthoptera > Tettigoniidae > Meconema > Meconema thalassinum. Next base: position 793,550,645 of record OX336390.1, read on the forward strand.
AGTCTGGCTGTCGTATTCGGCTGTGAACGTTTCAGATCTTTTCTAGAACATCGGCATTTCATAGTGTATACCGACAATGAAGCTCTGTCCTGGATGCGCTCGTATGTCAAAAAATTGGGACGTATAAATCGTTGGATTCTTCGTCTATCCTCTTTCAGCTTTGACATCATTCACGTCAGAGGCAGTGAAAATGTTGTAGCGGATTGTTTGTCACGCATGTTTGAGGAACCTCCTCCCATTGTTGAGATCCCCGAGCCAGTGAATCTTCTCCAACACATTCCATGGTCTTTTACTGACATCCGTACGTACCAAGCAGATGACCCATTTTGTGTCACATTGCGTGAAAAAATTCTCGGGAAAGATCCTGGTGTATCTGAGTTTTCATTGCGCAATGATGTTATAGTGCATACCGCTCCTCGATCTTCGAAATGTAGGATTTTTGTGCCAGAGAATATACGAAGTATGCTCTTGGCGTATTTCCATGAATCCTGTTTTGGATTACATTTAGGTATGACGAAGACTTTCCATAAAATCTCTCAGGAATTCTTCTGGCCTCATTTGAAAGCGGATGCTTTTGCTTTCGTCCGAAAATGCGTTACGTGTCAACGTTCTAAGCCAGCAAAGAATTCTCGCATTGGACTTCACCACGCTGACACGATGTCATATCCTAATGAGCGCCTGTTTATAGATTATTTTGGTCCCCTAGTTAGGTCATCTTCTGGTCATCAAGCTATACTTACTGTCGTTGATGGATTTTCAAAATTTGTATGGTTATTTCCTGTCAGGGAAATCACGACACGTACCACTGTTAGGCTTTTGACCAATCATATTTTTGGTGTTTTTGGTCCTCCAAAGTTTTTAGTGTCCGATAACGCGAGCGCTTTCCGGTCCAAGTCTTTTAGATCAATGTGTTTTTCTTGGGGAATTGATCATGTCTTTTTGGCACCCTACCACCCTCAGCCAAATCACGTTGAAAGGTTTCATCGTAACTGAAGGCTTGCTTGAGTGCGTTCCACAACGCAGATCAGTCACGTTGGGACGCAAATCTTCAGTTTTTCTCCTTAGGATTTAACACTGCTCTTCATGAATCGACGAATTCTACCCCTTCGGAATTGTTTTTAGGAAGGCGTATTGTATATCCACTTCAGCTTCAGTGGAAAATAGATTATCTGGCTGCGCCATCCCGCCGTACCTCAGTCAAAGAAAAATGGGAAGTTGCTGTACGGCAACTGAAAAGGGCACGAGATCGCGTGGCGTCTCGCTATAACAAGGGTAGGCAACCTGTTTGTTTTCAGGTGAATGACGACGTGCTAGTGCGCCTGCACCCACAGAGTTCGGCCAAGAATAAGGAGTCAGCTAAGCTAATGCTTCGCTGGAGCACGCCCAAAACTATCACTAGATTTTTAACACCTGTCACTGTTGAATTGATCTCCAAGGAGAATCCCACCGACGTATCCAGAGCTCACATGTCTCAATTGAAACCATTTATTGTGTAACCTTCTTATTTGTTGTGATTAATGTTGTCCTTTTTCTGCGTAGGTTAGCCAATCATAATTTGCTTATGTTATCCAAGGAAGCTAGTATTCATATGGCGTCTCCTTGACCTGCCTATTATTGAACCAATTTTGACCGAGGCAGAGTCAAGTACAAATTTACGAGCTCAAGAAAGAAAATAATACAAGAAGAAATAGGCCTACATACTCTGTGTAACTTAATATTTATTGTAAAAATATGTATTTTTGCGAATTCGGCCAGTAGAGAATTTATATTCTATAAATAATGGACACATTATATCGCTTCTTTGTTATTTTAATACGTCACTTTCATGATGGGTATAAGGAGAATGGCAGACTTCGGCGTCAAAGGGCGAAAGTCTTTTGTTTATGATTTTCGTCCGTGTCTCTATCTACTTTTCTTGTGATTGTAACGCGCAGGCGAACCGTAATACCATTATGACAAGCCCAGGGATCGTCAAAGGAACGCGCGCCTTTGGGGACCCCGAAGGAGTTCTGTCCTGATATTGCGATCGCCGAAGCGATCTGATTATTTTTATATATTACTTCATTTTATAACTGTATTCTTTCTGATATGGCTCAATTGCTTAAGTGACTGTTATATCGATCACCCTCCCCCCTCATATTTTGTGTACTGTTATAGTTGTTGACAAACCACCTGTGTGATAAGGATGTTGTGTATTTTGGAACACTTGGGACATGATTGATTTCAAAGCGGTGGTGCTTAGTGATGTAAAAAGAAAAATCTTTTATTATTATATAAAATTTTTCTTTTGGGGGGTGGTGTGGATCCTGAGCCATGTTTAACATCTCTCATTTCTTTATTTTCTTTGGCGGCCATCCCGGTAGACTCAGACGCCATGTGAGATACTTTCTGTCCGGACGTGCCTTGAGGCTCTCCGCCTTATTATTTAAAATGTAATGTTTTCCTTTTTATTTAACATTGTTATTATGCCGAAGCCTTCCATTTACTCATGTAAGTAATACATCTAACCTTGTGTCCACTATGCTCATTTCCTAAATTTAACCTTTCTTTTTGATCTTCGTCGTGTGCTTGGATTTGCTGTGGAACCAATCGTAATGGCGGTCTCCTGTTTTATTTTGTTTGAGTCTTCGTTTAACCTTTTATTTGTGCCGTGAAATATATCTGCGAGTGATTTTGTGAGTGTATGTTTTTCTTGCTGCCAGGTGCATTGATGCTGTTTTGATTGGGCATATCTTCGAATGGGTCTCCCGTGGTTTGTGGACGTTGGCGTTTCGACCATTCTCCCAACACGAGGCATGACACCATATATTTTAGCCCTTATGTTTTCCCTTCATTCCATGCTTCGGGCAACTGGATCACGGCGGTAACTTTAAGTAGGCCTTACCGTATTCAGCTCGAACTCGGAACGTAAGTTGGGGACTATATAGGTTTAGCATATTTTGCAAGACTACCTACAAGCACGAGTTGCTTTGTGTTTTATTACTGCATCGTCGGCTAGCATTTTGTGTGTTTGATTGCGTGTATGTATCATGATATATTTCACGGACACTTGACGTCATTTGTTTCTCCTTGTAGTATCTTTGGTTTTTGCATTTCTTTTCTCTGGGGACTGCCAGCTCGATCGCATCCCCATTGCTCGCCACAGCCTTTGCGACACGCACACAGCCTCTTGTTTTATCTTTGCTATGCTTGTTATTTGTGGTCGTCATGACAACCATCCATCTCTAGGCTGAGAAGTGATTGTTGTTGACCAGCGACCGGCTCGATTGCCTCTTGATCTTTTACTTCCTCCCTTTTTACATCGCTTTCACCTAAGTGAGCACAGGTATGAATTTAATTTGTTAACGTTATTTACTATCGTAAGTTATTTATTGTTATTTATATTTATCTTCCCCGTTTGAAAGTGACTTTATTTGACCCCTAGGTGAAGGGTATTCTTTTTTGTGGGTGTTATTCTGGCCGGGTTTCTTTGTGTGTTCGGTTTCAATTCATTAAATTTCCATTTCTTTATCCATGTGTCTTATTTAGTAGTGTTTGGCGATCGGGCTGCTCTCTCTCTCTCCCTCTTCAAACCTAGGCCTAACTTATTCTAGCTTTCTAGCACCAGGAGGGTATTCCTACCACTCGTCGTGGGACCACCTTCACGGAGTCTGGAGTCGCTCGGCACATCTGGCCTGCAAATACGGGCCCAGCACAGGTCAGAAATTAACATCCATTTCCACTGCGTACTCCTTTCTTTTCTAGTTGGTTCCAGTGATGCAGCTAGGAGGCACGCCAAGAATATGTTTATTTTAAGAGGGCGGTGCAATGGCAAAAGCGAGGATTACCTCACGTTCACATATTTCTGTGGCTGGAAGAAAAGCTAAGGCCTGAAGACATCGACAAAGTGATCAGTGCTGAGATTCCTGACCCAAATCTTGACCCTGCTCTCCATGAAATTGTCAAGGCAACCATGATCCACGGTCCATGTGGAGTTCTCAAACAGGAGTTCGTCTTGAATGGTGGAAGGAGTATGCACCAAGAAGTACCCCAGACCACTCATCAAGGAAACCCAAACCGGGGAAGATGGGTATCCCAAATATCGCAGGCTGCCCACTTCGGAGGGTGGGGAAATTGACAATAGCTGGCTGGTACCCTATAACCCCGTCCTACCTCGCACCTTCTCAGCTCATATCAATGTTGAGTACTGCAACTCTGTAAAGTCAATAAAATACTTTTTCAAGTATGTTAACAAAGGTTCCGACCAAGCTACTTTTAGCATCGGAGAGTTTGACGAAGTTGCGAGATATGAATCAGGACGCTACAACAGCAGCTCAGAGGCAGCCTGGCGCATATTCTGCTTCCTCATACATGAACGCTATCCTTCGGTCATGCAACTTTTGTCCATCTCGAGAACGGCCAGCTGGTTTACTTTAATGAAGACGACGTTCGTGATCAGTTTAACAGCCCTCCAAACACAACTCTTCTTGATTTCTTCGAACTATGCTGATCCGATAAATTTGCTTCAACACTTTTATATTGTGATGTTCCATCCTATTTCGTTTGGAAAGGTAATACGTTTTGTAGAAGGAAACAAGGAAAGCCAATCCCAGGTTATCCTGGTTTGAAAAAAGATCAGACCCTTGGCAGAGTTTACACAGTTTCTCCCTGGTAATGCTAATGCTATTAACTCCGCCTCCTTTTACATAAAATCCCTGGCCCTCAGTCTTTTACTGGCCTCAAAACCGTGGCAGGGGTGGTTCAACCAACATTTCAAGCGGCATGTAAAGCACTTGGCTTGCTACAGGATGATGCGCACTGGGACCGCACACTAGAGGAGCGTCCACCACCGACTCTCCCCACAAGATGTGCGAGCTGTTTGCCATCTTACTGGTGTTTTGTCAAGTGAGTGATCCCATCATGCTCTGGAAAAAACACAAAGACAGCCTCGCGGAAGATGTGATGAGAGAGGTTCAGAGGCAGAGTGCTGATGTCAACCTGATCATGGGCGTTATCTACAACAGGTGTCTGGTGCTTCTTGAGGATTTAGTACTAAAAATGTCTGATCAACAACTAGAACGCTTTGGACTTCCGTCGCCTTCTAGAGAACAAGACTCCGTCGTAGTTCACCAAGAATGTGTCAGTGAACTATCTTACGACACAATTAAGTTGTCCAAAATGGTTGCTGATAATGTTCCAAAATTGAACAACGAGCAGAGATTGGCCTATGACGAAATAGTTCGAAGTGTTGTTTCAGAATGTGGTCAGCTCTTTTTTCTAGATGCACCTGGCGGAACTGGCAAAACCTTCCTGATTAATCTCCTGCTCAGTACATTTACAAGTCTACAGAACATTGCCATCACAGTCGCCTCCTCGGGTATTGCAGCAACCCAACTGGATGGTGGAAGAACTGCTCATTCTGCTTTCAAGCTCCCTCTTAACCTCAGTCACGCTGCATCTGCCCTTTGTAACATCTCTATAGTAAAGCCATCATTACTTCCGACTTGACGTTTCAGTGTTACCCTAGGGTTATCTAGCGGTCATAAGGAATATCACTTTAACCAGACAATAACAGGCAGCCATTCATATCGATATATCACGACAAATTGAGTTTCGTTCGCGATGTCACGATTTAGCGAACGAAACCTCTAACCTAGCACTGAAACGTCAAGTCGGAAGTAATGATGGCTTTACTATAAGAAAAGTGGCACAGCTCGCGTGCTGAGAGAGACAAAATTCATTGTTTGGGATGAATGCACGATGGCGCACAAAGGAGGAGTCGAGGCATTGGACAGAACACTTAGAGACATTAGGGGTAACAACCAACTTATGGGTTGAGTCACAGTACTTCTTGCCGGTGACTTTAGACAGACCCTCCCTATTATACCCCGTGGAACACGGCCTGACGAAGTAAATGTCTGTCTAAAATCGTCTTACATATGGCCCAAAATCAGATCAATTCCCTTCATTGTCAACATGCGCGTACACCTCCATGGTGATTTTATGGCTGACGAGTTTTCCCGTCCCCTTCTAAGCATTGGCGATGGAAAGTTGGAGGAAAATGACGGAAAAATAATTATTCTAGCTCAACTGTGCAAAATTGTTGACAGTTTAGAGAATTTGATCGGCAAGATCTATCCCAAAGTGTTTGTAAATTCCAACCTTGATAATTCATGGATGGAAGAAAGAGCTATTCTTACCGCAAAAAATGACTCTGCTGATAGTATAAATATCGCCATCCTTAAGAAGTTATCAACAACAAAAATGGTATACGAATCAGTAGACTCAGTTGTAGAGGTTGAAGATGCAGTTGATTATCCTGTGGAGTTTTTAAACACTCTTAACCCGCCCGGAATACCGCCTCATGTCCTGATCCTCAAGGTTGGTGCTCCTGTCATGTTATTGCGCAATCTAAACCCTCCTAAACTCTGCAATGGAACCAGGCTGCAGGTTAAAGCTCTGCATAAATTTGTGATTGAAGCCACCATATTTACAGGTGTTGGCCAAGGCGAAACTGTCTTCATACCCCGCATTCCTCTAATCCCATCAGACTACCATTTTCAATTCAAACATCTGCAGTTTTCTTTGCTACGCCATGACAGTTAACAAGGCTCAGGGGCAGAGTTTAAAAGTAGCTGGTGTGGGGAAGTGACTGTTTCGCACATGGTCAACTGTACGTGGCATGCTCCAGAGTCAGTTCTTCTGGTGGCTTAGTCATTCTGCAGCCTAAGAGAAAGACCAGAAATGTAGTTTACCGAGAAGTGCTTGGGCGTTAAAAAACACTCTCGATAGACATGGCAGTAGGTTAGGGGACCTGCCTTAAATCAAAGCTCCCCGTCGTATATTGCAACCGATTTTCAATTTCAACGCTCCATGTTGCCGTGATTATCTTCCACTACAGGAACAATCAATATAACTAATGTTATAACGGGATTCCAAATGTTATTGCGGGCGAAGCCGCGTGTAACAGCTAGTATATATATATATATTAATGTTTAAGATGCCAAAGCCCTCATGAAGAAAGCTGGTGGGAAATGTTTTTCATGGCCTCTTTAATACAATTTGCCTGAATTAATGAAGTTAAATTTTAAATAGCGGAAAAGCTGATAATTTCAAGCGAGGCGCGACATGGCTCAGAGTTGCGCTCCGTCTGGGCAACGCTGTACAGCTTTCCTCGTATCGGCTAGCTGAAGGTCCATGACATTCTATCCCGTGCAAATACAAATTTATTTTAAAGCCTAAGTGTAATGGATCTGATGATGATCGCTTGACGATCGAAACTGGTCATCCAAGTGTATTTATTAATCTCAAGTACATTTTTTTCAGGATTAGGGAATAACCTATCTCATTTGGGTACAATCGTGTGGGCCGACTGAAAAGCATCAAACTTTCGTTTACTAAGGCAACACTGAAAATGGCTTCAAACACCATAATAATACAACCTGATTGAAAATAAGTGAAATCATTTACGTATATCACATCCATATAATAAAGTTTACAACGCGATCAATTATGCAATTTTCCAACCACCCCGAGCCGAGAAAAAGTTGCCTTACAAAATGATAACTTGTTTTCTTGGAGACATAATATTCTGAAATTAATAGATCATCTATAAAACATTTGGAATTAGGGTAATCAGATGACGGGTGTGTGAGAAATGAATTCTTAAAGTTGACGCGGGTTGAAACGGGCACATTTTGTGCACCAAATGCGATTTTAAAAATATCTTGCCTTGCTTAGTCGTAATTCCTTTATTCTACCAAACAGTCTGCTATTCCCCCGTCCCCCGTTTCCCGCCGAGGCACCACCAACTGAGTAGAGGCACTTTGAACTTTGTCCCTTTACCACGACAATCCGAAAATGTGCTTTTTCCAATTATTATTTCTGAGCCCCGGCTTAAAATTGAAGTAAGAAGCTGTGATACACACCACACTAAATCATTACTCCTGCCGGGAAAAATCACGATTTTTTTTTTCGAGCTCGGCATTTGGTGTGTCATGTTAACCCAAATCGGTGGAGCACCAACATTTCATGTTTTGTATTCATATTCTGATTGTATTTTAATTAGAAATAATGAATAAAAACCATCATATTCTTTTAAATATAGCGTTAGGCCTACATTACCGCGTTATTTCAAGCTTTAAAGCCTTACACTAAAAATAACAAAAGAACATCCCCCTTCCCACGTTTGCGAGGAGCTTTACGCCCCTGCACAGCTATTTTATATTTAATTTTAGGGCCTTAAGAAGCAAATGCAGAAGAGAACCGCAGATCGAAGTCTCAGGGCCCAATCTCGCTCTCCATGACTGACAACCACCATAATAACATGGGTTATCAGAAAAAATGCATACACTTAAATGCATATACGGGGATAATGACCAATATGCCCAATACCCTAAACTAAATGATACAAAAAACGTTTTTACGTAAATTCAGTGGCGGCTGGCGGATAATTGTTCTGGGTGTTAAATATTTTCATTAAGAGGGCGAAGGGGGTAGGGTAAAAGACTGTTTGATATCAGAGAAAACTGTATTCAATTGCGCGGTAAAACGGATGTACCTCATTCATCACGAATGCCGCAGTTCAGAGAACATCACATTGTCATCGGAGTAAATGGATTATAAGTTGATGATGATGAGCAGGTGCCATCAAGTCGGCGTCGACTCCTAGCGACTGCATGGATGGACTGTCTCCATATGATTCGGTCTTCAGCCAATAGGTACTTCAGATCCTTCACTGGCATAGGCTATTCATTTTGGATTTGATGGAGTCGATCCATCTCAATGCTATATTAAAACCTTCACGAGAACAAAACAACGTAAGTTATATACGAGGGCGAGAAAGAACCGCGGTGTCTCAAGTACGCACAAATTACATTGCAAGATATCGGCAGTAGACGGAGCATCTCGGATGCCTCCGACCGCACCTCGGCTCCCTTGTAACAATCAGCGGGCAACGACTAGCCGAGTTAACTGTTGGGGTAGGGCTTACTCGGTCTAGCATCTCCGCCATACCCATCACTATTGAGATCTGGTCGGTGCTTCGGCCTTTCAACGACCAAACGGACGAGCGCTCCTAGACAGTTGGCACGCTTCGGTTCCTCAGAAAGTTCACAGTAATTTACTACATGGGCGCCCGCAGGGGGTTCTTGAAAATTAAACGATATGAAGATCAGACTGAGAACGAAGGTTTTTTGCAAAAGTGCTTACAGTATTCTAATTAATTTTGTGCTAAATATAAATACTTCAGATACCTTCCGTCGGGTGCAACATTAAATAGTGGTAGTGGGCGCATTAAGCCTGTCTGGCACACCTCAGAAATCCGAATTTTTTTAAATTACAATATTTGATGAAGAATAGTTTTGATACTATCAGTGAATACACTCATTCGTTCTATACGTATTACGTAATGGTGCTCGATCAGGCGCAATCGGCCTGACAGATCACTTTTGCAACAACAGCAAATGTGTAGGAGGGTCATTGAAAAACTAGCCGATATGGACTTGAATGTCATGTGGAAAGAGGTAACTACTGAAAGGTGGAAGCAGGACGAATAGAATAATATAGTGTTATCACTCAACGAGTTCATGCGCGCCCCGCTCTTGGCGAGCACTAGCGGCGCAGACCCCCAACGCTACATAGTCAGCTGTTCAAAACTGGAATACGTCCCGGCCTAAAAAACCTCTTTACGAAGACCCTGGTTACGGTCATTACAGCACATTACTTGTTTCGACTTATGAATATTACTTTCAAAGAGTTATTATTAATATTCTCAGTCCCCATGTAGAAATATATTTTAAAACCCTCCGTTAGTCGCGAATGGTTCGTTTCAGTTTTAATATCAAGCAAACAGTTCAAGTTATGATCATATTGTCAAGGGACATATTACACCATACCTTCGTAAGCATTTTTCTTTGAGTTGTGGAATGACGAGCCTACAAATAACTCTACACGTGTAACTCTAGTCATGTTGGATTGCCGATTGGTAACCCCAGGGCACTCAATGATGTAATATGCTGTCAGTGAGTCATCAGTGAGTTGCAGGTGTGCTGATATAGCGATTATATACACACACACACACACACACACACTATACACAAACACCCAAATACAGTACATAGACTATATAACCACGATATCACAGCCCTAAAATTAGAGGCAACAAAACAACACAAATGAAGTAAATTACTCACCAAAACTAGCTTGAGGCCACTTTCGAAAGTTTACGAGTAGACTTAGCAGATTTCCGAGCTTGAAGATCTCTGCGGATTTCTCTCGCTCTGAAGAAGAATCGACACTTTAAATAGTGGTATACTAGTTTAGGAATAATGTCCAAAGTATGTTCAATACAACAGCCAGCCCCTGATGGCACAACTGAAATGGTCTCAATCGAATCAAAACACTCGTAAAAAATGTCACCCCACATCGACCTAGATGAGCTCAGTTTCTCATTGATTTTCCTTTCAGTCTGGAAAAGAATGTCACACACACTTTTGGAGGGACGTGTTAAAAACTTCGTGCCACTATCGGATCCGTAATCTTTTATTTCCGTAAGAGCTGAAGAACGACTTTCACTTTCGTCACGGAGAGAACGGACACAGGATAAACACTTAATAAATTTCGAAGATTGCCTAATAACATACCCGGCCACATGATAAACTAAACACTTTTCAATAGAAGCATGGGGAACTGGGTTCAACTCCGGCACAGCACTTTCCCAATCTTCAATATTTAAACAGTCTTGTTTAACGATTTTGCTTATTATGGAAGTTTCCACTGATTTATTTACAGTCTCGTTGCGCACTTTCACATTTCGGGCCAACATTCGCATTTGGTTTACAAAGGACGTTAGTACTAATTCCCTTTTCGGCTCACAATTTCCTCCAGAGGATAGTGCTTGCTTCACAGGAACGTAGACACATTGTAGTAAATGTAAATGAAGAAAATCAATCGTGGATGGATGGTCATCCGAACTGAGCGAACGCATGATTCCAAAGTGTCGCTCCAAAGGATCCTGAGTGAGTTTTCCTGTCTGTACATACGCATATCCTCTTCCCCAAAGCCATTCACTCATCTCTAATGTACTTTGAATAGTTACCATTAAGGATTCCATAGTCCTAGACGAGGCAAACGTGTTGTCTGTAGATTTTAGTATTTGAAGAAAATTTAGGAGAGTTCTGTGGGATGATGAGTTTTTATAAAGAGCCTTACAAGGTATGAATGCATTGAGTGCATCAGAAACATTTTTCAAGTCACTTGTAAATGCCTCAGTGTCCTCACTGCCTACAAATCCTGTCAGTCCCATTTCTCGATAAAATCGTAGACCTTTGGCGACACTATCGCTCAACAATTGAAATGCGAGCCTGGCATTCATTCTTTGAAAGGAGGAGGGATCTAAATGATCTGTTGTCAGCTTGGGGCAAGCTCGAAGTCCTGCGTACCCAGAAAGATCTTCCTTAAACAATTCCCTATAAAAGCTGAATTTGATTTTATTTCCATTGTACGATAGTTCTACTTCATCGTGGAAAAAGTTTCTGATACATTTTAATCTTTCTTCGGCTTTTCCCAATTAATTAGGGTCGCCGGAGCCAACCAGGCTCATTTTGGTTTTGGCCGGGGATTAAAGGCCGGATGCCCTTCCTGACGCCACGTGATTTTCCAGGTGAAAATTCCACCCCGCTTTCACCGGGATTCGAACCCCGGCCGTCCGGGGGAAAGGCGAGAAGCTAATCCACTGCGCTATCACGCTCCCCTTCTGATACATTTTAATATATGCACAAAATCTGAAAAAGCCCAGATCTTCCGTTTCACATCTGCTGGATTCAGAATATTGCATTGAGCTTGATTTTTCTTCCCACTAATTCCTAAAGATTTCCAGGCTTTTTTTATTTGACTGACTACCGTCACAGGTGAAACCTACCACTCTAGCCCCAGCCGCCTCTAGCTGCATTATAACATGTATTAGAATTTTAGCAAGGATATCTCCTGGAATTGCATTTCTGCTTGCATAAATGGCTATAGGTTGAATCCAGTTCTGTAAAAAATGTACAAACATAAAAACTAATGCATGATTTGCCATCTGATTTCTTTGACAATCTGGTGTGAGTTCACCTAAATCGACTAAGCCATCTACTTTCAGTGAAGAACCATTAAATTGAATCTCTTCTCTTAGCTTAACCTCATCGAATATAACTACCCCATACCATTTATTCTCGTCCATTTCATCATTGAAATAATTGGAAATAGCACTTATACAATGGGGATTTACTCCATAGGGACATATAAGTCCTTTGCAGAGTTTCCTCAAATGGCTTTCTGAGGGAAGAGGTAACAGGTTATGCCGCAGACAGTATCTGTATCCTTTAGGTGATTTTATTCTAAGCAATAAACTCTCTAAAAGAAAATCACTACTGCATCTCATACCATGGGGAGATTTTACTTGACATTTCTTTAACATTGTGTCTATAATAATTTTTTGCTTTTTGCTAAGAAATTTACAATCTTTAAATTGAACTTCAGTGTTGTTAATCTGTCTCTGTAGGACATTAATCTTAACTTGGCTGAGGGCAGAATACATTTTGCTCGCATTAAATTACGATTTGCATTCTTTAGTCGCCTTTTGAGAGACAATATTGTATTTTCGGCATCAGTAAGAGAACTAGGTTGGCCCTGAATCTGACTACAACTAGGATGACTTTGAACTTCACCGCTTGCTGTTGGAATAATTGTTGCACTCATATTGTGATTCTTGTTTCTTGTCCCCTTGATGCTGCCTTCATTCCGTTTCCTACTGGGCACCTTTCTTGATTTTAACTCAGTGGATAGATATTTCGGTGAATTTGGAAAAATGTGAGGTACTGATCCTGGTTTTAATTTCCACTTGACACGAGGAAGTTCCACTTTCTCACCATTCACTACGAAACAGTACCTTTATAATTAAATCTTCCGAAAAATGCAATGAATAAGCAATACAGACAAAATACTGTCTAGCAGGCCAGCCAACCCCTAGAATATTACTTAAACACAATTTTCTGTCTTCTGAATTAATGACGACGCACTGAATTACTGTTTTACTTCCAAATTGTTGTAAATTAACGTAAATGCAATTGGATTAAAGCCTGTATCACACGACACTCGCTAGCATGGAAGATGTTGTAATCGCAGGTATAAAATCCTGTATGATTCTGTTCATCCTCGTCCGTACACCTGCTTTTATGGCTGAAGTGTATCACACGCTAGCATTTCGTGCGCCAAGTTGTAAGAAATAAAACATGGAGGACGGTTGTCGTTTGGGGGTAGAATTTACAGTCAATTCGCATTATTAACGCAAAGCGGTCGTGAAATTTGCTTTAAGTACATTTGAAAACATGCCTGATACTGAATGACTGCATTCCAATCAATATTTAAGATCTTACCTTGCCTTACCTAGATGGCCACTCAAATCTAAGCAGGTTTTTGGCCTCGCCAACAGCACGGCGCCATCTTTCTCGATCATCCATTATGTCCTCCGTGACTCCGATTTTTCTCATATCTTTTTGAACTTGGTCCCACCAGCGAAGTTTCGGTCGTCCCAATGGTCGCCTTTCGCTGGGTACACCTTCCAAAACTGCCCTTAAATTCAATTCTCTACTTCTTCTATGTACATGACCGGCCCAGCGCAGTCTTTGGCTTTTGGCACGGGCCACGATATCCGGTTCTTTGTAGAGATCCCGCAATTCCTTATTTGTTCTAATTCTCCACTGGCCATTTTCTACTATCGGTCCGAAAATGCGTCGTAGTATTCTATTTTCAAAAGTTACTAATTTCCTTTCAGTTTGCTTGGACAATACCCAGGTTTCTGAGCCATACGTGACAACAGGAAGTATAATGCTTTTATAAATTCTCACTTTAGTTTTTCTAGATATAATTTTACTCTTTAAGAGAATTTGCAGAGACCAGTAGCTTTTGTTGCCACTGAGAATTCTTGATTTTATTTCTGTTTCTTCCATATTATTCTGGTCTATGATAATCCCCAGATATCTGAACTCAGTACATCTGTGAAAAGCGTATGAAGCAACTGTTAAGGGGTTTTGTACTTGTGCTGCATTTTTTGAGCACACATTTTTATTCACTGACAGAAAACATGTACATATACAGATGTTGTATCAAAATACAGGGTGAATCCCACATAAGATCAACTTGTGCGTGGGCTTCATGAACACAATTTCTTAATTTATTTGCAACATGGTATTTGACTGATAATAGTAAGAAAAGTTTATAGTAAAGGCATTAATTAAAAGGATACTAAAATAAAAGAAGACGATACATTACTTATTTGTGACTGAGTTGGTGTAAATATGTTGGTGAAAATTTATAAGTTCATTTACTTTATCAAAGTTACTAAGCAGCTATGTAAAAAGCCTTTTCTTCAGTATATTCAGGGTGTTATTTGTCACATTCACTGGCAATATATTGTATATCCTAGTGCTAAGACAACTTAAATTCCTTTGGCCAAGTAGTGTGTTTCGACGAGGGATATGTATTCCAGTTCTGTCTTGAAGTCTAGTGCACATTTTAAGTTGTTGTCCATTGGAGAAGAGCTTCATATTTTTATGTATAAATATGATTGATGACTGTACAAATAACTGTCGTATATTAAGCACCATACTTTGTTTATACAGTTCACATGTTGGAAATGTTGGTGGCTTTTTGTACATAGCTTCTAGAATGAAATTCTGGCAGGTATTTACCTGAGCCAAATGTGAATCAAGTATTCCACCCCAACCATTTATTCCATATTGTAGTTGTGACTGGACTAAGGCAAAATATACAGTTCTCAAGACTTTTGCTGACAAGATATTTCTGATTCTGTAAAATATATAAATTAACTTTTGGAGTTTATTGGCCAATTTTGATGCATGCATATTCCATTTTAAATGACTATCTATAATAATCCCTAAATATGTAGCATTCATTGACTTCTGTAGGGTATAGCAGTTGCATCTTTCGCCATTGTTACAATTTGGTGTGTGGATCTTCAGTGTTAAATTGTCTGTGGGTTGTAATGCTTTGTTGTTTGAGAATCATAGGTATTGTGTTTTGGTTTCATTTAAGGTAAGGAGGTGGTTTCTTAGCCATTTTTGGACTGTAGCAAGGGTTTCTTGGGTTCTATTAAAAGTGTCCTCCCAAGTTGTTCCTGTGACTGTGACGACACTGTCATCAGCATATGAGGTAATCATCGCATTACAGTTCAGCTCACACAAATCGTTAATATATAACAGAAAGAGAATAGGACCTAAAACTGTTCCTTGGGGAATTCCAATTTTTACTTCAGCACTTCTACTGAAGTGCTTTGATTCGTACCTTTTGAATTCTGTTAAAAAGAAAACTTTTTATTAGTTCTTGAGGGGTACCACGAATACCCTCCTTTTCCAGTTTTCTAATGAGTATATTGTGGTCCACGGTGTCAAAGGCCTTTTTTTTAATCCAGGAACACAGAAATTGTTCTTTTAGAACCATCGATGGCTTTATACAAATAATCAGTAAGGGAGAATATCGCATCTTGAGTACTAGTGTTTGGTCTAAACCCAAACTGATTTGGTGACAATATGTTGAACTTATTCAGATAGTTAAGTAATCTGGTTTTGATGCATTTCTCTAGTAGCTTAGAGAGGTGGGTTTTGAGGGAAATTGGTCTATAGTTATTTAACTCTCTTTTATCATCTGATTTATAGACTGGGATTATGATGGCAATTTTGAATGAGTCTGGAAATTGCCCCTTTGTTAGTGATAAATTAAAAATATGGTGCAGTGGTAGTAGAATTTCTGAACTAATTATCTTAATTGTTTTACTAGAGATATTATCATAGCCATTTGCTGAGTTATCTTCTAGAGCAGCTATGTGGTTTGTTGTTTCTGATTTTGTTATGGGTATAAAAAGATAGACTGAGGTTGAGATTTTGCAGTGCTAACAAGTGCATTTGTGTTGTCAGGTTCCTTTCTTGTATTACTTATCTTTTCAGAAAGTTCTAAACCTATGTTACTAAAATAGTCTACAAATTTGTTTGCAATGGCAGCTGGTTGGGATGTTTCTTGTGAGTCTCTGATAAATATGCTGTCAACAGCTGAAGATTTATTTCCCTTCCTACATGTTATATCATTAATATTTTTCCAAAGGACTTTAGAATTATTGTTTTTGACATAATTTGTTTGGAATAGTACCTTTCTTTTGCTATTTTAACAAGCCTGTTTATCCAGTTTCTGTACAATTTATGTTTATTAAAAGTTTCTCGGACCTCATCACTGTTTGGGGATCTCTCCCTTTGTTTAACAATTTTCTGATGTAATTTATCTCTTATTCTAATAGAAGTTAAAATTCCAGTTGTGATCCATGGAGTATTTTTTTTAAATTTTGATCTTACGTTATTTATGGTAGTAGAGTGTTCATATATGTATTGAGTCAGTAATTTAATGAAACTATCAGCTGCTTTGTTAGTATCATGTTCATTTATGATGGATTCCCAAGTTTCCTTAGTTAAGGATTTTTTTAGAGTTTCATAATTTATTCTTACATATTTCAAAGTATGTTCTCCTGTTTGTGGAGTGTATTTTTGAGATTTATTTTGTATGAGAAATGTAGGACTGTGATCTGTGATACTGGTATGCAGAACAAAAGGGTCAAAGTTGCTGTTTCTGTGGGACTTAACATGTATGTGATCGATACATGTTCTGGATTTTGGGGTTATTCTAGTTGGTGAGTTTATGTACGAAATGAAACCATTTGCATGTAATACATTTAAATACTCATTTTTAATATTTTGGGCATATTGCCTTTTAGGATTTAAAATATCAATATTTATATCTCCTATTAATATACTGTGTGTAGCTGTGAGCAAGTGTTGGAGAGTATTTCCTAGTTCTTCTATGAATTTCTTTGGGCTTGTGGAGGGTGATCTGTATATAGCAAGTATCATGTATCTTTCTTTATTATATATGAAGGTGAGTAGGCTAGCATTTGCAGCTTTCAGTGTTTTTACAGTAGATATTGTAATATTTTGAATGAGGTTTTCATTCACATATATCTTTATGCTGTCATGGGTAGAATTTTGAGGTGGTATGAAGTACTCATTATATCCTAAAATAGCAAATGGTATATCCTCAATGAGCTGAGTTTCAGACAGTATAATGACATCTGGTTTATGATCAAGTTGATCGAGCATAACTAGCATACTTTCAAAATTTGTTATCATGCCACATATATTTAGGTGCATGATTTTAATTCCCACAGTAAAGCTAATTAATTTGTTCAAGTCTTGAGTACTGTTTACAATGTTTGAAGTAATATCTTGGAAATTAAGGTCTACTTCGTTATCTGATGTCATACCGTAAGTTAGTTGTTTTATTTCAAGTTACTTCCATAATTACTTTATACTCACTTAGAAACAGAATTTCATGAAATATTGATTGATCACTTGGCTCAGGCAAACAAACCTTCAGTTTCCTTGATTCCCATGTGTTAATATTTGAAAGAAAAATAGCACAGTAGCGCCACCTGGTGAAATAGACATGTACAATAAAGAAGAGAAAAAAAAAGACGAGTCAGTGCAAAGTCTGTGCGTGTTCGCGTGACATGTGACAAGCATCTCAAAAGATGATTTGTATTTTGTATTGTATTTCTCACTTGATAAATAAAGTTTAACATTAAAACTAACAGGTTATGGACCCAGGCCACGTGTAAATGGTATTATCTCGTGAGTGGATCCGAAGCTGAGCGCCTGTGGAACACGTGCTGTATTTTTTGTGAGTAAGGATAACCTCAAAATGGCAGCCGGCAGTGACTACAAAGTTCAAGTGGATAAACTTGAAGGACCTGAAGACTGGGCAAAGTGGAAATGGCATGTGTTGATGGTTTTGCGGTCGTATGAACTGGAAAATATTGTTGATGGTTCGAAAAAGTGTCCTGTGTTGCCGGCAGATGCAACTGCGCAACAAAAAGCGGCATATAAGCAGTGGTTGAAAGAAGACGCGAAAGCGGCCAGTTTGCTAGCAGGTGCGCTAGGAAAATCTGTTGCCGAGCTCGTGTTGACGTGCACCAATGCCAGTGAAATTTGGACAAAATTGAGCGCACGGTTCGAACGAAGCAGTACGCAGCGACTGAACATGTTGATCGAGTCATTCTTCCGAGTGACACGTGACGACAAGGAGGACATCAGCACCCATGTCGCGAAGTTACAGAAGCTTTATCAGGATCTGAACGACGAACTACAAAAGCACAACGAAAACACGTTATCTGAAAGGATTTTGAACGGTCGAATTTTATCCACGCTGGGAAAAGAATATGATAATTTCAAGGATGTGTGGGACACGATTCCGACGGAAAATCAAACTGTGAACTTGTTGATTGAAAAATTGTGCACGATTGAACTGCGTGACCAAGGAAACGTGGAATCGACTGCGTTTGTGGTACGTAGTGCTCCCAAGAAGCATTCCCAGTATGGCAGTGGCAAAGGCAGTGCTGATGACAAGTCGAAGAAAAATGTTCAACGAGTAAAGCAGAAGTTTCCATGTTTCAAATGTAAGGAATTGGGCCATTGGGCAAGTGAATGTCCAGTGAAGAAGAAAGAGGGTGACACTAGAAACAAAAATAAGGAGAACAATGCTTCGTTTCTGACACATGCGATGAGTGCGTTAGACGGCGACTTTGTTCAAGCCGACGAGTGGTACTGCGACAGTGGCGCCACAAATCACATCACCGCGAACAAACAGTATTTTACAACATACGTCAGGTTTGCTGCTCCAGAGAAGATTTTGCTAGGAAAACGAGGTGTGAGCATGCTAGCTCACGGCAAAGGAACTGTAAACATTCAAGTGCGGCTGAACAACGCTTGGTTAAGTGCTGAGATGACTGAAGTTTTGTATGTTCCCGATGCAATGGCTCATCTGTTTTCTGTGAAAGCTGCTGCAAGGAAAGGTTTTTGTGCAAGACTTGACGACCTAACTGTTAGAATTGAAGACAAGGTTACTGGAAAGGCGATGATGGCTGGACGTGTGATTCATGGTCTGTATGTACTTGACATGCGCGTCGTGAAACCGGCGCAACCCATTCAAGTGAATTTAGCTACATCGTCGGACAAACTGCAGATCTACCATGAACGATTTGGTCATCAACACAAAGCGCATGTCAAGAATGTACTGAAGCAGATGAACATCAATGTAGACATGTGTAAAGAGGATTTCTGCGATGGATGTGCACTGGGAAAAATGCATCGACTGCCATTCAAGACACGAATGAATCGACCAACAGCCACCGGTGAACAAATCCACGCCGATGTGAATGGACCAATGTCTACTGAATCTCTTGGAAAGGCACGCTACTACGTATGTTTCAAGGATGATTTCAGCAAGTTTCGACGAGTTTTCTTTTTAAAGCACAAAAGTGAAGTGTACACCGTTCTGGAACAGTTCCTGAATGAAGCCAAAACAAATGGACACGTCGTGAAGCTGTTCAGGTGTGATGGAGGAAAAGAATTTGATAACAAGAAGGTTTCTGAACTACTAGCAAGCAGAGGCATAGAACAAAGTATTACTACGCCATACACACCACAACAAAACGGAGTTGCGGAACGTGAAAATCGGACGATTGTGGAGTGCGCAAAATCTATGCTGAATCCCAGCAAGTTAACGAAAAAAACTTTGGGCTGAAGCCTGCAACACTGCGGTGTACCTCCTGAATCGCACTGGGAAGTCATCGATTGAAAACAAATCTCCCTATGAATTGTGGTATGGACGACCAGTGGGAAGTTTCAGTCATCTGAAGATCTTCGGAACAGAATGCTACGTGCATATCGACAAGAATTTTCGCTCAAAGTTCGACAACAAAGCTGTTTTTGGACATCTGGTTGGGTACGTGAACGACAGGGATGGATTTAGAGTCTGGATTCCAACTCAGGGAAAGGTTGTTCTAAGCCATGATGTGAAATTCAAACCTGAAGTTGTCTGCAATCTGCGCGCCAACGCCGGAAAGGTTGAAGTCACGCTTGAAGAACGTGTGGAGAGGAATCAGTCTAATTCATCGTCTGATGTAGGCCTACAGAGGAGGTCAGAGTCAGATGAGAACTTAAGCGAAATTGAAGATTTTGCTTCGGCATCCAGTTCCGGAGGAAGCGAAGATGAGGAAGAAGGAGAGACTGAAGAAAGAAGGAAAAGCAAACGTGAAAGTAAGAAGCCATCGTGGATGATCAGTGGAAATTACATGTACATGGCTGGACCATCTATCGCTGAAAAGAATCCTGACTCATACTCTGAAGTGCTGCAGTCTAGTGATAAAAATCAGTGGCTGAAAGCAATTAATGAAGAATTGGAGTCCTTAAAGGAAAATGATACCTGGAAATTGGTTGAGCGTCCAAATGGTACACGGGTCCTGAAAAATCGGTGGGTTCTTCGACAGAAGACAACGGACAGTGGAGAAGTTCGCTTCAAGGCACGATTGGTAGCCAAAGGCTATGCGCAACAGCAAGGAATCGATTATGAAGAAACATTCAGCCCTGTTGCACGGTATGATACCATTCGAGCTCTGTTGGCAGTAGCTGTTGAAAAGGAGATGAAACTTGGTCAATTTGATGTCAAGACGGCCTTCTTGAACGGCGAGCTTGAAGAAGATGTGTTCATGGAACAGCCAGAAGGTCATCAGGACGGTACTGGCCGAGTGTGTCATCTAAAGAGAAGCTTATATGGTTTAAAACAGGCTCCACGCTGCTGGAACAAGCGTTTCAAGAAATTCATGGAGAAAGCTGGATTCAAAAACAGCAAAGCTGATCCTTGTCTCTTTTACAGCAACAAAAATGGAAAGTGGTTGGCTGTTGTAATCTTTGTGGATGATGGTCTGGTAATTGGCAATGAAGAAGACATCGAGCAGTTCATGGAAAAACTTCAGCAGGAATTTCACACGACCAGAGGATCTCTCAACAATTTCCTGGGCATGAAGATACAAGAAAACCATGATGGATCAATTGCAATCAGTCAAGAGGATTACACGAGGAAAATCCTAGAAAAATTTGGGATGGCCGAGTCAAATGGAGTGTCTACCCCAGTTGGACGCGAAGAAAGTGAAGACGGAGAAAAGGTTTCGGCCAGGGTTCCTTATCGTGAGGCGGTGGGATCCTTGATGTACCTGACTACTGCTACTCGTCCAGATATCGCATTCGCGGTCAACAAAGCTGCTCGAGCCATGGAGAATCCTACAGTTCAAGACTGGAGTCAAGTGAAACGGATATTTCGATATTTAAAGAGCACAGTGAACCATGGAATCGTCTATAGGAAAGAGGACGTTTTGAAGGTCTACAGTGATGCTGACTACGCCGGTGACAAGAGGACGAGACGTTCAACGACGGGTGTCATTTCGATCTACAATCATGGAGCTGTATCGTGGAGAAGTCAGTTACAGAAGTCTGTGTCAACATCGACAACTGAAGCTGAAATTGTGTCTGCAAGTGAAGGAGCAAAGGAGTTGATTTGGCTGAAAAGACTGTTTTCTGAATTACTGGGAACTGCTGACAAACCTCCAACGCTTTACATCGACAATGCTGGTGCAGTTAAATTGGCTAAAAATCCGGAGTACCATCGAAAATCGAAGCATATTGAGGTACGTCATTTCTATGTGAGGGAAAGAT
This sequence comes from Meconema thalassinum, assembly GCA_946902985.2. NCBI lineage: Eukaryota > Metazoa > Arthropoda > Insecta > Orthoptera > Tettigoniidae > Meconema > Meconema thalassinum. The sequence goes on from OX336390.1 coordinate 793,572,271, forward strand.
TTTTGGACGGAGACCTTGAGCTGGAGCACATCGACGGGACCAATCAATTAGCTGATCTTCTAACTAAACCTCTGGAGAGGGTTAGATTCGAGATGCTGCGTGAGAGGATTGGCGTGCAGAAGATGACATCTTAGAGGCTGAAAAGTGTTCAATAGTTCAACTTGTTTATTTTTTATTTGTATTTGATTTTTCTTTGGAGGAAGTGTTAATATTTGAAAGAAAAATAGCACAGTAGCGCCACCTGGTGAAATAGACATGTACAATAAAGAAGAGAAAAAAAAAGACGAGTCAGTGCAAAGTCTGTGCGTGTTCGCGTGACATGTGACAAGCATCTCAAAAGATGATTTGTATTTTGTATTGTATTTCTCACTTGATAAATAAAGTTTAACATTAAAACTAACACCATGAACTGTTGGTAGATCAGCTGCAGTCTTGATTTGTAGAATCGGGCTGTTTTCATTTTTCCTCATGAAGATCTTCCCGTTCCTGGTCCATGCGAATTTATAATTCATTGTCCGTTTTGAATTCCTGGCAAGCCAATATAAGTTTTGGTTGTCTTTGGTTAAATGTTCATTTATATACACTGGCGAGTCTCCGTTGATCTTGATATCTGTGCAAAGAAGTTTCCCATGTTTGCGTTTTTTGCTCATGATCATGTTTTTAGTTTGGCGGGAATAAAATGTTGCTACTATGAGGGGCGTTTTCTTCTTTCCATCCTTATCTGTAAAGGATGGAAGTCGGTGGCAATATTCAATGTCCCTATCAGTATCAACTTCAACACCAACGGCACCTGCCACTTGAGCCACAATATTATACACATTCTCGTGTTCGGAGACTGGTATCCCGGCGATTTCAAGGTTTTAATTCTTAGAGTATTGCTCCAAGTCATTAACTTGCCTCTTAAGATGTCCATTTTGTTCTTTAAGCAAGCCATTCTCAACTTTAGTGTTGTTAACCTCTTGGGTGAGTTGGTCAATGCAAGATTTTAGTGTGATATTTTGCTCCAATAGTTCATCAATTTTTTTTTATTGATACTCCAGAGAGTTACAAACATCTTTTAGCACTTGTTGCATATTGTTAACTGCTTCACATAAACTTACAGTGTCCGGTTTGACCTTATTCGGCTGAAAACTAGATGTAGCTGTCCTGATTGAATTTGGGTTATGTTTGCATTGTTTACAATGCCACAGAATTTCGCCCGGATTTGCAATCATTGCTTTAAAAACGGCGTTCGTCACACGAGCACAGTTTAGATGAAACACTTCACCACACTTTCCGTCACATTGTACGAAATTTTCATTCTCCTTCTGGGAAACTCTACAACTAGATATTTTGTTTTTTGTTCATTTATCATTAGACCTACCTCCTTGGCTTCTTCAATAAGGGTTTCTGTGAGTATTTTTAGATCGTATTCGCTTTCTACCATGAGTGTTATGTCATCAGCATAAGCTAATATGTTTATCTTGTTTTGTGGTGTTTGAAGCCATATTTTCAGTGTTGCCTTAATAAACAAGAGTTTAGTGCTTTTCAGTCGGTCAACACGAATGTACCCAAAATAGATGGGTTATGCCCTAATCCTGAAATAAATTACATGAGATTAATAAAACACTAGGATGACCAGTTTCGATCGTCAAGCGATCATCATCAGATCCATTACACTTAGGCTATAAAATCTATGTTTGAAATACAGGTGAAAATATTTACAATATGTACAATTATTTAGTTGCAGTATTGGTACTGCAACTGTCAGTGTATGCTAAATGCAGTATATATGTTAGGTGAAATGCTAAATGGTGATAGCTATCCGGAGTTTGTACTTTAGAGAGATTATATGGTTGTAAACTATGGTTAAACTATAAAATTTTAGGCTAACTACTTATCTGATTGTCTTCCGTACTACAGCTACTCGCAGTTTTCGTGCTCACTGGAACTCACTGTGCGGTCGACTGCGGTGGTTATCTTAACGACTGGTTTTTTCCTGCCTTCTCCCCCCTACCCCTACGTGCTGTGGGGAGTGATAGCGATGTGTTTATGTGAGGTGTTGCCAACCTAGATAAGATGTATGTTATTGAATGAGGTGGGTCTACAACTATTAAAGACCGTGGATTAGCCCTCGCCACGCGTGGAGCATTACCCATTCGAACTAAGCGTTGACGGTCTTATGAGGACGTCCCGGCACCTTTAATACTGCCGCGAATATGGGCCTTGGTTTATTGCAGAAGAAAAGTACATCGTACACCTGATCCAGATAACATTTACCTATTAAAAAACCCCTAATTTCCCCCCTTTTTTATCTAGCTTGGCTGTGTCGCTAAATTGTGTCTTGTTTCCGACAGGGTGTGTTTTTTAGTAGCGTGAAGAGGGGTGAGCTCTCCATGAACGTGTGTTCATTTAGATTGTTGGGATTGTTTCGTTTGGCTAGGTGTATTTCGATTGCTTCCTTTATGTCAAGAGCTCTGCCTTTCGATTCGTGATGGATTATTTTAAGGTCCGACTCTATGTTGGTAAAGCTGTGCCCCGCGTCACACATATGTTCGCACACGGCTGAATGTGTTCCGTATCTTATCGCATTCCTATGTTTATTATAACGGGTGTCTACTCGTCTTCCACTCTGCCCGATGTAATTAGCTTGACAACCGGTGTCTTGGCACGTTATAGAATATACCCCTGACCTTGAATACGAGTCACGTTTATTTAGATTACTATTTTCGAGGTGCCTAGCGGTTGTGTTTTTCGTCGTGAAAGCTATCTTTATGCCTTGCTTTTTGAATAGGTTAGTGATTTTATATGTATTCGCATTCACATAGTTGAAACGCGCAAATTTTTTCTCATTACTATCCGGTTTGGGAATCGTTTTATCTTTATTTTCATGCTTGGCTATAATTTGGTTTATTTTGCTTGGCGGGAAGTTGTTTTCCTTTGCTATTTGCTTAATAGTTCTTATTTCCTTATTATAGTTGTCTTTTGACATGGGTATGTTTAAAGCCCTGTGCACCATTGAATTGAAACCCGCTAGTTTGTGCGTACTGGGGTGATTAGACTGATTGTCGATTGCATGCGAGGTTTGTGTTGCTTTCCGAAATATGGAATATGAAAGGTCGTTGTCTTTACGTTCAATAGTTATATTAGGGTTTTTTTAATAGGTAAATGTTATCTGGATCAGGTGTACGATGTACTTTTCTTCTGCAATAAACCAAGGCCCATATTCGCGGCAGTATTAAAGGTGCCGGGACGTCCTCATAAGACCGTCAACGCTTAGTTCGAAAGGGTAAAGCTCCACGCGTGGCGAGGGCTAATCCACGGTCTTTAATAGTTGTAGACCCACCTCATTCAATAACATACATCTTATGTAGGTTGGCAACACCTCACATAAACACATCGCTATCACTCCCCACAGCACGTAGGGGTAGGGGGGAGAAGGCAGGAAAAAACCAGTCGTTAAGATAACCACCGCAGTCGACCGCACAGTGAGATCCAGTGAGCACGAAAACTGCGAGTAGCTGTAGTACGGAAGACAATCAGATAAGTAGTTAGCCTAAAATTTTATAGTTTAACCATAGTTTACAACCATATAATCTCTCTAAAGTGCAAACTCCGGATAGCTATCACCATTTAGCATTTCACCTAACATATATACTGCATTTGGCATACACTGACAGTTGCAGTACCAATACTGCAACTAAATAATTGTACATATTGTGAATATTTTCACCTGTATTTCAAACATAGATTGTATAGCCTAAGTGTAATGGATCTGATGATGATCGCTTGACGATCGAAACTGGTCACCCTAGTGTTTTATTAATCTCATGTAATTTATTTCAGGATTAGGGCATAACCCATCTCTTTTGGGTACATTCGTGTTGACCGACTGAAAAGCACTAAACTCTTGTTTATCTTGTTTCCCACTTCAAGGCCTGGGTGGAACTGGTTTACTCGTTTCAATGTTTCTTCTAAAGCTAAATTGAATAATAAAGGTGAGAGTCCATCTCCCTGTCTTACTCCAGTGTTAGCTTGCCACGGTGGGTGAGTGGATAGCGTGTCGGTCTACTAACCCCAAGATTGCAGGTTCGCCCCTGGCCGTGGTAAGTGATTTTTGAAAGGCGGCAAAAATACGATACGCATGTCATACGATGTTGGCATGTCAAAGAACCCATTTGAATTCCGTAGGCCGAGTTCATAATGGCAAAATTAATCTCGGGAGTTTCCGCCAGCACAAAGTTCCTCATTTCTCTACTAGAAAGCGCTATTGTGTTCAAGGAGATTAGATATCTTACATCTAACCTCCTTGACTTTCATAGTCCAGTGTTGACATTAAATTCTTCGGTATATTCATTATTGATTCTAATTTTGCATTTGGACCTTCTGTGCACAGTTTTGCCATAGTGATAAGTTTTTCTGGTATTCCATTCCGCTGCATGTATTTCCACATTTGTTTCCTATTGACACTATCGTATGCCTTGTTGAAATCTACAAAAAGAAGATGGGCTGTTTTGTTAAACTCCCAATATTTGGATATTACTTGCTTTAAGACAAAAATTTGGTCTGTTGTAGATCTTTGGCTTCTAAATCCTGCTTGGTGATCTCCAAGAATTTCTTCTGCTTAACATGCTAGTCTGTTGTAGATTATTCTTGAGAATACTTTATATGCGCTGCTTATTAATGATATCCCTCGGTAATTATTGCACTCGATTTTATCTCCCTTTTTGTGAATCGGAACTACTACTGCCATCTTCCATTCTACTGGGATTTCTTCCTTCTCCCAGATTTCTACAATTAAGTTATGTAACCGTTTTAGCAAAGGGCTTCCACCTGCTTTAAGAAGTTCTGCTATTATGTTATCCTCTCCAGGGGCTTTATTGTTTTATAAACTTTTAACTACCTTTTCAACTTCTTCATAGGTAGGAGGGTTAATCTTTGGCTGGACATTTAGGTATAATTCCTCTTCAATGTTTGTTGCCACTTCTTCACAATTTAAGAGGCCTTCAAAGTAGTTTTTCCAAGTTGCTAGCACTTCTGTTTGGTTGCAAACAACATTGCCATTCCCATCTTTTACCCCTACTGATCTTGCCTTGTACCCTTGTTTAAAATATCTGACAAAGCGAAAAAATTCTCTTATATTATTTTTGTTGCTATCTTCTTCTGCTTTTCTTAGCTGATCTTTCACAAAATTCCGTTTAGCTGCTCGTAATGTTTTTTTAGTCTCCCTATTTATCTGTTTGTAATTTTGTTTGTTGGTTAGAGTTTGTTTGGTAAGCATCAACTTTTTTGCTCTTAATCTATCGTCTATTAATCTTTGGCAATCCTCATTAAACCAAGGTTTTTTCCCTTTTGTACTCTCTCGATAGCCTACAACTTCTTCGGCGATTGTTGTGATAGAATCCTTTATTTTTTTTGGCCATTTTCCCTCTACCGTTTGTTCTGATTCTTGTTGATCTAAGATTTGGAATCTGTTGGTTAGCTTCAGTTTAAAATAATTTTTTATGGTTTGATCAGTAGGCCTAAGCCTTTTGATATTAATTTTTGGGGCTGTAGTTTGTTTCACTCTTTTGACTATACATAGTTTTTGTCTAAGTTTGAAAATGACTAGGTAGTGATCTGTTCCACATTCTGCACCTCTCCTGCTTCTTACATCTACGATGCTACTTTTGTGTCTACTTTCCACTAAAACATGGTCAATTTGATTTTTTGTTATGCCATTAGGAGATACCCAAGTTGCTTTATGAATATCTTTTCGAGGGAAGTGAGTGGACATAATTTTAAGGTTTTTGGCGATAGCAAAGCTGATTAGCCTTTGTCCATTATCATTGCAAATATTATGAAGGCTGTTGCCTCCTGTGTACTGTTTCCATATTTCTTCATTACCAACTTTTGCATTTGCATCTCCCAAAAACAATTTTATGTCATAGCTGGGTAGGGTTGTCATCAGTTGGTCTAAACTATCATGGAAAGAGTCTTTAACATCGTCCTCTGCATCCTCAGTGGGTGCATAAAAACATACTATAGAAATATTATGAAACGTTCCTTTTAATCGCATGTAGCACATTCTTTCATTGACTGGGTCAAACGTAATTAAGGTGTTTAAAAATTTCTTGGCTATGGCAATTCCTACACCCGCACGGTAACTTCCATTATCACAGCCATTTTGCTATTGGAGTTAATTTGGCAATTTAATGGCCATCTTGTCTCTTGTAGACCAACTAGATCTATGTTATACTTTTCTAGTTCCTTGGTAACAAAATCCAATTTTCCTGGTGTTGCCAGAGTTCTTACATTCCATGAACCAAATCTCAAATCCGAAACACCAAGCTTAGGTCTGTTTCCATTATTTCCGTCCGAGTCCGAGGCATACTGTTGGCGTTTCTGAACAAGAAGATTTTTTTACAGGGTAAGGTTGTTAGCCTTACGCCTAACTCCCAACCTGGAGGACCAGGGTATCCCTTCTAGTCTGGATCCTACCTCACGAAGACCTGTCCGGCATGGGAGGCCCTACCAGTAGCTAAGCTACCGCCGGCGTTGCTCTTGAGGTTGTCAGAGCACGCAAGCCCCACCGTCACTTCAAGGCAAGGATACCATCGGGGGGATATTTAAGATCTAACTGTAATAATTGGTATATAACCATACGCCATAACGAATAGAATATAAAGTGTGATCTCTTCTCCCTCAATAGCATGTAATGAATACGGATCGGGTTGGCACTCGCCGCTACGCAGCGCTACAGTCGATTTGAGATTGTTGATTTCCACTAATGTTTGTGTGTTTATGTGCGATATATTAAGTATTTAATTGGTCGGAGTGTTTTGGTGGTATTCTGTGCAAACGTTTATTGATATACAAGTGCTTACACTATTACTTCATAGTATTAATACCTGAAATGCTATTGTAGGAAGCATTGACTGAAATGGAATTTAATTTCTTGTCGTGTGTTGACGTTATCTTCGTGTGTTAATTTTATTGTTATGTAATGTAAGTAAACAACAGTTTAGCCCTTACATTTTCACGAGTGCTTAATGTGATTAGTGAAGATACCTTGCTCTTTTGTACCAGGATGCAGATCTAGCTATGGGGACTGTAAAGAGGTCAGACGGTTTTTCAGACCTCCTAAAGATTAGGAACGTTTTATCAAGTGCAAAGGGGCCATATCAGGGAAGGATAGGGAACTTACTGAAAAGTCCTACATCTGTGATGCTCACTTTTCAGAAGATTTAATTGTTAAATTTGACAAATTTGTGATAGAAGGGAAAGAAGTATTACTTCTCCCAAGCTAAATCAAGATGGCGACAAGTGACAAATCAACCAAGTGCGGTCAGTGTGAAAAATTTGTAACTGATAACGAAGACTACATAATTTGTGATGGGGAATGTGGTAAATCATACCACAGAACCTGTGTTAACATAAAAAGGAAAGTTTTTAACCGGCTTTTGTCCGACAAAGCCAAGCAGTGGCATTGTGTCGAGTGCAGTGCAGTAAGTAGGTCAACTACGGAAAAGGTTTCGCCAGACGAGAATGTAAGTAAACCTGATTTAGAAGATCTTGTTTGTGAAATCAACCTGCGACTGATAAAACTCGAAAACATTGAAAAGACTCAGAATGACATGCTCAAGTCCGTGACATACTTTTCTGATTGTTTCGATAGTATGAAAAGTGACATTTCAACTGCCACACAAACTCTGAAGCAAGCCTTGTCAGAAATTACAAAGCTCAGCCAAAGAGTTTGTGAGTTAGAGAAAGAAAAGGATATCGCTTGCAGTGAGGTTAAAATGTTAAAGCAAGAGAATCTCGAGCTTCAACAGTACGTTCGGCGAAACAACCTAGAGCTTCATGGCGTGCCGCACACTTCAAACGAAAACACCGTTCAGATTGTCCAGACTATCGCTGACCAACTGGGTGTCACAATTGTTGAGTCCGATATTGACGCCTGCCATCAGCTACCACAAAGCAGAGAAGGTCTTCCACCTCCTTTACTAGTCAAATTCTGCAGCCGGCTAAAAAAGAGGCAATTTTAAAAGGCAAAAGGTCCAAACCCAACCTGAACTCAAGTGATGCTGGAATCAATGCAAGGGCTAGGCCTATCTACATAAACGAACATTTGACGCCAGCTAATAAAGTACTCCACAAACAGGCAAGAGACCTCCGTAAATTAGGTTTTAAATACGTCTGGACCCGGGACTGCAAAATATTCGTCCGTAAATCAGATAGTGACAAGGCTGTCAGGATCAGCTCACCGGAAGACATTGAAAGGCTAGTAAGAGACTCTTCCATCAACAAGGCTCAGCCATCCCATTCACATAAATAATAATGATTCAAGACATGGACCTACTAGTTGATGTTGACTTACACTCATCAATTGATGAGCGAATATATGACTGTATCCACGACTACGTAGCAGACACTAAAAATGAGGTTAGCCAAATCAAGTGTCTTTACCTAAATAGCAGAAGCATCAAAAATAAACTAGAAGATATCGAGATACTAATTCATATTGTTGAAAATCCAGATGTCATAGTGGTAACCGAGACTTGGGTAAAAAGTAATGAAGCTAAATACTTCAACCTAAACAACTATTCTGTTGCTTTTGTACATAGAGACAATCAGGACGGTGGAGGTGTGGGAGTTTATGTCCACAAAAAATGGAATATAAAAGTTCTTAACCTAGTTGAGAGTAACCATAGCTTGATCCAGTTAGAGCTTATAAGAAGTGATACTGTTCGTTTCAACAACCTGCATACTATTAATATAATTGCAGTATATAATCCTAACATAAATAACGCAACAAATTCCATGCAATCTCTAGAGCACATTCTTTCGAAAAATAATGCCAATCTTTGCTTATGCATTGGTGATAAAAATATTAACTTACTAAACAAAAATAATGTAGCCAAATCATACCTCAATCTACTATCAAGCTATGGTTTCACACAATGCAATACTCGGTATCCAACAAGAATATGTGAATCAACAAGTACACTCCTTGATCAGGTAGCCACTAATAACTGTAAATATACCTATAGGATAAGCAATATAAATAGTGATATTAGTGATCATAATATTCTTGTAACTGAGATTTTCTGGTCAAATTACTATCCAGGCAAAAGCCCAATCTCGAACATGACATTTAAATACCCCCACAACAAGCAAAGGTCTAGCTCAAAAAACGTAAATAAAAATTACCGGTATGTGAACAAAAACATATTCTCCAATGATCTCAATCAAATAGACTGTTTAGATGATGTAAATGAAACTTACATCGCCATGAAACACAAAATCTTGACACAGACACCCAACAAAGAGAACACTGACACACCTTTGAAGGAAATACACCAGAACCACAATAACCCATGGACAACAACAGAATTAATTCAGCTAATAAAACGAAGGGACCTACTACATGCTAAACTTAAAACTAACATTCACAGAAACAACAACCTCTTAAAGGAAGAGCACATAATATGTAGGAACAAAGTGACAGCTTTAAAACGGAAACTGAAATCCTCATACTATGAACATAAATTAACATTGAACGCCAATAGCATAAAAGATACTTGGAAAGTAATCAATGAAATGATCTACAACTGCACAACTGAAAACAAAGATGGTCCCAGTGAGATAATAATTGACGGTAAATCTTTCACAGGAAAAGAAAATATTTGCAATGCTCTAAACACTCACTTTATAAACATAGCACACAAGTTAGCCAAAAACATCCTCCCAGGGAAGAAAGTTAATGAAATTAATGTCAACACAGATTCCATATTTATGACCCCGACTAATGAGATGGAAATTCGCAATATTATATTAAGCCTTAAAATGAAAAGATGGTATGTCAGTAAAATTGTTAAAAAACTCCATTGACATGCTAAGTAGCCCACTAACTACTTTAATTAATTTATCGTTAGAGACTGGCCTGGTACCTGATGATCTAAAAATAGCACGAGTCATACCAGTCTATAAAGGAGGTGACAAAAGCAATCCAGACAATTACAGACCCATTTCCATCCTCCCACCCATATCCAAGGTACTCGAAACAGTAGTAAAAAACAGAATTGTTAATTTTTTAAATAAAAATGATTACTTCTACAAAGGGCAGTATGGATTCCGAGAAAACTCAAGCACAGAAATAGCCACAATTGATATAATCTCTAACTTGCAGGATGTCATAGACAATAAGATGACAGTGAGTGGCCTTTTCATAGACCTGAAAAAGGCGTTTGATACTGTTGACCATGAAATTCTTTTAGGGAAACTTGATAAAGCAGGTATCCGAGGAGTAGCTTGGACATGGTTAAAAATTACCTGTCTAATCGTAAGCAGTATGTTGAAATAAATGGCTACAGAAGTGAGGAGGTAAATGTTACCCATGGTGTGCCCCAAGGATCAATACTGGGTCCTTCCCTCTTCTTAGTATATATTAATGACATAGCAACACTCAGTTTTCATGGTAATATAACGTTGTTTGCAGATGACATAAGCATCTTTTACAATGCGTACACCACCAACACGCTGATTGCACACATGCAGGAGGACATGAATACAATACTTGGCTGGACCCAGTCAAATAAATTAACAATAAATGAAGGTAAAACAAATTATTTAATAATATCTAAGCGTAGAACAAAGTTAGACATCACTCAGAATATAATGCTGAATGGAAAGGCAGTTAAAAGGGTCTCATCTGTCAAATACCTAGGCCTGATAATAGATGAAAATCTCTCCTGGCAAAAGCACATTGATGCATTAGTTAAAAAAATATCACCTGCTGCTGGGATGATAAAAAAATTGAGCTACTATATCCCAAAATATCTACTCAGGAAAGTGTATTTTACCTTAATCCATAGCCACTTACAATATTTGAATACAATTTGGATAAAATGCTCAAATTACCTAAAAAAGGAAATTGAGGTAATTCAGAATAGAGCCATAAGAAATATGTATAACTACCCTTTTTTAACACCTACCAAACACCTTTATATTACGAGTAAAATTCAACCAGTAGCCCTAAATGCAGAAATCAAATCAAATGTCCTGATGTACCAAATCCTACACAAAGGTATCCACACAAATTTAAACTTCACTAAACAATCTGATTTACACGCTTACAAAACTAGACATGCAGATGACATATCACTTTTCCATATCAATTCCAAACAATATGGCAGTAATAGCATTAAGTATAGTGCCTTTGTAAAGTTCAATAGACTACCAGAAAATATAAAAATTGCACCTAGCCTACCAATCTTTAAGAGGAGGCTAAAACAGTTTATGTGGAATGATTATAAAATGTCAGTTTAAGAAATTCCAAAATCTGAGAAGACAAAAGAAGACTACATTGTGTACAAAAACTTATGTAAGCTACAAAATGTTGTATATATTTTCATACTGAAAACTTGTAAACTAAACATTGAATTGTAATTTGTCGCCAACAAGATAAAACTGTACGATTCCTTTGTATATGAGTCCTTGACTCGTTAAGGGATTAATAAAATGCATTATTATTATTATTAACCAACTGGCGATTGAAAGACTATTCTGTTCCACATATAATCCTAATTTACCTAAGTATCTGTCCAGTATGGTGTAAACAAAAATGCTCTTGATGCCATTAAAGACTACGTCTGTGAAGAAAGGGATGAGAATAAAAAGACAATGAGTTAAAAAACATATATGTACCGTAATGCTGAAGGAGGCGTGATCAGTTTTAGACAATAGCCTACTCTATGAAGGGGTTATGACTATGCCTTCTATGTCTGTTTAATGTTAAGTTCTTCTGAAATGATGGTAGTTTACTGATTTTGGTGTTTGTGGAGTGAAATTAATGGTTATTATTGAATTTTATAGTAATCTACGGTAAAGTTGAAAGTTGCGTTCGTACGGCTTTTTTTTCTTCTGTGTTGCAAGTCTGTTAAGGGAATGTAAAATGTGTAACAATGTGAAGAAATCCTTTCTGATAGCGAGGTTAATTGTTCCGTTCTTTTTTTGAAATTTACCTATAGCTGGCAAAACTAATTGCATTTTGAACTTGCTCTTTGTCTTCGCTTATTGTCGAAACTGGACTATTACAAGAGACGACTTACTAAATTATAATTGGGCACAGTAAAGTAAGTGTGGAGATGTCAAACTTATTAGCTCCTATGAGGATATCTTGCGGTGTTTTAACATGTAAAACAGGTCACAAGGTTTTAAGTCTCGTAAGCGCCAATGCTAACTTACATCACAGATCGGAGCCAGCGCTGCGCTGCGGCGGACCAGGCCAGTGATATCACTTCTTATTCTATTCGTTATGCATACGCGCTAATAAGAAGCGTAACGAAATGTGGTGAAGTCTGCTGGAAAAGTGTGCAAGTGGTATCGCGTCTGCTTGCTGTTTTGAAGATCCTGGGTTCAAGTCTATCCAACGGCGAAAATTTTTACTTCTTTTTAATTATTTTATTATATCCTCCTCACGTCGTACAACAATATTGCAACTTAGTTTGGTCTACATGATCTACGAGGACGATAGTAAACATATTTTCTCTCATAAAATTCTATTTCCCTAAATACTGTTTAAAACCATGGACGGATAGCTATTAAATTTTAAACAGTTCAAAAGGTCGGTCGCGACATGGGTGATAGACTTCATATAGCCTATGATTGTGTTGAATGTTTTTGGCAATTCTAGGCGGGCTCTTGTTGAAGGGCAGGCATTTTTAGATGCCAAGCAATTACGTGCGGGAAAGTGCTAGAAACAGAAGATTTTATGAAACTTGAAGCTTTTTGCTTACAAACTAGTAATTCGAAAGGAGTACCTTATCCGATTCAAATTGAAATTCGGTTACCAGTTGCCAAGAAGTCCAGGAATATGTAGGCCTAATAAGCGTTAGTCGGTACATTGCTTTACATACATCAGTAAGTAGATACATTATATTTGGAAGATATACCGGTAGCCTAATACTGTCGAAGTCAATACATCAACGACTGTGGGCCTACGATAAAGCGAATCCTAAAAGTAATTTTTGCCTCATGGGAAGAACAGCTGTCAAATCGACCTTGCTAAGTCGCCTAGTTTGTAGTGCAGGGAAGAATGTAGGGTACTGGTTATTGTAAGAAATGCATTAGTATTTATTAATATATAATTCTCCTTTGTAAAATGCCAGCCGCATGCGATCATATACTTCGAAATAGGCTTTGCGACGCGAAGTAATCGACTCCATTTCCGTCTGAAAAGCTTTCTTTTTGTGGAAGTAATGCATTGATATGCCAATTATTGTATTCGAGGAGCACGGCGGAACTGAGCAATTATATTACTCATCTTTTAGCCTCAATTTTTATGAAAATAACTGAAAAAACGAGAGAAGAGCACACCCATCAACTCAAATCACATGTTATTGCATCTGTTTGTTATGATTCCATCACCCTTCCGCTAGTTCCAGATAACGGCAGCACCGTCTCTTGAGTTCTATTGGCAACCCCAGCTATCTGATATGACATCTAGCGGTAAAGATGAGAAACTTACCAAGTAGGGTACATTTGTCACGTGGTGACTGTTTGTATTATGGTATCTTGTATTGGTAAGCAGATCGTGGTACATTCTTTGTGTTTATACATAAGTAATAAGTTTTACTCGTTGATAAGAGTGCAAAATGAGTAAAATCTGTTGAAATATGTGTCCATGGTTTGTGTTGGTCACACTGTTAATTATAAACCTGGTCCATAGAGATATGTTTCTCTTTTGTTTTTGGTAATGGTGTGTAAGACGCGTCTAGCGAGCGGAAGGTCTTGCTCCAGTGCGCATGCGTCAGTGGTGAACAACCAAAGCTTTTTTCTCCGTGGTCAGTAATGTAACCGGAAGCTGCTTTATAAAATCAAATATGGCGCGGTAAATAATGTTTGACGATGTGATGCAATCTGGAAGCAATAAACCATTCGCAAATTTTTCCAGGATGGAAACGGTGATAGAGACTGGCATTTATAGCAATCTATAAACTGCATTAAGTCACGGAATTAAACTTGTGACGGTTCATTGTTTTCCACAATGATGTAGGCTACTGTGGAATAAAATTGTGGCGAGGAAGCCTTCTGTGATATTTTACCGTGTAAATTAATTATACTTTCGATGGAAATGAAATTTTGGTCAGACAATTTATGATTAGACTGCACTTGAGCATACTGTATCTAATGAATCAGTAGCGATATTTTTTCTGACAAAGAAATTCGATCATGGAGGTTATGTATAGTATTGTTCAGTTACGGTTTCAATAAAATGATCACTTTAAAGTATTTGCTGCTATATATACTATAGATATTATGTATGACACTTTTTAGTGGTGTTTGATTTAGTTTAGTAAGCTTCGATGCCACTGTTGAGAACCATTTTATATTGTGATACCGTACCTGATTGAGATGCGTTAGGTTTTGTTTAAGATGTGGTTTTAAGGAACGTAACAAGTAGCTCATCTGTCCTTAAATGTCGGAGATGACTGAAATGCTAGATACACGTGTAACCGGTACTTAAAACTTTTGAGATAGGCCTACAAAATGGTCGGTGATTATTATATGACCTATCTTTCTTGATATTTTATTTGAAGAAACTCACTGGCATCAGAGAGCAAATCCTAGATTTTGGGCTGGAAAATGGTTTGCTATGGCGGCATTTGCAAAGGAGCCGGGCCAGTAGTTCCTGTAATAAGAAAGTTATGAAAAGAGTGATATGTTGTATAGGCCTACAATGTAGTTGCAAGTGGAATCCTGTTGTAAATTCTGACCAGTTTTGCTTGTGCATTGAAAGTATTAAAAAAAGGTATCTCAAGGTTACTCTCGAGCCATTAATTTCATCAGTACAGTGCAGCATTGTGTGTGGAAATTGTCAGACATGCAAGAAAGAATATAATGCCCCAATAAATAAACCCTTATTCCCTTCTTCATTTCACACCATGTCCCCTACTGTACCGTTCCAATATTACAGAAAGTCACCAAATACCAGGTTTATTAAAAAAAATGCTGCATTTGTATATTTTGCAAAAGTTAAAATGGTAATTGTGTACACCATGACTTACTTTATCTGAAGAATTATGGTAATTAACATTGGCTTATCGGAATGAGTGATGCACAGCTATTTCATTTTGTTGGTGCAATCCACCTTGTGGCATAGTAACTAGAGTTTTTGGCTGTCACCTTAAAGGTCTAGGTTTGATTCCTGGCTCTGACAAGGAATTTAATTCTGCCTTGTGCGGCAGAACTGAGCCAACACCACACGTACACATGACCACAAAGTCAAAAACCTGTAAATGAATCAACATTAATTAATTAACTGTAAAACCACTGTTTTTAACAGCAATGGCCAACTGGCTGCAATAAAGGCTATTATTATTATCAGCAATGCAAATGCTTGTTAATTCTTCATGATGGAACAATTTGGGAATTATCCCAGAAGCATGAAACAGGCAGAGAGTGAACATATACTGTATTTCCTTGACAGAAATGTAATGCGTAACCCTTAAGCAAAGTTAGCCCAAGTGATTTTTCTTTGCTTCATTTAGAAACCCCTGGATTCTTGAATATGTGTGGAATCTATTTGATAACCTGGGTTATTGTACTGACGATACTAGAGCTCAGAAGAATGCTAGGCAGGGAAATGTAGCCAGAGATAACATTGTGATATGTCTTCTCTAAAACATTGTGCCATAATTTCCGAACAGTGTCCACTCGTCCTGAGTGCACAACGGACAGATATACAGGGTCTTTATATTTGCTTGACAAGGACATTCTCGCTCTGCCAGTGACGGCTCAGTTGCCAGCAACCGCATGCGCATATGTACGGCAGAATACGTTGCTAAAAATCAGTATCATGCATTTTTACTCACATGTTTACAGTAGACGCAGAAAATGTTTCCCACCCGCTGCCAAACAATTGGCATCTCCTTATGAAGTTCCCGGTTCATGGGTGCCCGCAGGATTTTTCCTGAGGGGGGCCAAGTTATAATTTTCATTTCATTGCCACCAGCCCCCCCCCCTATTCTTGTTTCATTTCATACTTGCTTTGTGAAATTCATTATTTGACTGGGGCCGATAACCTAGATGTTAGGCCCCTTGAAACAAGAATTATCATAATCATCATTATTTGACGGGACTGAAACCGTTGGCTGCTTTATGGCTAGATTGGGAGGAATGTTTTGTTTTAAGTTCACAGTTTTTGTCTATGGAAGTTCGCGTTTCTTCTTTTGTCATTCATTGTCATAATGTACAGTTCTTAAAAACAGGTAAAAATTAGTGGTATCACCATGTATCGACAATAATATAAAAATCAAGCAGTTTATTAAAATGCTAATGTAAATCCAGTTCGCCTATTTTCTAAATATGGTAACTGGAGGACATATTTTCAGATATTTTCAAATTACTGAGTTAAATTGAACTGTGGAGATATCTCTACATATGAATCTGCCTAATAATTCAAATAGCACAGTTTCCAAATATCTAGTTTGTACTGGCCGTTACAGCGGGTCCATCACGTTTTTCCTCTTTTTAACAAGTTACGGGGAATACTTCGCATTGCTCTTAACATAATGAATTTAGTACGAAATGATAAATTCGTATTGTACGTTACTCGTACTTGTGACGCCCTTGGTTTTAGCAAATTTTCCTGTTAGAAAGAAAATATTTCATTTGATTATGGCTGACCGTAAAGTAAAATATATAAAACTCACTAAATCATTTACTTCTTAGTCGCTTTGATAACGACAAACATCGCAGGATCATTTAACTAGGCCTATTATACATTTGCACTTAAGAATGTCACATGAATGTTCCTTGAGTTAAGCGCCTGCTAATGTCTATTCTGTAATTTTCTTCTTTCAGAAGCACATCATACTTCAACTTTGGCGTTGTCACCTATTGATCTATATTGAATTGTAACTTTCAGTCGGTCAATACGACTACGAGCCCAATTAAATTAGGATTAAATTAGCTTCTCCACTCATATAACTTAAGTCTACATTTTGGCGCATCGGAAATTGCCTTGCAAGTAGATTCCATTGGAATCATATAGACTACAACATAACGAAGTCTATCACTGAATTCACCATTTTGTCTCAACTGATCTCGCTTTGATAACGGCACAAAAACACCGCAGAACTATTTAACTATTAGCGTGTAAATTGCTTCGATCGTAGAAGATTTAACACTACAGGCTAAGAATCTACAACAATGGTAGATTGCTGTTCATTTGAAGCAATAATTGCTCTGT
Source organism: Meconema thalassinum (assembly GCA_946902985.2). Taxonomy (NCBI): domain Eukaryota; kingdom Metazoa; phylum Arthropoda; class Insecta; order Orthoptera; family Tettigoniidae; genus Meconema; species Meconema thalassinum. The sequence goes on from OX336390.1 coordinate 793,589,486, forward strand.
CCTCAAGAAATGGACCACAGTTGTAGTATGGCACACCTTGAATAAAAAATTACCGGTATGGCATTTTGCAGCATGAATAACGATCGCAGTAAGGCAGAACGACGCAAATTTAGACGAGTGTACAACACAGTCTGGCCCGCATTTAAGGCTCCTGAAGCCCCTGAGGAAAAATAATAAATCTTTGCTACCCCCGATTTAATATATGTCGATTTATTAAAGTGTCCTTTACCTATGGGGCTGTTTCTTCAATGAGAGTGTATTTAACTATGTGTTGACTAAACTTATAAATTTAAAAAAAGAACTTAATACAAAGAATTTACATTTAAATTTCAAAAGATATACACAACCAATGGCAAAAACGGGTGAGTTAGCCGTGGTCGTTACGGTGTGGCTGCAGGCAGTCGCTCACATCCGGGAGGCGAGGAGGTTCGAATCCCCCCGCCGGCGACTTTTAAGATGGTCTTCTGTGGTTTCCCATCTTCCTTCCAGACAAATGCCGTGGTTGGTCCCTAACTATAGGCCACAGCCACTACCTTCCAATTCCTCGTCCTTACATTCACACTTTCCTTCCCAGACAACATTCCACACGCGACGGTATTTGTAGCTCACCCCAAGGGGGTCCGCATACAAGCAGCTACAAACTCGGGCGAACATGTCCTCGGACATTCCCAGCACTATACGCCATACGTAAAAAGAAAAACACCAATTATTTAAATAACAAGGGGATTCCTTCCTGCCTTGTCATTTGCAAACAAGATTAGGATTTCATTAGTCCAATTTCACTTTCAAGTCCGATTCAAAAGCAAGAACACCACTATGACTAACACAATCCCGTTTTGTGTGTCCTTAAAGATTATATCAAAATGGCGGATATGTAAAAGGTTTATATTCTAAACGTAAGCAAAATTAAGAAATTACGCAGGTTTACCGAGGATTACGCGAGTGACTAAAGTGTTAAATATTGTGTGAACAGTGTAGATAAAATACGTAGGAGAAATACAATACATAACTTGTTAAAAGAGAAGACATATAACATTTAATATCATGACGGTCAACTGTGCTCCATGCGGCAAAAAGATCAAGAACAATCAGCAGGCTGTAGGATGTGATGGTGAGTGTGGACGCTGGTTTCATGTAACATGCATGAAAATGAGTAAAGACACGTACCAACAATTCCGGAAAGACGATACTTTCAAATGGTCATGCAATCGTGAAGACTGCCTCCCGCAACCTAACCTCAAAGAGGTTATAGCAGCTTTCTCCCAGAAACTTGAGGAATCCCTTTCGGCGATGAGAGAAGAAAACCACGAGGTAAGAAAACTAGCAACTTTCTTATCAGAAAAGTATGATGAACTCCACCGGGAAATTGAAACTCTGAAGAAAGAGAGAAAAACCGTCAAGGACGCAGAAATGGCAGCATCAAGAGCTATCAATGAATTGGAGGAACTAAAACAGTACCAGCGCAAGAACAACTTGATAGTGTATGGAATACCCACTGAAAGAGAGGAGGATGTATTTCACAAAATCTCGGACATTGTCAAGACGTTAGGAGTTGAAATCACCAGGGCAAACATAGACGCAGCTCACCGCCTCCCGTCAACAAAGCCTGGGCCTCAACCGATAATTGTGAAATTTAATAATAGGTGGAAGAAGGAAGAGATTCTCAGTAGCAGAAGACAAAAGAAGACCCTGAAGACGAGTGAAATTGGTTACAGTGATGGTGGTAATATATATATCAATGAACACCTGACCCCAAGAAACGAAACCATCGCCAAAAAGTGCCGTGAATTGAGACAACAGGGAAAAATCTTTGCAACTTGGGTCAGAGACTGCAAAATATACATTCGGAAAAATCAAAATGGACCCTCAAAGCTTATATCAAGTGCTGAAATACTGGATTCACTCGCCCTCTCAAACTAAAATCTAGGGAATAGTAAGATATCTACTAAGTATTATCCCATATGGAACTAGAATTACAGAAATTAAATTTTTTAGGTAATGCAAATAATAATACACTAGAATTAACCGAGTGTAACTGTAATACACTTAGCGATTATTATAAAATTAAGGACAGTAAACAGATAATAACCGATACCAGTACACTAAAATGCGTACACATAAATGCACATAGCATAAAAAACAAGTTCGATGATATCCAAATAATGTTAGACAGAATCAAAGGTGTAGATGTCCTAGCAATCTTAGAAAATTGGTTAACAGAACAAACAAAAATGTTTTTCAATATTAAGAAATATGTTGCATATCACATAGTTAGAAAGCAAACTGGAGGGGGAGTATCTTTGTATATTTCAAACAAATGTAGCAGTACCCTTGTAAAGGAAATAAATTCCACCCACAGCATACTGCACATTACTGTGAGAAAAGGCCATCAAGAATACAATATAATCACTGCTTATAACCCTCATAAAAGCAACATTCCACACTTTCTAACTGATCTCGAAGTAATTATTAGTTCTTACTCAACGAATCCTGTTATAATACTAGGTGATATGAATATCGATCTATTATTTGGGGACAGATATACTAGTAGTTATATTAACCTAGTCAAATCATACGGTCTAGTCTTATGTAATACAAAATATCCAACTCGTGTAACACAAACTAGCTCTACTCTAATTGATCATGTATTGTTGAACGACTGTGACAAAATATGTAATGTCTATAATATTGATAATGATTAGAGTGATCACCATTTACTAATCTGTGAAATGAGAAACAAAAAGATAAACAGGAACTCAATATGTGATGATAGGCCAATAGAAAAGGATAAAATAAACTACAAAAAACTTAATAAATATTTAATAACTCAAGAATTTGTATGCAATGAAACTAACATCAATGACTACTACAATTTAAATTCTGTGATTTTATTAATAAAGGAATAGAAGCCTGTACTATGAAATATACAAATAAGGAGCCAAGTGCCCCACCAATAAAACCCTGGATCACACAAGATCTTTTAGCACTAATACACAGGAAAGATAAGATATATACAAAAACCAAAGTTAAAAATCCATCTGCAGAAATTTTAGAAGAATATAAAATTATTAGCAACCAAGTTACAAAACTTAAGAGAAACCTACAAAGAAACTACTTTGACCAAAAAATTCAAAATGCAAATAATCAGAGGGAAGTGTGGAGTGTTGTTAATGAGATGTTAAATAGGCCAAAGAAGGGGAAAAATGAAATTGTCAAACTTATAGTCGATGGCACAAATGTCGAAAAAAAGGAAAATATATGTGATGAAATTAATAAATATTATGTCAATATTGCTAACAGTATATGGGAAAATCAAGGAAACGGTTCTACCTCGGACATTGCAAGCTATAAAAATACTACTAGCACTAAGACAATCTTTATGTTACCTACTGATGCTAATGAAATACAATCAATTATAAACTCCCTAAAACACAAAAACAATATAAGTGAGGACAACACTACTAATGTCATGCTACAATTGTGTCTTGAGGGCCTTACACCATATCTTGTCAAAATAATAAATCTTTCACTGATGACTGGTATATTCCCCGATGCCTGTAAAGTCTCTAGGGTGGTCCCGATCTACAAAAAGGAGACAAAACCCACCCATCAAATTACAGACCCATTAATATTATACCTGCCATCAGCAAGGTTCTAGAAAGCGTTGTTAAACGAAGACTTATGAATTTCTTCATGAAAAATGATTACTTTGCAAACTGCCAATATGGGTTTATTCCAAATAGAGGAGCTGATAGTGCTATATTTGAAGTAGTAACTGATGTAGAAAAGGCATTAGATGAAAACAAACTAGCTGCTGCTGTACTAATTGACCTTCAAAAAGCATTCGATCTGGTTAACCATAAGATTCTCCTTAATAAACTAGAATTTGCAGGCATCAGAGGAGTGGCACATGATTGGTTCAAGAACTACCTCACTAACAGAAAACAATATGTTGCAATCGATAATTTAAAAGGATCTCAAATGAGAATTGACACAGGAGTACCTCAAGGTTCTGTCTTAGGACCAATTCTTTTCTTGGCCTATATTAATGATATAGTATTATTAGAATTGAAAGGCAAGCTTAAACTATTTGCAGATGATATTTTTATACTCTATCTGGGAACATCTGAACAGGAAATTATGCTAAATATTAATTATGATCTCAATAAGCTGGTGGATTGGTTGAGAGCACACAAAATGGTTATCAATATCACTAAAACAAAATATTTATTCTTCCATAAACCATCATACAAGATTGAGACCGCAAACATAGTCAACATAGCCAACAAAGAAATAGAAAGGGTTAAATCTGCAACATACTTAGGTATCACACTAGATAGTACACTAACCTGGGAAAATCATGTAGAAAATGTAAAACATAAAATCAGCCCTTTAATTGGTATTATTTTCAGATTAAGATATAGCTGTCTTACTAGCCAACAATTGAAAAATATATACTTTGCTCTGATACATTCACATCTAATGTACATGAATTTCATATGGGGATATTGTAAGAAGGAGCTGATAAAAGAACTTGAGATACTCCAGAAACGTGCTATAAAATCTATATTTGGACTTCCTTGGCTCACACCCTCAAATGAATTATACTCTAGAACTAAAATTATGCCACTGCAAAAACAAATAGCTATGTCAGCAACAGTATTTGTATACAAATTAGAAAACAAATTGATACACACACACATCCATTTTACCCATGCAAATGACATTCATCATTATGCAACAAGAGGAGTAAATCAAATATTCACCAGCCATTCCCAATCCATTAAATTTGGAACTAAAGGAATTATGTCCTCTATAATAAAAGAATACAACTCGCTACCATTAGGCATAAGGGAAAGTTTCTCTATAAAAACATTTAAGAGGAAAACAAAAGACTTCCTATTAAGGAATGAATAGCCCATGTACAATAGCCTTAAGCAATGCAATGTATCATACCGAATTATCTCTGTAAAGTTAGTCACTAGCAATCTTGCAGAAACTATCGGGGAATAACACTGATGAGTCATTGTGCAAAGATCTTCGAGAAAGTTTTGGAAAAGAGAATTAGGACAAGGATAGAAGGAGGGATGAGGGAAGAACAACATGGCTTCAGAGCAGGAAGGTCCACAGTGGATTTGATTTTTGCTGTATGGCAGTTACAAGAACAGCACTATGAGTATGGAACAGATCTACTGATGGCCTTCCTGGACATTGAGAAAGCATATGACAGTGTATGCAGAAACAAAGTATGGAAGTCCCTGGAGGATAGAGGAGTAGAGAAATGGACTATAAAGAGGATAAAGGAGATGTACAAGGGAAGCGTGAGCTGTGTGAAAGTGGGAGGAGAGAGATCTGACTGGTTGGAACAAAGAAACGGCCTGAAACAAGGAAGTGCACTGTCACCGTTACTTTTCATTGTGGTGATGGATGACATAATGACCCGAGTGGCACAAGTAATTGGGGACGGAAAGATGAAAGCAATGGTGTTTGCAGATGATTTGGGGAAACAAGGAGGAGGAGGTACAGGAACAGTTGGACGTGTGGGAAGGAATAATACAAGGATATGGGATGAAATTTAGCATAAATAAGAGTGAGATGGTGATCACAACAAGGAAGAAGGAAAGAACCACAACGGGAATAACAATTGGTGGGGAACAGCTGAAGAAAGTGGAGAGTTTTAAGTATCTGGGAAGCCTGATACAAGATAATGGAAGAAACGATAGAGAAATAAATGAGCGGGGGAGGCAGGCAGAAGCATTTCGGAGGAGTGTGAGAAGCATGTTATGGAGCAAGGATGTCCCTCAGAACAGCAAAAAGATCATATATCGGACGTACTATGTCCCTATCCTGACGTATGCCTCGGAGACCTGGGTTATGAAAGGAAGGGAGAAGAGCAAAATACAGGCCAGTGAGATGAGGTTCTTGAGAAGCAGTATTGGAGCTACAAAGATGGACAGAATAAGAAATGAGAGGACCAGAGAATTAATGAAGGAGGAACCATTACAGGATGGTATAGAGAAATCTAGACTTAGATGGTATGGACATGTAAAACGAATGGAGGAGAAGAGGATACCCAGGAGAGTACATGAGACGAAGTGGGAAGGAAAGAGACCGAGGGGAAGACCGAGAGACAGGTGGCTGAAGGGGGTGGAAGAAAGCGTGAAGAAGAGAGGAGAAGACTGGACAAGGGTGGAGGCTGAGAGATGGTGGGAAGACAGAAGACGTTGGAGAGGCTTGTGTTCCAAACAGACCCGGCCAGTGGCTGGAAACTGTGCAAGATGATGATGATGATGAATCTAATATAAGTTACTATTAAATTAAACAATAATGTTACAAAAATTATATATATGCCATGCTGTAACTATGTTACTTGATTGTCCCTAACACGAGCTCAGGCTCATTGGGACCTATGTAAATAAATAAATAAATAAATAAATAAATAAATAAATAAATAAATAAATAAATAAATAAATAAATAATGAACATTGCAAATGTGTGACAATGAATAATTCTCTTGTGCGTGTGTGTGTGTGTAGGGGGATTAAACATTAATAACTTGGCGTTTAATGCCCAAGCGGTTTTGTACAGTTTTCCAAATTTTCTTCCACCCCTAAATCCTGCCGCCCTGGGCAGCTGCCCTGTTTGTTCCCCCGTAATTACGGGCCTCAAAACAGTAAATGTCCCTATATTGTAAGCGCGACCTTAAGGGACCAATAATTTACTAGTCAGCAAAGAAAACCTCGCTTTAAGGGCTGAAATCTGCTATCGGTGTTGCAATGTATAAAAATATCTCCAGAACGTGCTCTCATATCGTCACTGCCAAAGTGAGGTGGCGAAAGTAGTAGCCGGCCTAACCACGTTTGATAGTGTTGGGTTAGTTTGTTATTGTTGTTTTAAGGGGCGGAACTACGAGGCCATCCGGCCCTAGTGTTGGGTAAACATAAGGTATTCACACTAGGCATAACCATATTGAAAAATGGAGCTATGTTTCCGTTGGTGGTCTAGTGCATGACATCATTAGAACCATATATTTTTGAATATAAATACATATATGTCAGCAACATTAATGAAGTTTTCTATTGTGACATTTGTCAGTTGATTATCAGAAACTTCAATTTATGAAATAACTGGTGACATTGACCAATCGAATATCAACATTCTCGGAATTCCAGAGGGGGGCCACAGCCCCACCTTGCCCCTCCCTGCGGGCGCCCATGTCCCGGTTACTCCGGTTAATTTACAGTAGCTTCAGTAAGGAAATAACAAAGTCTATTTTCATTGTTCACTGAACCAATACGTTTGCATCTCTTAGCCAGTTGTTTTATTGTCCGATTTATAGGAATGGGTCTCCCTGGAAATTTCACTCGAAACTTTTGCCTTGTTCTAGTGCACGATTTCCTGCACTTTGTGTACGTATTGTGCAGATATACATGTTCACGTAACGAATATTTCACATAGGGCATTACAGCACTATACACAATACAATACAAGGTAAAGGAAGGAAGAAATTGAGGAAAGGATATACATTATACTGGAGTGGTGGCCAAGAGGCAAAAAATGGCGTGGGACTGATAACCTCGAAACAACTGGAGGAGTATGTTGAAGTGGTAGAGTGTGTGAGTGACAGAATAATGAAAATTAGAATGAAGATGAAAAATGACGTGATGGACTTCATACAAGTGTATGCACCACAGACTGGAAACAGAGAAGAAGATATTGAAGTATTCCTGGAGGATGTAGAAAGAGTAATCTCAGATGTAGAAGTGGTGATCATGGGAGACATGAATGCACAAGTCGGAAATGAGAGACAAGGAAAGGAAGAAGTCCTTGGACCATATGGATATGGGAAAAAGAACCGGGAAGGAGATGAACTTGTAAACTTTTGTGAAAGGAATGGACTGATAGTGGGTAATTCATGGTTTCGGAAGAAAAACAGCAGGATAATTACGAGATATGGGTGGGGTGATAGAAGAACAAAATCAGTAATTGACTACTTCCTGGTGGAAAGGACAAATCGCAGAAAGCTGATGGATGTGACAGCTTTACCAGGAGAAGCATTTGATGGGGACCATAGAGCTGTGGTGGCAAAATTTAGATGGGGAAAATTGGAAAACCTAAAGGAGATCAGAGAAAGTAAAATAAAAGTATGGAAATTGAAAGACAAAGCTGTACAGGAAGATTTTCAGGAGAGATTGAAGCAACAAATCCCAGTTACTGAAGTGGAAAATGTAGAAGAGGAATGGTCCCACTTTAAAAAGGCATTTGCTGGTGCAGCAGAGAGTGCTTGTGGTAGGACGTCAACAAGAGTGAAAGAGAAGGAGACACCGTGGTGGAATGAGGAAGTGAGGAAAGCAGTGAAAGAAAAGAAGTCTGCATGGAAAGAATGGAACCGAGATCAAACAAAAGAAAGCAAAAGGAAGTATCACGACAGCAAACGGAGGTGTAAGAAAGTGGTAGGAGAAGAAAAGAAGAAAAGTTGGGAAGAATTTACACGAAGAATGGAAACAGATGTAAGTGGCAGTAAAAGGATGCTGTATGGGCTTCTAAGAAGTAAGAGGAAAGAAAGAGTTAATACAAAGCTGGTGAAAAAGGAAGATGGAGAGTTGTTAACACACCCAGAGGAGATAAAGGGACGATGGAAGGAGTATTTCGATAAGCTATTGAATGTGAGCAATTGTACTGGTGAGATCGAAGTGACACAGCCTGACGACTCTATAACAGAAGATGATATAACAATGCTGGAGGTGGAATTAGCAGTACAGAAAATGAAGATGGGAAAAGCAACAGGGGTGGATGAAATCAGTGTAGAAATGATAAAGGCTGCTGGACCTGTTGGTATGCAATGGCTGTATCGACTGCTAAAGTGTGTGTGGAAACGGAAATGTGTACCAGAAGACTGGGAGAAAGGGCTAATAATACCAGTGTTTAAGAAAGGGGACAAGAAAGTGTGTGATAACTATAGAGGGATTACCCTCATATCACAGATTGTAAAAATACTGGAAAGGATATTAGAAAGAAGAATGAGAAGAAAGGTGGAAGGAGAGTTGCAAGAGGAACAGTATGGCTTCAGGAGTGGAAGATCCACAGTGGACCCAATCTTTAGCTTGAGGCAGGTGATGGAAAAGAACTGGGAATATGGAGAGGATTTGATCATGACTTTCATAGATCTAGAAAAGGCATATGATAGTGTCCCCAGAGAGAAGGTATGGGAAACCATGGTTAAGAAGAGACTGGGAAGAGAAATGTTGGAAATGGTGCAAGCAATGTACAACAACTGTGTTAGCAGGGTACTGACCCCAGTTGGAAAGACAGATTGGTTTAGGAACAAGACTGGACTAAGACAGGGGAGTGTGCTGTCACCTCTCTTGTTCATAATGGTGATGGATGAAATTGTAAAGGAAACAAAGGAAGCATATGGACATAAAGAAATGAAGTTACTATTATTTGCAGACGATATTGTGGTCTGGGGAAAGAACACCGAAGAAGTGCAAAAACAACTAGATTCACTGAACGAAAATATTCAGAAGTATGGCCTGAAAATCAGTATAGAGAAAAGCAAGACCATGGTGATGACAAGAGGGGAAAGACAAGGAAAGGGCACTGTGAAAATTGGAAGTCAGAGTTTGGAAGTTGTGGACACGTTCAAATACCTAGGAAGTGAATTGATGCATACTGGTAGGTTGGACATGGAGATTGGCAGGAGGGTACAGCAGAGCAATGCATTCTATCAAAGTGTAAGAAAACTTGTTTGGGATAAGGAAGTACCAAGGAAAAGCAAGGAGGTAATGTATAAAATGTACTATGTACCCATATTAACTTATGCAGCTGAGACTTGGACCCTGACAAGCAGGCAAGAGAGTAGAATCCAAGCCAGTGAAATGAAATTCCTAAGAAGTATGATAGGGAAGACAAGGAAAGACAGAGTGAGGAATGAAGATGTTAGGAAGGAAGTTGGGATGGGAAAACTAAATGAGAGAATTGAGAAGAATAAACTAAGGTGGTTTGGACATGTAAAGAGGATGGAGGAAAATAGAATACCAAGACAGATGCTGGAGGCCAAGTGCAAGGGTAAGAGAGCAAGGGGAAGACCTAGAACAAGGTGGATCGATTCAGTGAAGAACAGCGTGAGAAAAAGAAATCTGGACTGGGACAAGATCGTGGAAGAAGAATGGTGGAAGGAAAGAGGAAAGTGGAGAAGTGCCATAAATACCCCGACCCGGCAGGAGCTGGATAAGGGGAAATGATGATGATGATGATGATGACACAATCACAATAAGACACTATACAATGCGATATACAGTACACAGTAGCTTTATAAAACACCCAATTAGCTTGGAGTTCACACATATACCGCAGCAAGAGCGTGGGAATATGGCCGGGCACCGCGCGCGCCATCCTGTAACAGCCAGCGAAGGTCGCCTTGCGAAGCAAAAATAAAGACCCTGTATATTCTGCTGAGAAGGAAGCAGGTTGCCATAGCAACGAATACCGACAGTAGTGGCTACGCTGGCTAAAGCGCGGCGTTAGGTCATGGGGCCAAGCTCTCTGCTGACTCGGTAGACGCGTGGGTTCGAGCCCCACCGTCGGCTGTGCATGAAATGGTTTTCCGTAGTTTCCCCATTTTCAACGCCAGGCAAATGCTGGGACAGTACCTTCTGACAGGCCACGGCCGCTTCCTTCCACATCCTTGCCCAGTTTCATTCATCTTCATCCTTTCCATCTCTCATCCCGACGCGCGGGTCGCCCACGGGCGTCGAATAGAAAGACCTGCTCTCGGCCTCTGAGGAGGCTACACGAAAAAAAAAAAAAAAAAAGCAACGAATTACTGTAGGCTATGTAGGGAATGCCCCTCCCCTTTTCCTCCACCTCACCCCACGCTCGCATTCTTCTGAGCTCCGTACAGTACTTGTAACTAAGAGCTAAGTTGGGAAGGAATCAGCTGGGATTTGAATTTACTTTGGGAATCAGCGGAAAACCACTTCTACAATGGCCGAGAGTAGGATATGAATCCACTACTCTCCTCTCAACTGTCCTCTGGATGTTTGCAAACCTCATACTAGATTTAAAATTCATGACAGAGCTTGGAATTAAGCCTAGGCCACCATCGTAGAAATCTATTAGTCATTGCCAATTCATTCTGTTTTGCTAGATTACTGGAATTCACTATTCCATTCAAATCAAGCAAGCAATAGTCACAATCCCTAATTGATATTTTACATTATAGCCGATAGCTCCCCAGACCATAATGCCCAGAGTTGGTCCTGTGCCTCTCGACAATAATGTCTAAGCACTTCTCTCTTCGTATGTTGTCGCACACGATATGGCAATCAGTGCGAGAAAGACAGAGGAACAATTCATCACTAATGATGACACTATGCCTTTTGTCAACCCACACTGGTTTTCTCAACGGCACACGAGTCTTTCACGTCGATTTTGTGGAGTGAATGGAACACCTGCAGGAACACTGGCCTGTAATCGTGTGTAGGTTTCATCAACCATGAATTTATTTTTATTTGAATTTATATATTATACAAAGGAGTAGTTTACCAAATGTAATAGCTATGCAGTGTAAGGCAACCTCCAGACTCAGTAGATGAGCGAGCCTGAAGTTCATTGTTGACCGTCCTTGAAATGGTCTTTCATAGTCTCCCTCTCCCATTATCAATTTATGCTTTTCAGTCGGCCAATATGGGTTTGCCCAATTAGATTAGGCGGGGTAACTACATACGGTATATAAAACACACTTTCATGAAAAAGTTACTTCATCATCATCATCATCATTTCCCCTTATCCAGCTCCTGCCGGGTCGGGGTATTTATGGCACTTCTCCACTTTCCTCTTTCCTTCCACCATTCTTCTTCCACGATCTTGTCCCAGTCCAGATTTCTTTTTCTCACGCTGTTCTTCACTGAATCAATCCACCTTGTTCTAGGTCTTCCCCTTGCTCTCTTACCCTTGCACTTGGCCTCCAGCATCTGTCTTGGTATTCTATTTTCCTCCATCCTCTTTACATGTCCAAACCACCTTAGTTTATTCTTCTCAATTCTCTCATTTAGTTTTCCCATCCCAACTTCCTTCCTAACATCTTCATTCCTCACTCTGTCTTTCCTTGTCTTACCTATCATACTTAGGAATTTCATTTCACTGGCTTGGATTCTACTCTCTTGCCTGCTCGTCAGGGTCCAAGTCTCAGCTGCATATGGGTACATAGTACATTTTATACATTACCTCCTTGCTTTTCCTTGGTACTTCCTTATCCCAAACAAGTTTTCTTACACTTTGATAGAATGCATTGCTCTGCTGTACCCTGCTGCCAATCTCCATGTCCAACCTACCAGTTTGCATCAATTCACTTCCTAGGTATTTGAACGTGTCCACAATTTCCAAACTCTGACTTCCAATTTTCACAATGCCCTTTCCTTGTCTTTCCCCTCTTGTCATCACCATGGTCTTGCTTTTCTCTATACTGATTTTCAGGCCATACTTCTGAATATTTTCGTTCAGTGCATCTAGTTGTTTTTGCACTTCTTCCGTGTTCCTTCCCCAGACCACAATATCGTCTGCAAATAATAGTAACTTCATTTCTTTATGTCCATATGCTTCCTTTGTTTCCTTTACAATTTCATCCATTACCATTATGAATAAAAGAGGTGACAGCACACTCCCCTGTCTTAGTCCAGTCTTGTTCCTAAACCAATCTGTCTTTCCAACAGGGGTCAGAACCCTGCTAACACAGTTGTTGTACATTGCTTGTACCATTTCCAACATTTCTTATACCGTACTTATACCGTTACTTATACCGTATTAAAATTAATCACTGATAAAATGTAATTTTATGATTACCCGTTTCGACCGTCACGTGGTCATCTGATCACTAGCCTAGGGTTGAAGTTTAAGATTAGCCTATACAAATATTTAGAAATATGTTTTGTCATACTTAGTATAGCTTTTCTAGTTAATGTTGTTTGAGTCTTCATTCTTTTGACTGGTTTGATGCAGCGCGCCATGGCTCCCTGTCCTGAGCTAATCATTTCAGCTCTACATAGCTACCATACCCTACATCCGAAGCAATCTGTTTAACATATTCCAACCTTGGTCTACCCCTACAGTTCTTGTCCTCGACCCTTCCTTTTATAACTAAGCTTGCTATTCTTGGGTGTCTTAGTGTGTGCCCTACCAACCTATCCCTTCTCTTCATTAGCAGTCGCCAGAAACATCTCTCCTCCCCCACTCGTCTTAATACCTCTTCATTTGTTTCCCTATCTACCCATCTGATCTTCATCATTCTCCTGTAACAGCACATTTCAAATGCTTCAATTCTCCTTTTCTTTGCTGCATCAATAGTCCAAGTTTCACATCCATATAGTGCCACGCTCCAGACAAAGGCTTTCAAAAATGACTTCCTTATACCTAAATCTATATTCGATTTCAACAGATTCCTTGCCTGAGCCAACCTACTTTTTATATCCTCTTTGCTTCGCCCATCACTGGTTATTTTGCTTCCTAAGTAACAGAAGTCTCCTACTTCCTTTAGCGTTTTACCTGCCAATTTGATGTACATAGAGGTTTTTGATTTATTTCGGCTGCATTCCAATATTTTTGTTTTACATTTATTGATTTTCATCATGAATTATTTCCTCAAGACGGATTCCATACCATTCAAAAATTCGTTCGAATCCTCTGGCATGTCGGCCAAAATAATGATATCATCAGCAAATCTCTGAGTTGAAAATATTTCTCCTAGAATCTTCACTCCCACTTTAAATTTTTCTCCAATTTCCTTCATTGCTTGTTCAATATATAGATTGAAAAGTATGGGTGATAAGTTGCAGCCTTGCCTTACACCTTTCTGAATACCAGCTTCTCTCTCATGTCCTTCAGCTCTAATGACTGATGTCTGGTTTCTGTATAGATTGTAGAGCACCCTCCTTTCCCTGTACATTATTCCAATCGTTTTTAATATTTCAAACAACTTACACCAATCAACGTTATCAAAAGCCTTTTCTAAGTCTACAAATGCCATGAACATTCTCTTATCTTTCCTTATTCTATCTTCAAAAATCAGCCTAAAACTCAGTATAGCTTCCCTTGTTCCTACATTTCTCCTGAAACCAAACTGGTCTTCACCCAACTCCATTTCTATCTGGCTTTCCATCCTCTTGTAAATTATACTAGACAGGATCTTTGAAGCATGAGTAATCAAGCAGATTGTACGGTAATCTTCACATCTGTCAGCTCCTACTTTCTTCGGTTTAGGGATGATAACATTTTTCTTGAAATCAGAGGGTACCTCACCTGTCTCATAAATCCTACACACCAAGTGAAATAACCTGACCAGACCATCATCACTTATGCAGCGTAGCAACTCAATCGGTATTGTATCATCTATGCCCGGTGCTTTGTACCTGCTTTAGTCTTCCAAAGCTCTGTCAAATCTCTGATCTCAATATTAAATCAACGAAGTTTAGGGGCAACGGACAGTTAAATTCTATGCATTGTTCTATTACATTTTGTAGAATAAATATTTGTTCGAAAGCCAGCCTGTTCTTCTCGCAGTCTACACCGAGAATCATTATGGAATATTGTGAGCCAATATGGAATCTGTCAACGGAAAATGGAAAGGAGAATCCTAGGCGTTAAGCTAAGCGACAGAATCAGTAACACGGATCTGAGAAAAAGAAGTGATTGGAGGACACAACAACAAGAGCTCGGCAACTGAAATGGCGCTGGGGTGGACACATATCCAGAATGAACCAGGATTGATGAGCCTACTCCACGACTATGTGGGATCCAAGAGCTGGCAAGGGAAGCAGAGGACGCCCCCGTCGCAGATGGTCGGACGAATTTAGGTTCGAGGCAGGTGTTACGTGGACCAGAAATGCCAGGGATAGGAAGCTATGGAAGGAAATTCAGATCAGTGTAATAGTGTAACAATGTAAATACCATAGTAAGGGTGTGTGTTAATTTATTTTTTATTAATGTGTGTCAATATGTATTAGGAAAGACATCTCTCAAGAACTGGCTCCTCTTGGGAGACTATATGATCCACCCCCTACCACTCCGGTAGGAGGCCCTTGCCCATCAGGGATCTACAGGCTTATCTTATCTATCTACACTCGAGCTGTTGTATAAGAACAGAAGATAGGAACACCCCTTTCTTTAGCATTCTCACAGGCATCAGACAAGGATGCATTTTGTCACTATTCCTATTCATATTGGTCATAGATTTTGTAATGAGAAAAGCTATGGACAATCCCAATATGGGGATACGTTGGAATGAGCAATCTAGGCCAGGGGCGCCGAATCCATGGTCGAGGTCTAGCTACCGCTAGACCTGACAAGGGGGTGGGTCTCCCGGTCCCCTTGGGGGGTGGGTTTCGTTGGGGGGTTACGGATAGAGGAGGAAAGGGAAGGAGAAGGAAAAGAGGAAAGGAAAGAAGGGAGAGAGAAGAGAAGAGAAGGGGAGAACTGTGCGAAATAAGCTGTAAAACCGTAATTATTGGGGTAGGGGTCCGGTTTAACAAGGGGGGGGGGGGGGTCCCACAGAACGAGAGGGGTGGGTGTCTGCTAGACCTGAAAAAAAAAAGATTCGGCGCCACTGATCTAGGCTAACGGATCGGGATTTTGCTGATGACATGGTTCTTCTGGCAGAAACACCACAAAGTTTACAATTAATGACAACCAAGCTGGATGGAATGGCCAGTTCTGCTGGACTAAAGATAAATGGTGACAAGACAAATATAATGTGCATAAAAAATGGGAATGTATCTACACAAATTATAGTGCAACAGAAGATTCTACAAGATGTTGATCGATTTTCATATCTTGGCAGCCTTATCAGTAGTAATAGGGACGTAGATGCAGACATCAGCAGAATTGGGAAAGCTTCGGCAATCTTTCAACGAATGCGGTTCATATGGCAATTAGACTCTATAAGTATGTCCACAAAGATTTGGCTATATTCCTCTATCATCTTACCGATCGCCATATATGCATGTGAGACCTGGAAAATATCAGTAAAATCAGCACACAAGCTCAACGTTTTTCACCAACGATGCTTGAGGCGAATTTTGAAGATCAGTTATTGTGGCCACATAACAAATAATGAAGTACTGAGAAGAAGTGGTCTACGCAGCTAGCACAAAATCGTTGCTCAAAGGAGACTGAAGTTCGCGGGATATGTTCTACGTATGAATGATAGAAGGATACCCAAATCAACACTGTTGTGGAAACCAACGGAAGGATACCAAAGTAGAGGAAGACCTCGTAACACCTGGAAACAAACTTTTGCAAAGGATCTAGAATGCATGGATATGAACTGGGAGGAAGCTGAAAACCTGGCAGCTGATAGAGTTCGCTGGAGGAAACTTGTTGCCTGATATGCTATCTAGTATTGGAGGAACTAAGTCTAAGTAAGTACTGGAATCAGACGGCTTCAGTAAAAGTAGATTGCACCAACACCGGTAGTGTAGAAAATATACAGTAAAACAAGGAGTGAGACAAGTCTTATGCTCGATCTCCACATCTTTTCTATATCTACTCTGAGGAAATATTTTCTGAAGCATTGGAAGGAAAACAGGAAGGTATTGTTAATGGATGAACCATAAATGATTTGCAGTATGCAGACGACAGCTCTGCTTGCAACAAGTGCTGAAGATCTACAAACCTTACTAAACTCTGTAGTACAACACAGTGCAAGAGCAGGTCTAAATTTGAATACAAAAAGGACAAAGCTAATGGTTTTGAAGAAACATGTAATTCCACCTGTTAATCTTACTGTAGCTGGGACAACACTGGAACAAGCTCAACACGTGAAATACCTTGGATGCATACTTGATCATTATTGGAATAGTGCTATCCCGCATTGAATTGGCTAGAGCTGCATTCATGAAAATGAAAGAATTACTGTGCAACAGAGACATTAAAATTGCTCTTCGTCTCCATTTACTATGGTGTTACATTTTCTCTATCCTGCTGTATGGCAGTGAAGCCTGGACCCTCCCCACGGAGAACATCAGTAAAAAACTTCAAGCCTTCGAGATGTGGCGCTATTGGCGCCTATTCAGAATGTCATGGATCGATAGAGACGTAACATGGAAGTACTGGAACGCCTGCATAAAGAACAGAAGGATTTGCATAACACCGAACAGAAAAAACTTGAATACTTTGACCATATCATTTGCAATGATAAATATTAACTCCTACATATCATAATTGAAGGTAGGAGAGGTCGAGGAAGGAGGAGAATATTTTGGCTGAAGAACCTACGCGAATGGTATGGAATCAACACTCCTGCACTATTCTAAGCTGGTAAAAGAAATCGCCCTGATGACAACCAACATCCAATGAGATTGGCAGATGACCTCGTAGTTTCACCCCTTAAAACATCAATAACTAACACCCAATGAGGGTATGGCACAAGAAGAAGAAGTGTACTGTACCAACTAATAAACCCAATGGTGCACTGGAGTGAAACACTGGTAAAATAGATTGAGAAACTTGGATTATAGTTTCTTTGTAAATTGTATCAATATACATAATTATGTAATACTAGCAGTAGTGCCCGGCTTCACCCGGAGGATTTATTTGCTTTATGGATGACAATGAATACTACTACAGAACTGGCACATGATACTTAAACTAAACTTTTTGTGGTGGTGGTGGTGGTGGTTGTAGTGAGGGTAATATGCAGTACAGTATAATGGACGTAACATTTAGATCATTTTCCCCTAATGATAATAATGAACAGGGAAACGGCTATTTACTAACTACAGCACTGACACATGTAATTTACAAACAAATTTCTAAAAATGATTAGAAAGAGGAGTAAGTGAAATAAAAGTCACTGCCTAGGGCCTATATCTCATTGTCTGTTAGAAATGTAGAGACCAATAGTGTCGTCTTTTGACGCAGAGCGCCATAGGAAAATAATCAGAACACTTTGGAAGCAATAGTAGTTATAGTATCATTTATGGCCACATAGCGCTCAACAATAAGTTTCGGAATAAATTACGGTAAATTTGAAAGCACCAACGCTTATTGCAGCTGATAACCTCAATGTATTGCACCAACACCATTGCACTTATACAGAGGTATAATACTTTCATGATGATAACTGTTTTAAGGGACAAAAGAAATCTTTTTGCACTAATTACTCCCCGTGACTGCAATTTATAAGCAGCACAAGATTTAACTATTTTCGCCATTCTGCACCAGAACACTGGTAGGGGCGACGTGATACAGCCCGAATTGTCAGTCAACAATAGACTTATTAAAATACTCTTACAGTTACACTACTACGGACATGAATGATTCTAGGGCCTTAATACATGGTTTTCAAGTTCAGTTTGTTTGTTATTCTAAATGTAGGGAATGGGGAGTGTTGTCCAAAATATCAAGTGGACAGTGTTACCAGCAGGGTTTCAAAGTGTATGTAAAATTTGGTGCAATTAGGAGGAACGGTGTAGATTTGTGATAAAGGGCCTAAATGCAGGAAATGGAGTGGTCTGTCCGAAATTTAAAGTGGACAGTGTCACCCGCAGGGTTCCAAAGGGTACGTGTACAAAATGTGATTCTGATCGGTGAAACGGTGTAGATTTGTGCCAATGGACCTAAATGCAGGGAATGGAGTGGTTTGTCCGAAATTTCAAGCAGACAGTGTTACTCGTCGGGTTCCAAAGTGTAGGCCTAACTATGTGACATTTGGTTCAGATCGGTGAAACGGTGTAGATTTGTGCCAAAGGGCCTAAATGCAGGGAATGGAGTGATCTGTCCGAAATTTAACATAGCCTAAACTATTCCTCTTGAATCTGGCTATCATATAAAAAAATAATTTTTCGAATCCGACTGGTAGTTCCAGAGATTAGCGCGTTTAAACACACAAACAAACGCACAAACTCTTCAGCTTTATTATATTAGTATAGATATTCACAATCCCGGACAGTTACCCAAATAATAACAGTTACCATTGAGAAGTAGAGAGGGTGGTAAATAAACTACAATGTGACAAAGCGGCAGGGGTAGATGCAATTCGGTCAGAAACGGTGAGGTATAGTAGGAAAGCACGGCTGAAATGATTGCATTGGATAATCGAATTGGCATGGGTTTTAGGAAATCTGCCCCCTGACTGGACAAAAGCAGTAATCGCCCCAACTTATAAACAAGGTAACAGAAAAGATTGCAATAATTATTGTGGCATTTCTTTGATAAGTGTCCCGGGCATTGTAGAAAGGAGGGCCGAGAGTAAGATGGATGAAAACCAGCGTGGCTTTAGATCGCAACCGGCCGCGGTGGCCGAGAGCGCTACCTCGTGTCTCGCTGGCATTGGGAGAGCATGGGTTCGAATCCCACCTCGGCCGTCTTGAAAATGGTTTTCATGGTTTCCCATTTTCACTACCAGGCAAATGCCGGGACGGTTCCTTTCACTAGGTCCACGGCCGATTTCCTTTCATAATCCCTTCCCTGACCCGTCCTGAAAAGAAAAATACATGGCCGTTGGCTGCAATAATAAAATTATTATTATTTAGATCGCAACAAGGATGTCAAGATCAAATATTTAGTATGCACCAAGTTATAGAGGAATGTTACAAGAGGAATAGACATTTGTGTTTTGTAGATCTAGTAAGAGAAGGCATATGATAAGAGTACGCAGGGTGAAGATGCTGAGCATCCAGAGGGAATATGGTATCGAGGGAAGGCTGCTACAGACAATCAACATAATTTATGTTGATAATCAGGCTGCAGTGAGAGTTGATGGTAGGATTAGTTCTTGGTTCAAGGTTGTTTCAGGAGTGAGGCAAGGCTGTAATCTCTCACCACTACTACTACTGATTATTTTTACATGGACTATTTGCTGAAGGGCATAAACTGATTGGTTGGGATTCAATTAGATGGAAACCAGCATTCTGGCCTATGCCAATGACTTGGTTGTGATGACAGACTCCGTCAAAGGCTTACAAGTCAAAATGTTAGAACTTGAACATAAATGTAGGAAATAAAGTAGGTATGAAAATCAACATTTCAAAAATGATGGTTATGCCGGCAAGGAAGAAGCACAAGAAAATAGCATGTCAAATAGGAGGAACTAAATTGGAGCAGGTGGAACATATTAAGTGCCGGTACTTAGTCTGTGTATTCTCTCAGGATGGTGGATATGGGGAAGGAAATAGAGTCAAGGTGCAGAAAAGCCAAATGCAGTGAGTACTTAGTTGTGATCTACAGTATTCTGCAAGAAGGAAGTTAGTGTAGCAATGAAACGCTCCCTATATCACTCAGTATTTAGTTCGACCTTGCTGTATGGAAGCGAGAGCTGGGTATATTCAGGATATCTGTTACATAAGCTAGAGGTAACTGACATGAGGGTAGCTTCAATGATTGTAGGGACAAACAGGTTGGAGCATTGGCAGGAAGGTACTCATAATTAAGAGATAAGGGCTTCGTTAAAAATTAGCACGATAGATGAAGCTGTTTGTATGAGCCAACTCAGATGGTGGGGTCATGTGAAAAGAATGCAGGAAGAGATATTACCAAAGAAGTTAATAATTTCAGCTGTAGAGAGAAAGAGAAGCACAGGTAGACCTAGGAGGCAATTTCAAAGTGAGAGGTGTAGAAGAAGAGAAAGCCGCAGTGCTGACTGCTAATATGGGATCATGGATCTAACTTGTTCGCAAACAGAGGCTTGCAGACTAGACTGGATACTGATGGACAAAACAGTCTCAAATGAAAATGAATGTATAGTATGTACTTTTTTTTTTTTTTTTTTTTCATTGATCACATTGGACCACTTGAACTGTTCTACGCACTTTTCTTAGAAGGTTGTACTGTTTGCTTCTTGCGATGCACCCAGCAATTCTTCATTTGGCCCAATCACAATTTTCTCATTTCATCTGAATCTTACCTTAATACAGACATCACAATAATATGTTTTTATTCTGGTATCATACAAAAATACACAATAACAATATTCTAGCTCCTAAAACATGCCGACTGCAGTGGCTACGCTCGCTAAAGCGCAGCGTTAGGCCATGTGGCCAAGCTCTCTGTTGACTCGGTAGATGCGTGGGTTCGAGCCCCACTGTCGACCGTCCTTGAAATGGTTTTCCGTGGTTTCCCAATTTCAATACCAGGCAAATGCTGGGACGGTACCTTCTGACAGACCTCGGCTGCTTCCCTCCACATCCTTGACCAGTTTCATTATCTTCATCATTCCATCTCTCATCCCGTTGCGCAGGTCGCCCACAGGGGTCGACTAGAAAGACCTGCACTTTGCCTCTCAGGAGGCCACACAACAACAAAAAAGACCCTGAAATCAACCGAAGGCAGCAAATTACTGAATTTGAGATAGCTTTGGTCTTGTTACTGTTTTACCAAGCCCTCAGCCTGTCCCGACTAGATTATGATTTTGCAGTGTACAGTTCAGCAAAGTCATTAACTTCGAAAATGCTGGACAGTATAGCAGAATTAGGCTGACAGCCAATGCTTTCTGGACCAGCCCGATTTCCAGCCTACTCACCAAATCAGGTGTTCCACCTCTTTGTGTCAGACTCCAAGATATGCTTTCATCATATGCTGCCAATCTGTATCAAATGATGCATTATCCTAGCTATCAATCTCTATTCAGTACCTGATCCCACCAGAAGTACACCAACCAGGCGGTGGGTATTAGGCTTGATAGCTCGTGTAATGAAATAGGAGTGGCTGCAGGTCCCTTTATGATCCAGACACCTAACGAGGTATTGTATGTCCGGAAGTTTGGTTAGATCTACATCGAGATCTTAAGGTGAACAGCACAGTTCACCAATTTCTGGATGTTTTTGCGGATGATTCGAAGGTGGACGAGAAAGTGGGTTGAGCTTAAATCATTGATGGTGCAAATATGAAGATCTCTTTGGGACAAACTTATATCCTCTTTACTGCGGAGCTCATTGCTATCTATGAAGCTCTGCAGTTTGCCCTACAGAATGTACGATTCCACTTTCTTGTGTGTACCGACTCTTTGAATTTGTTGCAGTCAATTGATTCATGTTTCTCACAACACCCATTAGTGCAACGAACCCATGACCTTGACACTGCTGTTTGGTATTCCCTATATTTTTGTTTCTTCTTCTTTCTTTCTTTCTTTCTTTCTTTGAATTTGGCCTACTGTGGGTCACGGGAAACAATTGATG
Organism: Meconema thalassinum; assembly: GCA_946902985.2. Taxonomy (NCBI): domain Eukaryota; kingdom Metazoa; phylum Arthropoda; class Insecta; order Orthoptera; family Tettigoniidae; genus Meconema; species Meconema thalassinum. Next base: position 793,611,652 of record OX336390.1, read on the forward strand.
TGCTTTTCCTTCACCCAGAATTTCTTCATCCTTTCGCTGTGGTTCCTCCTCCTTTCCTCTGACCAGGTGTTCTTGGTTGTTCTACTGGGTCTTTCCTTGAATCCCTTGAAGTTATCAATTTTTGCTCGAAACACAGCCCTATTCCACTGTCTTTAGTATGTACGCCAACTTACTCCATGTCTTTTCTCGTTTCTTCTACCCACATTGTAGTCACCTTTTGCTTGCTGATGTAATTAAATATTCTTTTCGTTATTCAATTCTCATCCATTCTCATGAGGTGCCCATAAAACTTCAGTCTCCTCTTACGCATGGTGTCCGTGATCTTCTCTGCCTGTCTATATAGATCCTCATTTCTGCACGTACCATTGTTTCGTTTCTCAGGCCCTATTATCTTTTTGTTAAACTATATTTTTGTTTGATATTATAATTTTTTTTGTTTGTTTTATTAATAATGGACTGTTTTTATTTTTAGGAATCCATCTCTAAATGTTAACTGAACAAAATTTATATTTTAAAACTGTTACGAGGGGCATATGACCTTGCTGTCCTGCCTCAACAACCCTCATCATGGAGATAGAATTGCCACAGTGCAAGGCTGTGCACGGTTTGTTCAGTTTAGGGGGCTTGTCCTTGACATTCATCATTTGGGTTTAAGTTTTTTCGTATTGATATCAATATTATTTTTTAGTTGTCCACTTTTCAATACAATTTTCAGTTTGTCCCTATCGGTACATGTTTCAGCACACGTGCTGTGCCTTCTTCAGCCTATTACAATATTATCATACAACTACAGTACTACAGCATTAGCATCAATATTTCATCACACATTCCTTAAAAAAATAAAAAAATAAAAAAAGCTAATTTTGATTCATATGACATCTACATAGATTTAAAATTCTTAAAATGTCGCTTGAAATAAAATTTATTCCAGAAATCCTTCCTTTGTCAACCATTTAAGATATTGAAGATATGCCAAAACATGTACCAATAGAGACAAACTGAAAATTGTATTGAAAAGTGGACAATTACATTTATGATACAGCTTAGGGGGGACAGGGGGAGACTGCTGCGCCAACACTAGGTCAGCACTTGCTTGGTTCCTAACTTGACTATTGGCAATCGTGTCTCCAACAGATAATAAAAAGGGGGCGAGCAAAAGAAATCGAAAGTTCTACTAGTAAAAAAGGTACACGAACTCATCATTTCATTTAGTCTATTCCAGAAACAACTGAATTCTGTACTGTGTGATGATCTTTTATAAATCAGTATCTACTTTTTAATTAAAATACTCCTTCGTGTATGTCTACCCAGTATTATTCCCATATCAACTGGGTTGGAGATGTAATGTGAAGGGGGATCCCCTTCTCGACACCAACCTCAAGAGAGGAAGTAAATGAAACTGGGCAAAGAGTTGGAAGGTAGAGGCAGTTGTCTACTTGAAGGCAACTTTTGCATGGAGTCGAAAATGGGGAAACTGTGTGAGGTTTCGAAGCCATTTCTCAGTGTTGCCTGTATAATCAATTAATACTTTTCAGTCAGTCAAAATGCTTTCACCCTATTAGATTAGGCGGGGTAAATTTAAATATATCACACTTTTCTGAAGAAAAAGAAGATGACGATCAGGTGCCGTCAAGTCGCGACTGCATAGATGGACTGTCTCCATATGATTGGGTCTTCAGCCATATACTTCAGATCCTTCACTGACATATTCATGTTGAATTTGATGGAGTCGATCCATTTCAATGTTGGCCGCCCTCATCTCCAAGACCCTTCCACCTTTCCAAGCATAGCGGTCAAGCTGTATGCCTCTCACCCGGTTCGATTCCCGGTCAATGCATGTGAGATTTTCTAAGTGAAATGCCATGTCCTGTGGTTCGGATTCCACGTAAAACTGAGGTCCCGTGGCTTATGATCGCGAGATTAACTGTCACGTAAAACTACAAACTTCCATCCTTTCTTTCCAAGCATAATTGTCTTTTCCAACGAATCAGAACGTCTCATAATGTGTCCAAAATATGACAGCTGTAATCTTGTTATCAAGCTTCAAGAGACAGATCTGATTTGATTTTTATAATTACCCATATATTTGTCTTCTTGGCTGTCCAAGGAATATGCAGTATCCTTCACCACCACAGCTCCAACAGAGCTCAAAAGCATCAATATACTTCCTATCTGAAAAAAATATTGCATGTACCTTAATATTATTCACTGATAAAGGGGGATTTTATGATAACATTTTTCGACCGTCACACGGTCATCATCATATCCTCATCACAAGGGTTGGATTAAAATTATACAAGGGGCATACTGCAAGTCATGAACATTTTTTGGAGAAATATGTTTACTAACATTGCGATACACTGAATACAGCATTTCAAACTATAAACTTTTGTTTATTTTTCAACATAGTCTTCATTCTTTTGGACACATTTTTCCACACCGTTGTGGAAATTTGAAAATACCTTGATGCTAGAAGTAGACTGTAGAAACATCTATAAGTTTGTTATTATGTTATTGCATGTCCTTTTTAGTGGTGTTGTACTGTTTTAATCAATGTTTCTATTAATGTAATGTACTAACAATTTTAACACTATGGCTGAGGAAGGGAGCATTTATAGCCCCCAAAACATGTACCGAAATGTATTATAATTGATCTTGGAATACTAAGGTATTGAATGGGCGGATACTCAAAATCTTTGCCATATTTTGTAACTTGTCAAAACGGACCCAAAAAGACGATTTCAAAATTCCCGGAGACAAGTGAAGGTACACACACTTATAGACCTGGCACAGACTCAACTTGACAGAGAACTGTGGGGGAGGTTCGGTGCATCATTAGGATGGTCCGGATCGACTCCCGTACAACAGCAGCGCAAATTTGAGGAATAATAGCACCCTACATTACATAACAAACAGTGGAGAATCGTCTACGTGCTGTTGGCTTACAGGCCAGTGTTCCTGCAGGTGTTCCATTCACTCCACAAAATCGACGTGAAAGACTCGTGTGCCGTTGAGAAAACCAGTGTGGGTTGACAAATGGCATAGTGTCATCATTAGTGATGAATTGTTCCTCTGTCTTTCTCGCACTGATTGCCATATCGTGTGCGACAACATACGAAGAGAGAAGTGCTTAGACATTATTGTCGAGAGGCACAGGACCAACTCTGGGCATTATGGTCTGGGGAGCTATCGGCTATAATGTAAAATATCAATTAGGGATTGTGACTATTGCTTGCTTGATTTGAATGGAATTGTGAATTCCAGTAATCTGGCAAAACAGAATGAATTGGCAATGACTAATAGATTTCTACGATGGTGGCCTAGGCTTAATTCCAAGCTCTGTCATGAATTTTAAATCTAGTATGAGGTTTGCAAACATCCAGAGGACAGTTGAGAGGAGAGTAGTGGATTCATATCCTACTCTCGGCCATTGTAGAAGTGGTTTTCCGCTGATTCCCAAAGTAAATTCAGATCACAGCAGATTCCTTCCCAACTTCGCTCCTAGTTACAAATACTGTACGGAGCTCAGAAGAATGCGAGCGTGGGAGGAGGTGGAGGAAAAGGGGAGGGGCGTTCCCTACATAGCCTACAATCATTCGTTGCTATGGCGACCTGCTTCCTTCTCAGCAGAATGTATATTGGTCCGGTGTGCACTCAGAAGGACAAGTGGACACTGTTCGGAAGTTATGGCACAATGTTTTTGGGAAGACATATCACAATGTTATCTCTGGCTACATTCCCCTGCCTAGCATTCTTTTGAGCTCTAGTATCGTCAGTTCAATAACCCAGGTTACCAGATAGATTCCACACACATTCAAGAATCCAGGGGTTTCTAAATGAAGCAAAGAAAAATCACTTGGGCTGGCTTTGTTTAAAGGTTACTCATTACTGTTCTAAAAGAAATACAGTATATGTTCACTCTATGCCTGTTTCATGCATCTAGGATAATTCCCAAATTGTTCCATCATGAAAAACTAAAGAGCATTTGCATTACTGTTAAAAGCAGTGGTTTTACAGTTAGTTAATTACGTCGTTTCTGCATATAATGATGGTTACATACTCGCCAACCCCGACAAACATAGCCTCCTTTCCATTAACCCGGAAGAGGTTGCATTGCAGTCTTTTAGACCAGGTTCGTATTGTTCACGTCACCATTGTTGTTTGCTGCACGCCCCTACCAGGATACTTCATGTAATTGTCACGGACAGCAACAGTTTCCTGCTGTCCGCTAATCCAATTTTGCGTGGTAAGTTGAACTATTCACCAATTATACCAGACCTGGTCTTGTCCACCACACGCGACCTGTTGAGTTTTGCATTTTATGATGGACTCCGAAGATTAAGATGGAATTAGGACGCTCTTAGAGAGTGTGGAGAAAGAAGAACGGAACAGAAACAAAGTACTCAGAGTGCAATAAGACAGAGTACGAAGGGAACTGTTTGGCGTAGAACAACAGAGAGCAGGGAAGTTTGAAGAAGATGATGATGGAAGTGCAGAGGACAACTTGGCTTGTAGTGAACACAACACTGACTCAGAGGAATCTATGGATGAACAATATTGTGGTAACCTGTCGCATAATTCAAATACGATACAACACACAGAAAACGCACCATTTTTTGCCTCTACCGGAAGAAGTACTAGTAATGCTGGACCAGCGTACATGGCTAACGAAGGTGTCACAACATAGCAAGTACATTCCTCTTAACAAAGGGGAAGGACACGCAGACACAATCTAATTTCTCACCTACCTGGACCCAAGGGTGATGATCGCAATACTCGTTCTCCGATAGAAGTTTGGAGCATTTATTTTCCAGACTCCGAAATCGAAAAGATTGTGGGATTTACAAATATGTGGATTGAACAAAGACTAGCGAACTTCACATGAGAATGTGATGTTCTTTCTACAGATGTTCGAAAATTGAAAGCTGTGTTTGGGCTGCTTTACCTTGTTGGCGTTTCGTTCATTGCATCAAAATCTTGAAGACATGTCGTCAACAGATGGGACATGTGTAGAAATATTTGGAACGACAATTAACCTGCGTCACTTCAAATTTTTGCCTAGAGCTATGATATTCGATAACGTTCATGACAGAGATAAGAGAACTCAATCAGATCCTCTTTCTAAAATCCGTGAGATATTTCAGGCTTTTGATGATCGATGCTCGCAGGCATATTCACCAGGTGAATATTGTACAGTGGACGAAATGGTCGAGTCGTTTCAAGGGAAATTCGATTTTTTTTATACCAAGCAAAAAACGGCCAAGTATGGCATAAACAAGTTTTGCCTTAGTTTGTGCCAGAACATATTACACAGTTCATATGGAAATGTATCCTGGTCAACAACCAGAAGGACCCTTTAGAAGTGAAAATTCATTACGAGCCATTGTTGAGAGAATAGTACAGCCAATGTTAGGCAGTGGGAGGAATGTGACAATTGATATGTCCTTCCCCCTGGCCATCTCTCTTCTTGAAAACCACCATCTAAAAATATTGTCGGAACACTCCGGAAAAGTAAGAAAGAGATTCCTCCAATATTATTGCACCAAAAATGCCAGTCAACAGCAGTAGTTTTGGATTTAGGGCTGCTCTCTTATGCTTCCAAGAAAAATAACGCCATCCTATTGATTTCCACTTTCCATGATCCTGACACAATCGATGAGAGTTCTACCATCTACAACATGACAAAGGGAGACTCCGGAAAAGTAAGAAAGAGATTCCTTCAATATTATTGCACCAAAAATGCCAGTCAACAGCAGTAGTTTTGGATTTAGGGCTGCTCTCTTATGCTTCCAAGAAAAATAACGCCATCCTATTGATTTCCACTTTCCATGATCCTGACACAATCGATGAGAGTTCTACCATCTACAACATGACAAAGGGAGGCGGGATACCGCCGATGAACTGAAAGGGACCTATTCAGTTTCAAGGGCTGGCTGTCGATGGCCACTCACTGTGTTCTATGGGTTATTGAATGTTGCTGGGAGCAACGCATTCATTGTCCTAAGGGAAAATACACAGTAAACCTTAATTCTCCTGGGAACTGTGTCTAGAATATTTACAATATCGAGAAACAATTTATTGCCTATCCGGGGAGATGAAGATGAGAATAGGCAGCATTCTAAAAGAGCTTAGTGAACCAACTGAAGTGCAATGTGAACAGTCTGCAGTATCAAGGCGGGAAACCGGACCTGGTCGTTGTGCCTACTGTGATTGGCGCAAACCCAGTGCAGCACACAGTTTCAACATGTGTCGCATGCACAACAGAAGGCGGTGACGACGAATGAGGAACTGAAGTGTACTGTAGCCTATTACAAATTTTGTTGTTGTTGTATTGTTATTGCAGATATTGCTTTTTCATTATTATTAGAAATAGTTGTTTAGTTTACGGTTTTAATGAATATGACTGTATTATGATTTTCAGCAAATTTTGTTACGTGTTTTTTCTTCTTCTTCATTTCCCGTTTTCAGCTTGAAAATTTTAATTATCAAAAATCCAGAAGATTCCCTGTAAAATAAATTTAAAACAATAAAATGAATCTAACAAAAACCATAAAAAATAAATACAAAACTAGGAAATAATAATCACAGTAAAGTAATGTGTCATTTGAAACAGCCTGATCTAAATGACTCAGCGCGACCTCTCATTTCCGACGAGTCAACGCGACCTCTCCCGGGTTAAGAGAACAATAGCAACCTTTTGGAAATGAATAGCTGACACCCTTCATTTCAGTAGTAAAGTTCAGTTGAAACAATGCCTCCGAGCTCTGCAGACATTGCCAGAGCCATCAGAGATCATTACTACCGCGGATGAGGCTTGGAGTCGAATGCAGCAGGTTTGGGATGTAAATGTAAATAAGAGGACAGTTCAACAACACCTCAGAGAACAAAGTATTCGATCAAGGTGAACTGGTATGGGACCTGATCTGACGGAGAATACAGTTACCCATCTTCAGTTTGCTTGTCAGCACACCCAATGGAACCGTGTACTGTTTTTTGAAGAGCTCAGGTTCTTCCTGAAATCTCCAGATGATAGGGAGAGAGTTTGGAGAGTGATATACAGAGTGCACAGTATCCATAAAGACTCCATGATTTTGTGGGGCGGCATTGCCATGTAGGCTCGGATAGACTGGTTTTCATTGAAAGTGGCAGGCTCAGTGAGATTCTCATCGATAACACTATTTTTTGGAGATCGAATCATGTCCATGCATGACGATACTTGTCCACTGCAGCACAATATGTATTACAGTGCATAGCCAGCTCACAGTTCCAACTAAAACCCTCGTAGAGGATCTTTGGGATAAGTTTGGGAATATGGAACAGAGTTCAAAATGTGCTCCAGAGGCATTATGTGATCTGCAGGCAACATTTCAAGAGGATTGGGACTAACTTGAGCAGAGAAATATCAAAGCCCTAACTGAAATGATGGCCCAGAGAATGGTGGCTGGAGGCTTCGGTGGCGTAGTTGGTAGCATGCTGAGCTTCTATGCCCAAGGTTGCGGGTTCAAATCCGGCCGAAGTCGTCGGATTTTTTAAGAGCGTTAAAAATCCCTCAGTATGCCTTCCTTTGAAGGGGAAGTAAAGCTGGCGGTCCCATGTCATAGATTTATGGCATGTAAAGGAACCTTCCACTAATTACACTTGTGTGAAGCTAAATTATAGGTTAGATTTGTTTTACGCTCTTAAGTTCCAACGTTCGTCACCAGGAGCCAACTGCAGTGGCATCTAGTAACCAAGTTCACAACTAGTTGCTATTGATGGTAGCATTTGGTAGCAAAAGTAGGAACTACTTTAAAATTGAATGTCTGCAGTCCTTATCTGAATTACAGTTAACATAAATTGTAGTTCATGCCACTCGAGTTTTATGTCGTAATTGCCAATAAAGGAAAGACCATGGCCAATTGAAACACATTATTTAAAGTAGATTTCATCTCTTCAATTACTTGCTGATGAATCCGTACAGTGTAACTGAACATGACAAGCATATGACCATTTACTTAATTGACAACCATTTAAGAGTAAGTTATTTCGACTTGACAACATAGAGGTATATGGGAAGGAACGAACCCTGCAATTATTACTTGATGGCACATTGGCACACAATGAGCTTCGTATGTAGGAGAGTCCATACGATGCAACACAATTGTGAGGTGGAGGAGCATTCACTTTGCTTGTTACAGAAATGTTCACACCAGTCCCTACTGTAACTGTACTCCACGTTAATCTCTCTTCCAGGAGTACAGCAGTACCTTTTTCTCCTCCTTTAACTAGGGATGGGCGCGACTGAAGCCTGGAATCGAGAGTGTCGACTCGATCGACTCCGAACACCGGTCTCGGTTCGCATGAAGCCTCGCGACTCCACGTTAATCTGATGCGTATTGCGGGGCCGCTTCGCATGAAGCCTCGCAACTCCAAGCTCACGTGATGGGTATTGCGGGGCCACACGGTCCCTGCGCATAAAGCCTCGCGATTCCAAGCTAACCTGATGAGTAAGGCCCAGTTAGTTATGTGTTTATATATATTTAATTTTACTAAATATTTTCTATTTATTTACATATATTTGCCGTTTTTATAAATAAATACATATTATGGCGAATTTATTCGTAAGTAGGCTACATATTTCCTGTATTTGGTGGTATGTCGCACTCCTTATATAAATGCTGCCGACATTTTCGACCCTTGGCAAATCCATTAATTTGCCTCTCTATTTCGTGAATGTACCCCTGTCTCTGTATTGTAGTAGTATTTCAAGACAGGAATTCCCTGGCCATTAAGTAGACTATAGCAGGGGGGCTGGAGAAGACTCGCGACTCCAAGCTCCCCTGATGAGTATTGCGGGGTTGCTTCGCATGAACACTCGCGACTCCAACTCACCTGATGAGTATAGCAGGGCCGCTTCGCATGAAGACTCGCGACTCCGAGCTCACCTGATGAGTATTGCGGGGCCGCTTCGCATGAACACTCGCGACTCCAAGCTCACCTGTTGAGTATTGCGGGGCCTCTTCGCATGAACACTCGCGACTCCAAGCTCATCTGATGAGTATTGCGGGGTCGCTTCGCATGAACACTCGCGACTCCAACTCACCTGATGAGTATTGCGGGGCCGCTTCGCATGAAGACTCGCGACTCCAAGCTCATCTGATGAGTGTTGCGGGGTCGCTTCGCATGAACACTCGCGACTCCAACTCACCTGATGAGTATTGCGGGGCCGCTTCGCATGAAGACTCGCGACTCCAACTCACCTGATGAGTATTGCGGGGTCGCTTCGCATGAACACTCGCGACTCCAACTCACCTGATGAGTATTGCGGGGTCGCTTCGCATTAAGCCTCGCGACTCCAAGCTCACCTGATGAGTATTGCGGGGGGCACGCGGTCGCTTTTTTTCCGAATCTCTCATTATTATTATTATTATTATTATTTACAATCATTGTACCAAATTGTTGTAATATTGCACTTTAGGCAGGTTGTATTACTATTATTGTTATAAATAATAATCATCATAATAAACAATTACACCTACAACATTACCGATGATAACCCGAAACAATCCTCCATGTTTGCTGGCTAATAATCCTTCTGTATTCATCGTAACACAAGGTATCAAGGGACGAACGTGGATGGATAACAAGACCGTCACAATATGAGAGGCCTGTGCGCACATCTTAAACAAAGCAATTAACAAACCATAACATAGGCCAAATCTTACATTAATTTAATACCCAACATTTGTTATTTGAGACACGTAAATGAAACACCCTATATTGAAAGTAAAAATACACACACAGTGCCAAGAACTTCGTAATTGGTATTCGTCATTCCATATAACGATCCTGCCGGCAAAATAAATATCCCATCACAATGCACCATATTCTCATGCTGTAGAATCCTACAGTAGATCATAACAAAGAACGACTATGCATACAATCATTCTATTGAATCGTTTTGCAGGTTATAATAGCTTGCCATGCATTTCAATACCAAAAAAAGTATAACTGGCAAGCTAGCAGCAAGATTTTGTCAGCTGTATTGTAAACATGCCGCAGCGATGGCGAACAACGTTGCTGCTGGCGCTGTGTGGCATACATGTTCAAGCAGTTCCAAAAACAGATGTTAGATGGCGTTAGTGCATCCGTGGAGTCGAGACTGGAGTCGAGAGTATCGGTTCCAGCGGCAGCAGTCTCGACTCTTCGCGACTCCGTTCGCAACCCATCCCTACCTTTAACATCAAAGCTGTTAGGTTTACACAATGAAGTAATAATCGCAGTCTTCCATACACTTCCAAGCATCAAATTCATTAACCACAATCTCGAGAGCTATCTACCATCATTTTGTGTACTTCAGCCTGGTGTTGTTGTTGTTGTTGTTGTTGTGGGAAGGTTGGTGGACACAGTTGAACTCTTCGCCCAATATCTTCTGTATAGAATTCACCAACGTTGCACATCACATTCACACGCCATGTTTTGAAACACCGACGAAATATAACTAACCTAATCATTCACCTTAGAAAATAATGATGTAGATACGTTCCAGAGCACACCGATACGCACGTAACTTTGGAAAGGGGTCAGAAAAATCAGTACATACATACTTCATGACATATCATAAAACATTGCGGAAAAAAAAAAGGGGAGGGAAAACTTAACTTATAGCATAAAAGGTAGATGATCTAAATATTCCATTATGGCCTCGATCAATGGAACTACAGGACTATGCATCAAATTGGACATATTTAATGGTAAGAAATATCCTAAGGATCTTAACTTGTGTAGCATCACCATCCTCGGTTCATTGAAAGCATCACACTGGAACATCAGATGATTCAGTGTGCCACGCGTCTTTTCACACACACAACTCGCATTCTCGCGCAGACCCATGCGTGCCATTTGAGCCGGTGTCATGGCATGCTGAAAACGTAAACGTATTATGGTAATAATGTGCCGTCTAGTATATTTGCCAACCCGAAACCAAGGTATTGTTCGAATCGTAGGTTGTATCGGAAAATAATGACGCGCCTTGACGGGACCGATACTATCCCAAATCATTTGCCATTCATGAATTAGCTGTGCATGGATAATGGGCTGAAAGTCTGTATAAGGTACTGCGACATTATAAACTACCCCAAACCCCTGTGCTGCCCACTTTGCCATGCGATCGACATCCTCGTTTCCTGGTATCCCCGAATGCCCCGGGATCCAAGTAAGCATAACTTTCTGCTCCCTAATCTGAAATTCATACAACATTTTAGCGACTTGATACACATACCAATTGTCGGAGCTACTCGGATGCGATATTGCCTGAATGACACTCATGGAATCCGTGCAAATCATTGCTGGTGAAATACTGTTTTGACGTATATACTGACAAGTTTGACGAATGGCAAATACCTCCGCTGTAAAAATCGTTAGATATTTCGGCAAACTATATGTTCGTATAATCTGTCGATCAGGAGCATAAAAAGCCGCCCCCACACCAGCTGGTGACAACATTCTTGAGCCGTCTGTATAAAAAAAGGTATACTGGGAATATTCATGGACAATTTCCCGAAAGCATCGTAAAAGTACTTGCGGCAAACGCTGATAGCTCCGGAATAGCGCCGGTAAGGAAGTGTACAATATGTTTGGCTTGGATTGTATGACCTTATATGAAATCGTGTATGGTAAGGGTTTAAGTGTCTGCAGTATATCTTTCCGAAAATCTTTCAAGCCTTCATACGCCTGTACCAAAGCCGGCTTCTTCAGACGTGTAAAACGATTTTGCTCATAATACTCCACAAGCAGCTGTACTTTATTGAGAATGGGAGACGCAGACAAGGACATTTTAGCTGTCAGGTACTTACTGGCTAAAAATCTCCGTCGTAGGTTCAAAGGGAACTCACCAGATTCAACTAATAATGCACATGTTGGGCTGGACGATAGCGCCCCTAAAATAATACGTAAAGCCCGATACTGTAACCTGTCAAAAGTGACCAACCTACTATTCGCCATTATGTCATAGAAAAAGCAACCATAATCCATCTGGGAACGAATAATATTCTTGTATACCGTAAGTAATAAATGAGGATCCGCCCCCCACCTTCGCCGTGCTAGCGCTCGAAGAACTTGGAGTCGTTTTTCAATTTTCACCGCGAGGATCTGAACCTGGCGCGACCACAGTAATTGGTCATCAACATGTAATCCCAAATATTTGATGCTACGAACTACCTCAATGGCGCCTTGTTCAAATAAAATTGGAGAGCGATCGACTTGCCTTTGATGGGTGATAATGATAGCAGCATTCTTACTCGCCGACGTTACAAATCCGTGATTATGGAACCAAATATGGGCTGCAGTTAATGCATCATATATATCCTGACGACAGCGCTGAATATTATCACGAGAACAATAGATAAGAAAATCATCTGCATATTGTATAATTCGTGCATGTGGAATAACAACTGATTCCAAAGTCTGAGTATACAGAGAAAAAAGAATACCGCTTAAAATATCTCCTTGAGGCAATCCACGAGACGTCTGACGGTTATCCAATACACCAGAGAGGGTGTGTAAAACTAGCCGACGATGATGTAAAAAATTCCTTATTAAACATATAAAAGGTAATGGGAAAAGTAGTTCCCCTAGACGATGTTGTAATATGACCGGATCAACTGTATCATAGGCCCCCTGAATATCCAAACATACAGCAATCGTGTGTTGTTTGCGAGCTTTCGCTAATAACATATCCGTCAAGAAAATCGTAAGAGCGTCGATTGTTCCTAACCGTTTACGAAATGCAAATTGTGACCTTGAAAACAAATTATAATACTCCATACACCATTGCAATCTACGTAATAAAATCTTTTGAAATAATTTTCTTAAACACGAACCGAGATTAATTCCACGATTGCTGAGGGGGTCTCTGGAAACTTTCAAAGGTTTTAATATCGGTAGAATTTCAAAGTTATTCCATTCCGCAGGATATGTCCCATTTGTCAGTACCTTATTGTATAAATCAAGCAAGACCGTCAGTGCACGGTCCGGGAGATGGGCAAGCATCCCATACGTTATGTAATCAAGACCCGGGCTCGTGGATGTAGTATGACGCAACACCGTCACGATATCATGACGTGTGATTGGGTATTGTAAACACTGAAACTTATTCGAAGTCAAAAACGATGGTACCGATACATGACCAGAAACTGAATCGGGCGTTAGGGACTGATAAAAAATTTGAAAACCTGTAGTCGTGAGACCCGTACGTGGACGAGAGCTACGCGTATTGGATAATTGTTTGACCAATGACCATAAGGTGGTTAAAGAAGTATGGGAATTAAATGTACTGATATGTTTTTGCCACGCCAACCGTCGTTTTTCATTAAATGTCTTCTGCAGTTGCGCAGTGAGACGTTTGTAACTTAGATAATTATCAACCGTCCCATGTATTCGATATCGTTTTAAAAGTGCCTTCCTCCTACGCACGAGCAAAGCACACTCTGCATCCCACCAATGGACCGTGCCCGGATGCTGTGACGTAGACAATGTTAACATGCGCTGGGGGTGATATCGATCAAGAAAGCTTTGTATTATCTGTAATAAGGAATTATACTGGTGATACGTCGATGTTCGAGAAGTCCCCAAACCATCATTTATAAAATGTTGAAAAAGTTCATAATCGAGATGCCTTAAATTCCGCTTTACGGTAAAATGACATGGTCTCTCAAGATTCTCGCCAGATTTCGCATAGTATATTAGAATTGGAAAATGATCACTTTGATGTGTGTCCCCCAATGTGCGCCATTCCAAACGATGAGCAATATCTGCTGTGGTAATGGTCAAATCTACCGCACTCCTTGGACGCCCCGGTGGAGTTATACGAGTAGGCGACCCATCATTGAGAATATTCAAAGCATAGGTTTGAATTGCTTGTACAATGTGTCTACCTTTTGGATTGACTCGCTCACTGCCCCAAAGACCATGATGGGCATTGAAATCCCCAAGAACTATATGTTTCGGATATTGTACAAAATAGTTGAAATACATTGACCATTGACGTTTTGATCCCTGAACTTGGGGAGGGCAATATAAATTACTAAAAATAGTATTACCGATTTGAAAACACTGATGAAAACTTCTGGGTAATAGATAAGAAATCGGGATCTCGGTAAAGGGAATATCATTTCGAATGAGGGTACTTATGCCGCCATAACCAGGCCCATCTTCTCTCACAATTGTATAGAGTGGTATCGTAAATCTATAGGGTGGTGATAACCAAGTTTCTTGTAAAAAAATAACATCTGGGTTATAGTCAGCAATTAATTTGAGTAATTCATGTCTCTTGTTGACAATACTCCTGCAATTCCATTGTAGTATCCACACTGCTCCTTAAAAAAGAAACGGAATGGAAACCCAGTGAAATTAATGACCCAAGGTCATGCTGTCTTTCCGTACTGATTTTTCTAACGGGGGTAACAAGGGTAATACCCTATCTAATAAATTTTTGACACAATGCGCCCATTGCGCATTATGCCCTAACAATTCCATTAGTTTCAGCCTGGTGTTGTTGATTCATTTAGAGGTTTTTGACTTTGTGGTCATGTGACCTTTTTTTTTTTTTTTTTTTTGTAGGTTAGGTAATGGGCATAGCACGGATGCTCTGGACCCAGTCGCAGCCCTAAAAAAATACTGTTACACGTGAAAAGTATCCAATATTTGAACTATAAACTACCGGAAAATTGTGACACAGATATACAAGGACACAAATAGGTACTAATCTTCACACCAAGCGACGTATCTTAGTGACTTACTACTTGAACACAAACATGACATCGTCACACGTAAGGGTATGGAAATTAAAAAGTAAGGGAGCATTCGTGTAGGAATCTAAGGAAGGCATGAATAACAGAAGGAATAGGAGTATGAAGGAGCACGGAAATGTGGAGAGGGAGGGGGAAACCTAAAGAACGCAAAGTATGTAGAAATGGGACTCGTTGAGTGTCAAATATAGGGCATTGAAAAATTAAATGATTAATAGTACCGATTGCCTGAGAACAGTCGCAGAGAGCCGAAGGACGAAGCTTACAGCGGGCCATATATACCGGAGTCAAAGCATGATGAAAACGTAAACGGATAATCGTAATAATATGCCGTCGAGTGTAGGATCCATTATAAAACCAAGGGTGTCTAGGGATAGTAGGTTGAATTCTATAATACATGTGACCTTGTGTACGTGGCAGTAGGTAATCTGTGGTACGTGTGGTGCTGGCTCAGTTCTGCCATGCAAGGCAGAATTAAATTCCTTGCCAGAGCCAAGAATCAAACCTAGACCTTCAAGGTGACAGCCAAAAATTCTAGTCACTATGCAACAAGGTGGATTGCACTTCAACAAAATGAAATAACTTAGCTGTACTTCACTGATTCCGATAAGCCTATGTTAATTACCATAATTCTTCAGATAAAGAATGTCATTGTATACACAATTACTATTTTAGCTTTTGCAAAGTATACAAATGCAGCAATTTTTAATAAACCTGGTATTTGGTGACTTTCTGCAAGACAGAACTATTGGAACGGTACTGTAGAGGACATGGTGTGAAATGAAGAAGGGAATAAGGGTTTCTTTATTGGGGCATTATATTCGTTCTTGCATGTTTGTCAATTTCCACACACAACGCTACACTGTACTGATGAAATTAATGGCTCGAGAGTAACCTTGAGATACCTTTTTTTAATACTTTCAATGCATGAGCAAAACTGGTCAGAATTTACAACTTGACTCCACTTGCAACTACATTGTAGGCCTATACAACATATCACTCTTTTCATAACTTTCTTATAAATTACAGGAACTACCGTACTCGACTGGGCCTGCTCCAGCCCAAAATCTAGGATTTGCTCTCGGATGCCAGTGAGTTTCTTCAAATAAAATATCCTCGCTTGCTGAGCCCAAGGTTGCAGGTTCGAAACCTGGCGCAGTCAGCTGGCATTTGAGGGTGCGCAAATGCGAGGGAGCCGTGTCAGTAGATTTACTGGCACGTTAAAGATCCCCTTCGGGGCAAAATTCCGGCACCCCGGCGTCTCTAAAAGCCAGGGTAGTTGAAAGGGACGTAAAACCAATAACATTATTTTATTCAAATAAAATATCAAGAAAGATAGGTCATATAATAATCACCGACCATTTTGTAGGCCTATATCAAAAGTTTTAAGTACCGGTTACACGTGTATCTAGCATTTCAGTCATCTCCGACATTTAAGGACAGATACTTGTTACGTTCCTTAAAACCACATCTTCAACAAAACCTAACCTTCTCTATCAGATATGGTATCAGAGTATAAAATGGTTCTAAACAGTGGTGTCGAAGATTACAAAACTAAACCACTAAATAAGTGTCATACATAATATCTACAGTATATATAGCAAATACTTTTAAGTGGACAGTTTTATTGAAACTTATTGAAACAATACCATACATAACCTCCATGATAGAATATCTTTATCAGAAAAAATATCGCTACCGATTCATTCGATACAGTATGTACGAGTGCAGTCTAATAATAAATTGTCTGACCAAAATTGCATTTCCATCGTAAGTATAATTATTTTACGGTAGTAAAATATCACAGAAGGCTTCCTCGCCACAATTTCATTACGGTACACAGTAGCCTTCATCATTGTGGAAAACAATGAACCGTCACATTAAAGAAGATAGATAGATAGATAGATTTTTATTAATTCCATTTGATCAAATACATGCATTCAATACATTTTTGATATAGGACACGTCAGAATTTACATGCATAAAATAAAAGAACTAACAGGTATATATTACTAAGATTAAAACTATTTATAACTTATTATAATAGCAAATCTTAATAGATACAATCTTATTCCACAACTATTTACACCTCACTCTATTATCATAATATGAAAACTTAATTCTATAAATACAACAACATACAGCTAGGTATTAAAATTAAATTAAAAAAGTAAAATATAGTTATAGATTCCATCACTCCTATACGCTAAAATATTCAACTACTGAGTAAAAACAATGGCACTGCAGATAAGCTTTCAACATTCTATCAAAGGTTTTTATTTTTGGGGCCAGTTTTATATACTGGGGTAGTTTATTGTATAATTTAACTCCAGTGTGAAAAGTTCCTTTTTGATATATGCTTGTGTGTGTGTGTGAAATATGAATGTTTTGATTTTGTCTTGTGTTATGCCTATGAACATCATTGTTTGTTTTAAGAAAAACATCTTTATTCATTAAATTCTTTTTAAAAAACATAATACTTTCAAAGATATATATGCAGGGCAGTGGGAGAATGTTTAAATCTTTAAACAGAGGTCTACATGATTCTCTAGAGTGTACATTTGCCATAATTCTAATCGCTCTCTTTTGTATCCTAAACGTGCTTAGTACATCTGGCGACATACCCCAAAATATGATCCCATATCTTAAGTATGAATGGAAATAAGCAAAATAAGTATTTCTTAATGTGTGCATGCTAGTGCAGGTTTTCAAAATACGTAACGCAAAGCACATCGAGTTCAGTTTAGTATTCAGATATTGTATATGTTTATTCCATTTCAAGTCTTGTTGTATCCATAGTCCTAAAAACTTTGTTTCTGATTTATTTTCTATTTGATGACCATTTAATGTTATATTGGGCATCGCAGGATTCCTATTCTGTATAGTGTGGAAATTTAGACATACTGTCTTTTTATAGTTTATTATGAGGCGATTATCTTGTGACCATTTGGTTAACTCTCCTGTAACGGAGTCAGCAGACTGCTGTATGACCTGTTTAGTTTCACCTTTTATTACGAGTGTTGTATCGTCCGCAAACAAAATTTCCTTATGTGAATGAACGTTCTGTGTTATATCATTGATATATAGAAGAAAGAGTAGTGGGCCCAAAACCGATCCCTGGGGTACTCCAAATTCAATAATTCCCTCATTGGACAATGTTTCATTAAGTAATTTGGTTCCATCATCCTTGTGTCTCAAGCTTACTATTTGTTTACGCCTTGTTAAGTAAGACTCTATCCATTTATTAGCTAGACCTCTAACACCATATTGATTTAGTTTGGTAAGGAGGATTTTATGGTCAACTACATCAAATGCTTTCGATAAATCCAAGAATAGGCCAGTTACATGTTCCTTATTGTCAATTAATTTCAGTATACTATTACTACATTCGTAAATTGCTGTCTGTGTAGATTTTTCCGTTCTAAATCCATGTTGTGAGTTTGATAATATTTTATTTTTTTCTATGAAACTTATCAGTCTCTTATACATAATTTTTTCCACAATTTTTGCAATACCAGTTGGTAAGGTAATAGGACGATAGTTATCTAATTCATCTTTTGAACCATTTTTGTGCACTGGAATTACTTTTGATAACTTCAAAATATCCGGGTAAGTTCCTGAGAGAATTGAACTGTTTATTAAGTGCGTAAGTGGATTTATTATATTTTCTGCACATTTCTTTAAAATTGCATCAGGGATGCCATCAATGCCAGCACAGAATTTATTTTTTAGCTCTTTTATAACTATTCTTACCTCTTCACTTGTGACATGATTTATAAATAAAGAATCACTGCATATATTTATTTTATTATTAGAATTTAGTGTATTTACCTGTGATTTATTTAATAATTTTTGCGGAATTTCCAGAAAATAGTCATTAAAAGTGTTTGCTATTTCCTCTGGATTATTAATCACTTTATTATTTCTGGTCAGTGTAATGTTCCTTTGTATTTTAGCAGATTTTCCAGTTTCTTTCTTTATTACAGACCACATAGCCCTGTTTTTATTAGATGATTGGGAAATAAAATTATCATTATGCATTTTCTTTGCTAGTCTTATTACCTTATTTAATATGCTAGTGTATTTTTTGTAGTATAAATTGAATTCAGGTGTTGTGTGGTATTGTTTATATAATTTGTGTAGAAATTTCTTTCTTTGACATGAATTTATAATCCCTGTTGTTATCCAATTGCTAGTTTTGTTATTTTGAACAGTTCTTCGTTTAAAGGGGAATGCTATTTCAAAATAGTGTTTTAGGGTACTGTTAAATGCATTAAATTTATCATTTACATTTTCTAGTTCATAAATTTCTGACCATGTTTCCTTATTTAATAAGTCATTGAAATATGTAACATTTGATTCAGTGAATGACCTGCACTTTGATTTTACTCCATTATCATTATTATTGATTACTTCGGATACTTCAAAACTCAGTATTTGTCCATGGTGGTCACTAAAACCCGGACAATAGACTTCTATTGAATGGTGATATTTATCTGTATTTATAAAAATTTGATCAGGAGTGGTTTTACTAAATTTTGTTATTCTTGTTGGTGTATTTACTGTAGGTTTCAGTCCATAGGAAATTAGTAACTGGTTTAATAATTCACAATTTCTATCAAGTTTTAAGAAATCCACATTTACATCCCCACAAATTATTATATCGAAATTTACTTTGCTCATGTTATTGAGTAACAATTCTAGTTTATCTATAAATAGAGGAAACTTTCCTGACGGAGAACGGTATACGCATACAATTATTAACTTAAACTGCTGAATTTTTACGGCAGAGAATTCAAAATCCTGTTCCATAATTAGATAATCATAAGCTGTTATCTGTTCATGATCTAAATTATTTCTTAAGTAGATGCAAGTACCACCATGGCTAATATTAGATCTAGAGTATTTACTAGCTTGTATAAACCCTGGGAATTGAATTAATTCGAGTTGTTCCTCTTTCAGCCAATGTTCTGAAATACATAGTGCTGAGATGTCTTTAAGTTCATTTTTAAGCATTAGATTTATGTAATCAATTTTATTATAAAGAGACTGGACATTCTGGTGGTAAATTTTAAATTTGTTACTTTTGCAAGCTTGTGTTGGTGATTTATTTACATTATTATTATCATAATTGTTATTATTATTGTTGCTAGACAAATCCGAAATACCATTGTTGCACTCCGTTAAATTTGACTTCAAAAGATGTGAATGCCAAACCTCACGTTTGGCTTCTTCTACCAGTTTCCCTGCTTCCACTCTAATGATATTACTGTTGAATTATTCTTACCATTTGAATTTACAATTTTGCAGATTTCATCACTAAGATACTCTTTTCCTAATCTATTTAAGTGTAGGCCATGCCGAGTGTGGAACTTCCTGTCTAATTTACTTACATCTACAATTTGGACATTTGGAAAACTCTTACAAATTTTATGAATTTTTCCATTTGTAGCCTCTATTTCTACATTTACACATGACTTGGGAATTAAATCGTATCTCTGCGGAATATTTACAATAATGACATTTGTTTTTTGCATGGATGGCAATGTACCCTTTAAATCTTTGATTACCTTTTTACTCTCATTTCTATAGACGTCGTTTGCTCCAGCGATGATCACTGCGTAGTCCTTTGCAGTAAGGGATCTAAGTTTTATTCCGAGACTTAATGCAGTTTATGGATTGCTGTAAATGCCAGTCGCTATCACAGTTTCCATTCTGGAAAAATTTGCGAATGCTTTATTATTGCTTCATATCGCCAAACATTATTTACTGCGCCATTTTTGATTTGATAAAGCAGTTTGCGGTTACTTTGGCCACGGAGAAAAAAGCTTTGGTTGTTCAACATTGACGCATGCGCACTGGAGCAAGACTTTCCGCTCGCTAGACGCGTCTATGGTGTGTATAAAAAGAATGTTGTATCACCTTATTCGTTCAGTTCTGTTGTAGTAAATGTCAAGTACATTAAACGTGTGTTCCATTTCAATTGCCTGTGTGCCTCGTAATCCTTTAGGTTATGGGCCCAGCCACGAATCCACCGTGCGAATATAAAGTGCGTATGATATATAGACTGCTCGTTATATGAACTGTGAATTTCGTTACGTATCGAAATCAACATGTCTGCAACCAGCACCTCGTTACCGGCTATAGATAAGCTGCGAGGTAGTCTAAATTACGTGGATTGGCGATTCGAAATGGAAAACGTCCTAAGACTCGAAGATCTGTGGAGCTGTATAGTTGGCTACCCGGATGGAGATACTACAACATCTGCGAAGAAAGCGAAAGACGAAAGTCGGGCTAGGGCCAGGCTTAACCTCATGGTGGATAAATCAATTTTCCCAATCGTCATGCCTTGTAAGACCGCGAAGGAAGTCTGGGAAGCTCTTGAAAAGGCCTACTCAGATAAAGGAGTGAATCGGCGGATCGTCATCTTGAAGAAATTGTGCAAAGTTAAATTAAAGCACTACAAGACGATGGAAGAGTATGTTAGTGAGGTTATGGGACTTGCTCAGCAACTTGCGTCTATGAATAAGGCACTGGACGACGAGTTTGTGGCAGCTCTTATGCTGAAAGGTCTACCAGATGAGTTTCAGCCTATGATTATGGCTCTGGAAAGTTCCGGAACAGACCTTACTGCAGACACAGTCCGAACCAAGTTGCTACAAGATACTACTTGGAGTGGGAAAAGTACTTCCAAGCCATCCAAGGATTCTGTTCTGTTTTCACGAGAAGACAAGACGAAGAAGAAGCCCTTCTGCTGGAAATGCAAGAAGCCAGGACACTGGAAGCGGGATTGCAGGAAAGAGGAGATGCAGAGCTCAACTCAACAGAAGTCGAAGAAAGACAAGATGATGCTAGCGACCGATGGACAGGCATTAAGTGCAAGGGCCTCTACAGGGGCCTGGTTCGTTGACTCTGGTGCTACTAAGCATATGAGTTCAAGCAAGACTGCGATGGTGAACTTCACTGCTGGTCCTAATCTGGAGATCAGTACAGCAAACAATCAAAAATTGTATGGCCAAGGATCTGGTAATGTAACTGTTCAATTAGAAAATGGTATTTCACAAACCTTGTCCAATGTAGAATATGTTCCTGGTCTCACTGCTAATCTTTTATCTGTGTCTGCAGCTACTCAAAAGGGTTATGTTGTGGTATTCACCGACAATACTTGTGAAGTTTATGATAGTGAAAACTTTGTTGCTACAGATAATGTAGCACTGACTGCGAGTAATGTGGGGGGTGTTTATCAAGTCAATGCTCTCAGTGGTCAAGCTAATATTTGTTCAGAGGACTCAGAATATTTATGGCATAAACGACTAGGCCATCTTAACAACCACAGTATGAAGTTGTTAAGAGATAGTCTCACTCATGGAATTAATTTCTCAGATAATGGTTTTAAAAACTGTTTTTCATGTGCTGAAAGTAAACAAGCTAGACAACCATTTAAGTCAAGTAAGAGTAAAACTGTATGTAAAAATAAGCTAGATCTTATTCATTCAGACTTATGTGGGCCTATGCCAGTTCCATCTTGGAGCAATGCTCGCTATTTCTTGACCTTCATTAATGATCATTCTAGAAAGGTTTTTGTGTATTTCCTTGCTAAGAAAAGTGATGTTTTGGATTGCTTTATTGATTTCAAGGCACAGGTCGAGAATCAGTGTGGAAGATCTATTAAGGTCCTACGCACTGATAATGGTGGTGAATTTTGTAGCAAAGCTTTTGAGAGGCTACTTAAATCAGAAGGTATTCAGCATCAAACTACAACTAGCTATTCTCCACAGCAGAATGGTGTAGCTGAACGCATGAATAGAACATTGCTTGATAAATGTAGAGCCATGATGAGCGAGTCTAAAGTAGATAAACGCATGTGGGCTGAAGCAATAAATACAGCAGCCTATCTTGTAAACAGGTCCCCAACCAGAAAAATTCCAGGTAAAGTTCCAGAGGAGATCTGGACTGGTAACAAGGTCAATATGGAGCATCTAAGAATTTTTGGTTGTGTAGCACAAGTTCATGTCCCTGATCAAAGGAGAAACAAGTTGGATCCTAAAAGTGAAAAACACATTTTCTGTGGTTATTGTGAGGACAGTAAAGCCTATAGATTCATGCATCCTGTTACTCATCAACTTGTTAAGTCCAGGGATGCACAGTTCTTTGAAGATGTGTTCCAGGAGGTGTCTGATGTGTCTCCAGGTAATGTTGGTCCATCCTTGCAGATTAATGAACCTGCAATGTTGCAGATCTCAGTTCCCACTGACGGTGAGGCAGAACCCGACAACTCAGGGGATGGGGCAGAGTGCATTTCGGAACTTGAAAGCGTATCGCCCATTAGCAGTGCTGGTGTGGCTGAGACTGTTGACTCAGCTGATTTAAGCTATGTCCCTAGTGGAACAGATTCAGACTGCAGTGATTCTGTGGGCTCTGCCACCATCGTCAATGAGCCAATGGAGGGCGATGCCGAAGGTAATCAAAGGTATCCTAGGCGCCAACAAAAGCCTGTAGACATGTCAGACTATGTGACATACTTGACTCTCACTGATGACTCTGAACCTTGTACAGTTAAGGAGGCACTGTCCATGCCTGATAGGGTTAAGTGGGAGCAGGCTATGAAAAGAGAAATGGAGATACTTCAGTTAAATGACACATGGGATCTAGTTGATAAACCTCAGGGCAAGAATGTTGTCAGTAGTAAGTGGGTTTTCAAAGTAAAAAGATACTCTAATGGTAACATTCAAAGGTATAAAGCCAGACTTGTGGCTAGGGGCTTCACCCAAAGGTACGGAGTAGATTTTACAGAAACTTTCTCTCATGTTGTTCGACACAGCACGTTAAGGATCCTGCTTGCCTTGGCTGTCCAAACAGATCTGAAGGTGGTACATTGGGATGCTGAATCTGCTTTCCTCAATGTAAAGTTAGATGAAGAGATCTACATGTATCAGCCAGAAAGTTTTGTCAAGAGAGGTTCAGAGCATAAAGCTTGCAAGTTTAAAAAAATCTATTTATGGCTTAAAACAATCTTCTCGTTTGTGGAATGAGTGAGCTCACTCTGTTCTTGTCAAATTGGGTTACAAAAATTGTGCTGATGAACCCTGTGTGTACTTTAAGAAACAAGCCCAAGGTATGGTAATTATTGAATTATATGTGGATGATTTCATTGTGGCTTATAATGATGAGTCTGAGATCAAGTCATTGAAGACCTGTATTGATAAAGAATTTAAGGTACGAGATCTTGGACCAATTTCTTATATTTTAGGTATTAAAGTAAGGCAAGATAAGAAGAATGGTACAATGTATCTTAGCCAAGAGCAGTACATCAGTGAGATTGCAAAGAAATATGGTATGCACGATGCACGTCCCATTGGTACTCCCTTGGAAACCAAACCAAATCTTGGTGTTTCTGATACAGAAACTAGTGATCTTCCTTATAGAGAACTCATAGGTTCGCTCATGCATTTAAGTGTTTGCACGCGTCCAGATATAAGCTATGCGATATCATATCTCAGTCAATTTAATCATTGTTACAATGAATCTCACTGGTCTGCTGCAAAGCGAGTGCTGCGTTATTTAAATTGCACAAAAGACTTCTCACTTAAGTATGTCAGGAATGAAGGTCAATTCATGGGATTTGTTGATGCTGACTGGGCTAATGATAGCAATGACCGAAAATCATACAGTGGTTTTGTGTTCAAAATGGCAGGTGCCAGGTGGTGCTGTATCATGGGGGGCTCAAAAGCAAAAATGCATTTCCTTATCATCTACTGAAGCAGAGTATGTTGCACTGAGTGAAGGTGTAAGAGAAGCTTTTTGGTTGAAACGTGTTTTGTCTAACTTTATAGATCTCAAGTCACCCATCATATTATTGAGTGATAGTCAATCAGCTCAAAAACTGGCAAAAAATCCAGTCCACCATAATAGGACCAAACATATTGACACTAAATATCACTATGTTAGAGATGCTTTGGATTCTAAAGTCATATGCATCAAATATGAGGAGACTTCAAAAATGTGTGCAGACATTCTAACAAAACCTCTTCCTAAGCCTAAGCATATTTATTTTTGTAAAGACTTGGGTCTTAAATCATGTCCTCTACTCCCACAGGTTTAAGGAGGTGTGTTGAAATATGTGACCATGGTTTGTGTTGGTCACACTGTTAATTATAAACCTGGTCCATAGAGATATGTTTCTCTTTTGTTTTTGGTAATGGTGTGTATAAAAATAATGTTGTATCACCTTGTTCGTTCAGTTCTGTTGTAGTAAATGTCAAGTACATTAAACGTGTGTTCCATTTCAATTGACTGTGTGCCTCGTAATCCTTTAAAATCAAAGTATATTGCTCAGTTTACGGCTGTAAGTCGATGTATAAGAGGACTGCGGATATACGTTTCCATCACTTTCCAAAAGATGCAAATAGCAATAGCAGAAAGGTGACGATACCAAATAAATACGGGCAACAAGAGCGGGTTGGACCATTCACCACTACACTCACTGACGACAGGACGGGTTGTTCACTTACGCAGTGCCAAGCCGCAACTAGACAGCC
The DNA here is from genome assembly GCA_946902985.2 of Meconema thalassinum. Lineage (NCBI taxonomy): Eukaryota > Metazoa > Arthropoda > Insecta > Orthoptera > Tettigoniidae > Meconema > Meconema thalassinum. The sequence continues at coordinate 793,636,976 of OX336390.1, forward strand.
AAGCACAGTCTCGCCGAGCCGAGCCGTACCAAGACAGCCAAGCCTAGGCCTACGCCAGCCGAGGACAGCCAAGCTTCATCAGTCAGGTCCTTTCCCGCTCCCAAGTTCATTTCCAATAACCCTACCAACCGTCATCACCTCGCTCTGCGATATCCGAGCCATTCCACTACGAGTCATATAGGCCTAATTTGACTTCGCAGGGTAAATACTTACCATCCAAATCAAGCAATTCCTGTCTACCCCGAGTTTTAATACAAGTTAAACTCATCCCTTCGCCCAACCAAGCAGCAAATAATTTCTAGAGTCTATGGTACAATGAGCAAACTCAAATATAGCTTTTAAAGGTAACAGCGCCATGACTCGAACTGCACAAAAACAAATACCAGCAGTCAACCGATGCTTGATAATATGCAATTGACACATAAAATCCAGTGGAACACGCAAATTAGATCACGTGCATCGCACGTTTATACATATATACAATTGAAAACAACACTGTCATTATTTTAGGGACCAAATTTACTGATTATAAACGAAAAATAAAAAGAGTTCCATATCAAACGCGTGTTATTGAGTATTTTTACTCTACTTATCCAGAAGACCGCAGCGCCCCAAGTGTTAGTTTGAGTTGCCAATAGTTTCGTTCAGATGTATTTATTCGAGGGCCTACCTACATAACAAATGTATTTGTTTACGTTGTCGCTAATATTTCTACTAGAACGAGAAAAGCAATCCGACTGGTTGTTGTACTCAACCTTCCATGGAAACTGTCAGAAAAAATAGCGCCTGTTCAATTTCGTGAGTTGTATGGAAGCTACCATGGAAGGCAGAACCTAGTATGGAAGGTACAAATCACACGGTAATAGACGCGTGTATACCAGCGTGTATACCCGTACTGGTAGAAGCTTCCATGCTAGCGAGTGTCGTGTGATACAGGCTTTAGTGAAATGTTATACTGAAATTCCATTAAAAAGTCTTGTAGAACAAGTTATTTGTTTACGTTAGCAAACTAAAAACAGGAGGAGCACAATATGCCATAGAACTTTGTCAATGTGACTTGACTGCCCACAAAATTATAATATCCGTATAAAACCAATAGTACATATAGATCTTGCAGTGTTCCACCCTCTGAAATAAAAATCTCATTTTTTTAAAAGTCAAATAGAACCTTGTCATTCTGAGCGGTGGCGTCTAGTAGCTAGTCGTTTGGCGGCCAAAGTAGGAACTATTTGAAAATTTCTAAGTTGCACTCCTTAATTGAATAGCTCGTCACGTCACCACTCAATGCACAATCACATGCGCTTTGTTTCGTTGAGTCAGTTCAGTTGATTGAGTGTATCTATTGTTAGTGGCAAGATTGTCAAGTTTTGGTGCGGCGATTGTTCAATGTTGGTTTATAATAATAACAACAGTATAACACACTACTAGTGGTAACAATAACACGCTTCATAAATTGAAGTTACTGATAGTTAACCGATTTAGATGTGGGGATAATTCCAGTTTTATTTAACCTAGTCATTTTGGATTATTTGAAAATATGTCCAAATATTTAGAAAATCGGTCAACTGGATTAACATTACCATTTTAATGAACTGGTTGATATTTATTTTTCTCGTTACATGGTGATACAACTACTTTTATCTGTTTTTAAGAAATGAACATTATGACGATGATTCACAAAGAAAAGCGATCTTCTATGGACAAAAACTCGGAACTAAAAATACCTGTTCCTCCCATTCATGCCATAAAGATATTTTTTTTTCGTGTGGCCTCCTGAGAGGCCGAGTGCAGGTCTTTCTATTCGACGCCCGTGGGCGACCTGCGCGTCGGGATGAGAGATGGAATAGAGGAAGGTGAATGAAACTGGGCAAGGATGTGGAAGGAAGCGGCCGTGGCCTTTCAGAAGGTACTGTCCCAGCATTTGCCTGGTGTTGAAAATGGGAAACCACGGAAAACCATTTCAAGGACAGCCGACTGTGGGGCTCGAACCCACGCGTCTACCGAGTCAACAGAGAGCTTGGCCCCATGGCCTAACGCAGCGCTTTAGCCCGCGTAGCCACTACTGTCGGTATAAAGATAATGTACCCAACGGTTTCAGAGCAGCCAAATAATGAATATCACGAAGCAAGTAAGAAATGAAACGAAAATTGCACGGGGGGAGGGGTTGGTGGTACGTCTTATCACCTAAGTGACAAGTAGGAAATGGAATCGGATGGTGACGCACCGATATACGCGAAAAATGATTATCATAATTGTTGTTTTAAGGGGCCTAACATCTAGGTTATCGGCCCCACGCGAGAAAAAAAAGAGAATAATAAGTGTATGCTTCTTCGAACACATCGTCCATACTGTTATTCTTTTAGGTACGGTACCGGTATTTCACAAATGATAATCAAATGACGACTTTTGGCTTTATAAACAATAGAAAGAGAAGTTTTCTCTGAAGGATAGACATGGATCCTAATTAAAAGGACGGCCAACAATAGAGTGAGATGGAAGAAGTTTGTAGCTACCCTATGTTCCTACAAGGAATAAAAGGAAATAAGGAATAACGAATTTCACTAATATTTCAATACTCATATTTTTGTATTTTTCAGTGGCGGCTGGTGACATTGTTACAGAGTTGCACAACTCCCAATAATTTTACACCTAATTCGTCGTTTCTTTTCCTTTAATGTTTTAGTTTTATAGATCTAATGCACTCAAAAATGTGTTAAAATCATCGATATTCTGATGTTATTTATCCTAATGCTTCACACTGTACCTATAAAAGCTCCCGCCTTCAAATCAAACTCCAGGGGGTTAGCTCTCTTGTGGCGACTCCCAAGTAGACAGCGCGGCCGGCAGGGACGAGGCCAAGCTTGTACATAGCTTGCTGGCCAGCATGGGTAGTAGGGAGTTGCTGACGAGCTGCCAGCCCCCTGGCAACACTCAGTTCCAAATGGCACCGTTAGACTACACCACTCTTTGGAAATGGCAACACCCTCGATTTCTCTTACCCCGCGAAGGGTAGTTTAGTTAGTTATTGTTGTTTTAAGGGGCGGAACTACGAGGTCATCTGCCCCTGAAGGGTAGTTTCTTTCCCACACCACTAGGGAATGCGACACCACCCACAACAGTACAAATATCGGAATTTCATAGGGAGACATTAGTTGGTTCACACACAATTATTTTTAGAAGTTTTCTCATCATAACTTCATTTAATATTTTTGTCAATTGTTCTGCGAAGCGAGCCTAAGAACGCCACCATTGCTATAATTACAGTAGATAATTGGCTGAACTATTTTGCGACGTATTGTTGGTGTACTGTAGTGGTTTATGTTTGCTTTTACCACTCTTGTTCTTGCGGGATTTGGGTTGCGATTAGTTCTGTATTTAGTTGATTTGAGTATTTTGGTTCCAGGCAGATACATAACTGCATTATTATTATTAGTAGTAGTAGTATTATAATTGTTTGGTTAATTGTGAGTAGACCTATGCATTTACTACGAAATTTCTAGGCTACCAAATTCAGTGTTTTGTTAGTTTGCCTTTCGCGCCACTTTTCGATATAGCACAAAGATTTATCATCTGTGCATCTTGTAAGTTAGTATTTTATTTTAACGGAATGTTTAGTTTGAAACATTATTTGTATTGTGGAGTGTGAGTGAAAATTAATAGAGTAAGTAATTAACTAGTTAGGCAGTTTTCCCAGCTTTCTGATGACGATAAACTTGCACTAAAAACACTCGGAAGACCATTACCGGATAAGTATTGTCCAAAATATAAGTATACGAGGGCGTTTAAATGAGATATTAAAGGCAATAATAATTGGTTATGTGAATGCGATATTTAAAAACGCTTTATTCTGTTTTCCATGTTAGTTGGTGGAGAATCCACGTGGACCAAAATAGGAGTTACGGAAACTAATCCCTAAAATAAAGAAACATAAATCTTCAGCTGAGCGGCTTCGGTGGCGTAGTTGGTAGCATACTGAGCCTCTATGCCCAAGATCGCGGGTTCAAACCCGGCCAAAGTCGTCGGATTTTTAAGAGCGTTAAAAATCCCCCAGTATGCATTCTTTCGGAGGGGAAGTAAAGCCGGCGATCCCATGTCATAGATTTATGGCACGTTAAAGAACCTTCCGCTTATTACACCTGTGTGAAGCTAAATTATAGGTTAAAATTTGAACAACGCTCTTAGGTTCCAACGTTCGTCGCCAGGAGCCTACTGCGGTGGCGTCTAGTAACCAAGTTCTAAACTAGTAGTCGTTTACGGTAGCCTTTGGCGGCAAAAGTAGGAACTGCTTGAAATTCAATGCCTGCAGTCCTCATTGAATTAAAAACAGATGACACTCAGTAATACAGCCATCACAATTAACACCGGTTATCAGACAGTTTCTCCACACACCCAAAGTACAGGGGGCTACATGACTGCGTTGTCGCAGCTCCTAAACTGAGGAACCAACCAACCAATCTTCAGCTGTTTGAAATTGACACTTTTTGGAACTGTTCACGAAGCTGCACAATTGGACAGTGCCTATAGAAGGTAAATTGCGGAATATAACGAAGAAGTTAGGCACAATAGGTATGTGTTAAATATTGTAATAAACTGTATTCGTTTCTGTGGCTCTTTCGAACTGACCTTGCGTGATCATGATGAAAGTGTAACATCAACAAATCCAGGTGTTTTGAGAGAACTAATTAATTTTAGCGCTGAGTTGGATGCTGTGTTAAAGGTCATTTGGTAAGGGCAACTGTTTTCAAAGGAACGTCCAAAACAATTCAAAATTAACTTTTACAGATTATGTTGGAGGTTTGCCAAGAAGAAGTATCAAAGCAAATAAAGGAATCGGAAATTTTAGCCATTATAGCAGATGAAACTAGTGATATTTCAAACATATTTCAGATGGCTGTTGTGTACCGATACGTAGTAAGAGGCAAACAAAACATGATGCACACACATTAGCAGCGTGTTTACTGGATGAATTAAAGAAGCAGAAATTGAATGAAACTCCGCAAAAATGAATTGCGCAGACGTATGACAGAGCGCTCTTCACGGCTGGTTCCTCTAATGGGGTTCAAGCTATAGTAAAAAAAAAAAAAAAGACTGATAGTCAGTCTGAAAGACTAGAGTTTATCATTTTAAATGCTACAAATGCTGCGTGAACTCAAATTCCGTTAGCAAGTGCAAACCAAGGTCAAAGGAGGTAGCTGGCTAGATGACATCACGCTCACCGGAGCGCGCGGGGAAAGGAAGAAGCTCAAGTAGTACTGTGACGTCACATACCTCAGTGCATTCTCGGTACATTTCGTCCCGTCACCGTAACGTAACGCCAGACCCCAGCGTAATTACGAAGTCGACAAGATCATTTAAAATGATAAAAATCCTATCCTAATGCAGAATATGTGCCCGTCTTTGTTAGTAATACAATTTTTCGGTAACGTACAAACTTTTCGGTTGCCATGTTTTTATGTTGAGAATGTTTATTATCCCGGAGATTGAGACCCAACCTTAGACAACCTGCTGTGTTTAAAATTCTTCCCATTAACTCAGGCATAGGGCTTAAATACATGCATCTGATTTTTTTATGGATTCCTATAGGAAGAAGCCCAAAAGAGCCAATTTGTCTATTTGTCGAACGTACAGTTATTTTGAAAAACCCATGTATTTCAGTTTTTATAGAACTGTAGTTTATCTAACGTTAATTCATTTTTGTGCCGGCCCCGTGGTGTAGGGGTAGCGCGCCTGCCTCTCACCCGGAGGCCCCGGGTTCGATCCCCGGCTCCGTCAGGGATTTTAAAAACTGACGTGAGGGTTGGAACGGGGTGCACTCAGCCTCGTGAGGACAATTGAGTAGCTGTCTGACAGTGAGACAGCGCCCCGATCACGAAAACCAAAATTAACGGCCGAGGGGACCCGACGCGCTGATCACGCGTCACCCCAATATCTGCAGGCCGAATGGCTGGCAGCGGTCGCTTGGTCGGCCTTAGCCCGTCATGGGCTGGATAGTGCCAGGGGTTGACTTTTTTTTTGTTTTTAATTCATTTTTGTTACATGTGTAAACTTCCCATATAAAATTGCGACATCAGAAATTTTGGAGGACACCCAGCTTTACATACCACCGGCCGCCACTGGTATTTTCTTATCTTCGAATATCAAAATGGAAAACACATTACTACACACGCAACATGTCAATATCTAATACACGAACTGCACGCGCAACGAGCATAATAACTGTTACAGTAGCCTACAGTATTGCTTGAAACGAGAGCAATGTGAATGAGAAATCACTGGTGACGAGTAATCGGTGGTGACAGACTGCTATAACAAACAAAGAGCGCGTGCAGTGGCAGTAGCAAGGCGAGCGAACGATCTGTCTTTTACAGGGAATTCGAGATGGGAGCTTACGAACTAAAAGAGCGAACTAGTTCGCTAAGGAGCTGCGAACAGCAAACTAAACTGATCGCTCCCAGCCGCGAACTATTATGCGTAAGACTAACAGCAATGTGCAGTCTGAAACTCTTCTGTATTTACAAGAAATGCCCGTTTTTTTCCCGTAAAATATTGGCCGCCTTTCACGCATTACTTACCGGTACTATCAAACAGTTGACTGAGAACAGAGCTACTCGCACCTCCAGGCGAATGTAGTCGATTACACACTTTTTCGTGCGGCTGATGCGACGAGTGAGACTTCCAGTAATATAGAGACACAAGCGCCATTGACATATGACTACCAATATGACTACGGCCATCGCGATCGCGATGCTCCATTCCGTCTGAAAAGCTTTTTTTTTTTTTTTTTTTTTTTTTTTTTGTGGAAGTAATGCATTGATAATATGGCAGTTGTTGAATTTGAACACCACAGCGGAACTGGGCAATTATATTACTCATCTTTTAGCCTCAATTATTATGAAAATAACTGAAAAAAATCAGAAAAGGGCACACCCATCAACGCAAATCACGTGTTAAAGCATCTGTTTCTTTATGTTTCCATCACACTTACGCTAGTTCCAGATAACGGCAGCTCCGTCGCTTGAGTTCGCGAATAATATGTTCATGATTCGTCGTTTTAACCCGGTATCGGTTTATTATGTAGATCTTTTGGCTCAAAATAATCCCGCCTTGTCAAAAAAAGTGGATAATTGAAAATATTCGGTCTTTGATGTTTTATTGTTTTTATTTTTAAGTTTGGTTTATCTTTGAAATATTCCCTGACGTTGTAGATATTCTTAGGAGTTAATTGTATTAAATTTTGTTGTTGTAAATGACCAGCAAACGATTAGTCGGAGACAATTTGCATTTGATGGGTACCTGATCCTGGCGGCCTTGAGTAACCATATCAATAATGTACTATCTAATCATTGTTGAAAAAGGTGTTCAAAATTAAAAAAGTTATATATGCTGGGTGAATAAATAGGAAGGTGTCAAATTCAAATATGTAAACGTCTAGGCTTTAAATTCTTGGTAACGAAACGGATGATGTACGTTCTGTACGCGATGTTCGTCAGAATAAAGTTATAACCTTCCATACGATTTATATCTTACGGAAGACGTGGTAAGAATGATGAAAAGTGTTGACACGTGATTATTTTGATAGTGCTGTGATTAACCCCTTATATCAATTGGTGATCCAGTCTCTTCCAGACAAATATTCAGACATGCAAGGGGATAGAAGTAAAGGCCTTGCCAGTTCATCATCATCAGTTCATAGGCCACCAACCGCTACTGATGGTATAAATGTGGCCACTCAACCTGCAAAGAGCTCTTCTATTGCAGATCGGAAGATTGTTGCTCTTAGGAGCCTCTTGGAAAAAGATCCACGAGCAGCAGACGTCAAGTGGAGTTTGTTTATTGCTGCTTGTCAAAGTTATCGCTATGATTCTTGTCTTAAGCCATTTCCTCCACAGTTCTTGCAAAATGAACACAAGGACATTGATTCTCTGGTAGGTTAAGTTAAAGTTAGTTTGTTATTGTTTTAAGGGGCGGAACTACGAGGTCATCTGCCCCTGTTAAGTTAAAGCATACTGGTACATTGTTTTATGGAACTTTCTTAAATACTGTAATTCACTGCTAATTGAAATGTCACTGTTCTTTAACAGAGAGATGTAGTGGATAAAACACCAGGATTGTCACTTTTAATTCATCATCTCCAGGATCCTGACTTTTACCAAACAAGTTCTGATATTATTGATCTTGTATATTGGGTATTAGTTCATTTCAAAGATACTCGAATAAAATCTATCCCAAAGGACCAGGTAAGACTGTTTTGAGATCGTAAATTTCTATTTAATTGCCATGAACTCGCAGAGTTGTTTATGTACAAATCTACCAATTTCATTTGTTCAGTTTAGCCAAGTTCTCAGCCATGTCCAATGTGAAACAGCAGTTCAACCTCCCAACTTCATTTTTCAAATTTCAAGTGGACCACGCAGTGTTCATGAAACCAAATGGTTACAGCTTGCCAGAGGAAGGAAAACACTTTATGCGTTTCATGGAAGTCGACTTGAAAATTTTCATTCCATCCTACACCATGGACTTCAACAGCACATGAATAAGGTAAATGTATATTAATTCTGAATGGGACCAGAACGTGGTTTTTGTAAAATATTGGTTGCAGCCATCGGCAGTGCGAACCAATATCCCAAATTAGTAACCCTAGTCATTACTACACCAGAAATATGTGCTAATTTATGTAAATATGAGTTTTCATTTATTGCTCTTTTAACAACGGCAGCTAGGCCTATGTTCCAACAGTGCATGATTCTCATTCAACTGTCAACAAGGCCGCACACACTGAGATGCACACATTCTTGCCAACATGTGGGAATTGTAGTACTGAACAAGACACTATCTTAGGATAACATTTTCTAAAGTACTGAAATTAGCCAAAATACCTTTCCAAATGATGAAAAATAAATCAGGAAATGATGTAATAGATGTTGACTCCTCCGCTGACCATAACCCACCCATCGTCCCTGGTTTATGTCACGCACCAATAATCTTTAATTAGTGTAGTGTATTTTGTATACCACATGTTGGCAACAATGTGTGCATCTCGATGTGTGTGGCCTGTTGACAGTTAAACGATTATCGTGCACTGTCGGAATATAGCTGCCGTAGCAATTTCAGTTCAATGCGGACAATGTTATTGATAGCAGCTGCACTAGAACGGATATCATATGATATCGCTCAAATAACCAGCTAAGTTCTTTAATCCATTCCAAGTTACAAAACACCTATCTGACCATTTACTTTTAACCATCAAATCTGCAGGTCAATAGCCACTAACAATAACATAACAAAAATCACACAAAACTATCAGTATTGTCAAGTTGTGCAAGTTTACGATAAACTTCAGCAACTAAATAAATGAATACAGTACAACCCCTGTAATCCGTCACCTTTGGGACTGAGGGTATGGTCGGAACGCAAAAAAAGGTCGGATTATCTGAAAGTACAGGAAAATGCGGATTTACTCGAGATATCGGGGTTCCTTTCCCTATTTCTTGGTAGAACCACATCCACAATACGTTGTCAAGCAGTTCAAGTTTAGGCTCTTTCAATGTTTTGCGATTCTTAAGAGCGTTTTCACCATTTATCGTCACTGTACATGATTCAATGTATTTTCTATTTCTTCTGAAATCTTTTATTGTCGTAAGGCCTACATTGAGTTCCTTGGCAATTTTTTCAGTTATTCCCCTTTGTCCAGTCTTCGTAGCACTGTTAATTTTTCATTTAATGAAAGAGTAACGTGTTTACGTTTCACTCCTGACATGTTGACAAACACACACAACTGTACTGTAACGAACACAAAAGAACAATGTCGTTAAACCAACGAACTGTAAGTACTAAAAACTGCACAGTTTCTGTAAGTACTGTACGAAAATCGGACGACAGAAACGATACGAGAAATGACGGAGCACTAAAACGGACAAGCGATAACAAGTACCTGTAAACAACAATGGCGTGACGGGTAGTGAGTCATCGCTACGAGTCAGGGCAAGTTCGGCTCGGCCATGGTCAGATTAACCGGAGCGGCGGACCAACCGAGGGCGGACAAGAGGGGTTCTACTGTATATGGTAAATAACTTCACCCACATATTTATAGACATAGATTTTATAACCTGTGTAGGCCTATAAGGGATATGATGATGATCGAAACTAGTCATCCGAGTGAATTTATTAATCTCGTGTAATTTTCTTTCAGATTTAGGGCATACAACCCATTATAATTGGGTACAATCATATTGACTGACTGTAACGTGTTTTTCGAGGGGTTTTATGCAACTGGCATAAGTCAGTAGGAAGCCATTCTATATTTATTTACGCGGCAAATTGTTCAGCCAAGAGAATTTTTCATGGTGATTTATTATTATTATTAATTTGTTATAATTGTTATTAAGGTATTTTCGGAGCATTTTATGAAAATTGTTAGCATTCAGATAGGTTTTCTATGTCTTAGAAAACGCTATCCAGCAAATTATTACGAACGACGATATCATAGAAAATTGTCTGATTACGGAATTTTACGGAGTTTTCGTCAGTTAGGGTATATCGAGAGACGTGACTCACTGGGATTTCAAGTACACGCTTAATCTTGTCGAGAAGCATGACGCAATCTTGGGTCGCAAGGTCTAGAAAAGGCGAATTGTTGGAACGGAAAACGACTTCTCCCTCTCGCGCGCCGAGTGTAAAGAAACCAGAGGAGGGGAACTAGCGGTGGGTCAACCAATCAGTGAGGACCACGCAAGCTGAAGCCGGCTGAAGAGTGGGGGAGCCAACGTGTGCATATATCGTTCGACGCGCCGTGAAACGAGGACTATCTGTGTAGAACTTGCGGAGTACGGTTGCAAGTGCGTGTCGCTCCGATGTTCAGTGGAGTTGAAGACTAACTTTTGCAAAACTTAACCAGTGCGGTTGTACGAGTGTTTGGGTCCGAGGTACGGACCATAGAATTATCTAAGCTACCAGAATATCATCAAATTCCGACGGAGATGACGACGTCCAGGAGACTGTGGGAAGCTCACAGCATCAGCAAGTACGAGGGAAATGCCTTGGCAATTTCCAATGGTAAGCGCAAATGACGCAGAAATACGCAATCTCTCATTTTTCTTTGTTTTACATTTCATATTTCAGTAACTTCATAGCTTGGAAATAAGAGTAAAATCAATTTATCAGACTCCGTTTTCACGTAATTTTCTATCGGTAATATTCAAATCACAACGCTCCAATTTAAATTTTGTACTTATTATTATTATTAATTTTGCTATACTGGTTTTATATAATAAATTCATTTCTTTTACAATGCAATCTTTGCTTTCAGTAGGTAGCATTAGATATAGACCAATTCCTTCTCCTGATACAATTGTTTGTTGGGTTAATGATCAAATCATACCACGATCTGAGTGAATAGTGTCTTGAAGGTGTTCTGCCAGAGCTAGACGTTGTTAAATACAAATTTAGATTTCAACATTGCATTGAGGTCTTGGCGCCCATTAAAACAACATAGCTTAGGCAAAGGTAAACAGTTACATTTATCACCCAACAGTGTGGGCTAGCCAAACTGTTACATTTGTCGCTACCAACATGGGGCATTAAAAAACGTTTCATTTGTCGCCGACAACTTGGGGCTGAAAACCTAATAACATTTGTGGAAGGAGAAGGGTATATATTTCTGTGCCTGTATTTTAGGGGTTATTTGTCGGTATCAGTGTATATCATTATGGGGGATGAGAAAGAAAGACAGATGAGGTTACGTAGTGGTCATCAACGGGAGGGTGATGATACGAGCAGTATGTCGAGTGATGGTAGTACCGGGGTAGCGGAGGTAAATCCCGATACTGAAACAGGGAGTGTAGGCGGCCAACCAGAATTAAAAACTTTACTTCTCGAGTTTATGTATCAGAACAAAGTTAGTAGTGATGCCTTAAATGCTAAATTAGAACAAAACAATGCAAAACTGGAACAAAATAATGCTAAATTAGAACAAAACAGTAGGGAAAATAAAGAAAGTACAGATGCCTTAAATGCTAAATTAGAACAAAACAGTAGGGAAAATAGAGAGAGTAATGAAACTTTAAACGCCAGATTAGAACAAAACAGTAAGGAAAATAGAGAGAGTACTGAAACTTTAAATGCTAAACTGGAACAAAACAACGCCAGATTAGAACAAAACAGTAAGGAATATAGAGAGAGTACTGAAACTTTAAATGCTAAATTAGAACAAAACAGCAGGGAAATGAGTGACAAATTCGAACTGATTAGAGGCGAGATCAGGGGGGTGATGGAAGAAAAGGCTAAAGAGATTATTGCAGATGTAGACAGAAAATTAGGAAAAGTACAGGAGGAGTTGGAAATTAGAATCAGTACACTGGCTGAAAATTTAAAAGAACTAGTGCAACTGGAAACACAGCAGGTCAAAAAGCAATTGGGGGGAGAAATTGACAAAATTCAGGAAGCTACTAAAGAGGTTAAGGAACAGCTGGGGGGTAGAATTGAGAAAGTCCACTCACAAATAGTTGCAGAAGTAAATGATTTAAGAGAGAGTAATAGAGAGAGCATTAGCAAGATTGAGGAGAAACAAGCAAAGCTATATGATAAAGTAGAAGAATCAGAAGGAAACATTAAATTAACAGTAAACAGTATTGAGAGGAAGGCTGAGGAGAAAATCGCAGAATTAGAATTAAAATTAAAAGCTAGGATCAGGCAAGAAAATAGTCAGAATAGGCCAGTTTTTGTGAATAGCACACACAGGGAGGTAGAACTGGGTAAGTTCAGCAATCGACAGGGGTGCCCAATGGAGTTCATGAACACTATAGAAAATAAATTCGGGGAAAGGTTGGAAAATGGTAGTATTGAGTGGTGCCAGGTAGTTGAAATTTTAGAACAAGTGTTTGTGGGGGAAACGAGGAATTGGTTTGCTGTCTACAGAGACAAGTTTACTGATATCAATGATTTTAAAATGAAATTCTGTGAAAAGTTCTGGAATGAGGTTATTCAGTCGCAGCATCGTGAGGGAGTAGTGTGTGGTAAATATAACCCTAAAGGAAGCTCCACCATGACCGAATACTTTTTAGGGCAGGTATTAGTGTGTAAATATCTGGATGGCTTGAAGGAGGAAAGTGAGGTTGCTACTTAGGCACTTTCCCTATAGGATCAAGGAGGCTGCTTGTATCCAGAATGTAAAGACAATATCACAAGTAGAAAATTTGTTAAGCACATTTGATGCACTAGGGAGAGGGGGTTATGAGGACAATTTCAATCGGAACCAGGGTAATAATAATAATAGGCCTAATGAAGCCAGGCATCAAGAAGTTCAAGGGAACGCTGGCGAAGGGGCCAATGCTCAAAATAGAAATAACAATAATCAGCTAAATCAGAACAGAGGAAATGGCTATGGTAATCAGTATCAAGGGAGGAACAATGATTTCAGGGGAAATCAAGGGAGAAACAATGATTTCAGGGGAAATCAAGGGAGGAATTATAACGACAATAATTACAACCAGAATAGGGGTCAAGGAAGAGGACAGCCTAGTGGTAGTAATATACAGCCAAACAATGACAACACAACTCAGAACAACCAGACCAGTGCAGTAGTAACTAGTACTACGGCCAGCTGTAGCGGTTCTTTAAACGCGAACCAGGCTGCGAAGTAAGGTCAGAATCTCAGTCTGTAGCATGCCCTGTCCATACAATTATACAGGAACCCTATGACCTAAATGTAAGAAATGAATTATTACATGAACTAAATGATGAAGGTATTATTCAGGAAGTGGTTAGTAAGAGCCCCATAGTTAAATTTAACGTGTCCGAGGCGTACACAGATGTTTTAATTGATAGTGGTTGTATGAAGAGTTGCATAAGTAGTGCATTTTATGATAAAATGAAAGGAACTGGAGTAAATTTTGAGGAGATGCCAATTAAAAGCACTTTTGTTATCACAGCTGTTGGGAAGAGGTCTAAAGTAATTTCTAAGCAAGTTTTAGTAGACATTAAAATTAATAATCATGTAGAGAAGCAGATTTGTCTTGTAATTCCAAATTTAGTATTCAGTGTTATCTTGGGTTCAGAGTGGCTAAGTAGAGTGTCTGGTAACTTATGTTATGATGTAGGGAGTTTGAAATTTAAATGGGGAGATTCTGAAGTAGAAGTAGCGTTCAATGACCATATTCAGAGGAGTAGTATTGTAGGTGTGATTTGTACTTTAAATGAGATATCGCCAGCCGTAGAGCGGGGTTCTCCATGTTTTGTGGGCAGTGTGATTACGAACGGAAGTCTAGAGGACTCGTTACGTGAGGCTGCATTTCAGGGAAATATAGAGGTGGAACAATGTGTTCGGCTCTATGATGTGTTATGGTGTAATAGGAGAGTTTTTGAGGATCGCATTGGTATGGCCAATTGCTATACACATTCATTGAACGTTATTGATAGGTCAGTATTCACAGGACATAGATATCCTGTACCTTTCGCTTATCAGAGTGCAGTTGAGGCACAAATTAATCAGATGCTTGAAGATGGGATTATTGAGCACTCTAACAGTCCGTATGTTAATTCTTTGATAACGGTACCCAAGACCGACGGCACTGTTCGTATTTGTTTAGACGCTCGTTTGATTAACAATAGAATTAGTTCAGATCAGCTGAAATCTATGTCAATAGAAGAATTAATGCAAACATTTGAGGGGAAGAAGTATTTCACTTGTGTAGATTTGAGTTCCAGTTTTTGGCAAGTGCCACTTATGTACGAAGATAGACCATTTACAGCTTTTAGTCATAAATATAACCTTTATCAATTTTGTAGAACACCTTATGGGTTAAAGAGTAGTTCAGCAGCTTTAATTAGGGCTTTAAACATCGCATTAGGGGATGACACAGGAGAGTTTGTAACCATTTACATAGATGATATGGTAATTAGTTCACGCAGTTTTGAGGAGCATCTACGTCATTTAGATATAGTTTTCCAGAAGTTAGATCAGGCAGGGTTCACTTTGAAGCTGTCTAAGTCGTCATTCTGTCAGTCAGAAGTGACATTTTTAGGTCATAGAGTGTCGAGTAGAGGTGTGACACCATAGGAAGGTAGGGTTAGTATGTGTGGACAGTAGCAACAGGGCATCGTTACAGATACTGAGAAATATGCTAGGTAGAGCAACGTGATGACGTTCATTTAAGGGAGCCACTTGCAAGGTTGGAAGCAGGTGACGCAGAAACATTTATAGTTTCCAAACGTATTGGGAAAACAGCATATGTTCTGGAGAATAGTGAGGGAAACAGATTATACGGGACGTATAATATTCATAGTCTACGAAAATATGTGTCATAAAGTGAGTGTGTTTAGCTGGCGAGCCAGCCTATCAAATGAGTAAGTGTGGTATTTGGTGCGTGGGAAGAGCTGGTCTTCAAGGCAGGCGTATCAGAAGTCGCACAGGGGGGTAGTATGTAAGTAAATGAGAGTTTTTAAGGTACAGGGAAATATGACGGGATCGTCGGATGCTCTTGAGCACTAAAATGTCTCGATACACCAAGGCCAGAATTTGGTAGCGCTGGTGAATTCCCATTTGCCTCCTAGAGATGGGTGAGCGCTTGTACATGGTATTTTTGCTTAAGGCGTCCACGAGGCAAAAGATGGGCCATCAGAATGCGAGACAGTCCTTCATGAAACTCATACATATCAGCACACGTGATTTCTGTTTACGGCCTCGCCATGTAAGATTTGTAAGTGTGTAATTTAAGATAATCTGTACAATGGTATTATTTGTGTGAGGAGAAATGGTCTGTGTTGAGAGCTAGTATTAAGTAGAATATGGTTAACGGGAACTTAACAAGACAGGGCGCTTACGGCACAGAAATATTTGGTGTTATATGTAATGCGCATTTACTGTTTTTTTTTTCAGAAGTCAATATTAATTTAATCTACGTTAAAGAGAGATTAAGTATTATGGTCACGAGGCGCTGCCACAATAGTGTGATCGTGTGCTGAGTGATAAGTGGAATTAAATGTCACCATAAGGAGGGGACCTCCAGTGAAATTAGGAAGTTCTATGGTGATATAAATATATCAGAACACCTTCAATGCGTGTGATATGACATCATAAATACATAGTGCTCACACATTAATTATGTCTATTTCTCCAACATAGAGAAATTTGAGAGGCGGAAATATCCGTGGAACACTATTCCCTATGTAAAACATTGAACTGGTTGCAAAGTGCGATCCATAGTGACAACAAACTTTGACGCAAAGTGCGTGAAGAAAAAATATGAGTGTATATATCTGTAATTTAGGGTGATTTCATTTATGTAATATGTATTTTGGATGGGGTTTATTAACGTGTCTGGGATAATCGGATAATGGACCGTCGTCACGGTAAATCATCCGATGATCCGAGGCGAATATGTAACGTGTTTTTCGAGGGGTTTTATGCAACTGGCATAAGTCAGTAGGAAGCCATTCTATATTTATTTACGCGGCAAATTGTTCAGCCAAGAGAATTTTTCATGGTGATTTATTATTATTATTAATTTGTTATAATTGTTATTAAGGTATTTTCGGAGCATTTTATGAAAATTGTTAGCATTCAGATAGGTTTTCTATGTCTTAGAAAACGCTATCCAGCAAATTATTACGAACGACGATATCATAGAAAATTGTCTGATTACGGAATTTTACGGAGTTTTCGTCAGTTAGGGTATATCGAGAGACGTGACTCACTGGGATTTCAAGTACACGCTTAATCTTGTCGAGAAGCATGACGCAATCTTGGGTCGCAAGGTCTAGAAAAGGCGAATTGTTGGAACGGAAAACGACTTCTCCCTCTCGCGCGCCGAGTGTAAAGAAACCAGAGGAGGGGAACTAGCGGTGGGTCAACCAATCAGTGAGGACCACGCAAGCTGAAGCCGGCTGAAGAGTGGGGGAGCCAACGTGTGCATATATCGTTCGACGCGCCGTGAAACGAGGACTATCTGTGTAGAACTTGCGGAGTACGGTTGCAAGTGCGTGTCGCTCCGATGTTCAGTGGAGTTGAAGACTAACTTTTGCAAAACTTAACCAGTGCGGTTGTACGAGTGTTTGGGTCCGAGGTACGGACCATAGAATTATCTAAGCTACCAGAATATCATCAAATTCCGACGGAGATGACGACGTCCAGGAGACTGTGGGAAGCTCACAGCATCAGCAAGTACGAGGGAAATGCCTTGGCAATTTCCAATGGTAAGCGCAAATGACGCAGAAATACGCAATCTCTCATTTTTCTTTGTTTTACATTTCATATTTCAGTAACTTCATAGCTTGGAAATAAGAGTAAAATCAATTTATCAGACTCCGTTTTCACGTAATTTTCTATCGGTAATATTCAAATCACAACGCTCCAATTTAAATTTTGTACTTATTATTATTATTAATTTTGCTATACTGGTTTTATATAATAAATTCATTTCTTTTACAATGCAATCTTTGCTTTCAGTAGGTAGCATTAGATATAGACCAATTCCTTCTCCTGATACAATTGTTTGTTGGGTTAATGATCAAATCATACCACGATCTGAGTGAATAGTGTCTTGAAGGTGTTCTGCCAGAGCTAGACGTTGTTAAATACAAATTTAGATTTCAACATTGCATTGAGGTCTTGGCGCCCATTAAAACAACATAGCTTAGGCAAAGGTAAACAGTTACATTTATCACCCAACAGTGTGGGCTAGCCAAACTGTTACATTTGTCGCTACCAACATGGGGCATTAAAAAACGTTTCATGACTGAAAAGCATAAATAACATGCATGCTGTTTTGTGAAGGACCTTCAACCTGGCTAACTGGCCAGAAAGCCTAGACAGTACTCCCAATTCCATCTAGTGGGAGCACCACCCTTTCAGTGGCATCTGCCTGACAACGCAGGTTCTTGAATAGCAAAATGTTTCAGCTGGATAAGTCGCTGTATATGCCGAGGTGTATGTGCCTGGGATCCTACTGTTGTCTGGTGGGCTGGGTGGTAACCACAGATGAGTGGGTAGTATTCAGGAAGGATGAGCTAGAATGACCCCAAGAAGAACGAATTCTCATTAAAATAAGGATACATGAATCATTAAGACCATAATATGAAACTAGGATTAGATTATGCTTAGGAAACCTAATCTTTGGTAAAAATGAAATTATAAACCTTGGGATATCTCAATTCCTACAGAGAAAAAATTGAAATCTTATTTGATCTATCTTTATGTCAAGCCTGCTAATTAGATGTGCAGTTTCTAAGTAAGCAAATGATCATTTTTGAAGTAATTTTTCAGTGTTGCCCAGTGTTCGTATGTCCCAGTAACTGGGATTATATTGTGTTGACCGACTGAAAAGGTATAATATCAATTGATCATTTTTATTAAATTTTCAGTTAAAAATAGGTAAGCAGCTCTTATGCAATCTCTGCTTATCCTCTAATAAAAATTATTTAATATTGACTTAATCTATAGGCTACTTAAACAATTAATCATCGGACAGAAAAGGAAAGAAAGACACAAATATTTTAAAAAAAGCCAGAGACAGGCAGGTAGAGGGAGAGAGAAATGGGAAAAACACATGAAAAGGAAGTTATAATATCCACAGCCTGACACTGCCGTCGTCAACATTGAAGAAGAGATAATGAATGAATTGATAGTGTGGATCCCACCTTTGAAGACAGAGATTATCCTTGTTTTACCCTTTTACCGTATCTTTCTGTGCTCACACCTGGCTGTCATTGTGCTTGTCCTTTTTGTTTGTTTGTGTCCTTCTTTTTCTGTCATAATTGATTGTTTATCTGTACCTTTTTTTATTTTTCCTATAAAGATTTTATCCATACTAGTTATTAACTCCGCACTCTTACCAGACTGTGGTGCCACGGATATTGCTGGAACTGTAAAGCAAAGTTGTCAAATTATTCATCTTCCAATTGTACGCTTTTCAATTCACGTTTTAATTTTGTGTTTAATATTACATTTCCCTTCCAAATGTTATTCTTGGATTGAAGCTTTTCAGTTAATGTTTGCCTTTTTTCCTTCCACAGAATTCTTTGTTTGGTCGTGGAATCTATCTATCGAGTGAATTGTCAGTGAGCCTTCCATATAGCCCCATGGGGTATGGTTGGGGCAGAAGTATTGTTGGCAGTCAGCTCAGCTGTATAGCACTTTGTGAGATGATAAACCATCCTGATGTTAAATGTCAGGATGAAGGTTAGTATTTCTGTCAGTATTTTACCAACAGACCAGTGGCGGTTCAGGAGTGAACCGGATTGTGACGCGCCAATATTCACGAAAAAAATTAAAGAGAATGTATGTTTCCATGAATGCATCGTTCATACTGTTTTCTTTAAAATTTTCACTAATGTTTCAATACTCACATTTTTGTATTTCTTATCTTGGAATATCAAAATCTAAAACATATTACACATGCAACATGTCTCTATCTAATATACGACCTGCACGTGGAGCGAGCAGAGTAATTGTTACAAGATTGCTTGAAATGAGAGCAATGTGGATGAGCAATCACTGGTGAGAGAGGACTCTCTTGCTGGCTGAATTTACATCACGGAACTCCTGTTGCCATGGTTACCACTGACTTCCGTTCGGCCTCCAGCCGTACTCAATCACCAAAGCAGGGATGTTGCATCAGGCTAGTTGAGTAACGGCAATGGATTCGCCGCCGCGGACCGTGCCGTGTCGTTTGAAGGTCGATGTTCATGCCTTATTTGTTTACATCTAATGCATTAAAAATCATTAAAAAAATAAATCATTTGTATAGCAGAAGACAAATACATTTACATTTTGGGCCTGTTTTGCTAGACAAAACCATTAAATACTAAACGGTGCGAACAGCTGCACATATAATCGAAATTCAGAGTTGAAAAAATTGAAGCGTCTATGCATTGTACAGAAATGCCAAGGGACCACATGAAAAGTTTGAATCATTTATGATTTTAAATTAAAAGCATTTGGGGATAGGGAGACGAACACCAATGGAAACAGGATCTGAGGATGAACATGTGACGTTCGAAACATGTCATCCAATTAAGTAGGTATTTGTACATATAAAGTGTGTTAGCTTGTAGGGTATGTCAATTTTTGTTTCCCCCTATTGTAATTGGGTACAATTCATGTTGACCGACTGAAAAACTTTCTTTATTAGGTTTCAATCATCACAACAGAGTACTTGTAGTTAATTTCGGCATATTAGTTTACAATTCTACTGTAGTTTTAGGGCTTACTGCTTAAGTGTATCACAGCAATAGTAGCTACACCTTCATAGATTAGATTGGGTGAGGGAGACTGTTTTTGTTGATTTCCAAGTTTTACAACATTAAAACTAATAGTTCTCTTTTTGGTGCTTAATGCTTTATATATTTATCAGTAATAATTACCACAAACAGTATCCGGGAAACTGGAACTGTAAATAGATGATGTCAACCCCTGGCTCTATACAGCCCATGAAGGGCCTAGGCCGACCAAGCGACCGCTGCCCAACCATTTGGCCTGCAGATATTGGGGTGACGCGTGATCAGCGCATCGGGTCCCCTCGGCCGTTAATCTTGGTTTTCATGATCGGGGCGCTGCCTCACTGTCAAACAGCTACTCAATTGTCCTCACGAGGCTGAGTGCACCCCGTTCCAACCCTCACGTCAGTTTTAAAATCCCTGACGGAGCCGGGAATCGAACCGCCTCCGGGTGAGAGGCAGGCGCGCTACCCCAACACCACGGGGCCGGCGTAGATAGATGATGATGAATAATTACCACACTTACTAAGTTTTCTGACGGGTTTTATTGTGTTATTTGGGGGGGGGGGGGGGGCAGAGACGGTCTGTGGGTGTCACTGCAGGTTTGGTAGTGTTTTGTAGAGCTATTTGTCTTGCATATTTGGATCTGATGATGCTCGCTTGACGGGCAAAACAAGTCATCCCTTAGTTTTCTTCTTCTTCTTCTTCTTCAATAGTCTGTAAGAATATATATAAATCTTAATCACATAAATTTATTTCTCGTTATTTTTCACATATTCGAGTAATCGGAATGATTTTTGTGTTTATCAACTGAAAGCTACAATATTAATTAGTGATACAGTACAATATTCTCAGCTTTTATGATTACACTAGGAATAATATTAATGTGGTTTCCTGTTGCCTTCCATATCACCGAGTACTGGGCGATACTGCTGCCCATATCGCTGCTCCAGGCTCTGTGTGATACTATCTGGTTCTGAACCCTTTTAAATACAGTCAACCAAATTTTCAAGAAACAACATTTTGATTAATCTAGTAACATGTGTAAATATTTTTAATTCTATAAAACTATGAGAAAATGTTTCACTATCCTATTCAGGAAGTGTCTCCCATTCCCCCATTCAGAAATAAATGTGAATAACGTTTGGTAGAAATAATCTTTTTTTTTTAAGTTTGAAGTTTTGTAATGTGGAATAGCTAAACAATTATGACATTTTTCTAATGTGTTTTGCAGAGAGACCCTGTGTATAGCTTATAGTTAACGAACAGATGGATATTTTTATCATTATCTGGTACTAAATTATTGAAGTATAAATGTGATACTGTTATTATATTTGTGCTTACAGAGGCAGGTCCATCACGGTCCATTACTACCGACAGCATTGGTGGTGAGGTACCTAAAAAGTATTTTGTGGTACTCAACAGTGACCTAGTCAGGGTGCGCTACCTTCTCATCTACAGCAAACATCTGGAAGGATCGAGGTAGGTATTGTTTGATTACACTGTCCAGATATTTTTATGTTATGTTTGATGCTATGGTGGAAAATACAGTAAAGTAATGCTATTGACTCTGATGGCCCAGTGTTACGAATTATGTTTCTAGTTTATAGCACGTGGTTTTGTTTATGTGTGTATGCTTGTGGCATCTTAACTTTGATCGTGGTAGATGCTTTGGTGTGTTTTATTCAAATATTTCATTAGCAGTTACTGTTATCGCGCCAGGAGTTGGCAGTTGGGTTTGAACTGCAGATGTCTTCCCGCTCACAGCATATCGTGCATTCCAAAAACATTAAGTGAGTCACTACTTGCTTCACTCACTCAGCACATTCCTTCTTTCACTGGCTGCGTGTCGTGTGCTGTAATAACAACGATTGGCATGCAGGAAGGAGATATATTTAGGTCTGGAATAGGCGGGCCGCGCATGCGTACTATAAGACCCCCGCACACCGTCGCAGTGTGTTGAACTGCCATCTCCTGACGCGGTGACATTAGTTTGCTACTTACTGTACTTCGATTCCTTCATGATATGTGGTAAATGGTGTATTAAAACAGCAACTTTTCTAGGTTTATGCTGTGTCTTGTGAATCCTTCAGTATGCCTTCCTTCAGAGGGGAAGTAAAGCCAGCGCATATCATAGGTTATGGCACCTAAAAGAACCTACCACTGCAATTGGTAGTGTGTAGCAAAATTTGTAGGAAATATTTGGCTAGTTAAGAATGCTCTATCAAGTTCCAATGTTCGCCGCTAGGTGTTAGTGACAGTAGCATCTGGTAGCCAAAGTTGGAACTACTTGAAATTGAATTTGTTGGGAGCCCTCGGACGTTCAATCAAAAATACCCAGTTATGGTCATTGGTTGCAATTCATATATAATAATATGTTTTCTTTTAATTATCATACTAAACTGTCACAGTAAATACCGTATTAGTTATTGAAGTTTCATGGGGTGGAACAGTGAGGTCACCTGCCCCTCAGTAAATATTAATTTGATTGATATAAGTTAGATGTATAACATGGGCCCCTTGCACAGGGTGACATGTGAAGACCTCAAATACATTAAAGACGGAGAAGGTAACCTTCGGTACGGCGGAGATGACGGAAGAGGCAGCCCTGTACTTGGGGATTAATACGAGTACAATCCATCACATCCTGAATGACCACCGGTATAAGTGGTCATACTTCACCAATTGCCAACAGCCTCTTCGGAGGGTGGAGGTATAGGCTACCCTTATGCCCTTGAAGAGAGAAACCACTTCTAAAGGCGGAAGAATCTACTAGAGGTCAACGGGATAGGATGCGGAAAGGGGAAACCACCGCCTTAAAGACCATTGTGGTATAGCTACTCCCACTAGACAAACTCCATGAAATAGTTGTACCTGAGAAGAAATACTCTGGAGTAATATGCCCACAATCGGATCTCCGGGTGGGCACTGTCCCAGGGAAAAATTGTGCCGAGAGATTAAGTAAGAAGAAGGCTGACATTTTTAAACTAAGGATTGAAACTTAGAATGTGAGAACAATGAATGAGGAAGGTAAATTAGAAAATGTAAAGAAGGAAATGGAGAGGTAAAATATCAGCATTTTAGGACTAAATGAAGTGCGATGAGAAGGAGAGTTTGTTTCTGGAGAGTATAAGATGATTTGTAAGGGAGTAGACCTTAAACAAGGAGGTGTAGGCTTATTGTACAGGAAGACTCTGGACAAGAACATAATCAAGGTAATGCCTGGCTATAAGTAAAGATACGAGAAAATAGCATTTTGAAATTAATTTTGTAGCACTTTCATTTTGAAAAATAACATTCCGTAGCATTTAAAAGGTCATCACCAGGTACGATAAAAATTTAACAGGTTCAAAATTAATATGTACGGAAAATTATTCAAACATGCGCAGGATTGGATATATGGGTGTTTCTGATAAATGGCGTAAGCATTTAATATAATAGGCTAATGTGAATCGTACATTTTCTTAACTTCAGGTAAATACCATATAATGGATAATTAACTAAATAATGAAATGTACATTTACTCCTTCTTTATTCCCTTTTCAATGAGAGCCAGGGATGACGTGCATTGAATTTCTATTTGCCACGTGGTTTAATGGTCAAATGGCACTTCTTGAATCCAACCTCATAAGACAAGTTATTAAAAGAAATGAATGGAACTTTGCTAGCCGTTAGTAGGGAAACCACACACTCAAGTCTTAGTTCCAAACTGTATGCTTTTGTTCTGATCCAAGGAAAAGGGTACTACCATGAGGAAGTAAACAATACTAAATTTAGTGAATGGTTTGAACAAAGCTTAATTCCCAATATTCCTTAATCATCATAATGGACATTGCCCCCTACCACTCAATAATACTTGATAAGGCTCCAACTCAAGCTAGCTCAAAACCAAAAAATACAGAGTGGCTTGGTAGGAAAGGAATTGAAGTAGGAGTGGACTTGAAGGCTGCGCTCCTAGAAGCCCCAGGTTAGGCATATTTTTTTGTATGTGAAGCCATAACACCACACTTCCCGCACTGGCTTTTCACACCCCGCCCTCATTTCACACCTCCAATAAATCCGAATAACGCTACAAAGCAGCTCCATAATTCACACTTGAGTGCGAGGTGATGTAAGTTCGGTTGGTTCCTCAGTTTAGGGGTTGCAACAACAGTCATGTAGCCCCGTGTACTTTGGGTGTGTGTAGAATCTGTCTTATAACCGGTGTTAATTATGATGGCTGTATTATTGTGTGTTATCTGTAATTCAGGTAAGGACTGCAGACGATCAATTTCAAGTAGTTCCTACTTTTGCTACCCAATGCTACCGTCAACGACACCTAGCTGTGAACTCGGCTACTATTTGCCACTGCAACTGACACTTAGTGGCGAACGTTGGAACTAATAGAGTGTTAATCAATTCTAACCTACAAATTTAGCTGCACACAATTGTAGTTAGTGGAAGGTTCTTTTACATGCCATAAATCTATGGCATGGGCCTGCCGGCTTTTACTTCTACTCCGGAGGGGATTTAAACACTCTTAAAAAAACGACTTTGGCCGGGTTTGAACCCGCGATCTTGGGCATAGAAGCTCAGCATGCTACCAACTACGCCACCGAAGCCATCGATGTAATTTTAATCTGGCATCAAACACAATCATGTTGGTACTTCTGTAAAAATATTCAAATAACAACCCCTATTATCAAAAAGTACATCTCTTTTCTCTCTGTCATATCACCTATTCATGTAGTAAATATTTGTGAATTTCATGGTAGCTCGCCATGTATACTGCATACTTTCCAGAAATGACACAGATAGAATAATGAGGAAGCCTAATTTACTGTAAGTTTCTTCCCCAGCCTCATAGTTTAGCAATAAAAATCAAAATATACTTTTACTTCAAAAATCATTCTATATACCGTAATATTATTCTCGCGGCCCCTGGCCTCGATATCGTAATAGCAAATTATTATTATTTATTTATTTATTATGTGCATTGTCATTTAATGTCAATTCATAGTATTCATATAGTATTTTGCAAGTGCGGGATAATTCTATTCTTTTCTTCGCTAATCCTAGGCCTTTGTTTTCATGCTTTATAAATATACAGTACTAGCTATTGTCTGGAAGGTGTCTCTATATGTTATATTTGTCAGTATATTATACAAATTATATTCAATTTGCCACTAAATGAGTTTAGAACATAGCTCTCCTTGCCTATGATGTTGCTCAAGTAAATCTTGTCGAACAGTACAATACAGTACAATAATGTAAAGATAGCTTTGAAGCCATTTTTCAGTGTTGCCTTATTGACAATTGATATTGTTACGTGCCACCCCCTATGGCACTTTTGTTAACTGGATTACGGTGGGTAGAAAGCACAACACCAATTACTGCTTAAAGAAATAATTAACTTTATTGTGGCCAGAAAGATACACTACTCAACAGCAAATACAAGCAATCATTACCTTACTCCAGTTTCCTCACGTCGAGAATACTTCCCCTTTCACTTGTCAACAGACCACAGTTAATCCTCTCGCTAATGAGTCCGGTCCCGTACGCTGGCTGGAAATAGCTGCACTAGGTCTGTCACTCACTGTTTTGCAACTCACCATAATGACCTCTCGCACTAGGTAAGCACACTCGCTCAAAACACAGGCAGTCCCCAGTAAGCTCCTCACTCCCTTCGCTGTCAAGAGAATCGGCTTCACTAGGGGTTTCGCAAGTCTCCACACTTCTGTCGCTCAGGATAAGCGTTCACACTCGCTCGTAAAACACAGCAACAACCACTGCTTGACAGGTCGCACTTATATGGCAGGCCGGTGACTCAATAAATGCTTCTAGATCCATCCAGGGATCACGGCTTCTCGAGGTTTCCATCGCTGGCTCAGTCACGAATATTCTGGACCATCCCTTTGTCCTAGTAGCCCTGTTGCATAAGGCGCACGTAATACACGAGGCAGGGCACAGCCCAGCCCTGGGGCAGTTGTGACTCATGCGGCGAGCGATGACACAAACTCACAGCCGTAACACCACCCCCTTCCTAAAAAGGCTGATCGTCCCGATCAATCATTGGTCCGTGAGTGTCCCTCCGTAGGCTGCCAGGCGATCTCGATGCACGATCTTCATCTTCGCCCTCGGGCTCCGCTGGATCCTGTAGACGACATCGTTGATCCGTTTCACGACTCGGTACGGGCCCTCCCAGGACTTCTGCAGTTTGGGTGACAGGCCTTTCTTCCGTAATGGGTTGAAGAGCCAGACCAGGTCGTCCTCATGGAATCCGCCGGCATCCGTCTGCTGGTCGTATCGGGTCTTCATTCGGTCGGTCTCGATCCGCAGTTTCCTCCTCGCGAACTCGTGCACGTCCTCCAGTTGGTCGACCAGTTCTTGACAATACTGGCTTACCGGGATCGGATCATTCCCAGGACAGCCGAAGGCAAGATCGACAGGTAGACGGAGCTCCCTTCCAAACATGGCCCGGGCTGGTGTGCACCCGGTG
Source organism: Meconema thalassinum (assembly GCA_946902985.2). Lineage (NCBI taxonomy): Eukaryota > Metazoa > Arthropoda > Insecta > Orthoptera > Tettigoniidae > Meconema > Meconema thalassinum. The sequence continues at coordinate 793,663,662 of OX336390.1, forward strand.
GCTTCATGCACGGCGGTGCGGTAGGCCAGGAGAAATAGTGGAAAATGTTTGTCCCAATACCTCTGATGCTCGCTGACGACTATTCGGAGATGGTTCTCGATGGTGCGATTGAATCGCTCTACCATCCCGTCGGACTGAGGGTGTAGCGGCGTTGTCCTTGTCTTCCGCATTCCCAGCAGCTGGCATAGGTTCTGGAACACCTGCGACTCGAAGTTCCTCCCTTGGTCGGAGTGCAGCTCCAGGGGTACTCCATACCGGCTGACGAATTCCTTCACCAGGGTCTCTGCAATCGTCGCGGCTTCTTGGTTAGGGAGCGCATACGCCTCCGGCCATTTGGTAAAGTAGTCGCTGACGACTAATATGTAGCGGTTCCCTGCCTCGCTTAACGGGAATGGCCCAGCAACATCGATGGCCACTCTCTCCATGGGGCCGCCCACGTTGTAGGTCTTCAGGGGACCCCGTCGTCTTCGTCCTGGGCCCTTGCTGGCTGCGCAATCGTGGCACCTCGCACAGTGGTTCTCCACGTCTGTTCGGCATCCGATCCAGTAGAACCGCTCTCTCAGCTTCTCCAGGGTCTTCTTTATCCCTAGGTGTCCACCAGATGATCCTCCATGAACTTCCTTCAGGACTTCCTCCGTCATAGCCTTTGGAACGACGACTTGTTCCCGAGATGTCTTCCCGTCGGTGCTCTCCCAGGTACGGCAGATGAGGCCATCCCTTACAATCAGCGAGTCCCACTGTGCCCAGTAGGACTTAAACTTTGGGCTGCAGTCACTCGCAATGTTCCACCCGGGTCTGGGGACACAGGCCCTCTTCCATTCGGCTATCAGTCCCAGGTCATCATCTTCTGCTTGTGCCCGCGTGAAAGATTCGCGGCTCCAGCTGCCTTGAAGTTCCACGGTAGTCCTTCGGCACTGTATCCCGGTGTTCTCCTCCCTCCTAGTACAGAAGGTGCAGTCTTCGGGGCACGGTCTTCGTGACAGGGCGTCGGCGTTAGAATGCAGTTGGCCTTTCCTGTGCTGAATCTCAAAGTTGTACTGTTGAAGCCTCTCTAACCACCGCGCAAGTTGACCCTCGGGCTGCTTGAAGTTCAGGAGCCACCGCAGGGATGCATGGTCGGTCCTGATGAGAAATTCTTGCCCGTACAGGTACTTGTGGAAGTGTTCAATGGTCTTCACGATGGCGAGCAGCTCCTTCCTGGTGACGCAGTAGTTCCTTTCTGGCTTTGACAAGGCCTTGCTGAAGTAGGCCACTACTCTCTCCTCGCCGTCCACTACTTGCGACAGGATTCCCCCTATGCCAAAGTCGCTGGCATCGGTATCGACGATGAACCTTGTTCCAGGTCTGGGGTAGGCCAAAATAGGCGTGGTGCACAGAGCCTGCTTGAGTTGTTCGAAGGCACTGTGGCATTCTGCTGTCCACGTGAAGAGTTGGTCCTTCTCAGTCAGTCGATGTAAAGGTTTGGCGATGTCGGCGAATCCTCTCTCGAAGCGACGGTAATAAATGCAGAGTCCCAGGAAGCTTCGTAGCTGGGACTTGTCCTTCGGAACTGGCCACTTTCTCACAGCTGCGGTCTTCTCTGGGTCGGTGCGCACCCCTTCCTCGGAGACGATATGCCCAAGGTACTGGACCCGCTTCTGGAAGAGCTGACACTTCTTGGGGCTCAACTTCAGCTGAGCAGCCCGTAGCTTCAACAAGATCTCCTTCAGGTTGCTGTAGTGCTCCTCGAAGCTTCTCCCCAGAACGATGATGTCGTCTAGGTAGACCAGGCAGGTCTTCCAGTGTAGTCCCCTCAGAATGGACTCCATTAGCCTTTCGAAGGTCGCAGGGGCGTTGCACAGACCGAATGGCATGACGGTGAACTGCCAGAGCCCGCTGCCCACAGAGAACGCAGTTTTCTCGCGGTCCTTAGGGTGGACCTCCACCTGCCAGTAGCCACTCTTCAAATCCAAGATGGAGAACCATCTCGACCCTGATATGGTGTCCAGGGTGTCGTCGATCCGGGGTAGAGGGTAGCTGTCCTTCTTCGTGACGTCATTCACCCGCCTGTAATCCACGCAGAACCTGGTGGAACCGTCCTTGTTCTTCACTAGCACGACCGGAGAACTCCAAGGACTATGTGATGGCTCGATCACCCCTTGCTCCTTCATCTCTTCTACCATCCGGTCGACTTCGGCTTGCTTGGCGAGCGGGACATGTCGGAATGGGGCCCTAATCGGTGCGCTGTCCGCAACGTCGATTCTGTGCTGAACCAAGCTTGTTCTGCCGAAGTCTTTGCTCCCCACGGAGAAGACGTCCTGGAATTAGCGTAGCAGGTCCTGAAGTTGGCGTGATTGTTCCTCGTCTAAATGGTCCTGGGATCCTTGGTACAGCTTCTGTAGTTCTTCTGGCAGTGTGCGTCTTCTTCGGTTGTCTGTCTGCAGGTGTCCGTCCGTCGTATCTGTGATGCGGGCAATCCAGGTAACGGGCTCGCAGACTCCTAGGTTGGTGTCCCGGTGAACCGTAATGTCGTAGTCGTTCAGGTTGGACAGGCGGACGTACGGCCGAGACGTCGTGTTGATGAGAGTCTTGGCAACTAGCAATCCTTTTGTCTGCATGTCCTCATATTTTGGCTCGATGACAGCCGCCACTCCCTCAGCAGTTCCGTCGACAATTACGGCAGCGCTGACCTCCGTCCTGGCGGGAACGATGACGTCTTCTGTCAGCCTTACTCGTCGTGCGGTGATGGACTCGTGCGCAGGTTGCAAAGCAAGTTCCTCACCTCCGAAGTGCAGAGTGTTGGTACTCAGATCCAAGATGATGTTGTTCTGGTCCAGGAAGTCCAGTCCGATGATGACTTATTTGATACGTCAGCCACAAGCACTGGATGCTTTATCACCCGTCGACCAATGACGAACTCCAGTGATGCTTCGCCATGTACCGGTGCGGTCTCTCCTGTCGTGGTTATTAGCTGGAGGTTCCTTTGTGTGGGTTGAACTCTCCACTTCGGGATCACGGTGGGACTGACGATGGTCCTCGATGCTCCCGTGTCGATTAGCATGGGCCAGCTCTCTCCGTCGACCATCAGGCTGCTATCATCCCTCCGTAACTGCGTCACACGAACTTGGACTGCCGGGGCTTGACGACTGTCACAAGCCAACCTTTGCTCCCCTAGGCTGGCTGATACTTGCTTTCCTGGGCCGCGCGGTTTCCCTACGACTGACTGTCCCGACGGAAACCCTTGGCTGCGGTGATCACCGCAGTCCTTGCTCAGGTGGCCTCTCTTACGGCAGGTCCTGCAGGTCGGTAGTCCTCTTCCGGGCCGCCTCTCCGGATGTCCTTCGGCTACGTTTTTGTTGGTGGTACTGCGATTCTTGAAGAAACGGCTTAGCGCCTCCATCAATTCGTCGGCCAGGGGCTTGGTCTCGTTGGTTTTTGCTGGTTCGTCGACGTCCACTTGACGCACCCGCGCGTGCATTCTAGATGCATGTTTTGCCGTCTCGATCCCAAGTGCGTGGCTCAGCGCATCTGCCAGGGTCTTATTGCGCGCGAGACGCAACGCCTGTTGAGTGTCAGAGTCCCGTAGCCCGTCGGTGAAGGTCTGCGTCGCAATCTGTTCCAGAAAGTCGGCCGGCGCTGTTGGATAGGCGAGCCTTACTAGGCGTGCGATGTCCATCTCGAACTCCTGCAGGGTTTCCGCGTTCTTCTGTACCCGGGTCCGGAGCTGCATCTGGTAGGCCTGCTGAAGATGGCTATCTCCATATCGGGACTCCATATGGGCGACCAGTGAAGCGTAGTCCTGGGATCCAGTCGGGATGGCCAGAAGGACGTTAAGGGCGTCCCCTTTCAGCGCTACAATGTGAGCTGTAGCCTTTTCCGTGCTGTTCCAGTTGTTTATTGAACAGGCTGCCTCGAACTGACGTAAATAGGTGCTCCACGGGACCTTTCCGTCGAAGGTTGGGGGCGTCACTCTGCTCTGTCCCGTTCCTAATATTCCCGGTGTACCTGTGGGCGGGCGTCGGCGCAGCTCGGCAACTTCCTCTTGAAGAGCGTTGAATCTCGCTTCCATCCCCGTCGACGGGCGTTGGTTCAGCTCAGAAATTTCCTTTTGTAAAGCGTTGAATTTTTCTTCCACCCCCGTCAGTGGGCGTTGGCGCAGTTCGGCAACTTCCTCTTGTAAGTCGTCGAACTTCTTTTCTACTGTTGTGACTTCCTCACGTAGGCCCTGGCAGACGGTGTTGACTTCCTGACGCAGACTCTGTTCCAATTTCTTTTGACTTTCCTGTAATTTCGTCAGCAGACACTCTTCCAGATTTTTCTGGCCATCCAGAAATTTGGCGGTTAGGTCCTCTGCTAGCTTATTCTGACCGTCTTCTAATTTGGAAGTTAGGTCCGCGGCTAAAATTTTCTGGCTGTCTTCCATCTTCTTCAGGTCCTCCACTAACTTATTTTGACCGTCTTCCATCTTCTTCTGGCCGTCTTCAAGCTTCTTCTGGCCGTCTTCTAATTTGGCAGTTAGGTCCTGGTTAAATTCTTCTGGCCGTCCTCCATCTTCTTCTGGCCGTCTTCTAATTTGGCAGTTAGGTCCTTGGTTAAATTCTTCTGGCCGGCCTCCATTCTGGTTTCCATGCCATTTAACTTTTCTAGCAATGCTGCCAATTGCGCCTCCATTTTAGTTGTTTGTCTTGTAAAAGGGCATGCACTCACAGGAAAATTAGAGAAAATGACCTGCTGGGGTTTTGAAACCAGGACCGTCAGGGGTTGTGCTTGAGTTCGTAATCCGGCTTCTGACACCAGTTGTTACGTGCCACCCCCCTAGTGGCACTTTTGTTAACTGGATTACGGTGGGTAGAAAACACAACACCAATTACTGCTTAAAGAAATAATTAACTTTATTGTGGCCAGAAAGATACACTACTCAACAGCAAATACAAGCAATTATTACCTTACTCCAGTTTCCTCACGTCGAGAATACTTCCCCTTTCAGTTGTCAACAGACCACAGTTAATCCTCTCGCTAATGAGTCCGGTCCCGTACGCTGGCTGGAAATAGCTGCACTAGGTCTGTCACTCACTGTTTTGCAACTCACCATAATGACCTCTCGCACTAGGTAAGCACACTCGCTCAAAACACAGGCAGTCCCCTGTAAGCTCCTCACTCCCTTCGCTGTCAAGAGAATCGGCTTCACTAGGGGTTTCGCAAGTCTCCACACTTCTGTCGCTCAGGATAAGTGCTCGCACTCGCTCGTAAAACACAACAACAACCACTGCTTGACAGGTCGCACTTATATAGCAGGCCGGTGACTCAATAAATGCTTCTAGATCCATCCAGGGTTCACGGCTTCTCGAGGTTTCCATCGCTGGCTCAGTCACGAATATTCTGGACCATCCCTTTGTCCTAGTAGCCCTGTTGCATAAGGCGCACGCAATACACGAGGCTGGGCACAGCCCAGCCCTGGGGAAGTTGTGACTCATGCGGCGAGCGATGACACAAACTCACAGCCGTAACAATATTGTCACTTTCAGTTGCTCAACACAAAATAAGTCCAATTACTGCAATATATGTGAATAAATGACATGAAATAAATTACATGTGATAAGATATATATATATTATGGACTATTCAAGATGGAGAAAACTAAGGGATGACATGTTTGTAAGTTTGTTTGAGTGGGTCCCTGTATGGTTTAAATTCCCAATTGGACCCGGTATGTGTCGATGCTATCAGGTTCTAAAAATATTTGCATTATTTTTCGTCATGGTCTTGTTTCCCCACTAATTCTCCCAGCCCCGTTCCCTTGGCGGTGGTTTCTTCTGAGAAGTTCATGAATAATAGACTTTCTGAGAATAATTCATAGTTATGCTTTTGTACTATAGATGGCGGCAATGTCTAATACTTGGTATTGAAGTAGGCTTCAAAACATGCGCAAGTCATTGCAGCGTAGCTTGCATTGTTTTGACATTTCAATAACGGCCCATTGAAAATCAACATGTAATTTTCAACAATTTATAACATCCATACAATTAAAATGTAAGTCACTTATATTTCTGTTTTGTGCTCATTACAAAATGCAAATGTGTAAGGTGCAGTGTTCAAGTGAATGTCTTAAATAACCTTCCATGAATTTAAATTATCCTACAATTTCCAATTTGCTTGGCATTCACAATGACTATTAATAAGTCATAAGGCCAAACACTGTCCATTTGTGGGTTAGATCTAGAAAATCCCTGGTTCTCACATGGTCAATTACCATATATACCCGAATGTAAGACGAGATTTTTTCCCACTTTTTGTGTTATAAAAATTTGGGGTCGTCTTATATTCAGGGTATAATTTTTTTTCTTTTTTTTAAATTGTTATTATTATTTGTAAAGTAGTATGTGGTGTTGGCATCTTATAACTCGTAACAAATCAATGCGTTAAAGAAGATTAAAATATGGTATATTAAGTTTAATTACCATGCATATACAGTAGAACCTCGATGCATCGCTTTTCAAGGGGGAGGGGGAAAATGACAATGGATGCGGGAAACGATAAATGCGGGTAACATTAAAAAAATAGTAAAAAAATGTTTTTTCCTGGTCCCTGCAAAATCCCTATACTTTCCATGTTAATTTATTTCCGATATACGTTTTTCACGCTTATACGATCATATTTTAAGTCCCTTGCAATATAAAGCGTCATTTATACGTTGCGTATTCTGAGAAAGTACGTATGGTTGAATGCAAACTTTTGGTACAGCCTGTACTTCCGCTCGGAAGGATGCACCGCGTGCTATTATTTGTGTTACGTTGGCCTTGAGCGATACCGGTGGTCACGGCGACACTCGCTTGCCAGTGTCGCAACAAGGAAGAACAGCTTGCGTAATAAGCGAGCGCTATTTGTTAGCCAAGGTGTTGTTGACCTCTCAAAATAACAGGAAGCAGCCATAGAACACAGCATCTGAAGCTTCTTATGTTAAGATGAGCGGAAGAAAGCGGAAGTGTTTTACAATCACCGATATATTAAACATTTTATTATTTCTGCTTTTATAATTTTTGTTCGTGGTTTTTTTTAGGACTTCCCGTCAAACCATTAAAAATACGCGATTGATTCTGTGTTATAATAATCTTGCGTCTTCAGACAAATGAAAATCCATAAATTAATTTAGGCCTACACTACGGTATTTTATTAATGACGATGACGAAAAGCCCCAGCATAATACAGTGGATTTTAATGATACTGTCAATGCTCTAAGGACTATCAAACATTTTGTGACGCGCCTCAACGTTTCTGAGGAAATAATGGCCGAATTATATCGGTTTGAAAATACTGTTCACGCTGTGGCCGCGGCCAACAAAAAACAAGTCAAGATAACAGACTACTTCGTAAAGTGACTCAATTTTCTTTGTTTTGTTGTATCTGGGTGCATTTCTCTTGTAGTTGTTTTGTTACATTTATTGCCGATTATAGTTAAACAATCGTATTATTATTTCTTGTTTTTCACTTCTTAACGGGGACCCTCGCTAGCCCGCCCGCCCGCGTTGCGAGCCTGTCTCCCGCCGGTACTTTGCCTTAATGCGTAGCTCGCGCGGCCCTATAGTTCACAGCTGGTGCTGAAAATGTTCGCCATTCACTGCTACACATCCCTGGCACCTCTTTATAAAATTGTAATTTTCGTTCTGAAGTTCCTCAGCACCGATTGACTGCATTCCAGCTGTAATACACTGCAGTCCAGCCTTATTGAACCTTGCTCAAGCCTAGGAACTTTTAATCGTTCGTACCTCGTACATTCTCGCGTAACAGATTGCCGCTATTCTATGCCGCTTCAAATTCAAAAGAACGTTTACATATATTTTCTCATAAACGATTAATGCGGGAAAATTGTGGCCAAGGACTGGTGATTTTTTGACGATCCATGCGAAATAACGATAGTTTGAGGAACGATAGATGAGGGGAAATTTAACATTAGTTTATATGGAAAAATTTCGGGACTAAATAAATTGAACGATACATACGGGAAAACGACAGTTCCGGGAACAATGCATCGAGGTTCTACTGTACGAATAGCGTACATTTTGAGGTTAGGATTTACGCATACACTTCATTTTAAGCGGATAAATTATATGTTCGAAAGCATACAGAAATATGTTTTAAAACAATCTTTACAAGAACAACCAGTCAGTTGTACGAGCAGTAATTGAGTGATCAACATATCTTAATTTAATAACGTCTCCCATTCTTGAACAAAGAAATTATATAGTATGTCTTGGAAAAGCGGGCAGACTGATTTCCGATAACACGAGACGTTATAAAAATGAAAGCACGACCTTAAGGGCATATATTGTGCAAGTTATGAGTTAGCGAGTATTTTTTTGAAAAAATCTGTAAGAGGCAGTTGATAACTAGGCCTCGTCTTATATTCCGGGTCGTCTTACATTCGGGTATATACGGTATATGTTGTGTGTTCTCACGTTGGCAAACCATCATGTTTGTTCATTTATGTTCGACCCTCACTATTATGTGTCAGAAAACTGTATCATAATGACGGTCATTATAACACTGTTTTTCATTATGATACAGTTTCTCCAGCCAATCAGAGCTCGTTCATTGACCAATTATGTAACGATACCTTCGCGCATGCGCTCAAAATCCAACATGTCGGACATAAACACAACATCGAACTATAATAAATTACCGATATGGAATACGCACCGTCCATATGTTCGTGTAAATAAACTGGCGAATATGAGACAAGAAATAGCACTGTACCTTAATATCACCAACACTAATTTCTACACACCGCATTTACTTCAAACGACTCCGGTGACAATATTACTGAGGGGCCGCAGATGTAAACATATGGCCTGCATTTGGCATTGCAAGCACACAGAGCGCATGCGTCGGTCGTTCAGAGATCTTGAAAGACAGAGATATCATACTTACCGCTCACTCTCCGATCACAAAATTCAAGTGGCTGACTGTCAACAGATATTTATGAATATTTAATGTTAAAACATATAATAAAGTTATAATTATCGTCGAACATAAACAGTCGTATGCAACTCGCCTATAACGGTAATTAAGACACTCGTATGGAAATTATAAAACTCGCATACGCTCGTTTTATAAAAATACACGTGTCTTAATTATAGCTATTATAGGCTCGTTGCATAATGTACTATTATACACCTCAGAGATTAACGAAATACATTGTTCATCAACTCGCATTAAGATAAAAACAAAACAAACATTATTTCTTTTAGTTTTAAGATTCAACATTAGTTTTAAGATTCAACATTTATTTCAATACTATTCCAGAGGACTGGAAGATGGGCATCATTGTCCCTCTGTTCAAGAAAGTAAGCAGACGTAAATGCACTAACTATCGGGGTATTACACTACTGTCCATGCTCTGTAAATATTGGAAAAAATAATAGAGAACAGAATCATATATATTGTTGAACCAATTTTGGAGGAAGAACAGTATGGTTTCAGACCAGGAAGGTCAACTACAGATCTGATCTTTGCACTTAGGATGCTAATGGAAAATCACTGAGAGAAGAACAAACCTTCATTTCTAATATTTTTGGACCTTGAGAAAGCCAATGATAGTGTACCAAGGGAAACACTTTGGCAATGCATGAAAGAACTTCAAGTGAGAGACAGCCTCATAGACAAACAAAGTGAAAATGTTGTACAATGGGAATAGAAGTTGTATTCAAGTAGGACGTGGTTTGTCGGACTGGTTTGAAACAGAGAGGAGTGCAGCAGGGCATCTCATTGTCACCGCTTCTATTCATCATTGTGATGGATGTGGTAATGAAATCTATTAAAAGGAAAGAACATGGAGATATTAGAGCCTTCACATTTGCAGATGATGTTGCGATCTGGAGTGAATCAGAGGAGGAACTGGGTGAGAGACTGCAAAGCTGGAATGAGGAGTTTAAGAAATATGGTTTAAACATCAGCGAGACAAAGACGGTGGCGATGAAAGTGTATGAGGAAGGAGCAGAACCAATAGTCATGCTAAATGAAGCCAAATTGGTCAGCGTTCCAGCTTTCAAGTACTTGGGTAGCATTCTATCAAGTGACAACCTAGCAAAACATGAGGTAAACAATCAAATTAATAAGGCAACACAATTTTACCACCAGGTAAGACACCTGCTGTGGGATGAGCAAATGCCCATGAAAACAAAGATGACATTGTACACAGATTCTTACATACTGTCTTGAAACCACAACACTAACCAATAGAGATAACTCTAAACTCCAGGCAGCCGAAATGAAATTCCTACGTACCATGATTCAGAAAACCAGGAAAGACAAGATCAGGAATGAGAAGATTAGAGAAGAAGTAGGAATAGATGATTCTCTCCTCAATAAGATCCAGATCTCAAGACTGAAGTGGTTTGGTCACATGAAGAGAATGCCAGCCAACAGAACTGCACGGAAGAAATTTGAGAGAAAAGTAGAAGAAAGACGACCCGTGGGAAGGCCACGAAAGAAGTGGATAGATACAGTCAAGAATGATGTACTGCAGAGAGGTCATGATTGGGATAAGTTGGTGGAGGAAGAGTGGTACAAGGACAGGATGAAATGGAGGGGGCTCATATACCACACCTGGGCAACTGGAGTTGGTTCATGGTTAGGATCTGTCAATGCGAGACCTCCTTTTTCGGGAAGGACTAGAAGTGAAGCTTCTAGTCTAATAAGCAAATGAACTTTAAGCAGGAACAGATTGAACATTGATGAGTAAATAGGAATGGAAACAGTTTGCCAATAACAGTGGTATTTTATTCAAAAGCCAACATTCAAAAGATTAACAATAAATAAATATATAAACATGTAATGGAAACGTGACCTTTGACAGGCCCACAACAAGCGAACAAGATTTCATAATTTTGAAAAGGATTAACAATAAATATATAAATATGTAAGGGAAATGTGACCTTTGACAGGCCAACAACAAGCGAACAAGATTTCATAAGCTTGAATGCCAACAACCCTGAGAATAAGTAACCACTTTGTGGCCAGTTAGTCTGAAGTAGAACTATGCAGGGTAAAATAGTGAGTAACTATAGTGCTCAAATGAAGGCTTAAAATTTAGCCTAGGACTGCACACAGAGAGTAGGCTAGTTTATTTACAGAAAAAAAAATCAACATTAATTAACATGCCAGTAGGGATAACATCCTGCTAGTCGCTTGATAGTTATAAGACAAAGTTGTTTGCAATTGAAATGGGAGCATTCCCAAGAACTCTTTGATAGATTAAATGAAGAACAAGCCATTCACTTCGTCAGATAGGTGAACTGGTGTTAAGCCCAATAGTTTGTACAAAAATAGAGAAAAGAATGATTTGTTTTGAAGGAAAGTTAACATGCGAAAGAGAGAGAACAGCCGTTTTCTCATAGCCTACAATTTAAAGGCATAATACATGCTTAAACCACTTAATAGAAAGAAATAAGTTGACTTTGGCGTAGTTTGACAAGTTGTTTAAGTCGGGTAACATAACCCTAAAAAGAAAGACACATTTTTAAGATTTAGAAATTTTGAGGTTATAATAAACACTTAGCTTGTTGGCGTTGGTGTAGAGGAATTTCCACATAATATAAATAGAGGAAGAGCGTGATGATCACTTTTTTCCGTCTTGGAAATGTTGAAGACTTCGTGCCCAGCACAAAACTGACGTAGGCCAATTATCGATGTAAACTTATATAGACTTTGTAGAACTCGGTTTTGATCACTTTTTTCCGTCTTGGAAATGTTGAAGACTTCGTGCCCAGCACAGAAGAAAATTTGTTTATCGTTTTTTGCTCATGACAAACTGACGTAGGCCAAGTATCGATGTTAACTTAAATAGATTTCGTAGATTTTAGAATGCACTGCTGGATTGACTAGAAGCATTTTGCGATGTATTAGCACACAGCGTTGAGACACATTCAAGCGTTGTGCAAACAGCGTGAAGACAGCTGACGACGAGTGATTGGCATTGTGACTTGCTGGAGACAGACGAGACAGGCTGTTGATGTAGGCCAGGGCAGGCTATATACCGGATATCACGCGGAATGCGTGACGCGGACAGGTGGCGTCGGCCAATCCGAGAGCATGGAAGATTCTCGAAAACTGCTGAGGCCAATCAGAGCAAGGGGCCAACTGAAAATGAACCTCGTGACCAACATTAGTTCCGGAAATCATTACAGTGCCATGGAACACGTGCTAGCAAGAACAGAGTGAAGAAAAATGGAATGACATGACAGGTGAGAGGTTATGTTATAATAAAAATAATTGAACTTTGTAAATTTCACTGAAAAGTGAACATACTGCCAGAGGGGCAACAGAGAAAAAAAAACAAAACAAAAATAACATGAGAGAGAAGAGCTAGAGTGGCAGAGGGCAAATGACTGAAATAGGACGAACACAGTGTCCTGATGAAGTTTTAAGTTTGACCACTCGAACTCTAGCATCTCTGCCATAATAGCATTTTATAACACGACCAGTTTTCCATACAAGAGGAGGACTTGGGTCTTTGAGAAGAACCAAATCACCCTCCTGAAGGTTAGGCTGAGAGAGCTGCCACTTGTTCCTCCTTTGGAGCGAGTGAAAATACTCAAGTCTCCACCTCTTCCAAAATTGAGCTTTAAGGGATTCTATCTTTCTCCACAAGATAGGCAAAGACAGATCAAGTTTACGATCAAGCAACGGAGGAGACGCAGCTAAGGAACTGCCCACCAGAAAATGACCTGGAGTCAAAGGAAGGAAATCACAAGGATCGTTGGAAAGAGGAGAAAGAGGTCGTGAGTTGACAATTCCCTCAATGAGTATAATTAAAGAATTGAATTCTTCGTAAGTTACAATACCAGAGCCTAGAGTTGTCTTTAAATGATTTTTTGTGAGTTTCACACAAGATTCCCATCGTCCGCCATGATGGGGAGCATAAGGAGGGATGAAATGCCATTTGAATTGGTTTAAGTGCGAGTAATTGGAGATTTGTTCTTTCGCACGAGGGGAGCAAAGGGCTTTATACCATTGCTGCGAAGCTCCAACAAAGGTTTTGGCATTATCAGAGAAGACTTCTGAAGGAATGCCTCTTCGTGAAATGAATCTAGAGAAAGCGGAAAGAAAGTATGAGGTGGAGGCACTAGTTACGAGCTCAAGATGAATAGAGCCAGTGACCATACAGACAAATAGAGAAACGTATAATTTTCCAAGGATTTTCCTTTTAGCACTGGGGTGATTTTGTTGATACACAAACGGACCTGCGTAATCAATGCCGGTGAAGGAAAAAGGCCTGCAGGGAGCTGAACGAAATGGGGGAAGGTCAGCCATGAGTTGCTGATTAGGTTTAGGCTTAGCTTTGAAACAAGTAATGCATTTATGTATAACAGAAGTGACTTCGTGTAAACCATTAATAGGCCAGTATTTTTCCCGTATCAAGCATAGAAGGGTTCTAGAACCAACATGCAAGTTTTGATAATGAAACTGACGAATGATTATCCGAGTAACATGATGTTTAGACGGAAGGATAATAGGGTGCTTTTTTTCATCTGAGAAGTCAGAAAGAGAAAGTCTGCCGCCCACTCTTAACAAACCATCGCCATCGAGAAAAGGGCATAAGGCAAAAAGCCTGCTGTGTTTCTTGAGAGTTTTACCTTTAGCCAATATGTTTATTTCGACTGAGAATGCCTCTCTCTGGGTGAGCCAAAGAACTTTGATGGTGGCAATTTGCAGTTCAACAGCCGAAAGAAAAGGCTGAGGGAATAGAGGTTGATCTAGTACTAAAAATTTCCATCTGAGCACATAAGCAGTGACGCGCACTAGTTTTTGAAAAGAAGAGTAACGTTCCAACAAGGAAGGAGTGTTGGCAGTTACAAAGGCAGAAGCTTTTTTGCTGATTTCAGGAATATCCTCTAACGGGAAATTAGAGTTGGAAGGTCGGTTTTGAATTCTTTCAGAAAGCCATGAAGGGCCGTGCCAGTACAAACAGGATTGAGATAGTGACTTAGGTGAACAACCACGAGAAATGAGGTCGGCGGGGTTGTCCTTGCTAGAAACATGGTTCCATTGTTCTGAATATACAATTTTCATAAGAAAATATGCATTGTCCGTTGAGCCATAATATATTTAAACACAAATAGTGCTAAATGTTCCGGCATAACTCAACAAGATGACAGTGTTTCGCCCCGGTGTGCTATTGGGCTCTTCAGTTGGTTAAAGCACACCTCACCAAGACACTGTCTAGTGCACACTGGGAAGGCCATTGCAAGACGCATTTGATACATGTGTATCCGCGTCACGAGCAAGCCAGTGCACTATGGGAGTCGAAACTCCATTCCAAAGCAATTATACCTTACCTTGGCATTGAATATACAATTTTCATAAGAAAATATGCATTGTCCGTTGAGCCATAATATATTTAAACACAAATAGTGCTAAATGTTCCGGCATAACTCAACAAGATGACAGTGTTTCGCCCCGGTGTGCTATTGGGCTCTTCAGTTGGTTAAAGCACACCTCACCAAGACACTGTCTAGTGCACACTGGGAAGGCCATTGCAAGACGCATTTGATACATGTGTATCCGCGTCACGAGCAAGCCAGTGCACTATGGGAGTCGAAACTCCATTCCAAAGCAATTATACCTTACCTTGGCATTGAATATACAATTTTCATAAGAAAATATGCATTGTCCGTTGAGCCATAATATATTTAAACACAAATAGTGCTAAATGTTCCGGCATAACTCAACAAGATGACAGTGTTTCGCCCCGGTGTGCTATTGGGCTCTTCAGTTGGTTAAAGCACACCTCACCAAGACACTGTCTAGTGCACACTGGGAAGGCCATTGCAAGACGCATTTGATACATGTGTATCCGCGTCACGAGCAAGCCAGTGCACTATGGGAGTCGAAACTCCATTCCAAAGCAATTATACCTTACCTTGGCATTGAATATACAATTTTCATAAGAAAATATGCATTGTCCGTTGAGCCATAAAATTGTATATTCAATGCCAAGGTAAGGTATAATTGCTTTGGAATGGAGTTTCGACTCCCATAGTGCACTGGCTTGCTCGTGACGCGGATACACATGTATCAAATGCGTCTTGCAATGGCCTTCCCAGTGTGCACTAGACAGTGTCTTGGTGAGGTGTGCTTTAACCAACTGAAGAGCCCAATAGCACACCGGGGCGAAACACTGTCATCTTGTTGAGTTATGCCGGAACATTTAGCACTATTTGTGTTTAAATATATTATGGCTCAACGGACAATGCATATTTTCTTATGAAAATTGTATATTCAATGCCAAGGTAAGGTATAATTGCTTTGGAATGGAGTTTCGACTCCCATAGTGCACTGGCTTGCTCGTGACGCGGATACACATGTATCAAATGCGTCTTGCAATGGCCTTCCCAGTGTGCACTAGACAGTGTCTTGGTGAGGTGTGCTTTAACCAACTGAAGAGCCCAATAGCACACCGGGGCGAAACACTGTCATCTTGTTGAGTTATGCCGGAACATTTAGCACTATTTGTGTTTAAATATATTATGGCTCAACGGACAATGCATATTTTCTTATGAAAATTGTATATTCAATGCCAAGGTAAGGTATAATTGCTTTGGAATGGAGTTTCGACTCCCATAGTGCACTGGCTTGCTCGTGACGCGGATACACATGTATCAAATGCGTCTTGCAATGGCCTTCCCAGTGTGCACTAGACAGTGTCTTGGTGAGGTGTGCTTTAACCAACTGAAGAGCCCAATAGCACACCGGGGCGAAACACTGTCATCTTGTTGAGTTATGCCGGAACATTTAGCACTATTTGTGTTTAAATCCATTGTTCTGGTTTAGAAACAGTTTGAATTTTCTCAACTCTGTTAGCTACAAAAGTTTGCCAATTAGAAGGAGGTTTAGAAATCCATGCCAAAGCAATAGAGGAATCTGTCCAAAAATATGTGTGCGAGAACTTACAGTTGAGTGTTTGTTTGAGTTTGTTAGCTAATTCGGCAGCAAGTAGTGCGGCACAGAGTTCAAGACGAGGTAATGAAACTGGTTTCAAAGGCGCAACCTTAGATTTAGCACATATCAAATTGGAGAAAAAGGGGGAGCGGCTTACAATGTAAGCACAACAACCGTATGCTTTGGTCGAACTGTCAGCGAAAAGGTGCAAATCCAAGACAAGAGAGCAAGAGAACGGAACTAGCACTCTAGGAATGTCTATTAATGAGAGATCACAAAGACTGTGCCGAAAGTTAAGCCACTTTTGTAAAAGCGAAGGAGGAATGGGATCATCCCAATCCGAGTTCGATGACCATAGCTCTTGCATAAAGATTTTAGCTAGAACAATTACGGGTGCAATGAACTGAAGCGGGTCATATATCTTAGCTATTTCTGATAGCACTTGTCTTTTGGTTTGTGGAGGTGAGGAAGACAAATTTACTTCGTAAAAGAATGAGTCAGCTTTAGGATACCAGTGTATTCCCAAAACTTTAGTAGCATCCTCCAATTTACAAAGCTCTACTGGAGTATCAACAGGACATTGTGGCAAGAGATTGGATAGAAGTTCCTCAGAATTTGAGTTCCAACGATGAAGTAAGAATCCTCCTCTGCTAAGTAAAGTTTTTAAACTTTGAGAGAGTTCGATAGCCTCAGATACATTCTTGAAAGAAAAAAGAAAGTCATCAACGTAGAAGGAATTTTTCAACAAAATAGGAGTTTCAGAAGTAAACAAGTGACCATCTTGGTCGGCAAGATGTTTCAAAGTGCGAATGGCAAGAAAAGCCGATGGTTTGAGCCCATACGTTACGGTTTTTAATTTAAAGATCTTGATGGTTTTGGTAGGAGCATCACGCCAGAGAATTCGTTGAAGATTTTGTTGTTCGGAATTAATCAGAATTTGTCTATACATTTGTTGTATGTCAGCTATGATTCCAATTGGAAATAGACGGAAATTTAAAAGAATAGACGGGAGATCAGACTGAATGGCAGGTCCAGATAGGAGAGTGTCATTTAAGGAAATGCCATTGGCATCAGGGGCAGAACCATTAAAAACAACTCTTATCTTTTCTTTGGTGGAGGGATTCTTCCAAACGGGATGGTGATTTAAATACACTGAATCTAAAGAAGGGTCGAAATCTTTAACAGTCTCCATATGGTTTGAAGCTTCATAATCCTCCATGAATTCAAGGTATTGTTTGCGAGTGGAAGGATCTTGCTTGAGTTGATTCTCAACTGCAAATAAAGCTTTAAGAGCTTTCGGATAGGAATCACATAAAGAAGGAGGAGAAGAAATGCGTGGCATTGTGACAATAAATCTGCCATCTGGGTTACGAACAGTGGTTTCTAAAAAATGTTGTTCACAAAATTCATCTTCTGATGAAAGAGAAGGAGCAGATTCAATGGACTCTATTTGCCAAAATTTTTCCAGACGCTGATGAAGATCTGCATTAGTGAAATGGCATTGAGAGGAACCTTGAACAGTTTGAAGAGGAATATAACCTGTGATAAGCCAGCCAAATTTTGTATGGTGGGCGTAGATACCAGATGAAATATTAACCCTTGACGGAAGAAGATTTTGCCAAAATGTGTTAGCTCCAAAAAGAATGTCAACGTGAGAGCTTTTATAGAATTGAGGGTCAGCCAGTTTTAGATCAGAGGGAAATTTCCATTCGTCAATGGAAAAAGAGCGACTGGGAGTAGGACTGCCAATACTCGGAATGGACAGACAGTTTAGATGAAAGTTAGTGCCATATTGGACTGAATCTTTCACCTGCAGCTTGACATAATTTAAGGAAGTAGACTTGCTTTTGTTGATGCCAGATATTTCAATATTGGTGGAGAGTGGTTTGAGACCTAACCTTTCAACTAATGATGAGGTTATGAAGTCATGAGTTGCCGCATTGTCGAGCAAGGCTCGTACTAAGTGCCAATTGCCGGAAGAATCTTTAACTTGGACCTGGATCGTAGATAACAAAACTTGAGCACTACGCCATGAGGGGGTTGTTTGATTGTAGGATTGGGCAACTGTATTTACAGTAGAAACAGAAGAGCTTGGTGGAGAAGCATCACTAGTGAGGCTCAGCGCAGGTTGGGCATTAGGATTAGAAACTGTTCCAGGAATAGACCGTGGCTTTTCGAAGCGGTGCAAGGTAGAATGATGTCTTAGCTTGCAATGCATGCAAACTCCTTTCGAAGGGCAGTCCGCTAAGATATGCTTTGAAGAGAGGCAGTTGAAACAAGATTTGGTTTGCGACACAGCTTTTCTACGATCGTCAACTGAAAGGCCTTTGAAGGTATTGCAGAAATATAAAGGGTGCAAATTATTGCAAAGAATGCATGAGGTTTTATTACCTTGTATAGAGAAAACATGAGAATGTGAAGCTTTTTCCGAGAAATGCTTGATGGGTTTACTTTTGCTGACATCGGTGGAACCTTCAGCTTTATTGATTAAAGCAGAAAGAATTTGACAACGTTTCTTTATGAAAGAGATCAACACTTTAAATGTGGGTTCAGGTTTGTCCACTAAATCAGATTCCCATGCTTTACGAGTATTAAGGTCAAATTTGGAGGTAGTGAGATGTATAAGAAAAAGATCCCAATGTTCAACAGGTTGTTTAAGATGTTCTAGGGCTCTTACATGAAGTTCAACGGTGTCTCCCAGATTTCTAAGGGATGATAAATTATCAGGGCGTGAAGCGGGTAAATTAAACAAGGCGTTCATATGGCGTTGAATTCTAAGTTTGGCATTGCCATATCGCTGTTGGATGAGGTCAATAGCTACCGAGTAATTTTCGGTTGTGAGAGGTAAAGCTTCAATTAACTTTAAAGGAGGACCCTGAAGAACAGACTTTAAATAATAAAATTTTTGAATCTCAGGGAATGATCTATTATCATGTATTAGAGAAGAAAAAAGTTCAAAAAAGGAATCCCACTGTTTTTCCTCCCCTGAAAAGGTAGGAAGTTGGATTTTAGGAAGAAACGGTTTGCTAACTTCGGTGTTTTGATGGGTTGCTAATTGCTTAATTAAATCCTTAGCTTCGCCATACATATTGTAATACAGTTCTTCAACAGAACTACGATCCTGTTCTTGATCAGGTTCGATTGTTTCAATTTCGGTTTGCAACACATCATACTCTTGAAAATGTTGCTGATAAACATTAAAACGTTGAACTAGAACGTCATAATTGTGATCATCAAAAGATTTGGAACCTAAAAACTGCTGAAAACGAGTAAGTTTGTTTTTACAGGCGGTTCTTTTGGCTACAAGCTCTTTAGGAAGAGACATGGCGGAACTTTGAGTACTTTCACTCACCGATCTGCTAGACTGCCGAGCGTCTGAAGTGGTAGTAGTAGTATTGGTACTGGTAGAGGTGGTAACAAGGGACATCTCCGCTCACCCCAACACAGCTTTCATAGCGATAGCTGAAAAATACAATTAGCATTAGTGACAAGTGAAAAGCTACAATAGCTTATCGAATGGCTTGGCAACCTGTTTCATACAATAAACAATTATGAAGGTTATTTAAAGGTCCCGGGTTTCGGCACCAACATGGTTAGGATCTGTCAATGCGAGACCTCCTTTTTCGGGAAGGACTAGAAGTGAAGCTTCTAGTCTAATAAGCAAATGAACTTTAAGCAGGAACAGATTGAACATTGATGAGTAAATAGGAATGGAAACAGTTTGCCAATAACAGTGGTATTTTATTCAAAAGCCAACATTCAAAAGATTAACAATAAATAAATATATAAACATGTAATGGAAACGTGACCTTTGACAGGCCCACAACAAGCGAACAAGATTTCATAAGTTTGAAAAGGATTAACAATAAATATATAAATATGTAAGGGAAATGTGACCTTTGACAGGCCAACAACAAGCGAACAAGATTTCATAAGCTTGAATGCCAACAACCCTGAGAATAAGTAACCACTTTGTGGCCAGTTAGTCTGAAGTAGAACTATGCAGGGTAAAATAGTGAGTAACTATAGTGCTCAAATGAAGGCTTAAAATTTAGCCTAGGACTGCACACAGAGAGTAGGCTAGTTTATTTACAGAAAAAAAAATCAACATTAATTAACATGCCAGTAGGGATAACATCCTGCTAGTCGCTTGATAGTTATAAGACAAAGTTGTTTGCAATTGAAATGGGAGCATTCCCAAGAACTCTTTGATAGATTAAATGAAGAACAAGCCATTCACTTCGTCAGATAGGTGAACTGGTGTTAAGCCCAATAGTTTGTACAAAAATAGAGAAAAGAATGATTTGTTTTGAAGGAAAGTTAACATGCGAAAGAGAGAGAACAGCCGTTTTCTCATAGCCTACAATTTAAAGGCATAATACATGCTTAAACCACTTAATAGAAAGAAATAAGTTGACTTTGGCATAGTTTGACAAGTTGTTTAAGTCGGGTAACATAACCCTAAAAAGAAAGACACATTTTTAAGATTTAGAAATTTTGAGGTTATAATAAACACTTAGCTTGTTGGCGTTGGTGTAGAGGAATTTCCACATAATATAAATAGAGGAAGAGCGTGATGATCACTTTTTTCCGTCTTGGAAATGTTGAAGACTTCGTGCCCAGCACAAAACTGACGTAGGCCAATTATCGATGTAAACTTATATAGACTTTGTAGAACTCGGTTTTGATCACTTTTTTCCGTCTTGGAAATGTTGAAGACTTCGTGCCCAGCACAGAAGAAAATTTGTTTATCGTTTTTTGCTCATGACAAACTGACGTAGGCCAAGTATCGATGTTAACTTAAATAGATTTCGTAGATTTTAGAATGCACTGCTGGATTGACTAGAAGCATTTTGCGATGTATTAGCACACAGCGTTGAGACACATTCAAGCGTTGTGCAAACAGCGTGAAGACAGCTGACGACGAGTGATTGGCATTGTGACTTGCTGGAGACAGACGAGACAGGCTGTTGATGTAGGCCAGGGCAGGCTATATACCGGATATCACGCGGAATGCGTGACGCGGACAGGTGGCGTCGGCCAATCCGAGAGCATGGAAGATTCTCGAAAACTGCTGAGGCCAATCAGAGCAAGGGGCCAACTGAAAATGAACCTCGTGACCAACATTAGTTCCGGAAATCATTACAGTGCCATGGAACACGTGCTAGCAAGAACAGAGTGAAGAAAAATGGAATGACATGACAGGTGAGAGGTTATGTTATAATAAAAATAAGTGAACTTTGTAAATTTCACTGAAAAGTGAACAGTTCAGGATGATGATGATGACTTTACTTTTTTTTACTATAACTTCAAGAATGATGTACTGCAGAGAGGTCATGATTGGGATAAGTTGGTGGAGGAAGAGTGGTACAAGGACAGGATGAAATGGAGGGGGCTCATATACCACACCTGGGCAACTGGAGTTGGTTCAGGATGATGATGATGACTTTACTTTTTTTTACTATAACAAGAATATGACTGTCATGGAAATGATTGAGTTTTTCCTTTAAAATCAATGTCAAGTGTCACCTAGTATACAGTTCATCGAAAATTCAAATATGTTTGCTTAAACCGCTCTATAGCAGGTGAGTCAGCCACCCCTTACAATATTGCTTTTATGCAGCCCAAGTGACGTGTATTATCATGATGGTCGATATTTCTGTGCTTGCATTCCATATGGTACTAATGCACTGTAAGCATATCTCGCAAACGATACTGAACCCTATTATTCCCCCACCCGATGTGACTACAGACTGTTCGAATAATATGATGTATCTGTAGTCTATTATTGCAGTGCAACATATCATCTGCGTTAAGATGTCGTGCCAAGTGGCTAGGTATCGCAAATCATGAAATTAATGTTTAAAACTATGATATAATGTCATGGAGAGCGTTTGAAACAGCGAACTGGAGGAATAATGTACTCTAAGAGGCTCTTAATACAATTTTCTTTCATAGCTGTGGTGTAGCTCAAGTAGACAACCACTGGATTTCCAATTGGAAAGATATTTTTGCAACGTTATGACGCTTCAATGCTACAATCAGCTGCAAATGCGCAGTTTTATATTCGTGCTGACAACAATTGCTCTTCCGGTATGCACAGTCAACAGAGTACAATTTTTGCATTCACGACATACACAATAACATCTAAGACGTTAGTGAAACCTCTGTAGAACATGGAATGACATTAAAACCATTTTGAAATTCTCCCATGAGCTGTAATCTACAAGCAGCATGGCGTGGTGCAGTATAGCTCATATAGTAAGCACGTGGTGAACATAGCATAGAGTCAGTCTTACAGGTGAGAAGTTTGAGTACAGGCGAGGATATTCTTTTATTCCTTATTGAAGTTTTATTTAGTTTGTTACCATCTCATAATGTTCGTGAAATATCCCCTTGTATGCAAATTTTCAGTGAATGAAAGTGTAACAATGGTTTGTTACAATTCTCAAAGTGATGACCTTCTTGGCTTATTCACATCTGCACACGCTGCTGAATGGATATTATAGAGTGCTGTAGCATGGCCGGTGTTATTGAATTACAAGTTTCGACGATAAGTTGTCGAAGGTGCTCTGGATTTTCTGGCTACTGGATGTAGACTGCTTGTTTCAAATATCGACCTTAATGATAATACACGTTAGTTGGGCTGCATAAAAGCAAAAATAAGGGGTGGCTGACTCGCCTGGTATATTCAGGCAGGACAACGTCTACCGGGTCCACTATACCTTTAGTCACCTCAAGACCTAAGCGGTCCCTTTAATATTCTGGTCAGTGAAGAGGCTAACGCGCCAGGAAATAGTTCCCACTTTTTCTGCTTGGTTTTGGCAAATGTTGCTATGTTTCCATAAGCTGGATAGACTACTTTCCAGAATTTCCTTTGTAAAAAAAAATTCATGTTAATTGGGAACTTGACCAACTTTGCTTTTCATGTGATGAATTGTGTGTGTGAATATAGCATTTAGTGGCATTTTGAACGATAGGCAGAGTAATTCAGTACTAATTTGATATTACAGTATATTACATTTAGTTTTTTACAAACCTTGTTTGAGCTTCAAAAGAGCACCCGAGTAATTCGACTTTATGACGAATCAGACTCAAAGGTTGGCAACACTCCTACGATTGCAGAAAGTTCCTCAAGTAGACAAAGTGTTCAAACTTCAGCTGTAAAGTTTGAATCACCAATAAAATACTTCAAAGGTAATAATAAAAGTGGAGAGAAGCTGAGTCAAAGGTGCAAACAAATGATTTTGAATATAACTATAATAGTAGGTTGAGAGATGACAATCTCGAATTTCCATGTCGGAAGAAAAGAAGGAACAGAGAGAGGAGATACGCGGAGGGATATTTTCCTCAGGACTTGACCTGACGTTTGGTATAGTACTCTTATAAAAGCTGCATTCGGCAAATATTTTTGTTATTATTCATCACTATTCGGCTTCGGTGACGTAGCATGCTGAGCTTCTATGCCCAAGATCGCGGGTACAAACCCAGCCGAAGTCGTCGGATTTTTTAAGAGCTTTAAAAATCCCTCAGTATAGGCTACCTTCCTTTGGAAAGGAAGTAAAGCCGGCGGTCCCATGTCTTCGATTTATGGCATGAAAAAGAACCTTCCTCTAACTACACTTGTGTGAAGCCAAAATTTGTAGGTTAGATTATTTGATAACGCTATATTACTCCAACTTTCGCCGCGAGGTGCTGGCTGCGATAGCATCTAGTAACCCAGTCCACAGCATTTGGTAGCAAAAGTAGGAACAACTTGAAAAATTGATCGTCTGCAGTCCTTACCTGAATCACAGATAACACACACGAATACAGCCATCACAATTAACACCGGCTATCAGACAAATTCTACACACCCAAAGTACACGGGGCTATATGACCGCGTTGTCGCAGACCCTAAACTAAGGAACCAACCAATTTCCCAGAAGGCAGTACAACTGAATTTGATAAAAGTAAACAGCATAATCATTATGTGCATATTTCTTAGAAACTACTGTATGTTCAATACAAAATTATATACAGCACCTAATTTAAATAAACAGACAAATCATACTTAAATACTCTTTACACCGTGCACATGCATAAGGACACATTTGGACAAGAATAAGCTAGAAGGCAAACTCCCTCTCATTGTCTATACAGGGTTTCTGAAAATATTGCACGTTGTGCACGAATTACTATTGTGTGAATTTTTAATATTCAGGTTCTTGACAACGATCGATAGAGGATCAAAATTTGTTGGAACAGAGGTTTCTGGATAACAGATGCGTGAAAACAACATTTTGAGGGACGGCGATGTAGTTTTTAACTCGGGTTGAATAGGTAGATAACTGGGACTGCAAAATTTGGACAAATTGATACTTCCTACTGGGAAATATCACATCACATAGTGATGAATAATAACAAAAATATTTGCTGAATGCAGCTTTTATAAGAGTATGGTTATTCTTTATTGAATTGGAACATAGTACGGTGGCAATTTGCTTCCATTGTAAGCACATGCATAGGCTAGAATGATTCACGCTTTCCTAAGGTTTTACTGTATTTGTGCATTTATCTTATTCTTATTCTTCTTCGCCTTTTGAGACCACATAGGATCACTTTAACCAACCATTAGTTCGTCGACTTGTAGGAACTATATGAGCCTTGCAGTCCTCCCAGTACTTCTTCATGCGTATTGATATTCTTGCCCTTTCTTGGGCGGAAAATATTCTTATTAGAATTTTCTTTAAGTCCTCTCTGATTTCTTTTAACCATCGGCATCCAGTTGTGTTTTTTGAAGCAAGGTTGTACTGTACTAGTTGTTTTAGAAGACTTGAATCGCATTCTCATGATGTGCCCAAAGAATCCTAGTCTTTTCTTTCGCATGGTATCAGTAATGGGTTCTAAGTTGCTATAGACCATATTGTTAGGTATTATTCGCCATTGCCCATCTTTTTTATATCCTTTATTGATACAAGTTCTTCCAATTTGCCTTTCGATCTTCTGTAATCTGTCGGTTTTAGAATGTTCATTTAGATGGAATAATGTTTCTGCTGCATATGTGGCTTCCGGTTTTATGACTGTATTGTAATGTTAAATTTTTGCATTAATTGATAAGCATTTCGTTTTGTAAGTTTCCCATGTTAATTTTTGTGCCCTAGATAACTTGTTGGGTCTTATTTGAATTGATGCTTTCTCATTGAAGTTGTTTGCTATTAACTCTCCTATATATTTGAATCATGTTACAATTTTAATTTTTGTATCATTAATTTGTATTTTCTTTAATGGTGTTGGTTTTTGTGTCATGATTTCTGTTTTTTCAAATGATATCTTAAGGTCAATTTTATTTGCAATGGTCTGAAGCTCTGATATCTGTGTTTTGGCTTCCTCTAAATCTTTCGCCAAAAATGCCATGTTGTTTGAATTTTTCTACCTATTTTTATATTTGGAGGGCATTTCTTAGACTATTCTCGCTTTACCATTTCTAATGCATCTTCATTTCCCCTTTTCCAGTTGACACTGGGTGGGGGCAAATATGGTTCCTCTCCACTTTGTTCTGTCGTTCCACCATTCCTCTTCCGACACAGTCTTCCAATCCAGGTTCCGTTTTCTAATACTATTCTCCACCGAGTCCATCCAACGTATTCTTGGTCTTCCTCGTCCTCTCTTCCCTGTCATCCGTCGTTCCAGTACTCGTCTTGGTAGCCTTACTTCATCCATCCGTTTGACATGTCCAAACCATCTCAATCTGTTTTGCTCCAGTTTGTCATTTAGTTTCTGTACTCCCAGTTCTTTCCGTATATCTTCATTTCTCACTCTGTCCCTCCTCGTTTTCTGGACCATACTTCTCAGGAATCTCATTTCTGCTGCTTGTACTCTGCTCTCATCCCTCTTAGCCATTGTCCAAGTTTCTGCTGCATATGTCATTATAGGGACATAATATGCTTTGTACATAACTTCTTTAGCCTTAATTGGTATATCCTATGCACTATTAAATAGTAAGCCATCAGTTTTATGACATTTGTCAATTTGGGGTGTAATCCCATGTGTCTTAGAATTTTTAATAAATATTCTCTATGAACACAATATTTCTGAAGTCGATAAATGTTATCACCATATCTCTATTCCATTTCCTATTATAATCCATTATCAGTTTTAGGCTCATGATTTGATCTGGGCAACTTCTCCAGGGTCTGAAACCTCCTTGATATTCTCCTAATTAATTTTCAAGTTGTACTTTAATTCTATTGAGAAGAATTCGAGAAAACAAATTATAGATAACATCCAGGAGTGAGATGCCTCGGTAATTGTTAGGGTCTGTCTTATCCCCTTTTTCATGTAGTGGATGGATGATAGCTGATGTCCAATGTTCAGGGAATTTTCCTGTAATCCAGACGTTGAGTAGTTGTTGGTGAAGGGCGACTTTTGCCGAATTTCCAGCATACGTCCAAATCTCCGCAAAAATCTGGTCTTCTCCAGGGGCTTTGAAATTCTTCATCTTATTCAGTGCTATGTAAACGTCTTCTAGTGTGGGCAGGTTAATGTTCTATGGTGGTGGTGTTATTGGAGTGTCAACATCCAATTGAAATTCTAAGGGTTCTTCACAGTTTAGGAGTGTCTTAAAATATTTAGCCATAATTTGTGCATTATCCTGGTTGTTGTGGGCCAGTTTACCTTTTTCATCTTTTAACAATAAGGTAGGTGCTTCATATTTTTTCAGATGTTGTTTAAAGATTTTGTAATAATTCTGCGATTGTGAAATTTTGAATTCCTCTTCAATTGATTGTACGGTGTCAGTAT
This sequence comes from Meconema thalassinum, assembly GCA_946902985.2. Lineage (NCBI taxonomy): Eukaryota > Metazoa > Arthropoda > Insecta > Orthoptera > Tettigoniidae > Meconema > Meconema thalassinum. The sequence continues at coordinate 793,690,359 of OX336390.1, forward strand.
GATATTGCCGTTTTATTCTGCTCAAAGTTTTAGTTGTTTCTTTTCGTTGTGTAACTAAATTTTGAAAAGATGTTTCAGATTTTTGGGATTGGTGTAATAACCACGCTCGGTGTCGTTTTTCAATCGTCTCATCACATTCATTATTCCACCATTGATGTTTTTTCCGCGGTTTAATTGGAGCCAGGTCTTCGGCAATTTGTTTTAGGTTGTGAACCAAGTTTTCGAGTTGATCATCATCATCATCTTGCACAGTTTCCAGCCACTGGCCGGGTCTGTTTGGAACACAAGCCTCTCCAACGTCTTCTGTCTTCCCACCATCTCTCAGCCTCCACCCTTGTCCAGTCTTCTCCTCTCTTCTTCACGCTTTCTTCCACCCCCTTCAGCCACCTGTCTCTCGGTCTCTTTCCTTCCCACTTCGTCTCGTGTACTCTCCTGGGTATCCTCTTCTCCTCCATTCGTTTTACATGTCCATACCATCTAAGTCTAGATTTCTCTATACCATCCTGTAATGGTTCCTCCTTCATTAATTCTCTGGTCCTCTCATTTCTCATTCTGTCCATCTTTGTAGCTCCAATACTGCTTCTCAAGAACCTCATCTCACTGGCCTGTATTTTGCTCTTCTCCCTTCCTTTCATAACCCAGGTCTCCGAGGCATACGTCAGGATAGGGACATAGTACGTCCAATATATGATCTTTTTGCTGTTCTGAGGGACATCCTTGTTCCATAACATGCTTCTCACACTCCTCCGAAATGCTTCTGCCTGCCTCCCCCGCTCATTTATTTCTCTATCGTTTCTTCCATTATCTTGTATCAGGCTTCCCAGATACTTGAAACTTCGAGTTGATCAGTTATTTTAATGTTTCCAATTGCTTTTTTTTACTGTTCATTGTTGATTAACTGGATAGGATCTATTGTTCGTTTAGTTTTGGGGGTTTTCCTTCGTTGTCTCTTCTGGGGCGTGAGTTTAATTTTAATCTTGACTACGTAGTGATCAGAACCTGTGTCAATTCCGCGGAGGACATTGGCGTTATAGATCTCTTTATGGTGGGGTTTATCCATGCATACGTGGTCCAGTTGCCATTCTCCCTTAGTGTAGTCAGGGCGTTGCAATAAGTTTTTGAGGTTTTCGTTTAAAACATGTAGATTTTGAGATTAAGTTATGGTTTCGACACAGGTCAACTAGTCGCTCTCCATTTTTATTTGTTCTATTGTGTGCTGACCATTTTTCGATGATGTCTTGGTATTTTCTTTTTCTACCTAGCTGAGCGTTGAAGTCGCCAATTAATAATTTTACATGGTGTTTGGGGATGTTATCTATGGTTTGATCCAATAGGTCCCAAAATTCTTCAGTTTTTCACGGTCTTTGGTGGAAGTGTTTTTATCATTAGTGGGAGCATGGGCATTTGTGATAGTATAAATCTTATTAGATGCGTTAAAGGTGAGCGTTGAGATTCGAGGAGATGGTGAGCGGAATTCTTGAACTGAATTTATAATTTTATGGTTGATCAGAAATCCTGTTCCAAATTGTGGAACATTCTTCATCACTCTCTTGCCCGGCATACTCTTATATAGTCGATACCCTTGAGATTCCAAAGCATCTAGGTCAGTGTTCTTCGATTCATGTAATCCCATGATAAGAATTTTGTGCTGATCCATTATGTCAGTGATCACCTTTAGCTTACCAGTTTGCATGAGGGAGTTCACATTATGTGTAGAGAAGTAAGTTATCTGCATTGGTTTGATTCTTGATCTCGTCTTATTTGTGTGTGTTGTACTGGGATGTTTCTGTGCGTCTGACATCACGATATCTCGTAGGTTGCAGCCCACCGGATCCGAATGCTGCTTTCTCTGAACTCTAGGTTCAGCCGGTGGAGTATTCCTTAAAAGACATTCCATGGTTGACTGTCACGGTAACACCGATGAGAGACTAGGTCCCGAGGTACAACTCTGGATGTGATCCAGAGAAGTGATAATAAGGCCGCTCCTCTGGACTACAGACGCCTTGCGCAGCCGCCCCTAACCTGGAGAACAGACACTGCATTTTCTATGTCGTTGACCACAAGTAGTTCATCCGCCTTTAGGGGAAGTTTCCCACCCCAATGGCAAGAGAATGCCCCAACCTCCACCAGTCCATCTGCCTCTGTGCATTTATCTAAATATATAAAAATCAATGTTACAGGATAGTTTGTATGTATGTCCTCTATGCGTTCATATACCATCATCCGATTGCAATGAAATTTGGGTAAGTTGTTGTGTGCATTCCAGGGAAAGTTTCTGGCTACAAATTATTTATGTAACACAAAAGGGTGAGTGACTTATCAGGAACCCTTTAATCCCACAGTAGCCCAATTGCACAATCTGTATACTTATCACACTGCAATGCCAGGTGTGAGAATAGCTTGCTGATTCATCGCTAGGTGACAGGAGGAGACTGTCAGCAGCCCGCGATGTTATCTGGTATCGCTGTCTATTCCAATACAATTCATGCCATGGTTTTTGGCCGGGGGTTCATTATTATTATCTTCCTTTCTGTCTTTGATTGGCATTGCAACGCATGCCAGGTATAGCTAGTAGTTTATAAAGTGCTTTCAAGCAATAGTCTACAAATGTTGCCTAACTTTTTAACTTACCAACAACTCGTTGACTCTTAAGCAATCTATGATTTTAATAATGGTAGTCTCTCTTAATCTATCCCATCTCTGTGAATAATATAGTTCTTGTCTGCCATAAGTTACCAAGTAAATGTTTGTTTTAGGGATGTGGTACAAATATCAGAGAATTACCATCAGATAATTTGTTGCAGCTCATCAGATGGTTCTGTGCTGGGCTGGTTGTGTAGTCACAAACTGTTGACATTCATTATCAGTTACGTTGTCCTCCTGGGTACCATTGGACTTTCAAACAACCACTATGTTCAGCGGTATTACAAGATGTTACTGCACAGAGCTGGACTCACTTAACTTATTTCAAACCAAAGATATTGTTTTCTGTTCTTTTTTTTTTTTTTTTTTTTTAAGAAATTTGAGAGATTTCTTTGAAACAGAATATGTTTATACAAACGCTGTAGTAAAGTACAAATCATAATTGTCTTTTATCTTTCCTTTGCAAGTTCTTACAAATATCTATTTTTGTATGAAGGTTGATCTAAATTCCTTGTAAGTTAATTGCATTTGTTGTTGATTCTTCTTTGTTGCTGTTGCATTTGGTGTAAAGTTGGATGTATAGGTATAATCTTGTGAATTCTAATATATGACATAAATTTGTGTATTCATACATATTTCTCTACTTAATATGGGGGTGTTTTCCCATTAGTCGAATGCATTAATGTGATAATAAATCTTGTATGCATGTGACTGAATATACATAATTTATATCAGTGATGTATTTGTTTGTGGTTTGTTGTTTCAAAGGACATTTCACATTGACTACATTTTGGAAGTATATTCCATGACTCATATTCTTGTGGAAAATAATAAGTTGACAAATGTATGCTATTTGAACCATTTATTTCTTTAGTTTCATATATTTTAGAGTATATAATTAACACATCCATTGTGTCTGAAAGAAATACAAGGAGGTAAATTCTGTTACTAATATATACTATTAATAAAATTATTTCAATGCCAAATAATATTTGTTTAGTGTTGTGTTATCAGGCTTTAAAAATGTATTGTTAAATTGTTTGTTTTTTGTATAATTTAAATAAACAAACCAATTCCATATTATCCACCTATGTTTATACTTTATTAGACCACCCTGTGCTGTACCTGCTAGCATTCTTAGCTGTCGCCCCAGAGGTCTGGGTTCCATTTCCGGCTCTGCGAAGAAATTACAATCTGGTCCGTGAGCTGGAACAGGATACACTCAGCCTCGTGAGGCAAAACTGAGAAGAGGTGGGTTCATTTCCCACCTCAGCCATCATGGAAGTGGTTTTCCTTGGTTTCTTCACTTCTACTCCAGGCAAATGCTGGTAACTGAAGGCCACGGCTTCCATTCATTTATTTAATTATGTATTTAGGGGCCGATAACCTGGATGTTAGGTCCCTTAAAACAAGAATTATCATCATCAATATTTATTTATTTTGAATAACCCATTTGGAGTTTTATTTTTTATACATCGAGTTTAGCCTCTATGGACTGCTTGATAACAACCAACTTCAGTTTAGTGTCTAGGTCTTGTTCTTGTTTCGGCTTTGACTTCCTGCCAGTGTCTTCTGACCCCAGCGACGAGTGCCTGTTTATGTTCTTCGGACAAAGGTCCTCTCCGTCTTCCGGAAGTTGATACCATTTTAAAACCTTGGTAGTTGTTCACCAATCTTCTAAATGTGTTCCTGTCAGGAATTTCTTGGTCTGGAATACCAATTTGCCTGAGTCTTTTTCGCATTCCTCGAACCATCTCGGCCTTGATGCCTAAGACTTAATGAAACTCCATATTCTTTTCATTAATCGATCATCAGTCATCCTCAAGAGGTGACCGTAAAATAGTAGCCGTCTCTTATTTATTAAATAATTAATTAACGGTCTGTGACTATTAGCCATGTGGGCAGCTTCGGTAGCGTAGTTGGTAGCATGCTGAGCTTCTATGCCCAAGGTCGTGGGTTCAAACCCGGCCGAAGTCGTCGGATTTTTTAAGCGTTAAAAATCCCTCAGAATGCCTTCCTTTGAAGGGGCAGTAAAACCGGCGGGCCCATGTCATAGATTTATGGCATTTAATAGAACCTTCCACTAACTTCAATTGTGTGAAGCAAAATTTGTAGGTTAGATTTGATTAATGCTTTTAAGTTCCATCGTTTGTCACCAGGTGCTGGTTGCTATGGCATTTAGTAGCCAAGTTCACAGCTAGGTGTCGTGGATGGTAGCATTTGGTAGCAAAAGTAGGAACTACTTGAAATTATTGTCGGCAGTCCTTACTTTAATTAAAAACAGATAACGCACACTAATACAGTCATCACAATTAACACCGGTTGTCAGACAGATTCTACACACACCCAAAGTACAGGGGGCTACATGACCATGTTGTCGCAGCCCCTAAACTAAGGAACCAACCTATTAGCCATGTGACCTATAAGGAATTAGAGTATTAATTCAACTAATCAAAGAGGATTATTTTAATTCTATATACATTTATTAAAACATGGCGGTCATTTGCCCCGTATGATACGGCTGATAATTAAAATGAATACAACCATAATGACCACTGACCCACATTCAATCCATGGCCTAATGGGACTGGGAAAAAGGGAAACAAAAGACTGGAGAAAGAAATTAAATGTCCCCCAACCCTCGAAGATAGGAAGTAGAACAACAAAAGTCAGATGAGAGAGGAGAGCGCCAACCTCATTGTCGATGGAAAGATGGACTCTGCTCAGGATTCCCTCGGGATTGTAAACTTCCAAACTCACTAGCCATGAGCCCTTGAGGTGTATCCTGGGTACATCTTGCGTGAATGGGCTACACACACCCGGTCCCCTTCATGGCCTCTTATAGTAGGCAGTGGAGAAGAAGAGGACAAAAACAAAGGTATCAGAAAAAAGAAAAAAAGAACAACAGCCATGTAAGGTAGGAAAATAAAAAATGCCCAAAGCCTCAGATACCCCAATACCATTGGGGTCAGAAGAGAACAAGAGTTGCCCAGGGGAGAGGTCAGTAGAAAAGATGGAAGTGAGGAGCCCATTATCAGTAAGTAGAAGCAATATTTTGCTCAAGTGAAATCCTGTTGTTGTGAGCCCCTGTGGCTTAGCCTAGAAGGGCAGCCTACTACAATACACACTAAAGACAATTGTCTCCGGATGTTTCTATTTTCCACGAAGCCTTTCAGATATTCATTGTATCTAAGAGGAGGCTATTCACCTTGGTTTCAGCCACCCGCATCTCCGAATCCCCTCCACTTTTACAAGCATAATATTTTTTTCCAAAGAAGCAGATTGGCTCATACAATATATATCCGAAGTGTGAACACTATCATCTTTATTTGGATTATTAATTATTTTTGGATCCGTATTGACGGTCAATTACAAGAGAAAAAAAAATATCTTGTAACTATAATCTTGTAAAACATTCTTTTAATCTCAGTGCTAACTTTGCACCGCTTGTGCTTTTACGTTAAACAAAATAGCAAAGGCATGAGGAATACAGTGGAAGCGAAAACAACTTAAACAGGATCGCTAAGGAGCGGGGAAAGGATGTCTCTTTCGATGCGTGCTGGGCCCAAGATTCCGGATCGAAAGAAAGATACTTTCCAAAAAAGGAAACGAATGAATTGTATAACACAAATCAAAAGCGGAATTAAATTTATCTAATTGATCGAAGAACCCAGAAGCGTGTAGGTCATGACCGTTACAGTACGAAGCCAAGACCGACGAAATCGAACGAGAGATGAGGGAACTTAAAATTACAAATGAAAGAGGACGAAACCAAAGTGAACTACTTACTAATGTACTTAAAGTAAACTAAAACAGGTGCGCATAAGAGTAAGGATTAATCTAAACACAAAATGAAAGGTAAACTTGAAGAGGTATTAAAATCACTTAATAACTGACAAAATAAAATTAACGACTAAAGATGGTACCCAAGAAAGGGGTACACAAAAACAATATCAAGAGAAAAGTGTATAAATGAACTTAAGCACAAACAAAGATGAAACAAGATTAATTAAAATGTACTTACAATCAATGTGCAACTAAACCGTAAGCGCGACTCGATAACCAAAATTTAAAATACAAAAAAAAAAAAAAAGATAGAGAGTATGGACGAGTCGAATAAGAGAACACCTCTACTTACGAGGATGACCTGGACTAGAATGCCCCGCGCCAAAAACAGAACTATGACGCTCATGATGTTGTGAAATCATGGGGTAGGGGGTGAAAGTGGTGGGGATTGGAGGAGTGCGTATGTAGGAAACGGGGGTGGGGGGATGACTCGGAGTTACGTAATATAACGAAGCCAGAGGAAGCAACACAAAATTAACACATAAAAATAAAGGAAATGAGCATTACATTAAATTAATTGACATTACCGGGACAGGAAATGAAAGGAAAAATCAATCAGCTAAGAAATATGCTTTGTAGGAAAAATATAGGCTTACATAGAGGTAGTAATGTCTAAATATAACGACATACGAAGAAACAAAGGAATTAAGGCATGGCGAATGGACAGTGACTAACACAAAGACCATCGCTCACACACTTTTCCTAAAACAGAGGGAAGGATCAACTTAGGAGGCGAAATGAGACATGGCTCCGTTACTCCAATGATACCTTTACCCAAAAAAACAAACTCTGATACGACAATCAAATGAAAGATGCCTCGAAAGAGTGCACATCAATTTGTGACGTAACAGAGCGCTAGAAAGCCTCGCAGAAAAATAGCATATATTTCAGACCTGAGAGATTTGAGTAAAAATAAAACCGATTACATGAAAGGTAGGGATGACAAATAAACACAGAGGCTTCGCTAAACTAACGTAAACAAAGGCGAAGGGACTTGGGTTCATGGATCGAATTCGCATCATAAGGAAGGGAAATTGTAAGTGAATCAAAGGAGACATAAAAATAAAATAAAAAAATGGATAAACTGAAATTCAAAAATGATAGCATGCCTGATAAATCAAGTGATCGAATCGTACTTACGCTTAGTTGCGTTGGGCACGGGCGAAAGCCCGACACACACGGCTGTGACCGTTTCACATGACGGTTAGAAATGGAAGGAAGCAACCTTCTCTAAAGGAACGCAGTAACGCGCTCGAGAAAAATAAGTCGTAGCACACCCCCTCTCCAGAACATAAAGGGGGCCAATGGCAGAAGCAAAGCTTAGCAACAAGTTATGCTTCAACCAATGGTAAAACTGTGTCAGTAGGGGTGAAAAGTTTCACCATCCGGTGAAACGTTTACGCAGAATTACAAAGTTTGAACGCAGTAGGTGAGACAGAGAAACGTATGTCACAATAATGCGACATGAAGGAAATGATGATAATAATAATATGACAAAAAATAATGAACCTGATAAAAACGGTTCAACTTCCAAGGATTTGGTTCACTTCAGCAATGAGCCACTTATTTTACTTTACAATTTTTGACATCTTATTGCTTCTTCAAGAATTATTCAAAACTCGGCCCAAGAATGAATATTGTGATTCACATCTCTTTTTTGGTGTTCAGTTGTGATTTGTATTTGGTTTTGATGACTATTGATGCCTAAAACGCTACCTCACACTTGCAGGATGTTGGTGGGTTGGCTCCTTAGTTTAGGGGCTGCGACAACGCGGTCATGTAGCCCCATGTACTTTGGGTGTGTAGAATCTGTCTGATAACCGGTGTTATGATGGGTGTATTAGTGTGTGTTATCTGTTTTCAATTCAAGTAAGGACTGCAGACATTGAATTTTTTCAAGTAGTTCCTACTTTTGCCGCCAAACGCCACCGTCAACAACTACTAGTTCAGAACTAGGTTACCAGATGCCACCACAGTCGGCTCCTGGCGACAAACGTTGGAACCTAAGAGCGTTAGTCAAATGTTTAACCTATAATTTAGCTTCACTCAGGTGTAATTAGTGGAAGGTTCTTGAACATGCCATAAAGCTATGACTGCCGGCTTTATTTCCCCTCCGAAGGAAGGCATACTGAGGGATTTTTTCACGCTCTTAAAAATCTGACGACTTTGGGCGGGTTTGAACCCGCGATCTTGGGCATAGAAGCTCAGCATGCTACCAACTATACCACTGAAGCCGCTTGCAGGATGTTACAAAAGATGTAACGAGTGAAAATGTAAAGAACTCCACCTGAATATTTAATTCCTATAAGAATGGCCTCTCACAATAGGCTGTAGAACCTTCTCGACTTGTGATGTGTTCTGACTTGCATATACTGAATATGTACTGAACCATTAGTGACAGCCATCTAAATCACCTAAACATATTAAGACTGAACTTGTCCCTGTTATCCAAATAATTTCTGAATCAACTGTATGTACAATGTAAAATCGGCATGGTACGGAGTTGTATCTGCGTCACTCGGTCATCATCGCCATCGGAGATGAATGCCCCTTCCACCATCCCAGGAGAAGATTCAACACTTAGCCTTTCAAAATGTAACTTAGAGATTTCCCTGTGTTTAACTTGCTCATCCCAAGTCTTGTTACACTCCATATGTTGTCCCTGGCAAGATAACTTCATTTCTGTTATTTTCCATATTGGAGATAACTTCTCCCTTTTTTGTGGTCCATTATATGGGCTTCTCTTTGGTTGCTTGAATAGGATGAAAATCCACAGCCTGCTTCCATTCGACCGACCGGGTCAGGGAAGGAATGAAGGATGTGAACTGTGCCGGCTGCTGAAGCCTGTCGCACTCCCCTGGGGCAATGATTAAATGAATGACAAATGAAATGATAGTGGGAGGGTATTGCTGGAATAAAATTTTGACAGGGAATACCGGAGTACCCGGAGAAAAACCTGTCTGCCTCCGCTTTGTCCAGCACAAATCTCACATGGTGTGACCGGGATTTGAACCACGGACCCAGCGGTGAATTAAAACTTAACACTGTCACCAGATTGAATTTTTGAAAACAATAGAACAAATTAGATCTGTATTCTTAGCTCTATTGACCACCTCATGTAGCGGCTAGTATTCTTGTCTGTCGCCCCGGAGGTCCAGGTTAGATTCCTGGCTCTGCCAAGAAATTTAATTTTGGTTGAGAACTGGAACGGGGTACACTCAACATCATGAGACCAAACTGAGAAGAGGTGGATTCGACTCCCACCTCAGCCATCCTGAAAGTGGTTTCCTAATTCTACTCCAGGCGAATGGCAGAATGGTCTGCAACCTAAGGCCACAGCCGCCTCATTCCCAAACCTCGCCTGAATTACACACACTAATACAACCATCACAATAACACAGGTTATTAGACACAATTCCACACTCGCCCAAGTGCATGGGGAGTGGGCAGATGACCTTGCTGATCCGCCCCTTAAAACTACTATAACAAGTGCATGGAGCTAATTGACCACGATGTCCAAGCCCCTCCAATGAAACATCGAAAAATTCCTTCAAGGTGTCTGCAACAATGTATGTATGTATGTTTGTCTACCCCTTCTTAATCCCGTTTTCCAACGGGGTCGGAGATGAGATGCGATGGAAGTCTTTGTGGCGATGGGTTTTACGGCCGGATGCCCTTCCTGACGCCAACCTCATGAGAGGAGTTAATGAGAGATGAAATGAATGATGGTGAATGAAACTGGGCAAGGATGTAGAAGGAAGCGGCCGTGGCCTGTCAGAAGGTACCGTCCCAGCATTTGCCTGGTGTTGAAAATGGGAAACCACGGAAAACCATTTCAAGGACGGCCGACGGTGGGGCTCGAACCCACGCGTCTACCGAGTCAGCAGAGAGCTTGGCCCCATGACCTAATGCTGCGCGTTAGCCAGCGTAGCCACTACTGTCGGTTGCAACAATGAACAATAAACTCCACAAAAAGCAAATACGAAATCTCATCCCTATCGCGAAGATATTACAATAAGATAGTAAATTTATAGCCCTAAATCACGTTAATAAATCAAGACAATAAAATTATTGACAGATACTAGCATCTTATTGAGATCAAGCAATTATGAAACCAACTGTGATCTCCGCTTGCTGCAGCTGCCCTTGTGGCCATGGTGCACGGCTATGCCTCAGGACCAACTGAATAGCATTTCTATTAATAGATTACTTAGGTACCACATATGTGACTTTCAAAAACCTGATAAACATGCAAATTTCAAGTATTTAAAATAACTTTTCAGGCAATCTAATCATCCCCTATCCTGTAGATTCAAATTTCTAAATTACAGAATTTCTGGGTCACTTGCATCACCTAACTAGACTAAGTTACTGCAATAAATCTGGGACATTCCTAACACAATGTAGGTGACTGGGCTTAGTAGAGACCAAAGTCATTATTAACCCCCTTGCTGCCATGTTCGACTAAAGTCGAATGGCAATCACACTCCGTCCGTTGCCGAATTCGACTTAAGTCCACGGCCTCAGAATTTTATAACCGCTTGATACAACGTTCTACTCATGTAATAGGTGGACTTCTAATAGTGCCCTTTATCACCGTGAAAAATTTCAGGGTGATATCGGTAATAGTTTTGGAGATATAGAATGCTGGTGAAATATTGTGCACAGACGCCATGTTGGATTGGTGGGCCGAAATAAAATTTCAAGGACACGGTCGGTGTCGGACAAAATAGTACTATGACCTTACTGAGTTTCATTGAAATCGGTCCAGCCGTTTATATTTTATTAGTGGGGGGGGGGGGAGGCGACACACACACGGACAAAAGGTGATCCCATAAGCCTTTTTTTTAATAAATGAAGATAGGCCTAAAATTGCGATCAATTAGAAGGCAAAAAGGTGATTATGACTAAAGTCATCAATTAGAAGGGAAAATATGAAATAAAGTCATATACATAGAAAAATCTTCCACTTTTTCATTTTTGTTTTGCCCATCCTTTGCAGCATATGTGCACCCACCAGAAATATTTATGTTATAATAGTACTTTTCAGTGGTCTTGAGTATGTATGTAATCCGAAAATAAAGTTAATTGAGGTAAGAATAAAAATTAATTTTTCACTGCATAATTCAATCTTTCTAGAGTCAAGTTCAAAATTTAATTCGGCAGCATAGGGGTTAACCGATACTGAAAGCCATGTACTCCAGATAATAATTTTTCATTGCCCGGTAGTCGTTATTGTTTCAAGGAGTGAAACATCGAGGTTAACAGCCCATAGATTATGTGCATATTCATTTCTGAAAAAGGAACATCTTACTGATGTCTTATTGAACTGATGTTCTGAAAAATTGATAAATCAGTACTGTGAACCAGATATCCTGGTAATCACACATTGTAGATAGCGCCTCATCGTGTGAATATGGTGTTGTGATGTTTGAAGTATTTGGTCTTTGAGTTTTGATGTCTTTGGTCTTTGACATTCAGATGTTTTCTTTGTGTTCCTTGTTCTTTGTGAATTAAAGATGTCCTCCTTTCAAATAGCTCTGTTTTAATTTAACTTGTGATAAAGTTGGAGACCAGCAAGAGCATTTGGCGTCCAACCGTGGGATAATTTGTTTAATGTTTCTTGAGTGTGTTACTTCAGTTTATCAGTTATGGAGAAGATTAAAAAGTCTAGAGCAGTTTTAAGACGCGTGTTCACTACTGTCATCGCGGCAGGAGATGGCAGTTGAACACGCTGTGACGGGGAGGATCTCGCAGTACGCATGCGCGGCCCGCCTATTCCTAAGTTAAATATATCGGCTACCCGCATGCCAATGGTTGTCATTGCAGCAGGGGACACTCAGCCACTGAAAGAAGGAATGTGCTGAGTGAAGCAAGTAGTGACCAACTGAATGTTTTTGGAATGCGCGATATGCAGTGAGCGGGAAGACCCCTGCAGTTCAAACCCGACTGCCAACTCCTGACGCGATATCAGTACGCAGTACGTAACATTGGGGAAGCTTTTCGATGCTGAACACGTGGACAGCCAGCAAGTTCGTAGTCAATTCGGGGTCTTTGAAGACAGTACGGTATGCTTGCCATAAACCAAAAGGACGAAGAAATATTCGAAAGTCTGCTAGAGAACGACGCGACGAAAGGCGAGTTAGAGGCCCATTTGAATGAGGTGAGCCAGTACAAATTAAAGTTTGAAACTATAAAGGTCAAGGTCAGTGACCTTGAAAATCGGTTACTAAAAGTGGATACCAGTAACGCAAGTGAAATATCGCATACTAATGTTAGGAAATTCAAACTCCCAGTCATCGAGTTTCGGAAGTATGGTGGCGATGTGCGGGAATGGATTCCTTTCTGGAGCCAGTTTAGGAAAGTGCATGAAGACTCAAATATACCACCAGAGGACAAGTTTTTGTATCTCATGCAGGCAATGATTCCCGGTTCACGTGCTAATGACATTGTAAGTAGCTATCCACCTTCTGCAGAGAACTATCATTTAGCTATAGAAGCTTTGAAGAATAGGTTTGGCCGAGAGGATATCCTGATAGAAGTGTACATTAGAGAGTTACTTGGCCTAGTATTACAGAATTATAAGAGCAATAGGTTACCTCTTGGAAAATTATATGACAAATTGGAGAGCCATATGAGGTCTTTGGAAGCATTAGGAGTAACTAGTGGAAAATGTGCATCTATTTTGTGCCCACTGATAGAATCTTGTATGCCCGAGGACTTTTTAAGGGCATGGCAGAGAAGTCAAGCATGTAGTGAGGTGACTCAGGCAGAATGTAGGCTATCAAATTTAATGACATTTATGAAACTTGAAGTGCAAAATGATGAACGTATTTCTCTTGCTTTATCAGGATTTGAGGTTAAGCCTACACATGTCAGGGCGCACGACAAGAAGGAGCCAAGGAATTCTGTGATAGAAAAACCTCCATTCACCGCTGTAGGACTCCTCACAAAGCCTGAGAGTAAGACTACACATTTTACTTGTATATTTTGCGAGTCAAATAGTCATGTTAGTGTGGATTGCTACAGGGCCAGGGATATGTCAATAGATGAAAAAATGAGCATAATAAAAGATAAGAAGTGCTGTTTTGTGTGTTTAAAACCGAATCACATTTCAACCAAATGCAAATCAAAACCCAAATGTGCAGTGTGTGACAGGAAACATGTGATTCTGTTATGCCCTGATTTGCCACGGAATGTAAATGCCAAGTCTGCTTCAGCATCTGATAAGTCAAGTCCTGCCCTGACGGATCAAGTACTTGCTAGTTTATCATGTGATTTAGGCGTTGTGCTACCAACACTCAAGGTCATCCTTCGTGGAGAAAGCCACCAGCGAGAAGTGAGAGCAATTGTGGACACGGGATCGCAGAGATCTTATGTTTTGAATAGCACTGCCAAAGAGATGAAATACAAACCTGTTGGTGAGGAGCAAATCGTTCATTCACTCTTTGGAGGTCAGAGAAGTGATAACTGTTTCCACACCAGGTACAGAATATATTTAAGTAGTCTTGATGGTCAATACAAGTGCAATCTTGAAGCTTTAGATCAGGTCAACATCTGTGACAATTTGCCTTGCCTCAATGGTGAAACCTTGGAGAAATTGAAAGACACAGGTATCTCATTATCTGATAGGGCTACTAGTAGGCATCCAGGTCCCATTGAGCTGTTGCTAGGGGCTGATGTAGCAGGCAAGCTGTTCACAGGAAAAGTCAAAGATCTTACCCCTGGACTCGTTGCTGTACACACCCGTCTTGGATGGATGGTATTGGGTAAGGTATCTGAAAGACCTGAAAGAACTGATTCCGCTCTCATGGTGATATCTATGCTAGTCAACGATGTATCTATTGCCGACTTGTGGAAGTTAGATCTCATCGGAATTACAGATCCAGCAGAAAAAAGGACTAAACTAGAGCTACAAGCTGAAGCTGAGCGACACTTTTTGGAGACTGTTGCGACGGATGATACAGGTAGATACCAAGTTCACTTGCCATGGTTGGATGGGCACCCCGCTCTCCCAAGTAACCTGAATTTAGCACTTAATAGACTTGACAACACTGTGAAAAAACTAAAAGGTGACCAGTGTTATGATGAGTACCAGCAGGTTTTCGAGGAATGGCTAGATGAGGGAGTGATTGAGAAGGTTCCAATGTCTGATCTTGAACAGGGAGGTCATTATCTTCCTCACAGGCATGTCCTGAAGGAGAACAGCACAACCAGGGTAAGGCCTGTATTTGACGCCTCTGCTCATGAAAAAGACGCTCCTTCGCTAAATGATTGTTTAGAAAAGGGACCAAATTTGATTGAGCAAATTCTTTCGCTGTTAAATTTTCGCATGAAAAAACTTGGTGTGGTTGCTGACATAAAAAGGGCATTCTTGCAAATAAGTCTGAATCCTTCTGATCGTGATTTTCTTAGATTTTTGTGGCGAGACAAAGATGGCAATCTTGTAATATTTAGACACAAAAGGGTTGTGTTTGGAGTAGCACCAAGTCCCTTTTTACTTGGGGCGGTAATACGCAATCACTTGTTGACGGCACTTGCAAGGTGTGAAGAGGGAGGATCACAATACTCACAAACTACAATTCAGGCATTACTTGATGGCTTTTATGTGGACAACCTTCTTAGCTCAGTGGATGATGAGATGGAACTAAAACGACTTGTCAATGAAGCTACAGCCCTAATGAGTGAATGTAAATTTGATCTTAGGGGATGGGAATTTTCTGATCCTTTCTGTGCTCCAGAAACAAAACTTTCTAATGTCCTTGGCCTCATATGGGACAGAAGAAATGAATCCTTGAGTATTAGCCCTGGTAGCTTAAATGTTTGTGTTACTAAGGTGACTAAGCGGATTATCCTGTCGTTCGCACACCAGGTCTTTGATCCAATTGGCTTTACCTGTCCAGCTACATTGTTTCCGAAAATTTTACTGAGGACATTGTGGGAACTTAAACTGAGCTGGGATGAAGAGGTACCTAGCCAAATCCAAACAAAGTTCTTACGATGGCTGGAAGAATTGCCTAGTATTTTGCAAATCAAGATTCCTAGGTGGTTACCAGGATCAAGCAATGTTCACAAATGGTCTTTGCACACATTCTGTGATGCAAGTGAGGTAGCATATGCTGCTGTTGTGTTCCTTCGAGTAGAGACGGAATTTGGTGTGAACGTCCAGTTGATCCAGGCCAAAGTTCGATTGGCACCTACAAAAAGGATGACTATACCACGATTAGAGTTACTAGCCGCTACTATTGGTGCTAGAATTCACCACTCTGTGAGGGAAAGCTTTCCAGAGGATTGTCAATCTGTTTTCTGGAGTGACTCGTCGACAACCTTAGCCTGGATACAAAGAGAAGACCAGTGGGCTCCTTTTGTTTGGAATCGCACCATGGAAATAAGAAAACTGACAAAAGTCGAAGAATGGCGTTTTGTACCTGGCACCTTAAACCCAGCAGACTTATCTTCAAGAGGGTGTTCAGGGAACAAGCTCTTACAGTCTTCTTGGTGGGAGGGTCCAAAATAGCTTCGCTGATCACCTGATCGTTGGTTGTTGTCCCTGGATGTAAATTATGATGAAGAAATTATTTCTAAGGAAAGAAGAAAAACTGTGGTTTCCATGTCTAATGTCTCTGAGATCTTAGTTCAGACTGGTATTTTAAGTACTTTTCACAATTCGAAAAATTGGTTCGAATGAACGCATGGATGTATAGGTTCATTCACAATTGCAAAGCTTCTCAGTCGCAACATTTTGTCAGGAAACAAGGTTCCCTATCTGTGGATGAAATAATGCAAGCTGAAGTGAGAATTTGGAAATATGTTCAACGTGAGTGATTCTCAAGTGTTGCGGATAAGTGCATCTCGGCTTTACAACCTTTTGAGGATCTAAGTGGGCTTTTACGCTTGAAGACTAAAGTATCCTATCGCCCTGATTCAATGGACTTCCGTTTTCCTGTGATCTTACCCAAAAGTAATCCTGTTGTACAACGTCTGATTCGACATATTCATGAGAAAGAATGTCACGTGGGAGTCCAAGGCCTTCTTGCAATTCTCAGAGAGAAATATTGGGTAATGGGTGGGAGAAAGACTATTCGTTCCGTTGTGTCTAAGTGCACCGTTTGTAGGAGGCAAAACTCCAAAAGGCTGGATGCACCGGCACCCCCTTTACCTGTTGACAGAGAACGAGAAGCAGCAGCTTTTGAAATTACAGGCGTAGATATGGCAGGGCCTATTTATCTCAAGAACAATCAAAAAGCTTGGGTATGTCTCTTTACTTGTGGTGTAGTAAGGGCAGTGCATTTGGAACTCGTTTTGTCCTTATCAACTGACAGTTTTCTGCAAGCTTTAAGACGATTTGTTGCCCGGAGAGGTCGACCTGTTAGAATTTTTAGTGACAATGGGACTAATTTCACAGGTGCCAAAAATGCATTTTGGAAAATTGATTGGGACAAAGTGTTGGAGTATTGTTCAGTGGAAAGAATAGACTGGAAATTTAATCCTCCTACAGCTGCCTGGTGGGGTGATTGGTGGGAGAGAATAATTGGCTTAACTGAACAGTTGCTGAGGAAGGTGCTCCGTCGATCATCTCTGTCTTATCCAGAGATGGAAACTGTGCTTTGTGAGTGTGTCCTGAACTCTCGTCCACTCACCTACCAATTGGATTCAGATGGCCTACAACCCACACCTATTACTCCAGCAATGTTCATTCAAGACATCAGGCAAGCAGGAATGCCCGAGTGCGATGTGATTGAGTCGACTTATCTGGAACAAAGACTGAAGTATCGTGCCAAAATTAAGGACGATTTGCGGAGACGTTTCCGTAATGAGTACCTTGGTCAGCTCGTACAGAGAAGCAAAGGTAAAGAGTTTCCTAATGTTAATATTGGTGACGTGGTTCTTGTTGGGAATGACAGTGATAAACGGTTAGATTGGCCTCTGGCTACTGTGAGTGACTTGTTACCAGATCAAGAGGGCACAGTTCGACTTGTCAAATTGAAAACAGCCTCTGGAGAGCTACTTCGACCCATTCAGAGGATCTACCCCATACTTGAGGCTAAAAGTGAAAGTGTCATGCCTATTGAGGAACTGCTACAAGTGAAAGTGAAGACACCACCAACTTCCAAAAAGGATGGTGCCAATATAACTGTGACACGAAGTGGAAGAACAGTTGTGTTACCTAAAAGATACTTGGACTGAGATCTTGAAGTTTGTGTTTGCTTTAGGCTACTGCAGTGTGTACAGTTGTTATTTGATTCTTGTTTAAAATGTCGTAATTTCCATGTGTTTCTAGTTGCTTTGATAAGTTAATTGTTTCTGTTTTTGTGCATATTGTAAGCTAACTTCATACCATTTCAGTTAGCTTAGGTGGGAGGATGTGATGTTTGAAGTATTTGGTCTTTGAGTTTTGATGTCTTTGGTCTTTGACATTCAGATGTTTTCTTTGTTTACCTTGTTCTTTGTGAATTAAAGATGTCATCCTTTCAAATAGCTCTATTTTAATTTAACTTGTGATAAAGTTGGAGACCAGCAAGAACAGGTGTGTTGAGAGTTATCGTGAGGTTTTAGATTTTTTAGTTTCGATGTAGAATGTTTCTGCTTGGTCCTCAATTTGTTAGCTGGCGGCTTGGCCGGGCTCTTTACATAGACACCACGACCACGCTGCAGCAAACCCGGAGATCGTAGGTTTGAATTCCGGTGCTGACAGCGGCTATCCTGAGTATGGTTTTCCCCAGGTCCTTCCATACTCTCTCCAGGAAAATGCCGCTATAGTACCTTCTTTCAAAATAAGTTCTCGTGCCTTATTTCTCTATCAGGGTATGCACAGATTGATGTATGTTATAAATATGGTTATGATGAACACTCTTTAGGGAACAAATAGCACAAGAGACAGCACAACACAGCATTTACTCTTACTTACTGTATATAAAGCATATCACCACAAGGGTTTCCTTTTTCTACAGTAAACTACAGCTAATATTAAATTATCTGCAATTACACACACAGCAACTAGATATCTAGGCCTAAATCAAGATGAGATAGCAAGTTGAAATGTTTTATTTATATTATAAACAAGCAGAAATACCTGACTTTTGTATGCATATTTATTAATAAAAGCTGTTTTCAGTACTATAACCTTCGATTTAATGATCAACTCAATTTTTACTTTTATTGCAATCGTATTACTTACTAACCATGCTGAATAGTTAAGAGTAATTACGTTTCTATCTTCATTTTAGAAACAAAGAGTCTCTTGTCCAATGTATTTGTTTTCAAATTGTCTCTTGTCCATCCTTTAGTTTCAAAATGAACTTTGTCCAAATTATTTTCTTATATTATAGCAAAACTGATGAGTCTGTGCAGACAATATTGAGATAAAATATAACTGATGGTACAAAGCATATAAAGAAAGTATTTCCAGGGGGTTTGGTAGAGATTTTAGGTCTGAAGACGTTTTTCGTTATTTACCACAAATTTAGGAAAGTGGACATATGCCGTTTTGAAACTGACCACCTCAAATATATAGTAGATAGTGTCAAGTCTTTGTTATGCTAAACTCGGTTGACAGTGCTGTGTGAGCAGTTGAGTAACTAACGGGATTTCAAGTAAAGATCCTCATTTTCTATACCGGTAGTGCAGAGCGCAACTGGCATCCAGTCGACCGTGTCTCGACTTGAGCTATGTTGCCATGGAAACTATCTGCCTTGCCATTCCTTCATGAGTATATTTTATGATTTGATTAGCCTGTGCTTGAGTGCAAAAGGGCCGAAATCAGAAGAATGAGAAAGACTATCGAAAATTCATGTAGCCAGCGGTTCCTTCTGGGTCCTAAACTATGTGTATGCAAAATTTGGTTGAGATTGGTGGAACGGTGTGGATTTGTATACGGAACAGACCCACATACATACATACAGACTTTCACTTTTATATATAAGATTGGTACGGTTTGTGGTCCCGGGCCCCAATTTGTCACCTCGTACCATTCTGTTATTTCCTCATCACTATCATTGTCACTTTAACTATAAATGTCGGTAAAATTCACTTGATTTGCTCCACCAATATTATTTTCTAGCTGAAGTACCTGGCGTTGCTCGGGTTTTATTTTTCCTTGCTACATATAGGGCCTACGTAGTCTGCAATGCAAACTTTGGTTTAAGACAATAATAATAATGTTATTGTTTTTACATCCCTTTTAACTACTGCGGCTTTTAGAAACACCGAGGTGCAGGAATCTTTGCCCAGAGGGAATCTTTAACATGCTAGTAAATCCACTAACATGGCTCCCTCGCATTTGCGCCCCCTCAAATACCAGCTACTGTGACAGGATTTGATCCTACAACCTTGGAAACAGCAGGCAAGAATGTTACCACTGAGCCAATTTAAGACAGGGCAAGCATTAGTGATAAAGTAAAACCTTTCTATGTCGCCCCGGAGGCCTGGTTCGATTCACAGCTCTGCCAAGATATTTTAATTTTTGTGTGCAGACTAGAACGTGCCTCGCGAGGCAAAACTGAGAAAAGGAGGGTTTGATTTCTACCTCAGCCATCCTGGAAGTGGTTTTCCGTGGTCTCCCCCACTTCTTCTCCAGGCAAAAGCTAAGATGGTTGCTAAATCGAGGCCACGGCCGCCTCCTTCCAATTCACAAATACATACCCTGGTACAGCCGTCATAATAACACATTGGTACAGCCACCACAATAATACAGGTTATCAGACAAAATTCACACACCCAAATACACGGGGCTATATGACCACGATGTCACAGCCCCTAAAATACGCAACAACAACAAAACCATTTTGCTATTTTAAAATACTATTTTTAGCCTATTTTCATTTATGAAAAAATAGGCTTATGAGATCACCTTTTGTCCATGTGTCTATGTGTGCATGTATGTGTGTGTGTCCCTAATAAAATCTAAACGGCTGGAGCGATTTCAATGAAACACGGTAAGTTCATAGCACTATTCCGGATGACCCCGACCGTGCCCTTCAAATTTTGTTACGTCTCACCAATCCAACATGGCGGCTGTGCGAAATATTTCATCAGCATTCAATATCTCCGAAACTATTACCGATATCACCCTGGAATTTTGTACGGTGATAAAGGGAACTACTAGAAGTTCACGAGGACCTTCTGTACTACCGGACCTGACACTGCAATCCAAGATGGCCGCCGTAGTTGGTGGTCGGACCTCAAACGCATGACGTGTGTCAGAATCCAACACAACACAAAATAACATCATGACGTGATTTTGTCTGCTGTTAATTCATTTTATGGGCTTGGGACATCTTAGTCATCAGCCCCGTGCAGTTGGGTGTGGGTTGAATTCCTCCGATTACGTGCCGACTGTAGTAGTGTGTGTAGCTGTGTAAGGGACAGGCATGGGGAGGTGCCCCGGAGTTAAAATAAGGTAATACCGGAGTTCCATCAGGAAGGGAATGAAATAAAATAATGTTGAGGCCCACAGGAGAGATCTGCAGAATATCTTGGCTGAGTGAACAGGGAAAGTTGTAAATGTTCCTGTAGGAATTTCAATCTCTTTTTAGTAAGTTACATATTATTCGGGGCCTGTTTTCCATCTTTTGATGAATGCAGTACATTAGCATTTTTCTGTTGGCACAGGCTAGAGTAAAATGAGGCTTCTCACCGATGTCTGTCTCACTCGTGGCTGTGATTATATGGAATCTACTGAGGTATGGGTGGTGCTTAGTAATGACATTCAGGGCTCAGTAACTGCCTGTGGTTGCTGTGAAAGGTTCTACTCATAGGGTTAGTACTGCTGTACTGACTCAGTGGTGAAAGTAATGACAAACTACCTCACTCCTCTTCTTGCCTAGTACGCATCAATATAGCGCTGCCATGGGTTTTTGTGGGTATCTACCCACATAACCTAACGGCAGTGCCTTTTGAGGATCCAACCAGCCTTCGGACTGACTACCTAACAGACAGACATATTATTCTTTAAAATAAATGTGACCAACCAGGTGGTGTAGTTCTTGGTTGTCACTTCTGAGGTCCAAGTTTGAATCCTGACTGTCAAGAAATCTTAATTCTAATCTGAGGGTAAGAACGGGGTAAACCGGGAAATGTTGGGTTCGATTCTCCGCTTAGGCACCCAGCAAGTGGTTTACCATGGGTTCCCACACATACTGAAGATAAATGCCTAGGTAATTCCTATCATAAGGTCACGACTGCCTCCTGTAAATCCGTCAACAAGTAGGCTAGTCGTATTCATTCATTCCTATTCATGAGATTGGTTGGTTGGTTGGTTCCTTAGTTTAGGGGCTGCGACAACGCGGTCATGTAGCCCCGTGTACTTTGGGTGTGTGTAGAATCTGTCTGATAACCGGTGTTAATTGTGATGACTGTATTAGTGTGTGTATCTGTTTTTTTTTTAAATTCAAGTAGGGACTGCAACTTTGAATTTTCAAATAGTTCCTACTTTTGCCGCCAAGCGCCACCGTCAACGACTACTAGGCCTAGTTCAGAACTAGCTACTAGACGCCACCGCAGTCGGCTCTTGGCAACGAACGTAGCAACCTAAGAGCGTTGTTTACATTCTTAACCTATCCAATTTAGTTTCACACAGGTGTAATTAGTGGAAAGATCTTTAACATGCCATAAATCTATGACATGGGACCGCCGGCTTTACTTCCCCTCCGAAGGAAGGCATACTGAGGGATTTTTAACGCTCTTAAAAAATCCGACGGCTTCGGCCGGGTTTGAACCCGCTATCTTGGGCATAGAAGCTCAGCATGCTACCAACTACGCCACCGAAGCCGCATTTATGAGATTAAATGGCACTCTGTTAAACGCATGACGTGTGTCAGAATCCAACCCAACACAAAATAACATCATGACGTGATTTTGTCTGCTGTTAATTCATTTTATGGGCTTGGGACTTCTTGGTCATCAGCCC
Organism: Meconema thalassinum; assembly: GCA_946902985.2. NCBI lineage: Eukaryota > Metazoa > Arthropoda > Insecta > Orthoptera > Tettigoniidae > Meconema > Meconema thalassinum. Next base: position 793,712,755 of record OX336390.1, read on the forward strand.
CGTGAAGTTGGGTGTGGGTTGAATTCCCCTGATGGGAAATTAGAAAATAGGCACCAATGGCTTATATTTATAATAGTTGGATTTGCATCCAGTCACACAACAGTTTCAAGGCTTATCACCACAATTTTAGTATAGCCTATGCATGAGTAAGCCTACAGGTAGTTTATTAAAACGGGATCCACACCAAGTACGTGATAAGATTGATATCCTTGAACTAGCAGGCGTATAATTGAATGAGAGAACACTGCTGACAATTTAAAAAGTAGGTTATGTTCCTACGTTCGGTAATCAATTTTCAGATCTTCTTAGATCTTTAATTGGAATACGTTAATTATTACTATGCTTGCTCATAATTAATTACCATTACTAATAATTTATAAACCCTAAACAGAATAATAAATTACCAACTTACCCACTGATTGACAATAGTATTGATGGTATCACAAGCCTAAGAGAATTCACCGGTATCTCGTATTTATGAAGCACTAATGCAGACATTTACTTACACGAACGTGTAATATCATTAAGCAATAATCAAGGGAGACGATTGCTAACCGAAATTCACACCACTATCACATCGTAAACAAAACGACTCAACTTATAAACAAAGCATGTAACCACCAACAGCGACAGCCAGTGTCAGGTATTATAGAAGGTCCTGAGTTCACCTGTGTGACTTTTGTAAACCTGGTAACTACAAAACCAACATGGCGGCCGAGCGAAGTTGCGACTTTTAAATAGACGTTTCTCGCGATCTAACCAACCAAACGCAATGAAACTTGGTACAGTATATGTTTGTACACATTGTAATGCACCGACATCTAACTTCGTTCAAATGTTTACATAACCTCAAGATGGCGGCTGTGCGAAATATTTCACCGGCATTCTATATCTCTGACACTATTACCGGTATCACCCTGAAATTTTGTACGGAGATAAAGGGCACTACTGGAAGTTCATCTATGAGCCTTTCAAAAACCGGCTAACTACAAAACGAACATGGCGGCCAAGCGACGTTGAAAGTTTTGAATAGACTTTTCTCGCGATTTAATGATCCAAACGCAATGAAACTTGGTACAGCAAATGTTTTTACACATTGAAATGCATTGGTATCTAATTTAGTTCAGTTGTTTACATAACCTCAAGATGGCGGCTGTGTGAATTTTAAAATTAAGTTTTTATTTCTTGTGTCGTAATCATGCGATCGAAGTGAAAGTTTGAATAATGAACCTACGCAATAACTTTCCTTTAATGGTACATTACTCTATGACCTATACATATAATAATCCAACATGGCGACCATCCGAAATATTCAGACGGTTCTCAATATCTAAGAATCTATTACAGCAATCAAACTGAATTGTTTTATGTTCATAGGGGCTATGAACATAAGTTCACATATAGGACTTTCAATAACCTGGTGATCACAAATCCAACATGGCGGCGATGCGAAGTACAAATATTCACATGGACGTTTCTCGCAATAGGAACCATCCGAGTGCAGTGAAACTTGGTACAGTAAATCCTTATACAAATGTTAATCCATTGGCATCTAATTTATTTCAATTTTTTCCATAACCACAAGATGGCAGCTGTGTGAAATTTTAAAATCTCGTTTTTACTTCTTGTGTCCTAATCATGCGATTGAAGTTTGAATACTACACGTACACAATAATCTTCATGTAACAGTAGGCCTACATAACTCTAAGGCCTACATATAAAAATCCAACATGGCGACCATCCGAAATATTTAGTCGGTTCTCAATATCTACGAATCTATTACAGCAATCAAACCGAAATTTTGTATGTTGATAGTGTCAATTAACATAAGGAGGATATATGAAAAAAGGCTTTAGTTCTTCACGGAACTACTTGTTATGTTTATATACCTACTAGCAGAAGTACCCGTTCTTCGAACGGTGTTCGGTGTTAACACCAGACATAATAATAATAATAATGTTATTGGTGTTACGTCCCTTTTAAGTACTGTTGCTTTTAGAGACGCACCAGACATTATCAATTGAGCTACTGTTGCAATGGTTAGCGGCTTGTCATTCCTTCATAATTTTATCAGAACGAAGTTAGTTTTCTGGGAATATCACACACACTGTTAATTTACGGGCCTTATAATGTGGTTTTCGGAGAACCTTTATAGACTCGCGAATTTTTTGTCTCACATTGAGAAGTGCAACATATGCTTTGGTCGTCCTTCTAGGATAATTTTTATATTTCGCCTATTTTAGCATGTATTTTGAGAAGTTTTTCCCTATATCCACCCTTCTACTGTATGAAAAGTACGGTGAAGAGTTTTATAAATGATTGGTGTATTGACTCATGTTTACCATACCTAATTTTACGATGCACCAAGCATCCGAACATGAGTTATAGGCGTACATAAGGATACACAGAAAGACAGACAGACAGACAGACAATTCTATTGTCTACAACATATCACCCAGAAATCCAAATATGGGTATATCTACCACACAGTATCAAAGAAAATCATTCTTACGATGAACCCGTATGTCGACAAAAAAAAAAAAAAAGATTAGTTGAAATGTGCTCTCAAACTAAATTCACCTAACGTGTACTTCCTGACATGAAGTAGAATTGAAAGCCTTGTAGTGAACCCTTCAGAATAGCAGTGTTTTTATGCAAGAATCTTGATCAAGGGGTCGCGCTCAGTTCCTAGTGTGATGTTTACGTTCGCCAAACAACATGCTCTACTGAGGTAAGGGTCATAGGATGAAAACTATAATTAAGAAAGAAAGGTGACAAGACGTAGAATAATAACATGATTTAATGACTAATAGTGCATAAAGAGAATATATATAAAAAATCCTCTCTGAATTTTCCCATGACAGGAATATCTATCAATGTTGAGGAGTCAGACGGATCTCCCCTTTATAAAAATGTGGATCCTGGTTCCACTTACTTGCATTTGGATTTTATGTACGCGTAATGACTAACTACGAGGAATGAGTACTTTGGATGACTGTTCGTTTACAGCGGGTTAACAGCCACGATGCTTACGAACAATCATCTCGTAAATCAACGTTTACGGATATGGGACTTGACATTAATAAAAACCCTTAAAATGTAATGCTGACACACACACTAAAAAATCTACTATTTACTGGAATCTCCCTCGAGACCCTCCATTAGCGCGATGACGCACTTGACAAAATGAGCTGCCAACTCCGGCCAATTGCTCAATACACAAACAAGGAAAATACAGCATCGCATGTGACTTCACGGGTCACTGATATGAAAATATAAACATGGACTAAAACCAACAACAACAAAAGCCTGACCGGCTGAGATTTACTTTATATGAACAAAACTGCATGTTAAGCTAACGCTTCGGAGATTATCGTGATTCGTAGGCAACTCCCATTTATTTAAGCAATTTTTATCATTGATCAGTTCTTAATTCTGTATTTCAAGTAATTACGGAGTCAACAAGCACTCCCCACTAATGACCTCGCTTGCAACCTTCAGTCCGCCTTGTGAAACAGCTCCCCCTTCCTCAATACTTGTCATTGCCCCAACTCTAGTGTGTAAAAATAACTGACCAGCTGTGCCGTTATCTCAAAGAATCAACAGCAACAAATCTCAACCACCTAAACATATGGTCAGACATTAATCAAAATAGCCACATATGTCCTCGCAAGGTAACAATATGGACCTGGCACCAAGCTGACAGAAATCAGTCTACGCTGAAATTCCCGCTTGTAATGACCACAAAATACACACACTCACACTTCTGGGAATGACATGACGTTTTTCACACAGGTCGGCTGAATGGATGCTCACAAACTGTTTAAAAATATTAAAACCTACGATAGAGCTGACTGCTCTTCGTCACAAATCACATTGCTCCAAAGGCAATAATCTCACTGAATCTGATCAATAATAAACCTTAAAAAGATTAATTACCCTCCAATCTACTGTATAATTATTTTACTTCAGTCCTACTTCTGAAACACAACATATCTCCGAGAGACGTTTTTAACCGCATTGCGTAACATATGCAAACACGGTCGTCCACATAGCTACGTTAGTTAAAACAACAAACAAACAAGAACCTTCTACTAATAACATTTATGCGAGCTGCTTCCATGCAAAAGGTGTGTCAGACCAAAACTAAATATACTACGTTAGTCAACACAAGCAAAATATTTACAAAAATATGTCCCATATACCATAAGTTAATTTATCAGATAATAAGAATATTATTTTGTACTCATCCTCGGCCAGTCACCCGTCAAAGGACATCCGCTGCCATCTCCCAACTGAATGCTTCTTAGCTCATCTCAACCATCTGGACGGAGTGTTGATAGTTCCAAACTTCTTCCAGGATAAGCGATGTCATCTCTCGTGCTGATTCAAAAAGTTAGATTATTATACACTCGATATCTGACTACTAAATTCGCCGTTTCAGGTACTACTTTCCCCGGAACAGTCTGTTGGCGAATTGTCGAAGATACTGCCCCTACAAAATATAGTACTGTGACTATCTATCACTGAATTTAACACATTTATTAATAATTTCTGTGTCCTCATGACACGCAAAAGTATAAGTGCTTGTGTCTTCGACACACAAAAGTATAATAGCCTGTGTCCACTGACATACAAAATATAATGATAAACTTGTGTCCTCGACACACCGCAGTATAATAAACAATGTCTTGGCTCTTCATGCCACTTATAAATGAACCGGCCCTAGGTATTGATAGAGGGGGAAATTATATAAAATTTTCTCAAAATAATAGTGGTACAGGAATGAAATAAATATCACTGAACTCGTAAAATTGCGCAGGTCAAGAATATGCCCATTAATCCTAGAATCGATCGTAGAGATGTTGTCTAGCCGATCTCCCGCGTTAATGCTAGCCATCGCGTGCCCAAGCTAGACTTGCCGCGCTGGTAAGCATTCATCTCCCATTGGTTCCACATTTTCAATAACTTGGCGGTTTTTATCAGACCTTGGCCTCGTAGGAGTGTCTAGTATTTTCATCAGCCACTCACGTTACTGCATCATATTTTTTCTAGGCGCGAATATTACAATGAACATGCCATAAGCGTGTCTGACTGCGCGTCCTTTCTATATTGAGGTAGCCACCACCTGTCCTTCTGAAACATTGCTAGGGTCTATCTTTCCACAATCCTAAGTATTTAGCCTTTTGTCAAACTGCTGCAGGTATGTCCCCATTGTCTCCAACCAATGCTTGAAATTTCCTCATCTCCGTCTGGCTATTTTCATGATGCTGGTGGAAATATTTATTAATTGAAGAAATAAAACATAGAATCATTTATCCATCAGAGGGTAAAGGGTTCACAACTCCTCCACTCACAAAATTTCGAACTTAGGAGAAAGTCGATAATTTTAAAAAGACTTTCGTAGGCCATTTTTTTTATTTTTTTAGAATCACCCCTTTTCTCTTACTTGGTCTAGCCGCTCCTGTCTTGAATGGCATTTACTCGTTTCATTTCCTGCGTGTAATGACCCTCTCAACTGCTTGCATGACGCGCTGGTGCCTTAGGCAACACTCTGCTCGTCTCGTTAATGTTTGTCAACACCAATTCCACTTCCTTCTTCACGTGCCGTACTCAACTGCTCCCCGTCCACTTGGTTGATATATGACGTCCATATATTTAAACTGCATCATTATTTCGGCGCTCTCATGGTTCACTTCTACGATACTTTTTTAAGTTGGCTGCATTGTAGACCGACATTGTTCCTGTGCTTAACTCTTTCACTCTGTATGCATTATTTCCTAGATTTCTTACAATAGAATAGGGTCCTATGAACTTTTCGCAGAATTTGCTGAAGATCTTCTTCTCTGGATCCGATGTAGCGGGTCGTTTCACCAAAACGAGCTGGTTGATTTCAAGATCACTGTGAAACCTCTTATTTCTCACTCGCCGTAATCTGCGATCTGCTTGTTTTCTCATGTAGGCTCTCGTTCTCTCAATTCGCAGGTCAGGTGCTATCATGGGATCTTGTGGGCAGTTAATGATGCTTTTCCACGTTCTCACTGGATACTCGTTTTTGTGTAAGACCATAGGGATCTGTCCTGTTGACTCGTGCCTGGTAGAATTCATGCATGTCTCTACATCCTTAATTTTATCCACCCATTTATGATGTTCATTGGGAATAAAGATTCTCAAGTATGATGTTACACATTTTATTGCTCTCTCACTTGGATTAGCTTGGGCATGTCGGATACTGCTTAAAACGTGTTTTATACCCATGTCCTCCATACCTTTCTTGAATTCGGCGCTTGTAAAATAACTGCCATGGTCTGACAATATAAATTCTGGTTTTCCAAGGATTGGGATAACTCTATTTCGAATACGACTGAGTACTTGTTTCGATGTAGTTTTCTGAATGGGGCATAATACGAACAACTTAGAAAATACATCAATGCACACTAGCAACTGCCGGCAACCTCGCCTTCCTTTCGGAATTGGACCGAAACAATCCAGGGCCAGTAGTTCGCATGGTTTCTGAGGTAGCAATGGTCTAGGATACTGCCTCATTAAATAGTTATTGGGCTTTGTTCTCTGACACGGATCACAAGTCGTAATCACGTCACATATAGTTGTTCTCATACGTGGCCATGTAAATGTCTCTCCTATTGTCGCTTCGCACTTGTCTAATCCGACGTGTCCGTAACTTTCGTGAGTATGCCATGTCAATCCTCGCTGTAAGGATGCAGGTACTAATATGCGTAACTTGGTGTGGTCATTATCTACCCATTTGTGCAGCAAATTGTTGACATAAACATATCTTCCTTCTTTGGCTTTCGCTTCTCGAAATGCAGGTGTTCCTGTAGGTAGCTGCTTTCTGAAGTATTGAATTAATAGCATCATCCATGGTTCCGCTTCTTGTTCTCGCTGTATCTCACGTAACTCCTCCAAGAATTCCCGGTCCTTCGGTGTTAACTCCAAGTGTTGTACCATCGCTGTTTCTTCACTATCAGGCTCTGGGTTCCTGCTGAGTGCATCCGGAATCACGTTCATCTTCCCTGGACAATGTTCAATCTCAATGCCAAACTGCTGAATATATATAGACCAACGAGCCACACACGTTCGCTTGCCATCGACGTCTTAAACAAGAATGTTAGTGCCTTGTGATCAGTCCTGACAACAATGGGGTATCCATAAATTATTCTTTCCCATTGTTGGAGCGCATGAAGTGTGGCCAACAATTCTAGTTCCGTTACAGTATAATTGCGCTCGTGCTTACGCAATTTTCGGCTGACAAATGCCAAATATGTTTTATGTTGCATGTTAGCTGGATCTTCTTGGTAGAGCATAGCACCTATACCAATTAGTGAAGCATCCGCTTGGATTATAAACTTGTGCTTGAAATCTGGATATCCTAACTTAATGCAGTTTTCCAATAGCTGTTTTGTTGCTTGGAACGCCTTCTCACACTCCGCATTCCATAACCATTTATTATTCTTTTTTAGCATTTCCTGCATTGGAGCTACAGTCTCCGTGTAACCTGGACAGTTTTCCTTAAAGAATCCCGTTACGCCTAAGAAATCCCGAATGTGCTTGACTCTCGTTGGTGTAGGGAAATTCTTTATCGCTTCGATGTTAGCTGGATTTGGCTTCACTCCCTCCTTGTCAATGATGTGACCCAAATATAAGATCTCGCTCTTTCAGGTTTACTTTGAAATTTGATGCATTCAGGTTGCCTAATACTTTATCTAAATTTTCCATGTGAGTTTCAATGTTGTCAGATGCCAGCAGAATATCATCAATGTAGCGTACCGTCATCTCCTTAACTTCCTCGGTTAGATTCCGGTCCAGGGCTCGGATTAAAGCACAGCCCGCTGTTTTGACTCCAAAGGGCATTCGGACGAAGCTAAACGTTTGGTTATCGAATAAGAAGCCAGTTAGAAGCTGTGACTTCTCATCCAATTCAATATGGTGGAAACTGGACGTCAAGTCAACTGATGAATAAATGCTTATGTTTTTAAAACCTTTTAATACGTCTCTGATAATTGGCGCTCTGTCATACTCAGGAAAAATGAGTCTCATGTTGAGATTTCTGGCATCTAAACAAAGTCTAATAGATCCATTTGGTTTTGTGACTGCCAAAATCGCATTTAGATAAGGTGTAGGTGTCTTCCTTATCACTCCAGCTTGTAACATCTCATCTATAATGACCTTGACTTGACAACGATATTTTTCCGGAATTGGGCACAATCTACTTTTGAAAGGTGACCAATCCTCGACTTGCATAGAATATTTGAAATTTAATATTTTACCAGGTACTGTATCAAATACTGTTTTGTGCTTCCTTAAAATCTCTTCCAATTGTTTTCTATGTTCACCCCCAAGTTGAATGTCATTGAGCCGCTCCTGTAGTAACTCTTCAAATTGTGCCTCACTGTCATCTCCTTCCGTTAATAAAGACCATATCTCCTGGGATTCACTCTCCTCATCTAGTTCCACAACAGCTCCTTCTATGATGTTATCTTCTGCCTTTCGTATCTCCTCTTCCGTCTCTTCCGATATTGCTTCCAATGCCCAAGAATTTACATCTCTTCCGGTAGTGATTTCATCCGTATGCAATCCCACGTTCTTCAGCTGATCATACTCTCTAAAACTGACTGTATTCTTGTGCAAATCTATCACTGCTTGATAGTCACAAATGAAATTTGCACCATGAATTATATTAAAATTCATCTTTGCCATGATAATGAATGTTTGCCCAAAAGTGTGTTCCAATATGTTCAGCTCTAAGTATGCCTGACGTTTACAAGTGACGGTGCGTTCAGGAATAACACCCCTCACTTTGAGTTGTGGTACGAGAATTACAGGAATATTCTGACTCCGTCCCAACTCTCGAACCAAGGCCTCCGATACCAGACTGATCTGCGACCCCGTATCCAATAAACATCTTATATTAATTCCACCAAGACTCGCGTAAATAATGGGTAACTGCCTAATTTCATCGTTCCGTGGTTTCACCGTCTCCTCCAGGCAGTCTTCTGGCAAAGCAATCCATTCTTGTATGTTCGCTACTATCCATCCATCTTCAACTTCCGACTGTTGCGTTTGTAGACTGTCTTCTTTATCCAAATTTAGCATTTTTTTTAGCTCCATTGCGACTCCCATCATCCTTTTGTCGCCCATGCCCTTGATATTCCTCTTGTCTCAGTAGACTTCCAGCTTCCTCAGTGTGTGTGTCTGGATTCTTCATGTTCCCAATGGCTTTTTCCCATCTTCCTAGCTCTCCACCTTGGCTAGCGTGTAATTCCTCTAGGTAATTTTGTGATTGAGCGTGCCTACCATCCCAGTCATTTCGATAATTACGTGCCTCTCCTTGATTTTGATCTCTCCTTCCTTTCCATCTTTGATTAGCATTGTAATCTCCGTATCTTCCATAAGGCCTCTCATTTCTTCGATTTTCACGCCATTGCTGATACCCTCTATGTTGATATCTATTGTTGCCTTGATATGACCTATTGTTATAGTTATTCTCGTTACGCTGGTATGGTCTGTTTTCTCCTTCTTCCTGGTTTCGCCTAGGTGTGGAGGTGCTTGTATTAGTACCCTGCGTTTTAGTGTTTGCCTGTTTTGGTTTTATGACCTCTGTCGTATTGACTAACTCCAGCTGTCTTCCTCCTCTATAATGATTATGAGATGTAGTCTCATCTATCTGGCGTAATATCTGCTCTGCATGTATGGCCGTACTAACATTCGCTGCGACTAGTACTTGCTGCACGTTGACTGGTAATTGCCGCGCTATAGTCATCACCAGATCCGCTTCATTTAAAGGGTAATCAAGGTCGCGAAATTTTAGCATTTGCATGTTAAAGAAATCTGAGTATTTCGTTTGCTGGGTAGTTTGGTATTTTCTAGAGTAAAGCTCCATCCTTAGACTCTGTTGTAATGCTGGCGACCAGTACTTGCGCAGAAACGCTAATTTGAAATCTGTCATAGTTCCAAATGTATATTTGAAGCTAAAAAACCATGTAAGGACATTTCCTGATAAAAATCTCTCCATCATCCTCAATCTACGTGCTTCAGGTACCCCAGTGTCATTGTAATGATCTTCAATTTCTTTAATAAAGGCTTTAGGTGTCACCCCTGAATTCTCCGTGTATTTCTGCGGTTTATAATCGTTCGAGCGAATTACTTGGATAAGTTGTGTGGGCTGATGACCGTCTTGTGGCGTGGAACTCCTTTCGATATTCTTGCGAAACCCTTCCGTGTTTGTTGTTAATGGGCTCTCTGTCTGAGCTTGACTCCCTGCTGTGCTAGTACCCTCCGGGCTATTTGAGTCATCCTGCTTGTCTTTCAATGTTCCCGTTTTAAATATCGAGGATTGTTCTAACGACCTCAGTTCGGCTTTAATGATCCTGTCTGTTTGTTCTTTAAGTTTACTCTTAATTTCTTGCTCTAATGCTTGAATACGAGTATGATTTTCGCCTACTGTCTTAAGGATGGTTGATCTTTCCTCTTTAGAATCGATATTCATTTTTCGCCTATCTTTCCTTATTTGCTCCTTAATCGTGCTTACTTTCTCCTCAATCTGGCTTTTAGTGTCATCCTGATTGCTTTCTATCTGGCTCAGCCTTTCGTCGATGGTATTCTTTAATTGATTCTGATCCGCTTCTAGGCTTTTCCATTGCTCCGCTGATTTTATTTCGAGACGATCCATATCTTTAATTATGCCGGATATATTTTCATCTACCGCTGATAATTGTTGTTGAATGACCTTGCCGCTCTTTTCCATTTCCTTAAATCGTCCTTCTAACTTATCCTGAGCTATCTTGACCTCGCTTGTATTCATAGTGCACGCTAGTTCAATTTGCTCTAATTTAGCTAACACCGTTTCATCTAGAATGCTAAGTTTTTGATCAAAAATACTTTCCATTTTCTTAATCTGATCTAATTGTTTTTCATTGTTTTTACTAACATCTAGGGCCTGCAATACCATCTGTTGATTAGTGTGATCCTTCATCTATGTGGTTAGCGAAGCTAATTGGTTCGTGTTTTTAACATTCTGCGCCTTAACTGCGAATTTATAGTGTCATTGATTTCATTTTTTAGTAATCTAGCTTGTTCCGCCTGATATTCATTTTGTTCAATCCTACTGTTATTTAATTGTGTCCGCAATGATTCACTTTGTTCGGATAATTTGTTTATGTTCGACCCTGACTATTATGTATCTGAAAACTGTATCATAATGAGACTCATTATAACATTATTTTTCATTATGATACAGTTTCTCCCACCAATCAGAGCTCAAGAAACAGTCGTTTGACCAATTAGATAATTAGATGCGCTGAGTACCACGGCCTTCTAATGTAAATCACACTGCCTTGCCTAGTGTAATAGTAGAGTAATCGAGGTGGCCATGGTCAAATACAAGGCATTCCCTGCGTCTCATGCGCTCTGTTTAGTACATAAAACTGGCGAAATCTCGACAGATATTTATGAATATTTATCTTCGAACATAAAATAGTTATAATAATTATAGTCGAACATAAACAGTCGTATGCAACTCGCCTATAATGGTAATTAAGACACTCGTATGGAAATTATAAAACTCGCATGCGCTCGTTTTATAAAAAATACTCGTGTCTTAATTATAGCCATTATAGGCTCGTTGCATAATGTACTATTATAGACTCACTTTGTTCTAACATAGTATTGTTTAGTGATTCACTTTGTTCTGATAACTTCGCGTTTTTTGCTTCACTTTGTTCTGATAGTTTAGTATTTAATGATTCACTTTGTTCTGATAGTTTAGTATTTAATGATTCACTTTGTTCTGATAGTTTAGTGTTTATTTGTTCAGATAATTTTGTGTTCAGTGATTCACTTTGTTCTGCCAATTTAGTGTCCAACAATTCCTGTGTTCTCCTAGCCTCTCTCTCAATGATTTCTTGAATCTGTTCCACCGTCGCCATGTTATACACTTTATATGAGACATTAGGGAAATGGCATAAAGCAATGCCCCTTGACACATACATACAATCCAATGCACATTTAATTTCTTTACCCTACTCAGTTCATTTATTTTTACATTTACTCCCACTAGTCGATTGCATCTCTGAGTGGTTCTAATTTTACTCAATTTAATTTAAACCCAAACACATATTCAGTCATTAAATTGTTATCCTGATCTGATATTAACACTGACTAATTAACAAAGTATTAATTGTCATTTAAGGCTACCAGCCTCCTAACATTTTCATGAGTTTGACTTTCTAAACAAATCTAGTTTTAACTTTAATCATTGGGCGCCCGGTATCACGTATATTAATTTATTTTAATTCAATAGACAAAAACGTGAACCGTATTTTACATTGCAAACTCCTGATTTTAATTTATATTTCACACATTTGGCGGTATCCTCTTCGCCTCAATTACTTTTAATAAAATATCACTTTCCGGTGATTAAAATACTGTCATATCTGCCTCCACTTGTGGCCTGTCAGTTTTACTCAAATACGCCAACTAAATGTGTTCCAGCAGCGAACCAGCAACAAATTACACCTTCATTGTTGCGTCAGTTTGAAAACCCAACCACGCTTACATTGACATGTGCAACTTCTCTGCCGTTACACCACAGTGAACCGCCCCACGCTTGGCCGCGCCAGTTTACGTCCTATGAACCCTTCAGAATAGCAGTGTTTTTATGCAAGAATCTTGATCAAGGGGTCGCGCTCAGTTCCTAGTGTGATGTTTACGTTCGCCAAACAACATGCTCTACTGAGGTAAGGGTCATAGGATGAAAACTATAATTAAGAAAGAAAGGTGACAAGACGTAGAATAATAACATGATTTAATGACTAATAGTGCATAAAGAGAATATATAAAAAAATCCTCCCTGAATTTTCCCATGACAGGAATATCTATCAATGTTGAGGAGTCAGACGGATCTCCCCTTTATAAAAATGTGGATCCTGGTTCCACTTACTTGCATTTGGATTTTATGTACGGGTAATGACTAACTACGAGGAATGAGTATTTTGGATGACTGTTCGTTTACAGCGGGCTAACAGCCACGATGCTTACGAACAATCATCTCGTAAATCAACGTTTACGGATATGGGACTTGACATTAATAAAAACCCTTAAAAATTTAATGCTGACACACACACTAAAAAATCTACTATTTACTGGAATCTCCCTCGAGACCCTCCATTAGGGCGATGACACACTTGACAAAATGAGCTGCCAACTCCGGCCAATTGCTCAATACACAAACAAGGAAAATACAGCATCGCATGTGACTTCACGGGTCACTGATGTGAAAATATAAACATGGACTAAAACCAACAACAACAAAAGCCTGACCGGCTGAGATTTACTTTATATGAACAAAACTGCATGTTAAACTAACGCTTCGGAGATTATCGTGGTTCGTAGGCAACTCCCATTTATTTAAACAATTTTTATCATTGATCAGTTCTTAATTCTGTATTTCAAGTAATTACGGAGTCAACAAGCACTCCCCACTAATGACCTCGCTTGCAACCTTCAGTCCGCCTTGTGAAACAGCTCCCCCTTCCTCAATACTTGTCATTGCCCCAACTCTAGTGTGTAAAAATAACTGACCAGCTGTGCCGTTATCTCAAAGAATCAACAGCAACAAATCTCAACCACCTAAACATATGGTCAGACATTAATCAAAATAGCCACATATGTCCTCGCAAGGTAACAATATGGACCTGGCACCAAGCTGACAGAAATCAGTCTACGCTGAAATTCCCGCTTGTAATGACCACAAAATACACACACTCACACTTCTGGGAATGACATGACGTTTTTCACACAGGTCGGCTGAATGGATGCTCACAAACTGTTTAAAAATATTAAAACCTACGATAGAGCTGACTGCTCTTCGTCACAAATCACATTGCTCCAAAGGCAATAATCTCACTGAATCTGATCAATAATAAACCTTAAAAAGATTAATTACCCTCCAATCTACTGTATAATTATTTTACTTCAGTCCTACTTCTGAAACACAACATATCTCCGAGAGACGTTTTTAACCGCATTGCGTAACATATGCAAACACGGTCGTCCACATAGCTACGTTAGTTAAAACAACAAACAAACAAGAACCTTCTACTAATAACATTTATGCGAGCTGCTTCCATGCAAAAGGTGTGTCAGACCAAAACTAAATATACTACGTTAGTCAACACAAGCAAAATATTTACAAAAATATGTCCCATATACCATAAGTTAATTTATCAGATAATAAGAATATTATTTTGTACTCATCCTCGGCCAGTCACCCGTCAAAGGACATCCGCTGCCATCTCCCAACTGAATGCTTCTTAGCTCATCTCAACCATCTGGACGGAGTGTTGATAGTTCCAAACTTCTTCCAGGATAAGCGATGTCATCTCTCGTGCTGATTCAAAAAGTTAGATTATTATACACTCGATATCTGACTACTAAATTCGCCGTTTCAGGTACTACTTTCCCCGGAACAGTCTGTTGGCGAATTGTCGAAGATACTGCCCCTACAAAATATAGTACTGTGACTATCTATCACTGAATTTAACACATTTATTAATAATTTCTGTGTCCTCATGACACGCAAAAGTATAAGTGCTTGTGTCTTCGACACACAAAAGTATAATAGCCTGTGTCCACTGACATACAAAATATAATGATAAACTTGTGTCCTCGACACACCGCAGTATAATAAACAATGTCTTGGCTCTTCATGCCACTTATAAATGAACCGGCCCTAGGTATTGATAGAGGGGGAAATTATATAAAATTTTCTCAAAATATTAGTGGTACAGGAATGAAATAAATATCACTGAACTCGTAAAATTGCGCAGGTCAAGAATATGCCCATTAATCCTAGAATCGATCGTAGAGATGTTGTCTAGCCGATCTCCCGCGTTAATGCTAGCCATCGCGTGCCCAAGCTAGACTTGCCGCGCTGGTAAGCATTCATCTCCCATTGGTTCCACATTTTCAATAACTTGGCGGTTTTTATCAGACCTTGGCCTCGTAGGAGTGTCTAGTATTTTCATCAGCCACTCACGTTACTGCATCATATTTTTTCTAGGCGCGAATATTACAATGAACATGCCATAAGCGTGTCTGACTGCGCGTCCTTTCTATATTGAGGTAGCCACCACCTGTCCTTCTGAAACATTGCTAGGGTCTATCTTTCCACAATCCTAAGTATTTAGCCTTTTGTCAAACTGCTGCAGGTATGTCCCCATTGTCTCCAACCAATGCTTGAAATTTCCTCATCTCCGTCTGGCTATTTTCATGATGCTGGTGGAAATATTTATTAATTGAAGAAATAAAACATAGAATCATTTATCCATCAGAGGGTAAAGGGTTCAGTAGATGAAACGCAATACACGTCACATAAAAACTGACCCTCTACGTTGTGTGGGGCCCCCATACACAGGAAGACCTCTATCATAAATTATAAAAGCTTGTGGTGCATGAAAATTCAGGTTCTTTAGTCTCAAATGGCCCAATTCCTAAAAGCCGCAAAAAATGCTGATTCAATTCAGGAATTTTTGAAAATAATGTTGTTGTTTGGAGATATAATAGACCTTCTGTACTATATGTCGCACGTGAAACTTGCATGAAAAAATCCTAGGTTACCCCTTGACCCCCATAATTGCATTGATGAATTATACAGTCTTCGTTGGTTCCTTGATAACCTTATATTTGCAAATTTTCACAGAAATGTAATAAATGTAATACATTGCTTCTTACTGAAATAGATGGAAAGTTGGATGCCACCCCTTGAGATAATGTTGTCATAGTTACCGATTTGCATTCTTCCATTAGTTTGTTAAATTAAATTTAATTAGTTTTCTGAGAATGTTTCAGAAAATGTTGGTTTTAGAGCCTTATAATGTAGTTTCCGAGGACCCTCGAGTTTTATTTCTCGCACCGAAGGGCTTTGTCTCGTCGTTGTACGCCATAATATAATACTAATAACAATAATAATATAATATAGGGATAGGAATATAATAGATCTGCCATACCACACCCGCAGGTGTAAATCGCGCGAAAAATTCTAGACTACCCCTTGACCCCCTTAAGCGCATTTTACGTATTGATGAAATTTGCAGTTTAATTTGGTTCCATAATAACCATCTAGCCGTTTGCAAACTTTCACACTAATGTAATTAATGGAATTGCATTGCGTCTTACAGCAATAGATGGACCTCTGAGAATCTGTTGCCATGGTTATCGGCTTGCATTCGTTCATTAGTTTATTAAATTAAATTAGTTTTCTGGGAATATCTCAAAAACGGTTGGACGTAGGAACTTAAAATGTGTTTTTAGGGCCCCCGAGTTTTGTCTCTAACATTGAGGGGCTGAAAATGAGCTTTGTCTCGTCCTTCTACTCCTATTTCAGCATGTATTTTAAGGGGGTATGCCCCCTTTTATGATAGGAACAGAGAAGAGTTACATCAATGATTAGTGTCGTGCCTCTGATGGGTATTTGTACCAAATTTTACGTTGATACACCCAGCCGTTCTCGATTTATAAGGGAACAAAGTTGTCCACAGACAAGCAAACAGACAGACAAAAAATATTTTCGCGCCCATCCGTCATAAAATAGTATGAAACGCGTAAATGACTCAAATTTCCGTAGAAATTCAGAAAAAAACAGACAAACATTCATTTTTATATATGTAGAGATATACTGCACCGCTCAGTGTTGACCGTGTTTTATTGCACAAATTATGTTTTACTCGCTAACCGTTGGAGATACGCGAAAAGTGATAAGGACCTTTTGGATAGAGAATTGAATGTTAAAGCTCATGTATGCCATCAAAAGGTCGCTATTTCTTAGCGTTCTCTTTTTATTTGATAAGGAAATATGAAGTTTTGATTAATGTGTGTAGTGACGTCACTAAAATGGTCGCCATTTGTTAATAGTGCAAAATATCGAAATAAAACGTATCCTATATGTAAACCTGGTAAATCAGCTACATCCATGCAAAATTTCATTTAAATTGGACCAGTGGTTCTTGCGTTATTGAGTAGCACACAGACAGACAGAAAGACAGACACACACCATCTCATTTTTATATATTAGTATAGCAGAAGTACCCGTCCTTCGAACGGTGTTATATATTAACACCAGACATTATCAATTGAGCTACTGTTGCAATGGTTAGCGGTTTTCTTTCCTGCATAAGTTTATCAGAACGAAGTTAGTTTTCTGGGAATATCACACACACTGTTAATTTAAGGGCCTTAAAATGTGGTTTTCGGAGACCCCTTATAGACTCTCGTATTTTGTGTCTCACATTGTGAAGCGCAACATATGCTTTGATCGTCCTTCTAGGATAATTTTTATATTTCGCCTATTTTAGCATATATTTTGAGAAGTTTCCCCCTATATCCACCCTTCTACTGTATGAAAAGTACGGTGAGGAGTTTAATAAATGATTGGTGTATTAACTCATGTTTACCATACCTAATTTTACGATGCACCACGGATCCGAACACGATTTATAGGCGTACATAAAGATACACAGAAAGACAGACAGACAATTCTATTGTCTACAACATATCACCCAGATATCCAAATATGGGTTATCTACCATACAGTATCAAACAAAATCATCCTTACGATGAACTCGTATGTCGACAAAAAAAAAAAGATTAGTTAAAATTTGCTCTCAAACTAAATTCACCTAACGTGTACTTCTTGACGTGAAATAGAATTGAAAGCCTTGTAGACGAAACGCAATACACCTCACATAAAAAATGACCCTCTACTTTGTGTTAGGTCCCCATACACAGGAAGACCTCTTTCATAAATTATAAAGGCTTGTGGTGCATGAGAATTCAGGTTCTTTAGTCTCAAATGGCCCAAATTCCTAAAAGCCGCAAAAAATGCTGATTCAATTCAGGAATTTTTGAAAATAATGTTGCTGCTTGGAGATATAAAGGAAGATTGTAGTTTTACGTGACCATTAATCGCGAGATCATAAGCCACGGGACCTCCATTTTACGTGGAATATGAACCACAGGGCATGACATTTCACTTTGAAAATGTTTGGAGATATAATAGACCTTCTGTACTATATGTCGCACGTGAAAATTGCATGAAAAAAATCTAGGTTACCCCTTGACCCCCTTAATTGCATTGATGAATTATACAGTCTACGTTGGTTCCGTGATAACCGTATAGCCATTTGCAAACTTTCACAGAAATGTAATAAATGGAGTGACATTACTTCTTACAGAAATAGATGGAAAGTTGGATGCCACCCCTTGAGATAATGTTGTCATGGTTACCGATTTCCATTCCTTCATTAGTTTGTTAAATTAAATTAAATTATTTTTCTGGGAATATTTCAGATATTTTTGGTTTTAGGGCCTTATAATGTAGTTTTCGAGGACCCTTTAGGGCCCCCAAGTTTTGTTTCTGGCACCGAGGGGCTTTGTCTCCTCGTTGTACGCCATAATATAATAATAATAATATAATATAGGGATAGGAATATAATAGAACTGCCGTACCACACCCGGAGGTGTAAATCGCGTGAAAAAATTCTAGTGTACCCCATGACTCCCTTAAGCGCATGATACGTATTGATGAATTTTACAGCTTAATTTGGTTCCGTGATAACCTTCTAGCCGTTTGCAAACTTTCACACCAATGTAATTAATGGAATTGCATTGCGTCTTACAGCAATAGATGGACCTCTGAGAATCTGTTGCCATGGTTTCCGGCTTGTATTCGTTCATTAGTTTATTAAATGAAATTTAGTTTTCTGGGAATATCTCAAAAGCGGTTGGTTTTAGGGCCTTAAAATGTGGATTTCGGGGACCCTTTAGGGCCCCCGAGTTTTGTCTCTCACATCGAGGGGCTGAAAATGATCTTTGTCTCGTCCTTCTACTCCTATTTCAGCATGCATTTTAAGGGGGTAGGCCCCCTTTTATGAGAGGTACGGAGAAGGGTTACATCAATGATTAGTGCCGTGCCTCTGATGGATATCTGTACCAAATTTTACGTTGATACACCCAGCCGTTCTCGAGTTATAAGGGAACAAAGTTGTCCACAGACAAGCAAACAGACAGACAAAAAATATTTTTTCGCGCGCATCTATCATAAGACAGTCTGAAACGTGTAAATAACTCAAATTTCCGTAGAAATTCAGAAAAAAAAACAGACAAATTTTATTTTTTATATATGTAGAGATATACTGCACCGCTCGGTGTTGACCGTGTTTTATTGCACAAATTTAGGTTTTACTCGTTAACCGTCGGAGATACACGAAAAGTGATAAGAACCTTTTGGATAGAAAATTAAATGCTAAAGCTCGTGTATACCATCAAAAGTTTGCTATTTCTTAGCGTTCTCTTTTTATTTGAAATGGAAATATGACATTTTGAAACCAAAGGGTGTAATGACGTCACAAAAGTAGGTTTTACTCGCTAACCGTTGGTGATACACGAAAAGTGATAAGGACCTTTCGGATAGGAAATTACATTTCAAAGCTCGTATGTGCCATCAAAGGTTTGCTATTTCCTACCGTTCTCTTTTTATTTGATATGGAAATAAGAAATTTTGAAACCAAAGGGTGTAGTGACGTCACTAAAATGGTCGCCATTTCTTAATAGTGCAAAATATCGAAATTAAAAGTATCCTATATGTAAACCTGGTATTTCAGCTACATCCATGCAAAATTTCATTTTAATCGGACCAGTGGTTCTTGCGTTATTAGGTAACAGACAGACAGACAGACAGAAAGACAGACACACACCATCTCATTTTTATATATTAGTATGATAAAGTGACTACTACAATGTCTGTATATTAAGTTTGAAATTGTTGCCCTATACTTAATCACAATAAAGGCCATGTCTATTTAATTGTCGGAATAATTTTTTCCAAGTATCACAGCTTAATTAAACCTCGGGGCAGATGATCTCACTGTTCCGCCCCTTCAAGCAGCAATAATTAACTAATTGAACCTCAAACTAGTGTACTTTGAAAGCAGAGACATTACTTGAACAAAGAGGAATAGCTCAGAACTTCCCCAGACAAAACAAACAAAGTAGGGACAAACAGTATTTTCTGCATTAGCTGTGCTTGTCCGCTGACTGTAAGTGGACGCTCGCGCTACGCATGACATAGCGGGACGAATTCCATTTGCAACTCAAAATTGTCATAGTGCTACAATCTTCAACGAATACATAACTATTGGGGAAGAATATCGAGAGCACAAGAGACATCAACCAAGAGATAACACAGGCAATGAAAATTGTTTACAGTTGCGTCAACTCGTAGGGGAAAGTGAGGTATATAACCGGGTAGTCGGGTTCAGGGGCGCACCCAGACTTTTGGTTTGGAGGGGGCTTTCCTCAATAACATGATTTCAGCTATGGAAAGAGAATGTGTCCATTTTAGTCTTGTATGTAAATATGTATATTTGAGATCATATGCATAAAAAGATATTCTATAAGATCAAACATACTGTAGAAAGCTCTGTTAAAACCAATACAAAATATGCTATTGGACTGAAGATTATTTAAACAAAATGTGCATTGGTTTTATACAAATTTTAGTTACAGTACCATTCAGCTAAGGTTATACAAGTAATAAAAAGGAACTGCATGATTTTTTATCAAGAATTAACTTTTGATCACGATCAGAGTGATAACGACTGGATTGCTCTGCTCACTATTATCATAACTATACCAGGTGGCCCGTTTCCCCCGTGCAATCTAGTTTTAGATGTTCCGCATACATTAATGCTGTATGGGATGCCTAATAACTGATTTCCACCGGGGTCACAGTGCATGCTGGCCGATACGTCAGAATACGAAGGAATAACAACCGGACAGCCGCTAGCTGCATGTTCCTCGGCTCTACCCGTCTAATGCACCCCATTGCCTTTTCGATCCTCGCATTTGAGAGCGCAATAGACTCATAAAATGTGGTAGAACGATACGACAGTTGCTGGCAACATATTGACAATGGCTGGTATATTCAGCATCGATGAGTACACGGACATTATACTAATAAATGGAGAACCTGGTCGTAATGCCGTTGAAGCTCGTAGACGGTATGCACTGGTGTTTCCAGAAAGACGCCTGCTGTCTCGACAAGTATTTTGCCGAACAGAGATGCAATTACAAACGAATGGAATGTTCCAGGACTCGACCCGTCTGCGGTAATGCTGAAGTTGTACGGAATGTACAAGAGTACTTCGAACGGAATCCTACACACGGTCAGTTACACTTCACCTTACTGAGCTACTGCTGATAATAGTAGTAATAATAATAATAATAATAATAATTTGAATTTTGTATTAGAATGTATGTATTAATTACTATTGATAATACATTTGTGATATGACTCAGGAATCTGAAGGCAATATCAGTAGAGATTATCTGTGAGACATTAATTATTTTTCACAGCATTATACAGTTTGTATTTCAATACAAGAGTGCATACAATAATACATTTATGTTATAAATTGTTTATTTAGGTAATAATTTTTTTATGCGACGTATAGCTAGTTGTTTGCTGTTCATGTTGGACAATCGAGGTAGTAGTTCATTAAATAGTGCTGGAGCAAGATAATTTAGTCTCTTGAAACCATAATAATAATAATAATAATACGAACCATCTATGTTACAATGTGCACATATTTATTGTTGCTTAGGGCAAAGAGAAGCTGCAAGGAAGCTAAGAGAGCCACGAACTTCAATACAGAGGATCCTGAAGGAGCGAAAATGGCATCCGTATAAGCCGCACCTATACCAACAACTGTATGGAAATGATTTCGATCACAGGGTAGCCTATTGCAGAAGAATGGCCGCTGCATTACAACAAGATCCACATTTCGCCAGGAATATTCTGTGGAGTGATGAATGCTATTTCGCCAATGATGCCAACGTCAATACTCACAATCTTCATTAATGGGCTCCAGTGAACCCGCTCTGGGTTCGAGCACAGCATGTTCAGATCCACTGGGGAGTTAATGTGTGGTGTGGTATTCTGGGAGACTACATAATTGGGCCTGTTTTATAGCCCCCAGACTCACAGCTAGGAATTATCTTGAATTTCTACAAACCAACTTGACTCTGGAAAACCTTCTAGAAGATATTCCACTCCAGGTTGTATTACAACATTGGTACCAGCATGATGGTGCTCCACCTCACACCTTCCGAGCCGTTACGGAATATCTAAATGCACGATACCCTGAACGGTGGATAGGTCGTGGAGGCCTTGGCAGTGGCCAGCACGATCGCCTGTTCTAACCCCTCTGGACTTCTTTCTGTGGGGCCATATAAAATCAAAAGTCTACGAAACGGCGCCAGAAAATGTTGATCAATTAAAACAACGTATTGGTGAGGCCTGTGCTGCAGTGACACCTGAAATGTTACGGCGTGTCTATGCAGACACTGCGAGACGTGTTCAGCATTGTATTCGCCACCAGGGACATGTC
Source organism: Meconema thalassinum (assembly GCA_946902985.2). Lineage (NCBI taxonomy): Eukaryota > Metazoa > Arthropoda > Insecta > Orthoptera > Tettigoniidae > Meconema > Meconema thalassinum. The sequence continues at coordinate 793,735,218 of OX336390.1, forward strand.
TTTGAGCATATTCATTATGAATAGCTGTCCAAGTGTGACATTTTAATTTATTTTATTTTCTAAGCTTTGATGCAATAATATGTGAGTTTTTGTCCACATAGTGTAACGGGACTTTTGGTTGTGTATGTTAATTTGGAACAATATATAAGACCAAAACCTGCCAGATTATTAATTTCTGTATTCAATTTTTACCTGACTTACCATTTGATGATATGACCCATCAGTGGTCACCGGATCCGAAGTAATATGTAAGAGTGTTGGGCGCCAAGGGTTCGATCTGAGACCGATAACCCAATTAATCATAAATAACTTTACGTCCTAGCTCAGGTAGAACACTAACCAGACTCCATCGACTCAAGTCGTGGTATGACTTAGTCATTAACCTGAATAACATTTGCTTCTGGGAAAAGAGGATGGATTATATATATTTCTATCATCTAGAAAGGAGACAGACTGCATTTACTTTAAATAAAAATTTAATGGCATCAAAAACACACAAATTAGCAAAATGCATAAATTAATGACTTAACGTAGAAAGTAAACAAAAGAATTTAAGACAGACTCAAAGTTGCAAGAAAATTTTAATTTAATTTAATTTAATTTAATCTAGATCTGAATTTAATAATTTAGGTTGATTTATTCAAGAGTGAAGAAAGAGAGCTTGTGCATAAAGTCAATGAGCTTACCAAACGATGAATCGGCTTTATGGAAGAGTCTCTCCCTGAGAGAATGCTGCTGTTGTTGACGGTAGAAGTACATCTTCACACGTGGAATTTATTTTAAATAACAGGCTACTATTAATTCTGAGGTATTTAGATTACTCAGAATGAATAATGGTGGTGGATTGTAAGTCCCTTAACCACTCTTATGATGTTAGCGCATGACACTGCCAACACCATAATGTATCGGACTGGCATACGTCCTGAATACAACTCCTGCAATACTGTTCTCCTGCGACTGTCCTCAACCAAGTCTCGTTGAGTTGTCCACTCTTCACATAAAGGAGTCTCGTCCCAAGTCGCTCCACGACCGTCTGTATTGTTCAGGCCACCTCTTTCCACTCCCCTATCCTCGTCATTCGCCGCACCCTTACTCATTACCGTGGGCTTGGCTCCCGGCTTTTGTTGAGTAGGTACGCAGGTAAGTTATTACATCACCTCGTGCTGTTCTGGTAGAAGACGTAAGCTCTAGTAATGACCCAATGTGCTCAAGCGCTAGCTAATTACAAAAGAACAGCCTCTGACTTCTGTCAACTTAATACCATAAGAAAACCTAATCTATTAATTGGAATAAATGTTTAAAATTTAAAATAAAATACATGATAATACATTTTATGGACTACACCTACACTTAATAACTTGTGGCTAATTAATTGCCGAAATAACACATGATATGGGTAACAAATGTTAAATTTTGACACAACGTCAGTGGCGTAATCGTACCCTTCAAAATAAGGTTACATTCGTCCCGGAAAATCACGCAGACTAATGTTTACTATATTCCGCGTGATCTTCCTAAGACACGTGTAAATTAACATAGAACCCTAATACAACATAATACACATAATACATTACCCTTATAGACATTTATATATACAATCAACATTTCTTCTTTTGGTTTAACACCAATGTTTTTGCTTAGGCTATTATGTCTCAATCGCATATTGCTTATTGTTTTATTTTTATTGTCCTGCGGTCATTACCGCTCATTGTTTATTTTACCTATATGTGTAAGAAAAAAGACATATATGTGTTCTATTATTTGCCCTTTGTCACATTTTCTTATTTCAAATCACATGAGTTCACTTTGTGATCTGCAGTTTGATTTCCCAAACCACCTTGTATTGCAAGTTCGTTGATTTTGGAATTCCCATTTTGAGTGCTTTGTGTAAGGTCAAACGCACACACGATCACTAGTAATTTGGTTGTGCTATATGACTCTATCACCCAAACTCTCTCTCATATGTCATTACGTGTATATCACTGAAAAAAGAAGAACAACACTAGAAATACATACAATCCATCATATTTCTGTCCTGTTTGTCCCTTTAGATATAACTCCCTTTAAGTACCAAACTCCATACCAGTTCTCCCTTCATCTCGATTCCCTCTCCTCTTTAACAATTAATCTCACACAGATCAATGATACTGACTACATCTGATACCTCATAAATACTTTGGTATTTACCATTTTTGAATTACCTGCTCAACAGCTACAATATCTGCAATATTGCCTATTTCTGGGTCGCTTAAGATATATACTTCCTAAGGCTATTTATGTTGTACGTGCCGTACAATCGAGTTGACGTATCGTCTTCTAGTACATAGGCAGTATTGCCTATACGTTTGGTAACAGTGTAAGGGCCTTCATATAAAAAAAGAACTTGCTCATCACTTTCTCTAATTTACTCGACTGCTTCGGTACTCTTAACAGGACTCTGTCTCCCGGATTGAATAGGTCGAATTTCGTTTGCTTTTTTTGGCGAAATCATTTTGCAGCTGACTTTGATAAATTATGTTTCGCCAACTGGACAATGTAATCCATCCCTGGTTGTTTCCCCTCATTTAAGCCCAATACTCTAGATAGTTCATTCTGTGGTCTTTTACCGAAGTGAACTTCGTACGGCGTCATCTTCGTGCTCTCGTGCTGGACAGAATTCAGCCAAGTCTCGACTTTGGGAAGATGTCCAACCCAAGCCGAATGTTTGTCATTCACCAGAGTGCGAAAAAGACGAGCCACTTCCCTTAACGGTCGCTCTGCAGAATTTCCTTGGGGGTATCTTACAGAGGAATGAACCTGTGTGATACCAGCTTCCTGCATACTGGTTCTCCATTTCTTTGCAGTGAACTGTGGTCCACTGTCAGATAATATCCTGAGCGGAACGCCAAACTCGGGTATATACTTGTTAATGATCAGTCGGCTACATGCGAGTCCCGTGGCTTTCCTTAGCGCATACAGTTTGATGTATTTACTGAATGCATCAATAACTATGAATATATATTCGTAGCCGTACTGACCTCGAATGACTGGGCCAAATAGGTCCACACACAGTAGTTCGCCGGGACTACTTGTGAGAACTGCCTGTCTTTCTCCAACTAGATATCTTACTGGATACTTGCTCCTCTGACATGTGTCACACTTAGCTATGGTTTTTCTAATGTCCCTTCCCATTTTCTCCCAGATAAAGCCATGAGCAATTTCATAAAGTACTTTGCTGGCTCCAAAGTGTCCCAGCTCCTTATGCATAAACCATATTAATTCCTCCCTCAAAGTGCCCGGTATGCATATTGCCCAGCGATCCTTCCTACATCTTCTTGCGAGAAGGCCGTCCTGCATTTCATATGCGAACCTTCCCACTTTCACTATGTCTGAGTTGCCCCCTTCCAACCTTGCGAGTGCCTCACCCAAGATTACATCATCACGCTGTTCCACTAGCATGTCTTTCAGTTTCTGTAACGATGCCTTATTGCCTTGATCTACACAAGCGCACAATAAAATCCCTTCTTCTGCTTTAATAATAGAATTATCTCTGCTTAGACTGGAGTCACGTGATAACATGTCGGCTAGGATATTATCTTTACCCTTAATGTGCATAACTGTGAAGTCATAGTCTTGTAATGCTAGAATCCAACGGCTTACTCTATTCGAACTTAATTTGCATGTTTTCATGTACAACAATGCGTGGTGATCTGTGTGGATCTCAAATTTACTTCCGAGTAGATACATGCGGAATTTCCCTAAACTAAATACAATCCCAAGTAGCTCTAATTCTGTGATGGTGTAGCGTTTCTCAGCGGCAGAAAGTCCACGCGAGGCTAAGGATACAATCCGTAAATTTCACTCCGTATCTCTCTGGCACAAGACTCCTGCTATACCAATATGTGAGGCATCTGTCATCACCACATTCCTGGCCTCTTATTGGATATTTTAAAACAACTGCTTGTTCAAAACCTCGTTTCAGAGCTTGGAATGCCTCGTCATGAGTCACATCCCATCTCCATCTGCTTCCTTGCTTTAAGAGGTCCCTGAATGGTTCTACTAACTTAGAATATTTTAACACAAATCGTCTAAAAAAATTACAGATTCCTAAATACGTCTTCAGCTGTTTAACATTTTGTGGCGCACTTGCATCGAGGATTTTGTTGATCCGACTTTCTTCTGGAGTTACCCCTGAACGTGACACACTATGACCCAGGAAAGTTACTTGTGACTTACAAAATGTAGATTTTGACAATTTCAGGGTGAACCCTGCTTTATCTAGTCTCTTAAAAACCGTGTCCAAGTGAACCAAATGCTCTTGAAAAGTACGCGAACTAATTACAAGATCATCAATATATATAGTTACATAATCACCCGTGTTATCACCTAAAGCTATGTTCAGTGCTCTTATCAGCGCTGCTGAACTGCTCTTTAATCCATAGGGTACCCTGCAAAATTGGTACAGATTGTACTGATGACTAAATGCGGTAAAGGCTCTATCTTCAACTTTAAGAGGAACTTGCCAGAAACTGGAACTTACATCAACACACGTAAAAAATTGTTTTCCCTCAAAAGTTTGCATTAACTCCTCTATAGGCATAGATTTTAATTGGTCTGATGAAATGTGTGCATTAACCAAACGCGCGTCTAAACATATCCTGACTTTTCCATCTGCCTTAGGTACTGTTATAAGTGAATTTACATAGGGACTGTTAGAATACTCAATTATACCGTCCTGAAGCATCTGATTGATCTGACTTTCTACGGCTTTCTGATAGACAAAAGGCACAGGATAGCGGTGACCGGTAAATACCGAATTGTCAACAACGTTCAATGAGTGGACATAACAATTGGCTCCACCAATTCGATCTTCAAATACCCTACTATTATTTGACAATACATCGTAGAGAAGCATACACTTATCTTCCTCTACATCTCCAAGGAACGCAGCTTCACGTAACGAGTCATCTAGACTGTCGTTCGTAACCACACTGCCTACAAAAGTTACTGACTCTTGCTCTATAGCTTGAGACATCTCATTTAACGTACACATCACTCCTATTACACTACTCCTATATTGTTCACTGAACGGTATCACCACTTCAGCACCACCAAATTTAAATGTAATACAACACTCTTCATAACATATGTTTCCTGACACCCTAGTCAGCCAATCAGAACCCATAATTACGTCGTACACTAGATTTGGAATTACAAGGCACACTTGCTTCTCTACGTGACTGTTTATATTTATCTCTATTAACACCTGTTTTGATATAATTTTAGACTTCCTACCCACGGCTGTGATTACAAAAGTACTCTTAATTGGCAATTCTTCAAAGTTTACCCCAGTTCCCTTTTATTTATCATAATAAGCATTGCTTATGCAGCTCCTTACACAGCCACTGTCTATTAACACATTGGTACACGTCCCGGACACGTGTAGCTTAATGATCGGACTTACATTACCCGCCACTGGTAATATTGCTTCGTCACATAGTTCTCTTAACAATTCATTCCTTACGTTTAGGTCATAGTGTTCCTGTATCAGGGTTAAAACAGCGCACGTTGCAGACTGAGATCCTGACCTTATGATGCAGTCTGGCTCGCGTTTAAATTACTATTATTGTCTCTACCTTAACTAGTGGTCGCAACGCTGGTCTGGCTATTACTATTCACATTCTGTTGGTTACTATTTTCATTATTACCTATGGGATTACCTCTCCCATATCCTCGGTTCTGATTAACATTAGGGTTATTACCGTAGTTACCCTGTCCGTGTCCGTTGCGTCCATCATTACCCCTACCTTGATTTCCTCGCGAATCATAATTCTTGCCTTGCGAGTAGTTATTCCTATTTTGATAGGGCGTCACAAAATTATTACCCCGGTTTTGGTAATTGTTTCCTCTCTGACCCCTATTTTGATAATTGCCTCCTTCGCCACTGTTTCCCTGCGTTCCTTGATTTCTTGCATCCTGAGCCTGATTGTTATAATTACCCTGGTTTCTAGTGACTGTTTCTTCACTTGAACCTTTCCCTAGCGCATCAAAGGTACCTAGTAGGTTCTCTACTTGCGTGACAGTTTTTTACATTTTGTATGCATGCCGCCTCTTTGATTCGGTAAGGGAATTGCCTTAACAGGAGCCTTACCACATCTTTTTCCTCTCTCAGTCCATCCAAGTATTTACAAACCAACACTTGCCCCAGGAAATACTCCGTCATATTGAGATTACCCCTTGCGTTGTATTTTCCGCACACGATTCCCTCACGATACCGTGATTGTATGCTCTCACTCCAAAACTTATCACAAAATTTATGTCTGAAGTCTGTGATATCTTCAAAACCGTCCCTATAAACTGCAAACCAGTTTTTGGTTTCCTCTACGAAGGCCTGTTCTAATATTTCAACAACATTACACTATTCGATGTTTCCGTCCTCCAATCTTTCTCTAAACCTCACTTCAATAGTATTTAGAAACTCCATGGGGCATCCTTGCCGATTCCTAAATTTCCCTAACTCTATTTCTTTATGCGTACTATTCATATATGTCGTTCGACTCTGACCTTCTTCTTGTCTTAATCTAGACTTTAATTTATTTTCAAGCTCGACAATTTTCTCCTCTGCTCGTTTTTCCATACTAATAACTTTTGCGTTTATGCTCCCATTTGTTGCTTCAACTTTATCATTCAGCCTATCCTGTGTTTCTTGAATTTTACTTATACTTTCCTTACTCTGTTTCTTCAAATTTTCAACTTCTTTACTAATTTCTGCTTGAACCTTATCGATTTTGCCCCCCAGCTGTTCTTTAATTTCCTTCGTTACTCCCTGAATCGTTTTAATTTCTCCCCCAGCTGTTCTTTAACCTCCATAGCTGTACTCTGAACTTTTTCAATTTCTCCTCCCAATTGTTTCTTAATTTGCTTCGTCTCTAGCTGTATTGACTCTTTAGATTCCTCAGCTTGCTTACTTATTTTACTCTCAAGTTCATCTTGCACCCTCCTCAATCTACTCTCCATGTCAGCAAGGATTTCTTTCGTCTTCTCTTCCATCACATCCCTGATTTCACCCTTTATTTGCTCAAATCTCTTATCCATCTCCTTACTGTTTTGATCCAATTTACTATTAAGTTCTTTATTACTTTCTTTAATTTCCCTACTCTTTTCCTCCAATTTATCATTTAGTTTACTACTAATTTCTTTACTGTTTTGATCAAATTTCGTATTTAATACCTGTATAAGACTCGCAAACATGCTCTTCATATCTCCCGGACTTTCTTTCTCACTATCATTACTGGGATTTACCTCCGGCATCATCCCTGTGCTACTTTCCACTTCCTCTACTAACTTACTACGCGCTTCTTCATCTTTCTCCTTCATCAACTTACTCCCTAGCTGTTTTTGATTACGTAGTAACAAATCATCTTCTGAATCGCTCATTCTGACTCACGTTGATATATAAAATCCCCCAAAATGCAGGTACAGAAATATGTCACTTTTCCCTCCACAAATGTTATCAGGTTTTCGTCCCACGTTTACGGCGACAATGTAACGGTACTTTGGTTGTGTTTGTTAATTTGGAACAATATATAAGACCAAAACCTGCCAGATTATTAATTTCTGTATTCAATTTTTACCTGACTTACCATTTGATGATATGACCCATCAGTGGTCACCGGATCCGAAGTAATACGTAAGAGTGTTGGGCGCCAAGGGTTCGATCTGAGACCGATAACCCAATTAATCATAAATAACTTTACGTCCTAGCTCAGGTAGAACACTAACCAGACCCCATCGACTCAAGTCGTGGTATGACTTAGTCATTAATCTGAATAACATTTGCTTCTGGGAAAAGAGGATGGCTTATATATATTTCTATCATCTAGAAAGGAGACAGACTGCATTTACTTTAAATAAAAAATTAATGGCATCAAAAACAAACAAATTAGCAAAATGCATAAATTAATGACTTAACGTAGAAAGTAAACAAAAGAATTTAAGACAGACTCAAAGTTGCAAGAAAATTTTAATTTAATTTAATTTAATTTAATCTAGATCTGAATTTAATAATTTAGGTTGATTTATTCAAGAGTGAAGAAAGAGAGCTTGTGCATAAAGTCAATGAGCTTACCAAACGATGAATCGGCTTTATGGAAGAGTCTCTCCCTGAGAGAATGCTGCTGTTGTTGACGGTAGAAGTACATCTTCACACGTGGAATTTATTTTAAATAACAGGCTACTATTAATTCTGAGGTATTTAGATTACTCAGAATGAATAATGGTGGTGGATTGTAAGTCCCTTAACCACTCTTATGATATTAGCGCATGACACTGCCAACACCATAATGTATCGGACTGGCATACGTCCTGAATACAACTCCTGCAATACTGTTCTCCTGCGACTGTCCTCAAGCAAGTCTCGTTGAGTTGTCCACTCTTCACATAAAGGAGTCTCGTCCCAAGTCACTCCGCGACCGTCTGTATTGTTCAGGCCACTTCTTTCCACTCCCCTATCCTCGTCATTCGCCGCACCCTTACTCATTACCGTGGGCTTGGCTCCCGGCTTTTGTTGAGTAGGTACGCAGGTAAGTTATTTCATCACCTCGTGCTGTTCTGGTAGAAGACGTAAGCTCTAGTAATGACCCAATGTGCTCAAGCGCTAGCTAATTACAAAAGAACAGCCTCTGACTTCTGTCAACTTAATACCATAAGAAAACCTAATCTATTAATTGGAATAAATGTTTAAAATTTAAAATAAAATACATGATAATACATTTTATGGACTACACCTACACTTAATAACTTGTGGCTAATTAATTGCCGAAATAACACATGATATGGGTAACGAATGTTAAATTTGGACACAACGTCAGTGGCGTAATCGTACCCTTCAAAATAAGGTTACAATAGCAAGCAATGCTATTGTAGAGTGGAATTTCTGTAGCCTACATGTACAAATTAATGTGTTATTAAACTTTATTTTCTGCAACTTTGGCGTGTTTACAAACGAACCCTGTTTATTACAGAAATCGTTGTTTGCAAAGGAGCGTTACAACGTGGTATACAATATGTTGCATGTTGTGCAACTATTTAGCAGTAGTTTTACTACACAAGTACTGTAACAGGATTCCTATTATTATTATTATTGTCACTATGATCTCTGCACTAGACTGTAATAATAAAATAGCAATAGTGACACAGGTTATCAGACAAATTCCTTACACACTCAAGTACACGGGGCTACATGCCCACTATGTTGTAAAGCCCATGAAAGTCAACAACTCAACAGGGAAATTCAACGTACCGTGTGAAGGCTTCGATCACAATTCCGATGTACAGTCTGCACGACATCAGAATTGTTGCAGACGGGTCTAGCCAGGCTGGTATGTGCTTCAATCCATTAGCACTTAAATACAGCTCTGTTCGGAGAAATTAATGTACAAAAGGCCGGCGTCTATTAATGTGCGGGCTTTGGTGGGATTGTGACCAGATTCTCCATAGATTAGAATTATGTGTGTGCGCGATCGTTTTTGGTGAATACCTCAGCCATTGTCGATGTGTTGATAGCAACTTTAATACAGCTGTGCCACGTGCAAAGCTACTATTCTGCGCTCTCCAGCGTGACTTCATACCGCTTTGGGGCGCATTAGACGGGAGCACTGAGGAACATGCTGTGTGCGGCCGTCTGGTTGTTATCTCTTGGCATTCTGACGTAACCTGCTTGTATGGAAGGTTACCCCTTAGCAATTCAGTTATTAGACCTCCTGTTCAACACTAGTAAATGCGAGACATTTATAAGTAGATTGCACGGCGCAGGTGGGCCACCTGGTATCCAACTACCAGGATCGTCAGATTCATGTGTAACATCAATTATCTGCAATCATTTATTAAGTTTTGAGTTGTTTATACCAAGAACTATTATAGGTTTTAGGAAATTAATAATAACATTTTGATTTTGAATATGTAAATTTAATTGGAACTAAAAATTACATTTTAAAAATTACGAAATGTAATTGTATACCATAGTGTTATGGATTGTAACAAATATTTTATGTGCTGTACGTGAAAATACATAAGTTATTTTAATTTTCCTTAATAACTAACATTATAATAAAAAATCTTAAACATTTCTAGAATTTCAAGTTGAACTTAATTACACAAGCTGAATGCAAGTTTAAACAAATAGTTGAATACAAATCATGTATTAATGAATTAACATTAACGTTGTTTGAATAAAGTGGAAACTCAAATTTCACAGAACAAAATCCAGCCGCCTAGCAGATTTTTTTAAACGGAAACTACCTCTGTACTGGTGACTTCAATTTCCCGGTAAATATTCAGTGCTGCTAGTCCAGTCAGCCTGTCTGCACCCATGGTATTCCTAAGATATGTTTTCAGCCGACGTAGTGTAGAAAATGACCTCTCAGCAGTGCTTGTAGTCACAGGGATGGTACACAAAATTCTCAACAATGTGAGGATATTAGGAAACAAGTCCTTGTCACATAGATTCAACACATCGATTGCGTTTTTAGGGATATTAGCGTGGGTCTTGAAGCTCTTGTGCCACAGTTCAAACTCAGCCATAAGCAGGCCTTTGTTGTTTCCTCCACTTTCAATTGGCATTTTTATAAAAATTACACAGCTGTAAGAAATCAAGTTGCATTTTTTCTTGGAAGGTTTCTTTATGTGTATGTGATGCATTGGCTGATGGCAGCAAGCACTCAAAACTCTTTAATAAGTCTTTATGCTTAATGAATCGAGATTCCAATGAAGTAATGAAAGAGGCAATCCAAGGGATGAAAACAGATCTTTTATATTATAATTCTGGAGTTTCTGCTAGTATGTTGCTTTTGTTCAGTTGTCTTCCAACTGTTCGAGGCATCGAAATTATTGAACCGCAGTTATTAGCAATTTTGGTAGTTTCTTCAAACATCGAGTGAAATTCTTAGAGATTTTAAGCTTTCAATCACAGTTTCAGCGTGTGTAATTGCAGACGATAAATCTAAATCAGTTCCCTGAAGCTTTTTGCTTACGTTTACTGTGTAACCAAGCAGGTTTTCTGATACCAAGAGAGAAATTATAAATTCACCTTGACTTAAGGAGTTTAGAAGTATTAGAGCTCCTGAAGAAGGTTCCCTATCATTCCAGTTTTTAATCTCCTCTAACGCTTCTTCAAGAGGTTGCAGCAGTTCTTTCATAACAAAAATAGCATCGTGCCTTTGTACCCATCTCGTTGGACAAAGCTGCAGGAGTTTTTTCTTGTTGGTTTCAAGATTTACCTCAGATTCAATGCACTGTTTTGAAACTGCTCGTCTTTTAGGAGTGTTAAAAAAATCCCACAACTTCTCTACAATTCCAAAGCAGTTCCTGATTAATACAACCTCAGACACGGTCGACAGTGCCATAGATTTGTCAATCGGTTTCATTCGGCAGTCCATAACTCTTTTAAAGTTAGCTGCGCGTACACATGAGTCTTTGTGATACTGCGAGTTTCCATGTTTTTCAAACTTTTCTAGTGCTTTTTTTCCAGTTAAAAAAATCTTCTTCAACAAGTTGTCCAGTATGTTGAGCGTTACTCTTACCTACTTCTTTTTTTTTTTTGAAAAAAAAAAGGAAAAAAAAGCATACAATGGACACAGTATGCAGAGTCTTCAATTCCAGAATACGAAAGCCAGGTATATTTCTTTAGCCATGAGAACGAAAATTTTCGTTGTGGTTCCCATGTGATCTAATAGGAAAGTGTAAGTTGCTCTGAGGAACCCATTTGTCATTCAAAACTTTGAACTTTTCATTGTCCGTCAACACTTGGTTTTTAAATAAACCAATGTCCAAATCCATGTTATGTTTACTTACAACGGCCTTAAGCCTGCTCACATTTGCCTCTGAGCCCTCCTCTGACGAACAACATGGCTGTTTTCCTATGCTTGCAGTCCTTGTTAACAGTTCCTTACTCGTTGAAGGATTGCCACATTCACTAACACTAACCACATCATATTTATTGATTTTTAACGGTTTAAAGTAGTTTTGCATGTTTGACTTTCTTTTGTTTCCCATTACTACTAGTCCAATTGGACACACTACGAACACCAATAGCCAATAGAAAATATAAACACAACAACAACCAACGAATCAACTTTTACAAACACCACTACTGACTTGACGCCTGACACAGAGCACAGCACAATACCATGGAAGAAGAGTATTATTCTTCCATGACAATACCTTGGGGAGAGAAATTTTCACCGCTGTCCCACGCGCATCTTGCTCCGAGCATAGTTACGACAACGGCCGGAAATATCCGATAGTGTTGTGTTTACAATATATATTATTATCACTCAAGTGTTGCATAAATATAGGCCTAACATAATTCTATTTTAAACCAGTAGAAAATCGCAAAATGTTCCAACGTTCCAACACTAAACATTCTGGAGCCCGTTATGCAATCAATTTTCTTGAAAGATATCATCAATGTTTTTAAAGTGTTCCCAGGTATTTTTTGGAGGGGGGGGGGCGCCTTAAGCGCCCAAAGCCCCCCCCCCCCCTGGGTGCGCCCCTGGTCGGGTTCAAACCGGGTACCCCAATTCTGGTTCAGTTATTGCTTCTACCTGGCGGCCGACAGCCAAACAAAACTACCAAGGCCAAGGTGAAGCTGCGGGGAGCTCGCCATTTCATTGTGGAGATTTGTTCAGTTGTGACGAATTATTTTGTATTTTTGTGAATTCTTGTTTCAACTTTCTATGAAGTTAAACTGCATCGATTACCGGTAACTTACTACCGAAGTACTACAACAGCAGTAACAGTAACGGAAAGTACATTGTATGCAGCTTATTTCTTTAGGCTTACTATGGTACGGTATGGGTGTATTTAAGATTCAAATCGATTTTGTTTGGCTAGTCCATGTTTTTCTTTACAACTACCAGTGGGGTGAAGCCGGGTATGACGCGTGGGGCAGGACCGGGTGGTGCCCGATTTTTTCCCATCTATTCAGTACTCCACAATACCGTAATAGCTAATAAATAGATTTTTTAAAATAAGAGTGTGTGTGTGTGTGAGAGAGAGAGAGAGAGAGAGAGAGAGAGAGAGAGAGAAGTTTTATTATTTGAAATACAACTTAACAATGTGTAGGCTTAGACTTATAAGTTCTTAATTTGTACCAAAAAAATTGTGTTGCTAATTTCATTAAGATTCTTTTCTTAGACCCTCATGCTGGAATAAGATGCCGAGAACATACGTGAGAAAATCAAAGAGACAGTCATGGGAACAGAAAAATATGGAATTAGCAATAAAGGAGGTAATTCTCTGCAATATGGGCTATCGTAAAGCCTCCAAGTTATTTCAAGTTCCTCCGTCTACTTTAGAAGATAGAGTTACAAAGGCAAAAGAAAAACAATTAACACATGTGAAAGCTTCTTCTAAAGATGGAATGGAAGACTACAAAACTGATTTCACCAATGAACAGGAAAATGAACTATTGTAGTTGAGCATATTTTGCTGATACAACAAAGGATCTTTGGCCTTACGTTGACTGAAGTGCGCCGGTTAGCGTGTGGGCTAGCTGTGAGAAATGAACTAAAGCGTCCCTTTGGCGAGGAGTCAAAACTAGCGGGAAAGGATTGGCTCTACGGGTTTTTGACTAGGCACCTAGATAGAGTTTCTTGGAGGGATCCCGAGAAAACATCTCTAGCAAGAGTAATCAGTGAATGCATTCTTCGACTTGTTGGATGGTTTGATTGATAAATACAAATTTCCTCCCAGTAATATCTACAATGTAGACGAGACTGGAATTACCAGCACAGTGCCAAAGAAGCCTTCGAATGTGCTAGCACTAAAAGGAAAAAAAAAAAAAAAAAAGTGGATTGCATAGCATCAGGTGAAAGAACCAAGACTTTACTTTTAGCGAAGAAGAGGAGTTTGACGAAGACGCAGCGTGTAATTTCTGCAGTGACCATTATTCTAATTCAAAAGACAAAGAAGGGTGGATACAATGCACAGGATGCCGGGGATGAGCACACGAAGATTGTTGTGGTTTGGATGAGGAAGACGATGACTTTGTTTGTGATTTGTGCAAACTAAAATGATTGCTTAATGTTTTTACATAAGAGAACAAAGAAGTACATTTTTTTAACCATTTATAATTAATTAAATTATATTAAAATATGTATGCTAATTAGTGCTAAATAGGACTATTATCTCCATTTACCATTATAAGGTAGACAATGAAAAGAAAAAATGTATTTTCTAATTTTCCATACACTCAACATGTGTACACGGTTCTACCCCACCGGTGGGGTAAAACCGGGTGAATTGACTTTTTTTCTTCTAATTTTTATAATAATAAACAGAATGACTCTCTCGGTTATTGATGATGGCTATATTATGAATTAAAACTATTCAAAGATCATGTATGCAGGTTGTAATAGTTATCTGAAAATAAACATAGCTTCAGGAAGCCGTCGAAGTCAAGCCACCCGGTTTTACCCCACTTTCCCCTACTTGATTGACACAGCTTCCGGTCTGAGTTCAATACATATTTCTCTATGGATCCTTGTAAGTGCCATAATGAGCACATCTTGACTAGTTGCTTTAAGTTGAATGGTGAAGGCGCTACATCGCCCCAACCTGTGGCGTTCACCCAACAAGTTAGCGTTTCTTTGTCGCCCCCAGAATAATTCCGGGCGCGTGTTAACCGGTGCTTCCTAATACCTTGTTTAGACGTCCCGGTTGCATCACGATCAGGCCCCGATCCAGATTAAGTTGGGACATCTAATTGCAGCAGGATTACATTATCGTGATAAACTTTCCCTCCAGCAGGATCAGCCCGATCTTGTCCCCACAACTAGATAATCGCGTTTATGACCATTGCGATCGTCGGTGTGTTCTATCCTCCTGCTGTGTGAGTGAAGTGGGCAGTGGAAATGATGGCCATTTTGGATTATCTTGTGTTTTGAAAGCAAGAGGTATGTAATGTTGGTTGATATCAGATCTATGAAGATTGAGAGACACCAAATGATAGTCACTGTTGCAGGAATCTGTGTTACCCTCCTCCCGGGACCACGGGGGGACAGGCGTTGTCGATATTTGTACAACCAGATCCCATCGCAATATTGTGCAGTTACTGTGTGGGGTTGTGGGAATCTGTGTTGCCCTCCTCCCGTGACAATGGGGGGGACAGGCGTTGTCGATATTTGTACAACCAAATCCCATCGCAATAATGAGCTGTCACTGCTGTGGGGACCTGTGTTGCCCTCCTCCCGGACCGCGGGGAGACAGGCGTTGTCGAGATTTTGACAACCAGATCCCATCGCAATAATGTGCAGTCACTGTTGTGGTAATCTGTGTTGCCCTCCTCCCGGGACCACAGGGGCACAGGCGTTGTCGAGATTTGGACAACCAGATCCCATCGCAATAATGTGCAGTCACTGTTGTGGAAATCTGTGTTGCCTTCCTCCCGGGACCACAGGTGCACAGGCGTTTCGAGATTTGGACAACCAGATCCCATCGCAATAATGTTCAGTCACTGTTGTGGGAATCTGTGTTGCCCTCCTCCTGGGACCACGGGGGAACGGGCGTTGTCGAGATTTGGACAACCAGATCCCATCGCAATATTGTGCAGTTGCCGTTGTGTGAATCTGTGTTGCCCTCGTCCCGGGACCATGGGGGGACAGGGGTTGTCGAGATTTGGGCAACCAGATGCTATGGTAGTGATATGCAGTCACTGTTATGGGAATCTATGTTGTCCTCCTCCCGGGATTACTGGGGGACGGGCTTTGTCGGAATTGGGACAACCTGATCTCATTCCAGTGATGTGGAATCAATTCTGGGAATATGTGTTGTCCTGATGTCCTCTTCCCGGAAGCGTTGATAGATTTTGGACAAAGATCCCATTGCACTCTGCAGTGATGTGCAGTCACTGTTGTGGGAATCTGTACTGTTCTCCCCGGACCGCGGGCGGACAGGCGTTGACGGGTTTTGGGCAAGCAGATCCCATTGCGGTGATGTGCAGTCACTGTTGTGGGAATCCGTGTTGCCCTCCACTCGGGACCACGGGGGGACAGGCGTTCTCGGATTTGGACAACCAGATCCCAGTTTACCATAATAAGACATTGTCAGCCCCTTTTCGGAAAATATTCGCAGTATTGATAATGAAACTCGTCGGTATTTGTTAGTTTTGTAATCTATATGATGTTTTAGTGAGATGCTAAGAGTGGTGATATAACTCCGAAACTTGTCTATAAGGTGCGTTCAAAAAGTAACGAGCCGGAGGCATAATTACAGAAACCAGTACCTGTATGTTAGAAGTATTGGCCCTGGCTGTTGAGGCACTTGTCCCACTGTGACACGAGGCGGTGAATGGCTGTCTCATAAAATTCCCTGGGCTGCGATGTGAACCAGTTCCGCACGTACAGCTGGACGTCGGAGTCCGAGGTGAATCTTTGGCCCCGCAGAGCTCTTTTCAGGGGACCAAACATGGCGTAATCACAGGGAGAGAGGTCTGGACTGTATGGATGGTGGCCGAGAACCTCCCATTTGAATTTCTGCAGGAGTGCCGCGACTGTGTTGACCGTATGAGGTCGTGCATTGTCGTGGAGCGACCACGGAGGCAATGGCGTTCACTGTCACTCGGCGGTCCTGGGTAATGAGTGCATCAACCAGCTGGGCGTTGTCATCGGTAATACAGAAGGGTACCCCAGACCGGGCATCATCGCTAACGACACCCGTCCTTCCCTGAAGCGCTTGTGCCACTCCTTGGATCTTGAAAGGGGCATGCATTGTTCGAGGTACACTTGTGACATTCGGCGATGAATGTCCGTTCCCCCTACTCCTTCCGCTGTCAGAAACCGAACAACACCTCTTTGCTCTTCGGTTGATGCCTCCATGTCACTGTTTGCAATGCGACTGGCAGCGTTGGACGATTGATGCATGCTGCTGCTCGCTTTGTATCGTCACGTGACGTGCACGCGTGCCCTCTAGCGACGGGCTGTGACATTCCACGCTCTGGTCGGAACCACACCTCGTTACACACACCACGATTAGCCGATGTAGTCACCGGTTTGCGCATTCCAGCCTCCGGCTCGTTACTTTTTGAACGCACCTTATATTTGGAGTGACTATGTGGTGGTTGTGAATGGTCAAATCTGATTGTACTGTATTGTATAGGCTATTTATCTGGTTAGGAGTCTTGTGCAGTACAGCAGCGCGCAGTTCAGTTCACTCGGGCACTGGCAACGCGTGACTGACTGGTATGTTATCTACGCAGGGCTGCTTCCCCCCGCTCTCCCCCAATACTGCAACTAAATAAGTGTACATGATGTAAATATTTTCACCCGTATTTTCAATATAGATTTTATAGCCTAAGTATAATGGATCTGATGATGATCGCTTGACGATCGAAACTGGTCATCCTAGGGTATGTATCAATCTCTTTTTTTTTTAGGATTAGGGTATAACCCAACTATTTTGGGTACATTCATGTTGATCAACTGAAAAGCACCAAACTTTTGTTCACTAAGGCAACACTGAAAAATGGCTTCGAACCACAAAATAAAAAGAAAAGAAACACAAAAACAAAAGCAAAAGTAGGAAACAAACGCAAAACAAAATTCAAAAGCAGAAAGCAAACACAAAAACAAAAGCAGAAAACAAAAAGCAAAAAGAAAAATTCAAAAATCAAAAGCAGAAAACAAACACAAAACAAACAAAAAAACAAAGGTAAAAGCAAACGCTGAAAACAAAAAGCAAAGGCAGAAAACAACTCAATTAGTACAGATTTGACTCCGCTTTTCCCCTCATCCACGAAATCTGTGAAGTAGGTTTGCGCCTTGGCGGCCCAGCCGTTGCGAGAGTTGGTTGAAGCCAAGGTCGCGCCTCCCTCCTGCGCTTATTATTCAGTGGCATTGCGCCTCATTGGCCAGTCAGCCGAGTCACTCCTGTGCGCAGACTACGTGTTTTCACACTGGCACTTCGCAGATTGCTTGGACGGAGTTTACTTACGTACTGGTCGGCGCTAGAGTCCCTGAAGAACCTTGGCCTCCTTTATCACCTGCCTCCATTCATCTCTATCTTCCGCTTTCCTTCTCCAGTTCCCGATTCCCAGACTCAACCTTTTCCTTTATCGGGTGATCAGCATTCCGAGGCACTTGTAAGGTATCCGTAACATTTACATTTTTTTACAGGGTAGGGTTGTTAACCCTACGCTCAACCCCCAACCTGGAGGACCAGGCCATCGATCTTAGTCTGGCCCATCACCTTAGACATGTCTGGCTTGGAGCTTAAGCTCCCGCCAGCATTGCTCTAAGGACCATTTGGACACGCAAGCCTCCAAATACACCATACAAAATATATTTTGTCTTCGTCAAGGTGTCGATACCAGCGGGAGGCCGCTCATCCCCCTCCAGAAGCAAATCCTAGTTAGCCTACTCCATTGCAATTCTTCTTAAGATACTGCTTCTAACCGACACATGCTGCACGTTAAACCAAGTTACATCTGAAAGACCATGTACAGGGTCTTTAATATAAATTAAGAACTGCAAGCGGCAGTTTTGTTATTCGCTGCTGCGGTGGCCTTGGCCGAGCTTGTGGCGCGCCATGGCCCCCCTACTGTACTGTTGAAAGCGCGCGCATAGTGCATACGAGGGCTGCTTTTTTTTTTTTTTTTTTTTTTCAAGTTCCGATAGGCTGTATAAAAATAACAGATTGACATACCAAACTGATTTTACTACTAAATGTTTCGACATAATCGCCAAAATCACCAAAACGATTGAAACATTTGTCGTATCGTTACACCAGCTTTCCAATGCCCTCGGTAAAATATTCTGCTGCCACTGAGGTGGGTACGTCTGGACTGTCTCCTGAGGATTTTCCTTTTTGACGAGGCGTTGTCGCCCAACGAAAAAGATGAAAATCATTCAGAGCTGGTTTAGACTAAACGGCAGATGGTCCAAAACTTCACACTTGAATTCTTTGTAAAAGTCTATCGTAACGTTGGTACAGTGTGGTCGAGAATGATTTTCACCTTTTTCGAGAATTGAAGATATCGGTGGGCGGCAACGCCTCGCCAAAAAGAAAAAACTTCAGGAGGCAGTCCAGACGGGCCCACCTCAGTGGCGGCAGAATATTTTGCCGAGGGCATTGGAAAGCTGGTGTAACGATAAGACAAAGGTGTCAATCGTTTTGGCGATTATGTTGAGACATACGAATAAAACAAGCAAACATTTAGTAGTAAAATCAGTTTGGTATGTCAATCTGTTATTTTTATACAGTACATCGGAACTTGAAAAAAGAAAACAGCCCTCGTATGTAATATGCGCGCGCTTTCAATAGTACAGCAGGGGGTCATGGCGCGCCACAAGCTCGGCCAAGGCCACCGCAGCAGCGAATAACAAAACTGCCGCTTGCCGTTCTTACTTTATATGAAATACCCTGTATCACCACAACGTAGTAGATACCTGAGCCTGATGATCTGCAGATTGGCAGCTAGGATCGTGGTACCCGCATTTTTGAAGGTCAGAGATGCGAGGTTGCGAGAACTATCTCATTCGCTGTACGACCTGGCATGAAGGACTGGCCTTCGGGACGCAAAGAAGAGATGCGGGCGGTTGTATTGAACTTTCTTTCAGGAAAGTTTTCTCTTGTGCCTGGAAAACTGTTGGATACCAGCTGATAGGTGAACAGACACCTGGTGACATCTTAAGAATGGTTTCGCTCCGGTTTTCACCACACTCTCGGGAAGCAAACTGGGGGTAGTACCAGGCGCGGATGCAGAAAGTATTTTCTGAGGAAGGGGGGTGGTGATGGGCAAGGGGCGAATTGGCAGAGGTTAAGTTAAAAATTGAAAGAAAAAAAGTTGTGTGTTTGAGTCTTCAGTCTTCGATGCCTCCTTGTCCTGAGCTAATAGTTTCATCTCTACGTAGCTACTACACCCAGCAGAGCTGCCATCCAAGACAATTTCTTTAATATATTTTAACCTTGGCCTACCCCTATTCATAACTTAAGTTTTGTTACTCCTGGGTGCCTTAACTACTTAGGGCGTGGTGGTGCAGTGGTCAAGCTGCTTGCCTCTCACCAAGGTGGACTGAGTTCAATTCCCCGTCAGCACATGTGAGATTTTCGAAGTGAAATATCACGTTCTGTGATTCGGAATCCACGTAAAAATGGAGTTCCCGTGGCTCATGATCACGAAATTAACAGTCACGTAAAAGCTTCCTTCCTCCCTTCCATGTTTTGTTTTCTAGATTCTCGGATGTCACTTTTGTATTATGTTTCTTTCCAGTTTATGAACTTTTTCTTCATATCTTTTCATTTATGTGTTTTTCCTTTTTCTGTTTACTGTAGATATTTTTCAATTTTCGGTAAATAATTATTTTAATGTTTCTTGTACTGTGTCCTGCTGCGTGAAGAAGCCCGTAACCGCCTGCTGCACAACCTCGTCCGGCACGAATCGTCGACGTTTCAATGCCTTTTTAATAAACCGAAGGCGTGATAATCACATTGGGAGAGATCAGGACTATAGGGTGGTTGCTCGAGTGTCTCCCACTTGAGTTGGCGTACCTTCTGGATTACGACCTTTGCGGTTTGGGACGTGCGTTATCATGAAGCAGCAGCACCCTTTGTCGCAGTTTTCCCGGACGTTTCGCCTCAATCTCAATTGCATGTCGTAATTTCTCCAGTGTTGCGCAGTACCGTTCCCCAGTGATGGAGACACCAAGTTCCTTGAAATCAATAAGCAATGGACTCCGGTAATCAAAGAACAGGGTGAGCATCACCTTGGGCCGAGAGGACGATGGGTAACCTCACTGCATCGTCGACGCTTTCGATTCCGGTTCCCAGTGGTGGCACCAGCTGTCATCGCCTCCAACAATGCGCTCCAGGCAGGGCCGTACTTCTAAATAGGCCAAGTAGGCTGCAGCTTAGAGCGGCAAATTTTCAGGGGCGGCAGTGTGGCAATTCATTCAAAAGATAAAATGAAGAATTTCAGACGTTAATGATATATTCCATATGAATTTAAGAATACATGTTACTTAAAACCATGTTTTAGTCCTTCTATAGTTTTTCTTGCCTTAGAAGAACTAGTATTTCTGAAATACGGTTAAACTCACTTTCATTACTTTGTATTGAGGCAAATACAACAAAAACACTTTCATACGAGGCCATTATTAACGAGTTTGGCATTAAGAAATCTCACAAGAAAGCTATGAAAATTTGAACATCAAGATTACGTGGGGTGAGTTGTTTTAGAGAATTTTTTTTTATATTTTTTAACAAATAAACCAGTAATTAACTACATTTTGTGTAATTTCATTTCACCGTGTAGGGCAATTTAATTCAAATTGAACACAGTTCTTCAATTACGCAAAAGCTAGTCATTAACATTAAAATATAAAAATATGAGTAACATAGTGATCTCCAAGAACAAATTAATTAATTAAGTTCGAAACCCATTTCATTTTTTAACGAATCTTAAAAGATTTATTATGTAAGTCATCAAAATTGTAGTTTTATCTAAACTGAATGAACTTTATGTTTAAAAAAGATTGAAACGCCAATGAAATCTATCCTTTTGTTGTATAGAACAAATGTATTAAGCAAATATGAACTATTGAGGGGGCGGCAAATGGACTTTAGCCTACAGGAGGCATACTCTTAAATCCGGCCCTGGCTCCAGGAACGTGTTGCCTTCGACATTGAAAGGCATCAGGTGCTGCAGGCACGGTGTGCTCTTAGTTCGGCATTCGACGCACGGGATATCCACTGGCCGGTAGCAACGCTCTCAAACGGAAACTTTTTGATCACGCCTTATAACACAATTATCAATACTCTTACTATAATTAATCTCTGTGGCCACTGCTGTTGTCACAACAAATGCTAGTGCGATCATTATACATATTCCGTGAGTAGCGATTTGTTAGAATGAGAGAATCGTTCTTCTTTTCGACTCAGAAATTTCCACTTGCAGGCTAGATTGATGCAGGGCCGCCTACCAGGCGCGGTTGTCATGGTAACCGTGACGTCAGCTCTGCATGGAGAGTGAGGTGACGAAAAGAGGGGGGATTCATGTTATAAATAGGGCTCGGATTTTTAGGTAAATAAATATTTTTTATGTCAATACATATTTGAAGCATTTATTCTATAAATACATAAATTCCTGCTTTTCACTTATTAGCACATAATAAGACATAATATTTACATTTTTTTAAATCAGTATGCTAGATCTTTCATTTTATTGCATTTTTAGCCTATTTTCAATTTTGAAAAAATAGGCTTATGAGATCACCTTTTGTCTGTGTGTGTGTGTGATGTGTGTGTGTGTCCCCCCCCCCTAATAAAATCTAAACGGCTGGAGCGATTTCAATGAAACTCGGTAAGTTCATAGCACTATTCCCGGCGACCTCGACCGTGCCCCTCAAATTTTGTTACGTCTCACCAATCCAACATGGCGGCTGTGCGAAATATTTCACTAGCATTCAATATCTCCGAAACTATTACCGATATCGCCCTGAAATTGTGTACGGTGATAAAGGGCACTACTAGAAGTTCACCTATGGGACTTTCAAAAACCTGGTGACTACAAAACCAACATGGCGGTCAAGCGAAATTGAGACTTTTAAATAGACATTTCTCGCGATTTAACTATCCAAACGTAATAAATTAAACTTGGTACAGCAAATGTTTATACACATTGTAATGCACTGGAGTCTAATTTAGTTCAATTGTTTACATAACCTCAAAATGGCGGCTGTGCGAAATATTTCACTGACATTCTATATCTCCGAAACTATTACAGATATCATCATGCAATTTTGTACGGTGATAAAGGGTACTGATACAAGTTTATTTATGCATATTCCATAAACCTGTAAAGTACAAAACGAACATGGCGACCAAGCGAATTTGAAATATTTTAATAGACTTTTCTCGTGATTTAACTCTCTGTGCGCAGTGAAATGTGGTACAGTAAATGATTTTGCAGATTGTAATGTACTGCCATCTAATTTAATTAAATTGTTAACATAACCTCAAGATGGCGGCTGTGCGAAATTTTAAAATTAAGTTTTTATTCTTGTGTCGTAATCATGCGATCGAAGTGAAAGTTTGAATAATGAAGCTAGGCAATAATTGTCCTTGAATGGTACATAACTCTATGGCCTATACATATAAAAATCCTAAATGGCGAGCTTCCGAAATATTTAGACGGTTCTCAATATCTATGAATCTTTTACAGCAACCAAACTGAATTTTTTATGTTCATAGAGACTATGAACATATGTTCACCTATAGGACTTTCAGTAACCTGGTGAGCACAAATCCAACATGGCGGCGACGCGAAGTATAAATATTTAAATGGACGTTTCTCGCGAATTAACTATCTGAGTGCCGTGAAACGTTGCTCGTTGAATGCTTATACAAATGTTGATCCACTGGCATCTAATTTATTTCAATTGTTTGCATAATCACAAGATGGCTGGTGTGCGTACTTTTAAAATCTCGTTTTTACTTCTTGTGTTCTAATCATGCGATTGAAGTTTGAATACCACACGTACACAATAATCTTAATGTAATAGTACAAAAATAAAAATCCATCCTGGCGACCATTTGAAATATTTAGACGGTTCTCAATATCTACGAATCTGTTACAGCAATTAAACTGAAATTTTGTATGTTGATAGAGACAATTAACATGAGCATGATATATGAAAATAGGCTGTATAGTTCTTCACGGAACTACTTGTTGTTTGTTCTGTGTTACTTCAACGGGGAAGAACCTATGAGTAGAGGTGTTAGTTTTTGTTAATTCGCGATAAAACGAAAAGTCATATTTAGAGGTTAGGATGTTTTATTTTCACGTATTTACATGTTTCGTGCCACCCAGGAGTGAAATTAAATCGCGAAATGACGCGAATTTTGTGAATAACACCACAAATACCGCAATCTGCGAAATAAAAACAAATTTTCATATTTTTTCCCCACACCAATCCGAACATTTTTGTCCACAAGCCGATAATCGAATTTGGTTGGTGTTCAATTCGAGAGAATGATCGATTGTATAGTTTCGCGAGGGGTAATACTACGATATACGTCATATTACGATATACTGTCGATATTCTCGTTACTCGTTGGATTTTAGCGCTGTGGTAAACAGCTGTTATATCGCGGCGTGAATAGTTTGGCCGACTACCTCCAAAAGGTTATGTGAGAGTTGTTCATAATGTAAACTACGTTTGCCTCCTGTTACATCGGTAGCGAGTGTAAATTATAGTAGAGAATTCTATATAATTTAATAAAAAAGTGCGCAAATTGTGCGTTATCATCGAAGCTGGTGTGTTATTTGCGTGAATCAGTTGGCGACCACGTGTTCGTCGTATTAGTTCCGAACTTAGCAGTACAGGAAGATGAGATGCGACGTAATTTAAATATTATGACACGAATTCAGAAATAAATTTTGCGTGTGGTTACGAATTTATACTGGCGTGTGACTACAGTCAACCGTGTGATAACAGTGTTTGTTACTGGGCATCGCTCAGTTGAGTTTAAAAATGCCGAAGGTAGCTGTTTCTGCCACAGACAGACTTAAAGAATATAAGAATGAAGGATTTATAATTTCTTGTGGCATTCTTATGTGCAAATATTGTGATTGTCGGTTAGATTATCGCAGGAAAGATGCATTAGACAAACATTGCAAATCGGAGAAGCATTCAAAACGCCGAGAAAATTCGCGTCTTGAAGTTAGTGTTCCTAGAGTGGCCACCTTGAAAGAAACATTATCAAATGCTAGTCGTGTGAAGGATATAGCCCAGTCAATAAAGGTTTAGTGTCGCAACTAATTAGAGGAAAGCTGATTTTTTTCAGGATGTTAGTTTATAAAGTATAAAGTAAAGAACCACAAAGTCCCGACCCCCACCCCCCTTGCTTCCACCCCCACCCCCTCCCCAACCTTACAAGGGGAGTACTCTGGTTTAATGCTTACAGTTGAAGAACTAATGAAGTTACAAACGCGATTTTTAATAATCTTACGCCTAACATTATTCTAAACAAATTATGTCATATAAACTTTTTATGTAGATAGCGTAATTTCACCGTAATACTCCAATATATGCAGAAAACTGCCACTACAAAACACAAAAAGTAACTTCAACCTATTGTACCTTTTTATCCTTCCGTCATACAATGAAATGTTTTGTACAAAACTTATAGACAATTTAATTAGCTTTAAAATATGTGTCTACTATAAAGCTTACCGTTCAAATGATGGCTACAAAGAGAGCGATGAACAGTAATGGCCACCGCGTCGCCGCGCCAGACAAAGCAGCGCCACGCCGTTGTCACTCGATGCTGAAGGGCACCGCTGTATGTACTCATATCCTTAATCTTGAATAGTCATTTAGTTTATGATGATGAAATATAAAAACTTTAACTTCAACTTTTCATTACCAAAATCCTGTGCTTAGTACACTTTTATAGCTGACAAATAATAAAGTTTCATTGTATAGTATTTTTGATAACTTATTAATTCCTGCACAACTAACACGGCCTAATAATAAACAACGATTATGTTTTTCCTTTTTTTTAGTATAAAGGATCATTTTCTAATGTTTCATCGGTTTGGTCTGAAGAATGTTTACAATACATTCCCCTGCAGTTCACACACATAGATGTGCATTCGAACCCAGCTTTACGACAACTACAGTTTGTAACACACAATGTTTTGCAATTACAAGATATCAGTAGAAGAAGTTCACTTGGAGCAGCAGGATTCATCATGGGCTTAGGTATCAGTCTGTTATTTGATGTATACTGCCAACCCCATTCTTCTGCCGGATTTTTACAACCTAACCAAGTTTGAATCTGGTGGTAAACCCTCAAAATATGTTGAGGAGCAGCATCTGAAGTTGGTGGAAGTTTTGCTAAATCAAAATTAGACTTGAGAGACATTTTTGCGGTTAATTGCTTGAACTTAAAGTACCTGGCGTCATTGAGGGTTTTGAACTTTGATAAGTTGTACAAGCTTAGGATAAACTGTTCTCCACTTTCTAGAAGGATATCTTTTGTAATGTCTTGTTTTGTGAAAACTTCAGCCTGAGATCTAGCTTCAGTTGATTTACGTATCATGTCGGCTGCTTTTTACTTCCCTAGCCCATAGAAAGCAGACATCGTATCACAACCAGTCATTGAATGAGAAAAAAGGCAGTAAAGTTTGCTGCTTGACATGTTGATTTATAAGAAAATCGAAAGAGTACAGTTTGGACATTGACGACGAAGGCTTTAAGAAGAAAGGTTTGGCGTCTTGATGGGGAGCTAATGCTACGAGTAAAACCAAGAGATCTGTATCAGTTCCCACGACAACAACTGTAGTAGTATTATTAGTTTGCACATATTTAATTGCCTGGTCGACAATGACAGTGTCAGCGTCACCTTCCGAAGAAAAAATCGTTAATATCCTCAGTCACACAACGTGTTGTAATTGCTTCTATCAACCTCTTTTTGTTATGAGGGTTTGCTAGAAAGTCTGCTTGTTGTGTTTTGCAAACTGTATTTTCATAAAAAAAATTGTGTGAGATGATTTCTTTGATGCTCTTCTCTCTTGTTCTTGCTGTTTTGTGGTTGGAAAGTTGGGATAACCGTCGAATACCACTGTAACTTTATTTCCGTATTTACAAAGTATAGAGCTTAAATAAGAATCTATTATTTCCTTAAAAGTGCTGGTTTTTCTCCAAACCACAGCATGTAACAAATATCCACCATCCATCACAAAAACATCTTCATTTGCCTTGAAGCTTTCTTCAACAATTCCATCTTCAAATAATTTTATAAACGATGCTTTCGTACCTTTACGTATTGATGCCTCGTCAAATAGTGATGGTGGGTGAGATGCTAATTCGAACTCAAAATAAGATTTCAACTTAACGGGGCTGTCACAGATGCATAAAATTCGATTGAATATTTGCTGGGAGTTAATTGAAACTTCTTTAGATCTCACTTTGATAGACTTGAAACTTGCCTGTGTTGTAACCATATCCTTCCGCTGTAGTGCCAATGTTTCAGGAATCAAATCATTTGTTACAGTACTCACTTCCTTTTCACTTGCGTATTTTCCACAGTCATAATTCATTTTTTGTATATCTTCCCTAACGATTTCTGCTGCTGTTTTAACAATTCTTTTACGTTCGTCTTCAGTAGTTGTTTCTCTGTTTTTGTGCCACGAATCTAATACCTTGTGACTAGTATGTGACATACATAAAATACTTCTCTTTCCAGATAAATTTTGTACAACTAGCCGATCTTTGAAAATATCTACAAGTTTTGACTTGAGATAATAATCACTAGTCTATATCAGAACCACATAACTCCACTACTATCTCTCTGAATTCTTTTAGTGAATACTGGCACTCATTGTCGCTCTCAAGGTAATTGGTAATCAAATTAAATTTATCTACAGACTCGGCTAATAATGGACGTCCTACCTTTTGTTCATGAGGTTTATATTTACAAAAGTCCTTATAACATTGCCCATGATAACGGGCTTCGGCCGCAACTAAGTCAATCACATCTAAAAGCCTGGACTTAACTTTACAGGCCCAATCATCATTCCTATTATCACGAGCATTAAGGAGAGTTTGCTTTATTTCAATTGTTGAAACCTCATGAATTTTAGGTTCAGTATTGAGAAGGAAGTTTTGGGTCAAACACAGCATTTTTTTCACATAACAAACAGTCATGCTTGAAATCAAATTTGGTGTCTAATTTTCTGAGAAGGCGCTGCGAGGTGGAAGATTCCGAATTTTGAGATTTTTAATGCTGCTTTAATATTCCTAGGTCTGGTATAATTTTGCCTGCATACAGTATGTACTTTTATTACATCGACGTTAACAAGTAACCTATGGATTTCGTCTTTTCTCTCAATACTACATTTTATTAAAGTGTTTATACCTTTAGTGACTGTTACCCCGGCATCTTTCACTTCCTCATTACATATTACGCATATAATGGTAAAATCAGTCATTATTGAAAACTGTTGATAATAAAGAGCGCCTAGCTGTAAAGTTTGTGGGTAACAGTTCAGATTTAACAAGTGTTTACTATTTTTAAGGGTTACCTTTTATCTTGCTTATCTCGCTCAACAATACATAACAATAGCAAAACTATCAGCATTTCACTGCACTTGGCACAACACAACAACTTGTATTTCTGTACAAAAAGTAAAACTATCACGAAACACAAAGTGCAACGAACTGCACAATGCCATGGTTAACCGAACACTAAACAGGCAAGGCCCACTAATAACGAAAAGGACTCAATAAGCAGCGTAGTAGAGATAAGAGGGCAGTAAACAAACAAGTTTTAACGTGGTCTGACTCATGCAGACAGCCAAGCGGCCGAGTCACCACACCACGCTATACGCGGCTGCCCGGCGGGATGCGCGGTGTCCGCTACTGTTCATCGCTCTGTGAAGCCATCATGTTAACAAATATCTTTTGTAGACCCATAACGTTAAAGATAATAACAGTAGCTAAACATTTTAATCGAACATATTTTTTCTACGACATAGGGTAAATAGTTATAATTAGTATAAATTACTTTTTGTTTTTTGCAATGACAGTTTTCTGCATATATTAATGTATTATGGCGATAATAGGTTGTCTACATAAAAATTTATTCTTAAATAAATTGTTAAAAATATTGTAAGGAGTAAAATAAAAAAACAATCACGTCTGTAGCTTTATTAGTTCTCGAGCTGTAAGCATTTAACCATAGTACTGCTCTAGCAAGGTATAGGAGGGGGTGGGGGGGGAAAGCAAGAGGGGTGGGGGTCGGGACTTTGTAATTTTTGGCTATTTACTTTGTATACCAACATCCTGCAAAAATTCAGCTTTCCTCTAATTAGTTGCGACAAAGCGTATATTTTTACCTTTATTGACTGGGCTAATATGAAAGAAGAGTTTATTTTGGACACTACTACTGCGTTTGTGAAAGCTAATATACCAGTAGAGAAACTAGACAATCCTGCTATCCGTACTTGGTTTAATAAGTACGTTCGCGGAAGTGGATATTTACCATCAGCAAATCAGATTCGTCAGAAATACATCCCCATGATTGGCGATAGAAGGAGGGAAGAAATTAGGGAAGATATAAAAAACAAAGACGTGTTTCTGCTATGTGACGAAACAACTGACAAGAATGGTAGGTGTGTTTTCAACATTCTTTTTCGTCCATCAGTACCATCAACTGAAATGAACACCCATCTGGCTGCCTCTGTTTTTCTAGATTCTGCCAATAGCGTAAATTGCTCCAATGCGATATTAGACACCTTGAATTCCTATGAAATTGAACGGGAGCGTGTAGTGGCAGTAGTTACGGACTCAGCACGCTACATGACAAAATGTGTAACTACTCTTCAAGGATTGATTATTGAAGAATTAAGTCATGTCCAGTGCTGGGCTCATAAAGTCAATCTTATCGGCTGCGTATTTGAAAACGAGCTGGACGAATTGAACATGTCTATCGTAAAGACAAAGAATGCCTTTTTAAATACGCGAAAAAGAAAAAGCAATTACGTTGCATTTCTAAGGGAGAAATATGAAAACACAGAAAAAGAGAATGAAATTCTAGCTTTCCCAATGCCTGTATGTACAAGATGGAATTCATGGTTTAAGGCTGCAATGTATATGGCCACGCATGTGGAAGATCTGGTAGAATTTTTCAAAACATTGGAAGATTCAAATTCTGGGGTCAAATTTTTCCAACAAGCATCGACTTCAACAATACAATTTATACAATTACAAGCATTGTATGTTTCTGTTGTTGGTGCCTCTCTTATGGACTTACTTAATTTCTTGGAGGGATCTAAGTACCCAACAATTCACTTACTGGCTGGGAAGCTAGATGACCTTGAGGTAAAGCTCAAGCTAATAGGCTATGGTGGAATGTTCAATCATACGATCCTCCAGAACTTGGAACAGCTTCCTCAAAAGATGCAGATAAAGGTTAAGTCCAAGCTTACGTGTGTTGCCCAGTCAGCTCTAGTGAAAGTCAGGACTTTAAGGACCACGGATCCAGCCAGGAAGACTGTAGAAGCCATCGGGTCATTGTTTGATCCTCGGCATGCACCTAAGAACGTATCTCCCACAGAACTGCTCCAATTTAAGAAGAATGCCCCATTTCTTACGAAGATGGAGTCTCAACAGTTTTTAGAGGCTCACAGCATTTACCTGACTGCAATCAAGAACCAACTGCGTCATGAAGATAATGTGAATGTTCCAGAGATCCTCATGGGATTAAGGCCTGCTCACCGAGACTATGCAACAGCTGCATTAAAGTGTGTGTGGTATCCTTGTTCAAATGTGGATTCTGAAAGGTCATTTTCGAAATACAGTCTCATAGTAAGTGATAGGAGGCGAAAATTGACAGCTGCAAATGCTGAGACTTTAACCATGATCTACTTCCAGTGATTTCACCGCAGTATTTGGATAAAACTGAAAAAGGTATTCACTGAAATGTGTTTCGAGATGGTGAATGTAAAATAAAAATGTGACTTCCATATAAGTATTATCTCATTCTTCCATAGCCATGTTTAACGTTTTACCATGCTGTTTTGTTTTTTACTTTGTTTTATTAATTGTTTATATTTTTAAATGCACTTATTGTACAAACCTTATCGCTTTCCAAATTTTAACATGTCATCCCCCGAAAAAATAATAAAAACACAAAACACCACCTTTTGAATTTTAAATCAACAAATCTTCAAAAAAAATTACATCACTTTCTAACACCTCTACCTATGAGCTATCGAATCTTCATGCAGAGCGTATGTCAGCTTGCAACTGTGTTATTCTTAACTTGTCGCCCCGTGCCACTCACTGTGGAAGCCTGGGATTTCCTTGTCCATAGCGTGGCGCAGTGGCTAGCATTGTTGGCTGTCACCCCCGAGATACCGGGTTCGATCCCCGGCTCTGCCAAGAATTTAAAAGTCTTGGTATGGTCTGGTACGGGGCCTCCCAGCCTCGTGATGCAAAATGGGAACCGGCCGGGTGCTATGGCAGGAGGAGGAGTGGAAAGGAACTGGCCACCCTATCACACGCAAACTCCAGCTCGGGATGCCTGGTTAGTGATCGTCAAGGGCTCTAATTCAGGTCGCTTACGTCCCTGGAGGGGATATGGCACTCTAATAATTTAATAGCCATATTGCACCACGTGCCAGACCTACCTAGACCCCCCCCCCCCCCCCCCCTCAGCCACCAGGAACAAGTGTCACTCACATCCAGTTTATTTCTGGCTCTGTGAAGTTGTAAGGCAGTTCTAGGATGCCTGAAGTAAAAGCAACTACAAGTTATCGTCTGCAGCAGTATGTTGCAGAATTTAAAGATGATTTTACTTCTGAAGGGGGCGTTCTGTTCTGTCAACAATGTGGGAAAGCAATCAAGGCAGAACAGCGATCTCAAGTTACACAACACCGCAAGGGCAAGAAACATATTGCCGCAGTTTCGCGCCGTCAGAAGAAGTGTTTCGCGATAATCGTCAGTCATTTGTGATGGACAACCTGAAGAATTAGCTCATTGTGTATTGTAATTCTGCAGTAGTCAGTGAGGCATTGCATATATTACATTCGTAAACACTGCATATTGTTTATATTCACATTAATAAACTAAATGATAATTAAATACGTTTACCTTTTTTTTTTCTCACATATTTCAGGTATTTTTAATACATAAAAAATAAATATTTTCTTGATTTTTAACACCAAAAAATCCGAGCCCTAGTTATAAAGATACAAGAAGGTGGCTAGAAGATTTCAACCGAGGGGAATCAATCCCTAAGTCTGTCCAATATTATTAGTAGCCTACAACCGGGTGAGTTAGCCGTGTCGTTACCGCATGACTGCTGGCAGTCGCTCACATCCGGGAGGCGAGGAGGTTCGAATCCACCCGCCGGCAACCTTGAAGATGGTCTTCTGTGGTTTCCCATCTTCCTTCCAGGCAAATGCCGGGGTTGGTCCCTAACTATAGGCCTCAGCCGCTACCTTCCAACTCCTTGTCCTTACATTCAAACTTTCCTCCGCAGACAACACTCCACACGCGACGGTACTTGTAGCTCACCCATTGGGTGTCTGCCTCTAAGCAGCTACAAAACTGGCGAGCCGAACATGTCCTCGGACACTCCCGGCACTAAAAGCCATACGCTACAAAAAAAAAAAAAAAAGAAGTAGCCTACAACACTGTTGCAGCTGCGGAAATGTGATTGACGACCATCAACAACAGTGGCGGCTGGCGGATAATTGTTCTGGGTGTTGCACTATTTTCATTAAGGGAGGGTGGTAGGGTAAAAGCCTGCTTGATATCAGAGAAAACTGTATTCAATTGCGCGGTAAAACGGATGTCCCTCTTTCATCACGAATGCCGCAATTCAAAGAACATCACATTGTCGTCGGAAGTTTACATGAAAAGCTTCGTGAGAACAAAACAACGTAAGTTATATACAATGGCGAGAAAGAACCGCGAGTGTCACAATTACATCGCAAGACATGGTATCGGCAGTTGACGGAGCATCTCGGATGACTCCGTCTGTGCCTCGACTCCCTTGTTGCAATCAGCGGGCAACGACCAGCCGAGTTAACTGTTGGGATAGGACTTAAGTCAGTCTAGCGTATCTGCCATACCCTTCACTATTGAGATCTTGTCGGTGCTCGGGGCGGGCAACGACCAGACGGACGAGCGCTCCTAGACAGTTGGCGCGCACCAATGTTCAGGACAAGAGAGGAGATGTCTCTGCTTGCAGGCGTGGCTCTCATCTCCGGAATTCGGAGACTTGGTACCAGGACACTCTAGGTGGTCTGACTGCAACCCTAATCCCAACATAAATAGCTCAGCCCGTCCAACGTGAATAGAGAAGGACCATCTGCCTATATTCTCTAAACACCAATGATGTCTGGTAAATTACTCCAGTAATTGGACAAGCGCTAAGCCTCAAAGGGCAAAATCCTTCCAAACCCCCATCTGATTCTTCTACTATGGAGTTACTAACAACATGTCGGAGACAGCAGTAATACAGGCCGGATGTTTGTTTTAGACGAGTGAAAAATCCTAATGGAAGCGTGGATGCGAGTTACTACAGTACCTGTGTTGGTGTCACCTGCCCCATGCGGTCCGATGGGCACAGCTCACAGGAACACAGGTGTAAGTAACATTGTCTGCCTCTCACCACAATAGCAGAGTGCCGATCCCTGTAGATATCCCCATTTATGTAGATTAACTCTGCAGAAGCGGTTCTTCCGTTGCGAGAAGAGCCTTAAACATCAGTCCTGAGGGCCGCAGACCACGAGAGCGACCAAAGAAGCGCTGGCTTGACACACTGCGGGAATCCTACATGTGACTAAAGTATCTCCTGACGACGCCCAAGACCGCATCAAGTGTAAAGGAAAGTACTGAACAGCAGACACTGCAATTCAGCGGGATAAATGCTAAGAAGAAGAAGATGAAGAAGAACTCTGCATCTCCCACCATCACTCCGAAGTCTATTGAGTGAATGCCAAGTTTCCCAGTTGGTGTTGTGGCCTGCTGGAAGGAAGAACACTGGTGGTGTAGAGCAGGCTGTTCCAGATCCATGAGTTTGAGTATGCTTACACGCGAGCACTCAGCAGTAATGCTCGGAGCACGGTTGGAGAGGGACTGGGGGTGAGGGCCAATACGTCACTGGGCGAAGGTCATAGCACAAGTCTATGCGTTCCTGCCAGTATTGATGTATCCACCGCAAAGTGACGGCAGCCCCACAGAGCAGAGATGTATTGCATGTTGCAGGTTTACTCACGAAAGGCGGCGAGTACTCTGCTGCTCACGAGCGACCTGCTCGGCTGGAACAGCCTGGTGTAGAGGATTGCCATGGCTGGGTCCTAACTACTTCAGGTTTAGCAGTGAGAATTGTTGTTGTTTGCAGGAAGCATTTCCTTGAAAAATGAAAATCCACAGCCTGCTTCCAGTCGACCGACTGGGTCAGGGAATGGAGTGAATGATGCCCCCATCTAGCGGCGAAGATATGAACTGTGCCGGCTGCCGAAGCCTGTCGCACTCCCCTGGAGCAATGATTAAATGAATGACAGATGAAATGAAATGATAGTGGAGAGTGTTGCTGGAATGAAATTGTTACAGGGAAAACTGGAGTACCCGGAGAAAATCCTATCTGCCACCGCTTTGTTCAGCACAAATCTCACATGGAGTGACCGGGATTTGAAGCACGGACCCAGCAGTGAGAGGCCGGCGTGCTGCCGCCTAAGCCACGGAGGCTGTAGCTTTTCCTTGATATAAAATATAAAAATAAATATGAGCCATCTCCTTGGAGGTCGGTGACCAAAGAAAGGATGAGCACGGTCCTCTACTGATTTTTTTCGTTTAGTTTGCGCTATGACCTCACGGATAACTTGAGATGGGGCTAAGCCTGCCAGGGAATGTACAGTAATATCTTTAGTACGAAGTATCTCGGAATAACTTTGCAGACTCTGGGAAACGTTTTTACAATCCATATGAGAGACAAGCTGACCGCTGCAGTGAAAGCGATGAGTGACATAAAACAGATTCATAAATTGTCCCTAAAGACTGCAATCCAACTGTTTCATGTAAAAATAGCACCAATTGCATCTTATGGATTGGAATATATGTGGATACACCTCTAGAGAAAACACCTGGCAGATCTGGAAAGAGTAAAATCCATCTATCTCAAGAGAGCTTTGTGCCTTTCAAAGTACACGCCATCCCGTTTGGTTTACCTGCTAGCTAGAGAGTCATTTTTCTTCTTTTTTTTTTAGCGTATGGCTTTTAGTGCCGGGAGTGTCCGAGGACATGTTCGGCTCGCCAGTTTTGTAGCTGCTTCGAGACGGACACCCAATAGGTGAGCTACAAGTACCGTTGGGGAGGGAAGGAGGGAAGTTGGAATGTAAGGACGAGGAGTTGGAAGGTAGCGGCTGTGGCCTATAGTTAGGGACCAACCCCGGCATTTGCCTGGAAGGAAGATGGGAAACCACAGAAGACCATCTTCAAGGTTGCCGGCGGGGGGATTCGAACCTCCTCGCCTCCCGGATGTGAGCGACTGCCAGCAGTCAAGCCGTAACCACCACGGCTAACTCACCCGGTTCATATTTTGTTGAAGACCTGAGACTGAACCTACTGCTGCCCGTTACACCTGGATATGAGACTCTACTGACAGAATTGAAAAGGAAGAGAGAAGACATATGGGACGACTTTTACGGCACTGACACGATGCTTTCAACTGAATGGACAAATGCATTGTACGATTTGTGTCATATAGTCACGAGATATTCGGTGCATGGTTTTCACTTTAAAGTATGCACCAAGAAGAAATATCATCTGCCGGACCAGCAGTGCATCTGTTTGCTGTGTGGAGAGCAGTGTGATAGGTATCACGTGATGTGCCAACCAAGACGGGTCACACTTACAATGTTTTGTAATGAAGACTATGGAAATCTTTTTTTTTTTGGTCTTTTAATGTTAATTTATTAATTTGGCCGTTGGCTGCAATAAAGTTCTTATTATAAATGATGAACGGCGTATAAGCCAAATTTATTGATGAGCACAGGGAACGTTCTTTCAATATAGGGTGATTTTAGCCTACTTTTCACATTTTGCAAAAATGAGGAAAAAGTAGACTTATGAGATCGGGCAAATGTGTGTCTGTCTGTCTGTCCTTCTGTCTGTCTGTCTGTCTGGCTGTGTGTGTGTTCCCCCCCCCCCCCCCCTATCAATTCCTAAACGGCTGCAGCAATCGTAACAAAATTTGGTAGGAGTAAATATCTATACCTGAATATCTCACGGCCATATTTGAAAATGATGTCAGTGCTACCAACTGCTGAGAAATCGCAATTGAAATTTGAGCTCCATGTTGGATATCTTGGAAGGTATGAATGGGAGCTATTTCAAAATTGGCACACGTATAGATAATAATATTCCAGTTTAATTTCCAGGAGGCCATACATCGCAGTGTTGCCAAAATGATTATAAGCCTGCTGATAGGTCCAAATTTTAAATGCATATAACTTCTATACTATCAATTGGATTTCAACCAAATTTCGTGTGTGCTATGTGTATATAAACAGATATGACTGAACGTATTCTTAAGATCCACCAGGGCTGCCAACTGTTATTAAATGCTCTCAATTTATTTTATCCAAATACCAATATATCAGAAAGTATGCAAGCCGACAGCTGTAAACTATGCACACGTATAGTACCTGACAGTCTATATTAATTTGGAGTAACTTATATACGTCAGTGCTATCAACATGATTCTAAGCCTGCTGAGAGGTCCAACTTTAAATACATGTAACTTCTATACTATCATTTGGATTTCAACCAAATTTCGTGTGTGCTATGTGTACCATAACAGATATGTATATGCCTATTCTTAAGAGTAACCAGGGTTGCCAACTGTTAATAAATACTGTCTCTATTATTGTTACCCTAATATCAATATATCAGAAAGTATGCAAGCCAATAGCTCTAAACTTTGCACATGTATAGTACCTGGCATTCTAGATTAATTTGGAGTAACTAATATACGTCAGTGCTGCCAACATGATTCTAAGCCTTCTGATAGGTCCAATTTTAACATGCATGTAACTTCTATACTAACTAATGGATTTCATTCAAAATTGACACAACAATAAATCATATTATTTCAGAGTTTTGCTGACCAATACATGTATGTCATTGTTGCCAACATGATTTTACGCGCGCTGTTAGATCCAATACTTAACTGCATGTAACGTCCATGCTATCCATTGGACTTCAACCAAATTTTGTATTCTGTACCTTAAGAGATGGAACTAAGAATATATTCAGTCACCAGGGCTGCCAACTGTAGTTCTCTATTAGGCTAAATTATGCCAGGTATACAGTATTTCGAACTTATTAGAAATTTCGATATTACCAACTTAATTTCGTCATTATTCTAGATAGATCCATATACAGTAGATTAATCATTGGCATCAATCTTAAATTTTAAGAAAAGTAGGCTCTTTAGTTCGTCACGGAACTTCTAGTTAAATTACCGCTGCGATTGCTCCAATTCTAGTGATAACTTTCTTATACTGTTGTCTAATGATAATGGCTGTTTTAAGGATTCGAACATCTAGATTATCGCCCACGGATCGGGCCAAACTTCAAAAGTTGGATAGGCTGAGGGTGGGAGGAACATTAACCAAGGTGGATTGAATTTCTAATGGTCTAGTTTAGGCCTACAGGGCTACTGAGTAGGAACGCCATGGACATCAGCCTCGTGTATTTAGTTTTGGGTGGGTGGTGGTTCAGTAGTGACACCTTTGGGGTAAGCCAGACAACTACAATGACTGATCATGAGCTGGCTTAAATGAATACAGTGACAGAAATTGTCTGTCGTTCTTTAGGAAGATAAGGACTGGCTACAGTATTTGTAGTACTATACTACAAAGTATAATCTCACAACGCACTGAGGTCAAGGGTGGTCAAGCAAGCCGGCTGAGATAAATACAGTAGACCTTGGATAGTCTACTATCTCTTGATAAGGTACTATTCACAGTTTCACTCGAGAGTCCTATCTAGTTCTTTAAAATATGATCTCTTAAATGCTGTCTTAATTCTTCTTCTTCTTCTTCGTCTTTTCCCGTTCACGCGGGGTCGACGTTTCTGACAAGTCGTTTCCATTTTCCTCGGTCCCAAATAGTGTTTTCTGTTAACTGCTTCTCCCGGAGATCATCATGCACGCAGTCCATCCATCTTCTTCTAGGCCTGCCTCTTTCCCTTTTACCTTCCACCTCCAGATCAAGCACTCGCCTTCCTACATAACTCTCATCCCTGCGCTTAATGTGGCCATACCAGAGCAAGCGTCTTTCTTGCACCTCTTTTGATATTTCAGTCACTTTTACGCTGCCTTGTATGAAGGTATTTTTGATGTGATCGTTCCTTGTAACACCACACATCCATCTTAGCATCTTCATTTCAGCTACTTCCAGTCGCTTGCATTGTGACTGCACTGTTGGCCAAGTTTCTGCTCCGTATAGCATTGCAGGTCTCACTGCACATTTATAGGCTTTACCCTTTACTTGGATATTCAGTCTCCTGTCACAGAGAATACCAGATAACCTTTCCCAGTTTAACCAGGCAGCCTGAATTCGGAGGGTAATTTCCAGATCTAGATTGCCATCGTCAGATACAGTGGATCCCAGATACTTGAAACTGTCCCTTGCCTGTAGCTGGCTACCATCCATCTGAATAGTTTCATTTCCAGTTCCTCCAAGGCACAGGTATTCGGTCTTATTCCTACTGATTTTAAGGCCTCTGTCCTCTATGGCTCTTCTCCAGCATTCCAGTTTATATTCAAGCTCTTCCCTGTGTGTGCTACATAAGACAATATCATCTGCAAATAGCATACACCAAGGAGCTGGTTCTCTTAAGTTTTCAGAGAAGACATCCATTATTAGATCAAAAATATAGGGGCTTAGTGCAGATCCTTGGTGAAGACCTACTTGAACCGGTATAGTATCTGACAATCCTACACTGCTTCTAATTCGTGTCCTTGCTCCACGGTACATATCCTGAACAATGCGCACATACTTCTCCGGTACTCCCTTGCATCTCATGCATCTCCATACCTGCTGTCTTAATTAATCCAATTAATTAATTTTAGATTTGAATATGCTGACTTGACTGTTGCCAGCCAATATTTGAAGTTGTCATTATTTCCTCATGGATATGTTTTTTTTGTTGTGTGGCCTGCTCAGAGGCCGAGTGCAGGGCTTTCTATTCGACGCCCGTGGGCGACCTGCGCGTCGGGATGAGAGATGGAATGGATGAAGATGAATGAAATTGGGCAAGGATATGGAAGGAATCGGCCGTGGCCTATCAGAAGGTACCGTCCCAGCATTTGCCTGGTGTTGAAAATGGGAAACTTCGGAAAACCATTTCAAGGACGGCCAACGGTGGGGCTCGAACCAACACCACCTAGAGAGAAAGCCTTGCAATACGATTGATGACGTCATAGCCTTCCGGCATTCAGCGAGCGCGCTACACAGCGCTGCTGCTATGAACAAGCTGTGAGGAAACGCGACTGAGTGTTTATGTATCAAATTACGTTCTACAGACGAAAATAAATAAATAAATAAATAAATAAATAAATAAATAAATAAATAACGTAACCATAAATGAAACATATGATCAGAAGTTGATGCGATCGATACATTACACTAGCTAATAAATCGACGTTTTCGATCATAATCGATGTATGCATTTCGAACCTTGCAAGTGTGAACTTGACCGAAAACACTGATGTCTCAATAAATGCGATATATAGAAGAATTCAATAGAAAACTTGAAAAATATTCACCCCATTTTAACGCGAGATGTCGACTACCCAACGAGAAGAAAAA
Source organism: Meconema thalassinum (assembly GCA_946902985.2). Classification (NCBI taxonomy): domain Eukaryota; kingdom Metazoa; phylum Arthropoda; class Insecta; order Orthoptera; family Tettigoniidae; genus Meconema; species Meconema thalassinum. The sequence goes on from OX336390.1 coordinate 793,774,588, forward strand.
AAGCAAGCAAGCTTGTAGTTTAACGTGACCGTTAATCGCGAGATCATGAGCCAAGGGACCTCCTTTTTACGTGGAATCCGAACCACAGGACATGGCATTTCATTCCAAAATCTCATATGCATTGACCGGGAATCGAACCAGGACCGCCTTGGTGAGAGGCATACAGTTAGACCGCTGAGCCACCACGCCCCAACGAGAAGAAAAGACACATACACAAATAACCAATTAATCTGTAACAGTTAAAACAGAAATTAATATCTACAGTATAGTCAATTATATCTGTCCAAAGGTCCAGGTTTGATTCCCATCTCTGCCGAGAATTATAATTCTAGTTAGTTATTGTTGATTATTGTTGTTTCAAGGGGCGCCCCTAAAAATATAATTCTGATTTGAGTATGAAATGAAATTCACTCAGCCTCATGAGTTAAAACTGAACTGAGAAGAAGTGGGTTCGATTTCTCCTTTCTCCTCCAGGTAAATGCTGGGATTGTTCCTAGCAGAAGACCATGGTCACCTCCTTCCCAAGGGCAGATGACCTCGTAGTTCCTCCCCTTAAAACTACAATACCTAACCTTCCCAATTCTAGCATAACAATACACACATACAAATTCTACCCATATCCAAGTACACATGGCTGATGCCAGTGATGTCCTAACCCACTAACAAAACAACAACAACAACAACAACAACTAGCCACAGAAAGTTTTCATCCGTGATAAGAAAACAGGCTAGTAATGGCATGCCTATGACAGAAAAGGTTACCTACTGAAATGGAACAGAGCAGCAGTCATGAGACATGAAAACATTTACAAAAGAGGAAACTTGTTGTTGTTGATGATTCATATAGGGGCATGAGGATGTGGTAATAATTTAGAAACAAACACTTGATGTAGAGTAGCCCTACAGTAGTTTTCATATTGCAAAATTTACAATATCAGGCATGGCATACCCGACAATACATAAAACATGCTAATTCCCAGTTTGTTTTGAACAGAATACAGTGAGTCATCTGCAAAAACATGTTGTTCTCATATTTTCGATGTTACACAAACTGTGCTGTTTTGTAAAAAAAAAAAAAAAAATGGCCATATCTATATTTCACTAGTTAAATAAATATAGCCTTTTCAAAAGATCCTTTCCACTTTTCAATACAAAATTGTTGTATTCCCTATTATATTGATAGCACTGAATGAAAGTAGAACGAGCGATAACATTTTCTATAGTACATGAATTAGCCAAAATACCTTATCAAACGATGAGAAATAAATCAGGGAATTATGTTTTAAAAGCTGTTTCCTCCTCCACTGTCTGTGACCCACCTAGCCATCCCAAATAGGATCACGACTTATATAGGCAAAATTCCAGCTGTGGCCACCATAGTCCACATCAATCATCATCAAACCGGTATTGCCAACCTCGCCCTTATGGTACAATGCCGCACCAACACCCTTCGATTTGTCCAATCCAATGGTTTTTGACGCGTCCAGATCAATGGTCTTGTGTCAACCGTACCCCACTGCCTGCGCTCGGCCAAGGCCGCACCTACCCCCCGACCATTCTAACCTTCGTTTTGTCCTATCCAATGGTTTTTGACAATGGTTACAGCCTAACGCGTCCAGATCAGTAGTTTTGTTTGAACCGCGCGCTGCCAAGGCCGCACCTACACCCTACCTTCTTACCTTCGTTTTGTTCAATCCAATGGTTTTTGACAATGGTTACAGCCTAACGCGCCCAGACCAATAGTTTTGTTTGAACCGCGCGCTGCCAAGGCCGCACCTACACCCTACCTTCTAACCTTCGTTTTGTCCAATCCAATGGTTTTTGACAATGGTTACAGCCTAACGCGCCCAGACCAATGGTTTTGTGTGAACCGCGCGCTGCCAAGGCCGCACCTACACCCTACCTTCTAACCTTCGTTTTGTCCAATCCAATGATTCAAGACAATGGTTACAGCCTAACGCGCCCAGACCAATGGTTTTGTTTGAACCGCGCGCTGCCAAGGCCGCACCTACACCCTACCTTCTAACCTTCGTTTTGTCCAATCCAATGATTCAAGACAATGGTTACAGCCTAACGCGCCCAGATCAATGAGTTTTGACAATGGTTACAGCCCAACACGTCCCAATGATTTTGTTTTGATCAACAGTGATTTTGTATCCCACTTCTTTTTATCAACAGTGATTTTGTATCTCACACGTTGGGAACAATATGTGCACCCCGGTGCTTGCCGCTAGAGTTAGCCTCGACGACAGTTGAACGAGATGCAAGCGCTGTCGAAACATGGCAGCCGTTTTTAAAATACAGTAGCAATAAATACAAACACATATTTACGAACTTGAGCACGCATATGAGGTTCAGTAGTGACGATTCTAATTGAAATCAACGGTAGCTCTTTATAAAGATAGAACGAACGATGAAATTCTCTACAATACATGAATCAGCCAAAATACCTTATGAAACGATGAGAAATAAATCAGGGAGCGATGTTTTAATAGATATTTCTTCCTCCAATGTCTGTGATCCACCCAGCCATCCCAAATAGGATCACGAATTATATAGCGAAAATTACAGCTGTCAGCGCTATTGTTCAAATCAATCGTCATCAAAACAGAGCTTTAAATTCCTGCATTAGGTTTATTTTCTCCTTTAAATTTTACTCACACGTGTCTCCTTTTTATGATCTACTTTCCTGGCTAAAAGTAGAACAACAAAGAAACCTGCACATATGTACCCTTATCAATCGACTTCTCAATGACAGTACACCTCACTATCTCTCTTGTAATTTTAGTTTTCTTTCTTCCTTTCATGATCGTCACACACGATCTGGATCTATAATTGCAATTCCTCTACATCATTCATCTGCCTTCAGTAACTCTTTCCTCATGTCGGGAACTAGAATTTGGAATAATTGTCCTCGTGACGTTATAAATTGTACATCCCTAACAACTTTCAAAACGTGCATGTAAAGATTTCCTCTGAATTCGTAGGCCAACTAGAACAATTTGTGTATGAATGTGTGAGTGAATGACCATAGTATAATTTTGTTAAAAATGTATGTCATTTAAATTGCATAGCTTAGTTAATATCACGCAGTCACCAATTTAATTTAATTTAATTCTAGTATTTAAGTTTTCCTAGTATTTAAGTTTGGTAGGTTAAGTATATCATATTTGAGTATTCATGTAAGTTGCACTGTGTGTGGTTAAGTGTAAGAGAGGGCCTAGAGCCCTAACTTCGCCACAATAAAGACACCAGTCAATAAATAAATGACAGTGCTGCCAACCTCGCCCTTATGGTACTATGAAAATCAAAGAAGCGCCCAGTTGTCTCTAGTGCGCATCATTCGTGCGCACCACTCATTTCATTACATCGTGCACCGAATTGAATCGTTTTTTCACCATGGATTGCGGAAATTGGCTCATAACGATCTGTAATTTCAATCGGCGGTTCTATGATCAACTGTAATAAATATTTGTTTTTTTTCCCCGCATAACTGTGGTTTTGAAAATGTTTACAGCCTAACTCACCCAGATCAATTGGTTTTGTATCGACCGTGCCCCAGTAGCTGCGTGCGCCTAGGCCGCACCTACACCTGACCATAATAACCTTCCTTTTGTCTAATCCAATGGTTTTTGACAATGGTTATAGCCTAACGCATCCAGATCAATGGTTTTTTACAATGGTTACAACATAACACGTCCCGATGAATGTTTTTTTTTTAATCAACAGCGTGTACCGCTCGGGTACGCCTTGTTGACAGTTCAACGAGACGCAAGCACTGTCAGAACATAGCAACCGTTTATAAAAAGAGCAATAAATAAAAACACATATTTATGTACTTTAGCACATAGCCTAACTTATATGAGGTGCAGTATTGACCAGGTTTCTTCAGTTCAATACTGATGCAAGTGCATAAATCGCGTTCTACTTTCATTTAGAATTAATATTATATTATTTACAGGGTGGATAAATTTTTCGGCATATGCACCTTCAACAGTCCTTATGCGAACACTTTCTAAAAATACTCTCTAGCACATATCATGCTACATTAGATTAAAACTTTTAAAATAGGCCTACATTAACGTTCATCCAATGAAACTAGGTGTCAAATTCTTAAAGAAACTTGCAAGACTTCATTCAGTCCATTGTTAAACATCTGTACAAATAAAAATTTGTTCAGTGCAACATTCTTCCTATACTTCAGTGGTGGTCAGTAATAAGGTTGCAGTATTGCACAACGACCTGATTAATTCAAGAAAAACAATTAATACCGTAATAATATTTTTAGTAATAAAAGCTGAACGTTTCCTTTTATATGTATAGGATTTCATAATTCTGTTCTTAAATAATTCAGGAAATCTTATAGAAAGTTACTGTGAAATGTCTGAGAAAGCAAAACGCGCCAACCGGCTAGGAGCCAGGCCCGAGCACCGACCAGATCTCAATAGTGAAGGGTATGGCTGAGTTGCTAGACCGAGTAGGTCCTAACCCAAGAGTTAACTCGGCTGGTCGTTGTCCGCTGATTGCAACAAGGGAGCCGAGGAGTGGATGGAGACATCTGAGATGCTCCGTCAACTGTTGATACCATGTCTTGCAATGTTGCGCATACTTGTGACACTCACGGTTCTTTCTCGCCCTCGTATTATAACTTATGTTGTTTTGTTCTTGTGAAGGTTTTCATGTAGCCTAACTATTTAATCCTGTGATCCAGTGACAATGTGGTGTTCTCTGAACTACGGCATTCGGGATGAATGAGGTACATCCGTTTTACCGCGCAATTGAATAGAGTTTTCTTTGATATCAAGCAGTCTTTTACCCCCCCCCCCCCCCCTAATGAAAAAGGACAAAACCCATAACAATTATCCGCCAGCCGTCACTGCTATACTTATAGATTAGTAATTAGCCATGTACAGAATTGGATCAAGTAACACAATATTAATTGAACTACATGGTCATTATCTTGGTGCGCCCCGAAAATCGTGACAAACTGTGGAGTCATTTGGCTGGTCAGGTGCGGAGCGAGTGGACCTCGCAATACCCTGCTCCGCTGACTCATATCGTTAGTTCACACGTGTTTTGTCATTCATATGGATGTGTATCTGCAATGTTTAGACGTTAGTATTGTGATTACTGTGATTGTTGGTCATGCCTAGACACCAATTCACATTGCACGAAAGTGTGTATACCCATAATTCGTTAATGAAAAGCAGAAAGTCTTGTTCTGAAACAAGATGAAAATTTCGAATCAAGTTTCCAGGAAGACCTGTGCCTAATGCCAGTACAATCAGGAGGCTCGCTAAACGATTCAAGAAAACAGGCTCTGTAAATAACAAGCATTTTAACAGACAACGCTGTGTTCTTACAGAACGAGGACACCAAGAGCCTGCTGATGAGCCAGCTTGGTGTCCTAGGCGAAACACCACACAAGACACGGCACAAACCTAGAAGAATTGCAGAGTTTTAATTCACTGGCTGTGAAAGCCCATATACCATCTTTTTAGATGAGATTGTTGTCCATTCTTTCATCAGAAGATGTCAGGTGTGTGTTACAAGAGAGGGAGGACATTTGCATCATCGACTATGAGCACTGTAAGTACATATTATTGAAAAGGGTTGGTAAAAGTGATCAAGTGCGTGCCAACCACCGACTAAACAGTTCACTTTAAAAAACATACGAGCAATAACCACTGATGTAGTGTCACGGTTGACTCAAAACTCATTGATCAGGGCGCGTTAGGCTGTAATCATTGTCAAAAACCATTGGATTGGACAAAACGAAGATTAGAAGGTCGGGGGTAGGTGTGGCCGCACGCAGCTGGCGGAGTACGGCTGACTCAAAACTCATTGATCTCGGCGCGCTAGGCTGTAACCATTGTCAAAGACCATTGGATTGGACTAAACGAAGGTTAGAAGGTCAGGGCCAGGTGCGGCCTTTGGCCGCGCGCAGCTGGCAGGGCACGGTGGACTCAAAACCATTGATCTGGGCGCGTTAGGCTGTAACCATTGTCAAGAACCATTGGATTGGACAAAACGAATGTTAGAAGGTCGGGGGCAGGTGCGGCCTTTGGGAGGCAGTGGTGCGCACGAATGATGCACACTAGTGACTGAATTGGGCCCTTCGTTGTTTTTCATACTACCGTAAGCGCGAGGTTGGCAGTACTGTCATGGTACTGTTTTGATAACGATCGATGAGAATAATGGCACTGACAGCTGCAATTTTCGCTATGTACGACGTGTACCTATTTGGGATGGCTGGGTGGGTCACAGACATCGGAGGAGGGAATATCTACTAAAACATCGCTCCCTGATTTATTTCCCAGCGTTTCATAAGGTATTTTGGCTAATTCATGTATTGTGGAGAATTTTATTGCGCGTTCTACCTTCATTCACTGCTACCGTCGATTGTTTTCCACCTATCTAGCCAAGTCAAGTTGACTTGTGTTTTGGAGCGGATATGTGAATGAACTGTCCACTGGTTCTCTACGTATATGTTAGCTTGTGTTTGATGGATGAATATCATCACCGTCTCATATTTTTTTTAGTTTTGCTCTATGCTTTAAAATATTTTTTCTGTGACCTAGGCCTACTTATATGGTGCACCATATTAAGTCTAATAGCCATTTTTTTTGAGTGCTACGCTATTTTATAATTTTCTTCAGGTATTAATATTGGCTGATGAAGGGGATAAAAGCAATTAATCCCTGACACATGTACCAGGAGCAAATCTATTTATATTTTCTTTCGTTTATGTATTGACTAAGGCGGATGTATAATTGTTGTTAAAAACTATGAGGCGAGTTGGTCGTTATTGGTTCCTGAAGAGGACTCCTAAGGCGTTAAAGTTGCGATACAATCATTTTATCACCTTGCATTACATTAATTACACTACTTATTCTAAATGTATTCAATCACCAACCTGACTCACACACACCACTTTCCCCATCCCAATAAGAAATTTAATGAATGAGATTACTGCAATAGATAAAAAATAGATTAATCAGGACCTGCTACAGGTTATCGGTCTCTAACCGCGTGCAGTTCTTGCAATTTAAACTCCAATAGAAATGAGAATACTACCCACTTACACCTCCCACTTGAAATTGATAGCCCCCATAAAACAAATAAACCTAACCTTTGACAGTAGCCTGTAGCACATAATTTAGGTTAGAATATTCTGATTTCTACATCTAAATGAATTTTCGAACAGAGGAGCTAGCCTATGCTAAAATTTAAGGGTAGGACTATCTGCTTACTAACATTTAATAAGTCTCGATTTATACAACGGTGCAGTAACTAGCTTTGCATTCTTTTCATCATACATACTAGTGCTCCATTCAATCTCATGTGGCTTGAAATGGAGCCCACACACCTACAAGAAAAGAGACTTGTTACAAGGTTCCTTCCTCCCATTATACTAAACTTGTGAGAATTGGAGCATAATCTAATTCGGGAATAGTTCAGGGATCGAACCTTGGACCTTTAGTTTTTCTCATCTTCATAAACGATCTACCTCAAAGAATAAAGCATTCTAATTGTCTATTGTATGCTGATGACTTCAAGGTATATAGAAAAATATCTGTATCTACCGACTGCGACTTGCTTCAAAATGACCTGAACAGTATTGTGAAATGGACTACAGAAAATTTATTAGGATTAAACGTAGAAAAATGTATCTCAATGTCGTTCACCCGGAATATAAACCCTATCGTTTTTAATTACAAGTTAGGTTGCAGTGTCCTGAATTCCGTTCATGAAAACAAAGATCTCGGTGTGTTGCTAGATCGAGAACTAACGTTTACCCACCATATACTGAAAATGATAGCTGACTCAAACAAGACACTTGGATTTGTTATCAGGAATACAAAACCATTCAAAAACATAAGCACGTGTATCCACCTGTACAACACACTAGTCAGACCGAAACTAGAATATGCTAGCATTATATGGAGTCCTAGATGCAAGAAATATACCTCAATGATTGAAAACACACAAAAGAAATTCCTAAAATATCTACATTTTAAAAGAACAGCCAACTATCCTCACTTGATACCATACCACGAACTGCTAATAAATTTTGATGTAGACAGCTTAGAAATACGAAGAAAAATAGATGCTATGAAATTCCTTTTCAAAATTATAAACAATTCAATTGATGATTCCGAATTCCTTTCTCTCATAAATTTCCATGTACCACGCATCAATTCTAGGAACAATATCACATTTGAAATTAAAAGAACCAGGACATCTGCCCACAAAAATTCACCTCTGAACAGACTATGTAATATTTTCAACAATGTTGCTCAAAGAAATAATGCCATAGATTTTAGTACTTCCTTGACAGTATTTTTGATGGAATTCCTAACCACTCTCCTGAAATAATGTCACAAACCTTGCAAATTGTAAATCATGAATTCTTACCACTGAGCCATTTTACATAGCCAAGCTTGTATTACACATGTTTTATTTGTAATATACTGCTTTAATTGTACACCTAGTTATTTTAATTAGTTTTATTTAGTCACTGTTAGTTTAAGTTAGTATACATCTTAAGATAACACACTGTGTAATTTTAATTAGTGTTTTATTATTATTACTGTTTAGTTTAAGTTAGTATAAGTTTTAAAATAACATACTGTGTAATCTTAATGCCACTGTAATTGGGATGAAAATCCTGTTGTGCGCAAATAAATAAATAAATAAATAAATAATTGATGTAACACGTACCATGGAATATTTCGTAGGAATAAAATCCTTGCTGTGATGGCTCGAATCCATTTCGTCTCTACCTTCATCATTAGGGAAAGAGAAAACGTTTACTTTCGGTCCATTGGCATAATTGCATATACAATTTGGTACACTGCACTGATAACCATTAAGGAAAAAGGAAGCTTGTAGTTTAACGTGACCGTTAATCTTGAGATCATGAGCCACGGGACCTCCTTTTTACGTGGAATCCGAACCACATGGCTTGCACTACAGGATGCTCGAATCCACTTTCTCGTGTGTACTGACTCTTTGAGTTCGTTGCAGTCAATTGCTACATGTTTCCCGCAACACCCCCTAGTGCAGCGAATCCACGACCTACTAGCCGGGCTGTGCCACACTGACACTCGAATCACCTTTCTGTGGCTTCCAAGCCACATGGGAATTGCGGGAAATGAGTTAGCAGATCAAGCTGCAAAAGAGGCGGTATCACTACCACCTCGACCAATGGAGGTACCCGCTAGAGATATTCGCTCTCAGTTACGCCGACAAGTTCTGGCTTTTTGGGAGAGTCAGTGGCTAGCTGACCCACTGCCCAGTAAACTGAGAGCGATCAAGGGAACTACTCGCGTGTGGCGGAGCTCCTTCCGGGCCCGGAGAGAGTCCGTCATTTTGTGTAGGCTAAGGATAGGTCATACAAGATCCACCCACTCGTACCTAATGAGAAGGGAAGACCCCCCACTTTGTACCTGTGGAGCCGTATTTACCGTGGCCCACATTTTCACCGAGTGTGTGGATCTTGCTGACCTACGAAGAAACCTTGGTTTGCAGACGACACTCAAACTTATATTAGCCGATGACGCGGTGGCTGCTGATCGCGTTATCCGCTTTATAAGTGAGAGTGGGTTAGGGCCAGCAATCTAAATTTTCCAGTGAACTTTGACTCAACGACTTGTTCGTTTTTGAATGATAATGTTTTGTTTTTTCCGTAATTTTTGTTTATTTTTATAATTTTTATTTTTTATTTAATTGTTTGTTTTTGTTTTATTAATATTTGGTCTTTTTAAATTTAGATGTCCACCTCAAAATTTTAAATTCAATTCAAATATTGTATTCTTTAATCTGTGTTAAGAGGGGCAGATGACCTCGTAGTTCCGCCCCTTAAAACAACAATAACTAACTAACGAACCACATGGCATTTCACTTCGAAAATCTCACATGCATTGACCGGGAATCGAACCCGGACCGCCTTGGTGAGAGGCATACAGCTAGACCGCTGAGCCACCACGCCCCCCGATAACCATTAAGTATAACCGGGTAGGAATTCGCAGAAAATCAGTACCTGGAACTGTAAACACGAAACACAAACACAACATGCGGAAACCACACCATAACCTCAATGTTATGTCTCAATTTTCATGGCCGGTCCTCCGTGACGTCACTCACTCGTCAATTCCATATGGCAAGGCTTTCTCTCTAGGTGGTGTTGCTCGAACCCACGCGTCTACCGAGTCAGCAGAGAGCTTGGTCCCATGACCTAACGCTGCGCTTTAGCCAGCTGAGCCACTGCTGTCGGTTTTGGATATGGTGAATCTCATGCATTTCTCAAAGTACCTTATCATCATATATATTATTTCAGTAGTATAGATCCCTCCTGCGGCACTCACAAGCGACCGAACGTGAAAATGAGCATTCAAATGAAAGAGAATAGATATTAGCAGTGACGAATTGCACTCTAATTCCATAAATATCAATAATTTCCTTTAAAAATGACTTTAAAAACAAGTAGTTCCGTGAAGAATTCTACAGCCTATTTTCATATATCCAACTCATGTTAATTACCTCTATCAACAAACAAAATTTCAGTTTGATTGCTGTAATAGATTCGTATATATTGAGAACCGTCTAAATATTTCAGAAGGTCGCCAGGTTGGATTTTTATTTATGTACTATTACATGAAGATTTTTGTGTACGTGTGGTATTCAGACTTCAATCGCATGATTAGGACACAAGAAGTAAAAACGAGATTTTAAAATTTCGCTAGCAGCCATCTCGTGGTTATGAAAACAATTTAAATAAATTAGATGCCAGTGGATTAACATTTGTATAAGCATTTAACGTGCAAAGTTTCACTGCACTCTGATGGTTAAATCGCGAGAAACGTCCATTTAAATATTTATACTTCGCGTCGCCGCCATGTTGGATTTGTGCTCACCAGGTTACTGAAAGTCATATAGGTGAACTTATGTTCATAGCTTCTATGAACCCAAAAAGAATCAGTTTGATTGCTATAAAAGATTCGTAGATATTGAGAACCGTCCAAATATTTCAGATGCTCGCCATTTTGGATTGTTATATGTATAGGCCATAGAGTTGCGTATCATTAAAGGAAAATTATTGCGTATCTTCATTATTCAAACTTTCACTTCGATCGCATGATTACGACACAAGAAATAAAAACTTAATTTTAAAATTTCGCACAGCCGCCATCTTGAGGTTATAAAAACAATTGTACTAAATTAGATGCCAGTGCATTACCATTTGTATAATCATTTACTGTACCACATTTCACTACGCTCAGGTGGTTAAATCACGAGAAAAGTCTATTAAAATGTTTCAACTTCGCTTGGCCGCCATGCTAGTTTTGTACTTAACAGGTTTTTGAAACTTACATAGATAGAATTGTAGCAGTGCCCTTTATCACCGTACAAAAAAAATTGAAAGGCCCGGTCGGGGTTGGCCAGATTGGTGCTATGATCTTACCGAGTTTCATTGAAATCGCTCCAGCCGTTTAGAATTTACTAGGGGGGGGGGGGGGGCACACACACACACGCACACACAGACAGATACACGGACAAAAGGTGATCTCATAAGCCTATTTTTTCATAAAATGAAAATAGGCTAAAAAATGTACGAAGTGTGCGATTTGCAGATACTGTTGATGTATGAAAATACGCTCCATGATTTCTGTCCATTTTGGTCGCTGTGACGACCGTTTCGTGTCATTTTAACATTATGAGGTCTTTCCTTAATCATTTTGCATGGATTTCAGAAAGAGTAAATCAAAGGAATGAGTACTCAAATCGTATAATTTCATAAATATCGAATAACCGGTGAGTGTTACGGCACACAAATGACATTATCAGTGACAAATTGCGTTCTAATTTCTTAAAATCCAATTTTTGTAAATTTGCAAAACCTATTGGGGAAAGTGTGGTTAATGAACATGCACGGGTCCGCTAGTAATTATTACTGGGATAAAAATAAACGTACTATGAGACATGTATCGAGCAACACTGCCTTCTACATTCTGGCGATCGGATGTTTCATTTCCAGCTCCCCCAGATCCATTACCGAGCATTTGTAACAATTCCCTTTGCTAACAACACCCGTGGTAACATTTTCTGACTTATTCTACCAACTGTGTGGTTTTGGTTTAGTGGTACAGTATATATACCGTGATGTCTATCAACTAAACCTTTGCGTTTGGTTTGTTAAGTTACACGATATCTGGTCCGTTAGGACAGGTCTGTAATATACGGTACTTCATATCAATGCGTCAAGTATGGATTTTTACTCGATTTACTTTATGTTGGTACACCGATTAAATCAAGATTGCTTAGAGAATATCTTTTCTCAAATAAGAGCAAGAGGAGTACTCCATTCCATGACCACCCTTCGCGCTTAAATACACTCTACAGGTAACAGATGATACTGCTGAAAAATAAATTACTCTCGGCACGCCGGAAGGCTTAGGTAGATTTCACCGGGCAAACTAGGGGATAGGCGAAAATAGGCAGAATATGCAGGTTTTCGTAGAAGGATCAGACCTCATTTATTGCGAGAAAGTATTTTACAATTGGAGCTTAATTAACTTTGTTTTTCGTCTTTTTAAGCTTGTTTTTAACATTTCATTGTCTTATGGGGACTGTAACCTCGTCATTTGGGGTCCATTTTTAGCCTATTTTCCATTTTAAAAAAATAGGCTTATGAGATCACCTTTTGTCCGTGTGTCTGTGTGTGTGCGCGTGTGTGTGTGTGGTGTGTGTGTGTCCCCTCCTAATAACTTTTAAACGGCTGGAGCGATTTCAATGAAACTCGGTAAGTTCATAGCACTATTCCGGGCGACCCCGACCGTGCCCTTCAAATGTAGTTACATCTCACCAATCCAACATGGCGGCTATGCGAAATATTTCACCAGCATTCAATATCTCCGAACCTATTACCGATATCACCCTGGAATTTATTACGATGATAAAAGGAACTACTAGAAGTTCACCTATGTGACTTTTGAAAAACTGGTAACTACAAAACCAACATGGTGGCCACGCAAATTTGCGACTTTTAAATAGACGTTTCTCGCGATTTAACCAACCAAACTCAATAAAACTTGGTACAGTATATGTTTATACACATTGTAATGCACCGACATCTAACTTGGTTCAATTGCTTACATAACCACAAGATGGCGGCTGTGCGAAATATTTCACCGGCATTCTATATCTCTGAAACTATTACCGGTATCACCCTGAAATTTTGTACGGAGATAAAGGGCACTACTGGAAGTTCATCTATAAGACTTTCAAAAACCGGTTAACTACAAAACGAACATGGCGGCCAAGCGAATTTGAAAATTTTAAATAGACCTTTCTCGCGATTTAATGTTCCAAACACAATGAAATCTGGTACAAGAAATGTTTATACACATTGTATTGCACTGGTATCTAATTTATTTCAATTGTTTACATAACTTCAAGATGGCGGCTGTGGGAATTTTAAAATTAAGTTTTTATATCTTGTGTCGTAATCATGCGATCGAAGTGGAAGTTTGAATAATGAACCTACGCAATAATTTTCCTTTATTTGTACATGACTCTATGGCCTTTACATTTAACAATCCAACATGGCGACCATCCGAAATATTTAGACGGCTCTGAATATCTACGAATCTATTATAGCAATCAAACTGATTTTTTTAAATGTTCATAGGGGCTATGAACTTAAGTTCACCTATAGAACTTTAAATAACCTGGTGATCACAAATCCAACATGGCGGCGACGCGAAGTATACTTATTCACATGGACGTTTCTCGCAATTTAACCATCCGAGTGCAGTGAAACTTAGTACTGTAAATCCTTATACGAATGTTAAACCACTGGCATCTAATGTATTTCAATTGTTTCCATAAACACAAGATGGCAGCTGTGCGAAATTTTAAAATCTCGTTTTTACTTCTTGTGTCCTAATCATGCGATTGAAGTTTGAATGCTACACGTACAGAATAATCTTCATGTAACAGTACATAACTCTAGGACCTACATATATAAAATCCAGCATGGCGACCATCCGAAATATTTAGTCAGTTCTCAATATCTACGAATCTATTACAGCAATCAAACTGAAATTTTGTATGTTGATAGAGGCAATTAACATAAGTAGGATTATGAAAATAGGCTGTATAGTTCTTCACGGAACTACTTGTTATATTTGTGCCTCGTAGTTCCGCCCCTTAAAACAACAATAACTAATAATACTAACAATAATAATAATATTAATAATATCGTATGGCCTCGGATGCCTGGTGCAAGCTTTGTAATTTGACACACAGAGGGTAGCTTGCATGTCGAATTTCGTTGTTCCTTGAATTACTATGAAAGTCAAGGAGGTTAGATATCTAAGCTCCTTGAACACTTTAGCGCTTTCTAGTAGAGAAATGAGGAACTTTGTGTTGGCGGAAACTCCCGAGATTAATTTTTCCATTATGAACACGGCCTACTGAATTCAAATGGGTTCTTTGACATGCCAACATCGTATGACATGCGTGTCGTATTTTTGCCGTCTTTAAAAAAAATCACTTACCACGGCCAGGATTGAACCTGCAATCTTGGGGTTAGTAGACCGAGTCGCTATCCACTCACCCACCGTGGTAAGCACAACAATAACTAACTAACTAACTAACTTATACTTGTGGTCACACTGTCCTTATGCAAGGTTTGCAACTGATGTGTAACTATCTAACGGTCTGTTACTTCTTCACGCAAAATTTTATCTCCCGCAGAGATGTTGGTTGGTTCCTCAGTTTAGGGGCTGTGACAACGCGATCATGTAGCCATGTGTACTTGGGTGTGTGTAGAATCTGTCTGATAAATGGTGTTAATTGTGATGGCTGTATTAGTCTGCAATTCAGCTAAGGACTGCAGACGGTCAATTTCAAGCAGTAGTTCCTAATTTTGCTACCAAATACTACTGTCAATGACACCTATCTGTGAACTTGGCAACTAGATGCCACCGCAACAAGCAACTCGCAACGAACGTTGGAACTTCCCATCTTAAGGAAAGCATACAGAGGGATTTTTTGCGCTCTTAGAAAATCCGACGACTTCGGCCGGGTTTGAACCCGCTATCTTGGGCATAGAAGCTCAGCATGCTACCGACTACGTCACCGAAGCCGCTATAATAATAATAAAAAAGGACACTTTTTATAATAATAATAAAAATGGTAAATCACTCTCAGTTACAAATTATTACTGCAAATGGAGCTAATGATAATAATAATAAATTAGGAAATCATTAAGGGTGCTCATGATAATTCAATATGTTCAAAGATGGAATTGGAACCATGAAAAATATAATTGTCATTTAAATCAGTTGTCAAATTTATTTATTTACTGATAAATAGCTCAGACCAGATAATGAATTATAATTCCGAGTTGAATAGCAGATAATATTTCAAGCAACAGCTAAAAGTAGTCGAGGTGTGAATTGACTGAAGATGGTTTTATGAGTATAACAAATGAAAGTTAATATCTCTGTTGTTGTCGGAAAGGAATGACAGATCAGATCGTGACAAACGTGTAATTTTTGAATTTAGCATTCAGTTTTCTAAATGGGCATGTCGTGGACATTTCACCGATAGGTAATATTATATTTGGGAATCAGGCAGTGGAGCTTGAATGCACCATGAATTTTGGAGTAGTGGTTGTTGTTAATAATGAATATGTGGGACACACAGTCAAGATTCATTTTTCTGAATGCATACGTATGTGGGTCACAATAGATCTGAAATATAAAAGGATTATTTCTTTAATGTATAATCAAATGGCATCTGACGTAGTTAAGATCAGAACAATATGTCTTGCTATTGATCTGAAAATTACTAGGAAGAATTATTTCATTCGGATCAGGTCGAATCCTTAATTTTTCAACATGCTGGTGATTTTCGTGTAAATAATTTTTGCAACAAGATTTTTGATAAATAGCTAATTATTTATGAATGGATAAATCATGATATTTTGTGGATAATGAGCCTTTATTCAAGTATTTTCTGAATAATGAAATAGTGAAATGAAATAGACTTTCAACGGCCTCGTGAGGAAAATAAAGGTGACAAGTGTAGATATTTTCTTAAATGTGGACATAATGGGCATGTCTAAATAATAAGATATTTAATAGGAAGTGCCGTTAGATTAATTTCTTTCTTTTTCATCAGGAATCTCAGGATGAGGGACTGGTATTATTACACCCTGTAGATTTAGGTAGGAAGTGTTTTCTAGTGCTGACATGATTGTTTTGCTTTTATTCAATAAAAGTGGTATTTTTAAAGAACATTTTGTGTGAATTTCATCCTTGCTATATTCAGGCGCGAGTCTTGAACACAGTTCAGCACCACCTAGCCCTTACCCGTTAACCCCTGAGATTTTCCGAGTCTTTTGTTCAACTGTGATCAAGGCTCCAGCATATGAGGGCGTTTATCTTCGGATAAACGGGCACAGTACGGTATATGCTTATACAAATTTTAATCCACTGGCATCTAATTTATTACAATTGTTTTCATAACCACAAGATAAAATGCGTAAGCATTAACCACTATGACAATGGTAATAATTAATATCCGTGTTGACTGATAGTATTATCTTATTAAGACCCCCTAGTCAAACACTAAAGAATGTGGTTTAATCAGAGCATTAAACGCACATGTTTTGGAATATCAATGATTCCATCATCAGCGTGAAAAAATACTAGACCTTAAAAACTAATTAACAGTATCGCTTCTTGTATTCACTTTGATTGCTTGTTATTGTCACAATTTAGCAACAAGTAAGAAATATCTTATTTCATTTGAAGGTTAAAAGCGACTATACCTGGACTATTTACCTGTCTAATACTCCAACTTGAAGGTGACATTCCATAAGAAGATATTTTTGACAAGTCATTTGATATTCATTTCACATAGAAGGCGACTAAGAACAAGTAAGAATCATCTTAAGTTAATTTTGAAGGTTAGAAGAGGCTATATCATGACACCTTTACTTGTCTCATATTCCACCTAGAAAGAACTTTTCATAAGAAGATAGTTTTGGCAAGTCAATTGATAATCATTTCATATTACGTACATATATGTTTTTCCACACATTATGTTCACATGCGAAACAGATAATCGACGGAGTTAATTATCAATTTGATGTTTTGACTGATTTTTGACAATATTTGTTTACGTTTCTTCTCGATAAAAATTTCAAAATGAAACGACGATTTACGTACCTTTTTTTACATCTATATTTTACGAAAAGAGAAGTCTATATTATTCGAGATATTAATAGAATATCAAAATAGCATTTTTAAGGTATTTTTCCATTTGCATGTCAATTAGTATATTTGATTGTTTTCATTATTTTAAATTTAAAACTGTTTTGTAAGGATATCCAGTTTCTTGATACTGTTAATTAGTTTTTAAAGTCTAGTATTTTTTTCACGCTGATGATGGAATCATTGATATTCAGAAACATGTACGTTTAATACTGTGATTAAACCACATTCTTGAGTGTTTGACTAGGCGGTTTTAATAAGATAGTAACCACAAGATGGGGGTTGTGCGATATTCTAAAATCTTCTTTATATTTCTTGTGTCCTAATCATACGATTGAAGTTTGAATAATACACCTACACAATAATCTTTATGTACATAACTCTGAGGCCTGCATACATAAAAATCCAACATGGCGACCATCCGAAATATTTAAACGGTTCTCAATATCTACGAATCTATTACAGCAATCAACCTGAAATTTTGTAAGTTGATAGAGGCAATTGACATAAGTAGGATATATGAAAATAGGCTACATAGTTCTTCACAGAACTACTTGTTGCAAATAATAAGGGTGATCAGGATACAATACCCATAAAAAGTGATGGAATGGTCTAACAACTTGAACAGGTCTGTTTTCTTTAATACATCCATTCCACTCTTTCATAAGAATCGTCACAGAAAAATAGAAAACCTTCACATTCTTCCCCTCCCTTTCCTAGCCGTTTCTTGGATCCACATCTTGTCACAAGTATATGGTGCAGTCGTGATTAGATTAATTGATTATGTGCTCTTGTCTCTTACAAACAAGAATGATTCTACTGATTGCTAATGGAATTGCCCGCAGTGGAGCTGTGCTCGTTAAATCGTGCACCACAGCCGCAAAGCCAGCTGCAGCAAGTCCGGATATCGTAGGTTTAAATCCCGACGCTGACAGAGGCCATCCTGAGAGTGGTTTATCCCCAGGTTTGTCCACACTTACTTCAGGTAAAATGCCGGGGCACCTACCTCATTTCTGTAGTTAATACAGTTACACACACTACTACAGTCATAACTTAAATACAAGTTATCAAACAAGTTCAACACACAATCACTACACAGGACTGATAACCAAGATGTCCCAAGCCCGTGAAATGAATTAACAACATCGACGCCTATATCAGAGTGGAGTCTAGTCGATCCGCTCGAGGCTACTGGACAGCAACCTTGAACTAGACTTGAAATTCAATCTTCGTGGATAATAACCAGTCACGTCTGCACCAGTATTTCTTCCAGGCACATCCATCACCTGGAAGACACTTGTTATTGCTGTCTCCATTCCAGTACAACAATTATCTACGGTGTGCAATCCGCGTCTTCGCACGTGTTGCCGTATCTTAGATCGGAGAGAATAAATATATTAATTAATTAATTAATTAAATATATACATTTGTTCAGTTTTTACGTCAGGCAGTGAATATTTAAAAAATTCAAGAAAATGTAATGATTACGAAAATAATAATAATAATAATAATAATAATAATAATAATAATAATAATAATAATAATAATAAAGGCTTCCGTGGCTTAGGCGGCAGCACGCCGGCCTCTCACCGCTGGGTCCGTGGTTCAAATCCCGGTCACTCCATGTGAGATTTGTGCTGGACAAAGCGGAGGCAGACAGGATTTTCTCCGGGTAATCTGGTTTTCCCTGTCACAAATTTCATACCAGCAGCACTCTCCACTGTCATTTCATTTCATCTGTCATTCATTTAATCATTGCACCAGGGGAGTGCGACAGGCTTCGGCACACGGCACAATTCATATCCTCACGCTAGATGGGGGCTTCATTGATTCCATTTACTGACCCGGTCGGTCGACTGGAAGCAGGCTGTGGATTTACATTTTCGATAATAATAATGGTATGTTTAACATTCCATTGAACAGCTGTAATTTCAGAGACGCCGGGGTGCAGAGGTGTTACCCTGAAAGGGTTCTTTCTCGTGCAAAGACATCAACTGATACAGGTCTCGGATTGAAGCTCTCCTAGTTGCCAACCGACTGTGCCGGGATTTAATCCCGCTTCCTAGGTCACCAGTAGCGAGAGTCTTATCTACTGCGCCAGACAGCCGACTAAAAATAAACAGGGTATTGCTCAGAATTAAGATATGTTCCAAAGGGTGGGCTAGAAAGATGGCTGTGGCTAATCTCAAACTTATATTTAAATTTTAAATTAAAATTTGTGTTTTAATTCTTTGGTTTCGCTTGTTGTCGTATCATTTCGGTGATTGATTGATTGATTGATTGGTTTGATAACCTTGTTATTTTGATGTATGCATTAATGTTTGTATTTAGACTAGGATTGGGAAGGCGGCGCAGGCGCGCTTCATAAAAAGGGAGGTAGCGCGCAGTTCGCTACTCCTGTGAGGGTCCGGGCACGGACCCAAGATCCCGCTGATGAGCCAGCTTGGTGTTCCTAGGCAAAACCCCACACAAGACACGGCATAAACCTATAGAAAGGCTGAGTTTTAATTCACTGGCCGTGAAAGCCAATATACCATTTTTTGGAAGCCTTCATAGGGAGGTTAAGGCTGCTTGAGCTTTAAGCTCCCGCAGTAAAGAGGCGCAGATGCGCTTTATAAAGAGGTAGGTAGGGCGAAGTTCGTTACTCCAGTGCAGGTCCAGGCGTGGACACCAGGAGCCCGCTGATGAGCCAGCTTGGTGTTCCTAGGCGAAACCCCACACAATACACGGCATAAACCTATAAAAAATGCTGAGTTTTAATTCACTGGCCGTGAAAGCCAATATACCATTTTTTGAAGCCTTCATAGGGAGGTTAAAGTTGCTTAAGCTTTTAGCTCTCGCAGTAAAGAGGCGCAGGTGCGCTTTATAAAGAGGTAGGTAGGGCGAAGTTCGCTACTCCAGTGCGGGTCCAGGCGTGGACACCAGGAGCCCGCTGATGAGCCAGCTTGGTGTTCCTAGGCGAAACCTCACACAAGACACGTCATAAACCTATTTAAAAAATGCTGAGTTTTAATTCACTGTCCGTGAAAGCCATTATACCATCTTTTTGAGACGGTCATAGCCTTAATTTAGGAACCACCCCAGCATTTGCTTGGAGTAAAAGTGCCAAACAACAGAAAACCAATTTAATGATGGCCGGGATGGGAGCTGAACCCACCGTTTCACAGTTCTCCCTCCCGAGGTACCTCCCGTTCCACCCCTCGACCAGAATTAAATATCTTGACTGAGCCGGGGATCGAAATCGGAAGTTCGGACCATGCTTACCATCACACCACGAGGTGGTCACATAGGTTATTAATATGCTTCCCACACACTAGTAAAAAGAGCTGATAATCGAGGTGTTTCTAGTCTGTCCTACATGAAGCAAAACGGAACTGTAACATCATTATCCTTGCTTGCCCTCGGGAAATAGGGCGAGTTGAGAAGCAGGGAAGTGCCCCGTGAAGGGTCTGGTAATAGGGAGTGTCGACCAAGAGGTGTGCATTGCTTTTACCCGTCTCTCATCTGTTTTCGTAGTGTAGCCTCTCATCATCATCATCATCATCATCATCATCATCATCATCATCATCATCATCATCATCATCATCATCGTCATCGTCATCGTCATCGTCGTCGTCGTCGTCGTTGTCATCATCATCAGTATAAAATGCTAAGGTGTATGCTACACAAAATTCAAGCTCTTAAACCAGAGGAAGCTAGAAGGTGCGGTTTGTGTCAAACTCTTTCATCTACTCAATAGTATACGAAAAATCATGCATTTCTTGAAAAGTCAATGGAAATATATGTATTTGTTTATAAAGTGCGTTTAAACAAATAAACAAGACGATCGCCCCTGTTAGAGCTGTCACCTAGAGCTCGCATAATAGTTGGTGTATTCCTTGGAATACACGGTAAGACAGAGTTAGCTTTCGCTGCTCTTTGCTTTAATTCATTCCTTCCTTTTTTCGCAAACACCAACAGTGATTCCTTATGTTTTAGTTTGTTTGCGCACCATGCTTACTTCGTTTGTAAGTCTGTTCTAGATATATATCTTCCATGTTCAACCTAGCGCGTTCTAGCAGCTAACCTCTGAAGTTCCTCAATTACTCCACTCTCAAGAGGACTTCCTTACCAATCAAGCCACCAGGTTTCGTCGTTATCGCCAGCTAACATCTCCATGCTCAAGAGGACTTCTTCACCATTCCCATGTAATTCTTATGTGTGCTCCTTTGTCCTTTTTCCCCACCACCTTCTCTCCGTGGTACCTTCGTGATTCGTTTAGCAGCTCTCACTCTTAGTTCGGCCATCGAGTACAGTGCAAGCCCTACCCGGGCTAGTCTCCTGCTCTCTTGAGACTTTTTAAAATCAGACGCCATGTCTGAACTTTAAAATCAACCGTCACCGAGGAACCATCGCCTGTCTTCAAAATGAGCTAAGTACAAACTTGAATGTTCTCCAACACATTTTAATTGTTTTTAAATAGCTAAATGCTTTTAATACCATTTTATAGACAGTGTGAAATTGCTAAATGTGGGATTTTTGATGTCAGGCTTTGCCTATCTAAGCTAGCCTTATAAAATGAAACAGTACTTCTTGTACAAATTAACTGAGATACTTTCTCACAACGTGGGATATCATTAAATTACCCACTGTCTATAGAAAACTTAGCTTTTTCCACCGCGGGACGTTTTTTGCCCAATTCAACAGTCATCATTGCTCCATGTCAAACGATCTATCTACAAGCTAAACCTTCGAGTATTTTCCACTCACATATGGGAATACTTTTCCTAACTAAGGAATTTTCTTTATAAAACCCGCTGATCAACACCTAATTTTTCTTCCTTCGAGGGAAAGTTTCCGCTGCATTCAACTACAACCTATAAACGCTACAACGCAATAAACTCTCTCAAGCTAAAATTCCACTAGTGATTTACATAATTGCAATAACTTTTCTCCTTATGAACTTTCCTTGCTGCAATAGCGAACTTTTTAACAGACTATAGTGCAAAACAGTGCCCGTCAATCACCGCCACGTCGCGTTTGAACGAGAACAATAAATTTGGCCAAGACATTTTCCTAAACCTCCTACTTTCCTCCTCTCAAATACCTTACTAACATAATATAATTAAATTATAAATTTAGGTCTCTTTCAACGAGGTGTCACTTGCTAGCAACTGCCCTCCCACAATTGTTCCGTTTTTCACAACTTAACTCTGTATAAATTCGTGTCTAGCACACATTTTAAACCATATTGTTTCTCCCTTCTAACTAGGAAATTCAATTATTTCTACTCACAAGTGAGTAATCTAACCTTTTTCTCCAGGTTTCACGAAAGGGTAACTTGTCCTATTTTTTCTCGTGATCCCTGTTTAAATATAAGAAGTTATAGAAACTTCTTCTTTATTTTCCCTGTTTCTTTGTTGTAATTTTTCATAGCCTTTAGGATTTCCAATAGGAATTCAAAAGTGCTCACTTTGTACCTGATATAATTACTAAAGCTTTAATTACTTGTAATCTTTGTTATAAACGTTAATGCTTTCAAATTTTAGCACAACTTTTAAAATTTTATGCAGATTTAGTGCTCAAAGCAAGTTTCAAACTTGCGTCCAATTAATGTTGTTTACAAATTGTAATTTTATTACTATTAGGTCTTAGACCTTTATATGTTGTAAATCTTTTTCATAAACCACTATCACAACCTAAATATTGTTAACTTTTCAAAATTTTAATTTCTTGTTAAATAAAATCTCTATTATTGTTTGCTTCATATTTTTCACTAGATTCAAGATTAGGCAGGACCCTGGCTTCCTTGATTCTTCCTGTAAACTTAGGCTCTTTTTAAGATAACAATAAATATATAAAATAAATGTTTCACTCCTTGTTGCATTTGAACAAAAAACTCCTCGTAACAACTTTGTCAAAGTTTCTCTTAGCTTTCATAACTAATTCTAGCGAGCCATTAAGGCAAGCATAGCTAGATATATATCTTCCATGATCAACCTAGCAAGCTTTCTGCTTGTTGAGATTTTCTCTATAACTTATGGTCTGTTTTCAAATCAAAGTTTTTCTCTGGTCTAAACTTTTAGTCGGCACGCTGCTGGGTAAAAGCTTAGCCTTTTCAAGTGCAACAATTAATATTCTTCCCACAATCTTCAAAGAAACCAGTAAAATTATTTCCAAACTGCTTCATCGCTACCCTTCCTGGTGGTACTCGGTCGTTTGCTGGAGGTCCAACATTTCCCAAAACTAAAAAATATTACGGCGAATTCAAATTATTTCCGCCTTTCAAAACATTCGTTTAAATCTAGCTCCTTTGGAAGAAAAAACAGTAAATCTTTCATTCTTTGTCTTGCCAGACTACCACCCTTCCCCATAGTATTGAAATACAGGCTTGGAAGGGAAGGTACGATTGCCGCTTGCTTGCAAATAGCCCAAACTACAGCCGCATTTCCCGTTAGCTGTGTCCAGGTCCATACCCACTTTAGGTGTTTTACAGACATTGCACGGTGGAAAAAGTGGTTGAACGATCATTTTCGCTTAATTTTCTGTTTGGTGGTGAACCTCCGTCCTGTCTATCCATACTTTTTATTCCTGCTGAAACCCGCTTCTTTTTTTTCTTTTTTCCAACTTCCCTCGGGTAGAGTTAATCCTAAGCTAAACCCTACCCAACAGTAAAGCCAGGCAGGTGGTGCGCTCACAAGTAACCGTTCATAGCATTCAAAAGAAAGAAAAATACTCGCAGCAGTGACGAATTGCACTTTGTTTTGATAATTTATCGACACGACAATTTGTTTGAAACGTGCGATTAAACAAATAAACAAGATGATAGCCCCTGTTAGAATTGTGTCGCATCGAGCCCGCATAACAGTAAAGCCAGATGGGTGTTTTAACTCATGCGAGATATCTCGCACAAGTCCTCTAGTTTTTATTACTGTATTATTTGATTCGTTATGCCGAACTCTCAATGTTATTCAGGCCTGTGATTATATGAAACCTGTTGAGGTATGGGCGGTGCTAAGTAACGACATTCAGGGCACAGCCAGTGCCTGGGGATACTGTGAAAGCTTCTACTCGTAGGGATAGTGCTGTTATTTAGACTCAGTGAGGAAAGCATTGACAAACTACCTCACTCCTTACCTTGCCTAGTACACCTCATTATAGCGCTGTCTTGGATTTTTGTGGTTTCCACCCACATAGGCTTTTTGAGGAACCAACCAGTCACCGTGCTGAATACCTAACATATAGACAGACAGACAGACAGACAGACAGACAGACAGACAGACAAACAGACAGACATACATACACGCATACATACATGCATACATACATACATACATACATTCATACAGACAGACAGACAGACAGACAGACATATAGACAAACATACTGACAGGCAGACAGATAGACAGACAGATAAACAAACAGACAGACAGACAGACAGACAGACAGATAAATAGACAGACAGTTAGACAGATAGACAGACAGATAAACAGACTGACATATAGACAGATAGACAGATAAACAGACAGACATATAGACAGATAGGCAGACAGACTGATAGATATACAGACAGATAGGCAGACAGACCGACATCCAACTAAGGAGTGCGTTAGAACTTATTTAGCACAATGTTTCCTCTTTTCTTCCCAATATCTCTTCATCCGTCACTGTTCTCTCTTTTGCGTTCCTCTGCCCATCTTCCGTATAGGTTTCTCGGGATATTCGTGTCTATCTTATTATAAAACTAGCAACCCACACCAGCTTCGCCCGGGAACAGTTATGAATGCATTACGTGATTAGTGCTTTCTTTTTCGATGTCAATGAACTGTGACCTATATCCGTTTTACGTCTCGGCATGATGGGTTAAAATCACTGAATGGACTATTAATTATTATTATCATGGAGATGCATGTGGAACGAATTCTTGTCAGACGTAATTTAAGAATGGCGAGGTGCATGAAATACAAATCCCCCTTCCTTCCAATCTTAACTTGACTGTGTATTTTGCGGAACGAAAGGCTCACATCCGAAATGAAGAAAAGCCGAGTTGCACTTCCATGGAAACTCCAAACACAACCACTCTTCTCTGAAGTCTTAACTCAACAAGACTCGACAGTTTGCTGCTGGCAGTATCTGGGATAATAGGTTCGCCCGCTAGCTAGGCTGTAACTGGGGTGATAGGCTCGCCCCAAGCTAGCTCGTAAACTGTAGCCTCAGTAATTGAATGGAGATCGTTGGAAGAAATGAAAATGTAAAAACACTCATAGTGGGCGATGTATTGAAGATAGAGATATGCTCTCGTGGACTTTCTTTTTTTTTTGTAGAGGTTTTCATGCTGAACAATTCTTACACTCATAGTATATAGATATTTTTAACGGTTTGCCCAGCGTAAGCTTAAAAAGCGCACGGACGCCAGAATTTCTTTTCGACTTTTTCACTGAAATCGTTACTGCTTGGCTTCCTTTGATACATTATTTTGTACAGAAACCTTCCTCGAGATATCTTTTACAGAATGGTGAAAACCGCATCAAAATCCATCCAGTGGTTCTCGAGAGTACCTGTGACATCCAAGAATCGGGGACTTTGTTTTATACTAAGTCGAGATACGCTAAGGTGTATGCATCACAAAACTCAAGCTCCTAAACCAGAAGGAGTTAGAAGGTGTGGTTTGTACCAAAATCTTCCAAATCGTCTCAATAGTACAGAAAAAATCTTGCATTTCTTGAAAAGTCAACGGAAATATATTTATTTGTTTATAAAGTGCTTTTAAACAAATAAACAAGACGAGAGCCCCTGAAGAACTGTGTCGCTTATATCCCGCATAACACTAGTGCCGGGAGGGTAGTCTGTACACATGGGGCGCACACAACCCATTATGCGAGAGTTCTCGCACGGGTCCGCTAGTTTATTAGAATTCTAAATTGTGGTCTATTGTAAATGATTTCATCGTTAATACCAATTTCTTGCAGGTTTTTGTTATTTCTATCAGCCAATTGTTGTGGATTTTCAGAAATAGCGCTAGGTTTAAAACTTTCTTTGTTGGCCTATTTTCATCCATTCTGTATGTGTGACCATACAATTTCAGTCTTCTTGTTCTGATGGAATCTGTGAGTTTTAATACTTTTTATTTATTTTTTACATCGTTATGCCTATCTAAGAAGCCCCGACAGCAGTAGCTACGCTCGCTAAAGTGCATCTCTAGGCCATGGGGTCAAGCTCTCTGCGGACTCAGTATACGTGGATTCGAGCCCCACCGTCGCCCGTCCTTGAAATGGTTTTCCGTAGTTTCCCCATTTTCAACTCCAGGCAAATGCTGGGACGGTACCTTCTGACAGGCCATAAAAAGCATCCGGCTGTAGAAACCAACCGCCACATAGCCTTTCAACGCATCTCATCCCCAACCCCGTTAAAAGGGGAATAATTAGGGGTAGACATACATACATACCTACCTGTATATCAATTAAATCCTGTATATAGATGGATGTGTAGATATTTGTTGTTGGAGAAACGGACACTGAAATGGGTCTTCAACGCTGAGAGAGGGATTCCAACCCTTGGCTATAGAAACTCTGGTTTAATGGCAATGAACATAATTTTTTGTATACTGTAGTTGGAGTTGATGCATTATGTTAGAATGTTTCATCTGTCAATAAAGCACAAGTAAGGCTGAAGGAGGACGCAGACGCACAGTTTGGAGTGGGCGGT
Source organism: Meconema thalassinum (assembly GCA_946902985.2). Taxonomy (NCBI): domain Eukaryota; kingdom Metazoa; phylum Arthropoda; class Insecta; order Orthoptera; family Tettigoniidae; genus Meconema; species Meconema thalassinum. Next base: position 793,801,563 of record OX336390.1, read on the forward strand.
CGTCTCATGACGTCAGTCGCAGCCTGCGTCATGTTGTGCGACGCTGAGGAGCTAGGGGAAAGGGAGGGCTTTAAGCCGTCTGATAAAAGGCTATTTCAGCTTGTGTCGATATGCTATCTGCAAGACCATCTGGCTAATGGGACTACCCACGTAGGTTTCATTTAGCTTGGGGACCATCACACTCGTGTTTTTAGGTACAGAATTTGAACAGCAACCGTTTGCCACGAGTATACTATGTGTTGTACCCATACATACAGTACATTGGAAAGATAGTCCCTAACTGCACCTAATTAATTAAAATTACTAACTTTTTTCTACACCAATAATTCCAGAATTTAATGTTTGAAGGCACCGAGATTTGAACTAGGGAGTTAACAGAAGGCCTGTTGTTTTCTCGCGACAGCTATCATTGGACAATCATAGACTTTTCCGAACCTTAGGAAACAGCTGATCAGCGACTTAACTCAACTTATTATTTGCTTCTGGAATAAATTGTTTTTTTGACATTTTTATTTCTCAACCGTAATTATCTATTGTTTTAGTTATTATTATTATTATTATTATTAATTTATTTTTATTATAAACTTATTTCTTCAGTTATTTGTCTGTTTATATTTGTTTCTTGGACATTTCTTTTATTTGTTTATTGTGAGTTAGCTATGTGTATAACTGGGATGTTCATTTTTGATTTAAACTTTAATTTTAGCAGAAACTGTTTGTGCTTACTCATATATAGTAAATCCTCTATTTATACCTAGGTCTTTAAGTAGGCTAAACTTAAGATTTTATGAATCGACCGCGACCCCGATAACATAATCTCAGAGCCTGGGAATTAGAATGTGAAGAGGGCACAGTATGTATATTATTGACTGTGTCGGAAGCCATTTTTCAGTGTTGCCTCAGTAAACGAATTTTTAAATGCTTTTCAGTCGGTCAATGTGGAATATTCCAACTGTCAATAAAGCGCATGTAAGGCTGAAGGAAGACTCAAATTGTACTGTTTAATGTGGGCGGCCGTCTCGTGACGTCAGAAGCTGCTTGCGTACCCGATTGTACCAATTATTGTAATGGGTGTTATTCCCCAAACCTGAAAACAATCGCATGAGATTAATAAGTAATTAATTAAGACATCCAAATTTTGGATTACTAGTTTCGATCGCCAAGCGATCATCATCAAACCCCCTACACTCAGGATTCAAAACTATGCCTACGATTATGTGACTGAAGATACTGTATTTTTAGCCTATTTTCAATTTTGAAAAAATAGGCTTATGAGATCACCTTTTGTCCGCGCGCGTGTGTGTGTGTGTGTGTGTGAGAGAGAGAGGTGTGTGTGTGTCCCCCCCCCCTAATAAATTCTAAACGGCTGGAGCGATTTCAATGAAACTCGGTAAGTTCATAGCACTATTCCGGACAACCTCGACCGTCCCCTCCAAATTTTGTTACGTCCCACCAATCCAACATGGTGGCTGTGCGAATTATTTCACCAGCATTCAATATCTCCAAAACCATTTCCGATATCACCCTGGAATTTTTCACGGAGATAAAGGGAACTACCAGAAGATCACCTATGTGCCTTTTGAAAAACTGGTAACTACAAAACCAACATGGCGGCCACGCGAATTAGCGACATTTAAATAGACGTTTCTCGCGATTTAACCCACCAAACGCAATAAAACTTGGTACAGTATATGTTTATACACACTGTAATGCACCGACATATAACTTGGTTCAATTGTTTACATAACCACAAGATGGCGGATGTGCGAAATATTTCACCGGCATTCTATATCTCTGAAACTATTAGCGGTATCACCCTGAATTTTTTACGGAGATAAAGGGCACTACTGGAAGTTCATCTATAAGACTTTCAAAAACCGATTAACTACAAAACTAACATGGCAGCCAAGCGAATTTGAAAATATTAAATAGACCTTTCTCGCGATTTAATGTTCCAAACGCAACGAAATCTGGTACAGGAAATATTTATACACATTGTAATGCACTGGTATCTAATTTAGTTCAATTGTTTACATAACCTCAAGATGGCGGCTGTGCGAATTTTAAAAATTAAGTTTTTATTTCTTGTGTCGTAATCATGCGATCGAAGTGAAAGTTTGAATAATGAACCTACGCAATAATTTTCCTTTAATGGTACATGACTCTATGGCCTATGCTTTTAACAATCCAACATAGCGACCATCCGAAATATTTTGACGGCTCTGAATATCTACGAATCTATTATAGCAATCAAACTGATTTTGTTTATGTTCATAGGGGCTATGAACTTAAGATCACCTATATTACTTTAAATAACCTGGTGATCACAAATCCAACATGGCGGCGACGCGAAGTATAAATATCCACATGGACGTTTCTCGCAATCTAACCATCCGATTGCAGTGAAACTTGGTACATTAAATCCTTATACGAATGTTAATCATCTGGCATCTAATTTATTTCAATTGTTTCCACAACCACAAGATGGCAGCTGTGCGAAATTTTAAAATCTCCTTGTTCCTTCTTGTGTCCTAATCATGAGATTGAAATTTGAATGCTACACGTACACAATAATCTTCATATAACAGTACATAACTCTAGGACCTACATATATAAAATCCAACATGGTGGCCATCCGAAATATTTAGTGGGTTCTCAATATCTACGAATCTATTACAGCAATCAAACTGAAATTTTGTATGTTGATAGTGGAAGTTAACATAAGTAGGATATATGAAAATAGGCTGTATAGTTCTTCACGGAACTACTTGTTTCAATATGTGATGTAATCCCAATATATGACTGCCAATACAGCTGTTAAAATAAAATCCCTCTCGGCACGCTGGAAGGCGGTGGTAGATTTCACCGGGTATAGAAGAATATTTCGAATTCAATACATTTGCACATTGTTGTATACCTACGAATGTTCCACATGTTTAGCCCACGACAAGCCCCATCTTCTTACAATTCCGAACACATTTTGCTCATTCTTTCAGAAAAACGTTTAGGTATCTTTTAAAATTTAGAGGACTATTGACCATCTTAAATGGTTTTGATTGTCTATTATGCCTATTAAAGGAGTTATGAATTTTGTTTCTCAAAACACCAATTTTCCCCACCCCTTTGGCCAACGGTTGGTGCTATCAAAAAACTTTACTGAGATATTTTTTGGTCCTTATCCGAAGAACAGTACGAAATTTAAATGGTTTCGATTTTTACTCACTAAGAATTTCAAGCGATATTTTACATTTTAGAAAAAGCCCCCCCCACCATTTTCACCACCTTGGTACGATTTTGCCCATTAACGAACTGGGCCTAGTTTTTAAAATGGTTGTATGTCATGCCTAAATTTGAAAGTGATTGGTGAATAATGAAGGTAGTTATCGTGTCCACAAGAAAGTGTCTGAAGATATTTACAATATAAGACATCTTTATAATATTGTATATATGCTGTATATAGGCCTATATGAAACCAGATGAATCAGCTACCCCTAATAATATTGTTTTTTTTTATTCTTATTTATTAATTGTCGCTTTAACTCGTCGAGTCATATCGCAACATACCGAATTTTGTACATAGCAATAACAATGTTGGATACAAACATTTACTTAAGGTACGGTATTACAACAGTTATTACAGAGTTTATATGTCTTGGGACATATTTGTCATTTTAAAAAAAATAATTATGTTTTTCAAATGGTTGTGTTCATTTAAGATCTCACTTAGGCTTCTTGTCTGATGGAGGTTGCATGGAGTTCTTTGTTGATCGTACAAAGGGCATTTTAGTAGTATGTTGTTAACTGTTTATCTTCCTTGACAGTTCTCGCATACGAGTGGAGATGTCTTGGAGAAGATGTGTGCGTGGGTCATTTTGGTATAACCTATTCGTGTTCTGGTGATGAGAACTTGTGGAAGGAGCGGGGTGTCGAATTTATTTGTGTAATCATTCCGGACGTCATGAAGCTTTGAGTGTGGGGACCGGATCCAGTCGGTTAGCCATTGTTTGTGGATTTTTGGTTTAAGAGAAGAGGCCACATCATTGTAGGGAGTGAGAAAGTTTGGATGTTGAGGGGAGTGACGAGTTGCTTCTTTGGCTGCTATGTCTGCTTGTTCGTTGCCTTTTATCCCCTTGTTTTATTGTTTTATGCAGCACAACTAGCGCTGTTATAAGTTGTGAGTACAGATAAGACGAGGGGAAGATAATCTAACGTTTTTGGGGTTCGTTAATAACTGGTCAGGTTTATAATGCACTAATACTTTATTTACACTAATATTATGTACACTAGTTAACACTAAATCAAATTAAGCCTACTTACTTACACACACACACACACACACACACACACACAGTCTCACTTTATACAGCTATTAGTCACTATTTATTTACAATGTTCACTATGTATCTTCCACAGTCACTATTTATCTGCACCGATCTCTGCAAGTCAGTATCTCTTGCAGTCACTGTCTAAGTTATTTATTTTCACTGCACTGTCTTAGATATTTTTGCACGAATCTTGCAGACCTGGTGCACGTTACAATAATATTGTTTAGTATCGTTTGCGGGATATGCTTGCAGTGCATTAGTACCATTCACGGGATGCAAGCAGAGAAATATACCTTCCTGATGAGTGATACGATACCGACAGCAGTGGCTACGCTGGCTAAAACGCAGCGGTAGGTCACGGGGCCAAGCTCTCTGCTGACTCGGTAGATGCGTGGGTTCGAGCCCCACCGTCGGCCGTCCTTGAAATGGTTTTCCGTGGTTTCCCATTTTCAACACCAGGCAAATGCTGGGACGGTACCTTCTGATAGGCCATGGCCTCTCCCTTCCACATCCTTGCCCAGTTTCGTTCAACTTCATCCATTCCATCTCTCATCCCGACGTGCAGGTCGCCCACGGGCGACGGCCGCTTCCTTCCACATCCTTGCCCAGTTTCGTTCAACTTCATCCATTCCATCTCTCATCCCGACGCGCAGGTCGCCCACGGGCGTCGACTAGAAAGACCTGCACTCGGCCTCTCAGGAGGCCCCATGACAAAGAAAAAGTGATAAGATATGTTATTTGGGCTGCATAAACCAATATTATAAGGAGAAACTGATTCACTTAGTATATAAACGTTTGCACTGACGGTGGTTTTGGGGTCTGGGGGATGTGAAACGCGAAGATATGCCTACATTTTCCAGACGTTGTATCTGGTACCCATTGCAATAGTTAGCTTTCTCATGAAATCTACCTAACGTAAGATTTCTTATAAATATATTTTTACTAATATCAACAAGGCTCCTAGGCTAATAAATCACAAATCCACACATAAACGGCCACCCTCCATCTTCCAAACTAATGCACGAAGGCTCGGCTACTACTGCTGAGAAATACCCAAAGCAACAAGCCCCCAGAATAGAAATATAAACACTGAATACATAAACTTTTACAAGTGTGTTAAAGTTATCTGACCTTCCTAGTTATCGAAACGTTAGGCTGTAGCACGCACCGACATAACAATATTGTTCACCGCTGACCAATAGTTGATGGTTCTTGACCAATAGCATGCTTGCTCTATCACTCCACGTAGACTCCCAAAGTCCGGTCCTGGCGGCCAGCTCGCGTGTCAGTTCACCAGTGTTGCACAGCTGCACGTAGTTCAGTCCAGTGTCACTGCTTGCTCTCAGTGGCTACTGTGGAGAGTTGACAACACTATGCCTCCAGCTCGGAAAGCCTTCGGTCCCCGCAGAAAGGAATGTTAACATATCCGCCCAGCTAGGTTTCAAAGGCAAGCCGCTCGTTAACTATACAAAGTTGGGTATGTTGATTTTAGTTGAATGTGTTTTGGTATTTCAAGTGAAATGACTATTACTATGAAACACTTAGTGGTCTTTCGCAGCTTTTCAGTCGGTTAACACGCCCAATTCAATGGGCATAATCGTGTTGACCGACTAAAAAGCCACAAAAGACAATTTGTATAGGCAATACTGAAAAAAATCTCCACATGAAACATTTAATTGAATTTATTAATCTCATGTTGTTGTTTTTTTTTTTTTTTTTTTTTCAGGGTTTGGTAATAATACCCCTTACAATTGGTAGTCTACACTCGTGTTGACCGACTGAAAAGCATTTACGATTTTGCATATATATTATTTGGTTGGGAGGGTAGGGTGGGAAGTTGAGGTAAACAATTGTATAGCTTGGGAGCTTTGTGGTGAAGCCTCAAGGTTAAGCTGAAGGCTCCGGGCAGGCAGATTTCCAGCTACGTTTCACTTGTGGGGAAACAGTGACCTAGTTACTCTTTGTCCGCTGTGCTGCTTAAAATATGTGTTTGCAATCGTCTTGAGCTGGACGCAGCTGCGTGAAGGGTGTCTCCTCCAGCGCTCTAGCTCCCCACCACCTGCACGGTGTCCTTGAGACTTCACCACATACCGCCAAGCTATACGAGCATATTATTTTAACGATAGCCAACTAAATCATTCAACTTAAGTTCTATAGTCGTGTCATGGTACACGCTTACAAGTGCGTCTGACCATGCAAGCAAGACATACCGTATACAAATTAAATCGAAGAATACAAACAGAAACGCCCACCTCGTGGTTTGTGGCTAGCATTCATGACTGTAACCACGAAGGTCTGAGTTCGATTTCCAATTCTGCCAAGAAATTTAATTCTGATGTAAGGGCTGAAACAGGATTCGCTCAGCCTCAAGAAGATAACTGAATAGAGCGTGGGTTCGCATCTCATCTCAGACGTCCTATATGTGGTTTTCCACTTTTTTCTTTTTTTTTCTTTCCTCCTTAAAATGTGTGTATGCAATCGTCTTGAGCTCGACGTAGCTGTGTGTGGGATGTCTCCTCCAGTGCTCCTGCTCCCCACCACTCATACTGTACCGTAAACTTGAACGTCCCTACTCTACAACTTTGTGTGCCGTGGATTTTTCCCACCCTTCAAAAACTCTGACTTCTTTGACCGTGAATCGAAGCTGCGATCTTGGGATTATGACCATAAGGGAGCAACTAACTAAGTTTATATACGGAAAGATGCTTAATTCACATTGTCAACGTTTCAATGAACACATTATCAATGGACAAGGAGGAAGTGTCACTGCCCCTGGCAAGAAGTGTAATTCCCCGATCGTCATGTCGTAACTACAGTCACTTCCTGTAGCTTGGGATAGGCCGCCGATGAGCCAGCTTGGTGTCCTAGGCGAAACCCCACACAAGACACGGCACAAACCTGGAAGAATTGCTGAGTTTTAATTCACCGGCCGCGAAAGGCAATATACTATCTTTTTGGAAGCCTTCATAGGGAGGTTATGGCTGCTTGAGCTTTTAGTTCTCGCAGTCAAGTGGTGCAGTTGACCTAATATAAAGGGAGGTGGCGCGCAGTTCGTCACTCCTTTGGGGGTCCAGGCGGGGACACCAAGAGCCCGCCGATGAGCCAGCTTGGTGTCCTAGGCGAAACCCCACACAAGACACGGTACAAACCTAGAAGAATTGCTGAGTTTTCTTCTTCTTCTGCTTCTATATTTATCCCTTTTGCCTTTGGGGTCGGCAATCCACTTTCCACACTCCCTCCTATTATCGCTCGCTAGTATATAAGTTGTTGTTGTTTCATTTAAGGGGTTTTGTGACATCGTGGTCATGTAGCTACGTGTACTTGGGTGTGTGTTGAAATTGTCCGATAACCTGTGTCATTGTGATGGCTGTACTAGTGTGTGTGTGTCTGTAATTGGGGGTAGGTTTTGTTTTGGATAAGTTTGGTACTGCCCCCGTAAAATGAATTATTTTGAGACAAAATGAGAGTATTTTCCGCCCCTATGATAAAATTTAACCAGCAAATATAATTTCTGGAAATGTGACACATGAGTGTAGTGTTACAAGCTCGAGACTGTGGGAGAGCCCGATCACGTGATATATTGCACAAGAGACGCTTCTAGAAGGCTATATTTAGCATAGCAACAGCGAGTTTGGAAATTAATATTATAAATATTGTTATGAAAATGAAAATCCACAGCCTGCTTCCAGTCTCCGACCGGGTCAGGAATGGAATGAATGATGCCCCCATCTAGCGGCGAGGATATGAACTGTGCCGGCTGCCGAGGCCTGACGCACTCCTCTGGGGCAATGATTAAATGAATGACAGATGAACTGAAATGATAGTGGAGAGTGTTGCTGGAATGAAATTATGACAGGGAAAACCGGAGTACCCGGAGAAAAACCTGTCTGCCTCAGTTTTGTCCAGCACAGATCTCACATGGAGTGACCGGGATTTGAACCACGGACCCAGCGGTGAGAGGCCGGCATGCTGCCGCCTAAGCCACGGAGGCTCAAATATTGTTATAAATTATGCTATTGGATCCCAGCCCAGAGCCAATGAGAACAGGTCTTATTGAAGACGGGATCAACTTTCTTCTCCTTCTTCTTTCTCTTTACATCATTCTCACTCCTATGTGGGGTCGATGTTTCTGACAGCTCTCCTCCATTTAGCCCGGTCATGCACATCCTCTTCTGACAACTGTTTTTCTCTGAGGTCCTCCTGTACACAATCCATCCATCTTCGTTTAGGTCTGCCTCGCATTCTCACTCCCTGTATTTGCATATCTAGCATCTTCCTCCCCACGTAGGATTCCTCCCTTCTTCTCACATGCCCGTACCATTTAAGTCGCTTTTCTTGTATCTTCTTAGATATTTCCACAACTTCCAATGTTCCTCTTATTTTGACATTTTCTACTCTATCACGCTTAGTCACTCCACTCATCCACCTGAGCATTTTCATTTCCGTGACGTCAAGCCTGTGTGTGTGCGTTTTGCGTGCAGGCCATGTTTCAGAGCCATACAGCAATGCAGGTCTTACGACAGTTTTATATATTTTCCCCTTAACCTTAGGCTTGATCCTGCGGTCACAGAGCACTCCTGACATTTTCCTCCAGTTCATCCATCCTACCTGAATCCTGTGTGACACTTCCAGATCCAGATTTCCATCTCCAGCCACCACCGAACCCAGGTATTTGAACTCATCCACTTCATTTAACGTTTCCCCTTGCATTCTGATCTCACAGTCTTGGTCTGTATTGAACCTCATATACTCTGTCTTCTTCCTGCTAATCCTGAGTCCTCTGTCTTCCAAAGCTGCCCTCCACTGTTCCAGTTTTTCTTCTATGACAACTTTGGTGGTACTACACAACACAATATCGTCCGCAAACATCATGCACCAGGGGGCTTGGTCTCGTAATCCACAAGACATTCCGTCCAGAATTAGGTCAAACAGATATGGACTTAAAGCCGAACCTTGGTGTAAACCTACTCGAACCGGAATCCAATATGTAAGTCCAATGCTGCTTCTAACCTGTGTTCTTGCGTCTTTGTACATTTCCTGAACCAACAGCACGTACTTCTCTGGGACTCCCTTCGCTCGTAAACATCTACAAACTTCTCCTCGGGGCACCCGGTCATATGCTTTCTCTAGGTCCATGAATGCGAAGTGTAATCCCTTCTGTCTTTCACGATACTTTTCCATTACTTGTCTCAGGGCAAACACTGCGTCTGTGGTCCCTTTTCCTGGCATGAAGCCGAATTGTTGCTCGCCAATGCTAGTCTCCTCCCGGATCCTCTTGTCTATCAATCTTTCCCAGATTTTCATGGTATGGGACATTAACTTAATGTCCCTGTAGTTAGCACAGTCCTGAATATCCCTCTTCTCTTTATATATAGGCACTAAAATACTTTCTCTCCATTCATCAGGTATTGTTTCCTGAGAGTACATTTTTTGCATTAAATCCAGCAACATGTCGATTCCATCTTTCTCTAGATACTTCCACACTTCAACTGGTATTTCATCGGGTCCTGTTGCCTTTCCGTTTTTCATTTTCCTAAGTGCTAATGTTACTTCTTCTTTTCTAATATCCATTGTCAGACCCTGGTGTTTTCTCCTTCTCCTTGGGTTCTCTTCATTGAGTAGTTTTCCATAGTAGTTTCTCCATCTGCACTTGATGTCGGAATGGTCCGTTAATACTAGACCCTTTTCATCTTTGATCTGCTTTATTTGGGTGTAGTCCTTCTTGTCTTTATCTCTCGCCTGCGCTATTCTGAAAATTTTTCTTTCACCTTCTGTAGTTTCCAACTCTTCGTACAGCCGATCCATCATTTGTGCCCTTGGCTGTGCTACTACCTTCTTTTATTATTAAAAGAAAAGCGCACAATGTGCAAATACATATTTGTACATAAATGATCAATTATGCTAATGCCAGTCTTATTATTGAGGTTGTCCTCATTTTGCAGTTTTGTGCGTGGTACCTTTCACAATGATCGTTGCACAGGTCACACACACAGTCTTCATTCGGTTGGTGGAAATTCTTGGTTTTGCAAAATCTATAGTGAAATCCATGGGTGGCGTAACGTGTTATTACGTGTCGTAGCTCGTAATTAGCTTGTTTCCACTATTCTGTCATTATGGCATCTGTGGAGTAAAAGTCGGACCAAATGGCATTTCGTTTCTCATTTAAGGTTCAGCGTGCATTCTCATAGGCTTTGGTGTTTGGTAGGTAAAACTGTATTTTGATGTCGTCGATGAAGTAGTCCTCCTTAGTTAATACATATGTCAACCTTGTAGGTGCAGACTTTCCTATGCCTAAAATCCTCTTAAAATATCGGACCTTGACTTTTTCTATTATCATCAGGTCGCTGAGTGTGAGTTTTTCCCAGGTAATGCTAATCCCATAGGTTGCTATTGGTGATATGGCTGTTCTGAACAGTAGCATTGCTGTACCCAATGATATTTGTTGAGGTTGTTCGATGTGGTAGATGGCTTTTATTGCTGCGGCCGCTCTTTCTTTAACGTGGATATTGTAGGATGTTAGAGTAGTTTGGAGGGTGACTCCGAGGTACTTGAATTTCGGCACTACTTCTAATGGTTTGTTGTGAAGAGTCATTGTGTTTTTAAGTGAATGCCTTCCTCCTTTCCTGAAGGTCATCTGTTTGGTTTTGCTGTGGTTAATTTGTAGGCCATTTCTTTCTGTCCATGATGTGAGCCTGTTGAGGACCTCTTGGAGCTCTTCTATGTTTTCTGAACCTATTGCCATGTCGTCCGCATAAAGTAAAAGTGATGCTGATGTATCTATGATTACATCTGTGATATCTGCTGTCATGATGTTGAATAATATTGGGCTGATTGGATCTCCTTGTAGGATTCCGTTTGTGTGGGTTATGTTTTTGGATAGAGCTATGCTATCTGATATTTGTACATAGTTATATCTGATGATATTCGAGATTATGATTACTAACGGATGTGTAGCCCCTAGTAGGTGATTGAGTTTCCGGACGAGCGTCGTTCTGTCAATGAGGTCAAATGCCTTACGGTAGTCTACGAAGACCACAAAGTATTTCTTTCCTGGGTGCCTCATTGTATCCTGGGCTTGTTCAATTAGATATTTCACGGCATGTAATGCGCTTCTTCCCTTTCGGAAGCCGAATTGACTCTCCGGTATCTGGAAATCTATTTCTTCTGTAAGCCTGTTTGTTAAGATTTTCATGAATACTTTGAAGGATGTATTTTCGAGAGCTATACCTCGGTATGAATCAGGGTCATCAGTTTCTCCTTTCTTGAACATCACTTTGATTGTTGACGACCTCCATTGCTCTGGGATTTCCCCAGTGAGTATGCATGTGTTGAATAGTTCTACCCAGTAGTCTAGCATGACAGGCAGAGAGTCTTTTAGGTGTTCATTGCAGATGCTGTCAGGACCGGGGGCTTTTCCATTTGTTTGCTGTTGTTATTGTATCAATAATTTCCTGTCTTGTTATGGGGGTGTAATTTACTGTCATTGTTACTGGAGTTAATTCAAACGCTGTTGACTGGTATTGATGATTGAGAATGCTTCTGAAATGGTTTTCCCATGTTTCCATAGAGATATTGTTCGTTACTGGTGATTTTGGTTTCCTAAGCATTAGGAATGGGTCATTTTGAGCGTTTGCAGCGCGTCTCATGGCATCTTCTTCAATATAATCCATTCCTTCTTTTTGATTAGGGATTTATATTTCCTTCTTTGTTCGGCGTATTGTACCAGGTGATTCGGTTCCGATGTGTCCTTCGCTCGATGTAATGCTAGCAGGGTCTTTTTCTGTTCATTATAACAGTCTTTATTGAACCATGGTTGTGATATCCTTACTTTCGTTTGAGTTTGACATGATTGAAGGGTTCTTGTACATATTTCCATTGCTTCAGTTAATTCATGCCGTTGAATTAATTGTTTTGCTTTATCTATTTCTTCGCTGATATGCCCTAGTTTCTCTATATCTAGTTTCCTGGATATTTTATGCCTTGGCGGTATGGGTAGTTGGTCTTGGCAGAAGATTTCAAAGGTAGTCGAGATTGGTAGATGTTTCCTAATTGGGGCCATGGCTGAAGTCCATAGTGCTTTTTGACTGAGTTTTTTAATGTCTGTTCCTCTGTAGAAGACTAGATCTATGGCGCTGGTTCCATTCGGGGCAATGTATGTCTTCATATTGGGGATATTAATAAGGACATAGCCTGCTTCTTCCAGTGTCTCCTTACCCAGTTCCGTTTTAATGGTTGGTTTGTCTATTCTTGCGTTTATGTCCCCTGCGAAGATTACTCTATCATCTAATTTTGTTTGCGATAAGACCTCTGTTATTCTTTCGATTATGTCCTCTATTGACATTTGCGGTTGAGCATACATGCCTATGATTGATAGTAGGGTGGTTTTTACTACAATTGTGTTTTCTTTTTTTATTATTTCTTTTATTGTTCCTAAATTCGGTTTGAAAAAGATGGAGACCCCTCCTGCTGGTCTTCCTTCGGTCTGGCGGGCGAATGAATGAGTCCCGTAGTATCCTTGAATGTTGAAATGCTCTGTTAAAATGTTTCAGTCAGTATGATGACGCAATAACTGCTTAGTGTCTTCGTTGGGAAAAGAGGTAGGGCATTCTTTATGCCTTCGATGTTCCATAGGAGCACATGTGTATATTTATTGTAGTTCTTCTCCTTCATCACGGTGTGACCTCCGAAAACGAAATCGTCTTACGACTGTTCTGTTTGGCCAGTATTCCAGTCGTTCTGTATTTTCAAGGAATTGGAAAGGAAAACCTATTTTGAAGGCCTTGCTGTTACCTCGTGTGTGAAGTTCTTCACAATAGACGTTGTCGTTCATTCCATTTCTCTCTAGGTACCTTTTAACCATCTCTTCTGTGGCATTTCCTTTCAAATTGCCTAGGTAAAGCCATGCCATTTTGTCTGCAGCTTGTAGATCGTCCTCTTGTATCCTTGTTCCCCTGATGGATTGTTTATTTCTTTTATTTGTTACATTTGTCCATTCTGATTCTCTTCTATAGTTACGATTATTATCCCTTCCGTCTGGATTGTTATGGACCTCTTCATTACCTCTGCGTGTAGGCATTGCGTTTCTGTTCAGTGTCTGATTTATTTTCTCTTCTATAATTATATTTATTTTGTTCGTTACGAAGTCCATCATATATCTCACGTTTTCTTTTATATCCGCCAGATCCTTATTTTCATTGTTCACGGTTTTGTTTTGCTGTGTGAAGGCTATCTTCTGTACCTCCTCATCCACCACCATGTTTCTTTGTCAGCTAGTGGTTTCTTGCCAGAAGTTTTGAGAGCATTCTCAATCCGCGTTTTCATCTCGTCCGCCATTGTTGTTACTACCTTCTTTGCTTCCTTATTACATCTCGTGTAGTTCTCTTTATCCTCTTGTCTACCTGACATATCCCATAACTTCTTTGCATCACTTTTTACTACCTTCTTTGCTTCCTTATTACATCTCGTGTAGTTCTCTTTATCCTCTTGTCTACCTGACATATCCCATAACTTCTTTGCATCACTTTTGGCTTTCACTATCTTCTGTACCTCCTCATCCACCACCATGTTTCTTTGTCAGCTAGTGGTTTCTTGCCAGAAGTTCCCCCTAGCACTTCAGTTCCTACCCTCCTTATCAAACTGCTGTTGTGCGCCCACCACTCCTGCATATCATTGCAAAGAACCACTCCATTGAGTACTTTCTCCTTAAACTGGTCCTTCCACGCCTCTTCATTTAATCTCCACCACTTAATTTTTGTTAAGACTCGCACTGGTCTGCCTTTCTTCCTAATCTTCATTTTCTAGTCCATGACTACCGTCCTATGCTGTGTTGCCACTGCTTCGCCATTAAAAACTTTACAGTTTTGTATTTCCCTTAATTGAGACCTTTTACACATTAAGAAGTCAATCTGGCTTTCTCTGGTCCCACTCTTGTAAGTCATATATTGACCTGTGTTTTTCTCGAACCATGTATTTGACACGTTACCCCTTAAGGCAAACTCTCTTGATGGATGGTGCTGGACGGGTTGCAATCATTTACCCTGGCTACCAGTTTGAAGCTGCTAATGAATACCAGAACTAGGAAATGATACACTGATATGACTGGTAGACATATGATGTATTCAACAACATTTGAACATTGACACACATTAAAGAGATGTAGAAACATTAATTAGGGTACTTACTTTTAAACAAGCCCTCCATACAACTCCCAAAAACTTATCATCCCACTTCAAAATATCCATCATTAAAAATGTGTATTAGTCTTCAATACAGTGATCTCTTCAAGGGCAGTTAAACATCGAAGTTCCAAAAATGACATTCAGCATCATTTTTCACTTCGCAACAATGTCCATATCTCTGGTCCATAGATACCTTTCACACATCAACAACAGTCTTTTCATCCAACTTGATAGTACTTTAAGTCCGACAGTAATACAATTTATCTCGCAATCAATCACAGTCGTAGCTTAAGATGAAATCAGACGTTTTGCTTAATATATATCAACCAATGTGATCCTTTATCTCCAGAATGTTTCCTTTCCTTAATTCGACCGGTAACACCAACAGAATACGTTAGCCTATACTTCATTGTTCGGCAACTTGGTTCTCCAAAATACATTTGCAGTGAACTTGACGATAATATCTTGTTTTCTCATAGGTTAAAATCATCACAGTCCAATGTTACATAATTAACACACTGCAAACATATACCAACGACTCTACAAATCTTCTTACAACATTTCGTTACCTTCCTTCGTACCTCTTCCAAAACATTGTAACAGCTGATCGTCAACTTATTACTACTTTCGTTGTTGTCAATCTTCAACAAAGTCCACCAGAGAACTCCCACGCAGTCCAGCAATACAATCATTCCAAGGGATCCAAGTTTTACGGAAACATCGAGTGAACTCTTTTTTCAGATAGGCGAAAACATAACATAAATTCTCCTAGACATCTAACTTACTCCATAGAGAACACAAGCTAGCATTTTCCTCATACATTACCACTCATCCGTATTCAACATATCTTATCAACATAAAATAAACTTACTAGCGTTTCCAACGTCGTAATAGCTCCAGATCCATAATTTCATTACTTTCAGGTCACGTACAATCTCAAGGCCTACCACATATCAAAACTGTCAGTGGCCAAAGATACAATATTACTACTTCTAAGACATCAACAAATCTCTTCCCGACAGAAATGACATTTCCAAATAAACCATCTTTTTTGCTATCAAGAACACATGCTTAGAAGATAGTCAAAGTCAAATAAGGTCAGAAATAAACATTTTCAACACCTCACGAATAGAATGAACATTAACTGCACTCTGGCGGTTTCATTTCAAATCTTACACTCATAACTCCAATACTAGCACAAATGCTGCTGCCTAACGGTAGACCATGAAATCAATGTACTGTAGCATTTCACAATATTCTCGTGGATCACTTTTCATACTTGAAGCGTAGAAGAGAGTCAAGAATTGGCTCAGACTTGTCGAAGGTTCAACGAACCAAGACAACGTACCATACAAGAGTACAAACATAAGTCCCTAACAAATACCTCTACTCTACCTCAAGGGTAAAGACACTTATCAGAACGCAAAAATATCCCAATATTCACACAAATCAAAATTACATAACTACATCAAACCATTTTCTTCATAGTCTCAGTTGTAGTAGATACAGGTCCATACGAAGATTAAGTCCTTCGATCCAACTTTCATGTTCACCTAAATCTTCTCCTCACTCCAAAATATCTCAATTCCGAAGTAGACCACGAGGCATACACTGCAAACAAAATATCTTTCCGACAGCAAAATATTTAGAAGTCTTAAATCTAACAAGTTACCAAGAAGTTAAAGATAAAAAGGAGACCTCCAAATTAATTATTTACCCCCAACAACACGTTTCTACATCTTTACAATCAAAATAAAACTTCACCCAAACTTCATACACTACAATTTACATGTAAGTACAAATAAACAAATCAATCAGAAAAGGTAAAGATAATAACAGTTTTCAGAATTACACATGAACAGACCCTGAATGGTACATGAACACAAAAAATTAATACCCAAAAGAGAAAAAATCCTCAATAGACAATGACATATGTCTGACATTGTAAATGTGTCTAACCCAAAAATGAAAATCATTAGAACAAGACAAACAAGAATACAACAAAAATAAGAAATAACGCCAAAATTCCAAGAAATAACTGGAATGAGACCAAAATGAAAACTTTCAATCACAAGTACAGACAAACGAACACACAAATAACATACACACGTCAAATAGCACATCTATCGTACACCTTTACGTCAAAACACAATCTCAACTAAACACAACATATATACACCACAAGACAGTTCAATCACCCACACACAAACAAAAATTACTTACATACAAAAAACTTACAGCATAGCACTATTCAGACGAATATGCGTCACAAGAGCCGAGGAAAAGGAAAATATATCTGGTACTCAATTTAAGAAATAACAGACAATTACCCCACCAAAAACAAATACACCGATACAAGATACTAGAAGAGAAAGAAAATCACACAATATGACAGAATGTGACTCACACGTGCAGACCAATAAGTTACAAACGTTCTCAATCTTTCATCTAATTCACACAACCTAACAAATCGTTAACCACCCGCAATATTTCCCAAATATTTCCAGAATATAAATAGACATACGTTGAGGCATCGACATACACAAAATAATAACCGTCAATTAAACACACAGTAAATCAACATGTCATACTAGCCGCATTTTATCCTGGCATAGCATGATCACCCATCACCAAACAACATTTTCGGCAAGCACTTACCTTCATGAATCAACAAGTAAATAGATGAACAAGTCATCACTCGGAGAAAGAAGTGGTTTGTAAATACCTACCTATAATATCTCAACGTGAGGTCATTTTATACGTACGGCGTTTTTACTCAAATAAATTTTACAATTAATCTAGAACCAATCCTAACCTTAATTCACACCAAGAAACAACAAGAAGGCTCACCCGATTATAAGAATAAAACTAATTACAATCACTCACACTCATATACTCAAATACATTTACACAAATTTGTCACCTTAGACCGTACACAATTTTAAAAAGAAAATACAAGAAGAAAAATTACAGATTTGCACGATTCAGACGAAAGTGCATCACCTGTGCAGATAAATAAAAATTTCCCATACACAATTTAGAAAATTAAAACAACAACAGCAACAGAATTATCAGAAATTACCATACAACCCTGTATCACACCAGCGCCGAATGTGATTATAGGAGCCACATAAATCACATCGCTTACGAGAATTAGGTCTACCATCCCTGGAACTCTGTGCACTACGCCCCTGAGGTACATAGCGTTGGACACTAGTAGACACTAATTCTTGGCTACCCTGTGCTGCATTCTCCTGAAATAAATTTCTAAAATAAACAGGATCATGATGACTGCCAATCTGCTGCACCGCTTCACGTCCCTGTAAGGTACTCTGAGGATGAACATAACCTAACTACCCAAAACATAGTTACACTGCAAAGAAGTATAATCCACTCGTGACATGTTGGCACTCTTAACCTTTTCAGCAAATAAAATCAGTTCATCGAATTCAACGAAGGTTCTAGGTTTGGCATTCATGGTTAAATAAGCACGATAAATAGGATTCATCCCTTCCACTAAAGAGCTTACAATATGTTCTTCAGTTAGATTAACCGCAAAAACCTTGGCATAAGTTTTGATGTCCAGAAAATATTCGTTTAAGGTCTCTTCCATACGTTGAACTCTAAACAAATAGTCACGATGTAAATCAGACAAGGTACGCGGAGTAATGAAAAAATTTAAGACCTCCATATGAAATTCATCAAGAGTACAATTAGCGCTCAACTTTTCAATTCATTTCTCTCGTAACATACCCTCAGTACATGGGTATACAATCCTAAGAATTTGTACTTCCGAGAGACCAAATACACGGGCACTATCCTTCAGCTCAACTAATTTCTTCAAAAACTTCACTAACAGGTCTGTACCATTGCACACAAGAAAATCCTTCAAAATCAGGGATAAAGGATTGAGCAGATTAACAAATTTAATATCACTCACCGCACTTACCTTAATTGGAGAAACAACGTTAAGAGGCATTCTCGTTTAATACATCATTCAAATTAACCCTATGAACCACTTCTCGAACACCAATTACTTTATCTTCAGTTTGTACGCCACTAGAATTATGCGAATGACCAAATCCAGCATTATTTAGAGTACTACCAACGTTATGGAATGAAAAAGATTCCGTCGACTGGTTACCTCTTTCATTTAAATTGTTAGAACTATCTGAGTTCAACATATTTGAGTTCGACCTAACCTCAGTTGCATTACTCGGTGACTCTCTTTGGTTAACTACCCCTGTAGTAGATCTAGTTTGCAAGTAATCCGACCTCCCTTCACTATTATCCATCGCCACAGATTCTAAATTATCAATACAATATTTATTCACACTCAAATAACACGAATCACAGCCATTAGAATCCACACTTTCCAAACATACAACCGATTCACCAGTATTATCCTCAAAACAACCCGATGAAAACCGATTAAAACATTCAATAAGCTTGGAACGCAAACTAGTCAACTTAACAGAAACATCAACATCACTTTTCGACCAAAAATCAATTAATCTCCTTAAACGATGAATCCAATGCAAGGAACGATAACGCAATTTGTTCACACGATAAGACGAAGACTTGTCAACACTGTCCAACACTTCATATGATTTTAACAATTCAGAGACACAATTTTCAATACCAGACTCACCTTTTGTCCAGTAGGGGTGATCGTCAGGAAGTTCAAAAATAGGAATAGATTTCAATGATTTTAGCAGAATGACATCTAGTTCACGATGACAATTAGGTACGCCCCCTCTTATTTCAACCTCATCACATAATTCTTCCTTCGATAAATAAGATATAGATTTCCTCAAATATTCGTCCATTCAGAGTGATATGTGGTCCATGGAACAATAAATACAACATTATAAAACATTATACACAAATACATCATAACACACTTGGAGGTAAGTTTTTTGTTTGTTTATCGTTTCCCAGTCCGGCACTCACAACAACTTCAAACCAATAAAATGTGGGATAATTCGTCAACCACGCTACTGCATAAGCACTGACACGTTACCCCTTAAGGCAAACTCTCTTGATGGATGGTGCTGGACCGTTTGCAATCATTTACCCTGGCTACCAGTTTGAAGCTGCTAATGAATACCAGAACTAGGAAATGATACACTGATATGACTGGTAGACATATGATGTATTCAACAACATTTGAACATTGACACACATTACAGAGATGTAGAAACATTAATTAGGGTACTTACTTTTAAACAAGCCCTCCATACAACTCCCAAAAAAACGTATCATCCCACTTCAAAATATCCATCATTAAAAATGTGTATTAGTCTTCAATACAGTGATCTCTTCAAGGGCAGTTAAATATCGAAGTTCCAAAAATGACATTCAGCATCATTTTTCACTTCGCAACAATCTCCATATCTCTGGTCCATAGATACCTTTCACACATCAACAACAGTCTTTTCATCCAACTTGATAGTACTTTAAGTCCGACAGTAATACAATTTATCTCGCAATCAATCACAGTCGTAGCTTAAGATGAAATCAGACGTTTTGCTTAATATATATCAACCAATGTGATCCTTTATCTCCAGAATGTTTCCTTTCCTTAATTCGACCGGTAACACCAACAGAATACGTTAGCCTATACTTCATTGTTCGGCAACTTGGTTCTCCAAAATACATTTGCAGTGAACTTGACGATAATATCTTGTTTTCTCATAGGTTAAAATCATCACAGTCCAATGTTACATAATTAACACACTGCAAACATATACCAACGACTCTACAAATCTTCTTACAACATTTCGTTACCTTCCTTCGTACCTCTTCCAAAACATTGTAACAGCTGATCGTCATCTCCCCACAACCACATAGTTACAGTCATAACCTTTAACTGTAAACTGCAAATGTATATCAACAACTGAACGAATCTTCTTACAATATCTTTCGTTACCTTTTCTTGGTACCTTTTTCCTCATCAACCTCACAGCTGATCGTCAACTTATTACTACTTTCGTTGTTGTCAATCTTCAACAAAGTCCAACAGAGAACTCCCATGCAGTCCAGCAATACAATCATTCAAAGGGATCCAAGTTTTACGGAAACATCGAGTGAACTCTTTTTTCAGATAGGCGAAAACATGACATAAATTCTCCTAGATATCTAACTTACTCCATAGAGAACACAAGCTAGCATTTTCCTCATACATTACCACTCATCCGTATTCAACATATCTTATCAACATAAAATAAACTTACTAGCGTTTCCAACGTCGTAATAGCTCCAGATTCATAATTTCATTACTTTCAGGTCACGTACAATCTCATAGGCCTACCACATATCAAAACTGTCAGTGGCCAAAGATACAATATTACTACTTCTAAGACATCAACAAATCTCTTCCCGACAGAAATGACAGTTCCAAATAAACCATCGTTTTTACTATCAAGAACACATGCTTAGAAGATAGTCAAAGTCAAATAAGGTCAGAAATAAACATTTTCAACATCTCACGAATAGAATGCACATTAACTGCACTCTGGCGGTTTCATTTCAAATCTTACACTCATAACTCCAATACTAGCACAAATGCTGCTACCTAACGGTAGACCATGAAATCAATGTGCTGTAGCGTTTCACAATATTCTCGCGGATCACTTTTCATACTTGAAGCGTAGAAGAGAGTCAAGAATTGGCTCAGTATTCACAATCGCCAAATCATATGCCATCGCACAATCCACGATTCTATGTCCTTCATCATTCCTCACTCCTACTCCCCAGCCTCCATGTACTCTTTCGATTGTATCTCGACTCCTTCCGATATGTCCATTTAAGTCACCACCCACTATCAATCTTTCATTCGCTGGTATATCTCCAAGCTCACGATCCATATCTTCCCAGAAGGATATTTTCTCTTCCTCATCGCAACCCACTTGCGGAGCATAAACACACACAATGTTTACCAATTGTCCATCAAGACACAGTTGGATGCTCATTATCCTGTCACTCCTTCTCTTAACTTGAACTATGGTCTCCTTTGTGTCTCGGGAGAGGATTATTCCCACTCCATTCCTCCCATCCTTGTCTGCTCCACTGTATAGTAGCTTATAGCCACTACCCAACTCTCTAGCCCTATTTCCCTTCCATCTAGTCTCTTACACACACAATATTTTCACCTTCCTCCTTTCCATGAGATCCACTAACTCCCTTCCTTTCCCAGTCATTGTTCCTACATTCAGTGTGCCTATTCTTCGTAACTCACCATATTTTTGAGCTAGCCTCTTTAGCCGGGTTCGCTCGTGACCCAGTAGCCCTAGCCCATTTCTCACAGGGGTCGGGCTAAATCCCTGCACGTCGCTTCTGGGGTACGCCCTAGCATTTTCCGAGGCTAAACTAAGATTCGCTGTCATATTGGTTTTGGCATAGTTTTCCGGCCGCATGCCCTTGCTGACGCCAAGCCTTTTATACCTACGGCCAGGTAGTGAATCAGCCGCACCTCACATGGGGAACAGACGCTGTTTGTAGCCGCCCGCTCCGGGTCAGACGCTATGGTTGATACCAGTCTCTGAAGTTAGAGCGATACCTTTTACTCAATTTCCCGAGCACTGGGATGCCACTTCCGCCAACTGCACTGTACCGAAGGACTCCTTCTCCACTGCAGGCACCGTTGTGGTCTTCACTCATAACCCCGTGCTGGGCCCTCCATCTTTATGACCCCTGGAGAGAGGGTGTCCCAGCATTGTGAAGCCCCCAGGAACTGGGCTACCTGTTGGTCCTCGGGTTCTATTGAAGGGTATTTGAACCAACCCTACTAGTGCTGTAGGGCCCCCCTATCCGCCACCTGCGGACGCGCCCTCTAGAGGTTACAGGTTCCCCCGAGGGAAGACGGGATCAACTTTAATTACACAATATGATGAAATTATGCATTTAGGCCCTTAGAAGAAGATTGTCTTATTTGGTAATGAAGAGAATATTAAAAGAAATTATGTCTGATACTTTAAACACCACAGATCGGTTAATCTACGCAGTAATAAGCATTAGTAATCTACGCGCTAAAATTATGGTGGGAGATTGATATGGCCGCCAAAAATTCGTCTTGGAGGGGGAGATCCAAGGATCGAGGTTCTTATTCCAGCAGACTTTGAAGAGTGAGGAAGTGTTTTTACTGGGTTAACGGAGATTCCAAAGCTTAGTCCGAGTGCGACGACTGTCGACTTGTGGAGACGCGAGGATAGCTAGGTGGAACGTAGGAGGTCACCGCACTTCCATTCTACGTGAAGTTGCGAGGAACATTGAATTGATTATATCTCTTATATAATTGAGATCTGAAGTTAAATAAGCATATATATATATATATATATATATATATATATATATATATATACATAAAGAATAGGTCGCATACTATATATTGTGAAAAGTCGAGCGTTTTAAAATCTTACCGTTTCGACAATATAAGCCTGTTAAGTTAGATTTCCAAATGTGTTGGAAATAAAGCTGTATATCATTATAAATTGCAACGTGAAGTTGGCGAACGCAGTTCAAGTGAACAGTGGCGGAGAACTTTTAATATTGGCGCAACACATAAACATTAACAGAATGAATATTAGTATTCTTCAATCGTTATCATTCAGCATAATTAACATCGTTGATATGATGAACTAAATAGTCATGCGCCAGAGACATATTCGATAACAGGAGTTAAGATACAACGATGGTGCTTCGTTAGACAACGTATTCTTGAATACAGGCGTAGTGTAAGGTCCATCTTGTACATTTTCGTCAATCTACGAACACTAATATAACATCAATTAGCAATGGAAATATTTCATTCACCAATTATATGAATATTTCCATAATTATATTCCAATGATGAAGCTGATACATATTTACGACGGAGAAGACTTTACAGAAGAGATTTGTCAAGATGCTAGGGTAGCCCAGCAACACAGATGAATTTTCCAGAAGGATGTCGTTCGAGCCCAGGCGAATGGTGGTGAATTCCAGAGAGAGACGTTTCTTATCTCTGAGGTCGCAGATTCGAGGTTCGAATGCAGATCCATCTCAGTGTCTTGTACTGAGGAAACATCTAAAGTATAGTGGCAATACTTACATTGATCTTCAAGTTTTCGTCAAAATAAGGTATTAGTGTATCTCAATTGTTATATAGAGCTTGATTAGTAACATTCTGAGCCAGCAATCTTATTCCACATATTTCTATATTTTCACATTCCATGTATTTCAGTGCTTTTATGTATTTTACACTTCAGATGTGTGTTGAGATTTTTATACTTCAAGATTATTTAGAAGATGATTGCATTTCATCTATTTTTCAATTTTATTCTACGGATCAGTTGTGGAACTGACATTAAAAATTTTGTTTGAGGAATCATATTGCCTCATAGGAGACTAGTCGTTTCGACTCTCGAATTTTAAATAATTTCATTTAAACCAAGTATTCTGACATTGTGTCATAGCTTCAAATTAAATTCTTATTAAATTTAATTTGAGCACTTGAATGTAACAACATATAACTTCAAGAAAAGAAGAAACATCGAATGATATTGCTATATCATTATTGTACATAAACTATCGACGATCTAAGAAATACTAGTCGTTTGATAAGACCGAAGTCTTAATCCCTATGAACATTCTTTGTGTAGAGTGGAAAAACATTACGACATTGACAAACCTTTCTTATTATTAGTAAAGCTAAGAGCTTTGTTCATTTAATATGTTAGAGGAAATACCTTTTGATAGGAGATTATTCAAATCTTTGGCTAGGAATACAAAGCTAGTTTATCCCGGTCAGGATTGTATTCTATCTGACACTATAAATAACATATGTGCTATTTTATGCTATTTGTGTAACATCACGTCATTTTGTCGACATGATATTACAACGATTAACAATTTAAAGCTTGACAAGTGAGATGAGGCAGGAGTATTATTTTTATTACATGCATTTGCGACAGACGAGTTAACAGTTAATTATCTTGTTGTGGAGTAAACTTTAGGAGGTTAATCACGACTGTCTAATATCGTTCATTACAATTGGAAGTTTCGTTTGAAGAACTTACGCATGTATAATTGTAGTCCAGTAGTCATGTGCAATGATACTGAGGGTCATGCCATTATTTGAGAGAAGTTCCTACATAAGATATGTTAATAACAATTAATCCTTTTTGGTTATTGTTTAACATAGTAGATGATAATTGTTTATGCCATATATATACTGTTATATGAGTATTTGTAGAGCTATGAAGAGTGCTCATGCGAGGGAATTCCGCATTTTAAGGAAGTCAAAGTATTGTTGTTCTTTGATTTTAAAAAAGGCATGCATCATGATAAGAGCCGTTGTATACAAGTAGTCCAGTTTTTGTGAATTAACGATTTAGCTGTGTTAACAGGAGGGTTTCAGCGGAAATGCAACTTGAGAAAGATTGTCTACTCATGTTTATAATACAATTATTAAATTTTATTAAACCCGAAGTTATGTAATTACGTACAGTTTACCTTAATTAGTCGACTGTATTATACCGACAGTGTAATGAAACCTATATAAGACGATGTGTAAGCAGTATATCAAAACTACGGAACGTTAGAGAAGGTTGGTTATGTGAAAAACCAGTATATATATTTAGTTAAGAATTATATTGTAACCGAGAAGTCAGAATCTCGAAAGTGTCGCGTTAGCAACGCTAGATAATGGGTATTATTATAAACATATTACATGTAAATAATTTTTGTGGAAATTATTTAATTATTTAAATAATTTAGTAGGATTTATTAATCAATTGTTTTGGAATAGTGTGTTTTATGAGCGGATGTTTTTGGTGTGTATGATTGTTCATTGTTAAGAGCAAATGTGGAACTGAATTGGTCTAGAACAATTGCGGGGTGCAAATGAATGAATGATTGTATACATTTTTTTAGTATGATTGTTTAAGAAACAGAGTAGTTATGTGAACTTTTGTAAGATCTAAATGTTAATTTTTACGTGTTTTTATAAATGCACACACAAGCGGTCTCTGTGGGCTAGCGAGAATGATTCACCGTTAGCATTGGAGAGCGATGACATAATATGAACCCACCGCCTTGTATTAATTGTATAAACCAGTTTCGAGTACGGCGTGGTGCCGGTATTTCATTGATGAAACAAAGTTACTGCACGTGCGTTCTACAACGCAGGCTTGTGAATGAAACCATGTGTCTGGAATGCTATTAAGAGACTTCATTAAATGTTTTTATTTTTACGCATTGTAGGCCTAGAACAAGCCAAGATTTTATGCTCATAATTTTAATACAGCATTGTAGTAAGATGTAGAGTTGAAAGGAGGTGTGAATGATTGCGTGTTTTTAATTTTAATGTCAATTGTTAAATTCGTTTATTGTAGATTAGTTTACCCTATTGTTAATAAATTTTGTTCAGATTGTTTTCCATTGTTGTTGGAGCGTGATTCATTTTAAATATAAGGAGAAGAATATTGTGGATGTAGTGTAGGCGAAGCTGAATTCCCAGTCCCCGAGAGGTAAGTAAAGGTGAGTGCCCCGTGTAGTTGGTTGTTGATCCACAATATTCTTGTGACTGCTGTCTGTAAATCCCTAAAGGCCATGTTGGAAGCGATTTCTAATGTAGTATTTGCCGGAGCAGTTAGAAATAGGCAATCCAGCGGGGGCAATGGATATTCCAACAGGGATACTTTCCGGATTATCGGGTACAGTACCATTCCGGCATTTTCCAGGAGTAGAAGTGGGAAACCACGGAAAAACACTTCCAAGATGGCCAAGGTGGAAATCGAACCAACGTCTCCACAGTTCTGCCTCACGAGGCTGAGTGCACCCCGTTACAGCCCTCAGACCAGAATTAAATCTCTTGGCAGAACCGGGAATCGAACCTGGACCCCTGCCTCAGCTAGGAATATGTAATATGTCCATACCATCGCATACCATCCACTGTTGATTCCACCTTGAGCTCTTCTCTGACTGCTTGGTTTTTCTACCCGTCTCTTCTAGATTTATTCACTTACTTACAACTAGAACAATATAACAGTGAATAACACTGCAATTGAACAAATCACAGAATTCCCATATTTGGGTAGTGTGATAACCTCTAATAACCAGTGCCTGTCAGAAATCAAGAAAAGAATAGTGGTGAAGTAGCAAATCAAGCCTTCCGAAATAAAAATAACTTATTGCTAAATTATCAACTCAGTTTGAGGACTAGAAATTCATTTCTCAAGACCTTTATCTGGACAGTTTTACTGTATGGATGCGAAACCTGGACATTAGGAAAACTGGAGGAAGCAAATCTGCGGAAATGAGGTTTTGGAGAAGAATGACAAGAACAAGTTGGATGGACAGGAAAACAAATGATCTTGTTCTGCAGGAAGTGAAGGAGGATCGATGTTTATTAAAATCAGTAGAGAAGAGGAAAAAAAAGTTCCTTGGACAAGTATTAAGTCACGACTCTCTTCTCCAAACCATTTTCCAGGGCAAAGTATTGAGAAGAACCCTAGGGGACGCCCAAGGATGTCGTACATCAAGAACTCCAATGGAGAACTGGCATGTGGTTCTTAATGCAGCATGAAGAGACTAGCAGAAAACCGTCAAATGTGGCTGCAGCGACAAGGCTTTGCCCCTAGTAAATGATGATGATGATGACTTCCGGAGATACTTCATCTCTGAGACAGTCCCTCTAATTTCATGTTTTTCCAGGATAGTCCAGGTGAGGGTAGGTAAGAAGACCGTCTTTTAGATTTGAATCTTAGTTTTCTCTTAAACTACCCCTTTCCCCACCTGACATTGATTCAATTTATAATACACGTTGTTCGCTTTCTTCACTCTTGTGTCAATCTCTCCGTGGATTCTTCCATCCTCCGACAGCATTGTGCCTATTGTCCGTCCAGAGTTAAGAGTGGACTACAGCTCTTATGGTACTGGTACAAGTGTAGCAGTGCAGCTAAGGTAGGCTACAGCTCAAGTCCAAGCTATGTGAGATAAGTTTGTAGATCTCCAGCCGGTTGTCTAGGTGAAGAATGATCAACTTATCACATTTATGATTGTTGCTAAGATACTTGAGTGAGAATCTACTTGTTTCAATTCCACACAGGTTCTCCTCGCGTCTGTGTTATTAGATATTCCAGAAAGAACTGAAGACTTTGAAAACGTTGTTTATTTAGAATTACCAGCACCAACATTTACATAACTAATAAATTGGCAGGAAGCCTACCTTGCTTGCCTTGGGCAAAGCGTACACAGTATCTACATAGTTAGCTGTCAGTTTGTGAAGAGGCTGAAAATGACCATTACATTAGCCTATATATTAAGTTTGGTGGGGAGATGAGCCGATCTCAGCCGAAGTACACTCGGTCATCCGAGTGAGATTCACCAATAAGGGATACATCTAATTAGTTAATAACTACCGGGTGAGTTAGCTGAGGTCGTTGCGGCATGACTGTTGGCAGTCGCTCACATCCGGGAGGCGAGGAGGTTCGAATCACCCCGCCGGCAACCTTGAAGATGATCTTCTGTGGTTTCCCATCTTCCTTCCAGGCAAATGCCGGGGTTGGTCCTTAACTATAGGCCACAGCCGCTACCTTCCAACTCCTCGACCCTCCCTTCCAACTTTCCTCCCCAACGGCACTTGTAGCTCACCCATTGGGTGTCCGTCTCGAAGCAGCTACAAAACTGGCGAGCCGAACATGTCCTCGGACACTCCCGGCACTAAAAGCCATACGCTAAAAAAAAAAAAGTTAATAACCAGTAGGAAGTAAGGCTGTGGAGGGAGAGAATCAACAGCCAATGACAACATGCCTATTGGGGCGCTGGATGTGGGCGTAATTAACTAGCACCACATTGGTTTTCTAGGAAATCCTGTGACGAGGAGCAGGACTAACCTTTCTTAAGAAAGTTAGTCATTGCTGGCGACTTTCTGATTTTCTGAGAATTGCTATCAGAGCTGTGTTATGGAAGTGAGCTACAAGATTTTACTCTCAATGAGCTATGACAAACTCTGGGCTCGGCCAACTACCTGCTTGGGACGGGCGAGGCCAGCTATTACTAAAGGAATTGTATTCTGAATATTCTGTATATTTGAAGTTTTACAGAATTCAATCCTGGCGCTTCCAATGAATAATAATAATAATAATACTAAAATGACATTTAAAATCCAAAATTAGTGGGAGAGGCGGGCTGGTCATGAATATTAAGGGGGTCGCTAGACGGTGTACATGACTTGTGTACTTGAGAGGAATGTGGATCGCAGAGATTTCCAGTCCGTGTGTACTAACAGAACCAAATACATTAGTCGGTCAGTTAATACGCACGTTACGCTAATTTTACATTTAAAACAAATAAACTTGTAATATTTAATTGTCAATATCCCAAGCTGTTAATGTTGGACTTGATTATGCAAACTAATTGGTGGTCGGTAGGCATATTTCCTGGAGGGATACAGAAAGAAAATATATCGTTATTCGCCACCAACCGGTGGAATCATCAGTCATGGAGATGTTGTGTTACTTCTTTTTAGGGACTTGGAATATCCCAAGCTGTTACTGTTGGACTTTCATGTATTTCGGTGCGTTTTTAATTGTCTAATAGCCCGTGTTTCTATGATGAGTGTAGGAGAGTGTGTAACTACAGTATAAATAGCGTTAAGGATGAGGAGGGCACCCCGGGACTTGAATTAAGGTAGTATCCTGGCATTTGCCTGGATGGAGTGTGGGAAACCACACTAGGGATACCCACTGTCAGCGCTGGGATTCGATTCTCGAATCTCCGGTCTTGCTGCAGCTCCCCTGAAAACTACGTCCACTATACACGAGAATGTTAGAGAAACAACTGTTTGGTTACTCACTCACTCATTAGCAACACCATACTGGTTTAAGTAACGGCCCAATGTTAGCAATATTGGACTAGACAGGAAATCCAAATAACACGGTGGGATGTTAACTCTTCCCTCCTGACACTTCACCTCACCTCGAAAGTTCATAGAGCTTAGACTCGAGCAATAGAACACTCGACACGAATAACTACGACACTAATAACAGCAATGATGAGAAGTTTGCAAGCTATAAAACAGCACGCACCTTCAACCTATTATTACACGTATAGAAAACGCAAACGAAACACCAATCGAGTTCATAAATGCCACTTACTTCAATGTCACTCACTTTTATTGTTTCATTACCCAAAACACTCACTACTCTCGAACTTCTCAACATAATGTGTAAAATATCTTGAGGAATTTTGCACTCATACCACAGTATAGTAATCATATACAGTATGGACACATCAGGCCTTTACCATGCAATTTTTTTCGTCATGGTTTTAAAACGGCCGTCACCGGTAGCACCGCACGCACGCACGCACGACGGCGATGGTTCACCATGTATCCGCGAGAGAGCAGTCTACCCATATTCATTAAGAGTGCGGCCTGTCGATTTTGTCTGAAGAAAACATTGCTTGTAATACCGGGTGAGTTAGACGTGGTCGTTACGGCATGACTGCTGGCAGTCGCTCACATCCGGGAGGCGAGAAGGTTCGAATCCCCCCGCCGGCAACCTTGAAGATGGTCTTCTGTGGTTTCCCATCTTCCTTCCAGGCAAATGCCGGGGTTGGTCCCTAACTATAGGCCACAGCCGCTACCTTCCAACTCCTAGTCCTTACATTCAAACTTTCCTCCCCAGACAACACTCCACACGTGACGGTACGTGTAGCTCACCCATTGGGTGTCCGCTTCGAAGCAGCTACAAAACTGGCTAGCCGAACATGTCCTCGGACACTCCCCACACTAAAAGCCATACGCTAAAAAAAAAAGCTTGTAATTATTAAAAACAACTCAGAAATATAATTTTGCAATTTAACCAATAGCAGAAATATGGTAATTTTTTTGCGCATTTCTTGTCACACCGGACATACCAGCATTTCGGTTTCCTCGGGCATTGGAGCGGTGAATACAAATAGCAAACGTCACACCGAATGATTCTGGTTTTAATACCCATGAAATACCAGTCCCTCAAACACCTATCCATTAATTCACAAAACAAAAACCACATGTCCCCCACACTTTTCAATATATCGTGACATTTTAATCATTTAAAACATATCATAACCTTTCATTGTTACGATGTAATCACAATGCGACACCACAGGACTGAAGGAATGTGGTGTTAAATATTAAATTACACACTTCTTAGAATTAAAACTCAGTAATATTAACACTTTCTATTTCCTTGTTATTTATTTCCTTAAAATACGGCATTGGTTTATAAAGAGAGCGAGTGTGTTGAAATCGAGTTAAGTAATAGTACATTATGCAACGAGCCTATAATGGCTATAATTAAGACACGAGTATTTTTTATAAAACGAGCGTATGCGAGTTTTATAATTTCCATACGAGTGTCTTAATTACCATTATAGGCGAGTTGCATACGACTGTTTATGTTCGACGATAATTATAACTTTATTATATGTTTTAACATAAATATTCATAAATATCTGTTGAGAGTCAGCTACTGGAATTTTGTGATCGCAGAGTGTTATACCTTCGTCTTTCAAGAGCTTTGAACGGCCGACGCATGCGCTCTGCCATATGCAGCCATATGTTTACATCAGCCGTCCCTCAGTAATATTGTCACCGCAGTCATTTGAAGACAATGCTCTGTGTAGAAATTAGTGTTAGTGATTTTAAGTTACTGTGCTATTTCTTGTCTCATATTCGCCAGTTTATTTACGCGAACATATGGACGGTGGGTATTCCATGTCGGTAATTTATTATAGTTCGATGTTGTGTTTATGTCCGACATGTTGGATTTTGAGCGCATGCGCGAAATTATCGTTTCCTAATTGGTCAATGAACGAGCTCTGATTGGCTGGAGAAACTGTATCGTAATGAAAAACGGTGTTATAATGACCATCATTATGATACAGTTTTCAAACAC
This sequence comes from Meconema thalassinum, assembly GCA_946902985.2. Taxonomy (NCBI): domain Eukaryota; kingdom Metazoa; phylum Arthropoda; class Insecta; order Orthoptera; family Tettigoniidae; genus Meconema; species Meconema thalassinum. Next base: position 793,832,991 of record OX336390.1, read on the forward strand.
ATAATAGTGAGGGTCGAACATAAATTACATAAAACTAGCGGACCCTTGCACAGACTACCCGCGCGGTGCTAGTGGTATGCGGGCTGTAGGTGACAGAGTTCTCGCAGGGGCTATCGTCTTGTTTATTTGTTTAAAATCACTTTATAAACAAATACATATATTTCCGTTAACTTTTCAAGAAATGCAAGATTTTTCCTGTACTATTGAGACGATTTGGAAGATTTTGGTACAAACCACACCTTCTAACTCCCTCTGGTTTAGGAGCTTGAGTTTTGTGATGCATACACCTTAGCCTTAGCGTATTATATAATAAGATATAGGCCTACATTCAGTACCCAGTTGTTTATCATGTGTTTGTCCATAAGTGGTGCTACCAAGCGCCTTACAGGTGAATTGGTGCTGCCCGTTATCAATTGTTTTCTTGAAAATCCGTTCTACCGGTTTTGCCTAAGTGTCCATACTGTAATGATAACTATACTGTGCTCGTACGTTGAGTGAAGTTCTAAACCAAATACAACAGTGTGAAGGCTGTTCCATCCAACGTGCGGACACTACTAATTCAGATGAATAAATTATAAAATCACTTTGTATATTGAGAATGTATGAATTAGGTATCATGGAATGAGTGTCTAGGGTCATGACCAATACGCTATTACATAAGACAGAGGAAATACAGTTCTTAAAGACTTAGAAGTCATCAATGGAGTGTCGAGAAGGCTGTGACTAACCAATGTTCTCGAGGTTTGTGCTTCCTTAGTTATACTGTATCTCATTTAGAGAAGTTCTTAGATATCACATTGGAGTAGGAATCATATATAAAAAGTAGTTCCGTGAAGAACTAAAGCCTATTTTCATAGAACCTACTTATGTTAATTGACACTATCAACATACAAAATTTCAGTTTGATTGCTGTAATAGATTCGTAGATATTGAGAACCGACTAAATATTGCGGATGGACGCCATGTTGGATTTTTATATATGTAAGTCTTAGAGTTATGTAGGCCTACTGTTACATGACGATTATTGTGCACGTGTAGTATTCAAACTTTGATCGCATGATTAGGATACAAGAAGTAAAAACGAGATTTTAAAATTTCGCACAGTTGCTATCTTGTGGTTATGGAAACAATTGAAATAAATTAGATACTAGTGGATTAACATTTGTATAAGGATTTACTGTACCAAGTGTCACTGCACTCGGATGGTTAAATTGCGAGAATCGTTTACGTGAATATTTATATTTCGCGTCGCCGCCATGTTGGATTTGTGATCACCAGGTTATTGAAAGTCCTATACGTGAACTTATGTTCATAGACCTTATGAACATTTAAAAAAATCAGTTTGATTGCTGTATTAGATTCGTAGATATTGAGATCCGTCTAAATATTTCGGATGGTCGCCATGTTGGATTGTTATATGCATAGGCCATAGAGTCATGTACCATTAAAGGAAAATTATTGCGTAGGATCTTTATTCAAACTTTCACTTCGATCGCATGATTACGACACAAGAAATAAAAACTTAATTTCAAAATTCGCACAGCCGCCATCTTGAGGTTATCTAAACGATTTAACTAAATGAAATACCAGTGCATTACAATGTGTATAAACATTTGCTGTACCAAGTTTCATTGCGTTTGGATTATTAAATCGCGAGAAAAGTCTATTTAAAACGTTCAACTTCGCTTGGCCGCCATGTTCGTGTTGTAGTTAACCGGTTTTTGAAAGTCTCATAGATGAACGTCCAGTAGTGCCCTTTATCGCCGTACAAAATTTCAGGGTGATACCGGTAATAGTTTCAGAGATATAGAATGCCGGTGAAATATTTCCCACAGCCGCCATCTTGAGGTTATGTAAACAATTGAACGAAGTTAGATGTGTATAGTGTGTATAAACATATACTGTACCAAGTTTCATTGCGTTTGGTTGGTTAAATCGCGAGAAACGTCTATTTCAAAGTCGCAACTCTGTTTGGCCGCCATGTTAGTTTTGTGTTACCAGTATTTCAAAAGTCACATAGGTGCACTTCTAGTAGTTCCCTTTATCACCGTACAAAATTCCAGGGTGATATCGGTAATAGTATCGGAGAAATTGAATGCTGGTGAAATATTTCGCTCAGCTGCCATGTTCGATTGCTGAGACGAAGCAAACTTTGAAGGGCACAGTCAGGGTCGTCCGGAATAGTGCTATGAACTTACCGAGTTTCAATGAAATCGCTCCAGCCGTTTAGATTTTATTAGGGTGACACACTCAGACACACGCACACTCAGACACACGGACAAATGGTGATTTCATAAGCCTATTTTTTCATAAATGAAAATAGGCTAAAAATATTCTATACCTACCTACAACATCCTTGTAAGTATTATTCCTGATATTTGTGAACCTTACGTGAAGTGGAAAATACACAACCTAAAACTCTGTTCTGATCATCCCAACATGGCCACCTCTGTTAATAGAGGTCGGCGTCACTTAACGAACACAACGAATGATAAAACTCCTGACGTCTCAACCCACCAAGTACCAAACCAACCAACTAATTATTATAATGCTGTAAATAACCATGATTGTAACAACAGTACATCTGGCACCCAAATGATAACTACAATAACTACCAAAGGAACCAATCCAAGGTCAAGCTATTCTGATATAGCTCAATCTCTCCTCTCCAAAGAACAAGCTATCGTAATTGAATCTCACGATGGAATCAGTATCAAAGATTATGTGCTAGCTGAAGAAAGCCACGGAAGGACAACTCAATTGCAGAAAATTACCGTCCAATCGCTTTAACAAATGCAATATGCAAATTAATGGAGAAACTTTTCTACAGGAGATTACGATGGTATCTTGAATATATAAACTTTTTAGTGACGTACAAAGTGGGTTTCGTCAAGGACGTTCAACTGTCGATACTCTCAATAAGTTTGGAATCTGAAATTCGGGAGGCTTTCCTAAATAACCAACACCTCATAGCAGTTAGTCTAGATATTGAAAAGGCATACGACATGGTGTTCAAAGACCATGTACTTAAAACGTTGATGGAATATAACATTTCAGGAAATATGATCTATTTCATCTGCAGTTTCCTCAAAGATCGTAGAATTCAAGTTAAGACAAATGGAATGTTGTCACGTGAAGTTACAATCGACAATGGAGTCCCTCAAGGATCAGTCATCAGTGTTACTTTATTCCTGGTCGCAATAAACGGAATTGTATCCAACATCCACTTGCCAGTAAAGGCTTGTCTTTTTGCCGATGATTTGACCATATTCAATGGCGGAAGAAATAGTTCAACTACTCAACAACTACTTCAAGAATGACTTGAAAATATTCAACAATGGGCCAAGATTACTGGGTTCAAGTTTTCCAAAACAAAGTCTAAATGCATAGTATTCTCTAAAAGCAAACAGTCTGTACCAGATCCCGAGCTGAACATAAACAATCATAAAATTGAGACAGTATCAACTCTTAAAATCCTGGGAATTCTGTTTGATAGTAAATTAAGTTGGATTCCATACCTGAAAAATCTCAAGGATGAGTGTCCATGATGGATTAATGTAATGAAGGTTCTCGCAGCAAAAAACTGGGGAGCAGACTTTTTTTTATTTTTTTATTATTTTTTTTAGCGTATGGCTTTTAGTGCCGGGAGTGTCCGAGGACATGTTCGGCTCGCCAGTTTTGTAGCTGCTTCGAGACGGACACCCAATGGGTGAGCTACAAGTACCGTTGGGGAGGAATGTTGGATGGGAGGGTCGAGGAGTTGGAAGGTAGTGGCTGTGGCCTGTAGTTAGGGACCAACCCCGGTATTTGCCTGGAAGGAAGATGGGAAACCACAGAAGACCATCTTCAAGGTTGCCGGCGGGGGGATTCGAACCTCCTCGCCTCCCGGATGTGAGCGACTGCCAACAGTCATGCCGCAACGACCTCGGCTAACTCACCCAGTGGGGAGCAGACTATCAAGTGCTCATGAATACTTATAGATCAATTATTAGGGCCAAATTAGATTATGGCAGTATAGTATGCAACTCTGGAACAGCGTCTTCCCTCAAGATCCGTGTTTCTATCCAGACAGCTGCTCTTCGAATTGCTCAGGGAACCAGGGGCGGCGCGAGATATAAGCGAACTACGCGGCCGCGGGTGGCGCCATGAGAAGGGGGGCGCCGCGACGCACCGAAATATCAAGTTAGGGGCGCTCGGAGCTAGTTTGTAATGTTGTAAACATTCTAATTTTTACAACATTAACAAACTGTAATGTTTACATTATAAACAATGTAACCAGATAACATAACCATTCTGTTTATGTTTCGTCTTTTCAGTTTTACTTTACTATTTCACTAACAAACTAAACGAAATAATATTTGAAATATTCAGCATAACCATTTTAAAGAGTCGCCGCTTTACGGGTGATGCTACTTATGAAACATACAGTACTTAGAACTATTACGGAGTGCCTGGAGCCATTCACGAAAACCCCTTCCACTAATGACTTCGACTCGTCCGCGTGACTCATAGGTCTCTTGTCTTGATCCGCTCAGCATTGCCAGCTAGCTGACAGCCATCACTCATCGTTGTAGTTTGTAGTGTGTTGATGTATTGACGTAAGTTGCATTGTTTTATTGCCCCTTCTTACATGAGGAGATGATTTTTTAGACACACGAAATGTCCAGTAATGAAAAGCCATCAGGTGCATTTCACCGTAAAAGACAGTTGCAGCATTCTAAAGAAGATGAGAAGCAATCTAAAGCGCTGAAAATATATTTTGCGCCTTCGTCTTCATCGTCATGTGCAAAAATGATCGACGAGACAACTAAGTTAACTGAATCCGTTTATAACGATGAGGATGACGACAAGTTACCAATATCAGAGCTGCCTGGACCATCAATGAGTGAAGAATCCCTCAAAAAGTAAATGTAAGTGTAAATAATTTTAAGTTATATTTTTTTTTTTTTGCTAATGACTCTAAATGCCTAAATTAATTTAATAGAAATTGATGAGCATTTGTATAAACAATTAACCCGTATAACGTAAATTATAATAATATTATTGATTTAATAGCATTTCTTTACTGAATACTGTCGTAATTTACTTAAAGTATTATAGCACTAATCCTTAAAAAGTATTAATTTATACTTACCGTAAGTTGTATATTTAGAAAATAAATTTATGAATTGAGGGTAGGTTTAGAAGATATATTGGTGCTTAAGTATACTTGGCCAACAGCTATTTTTATTGCAGGATGAGGGTCTGACACTGACTACAGGAACGCCATTGGCACTACCAATTGGCTATGACATAACCGGGACCGAAGGTGTTGACGAGGATTCATCAGAATTTACAGACCGGGCGTCTACAAGTCAACAAGCCATTGAAACTGAAACTCGAAGTTTATGTTGATACAATACAAAGGGTTATTTATTAGGTATTTCTTTAAGAATTACAATTTACAATGGTGTAAATTGAATCTTAGTTAACGGAGTACAGGTTTTGTTAAAATATAACTAGGCCTAGTAGTCCATAGTTAGTTTAGCCTTTGTTAGGTTGGGGGAGGAAAGAAGGCAGATATGGAAAAGGGGCACCTTATATTTTTTGTATTAAGGGGAGACTGTACCTTTTCCGATTCAATGCTTTTTAGTGAAGATTTCTTCAAAGTTTAAGTACATATCAAATAAAACCACTGAACCTATTATTCCAAAATTGTATGTACATATTAACTTACTACATCCATATCTTCCTGATAAACGAAAATTGTTACAAAAGTTTATACATACTACTTATTTTTAACAGTTTGAAAATGTTCAATTTTTTTCTTACCATTTTTTAGAAATAAAAATATTTTTTTGAAAATAGAAATATTTATTATTATTAATAAAATCTTGGTTTAATGTACTCATAAAGTACCCATAATTATGAATGCAAAGTTTAAGGTCTCTATGTATTACGGATGTTAAACTTTGTATAGCTAAAGATAAAAGTTTTAAGTTCGGTGGTTTATTTGCAGAAACTGAGCGCAGAAACGTCGTCAGTTTTTTTTTTCAAATGACTGTGGAGAATGGCCACCTAAAATAAACGATGATGTACGAAAAATTCTTGTTGAGCGAGGACCACAACAGGTCACAGACCAAGAATTTCCTGTGGACCTTAAAGGTAGGCGATTTTCCTCAAAGCATTACACAAGGAAGCTTTGCAACGGAGAGAAAGTCGCAGGATTTGGTTAATATATTCCATATTGAAAAACGCAGTATTTTGTTTTGCTTGCAAACTTTTTGGAAATGATCATTCTATTCTTGCTGGTGGCCAAGCGTATTCTGACTGGCAAAACTTTGACCAGTCATGAGAAATCCCCTATTCTTATTCAAAACTGCAAATGATGGCTCGAACTCTCTTTACGTTTACGTTTAAAAAAAACTATTGTCGAGGGAAATGAAAGACTTATTCGTGCTGAAACTGAACATTGGAATCAAGTTCTAAAACGCCTACTATGTATTGTACAATTTTTGGGAACTCAAGGATTGGCCTTTAGAGTGAAACAAGACACCCTATTTGAACGTAATAATGGAAATGTCTTAAAGCTGGTTGAAAACATAGCTAAATTTGATGGTTTTATGGCTGAACATGTGAGAAGGGTAAGTTCAAAAGAAACACACGTACACTACTTGAGCAAGAGTATCCAAAATGTGTTTGTTAGTTTCTTGTCGGCCAAGATTCAAGCTAACATTTTACAACAGATACAGCAAGCAACGTACTATTCTATTAGATTAGACTGTACTCCAGACATTAGCCACACCGAGCAAGTGACTCTTGTTGTAAGATTTGTAAAAATTTTAGCAAATGAGGATATTTGAATTAAAGAACATTTTTTGGGCTTTGTTCCCATTACAGATTCTTCAGGTGAAGGCCTCACAGAGGTATTGCTCAAACAGTTAGAAGCACGAGGCATTCCTTTAAAAGCCATGAGAGGCCAGGGGTACGACAAAGGTTCCGCAATGAAGGGAAACCATGTTGGAGTCCAGAAGAGGATCCTTGATTTAAATCCTAGAGCTTTTTATGTACCGCGTGGGAACCACTCCTCCTTCAACTTGGTCATTAATGATGCAGCTCTGTCGTGCAACATTGCTGTGGACTGTTTCAGCACAATACAATAAATATTTAATTTTTTTCCAGCTCTACTCAAACATGGAATATTTTGCTGAAACATGTTTCAAGTCTGACAGTAAAACCACTCTGCAATACAAGATGGGAAAGTAGAATTGAGGCATTGTTGCCTTTGAGGTACCACATTGAAGAAGTGTATGATGTCTTATATGAAGCTTCTCAAGATCAGAAACTTGATGCATTTGGTAGGAACACTGCCGAAGGACTAAAAAAACTGCAAAACTTCAAGTTTCTATGCTGCTTAGTGACATGGCATGATATCCTGCATAAAACCAATATGGTTAGTAAACTGTTGCACAAAGTCACAAATGACCTACAAAGTTCAATGGATATCATTAAAAGTGTAAAATCATTTCTAAAAAACATGTGATCAGATCAAGGACTAAACAGCGTCATTACAGATGCAAAAGAACTTGCAGAAAAAATCGAGGTTGATGCTAACTTTGAAAAAGAAACCCTACTTCGGCCAAGAAAGGTAAAACAAAAAAAACAATTCTCCTATGGGAGTGAAGATGAAGCTGTACGTTCTGGAAAAATGCATTTAAAGTTAACTTCTCCTTTGTCGTACTTGACACAGCAATAGCCTCATTAAGGGAGAGATTTGAGCTAATGGAACACCATAGTGAAAGTTTCAAATTTCGTTATGACATTGCTAGCTTCGAGAAGAATTTGAACGAACAAGAGTTGAAGGAAGCCTGTAAGCACCTTCAAACCGTTTTGAGTGATGGAGGAGACTGTGATGTGAACGGAGATGATCTGTTCGAAGAACTGCAAATTTTTTCACCAATGCTACCCCTGAAAGTCACCCTGCTGGAGCCTTGTCTTTTATAATCAAACGTGGTTATGTGGACATTTTTCCAAATGTTTTTGTTGCATTGAGGATTCTGCTAACGCTCCCGGTATCAGTGGCCAGCGGAGAAAGAAGTTTTTCGAAGTTAAAACTTATAAAAACATACTTGCGATCAACTTTAAGCCAAGAGCACTTGAGTGAACTAGCTACTTTGGCCATTGAAATGATTTTTTAAATGAAATGGAAACATATTTGCTGCTGAACGAGTTTTCTAAAGTAAAAGCCAGGAAAATCTCGTTTTAATTTAAAAAGATTTCAACAGTGTGCAAAAAATCCACAATAATTGTCATTCTATGTAATAATAATGACCTGTAAATTAATGTTTGGTTTTAAATTATTTTTGTGTATCCCTTTGCCTTTTACCTTTTGGTCATATAACACGTTTAGTAAAAATAGTAAAGATACTCTGATGAGTATAGGGGTGGGGAAGGGGGGGGGGGGCGCTAAAATGTTCTTTGCTTACACTACAAAAAGACCTAGGGCCGGCCCTGCAGGGAACTCTCCGCAACAGTCAAGTAACCAGTATGCAAATAGAAGCCCATGAACCACCTCTTGCTATTAGACGTAAACAACTAAGTTTAACATATGCACTCAAAGTATCAACTATGACTAAATCACGCATTGAGTCGTATGTGTTCTCTACTAACAGACACACGAGAACAAACACTGAATCAAGACGACAACCTTCGCCTTTCAATGTCAGAATATCCAAGTTGCTTGAAGAATTAAACCTTAAGTTTCCTCCCATACTACTTTCAGTCCATTCTGTTGATATCCCACCGTGGACAATTACCTTACCAACAATCAACTTCGAACTGAACAACTTAGTTAAAAACCCAACTGACAGATCACAGTACCATCGATTAGTTTTACTATTTATACTGATGGCTCGAAATATGATGAAACAAACGGCTGTGGGATAATTTATCCTGATCATACCATGCTTTTTGAATTCCTGAATCTTTCTCTGTCTATTCTAATGAACTCTTTGCACTTAAACAGACCATGAAATACATTTTGAATACAGCCAGCTGCAACAACTCATTTGTTATTTACTCTGATTCACGAAGTGCACTAAACGCAATAGAGAATCTATCTTCGACAAACGTCCTTGTACAAGAAATTCAATTGATATTGCATAAAGTGGTGAGGTAAGGTAAACAAGTCATATTTGTGTGGGTACCCTCTCACAGAGGCATTCATGGCAATGAAACTGCCGATCAAGCAGCTAAAGAAACCACACTTCTTCCTTTATGTAATCCTACTGAAACATTCATTCCTCCACGCTGGAGTTGATTTAACTTTAAATACCCCTATTAACACAAACCTACAGAATTTACTGCGTTTAAATAGAGGCCACAAGTGAATTTAACATTAACTTCCCGACTTTGAATGGGCGCCAAGATTTATCTTATGGATCTTCCTGAATAAAATAGAATAAAATAAATAACTGTTTCCCCGACTTTGAGACCCCCTATCCTAGGCGTAGGGCATTATGCATGCATTCGCTTATGTTACCAGGATCATGCAAAACATGAATAAACACTGATATCTTAGAAAACCACCATATATTCTGTCTGTACTGACTTTTACACACTGTTTACAAACATGTTATCGACCCATTTAGATGCACTTGTAATGATTTTTTGTACATTACATTTGCTGATGATATCGTCATCTTGGCCGACAAGCCTGAGGATTTGAATGAGTTTCTGAATGATATGGACTCCGTCTTACGGAAAGAATTCATGATGAAAATTAATAAATGTTAAACAAAAATTCTGGAATGCAGCCGAAATAAATCAGAAACCTCTATGGAGATCAAATTGGCAGGTGAAAAGCTGAAGGAAGTAGGAGACTTCTGTTACTGTACTTAGGAAGCAGAATAACCAGTGATGGACGAAGCAAAGAGGATATAAAAAGTAGGTTGGATGAGGCAAGGAAAGCATTTCTACAAAAAAGGAATCTGTTGACATCGAATATAGATTTAGGTATTAGGAAGTCATTTTTGAAAGCCTTTGTCTGGAGCGTGGCGCTCAATGGAAGTGAAACTTGGACTATTGGTGCAGCAGAAAAGAGGAGAATTGAAGCATTTGAAATGTGGTGTTACAGGAGAATGATGAAGATCAGATGGGTAGATAGGGTTACAAACGAAGAGGTATTAAGACGAGTGGGAGAGGAGAGATGTTTCTGGCGACTGCTAACGAAGAGAAGAGATAGGTTAGTAGGACACATACTAAGAACCCAGGAATAGCAAGCTTAGTTATGGAAGGAAGGGTCGAGGACAAGAACTGTAGGGGTAGACCAAGGTTAGAATATGTTAAACAGATTGCCTCGGATGTAGGGTGTGGTAGCTATGTAGAGATGAAACGATTAGCTCAGGACAGGGAGATATGGAGAGCTGCATCAAACCAGTCAAAAGATTGAAGACTCAAACAACAACAACAACAACATTACCTTATATTTACAGATACTACGCTCTTAGAGCAACAAACACTTACGGTCATTACAGACCTAGGCATGACAGCCTCCTATACATTTTTCACTAGTACAGTTAGTACACAAAATATACACACGTTAAGACTGGTTTACTTCACTTTCTTTCTCGTCGAACTGTTGTTTCACTTCTCCCTTCTCCCCATGACTTCACGATGAAATGTTTATGAATAGCGTGGTAAAGCATTACCGACAGCCTATGGTATTTGGACCGAACCATGAAATACAATGTAGCTTACCAATAGCCCGTAAGAGCTCAGTGGTTTGCTAAAAGTCTCTGCTCGTTTGTTTTACGGTACCATGACCTTTAACAACGACACTGATTGGCAAGTAGACATGACGATGAAATGTTTATGATTATCCTTCTGGCGTGATAGGAGTTTTACCAACTGCCTATGGTGTTTGGAGTTTGGACCGAACCATGGAATACAATGTGGCTTACCAATAGCCCGTAAGAGCTCAGTGGTTTGCTAAAAGTCTCTGCTCGTTCATTTTACGGTACCATGACCTGTAACAACGACACTGATTTGCAAGTAGACATGGACTTTCGCTGTAAAAGCAAGAAGACGATTTCTGAACACCAAACACGCCATTAATAACACTGGCGAACGAATACATTACACCAGAAGCTGTGCTTCGTTCTGCCGGAACTATTTGGTGTGTGCCCTGCTCCTAGCGGAATATTCGTGACAACACATGTACATTTGCACGGCCGACTGAATGCGCTCATACAGAGCGCAGCTCGTATTCAGTCGGCCGTGACATTTGACAGTCGTAATTCACTCTGACGTCACTCAGTAGTTTTCCTCTCGCCAGTTCGTGGGAGTTCATGCTATTAGTAGCCTCTGAAATACCTAGACTTGCCACAAAACGTTGAAATATCGTTTAAGTTTTACGGGTGTGCAACTTTTCAGACCACGAAATACGGATTCATTTGTACCTAGTAGTACAGCCAGTAATTGAGAATTTTAACATTACTAGTCAAAATAAAGCCATTAACCCCAAACCAAAAGGAAATAATGCTTCTACTCAAAAATAATACAGTCTTGTACTTCCCTGTTCCCAAAACGTAATAAATCGCAACAACCCCGTATTTTATAATTTCAAATATCCAAAAAAAACAATAAGTAATAAACAACGAATCTAGTCGGCTCGGAAAATCAGCAAATTAATCCGTCCACAAACATACATTCAGGCACAATAAAAATTACCGCTCCATCCCCGACTTGAACCCAATATAATAAGATACGAATAAAATACCCCAAACTAACTGCACAAGACAAAAGCCCGAGGTTGAGCTTATGTAACTGCATGAATTCGGTTACAGACGCCCCCGCAAGGATCAATCTCTAACTACAAGGTTATACCAGGTGGCCCACCTGCGCCGTGCAATCTACTTATAAATGTCCCGCATGTACTAGTGTTGAACGGGAGGTCTAATAACTGAATTCCTAAGGGGTAACCTTCCATACACGCAGATTACGTCAGAATGCCAAGAGATAACAACCAGACGGCCGCACACTGCATAATCCTTCGTGCTCCCGTCTAATGCGCCCCAAAGTGGTGAGAAGTCTCGCTGGCGAGCGCAGAATAGTAGCTTTGCACGTGGCACAGCAGTATTAAAGTTGCTATCAACACATCGACAATGGCTGAGGTATTCACCAAAAACGAGAGCGCACACACATAATTCTAATCTATGGAGAATCTGGTCACAATCCCACCAAAGCTCGCACAGTAATGCACAGGAGATTCCAAATAGACGCTTGCCTTTAGTACATGAATTTCCCCGAACAGAGCTGTAATTAAATGCTAATGGATTGAAGCACATACCAGCATGGCTAGACCCGTCTGCAACAATTCTGATGTTGTGCAGACTGTTCATCGGTATTGTGATCGAAGCCTTCACACGGTACGTTGAATTTCACCGTACTGAAATAATGAGTTGTTGTTGAATTTCAGGGGCTTTACAACACAGTGGGCATGTAGCCCCGTGTACTTGAGTGTGTGAAAAATTTGTCTGATAACCTGTGTCACTATTGTTATTTTATTATTACAGTCCAGTGCATACATCATAGTGACAATAATAATAATAATAATAATAATAATAATAATAATGATAATGATAAATATCATATAATAATAATAATAATTATTATTATTATTATTACTATTATAATGAAGTGTGTATTATGCGAGGAGAGTGGCGTTACGCAGCAGGATTTGTGTCATGTGGCCGGATCGGGCCAATGTAAGGTGTTCCGAGAGGCCCTGGAGAAAGCGACGTACATGAAACGAAAATGATCCGAGTTCTACAAGCTAATATAGAAAGGAGTAGAACAGCCCATCATCTGATGTACCAGCTAGCTGCCGAGAAACAAACTGATCTGCTGTTAATTAGTGAACAGTACCAAGATACGGAGTCACCTCTCTGGTTTAGAGATCAATTAGGCACCTCTGCTATTTGGATCTTAGACCCTGGAAAAAATCCAATTAAAGAACATGGGAGCGGGAACGGATTCGTTTGGTTTAAGAGTAGAGGAGTCACCTATTTTAGTGTCTATCTTACTCCAAATGAAACAATGGGAAAATTTCGTCAGAAAGTCAACTCTCTGGAAGATGCCATTCTTAACAGAACTGGAGCAATCATTGTAGCTGGGGATTTCAATGCCAGAGCAGTGGAATGGGGATATGCCACATACCAATTCCCGAGGTAAGTTCATTCTGGAAATGGTATCAAGGACAGGGCTTTTGATCTTAAATGTAGGTGCAGTGTCAACCTTTCGGCGTCCGGGTTATATAGAGACCATTCCGGATATCGCCATGGCTTCAGAGACGTTAGTACCACACATCAAGGAATGGAAGGTTATAGAAGACTACACTGGTAGTGATATCAGTATATTAATTTTGATGTGTGCAGTAATATAAGTGGGAAGAACTTATCTACTCAGAAACAACGGAGATGGAATTTGAATAAGATCCATCTTGATGCATTTAAGGAAGCGTTAGCCAGTGGTGTAGAACTAATTGAGGATATGAAGCCTGACTGAGAGGCTGATGTTGAGACTCTCGTTTCCTCAACTATGAATCTTATTACATTGGCTTGTGATACCTCAATGCCAAGTTTAAGATCACACCATCGGAAGAGCCCTGCATATTGGTGGACACATGAAATTGCAGAATGGAGACGGAATTGCCTTAGACTCCGACGTGCCGCACAACGGACAAGAAATCTGGATGATGCCAATGCCTTATCAGCCGAACATAGAGATGCAAAGAAGCTACTTCGGAAAACCATAAATCAAAGCAAAGCTGAGAGCTGGAGGAAGCTATGTGAGGATATTGACACTGATCCGTGGGGATTGGGTTATAAAATTATCAGAAAGAAGCTTGGGTCACAAAGAACACCGTGCGTCATGGATGCAAACAGTATGGCCATTATTGTCCAAACTCTTTTCCCAACACATCCAACAATCCCTTAGCATAATTTCAATGTAGATATTGAAATTCCTCTTTTCACTGAGGATGAGTTGAGTGGGGCTACTCAGTCTCTGCGAAGCAAAAAATCCCCTGGTCCTGACGGCATCTCAAATGAGATTCTCAAATTAATAATCGAGTTACGTCCACAACTAATATTACGAATGTCCAACGAGTGTCTAAAAGCGAGTGTTCAGCATCTGCTGGAAGGTCTGTCGTCTGGCGCTCATTAATGAGGGAAGGGGCGACCCGGATTTACCATCATCATACCGCCTTCTGTTTGAGAAGCTTCTGAGAGTCAGGTTGCGCCAAGCGATCATGGCCGCGGGCGACTTATCACCAAGACAATATGGATTTCGAACAGGAAGATCGACCCTGGATGCGATACAAGAAATTGTTGCAGCTGTCCAGAGGGCGGAGAATTACAATCATCACTCTCGTCGTGTGGTTCTCTTTGTTACTCTTGACGTAAGAAATGCATTCAACTCTGTCAAGTGGAGTGACATGTTGAATGCGTTGGAGAATACATTTCATGTTCCGAATTATCTCTTACGGATGATAAATTCCTACTTGAAAGATCGTTCGTTGCTTTATAACACGACAGAAGGACAGCGCAGGGTACGGGTCTCAGCCGGAGCAGCACAGGGTTCGATTTTAGGACTAGATCTATGGAATATCACATATGATAGCTTGCTGAGATCTGAAGTCCCTGATGAAACTATCCTAGTAGGTTATGCAGATGATGTTGCTGCTCTTGTAGCAGGAAGAAGTGTCGAACAGGCACAGTTGTGACTCAATATGGTAATGCGTACAATCAATAGTTGGATGGAGGAACATGGTCTGTCTCTAGCACTTAGTAAGACAGAAATTGCAATCCTAACAAAGAAGAGAATTCAGACAATACTTCCAATACAAGTAGGAGACATACAAGTAGAGACGCGGCCAGCAGCAAAATATCTGGGCCTCATGATCGACAATAAACTGAATTTTGGAGAACAAATTAGACGGACTGCAGATAAGGCGGCAAGAGGAGTAACGTCTCTCAGTCGGCTAATGGCCAATGTTGGTGGGCCAAAATCTAGTAAGAGGAGATTACTGATGACAGCCATCCATTCAGTTCTGCTGTATGGAGCGGAAATATGGGCGGATGCCCTGGATAAGGAAATGTATAGGAAGTCACTAGCACAAGTGCAGAGGCGGGGTGCTTTACGCGTGGCATCTGCTTATCGCACGGTCTCTGAAGATGCAGTTCTTGTTTTTGCTGGGATAATTCCAATTTTTTTTCTAGCGAAAGAACGCAAGTACATTTACTGGAGGACATCGGAAGTAGGTCTACAAAATGCAAGACGAACAGCAAGAGCACAAACCTTTCATAATTGGCAGATCAAATGGGAGCAAGGACACTGAAGCCAGTGGACTAGGAGAATGATACCCCAGGTGCAGGTTTGGACGGAGAGGAAACATGGTGAGGTTGGTTATTATCTCACTCAGTTCTTGACTGGCCATGGGTACTTCTGTTCTTATCTTAAGAAGATGGGGAAATCGGATTCACCAGATTGTATCTACTGTGTTAATGAAGTAGATAGTGCTAATCACACCTTCTTCTCTTGTGGACGGTGGGTCCAAAATAGGCAGTCTCTTCTAGATCAAACTGATGTAGAGATATCTCCGGACAACATTGTTGCGGTAATGCTACAAAATGAAGAACATTGGAAACTTGTAGCAAGTTTTGTTGAAGATATCCTCCGAACAAAGAAGACGGATCTGGATCGCCACTGAAGATGATGCATTTCTGAAGAGTGCCCTAGGGGCAAATATAAAATGACTCTAGCCTGAAGTAATGTGCTAAACGGTTCCAGGCTAGTGTTCAGAAGTAACGGGGGAGTTTTAGTCGGTAGTCTGCTACTCAGGAGCAGGAGCTCGACACTCTGTGCGTAAATGCATTTCTTCTCAAAAAAAAAAATATATATATATATATAATGATTATAATGATGATAGGAATCCTGTCACAGTACTTGTGTAGTAAAACTACTGCTAAATAGTTGCACAACATGCAACATATTGTATACCACGTTGTAACGCTCCTTGGCAAACAACGATTTCTGTTATAAACAGGGTTTGTTTGTAAATACGCCAAAGCTGCAGAAAATACAGTTTAATAACACATTAATTGGTACATGTAGGATACAGAAATTCCACTCTACAATAGCATTGTGGACAAAAACTCACATATTATTGCATCAAAGCTTAGAAAAGAAAATAAATTAAAATGTCACACTTGGACAGCTATTCATAATGAATATGCTCAAAGACATGTCCCTGGTGGCGAATACAATGCTGAACACGTCTCGCAGTGTCTGCATGGACACGTCGTAACATTTCAGATGTCACTGCAGCACAGGCCTCACCAATACGTTGTTTTAATTGATCAACATTTTCTGGCGCCGTTTCGTAGACTTTTGATTTTATATAGCCCCACAGAAAGAAGTCCAGAGGGGTTAGATCAGGCGATCGTGCTGGCCACTGCCAGGGGCCTCCACGACCTATCCACCGTTCATGGTATCGTGCATTTAGATATTCCGTAACGGCTCGGAAGGTGTGAAGTGGAGCACCATCATGCTGGTACCAATGTTGTAATACAACCTGGAGTGGAATATCTTCTAGAAGGATTTCCAGAGTCAAGTCGGTTTGTAGAAATTCAAGATAATTCCTACCTGTATTGAAGTTCATGGCACTCCTAGCTCCCTTGCAGCTTCTCTTTGCCCTAAGCAACAATAAATATGTGCAAATTGTAACATAGTGGTTCGTATTATTATTATTATTATTATTATTATTATTATTATTATGGTTTCAAGAGACTAAATTATCTTTGAGCCATGTTTAACATCTCTCTTTTCTTTATTTTCTTTGGCGGCCGTCCCAGTAGACTCAGACGCCATGTGAGATACTTTCTGTCCGGACGTGCCTTGAGGCTCTCCGCCTTATTATTTAAAATGTAATGTTTTTCCTTTTTATTTAACATTGTTATTATGCCGAAGCCTTCCATTTACTCATGTAAGTAACACATCTAACCTTGTGTCCACTATGCTCATTTCCTATATTTAACTGTTCTTTTTGGTCTTCGTCGTGTGCTTGGATTTGCTGTGGAACCAATCGAAATGGCGGTCTCCTGTTTTGTTTAGTTTAGGTCTAAGGTTTAATCTTTTATTTGTGCCGTGAAATATATCTGCGAGTGATTTTGTGAGTGTATGTTTTTCTTGCTGCCAGGTGCATTGAAGTGTTTTGATTTGGGCATATCTTCGAATGGGTCTCCCGTGGTTTGTGGACGTTGGCGTTTCGACCATTCTCCCAACACGAGGCATGACACCATATATTTTAGCCCTTATGTTTTCCCTTCATTCCCTGCTTCGGGCAACTGAATCACGGCGGTAACTTTAAGTAGGCCTTACCGTATTCAGCTCGAACTCGGAACGTAAGTTGGGGACCATATAGGTTTAGCATGTTTTGCTAGACTACCTACAAGCACGAGTTGCTTTGAGTTTTATTACTGCATCGACGGCTGGCATTTTGTGTGTTTGATTGCGTGCATGTATCATGATATATTTCACGGACACCTGACGTCATTTGTTTCTTCTTATAGTATCTTTGGTTTTGCTTTTCTTTTCTCTGGGGACTGCCAGCTCGATCGCATCCCCATTGCTCGACACAGCCTCTGCGACACGCACACAGCCGCTTGTTTTATCTTTGCTATGCTTGTTATTTTGTGGTCGTCATGACAACCATCCATCTCTAGGCAGAGAAGTGATTGTTGTTGACCAGCGACCGGCTAGATTGCCTCTTGATCTTTTACTTCCTCCCTTTTTACATCTTTTGCACGGAAGTGAGCACAGGTATGAATTTAATTTGTTAACGTTATTTACTATCGTAAGTTATTTATTGTTATTTATATTTATCTTCCCCGTTTGAAAGTGACTGTATCTGACCCCTAGGGTACTCTTTTCTTTGAGTGTGTTATTCTGGCCGGTTTTTTGTGTGTGTTCGATTTCACTATAATTAAATTTCCATTTCTTTATCCATGTGTCTTATTTAGTAGCGTTTGACGATCGGGCTGCTCTCTCTCTCTCTCTCTCTTCAAACCTAGCCCTAACTTATTCTAGCTTTCTAGCACCAGGAGGGTATTCCTACCACTCGTCGTGGGACCACCTTCACGGAGTCTGGAGTCGCTCGGCACATCTGGCCTGCAAGTACGGGCCCAGCACAGGTCAGAAACTAACATCCATTTCCACTGCGTACTCCTTTCTTTTCTAGTTGGTTCCAGTGATGCAGCTAGGAGGCACGCCAAGAATATGTTTATTTCAATAGGGCGGTGCAGTACGCAGTGGAAATGGATGTTAGTTTCTGACCTGTGCTGGGCCCGTACTTGCAGGCCAGATGTGCCGAGCGACTCCAGACTCCGTGAAGGTGGTCCCACGACGAGTGGTAGGAATACCCTCCTGGTGCTAGAAAGCTAGAATAAGTTAGGGCTAGGTTTGAAGAGAGAGAGAGAGAGAGAGCAGCCCGATCGTCAAACGCTACTAAATAAGACACATGGATAAAGAAATGGAAATTTAATTATAGTGAAATCGAACACACACAAAAAACCGGCCAGAATAACACACTCAAAGAAAAGAGTACCCTAGGGGTCAAATACAGTCACTTTCAAACGGGGAAGATAAATATAAATAACAATAAATAACTTACGATAGTAAATAACGTTAACAAATTAAATTCATACCTGTGCTCACTTCCGTGCAAAAGATGTAAAAAGGGAGGAAGTAAAAGATCAAGAGGCAATCTAGCCGGTCGCTGGTGAACAACAATCACTTCTCTGCCTAGAGATGGATGGTTGTCATGACGACCACAAAATAACAAGCATAGCAAAGATAAAACAAGCGGCTGTGTGCGTGTCGCAGAGGCTGTGTCGAGCAATGGGGATGCGATCGAGCTGGCAGTCCCCAGAGAAAAGAAAAGCAAAACCAAAGATACTATAAGAAGAAACAAATGACGTCAGGTGTCCGTGAAATATATCATGATACATGCACGCAATCAAACACACAAAATGCCAGCCGTCGATGCAGTAATAAAACTCAAAGCAACTCGTGCTTGTAGGTAGTCTAGCAAAACATGCTAAACCTATATGGTCCCCAACTTACGTTCCGAGTTCGAGCTGAATACGGTAAGGCCTACTTAAAGTTACCGCCGTGATTCAGTTGCCCGAAGCAGGGAATGAAGGGAAAACATAAGGGCTAAAATATATGGTGTCATGCCTCGTGTTGGGAGAATGGTCGAAACGCCAACGTCCACAAACCACGGGAGACCCATTCGAAGATATGCCCAAATCAAAACACTTCAATGCACCTGGCAGCAAGAAAAACATACACTCACAAAATCACTCGCAGATATATTTCACGGCACAAATAAAAGATTAAACCTTAGACCTAAACTAAACAAAACAGGAGACCGCCATTTCGATTGGTTCCACAGCAAATCCAAGCACACGACGAAGACCAAAAAGAACAGTTAAATATAGGAAATGAGCATAGTGGACACAAGGTTAGATGTGTTACTTACATGAGTAAATGGAAGGCTTCGGCATAATAACAATGTTAAATAAAAAGGAAAAACATTACATTTTAAATAATAAGGCGGAGAGCCTCAAGGCACGTCCGGACAGAAAGTATCTCACATGGCGTCTGAGTCTACTGGGACGGCCGCCAAAGAAAATAAAGAAAAGAGAGATGTTAAACATGGCTCAGGATCCACACCACCCCCCAAAAGAAAAATTATTTATAATAATAAAAGATTTTTCTTTTTACATCACTAAGCACCACCGCTTTGAAATCAAACATGTCCCAAGTGTTCCTAAATACACAACATCCTTATCACACAGGTGGTTTGTCAACAACTATAACAGTACACAAAATATGAGGGGGGAGGGGTGGGGGTACATATGACTTGCGCAGGCGCCGATTGAACTCGCATTCACGTCCTTGATCAACAATGTCAGCCACACTATACACACTGGACCGGCGTATGAAAGACTTGTACTCAGGTGCTAGATTTCTATACACAATATCAACAGTTTCAATAAGGGGAAGGGGCTGCGACAACCTACTTATTAAAGTCATTAGCCCAGTAACAAAATCGTCTACAGGCTCTTCCAAACCCTGGGTACGGCGATGAATTTCAGCCTTCAAGTCATGTTCAAAATCATAAGTCGTAAACCGCTCCTTTATTGACTTACAGAAATCAACCCACGAGATGAAAGAACTGTTGGTAAGTCGATACCATTTTAAAGCTAAGCCACTCAACAATAACGGTAGGCAGACAACAATGTCGTCTGGTTCGAGGTCATAACAATGGCAGAGTTCACTGACCCTGTCTAAGAACTCAAATAGAGACGAAACTCCCAGTTCACCAGAAAATGAAATTCCCCACTTGGACACTATATTGGCTACGCCTCCCTTGCGATGGCCTTTCACCTCAGTCAATGGATTAGTGTCTTTCCCACAGACACTTTCAAACGATAGCAGATCATCGTCAGACTGGATGAGCTCCTTCTTCACGTTACAACCTGGGAGAGAATACATGGCTAAACTACAGAAGTACTGCTAGCTACAATTCAAAACAATAACTACAAATGTCTTGCCTCCGTCCTGCGCCTGAAATGAGTACGAAACAAGAAGTAGGGTTGTTTAGTACATTACCAATGCTGGGGTTCGTTGATAGGGTCCAACTCATTGCACTCTCCTTACAGTTTGTTATTTTTATGGTCCATACTCCTTGGAAGTTCACATTGACTCTTAATATTTGTTTGCATAGTATGCAATAAGGAACATGAAACAGAATAAAAACAACATTGAAAAATATGCAGCGAAATATTAAAATCCAATGGATATGGCTAAGCGACCAGGAGACTTAACCTCGCAACTGATACCATCTGCACCGCCCTATTGAAATAAACATATTCTTGGCGTGCCTCCTAGCTGCATCACTGGAACCAACTAGAAAAGAAAGGAGTACGCAGTGGAAATGGATGTTAGTTTCTGACCTGTGCTGGGCCCGTACTTGCAGGCCAGATGTGCCGAGCGACTCCAGACTCCGTGAAGGTGGTCCCACGACGAGTGGTAGGAATACCCTCCTGGTGCTAGAAAGCTAGAATAAGTTAGGGCTAGGTTTGAAGAGAGAGAGAGAGAGAGAGCAGCCCGATCGTCAAACGCTACTAAATAAGACACATGGATAAAGAAATGGAAATTTAATTATAGTGAAATCGAACACACACAAAAAACCGGCCAGAATAACACACTCAAAGAAAAGAGTACCCTAGGGGTCAGATACAGTCACTTTCAAACGGGGAAGATAAATATAAATAACAATAAATAACTTACGATAGTAAATAACGTTAACAAATTAAATTCATACCTGTGCTCACTTCCGTGCAAAAGATGTAAAAAGGGAGGAAGTAAAAGATCAAGAGGCAATCTAGCCGGTCGCTGGTCAACAACAATCACTTCTCTGCCTAGAGATGGATGGTTGTCATGACGACCACAAAATAACAAGCATAGCAAAGATAAAACAAGCGGCTGTGTGCGTGTCGCAGAGGCTGTGTCGAGCAATGGGGATGCGATCGAGCTGGCAGTCCCCAGAGAAAAGAAAAGCAAAACCAAAGATACTATAAGAAGAAACAAATGACGTCAGGTGTCCGTGAAATATATCATGATACATGCACGCAATCAAACACACAAAATGCCAGCCGTCGATGCAGTAATAAAACTCAAAGCAACTCGTGCTTGTAGGTAGTCTAGCAAAACATGCTAAACCTATATGGTCCCCAACTTACGTTCCGAGTTCGAGCTGAATACGGTAAGGCCTACTTAAAGTTACCGCCGTGATTCAGTTGCCCGAAGCAGGGAATGAAGGGAAAACATAAGGGCTAAAATATATGGTGTCATGCCTCGTGTTGGGAGAATGGTCGAAACGCCAACGTCCACAAACCACGGGAGACCCATTCGAAGATATGCCCAAATCAAAACACTTCAATGCACCTGGCAGCAAGAAAAACATACACTCACAAAATCACTCGCAGATATATTTCACGGCACAAATAAAAGATTAAACCTTAGACCTAAACTAAACAAAACAGGAGACCGCCATTTCGATTGGTTCCACAGCAAATCCAAGCACACGACGAAGACCAAAAAGAACAGTTAAATATAGGAAATGAGCATAGTGGACACAAGGTTAGATGTGTTACTTACATGAGTAAATGGAAGGCTTCGGCATAATAACAATGTTAAATAAAAAGGAAAAACATTACATTTTAAATAATAAGGCGGAGAGCCTCAAGGCACGTCCGGACAGAAAGTATCTCACATGGCGTCTGAGTCTACTGGGACGGCCGCCAAAGAAAATAAAGAAAAGAGAGATGTTAAACATGGCTCAGGATCCACACCACCCCCCAAAAGAAAAATTATTTATAATAATAAAAGATTTTTCTTTTTACATCACTAAGCACCACCGCTTTGAAATCAAACATGTCCCAAGTGTTCCTAAATACACAACATCCTTATCACACAGGTGGTTTGTCAACAACTATAACAGTACACAAAATATGAGGGGGGAGGGGTGGGGGTACATATGACTTGCGCAGGCGCCGATTGAACTCGCATTCACGTCCTTGATCAACAATGTCAGCCACACTATACACACTGGACCGGCGTATGAAAGACTTGTACTCAGGTGCTAGATTTCTATACACAATATCAACAGTTTCAATAAGGGGAAGGGGCTGCGACAACCTACTTATTAAAGTCATTAGCCCAGTAACAAAATCGTCTACAGGCTCTTCCAAACCCTGGGTACGGCGATGAATTTCAGCCTTCAAGTCATGTTCAAAATCATAAGTCGTAAACCGCTCCTTTATTGACTTACAGAAATCAACCCACGAGATGAAAGAACTGTTGGTAAGTCGATACCATTTTAAAGCTAAGCCACTCAACAATAACGGTAGGCAGACAACAATGTCGTCTGGTTCGAGGTCATAACAATGGCAGAGTTCACTGACCCTGTCTAAGAACTCAAATAGAGACGAAACTCCCAGTTCACCAGAAAATGAAATTCCCCACTTGGACACTATATTGGCTACGCCTCCCTTGCGATGGCCTTTCACCTCAGTCAATGGATTAGTGTCTTTCCCACAGACACTTTCAAACGATAGCAGATCATCGTCAGACTGGATGAGCTCCTTCTTCACGTTACAACCTGGGAGAGAATACATGGCTAAACTACAGAAGTACTGCTAGCTACAATTCAAAACAATAACTACAAATGTCTTGCCTCCGTCCTGCGCCTGAAATGAGTACGAAACAAGAAGTAGGGTTGTTTAGTACATTACCAATGCTGGGGTTCGTTGATAGGGTCCAACTCATTGCACTCTCCTTACAGTTTGTTATTTTTATGGTCCATACTCCTTGGAAGTTCACATTGACTCTTAATATTTGTTTGCATAGTATGCAATAAGGAACATGAAACAGAATAAAAACAACATTGAAAAATATGCAGCGAAATATTAAAATCCAATGGATATGGCTAAGCGACCAGGAGACTTAACCTCGCAACTGATACCATCTGCACCGCCCTATTGAAATAAACATATTCTTGGCGTGCCTCCTAGCTGCATCACTGGAACCAACTAGAAAAGAAAGGAGTACGCAGTGGAAATGGATGTTAGTTTCTGACCTGTGCTGGGCCCGTACTTGCAGGCCAGATGTGCCGAGCGACTCCAGACTCCGTGAAGGTGGTCCCACGACGAGTGGTAGGAATACCCTCCTGGTGCTAGAAAGCTAGAATAAGTTAGGGCTAGGTTTGAAGAGAGAGAGAGAGAGAGAGCAGCCCGATCGTCAAACGCTACTAAATAAGACACATGGATAAAGAAATGGAAATTTAATTATAGTGAAATCGAACACACACAAAAAACCGGCCAGAATAACACACTCAAAGAAAAGAGTACCCTAGGGGTCAGATACAGTCACTTTCAAACGGGGAAGATAAATATAAATAACAATAAATAACTTACGATAGTAAATAACGTTAACAAATTAAATTCATACCTGTGCTCACTTCCGTGCAAAAGATGTAAAAAGGGAGGAAGTAAAAGATCAAGAGGCAATCTAGCCGGTCGCTGGTCAACAACAATCACTTCTCTGCCTAGAGATGGATGGTTGTCATGACGACCACAAAATAACAAGCATAGCAAAGATAAAACAAGCGGCTGTGTGCGTGTCGCAGAGGCTGTGTCGAGCAATGGGGATGCGATCGAGCTGGCAGTCCCCAGAGAAAAGAAAAGCAAAACCAAAGATACTATAAGAAGAAACAAATGACGTCAGGTGTCCGTGAAATATATCATGATACATGCACGCAATCAAACACACAAAATGCCAGCCGTCGATGCAGTAATAAAACTCAAAGCAACTCGTGCTTGTAGGTAGTCTAGCAAAACATGCTAAACCTATATGGTCCCCAACTTACGTTCCGAGTTCGAGCTGAATACGGTAAGGCCTACTTAAAGTTACCGCCGTGATTCAGTTGCCCGAAGCAGGGAATGAAGGGAAAACATAAGGGCTAAAATATATGGTGTCATGCCTCGTGTTGGGAGAATGGTCGAAACGCCAACGTCCACAAACCACGGGAGACCCATTCGAAGATATGCCCAAATCAAAACACTTCAATGCACCTGGCAGCAAGAAAAACATACACTCACAAAATCACTCGCAGATATATTTCACGGCACAAATAAAAGATTAAACCTTAGACCTAAACTAAACAAAACAGGAGACCGCCATTTCGATTGGTTCCACAGCAAATCCAAGCACACGACGAAGACCAAAAAGAACAGTTAAATATAGGAAATGAGCATAGTGGACACAAGGTTAGATGTGTTACTTACATGAGTAAATGGAAGGCTTCGGCATAATAACAATGTTAAATAAAAAGGAAAAACATTACATTTTAAATAATAAGGCGGAGAGCCTCAAGGCACGTCCGGACAGAAAGTATCTCACATGGCGTCTGAGTCTACTGGGACGGCCGCCAAAGAAAATAAAGAAAAGAGAGATGTTAAACATGGCTCATCTTCCACCAGCACTATTTAACGAACTAAGACCTCGATTGTCCAACATGAACAGCAAACAACTAGCTATACGTCGCATAAAAAATTATTACCTAAATAAACATTAATTTATAACAAAAACGTATTATTGTATGCACTCTTGTATTGAAATACAAACTGTATAATGCTGTGAAAAATAATTAATGTCTCACAGATAATCTCTACTGATTTTGCCGTCAGATTCCTGAGACATATCACAAATGTGTTATCATAGTAATTAATAAATTAATTCTAATACAAAATTCAAATTATTATTATATATATATAATGCGTTTGGCCCTCTAAGGAGCACGTAGAACCATTAGTTAACATTGGTCTTCTTGTTCTTCTTATCTTCCCCAAACTTCCTCATCCTTTCGCTATGTGCCTGTCTTCTTTCTTGTGTCCATGCAGCTTTAAGTTTCAAATTCTGCCCCGTAGGGATCTTGGGTGGAAACTTATACGAATTTACTTTTTGTCTATATGCAGTCCGCGTCGTTGTCAGTGGGTCAATATTGATTTCAGTGAGGTCCTTTTGGGTGTCTGCTAGCCAGCGTACTTTGGTTTGTCGGTTTCCATTGACTATGAGGAAGATTTTCTTGGTCGTCGGGAGTTGTCCATTCGAGCTATATGTCCGTAGAATTTCATGCGTCTTTTACGTGCGAGTGAGGCGAATCGTTCAGTCCGTGAATACAGTTCGTCTGAGCTTTTCCTCATCCAGATACCGTCCTGAAGCTTTGGTCCAAAGATTTTTCTCAGTATTTGTCGTTCTATCTTCTCAATGTATTTGATGTTGATGGTTAACGATGACGTCTCAATCGCATAGAGTGCCTCTGGGAGGATGACTGTGTGGTAGTGATGGAGTTTGGTTTTAGTGGAAAGTGATTTCTTGTTGTAAATAATCCAAGTGATTATTATTATCATTAGTATTATTATTATTATTATTACTATTATCAGCAGTAGCTCAAGCATTACAGTGATCATATGAGTGAAGAACATCGTGGTCCATTGATGGCCGAAACGTCTACAAAAAAAAACAGAAGTAGCTCAGTAAGGTGAAGTGTAACTGACGGTGTGTAGGATTCCGTCCGAAGTACTCTTGTAAATTCCGTACAACTTCAGCATTACGGGTCTAGTCCTGCTGGTATGTGCCTGGAACATTCCATTCGTTCGTAATTGCAGCTCTGTTCGGCGAAATACTTGTCGAGACGGCAGACGTCTACATGGAAACACCATTGCATGCCGTCTACGAGCTTCAACGGTATTACGACCAGCTTCTCCATATATTAGTATAATGTCCGTATGCTGAAAACACCAGCCATTGTCAATATGTTGCCAGCCACTGTCGTGTCGTTCTACCACATTTATGAGTCTATTGCGCTCTCAAATGCGAGGGTCGAAAGGGCAATGGGGTGCATTAGACGGGTAGAGCTGAGGAACATGCAGCTAGCGGCTGTCCGGTTGTTATTCCTACGTATTCTGACGTAATCGGCCAGCATGCACTGTGACCCCCGTGGAAATCAGTTATTAGGCATCCCATACAGCATTAGTGTAGCGGGACATCTAAAACTAGATTGCACGGGGGAAACGGGCCACCTGGTAGATTTACTCGTCCCTCACACAAATATACTAGTACTCCTGTCTTGTCATATCGTGAGCGAGATCTCTAGGTGATATATAGCTTGAGGTTAGCAATGTTATATGTGCATAGGACCTTGTCATCGTTGGTAATAAACCTGTAGGCACATGCACCTACCCTGCGGTCTATATCAAATGGACCGGAATATAGTTGGAAGAACTTCTGCATACATCTGTGCTCTGCCGTTGAAAGATGTGGCACTCGCAACAACACCAGATCACCTACGTTTAACTTATCCCCCTCCCTTCTCTGCTGTTTTAAACGTTTCTTTCCTGCGGCTATTAAATTATCCCTTACTAGTTTCATTGTTAAATCCCTGGGTGCAGCTTCCCCTGTTGACAAACCCAAAATACTAGCTAGTTCACTGGTAGGCTTCCTTCCCAGCTGGACTTCTATGGAAGTTAGCCCTGTGCTATCGTGTTGGTGACAATGATCCATCGCTCAATATCACTAAGCACTGAAAACCATGAATTATGACTGTCACACACATAGGTCCTGAACATGCGACCCAGTTCCCGCATTATTCTCCACGACATATTCCCTTGCGTATACCTAATAGAGGAATATACACACTGGGTGCCAACTTCACTAAGCTTAGTACTCCATAGTTTTGCTGTGAATTGGGTCCCGATCCGGAGTGGTCTTCAATACAATGCAGTCCACACAAGCTCTGGGGGTAGCTTTCCTCAGAGGGTAAAGCCTGACATACTTTGAAAATGCATCCACCACCACAAACACATACTGGAACCCGAACCTAGAGCTCACCAAAGGACCATAGAGGTCGACACAGACCATATCCCCAGGCTCCTGTGCCAACACAGCCTGCCTAGGTCCCTACAAGTAGCGTGGTGGGATGTTTCCATTTTTGGCAAAGCTCACACGTAGCCAGTACCTTCCTCACCATGCGCTGCATGTCCTTCCAATAGTAGTGTCGCTTCAGAGCAGCCAAAACCTTCTCCGCACCAAAGTGCCCAAGCTCCTTGTGGGTGTACCATGTTATGTCTTCCACCAACACATGAGGAACACACTCACACCACACACCCGCATCACACTTCATGGCTACCATACGGTTCACCCATTTGAACTGCTTGTTGCCCATGACCACAATCTCATCATCACCACGAGCCTCCAGCTCTTCAACAATACTTCCAAGCTGCTCGTCCCTTCTCTGCTCCTCACGTATCTTTCTCACACGTGCACCCTCTTCAGACCTTTCACTTGTCTTGGCAGCACACACCAGAATATCCCCTACACTATCTACCCCCACCCCATTATCTGCGATTTCAGGATGGCGACTGACAAAATTAGCAAGTATATTCTCTGAGCCTTTTACATGAAATATGTCAAATGAATACTCCTGAATTGCCAATATCCATCTAGAAATCCTCTTTGAGGTGATCCTGCATGATGGAATGAATGTCAGCGCGTTATGGTCAGTGTAGATTTTGAACCGGCAGCCAAGTTCATACGTCCGGAACTTCCCCAGCGCATATACAATAACTAGCAGTTCTTTCTCACTAGTAGTGTCTCCTTTACGCGGGATTCAGACCCCTACTAGCAAGCGACACGGTACACAGGTGACCATCATCATCACGCTGACATAACGCTCCAGCAATTCCCACATCACTGGAGTCAGTCATAATAATGTATTTCCTATCAGGACTCGGATAACTCAGAGTAACAGCCTCCCTAAACCCTTCCTTTAATTTGATGAAAGCCTCATCCATTTCATTTCCCCAAACCCATTTAGCTCCTTTCTGTAACAAATCCCTGAAAGCCCCAGCAAGATATGAATACCTCAATACAACTCTTCTAAAATACCCACAAACCCCCAGAAAAGACCAAAGCTGCTTAACATTGCGTGGTGTCTTTGTGTCCCTATGGTGTCTAATCTTGATTGTTCTGATCTAGTGTGACCTAGAAATGTAATATGTTGTGTGCAGAAAGTGAATTTCTTAAGTTTCAGTGTGAAACCTGCACGAATGAGCTTCCCAAAAAGTGTACTAAGATATTTCAAGTGTTCCCTGAATGTGTGAGAGGCAATCACAAGTTCGTCAATGTAAGCTGTGGTGTATTCCCTTGTTTCAGGCCGGAGTGCAATGTTAAGCCCCTTAATTAACCCCTGACTCGAAGTCCTCATACCGAAAGGCCCCCTCAGAAACTGATAAAAGCTATTTATATAACAAAAAGCAGTGAAAGACCTATCCTCCTTGCGTAGCGGTATCTGCCAAAACGAAGAACTCAGATCTATAGTTGACAGAAACTTCCTACCCCTGTATCTTTGCGCTAGATCTTCAGTGAATTCAGGACGCTGATGGTCTGGTGCAATCCTCTTATTGGTCTGTCTCGCATCCAAGCACAGCCTGATGGAACCATCCTTCTTGATTACCACCACCAAAGGATTAACATATTGACTGTTACTGTTCTCGATTATGCCGACATTAAGCAATTGATCAATCACCTCACCAACTGCCTTCATGTGAGAGTGAGCTATCGGGTACCTAGGACCGCTAAAGCTAGACCTATCCGTGATGTCGAAACTATGCTCGTACACGTGAGTACATCCAGGTTTCTCCGAGAACACATCCCTGTGTTCCCTCAGAACGTAAAGCAACTCTGACTTCTGACCCCCGTCCAACATGGTGTATTTTACAACTGCCTCAACTGCCTCTCTCATGACCAAATTACACACAGGAAATAGACTGGACACCACGCCGACCACCTAACTCTTCCTCGTCAGAAACCTCCTTAATAACCTGAATACATCCAGCGTCACTAACTGAATCTCTACCATCATCCTGATAACCTAACCTAACCCAATCCTGTTGCTCACCCTACCTGAACTTCACTTGCGCCTTGCTGTAATCTAACTTACAGCTCTGGTCCCCTAATCAATCGGATCCTAAAATGACTTTATGCACTAAATTAGGCACCACTAACAGCACACGATTCTTACTCCACCCGTTAATAATATCGTATGGCCTCGGGTGCCTGGTGCAAGCTTTGTTAATTGACACCCAGAGGGTAGCTTGCATGTCGAATTTCGTCGTTCCTTTGAACGCTATGAAA
Source organism: Meconema thalassinum (assembly GCA_946902985.2). NCBI lineage: Eukaryota > Metazoa > Arthropoda > Insecta > Orthoptera > Tettigoniidae > Meconema > Meconema thalassinum. Next base: position 793,862,856 of record OX336390.1, read on the forward strand.
GTCAAGGAGGTTAGATATCTAAACTCCTTGACACTACAGCGCTATCAAGTAGAGAATGGAGGAACTTTGAGTTGGCGGAAAATCCCGAGATTAATTTTGCCATTGAACACGGCCTACTGAATTCAAATGGGTTCTTTAACATGCCAACAACGTATGACATGAGTGTCGTGATTATTGTCGCCTTCAAAAATCACTTACCATGGCCAGGGGCGAACCTGCAATCTTGGGGTTGGTAGTCCGACACTATAACCACTCACCCACCGTGGCAAGCCACTCCACCCGTTGATCCTAATGGATGCACAAACCTGAGTCCTAATCCTCTGCGACTTAGTATCTACAGCTGACGTAATGTGCACATTTGAAATTGGGATTTGTTCCGTGTGTATCGCCTTCAATTTCACTTCATCGCAGAACTCTCTACTCGCACAACTGCACATACTGCCTAAATCTAGTAACTCCTCGACTTCCTGGCCCCAAATCTCTACCTTAATAACAGGATGGACAAACGTGCTCGCTTCCCTCCTTTCCTTCACCTAATTCCTCCTCTAATAAGTCGTCTTGGACATCCAAATTATATTTTACCTCCATAGCGTGAGCAGGAATGCTATGAAAGGACTCTGCCCCTGCCCTATTTAGTGAGTCCCGTCGGAGTTTAAACCTCCTGGCCTATTCTTCCTCTCAACTTGCCTTTCATTATCACGCCCCCTATTTCCCTGCTCTACCTCACGTGGCCTGTTCCCTGGTTGATTGTTTTCCCTGTACCCTGATTCTCATTCCTATTTCTTCCTCTATCATAATCCTCCTGCCTGATGTCCCTGTCTCCTCTGCCTTGATTCCAGTTCTTCTCTCTCCCTTGATTATAATTTCCTTCTCTTTGATTGCCCCCATTGAAATTTCCTTCCCTCTGGTTACCCACATTTCCCTGACGTTGCCTACCTGTCTTTCTCAAAGCATCGAACCTCCCAAGCAACTTTTCCGTGCGCTTAATTGTGATTATATTCTGAATGCACACTGCAGTCCTAATGTCATCGGAGAAGTGACGTGCTAATTTCCTGACCAGATACTCTTCACTACCGCATATCTCTTAATTTTGATCTATAAGGACAAGGATCAAGAAATACTCGGTCAGAGTGACCCCTTCGTTTCCTTGAAATTTACCAAATAAAATCCTGTCTCATTCACTTCCCTTGATATTATCATCCCAGAACTTATCCATAAACTTTTCCCTGAAATCCTGTAAGCCACTGAGCCCTTCCCTGAATACCTGGTACCAAGACCTAGCTTCCCCAACAAATGCAGCTGAAATCAGTTCCTCCACCCGATCCCATTCTAAGTATCCTTCATCTAACCCACTAGCAAACTTCTTTTCGACTAACTTCACAAATTCCATAGGATTGAACGTCCTACCATGGAACTTAGGCACCTCGTATTCTCGAATCTGGCTACAGTGCCCTAAAAACTGAATCAGATGACCCCTACCTGCCTTCAACTTCTTCACTTCACGTTCAGTTTCTTCTTCTATCCTTGTCATTCTCTCTCTCTCTCTCTGACCTCACTGATATGCTCATCAACCTTCTTTCCTAATAAAGCAAACTCACCACTATTTGCTACTAGCTTCTGCTCGACTATAGACTGCTTATCCCTAACCTCTTCTACCTCCCTGCTACTTTCCTTCGTAACCACCTCAATTTTCTCTTCTACGATGCCTATGATATCCACCCTCTACTCTTCCAACTTCCTATCGGCTCTGAAAAATTTCTCGCTAGTCTCCAGTGCCTGGCTCGAAATTTCCTTTGTCAACTTCTCCTGCTTGGCATCTAACTTGTCTAACTCATAGTCTAACCTCTGTTCCTGAGCAGAAATCCGACTACCTAGCTTAATTTCCAGATTAGTGATTTCTACTCTGACTTCGCTAATCTGCGAAGTAACACGGCTGTCTAGGCTAGTCACCTGCTCTTGTATTCTGTTTATCTTTTCAGTCATTCTCTCCTCCATACCATCTATCCGGCTGCTCATCCTAACTTCCATTCTATTCATCTGGCCTGCCACCTGACTGGTCATCCTCTCCTCCAAGCTATTCATCTGGCCTGCCATCTGACTGGTCATCCTCTCCTCCATCCCTTTGGAACTGTTGCTACGAAACAGGAGCTTCTTCAACATTGCTCTCATCGAAGCTGGATCATCACCACTCACTGCCACAGATGTATCGCCATCCTTCACCTCTGAACTACTACTACCTTCAGAGGTTGTGCTCTGACGTCCCAAACCCACATTTAATTCATCTCCCCCCTGCCCTAATAAATCTCCCATGATTCTACTATTTTCCCCCATCCCTATAACAAATTGCCTATCAGAACCCGTCCGGTCTTGCTGTTCACCAACCCCTTCCTCCACCAAAGCAGAATTGCTTTCGGACTCTAACGTAGCCATCCCTACTTAAAGTATCTACGTTTTTGAAAAATATGCCTACAGTTTAATTCCTGTGTCCTGGTATACATCAGCATGTCTAAGGCCACACGTTGGGCTGCCACTGAAACACTCACTCCTCCACGCTGGAGTTGATTTAACTTTAAATACCCCTATTAACACAAACCTACAGAATTTACTGCGTTTAAATACAGGCCACAAGTTAATTTAACATTAACTTCCCGACTTTGAATGGGCGCCAAGGTTTATCTTATGGATCTTCCTGAATAAAATAGAATAAAATAAATAACTGTTTCCGCGACTTTGAGACCACCTATCCTAGGCGTAGGGCATTATGCATGCATTCGCTTATGTTACCAGGATCATGCAAAACAGGAATAAACACTGATATCTTAGAAAACCACCATATATTCTGTCTGTACTGACTTTTACACACTGTTTACAAACATGTTATCGACCCATTTAGATGCACTTGTAATGATGTTTTTGTACATTACCTTATATTCACAGATTCTACGCTCTTAGAGCAACAAACACTTACGGTCATTACAGACCTAGGCATGACAGCCTCCTATACATTTTTCACTAGTACAGTTAGTACACAAAATATACACACGTTAAGACTGGTTTACTTCACTTTCTTTTTCCTCGAAGTGTTGTTTCACTTCTCCCTTCTCCCCATGACTTCACGATGAAATTTTTATGAATAATGATCATCCTTTTTAGCGTGGTAAAGCATTACCGACAGCCTGTGGTATTTGGACCGAACCATGAAATACAATGTAGCTTACCAATAGCCCGTAAGAGCACAGTGGTTTGCTAAAAGTCTCTGCTCGTTCGTTTTACGGTACCATGACCTGTAACAATGACACTGATTTGCAAGTAGACATGACGGTGAAATGTTTATGACTATCCTTCTGGCGTGATAGGAGTTTTACCAACTGCCTATGGTGTTTGGACCGAACCATGGAATACAATGTAGCTTACCAATAGCCCGTAAGAGCTCAGTGTATGTCTACCCCTTATTATTCCCGTTTTTCCTACGGGGTCGGGGATGAGGTGCGATGGAAGTCTTTGTGGCGGATGATTTTTACGGCCGGATGCCCTTCCTGACACCAACCTCATGAGAGGAGTTAATGAGAGATGAAATGAATGATGGTGAATGAAACTGGGCAAGGATGCGGAAGGAAGCGGCCGTGGCCTGTCAGAAGGTATCGTCCCAGCATTTGCCTGGAGTTGAAAATGGGAAACCACGGAAAACCATTTCAAGGACGGCCGACGGTGGGGCTCGAACCCACGCGTCTACCGAGTCAGCAGAGAGCTTGGCCCCATGACCTAACGCAGCGCATTAGCGAGCGCAGCCACTACTGTCGGTCTTTAAGAGCTCAGTGGTTTGCGAAAAGTCTCTGCTCGTTCGTTTTACGGTACCATGCCCTGTAACAACGAAACTGATTTGCAAGTTGACATGGACTTTCACTGTAAAAGCAAGAAGACGATTTCTGAACACCAAACACGCCATTATAAACACTGGCGAACGAATACATTACACCAGAAGCTGTGCTTCGTTCTGCCGGAACTATTTGGTGTGCGCCCTGCTCCTAATGGGATATCCGTGACAACACATGAACATTTGACACTCGTAATTCATTCTGATGTCACACAGTAGTTTTCCTCTCGCCAGTTCATGGGAGTTCATGCTATCAATAGCCTTGGAAATACATGGACTTGCCACAACAAATTGAATTATCGTTTAAGTTTTACGGGTGTGCAACTTTTCAGACCACGAAATACAGATTCATTTGTACCTAGTAGTACAGCCAGTAATTGAAAATTTTAACATTACTAGTCAAAATAAAGCCATTATCCCCAAACCAAAATGAATTAATTATTCTACTAAAAAAATACAGTCTTAAATATCGCTGTTCCCAAAACGTAATAAATCGCAACAACCCCGTATTTTATAATTTCAAATATCCAAAAACCAATAAGTAATAAACAACGAATTTAGTCGGCTCGGAACATCAGAAAATGAAACTGTCCAAACAAATATACTCAGGCACAATACAAATTACCGCTCCATCCCCGACTTTAACCCAATACGTATAATAAGATACGAATAAAATACCCCAGACTAACTGCACAAGACAAAAACCCGAGGGTGAGCTTATGTAATTGAATAAATTCGGTTACACTACAATAGCTACACCTCATACTGACATCATTTCCTACGTCAAAAGAAAAGTATTCTAACAGTGGAAGAATCATTGACTTAGAACTTCTATCAGTTAATTCCATGAAATAACATCAGAAACCACAGGACAATATCTCCATTATAAACTTTCCAGGCAAGATCGAATTCTAATATCACGAATAAGAATAGGTCATACCAACATCACCCACAGCCATCTGCTCGAGAAGAAACGACCCCCTATCTGCTCAACATGTAACAGCGTACTGACTGTGCAGCACATAATCTCAGACTGTGCTCTCTACAACCACTGGCGCCAGCACAACAGCATTCCCAATATAATGTAAATCTTCAATGAAAGTCGCGATAAGACTTTCTAAGTTAAGGCGACTATAAATTATTTTAATAAAAAAAAAACTAAAATAAGTCATCAATTCTGGCGGAGTCCGCTAAATGTAAAAGCCCATAGGAGCCTGTTGTCTATTCTTAACTCTGGACGAACAATAAGTGAAAACACTTGTGTATTGAGTTCAATTGCTAGCGTGAATGCTCGCTATTTGGTGTGGTTACAGTGTGCAATGGTCTGATATCTTATCCATTCACTTGCGGAACGCTGAGCGATAAACTTGTCTTTAGCAAGTTGTTTAGTCTAACAAGAGCTATAAACCATGCTCTGTATTCTTCTGGCTCTTATACTAGTAACCAACTCAACTTTTCTAACAGTACACCTTTTGCCTTTTATATATCAGCAAGTTCAGATTTTTTGACTTCTCCGTTCTGTCGGTCGAAAGTTACCATTCAATTGTGAATGAGGCAGCACTGAAATATGGCCTCAAAGCTTTCTATATCATCAGTTTCAGATACTTAACACTGCAATTCGGCCTTAGAGGGCCGTGCGTAGTCAAGGACGACTGCCGCCCTGCGCATAGTCTGTGGATTAAGGGGAACGCATGGAGACGACACCTCAGCTACATAACCTTGGCTTTAGTTTATTGGGCGCTTCTTAAATTAAAATATGTGAGGTTGCAGGTTCGAGTCCCGTCTGATGAGTCTTTACTTCCATTAAAGAGAGCTTTCTTTAATAGAATTCGGAAACACTGAAAAATGGCTTATATCACTTCAATCTTTACTTCTATCTACATGGCTTGTACTATTTGTGAATTAAAGCCTCCATTTCTCAATAATAATAATAATAATAATAATAATAATAATAGGGAACAATGGCTGGATGATAGTCGTCATGATGAGATAAATGCTAAGTCAGAAATGAACACGTTAGATGGTAAGATGAAGCTGATGGTTGGTTGGTTCCTTAGTTTAGGGGCTGCGACAACGCGGTCATGTAGCCCCGTGTACTTTGGGTGTGTGTAGAATCTGTCTGATAAGCGGTGTTAATTGTGATGACTGTATTAGTGTGTGTATCTGTTTTTTTTTATTCAAGTAAGGACTGCAACTTTGAATTTTTCAAAAAGTCAACGACTACTAGGCCTAGTTCAGAACTTAGCTACTAGACGCTACCGCAGTCGGCTCTTGGCAACGAATGTAGCAACCTAAGAGCGTTGTTTACCTATACAATTTAGTTTCACACAGGTGTAATTAGTGGAAAGTTCTTTAATATGCCATAAATCTATGACATGGGACCGCCGGCTTTACTTCCCCTTCGAAGGAAGGCATACTAGGGGATTTTTAACGCTCTTGAAAAATCCGACGACTTTAGCCGGATTTGAACCCGCTATCTTGGGCATAGAAGCTCAGCATGCTACCGACTACGCCACCGAAGCCGCCCAAGAAAGAGCTGAAGCTGCTTGATTATCCCAATCAATGCATGTGCGAGTTTCAAAGTGAAATACCACGTCCTGTGGTTCGGATTCCACGTTAAATGGAGCCCGTGGATCATGATCGCAAGATTGACGGTCACGTATAACTACAAACTTCCCTTTTTAGCCTAATTTCATTTATGGAAAACTAGGCTTATGAGAACGCCTATTGTCCGCGCGCGCGCGCGCGCGCGTGTGTGTGTATGTGTGTGTGTGTGTGTGTGTGTGTGTGTGTGTGCCCCTAATACAATCTAGACGGCTGGAAACTCATTAAGGTCATATTACTATTTTGTCCAACTCCGACCGTGCCCTTCAAATTCTATTACGTCTCACCAATCCAACATGGCGGCTGTAGGAAATATTTCAGCGGCATTCTATATCTCCGAAACAATTACTGATATCACCCTGAAATTTTGTATGGTGATAAAGGATACTACTAGAAGATCACCTATGTAAAAATGTGTTAAGTACAGAACGAACATGGCGGCCATGCAAAGTTGAAACATTTAAATAGACTTTTCTCGCGATTTAATCATCCAAACGCAGTGAAACTTGGTACAGCAAATGTTTATACACATTGTAATGCACTGACATCTAATTTAGTTCAATTGTTTACATGACCTCAAGATGACGGCTGTGCGAAACTTTAAAATCACGTTTTTTCCTGATCAAGCGATTGAAGTTTGAGTAATACACCTACGTAATCATTTTCATGTAATAGTTCATAACTCTATGAACTACATAAAAATCCTACATGGCGACCATCCGAAATATTTAGACGGTTCTCAATATCTACGAATCTATTACAGCAATCAAACTGAAATTTTGTATGTTGATAGAGGCAATTTACATAAGTAGGATATATGAAAATAGGCTATTTATTTCTTCGCGGAACTACTTGTTTTAGATGAAGTTGTTCGTATGAGCCGTCTCAGATGGCGGGACAATGTGATGAGACTGGAGGAGAAGAGATTACCTAAGAGGTTAATGTAGGCTACTCGGTTATAGAAGCTAAGAGAAGCAGAGGTAGACATAGGAAGTGATGGTTAGATTCAGTGTTTAACGATTTCAAAATGAGAGGTGTAGAAGCTGAAGAGACCGCATTGCTCAAGTGCTGATAGGGTAGCCTATCATACAGGTGACTTGTTCGCAAACTCAGACTTGGAGATTAGGCGGGACGCTGAAGGGAAAAATTGTCACAAATGAAAATCAATGATAATAATAATAATAATAATAATAAACTAAATTCAGAGAACTAGTTGACAATCATCAATTTTCAGGCCACCCAAACATTGCACCCAAAACAACCTGGACGGAGGACCGTAGAAACAGCCATAGCGAGAAGAGATTTTAGGACAAGAAAGTAAGATCAGTTAGATAGGTTCAATAATTGTGGTCCCCAGACGGGCATAACGATGTAATAATAATAATAATAATAATAATAATAATAGTAATAACAACAACAAACTTGCTGTGAGAAAATGGTATATTGGCTTTCATGGCCCGTGAATTAAAACTCAGCAATTTTTCTAGGTTTATGCCGTGTCTTGTGTGGGGTTTCGCCTAGGACCACCAAGCTGGCTCATCAGCGGGCTCTTGGTGTCCGCGCCCGGACCCCCCACAGGAGTAGCGAACTGTGCACTACCTCCTTCTTATGAAGCGCAAGTGCGCCTCTTAACTGCGAGAGCCAAAAGCCCAATCAACCTTCAATTGACGGGCCATGAAAGTCAATATACCATCTTTTTGGAAGCCTTTATAGGGAGCTGCTCCACACCCGTAAAATTCATAGGTTCATTTTCCCGTTTTTAGTTTTTGGACATATCTTGTACTTTTTAGATCTTAAACATCCGAACCCTAGTAGTTACCAATCATTTACGAGACGACATCCTACGTTTCAGAGTGACATGGATTTTCCCGCCCTTAAATAATCAAACTTACTCCATCGAGGATCGAACCAGAGAACTTGAGACTATAAGGCTCTATTCTGATCCACCGAGAAACCCATAGTTATCATCCCGTGTTACCCTGGAAAAAAGTAGGGCCGTGGAGAGTAACAACGGCTCTTGGACTTGGATTTGGAGACCTCCATGTTGGATATGCTCGGAGTGTCATGTTTGGATTTCTAATTCCTCCCTCCCCAAAAGCCAAGATTCTCTAGAGCTTAGTTAATCGAAATACCAGTTTATTTTCTGGTCTCCTGATAATCAGCAAACTTTTTTTCTCTACTAATCTCGCGTTAATTATTTTCTTAGTTTTTTTGTGTATTATATTCGTGATCAGCGTGCATTTTAACAGTAATTTCCATAGTATCTGACCAGAAACCAGACACTCTTCAAAAGACCAAACTCATTCTTTCAGAAACAAAATGAGTACCGGTACGGGTAAATGGTCAGATTTCGAATTCATTTCATCGTCCTATAACAACTCTTTGATAATGATGTGTTATATATTAAATTGGCAATTCGGGTACCTTTGCCTTTTCCCCTGTTATTCACAAAATTCAATTTTATACCATTTTGCAGTTTATTAATGGTACAGTTACGATTAAATATAGACCTGTCAGACAACTCAAAATTGTTTAAATATTTCTTTTAATGCAGCCAATGTCCATGTACTTTTCTTTTCAGAATGTGTCAGGGAAGGGATATTCGAAGGAAATCGGCCGTGGACCCATTGAAAGGAACCGTCCCGGCATTTGCCTGGGAAAACACGAAAACCATTTTCAGGACTGCAGAGGTGGGATTTGAACCCTGGCTTTCCTGATGCCCGCGAGGCACGAGGTAGCGCTTTAGCGCCCTTGGCCACCGTGGCCGGTTCAAAATTGTTTAGAAATTAAATAGAAATACATTGTTTACTTGAGGCCCTTCTATGAATCCGGACCCCGGGATTGCAGGCCGGACGTTTGTTTTAGACGAGTGAAAAATCTTAATGGAAGCCTGGAGGCGAGTTACTGCAGTACCTGTGTTGTTATCAGCTGCCCCAAGCGGTCCGATGATTGACAAAGCTGTTTCACACTACTGCTAGGAGTACAGTCATTGGCAAATATAATGACGTTCTGTTCGTAACTACGTAACGTGTATTTCCGCGTCACGCAGTACTTCGATGTGGACTGTACTGTCTGCTCAAGTCTGAAATTCCATTACATCAGATCGGTGGTGACAAGTGTGAAGCGATAGGGTGAGAGAGTGTGTGTGTGTAGGCTCACCCGCAGGCTTCAAGGTCAAGGGCAATCGTCTAAAACAAACGTCCGGCCTGTACAGCTCCACTTGCCCCTCCCTTTCGCCGGGCTTGCGAAGAAGGGTTGGAGGAGCTGCTACCATCCCTACTTCATAAATCAACCGAGAACAAATTAACGCTATTGTGCAAGAATCAGCTGGAAAGAAAACAGCTGGTTGAATCAACGCATTTTCCCTTCTTTTACTGAATATATGACGCTGCCTTTCGATACGATTGCCATTGCGCAGGAGCGTGTGCGGATCGATAGATCCCACTCCTTAATGGAAACGTTAACGCTTAACCGGTGTTGGTGCTACCAACCACTTGCTGGAGGTCCTTTCTCCAAGCAAGCCGTGCAGCCAGCCAGTAGTCAGTCAGTCGGACATTTTCCGCGTGCGAGGTCAGACTGCTGCGCTCCGTTCCAACATGGAGGGCTACCAGCTTCTGTCTGGTTTATTGTTCCTCTCAACGCTTGTATCTCATCTCACCTGTGAGGCCTACAAAGTAGAGAAATATGCTCTCCTCATGCCGAATGTTAAGCCAAACACGGTGAGTACATCCTTACTGACTGCTATGTGTGTAAAATTATCAGCTGGTGACAGGAAACGTCAATGCTTGCATGTCAATAAAATATTGCCTTCCTGTGAAAAAGAGCTGGGTATTCTGTTTTAGTTCTCTATTGTCTACGCCAGTGAAGGGAAGAATCTGTTCTCGAGAGCTGTATTACAAAGATTCACACCAACATATGGTGCAGATATTATATTGTTTACAGATATATCAGTGACCTTACTCAGGTATTGCTTAACCAAGTCATATGTACGTTCATTTCTGAGTGTATAACGTAAAGTTCAACGGGAAAAATAATTACTATTTATTATATTAATATAGAGGGCATACCATTACGAGACAGTTATATTAGGTAGTAAGTACAACGATATACAGTAGGCTACTACTGTAACAGGTTTCAAGGGACAAAGAAAGTGACACCGAGGTAATTAGTGCCGTACATTTCCTGTGTACGGAAAACCATTTCACTAATGGTACACTGAGGATTTCGAATCCGTCTGTCTCCCGAATCCATGCGACATCCCATTGCTGTAGTGACTAGCATTCTTGGATATCACCTTTGAGAACCGCCTTCGATTCCCATCCCAGCCAAGAAATGTATTTATGGTCTGAGAGTTGGGCAAAACTGATAATATGTGGTTTCAATTGCATGTTAGAAGTGGTTTTCCTTAGTTTCTCTACTTCTACGCCATGTAAATGCGTTGACGGTTCCTAACCTACAGCCACGGCCGCCTCCTTCCCAAACCTACCCTCAATTACAAACGCACACATCACAATAATACAGGTTATCAGGCAAATTCTACATACACTCATAACAGCGATGTTCAAGCCCCTAAATGAAAACAACGCCTTTACCCAAGAATTGATTGTTGTGGTTTTAAGCGACGGAACGGTCATCTTCCACTAACCCAAGAACAGTGAATCGGTGGAAAGTATCCTAAGTTCGTCTATTAAGTAAAATTGTACTTCTCATACTATTGAGTTTTTGTATAAATCAATTTTATATAAAAAAGGGATGGATGATAAATGTATGTCAATAGTCTGTTCTAAAAATTCGTTACTTGTTAGGGAACGAGGAGGAAAGTACAGTCCTATCTCATAAAAGCACTTCTGCCTAACTACTGTACATGGAAAATGTGGAATGCTGTTTTTTTGAGCAGTTTACTTTAAGTGGACTATTTTAGTATAAAAGGAGTGAAGAGAATACGTTAACTGGTAGGGGGTAGATAACAATACGAGTCTTCGCCTTAAAACAGAATCATCATCATCAGTACCGTATTTGTGAATCGGCAATATGTTCTTAGGAAGGGTAAAGATTTTCCAGCAGTGTGCGGATGCAGTCAGTAATAAAATATACAGTACCAGTGCTTTTTTTTAGAAAAATAATAACAAAAGCTTGCACCTGGAACCCGTGGTCATACGATATTATTATTATTAGTCTTTACTAAAAGTTTAACTGTTTGAATTGGCAAATTTACTATTCCTTTTCTCACAGCCACCATTTTAACCTTCATAGAAGAAAGGTGCCAGTGTGGCGTACTGCTGCAGCACGCCTAAATACACAGAGTTTTTTTTTACGAGGGACTGTGGAAAATCTTCAAAAGACACTTGTAAAGGGTCCGCACTCCACAGTAGTGTGGGATTCTTACCCACTAAAAACCACATACCTTTTCCCACGATGCGTTCATCACCCCGGAACCGCTCTCGCATTACTTCAGGGGATGTCGTGCTTACTTAGCCTTTCAGACTTCTTCTTTCTTCATTTCTTCTTAAGGACGTTCGTACGCTTCCAGATCCCGCTTTTTCTGTCGAAGGATATCCTCCACATACACTGCTACATGATCCCATGATTGCTGGTTCCGTAACATCACAGAAATAATATTATCTGGTGTCAGTTCTCCCAATTCAGTTTCCACATATTCTCTCTTTATCATCCAATGGCCGCACACGAAGAAGGTGTGAAGTACATCATCGATGTTGTCACAATATTATGTATGTTGCACCACTCGCTCCGCCTATTCTATGCAGGAATTTCCGGAAATATCCGTGTCCTATTAGAAGTTGTGTGAGGTAATAATTGACTTCACCATGGACTGTTTCGACCCAGGTATCCAGGCGTGGTATCAGTTGCTTGGTCCATTTACCACGAGGGTCACTTTCCCATCTGAGTTGCCATCGCCTCATCCGTTGATTAAATGCATGCTTCTTTGCACATTTCTTTCCCTGCTCTCCTTGGGTACGCCAGATTTCTTGTCGCTCCAATGCAAGCAGATCTATTGGGGCTATTGCTGCCACCGTGAGGATTGCAGGTTCAGAAACTTTGCGGTATGCACATGCAATACGTAAAGCTGCTCCCAGATAATAATAATAATAATAAAACCAAACGACCGCTGCCCAGCCTTTATACCTACAGATTACCGGATGACGTATGATCAGCGTGACAGGTACCCTCGGCCATTAATCTTGACTTTATTGACCGAAGCGCTAGCTCTCTGATCAGACAACTACTTGATTGTCCTCACGAAGCTGAGTTATCCCGTTCCAGCACATACGTAAATATCTAAAATCCCTGACGGAGCCACGAATCGAACCCGGGGCCTCCAGGAGAGAGTTAGTTAGTTATTGTTGTTTTAAGGGGAGGAACTACGAGGTCATCTGCCCCTAAACTCCAGGAGAGAGGCAGGCGTGCTACATCCTTGAGCTAATGACTGCAATGGTGTATTAAAGAACCGAAACAAATAATTACATAGGTATATATAATTATAAATTATCATGTGATATACAGTGCAGTAGATTGAGTGGGTGACAAATATGCGTAGGCCCTTCTCTTCTGCACTCCTACAGTCAGGTGTCGCGTTTTGTATCAGCGTAGGTGAAGTAAACAGCAAGTTTCAAGGTATCAACATCTATTATGGTTTGTAGGAATTTTTGTAGGTTAAGGAAGCCAAGATTAACTGCCGAGGGACCTGTCATACTGACAAACGTCACCCGGCAAGGAATATTTAGACAAAACCTGGTGGTAACAAGATATTGACATACTGGACACCTCAATTTCTCTCCATAATGTCTCTGTGTTCCCTGAATGCAACATTTAATTTCCTCTTGAAAACTTTTAAACTGTTAGGAAAAGGTTCTAAGACTTCTGCAGGTAACTCATTCCATGTTTGAATATCCCTGTTTATAAAAGCATACTTAGCTAAGTTTGTTTTTTGAATGTTGGGCCTAATTTTGTATTCGTGATCTCTCCTACCCATATAATCTGATTCGTGCATTCTGTTTCGTTTCGCAATTCATTCCAGGCCGGCTCCCCTGTGTACAGGGGCGTATATAGAAAAAAAATCGGAGGGGGGTGGCTGACTATCCTGGAAAATTGTGAGTATTCTCAGGGGATTGTCACCGCAAAATACCCAGAAATATCAACCAATACCTTAGAGCATATAACTTTGTGTAATTATTTTAGATAATATTCAAAGTGTATATAGCCTACAATTATTACTGGCGATACAAAAAAGTTGTAAAATACAACACAACACACAAATAGAATTTTATACTTAATGAACTTTCTATTATGATCTATGGAGTATATGAATGGCATATATCTAAATATTTGTCAATTTACTAAGCAGAAAGGTAGCCTAAACAGTTTTTTTTACATGTATTTCTCAAAAAACGTACTGTGGAATTCACAGCTTTACCTCACAAGGCTGAGTACACCCCGTTCCAGCCCTCAGACTGGAATTAAAATTTCTTGGCAGAGCCGGGAATCGAATTCGATCTCCGGGGCGGCAGCGAAGAATGCTACCCACTACACCACGAGTTAGTATAATTTCAATTTTAATATTGTTTATAACTTAGCCGATAAGTTAAGATTAGGGTACAACCAAATTTACAATTATGTTACGCTCTTACCAAAGCAACACTTTCTTATTTTTTTGGCTTTTTTCGGGGGGGGGGGGGGGAGGGGAGGGGGGATGGAGTCCCCTCAGCACCCCCCTTATATACGCCCCTGCCTGTGTATGCTTTGTACATCTCCTGGAGTCTTCCTTTATGTCTTCTGCTGTGTAGAGATTCCCAACCCAATGACTTTAACATGTCAGAGACACTGTCAGTTTGGAAGAATTTGCCAAGTAAGAATCTTGCAGAATTTCTTTGCACCATCTCCAATTTGTTCGTTCGAGTTGATTGGTAGGACTCCCACACACTCGTGGCGTATTCCAAAATTGGTCTCACAAGACATTTGTAAGCCAGTTCTTGGCCTGAATACTGCTACCCTTCATGTATTATAGTAGATTTCAGTATAATATGAAATATTCGCCTTTTGGATATTAAGCTCTAAGCTCCTTTGCTTTTCAGTCTTTTAGCCATATGCGAGCTTGAGCAACTTCCTTGCCTTCTTTTCTGCAGGCCCATATGTACTCTACAATAATTTATGTACATACAGCAGTTGGTTAGTTATGGTTGTTTTAAGGGGCGGAACAGTGAGGTCATCTACCCCAATACATACAACAATAATTAAATCATTCATAGGGCCATTCCATTAAAAGCTGGAAATCAATCCTTTTTATATAGAGAGAGTAAATTTTGCTTATTCAGATGGTGTTTGGTTTGGATGATTTGGGCAACATTTAAATTTTTCCACTTTAACTTCTATTTATCACTAAGTTTGACTCTAATGAAGTGTGTTTGTTGCAACGAAAATTACTCTTCTAAGGAAATCATTCCTTTTTTATTATTATATTGAACAGATTTGCAGATGACACGTTGTTATTCTCAGAAAGTCGACAAGATTTCCAGCGACTGACTAACAAAGTCGTGGAGGCAAGTGAACAATTAACACTTAATGTCAGTAAGACACGTTTTATGGTAGTATCACGAACACAACATCAAGAGAGCTTGGCAATCAATGGGGATACAGTACAGCAAGTGACAAAGTACAAGTATTTAGGAACAAATGTGAACTGCTACATTGAGGAGATAAAGTTCAGGATCGGTCAAGCCAGAAATGCATTCAATAAAATGAAGAGAGTATTCTGTAGCAGAGACCTTAATTTACATCTAAACATTAGACTTCTGAGATGTTATGTCTTCTCCACCTTGTTCTATGGAGTTGAGACCTGGACCATAAAGAAAAGAGAAATTGACAGATTGGAGGCATTTGAGCTATGGACGTACAGAAGGATACTGAGGCTGAGTTGGAAAGATAAGGTCGCCAACGATGAGGTGATGATGCGGATGGGAAAAAGAAAGGAAATATTAAATACTGTCAAAATTAGAAAACTGTAGTATCTGGGTCATGTGATGAGAGGAGAGAAATATAATCTGCTGCAGCTGATCATTCAAGGAAAGTTACAAGGCAAAAGAAGACCAGGAAGAAGACGCATTTCTTGGATCGATAATCTGAAAACTTGGTTCAATTGTTCCACTATTGAGCTGTTTCGTGCTTCTGAGTCTCTATGATGGTTGCCAACTTCCTGGGAGGAGATGGTACATAAAGAAGAAGATTGAACAGACATACAATATGCAAGGTACTTAATATGTAACTCATATCACATATGTAGGCCAAAAGGCTGAGCAGCGGTCACGTGGTAAGCCAAGACCATCAATAGGCTGCAGTGCCATGGTTCTATTATTATTATTCATGTTTATTTTAGGGGTACGCAGGAATTCTAATTATCTTGTATGATAATTTGCGCAGGGCTCTATCGTAGGCAAAATAATTAAGGAGGACTTGTCCAACTGATCCCCAGCTCAGACACGCCCTTGCAGATAATAGAGAATCACTCATGCGTGTGGTTGTGTTATGGACTAATTGCTGTCACTTCCTCAACGACCTTCATATCAAATGTACGTGCTGTCCCGTGCACTTGGCTCATCTGTATTCAAGGTCACTGTTGGCCGGTAATGTTTTTTTTTGTTTGTTATTATTGATGTGTAACATCTTTCTACTCGGTTGCTGGATATTTTTGTGGGAGTGATTTTGAAAAATGGGACAGCAGTGGTACCATGTGGAATGTTTGTCACATACGGATTACTTTGTAACAGCAGAGTATCAAGAAGGCAGTGCGAGAGGCAGTGAAGAAAAAAAAATAGTCAGTCTCTGTTAACGTAACTTGGTTACTGGCAGGTGAGTGATGTAACAGCAGAGTATCAAGAAGGTAGTGCGAGAGTAGAAATATCAAGTAGGCACATAGGCAGTGAAGAAAAATAAGTCAGTCTCTGTTAACGTAACTTAGTTACTGGCAGGAGAGTGATGTAACAGCAGAGTATCAAGCAGGTAGTGTGAGAGTAGAAATATCAAGTAGGCAGTGAAGAAAAATAAGTCAGTCTCTGTTAACGTAACTTAGTTACTGGCAGGAGAGTGATGTAACAGCAGAGCATCAAGAAGGTAGTGCGAGAGTAGAAATATCAAGTAGGCAGTGAAGAAAAATAAGTCAGTCTCTGTTAACGTAACTTAGTTACTGGCAGGAGAGTGATGTAACAGCAGAGTATCAAGCAGGTAGTGCGAGAGTAGAAATATCAAGTAGGCAGTGAAGAAAAATAAATCAGTCTCTGTTAACGTAACTTAGTTACTGGCAGGAGAGTGATGTAACAGCAGAGTATCAAGAAGGTAGTGCGAGAGTAGAAATATCAAGTAGGCAGTGAAGAAAAATAAGTCAGTCTCTGTTAACGTAACTTAGTTACTGGCAGGAGAGTGATGTAACAGCAGAGTATCAAGCAGGTAGTGCGAGAGTAGAAATATCAAGTAGGCACATAGGCAGTGAAGAAAAATAAGTCAGTCTCTGTTAACGTAACTTAGTTACTGGCAGGAGAGTGATGTAACAGCAGAGTATCAAGAAGGTAGTGCGAGAGTAGAAATATCAAGTAGGCAGTGAAGAAAAATAAATCAGTCTCTGTTAACGTAACTTAGTTACTGGCAGGAGAGTGATGTAACAGCAGAGTATCAAGCAGGTAGTGCGAGAGTAGAAATATCAAGTAGGCACATAGGCAGTGAAGAAAAATAAGTCAGTCTCTGTTAACGTAACTTAGTTACTGGCAGGAGAGTGATGTAACAGCAGAGTATCAAGAAGGTAGTGCGAGAGTAGAAATATCAAGTAGGCAGTGAAGAAAAATAAATCAGTCTCTGTTAACGTAACTTAGTTACTGGCAGGAGAGTGATGTAACAGCAGAGTATCAAGCAGGCAGTGCGAGAGTAGAAATATCAAGTAGGCAGTGAAGAAAAATAAATCAGTCTCTGTTAACGTAACTTAGTTACTGGCAGGAGAGTGATGTAACAGCAGAGTATCAAGAAGGTAGTGCGAGAGTAGAAATATCAAGTAGGCAGTGAAGAAAAAAAAGTCAGTCTCTGTTAACGTTACTTAGTTACTGGCAGGAGAGTGATGTAACAGCAGAGTATCAAGCAGGCAGTGCGAGAGTAGAAATATCAAGTAGGCAGTGAAGAAAAAAAAGAGAGTCTTGGAATTGTTATGTATTATGAAAGTGTAAAAAATAAAACGATTTTTTTGTGTGTTGATGAATGTCAAGGATAATAAAAACGATAACAACTTCAAGGTAGGGTAACATGTCAGATGTTACACATCATATGCGACTACTGTAAGGCTCGTATTTTTTGTTTAATTATTATTATCGTATTAAAATATACTAAGGTGTATGTTTAACAAACTCAAGCTCCTAAACCAGAGGGAGTTAGAAGGCGTGGTTTGTACCAAAATCTTCCAAATCGTCTCAATAGTACAGGAAAAATCTAGCATTTCTTGAAGAGTTAACGGAAATATATTTATTTGTTTTAAAGTGCTTTTAAACAAATAAACAAGACGATAGCCCCTGGCTATCCAGTCTGTACACATGAGGCGCACAAAACCCATTATGCAAGAGTTCTCGCACGGGTCCGCTAGTTATTATTATTATTATTATTATTATTATTATTATTGCTCGTAACGAAGCAATACGGCTAAGTTAGAAATGAACGCGCTAGATAAAGCTGTGAAGAGAATGGGGGAGGGGAGAATGGTTGGTTGGTTCTTAAGTTTAGGGGCTGGGACAATGCGGTCATGTAGCCCCGTGTACTTTGGGTGTGTGTGGAATCGCTCTGATAACCGGTGTTAATGGTGGTGACTGTATTAGTGTGTGTTAACTGTTTTTAATGCAAGTAAGGAGAGCAGACTTCTGAATTTTTCAAATAGTTCCTACTTTTGCCGCCAAACGCCACCATCAACGACTACTAGTTCAGGACTGGTTACCAGACGCCACCGCAGTCGGCTCTTGGCAACGAACGTAGGAACCTAAGAGCGTTGTTTACATTCTTAACCTATACAATTTAGCTTCACACAGGTGTAATTAGTGTAAGGTTCTTTAACATGCCATAAATCTATGACATGGGACCGCCGGCTTTACTTCCCCTCCGAAGGAAGGCATACTGAGAGATTTTAACGCTCTTAAAAATCCGACGACTTCGGCCGGAATTGAACCCGCGATCTTGGGCATAGAAGCTCAGCATGCTACCGACTACGCCACCGAAGCCGCCGGAGGGGAGAGTACCTAAGAGGTTAATGAAAAAGTAAACTTACTGTTTTACGTGACCGTTAATTTTGTGATAATAAGCCACGGACCTCCTTTTTACGTGGAATCCGAACCACAGGACATGGCATTTCACATCGAAATCTCACATGCAATGATCGGGAATCGAACCCGGTCCACCTTGCTGAGAGGCCAACAGCTTGACTGCTGCGCCATCACGCCCCCATGAGGTTAATGAGTTCGGCTGTAGAGGGTAAGAGAAGCCGAGGTCGGCCTAGGAGGTGATCGTTAGATTCAGAGTTTAACGATTTCAAAGTGAGAGGTGTAGAAGCAGAGGTGGCCGCAGGGCTAACTGCCAATGGGGGATCATGGAGGCGACTTGTTCACAAATAGAGGCTTGCAGACTAGACTGGACGTCGAAAGGCAAAACAGTCTCAAATAAAAATGCATCTATTATTATTTATATGTTTATTCATGCTTGCCACGGTGGGCGAGTGGTTATAGTGTCGGACTACCAACCCCAAGCTTGCAGGTACGCTTCTGGCCCTGGTAAGTGATTTTTGAAAGGCGGAAAAAACCTCGGTACGCATGTCATATGTTGTTGGCATGTTAATGAACCCATTTGAATTCGGTAGGCCGTGTTCATAATGGCAAAATTAATCTCGGGATTTTCCGCCAACACAAAGTTCCTCCGAGCTTAGATTTCTAATCTCATTGACTTTCATAGAGCTCAAGGAACGACAAACATTCGATATGCAAGCTGCCCTCTGGGCGTAAAAACAAAGCTTGCACCTGGCACCCGAGGCCATACGATTTTATTTATTATGTTTATTCACTTAGCGTATGGTAATTACAATACAAGTTCATCCTATAGCATTCTGTCTGAAACTAAATTCCCGTTAATCAAACTTGGCTCTAACCGCAGTCCACGCTAGTTAGTGAAACATGCCACAAGGCATCCGTGCTAGAAAAGATGAATGAAGTTAACGTTTCACCTATAACAGAGCGCAAGCCCATGTTGTGGAGGGTGGGACTAGATATCGATTCAGAGCCTCCCACACATTTCGTGTTCTACGTCACGCTTGTGGTAACCATAGCGATAGACTAATCTGAGATTAACGTTATACCAAACTAGATGTTGCATTTGGCCTGTTCGCCAACTCTTGATGAATACAGTACTTTTGCATTTGTCAGTTGGCACAGGCTAGAGTAAAAGGTGGCTTTTCACCGATGTCTCAGTCTCACTCATGGCTGTGATTATATGGAAGCTACTGAGGTATGGGTGGTGCTTAGTAATGGCATTCAGGGCACAGTCAGTGCCTGTGGATGCTGTGAAAGGTTCAACTCATAGGGTTTAGGACTACTGTTCTGACTCAGTGAGGAAAGCAATGGCAAACTACCTCACTTCTCTTCTTGCCTAGAACGCCTCAAAATAGCGCTGCCTTGGGTTTTTGTGGGTATCTACTCACATAACGTAACGGCGGTACTTTTTGAGGATCCAACCAGCCTTCGGGCTGACTACCTAACAGACAGATGTTGCATTGATCGAGTCTCATTTGGCAGCTTCGGTGGCTTAGTTGGTAGCATGCTGAGCTTCTATGCCCAAGATCGCGGGTTCAAACCCGGCCGAAGTCGTCGGATTTTTTAAGAGCGTTAAAATCCCTCAGTATGCCTTCCTTCGAAGGGGAAGTAAAGCCGACGGGCCCATGTCATAGATAGGCCTGTATGGCATGTAAAAGAACCTTCCACTAACTACAATTGCGAGAAGCTAAATTTGTAGGTTAGATTTGATCAACGTTCTATTACATCCAACGTTCGACCTCAGGTTCCGGTTGCGGTGGCATCTAGTAGCCAAGTTCACGGCTAGGTGTCGTTGGCGGTAGCATTTGGTAGCAAAAGTAGAAACTACTTGAAATTGATCGTCTGCAGTCCTTACCTGAATTACAGATAACACACACTAATACAGCCATCACAATTAACACCGGTTATCAGACAGATTCTAAACACACCCAAAGTAAATGGGGCTACATGACCGCGTTGTCGGAACCCCTAAACTGAGGAACCAAACAACGAGTCTCATTTGCGTTAAGGCCCACTTAAAAATAATAGATAAAGTTGAAGAATCTAGACATAGAATCATGGATATGTTTATCCGTCTATTGGTATTATTTAGAGAGAAGAGCGCACAAATGTGCATGGTATGGCAATTGCATGGCTAGAGTTGTTCATACTACAGCATTATAATATATTTATTGCAGCCAAATAGCCATACACAAAGGAAAGAAATAATGCATTTATATACACTGTACTCGCGTGCTTGGGCCTTGATTTGCATATTCTTTAATTTTTTTTGTTCTTTTGGTGCAGAGTTCTAGGTGGTAATGTTCACACATGTATCCACATAGTTCGCACTTACAGTACATGTCTCTGTCGGTTCATGGTAGGAGGTGTTGTTACAAATTAGATGGTGGAAACCATGTACTGCCAGCCTTGTGAACACGTGCCTCATCTCGAAGCTGGATGTTGTCCATGTCCGGTCTCTCATAGCTCTAGTACCAAAGAATTCTGATGGGGTGTCTTCTCTTTTTTGTTGAGTGTTGCTAAGAGATTTTCTGATGCTCTGGTGTTGGGCAGGTTCAGGTGTGTTATGAAGTCATCAGTGAGGAAGGATTCTCGCGCTAGAAGGTAGACGAGTCTTGATCTTGTTGTCTTGGATACTCCGATCGCTCTCTTTATGTATAGAGTTTTTATTGTTTCTAGAGAGGATAGGTTCTTCTCTGTGAGGTACGGCCAAATGATTTCCATCCCATATGTTAGAATAGGCATGATTTTTGCTCTAAATAGTGCCATCGACGTCTCTAGGCTGAGTGATCTAATGACGCTGATTTCGTGCATCGCCCGTATTGCTTGTGTTGTTTTTTCTATTACATGCTTTGTAAAGCATTTGGCATTTGTTTGCAGAGTAATGCCAAGGTACTATAGCATTGTGTTCCTATTATCTTTTTCTTTTTTCTTTTTATTAATGCAGCCAATGACCATTTATTTTATTTTCACGACAGGTGAGGGAAGGGATCTGTTGAAAGGAGCCGTCCCGGCATTTGCCAGGTGTTGAAAATAGGAAATCACGAAAACTATTTTGAGGACGGCCAAGGTGGGATTCAAACCCTCGCTCTCCCGATGCCAGCGTTACTACGAGGCTGTTTTTTAAGTAATGGCCGTTTTTTAAGCCCGTAGTTAGTGCGCACGCTGCAACAAGCTTGTGCGCTACCTCCCGGCATCCTTTGCAAACAAGCAGGCGTCAGTTGCAGCTGTGTAGCTAACCTGTACGCAGAACTGTGCATCTTTACATTGTTCAAGATTATTGATTCGCCCGCCGCGTGTGAGGTACGATCTATGATACTTTTTTGAGTGCAAGAAACATGTCGGCTGCAGACATTCATCGTTAGCATTGTGAGGTGTATGGTGATAATGCAATGACGGAAGGTAAAGTGCGAAAATGGGTACGCGAGTTCAAAAGTGGCCGTGAAAATGTTCATGACGAAGAACGCTCAGGTCTGTGATCACAGATGACTTGGTGACTGCAATTGACACGAAAATTTACGAGGACCTAAGATTAATGATAACCACTCTATCAATGGATTTTCCGTAAGTGTGAATTCTTGGTTGTCAGAGCAGGGGGCAAACTTTTATGCAGAGGGATTTCAGAACTTAGTTTTAGGGTATGACAAGTGCCTAAATAAACAAGGCAACTATGTAGAAAGATAGAGGAAGGTATGTAAAACCTAAAAATAAAAGTGGTTTCAAAATAAAATGTTCGGTTAAATAAAAAAAGCGGCCCTTACTTAAAAAACAGTCCTCGTATTATTAAAGAAAGCTTTCCAGTCGGTCAACACAAATTGTGGAAAGCTTTCTTGAATAGAAATA
Source organism: Meconema thalassinum (assembly GCA_946902985.2). Taxonomy (NCBI): domain Eukaryota; kingdom Metazoa; phylum Arthropoda; class Insecta; order Orthoptera; family Tettigoniidae; genus Meconema; species Meconema thalassinum. The sequence goes on from OX336390.1 coordinate 793,885,509, forward strand.
AAAAACTCTGAAAAATGGCTTGTATCACTTTAATGTTCCTACGAGGGCTGTTTTTTTTTCAAGTTCCGATTGACTGTATAAAAATAATAAATTGACATACCAAACCGATTTTACTACTAAACGTTTGCTTGTTTTATTCGTATGTCTCAACATAATCGCCAAAACGATTGAAACATCTGTCGTATCATTACACCAGCTTTCCAATGTCCTCGGAAAAACATTCTGCCGCCACTGAGGTGGGCCCGTCTGGACAGTCTCCTGAGGTTTTTTTTTTTTTGGCGAGGCGTTGCCGCCCAAACATACCTTCAATTCTCGAAAAAGTGAAAATCATTCAGTGCTGGTATGGACTATACGACAGATGGACCAAAACTTCACATTTGAATTCTTTGAAAAAGTCTATCATAACGTTGACACAGTGCGGCCGTGAATGATGAGCCAGCAAACATGAAGGATTCCTTCGTGTTATTACCATCGGTAAGTTCTTATTACTATTATTTCTGTAATAACTACTTGTAAAACTCCAGTGGCAAATCCTTTCAGCGAATTTGATATAATAGTGCTGTATTTTGCCGACAGTACCTCGAGGCTTACATTAAATAAAAATACAGCAAAAGTAGTAAGATTTAATAAATCATTGTTTTCAGCAAATATGATATAATGAATATTTTCACACCAAAGAACGACAGTTTGAATATTATTTATTGTAGGAATATTTGTAATGGGGCCTCCAAACCTTGAGGTAAACCGTATGCGATTTACATTCCACATAGCCACGTGGCCAACAGTACGTCCTTGTACCGATCTCCGCCACCGCGCGTGCTCATTGTTTCCGTCCCATGCACTTCCGTCCCATCCACTTCCGTCCCTTTTCCAAAATCACTCCCACAAAAATTTCCTGCTACCGAGTGCCAGAAAAATATCCAGATACCGACTGGAAAGATGTTACACATCAACAAGCAAACATTTAGTAGTAAAATCAGTTTGGTATGTCAATCTGTTATTTTTAGACAGTCCATCGAAACTTGAAAAAAGAACTGACCTCGTATTATTGTGTTCGTATTATAAGTACCGCTATCACCTTCGACTTGTGTAGGCTATGGTGATTGCGTGCTCTGGAAAAGTAGGCCTAAGTACACTTGCATTGGTTGCCATGGTAACCAGATGTCGGAAATTTGTTCACGCTAATTGAAGATATTGTTATTGCTTATTTTAGGGGTTGCGACATCATGGTCGTATAGCCCCGTGTATTTGTGTGTGTGGAATTTTATGTGATAACCTGCATTATTGTGTTGTGTGTGTACTGTATTTTGTAAACTGGGCATAGGATTGGGGAGGAGGTGGCCGTGGCCTTAATTTAGGAACCTCCCCGGCATTTGCCTGGAGTAGAAATGAGAAACCACGAAAAACCACTTCTAGGGTAGCCTGTGAGCACGCTGAGGGGTGCTCACTCTTTTGTTCAAGCGACTGTTCAACGTCATCTCAATACGGATGTAATCACACATGTAATTTTACAACAACAATGATTGACAGTGGCATGTTCATCCTTCTTGACGTCCTCGTGGTGTAATGCCTAGCATTCATACTTGTCACCCCGAAGGTCCGGGTTCGATTCCCGTTTCTGCCAATTAATTTAATTCTGGTCTGAGGGCTGTAACGGTGTACACTCTGCCTCGTGAGACAAAACTGAGAAGAGGCGGATTCGATTCTCACCTCAGCCATCGTGGTTTTCCGTGGTTTCCTACTTATACTCCAGGCGAATACCGGTATGGTTCCTATCTTAAGGCCACGGCCACGTCCTTCCCAATCCTCATCTGAATCACAAATACAAGAAAACTAGTACAGCCATCACAATAACACTGGTTAGCAGACAAAAATTCCACACTCACCCATATTCACAGTGATACATGACCATGATGTACAGACCCCTCAAATGAAACAACAACAGGTAGAGGAGTAGAGACATATACTGTAGCTAGACGCTCGGGGGCAATCCTAACTCTCCATTACAGGAAAACACATTTTTAAAGATACTACAATAAATACAGGTTATCAGTTAGTTTCAGCACACATACGCCCAAGTGCACGGGGATGATGACTACGACGCTCTAGCCCAGGACCATCCACACAGCGCTCCGGCCGTGCTCTAAGCCAGTGCTCCGAGCTCCTTGGTGGAAGGTAGTGTAGTTTCGGTAGTGGTGGGAGGAGCTTCGCTGGTTGAGCGCGCGGCCTGCCCGCCGCGCCGAAGTGAGCAATGTTTGGCTCATCGTACATTTGTGAGTGTTTCTTTTCGGTTCTTGAGCTTACCAAAAGTAAACATCGTGCAACGATGAGCGATATAAACTTGCGCAATTGTTTACGAATAGCTGTGTCCAGAAATAGTGTACCCAATTTAGAGAAGAGTGTTTACTCAAAAACTAAAAGCTCGTAAAAATGACGGAGCAAAGGTCTCTCAAGGTCTGTACTATCTGTTCAAATGAGTAAAGTGTTGTTGAATTTCAGTTTGAAATAAATCACAATATTCTTTACTTAACACTTGCGTTCGTTTCCTGCACATTCCATACATCGGAGTGCCATTCGATTTTTATATGCAGTATTTTTTTTTTTTTTGTGGCAAAACAGCCTATCAATATGATGTCAACAATCCCACAAAAGCCGTCGACCGCACGACTGTACGTACGTATCTATTCAGCGCGGTCCGAAAATCGTCCGTCTCCTCGCTGCCACAGTGTAGTGGTGGTAGGGGTAGGAGCGCTAGCCTGATTGCCCAGTGCTCCCCGAGCGCGGCCGTGCTATCAGAGCGCAATGGCTGGATGACCCTGCTCTAGCCTATACATTAATAATAATAATAATAATAATAATAATAATAATTTAAATCGCTTATCCTTATAGCTTGGCTTCACCTACGGACCCAGCGAGGGATCATTCCTCTACCATCGCAAGGACGGTGTCAGGGAGCTAAGCACACTTTGCCATCAGATACAACTGGGGATGGTGGCAGGTCGATCGCCCAGGCGACCGCTATCTTGGGTCTAATTAGAGAAGGGACAGGGAAGAGAGTTTGGGTCCGTTGAAAGAAACTGTCCCGGCATTTGCCTAGTGGTGAAACCACGGAAACCATTTTCAGGACGGCCAAGGTGGGATTCGAACCCACTCTCTCCCAATGCAGCGAGGCGCGAGCTAGTGCGTCAGCGCTCTCGGCCACCATGGCCGGTAAATACCAGTATAACTGTTAGACTATATTATGTCTTACATGCATGTTTGGTCTAACGATAGAATACTGTAGAACAGCTGACATTGTGGCTCACCGTCCTGTAGGGCAGACCACATAATTCATTCTTATCTGTCGCGATAGAAGTATGTTTTTGTCCCAGGTCAATTATGCGTTATCGAACTTGACGTATTCCAAGGTCACCAAACTGATCACTACACCACTGAGGCGACACCGTTGATTGTATCCTAACAAATGTTGTTAGTCTATCCACAATTCACGAGTGAACTGGACAGATGAGCGTACTGAGCAGTTGCTCAATCTCCCCGAGAACCAAGTAATGAAAATATGAAATTTGATGAAGTTTTAAATCTCTCTATATCCAAATGAATGTTACGTGATAGTTTTTTTTTTGTCTGTCTGCCCGTAATGTTCATATACCATTCATGGGATTGCGATGAAACTTTGGTAATTGTTGTGCACACCCACGCGAAAATGTATTAATTAGTAAATCCATTTTACAATAGGTGGTGCACGAATAGTTAGTTAGTTAGTTAGTTAGTTATTGGAGTTTTAAGGGGTGGAACAGCGTGGTCATCTGCCCCTAGAGTAGTTTCAACAAATAAGTGTTGGCGAGCGAATGGTTTCAACAAAGTCCCGTATGCGTTCATACACCATTCATCCGATTGCGATGAAACTTTGGTGAGTTGTGCACACTCCCTCAAAGGTTTCTTAATTAGTAAATCCGTTTTACAATATGTGTTGTGCGAGTTGTTTTAACAAAATTACCATGCAAACACTATCTTTCTTTGATTGACAACGCATGGCGAGTACAGTTAGTTTTGAATGAATCCAATCTTCGGATTGATGACAAAATATTGGATTGTGCTTGAAAGCACTTCTTTTCACTCGTGTAGCATTTCTAGTGTTACCGTAACTTAACACTGAATGAACAAAATAGTCAGCTATTCAGTTAGGCAGAGGGGTGGCAGTGAGATAGGGGTGGCATTATTGTTCCTCATCCCTTTCAAAAAAAAAAAAAAAAACTTTTGATTACCATTTTGGAAAGTGAGTAATATTGTGTTTTCTTGCATTTCTGTTTTAAGTTACACTTAAGTTGTAAACCGTAGTTCATTAATATTTATACAATGTCGGGGAATATTAAGATCCAGATGATTTCGCGTAGAAAATTGGACTTAATAGTTTAATATCAACAAACTTGTTAATTTTGGAGCCTTTGCACATTGATAAGTGCAAATACGACGTATCAAATGCTAATGGGATCAAACATGGAACAAATATACATGGGAAGTCTTGAAACTTGGGGACCGCATTTTAGCTTTCATTCATTATGTCTCATTATGTCCGAGCCCTCATCCTCCCCTCAAATAAATTTTTGACTCATCTCATTTCCCTCCTGAAGCAAACCCTAGTTATGCCACTGGCACTGAGCCCGGAGGTTTGAATCCCGGCATTGGCAGCAGCTATCGTGAGTGCAGTTATCCCCCTGAATAGCCAGTGGAAGAGGTAGCAGTTGCACAAGAACGGATCCCATATTACTCAAACAATAAGCTACGTTCATATTCAATTCCACCCTGACCATTCACTAACAATCACAGATATCACACTAAAAAAGCAAACTTGAAGGTCAATAACCACTAACAATAACAAAATACCATATATAACCAACACATCTTGACAAGATGCGTAAGCTTATAATAACTGCTGTAACTAAATGAATGTATAAATTTAAAGTACCATATCCACATACTTATAGACGTGTAAAGGATATAAAGATGATCGCTTGACGATCAAAATTCGTCATGTCGCGATCATGAGCCACGGGACCTCCTTTTTACGTGGAATCCGAACCACGGACAGGGCATTTCACTACAAAAATCTCACATGCATTGACCGGGAATCGAACCCAGACCGCCTTGGTGAGAGGCAAAGGGCTTGATCGCTGAGCCACCACGCCCCGGTCACCCAAGTGAATTTATTTATTAATCCTTTTTTCTTCAGGTATTACAATTGGGTAGAATCATGCTGACCAACTGAAAAGCATTAATTTCGATTACTGAGGCAACACTGAAAAATAGCTTCCAACACGATAATACTGTACTGTAATTTCATAGCATTACGTTACCTAACAACTACCGGGTGAGTTAGCCGTGGTCGCTACGGCGTGGCTGCAGGCAGTCGCTCACATCCGGGAGGCGAGGAGGTTCGAATCCCCCCGCTGGCAAACTTGAAGATGGTCTTCTGTGGTTTCCCATCTTCCTTCCAGGCAAATGCCGGGGTTGGTCCCTAACTATAGGCCACAGCCGCTACCTTCCAATTCCTCGTCCTTACAATCACACTTTCCTCCCCCAGACAACACTCCACACGCGACGGTACTTGTAGCTCACCCCATGGGTGTCCGCATAGAAGCAGCTACAAACTCTGGCGAGGCGAACATGTCCTCGGACACTCCCGGCACTAAAAAAAAAGCCATACGCTAAAAAAACAAAAACTAACAACTTTTTATATTAAAATCTAAAAATATTATTTTTATATACCGTACTGTAATAGGCCTACATTTCGATCGATGAAATATTATCCACATTTAGTGAAACATATGACCCAAGGCCGGGTGCAAGCTTTGTTATTTGACACCCAACGGGTAGCTTGCATGTCGAATTTCGTTGTTCCTTGAAGCACTATGAAGGTCAAGGAGGTTAGATAATATCTAAGCTCCTTGAACACTATAGCGCTTTCTAGTAGAGAAATGAGGAACTTTGCGTTGGCAGAAACTCCCGAGATTAATTTTGCCATTATGAACATGGCCTACTGAATTCAAATGGGTTCTTTGACATGTCAACATCGTATGACATGGTGTAATTTTTGCCGCCTTTCAAAAAAATCACTTACCACGGCCAGGAGCGAACCTGCAAGCTTGGGGTTAGTAGACCGACACGTTGACCCACCATGGCGAGCTTAATTGTACTAATAAGTTGTAGACATACATAGAATACATACTATTATTACTATTCCCTATGGAAATATTTCGGTATTATCTTTTACTCATGGCTCTAGTTATGGCGTGTACTAAAATGACATACGTCACTTTATAGACATGTTCAAATGGATATCCTACAACTTTAATATTAAAATTGTGTGTATTTATCATCCATTACCGTGTCATGACTATCAGCGCCTGCCAAGAATTTGTGAATAAACGATAACATAATTTCTCTTTTTTGACTTCCTAAGTGGATTGAATGTCAGGAAGCTTTCCTTTAAGTTGAATTGAGTCCTTTTAAATTATTTGTGTTATCGTTATTCCACACACTGGGCACTCAGTAAGGTGTTCTGGACAATACGTTGGAAACGTTTAACTGGTCTATTATTAGAAGCATTTCCGTCGGTAACAAGAGGGTGTCAAATTAGATCGAGCGGGGAATTACGATTAATTTCCTAGTGCCTGAAATAAATTACACAAAGTTTCGTTCGTCACGCGAACATCATCAGATCCACTCACTTGGTCGATATATACGTTCAGTGGATATGTATAGGCTATATAACACTTATGTACAACAGTATTGACAATAATTATTAAGTAAAACTACTGAAGTATGTAACTAAACTTTGTAATGAAATGCATTTTAAAACAATTATATTTTACGTCATTTTATACAAAAATAAAAAACCGCAACACTTTAGAGGTGTTGGTTGGTTCCTCAGTTTAGGGGCTGCGACAACGCGGTCATGTAACCCCGTGTACTTTGGGTATGTGTAGAATCTGTCTGATAACCGGTGTTAATTGGGATAGCTGAATTAGTGTGTGTTATCTGTAATTCAGGTAAGGACTGCAGACGATCAATTTCAAGTAGTTCCTAGCAAATGCAACCGTCCACGACACCTAGCTGTGAAATTGGCTACTAGATGCCACCGCAACCAGCACCTGGCGACGAACGTTGGAACTTATAGAGCGAGAATCAAATATAACCTAAAAGTTAGCTTCACACAATTGTAGTTAGTGGAAGATTCATTTACATGCCATAAATCTATGACATGGGCCCGCTGGCTTTAGTTCCCCTCCAAAGGAAGGCATAATGAGGGACTTTTAACGCTCTTAAAAATCCGACGACTTGTAGTTGTAATTAATTATTATGATGTTGATACTAATAATGTTGATGATTGTTGTTTTAACGGGCGGAACAGCGTGGTCATCTGTCCAGGCCCGACGAATGGGAGAGGCAAGCGGGGCTGTAGCCCCGGGGCCCGGACTTGCTAAAGGGTCCCACAATAACTCACAGTTGACAACTTCACTCAAATTCATTTCTAGACTAATTTGATATGTTTTAATAAAAGTATGTTTAGTATAAGCCTCCGGTGGCAGCACAACGGCCTCTCATAGCTGGGTCCGTGGTTCAAATCCCGGTCACTCCATGCGAGATCTGTGCTAGACAAAACGGGGGCACACAGGTTTTTCTCCGGGTACTCCGGTTTTCCTTGTCAAAAATATCATTTCAGTAACACTCTCCACTATCATTTCATTTTATCGGTCTTCATTTAATCATTGCCACAGAGGAGTGGGACAGGCTTCGGCTGCCGGCACAGTTCATAACCTCGCCGGTCGACTGGAAGCAGGCTGTGGATTTTCATTTTAATGTTTAATGTAAATGCAAGCAATGTCAAGTATCCAAAACGTTACACGGAGAAGTATAACGTATTTTATAAATATCAATTGTGTATTTCGCTTCTCACCCGGGTTGTCAAGAGTTGTTCATTTAATTTATAACGTAGGGAAGTTGAAGATTATCTCTTAGCTTCTAATTCAATTTCTGAAATATTCCACTATTATTGTGGAGCTCAAACACGGTCAGATATAAAGAAAATGTAATTTTAATTGCATACCATATTGATTGAAATCTTGAAGTAAACCAATTAATGAAAGACAAAAAGAAGGGTGGCTGAAGAACAGAAAACAATATTCAAAATGGACATGCCAAATTCCACGGAGTTTTTTATGGGTTAAGCAAATTTAATCTTAATACTTCCATAATAATGTCGCAGGTTGAAAACAGTGGAGCGGCCCAGAAGCCCTCGACCTAGGGTCCGCAATCGCTCTCTACGGCCCTGCATCTGCCCAGTTAGTTAGTTAGTCGGTTTATTGGAGAAGTTACTGTACAATACACTACTATTTGAGGATAGAATAACACTGATTAGTTCACAGACTCGATAATTGATTTCATAATTTCGGCAATATTTGGGTCATCAACATGGGCTGATAACCATTTGATCCCTGATGAGTTTTTTGTTCCATGTTTGTTTAGCAGTAGCTTCGGTATAAAATGTAGCCTATATAGTAGAATGAATTGTATTAGCGGATTGTAGAATTGAATTTAATCCTGAGGTAGGTTCATGGATTTTTATTATTATTGGACTATTCTTCTTTCTTTCTTTCTTTCTTTCTTTCTTTCTTTCTTTCTTTCTTTCTTCGTCATGCCCGACTAAGGAGCGCGATTGAACTTATTTAGCTGATGGCATTGCCTTTCACTTCTCCAAAATCTCTTCATATTCTCGCTGTGGCTTCTCTAGCGATCTTCTGACCAGGTTTTGTTGGTGATAGTGCTTGGATGGTCTGCAAAGCGGTGATTATCGACTAATTCTCTGAACTTAGCTCTGTCTAGTACAAAATGCCTATTTCATGAAGATCTTTTCCAACTCAAGCAGCCAGGTGTTTTACCTTTCATTGACAGTGCAAGGTTAAGAATCCTTTTGGTCAATCTCTGATTGCCCATCCTGAGGATATGCCCGTAAAATTTCAATCGTCTTTTCCTAAATGTGTCTGAGATTTTCTCTGAGTGCTGGTATAAGTCTTGGGATTTTCTTTTCATCCAGATTCCCCCTGTACATACTGGTCAAAAAAAATCTTAGGATTTTCCTTTCTTGCTTTTCCACATCTTTAATTAATGATCTGCCCCCTATCATCGGCGTTTCAGAAGCATATAGTGCTTCAGGCTTGATTACAGTGTTATAATGCCGTAATTTTGCCTTTCTGGATATTGATTTTTTATTATATATTTGTTCCAAGTGAGTCTGTAAGCTTTTTGCAGTTTAGAGATCCTGTCTTTGTTTGCTTCACGATTCAATCCGGAAGGTTGGATGCCTTCTCCCAGGTATTTCAATTCAGACACTTGAGATATTTTGCCGAATTTGGTTGTCATCGGTAGTCCATCTAGGTGCCGACGAGATCTCTCCGTGTGTTTTCTGGTATGAGATCTGGAGTCCTGTTCTGGATGCAATTTCGTGAAGTTCATCCGTGGAGGCAATCGCTTCCTGTCTGTTATTGGACAAGATTGCTAGATCATCAGCGAAGGTCAAACATCGTAGATGAATTTTGTTATTACGTAGTCTGCCAAGGGTTATTCCTTTAACTTCTTTCTCCCAGGTCCTAATTTCCTTTTCTAGAACCAGATTAAACAATAGAGGGGACAACCCATCTCCTTGTCGGACTCCTGTTTTAACATCAAATGGTTCAGATTATTCCCCCAAGGCAGAACTGGAAAGAGTTGGGTTCGAATCCCACCTCAGCCATCCTAGGAGTGATTTCCGTGTTTCCTACCTTTACTCTAGACGAAGGCTGGAATGGTTCCTAAGTTAAGTCCACGTCCACCTCATATCCAATCCTAGCTTCAGGTACCAATGAGCTATACGAGAGATTCCATACAAACCCAAGTACACGAGGTTTAAATGACCACGATGTCGAAAGTTACTAACAGCAATGGAAGGCCAATAAATTCATCTTGAGATTCGCCGGTCAGGCTTACATCGCCGTACTAGCTATAGTAAACAGAAGTTAACAGAGCATGAAGACCTTTCAGAATCTCTCCACACTTATGTCCTTCCATTGTAGACACGAGCCAACAGCAGTCAACTTGAATATCCAATTGTTTATTTGTGTCGACCCGCTGTCGACTCATTTTCTGGTGCATTAAAGCATACGTTTTATTAACACACAGTAATCAGGTTGCGTGACTGAGTTCTCCTGAGACGGCCATCTCACGTAAAACCTTGTTTAATGTCACCTTAATTTGTTCAGCATCAAGATGTCTCCCACTCTTCTCGAATACTGTAGCGGTATTAGCGTTATAACTCACGAGCATCGCCGAGCGATCTAAGGGCCGTTGATGAGGGTTAGGGGTATTATCTAAAGTATCTCTCTCCAAGGCAATAGTTATACAGCCACAGTACCATTAAATCACGACGGACATCTCTCTCTTAATTCAGTATGCCTTCCTTCGGAGGGGAAATAAAGCCGGCTGTCCCATGTCATATATTTATGGCATGTTAAAGAACCTTCCTCTAATTACACCCATGTGAAGCTAAATTTTATAGGTTAAGAATGCAAACAACGCTCTTAGGTTTCTACGTTCGTTGCCAAGCGCCGACTGCGGTGGCGTCTAGTAGCTAAGTTCTGAACTAGTAGTCGTTGACGGTGGCGTTTGGCGGCAAAAGTAGGAACTATTTGAAAAATCCAAAGTCTGCAGTCCTTATTTGAATTTAAAGAAAAACAGATAACACACACTAATACAGTCATCACAATTAACACAGGTTATCAGACAGATTCTACACACACCCAAAGTACACGGGGCTACATGACCGCGTTGTCGCAGCCCCTAAACTGAGGAACCAACCAACCATCCATCCATCTTAATTCATCATTAAAGTTATTTAACTTTGGACGAGCATTTCATCAAACAGAAACGTTCGTAAGCTTACCACTAATAAGCAATTACGTTAAATGGCCAAATCTGACCACTCAACTCCCTAAAGCATAGTTAAAGTGGAGAGAAACAGCTGAACTCTTATCACGCACATATTGCAATCTTGGAAGAATTCGTTTGTTTCCGAGTTTCACACGAACTTTCATCCTTATGAATATAACATATGTTCATGACAATGGAATTATAAAAGATCACACATGTTACTAACACCAAGAAAGAAGAATACGGAAATTAAACATATAAACAAAATCATACCCGAACAGGGACTCGAACTCCTCCAGCTCTGCATAAAGAACTCAGTGTTTTCAACGCAACCACTTACGATACGAGGGCAACGTGGAGAATATGTCTTATTTAGCTAAGTAAAAGTATACACACACAACTTCCAGTTCTCCTAAATACTTTGTTCATATATTTTGACTTTTTTGCCATGAATAAGGTCTTCTGTATTTCCATTCCTTTATAATTCCAGAAAATCTAGTTAGTTTTTTAATGTTGTTTTAAGGGGCGGAACTACGAGGTCATCTGCCCCTATCCAGAAAATCTCAAGGAAGCATAATAAACAACGTTCAGTGCTACACGCTTCTTGTTATGTCGGCCATATTTCTCCAGGATGAAACCGAGTTAACGCATGCGCGAGAGCCGTAATAGTACATTATGCAACGAGCCTATAATGATAATAATTAAGAAACGAGTATGTTTATAAAACGAGCGTATGCGAGTTTTATAATTTCCATACGAGTGTCTTAATTACCATTATAGGCGAGTTGCATACGACTGTTCATGTTCGACGATAATTATTATAACTATTTTTTGTTCGAACATAAATATTCATAAATATCTGTCGAGATTTCGCCAGTTTTATGTACTGAACAGAGCGCATGGGACGCACAGAATACCTTGTATTTGACCATGGCCTCCTCGATTGTCCCACTAGGCCAGGCAGTGAAATTTAAATTAGAAGGCCTTGGAACTCAGTGCAGGTGCGTTGCTATCCTCACCTGATTGGTCAAACAACTGTTTATTGAGTTCTGGTTGGTGGGAGAAACTGTTTCATAATGAAAACTAGTGTTATAATGACCATCATTATGATACAGTTTTCTGACATATAATAGTCAGGGTCGAACATAATAGTACATTATGCAACGAGCCTATAGTGGCCATAATTAAGACACGAGTATTTTTTATAAAACGAGCGTATGCGAGTTTTATAATTTCCATACGAGTGTCTTAATTACCATTATAGGCGAGTTGCATACGACTGTTTATGTTCGACGATAATTATAACTTTATTATATGCTTTAACATAAATATTCATAAATGTCTGTTCAGTCACTAGAATGTTGTGATCGGGTGCTGAGGTGGGTAGTATATCTCTGTTTCCCAAGCTCTCTGGACAACCGACGCATGCGCTCTGTGTGCTTCAAAGCCATATGTTCAGATTGTGCTCCAGTATTCAGTAAAACTGTCACCGAAGTCGTTTCAAAACCACGCGCTGTGTAGAAATTGATTTTGGGGATATTAAGGTGCAGTGCCACTTCTTGTCTCAGTTTATTTACGCGAACATATGGAGGGTGCAATTTCGGTAATTTATATAGACATGTTGGATTTTGAACGCATGCGCGAAGGTATCCTTATCTAATTGGTCACACAACTGTTTCATGAGCTCTGATTGGTGGGAGAAACTGTTTCATAATGAAAAATAGTGTTATAATGAGCCTCATTATGATACAGTTTTCTGACACATAATAGTTAGGATCGAACATAAAGCGTATTTAAGTAATTACGAACCCGAATGGCCTCGTGAAATGCATCGAAAACAACGGTTTCATGAGGGCTAGGGGCATTATCTAAAGTATCTCTATCAAAGACAATAGTTATACAGCCACTGTACCTTTAAATCACGAAGGACATTGTTGTCGAAAGAAAGGAAGCTGACACCAAACCCTCATAGATAGTTGGGCGGGACTGAGTGGTAGAATTGTGGGGATGGAAGACCACAAACTGGGTACGCGTTGACCGTCATTACTAATATATAATTATTTCATTACCGCGTGGCACTACAGCCTAGGCCTACAAAGCGAAGCTGGCCCAACCATTTGGCTTGCAGATTATGGGGTGACACGTAGTTAGTGCGTCGGGTGCCCTCGGCCGTTAATCTTGATCTCCGTGACCGGGGCACTACCTCACTGTCAGGTAGCTACTAAATTGTCCTCAAGAGGCTGAGTGCACCCCGTTCCAGCCCTCAAGTCAGCTTCTAAAATCCCTGACGCAGCCGGGAATCGAACCTGGGGCCTCCGAGTGCGAGGCAAGCGCGCTATCACAACACCACGCGGCCGGCAGTTGCAACTATACCCTCGCTCGATGAGCGCGGCTTGGAGAAATAAATGCTGGGGGAAGTGCTAGTCCTTATAGCATAGATATTGCTTGGAGAGGATATGAGAACTAGGTGCGCACAAACACCGAAATTGCACTGAGTATCACACAGAAATGCACCCTCTGTAGAGGATGTCCAAGTAAATTAGGGGACAAAAATACCATCACAGATCTTTTCTTTGTGATCTGACCAACATTTGTAAGAAGTATCAGCAGGATCGTGAAATTAACTTTCGCGATATTCCTTTGTAAAAAACAAAGAAAGAAAAACAAACGACACCGTGCGTGATTTCTTGGTTGTATGGTATGTATGTTGTTGTTGATTGATTTAGGGGCTTTGCAACATCGTGGTCGTGTAGCCCTGTGTACTTGTGTGTGTGTGTGTATCTTATCTGATAACCTGTGTTATTGTGATGGCTGTATCAGTGTGTTTATTTGTAATTCATATGAGGATTTGTACGAAGGCGGCTGTGGAACCATCCTGGTATTTTCCTGGAGTAGAAGTGGAAATCCACGGAAACCCACTTCCAAGATCTTATCAAGTTTACCTCCCAAAGCCAACAATAACACGCATGGCATGGCACCGTTAGAGTCACCCAGGGGCATTTTGGTAACTTCTTGCCCCATTCTCACATCACATTACCGATGCTGCTGAGAAAAACACGATGCAAAACGCCATGAGGCTCCCCGCAAGGTAGATGGTCACAACAGGATCAGACACAAATAAGTCTGCCAAACTGGGACCCTAGGCCATAGCTAACTATGGCGCTGTAATCACAACCACACTAGCTACCATCAACCTTAAATACACCAACATATAAACACCGACTTCAGAAATGTATAATCAAGCAGTAGGTGTTCAAGTTACGTCATTCATTATTAAAAACAATTCCCCTAATTATTATTTATCTATGCCCACATTGGAGCACTAAAATTAAACCTTATAACAACAACGTCTTCAGAAGACAAGTAAATTCAACTTTTAACATTTGACAACCGCCCCGGAGGTTCTGGGTTCGAATCCCGGCTCTGCCACGAAATTTGAAAAGTGGTACGAGGACTGGAACGGGGTCTACTCAGCCTCAGGTGGCCCAAATGAGTAGAGGGGGTTCGATTCCCACCTCAGCCATCCTCGAAGTGGTTTTCCGTGGTTTCCCTCTTCGTTTTCGGGCAAATGCCGGGATGATACCTCCCGTAAGGCCACGGCCTCCTCATTGCCACTTATTTGCCAAACCCTCCCACTGTTCCCATCCCTTCGTCAGGCCCCTGTTCGCTTTGCAGGTGAGGCCACCTGGGCGTCGAGTTGTATCCCCGACCCATAGTCTCTAGCTCGAGGACACTGCCCTCAGTGGCGGTAGAGGTGGGATCCCTCGCTTAGTCCGTGGGAAAAATCCGATCCTGGAGGGTGAAATGACAGCAAAAGAAATAAAAATAAAAATTGACAACTTCTTTCTTTCCCAAAACTTCTTCATTGTGGATGATCGTGTGGCCCGTCTTTCTGCAGATATTGCTTACGCTATGAAATTTTGAGTTTTAGACTTGTGTATTTGTTATTCAGAATTCATTACTCTTCTCTAATTTCAATTGTATGCCTCTCACCAAGGCGGACTTGGTTCGATTCCCGGTCAATGCATGTGAGATTTTCGAAGCGAAATGCCATGTCCTGTGGTTCGGATTCCACGTAAAAAGGAGGTCCCGTGGCTCATGATCGCGAGATTAACGGTCACGTTAAACTACAAGCTTTTTTCTAATTTCAATTTGATGCTTAGTTGGTTTCAATTCATCTAAATCCACTTGTATTTCTTTCAACCATGTGCTTTTTGTTTTACTGTTCCAAAAGAAATCAAAAAGTTGTTTTAGGAGTCCAGTATGTGGTAAATGGGAAATGTGTCCAAAATATGCAATTCTTCGTGTTCGCATCGTATAAATGATCGATTCACTTTCCCTGTAAAGTACTGAATTAGGCATAAGTCTCCACTGGCCGTCAATTTGGTGTTTTTTTTAAATTAATAACTAGCAACCCATCCCGGCTTCGTCCGGGATCAGTTATGAATGCATTACGTGATAAGCGCTTTTTTTTTTCGATGTCAATGAACTACGTACGACCTATATCCGTTTTATGTCTCGGCGTGATGGGTTAAAATCACTGACTGGACTATTAATTATATTATCATGGAGATGCATCTGCAACGAATTCTTGTCAGACGTAATTTAAGAATGGCGAGGTGCATGAAACACAAATCCCCCTTCCGTCCAATCGTAACTTGACTGTGTATTTTGCGGAACGAAACGTTCACAGGCGAAATGAAGAAAAGCCGAGTTGCACTTCCAGCTTTGCCTGGTTTGCCACTCTTCACGAGCT
This sequence comes from Meconema thalassinum, assembly GCA_946902985.2. Taxonomy (NCBI): domain Eukaryota; kingdom Metazoa; phylum Arthropoda; class Insecta; order Orthoptera; family Tettigoniidae; genus Meconema; species Meconema thalassinum. Next base: position 793,901,227 of record OX336390.1, read on the forward strand.
GACTTGCAATTTGGTTGTAAAAGCACTTATAGTGGGCCATGTATTGTAGATAGAGATATGCTCTCGCGGACTTCTTTGTAGAGCTTTTCATGCTGAGCAATTCGTATTGATATTGTTAATGGTTTGACCAGCGTAAGCTTGAAAAGCGCACGGACGTCAGGTTTTTTTCTTTTACTTTTTCACTGAAATCGTTACTGCTTGGCTTCCTTCCATCATAAATAAATTATTTTCTACAGAAACCGTAGATATCCTTTACAGAATGGTGAAAACGGCATCACAATCCATCCAGTGGTTCTCGAGATTACCCGTGACATCCAAGAACCGGGGACTTTGTTTCATATTAAGTAGAGTTTGTCCGAAGAATTGTTCTATACCCCTAATAAAACAAAACCAATTAAAGAAACTCAACTACGGGGCAAAAGGAGCACCAGGTCCCTTCTTTTCCTAAGGCATCGTTCATGGTGTCTCATGCCTGAGGTTGCGATTATTAGAATAAAAATTCCTTGGTAGAGCCAGGAATCAAATCCGGACTTCCGGGGTGACAGCCAAGAACGCTAGCCGCTATACACTGTATGAGCTGATGGTTGACAACAGCTGCAGTTTGTTTCTTGGGCGAGACATGGTATGGCCAGGTGCATTCTCGAGCAGCTACAGCGTGATGAAATCAGCAATATATAAATTGCAGCGATGGCTAAAGCGATGTAGAAATAAATTGGTGTCATGTAGCAGAAAATTGGACTCGTGCTCACTGACCGCTGGAATATGAATATACTGTAGGAGCGTGTTGTAATCAACACGGTATGAAATGAGTTAATTAGTGGGCTTGTATAGGCTGACACGGAATTGGGAAAAGGACCTTTCCTGAAAAAAAAATAAAAAATAATAATAAGCAGGTGCACCATCTCACCGCCTGGGCCCAAAGATTAAGGGTATTGACTTAGATTGTCTAGCGTTTGCTGATGATTTAGCACTAATTGCCAAAAACGTCGCTGATGCACAGAAACAGCTTGTTATACTGGAGGAGCAAGCAGCCAAAATAGGACTAAAAATCTCCTATGAAAAAACTAAATTTATGACAAATATTAAGAATGGTCCACCTGAAATTGTCATTGGTATCAATAAGATTGCAAGAGTGAAAGAATTTAAATACTTAGGTGAATGGATCACTGAAAATGGCAATGAAAATAAATCTTTAGCATCACGAATTCAGAAAATGGAAATTGCTTTTCAACACACAAACAATGTTTATAACAAAAAAAAGCTTGTCCTGGAACAACGAAATTCGTCATTACTGTACAGTGATTAAACCTGAAGCTCTATATGCTTCAGAAACACTCAGTTTACATCGTAAGACCTTAAAGGAAATATTAGAGATTAAAGAAAGGAAAATCATGAGGAAAATCTTAGGGCCCAGAATTGTAAATGGCATACACTACCCCAAACCCAACTCTGAAATTTATAAAAGAGTTTCTAAATTAACTGATACAATGAGATTGCGACGAATTCAGTTTCTATGCCATTTGGAAAGAATGAATCCTACCAGACTCACTTATCGAATCCACAAATTTCTGCAAATCAAACGCACAAGACCAAAATGGTATAAACAAGTAGAGAAAGACCTTAATGAACTGGGTTCACCAAATTTACAAGATAGAAATATGATCCGGAAAATTGTTCACACAAGGGGATTTGAGGAAGATGAGAGGAAACCACAGCGACGTACCTGGTCGGAGGAACAGAAATTACAGCAATCAGTGAAAATGAAGAACTATTGGGCAAGGAGGAAAGCTCAGAAAATGTTGACTCCGCGTGGTCCTAAGTGACCCATTCGCGAATAATAATAATAACAATAATGAAAATAATAATAATAATAATAATAATAATAATAATAATAATAATAATGAAATGGAATATATTGTCAGTATGAAAAAATCTCTCACACTTTTCGGAAAAGACAACTGAAATTTTCGGACACATTATAAGATTGAATAATAACAGACTAACTAAAAGAATTCTCAACCTGGTCCTTTCATTAAAAAACAAGAACAGCTGGGTTCGTGAAATTAAAACAGATCTCCAGGAAATCAACATCTCAGAAGACAGTGTACGGGACAGATGTAAATTCAGAACCAAAATCGACAATCACCAAGTTGAAGAAAAGCCTAACACCATAGCCACTATAACTTGGACGGAAGAACAAAGGAAGAAGCTCAGTGAGAGGATGAAGAGATTTTGGTAAGAAAAGAAGGCCAACACATCAGCTAAGCAGGTTCAACCGTGCTCTTGAGTAGGGCATAACGATGTAATAATAATAATAATAATAATATATACAACAACGAGGAGAGTATAGAAGACGACACAACGATGAACTTCATCTACATGTGGAGAAAATAACGGACACCATTCGCAAAAGAAGATTCTCCTGTTATGGCCATTTAACACAAATGAACTCTGGAAGATTGTCCAATCGAATCTGTGCCTACTTAGTGGGAAAAGAAACCAAAGAGATCTGGTTTACAGAGGTGGAAAAATACCTACAAGAACTAGGGATATCACATGAGGACATCTTGGAACGTGACTCTTTGAAGAAGAAACTTGGGTAACTTTCAGCCAAAACCTATATTGAAAACCGGCAAAAAGTGGACCGAAGAACGAAAGGAAGCTCACCGAAGAGAATGCGCGAATACTGGGCCAATGTGAAAGAACGAGGGAAAAGGCAGTTGAAATAACGTTGTCCATAGAAGACCGAAACGATTATTTTAAAAAAAATCTACAACAAGAAGTGCATCTCCTGGAATATCAAAATAAGGCATTATAACACTGTCGTAAAAGCAGAATGTCTCTCGATGAACTATAGCCTCGAAAAACTAGAATTCCTAGAAAGAAGAATTCTAACAAAAATCATGGGTGCAGTTCAGACTGAAGACGGATGGAAACTGCGAAGCAAAGAGAAGTCTACCAGAACGTGGAAAGAATCTCAGAGACTGTGCGGAAGAGGAGGCTGACATTCTTCGGACATCTATACAGAATGCACAAACATAGATTGGTTGGTTGGTTTCTTAGTTTAGGGGCTGGGACAACGCGGTCATGTAGCCCCGTGTACTTTGGGTGTGTGTAGAATCTGTCTGATATCCGGTGTTAATTGTGATGACTGTATTAGTGTGTATTATCTGTTTTCAATTAAAGTGAGGACTGTAGACTTTTAATTTCATATAGTTTCTACTTTTGCCGCCAAACGCCACCGTCAACGACTACTAGTTCAAAACTTAGCTACCAGACGCCCCCGCAGTCGGCTCTTGGCAACAAACGTAGGAACCTAAGAGCGTTGTTTACTTTCTTAACCTATACAATTTAGCTTCACACAGGTGTAATTAGTGGAAGGTTCTTTAACATGCCATACATCTATGACATGGGACCGCCAGCTTTACTTCCCCCCTCCCCCCCCCCCCCCCGGAAGGAAGGCATACGGAGGAATTTTTAACGCTCTTAAAAAAACTGACGACTTCGGCCGGATTTGAACCCGCGATCTTGGGCATAGAAGCTCAGCTGCTACCTACTACGCCACCGAAGCCACCAAAACATAGATTAACCAAACAAATATTCGACTATCTCTGGAAAATGAAGACCACTCCAACGTGGACTAAGGAAGTTAGGAAAGATTTAGAATAGTTGAACATCACAGAGTCTCAAATGCTAGAAATAAGTGAATTTAATATACAGTATAATAATAACCCCTGGCACTACAGCCCGTAAAGGGCCTAGGCCTACCAAGCGACCGCTGCCCAGCAATTTGGCCTGCAGATATTGGGGTGACACGTGATCAGAGCATCGTGTCCCCTCGGCCATTAATCTTGGTTTTCGTGATCGGGGCGCTGCCTCACTGTCAGACAGCTACTCAATTGTCCTCACGAGGCTGAGTGCACCCCGTTCCAGCCCTCACGTCAGTATCTAAAATCCCTGACGGAGCCGGGAATCAAACCAGGGGCCTCCGGGTGAGAGGCAGGCGCGCTACCCCAACACCACGGGGCCGGCAAGCGAATTTAAGAGTAAAGTTTTTTTTTTTTTTTTTTTTTGTCGTGTAGCCTCCTGAGAGGCCGAGTGCAGGTCTTTCTAGTCGACGCCCGTGGGTGACCTGCGCGTCGGGATGAGAGATGAAATGGATGAAGATGAATGAAACTGGGCAAGGATGTGGAAGGAAGCGGCCGTGGCCTGTCAGAAGGTACTGTCCCAGCATTTGCCTGATGTTGAAAATGGGAAACCACGGAAAACCATTTCAAGTGAAAAATCTGGAAGGGTTTCAAGATGAAGGAAGACCCAAGAGAAGTGACGAACATGAACAGGAGATCAAAGGAAACATTCCAGTGAACGCATGAAGGATGCTGAGCTTCTATACCCAAAGTTGCGGGTTCAAACCCGGCCGAAGTCGTCGGATTTTTTTACGAGCGTTAAAAATCCCTCAGTATGCCTTCCTTCGTAGGGGAAGTAAAGCCGGCGGTCCCATGTCATAGATTTATGGCATGTTAAAGAACCTTCCACTAATTACACCTGTGTGAAGCTAAATTAGGTTAGGTTAAACATTTGACACACGCTCTTAGGTTTCGACGTTCGTCGCCGGGAGTCGACTGCAGTGGCGTCTGGTAACCAGGTTCTGAACTAGTAGTCGCTGACGGTGGCGTTTGGTGGCAAAAGTAGGAACTACTTATGAAAATTAAAATGGCTGCAGTCCTTACTTGAATTGAAAACAGATACACACACTAATACAGTCATCACAACTAACACCGGTTATCAGACAGATTCTACACACACCCAAAGTACACGGAGCTACATGACCGCGTTGTCGCAGCCCCTAAACTGAGGAACCAACCAACCAACGCATGAAGGAATATTGGAGACAGAGGGAACTCCAGGCAAAGGAAAAGAAAAACAAATAAAGTTGTTGCGTGATTTTAAGTGGTCAATTCGCTTGAAAAAAGAAAAATATTAAATATAAAAGACGTAAGCTGTCGGTTATTTTCGAGCACGCTGAAGTCCTCTGTATAGCCTAATCTCACTTGCAAAGCTGCACAGCAGTAGAAATGAGGACCAGAGAGTCGCGACCGGCTCGAGGCACACTCTTCCTACCTCCATTACCGTATTACAGTGGCGGGCATCAATTAAAAACAGTAGCAATTGACCAGTCAATTAAAATTACTTAAAAATAGTTTTTTAAAATTCGCTTATCCTCCCAGTTCGGCTTCACCCACGGACTCTGCGTGGGATCATTCCTTTACCGTCGCAGGAAGGATGCCTTGGAGATGAACACACATTGACTGCAGATACAACTGGGGATGGTGACAGGCCTATCGCCCAGGCGACCGCTAACTTGGGTCTAATTAAGGGAGAGTGAGAGAAGGGATTTTAGGAATGAAATCGCCCGTGGACCTGTTGAAAGTAACTGTCCCGGCATTTGCCTAGTGGTGAAAAAGGGAACCCACGAAAACCCACGAAAGCTGAGGTGGGATTCGAACCCACGCTTTTCTGATGCCAGCGAGGCCAAGTTCATGAAGAGTAAGAGTTTTACCTCTTATTAAGTGGTTCATGATACAGTAAAAGAGTGGTTTCACTATCAACCAGCGTCCTTCTTCGCGGAAGGTGTAGGCACACTTGTTCAGCATAGGGTCAGTTAGCATCAAGATACTGTATTACGAGCTGGCAACGCTGGCATCAACACCTGCTCTTGACTAGATCCTGTAACAGTTCTGTATCACTGGCCCAGACAGTATTTCAACGTACGGTATTCTGACAGTATGAGGGCATATTGTCTCGAATCGGGCACCAGACGACTGACATCAATACATATTCTTCGGCCGTATGTCTCTTTCGTGACTCGTAAATTTTCTCTGTAAGCTCTACAGACTTGACCTAGCTATTATTTACTCCTGGCTCATAGCAGTGGCGTACCAAGGCTACTTGGCGCCCGGGGCTAACTAGATGGTAGTCGCCCCCTAACACTAAAAGGTTCAAGGATCAATGAATTTAATTTAAACCAGTTTAATGTTAATAAATATTTATTTTTAATAAGTAGAATGTCACTTTAACACATTATAAAAAGAAAAAAATGAATAAAATAAAACTGTAAGTATTGTTGTGTTGTTGTTTGAGTCTTCAGTCTTTTGACTGGTTTGATGCAGCCCTCCATGCCTCCCTGTCCTGAGCTAATCGTTTCATCTCTACATAGTTACCACACCCTACATCCGAGGCAATCTGTTTAACATATTCTAACCTTGTTCTACCCCTACAGTTCTTGTCCTCGACCCTTCCTTCCATAACTAAGCTTGCCATTCCTGGGTGTCTTAGTATGTGTCCTAAAAACCTATCTCTTCTCTTCATTAGCTTCAAGATGGCGTCAGTAACAAATTTTAAATCCTTATTGTTTTAAATCTCACGTACCCTATTCAAGCGATTGAAGAGAGAATTCGTATGTTACGTTATTATAATATTCATAATCTAATGTCACTAAATTCTGTAGTTTACTTTTAGTAAATCATAGAGGCGTTGGATTTGACGTTTCTTAAATTAAACTCCTGTGGCGCGTTACAGAAAGATGCCATCTCGCGGGAGGAGTCTTATTCACCGATACTGAAAGTTATATATTCTAGCACATAATTTCTCATCGCAATGGTGTTGGTGGAGACATAGGTCGTGTCTGTCTGTTAGGTAGTCAACCCGAAGGCTGGTTGGATCCTCAAAAAGCACCGCCGTTAGGTTATGTGGGTATATACCCACAAAAACCCAAAGCAGCGCTATATTGAGGCGTACTAGGCAAGATGAGGAGTGAGGTAGTTTGCCATTGCTTTCCTCACTGAGTCAGAACTGCAGTACTAACCCTATGAGTAGAACCTTTCACAGCATCCACAGGCACTGACTGAGCCCTGGATGTCATTACTAAGCACCACCCATCATACCTCAGTAGCTTCCATATAATCACAGCCATGAGTGAGACTGAGACCTCGGTGCAAAGGTCGTGTATCAAGAGCTATTTAGTATACACCACATGGAAACTACTTAATAGCCGGGGGAGTTTATAATGGAAAAAGCCAGCAGGATATATGAAAATAGGCTAGTTAGTTCTTCACGAAACTATTTGTTTTGGTATGTCATAAGGACAAAATATGTTACTTTGTCTTTTTTTACGAACTAGTTTGAAACATGTTCTATTCCAATAAAATGATGTAATTATAAAATTGGCTTCTAGTTTGTAAATTCTAAGAATTTTTGGTAGATTTTCAACTAAATATTAATTTGCTCTAGGCATTGTATTAGATTATATAATAAGAAAATAATAATAATAATAATTTTATTAATGCAGCCAATGGCCCTGTATTTTTCTTTTCTGGACGGGTCAGGGAAGGGATATTGGAAGGAAATTGGCCGTGGACCTCTTGAAAGGAACCGTCTCGGCATTTGCCTGGTAGTGAAAATGGGAAACCAAGAAAACCATTTTCAAGACGGCCGAGGTGGGATTCGAACCCACGCTCTCCTGATGCCAGCGAGACACGAAGTAACGCGTTAGCGCTCTCCTGTTTTATATATTGTACATTGTTATAGGCTACGATTGTAAGATATGCACCAACTTACTGATGCACTGTATAAACAAAAATGACTGACATTTGTAATAATAGAAGAGTTGGTACCACTCACGGCTTTATTAGAATGCTCTTTTATAATGTAAACTTTCGAACAGACGCGCTTTGTAAAACCTCAGTGGTGTTCAGGTGGTTTTACCCGCATAAAGCAGTGGTTTTGTTTGGTTCGGGAAAAATCAAGCCAACCTTGCTTAACATCCTAGTCTGAGTAAGTGCTATCCCCGTATATTATAATTTGACAATACACCATTATAAGTTTAATTGCCAGGACTGCCAGATGTTTGTGTTTGCGCAATGCTGTCCAATAAATGCAGTACTGCTAGTGACAGCTGTAGTTTGCAGATAAAGACCTGTTGACTAGGGTGGTTAATGAGCACCAGATCAATATCTGGAACAGGTGGTTCATTGGCGGAATAAAGAATTGGACTTGATGTTACTCCACTGCAAAATCAACTCACGTTTGAACTTTTTTTAATTTTATCCAGCACTTCCAGCTAAACAAAAAGCAAGACGCTAGACCTTGTGAGAACTGTGACGCGTGGAGCCCGTATAACAGTAAAGCCGGGTGGGTGGTATATACACATGGGGAACTCACAAGTAGCCTAATAATAATGTTACTGGTTTTACGTCCCTTTTAATTACTGAGGCTTTTAGAGACGCAGGGTTACCGGAATTTTGGACCAAAGGGGATCTTTAACGTTCCAATAAATATACTGACACAGCTCCCTCGCATTTGCGCTCCTTCAACTGCGAACTGATTGCGATAAGATTCGATCCTACAACTTTGGGCACAGAGGGTGAGAAGTTTACCACTGCACGAGCCAGCCAGCTCCACAAGTAACGGATCGTAACAAATAAGCACTCAAAGGAAAGAGAATTACCCGCTGCAGTGACGAATTGCACTCTGATATCATAAGTATCGACGTTTGAAACATGAGATCAAACAAATACCCTCCAGACCCCCCAGCTCATCCCAGCACCCCCCCCCCCCCCCCCCCCTTCTATAAAAAGCTGAATTTACGCATACACTGTTAGTCCCCTTAAAACAACACTCAGCATCATGGAGCGTGCACAATTGAAGACCCCAGGGGACGAACGTGGTAAGTCATCCCCCCCCCCCCCAAAAAAAATGAGGTTATGGTGCATTCTGGTGGCCAGCCATCGTTACTATAGATACGTTGAAATTAATTTCAAATAAAACGGAGTGTCACCGAGATATAGAGGTTTTATTTTTAGTGGAATCGGAAGGAACGTCCCATATCCTCTCACTTTTTCATAATTTAACTGTAGTTTTTATTTGTTTTCCTTTATAAGAAATAAATTTGGCAAAAAAAACTTGCTTAGGCCTACCCTCAATATGGGTGTTTTAAGTATTTCTCTTTAGTGTTGAAAGTTTAAATTTGCTCTCCTGAAAAATTTACAGAAGTTGACTTAACCCGTTTTTCCCGTGGAATCTTCAATTGTTTATCGCTGCCCCACTTAGGATGTACGATTCGTTTCCAGTCTCGAAGAAAGTTGTTTTCATCAGACCGCAACGGGATGATACAGTGGGTAACGGTTGAGAGATTGCTTTGTGTCTCAAAATATGATGTGCCAACAGGAGGCACAGCTAACAACTGGAGCATAGATCTTTTGTGTTATATAAACGGGAGCAAGGTTCTTTTGCGTATTATCAAATTCTTTGCCACACTGGAGCAAGGTTCTTTTGCGTATTATCAAATTCTTTGCCCGCATAACTTGTTCCCCATACCTTCAAAAGATAGCCTCCACGCTGTCGCCCCGGAGGTTCCGGGTTTGATTCCTGCCTCTGCCAAGAATTTTTTCATTCTGGTCTGAAGGCTGGAACTGAGAAGAGGATTGTTCGATTCCCACTTCAGCCATCCTGGAAGTAGTTTTCCATTGTTTCCCCACTTCTACTCCATCTTGAAGGAAATAGGAGAAAAATTTAAACTGGGAGTGAAGATTCAAGGAGAAATAATTTGAACTCTGAGATTTGCCGACGACATCATCATATTGTCTGACACGCCTGAGGATTTGAATGAGTTTTTTAATGGTATGGACTCCGTCTTGAGGAAAGAATTCATGATGAAAATTAATAACTGTAAAACAAAAATATTGGAATGCGGCCGAAATAAATCAGAAACCTCTATGGACATCAAATTGGCAGGTGGAAAACTAAAGGAAGTAGGAGACTTCTATTACGTAGGAAGCAAAATAACCAGTGATGGACGAAGCAAAGAGGATATAAAAAGTAGGTTAGCTCAGGCAAGGAAAGCATTTCTACAGAAAAGGAATCTGTTGACATCGAATATAGATTTAGGTATTAGGAAGTCATTTTTGAAAGCCTTTGTCTGGAGCGTGGCGCTCTACGGAAGTGAAACTTGGTTTGCATCCTCCTGCAGTAGGATTGCACTGATCCCTACAAGAGATGGGTCAGTTTCCATTATGAAGTTTCTAGTGTAGTCCGGATATTCTAGAGTGATACGGACTATTGGTGCAGCAGAAAAGAGGATAATTGAAGCGTTTGAAAGGTGGTGTTACAGAAGAATGATGAAGATCAGATGGGTAGATAGGGTTCAAACGAAGAGGTATTAAGGCTCGTGGGAGAGGAGAGATATTTCTGGCGACTGCTAATGAAGAGAAGAGATAGGTTGGTAGGACATATACTATGACACCCAGGAATAGCAAGCTTAGTTATGGAAGGAAGGGTCGAGGACAAGAACTGTAGGGGTAGACCAAGGTTAGAATATGTTAAACAGATTGCCTCGGATGTAGGGTGTGGTAGCTATGTAGAGATGAAACGATTAGCTCAGGACAGGGAGGCATGGAAAGCTGCATCAAACCAGTCAAAAGACTGAAGACTCAAACAACAACAACAACAACTCCAGGCAAATGCTGGGATAGTTCCTAACTTAGGCTATCCCCAACGTACTAATAGGTTACACACACTAGTACAACCATAAAAACAAGTACTGTAGTTCCGTGAAGAACTATACAGCCTATTTTCATATACCCTACATATGTTAACTGCCACTATCAACATTCAAAATTTCAGTTTGATTGCTGTAATAGATTCGTAGATATTGAGAACCGACTATATATTTCGGATGGTCGCCATGTTGGATTTTATATATGTAGGTCCTAGAGTTATGTACTGTTATATGAAGATTATTGTGTACGTGTAGCATTCAAACTTCAATCGCATAATTAGGACACAAGAAGTAACAAGGAGATTTTAAATTTCGCACAGCTGCCATCTTGTGTTTATGGAAACAATTGAAATAAATTAGGTGCCAGTGGATTAACATTCACATCAGGATTTACTGTACCAAGTTTCACTGCACTCGGATGGTTAAATTGCGAGAAACGTCCATGTGAATATTTATACTTCGCGTCGCCGCCATGTTGGATTTGTGATCACCAGGTTATTTAAAGTCCTATAGGTGAACTTAAGTTCATAGCCCCTATGAACATAAAAAAAATCAGTTTGATTGCTGTAATAGATTCGTAGATATTCAGAGCCGTCTAAATATTTCGGATGCTCGCCATTTTGGATTGTTAAATGTATAGGCCATAGAGTCATGTACCATTAAAGGAAAGTTATTGCGTAGATTCATTATTCAAACTTTCACTTCGATCGCATGATTACGACATAAGAAATAAAAACTTAATTTTAAAATTCGCACAGCCGCCATCTTGAGGTTATGTAAACAGTTGAACTAAATTAGATACCAGTGCATTACAATGTGTATAAACATTTCCTGTACCAGATTTCATTGCGTTTGGAACATTAAATCGCGAGAAAGGTCTATTTAAAATTTTCAAATTCTCTTGGCCACCATGTTCGTTTTGTAGTTAAACGGATTTTGAAAGTCTTATAGATGAACTTCCAGTAGTGCCCTTTATCTCCGTACAACATTTCAGGGTGATACCGCTAATAGTTCCAGAGATATAGAATGCCGGTGAAAGACTTTGCACATCCGCCATCTTGTGGTTATGTACACAATTGAACGAAGTTAGATGTCGGTGCATTACAATGTGTATAAACATATACTGTACCAATTTTTATTGCGTTTGGTTGGTTAAATCGCGAGAAGCGTCTAATTAAAAGTCGCAAATTTGCGTGGCCGCCATGTTGGTTTTGTAGTTACCAGTCTTTCAAAAGTCACATAGGTGAACTTCTAGTAGTTCTCTTTATCACCGTAATAAATTCCTGGGTGATATCGGGAATAGTTTAGGAGATATTGAATGCTCGTGAAATATTTAGCACAGCCGCCATGTTGGAATGGTGAGACGTAACAAAATTTGAAGAGCACGGTCGGGGTCGCCCGGAATAGTGCTATCAACTTACCGAGTTTCATTGAAATCGCTCCAGCCGTTTAGAATTTATTAGGGGACACACACACACACCTCACACACACACACACACACACACGCACACACACACACACACACGGACAAAAGGTGATCTCATAAGCCTATTTTTTCAAAATTGAAAATAGGCTAATAACACAGGTATTCCACACACACCCAAATACACGGGGATATATGACACGATGTCGCAGTCTCTAAAATAACAAAAACAAAAAAGACCCAGAGTTCTAGGAGCTGCCACTCACAGGTTTTTTTTTCCACACTCACTCCAAACAAATGCTGGGATGGTACCTTGTTCCAAGTTCTGGGGCATCTACCAGGTACCGTAATCCACGACACTCCAAGTCGTACGATGTCAGCTCGTAAAAGATCTCTCTTATCAAATTTGGTGATTACAAGACAACATTTATTAAATGTCACCCAGTAGATTTGTGGTTTTCACTGCCAGATGGTGGTGAACACAACTTAAAAATTAGAGAGTAGATCACCTACACGACCCCAACTCAAAGGATCTACACCACGGTAGGTGAGGTCATACGATTATTATTGATAATATGTCAGGCTCCATGGTTAATTGGTTAGCGCGCTAGGTTTTGGCCCGAAGGTTCCCGGGTTCGATTCCCGACTGGGCCATCAGGGATTTTAATCTCCTGGGGTTAATTCCCGTGGCCCGGGGCCTGGGTGTATGTGACGTCGTCATCATCACTTCATCCTCATTACGATGCGCAGGTCGCCCACGGGCGTCAACTAGAAAGACCTGCACTGGGCTTAACAGGAAAAAGAAATTATTACTATTTATGCATTTATTATTGTTATTAGTGCATCCTCAAATACCAACCCACTGGGCCAGGATTCAATCATACAAGCTTGGACCCAGCAGGCGTAAACGTTACCGCAGGCTACCGCTGCACCACGCAGCCAGTTCACAAGTAACTGACCGTAACAAATGAGCATCAGCATGCAATTGTGACGAATTGCACCCTGTTTTCATAAATATCAACAATTTGTTCAAAAAGTACGATTAAACAAATAAACAAGACGATAGCCCCTGCCAGGATTGTGTCACGTCAAGCCCAAGACCATAGCCCCTGCCAGGATTGTGTCACGTCAAGCCCAAGACCATACATAGCCCCTGCCAGGATTGTGTCACGTCAAGCCCAAGACCATAGCCCCTGCCAGGATTGTGTCACGTCAAGCCCAAGACCATAGCCCCTGCCAGGATTGTTTCACGTCAAGCCCAAGACCATAGCCCCTGCCAGGATTGTGTCACGTCAAGCCCAAGACCATAGCCCCTGCCAGGATTGTGTCACGTCAAGCCCAAGACCATAGCCCCTGCCAGGATTGTGTCACGTCAAGCCCAAGACCATAGCCCCTGCCAGGATTGTGTCACGTCAAGCCCAAGACCATAGCCCCTGCCAGGATTGTGTCACGTCAAGCCCAAGACCATAGCCCCTGCCAGGATTGTGTCACGTCAAGCCCAAGACCATAACCCCTGCCAGGATTGTGTCACGTCAAGCCCAAGACCATAGCCCCTGCCAGGATTGTGTCACGTCAAGCCCAAGACCATAGCCCCTGCCAGGATTGTGTCACGTCAAGCCCAAGACCATAGCCCCTGCCAGGATTGTGTCACGTCAAGCCCAAGACCATAGCCCCTGCCAGGATTGTGTCACGTCAAGCACAAGACCATAGCCCCTGCCAGGATTGTGTCACGTCAAGCCCAAGACCATAGCCCCTGCCAGGATTGTGTCACGTCAGGCCCAAGATCATAGACCCTGCCAGGATTGTGTCACGTCAAGCCCAAGACCATAGCCCCTGCCAGGATTGTGTCACGTCAAGCCCAAGACCATAGCCCCTGCTAGGATTGTGTCACGTCAAGCCCAAGACCATAGCCCCTGCCAGGATTGTGACACGTCAAGCCCAAGACCATAGCCCCTGCCAGGATTGTGTCACGTCAAGCCCAAGACCATAGCCCCTGCCAGGATTGTGTCATGTCAAGCCCAAGTCCATAGCCCCTGCCAGGATTGTGTCACGTCAAGCCCAAGACCATAGCCCCTGCCAGGATTGTGTCACGTCAAGCCCAAGACCATAGCCCCTGCCAGGATTGTGTCACGTCAAGCCCAAGACCATAACCCCTGCCAGGATTGTGTCACGTCAAGCCCAAGACCATAGCCCCTGCCAGGATTGTGTCACGTCAAGCCCAAGACCATAGCCCCTGCCAGGATTGTGTCACGTCAAGCCCAAGACCATAGCCCCTGCCAGGATTGTGTCACGTCAAGCCCAAGACCATAGCCCCTGCTAGGATTGTGTCACGTCAAGCCCAAGACCATAGCCCCTGCTAGGATTGTGTCACGTCAAGCCCACATACCAATAAAGCCGGGTGGGTGATTTATACACACAAAAAGTACAGTACTAACAAAAGATGCAACACTTGTAGAAGTGTAATTGACTACCGGATACATATTAGTTAAAAATCCGACTCACTAAAAAGTTCAATTAAAAACGTCTGCAGTTAATAACTGTATGTATGTATGTCTACCCCTTATTATTCCCGTTTTCCAACGGGGTCGGGGATGAGATGCGATGGAAGTCTTTGTGGCGATGGTTTTTACGGTCAGATGCCCTTCCTGACGCCAACCTCATGAGAGGAGTTAATGAGAGATGAAATGAATGATGGTGAATGAAACTGGGCAAGGATGTGGAAGGAAGCGGCCGTGGCCTGTCAGAAGGTACGGTCCCAGCATTTGCCAGGAGTTGAAAATGGGAAACCACGGAAAACCATTTCAAGGACGGGCGACGGTGGGGCTCGAACCCACGCGTCTACCGAGTCAGCTGAGAGCTTGGCCCCATGACCTAATGCTGCGCTTTAGCCAGCGTAGCCACTACTGTCGGTCTGCAGTTAATAACTGTAAATACTGTTATACGTAAGTGTTATATACTGAACCTAAATTAAGCCAAAATGAGCATGATCTGATGATGTTCGCTTGACAAACGAAACAGTCTAATTAAGATAATTAAGTGTATAATAGTCGCCTCCGTAGCGTAGCGGTCAGCGTGGTTAGCTGCCGCCCCGGAGGTCCTGGGTTCGATTCCCGGCTCTGCCACGAAATTTTAAAAGTGGTATGACGACTGGAACGGGGTCTACTCAGCCTCGGGTGGTCCAAATGAGTAGCCATCCTAGAAGTGGTTTTCCGTGGTTTCCCACTTCGCCTTCGGACAAATGCCGGGATGGTACCTCCTGTAAGGCCACGGCCGCCTCTTTCCCTCTTCCTTGCCTATCCATCCTGACTATCCATTACCTTCCCACATGAGGCCCCTGTTCGCTTTGCAGGTGAGGCCGCCTGGGCGAGGTGCTAATCCCACCTCACCAGTCGTATCCACTCCGATTAAATGTTCCCAGCTCTAGGACACTGCCTGAAAGATGGCGGTAGGGGTACGTTCCCTCGCTCAGTCCGTGGGATCCACCACCCTGGAGGGTAAACTCGATTAAAAAAAGTGTATAATATATTTTATTTCAGACAGTAGGACATTTATTGTAACTCCCCGCCCAATATAATCGGGCATACTCGTGTTGACCGACTGAAAAGCTTCTACTGATATATTAGTTATAGACCTGTAAGAACATCTGCTGTAACATCACAACATTGACACTTGAATCAACACATATCGGTATACTTGGAAAACTTCCAGGAGTTTCGTTAGCTCCGTGGCAAGTATTACTACGGCAGAGCCAGAGTTGACAGATGTGCTCAACATGTTCCCGTTTTAATAAC
The DNA here is from genome assembly GCA_946902985.2 of Meconema thalassinum. Classification (NCBI taxonomy): domain Eukaryota; kingdom Metazoa; phylum Arthropoda; class Insecta; order Orthoptera; family Tettigoniidae; genus Meconema; species Meconema thalassinum. The sequence goes on from OX336390.1 coordinate 793,916,996, forward strand.
AGAAAAAAATATACTTCTGAGCAGACTGGACCAAGGATTCTCCTCTTGTTTCTCTACGTCTTTAATAAGAGATCTCCCTCCAATGATTAAGGCTTCCGAGGCAATAATGCTTCAGGTTTGATTACTGTGGCGTAATGTCTCAATTTTGCGTGAAAGGTTTATGGGGAGAAAGAAGAAAGGGACAGAAAAAAGAACATGACAATTGATTGTGTTTTAACGCTCTCCTTAAGGGGGAATTAACGATAATAATAATAATAATAATAATAATAATAATAATATGGAAAGAGTGGCGCAAAAATCTCGTGAACTTAAATTGCGGAAAGCATACGGAAAAATCGCAAATATTTACAACAAGAAATGCATGAGCATCAACACCAAAATTCAACACTACACGACTGTCATCAAACCTGAGACACTTTACGCCAGCGAGACACTAAACCTCAATTACAAAGGGGATCTTGAGAACATCAAGAAGGCTGAGAGAAAAATCATCCGTAAAATATTGGGCCCTAAACTCACAGATGATGGATATCGTCTGCAATCACACACAATCACAGAGAGATACTCTAACATCGAGTCAGATTTCCGCAAGCGACGACTGAGATTCTACGGCCACATTATGAGACTGAATGACGACCGGCTAACAAAGAGAATATTGACTTACTTACGAAAACTTAAAGTGACAACAGTCTGGGTTACCCAAGTCCAAATTGATCTCGAAAGTGCCAACATCATACCAATAGACATAGACGATCGAATGACATTCCGACATAAGATCCACAGTTGGGAAGTCACACATGAAGATCGACCAAGGAGACCAGGGAAAGGATGGACGGTGGAACGTCGAGTCCGACACAGTGAGATGATGAAGGAGTTCTGGAAGAACAAGAAGAACAGCACCAGAACATAATTTGCTTAATGTGATCCTTTGGGTCTAAACAATGTAAATAATAATAATAATAATAATAATAATAATAATAATAATAATGAATTATAATAATAATAATAATAATAACCTCTACAACAAGAAAAGTATCTCCATCAATGCCAAATTACGACACTATAATCCAGTAGTCTTACCAGAAGCCTTATAAGCTTCAGAAACGACAGCAATCAAGAGAAGATCAAAAATCAAACAACAAGAAATACAAGACAGAAAAATACTGAGAAAGATCTAAGGGCCAGTTGAGAAAGAGGGAATATGAATAAAGAGACCGACAATAGAACTATACAAACCGACAGAGACGCTTACAAACAACATCGGGATAAGGAGGGCAAACTTTTATGGACACATACGTAGGATGAAAGAAGACAGACTGACCAAGAAGATTTACAGTAGTTATGAATAGTACACTGATAACCAATTGGGTAAAAGAAACCGTGGAAGACATGAAGAAACTAAACATCTATGCAGAAGACATGGCAGACAGGAAAATATACAGAGAACAATCAGAAAACAGAAATTTCTGGAAACGCCCAAAGAGAAAAAGAAAACAAACAGGAAAGAGAAAGAGGAAGCATAGTGAATATATGAATGGTTTATGGGAAGAAAGAAGAAAGGGCCAGAAAAAAGAACATGACAATTGATTGTGTTTTAACGCTCTCCTTAAGGGAGAATTAACGAAATTGATCTCTACCAAATTTTGCAACACCATACCTTTTTGTGGAAAGAATCTTTTGACTGAACTACAAGGTCATCAGCCCAATAGTTTGCAGATAGCGGCCATGTATGTGTGCAAATCGATTCACCATATCAATTCAAACACAGTGAAACCGAATTGAATGAAATGTTGTACAGAGGTAGCACTAGCAAAGGGCACCTCATATTCATGTTTAATATCCGTATAACACGTTGTATTTCAACACAGCTACTACAACCAACATTCAATTATACTCCTTGAAAAGGACAAAGAGTTATATCAATACTCATGCATTTAGGAGAAAGTAGGCTATATGTCATTTATTGAACATCTTGTTTCTTCTGCCAAAACCTCTTCATCTGGGCACTAACAATTTTCCTCTGTTCTTCAATCCATGATTTCTTGGTCCTGGTATTCATTTTCAAAGGGAAATTATGTTTGTTGATTACTGTTCTGAACTGGAGTCATCTTGTATAGTTTCCTCTGCAATGCCAATTTCTTGAAGGTCTTTTTCTATTTCACTAATATAGCCAGTTGTTCTTGACTTTCATTGAGAGAGCAAGGTTGAGAATCCGTTTGGTGAGCCTGTCATTGTTCATTCTGAGAATGTGGCCGTAGAACATCAATTGACTTTTCCTGAAGATGTCAGTGATATTTTCATCATGCTGATAAAGCTCCTGACACTTCCGTTTCATCCAGATTCCTTCTGAGTTGACTGGACCAAGGATTTTCCTCAATAATTTCCTTTCTGGTTTCTCTACGTCTTTAATAAGTTGGTTGGTTGGTTCCTCAGTTTAGGGGCTGCAACAATGCGGTCATGTAGCCCCGTGTACTTTGGTTGTGTGTAGAATCTGACTGATAACCGGTGTTAATTGTGATGGCTGTATTAGTGTGTGTATCTGTTTTTTAATTCAAGTAAGGACTGCAACTTTGAATTTTTCAAATAGTTCCTACTTTTGCCGCCAAACGCCACCGTCAACGACTACTAGGCCTCGTTCAGAGCCTAGCTACTAAACGTCACCGCAGTCGGCTCTTGGCAACGAACGTAGGAACCTAAGAGCGTTGTTTACATTCTTACCCTATACAATTTAGCTTCACACAGGTGTAATTAGTGGAAGGTTCTTTAACATGCCATAAATCTATGACATGGGACCGCCGGCTTTACTTCCCCTCCGAAGAAAGGCATACTGAGGGATTTTAACGCTCTTAAAAAATCCGACGGCTTCAGCCGGGTTTGAACCCGCTTTCTTGGGCATAGAAGCTCAGCATGATACCAACTACGCCACCGAAGCTCTTTAATAAGAGATCTGCCTCCATTGATCAAGACTTCCGAGTCAATAATGCTTCAGGTTTGATTACTGTGGTGTAATGTCTCAGTTTTGCGTTCTTCGATATTGATTATTTGTTATATCTGTTCTGTAAATTTGAATTTCTCTCTTTCTTTGCCTCACGATTCAATCCTGATTACTTCTCCTAAATACTTGATTTTATTTACTTGATGAATTTTGCCAAATTTAGTCTTAAGAGGTATTCCATCTATTTGGATCCTCCCTTGTATTGCGATTTTAGCCTATTTTCATTTATGAAAAAAAAATAGGCTTATGAGATCACCTTTTGTCCGTGTGTGTGTGTGTCCCACCCCCTAATAAAATATAAGCGGCTGGAGCAATTTCAATGAAACTCGGTAAGTTCATAGCACTATTCCGGACGACCCCGACCGTGCCCTTCAAATTTTGTTACGTCTCACCAATCCAACATCGCGGCTGTGCGAAATATTTCACCAGCATTCAATATCTCCGAAACTACTCCCGATATCACCCTGGAATTTTGTACGGTGATAAAGGGAACTACTAGAAGTTCACCTATGTGACTTTTGAAAACCTGGTAACTACAAAACAAACATGGCGGCCAAGCGAAGATGCGAGTTTTAAATAGACGTTTCTCGCGATTTAACCAACCAAACGCAATGAAACTTGGTACAGCAAATGCTTATACACATTGTAATGCACTGGTATCTAATTTAGTTCAATTGTTTACATAACCTCAATATGGCGGCTGTGCGAAATATTTCACCGGCATTCTATATCTCTGACTATTACCGGTATCACCCTGAAATTATGTACGGAGATAAAGGGCACTACTGGACGTTCATCTATGAGACTTTCAAAAACCGGTTAACTACAAAACGAACATGGCGGCCAAGCAAAGTTTAAAGTTTTAAATAGACTTTTCTCGCGATTTAACCAACCAAACGCAATGAAACTTGGTACAGCAAATGCTTATACACATTGTAATGCACTGGTATCTAATTTAGTTCAATTGTTTACATAACCTCAAGATGGCGGCTGTGCGAATTTTAAAATTAAGTTTTTATTTCTTGTGTCGTAATCATGCGATCGAAGTGAAAGTTTCAATAATGAACCTACGCAATAATTTTTCTTTAATGGCACATGACACTATGGCCTATACATATAACAATCTAACATGGTGACCATCCGAAATATTTAGACGGCTCTGAATATCTACGAATCTATTACATCAATCAAACTATGAACATAAGTTCACCTATAGGACTTTCAATAACCTGGTGATCACAAATCTAACATGGCGTCGACGCGAAGTATAAATATTCACATGGACGTTTCTCGCAATTCAACCATCCGAGTGCAGTGAAACTTGGTACAGTAAATCCTTATACAAATGTTAATCCACTGGCATCTAATTTATTTCAATTGTTTCCATAACCACAAGATGGCAGCTGTACGAAATTTTAAAATCTTGTTTTTACTTCCTGTGTCCTAAACATGAGATTGAAGTTCGAATACCACACGTACACAATAATCTTCATGTAATAGTACATAAATAAAAATCCAACCTGGCGACCATCTGAAATATTTAGACGGTTCTCAATATCTACGAATCTATCACATCAAACTGAAATTTTGTTTGTTGATAGAGGCAATTAACATGAGTAGGATATATGAAAATAGGTTGTATAGTTCTTCACGGAACTACTTGTTAAATTTAAATGTTGTTGTTGCTGTCAGTGTCGTGTCTAATTAAGTCTCTTGTTTTCCTGTCTAATTTGAATTCTTCTAGAATATTGAATAATGATTGTCGGTCTATTGAGTCATAAGCTTTCCTGAAGTCGTCTAAAGTGAACTCTGTGTGCTTGGCTTTACGGATTTTCAAGATAGTTTTGAGATTGTTTATGTAAGGAAAATAGAATTTTCCTGAGATATCTATTAAGAGAGACTTGCAAACTATTAGTGATTTTGGAGGTATTCTTCCATGTCTCGCATCTGCACACATTCATATTCAGAGTTTGGTCGGTGTGAAGATCTCTCTTGCCCTCACGTAAATTGTTCTCTTGGACTGCGCAATCACATATGGCCGAGAGGCGTGTCCAATCGTAAGGAAAATAATGAAAAGGAAGATACGCAGTGCTGCGAATTCAGCGATGCTTATGGGCACGAGAAGTGCAACCATAATGAGCAGCCATGCTCCTTGCGTTCAGGCAGACTGGAGTGCTTCACTTCTTGTTGAATATGATGGCTCTTGACACGAATAAATAATTCAGAAGGCTTCAAATACGAGAAAACTTCAAAGAGAACTGAAGAAAGAAATGTAAAAGAGCGTTGTGAAGAGCTTCATTAAAACATTCTCGAATCGCACTTTAGTGAGGCTCTCTGCTTCTACTCCAAGTTTTACTGTAATTTAAAAGGCAGTACACAAGTTTGGGAACTTAACTATGCATTTCTAATGAGAGTACAGCCTGGTATACACCCTTAAGTGCTTATGACTGGAAAGCACTATCTCAAAGGATTCCTAAGCTGGATCCGTTTCTTCCAGCACAAGGGGCGCCCACGTTTTTCTTCAAATAAATGGTTCAAAAGTGTTTTGATCAACAGTTGAATGTCTTTGCTTGCTTTATCTATTACGAAAATGCCTTTGTCAACGTTAATCATGATATCCTTTTAAGTCAACTGAGTGAATAGTTTTGGTAGTAAGGATATGAATAAAATCGAAAAACTGCTCTGAAATCAAACAGCCCAGAGCAGGGTCAGTGATAAAATTATCGAAGAGATATAGATACTGAATTAATGGGTGTAAAAAGTCCCAGGTTGACCATCTAACTTAGTTCTCTCACTTCTGAGATGACTTTCTTTACATAAACAGTTTTCCTCTTTTCAAATCCTCCAATATTTTCCACCTATGTGTAACCGTATTGTTAGAATGCAGTTGGCCTTTCCTGTGCTGAATCTCAAAGTTGTACTGTTGAAGCCTCTCTAACCACCGCGCGAGTTGACCCTCGGGCTGCTTGAAGTTCAGGAGCCACCGCAGGGATGCATGGTCGGTCCTGATGAGAAATTCTTGCCCGTACAGGTACTTGTGGAAGTGTTCAATGGACTTCACGATGGCGAGCAGCTCCTTCCAGGTGACACAGTAGTTCCTTTCTGGCTTTGACAAGGCCTTGCTGAAGTAGGCCACTACTCTCTCCTCGCCGTCCACTACTTGCGACAGGATTCCCCCTATGCCAAAGTCGCTGGCATCGGTATCGACGATGAACCTTGTTCCAGGTCTGGGGTAGGCCAGAATAGGCGCGGTGCACAGAGCCTGCTTGAGTTGTTCGAAGGCACTGTGGCATTCTGCTGTCCACGTGAAGAGTTGGTCCTTCTCAGTCAGTCGATGTAAAGGTTTGGCGATGTCGGCGAATCCTTTCACGAAGCGACGGTAATAAGTGCAGAGTCCCAGGAAGCTTCGTAGTTGGGACTTGTCCTTCGGAACTGGCCACTCCCTCACAGCTGCGGCCTTCTCTGGGTCGGTGCGCACCCCCTCCTCGGAGACGATATGCCCAAGGTACTGGACCTGCTTCTGGAAGAGCTGACACTTCTTGGGGCTCAACTTCAGCTGGGCAGCCCGTAGCTTCATCAAGATCTCCTTCAGGTTGCTGTAGTGCTCCTCGAAGCTTCTCCCCAGAACGATGACGTCGTCTAGGTAGACCAGGCAGGTCTTCCAGTGTAGTCCCCTCAGAATGGACTCCATTAGCCTTTCGAAGGTCGCAGGGGCGTTGCACAGACCGAATGGCATGACGGTGAACTGCCAGAGCCCGCTGCCCACAGAGAACGCCGTTTTCTCGCGGTCCTTAGGGTGGACCTCCACCTGCCAGTAGCCACTCTTCAAATCCAAGGTGGAGAACCATCTTGATCCTGATATGGTGTCCAGCGTGTCGTCAATCCGGGGTAGAGGGTAGCTGTCCTTCTTCGTGACGTCATTCACCCGCCTGTAGTCCACGCAGAACCTGGTGGAACCGTCCTTCTTCTTCACTAGCACGACCGGAGAACTTCAAGGACTATGTGATGGCTCGATCACCCCTTGCTCCTTCATCTCTTCTACCATCCGGTCGACTTCGGCTTGCTTGGCGAGCGGGACACGTCAGAATGGGACCCTAATCGGTGCGCTGTCCCCAACGTCGATTCTGTGCTGGACCAAGCTTGTCCTACAGAAGTCTTCGCTCCCCACGGAGAAGACATCCTGGAATTCGCGTAGCAGGTACTGAAGTTGGCGTGATTGCTCCTCGTCTAAATGGTCCTGGGATCCTTGATACAGCTTCTGTAGTTCTTCTGGCAGGGCGCGTCTTCTTCGGTTGTCCGTCTGCAGGTGTCCGTCCGTCGTGTCTGTGATGCAGGCTCGCAGACTCCTAGGTTGGTGTCCCGGAGAACCGTAATATCGTAGTCGTTCAGGTTGGACAGGCGGACGTACGGCCGAGGCGTCGTGTTGATGAGGGTCTTGGCAACTAGCAATCCTTTTGTCTGGATGTCCTCATATTTTGACTCGATGACAGCCGCCACTCCCTCAGCAGTTCCGTCGACGATTACGGCGGCGCTGACCTCCGTCCTGGCAGGAACGATGACGTCCTCTCTCAGCCTTACTCGTCGTGCGGTGACGGCCTCATGTGCTGGTTGCAAAGCAAGTTCCTCACCTCCGAAGTGCAGAGTGTTGGTACTCAAGTCCAAGATGATGTTGTTCTGGTCCAGGAAGTCCAGTCCGATGATCACTTCGTTTGATACGTCAGCCACAAGCACTGGATGCTTCACCACCCGTCGACCAATGACGAGCTCCAGTGATTCTTCGCCATGTACCGGTGCGGTCTCTCCGGTCGCGGTTATTAGCTGGAGGTTCCTTTGTGTGGGTTGCACTCTCCACTTCGGGATCACGGTGGGATTGACGATGGTCCTCGACGCTCCCGTGTCGATCAGCATGGGCCAGCTCACTCCGTTGACGACTCCGTCGACCATCAGGCTGCTATTGTCCCTCCGTAACTTCGTCACACGCACTTGGACTGCTGGGGCTTGACGACTGTCACAAGCCAACCTTTGCCCCCCTAAGGCTGGCTAATACTCGTTTCCCTGGGCCGCGCGGTTTTCAGACGACTGATTTCCCGTCGGATACCCTCGGCGGCGGCGATCACCGCAGTCCTTGCTCAGTTGGCCTTTCTTACCGCAGGCCCAGCAGGTCGGTAGTCCTCTTCCGGGCCGCCTCTCCGGTTGTCTTCCGGCTGTGTCATTGCTGATGGTTCCGCGACTATCGAAGAAACGGCTCAGCGCCTCCATCAATTCGTCGACCAGGGGCTTGGTCTCGTTGGTTTTTGCTGGTTCGTCGACGTCCACTTGACGCACCCGCGCGTGCATTCTAGATGCCTGTTTTGCCGTCTCGAACTCAAGTGCGTGGCTCAGCGCATCTGCCAGGGTCTTATTGCGCGCGAGTCGCAGCGCCTGTTGAGTGTCCGAGTCCCGTAGCCCGTCGGTGAAGGTCTGCGTCGCAATCTGTTCCAGAAAGTCGGCCGGCGCTGTTGGATAGGCGAGCCTTACGAGGCGTGCGATGTCCATCTCGAACTCCTGCAGGGTTTCCGCGTTCTTCTGTACCCGGGTCCGGAGCTGCATCTGGTAGGCCTGCTGAAGATGGCTATCTCCATATCGGGACTCCTTATGGGCGATCAGTGAAGCGTAGTCCTGGGATCCAGTCGGGATGGCCTGAAGGACGTTAAGGGCGTCACCTCTCAGCGCTACAATGAGAGCTGTAGCCTTTTCTGTGTTCCAGTTATTTATGGAACAGGCCTCCTCGAACTGACGTAAGTAGGTGCTCCACGGGACCTTTCCGTCGAAGGTTGGGGGCGTCACTCTGCTCTGTCCCGTTCCTGATGTCCCCGGTGTACCTGTGGGCGGGCGTCGGCGCAGCTCGGCAACTTCCTCTTGAAGATCGTTGAATTTCTCTTCAACCCCCGTGATTGGGCGTTGGCGCAGTTCGGCAACTTCCTCTTGCAGGGCTTTGACTCTCTCATCCACCCCGATCGGTGGGCGTCGGCGCAGCTCGGCGACTTCCTCTTGTAGGGCTTTGAATCTATCTTCCATCCCTGTCGGCGGGTGTCGGCGCAGCTCAGCAAATTCCTTTTGTAGAGCGTTGAATCTCTCTTCCACCCCCGTCAGCGGGCGTCGGCGTAGCTCGGCAACTTCTTCTTTCAAGGCGTCGAACTTCTTTTCCACTGCCGTGACTTCCTCACGCAGACCCAGTTCTAATTTCTTTAGGTCCTGTGCTAACTTATTCTGCCCGTCTTCCATCTTCTTCTGGCCGTCCTCTATCTTCTTGGTTAAATTCTTCTGGCCATCTTCTAATTTAGCAGTTAGGTCCTCGGCCAACTTCTTCTGGCCGTCCTCCATCTTCTTCAGGTCCTCCGCTAACTTATTTTGTCCGTCTTCCATCTTCTTCTGGCCGTCTTCTAATTTGGCAGTTAGGTCCTTGGCCAACTTCTTCTGGTCGTCCTCCATCTTCTTCTGGCCGTCCTCCATCTTCTTCAGGTCCTCCGCTAACTTATTTTGACCGTCTTCCATCTTCTTCTGGCTGTCTTCTATCTTGGTTTCCATGCCACTTAAATTTTCTAGCAATGCTGCGAATTGCTCTTCCATTTTAGGTGTTTGTCTTGTAAGGGGCATGCGCTCACAGGAAAATTTAAAAAAAAATGACCTGCTCGGGTTTTGAAACCAGGACCGTCAGGTGTTGTGCTTGTGCTTGAGTTCGTAATCTGGCTTCTGACACCAGTTGTTACGTGCCACCCCCTAGTGGCACTTTTGTTAACTGGATTACGGAGGATAGAAAACACAACGCCAATTACTGCTTTAAAGAGAAGTTAGCGTTATTGCTTGCAGGAAGAGGTACACTACTCATCAGCAAATACAAGCAATTGGAACCTTACTCCAGTTTCCTCAAGTCTCTTCCTTGAGCGCTCTTGGCCCTTTCACTTGTCAACAAACCACAGAAGTTAAACCGTCTTAATGAGTGCGGTGGCCTTGACAGAAACTACCGGCTCCTCTCCCTTATGTACACCAACTCCAATTACTTACGATAGCTTGCTGCACGATGTTCACAAGCTGGGAAACAATGTCACTGGGTTTCGTAACTCGCACGGCACTTCGTCACTACACTTCTGTCGCTCACGAAAACACGCACTAGCTCAGAAACACACACCCACAGAAAAACTCAGTCCCCTCACTATGAGGCCGCTTATATAGCAGGCTGGTGACTCAATGAATTCTAGAATCGTCCAGGACACACGGCTTCTAGAGATTTTCTTCACTGGCTGGGTCACGAATATTCTGGACCATCCCTTTCACTTCGCAGCCCGTTGCGTAACGCGCACGTAATATACTGAGGCAGAGCACACACAGCCTGGGGGCAGCTGTGACTCAACGCGGCGAGGCGACAAAACAAACTCACAGCCGTAACAATATGCACATATAGGGCTTGTATAACAACGTATTACACCACTCATTGGCCTAACCTCGTTTCTTTTCTTTCCAGCCGGAGCTCTACTTATGCACGCCCATCAAAGTTGACCCCGGCAAGGGTTACTATATCGGTGAGTAATGTTTTTCCTTTCGTAATGTGAATGTATCATGCATAAAATAATACTTTTAAAATATTCTCTTTAAAATATTTATTTAGGGGCAGATGACCTCGTAGTTCCGCCCCTTAAAACAACAATAACTAACTAAAAATATTGATTATGTGCATTTCTTTTCCAGTTGGTTTTGAACCCAATGCAACAATGTCAACAGCTCATCATATGCTGTTATATGGCTGTGCCACGCCTGGAAGTCAGAAGGCTGTTTGGTAAGTGTGGCATTATGGTTAAAATCTAGATTTTTCAGCAGTTAGCAATGTTTTGTGTTTGAGACCTTCCACGCTGAGAATAAGGATATCTTGGTTCACCGTTCCCAGCTCTAGTATTTGTTTGGTACACAGAACAAAGTGCATCAGAACAATGATGATCAAAGTTTGAATAAAGGATCGCACGCGAAAGGAAGAGAAAAGGAGCCAAGCAGCCGAAATGAGATTTGTTCAAAGCATGGTTGGAATAACGAGAAATGACTGAAATCAAAATCAGAAACATAGCCCAAGTTGGTTGACTACACGGCACCATAGCATCATCATCCAGACTCAGTAATGAGTGGAGCCACACAGATTACCGAGAAGAATGTGGGATTTAGAACTTGAGGATAAGAGTTGAGTTTTGTTGTTTCATTTAAGGGGCATCCCCTGAGTAGAGGAGATAGTTGAAGCAACAATAGTGTGTAATAGATGTGTCCAAACTACTACAACGGGGCATGATTCAATTCTCCTGCAAATAACGTTTTTATTTTTGTTGGCAAGTGTCATCTTTCATCAAATACATGTACATGTTTCAAACGAAGCAGAGAGTACAAGCAAAATGCACGGCGGTCAAATCTCTCCCTAAAGATAGGAACAGTTTCACCACACATTGGTCCTTTGGCTCCGTGTACTTGGGCGGGTATAGCATCTATAGCAGTGTGTGTATTTGTAATTCTGGTGAGGATTGGGAAAGAGGCGTCCGTGGCCTTAAGTTAGGCACCATCCTGGTATTTGTCTGGAGTAGAAGTGGGAAACCACGGCAAACCATTTCCAGGATGGCTGAGGTGGGAATCGAACCCATCTCATCTCAGTTTTGCCTCATGAGGCTGAGTGTTCCCCGTTCCAGCCCTCTGCCGCACTGGCCGTTAAAGCCAATATACCATCTTCCTCAGACCAGAATTAAATTTGTTGTCAGAGCCGGGGATCGAACCCGGACCTCCACTACAGAGTTGAGGATTGGGTCATCATTGAACTAGACGAAAAATATAATAATCAAAGCTGGTGAGGGACTTCCTACGCCGACCCATTGAGTAGATGGAACAAAACTAGATATGTATGTAATTCCTCACGGCCGCCGTTTTAACGAATTTTGGCATGCTGAAACGGATTGACGGATTTTGTTTTCAGATATTTTAAAAATTAATTTTATTTATCTCACGGATATCTACGTATAGAATACGTCGAATGAGACGTGGTAGTTACACCGAACACTTACAACATTACGGTGAAAAGTTCGCTCTCACATCGCCAGAAGAATGTACTGTGGGCAGTATATGCAAGCGGCCGATTAGGGCAGAGTTTCTCAACGTGTAGTCCGCGAGCCCATACCAGGGGTTCCGTGGCTAGCCTAAAAAGATATTAAAATGAATTGCCCTAAATAAAAGACACACTTTGCTTATGATTAACAAACCAAGTACGTAGATTTAGCAAACACAGCACTATGACTTTTCGCACTATTTGTGTGGGCAGGTATTTTCAACGCTTTGCAACGTTATACTTGCAAGAAGAAATTGTCTTAAGAATGTTGGAGCAGCCCTCAGATACTGTGTCAAATAGAGAATTTCGACGATCCATATTAAACCAGATGATGTAATATTCTTATTCATAATGGCGTAACTATGATTTGCTTCTGGAGGGGGATGAGCTGAGTCAAAAGTACATTGGCGGGGTCTGAAAGCTAAATTACGGTCCCGAAATTTCAAAACCTCCTATTTGTTGCTTTTTTTTTGGTGTGTGTATGATTTCATTAGCGTTTGCACTTATCGGAAATTAAGGATTTTGTTGATATCTCTACATACAGTATAAAACATAGTCCCCAATTCTTGGATGTAACCCGCCCCGGCTTCGCCCGGTATCTTTAACGGTTTAACCAGCGTAAGCTTAAGAGGCGCATGGACGGCAGGTCCCAGACACAACGCACAAAAGCCGAGGTGAACAGCGAAACTCCAAACCCTTATACTCTTCTATGAAGTCTTAACTCGACTCGACTCGACAGTTTGATGCTGGCCAAAGCTGGGGTGATAGGCTCACTCGCTAGCTCATAAACTCGCTCCGTAGCTAGTAATTTAAATTTCCACTGAATGGATATTGTTGGAAGAAATGAAAACGTAAAAACACTTCTAGTGGGCGATGTATTAAAGATAGAAATATGCTGTCGCGGACTTTTCTGTAGAACTTTTCATGCTGAACAATTCTTACGCTCATAGTATATAGATATTTTTGACGGTTAACCAGCGTAAGTTTAAAAGGCGTACGGACGGTAGGTTTTCCTTCAACTTGAATCACTGAAATCATACTGCTCGGCTTCCTTTGGTCATAAATTAATGTTTTTTTACAGAAACCTTCCTCGAGAAATCCTTTACGGAATGGTGAAACCCGCATCAAAATCCATCCAGTGGTCTCGAGATTACCCGGTACATCCAAGAATCGGGGACTTGTTTTATACCATGTAGAGATTTAAAAAACTTCATCATCATCATCATCTGTCTTCTACTCCAGTTGCCCGGGTGAAGTTTACGAGCGCCCTCCACTTGCGTCTGTCCATGTACCATTCTTCTTTCAGGATTCTATCCCAGGTAACTCCCCTTGTTCCTATGTCCTCCTTCACCTGGTCTAGCCATCTCTTCCTTGGTCTTCCTACTGGCCTTCTGCCAAGACATGTTAATTCTGGTGTGAGGGCTGGAATGGAGTACACTCAGCCTTGTAAGGCAAAACTGAGAAGAGGAGGGTAAGATTCCCACCTCAGCCATTCTGGAAGTGGTTTTCCATAGTTTGCCCCACTTCTACTCCAGGCCACGGAGGCCTCCTTCCCAATCCAATCCTATCAAATTTCATAATTTGGCTCTGGGGGGAGGGGCAACGCCACTCATGTGTCGTTTTGTGCATAACTAACAATCAAATCGACTCAGTATTTTTGGGAAATCATCAATTGGTTTAGTCAATGAATAGGTATCAAGAAATGTAAATAAGGATCAAATATTTAAAATATATGAGAGACCCATCTCAGTTGGCATGTTAAAATTCTCTGTTAGATCAAAATCGTTGTACAGCACTTCCAACATATTTAAACCACAGCTGTTGATTTTGAACTCTTAATTATAGTCTTCTCCTTCTCCATCTCTAATTTGTTCAATCTCTGTAGACTAATCCAACACACACACGTATGACCACGGTGTAGCATCACTCCCCCTACAGCAACTTTGGGGATCAGAGATTTGAATCCCAGCACTGACAGTGACTATCCTGAGCATGGTTTATCTACACTCCCTCCAGGCAAATGCCGGGACAGAATCTTATTTCAAGTCCCCATTCCCAACACTCATAATTACAGCTACACACACTAGTATAGTCACCACAGAAACACAGGTTATCAGACAAATAAATTCAACATACCCCCAAGTACACAGAACTGATGACCAAAGATGTCTCAAGCCCCTGATACGAATTAACAACATCTTTGTTGTTGTTGCTGCTTATATTAGGGTCTGCGAATAGCCCCAAGTATTTGGGTGAGTGTGGAATTTATGAGATAACCTGTGTTATTGTGATGGCTGTAGTAGTGTGTGTATTTGAAAATTGGGGATAGGATTGGGAAGGAGGCCTCGTGGCCTTAAGTTAGGATCCATCCCAGCATTTGCCTGGAGTAGAAGTGGGGCAAACTATGGAAAACCACTTCCAGAATGGCTGAGGTGGGAATCTTACCCTCCTCTTCTCAGTTTTGCCTTACAAGGCTGAGTGTACTCCATTCCAGCCCTTACACCAGAATTAACATGCCTTGGCAGAGTGGGAATCAAACCCAGACCTCCAGAGCGACAGCCGAGAACGCTTGCCGCTATACCACGAGATGGTCAAACAACAAAATCTTTAATCCTTCTGATAGAGAACAGGTCTGTTTGTTACCCCTAAGAACCTTAGTTATAATTGTCTTTCATTCAGCCAGATTATGTCAGTGGACAGCAAGATCTGATTGTAATGATTGGATGGCTCCTTCTGAGAACCTTCCTCCTGGTGGAAATCAAGTCTGGAGAGTGTGGAAGTCCTTAAATCGGTTCAGGAGTGGCGTCGGACGAACTAAGGACAACCTGTTCAATTGGGGCTTTTTGAAGGGATCTTCCACCTTGTGTGACTGCGGGGAGGAACAGACAACTAAACATTTAATTAACTGTCCTAGTTGTCCTACATCATGTTCCACACAAGAGCTTGTTGATGCTTCAGACAACGCTGTTACTGTTGCACAATTTAGTTTGTCATTTATGATTTGTGTTACATTGTATTTATATTCTATCAACTTTTGGTTTGTTTCCTATGTTTCTTCTTGCTGTGCTTTTGACTCGAAATAAAATAAACTGGTCAGCAACTTTAAATAACACTAGTGATTGATTTCAGGAATTGTGGAGAAATGGCCCAACATGATGGCGTAGAAACATCTAATCCATGTGCATCTGGATCTCAAGTGAGTACTGTTTGCTTATTCACATTTATTCATTAAGTGTGCATATGGCATTCCTAAAGTATCGTTACTAAAGAATATTTTATCAACAGAAGCATCATTAAAATGTTTCCTTGCTACTGCTTCTTCTATTGTGATGCATTCATTTGTATTGAGGAAGACATTTTTACATTGAATAGATGAATGGTTATAGTCTGATTTACAAAAGATGCTTGGTGAAAGCTGTCATCCGTTTGAAGGGTGAGGTGAGGAGTGGAGACGAGAGGGGTAACGGTTTCCATAGCAAGCAATGTATGCCGACACAGCAGTAAGCACATGGTTTAACTCAGTGTGTCTTCACTCGTCACGGTCATTAGAGCGCCAGGCAGGGTGGCAAACTTTCCCAGTATTTGTGTCTTCCTGCAAGCCTCTTGGATTGTTATGAGTCATGATCTACCTCAGTGGCAACGCAGCATTTCCCCACATGCTAGCTTTGACAGCTGTCAGCGATCATTATTGGTGATTCAGAGTATAGAATATAGAGAATTTAACAGAAAGAGAAACAGACTTGTCACGGAGAGGGGTGTGTATTAACAATAAATTCAAAATTTTTGGAAACTAAATTTTAGCTGTGGAGATCTTAATGAGGTTCAACAGGCAAGCATATACATATTCATTGAATGTAGGAGTTCTGTTCCTTCTTTTATGTCTATACCTGCAAATAAGTGGTGGTGATTGTTGCTTTAAAGGAGTGAAACATCTAGGTCATCTGCACTAATGATTTGGATGATAATGAAAACAGTGTTGAAATGAAAATTACTTACGTACTAGAAGAAGAAACGGGGAGGAAAATAAAAGGAATAAGGGAAATAAAAATGTCAGGGAAAAGAAATGCCCTCTGTCCTCGAAGAATTCCCAATAGGGGAGAGTTAATAGCAAATGGGGAAAAAACAGACCCCGAGGCCAAATGGCTGCTCAGCAGTCGCTCGGTAGGCCTAGGCCCTTCATGGATCCAGGAAATGACTGACGGCTGGTATCTAAATCTTGTCCAATAATGTATTTCAGTACAGTATTTCAAAAACGTCCACAAAATTTCAAAAATCCTGTCCTAAAATCTATTTCTTAATATAAAAATTACCTTAATCCAGAAACTTTTCAAGATACAAAGCTGAAGTTTATAGAATTTACTTAAGTTTAATTTTGACAGATGGAAATGTTCAAGGAAATGCTATTAAAATTTTAACATTTTATTGAAAATTCAAAAATATATTAATTTTCTAAAATTCTGTACTTAAGTAACGAGAGAGCTTCAAGGCACATCATGTTATTGTTGTTGTTTATAATTTTTTTAGGGGTTTGCGACACCTTGGTTATAAGCTCCGTGTAGTTGGGTGTGTGTTGATTTGTCTGATAACCTGTGTTTCTGTGGTGACTGTAGTAGTGTGTGTAGCTGTAATTATGAGTGTAGAGAAGAGAAGCAATCAACATTTTTGAACATCCACAAAATTTCAATAGCATGGAGATATTCTACATGGACAAGATTTGGAAATGAGCCGTTAGTAATGTCCTAAATCTTGACTTACGTCGCGCTTCACTCCCCCAGTACCATATACAAGCAGAGCATCCCACAGCATCCAACCAATCACATAGAATCGATAACATAAACACATGGGAACGAAACAAGAGAACTGTCAACCAGAAACTACTAGAATCTGCGCACGTTTCGTGGTTATTTGAGAGCATTCTATTAGCCTACATAAAGCTCAGACAAGCGCCACTTCAAACTATTCGAAATGCCAGCCGTAGTTGTTGGTGAAATGTAGATACAGTCAAACCTGCCTTTATTAAATGAAACTTGTCTTAAATGGAGATATTTGATGGTCTTGTGAACAAGGGGATGAAAATAGTGTTAAATTTCCTTCTTTAATCGGAAACTGTGTTACGCGGACAACCGAAATCAAAATACGCATTTTTACAGAATATTTCCAAGTTCCGTAATTCCAGGCACCTTGTGAAAGTCTGCCGAAACAGCTCATTCTGTAGCTAACAATGAATGTGCAAATAGGTCTTCCTTCTTTTGTTCTCCAACTAACACGTCAAAGTATCTGAATTTAAGGTGCGTTCAAAAAGTAACGAGCTGGAGGTATAATTACAGAAACCAGTACCTGTATGTTAGAAGTATTGGCCCTGACTGTTGAGGCACTTGTCCCACTGTGACACGAGGCGGTGAATGGCTGTCTCATAGAATTCCCTGGGCTGCGATGTGAACCAGCTCCGCACCTACAGCTGGACGTCGACGTCCGAGGTGAATCGTTGGCCCCGCAGAGCCCTTTTCAAGGGACCAAACATGGCGTAATCACAGGGAGAGAAGTCTGGACTGTATGGAGGGTGGCAGAGAACCTCCCATTTGAATTTCTGCAGGAGTGCCACGACTGTGTTGGCCGTATGAGGTCGTGCATTGTCGTGGAGCGACCACGGCGGTTATGGCATTCACTGTCACTCGGCGGTCCTGGGTAATGAGTGCATCAACCAGCTGGACGTTGTCATCGGTAATGCAGGGGGGTGCCCCAGACCGGGCATCATCGGCTAACGACACCCGTCCTTCCCTGAAGTGCTTGTGCCATGCCTTGACCCTTGCAAGGGACATGCAGTGTTCGCTGTACACTTGTGACATTCGGCGATGAATGTCCTTTCCCCCTACTCCTTCCGCTGTCAGAAACCGAACAACACCTCTTTGCTCTTCGTTTGACGCCTCCATGTCACTGTTTGCAATGCGACTGGCAGCGTTGGACGATTGATGCATGCTGCTGCTCGCTTTGTATCGTCACGTGACGTGCACGCGTGCCCTCTAGCGACGAGCTGTGACCTTCCACACTCTGGTCGGAACCACACCTCATTACACACGCCACGATTAGCCGATGTAGTCACCGGTTTGCGCATTCCAGCCTCCGGCTCGTTACTTTTTGAACGCACCTTATATATTCGTTGTAAGTTCTGCTTGTACAGCACTGTATTAATTCGTAGCAGAAATATCTAAATTCAGCACTGAAATAATTATGTACGTACACCATTCTTTTTTCTCAGTAAGTGGATTTAAGAATGTTCATGGTTTAATTATTTTATTACCTTGGTTAACCGGAAACCTATGTTTAACAGTAAATTTTGTTAGTCCCGTTCGTTTCCAGTGAAGGCAGGTTTTGCGAGAAACATTTTGCTTGACTTAACATCACGAAAAGTTGTTCTGAATAGTATAGGTGATTTTGTTTTCATTCACCTTTGTATTGTATTCTGTTATTAATCATTTGCATACACATCATTATGGGTCTGAATCAGTGGCAAAGCCAGGGGGATTTATTACTGGTGGTTAGGACTCCCCACATTTAGAATTTTTTACAAATTTAAAGTAATTCTGTTAATAAAGAACTAGCATTACCTGTCGCGGCTTCGCCCGCGAATATTGTAGTTGTAAAGAGTACTCTTAGCAAAATCTCAATCATGAATGCTATGACTGATTTATCCTTGGTATGAATAATCAGACTTTCAATTCAGCTACTGGTGCAGTGGTTAGGGGTTTGTCATTCCTTCACAGGTTTATCAGAGCGAAGTTAGTTTTCTGGGAATATCACAGACACTGTTAATTTAAGGGCCTTTAAATGTGGTTTTCAGAGACCCTTTATAGTCGGGTGAAAAAGACCTTTCGTACCACACTCACACATGAAAATTGCGTGAAAAAATTCTTGAGTGCCCTTTGACCCCCTTAAGCACATTATACTGTATGTATTGATGAATTTTACAGCTTAATTTGGTTCAGTGATAACCTTATAACCGTCTGGAAACTTTCACAGTAATGTAATAATTGGAATTGCATTGCGTCTTACAGAAATAGATGGACCTGTGAGATTCTGTTACCATGGTTACCGTTACATTCTTTCATTATTTCATTGTAAATATACCGTACATGTTTTAAGGTATTTATTTAATTGTGAGGCATTTAAAGAGTAAGTGAGTGCATTTCACGTACACATTGGGTTATGCTGAGCCTGTAGGTACCCCATATGTGTAGGTTGGTGTTAATGGGACCTTATTTTCGGTACAAAACTGAAATGGGACCTTAGCAGAATAATATAGGGAGGGATAAGCTAAATAAACATTCTTAAATTTCTTAAATGTAACTTGCAGATGATTCTATAACTCATGCTTTGTGGGCAATCGGTATGGTTGTGATTTGTGTCTGCATCACCAAATCACTGTACTGTACTGACGTACTGTTGTCGCCTCTCGGTCCAGCTCTCCATTTGAGGCTAAACACGTCTTCATGACAGTGCAATTTGTACATAACATGAATATTTACGTAATTCACTTGTATTAGTGTCCTTGTAATGATACTCATGCATGCACCACATATTTAAAAAAAAAAAAAAAGCTCATTGCTATATCTTGGCTACATTACTGGTCTGTATTGACTTACAATCGTGTAAATTTCCACCGAAATATGCCGATTTTTGTTTTCTATTTCGGTGGAAATTTACACGATTCTGTTATTTTGTATTATCTTTTCTTTTACGCCCCTTCTCTACCAAGTGTCTAGATAACACCCTCCTCTAATCTATTTTTTACTCTCTAAATGATGCTGAAATGTGTCTACTCCAGCCAGGAATGAATATTCTCTTTCCAGATAATATATGCCTGGGCTCGAGATGCTCCCAAGTTGGATCTTCCGGAAGGAGTGGGCTTCCGAGTGGGAGGCAACTCCTCTATCCAGTATCTTGTGCTGCAGGTGCATTATGCACACATCGATAAGTTCAAAGGTTAGTTAGTTATTGTTGTTTTAAGGGGCAGAACAGCAAGGTCATCTGCCCCTGCATGTGGAGACTTTATGGGAACTCTTAAATAAATAAGATGAAATGAATGAAACTGGGCAATACAATACAAATTTTATTTAAGAGGAATGCCAAAAAAAATCAAATTCTTTCTTCTTGTCCTTCTGGAGCTGAAATTTAGAATGAAAAATACGAGCTCCTTGCCTAGCTTCATTCATTTCATCTGTCATTAACTCCTCTGATGATGTCAAGAAGAGCATCTAGTAAGACAACCAACCACCACCATGTAGATAACTTTACTCACCTCATCCCCAATCACTTAAATCGGGATAGAAATAAATACAGAATGACACGTTTTTAACTCCAATATTTTATGGAGTAGTTGTTAGTTTCCATAAGGTCTATAACAGATTTACAAGTTGGGAAAATGATAAGTGTTTTGATTATTAGAAATATTATTCATTTCAGGTTCCATATTGACAGTAATTATGAAGAATAAGACTTTCAATTTTCCGCCTATTCAATACTATAATTATAGTATTGAATAGGCGGAAAATTGAAAGTCTTATTCTTCAATACTATAATTATAGTATTGAATAGGCGGAAAATTGAAAGTCTTATTCTTCATAAGTGTTTTGATTACAACTCTGGGAATAGTAAGGAGTAAAAATACATTATACAATTATTAAGCAAAGGGACTTTACAAGTAAATATAGTTGTTATTGTTGATTGATTTAGGAGCTTTGCAACATTGTGGTTATGTAGAACATTCTTAGCTGTCGCCCCTGAGGTCTGGGTTCAAAGGAAGGAAGCTTTTAGTTTTACGTGACCGTTAATCACACGATCATGATCCACGGGACCTCTTTTTTACGTGGAATCTGAACCACAGGACATGGCATTTCACTTGGAAAATCTCACATGCATTGACCGGGAATTGAACCCGGTCCACCTTGGTGAGAGGGCAACAGCTTGATTGCTGCACCCCGATAAGGTCTGGGTTCAATTTCCAGCTGTGCCAAGAAGTTTAATTCTTGTCTGAGGGCTGGAACGGGGTATACTCAGCCTTGTGAAGCAAAACTGAGAAGAGGAGGGTTCGATTCCCATCTCAGCCATCCTGGAAGTGGCTATCCGAGGCTTCTCCCACTTCTACTCCAGGCAAATGTACAACATCATAGAATAGACTAATATTTTCAAATAACAAGATTCACTGCAAATCATAAATACTAACATTAACTAGACAAGCTATACAAAGTATAGCACAACATATTTCTAAATACAGTAAAAATTCATCACGATTGGTCTGCAAAGAATCAAAAAAGTCCGAAAATTGAAATACCTAGGGGAATGGATTACCCCTAATAATTCAGAAATAGTTGCCATTGAGAGCAGATGTAACAAATTGGAAGGTGCCTTTCAAACCTACAAAAACATTTACAAAAGTAAAAGCTTGTCCCGAAATGTCAAACTTTGTCATTATAACACAGTAATTAGGCCGTCAGCATTGTATGCCGCAGAATGCTTACAGATGACAAACAAAGGCCCATTGAGAAAATTAGAACTTAAGGATCGGAAAATTCTAAGGAAAATATTAGGACCTGTTAATGATAATGGTACTTACAGAAGAATACATAACAATGAATTATTTTAACATATAGAAGATTTGAAGAAGATAGAAGATTTGGAGAATGTCTTTCTTTGGACATTTGGAACGGATGGAGCATCATCGACTTTCATATCGAATACACTCATCAATCTCTAAAAAAATTTCCTATTGTAAATTGTCGATGCAAGTTAAAAAGGACCTAACAGAAGCTCGAATCAATCAAGCTCTAGTTTGGGATAGGAACCTGTTCAGAAAGGTGGTTGAATCAACCAGTAATCTACACCCTTTAACATCTGTGATACCTCGCCCTCACTGCAAGTGGACGGAAGAAAGGAGAACATTCGTCAAGAATGAAGATCTACTGGCAGACAAGAAAACAAGCATTACAGTGATCATATGAGTGAAGAACATCGTGGTCCATTGATGGCCAAAACGACTATATATATATATAAAAAAAAAAAAAACATTGATGGCCGAAACGACTATATAAAAAAAAACAACAACAACAACGCAGTAAAACCTGCCTAAAGCGGAACACGATCGTTCCGGATTAATTTTCAGTTTTTGTAGGTTTCCGCTTTACAAAGGGTTGAGTTTTAATAAGACAAAATACGCTGCAAAGAAATACTGTATTATTGCATAGGATTACTATGAAATAATTTGAGCTTTTCCCACTTTAAACAACACAATTAATTCCTTAGCCAGACGTTTGTTTTTCTCGTGTTCTTCAATGTTGTCGTTTGAGTCTTCAGTCTTTTGACTGTTTTGATGCAGCCCTCCATGCCTCCCTGTCCTGAGCTAATCGTTTCATCTCCTCATAGCTACCACACCCTACATCTGAGGCAATCTGTTTAACATATTCCAACCTTGGTCTACCCCAACAGTTCTTGTCCTCGGCTCTTCCTTCCATTACTAAGCTTGCTATTCCTGGGTGTCTTAGTTGTGTCCTACCAACCTATCTCTTCTCTTCATTAGCAGTCACCAGAAACATCTCTCCTCTCCCACTCGTCTTAATACCTCTTCGTTTGTAACCCTATCTACCCATCTGATCTTCATCATTCTCCTGTATCACCACATTTCAAACGCTTCAATTCTCCTCTTTTCTGCTGCACCAATAGTCCAAGTTTCACTTCCATAGAGTGCGACGCTCCAGACAAAGGCTTTCAAAAATGAAATCCCAATACCTAAATCTATATTCGATGTCAACACATTCCTTTTTTGTAGAAATGCTTTCCTTGCCTGAGCCAACCTACTTTTTATATCCTCTGCTTCGTCCGTCACTCGTTATTTTGCTTCCTAAGTGACAGAAGTCTCCTACTTTCTTCAGCTTTTAACCTGCCAATTTGATGTCCATAGAGGTTTCTGACTTTTTTTCTGGCTGTATTCCAATATTTTTGTTTTACATTTATTAATTTTCATCATGAATTTTTCCTCAAGACGGATTTCCTCAAGGCGTGTCAGCCAAGATGATGATGTCATCAGCAAATCTCAGAGTTGAAATTATTTCTCCTTGAATCTTCACTCCCAGTTTAAATTTTTCTCCTATTTCCTTCATTGCTTGTTCAATGTAAAGATTGAAAAGTAAGGGTGATAAGTTGCAGCCTTGCCTTACACCTTTCTGAAGAGGAGCTTCTCTCTCATGTCCTTCAGCTCGAATGACTGCTGTCTGGTTTCTATATAATTTTCTCCTCCAGTTCAGAAGTCATTGTCACAGAATTACACTACGTAAATAAATGCAGTACACAGTAAAAAGAACACCTTTAAAGATTACTCCAGTTCACTGTTTTCTTCTACTCGTACTTCTACTTTCATTTGTCAGAAAGTAACTGTGTGTATTACGAGAGGGTAGGAGGAAGTAATGGTACAGATCTTGTGAAATGTAGCTTACCTGCAGCATCCTTGAGGAAAAATTATAGAGTTAATGTTTCTTAGGACTTTGGTGCAAGTACAGTTGTGCTCAAAATTTAGTACATAGCTTTGTATTATGGATAAGATAATCTGCTTAGTCAGGTTATTTACGCCTACCGTTCCAGAATTTCTTTGTTTCTGTATTAGGCGATTTTGCGGTTTACAGTGTCATATTACATAGGAAATACCTCCGTTCCGAATTTTGTTTTCCGTTTGTCCAGGTTTCCGGTATATAGAGGGCCGGATTTAGAATTAATGCACTCCTAGGCCCGTGGGTTTTTGCCGCCCCTTCTTCATACCATCGTGAAGGAGGGAGAATTTAGACCTCAGAAAGGTAATTCTTTTTATTTTATTCTAATGTATCGTGAAGTAAAATCTATTGAATAAATTAAAATAATGAGAGAATCAACTTTTTTTCTAAATTTGTATATATAAACTATAAATAAATAGGTCAACGAGATATTAAAATAATTTTAAACCATTTAAGACTCATTATACACTGTACATACACACAACATCATACAACCTGCAACTATGCATACTGAATTATTCAAATTAAACTGATATTAATATTCAAGAATTACATTTTCTCCTAAAAAAATCATAAAACATTCCTGCTCTAAAGCTGAAGTCGAAAAAAATCTGCTGTTGCAAAACATTTTGTTGGAAAATGATGGCCACAATATAAATTGGAAAAGTGTCAAAATTTTGGAAAATTTAATTTAAATCATAAAAATTTGCGGATTAATTTTGCGCCCTTCAGCATGGTGCGCCCCTAGGCCGGGGCCTATGGGGCCTATTGGTAAATCCAGCCCTGGGTATATAGAGGGACCAGTTTAGGCTGCGTGAGGGTCGAAACATGTAATCCTAAAATACCCGCCTTTAACAGCGAATAATATTAATACATGCATTTCTTTTCAGGAAAGTGTAGTTATCCCACCTAATCTAATTGGGCAAAAGTGTGTTGACCGACTGGAAAGTATAAATTGATAGCTTGTACAGGCAACACCAAATAAATGGCTTAAAAACTTCACATATTCAGTCTTTTCACCAAAATAAAGGAACCATTAAGATGGAAACATTTCCTAAAACAAGACGCCAGTTTGCTCCACCTTCCACACATCTGACAACATGTATGTATGTTTACCCCTTATTATTCCCGCTTCCAACGGGGTTGGGGATGGGATGCGATTAAATTCCACATGGCAGATGGTTTTTACCGCCGGATGCCCTTCGTGACGCCACACATCTGACAACATATTGCAGGGAATTACATAGAAGGTGTGGTGGTTTTACACTAATTTGTTTAGTATAAATGCATATGTTGGCACTGCTTTCTTTCCACCTCTCGTGATACATACAAGTGTGAAAAATGTAAAGATGAGTACCGGTAGCCTAATGCATATGTGAGGTTTGATTGTATTGTAATCATTTTACAAACTTAAAACTCCTTTCCCTTCAGCATTCTCTGTTTCCAAGTTCCCATTAATGGGGAGGATTTCACACCCTTGATGATTCTTGACTCCCTCTTTGATTACATTTTTATATTATCATATATTTATCATTACAGATGGCAGCACTGATGATTCTGGAATATTCCTGCACTACACAGAACGCCCGTAAGTAATTCTACATGATGGACTAGAAAGTAAACTATGACCAGCAGTTACCAGGGACTTGCATTTATTGTTCTTTTTAATAATTTTTCTTCTGGTACTGCAAAAATTTTAATGGAGTTTCCATCATTTTTTAATTTTTTCTTAGAAGAAAAACAATGTTCATTATCAGGTAATCAAATCCACCAAGTAATAACCATAAATTTGTCCCTTATTATTGATTGTCTATACCGGCCGCGGTGGCCGAGAGCGCTAAGGCGCTACCTCGTGCCTCGCTGGCATCGGGAGAGCGTGGGTTCGATTCCCACCTCGGCCGTCCTGAAAATGGTTTTCGTGGTTTCCCATTTTCATCACCAGGCAAATGCCGGGACGGTTCCTCTTAAAAGGTCCACGGCCGATTTCCTTCCAAAATCCTTTCCCTGACCCGTCCTGAAAAGAAAAGTACATGGCCATTGGCTGCATTAATAAAATTATTATTGATTGTCTATCATATGAGTGTTGACTAAAACTTAACATGTTTACTTTTGGGTATCTTATAGTTCAAATACTTTATGGAAATCGCACATTATTTCTCTTATTGTTTTATTTTTTCAGTTTAAATAAATTAGCTGGTGTTCTGTTGCTTGGAACTTCTGGATCTATTCCTCCAAGAAGGATAGAACATATGGAGTCATCCTGTTCGATCACAGAAAAGAAAGTGATTCATCCGTTTGCTTATCGCACCCATACACATAGTTTGGGTAAGTATGAGCAGAAACTGCTAAGTAAATGATATCTGATATTAATTTGTATATTTTTCTATTCTAATTGAAGAGGACTGATTTTGAAATAGGACTTGTAGACTAAGTGAGTGGCTGCTCGTGAACCCTGCTAAGTAAACCTATACCTATCTGCTAAATCTATACAGTTTAGGAAAACACAACAGGGTGGACACATGGTGAATAAAGGGGGAAGGCGATGAGAAGTAAGTGATAATGATGGCTGTTTTCAGGGATGGAACAGTGTGGTCAAGAAGCAGGTATAGGTGGAGGAAGACAAAAAGGAAAATATAAAAAGTACAAGCACAATGATGTCTTCGAAGGTAGCTATCTTGCCATCAATCCAGTCGGTCAAGGAGGATATAGCATTCAGGAGCTGTTGATTGAATTGATGGTAAGAATGCTCAAGATCTGAAAAGATAGCAGTGGTTCTGGCTGTGAAGTTTATCCCTGTACAGTACTTTCTATTTTTTCTTGTCTGTCTGACCTACCTGTCTTTATTGATTGTATGAGAATATATTTTTAGCTATTAGTACAGATACAATTTTATAGCGAACAGAACATTAGAATCTCAGAGTAATGGATCAGCTTTCTGCAGGATAAATTCATTAACATTGTGATTTGTTGTGAGTTGATTTAAACCCATGTTATTGAAATAAGAGTTAAGCAATAATATGTAGGCTACATTAAATATTAACTCACAAGCATTCAAATGCACTGCCTGCAAAAAGAAAGAGAAAAGATAGAAATTGGAACACATAAATTTAATTTCTATTTACTTAGTAACCATATAAATTGTAATGAGAGATAAAACAAAATTTATGGTTTACAGTATGTAGGTCTACTTATTCAATAAAAATAACATACTGGTATTAACAATTTGAAAAAAATTGCTAAATTTAACTTTTTAACTTTACTGACATTAAATTACCACTTTCTTGGTGGAAATACTAGCACACCTCACCTCTCTCTTTCTCTTACACACTCACATACAACAGGTGTCACCTCCGCTGATGTTAATGACAGCTTGTAGATGTCGGGCATGTAAGTAGTCTCTAACTGA
This sequence comes from Meconema thalassinum, assembly GCA_946902985.2. Taxonomy (NCBI): domain Eukaryota; kingdom Metazoa; phylum Arthropoda; class Insecta; order Orthoptera; family Tettigoniidae; genus Meconema; species Meconema thalassinum. The sequence goes on from OX336390.1 coordinate 793,944,040, forward strand.
CTCCTGGGAAATGGCCTCCCTTTCACATTAATGGCAGTTTAATATGTTTAAACAACATAAAATGTGTTATGTGATACCTCAAAAGTCGAGTACATTCGTAATATAATGACTGTATTAAAATGATCTACTTTTTTTGAACACCACTGTCTCCACCAAGTTAACTTGCATTCCATTAGTTGATAAAAAGGTGTACATTTTAGCTGTTTTGTATTAGCAAGCAAAATTATTTATTTTCTGCTGAATAAATTACATTATATCTTTACAAGTGTAAGCCTCCGTGGCTTAGGCGGCAGCACGCCAGCCTCTCACCGCTGGGTCCGTGGTTCAAATCCCGGTCACTCCATGTGAGATCTGTGCTGGACAAAACGGAGGCAGGCAGGTTTTTCTCCGGGTACTCCGGTTTTCCCTGTCAAAATTTCATTCCAGCAACATTCTCCACTATCATTTCATTTCATCTGTCATTCATTTAATCATTGCCCCAGAGGAGTGCGTCAGGCCTCTGCAGCCGGCACAGTTCATATCCTCGCCGCTAGATGGGGGCTTCATTCATTCCATTCCTGACCCGGTCGGAGACTGGAAGCAGGCTGTGGATTTTCTTTTCATATCTTTACAAGTAGCCTACTGTGTGTGAGTAAGAAACATACATTCATTACTCATAATATAGCTTTGGGGCTGTTAGGTCGAGTAGTATTTTAAAAGCCGATGTTTCTAGACAAGCAATAATATAGCTTTGGGGGGCTATATTATGGATAAAATTGGTTGAGAAAGTTTATGCAACAGTATTTCTTCATTAGTTTTAAAAAAGCCAAGAATCAGACCTGGTTTTGCCTTGGTGAGAGGCAAGCAACTTTACCAATGACTGTGGTTGGATTTTTTCTTTCATGGTCAATGTCCAAAATTGTAATAACTGAATATGATGTTCATATGTATTTTTAAATTTAAATTTTGTATGTTTTTGTTCAGAGTCTTTCTCTGGTAAGTTTGTTACTTTCATCTCAAGCTGTTCTCTTAATCGTGCATTTTTTCCCCCTTTTCCAATTAGATTTTAGCATTTTGATCTTTGACTGTGAAAGAGATCACTTCCATGAAAATCTTTCAGTAGCCTACATTCAACCTTAAAAGCTATTAAGCAATAAATGTTCTAAGTATTGTTTTGTCTTGTTGATTTTTTTATTCTTTATACCATACATTTTTGAAAAAACAGTATGGTACCGGTATTAACTTATTTTGCAGAGATAAGAGTCTTATTTAAAATCATAAAAATAATTTGAGAGAATAGTTGAGTTAGACTTGTAAATGAGATACTATTGATATTCAAACCCAATTACATCACTGTAATTCAGAATTCAGTGCAGACCCTTTGTGGAGCAGGAGATTCAGTCTCATTTTCATTTCTAACAAGCTACAAAGTACATTCACCTTAAGAGAGTTGTACTGTATTTTTAAAAGTAATTTCCATGAACCTAAAATTCCTGATGTCTGGTAAAGACAATAATTAACAGTGAGAACTTTGTTTGATGGTATGATGCTTCATAGCTTCAGCCATTAAATGAAGAGCTAACTAATGGTCTGCCCGGAATTCTTGCTCAAGATCCGACGGCGTTCTTATTTATAACTCTTTTATTTCACTTGGCATTGTTTGTATTTGTTTGAAACCCATTAATAATTACTTTTGATTCTAGAAGTCTAATGTAAAATTTTGTATATTTTAGGAAAGGTTGTATCAGGTTACCGAATTCGAAGAGGAGACGATGGCAAGGACAGCTGGGTCATGTTGGGTAAACGAAACCCCCTGACACCACAGATGTTCTACCCAGTACTTAATTCTGATCCCATCAGATATGGAGACAGACTGGTGAGTTTCATTAATCTAACGCAATTTTGACAATCACTGGACAGGAGAAGGACGATAGAAACAATGGATACAGGACAAACACAATGACAGGCAGATGTAGGTGGCGGGAGAGATAAAAGGATGAAAATATAAAGGGCAAGGACAATCTCCTCAGCTGGACACATTCCTACCATCAATACAATAAATAGCTTGTCAGTGCTATAGCCCCCAGGAGGCTCATCAGCAGGGTGAGCAGCCAGTTCTCCTGCTGCTTAAAACAGTGCATATTAGGATAGGGCAGTCATCAACAAGGTCTTCTGTCTTGAAGTAGGACAGTGGAGACCCTCCTTGGTCATTTGTTTAGTCACAGATTTGACCATGGATTGATTAAACAGTTAAGAATGGGAGGAAGACATTATTAGATCAAGAGGGTGGTTTTTATGGGAAGTTACACCACATTGTCACCTCAATTTCATCATGGTCTATTTACTTTATATATTTTTTGAGTGCCCTGACCACATTGACAAGTTTCTAGTTTGTCATGTCCTTTACATAATGACACCATAGAGAGCTTTGAAGCCATGCAATATCAATTGTTAATGACACCATCTTAAATAGTCCTCACCTCTCCTCAAAGATGTCTGGGAGGAAGAGATCAATCATCTTCTTCACTTCATAAATCCATCTGCTTGCTACCCTAGCATGTAACCATGTATCTTCCCTTCCATGTTGAGTTTCTCTAGATACCCTCCATCCCTTCTGATCTTACATCTAAAGCATTGGAGGATTCTAATATTGACAAGAATGACAGGGAGAGATCTTCAGCTCTTCAGTGATAGGTACATTGGCTATTCTCTTAGTCCAAGATTTATGCAGCGTCCTACGCCAAGACCACATTTCAAAGGTGTTGATGCACTTGAAATCACTGGCCATGATAGTCCAGGTTATGCAATCGTAAAACAGAACAGAGAACAGAATAATGTGCTTGCACATTATCATTAACTTTCTTAAAATTTCTAATTTTATTTGTAAAGTAGTAATTAATTTGTTATATTTTTATCTTTCAGGCAGCACGTTGCACAATGCAGAGTACAAGAGACAGATGGACTGATATTGGGTGAGCATATCAAATATTGAATTTAGTTTATGAAAACACTCTATGATTGGCTTTGGAGTTGTTAAACTGGAGAATAAGAAATAGCTACCCCATGTGTAGCATGTAGTTAATTTAGATGTCAAGAACATTTCGGTATTTAATGCATAGTCTGCTCAAAGTCACTAATGGGGAGTAAGACTGATTCTCACCCATGATGTAGACCCACTTGTCTTAATTGTTCCTGTATTCAAGTCAGGGGACAACTTAATGTATCATACATTGGATTTAGACAGCTCCTTAACCCGGTCCATGAGTCAATCCTAATTGGCTACTTGGATAATTCTTGCCAGGCGTGTCCACGTCGCGGGGGTGGGCAACGGTACTGTAATATACCATGGAACTACAGTACCGGCTAAGTTCTGGTGAGGACCCAGTCCTATGGGGTATAACATAGGCCCCGTGCACAGGGTTACGTGCGAAGACCTCAACGGAATCTGCAGCGGAGAAGATGGACTTCAGAACGGTGGAGATTGCGGAAGAGGCAACCCAGTACTCAGGGAATAGTATGAGTACAGCATCAATCGGCAGCGTCTGTTTACCATGTTAGGGGCGGCTGCAAGGGCGTCTGTTCTCCATGTTAGGGCGGGCCTGAATAATAGCTGGCAGTAGCATCATAAAATGCCTTTGGGAGTGGCGACCCCATCGTAATAATAGCCTAAAATGGAAATGGCACTTCCAATGATTCGGAAAAGGTTAGGGCGTACCCTGCAGGCGACGCGCAGTTCCTTTGGTACTGGGGGATCTGTGAGAAATGGGCGACCAGTAACCGAAATGAAAGTGGGAATCATGAATGTCATGACCCTGACAGGCAAGGTGGAAGAGGTGGTAGACTTCATGGAGAGGGAGAATGTTGGAATGATGGGGCTGAGTGAAGTGAAATGGAAAGGTAAAGGAAGGAAGAAATTGAGGAAAGGATATACATTATACTGGAGTGGTGGCCAAGAGGCAAAAAATGGCGTGGGAATGATAACCTCGAAACAACTGGAGGAGTATGTTGAAGTGGTAGAGTGTGTGAGTGACAGAATAATGAAAATTAGAATGATGATGAAGAATGACGTGATGGACTTCATACAAGTGTATGCACCACAGACTGGAAACAAAGAAGAAGATATTGAAGTATTCCTGGAGGATGTAGAAACAGTAATCTCAGATGTAGAAGTGGTGATCATGGGAGATATGAATGCACAAGTCAGAAATGAGAGACAAGGAAAGGAAGAAGTCGTTGGACCATATGGATATGGGAAAAAGAACCGGGAAGGAGAGGAACTTGTAAACTTTTGTGAAAGGAATGGACTGATAGTGGGTAATTCGTGGTTTCGGAAGAAAAACAGCAGGAAAATTACGAGATATGGGTGGGGTGATAGAAGAACAAAATCAGTAATTGACTACTTCCTGGTGGAAAGGACAAATCGCAGAAAGCTGATGGATGTGACAGCTTTACCAGGAGAAGCATTTGATGGGGACCATAGAGCTGTGGTGGCAAAATTTAGATGGGGAAAATTGGAAAACCTAAAGGAGATCAGAGAAAGTAAAATAAAAGTATGGAAATTGAAAGACAAAGCTGTACAGGAAGATTTTCAGGAGAGATTGAAGCAACAAATCCCAGTTACTGAAGTGGAAAATGTAGAAGAGGAATGGTCCCACTTTAAAAAGGCATTTGCTGGTGCAGCAGAGAGTGCTTGTGGTACGACGTCAACAAGAGTGAAAGAGAAGGAGACACCGTGGTGGAATGAGGAAGTGAGGAAAGCAGTGAAAGAAAAGAAGTCTGCATGGAAAGAATGGAACCGAGATCAAACAGAAGAAAGCAAAAGGAAGTATCACGACAGCAAACGGAGGTGTAAGAAAGTGGTAGGAGAAGAAAAGAAGAAAAGTTGGGAAGAATTTACACGAAGAATGGAAACAGATGTAAGTGGCAGTAAAAGGATGCTGTATGGGCTTCTAAGAAGTAAGAGGAAAGAAAGAGTTACTACAAAGCTGGTGAAAAAGGAAGATGGAGAGTTGTTAACACACCCAGAAGAGATAAAGGGACGATGGAAGGAGTATTTCGATAAGCTATTGAATGTGAGCAATTGTACTGGTGAGATCGAATTGACACAGCCTGACAACTCTATAACAGAAGATGATATAACAATGCTGGAGGTGGAATTAGCAGTACAGAAAATGAAGATGGGAAAAGCAACAGGGGTGGATGAAATCAGTGTAGAAATGATAAAGGCTGCTGGACCTGTTGGTATGCAGTGGCTGTATCGACTGCTAAAGTGTGTGTGGAAATGGAAATGTGTACCAGAAGACTGGGAGAAGGGGCTAATAATACCAGTGTTTAAGAAAGTGGACAAGAAAGTGTGTGATAACTATAGAGGGATCACCCTCATATCACAGATAGTAAAAATACTGGAAAGGATATTAGAAAGAAGAATGAAAAGAAAGGTGGAAGGAGAGTTGCAAGAGGAACAGTATGGCTTCAGGAGTGGAAGATCCACAGTGGACCCAATCTTTAGCTTGAGGCAGGTGATGGAAAAGAACTGGGAATATGGAGAGGATTTGATCATGACTTTCATAGATCTAGAAAAGACATATGATAGTGTCCCCAGAGAGAAGGCATGGGAAACCATGGTTAAGAAGAGACTGGGAAGAGAAATGTTGGAAATGGTGCAAGCAATGTACAACAACTGTGTTAGCAGGGTACTGACCCCAATTGGAAATACAGATTGGTTTAGGAACAAGACTGGACTAAGACAGGGGAGTGTGCTGTCACCTCTTTTATTCATAATGGTAATGGATGAAATTGTAAAGGAAACAAAGGAAGCATATGGACAAAAAGAAATGAAGTTACTATTATTTGCAGACGATATTGTGGTCTGGGGAAGGAACACCGAAGAAGTGCAAAAACAACTAGATGCACTGAACGAAAATATTCAGAAGTATGGCCTGAAAATCAGTATAGAGAAAAGCAAGACCATGGTGATGACAAGAGGGGAAAGACAAGGAAAGGGCACTGTGAAAATTGGAAGTCAGAGTTTGGAAATTGTGGACACGTTCAAATACCTAGGAAGAGAATTGATGCAAACTGGTAGGTTGGACATGGAGATTGGCAGGAGGGTACAGCAGAGCAATGCATTCTATCAAAGTGTAAGAAAACTCGTTTGGGATAAGGAAGTACCAAGGAAAAGCAAGGAGGTAATGTATAAAATGTACTATGTACCCATATTAACGTATGCAGCTGAGACTTGGACCCTGACGAGTAGGCAAGAGAGTAGAATCCAAGCCAGTGAAATGAAATTCCTAAGAAGTATGATAGGTAAGACAAGGAAAGACAGAGTGAGGAATGAAGATGTTAGGAAGGAAGTTGGGATGGGAAAACTAAATGAGAGAATTGAGAAGAATAAACTAAGGTGGTTTGGACATGTAAAGAGGATGGAGGAAAATAGAATACCAAGACAGATGCTGGAGGCCAAGTGCAAGGGTAAGAGAGCAAGGGGAAGACCTAGAACAAGGTGGATCGATTCAGTGAAGAACAGCTTGAGAAAAAGAAATCTGGACTGGGACAAGATCGTGGAAGAAGAATGGTGGAAGGAAAGAGGAAAGTGGAGAAGTGCCATAAATACCCCGACCCGGCAGGAGCTGGATAAGGGGAAATGATGATGATGATGATGACGTTGTACATCCAGAAAGTAAATTACGTTTGGTAATAAAAACAAAATGAGTACAAATATAGACTGACTATTTATTGCCATAGCTCCCACAATTTTGGAGGCACTTGTTTACAAACGTTTTTGTATGCCTTCTTCATAAAACGTTGCAACCTGTGTCAATCCCAAAAGACTGTGCACATGATTTTTCAAGATGTCAAGATTTGCTTCATTTTAGTCTTTACTGGCCTATCCTGACTTACGCCTCGGAGACCTGGGTTATGAAAGGAAGGGAGAAGAGCAAAATACAGGCCAGTGAGATGAGGTTCTTGAGAAGCAGTATTGGAGCTACAAAGATGGACAGAATAAGAAATGAGAGGACCAGAGAATTAATGAAGGAGGAACCATTACAGGATGGTATACAGAAATCTAGGCTTAGATGGTATGGACATGTAAAACGAATGGAGGAGAAGAGGATACCCAGGAGAGTACACGAGACGAAGTGGGAAGGAAAGAGACCGAGAGACAGGTGGCTGAAGGGGGTGAAAGAAAGCGTGAAGAAGAGAGGAGAAGACTGGACAAGGGTGGAGGCTGAGAGATGGTGGGAAGACAGAAGACGTTGGAGAGGCTTGTGTTCCAAACAGACCCGGCCAGTGGCTGGAAACTGTGCAAGATGATGATGACCGGTGACAAAGTGTGCCTCCATTCCATCGATTGTTGTTTCGATTCTGGGGTTTCAAATGTGACTCAAGTCTCATCCCTTGTCACTATTTTGCTTAGACAATCATCACCATCTTCGTTGTAACGTGCCAAAAAGTCAAGTGCACTGCCCTGACGCTGGTTTTGTGTTGCTCTGTAAGAGATTTTGGCACCCAACAAGCACACAGTTATCAAAATTTTAGTTTCCCAGAAACAATTTCATGAAGAAGTGATCTTGAAATTCGTGGAAAGATCAGATAGTGTAAACGTATGGTTTTCCTTGACGAGTTCTTCAACTGCGAGAACCAAGCCTTCATTAACCAACGTTGGATGACCACTTCGCTCGGCATCGTATATTTGATCACGTCCTTCATTGAACTGTTGGACCCATCTCCTTACAATTGAATTACTCATCGCATTTTCTCCGTACAGTTCGCAAATCTGTCAATGAATGTCAACTGGTATAGTATTCTTAGGATTCAGAAAATGAATGACATCATCTCCTTACCCTTGACTCACAGCAACTACCGTGCAAGCACTGAACTGCAATTGCAGTGATGCCGGGGCAACGCATAAAAATGGAACCTACTTTCTGGATGTGCCTAGTGTTACCAACCAGTCTCTATACTGTTCATACTGTCCTTTGTATTTGAAAAAATATTTCAGCATCATCTCTGTCTTTTATATTGCCCTATATTTCAACCAACCAGCACAGTATCCTCCCAGAGACTCTAACCTGGCCACTATCCACAGATGTGCAACTCATGATGACCAGTGGTGGCCCTATCTTCCAGAGGGGAAGGGGGAGGGGTTATAAAAATAAGTGAAATAAATTGAGTGAATTGTAATATTGTAATTTTAAAGTCCAGTGCAGTATTACTATTTCAAAAACTTACATAATAAATAATGCTAAAAATGAACTCTTCTGCTCTTTTTCTGGCTGAAGTTTTTTAATAAATCTTTATACTCCAATCTAGATGCCAATTTATTTTCTATGGACAGGATTGCAAGTGCTGAGTCTGTCTTGGGTAATGGTGTTACTGTTTTGATTTTGAGAAACTTTTCTCGGCAGCCACAACGGTGATGGGAATAATAGCAACTATTCTATATGCAATATTTGTATTTGGATGAATTTCACTCAGATTGTTCACTACGATGTACTACAAAACCGTTACAATTCCACTTTCTTAATTTTCTTTTCTACCTCGAGTGTCTTTCCCATTGCATTGGAATAGTATCAAACACTGCGAGAAGGAAGATTTAATTTTGACAATAGTTAAATGCGAAATTTAGTGATGAATGTTTGAATAATATGTTGAACATTAATTTCAACGATTAGCATTTTTCGATCTGTCTAGCAAAAATGTAGTATAGCCCAAGTTGACAGGTTGTTGAAGGTCATATTTCTAATTTTTTTAAATTAATTATTATTTCTTTTAAGAGGTTGCCCCCTTTAGCGGGGCCCTGTGCAGCTGCACACTTCACACACCCCTGGTGCCGCCACTGCACATGCCATTGCAAACAGTTTGATATCTGCCATGTAGATTCGTATTTGGATGAATTTCACTCAGATTGTTCACTACGATGTACTCCAAAACCGTTACATACCCTCCTGTTCCACAAAATCTCTATGCACCACTTTCCAATGTATTTGACAGGTGCTTTGCCAAGGGCTATTTTCCTACAAGGGTCAGAACTGAAGATCTTGATAACAGGCACTTCATCCCCTTGACTATAGTTATTGACTATAGTATTAGTAATATATACCTAAGTTCTTTTATTTCATAGATGTAATTTCTGACATGTCCTACATCAAAATTATATTGTATACATGTAATTGATCAAATGGATAAATAAAAATCTAATCTAATCAAATCAAATCACCAATGTCCCACAAATTAATACCCTTGGCAATTTCACTTTTTATGGGTGACATACCATACAAACTCTCTGACAAAGCCAATAACCCACTCTTCACAGATGACTGCAAGATTTTCAACGAAATTAAGACTCCAGCTGACGCCGCACTCCCTCAGTCCTCACTTAACGTACTATGAGACTGGTGCCACACTTGGATCTTGAACCCAAACCCAGATAAATGCAGCTTATTAACAATTATCGGTGGTACTTTGAGCCATAAATATCTCTCCCTTACGCACAAGATAACAGGCAACTGACCTGTCATTCCTCCCCTCGATTTTAAATGGTCATTATTGTTTGGACCACTTGTCGACACTGTTCAAACTACGAGCCTCCAACTGTTATTCCACGCCCAAGGACCTTCTCTACATTCCACACACAAAACATACAATATCCGATTCTCCCAAAACGGTATATCCATGTACAAGGAACTGGAAGCTGGATATATTCTGAAGCAAAATGAAACAAGTCAACAAAACATTTAAACTGCACATAGCCTGTTATCTTGGCCTTGACCATGTACGCTCCATCAGCTCGTGATTTGGATATGCTATCGGATTTGTTTCCTTTTAGTTTTATACTTTATCTCACTGTTAAACTGCCTGTTATTAGTACCGGCATAAAGGGCTTTCATAGCTGTAGTTTGCGCTTTGATGAATGAATGAATGAATGTGGAACCTATACTTGCTCACTATTCTGGGGTTGCAAGGCGATGTGCTCGATATATGAATCACACTTTAAAATTAAATGGAAAGGAACTAATAAAAATATGGTTAATTTATTAAATAATCGCATACATGAGTAGGCTTGCTGGGAATATGATATACGAGTCCAAGGCTGTTAGTTTTTGGTGGCGGAAGATTTCAATAATTATCAATACTGGAGGCCTATGGCTTGTACGTTGCATATATCAGAGCACACTTGGCTTCCACACAGATTTTACCCCAATATGATTAAATAATTGTTAAGTGCCTGAAAACGGCAAAACCCGAGGGTGAGAACCTGTAATGGCCAATAGGATAAATCCTGTTACAAATGAATTCTTCATCATCATCTTCATTTCCCCTTTTCCAGTTGACACTGGGTGGGGACAAATATGGTTCCTCTTCACTTTGTTCTGTCGCTCCACCATTCCTCTTTCGACACGGTATTCCAATCCAGGTTCCGTTTACTAATGCTATTCTTCACCGAGTCCATCCAACGCATTCTTGGTCTTCCTCGTCCTCTCTTCCCTGTCATCCGTCGTTCCAGTGCTCGTCTTGGTAGACTTACTTCATTCATCCGTTTGACATGACCAAACCATCTCAATCTGTTTTGCTCCAGTTTGTCATTTAGTTTCTGTACTCCCAGTTCTTTCCGTATATCTTCATTTCGCACTCTGTCTCTCCTCGTTTTGTGGACCATACTTCTCAGGAATCTCATCTCAGCTGCCTGTACTCTGCTCTCATCCCTCTTAGTCATTTTCCAAGTTTCTGCTGCATATGTCATTATAGGAACATAATATGCTTTGTACAACTTCTTTAGCCTTAATTGGTATATCCTTGTTCCATACTAGTCCCCGTACCTGTTGGTTGAAAGCACTCCCAAGTTGTATTCTTCTGCTAATTATGAATTTTAATAAATGGTTCAATATGCTGCATTTCAGTTAATTCAGTTGTTCTAATTTCCAGCCCTACTAATGAAGATGAAATGTGCAACTTTTATCTCATGTACTGGGTGAAGAATGATCAACCCTTGGAGAGGAAATACTGCTTTAGTATGGGACCACCAAGATATTATTGGGATTCTGAAAACTTCAACAACATTCCTGATGAAGAGGCTAGCTCACTTTAACTGACCTGACCAATAGTAAAAATTTCCTCCTATACTGTGTGATAATTGTGTATCTTTCCTCCAAGTTACGGGTAGTACTTGTGACCATTCCATTATTGTTACAGATCTAGCACAATTATATTGTACTTAAAGAGTGTCTATATAAGTATTATTGTACAAAGTTTAGAAACAATGTACGACTGCAATCTTGTACAAAGGCTCGTAATGCATATTGTTTTGATCTATGCTCTCTGTGAGACATACAGTCAAATCTCAAATTTTTCACGGGGAATGAGAAAACCGAGTCCAGTGTTATTTACTATTCATTCTTAATTAAAATGTGGATTACATATTGCCTCAGACACTGGGTAGTGTCTTAATTTTCATTTTAGAGGCAAGAATCGGTAGATAGTAGTGTACTGTAGAGCAGACGCAAGAAAAGCTTGCCGAAACTCAACGATGCGCAGAGACCAATATCAATCGGCGTATATTAATGCTCATTGCGGGGCTCCTGTGTGTCCCCCAAATGCTGATTACCGGGCTCAATGCTCACTCCATTCTTCAACAACACGGCTCGCTCCGAGACGCGGTCTACAGTTGAGATCTCACTTGAACTCCAGTCACAGTTCAGCCTGCCAAGCCTGGGCAGACGATCCGTTCAGAACTGCTGCTAGCGAGCTACTGCCGCGAAGTGGGAGGGGCGTTGTACGCCACTACCGAACACACCCGATCATGGCCGAAGATCAGCGCAGCATTCTTCGGCAAGCTTTTCTTGCGTCTGCTCTACAAGTGAAAACACATATGAATGAAAAATAAATGTTCAACTGAACTATGTTTCATGGCTAAGTCTTGCTAAATTTAAAATTACATACGAGTGCTACAAATTTACAAATGAGTAACATTTAAGCAAGGCTCTACTGTTTTGTTGGCATTTAAATGATATTTTCAGTATTTTGTTTTTTATACTATACCAAGAATGGTGTCCAACTTTACGCTGCACCCAGTATAGGCTTATAACATGTAAGATTTATCACACTGTATATGATACTGTATTCTGTGAAATATTTACAATTTGAAGTCTTGATTAATAATACTGTATAGTCAATTGACTGTGGTGCCACCACTGTAGGATCTCAGAGGGCAGTCTTGAATGATATGCTCCACAGTTTTCCTTTCAGCACCACAGATACTGCAGGGAGGTCTTCTGGTTTATTTATTTATCGTATGGCTTTTATGCCGGGAGTGTCCGAGGACATGTTCCGCTCACCAGAGGCTGTAGCTGCTTCTAGCGGACACCCATAGGGTGAGCTACAAGTTCCGTTCATTTTCGAGTAGTTCCAACTTTCGCTACCAGATGTCAATGAAACCTAGTGGTGAACGTTGGAACTTTGATAGAGCATTCCAATGAAATCTAACCTAGAAATTTAGCTTCAAACAAGTTAAGTCTGTGGAAGGATCTTTTACATGCCATAAATCTATGACATGGGACCTCCGGCTTTACTTCCCCTCCGAAGGAAGGCATACTGAAGGATTTTAACGCTCTTAAAAAATCCGACGACTTTGGCCGGGTTTGAACCCGCTATCTTGGGCACAGCAGTTCAACATGCTACCAACTATGCCACCGAAGCCATTTATAGAGAAGATCTTCACATATTCCATGATTTGTCAGACCCAATTTAATTTGGTTCAGAGTCCCCTAGGCTGATAAACAAACACATGTAGTTGAGCTTATTACTAGAAGCCATGGAATAATCCCAAAATCAGTTGTTTAGTGTTACAGTCACTTGGAATATAACCATTGGTTTGCAAGGATTCCTTTGTGCTCTGCAAGAGTCAATCTAAAGGAATGACCTATGTGGTGCAAGTATTATAATTTTGTATCTTTTATTAATTAGCAATTGAAAACCCCATGGAAAGAACGGGGTAAGTCCATTCCTTTCGGAAATGAGTTTATGGCGCATTCTGGTGGCCAGCCATCGTCACTACAGATCAGTTGAAATTAATTTCAAATAAAGCTTTGTCAACGAGATACAGAGGTATTTATTTTTAGTGGAAACGGAAAGAACGTCCCATATCCTCTCACCGTTTTCATAATTTAACTTTAGTTGTTATTTGTTTTACATGTGATGTTAGGCCCCTGAAAACAACAATTATCATCATCATCATGTTTTACATGTACGGTACTTCTTTGTTGGCAGAAAATCTATATTGCTTACCCTCAATTGGGGGTGTTTTAAGTATTTCTTTTTAGTGTTCAGAGTTTAAATTCGCTCTCCTGAAGAAAGCACAGAATGTGACTCACACCGTTTTTCCCGTTGTGTCTTCAATTACTTTTCATGTTTACGTATACTTTTTAATTTGCAATCTGAATCATAATGGGAAATTAATACAATTTAAGAAAAAATAAACCATTTATTCAGACACAGACTTATGAGATTTTGATCAGGATATTTAATTATGATTGATGGAAAAACATTGTACAGAAATAGTAGAAATAGGTGAACAGCAATGAGAACTTAATGTACCATGTCACTAATAATTGAAGGATATGCTCATAGTAGGCCTAAACATTGACTAATAGTTTATCTCACTCTGTATTTGCTGAATTACTTCAATCATTGTGATGTTTTCTTTCCCCTCCTACTTTATTGTTTTGTTATTCATAGAGACTACATCACTCTGATATTCTGTATTCATTGTATTTTTCAGGAGCTGAAAGGCATTGAGAATATTATATTCACATATTTTTGGAAATATTAATTTAAAAATAAAGGAAATCACACTTTAAAGACTTTTAGCTATGCTGCAACAATTACAAACTTGAGCTTCATTATCTTCCAGTTTCCACCAATGTCTAGTTAATTAAAGCACTGGTGGGATTTAAAATAGCTGAAAAATGTCTGTCTCTAAACAAGAATCTCTCTCTATTTTATATATTGTTTTAATTAATCTCTCTCTATCATAATTGCTGTGAATGTAAATTTAGGGGAAATCTTGTAATACCAAGTAAAATATGACCAAATGTGAAAGAGAAGTTATTGATGGAATTTAGAATAGAATACAGAAGTACCTGAAGAAAAATCCTTACTAGTAATTCACGCTCCTCACAACAGTATTTCAAAACAAAGTTGGCATGAAATAATTTTTTCCCACCAGACTACCATTTTATGAACTAATAGCACACCCCAGATTGCAGGACAAGTTTCTCTGACTATATTATTGACATATCTTACCTATGAAGTCTGAAAATATTACCATACCAAACTGCAAAAATTGCATGCATCTGGCAACAAAAAAAAAAGAATACTATATTGTAGTTCTGTTAAAATGAAATAGATTAAATAAAATAGTTTGTGTTCTTGAAATTTAACATAAATGATATAACTGTTTCCCTAATGGATTTATTCTTGCACTTTCTCAAAAGTTAGTGAGTTTAGCAATTGTTAGCAGTTACCAGAAATAAATATTATATTTTTAATGATACTGCTATAAGAACTGCACGTTCTAATGATAATTTTCTTTTTTTCAAATATTTCTTTGATGAATATTAATATCATCTAAACTTTGCATCTAGCTTATACCATAACATAAATCCATGCATAATTAGGAAAAAGAAGGAGTTTGTTCTCTTGAATGTGAAGAGTCAGCTCACTAGACGAAACATGTTGTGGTGAAGCTTAAATAAGATAGGGTAAACAACCCTATTATTGGCACCCCTCCAGTAATTGGCACCCTCTTAAAAATGTTAGTGTATTAAGGCATTGGTTAAGTTGGTAGTGATATTGAAGGAACAAATGAAGAACTACGTTTGTGCTCGTCGTACCTCATTTGTTTCAATACTTTCCTGGCAATGGTTTCACGGGCAGCTGACATTAAGTTGATTGTTGTGAAGTTATCTGATTAAGAAAGGATTTTCTAAGAGGTAGGTTAAGAGACACTGCAGTATAATAAGTGCCTTTACTGCATAAGCAATTCTTATTTCAAAGATATGATAACATGATAGTATAGTAAAGTCCATATGGAGTTGCTGGAATCAATTCAGACATTCTAACCTCAAACACGTGAAAGTTTAAGCTGTGCCAATAACTGGCTTGTGCGAAGCTTGAAATTCTAGTTATTGGCACCTGGTGCCAATAACTAGCATTTTGAACTTATTCACTTTTGGAATGAAATTCCTTTTAATTTTGATAACAACGGCGAATTAATCGAAATGCCGAAGCAGCAACATTGAATGACAACCCTAACCAGTAATTGGCACAGTGCCAATAACTGGAAAATTAGTGTGCCAATAACTGGATAATTCTGTCTTCTACCATGACTTGGTGGGTGCAGTATTCTTGTGTTCATCATATTGTCATAGGGTACAGTAAGATGTGAGTTCCGCGTAGGTGTTTCACAGCCTCATTCTTGACTATGACAATATGAATGCCACTGAGGTATGAGTGATGCTGAGTAACGGCATTCAAGGCACATGCAGGCCCTATACATGGTTTGAGATGTGTAGTCATCGGGTTAGGGTTGCTGCAATTGCAACCCTTGACTCTGTGAGGAAAACAATGACAACCTACATTACTTCTCACGCTGCCTGCTACGCCTCATGGTACGAGGTTTTTACGTAGCCAGGTGCCAACAACTAGAATTTTGAAATAATTCAATTTTACAGTAATATTCAGACAACTGAATAACTATCAACCGATGATTGCATTGATTTAAATATATTTTCGCTTTCTTCTTTATAGTCTCCCAAAATTAAAGCAAACTGAATAAAAAATGGGTCCTAGGCGAAAAGATTCGTACAATGAAGAAAGCCTACAGAAGGCACTCCAAGAAGTGAAGAAAGGCGTGTCATTTAAAGCAGCGTCCAGATTGTATGGGATTCCCAGATCAACATTACAGTTCCGATTGAGTGATAAATACACTAAAGCATCCCATGGACCAGCACCTATACTGAGCAACGATGAGGAGAACACCCTTGTTCGGTAAGTATTAGCCCTTCCATAATCTGAATTTCTGACAATTTACAATCTAATCATTATTTTTGCTGACAATATTCTTAATTTTTTAGGTGGATCTTTGAATGTGCTCGCAAAGGATTTCCTCGGCGAAAACAAGATATTCAGGCAAGCGTGCGAGAATTTCTTCAGAAGAATAAACGCCCTAATCCATTTAAAGATGACATTCCTGGCAACAAATGGTACTCGGCCTTTCTAAAAAGGCATCCGGAAATTTCTGAAAGAACACCCGAGGGTGTAACTGCTGCAAGTGCATGTGTAAGTGAACAAGACGTGAGAGGGTGGTTTACGTCCACGGAAGAACTCCTCAAGGAGGAAGATGTTTTCAATGTACTCTCATGTCCCAGCCGCGTTTTCAATGGCGATGAAACTAATTTTGTTCTGTGTCCTAAGAAAGATATTGTACTTGCATCCACGGGCTGTAAAAACGTCTACGAAGTGGAGAAGGGTCAAGCCAAAGCTACACTAACTGTCATGTGCACATTCTCAGCAGATGGGAGGATGTGTCCTCCAATGATAATTTACCCATTTCAGAGAATACCTACCAATGTTATCAACAAGGTTCCTGAAAAATGGGGTATCGGGCGAAGCGATAATGGATGGATGAAATCTGAAGTTTTCTATGAATTCATAGCTAATGTTTTCCATCCATACCTAATAGAAAATAACATCAAATTGCCAGTAATTTTGTTTGTCGACGGGCATAAAACTCATTTAACATACTATTTAAGTGAGTTGTGTAAAGAACTAAAAATTATTCTGACATCGTTGTATCCCAATTCGACAAGAATATTACAGCCTGCTGATGTTGCTGCCTTCAGACCTCTCAAAAGTGAGTGGAAAAATGCTGCATTCACATGGCAAACAAACAACAGTGGAAAAGCTATAACTAAGGAAGAATTTGCACCAATCTTGAACGAAATGATTGAAAAAATGGACCTGGTAAACACAATAAAAAATGGTTTCAGAGCTACTGGTTTGTATCCATGGGATCCCAACAACATTGATTTCTCAAAGTGTTTGGGTAGCAACGTTCCTAACCGCAATAATATTACCATCAGTGGCAGCAATGGAAGAAAATCAGATGTCAAGCCTCTTCCATACAACACATTTGTTCAAATAGTTGGAGAAGAGAAAATAAAGAAGTTTGGGACTATAAAGGAAGTGATTGAAAACGGAGCTCACGGAGAAGATTTCTTTGTTCTTTATCGGCTGTGGGAATGTTACCAAAATGAAGAACAGCGAATGGAACGGGAAGTTTCTGTAATCACATCTGATGTCAACGTATCCCTAGCTAATGAAAACCTGGACATTTCAAGTTCTCAACCTTCTGCAAGTGAAGAAGGTAGCCAATGTTCTTCAGGAAGAGATGACACAGAAGATGCAAATAAAACCCCAACCAAAAGCATACACAGAGTCCTCCAGTGGCCAGAAACCCCCAAGAGGAAAGGAAAGCGTCAAGTTGAAAGAGTGCCGTTTGTTTTAACCTCAAGGAAGTGGAATTACCTGCACGAAGAAAAGGTAAAATTGAAGGAGGACATCTTGAAACAGAAGGAAAAACGAAAGCAGGAAAGAGAAAAAAAGAAAATTCAAAAACTAGCTGTTGAACAGAAAAAGAAGAAAAAGAAAGTTATAGGCACTCCAAGAGGTCTGACATCACAAGCTACACTTAAAATTATACCTGGAGCAAGTCAAGCTCAGCATTCATATGAGAAATATCCACCTTCCACAAGTGGTTACAGGCCTATGAAAGAGAAAGATCAAGAGTTTCGTGGGATGTGCTTCAAATGCACAAGAGGTGTTTCTTCCACGAAGGGATATGAATGCAATAACTGCAACAAACTGTACCACTCTAAATGTATTCCCAGTGAACATCACATACACATCCCAGACGATTCAGATGATGATCTATTCGTGTGCCATATTTGTTACATGGTTAATGATAGTGACGGTAGTGATGTTGATATTGATGACAAGAGTGATGATGTATCTTAATCACTGGAATTCTTTCATACTGCTTTGATTATAAGAAAAAGGCCTATGTACAGCAGTTTTTGAGGACATGGACTCAAAAGTACTGACAATTAGTTCAGAAATGCATTATGTGTTTTTCTAATTTGTGTCAACATTTTACTTTTATTTTCTACGTGTATTTTTATGGGATTCATAATTTTATTAATAACTTTTGCATTCTATTGCAACATTAGATACTATAAATAGATTGTGATAAATAATTCTGAATAATAATAATTAAAACTGATTTTAATTAGGGGTGCCAATAACTGGCAATGTCGGTGCCAACTACTGGAAAATTGTGCCAATGACTGGGAAATTTGTAAAAATTTTCATGCAAATTGTTTGAATAAAAATATAAAATCCTACACAATATGTAATGCGTGTATAATGTTACTACATCCTTCTAGTATAATAATATGTCATAACTACACCTGAAACATGCCAAGTAACGAAGATACAACGCTTCTTATACAAATATGGCCTTAATGTGCCAATAACTGGGTGGTTTACCCTACTGGAGCAAACAATATGGCCATAATGCTTCATTTTCTACTTTACTTCATCTACAATTTAACTGTGATTTCTCTTTAGTGTATTTATAGTGCAGTACTTAATTCTTGTAAACTCCTTTGTCTCTTGGGACTTGACATGAAGACAGTGTGTACTTTCAACAGAGTATGCAGTAGAGCTTTCTAATGGAACCCACAAGAATTCTTTGCCTCACTGTCAATCTTAAACCATACTGAAATATTTTGTAATTCAAAGTGCAGTGCAAATTAGACAGATAATGAATCTACAAAGGCAAATACCAAAAGGTAGATAAATACAATCATTCATTCTTTTCCTGTCCAATGAATGTAGACAAATTACGATTTTTGTATGGTTTCATTTAAGTTCTAGGGACATATTTAGTCATCACTCGCATGTATTTTAAACCTGTGTTATGGTAGTGTTACAAATAGTGTTTTTATCTGTGATTATTTGGGTCTAAAATTGGGCTGACCACCCAGGTATTTGACTGGAGATCCCACACTCTGGATGGCTGCTGTTATACCGGGATTTACATGTCACATCTGTGGATGTGCAACTTACCATTCAGAGAGACCAATTTTGAAGTAAATGAGTGTGCAGTTTGCTGCAAATCACAGTAAAAATATCATTGAAAAAATAAAAATAATTTAGATTTTAAAACAGTGCAATTCAAATTTTAGAATGCATACCACTGGGTGCATGCAAAATTATTTGTTTACAATATAGTTTTAAAGTGCTATTTTAGAGGTATTCCTCAATGTTGTCTCTTGAGCGCTAGAAGCCAGTTTATCAGTGTTGCCTTCGTAATCTAGTAAAAGAACTGCTTTTAAGTAGGTCAACATGTTTATGTGTCTTTAGGACAGACATTGTCCCATTTGCTTTCTGCTTAATTATATCCAGTTCAGATACATTCCTTTCCTGTCCAATGGATTTAGACAAACGTTTTTCTTACTGCCTCATGTAGGTTCTATGGACATCTTTAGTCATCACTCCCATGTACTTTAAACCTATGTTATTGTAGTGTTAGAAACAGTGTTTTATCTGCGATTATTTGGGTCTAAGATCGGGCTGACCACCCAGGTATTTGACTGGAAATCCCACACTCAGTATGGCTGCTCTTAGTATAACTATAGCCTTCTCAATCCTCTAAGGGCTATGGCCTCCTGCGTGCAGGGATGTGCTCTGATTTAAACTAATTAGTATTAATATTTTGCAAAAGTTCCGCCTAATCAATACCTTTATTGTAGTATATATATATATATATATATGATCACTTAGTGGACATTGGTACATGTTTCGAGACCTAATTGTTTCATCAATACGGAACCAGAATGAACCATTCAAATACTAAAATTAAACTAATTAGGCGAACAAGTCTTAAAGAGTTGTATTGAAGTCTTCGCACCACTTAACTTTACTTCACTTCACTGCTGTTAGTACTGGGATTTAAATATCACATCTCTGGATGTCCTTGATTAGCAATATTTAGTCTGCCACTAATTGCTTCCACATGTTTTATCAGCTTCTGTAAGAGTTGTGTTGCAATACAAAGATGGTGATTGCGTTCATTCACAAACTGCAATTAGAATGCAGCTGTACTATGAATTTGCATCCCAAACAAACCTTACGTGTAAAACTCTTATTTATGAACTCGACACTGCTGACCGAATTACCAATTCATAACATTAGTCACTTATGCATTGTATGCTAAATATGGAACAAATTTTCAGTCTTGCTCGACAAATATTTTGACAGGCTTTTGTTAGTTCTTGTATGACCACTATGTACTTTACTTGGTGCCGTATGGAGTTTATATACATGGATTTTTGAGTCAGCTTGTGGCTTTAAATGGCATTGAGCTACAATTTTTGAAAAATAATTGTGAATTGGAACTGAAAAAGTCTTTTAATGGTGAACTTTTATCACTACTGTGATAAAACACTCTTTCTCAGCTGTCACGGATGCCGCTAATTACAGAAACATGACACATTACTTTACAATAGTGAAATATTTTCAAGAAGTTATGAATATACTTATGAGTCTACCAATATTATCTTCATAAAATATAATCATTCAACTGTTACTTCACGTTATGTGCCTTAGGCAAGAGGGAAAGCAAGTGGGTTATCCACTCTACAGGAAAACATTGATAGCAATAATATTTAGCAGTCTAGAAGTTTCGGCATTTTTGTGTTGTATTTGAAAGGACGGATATTTCCGTATTAAATCAGTAGAGTCTGTTTTTACACCCTGTACCTATAGTGAATCAAGACGTTGGAGCAGAAAATGCTGTAGCCACTCTTGGGGAACACTTAAAGTTTGAATACCACTGTTTTAAAACATATGGTACAGCAGTCAAGCGGCAAAATACCTTAGTTATTCTGAGCACAAATGAGGAGAGTAAATGGGATCTTCATTCTATCTGTAAATTAGATGTTATGATTTAGTATTGATGATTATTGAAGCACTTGAACTTTTAGTTTCAAACTTGAGATAGACTTGAAGCAACAACCACCACCAAGCTTAAAGCATAGAATACTGCAGATGTGCTGTAATACTTTTCACTACTTTATCATGGATCATACTTTGTGCAATAGAATGGCGAGTTGTTTGCATGGTTATAGTTCGATATAGATATATTAATTTTGTAAATAAAGAAGTAACTTTAATTCTATATGATTTTCTGATGAAACCATGTCCAATTCAATCTTAACTGAGTTTTGTGCTGAGATTGTCTGCACTTTATGACTGAAGTTATACATCTCATGATTTACCATGGTACCAGTTACTACACTAAAGTGTACCAAACGGAGAAAGGCAGCTGGAAAGTTTCTTATCATGTATGCAAAGTTGAAAAGTAATAAAATGTTTAATTATTTTTGCCTCATTCCATATGTTCTCTATAATGCCCAGGAGGCAAGATACAAATGATGCATGTGCAGGGTTGCCATACACCCTGTATTTCATGGAGAGTACACAATTTAAAAAAAATGTCTGAGCAGAATGGACAAAAATCGAAGAATTTGAATGTAGCCTTTCAAATGTTTTGTAAATTTAAATTTCAGTTATTGTTAGGTTGCCACCAAACATTCAGGACCATGGAGGAAAGAAAGGAAGGAGATGCCTTCGCTGCGCTGCCTAGCGCAAGCTGTTAAAGCCAAACGGCACGCCCACTTTGGTTGCAAGAAAATGGCTGTCCCTATGCTTAAAGTCGTAAACCACTCCAACTAGTAATGGATTTTAGTGACATAAAACTGCAATGACATGTCAAGATTTTTTTCTTGGATAGGCAGAATACACTCTGTACATCACGGTACTTGGCACAAATAAGCTGCGTTACCGTTTAAAAAGTCAATTTAAATACAAATATGAGAGCACCTTTCAAGGCTAGTTTTGTAAGAAAGACGCGGAAAAACGTAATAACTATGCTAAACTAATAGAAAAAAAGCTCAACCTGCAACAGAATTGCATGGATGAAACTTACAACGGTTCAGCTTCAATTGATATTTAACTTTCAAGTATACTAAACAATAGGCCTAATATGTTTTTATGCTTAACCTAACTGTGGAAAGATATTCCTGGGATGTTGTTAGTTTGTCGATTCGTACAACCATATGCACTACACGACATTATTCTTAACAAACTCGGAAACCACCGTACACAATACCTCATGCAAGTCACAGAACACCGAATACAAGTTAAGGTTACGCCCACTTTGGTTGCAGCGCTTGGCTTCACTCAAACGAGCTCAGGGCATCTCTTATTCTTTCCTCCATGTTCAGGACTTATTTTTGCCACAAAGATTGCAAAGCCATGATTACTTTTGATCCAAAGAGTTTCTTTACCCTGTGATTTATGCTCAGGTGTCTGTCTATAAGGAAGCTCCAATTTCGCGATTAATAATATTTTCTCTCGTCCACTTGAAAAATGTGTCGTTTTGGATTATGGCAACTGTATGCAAGGGTTATTTCAGAGAGTAGCACGTTGAGTTCTAGCCTTAAGTCTGTTCGCTGAGTCGAGATAGTGGAAGTAAACCCAGTTGTACACAGGATTGCAGGGCTGCCCACAAGGGGTGCATAGAGCTGTGCCCGTTGAACGTACGCCAACTTCAGTGCTGTGTATAGCCTACATGTGAAGCGGGTCGACATGCTACAGCATGATTTATTTATCGTTTGTTTATGTATTTAATTAATTCTTAACTGCTTATGACAGGCAACAGTATACAGTGCAGCAAGGGCAGTCCTGTTCTTGGGCTATGGCATGCCTAATGAGCTCAGAGATCCTTGCCTACCCGTCAGGCAGAACCGATGACGTGAACCTAGTGTGTTTCCCTGTCCAGGCAGTCAAGTGACCACGTGCAAGTATTTACGCGCACTATCTGACTCGGCGAACAGACTTTAGTAGAATAATCTGGAAGTAAATATAGGAATAATTTAAATCTCCATGTATATTAACTGACATACCGTATTTTACTTGGCAGAGAGCCCAACTCTCCCATCTTCCGTGCTGACATTCAGCATGTCATGATATTTGTCTGGATGTTAGCTTTTTGTATATAGAAAACTTGGAAGTAATTTTTTCAGTGTTAGCTTTTTGAATCTATACAGACAGCTATCCTCACTAACCCAGGCTGTTCCAGCCGAGCAACTCGCCCGTGAGCGGCGAAGTACTCGCCGCCTTTCGTGAGTAAACCTGCAATACTGCTCTGCTGTGGGGGGCTGCTGTCACTTTGTGGTGGATACATCAAAACTGGCAGGAAGCGCATAGACTTGTGCTATGACCTTCACCCAGTGACGTATTGGCTCTCACCCCCAGTCCCTATCCAACCGTGCTCCGAGCATTACTGCTGAGTACTCGCTTGTACGGATACTCAAACTCATGGATTTGGAACAGCCTGCAGTAACCCATAGAGCTAGGCCATAAGGCGAAGCTATCTGCGGATGTGGGTTTGAACCCCACCGTTGGCCGTCCTTGAAATGGTTTTCCATAATTCTTCCATTTTCAACTCCAGGCAAAAGTTGGATGATACCTTCTAATAGGCTACGGCCGCTTCCTTCCTTCTACTTGCGCAGTTCTATCATTTCATCGCCCATTAACTCCTCTCATGCGGTTGGCATCAAGGACACCTGGCCTTAACAAAAACCTACCACATAAATTATCATCGCATCTCATCTCCGACCTTGTTGAAAACTGTAATAATAAGGGTTAGACGTACCTTTTAGAATCTATGTAGAATGTTCTTCAGTCAGTCAATGTACTGCTGTTGCTAATAATCATAGGACGGTGGTGTTAATATTCTTTGTGTTTCTTTATGTTAATAAGGCTTTACATACATAGGCTAAAAACAAACCAAAAAAGGCCTAACCTGGGGCTTATGCTCCAGATACCTGTAGAACTGTACAATTAGTAATTTCTCAATAATCTGCGAATGGACCAACAGTTTCATCCAAACTGTGGTCTAATCCAGTAGAGACCAATGGTTCTGTCTAGACAATGGCTTCAGTGGAGTATGTGAAGTGATGCCAGCAGTACCGTATTTCCGGGCATAATGTACGAGGGCTGTTTTTTAAGTAAGGGCCGTTTCTTTAAAAAAAAATAACCGAACATTTTATTTTGAAACCACATTTATTTTTAGGTTTTACATACCTTCCTCTATTTTTCTACATAGTTGCCTTGTTTATTTAGGCACTTGTCATACCTTACAACTAAGTTCAGAAATCCCTCTGCATAAAAGTTGGCCGCCTGCTCTGACAACCAAGAATTCACACTTGAGGAAAATCCATTGATGGAGTGGTTATCATGAATCTTCGGTCCTCATGAATTTCCGTGTCAATTGCAGTCACCAAGTCATCTGTGATCGCAGACCTGAGCGTTCATTATCATGAACATTTTCACAGCCACTTTTGAACTCGCTTACCCATTTTCGCACTTTACCTTTCGTTATAGCATTATCACTATACACCTCACAAAGCTGACGACGAATGTCTGCAGCAGACATGTTTCTTGCACTCAAAAAATGTATCACAGATCGTACCTCACACGTGACGGGCGAATCAATAATCTTGAACATTGTAAAGATGCACAGTTCAGCGTACAGGTTAACTACACAGCTGCAACTGACGCCTGCTTGTTCGCAAAGGATGCCGGAAGGTAGCGCGCATGCTTGTTGCGGCATGCGCACAAACTACGGGTTAACAAAAGAAAAAAAAAGGCCCCTACTTAAAAAACAGCCCTTGTATTTATGGCATACAATTTATAGAATAGAAGCAGGGTGCAACGATTATGCAAGGAATATTAAACGGTCAATGAAGAAAAAAAATAAGAAAACCTGGTATATCAATATTTGCTTAGTTCGCAAATCCATGTACAGTAGGTTGCCTTTCAAGCTCAACGTATAATTCTTGAATTTTCTCATTGTGAACACCACATGCATGGGTGTCTTTGATGTTTCCATGAAAGTGGCTGATGGCATGGCCAGTCAATGTTAGGTAGATTTCATTAGAAAGTTACCTATTCCAATGGGTACCATGTTGCGACTTCCAGAAAATTTCGACATATTTGTATTTCTTATCCCCCAGACCCCAAAACCAGTCAGTTCAAAAATGTATATACCGGCATATCACTTTCTTGTGGACACGATAACCACAGTCATTTTGCACGAATCATCTTCAAATTTATACATAAAATATATAATGGGCAAAATCGGACCAAGGGTGACCTTTTTTGAAAAAGTGAAATATCGCTATGACTTTCTTAATATGTGAAATATCGAATCCATTTTAAGTTCATACCATTCTTTGGATAAGGGCCAAAAGCTTATCTCCGTACGGTTTCTTGATAGCACCAACCATTGACCCAAGGGGTGGGAAAAATTGAGTTTTTTGAGAAAAAGAAACATACCACCCTTAATAGGCACAATATCAAAAACATTTGAAATGGTCAATACGGTACTCCAATAAAATTTACCTAACACTATTGTCTGAAAGAATTTTTGATATCAACCAGCCTTAAGCCAAGGGATGAGCAAAATTTTTTCAGAATTATAAGAAGATGGCGAACCTGGAAACGTTTGTAAGTAGACAACAATTGCCAAATGTAGTGAATACAAAATATTTTTCTTTACGTGTTGTAATCGAACTCCGCTTTTCGGCGTGCCGAGAGGGATTTTATTTTTAATTTAACTGGGGTGACCTTTAAGTTTTCACCAAGAGTAGCCGGGCCTGTTTTCACGTGGGCGAACTGGGACTAGCAGTGCTTATTGAAGCTTGTAATTTTCAGGCCACCTTGTGGAAGTAACGGGCTGTATCTATACAAGTAAATGTAAAATTTTAACTCGCCTGAAATGACGCCGAGTACGCCCGTTGTCTAATGTGCCATCCGCTCGCGTAGCACGAGTCAAAGCCTGCAGGCAGAGAGACACAAACACCTTGCTTCTAACGAGGTCACGTCAGATTATAAGGTGTGGCAGTGTGTGCAACTGACTAGCACACAAATACGAATATGCAATGCGACCATGTCTATTACAGTGTGCATGTTGTACTGCCTGAATGCAGCCAGCGTCAATAACCTGACAGAGTAAGTGTAAACAACTTTACAAGTGAAAATCCACTGCCTGCTTCCAGTCTCCGACCGGGTCAGGAATGGAATGAATGAAGCCTCCATCTAGCGGCGAGGATATGAAGTATGCCGGCTGCCGAAGCCTGTCGCACTCCTCTGGGGCAATGATTAAATGAAAGACAGATGAAATGAAATGATAGTGGAGTGTTGCTGGAATGAAATCGTGACAGGAAAAACCGGAGTACCCGGAGTAAAACCTGTCTGCCTCCGTTTTGTCAAGCACAGATCTCACATGGAGTGACCGGGATTTGAACCACGGACCCAGCGGTGAGAGGCCGGCATGCTGCCGCCTAAGCCACGGAGGCTCAACTTTACAAGTAATACATACAAAATGACTATTGAAAAGTGACACTGTGCGATGGTAGAGTGATGTATAAATCACAAATTCATAATCATCACAGCTTATCACACATTCATACTTGTGTATTTTGAATGTCGTCATCATCTCCTTGCTCAGTTTCCAGCCACTGGCTGGGTCTGTATTTCATGAAAGCAAAGTGACTGACTTGCTGGACCTATCGAAGCTTCATCAGAGCCCAGTTAACAGTCACTTTTCAGAGTTCCTGTAGGACCTTCACAGCTACCGTAGCCAGGATTGCCAGACATACCCAATTTTACGAGACAGTCCCGTATTCACGGTAAAAGTCCCGCATCCTGGACAGTTCTCATCCAGGACGGCTATTGACCCATATTTCCAAGTGTTTTGAAACTCGAGAGAAATGTGTCTGTGTTGACACATCTGGTATACTATTAACTTCAAAAAGTGCTGTGAGCTGAAGTTTTGAATTCGTAACAATGTCCCTTAGCTAGGGATAGGAAAAATTCGTGATCGCGAATTATTAAATAAAGTAATACACAAGTGGTAATGCGTATTAATAAACCCTAAAATTAGCAAAAATAATGTTTTTAAACTCTCTAATTCCGCATGAAAATGCGAATTTTAGATCTTTTTGTTTTGTTTTCTTCTATACAGTGCACTTCTGATAATTCGCAGTAATTAATATGCGAACTTCCGCAAATTATCCGCAGTTATGTTTTTAAGCCTAGCAAAAACAAAACTATTGGATAAAATATTGAAATGTATTTTATGAACATGCAAAAAAAAAAAATATAACTAGGGCCCAGATTTTGATGAAAAGTCATCTTTTTTTCTGAGTACACAGCGACAATGTTTAGTGGTAATTAAGTGTATTCTGCAGTAAATATGTTAGATATATGGGGGTTTATAAAGGGCATCAAAATGCACTTTTCCTACATTTTTCAGAATAAAGTCATTTTCTAACATTTTCATGTGTTTTGCTTTTATAGGTAATTTTTTTAAAATCCAATAAGGTTAAATGCACATTTTAAAGTTATTTTTTTATTTTCTGTATTTCTAATCATGTCAGCGTTAACATTCTTGAACTAGCCCATATACTGTAGTTCTGCACTGCTCATCTGTTTTCATTACCTGTTTCATATCTACGCAGCAGTTTTAATTTTTCTTGACCATGATGCATTTGTGTGTACAGTTTGCATCACCGATTTCTTCACTTGCATGGGAGTATTGCGTCAGTCTGAGGGGGGGGGGGGGGGGGGGGTAATCCCTTAAGCGCCATGAGGTTTGTGTTGAGATTATCTTTATTAAAAGTGTTGCCTGCTCTGGTCTCTGATTGTTCACTCAGTTACCCGGCAACTATAGGAATTTTAAGGTGTGTGACGTTTTGTTGTGCAGTGCAATTGAAATGCCAAAACAAAAGCAGTCAACTGCAAGCCGTTTAGAACGGTATAAGTTATGTCAGATTTCGGTGAAAGCATATTCTCAACTGATGCAACTATTTTGTTCTTTAAACTGTGCAAAATTTAAGTCACCGAAGATAAACGGTTCACCATATAACAACATGTCGGGCGCGATAAACATTTTTTGCAAGGTCTTGAAAATGTTTCTTTTACTATTAAAAGAAACTGCTTCGACATCAAATAACAAGTCATCTTCCTTTTATAAAGAATTATGTGAAGTGTTTATTAGTTCTAATATTCCACGGTGGGTGAGTGGTTAACATGTCGGACTACCAACCCCCAAGCTTGCAGGTTCGCTCCTGGCCGTGGTAAGTGTTTTTTTTTTGAAAGGCGACAAAATTAATCTCGGGATTTTCCGCCAATACAAAGTTCCTCATTTCTCTACTTGAACGCGCAATAATGTTCAAGGAGCTTAGATATCTAACCTCCTTGACTTTCGTTGTGCTTCAAGGAACAACGAAATTCGACATGCAAGCTACCCTCTGGGTGTCAAATAACAAAGCTTACACCCAGCACCCGAGGCCATACGGTATTATTATTATATTAGGAAAACTAAGCAATCCTAAATTAAGCGATTTCCTTGAACGCCACACTGGTCATACTATTCTAGACGAATCAACATTGCGCAAGAACCACCTATCAAAATGTTACGAAGACACGTTAAACCGAATATGTGAATGTGTGCATGGGAAGAAATGTACATATCAATTGAAAAGACTACACATTCAGAGGGACGTTATGTAGGTAATGTAGTGATAGGAACACTAGAAACAAATAGTCCCAGGCAAACTTTTCTTCTGACCTCAAGAGGTTTTGGAAGCGGTTAACCACACTCCTGCAGGAAGGAAGCTTTTAGTTCTACGTGACCGTTAATCATGCGATCATGAGCCACGGGACCTCCTTTATACGTGGAATCCGAACCACAGGACATGGCATTTCACTTCGAAAATCTCACATGCATTGACCGGGAATCGAACCCGGTCCACCTTGGTGAGAGGCCAACAGCTTGAGCGCTGGACCACCATGACCTCCACACACTCATGCAGACTGTTCGATAAATCCATGGGTTTAATATGGCCTAGGGGAATACAACATGAGAACGTGCTCCTCTTCCTAACAGATGCAGCACCTCACATGGTAAATGCAGCAAATTCTATCAAATCGTTTTACAATAAGATGGTGCATGTAACTTGTCTGGCCTATGCTTTTCATCGAATTGTAGAAGAGGTCCGATCAAAATTTTCAGAAGTAGATAGTCTAGTTTCCACCATAAAGAAAGCAAAGTACCATCCCACACTAAGTATTTCAAAGACAAGGCCCCTGATGTAGCTTTGCCCCCAGCACCAGTTTTAATACGCTGGGTTACAAGGGGTCTGTTCCACGAATAAACTTTGCAACTTTTCACCATGCACTTTGCAATTCAGATTTTGTTCCACCATCACTTTTCAGATTTGTCTTGCAAAGTGAAAAGTTAGGAATCTTTTCAATTTTGAAGCCTGTTATGTTCCCCCATTGGTGCAGAAATGCAAAGTGCAAAGGAATGAAGTGAAACGTTCTAAGAAATCTTTGCAAAGAGACGATTCCCTTTTCAGCTGCTAATGAACAAGTCTCTACACTAGTTTCTCGGCGCAGTATTTGGTTTAGTGATATAAATACGAGGCACGTCCAGAAAGTAAGTTTCGTTTGGTAATAAAATTAAATTGTGTACAGACACAGAAAAATTATTTATTGCAAAACATTCTACACCTCTTAAACTACTTTTCCACATAACTGCCGAACTTTTGCAGGTATTTGTCTTTATATAATTTTCCAAAGAAAAATATGTATTGTCCGTTGAGCCATTGAATGAATGATATTTATTCAATTAATTCCAAAGAGCCATAGGCTCGTACAGAGGAATTGTACAGTAATATGTGTGTTTACACACCAGGAAGAAAATTCTGAAGGTAACACAAATTGATGAATAAGGGCATAGGCCTATTAGTAAAGTTGATATTATATCTAAGATTGTTTAGACCAAGGTCTCTTAAAATGATAAGCACAGGATTTTTAAGCTTATTTGATGTATTACGATGCATCGAATTTTTCCCACAATACTTTCGTAGTTTTCCTCTTAAATACTGACAAAGTTGGTGCACTTTTTACTTCATCGGGAAGTTTATTATATGACTGTGATGCAGAGAACTTGAAACTATTTCTACCGTATTTAGAAGAGTGAATGATATATAAGGCTACGTCCTTCGCATGCCTAGTTCCATAAGAATGATTGTCCGAGTTCAAGATGTAGGGAGAGCTATAGAGTATTGTGTTGTGTTTAATTTTGTATATTAGCATAGCTGCTCGGAGATCTGCACTTATGCTGAGGGGTAGAATTTTACTTCTGATGTACAGATCTTTTACTGGAGTGCAGTAAGGAAGGTTAAATATGTTTCTAATAGCCCTATTCTGAATAGTCATTAAATCATTCAGTGTGGATTTCCTGCAGTGAGCCCAAATAACATTTAAATATTGGAGCTTGCTATGTACAAGTGAATAGTAGATTTGTTTTACAAGGTTTAGGGGAATAAGATACCGAAGTTTCCTTAGGATCCCTACTATAGGTGAGAGTTTCTTAGCAGTTCGTTCAACGTGTTCAATCCAGGTCAGGTGTTTGTCGATGATTAGACCTAAATACTTTGCCTGATTAACCTCTTTTATTTCAATATTATTTATATATATTTTGTCATGTGTGATTTCTTTCATGCTTTGCTTTGAAATTACCATGTAGGTTCATTGTTAATTTATTGGCCTGGAACCATTGTGAGAGAGTATATCTTGTTGCACATTTTGTATGATTTCAATTATGCAATTTAGCACAATTTGTGTTTAAATATATAATGGCTCAACGGACAATACATATTTTTCTTTGGAAAATTATATATTCAATGCCAAGGTAAGGTTATAATTGCTTTGGAGTGGAGTTTCGACTCCCATAGTGCACTGGCTTTGCTCGTGATGTGGATACACATGTATCAAAGACGTCTTGCAATGGCCTTCCCAGTGTGTACTAGACAGTGTCTTGGTGAGGTGTGCATTAACCAATTGAAGAGCCCAATTGCACACCGGGGCGAAACACTGTCATTTTGTTGAGTTATGCCGGAACATTTAGCACAATTTGTGTTTAAAAAAGGTATTTGTCTTAGCGTGGCACAAGTTTTTGGATACCTTCTTCATAGAAGTTTGCCGCCTGTGTCTTCAACCAGTTGGAAACATCTTCTTTCAGCTCATCGTCATTGTTGAAGTGTTGACCGCCAAGGAAAGACTTGAGATGTGTGAACAGATGAAAGTCGCTAGGAGCGAGGTCAGGACTGTACGGTGGGTGGTCAAACATGTCCCAGCCAAATCCCTGTAGGAGGTTTTTCGTCACATTTGCAGTGAGTGGTCGTGCATTGTCGTGAAGAAAAACAACACCTTTTGACAGCAACCCTCGGCGCTTATTCTGTATTGCGCGGCGCAATTTCCTACGTTTCTCGCAGTAAGCGTCTGCGTTGATTGTTTGACCACGCGGTAAGAAATCAATGAGTAAGATGCCTTTCCAGTCCCCAAACACTGTGCACATCATTTTCCGAGGTGTCAAGATTTGTTTCGGCTTAACCTTTGATGGAGATGAAGTGTGCCTCCATTCCATTCATTGCCGCTTACTTTCAGGGGTGTCGTAAGAAACCCAAGTTTCATCTCCTGTGACTATCTGTGTCAGAAATTCTTTGCCGCCTTCATTGTAACGGGTCAAAAACTGAAGTGCACTACCCATCCGTTTTGTTTTGTGTTGCTCCGTAAGAATCTTTGGTACCAAACGTCGGCAAAGTTTACGAAAGGTCAGTTTTTCGGTAACAATTTCATGAATTAGTAATCGTGAGATTTGGGGAAATTCCATAGCGAGAGCACTAATTGTAAACCTGCGGTTTTCCCGGATCTTGTCATCAATCGCGTGAACCAGTTCTTCTGTAACCAAAGATGGACGCCCACTTCGTTCTTCATCGTGCACTTCACTACGTCCTTCATTGAACTGTCGGACCCATCTTCTCACCATTGAATCACTCGTCGCATTTTGTCCATACACTTCGCAAATTTGCCGATAAATTTCAATTGGTTTCACTTTCCTAGCATTCAGAAAAGGAATCACAGATCTGATTTCACAAGCGGCGGGATTTTCAATCAACACCAACATTGTACGAGTAAACATACACACCAACACGTACGCGGCTGACAGTGCTCTCCAAACGGCGCACGTTTCTTCTCCTTGATACAGAGAGTCTACCGCGCATATGCGGAACTGCGCTGCAGCGGAACGTACAACTAGTTGAAGACAAAGGCGGCACACATCTATGAAGAAGGTATACAAAAACTCTTGCCACGCTACGACAAATGCCTGCAACATTTCGGCAGGTATGTAGAAAAGTAGTTTAAGGGTTGTAGAATTTTGTGCAATAAATAATTTTTCTGTATCTGTACACAATTTAATGTTATTACCAAATGGAACTTACTTTCTGGACGTACTTCGTATGTTACGATGAGAGCTTTTGTTATTATCAAGTGAGGATAGTGATGAACAATCCAAGAAGTGGACGTACAAATACATGATGAATTTTCATAACCTCATTTCGATGGAATTTCGTGAGTGTTTTCGTATTGCCCCAATACAAGCTAACTATATTCTTGAAATAATTGGCCCTTTATTGAAACCTGCAACAAAAAGAAGTCGATCTCTTTCCGAAAAAGAACAATTTCTTATATGCTTACATGGGTTAGGAAATGGTGCCTAGCACAGTGTAGCAGCAATGCATGGGACATCAAAATAAACTATTTGCAGAACTGTTACTGAAGTCCTCCAGTTCACCACGAAAAATAAAGCATTAAATCATGGAGTATCATCCAGTTTGTTCGTGGAATAGACATGATCGGATCATTCCTACACAAAGACTGTTCACTTTGCAAAGAAATTGAAAAGTAATACATAGATCATGGTGGAAAAGAAAGACTTTGCAAGAATTGAAAAGTGCAAGTTGCAAAGTTCATTCGTGGAACAGGCCCCTGGTTGACTTCATGCATATACAGTACTATTGTGACAATTTTCAGATAGTGAGAGAAGTAGTGAATGGCTCAGATAGGACAGATGCTAAAGCTATTGGGAGTGTACAGGACCTGTTTTCTGATCCTCAAATGAAAGGTAAATTGGCTTGCATAAAATCAAATTTTACATTTTTGCCAGAAACCATAACCTGTCTAGAAGAAAGTGCATGGTATTGGCCATGTCAATAGAGTTAGTCAGGAACGCTGAAGGTTGTATACAACATGTAAAAGGTGAGATTGGGGACACAGACAGAAAATAAAATTTGTATTGGACAAGAATAAAGGGTATAAGACAGTGTGTCAAATAGGCAGTATTTTGCTGGGAGAAGACTTCAGAATTGATATTTTTGAAGAGGATTTAACAGCCAGTGACAGTGTTTTTCAACTAGTCTATGCTCCTATTAATTCAGTGGAAATGGAGAGAAGTTTCTCGAAATATAAAACAATGTTAACTTAGCTGACAACCACCGTTCCTTCGTTTTGATAACTTGAGGATGACGATGGTGATGTATTGCAACGCTAAGGGCCAGTTGTACGAACTCGAGTT
This sequence comes from Meconema thalassinum, assembly GCA_946902985.2. NCBI lineage: Eukaryota > Metazoa > Arthropoda > Insecta > Orthoptera > Tettigoniidae > Meconema > Meconema thalassinum. The sequence continues at coordinate 793,977,701 of OX336390.1, forward strand.
ATACCTCAGCTAAAGTTATCTCCGTAGTTAGCGCAGAATTGAGTTGTACGACATTGGAATAAGAGATAATCCGGGTGTAAATGATGGCATAGCTAACCGGGCGTGGAATCGTGGGATATCTGCTTATACCGAGTATATATATATGGCGGACGGGAGAGACCGCTATAACATCCGAAGTTAACATCTCAAACTCTTAATTCCAGCGAACTATTCATAAATGTACATGAGAACGTATAACTTTAATAGCAGCACAATAATTACATACACATTTTTACAGAAAATATACCAAAGCAAGCCAGCGACATTACAAATATAAGCATCATATGCATTGTCTTCAGCACTGAACGCCATGTCGTAGTGGTCCAATGGATAGCGTGCCCCACCAGTTCCAACTTTTTTTGCTTATTTGTTTTTGATTCTATGTTATGCTTGGTGTTTCTGCATTACCTTTTATATGTAGCCTACCAGTAATCACTTCGGGTGATCCTAGGTTCAACAGGGTAATTAATAATAACTCCGCATCAGTCGAGAGCATAGGCTACTTATATTCAAGAGAACAATCATGCTGTAGATGCCAGGAATTAATGCAGAAATTGATGCAGAGGCTCACGTATTAGAAAACAACTGAAGCTAAATCATCGCAAACTCTTAATTCGAGTGAACTACCGGTATCCATATATGTACCCATACATGAAAATGTATAATCTTAATAGCAGCACAGTAATTACATACATATTTTTACAGAAAATAACGAAAGGATCACATGCGCAGTCTTCAGGAAGTTACGCTAGGTAGCGGTGGTGCAGTGGCTAGCGTGCTATTCTCGCGAGTATAATGTTACAATTTTTGCGGATCGAATCTCACCACGTCCAAAGTTTTTTTGCTTAGGCTATTTATATTTTGTTTTTATGTTATGCTTTGTGTTTCTATATTATCTTTTATATGTACCAGTAATCATTTGGGGTGATCCGTGGTTCTACAGGGTATTAAGAGCATTCTCTCCTTCCTTCCCCTTTCCTCTTTGTTTCTGCCAATCCCAATAAATCCAACTTCCTTCTTTCCATCATATCCACTATCTCCTCCACCTTCCCCGTCAGTCAAGAGCGTAGGCTACTCATAATTATTCAAGAGAGCATTCATGCTGATTAAGAGGATCCCTTAATAGAAAGAATATTTCTGCAAAGGAGGAAAGCAAAGCAGATCAGACAGAGGCTCTGAACTGTGATGAAAATTAATTCTTTATACGGTTCAGACTGGAAAAATACACACTTTTGAGATTAGATAAAATTATCGATGGCCTGGAACATATGACTGACAGGTACTTAATTCTTGGATATGCTATATTAGTTTGCATTTTTATATATACGATATACTATTATTTACTGACTCGTAACCAATGCATGTATTTATTATGTTTGTTCACGGCCGTGGTTTGTTTCTCACGGCCTCTCATGGAGTATTGCAGTGGTCAATTCGATATTCATCCGTTTCCAAAGAAGTTCAAATTTCGTGTCAATATGTCCACAAAATTAGCTCCATTTGTTACCAACTTAGCGAGTGTCTCAGACAAACATGGAATAGCGAGCCCCGGAATAAAATCTTGTTGTACAACCCACCCATGGAGATATACCAAGGAAGACGCTAGCCCAGGTATAGCTATTCCGATGGATAACCCGAGTTCGTACAACTGGGCCTAACTAAAGTATGTTTAGTTAGAAATATATTTTTTCACACTGTAGTAGAAAAAAAAAAGTCTCCCATAAGTCCAACCCCTCGTCCACGTCGTGGGAGACGGGCAACGGCACAAAGTAGGGGATTGCCTGTAGGGGCGAAGTTCAGTGGGGACTTCGTGTGCCCCGGGACCGTTACGGTAGCTGTGAAGGTCCTACAGGAACCCTGAAAAGTGACGGCTAACGGGGCTCTGGTGAAGCTACGATAGGCCCAACAAGCCAGTAGTGGATGAACCCAAATGCTTTCAAGAATGGAACGAGCCTCGGACATGATGGATATAATAGAAGACGACACGACTGTAAACACGGACTAAGATTTGGAACTTTTAACATAAGAACGCTGACGGGGAAGGTGGAGGAGATAGTGGATATGATGGAAAGAAGGAAGTTGGATTTATTGGGATTGGCAGAAACAAAGAGGAAAGGGGAAGGAAGGAGAGAACTGAGAAAAGGCTATAAATGTACTGGAGTGGGAATGAAGAGGGAAAGAGGAATGGAGTGGGAGTAGTAGTACGAGATGGTTTAAAAGAAGTGAAGAGATTAAGTGATAGGATGATGAAAGTGAAAGTAGCACTGAGGGGAGAGACCGTAGAAATAGTGCAAGTGTATGCTCCACAAGTAGGCTGCGCCTCTGAAGAGAAGGAGGAGTTTGAAGAGGAATTGCAGAAGCAGCTGGTAGGAAGAAATATGATTGTTATGGGGGATCTGAATGCCCATGTAGGAAGAGAAAGACAAGGGTATGCGAGTGTGCTGGGACCAGAGGGTTGGGGCGGAAGAAATGAGGAAGGAAAGAGACTGTTGGACTTACGCAAAAGGAACAGCCTGCTAGTTGGAACTCCTGGTTCAAGAAAAGAGAAAGCCACACAATCACATGGTACAGTGATGACTTGACCAGGAAGTCGGTGGTCGACTATATACTGTATGACAAAGAATTAAATAAGAACGTCACGGACATCAAGGTTATACCATCGGAGAACCTGGATAGTGACCATCGATTGCTGGTAATGAACCTGAGAGGGACTAAGGAGAAGAAAGGGACTGAGAACCAGGAAATACGTATAAGGATATGGAAACTGAAAGGAGATAGAAGAGTAGAGTACCTCAAAATGGTAAAGGAAGGAATTCCAACAGATGAAGTAAGAGGGGTGGGAGAGGAATGGGCTAGATTTAAGAAGACACTAGTAGGTGCAGCAGAAGCAGTATGTGGGAGGACAAGTAATAAGAAGAGGTCGAAGGAAACACCATGGTGGAATGAGAAGCCAAAAGATATAGTAAGGGAAAAGAATAGAGCCTTTAGGAGGTGGTATCAAAATAGGATGGTAGAGACAAGGAAAGAGTACCAAGAAAGAAAGAAAGAAGGAGGCAAAGAGAGTAGTGGCTGAGGAGAGAAGAAAGTGGATGGAAGAGTGGACAAAGATGATGAAGGAGGATAGTGAAGGTACAAAAAAGGTCCTGTATGGGATGGTAAAGAATAAGAGGCGGAAGGATCCTACGGATTATGTTAGAATGGTGAACAAAAGGGGACAAGAGATAGAAAATAGGGAAGAACTGAAGAAAATGTGGAAAGAATATTTTGAAGAACTCCTGAACCCAAATGGAAGCCACGGCGAGGAGGAAGAAATCGGGGAAGAGGAAGATGAACTGCAAACAGAAAAGGACTTAACATGGAAAGAAGTGGATTGAGGAAGATGAAAGGAGGGAAGGCACCGGGTGTGGACGAGTTGAGTGTGGAGATGGTGAGAGCAGCAGGAGAGGTGGAGATACAATGGTTATACCGAGTGATGAAGACAGCATGGAAGGAAAGGAAGACCCCAGAGGACTGGAATAATTATCCCGATCTTCAAAAATGGTGGTAGAACAGAATGCAGAAACTATCGGGGAATAACACTGATGAGTCATTGTGCAAAGATGTTTGAGAAAGTTCTGGAAAGGAGAATTAGGACAAGGATAGGAGGGATGAGGGAAGAACAACATGGCTTCAAAGCAGGAAGGTCCACAGTGGATTTGATTTTTGATGTAAGGCAGTTACAAGAATAGCACTATGAGTATGGAACAGATCTACTGATGGCCTTCCTGGACATTGAGAAAGCATATGACAGTGTATGCAGAAACAAAGTATGGAAGTCCCTGGAGGATAGAGTAGAAAAATGGACTATAAGGAGGATAAAGGAGATGTACAAGGGAAGTGTGAGCTGTGTGAAAGTGGGAGGAGAGAGATCGGACTGGTTGGAACAGAGAAACGGCCTGAAACAAGGAAGTGCAATGTCACCGTTACTTTTCATTGTGGTGATGGATGACATAATGACACGGGTGGCACAAGTAATTGGGGAAGGAAAGATGAAAGCAATGGTGTTTGCAGATGATTTGGGGAAACAAGGAGGTACAGGAACAGTTGGACGTGTGGGAAGGAATAATACAAGGGTATGGGATGAAATTTAGCATAAATATGAGTGAGATGGTGATCACAACAAGGAAGAAGGAAGGAACCACAACAGGAATAACAATTGGTGGGGAACAGCTGAAGAAAGTGGAGAGTTTCAAGTATCTGGGAAGCCTGATACAAGATAATGGAAGAAACGATAGAGAAATAAATGAGCGGGGGAGACAGGCAGATGCATTCCGGAGGAGTGTGAGAAGCATGTTATGGAGCAAGGATGTCCCTCAGATCAGCAAAAACATCATACACTGGTCAAAACAATTAGGGGATCAGTTGAGATACCTAGGATCTGACGTATTGTCATCGGCAGAATGACCTAAAATGGTTCGTCGTCTTTCTTGTCAGTTCTACGGAGTGGAGACAGCAACAATACGGCAACCGAGATAGTGGTAATAACAGAAAGTTGTTGCAGACGGGGTTGGTGTGGACGTGTGTTTACTCTACCGAACGAATGACACAAGCAGTTGGGTTCAGATGGTGTAGTGAGCAGGTAGTGCAATGCAACAACAACGTGACTTACCCGAAGGTATGGCATGGAGAAGGAAGGAAGATTGTAGTTTTACGTGACCGTGAATCTTGTGATTATGAGCCACGGGACCTCCTTTTTACGTGGAATCCGAACCACAGGACATGGCATTTCACTTCGAAAATCTCACATTCATTGACCGGGAATCGAACCCGGACCGGCTTGGTGAGAGGCATACAGCTAGACCGCTGAGCCACCACGCCCCCTATGGCATGGAGAGCCATAGGATGGTTGGAAGAGGGACAGACACAGAGGGAGGTGGCTGCAGCTATTGGAGTATCCCAGTGTAATTTCCAGGACCTGGACGCGATTTCAGACAACAGGAACCGTTAAAAGAAGGCCAGGCCAAGGTTGTCCATGGGTATCATCAGCAAGAGATAACCGTTATCTCCGGTTAACAGCCCGTCGAAACAGGAGGCTGAATGCAACTCAGCTGCAACGCACCCTCTAGGCGGCAACAGGACGCGCAATATCAACACAAACAGTCCGAAATTGCCTTCGGGAAAGTGGCCTTTACGCATGGAGGCCTATGGTGTGTGTCCCAATAAAACCACGCCACCGTTGACCGGGAATCGAACCCGGACCGCCTTAGTGAGAGGCATACAGCTAGACCGCTGAGCCACCACGCCCCCTATGGCATGGAGAGCCATAGGATGGTTGGAAGAGGGACAGACACAGAGGGAGGTGGCTGCAGCCATTGGAGTATCCCAAAGTGTAATTTCCAGGACCTGGGCACGATTTCAGACAACAGGAACCGTTAAAAGAAGGCCAGGCCAAAGTCGTCCATGGGTATCATCAACAAGAGATAACCGTTATCTCCGGTTAACAGCCCGACGAAACAGGAGGCTGAATGCAACTCACCTGCAACGCACCCTCTAGGCGGCAACAGGATGCGCAATATCAACACAAACAGTCCGAAATCGCCTTCGGGAAAGTGGCCTTTACGCATGGAGGCCTATGGTGTGTGTCCCAATAAAACCACGCCACCGTTTAGCCCGCAAAAACTGGGCGGAGGAACATCAGGATTAGCGTCATAACGAATGGCACCGGGTTTTGTTCACAGATGAGTCAAGATTTTGTGTTCAGCCGGACATTCGTCGTTCCCTCAACTGGAGTGAACGTGGAACTCGGAACAATCCCGCTTATGTGCAGGAAACCGCACCATATCATGGTGGTGGACGAATGGTGTGGGCAAGAGTCAGTATTGGCGGACACACGGACCTCTATGTCATTCAGAATAGCGCTTTGACTGCTCAGAGGTATCGAGACGAGTTCCTTCGACCGTTTGTTGTGCCCTACGCTGGTGCCATAGGCGATGGTTTCATTCTGGTGGACGGTAACGCACGTCCCCACAGAGCTGCATTGCTGGACAACATGCTTGACGACGAGGGCACTGAACCAATGGAGTGGCCTACTTGTCCACCGGACGTAAACCCGATTGAGCATGTCTGGGATGCACTTGGCAAACGCATTGCAGCCAGACCAGGACCTCCCACAACGGTCGCTGAGCTGGATATTGCACTCATGGAAGAAAGCCAAATATCCCTCAAGAGCTGATTGATAACCTCATACTGTCCATGCCACGCAGGTGTGCAACTGTCCTAGCCCTCCGAGGTGATCACACACCATATTAGAGGACAACGAGAATGACTTTTTCACTATTATGGTAGCCCCATGGTGCCTCGCTCTAAGTAAACGCCATGTAAACCTCCAGTAAAAAGTTGGGACAGCACAATATCGTACTGCAGCACACACAAATTACAATTGTAACCGAACTCTGAATAAAAGATGTTACCATATGTATCTTGTGTATGATATCTCACCTGATCCCCTAATTGTTTGGACCAGTGTATATCGGACGTACTATGTCCCTATCCTGACGTATGCCTCGGAGACCTGGGTTGTGAAAGGAAGGGAGAAGAGCAAAATACAGGCCAGTGAGATGAGGTTCTTGAGAAGCAGTATTGGAGCTACAAAGAGGGACAGAATGAGAAATGAGAGGACCAGAGAATTATGAAGGAGGAACCATTACAGGATGGTATAGAGAAATCTAGACTTAGATGGTATGGACATGTAAAACAAATGGAGAAGAGGATACCCAGGAGGATACACGAGACGAAGTGGGAAGGAAAGAGACCAAGAGGGAGACCGAGAGACAGGTGGTGAATGGGGTGGAAGAAAGCGTGAAGAAAAGAGGCTGAGAGATGGTGGGAAGACAGAAGACGTTGGAGAGGCTTGTGTTCCAAACAGACCCGGCCAGTGGCTGGAAGCTGTGCAAGATGATGATGATGAGTAGAAATTAAAATGACGTAGTGATAATTGTTAATTTATTGATTAATAGTTTAGTAGAAAAAGTAAACCATCTAAGAAACAAAAAGTGATGACAGTTTTTTTCTTAGCCACAAAGACTTCCATCGCATCTCATCCCCGACCCCGTTGGAAAACGGGAATAATAAGGGGTAGACATACAATAGTTTAGTAGTAATACATTAATTCTACTCAGAATATTTGTTATTCGAACCATTACTTGTACAAGACAATCATTTCGAAATTTTTTAAAATTAGGTCATTTTAAGAGAATTTTAGGGG